>OW121788.1:10000000-15000000 GCA_933228815.1 Machimus atricapillus
TATTTTTTTTTTCTGTTTTGTTAGTTTTTATTGGAATTGTAAGGAAACGTTGATTCTTTAATATTTTAAGAAATATATGCATGCGTGAATCTTAAAATAAAATGGGAAAGACGCAATAGTTTGTGAGGTTCGCTTAGCCGAGCAAGCAAAACAGGTACATACATACTTGCAAGCCAAAAATAAGTGTGCGCGCGCCGTCTAGAAAAAGGCCCAAGCATTGATAATTGACCGTTCGATTCAAGACGAAATTACGTATGTATTACATTAAGATTTGTGCAGCAGTGCACCCTTTTTCCACTTTTTAGATAAAAAGGTCGTTTATGACGCTGTTATAAAACCTGGCGGTCTTCTTTGTTTTCTTAGACTAAAATAAAGGAATGGATCAGGCTAAAACTGATAATAGTATGTGCAGCAAGGGCGGCAAGTAAGTAGTTGATTGCGCACGCTGGCAACAATAGACGCACGAGCGAAGCGAGTGCGTTTAGCTGCCAGCGTAAGCAATCGTCTACGCAACGCCCGACTCCCGCCGGAGCCCCCCCACAATTCAAAAAAAGCACAACTGAAAGAACTAAAATTTTTTGAAAAATAAAATACGCAAGGACTACAGTCTCGCTTATTGTTTTTATTTTATGGGAGGCCCTCCACTCATTAAATTTATCATAAGCTGCCTAATATTTGGGTATTGTTTTATCTGGCAGTAAATTATTTACATTGTTTTTTGCCCGTTCAATTATATCAAAAGGAATATTTTCATTGTCACTATTGCTCAGATCACTATCCGGTATAATCACATTATCAGTAGTGGCCATTTCAGTTTTTTTCATACACAATGATAAATAGTTAATGAAAAAATCATTAAATAATAATTTCAGACACTAAGACTGAGGGCGATTCAAGATTTGAAAATTATCCGGTCGAGGCTTGTCAGAAAACTAACGCTTGTAACGAATTCATATAACGCGGTACAATCGCTTTATAGGAGACTTGACTGTATAGTAAACAAGTAGTGAGAAGGGTTATGTGCGCATATTTCAAAACATTTTACTGATTTTTGGGTTTCTATTTGACGTATTATTATTATTATTATTATATATTGGTGGGGACCGCTCAAGCGGAAGGCACTGCGACCAAACGGTCTTTTGTGCCAGAACCCCATTAGTGGAGTAGACGATCCGCTACCCTAAGGAAAGCCAGAAGGTCACCCTCAGAAGAATTACGGACCTCAGCCGGGCTTAGAAACCCTTTACCGAAGGTCCTACTTCTAATCCGAGCCAGTGCCGGACAGTCACACAGTATGTGAGCTGTGGTTTCTTCGTCCTCTAGACAAAGTCTACATTCTGTCTCAGTTGACATACCTAACTTGTTGAGGTGATTTCTGACCCCATGATGGCCAGATAAGTAACCCACCAGCAGCCTGAGATCCGATTTGCTCAGGTCAGTGGCGTTGGTATACGCATAGGGTTTGATAAACTTCTTAGTTTGTCGTAACCCTGAAGCATCGTTCCAGTACGAGGCTTGAACTGATTTGGCCCATTTATCCACCACAGTTTTGGCTGAAGACCAGCCAATGTTGCAGTAGGGTTCGGGGCCTTGGTACCTAGTTGAGGATCCCTCTCTGGCCAAATTATCAGCGATCTCATTGCCATCAACGCCGGAGTGCCCCGGTACCCAGACGAGTGTAACTCTGTTTGTGGCAGCCAGGCGTTGGAGGCAGTCAAAGCACTCTTTGACGAGACTTGAGCGAAAGCTCCACGAGGAGAGCGCCCTAATCGCCGCTTGGCTGTCAGAGAGTATATTAATTGTAGAGCCCTTAAGACCTTTACTAAGGTTTACTTGGGCACAGGTTTTAATGGCCTGGACTTCGGCCTGAAATACACTGGGCCATACGCCCATTGCGATCGAGACCGTGGTATTGGGTCCATAGACACCTGCTCCAGTACCAAGCTCGGTTTTCGAGCCATCGGTGTACCAATTAAGGCTATCCCGACCTAGATTGGGACCTTCGCCAATCCAATCCGTCCGTTCGGGGATGGAGATCTTAAATCTCCTACCGAAGCAAAGCTCCTTAATCATGTGATCCGATTTGAGACAGACCCTGATATCTGGAATCTGCTTCAGAATGCTCATATGGCCTTCGTCGGCCAAGGGCATATTTAAAGTAACCTGCACCTTCAGAGCACTAATTGCAGCTGTTTTCAGAATGAAAATGTGCAGGGGAGCGAGACCTACTATTGCCTCAATGGCAAGTGTGGGGCAGGTCCGCATGGCTCCTGTTATGGAGAGGCATGCCAGCCGTTGCAACTTGTTGCATTTTGCAATTGCTGTCTTCTGCCGAATCTTAGGCCACCATACGAGGGCGGCATAGGTGATTATGGGTTTAACAATAGTGTTGTATAACCAGAGGATCATCTTTGGATTGAGACCCCAGGTTCTGCCAAAGAGCCTCCTGCACGCCCACAGGGCTCTCGTAGCCTTGTTTAGGGTGTTGTTGAGATGGGCACTCCAGTTCAGTCGTTTATCGAGTGTAACACCCAGATATTTGACTTCATCCGAGTACCCAATGACTGTGCCTTGAACGGAGATTGGATCAAGATCCAGTCGATACCGTTTGGTAAAAGGCACAAGGACAGCCTTGGACGGACTTATAGAAAGGTCCTCACCGGCACACCAGTCAGTGACCGTTTGAAGAGCAGACCTCATTAAATCCGAAACCGTGGAGTCGAATTTCCCTGCGACTATGATTGCCAGGTCATCCGCGTAACCAACAGCCTCATAACCGAGCTCATGTAGCTTGATCAGTAGACCGTCCACAACCAGAGACCATAGCAATGGCGACAGGACCCCGCCTTGAGGGCACCCCTTAATTGCCTTGATGCATACAGAGGTATTACCCAGCGAGGACGAGATGTCACGCTCTTTTAACATGGCATCCACCCATGCCACCGTATAGGAATCAATGCCCCTGTTCACGAGAGCCCTAGAGATTGATTCATATCCGGTGTTGTCGAAAGCCCCTTCAATGTCCAGAAATGCGCACAGAGCCACATCTTTGGATTGGAGAGCTTTTTCGATCTTGCCAACGAGGCTGTGTAGGGCAGCCTCTGTGGATTTGCCTTTAGAGTAGGCAAACTGTGTCCTATGGAGGGGTGTGGACATCTCCAAACAGTGTCTGATGTGGAGGTCCAGCAATCTCTCCATTGTTTTTAGGAGGAAAGAAGTTAGACTAATTGGTCTGTAAGATTTAGGGAGCTCAAGCGGCCTGTTGCCTTGCTTGGGGATAAAAACTACCACTACCTTCCTCCACGAGTATGGTATATATCCCCAACTATAGCTGGCCCTAAATAAGGCTACCAAAGAGTCTAGGATGGATTCCAGACTGTTCTGTAGAAGAGCTGGAAATATCCCATCGCCCCCAGGCGCTTTAAAGGGTTGGAAGGAGGCCACTGCCCACCTAACCTTGTCCCTGTCAAAAATGACGCCTGACCTGCTAAGGGCCCTGCGGTCAGGTACGAACCTTTGCTCGAGGACCGCAGGAGTGGGCTCACTTGTCCCTATAGTAGAACCGGGAAAATGCACCTGTAGTAGGTACTCCAGAGTTTCCCGTTGTGAATCGGTGAAGCTCCCATCTTGCTTTTTCAGGAGCCCAACACCATTTGTGGCATCTTTTGCCAGCGCTTTCTGTAGGCGAGCTGCGACCGGTAAAGATTCTATACCCTCGCAGTACTTCCTCCAGGACTCGCGTTTAGAACGTCTTAGTTCTTTATTGTAATCAGTGAGAGCGGACCTATATACGTCCCACTGTTTAGTACGCTTCGCGTTGTTAAATAACCTCCTGACATGCCTACGCATACCAGATAGCCGCGCGTTCCACCAGGGCACCTTGCGTACCGCTTGGATTGGAACGGCCACGTTGCTATCGTGGTAAGAGGTAATTAACACTTCATTGAGCTGGTCCGCAGCCAAATCCAGTTCACTAGTAGAACTGATATTGGTAACCAGCATGTCAGCCTTGGAGCTTACTAATGCTCTAAAGGCATTCCAATCGGTTCTCTTTGGAATATAGATACTTTTTATGAGTTCTGAACGTCCCGGGATGTCGAATCTTATGTGTTGATGATCCGACAGGGACATTTCGTCAGAGACTCGCCAGTTCACTATGAACTCCGACAGAGCTCTGCTGGCCAGAGTGAGGTCTAGCACCTCTTCCCTGACTGCAGTGATGAAGGTCGGTTTGCACCCTCTATTCATCACATCTATGCTACAGCTAGACAGATAATTTAAAAGGGACTCACCTCTTTCATTTATGCCGCTGCTACCCCACACTGTGTGGTGTGCATTGGCGTCGCAGCCCACAATCAGCTGTCGATTGTCACGCTGGCAGAATTCGACGAGTTCCTGGACCTCGGGTGGCGGTATTCCGCTCTCGGCGGGGAAGTAGGCGGAAGCCAGAACAATTTCCCGCACGCCGCCTAGGGTAGGGATCTCCACCAAGATCGCTACTAGGTCCCTGGAAATGAAGTTGGTCATGGGTAAATGGTTGACACTTTTGTCAACCAGGAGTGCCGCTCTAGGCGTCAATTCTCCTCTGCTGTAGATCAACTTACCTGAGCTGGTATTGAGTCCACGGATTTGGCCACGTATAACCCAGGGCTCCTGGATGAGCGCAAGGGTTATTTGTTCATCGGCGACGGTCCTGCAGAGTGTGGCCGATGCCCCTTTGGCATGGTGCAGGTTCGCCTGGAGCACCCTTATGGTGCTCATTTGAAGTCCTCCTTCTTAAGGGACTTTGCGACAAGCCTAGCAGCCTTGGCTTGTCGGGGTCCCTTTGCCCTGCCTTTGGGAGGAGGCCGCTGTCCCTTAGGGGGCGGTCTTTGTGGTCCGGCCGACTTCCCTTTCTTCTTTGCTGTTGGCCCGGTGGCCAGAGCTTTGGGAGTCGGGGAAGCCCTCACTAGGCTAGTTTGCCCAGTGGCGCAACTAGTTGAGGGCCCAGCAGTGGATGCAGCATCCATTGGCATTGCTGTCACGGCCCTTCCTTCAGCCAGCTCCACCATGGGAAGGTCCTCTGCCCTTTCCTTCTTCTTTGCGGGCTGTCTATTCCTCTCGCGTTTAGCTTGATCCTCATTGGTTGGACCTTTGAGGATCAGCCTGACGTGAGTGAAGCGGTAGGCTATCCTGCCCTTCATCTCCGCTAACTTTGCCATAGACCTGCTGTCTATGGCAACGATGAGGTGAAGTAGGTCCCCATGGTTAATCCTCTTCACCACCTTCCACTGCGCCGTTGAGAGGGCATTTTGCGCACCAATTGTGGCCAGCACCTTCTCATTCGTGAGGGAAAGACTCTGAGGGAAGTAACCCCGGACCGTGTGCGTCCTAGGAAGGTCACCCCCCTCGACTAGGTCAATGTCAAGAGCGCTTTTGGCACGAATGTGCACAAAATTGCTCCTGACCCACTCGGCTGTCTGAGCGTTGGTGCAGACAAGAAGGATCCAGCCGGCTCGAGGGATACACCCCTCAAACTCCGGCCGGGCCTTCTCGTCCGCACGCTCAATCGTGACATCGACGATCGCCTCCTGCAGAAGAGCCATCTGCTCTGCTGTCAGGGGACGATCGACCATGTCAGCCGATGTGATGCCCAGCCTCACGCTGCCAGCCACCTGGCTGTAGGTGGCTTTTTTGACCGGCCCCACATGAGCGGTCTTTGGCTTTTTGGTAGCCGGAAGGTCGGGGGTCTTGTCCTCCGATCGGATACGTTTAGGGACTGACTTAGGAGGTGTCGCTTTGGCAATCTCCAGGGCCTTAGCTCTGGGGAGTCCCTCTGCCACCGCCCTCCTAAATCGCTTGCGCTCCGCGTTGGTGAGCCTAACGAACCCCGGTTCGTTGATGGTAAGGTTGCTCACCTCCGCGCCGATAGCCGTGAGTCCGGATCTGTCCGAACACAGGCTAGCCCCGTCCAGTACCACGGTGCCGACGGATTCTGCGTCAGAGGTCTCTTCCTCTGACGGGACGGTTGACAGAGAAGGGGCACTCGTGCTCGCCTTCTCTGCTAGTGCTTCTGCAGTGTGCCCAATGGCTCCACTGCAGGGGCTGGAAGTAGCTTGTGGCCCACTGGCCAGCAAGCTCTCTGCCGGTGACGCTAGGCGCACATCGGCTGATGCAGTATGACCTGCATCGGGTCTCGGGTTTTTCATATTATCCATATGTTGATCCCACGAGATTTCGGGTCCAAAAGTCACCCGCACGAGCCCGATATGCGGGAAGTCTAAATTGAAACTGGAGGGCGACTGGTATCCAGAGTCCGCATACTAGCGACTAAGCTCCCTCTTAGCCATGCATCCTTCGGCGTATGCTGTTCCACCTTGGATTAGGGTATTTTATTTAAGAGAGTATCCTTCTCTCCGCCCGACTACAATTAGCCAGCGCTCCCAGCAGAGACATGACCGTACTGGTAGCTTGTTTCCAGCCGCCCCCACGGGGAGGGTATAGTCGCACTACCAGCAGTGTACGCAGTTACGGCATGCGTGCACAGTTACGGCACGTACACCAGAGTGTTACATGTTATCCCCCTGTGCACACATGGAGTCCCCCTGTGTACCTGTTGGCTGACGGCTGTGGAGGGGGTTTAAGTAAAAGTGCTTGAATATTCATTGTAGTATTTTTAAAATAAAAGAATTAAGTGAGTATTTCACTGCGTGTGTGAATAAATTTAGTTAGTCAAATTGATTGATTATTGCTGAATAAAATTTTATTAATTTATCTCGGGTTGGGGAGGATGTTTTGATGGATCGAAGAAGACCTTAAATGTAAGAAAATGCATGGTGCCCGGAAGTTTAATTAGAATTGTTTAAAAAGGTGTTGAATGTAGGCTAGGACAGAGGCTTTGGGCATGGTGATCCTCTTCATAGGTCTTGACGACAGCTATCCTCCTCACCGTTAAGGCCTGCCCCCATTCAATCCTTCCGCCATACGGATTGAAATCCATGCTTTTTTATGGATCTTCGCCCTTAAGCGAGTAATTAATACAAAATGAAAACCCACTATCAATGAAGTCCAACTGAAAAGTGGGCGTCACATTGAGCATCTGCTCCGTAGGGCTAAACCACTCGAACACGAATAACTTCGGAACGCGCCGTCGGATTCGAGTGCGGTGTTTTTCCTGCGAAAGGCCTCATAACAAGAAAGATTTTTCTCAGAAAAATTTTCGATATTCCCATACAAAAAACCGGCAGAATGAAGGGTCAAGGTCAAATTTTGGGCTTTGGAATTGCCAGTTTCGAAGTTCGAAGGGGCCTCTCCCGCTTCTTTGTTGGCAGATTGGGTGGATATCGGTGGGTATATCGTTGGAAAGCTTGAAGGCTCAGCTTTCTAATGCGTTATCAACCAGTATCCTAGGATGTCCCTGAAAGAACGTATAACGCATTTTCTAGGTTGACCCCCTCCAAATTTTCAATTGCGATTTTAGGGGGAAAGGACCGATTTTAGGGGGGGTCAACAAACGTTGATCAGGAGACGATGTAGAATCGATTGGCATACCACTGTTCAGACCTTTGCAAAACACCCTTTATAACAAATAGATTAATACAAAAAATATTTGTGTGTTGATAAAATAACGCAATAAATTAATCTGGTAACTCTAACCCTAACGGACATCTCTCGGCTCTACACAAATAGTTTATTGCGCCTCTTTACACTTCCTCACTCAATCAAGGTACCTCCTAGTAGATGGACTTGCAAGCAGCAGAAGTGATTATGTTTTTTTTGAAGAATCGAATAGAAATAAAGTAAAATTTTAGTTCGCCTACACAAGAGTCTCATCCGGTATGCAGCAGCAGCGGGTCCGTTTACCTTTTTTCACCAATTGGGGTTGTTATGGAACTACCACAAGTACTTAGTTCATTAGCTGTACATAGTTTTATTAACCTCGGAACCATTTACCCGCTAACGGTGACATTTTCTAAATTCAATATTTTTCAGTATATAAACTCAACAAGTTTAGCTTTTAAGGCTTTTGTTACCCTTCCGCTGATATCTTGAGGCTTTGTACATAAATTTCAATTTCATATAGGGGGAATACGCAGTGAAACCGACGCGTTATGAAACGGACACTATAGATATCTTAAACAATTCTGAACAAATATTCATGTCTTTTGGTTGTTGGCAACACTGATAGATAAACCATAGATAAACCCACAATAACGACAGATTCTGGCAGCCCTTATTTCGTTTATTTTTTCGCACGTTGTTGAAGCGCATGTCTTTTGTAAAAAATATCGTATATTTGCAAACTGATTTAAAATTCGATAATAACTTAAGCTACAATTGTGATGGTTGTATTTGTTGTGACATATTCTCAAGAAGATACGGAACGATGAATTATAACCTTATCAATACTTAATTATTTGGAATTTGGTTAAAATGTTTTTAGGTTAGATTCCCAATGAATCGGACAGGTACCGTCGCGTTGAAACGGACTAAGAAGTTTAGAGTCTAATTATTTTTTTCTTTTTTTTGTAATTGTTAATTTTATGATCTCAGTTTGAGTTGTACCAAAGCGTTTGACTTATTTAAATAAGTGTTATTGTGTAAACAAAAATTGATACCTTCTTATATTGTTGCCAAATTGAAACTAAGACTAAGAAGTTGAGAGTCTAATTATTTTACGTTGTTTTTTTTTTGTAATTGTTTATTTTATGATCTCATTTTATGTTGTACCAAAATCGTTGACTTATTTACGGTAAGTTATTGTGTAAAAGCAAAGAATTTGTAAGACATTGAGTATTCATGTGGCTCTAAGTATGGCATTGGTTCCTAGTCCGTTTCAATACACCCATTGTCCTGTTCAATGCTACCTGTGTTATGAAACGGACATAAGTGAGTTAAAAACAATCATAATATTTCTTACAATAAATTTAATTTTCAAAAAATATGGTGTATGAATAATTATACAATATTATCTCCGAATTCCTTAAGGACAGTTAACGAGTTCCTAAGTTTTTAACTACAGTATGTAATAATACTTCAAAGTTAAACGTCCGTTTCATGGCGTATCTGCCCTAAATTTCGTAGAAAAATACCATTTATGATACTTATTTGATTATTTGCGTTTTTTCCAGTTGACTCTCCATTTTAATTCAGAAAATCAAGTCAAACCAACTCACTACCTACATAAACGCATGAATTACACTTCGATTTTTGGAATAAATACTCATACTCATTTGTTGCAAAATTGCAATTGTTTTCCACTTTCCACTATAATGTCACATCTTTCTAACTTATAGCACAGATCTGTGCTTATAGCAATTAAGATTGTGAGAAACTATTCACCTAAAGGTTTTCGTGACTAACTGGTATATCTATACATATTACATATATAAAAGCGAATTCGGTTTAACAGACAAAACACATAGTGAATAACTAACTCCGTTGGAAACGACAAAACGCTTAGTGATCGATCATCTAACTACGGTGGTAAAGATAAAACCATAGACCAACTAATAACACAAATAGTTCAGTCACTCGGGATATTCACCTCCGAATTCTTTCGGACTGAACCGATTTACTTTAAATTTGGTGAGATGATGGGAAAGTGCTTAAATAACAAAAGTTATATAATGCCGATGTGTGCTTTTGCCCCAGGGGGGCTTGCCATCCCTTCTCGGGGCTTGAAATTCCTTTACTCAAAATAGAGGGAAACGATAGAGGGTCAAATTCTAAGCAACTTTTGTTCTATAAAATTTTCTCTGAAAATCAATACTTTTTGAATTATTCGTGGTTGAAAACCTTGAATTTTCATCGAAAAAAGCCACATTTTTGAAAGATTTTTCAAAAATGATGCCTCTAATCAAAAAAAATATATAGGACAAAAATGAAGCTTATAAAAAAACAAAGAGATTAATTTTTTTTAAATTATTCTAGGTTCAATACAAAGCGAGATATGATCGGTGAAAGGAGATCTTTTTTTTGCGAATATAGATCAATGTATTCAACGTTAAATTATGAGAAAAGGGTTGATTTTTCGGTGGTAATGATACATACGTTTTTTTTAGTTCTTGAAAAGACCTTCAAAATGAGCACTGACAAAAGTCAATTGCATGTAAATTGAGTGTGTTAAAGCGCATAAAAGATAGAGTTCTCGAATTTTTTAAGACAAAAAGAGCACTATAATTAACCTAATATCCACCAGAATCAAAATTTATCGTTTTCCTTCCACATGACATTTTGTTGTAGTATTATTTATTAGATCCAGAAGTTTGACCGGTTTAAATTGTGTGATGAAAAAGAGCGATGAAGAATTGGAATTTTACCTACAATTCGAATTAGCTCCTTACCCAATTTCGTTATTCGATGATGTTGGTATGAGAAAGTCAACGAAATCAGCACTTTATTCTTTATTTACATCACTTGACATTACCTTGGTCAAAGAAACTTCTCGTTACATAATTGATGGAGGTATGCTTCTGTACAGAGTTAAGTGGCCTACAAATTGCACCTATGAGCAAGTTTTGAAGGAATATGTCAATTACGTAAAAATAAATTTTGGTAATCACGTAAGTGTTGTTTTTGACGCTCTTGATACTGATAATAATAAGGCAGCAGAAAGAAATCGTACATCTTCAAAAGTTGCTTCTAAGGAGTACCAATTTACTAAGGAAATGCAAGTATGCGTTACCCAAGATAAATTTCTATCCAACTACAAGAATAAAAGTCGTTTTATATCTTATCTCATGGAAGAATTAAAAGATAAATCAATTGAGTGTCATTAAGGAGAAGGGGAAGCCGATGAATTGATAGTTGAGATAGCCACTGCGAATGAGTCCAATTTACAAACAGTTATAGTAGCTGAAGATATAGACATTTTAGTGATTTTGACTGCCCGAGCACCAATTGATCAAGAAATTTATTTCCTAAAATTAGGAAAGTTAAATGCTTCCTCGCTAGTGTATTCGTCAAAAAGTTTTGAAACGGAATATCCAAACTGTGTAAAACTTATATCTCTTTTGGGCCGTTCCACACTGAGTTTTAAAAGTTCGGTGGAGCGGGTGCGGCTGTAGTGCAAATCAGCGTCCTCAAAAGCCTGATCTACTTTTATTCCGGTTTTTGTAAAATAACGGCGAAACAATCACCCATTTTCACAAAATTTTTCGAACACGTACGCTCGCTTCAAAATACTCAAGACAACTAACTGGAGCGCTATTAGTCGTAATTTTTGTCGAAAAAAAAAATTAAGAAAACGAAATTGCAGGTCTGAACATGCTCTACAAGTTTGATACGAGACATTTTTTCGATATCTATCACGAGAAGAAAGAAAATAGCAAAAATTAAATTTCACTACCTAATTTTGTGGTTTTTTCGATCGATATCTCAATAACGATGAGGTGAAAAATGTAGATGACCTTAATTGTAGATCGTAATAAAAGCAACAAAGTTATTGCATCAAAATTTTCGTATCCCAAAGGAGAACCGAGTTATTGTAAAAAACTGATGGCGGAAAATGCACATAGGTTACCTTGGTCGAGTTTTTGAAGTTAAGCTCTTCTAGGCACCCCCCACGTAATATCCAAAATTTAGTCTTCTCGGTTCACATGCATTTCCAAATGTACATATATAATGACTGGACTATAACTACTCATAAGTTTCAATTCAGAGCAAAATTTCCTGTTAAACCTAGAACCGGGACAAATCTGAAAAAAACACAGCTTCAATTTCGTGATTATTTTCTTGTATTATTTGAAATAAATTATTATTTCGTTAAAGTTTTATTTCATTTTTAAATAAGCAGTTATTTGAATTAAATTTTATTTTAATTAACATTCATTTTATTGCAAATAACGGATTATTTGAAATAATTAGGTTATTTCATTTTGAAATAAAATTCTTATTTGAAATAAGAAAGTAATTCAGTTTGCCCAGACAAAAACAAGACGGGTTTAGAGATTCCCAAATGTCTTTATTATACCCGACCTGGCACTGTCCAATTTTTCAACCTCCTAGAGGCAAAACATTCATTAACACATACGTAAACAAGCCGGGGAAATTTTACCTGGCTCGTTCATACACCCAGTGGACAGAGCATCGCTTCAACGAGCCTTAGCACTGGCCTCGTTGCTGTCTGGTAAGCAAATGACGAGGATTTCCGAATTTGTTCGAAATGAAATTCGAATTTTTCGAAAGATTCCGGTTGCCCTTGCACCGGGTCAAAGAATATTGAACCTTGTTACAAAGAATGGGCCTTTCCACACGAGTATTCTTGAGCGTGCTGCCAACCGGTTTTCTGGGCAAGTGGCAAAAGAGAAGAGCTCTCCTCTTTTGCCACTTGCCCAGAAAACCGGTTGGCAGCACGCTCAAGAATAGTCGTGTGGAAAGGCCCAATGTTCACTCTAATTCTGCGACGCAATTTACCCCCACCATGGACAATTTTCAGAAAATTACAACAACAAAATGCCCATTAGCCGAAAAGAAAAATTCGCCATGTTTGTTCCAAGTCCGAATCCCCATTTAAATCGCCTAATAATGAACAAGGACGGCAATAGGGAGAAGTGCGGCAAACACCATGAAGCGAGAGTTCACCTATTACGGAGCGGTCCTGCTCAAGCATTGCATTTTGTGAGACTGTGTTGGTGCGAGGGCGCCCGTGCTTTTCGAATAGGAAAAGGCAAAGCCTTCTATATTACAAGCCATGAAGTGGTCCGGCGCACGCACACATCTATAGGGCAAAGTGGTCTGACAGTTTTCAGCTGTTTCAGCGGCTGCAGTGACAGTTTCAGACTAAATTTAACATATTTTCTTTATTTTGTAGGTAATTCGCAGTTTAAAATTGGCATTTACTGAAGAAAATGTGTAACTCGTTAAGTTTTCACAAATAATTTCCAAATACACTTCGGTAATATTTGCAAACAATGCTATAAAGTCCCATATTGTGAGTGTGCACAAAATGCAAACTCAAATTTCCCATAATATTTAACTATGTACATTTTGCGCTACTTTAAAGATACATTTAGTAAAACGTTTCTCAATGGTTGAGGAATTTTAATCGCTTACTCTCATATTCCGAAACTTTATTAACTTTGCCCAGTCTACTTGCAAAATTTGTCAGAAAATAAAAATTTGGCGGGTTGAAATGTCTGAGTAAAATTTGAGCCGTTCAATGCACAAAAGGAAGAAAGGTGCTTTGGGTAAAAGGAAATTAAATGAATAGGCATTGCTAGTTTGAAAATATTTATTTCATATATTATTATATAAAAATAAAACACTTTAATTTAGAATTCATATATTTAAATTAAAAAGAAAATACTTCAAAGGAATTTGCAGATTTTTTATTTATGTCACAGTCGGCGGGAATTCACTCACAAGAAATTTCCACAAAATGCAAAAATTTTGCAATTATTTTTGCAAGTACATCTCTACGCACCATTAAACAATTTTCTTGTTAAGTGCAAGAGTACTTTTTAAAATTAAATGGCGTTAAATATAGTAAAATAACTATAAAGTTGCCAATAATTGCCCAGTACTTCGCCACCTAACCTAACACTTTTGCCGGTTCATAGATGATTTTTTTAATTTCGATCAAACTTACGCACACATGCAAAAGGCCACTTCATGGCTTGTAATATAGAAGGTTTTGGAAAAGGCAAAACGAAACTGCCGGACCCACACATTGAAGGGGTACACGGATTCGGTTGTTTCAAAACCTTCTATATTACAAGCCATGAAGTGGCCTTTTGCATGTGTGCGTAAGTGGTCTGACAGTTCTTCAGTTGACGGCCATTTCTCATACAAAGCGCGTAAATTTTCGGGGTTCTGCAGTTATTTAAGCAGTTTTAAAAGTGAAATAATCAATTTATCCGGTAAATATTTCTACAGGAGGTGTACAAAAGGATATCAGTTGTAATGGAAGTGAAAAATTGTGAAAAAGTTTGATCGAAATTAGTTTGTTTGTTTGTTTGTTTTGAGTTACTACCCCTAGGGTAGTGCACCTTAAGGTGTCTTCTTGGTCCCAGCCGTTAGGCCACATCAACCATCATCGCTTGGTAAAGGACAGCATCCACCATCGGTTCTCCTTGTAGTAAGTAAGCAGGCCTGTACGGCCTTGGTCCACAAATAATCCAGCAGCTCAGGAACCAGGTACTGTGACAGCTAAGGCACTCCAAAGGCCAGCAGACGTGCAAAACCAGAGGCCAGGGTAAATTCTCTCCGCTTCCGACTGGTGAGGACTCCACAAGCACACAAATTTGTAAATTAAAGAAAACATTACATACTTAGCATACTAGTAAGTGAGCCCAGTTTTACATCATACAACATTACATATATCACTTAGTATTACACCTGTAGTATGGACCTAAGAGTACTTAAGTCTAGTCATCTAGGCTAATCCACAAAGGTGATTGAGCGGGACCACTATTAGTATATAAAGATAGCAGAAACATAAGAGTCACATCTGGTCCATGGCCATGAATTCAGAAGAAGAGGAGCATGGGGACATTACAGTTCTATGCTGGTCTCAATCAAGAACCGTCCTATTTCTTCGATCTTATCCACATTAAAGGGAGTCAGAACCTCAAACATAGTGGAAGCGCCTCTCAAAAGTGGGTAACCACTTCTTATAAATTGAAATTTTGAGCAATGTACTATCAGATGCTCCGCACTCTCATCAACCCCACATACATCACAGATCGGATTCACATTCACACCCCAACCATACAATCCGACTTTATCAAAGGAATGACCTGAAATAATCCTATTCAGCATTCTGACTATTCTCGTGGGTAATGACGACTTTATAAACCAAGGTTTCCTCATGGGTGACTCTACTATTGACGCAAAGAATCGTCCCTTGTTACGGGAAGCATCCTGAAAATTTCTACACCATTCTTTAAAGATTTTATTCCTGATATTCAAGCAGGCATCTTCAACCGTGAGGTAGTGGCAGAAGGGGACCCCCTCACTTCTGCCCCTCTCCGCCAACACATCAGCCCTCTCATTTTCAACAATTCCCCTATGAGACGGGACCCAGATAAAGGTTACTGAATCGAACAAATCGACAAAGGACAATATGTCCACAACAAGGAGGTGCGGCAACTTCATTTTCACCGCGTTACAACCATTCAGGCTGTCTGTCAGTACAATAAGGTTTCTCACTCTCTTAAGGCCTGCGCCCATACGATCCAGCGCCCTGCGTTCATGCATCGAGCTTTAAGCTGTTGATGGATCTCGATCCATGGCGCTGCATGGCAATTCAGAGGTTCGCCCATAAGATCCGTCATCTCACAATGCCACAAATTGTCAATAGTCACAGCACAGCCACAGCACAGCGCAGGAATTTTATTAAAGGAGCAATTTTGAAAATTAAAAGGATAAAAATGGATCTTAGTATATTAATTAAATTTCTTTTAATAGGAATTCTGCTATTAGGTGCGTCCAATGTTTCAGGTACACTTTGCCGGGATGTAAACAGTCAGCTGTGAATGCACAACTTTGAACTTGCAAGTTTGAAAGTCCACCCTAGGTTCAAACCGGCTGATGCATCCCGATGCATGAAAATATTGAGAAATGTTCAACATTTCCATGCGTCGATGCATCGCCATGCATCGCTTATGGGCGAAGCTCCATAAGAAAGCATGTATTTCAATATTTTCGTGCAGCAACAGCTTAAAGCTTGATGCATGAACGCAGGGCGCTGGATCGTATGGGCGCAGGCCTTTATCCGAGGCCGCTTTTAAGGCTAACTTGATGGCCAGGAGTTCAGCCGACAAGGTGGATAATCTCCACGGGAAATGGAAGGCAAACTCTTCTTCCTCTCCCGGGAAAAACACCCCTAAACCCACCTTATCACCAACAATCGAGGCATCAGTCGCCACTACAACACTGTTCATTGGAAAGGAGGACCTTTTCTCAGTCATCAAACTTTGCACAACCTCCGAATTGATCGAAATTAAAAAAATCATCTATGAACCGGCAAAAGTGTTAGGTTAGGTGGCGAAGTACTGGGCAATTATTGGCAACTTTATAGTTATTTTACTATATTTAACGCCATTTAATTGTAAAAAGTACTCTTGCACTTAACAAGAAGATTGTTTAATGGTGCGTAGAGATGTACTTGCAAAAATAATTGCAAAATTTTTGCATTTTGTGGAAATTTCTTGTGAGTGAATTCCCGCCGACTGTGACCTAAATAAAAAATATACAAATTCCTTTGAAGAATTTTCTTTTTAATTTAAATATATACATATGGGTTTTTATTCATAACACGGCAAGTTTTTCTAAGGCTTTTATTTCAATCGTTAATAAATTCATTAAAAGGTAAGTATAAGTAGTCTAAACACAGTTCAAATTATTTTAGAATATAAGTTAATCCGATTAATTTCAGATAGAGGGTATAGCCCGGATTATAGCACGAAAGGTAAGTAGTCTATTTTTGAATCTAAATCGGCACTACCGTATAACAATATTTAATATTCCACAGGTAATGGAACAGACACTTCAGCAAGGTAAGAAAATCGTTTTGATTGACTGTAAAAACGCGACGGCTTAAATCAGCTAGGGACTTATATTCAGCACGGCACTCAACCAGCTTTCCGGCACAAAGATCACAGCAACAGTGAGCTTAGATAAAACTCCAGCTGACCGAGAGTTCTGCACTAGGCGTAGCGGTACGCTTCAATTTGAGAAATAGCGGCTCGACTGCAAGTGAGCCGGCGTTTGTATGCATTTTGGGCATTTCTGACCAAAATAAGTGATGCAGTTATGCACTGCGGTGGGAATCCCACATCCGGTCATCCTGCTACTCGCCGGTCTCCGGCGCCTCGGCTCCTTCCTCTTCCTCGCCCTCGCTCTCGCTCTCGACTTCACTGTCGTCGTCGTGTGTCCATGGTTTCATAAAGTCTGCCGATGATGACGTTGCATTCGGTCCTTCATGGTTTCCAACTTTTTCGACGTCATAACGATCTTTCCCATTGAGCTTGGTGACTTTGTACGGCCCCAAAAACTTTGGGAAGAGCTTTAGACCCGGACCAAACTGAGTCCTCTTAATTGCTACAAGATCATGCACATTATATCGTCGGGCTGGCTTCCTTTTTCTGTTATATGCTTTTCGGTTCTCCTCTTGTAACTTCTGTATTGCGTTACGGGCTTCGCTTCGCATCTCTTCTCTTGTTTTGTCAAAATCGAGAATCAATTCCTCCTCTAATAGCCTTTTTAATTCCAGGTCATCTTCTTTATGCATAGGGACACCTAACATAAGCTCGAAAGGAGTTTTATTTGTGGCCCTGGATCTAGTAGAGTTAATGACCCGCTGAACTCGGGCAACGTGCTTGTACCACCTCTGAGGTTCACTCACCGACAGCTTAGAAAGAATAGAAATTACCAATTGGTTCAGGCGTTCTACCTGCCCATTTCCCCTGGGAACACCAGTAGTAACTACCACATGGTTTATTCTCCTCGCGTTGCAGAAATCATAAAATGCGTTTGAGGTAAAAGCGGTACCACGGTCCGTTACTACCCTATGCGGATTCCCAAAAACTTCGCTCTGGAGATCGAGCTTCCGTAGAACTTCCTCGGCTGACGTCGACTTCACGGGGTAAAGCCACGTAAATTTGCTGAACGCATCTACTACAACAAATAGGTAGTTATACGACTTTGCTGTCGAGGGCAGCGGCCCTAGATGGTCAATATGAAACGTGTGAAGGGGTATATCCATTTTGTCGATGGGATGAAGATACCCCTCCTGCTTGCCTTGCTTCCTCGATGCTAGAATACATGAGACACAGTTGGCAACAACTTCTTCAGCTAATTTCGGCATTTTCGGAATGAAATATTCTTGACCAGCAAGTTCCACCAGGCGTCTAGAACTAGCATGCCCTTCTCCATGTAAGTATTTCAATATTTCCCTTTGTAGCTTTTTAGGCACCACCAATAAGTACTTTCCTCCGCATAATTTGTACAGAATGTCGCGTCGCAAAAAATAATCCTCATACGGTTTTTCCTCTTTTAGAATGGTCGTTATCAATCGGCAATTTTCGTCGTTCAGTTGAGCCTTTTTTACCCGTTGGAGCAAACCGTCTTCTATAGGTAAAACAGCAGGATATCTACTAAGCGCATCCACATGCCGCATGAGTACCCCCGATTTGTGGTGTACATTGCAATTGTACTCTTCTAAAAATAGAGCCCATCTAGCGACTCGACTACAAAGTTCCTTCTTCTTCATGGTCAATTGGAATGCCTTGCAGTCTGTATATATTTCAAATTTTAATCCAAGCAGGTAGGTCCTCAGTTTCTTGAGAGCTTTTATGATGGCCAAGACTTCAAGCTCGTAACTGCTATAGTTCTGCTCGCTTCGCGAAGCTTTAAAGCTTAAATAAAAGACAGGGTGGAACTGACCATCGTTGCAATGCCGCTGCAGTAACACGGCTCCGAATCCCTCTCTACTAGCGTCTGTATGCAGCTGCGTTTCTAAGGCTGGATTAAACAGTTTGAGGACTTGATCTCCACAGAGCATGTCCTTCAATGTCGCAAATGCGTCCCACTGGATCTGGCCAAACACGAAAGGAGCGCCCTTTCTTGTCAGATCTGAAAGAGGTTTCGCGATCTGGGAGAATTTCGGTACAAACTTCCGGAAATAACTCGTGAGGCCAAGGAAGCTCTGCAGGTGTTTAAGATCCTTAGGGACTGGAAAATTTTTAACAGCTTTTATCTTTTCCACCGACGGCTTTATGCTTCCATCCTCTATAATGTGGCCTAGAAACTCGACCTTCCTTTGTAAAAATTTGCATTTTTCCCACTTGATTAGTAGACCGTTGTCCTCCGCGATTTTAAGGACGATTTTCAGACGTTCCAGGTTCTCCTCCTCATTTTCCGCAGGGATTATAACGTCGTCCATGTAGACGAGTAAAATGTCTTTAAGGATCAATGAACGAAACACGGCATTTACGAATCTTTGGAAAACGGCTGGCGAATTACATAACCCGAACGGAACTTTTAAGAACTCGTATTGTCCTTCAGGCGTGATAAATGAGGTATACTTTTGGCTTTTCGGGGCAATGTCGACATGAAAGAACCCGTTGCGCAAATCTAATGTGCTGAAAACTTTGGCTTTGTATAGGCTTTGTATGACGTCCTCGATATTCGGCAAAGGGTACCTATCCTTAATAATCTTGCTGTTGAGTTTCCTATAATCAATACAGAGTCTATACGATCCGTCCTTTTTGCGTGCAAGTACTACCGGACTTGCGAAATCCGAGTCGCTTTCCTTGACAATGCCTTCATCCAACCACTGGCTAATTTGCTCGCGGACTACTTGCTTTTCTTTCGGGGCCAATCTTCGAGGTCTGAGGTAAATAGGGGTTTCGTCTATCAGTGAAATGTTCATTTCCACACACGATCTTTCTGGCTTAACAGGAGAGTAACGATTCATTATATCGGATATCTCCCGAGAGAACTTATTACTGCTGTTTATTCCGAAATCTGTCTCCTTATCTTCTTCTAACAGCTGAACAACATTGATGTGTCGAAGAAAATTATCGTCCTTCCGCTTCAGCTTGGTTATCTGCACGCTTCCTTCCTCAATCACGACCGTAAAATTTTTCAAAATGTCCTGTCCTATCAGCAAATGATCAGGGAGCCAATCAGCCGGCACAACATGCAACCTGGGGGAACATTGGTTACCTTGGAGCCCAACACGAACTTCTAATGAACCAAGGGTTCTATTTAGCCTAGCCCCAAAACCCGCCAAGGGAATGCTCGGTCCCAAAACAGCGTCAACATCCGGATGGTTCCGTATTTGATTGTAAACGGATCTGCTTATCAGGCTAACGTCACTGCCTGTATCTACGAGAGCTGAAAATTTCTCGCCACATAGCTCTGCCTCGATCCTCATGCCAGCTAAGGGTACTAAATTTACTGACGCCGGCTTGGTGGAGCTCGATTCGGACTTTTGCTTTGGGCAGCTGGGAGACATGTGGCCAAAATCGCCGCATTTGAAGCACTTGGGTCCTTTTTGGGCTTTGCTAGGACAAGACTTGGTGAGATGATTCCCTGACCCGCAATTGAAACATCTTTTATTGGATGCTCTAGGCTCTTTAGGGTTCTGGGGAGAGTTGTCGCTTTGCTTAACAATTTTCTTGGCAGCATAACTCTGTTCTTTTATTTCTTGGTAAACTCTAAACTTTTCTTTTAGGTCTTCGAGGTCCCTCGCCCCGTACAGAACCGTTTTCGCCGCCACTTCATCCGATATACCAGCAACGATATAGGAAATCAAGGATGCTTCGTCGATATTTCCCCTTTTCGCTAGGTGTTTCATGGCGTAAATATACTCGAGGAAGGATTCGTTTGCGCCTTTCTTTCTCTTTCCGAGTGCCCTATGGATATCTAGGCTAGTAGGCTGACGATCAAACTCCCGCTTCAACAGTTCTTTCAGGGATGCCCAACTGACGATGCCATCTGATGCCTCAACGGCCAATTTTGCTGCTCCAGAGAGCAAGCGCCTGCAATAAAGGTACTTCTGAACGTCGCCCCACCCGCAAACCGCAGCGATCTCTTCGAACTCTTTGAGCCACGCATTCACAGCCTTCCCCGATTCACCGCGAAATTTTTCGAGGGATTCCTCTACGTCTTTAAAGACGAAATTATTTGAGGACGACGTCGTAGCCATGGCAGTGTACGCTTCACTCTTTGTGTCTCTCACCGAACTGCTTAGATGAACCCCTTCTTCACTGTATGTTGCAGTGGTATTGCCAGACGGGTCGCTTCTATCGGCTGAACTTTCCTCGAAGCCCTCGAAGTCTGATTGATCCAGAATAGTGTCGTCAACCTCACCTCCTCTATTAGACTGAATAGTATTTTCAGGTACCTCTACCGCACACTTCCTAAAGCCGCTTGCTAACAATCGCACTACCAGGTCCTTCTTAACACGATAATTAGTTGGAAGTTTCCTTTCTTTCAAAAATTGCTGCAGCTCGTTGACTGTATAATCGTTTAATTCGTCCATCCACGGTAAATAAAAATGATCAAAAAGAGAGCTTACCGGATCTCCGTTGTCTCAAAGGTGAAGATAACTGGTACCCCTTCTCGCCTTACCTCTACCTCTAGGAACCACCAACTGACACTATAAAGCCACAAAATGAAAATTTATCGTTTTCCGCGATATCGCCGTTTATACAAGCGTCTTGATTTTTGTCCGCACTATTTCTCACTCCGCAGGTAATTCGCCGTTATGCCGTTCGCGCCCGTTAGCTTTCCCGTAAGCATTACCCGAACGCTAATAACCCTCTATCCCACTTCTGACACCAATTATGGGTTTTTATTCATAACACGGCAAGTTTTTCTAAGGCTTTTATTTCAATCGTTAATAAATTCATTAAAAGGTAAGTATAAGTAGTCTAAACACAGTTCAAATTATTTTAGAATATAAGTTAATCCGATTAATTTCAGATAGAGGGTATAGCCCGGATTATAGCACGAAAGGTAAGTAGTCTATTTTTGAATCTAAATCGGCACTACCGTATAACAATATTTAATATTCCACAGGTAATGGAACAGACACTTCAGCAAGGTAAGAAAATCGTTTTGATTGACTGTAAAAACGCGACGGCTTAAATCAGCTAGGGACTTATATTCAGCACGGCACTCAACCAGCTTTCCGGCACAAAGATCACAGCAACAGTGAGCTTAGATAAAACTCCAGCTGACCGAGAGTTCTGCACTAGGCGTAGCGGTACGCTTCAATTTGAGAAATAGCGGCTCGACTGCAAGTGAGCCGGCGTTTGTATGCATTTTGGGCATTTCTGACCAAAATAAGTGATGCAGTTATGCACTGCGGTGGGAATCCCACATACATATATGAATTCTAAATTAAAGTGTTTTATTTTTATATAATAATATATGAAATAAATATTTTCAAACTAGCAATGCCTATTCATTTAATTTCCTTTTACCCAAAGCACCTTTCTTCCTTTTGTGCATTGAACGGCTCAAATTTTACTCAGACATTTCAACCCGCCAAATTTTTATTCTCTGACAAATTTTGCAAGTAGACTGGGCAAAGTTAATAAAGTTTCGGAATATGAGAGTAAGCGATTAAAAATTCTCAACCATTGCGAAACGTTTTACTAAATGTACCTTTAAAGTAGCGCAAAATGTACATACATAGTTAAATATTATGGGAAATTTGAGTTTGCATTTTGTGCACACTCACAATATGGGACTTTATAGCATTGTTTGCAAATATTACCGAAGTGCATTTGGAAATTATTTGTGAAACCTTAACGAGTTACACATTCTCTTCAGTAAATGCCAATTTTAAACTGCGAATTACCTACAAAATAAAGAAAATATGTTAAATTTAGTCTGAAACTGTCACTGCAGCCGCTGAAACAGCTGAAATCTGTCAGACCACTTTGCCCTATAGATGTGTGCGTGCGCCGCGCCGGGCCACTTCATGGCTTGTAATATAGAAGGCTTTGGTTGTTTACGTTTTTTCACCATAGGATTTCTTAGGCGCTCCTGCTCAGTACAGGAAGCAAATGCGCTTGTATGGTGAGGCGCTCTTGCGATCGGTTTGACAGGGTGCTTCTTTTGGTTGGATTTTCATATTTCCTCTGCAAATCCTGACACCCTGTAACACTGTACCGATTTCTTCAGATTCCAAGCCCCGCCTCTGAATTTTTCTTCTCTCTTCGACCAAAGTGCTTATGCAGTGTATCATCCTCTAGCAAAATCGTGGGGTTGGGAGGAATAACGGTACCAAGGTCAAAAAAAGATAAGATATAAATTGCAGGAGTGAGCAGTCTTTGTAACGAAGGTTCCATAGTCTTTGACCGGGTGCAAGAAATGAGGCTAGTGTGGAAGGGCCCTTTGCTCATTGTTTTACTGGCTGTGATGGGACGTCATCAGTTTACAATAGAGGAAAAAAAAATTCATCGATCTCTTGGAAAAAAGATCTGCCCTGGGATTCCCTAACGATTTAGAGTTTAGAGTTTAGAGCTTCTCTAACTCACATAAGGTTTTCTAACTTAGAGCAAATCGGGATTCCCTAAACCACTTAGAGTGATGTACTAGATTAGAGACGAAATATTACATTTTTGCAGGAAAAATGACAGTTCCGCGAGTGAATTGCTCCCGATTGGTTTTAGTTTTCCTTTAAAGAAAAAAAAAATTAAACGAATTTAAGAAAATCCGAAAAATATTGCAATTTTCATTTATAGCAATCAATATAAATAAATCCATACTTACATTTTAACAATGATTCATTTAATACTGATTGATTAATTAAAGAGCAATTAAAAACATTAAGTTCTG
This sequence comes from Machimus atricapillus, assembly GCA_933228815.1. NCBI lineage: Eukaryota > Metazoa > Arthropoda > Insecta > Diptera > Asilidae > Machimus > Machimus atricapillus. The sequence goes on from OW121788.1 coordinate 10,023,284, forward strand.
TCTAATATTTTGCATGCAACCGCCTCGTCCGATAAAAACTCTTCTTTATTACGACATATGTAGTTGGAATGGGAGAAGACATTCTCCACCGCCTGCTACAAACGTTTTAGAACCTATGCAGGTCAACCGCAAGGGTGCAGATGATAAAGTTGTTCAGTAAACTTTACCTGCCTAGGCGGAAGGGAAAATATACAAATAATAATTCAATATTCGGTACATTCATACCGTATTAGGCTTTATTTATGCCAGGTAGGCGGGTTTTCCCGATTCATATGCTATACATCATTATTTTTCAATTTCGAGTTCAACGAGTCTAAGTCCTCACACTCAATTGATATGTGAGTAAAATCGTTCTAACTTAGAGCTCTAAGTTAGAGAAAAAAAGTTTAGAGAATCTCAATATTGCTCTAAATTTAGAGTGAACTAGTACATTTATTTAATTCACCTATTTACCGAGAGTTAGCGCCACTTTCGCATTTTCCTCTAACTTAGAGTTGTCAAACGGACTCTAACTTAGACTAATTTTTGTTACGGAATCGCAAACTACTCTAAATTTAGAATTTAGACTCTAAATTCTAACTCTAAATCGTTAGGGAATCCCAGGGCTGATTTAAGAGAAAAAGCTGAAGTATTTTACGACAGTACATCAGAGCTGGATGATATTTTAGAAGCTGACAGGTACAGTACCATTTTATTGTATTGGCTTGCCAAAGATACCAACGTCAATAAGTTAAGTAAAATCGAAGATTATTCAGCGTTTCTTGAGCAGATGAGATATGAGTAATTAAAGCCACAACTAAAAATACAGCGATAAAATTGTCGTCACTTATGCCAACTGTAGGTGCTCTGGATGAGCACATAAAAAGAGTATATTTACAAACCCAGTTATGGCTGGGAAATAAGAATATAAATGTAACTGAATTGGGATGGGTCAAAGCTGAGGAATCTTTTCAACCAATAAGAATGTAAACTTTGCCTGCGCGCACCGGAGGAGCTATTAAAGATGATTTTTTGTAATTGCAAAAAAGCTTGCGGATCTTCATATGGATGTCGGAGGCTTGGTTTATTTTGTAATGCTACATGCGCGACCTGCTCCGGCGCAAACTGCCAAAACTGTCCCCCAGAAGAAGAAATGGATCAAGAGAAAAGTGATTCCGATAATGAGCTCTAATATAGAGTGGCTCAAACGAATAATCGGACAAGGGTAACACTAAAATAAAACACAAGATATATGGAGAAGTAATAGCACGATATTTTTGATATGCAGCTCATTTTTCTTCTTTTTTCCTATATTTTGAAAATACGAGTATATCAAAAAAATTATACATTTTTCGAATCATATGATAAAATTCAAACAAAACAGCAAATAAAATTCATATTTCAAGCCAAACAAATAATCGGACAAATTAAGCAAATAAGGCAACACCTGCAAAAGTAACGGATTTTCCTAGAAATTTTTATGAATTCAGATTCTTAGCTGTAAGTAAGTATTCTGTGTTTGCATTCAGTTGATGTTTGGTTGCAAGTGCAAAGAGTTGTAATTCAAAATGGCACCAAAAGGAAAAAAAAACAACTTTTGAAATTCGGCAGTTAATTATAAAACTTTATGGAGAAGGAAAAACGGTACGAGAAATAGGAAACATCGTTGGAAAAAGTCATTCAACTGTTCATGACAAACTTAAAAGATATCGTAATGAAAATAGAATACAAAATAAAAGCAGACAAGGCCAAGGAAGAATATTAAATGATCGAGAAGAACGGCGAATTATAAAAGAAGTGCAGGAAAACCCTTTTAAATCAGCCAAAGAATTGAAGAATTTTGTGCAAGATTACATTGAAAAAGACGTCTGTGTTGAAACTGTGAGAAACGTTTTAAGAAAACACGATTATCATGGGAGAATTTCTAGGAAGAAGCCATTTATCAGCCCAAAGAATAAAAAACTTCGACTAAAATTTGCGAAGGAATATTTGTTGAAGGATGACGAGTTTTGGAAAACCGTAAATGGATTGTTAATTGTTTTAAAGTTTTATTATTTTAATTACATGTAACTAATAGGTTTTATTTACCGATGAGAGTAAGTTTAATTTACATGGATCGGATGGGAGGACCTAGGCGAAAACCCAACACCGAATTCGACACACAAAATACTCGGGCTACATGGAGGGGGATCTGTGATGGTTTGGGGCTGCATGTCAAGTACGGGAGTAGGCAATTTGCATTTTATTGAGGGTAAAATGGACAAATTTGTTTATCTTAACATTCTTAAAGCAAATGTTAAACAAAGTGCAGAAAAATTAGGCATTTTGCAAAACTTTGCTTTTTATCAAGATAATAATCCGAAGCATACTTCGGAGGTTGCAAAGCTTTGGCTTATACATAATTGCCCCAAACTATTGCAAACACCTGCCCAGTCACCAGACTTGAACGTTATTGAACATTTGTGGGAAGAACTTGCAAGGAGGCTGTACAGTAAAACGTTCAATAATTTAAATCAGTTAAAAGAAGCATTAAAACATGAATGGGATAATATTGAACCTCAATTTTGTCAAAATCTTGTCAAATCAATGCCAAATCGACTTAAAGCCGTAATAGAAGCAAAAGGATTTGCAACCAAGTACTAAATTAGTATACTCTCATAACTTGTATTTTTTTTTTTTTTTTAGTTTGTCCGATTATTTGTTTGACTTGAAATATGAATTTTATTTGCTGTTTTGTTTGAATTTTATCATATGGTTCGAAAAATGTATAATTTTTTTTATATATTTTCAATATATAGGAAAAAAGAAGAAAAATGAGCTGCATATCAAAAATATCGTTCTATTACTTCTCCATATATCTTGTGTTTTATTTTAGTGTTTGTCCGATTATTCGTTTGAGCCACTGTATTTACTATTGTATAATTTTTACGTATTTTTTATATTATTCAATTAAAAAAAACCATTGGAATAATATTGAGTATGCTTTTGTAATGTTATTTTTAGCGTAAGGGGTACTTTCTAGGGGTTAAGGAATAAATTTTTATTGATAATTGCACAAGTAAAGAATTTGAAAGTGTAAAAAAAAGCCATAAGGGGTGGTTTCTAGGGGTTGAAAAGTTGCAACCAACGCAACATCCTTTCCTTTCCTTTAAGCAAGGAAAGAATTTTTATTTATCGAAATGCAAAATTAAAACATTTCAGACATTTAGTAGGCTTTTTTAGTATTATTTTCGGCATAAGTGGTGGTTTCTAAGGGATAAAAAGTTGAAACTAATGAAACATCATTTCATAAGTAAGAAATAAATTTGTATTGATTTTAATTCACAAGTAAATAATTTTTAAGTGTGAAAAAGTATTTTTTAACGTTAATTTCATCATAAGGGGTGGTTTCTAGGGGTTGAAAACTTGAAGTAAAGAACAAAATATCTTCTAGTATATTTATTTTACACAATTTAACCAAATTTTAATGCGAGAAATGCTTAAATATGTATTTTTCTATTTTTTTTTACTAGGGGGTAGTTTTAACCCCTTAAAATAAAAAAGCACACCCCGCCCATATATAACTTTTGAAAAGGAGGGTAAGACAAGCTTAAATCCAAAATTTTAGCAAAATCCATGCAGTCCGACAGAATTCGGAGGTAATGCACTATTTTAGGCCCGAGTGACTGGACTAAACGACGGTGCACTCAGAAGAAATTTTTTCAACGCTTTTGCCTCAATTCGAGAATCAGCGATGCCTCGCCTGACGTCACGAAAGCTTTTTCCCTTGCCACAGAGAGAGCTGCCGTACGTCTCCTTGCCGACGCATCAGGCTCCCTGTTTATGGCTTGTGTACACATATGTACAGTACATACATATGTATTTGGCTGCGATCTGCGCGGCGACTCGCACGCAAGGTGCTTAAGGCCTGCGCCCATACGATCCAGCGGTCTGCGTTCATGCATCAAGCTTTAAGCTGTTGATGGATCTCGATGCCTGCCGCTGCATGGCAATTCAGAGGTTCGCCCATAAGATCCGTCATCTCACAATGCCACAAATTGTCAATAGTCACAGCACAGCCACAGCACAGCGCAGGAATTTTATTAAAGGAGCAATTTAGAAAATTAAAAGGATAAAAATGGATCTTACTATATTAATTAAATTTCTTTTAATAGGAATTCTGCTATTAGGTGCGTCCAATGTTTCAGGTACACTTTGCCGAGATGTAAACAGTCAGCTGTGAATGCACAACTTTGAACTTGCAAGTTTGAAAGTCCACCCTAGGTTCAAACCGGCTGATGCGTCCCGATGCAAATATTGAGAAATGTTCAACATTTCCATGCGTCGATGCATCGCCATGCATCGCTTATGGGCGAAGCTCCATAAGAAAGCATGGATTTCAATATTAGCTGCGTTCGACTGGGCACAGTCTCAGTGAGCCAGCTCACATTGAACCAGCTGTCAAATTGACTGGCTCAGTTGTGGTGGCTCAGTGAGCGCGTCTGGCCCAGAAAAACGGACAGTGAAGTGGATTGTCAATTTTCAATTGTGCTGTCAAAATGGTGAGTTGGTAATAAAATAATCGTATGAAATTTTTACTACTCGAAATGTCACTCAACTCAAGTTTTATTCACCTTTAATAAACATATAAAACTCGAAATGTCACTTGTGAAACGAACTGAGCTGAGCAAGTGAGTACAGAATGAAGTGGCTCAGAAAACTCAGTTCTGGCTCAGAAAACACTAGCGACGCCATGCGGAAAAACGGAGACATTAGGGGCCACAAAAACGGTCCATCTCAGTGAGCAACTGAGTAACTGAGTTGGCTCACTGAGGCAGTGCCCAGTCGAACGCAGCTATTTTCGTGCAGCAACAGCTTAAAGCTCGATGCATGAACGCAGGGCGCTGGATCGTATGGGCGCAGGCCTTTATCCCTTTGCTCTGCTGCGCAGCCTAGCTTGAATGAAAACTGAATATTGGCCGGTTAGAGGAAAATACGTTCAAATAAAGAAAATCACTTAGCTCGTTATTATGTCCATTTTGGACTTGGCTTTATAAAATCTTTTGAAGTTTCGTGCTTTCCACAAGCAATGCTTCCGTAATAAAATTAAAATAAAGAAATTAAAAATATGCATCCGGTGATCATAACATGGGGAATCTTGTAAATACCAGTCCTGAAATTTCTCAATTCTTTTTGACATTTCAAAATCAAACCTGATGATATTCTTTTGACATTTCAAAATCTAACCTGACCTGAAAGTATAATTTTTGTGAAGTAAAAACTGTTTTGTCTCTTTCCGACAAAATAGATTAACATTCCAAAAGGGCATCTGGTTCTGTAAAAAGATTTAAAGACTTCGACCTCTTATAGTCGAAGTGAAAGCATGAATAGAAAGGTGTGAAATAAGAACATTTAATTAACTTCAAATATTTCACTTTATTAATGAACTGAAATTAACTACAATTTTATCTTATCTTTACCTTTATATTCTATTATGAAATTCAATTTATTATTGCAGTCAAGTATTACAATTAAATTTAATTCTACGAAGCTAAACTAATTTAACCCAAAGATATACAAACAATTTAATTCAATGATATACAGAAGAATTTTGGTGAATTCTAGTTGGTTATGACCCCAAACCGGAATTACTCCAAACCCCAACGATAAATGTTTACTATTCAAATTTATCTATGTTCCTTGAACTTGTACGGCTTAATACGCGGAAAACTACTTAGAACTGTTTCAGTTGGTTATAGTCCCAAACTGAAACTATTCTGAATTGCAAGTAACTGTAATGACGCGGAAATAATGTCTGTTATAATCCCGAATTGAATAATATAACGTGATCAAATATCCAGAGCATTTCAACTGGTGATACTCCCAAGTTGAAATGTTTTTAAATACTTAGAAAATTTCAACTGGTGATGTTCACAAGTTGAAATGTTCCAAATAATATTAAGCGCGAATGTACTCAGAAAATTTCAACTGGTGATATTCCCAAGTTGAAATTTTTCCAAGTTGATTAATACGAGAAAAATACTTAGAGAAATTTCAACTGGTGATACTCCCAAGTTGAAATAATTCTAAGTTCGACTAACGCTAGAAAAATACTTAGAGAAATTTCAACTGGTGATATTCCCAAGTTGAAATAATTCTAAGCCCGATTCACGCGAGAAAAATACTTAGAGAAATTTCAACTGGTGATATTCCCAAGTTGAAATAATTCTAAGTCCGATTAACGAGAAAAAATACTTAGAGAAATTTCAATTGGTGATCTTCCCAAATTGAAATTTTTCTAAGTCCGAAGTATTTAGTTTTTGGAATTTCCAAAAAAAACGAAACTCTTGGTAATTACCCAAAGAAGATTAGCCTCGGTGATTGCCCAAACGCTAATGACCAGTCCGTGTCCAGCGTGGCCCTTTTATAGGCAGTAGTAACCGTTATGTCCTTTATTCCGATCGCCTGCTTCTTGTTCTTCCTTTGCCGTTCGTGGCACGGGCAAAGGTTAAATTTGCTTAGCTGCAACTTCGGAATGAAGTTGCATTCAGTTGCACCTCAACATTGCCTGTCATTTGACAGTTCTCGTAATGTTTACATTTGGTGCGTGCGGCGATCAACTTCTTATTTTGTTTCGCGTCGCGGATTTATGTTTCGAGCCGAAACAAAAACCATTCGGATTGACTTGACATTGATGCATTTGGCCCTAATTTTTGTAAAATTTCACAACATCGATTGCATTTGAATGTTGAAAAACATTGGAAAAGAACATATCCCATGAAATATCTAAGAGAATTGTCTTCTATTGCAACATCTCTCTGCTCTGTTACAAGATCAAAATCTTCTTCAAAAAATAAAAAAATAAATTAAAAATTTTAAAAAAAACCACGACGGATGTAAACGTCGTAATAGAAAAAGGATTAAATAAAATTTTAAAACACCCCGACTAAAAGGAGTTAAGTAACCAAAGAAAATTCGTCGGGGGATGCCCTTCCCTGCCCTGAATTAAGAATAGGAGAATATCAATTCAAGACTACATGCAATATTTTACGGCCTTTAAGGGCTGAATACATTCGATGCGGTCGTGAGTCGTAAGCAAAAGCACAAAGCTCTGATGCATACTCCGTGCACATTCTATGCGGTCGTGAGTTGTGAGAATATCATTTCATTGCGCGAGCTGCTGGATTATAGTTAAAGATGTTTGTCGGAACAGAAGAAGTTTTAGCAATTGGGTTAGCTACTACATTAGTTGCAATGAGCGGAAGAGGGGAAAAAAAAAAAAAAAAAAAAAAGGGCATGGACCAAGAAGTTTTTTTTCCTTCTCTTTAATATATTTGTATTTCGGGTCCATTTTATCATCAAAATACTAATAGGTTTTCACCTTTTGTATTAGTCCTTCATTAAAATCATCCATCGCAGCATGACCATGAACATCCTCTCCCATCGAATGCTTCTTGACGCCTAAAAAAAGCATTTCCCCTGCAGAGCTTTTGAACGCAGACCGCAGAGTTTGAGTTTGGCTCAAACTCGACGTTTTTTCTTACGAGCGCATCGAATGTGTTCCGACTTGTGAGAATCCTGTTGTTTTCAAGGGGATTGAAACTCGTAAGATTGTCACAACTCACGACCGCACCGAATGTATTCAGCCCTTAACTCCTAAAACGACTCGATCGTGGCGGCTTGCAATGCAATGGTCATTTTAACCTGCGCCCATACGATGCAGCAGCCTGCGTCATGCATCAAGCTTTTAAGCTCTTGACGGATGAAAATATGGAAATCCATGCTTTCTTATGGAGGCTCGCCCATAAGCGATGCATGTTAATGCATCGACGCATCAAAATGTTGAACATTTTTCAATATTTTCATCCGTCAAGACGCATCAGCCGGTTTAAGCCTAGGGTGAACTTTCAAATTTGCAAGCTCAAAGTTGTGCAGTCACAGTTGGCTGTTTACATCCTGGCAAAGTGTACCTGAAACATTGGACGCATCTAATAGCAGAATTTCTATTAAATAAATTTAATTAATGTAGTAAGATCCATTTTTATCATTTTAATATTCAAAATTGCTCCTTCAATAAAATTCCCGCGCTATGCTGTGGCTGTGCTGTGACTATTGACAATTTGTGGCTTTGTCAGATGACGGATCTTATGGGCGAACCTCTGAATTGCCATGCAGCAGCATCCGTCGAGATCCATCAAGAGCTTAAAAGCTTGATGCATGACGCAGGCTGCATCGTATGGGCGCAGGCCTTTATACGTGCAGCGCTTGAGTCAAGCCGAGTAGCCCGAGCTACATAAAGGTGGTGACACAACCAAAACGTGCGCGCGTGCGTTAACAGCCGGACGCAACGCATCCAACTCTTGGTCAGTTAAACGAGATTGGCGCGTGCGGCAAGTGAGAGCAGATTCGCAGTTTGTTTACATGTTGACAAGTGAAAATTTTTCTTTACAGTTGAACAAATAAGCCGAATAAAATATAATAATCAATTAAATTTTCCTTGAATTCCATTTTCAACTCACAACACTGTCAATGACACACGAAAAGAGAGGTTAAGTTGAACTCGGCGCGTTAAAATTTAAAACTTTGCGCTAAATCTGCGGCGCGTCGCGTGCGTTGCGTTGGATGCGATCTCATGTAACTCGAAGCACATGAACCCATAAGCTCTTTTCGACTTGTCATCGCACGCGACGCACGCAACGCGTTCAAATTTTGATTGTGTCACCAGCTTAAGGCTACGTAAGGCATGCGCACAAGTAAATAAGTCGCTGGCGTTGAGAGCCTCCTAAGAGAAGTTTTCACTGTCAGATCAGTGTCGCTGCAAACGTAACATCAGTGTCGCTAACTTGTTTCACCCGTTTACTCCCATAAACTTCAGAGCCCCCCAAGAGAAGTTTTCACTTCAAAAATACCGAATGTAAAACAAAGATTATCCAGAATAAGATGTGACACTCTCTATACTAAGCTAAACCCACCATTCCATATGCATTTCCGAAAACTTGGGGAAAATAAATTTGCCCTTAGATAAGGCAGCAAAGCACTACTACCTACAATTTCTTAGGTAAAGCAAAGCACTACTACCTACCATTTCTTAGGTAAATTCCCATAAGAGCGAACGAGGCAAAAGTAGGCAACAACCCACTGCTCACCTACAGCGCTAAAGAATAAATGTGACCATTTTTTTTATATGGAGTATTCGGATTTAACCAAATCATATGTATGCGGTGCCGGCTGCTTGTGGCATGGTGTTAGTGCCCTCCGCTTGCAATGTTCTGATATAGGTAAATGACAGAATTGAAGAGGGGGAAGAGGATTAAATATAAGGATGCGCGATTTTATTTTTGCTTTACATCTAAACCATGCCGATTGTGTGGGGCTCCATCGGCCGCGTACAAAGTGGGCTTGATTCTCTCAGAGATGTTTTTTATCCCTTCCTTTGACATGAGCTTCTTATTACTATCTACTTCTCGCAAAATTCTCAATTCTCGCTTGGGTGGCGGTAGCAAGGTCACTAAAATTTTAGCGAATACGTCATGAGTGCCACATCTTATTCTGGATAATCTTTGATGTAAATGACCCGTTTTTAGTTCTCGTAAACACAAACTACACATGTTCCGAAATTCAAATAGAACTAAAAAAAACGGGTGGTACTCCGGGAGTGCCGGCAGAAGTGAAAACTTGAACATTGTGCATTTTTGAATATTTTGGAATGGTTAGGGAATAATTTCGTACGAATTGCTTTATTTATCAGTATAAAAGTACTATCATTTATGTGGTAAAATACGATATTCATTTATTGCGCTATCGTACACAAACATGACAATTTATATTACATAAAAAATTTAACACTTCAGAACTAAGTATTACAATTATTTTAAATTAAAATGTTTATCTCTCAGAAAAATCAACTTTCATCCATAATTTCAACGACTCTTTCACCATCATCATCGCCAATCTCTAAAACTGATACAATAGGTTTATGGTAGCTGAAGTAAGAAACGAAAAATTTTGATTCGAATCTATTTAGATGTCTAATAAAGACCGCATCAATAGTAGTTTTGTATTTCGTTGCGCGCGAGTTTTATTATTTGATTAAAACTTAGGTTTTAATCATTAATTTATTTATGAAGTTTTATAGTTTTGGTTTTTAAAATCCAAACACACTTTTATTAAGTATATGATCTTTATTTAAACTCCGATTATAACTCTTGAACAAAACTTGTGTATGCTCCGGCGGTTGTCTTAAGACTCAAACTTATCTGGCTAAGTAGCTTTAATCTGCTTAATTCTAATTATCCAAAAGTGCTTAGCTAATCGCAGTTCTCACGGCATCTCATCTTGATTTCCTAGTAGGGCACAAAAGATATCATTTGATACCCTAGGAATGTGGGAATGGTCTGGGCAGATCAGGTCCTAACGGTCATTTTGCTTATAAGCTCTTCATTTATGCTGCTATGACAAATTTCTTTGTCTGCAGTGTTGCTGAGGCAAGGTAATGTAACTCCTCCCCCATTAGATTTTGGATTCTCCTGAATCCTATTAATCGATTTGAACTTTTGATTTTTAAATTTCAAGAAGAAAAATACACAAATTACAATTACTATCACCAGACTTAACGAAAATGACCCAATCCCCATTCCCACGTTTAAATGTTTGTGGTATTTTAACTCATTTATATCTTTTACATTATTTTCGTGTTCCAAGACTATATCATCGAAAGTTATATCTGTTGTATTTAAAGCAGAATGGCTTTCTATTGGTATAACAAATTTGCTTACAAATGTGTTGAATCTGTTACTATACTCGTATATTTTGTTATTAATTTGGATTGTACAATTCTGAAAATGTATAAAATAGTGTCCATTCAAAGTCATACTTCTATCGTCACAAGTACTATTAAGCTTTCCATTCTTAACGTTAATCAACACCAGGACATCATCGTCAATTTCAATGTATTCTTCCTCGAGATTTACAATAAATCCACAATTATTCCTAAAAATACAATGTTTACTTACTTTTAATTCTTTTAATGTTTTTCCGTTTTCATATGTGAGTGTTTTGTTATCTATCTCGATTACAAATTCAATTTCCTGATCAATTTGTGTGTTATTATTACTAGGAATCGGAATTAACAATTTCTTATTTAATTTTTTGAATTCTTTAGGGATTTTTATTGCGAAAATGATCGATTCATTATAATATTTTGCTATTCCAAATCTAATCGGTGTTAATTTTCTTGAGTCAATATCGTAAGTTCTAATCTCTTCGTTCGTCAAAATGCTCGGATGCAAGATTCCCGATCTGGCTGACACAAAGTTGTCCTGTATATTCTCAACCTGTCTTTTAATTAAGTCAATATTAATCATCTGTTCCTGAAAAAGGCTTTCTGCAAGGATCCTTTTTCCTAATGCGTTTAGTTCATTTGTCATTTTAAGTCGGTCTTTCTTAATTGTGTTTTCAATTAAAGTAAATGATTTATTAAAACTGTCATTAATTTTGATTTGTCGATTAACTGTTCCAATTGTTTCGTGGTTGTTTTTGTCAATAGTATTTAAGTGTTCCTCAATGTCCTTTCTGTCTTCATCGTCCATGGTCCCGAATATCCATTTCAGGAAACCTCCACCCAAATTAATAAGTCCTCGTCTGAATCTATGTGGGAGTAATGTCTTAACCTGATTTCTAATACTTTCGATTTGGTGCATTAAAATGTCTCTTTTGATACCGGATTCGATAGTATTGTTGACTGTGTTTCCTACGCCATCGATCATTTTCAATATTTCTTTGGGGTTAACAATATGTAAGACGATGTCGAATTTAGTAACAATTTCTACTTCATCTACTTGAATTTTTGCGCTTCCTGATATCGAATTAATTTTGTCAATTGTCAGTGTTTGGTGACTGAATGGTATCATTAGTAGAATGATCCCTGCTGTTAGAAGGGCCTGAAAATTTAAAGGGTCTTTTAATATTTTCTTCGTGTATTCCGATGAGTCGATGTTTTCTAAATTTAGGTTGTTCTTTATGCCTAACAGCCTTATAATTTCTTATAAAACCTTCTTCCCTCTTTTCTGTATAATCTTCTCTTTTCTGATTTCTTTTGTTTCTAACCTTCTGTTTTGTATTTTCTAACCTTTCCCGTATTATGCGATGGTCTATTTTATGCTCTTGTACGTCTATTGGAGTTGCTTTAATGGTAGAGTGAAAAGTATTATTATAGAATTTGAGAGCCTTCAACATTTGAGTTCTTATTGGCAAATTTTCTTCAAGATTGAGAGCCCTAATTCGCTCTGTAATAGTGTTATTAAAACGCTCAATATCAGAGTTTCCAGTATGACTGTTTGGTTTTGTCACATGATACTCAATGCCTTCCTGTTCGCAAAATTCCCTAACGTTTCTTGTATTGAATTCGTTATCGAAAACAAATTTCTTTATTTTATACTGTCTGATTTTTTCTATCAGCGTCTGGCTATTACGATCCTCCAAACAAAAACTGACAACATGTTTGGAAAATTTATCGATAAAATTAATGAAGCTGTGTTTACTGTTTACGTAAGTGTCAATATGAACGATTTCCTTTGTTGTGGAGGGAGTTTCTGTCAGATGAAATTTCTTTTTTACTGGGTTTCTATCGTATTTTGCTGCACTACATATTTCGCAATTGTTTATTATTTTATGAATTGCTGTTTTAAGGTCTGGGTTATAAATTTTACTCTTTAATCCCTCGTAAGTTGCTACTATTCCGGAGTGTCCCAACTCGTTTTTATGAAAAAGTGATATTTCCCTATCGAGTTTTTCTGTATCATCGATATCTGTTGCAAAAAGACTGCACCTAACAAATTTTACGCTAATATTTTGCGCAAATAGATTAATTATTGCTTGTTGCAACCGGTTATACTCGTGGTCGTTTAACTCCGAGTATATTCCTACTTTGCCTTTTCCTACATACCTTTGCAAAATGGCATCAACATTTTCATTTTCTAAATCTCGCAAATCAATAAAAATTCTTCTGTTCTTAAAAACAGTTTCCAATTCTTTTTCTTTGGACTCTTTTAGTATAATTTGTGTTTTGAATCGGTTAACTACTGTTTCCAATATTGGTATATGATTTTCAAAATTCTCTCCTTGAGAATGGGCAGTTTGACCCTCTAGAGAATCATTTAGAGCATTTATCTCGTAATTGTTCTTATTATTTTCATTACACTCAGCTTTATCAACACTGAAATTCAAATTTTCAATCTCAGTGAGGTTCAGACCTTCGGGTTCTGAATTACTAGCTATCTTGTCGTCTCTTAATTCGTTACAAATTCTAAACAATTCATTAAGATTCAATTCGGAACTTTCCTTGTTCAATAGATTTATTTCTTTTGTCTCAACATTGATTCTGCTTAAAAAATCTGCTATTACGTTATCTTTCCCTTTAATATAATCTATTTTTATATTATATTCGCCCAAAGATATAAGCCATCGTGTCAATATTGGGTTAATATCTTTTCCTGCATATTTCGCTGCAAGCCATTTTATCGGTTGGTGATCTGTTTGTAAGTCAAATTCTTTACCAAACAAGTAGGGTCTGAAATATTTGCATCCCCACACAATTGCTAAAAGTTCTTTCTCGATTGTCGAGTAATTCCTCTCATGATTATTTAAAGTTCTGGATGCATAAAAGACTGGCTGTCCGTCCTGCATCAAGACTGCTCCCAGAGCGATATTACTGGCATCAGTTACTAACTTGAATCTCTTTTTAAAATCAGGATATCTGAGGATAGGATAGTTAGTTATAATATCCTTCAGCTTTTCAAAGGCACTGATATAATTTGGATCATTTTGATTGACTTTTTCTCCCTTTTTTAGATATCTTGTAATTAGATAAGCTATTTTGGCATAGTTTTTAATGAACTTCCTGTAATAACCTGTTGTACCAAGAAAACTTTTTATTTGTTTCGCATTAGTAGGAAGTTTTAATTCCTGTATACATTTAATTTTGTTTGGGTTGGGCTTGATCCCTTGTGGAGTCAGTATATGGCCCAAGAACTCCGTTTCTCTTCTTAAGAAACTGCATTTATCAATTTGTATTTTCAACCCTGCTTCCCTTATTGTTTCAAATACCTTTTTTATATTTGTAATATGCTCTTCTAGAGACGTACTAAATATCAAAATGTCGTCCAGGTAAACGACACAGTTTTTATTTACAAGGCCTCTCAGCACCTGGTTCATCATTCTTTGGAATGTGGCCGGGGCGTTTTTCAACCCAAATGGCATTCTTAAATATTCGTAATGAACATAGGGGGTTGAAAAGGCTGTTTTCATCCTATCTTCGGGTTTCACCGGTATTTGATGAAAACCCTTTGCTAGGTCTATGGTAGAAAAGTACTGAGCTCTTCCCAATTTATCGAGGATACCCTCGATATTGGGTATCGGAAATTTGTCACTAACCGTAACTTCATTGAGTTTTCGATAATCAATCACTATCCTCCACTTACGTTCTCCGGAATTGTCCAATTTTTTCGGTACAATCCATAGAGGACTATTATAAGGGGAATTACTAGGCTGAATTATGTTCTGTTCGATCATTTCTTTAATTTGTTTTTCTATTTCTTCCTCGTGGACACGAGGGTAACGATAACTTTTAGTATATATGGGTCTATCTGTAGTCGTAACAATTTCGTGATTAGTCCCACCAGTTGCCGTGAGCCTGTCTCCTTCCTTGTAGAATAACTTTTCGTATAATTTCAGGGTACTAGTAATAATTTGTCTTTCTTCTGAGTTCAGATGAGCGAGGTCTAGCTTTTGAATATTGCTTCCCTCGAAATTACAAATCTCATTTATAATATAATAATGGTCGTCCATGTTAAAATAAATTTTGTTACTGTTCACCTCGATAAACCTTTGTTCTAAATTAATTTTTGCTTTAAGGGGGATTAGAAAATTTAACCCTATTATTGCGTCATACTTGCGTTTCGGCAAGTGCATTACTTTCCAAGACAAGGTACCCGACACACTAAATTCATATGGAATGGGGGTGACTAATTTATTTGTTACTTGAGATATACCATTAATGGTAGAGAAGAACAGTGGTTTTCCTAATTTTTCTTCGGGATATTTTGTAAAAATGTTTGGTCTTAGGATGCTTGTCTCTGATCCAGTGTCGATCAAGCATTTTATTTTTATATTTTCAATGGTAACGGCAATTATGGGTAGTTTTCCTCCCGAGGCTGGCTGGAAAAATTTACATCACTATTCTGGATGTTATCAACCTCCATTGGGACGGCACCACTCGAATTACCACTATCAGGATTGTTAGCTTGTCTGAACTGTCCTGAACCGTTATTAAAGTTTCGTTTATTATTAAAAGTACTTTGTTGTTCTGAGTTTTGTCTATACTGTCTTGAACCGTTATTAAAATTTCGTTCGTTATTAAATGTTCTTTGTTGGTTTGAGTTCTGTCTTGAACCGTTATTAAAATTTCGTTCGTTATTAAATGTTCTTTGTTGGTTTGAGTTCTGTCTTGAACCGTTATTAAAATTTCGTTCGTTATTAAATGTTCTTGGCTCACCACTACCATGTTTAAAATTTTTCCGATTCATATTACTATTTCGTGAATCTTTAGTTTTTCTGTAATTATAATGAATCACATCACTTTCGTCTAATACTCCCAAATCGTCGAAGATATTGAATACTTCATTCAATGTCATACCACGTTTTATATTAATTCGGTAACTTCCCATTAACATATCTTTTACAATGTCTACTAGATTCTTATCATTATTATCAGGACTATAATTTGTAGGTTTATTATCATCAAATTCATATAATTCATTTAATTGAAAATTTATACTACGTATTTTAGAGAAAAGTTCTCTTAAGTCGCCTACCTTAATATACCGACATTCGTCCATTAATTTTTTATAGCTCTTCCTTGGTCTGAATTGTGTTTTTAACTCAGCTTTAACCTGGTCCCAGGTGATGTCCCTTCCTAGTCTCTGGATGCATTGCTTCGCCTGTCCTTGGATCTTTTCCTTGAAAATGATCTGAAGTCCATGTTGTAAGAGAGCTGCATTGTCCCTACATAGAGTTCCCACGTTCTCGACTGCACTTATGAATTCTTGCAGAGTATAGTTGTTATTTCCGTAGAATGTTTGCACGTTCTGGAATTTCTTCAAAATTTGGTCGGCTGATAGCTGGAACATCGGCTCCGTTGGCTGGATCCTCTGTTGTCTTATGGCGGCAATTTCTCTCTGGTATTGGTCTCGAAGGTCTTGGAGAGCTTGTTGCAAAATTTGTATATCTTGTTGTTCGGCCATCTCGTTGTTTTCTAAATTTCGCCGTGAATCAAAAACCGATCTTCTATTTTCTCTCATAAAATTTTCTTTTCCTCACTATATGTTTTGTTCTTCACAGTACTAAACTTTTCTTTGCAAGACTTTATTTTGGTCACAATACAAAATTTCCTTTTCTTTCACAGAATTTTATTTTCTTCACAGTATTAATGTTTTACGTTCGATCACTGGGATTCCTGTTCTTTAGAAAGGAATCCTACCGACTGCGCCAGTTTTATTATTTGATTAAAACTTAGGTTTTAATCATTAATTTATTTATGAAGTTTTATAGTTTTGGTTTTTAAAATCCAAACACACTTTTATTAAGTATATGATCTTTATTTAAACTCCGATTATAACTCTTGAACAAAACTTGTGTATGCTCCGGCGGTTGTCTTAAGACTCAAACTTATCTGGCTAAGTAGCTTTAATCTGCTTAATTCTAATTATCCAAAAGTGCTTAGCTAATCGCAGTTCTCACGGCATCTCATCTTGATTTCCTAGTAGGGCACAAAAGATATCATTTGATACCCTAGGAATGTGGGAATGGTCTGGGCAGATCAGGTCCTAACGGTCATTTTGCTTATAAGCTCTTCATTTATGCTGCTATGACAAATTTCTTTGTCTGCAGTGTTGCTGAGGCAAGGTAATGTAACTCGCGTAGCTGTGTACAAACACACACGCACACTCGCGCAAGCGCCCTGTCCGTCTTACGAATTTTCGATCAGGGTCACGTGTCCTGACGCGAGTTTTACATTTTTTACCCATCCCAAAAAAGTGCACAACGCCGCTAAAGAAGTTTTCACTTCAAAAACGCTTTTGGATCTTCCACTGGTACATTCTTAGTGCTCAAATACAATTGATATGATAATTGGAATATTTTTTCAGTAGAAACAGAGTGTCAAATCGTTAAATTGATTTTATGCAGTAATTGTAATACAGAATAGTGAAGTAAAAAAAATTGCATTAAAACAGAAGATGATTACGACAGTGATGAAACCATACTGTTGCAATTTACATATACTACTGAAATAAAACAAGCCATACAGAGAATCTGGGAATTCTTTGAGGTTCTTTCTGAGCTGCTCGTTCGTTGTGTATCGCTGATTGCGTTGCGATAGGGAAGGGAAGGGATTTTTGGTGCTGTAGGGTGGGGGCGCTACATCAGGGGTACGTTCAATATCTCGACTCGAGTCGACTCGGGTAAATCTGACTTACTCCGGAGCGTTCAATATCTTACCCGAGTTGACTCGAGCAAGTTTTACTCGAGTACCTTACAAATGTGTGCGTAAATGTCATAGAAAAATCAAATTTGTCATAACAGCGTATAACCATGGAGAGAAAAGTAATAATATGAAATATGTTAAGTGTTGCAATGGAGAATATATAGTTAAAATTATTTTCTTGTATTTTCGCTGCAACTTTTTTCCATACTACTTCACGCCTTACTCTGTCTGACGAAAAATCATTTTGTAGGTATATATAGGCATCAATAAGGCAAAGAGTAGCATTTCTGTTCCACCTTGCCTTTTCTTGGGTAATTATCTCCCCATTTCCGCAACAGCATCTCCTTAGTACGTTACAAGTACCCCAAGCTCTTCCATGATGACGTCAAATTTAACGTCGAGTCACTTTGCTTCGACCTTTTTACCACTGTCTAAACTGACTCGAGTAAGCTTAATCGACTCGAGTAAGATAATGAACGGCAACCCGAGTCAAACATCTCACGCATACAACCTAATCTAAGAGTTCACAGACAATAGTTCGTGTGAACTCGAGTAAGATAATGAACGACATAGAGTAAGAGTAAAAATGACTCGAGTCGACTCGGGTAAGATATTGAACGCTCCGGAGTAAGTCAGATTTACCCGAGTCGACTCGAGTCGAGCTATTGAACGTACCCCAGGAAGCCAGAGACACGAAAAATTTCAATAGAACGTAGAGCTGCGCTGTTGTTCTGCGCAAGGGGCTTGTGGGACTGCCCTAACGTGAAGCGTGAGGGAGTTGAATTTTTCTAGAAATCCTCTGAGCTCTGCTTAATCAATCAACTGCTGAATCAATGAATGAAATCTTCAAGGGAAAAAGACACGGACAGATTAATGAGGTTTGAATTATCTAATGAAATTGCGATTGGCTGTTTTTTAGGTGTTTTTCATTGACTTAAAAAATTCTTTTAAAACAATAGTTTGTACAAATTTTCGTTTTTAAATTTTAATCTACTAAAGATACATTTTGGATTGATTAAGAAGAATTAATTAAATTTACTACTTGATTACAAGCTTGAAGTACAAAAGTCTCTAATATTAGGCGAAAAAGGAGTACAAAATATAAAGTAGATATGAGAAACTATAAAATTATATAAAAAGCTGTCAAATTCGCAGCGTTGATTGACGCCTACAATTTGCCTCCACTTAATCCATGAAGTGTAGTGGCCGGTGCATCACAATCAAAATTATTTTTTAAATATTTCTTAAAACAATGATAATCACCTAAAACAAAAAATTTGAGTTTTATTAAATAGTTCAAACCTCACGAATCAGTGTCCTTTTTTCACTGAGCGAGCAGAGCACGCAACTCAGAGGATTCCTAGAAAAATTCTATTCCACAGAATTCCCAGATACTTTTTTAAAGCTGGGAAATTTCGAGGCATTGCGATTATCAGGCTGAGGCAAAAGCGTTCACAGTTTCTTCTATGGGATGCACAGTCTTTGTGTTATTTATTAGTCTATGGTAGTACTCATCTACGCAGTTAAGGATGGGCGTATTTGTGCAATTATTTGGTCACAGCTAAAAGTTAAATGTAAATCAAGTTGCCGCCCATGTTATGTTTAGAGGTTCCTAATTGAAGGTGACTGTAAGAAAAAATAGATTCGAGAAAAGAGAATTTCTTCGGATTAAGGTTATTAGATGGATAGCAACACTCATCATCACAATCAAATAGCCATTAGATATACATTGGGTAGGTTGAAATCACCTATTAATAAAAATTCGTCAGAAGATCTCACTCGATTTTAAATAAATTGCAAAAAGATAATAAGGGAACCATAAAGCCTGCAGCCCCCGTTGTCAGCAGTCGTAAGAATATGTGGAGAAATATATCAGCACACTATAAATAAAGAATGTTTGTTATTATAAACTTTAAGATAACTTGCCTCAACGTCAGGGTGGTCGGAAAATTCACGTAAAGAAATTTTGCTGCAAGGCAGGTCGTTTCTACAGGTAATTAAAACTCCAACACCTCGAGCCTCGGAGATAAGATACCTACCTATAATCTACGAAAAACCTGGAAAGAAGAATCTAATAACTCCGCATCAAAAAATATCAAACCAAATTACAGTGAGAGCAATAATATCATAATCACTAGCAAGAAGAGATTGATAAAAAGATACTGAAAGAATCCCTAAAACAGTCTGAACTAAGGAAATGGATTCCTCGCCATGCACAAATAGCCCAGTCATATTAGGTAAAAAAAAGGGGTCAACCTCGGAATGAAAGATAATAAGCTGTAAATTGGTATAAACCTTTGTTTTGTCGTCCTAAATATTGTGTCAAAAGTCACAAATGCTATCGTGTCCGCGTCTTAAGATATTGAAGGTCAAAGGTCACGAAAATCGGTTTTGTGCAATTATTTCGTTTCGTATGCGTAATACGTCATTTGATCATAAATACGTCATTTGATCATAAAATTGTCTATAATTTTCATTTGAAGCGTTTTTGCATATCATCAACCATTTTCGAGATATAACGCATCCTTACATATACAGGGTGTTTTGCTAAGGTCTGAACAGAGGTATGCCAATCGATTCTAAATGGTCTCCTGATCAATGTTTGTTCGGACACCCCCCCTTAAAATCGGTCCTTCCCCCCTAAAACCGCGATTGAAAATTCGGAGGGGGTCAACCTAGAGAAAATGCTTTATAAGTTCTTTCAGAGACATTCTAGGATACTGGTTGATAACGCATTAGAAAGCTTTTTTTTTTTTTTTTTTTTTTTTTTTTTTTATGGGAGTGGGGAAATGCCGTTACGCACCTAGGTGACCGAAGCCACCCGTGTGCCGGGCTCCCTGGCCACAATGCCAGGCCTACCGGCTAAAACCCCACCCCCCCACTCCCACGCATTAGAAAGCTGGGCCTTCAAGTTTTCCAACAATACCACCCACGATTCAATCCGCCAACAAACAAGCGGGGGAGACCTCGTCAAATTTCGAAAATGGCAATTTCAAAGCCCAAAATTTGACCTTGACCCTTCATTCTGCCGAATTTTTGTATGGGAACATCGAAACTTTCTTTTGAGAAAAAGCTTTCCTGTTGTGCGAATATATACAACGTACTGATAACCGTAACTCACGCTTGACCTTTGCATTAGCCCATATATGACTGTACGTTGCGCACTCTTCGCGCTCTACCCCAGAAACGGTTGATCGTATGAAAAAAAACTCAAACAAAAGTTGTAGAGAATTTTATACTCTACAACTTTCATAATAGGTGCAAATCTCATTTAAGCAATAGGAACCGAGATATTCGCGAAAAACCGATTTTTATGACCTTTGACCTTCAATATCTTAAGACGCGGACACGATAGCACTTGCGACTTTTGAGACAACATTTAGAACGACAAAACAAAGGTTTATACCAATTTACAGCTTAATATCTTTCATTCCGAGGTGAAACCCCTAATATGACTGGGCTAAAACGAAAGCAAACAAAACGAACTCCCTCAAGAATTTTTCACAGAATACGCTGGGCCGAGGCGCACCAGGTCAAATCCTGAGCCGCATGTGCATCTAGGATCTGAGCTTTTTAAATTTCCGAAATCAGGGCAGGTCGCGCAGAAAACCTTAACAGGTAAAATTACGGATGACTATCAAGCCATTTATCCGATCCGGGTCGAAGCCATAAAACTATAAAACGAAGGCAGACCAAGGATGTTAGGGGAAACAGGGGAAACGAAAATTCGTTCAAACAAAATTCTCCGCAACCAAACTCAGAATTTATTTTTTACTTCAATTTTAGACTTTTTTTCATGGTTGTCTCTCTTTTTTTTATTTCTTACAATATTAATAACTTTTTGAGAAATTAAAAACAAAAGCGATTTATCGAAATTTTTTTAGATGAATTGCTGATATCTCTTACATTTGCAATTCTATCTACATTTACATCTTGGTTAATGCTTATTGATGGTGAACAAAACATAAAAAGCGTTCAATTCCAGCATCTGAATTTAATGAAGGAATTACATAAACATATAGAGTACTTTTCCTTTGTTCTTCGTAAATCGAGAATTATTATGTTTTCATCTTTTCTTCCGATTTGGTTTCAGCCTATAATCTTTCCAAATACATTCGGGCTTAACTATGACAACACATACATATGTACATATTTCGTATTTTGTTTTTGTAAAAATAATAAAGCCGATTCAGATTTGTTTCAATGGCGGATTTGTTACTAAGAAAAGCAACGGATATTATTCGAGTGCTTGGGGAATGAACTAAAGAAAGCTAAATATCTAGGCTAGAGAAATTTGAAAGGTGCAATAATACGACAACGAACTAAAGAATTAAATGAGAGAAAATAGGTGAAAGTAATCTTCACATAGTGGCGCCCAATTATGCTCTGGAAATCAATAAATACGCAGCGTGAATATTGCGTCGCCATTCCTTGCATTAAATGCTAGTACAAGGGCTGTAAAGTTAATGGTATTTTGATGTTGTATGGGCCAAGAGGTCAAAGGGAGTCTTGGCAATCCTTGAAAGTTGGGAAAAAATTCCACGCGATACTTCTTCCAGCTGAAAAATCTCATTTTTTCCCATTTTCTGTTATTTCTGTTTTGTTTCTTTCTCACTTTCCTGGTGATGAATGCTAATTAGAGCATGCGATGTACTACTGCCTATGAATACAAACACTTGAAAGGTTCTGCGGAAGGTGGCGAAATAAAACCCTTATGTGATTATGACTGTTGCGTGCCAAAGAATTTCCTTCGGAGTTCACATTAGGACTTAGGTGAAGCACTACCACGCGTACGTCTTGATAGGGCGAGTGCGGGGTCAGTGCTGACTCCCATTCAGAGGACATGGCGAATTCTATGACGCCATTTGATACACTTACAGATCTGAAACCATTTCGTATATCTAATGTTTTTGTTTGCCTATCTGAAGACACACTAGTCGGCTCTCCTGACAGAAAAGTGCCGACAAAGTAGTTCTGAATAGGAAACGAACTAATCAGAACTTCTTCCTATAAGTAATCTCCATTTTCCTGCTTTAGCAACACACAATTATTTGCTCCTACGGTTGGGCAAAATATAAACGCTAGACGTTTTAAAATATTTGCTTTGCAACTCGCAAATGGGGATGGGACTAATTATATTGTTGTATATCCTAACTAAGCGTATGGATACTGATTAATTATAAGTGAAATACATTAACGATTGCTTAGTTGACCTAATCCAGTTCTTTCATGGAACAAAATTATTTAGGAGGCTGAAAGTATGAATTTACATATTACATTTGAAAACAATTTAAATTGATTAATCAAAAATACTTCCCTGTCATTGGGAACAATCGGCACCGATGCTCTCCTCCTCCGTAAAAAAATCTGAAACATTTAAATAAAATGAGTGTCAAAATCTATATAGCTTGAATCTATTACCAGAAACATAAACAAAGGATATGCGAAAACATAAAAACAACAACATGCATCGTAGCGCTTATGCATACTTATTTCCGCGAATTTTAAGGTCTTTCGACTAGTTATACAAATTTACACACTACTTGTTAAACATTATAAAAGGCAACACAATTTCAAAAAAAAAAAAAAAAAAATCGCCAATGGATACGAAAACTCATGCAAAATTAGTAAAATATACTTACTATATGTATATACCCGCATAGTTATTTAAGGCAAATATCCCTATCGGTTAGGTTCCTATTATGAGGCAATGTGATAAATAATAGATAGACTTTATTTACAAATCCGATGCAGATATGGGAGGAATAAAATGTTATCTGTTAATATACATATTTCTTTAACACAGCGGAAATACAATCAACATATCGTTATATTTGCTTAAAATGTACATACATAAACAAAAATATTTGTTCGAGTATTTTTGTGTCGCTATCGAAACTTAGCTCCAATTCCGAATGAGAGAACTTTCGTGAGGTTCCTGAACTTAATAATGTAATTAAAAAGCGATCAAGATCATTTCTGGACACGTTTGTGTAGGGTTCCGTAGCATAGGTATACTAAATAAAATAATAATGTATATGTATATACATAAATCCACATATGCGTACGTGCGCATTCACCATACAAACGCGCGCGCAGTTTTTCCCGCACAGTGCTTTAAATTCAAATAAGCATAATTGGTCGGCTATACTTCGTAAAGTACATACTTATGTAGGTATATGACTCAAGTAAGTCATGTTTTTTTTTAAATTAATTTCAGTATATGAGCCAATATTCTAGATTCGTTCACATTCGCCCATGTTCTGCATTCCGAGCTTTGAGGAGGGAACTAAAGGAGGCGACATGTGATGAAAAAACCGTGGCAACTTTCGTTCTTCTTCTTGATTTTCTCAAAAAGTCAGAGGCGGCGTTAAAAATTGTTGATAGCTTGAATGTCACAGCTAATTAATGGCGAAAAAAGATCCTTGAAGAGGAAAGGCTCGAGCATATACAATTGCTTTTCTTTGTATCACTTTCACTTAGTCCAATGGCCATTAACCATTTCCTTGGCTATACTGAAGTCGAGGTACCCTACAAAAAGTGATTATACCTTTTTTTGACTACGTTTCTGCGCCAAGTTCCTCATGCATTGACAGTTGTAAACCAAAACAATAATTCGGAATATTCAGTGGAATTTCACGCAAAAACTTAATTTAGAATCGTGCTGAAGCAGTTATTTCACTAAAATAATGTAAAATTTATACTTACAAGTGAAAAGACACCCCCGCAGGTCTGTTGTTCGAATTGTTTTGGCAAACAAGGCACTTCTTCATTTTATGTGTTTCTTCACAAATCCTTAGTGTAACACACTGAACAACACTATCTATTAAAAACTAAAAATAAATGTGAATAGAAATTGATTAATAACTTCACTTATTAAACCTTTTCTTTCGTAATAATTACTATGAACTTACTTCGCGGCTCTTTGTTTACAAAAAAGTGACAGTCAAGGGACCTATCAAAATCTTTGAAGAGTCAAGATGGCGAGAGGTTTTGGCTACGCTGTCATACATACACTTTACTATGGGATGTCGCCTCCTTTAGTTCCCTCCTCAAAGATTCCGAGTGAAAAGATATCGAAAAGAGCTTTTAAAGCTTCTTTTCAGTAAAATTCCTTAATACAAATTATGGAATTATAACAAATAGAGTGAGAGACATGCGCCTGACAGATATACATACGTTCAAGTATAAAGGCTGAAATTTTGTGTATGCATTCCCACTACTGTAGGTAAGAACGTTCGGCGGTTACGAATCTTGACTAACGGTGCCTTATACAGGTATCAGGTAATAAAGGTATGAAAAAATCGGGCTTACTCACGTTAAAGTACAATGTCTGGCATTTATATATTATGTTCAAATAACTATTTTAAGTCAAAGTTTAAGAAGCCAGACACTTCCGAAGCTGCTAACACCCTACAGAGTCGGTAGAAGGTCAAATACACCGAGAAAACGTTGCGCATATGTAGAGTGAGAGCCAGCGCTGCCAGACATACATTAAAGTATAAAAGCAAGCTTAAGCCCTATCCTAAATGGGACGTACCGTAACGTAAGAAACGTCAACGTAACGTGCAAACGTGTGTAAAGTAATGGAGGCGACCTAAATAGATGTAAAAAAACTTGCCGAAGGTTCGTCAAATCTGGAAACGTCACTTAGCCGTAACGTAAAGGTGCCATAAGAATCGCACAAAACGTAAGCAGACGTAAGTGGCTTTCAGAGGATTCAAATAAATTGTGAAAATAAAGTGTGAAAAATGAATACCAGTTATATAAATCTTTTAAATCTTGTAATCTTTTAATTCTTCCAATAAACTCATCTTGCCTTCACAAACTTCACGTCACTTTACGTTTCTGTTTCGGGCGAAATGTCAGTTTTGACGTCCGTAAGCTCGCCTCGTTAAATCCTTACGTTACGTTACGTTGCGTTAAGGGCTGCGCCCATACGATGCAGCAGCCTGCGTCATGCATTAAGCTTTTAAGCTCTTGACGGATGAAAATATTGAAATCCATGCTTTCTTATGGAGCTTCGCCCATAAGCGATGCATGTCAATGCATCGACGCATCAAAATGTTGAACATTTTTCAATATTTTCATCCGTCAAGACGCATCAGCCGGTTTAAGCCTAGGGTGAACTTTTAAATTTGCAAGCTCATAGTTGTGCAGTCACAGTTGGCTGTTTACATCCTGGCAAAGTGTACCTGAAACATTGGACGCATCTAATAGCAGAATTTCTATTATAAGAAATTTAATTAATTTAGTAAGATCCATTTTTATTTTTTTAAGATTCAAAATTGCTCCTTCAATAAAATTCCCGTGCTGTGCTGTGACTATTGAGAATTTGTGGCATTGTCAGATGACGGATCTTATGGGCGAACCTCTGAATTGCCATGCAGCAGCATGCATCGAGATCCATCAAGAACTTAAAAGCTTGATGCATGATGCAGCAGGCCTTTACGTTTCTATTTAGGGTAGGGCTTTAAGTGAAAAACTTAATTGACGTCAGATGTTACTGATATGATTTTACGAAAATTTTAAGAATTTTATATGGAATTTTAACTGATGAGGAGCTTTACAAGATCTTTTCGATTTCATTTCACTCGGAATACAGAACATGGGCGATTGTTCCGAAATTGCGTTGAGGTTGATATATGTAGGTATTGGCCGACACAAACCTTATCGAAAATGGTTATTTGGAGTTGAATATTTTAAAAATGGGACACAATTTTAAAACAACGTTTTGAGAAACGTCATAGTCCTTTTATATTCTCTTTTCAACGGTATCCCACTCGGCGAGGGGGTAAGTAGAGACTTTTTTTCATCCTCTTTTTATTAAGTCTTAAATTTTTCTTATCCAAAAATCTTAATATGGTATAATTATCTATATGTACATGTACCAAATGTTAGTATTATTGTGTTAGTCTCCGAATAAAGCTGTTACTGTGACATACAGACGGACGGACGGACATGAAAAGTTATAAAGGTTTCTTGTTTTGCTATACAAAAACCCTAAAAACGAAGATAATGTGCGACAGCTTATTTTGTAGTTTAAGATTTATAGATTCTTTAACGAAAAGGAATTTTGGACTTTATTGCGGATAGTGGGTTTTGTTATTGTATTAATTATTATAATACGAATAACTTCGGAACGCGCCGTCGGATCCGAGTGCGGGTTTTTTCTTGAGAAAGGCTACGTGACAGGGAAGCTTTTTCTCAAAAAAAAGTTTCGATCTTCCCATACAAAAAATCGGCAGAATGAAGGGTCAAGCTCAAATTTTGGGCTTTGAAATTTGACGGGGTCTCCCCCGCTTATTTGTAGACGGATTGAGTCGTGGGAGGTATCTTTGGAAAGCTTGAAGGCTTAGCTTTCTAATGCGTTATCTATCAGTATTCTAGGTTGTCTCAGGTTGATCTCCTCCAAATTTTCAATCGCGATTTTAGGTTTGAAGCATCGATTTTAAGGGGGGGGGGGGGGGGGGGGGGGGGGAATGGGGGTGTCCGAACAAACGTTGATCAGGAGACCATTTAGAATCGATTGGCATACCCCTGTTCAAACCTTAGTAAAACACGACACGTACAGTATTTCCACATAGCTACTTACATATTTATGCGTCGTATGCAAATCGAATTTCTGCGAATAATTGTACCGTCCTCTTTTCGACACAATACGACCCCCTTTTTCCACATCGAACCCTCTTGAATCCATTCTTCTTAATTTTTATCTAGTTTCGTTTCTGTTCTACTATTTTATTGTATTAGAATTCATTTTTTCTTTTATTATTATCGACTGTTAGTTTAGTTTCTGTTGCCTTCTTGATTTTGAACAGCTTTTCTTTGCATGGTAGCAATGTTCTTTGTTTCCGTCCCATGATTACTTCGACTGGAGACATACTACTGCTTTTCAAGGGTGTGTTACAATACTCTAGTAATGAGAGCCATAACACTTCATTAGGTTCTTTGCTCTTGTGTATTAGACATTTAGCTATTTGGAGCGGCTTTTCCTCTAACCCATTAGCCTGTTGGTACTGCGGGTAGCGGGTTCGACTTTACTTCGTCTATATCGTATGTCTTTCTGAAGTTTTTAAATTGATCCGAAAGCATTGTTGTCAGTCATAATTGTTATTCCAGGTATTAAGAACAACGTTTTTAAAAGAATTACATTTTAGTGCAAGTACTTGTGAATTCGAAAACGGCCTAAGTAAGAAAACCTTGTCGTGCGAGTTCTACTCGCAATTCTCCGTTTCCGTAAAAGAAGATCGTATTTCACATCAAAGGTATATATTTTGTAAAATAAACCAGATATAATTATTTTTCCTGTCTATACATGACATTTTAAACATTAATACCAATATACATATTCTCAGTTTGTTTAATTAATGTATCTGGAAAAAATCAAACAGATTTTCCATAAAAAAATATTGGTTAAGTTAAATCGTAAAATCATATTCTAGCACGAAGCTATCTGTTTCCCTAGTAAAATTCGATTTTCTTTGACATTTTGAGCATTTTCCGCTTCGCTTATTTCCATGCTCTTTGACAGCAAATTTTTTCCATTGTTAAATTGCAAAGGTACTGAAATAAATGTGAGGCAATTTTCCGAGTGCAAATCAATTGGGGCGGGGCCAGAAAGAAAAAAATATTTTACTTTTAAAAGCCTCCTGTAACCCGTACATTTTCAGCGACTATATACCTCTGTATGTAGCCCTTGCTACCGGCATAGGACCTGTGCAAATCATAAGCACTAGCATTTAGCATCCTTCTAGAGAAAATAAAAGAGAAGTCATTGTTCGTCTTCTATTCAAAATTTGTAATGAAGCTTATATCGTTGCAAATGCATTAATGGAATGATTACTTGAGATGCATGATGCGGGGAGCATAAATTTAACTAGTTTGGGTACCCAAGGACATGTGCAGCTCCGTCATATCTCCGAGACAAGTCGGGGGGCGAAATTTTATGTGTTGTACCCGAAGAGCTCGGCGATTGCAGAAACAGCTGCAGTGCACGCAATAAATCATTCATCGGGCAAATGCTGGAAGGAAAATTTTTGCAGAGTTGTTTGTTAGTTTAAGGTTGATTCCCATCTCATCCTCATTTCAGCTTGCCACTTGCGATGTCGTTGGCTTTGCTCGTGCTCCCCGTTTTCTCTCTAGAATCGGAAAAGTTTTACCGAGGAACACCAGGGGCTTCTTGTACTTGTTGTCTCTTTTTAATTTTTAGACTTGTTTCTATTTCGACTGAAAAATCAAACACATCTCGGATCTCCTGCCTGAGGATACGCTTTGAACAACATAAAGATATCGATTTTATGCTGAGTTTCAAATGAGCAAAACAAAAGTTTATCGGGACGTATTAAAAAATAATGAAAGAGCAATAAATTCGAAAAAGGGAGGGAACTCACGCCCGAACAGGTTAGTTTCTTCTAGGACTAAGCTCAGTTCATTTCAGGTACTCTTCGGACAAGCCGCAATGATAATTGGCTGTTTTTTTCAGTGTGTAAGTGGTCTTTAGGAGTATACGACTAAGAAATAAATAGCTATGTATGTACATAATTTTTTTCTATGATGTAAAACAAAAATACATTTTCAAACTTAATATATTTATCCAGAGCAGCCTCAATGTTTCCACGCTTTTTGGACTCTCGACCACATGTTGTTGCTGTTAGTAGTTTCAAAATATATAACAAACCTAAAGAAAATTATCATTCATTCAAAAAGTTTACATGTAACGTTAACTTATCATTAAAATCTGACGATTTTGACGAACAAAATTAAGTTTCATGTAACACAATCTTTACTACGTTTGCGTACTATTATTAAGAGAGTCAGAAGCAATACTTCTTAAGATTTCTCCATCGGAATTTTCTGAAGCTCCTTTTTATTTGCTTTGATTACTCCTAACATACTCCCTTGCTTTCCGTCATTTAACGTTCCTATTTTTAAGCTTTGCTAAGAGATATCCGGTATTGTTTCAGATTGTATGTAGAAAAGTTCTGTAAAAGAAACGTATGCATAAACTGAACTATTGTAAACTATTAACTATTCCACCAATGTCACTGTCCTGCACTTTAAAAGATGGGAATAACACTATTGTTGCACTATAGCTGCCGCAACTTTTTCATCTTTTGTAGGATAATTGCCACACTGACTTCGTAAAAGGTATCATTTTTATACTGATGTTCATCTAGGCGAATCTTTTAAAGTGTTCTTTTGCGCATACTGCATTTAAAATATTCCTCATTTAAAATATTCCTCCTCAGATTGCTCATAGTTTTTGTCGAAATATGATCTCAGAGTCTTTAAAATACCAAATTAATAAAGCTATGTTCAGACTAGGCAAATATTTGACACTTTTGCCGCAAATAAATTTGACTCAAGTGTGAACGGGCGTCAAATAAGGTGAAAATATTTGCCGCGTCTTGTTTAATCGACTTTGACGCAAAATAATTTTGCTCAAATATTTGACTAGTGTGACCATAGTGTGAACACTTCATGTCAAATATTTACTCATTATTTGCCCCAACTTTTATTTGCCAATGCAGAATTTCTGCATTGTCAAAGTGGTCAAATAAAATTGTTATTTTAGGATGATACGAGCCGTTCAGTGCACAAATCGATTAACTTCATAAAACAAAAAGTTGAGAAATGCGATGAAATAATGTACATTGTTTATTAAAACTCCCCTTATAATATAAATTCAAATATATATTGTAGAATGCATAAATACAGATATAGCTTTCATCTAACGGTATAGAAAAATAAATTAGAAAGACTAGCCAAAAAATAATGGTCAGCAATGTTACAATTTTTATGTTACTGTTGGAGTTAATCGATTTGGCAACTGAAAAAAGTAATAATGTTAAAACCACCACCAGTGTAAGACCGCTGACAAATTGAAATAATTGTTAACAATAATTCAAACCCACATACGATCTGGGAAAAAAAATATGTAGTCCTTGTATTATTGGTAAAGTATACAATAGAAGTTAAAATATGCCCGATTAAACTTTATTCTTAATAATAACTACATAATTTGACTTCACAAGTACTTGATCCTGCGTAAATTCGGCTGTAACTGACCAATTTATTTTACTTTAATTCTGATAAGACGGGCACTAAAAAATTTACCGTTATCATTTAGCGCATTTGAGTTGCATTAGGTATAGCAAAAAAAATTTTGTCGTTTGATGGGGTTAATCACTATTATTCAGGAAAGTTATTATAAATATAAAAAGTTATGACTATACCAAGTGCTTCGACACTTAAATTTAAGATTTTTCAAAAAGTGGATTTGTGCACTGAACGGCTCATATTGCATTTGTAACGATCAATGAAAAACAAATCCCATCTGTTGTGATCTGTTTAAAACACTTAAGGTTCAGAACCTTCTTGGCGATTCGGGCAATAAAACCATGTCTAGGAAAAACCAGGATTATAAATTGAGGACGTTTATAATTGTATCGCCACAAGAATAATTAGAAACTGAAGATGTAGCTATTGAATTAGGAATTGTCTGTTACGAGTAATAAACGGCGCCGGTGGCTCCAGGGAAATAACGCAAGTACCTAATTGGGATAAAGGGTATCAGGAATATAATAATTTTGTATACTTCTTTCCAATCAAAGGACCGACAAGACTCAACTGCAATATATTTTTCAATTAATATGTATATTACAAAAATAGGGAGAAAAAATTTAAAAAAAAAACAAAGTCTTGAGATGACATATGTATGTACATACGAACAAAGTTTTTATAAATTAGGTGATTCCAAATGTAATTCATTCAGTAATTTAGCACAACACCCATCAGTGTCTCGTCGACGCAACTATTTCCGAACCCAAACATCACGACGACGACGATGACGACCGGACTTTTCTCTTTCCAATACATGCAATGCAGCCGCGCCAAGACAAAGAATCAAATTATTTTCAATATCTCGATTCATTTTGCAAAACATTTTCATTTCGCGACAACCAAAACTGATATGACAATGACGGCAAATAAATTTCCATTTGCTCCGGACTTGGAAAATAAAATTTGGTGAAAACGTTTGACTCAAGTGTAAACTGGCGTCAAACATTTGCCCATGGGTCCGATCAAACTTGTTTGCCAGCAAATAAAATAGTCAAATATTTGACCCAATGTGAACAGCGGTCAAATATCAAATGTGGCAAATAATATTTTGCGTAATATCAGGCAAATAATTGTGTGTCAAATATTTGCCTAGTCTGAACATATAGCTTCATAAATATAAAAGATGCTTCAAAAGAAAGAAAACTAAATTTTACCCTTTTACCACTTTAGCTCGATTTTCTATCTTAGCGTTTACTGATACCTGCAATGTTTTTGTTTATCCTTAAATGATATTGAATTTTTATGGACGAATATTTTAAAGCAGCTACACCTTGCAAACTGTCGTATTATCTTCGAATAATTGTTTTTGCTAAACCTACGACCCACAGAAAAGGTCGTGGCCTTCTTTAATTCTACGTATGTATTTTATTTTATATAAAAGTTCCAATAAGCATTTATGTAGCTTCAATGTTTTCTTATGACTAAAATCAAAATAACAATAGAGAACAGGCAAAACACTTTATAGTTCACACTCAAACTGCGTAAGAAAGCACAGAACTAATAACACGTGTATGGCTGTGTGTCAACAGAGAAAATGCGTTCGAGTTCGAGCAAGCAAAGAATCGAGTCAATTTGTACCTATCCAAGTTTAGATCACAATGAGATAACAGTTTAATCCATACGTTTAAAAAAACTAATCGAATTAGATTGGAATCTAATCCAATGCCGACATATTTCCTATTTTAATCTTAATAGATTGGATTTTAAAAGTGGAAGCGTATTTTTTAAAACATTATTATTAACAATTAGTCATACAAGAATATAAGGCCTTGTCAAATGACGTACAAAATTCAATAAAGCGGGATTCATTCGAATTTGAAAATTAAGTGTATTAAAATGAAATACATATATTACTGTATTTAATACATTCATTTTAATATTAATTTTTAACCCCAAATTTATTTAATTTTTTTTGTAATACTTATGAAAAATTTAATATTAATCTACAGCACTATAAAAAATTGCTTTAATCCATGATAAAGATTAATAAAAAAGTTAATTTAAAAAACCAAAAAACAAGTCCGGTAGTCTAGAATTATGTTAAGTTATATTGAATAGCTACACCATTGAAATAGTTTCATGATCGATTCACACATATATAAAACAAATAATAAATTCTAAAGCGGAGCATAGCAACTTAAGCAATCTTAATGAAATTGAACAAAGAGTCTTAAGGCTCCTTAAGTCCATTATAGTTAAGGCTTTTGTTTATTTCATGGAAAGCCAATTTTTATTCCATCTTCAGGAAAGCGTTATCCAAAAAACTTTTTAAACAAAAGTTGTATAGTTCAGAGGGAAACATCTACTGAGTATCTTGACACACCATATGAAGTTTTGTCAAAAATCAGCTGAAGAACAAAGGGCGAAGGATAATAAATTATACATGTATACTTATATTTCACATTTGTTTCCTTGACGTATCGTACCGGACTTTAAAAATCTTTATTTTTGACAAAATGGCGGACACTTGAATTAATACAAAATTCGCTAAACTAAGAGCATATCCATCCATTCATTCAAGGATGCAGGGCTTTTGAAAATAAAAACATGTCCATCGACGCAAAATATATCTTTTCATCAGGTCTTGGATTCGATTTTCATTTTCATTATAATTACTATTATATACATATTTTTGGGATTTCAAAATATTATTTACCGATTCAATAACAATAAATAATTTCTGCGCTTAATTAATATCTAGTTGTAAATTTTTGTAATCAATCCTATATTATTTTTAATTTACGCGACATTAAGTTGACAACAATTTTTTTCATGAATACTAAAAATCCAATTAAATCACGGGTGAATCAATGTAATCAGAGATGCCCGGAACTAATATGCGAGAGGTGTGCGGAACCCGAAATTAATCGCAACGAAACATCATAATCACGCTAAGCAAACCAAATCTAATCGAATTATCATCAGTGCACATTTGCAATTCATGTGTGATTATTCGTAATTGAAGGCTTTATGTTAACTGCGACTGGTCAGTGAATAAAATTTATATTATCCAGGATTAAGCCATGCGTGATTTGATCTGAATAAGGAAAAGTAATTACTGTCCGAACGGCGCAGCGTGCCTACTACACCTGCCACTTATTTCAGATCAAATGTACGCGAAGTAACTTTAAAATGCAAATAAATTTGGAAAGGCAAAGGCTGCTGCAGCCATACATATTTCCCCGTAATCAATATTGAATACGCATTTACCTGAGATTTAATTTCTCCCTATTTGCATTAAGCTGTTAGGACACTGGCTATTTTAATGCTGGAATTCTGTCCGAATTGTAAGCACAGCATGAAGAGGATAGGAAACCTTAAAGAGAAGACAAGCAAGCTTATTTCGCGCAGTTTGAAGTTGTCTGATATGTCAGTTTTTTTAAAAATGTACTTGTGAAAGGAAAAATTTATCATGGCGAGTTTAAGTGAAAAAAAGTTTATTTGGTCGGATGAGCAGATCTTATTTTTAATTGAAAAAGTGCAAAAAATTGTTACGTGCAAACACAAAACAATTCGAATGACAGAAACTGTCATCGAATGAGCACAAGCGCACGAAAAGTGCTCGAAAAGTACCCTCAGCTCGTTCTTTTCGGTCACTTGATAACTGGAAACGCTGGAATAACTCGAATTGTGTGCTGCTTTTCCAGCTTGTTATATCTATACCTGCTCGTTTTACTCCCACCGAAAAATCACCATGAAATATATTTGTACTCTTCTAGTATGACTTTTTAGGTACTTTTTAAGCATATAAAATAGCCAGTGTCCTAACAGCTTTAACATGTGTGCATTTGCTAACAGGCTTGCCCATTCGTAATTCCATTTTATTAAAAATCCTGTTTAGGACGGCGGATTTTAGTTCAGTTTTCCAGCATCCTTCTTTTTGTACACACAAATCTGGGAATAGCTCAAAAATTACATTCGACAGAAAAGGTAGTGGGACTTCAGAATACGATTGTAAACTGGATTTAGATAGACATCACTTTCCATTAGAATGTCTCTTGATGCAAATAGTCATGAATTTAGCGTCCGCGCTTGGACAAATCTACTGAGACACGATAGCCAAGAGTTTCCGGGAATGGAACGGTCGGCCCATTTTGATCGATGGATACGATTTGACTTCAAAAGAAAAACACGATGAGGTTTTTTACAAGAGTAATTCAGAGCTATTGAAATTGGGGCACTCGCCCCAATTTTTGGGTTCATACATAAATTCCGGCAAGTTTACACCCCCATCTGACCTGGTGAACACTTAAAATCTGTTTTGATTGTGGTTCTCATTTCTAGAAGTGGAATCGAGGACTCTCCGCTTCTACTAGCGCTGTGCTTTTTTTTTATTTTGTGAGTTTTCGGACATTACTCAGTTGCTGGTGCAAAAGGGCTCTGCTTTTAGTTATGAGTGAATTGGTTTTCAGCCTCTAGTTTCCCTCCATTCAAATTAGGGGCAATTATTAAAACGATTCAAAAAGCACATAGCGACCCAGTCTGTAGGTTTGGATTAAATTAATTAGAATGCACTGGATTAGTTTTTGAAGTTTAAAAGAACAAGTGACCTAAATTCCCTTTGTTCAGTTTCAAATTATAAATTGGCATGATTTACTATTGACGCTCAAAAGATTAAGTGAAGATTACTCTTATGATGTATGTAGAGCTTCGACTCCTTGTTAAAAATTAAATACATTTTGTATGATTCTTGCGAATGTACAGTTACGTCCATCCATTTCTTCTTCTTACGTAAGATGCATAGTTAATATATGTATACGTTTAAATAAAACACCTTAAAACTAATATGTATATTACAAAGCACAAAAAATGAGACGGCTTGGACTATCGAGGGATACCTGAAAAAACTCACATACATATGTATGCAATTATCGTAAACCGAGAGTTTCATTATGAAATTGAAATATCAAAAGTAAGAAAGCTGTGCATGCCAAACTACATATGAATGTATAATAGGAAAATAAGTACAAACTCCTCCCGTACATTAAAAATCAGCTGAAAAATAGCGTGAAAAATCCCTTATTTTACGACAAATTTGAAAGTGTCTTTGTAAC
This sequence comes from Machimus atricapillus, assembly GCA_933228815.1. NCBI lineage: Eukaryota > Metazoa > Arthropoda > Insecta > Diptera > Asilidae > Machimus > Machimus atricapillus. The sequence goes on from OW121788.1 coordinate 10,058,960, forward strand.
TACATATTATTCCGTTTTGGGAAATGCCGAAATACAGTTTATAATTTTTTCCATTGTAAAATGTTTGTGCTAAGTTTGAAGCTAATCCGGCAAATAAACTATGTAAACGTGTCATCCTGTTTTACTTCTTTAGGCCGGAGACGTCCGACGGAGAGTTACGGCGACTTTGCCTTTACTTTTTTACAAAAAACAAAAAAAGAAAATCGTGGCTCGAAACAGATACAGTATAAACTCTATATAACGAAATTGAAGGGACCGCGCGTATTTTATTGCGTTATAAAGAGTTTTCGTTAAACGGAAAGTGAAAGAAAGAAATATAATTTTACGAATAAGTTGTTTTAATTTTGACTAAATTAAGCGAAACAAATTTACATAACAAAATTATAGTCTGTTATTTTTTGTTTGTCAGTTTTTACTATGCCAGTATTTTAATTGTATCTTTCGTTGTATTTTATTCATAACTTGGGATATAGTGGAATCATCTTCGTTGACTAAAAAGAATTTTTCTAGTACATCTTGTTTCGCTATTGAGAGTGGTTGCTCCGCTATAAAGAATAATGTTTGAATATAAGCAGTGTTCTTTTGTGCACGCTATCCAGAGTAGAACAAGAAGAGCACAAAAGAACGCTCTAGAGAACACAATCCGACGCATTAACCACAAAAATCCGAAAACACAATCCGAGACATTAACCACAAAAAAAAAACGCTCTAGAGAACAACCTCCGAGGCATTAACCTCCCTAAAAATTTACACATAGCGCCACTTGTGTTCAATAGAACAACTAAGTGAACAGAACAGTGACGAGAATACCTGCAGAACAAGTGCACAAAAGTGCACAAAAGAACGCAGCTATAAGGGTAACAATGTAAACCAAACGAACCTTAGCAATTTCTACGTTTTAAGGAGTTTTTCGTTAAATAGAAGTTCGCTACATGGAGTTTACACATTTTATACTTTTTCCGAAGAAAGATTTTACAACTTAGGTACATGTACATAGCTGCCTCGATCAAGAATTGCATAGTTGTAAAATAAAAAATAAGTTCAAAAACTAAAACCAGACTTCTAAAAAATCACACTCTAAAAAAAATAAATTCAAGAACTAACTAAAACACAACTACTGAAAAAAATTAGGCTCTAAAAAGTGTGAAACAAGAAAATATTCTCATCTGAAATTGTTATGTACAAACTATTCAATATATGTATATTGTCTATTAAATAAACAACTTACACATTATATATTTTAATGTATTGAATACATATTCATAGTGACGTTCAGAGGATAGCCGTGGTGTCACCTTATATAATATATGGTCATGCTATACATATATATGTATTGTTTTGTTAAGATAGGTGGCATACGACCACGGCTATCCTCTGAACATCACTATGAATATGTATTCAATATATTTAAATCTTTGAGGAGGGAACTAAAGGAGGCGACATCCCATAGTAAAGTGTATGTATGACAGCGTAGCCAAAACCTCTCGCCATCTTGACTCTTCAAAGATTTTGATAGGTCCCTTGACTGTCACTTTTTTGTAAACAAAGAGCCGCGAAGTAAGTTCTTAGTAATTATTACGAAAGAAAAGGTTTAATAAGTGAAGTTATTAATCAATTTCTATTCACATTTATTTTTAGTTTTTAATAGATAGTGTTGTTCAGTGTGTTACACTAAGGATTTGTGAAGAAACACATAAAATGAAGAAGTGCCTTGTTTGCCAAAACAATTCGAACAACAGACCTGCGGGGGTGTCTTTTCACTTGTAAGTATAAATTTTACATTATTTTAGTGAAATAACTGCTTCAGCACGATTCTAAATTAAGTTTTTGCGTGAAATTCCACTGAATATTCCGAATTATTGTTTTGGTTTACAACTGTCAATGCATGAGGAACTTGGCGCAGAAGCGTAGTCAAAAAAAGGTATAATCTACTTTTTGTAGGGTACCTCGACTTCAGTACTACTACTACTTCAGTATAGCCAAGGAAATGGTTAATGGCCATTGGACGAAGTGAAAGTGATACAAAGAAAAGCAATTGTAAATGCTCGAGCCTATCAACAATTTTTAACGCCGCCTCTGACTTTTTGAGAAAATCAAGAAGAAGAACGAAAGTTGCCACGGTTTTTTCATCACATGTCGCCTCCTTTAGTTCCCTCCTCAAAGATTTAAATATATTATGCATAAGTTGTTTATTTAATCTATCTTCTATCTTCTATATACAGGGTGTCCGGTAAATGAAGGATAATCCTGCAACTGCGATGAGGATAGACCATGTCCTACTATATGCTAGAATTTTAGTTTAGTAAAAGTCCTACGGTTTTCGAGATATTAATTTTTTTATTTTTTTTTTGAAAAAACCATCCACATTCAGTTTATTTAGTCTATTTTTTCGTCCTTGAAGTGGTTGTCCTTGAAATGGTTACCTTCATCAATTTAAATTAACATAAAAAAAAATTAAAAGAGAAATGTGAAACAAAACAATTTAGCATTTTAAAATTGGCATTTATCAAGCAACTTTTTAAAGGGATTGGTACGGTTCACTTACTTACATAGTACATTTTTTTTTGTATGGAAATTTTTCATTAGAATTTTTTTTGGAGTATTTTGCAACATTTAAGGTAAAAACGAAATACTGTTTTAGATGACACATATTACCGTTAATACTGTAAAAAAAATTGACTGTAAAAAATTATAATTTGTGGAAATGGCGTGACAAAAACTGAATGTGGATGGTTTTTTCAAAAAAAAAAATAAAAAAATTAATATCTCGAAAACCGTAGGACTTTTACTAAACTAAAATTCTAGCATATAGTAGGACATGGTCTACCCTCATCGCAGTTGCAGGGTTATCCTTCATTTACCGGACACCCTGTATATAAAAATGAATGCCATGCGTTAGGCTCGCAAAAACTCGAGAAAGGCTCGACCGATTTCCATGATTCTTTTTTTGTTTTGTTCGCCTCAATTCAGGGATGTTTAAAAGGTAAGAAAATCCGGAAAAACATAAAGATAAAGCTTAGAGAATAATAAATAGAAAAACAGCACAAAACCTACTTCGATTGGACTATAACACTTTGAATGCAAAATATTTAAGTCAAAGTAACACTTGCAATGCAAACAATTTATGTCAAAGTTTACTGAGATGATTTTACGCCCGAAGTTTTATACGGAAGTTCAATCAAAAAAAGGTAGTTTTAGAGCAGGTGAACATTTCGTGACTTCTTACGACGAAATCCCGTGCCTATCTTCATAATGGCGATTTGCGGTGTCTGCTCTCAAGGTATTGTTGATGGAAGGGTCGACTGCATTGGCATCTGTAAGCACGCTTTTCACGCCTCCTGCCTCAAACGGCATACAAAAATCACCTCTGACGGCCTTTTCACCTGCGAAGCGTGTGCGGACATCAAGCCCTGCCATGTACTTCGTTTCGTCAGTGAATTTACGGAGAAAATCTATAGCGAGCAAAGTATAATCGCCGCTAAAGTCAACTCCATCATAGCAAACTGTGCTGGCCTTCAGCTTTTTTCTGACGACTTAGGCTCTATCCATGACAAACTCGATCAATTACTTAACTTGACGTCTCTCATCAACTGCAACTCTTCCGAGTTACTTGCCAAGCAGCATACCATCTCTTGAACTCTGTCTGGTGCCACTGCTTCGATCGACGAGCTTCAAGAGTCCCTTGCCGGTGGCAACCGATCATCGGGTGCTGACACTGGCCCTATTTTGCTCTCTCTTGACAACGTAAGGAGGGGCATCAGGCGAATCGAAAATGACATGAGCTTTTGGCAGGCTATGGCAAATAAGAACACGGAGTTAATGTCCACCGTATCATCTGCCGTCGAGTCCCTCATGGTTCGGAGTGCTGAGGCTCAACCCGATGCTTCACCTTTGGCTCCCGGCCCGGTCCCTGAGACTCTAGCTGCCCCGGAACCGCCTATGACATCCGACTCTGATACCCGGCCCGCTGCCGCAGCTTTCGATGCTTGTCTGTATTCTCCTGCGGGTCGCCAGGATGCTACATCAACCCCTCAGGCTCCTCAAGCTACTGCTCCCACGGAGAAAGCCCGTTCCCCTAACTCCACAGGGCACTCCAAGCGTCGTCGTCATGGAAGGGGCAAGTCCCGCAGCTCATCTGTTATAGCTGCGTCCCCTCCCGGGACCTCTACCACCAAGGCTCCTAATAATGCACCGCCCAACGTTGGCCCGCCCCCATCTGGTTCCATCTCTATCCGCCCTGCCAAGCTTCTCCGCCAAATCTTCATCTCTCGGGTTCACTCCGACACTTCAGAGGACGAGATTGTACGCCACATCGAATCGAACGTCAGCGCATCGTGTCGGCTCGTTGCATGTCGTCGAATTACTCCTCAGCACAGCAGGGGTAGCTTGTCTTTCTCTGCCTCCTTCAAGGTTTTGGTCCCAGATGATCTTTTCTCAGCCGTGATCTCTCCTTCTATCTGGCCGGCGGACTCTATCGTACGAGAATTTACTCCTAAATTCAAGCAGGGGCCCATCCGTCCGGCATCGACAAAAAACTCATCAGCGAATTATCGCTCTACTACGGCAATGTAACTGGCCTCCGCTCAAAGACGACGCGCCTTTTTACGAGTTCTCCTGACACATCTTTTGACGCTATCTGCCTTACAGAGACTTGGCTTTGCGGTGGAATATCGGACGCTGAACTTTTTTGCTCAGACTATGCGGTTTTCCGTCGCGACCGCCATGGTGCCTCACTGGAAGCCCCTGTGGGGGGTGGAGTTCTTTGTGCCATCCGCCGGGACATCCCTTGCCTTCGTGTTGACGTCCCCTTCAGCGACGAGTTGGAACTACTATGCGTCTCACTGCTACTGCCCCTTAGGCGCTTATTCATCGCAGTTGCCTACGTTCCACCCCGTGCACCTCCGGACATCTATGCTCAACTCTCTGAATGCCTTACGACGATCGCTGATTCTATGCATCCGCGTGATGAGGTCGTGCTCTTTGGTGACTTCAACTTGCCATCGATTGATTGGTCTCCTTCCTCGGTTGACTCAGCTGTTTCACCATCCTTTACCACAGCACCTCAACATGCCGTTGACTTCATTGAGGGTCTTTTATCCTCTGGATTGTCCCAATCATCAGGTATCGCCAACAACTGCGGTAGGCAACTCGATCTGGTCTTCTCTTCTGACCCCGACTGCACCTCTGTTAGACGCTGTTCGTCGCCACTGGTTCCGGACACAGGTTATCATCCTGCTCTTCACGTCGTCTTCTCGGCTGATCCGTTCTTCCTGGGCTCTTCTTCGCCACCTAATATCTGTTACAATTTCAAAAAGGCTGATTTCTCACTGCTTAATAGTTTACTTTCGTCTTGTGACTGGAGCTGTGTTTTGCAGGAGCGCGACATTGACGTTGCTACTAATAACTTTTATAACATACTATCAGGTATCTTCCTGTCCAAGCGTAAGTCTGATGGCTACCCGTCATCCTTAGGCCTTAATGGTATTATTAGTGACAATCCGCAGACGATCTCCGATATGTTCTGCGACTTTTTTGAGACCGCTTTTTTACCTGACATCTGTGATAATTCCATCTGTGATACTAGTCCTGATGCTTTCTCCCACTTGACGACGTTACCTCCGACTTCACTCCAGCATCAGGACTTACTCCTTGACGATGCTGTGCTCTTGAAACTTATCTCGAGCTTAGCGGATATCTTCTCTTGTGGTCCCGATGGCATCCCAGCCTCTTTTGTTAAGCGCTGTAGTGTCCCCCTCGTCCCTATTCTGTGTTATTTATTTAATCTTTCTCTTTCTTCGGGAGTCTTTCCACAGCTATGGAAATTCTCGACTGTGATCCCTTTATACAAAAAGGGTTCTAGGAATCACATTGACAATTACCGACCCATTGCCAAGCTTTCCTGTCTCGCTAAACTTTTCGAAGCCTCGATTTGCGATACCATCTATTTTCACTGCAGACCTTTTTTGCAATCTTTCCAGCACGGCTTCCTTAAAGGCAAGTCCACCACCACTAACTTGCTGGAATTTTCCAACTTCTGCATTACCAACATCGAGAAGGGCATCGCGATCGATTGCATCTTCACGGATTTCAGCAAAGCGTTCGACAGGATTAATCACAGGATCTTACTCCACAAATTATCGCTACTTGGTTTTCCTCCCTCATTCGTTGATTGGCTTGGTTCTTACCTGCGGGATCGCACCCAACGAGTATCCTTTCGCGGTGCGCTGTCCAGGGAAATGTCAATCACATCTGGCGTGCCCCAGGGCAGCCACCTGGGTCCCCTTTTGTTTATCATTTATATTAATGATATGTATTTCTTTCTCCCTTCATAACTCGAAAATTCTCTGCTATGCTGATGATGCGAAAATCTTCCGAGCTATTCGTAACGAGCATGACAGTTCTCTTTTAAATGACGACCTTGACTCCTTTTTTCACTGGTGTATACTGAACCAATTTCCTTTAAACATTGACAAATGCACATTCATGCGTTTTTCTCGTTCCAATTACACCTCCTCTTTTAATTACTCCATTGACGGGTGCCCGTTACGTATTCTCGACAAAACCAAAGACTTAGGAATCTGGCTTAACAGCCGATTCACTTTTGACGACCACATCAACGCCATAGCTAGCAAAGCCAACGCCACTCTAGGTTTTATGAAACGCTGGGCGAAGGAGTTTGACGACCCGCACATCACTACGGTCCTCTATCGAACCTTTGTGAGACCTATACTGGAATATGCCAGCCTGATTTGGTCCCCTTCCTATCGATCGCGTCGAGGCGGTTCAGCGCAGGTTTCTGAGGTTTGCTCTCCGGGATCTCCCCTGGGAAAACCCCTCTGCCCTACCCCCTTACTCGGACCGCCTTAAACTGCTATCACTTCAGTCTCTCGAGCAACGACGTTTCAACTTCCGAGTTTCCTTTGCTTTCGACTGCTTACTCGGTAGAATCAATTCCCCTGAGATTATTGGTCTCTTCAACATAGCTGTCCCGGCACGCTCTTTGAGGGAACGCAGCTTCTTCCACGTGCCCTTTCACCGAACTAATTACGGCATGAACGAGCCTATAACGTCAATGTCGCGTGACTTTAATGCTAAGTTCCCCGATATCGACCTTCACTTGAACCGCATTTATAATGTAGTAATCAGCAAATGATGAATTTAAATAAATATAATATAAAATTGTTTTAGCCGACTTCCAAAAAAGGAGGAGGTTCTACATAATATGTTCGTCTGTATGTATTATTTTTTTTGATATGTTCACCGATATTTTCGCCTGTGGACCAAGTTAAAATAATATTTTTTTGTTTGAAAGGGTATACTCCTGACGTGGGTGGAATACTGTTAAAAAAAGGGATGAGTGATTGTTCACCCACTGATTTAATGTCTGTTCGCGCATAACTAATAATGAACGGATGAATCGATTTTGATGATTCTTTTTTTGTTGGATAGTCTAAGATTCTCCGGAAGTACGGTGATATACATATGTATATGTATGAAAACCCTGGGGGGCAAACGGACGCCACAACAGAGATGTTAATCGAAATAATAAAAAAAAACTTTAAAAAAAATGGAATCCACTCCAAGAAAAACTTTAAAAAAAATTGACTAAAAAATATTACACTAAAAAGAATAAAATAAAAAAAAACTTTAAAAAAATAGAACCGGCTCAAAAAAAATAGAACCAACTTCAAAAAATCCCAAGCCCTAAAAAGTATAATATAATTATATTAAAATTCCCTTGGTACTATTTTAAACATTAAATACCAAGACTTTCCTAGATTTTTGAAGTCGGTGTGAAAACCAAACTGATACTAATCCAATATTTAATAATTAAGGCAATCAGTTTGTCGGGATTAATTGGATTAATATCAGTCAGGTTTTCACACTGACTTCAAAAGTCTAGAAAAGTCTTGCTATTTAATGTTGAAAGTAGTAGCAGAGGACTTTTGGACTTTTGATATAATTATTTTATACTTTTAAGGGCTTGGGATTTTTCATAAAAAAGTAGTGGATTTTTGAGGTAAGATTTGGTTAAAGCGGAATTAAGTAGGGGAAATTGGGGAATTGTGAGCCACACTTTTTCAAAGCTCGATAACTGCCACAAAAATCAAAATTTTTTAAAATTTCATAATGGTTTATGTTACTAGGAAGGAAACCCTAACTTTTAGCTTGAGCAATTTCTTGAAATTACTATCAGTTGAAAAAATCTGAGCGTTGGGAAAAAACATACGTTTTTGAGATTTTTAAAAATGTTGGGGAATTGTGAGCCACCGTCTAAATTAAGTCGAAAATCAAAAATATCTTTGTAAAATGTTTATTGTATGGTTGGAAATTACATAAGAATTAGTTAGAAAAAATATAAAAAAGAAGATATTGAAATTATTCGGATTCGCAATTCGGGCATGTGAAATAGGCTCCAGTACTGACGCATTTCAAATGAACAGCTCGATCGCATAAATCGCAGCGGATGGAATTGTTCCGGTTCAATTTCTTCGGCATATCCTCCATACAAAGTATGCAGAAGTCAACATTTTCATCTAAAAATGCTAAAAATGCGATATTGGCTTGAAAAATGCCAAAAATGTTGTGGCTCACAATTCCCCAAAAAAAGTGGCTCACAATTCCCCAAACGTTCTGGTTGATAAGAGGTGTATGATTCGCTCATTGGATGTTTATGCGAAATTTCTTTTAAAAGTTGAAATATCGATGCCATACAATAATTATGAATATATTTACCTGAATCGATTCTGCGAAAATCGTTGTCAGATCAATGCAAACACAAACGCTCTGAATAAATATTTTGAGAAAATTTTCCAAGTGGTTATCGCACGGAACGAACGAGTACGTGTGGAAGCATCTATTGCTAATAGAAAATGAGTTTGATCAAAGACAAGACGACCATCAACCATTTGCATGAGTCAGACTTTCCAATTTTGGGAAATATTGACGTGGCTCACAATTCCCCATGGCTCACAATTTCCCAATGTCCCCTACATTTTCAAAAGAAAGTTAGTTTAAGAGGAGTTTGACCTATCATTTGACGCTGCGGGAGAATTTGTGAAATATAATAAATTTAAAATTGATTTTCATAATAAATTGTCGATTTTGTTAAAGCGAAATTAATAACATTTTGCAAACAATTACTTCGATCAGCCATTATTTTTTAAGCGAGGATTTCAAGATTGTAAAGTTCTGAGTAAAGAATAACAAGGTAATTTCGTTGGATTCGTTCGTGCTATAATTGCAACATTTTTAACGGTATAAAAAGAAACGCAACTTTCGCAAAAGTTGCAAAATTGCCAAATGTTACAAAAAACAGGAAAATAAATACCAATGTCTGCGAAATTCATAAAAGACCACACCTAAATGTTAACGGCGGAAACTTTTACATACTCCCAATATATTCGAAATGCCCGGACAAGGCGTAAAACCAAAACGACCCAACGAAAATCAAACTTTACCTACACAGTGCGGCCAAGATTTAATTTCGACGTACCTTTCGAAGTAGAGATAAAAGACCGACAGTGGTGGAAGGACTATGGTCCCAACACCCGACCGGGAACTCTAGACTGGTACACCGACGGATCTAGGAAGGACGGGCTCTCTGGCGCGCGCCGGGATCTATGGACCCAATTGCCGACTTGCGGTAGCCCTGGGGAGAACCCCAACAATCTTCCAGGCAGAAATTCTAGCCATCGAAATCTGCGCCAGAAACATTCTGCGGAGAGGTTGGAAGGGAACTAGAATTCGCATTCTAACGGATAGCCAAGCAGCGCTCAAAGCGCTGTCAAGCGTCTCCGTTACATCAAAACTGGTATGGGATTGCCTAAACGTACTGAGAGAACTCTCTGTTACCAACAAGGTAACCCTGACCTGGGTACCAGGTCACGAAGGAACAGACGGCAATGAGAAGGCGGATAAGCTCGCGAGACAGGGAGCGGAAACCCCGTTCATTGGACCGGAACCCTTCTGTGGCCTGACTAAGAGTTATACAGACTCCGTCTTGAAAGGTTGGGAGGAAGAACAGCAATTATTGCTCTTGACGAGCCAACCTGGACTGAGACAAGCAAAAAGATTTATCAAACCCTCTTGCAAAGGGACGACAAATCTCCTCTCGCTAGAAAAAGCGGGACTAAAAATCATCACGGACCTGTACACGGGTCACTGCCTGCTAAACTATTATCTAAAAAAGGTAGGCCTAAGAGATGATGATATGCGTCGCTTCTGCCTTGAAGAAGAAGAGACGGCAGAACATGTGCTCTGCGAATGCCCAGCCCTGTGCCGCCAGAGGCTGTCACACTTTGGAGGCTCCTTGGTGACCCCATCATTAGTGTCAAAGGCGGCTCCCCAGGACACAATAGCCTTTTATAAAGGTCTTAATATAAATGGGGATTAAACTAAGTTGGGTCTGCACAAAAGATCTCACCAGGTCGCGTTGCCTAGGGGAGGCGGTCCTCGCCTTTGCGACCCTCTTCTAATAATAATAATAATAAATAATAATAATGTCTACGAAAGCACCTATTCAACAACTTTGTTATAAATTGTTATCTAATCAATTACCTATCAACATTTATGTATAGTGACCGTATCAATATTAGACATCTTTATTTCTTTAATAATTATAATTACTTGGCAATTGCAGGGCACCATAATTATAAAAGAATAATCTACTAATTAAAATACTGGTCCTGCAATTGCCAAGTCATTATAATTATTAAAGAAATAAAGATGTCTAATATTGATACGGTCACTATACATAAATGTTGATAGGTAATTGATTAGATAAGAATTTATAACAAAGTTGTTGAATAGGTGCTTCCATAGACATTAACTAATATAACTGACTTGGTTTTACATAAGATCTCACAACTTTTTACGGTAGAAGAAATGCGTTGCGAGACTTGGCATTTTTTTACATTTTATGTTATTGATGGGATTACTTTTAGCAAAATCCGCACGGTCGTTTGGCTAATGCGAGAAAGGTCAGAAAAAGGCAATGGAAAACATCAAGAGTGTCACTTCTTGTAAGGCATATACACTGCCCGACATAATTAACGCACCACACAGTTTTTTTATATTTTTTCCTACAATAATAGGACTTACGGCATTTTATCTATTGTTATCAACATTGTATACGAAACGAATCATATACATATTATCCCTGAAAGAAGTTTTTGGCATAAGGTTGTAAAAATCCATTTTTAAGAAAATTAACAATTATTCATAAATAATATTCAAATTTTCAATACTGCCCGAGAGCCTAAAAAAGAGACCCAATTTTTCTTCGAATTTTTTTTAATATGCGGTGTTGCCACCTCTTGCTTGAATGACAGCTTGGAGTCCTCTATTCATTCCTTCAATTCAAATACGAATTTGTTCTTGAGGGATGTTGTGCCATGCTTCAACTATTGCCCTCTCAAGTTCAATTAACGTGCTAGGAAGTGGAAATCGATTACGAATGGCTCTTCCCATCATGTCCCAAACATTCTCAATGGGATTCAAGTCTGGACTGCGAGCTGGCCATTCCATACGGTGAATGTCGACCTCACGAAGATATTCGATTACCATTGCAGCAGTATGCGGTCTGGCATTATCCTGCATAAAGATGAATAAATAATAAATAAATCCAGCAAAGGGCATTACATGAGGTTCAAGAACTTCTTCCAAATATCGAGGAGCATTCATAGATCCTGTACGAAAGACCACCAACTCCGTCCGAGCTTCTAAAGAAATGCCTCCCCAGACCATTAAAGAGCCGCCTCCAAAACTGACCCTCGATGAGATAGCACATTGTGCGTATCGTTCTCCTGTTCGTCTCCACACACGTTGACGACCGTCTGGAGAGAATAGAGTGAATCTCGACTCATCTGTGAACAAAACTCTCCTCCAGTTGTCCAAAGTCCATTCTTCATGATTTCTGGCAAAGCGAAGCCTTGCGATACGATGACCTGTGGTGAGTTGTGGTCCTGTTGCTGGCCTTCTTCTCATTAATCCTGCTTCAGACAAACGCCTCAACACCGTACGACTGGATATCGAGACATCTCTCACTTCCTGAAGTCTCCCAGCTAGCTGCACGCTAGTGGTTCCCCTATTTGTTAGGCACTGAAGACGAAGAAAACGGTCATCTCTTCCGCTGGTACTCCTCCCGCAACCTTGTCCTCGTCTTCTAGCGTGTGATCCCGTTTCTCTGTATCGTCTCAACGCTCGAGAGACAGTGCTGTGATTGATACCTAGTCGACTGGCTACTTCACGTCGACTATAGCCTTCTTCCAATAGAGTCAACATTCTGGAGCATTCAACTTCTGACAAATTCCGCGCGGTGGACATTTTTTGTTCTCTCTGTACGACAACGTTCTAGCTCTAAACAGTCAACAAGACTGAACTTGCAAAACGTCGTTTTTTTATTTATAAACTTAAGTTAGAAAATATCAGGTACCTAATATGAAAATGTCCTTATCCCACTTATGCCGAAATTTTTATTACCTACTTAGAAAAACCCTTCCGTAAGTAATGAATTTATGACCCTTTTCCTCCGTTATGTCTACACACCTTAAAACTAGGCGTCAATCGGTTTATTGCAGGCAAAACCCATAAAAAATGTAGTGGTGCGTTAATTATGTCGGGCAGTGTAGTATAGTATATAGTATATTCTTTGCCTATTGCAAGCAAATGATTGCGCGACCTTGTGCCGGATGGACGAACACGGAGCCGAACTTGTACGAAAACGTCGGAATGATTGTTTTGTCGAATATCTCCGGTTTACATGTTTTTATATCGTTCCGGATCTTATTTTGAGATATTATAATAAGATTCCGTAACACTATCATATGTTTTACCGAAAGTCATTAAAACAATACGGCTCCACTAGATCACATATTGGCTAGCGGTAGGGAATTTTTCATTTATTATATTATTTTCTATTTTTGATGTTGCTTAGTAAAGTTAAAATTATTTTGTTAATTTTCAACGATCCGTGGTAAAGATTTATCTTATTACATGTCAACAAAAGTTTGTGATGTTCGCTCAGCTGAGCAAATAAAGCAGATATATTGCAATTCAAAAATAAGACAAATAAGCGTACGCCGTTTAGTGCCCACGCATTGATAATTATGTAAGCAAGAAGGTTTATGGACCCGTTCAACTGACGGCCAGATCACTTATTATATAAAGATTCGTGCAGCAGTGCCACCCTTTTCCACTTTTTAGATAAAAAGGGTCGTTTATGACTTTGTCATAAAACCTGAGGATCTTCTTTGTTTTGTAAGACTAAAATAAAGGAACGGATCAGACTGAAACAAAGAATATGGAACCTTGTTACAAAAAATGTTCACTCTAATTCTGTGACGCAACTATCCCCCGCACTGCCTTTTTTAAGAAAAATAAAACAAAAACTTGCCCCTAGTCGAAAAGACAAAATCCAGCAAAATTGTGGGGTTGGGAGGAATAACGGTATCAAGGTCAAAAAAAGATCATATCTAAATTGCAGGAGTGAACAGGCTTTGTAGCGTAGCTTCCATAGTCTTTGACTGAAACTTATAAAGAAAATATTAGTGTGTTAGAAAATTTTAAACAGTGAATTTCTAAGCAGTGGAATGAGTTTAAGTAAAAGTGTTTGAATATTAATTGCAGTATTTTTAAAACATAAGAATTAAGTGAGTGTTTCAATACGTGTGTGAATAAATTTAGTTAGGCAAATTGATTGATGATTGCTGAATAACATTTAATTAATTTATCTCGGGTTGGGAAGGATGTTTTGATGGATCGAAGAAATCCTTAAAAGTTAGAATATACATGCCGGGAAGTTTAATTCGAACTGTTTAAAAGGTGTTCCCCTTGAACCTAGGCTGGGCAGGAGCTTTAGGGATGGCCTTGAGGACGGCGATCCTTTTCACCGTTCAGGGGTAGGTTTGCTCGTGTGATGGCGATCCTTCACGAGTGTAAGGAGATATCAACCCTCTCCGTCCATTTATTTCTTGTGGTTTGAGTTTTCAATGAAAACTGTTTGTTGGATCATTTCGCACGTGTATCCCTTGACGATGACCAGGTTCACGGAAGTTTTCATTTAGCCACTGAGCAGCATTTAAATTTGTTGTTAATAATATTTAGGCATCATGCCCTTTAGTTTGATTTGTGATTTTCACGAACCGTTTGGTTGTTTTTTCTTTCGTTTTAATTGCACAAAAAGACGGTTGCAGCACTTTCTGCTCAGGTGGATTTATGTTAGCTTCAGCATTGCTAAGAATTCACATTTTTAGCTAAATGTGTCAATACCAGATGATTTTGTCAGTCAAACTTTTGCGATTGCTTTTACAAGAAAATATATTTAAATTTATTAAGCCACAAGCTGGCATAATAGCTGCAATTGTTTTTCAGCCTTAAAAGATTTCTTGCGGCTCTCTACACTCACTCACTCCATCAGGATACCTCCTAGCATAATTATTTGTGTTATTCCCAGCTGTTGACCCTCCATTTTAATTCAGCAAATCATGTCAACCCAACTCACTACATACATAAATCCAATGAAATAATTACATTTCACGATTTTTCGAACACTTTCGACCGCTTTTCAGTATGTAACTTCATTATTTAGTTAAAGTTCGAAAAGTTAACTTCATAAAATAAGTCCTATACGAGTACACATACTGTTACAATTTTGCCGCCGAGCGGGCAGCGGCTGGCGGACAAAATTGCACCTTTGCCTTTGCTACGATTCTTATGAGGACGGACTTATACCACAGACTGTATAACTATCAGACTATTCATGTGGCTGAAATCGAGAAAAATTTTCAAGTCCCAAAGATGCAAACATTGGGTTGTGCTTTCCAATGACACTTCCACGCACAAGCAATCGGCGAACAGCGCCAAAGACTATGGAACCTACGTTACAAAGACTGTTCACTTCTGCAATTTAGATTTTCAGTTTTTGTGACCTTGGTACCGTTATTCCTCCCAACCCCACGATTTTGCTAGAAGTCGATAGCATGCTCAAGCATTGTGGTCGAAACGAGAGGAACAATGCAGAGGAATTTAGAGAAATTGATACAGAGCTACAGGGTGCCGACTGTCGTGCACTTAAAACTAAAATAAAACGTTCATAAATAAAAAAGTAAACCTGTTTTATAATTGGTCTCTTATTTTAAAACATCAGTTTTAATGCCACTATACATTTCACCACAAAATATTATAATTTTAAAAAGCACAGTCGTAATTTCACAAATTATAAATAACTTCTCTTAAAACACAATCAGAATTAATCACCCTGTCCTTTGAAGCAAACGGATTACCGGTGCGGGCCGGCATACAATCGAATTTGATTTAGCATGCGCCTTCGGCCCGCATAAGGAAAACCCATGGTGAAAAAACGTAAACAAACTTATATGTGAACCCCTTCAATGTGTGAGGGAGGCATTCGAATTTCGGCATTTGCTATCTGAAAAGCACGGCCGGCTCGCCACCAACACAATGACAAGAAAAAGCATTTGCCTCCGGCCCGCAAAGTAATAGGTGAACTCTTGTTTCATAGTGTTTGTCGGCATTTGTGACTGCTGCCGTCCTTCTTGCTTATTAGGCAATTTAAATGAGAATTTGGAACTGGAACAAGCTCTCTTTTCGACATATGGATACATTTTTTGTTTTTTTTTCTGAAAAGTGGCCATGGTGGGGGTAAACTGCGTCGCAGAATTAGAGCAAAGACTATGGAACCTACGTTACAAAGACTGTTCACTTCTGCAATTTAGATTTTCAGTTTTTGTGACCTTGGTACCGTTATTCCTCCCAACCCCACGATTTTGCTAGAAGTCGATAGCATGCTCAAGCATTGTGGTGGAAACGAGAGGAACAATGCAGAGGAATTTAGAGAAATTGATACAGAGCTACAGGGTGTCGACTGTCGTGCACTTAAAACTAAAATAAAACGTTCATAAATAAAAAAGTAAACCTGTTTTATAATTGGTCTCTTATTTTAAAACATCAGTTTTAATGCCACTATACATTTCACCACAAAATATTATAATTTTAAAAAGCACAGTCGTAATTTCACAAATTATAAATAACTTCTCTTAAAACACAATCAGAATTAATCACCCTGTCCTTTGAAGCAAACGGATTACCGGTGCGGGCCGGCATACAATCGAATTTGATTTAGCATGCGCCTTCGGCCCGCATAAGGAAAACCCATGGTGAAAAAACGTAAACAAACTTATATGTGAACCCCTTCAATGTGTGAGGGAGGCATTCGAATTTCGGCATTTGCTATCTGAAAAGCACGGCCGGCTCGCCACCAACACAATGACAAGAAAAAGCATTTGCCTCCGGCCCGCAAAGTAATAGGTGAACTATTGTTTCATAGTGTTTGTCGGCATTTGTGACTGCTGCCGTCCTTCTTGCTTATTAGGCAATTTAAATGAGAATTTGGAACTGGAACAAGCTCTCTTTTCGACATATGGATAAATTTTTTGTTTTTTTTTCTGAAAAGTGGCCATGGTGGGGGTAAACTGCGTCGCAGAATTAGAGTGAACATTCTTTGTAACAAGGTTCCATATTCTTTGATTAGAGTGAACATTCTTTGTAACAAGGTTCCATATTCTTTGACAGCGCGCTGCAGTCGCAGAGCCTGTGCTCTGGAATTGGAATTTGGAAAGGTTCGTTTTCCTTTCCCTTTTATCCCTTACACTGTCCTGGGGCTTGTGGGGCTGCGCTAAGGTGAAACGTGAGGGGGATTCATTTGAATTTTTCTAGCAATCCTCTGAGTTGCGTGCTCTGCTCAACTCAATGAATGAAATCGTCAAGGGATTTTTGGTGGCTAGGTGTTTTTGACTAATTTTAAACAATTATTTTAAAAAAATAACTTTTAGGAATCGTTTTGGATGTAAGTTTGCAAAGTGTTTAATTTTTATTGGATTGAAAGAGTTAATTCAATAAATATAGGATTTTATCAGCTTAAAGAATATTATATGTTTAAAATTATTTCTGCAAAAAATTCGTGCATTGTGGTGAAACATATTTTTATACAAAGGAACAAAATAAGTTAAACTTCTAAAGGGAGTCTGAAAAACAGAGATTATATTTAAAGTCGTCGTAGAATTTTATGTTTATGTGAGTTCAATCGAAAATATGTTTTAATTTTAACTTTTATTGCTTAAGAATACAATATTTTGAATTTGCGGAGTTCACAGATTTACTTTTGGCCAACCACACACAGTTTTTCCTTAAAAGAATTAAGATTATAAAATTCAATATCTGTATTTTATGTTGTTAGCAAGCATCGTGTTCCTGAAACTACTCGGGGAAATCTTTTTTAGTTTCCTCTATACATTTGTCAATAATTGTTTTTTTTTATATTTGAGATATTTAAAGTAAGTAAGTAAAAAAAAGTATCGCTTCGCTGCATCGGAAACTCTAAATTTTTGTTGTAAATATCTATCCAGAAGATTTCATTCATTGAGTTGAGCAGAGTACGCAAATCAGAGAATTCCTAGAAAAATTCAAATGAATCCCCCTCACGTTTCAACTTAGCGCAGCCCCACAAGCCCCAGGACAGTGTAATGTATAGGTATTTGGAGTTCCTATTATTATATTTTGAGCAAACCACAATTTAAAACTTTTTATTTAGTTAAATGTTAATGAATGTAATCTATTTTATTTAAAACACGACTCTTTTCTTTTTTAATGACACGTCTTGAGGTGGCGAAATTGTAGAATGTCTAACAATTGTTTTTTAAAAGGTAACTCGATTTTGTCATCAAATCCTTAAATTAATTAAGACCAAGTGGCCTTAGACTAGTAGACAGTGTCTACTGTGCTGCTACATACTCCCCCTCCAGCAAAGCGATCTATGCCTAAAAAAATAAAAATAAAACTATGTTTTATTGTCGCCTGTATGAATGTAAGCTGGTTTAAGACGGTCGATAGATATCGACTTGTTTGTCCCGTTTATATGTCAATGACATAATTTTTCCGAAGTCGTTTGATTACGTGATAGGGTCCTGTGTACGGTTGATCAAGAGGTTTGTGTGTATGATCTACCCGGACGAAAACGTAATCAGTGTTCTCGAGCGATGTGGGTACATAAGTCTTTTGCGCGGTAGGTAACCGCGGTTGACTCGCCCGAAGGTTTCGAACGTATGAACGTAACCGTTCAAGAAAATCAGATTGTGTACCTTCTTCCTTAGCAGAGATTGAAATCTCGCTTGGTAGCCTGAGATTCTGCCCATAAACTAATTCTGCGGGTGAACAGCTTAAATCCACTTTAACTCCTGTTCGAATTCCTAATAAAACAAAGGGCAATTCTTCACTCCAATGTGAAGTGTTGTCTCTTGCTTTTAGGGCAGCTTTGAGAGTCCTGTGGAATCTCTCGACCATCCCGTTTGCTTGTGGATGGTATGCTGTGGTTCTAATACGGTGAGTACCCAGGAGTTTTGTGATTTCTGTGAACAGTTTTGATTCGAATTGTGTACCTTGATCTGTTGTGATCTCAAGCGGTACTCCGAATCTAGGGACGTATTCTGTCACAAAACGCTTAGCCACTGTGTGTGCAGAAATATCTCTAATAGGATATGCTTCAGGCCATCTTGAAAAACGATCAACGATCGTGAGGATATAAGCATATCCTTGCGATGGCGGTAGAGGTCCCACAATATCCATATGGATATGTTCGAAACGACTGTTCGGCAGATTAAATTGCTCTAATGGCGATTTGATATGTCTGGACACTTTAGATCTCTGACATCCCAAGCATGAACGTGACCACTCGTTGCAGTCTTTATTCATACTTGGCCAAAAATATTTGGAAGTTATCGCATGTCGCGTTGCTCGAGTACCGGGATGCGAAAGATTATGCTCTGAGTCGAAAGCTAATCTTCGCAAAGACTTCGGGATATACGGGCGTGATATTTGCGAGCCTATAGCACACCAGACTTTGTGCGAAGTGAACGGTATTGGCGTTATGGCTAGTTTGTAACTAGAATTGCTTTTAAGCGATTTCACCAATACTTTAAGTTCTTCATCGTCCTTTTGTGTTTCTTCCAGAGTTGGAAGGTCGAATTTAATCGCACTGACCATGTCAGCCGATAGAGGACGTGAAAGATAATCCGCGACCACATTGTCTTTACCAGATATGTGTCTTATATCATTGGTAAATTGTGCTATGTAGTCAAGGTGTCGAGCTTGTCTCGGCGATCTATCAGTCTTTGACGGAATTGCCCTAATCAGGGGTTTATGGTCTGTGAATACAGTGAATTCTCGACCTTCAACAGCATAACGAAAATGTTTAATTGCTGCGTAGATGGCTAATAATTCGCGATCAAACGCAGAGTATTTTTGTTCTGCTGAAGAAAGTTTCTTCGAAAAGAATGCCAGTGGTTGCCACTGATTGTTGTTTAGCTGTGCTAAAACTGCGCCCAGTGCATAATCTGACGCATCGGTTGAAATGCTGTACTTGGCATTCTCAATCGGATGATTGAGCAAAGTTGCTTGTGCCATCGCATTTTTAACCTTTTCAAAGGCTGTCTGGCAGTGCTCAGACCAAGGAATTGTCTTAGAATTCTTTGGTGCCTTTGAGTTGACTAATTCTTTCAACAGTGCGTAAATTGGCGTTAAAATGTCCGCCAGTCTTGGAATAAAGCGGTGGTAAAAATTCACCATTCCAAGAAATTTTTGGATTTGTTTGACTGAAGTTGGAGGCGGAAGTTCAGAAATAGCTTTAACTCTGTCTTCCGATGGAAGAATGCCTTGGGCAGTGACCCGATGGCTCAGAAAGTTGATTTCTGGAACTCCGAAAACACATTTTTCCAATTTAATGGTCAATCCAAAATCCTGAAGTCTATTAAGAAGTTGATCCAAGTGGGTCAAATTTTCTTCTTCGTTTTTGCTTGCGATGAGAATATCATCTAAATAAACAAAAACAAAGTCTAGCTCCCTTGTAACTTCATTCATAAATCTCTGAAATGTTTGGGCCGCGTTTCTTAAACCAAACGGCATTCGAGTAAATTCGAATAAACCGAAAGGAGTAATAATTGCAGTCTTGTGGATATCTTCCGGTGCTACCGGAATATCCACTTTTGAAAAAATTTTGCATCCTTGTAGGTGTTGCGAAAAATTTTGGATATGTGGGATAGGGTATCTATCCGGTATCGTGACTGCATTTAAGCGGCGATAATCGCCACATGGTCGCCAATCATGTGAGTCCTTTTTAGGGACCAGATGAAGTGGTGAAGCTGCTGGCGATGAAGATGGTCGACAAATGCCTAATTCGATCATGTGTTCGAACTCTAATTTGGCCACTTTCATTTTCTCGGGATGAAGCCTCCGAGCTGTAGTGAAAGGAACTTGGCCTTGTATCAAAATGTGATGTTGCACATTATGTTTGATCGGCAAGTTGAAGTTTGGTGGCTTCGTAAGCTCTGCATACTTTGTTAGTAGCTGCTTAAACTTCTTGTCGACCATATATTGTGTTTCAACTGATCTCGGTGTAGATTTAAGGTGGGTTTTTACCCAAAGACTAGTTTCCGAATCGATCAGCTGATTATTGTTGAAATCAAGAGCCAGTTTGAATTTTGTTAAAAAATCTGCTCCTAAGATAGGGCTTGTGCAATTTGCAATAATAAAACAGTGCACGAATCTCCGTCTTAGACCAAGATCAAGCTCAAGAATTTTGGTACCGTAAGTACGAATCGTCGTACCGTTAGCTGCTCGTAGCAGAAGATTCGGTGAAGTAGTACGTGTGTGTGCATAGGTAGGGGGTAGTAACGAGACGTTCGCGCCCGAATCGATGAGAAAATAAAGTTTATTTCCGTCATTTTTTACATACGGTCTTTTATCCGCGTTTTTGCAGTCTACGTTAGACTGTATCGACTCGGGACTTACCTTTAGTTTTTTGAAGTTTTCTTGGAGGAGGAAGGAGTCGGTTGTCTGCGTTCTTTGAAACGCGGACAGCCATTAACGCAAACTTTAGCCTTATCACCGAATTTTCGGTGATAGTAGCAGAGTGTCTCTGCTTGCGCCTGCTTTTTTGGTCACGAGTGCGACCTTGTCCGGTTACCCGGCGTTTGGCTCCGGCTGCGGATTAATTTATTAATCCGCCGAGTTAGGTGTAGGACTTGGGTTTCAAGTCGGGATATACGGTCCTGTGGTCCGCCACGGGTTCCCTCAACTCTGGATACAGAGTTAATAGCGGTAGCCCGAATCCTCGACTTGGGTAATAACTCCCATATTTTGTCTGCTGTTGACAAAACATTGTCGAGGGTGCATTGCGCCTCTATAGGAGTTATCGCCAAGGCTATTTCCTGTGGAAGTCGCCGTTTCCACAAGTCCTTCAGCATAACTGATGTCATGCCGTCTCCCGCGAGTCTCTTCAGCGAGGCGTAGAACTCCGTGGGGGATTGATCCCCCATATCCTGCTCGGACAAGAGTTGTTCTAGCCGTTGCTGAGGAGAAAGTCCGTACTTGGTAAGAATAGCATTCTTTAAATCCTCGTACGGTCTCAAACTCGCGGGATTTTTAAACTCGGACGGAAGAACTGCCATAATTTCGGTAGGCAGTGCCACCAAAACATGGAGGACCTTGTCCTCGTTCTTCCTAATGCGGTTGAGCAGGAAATCTAGTTCCGCCTGCTCAAACCAAGTAGCCGGGTAAGCCGTCGAAAATTTCGGCAGCTTGAATCTCGTCGATGACGAGATTACTTCGACACCTACCTCCGGATTCGACAGAATCGATGAATCCTCCGTGACGTTGCTGCTGTCGTGCATGGTGATGTCCTGATTGCGGTGCATTTCACTTGCTGCAAATGCTCTGAAGATCCCACCGGCTCTGCTATCTGTTGTACTAGAGCTTCAGCTTCCTGACGCCACCAATTATGTTCGCTGGAATTTCTGCTTCACTATTGTGGTAACTGCTGCAGCTGCACTTTTTGTCCACGGCGAACTCTATTAGATTTCCCTTATTTTACACAACGGGAAATCACTTCACTATTATAATAACTAATTCGTTCTAATTTCGGGGTCACCAATATAGGTATTTGGAGTTCCTATTATTATATTTTGAGCAAACCACAATTTAAAACTCACGAAATTAGCTATTAATTTATTTAGTTAAATGTTAATGAATGTAATCTATTTTATTTAAAACACGACTCTTTTCTTTTTTAATGACACATCTTGAGGTGGCGAAATTGTAGAATGTCTAACAATTGTTTTTTAAAAGGTAACTCGATTTTGTCATCAAATCCTTAAATTAATTAAGACCAAGTGGCCTTAGACTAGTAGACAGTGTCTACTGTGCTGCTACAAATGCCTTCGATACACGAGCACTCCGAAATGAACATCTGGCCGAGATGTTCATCAGTAGTGCGTGTATCACTGCGAATTGAGTTCGGAACTTCGTTTACATGTTCATCCTGAAGGTACTAAACGTAGTTCCCAAAACTACATCTCGCCGAATGGGACTGGAAATGCCTGGAAGAATCAGCTGATTTCCGGTGTCAAACTGTCAGCGAAATGTCGAAACCGTCGAACAAATGAAATTTATAATATTATATATTATATATATAATTTATATTATATATATAAACGCAACCAAATGTCTACAACGCAATGGCGGGTGAATTATGTAGTGTTGGAATCAAAGTGAGTCCCTCTGAAATTTCATCGGCCCAAATGAAGTTCAAGCGTGAGAGTGTATCAGCCCTGAACGAAATGAAGATCTGACGGGATTGAATTCACCAGATGTTCATTTCGCAGTGCTCGTGTATCGAAGGCATAATACCCCCGTTACACTATGCCCATACGCTGCTCATCGCTATGCTCCTCGCGCTGTCGCGATGTTGCCCTCTTTGCCCACACACTGCTCTACTCGCGCAATTAATCGCGACGCTCCGCACTAGGTTGTTGTTGTGTTCATATTGCCGGTCCTCCTCGCGCCCAAAAACCGACAAACAGGGAGCAGTGGGCATGACGAGGAGCATGATGTGCGGAATGACGAGTAGCGTGGCCACACTACGTCTCTGCCTCCTTTCCTCGCTACTTCTCATGCCATTCGTCGATTGTGTGGCAGGGGCATAAGGGATAAAAGGGAAAGGAAAACGAACCTTTCCAATTCCACAGCACAGGCTCTGCGACTGCAGCGCGCTGTTTGCCGATTGCTTATGCGTGGCGTGGAAGTCTCATTAGAAAGCACAACCCAATAGCCCGAAATATAATGGCCTTAAGGCTGAGTAAGATTGCTTAAGATTTGTACGCTCGGGACCGTACGCTTAAGACTTGACGAAAGATTCGGAAATGGCCTTATTCTATCTTTCGTTCACTTTCCGAATCTGTCGTCAAGTCTTAAGCGTACGGTCCCGAGCGTACAAATCTTAAGCAATCTTACTCAGCCTTAAGGCCATTATAGTTCGGGCTAATGTTTGCATCTTTGGGACTAGAAAATTTTTCTCGATTTCAGCCGCATGAATAGTCTGATAGTTATACAGTCTGTGATTATACTTATTTTGTTGAGAATTTAGGCCCATCCGCCGAGACAGATGAGCATTAAAAAAGTGGTCGGCTTTTCGATCCGGGGCACTGGCCAGATTTCTTTAGTGTGGCTGAAGACCAGTCACACACCCAGACGCCACGATTGTGTGAATCATAACGCAGGAAAATTTGTAACAATATATTGTAAAAGATTTTTATTGATGAATTCTCTGAGAATGACCCAATTATAAAACCCATTAAGATTAATTGTGCAAAAGTTTCGAAGGCTGAAATCCGTGCCCTTTTGATACGAGCGTAAATACGCCAGACATACCACCCGTAATTATTAATTAACCACTAATTTACTAATTTACATTAACGGTTAATTAGACTAAAAGGGCCTTTTCCTGTTAACTTATTGCTACCTCCCTTTTTTTTTAAATTTAAGCGAAAGGGTTTTACCCTTTTAATATCTAACTTCATACCCACCTTACCGAAAGTAGTCCGCGAGGAATTGCGCAAATCTCTCCTCGTTATGCGAGTTATTTTACAGCATTAAGCTGTTTAATACTTTATCTACAAAAGTTCGTCTTTTGAAGTTTTTAATTCATGGCCGAGTTCCGAAAAATCCACAAATAGCCTCGAAATGAAATAATCAATTTCAAGTTGCCAATTCAATCCTTTCTAGAGTGAAGCACTCACGAACGGACGTCAGATCGAAGTTATAATCCTAAAGTTTGATGGCTTCCTACCCTTTGACACTGTTCATCCTCATTTTGGTCTTTCAGTTGAGAGCAAGGAGCAGCAGCGCCGTCTTAATTATTTTACGGAATATTAAATAATGACATTTTAAGGTGAACGAGAACGTGACACAATCCCGTGGGCCGTCTGGCCCTGGATCCAGCCGCCCGCCTGAAAAAGTCGAAGAAAGTCATGGGTCGTTCTGAATTAAGAGGGAATTTGAAAACAATGGGGGCCTCTGTCTGGTCGCTTTTGTCTTCCGAAACTTAGGATGGAAATGGGCGAGGATAAATATTTAAATAAAAGAAATTATACGAAAGGATATAATTTTTAGCGAGTTAATGAATATTACGTCCGTTAGACTTCCTCGTTTATCTCGCTTTCTGTTTCCCTTATTTTACTTCCAGTGCTTTTTTGAAGGAATAATTTTTAAAATTTTCTGTATAGCAATTTAGTTAGATGATTAATTTAATTAAAACTGGTTGTGACAAAGGAATTAATTGACATGAGGATTTCGATTGAATCTTTAACAAATTAGTGTAGGAGAAATTTGCGGACAGTGAATTAAAAGGAAGGGGATGGGGGTGATGTGGCGAAAGTGCGCAAACATTTTTTTATATTCCTCGCCTTCCTTTTCATTACATTTATACATGCATGTGTGAAATTTGTCGGTATCGTAGTGAATAGTTTAATGTTATGTAGAAGTCTTTTAGACTAAGTAAATGGTTTTCATGGCTTTTAATGTAGTGAGTTATTGTCGTATTAGTAAATTCGTTATTTAACTAGAGTATGATCCCAGTAGTTTGGCAAATGTTTTTGTTTTGAAAAACAGTAAAAGGTTGTTAGGCTGTGTGCGATAAAATGAGAAAAATAGGTAAATAAAAAATAATGAAAAAATTAAAATAAATTAAATATGTAACTTTGTAATTTAAACGAAATGAATATCGATCATTTTGAAATATATAACTATAAAAATTATAATGAATAAGGAGCATATCAAGCCCTCTTAGTATGTAATAAACAGTGAAGCAAGACGAATAAATTACATGACAGAGCAATTATTTTGCATGTGTTGTTCCATGCATGTATATGTTACTTTGTTTATCCTATTTGCGTGTGCATTCTTCTGATAAGGTACCATCAACCGAAGATGTTAATTCGATAGTGAGAAGGTGATACGAAAATGTATGCCGAAGTTCGTAAACTGGAAAAATACTTCCACCCAAAGATATGACATAACATATGAATTTGTTTATAACATATAGGTATATCTACATAACATATAACGAATCTTGTGAACATGGTAGAGCTCATATTCATTTCCTAATACATACGAATATGTTACTCGAATTTTGCCTATAGTACATTTCTTAGACTGATATCTTGGGTTAATTTGTAAATGGGTAAATTGGTCAAGGAAATGCGGAATGTGGCCTACATTCTCCTATATAGAATTTGTTTAGATTCTATATTTTACGTATATTTTGGAAATCGGAGCTACACATTCACAATATTTATTTCTAAATCATTTACTAAAATGATGAAGGTTGATTAAGCGGGCTATATTTTGTATAAAAATGATTTTGTTACCACGACAACACATTTCTGAATCGCTGTTGACCAAACATTATAGTATCTCGTATCTCGTCGCGATATCGCGACCCGCCATACAAAATTTTTCATTACATGAGATGAAGCTTCTTGTTGTTTAGAAGTTCTTTGGTATATAACTCAAAGATGAAATTAATTGGTGAATCTTTTTAATTGAGAACTAAGTATGACATTTGAATTTCATTGAATAACATGATTGGTCAGTTATTTAATGTGGCCACAATTTTATAATCATCTTATCGGTTGTCAAAACATCATTTCGAAGATTATAAATTAAAGCATTTGTAAATTTATGTCATGAGTGTGATAATTCTAACATTACCTGCAAAATTGGACAGATTTTCCCACGAAAAGTGTAAAAAACTCTTCCCGGATAAATATTTGCCAGACGATGATTCGAAGCTCAAGCTGAATATGGAATTTCAAGAGTAGATTTTTTTGTGATGTCAGCACCCAATAAGAAATAGATTTTACAAAATCCTTTTCCTAAGAGGGCTAAATATCGTTGAAAATTAAGTTATAAAAATTGGTGCATGATCTTCATCAAGTTAGAAATTAAGAAAGATGTATTTTCAAATTTTTGTAAAACTGTTTTTTACGACGGAAAAATATCGGATGAAGTTTTGTATGGGAATTTCGTTATTTTTGTAGTTAAAACCACGAAAATTAATATTTCGTCTTTTGGTTGGAAATTAAGAATAACGTAGTTCATCGTTTTTGGAAAAACATTTCCTACGGGTGTGAAATAGGAAATGAAAGTTTGAGAGTTCTGTCATTTCTAATGTTTAAATCATGAAAAATAGTATTAGTTGAATTGAAGGTACTTACATATGTATGTTAATTTCAAACCAATGGTCAGATATACCTAATTACACGACTGTAAGTAACTCTTGAAATAACGGACTTCCATACAAACGGTTATTCCCCATATACCCCTATTCTGTTTCTATTTCTATTTATTTCGAGATCCACTCGGAAGAAGTTACGGTCAGAAAGCTATTGTACTATAATATTATCCTTCAATGAAATATGTGAGGAAAAATTGATTTTACTTCTACACTCGATGGAGGAGTAACAAATGGAAAATGAAAAATAATTGATTATATTTGTGGGTACCCTTCATAATTATGTAAACGCCTTAAAGAGAGAAAGGTTGAATTTGTGACTGATATTTGGCTTGTAACGATTGAGTATGGGTCATTATGCTGCACAGATAAGGCAGGGAAGTTGCAGAGTAATAAATTTAAATTTAATGGCAATGACAAACGATATTTGCAAAAAAAAAAATAGATTGATTCGGAAAGATGTCTTCATTACGGAACATTAGATAGGCACTTTTGAACTTGGCCGGGCGATCAGTGATGGTTACGGCTTTTTTACTCCCACTCGGCAGACCCCATTTTATTGCGTCACTTGAGTAAGATGCCTGCATCCTGATGTTAAATCAATTTATCATCGTAATTCTCTTTTTTATGTTCTTGTAATGAAACGAATTTTCAATAAGGCGGAAACATGATAAAAAGTTTTGGTTAAAATGAAAACTTTGTGGGAGGCAGATCCCGCTGATTCGCTGAGAGCCAAAACTCTTCCATCATTAATCGATTAGCGAAAAATTCCAATGGAAATTGCAAATCATCTCCTAATCGTTCCGGTAGCCATCGAGGACTTGAGCTCTCCCACGACCATTAGATGAATAGTTTTTCTACGGTGCTCACCCTTAGAACGGTAGGGCTCAAGATTTTTTAGCTACAGGAATTTACTTACCCTGCTTTGCTAATCTTCAACTCTCCTACAATTAAACCCACGTAATCCATTAGCAGCAAACTTAAGAAGGCAAACTGAGGGATCCCTAGGGATTTTATGCAATCTGCAAACGACTCCTGTCTATCTACCCGGATGTGGTGTACCGTCCCTCGATAAAAACGATTGAATGTATCGGTACGTATACGTGACTGCCAAAGCGCAGTGCGAACCCCAAACTTTTTACATTTTTCTCGGGCATTTGGTTTCCAATTGTGTTTCCATTTCTACTTGCCCCAAATCTTTCAAATGCAAGACTATTCATGCACGTAGACGTGTTCTGACAGCGAGAATTTTCTCACTTTTACGGATAAAGCTGCGAGAACAAAAACCAGCTGGAAAAGGCGAAAAAACAAACAGAAGCAAGCAGAAAACTGTGCAAGTAGAAGCACATATAGTCAATTTCGGGAGCAAACACTTCCCCTTGGCTGGGCGATACCCGAACGAGCGAAAGAAGTTCTGAATGTGCAAGAAATTTAGAAAAATTCAAGGCGTCAAAATTGATCCCTAGTGCACGATAGAAAACTGCACGAAAAAAAAACCCTTGCAATCGGCACTTGATTACACTTCCTCCATTTCTCGTCAATGTTTATGCCCTAGAATAGCTCAAGAGCTTTTCAACACAGTCAATTTACCTTGCTTCATTTGCAAATAAGTTTTAAAGAAGCACCGATAGCCAAATTTAAAGTTACACGACTTATGATATTAATTTCAAGAATCAAGAACCTGCAGGATCCGATTTCTTCGATGTCGCGCCATTTTAACGGCCAGCCCGAGGTCATTGACCAGTTTCGCTTAACTTCAGTTAAAGAGTCAGCTTCATTAAGGGTACATCTCTAGCCATTTTGATGTAGTAAGTAGTCAATTGTATTGATGAATTGAATTTAATAAATAAATAAATAAATAAACAATAGTGGCTCTGCACATAAATGTTGTTGAGAAATTTGGTAGAACCTCTTATGGGTTCGTAAAACCCTTTATAAGATGACACATTAACGCGTAATTTCTGCACCTACAAATAAAATCTCAAAACGAAATGAAACGATTTTCAATAAAAAATAAGTAAAGCTAAATAATATTTATTACCTAACAGTTACCCGGCAACAATACCTGTATCATGTAACAAAGAGTGCCTGGCCACGAATAACTGAATAAAAAAAATTTTTTAAAAAATAGAACCGATTCCAAAAAATCCCAAGCCCTAAAAAGTAAAAAATAATTATATTAAGAGTCCTCTGCTACTATTTTCAACATTAAATACCAAGACTTTCCTAGACGTTTGAAGTCGGTGTGAAAACTTGACCACGGGTAGAAATTTGCTGGAATCATAGGAAAAACGCGACAAAAATTATGAATTAATGAATTTAAGTATCAATAATTAGCTGACCCGGTGAACTTCGTACCACCTGAAATTGATTTGATTGTAACTCAATATTAGAGCTTATGAATCTCAATCAACCTTCCATCTCCAATTCACTGGGATCGGAAATATTGGCCGCACTGTGTACGGTTTAATTATCGTTTGGTCATTTTGGTTTTGGGCCTTGCCGGGCAATACAATTAGGAGTATGCAAAAATTTCTCCCGTTTACATTAAGGTGTCTCCTTTCTGGAATTTCGCAAACATTGGTACATATTTATATTCTTGGTACATTTTTTCTATTATTATAACATGTGGCAATAAAATTCTGTAAATTTTTTTTTTGGAGAAAGTTGCATATCTTTTTATACCTTTAAAAATATTTAAATTCGAGCCAAGAAAGTAACATTTGTGAGAAGTTCTTCTTTTTCGCTTAATAATATTTACAGCAAGCATAATTTCCAATATTATAAAAAACTTCAAAAAATAATGAGAAAAATCATTTAAAGTAAAAAAAATATTTGTAGGGTTATGTTAGGATTTTTGGATTAAAAGATTATTCACTCACTATATTATATAAATTCATTTATTTCATTTTCTTTTCTACAATTCTAATTTTTGGCACCTATAGACACGACCGACATCTCCCACGCACTGCTCTCTAATGAAAGCTAACTACCGGCAACTGTACAACTTAACTGTTGCATGTACAATATACATATATATATATTTAAGTTTATATTCATTCTCAACACGCTTCCTTAAATTTAAATATATATATAATTAAACCTTTTTAGTATACATTTAATTTTTCTCTAAAATATTCAAACTTATTTCTACCTAATGATTTAGTACATATATCTGCAATATTCTTGTCTGAGTCGATCTTTACAATATCAATTATACCTCTTAGATAATTTTCATTTACAAAGTGATAATGAACTTCAATATATTTAGATTTTTTAGTAAAATTTCCTAAATGACTTCTGTCGATTGCACCCAAATTATCTTCATACACTTTTACTGGTTTTTTAATTATTATATCAAAGTCTGTTAATAAATCTCTTATTGCTAAAATTTTACTTACTGATTCTGACAGTGCTACATATTCAGCGCCAGTTGAAGACTTGGTTACACTACCTTGTTTTCTAGATTTCCAATCAATTACATTGTCAAACAATTTTATTACATAACCTGTAGTAGACTTTCTGTCTATTGGATCTCCTGCCCAATCGGCGTCAACAAAACAATTCAATATATCAGCTGTTAACATTTTCTTATAATTTAGTTTTAATTCTTTAGTTAAATATAAATATTTTAGAATTCTTAGTGCATATTTATAATGACTATTATCATAACAGTTTTGGAAACGACTTAAGTAATTTACACTGAAATGAAACTTATATCTGGTCTTGTCCCAGAACTAATATATAAAAGTGCTCCTATTAAATTCCTATACTGTATACTTTCACATAAGTTAATTGCAGGATTACACTTTAAATTTTGCTCCATTGGAGTAGCATACAATTTTGCGTTTTCAAGTTCATATTTTCTAGCTAATGACTCTATATAATTTTGTTGACTTAATGACATTTTATTATTTTCTTGATCATATTCTACATATGTATATTGATTCCAAGATAAGTTTTTACCTTTCCCATATCTTTCATTCTAAATTTCTTTACTAACATACTCTTTATATAATTCAAATTTTCTTGCTCTTTACAACAGATCAACATGTCATCTACAAAGATTATTAAATATATTTTATCATCCTTTTTTGTTATACTATATAAACAAGAATCATGTTTACTACGCTTAAAACATAATTTTATAAGGTAATCATTTAAACACTCATACCAGGCTCTTGGGCTTTCCCTCAAACCGTATAATGGCTTTTTTAATCTATATACTCTATCTGTCCCATCATTATACCCTTCTGGTTCTTTCACATATACTTCTGATACTACTTTACCACTTAAGAATGCTGATTCGACATCCATTTGATCAATACGTAAATTGTATTGAACGCAATAAACTAATAGCACTTTTAATGTTTGCATTTTTGCTACAGGAGAATACAAGTCATTTAATATTTCTCTTTGTTGAAACCCTCTGACAACTAGTCTAGCTTTATATCTATTGTCATGTTTTTTTGTAAAAATCCATTTTAAATCAATAATTTTTTTGTTTTCTGGTTTTTCAACAAGTGTCCAAGTATCATTTATTTTTAAACTTTCAATTCCATTATTTATTGCTTTTTGCCATTCTTTACTTTCATTACTATTCATAGCTTCATTATAGTTTTCTGGGTTTTCTGCGCTAACATAATTTACATAAATACAATTAGTATATGCTTGAGATTGATATCTCTCTGGTTGTTTTCTATCTCTAGCAGACTTCCTTACATCGGATGTTATTTCTTTAATTTTTTTAGGAGTAGCATAATTTGAATTTTCAATTTTATAATTGTCATTACTATCATTACAATTTTCAGAATTTTCACCATTAGAATCAGAACTTTTACTTTCATTTTCAAGATTTTCATTTATTTCATCATCTCCATCAAAACCAACTAAGTTTACATTTTCTTCAACTATATCTACATGATGAGCAACTATGACTCTATTATTTACTAAGAATCTATATCCTACATTTTCATACCCTACTAATATGCCTATATCAGCTTTCCTATCCCATTTATCATGTCTTTTATTCTCTGGTACTCTGACAAAAACTTTACTACCAAATAATTTCAAATTACTAATATTAGGTTTCTTTCCAATAAAAATTTCATACGGTGTCTTTTTCTCTAATGTATTTGCTAAAGTTCTATTTTTTAAGTAAGCTACTTTTTTAACGACTTCAGGCCAAAATCTCTTATTTAATTTTGAATCAGATAATAAACATCTAGCTGTATCCATTATTGATCTATTGTATCTCTCAGCTGTTCCATTGAGCTCATGTACATAAGGTGGACAAGGTTCAATATAAATACCTTTCTCTTTTGCAAATTTAAACATATCATTATTTATAAATTCTTTGCC
Organism: Machimus atricapillus; assembly: GCA_933228815.1. Classification (NCBI taxonomy): domain Eukaryota; kingdom Metazoa; phylum Arthropoda; class Insecta; order Diptera; family Asilidae; genus Machimus; species Machimus atricapillus. The sequence goes on from OW121788.1 coordinate 10,090,962, forward strand.
ATTGTCACACCTAAGTTTCTTTACTCTTTTACCAGTTATATTTTCAACTAAATTTATATACTTTACAAAGCAGTCATACACTTCATCTTTGGATTTAATTGGATAAACTTTTACGATTTTACTATAGTCATCGATAATAGCATAGAATAATAAAGACAAGAAGTCTCATCTAGAACAACGAAGTGTAACGCTGTTCTAGAACGACGCCTCCTAACTTTACCTCCTAAAGCTTTATCAGATCAAAGTGGTTGTTCACTTTGCTACCCTATGACGCGAAGTGCCGCTTTCAGATGACGAAAAAAGTTTTGAACTAACACGGTGTAAGTGTAGAACAGAGGAGGTAAAGTAACGCTGGTAATGCAAACAACAAGGAAAGAGTTATTCTTTTTTCTTTAAGCTGCGTGCGCTATGAGAAAAAGTGTAAAACAGAGGAGAAGTAACCCTGTATGAAAAATACTGACAATCGGTTGCGTCATGTCTTCGTAGAATATATAAGCTGAACCTAGTAACGCTGGTAATGCAAACAACAACAATTATTTTGCTATTCATTGATAATTCGTAGTTTTGGGTGCAGCGAGATGTTTGTTTTTTTATTTTTTGCTGTTTCCCAAATACAAAACTTCCTTAATAAACTAATAATAAAATAATTCAGAACATTAACTCGATGTTCGAAACAACCACTTTCAAGGAGCGAACCAATTATTATATAATTCAGAATTGTTAGCTTCTGAAATGCACAAACTTACAATTTTTTGTTTTATATTTTTTTGACCTGCTTGAACAATTCGGTTTTAAAAATTTTTAAATGAAATTTACATAATTCAAAGAAATAATCGGTTGGTGGTTGTAATTTGCCAAAATCGTTTTGGTTGGAATAATTTTTATAACACAAAAATGTTTCTGAATCTTTTTGAAATGAAATTTCTTCGCCAGATTTTTTCATAATGTTTTCACAAGTATTACAATTTATTTGTTTTTTTAAAAATTTAAAAATGATAAAGCCAACAAAATATCTTAAAGATTGGTCTTCACATGTGATATCTTCATCAAATACATTCAGTTGAAAACTTTCCTGGTGTTCCTCTTCTTGATAAGTATTTTCGCTTAAATCCGCGTGGTTTGTGCAATCTGCAGTAGCAATTTCTGCACCGTTTGGTGTAAATGAATTAATTATTTCATTGGAGATAAAGAAATCATCAACAGTTTCTTCAGAATTTGAAGCAGTGGAGGAACAGAGCAATTTATGCGACATAATTTGTGCTACAATATGGTTAACTTGATACAACGATGGGTTTTTATTGAATCCTCCTTTACTGCGTATTAAGGAAAACAAATTTTCTATTGGATCCATATTAAATTTGTATGTTAAAATAAAAGTATGATTGGGAAATTCCATTAACAAATTATCGCTTAGTAACAAAAGGGATCTTATGCTTTGGATTACACCCCTAACCCAATAAGCTTGTTTGTCACCTTGAAATGTAATACTTTTAAAATACAAAAGCATTTCTTTTAATTAGAGCCTTGATCGCACGTAATACTTCTTATATTGAAGCCAATATCTTCACAATAGCTTATATTGAGCAGAAGTTTGTTCAAAAGATTTTCTCCAGAAATAGTTGTATCAGTAGGGTAATAAGAAATTATGCATTTATAATTTGAGAATATTCCTCGAACCATAAAAACACATATATGTTTTGCAAATTCATTTTTATTAACAAAGCCAACGATACGATTTCATCTAATTTGCTGTCATATGTTAATTCTCGCCTAATGGCCATCTCATCAAATATAAGCGATGTTTCCTTCAATTCAGGTGCCCAATCTTTTAAGGGTCGAGGGTGATGCTCGAATTGCGTGGAAGGGAATCGCCGAGAGGCGCGCGCCGTCAGAGGTAAGATGGATTCGTTCGCTCGACACGCAGCTCAGCGGCGCGGCCGCACACACCCTCCCGATCGATACGATCCATCTTACCCCTGACGGCGCGCGCCACTCGGCGATTCCCTTCCACGCAATTCGAGCATCACCCTCGACCCCTCGCAACCAAAAACCCCCGCGCGCAGAAGCGCTCGCTGGCTGCCTCGCACGAATTCTCGCTCACCGCCCGCCGTCCCCGCAATCATCTGCCATAAATGCCTCCACACGACCTTTTCGTCTGGAATTTTACTTAGCGCGATGCGGGAAAATTGCTTTTCATTTTGCAGTAAACAAAAAAGGTTGAAACTTTAATATAAAATGGATAATTATTTATTATTCACCCTTTTCATCCCTTAGCGGTCACCCCAGAGGGTTGAAAAATTTTATAGGTTTACTTTTCAACCTCCCCAACATCATATCAAAAAATCAAACTACCGCTAATTATCGAGCTTCACAGGCTTTATTGACTGGCCTATAGCGCACGCAGCTTAAAGAAAAAAGAATAACTCTTTCCTTGTTGTTTGCATTACCAGCGTTACTTTACCTCCTCTGTTCTACACTTACACCGTGTTAGTTCAAAAATTTTTCGTCATCTGAAAGCGGCACTTCGCGTCATAGGGTAGCAAAGTGAACAACCACTTTGATCTGATAAAGCTTTAGGAGGTAAAGTTAGGAGGCGTCGTTCTAGAACAGCGTTACACTTCGTTGTTCTAGATGAGACTTCTTGTCTTTATTATTCTATGATAATAGTTAGAAAGTATTTTTCATTATTAAAACCTACAGTATTGTGAGGACCATTAAAATCAGCATGAATGATTTCTAATATATCTTGAGCTCCATGTCTCTTCTTCTCAAAGCCTATATTGTGCATTTTATTCTGTATACATGTACCGCATTTTAAGTAATCACTTTCAATATTTTCTGGCATACCATCTACTAAATTATTTTTCCTCAGAATTTCCAAATATTTAAAATTTACATGACCTAGCATTCTATGTAATTTCTCTTTGACTGTAATTTTACCATTTATTTTTTCTGAATTATTAGAAGATTTTACATTTACAAAACTTTTCATTTTATATAGATTATTTACTTTATCAGCTACTGCAATTAATTCTCCTTTTTTATTATATATTTTTGATACCATTCCCCATGAAATTATTTTATTATATTCGGTAACCTTACCATAACTTAACAAATTTCTATCCATCTCTTTTACAAAAAATACATCATTAATTTTTACCTCAGTTGTTCTTCCATCTATAGTAAAGTTCCAATTTACTTTACCGATCTTCGTGGCTTTCAAGATTCTGCCATCACCTATTTTAACATTTATTGGATTCTGCAAAACAATACATTCATTATAATAATTATCATTGTTTATTATGTGATCGGTACAACCACTATCTAATATCCATTCAACCTTACTTTCGCAATTATTTACTTCAATTTTGTTACCTTCAACTTCTATATAAAACGAATTGCTTTCTTCGTAACGTTCATTGTTGTTGTTGTTGTATTTCTTTGAATATTGGTAGCCGCGCTGCGAACTGCCTCTTCCTCGTTGCCATGTGCCTTGATGAGAATGATGTCTCTGTGCTTGGTTATAACCGCCTCCTCGGTGTTGACTCCCTCTAGCTCCTCTCCATGTGTTTGTAGAGGGACTTCTATTTCTGCACTCGTTCATATAATGTCCATGTTTGTCACACTTGAAACAGCTTCCATCTCTTTTCTTTTCACTGGTGAAAGCGTTAACCGTATTATTGCCCTTTTTACTTTTTTCTTCATTTTGCTGCTCAAACATGTTTATTTTATTTTCTATGAATTCAACAGTTTGATCTTCTTCTTTCATCACATCTATGAGGTCTCCTATATGACTCATAGAACTTGGTAATGTTCTCAATAAATAATTTAATTTTTCCTTTTCAGTTACCTTAGCGCCTGCACTTTTTAATTCGATAATCAGTTTTTCAAATGCACTGAAAAATTCACTACTTTCAGTAAAATCAGTCAATTTTATTTTTTCAATTTTATTTCTCACACAAATCTGTAAAGCTGTAGATTCACGTAAATACATCTTATCAAATTTATTTATTATAGCACGTGGTGTTGCTTCTTCATAAATAAACTCCATTTGTCGATCAGAAATAGCACTATATATATAATTTGTTGCTTTTAACTCTAACTCACTCCAATTTGCTTCTGTTTCAATTGTTCGTTCTTTTATAATTACATTTTCACATTTTTTGAATCTTAGGAATGTTAATAGTCTCTTCTTCCACATCGAATAGCCCTGCCCGTCAAACACCGGTAATATAATCTTCACTTCGTCAGCCATTTCTTCCTCTTTTGAAACCTCTTTGTTAAAAATTAAATTTCTCAAAATTATCACGTTTGTTGCAATCTTCAAAAAAATTTTTATAAATTGTTTCTTTAATTTCTCTTCACTTATTTCGGGACTGTTCGCCACACTTGTATCTGGATTCTCCAATTTTTCATTTTCCATGCGTTTTTCATCAGCCACGTGTTTTATATTTCGACCGCTATTTTTAATCACAACTTTTATTTTTCGAAACCACTAACCACTAACCACGCTCTGCTACCATGTTAGGATTTTTGGATTAAAAGATTATTCACTCACTATATTATATAAATTCATTTATTTCATTTTCTTTTCTACAATTCTAATTTTGGGCACCTATAGACACGACCGACATCTCCCACGCACTGCTCTCTAATGAAAGATAACTACCGGCAACTGTACAACTTAACTGTTGCATGTACAATATATATATATTTAAGTTTATATTCATTCTCAACAGGTTAATGATAGCAGTTGCTTACAATACAAATACTTAATTAATTTAATTTTTTTTATCGTAGATTTATAGCTTGCCCATGTAAAGATTTTCTCCAGGGGCATAACACACCTCCCCACCAAACTACTTTTGTCCCTCACCGTTTATCAGATCCTTGGTGACATTTTATTTGACAATTCACATTTTGTAATTGCAGTACACGTGATGCAGTACTGATTTTTATACATTTATCTTTATAATTTTAAAGTTTACTCGGTCTGTGGTGCGATGTTATGCGCGAATTCAAAGTAATTTGAGGTTCAAACTATTTTGTAATTGGATTCCCTTGTCCTTTTAATTTTTTTTCCAAGACTTTCAGCTTAGTTAAAGCTACAAAGAAAATTAATCTCTTGCATGAAAGTGATCATCATCTGGTCTGGTGTTTGTGGAGCAAACCAAACCATCGCAAATATACAGTAATTTTTTTAGTTTTTGTTTAGTAAGATTAGTATCAAAAACTTCAGCGTGCTTATTAAACATGCAAACACACGGGTTGGAAATGGCCGTAGTTAGTCCTAGACTTAGAAATATAAAACAGGGGAACATTTCGTAGGTTGTGAGGATTAGGTCTAAGGATTACCAAGGTTCTCAAAGAAGGAGAATCTATAATACCTATAACAAGCTGGTGGGCAAATGTGACGTCCACCATGACACGACGCGACGCTCCTGAATTGAGTGTATGTCGAGCAACAAACAGCGGTCTTTGTAAGGAGGAAGGATATGGGGATTTTCCCATGCTAAGCTTCTCAACGCGAAGCTGACAAACATTTTCTGGACAGACTCAATTCTGATAGCATAATGGGCGTAATACGAAAACCAAATTTGTCTGCCATATTCAAGAATAGGCCTAACTAAAGAAATGTACAACTGTTTAAATGCAGTTATGTTGTTAAGTTCACGAGACCATCTTTTAAAGAAACCTAACAAAGCGGATGCTTTGGTAACCATAAAACTAATGTGCTCGATGAAGTCAAGCTTTCTGTTGAAAGTTGTGAGCGCGGCGAAGAGTAGAACCAGACATATAATAATCGAAAATGAAGGGGTTGTGCCTTTTGGAAAATGAGATGATTTGACACTTAGAAATATTGAGTTCTAAGTTATTGCGGACACACCAAGACTGTAGGATGTCCAAGTCTTTCTGAACTAACTGGCAGTTGCTGATATTCACAATATGACGGAAAATTTTCATGTCGCCAGCATAGAGAAGAATTTTACAGGTTTGCGTGATGTCATCAACGGCCAAAATAAAGAGAAGAGGGCCAAGATGACTACCCTGCGGGACGCCTGATGTAGCTAAAATATTCCTCGACGAGGAGCCTCGAAACAGAACGCGATAAGTTCTATCATGTAAATAAGACTGGACACATTCTAAAAAGGAGCAGGGAAACCCAAACTTTTCAGCTTAAGAATAATGATTGAATAGCAAATTTTGTCGAACGCTTTGCTGAAGACTGCATAGATACAGTGTGTTTGTAGGCCCGTTTTAAAGCCATTAATGCGAATATTCAACAAACTCTAGTAGTAGTAGAGCGATCTTAAAGAAATTCATGTTGATTAATGGACATCAACCTGTTACAGCGTCTTGTCTGTAGTAGAGATATTACAGCCTCTTATAGCTGTAATATGAATTTCAATATACAAATGTACTGGAAAGGGTTGGATCTAGGATCTACGGCTTCAAACACGCTTGTTTACGATAAACATATAATTTTTTATTATATTAAAATCAGACACAAATAGAAATAGTACAATAGCTCATCATTAATAAACAATTATATTATACAATTCAAAGTAAGGAAAACTAAACAGAAAACATTATTTTCTTCTCCTTATAGTCTGAAATAGAACAAATATTTATGAAATAACCGAATTGATTATTGAATGGGGTAAATACCGCCAATGTCTGTAGTCCCTAAGCAGTGTATAATTAACAATATTTTTCGTTGAAAACCTGAGAAGGATTGTCAATAGTAGTATTCACTATGTGTCGAAAACGTGGAAGTCGTATAGAATCGAGAAAACATGGTTAGACGTCAATGTCAAATTGTCAACTGAACAGAAGAGAAATGCCATCTGACGTTGACTTGGCAGTCGAAGAATCTCGATTTCTCGACGAAAAACATGCCCTCAGGCGTGGAAATAATCGCAGAATAATAAAATGCCAAATTCATAAAAAAAAATTTTTGACGTCTACCCAAAGACGTCAAAACGTCTAATGTTTTCTCGATTCGCGACGACTTCCACCTTTTCGACACATCGTGAATACTGCTAATGTGTGTATGTGTAGCGGTGAATACCTGCCTAGACTCTAATTCCAAAAACGCTAAGATGCGGTGGAAACCTGCACCCGACCATCCCTGGAATCGGAATTCAATGTGACCAAATATATATGTAACTTGTGGTGGAAACCTACAATGTACATGTATATGGCAATTTGGCGGTTGAAACCTGCCTAGATTCTGAATTCAAACAGTCGTCGCTATGGTGGATACCTACACCGAAGACCATCGGAATCAGAATGAATATCTCACGGTATACAGAATACAAGGTATACTAAAGAAAATTTTTACATATGGCTGTGACGTCACGCCGCCCTATTTTGTATGAGAGAGAGAGAGAAGCGCACACTTTTATTTCACTTAAAAACTTCTAAAAATCGCACAATTACAAGTAAATAGGGCGGCGTGACGCGCAAGATGGCCGACAGTACTTCATCTTTACTATACCTTGTATTCTGTATACCGTGGAATATCTCCTGTTTTATGCTCCCTTTTATACTAAGTTTTTGGGCGATATTGCAAGGACTACTGCGATCAAATTCAAAAAATTTTTTAGTCGACGAGGATTGCTGTGATTCAATTCAAATTTTGACGAATAGCTCGTTTTGAGATGCAGATGTCGGTTTGTATGCAATGGAGATAAATTGTTGCTGTCAAATGACAGCTGTTTGTTATTGTCATTGTTAAATAGTCAGGATTCAGGTTTGTTTACCTTTTCTTCTAGCTGTTCTCCATTGGGCCATGCAGAGTACGCCGGAGTTGTATCTACGCCGAACTACGCTAGCAGGGAAGTAGGTGTAGTTCGCCAGCGTAGTTACGCCAACTTTTTCCGCTAGGGGTTTTGTGTTTCATAAATGTCAAAATTTGTAAATAAAAATCAGCTGCTAGTCGTTTCTCTTCAAACTGGACTAAGTCTTTCGCGTTCTGATAAAAATAGTTTGTTTCCACCAACAAGCTCGAACACCCTGCATTGTAAATATGCCGAGCGCAATGTTTCACCCGGAAGGTCCGTTAATTTTCAAATGCCAATTTGACAGCGTCTTGAGATACTGGCTACAAAAAAGTATCCATTGGCGAACTAAGCCGGAGTACTCCGGCATACTCTGCATGGCCCAATGGAAAACAGCTATTGCTATGTGCTTCTTTTATGTGTACTTATCTTTTAGGAACATTCATGTCGAAGCTGCGACATTCTCCCCCCTCAAATTTAGATGCAAAGTGTACTTACTAGTCTTGGGTGTAATTGTACCAAACCAATTTTGACCCTTTGATGGTCATCCTTACTTTGGCTCCCTCTGTCTGGAAAATCGCGTGCCGCTTCCTCTTCGATTCCCTAATTGCCTGGTATGGGATCTGCTGGAGGTCCTGTTGCGTCACCCGGAAATGGACACCCTCCTTGGTTATGAGGTCATAGACCCCCAGCACCGCAACACATCTGAGGACGCACCACCGCGCAGCGCAGGATAAAGAGCCAGAGACTCCGTGCTGGTTTCATGTCTCCGCTTTCGAGACGGCCGATGCATCTCTCCATCCGCAGGCACAAGGGCACTCCTGGACTCTGACACGGAAGGGACAGGGACACGATGCATCCGTGATTCCCCTACCTCAGTCCCCGGCGTCCTGAGAGGTTGTACCAACGACAGAGAAGGCGTCTGGACCACCGGAATATCACAGGCGGCCAGTTGACCGAGGCGCGTACGGACTCCTTCCGCCTGACCAAGTGCCGGAGGCACTGATGCGGCTGCAAACAAAGAAGCCGTGGTGGAGCTTGAGGCTGGAACTGCTGGCTCTTCCTTTTTCCCTGACCAAAGTCGAGGATGTGTTCGCTGCCTCGCTGGACAGTAAGATACTCATTGCTCCATCTCTTCCAGAAACTTTGTCGCAATTGCTGAATGTGTTTCCATCTGTTAGTTAAAGATGGTTCTTGATCATTCATTGCAGGTTCTGGAGGGGATAATATAGCTGTGCCTTTTAAAAAAAATGACCAGGAGTTAAGTTTGTTGGATCTCCATATATGGTAATGAGAGGTCTTGAGTTAACACAAGCCTCAATTTGTGTTAGAAGGGTATTCAATTCTTCAAATGTAAATGAAGTGCCTTCCAAGATTCTGTTTAGATGAAATTTCGTTCGTTTTACAACTGCCTTCCATAATCCTCCCATTGGGGCATATGGTGGATAGAAATGCCATTCTATTCCATCTATCTTTGTCCTTTCTGCGACAAAATCGACTGCTGCCCTTATATTTATTTGAAGCTGTTTATTTGCACCTACGAATGTTGTCCCGTTGTCTGAGAAAATTTTAGTGCACAGGCCCCTTCCCGCAGTGAAACGTTTAAAGACGGCCAAGAAAACATCAGTGGTGAGATCTGATACTTCTTCCAGATGTATGGCTTTAACAGCCATGCAAATGAATACGCAAATATATCCCTTGTATTCCTTTGATCCTCTATGTTTCGACATTTTTAAATTTATGGGACCAGCATAGTCCACGCCAACATTTTGAAGTGGTCGAGCTTGAGTTACTCGTTTAGCTGGGAGTTCTCCCATGAATTGTGTCAAAGGTTTATTTATATACCGAATTTTACGCAGTTAGTTAGTTATTCAATAACCATATAATCTCATAGTGCTCAATACTAGTTGTGGTCCACCATGTAAAGAGAGTTCATGGAAGTATTCGATAAGTAGTTCTGTTAAATGCTTCCTTTTAAGTACATAATATGATCGGAAGTTTGCTATTTAATGGAAGCATTGAGTTTGTGAGCCTTCCTCCAACTCTTCAGATTCCTTGATCATCTATAAATGCAGATAGCCTACGAAGTGTGCTAGATTTTGCAGTCACTTGAAGTGATTTCAGACTCGTGATTTCTTCATGAAACGTCTTTTGTTGTACACAACGAATTATTTTAATTTTTGCTGCAGTTAATTCTGTGACAGTCAATTTTTCTGTGAATCGTGTCTTTTTATTTTTGCATTTTTTTATGAATCTTAGGCAATATGCAGTGATGCGTATTAATTTCTCGAATGATGAAACTCCTGTTAATAAGACATCATCATGAACCGTCTTGAAGACATTGCTTTTCATTGCCCTTGTTTCCACTATTGTTTCAATATCTTTTACCGGAGCATCATGCCAGCCTCCTTTTCTTCTCGTAGCCAATCTGGTCTATTCCACCAGCTTGAACAGTCCACTAAATTAAGGGCTGAATACATTCGATGCGGTCGTGAGTCGTAAGCAAAAGCACAAAGCTCTGACGCAAACTCCGAACACATTCGATGCGGTCGTGAGTTGTGAGAAAAACATTTCATTGCGCGCGCTGCTAAATTTAATTTAAAGATGTTTGTGGGAACAGAAGAAGTTGTAGCAATTGGGTTAGCTACTACATTAGTTGCATTAAGCGGAAGAGGAAAACAAACCCAGAAAAAAAAGAGCATGGACCAAGACGTTTTTTCTCTCCTTCTCTTTAATACATTTGTATTTCGGGTCCATTTCGTCACTAAAATACTTATAGGTTTTCACCTTGTGTATTAATCGTTCATTCAAATCAGCCATCGCAGCATAAACATGAGCATCCTCTCCCATCGAATGCTTCTTGACGACTGAAAAAAGCATTTCCCCTGCAGAGCTTTTGAACGCAGACCGCAGAGTTTGAGTTTGGGTCAAAGTCGAGTTTTTTTCTTACGAGCGCATCGAATGTGTTCCGACTTGTGAGAATCCTGTTGATTTCAAGGGGATTGAAACTCGTAAGATTCTCACAACTCCCGACCGCAGACTCACGACCGCACCGAATGTATTCAGCCCTTACTCAGCGAAATACCGCGAGTTGTCAAGTCTGCTGGAATGTGTTTGATGAGACGTAACTCCATGATCTCCTTTCGTTATTGGATTGAATTTCACCAACTCGATTGGCTACAAATACCTTCCAGGTATGAGGAGGCTTATTCAACCAAGATAAAACAATTTTGGAATCACTCCAGCAATAGCAATGTATGTTTTTTAAATCCATATCAATTGTGACCTGCTCAAAAAGCCGACTTAGCAGCACAGCAGCGCACAACTCCAGCCGAGGCAGTGATACTGGTTTGATTGGAGCTATCTTCGTCTTGGCTGTTAACAACTTTACATGTATATTATGATTCCCATCAATTATTCTGATGTAAACCGTTGCCACAAATGCTTTTGTTGATGCATCAGCGAAGGCGTGTAATTGGCATCCATCGCGGTATTTTGATGTTATTGAAGTTAAATAATTCGTCTTTAAATCGTTTCCATTCGTTAACGAGTTCTATCGGTATTGGATCATCACATGAAATGTTTCACAACCACAAACGGTGCATTATACTTTTTGCAACAACTACTGATGGTGTTAACCAACCTAGAGGATCGTAGAGCTTTAGGATCTCTGAAAGTATGTTTCGTTTCAAGATAGGTGGTTTGTTAAATTCTTTTGGATCAATTGCGTATGAAAAATAGTCCAAAGCTGGATCCCAGCAAATTCCAAGTGCTTTGACTTGCTTGTCTTCATACAACTTTAATGGAAGCTGAATCTCTCTATCATTTTCTGGAACGTGTTTCAGAAGGCAGTCGTTGTTTGCTGCCCATTAGCCGAAACGTTCATCATCTGTTCATTCAAACTCATCCCATTGCCCGACTTAGCTGAAGTATCGAACACTACTCGGATTTTCGTACTTGTACTTTCTTTTATTACTGCGTGGTGCGGCATGTAATAACAATCATGACCATCTGAACTTTCTTTATGTGGTATTGGAATTATGTGTCCTTCTTGTTTGTAATCGTTGATGCAGTCCGAGTATTCTCTGTAAAGTTCCTGTTTTTGGTGCAGCTTTCTCTGTAGCTGAAGGAACCTTGACAATGCTTGTTTCTTCGAATCTCCTAGTTTTGGAGTACAGTTATTTTGAAGGGTAAGCGTACTTGATACTCTTCTGTGGGCAAAAGTTTTTGTATAAAACTTATCACATTTTTCCTCTTGTTTTAAATAACGTCTACCAGTTATTTCTTCACACTCCCAGAATTTTTGTATTTGCTTATTCAACGTTTCAAGAGTTGGGCTTTCATTAATAAAAGCTGAAAAACTAGAGTTGTTTGCGTTATTCTCATGTGACATACGTTAAAGTATAAAAGCAGACGCTGGCTCTCACTTTATATATGCGCAACGCTTTCTCGGTGTATTTGACCTTCTACCGAAACTGTGGGGGGTTAGGCCCTTCGGATGGGTCTGGCTTCTTAAACCTTGACTTAAAATAGTTATTTGAACACAATATATAAATCCCAGACTTTTTACTTTACCGATTATTTCACTTTTTTATTACCTGACACTTGTACATATAAGGCACCGTTAGTCAAGATTCGTAACCCCCGAACGGTCTTACCTACAGTAGTGAGAATGCATACACAAAATTTCAGCCTTTATACTTTAACGTACCTATGTCTGGCAGGCGTTGGCTCTCACTCTACTACTCCAAGTATGATTTCAAATAAAATCTATGAATATATGTATGTATCCTTGTTTTTCTTACTTATTTCAACGTAGCTACGGTTAACCGTAACCCCCACAAATATTGAGTTTATTGTTGGAACAGGGCGCTATTTCACCAACCACTTTTCACTTTGCACTTTGCAATTTTGCAACTTGTCTTTGCAATTTCTGTTTCACGAACAGGTGCTTTCGCAAGGTGCAAAGTGAGGAAATGAAAAGTATAAAACTTCATTTGAAAAGTGTAAAGTCTTTGCTCTTTGCAAAATTTTTGCCTGTTTTGTTTCACCAAAATACTTTACTTACTTACTTACTTTATCTTCAATTTTTTGAAAAGTTTTATCAAATAATGCAAAGAAAAAATTCTCTTTGCAGTCAGATTTTTATTGTGATTTAGACGTGTGCACAAGAAATTAAAGAATTTTCAAACATAATGTTGCGGTTTTGAAAATTTATTTGAAGGTGACCACGAAGAAGAGATACGTGAACCAAGAAATGTAAAAAATAGAATTATGAGATGCTTACTAACGCCAGCACAATTGAAAACTTTCGGTTGTCAAAAACACAAATTGAATATGTGCTGGCGCGGATTGGAGAAAATTTACAGTTTACAAGCAAGCGAAACAATGGCTTAAGCCCATTAGAACAATTATTGACTGCGCTGCATTGGTTTGGTAATGGAGGCCAATATCACGGAATCGGCAATATGCATGGAGTTTCCTAGGCAACTGTTTGCAGAACTGTACATCGTGTTGCTGAGTCTCTGGTCGACAATATGCTTCACGATACTGTGCCCTGGCCAGAAAATTGCAGCGAAATTTCAAGAAAGTTCTTTCTGCAGGGTGGATTTCCCCAAGTGGCTGGCTGTATTGACGGTACCTACAATGATAAATGTTGACGCACCCTTAGAAAACGAAGAGCATTTCTTAAACCGCCATGGAAAGCACGCATTAAACGTAATGATGGTTTGTGGACCAAACCGATCTATCTATGCGGGTGAATGCAAATTGGCCAGGCAGTGTCCATGCCTCAAGAGTACTTCGAAATACGGAATTATTCAGCCATTTTGAGAATGGTTACCGACCTTTTTCGAATGCGGTTATTTTAGCGGACAGCGCATATCCCCTGAAAGAATGGTTAATCCCACCCTTAAGGAGAAATCCCGACCATGTTGTTGAACAGCGTTTCAATAGGGCACATAAAAAAACTCGTAGAATAATTGAAAATAGTTTTGGTAAGTTATTGAAGACTTTTTTTTCTCCTCTATAAATTATTTCCGTCAGGCATATTAAAAGAGAAATTCCCGTGTCTAAATCATCTACGTTTAAACCCCGAATTTGCAGCAAGAGTTGTGCGTGCGTGTACTATTTTGCACAACATAGCAATAAATGTTGGTGAGAGTTATGAAACGCCGGAAGATATTAACGAAGAGCAAGACGAAGATACTTTAGGTTTAGAAAATCAGATGAAGGAAGAAGTTAGTTCCGAAAATGCGAAACGTCGTCTTCAGGAACTTTTAATTTTACGAACTGGTAAAAGGAAAATTTCAGTAAAAAAAAATTCGCAAAAGGAATATTTCAGTAAAAAAAAAAATTCGTAAAAGGAAAATATCAGTCAATGTTCAAATATCATTATTTTCGTTCAATGTCCGTGAATTCCATCTGCGTTTATTGAACGTGCCCACACCAATATGGAGGAATGAATAATGGACAACTTCAGAAGTAAAACATTAGTTTTGGCAGCCATCACACGGAAGTAGGTAAGTATTTGTAAATAATAATTATAAACGTTTATTTTTTTCAGAAATTAATAGGGTAAATACAGTGTAAGTGTAAAGTGCAGTGTTGTTTAGTGATAATACATAGATGTGGGCTGAGGTCTAGAATACTGACTACTCTCGGAATTGAATCAAATTTTGTAGAAAACAGTGGTGAAAATGCAAAAAATGTTTGCTGAAAGAAACAAATTTTTAATTTAAATATCTCGGAAAGTAAATGTTTCCGAAAAAAATTTTTCGTATATTCGCCACTGCTAAGAGTAGAAGTATGTTTCTATAAAATTTAATTCAATTCCGAGAGTTACCAGTATTCTAGACCTTAGCTGCAAAATTTTCTGAAGTCTTTCAACCAACTATGTATGTGTGTTAATTTTCACTTTATAATAAACTTCACTAAAATAATTAGTAATGAAATAATTTCAGAATTATTGGTCAAAATATGTAGTTGTAGTGACCCACTTACTTTTTTCTTAGTGCAGGCATAAAGCATCATTAACATATAAAATTGAAGGAGCTTCACAAAGGCAGTATTTTCTTTTTAATCGTACAAAAATATATTATAAAAAGTAATAAATCGATCTTTTAATTTACGTATGTTACGTTTTTTATGCCGAATGATCTTAGGACTCCAAAGCACTTCTTGTATTTTGCAATTACTAATATCGGAATTTAATAAAGTTTATAATAAAATCAATTTTAATACATTTGACAACTCCGGTCAATAAATGTTTAATGCGCTTATAAAATCCTCATGTATTTTGATGCTAGGTGAGGGTCTTCAATGTTTGCCATGCCAGAAACATTTGGTCATTGGTGCACGCTTGGGGTTCACTTCTATATGTATTCGTCCAACTTCGGGAAACATGTAGATGAGGTTTTAGTTGAAAACTGAGTGGAAATACTCATTTGCAGTGCATAGCATTGTAGGCCAGTAGAATTAGTTATTAAAATCGCAATGCGTGTTGTAGTTCTGATTTTTTGATAGTTGTTATGAAAACGTTCTAATCTTGTACTAATTATAGCGACAACCTTAACTAAGATTCTTTTGTTTTTTACCCTGTTCTTTGCTAATCCTAACGTGTACTTTCGTTTCTTATTTAATGTAAATTGAAACACAAATTGGATGAAATTAAGTAAGAATTTTAAAAATATTTTCAAGTTAAACTTGGATGTTTAATTGTTCGTGCGTCAAATTGCTTGCGCGCCTAACTTTTTTCACCTTAACTTGTCGCGCGTTTGTTTGAAAACGAACGAAGTTTCATCTACTAGGAGAATCAAGTCTTAACTCAATTATGCCTTGTTTTTGTTTACATATAAATTAAAAAATAAAAATATAAAATATTTATAAAACTATAGTAGTTCTGCTCGACGGTGTAGATTTATGATATCTAAATTTACAAAAGTATTGGAGAAGAGAAGTGGTCTTAAAATTTGTAAAGATGTCTTTATTTTCTGAATTATAAATTATTAAATTGAAAAATGAATTAATAACAGCATCCTAAAAAACATGTGTTCGAAACGCCGACTACTTTTTTTTGGATGCTCGTCTGCCTTGGCAGATGAGCCTTCATTCTTAACAAAATAAGTGTTAGTCCGTCCCAATTTCTTTAGGTTCATAGCGCAGGCAAAAGTACATTTGGTCCGCCAGCCACTCGGCGGGCAAAATTATAACAGCATATATTTATAAAAAGTCGTTTATAATTAAGGAAAATAAGCATTATATTTCCGGTCATTGCGCTGTTAAATGTTCGAAAAATGTAAATTTCTTTACATAAATTTCTCAACTGTTTTCAAATTGAGTAGCCTTCACAAAGTGAATTTGAAATTATTTCCAGTTTCCAGAAATGGTAAATAGCCTTCCCCCAAAAAGACTATCTATGAGCAATTCAGCATTTCTAGAGAATAAATGCATTTTGGAATAATGTACCTATGAAACTCGTTTTAAAATCAGAGGAAGAATACCAACAGAGAATTTTCCCTCGAACTTTCAAATTATTTCATTGTCGGCATTGAAAGGAAATTCTACGAAATGTTGCAAACCCATTACAATAAATTCCTTCCATCGCGAGTTCATCAAATTGCACTTCCCGTCTGGTGATGCATGCTCCGCAAGGGAAGCACGGCGAAAAGTGAAAAAAAACGAAGCATTTCACCCTTTGTTGGGCATTTACCACCGCGAAACACTGCACTAATCCCGGCTAAGAAATTCTTACACGGATATAATTTGAGCTTTAAAGAGACACGCTATATGGGTAAGCACAAGGCTGCAGGAGTGGAATTAAGGAAATTCATTTGAGAATCTTCTTGGACTTGAACAAAAATTTGAATTTTCGTGATAGCCTTTCACTGGTGAAGCAAATAAGGAGAATTCGCCTTCTTCGTTGCCGTCTCCCGATGGGGTTTAAACGAATTAAACGAGCGAGTGCACTTAGAGTCCATCTAAATGCAGCGTAGTTATGTACGTAACCGTAGTCACAGTCGTTGCGGAGGAGCCCTGCCCTAGCTACGACTGTGCTTTAATCCGTCCAACCCCTTTGTATCTGGAGAGTTGCATGCATACAGGAATATGCACGCCCGGTCGACTGTGCCAAGTTAATGTTAAAAAAATCCTTTTATATAAAATAAAAAAAATTTAGAGAAATGAGTTTTGTTGGGATATATTGAAATTTATTGCTGAATTCATGCCCGCTTCGGTCGGCTAAAGAAGTTCGTGCCTTAAATTAATGCTATTATTTTTCATTAATTCCGCTCTCACCCCACGCACGGGAAAACTTCGATTGCTTTAACCAGAACCTTAATTTTTTATTTTCTGTATGCAACGGGTCGTCAGTATGCATCAGTTCAAGTTAAACTGACTTATGTACTTTTTCTTAACTTCCGAAAACAGTTGTTAAAGTTTTCGAATTTTTTATTGGAGTAATTGCCTGCATTCTTTCAATATTTTTCCAGTGAAGGAATCAACATTTTTTGTACATATAACGTCTCGTATTTTCAACGTTGTTTTTATAAGATTAACCAACGCAAACTACAAAAAACAATTATTTTCAAACAGCAAGCCAAATGTGCAATCCATATATAAAAGTTACTAGCCCTTTTCAAACCATAGAAAAAGTATTGGAACTGTACACAACTCTTCAAAATAATAAAATTTAATTCTTATTAACACTTTATTTTCATTTTGCGCGTCTTTCTACCAGAAACAATGTGATACAAAATCCAATTTTCAACAATTACTTCCCCACCTAAAATTATTCCTGTATACATATGTACATAAGCCGGCCACACACGACGACGGTTTTTGGCGTACAAACTTGGGACAATCATTTGTTTGTACGCCATTTTACCCACAAACGATGTTGGTTTTCATTTCCATGTACTCCCGACTTTTAACTTTCCACAAAAAAAGGAATTTCTATAAATTCCAATAAACTCAAGAAAGATCGCGACTCCACGATCTAATGACAAAGCGATTCATCTGGACAGTTGATAAATGGGACGGTTTTAAGTTTGCACGCCAAGTTGCCCAAAAACGATCAATCAAATGTTTGTGCGCGTGTTTATACGCCATAAATCGTCCCGTGTGTGGCCTACTATACACTCACGAGCAAAAATATTCGCTTGGTTTGTTCTCGTATAGGTTTTTAAACTGTACGTTCAAAGTGACAGTTTCAATTTTATATTTATGTAATACTTACCAGAAAAAACCAATTTTAAAAATAATTCATAAGCGAATACACGCGATTTTTCTACTTCAATGTACCAGACCAATTTTGCACGCAACAGATATAGACATAATTAAAGTAATTTTGTTAAATTAACGGTTACTTGAATTGTTATAAATTAAAAAAAAACGTTCACTTTTGTATTGTTTGTTCTGGCCTGCACCCTAGAGCTACTCGTATCATACTGACTAAGCAAGCTAACAGAAAGACAGTATAAGCTAGAAACTAACTATTCTTCACACGTGTGTTTTAAGCCCGAACTATAATGGCCTTAAGGCTGAATAAGATTCCTTCAGATTTGTATCTTGTATCTTTCGTCAAGTCTTAAGCGTACGGTCCCGAGCGTACAAATCTTATCGGGCTTTATTTTGCGAAAAGAATCATCAGTTTTTGATGTTAAAAATGGATATGGATAGTGTCACGGAAATTGTTGAATTAATGGAAATAGTTTTATTATTGACAATAATGTTTGAAATGTTTAATGAGCTGCACCAACTGCACACAAGAAAGTTCTGGGTGAGGGAATTGTTTGTAGACCGCAAAACGGAGCGGTTTTTTGAAAGAAATTTTATGCGGGATTAATTATATATATTATATTATATATATTCCATCCCGGGGCGTTCTATATAGTTATGTATATATATAATAACAATGGAGCCGCAACGCCATCTGTGGGATTAAGTCTGCGATACATGCTCTGGCCATCCTTAGGAATATCATCCAGCGCGCAAACCCCAGGTCACAATCTCTCCAAGCACAAACTACCTAATATACAGACGGAACAACTCGAACATTGAGTTGCGAAGGCAAAAATGGGTTACGAGTCGTAACCCATCCGAGCTTTTTATTTTCTCTGAGAGCGAAAATTCATCTCGGAACTTTTTCAACGCTAGCCGGCTGTGTTGCGTTGCGTGCACTGTCCTTATGCATCAGATCTTGTGTATGTATGCAGGATTAAAGTTAAATCCCTTTGCCCGGCGCCTGCCTGACCAACGAAATCGCGAGAGAGAGTTGAGCTTTTTACTTGAGTTGGCAGGAGCTTCGTGATGTCGTGCCTCAGTAATACTATAGACACACATCTGGTATCGGTACCAGGTATTGATACTATCAAGTGAGCTATACTACGTGGTATAGGACCCCATGACACACATGCCTTCGTGGTATAGTTTGACATTGCCACACTGAAGTTTTAAAAAAATCACTAATGTGTTCCTTCCACACATCAATAAACCTCTCTGTCTCCGTATTCGAGAGTATTTTTCTTTTTCTGCTATATTTCGCGTTTTCCATTTTTTAAACATCAAATCGCAACTGTCACAAAAGTAATTATTTTACTTTCTACTGCAAAGCTATGGCGCTGATATCAGTAAAAATGTACATATACCAGGTTTGTGTACAGGGATACCAGCAAAAATTATCAAGTTTCAATACTAGGTTCGTTCGTGGTATACCACGAATTTTCGCTGGTATCTAGGTGGTATTGAGTGACACACATATGGTATACTACGTGGTATACGAATACCAGGTACCGATACCAGATGTGTGTCTATAGTATAAAAGCTTTCATTGATAACACATTTTGTTCGGGATTGTTCCGTCTGTATATTAGGTAGTTTGTGCTCCAAGGGAACAGTTCACACTACACTAGTAAACAATATTCGCCTCCTGAAGGGTATTGAGGAAAGGGAAGCAGCGTGGAGGACGGTGAAATTAGGACAATGTTGCGACAATGGTAAAATTAAAGGCAATTAAAAAAATATGCAAAAGCCGAATGGCGCCAGAGAAGCTGATTAGGAAACAGCCTTATACTCGGCACCCACTTGGGTGGGCCATACGTAGGTAACATGGCCACCCATAGCTTCCGGCTCTTGTCCACGTTCTTTTTTTGGAAGGAGACACCCGACAGTGAGGACACGAGCAGATAAAGTAGTGGAAAATTAAGAGTGCGCAAAATATAAAATAAGTCGGGAGTTATAAAAAGAAAAAAAGGTGCAGAAAGCCAGTCTAGGGAGGAGGGAAGGTGAGTGATTCCAGAATTGATTAAGTAAAAACCTGAATTATGTCTGAAATTTTGAAGGGAGGGATCAAGCTCTGGACTTCCCCCGTAATCCTAAAGCACGGCCTATAGCTGGCCTACCGCCTACAACGTCTCCAGTTCAGGCGAGCCATACTGGATCTTCTCGAGAATCACAACATATTCATCAACCTAGCATCACGCATCACAACATATTTCTCAACATAGCACCACGAACACATCACGCATCACAACACACACACATCACACACCATAAACTCATCGCCACAAGACAACAAGCATTACAACATACACGTATCAGCATATCACCGCGGAGCTTCACGGCACGCAAACACACACATAACCGCATAACACAACATCAGCACGAGCATCATCAGCAGACCAACATACACACCCAGCACACACAACCCTTCAACATCATCATCAAACATCGCGGGAAATTTAAGTTAAGTGGTAGCCTTTTCTATTAGTTTAGTTGTAAGCAATCTTATATATATAGAAGTGAGTAGTAACTCTTCAGACCATAAGTAATAAGAGGTTAAGGGGGCCTCCAATTTAGAGATTACGCAGGTTAAGGCAATATAAGCCGTTCGGGCAGCGATGAAATGTAACATGATGTTTTCATTTACTGTGAATCCCGGGAACACATTACAATATGAATCAATTGTCCTTAAAGAGTTGCCATCTTCATTCTCATCCGGCTTCACAAATCTCTTCTCAATAACCTCATTGTTCTCTTTCGCTTCGACGTAGATGGAGTTGATGAGGTGGTATCATCCTCAGCAGCTACGTCTCTATATTCTGTTGGCACACAGGGCGGAGAAATTAATGTATTTGTGCTCGCTTCCGGACTTAGAAACTCTGATGGGGCCTCCAACAGAAAATTTTCAGAAGATTCTGTAACATAAGAAGATGAACCAGTTTCCCCGTCACCGAAAGGCCGGAAGTTCGTTTCTGTTCTGCAAAAGCATTGCAACATTGTTTATATCGCTTTATGCCAATAAATAATATGTAAAAATTACCTTCTTCGTTTAACATGGTCTTTTAAGAACAGCATTTGCTGATAAAAAGACCACTCGCTCCTTTAGTCATCAACCGCTGCACTTCCTGAGGGAGTAGATTCCTTTTCGGCTGCATACTCTTTAACAAAGCGGTCCCGCAGACTCTTCCACCGCTTAGTACAAGTTTCCACTGAAGTATTACAAATTTTCTATTTAACTCACAAATTTCTATTAAGATTTTGATAAACAAAAACTACAGCTAATATAATTGTAATAAATAAAAATTCCTTTACCTGATTCTCCCGTGAAATGCGATATTCTCTGCCATGCTTTTGCTTTTGTTATCCGATTTCGATATAAAACCGACTTTTTATCGTAAATGCATGGATGTTTTTTCACTTCTTCAATTAATTTCTCCTCGAAACTCATTTTCTCAGCAACTCAATTTCGCACCAAAAGCAAAACTGAACTGTCAAAGCGGCAGACGCATCTAAAAAGTTCAAAGTTGGCCAACTCTCTGCTTGAGGCGCGTCAGGCGCGTTGTCACTGGGTCTTGCTGCCGTGTAAACCGTGCATTCAATTTTATCTCTCAAAAGCGACAGAAGTTGTCAAAGCGTCGCAAGCGTGCACTGGGTTTCGACCTTTACTTATTGTAGTGTATGCGATATAGCACACATACTCTGACTCGTGTGTCCCTGTGTGAGTTAGAGAACGTTGACTGTCAAAGTGTAACGAACCTACTTGGCAACCCTCAAAATGAAGAAAACACACCAGGACGAACTTAACGAACAAACTCAACCAGCGCGAAGTTCACAGCTGTCAGAAAGGACACAGCTGGCAACACCCCCCAACAAAATTTAGTATAAATAACGAGCAGATCCCGAGGAGGAGTCAGTTCTTGATATGCAACCGAGACGTTGACTTGGTTGTGAACTACAAGAACCAGACCTAACATTCTGTTATTAGATGCACACCGTACACCAGAGATATTGCCTTTGGTAGAAACACTTTTTAACACTTTCA
The DNA here is from genome assembly GCA_933228815.1 of Machimus atricapillus. NCBI lineage: Eukaryota > Metazoa > Arthropoda > Insecta > Diptera > Asilidae > Machimus > Machimus atricapillus. The sequence continues at coordinate 10,113,066 of OW121788.1, forward strand.
TACCGTATACCAGAGAAGTTGCCTTTGGTATCAATACTTTCATACCGTATACCAGAGAAGTTGCCTTTGGTATAAACACTTTCATACCGTATACCAGAGAAGTTGCCTTTGGTATAATTCCTTCTTCATTTGTATTCCTAACTGTAGAAACACTAATCATTCTGGATACCCAGCGTCTCTCTCTTTCTCCTTCCCGTCAACTCTGTCTTCCTTAGGTTAGATATATATATTGTAACTAGATAAGCATTTCAAATATATGTATATTCAATAACACTTAAACTTGGCCTATTCCTTCCGAAACCCAAAAATCCCCTGGCTTCCTTAGAGCCTATCCGGAAAAACGTTACAAAAGGTCTGTCAAGAGTGCGACGAACGAGCGAACAGTTTGGGCGATTGAAGTGAAGAGAATTATAAAAGGAGAGGACAAAACAACCCTTTCACTTTATAATTACAATTAAGCTTATTTGCTGAGAATACTGTTACAATTTTGCCGGCCGAGCGGCTGGTGGACAAAATTGCACTTTGGTCTTCGCTACGATTTTTGGATACAGGGACGGACTACCACTTATTTTTTTTTTTGAGGATGGAAGGCTAATCCGCCGAGGCGGAGGAGCATCAAAAAAGTGGTCGGCACTTCGATCCGGGGCGCTGGCCAGATCTCTTCAGTGTGGCTGAGGACCAGTGCCCCTGCCACAGACGCCGAACATCGGCCCCTATATGCACTTGATCCCAACTTCAAGTGTGAATCGTAAGCGAAGGAAAATTTGTAACTAAAGGCCCGAACAGATAACACCGGTTCCGTCTCGTCACGTAAAAATGTCAAAGGTGAACAAATGGGACGTACATGTTATTGCACACAATGGTCGAAAAGCCCCGTTTACACTGGGCGAGTTTACAAGCTACAAGCCGGCGAGTAAGAAGCCGGAGAGTCGGCGAATGCGCTTGTTGTCGTGTACACACGAAACTTTCCACTAGCTCAGAAGCCAAGTAGCTGGCGTGTAGAAACATGTGTTCCTCCGAAATCTTGAAGGCCAGTCAGTCGCTAGTGCACATGCTACTGTGTGTACACTTGGCTAGTTTACAATCCAGCTCGCTCAAAAGCCGGCTAGTGGCGTGTGAAGTCGCCGGCGGAGTCAGCTTTTTCCAGAGCGTTTTTAAAAGCAGCTTTAGAGCGAGTGCGTCGTGTACACTAGGTGAGTTTACTAGCTGCGTGTAAAAAAACCGGCTTCTAGCTTGTAAACTCGCCCAGTGTAAACGGGGCTAAACGGAACAGAGCGTGTCGGACAAGTTGAGCGAATTTCAATTTTTACGGAACACATAACCTCAAACCCTGTTAGATCAGATTGAAATGGAAAACGATGACAAATATACAAAGTGAAATCAGTGATGAAATCAAAATGAGCGACGTAGAAATCATAGAGACTGTGCGAAATAAAAAAAATTATATGATAAGTTGAATAAATTTTATTTTCACAACTGTCAAATTACGCAACGGATCGGACTGTTGGGGCCACTTATCCGACTGGTCGGAACGGGCTGTGAACGTGACGTGACGGAACGAGTGTTTCCTGTTCGGGCCTTTAAGTTTGATGCGAGACTAGGCATGCTTACGCGAGCGCGGAATTCAATAAAGATATAATTTATTTATTTATTTACTAATAAGATACAAATTAATTTGTATTCTATTCTAACAAAAGCGCACTCGGGTACTGAGCCCATATGGCGCACTATACTAAAACTTAATTCTAACAAATTTATTCCATTTCAATTAATTAATCTGCAGCTAATGCATAAGGAAAAATACATTCTAGCAATAGATATTCCATTTCCAATTTTTCCAAAAATAACATAAGGTAATAATCTTAACTTTTAAGCTTAGATATAACAGTTAAGTACAAAATCAAAAAAAACAATTCTAGAAGGAGAAAATTTTAGACTTGAGTTCATATGGCTTTTAGTATCCCTAGCTTATTAAGTAGGGTTAGAAGGGGTGTAGGCATAGACGGGTCCAGGAGGGTGGGAGGTTGGGAAAATTTCCTCCGCAAAGGCTCCTTGTGGTGTTACATTCAGTCAGAATGTGGCGGATGCTGAGGCCTTTCTGGCATGGCTGGCAACCAGGTTGCGGCGCGCGTACCATTAGATGGGCATGTGTAAGCCTGGTGTGGCCAGTTCGGACTCGGAAGATCTTGATACCATTCCATCTTGAGAGTTCCCTATTGTAGGATGGCGGGGTTAGAACTCTGTGGTGTTGTGCTAGGAAAGTGTGGTCCTGTTGCCAGGCATCTTCCGCAGCTTGCTTCAATTTCTGTATGAGCGTCCGCCTGATGAAGGAGGTAGCTGGGACCTCCTCTTCTCTGACTGTCCGAGGGAATCGGGCCTTGGCTGTGATGTCTGCGACCTCATTTCCCATTATCCCCGAATGGGCCGGGGTCCAGATCAGTCGAAACGGCGATTGATTGTTGCTAAGGAGAATTTGGCACGCCTTTACCAGTGGCTCATTCTGTAGGCGGTTGGAGATAGCCAAGATTGCTGATTTGGAGTCACTAGATACTGTGGCCGCTGTGTTCTTCTCCCTGATGTACTCCACAGCTTTCAAGATGGCCATAAGTTCTGCTTCATAACTTGAGGCCTCCGCTGGCAATTTGTAGCTACGAACCGTCGGTGAAAGTGAACTATTTGGGTGGTAGGCTACGATGGCAGCCGCTGTATGACTCCCTGAACTCGAACCGTCCGTGTAGACTCTTAGCCAGTCTGGGTGTTTGGCGACATCATGCGCGTGCTCGGCGCGTCTTTCCTCAAGTGTCGTGTTGCTTTTTTCTGCGCGGCCAGTGGCGAAGGTGCAGAGGTTGTTTGGACTGAGTTGTTGGTCCGGAATTTGGGAGAGGATGGAGCTAGGTCTTGGGAGACTTAAGCCTAGAGCTGCTGTTTGTAATAGCGCCTTCTTTAAGACCGGAGTAGGCCGTGGTCGAGTGTTCGTCTGATCCAGGTCCTGCAAGGTTTGATAGTGTGGCCTTCCAGGGTCTAACCAGTTAGTGGCCAGGATCTTGAAGAGGGCTTTGTTGGCCCGGTCCTCGATGGGCATAAGGCCCCCTTCCACCCATAAGGCGCGGTTGGGGGTAGATTTCAGGGCTCCGAAGGCTGTCCTAAGGACTTTGTTGACAGCAGTCTGAATTTTTTTGAGGTTGGCCTGTGTAGTGGAGGCGAAGAGTGGTAGTCCGTAACCTGTGTATCCCAAGATCAAGGTTTTGGCTATGTGAGCGGTCGCATGAATAGGAGCTCCACAATTTTTTGCCGAGATAGCTCTGAGGAGGTTATTGAGCTTGTGGACTTTAACCGCAACATTGGAGCAATGTTCTGTCCAGGCCATCCGTCGGCCGAAGGTCAGGCCAAAAATTTTTTGGGATGTTGATGGGATAATTTCCAGGTCACCTATACTTAGTGGGTGTCGTTGCCAGTCTCTTTTTCGGGTGAAGACGATCAGCTCTGCTTTCTGCTTCGGTACCGTGGCTCCTGTGTTATGACACCAAATGTCAATGGCTGCAAGAGCTCTTCTAAGGCAAGTAGCAGGATCGTTCGAGTCCGTAATGAGCAGTATATTGTCGGCGTAAGCGTACGTTTTTAGTCCGTCAATGTCATTAAGGGTGGGGATTAAGGCGTATAGGAAGGTGTTAAAAAGGGAAGTGGATAAGGGGGAGCCTTGGGGGAGGATATTGTCAATGGGAACAGTGTTGGACACGAAACCATTGACCCTGACCTGTATGCATCTGTTGGAGAGGAAATTTAGAATCAGGTTGATAAAAGGCCCATCAAAACCCCACTCTTGGAGTTGGGCGGCCACAATGTTTTTGCAGACTCTGTCGTATGCCTTTTCCACATCGACAGATAGGAGATGAACGACTTTCCTCTTCCCTAATGCCTTTTGGATGTCGGCCTCCAACTCCAGAAGTAGAGAGACAGTGCCTCTGTGCCTTCTGAAGCCATGAACGCCATCTGGGAGGATGTTCTCTAACAGGCTTGCAAATCGGCGATTAAGAATTTTGTCCAAAAGGCGGGAGGGGCATGGCAGCAGGGATATAGGACGTAAGTCCTTTGGGGTAATTGAGGCTGAGCATGTAGGTTTCTTCCTCAAGGGAATCAGTACTGCTCTTTTCCAAGCCTGGGGAAAAATGCCTTTACTGATTATCCGGTTATATAAACCAACGAGCCTTTCCTTAAAGGCCGCCGAAGATTCCTTTAGCATTTTGTACGACACTCTATCGTGCCCGGGAGCTGACCCCTTGCATGATCTAAGTACATCGCTTAGTTCATCAAGGGATACTGGGTGAGATATACTCCGGTTGGGGTGGGGGGTGTAAGTCTGCTCCGAAAGGGACCATGAATTTTTCCTTTGGATGAGGTCTGACCTGAAGGTTTGGTCTTCGGAATATTTGGTCCATGCTCTAGCTAAATTCCCGGCGATTTCGTTTGAGTTGGTAATTGTAGTACCCTCGACCGTGAGGCTTGGCAAATGGCAATTTTGGCGGTTGCCGGCTACCAGCTTAACTTTTCGCCAGGCCTCTGATAGGCTAACATTTTGGTCAATTTATTTTGCGAAATTTGCCCAGGAATTTCTTTTTGCCTCAAGGATTATTTTCTTAATCTCCGCTGCTTTCCTCTTATAAGCTATAAAATTCTCAGTCGATGGACCTCGTTGAATTTTTTCCAAGCCCTATTTTTTTCTCTTATCCCAGCAAGAATGGAGTTGTTCATCCACACAGGTTGGGTTTTTAATTTAGAGCATTGTGTAGGGATGCTAACTGAAGCTGCTGCCCGGATGACTCTGGTTAGTTGGGCCGCTTCTTTATTTATGTTCCTCGAGGCTGGCCGACTCTGAAGCTCATCTTCAATAGCATGTCTAAATTTTTCCCAATCAGCTCGGTCTTCAGCATACCTGATAATAGGCTTGCTGTTTGCGGTGGTGAGTTGAGACGTCACTATGATTGGGAAGTGATCGCTCCCTTCCGGGCTTGAGTGTGTTTCCCAATTAAAAGTGGAAGCTAATTGAGGTGGAACCAGGGTCAGATCAATCGCAGAGAAAGTCCCATGCGTAGAAATCAGTGTCGGGCTGTCTGTGTTGAGAACACAAAGGGGGCAGCTTTCGATCCAGGCCGCAACCTGCCTTCCCCTAGGAGTCCAGCGCCCAGACCCCCAAAGGGGGCTGTGAGCGTTGAAATCCCCACCATATATAGTGTTTGGGGGAAGCTGGCTAGATACAGACCGTAAATCTTCGGCCGTAATCCTCTTTGTATTCTCGAGATAGATAGAAGCGAGTGTAATCGGGCTCGATGTTCCCACCGATACAGCACAAACCATTATAGGCGATGTTAAGGGGATTTGCTGAGCTGGCATAGAGCCGTGGACTAAAATAGCCACTCCTCCGTTCCTACGTTCCCTTATGGTGTTAGTTCCGAAGAATTTGCACCCGCAGATCCGAGTAGGCTGTTCTTCGGGCAGCAGGTGAGTTTCCTGGAGGAGGATGATTTGGGGCTTGTATTTCCTGATTAGTATTTCAAGATGGGGGAGGTTATTATACAACCCTCTCACATTCCATTGTAAAAAATTTAAAGAACGCATGGGTAATTCTGATTGGACTCTCAAATTTATAGGCATACACTTTCCCTAGTTATTATTCGTTGTCGCTTGAGGAAGAGGTAAAGGTCCTGGTCTTCTTCGCTTTTTTTGTTTTTCTTTCTTTTTTTGTTTTTTGTTTATTTAATTTTTTCTTAATATCTGGATTTGTTAAGAGCAAAGGAAGGTCGTTGGTATTTTCGTTTGTGATTCCTTTTTTTTGTGCTTTTCCTAGGGTGTTATTTTGGTTTTGACTGTCGACATTTTCACTGTCATCTATGCGGAATGTGTTTGTGTCAACGGATGAACTTATTGTTGGTGCAACTGAGATTTGGGTTATTTGGTTTGTGACAAAACTAGATTGAGGCGGTGTGATATCTACATTTTTTGCGGTTGTGGACGATTTGTGTGCTGTAACAATTTGTTGCGCGGTAGTTTGGGTTGCCTGGGTGGAAGGGGGGTCAGCATTAGAGCCGGAGGCCGAAACACTTGCATAAGACTCTTGGACTGTTGGCTTGTGTGTTGCATAGTACTCCTAACGTGCCTCGTACATGCTGCACTTCCTTATGGTTTTGATCTTGAGTATTTGTTTTTGTTTTAAAAATTCAGGGCAGTCACGGCTTGAGGAGGAGTGGTTGTCAACTTTGCAATTTACACAGAATTTTTTTATGCATTCTCCTTCATGGGGAGAGGCTTCTCCACATTTTTCGCATAAAGCAGGAGCTTCACAATGTTTAGCTGTGTGCCCGATTCTCTGACAGGTTTTTCACCGCATTGGGTTCGGGAAATATTCCCTAACCAATATCTTCGACCACGCACCTTGAATTTCTGTCGGTAGAATATACCTATCGAAGGTGAGGATCACCAGACCTGTGGGCAGGATCTTTCCTGACTCTCCTGCTCGGGTAAATTGGACCACGTCAGTTACACCTTGGTCCTTGAGTCCTTCCAGGATCTCTTCCTTCGTCAGGGACCTGAATTCCGGAGAATAGGCGGTTCCCTTGACACAATTCAAGGTCGGGTGGTATTTAGTCGTAATTGGGATCCCGGCAATAGTTGTAGCTTTAAAGAATTGCTCGGCTACCTTGGAGTTATCCACTAGTAAAAGTAAAGCATCTCCAAAGATGTAGCTGGCAGATCTATGTTTAGTGGATATGCTATCTACCACCTTTCCTAACTAGGAATTGATTATATAATTTAAGGGGCTTTTCCTGTGGGTTTGTTGTCTGCAGTACAATATATTTTGGCTGATTAGCCTCATTGTTAGTGGCGGATTTGGCGGGTAAGGATGGAAAAAGTTGATCGGTCAGGGACGTCCCACAAGAACTATGATTCTTTGCCCTTTTAGTGGGGATGGCGTCCAGGGCTGCAAAGTAATTTGTGTCGGGCGGCCTAGCCCCCATAGCGGTGCCTGATGTTATCCCTGCTAGCTAGTATATATATTCCACTTCTTAGATGATAGGGGAGGAAGATGAAATTGATGGGAAAAAAGTATGGGAGGGACTTCTCACGTCAAGTTAGTTCGTCTAGTTCAAATGTCAATAGCCCGCAGTGCCTTCTTCTTGAAATAGGTAGCCTACAATGTCTAGCGGGAGTGCAATCCCGCCCAACTGGGCGCGATGTGTTCCCCACACGGGATTCTTATATGATACGACGAACCTGGTCCCTGTTAGTGAAATCAACCAATTCCAGGCAAAATCCGAGGGAATCACTGTCCGGTCCAAAGAGCAAGGAAATATCCTGGAGTTCAAACCAAAAAAGCCAAGATAAGCGCTGACTAACACGATCGACGTCCGTCCGCTGTCACAGCTTAACGATGACTGAATAAAGATATAGGATATTCATATTTGTGTTAGTGATTAACAGCTCTATTACATTTGTAGTGGTGCGTTCCGCGGAAAAATAGACCGGTGAAGTGCGTATCCCTCCGCAAAGCGTCACTTCTCCCCTCACCCGCAAACTCGTTCCGCACTCGCGTAAGCATGCCTAGTCTCGCACCCCCTAAGAATTTAATTTGTAACCACAAAGACAACAATTGACAAGTTTCAGAAATCAGGTGTATATCAGATTTATTGTCAGGATTGTGGGTGCGTATACATTGGTCAGACGGGTAGAAATTTTAAAACTAGATTCAACGAACACATTAAGTCATTAAAGTCTTGCAAATTAGAATCAGCGGTAGCCAGACATTTAAATGAAACCGGACATAATTGCAATATTAAAAATTTAAAAATTTTACACACTGAGAAAAAAGGACGTAAGCTTCACCAGTTTGAAAATCTATATATATAAAAATGTCGTGTCACGGTGTTTGTGGTCAAACTCCTCCGAAACGGCTTGACCGATTTTTATGTATATTTGGTAGGTATGAGAATACAAAGTAAATTATATTTCATACCGCTAGGTGATTGCGGTGTCCCCTATCCAGAAAAATTTTTCGATTAGATTATAACACTTTGAATGCAAAAAATTTAAATCAAAGTAACACTTTCCATACAAAAAATTGATGTCAAAGTTTTCTGAGATGATTTTACGACAGAAGTTTTACATGGAATTTCAATTCAAAAGAGTAGTTTTAGAGTAGATGAACTTATAATTTAAAATTGATTTTCATAAAATATAGTGCATTTTGAGGAGTGGATTTGGTTGAAGCGAAATTTTTAAACAATTACATTGATCAGTCATTGGTTTTTAGCGATACTCGTCTAATGGACGCAATATATCCCAGTCTTGAAAATTGAAACAAGAGCACAGGGTATAGAACAGATTCGTTCGCGTTTGAAACGCGTACATATTAAGCGAAAACTTGTACTCGAACACATACATATGTTCGCTTTCGGTGGCTCAGTGTGGACCCACCTTTACACGATCTGGAAAAATACCAGATATGCTCCAATTTTTGCAGGCAGATAAGTTAACTTCGTGGTTACACTGGTGGCACATATTTCGACAGATTTCATCTGGCGTTGAGTTACCAGACAAGTTTTTGCCAGTCATATGCCGTTCATCTACACTACTGATACACAAGCTGTAATTGTTTTATCTGGCAAATTTATTTTCGATTTAAAAGGCTGTCTAGAAAAATTATGTCATCGCGAATACCCATGAACATAAAAAATTTTCATTTTTCACTTTCAGGGTACAGATGGCCGCCAAAGCTTTAAAATCTTCCTAATTAGCCTTTGAAGATATTGGAAAGAAGAATTTGAAATTTTCTTTCCAGGTTCATTCAGATTTTTTTCCCCTGGTTCCGTATTAATTTATGAGTATTCAACCTTAACCTTCTAATCAGAGTGAGCAAAATCTGAAATATTCCTTGTTAAATTTATTCTCTATTGTATTGGTATTGTTTTCAGTGTAGTATAGACACGATGTGCTCTTCCAAACAGCTTTATTATAAAAGAGACTTAAACCTAGTTAACTTACAGTTTTATAACTAAAACAGTTCCTCTTTAATCCAGAGAGAGAGAGAGAGTCTAGCTATTGTAAGTGATCTTCATTACATCTATTACATCTTCCCTTTTTTTTTTCAATTCGAACAAGAATTTACAATGATCTTGTATGTATACTAATAATACAATACATTGATTATAATACTTCAAGGTTAAAGTTGAAACATTACAGTTTTAGTTTTTCTCATTATGCTAAGTTATTCTTATTTATTTATTTATTTATTTATTTATTTATTTCTTAATTGATTAAATTCCTGCTCAATGTGATCATGGACTTCATTTCAAAGAATGTATACTATTTAGACTTTATTATATTTACCAATTTATCTTTAACAAATTCAAAGAGTGGTAGGTAATTGCAAATGTTCATATCAATTTCGCTTTCTCAAGAAGGATGAGTTTCGCCTTATTATTTTTCCCTTATTTAATTCAACTAAGTACGATCGTGGAGCTTGGAGCTTGGTATGTATCCTTCCGGGAATCCACTCTTTATTTGATGTTTCTAGCCATACTCTTTACGAGCTTTGGCAGTCTTGTCGTAATATTTTTTGTTTACCATATTATTTTTTAACATAATTGGAAGCACATTTTCACTGATATTTGGGTTTTTGTAAACTTTATCCATTCCAGGTATAAATGACCGTGTTTGTCTATTCATTAAAAGTTCTTTTGGCGTATAGTTTGAGTTTTTTATAGGTGTATTCCTATATTCCAGAAGTGCCTTCCACAAATCTGTGCGAGTTTCATGGCATTTTAAAATCATATTTTTGGCTATCTGAACTAAACGTTCAGCGAAACCATTAGACTTCGGATAATGTGGACTACTAGTTCTTATTTCAATATCTAACTCTTCTGCAAATCTATGAAATGCACTTGAATTGAAGGGCATATTATCAGCTACAATTACGATAGGAATGCCATGTATAGCAAACAAATCTTGTAGTTTACTAATAACTGTTTCTGCGTTTTTTCTATTGAGGAGAATTATATCTATATACTTCGTAAAATAATCTCCTACTACTAAATAAATTTTTCCTTAGACCTCCATTATATCCATACCCAATTTTTTATAAGGGCTATCCGGTATTTCGTGATTAAGTAACGGCTCTTTTATATTTCTGTTTCTATGTTTTTGACAAGTAGCACACCGCGTTATCATTTCTTCAATTTCAGTACTAAGATTTGGCCAATAAATCAAGCTTCTTGCTCTATTCTTAGTTTTCTCTATTCCTAGATGTGGCAAGTGTAAATCCTTTAATATTGAATCTCTTAATGATTGAGGCACAAATAGTCTATTATTTAAGTAAACTAGATTATCTTCTACATATAATTCATCTTTTAATTTCCAATAAAATGGCAAATTTTCTGGTAAAACTTTCTTGTGTTTAGGCCAACCACTAATTATAATATCTTTTAAGTTTTTTAATATTGGATCAGTATTAGTTTCTTTTTTAAATTGCTCTAACTTTTTATGACTTACATTAATTGCATGTACTAACTCATTTAGTTCCTTTATTTCTTGTCCATCCACATTTTCCTTGTTAAAATTTCTAGATAATAAGTCTGCTAAGACTAACTTTTTTCCTGGTAAATATTTAAGTTTTAAATTATATTTTTCTAGCCTTAGTTTCATCCGTTGCAATTTTGATGATGGTATTTTATAATATTCTTTAGCTATAATTCCTAGAAGAGGCTTGTGATCAGTCAAAATATGTATCTCTCTACCGTAAATATAATTATGAAATTTGGAACACGCAAACACAATTCCTAATAGCTCTTTCTCTATCTGAGCATAGTTTATTTCGGCCTTAGTGAGGCTACGCGATGCAAAACACACAGGTTTATTGTCTTGAAGAAGTACACAGCCTAGACCTGATTTGGATGCATCTGTTTGCAATGTAATTTCCTTTTGCGGATCAAAAGCCTGAAGAAGTGGAGCATTCTTTATAATATTTTTAATTGCATGCAGTGTTTTAGTATGTATGTCTAACCACTGATATTCAACTTTATCTTTTAATAATTCTCTTAACGGAGTAGTAATTCCCGATAAATTTGGTAGATAATCTCGAATATAATTGATAAAACTTAGTAATTTCTGTAAGTCTTTTTTATCTTTAGGAATCCCTAAGTCTTCTATTGCTTGCATTCTTTTTGGATCGAAGCGGATGCCATTTCTCGCTATTATATGTCCTAAGTATTTAATTTCGTTTACTTTGTATTTTCCCTTCATTGAAAACAACATTTCTTTCTTTGGCCCTCTCCATTAACATTCTTATGGTTTCATCGTGTTCTAATTCATTTTCTGTTGCTACTAAAATATCCTCAATATAAATTGTATTATTAGGAATACCTGCAAAATTATACTCATTAATTCTTTGGAAAACTTCTGGTGCTATTTTTAGACCAAAAGGTAGTCTTTTAAATCTATAGAGACCAAAGGGTGTACTAAAAGTGCATAATTTTCTGGAGTGTTGATCCATCTCTATTTGGAAAAATCCATCTTTCAAGTCAAAAATCGAAAATAATTTTTTGTTGGCCAGACTTGCTTTAATATTTTCAAATGATGGAATTTCGTAAAAATTGTCTTTAACGCTCTTATTAAGAGCCTTTGGATCTAAACAAATCCTAATTTCTTTATTCTGTTTTTCCACAATAACAATATTTGAAATCCATTCACTGGACGTAGGAGCTTGCTCAATAATACCTTTTTGAGTCAATCTGTTTAATTCTTTCTTAAGGGGTTCTCTAAGGGAAAGTGGTATTCTTCTGGACGGTTTTGCAACCGGAATCACATTACTTTTTAATTCTATGTGGAAATTTCTGTGAATACAACCTAACCCCTCAAAATTACCGCGATATTTTTCGATCAAGTTCTGTACAGATGATATAACGCCATGATTGTAAGCCTAAAATAGGTGAATTGCTGCCATTATCTTCAATAATATAGAATTGTTGTTTTGAAATTGTATTATTAACAATACACTTTAGATCTACAGTACCAATCGTTTCTATTTTTGTTCCGTTGTAGGCTTCTAAATTTGTTAAACTTGGTTTAATTTCTAGATTATTTACGTTGTGGATATATTTTCTCGGAAGAATATTTACGGCTGCCCCTGAATCTAATTTGAATAAGATTATGTTTCGCCCTATTCTCAAGTTTTCGTACCATGATTTACCGTTTTCTAAAGTTGTTATTTCATTAATTTGAAAAGATTCATCAGTTTCTGGATTACTGGCGTAATTAACTTTTATTTCACTCACCTTCTTGTTTGTACACGAAACAGCAAAGTGATTATATTTCTTACACAGAGTACACTGTTTGCCATATGCCGGACATTTTCCTTTTGGATGTGTTTTTGAACAAAATTTGCAATTACCTCTCACTGTTTTATTTCCTGTGTCTTTACTTTGTAATATGAAATTATAATTATTTTTGTTATTATTTGTATAACTACTTGGTTTATTGAATTTTGATCTATCATCTCTACTTAAGTTATTTTGGTTCCTATTGTGCTTTTGATGAGTGGTTTTGATTGCATCCAGTGATGTGAACTGTCCTCTCATCGTCACCATCTGTTTGTCCGCTGCCTCCGCTGCTCTCGAAAGTTCAATTGCTTTTGTCACCGTTAGGTTATCCGTTTCGAGGAGTTTTTTCTGAAGCCTTTTATCTCTAACTCCTAGCACAATTCTGTCACGCACCATTCTGTCTTCTTCCACGAAATTGCATTTCTTTACAATTTTTTTCAGGTCCATTAGAAAATTGTCAAAGGGCTCACTAGATGCTTGATTTCTCGAATGAGACAAAAATGATTCATATACTCGTATGTACTTCATTTTTTTTAGGTTTGCAAAACAACTCAAATGCTTCAACCACTTTTTCGTAACTTTTCTTATTTTCCTCTGTTATTTCAAAGGAATTGTAAACTTCTATGGCCTCTGGACCCACCGCATTCAAAAATGTTGCTATTCGCACTGCTTCAGTTTTTTTATGTAACTCAATAGCAGTTTCAAATATTTTATAATTTTGGTAAAACACTCGCCAATTTTCGGAAATGTTTCCGTCCAATTTTAATTCGTCCACTTTTCTGATGTAGTCCATTGTGACTATTCTATCGATATATTTAATGTTTTTCGGAGGTCGACCACGTTTTAATTTGTGTAATGCACTACTTGTAACTTCGGAAGCACGTTTTTTACTTACTCCCATCTAAACATTTTATTTTATCTGGTGCCACTTGGTAATAATTAAGTTATTTATTTCACTATGTTATTTGTTTCACTATAATTTTCTTCATTTAGTAAATCACTGCATAAAGTTCTTAGTGCCAGTTATCCACAATACAATTTTTCGCTTTGTCCGCAGCGCCATGAAGTATAGACACGATGTGCTCTTCCAAACAGCTTTATTATAAAAGAGACTTAAACCTAGTTAACTTACAGTTTTATAACTAAAACAGTTCCTCTTTAATCCAGAGAGAGAGAGAGTCTAGCTATTGTAAGTGATCTTCATTACATCTATTACATTCAGTATTGCTTCCAACTTACTCCCAGTATGCAAAATCCTTCTAAATCTTCTAATTGTAAAGATTTTTTTTCCTCCAATGATTTGCCCTCGCTAAAAGATATCGATGTATGTATGTATGCATAAGTGGAGAAGCAAATTATGCTTCCGAAATTTGCTTATTGCTTATTATGTAGTTACGTAAGTAATTGAGTCGGATCCGGATGCTACTTGTTTTTCTTTAAATAGGTTTCTTTAATTTTTATGCACACTCTAAAATCAATTTCCAAAACATTGCTGTATTATTCAGCTATCACCGAAAGCCAGTATATAAAAAAGCTGAAGATGAATTATTCCACTCATAAATTAGCATAGTTTAATACATAATAATTTAACAAATATTGATGAAATTACAAAGGCATCAATATCGGGTTTTATGGAAAGCTCCCATAAGAACGGAATATATTTCTGTTTTGTTCTCTTATTAATGACATTTTAATTCTGTAATATGTAAAACGGGTCAAAATGAATCTTTTGTGATTGTGGCTCTTTGATTATGGGTATTTGTATACAGTTAACGATTGTGTATACATATACTATACTTGTGTACATATGTACATATTTGCAGCTGTGAAAATATGCAACGATCCATTTGTGAAACAGAATAAAGGCTTAAAAGGAATCTTTTGTTATGCGCCCAATTCATGCTAATTACGATTTATGCAGATTTACTAAAACATATAACATACAAATAAATAGTAGCGGTTTTTTAAATTACTTGAAGTTCGTCCTCTTTTTAGCACACTTTTATTAGCTTCACCTGTAACTATGTAAACAAATCTTGGAAGTTAAATTTTACCCACTTTCCGGTTTCCGATTGAGCTGAAATTTTGCATACACGTTTAGTTTGAACGACAATCCATGGTTAGCTAAGTGACGTCATTCTTCAAACGCTTAAAAGCTTGGGCGCTCATTAGAAGCGAAATTATGCTGAACGACAAGCTTCAGGATGTGAGAGCGCCCAAGCTTTTATTTATAGTCATATGAATACAGAAATACCGTGAAGAAATACATTAAAGGTATATTTTGGTTGAAATATATTTTAGGCCCAAAATTGATAAGCCTAGTCTCTTCGTCAATGCAAAATATTAAAACTGAGGTATTATTATTAATTATTTTATAAAAATATTATTTTCAGCCTAAATTTATTTTAGCAAAAACTTATTTTTTCATTTTTAGTATATTTATGTTTTATTGTTAAATAAAAGCTTTTTTTTTTAAAAATATTTTTTTTATTATGTAATTTTTAGCTTAATCTGTAAAAATGTAAAGGAATCTTGGAAGTTAAATATGACCCACATCCTGGTTTCCAATTGAGCTGAACTTTTGCAAACACGTTTAGTTTGGATGACAATGCATGGTTAGCTAAGTGACGTCATTCTGAGTCGAATATGGCGGACTCCCAAAGATGGCGGACTAGTTAATTTTTATGCACTCCGATGATATGGGTATCAAATCAAAGACTTTGCTGACAAGAATACGAAAATATAATGACGCCACACTAAATTTAAAATGGTGGACAAAATTTTCTTATCTACAGGATGTTTTGCTAAGTGCTAAGGTCGAAACAGGGGTATGCCAATCGATTCTACATGGTCTTCTGATTAACGTTTGTTAGGAAACCCTCCCCGAAAAATCGGTCCTTCCCCTCTAAAATCGCAATTGAAAATTTGGAGGGGGGTCAACCTAGAAAATATTTAATACGTTTTTTTCGGAGACATTCTAGGATACTGGTTGATAACGCATTGGAAAGCTGAGTCCTCAAACTTTCCAACGATACCACCCACGACCCAATCCGCCAACAAACAAGCGGGGGAGACCGCGTCAAAATTCGAAAATAGTAATTTCAAAACCCAAAATTTGAGCTTGACCCTTAATTCTGCCGCTTTTTTGTATGGGAAGATCGAAACCTTTTTTGAGAAAAAGCTTCCCTGTCACGTGACCTTTCTCAGGAAAAAAATCGCACTCGAATCTGACGCCGCGTTCCGAAGTTATTCGTCTTCGATGGTTCAGCCCCACGGAGCAGATGCTCAATGATGACGTCCACTTTTCAATTGGACTTCATTGCGGATAGTGGGATTTCTTTTTGTATTAATGGTATGAGGGTGGTAAAAAATGTCATATCGCAAGCGTCACACTTTTTGAATTAGTCATTGGACATAAAAGAAGTGATAACTTTACTAATACTTAGTAATTATAAAACTGTTAAAAATGCTAACTAATCGAAATTTAAATGTATTCTGAATTAGTAATAAACATGTTAACGTAATTTTAAGACTGAAAATTATGAAATAAAATATTATAGTTTAAAAAAACTAAAAAACACGCTTTTATCACGCACTAAAAATTCAAAAATAATTAAATTAAATAAAATTTTATTTGTTACGATGTATGCATGTTACCTTTGCCAATATTTTATTTTCATTGTAGGGTAAACGCAAAAATATATATTTTTTTATTCAATACGTGACGGATGATAGATATGCTAGGTAGTTATTGGTAAACTTATCACTTCTTTTATTTCCAATTACTAATTCAATTATATTCTTGGTATATACCTAAGTATAGTGGTTGAGGTGAAATGCGCGCCCGAGTGTCAATTTATACCTAGAAAAGGTAGTTGAGGTAGCCTATTTACTAGTGTTTCACTTAAAATGAACTAAATACTTTAAGTTAGAAAAGATTATTTACGAAAAAAAATTATTTAAATTTATATCTGTACATTATTTTTTGGAGCTTTAAATGTTATACAATTCAAATTTCAGGTAAGACTTGAAATGATGATAACATACAATCCGAAACTGGACTGGGCTGTTAACGGGAGCATCGACTGTTGGTGTTAGAAAAGTTCACGTCCAATTAATCTGCAAGTAGCTGCGATACACTCCGGATAACAGGTACCCCCAATTATTAATTACTTTTTGCCAATTGAATATCATGTACATATCGTCGGTGCGATTGCAATAACGCGTAAGAGCA
Organism: Machimus atricapillus; assembly: GCA_933228815.1. Taxonomy (NCBI): domain Eukaryota; kingdom Metazoa; phylum Arthropoda; class Insecta; order Diptera; family Asilidae; genus Machimus; species Machimus atricapillus. The sequence goes on from OW121788.1 coordinate 10,129,665, forward strand.
GTTTGCAATACCGCGTATTTAAAAAAGTCGCAAATTTAGATATTGCGCCAATGGCTTCTGAGCATTTATTGTCTCGTAATGGAACTCACGCGATTTGAATTAGCTAATAAGGAACTTCCATTTCACAAGAAAAAAACTCAGAAAAATGTATTCACCAAGATAATCAATTTTTTGTTCCTTCTGCAAATGTTGATACGCGGTATTGCAAACTGCTCTTACGCGCTTTTGCAATCACACCGACGATATCGCAAGTAGGATTTCCAATATAGAAATGCAAAGAAATTAAGAGTCATCAACAGAAAACCCCCGACATTGCATCATAAAGGCTTACAGAAGCAGAAAAAAGAAAAGATTAACTAAAAAATGTTTATTATTATACATTTTTTTATCGAAATACATAACATCCTACATATATTTCTCTCTGTTTAAAATTTGTAGAAGATCACAAAGAACGAAAAATATTTCTTCTTACTTAAATGTTATAGAATCACTAATAACTTCTTATTTAATAACGTGATTTAAGTAATAAATAATATCGCAACTTCTTTGCATAGGAACTACCGCACCAGTTGTTATGACTGGTTTTACAAATTTATTTTAAATTTTCCACTTCATGCTACATTTTGCGATGATGTCATGACTTTTCGACGATAACTGCAGAAATAATATCCTGATTTATTTTTTATTTTTGGACACTTAAATTAAAAAAATTTTTATCATGACTACTTATACATATCAGTCAAAATGTAAAAAGAAGTCTCTTATGTATTAAACCCGAGCTAAGTAGAGACTATTTACTGCACAACAAATTTCTTTTATTTAAAATAATGGTAGAAAATTCCAGATTGATCATGTTATAACAATTAAGAAATAATGTTTAGTTATTAATCTCTCGGTAACTAATATCCGATTCGATTGGTTGATAATGATCAAATAATAATTAATTTTAATAATTACTAAGAAACGGCTTTTAATTGACTTAAAAAAGGATAAAGCTATCATTTCGAATGGTACACATTTTTTTTACTTTACCGCTCGTTAAAAGAAAGAAAATAAAATTAAATTATGATATAATTCTTAATCATTACCGCAAAATAATGCTGAATCCAAAAAGTGGTAAAAATAACAAATGAAATTGATTTGTGTTTAACTTAATATGTATCTATGTACATATGTATATACAGTCATGATTATTATTTTTTAAATTTCAGAAAGAATCATTATTTTTATTCCAATTCTTTAAAATATTCCTCTCTAAAAAGAAAACTGAAAATTGATACATAAAACATACACACATATTATGTACATATGTACATGGCATTTACGCAAATTACCGACAAAGTCACACATGAAATGCACACACAACTCAATTAAAGAAATATAAACAAATTATTTGAAGAAAATATAAATATTAACATTTATTATCTTTTTAAATGCATCCTTTTATAATAAGTGAACTCATCCCTTGAGGAAACTTAATTTAAAATGTCGCTCAAAGAAATGACAGAAAGCTGTTGAAAGTGCAATTTGAAATTTTTTGGGGTGAAAATGGTATGCAAAAATGTCGGTTGCATGACATTTACAAAACATTTAAACATATTTAAGAAACTAATTACCGCCGACAAAAATGCTGTTGCATTTTCGTCACTTTTGAGTCGGAAATGTCATTGCAATCCGTGAGGAATCCTTTCTCAATATGTTCTGACCGAAATTGTTCCAGTTGTGCATTTCACCTTACATGACCCCTTTTCTCTTTAACTTATATTGTTGAGGCTTGTCATTTTTATTTACATATGGAAAGGCAAATGATGTCTTCATCCATCAACTAATATATGCAAATCGATATCTTGTCATCACTGTAAGATAAAACCACACCATTGATCGTTCAAAATTTGAAATGATGGTTCTTTTGGAATTTCAATACAGAAATAAAGCAATTTACATTGCAAATCTTGGTGCAATTTATAGCAATCGAAGGCTCCGCAAACATCCACACGCCCCGCCCGAAGATATGGAAATGGATACAGAGAGAAAACGATAATTTATGAGTCCCTAACGCATAATATAAATGTCAGTGAAACTTGTAACCGCAAGTGTATATAAACCTAAAAATATATACCATAGACCACGTCCGGAGTGTGGATATAGTGACTAGCATCGTTCTGATATATGCAAAAAGGTCAGTATCCCTTTTGTGGGGACAATTTCCTTCTAGTTTAAAGCTGATCTGGGGTTTTATGGTTCAATAAGGCACTGTAATGTGGACGAAATAAAATGGTTGTCTCTTTTTAAAGATCTCCCACTCGGCCATTTCTCTCTCCTATTGATTCGGAAATTTTTATCTGACCTAACTCTTGATTTATTTCGATTTGCCAGATACGTTCATTATACGACATAAATGCTTTTGGAGGAATGGACACAGACAAGTAGGGGCTCTGGGGAAGAAATTGTAATTTTATATTGATTAAAGCCGCAGAGTTGAGTTGATTTAGTAACATATGCAAAACTCGTTCAAATTTACATAAATATATGTACTAACATATGTAAGAGTTCAGTATTCCTTGAGGTTAGAATTGTTCTTTTAAACGATTTTAAAACTAGAAGTATGCTGCCAGATCAGATTTATTTTCCACACAATGTGACAATTACTATATTGAACATCAAAACCAAACTATAATTGCGAATGAGTGAAAGGAACATTATAATTGTTTAAAGAAGAATTTTAGTTAGGTATTTTTTAAACATTCCGTTGGGAAGAATGAAAACGAGCAATTTTAAAATTTAACATGCTAGCTGACCTGGATTGATCAGATGGCGACCAACAATTCCAAACACGGGATTGCCACGAGAAATGATATGACGGGGTTTAAAGAGATCCTGATTACATCACTACTTCTACAGTTTTAATTTTTCGTGAAATGAAGCTACATATATGTATGTATACTTTAGGGGTATTTTAACTTTTCCCGCAGTTACTATCGAAATTTCGAAATTTAAAATGGCGATTTCTAATTGAAAACGATCACGAAGATAATAAAAAAATGCATATACATATGTACCTATACTTAACAGTTAAAAATAATAATGTATATAAAGAAATAAATCATGGGTGGAAAAATCAAATTATTTGATGGCTCGTTGGCACGCAATAAAATTGTTCGATCGGATTGAAATTTGTACACACTGTTTTCTTAGGTAAATTTTATGCGATTTACAATGGCTATTCACGCTTTGATGCAACTTTGTGCTACGTACACTTTTCCTACGATTCTTTGCAATGTAGAGTGAACGCACCCAATCTTGATTGCATTGCAAAATAGAACTTATGTCAAAAAATCATCTGTCCGAAATGTCAAAAAAATAAATTACAGGAATAAAAATGCCGCGGAATTCAGCCAAACGTCAATTAATTGATAATTTGATAAACGATGCTGCCGATGAAATTTTGATGACCGAAGAATTTGGTAGGTACATGGATACTTTCGTATAAAGGATAATCACAACTTTCCGAAATTCAAGTAGAAATAATTTTTTTTCAGAAAGCGATAATGATGATTATATAGAGGAGGTACCTACTTGATAACCTTCACGAAGATATTCATGTAGTGATAACATATCGCTATGGAATTAAAAATTGTGTTCCAAAATCAGGTGTGTGGCATGAAGATGTTCTCACGCAACTGGACAATGACAGATTTAAAGCTATGATAAGGGTCGATCGACAACAGTTTTTGCAATTATTGCAAGCTATATCTGCGGACACTGTATTCAGCCAATCAAACAGCTGTGAAAAGATTTTAATTGCCCTGCAGTTAGCAATAGTTCTTTATAGACTAGGATCTTCAGGAGAAAGTGGGTCGATAAGGAAAATAGCAACAATATTTGGAATTGGAGATAGTAGCACAATTCATAAAATAACGACACGAGTTTTTACAGCATTCTTGCGATTGAAAGCTCAATACATTTATTGGCCCGATAAGGAAGAAAGAGCAGTTATTGCATCTGACACATTTCATGAACTTCCTTTTTGCATTGGCTATGTTGATGGGACGGAAATAAAATTGGCAGAAACTCCTGTTATAAATCCAGTACAATATTTTTCTAGAAAGCATATCTATTCAATTAAAACACAAATAATATGTAATTTCATACTTCAGATTAGACATGTAGTGACTGGGTATCCTGGTAGTGTCCACGATGCGAGAATTTTTTCAAATTGTCTTTTATCAACTGACAAGGAACACTTCTTTTCCAAACAACAATGGATTGCCGCTGATTCGGCTTATTCCTTGTCTGAAACTGTAATTACCCCATACAGGAATAACTCAAGATTGATGACGTATACGAAAAACGAAAGAAATTCAATTTAAAACATAACCAGTTTAGAATACGAGTTGAACACTGCATAGGGATTTAAAAAAAGATTTGGCAGTTTGAAGGAGTTAAGGCTGAGAATAAATAGTACAAAAAGTCGTGAAATGTGTAATGACTGGATTATCGTTTGCTGTATTATTCATAATATTTTTCTACCTAGTGTTTATATCAATAACTACACAAGTGAAAACTTTTGCTCTAATGACAATGGTGAAGAAAATGAATCTGAATCCTTAAGTAAACAATTTGAAATAAAGCAGCAAGCTTTGTACTCATTAATGTTTGAATAAAACAAAAGGAATATGTTATGTTATTTCATATATTTGCATTTCATTTCATTTCATTTCATATCTTTGAATTCGTTCTTGTTTTTCTATTTCCAGCTGCTTTAATCTTTCGTCCTCTATTTCCATTCTTCTCAACTCCATTTCGTCTTTTCTTCACAATTTATTTCAAGTCAGTAGCATTGCGAACAACAGTAAATAGTTTTCTTTTATCACCTCTTTGAGCTATAAAATCTAAAATAGATATCTTTAATGAAGAAAGTTTTTAAGCCTTAAAAAAGTCACGACAATAATATCAAATACATTATAACTTTAGACACACATAAATACGAATGGCCATCGGCATCGTCATTGTTCTTCGAAAGCGCATTCTGCCAGTCGAATAAGCAGTTTATCAACGTAAAGCAGTGACCACGTAATCCTAAAGCAAATATTTGAGAGAATGAGACCTTCTCTAGACTAATTTACAGAACGACTTCTCGAAATCACATTATGACAGAATTGTGATTTCAATTAATCGGTGGTTTGAGTTTACCACGTAGCGCCATCCTGCTGAAACCATCACCCAATTTACATTTACCATAATGCGATCTTCAGCATAGATTTTTAAAATTACAAGGAACGACGATACCACCACGTGTAAACCCGCCAAACGGGGCATTTTTCTGGATGTTATGGCGTCTCGCTGTCCAAAAGTGGCAATTTTTCTTATTTAACATACCCATTAAGGCAAAAGTGAGCATCAATGAGGAAGTTTATTATATTTTTATGTAAAATCCCAAAAGTCGGGAAATTATTTATACTAGCTAAGGAAATTGTGATTAGTTCGGCACTTCACAAACAATAACATGGAATAAAGGTAACAACGAATCGATTCGGCAGATGCAGCGTTGGGTTTCTTTTGATTTTTTAAATAAATCAATTGTGAATTTACAATAAAAAAACTTTCGCATATTCCGGCTATGGCCAAGCTTTTGTTCACTAAGAACAATTAAAATTAATTATAATTCAGATTATTAACTTGCAAAAAAAAGGTGTGTTGATGAGTATTAGTTTGTTAAAGTGTTCTTAATGGGCGAAACCATATGAAGAGGCCAGGTAGTGGCTTTTTTACAATGAAAAACACAATTGAATGCTTTCAAACTTTAGGGATGTTTTATTGGTGTTCTAATATACTTACACATGTAGATTTAAGATTTCTTTTGTAAGAAAAATTGTTTATGATTATCCGCAGCTCCCCATGGCAGGTCTTCCCCTGAATTCGCTGTCTGTAGGAACTCTGAGGATCGTAATTATCATTTGAAATTAAAAAGAAATAAAAAATAACACACAATTGATATATGGTTCAAATACCGTGCTTATTAAAGAACTACGTAGATCATAATAAAACTCGAATTCACCCAGGTTTATTGATTGTCTGCATCCTTTAATCGTTTGTAGTATTCAAAAAAAGCCTTAGTTTTATCATTGGGTTTTCAAAAAACAAAAATAAAGAAACACGATTCAAATAATACATTTAAGATTAAAAATCCATTTTTTTGAAAATTTCAAAAAGGTTATCTCACCCTAAGAAAACAAATCAGAATACTGAAATATTAAATTTACTGAAGAAATTGTTAGAAACTCTTTCCAAATGTAAAACAAATAATACGTTTTTTTAATACACATACCAAGCTTTATTTAGCTTTGTGGCGGTCCGTTCCGTCCCGCCCAATGCGCAGCGCTCACGGCGCAAGCAACTGCTGAAGCCGCGCGAGATTTATTCGTGTTGCCCGCATCCACACGGCATCTTCGTTGGTGCGGTTTGACGGCCCACTCTTTAGTCGTGGCTCCGGCATGTCAGCCGACAGGCCACTCTTTCTTCGTGGCTCCGCCATGTCAGCTGACAGTGCACACCTTATGACAGCGCGCTTTTATCCGTCCGTTCTTTTTCCGCCGTTCTTTTTTCCGCCGCTTTTCATTCGACAGCGCGCCTTTATCCGTCCGTTCTTTTTCCGTTTTCTTGCTAATGAAAGAAGCTTGTCAACAATGATGAAATCATCATTCTTCTTCGATCATTCTTCGACTACTTCGCACCGACTCGAACGGACACGGATCGGCCCGGCAGCTCCTCGTCGTATCCCGAAATTGAACTCTGTTAACTTGTGTAAATAATACTTAATAAAATAAATAAGCTGTTTGTAGTGAACTTGTTTTGCTTGATTAGACCTGAAAAGTTTTAGGAGCATTCTTCTCTGCAAACTTGCAAAGCTTTCTCGTTTTTCTTGATGACTAAAATTCTTTAAACATTGGAAAAAGTATACTAAAAGAAGGGAAAATTTATAAAGTTTTGAAATTTATATGAATGTCAAATTAGAACTTAAGCGGTCCATACACGGTACTACTAGTCCGCAGGCTGAGTCGCAAAATTCAGTTCGATATACTGCTACACACGTTCGGACTGAGCAATCACACTCATCTAACGTTTTTGAGTAGTGCGAAGCCAACAGTGAGAAAGTGAACAATATGGATAGAAAAATGATTTTGTGTTTATGTAAGTATAATTAAAGTACTTTAACTGCAATGCACGTCCGCTCTCTACAACATTTCACACAAGAATGCAAAAGACTAAAAACAAATGAAATGTCAAAAAGTCCGTCAGACTCCTCCACACACGATAAGACTAGCCTGCTGGATTGCAAGCTCCTCCCCCAAAAATCAAAAGTTTTTGATATTAGCGGACTAATTCTGCGACTGTCAGATGAGTCCGTCAGACAGAACTACACACGATAAGACTGCACTTGAGACTCGACTCAGTCCGCGGACTAGTCGTACCGTGTATGGGCCCCTTAATTCATAAAACTCACAAAAAAATTAATCCAGGCTCTTAGCTTATGATTCCATGAAGAAAAAACTAAAAGGAGTTACAAAATAAATGAAATAAAAATGAAAATGTCCAAATAATGAAAAATTAAATGAAATGAGTAAATGAAAGTAGTGATGGAGGAATAATCAAATAACCCAGACTCCGGCGAGTTGCTCAATGAACAGAAATCTCCACTGAAGTTTGAGGCGATTCCTGATGGTCCGTGAAAGCGGTCCTAAAGTTGGGGCATGTCCCGGGATGAATCGTTGTCGGCTGTGAACGTGGCGAAGAGCTGTAGCGTCTTCCTGATTGGGGTCCCTCCACCAGAACGTACAATGAACACTCAGAACAATCACGGTTCGAGTTAGTATTTGAGGAAATAAGTTTCCTTAAGGATGAGGCAATAATTAGGCAATCTCAGCCTTCAAGGACAGGACTTAGAATGGTTTAGGCAAGCTCAGCCTATGTATGAGATGGGGACTTAGAATGATTTCGGCAAACTCAGCCTTAAGGTTGGGACTTAGAATGTTCGGCAAGCTCAGCCTTAGTCCGGACTTAGGATTTTTTCGGCAAACTCAGCCTTATTTGGGACAGGATTTTTTCGGCAAACTCAGCCTTATTTAGGACTTAGGATTTTTTCGGCAAACTCAGCCTTATTTAGGGTCGGGATTAGGAATTAGTAGCAAAATCAGCTATTGAAGTGACTTACCAAGCTCAGGCTGTTAGTTGTCAAACTCAGACGAACTACCAACAAGTCTCGGTGAGCACGCGCTTATATAGGGCGAAAGCTCTAGCTTAGCTCAAAGCTCCGCGACGAAAGTTCGTGTGTATAAGACCGGCTCAAGCTCTTCGAAAAGTTTGTTTGATGCATTCGGCTAGCACGAAAAATGTCTGGCCGGATGCATCCACTTTTCGTGCTCCCGAGATTTGTCATTTGTTTGACAACTTTGCCTGTCAAAAGTAATGTGAGGTATAAACATCCTCCCGCCTACGGATTGACCCAACATGTAAATAATTAATATGATGTTCGAAAGGTTCCTTTCGGGGTTTTGATAAAGCGGACGATCCTTTTTCCTATGTGTATTTTATAGGATCGCTTCGCCCTTAACACCCCTTCCCAATTCACCACGACGTCCTTTAGAAGTCGCTTGACTTCGTCGCTCATCTCCACCGCTGCCGGTATTTGCGGGGCTGTTGTCGCCGGTGTAGGTGGCGCTGTTGCTTGCGATTGAAGGATGGGTGCCCTTTTCGGACGTATGTATGGGTGGACCCTTGGACGAGGCTGGGTTTTTGAGCTCGATTCTTGCGTTGTCTTCGTCTTTTCATCTTCTGTCTTCCGCTTTACCTTTATCCTTGCCTTTGGGTTACTTTGTTTAAGGCGTGCAACTAACTCCCGAGCCTTTTCGGAAATGGCCCCGGTTGCTTCAAACGGAGCCAGCCGTTTTTCTACGAATCGAGGTGGTTGGTGCGTGGGAGTCAGCGGTGGAGTAAAGGATGGTTCGTCGTCAATCTGCAAGGTGTCGGATGGCGCCGTAAATGAATCAGAAGACGATGATGAAGATGACGATGTGGATGAGGAGGAGGATGTCGATGATGACGATGACGATGAAGATGAGGAAGACGATGAAGATGGTCGTGCCTTTCTTCCCTTGACTCTCATTTTTTTTTTGTGTGGTTATAAAGTGTTTGCTATATGAAAGTAGGTATATTAGAAATTGATTTTGTGATTATTGGTTGGACTTTGAACATGTATGGGTCTCATGCAGACGTTACACTGGAAGTTTGCAGACCTTGGCGATAGGTCGGGTAAAACTTGAATTGTTAGTTTGTACTTGGACGACCCTTACGCGGTCGTCAGTACCGGGGAAAATCTTGGTTATTCTTCCCACTGGCCATTTTGTTGAGGGTACTGATTCGTCCTTGATTAGGACGATGTCGTTGACTGCAAGATCGGTCTGGGGTTTTTTCCACTTGTGTCGTTGCTGTAAGTGATGCAGATATTCCCTGGACCATTTTTTCCAGAATTGTTGCGTCAGAGACTGTACATACTGCCATCGTCTTAGAGGGGTTTCATCTGTTAGGACAGTAGATTCTGGAATAGCAATAATATTTCTCCCGGTAATAAAATGCCCGGGCGTAAGAAGATTGTGACTGTGTGGATCGTTTGAAAGTGGTATAAGAGGTCTGGAATTTAAACAGGCTTCGATCTGGCACAATATCGTTGATAACTCTTCGTACGTCAAGGTGGCGTTATCTACGACCTTTTTTAAGTGAGTTTTGGCTGATTTCACCCCAGCCTCCCATAGTCCTCCAAAGTGGGGTGCTGATGGTGGATTGAAGTGCCAATTTATACCTTCCTTTTCGATGTCATGCTGGATCTGTTCGTTTAAAATCCGGTTTGCCTTGATGAAGTTGGTTCCACAATCTGAGTAGAGGTCAGTGCAGCGCCCTCTTCTGCTAACAAACCTCCGTAATGCTGCTATAAATGCGTCAGCTGTTAAGTCGGTTACTGCTTCTATATGTATCGTGCGAGTGGCCATGCAAACGAATAAACAAATGTATCCCTTGATCCGTTTCGCGTTTCGCAGCTTCGATGCCTTGATTTCAATTGGTCCTGCGTAGTCGACTCCTGAGTGTTGAAACGGGAGTGTTGTATTAACTCTGCATGAGGGTAGGTCTGCCATGAGCTGGTTCGTTAACCGCGGTCTGTTCTTCACACAGGTCACACATTTGTTTAACTGAAAGCGAATTGTGTTTCTGGCATTGAGAAGCCAGAATTTAGTCCTTAGTGTATTCAGGACTAATTGGGTGCCACCATGCAGGGTGATCTTGTGTATGTGATTTATTAATAGCTTCGTGACGTGATGATTTTGTGGGATGATGGCTGGATGCTTTGTTTCATACGGAAGTTCGTGGGTTGCTTGCAATCGCCCACCAACTCGAATGATACCGGCGGAATCCAGAAACGGGTTCAATGTTAGCAGTTTGCTTGTATTATGCAGTTCTTGTTTCGTTTCTAGATCCCGAAGTTCCCTCGAGAAGGCGCCCCTTTGCACCAATTTTATTATAAGGTTCTCGGAGAATTTGAGTTCGGCAACCTGTAGGTGATGAGTTGTCTTGGAATGTGTTGGTTTATTCCTGCAGTTGTTGATGAATCTGTAACAATAAGCTACTATGCGGGTTAGTTTAGAGAACGTCGAATATTTAGATAACCAATCTGGTTCGATGATGTTGATCAGAGCCTTGACCTTTCTGACTTCGTGCTCCGTATCATGAGTGCGGGGTTGTTGAGGCCATTCGGTGTGGTCCCTTTTCAACCATTCTGGTCCTTGCCACCAAAGAGGATGATCCCTTAATTGAGCTGCTGATGCTCCTCTAGACGCGCAGTCTGCTGGATTGTCGTGTGTGTTGACGTACCGCCATTCGGAAGGTTGTGTGTTCTCTAAAATTGTGCGCACTCGGTTAGACACAAAGGGTTTCCACCTGGATGGGTCTCCTTTTATCCAGGCCATCGTGATTTGTGAGTCTGTCCAAGCGAATGTTGGGACAGTGCTGAAATTTAAATCGCTCTTGATGTGTTTGATTAGTTGTGATACTAAGACCGCGCCGCATAGTTCCAGTCGTGGCAAAGAGACTCGTTTGATGGGTGCAACTCGTGTTTTTGCTGCGCATAATGTGATGCTTCCTGTGATCTTAAGATAGACTGCTGCTGCGTATGCTGTGTTAGATGCGTCGGAAAATCCATGGATCTCGATAGTTTGATGATGAGGTGAGTAGTTGTTCCATCGCGGGATTCTGATGGTTTCAGCCTGAGGAAGGTCCTTCCGTATAGACATCCATTCGTTCTGCAGATTGTTAGGAACTTGTTCGTCCCAAGAACATCCAGACACCCATAGTTTCTGCATCAGAACCTTCCCTTTCATGATGATAGGTGCTAACCATCCGAATGGGTCGAACAACTTGGCTACTTCGGAGAGAATTTGTCGCTTTGAGTAGGACTCCTTTGGGTCTGGTAAGTTCACTTTGAAGGTGAACTCGTCGCTCGATGGATACCACCGGATTCCGAGCGTTTTCACTGTAGTGGTGTCGGAGAGGTCCAGCGAATCCTTCATCTCTCTATACTCAGGGGGTATATGATCAAGCAGTTCCGTCTTGTTGGCGGTCCATTTACGAAGAGTGAATCCTCCTGCGTGCAGTAGTTGAGTTAGCTCCTTCTGAAGCTGGATCGTGTCGTTTATCCTGTGGCCTCCACTGTTTATGTCGTCCACGTAACATTGTGTTTGGAGTGCCTGTGATGCCTTCGGGTATCGATGCTCTTCGTCCTGTGCCAGCTGGTGCAAGGTCCTAATTGCCAGGAATGGGGCTGCGGCTGTACCAAAGGTGACGGTGGTTAAAAGATAGTCCTTTATTGGCTCGTCTGGGTTGTCTCTCCATATTATCCTTTGGTAGTTTTGATGTTCTTCCCTGATCCCGATCATCCTGTACATCTTCCCGATGTCAGCAGTGAAAGCGTATTTGTAATTTCTCCATCGCAACAACGTAGTCCAGAGGGTGCCCTGTATGGTGGGCCCGACTAACATTTGTCTTATTGTGTGTGATACTGTGCGTCTTTCTCAAACCGTCTTTCTAGTCGGAGAAATTGAGCTACAGCATTAGATCTGGAGAATCCCAAGTCGGGACCTTCAGGGTTTTTGAATGGTATGAGTACGGAATAACGCCCATTCTCATGTCGAATATGTGTGGACTGGTAAGATTGTTCGCTTTTTTGTTCGTCGATAGAACTGCGTGGTTGGGTTGGTATTTCTTCTAATTCCCAGAACCCCTTGAGAGTTGTATTAATGTCTTCTAGGGTCGTGCATTGCTGGTTGAAGAAATTTGTGGCGTTATGATCGCTGCGAGTACTTGACAATGTGCCCAAGAGAATCCAGCCTAATTTTGTGTCTTGAGCGATTGGCATGTCATTACTGCCTTTGACTATGCCTGCCTTGATGATTGAGCCATATACGTCGGCTCCTAGCAGTAAGTCTACTGGCTTAGGTTCATTGAACGTGGGGTCGGCTAAAGCCAAATTGGTTATGTGATTAAATTTGGAGATGTCGATTTTGCTTGTTGGTAGCAAACTCGAAATGTTCTGGATCACGCATGCGTCTATTGTCGTATGAAAGGACGAACGAATAGACTTAATGCTGAGCTTGGTTTGGAATGGCGCGATCGCGGTTGGTTTGTTTCCAAGCCCTGAGATTCGGACGTTGGATTTTGTGGTTTCTAAATTTAAGCGTTTCCACGCATCTCGAGTAATTAGAGATATCTCAGAGCCAGAATCAATTAAGGCTCGTAGATTTTCTGTTCGTGCTGTAGGACCTTGTGCTTGTACTAATGCGGTTGATAATAACGCATTTTTTGGTTTTTGACTAAAGAAGCTTTGTATTGCTTCGTTTGTAGACTGATTTAAAGCCTTTAACTCATGTAAGCTTTCATGAGTTTGGTCTATCAGGTTGCGAATGGATGAAGCGGATTCTGTTTTTATCTGTTGATGGCTGCACAACGTTTTCAGATGAGTGTTAATTAAAACCCGTTCATTGTTGTATCGTTTATACAGACTTTCCCACGCGGGCTTATAATTTTCTTCCGTGATTTCGTATTGTTTTAATAACCGTGCTGCTTCACCACTGACAGAAGCCTTCAAATAATGTAATTTCTCTACCTTGGAGAATTCGGTGTCTTTATGAATTAGAGCATGGAATAGATCATAAAATGATCGCCAGGAACTATAATTCCCATCGAATTGTGGTAGAGAAATCCTGGGTAGTTTCATGTTTGAAACTTGAGACGGTTGAGGACTCCTTGTCAGTGGTTTATCAGCCTGAGAACTTAATCGTTTAAGTTCTTCCTTAAGTGACGTGATGTAGTCAATGTACCGATCTTGAAATTTTTCGTAAAACCCATCAGTGTGATATGACGATTCCTCGTCTTTATCCTTTTCACTGATTAACGTGTGGTTGTTTTCAAACCGAGCCCATTGTGCATTGAAAATGTCAATGTACGTGAGTAATAAACTTTGGGTTATCCCGGAAACCCTTTTTTTCTCGAAGGAATCCCAAGTTTGTTGAGCCTGGACATAATGTGAACGTTGTGCTCTTATGAGCTGATCTAGAGTTTGCTTTGGCGCCATATTGGATCCGACTCGAAGGACCACTGTTAAATCGTGAAAGATACGAATTATTTGTAAGATAGGGTGGATCCAAAGGAGTATGGTCGCCAAATCAAACTCGTGTTTAAAGTTAAATTGATTAAATTTAATTCATAAAACTCACAAAAAAATTAATCCAGGCTCTTAACTTATGATTCCATGAAGAAAAAACTAAAAGGAGTTACAAAATAAATGAAATAAAAATGAAAATGTCCAAATAATGAAAAATTAAATGAAATGAGTAAATGAAAGTAGTGATGGAGGAATAATCAAATAACCCAGACTCCGGCGAGTTGCTCAATGAACAGAAATCTCCACTGAAGTTTGAGGCGATTCCTGATGGTCCGTGAAAGCGGTCCTAAAGTTGGGGCATGTCCCGGGATGAATCGTTGTCGGCTGTGAACGTGGCGAAGAGCTGTAGCGTCTTCCTGATTGGGGTCCCTCCACCAGAACGTACAATGAACACTCAGAACAATCACAGTTCGAGTTAGTATTTGAGGAAATAAGTTTCCTTAAGGATGAGGCAATAATTAGGCAATCTCAGCCTTCAAGGACAGGACTTAGAATGGTTTAGGCAAGCTCAGCCTATGTATGAGATGGGGACTTAGAATGATTTCGGCAAACTCAGCCTTAAGGTCGGAATATTCGGCAAGCTCAGCCTTAGTCCGGACTTAGGATTTTTTCGGCAAACTCAGCCTTATTTAGGACTTAGGATTTTTTCGGCAAACTCAGCCTTATTTAGGATTTAGGATTTTTTCGGCAAACTCAGCCTTATTTAGGACTTAGGATTTTTTCGGCAAACTCAGCCTTATTTATGGTCGGGATTAGGAATTAGTAGCAAAATCAGCTATTGAAGTGACTTACCAAGCTCAGGCTGTTAAGGCCTGCGCCCATACGATCCAGCGGTCTGCGTTCATGCATCAAGCTTTAAGCTGTTGATGGATCTCGATGCCTGCCGCTGCATGGCAATTCAGAGGTTCGCCCATAAGATCCGTCATCTCACAATGCCACAAATTGTCAATAGTCACAGCACAGCCACAGCACAGCGCAGGAATTTTATTCAAGGAGCAATTTTGAAAATTAAAAGGATAAAAATGGATCTTACTATATTAATTAAATTTCTTTTAATAGGAATTCTGCTATTAGGTGCGTCCAATGTTTCAGGTACACTTTGCCGGGATGTAAACAGTCAGCTGTGAATGCACAACTTTGAACTTGCAAGTTTGAAAGTCCACCCTAGGTTCAAACCGGCTGATGCGTTCCGATGCATGAAAATATTGAGAAATGTTCAACATTTCCATGCGTCGATGCATCGCCATGCATCGCTTATGGGCGAAGCTCCATAAGAAAGCATGGATTTCAATATTTTCGTGCAGCAACAGCTTAAAGCTTGATGCATGAACGCAGGGCGCTGGATCGTATGGGCGCAGGCCTTTAAGGCGATGCATCGACGCATGGAAATGTTGAACATTTCTCAATATTTTCATGCATCGGGACGCATCAGCCGGTTTGAACCTAGGGTGGACTTTCAAACTTGCAAGTTTAAAGTTGTGCATTCACAGCTGACTGTTTACATCCCGGCAAAGTGTACCTGAAACATTGGACGCACCTAATAGCAGAATTCCTATTAAAAGAAATTTAATTAATATAGTAAGATCCATTTTTATCCTTTTAATTTTCAAAATTGCTCCTTTAATAAAATTCCTGCGCTGTGCTGTGGCTGTGCTGCGGCTGTGCTGTGGCTGTGCTGTGACTATTGACAATTTGTGGCATTGTGAGATGACGGATCTTATGGGCGAACCTCTGAATTGCCATGCAGCGGCAGGCATCGAGATCCATCAACAGCTTAAAGCTTGATGCATGAACGCAGCCCGCTGCATCGTATGGGCGCAGGCCTTTAGTTGTCAAACTCAGACGAACTACCAACAAGTCTCGGTGAGCACGCGCTTATATAAGGCGAAAGCTCTAGCTTAGCTCAAAGCTCCGCGACGAAAGTTCGTGTGTATAAGACCGGCTCAAGCTCTTCGAAAAGTTTGTTTGATGCATTCGGCTAGCGCGAAAAATGTCTGGCCGGATGCATCCACTTTTCGTGCTCCCGAGATTTGTCATTTGTTTGACAACTTTGCCTGTCAAAAGTAATGTGAGGTATAAACACCCTCAATATGAGTATCAAATGAAAGGGCTTGACCAGTAGAATATAGTACACCATGAAGAATTCAAAATCTAAGATTGCCGCCGGTACAAATAGATTTTAGACAGTCTATACATTAAAACTGATATCTAGGCATCTAATTATTTTTTAGTCTTTGGAAGGATTATGTATTGAGGAAATAGACTGCAACAAATTCTTAGGAAAGAAACCTACACCCCTATCATGAATTCCACTGGAATCGAATCCAAAGGAGCTTAGAAAAGCCCTTTTTAGTAAATCTTTCTGAACAACTTGGAAAATTTTTAAGAAATTTATTTGAGTTACCTTTGACTTCAATTAATTCCTTCGTTCAAAGTGTTCAAATAAATTCCACTAGAAAAATCCAATGGAATTATTTTGACGTTAAGTGCGGAAAAACTTATCAAAATCAAAGGTAACTATAATGAATTAGTAAGAATTTTAGGACCCTATTAAGGAATTTTTATTCAAAACGAGCTTTATTAAGCTCCTTTGGATTCGATTCCACCGGAATTCATGATAGGGGTACTAGTAATAATGAGATACTAAATGAACTAAATATAATGAGAAATATTAAGTAAGGAAATAAAAACTAAAAACTTAAAAATAAAATAGGTAAAAAGAAATTTTTATGTTAAACGGTTTTATTGATGTAGATAATGTACTAAAAGCTAAAAATTAATTAGGTAGGTCCTAGGTAGGTACAAAAGTCGTCACACAACTCTCCTCATCAATCTAGAGAATAGATCAGACTCAAAAATAAAATCGTGGGGCATAGCGTGACCTGACATGAGCGGTTGACTGTTGATACGCGCCCCACGATTTTATTCTTGAGTCTGATCAATGCCCTAGATTGATGAGGAGAGTGGTGTGATAACTTGTACCTAGGACAGGACCTACCTAATTATTTTTTAGCTTTTAGTACATTATCTACATCAATAAAACCGTTTAACTTAAAAATTTTTCGGTAAAGTCTAGATCACATATTATAAAACGAGTTGTGATCAAAGAAAAAAAATCCTTGCTTAAATCACTAGTCAATTGTAGGTAAATAGAGTACAAAGTTGGGCCTACAAACTTCAAAAACTTAGTTTTGAGAAAAACTCGAGTAAAGTTTTAAGTAGAAATAAAACAGAGAAAAGAATTTTTTTGTAACTTATAATTCAGTTCAATGTCCAAGGCATCCTTTTGCTCTTGAACAGTGATACGTATGCTGAACAAGTAAAGCCAAACTAAACGTACTTATGTTCAACGAGCAAAGCCAAATTAAAAAGGCAACCCTTAAAAATGATAGAAATTTTAGTTTCCAAAGGCCTTTTCTCCTTTATTCCAATTGACTTAAAAATTTGGGAAACTATTCTTGACATAAACAATGTATTACCATGTATTACTATGCAACTAGAAATACATTGTTCGAAGGTTTAAAACCCATATAACTAATACCTCAAATTGGATTATTTGTAATGCTAAAGACTATGTTAATGCCTTCTAAAGTAATGCATTATTATACAGCTCTGTAGCTACATATGTCTGAGATACTCTAGCATTACTGAAGATTTGTATCTCGCAATATAATATATCAAATGTCAAAATATGAGTCAAATGGGTTGTTTTAAGTGAGAAATGTTACTTCTTGAATTATTAGACTATACATATTAAATATACATATTAAAAAATCCGTTAACGTCTCAATCTTGACGTAATATTAGTCTCCCTATAATAAGTGACGAATGCAAGCGTTATGGCTTTGGATAAGACGGCAACTTGTATACATATGTAGGTACGGTGGCGTTAAGTTGCTCCTGCAAACGATCCTATTTATGCCATCGAAAATGTGTAAGATGGCGGCTGCAGTATTGATGTGTGGAAATGTTTCTCCTGGTATGGCGTTGGATCTAATTTACCGATAGTTCAAGGAACGGAATATATACAAATGAGTCCTAGTAAATATACTTGAGAATGCAGAGTGGGAATGAACGACACCAAACGCACTTTAATAACGACCCTAAGCATACAACTAAATCAGTGAAGCTTTGTGTGAAATTGAAGAATATACCATAGCCCGGTCAAAATAGACATAAAAAGAGTGATCAAATAACAAAAACTCCGACAGAGCTGAATTTTGGTAGAGACCTTGGGTACACCAGTAGAAATAATGTGCCAAAAGTCCCCATAAATCCCATGTGTGCTAAAAAAGTTATTCAAGATCAAAGGTCAACATTTTCGGTTTTTCGGATTTTTCTCGGAAACGGTAATTTTTATTAAAAATATAGCCCAGACAAAAATTGTAGATCATAAAATTGTCTACAAAAATAGTCCGTATATTTTTTTTCCTAAGAATCATCATTCCTAAGATATCGCCGATCTAAAAGTTTAAGGCGTTCCAATTGGATTTCATAGCGGATAGTGGGTTTTGTTGTTGTAATAATTATTATAACACGAATAACTTCGGAACGGGCCGTCGGATTTGAGTGCGGTTTTTTTCGTGAGAAAGGTCCCACGACAGGGAAGCTTTTTCTCTAAAAAAGTTTCGATCTTCCCATACAAAAAATCGACAGAATGAAGGGTCAAGGTCAAATTTTGGGCTTTGATATTGCCATTTTCGAAATTTGACGGGGTCTCTCCCGCTTGTTTGTCGACAGATTGAGTCGTGGGTGGTATCTTTGGAAAGCTTGAAGGCTCAGCTTTCTAATGCGTTGTCAACCAGTATCCTGGGATGTCTCTGAAAGAACTTATATGCATTTTCTAGGTTGACCTCCTCCAAATGTTCAATCGCGATTTTAGGGGGGAAGGGCCGATTTTAAGAAGGGATAGAAACTTTTTTTGAGAAAAAGCTTCCTTGTCGTGGGGCCTTTCTCAAGAAAAAAATCGCACTCGAATTCGACGGCGCGTTCCGAAGTTATTCGTGTTATAATAATGAATACAATAACAAAACCCACTATCCGCAATGAATCCAATTGGAACGCCTTCAACTTTTAGATCGGCGATATCTTAGGAATGGTGATTCTTAGGAAAAAAAGTATAAGGACTATTTTCGTAGACAATTTTATGATCTACAATTTTTGTCTGGGCTATATTTTTAATAAAAATTACCGTTTCCGAGAAAAATCCGAAAAACCGAAAATGTTGACCTTTGACCTTGAATAACTTTTTTAGCACACATGGTATTTATGGGGTCTTTTGGCACATTATTTCTACTGGTGTACCCAAGGTCTCTACCAAAATTCAGCTCTGTCGGAGTTTTTGTTATTTGAAATGTCTATTTTGACCGGGCTACCAGTCTTAGATTGGTCATCTACATCTCATCAGAAAATAATTGATTGATGTCCGCATTACAAATCAGGAATAATTAGTTCCAGGAAGAAAAAGATTGGCGAAGGCACGGTCGCCAAGGGTTAAAAATTTTAAGCGTTTTAAGCTTCGAATTGAAAAAAAGCAACTACACTCGAATTTTTTTGTGGTACTTTTAATGTGCGACAGGGGTTTTGAGGAGAAAGACTGCATGCAAAAGTAACCTTCGTTCATTTAGACCCTTTGCATGAGCAAATTACTGCCTCTGAGCCGTACAGTTCCTGCCTCATTTGCCACGCCTTTTAATTAAATTATAATAATCACGAGGTTGCTTTCATTAAGCGGGGACTCTATCTGAAAATTACTAATTTTATCATTTTCCCAACCGAGTCGGTTACCACAAAATACTCCGAACGAAAAGGCAAGAACTCGTTTCATGTTAATTAATTCGACGGTGTTATGAGCCCCATATTATCTTATCTCAAATTCCATGAAAACATCCTATCTGCGAAGAGGTCTGCTCCGCTGTATAAAATTTAGCAGCCGCATAATTTGCCCCGTCCGTGCCGCGGCAACTGTATGGATCCAGACAAATACAGGGTCGGGTACAGTAAAAACAGCAAAATTCACACACAAAAAATAACCGGAATAACAAAGAAAAATTTGAAAGAAAAGGAGCATTCGTAGCGCTTACAATTCCTTCGTCGTACTTAATTAAGAGAACTAATGAATTATTCATTCGGCAGTGGCTTTGTGTGCTTCTTGCGCCATTCGCGCCATCCGCGGCCTCGTTAAATGGAATCAGAAAATGCGGAATGCGCGCGAATTATTTATGCATATGAGATAAAAGTTTCTTTTTTAATTACAAATATTAATAAAACAGCTTATACTATTAATTAGTAGGTTGTTTAAACTCAATTTGAATAATTTCAATTTGTGGCGCGCGTTTGGCGCAAGGGGCATGCTGGAGCAATAAAGTTTCACAACACAGCCCTGGATGCGACACGAATCAAAACAACCGCGCCACCAGAACGGCCTTTTAAAATCTGAATGTGGAGTGATAATGAGAAAAGGACGACCGCAAATGGAACAACGAGTGTAAAAAGGATTACTCTGAAATAAAGTTAAAATAAATTGCCTTATTATGCATATGCGGGCCGATAGCTAATAATGCAATTCGAGATTATGTCGGGTCTAATTGATAAAATTCACTGCACAATTATAACAATGGTATGGCGAGGAGTAGACGCGCCACTAACAGTGCCCACAGGATCCAAATTGATTTTCCGTAATGAAGCGCCCCATTCCGATTCCTCGTTCAGTCCTCATTCAATAGAACGACTCCCAGAAATATTGATGGTTGTAAGTACCTACATCTAACACAACAAATCAAAATTAGTTTGACACTATGCATTAAATACCTACATGAGTGCGCGCCGTACATTCGTTGCATATAGCCGAATGAGGTGATAACAATACTGGTTACCTGCGCTTCGTTAAGCGCATATACAGCACTCGGTCTATCGCACCGAATACAAACGGAATGTTATTCAAATTCACGGCGGTGCAGCCTTTTATTAAAAGCCTCGCTCCCAAGAATATTAAGTTTCACTTCTGTCGCATTTGCGCCAAGGAATTGCATTAACGTAATAAGCTTTCTTTCCATTCCTTTGAAAATTCTTTCAAGAAGCACAGCACAAAGACTGCATACTCCTTGTGATATGTATGTCGGCTGATTCAGACAACGATTACGTTTAGAAATCTGTAAATTATTTTGAATCTCCTTGGATATTTTAGAAAATTAAACTCTTTTCGCTTTCAGATCTTCTAATGATAGTAGAACCCCATTACCATCTGGGCACTGCAATTCGCGCTGCTGCATTTCCTGTAATAGAGTCTGTAAACTGAGAAATATTTGATCCCGATTTGGCCTGGAGATTTCCCACCGCCCCGCTGCTTTACCCACCTTCTTATCTGCCGTAATAGAGCAATGTACATACCTACATACCTACATATATCTATGTATGTATCCTAAGCGAGAACCAAGCAGTTTCTTTTTCTGTATGTCCTTGCGTTAAATGAGACAATGCTGCTTTACTCCTCCCAATGCTTACAGCGGCTTGTTTCACATTAACAGAAGTTTAGTTACGGTTGTTACACCAAATGTATTCGAACGGCAATCTAAGTTTGGATCGTTAAGCGTCGCAATCTGTGATAGTTTTGATTATTGTCAGAGCAATAGGAGTAATTCTTCTGCGGGGCTCTAGTGAAGTTGCTCCCGGAAATGTCAGGAAAATACAATTTAAGAAGGCCATGTCATTTTTCTTAGTTATTCTGGAGTACGAAAACCCTACATTTCTTAAATTTTCATGAATGAAACTTTAGCTGCGTTTTTTTCGAACAGAACAGAAGGAGATTTTGCTTGGATGCGAAATTAAACATGAATAAAATACAGGAAAAAATTAAAGTTAACTAAAAAAAACATCAAATTGCAATGACGTCTATCCACTTTTAAGTCAAAAATTAATCTGAAATTTGTTCAGTTCAAGATTTGAAGTATTGCTGAACAAAAACCATGGCAATTTGATGCATTGTTGATGCAAATTGATAATCGTTACTCTGATGAACTATTAATAAATTTCAGTTCAATATATAATTCATACATTTTCGTTTTGTTCTGGAGACACGAAAAAAACGCATCTTTTAGAGATAAACAATTAAAGAAATCCACTATAACGCAGGAACTAACTGCTTTAGGAAGATACACTTTCTGCATATGCTAACGAAATAGAGTAAGAAATATTACAATAAAAAGTTTTCTAACAATTTTTGGAAAATGACGAAGGTAGGTAGGAATCCATTCCTTAGGTAACACCGTAGTTTGATTATATAAAGAACTAGGTATGCCAGCAAGGACTCTATATCACAATAGATGGCGAAACTTGTATCAGTCCGTCATTTTAAGTGAAAACATAATTTTGAATTTGAAATTCAATTCGGAAGTGAAGTTTTTTACCACAAATATGAGTAAAGTTTGAAAATGTACATATACCTATGTATAGCGATGATATAACCTTCTCCTAGACTTCATTAGGGCTCTGGCAAGGATTTGAAAGTTTATGTGGGTGTAGCGTAGATTTTAAACGCTCGGACGGCACAAAAATCGTATTTTGCGTCCCAAAGATGAAATGGGAAATGCATTTATCTTTTTTTTTTGGAATAGTAATTTTAAAGGGGCCGAAAAACCATACCACAAATAACAAAAAACCGGCCAAGTGCGAGTCGGATTCGCACGAGTTACATATATTGATATGCAACCCCTGGAATCCGATGACAAACTGCTTAAGTCACACGAAATTCAAGCCAAGCCCAAGCCTATGGCATGGTAAGCATTCCTAAAGTCTAGACAGATATTAAATTACCTGACTTAGCTAAAAAGCCTTTTTGTTCACATTAAGGTTCTCACCAGAAAATATGATTAGGTTGCAAAATATGATAGGAAGCTGGGGTCGTGGAGATTTTGATAAAGTTGAGTCTGTCGCTGATCGTCCGGTTGAAAAGTCAATTTTTGGACACGGTCTTGAAAATAAAAATTGTAAAGTGATTTTTAGAAACTACTTTGAAAATATAAGTTGTAAAGTGATTTTTAGAAACTACTTTGAAAATAACAATTGTAAAGTGATTTTTAGAAACTAATTTGAAAATAAAAATTGTAAAGTGAATTTTTTTAGAAACTGTCTTGAAACTAAAATTTGTGTAGAATAAAACGAAGTTTTAATAAAAGAAAAACTCTACATTGTGTTTTTTATTTCTTAATGAAAAAGTAAAAAAGGCCACAAAATCTAACTGGCGCAGTCGGTGCTGGCCCTATTAAATTAAACTAGGAGCCAAATAAGGAACTCAGTGTTAAAATAAGTGCGATACGAAGCAATTTAAGCAAACATTTAGTAAGTTGCGAAGAAACGAACACGAATTAACGCTGGAAAACAGGGAAAGAAGGAATCAGAGGAATCAGATTATTGATCAAAACCGAGAAATGGCCCAACCGGAGAACGGCGAGGTACTAGGACGTTGCCTAGTGGCCCTAACGGAAATACTGAACAGGCAGACTCAACCACCATCATTAAGACGAAATATAGAAAAGGATCTCCGATATCTACCAAACTTCGAAGGAAAACCTGGAACACTACCAGCATTCATAGCAGCAGTGGACAGGACTCTCACAGACTACGGAGTACAGGCACCTCAGGCATACACTATCATCTATAATGAGAAGATCCTGGGACATGCAAAGAATTATTTGGAGACATCACCTCCGACTACATGGGAGGATTGCAAAGCCAAGCTGAAATTACAATATAAACCTTCTAAGGACCAGGGACGAATTATGCAAGAAATCAGTAGGCTAAAAGTGAGTACAATTGAAGAATTAGTGGATAAAGTAAGAAGATTTGTTATTGATATCTCAGAATGTGCAGTATTTAGCGAGTTCCAAACAGAAATTGTTAATCACCTTAGTAGTGTGTTAATATTAAAAATAAAAGAAATTACGGCCGGTGAACTAGCATCAGAATTGCATAATAAATTTACATTAAAGGAAATTAGGGAAGTAATAAATAAATATATAGGACAAGACGAATATAACTTAAAGTGGCATAGACCATATCAAGTATCAAAAGAAAGACATAATTTAAGACAAAATTACCCATATCAAAATTTTAATAATTCGCAAAATAATTCCTATGGTAATAATAATTTTCGACAAGACAGAAATACAAATTCAGGACAGGTGAGAAACAACAATAGCAGCAGTTCAAGACAAACCCCACAGAATTCTGAACAAATACGAAACAATAATAATAATTCAGGTTAAACACGACATACCAATTATAACGACAACTATAGACAACAAAACAATAGCAATTATAACTACAACTATAGACAACAAAATAATAACAATTATAGACGAAACAGACCAAACAATGACAATAATTTAACTAACTAACCTAGAGGTCAATCAGTTCAACAGAATAATACTAGCACAGCACAAGAACCAATGGAAGTAGATGCCTTAAGCACAAGAAATGAAAATGAAGTGAATCAATTAAACGATGAATTTTTTATCAATTAGCCTCGGAAACCAAGAAAATATATGTCATTTTAACGATAAACAATAAAAAATATGTGGCGTTAATGGACACAGGATCGACAATTAGTTTATTAAATTCAAAAACGATAACAGATAACATCTACGAAGAATTAGGAGAAAGAAATATAAAAATTAGCACTATTGAAGGGGAAGTTCAAAAATATACAGAACTAGTAAAAACAAAGTGTCCGGAGGAGTTTAAATAAGTAGAAAATGCCAGAATGAAATGGGTTAAAATAAATTTAAATAAAACATACGATTTTTTGGTCGGTATGGATTGGATAGAAAAGAATGTAAAAATAATAGATATGGAGAAACGGGAAATCATACTAACTAATAACGTAAAACTACCTTTTCTTAATAAAACCATTCAGGAAGAAATTAATATGCTAGAGGAAAACGATATAGGAAATATAAAATTAAATCATTTAAATGAGGAAGAAAAATCGGGAATATCGAAATTATTAGAAAAATATAACACTAATATTTAAAGAAGGCGATCAGTTAACGAATATGAAAAGCATAGTTCATGAAATAAGGACAACAACGACTGAACAAATCAATTCAAAACTTTTTCGCTATCCACCTCAACATGAAGCAGAGTTAAAAAAGCAGCTGGATGACATTGAAAAGCAGGGTATTATAAGAAAAAGTAATAGTAAATATTCGTCACCAATATTCGTAATTCCAAAGAAGAGGGACAAGTCAGGAATTCAAAAATATCGGTTGGTAGTAGATTATCGAAAACTAAATCAGATCACAATAGACGACAAGTACCCACTTCCTAATATAGAAAGTATATTGGACAAGTTGGGGAAAGCCCAATATTTTAGTTCTATAGACCTAGCAAAAGGGTACCACCAGATATTAGTGGCTGAAAAGGATATAAAAAAAACTGCCTTTATATCACCCTTAGGCCTTTACGAGTTTGTCAGGATGCCTTTTGGGCTGAAAAATGCCCCTGCCACCTTTCAAAGGCTAATGAACGAAATTTTAAGGGAATATATTAACAAGATATGTGTCGTCTACTTAGACGATATTCTTATCTTCTCAACTACCCTAAACGAACACCTCAATTCTATAGAGAAAATCTTTAAACGTTTAAGAGAACATAATCTAAAAATTCAGGCAGATAAATGCAATTTCATGGAGAAAGAGATCGAATTCCTAGGACATGTACTAACTACTCAGGGAATAAAACCTAACCCAAATAAATTAAACGCTATAATGAAATTAGAAATACCCAAGACAGACAAACAGTTGAAAAGTTTTTTAGAAATGACAGGATATTATAGAAAATTCGTTAAAGATTACGCCAAAGTAGCATATCCACTAATAAAATATCTAAAGAAAGATATGAAAATAAATACTAAAGACCCTCAATACATCCAAGCTTTCGAAGAATTAAAATTGTTATTAACATCTCATCCAATACTAAAATTTCCGGATTATGAAAAACCATTTGTCGTTACAACAGATGCAAGTGATTATGCAATCGGAGCGGTTCTTTCCCAAGACGGTCATCCGATTTGTTACGTCTCACGAACATTAAATAATCACGAAAGGAACTATAGTGTAACAGACAAGGAGTTTTTAGCCATTGTGTATTCTGTAACCTACTTCAGACCTTATTTATATGGTCGAAAATTTAAAATCATTACCGACCATGCACCAATTAAATACCTCAATTCAAAATTTAAAGGTAAAGAATTTTCTCAAAGGAATCAAAGATGGATTCTAAAACTTCAAGTGTATAACTTTGAAATTGACTACCTTCAGGGAAAAGAAAATAAAGTAGCAGACTTTCTTAGTAGATTAAAGGAAAGCCCAAATATTAATGATAGGAATAGCAGTGAATCCAATATGGACCTGTCTGACACTATACATTCGGTAAATGAACAACTCTTAGATCATATAGGTATTAAGGAGGAAATAATTAACAAATACAAAACGCAGATAATTTTAACATATAATCCAGATAAAGAAGTAGAAGTTACATACGGAAGAAAAATTATAAAAATAAACCCTCAAGACGGAGAACAAGTAATCAAAGAAATATTAAAAAGACATATAAAATCAGGTCGTATAGGAATTTTTTCAGAGGTAGAAGATACAGATTATAATAAAGTTCAGCAGTGCATTATACACTTATTTTCAGGAGATCAAAAGATAAAATTTGTGAAAGCTACTAAAAGAGCTAGGGAAATGGAAAGCGAAGAACAATGTCATAGACAAATATCCTTGTATCATACAAAAGAGTCGCTCCATAGCGGTATCAATGAAAGTTACAAAACTTTAAAAGACAAAATTTACTATCCAAAATTACAAGAACAAGTACAATTAATCATTGACAATTGTGAAAAATGCCAAGCGAGTAAATACGATCGAAATCCCATAAAACCGAAATTAAATATAACTCAAACACCAAGCAGTAAAAATGATATTATTCATCTGGATACTTTACATTATAAAAAGCAAACCTTCATTACAATTATAGATAAATTAACGAAATTCGCTGTAGCTTATTTAATAAACGATAGAAATTGGGTAAAAAAAATTGCAATATTAGAAGGATACATATCAACATTCGGTAAACCAAAAAACATCGTCATGGATAACGAGTTTAAGTCAGAACAAGTAAAAAGATTTTACAGGAAAAAGAGATAGAAGTCCATTGGACAAAACCCAATAACCACACTGGAAACGCAGAAGTAGAAAGATTACACTCTACACTGATAGAGAAAATACAAGCAATAGAAGACGACATATCACTGGAGCAAAAAATACAAAAAGCTATAGGTAATTATAATGATAGGTATCACACTACAATCGAAATGACTCCAAGAGAGGCAAATAATTTAGTAGACACAACTATATTGACAGAAAGATTGAATAAAAAGAAATTAAAATATGTAACTAAACTAAATGAAAAGAAAGAAAAATATATAGAAAATAGAAAAAAAGGATTTATAAAAAATTACAAACGAGTTAGGCATAAAGATGAACCGTATTTCAGAAAATATCCATTGCAAAATGTTAATGTATCCAATATTAAAAGAGCAACTAAATTTTCAGGTAATAATGATACTTCTAATAATGACAATAACAACAGTACAAGGGGGACTGCAGGTACATCCTATAAAGGAAGACAACGGATACGTTAAAATAAGAATCAAACAAGTTGAAATCGCCAAGGAAACCGACACCATTCTACACATAATCGATCCAAGGGAGATAACAGATATTTTAAAAAAATTAGAACGGAACATAGAAAATTTAAAAGTCGAAGATCAACAGGCACTCTATACTGAAATTAAAATAATAAAGGCTAAATTGAGGACAATCCAAAATCCAATTAGAAACAAAAGGGGTTTAATAAATATAGTGGGTGCAGCTAACAAATGGTTATTTGGAACGATGGACGACACAGACCGACAAGAAATTACAGAACATTTACAGACTATAGACAAAAACAATCATCATGCCATACATAACTTAAATAAACAGATTAAAATAAACGAACAGTACAACAAAGCATTAGCCTACCTAAAACAGATAATAGAAAACGACAGATATAAAATTGTAAAATCAATAAATACAACTAGCGAAAATGTACGGGAGCTAAATTATAAAATTTTATATTTAGACCAAGAAACAAAACTTAGATACCTGGAAAACAAAATAAACAAGATTTTAGACAATATAATGGCAACAAAAAATAATATTATACATCCTAGTATGCTAACATTGGAAGAATTAAACACATATCAGATCGATTTCCATAAAATAAAATTATTAAGAGCAGGTGTTATGAGATATGAGAACAACCTTTTGATTTTTGCAATTAAAATTCCGAAAAGTTATATACTAAAAGAAGTACAATTGATTAATCCAATACCAAATTCAGAAAAGTTGGAAATAGACGAACCTCAGGAAGTCATAGTAGAAATAAATAATAAAGTATATCATTATGAAGAAAGTATACCTTTAAAAGATTTAATATTAAGCAAGAATTGTATTGTCCAAAAGAATTGTAAACTAAAATATAACAATGTTACAACCATAGAAGGAATAGATAACGAGACGATTTTAGTAAAAAATATGAATGAAGAAGTTTTGACACAAGATTGCGATAAAAGAATACTCACATTGACTGGAAACTACTTGATTAATTTTAATAATTGTTCTTTGGGAGTAAAAGATAAATTATTGCTGGCAACCCCATTAGGTAGCTCTGTCTCTGCCTCACCAGATGAACGCAGTGTGGGACGTGCTTACAACTTGCCTGCATCGCTTCACACACCAGCAACCGGCAACTCTGGCCCACCGAAGAAAATTAATAACAACAGAACATCTCCCAAATCTTCATCGCTACTCAATACTAACAACACCAAGCATGTAGCAGCTACGTCAGCCGTAACGGTTGCAGCATCTAAGCGGGTCACCCGCTCAAAATCTACATCAGCTGATGCACCCGCACACAGCTCTACCGCGCCAAACTCGACTCCGCCTGTTTCGAGCTCTCCTGGCGCTGGCACTGCATTACCGGCAAAGCTTCTGAGCACCTCTCCACCACGCGACGTATTACACGCTCAGCCACCAGCAATCAGCCCAAGCAAGGCTAGTGCATCTGGCTCATGCGACCAAGATCGTTGTGCCCAGAGGCCGCCCCCACCTCCACCGGCATCGCCTGCGATTCCTCCTGGGACTCCTGCTGCAGTTGACCTCGAGGTAGTGAAGCCTCCTGCATCCTTGTTCATCTCCCGCCTGAGCTACTCAACAACCAGCGAACAGATTCTCAAATACATTGAATCGAAGCTCGGGCGCCCTGGCACGGGCATAACTTGCAAAAAGCTAACGAAGCCCAACCTGCCTGATCGTCGCACAGCTTCATTCCGCGTTTTCGTCCCGGACGACGTGTTCTCTGCAATCAACACTCATAACTTCTGGCCGGAGGGCGTAATTTTCCACCCATTTTCTCTTCGGTCCGGGCTTCCGAAAGCAAATTTTCCAATGGGAAGGAGCAATCGGAGAACGTCTTAATAGGAAACCTTACCAATTGTAATATTGTACGCTCCCTCCCCCCCGCTGTTTGTAATGTTAATCGCGTTTTTAATGTTCTATACCAAAATGTACGCGGTTTGAGGACCAAATTGGTTAGCCTCTCTACGTCCATTCTTACAGATTCTCCTGATATTTTCTGTCTAAGCGAGACTTGGCTCAATTCATCGGTAACTGATGGCGAATTTTGTCCTCCATGCTACGATATTTTCCGTGCTGATCGTGACGTCACCCGCTGTTCTAAAAAGGATGGCGGTGGCGTGCTTATCGGGTTAAGGTCTTCTTTAGCACCCTTTTCTTATCACCTGCCTATTGACCCCCATCCTATAGAGTATGTCTGTACTAAATTTAAACATGGTAAAGTGCACGTTTATGTATGTTGCGTGTATGTCCCGTGCAATTCCTGTTCTGATCGTCTGGAATGCTTATACGAGGGCCTTGCAAGCATTCTTAATATCTCCGATCCTGGTAGTTACCTGCTGATTTGCGGTGATTTTAATCTGCCCAAGTTACGCTGGTCGCCCTCCAGTCCCTCCGTGCTCTTATCCAATTGCACTGTTAGCTCTTCGCTGACCAACTTCATGGAATTTTGCTCCTTAAATCAATTCAACAATCTTTGCAATCACAACTCCACTATATTGGATCTCGTGCTCTCTAATCTCCGATCAGAGCACCTGCACATTGAAGCTCATCCGGGTCTTGTGCCGTTTGACCAACATCATCCACCCCTTCAACTTGAATTTCACCTACCCGCTAGCGTAACACGTCCTCGCTCCAGCCCTTGCCGAAGCCGCAATTTTTTCAAAAGCAATTACCCTGCGATTAATGAATATCTCTCTAACATCGACTGGGACTCTCTGCTTCAAGATAACATTTCTTGCAACGAAGCTGTCTCAAGATTCTACACCATCCTTGAGAATTCAATCTCTAATAATGTTCCTCTTCGCACCGCAGCTAGGAAGGAGCAACCTATCTGGTTCACCCTTGAACTTCATAAAGCTCTTAGTGAGAAGGAACGTCTTAGGCTGCGGTACAAACGTTCTAAGACTCCTGATAACTACAAGTTTTTCTCTTCTAGTCGTGCACGCACAAAACAACTCCTTAAAAGCACCTTCAAATCTTATGTGCACAGTATTGAGGCTCGGCTTCGCTGCAATGACTCTAAACCTTTTTGGAATTTTGTTAAAAACTCCAGATTCAGGGATGGGTCTCCCTCTATTCTTAAACTCGGCGATGAAACCGCTTCTGACCCTAAATCTATTTGCGACATATTTGCAAATTTTTTCAGTGGATCCTTTATTGACCATGGTAGTAAGCCGAACTTTTATTTTTCCCCTCCTTGTGCAGTATCTGTGTCCTGTTTGTCCATCTGCGTTGACGATGTACTGTGCTGCATTAACAACCTTGACTCTAAAACGTCTGCGGGCCCTGATGGCATACCCAACTTTTTTGTGAAGGAGCTGGCCAACGCATTGTGCCACCCCCTCACAGCCATTTATAACCTATCGCTTAACGAGGGTATATTCCCCGAGGTCTGGAAACGAGCGAATGTTGTTCCTATCCACAAGAAAAACGACAATTGCTGTGCCGAGAACTACCGCCCAATTTGCATGCTTAGTTGCTTTGGGAAGATTCTGGAAAGACTGGTCCATAATCATCTTTCAAGTGCATTCCTCCCGATAATTGCACCTGAGCAGCATGGCTTCATCAAGGGCAAATCTACCTTGAGCAACCTCCTCGAATTCCACCACTTCGTGGCACATACTCTAGAGGAACGTGGACAGGTCGATACCGTGTACACCGACTTCTCCAAAGCATTCGATCATGTCTGTCACGATATCCTCTTAAAAAAGCTGTCGAAATATGGCTTGCAAGGATCTTTATTGTCTTGGGTTTCGTCCTATCTACTTAACCGCAAAATTCATGTAGTCTCCTCTGGATGTTCTTCTCGTGAGTTTGTTCCTCTGTCTGGTGTTCCCCAGGGATCTATTCTTGGACCGTTGTTCTTTCTGTTATTTATTAACGACTTGACAATGGAAATCAGCTCTGACTGTCTTTTTATGCTGACGACCTCAAAATTTTCCGAGCGATCCATACACCCTTCGACTGCGACGTTCTCCAGCGCGACCTAATAGCACTGGAAGGCTGGTGCAACGTTAACTGCCTGTCCATAAACGTTAGTAAGTGTTTCAAAATGTCATTTACGCTAAAAAAGTGTCCTATGTTGCGTGTTTATAGCCTCAATTCTGTGTCCTTGTCAGAGGTCAACCAGTTTAAGGATCCTGGTGTTATCTTTGATAGCAAGTTGAGTTTTAACGAGCATGTTGACAGCATCTGCAAAAGATCTTATAGGATGGCAGGATTTATATTGCGTTCTTCTGCTAGCTTCCGAAATCTGTCCACGCCTGTCCTTTTATTCATGGCATTAGTACGCAGTATTATCGAATACTGCTCACCGGCCTGGTCTCCTTACCACGTCAAGAAAATAAATCTCGTGGAAGACGTGCAAAGGAAATTCTCCCGTAGTCTTATGAGCAGATGTAACATACCTTATGCTTCTTACTCTGACAGACTTTCTATCCTTAACCTGCCTTCCCTTGCTAATAGAAGACTTTATCTCGACGAATGTGCACTCTTTCGCATCTTCAATGGGCTACTACAGACACCCCTTCGCGATGAATTGAGCCTAAGGGCGCCTGCATTCCGTAGCAGAAACAATAATGTGTTCTTACCACCCTGTGCCTCGCTCGACGTATATTTCAACTCTCCTTTGGTGCGCCTTCAGAGAAATCACGACAGGCTCCAAATTGGTCCTCTGAACTGTCAATTTAGCAGTTTTAAACGTTCTGTTCTCGCCAGACTATCCGAATAATCCAGTTATTATACAATTATGTCTTTCGCGCCACCTAGACAGCTAATGTGTAATTGGAAATGTAAATTTCTGTACTAAGCTCTCCTAATAAATAAATAAATAAAAGATTTCATAACAAGAAAACTTTATTTTTTGATAAATTCTATTATCCTTCTGGAGAAGTTAAACAAAATTTCACAAAACCAATAAATTTTGATAAAATTGCTTTAGAGAATATAGAAAATATAAAAGAAATTTAAGAACTTAAATATCATAGAAATATTGTGTACGGAACTAACGTGGGCATAATTGTGGTTTTGGTTTCGGTCCTATTGGTTATGGTTTTATACATTTGTAAAAAAAATAAAAATAAAAAAAGTAATAGCATCAATATAATAAATGCGAAGCCGAAGTCACACGAAATTCAAGCCAAGCCCAAGCCTATGGCATGGTAAGAATTCCTAAAGTCTAGACAGATATTAAATTACCTGACTTAGCTAAAAAGCCTTTTTGTTCACATTAAGGTTCTCACCAGAAAATATGATTAGGTTGCAAAATATGATAGGAAGCTTGGGTCGTGGAGATTTTGATAAAGTTGAGTCTGTCGCTGATCGTCCGGTTGAAAAGTCATTTTTGGACACGGTCTTGAAAATAAAAATTGTAAAGTGATTTTTAGAAACTACTGTGAAAATAAAAATTGTAAAGTGATTTTTAGAAACTACTTTGAAAATAACAATTGTAAAGTGATTTTTAGAAACTAATTTGAAAATAAAAATTGTAAAGTGAATTTTTTTAGAAACTGTCTTGAAACTAAAATTTGTGTAGAATAAAACGAAGTTTTAATAAAAGAAAAACTCTACATTGTGTTTTTTATTTCTTAATGAAAAAGGAAAAAAGGCCACAAAATCTAACTCACGCGAAGGGTTCCGTACCATCGTACAAGATTTGTTTAAAACAAAAAGAAATTAATAGGTAAGTACTTTGTTTATATTTACCCAACAAACAACTTAACACGTAGTAATAGTAGCCCCGGCGACGAGCGAACATTTCGCTAGTAACCACGCCCTTGATTGTTAAGGTCGAGCGAAATACGCCGAAAAAATCAAGTTTCTTGTATGAGGGCCCCTATTATTAAACGGTTTTATTTAGCTTGCACTGTTTGTTTTTTATTTTTTTATTTGGGTCAAATCTAGTAATTGAAATTTTACCCCCATCCTGTTGACCGCTTGATCTGATATTTGGTACACACCTTTAGTTCTCATGACAATACAATTGAATATATTCAGTATCATTGTAAATCCAAGATGGCCACAAAATGGCGGATAACATATTTTTTCACAACCCCCTCAATATGAGTAGCAAATAAAAAGGCTTGACCGGTAGAATACAGTGCACCATGAAGAATTCACAATATAAGATGGCCGCTGGTACAAAATGGTGGATTTCATATTTGTTTCAATCCCCTTAATATGGGTAATGGGTATCTAATGAAACGGCTTTGCAAGTAGAATACAGTACATGGCGGATCATAGAGTTTAGACAGTCTATACATTAAAACTGAAATCTAGACATCTAATTATTTTTTAGTCTTTGGAAGAATTATATATTGAGGAGTTAGACTGCAACAAATTGACAGGAAAGATACCTAGTAATAATGAAGCACTAAATGAACTAAATAGAATGAGAAATATTAAGTAACGAAATAAAAACTTACAAATAAAATAGGTTAAAAAAAACGTTTAAGTTAAACGGCTTTATTGATGTAGATAATGTACAAAAAGCTAAAAAATAATTAGGTAGGTGCTAGGTACAAGTCATCACACCACTCTCCTCATCATTCTAGTAGTGATGAGCAAAATCAGTCTTCGTCTTGCAGGTTTGGTCTTGTTCTTGCAAAAAATGCAAGACCAAGACCAAGACCATACCTGCGGAAGCAAGACCAAGACCAAGACTAGACTTGCAAGAACAAGACCAAAATCAAGACTCTTGCATATCTTGAATAAGAACAAAAGCCCCCTTTAAACCCTTTAAGCTTTTCAAAACAATATCATACACAATGAAAAATTAAAATATAGTATTTCCACTTTTAGTAAACATGTCTTTATAGTAGGGGAACCCGCGATGCTAAATGGGGATTCATTCGAGCGTCATGGGGACCTATTGGATTTCGAAGATTATATGGTAGAAAGAAAAAAAGGTTATATCATGTGTTCACTTTCAGCGGTGGGGGGAGTGACTATACAGGCTTTCAAAAATGTAAAAAAAAAACAGTCACATGGAAATACTCGAGCGCGTCAGATATTAATAGTGTATATACCCCACGTGTCTCTGATGACGGAGGAATATTAATCTGCCAGTTTGAATGGTGGGGATGGCCGTACGAAGGGGTACAAAATAAGAAAAAAAAAATATACTCGAGCGCGTCAGATTTTCAGAAGGGGTGCTAAGTAAACCCTAAAGAAGCTCCCATTTAAAAGACTGACGATTTGGACGCGACCAAACCTCATGGCTGATTTTTCAAAATGCAAAAAAAAAATCGTGACATTGAAATACTCGAGCGCGTCAGATTAACATACAGTCGGTTCAGCTTGATGTCCTTGTCATGCTCACCCATAATCTGACAATTATGTGGAGGAATTTTCTTAATCTGACCATTTGAAAAAAAAATTAATTGTTTCTGATGTAAATTATATAGCTTTTTCAAATATTTTTTGTTCACAAAATACACATTTCGCACTATTATCATCCATTGTTGCACGTATAAAACTTATTGCGATTAATTCATAAAACTTTTTTTGGAGCACAATAAACTAACCCAAGCGTTGTACACATACAAACAAGAACGTGTCGTCGTGATCAGCTGTGATGGCATCATGGCGTCAGAAAGAGTGGACAGAAAGTAGTGGCGGGACGGTGCGAGAGAGTAAGAGATAGAGAAAAAGTGAGAAGGAAAGAGAGGCGCGGAGTAGGAAATACATAGTTCTTTATTAATGATTTTAACTACTTCGGCTTGTGGACATCGGCAGATTATATTATTCCCGTGATCCTTGAACTGGAGAAAAATCAACCGCGCTCGAGAATGTCCAGCTGACGTTTTTTTTTTTGCAACTTTGTGACTCTGCCATTTCCTTATGTCACGCTTAAATCGTCAGATTATTAAAATACATACTTTTCTGCATGTGATAAACTCACCTTTCCTTAATCTGACGCGCTCGAGTTTTTCTAATGATCGATTTTTTTTACTATTCTGATCGGCTGCCTTAGACGTTCGCGCTATATCAAAGGTTCATGTATGGTGGAGGTACTGAACAGAGTGCAAGCTTTCCCCCTTAGGTTAACTCGTCAGATCTTTGGACCTGTCTTGTTATAGGTCTTGAAGTTTCATACAGTGGCAACATGGTAATTTTGCTGAGGTATTTAGGTCTTGTTTTCCAAAGAAAACAATTATTTTAAATGGAGCATTTTCTTCCATACTATGTAGTTTTGTAAAAAATTTTGTGCGGTTCATCCCTTTTAAACCTAATCCAGCATATTAGGAAAGGACTCATTCCACTTTCCAGAAAGAGATTTTTGCGATAACATTTCATAACCGAAATTCGTTTTTTTACGTTATATGTTACAAAAATAACAGCTCTATGTACATACATATACCTAATTAATTCCCTTTTTATGAATGTAATGGGCCAATTTTGCAGTAAAGTTCAGAAACTTTGTTATTCCTATCTATTTTGCTGATCCAAACCAAAAAGGTAATTTTATTTAGTTATTTCCTAAAACTATTTATTTTTATCAAAATAGCATGCAGAACATATGAAGATGCAAGGAGCTTCTCTTCAACTCTAGGAGTTTTTTTCAGTTTAAAGTGATAAACAGTTTAGCAAAAAAAAAATGGAAATAATGAGATTACTTCAATAACTAGTTCAGTCAAGAAAAACTTTATCATTTTTCTCTATATATTTTATTTTTTTGTTTGTTGACTAGTTAAACGGCGTAAGAAGCTGAAAGTCATTTAATCGTTTTACTTACAAGATACTTCGCAAGTACGAGTAAAATAAATTATACAAAATATTTGGGTATGAAAATGCAAGACTGCAAGAATCTGGCAAACAAGAGACTTGATACACAAGAACAAGACCCAAGACCAAGACTAAATCCATTACTGCAAGACCAAGACCAAGACCGAGAGTATGGAACCCTTTATGTGCGAGTGCGACTCGCGTTTGGCCGGTATTTTATTTCACAATCGGATCTGGATAACACTAAGGAGGATTTTTTGCATTGAATTGTTTATGAGTACTGATTCATATCAAACAAAAAGAATCAAATTGCTATGTTTTGCTTGCACCCAGTTTTCTGTTAAAAACATTATCCAAAAATTTCCTGGATTGAAAAATTGAAGTTTGGATGGGTAAAAATCATGGCAATTTGATGCACTTTTCGAAAATTTTAAAAAAGTTTGTGGATGAGTGCTTGTATATGTACATGTTTAGGTTCAATTATAATTTATCGAAATTTCGTTTTCTGAACTAACACAAAATCGCAATTTTTCAACGAAAATGTCAATAAATTGGAAATTTAAATAAATTTTAAATTGAACGCCCATATTAAATAAGGTATCGTTTGAAAGGTGCCTGCTCTCTATACCTGCTCGATATTCTTACAAAGATATATAAGGCCTTAAGTCAGCGCACCTTCTAAAAAAGGTTGACACCGATTTTGAGAGGGAAGGAGTGATTTTAGGAGTGGTGGTGGCGAAGAACAAAAATTTTAAATAGAATTTGAACACCCTATATATTAAAAGTATTGCAAGGTAATAATTGAGTTAGAGGAAAAGGTCTTTGTTTTTTATATTTTACTATCTAGTTCAGGCTATACAAGAAATTTTGAATTGAATTGAATTTTACAAAACAGTCAAGTATACCTATACCAAGAATATAAAAATTGAGAAAAGTACATCAAATTGCAATGAAATTAATTACCCATCTAAACTTCAAACCATGAAACAGATAATTATTTTTGTAAGTTAAAAAAAAATAGCGAAGATAAATCAAAGTATCAGATTGTTGTATTAAGGTCTTGACGTACAAATTTGTTAAGGGGTTAGACCAAAGTAAAATTGAAAAACAAATCATGCTTTTTTTCCAATTTTCTGAGAAACGAGTGAGAACACTCTCCTTCGCACACCCGCTATGGGACTATTCTAATCGCCTGACTTGTAATATATAAAGATTTTTTTCTATAATGATTTCAATTTACCTACTGTTAAAGTAGCAGGCGGTATAGGTAATTTTGATTGGAATCTACATATATACATACATATGTATGTATGTATACATGGTGTTTTGCTAAGGTCTGAACAGGGGTATGCCAATCGATTCCAAATGGTCTCCTGATCAACGTTTGTTCGGACACCCCCCCCCCCCCCCCCCCTAAAATCGGTCCTTCCACCCCAAAATCGCGATTGAAAATTTGGAGGAGGTTAACCTAAAAAATGCATTATAAGTTCTTTCAGAGACAGACAGAGAAAAAAACCGCACTCGAATCCGACGGCGCGTTCCGAAGTTATTCGTGTTACAATAATTGATACAACAACAACACCCACTATCCGCAGTGAAGTCCAATTGGAATGAGACGTCACTTTCCAATTGAACTTCATTGCGGGTAGTGGGTTTTGTGTTTTATTAATTATTATAACACGAATAACTTCGGAACGCGCCGTCAGATTCGAGTGCGGTTTTTTTTTGAGAAAGGCCACATGACAGCGAAGCTTTTTCTCAAAAAAAGTTTCGATCTTCCCATGCAAGAAATTGGCGAAATGAAGGGTTAAGGCCAAATTTTGGGCTTTGAAATTACCATTTTCGAAGTTGGACGCGGTCTCTCCCGCTTGTTTGTGGGCGGATCGAGTCGTGGGTGGTATCGTTGGAAAGCTTGAAGGCTTAGCTTTCTAATGCGTTATCAACCAGTATCGTAGGATGTCTCTGAAAGAACTTATAATGCATTTTCTAGGTTAACCTCCTCCAAATTTTCAATCGCGATTTTGGGGGGGAAGGACCGATTTTAGGGGGGGGGGGGGGGGTGTCCGAACAAACGTTGATCAGGAGACCATTTGGAATCGATTGGCATACCCCTGTTCAGACCTTAGCAAAACACCCTGTATAAAAAAAATTTAAAAAAAAAAAATAGAACCGACTCCAAAAAATCCCAAGCTCTAAAAAGTATAAAATAATTATATTAAAAGTCCTCTGATACTACTTTCAACATTAAATACCAAGACTTTCCTAGACTTTTGAAGTCGGTGTGAAAACCTGACTGATATTAATGCAATTAATCCAGACAAACTGATTGCATTCATTATTTAGTATTGGATTAATATCAGTCAGGTTTTCACACCGACTTCAAAAGTCTAGGAAAGTCTTGGTATTTAATGTTGAAAGTAGTATCAGAGGACTTTTAATATAATTATTTTATACTTTTTAGAGCTTGGGATTTTTTGGAGTCGGTTCTATTTTTTTTTTTTAAATTTTTTATTTCATTCTTTTTAGTGTAATATGTTTTAGTAAATTTTTTTTGGTCCGCCATTTTGAATCCTCGTAATCGGGCACCGAATGCACCACCAAGTACCAAAACCTTATCTGTGTATATATTTTGTTTTTTGTTGATTTTCTCAAAAAGCGCTGAATCAATTTCGATAAAATTTATATGGGACCACCTCTGAACTATGACCTACCAAACAAAAAACGAATCATCAAAATCAATTCATAATTGGCGGAGTTATCGCGTAACGACATACAAAAAAAAAAAAAACATACAGTCGAATTGAGAACCTCCTCCGTTTTTTCGTCGGTTAAAAATGAGTGCCGTGCTAATGCTAACGGCTCGCAAAAACTCGAGAACGGCTAGACCGATTTGGATGATTCTTTTTTTGTTTTGTTCGTCTCAATTCAGGGGTGGTTTAAAAGATAAGAAAATTAAGAAAAACCTAAAGGAAAAGCTAAAAAAGTAAGAAATCTAAAAACAGCACAAAACATACTTCGATTAGATTATAACACTTTGAATGCAAACAATTTTAGTCAAAGTAACACTTTCAATTCAAAAAATTTATGTGAAAGTTTACAGAGAGGATTTTTCGCTCGAAGTTTTATACGGAAGTTCAATTAAATGAAAAAGTAGCTTTAAAGCTGGTGAACAAATAACTTAAAATTGGTTTTCATAAAAAATAGTGGATTTTGAGGTAAGATTTGGTTAAGGCGAAATTAATTGCATTTTGCAAACAATTACTTTAATCAGCCATTGTTTTGTAGTGATATACTCGATCAGTTTCGATATATGAGGTTTTCAAAATTGTAAAGTTGTCAGTGAAGAATAACAAGGTAATTTCGATAGATTTCGTTCGTCCTCCAATTTCAACATTTTTAACGGTAAGTATAAAGCTTTTTAACAAAAGATTAAACCGACGAAAAAGGAACCGAAAAGTGAAAAAAAGGAAAAAACTATTTGGTCTGAATAACTGAGCCCTAAACTAATGTAAGTAACTAATTTTTAGTCGGAACCTATCAAAGAAGCAGTTTTTTCTTTGGCGAGTAGGTACTCAAAATTAGTTATTTACATTAGTTTAGGAGTCAGTTATTCAGACTAAAAAGGTTTATTTTGTTTTTCACGTTTCAGTTCCTTTTGTGTCGGCTTAGT
Organism: Machimus atricapillus; assembly: GCA_933228815.1. NCBI lineage: Eukaryota > Metazoa > Arthropoda > Insecta > Diptera > Asilidae > Machimus > Machimus atricapillus. Next base: position 10,169,566 of record OW121788.1, read on the forward strand.
TTTTTGTTAAAAGGCTGTTATTTTTCACTTTTCAGTGTCTTTTTTCGTCGGTTTAATTTCTTGTTAAAAGGCTTTTATTAACCCCTAGGGATGGAATTTTATTTTCAAATTTTGATACGACCAACTTCGAGGTATACCCTGTGACCTACGCAATAAAAATAGAATCATCAAAATCGGACTACTCTGTAAAGCCCGCTCTTACAGTTAGCCCGCGGATCGCGAGCGAAAGTCGTGACGGGGCGTGAACGTTTAGGGTGAAGCCGTTTCGCATATTCTTCGCGGGTCCGCGCTTTTTTCCCCGATTTTGGTCGGTTGGTTCTGCGTCAAAGGGACCGTGATGGGCAAAAGTGACTTTACATTGAACTTTGAAGCTTAAGAGAATCATTGCGAGTGTGGAGTCATGGTTATAATCACGCCACGCAGTCGTTGCAAGTTCCCACCGCACAAATCGCGCCCCGATCCGCGGGCTAAGTGTAGTGCGGGCTTAAAAAGTTATGCGCGAAGGTACATTAAAAAAAAATCAAACATACAAACCGAATTGAAAACGCTCTCCGTTCTTCGTCGGTTAAAAAGACACGCAACTTTCACAAAAAAAAAAAAATTTCACAGAATATTGTTGCCAAATGTTGAAAGAAAAACAATACCAAGAATATAAATTCCAATGTTTACGAAATTCATAAACGGGGACACCTTAATGTGAACGACGGAAATTTTTAGATACTCCTAATAGATTCGTATTGCCCGGGAAAGGCCCAAAAGAAAAACGACCAAACTAAACTAGTGAATTGGAGTTGGAAGGTTGATTGGGGTTCATAATCTCTTATAAAGAGTTACAATCAAATCAATTTTGGGTGGTGCGAAGTTCATCGGGTCAGCTAGTATGTAATAAAAATGCAAGCCTAGACTCATCTAGTAATGACTTAATCTTAAATCTACTCGAGACGCCTGCCAATTTTTATTTCTGCTAAAAAACAGTATCTAAAATATATATACAGGGTGTTTTGCTAAGGTCTGAACAGGGGTATGCCAATCGATTCTAAATGGTCTCCTGATCAACGTTTGTTCGGACCCCCCCCCCCCCCCCTCCCCCCACAAAATTTTCAATCGCGATTTTGGGGGGGGAAGGACCGATTTTAAGGGGGGGTGTCCGAACAAACGTTGATCAGGAGACCATTTAGAATCGATTGGCATACCCCTGTTCAGACCTTAGCAAAACACCCTGTATAAAAAAATAACACATTTTAACGGAAAGAACAAACTTTGAAATGCTTCCATTTACATCATGCGAAAATTTTTTTTCGAACCAATACACACTGTCAAAGTTCACAAAAAAAAGTAAGAGATATTTTTTCTAAAATCTCTATCGTTTAACATAAAATCTCTATCGTTTAGCATAGAGGAAAAAGAACGATATAGCCTGTTAAACTCCTGATTCATAAAGTAAAAGAACCTTAAAAAATGCTTATTTTTCTCAAAGGTCTAACTGTTCAAAAACTTGAAAATTGTTTGCATTTTTTGAATTATTCTTTAGTTTTGATGTAGTAGTTAATTTTAATAAAAGCGCTAAGCAAATCAATCCACATACGCAGTGAGGAACATTTCCCATCGGTCTGCCCGGTTTTGAAATATACCAAATTTCCGATTTCAAACTTTTAACAAATTATTTACATTCCATTAATTGTTTGTTTTTGCCAACTCGATTGAGGTTTTGGCCTCATTAAAATTTGATCGATATACTAAATAGAATAAACTAAAGTTTTGCTTTTGCTTTCCTGTTCAACGTACCAACTATTTTTTTGGAATATTTCATTTACAGTTTCAGTTTGGCTACAAATTAATTATAGGTATGTATGCGAGGGCGTACACAGAAAATATTAAATTTTTTTCGGGTGGGGAAAGGGGACAAGTTTTGGTCCAATTTACCTTACAGTCGACAGGTTTTATTTATATATTGTAATCCCATCAAAAACATAAAATGTAAAAAAATGCCAAGTCTCGCAACGCAGTTCTTCCACTACAAAAGGTTGTGAGATCTCATGTAAAACCAAGTCAGTTATATTAGTTAGTGTTTATGGAAGTACCTATTCAACAACTTTGTTATAAATTGTTATCTAATCAATTACCTATCAACATTTATAATGACCGTATCAATATTAGACATCTTTATTTCTATAATAATTATAATTACTTGGCAATTGCACGGCCAGTATTTTAATTAGTAGAATATGTTACCGTGCAATTGCTAAGTAATTATAATTATTATATAAATAAAGATGTCTAATATTGATACAGTCACTATAAATGTACATAGATAGGTAATTGATTAGATAACAATTTATAACAAAGTTGTTGAATAGGTGCTTCCATAGCCACTAACTAATATAACTGACTTGGTTTTACATGAGATCTCACAACTTTTTGTAGTGGAAGAACTGCGTCGCGAGACTTGGCATTTTTTTACATTTTATGGTGTTGGTTGGTGAAGATTTCAAAATCTGCTATTTGAATGGGAAATCTACATAGGGCGTGTGCCAAACCGACTAATGCTGGCTAAATGCTGGCTAAATTCCAGTTTGTCTTGGAAATTTAGTCGGCCAATTGCAGTGCTGTGCCAAACTGGGATTGGAATTAGCCAAATTATCCAGCTGTCATTTTCATTTTGTCTGTCATAACAAAAGCGATGATGTTTATTTTTACCATTAATATATGGGCCATACGGAAAATTTTTATATCAAGTCTCATAAAAATGAATTTTTCTGAAAATTTTATGAAGACTTATATAAACATTTTTCGAGAATTTCGCTTACACAGGCACAGGCGTATTCTCTGAGATATTACAAATCATTCTAGCTGGGGTGAAATTTTAAAAATTTTTATATTCGGCTTCATAAAATTTTTACTATTGGTATATGGGTCATACGGAAAATTCTTATATCAAGTCTCATAATTTTTTGGTGATGTTGAGGGTGTTTCGGAGATGGGTGGAGAAAACAGTAATGAGTAATGTCAAAATTTCAAAATTTAGCCAAAGAAGAAGAAGCATTAGCATGCTCGAAAATTAGCTAAATGGAAATGTACTAGATTTAGTCGGCTAATTCCAGTATTTAGCCGGTTTGGCACACGCCCATAATACATAGATTGTCATATGGATTTCGCGAAATCTCATAAAATCCCGAGATTTTGGGGAGATGGAAACATGGTATAACTAAAATCCAAAATTTGAAGTAAAAAAACTAACGATTATTAGCCTACTACATTCATCCTTTCAAAATTCAATCGCGGCCAGTGGCAAGCATGAGTACAAGCGCATGCGTTATTTTTTGAATGAACGTATGTTTTAATAAAATCATTATTTTTCATTTAATATAATGAAATTTCGGGATTTTTCATTTTATCCTTCCTTTGTAGGCTAAACGCTTACTAAAATTCAAAATTTTAAGTTTGTGAGACTGCTAGAAGTACCTTAGAATTTTGATGATCGGTGAGTGTATCCGGTGACAAAATTATAGAACTGTGACTAGCGATAATTCGTAAACTATAGTATATAATTATTAGGTATATTGACAATATAGCCAGTTATAGCATGACCTCTTGATCTCTAAAAATTCAAACTTCTTGCTTTATCCACAACGTTACAAGGGGGTCAAAAGTGCCGTGAGTCGCTTCGAGAAAAGGATGGTACGGCTTTGCTCGACTTGGCGGGGGCATTACCGTACCGCCAGATAATGAATTGCTTCAGAAACATATAACATCATAACGTGTCCTAAATTGAATATTGCTGCTACTGTCAGTCCTAAAAGGATTTTGATATATCTCAGAATAGAATCCAATTCAAGTTAGTTCGATTGCAAAATATTGAAGTGAGCCCTCAATTGTAAATGAAAGTGTCTTATAAAGGAATAGTGCCCATGCCAGCCGTGCACTTGTGTTAACCTACAAGACTACCCTCACTTAATTTGTTTATGTCCAGAAATTTATTTTGTTATCTATGGAAAGAAGAATTAATATGTATGTAAACAAATTTAGCTCGTCAAAAAGGTACATTTGATGATTACAACACGAGTGTGTGCTTCAAAGGCAATTCTGCGAAAATGAGCCCTTGCAGGTTGGCTAATTAGTGCTTGAAACTCAATTTCCAATTATAATTACTTAATTGCCATACACCAGAATGAAGAAGGCATCTCTTTTCGAGTTGATGAGTTGATGGCTATTGCACTCGGAGATAACAGTCTGATCTAATAAAGCTTGGATTGGACAGGCAGAAAAGCCTAGTTGCAGCTAGCGGCATAGTTCAGAGGATCGAGAAGGTGGATCTATTACATTCGTTCATTTATGAGAATTTCATATATCAGGATGAGAAGGAGCTCATTCAGCCTGAGCGCTCGTTCGGCTTGGCAAGCAAGTACTTGTGCAATCAATTCTTTTCAGCGTCGAAAGTCGTCCGCGCTCGAAATCTAAAGGCTTAAATTAAAAGGGGAGAAGGAGCAAAGGAAAATATGAAAAATATTAAGTTTGAAAGATGTTTCAGTTCACATAAACCAACCTGCATTGCAAAAGCAAAAAAAAATCCTTACATGAAAGCGCTGATAGCCCTTGACTGAGTTTTCCCCGGTAGTGTTTTCAGATTCCACTCCGTTTCCTTTGCACGCTCAATGTAGAGCCATTCTGATTAAAAAACATCGAATTAAAAATACTTTTATCCTGGCGAATAAAAGTTAAATCAAAAGAATAAGTTTTCGCATTAAAGCGCATAAAAGCCAGAAAGATGTTTATTTAGCTCGACTCCGAGTAAGTTTTCTGTGAAAGTTAACCCAAGCCCGTGTTCGTTATAAACTAGGCGGGCGCCGGCTACTGTGTGACGGGCCGGGCAACTACCACGTTTCATAATTCCAAACCAAATATGTATGCATGCCGCCGCGTTACATACACTGCCAATTTGTGCCATACGCCATACATAAGAAGGGTGATGAGTTGGTAAGCTCCGCACAGCACAGCACACTTTCAGGAGATGCCTTAAATCGATTAGGGCGCCCCAAAGCCGCCAGACAACAAAAAGCATGGTGGAGCGAAAAAAAGTCTGACAAAAAAAATATATAAAAAAAAAGAAAAAATGTACAGAGTGAGCTTATAACCCCACCAGCATGTGTCCGGAAAGGGAGCAGGCAGAGCGCGATCGGACGGCGGCGAGGTCACACAAAAAGGAAAAGGCAAACGAAAAGTGGCAGAACGAGGAAAAACTCTAACACAAGTGGCAAATTCAAATAAAAATTTTCTGTTCTGCGCTGAATTGTTGGTCGAGAGCGGCTCTTCGTGCACATAAAGAGCGGCCGGGATTCTGCTGCGGTTGTTACATTTCATGGGCCCTCAGCACCCTGGTGACCATAATAACGGAATTTCCGATTCATATCTTTATAGTGGTGGATTAGCGGGGCCTAGTCCTGTTCGGACGACCTATGGCCAGAGCAATGGCGCTTCCACACGTCCCGTAATGATTAAACGCTATTTTTTTCTTTGGGCGTGTTTCAATCGGTCATTTCGATTCCAGGGCCCGGATAAGCCGGCCAATTTAAGTCTCTCCACCCCCATATGAATATGCATGCAATTCCGCTTAAACATCAATTACATTTGCCAGTACATCCGCATAAAGCTGGACGATGGCGGCGGCGGCGGCCAGGCAAGAACTAAACCGGGGACAGAACCACACCACTCTCTATACACCTCCCGCACATCTCGAGTCCACAGGCAATTTAAATCGCTGTTAGTCTGATGGCTTTTCCATTCAAATAGTTCTGCACCCACCGTTTCCTTCGGGATTTAATGAATTAAAGTAATCCATTTAGAGCCCAGTCTTCCCGCGAACTTTTAAGATACGGCAGTTGCTGCCACGGTGAATATTTCTAGCAACTCAATTCACGCCAACGGCGAATCGCCCCTGGAAGTGAACAACAACCAGAAAGAGGAATGATTGCATGGATCTAGCACTCTAATCGGAGTGCAGTCCACACAAAAGGTCAATTTTTATTTGAAAACCTCGTCAAATATTGTTTCGATGAAATTTTTTTCCCACAACAAGAACCTCTGGTTATAGCCTAATATTTCTAAGGGCCCAAACAGATAACAACCGTTCCGTCCCGTCACGTAAAAATGTCAAAGATGAACATATGGGACGTACGTGTTAATGCACACAATGATCAAAACGGAACGGAGCGTGTCGGACAAGTTGACCAATTTCAATTTTTACGGAACACATAACCTCAAACCTTGTTAGACCAAATTGAAATGGAAAACGATGATAGATAAACAAAGTGAAATTAGTGATGAAATCAAAATGTTCGACGAAGAATTCGAATAAGTGACCATTTTCGAGTTGAAAGACAAATCTCGCTACAACAAAAATATGTTCACACTGTCAAATTACGGAACGGATCGGATTGTTGTGGCCACTTATCCGACTGGTCGAAACGGAACGTGATCGTGACGTGACGGAACGGGTGTTATCTGTTTGGGCCTTAATATAATATTACTAGTATCGCCTAATGGTCGAAATTCGACCTTTTGCGAACTTGGTTCGATTTTCTATTCCGCGCTAGGCTTCGTGAAGCGTTGGTCCAAGGAGTTCCTCAACCACTACGTTGCCAAATCTCTTGTCACCTTCGTTAGGCCTCTCCTGGAATACGCTAGCCAAGTATGGTCTCCTTTCCAATCCAATAGCATAAACAGGATTGAGGCTGTAAAAAATGATTGTTCTAATGTCTTCACGGATTCTTTTAGGAAAATTTTTTCCAGTTTCCGAAACTGCCCTTAAATTTTCTGCACGATCATTGGTTGCTGAGATATCGATGGTTGAATAGAAACGTGTCCTTTTTCGTTTAATTTCGGATATCTCCGCGACCAATCGACGTAGCAAGGATTTGAAAAAAGAAAATTAAAGCTGAATTAACAGACAATCTGGTCCATAGGGTGGCCAAATCAAAAAAAAATTTTCCGAGTCCGTGGACTGAAAAAAAAGACTAAAAATTCGGAACATGTTTTTTTTGCGCTATTCCTTTGGATTGTGTGAGAACCGCGGCCTCTAAAATGTTTGGACTTAAAGTTCCAAGAACTAGAGTTTTGGAGCTTTAAGACGCTTCCTTTAGGTCCTCGATACGATCATTTCTCGCTTAGATACAGCTCGTCAAAAATCATTTTGTTTTTTTTGTTCCCTTAATTTTTTGAATAAGTGTAGTAATGGCTACTTGTGCTTTGCATAACTTTTTGATTGAACATCAGTCTACTACATATGCCCCTGCGAACAGTATGTATCAAGAAAATACTAATAACGGATCTATTATTTCTACTGGCTGTGATAGTTCTCAATCGAACATGATTCCACTTCATCGTCGTCGAGGAAATATTTGTAATGACGCAAAGGAAATTAGGAATAATTTCATGAACCTACTTCTTGAATGATGGAAAAGTCCCATGGCAAAATAATAAAATTTTTAAAAACAAATAGTAAATACATAATATACATTAATTATTATATTGTTTTTTCTTACCTCGTCAGTTTCACTGTCCAGATTTGAACTTAACGCTCTCGGGGTGTCTTGATCTTGCAGGAAATCAAACAGATTGTAGTACCAAAGTTCCGGCTTGTAAATGCTCTCCGTAGATGCTCCAGACTTCTTTAACTCCTCAACTTTCTTTTTTTCCTTGCGAAAAGCAGATCTTAAGCAGTTTATTTTTGTCACAACAGATTTCTTCGTTGCACCAGGTTCTATTTCTTCTAACTTCTTCGCTAACTTGTTGTAAGCAGCATCTTTTTTGGCACGGTCATGATATATGATAATCGTAAGTTTTACCTTGCCACAGGCAAGCTTCAGATCGATAAATTGAAATTAAATCTACAATCACTTGGTTCTGTTAACGCAACATCTTAAAACAACTGACTGAAAAATAAACAAACATACTCTTGCTCGACGCTAATTGAAGTGAGAACTGTACAGTTGAACCCCCACACACACTCAGTTCAGTTAATCCTTTCAGTTAAAAATATTGAAATTTGATTTGTCTCAGTTAAGTTCGAGTTGAACTGAGACTGAGATACCCACACACGTAAAGTTTTAACTGACAGTTATAACTGTACAGTTAAAACTGTACGTTTATGGCCAGTCTAAAGCCGGTCAGTTTTAACTATACAGTTAAAGCAGTTAAACCTGTACGTGTATGACGGCTTCAGTTCAGTTAATCCTTTCAGTAAAAAATATTGAAATTTTATTTGTCTCAGTTAAACTGTGCAGTTGAGTTGAACCAGAGAGAAGTAAAATAACAAGAGATTCCAATGCGAACAAATAAGAAATGTATGAAGAAAATCAACCTAAGCGCGATACCTCCAGGCTGGCCTGGAGACACAGACAAGTTCCACACGAGATGCCCTGTTCAATTACTTGAGCTCTCTCGTGTGGATTACTTTTCAATAGGCGTTGTGTGTTTTTGCCTCCTGGCATCTATATATGCTCTCCGATTCTGCGTACATACATACCGTGAGAACCAAAAGTGATGGCACACTTAGACATTTTATTTTTGACTTCCCATATTTTTATAACTGTAAGAGCTCAAGTAATCCAACAGTAATCCAACAGGGCATGCCGTGTGGAACTTGTGAGTGTCTCCAGGCCAGCCTGGAGGTATCGCACTTAGGTTGATTTTCTTCATACATTTCTTATTTGTTCGCATTGGAACCTCTTATTATTTTACTTCTCTCTGGTTGAACTGAGACTGAGATACCCACACAGTTAAGTTTTAACTGACAGTTATAACTGTACAGCTAAAAATGACAGTTAAAACTGTACGTGTATGACCGGCTTAAGGGATGGTGTCGAAACGAAAAATCCAGTTTAGTAAATTGGTTTTTTATATTAATACAATAGTTAATATAATTATTTTGATGAAAAAATTGCGAAAATTTCATAAAATATTATGAAATTTTGATATACGAAGGAAATATGGGATGTGATATAATAACATATCGTAAGATGTATGGGACGATATATGAAAGATTATGAGGTGGAATATAAAATATTTCACGACGCGAACCCGTTCTGCTAATTTTTATATTTTATGTGTGAAAGAAACGGCGATGCAGTAAGTTTGAGCACGTAGTTTGGTTTTGTGGTTGCTATGGTATTTAATTTAAAGACTTTCATGTAAATATGCGTAAATAACATAGAAATTTTACTGTGTGGAAATTGCAAATTATCTAGACAACTTATTTGATGTAGTACTAGACTGATTTTTGTATTGTTCCAAAACAAAAAGATGAATTTTTAAGTGGTCTATGCTGTCGTCTTGAATGAACCAGATTGAGTAAAAAATATATAAAAGATTAAAACAAAATAAAGGAATTAATTATTATTATATAGAGACAAAATAAAAAGAGGAAGAGGAACAGAAATAAAATAAATTTTCTTTGTAAAATCAAATAAAAAACAAATTATGCTTATTAAATCGGTTCCTCCTTATTAGGGGATGAATTCAAAAGTCGTGGGGGAAACCAGAAATTAATGTCGACAACCACTGCATATATACCATTGCAAAAACTGTACAATACACAAAAACTATACAAACACATTTGCACTTAAGGAACATAAAGCGAAGGCACAAATAGTCATGTGTAAGGCTACTTCACCCTACTTGAATTTCGTAATCTTTAAGAATCACTCAACGAAGCGACTAAAGCTCATAACTAACCACTTCTATTCTCTTGAATACATATCCAGGATCCGGGAAAAAGAACATACATGCAATAAAACAAAGCGCCATTCCGGAGCCTTTTTGCCGTTTACATGCTTCCTCGAAGACTACAAAAAGTATAATATAATCAGCCAGGCAATTGGTATTAATGACATAATCCCATTATATTGATCCCGGCTCTGGTCAGGAAGCACGGATGCCGGCAAACCACATCGCATCCAGAAAATTTAGCATGTTCGCCCTCAGGTGGATTTTGTACATTGAACCATGATCGCGTTTGGTATTCGTAGATGCTCACGGACAAAACAACATGAACTGAACCCCACCCTTCTGGTGTAATAAGCAGTTATTGCGTTTATCGAATTAACTGTGTCGGAATGAGACATTCTCGGATTGGGACTAATTTATTGCATTTGGATGCGGAAATTACTTCTGAGAGGATGCCCGCCGCGTAAGTGTATATCGGGTGGAAATGACATCCAACATCCAATGCAAAGGTTTCTGTAAAATATCTTGCCGTGCCTTGCTCGTGGATAAGCCTCAAAAATTGGAACTCAGCATATATGCTTCTTTGGCATATATCAAGAGCGCTTCGTCGGCCATCAAACGAGGACCCTCGGGCAATTGATTCAAAGCACGTATTTTTCGCATGCCTTCTGCCGGGTCTAGCCCGCGATTTCCATATGATTGCAGTATCTTTCCAGCTTGTTTGCATGTGTTTATGTGCGCCAACAGCACGCTCGGGCCGCCACGGCGAGTGTCCTTTATTTCTCAGTAAGTCGATTTGTAATGCTGTCGTCAACGGAAATTGAAACATCAATAAGGCTTCGTCCCGCCTCGCCAGCAAAAAAAATTCATCGCGATTACTGAGATCTCACCTCCCTCGCTGCCCTTTAATGATAGCATTGAAATGGCTTATAAAACACGCACATGTGGAACAAATAACACAGCATCGATTTTTAGCCTTTCAGCGATGCAGCGCAACAAAGGACCTTACAATATTTTTTTTTTTTAAATCAGGTCAATTGGTGGCAGAGTTCTACACAAAAGTTCATATTCCGATTGCGCTACTGAAGGAGCCGTTTTATTGAAAGTGAAAAGTCATTATAGGCAACCTATTCAGGCGCGACCTGATCTACAGTTTTTAGTTCCACAATAGGATTTTGTTTCGCAATTGCACAGGCTAATTGCATTAATGGCTCACTTATTGTTCAACTACTTCGAGCTTTTAAGTGGCATACGGTCGCGACGGCGCGGCGTACTGCAGGGTTTGACGATGTTCATAATATCTGTAGCTTAAGAACAATGACACCGCATAAATTTTATCACGTTATTAGCTGTTTAAATCTTATTTATAGGTAAGAGTTCAATGATGGAAATACTTTTTGCTAAAGTTCTAGATTTTCACCGTGTTAAAAACCAATCCTACATATGTATATGTATGTACTTATGTATTGATTGCTTCATCAAATTTTGTCATCGGTTCTGGCAGTCTCTTATCTTATCTTATTGCTGTACACGGAGATCGGACAATTGAGGACAAGCCAGGGCAAATTCCTGTTAACGTTTAGTTTTCTATTGCATAAATTCATATTGAACTAAGACCAAATCGAATTTAATTTATACCCGCATATATTCAAAATTGGTACCGAAACCCAGGAATCTACGGTCGGTTACACTGCAGAATCGATTGATATGCGGACGTCTCCGCCTTAAAAGCATACCATCAAAGAGCTTATATTTATCTTTATATGTATCTAAGTTCTTTGATACCATCATATCATATCTTAAGATACCTAGTTCTCTATCTTCTAAGAAAGTAACCGACACTAACATTAAAACCAACATTAAAAATATTCCTGCTTCTTCACTTTTAAAAAATAGTACTAATAGAAATTCAAAAAATATCTCTTATATCTCAGTGATGTACAATACCCTTTAAGCCTTATTCCTTGTGGCAAAAAAACTATAAACTGTATTAAATTTACTTCGAGTTAAAGAAAAAACAGGTACAAAATACTTCGAAAGTTCAATAAAATTATTCTAAATATGCTAAGAAAAATTCTTAACTTCTGTTGTTTTTTAAGTTAAAATTATTTAAGACAGCACAACAAAAGCCTTCTAATTGTTATCCAGTAATTAAAACATTCCGTTCAAAGTTACCACCATTGATTTTAGCCAGGTTTATGTGGAATTTCAGACCGTTTGGGGTAGGGAAAGAGGTAATTTCAATTCCCACTACCCAAAATGAAAACGCAAACTGCGCTTCGTTCTTTATTCTTGAGAGTTCTAGTTCAGACTAACTTACCCATCAAAAACATAAAATGTAAAAAAATGCCAAGTTTGGCAACGCAGTTCTTCCACTACAAAAAGTTGTGAGATCTCATATAAAACCAAGTCAGTTATATTAGTTAGTGGCTATGGAAGCACCTATTCAACAACTTTGTTATAAATTGTTATCTAATCAATTACCTATCAACATTTAGAGTGACCGTATCAATATTAGACATCTTTATTTCTTTAATAATTATAATTACTTGGCAATTGCACGGTCAGTATTTTAATTAGTAGAATATGTTACCGTGCAACTGCCAAGTAATTATCTATATATAGTAGGAATAAAATGAAGAAGTATAGTTTTACATGCAAGCGTCGATTTCAGCATAATAAATTAGACTGCTACAACAGTCTAGCAACGCCTATCTAAAAAGGCGACCCTTAGAAATTAGAGAAGTTTTAGTTTCCAAAAGCTCCCTCTCCTAGAGTTTCAGACTTATTGTTGTATCGTTAATAAATAATTTAAAAAAAATTTATTTTTGAAATTTTTACAATCCAGGTATCCCCTTAAACTTCTTAATTTACAAACACGAGAATATGGGACGGAAAGAAATCAATTATCAATCATAAATAAATCATAAATCTATTCAAAGTTGAATTTATACAATATTAACACGTAGACTGACAGAATTTTTAAGAATGCTTTCGTAATGTTAATAATTGCATGTAGAAATGCATTTGATGAGAGCGAGCTTTCAAGTGGCGGTCACGGGCGACCAGCGTGATAGCTAACGTGTTAATATTTTTCTTTTTGTGATTGCGTGAATCATTCTCCTCAAGATCCATTGCACACTTTGCAGGCGCTCATCGTTATTGCGGCAGGGCAAGGTGATGACACAGTGAAGCGGTTGACGCAGCACAACAATGCAGGCAATTACACAGCGGAGAATGAGGGCAGCTTAATCAGCAGGAAAATATTGGACACACCGGCCAGTAGTGATGAACCGATTGCACAATTGTTAAACAATTCGCCACGTTCTTCGTCTCCTTATCGTTCGTATATCTGTTCCGTTTACTCGTAGGTTATTTGAACGCGTTATCTAATTCGTTAAGAAAATTTATATTAACATTACCTCCAGCAACACTGTTTTTTTCTAGTTGTTGCAGGTTGTGATCATCGTCGGCGCTTCCTGTTTCACAATTCGCATCACCTTTCGTTGGCAGAAAACGTTCATTTGGTTCAATGTCTAGACGGCCTCCTTGAACCAAAACTCGCACCGTAGGTGAATCGGTAAAATTTCGACCTATAAGCAGATCGGACTCCATCGCACTATCCGGGACAGGGTACATCGTGATGTCTGCGCACACATTGTTTACTTTAATGTTGACATCAATATAACCTTCGGTTGGAGATGCGCCGTTCGCAAATCCTTGTAATTCCAAAGTGCTTTCTTTTACCTGAAATGCACAAAACTGAGCGCAAGAAGACTTAATAAGACTAACGTAACTGCCTAAATCTACAAAAGCCGTGAGCAAGAACTTATCATTTAACATCACTGGTTTGAGGTAAGCGTCAGCTCGAACTAGTGCTACTTTTGGCTTCGAAGTGCTCTGCTTTTCTTGACACTTATCGGCTGTGTGCCCCGATTTCTTGCATTTCTCACGGCGCGGGCGCCGTTGAGGTTTGGCACAATCGCGTGACAAATGCCCTTGTTCACCGCAATTAAAACATTGAGTAGTTGAATTTGCATTCAACGGATTTCGTTTGTTGTTCGCTGATTCCTCAGCCTTCGGAACGTCATCGCTCAATTTTGACGTTTGCTCGTACATCTTCAGCTAATTCAGTAAGGAATTAGTACTGCCATGGCACTGACATGAGAGGACTCGTTTTAATTCAGCGTTATCGAGACCGTTGATGATGTATTTTATCACCGATTGTTCACCCAATTTTGCTTTTTGTGCGATCGCGAGGATATCGTAAAAGTAAAACTCAATGCTCTCTGTGGGAAGTTTTCGCCGCTTCATTAGGGTGAGATGCACATCTGCCTCATCTAGGAAGCACGGAAAAGCTTTAAGCAATTTACCTTTTAGTTGATCCCACGATTGAATTTAGTGCTGAGTGGCATGTAGCCACCGTTGGGCTGCACCAACTAGCCTGTATGATACGATCAGGAGTGTAACCTTGTCATTCCACCCATAAACGGATTTTAGATTTTCGACCGCTTCTATCCACTGTTTGGTTGAGGCTTATTTGTGCGACGAGTCAAACTGGGAGACTATCTCCTTCATGGGGGGGATTTGCGTAATCCTCGGGTTATCTTGGTGTTCGTCTTTATCCCACTTCTGAATTGTTGAGGATGGCTGTGATAATGAAAGATTTTACCACCTTTAATTCAAAACTCTTTATTTAAACGTTGACACAATCAATGCCTGCCGATGCGTCTCGGATGATGTAAGGCAGTGGAATGAATCACAGCAGTTCACATCCGGCAGTATGGCGGAAAAACGTCATAGTCAGGGTTGGGAAAAGAAAGAGGTCGGGTGCGTTCGTAACTACTTCGTAACATATATAAATTAATGCCGTGCGTTAGTCGCGCAAGGGCTCGAGAACGGTTCGACCGATAAGGATGATTCTTTTTTTTGTTTCTTTCGTTTCAATACTGGGGTGGTTTAAAAGACAAGAAAATTCGGAAAAACCTAAATCGAAAAAGAGCACAATACCTACTTCGATTATATTATAACACTTTGAAGGCAAAAATTTAAGTCAAAGTTTACTGAGATGATTTTACGACAGAACTTTTATACGAAATTTCAATTCAAAAGAAAGGTATTTTTAGAGCAGGTGGACCAACCGACTTCCAAAAAAGGAGGATGTTCGTCTGTATGTATTTTTTTTTTTTATATGTTCACCGATATTTTCACCAATTGTGGACCAATTTAAAAAAATCTTTTTTTTGTTTGAATATGTATACTCCTGAAGTGGTCCCATTCAAATTTGAAAAAAGTATTCCAGCCTTAAGGGTGGTAAAATAAGGGATGAGTGATTTTTCACCAACTGATTAAATGTCTGTTCGCACATAACTAATAATGAATGTGTGAATCGATTTTGATGATTCTTTTTTTGTTGGATAGTCTAAGATTTTCCGAGGGTTCAATGATATATGTATATGAAAACCCTGAGGGGCAAAACCATGCCACAACAGAAATGTAAATCGGAATAATAAAAAAAAACTTTAAAAAAAATAGAACCAACTCCAAAAAAAAACTGACTAAAACATGTTACACTAAAAAGAATGAAATAAAAAACTCTTAAAAAAAAAAATAGAACCGACTCGAACAAATCCCAAGCCCTAAAAAGTATAAAATAATTATATTAAAAGTCCTCTGCTACTACTTTCAACATTAAACAACAAGACTTTCCTAGATTTTTGCAGTTGGTATGAAAACCAAACTAATATTAATCCATAATATTAAATAATGAAGGCAATCAGTTTGTCCGGATTAATGGGTTTAATATCAGTAAAGTTTTCAAACCGTCTTCAAAAATCTAGGCAAGTCTTGTAGTCTAAGATCCGGCTGCAAGATTTCGTCGTTCATCGAGTTTTTAATTAAAATCTAATTTTTACATATGTATATACATATATGTGAATGGGGGAATATATTTTTGCCGGGGTGCCTATCAAAATGTTGCCGCTAGTATTTTTAATTAAAATAATATTAACTGACTTTTCGTGAAGAAACTTCGTTCACTTAGTTTTTAAATAAAATATATGTACGCCAATTCACAGCTAGATATGTAAAGAACTTAAAAAGTTTGGGGTGCCATGCGTGTTATAATAATTAATACAACAACAAAACCCACTATCCGCAATGAACTCCAATTGGAAAGTGACGTCACATTGAGCATCTGCTCCGTAGGGCTGAACCCACATAACTTGAACACGAACTTCATTGCGGATAGTGGGTTTTCTTAATTAATTACCTCCGAACGCGATGTCGGATTCGAGTGCGGTTTTTTTCCTGAGAAAAGCCACATGACAGGGAAGCTTTTTCTCGAAAACAGACCTTCGGATACAAAAAACCGGCAGAATGAAGGTTCAAGGTAAAATTTTGGGCTTCGAAATTGCACTTTTCGGAGTTTGGCGTGGCCTCTCCCGCTTGTTTGTTGGCGGATTGGATCGTGGATGGTATCGTTGGAATGCTTGAAGGCTTAGCTTTCTAATACGTTATCAACCGGTATCCTAGGGTGTCTCTGAAAGAACTTATAACGCATTTTCCCGGTTAACCCCTCCAAATCTTTAAATGCTGGCAACCCCAATTTGCGGCAACTTTGACATAGGCACTCCTATTTTATCGTGAACAGAAAAACATATGCTATAATTTGATATATAGCTTGAGAGGGTACCCTATTAACGAAGATTTTCACCAGATTTTCACCTGTTTACACGTGGCAACCCTAAGGTTGCGGCCAATTGCGCAATGGCACCCCAGACTTTTTAAGTTCTTTGCATATTTGGCTGTGAATTGGCATATATTTTGTTTAAAAACTAAGTGAACGAAGTTTCTTCCCGAAAAGTCAGTTAATATTATGTTAATTAAAAATACTAGCGGCAATATTTTGATAGGCACCCCGGCAAAAATATATTCCCCCATTCATATACAGGGTGTTTTGCTAAGGTCTGAACAGGGGTATGCCAATCGATTCTAAATGGTCTCCTGATCAACGTTTGTTCGGACACCCTTCCTTCAAATGGGTCCTTACCCCCTAAAATCGCGATTGAAAATTTGGAGGAGGTCAACCTAGAAAATGCTTTATAAGTTCTTTCAGAGACATCCTAGGATAATGACTAATAACGCATTAGAAAGCTGAGCCTTCAAGCTTTCCACCGATACCTTCCACGATTCAATCCGCCAACAAACAAGCGGGAGAGACCCCGTCAAATTCCGAAAATGGCAATTTCAAAGCCCAAAATTTGAACTTGACCCTTCATTCTGCCGATTTTTTGTATGGGAAGATCGAAACTTTTTTTTGAGAAAAAGCTTTCCTGTCATGTGGCCTTTCTCCAGAAAAAAATCGCACTCGAATCCGACGGCGCGTTCCGAAGTTATTCGAGTTATAATAATTAATACAACAATAAAACCCATTACCGCCAATGAAGTCCAATCGGAAAGTGACGTCACATTCCAATTGGACTTCATTGCGGATAGTGGGCGTTGTTTTTGTATTAATTACTGTAACACGAATAACTTCGGAGCACGCCGTCGGATTCGAGTGCGGTTTTTTTCTTGAGAAAGGCCACATGACAGGAAAGCTTTTTCTCAAAACAAGTTTCGATCTTCCCATACAAAAAATCGGCAGAATGAAGGCTTAAGTTCGAATTTTGGGCTTTGAAATAGCCATTTTCGAAATTTGCCGGGGTCTCCCCCTCTTCTTTGTTGACGGATTGGGTCATGGGTAGTATCGTTGGAAAGGTTGAAGGCTCAGCTTTCTAATGCGTTATTAATCAGTATCCTAGGATGTCTCTGAAAGAACTTATAATGCATTTTCTAGGTTGACCTCCTCCAAATTTTCAATCGCGATTTTATGGGGTGGACCGATTTGAAGGGTGAAGGGGGGGGGGGGGGGGGGGGTTGTCCGAACAAACGTTGATCAGGAGAATCGATTGGCATACCCCTGTTCAGACCTTAGCAAAACACCCTGTATATGTATGTAAAAATTAGATTTTAATTCAAACTCGATGAACGAAGTAATCTTGCAGCCGGATCTCGAACTATTGGTATTTAATGTTGAAAGTAGTTGCACAGGACTTTTGATATATTTATATACTTTTTAAGACTCGGGAGTTTTTCACAAAATAGTGATTTTTGAGATAAGATTCGGCTAAAGAGAAATTAATAACATTTTGCAAACAATTATTCAGCCATTCTTTTTTAGCGATACTCGAGTAGATTTGATACACAAAGATTTCAAGATTGTAAAGTTCTCAGTGAGGAATAACAAGGTAATTTCGATAGATTTCATTCGTGCTCTAGTTTAAACTTTTTAAACGGTATAGAAAATTGATTTTTAAAATAACTGAGACGACTAACCGACTTTCACTGTGACACAACGACAAAATTTTTAATACCACAACTATTTAACGACATAATGAAATAAGCACTTCTGTGTACTTTGTTGTGTTGAGCAAATATTTTTCATACGATTATTTCGCAAAGTTTCAATGATGAAAGTTAGAGATACATATATTTAGTAAAACGGGAAAAATTCGGTCTATAAAATTACAATTAAAAAAGTTAGAGGATTAAAACTAGAAATGAATACTACTTTGGGCGTTCACTGCTAAAACCAGTCACCGGTTTGGGAAGTTGCGCTATATGGAATATTCTACAAAGTCGTAATGATACATAGCTTTAGGACAGGTGCTTTCACATACATAGACCAATCCATTGAAAGTAGGCCA
This sequence comes from Machimus atricapillus, assembly GCA_933228815.1. Lineage (NCBI taxonomy): Eukaryota > Metazoa > Arthropoda > Insecta > Diptera > Asilidae > Machimus > Machimus atricapillus. The sequence goes on from OW121788.1 coordinate 10,188,036, forward strand.
GTAATTTCATTAGACGACAATCCTCTCTCAAGACTAACATATGAAAAGCGACCGATGCTGGGCGAGCTATCCTGCCTGAATTTTGTAGACGACAGATGAGGTGGAAGCTGAGGTTGAACTATTGATGGCGATGACGATGGTTGCGGAGAGGTATGTGGTACAGGTTTAAATGGATATTGTCCTTGGTTCCATACGGAAAGCATGTATATATGGAGATAGTGGTCTGTTGAGCTTATTGGCGATGTTTTCTTACTGTCGAAAATTAAGTCGGCGTTACTGGTAAACGAATTACTTATTTTTTGTCTAAGCTCTTTACTGCTGAGTTATTCATTGTAACTGTTCTATACTCAATACTCCTTAAGTCTCATTTAATTATGTTTTAGTATTCTCCTGAACTGTGAACCAAGGAGGTTGAATAAACTGATTATAAAAAAAGGCCCGGTCTATTTTTTTTTCAAATTTTGGTGCCGAAACCCGGGAACGAGGGAGAGTCATTTCGGGAAAACCTGAACGGAACGATGTATTTCAATAGCCGGAAACCTAACGAAAAAATAGTTTGTTCAAGTCGGGAAGACTCCATACGGAATCGATATGGAAATCGCATCGCGAGCGGTAATGCGTGGTCATGCTACCAAATTAACCGAAACTATCTCCGAATATCTGGAATCCCTCCAAAAGTCCTGAGGACGCAGAAAGACTAGAGGATATTGACGAGGAGTTGTTCGTGTTATTGGGGCGCTTATCTGCGGCTAACGACAATCTTCAAAAGGGGAATGAAGTGGTGCGTCTTTAAATTAAAGAAGAGGATTTCGAAGCGGAGCCCAGAGTTACCGCGGAGTATTCGGATAAGGCCATCTCAACAATAGTGAGACTTAAGTCACGCTTAAGGAAGGTAAAAAAGATTGAAGAACGTCTAGGTTGAGCAGCTCCGTATAATGGAATGATACAGTTATCGAAGCCACGCCATCACGAGAACGGAATACACATACACAAGCTACCAAGCTCCAGAAACCCTAGTTAAGAGCAATTTAGGACTATGGTCCACGAAAATAGTGCGCTCTCAGCAATTGATAAATTCAATTATCTCGAAGCTGCATTCACCGGGAAGACAGCAGAAAGTATTAGCGGATTCACTCCGTCTGAATCGTGTTACGAGAGCACAATAGCGCTGCTGAAAGAAGAGTATGGTCGGTCATATGGTAAAAGAATCGATAACACCATGCAAGGGTTGCTAGCTTTTAAACTTATTCCTCACAGGTCTGATGCGAACGGATTAAGAAAGCTATATAGTTCGATAGTGGCTACCACACGATCTTTAAAAAATATAGGGATATCATCTTCAAATTACTTTGTCATGCGTTCTTTTGCGCTGTTTGCCCAATGAGCTAAGAGTCGAATTCTACCGATATGCGGACGACAATGATGCAGGAGAAGAATTGCATAGCAAGAAAAATGAGAACGCTGAGAACGATTCAGTTTCGGTGGTTACTGCCTCATTGACGTTAAGTTCAAAGTTGTGTTAGTGATCAAGCAGTTAACACACTGCTGAAATTCCTAAAGAGAGAAGTCGAGTCTTTGCAAAAGGCAGTCAAAACCTACCGTAAGTATCAAAGAATATGGAAACTAGTTTACAAAGAATAGGCACTCCGGCAATTATCTCCTTATCTTTTTTTGACCTTGGTACCGTTATTCCACCCAACCCCACAATTTTGCTAGAGGTTGATACACTGCTTAACCATTTTGGTCGAAGAGAGAAGAAAAATTCAGAGGAATCTGAAGAAATTGGTACAGTGTTACAGGGTGTCAAGAATTCCAGAGCAAATATGAAAATTCAACTGAAAGAACCACCCTATCAAACGAAAGCAAACTGAGCGCAAGCGCTCCTCACCATACAATGGCATTTGCTTCCCGTGCTAAACAAGAGCGCATAAGAAAAAGAATGGTGAAAAAACGTAAACAAACTTAATCTATGTACGCCTTCAATGTGTGAGGCAGGCACTCGATTTCTACCTGTTCCTATATGAGAACCACGGCCGGGCCGGCACCAACACAGTGCCCGAAAAAGCAATGCTAAACAACAGCGCACCGTAATAGGTGAGCTCTGGTGTCATTGTGTGTGCGGCAATTTTGATTGTCGCCGTCCTTATTCTTTATTAGGCAATTTAAATGGGAATTCGGACTTGGAACAAGCAGGGAAAGATTCTCTTTCTTACTTATGGAAAAAAATTTTGTTTTTTTTCCCCAAAATGGGCTGTGGTGGAGATAACTGGGCCTCAAAAATAGAGTGCCTATTCTTTGTAAACTATAGTTTCCATATTCTTTGGTAAGTATAACAGCATTTACACTGCGAGCAGCTATGAAGGCGGCGATTAGGGCGCTTTCCTCGTGGAGGTTTCGCTCAAGACTCGACAAAGAGTGCTTTGACTGTCTCCAACGCCTGGCTGCCTCTAGCAGAGTCACACTCGTTTATGTACCGGGCACTCTGGCGTTGGTGGTAATGATAGTCCAAGAGCCCGTGAACAAAACTAGCTCTGAAATGACAAAGGCTGGTTTTGTTACAGTCGATTTCAATGGAAGTGTAGAGTCATAAGCTCTGGTCGGTCAAGCGATGAGTAGGACAGGTGTCTCAGGTGTCTTATCAAACCTGTAGCAAAAAAAATATGCATGCAATGAATTGACAAAGGTTAAAACAAACATTAAACGATTTGTTTAGTCGTATAGATAATTAAAAAAAATTTCAGTCAGTCTCCAGCTAGGACTGAGACCAGTCAGTCAGGTTGCAAGGATGCGAAATCGCACGCGCGACGCGTGCAAACTCCAGCTGGTAGCGGTAATCAATTTTTTATTAATAAAAGCAAAAACTATTACTTCATATCCATCTTTATCAGAAGATCGATGATTTTGCTTTATATTCTATCTTCATGACTCAAATTATTAATCTGTATAATATATAATTCTACTGTACGTGTGTTGTCATTGAACTCCTCATAAACGGCTGGACCGATTTGAATGAATTTTTTTGTATGCGTTTGGGTGGCGCCCTGGATGGTTTAAATTCAGAAAAAATTAAGAAAATTGCGCGGAAAATTGGAAAATTTCAGAAAAATGTTAACGAGCTCAGTCGATTCGGTAGAGCGTTGGACTTTTAATCCAACGGTTCGGGGTTCAAATCCTGCTCGGGCAGAATCACTTTTTTTTCATTTTTTACACCGTGGGGGTGTACGTGGGAGTAGATGAAGGAAGAGTTGAGGAGGTGTCCGTGGGAGAAGATGAAGGAGGAATTGAGGGGGTGTCTGTGGGAGAAGATGAAGGAGAAGTTGTGGGGGTGTCCGTAGGAGTAGATGAAGGAGGAGTTGAGGGGGTGTCTGTGGGAGTAGATGAAGGAGGAGTTGAGGGGGTGTCCGTGGGAGTAGATGAAGGAGGAGTTGTGGGGGTTTCCGTGGGAGTAGATGAAGAAGGAGTTGTGGGGGTGTCCGTGGGAGTAGATGAAGGAGGAGTTGAGGGGGTGTCCGTGGGAGTAGATGAAGGAGGAGTTGTGGGGGTGTCCGTGGGAGTAGATGAAGGAGGAGTTGAGGGGGTGTCCGTGGGAGTAGATGAAGGAGGAGTTGTGGGGGTGTCCGTGGGAGTAGATGAAGGAGGAGTTGAGGGGGTGTCCGTAGGAGAAGATGCAGGAGGAGTTGTGGGGGTGTCCGTGGGAGTAGATGAAGGAGGAGTTGTGGGGGTGTCCGTGGGAGTAGATGAAGGAGGAATTGTGGGGGTGTCCGTGGGAGTAGATGAAGGAGGAGTTGAGGGGGTGTCCGTGGGAGTAGATGAAGGAGGAGTTGTGGGGGTGTCCGTGGGAGTAGATGAAGAAGGAGTTGTGGGGGTGTCCGTGGGAGTAGATGAAGGAGGAGTTGAGGGGGTTTCCGTGGGAGTAGATGAAGGAGGAGTTGAGGGCAGGACAACGTCTGTCGGGTCAGCTAGTAACTTGCATAAAAAATTTTAATAAATTCATAATAAATTTTTTTTTAAATGCGCACAATTTTTTAGAATCTTGAAGAATCAAAAACAAATAATAAGATAACATTAAAATAAATTTTAATAAAAAATACAAGTTTATAAATAAAAAATAAAAAAATTACCCGAGTAAAAATGATCGGGGTCGTACAGCGGTCATACGCGGGCCGCTCAGTTTTCCTAAGGGCGTACACGGGTTGCACAGGGTCCAGAAAATTTCACGGGCTGTACATCGGGCCTTACAGGGCCCAAACTCGAGTGTAAAGCCCAAACGGCCGCACACTGGGCCTTACATCGGGGCGTACAGGGCCCAAACTCGAGTGAAAAGTCCAGGCCGCATCACAACTGCGTAACGAGGGACGAAATTTAAGAAAAAAAAAAATTATGCAGCAGGGATATGGGCAACCGTCTTCAGAAGCGATCTTTAATTACGGTATTTTTATGACTCAAAAGGTCCCACCGAATCCTCAACGAACCCTCAATAAACGCTGCGCACGAGTTTTTGGGTTGTTTTATGACACTTGGACTTAGCTTGTTCTTCAGGTTACAGACAGTGCTCAGTTAACATTGAGCGTTTGTCCTGTGACCACGTTATACAGAATACAAGGTAAGCCTACTAGATTTTCACACTTCGTCGCGACGTAGTTCTTGCCAATTTTGTATGAAAAATCGGGAAAATTAATTTTAATTATTATTTAGTAATAGTGCGATAAATTGCTATTGGCATAATCGTTAATAATGAAAATTTGCAATTTTTTAAAATAAAACTTGAATTCGTGAGACTAATGGTATTTAAGTAAAAAAATCTTATTATTTCTCTCCACAGGTTACAAAAAAATAAAACCAGCTACCTGCGCAGGTAACAGCGAACGACTTGCGAAACCTCTTCACTTAAATCTTTTCCTAGGATAGACAAGATGAGGTCGTTTTATGCTATATAGTAAAATTTGGGATTTTATCTGGCGCCCGTATTAAAAAACCTCTCAAATTCAAATACAATCACAAGGTGTTTTAAGTTTACCTAGTTACATACAGAAGATTCCGTGCATTTTTAATTATCTTCCTCATTTTTGGAAAAATTCCCCCCGTCCTTTTTGTCGATTGGGCCCTGAACGACCCGTGTACGGGCCCGTCTTTATTGTCGATTGGGCCCTGTACGACCCGTGTACGGCCCATGAAAAAGTCTTGTACGGCCCGATTGTCCTGCAAGAAGACCGCGTACGACCCTTGCACGACCCAGCAAATCTTTCATCTGCGGCCCATGTACGCCCCTTGTGCAGCCTCACTTCAGCCTTCAAAAATTTTTACTCGGGTAATCGCTGAATTCTTCATCCAAATCATCCTCGCTATCGCAATCGTAAGATAAAATTATGTCAGATTCATCTGTAAAAAAATGTTTATCAATATTTCTCCAAGAAATTAATAAAATCCATTTTAATATTATTTTTAGCATACCTGAAACTTCTACCTCCGGTTCGATTAAAATATTATTCGCCAATGCAGGTAATTGATCTCCTTCGAACCAGAAAAAATCATAAGTATTATCAATTTTATTTTACGATTGCGATAGTCGATGAGGTCGCTGACGAACTGGCCAGAGAGGGATCTTCATCTAGGTACCAAGGCCCCGAACCCTACTACATTGGCTGGTCTGTAGCCAAGACTGTGGTGGATGGATGAGCAAAAACTAACCTAGTCTTGTACTGGAATAATACTCCAAGCTAAGAAGCTTATCAAACCCTATGCTTATACCAACGCCACCGACCTGAGCAAAGCGGATCTCGGGCTGCTGATGGGTTACTTATCTGGCCATCATGGGGTCAGACATCACTTCCACATGATGGGTCTGTCAACTGAGACAGACTGTAGACTTTGTCTGGAGGACGAGGAAACTACAGCTCACATATCTACAGGGTGTTCAGAGGTGGGAGGGAAATATTGCAGGAGGTGAAAGGTCAGGCCCAGACAAGCAAAAAATCGTTTGGTTAGTGGGAGGGGGGGGGGGGGGGGGGTTATCTTGCACCGTTCGGCAGTTACAGGATGATTCGTAAATCAGGATGTTGCCTTATTTGGGAACCTCTTGTATTTTTACCTTTTTGTCTACGCATCGCAGCGACCCCAAACCGATCTCAAAAAATCGAAGCCCTTTCCAAAAAGGTCAATACCGCCCCCCTATCCCCAACCTCTTGGCCGCAATAACCCCCGGAAGTTGAAAAAATTAACTTTTATTTCACGATTTTTCAGTTTTCGCCCCACTTTTCTCCGAAATTCACGTATTAACATACCTACTTTTTATTTTTTTAATTACTCTCTATAAGGCGGGCTGTTCGCCCAGACATTATGCATGCACTTTACCTTGCAACTTTCTTTGAAATTATTGCAGCTTTCAGTGCTCCTTACACTTCTGTATAGTCCAGTTATAAGTTATTCTCTTTTCCGATTTCTAGAGTAATTTGTGTTTTTCAAAAAACGAAAAAGTCTTTGAGGTCATAAAGATCCTTAATAAGTTTTTCCGTCAGGAGAAGCGCTTAAAACCTAATACAAATTAAAAAGCGAGACCGGGAATAAAATTTCTCAGATTTTGCTGTGCCACAAGGTATTTATCGGGGCTGTACGTGAATTGAATGGGAATGCAGTCGAAAGTTACAACACACAAGCCAAATTATCTCTTCTACCTATAACGTAAACGTGGACAACATGAGTAATTGAATATACCGAGGAAATTGCACTCAAGTAAAGTATTATATCGTTCCGGATAGTTACTCACGAATTTTGTGGTTTCCTTTGAACTGATTGATAACTTCTCGTTTCTTCCCATGTGAGTTATCATGTTTCACATGAAAAGCTTAAAATTTTATGGCGACACCTTACAAAATACTTGCCAGATAAAAAGCGATGACATTTGCGTCATTTATTTATTTTATATCGTTCCATTGAGGAACGATACGATTTTAGTCATTTGGGTCATCAAGGGCAATTATTATATTTCCCGATAGGATGGCCAAATTTACAGAAGCAAAGTATTAGTTTTTTATAACATACTAGCTGACCCAACAGACGTTGTGCTGTTAAACGGACGAACTGTCAAACGCGCGAAATTTAAGAAGTCGTTTAAAACTTAAAAAAAATGATGAATGAAATCGGTACAGTGGTTCTCAAGTTTGTCTGGTTTATAATTAGTTTTACAAACATACATGGATCCTTAAAATATTATTATTATAAAATCCTATATTAACATCTAACTGCTTTTGTACAACCTTTTTACTTTTTCACTTATTTTTCCCATATTTTAGTTTTATCCATCTCTTTTTTGCACTGACATATAAGTACTGGACTGCTGGTTCCGTACAAAAACTCATTTTAAAAGTGAGATCAAATTTGCAAATGCATATGTTAGACAAAGTAGGACATGTTTTTTTATATCTGACTCTTTCTTTCTTCCGGCCCCGGGCTGCTCAATGTCGGAAGTATTTTTGATAAATACTCAAAATGTAGGGCAAAATGAAAGGAGCTGTTTTGTGATAACTTCTATTCATTCATTTTCTTCATTTTAATATAATATTGCAAAGAATTTAATGTGTTTATATCACAAGGACTTGGATCTCCACTGCACACAAGGGTTTGCATCTCCACTCAAAATGGTCTCACTTTGTATCCACCGTTTAGTATCTATATGTCAGTGGTTTTTTGCCTGTTCGGAAAGTGGAATTGTAAACAATCTATTTACCTATGGGGCACTGGTATGGTGGCCCTGCCTAGACAAGGGCTAGATACGCTCTAAACTGGGTAGGGTGCAAAGAACCGCGTCTGTGGGCGTTACGGGAGCTATGCGGTCCTGCCCGACTGAGGCTCTAAATGTGATGCTGCACCTACTACCCATTGAGCTCCACATCATGTACCTGGCGAGCTGCAGTGCTCTCAGACTCAAAGAGACAGGATGCTGGAGCGCCAAGCCATATGGGCACAGCAACATCCTGGAACAGCTGCCTAAGGGGTTGGCTGACGGCTCGTACGGACTATATTGTCCCCACACAACCTGGCAGGAAGTACTTTAGTGTGAGACTTCCTACCAGAGAAGAGAGGAGTGCAAGCGACTTAACGCAAGACTTCGAGCACGTTATCTTTACGGATGGATCTAAATCTGCGAATGGTAGCAGTGCTGGTGTTTGCTCCGATACACTTGACATGGAGATATCGTATCGCCTTCCCACACTGGCCAGTGCCTTCCAGGTGGAGGTCTTCGCTATCATGAAGGCCTGTGACATCCTGGTAGGTCTTGCACCAGCGTGTGACACTGCAATACTTACAGACTCGCAGGCCGCAAACAGAACTCTGGATTCGGCCTGTGCTTCCTCAAGACTGGTAGTTCGCTGTCGTGAGCGTCTAGCTCTGGCTGGCCAGCGCCACAACGTTCCCCTACTTTGGGTTCCTGGGCACAGGAGCATAGGGGGTAACGAGCGGGCTGACGAGTTAGCCAGGACTGGCTCCTCCCTCGACGGGTCGATGGAGGAGTCAGTGCAGGCTCCCTTGGGGGCCGTTAAGAAGTGCATCCGGCTGCACTTCTTCTCAATTGCGAATAAACGCTGGGTGGGTCTGGGAACCTGCAACATTTCCCGAATGACCTGGCCAGCTTATAATCGTAGCAGAACGCTTGAGCTCCTCAAGCGGGGCCGTGCAGACATTTCCAGGGTGATGTCAGTGCTCACTGGTCACTGGCCCATAAGGGAGCACGCAGCCAAGCTAGGAATTCCTTTTAACAACCACTGTCGTAGTTGTAAGGATCGGCATGAGAAGGAGACTCTTTCTCATTTCGTGTGCAACTGCCCCGCTCTAGCAGGGGCTAGAGACCGGGCGCTGGGCGAGCACTTCCTCAACAGCGTCAAAGCTTTAGCCGCCTCAAGGATCGGAGAAATAGTTCTATTTTTGAACTCCACTGGCTGGCTCTGATCCTTGGCGAAATTAGTTACTTTTAGGGGTTACTCACGGTGGTATCAAAACGGCGCGCCGCAACGCTACTTGGACCCGCCCAGCCGGCCGGTCGCCACTTAAACCAACCAAACAATCTATTTATCATAGCATGGAATGTTGATAATTTTACATTATATGAATGGGTTGAATTATTTGGAATAACTATGTCCGTATATGTAAGCTTTCTATAAATATCAAACACAAAACCTTGATCTCTATAAGCTATTTTTAGATCTAGAAAATTAATTGCACAATTTACATCTTTTTCCATTGTGAACTGAATAGATCTATTTAAGGTACTGATCCAATTTAGCAACTCATCTAACTCAATACCAGATCCTTGTCATAGGCAAAGAACGTCGTCTACATTCCTAAACCAAAATCCTATTATACTATCCAACGGACACTTTCCAAACATATTACTTTCGAAATCCGCAATAAACACTTCTGAGAAAAGAGGAGACAAAGGTGATCCCATAGGCAATCCATCTTGAAACTTATAAAATTTTTCATTCTATCTAATATGTATCTAATATCTAGTATCTATTTATTCCATCTCTCAAATCTATGTCTACTACTCGATTATTCAACACCTTACACATTGTTATGTACCAGACGCATCCTAATTCTAGTACTGTACCAGCTCTTCGTACATCCGGCTCGGGGCATTCGTTCTCCGACAGCCGAGCAAGCAACTAGCGTTAAATTTGTAAGTTAAGAGTAATCTAATAAACACGGATTAATAGCAAGCCAGTTGTATTATTTGCAATCCCGATATACCAAACACATATTACTTTCAGTTCATCAATCGGTATACTCGTAAACAAACTTTTTACATCAAACGAAAGTAATCTCGAACCTACTGGCACCTATAGTGACTTAATTTTTCTTATCAATTCAGTACTATTTTTAACCCCCGACGCAAAAAGAGGGGTGGTATAAGTTTGACGTGTCTGTGTGTCTGTCCCTGGCATCGTAGCTCCTAAACGAATGGACCGATTTTGATGCGGTTATGGGGGACTAGCCTCCATTTAAGTTTTATTTTAATGCATAGTTTATTAATTAATTTATTTTATTTTATCATTTAGTTAAAACTCTCGGATTGGTTATTAAAATATTTAAAGTTTTATTTTTTATTTTTTTGAATTAAAATTATTTAATTAAATTATTCAATATTTTATGTTTTAGGTTTTTATTCTAATACAGACTTCTCGAGACTGAAAAATTAATTTGATTTTTTGAACAAAATAAAAATTTGGGCTACTACGTTTATCTAACGGCATGCTTGAAGAATTTATATAAATCAAAGTGTTTTCATAACAAGGAATTTCAGCTGCCGTTCCTGAATAAAACTACCTACACTAATAACTTTTGATTTACACTTTATTAAAAAATTTAAAAATTTCGGTACCGTTATCGTTCACCGCCACACGGCTTCTTTTGTTTGAAAGCTGGATCAGGATCGAGATGGTTCTTATTTACAATTTATTCGCGGGTTTCAAAATGGCGGACCCAAGATGGCGGCCAAAAATTATAAATATTAAGGGATTGTCATGAAAAGTAGTATTTGGGGGTTTTTGGAGGTGCTTATTGCGAATCTAAGCTCGAAATTTGGAAATTAAAGATGGTGAATCCAATATGGCGTCCAACAATTTTCGAACTTCAACGAGTTTAAGTGAAATTTAGTAGTATGGGTATTTTGATACCATTAATTTCGAATCTACTAACAAAATTTGTAAATTCAAAATGGCGGACCCATATGGCGACTATAAGTTATAAAAATTTTTACGAAGGTCGAACATTTCAAGGATCTTTAATTAAGTAGTACGGTAGTACTTATAATATACCGGGTGAAACCGGGTAACCCAGCTAGTATGAAATAAAACGCACCCGGTAACCTTGATAATTTTGCTAAGACATACATATTGACCTAGTGAGTGCAACATCCGTCCCAAGACCGCGTAAATGATTTATGTTGGAATAAGTTTAAAAATTACGGTAAGTAATGTGTTTCGTAATCTTTGCAGTTCAGCTAAAGCAGATTTGTCATGAGGATTATTAAACAACTTACTTTTTTTTTTTACTTTTTAGAGTTTTTTTTTTTGTGTCGGGGGTTGCTTACAATTTTTAATTTTATTTTTTTTTGATTGCATATTTGACTACAAAACCCGTCTCGCCTAATATTATTTCGTTTAATTTCTTACACAATTTATATGCAGGTGCCTTGACATATGAAACTGCAGGTCTAATTGGTGTACCCTACTTATGTAGAAGTTTGCTTGCTTTGCAGCTTTGGGAGGCAATCTCAAGTCAGCTGAACGTGAAAAAGCGTTCGCCTCCCGTGTTCAGGCTGCCCTATCTACGCATTAAATACTTAATTTATCTATGGTATCGTCCTCGTCCAAAAGAGCCTGCAATTCGTGGTCCTCAACCTTCCTATGCCGATTTTAATGCCTCTTGTCGGTCAGATCAAAGTCGCCATTTTTGAACCGACGAAACAAATCTCTGCACGCTGTTTCAGATAAAGCTCTGTCGCCATAGGCCTCCACAAGCACTCGGTGCGATTCAGCAGCCGGTTTCTTCAAATTGAAACAGACAAGCAGAGCTTCCCGCATGTGCTCCTTTTTTGGCAAAAAACTAGACATGATTACGCAGTGAAAATATTATGTTGTTGTATCAAATTGTTGATGATGTGAACTAATTAATGTTGACAGATATTAAACTCATAAAATAACGAGTATGAAGTGTCCATAGCTCACTCACTCACTAACGCCATCTATAAGCAAACGATGAACTTAAGCTAATGCACCTTACCTTACTTACGTCAGTGTTTAAGCTGGTGTCATGAGCGCCCACGGCCAGGCTCAGATTTTGCGCCCCTAAAAATTTACCATACGAGTTTTGTACGAAGGAAAAAACAAAAGTTTTAAAATAGAGTTATTTAATATGTTACAACCAATTTACTTTCTGGCTTTTTCTAAAGCCGTTTTTTTACATTGTCTGAAATAAGTTTTTCTGCAGTCATAATTGAACGATATTAAAGCAAGACTACTTAAAGGTTCGTGATAAATTTGCAATTGGAAATTATTTTTTAATAAATATTAATTTGCTCAAAGGTCTTCTGCAGTTGGCAGAAATCAGAGGTAGCGCCAATGCTAGGCGAATACCTATCCCTATATTGAGATAACTGGTCATTAAACCATATTCTTCATGAAAATTCAGAAAAGTAATGTAATCTGCATTGTTTATATCAGTACACTAAATTTAGTTTTATAGATCCTTGTAGGTAAGAACATCGTATTCATAAACGATTTTCAAGAAAACAGGAAAATATCGTCATTATATACGTAACACAAACACACATACATATGTATAACCAGAGAGAAGTTAAATAATAAGAGATTCCAATGCGAACAAATAAGAAATGTATGAAGAAAATCAACCTAAGTGCGATACCTCCAGGCTGGCCTGGAGACACTCACAAGTTCCACACGGCATGCCCTGTTGGATTACTGTTGGATTACTTGAGCTCTTACAGTTATAAAAATATGGGAAGTCAAAAATAAAATGTCTAAGTGTGCCATCACTTTTGGTTCTCACGGTATGTATGTACGCAGAATCGGAGAGCATATATAGATGCCAGGAGGCAAAAACACACAACGCCTATTGAAAAGTAATCCACACGAGAGAGCTCAAGTAATCCAACAGGGCATGTCGTGTGGAACTTGTCTGTGTCTCCAGGCCAGCCTGGAGGTATCGCGCTTAGGTTGATTTTCTTCATACATTTCTTATTTGTTCGCATTGGAATCTCTTGTTATTTAACTTCTCTCTGGTATAACGCTAACGTCGATAAATTTTGAATTTGAACCTACATAACTCCTACATTTGTAAACAGATCCTAACAAGTGAAGTATCGTTGGAAAGGCACTTTTGCACAAGCCCCTACTACGATGTCCTTACAAGGATCTATAAGGACTTAAGCGATCGCACCTCCTAAAAACATTTGACGTCGATTTTAAGGGGGAGGAGTGATCTTAGATAAGAGATCACCACAAAATTTTGTTCATGACACCCCAAGGCCTAAGAAATCGATTAATATACCTACCATTTCCTACTTTCCTCAAATGTAAAACAGCAATGTATGCACATACCATTAATTGTCTTCTTTTGAAGCTGAAGTAGGGAAGATAGATTACACTTGTCAATTTTTCTTTGATAGTCCGTACTCCGTAGCCCCAATTATGTATCTAAACTACGAGCAATATACACAAAATAAAATAGGGGTTTCCTTCTAAAAGTAAATTTTAGAATTATGTATATGCTCAAATGACAAACAAAGTTACTCCATAAGAAGAGTTTTAAAAACATTTGCTACTGTTACAACCCTCCTCATGCAGTACACAGACCGAAATTCAAAAAGTAGGTGATTTTCCAAATAGAAGATACAAATACCTACATATTTTAATCGTAAATGCAGTGCTTCACTTTACTCGCAAGTTTTGACTAAAATGAAAATGGCATTGTTGTATCTCACGGGGAATGTATTTTCAGCATGCGGCTGATAAATAATTTAATGGTGATAAGACCTCACAGAATCTATAAGGAATATACTTTTCCTTATATAGAAACATATCTACATGCATTACTTTTGGTTATAGATTGTTTTAGGCGCTATTACCATGAATTGCACGTTTGCATGTAAAAACTCGTGTTTTAATTGTGTGTAGGCACTAAATTTAAACTTAATTTAAGAGTTTTAAAATTGCAGAAAGCAGGTTTGTTAGTGCGTCCATCCCCTTAGCTATAACGCTGACTTGTACGTACGTTAGAAAAATCTATAAAAGCTTCGAATAATTTCAGTTAACCATAATTAATTTCCATTTCAAACAAATCTGAGAAAATTCGATTATTGCCTTAATTTTAATGGTAGCTAAAGTACACCGCTCGTACTACGTGCTACAAAATGCAAACTATTCGCTGGGCTCAATCGAACTCCATATAAAAGTAATTGCATAAATAAAAAATCAGTTACCAATCATAAATGCTGATTAAAATCATTGACCATAAAATTTAAATTAATATTCCGATGCCGGGTATAATGCTAATGAAAAATCCCGCCCACTTTATGCAATGGACAATTTCTATCTCCCCACTTAAGCCTATAGGTAGGGAATTTTAGGTATCTTTCATGAAACATATGGCCTTTGCCAAAATCAGGCTAATGTACAGTGGGTGATCAACGAATTACGATCACTTTGAAAATTTTCATAATTTTGATTTCAATTATCTCGGAAGCTTACAAAAATGAAGAAGAAAGGTTTTTTTTTAATGGAAACTAACAAATTTATTATTACTTCAGTAAATTAAGCCTAACATATATTCTGTGCTAATATTTAGTGAAGCTCCCCTTGGTTTTCAGAAGCTCCTTAATTTTATTTGTCATACTTTTCATATTTCTTATCACTAAGTTCTTAAAATCTAGGTTGTTTTTCTATACATCTTCAATATTCTCTTTTAAAATATTAATGCTAGTATTCTGCCGTTGATACACTAGGGTTTTCAGATGCGCCCAACATTTTCTATGAGATTCATATCCGGTGAATTGCCTGGCCAAGGTAAAACCATGATTTCCTACTCGTCAAACAAACTTCTCACGGATGTCGCTGTATGGCAAGGTACCCCGTCTTGCATAAATGTGTATTCGACCTTCCGAGGGGTAAGGAGTCCATGAATGGTAGAAATTCTTCCTGTAAAATAGTTTTGTACTGATCTTGACGAAGATTACCTTCTACAAAATGCAATGATCCTGGACCTTTGGATGTTATACAACCCCATACCATCACTGAGGGGGGATGTTTCACTCTTCTTACTACGCAGGCTTGATGGTATCTCTCGTGCGGTCCTCTTCTGAGAAATTGTGTTGATTCCGCCAACGCCTCTAAACGACACTCGTCGCTAAAGATAACCTGTACAAATTTAAAAGAAATCGTAATACCAAAAATTCAAATATCAAGCATTCTGTTAGTATGAACAAATTTAATTTTTTACTTTACCTTGTCCCAATCACTTTCTGTATAGTGCTTGTGAAGTTTAGCCCAAATTAGTCGTTTCTTCTTCATTGCTGCTGTTATTCGGGGCCTTTTAGCGGGACGCCTGCATTTTATATTTGCTTCGTATAGTCTTCTTCTTCTTCGTACTGTAACTGCTGATAACTTGATGCCTTCTTCTCGTATTGTTGAGTTTAATGCTCCAATCGGTGCGTTACGATGTTGCAGAGCGGTATTAATAATTTTGCTGTCCATACGCGGTGTTCCGCGGCAGTTTTTGCGCTTATTTGCTCGGGGAGACAGTCCTGATTCCAGATTTTTGGCAATCTGTTCCGTAAGAAACGCAATCCTTTCGGGCAATTTCTCGATAGGTATATATTTTTTGTTTCAACAGCGTTGAAATGGAAACTTTTTTAGGTCACTGATATCTTTTTCACGTCCCATTATGAACAATATTCAAGGAAACTCCGAATTTTCAAATGAATCTCCTAAGCGGCTAATGTAACCACTTTAAAATTTTTTTTGGCAACGGAACTTCACTTGCACTTGTCCACGAACAATCTCAGATTAATTTTGTTTTCAATATCTCCGTATTTTATATCTTATTTAAGTAGGCGATACTTCTACTTAAGAAAATAATTTAGGTAAAAAGGGGAATACCTCTATTTTCTTCGAAAGTAAGGGTTTCTACCTGCTGACAGATCATAAAAGAATATGTATTTTACCTTCACAAGTTACCGAGAACCCATTCCAGCAAAGTTGTCAACTAATAATACCATAATAACATCATAAAGCAATTAGTTTTAATATTTTTCCAAAAATATGATCGTGATCGTAATTCGTTGATCACCCTCTGTATGTACCTACTACATGTATCCAGACAAACTGATTGCCTTACATAATTATTTAGTATTGAATTAATATCAGTCAGGTTTTCACACCGAGTTCAAAAGTCTACGAAAGTCTTGGTATTTGTGGAGTTTTTAGAATAAAATAAAACTGTACTTTAACTTGTATGAAATCTTTTATTAAGTTTGTTGGGAGGATAATTTTATGTTGGGACTTGCCTTATCGTTGTTCCGGAAAATATGAAAATTTTAATCGGCAGAATTAATCAAAGCCTTCTTTGTGAAACAAAAAACTAATTTGATGCAATTAGTCGAAATATGCAAAGTGCTTTTTCTCTAACGCCCCCAGTGACATCTGTTGGCATTGTGCAGCGCCTCTATTATGGTCGCCACAGTACTCCCTCCGCAGTGACTTCGTAGAAGTCACGTAATATAGTCGGCAAGTTTCTTCGGAAAATGGACTTTTCGACCTGAACGAGTTATATTTGTTGACTGTGTTGTTTCTGGGCTGGTAGAATTGGTAGAATTCGGCTTCAAAGAGTTGTTTTCGGTTGGTATAGCTGGAACTGTAGGGTCATCAGATGCCAGGAGATATGCCGGCTTGAGGCGGTCGATTGATATTACTGTATCACGGCCTCGAACTCGTACAGTATAATATTTAGCTGCCCTACCGATAACCGGAAATGGTCCTTCATATGGCGTTTGTAGTGCTGCTTTTAGGGTGTCTCTTCTGATAAAAACATTATATGATTGAGCGAGGTCTCTGTGAACGAACGTAGGGCGGGTGCCATGACGTGTAACCGGTCTAGGGTGTAGAGACCTGAAATGTGCTCTGAGCTTGTTAGCGAAATTATCTGGTGTAATTATTGAAGAGGAAGGTGAGAGAAACTCCCCAGGCAGGCGAATGGACTGTCCAAAGACCATTTCTGCTGCTGTAGCATTGATATCCTCCTTGAATGCCGCTCTGATTCCCATCAAAACAACAGGAAGTATGTCTGTCCAGTCTTCTGTCTCATGGCACACGAGAGCAGCCTTCAGTTGCCGATGTAAGCGCTCCACCATGCCGTTGGCCTGCGGGTGGTAGGCCGTAGTGCGGAGATGGTTGATGCTGAAAAATTGTGTTAGAGATCTGAAGAGGTCAGATGTAAACTGGCGTCCTTGGTCCGATGTGATTCGCAGAGGAACACCAAATTTCGAAATCCAACCGCTGAAGAGTTTTCTAGCGACCGTGTTAGCCTCGATGTTGGTGAGAGGAAACGCTTCAGGCCATCTAGAAAAACGATCTACCACCGTTAGGCAATACCTGTAACCACGGGATATTGGGAGTGGTCCGATCAAGTCGACGTGGATGTGTTCGAACCTGCTCGAAGGTGTTGAAAAATCTCCTAATGGTGAAACAGTGTGCCTCGAAACTTTGGTGCGCTGGCAAGGAATGCAGGCTTGTGCCCATGTGATGCAGTCTTTCCTTAATGACGGCCAGGTGAACTTGCTTGGCACCAGTTTTGCAGATGCTCTGGGACCTGGGTGGCTTAAGCAGTGTAGACTGTCAAAAACTTTCTTTCGAAGACCTGTTGGCACAAAAGGTTTGGAAACTCCAGTGGAGATGTCACAGTAAAGGTCAGGTCCATTGGGAAGGGATGTTTTTCCCAGTTTTGAGTTCGGATTGTTGCGAAGTAAATCTCCGAGTTCTACGTCGTCCATTTGGGAGGCAGCCAATTCGCTGAAGTCTACAGGAGCAGCGACTGCCTCCACTCTGGAGAGCATGTCAGCAACTATGTTGTCAGAACGGGGAACGTGCTGTATATCGGTTGTGAACTGTGATATGTAGTCCAAATGGTTAAATTGACGTGGAGTACACTTTTCTGGCTTCTGTTTAAAAGCAAAAACAAGTGGCTTGTGGTCTGTGAAGATAGCAAACCGTCGTGCCTCGATCATGAATCGAAAATATTTCACCGCAGAGTACACGGCCAGGAGTTCGCGATCATATGTACTATATTTACGCTGGGCGGTGTTAAAACATTTAGTGAAATATGCAAGTGGTTGCCACTCTGTATTAGATTTCTGCTGAAGGACTGCTCCCATTGCCGTATCTGAAGCATCGGTAAAAAGTCCCCAAAACAGTGAAGTGTCTGGATGAACCAGCAGTGTTGCCTTAGCTAAGGCATTCTTTAGAGATGAAAATGCTGATTCCAAATCTGGGTTCCATGAGATGGGCTTTTTTTCATTTGTTGTTGATTTTGGGCCTTTGAGATATTCGTTCAAAGGTGCCTGGGGTTCAGCGGATCTCGGAATGAATCGTCTGTAATAATTCAGAGATCCAAGGAATCTTCTCATCTGTTTAACTGTAGATGGTGGTGGACAATCCAGAATTGCCTGAACACGTTCAGATGGTGGACGGATTCCTTTGGTAGAAATGGTAAAACCAAGAAAGTTCAACTGGCTTTTTCCGAACTCGCATTTGGCCACATTAATTACTACTCCATACTGGGACAAGCGTTGAAAAAGTTGTCGTAGATGCTTCAAGTGTTGGTCCTCATCTTGTGATGCCACAAGAATGTCATCCAAGTACGGGAAACAGAAATCCAAACCAGCAGTGACCTCGTCGATAAAACGCTGGAAAGTTTGAGCTGCGTTCGTAAGGCCGAAGGTCATGAAAGGAAATTCATAAAGGCCAAAGGGTGTAATGACTGCGGTTTTTTCAATGTCACCCGGTGCCACAGGAATCTGATTATATGCTCTGACTAGATCTATTTTTGAAAAAAATTTTTTTCCAGCGAGGTTGGCGCTGCAGTCCTGAATATTCCGTGGAGGATATTTGTCTGGGATTGTCCTATCATTTAAGGGTCTATAATCCCCGCAAGGACGCCATCCTCCATCCTTTTTCGACACTAAGTGAAGTGGGGATGACCATGGGCTCTTGGATCTTCTAGCGATGCCCATTTTAATCATCGTCTCGAATTCTCGATGAGCGATCTTCAGTTTGTCTGGAGCTAGCCTTCTAGCTTTGCAGCTGATTGGTGGACTGGGTTTGGTGGTAATGTGGTGCATGGTATTATGCTTAATTTCTTTGAATGCACCATCGGGTCTGGTTAGAATGGGGAATTCTTTCAAAACCTGTGCGAATTTGCTGTCGTCTGACACTGATTTTATCTGTACAGTAGGTACGCCAACTGTGCAAAAACCCGAAGCTGAAAGGCTCGTAGTAGCGTCTCGAAGTACATGATTCCGAATGTCAACCAGCAAATTAAAATGATTTAAAAAATCGGCTCCGATGATGGGAGTATCAACATCAGCCACCACAAATCTCCATGTAAAGTCTCGCCGAAGTCCCAAATTAACCGAGAAGTGTATAAATCCGTAGGTTGAGATTGTAGTGCCGTTAGCTGCGTATAAAGAATAGTTGGTCTTATTCTTCCAGGCCTTAGCAAAACGTCGAGGATATGTACTCATATCCGCCCCTGTGTCAACCAGAAATCGCACCTTCGAAGTTAAGTCCGTAATGAATAGGCGGCTTGACTTGCAGGAATCACTGACCGCCACTAGTGATCCGCCGCAGCATTTCCCGAATTGAATTTGCAGGGTTGTTTGCAAGATCGTGCTTGCGGCCCGAATTTGTTGTGATACCAGCATATGTGCTGTGTATCGTTATGGGCTTTATTCCGACTATTGGAACGTTGCCTAGGGCGAGATGCGGATCGGGATCGTTTATCACGCATGAGTTGAGATACTTGGCGTGTTAAAGCAGCTACCTGCTCGGTTAGTCGTAATTTCTGAGTGGGAAACAACCTGTGTTTGTTGTCTCGACTGTGCTCGCTCGTCACTTTGTTGACGTGTAAGCTGGGCCACTTGATGCCGTGGCACCAGATCGAAAACAGTGTCAGCCAATTCGCCAAGCCGTTCGAGGGTTGCATCATCAGACTGAGTAGCAATTACAGTCTGAATGTGCGCAGGAAGGCGACTTATCCATAAGGTGCGCACAAATTCCTTGGCCACCATATCGCGGGCCAGTCGCTGCAACTCTCGCAGGAACTGGGAAGGCTTCCTATCCCCTAACTGTTCCTCTTCCAACATTTTCTTGATGTCGCGATTAGGTGTGGCGGACAAACGACTAATTAAACGCTCTTTAATTAGCGTGTAGGGTTTTTCAGAGGGAAGGTAATCTCTGTCAACGACATCCTGCACCTCCCTAAGCCGTTCCCATTCGAGGTTTGATAAAATATGCCGGAATTTTGTTACCTCTTGCGTAATTTCGGCTAAGGCAAATTAATTTTCCATTTGCCTAAACCACATAGTTGGGCTATGGATCCAAAATTTCATAGGCCGAACGGAGACCGTCTGAATATTTTGAAACTGAACTTCACGAACCTGTTCTGTGTGGGAATCCCGCGGTGGACAATTTGTGCCTCCTTGATGGTCGGTGCCGGCGGTTCGTTGATTTTCCAGATGATCCTGCTCCATGTTTTCGCCAGTTGCTTTTTTTCCAGGCTTTTTCGGAATCCGTTAAAGATGTGTTCAAATCACGTCGGGGTCACCAATGTGGAGTTTTTAGAATAAAATAAAACTCTACTTTAACTTGTATGAAATCTTTTATTAAGTTTGTTGGGAGGACAATTTTATGTTGGGACTTGCCTTATCGTTGTTCCGGAAAATATGAAAATTTTAATCGGCAGAATTAATCAAAGCCTTCTTTGTGAAACAAAAAACTAATTTGATGCAATTAGTCGAAATATGCAAAGTGCTTTTTCTCTAACGCCCCCAGTGACATCTGTTGGCATTGTGCAGCGCCTATTATGGTCGCCACAGTATTTAATGTTAAAAGTAGTAGCAGAGGACTTTCAATAATATTATTTTATACTTTTTAGCGCCTGGGATTTTTTGGGGTCGGTTCAATTTTGTTTTTTTTTGAGTTTTTGTTATACCATTTCTTTTAGTGTAAAATATTTTTTTAGTCAATTGTTTTTTTTCCTTTGCAATACCCCACTCGAAATCAAGTAAGAGTTTAAAAAAAACATTTTAAAGGCAAGCTTTTATTTAAAAAAAACGTTTTTCCCTGTTAATTTTGAGCTATCGAGCTCTCTAATGACGAGGCCATATTACGGGGGTTTAAAAGAAAATGAAATCCGCCATCTTGTGGTGGTGGCCATTTTGAAATAGCGTCACTCATTTAATCGTTTCCCACTCTTCAAGCTCTTTCATTTGATACCCATATTAAGGTGGTTGACAAAAAATACGTGGTCCGCCATCTTGCGGCGGCGGCCATTTTTAAAATATTACAATATTGCATATTGTGTTGTCACTAGTTTGGAGCAAATCTGTTAAAAATTTTGAATTCAGTCGCCTTTGAACAACTTTGTTTTTTCTTTTTAATCTAGTCTGTACTACTTCTCTCTACTCCGTGACATTAATATGCGAATATGAATTGTAGCCTAATATTAAAATAAAATACTTTTCAGTTACAAATATCAGTTTATTTTAAACTAATTCATTAGGTTATGGGCCCAGATAAGCCCAGAAAGTGAGAGTATTAAAATGGCAGCAAGTAATCAATTGGCATTAATTGAAAAGTTAACCGGCCGAGATAATTATGCAACCTGGCGATTTGCTGTGAAAACATACCTACAGCATGAGGAGTTGTGGGACTGCATAGAACCTGCCGCTGGTGTCACAGTGAGCACAAAACGAGACACAAAGGCGAAAACTAAGGTAATTCTACTAGTTGACCCAATAAACTTCGTGCACATACAAGAGGCCAGCACTGCAAAGGAAGTATGGGACAAGTTGTCGAAAGTATTTGACGACTCTGGGCTGACCCGCCGTGTTGGGCTGCTGCGTGATCTTTGTAACACTTCGCTTACTTCATGTCAAAACGTAGAGGAATACGTGAGCAAAATTATGTGTACTGCTCACAAGCTCAGAAACATTGGTTTCCAAGTAGACGATGAATGGCTAGGCACACTGCTACTCTCCGGCATACCAGAATCCTATCAACCAATGATAATTGCCATTGAAAGCTCAGGCATAAAGATAACTTCAGACTCTGTGAAATCAAAATTATTACAAGATGTCAGACAATCCGAAGGAGACTCGACAGCGTTCTCAGTCAAAAAGAAATTTCAAAACAATAATAAGAAGCAAAATAAGGGTCCGAGGTGCTACTCTTGTAACAAGTTTGGCCACAAAAGTCCTCAATGCAAATCCAAGACTAAGGACGTTCAACAAAAAGCAAGTAGTTCATCCTATGCTGCAGTGTTTGTGGCAACATCCAGCCAAGATGACGCCTGGTACGTGGATTCCGGTGCATCCTCACACATGACAAGACATAAGAATATGCTTAAAAATGTGACGGCTTCTGCCATACAGAAAATTAGAGTCGCAGACAACAAAGTATTATCTGTGCAATGCTCAGGACAAGTGAGCTTAGATGCTTATGACGATGAAGGTCAAAACAAGAAGGTGCTGTTTACAAATGTATTATGTGTTCCCGAACTTGCAACAAATTTATTGTCAGTAAGTCAGATCATTCGCAGTGGTGGCCAAGTTAAATTTGATAGAACAGGCTGTGTTATTATGAACAGCAGAAATGAGGTAGTAGCAACAGCAAGTGCTATCAACAATATGTACCGGCTGAATATGCCAGGAAAAGGCTATGCATGCATGTCCGATGTTGAAGAACAAGATGTTTATCTGTGGCACCAACGAATGGGACACCTGAATTTCGATGGTCTACGAAAGATGACAGAAAACACTGACCATGTCATTTTCACAGCAAAAGCTCCAGCAATTACATGTGTAACTTGTTCAGAAGGCAAACAGACAAGACTACCTTTCAAAAGTGAAGGCTCCAAGGCTAGAAGTCTTCTTGAAACGGTTCATTCCGACATATGTGGGCCAATGGAGACGCAGACTATGGGCGGTGCCCGATATTTTATAACAAAAGAAAGTGTACGTGTACTTTCTCCGAAACAAGTCTGACGCTCTGAAGAAGTTCAAGGAATTTAGAAAAGAAGTCGAAAACCAGCTGGGTGCTCGTATAAAAATCCTTCGAACAGATAACGGCTTGGAATATGTCAACAAGGAATTCTCAGATTATATGAAAGGAGCTGGTATCATACATCAAACAACCACACCGTATACACCTGAACAAAATGGGACAGCAGAACGAATGAATAGAACTCTTGTAGAGAGAGCAAAGTGTATGCTCCTAAATGCCAACTTATCCAAGATGTACTGGGCTGATGCTATACATACTGCGGCATATGTAATCAATCGCTCTCCAACGAAGTCCTTATCTTTCAAAACGCCTGAAGAAATGTGGTCTGGTGACAAGCCAAAAGTGAACCATATGCGTATATTCGGATGTGAAGCTATGGTACACTTGCCCAAAGAGAAACGCAAGAAATGGCATCCAAAGGCACAAAATACGATCTTTATTGGATATTGTGATCATACCAAAGGCTACCGATTCATAATACCAAATACAAGAAAAGTGATAAAAAGCCGGGATGCCACATTTCTTGAATCTACTGTGAAAAGGGACTACGTCCCTGTAGAAATATCTGAAAAGAAACCTGAAACAAATAAAGAAGAAGTTAATGGTAACAACTCTGAATCAGAGATGGATTCAACTACAAGTACCAATGACACTGTTCATGAAAATCCATCTACTTCAGACAGTGAATACATACCTGACACCAGTACTGATCTCGATAGTCCTCCAGTCAGCAACATCACCCTGAGACCAAGAAAGAAAAATAAGGTCTAAACTTGGCATGCATTTGCATAATTCTCTGTTATAAATAAACATTGAATTATATCAAGTATTATGTATTGTAACTAGTGAAATAAGGCTTGAATTCAGTGGGAATGTTAAAAATTTTGAATTCAGTCGCCTTTGAACAACTTTGTTTTTTCTTTTTAATCTAGTCTGTACTACTTCTCTCTACTCCGTGACATTAATATGCGAATATTAATTGTAGCCTAATATTAAAACAAAATACTTTTCAGCAATAAATATCAGTTTATTTTAAACTAATTCATTAAAATCACTTAATCTTTAAAATTTGACAGTCCCCTAAGTGGCAAGTTTGGTGGAAATCGCATAAACTTTAGAATTTGACAGTACGTTATCTTGAATTCTTAAATTCTGACAGTCGGGTTGAAATCAGCGACCCTGAAAACCCCAAGTAGGAACTTTGATGCAAATCGCATAAACTTTAGAATTTGTCCGTCATCTTGAATTCGTACATTCTGACAGTCGGGTTGAAATCAGCGACCCAAAAAAGCCCCAAGTAGCAAGTTTGATGCAGATTGCATAAACTTTGGAATTTGATGGTCCGCCATCTTGAAGTCGTAAATTCTGACAGTGCGATTGAAATCAGCGAAACTGAGAGCCCCTATGTACGAAGTTTGGTGCAAATCGCATAAAATGTAAAATTTGACAGGCCGCCATATTGAATTCAATTCTGCCTATGTGCACCCTCCAAGTCCTGTAAATATTGGTGAAAGAATTTTTGAAATCAGATGTGTAGTAGTTTCGGAGATTACCACAAGAAATTATTGGGTGAAAAATCACTTATCCCTCATTTTACCACCCTTAGGGGTGGAATATTTTGTTCAAATTTAAATGGGACCACCTATGCAGTATGCCCTTTCAAACAAAAAAAGATGTTTTTTAAATTGGTCCACTGTTGGCAATAATATCGGTGAACATACATATTAAAAAAAACAAAAGGTAATTTAAAAAAATCAAAAAACCCGACTGTAAAACGTGAACTTTAAATAAAAAGTGAAAAGAAAAAAACATGTCCAGTAGTCTAGAATTCTGTTAGGTAATATTGAATAGCTACACCATTAAAATAATTTAATGATCGATACACGCGTACATAAAACAAATAATAAATTCTTTTTAACCCATTATTGGGAAGATTTGAGCCGGTCTAGTCCGTTATCAAAAGAGTTATACCCGGGCGTTGCGGCCGGCTGTTGCGTTGTATCACAAATGATTGTTTCATAACACAAACAATCATTTGTGATACGATCAATTTTTCGTCGTGGCATTGTAATTTAACAACAATAAATTTGTGTATTATAACCATTAATGTTTAAAATTTAAACATTTAAAAAAAACTAAGTATATAAGGAGAAAATTTTGTTTAACGTTTTATCTGAACGCGAGAGGTTAAACAATGTTTTTAATTTTTTGATTTGGTGCATAAAGTATTAAAGGAAAAACTTAGAAGGCCTTTATGCATAAAATACCTCCCCTTTATTCCTTCTTATTGCAGTCTTTTCTCTTTACACCTTTTCGCAATGGTTTAGTACCTACATTGCACTGTTCGAAAGTTGAACTAATGACTCTCTTTTTTGGCGATCGGTTGGACGGTTTATTTTTGTGGCGATTGGTTGAACGTTATGTAAGTCCATGAACAACATTTATTAAACAGGTACGCTAGACGTTGGTAGTTCGAGCCCAAGCCAGTGAACTGTTCTCGCTCAAGTCAGTTGATAATTTATTCTGCCTACTGGCTGATAAAAATTATCAATTGGTGCACTCTGTTTTTATTTACTCGCATTAAAATACAAGATTAAAAAAATTTTAAGTAAAAATTATGACATCTTAAAGTTCAGAATTTTGAAAGCAAATTCGAGATTAGTGACCCCGAAAAACCCCGAGTACCCATTTTCAGCTTCCTTGAATTTGAAAAATTCGCCGACATATTGGGTCCGCCATCTTGAATTTTTTTTTACACAAACCTTTGTTGGAATGCGCATATAAACTCGTCAAAGTTTCATTACAATCGGTGAACGGTTTAGAAGTTTATGAACAACATACAAACAAACTTTGACTTTTATATGTACATACAATATATAAGATGATTTACTCAGAGAAACTGAAACGAATAGTATTATTTTTTAAATTTGTTCACAGTAAATCTATACAAGTTCATTTGTAACAGTTTTTATTTTTTTTTTACCACGCTAAACTTAAAAACCTATACCAAATCAAGGGTCCCTGGATAGAATTTGCTACGGGTCCCGCGCTGGCTTAATCCGATACTGATTTAACCTTTGGATGAACGAAAATAAGCTGAAAATTTGTATAAATCATTGTTATGACATTTTGTAAGTTAGGTAGGCAAAAAGTCTCGCAGGATCTCGAAAACCATATTTTTGTAAATATCGCGTTTCCTGACATTTATAGTTTATATAAAATTCTCTACAAATTTGATCTGAGTAACATTTCATATCATTAACCGTTTTTAAGATAGAGCGCGAAGAGTAGGAAGCACTTAGCTGTATGAATGACAACTCAAGGTCAACTGTAGAAAATTATACATAGTAGCATTTATAAATTAACATTATAAATGCTACTATGTATTATTCAGTAAAAATATTATAATTATTACAAAACCGCAGTTACTTACTAATTAATAAATGATAAGTAAGTTGCGACAGATGTTCCATTGTTAAAACATTGTTTCTTTTTCAATATAGACTATAGAGTCTATAGAAAGTATATACCTCAGTTGAATACTATATCTTGGCAACGACAGACGTAAAATTTTAAGTGCAATGGCTGATTTGTATTTTATATGCATTTTTTATATTGCAAGAAATGACGGGCACATAGAATATTTAAATTAAATAACTTAACTTCTGTGAGTGTGTATATCGATTGTCGAAAAGTGTACATCAGTAAATTTTCTATTACAGCATCGAAGCGACGTGACGCCTAGAAGAGGGAGAACCTTCATCTGATGAAGCAAGTCCACCTCCTAGAAAAAGAAATGATCCTCTTATCTTCAACACATTATGCATGTTTTGTGGCCAAACAGCTGATGAAGTAGCAGAGATGGAAAAGAAGGCAAAATACACGCACGATAAGTCAAGTGAGCACTCTTGAATTAAAAGACAATGTAATCAAAAAAGCAGAGGAACGAGGCGATTTATTAGGAAAACTGGTAAAAGATCGCATACTTTTTTAACATGACTTGATAGCTGCCGAAGCAATACATACCACCACAGATAAATAATACAGATGCTTAGCAAAGATTATCCAGAATTCTGGATAGTCTTTGATGCCTAGCCACTACGTTAAGAAGTGAAACCAATGCAATAGCATGGCTGTCTAGCCAAGTAATGTTGCGCAGCAAATGAATGTTGGGAGTTAAAGTTTACAAAGCCCATTTCCTCAACAGCTCACTCGTGGTCTCTCAATCAAGAAATTACATATATGTATGTATGAATGAATCTCAAGAGTTCATGTTGTGGAAAGTGCAGATTATAGGGTATATAGTATTCAAGCGTATGTATGTATGTAGGTATTTATTAGAATTATATCTCAAAAAACTTATTCTAAAACTATTATTTAGTCACATTTTTCACATAAGTAAATTAATTGGAGAGGGACAACTTTCTCACTTTTTGCCCTTTGAATGTTTGTTAATATGAGGCATTAAAATAATACCATAGTAGAAAATTTAACAAATTTTCCATAAATTGACTTAATCACAGTTTCTTAAAAAATGTATTAATCCAAGGGGAATAGACACATTTTTTATTTTGGTATAACTTATTTATTTTAATCTTTCATTATATCCCTTACTTTCTTGTTTTTGCTTTTTACGTGACATTTTTTGTTCGACCGGTTATTGTCATTATCCAAGAACAATGTTTTCGTATTAAAACTGTGATCATAAAATCTAATATACTTATTTTATGCGCAAAACACTCATCCGTTTCTTGAAACCAAGTAGCAAAATAAATGTTTGTAACTTCGATACATTTTTGAATAATTAATTTTCTTATTAAATCTTAATAACAATGTTCTGCGAAATACAAACCCAATTTGAAGAATGAGTTTCGTTTCGTAGTGTTTGAAGTAATTTGTTGTAATAACAAAAATAATTGTAAACGGTAGGTACCTATGTATAGGTTACATACATACATATGTACATATATAAAATAATCGATTAATGGAAAAATGGCAAAGTCACGGACTATTTTGAAATGTTGTGAAGCCTTTTGTTTGTATATAATAGCTTAAGATTCAAGCTTTTATTTAAGTTATGTTACTGGCTCCTAGAGGAATTCGTTATCATTTAATGCTTTTTTTATAAATGGTAAACGACCTTTCTACTTTTTTACCCTATTTTTACTGAAAACGAAAGATAATTGAGAATTTTTCTTTTCGAATTCGTCATCTACGGAAAAATAATATAGAAATGATTTACTACTTATTTGGCTGCAAATTTGGTGTTGACCTGTCAGAAGTTTTCATTCATGTAGGCAACCTCAGCACCCACCCACTCCACAGATAAATTCAAAGCGTCACGCAACTTATTCACAAACAATTCTCAGCTGAGTTCAATCCTCTTCTCCCCCTTTGTTTTTTTCATGGAATTTGTCATCACTCTTCTAAATGTGTATTCTACTTAATATCTGTTGCAAATTATTTGTTTTCTGAAAATTAAAATGTTGCTATATGCATGCGTTGGACTTTATTAATAATTGAGTTTAACACAGTTTTAGTTGAGAACAATACTCTATATTTTAATCACTCTAATACTCTGAACAATTCACTCTTTGTTTCTCTGAAAATCCTATTTGTACCAATAACAATTACTCCACACTCCACGAACGTCTCGCCCAGAATGATCACAACAGTTGACAGATCCTGTAACCAACTTCAGCTTCAACAGACAGATGACCACTGACATGAGATCACTGGATAAAACAGTATAAGCTCCATCCTTGTAGAAAATATAAAGAAAGGAGCGCACGAAGCCGAACGTCTCCACAGCATGTTCCCAAGCAAAAAACAATTCGGAAACTTTAGACATTTCTTCTTTATTCGACTGGGCATCTGTATAAGTTATCTGTGCTAATATATTATCAAAAGCTTTACGATAATAAAAGAAGCTATCCTGAAGAGGAACGGTTACGCGTAGTAGAAGCTGCTGCGGCGATTATTAGATAAGATATTGGATCGTCTGTACCCAGTTCAGACCATTTTCTTCAAGAAGTTATAATAAAAAAAAGGAAAAACAGACGCCTATGTATAAGCACTAAGCATATAACATATAGAGGACTCAGTTTGAACAAAAATTTGTCGACGAAATTTTTCTTCTTCTTCTCATTATCGTGGATCCCACAAGGATTCATTCTCTCAAAAGAGCGCAGAATGAACGATGAAAGTTCATTTCCATTTAAGTGGGATCTCCGGGAGGCTACGTGCTGGGCTGAGCCTTGGCTGGTGAGGCAAGATGCGGTGCGGCAGCAGGTCGCTGCTATTTCTCCTACCCTGCGCCGCGTCTGCCCTTCAAATAAATGTGCGCGCTCTGCTAATGACGATTCCTTCTTCCTTAGCGAGATGACGATTCCTTCTTCCTTAGCGAGATGGAATAACAATCGAATTCCCTTTCTTTTTGCATAACGACCGAAAAATATATGGAACATACGATATTTGCCATTTAATTAAGTCATTAAGAAATATATTGATAAAATGTGATATAGAAACTCCTGACGGTAAAGTTTCATGGAGTGTTCTAAAAAAATTGTATGAAATTGATTCATAGAGTGGTTTAACAAGATTGTGTCCAAAATTGACTTTAAAGCATATTAATCCTGGTATTTTCGATAAAATGAAAGTTAAATATGCGACACAAATTTTTAGTCATACAGTTTCAGCAGCTATACGAACCTTGGTGGAAACGGGACATTACAAGAATTGCGAAAATCTTGCACTGTCTACTGCTAATTTTATTGAAAAAATGAACAAATTGTTCGATTGTTTAAATAGTCATGTACTATATGATAAAAATCCCAATAGACCTGCTTTGCGTAAAAATAATAACATAGAAATTTACTTAAAAGAAATGAGAATTTACTTTCAGAATGTAAAGTACTGTGGATTGAGTACAGTTTTTTGCATAAATGGTATAATTCTTACTTTGTCATCCATTTTAAATTTAGCTAGTGACATTTGGGAGCAAGAGAATGAAATATTTTTCCTTGCTCTTTCTCGAGTGCAACAGGACCCGCTAGAAAATTTGTTCTATTTAATAAGGTCCAGAGGTATTACCAATTCGAACCCAACCCTTTTTGAATTAAACTTAATAATAGCGAAAATTCTCTCAATGAAAATTATAAATTCACAAACAAGTTCAACAAATTATGAGCCCGATGAAGATGTAATTATAACAAGCTCTTTGGATGCGTATGCAAATGATACCGGGGAATATTCAATGAATGAGAAGTTAACTGTTTCGGAAACAAGTTTTGAATCTTGTCAGTCGCAATTGTCCAATGTTGACATGTCCGATTTAAACGAAGATTATAGTTCTTTCTCTCAAGGAACGCTTTGTGAAAACTCTTTAAGATATTTTTGTGGATATGTAATGTTTAAATTTTTACTCAAATTTGATTGTGAAGACTGTCGAAGTTTGCTAAAAGACGAAATACTGGATATTAATAAAAGTGAAATCTTTATCTTTAATAAAAATTATGCATATCACGATAATCACCTTAAACTTCAAGCCCCTTTTCCGAGTTTTCAAGCCCACTTTTCCGAGTTTTCAAGCTGTATTCGGAAGTTTTTTCAAAACATGTTGAGAAAAGCGCTCATTTATTATATATTAAAAAATACCTCGCCGACCTCTGTGTTCAAGCAATAAATCAAACAGAATCGTTTAGTTCATGATTTGAGAAGTCTGATAAATGTTATGATCACCGCATATACATATATATTAAATTTTTTCCTTTTGGTGCTGATAACAAAACATTGTTTTGTGGCTAGCAGAAAAATTGAAATGTCCTGAAAAAACTTCCTCCCGATCCAAGTTAAGTATCATAAATGCCTAGAAGAAGAAAATAACTAAAACTAAACTAAAACCGCAAAAGAGTGTTGAGGAGGTTTTTCTATTATGATAAATTTCCGAATTACCGAAGAAAATTGATAACAACAAATTCTTTACATATCAAGCAAACCCGCAGAAGTAGCAGCGCACGCATATTTAATTGACGAGATGCGAAGACTCTTCCTCTTGCCTCACCAACCCTCCCAATTCCCAACCCAGCAGACCAGCCCAACCACCGCAGATCCCACTTAAATGGAAATGAACTTTCATCGTTCATTCTGCGCTCTTTTGAGAGAATGAATCCTTGTGGGATCCACGATAATGAGAAGAAGAAGAAAAATTTCGTCGACAAATTTTTGTTCAAACTGAGTCCTCTATATGTTATATGCTTAGTGGTATAAGTCATGCCATAATGGCTTCGATGCGAGCACGGTCATTTTCATCGCAGCTACCTATTATTAGGCCTATCTGTATTTCTTCATGGAATATATGGATCCAAAAGACTTTTAGATATTTTGTTTATTCTTGACCAGGTATTTTTGTTACGCAATTGTCTTCTCTGTAACTTCGCATCACTGCAGATGTGGTGGATTGAGAAACGCCCACAATACGAATTACCAGTCTTTGCGTTTCTAGAGGAGCCATTATTCGCACAGACAGATTGTTTAACACTCAGATCATTCTTGTTCCTATTGGGCGGCATTAATAGTGCAAAAGTTGGGAAATAAAAGTTCTGCATTACACGAAAACATTGCCAATAGATTTCTTTAAAATTGACTCTTTTCTAAGGTGAAACACCTACATATATTGAAGAAAAGGTTTGTTAGAAAATCAATTCTAATTGAAATTTCCTGAACAAATTTGTTTAATCGGTTTATTTTATCAGTCAGCGTATATTTCATAAAATTGTTTAAAAGTTATATAAATTCAAGTGAAAAAAATGAAAGAATATCTATTATTCGTTTTTATTGAAATAATTTTTCATGGAGTCAAATGGACTGTCCATGAAATCGCGCTTTATTGATTATTGATAACTTTACAAAAAACGATCCAGTTTTAAAATATAAAAAAATATACTTGCTAACTAATGTCTGACTGAGGGGTTTTCTGTTTTTACAAAAATGATAAATGTTTGACGTTTCAAATATTGGCGTTCAATTTTTGAATAAAAAAAAACAACGGCTGGTACTCCGGGCGTGCCGGCAGAAGTGAAAACTTGAACATTAACGTTGTGCATTTTTGAATATTTTGGAATGGTTAGGGAATAATTTCGCACGAATTGCTTTATTTATCAGTATAAAAGTACTATCATTTATGTGGTAAAATACAATATTCATTTATTGCGCTATCGTACACAAACATGACAATTTATATTACATTAAAAATTTAACACTTCAGAACTATTACAATTATTTTACATTAAAAAGTTTATCTCTCAGAAAAATCAACTTTCATCCATAATTTCAACGACTCTTTCACCATCATCATTACCAGCATCATCATCGCCAATCTCTAAAACTGATACAATAGGTTTATGGTAGCTGAAGTAAGAACCGAACAATTTTGATTCGAATCTATTTAAATGTCTAATAAAGACCGCATCAATAGTAGTTTTGTATTTCGTTGTGCTAAGATTGCGATCATTTGACATCGTTAAACCAAAATCATTATTAAAAAATTAATTCAGTTCAATTTCCATATTTTAAACACTTTATATACACAAATTTTACAAGTATACAGAAGGTCGAGCCGTCAGCAGTCACCATCCGTAGATGCGCGTAGCAGGCTGTGTACAAACACACACGCACTCTCGCGCAAGCGCCCTGTCCGGCTTACGAATTTTCGATCAGGGTCACGTGACCTGACGCGAAATTTACATTTTTTACCCATCCCAAAAAAGTGCACAACGCCGCTAAAGAAGTTTTCACTTCAAAAAAAAATTAAATAAAATAAAAACCCTGCCATCAGATTATACTGAAAATAAATACACAGGTCTCCAGACTCCAGAATTTGGTTGACGAAAAACTTGTTTAGTTTCAATAATTGTTTTATGTAATTTTTGGCGTGCTAAACACGAATCCAACCTGACAAAAGATAACTAACACATCACGTTTACGAAAAAAAAGCATGAAAAACTAAAAAAAGTTTATTGGGTCAATTTTGAAAAGCTTTTGAAAAATATGTCAGAACATAATAAAATGCTTGTGCATTAAAGTTCAGACAAAGACTGTATATATACTTTTATCAATCAAACGCGGATTTTTCGAAAAATAATTATAATTTATTCAAGCTTTTATTTCACGGTGTTTACAACGTTTACATTATAGCGCTTAGGACTACGACTTTACTCTGAGACTGCTCAAGAAGAACTCTACTGTAGAAAATTGCGGAGGGCACAAAATACTGCTGTTTTTCGGTTCTTTACGTGGGCGGATCTATGAGTGAATTTTGATCTTCTGCATTCCATCACGTTCCCGTCCGTTGGGCGCTATTCTGCCTAGGTTCCGAGAAAAGCGTCTCTGGGAACGAGATTGTGGGTTCTATGGAAACGGAGTCTGTGAATCTGATGACTTAACCTCTCCCTCCTGAGGTATCGACTCCTGTCGATCGGTGTTGAGGTCAATTTTAACGCTGGTTTTTCCAGTTTTTCGTCGTAGCACCAAGTAAACAGCGGCAACTGATAGGACGATTATGATGATTATATCTGTTGTAATGTTCGCGTGCCATTTCCACTGTGTGTCGTACCTCACTTCCCCAATATGTCGGTGTTGTTTAGATTTTCAAGATGTAGTTCCTTTAGGTGAAATGTTTCCGATATTGATGTTATGCTGATATTTCTTTCGACACTCGGGAGGACCTTCTCATGATAAGTCCGCATTGAATTCTCGAAGCTTCTATCTCCAATGGATATTTTGCAATCTTTAAATTTAATGACATTATTCCTCTTAATTTGCATTGTGTTAGGTTGGCTACAATCATTCAATAGTTTTGTACGCTTTAAATTTTTTGTGACCAGAATTCCGTCTAATACAATTTTAATATCTTCTGTTAGATTCCTGTGATAATTACATTCCATTACCTGATCATTCAACAAATTTGAGATACATCCATCCTTATACAGTACAAGCTCCTTTTTTAGAATGTGTTTTTTATTCATGTTGAGAAAAATGTTACCCTCGCAAGTTATAATTCTATCTGCGTCTGTATCGAGTTCTAAAGAATCCTGTTTATTTGGAATTTTTTCAATTATTATTCTAGAGTAAGAACTATTAACAAATTTGGGGATTGATATTACAAATATTATAAGTTCTTCTTTATTAAGTACAAAGTTCTTAATGTAAGGCAGCATTTCAAGAGTAATATTATTTTCTTTTGTTTCTTCTTCTGTTAAGATATCTTTTGGCAATATTTCCAACTTACTAGCTATTAATATTTCTTTTATGTTTGAAATCTGTTTTGACAGAATATTGATATTTTCATTAATCTCTGTAACAAACATAAACAATACTAATCTATCGTTCATAACTTTTACATGTTCTTCTATTTTGCTTAATTCTTTAGTTATTTTTTCTTGAACAGCATTCACATGATTTGTAATGTTTTTTATCTGATCCGAGATTTGTTTGTTAATTAGGATTTGATCGTTCAGATTATTGATCATTTGCTTGTTATTTTCTTCGATTACTTTAAAGTGCTTTTTAATTTCTTCTCGATCGTCGTTGTCCATTACGCCAGCCACAAATCGCAAGCCATTACCCAAGATATTGATTAGTCCTCTTTTATTCACATGATGTGGGAAAATGCTATTAAGAGTTTCTTTTAAATGTTTTAAATTGTAAAGTGTGGTTTGAGGAACAGGAAACCTTCCCTGTAGCGCAACCAGATTATTTTCTATTTTTAGGACACTTTCATCATACTGCGTTAAATTAATAATATGCATTATTCTTTTATAGTTGTCAATTATCTTAATTTCAGATTCCTTAATCAGAATGTATCCGTTACCAGAAGGAATTTCATTGACCTCTAACGATGGTCGCCCAATAGCCACAGACAAGACCAGCAATAAAATAAATACACCTGTAACAAGATTTTTCTTTTTAATTCTGATATTTTAATTGCCTTCTAAATTGGTTAATATAGCGAGGTGAGTGTTCCGCCGCGATTTGAAGATGATCTTCTCCCTTCTCTTCAACAGTCACACTCTTATGATAAGGCTGAAGTTTAGCAGTTCTGTTAAGCTTAAGATAATTAGAAGGTTTATCCCTGTATCTGCCCCAATTGCGTTTATTAATAATTTTTTCTTTTTTGGAAAGGAGAGTTTGGTGAATCGTCGGATATTCGTCAGGTTTTATGCTTCCGTTCAGGAAATCTATTGGCTTTTTGCCTGTAGAAGTGTGGGTTGTTTCGTTGTAAATTTTAAGGGCTTTAATAATCGGATCTTCATCCGGTGGTAATCTTTGTTGCTTTTCAGTGACTTTAAGAATTCGTAAGTGTTCGTTGAGAGTGTTATTATTCGGAGTGGTGAAATGGATATTTATTCCTTCATTACTTAGGAAATTTGTGAAATTTATGCTATTAAATCCTTTTTCCTGGTCTGTTACAACTTTTATGGGTTTCCCGAAAGAACCCAAATACTGCATAAATCCGTTCTTTAGATCCAGCCAATTTCTAGATTTAAGCGGTATTATCTGCGCGTGTTTTGTGAATTTATCGATGATTGTCAAATGAGCTTTTCCTTTACTTGGGAACCATATGTCCATATGTATGATTTCTAAAGATTTGCTTGGTGTTTCAGTTATTTTAAAAGGGAGTTTTAGAGGGTGTCTTTCATATTTTGCACTGTTACACGTATGACAATTATTTATGACCCTTTGTACTTCCAGTTTGAGTTTTGGAAAATAGAAATTCCTCTTCAACTCGTAGAAAACGTCATTTATTCCTCTATGGTTTGTTCTAGTATGTTGGTCTAATATGCGCTCTTGAAGCTCAGAACGACTTTCTATATCCTTTAATACGAAGGAACATCTATTTAGTCTTAGGGAACTGTTTCTTGAAAAATGTTTCAGGTAAGTATTTTGGAAAATGTTGTAAATGGGTATGTCATTAATCATTATGCCTACTATTCCTTTAGGGGGGACATGATTTTTCAGAACATCTATGAAATAAGCTTCATCAGGATTGGGATGCACAAATGTTTTCCTAGTCCTACCATGGATTTTAAATGTCGTCATTCCCGGTTGCGGACCTTTTTCTATTATAATTTGATTTTTGTAGAAGTTTAGGGCTAATTCGGAAATTGGGATATGTAATGTATTATCCTCATCTGCTGAATGCACTGTTGCATCAGTAGACCGAAAATCCTCCGCTACTACCTCACTCGCATGGATCTCGATTCTTGAAAGGGCGTCAGCTACTTTGTTTTCACGTCCTTCCAAATATTCGATATCAAAATTGAACTCTTCAAGTGTAGTCCTCCATCGTTGATATTTAGAATTCGGTTCTTTATGGTTATGCAACCATTGTAGCGGCTTATGGTCGGTTCTTATTGTGAAGCGCCTACCATAAAGGTAAGGGCGGAAATACTTTACGGCCCATACAACTGCCAGGAGTTCTTTTTCGAACGTCGAGTAATTGCATTCATGTTCGTTAAGCGTTCGTGACGCGTAGCAGACTGGGTGATTGTCCTGGGACAATACGGCACCAATCGCAAAGTTACTAGCGTCTGTACTTAATACAAATTTTTTGGAAAAGTCTGGATACACGAGAATTGGATCAGTCGTAATTAATAATTTAAGTTTATTAAACGCTTCTTTGTATTCAGGATTACTGACATCTATTCTTTTATCTTTCTTCAAGAATGAAGTCATGGGTTTCGCAATCTTTGCGAAGTCCTTAATGAACTTGCGATAATACCCGACCAATCCCAAAAACGATTTGATTTGTTTAGCGGTTTTAGGTAGGGGGAACTTATTAATCGCTTCTATCTTATTAGGGTTGGGTTTTATCCCTCTTGTTGTTATAACGTGCCCCAAAAATTCGGTCTCTTGCTTTAGAAATTCACTCTTATCTAACTGTATTTTTAAGTTGGCATCTTGCAATTTACGCAGAATTTTCTGCAGAGAGTCAAAATGTTCTTGTTTACTTGTACTGAAGACGATAATATCGTCCAAATACACATAGCAAATTTTGCCAATAAATTCTTTTAATACGGAGTTCATTAACCTCTGAAATGTTCCAGGAGCATTTTTCAATCCAAATGGCATCCTAAGGAACTCATAGTGGCCATTATCCGTACTAAAGGCGGTCTTTTTTATGTCTTCTTCTGCTACCTCAATCTGGTGAAAGCCCTTTGCAAGATCGAGCGTTGTGAAGTACATAGCTCGACCCAGTTTATCTAAAATATCATCTATATTGGGTATAGGGTATTTGTCATCTATAGTGACATTATTCAGCTTCCTATAGTCTATCACGATACGCCATTTTTGTTTACCTGACGCATCTTGTTTCTTGGGTACAACCCAAATAGGAGCCGAATATGGTGAATCGCTACACTGAATAATGCGTTGCTTGAGCATTTCATCAATTTGCTCATGCACCTCTCGACGGTGCACTTCTGGATATCGATACAACTTGGAGTAAATCGGAATTTCGTTTACCGTGTTTATTTTGTGTTTGATTTGGTGTGTAAATGTTAGGTCGTCACCTTCTTTGTAAAAGGCTTTGTTGTATTTTTTTATTATGCACAAGAGTTCATTTTTTGTAGATTGATCTAGATGATCGCATCTTATCTCGTTTTTATTGAGGAAGATTTCATTTTGGAACAAATTGATTTCTTTAAGTGGTACCTACGGGAATAGCATTTTCCTTTTTCATTTCCCGATTTTAATTTGAGAATTTTCTTTTTAAAATTAATTTCAGCTTCAAGGGGTATCATGATATTATTGCCTAAAATGCCATCAAATTTGTTGTGGAACTCTGTTTCTAGAAATTCTAATTTCTCACTTGAGTCGAACTCAATAAATGGATCTATCGCAACTTTTGTGTCGAGGCAGACAATATTTTTTAAGGTTTTTACTTTAATTGGAGAGATTTTCGTTTTATATATGGGGTTACATATTCCCGTATTTATTATACTTACAGTAGCACCCGAATCTACTATTAGCTTTAGTGGTCTTCCTTTTGTTTGAACTTTTATATAAGGAAGGTTGTCTCCGAGGCTTCCAAGGGAAAATTTTCTTTCACCGTGGGTTCACTTTCTAAGGTATTGACTCTAGAATTTGCCGACACGTCAACCTCCATGGGTTCCGGCCTGTTATTTGTGTTATTGGCGTTGCGAATAATTTGGTTTTGCGTATTCTGATTATTCCTAAAGTTTCCTGAACCGTTTGTAAATCGATTGGGTACATAGTTTCTGTTGTTATTTTGACCGTTATGGCTTTGCCTATTATAATTATTGTTGCGATTATCATTAGGGCGGTAACTACGTCCGTTAGGGTTATTGTTGCTGTTATCATTAGACCTATTTAACTTATTACCGGACTTGTTATTATTTCTGTTATGATTTCTGTTATTATTTTGAGTGTCGCCATAACTTTTAGGATGGTTGTATTCATTTCTTTTGTGTTTGTATGGATTGAAGTAAGCATAATTGCCCTCAACAAGGATGTCTAAGGCCTCCTCTAGATCTTTAGGATTCCTACTAAATAGTATTGAGCGCATGGGCTCTGGGAGTTTATCTTTAAAAATGTTAAGTGCTGTTAAAGTATTTGCTTTAATATTGAATTCTGAATTGGGTTGATCTTTCGTTTTGTTATTTAGCCGTCTCAAGATACCTTTTATCTGGTTGTACATTTCTACACTGTTCGCACCAAAACTCACTGCACGCAACTCGTCGAAAATTTGAAAGCATGATCGTTTGTCACCAAAATTATTAATAAGAACCATTTTAATCTCGGACCAAGTTTTAACATGACTATTGATTTCTATTACTTCTCTAGCCCTACCTCTTAGCTTACTTTTAATCCTATTTAATAACAATTTTTGACTACTCGTATCGTATTTTAATATTATAGGAACAATATCTTCTACTACTTCAATAAAGGTGAAAATCTCCTCACTTTTGCCATCAAAGAAGGGTAGTCTCTCGATGAATTTCAGGGGGTCGATGTTCAATTCCAATGGGGACGTCATCTTTTGTAACGATTGTTTGGTGTCTTCCTGGGTGATTCGATCAATAACTTCCTCGGTGTTCTCTTGGATAGTCTCCAGGTCTTGCACTTGATATCGCGCTTGTAGTCGTTTTAATTTACGGCCAAACTTATTCATACACTCTTCCGAAAAAAGCTTTTTATTAACCAATTAGCGGTCACGATTTCGAGTTTATCCAAGTTTTTTATCACTGGATTCCTTTATTGGAATCCTACCGACTGCGCCACTTTTATCAATCAAACGCGGATTTTTCGAAAAATAATTATAATTTATTCAAGCTTTTTTTTTTTTTTTTTTTTTATATTGTAAAGGGTCGCCAACCGAGTCGATTATATGGACCCTTTATCATTCAGGATTTTTTTTTTTTTTTCCTATATTTTGATGCTTTTTAGTATTTTCTCTACTTTCTTAATTCTATCGGGGTTGTCTCCTAGAATATCCTTTAATTCTCCTTGTATTCCTATTTCTTCACGCAGTTGTTGGTATTTTAGGCATTTGGTCAGGATATGGTTTATTGTGAGGGTCTTCTGACATTCTGTACAACCCGGTTGGGGACTTCGGTTTATTATCCAGTCATGTGTTGCTGTCGTATGTCCGATCCTCAGTCTTGCAAGTTGAATTTCGAATCTTCTGTTGTTTTGGGATGCCGTTATCCATTCTATGGGTTCGTCTTTAATTGTTTTTATTTGGGTTTCTGTGTTCTTCCATTTGTCTGTCCATTCTTTCCATATTTCCTTTTTTGCTGTTGTGAATGCGTCTCTTGGCGTTATTTTATATTGTGTTGTTGGAGAAATATTTAGAGCAGTTTTTGCTGCGCTGTCTGCCACTTCATTTCCAAGTATTCCCGTATGGCTTGGTATCCACATTATTGTGATGTCCTTTTCTACTGAAGTTAATTTGTTGATGTTACTGTATATTTTTGCTATGATTGGGTTTTCTGTGCTTTCCTTTTGGTTTTTTATGGCATTAATTGTACTGAGGGAGTCTGTCAGGATGATATGACTGTGCTCTTTACTCCTGATCATCATTTCAGTTGCACATAATATAGCATTTAGTTCCGCTGTGAAGATACTACAGGTGCTCGGTAGTCTGAATGAGTGGGTTTCTTGATCTTTTATTACAGCAAATGCGCATTTTTCATCCTTTTTTGACCCGTCGGTGAATATTTTATTATAGTGTTTATATTTTTGCATTTCTTTATAGTATTCTTGTCTTTAGGATTCTGTGGGTGTGTTCTGCTTGTCATATTTGGTTAAGTTTAGGTTGAACTTGATTTTGATGTTTTTCCACGGTGCGGTGTCTGATATTTTGTTCTGTAGTATATGGTTCGGTTCTATTTTCTTTTCGTTGCAAAATTTTTGAGTCCAAGTTGATATTAATTTCTGTGTATAATTATTGTCCTGTGGAGTATTACTCGTTTCCCATATTGCATTGTGGTTTGGGTGATTTTTTATGCCTTTTACTTTTATTGCGTATTTTATAGTAAGCTGTTTCCTTCTGTATTCCAATGGCAACACTCCTGCTTCTGTAAGCTTACCACAGGGCTTGTTCTGTAGGCACCCGTTGCAATTCGAATGGCTGTGTTTTGTACTGTGTCAAGCTTTTTTATTAGTGTTTTGGCGGCCGATGCATATATTATTGATCCGTACTCTATGGTCGGTAGTACCACTAAGCATATAACATATAGAGGACTCAGTTTGAACAAAAATTTGTCGACGAAATTTTTCTTCTTCTTCTCATTATCGTGGATCCCACAAGGATTCATTCTCTCAAAAGAGCGCAGAATGAACGATGAAAGTTCATTTCCATTTAAGTGGGATCTGCGGTGCTTGGGCTGGTCTGCTGGGTTGGGAATTGGGAGGGTTGGTGAGGCAAGAGGAAGAGTCTTCGCATCTCGTCAATTAAATATGCGTGCGCTGCTACTTCTGCGGGTTTGTTTGATATGTAAAGAATTTGTTGTTATCAATTTTCTTCGGTAATTCGGAAATTTATCATAATAGAAAAACCTCCTCAACACTCTTTTGCGGTTTTAGTTTAGTTTTAGTTATTTTCTTCTTCTAGGCATTTATGATACTTAACTTGGATCGGGAGGAAGTTTTTTCAGGACATTTCAATTTTTCTGTTAGCCACAAACAATGTTTTCTTATCAGCACCAAAAGGAAAAAATTTAATATATACAGGGTGTCCGGTAAATGAAGGATAATCCTGCAACTGCGATGAGGGTAGACCATGTCCTACTATATGCTAGAATTTTAGTTTAGTAAAAGTCCTACGGTTTTCGAGATATTAATTTTTTTATTTTTTTTTTTTGAAAAAACCATCCACATTCAGTTTATTTAGTCTATTTTTTCGTCCTTGAAATGGTTGTCCTTGAAATGGTTACCTTCATCAATTTAAATTAACATAAAAAAAAATTAAAAGAGAAATGTGAACCAATTTAGCATTTTAAAATTGGCATTTATCAAGCAACTTTTTAAAGTGATTGGTACGGTTCACTTACATAGTACATTTTTTTTTGTATGGAAATTTTTCATTACAATTTTTTTTGGAGTATTTTGCAACATTTAAGGTAAAAACGAAATACTGTTTTAGATGACACATATTATACGTTAATACTGTAAAAAAAATTGACTGTAAAAAATTATAATTTGTGGAAATGGCGTGACAAAAACTGAATGTGGATGGTTTTTTCAAAAAAAAAAATAAAAAAATTAATATCTCGAAAACCGTAGGACTTTTACTAAACTAAAATTCTAGCATATAGTAGGACATGGTCTACCCTCATCGCAGTTGCAGGATTATCCTTCATTTACCGGACACCCTGTATATGCGGTGATCATAACATTTATCAGACTTCTCAAACTATGAACTAAACGATTCTGTTTGATTTATTGCTTGAACACAGAGGTCGGCGAGGTATTTTTTAATATATAATAAATGAGCGCTTTTCTCAAAATGTTTTGAAAAAACTTCCGAATACAGCTTGAAAACTCGGAAAAGTGTATCGGAAGGGGCTTGAAGTTTAAGGTGATTATCGTGATATGCATAATTTTTATTAAAGATAAAGATTTCACTTTTATTAATATCCAGTATTTCGTCTTTTAGCAAACTTCGACAGTCTTCACAATTAAATTTGAGTAAAAATTTAAACATTACATATCCACAAAAATATCTTAGAGTTTTCACAAAGCGTTCCTTGAGAGAAAGAACTATAATCTTCGTTTAAATCGGACATGTCAACATTGGACAATTGCGACTGACAAGATTCAAAATTTGTTTCCGAAACAGTTAACTTCTCATTCATTGAATATTCCCCGGTATCATTTGCATACGCATCCAAAGAGCTTGTTATAATTACATCTTCATCGGACTCACAATTTGTTGCACTTGTTTGTGAATTTATAATTTTCATTGAGAGAATTTTCGCTATTATTAAGTTTAATTCAAAAAGGGTTGGGTTCGAATTGGTAATACCTCTGGACCTTATTAAATAGAACAAATTTTCTAGCGGGTCCTGTTGCACTCGAGAAAGAGCAAAGAAAAATATTTCATTTTCTTGCTCCCAAATGTCACTAGCTAAATTTAAAATGGATGACAAAGTAAGAATTATACCATTTATGCAAAAAACTGTACTCAATCCACAGTACTTTACATTCTGAAAGTAAATTCTCATTTCTCGGAATCGTCATTAGCAGAGCGCGCACATTTATTTGAAGGGCAGACGCGGCGCAGGGTAGGAGAAATAGCAGCGACCTGCTGCCGCACCGCATCTTGCCTCACCAGCCAAGGCTCAGCCCAGCACGTAGCCTCCCGGAGATCCCACTTAAATGGAAATGAACTTTCATCGTTCATTCTGCGCTCTTTTGAGAGAATGAATCCTTGTGGGATCCACGATAATGAGAAGAAGAAGAAAAATTTCGTCGACAAATTTTTGTTCAAACTGAGTCCTCTATATGTTATATGCTTAGTGGTAGTACGAAGCTCTTGTATAGTTTTAGTTGTGTGGTGCGGTTTGCTCCCCATTCTGTGTTAGCTACTACTTTCATGATATTCATGGCTTGGAGGGATTTTTTCTTTGTTTCTTCAATGTGGTGTTTCCATGTGAGTCGTTTGTCGTAAATTATTCCTAGTATTTTAATGTTTTCGCTATAGGAAATTTCTCTATCGTTTAAAGTGATTTTTGGGTTAAGTTTTGTTTTGTATCGCTTTGTGAAGTGGATAGCTTTGGTTTTTTGTGCGGAGAATTGGAACCCAGTCTTTTTGGACCATGCTTCTAATTTGTTGAGTGTTACTTGTAGTTGTTGTTGGATAACTTGTGGATTTTTATGCCTCATGTATATACAAAGGTCATCAGCGAATTGTAACCCTTTTACAGGTTCAGAATAGTTTTGCGCAACACTGTTTATGGCGAGTAGAAAGAGAGTTACGCTTAGGACCGAACCTTGTTGTATTCCGTTTTCTATTTGGAATTCGTTTGAATGCCTGTTGTTGAGAGTTATTTGAAAGCTTCTGCCCTCTATGAATTCTCTGATGAATATAGCCATTTTTCCTTTTATGCCTATGTCGTGTATAGCTTTAAGAATTCCGTATCTCCATGTTGTATCATATGCTTTCATAATGTCTAGTGCCACCAGGATAAGGTCTTCTTTTTGGGAGAATGCTGTTTGTATTTCTGTTGTTAGTTGTATTGCATTGTCCATTGTTGATCTTCCCTTTCTAAATCCTGCTTGTTGCTTGTTAAGCAATTCATTTTTCTCGATGTACCAAATTAGCCTTTTGTTTATCATTCGTTCGAGGACCTTGCATAGGCATAATGTTAGTGAGATCGGTCTGTAGTTTTCAACTTGGTATTTGTTTTTGTTAGGTTTTGGAATTGGTATGACAAGTGCCTTTTTCCATTGTCTAGGTATTTGTCCCTTGTTCCATATCTTGTTATAGTATTTGAGGAGTTCTGATTTTGCTTCTACGTCAAGGTTTTTAATCATGTCATAGTGCACCTCGTCCGGGCCCGGGGACGTTCCTTTGCAGTTTGAGAGTGTACTATGTAATTCATTGAGGGAGAACTCTTCATTGTATTCTTCATAGTTGTTGCTGTGGAAGTCGAGGTTATTTTGTTCTTCTTGGGTTTTGTAGCTTATAAATTCGTCGTTATAGTTATCAGTGCTTGATGTTTTTTGGAAATGACTGCCTAGGACATTTAAGATTTCTTCTGTGTTTGTAGTAACAGTCTTGTCTTCTAGGGTAAGCATATTTATTTCTGGATATTTTTTCTGTCCATTTATTTTCCGGATATTATTCCAAGCCACTGAGTTTGTTGTGCTTAAATTGATTGTTTGGACAAATTCTATCCAAGCCTTCTTTTTTCCTTCTCTAATCAGTTTCCTTGCAATTGCCTTTTCTTTCTTATATTGCTGTAGTAGTTCAATGCTTGGTCTTTTTTTGTATTTATTAAGTGTTTTTCTTCTTTGTTTTAGTGCTTTGCTAATTTCTTTTGTCCACCATGGTACTAGTGGGCGTTTTGTTTCCGGTGGAGTTTTTGGTATTGTCTTTATTGCTGCATTTATAATTTGGTTTGTGATATGTTGGCATTCTTCGTCTATGTTTTCAAATTGTTGTTCGGGGGTGAGGTTCGCATATTTTTGGTAAAGAGGCCAGTTTGCTTTTGCGGTGCACCATTTTGGTCGTCAGCGTTCGAATGATTTTGATCTGTTGTTACTTATTATTATTGGGAAATGATCACTTGTACATGGGTCAGGGTGAACATTCAAGTTGATCTGGTAACAAATGCTTCCTTTTGCCAGCGTTAAGTCAATACAGCTAAAACTACCGTGTGCTTCTGAGAGATGTGTAGGTGTTCCATCGTTCATCCATATCAAGTCGTTGTCTATTATTATTTCTTCTATACTTTTTCCTCTTGTATCTGTGAAATGTGATCCCCA
Organism: Machimus atricapillus; assembly: GCA_933228815.1. Classification (NCBI taxonomy): domain Eukaryota; kingdom Metazoa; phylum Arthropoda; class Insecta; order Diptera; family Asilidae; genus Machimus; species Machimus atricapillus. Next base: position 10,232,900 of record OW121788.1, read on the forward strand.
AATAATGTTGTGTGCGTTGAAGTCCCCTACTAATAGGAATGGTTGTGGTAGATCTTTTATGAGTTGGTTTAGTTCATTTTGTATTATTGGTCTGGAGTTAGGTATGTATATTGATACTATTGTAATTTTTGTTGGATATTCAATTTGAGTTGCTACAGCTTGTAAGCTCGTGTGTAGTTCTATGCTCGTGTACTTTATGCTGTCTTTTATAGCTATTGCTACGCCTCCGCATGTATTTCCTCCGTATTGGTAGTCCTTTCTAATAATTTCGTAGTTTTTGATTTTATAAGGTTGTTCTTCTTTGATTCGAGTTTCTTGTAGGCATATTGTTATTGGATTGTATTTATTTATTAGTAATTGTAGTTCTTCAGATTTAGTGGTGAGGCCGTTTAGGTTCCATTGAATGGTTAGGTTCTCTTTTATCTCATGCATGGGGTTTATGTGGCTGCTCTTGGTTTCCGTCCCCTCTTTTTACTATTGTTGGTGCTTGTTGATTTTTCTGAATGCGTTTCTTTGTTGTTTCCATTATTTGGGTGTGGTAGTACTTGATTTTGGTTTGTTGGGTGTGCAAATGTGTGTTGTGTTGTAGGTTGGTTTTCCCTTAATCTTTCTATTATTTGTTCCTGTATTGTTTTCGTATTTGTGTTTATATGTTTTCTTTGTGTTTGGTCGTTAGTTTCATGATTAGGCCATTTTGTAGCTATTGGAATGTTGGTTTTCTTTGGTTCTGGATTTTCTTGAGAATGTTCTCTTTTCCTCTTGTATTTTGTTTGTGTTTCGGTATTTCCTTTTTGATGGTATTTGTGTATTGTCATTGGGTTTGGTTTAATATTTAATTCTGGTATTTCTGTCTCGTTAATTGCTGTATATGAGTTCAAAGGTGGGAATTCCTCTTCATCATCCTGTAGCAGGTAGAATTTGTTGTTAACTTGTTGGGAGTATAGATATTGATTGGCCTTTGGTATTTCCATTGCAGCTTCGTTGTATATTAGGTTTTTATATGCCATTAGGTTGACTATATCTCTTTGTCTTTGTCTTTCGGGACAGCTTTTAGAGTTTGCTAAGTGTTCGTTATTACAGTTTTTGCATTTTGTTTTTTCTTTGCATTTTTCATGTTTGGGTGTATTTGCACAGTTTATGCATATTGGTTCGCTATGGCATCTTTTAGTTGTATGCCCAAATCTCCAACAGTTACTACATTGTCTTATTGGTGCTACATATGGTTCACATTGTAATCGTACCTTGTATAGAAAGACATATTGTGGGATTTTATTGCCGATGAAGTATACTTGTATTGATTTAGTATTTATAAATTCGATTTCATTCTTTTCATTTATTATTCTTCTTTTGATTCTCCGTATATTGGTAATTTCATATTGTTGTGAGTCTATGTCTGCTCCTAGGGTTTGTTCGTCGATTTCCGGGTCAATACCCTTAATAACAGCTGGTCTTGCTATGAATCCTAGCGGTATATATGCTTCGTATTTTGGTTGTAGTTGTTCATTTGCTGCTATTTCATTTGCGGTTTTGGGTTTGGCGCATTCGACAATTACTGCATTTCTTCCAACTTTTTTCACTTCTCTTATGTTGTTAAGTTCGCTTTTAAAGATTTCAGTAATAAGTTTTCCTACCTTGAGTTCATTAATGTAGTTGTTTTCTTTGTTTTTAATCATTACTTTGAATACGCCGGTTTCGTCGTTCGCTTTGTAGCGGTATGTTGGGATATTGTTGGGAGTTATCTGGGCCTTATTAGTGTTGTGAGGAGGTCCTACGCCTCCTCCTGGATCTATTTCGTTCATGATCACTTTTAATATTATTCCACTTCACTTAGCTTTTCTTTTATTCCACTTCACTTAGTTTTTTTCCTTTTTTTTCCACAATTTTTATGACACGTCTGCTCTTGCTGGTTGTCTGTCATCCTTATTCAAGCTTTTATTTCACGGTGTTTACAACGTTTACATTATAGCGCTTAGGACTAAGACTTTACTCTGAGACTGCTCAAGAAGAACTCTACTGTAGAAAATTGCGGAGGGCACAAGATACTGCTGTTTTTCGGTTCTTTACGTGGGCGGATCTATGAGTGAATTTTGATCTTCTGCATTCCATCACGTTCCCGTCCGTTGGGCGCTATTCTGCCTAGGTTCCGAGAAAAGCGTCTCTGGGAACGAGATTGTGGGTTCTATGGAAACGGAGTCAGTGAATCTGATGACTTAACCATATATTAAGACGTCCCAAGCAGTGCAACTCACAATTTCCTAAAGCTCTACAACAGGCATCCTACATCAGCCGACATAGCTTTCCGAGGAGGCTTGATTTTTGTCGTCCACTTTTCTGAGTAAAAAGCTCTCTCCGCTGAAATTTTTCTTCTCTTGCGCATAGATGATTTTGCGAGACGCGGATCGCAGGCGGCGTTGGCTATGTCAAAAATCCGACATATACATATATGCAAAATGCACACACACAAACGACTTGCTTCTTCCCGATAGAAAAGCAAACGCCGCCTGCGATCCGCGTCTCGCAAAATCATCTATGCGCAAGAGAAGAAAAATTTCAGCGGAGAGAGCTTTTTACTCAGAAAAGTGAACGACAAAAATCAAGCCTCCTCGGAAAGCTATGTCGGCTGATGTAGGATGCCTGTTGTAGAGCTTTAGGAAATTGTGAGTTGCACTGCTTGGGACGTCTTAATATTTATACAGTCTTTGGTTCAGACATTCAGCCAATACATAAAAAGACGAAAGACTTGAAAACTTCTTCGACAATTCGTAAATTATGTTTTTTTCCTAAGTAAGTTTAGTTCATACAATAAATAATGAATTAATATCAGTGCAGGAGCTATCGCCTTATTACGTTCTTCTCACATAAATAATAGTAAATCATATTTCAATACAACTTATACAGCTGAACTGTGTAACTGAAGGTAGCTGAAGTTTTCATTTGAATTTCATTTTGAGCTTTTTCTATGCTCCATGATTTTCAAAAAAAAATTTTTAAAATTTATCTAAATTAACATTTTCTCAGTTTTTGACTTTAATTTTCTCAAAACGTCAATGCCTGAATTCGTAAACATACACATATGTCCAGGGGGAAACTGTTGTTGACATTTGTTGAAATTAAAAAAAAAACACTTATAAAAACATTGCACATTGACTCAGTTATCGAGTCAATAGATGTATAAAATCATAGCTTCGAGAAAGTTAAAGTTTCGGGTTAGTTAGAAGTTCCAATCCGTCGGGCGATTACATTTAGTGTTATAACTTTGTAATAATGTCGAGTTTACTTAAATTTGTATACATCTAAACAAAAAAAGAGTACTTTCGTGCATTCGGATACTATTTGTTTGTATATATCTTTTTCTTTTTAATGGCTTTTCGTTATTTATTCACGTATTTAACCAACGAAAGGTGCATTTTTCGGTATGTTTAAAATTGAAAACACAGCAGCCTTTTATTGCTCCATTGTTCGCTTCTATTAAATTTCACAAATGCTATATTTGAAATTCAAGTGAAAAGTAAGTAATTGTCAACGAAAAGCGAATTTCAGAGCTGTTTTTTCCTAAGACCCAAAACTTCGAAAATCAATTAGTAAGCTGAAAAGGAATCTCCCATACACTTTTGAAAGCTGAATTGGCACACGCCCATAACTAATATCAAATAAATGTTAAATGTTCAAAATTGCAAAAAACCACACAGTTTCAACAATAAAATAGTTCGTAATACCTACCTGTTTTATTTTTCAGAGCACTATCACATATTTGTGGGCGACCTGAGCCCCGAAATAGAAACACAACAACTGAAGGATGCTTTTGCGCCTTTCGGGGAGATATCGTAAGTACTTTGGTCTAAGGTGTGTATTGCTATAAATTCATAATTATCTGCTTAAATTAAATTAATTAATTAATTCAATTAAATCGCAAGAAAGAGTTAGTTCAACTATAGTCAGAGAGATAGAGTCCCAGGGAAACCTTAGATAAAAATAATCACTAGATCTGCCAGACACATATAGAGATATATCGATCCAAATTTTTCAACTCAATGTAAATGTTTGCTGGAAAAGCTTTATAGATGACATTGATTGAAGATAGTTCCGAAAAAGTCGGCTCAGTCTGAAAGCATTCTTCATTCTACAATTACACTAGGTCCTGCGTGTATACCGGCGCTCACAAGTAGATCTAACTGCGCTGTAGATACACCAGGTAGACAAGCATCTGTTTCCTTCAACTGGGATTGCATTCGTCTTTTCGGATTAAGAACTTTAAATGCAATTTATTATATAGGTGCAATCAAGATCGTTTTTCCTTTTACCTCACGTGACGACTAAGTCTCTTTTGCTGTGAGCTTTCATTGCTCTACGAATTGTGTGTGTAAGTAGAGGCTTGAGGGAATGACAAAGATAACTCCTTTTGTTGTTCCGCTTGAATGCTTCCTACTACATTCTGTTGGAATCTATAGCATTTAAGTGACTGGATGGAGTAAGTACTTTGAGAGGAAGACATTAAACGGGCCTTAACTGCAGTTTTATTATCCCCGAGTACATTTTCAGAATTTTATCGTGTACAAAATACAAGTTTCGTTCAGCTTTTATAAACACACCCCAATTACAGTTACAGCCCTATAAAACAAAAAAAATTGTCAAAAAAATAAGCCAACGGGAAACAATAAGAAAGAGAAAAAGGTGAAACGGCGAAAGCATCAAATAGACCGGTTGGGCTGCTGGACGGAAATTCTTGAAGACATCTAATCGTAATTGTTTCAGGTGGGATACAGAGCTTAAACGTTTTTTGGCTGTATGCACGAATGACAAATACCCTTAAACGCAAACTTTTGACACAGAAAAAATCAATTTTGGTCATATTTTCATCCTGAATAATCCCTATGAAAATTCCTATGATGTGCTTTTAGTTTCATGTTGTCATTTTGTGTAAGGTGTGGCAAAGCTACAGCTGCAAATAGAAACATCTCCTTTTACCTTATTTTTCCTTTAACTCGAGAACTTTGCAAATTATTTGATCAATCATCTGTACCTAACATTCTGTTACTTGCATAACAATGGCAGCCATATGCGAGTTTCTAAAAACCCATTGAATTCATTAATACTAATCTACATATATAGTTCTGCTTATGCTACATCTTACAGCTAACTATTGTTTAAATGAATTATCTGATAATTCATAGCCTTCTATAAACTTAGTAGCTAAAGTGTTAATTCTATCATAAATTAAATCTATGTCAGCTATCCTATGTAGCTCTGCGGTGGAGAAATGTCATGGAAGGTTAAAAATCATTTATAAAATTTGGTTTTGGGCGGTGTGTAATTTATTCAGATGAGTACGAGCAAATTGATATCCAAATGGAGCACCATAGAGCATAATAGCTCGAAATATAATTGTATGCACTCTAAACGGTCTTTTATTCAGGAATTCACGGGTTAATCCTGTGAACCTTGTAGGACATCTGGATATTTTAAATTTAACGGCTTTATTAAACAATTTTAATTCAGACAACCAACTACGTATTGAAACATAGAAAAGAGAAAGTTGAAAGACCGTAACCTTAAGAAATGGTAATTATCCCTAGAATTAAGCGGCGTTTCCAATACAGCGTCGAGTTCGCGCCAGCGTTGGCCCCGTTTCAAATGCAGCGTAGCGCCAGCGGAGCGCATGCTCGGAAGTTCAGTTTTTCGAAATCATATGATTACATGTCACTTTTTACTAGTGTGATAATTAGCTGTTTTGGAATTAGCTGTGATGGAAAACCAAGTTGCAGCTATTGTTTCTGTTATGCCTTAATGCAGTTGTACTAGATAATGAAAATCAAAGCCGCGTTTGGTAGTTCAAAAACTGATCGAAAATGCAGAAGCCAGCTGATTCGAAAATGCAAATTTCAAGAATAAAATCATGACTGAAACAATGAACAATTTTCCAAAACACTTTATCCTCACAAGAAATTATGCAACACACGATTGATTTTATCAGCCGAAATGAGTTTTCTTTGCAAATTTTCTAACTCAACAAATCAATTGTATTGTTGCTCTATCTTGCGTCAAAAAATTGAAGCTAAAATTCCGAAATTTTTTCGCAGTCGCCAGCGCGGGAGTAGAACTAGAACCTACTTTCGCGCTGACTCTCGGCTTCAGAGCGAGATTTTGAAAGAGACAAAAGATACAACTCTGACATGTGGAGCGTGGAGATAGCAAATACTCTGAATCTCCACGCTGTATTGGAAACGCGCCTTTAAGCAAAAAAAAAAAAAATGGGTCGTACTCCGGGAGTGCCGGCAGAAGTGAAAACTTGAACATTAACGTAAGGCGTAAAGTGCAACTCACGAAGATCAAGATGAATCCAATTATGTGTATTATTTGCTTTAAAATGACAGAAGCGAGTGTCTTCATTTTTTGAAATTACGTTGAAATAGTGGTAATGCACACAAATATTTTGATTGTAAATTTTTGCAAACAAGTATAAACAATCCAAATCTCCATATTCATTGTTACTTGAGAGTATGTTATATGCTTCCTGTGGATTGTGGCAGGAGTTTAAATAAGGTGAATCACGTAACTGCCTTCTCAAATCACAAGTCAAAATTTGAAGTTGCAGAACACGTATGAGTGAATGGAATAGACAATTACCATCACCTGGAATATCTGTGTTTCTGTGTAGAATGACTTTGGGGGTTAGGCATTCGTAACTCTCTTCATATATACGAAGTTGTTGGGTGAGGAATTGATTTTGTTCGAGCTGTACATTTTCTAAATTTTGAGAAGCCCTGCATTGCACAACATTCTCTTGGTCTTCATTACTGTCCAATTTCTTTCTTTTTCTGCGAAAAAAACAAAGAAATCATAAAATAAAATAATAAAAATATGAATCATATATATATTACAATATTTAAAATATGAAATTAAATTACATTTGCAAATCATCCAATTTCTTTTGGGACAATTCTTCTACATTTTTGTCATTTTCCTTCAAACCTTTTGTACGTTGATAATATGCCCTTTGATTCTCACGATGTCTTTTTCTTTTTTCTTCTTTTTCTTCCTTCAAATCTTTTTTACGCTGACGCCATGCCTTTTGATATTCCCGATTTCTTTTTCTTTTGAGATTAATGCTATAAAGTATAAACATATTACAAATATTACATCTATAATGTGTAGGTACATATGTATATTTTTATAAAGTACTCACTCATTTTCTTTCACTATTTCTTCGTCACTTTTCATAGATGCACTTTGTTCAATTTCCATATTTTAAATATGTACACAAATTTTACAATTCTACAGACAGTCGAGCCGTCAGCAGTCATCATCCGTAGCTGCGCGTAGCAGGCTGTGTACAAACACACACGCACACTCGCGCAAGCGCCCTGTCCGTCTTACGGTTTTTCGATCAGGGTCACGTGACCTCACGCGAAATTTACATTTTTTACCCATCCCAAAAAAAGTGCTCAACGCCGCTAAAGAAGTTTTCACTTCAAAAATCTGTTTAGGTCGCGTTGCTTACGGGAGGCGGACCACGCCTATATGATCCATTTCTAATAATATCTAATAATAGATTTAAGTACAGCAGAAACATTTGAAATCATAACAATTTATTGTTAGGGTTTGCCACTTAAAACTTACTATATGTCAGAGAAGATGCATGCACTTAATCTACTCATGATATCTCTGTTAACTATTTCCTTTTTTTCTATTCTTAATCGCGCCAATTTGTTTGCTTTAATTTATAATATTCCGAAGGAAAATGGCAGCACATATCTCACCTTTTTCAATTCAGCACGTTCTGTGCAAAACAGAGATTGTTATAAAGCGGTTTTATCCTTTCGTTATAAAATGACTATTGTCGGAGTTTTACGTATTACATCTATTTCAAATTCCTAACGAAATCTTAGAGTAATTTTTCTCTAGTTCTATAGGCAACGCCACGTTTTTCTTTGTCGAAAAAAAAAAATAAAAGCTTCATTGGAAAAATATTTTGAATATTTTAAATTTACAGAAATATTATATTTGAGCAAAGGCGCCCTTACAGGAGGTAAATTAATTTATTATCGAATTCGCCGGGATCTTCCATCATATCTTAAGGCTAAAAGGGATAAACATTTTGATAAAAGCTTCCATCTATAGAGCCGAAGAAAATATGTTTTTGCTGTGAAAAAAATTTAAAAGTGGAGAGAAAGGCAAACTGACAGGGGTGAGCACACTGATGTACATAAAAAGGCGTCTAGCTAATGTATTCGAGTTCCCTTCTAAGCCTGCTTCCTCAATATACTCAAGGAATTCTTTTTCTGGGGAAAGTGGTTATGCATTTCCATTTTTGTTCATACATTTATTAAATATCTTGTGGGTTAATTTTACAGGCAGTTTAAAATACCCTTGCCACGAAAAGATTCAGTATTCTATAGGATATATGTATGTATATTCAGACACATATTTTTTCGAGGAAGTATTAACACATTTTTTCACTACGCTAAATTTCAGACTAAAAAAATCTTAATGTACTACGTAAGAAGCATTATACATACTGTTTTGACCTAAACCCTAACAAGAGCTGATCAAAAAAAATTTTTTCCCTTTTATTACACATTTTCAAAACATTGAATTCATTATCCACAAGAGCTTTACAATATGCACATTGCACAGTAGCTCAAACGAATAATCGGACAACTCATTCAGCTAAAAAACATAAAAATGTGGCGAAAAATTGGACACAATTAATGATACGCAGGTCAAATTTTTTAATATTTCTACATTTTTAAAATATATGTAATAAAAACATTAATATTTTTAATTCATGTTTGTAAAAGTCGAACATAATTTTAAAGAACTCCACAATTCAAGTCAAATAAAAACTCGGACAATCAAAGCAAAGTTAACAAAATATAGATATTTTTAATTTTAATACTTAATAGGCTGTGTGCCGAACCAGACTTTTCGTTTGAAAAGTTCGGTAAAAATGTATTAGATTAAGTTGCCTGTGCCAAACAAGAGGAGTAGTTTCCAGTGAGGTTGGACGAAGAAGATATCGAAGTTATAAATTTATTTCTTCAAATGTTGGCAAACTATTTAAAATATACATAAAGGAAAAGAGGAGGAAACTATGTAAATCGTTGCATGCAAAACAGGGTAACCAATATTTCAGCTTTTAATACACTGCATATAATAATGTGTTTTTAATATTTTAGCCATATTCATATTGTTCTAATCAAAAGTCGGTGCTCTATAAGGAAATACTAAATAACAATGACCAGGTTTTTCGTGAAAATCTGCGGATTTCAAGAAGTTCATTTAAAAAGATTATTGAAATTAATCATTCATTCGTTAAAATTTTCGGGAGAGATGGCTCTGCTTTCGATAAGGGAAAAGTACTGAATTGTCATTGAAAAGTCTACTCGCAAGATTACTTTTCGTTGAAAAGTCGACTTTTCAAAAGAAAAGTCTGGTTTGGCCCACAGCCCAAGTGGCAAATCCTTTTGACTTAATTGTAGCCTTTAATCGATTTGGTATCGATTTAACTAAGTTTTCACAAAATTGAGGTTCAATATTATTCCGTTCGTTCTGTAAGCTATCCTTTAATGGATTTATGTTATTAAATGTGTTATGGTAGAGTTTCTTAGAAAGTTCGTCCCATCAAATGGCTGGCCGGGCGGGTGTTTGCAATAATTTGGGGCAATTGTGTATTAACCAAAGCCTTGCAGTTTCCGACGCGACGTATGCTTCGGATTTTTAGCTTGGCAGTACGCAACGTTTTCTGAAATGCCCAATTTCTCTGCACTCCGCTTAACATTTGCCTTCAGAATGTTAAGGTAAGCAAATCTGTCCATTTTACCTTGAATAAAATGCAGACTACCTACCCGCGCTCTGGACATATGTACATCCCCAAACCATTACCACGTCCATGCTTAACAGTAGCACGAGTATTCTTCCAGCCGATCCATGTAAGTTTAACTTACTCTCATCAGTAAATAAGACTTACAAATAATAAATAATAACATTAAAACAGTTAACTAAAAACCTACAAAGAGTTCTTGCAGTTTTCCAAAATTCCAATTCCAATTCCAATTCCAAAAAGTCCTTCAACAAATATTCCTTAGCAAATTTTAAACGAAATTTCTTATTTTTAAAATTTATAAATGCTTTTTTTCTGGCAACCCTCCCGTGCCGTGACAATCATTTCTTCTTAATACATTTCGCACAGTTTCAATAGAAACATCCTCTCTAATACTGTCTCGTAGAAAATTGTTAAACTGTGTCTTTTAAATGGTTTTTTTTTACTTCTTATATGTAGAATGCGTCGTTCATCGCGATCATCATCACTTTTCCTTGTCCTTGTCTGCTTTTATTTTCTATTCTATTTTCATATTTCGATATCTTCTTATAATAGCTGTGTTCCATCGGGCTGTATAAAATACTCCTAAGTACTTCCCCGATGGAACGCAGCTTACTTGTCAGGAGTAAATCAAAACCCCAAATTGTGACATCTTTCATGCGCTGTCCGGTGTATCGCCATAATTTTTTCTTATCTATTTCACTAAATTATCAATTTTTACGTGTTCCATGTTCATATTAACTGTTTTTATATACAAACCAGTTCCTTTTAGTAATAAATTAAATATTTAATTAGATTGACTGTCAACATTCATCGAGATTTAAATTTCAAACTATTTCTCTTTATCATGTAAATGTCAAACTCTACCTTTTGACATTCCAAAACTACTTTGCATCACAAACCACCTAGCGGAAAAATGTGGTGTGACTACTTAGATCATCTACTCGCCAACAAGAGCTGGGGTAGTCGAGTGTAGCTAGAAGTACTTGGGAGCACTTTACTGAGCCCGATGGAACACAGCTAATGTCATGGATGGTCGAATGACTTCGTCCAGCGATATTTCCCATTTCCCTCACAGTTTTTCCGTCTCCATAAAGTTTAATGACTAATTAGTTGCCGAATTCCAAAAGTTGTTTGCGTTCCTTTTGGCGCCATTTGCAATTATAACTTGTGTACTTGCAATCATTAACTAGCTACTACTGAATGCTCGCTCGAACTACTCAAGCAAAAAGAAGTTAATCCACGAAGGAAAACCGTTACTTTAATATGTGTGTGTTATCAGCCTTCTGTTGCTTGTCCCATTATTTTTTTAACTTGACATACGGAAATCAATTGACAATTTGTTTAGAATATTTGAAACTTATAGCTAAAACAGAAAAAGGATAAAATGGATATCACTAATATTGTGCAATTATTGCACCATATTTTCATGTATTCTACATGAGCGCCAAAGTTTTCCGATTATTCGTTTGAGCCACTATAAATATATATATCTATTTACTATTTCCTCAATCATTAGAAGAGATATTTAAGCGAATATTTTTTTGTTTGAAAGTATACATCTTTGCCTGTATAAGGTTTATTATTTAAAACAAAATCTTCAAAAATGGTGGAGATGTGGCCGTTCCCCTGGACGTTCTTTCGGAAAAGCTGATTTACGGTGACCGCGGTTTCGTCTCGTACAATTATTTAAAATCAAAAAGTCAGAAATGTTCATATTCAGTATTAAATGATCTTGTCCGAATAAAAATATTACGCCTGAATTGCGTTCGTATTTCGTAAAATACGTCGGCAACAGGCCTGAAACGCGCCCGTAACAGGGCCGAAATGCCCTTCAACAGGTATGAAATGCGCCCGCAAGATATCCAAGACACGCTCACAACAGACCTAAAACTTCCCTGCAATAGGCCCTCAACGGGCCCGCAACAGGCCCAAAACGCACCCGCAACCGACCTGTTACGGGCTTATTTCGGGCCTCTTGCGGGCTTGAAAAAAGGAAAACATTTGGGTGAACATCAGGCGCGTTGCGGGCGTGCTAAACAATTTAAATAAATAGCCGGTTTTTGGGCGTACTACAGGCGTCCCTATGATCTTATTTCTCTTCAAAAATGTTTCAGGCCCGATTCGAGTGATTCTTCAATTGCGGGCTCGTTTTTGGCCTACGTATTTTTACTCGGTGTCTTTGACATGCCGATTTTTTGTACTGTTGATTATTGATAAAATGCAATTCTTCAAAGTCGAGATTACAATTTTGACGAAAAAATCGCTACTTTGGGCACTCAAAAAACAAAAAACAAAACGTCAATGACCGCGTTTCGGTATTTGACATAAGCCTGCCAAATTTGAACTCAATAGCTGTAACCGTTTTAAAATTATCGTGCGCACCAATTTCCAAAACATAGTTTTGGGAAAAACGCATACAGCCGTATTAATAAAAAAGTCTTATTCCGTAGCTACTCTAGCATTACACTAAGAATAGTTACTCCTAGAGTAACTCAGTATTAAATATTTACTGCGCGTTGTATTAATAAACAAAAAATAGCACCGGAGTAAGTACTCCTATCTTCCGCAGTAGATTAGTGGTTATATATGGCAACATCATTAGGTCCCTTTTGTTGAATCCGTTCGAATCGGATCGAATAGAGCTTACAAAAGTTCTTTTAGACAAAAATTCCTTAATAAAGTTCTGAATATTTAAACAAATTCAGTCTAGTTACCTTTGACTTTTATTAATTTTTCTGCTGAAACTGTTTAAAATATCGGATAGCCAAAATCCAATCAAATTATTTTGACTTTATGTGCGGAAAAGTTATTTTTGAGAATTTTAGCAACGTTATTAACTTCGTCAAATTTATTGCGATCGTTTTGAAATTTTTAGAAGAGGTACACTAATTTTTCCAAAGTTTTCAACTATTCATGACCTTTTAAGATTGATTAAGTTAGGCCAAAGTGCATGACATGGTCTAGCTGCAGAGATCTTTGATCTCCAGAAAACTTACAATATTTGATTTCACTGTGAGTGACAAATGAACACATCAGAGAAGACTGACCATAACGCCGTCGCCTACCTGCATTTTAATTCTCTCTATTCTTACATTCCACACTTTTGTTGTGACAGATCAGTTTTTCTATTAAACTTATACAGCAAACTAACACGTTTTCAAATTTTGGAACGACAAATTTTGAGGAACTACCTACAAAAGCCACGAGTTCGGGAATCTGTAATTCGAGCCCGGATATTTTGATTTGATGATAACATCACCACTTCTTTTAGTCGATACCCGGAACAACAAAATAAAACTTTTACTGCTGTGATGGCTCAGATCTGTATAAAATTAAAATAATAAATCAAGACGAAAGTACATATGTATATGTATGCAAGCCCTCATTTCATTTTTAAAGCAAGTCTCGACTGAAGACAATCGTAAATGTTTTTTACATTAAGAAACTGAAGATGAACACCAAAATAATTGGCAATATGATTCATAGCACTAAAGCTTCAATATACCTGTGCCGATTATGGCTACACCTTTATGGCAGACCATACATTGTTTTATTAGGCTAGCTAAAGGAAACAAAATGAAGGATATAAACGGATTTAGGGCTTCTTTGCCTTTTCCGCTTCTTTCACACATAAAGGTTATGGTGAGTACCTACATATGTTCTACCGTGTGTAAAAGCGCAATAAATTTTTCTACCTGAGCTTTACTGCATATCACGCGCCAAAATAAGGCAATAAATTAAAGCGCGGCCAAATACTTCCAGAGATTCAACGAGGCTATGCAGTATTTGCTGTCCTTTAGTTTTGAACCTGCATCGACTTTACTTAATTTCAACACCTTCCCGTTTTCTTACCTTAAGCTAATTTAAAAGAAAGGAAAATTTCATTTGCATTTTACGGAAACCTGACGTTAGGCAAGCTTTAAGCTTAATGCTCGTCTACGACAACTTTCGACAAAAGTTTTTATGAAAAAAAACTAAGTTGCATCCATTCTGGCTTCAATGTTTCTTTTCCCTTTTGGTTTTTTCTCTTTTCTTTTTCTTAAATGAGGTGACTAAACTCCTTTGTCCGTTCTATTTTCCGTACGATGTTCATAATACCCCAGACAGACGGGCACGGACGAATGAACGTTCGATGAATGATCGTTCTCTCGAATCTTCATTCGTTATATGCATGACAGACGGCCAACTTCATTCGAGTCGAGAATTTTTGAGTTTAAAATGCGCACGAGTGAATCGGTGAAATTAATAGCAACTTTACGAAAACGTTCGCAAGCTACTAAACGTATTGCAACTCTTCCTGCTCCTTCCCCACCTCCATGATCACAGAATTAAAACTCAACTGGCTGGCTGGCAGTTGTCAATTCACACTTTGACACTGGAAATCAGCTGATTCTTCCAGGATTTCCATGCTCGTTCTCTGCGAATGAAGTTTCCGGAACTTCATTGATGAGAACGAGAATGTAGTTACGAATGTTCATTCAAACTTCATTCTTGGTGACAGACGACACGCCAATGATCATTCTTCAAGAACGTTCATTCGTTCGTGCCCGTCTGTCTGGGGTATTAGACTCTTGCGGTCTAGAAAAAACTGCATTTTTTAATTTCATCTGTGGTTTCTAGACGTTCGGATGCAAGTTTAGCTTTTTTAGGTAATTTGTCCTTTGTAAGACACACCTTTAGCATTCGAGAATTTCTACTGACACTGACAATAATTTTTGTCAGTCTTTATTAATCGGGCATTTGCAACTAGTTGACCTGCATTTCATGGAGCCCCTCTTCAGCAAACGATATTTCGTCTTATCATGTAGAATCAGGGAATAGAATTATATACCTATCCCTGTACGAATATGAAAAACCGTATAAGGGTATATTGACTCTTCGGTGTACTTGGTCTTATATCGTAGCAAATTCTTTTAACATTATACTTAAATATAACGTGCAGCAACAAAATGCAGGAGACATATATTGCATTCGATGTAAAAATTAACAATAGGGAAGGCCGCAAGCTTTCGAATTTACATCCTTGTGAAATTTTTTGCATTCGGCTACAGCGATTTTTGATTCCAATTTACTCATACGTATTTATAGTTTAAACTCAAATCTCTCAAGTATTTGTCATTTATCCAGCCGATTTTTGCAAGAGTATAGTATTATTTTGCTATAGGATACTCACTCTTTATTGTAAGAAAATACTACAAAGCTATTTGAATACAAATATCACGAATAGTGATCCCTTGTTTTTCCACAAGTAGGAAGTTGTCTCTTTCTGCAAATAGTCGCCAAGAATAGAGAAATATTCACGTAAATCAATTTCGAAATTGCCTTTTTTATTTTATCGTAAATGATTTCCGCTTTAAAAGCTTTTTCAGTATTTTATTTAAACCAGTGCACCCGGGCGAAATTTTGACCCGGGCGTTGCCCGGTATGCAACTTTTTTAGTTTAGTGGCGCACACGAAGATTACCTCATCAACGATTGCTTTTGTTTGACCATACCGATACCCATTGTCATCGTCATTTTTAAAAAAAGGAAAAATATTCATCAATACACAACTTCGCGAATCAATTTATCTAATCGTGAAAACTGGAAGAAACGTTCAGTAATACGGAGAAAATCGCGGACAGTGGGAACTTTTGAAAATTTGTTGAAATTAGCGATTTTATTATCATAAAATTAAAGCTGATTCGTATCTGTCGTTGCCCGGATATTTAAAATTTACTATCAAAGCTGAAAATTTTAACATGGGAGATCCAAATGTTTACGTTTAATCAATCTCAAAATATTCTGAAAATTTCGAGGTTCTTTTCCTTTTTGTATTTCAAGAAGAAAACATTTTTATAAATTAAAAAAAGTTTTGTAATATTCAAAATAGGAATTATTTTTTCCTTAAAGGACAACACTCTCTTGAAATGGTCACGAAATTTTTAATATTGATTGAATGTAAATTATGTTAGCACGAAAACGAAAACGCATCATTTGGTGTTTCGTTTATTGAATTTGGTAAAGTATCAGTGGAGAAAAAGGGATGTGTACAGTAGAAATAATATGATTCATCTCGCAGTATAAATGGCAATATCTTCAAATATTTATTTAATGAGTAGCGGAGAGTAAGTGGAAGAAGTCAGAAGAAACTGGTACCTACAAGTCTGGAAGAGCACTGCAAAACACCGAAGTATTACGTAATGTTTGTTGGATAAAATACCTCCTCAAACTAACAGCGATGGAGACGAGCGTTTCTGGCCTTGCAGCGGCCTGTCACCAATTCATTCATGAATTTTAACCAATTTCCCCGAGTCCTTCTTATTTTGGCGGCGGTTGGGTCTTTGCGAAAGAAAAAAAAATTGTCAGCAAAATAAAAGGGTGTTTTAAATTCGCTTGGTACAGAAAACAAAAATAATTTCTACGATCTCCTTATCGTCGTTGCTACTTTACTTAGCCTTTTACTAATTTCCAATGTGGCTGCTCCAACACTTATTAAGAGGGGCTGCAGCATCTTAAAGCATGCCGTTGAGAGAGGAAAAACGTTTAAAGTCTTCTTATACCAAAATACCTCTCAAATTTTATTGTTTAATCAATGTGTAAACTATCTCGAATGCACCTTTAAAATTGCTTGCAGCTCTTGGGAGTCACAACTGTTCTACGGCGGGCTTGAGTAGTTCTGTGCATAACAGGAAAGTCGATTAGATAAAGTTTGTGCATATCTCCAAATACCGCTACTATTAATATTCCCCAGGGTATTTTAATTAGCTGAAGCGGAAGCAATTTGTGTAGGTACCTGAGTATTCGACTCGTTTGCTGCACACTCGGACACAGGTCCCGACGAAATTTTTGCAATACTCAGCATCATTTCTGATAAGTAGCAATTTAGGGCCTTGTCATCCCGAACTGTACGGGGACAGCCCGGACAAGTCGAGATAGACAACACCACGCCAAGCAGAATTGATTGATTTCCCTGACAGCAGCAACCGCTCAACCAGGGAAAATATTTCGAAATGCGACTGACGTGCTAACAAATTAACTTCCCGAGAAACGGGTGAAGCTCACCAAGGACGAATGTATCTAGGTTCGTTATTGTGGTCTGTAATAAAATTGTCAGATCCACCTCGACGGGTTCATGTGTAGAAAATCCACACAGTTGTTGGGGCCAAATCCGGTGTCGTGCCCTGTTTCATCACTAACCAGCATCCATTGATGAAGGTGCGGTAACCTATGAATTTTCGGCGGTTTCCACTTCTCTACTTCTAGTAATTTTTTGTATGAAAACCAATTGTAGGTGGCAAATTGAGGGCCGTTGCATTGAAACGGCACCAAATTTTAATCGATTCAATCAGCGACAGAATGCAATTTGTGTCACTTTCTAATTAAAGGAAAGTTTCTTTTTGTACCTTCGAAAGCCCACCCCAATAGGAATAATTACCTGCACTGTGATTGTTTGTTTTCCTGTTTTTGCTGATGCTGCAGCTACTACATCTACTTCAGGGGCTGTTTGCCTTGGCTTCTGATGAGTCTGCCTTATTTGTTCTGTTTTTAGTTGGCGCTACGGTTGAACTCTGCCGATATTGGCAGTGGACAACGGCAAACAAATTCTGTAATCTACCTCCGTGTAAACTGATATAATAGCATCTAACTGCATACACACACATATATCTTATTGGCGCATATAGCAAATTATACTTAAGCGAATAAGTGTGTTTAATCGTATTATATGATCAACAAGAAAAATAAGAACCGTAAAGTTATATTTAGCGAACTATTCTTTTAAGTATTATACTTTCTATATTGAAAAAGAAAGCTGTGTAGATATTGTAAATATATATATACATACACATACATATGTGCATAAAAAAGTAACCACCTATAAAATCTTACAAATACAAATATAAATTTTCCTCTCCTCTTTCCAAATTTGAGTGCAGCATAAAAAACATTTTAATTAGAATTTGAAATTGCAACACTCATTGAGTGATTTATGTACACAAACTAATATGAGGCTCGAATTTGTTCTGAATAACTGCTTCTATCTGCGTGGACATCTATGCAATTAAGGTTTCTAAAAAGATTGTTGGGATTTGTCTCCAAACTTCGGTAATGGCAGCCCAAAGATTCTAAATTATGAATGGGTTTCTTGTGGATTTCTTTGTCCATATAATCCCATAAATGCTCGATCGGATTTATATCCGGGCTTTGAGTAGGCCAATTTTTGAGAGAATTGAACCTTTTCGTACGAAGTCAGGTACTTACCACTTGATCGGTATTGCGATTGCGATAACGCACCCTTATCGTGTTGAGAAGCTTTCAATTTGGGGTGTGGGGAGATTAGAAATATAAGCTTAATATTTTTCGAACGTTCTATTGAAAAAAAAGTGTTGTGCTTCTGGTCAGAAAAAAATCAAACGTCAAATTATGCTAGGAATATCATTTCGTTCTTCGCCTATAGGCCCATGCTCAAAAACAAGTGAGCCTCCGAGCAACCGCAAAATTTCAGCGGCGGCGATGTACGAAAAAGCAAGAAAAACCGTTGCTCGTAAAAAAGATCCCTGTGCGGCTTCCTCGCAGGCAAGCTGGTGCTTCGCATGCGAGCTGACTCACGCCGCGCCGATGTAACGAGATTTATTTGTGTGCGTGCTTACGTCATATATGTAGGACGGAGACAGAGTCCTTTGCTTTCGCTTGCTCGTATCATTCCTAGTCCCAGCCATCACTATACCGCAAACCGCAAAGCACTTCTAGTTCTCGTCAAAGAATATGGAACCTTGTTACAAAGAATGTTCACTCTAATTCTTCGACGCAATTAGTCGAAAGGAGAAATTCAATGTGGTTGTTCCAAGTCCGAATCCCCATTTAAATTGCCTAATAATGAACAAGGACGGCAATAGGGAGAAGTGTGGCAAATACAATTAAACAAGAGTTCACTCACCTTTTTGTGAGACTATGTTGGTGCAAAGGCGCGCGTGCTTTTTGAATAGGAACAGGCAAAGCCTTCTATATTACAAGCCATGAAGTGGCCTTTTGCATGTGTGCGTAAGTGGTCTGACAGTTCTTCAGTTGACGGCCATTTCTCATACAAAGCGTGTACATTTCCGGGGTTCAGCAGTTATTTAAGCAGTTTTAAAAGTGAAATAATCAATTTATCCGGTGAATATTTCTACAGGAGGTGTACAAAAGGATATCAGTTGTAATGGAAGTGAAAAATTGTGAACAAGTTTGATCGAAATTAAAAAAATCATCTATGAACCGGCAAAAGTGTTAGGTTAGGTGGCGAAGTACTGGGCAATTATTGGCAACTTTATAGTTATTTTACTATATTATATTTAACGCCATTTAATTGTAAAAAGTACTCTTGCACTTAACAAGAAGATTGTTTAATGGTGCGTAGAGATGTACTTGCAAAAATAATTGCAAAATTTTTGCATTTTGTGGAAATTTCTTGTGAGTGAATTCCCGCCGACTGTGACATAAATAAAAAATATACAAAGTCCTTTGAAGAATTTTCTTTTTAATTTAAATATATATATGAATTCTAAATTAAAGTGTTTTATTTTTATATAATAATATATGTAATAAATATTTTCAAACTAGCAATGCCTATTCATTTAATTTCCTTTTACCCAAAGCACCTTTCTTCCTTTTGTGCATTGAACGGCTCAAATTTTACTCAGACATTTCAACCCGCCAAATTTTTATTTTCCGACAAATTTTGCAAGTAGACTGGGCAAAGTTAATAAAGTTTCGGAATATGAGAGTAAGCGATTAAAAATCCTCAACCACTGCGAAACGTTTTACTAAATGTAGCTTTAAAGTAGCGCAAAATGTACATAGTTAAATTAGAAGGCTTTGGAACAGGCAAAACGAAAATGCCGGACGCAGCCATTGAAGGGGTACGCAGATACGGTTTGTTTTCGTTTTTTCTCCATAGCCTTCTTATGCGCTCAAGATCAGCACGGGAAGCAAATGCGCTTGTATTGTGAGGCGCTCTAGCGATCGGTTCGCTTTTCTTTGACAGGGTCGTTCTTTCAGTTGAATTTTCATATTTCCTCTGCAATCCCTGGCACCCTGTTCCACTGTACCAATTTCTTCAGATTCCAAGGCTCGCGTCTGAATTTTTATTCTCTCTTCGACCAAAGTGCTTAAGCAGTGATCATCCTCTAAGAAAATTGTGGGGTTGGGAGGAATAACGGTACCAAGGTCAAAAAAGATAAGATCTAAATTGCAGGAGTGAACAGTCTTTGTAGCGTAGCTTCCATAGTCTTTGCTCTCGTTCGAATGCGTCTCGCCGACATTGGGCGAGCCCGAACATTCTTCGGTTCGGGCGCTCGCGTGCACCTCTCCGCCCATCTCTTGACCAGACACATTTAGAAGAGTGATGACTAATTCCATGAAAAAAACAAAGGGGTAGAACAGGGATTGAACACATCTGAGAGGTGTTTGTGAATTAGCTGCGCGGACGGCGTTTTGATTTATCTGTGGGGTGGGTGGGTGCTGAGTGAGATTGCCTGCATGAATGAAAACTTCTGACAGGTCAACACCAAATTTGCAGCCAAATCAAAAGTAAATCATTTTTATATTATTTTTCTATATATGACGAATGCGAAAAGAAAAATTCTCAATTATCTTCCGTTTTCAGGAAAGATAGGGTAAAAAAGTGGAAAGGTCGTATTTTTACCATTTATAAAAAAATCGTTAAAGGATAACGAATTGTTCTAGGAGCTAGTAACATAACTTAAATAAAAGCTTGAATCTTAAGTTATTATATGTATTTAAAAACTGAGATGCCGATGAAAAGAAGGAAAAACAAAAATAGGGAGAGAGACTTGGACGTGAAAGTACTCTTTGCGTACCCAGATTTCCCCCGTAAGCAAATACGCAAAAATTGGTGTCAGAGTGTGAGATTGATTGGATTGAGCTATAGGTACGAAAAGTGTTAAAGGACATTGCTGGAAAATGGGCTGTAGATTATGTGAATTGTGTCTTCAAGAATTGAAGACGGAGTTGGGTAAACGCGGTTTGGGAACAACCGGGCAGAAGCCGGCTTTGATCGCGAGACTTCGTGAAGCTCTGGAACAAGAAGGGAATGATCCCGAGACATATGTTTTCGAGGAGGAGTTAGAGGCAGGGGAGCCAGGGGAGGCTGGCACCGGCATGTTGCAGGTTATAGAAATGTTAAAGAGCATGAACGTGAGCCTACTCGATAAAATGGGTGTTAGCCAGAAGAATTTGGAGACAAAATTCAATTGCATAGAAATGAAAATCAGTACGGAGGTGTAAATTGTAAGAAATGAGGTAGTGGTGGTAGAAAATAGGCGGGAAACTACTAGTAAAGATCTAGAAAATCTGAAGGCTGATGCGACCAAGATGCTGGAAGTGCAATGAAACAGGGCATCTTCAGAGGAATTGCAGAAAGAGGAAAAATGCAGAATCCTCATCGATTCTGAAGGGTTGCAGCAGATTTTCGAAATGTAAAAAGTGTGGAGAACGTAAGCGGTGGGAAAATAAACACGCCGCTTCGAGCCCACAGGGAAACGAGTAAAAACCATCTCCGCGGGATGGAATTGACGCCCCCAGTATCGTCATCAGCAAATTGCAGCGCCACGATAGCAGTCTAATGGTAAATGGAGGGCTGGGATCCGAAGACAACAGTAGATACTGGCGCTTCGAGGTCTATAGTTCGCTCCGATTTTATCGACAGCCACCTACAGCTGCAAATAAGGGCCGATACAACTTAAAGACTGCTACGGGTAAACCAGTGGAGGTTCACGGGGAGGTGCAGTTAGATATATCCCTGGCTGGAAGGAGGTTCTCGCATATCTTTTTAGTGGCCAGCATTGCAGACGAATGTATCCTGGGCCTGGACTTCTTGAGGACGCACAAAATTTGGCTAGATATCGGTATGGGAATCATGAGATATGAAAACGTGGAGATCCCCATGATAATAGGATCTGATAATTGCCCCCAATTCAAAATAGTGGCGAGCAAAGACGCGGAACTCCCACCATGCGCTGAGGCATTAGTGAGCGCAAAATTCGTTGGTGATCCCAGGGGTTACCATTTCTACCTCATAGAACCATATGGGACAGGTCAAATTAAGAATTTTGTCATTGGAAAATGTTTAGTTAAAATTGAGAAGACCAAGGAAGTAGTTGTGCGCTTGCTCAACGTCCAAAAGAAGAAGATTAAGTTGAAAAAAGGAAGAATCTTAGGAAAAGGGGAGCCCGCTGAACAAATCGTGTCATTAGAAGGCAACAGCATCAACGAGCCGGCAGGTCAAAGAGAGAAAGTGTCGAATCTTATGAACACTTTACTCGAACCGAGTACATTCGACAGAGGTCAGCGCATGAAAGCAAAAGAACTAAGCACGGATTTCGCTGATATCTTTGCATTGAAGGAAGATGAGCTCGGGAAGACGAATATCGTCCAGCACAGGATCGACACCGGAGAGGTGCAGCCCATCAAGCAATATCCTAGAAGACTGCCGTTAGCGAAGCGGGAAGAAGCCACGGAGTTGATAGAGACCATGCGAAAACAAGACATTATAGAGGAATCAAAGAGCCCCTGGATGTCTCCTGTTGTAGGTACTGGTGAAGAAAAAGAATGGCAGTACAAGATTTTGCGTGGACTATCGCCGGTTGAAGCCACAAAGAAGGACAGCTACCCATTACCGCGTATTGATGATACGCTAGATACATTGTCCTGTTCTAGGTGGTTCTCCACGTTGGATCTTAAGAGTGGTTACTGGCAGGTTGAGGTTCACCCAGAAGAGCGGGAAAAGACAGCGTTTTCAATGGGAAATGGTCTTTGGCAGTTCAAGGTCATGCCGTTTGGACTATGTAATGCCCCGGCAACATTTGAGAGACTAATGGAATATGTCTTGCGGGGCCTTATATGGAAGACTTGCCTGGTTTACCTGGACGACATTATCATCGTTGGAAAGACTTTTGAGGACCACTTCACAATCTTCGAGAAGTGTTTCGGAAAATTAAAATGGCCAACCTTAGGCTTGTTGGGGCTTTCTTTATTTTAACCCAACAAGACACCACACAAATGCTGGGGTGTAATCTTTGGAGGTGTGTAAAATCCTCTTTAATTGATTTGTCGAGCAAGGAAAACGCAGAAATGTAAATTCGATACTGCGTTATAATTTGGTTGTTTAGTGATTCCTTTTTTGATTAGTTATTGGTTTAATGATAAATTTATTTGGCAGTCTCTTTTCTTTTAGTTTTTATTTTATATTTTTATTTACAGCCTTTTCTTCATTTTAACTTTTTGTAATAACTGACTGGCTATCTGTCTCGAACTAACTTGTTTATTAAAAAATAATTTTCTATTACAAAGTTAAACTTTCTCCTGAAACTACTCTGATCTGAAAGTACTTTGATCTGAAACTACTTTGGTCTGAAACTACTCTGATTTTTAATATTTTCCTCATTTCGTAAAGTTCTTTAGATACACATAAATTAATTTGGAATTGTTCAAAATAAACCGTTAACCGCCACAACACCCCCCTTCCAGTGTAACGAGAAAGATAAATAGAAAGGTGGTTATTTATATTTTATTTCAAAAGTCTCGTTATGTGATCGCAAAGCTTATTCTTTTTTTATAGAGAAAATTTTGAGTGCCTCCGTTACTAAAAGGCACTGGCCCATTATTTAGATTAAAGGAGTGATCACTCGCTGGATGATCCTTGCACTCAAAATTTTCTTTGGCGACATCAACATCTCCCTGTGACAACGTTGAAATCGAAGCTTCGGCGGCCTCACCAGTGGATGCGACAAAACCAGGTTTCAAACGATTTAAGGAAATATTTCTATTTTTACCCTTAATTTGTAAAGTATAATAATGTTGATCTCTGGCAACAACAGGAAAAGGTCCCTCATAACAATTTTCGAAAGAACCTTTAGATGAAACACTTCGAACCAAAACGTGAGAGCAAGTATATAAGTCTTTAAATTTGAAAAATTTAGTTTTAGAGTGATTGGAGTCCGGGGCAGGGGAAATGTTATCGAATAAATTTCTTAGATGCTTTGCAAAACATTTTGAGAATTAGGATGATGTTGGATAAAATCACCAGGCAGTCTTAAGGGCTGGCCATATAAAAGTTCGGCAGGGGTGGCGATAAAATCTTCCCGAAATGTCGTTCGCAAACCAAGTAAAACGGAAGGTAAAACATCGGACCATGAATCTCGTTCGTAAGTTCTAATCGCTGCTTTTAAAGTTCGATGCCAAAGTTCGATAAAACCATTCAATTGAGGATGATAAGAAGTAGTTCTGTTGTGTTTAAATCCTAAAAATTTTGAAAGTTCGTTAAAAAGCGTTGATTCGAACTGCCTGCCTTGATCGGTTATTATGATTTTGGTTACTCCATAGCGAGAAATCCATTCCCCAGCGCATGTTTCAGCTGAAATATTGGTTAACGGAATTGCCTCAGGCCATCGAGAATAACGATCGATTATCGTAAGGCAATATCTAAAACCTTTTGAAGGAGGGAAAGGACCAATAATATCGAGATGAATAGTTTCGAATCTTTCGGAAGGAATAGGAAATGAGCCGAAAGGGGTTTTAACATGACGGGAAATTTTATTTTTCTGACATGTTAAACAGCAGCGACTCCATTTAGTGATATCTTTACTAATAGAAGGCCAAAAATACCTCGAAGTGATCATTTTATTAGTGGTTCTAATGCTAGGATGAGCTAAATCGTGAATTAAACGGAATATTTGAAAACGGAAACTATCTGGAATGTAGGGCCTAACATGTGAAGTTGCATTTTCGCAGTAGATTTGCTTGTCACTACCTAACACGGGGAATTTGGAAAATTTTAAGGAAACATTTTCCAGTAAGTCTTTGAGCTGGCTATCGGATTCCTGCGCGATAGCTATAGCTTCAAAGTCAATAGCGGCTGGTAGGTGTAATTCCTCTATGCGTGAGAGGGTATCTGCCACTAAGTTGTCTTTTCCCGAAATATGTTTGATGTTTGTAGTGAATTGGCCAATGAAGTCTAAATGTCGAGCTTGTCTCGGAGAAGCTTTATCAGGGTTCTGCTTGAAAGCGAAAGTTAACGGTTTATGATCTGTAAATAGGGTGAAAGTTCTTCCCTCTAAATGATAACGGAAATGTTTGATTCCTTTATACGCCGCGAATAATTCCCTATCATAAGCGCTTATTTAGATTGTGTGAGACTTAATTTAGTTGAAAAGAATCCTATAGGTTGCCAATTGTTGTTAACTTTTTGGTTTAATGCTGCACCGCTTGCTGAATCTGAAGCGTCAACAAATAAACCAAGGTCAGCATTTAAACTTGGAAATGCTAAAAGCACAAACTACCTAATATACAGACGGAACAAGCCCGAACAAAATGTGTTATCACTGAAAGTTTTTACTGAGGCGCGACATCACGAAGCTCCTGCCAACTCAAGTAAAAAGCTCAACTCTCTCTCGCGATTTCGTTGGTCAGGCAGGCGCCGGGCAAAGGGACTTAACTTTAATCCTGCATACATACACAAGATCTGATGCATAAGGACAGTGCACGCAACGCAACACAGCCAGCTTAGCGTTGAAAAAGTTCCGAGATGAATTTTCGCTCTCAGAGAAAATAAAAAGCTCGGATGGGTTACGACTCGTAACCAATTTTTGCCTTCGCAACTCAATGTTCGAGTTGTTCCGTCTGTATATAGGTAGTTTGTGCTAAAAGGGTTACTTGAGAAAGTTGTGTCACAGACAAATAACCCAGATGTCCAGCGGCAATGCTGAAAAGTGATGCACACAAAAATGAGCTCTAGCGGCCGGAGCTTTGGCTCTAGCGGCTCCGGCAACGCATTCGCCGCCGCTACAGTGCAGCAACGCACTTCCTAACAGCAATCAGCTAGCAGACGACGCATTCGAGATGGGGTGCGATGAAATGTGTATGAGAACGCCGCCGCTACAAGCAGTGAGCCAGGCGCAGGCTGCCAGGCTCAGTGGGAATTCTAGGAAAGGTACTTCAGTGACCATTGCGATTTCTGTTTATTTCATAATCTTCTGAATTGAGATTTTGAAAGGGAATATAGCTACTTTCGCTGGTATTTTAAAAATTGGAATTGCTTTTGCTAGTTCAATATTTAATAATATTGATTCTAGATAAAATGCTTACAAATATTACAAAATTGACTTTAAACGATTTTGGTTATTTTTAATTTTTAGTACTCTTTTTCATTTGCGATTTTTTTCAATTTTTTAAATAAGCCATTTCGATATACATATGTAAGTTCTCTACAAAATTTGCCATATAGAAAAATCCAAAATTTTGCTTCGTTTTCGAGCTATACTCAAAAAACCAAAAGAATTGCATTTCCCACCCTGTATGTATATAATTTCCACCCCTCTAATTTAATAGCACTCCGGGGCTTTTTCATCCTTAATAACCAATTGAACGATTCGTGCAATAAAAACCCTTGAACGTCTTAGTTCCTTTTGAAATGACATAATCAATAGCCTAAACTGTCATCAATATCAGCATCAAAAGTAGGTACTATTATAAGATTCCAAAGGAGGACCATTTCCATAATCCCTTAGAAATAAAGTAAGAAAAGTATGTGTTTTAACTATTTGTTTCCAATAAAACTACTATTAAAATGAAGACTACAAATTAATGTTGCCTTAAAAACAGAAACAATTCCGCACAATTAATTCCCTAATGCCTTCATCCAATTATCATATTTCTCCGTCCCTTGCTTCGGAAAACGGAAAAATCGTCTTCCCGGAAACAGGGACAGACAGCAGGGAGTTACACATTTTGCCTTTTCCCACGGCATTTTATTTGATATTTAAATAATCGAAAATCAAGTGATTCAATGCCAATAATATAAAAACAAGTAACAAAAATCAAAGTAGAAGAATAAAAAAATAGCATCAGAATGAAAAGCCGAAAAACGACGGTGTACGAAAGAATCATATGAATTCTTTCTCTCCCCTCCCCACACAACCCACAGGCAGTAGTCGTGCGTGCGTTGATAAAGTTGAGAACGCGGCGCTTTGCCTCTGAGAGAACTTGAACTGCTTGCCGCATGATACATGAACGTTGCGTTGTTGTGCATCGCAGCTGGCAAAATTCAAAAAGCTCTTCTGCAGTTTATTTCATTTCATACATCACGTTCGCTCGTAAGCATTGGACATCTGTATTGTCTGTGGTTGTGTCTTAATGTTCTCAAAAGCTTTGATAGAATCCGGATTCCAGTCAACCTTCTTTGAACCGTCCTTTTTACTACCGCAAAAGATATTTGTTAAGGGCTGACTGATGTTCAGCCGCATGAGGTAAGAAAGGGCGATAAAAATTTACCATGCCTAGGAAACGTCTTAATTCTTTCACGGTAGAAGGGAGTTTAAAATTGCAAATAACTTCAACCTTCTCAGGCGATGGTTGAATGCCTTCTGAAGTGATAAAATGTCCGAGAAATTTCACTTCTGATAGCATGAAGTTACATTTCTCTACATTTATGATCAAACCGTGATCAAGAAATCGTTGAAAAATTTGTTCCAAATGATCTAAATGTTCTTCATTGGTCTTTGAAGCGACCAAGACATCGTCTAAATAAGCAAAACAAAATTTTAAATCTTTAAAGATTGAATTAATAAATCTGTAGCGGCATCGTCGCACTTGTTATCAGGTTTGGAATAAACACTTTGAATTTAATTTTTAATTTTATTTTACTAACCTATGGAAAATTGGATAGTCATCAAGTAGGTAAAAAACAAAAGTGTAAATTTTGATTTTCAAAAAATATTAATAAAAAAAGTTAGTACGAAGAAAGGCATTAACGAATAAAGCCAAAAATATATTAATAAAAATATATTAGTAAAAATATATTAATAAAAAAATATAGTACAATTCATAAATTATTAACAACTGATAATAAATAAGTTCAATAAAGTGAAGGGAATATAATCCAAAAATAATAAAAGATGATTTCAATATTTCGTCATTAAAAGAAAAGAAAATAATAATATGGAGTAATGATAAGCCTCCAATGGCTGTTCCCCATCTTACCCCATAAATCTTTGGAAAGATTGAGCAGCGTTGCAAAGACCGAAGGTCATACGGGTAAACTCGAAGAGTCCGAAAGGTGTACATATGGCAGTCTTCGGAATGTCCTCGAGTTCCACCGGAATTTGGTGATAGGCTTTAGTCATATCTAAAGTCGAGAATACTTTAGCATTTTGGAGATGATACGAAAAATCGTGAATCAAGGGGATTGGATAACGATCCGGGACCGTGATGGCGTTGAGACGTCTATAGTCTCCACAAGGTCTCCATTCACCATTTTTCTTTGGAACCATGTGTAGAGGAGAGGACCAATTACTGTTAGAGGGCCTACAAATGCCTTGATTGAGTAAGAATTCAAATTCTTTCTTGGCAACTAATAATTTTTCTGGCGAAAGTCTGCGAACTTTAGAAAATATAGGAGGGCCAGTGGTTTTAATTTGGTGAGTTACTAAATGTTTCACTGGTTTCGTAAAGCCTGAATCAATCGTGATCTTATGGAATTTACGTAGTAATTTTTGAACTTTTTCGTTAACGGTTGGTTTGATTAGTACAGATAATGATGAGGGTGGAATTTTTCTGAGAATACCGGATGAAGTCAAATGTGTCAGAGGGTCTACTAAAACTCTTTTGGCTAGATCCACTATTAAACCGAAATGAAATAAAAAATCTGCGCCGAGAATCGGCTTACCTACATCAGCTATTAAGAAGGGCCACTGGAAATTTCTGCGCCGGCCTAGGTCTAAAGAAAGAATTTTCGTACCGTAAGTATTTATCGGTGAAGAATTTGCAGCTGAAAGACATAAACCGGAAGGAATTAATTTTTTAGAAATAGGAGCGGGTATAATGGAAATATCTGCTCCGGTATCGACCAAATAAAATTGTTTTGATGACTTGTCGTAAATATGAAGGCGACTTGAATATCCGCTTCTATCAACCGTCGCTAAAGCTGAAAAGCGATTTATTTTTTTGGTGTATCCGTTGGGACATACGAGCAAGGCTTTATACATTTATTAGCGTTGTCTCCGAACTTGTCGTGGTACCAACAAAAATTTGGATTAATATGGTGAGTAGAACTGCTTCTCCTCCTAAACCTAGAAGGGGTGGCCGAACGATTAGAGGAATGGTCGAAACGGCGATTAGAGGAACGACTGGATGAACGGTCTCGTTGTTTTAAGGCTTTAACTCCAACAGAAAGTTCCTGAACTTGCTTAGTGAGGTTTAGAATTTGGACTGATAAATTGCCAAATAAACTTTCCTCTGGGGGAGGAAGAGAATAAGCGCACACCGATGGTTTGTTAGTAATTTCGAAAATTCTATCGGCACAGTTCGCGAGTTCATTAAGGTCTCCGGAACTACAAGAAAGGATTGCTTTCATGTTATCAGGGAGCCTCTGCATCCAAATGGTTTTGAGCACATCATCGTTGAGGCTGCCATTGGATAATTCTCTTAACTCGCAAAGAAATTGTGACGGAGATCTGTCACCTAGCTTCAAATCACCCAAAAGTTGGTTTAATTTCGCGAGAGATCAACGTTTCTTTTAATTGCGTATATGGCTGGACCGGGTCAGGTGATCTAAGAACATCACTGATGAGGCGGAATAGCTCTTCATCCAAAGCTGAGAGGGCGTGATTAAATTTTGTGTTTTCACTTCTTATTCTGGCTGTAAGAAATTGTGTCTCCAGTCTTTGGAACCAAAATTGGGGAGCGCTTTTCCAAAATTAAGGCACGGTAACTGAAAGGGAATCGATGGAAGACGAAGTGGACGGAACGGAATTTTGAGTTGATTCGGTTCCTCTTCCGATTGAATCACCAATATTGTGGTTCATATTTTTTTGATTGAAAGGAAATTAAATGAGGATAAAGGATAAATTTATTTGGTAGTTTCTTTTCTTTTAGTTTTTATTTTATATTTTTATTTACACCCTATTCTTTATTTTAACTTTTTGTAATAACTGACTGGCTATCTGTCTCGAACTAACTTGATTATTAAAAAATAATGTTCTATTACAAAGTTAAACTTTTTCCTGAAACTACTCTGATCTGAAACTACTTTGATCTGAAACTACTCTGATTTTTAATATTTTCCTCATTTCGTAAAGTTCTTTAGATACACATAAATTAATTTGGAATTGTTCAAAATTAACCGTTAACCGCCATAGGCTCAATCCGAAAAAGTGTGTGCTCTTCAGGGGTCACGTAAATTATCTCGGGGACGTTGTTTCACGTGAAGGAATCAGCTCGGATCCCGAGAAAATTGCAACAGTAAAGAATTGGCCAACTCCAATGGACAAACATGAGGTGCGCAGCTTTCTGGAACTAGCCACGTACTACAGACGCTTCGTAAGGAATTTCGCTGACATCGGTAAGGATCTCCACAGTCTTACGGAAAAGGGGAAGCCATTTATATGGACAGGAAGATTTGAAAGAAGCTTCGAGAGCCTAAAAGATGAGCTTTGCCGGGCACCAGTGTTGGCATAACCTTTGGGATTTCATGCTAGATACTGATGCAAACAACGTGGGAATCGGGGCTGTGTTATCTCAGGTCGCCGAAGGGCAACAGAAAGTCATCGCCTACTATAGCCGGACATTGTCGAAATCAGAAAGAAATTACTGTGTCACGCGGCGGGAACTTTTGGCGATCGTGGATTCGGTGAAACATTTTCACAAGTACCTGAATGGTCGAAAATTTGTAGTGCGAACGGATCATGCAGCCCTAAAATGGTTAGTGCAGCTAAAGAATCCTGAAGGACAAGTAGCACGCTGGCTCGAGAGGTTACAGACCTACGATTTTGAAATAAGGCATAGGAAGGGCGGAAACCATGGGAACGCCGATGCCCTGTCTCGGAGACCATGCAAACCAGAATGAGAATTCTGCAAGCGAGCTGAAGAAAAATTCTATCCGGAGGTTGTTCGGCGAATGACCGTTATGCCCATCTCTGGATGGACCACTGGAGAAGTGCGGGATGCTCAACGAGAAGATTCAGACATATCTCCAATTCTGGCATGGATGGAACAAGAGGGTTGTAGACCAGAATGGAAGGACATCGCAGAAAGGAGTCAAGTTTTGAAAAGCACAGTGGAACTCGTTGCATATCAAGAATGGAATTTTAAATCGAAAATGGGAATCTAATGATGGAACTTCATTTCTGATGCAGATAATTGTCCCCAGAAAAAAAGTAAAACATGTGTTTAGAGAATTCCATGACGGAAAGACTGCTGGTCATCTAGGAATTAACAAATTTCTACTGAAAATAATGGAAAGATTCTACTGGCTTCATAAGCGAGCAGACGTCGAAGATTGATGCCGCACATGTACGATTTGCACTGCGAGTAAGGGTCCCCGAACAAAACCAAGAGGCTCAATGCAGCAGTACAACGTAGGAGCTCCATTTGAAAGAATCGCAATCGACGTGGCTGGACCATTCCCGCAGACGGATCGAGGCAACCGTTACATCCTGGTCGTAGTGGATTAGTTTAGTAAATGGCCAGAAGCTTATGCCATTCCAAACCAGAAGGCTAAGATGATTGCCAACGCGTTAGTAGAGAACTGGGTCAGCACATTTGGTGTTCCACGTGAATTGCATTCCGACCAGGGAAGAAATTTTGAGTCCCAGGTATTTGCGGAAGTCTGCAAAGTCCTCGGAGTCAGGAAAACGAGGACCACTCCTTTGCACCCACAATCCGATGGAATGGTGGAACAGTTCAACAGGACGATTGGGGAGCATCTTAGAAAGGTTGTCGATAAGCAACAGCGTGACTGGGACAATTACATGCCCATTTTTCTGCTGGCGTACAGGATGGCCGTTCACAATTCCACAGGACAAAACCCCGACAGAATGCTATTCGAGAGACAGTTGGCACTGCCTTGTGACCTGAAATTTGGAACTTAACCAAAGTCCAACTATACAACCAGCGAGTATGCATCGGCCTTACAGGAACAACTCGCAGAAATACATGAAGTTGCCCGAAGACATTTAAAGATGGCCAGTGGCCGAATGAAAACTCGTTATGATCTCAGAGTTAACGTAGGTGGATTTAACGAGGGGGATATGGTCTGGTTTTTCAATCCTCGGCGGACGAAAGGGAAATCACCGAAGCTACAACGACAATAGGAAGGACCCTACAAAGTTACCACCCGCATAAACGGCGTTGTTATCGGATTCAACGAGGCACAACCGGCAAGAAAAAGATTGTGAATGTGGACAGGTTGTACCGCTATGAGAACCCCGATTCTGGAGGAACAACTGTTCGGGACGAACAGTTTTAGGAGGGGGCAGTGTTACGATGTGACGGATCCGACCGTTGAAAGCCCCGTCATATTTAAAAACTGAGATTCTGATGAAAAGAAGGAAAAACAAAAATAAGGGGAAAGACTTTTGAGTCTTTTCGTACCCAGATTTCGCCCGTGAGCAAATACGCAACAATATGTATGTATGTAACTATACTATCGTTTACAATTATTTCGGTTATTACTAAAAATTACTACAAACACTACAAAACGAAACTCATTCTTCAAATTAGGTTTGCATTTTCGCAGAACATTCTTAAGGCTGGTACACACGCTCGTGTTTCGTCGCCATGTACGATGTACAATGTTGGTCGTACCACGAACATTGACAGTGTGTACGACAAACCGGGCGGGGAATAACATCGTGCGCGAAATCAACATCAGTTTGATTCTTCCTCGTTCCTCGTAGGCTCACCGCTAACTTCGTTTGTGTGGATTCGATTGTCAGTTGTCAGACAGTACGAGCTCCTATATTTACGTGCAGTTTTGTGGGTTTTGTGGGCAACAGTGAGTTCATATTTAGAATAACTTTAATAAAAAACTGAATGTGCCAATATGCAGGAACTTTTGATTTCAATCTCGACTCGCCAAATTCAGAAGCCGATAAACGCATCCACACAAATGAAGTTTAGTGGTCTAAACATCGTGTAGTGTGGATGACGTTCCAGGTACGGTGACATTTTAAATCATTGAACATATGTAAAGTAGGGGGTAGAAGCAATGGAAGACGATAACTGATGATAAATTTATATTAAACGTTATTTCCGTTTATAAGATTCCAATTAACGAAAAAATAAAGAACTTAAAAGGTTATAATCGAGAGATAACTAAAAGTGATTGCATTGATATAGCTATAAATAAACTGTTGGATAAGGGCATTATTGAGGTTTGCGATGCAACTGAAGGGCAATTTGTATCTCATTTTTTCTTGGTTCCAAAACCAGATGGCTCAGACAGATTTATACTTATGGAATGTATCAATAAATAGAATTTTAAAATGGAAGACCTTAGAACAGCCATTCATTTAACATTTCCGAATTATTTTTTAGCTTCAGTGGACCTCAAGGACGCCTTTCATTTAATTCCTTTGCATAAAGATAGTAACAAATTAGTTCGTTTTCAATACCAGAAAAAATTGTATCAATTTGTATGTTTACCATTCGGACTTTCGACTGCGCCCTTCATTTTCATAAAGATTACGAAGGTAATAGTGCGTGAGTTAACAAGTAATTGACATTCATCAGTTATCTACCTCGACGACTATCTAGCTATCGAAAAAACATTCCAAGCTTGTCAGAAAAATGTCGATGACACCATAGAACTTTTAAAATTCTTGGGCTTGATTATCAATTACAAAAAATCAGAGTTGATTCCTTCACAAACACGTAAATTTCTAGGAATGATCATTGACACAGTTAGATATTTTATTGAACTCCCAAACGATTAAAAAGAGAACATTATTAAATTAATTAATAATTTGATCAGCTTACAAGCTTGTTCGATTAAAGATTTTGCCAAATTAATTGGAAAACTTGTATCTAGTTGCCCAGCCCTAGATTATTCGTGGTTATACACGAAGGAATTGGAAAAAGAAAAAATTTTCAATTGATATTTAACGAAGGCTGTTACGTGAAAGGAATGCATCTATCACAAGAAGTGATCGACGATTTAAAATGGTGGTTAAAAAGCTTAGAAAACGGTAAAGTGCGAAAGATAAAAGGTTCCGATTATGATATTACAGTTGACACTGATGCATCATTGACAGGCTCGGGAGCTTTTCACGGAGTTAAAAAAATTTTTGGGCATTGGTCCAAAGAAGAAAAAATTAATCGTATTAATTACCTTGAGTTGTTGGTAATTAAAAAAGCTTTATCCAATTTAATATCTAACCGTAAAGATATTAATGTTTTAGTTAGAGTAGACAACACATTAATAAAATGGGGGGGGCGTTAGAGTTTGTTATCTTAGTCGTTTAGCAAGAGCAATATGGCAATGGGCTGAAGATAGAAATATTTGTCTCTGTGCTTCATACATTGCTTCAAAAGAGAACGTAATTGCAGATAAGCTTTCTCGATCATTAAAAGTCGAAACCGAATGGAAGCTCAACCAGGTACATTTTGATAAAATAATTAAAACTTTCGGTACTCCGAACATAGACTTATTTGCATCGGATTTGAATAAAAAAATGTAATTGTTTCGCTTCATGGAAACCACAAAAGGACTCATTCATGTATGTCGAGCGAAGTCTTCATATATTTCCGATCGAACTTCAGTGTAAGTTCGTCTGGTTCAAGTATAACTTAAAACTTTTAATAAAGTTTGCCATCAAATTTGATGGCACTAAAGGACATCATCCGATTTTCATACATTTTTGGTCCAAATATGAAAGTGCCGGCCAAAAAAAGAAAATGCTATATTCTATTAGAACTTGTCCATCTGAGCATTTATCATTATGACTCCAAAGCTGTAGGACCATTGTCCTTGGTTTTATATGAGTTTAAAAAATCTGTCTTTTCATACATTTTCAATTAAATGATCTTAGAAAAGTAAATGATATCTGACCGTTTTACACCTTTTAGTGCTTTTTTAACATCAGTTTGTGTATCTATTGTGCCTTAAAATATTACTGAGCCCGTTTTTACATTGAGGTTGTTGTTAAAAAAGAAAAGAAAAAAATATAGTTTGTGTAAGTAATATTATGTTTATTAAAAATTATCATTGTTTTACAGCTTTATACGGGCAGAAGGGCGGGGCACCGCATTCCTTTCTTTTGGCTCTGGATTAACCTTCTTTTGGATCTATCATTCATTATCATTCAATTCCAGAAAAAATAAGCTCTGTCTTAAAGATCACGTGGTATTTTAGTTAGAAAATCCCCAAAAAGTGATTTTCTATGCCAAGAATCGGTATAGGTCAGAACCATTGGTGCTATTAATGTTCAAAATGTCATGTTACGGCAAAACATCACTTGTTTTTGCTATTTCATTGCGTCGAAAATGCATGAAAAGGCAGATTTTTTAAATGTTAATGAAACCAAGGACAATGTTCCTACAGCTTTGGTGCCGTAATAATAAATGCTTGGATGGACAAGTTCTAACAGGATATAACATTTTTTTTTCTGGCCGGCACTTTCATATTTGGACCAAAATGGATGATATCCTTTTCAAATATGTACATGTTTTCTTTGCGTGTACTCCTTCTTTACTTGCTCCATAAGTTAATCATTGGTAATGTTATTGGTAGTAATGTTGAAATTTTTTAATTGTTTTAGCTCTTTTAGAAAAAGCATTTCAATGTGGCAATATTTAAAAAGATCCTTAAAAACTATTTGGGCTAAACGTAAACCCAATTAGAAGAATAAGAACACCAAAGTCGCTTAATTTTAACTTTCCTTTTAGCATTGTCAGTTTTCCAAACCGACTATAAGTAAACTGAAAGAATATGAAAGAGCTCCTGACCCATACAAGATGGCTTTTGTTACAAGTCAAAAGAAGATATGAAAACGTACCGTAGATAAATACTTGCGGTGATTATTCAAAGCTTTATTCTGTAAAAAAAAATACACCTAATATTAGCAACGGATCTGATCCCACATCACGCTGCATGTAACCACCGCACTATTACCTTTGCCGCATCCGCCCCATAAGCATAACATTCCAAAGAACGGAAATGTTCCAGTCGACAGCGAACACACATTTATTCTCATTTCCTATCTTCGCTTTGCTTTAGAAAATTCTGTTAACAATAGCAAACAGAGGACGAGGCAATCTTTAATGAGCACAAGCATATGAGGACATTTCTCCATTGTGTCGCAATAGGGCTCTCTGCACGGGACACCAAAAAGTTACGGGGAGTAAAAAAGGTCAGCCTCGTAGCAGAATGTTTTCGGAATGTTCATTGTTGTCTAGCAAAAAGAAAAAAAAACAAAAAAAAACTTTAATAGGGATAATAAGCTTTTAAAGGTAATTACATATATGTACGTTTTGACTCGTT
This sequence comes from Machimus atricapillus, assembly GCA_933228815.1. Lineage (NCBI taxonomy): Eukaryota > Metazoa > Arthropoda > Insecta > Diptera > Asilidae > Machimus > Machimus atricapillus. The sequence continues at coordinate 10,269,015 of OW121788.1, forward strand.
TTAATTTGTGTTTTTGCCCTTTGTAGGAGCGAGCTCCTTGCCGTAATATTTCACACTTTATGAATGGACTTTTTCATCGTATTAGGGATTGTTTGCGGCAGTCGAATGGGCGCTTTCAGGAGCAAGTTGACGCTAGATAATTACACTATTCGTTTAATTTAATATGGTATGGTTCAAGCCTGGAGTAAACTTTCTCCATGGATACCGTAAAACGGTGTGTTTATCTGTGCAAAGAGAATGTAATAAAGGTGAGCTCATATGCAGCCAAAGGTTAAACAAAATAAGGACCAAGAATGAATATAAAAGATGACATTTTAGGAGCCTTCAACTTTATGAGAAAGACAATTCTATAATTCAATAAACACGAAACTATTATTAGTCTATTCGGTACTAGGCTCAAAATTCAAATATTTAATTATTTTGAAAATTTCCTAGGTATTTTTATTGCATCCTCTTATAGTCTAAGATCCGGCTGCAAGATTACTTCGTTCATCGAGTTTTTAATTAAAATCTAATTTTTACATATATGTATATGTACATATACCATATATGAATGGGGGAATATATTTTTCCCGGGGTGCCTATCAAAATGTTGCCGCTAGTATTATATTAACTGACTTTTCGGGAAGAAATTTCGTTCACTTAGTTTTTAAATAAAATATACGCCAATTCACAACCAGATATGTAAAGAACTTAAAAAGTTTGGGGTGCCATTGCGCAATTAGCCGCAACCTTAGGGTTGCCAGGTGTAAACAGGTGAAAATCTGGTGAAAATCTTCTTTCATATGGTATCCTCTCAAGTTATATATCAAATTAAAGCTTATGTTTTTCTGTTCACAATAAAATAGGGGTGCCTATGCCAAAGTTGCCGCAAATTGGGGTTGCCAGCGTTTAAAGATTTGGAGGGGTTAATCTAGAAAATGCGTTATAAGTTCTTTCAGAGACATCCTAGGATACTGGTTGATAACGCATTAGAAAACTGAACCTTCAAGCTTTCCAACGACAAGCGGGAGAGGCCGCGCCAAAAACCGAAAATTGCAATTTCGAAGTCCAAAATTTGACCTTGACCCTTCATTCTGCCGATTTTTTGTATGGGAAGGTCGAAAGTTTTTTTGAGAAAAATCTTCCCTGTCATGTGGCCTTTCTCAGGAAAAAATCCGTACTCGAATCCAACGGCGCGTTCCGAAGTTATTCGTGTTATAATAATTAATACACCAACAAAGCCCACTATTCGCAATGAACTCCAATTGGAAAGTGACGGTCACATTTTCTTAATTAATAACTTCGGAACGCGCCGTCGGAAAAATTTTGTTTTGGCTGACTGACGGGAGTTGTTCCCCAATATGATTGAATATTTTATTAATAGTTATATACAATTAAGTAGGTACCCGTACACAAATTTTCAAGTGTAGTAACTAAATTGCACGTTATTTATTTATTGCACATACATTGGGGCTGACTGACCAGCTCCGTTCTCACATTGAACTGACTGACTGACATAACTGTTATTTATATGCAATATACAATATGTCCAACAATTTTCAGCCATAGTAAATTCATTTCATTAGCGCTAACTGTGTAACAACATAAGACCCTTAAAATATGAATATCATTTTCATATCTGATTGTCAAAAATTGATCATAGATTACAAAATTTGTAGTGTTTTCTTTAATTTGAGAAAAAGTCTCTATAACATGCAATAGAGATTGAAATAAGTATTTTGTCATCAATTACACCCAATAAACTAATATAAAATTTTAATATATGTATGTAGTTGTTGTAAATCGAAATCATTTAATATATAAAACCATTGTTTGTTATCATCGTCAGCTTCGATAGATCCGTTCAAAATTTTCATTATCATAAAATAAAAAGGAAGTTACTAATTTTTACTCGACTGCGCGACAGCAAAGACAGGGTTATGTTTTTCACACATATCTGGATATGTGGTATTCTTTATACGCAGGAAGCATCCCAACGGCTGAATGGATTTTAATCAATGAGGTATCTATCGATTCGTCAAAACCTAGCAATGGTTATAAGGTAGATTTTGTTTATATAAAACCAAAATGGCGACCGTAAAATACAAAATGGCAGTGGAGACAAAAAGGATATATTTGTACCATATTGAGTGGCATATCACTGAATAGGTCTTTAAAAATTAAGATGATGTTTCCTAGACCATTTAACAGCCATATGTTCCATTTAAGAATTACACAACCTGAAAGTTGTGTAGGAGGATCTCTATATACAGGGTTCCTTGTCAAAGGTCTGAACAAGGGTATGCCAATCGATTCTACTAGTTCCCTTTTATCCAGTCGGGGTTTTTGATTTTCTTAATTTACTACTTGTTCCAATAAATTTCAACAACTTGCGACTTGCGTATTTATAATTAATTACCCAGATTATATCTGCAACACAATTAATCTATACTAAAAAAGTAATACTAGAAAGTAAAATAAACCTACATCATAAGTTCATGCGCGGATTCCAAAATAATGGGAAGTTATAAAACAAGACCTCAGATTAACTAAAAAGAGAAAAACAAGATATTTTACAACTAAGTAAATCTGTGAGTGGGAGAAGATATTCTCCTAATTTTACTCAACACAGCAAACAATATAAGTTTATAATCATCTGTTACGCATACTGTTCAATTTATGACACCAAATAAGTTGTAGCTATATGGGAACCTATAATATTGCGATTGTAACGTAGAAGTATGTATGTTTATCCTTTAGAAGGCACTAATGGCTTCCCACAGATTCCTCAACGCCGCGCCGAGCCGAACCCGCTGAAGTAAATTACATAAAATTTGAACAGTCTTTTGTGACGTAAGCATCCACTAAGAAAGGATTTTACATATAAAATTCTTCTCCTAAGAGCGTAAAATAGGAGAGTTAATTTTGTATGAAGATCCTTCATTTTTTAAGATAAATCCATGAAAATTGGTATTTGGCTTTGAAATTAGAACTTAAGAAAAACGTATTTCAGGATTTTTGTGAAATATATGTGGGATTATCTGGACGCTGGGTAGCGAAAAAAGAAACTCTGTGGATGATAAGAGTGCCTTTATTAGAGCACGAAAGAAATAAACAGAAAAATAAACTGGCCACGCCGATTCCGTCTGTCCTTCGCGGCTGCTAATCCAAGAAGGGCGTGCCAGCTTGATTTTTCACGAAGTTGGCAGCGGTTGGAATTCGGTAATGCCCGATGCCTTAGGGTGCGTTCTTAATAAGTTGGGTCTGGGACAATGGGGATCCCACATACATATACCTTAACAAACTATCGGCGGTAAAACCGAAGAATAAGAAAGGAAAAACAAAATTTTCATTAAATGAAAAAAAAAACATTAACTAACACTTAAAGTACGGGCTGCATATATGGTATTATTTAATACCCATCCGGTGATTGGCGCCACTTTGTGGAAAAGGAATTAATACCCAAACTGCCCGCCAATAGTGTGGAGGGTAAAATAGAGTATGAAGATTTCTATTGGAATTTTGTTATTTATGTATGTGTACATACATATGTAGTTAAAACCATCAAAATTAGTATTAAACTTTTCGGTCGGAAATTAACCCGCCATTGGTGACGTATATGTCTGTGAGAACGGGTAGTTCGAGAAAATCTAATATTTTGTTCACCGTTCATCGAATTACATTGCGATTTCGAGTAGCTGCCTTATAACACGCCCCCTACTGCCAGACTACCACGCGACAGCGACGCGGGCGCACGTTTCGGAGTTTTGGTGCTAACCCGGTGCGTGAGACCGGCGTCACCAACTAACTAAGTCAAATGATTGCTCGAGTTGTTTGACTGTTGAAGATGAGTGATTTTAAAATTATATATACAGGGTGTTTTGCTAAGGTCTGAACAAGGGTATGCTAATCGATTCTAAATGGTCTCCTGATCAACGTTTGTTCGGACACCCCCCCCCCCCCCTTAAAATCTGTCCTTCCCCCTCAAAATCACGATTGAAAATTTGGAGGCGGTCAACCTAGAAAATGCTTCATAAGTTATTTCAGAGATATCCTAGAATATTGGTTGATAACGCATTAGAAAGCTGAACCTTCAAGCTTTCCAACGATAACACCCACGACCCAATCCGTCAACAAACAAGCGGGGGAGACCCCGTCAAATTTCGAAAATGGCAATTTCAAAACTTAAAGTTTGACCTTCACCCTTGGTTCTGCCGATTTTTTGTAGGGGAAGATCGAAACTTTTTTTGAAAAAATGCTTCCCTGTCACGTAGCCTTTCTCAAGAAAAAAACGCACTCGAATCCGACGGTGCGTTCCAAAGTTATTCGTGTTATAATAATTAATAAAACAGCACCTCCCAATATCTGCAATGAAGTGCAATTGGAAAGTGACGTCACATTCCAATTGGACTTCATTGCGGGTAGTGGGTTTTGTTGTTGTATTAACAGGAATAACTTTGGAACGCACCGTCGGATTCGATTGCGTTTTTTTTCTTGAGAAAGGCTACGTGACAGGGAAGCTTTTTTTCAAAAAAAGTTTCGATCTTCCCCTACAAAAAATCGGCAGAACCAAGGGTCAAGGTCAAACTTTGAGCTTTGAAATTGCCATTTTCGAAATTTGACGGGGTTTCCTCGCTTGTTTGTTGACGGATTGGGTCGTGGGTGGTATCGTTGGAAAGCTTGAAGGTTCAGCTTTCTAATGCGTTATCAACCAATATTCTAGGATATCTCTGAAATAACTTATGAAGCATTTTCTAGGTTGACCGCCTCCAAATTTTCAATCGTGATTTTGAGGGTGAAGGACAGATTTTAAGGGGGGGGGGTGTCCGAACAAACGTTGATCAGGAGACCATTTAGAATCGATTGGCATACCCCTGTTCAAACCTTAGGAAAACACCCTGTATATATTTTTTTTGTAGAAGTATTACCACTTATGTTTCTTTTTTTATGTTTAAAATGTCATAAGACTGATTTCATCCTTAAATATTGCGACATTAAATACGCATGATCAGCCGGCGCCAAAGTTCGGAGCAAACTGATCTATCGGCCGACTAAACAATCGGTAAGAGTGGAAGAGCGCCATACTGATTTGAAAGTCGGCCGATAGTTCAGTTTGAAGGCAATCGTGGAGCCCAATGCCCATCCAACTTTCTAATGGGCCGATACCGAACCATTATAATGTGCGCACTTGCATACATCTTCATACTGCTGCAGCCCCGGATTTCCTGCAAACAAATAAAAATTAAATAAATTTTCTTTATTCTAAATTTATTATTAGACCACTTACAGGGAAATATTTAGTACTTCGTACCCCTAGCGTGCAACGACAGTACATACCAGCGAGCCAGGTCAAGGTCGGAAGGACAGCGAGGTCGATGATCCGAGCCATCTTTGGTGTGACCGGCAAGACAAGCGGAGAGTTTTTTATGATTAGTTAAAAACAAAAAGAGAAATAGGAGTTTAGGTGAATTAAATTATAAACTGAATTAGCGAATTAGTTTGTAAAGTCCGGGCGGAGTGATTTTGTTATTTGGAAGTTGTAGCCGCGGGAATAATAAAATTAGTGACTGAGTGCGAGTGCGTTTCACTGAGCCCCGTCACCCCATTTTTTTAGCAGTGAGCAAGGGACTCGATAATTGTGGAAATCACCTCCGTGTTGGCTGACCCCACGGAACCTCAGGAAAGTGCCGTGTCCCAGCCTAATTTTATTTTAATTCCCGCGAAATTCCGGCGCGTGATTAATCCACTCGGCCGAATTAATTAAGCAACCCAAATTAACAACACAACATAACTAAATAAATAAAAACAAACAAATAAAATTAAGTCGCGGACGAGGAGCCCCTAAGACGGCTGCTTGGCCTTCCACATGCCCAAATTCGCGATCAGCTGAACCGGGAGCTCCGCCGGTCGTGCCCCCTGTCGCCCTTCGCAAAATCGCCGTGTTGCCGCAACTTGGCTAATGTCCCCCGTAATTAGTGGTTAATTTAGCGGGTGATCATTGGCCTATTATAGTGAGGTATTCACTAAGGATGTTAGTTTTCCCGAATTGGGCATGTGTGAGAAAGCTTGTGGCGAATGAGCCTTGATTGCGGATCATGTGCATGTGATTTAGTTTGAATAGCGGCGCATAGAAAATCCAGTAAGGGTTGTGAGTGTCTCGAGCACTTTTTCTCCCTTATTCGGAGTCAACACAAAGGGTGAGCTTGGCTCAGGCTGGTGCCGGGTTGTGTCCTCCCTGATTGAGCAGCATGTCGATGTTCGCGCGAATGAACACTGGATTTGGCCGCCAGTGATTCATTTGTATCATGCGCATGTAGAGAAATTTGAATATCACTAGAAGAATTCCTTTAAGGGTTGTGTTCCGTATTGCGGTGGTTCTCTCAGATCGGACAACACATCGGTGAGATGTGCTTTGTCTGAGGGTTGTGTTCCGTATAGGCGGTGGTTCTCCCTTATTCGGAAGATGTGATGTGTCCGAGGGTTGTGTTCCGAAAGCCGGTGGTTCTCCCAGATTGGACAACACATCGGTGAGATCTGCTTTGTCTGAGAGTTGTGTTCCGGATTGCGGTGGTTCTCCCAGATTGGACAACACATCAGTGATTGTTATTTTTTTGCAAAATTGTGGCCTAATAGAATGTAGGCTATGGTTGTAGCATGATGTTTAAATTATGATTTTATTTTCCCGTGACACCCAGTTGTCGGGATGAAATGCTTATTGGTTGTGTTTATTTTCAGAGGCGGGACTGGTGACTGCATCCTACGCTCGGGAGCTCTAGAGGCCCAATAAAACCTGACATCAGGAATAGTTTTTCCCTTAAAAAAAAAAGTATATACCCTACAGAAGTGGGATATACGTATATTGCCTACATAATTATCAGAAGTGGGAAATGGGATATATATCCCTTACATATTTTTCAGAAGTGGGATATATATCGTTTACATATTTTTCAGAAGTGAAATATATACCCTCTTACATATTATAATTCAGAAGTGGGATAGATACCCTACATATTTATCAGAAGTGAAATATATATGGCTTACGTATTTATCAGAAGAGGAATATATATCCTACATATTTTTCAGAAGTGGGATATGTATACCTTACAATTACACCTTTCCCCTGCCGCGATCTCTCACCTGTCACTGCACTAAACACTGCACTCACTAAGCACTTCCTTGCACTGCACCACCCGGCTGATAAATACACTGCGCACGGCTCCCCGCTCGAGCCATACAACATCGACAACGAATCAAAACAATAGGCTATTGATTATGTCAATGAAAAGGAACTAAGACGTTCAAGGGTTTTTATTGCACGAATCGTTCAAATGGTCATTTTAGATGAAAAGCTTAGGAGTGCTATTAAATTAGAGGGTGCAAATTAGAGATAGGGGTGGAAATGCAACCCTTAAGGTTTCTTGAGTATATATCGAAAACGAAGCTAAATTTGAGATTTTTTATATGGAAAATTTTGTAGAGAATAAGATTTTATATCGAAATAGCTTATTTAAAAAATTAAAAAAAAAATTTTTAGTTCAAGGTATAAAAAAACTAACAATAAATGCAAAAAAAAACAATTTTTTTGTTTTTTTACTTTTATGCAAATAACTTTTTTCTGAGCAGAGAAAGGTATAGGCATTGCTCATGGAAAAGCATATAAAATTTCCTACAAAATGACGGGCTTTACATTTTTATCTGATGAAAATTGACTGAGATATGGCCGTTCAAACTTTGACATTTTTTTCGGTTTTTATTGAATCTATGACAATATCGCTTTAATACTTATGTATGTAGGTTTGAATATGCAATTGATTTTTATTCAATAAAGACATATGTAACATCAATTTATTAATAATAAATAAGTGTTATATGATCGTATAGAATTTTTATTTTTTTTTAAACAAATTAATAACTACTAATTTATAAAAAAAAATTACATAATAAAAAAATATTTTTTAAAGAAAAGCTATTATTTAACAATGAAATATAAAAATATACTAAAAAGCAAAAAATAAGTTTTTGCAAAAATAAATTTAGGCTGAAAAAAATAATATTTTTATAAAATAATTAATAAAAATAATACTTCAGTTTTAATATTTTGGATTGATGAAGCGTCTAAGCTTATCAATTTTTGGCATAAAATATATTTTAACCAAATAAGGTAAAGGTACTAGTAATTGACCGTGCTCTAGTAATTGACCCTTTTACCACTAAAGGCCAAAAATAAGGATTTAGTTGGCCAATTTTAATAAAAAACAAATGTACCAGTTAGCTCTGCTCCCCACCTCCCATATCAAGAAGTTTCCTAAATGCAGTGCATCGTGTTTTAATAATATCAACGCGTTTTGTGAAGAGTTTCTGTGGCGTAATATTTTTTGTGTTTTTGCTGTATTTTTACTTAAGAAGTGGTATTTCATTCAAAGGTAAATAAATAGCTTTCCTAAACATTTTTAGTATAGGTTTACGAGTTCATTGAATTAGTGTAGGTACTTATGCTTGACATAAAACAGTTGTTTTTAAGTCAAAAAATTATTTATTGTCGCTTTAAGGAGGGTGGTCAACTACCGAATGCAAATATTACCATTTATCTAGAGATTGACCGGGGTGGTCAATTTCTGAATAAACTAGTGTAATTTAAATGAAATCAGATTCCGAATTATATTGATCGCCAATAAAAGAAAAAAGCATTGCGCTTACTTGTGAGCGGTAAGTACGCTTTATTCCAGTAATTGACCATTAGGTCAATTACTGATTCATCTTATGGTCAACTTTTGGAACACACTTGGCCGACATTTTGAACTGACTTTCAACGCTTCTAATATTTTGAATTCGTTTCATAAAGTTTTGAGTGAAGCGATTTTTAGAATATTTATTTTTCAGATTTGCATATGATATAAGAAAGAAGAAAAATATGCCTGGCAGAAAAGGATCATTTCGAAATTATTCAGAAGAAGCAATGATTTCTGCTTCCCCAATTCGGACAGCTCCCAAAAAATTTAAAGTCCCGAGAACAACACTGACATATAAAATTGAAGGCAAATCACCGATTGAAAGGAAAGTGGGACCTAATTCCATTCTCACCAAAGAAGAGGAGGCTGAAATATGTAGATGGTTTATTAAAATGGGTCAGACTGGTTTTCCCGTGACGGTAGATCAGCTAACTGTTAGTGTGGCAAAGTTCCTGAAGGACATGGACCGATCGAACCCTTTTAAAGATGGGAGACCAGGTAGAACCTGGGTGAAAGGATTTTTACGTAGAAATCCCTCGGTTTCCAAAAGAATTTCACAAAACCTAACCATCTCGCGAGCGTCGGTCACAGAGCAGCAAATACTGAGTTGGTTTTCAGAGGTTTTCACTTATCTAAAAGAACATGATTATGAGCAAATATTAGATGACCCATGTCGAATATTCAATTGTGACGAAACTGCTTTTTTTTAAATCCCAAAGGGGCGAAAATCTTAGCAAAGAAAGGTGGAAAAAATGTTTACCAGCAAATAAACAGCAACGAAAAGGAATGCGTCACAGTTTTAATTACCGGCAGTGCGAGTGGTGTCTTAGGACCGACCACGGTATTATTTAAATATAAGCGTGTCCCACAGGACATAGCAGACAATTTTCCTGAAGAGTGGGGCCTAGGAAAAACTGATTCTGGGTGGATGACTTGCGAGGCTTTTTTTGTATTTATTTCGAATATTTTCTCACCATGGTTGGTGAAGACCAAAGTAACTTTACCAGTCATTCTTTTTGTTGATGATCATGTTTCACACTTATCTTTACAAACAAGTCAATTTTGTGAAAGAAACGGAATTATCTTAGTGGCGCTATACCCAAACGCCACGCATCTTCTACAGCCGATGGACGTAGCCGTTTTCAAAACACTTAAGGAAGTTTGGAAAAGAAAAGTGCACCAATGGAGAATAGAAAACCTACAGAAAGAAGAGTCTCCTGTTCTGAAGAAGAAGGATTTTGCCAAGCTTTTACGAGAGCTATTAGAAAAAAAAGTTACAAAATCCGTTTTGGCCAACGGATTCAAAAAATGTGGTTTATGTCCGTGGAATCCACAAGAAGTGAAAGTATCAGGGCAGGAATTCGAAAATGAACAAGAGTCCGTAAATAAGGAACTTCGAGTAAAATATTTAAAAGAAGGCTTAAAATTTTTAAATACAAACATGGACACGGCAAAGCTCGACTCCTTTCAGGAATAATTTAATACGGGCGATACGTGGTCTGGCGATTTACTTGACACGTCTTTATTTATGTTGTGGCGGAAAACAAAAATGGAGTTGGATCAACTCACTTTGTGTACTGAGTCATGTTCAAATGCAGACATTAGGACGGGAAATGAACTGAATGAAATTGAAGAGCCATCTTGCAATTCCATCGCTAGTACACAAGTGCAAGATGTTGTATCATACGACTATTTACCTTCAGCTGAACTGATCCAGAAGGAAGGACCTACACTAGTAGCCGACCTACCAATGAATTTAGACTGTAGTACTACAAGTGAAGAACTAGAGTCGCCAGCAATGAATATCTGTAGTAGACGCGCAAATCCTGAGGTATCGCTTTCTTTTCTCAGCACCGACACCACCGAATTTCTTTATCAAAAAAGCCCTCTTGCTGTTTTCAGTTCCAGAGTTAGAGTTCGCTTCAAAGTAAGCGTTAATTACTGAAGTTTTCATTGCAATGATTTTTTCTTTTTTTTAATATTCAATAAAGAAGCATTAAATTACTCTTAACCTTTTCCTGTTCTTTCAAAGGTCCTATCCTCTTTTTATTATTATTTTTCTACATGGTCAATTACTGGCACAGCACATGGTCAATTACTAATTTTCTCGTTCTCATCGGTGGTCAATTATTGGGACAAGTGCTTACTTGGCTTCTTTTTTTCCCCTAATTATAATAGTTTATTCAATTGAAATAGAAATTGTTGTTCCTTAATTTAGAAATACAACTTCATTTGTTGAACCCCTTAAACCCTTGCTCTGATTCAATTGAAAAGATGAAAACGCTATACTTACTTGAAAGTGCTCTTAAGAGGTCAATTACTAGGTCCTTTACCTTATACATTTAACGCATTTCTTCACGGTATTTCTGTATTTGTATGACTATAAATAAAAGCTTGCGCGCTCATTAGATATTCAAATTATAAAATAGAGAAACGAAGCGAAATATTGTGTAATTCTTCAGCATAATTTCGCTTCTAATGACAGCGCCCAAGCTTTTATTTATAAGCTTAGACCCTTCGTCAATCCAAAATATTAAAACTGAGGTATTACTTTATTAATTATTTTATAAAAATAATATTTTTTTCAGCCCAAAATTTATTTTAGCAAAAACATATTTGTTCCTTTTTAGTATATTTTTATATTTCATTGTTAAATAAAAGCTTTTCTTTAAAAAATATTTTTTTATTATGTAATTTTTTTAAGACTAAAAACTATGTCTTTAATAGTAAAAGAACGTCAAATTGAAATTTCAAAAAGGCGTTAGCCTGACGCTGAGTTACTAGTGCACAATTCAGCGTGGTAGCGTTCGAAGCTGAAACCCTGCTTTTGAACTTATGCATTATCATATTAGACGTCCGCCATATTGGATTTAGAAGACCCCACCTCACTTATTGTGTTTCGCTCATTAAGCCCTTTCATTTGATATCCATATCATAGTGGTAACTATGGAAATTATAAATCGCCATTTTGTGACGTCCGCCATATTGAATTTAGGATAACGTCACATTACTTATTGTGTTTCGCTTACGAACCCCTTTCATTTGATACCCATATCATAGGGGTAACTATGGAAATTATAAATCGCCATTTTTAACGTCCGCCATTTTGGATTTAGAAATGGCGTTGCTCATTTTGTCGTTTCCTACTCTTCAAGCTCTTTCATTTGATACCCATAAGAAGGGGATCGACCAAAAATACATGGTCCACCATCTTGTGGCGGCGGCCATTTTAAAAATATTACAATGCTGAGTATTGGATATTGTATTGTCACCAGAACTAAAGGTGTATGCAAAATTTCAGCCCGGTAGCTTCATTGGAAGTCGGTGAAATATGGATTGCAAAATTCCAGGACATACACGGTGAAAGTAATATAAAAGTTATTAAAAAAGCTTTTAAAAAAGCGCAAACACATTTTTCAATTAAATGTTTTTTTCGCTTTCTTTTTTAAAGCCGCATTTTTCTCTTCTGAGGAGATAACATGTTAAAAACAATATCATATACCTGTACCGCACCGCAACACATACGAAGTAATTATTTCCTCGAAAACCGATATGATATGTAAAGGGAAATAAAATGAGTAAAAAATATTTCCATTCTGCTGCACTTGATTTTAATAACAACTAATAGTATAATGCAAAGAAAGAACGCCGAACTGTGCGCTCACAGAGGCACACTAACTGGAAAGGCGTTTTAGCTTACAAACATGGCAATTGTCGTAATTACCGAACAATCATATCAAGTAAGGCTAATGCCCTTATTGCTCAAGTGCTGTCTAAATCGTAAATATTTCCCCTTTAAGTGCCTTGACATTTACATAGGCTATTGTCGTTAGTAACAAATTGAATTGAGAGGGCCCGCTAGGGATAATTTGAAATAATGATCTGTGATGTTTGGATAACCGCGGAATGCAATGATTGAGTAATTGAATTCAAAGAATAAAATAATTTTTGCTGTGCTTCATTTTGCATTGACGGTCAGTTAGTCGAACTTTATAAAGTTTATGTTAAGATTGCTCCTATATACACTCAGTAGCAGTTTCAAATACTCAGGTATTTTAAGTAATGACGAATTCTAAGGAAATGCATACTCCTCATTGCATAAGTTAAACTTTTATTTTAAATGTTTACCAAAAAAATGTATTTCTCTGCTGGCTTCGCTAATCTTTTCCTTTTACAATTGACTACAGAATGAACTTAATGACTAATTGACTTAACTCTATGGCTACCTGCTCTACATGTGACCTATTGGAAAGTTTGTAATTTGCGTCGTCTGTAGTCAGCATATTTTGGCTGCGCGTGAACCTCGGTCACGTTTTAACGGTAACCCGGTCGTCGAACTGCCCGTGGATATGATGTTAAGTGCTGATGATAATATGCGTCGTTAACTCCTCCCTTCTTAAATTTCAACGTCTTCGTTGAACCTCAAAAATAAGGAATTTTGTTGACGCTCGTTATCCTTGGTGGTTCGGGAAACTCTGCTTCTTCTGGTGCCTTTTCTGTACCTAAAGTCGATGGGATGTGAACAGAGATGGGTGTGATGGAGGTTGCAGATGACTCCGGGTTTGTTTTACAGCGAATCTTTACAATGACAATCACGATGATCGCTACGATGGCCAAGGACGATAGGCTACAGTTGGTAAGGAGGCCTAGTTGATTTGCTATCCTCCGAAGCTTTATTTCCTCGGTGTTGTTGACGTGTAGTTACTTCATCTCCTCGAGCGTAAGGATTTCCTCGTATGTGCTAAAGTTGGAGCTCGGGTGTAAAATTTCTGGTAAGGGCTTGTAGCTAGAAACAACACTAGTACAGTCAATCTGTCGTAAAAAAATGATAATGGACGAAAAATTACCATATGGATGAAACTTGGTGAGTCGTTAGAGAATGATGAAAGAAAGCTTACCTAGCGATGCCCACCTGCTACCTGTGACGGTTTTTGAAAAAACTCAAAAATATTTTGAAATGCATTTTTCTTTATGGGAAGATCGAAACTTTTTTTGAGAAAAAGCTTCCCTATCATGTGGCCTTTCTCAAGAAAAAAACCGTACTAGAATCCGACGGCGCGTTCCGAAGTTATTCGTGTTACAATAATGAAAAAGTGACGTCACATTCCAATTGGAGTTCATTGCGGATAGGGGGTGTTGTTGTTGTATTAATTATTATAACACGAATAACTTTGGAACGCGCCGTCGGATTCGAGTGCGGTTTTTTTCTTGAGAAAGGCCACATGACAGGGAAGCTTTTTCTCAAAAAAAGTTTCGATCTTCCCATAAAGAAAAATGCATTTCAAAATATTTTTGAGTTTTTTCAAAAACCTTCACAGGTAGCACGTGGCCATCTCTAGGTAAGCTTTCTTTCATCATTCTCTAACGACTCACCAAGTTTCATCCATATGGTAATTTTTCGTCCATTATTTGACGATTGACTGTACTACACTCCGGGTCCTATTTCTTATATTGAAGGTACGTGGAGTCCAGTTGTTCTGGTACAGGATGGTTGTTGATTTTTGAGTAGCCTCGGTATGCATTCGTCCTCTTTCAGCTCTACTAAATTATTTATATTACATTTGTATTTAAAACTATTAAAACTATTACATTTTTGTCTAATTCCGTATACCTTATTTCCGCAAGTTACACATTTTCGTAATCAACTTAAATAATGGCATTTTTAATTTTGATAGGCTTTATTAACAACATGTTATACCTTTGACACATATGTGGTATCGATATTATAGTAGGTATTCTAAATACGACGCTTATGCCATATGTCTGTCACCTAATACCAGCAATATATAGGTAGATACGTAGTATTGAGATTTGCTGAATTTAGGTGGTATTAAGGTAGTTTACACAATTTTTACTGTGTACAGTGCCTCTGTTGGTAATTTTGCTATACAAAACAGTTGTCAGTTGCAAAACTTTTTAAATAATATGGCATGCGAAGAAGGGAAGAAAAATAATTTTTAAAGAAAATTTTAAACTCTACCGAAATACATTTTATTACGTTTGACGTCAATTTCCATTTTTCTACTTAACTTACACTCCGTCAAAAGAAAAATTACTTCGAATACTAGTTTTATATGTGTCCCGGCTGCTAAGATATTATGATATTGTGAATATTATGATATTGAAATTATCACACTATGACTGAAATTGAGAATTTCGATCTCAATTTCTCGACCCCCTGACACATTGCTGTTATAATTTCAAATGTCATATTTTACAAAACTGGAAAAAATGGACAGCTACATCCAAAAAATTAACTTAAAATATCTTTTTATTAAGTAAAATAATACTTTTGTTGAAAATATGTGAAGTAAAACATAATATCAACATAAAAGCGATAAAGAGCGAAAGGTATGGCTGTGTTCAACCAACAATATCTCGGTCAATTTGAAACCAAAACACTTTTATAACCTACCATTTTAAAGGAAATTTTGTCTACTTTTTTTTATATGAGGCAATTCCTATACCTATCTCTGCTCAGAAAAAAGTTATTTGCATAAAAGTAAAAAAAAAGAAAAAATTGAATTTTTTGCATTTTTTTGTGTCTTTTTAATATATTTAGAACTAAAATTTTTTTTTTAATTTTTTAAATAAGCTATTTCGATATAAAATCTTATTCTCTATAATATTTGCCATATAGAAAAATCCAAAATTTTGCTTCGTTTTGGAGCTATACTCAAAAAACCGTAAGGGTTGCATTTCCACCCCTATCTCTAATTTGCACCCTCTAATTTATGTAATAGCACTCCGCGGCTTTTTCATACTTAATAACCAATTGAACGATTCGTGCAATAAAAACCCTTGAACGTCTTAGTTCCTTTTGAAATGACATAATCAATAGGCTATTTTAGATGGGTGGCTTATTAAAGTTAAACCGCCAAAGGATGAAGCCACTGATTACTATAATTTTAAAGGTTGGCATTCTACAGTGCTTCTATAGCTTCGGTTGACAATCGGTAAGTATTTGTATTAATAAAAGTATTGTATTCATTTGCTATATTCACCATGGTAGATGCAGATTTACATACGTTAATGTTCGCATACCAGGACGCTGTAACGATGCATATATTTTTGAGCGGTCTAAACTAACAAAAATTCATGAGACTTCAGAAGTTCTCCGTAAATTTTCGGTCAACTATAAAGTGCTTTTAATAGGCGATTCGGGCTTTCGTCTTTCAAATTATGTACTGAAACCATATCCATTCTTGGAAAACATGTCTACAGAGTAGAGGGAATTCAACTATCGCCTATCTAAATGCAGAATAGGAGTTGAAAATGCCTTCGCTTATCTCAAAGCTCGATTCAGAATGTTGGGTAAAAGACTGCAAGTTCATTTTTTTTTATTTATTTTTTTTACTATTATTATAATTTTTGTTTTTATTCTATTTATTTATTAGCGGGGGAGCGGGGAAATGCCGTTACGCACCTAGGTGACCGAAGCCACCCGTGTGCCGGACTCCCTTGCCACAATGCCAGCCCTACCGGCTAAAACCCCGCTCCCTGCCTCTAGGAACTCCATCCCGGAACCGTCTAGTAGACATTACTTCAGGGTGGAGTCTTATACATCCGCCCCCAACGGGCGCACTACACACACTAATACACATCCGTCCGTCCTCACACACGCAGCCAACACGGACTCCTCACGGGAGCCATGTTTTTGTCTGTGTACCCCATCCCAAGCCAGCCGGTGCTTCATTAGGGCAACCGCTTTTATCAGCTTCCCCAATAATAAATTAATAAATATTTCCACGCCAGTAAATAAATAACACTCATAAGCAAATAGAGGCTCCTTACGAGCCCCTGTTGTTGTCCTCTTCCTTCTGACGGAGGACCGCCCTCACAAAAGAGGCGACCCTCCGCCAGAGATCGTCGCACGGCAGCATAACCCCGACTATATTATCCGGGGTTGTTAGAGATTGGTACGAAGCCGTACTGTAGGATCACAAATTACTTTATTACCTGATTTTGTATACATCACTTATATTCACAATTTTCATTATTTGGTTTGTAATATTCGACAGTTTATTCATTCTTTCTAGGACAATTTTGTTTATTACCACTTCTTTATTATTGTTCTCTAAAATATTATTAATTTTTTCAGTTAAAATTACAAAATCTTCGTCATCAGAGTTTCCGGCTGTCCATTTCCAAGTTTTCCCTAAAAAATCTAATGACCGCTGAACTTTTATCTTTGGTGTTTTAATCTATTTAAATGGGTTTCAATATGGGAAATTTCATGGGCTAGGAAGGGATATAGAGGATAGTCTTTGGGTATTTTTGAGTTAACTACCGATGCTATTTCGTCTATTTTCTTTTTGTATATTGCCAATTCAATGACATGTATCAACCGAAAAGTTCCCGTTTGTATCCGTGCTCTTCCTATACATTTAATGCTACCAGCTGAGAGTTTGAATAATCTAATACTTATATTTCGGCCACACATCCTGAAAATATCCTGGAAAAGAAGAATATAATTTTTTAAGTAAAACTTCTTTACGCGCGCTTGACTTGGGGAGTAAGCTGGTGAATGCGTGACGAGAGCGTTACGAAAAGTGTGATCGGGCGAGGCGAACGGAAGTTGAGAGGGAGATATAAGTTAGTTCGTTTGCGAGTTTGCTAGCGTTACGCGAACGGTGATTTCTTGATTATTTCGTAATTTCATTTCGTTCTTGAACAATTTTATAAATTAATATTTTGTTCAATACATTAAATATTCTACGTTTAAAGTGAACAAAATTGTAAATTCATTTTAAAGTTCATATTTTGTGAATTTTCGGGTGAATAATAACAAAATATGGCAGGAAGTGACACAGACTCTGAATATGAAAGCGGTGCTACAGAACCATCAACTAAGAAGAAATTACGTACGGAAATTGTGCATAAAAAGTGTGTGACAACATATTCAAGGCAAGATCTTAAACCTAGACATGGAACAACAATCGATGCAGTTTTCTCTAAATATCTTTCTAATTTTCATTCGAAAACATATTTAGCGAATTAATTACACAGCACTAATTGGAAAATGTTTATATTTTGTCCAGCTATATTTTGCCAGCTTGCCGTTCCCGAGAATACTGAATAATAAAACTCGTAACTGTAATGGCTGCTGTTCCGAGAATAATGAAAATACTAATGGCTGCTTTTCCATAAAATCCTTTTCAGCCAGGCTACTGTGATTTCCACTACTACTGCGATTGTTGAATTTAACCGAGTAGGGAAATCACAGTAGCAGGCCAACTGTGGCTAACTTCTGATGCCACATTACCCCCTTGCGGAGATTTCTGTGCACTCATAGACCAGCCTGAAAGCGCTCCGGGAACCGGACTTTACGGCCAGCTCTTGTGGTGCGGGAATCTGGTGCAGATTGCGATCCTGAGTGTCGCAGAATAGAGGGTGGAACTGAGGCAGGCGAAGAGTCGGGGCAAACTGTGTCAGCCGGAGTGTCCTCATTTAAACTGTAAGCGGGTTTGATTCTATCCACGCTGACCACAACGTCGTGACCTTGTCGGCGAATGGTGACCGTCTTCTCTGTACGTCCGATGACCGGGTAGGGTCCAGAGTAGGGTGGTTGCTGGGTCCCTCGCACGCTGTCATCGCGAAGCATGACTTGTGAAGCATCCTTCAGATCCTTGAAAACAAAGATGCTTGGCTTTGCATGCCGTGAAGCAGGCTCAGGTCTCAGGTTGAACATTGTTTGTCGCAGACGTGAAACAAAATCTGATCCCTCGCACATGCTACTTGTTGAAGGAGTAAAATATTCTCCTGGTAAACGAAGTGGCTCACCATAAACAAGCTCTGCAGATGATGAATGCAGATCATCCTTCCATGCCGTCCGCATTCCAAGTAGCACCAGTGGCAGGGCCTCTGTCCAGGATGCGCCAGGATGACACATAAGGGCAGCCTTCAGTTGCCGATGTGGCCGTTCTATCATCCCGTTTGCGCAGGGGTGATATGCTGTAGTCCTGGATTGCTTGAAACCAACGAGTTTACCAAGCTCTTGAAAAAGCGAGGTTTCAAACTGCCGACCACGATCAGTGGTGATGCGATGCGGAACACCAAAATGGGAGATCCAAGCGGTGATCAGGGCTTTCGCTATTGTTTCGGCGGTAATATCTGCAGTTGGATAAACTTCAAGCCAGCGTGTAAACCTGTCCGTGGCCGTCAGACAATATTTGAAACCCTCAGAAACTGGTAAAGGGCCAACTATGTCTATATGGATGTGTGCAAAACGATCTGTCGGCAGTGCGACGGTACTAAGCGGTGCGCGGACATGCCTTGTCACTTTAGCACGCTGACACGACAGACAGGCGCGTGTCCAAACGAAACGTTCCGAAACAAGTCGAGCGGTCGCACGTACTCCAGGATGACAGAGGTTGTGCAGCGAGTTGAATACCTTTTGCCGGAAAGGAGTTGTCAAGAAAGGTCGTGAGCGTGCTGTGGATGTATCACAATATATAAATACATCTGATCCGAGCACTGGTTCACGCTTTGTAGATGTAGATGTAGATTGTAATGAGGCGGGTTGATTCACCCTGCACTTAGACCAAAGGTCCATTGTACAAACCTCGAGAAGAGATACTGCCATCTGAGTTAATCTCGATGCCCTGATAGAGCCATTAGACGACCAGTTCTTCTAACAAAGCTCAGCGGGCAGTGGGCAGCGTGAGTTTATGCAGATCCTGTGGATCCACCTGGTAGTACCCGAATAAAGCGGCTCTGGCGCTATTGTAGAACGGACACGCTCACAAAAGGTGAGCGATAGTCTCTTCCTCCAGCTCGCAACCACAACGCGGCGATTCCGCTATTCGTATTGTATGTAGATGCTTGTTCAGCCTGCAATGGCCGGTAATAATAGCCATCGCTAGGCTCAACTGGCATCTACTAACTAAGGTTGAGTAGACGTCTGCCTAGGCCTAGGTCGACCCGATGTAAAAACATCTTAGACTGTCTACAAACTGTACTAGCGGACCACCTCTCATTGTGCTCAGAGCGGACCCATTCCTCCATTGAGCGACTGATGAGAGATGGTGCAACACCCACGTAGGGTTCTGGTCCTATAAAGGAAGAGCAGGCCCCTTCTTTCGCCAGCCTGTCTGCAGTCTCATTGCCTGCAATGTTACAGTGGCCAGGGACCCAGATTATTGAGACTTTATTAGTAGTCGCAATGAGGTCAAGCGCGTGACGACACTCGCTGAGGAGCTTAGACGAAACTATGTAAGAGTCAAGTGCTTTAAGAGCAGCTTGACTGTCAGAGAAAATAAAAATGTTTTTCCCACACAGTTTCCTCTCTAAAATCTCTTGAGCACAGATCAAGATGCCGAGAACTTCCGCCTGGAAGACGGAGACGAATCTGCCTAGCGAGCGGGAGATGCACAAATCTTCGCTAAGGCCGTACACTCCGACTCCGGCCAGACCCTCAGCGAGGGATCCGTCTGTGAACCAAGCAGATCCGGCGTCCGACACTGTGTTACCGAGATAGTCCTCGTCCCACTCCGTTCTGGAGGGAATAGACACAACATACCTTTTACGTAGGCTGAGACGGGGCGTTACATAATCCGAGATCATTTGTACGCAACTGTTGGTATGTAACAGTTTGTCCCAGATCTGGGAGTGCCCTACCAGCTGATGATTGGGTCGCCAGAGATTGTTTTGAACAAGGCGCAAGGCCGATTTCATCGCTTCTTTATGCACGATGATATCGAGCGGAGCCAGAGAGAGAGCCAACTCAATCGCAGCAGTTGGAGAAGATCTCATCGCTCCTGTGATGGCTAAGCAGACCAGTCTTTGTACCGTAGAGAGTGTACTTTTGACGGTGCTTAGATTTGTCCTTTCCCACCAGACCAGCGCCCCGTAACAGAGACTCGGTCTGACGACGGCAGTATACATCCAGTGGATGATTTTAGGACTAATGCCCCAGGTTCGACCGAAAGCTCTTCTACACTGCCAGAAGGTCGAGATGGCCCTTTGTGTTTTGCAGTCTAGATGTAGCTTCCAGTCCAGCTTGATGTCCAGGATCACTCCTAGGTATTTTACGCTATTTGCGTAGATTATCTCTCTGTTGAATATTCTCAAATGCCTGAGACCCTCCAACTTCCTTCTGTTAGTGAAGAGTAGAGCAGAGGTCTTGTCAGCGTTGACTGACAAGTTCCTGTCCCTGCACCACCCTTCCACCAACAGCAAGGCTTGCTGCTGGAGATCACAGAGAGTACTGAGAAATTTGCCTCTGCACAATATCACTATGTCATCCGCATAGGCTACTGTGAAGTGGCCCTTACTGTCCAGTAACCTGTTGAGGCCGTCAACCACCAAGCACCACAGGAGGGGAGACAGAATACCACCAAAGATTATATAAATACAAAGATGTAGCAAAGTGGCTAAAATCCACTTCGCGCTTCGGGGGCCAGTTCTGGCCCCCCATAAATGTGTTGGTAACACACCTATAGGAACTCTCTCTCATATTTTTAATTTCTCTGGCTCTATTTTCCGAGTTCACCGAGCGAAACGCGAATGGAAGCCGAGGCGCTTGCGCTTGTGAGACTGGCGAGCAACAGAAAAAGGGAAGAAGCGAATAATGCACGAGAGCATATCTATAAGCGGGGTATATTGTGGGGTGGTTCTGTTGATTCCGGGAATATTTTATAATATGAATTCTGCTGTCGATGCCATGCCTGCTATGCGTTTCATTTTAAAAATCTCATTTTGCCTTTAAATTGAATCAAATTACCTTATTGCATGAAAATTGTAACCTCTTTGGATTAGTTTTAAAATTTGTCTATTCCTGATTCGAGAAAACCCAAAGTGATAAAATGTAAAAAGGAACATATTTGGAGAAAACTCAGAAATAATAAAATTAAGGGACAATAACAACGAAATCAAGAAAACACAAAATATCTTAATTGCCAAGAATCGGAATTACAGCTCAAATTCCCGGAATTAATATATGAGAGACAAGCAACCCCACAATATACCCCGCTTATAGATATGCACTCGTGCATTATTCGCTTCTTCCCTTTTTCTGTTGCTCGCCAGTCTCACAAGCGCAAGCGCCTCGGCTTCCATTCGCGTTTCGCTCGGTGAACTCGGAAAATAGAGCCAGAGAAATTAAAAATATGAGAGAGAGTTCCTATAGGTGTGTTACCAACACATTTATGGGGGGCCAGAACTGGCCCCCGAAGCGCGAAGTGGATTTTAGCCACTTTGCTACATCTTTGTATTTATATAATCTTTGATACCACCTTGCGGGCAGCCCCTACCTACCCTCCTGATCGCTGTGTGGGAACCTACCTCAGTGGAGACAATTCTGCTTTGCAGCATGTTAATTATCCACCTAGTTAAAGTTTGGTTAACCCCATGCTCCTGCAAGGCACAAGACATAGCAGAGAAGCTGGTGTTGTCAAACGCTCCTTCGATATCCAAAAAGACACCAAGGGCCGCTTCTTTATCGTGAAAAACTCTTTCAATGAAAGAGATTGCATGATGGAGGGCCGATTCAGTAGATTTCCCTCTCTGGTAGGCGTGCTGCGCTGGATGCAGCGGGAATTCCTTCAGATTGTTTGATCTGATGAAAGCGTCCAGCATCTTCTCCAGCGATTTCAACAGAAAACTAGTTAGTGAAATCGGCCGGAATGATTTGGCTTCCTTATAGTTACACTTGCCTGGTTTCGGTATGAATATAACCCTGGAAAGGCGCCAACTACAAGGAATATACCCGAAAGCCAGGACCGCTCTGAAAATTATAATCAGATGGTCCTGAATCAAGGAGAATGCCTCTTGGAGCATGACCGGGGAGATTCCATCTCTACCCGGGCTCTTAAAGGGTGCGAAAGAAAATACCGCCCAGTTAAGGAGATCCCTGTCTATAACAGACCTGGCGACAGACCAATCTGAATCATCTGGATTGTACTGATCAGCCGCTATTTGATCCTCCTGTACCGGTACACAACTGGGAAAGTGGGTTTCCAACAGATGAGATGCGACCGAGAGGTCATCATCGATGAAATCACCACTGGGTAGTTGTAATGAACCCAGCTGAATGGCCTTGTCCTTTTTGAGAATCTTGTGGATTCTCGTGGTGTCTCTCATCCCTTCAAGGTCTGAGCAGAATTTTTGCCAAGAGAGTAACTTGGCCGATTTAACCTCTTTCTTGTAGGCCCTCTGTTTCTCTCGAAAGAGTTCCCATTCGGGTACAGAGTTGAGGTTTTTTGCTCGATTGTGTTGCTTTCTTACTCCTTTTCGAAGCAACATTAATCTACGGTTCCACCAGGGGCATTTACCCTTAGAACTAGGGGTGGTAAGAGGGCATGCCTCTTCGAAGCTAAATGTAATTGCCCTCTCTATGACCCCAATCGACAGGTCCAGGTCGCTGACGTTATTGATCGTAGGCAGCCATCCCTCCAGTTTCAAACCCAGAGCGGATCTGAAGAGGCCCCAGTTTGTTTTTCTGGGGTTCCTAAAACTGGGAGGAGCCGGACAGTCCGCCGAGATCTTCAGCGAGATGGCTCTGTGATCGGAGGTTAATATGTCGTTCGTGACTCTCCAGTCAGATACGAGGTCGACTAGGCTAATCGAACACAACGTAATGTCAATCGTCTCGCGCCTGACAGAGTTTACGAAGGTTGGCCCAGTGCCGTTGTTGAGGACAGTCAGCTCAGTGGAAGCAATATAATCAAAGAGCGACTGACCTCTTCTATTCACATTGGTACTTCCCCAGCAGGTATGGTGCGAGTTAGCGTCACACCCGATAATCAGCGGGAGATTTTTCCTGCGGCAGAATTCCACGACCTCTACGAGTTCAGAACTCGGCGGAGGTTCAGCAGAATCATACGACAGGTAAGAGGAGACAACAATGACGTCCTGAGCGCCATCAGCCAGGCTCAGAGTTACCCGAATGGTAGCCTGGTCTGTGGAGCTGTGCTCATGAATCGGGGTTGTCTTAAGACTGTTGGCGATCCAGATACATGCCCTAGGTTTAGTGGCGGTATCGGCCGCAAACACTCGACCATTACTTAGACCCAGTCCACGTACCTGATTTTTGTACAACCAGGGTTCCCGCACTAGGGCTAGTTTTGTCTGCCCCTTCGCAAGGACTCTGCATAGTTCCGCAGAGGCCGATTTGCCATGTTGCAAGTTAATCTGTAGGATGTTAAAAGAGTCAGCACCCATTCTAAAGTGCGCTCATTTCGACATCTGTGACAGGGGGTAACCCCTCGGAAACCTCTGAGGAGTGAGCGTACCCCGCGGTCACGTCAGAGCCGGAGGCGGCGACAACAACCTTAGTCGCCATCACGCTCCGGTCCGCTGGGTCCTCGTCACACTCTCCAGAGTCTTTAGCGGCATTACCCTTAATGCGCGCGTGGAGCTCAGAAAGTCCGTAGTAGACTTTCCCACCGCGTGCCAGAAGAATGTCGAGGGACAGCTGGTCTAGCCCTAACACCAGAAGGGTTCCCTGTGGGGGATCATCCTTCAGGTGGAACAGCCGCCATCTGTCTACCCCGAGAACTTTATTCTGCCTCTGCAGTCTAGCATGAAGCTGTTCTGCAGAGACATTATAGCACTCTGGTATCCAGAGCGTGACCTTGGTGTGCCTGGGAATTTTTGAAAATTCGCAGGCCACCAACTCAGCTCCGCTCCAGGGCGCCTTTAGCTTCTTCGCGAAGTCTACGAGCCATCGCCTGGTCTCAGCGTTCAGGCACACTATCTGCAGGTAGCCGCGGTTGTCGCAGCCCCTACCTACAAAATTTGCGCCGCGGAAAGCAAGCGACGGACCGCCGACCGCGACATTAAAAATCTCTTCAGAGATCAACGAGCGGAGCGAGGCAGCCTGCTCGCTGGTAAGGAGGAGGTCTTCCGCTGCGGAACCAAAGGCCATACGGACGCTTTGGTCGCCAGCGACCTCAGCGAATGTTGGCCTCGGTGCACCACAGCCGCCCTCCCCAGCCTTAGCTGCAGCTTTGCAGCGCTTCGCTACCTGCCTCGCCGCCGGCGGTGTTTTTTCCGGCGAAAGTGGGCGCTTGGGAGTGCCGGAACAACCCTGAACTATTTTGTTCTGGGGATCTGCAGACCCCCCAACCACCCCTTTCTGCTCAACGAGCTGAAGCCGGAGTTGTTTGCGTATCGCCGCATTTCTGCGGCGACGAGAATTTTTACTGAGCTTCGGGAGCTCACTACTGGCTAGACCTGTACTTGATCTAGCAGCTTTCGCGACGAGAGCTTCCGCCTTCGGAGGCGCAAACCCTCTACCACGAGAAATACTCGGTTGCTGCGCACTCGACAGGTTGGCGTCCTTGCCGGCAGCTTGGGCAGCTTTGACAGCTGCAGTAGCCGCGTTCCCTGACGAGGGCGGAGCACTTCCCGGCCCACCTGCACGTACCTGCATCCTGCTTCGCACGTCGGCAGGTGTATTGTTTTGCTTTGTAGCTCTGCGTCTACTACCAGCCATCCTCCACATCCCGTCTTCCTTCTCCTTCTTGTCCGCATCCGACTGGAGCGAGGTGTTGGTCCCGGCAGGCTGGCGCGCAGTTCCAGATTTCTCCTCCCTGGGCGCAGAAATTCCTCCTCCACGGTCGCTACTCCTCCCGGGGACGCTCCTGTCGCCCGCGGGTGGGCCTGCTGAGCATTCCGGCCCCGAATTATCCGGGTTTTTTGCACTTTTGTTGCACATAACAATGAAAACACTTCCTCACTTGACAGAATCTTCTTCTTCTCACGCTTTAGTTTGAGTGCCGAACCGCGATCTAATAAACGCTGGAACTCAGGGTCGTTTTCTTGTGACTGGGCCAGTGCCCGAAGATCGACAGGTTCCACCGATATAGCTGCTATCCTTGATAGAGCCTCAGCTACTACATTATCGGCACCACTTACATGCTGGATGTCCGTGGTGAACTGCGCAATATACAACAGTTGGCGAAGCTGAACTGGTGGAAGCTTCTCTCGTCGTTGTTTGAAGGCATATATTAAAGGCTTGTGGTCCGTATAAATTGTACAATGCTGAGCCTCTAATACATGACGAAAATGCTGGACTGCTTCGTATATAGCGAGCAGCTCACGGTAGTAAGCTGGCCACACCGTGTGGTCTTCTTCAGTGTTTTCTACACCCAGGATTGCTGCTGTCTTGGTGAGAGCATTCGATAGCCGCTTTGAATGTTCTTTTGAGAGTTTTTTTTTAAAAGAACGCGATGGGCTGTCAGGAACCGTCGACAAACTGCTGGAGACAAGCACCAACGGAATGGCTAGAAGCATCGGTAAAAAGACCAATCGGAGCATCTGAAACCGGATGTTGAAGAAGAGTGGCCCTAGACAGAGCCTCCTTGCAGGCGACGAAAGCGCGCTCGAGAGATGGTGTCCAGTGAATAGGCTGTGATCCACGAAGACCAGCGACGGCACCATCTAAAGGAGCTTGATGTTCAGCAGCTGCGGGCAGAAAACGGCGATAAAAATTAATCATGCCCAGAAATTGACGAAGAGCCTTAGCAGTTTTAGGCAATGGGAAGGACTGCAGAGCGGCGATACGGTCTGGTAATGGGCGCACACCAGCGGCTGACAGTCCATAACCCAGAAATGTTACGCTAGACTGGCCAAAAACACTCTTGGAGGAGTTTATCAGCAAACCGTAATCAGACAGTCGCCGGAACAATTGATGCAAGTGTTCCTTGTGTTGCTCTTCCGACTTTGAAAAAATCAAAATGTCGTCTATGGCAGGCGTAACAAAAATCCAAACCATGTAAGACTTCGTCGATGAAACGTTGGAAGGTCTGTCCGGCGTTGCGAAGACCAAAACCCATGAACGGGAACTCGAACAACCCGAATGGTGTAATGATTGCTGTCTTCTGGACGTCCTCAGGGTTGACAGGAATTTGGTTGTAGGCCTTCACAAGGTCAATCACCGAGAAGATTATACAACCGTGAATCCTGTGATTGAAGTCTTGAATGTGACGTACCGGGTAGCGATCTGGAACCGTACGCGCATTCAAGGCGCGGTAATCGCCGCATGGATGCCAGCCGTCATTCTTCCTGGGTACCATGTGCAACGGTGAGGACCAAGCACTCTCCGAACGGCGAGCCGTACCCTCTCGGAGCATGGCGTCGAACACCTCCTTGGCTATGCTTAACCGATCTGGTGCGAGTCGTCTTGCACGACACGATAGTGGCGGCCCCGGAGTCGTCCGAATAAAATGCTCGGTGGAGTGACGCACTTCGCGTGGGACTCCAGCTGGCCGAATTAGCTGCGGGAACATGCTGAGAATGTCAGTGAAGGTAGACTGAGGAACAGTAAGTACCCTGACACTGGCATGTGCCGTACTAAACGACTGTCCGGGCGCCGAAAGGCCCGTTACGCCATCAACTAGGCGGCGGTGGCGGCAGTCCGGGAGCAAGTTGTAATGCGCCATAAAATCGGATCCTAGGATAGGCAGGGACACATCAGCGACAACAAAACGCCAGGTAAAATCACGACGAAGCCCTGGGTTAAGGCTTAAGGGAAGTTCGCCGTAAGTTTTGATGGTTGACTTGTTGGCAGCGCTGAGTTCAAAGTCCATAAGCCTATTGTCTCGGTCTTACAAACAACCACAGTAATTACTGATGTATCCGATAATGAAAATAATGAATGAAAATAAAAAATCTATTCAAAAATATTAATTTATCAATGAAAACCGATAATAAATTTAAATATTTGTAGAAAAGTAATATATGTATATGTATATACATGTATATATTATACATATATACATATATAAACATACATACGTATTGATCGATGATTCCCAAAGTGGTCTATATCGACCCCCAGGGGTCGACGACGACCTACAAGGGGTCCATGTGAACGAAAAAAAGAATTGGGGGTCTGTGAGATGTAAATGGGGGTCCACGATAGTGGATCTCATTTAAGCAGGTCGCGACTTTAATTTTGACTTTCCATTGATGGCATAAGCCACACACGCAAAGATGATTTGTTGCTTAGTTTTTACCTCAAAACAAAACCAACAGACCGACGACGATTAGTACTAAATTGTACTGTTGTAGGTTTTGTCAAAAAGCTTATTTTCGATTTTATAATATAAGTAGTGAATTAATATATCTCATAAAATTGTGTAAATTAGTAGGATATTCGCTTTGTGGTCGCAATAATAAATTTTAGTTTTTTACTTGTAGTTAAGAAACTCCGTTGGTATGGTAATCTATTATATCAGTGTCCTAGTTTGTGCGTTTAATTTATCTTAAGTAACAGAAAACCCGGTACCGTATTTTGAAAATAATAGTAAGTTGATTTGAAAAACAAAACAATCGTGAAACTTTATTTATTCCAACCATTTGTTCAGAAGATTTACAATAAGTTAAATTATTTACTTGAAATAAGCTTTTCCGCCCGGTGTCTATTACATTATTGCTATAACATAACTAATTTAAATATTTTAAATAGCTCAATTTTGCTCACAGGCAACTGATATATGTAGCGAGCGAAAAAGGAAAAAGCCCGTACTGTCTCGAAAGGATGATGCATGTTAAAACTTGTTGTCTTCCCGTGGCTGTGAGTTAGTCGTACCGGCCTGAAAAGTGCGTACCGTGAAAGACGAATGGGTGGAGGTGCTAATGGATTAGGGAAAGATTTCTAGCCGGCAAGCAAATATTAGATTGAGTATATCGCCAAGTCCTCTTTTAACAGATCCTTGGCCAAATGGCCATCCTTTGTGCCGAACAGCCCATCTGGCTATATTGCGCTTTTAGGATAGGTGCGATATCTTTATGATCCTTTGTCTCAAGATCCCTGCATCTGCAATGCACGGATATTCTTTAATTACTCTTTGTCTTTTGAGCGATCCTGCGAAGGGTTATTTGGAGACAGTTTATAATCCTTTGTTCCCGAAAAAAGTGAGTGTGCGTGGGTCTTCAAAGAAAAAGTATAAATGGGGTAGCACTCGGACGGTACGGGCAATCAACTGTCGGGCACGGCCACGGGTTGATCAAAAACGAGTGTTATATATTAAACATGGCCGAATATAAAAAAAATATAGACAATACAGTGTTGATTATTTGAAATTTGGCTTCATTCCTTCCTTGTCGGACAAGCAATTGCCTATGTGCCTTTTATGCAACAAAGTTTTAAGCAATGACGCTATGAAGCCATCTAAGCTGGAGGATCATTTGAGAAGATGTCACCCTGAGAAAAGTGTAAAAATTTGAAATACTTTCAAACACTCAAAGATAAAGTTCAGAAGAGACCCACAGTGGACAAAATGTTCGCTTCGACGTCACAAAGAGATGATGATGGTTTGCGAGCGTCTTACTATATCTCGCTACTTATAGCAAAATCCGGAAAACCGCATACTATCGGAGAAAAGTTGATATTGCCAGCCGTTGAAGAAGTTTTAAAAACTGTATTACACAAACCTGCATCCGATATCATTAAAAGAATTCCTTTAAGCAACAACACAGTTCAAAGGCGTATTGATGAAATGAGTTATGAAATTGAAAGCTTCTTGTGTAATTTTTTGCAACCGACCTATTTCTCTATACAGCTGGACGAGTCAACCTTGCCTGGTAATGAAGCATTATTATTAGCATATGTTCGTTTTATTATGGATCAAAAAATACACGAAGAGATGCTTTTTGCGAGAACTTTGAAAACCGACAGTAGAGGCGAATCAATTTTTAATGTTTTGAAGAATTACTTCATGGAAAAAGCGATCCCTTTATGAAATATAATATCAATAGCAACGGATGGGGCACCTCCCATGGTTGGGCGCTACCGTGGATTTGTAAGCAAATTAAAACAAAATCTACCCGGGGTGTTAGCAATACACTGCGTTATCCATCGACAACATTTAGTTGCCAAAAATCTGAGTGGTAGATTGCATGAATCTCTGCAATTTGTCATTAACGCAGTAAACCGAATTCGAAGCAACGCGTTGAATACGTGATTATTTGCTCAGTTGTGTGTACAAAATGACGAGAACTTTTATCAATTGCTCCTTCACACTGAAGTACGCTGGCTTTCAAAAGGCTTATGTTTGACAAGATTTTTTGCTCTTTTTGATACTGTTATGAAGTTTTTGGATGCTAAAGACCCAATTTTAAAACAAAGTTTAATCAGGTGCAAACCAGACATTTACTGTGTTTCCATGCAGAGTTAACTCAGGGTTAGCCCGAGTTAAAGTCCCATGGAAACCAAGGTTGAGTTAAGTTTCGTTAAACCCAGCTAAACTCAACGAAATAGGTCGGATTTAGCTGAGTTATGCAAATGTATTGGTAGATTACTTCTATCTGTCTAAAAAAGGGTGTCTGCGCCTAGCCGAATTTTTTGGACTTAGGAAGAAAGCGAATTTCTTATCCAAATTATGGAATAAAAAGAAATGAAATACGAATACGCCACCAAGGCCTGTCAAACTAACTCAGGTACATGGAAACGCGCGGGGTTAACCTCAGTGATTTAAAACTCAACGTAAACTCAACCCAAACTCAATCCTGTTCATGGAAACACTGTAATTGCCTATTTAACAGATTTATTCAGTAAATTTAATGAGGTTAACTTGCAGTTACAAGATGACAGCCTAAATTTGAACAAAACAAAGTCCATAATTTCATCATTTCGTGCCAGAATTAAACTAATGAAGCAGAACATTGGACGGGGCGAATTTTCCCAGTTTCCCAATTTGTTACAGACAAACTACCAGGAAGATGACCTTTTAACTTTCGTTCAACATTTAAATGGCCTCTATGCAGATTTTCAAAAAAGGTTTGAGGATGTTTTGAATATGGTTATACCACAATGGATAATCAACCCATATGGTGACGTTGAAGAAACGGATGTCATATTGCAAGAGGAACTGATCGGAATAAGCACTAACGAAGGACGGTACAGTTTAGAAACGGATATCAGCTATTCTGGCTTCAAAAACATATTCCTGTTACTTATCCCGTAATATGGAATATCGCGAGACAGTTTTTAATTGCCTTTCCGTCTTCATATCTAGTAGAAAAAGGTTTCAGCGCGGTTGCCAATCTTTTAACAAAAAATAAATAAAATTAAAGATTTTAAGTAACCCCCGACACAAAAAAAAAACTCTAAAAAGTAAAAAAATAGAATTTTTCTCTCGGCCTTTTAACTTCATTAAAAGAACCTATTAATGTGTTGGTTGGCCTTTTAACTTTAATATAAGTACTTATTAATATTTTGATCCAAGCGTCGTCGCGTTGGGGGACCGCTAATATCTGTGGATAGTAATTATTTATTTCGTAGCGGTCCCCCAACGCGACGACGCTTGGATCAAAATATTAATAAGTACTTATATTAAAGTTAAAGGGCGAACCAACACATTAATAGGTTCTTTTAATGAAGTTAAAATGCCGAGAGAAAAATTTTATTTTTTTACTTTTTAGAGTTTTTTTTTTGTGTCGGGGGTTACTTAAAATTTTTAATTTTATTTTTATTTCATTCTTTTTAAATTACTCGTGGACGCTAATTCCGATAGTCCACTAAATTTAAATAAAGCTATAACTATAAAAAAAATAAAATATATATTTTTGTGAGCTTCGTTAGGTCCTAGGTACCAGTCATCACTCCACTTTCCTCATCAATCTAGCTAGGGCATTGATCAGACAAAAAAATAATTTTCAAGTTTTTAGTTTTCATTTCTTTAGTTAATATTCCTTATTCCCTTTCAATATAGTGTACATTATTCTACTAGTCAAGCCCTTTCATTGGATACCCATATTTAGGGAGTTGTGAAAAAAAAAAGTTATTCGCCATTTTGTAGTGGCGGCCATCTTGGATTTGAATTTTTTCATAGTGTGTAGTATTCTACTACTCAAGCCCTTTTATTTGATATCTATATTGAGGGAGTTGTGAAAAAATATGTAATCCGTCATTTTGTGGCGGCGGCCATCTTGGATCGATTTCGATCAAACATAGCTAAGAACACTCCCGACTAATTCACCTTTCAAACAAAAAAAAACAAAATCAAAATCGGTTCATGCGTTCGGGAGCTACGATGCCAGAGACAGACAGACACACAGACTCACACGTCAAACTTATAACACCCCGTCGTTTTTGCGTCGGGGGTTAAAAATAGAAACAAACTGGACATCATTAACCGAGGAGATTTAAGATTAAACCTCACTAAATTGATGCCAAATCTATATAAATAAAAATGAATCGCCAAATGTGTTGCTAAGCGCAAAACTCGAGAACGGCTCGACCAATTCAGCTAATTTTTTTTTCATATTTTCCTTAAGGCACAAGGAAGGTTCTTATGGAGAGAAAAAACATAAAAATTGCTTGGAAAAAAGTAAAAACAACACTTTTATTTTCCCGCCAAAATCACAGAAACAACCGTGTGCAAAAAATTTAAGTCAAAGTAACACTTTCCATGCAAAAAATGTATGTCAAAGATTACTGAGATGATTTTACGACAGAAGTTTTACACGGAATTTAAATTCAAAAGAGTAGTTTTAGAGTTTGTGGACCCATAATTTAAAATTGATTTTCATAAAATATAGTGGATTTTGAGGTAAGATTTGGTAAAAGCGAAATTTTGCAAACAATTACATTTATTTATTTATTTACTTATTTATTTCGCTTAGTACAAGCTACAATAAAGAACTTAAACTAAACTAAACTAAAAGAATAAATATTGATCAGTCATTGGTTTTTAGCGATACTCGATTAGTTTTGATTTGATACATGAGGATTTCAAGATTGTAAAGTTCTCAGTGAAGAATAACAAGGTAATTTCGATAGATTTCGTTCGTCCTCTAATTTTAACATTTTTAAAGGTATATAAAAGCTTTTGAACCAAAAATTAAACCGACAAAAAAGGAACTGAAAAATGAAAAATAAAATAAACCCTTTTAGTCTGAATAACTGAGCACCTAAACTAATGTAAGTAACTAATTTTTAATCGGCGCCAAACAAACAAAAAATTTTTCTTTGGCGCCAACTCAAAATTAGTTACTTACATTAGTTTAGGTGCTCAGTTAATCAGACTAAAAAGGTTTACTTTATTTTTCACTTTTCAGTTTTTTTTTGTCGGTTTAATTTTTTGTTAAAAAGCTTTTATTTCTCACTTTTCAATTTCTTTGTTCGTCGGTTTAATTTTTTGTTAAAAGGTTTTTATTTACCCCTAGGAGTAGAATTTTGTTTTTAAATTTATTTTAATGGAGCCAACTTAGAGGTATACCTTATATGTAATAAAAAAAGAGTCATCAAAATCGGACTACTCTGTAAAGCCCGCTCTACACTTAGCCCGCGGATCGCGCGGGAAAGCCGCGACGCGACGGGTGCGAACGTTAAGAGTGAAGCCGTTTCGCATATTCTTTGCGGGCTCGCGTTTTGTTCCCCGATTTTGGAACAACAGTCAGTATGTTCCATACGTAAAAGTGGACCGCTTGGCAAACTTTTACAAGATGCATCATTGATCATATGGGATGAATCTACCATGAGTAATATGCCTTCGATACACGAGCACTGCGAAATGAACATCTGGTGAATTCAATCCCGTCAGATCTTCATTTCGTTCAGGGCTGATACACTCTCACGCTTGAAGTTCATTTGGGCCGATGACATTTCCTTTTGACAGCGTGAAGAAGCGAGCGAAATGGATAAGTTATTGTTATATTTTCTATTTATGCGGAGAAAATCAAAACGTTTGAGAAAGTTAATACTTAAAAAGAGGCAAAATATTCTATACTCTATAATCTAAATGAATTATTTGAGAAGTATTTTGCTAAGTGTGATGCTAAACAGAGTTTTGTGGACAATTGTATGTAGAGAGCCCGTATTAATTAACATATATTATAATTATTAAATCTGTAGGAAAGACATAGTAAATTTTGGGAATTAGAAGTTCCAAAATTTACACAAATCATGTTTAAAGAAAATTTTGGAATGACGAGGGAATCTTTCAGTAAGCTGGTGTCAAGGCTTCAACATTTAAAAAGGTCTGATACAAACATGAGATCGGCTATTACCTTAGAAAAGCGCGTCGCTGCATGCCTGTATGCCCTTAGATCATCAGCTGAATATACACTGTTACCCTTGGTTTTTGGCTTTTGCGATCAAGTGTGCCACCCTGGTTTTTTTGCGATCAAGTGTGTTCGGGCTCAATTAATATGGACTTTGATATAAGAGTTCAGTTCAAAAAAGTGTGCGGCGGCGGAATCAATTTTGTCATTTGTTTTTTTGTTTGTGGAGAATTTTCTGGAAATAATAATTTGGTTTTTTTCCCTAAAACTTGGTTGTAATAATCGTTATAAATGATTACTACATGGTTGGTTTTCGTAGTTTTGGCCTTATTTTGCATCCTAGGAGAGAGAAGAAAAAAAACTACGTGGCGCCCAATTTTTAAATCTTGGTCGGAAAATTATTTTAAAGAATTGTTATTGTTGGAACCCTCCCACGCCGGCTGAGTTGGTGGCAACCCTTGTTGCGAAAAAAAGCACGTAACAATAGGACTGTAGGAAATTTATTTGGAATAGGCAGAACATCAGTTGGACAATTCGTCCTAGAATTTTGTGACGAAGTGTATTCCTTGCTCAAAAGTGACTACATAAATGCCTATCCTCCCACCCAGAGTAAAATAGATGAAATTGTTGCCGGTTTCAACAATTTGGGCTTCCCACAATGTTACGGAGCTATAGGTAAGGTTTTAATTCTGCAATATTATGAGTACACATAGGTATATAATACATTTAATTTCAGATGGGTGTCACATTGAGGTCCGTCCACCAAGATCCGATGCAACAGATTATTATAATTTTAAGGGGTGGTGCTCTATAATCTTATTTGCTGCTGCAGATCATAAGTGGGTAAATAGTATGAAGATAACAATATTTTTATATGAATCACTTCTTAGGTGTAAATTTACATATATCAACGTGGGAGGAACTGGGCGTAATAATGACTCCAGCATTTTCGAAAACTCCACAATAAAAAGATTTCACGAACGATTAACAATTTTTAAAGAGAATAGTGTGGAAATAAATGGAGTTCCTATTCCCGTTTTACTAATTGGTGACTCCGCGTTTAAGTTGTCTAGTTATGTAATGAAACCCTTCCCTTTTATTCGCAATCAGAGTGCCCGCGAAAAAAGGTTTAATTACAAACTATCTAAAAGTAGAAAACGCATTTGGGCAACTAAAAGCAAGATTTCGCAAAATAGGGAAGGGTTTGGATGTCCATATAGACAACGCTTACCGTGTTGTCCAGGCGTGTTGTGTTTTACACAATTTTTGCACAGAAGAAAGAGATTTACCGCTTGCATCCTGGATAGAGGAAGCCAGCAGTATTCGGCCTAACCGACATCAACCACAACGCATCACAAGAGAAGGAAATATAAATGTTGGACGTACTGAAATAAGGGACGCATTAGCCGCATATTACGGTAATTGTTTTTGTTTTATTTTTTATAATAAAAATTAAACATTTTCAGGAAAAAAATAAAATAGTGTTCTTCACTTTAACAAAATTTCACAGAACCCAGCCCTGGGATTCCCTAACTTTATTGCATCATTTTTGCATTTATTTGTCGATATATTGCTTTATCAATGCCAGCATCTCCCTATCAATTTGATTAGCTTCTCTTAGCATGGCGTTTGTTTCTGCCGCCTCTTTTTCAATAATTTCATTGGTTTTTTTTATTTATTTCAATAATTTGTCCGTTAATGTTTGCTTCCTCCTTCCAGAACTTGATGTAGACGAAGAGGGTTCCTGCGATGGCGTAACAGGTGGTGGTGACGGTGGAGCAGGTGGTGGTGACGGTGGAACAGGTGGGGTTGAGGATGGACCAGGCAACGGTGACTGTGACCTTGCAGGAGTTGACTCTATGTCAGCTTCCATAGTCCAATCGTAATTTTCTAGAGACAGGGAAACTGGTGATGGAGCGGAATTTACATTTGTATCTTGTTGTGAAATACATAAATAATAAATATTCAAATATAAAGATATTATATGTAAATAATTTTACCCTCGAATGTTCACATATGCTCTCGTGCATTTTGCTTCGATCGTTGCACGCGAAGCCGCCAATAATCGAGTGAACATCCTTAAAATACTTCCACTCAGATGGACTGCCTCCAGAAAACCCGATCCGCATTTTCTCCCTCCTATTTGTTATTTATAAATTTATTAATTACTATTGAAATTTAATATATTTGATGATAGATAAACTCACCTGTACTTCTGACTGAAATTACTCACTTTCCTCTGAACTTCAGATGGACTTACTTTTATTCCCATAGCACCTAATTCACCCGCCATTGCACTATATACATGTTGATTCCGTTTTGTTCTTCTCAAATCGTTTATAGATGTTCTCCACATGTCCAGAAATTTAAATTCTTCCTCAGTTTTCCAACATTTACGGAGTTTCTTGCCCTCCATCTCAATAGCAAGTCCAACTTTACATTTCGCTGACAGTTTGACACTGGAAATCAGGTGATTCTTCCAGGCATTTCCAGTCCCATTCGGTGAGATGTAGTTTTGGGAACTACGTTTAGTACCTTCAGGATGTACATGTAAACGAAGTTCCGAACTCAATTCGCAGTGATACACGCACTACTGATGAACATCTCGGCCAGATGTTCATTTCGGAGTGCTCGTGTATCGAAGGCAATAGAGCTCATGTTGAAGTAGTAAATCGAACGCTCCAAGACCTCAGAAACTCATGTCCTGTCATGGGTGGTGCTACTTTTGTGTTAGCGGGAGATTTTCGGCAAACACTGCCTGTAATCACAAAAGGAACACGCGCCGATGTCATCAGAGCATGCTTAAAACCATCTCCCATATGGAGTTCCGTTAAAACTCTCAATTTACGAACAAATATATATATCTGTCATCTGTAATGCGTAGCGAGTAGACGTCTTTTTCCGCGCCGCTTGCTGTTTTGTTGGAAAGGTTATTTATATTCGGGATTCGCGAAGTTGTGTATTGCTAAATTATTTCTATTGACCACTGTGTTACTTGTGCGCAATTTCTTCTTGATTTTCCGCAGTGATAAGCCGTTTCATTTGAAGTTTTGTAAACTAAATTAAATCATGAGTAGCATTGGAACTCGCTCTCGCACCGGCTCTACGGTTTCACCAAAGGTCATTAACCTTGACTCATCGGCTGCGAAGTGCAAACAGCCGGACCCAAAAATTAGCGGGCGGCTGACGTCACTTGAGGAAACACTACTTAAATTTGTTGATGAATTCAAAGTCCAGCTGACTGACCTAAAGCAGCAAGTGATTGCTATGGAGGAGAATTTAGGCAAACAGCTGATAGTGCACCAGCAAGCGACTGAGTCGAAAATTGCAGAAACTGAAAATAAATTTCAAGGGCAGCTAGATGCAGTTCTCACAGCTTGTAATAAAAAAATTGATTCGCTGGAGGATGAACTTGAGGGCATGCACCGGCGTGCTGTTGCCTGTGACATCGTCGTTAGCGGCGTCCCTGTGCTGCATGAAAGGCGGCCTGAAGACATTTTCTCCGATATTATATCGATACTCGGCATCGAGATTGATGGGCAGCGTGAATCTAAATTTAACGCCTTCCGTTTACCCAAGATATCGCTACGGTCTTCACACTTAATGGCATGATTTATGTATATACGTGATTCGGCGAATGGGGAGGCTGAATTGGCTAGATCCATAGAATTCCTGCAGACAAAACTACAGCGGCGGCGCGGGCGCTGCGTATGATTTGTGTCATCTTATAGTTAGTTCTTCGTATTATCTTTTCTTTTATCGCTTAATCTTTAGTGTTTATCTCTTTATTTTTTTATTTCTTTAATTTCCTCGTTTCTTTTGTCTATTCTTGTTTTTTTTTCACTCATTCCTCACATTTGATTTGAACAATTTTGACTCATTTACTTTATTATTGTATAATAATCCGTGTACACGTCTGTCTATCGACAATGTTTTTCGTACATTATGCACTCTAACGTACTGTTGAAAACGCTCTGCAAACAAAATACCGGTGTTAGCATTTGTCATATAAACGTACGGAGCTTGCTCTCGAGTCTTGACGAATTCAAATGTATGGTTGCCGAATCAAAGGTTGATTGTGTCCTGGTCAGCGAGACATGGCTGGGCCGGCACATAGCTGATGAGTATGTTAACGTACCTGGCTATAAAACTTTCCGCAGTGATAGGAATGACAGACGCGGAGGTGGTGTTGCGATTTTTCTACGGTCTCATTTTGAAGCAAATCTACTTTCGCTGCCCGAAATTGATAACACTGAGTTTCTTTTCGTTGAAATAAACTCAGCAAAAACCGTTGTTTATAATCCTCCTAGGGCTTATCCATTGCAGCTTCTAAATTGGTTAGGAACTGTTTCTCACAGGTATCAAAACATAATAGTGGGCGGTGATTTTAACATAAATTTAATGACGTACTCTGCCAAACACACAGAATTGCTTGACGATATTTCGGCGTTGGGACTGGAGATAATTAGTACAGGACTTCCCACCTATGTTAGCGAATCAGCATCATCGCTACTTGACTTTTTTATCGTAGACAATGCAACCAAAGTTAAGTTCCGAAATCAAATTGACTTCCCTTCTTCTGACCACGATCTCATTTTCATAAAGTACCAATTACCAGAACCTGAAAGACGTTCTGCCGAATATCAATATCGTGATCTAAAAGCTGTTGATTATCATGCTCTTGAACGGGACTGCAGTGGCTTGCCTTGGAGGGA
Source organism: Machimus atricapillus (assembly GCA_933228815.1). Lineage (NCBI taxonomy): Eukaryota > Metazoa > Arthropoda > Insecta > Diptera > Asilidae > Machimus > Machimus atricapillus. The sequence continues at coordinate 10,307,395 of OW121788.1, forward strand.
TCTGTATGCGGTCAGCGATATTAATCTTAAAATCGGTATTTTTAACCATAATCTGTGTTCCCTATTTGAGAAACATGTACCATTGAAAAAAGCACGTCAACGTGAACGTAAGCCAGTTTGGCTTAGCGTTGACATTCTTAGTATGATGTCTGTGAGGGATTTGTTACATAAACGGTGGAAGAAATTTAGAACAAAGGAAAATCGTTCAATCTTCGTTGAGCAGCGTAACCTGGTTTCCCGCACTATTTCTAGCGCCAAAAAGAAACACTATGATTCATTGCTGTGTACCGGAAATTCTAAGGAGTTTTGGAATCAGTTGAGAAATAATGGCATAATAGCGTCGGGACAAAGAAGTAAATCCGATATCAAACCTGATGACTTTATTAAACACTTTACTTTTATAAACACAGCTTCTCCTCAGACCCTTTTACCAATTGAACGAAGAGTAGTGTCGGATTCATTTTATGTCAGTAATGTCTCTGATGAGGAGATTATATTGGCTATGAAAGCCATCAAATCGGAAGCCATAGGCCTTGACCATATAAATACTAAATTCCTCAAGTTAATCGTGCCCTGCATACTTCCTTACTTGACATATGTAATAAATTTTATTCTGACTACTTCTTGTTACCCCGATGTCTGGAAAATGGCGAAAGTTATACCTGTTCCCAAAGCTAACCCAGCTAAAATGGTTAGTGACTACCGACCCATCAGTATCCTACCGTATCTATCCAAAGTAGTGGAAAAGATTTTTCACAATCAGATCACTGACTTTGTAAATACGCATAATTTGTTGTCTCCAAGCCAGCACGGTTTTCGGAAGGGACACAGCACACTCACTGCGCTGCTTTATTTAACTGAAAGTATCAGGAAAAATATTGATCTTGATCAAGCTACTTTGCTCATTTTGCTTGATTTCTCTAAGGCTTTTGACTCGGTCGACCACGAAATCTTAGGTAGGCCGCACACTGAGTATTCAAATGCGGTACGCATGCAGTTTTCTTGCATCATAGAGGCATCATATAAGCAGCGCACTTGTATTCAAATGAGCATCCGCACATTGAAACTGCACGCTAGCTGCAAGTATAAATCATGCAATCGTCAAGAATTATTCATGCTGTATAGAGCTGAACATGCTCAGCTTGGATAATGCATTTTACTCATTCATAGGATTTTGTAGCAAAGGATTTCATAGGATTTCATAGCAAACCAACCCAATCATCCGATTCTGAAGATAACATATTTAATTAACAAATTTATTTAAAAAAAAACCCAAATTCCACCCACTTTGGTTTTAGGTCTCGGTAGTTTAAAGTTTCCCTTCCAGCTGCTATGCATAGATGATGTACATATGAAGTCCCAATGTGCAACTTCACATGCATCATTCAAATGCTTTATGAATGAAGCACAAAAATGCATTGCATGCGTACTGCATTTGAATACTCAGTGTGCGGCCTGCCTTACTGACTAAATTGGAACGTCGATTTGCTTTTTCATCCAGCTCCCTTGCCTTTATAAAAAACTATTTGACTAATCGTATGCAATTTGTTCAGGTGGGCACTGAGCTTTCTAATGGTGCTCGGATGAAGTTTGGCGTACCGCAGGGGTCCATACTGGGCCCACTTCTCTTCTCCATGTACCTCGACGACCTTGATTTATTGCAATTAAACTGTGATTTGGTTAAGTATGCGGATGATGTTCAATTGTTTTATCTGCTCCTGTGAGCTCCATTAATGATATGGTCCCGGTCGTGAACCAGGATCTTGTTCTTATTAATTCTTGGGCTGAAAATAATAACTTAATTCTGAACCCGAAGAAGACCCAAGCTATATGGATTTACAAAAGCATTGTCAGAACGGCGAGCCTACAACGGCTCTCGCTGAATGGTGTAGCTGTACCTTATTCCAATAAAGTTAGAAACCTGGGAGTTATGTTTAATGCCACCTTAAGCTTTGCTGATCACATTAGTTATGTGGCTGGCAGAATATACGGCATTATTAGGCAGTGGTGGACCTCTTGCAGGCACCTATCAATTAAAGTACGGGGTCACTTAGTGAGGACAAATATTATGCCACTTATAAATTATTGCATTTGCCTCTACACACATTGTGGGGTGTCGCATTTAGCAAGGTTGCTTAAGGCTTATAATGCCTGTATAAGATTTGTTTTTGGTTTACGCCGCGCCGGACCGATCATGTCTCGCCCTATTCGGAGCGCTTACTTGGTATGAGAGAGACAACAGAATATAAAGATGCGACAAGAGGCTACTTTAGGTGGAACGCTTTCTATTCGCAGAGCTTTCAGATTGCCTCTGCTGCCTCTGCCTAGGAGGCAACAGAAGAGCCCACTGTACCCAACACACTGACATTAGGCGTCCGTGGGAGCGGAGAGGGGTTCACAGCAGCAGCACTCGAGTCGCTTTGGTTGTTGATCTGCGAGCTGCGTGAGTGGGCCGCGCGCAGCGGCTTGTTTTTTGAATCTTTAGAACATGCAGTTTTCGGTCCTTTTGCCTGCGACTACCCAGCGAGAAAAGAATTGCTCCAGAATTTCATTGCGAATGTTTCTCTGGAAGCAATATTTGTATGCATGAACTCTTCTTTCTAACTTAGCTACTTTTAACATTAAAATAATTTTTTATTTTTCGATTAGTTGATAACCATCAAGTAATAATTAATTATTATAATTAATATTTAGAAACGATTTTTGGCCTACTTAAAAACGAGGAGGCTTTCATTGCGAATCGTAAATATTTTCTTTTTAGTTTTCCACTCCATAAAGGAAGGAAAATAATGAAAATGAGTTTCATTTCGAACAATAAAATAATAAAAATTTATTTTCATCATTATTGAGCGATATAGTGATCATTTTTTGTTTTAAATTTCAGAAATAATCATTGTTTTTGGTCCTTGCTTTTTAGGTGACCTTGGAGGATTTTCATGAATTTGTGATATATTTTTAAGGAGCTTATAGGATGTTTTAGTTTAACGGTTTTTAATTAGGTACTTTCCGTGATCCTAGTGTCTCTAGGTTGTAATTATTTTTAATTTTGGATGCATTGGATGTCTCCCGTCTTTTGATGCTAATTTTTCTGAACTTAAGTTTTTTGTACGCCATATACAGTTTTTTTTAAGCAATACGTCAACAAAGATACTTATTAATTTCATTTTATGTTCAATGCAAGGATCCTCGAAAGAAAACCAATCTTTGAATGCAACAGAATCATTTGTACTTTTCACACATTGTTCAATAATAGTTTTCTTTATTTTAGGAATATAAGGTGTTTTCCCAAATATATTTTTAAAAATACTTAAAAATAGTTTTGTCAATGCAAAGAAGTTATCCGTAGGAGCTACAAGGTTACCAAAGTCTGATTTTTTAGAGTAATTTTTATGAAATATGAAGTATTCAGATGGATAACACAAAACAATTTCCTCTCCCTGTTTTGATAAATTTTTAAGACACTCAGGGCAGTTTATTTTAGAGTTTAACTTTGCCAAGACATAACCAGCAAAATATCTTAATGAAATACTCTCAGAGCTGAATATATCATCCATTATTTCATCATCAATATTCTCAAATATGAAATTATCTTCTAGTTCCTCAACATTATCATTTGGTGTATATTGCGTTATCGATGCATTTATATCAGAATTTTTATTATTAGGTATTGTTTTTCTTTTCATTATCTACTTCTTTTAATACTTCGGCTATAAGTTCTTCATCATCACCTTCACAATTTTTTAATTTATTACTAAATGTTAAACTTAACATTTTATTGGACATTATACGAGCAAGAATATTTGCAAAATTATTTGCAGAAGGATTTCGATTTAAGCCACCCCTTTGCCTGATTAACCCAAAAAGATTTTCGATTATATCTTGATTCAGTTTATATGTTAAGAGAAAGGTTACATCTTCATATTCCTGAAATATGTCATCGGAAAGGTCGAGAATTGCTTTAATGGCTTGTACCAAACTTTTGAAACAATGAACTTTGTTAATGGTAAGTTTTCCTTTTTCTACAATTTTTAAATTATTTATGTAAGAAATCATTTCCTGAAGAAATTCTTTTACTGCCCCATCTTTTCGCAGTCCAGATTTATATAAATTACTACAGAATGGATTTTTAGAATTAAGACAATCGAATATTTTGTCTGTTTTTCTAAAGAATTCGGACGTTGATTTTGCCTTGGCATTACTATCTTCGGAAAATAAATTTCCATCGGCAGCACTTTCTATTGCTGCAGCACAAGTACGGCTGAAAACTTGAACAGCTAGGCGAACATTCATTTTCTCCCACTTGTTTGGTTTTGAATGTTTTTCTGTTAATTTATGTCCCATCTTTGTTTTATTATTTTTTTCCATGTCCACTAATTCTTCTAGGCATTTCCAGGTAACAATCCCATCATCGGTAATAAAATCCGTTCGAAGTAAATTATTTCGCACAGCTTTTATCACGTGTGGCACATCATATATAGCATAATATTTTTTTCCTTTATGATAAAAATAAGGTTTGGAAGGTGAAACGCCTAGCATGGAAAGACAAGACCTATTGTTGGATCCTTGGTCGCAAACGACGCCTCTAACGTTTAAAGGCATTTCTTCACATGTATTTAATACATCTATTAATTTTTTTATTAAAACATTTGCTTTAATTGGTTTTTCTGTAAGATAATAAGCTATAATAAATTTCCAATTAGATAAAATCCCTCGAACCAAAAACAAACAAATTTGTTTTCCCACTGCATTGCTTAATTCATTATTTCCCAAGTTCTCAAAACCTACTATTTGATCCAACTTTGAATTATACATTAGTTCCCTTCTTATTGATATTTCATCAAAAACTATAACACATTCTTTATCTTTCTTTGACCAATCGGTAATAATTTGTTTAAATTTCCCTGAAATACTTTCGTCAATACCAGGAACAACAGTTTTAACTGGTAACCAGCGCTGTATAGAACGTGTCGAAGGTAAATTCAATTTTAGTGAATCTCTCATATATTTATAACATGATGCAGATGAATAATTTATGCAAAGTGCTAACATCTTTTCTTGTTCATTCCAAACAGTACTTGTTTTCAAAATCATTTTTGCAAAAGTTTTGCTTTCCTCATTTATGTGTTTTATTTCGTCAATATGATTACTGATTTTCATTTTGCGTCTATTTTTCAAGGACAATATTTGGTGAGTTTTCTTTTTATTTACAAACGTTTTCTTTCTATTATCAGCGGATGATTTTATTACATTCTTTCTTAGTTTTGCATACTTTTTTAGAAGGTCAGTGTATTTCTTCCTATAAAATTGTAGGGATTTTTCGCGCCTTAAACAGGAATCACAAGATGATTCAATTTGTTCTATATTATACTGAGAGCAAGTAGGTTCCAAACTTTGCAGATCTTCGAGTTCCAATTCATCCTTTTGCGTCGTTTTATTATAAGTTTTTCCAGAAAAGTTAACAGGGATAGTATCATCAACAATATTATCAATTCCAAATTGTAAAGAAGGAACTGAGCCTAATAATATTTTCTTTTTTCCAAAACAAGAGGAATTAAAATGTTTTGAACAAATATAAGGGTTCTTTATAGCAGGTGAAGAAGTCATATTACAAGCGGCCATCCATTTGGCATGTTCATCAGAATCATGTTTTGGAAATCTAAAAAATTTTAGATTCGGTTCATCACTTTTCCGAGCTCTACAGCTTGGAACAATACACACAACACCCCAAGATGATCGCTCTTTGGGCATTTTTATAAATGTAAATATATATTATTTGTAATCGAAATCCGTAAGACAAGCCAAGCCAGAGACCAACCAAAGTACATATAGGAAAGCGAATTAAAAAATCGTAGTCGAAATCAGTGAAAATTACCAAGTCAATAACCAAAATACCAAGTCAAAGTCAAAGTCAATCAAAAATTAAAATAGCCAATCTATATCCAATAATCGCAAAATCAAACGCCAAGAATTATCGCAAGCCAAACAACCAAACGCAGTGAAATCTGAAATCAGACAGAAAGAAAAATCATTCCATGAGCAGACCGCTAATACCCCAGACAGACGGGCACGAACGAATGAACGTTCTCGAAGAATGATCATTGCCGTGTCGTCTGTCACCAGGAATGAAGTTTGAATGAACATTCGTAACTACATTCTCGTTCTCATCAATGAAGTTCCGGAAACTTCATTCGCAGAGAACGAGCATGGAAATCCTGGAAGAATCAGCTGATTTCCAGTGTCAAAGTGTGAATTGACAACTGCCAGCCAGCCAGTTGAGTTTTAATTCTGTGATCATGGAGGTGGGGAAGGAGCAGGAAGAGTTGCAATACGTTTAGTAGTTTGCGAACGTTTTCGTAAAGTTGCTATTAATTTCACCGATTCACTCGTGCGCATTTTAAACTCAAAAATTCTCGACTCGAATGAAGCTGGCCGTCTGTCATGCATATAACGAATGAAGATTCGAGAGAACGATCATTCATCGAACGTTCATTCGTCCGTGCCGTCTGTCTGGGGTATAAGCCAGGGGCGCCCACTCACGCAGCTCGCAGATCAACAACCAAAGCGACTCGAGTGCTGCTGCTGTGAACCCCTCTCCGCTCCCACGGACGCCTAATGTCAGTGTGTTGGGTACAGTGGGCTCTTCTGTTGCCTCCCAGGCAGAGGCAGCAGAGGCAATCTGAAAGCTCTGCGAATAGAAAGCGTTCCATCTAAAGTAGCCTCTTGTCGCATCTTTATATTCTGTTGTCTCTGGTATGAGCTTGAAATCGCATATAAAGTTTCAGAACTGTGTCTATATGTTTCGGATCATCACTAGGAAAACTCCATCGTTTCTTTATGATAACGTAAAACTATCCTCCTCTCAAAGGACACTTAATTTTATCATTCCTTACTATAAATATTGTCCATCGAAATACTCCTTTTTTGTTTGCGCGGCGAAATTGTGGAATGGGCTCCCAAGAGAATGCAAATCTTCTCTAACGGAATATCGATTTAGACAGACGTATTTAAAGCTATGCTTGTGAGTTCTTGTATTGTTCCTCCGTTTTTGCACTGTAATCTTAATTTTCTTTTCTATATTGTTAGTTCTTTCATTGTTCCTCTGTTTTGCTCTATTATCTTAGTTTATTTATATTGTTACCTAGATGTTTTTGCTTTGTTGTTTTTGTTCTACTCGCTATATTATTATTATTATATTAATACTATTATATTATTACTACTACTATTATTATCTAATATTAATATTAACCATGCATTGTACACTGTAAGGCTAGGCCTTTGTACTTATTTCAAATAAATTATTATTATTATTATTATTATTAAATATGAGAGCCCATTTGAGCGACAACTACAACAACGAGTTTTCGCAACGACTACGCAAACTTGGAGAAGGAAAAATTACCTCTCCTAACACTAACAGTAGTAGCGCTGAAATTGATCTTGACGATAGATTGGGCCACATAGTCCATAAATTAGAACATCTAATAGACGCAATATATCCCGGTCTTGAAAATTGATTGGAAAGAAATTATCACTGGCTTTGTTCAAAGGCAATAGTGTCACCCAGAAACGATACAGTGAATGAAATAAATAAACTGATTTTACAGAAAATTCCCGGTCAAGTCAAACAGTATAAGTCAGTTGACACGGTGTGTAATATTGAGGATGGATACAGGGCACTATCCTCAAGAATTTTTAAATTCTTTGAGCCCTTCTGGCCTACCACCTCACGACCTTATGTTAAAAGTCGGCATTCCTATCATGCTGTTAAGAAACTTGAGCCCTCCCAACATGTGTAACGGCATAAGGCTACTGTGGGTAGCAGTGGGACAACTTGCTTATATTCCGCGGAACCCATGATTCCACTTCTAACAACAGAATCGTGACCAAAAATTTCTGATGCCTCCACCCTACGATGCTGCATCGGCAAGCAACGCAGAGAAGTTCGGCGCGCAATTTTATTCTTATGGGCTCATGCGTTGTGGTGAACCGCATATGTGTCGTCGTGCCTTTGGCTGCCGGCATCGAGAGTGCAAATCAAATTCTGGGAAGTGACCATCTTTATATTTATTTGTCTATGATATTACTCACCCTGTCAACTGACTTATACTGTTTGACTTGACCGGAAATTTCCTGTAAAATCAGTTTATTTATTTCATTGACTGTATCATTTCTATGTGACACTATTGCCTTTAAACAAAGCCAGTGTACATTCTGTTCTTTCGCTGCTTTTGTATTTTCCAATCGAGGAAAAATATAAGAAATCGTTCGCTTTATCGCCGTTTTCCTAGATAAAAGGAAAAATCTAGGTAGTCCGGAACCGCCACCTTTGTAGTTTCCTCAAAGCCATTGCCATTTTGTGTGCGAAAACGACCTGTTTGCTGTTGTGTAATAAAAGTGAAGCATTGAAGAAATATCTTGTTAAATTGAATTCTGTGTATTGTCAATTCGCCCCTTTTTTTGTCGTTTGAATCCGAGGTCGAACCTCGGCTGATTTTTGGTAACTTTTTTTGTAAACTGATTTCAACCACCGGTGAGTGATTGAAGCTCACGCCCCCAGAACCGGTAAATTCAAATTCACTTTTATGCGTGTAGCTAATAGTGGCTAGCACATTGGTCCTTCGAGCCGGATATAGACGGTGCGGATGAAAAATTGTGAAATCGGAACAATTCCCAGGGTGAAAAAAAACAAAAACAAAACAACTGATAAACAAAAACGGTTTGATCGCTGTGATTTGGTGGTGAGGAACGGTTTCCGTTTTTTTTTCATTTTTTTTTATCGCGGAATCGGAGTTGACGCGAGTGAACATCAGGAACTGTCATCGAACGTCAAACAGGCGGGATATTGGTAAGTCGTTTCATGTTAGTCTTGAGGGTGAGCAATGGATGAGTTGAAAGCAAAGCAGTTGGCCCAGAGGAAAATTATTCAGAGATTTATTGCCAATTATAAGAAGGATGGAAAAGAGAGAAGAACATCGAGTTCTTATGAGAAACGTCTCAGGGACTTTCAGGCCCATTGGAATCAATTTTAGCATGGGCATAGTGAACTTTTAGTTTTGAGGTATTCCGATAAATCTATTGACGTCAAGAAAATCGAGTATTTCGCAGAAGATATTTATTTGCAAGTGGAAGAAGTTTTTACCGAGTGCTATGTCACCATGGAGGAAAGGTTTCGTAAGGACTATCCTTCTCAATTGGATCAGTCGGTTGAGAGCTCCAAAGTAAAAATTCCGCAAGCGGCTAATGAGAACTCTTCGGATGGTTCTATAAGATTGCCAAAACTTTCACTGGAAAAATTTAATGGGGATTATCGGGGTTGGCCTACGTTTCACGATCTTTGTAGAACTTTGGGCATGATAATAAATCATTGAGAGCGGTCCAAAAATTACAATACTTGAAACTGCATTTAACTGGAGAACCAGAACATCTTTTGAGACATTTCCGGTTCACCGAAAATAATTATGAAGGTGCTTGGAAGCTGCTTACTGAACGCTACAATAACAATCGAGTTTTGGTCAATGCTGAGTTAAAGGCATTATTTTCGCAACATGTGGTTACGCAGGAATCGTCAGGTGGAGTTAAAGGGTTACTAGACACGACGCAGGAATGTTTGCAAGCATTAAGTAATCTCAAGGTAAAGGTTCAAAACTGGGATCCAATCATAGTCTATTTTATCGTGCAAAAACTTCCACCTGATTCTCATCACCTATGGGAACAAAAGATAAGTGACCATAAAGAGTTTCCTACTTGGGAGGAATTGAAAAAATTTCTCGAGTCAAGATTTAGGACGTTAGAAGCAATGACGACGAAGAAACACATGCAAACAGATCAGAGGAATGTTCAAAGAACGAATTCCTTTGGAGAAAGAAAGCCATCTCATCGAAATTTTCATATTGCTGCGAGTCTTGTGTGCACCCTTTGAATATGAAACTAACTGGAACGGAACACACGAAAAATTTTTGAGGCAATTTCTTAAAATGTGTCTGTGCAAACTAATACTGAAACAAAAAGCCATAGCAGCAGTAAAAAGAAAATTTTCGGTAGGGGCAGTTTGGCGCGCATTTTTAAACTTGAACTTATGACAGAACAACATAAAAGCATTCAGTTTAAGTTTTACAGAATGGGTGTTCTGTTCACACCACCATCTTTTTTTAACACATTCAGGGCCAGCGCCAAACAGTTCAATATATGTGTTATTGATTGTGAATTGAAAAATTTCGAATGCGCATTTTTCTTAAACAGGGAGATTTAGAATTTTCTTAGTTACTGTTTTTTTGCAATTGTATTTTCTAAATCTATATACTTTCTCTCCATTTATTTAGGTGTAAAACTAATGATATTGAGATTATTTTTATTATAATATATTTTCTGTGCCTGTATAAAAAGATGTATGGACGAGAGTGTTTAATAATAAAGTTCTAACGACGTGCGTAACAATTTGCTTTTTTTCGTTGATCAATCGGTCGACCATTCGCCCAGTTACTAGCCTCCCTCTTCTTTTTTTAACCGGGCTTGGGACCGGCTTCGGCGGAATTGCGGCCTAGTAGCCGATATGCTTTTTCTGCTTCGATTTTGCTCCTTTTTAACGTACTACTTACGAAAAATTCTTACGTTATATTTACTTATGAACATAAATTCACATTCCTTTGAATAAAACTAATTTATTTAATTTCTGCCTGATAGACATTTTTTCAGAGGATTTCTTCGCTATAAAGTAATAACGAGTGTTTAAATACTTCTCAATTATTACTTTGATAAGGAGACTGTAGTGTTGTGTAGACGTCATATGTTCACATTCATTTCGGAATAAGTCTTTACCAATACAATACATTTGTACTGAAGAAGAAATTTTTCTAAATAAATTGGCTTGTAGAACACTTCCAGATGTGTAGTGAATTGCTTTTCGAATTTCGGCTTCAACTCTTTTGCATATCAGTACCACACTTTCGGAGGGTACTTTTAATAGTCCTCTGCTTTTATAACTAATTAAAGATTGATGCAAAAGTTCGCCTTGCAAAGTTGAAATACATTCGGGACAATGTAGGGATTTCGTTATTTTGAAAACGACAAATCCAGCTATGTATTCAATAACATAGCTTGCATAGCTAGATAATTTTGATGGATCTGTCGCATAACTATGCTCTTCCAAAAACTGCGAGTCTAAAATCGACGAATCAAAAGCATCTTCTGAAGTATCTACCATACTAGGTCTTGTTGTGGTATTATTAATTTCTTCCAATGGCATTAAATTACTGGCGTTGAGCACCGCAATGTGTTCTAAAGGGAGACAATTTCCTATTCCACCATCCCTAAGTTGACATCTGAATAACAGCTTTTTGTAAGTTGATGTGAATTGCTTGACCGTTGGATTGTTGTATTGATCCAAAAAAGAGCTCGGTATGATCTTGGTTGATTTTATACAAAGGTATAAAGCTCAATTTATTCGTTCTCACGAACCTTTCGTACAATATGTCAATATTACGTAAACAGGCTATAAGGCCTATAAATCCAACATTTCTAGGCGATTTTATTAAGTGCTGTCATGAGGGTAGCCTTAATTCTGATAGGTATTTCACAGCGTTTGCACAAAACTCAGTTAAAATTGAAATATTATTTTCACACAAAGCTCTTTCCTTCAATTCGAATTCCGAAACTTTCCGACTGTTCAAAATATCGAAGATTTCGTTGAGAATTCGAATGAAATTTGAGGTAGCTTCGCTTCCAGCAAATTCTCTTAACTCAAGAGTTCCCCTGCAAAAGTCTAAAGCGTCAGCTACTGACTTGCTCAAAGTTTGTACAGCAAGCTTCACTTTCATCTTCTGATTATGAAAATATATATGCGCTTTTCGCAATTTGTTTGCCAAATGAAGTCCTTCTTTTTCTTGTAGGTCCACTAATTTTATTAAGTAGTCCCAATTAACCATGTTTCCCTGATTGTCTACAAGTATTTTCAAATCGGCAAAAGCATTCCGAACCAGTTTAAGCATGTGGCAGGGGTCTGGATGTAATATATATTTTTCTTCGCTATCCTTAAGCTTAAAATATCCTTTGGAGTTTATGTCTCTAACATCGGAACCCAGCAATTTCGCTGTAGTTAAATTTACTGCCGCTCCATCAAAGGTAACCCCAAGCACTTCAACGCCAGTTTCTAATAGGCTTTGTAAACATAAGGTCACCATATTAGATTTTTGTTCAGCAATCATACTCGAAATGGGAAAATACGCTAATGGGATCTTCCAAGGCTTATTAATGCAAACTGCTAAAAATACTAAAATCTGGCTAGCTATGATATTTGTATTTCCCCCATCGCCTACATCAACAAAACCATGAGACTTTTCGCCGTCCCAGTCTACATGCTGACGAATATGAATTTCGTCAAAGACAAGGTTTACGAAAATTGTCTCCCCGTTTGCCTGTTCTACAGCCTTTTTAATTGCTTCGAAGGATTCTTTCGTGAATCCAGGAGCACAACCAACTTTCTGATACCACTTTCTCAATGTTCTACTATGTGGCAAGCAATTATCAAATGTTCTTCACACAAACTCGTATGCTCTCGGCGACAAGAAATTCAAATTCAAAGCAAATGCTTGTATTTGCAAACTGTAGGACTTACTCATTTTTTTGATCCACCTTTTAAAAGCTGCCTTTCAAAAATGTGCCTATTTGGACCTACAACCTTTTCCAGGATCTCATTATGGCTTTCACAAATTAAATTTCGTTGCTTTAAAGTGGCACAAATTGTCTTCAAATTTACAACTTTTGTTTGCGATCGCTTATTTTGTTGTTTAAGTCTTTTTAGCATCTTATTCTTTTTGAATAATTTGCTTTGAAGACCATTTATCTTCGATTCTAATTTCTTTATAGTTGAAACCGACGATTCTTGCTGGATGTTAGTATTAGTTCCCTTAATTAAAAATACAACTCAATAAATTCAGTATGTATATACAATGGCGCTCTAAACATTTGCAACGAGAACTGAGTGTTTACAAATGCCTGCTGTATTTCAGTAATAAAGCAGCTTGTACACACTTAGTTCTGGTTGCAAATGTTTTGAGCGCCACGGTACCCATGTGTAGTTGTAGAAAATTGAAGAAAATTGTGTCGGATATGAATTGATCTTGTCTGTAAAATTCCTTCCATAAATGCTTTATTAGACTATACTTAGTATTTAATTGCAGCATAATCCCAATGTAAAAATATTAAATGGACATAAATGAGCATTTATGAACAGAAGAAAATATGTATATCAGTTATAAAATAATTTTTACAATTTGAAAAGAATGCATACTTACAACTGAAATTTTTGTTTGCGAAGATCTCAATTCTAGTTCACTTCCCAAATTACTGTTGCTGGGTGCGGTTTCAACTCTTTCCTTATGCTGCATTAAATCTGCATCACAGTATGATGCATTCTCCGGCGCCGCAGTAAATTCATAATTAGCAGGAGTATTCTCAACTACTAGAATTTCATCCGTTGGCTAAAATTAATGTATAAAAAATAAAATGCAATATGTAAACTTCTGCTATCCTCTTACATTCTCCCTGAAGATTTCATTCGCATCCGTACTATTGGACGCAGCAGCAGTATCTTCCTGAGGATGAACCGATGAAAACTATTTAAAAAAAAATACATAACATTGATCAAAGTTCGGTTCCTTATAGTTGTTTAATACCAGTTTTGAAATTACATGTTCCCTTTCATCAGCTACTAGCTTTAATATTGGAACTGCTTCATTTCTTAGCATCGTTTTTTTTTCAAAACGGATAAGATCACTTTCCAGAAAATGCTCCGAACAGATATACGTATTTTTTGTAATGCTCAAATTCATACGTCCAATTGCACTCATCCATAAGTTACAATAAAGGTCACTTTTTGGAAACCTGTAATAAAAAATTATATGAAATAACATAGTAATAAAACTAGTTTATTATAATAGCATTCTTGATAATGTAATAATAAGCAACTTTTCGCGTTAGTATAAAATTTTTTCAGACGTGAAAATTTTCCTTTGCCCCAAAAATTTCTGTGTAGGTTGAACTACGGCACTGATCCAACCTACAAACAAACAAAATGGCAGCCAAAAAACTTTAAGAAATATTTTATTTAGAAGAAAAATCATTTTTCTAACACAAATAAAGGGATATTTCAATGAATAAAACTTCGTAGTTAAATAAATTTTATTCTTACGTGTGAAAAGATATGCCGGGCGGACGGCAACGCATTCTATTTTGGCAAACCGGCACTGCACACTTCATTGCGGATTTACGTTGTTTTCTTCACTGATCTTTCTAAAAAAAAGTCAATTATAATTTCTACACAACTTTTCTTAAAAACCATGCACCTCACTTGAACCAAAAACTGTTAGTTTTGAAAAAAACGGCACTTTTTCGCGTTCACAAAATTATTTGAAAACTAACTGACACCTTTGAAGATGAACTGACACTCAACCTACAAACAAACTGCAGAATTTGGCTAACTGTCAAATACAATTTTTGCCTCATTCACATACAGCACACGTATAGGGTAGTTCCGTTCCAGTTAGTTTCATCTTCAAAGTGTGCACCGCGTGTGGTGATAAGCACAATTTAAGACACTGTCCGAAATTTGGTTCGCTGACTCCGGTGAAATGATTGGAAATCGTGAAGGAAAAGGATTTATGTATTAATTGTCTCGGATTCAGTCATTGACTAATCAAATGTCCTAGTAAACAGAAATGTTATCACTGTCGCCGTAGCCATCATTCCCTTTTGCATCGGGGTACAATGCCGGTGGCAAACTCTAAAATTAATCACCCACTCAAAACGTCGCAATTGGCACGAATGTGTCAACTTTTGTGTAATTTTCTCTTTAGGGTAAGAAATCATTGTTAGAGCGTTGATCGATCAGAGATCGCAGGCGACTTTTATATCGGAAGCCATAGTGCAAAGTTTAAAATTGCGAAAGGAAGCGATCAACGCAAACATAAATGGCATAGGGGAGATGAGCACTGGGCAAGTACACTCTCGTGGCAGATTCATGCTTAAGCCTATCAACGGAGATGAGGGCATCGAGGCTGAAGGCTTCGTGTTGAAAAGACTCACAAGCCTGTTGCCCGCCAGAACTTTGCTAAACAAAAACTGGCAGCAAATCAATGGATTGGAACTTGCCGATCCACAATTCTATCAGTCTAATAAAATAGACATGCTGTTGGGTGCTGATGTGTATAGTCGAATTATTTTGGATGGAGTAAAAAAGAGCGGCATTGGAGAACCAATCGCACAAAAAACTTTATTCGGCTGGGTACTGTCAGGGGAAACGAGCAAGTCTGAGGACATGCGGCTTAACCTAAATAACTTTCACATAGAACTCGATAAGCAAGCTCTTCTGGGAATTCGAAGAGATTCCAACCAAACCACGGCAGTCCGAGGAGGAGCAGAACTGTGAAGAACATTTTGTAAGGACTTGTAAACGGCTACCATGTGGTCGATACGAAGTGGAATTGCCGCTTCAGGTGGAGTCCGAAGACATTCATCTGGGAAGATCCCGATTTATTGCTGTTTCTCGCCTGCTGCAAATGGAGTCAAGTTTTCGCAAGGATACACAGCTCAAGCAAGAATACCAGAAATGCCTTCGCGAATACATTACTCTTCGACACATAGAAAAGGTCTCTAATAATGAAGAAGCTTTTCGGAAGGAGGCAGAGTATGGGGGCTACTACTCATGCTGCTATTTGCCACATCAAAGAGTTATAAAGCAGAGCAGCTCAACCACGAAACTGCGTATAGTGTTTGACGCGCCCAAAGCAACACAAAAAGGCGTATCACTTAATGATAGAATGATGAAAGGACCTGTAATCCAACACGAGCTCGCTACACTCCTGATTCGCTGGCGGAAGCACCAGATATAGGCTATTGATTATGTCCTAAAAAACAGGGTAGAAAGGAACTACAACGTTGATGGATTTTTATTTTATGAATCGTTCAATTGGTTATTAAGGATGAAAAAACCGCGGAGTGCTATTAAATTAGAGGGGTGGAAATTATATACAGGGTGGGAAATGCAATGCTTTTGGTTTTTTGAGTATATTTCGAAAACGAAGCAAAATTTGGGATTTTTTTATATGACAAATTTTGTAGAGAACATGATTTTATATCGAAATGGCTTATTTAAAAAATTTAAAAAAAATTTTAGTTCGAAATATATTAAAAAAACTTTAACAAAAAAACCCAAAAAATTCAATTTTTGTTTTTTTTTTACTTTTATGCAAATAACTTTTTTCTGAGCAGAGATAGGGAAAGACATTCCATCATAGAAAAACAAGTATATACAATTTCTTACAAAAGGACGAGTTGTATACATTTTTTTAAAATGAAAATTGACTGAGATATGGCCGTTCAAACTTTGACATGTTTTTTCGGTTTTTATTGAATCTATGATAATATCGTTTTAATCCTTAGTTTTGAATATTCAATTGAGTTTTATCGAATAAAGACATGCTAAGTTAATTTATTAGTAATAAATAAATGTTATATGAACGTATAAAATATTTATTTCTTTTTAAACAAGTAATTAACTACTAATGTATAAAAATTCCTTTTTGTTTACCTAAAATATACTATGAGTTTGAAAAAGTGCATTTATAATTAACGTAATTTAAAATTTATTTACGTATAAGTGTTTGTATGTGTATATATAGTATTTAATTAACACGGTTTGAAAGTTGGGGACACAAGAGTGAGAGAGAAAGCACGAGTGGTCCCCATGGTCCCCAATATTTTGGAGGATCTGTTGTACAGCATGGTTTAAGGACATATTTTCAAATGCAGCAGTGGAATGGTAATAATTTAAACCCTCTTGACGGGTTGGAAAAAATCAAATTATGGATTAATTGCGATTTGCATGACCGAACTTCCTGCGCCAGAGTGTTTGCTCAAAAAACTAGATTGCGGATGCACCACAGATTGTCATGGACGTTGTGGTTGCAGAAAATTAGGCATTGCTTGCTCTATATTCTGTAAAGAATGTCTAGGAATCAATTGTGATAATGCTCAAGCAACAGAGGTATCAGAAGATGATGTTCTTGAAGAAATCGACGAAGAAATTGACATCCAATTTGATAATATTGTCGATGAAATGTAAAAAATAAAATTATGAAATCCCATTATATACAAATACATTTATATATATGTATGCATATAAGTATATTTTAATAATGTTTAACTTAAATGAGTAAATAAGTTTTAAATTACGTTAATTCTACATGTACTTTTTCAAATTCATAGTATATTTTAGGTAAACAACAATTATATACGTTCATAGAACATTTATGTATTACTAATAAATTAATTTAACATGTCTTTATTCGATAAAAATCAATTGCATATTCAAAACTAAGCATTAAAACGATATTATCATAGATTCAATAAAAACCGAAAAAAAATGTCCAAAGTTTGAACGGCCATATCTCAGTCAATTTTCATTAAAAAAAAATTTACAACCCGTCATTTTGTAGGAAAATTTATATACTTGTTTTTCTATGGTGGAATGTCTTTCCCTATCTCTGCTCAGAAAAAAGTTATTTGCATAAAAGTAAAAAAAAAAAACGAATTTTTTGCATTTTTTTTGTTAAAGTTTTTTAAATATATTTTGAACTAAAAATTTTTTTTGAATTTTTTAAATAAGCCATTTCGATATAAAATCATGTTCTCTACAAAATTTGTCATATACAAAAATCCCAAATTTTGCTTCGTTTTCGAAATATACTCAAAAAACCAAAAGCATTGCATTTCCCACCCTGTATATAATTTCCACCCCTCTAATTTAATAGCACTCCGCGGTTTTTTCATCCTTAATAACCAATTGAACGATTCATAAAATAAAAGCCCATCAACGTAATATATATATATATATATCGGCAAATCCGTATAAAGCCAGATCATGCAGACTATCAACGGATCGTTTGGTGCGACTCATCTGAAGAACCGATCGAAGATTGTAGGCTGTTAACCGTCACATTCGGAACAAAGAGTGCTCCATATTTGGCAAGACGTTTTATCAAGCAACTGGCAGAGGATGAAAGTAGCAATCCTCTTGGATCGAAGTGCGCTGAGGAGGACTTCTATGTTGATGATTTGATCTCTGGTGCAGATGATGTCGAGACGGCTCTAAAAATTCAGGGCGAGCTGATTGTGTTGATGAAATCTGGATGTTTTTTGCTGCGGAAATGGGCGTCTAACTCGGCGAAGGTAGTGGAATCTGCACCCATGGAACATCGCGAAGTTAACCTACCTCTGGATATTAAAGATGGCGAAGGAATCCGTGCATTGGGGATTGCTGGAATCCAGTAACGGACACGTTTTCATACTTGCGTAAATTGGAAACTACACATTTGAAATGGACAAAACGAAACATTTTATCGGAAATCTCTAAACTATTTGACCCTCTTGGCTGGTTAACCCCGGCAATCGCATTCGCAAAATTGATGATGCGAAAGCTCTGGCTAGAATACACGATGCCAGATAATTTTAAGTCAGTACCATTGCAGTGATTTAAAGGTAAACGTCAGTGAAATAAAATGAACTGCACACTAGCCAATCGAATACTAGCTTCGCCGGCTACATGAAGCTAGTACACAAGACAGGATAGTAAAATCAGTGGTAGGGGGTGCTACTAGCTCAAAAAATAGAACCTCATCCTATTAAACTATCCTAGCTTGAGACGCTAGCTTACTAGCTTTCTCACTAGCTTATTAGCTTAGAAATCAAGCTAGTTCTGTTTACACGAAGCCAGAACTACTAGCTTGCTAGCTTACTATCAATATCTTGCTATCCTGGCTTGAAAAACTAGCCTCGTGTATCCCGGGCATAATGGTAAAAATACTCAATCACAAATTTTTACAAACACGTACATATATTACAACGCTGATGAAGAAGATTCCTTCATCTTTTCATACAAGTTAATAAACACTTTGAGGGTTTTTGTTAAAAAAAATTTATCTTTATTTCTCGGCTCGACCTTATAGCTAGGGAGCTGGTGGCAGTAATTTTTATATGATTTCATCGTCTGACAGAGGTTGATAATATTAGAGTACTAAGTAAAATAATCATTTTAAACAATTTCTGCCATTCATTAATTGCTGCAATATCAAATAGGAGCTTGCAAAAAATGTTAATAAAAATAAGCGTCTTAAACGATATTATCGCTTCTGTCGATAGTCTTAATAAATGGTATTTAATATAAAAAAAATATTAATGCTAGTGGCAGAAGTTTTTCCTGCTGTGTTTTAGAGTAATTAATTTTTTTTCTAATTATTATGATATATAAAAAAATAAATTACTTCATCGGCAGGCAGATTAGAATAATTATCGAAATTATATTATAAGAGATAAAAAAAATTACTTCTGCCACTATGATGAGATGATGTTGCATTAATAATCTGTATTGTTGAAAAAATGTTTAAAAAAAAAAATAAAAAATTATAACATCGTTTCTGCCTTTAAGTCTAATATTTCTATTAGTTAGGAGAAGCATAAAAATGAAAAAGGCAGAAAAATTCGATACTGTCTTTTCGAAGGCAGAAGTATTTTACTATAGTCACAGAGAGAAAGAGAGAAATATACAGTCCCCCTGTTCATCGAATTAGGACCACTCACAATTTTTATCATTCCTGAGAAATTTCTCGTAGCTTAATAAAAATGCGGGTTTTTCCAAACAAAATCATTTTATCGTACTCTTAGTGGCGGCGCCAACATAATGTGAGCGCAATTACACCTTACACGAAGAAAGCAATGACAAGTTCATATTATAAATATATATTCTGATAATAATTGTAACGATAATTAATAAAAAGTATAAATGACAATAATTTTTTTTTAAATAATACATTAGACATTAAAAAATAAAAAAATAAAAAAAATATAATACATATGTATTTGCTTTTTATATTACATCTAAAATCAGAGTTGTAGATTTATGCCACCTTTTTCTTATATTTACAAATACTTTACAAAACATAAAAATAATTGTTGAAAAAACGATGGAATGATATAGCACTAATTATTTTTTTTACAGTTTAATAATTATTTTTATAAAAACTCCCACCATCCTGACTTCTGCCAGCTTTAATTTCACTATCTATAAAATGTATTTAATGGATATAATTGATAGACAGAAACGATAATATAATTTTTGGCAGTTTCTTTTTTTACAATTTCGAAATTATTTATAAAAAAAAATCAGAGCTACCTGAGCTCGCCACTTATTTTTTCGAGTTAACATAGGTCCAGCCTACATTACATCATATACCTAAATTGCCACCAACTCCCTAGCTATTAGGTTTATTGCGAAAATGGGGTGAAGAAGAATTTTAAGAATTTGGAAGTTGTGAGTTAACTTACATTATGAGACACACACGCACACACCCACCCACACAACTTTACTTTTTTTTGTTTTTCAGCAAGATAACTTACATAATATGGTTTGGTCAGAATATGTAAAAAAAAATTAGGAAAAGTCAATGATGATGTAGAATATTCTGCACGGGAGTGATTGCATATAACAATAATGTTTTTTGTAAGAAAAGGTATTGAAAAAATACATTGCCGCAAATATGCTGCTCTAAAGCACGAAAAACGTGGTAATTATAATTCCCTAATAATACTAAGGAGTTCGCCATAAATTAAGCATCTGTAGTCTCCGCTGGCAAGAGGTAAGTTCGTATTAATAACTTGGCACCAGCCGTAATGACCAAGTAGCAAAGCTTTATTGGATGTTCTGGCAGTGGTTCAAGATAACTTTTAGCACAGACAACTATCAGACTATTCATGTGGCTGAAATCGAGAAAAATTTTCAAGTCCCAAAGATGCAAACATTGGGTTGTGCTTTCCAATGAGACTTCCACGCACAAGCAATCGGCGAACATCGCGTTGCAGTCGCAGAGCCTGTGCTGTGGGATTGGAATTTGGAAAGGTTATTTTTCCTTTCCCTTTACCCCCTTGCACAGCGATGGGGCTTATTTATTTATTTATTCGCTTAATACAAGCTACAGATTTAATGAGAACTTAAAAATTAAAAATTAAAATAAATTAAGAATTAAAATAAAAATTAAAAATTTAAGGGAGGAGACTGTGAAAGGAGCGATTAGGGGTGGCTATTAAGGTTCCGCCTGAGAGATGTTTTACTCAGGTGGAAGTCAAAGGAAGGAAGGGAGTTGGCCTTGCGAAACATGCGGGTGAGGGGCTCAGAAAGACCGTAGTTGGTACGGTGGTAGGCGGGGCGAAAGAGAGGGGCCGAACGGAAGTTGCGGGGATTGGTGTAGAAGGAGATTCGCTCAAGTAGAGAAGGGCAGTCAATCTCGCCGATAAGCAGCTGATGTATGAAGGTAATGTCGGCGAGGTCCCGCCGCTTCCACAGGGGCTGCAGGTTAATCAGCAAAAGGCCGTTTTCATAGGGGGGGAGGTTAAAACGGTCGGACCAGGGAAGATCACGTAGAGCGAAGCGAAGGAACCTGCGTTGGATAGCCTCAATCCTGTTGATGCTGCTGGATTGGAATGGGGACCATACTTGGCTAGCGTATTCAAGGAGAGGCCTAACGAAGGTAATAAAGAGGGATTTGGCAACGTAGGGGTTAAGGAACTCCTTTGACCAACGCTTCACGAAGCCAAGCGCAGAGTTGGCCCTAGCGATCACGTTGTCTATGTGTTCACGAAAATTAAGTTCGCAGTCACAGATGACACCTAGGTCGCGGAGAGAGGAAACGGATGAGATAGGATTATTAGACAAACGATAAACTCTGGGGGAAGAAGAGGGGCGTCTACGGGAGTATGTGATGGATTGGCATTTGGAGACATTAAGCTCAAGAGAGTTTTTTCTGCACCAAATGCCGAAATTGTCTAGGTCGTCTTGAAGCAGTCGGGAGTCGGAGGTAGAGGATATCCGTTTGGAGATTTTCATGTCGTCGGCGTAGATAGAAAGGTCCGAGTGCTTGATAATGCACTCGACGTCATTGATGGCCAGAATGAAAAGCAACGGACCTAAGTGGCTGCCCTGGGGGACTCCCGAGTTAGCCACGAAAGAGCTGGAGGAAGAGGAGCAGAAAAGGACCCTGTAGTGGCGGTGTTCGAGATAAGACTTCATCCAGGTGGTAAAGAGCTGATTGAAGCCAAGGGAGTAAAGTTTGAAAAGAATTAATTCATGCGAGATTTTATCAAACGCCTTACTGAAGTCAGTGGCGATGACGTCAACCTCGTCGCCGCTTTCCAGGGCACACAGTGTTCGGGAGATGAAGTCGGTAAGGTTAGTGGTGGTCGATCGGCCTCTAAGGAAGCCATGCTGGGACGGGGAAAATATGGGTTTGCAGTGAAAGAACAAGCAATCGTAGACGATGCTTTCGAAGAGTTTCGGTATGCAGGAGAGTTTGGCGATAGGGCGGTAGTTGGAGATCTCACTCTTACAGCCCTTTTTATGGATGGGGATGATGAAGGAGTCTTTCCACTTTGCCGGGAATACTCCTTGGGAGATAGAGAGTTGAAAAATAGAGGAAAGGGGGCCAATCAAGTGTTGAGCGCACTCTTTCAGTACGATGGCGGGAATACCGTCAGGGCCAGGGTTATGATCATCAGGAAGGGCAGCGATGGCGGTAGCAGCCATTGCAGGGTCGATATTGATGGAAGCAAGGGTGGTCTGAGGGCGGGAGTCCATGAAATGGAAATAGCTAGCATCGGGCTCGAAGGCATGCTCACTGAAAGACTGACTGAAGTGGTGAGCAAAGAGATTAGCTATTGAACGGGGGTCGGAGGAAGAAGTGTCGTTAAGTTTCAGAGTGGAGGGGTAGCCACTAGATTTCCTTTTAATGTTGATGAATTGATAAAAACGCTTGGGATCGGAGATAAGGGTAGACTGCATACGACTCAGATAGTCGAGATAAGATGATTCGCTGCGCGCAGAGAAAAGAGAAGCCGCGGCAAGTTATTCGGAAAGGTCGGGGTCAGTGCGCGATAGTAGGTATGCCTGCCACAGCTTGTTTCTCTTATTCCGAAGGGATCGAAGTTCTTTGTTGTACCATGGGGGGGAGGCGGCATGATCTCTTCGCGGTCGATAGGGAAAAGATTGGGCCAGGCAGGCAAAGAGTTCGGTGTAAAAAACGTCGAGGGCATCAACAACGGAGAGCTGAGACACGGTTGTGAGGGAAGGAAGGGACGATTGGGAAAGTAGGTAGTTTAATTTGCCAAAGTCACCCCCGCGGAAATTGAAATGGAAAGATGTCTCCGAAGTAGAGTGGAGAGGGGTGGACTCGAGGGCAAGAGTTAGGAAGAGAGGAGGGTGATACTGGTCAAGCGTAGATAGAAGAAGAGAGCTTCGAGTGACAGCCGTATTAACAGGGTCAGAGGAAAAGACCAGGTCGAGCTGTCTGCCAAGATTGTTGCTTATGCCACTAATTTGGCAGAGACCAGAGTCGGAGAGGCGGTCGACAAATAAAGTCTCCTTATCGGAGAGGGCGTTGGAAGGGACAAAGTAGAGGTCGTCGTCAGACCGAAGCCATACTAGACGGGGGAGATTGAAGTCGCCAAGAACGATAACTTCGTCATTGGGACCAAGGGTATTAAAGATGGAATCGATTGCATCGGTCGCAAGAATGTAGGCCTCGAGTGGTTGAGAGGGACGAATGTACGCGCAGAGTATGAACAAGGATTTGCAGGTAACCGTGATTTTGACGCAGACGAAATTAAAGCTTGAGGAGTTAGAAGAAGTGTGGAGGCGGGCACCGAAACGAGTATGTACAGCAAGAAGTACACCGCGGTTAGAGGGGGTCAGGTCGTTATCGCAAGCATCTGCACGAAAGACAGAAAAATCCGCGGAAAAAAGTTCATTGTTGTAAATACTAGGAGTTAGGTTGGTTTCGGTAAGGGCAAAGATATCGTAGGGAAAGACTAGGGAATTCAGGAAAACCGAGGCGGTTTTGGAACGCAGACCTCTGACATTTTGGTAGTAAAGGGAAATACAGGTAGGGGAGTGGGCATGTACAGACGGGGGGAGGGCAGGGGGTGAGGGAGATAAAGGAAAAGAAGAGCCTGTTGGGTTAGGAACTAAAATAGGATTTGTGATCGTTCCGGGCTCTTTGGAGGTGGGAGATACGCCGAGAACTGACATAGGAAGCGAAAGTGGTTAGGTCAGAAGATACCTTGTCGGCTGAAATGCCAAATTCGACGTGAAATTTAATAAAAAGATCGCGAAGTGTGGTCAGGTCAGTGGGGAGGCCTTCCTGGTGAATAGAAACCAGCACATTGGTTTTGGTTTTGCCGTCAATGCAGACAGAGTCTGGTTTATCGTGGAGGTAGGCAAGGAGAAGACGGACGTTGTCATATATCCTACGGTCACGAAAGCGGGACAGGAGATATCGACCTTCGGTGGACTCGGCGGAACGAATGGTGAGTTTGACAACGGGGGGGAGAAGGGGGTCAATGAAAGAAGTTTTGGGAGGAGAAGATTGAGCGAGTAGGTCTGGGTTGGGGGGAGGTAGGCCCGAAGAAGAAGAGGGGGAAGGAGGAATGGATGAGGGGGGCGGATTGGAAGTATCAGGATGTGAAGGATTTAAGGTGTGAGATTTGACAAAATTTGTGGCTTGTGGGGTTGCGCTAAGGTGAAACGCGAGGGGGATTCATTTGAATTTTTCTAGGAATCCTCTGAGTTGCGTGCTCTGCTCAACTCAATGAATGAAATCTTCAAGGGATTTTTGGTGGCTAGGTGTTTTTGACTAAATTATTTAAAAAATATAACTTAGGAATCGTTTTGAATGTAAGTTTGCAAAGGGTTTAATTTTTATTGGATTGAAAGAGTTAATTCAATTAATATAGGTTTTTATCAGCTTAAAGAATATATTATGTTTAAAATTATTTCTGCAAAAAATGCGTGCATGTGGTGAAACATATTTTTATACAAAGGAACAAAATAAGTTAAACTTCTAAAGGGAGTCTGAAAAACTTAAATTATATTTAAAGTCGTCGTAGAATTTTATCAAAGACTTTATAACTATAAAGATGTCGCACGCCGAACAAATTCTGTGGCCACGAAAAATTTCGATAGGTCGTAGCGCTACGACCTATGTGCAGCAAAAAGGTGCTGCAGATTTTGCCGAGTCCTACTGCAGCCTAATAGCTGCTGCGGCGGCGCTGGCCCTGCGGTTGGCTTGTTTGCTTCACTGCTGTTCTGCGCAAGGGGCTTGTGGGTCTGTTCTGCCGGGAAACGAGAGGGGATTGAATTTTATTATTATTAGCTATCTACCACTTTGTATCAAAAAGGAAGTAAAAAAAAAAAAAAAAAATTTGTTATAAAACGGGATCTGATACTAACATTAGCCGCACTTTTAGTCAGTATAGGATTAATGATCCATGGAAAAATTAGTAGGAACACAATAAAGTTCGAATGGACGAATTAATTGAGATAGAGGAAGAGTTAAAAAGAATTTTAGCAAATTTTAATAAAAGTAAGAATAGGCAGTATACAAGTAAAACACTTCAAGATAAGAAAGAAACAGTCAAGAACGCGCTAAACAAAGCGGTAAAAATAGTAACAACTCCAGCAGATGCTGAAACAATCATAGAACTTAGGGAAAGTTACCGCCGTATAAAACAAATAGCTGACTCTATTCTGGATATAATAGACACTCAGCTAAGCTATACAACAATGTTCGACATAAAAACAGCAACGGCTTTACTAAAGCCATACGATGGAAACTATGATGAAACGGAAGCGTTCATCGCGTCACTGGAATTACTAGATGAGTTAACTCCAGTTGAGCAAAAAGGGACAATGATTAAGTTCATTAAAACACGAGTATCTGGAAAGGCCAGATACGTGATAACGGAGGAAATGAACTCCGTAAGCCTAATAAAGGCAAAATTAATACAAAAATTTACGCCAAAGGTATCATCAGAAGCAATCTTAGCGCAGTTGAAAAATTGCCGCCAAGGAACAAGAAAGCTGGAAGAATATTCAAGTCAAATAGAAAACCTGACGAGACAGTTAACCAGAGCATATATCTACGAGGAAATCGCAACAGGGGAGGCAGCTGAAAAGCTAGCAGAAAAAACTGCGGTACAAACGTTTGCCAAAAATCTCTCAAATTCGGAGACATCCCTAATATTAAGAGCAGGAAACTTCTCGACGGTTTCGGAGGCTACTACGAAGGCAACGACAGTGACGATCTAAAGGGAGTTAGGGTACTACATGTACAGACAGGTGCTATGACAACATGAAAACAACAAGAAAAACAATCAACTCAAACGGAAGATGGCCACATTGAATCGCAGCCTGATCAAATACCAGTTATGGAAACGCCATCTCCGTCCGAGGTAAATCACCGGAACTACACCTGAAAGTTAACAAGGAAAGGCAAAACAAAGCTGAATTAGAAGTAAAGATAGTAAGCAATTGCAAAGAAGAATTTAAGCGGTACATAAAATTCCAACTAGTAGAACCAGCATTAGTGCAGGCATTTGAAATGTTGGAAGAATATATAAATAATAATTTTCAGACCAAGACTCTGAAACTTTCGGCCGAAAGAGAAATTTTCAAGTTTATTAGTCAAACCGCATTTAAAATCCTAGGAAATGATAAATTAAACGAAGTAAATATAAAAATATATAAACCACAGACATTCATTAAAGACAAAAACAAAATTAAAGAAATACTCTACAATTTTCATGCGACACCTACTGGCGGACATTTAGGCCAGACGAGGATGTATAATAAATTAAAAGAAATATATAAATGGGAAAATATGAGGAAGAGTATAGCAAAATATGTAGGTAAGTGTGAATTATGTGCCAAAAACAAATTTCAAAAGAGTAGATAGGCTATGCCGATTCGGAGCCATTTTTCCCATAAGGTTTATACAGGGGGCAAAAAATTCTCACTTTTGCTTCAAAAGCTTCTCTTGGTCTTGGACGAGCAGTTTTGTGGTGCGTGACGTCATGAAAGCTCTCGGTCTGGTCGTGGAGGATCTTCTGGAAAGCTCATCGTCTACGTCTAGGACCAGTTTCCAGATGGTGACGTCATGAAAGCTCGTGTCTCGGACGTGTGTGTGTGTGTGTGTGTGTGTGTGTGTGTGTGTGTGTTTGGGGCGCCATCAGGTGCGATCCCCTCCCCCTCCCCGCAGGAAGCCATACCCCTCCCCAAAGGAAGCCGTACCCTCCCCTCCCCGCAGGAAGCCATACCCCTCCCCGCAGGAAGCCATACCCCTCCCCGCAGGAAGCCGTACCCTCCCCCTCCCCGCAGGAAACCATACCCCTTCCCCTCGCCCGCAGGAAGCCATACCCCTCCCCTTCCCTACAGGAAGCCTTACCCCTCTCCTTCCCCGCAGGAAGCCATACCCCTCCCCCTCCCCCGCAGGAAGCCGTACCCTCCCCCTCCCCCGCAGGAAGCCATGCCCCGATTCGCACTCTGCACTAAGATGAATTTTAAATATTAGAGGTATAATTAAAGTTAATAATACTATATATTTTGGGTTCTATGGATTCGAGAAGATGTTTCCAGTTAGGGTATTGGTACTGTTGGGGGAACAAATTTTAATCAAAAATCGTCTACGAGCAACGGTTTCCAAGATATTAGTATATTATTTTTATTATGTTTTCCTTGGTAAAAATTTTACTTCAATATACTTCACACTTGGTCATTGCGTACCCTCCCCCTCCCCGCAGGAAGCCATACCCCTCCCCCTCCCCCGCAGGAAGCCGTACCCTCCCCCTCCCCCGCAGGAAGCCATACCCCGATTCGCACTCTGCACTAAGATGAATTTTAAATATTAGAGGTATAATTAAAGTTAATAATACTATATATTTTGGGTTCTATGGATTCGAGAAGATGTTTCCAGTTAGGGTATTGGTACTGTTGGGGGAATAAATGTTAATCAAAAATCGTCTACGAGCAACGGTTTCCGAGATATTAGTATATTATTTTTTATTATGTTTTCCTTGGTTAAAATTTTACTTCAATATACTTCACACTTGGTCATTGTCCTATTTCGAGCCCAGCCTTTATAATAATTATTAAAAAAACAAAAAAACTTCTTTCATATTCCCTGGCCCTCCTCCAAGTTCTATAAAATGAATTGTAATGCAAAACAAAAGGTTAGTTTGCATAGAGTTCTGGCAATGAGCAGTTATAAAGATTCTACCAAGCTGCTAGAGGAAGATG
The DNA here is from genome assembly GCA_933228815.1 of Machimus atricapillus. Lineage (NCBI taxonomy): Eukaryota > Metazoa > Arthropoda > Insecta > Diptera > Asilidae > Machimus > Machimus atricapillus. Next base: position 10,335,563 of record OW121788.1, read on the forward strand.
GAGACAGAGGAAATAGGTTAAAAGAATTAAAGTACCAGATAAAGGCTGCTACAGTTAAATCAGTTATCAAGCCAGGGCAAGCATCTGAAAGTAAAAATACTTCTGCCGTACGCTACCAAAAGATAAAAGATAATAATAAAGGGCAAGTATTGAAAAATCATTTTTCTAAAACAACCAACCAACCAACCAACTGAATATTTCAGATGAATATTAAGAAATTCCTTGACGATTACTCTAATGTTCTGCTAGAGGAGCATAAGAATACAATAGAAAAACGCTACAAATTTCTTCAGCAATATGAAAATGTAAACAAAGTAACATCTAAATATGGTGAACATTACACCAACTGTACATGGGCGTATGATGATGCAACTGCGGGGGCAGATACCTGCGAATGTTATGATGTGCAACGATTTAACCGGGAGAATCAACGCCTCATGAAATTTTACATGAGGCTGACGAGAAACAACTGTAAGGAATGCCGAAAAGGGTTCGATTTATTCTAACACCAAAAGTATACATTCTACATGTGTGGGAGTTTGCATACAGAGCCAGCCGCAAGGGCACGTGGCATATATGTGCACTCGATAGGATGAGGTTTCAGCAGAGAATTTACAATACAAGTAAAATTCTGGAGTCTATACTGAACCAACACCATCGGGATGTAATATACAATACAAGATTTTATGATAAGGAAATTGAGCAATAAAACAATTGTTTATATTTTTTAAAATGATTTTTTATTTTAAATTATAATAATACATCTTTAGAATTTATCCATGAGTTGTGGTTTGATGAGAATCCCAGCCATTTCACGTAAACTTTATCGCCTTTCGACTTTAGAATTTTTTCAACAAGGTAGATATGAGGATGTTTCACTTTCAGCAGCTCCATTTCGTAAAATCCTCCTTTTATAGGATTACCCTGGTAGTCCTCAAGCAAATATGTGACTGGGTTAGTCACTTGAATTTTAGCAATCTTGAAAACTTCAGCAGTCCAGTTTGGTGTATAGCCTTTTTCGAAAACATGTTTATATTTGCTAATACGAACAGAGTCTCCTTCTTTATATTTAGGCGAATCAGCAATCTTTATGTTATTGTACACTGTAGCTAGAAGATGCTTTTCATTGCTTGCATTGACATCGCAAGGGCGCATTTGGATTGTTCGATGCTTTTTCATGTTATATTGAGATAGTAGTTCCTTTATCATTTGAAGCCACTTGTAAGAACCATTCATGCTGAACTCCTTCCACATCATGCTCTTTAAAGTTCTGTTGAATCGTTCAACTATCGATGCTTTGAGCGATGTATAGGTAGAGTAGTGATTAATTTTATGATCACTCATTAGATGTTTAAAGTGTGTGTTGTAAAACTCCTTCCCATCGTCTGTTTGCAAGTTTTTAGGGATCCGGCCCTCTTGGAATATAGATTGCATGGCTTCAGTCACTTCTGTACCGGTTTTTGTTTTAATTGGTATAGCCCAAGCATATTTGGAGAAAGTATCTAAAACAGTCAGCAGGAAGCGGTAGCCTTTATTTACATGCTTATAAGTATCCATTTCTACTAAATCCGCTTGCCATAGATCATCCTGTCCTTTAATAATGACTCGACGCCGTTTAAAATTTCGGCGAGCAGGTTTGTGAAGCTCATCGACAACTTGTCTCTTACTCATATTACAGATAAATGAAACGGATAAATTGTAGCATTAAGCTTTATTGGTAGACACCGTCTTGCTGCTGCTGCTTCTGATTCTCCTTATTAAGTATATGCTAGAGAACAAATAATTCTCAATCTTTGCAATTTCGCCATTATAGAGTTAGATTTTCTATAGTTTTTTGAGTGTTTTTACGTGTTTCATCGTCTTGCTTTCTTATTTCTGTATCAACATAGTTTTTAGTTGTAGCGTCAGAATTTATATTATTATTTCAGCCCCCCGCAGCTCCTCAATGATTGATATAATTTCATTAGTATGACTATTATTTCCAGCTTGTTGGGATGCTATTAGTATATGAAGCCTATCAACTAGTTCATTAGGATCATTCCAATAGACATAGTTAATGTTTTCTTTAGGCATTCTCATAATTCCTGTTCCAGTACGCAGGGTAGGAGTGTGTACTAACTTTTTTATTATTTTTTTATATTTATAGGTATTTGTTCCTTTTATTTGTTTATTTTCATTAAAATCACGCCTGTGCGCGCTTGTATCGTTTAAAATTGATCGATAATTGTACAAGTCATCTCTATTGTAACCTCTAGGATGTTTCATAAAAATCAGGTCAGATAAACCTTTGGTTATCTTATATGACCTGCCTCCAATAACATAACTTTCATCTTCAGCTTTTAATGTTGAATTGCCTATCTTCCATCCATCTCTGTAGTACACTCCATAGGTTTTATCAATTTTCATACTCTTCTGATTAACCAGATGCTTATATTTTTTTAATATTTGACCTGACGATTCCAATATCCGTGAACTATGTTCTTTTAATGTTGATGATTGTATTGGTGTGGCAAACTTATCATCATCATTATCATTATCCTCATCCTCAAGATCATCAACATCATCAACATCATTAGCGCCAGCTTTTTCATCCAATGAATAATCGTCAAAGTGGAGAGGTGTGCTGGTTGATTGCATCTTTAGACGTTTACGTGCAGGTGGTGGTGTGTATATTTCATCATAGATTTGTCTCTTCTCTTGCTCAGGCTCTGCTTTAATTTCTTCTTTAGGATCAAGCTTTACTGTCATCGTTAGCTCTTTTAGCGTGCTGGTAATTGGCTTAAAGGTTTCCTCCAATTGAGATTCTTTTTCGATTTTGTCAGTCTGTAGAGCTTTATACTTTTTTCGTATAGCATTGCTTGTCTTTATAATATCCTTCGTAAGCTTTTCATCCATGTTGTTGTTGTTGTTGTTGTTGTCGTGATGACAGTTACAGCTACACTAATTAACATCAATATAGGGCTGTACAACTTATACAGGCAGCTATACAGGTCTGTACAGGCAGCTATACAGGTCTGTACAGGCAGCTATACAGGTCTGTACAGGCAGCTATACAGGTCTGTACAGACAGCTATACAGGTCTGTACAGACAGCTATACAGGTCTGTACAGACAGCTATACAGGTCTGTACAGACAGCTATACAGGTCTGTACAGACAGCTATACAGGTCTGTACAGCTATTGAGCGTAATCTGTATATATATATATGCTCCTTTTATAGGCTCATGAAGGCGTCAAAGCCTTTCCGGTATCGTCCTCTATCCATAGGACTATCCTTTTCAATTACCAAGAATCCATACTTGTATTTCCAGCACTCAGCACACGCTTTCCGGAACTTTTCAAATCTCATATCAGTATTCACGTGGTCGTTGTAAATATGTTTCAGGTTCAGGCCATCCTGCTTGAATATGATGAACAGATTTGCATTATCCCGAATCAGATGCTTTGGTATATGAGTGTACGTCTGACAGAGGTAAAAGCTGTCTACATCATTATGTCGACCCATGCAAAAGTATGCTCTAATATTATTCTGTTTATCGCAAGCCACATCATCAAAGATGAAAATAGAGTTTGGCTTTGCTTCTTCTGACGGTATGACGTCACAGTTGTTCGAAAATGTAAAATAACCCAGCCCAGATATTTTGGTTGATTTAGCGACTTTGAATAAATGTAAATATTTTCAAATCGTAGTCCATTAGGGTGCTCCAGTAAACTAATCATAACGTTCTCTGAAAAATATGTTCACATTAAGGAATTTTTTAAATAAAACAGTTTATTAAACGTTACAAATATTCTTTTATTTCACAATATTTTATTTTTACATAATCTCTTAATCTGCATTCCTTATACTACAATGTCCCCATGGTAGAGTTTCATGTCTATTATTATTAATTAAATATCGCTTATTATCAAAAGGACTTAGGGATATTTTAGTTTGTTTAGTGCTATACAATATGTGATTATGGGAAACTATGCTATTTTGTGTACGCGTGCACTCCAGGTTTTCGTTAAGACATCTCACATAGTCTTCAAAGGTTATCTCTGTCTTCACCACAGCGGTTTTAACGCCCTTTGCCTTCTTTGTTGTTTGTTGTTGTCCGGCTTCTTTTTGCACCCGCAATGCATACATTTTAGCGCGCAGACCTACAAACTCCAGCATTATATCACCGCTGTTTTCATCCTTCATAAGACCAGGTATCTAAATAGAAAATATTACATAAGTATTTATGTTTCTTTGTAATTATGTGTGTGTGTGTGTACTACCTTCTTATTGACTTGTGGTATGGCATAAGGATTATTTTTGAGGTAGTCGGATGTATCAAAACGATGAAGATGTTGCTTCATATCTTCATAAATGTCATCAGTCTGCACTTCATATATAAGAGAATCAGTGTCGGTGTAGCACAGCTGACAATTGTCATCATATTGATTTTTCATGTAGTTGTAGTGGAACTCGTACAGTATAGTTTTTGATATGTCCAATATTGCCATCCCAACGTAGATGGGCTTATTGAAAATTACTTCTGTTTTAAGTAATTCCACAGCTACCAAGTGATCATCAAAAATCGAGCGCGAGTGGAAATTAGGCTTTGATATAAGTGCTTCGGCTCCATACCGTCTTTCCCACGCTGTTACAAGCTTAATATCTCGGCGAAGACGAACATTCTCCATCGTTTTACCAAATACGGCATTGCATAATAACTTGAACAGATTCTTTTCGAAATCGTTCTTAGCGTTCTTTCTCAAGTTGGCGTTTAGTTCTATGTAAGGTTTCATCCACGCAGCCTGAGAGAATTGCAATGCGCGATGAATTTTTGCTACCTTGAGACCTTCAGTCAAGTACTGCTTCAAATTTCTGTAGTGGATCACGTAATTTGTCTTATTGAATAATGTAGCCAACATTTTTTCCTCCTTGAAACCTGGTGGAGCACACTTTTCTGGGGCCATGGGTAGATCTTTTTGTCTCTCATGAATATCCGTTGGATATTCTAAATCGACTTCTAGTAGTTGAGTCATCAGGAATATCAAAGTTTAATGTGCCTACATCATCCACCCATTTAATATCCTTGTACGGTAAATATTGTGTCATAGCCCATGAGTACATTGCGTTTATGTCATAGTACATGAGGTATGACGATGTTTGGCTGCTATCATAATCGGACATGTACTTATTATTAGCTCGTGCATACCTTTTTGAGCACTGGGTCAGACCACCGCGAATTCCTTTTTCCACAAAGTGAAGAATATTAACATCGTGTAAAAGTTCAATCTCTACGCCTGTATATTTTAGCATCGCATCCCATGCAAACCCGGGTGCGGTATAATAATGCGCTGCGTCTAATCCATAGTTATTGATACATTCCTCCCTGAAGTTCTCAAAGACATCAGCGAGTAGCAGTACGTCAGTTTTCAAGTAGAGATCGCTATATTCACCAAGACTTTGCACTTCGAATTCTGTCCACACCTTCTTTGCGTGCTCATAATCCTCAGTACTAATGTCGCATTTTCCCATAGAGTTATAGAAAAATTTGCGGTCCGGCAATTGAGTCTCATCAAGATTGTCCCAGTCCTTGATGTGCTCGTATGGAAAGACACCTTTCCTTGTCAGTAGCTGGAACTTATCATCGCTTATGTTTGGAAGTTCAGAGCGTACAATTTTCTTTTCAGCTAGATAAGATGAGAGTTTATCCAGCGATGATGGCATGAAGCGAAAAGAATCAATAAATTTGTATATGATTTCGCTGCCTTCCATATACTTTATAATCGCAATATAATTTTCCGTATTATTAGGTATTATTTTTAGACGACCCTGCGTGCTGTTTGCTACATCTCTGATGAGGAGATGAGCATCGTACTTGCTAAGATTGTGGAAGACTATAGGTATCGTTCTGGTGTCCTTGTAATTAATGTTGCAATCCTGATGAGCAGCTCCTCTATATTTTCCTGTGAGGTGACAGTGGTCTCTCACCTTAATGTCTGCGGGAGTGAATCCTTTTCCGCATATATGACATGTTCGAGCAGTCACAAAATCTTGATTTTGGTTTGGTGTAAGAGGGCCCATTGTTTGAGCGTTTTGAAGAATATCTTGAGCTCGTTCCGCGATATTCTCTAGTTCTTTTGCGAACCACTCTGCACAGTTTAAACCTCTGTAGCTATTGTAGTATGAAAGTTGTTCGTCATATGAGCATTTGAAATAGTAGCCCACGCTGTGCGGTTCATGCTGTTGATATTGCTCTGTCTTTCCGAATTTTTTATAAATCGGTTTCAATATGCATTCAAAATCTGCATAGACTATGAATGGAACTCGTTCTTTGTTTTTGAAGTTCTTAAATTTTAGACTTTTCTCAGGCGAGAAAGTAACTCTGTACTCATTGAGTTTTTCGCAGTCTTCCAAGTGTCTACTAAGCTTTTCTTGCGTGTGAAAGTAATGAAGGCACCGATCGCAAAAATATTTTGTATGACCCGTTTTAGATAATTGCAATGAAAGGAGCCGCGATAAATGCTTTATCCATACATAGTGATAGCGGATGGGCTCATTGTTTGTGCTAGAGTCTTCCTCCTCCTCCTCTTCGTCCTCATAACGGTCCTGTATTAACAACAGATTAACATGTTGTTCTTGGCGATTTTTCGTTAAGCGCGATGGGTTTACCTTGTATTTTTGCTTATTCTTTACCAAAATATATACATTTATGCTGAGATCATTCATTTTCTCAAATTTTTCAATATGTGGTCTGGTGATCGGGAATGCTATTCCATCTAATTTCAAGACTGTGGAATAGTGAGGATATGATGAGGTTCTATCGGGGTGTTGTAACCGATCAACTGGATGCAAAGCTGAAAGCACTGCCCAGGCAAAACATGCACTGTCGCTGTTTTTAACATTGATGCAAGCTTCTTTTTTCTTAATTTCAAGAGGTAGTTCAATATAGGACGATCCCAGCAGTGGTGTATACTTATTGATGTTAATCATCAAATTAATGGCTTGTTTCAGCGCCCAACCAGAATCTCTTTCTTGGAATTCTTCTAATTCCAACGCAATTTTATTCATTACGTTTTCTGCGAACCATTCTGCTATGTTTGTGTCCTGCGATATAACCACATTTTTTGTGTTTATATATTTTATCTCCTCCAATTCCTCGCGACTTGAAGCCTTTACAAATTGTCCGCAAAATACACTATTAACCTTTAAAAATGCTTCTTTCTTCAAAGCATTTATGATCCTTGGAACAAATAATTTACCACAATCCTCCAAGAATTCGAGAGGGTCTTTGTGGGCAAGATTAATAATTACCCCTGTTCGTATACTATAACAAATTAAAAAAAATATATATATAACACAATCTACATACAAATACCTTCGCATAATAATAATAATAATTATAAAAGTTTGTATGAAGAAAAATATTAACTTACCGATTATTAAAGGCTGCTTTCATATCCTCCCACTTTACTCGGGTTGACATCCAAGAAGAGCGGTTGGAATTGTGTCCTGCACCGGCCCTCACTTTTAATTCTTTTAATTCAGATCTATGTCCTAATATGGTGGCGATGCCTGCTAAGATTTTATTTTTAACACCATTCATTGTAGCCCTGCTCAGATCTTGTTTGAGAGCTCTCAACTCTTTGGAACACACTTTCACACTTTGATCCACTAGCACGTGATTAACTTTAGCATCCTCAAGGGCTGACTTAGCCCTTTGCACACAATCACTTACTTGCACCATTTTGAATTAACTTTCAATTTAAACTTTGAACTTAATTCACTTTTTAAAAACTAACTAAACTGGAGGCACTAATTCTTCAGCGCTCGAATAAGAACTGATCCAAATCTGTCATTGCATTTAATATATATATATCAATCATTCAATCAATCAATCCCTACCAAGAAATTCGGCAGCACCCCTAAACAAAGAACTCTTTGTATTAAATAACCCATTCCATTCTTATCTAATGTAATTGATCCGCCTGCAACCCAAAATATTCTAAGTCAGCGATAATTCAGATCTTGAAAATTTATAAAATTCACTCCAAGCTCGCGCCTCCGTCCCTAAACAAAGAACTCTTTGTATTAAATAACCCATTCCATTCTTATCTAATGTAAACACAGCCACCTGCAAGCCAAAAATATTTCAAGCCAAAAATATTGCAAATTTCGCTTCAAGCTCTCGCCTCCGTCCCTAAACAAAGAACTCTTTGTATTAAATAACACATTCCATTCTTATCTAATGTAATTGATCCGCCTGCAACCCAAAAAGTCAAAAAACAAATCCAGCTACTTATTTCGCAATATCACGAAACGGATCCCAGCGAAGTAAGAGCTTGGGTGGGTGCGGCTTCCTATGGATGAGGGGGAGGGGTATGGTTTCCCCTGCGGGGGAGGGGGAGGGTACGGATTCCTGCGGTCTAGGGGAGGGGTATGGCTTCCTACGGGGAGGGGGAAGGGGTACGGCTTCCTACGGGCGAGGGGAAGGGGTATGGCTTCCTGCGGGGAGGGGGAGGGTACGGCTTCCTGCGGGGAGGGGTATGGCTTCCTGCGGGGAGGGGGAGGGGATCGCACCTGATGGCGCCCAAACACACACACACACACACACGTCCGAGACACGAGCTTTCATGACGTCACCATCTGGAAACTGGTCCTAGACGTAGACGATGAGCTTTCCAGAAGATCCTCCACGACCAGACCGAGAGCTTTCATGACGTCACGCACCACAAAATTGCTCGTCCAAGACCAAGAGAAGCTTTTGAAGCAAAAGTGAGAATTTTTTGCCCCCTGTATAAACCTTATGGGAAAAATGGCTCCGAATCGGCATAGCCTATCTACTCAAAAGCACAATAAAGAACCATTGGAAATCACAACAACACCTCAAAAGGTTTTCGATACAATATCTATAGACACAGTGGGACCGTTTACCAAAACGGAAAACGATAACAGGTATGCAGTAACAATGCAATGCGATCTCAGTAAATATATAATAATAATACCAACTAAAGACAAAGAGGCAAACACAATAGCAAATGCTATGGTCAACGGATTCATACTCACTTATGGACCCATGAGTAGGATTAAATCTGATCTTGGAACGGAGTACAAGAACAAGATTTTCAGCGAAATTTGCAATATACTAAAAATTAAACAACTCTTTGCCACTGCTGCACATCCTGAAACTATAGGGGCGTTAGAAAGAAACCACAAGTGTCTAAACGAATACTTGAGATGTTTTGTGAATGAAAATAGGGATGACTGGGACAGGTGGATCCCATACTATTCGTTTTGTTACAATACTACACCAAACACTGTACACGGCTATACACCATTCGAACTGGTATTCGGAAAAAAAGTAAATTTACCTGCAGAAGTGCTAACTACTAAACCAGACCCCATTTATAATCATGACTTATATTGCAAGGAAATGAAATTTAGGCTACAAGAATCTCTAAGAAAAGCCAAACAATATCTAGAAATATCTAAACTGCGTTCTCAAGAAACGAATAATTTAAATTGTAACCCACTAACTATAAAAGTAGGTGATAAAGTATTATTAGATGTTCAAGATAGGAAAAAGTTAGATTCATTGTATAAGGGACCCTATATAGTAAAAGAAAGTGATAAGGTAAATTGTATAATAGAAAATAACAATAAAACTATGAAGGTACATAAGAATAGGCTAAGGAGAATAGAAGTAGACAAGTCCTAAATAACATTTATTGATAGAATAAAATTATCCATAATAATAATAAATAAATAAATAATTTCAAAGTAGCAATAATAAACCATAGGCAGTTTGTAAACGCAAAAGAAAAAAAAAAATTTCATTTTTTTTTCCCCCTTAAGGGGGAGGGTGTGATGAATTAAACATATGACCAGCTTAGAATCTCACTCCCGCGAACTCATAAACAAAGTTCTGAAAGGGAGTCAAATTTCGTAAACAAGCGGTCATCACCCCTGCTTCCATGCGCCTCGATGGTGAGTCATAAAAAAGACGCAAAGCTGTGCAAATTATTCGCGCGACCCAGTTAGGGGTCATATGATACGCACCGGGCCCCACCGGGCGTGCGCGCGGCTGGGCAACAAACCACGCCGAGTTAGCTGACCACGCAGCTTTCCACCGTCAGGTGCTAAGGGCAGTAAATAGCGATGTAAGCAATATTTAGGGTTAATCAATAAATTAGTAGTAGGCATTATTATAAGAATTATAATGTATGTAGTGGTTAAAGACTTGGTATAAATAAGCTGGGTATCGAACAAATAAACAGGATTGATACTACGAACGTCTTTCCGTACGGGACCGTGCTTTCAAAGCTGCCCAAACAAACCCCTATTGGCCGTGCTTAATTAAGCTGCCAAATAACTCAACTGAAAAACAGAAGTAACTGCTCTCCGAGCAGCTTCTGCAAAACAGTAGGTCGGAGCTCTGAAGAACTGCCCCTAAGAATTTGGAATATACTACGATCAGGATCTCCATCCATTCCCGTTACGGAGAGGACTTATCACAATTTGTTCCGAATCATCTCTGAATTTCTTAAGTTTTAGACAGGTACTTATTCCCGAAGCAACTGTATGGCTGAAAATTTGGGTAGCAAAGCGAACTTTTTGCCGATCAAACGTATTGGGATTGATATGCTTATCTGTTAGCTTAGGACATAATTTAACAGTTTCGCTAGAATCTAAATTATATAATTTTTCAATTATATCCCAAGTTACTTTACCATCGGGTGTTACAATGTCATAAGCAAGCCAAGTATTGCGGATACTTTTGAACAGGTGAAGAATGTCGTATAAGGTAAAAATCTTTTTGGTCGCATTTTGGAATTCAATTTCAAACATAAAAAATTGTGGTGCTTCAGTAACACCCAACAGCTTTAAACATTTTCTGTTGTTTGCACCTTGGTCGCAAGTAACACTCCTAATATTAAGTCCAATTTCGAATCCAATTCTGATATTTTCCAATAATATTAATTTTAAGTCTTCACTACAAATTGCATTTTGTGACACATAATAGCTTAAAACATATTTCCAGTTATAATGAACTCCACGAACCATGAATAAGCAAATGTGATCACCAACTACATATTTTCTATTTCCACTCCCAAGATCAACAAATCCATCCACTTGATCCGAGCATTCATTAAAAACTAAATCCTTTCGAATTTTTATTTCGTCAAAAATTATGCAAACTTCCTTTTCCATTTTATTCATTTTAGAAACCTGCTCTCTTAAGTTTGTGATAAGGCAATCATTTAAGCCAGGGCTAAGTTTTTTGTTTGGTGCCCACCGCCATATTGAACTTTGACTTGGAAGTTTGAAGTTTAATGAATTTTTCATAAAATTGTAACCAGAAGTTGAAGCATAATTTAAAGCCTGTGCAAGATTTTTTTCATTATCTTGATAGCTTTTCGTTTTGGGAGCCAGAATCATTTTGCACATAACTTTTGCATTATCGCTTGTCTTCAGAATATCTATATGATCAGAAATATTTTCCAAAGCCGATTCATAACTGAAAATTTTTTCCTTTAATTCATTGATTTCGTTTTTATACTGCTCAATCGTTTTTCTCAGTTTTTCATTTTCTTTTGCATAAAAGCAGTTATTTTTAATATATTTCTCACATTTAGAGCAATTACAATCATGGACCTCTCCAAACATAGTCCTAGTTCTCTTGCGCGGGGGAGCAGTTTGCATATTCTCCAAGTCTGACAGATTGAGGTCTTGTGAAGAATCAGTATTCATAGACTCTGGAGTGTGACACTGCACTTTATCTATATCATCATGAACTTTATCGACAATATCATGATAATTATAAATATCAGCCACTTTATCAATATTTACAGAAGGAATTGCATCTTTTTGCAAACATCTCTTCAACAAGAAATTGCGTTCAAAGTGACGATCACATAAATATTTACCCTTAGTGCAGAAGTCGTCACCTAACAGACACGCTTCTTTCCATGCTTTGGACAAATCAGGATTGTGAAAAATTTGAACATCCTGTGCTCAATACTTTTTGCAGTACAATAGTCTAGTGCACAAGTTCGCACACAAATCCTCTTTTTCCTTTCATTTAGTAAAGAGTGAATAGGTTTCCACTCAAATTTAGTGGGAATAGCATTTTTGGTAAGTTTTTTCTTACCTTTGCAGTCATTAACGAAATGTACGCTACAAACATATTGTTTTTTTAACGATATTGCATTTGTACGACAATTTTCTGCCCATTTATTACAGACTTCCACATTTGTTAGAGGAAATCTGTACAAATTGACACCCTGTGCTCTTTTGTTTCTACAATTTAGAACACAACATTGTGGAACAATTGCCAATTTCCTTGACATTTTCAGGCTTAAGGCTTGGCAACTAAAAAACTAGTCTAATTTAAGCTTATAAACTATAAACTACAAAAAGTGCTCTAAGCTTATAAACTACAAAATATAATCTAAGCTTATAAACTATAAACTACAAACTATAAAAGCTTATAAACTATAAACTACAAAATATAATCTAAGGTTATAAACTATAAACTACAAAATATAATCTAAGCTTATACTCTACAAAAACTACAAACTACAAAATGTAATCTAATAATAATAAGGAACTATTCAATTTAATATTATCAAAAGCTATTTTACAAACTACAAAAAACGTGGAGCAAACTATGCCTCAAAAACGCCTGAACAAATTGTCGCAAAGTATTCAAAGAAATTCGTTCTTCTGCAAATGCCAAAGTGCGAATGAAGAATTATTAACTAGACCAGATCAGCTCATGTCACACACACGAGTACACATTTATTCGCTGCATGTGTCCCTTTTTCCCTTGAAGATTTCATTTATTGAGTTGAGCAGAGCACGCAACTCAGAGGATTCCTAGAAAAATTCAAATGAATCCCCCTCGCGTTTCACCTTAGAGAAACCCCACAAGCCCCATCGCTGTGCAAGGGGGTAAAGGGAAAGGAAAAAGAACCTTTCCAAATTCCAATCCCACAGCACAGGCTCTGCGACTGCAGCGCGGTGTTCGCCGATTGCTTGTGCGTGGAAGTCTCATTGGAAAGCACAACCCAATGTTTGCATCTTTGGGACTTGAAAATTTTTCTCGATTTCAGTCACATGAATAGTCTGATAGTTATACAGTCTGTGCTTTTACTCTTTTAGTATCTAACATTCTGACAATCCAAAGAGCAAAAATCAAAGTTGACTAGCACACCTAGGCAATTGAAGTTTCCGTTCATTTGAAATCTTAACAACTTTAACGACTTCTAAGAACTTTGTATTTTACCTCTTGGATGCCATTCAAGAGTAAAATTTGAACATTTTGAATGTCGAATGAAAATCACGGTGGGTAAGAAGAGGAAAAATATGAATTAATACGCCTCTTCTTGAAATCAATTGGAAGAAAATCCTTGTCTACTGTGTAGCAAAGCTGAAAATTTGCAAAGCGTGAAGCGTTGGGGATGCTGCCACCTTCCTAAAAAATAACTTTGCAAACTAAGTTAAACTTTCCAATACTTAATTTCAACATTAGTTGGTAGGGTACGCCACTGAACTTTTTTGCAGGAGTAGATAATAGACGTATCTACGGTGCATATCTATGCACCTACAAGAAATTATTGGTTGCTAGGGTGCGGCAAAAAAACTGCTCGCTGTCAAAGGCGTAATCCAGTTTGTTCTTGGGGATTTGTGTCACATTTTGGGCAGAGCATTCCCTTCTTTTGTAATTAATTAATTTAAAAAGTGTGTAATTCGATAACAAAAACATATACGAATGGAAAGATTTTTGTTTAAATTTCAAACAGGTTATATCTTGGTATAAATATTGCATTAAATCAATATTTTGCTGAAAATGTAAGCTCTATTTGAAAGCCACCAATCCTGAAAGCTCTGTGATCGCGGCTTTAAAAATTTTCATTGAAAATAAAAAGTATACACTTAGACGAATTAGATGAGCTTACTCGGCGTGAATTTAATTGGTCGAAAATATATTTAAATAAATTATGTATTATTAAATGGCCCCAATGTTTTACTGTCATCGCGGATTTTGATCAATCTTATAGTTAATTTGATGCAAAATTTCATACATATTCAGAAAAAATCCGGCCGACAAATTTTTTTTAGCCGTAAAGGTCTGACATATCTATTTGAAAGGTGTGATAAGGGGTAAAATTTCTCTGTTATCACGGAAACCTTTTTTTTCATTTTACGCATTTTAATGACAGATTCAAAAATATTTTTGTATGCGGACTTAGAAACTGCCGGAAGTATCGCGCATACCAGAATTTATTGCATGGCCGAGATTTATACTATCACACATTTGACTTCGTTAGTCATTTATTTCGGATTAAATGTATTTTTTCTTACTCTGGTTTCTTACTTAGATTTTTGCTTGTATGTAGGTGAGTATATGGAAAAAGGAATTATAGGAAATGTTTAATTTAAATTTGATCATACAATAAATTAAGGTTAATACAGAAGTCTCCGTTCAATACGAGTTTATTTATTAATAATTATCCAAATCATTATCATCAAAATTATAATTTCTTTCTTCGGAAAACGTCATAATACCGAATAAATCAAGATGCAGCAAAATTCAACTAAATCAACAATTGTACGAATTAGGCCAGTCAAATTAAATCCATTAAAATCGTTTTGAGGAATTAGTTCCCAGCAAGCTGGAAATCGTTTTAATACCTTCATTTGGTCCTAAATGTGTGTAATCCGAGTTTGCACCATCCCAGGAGGTGAGCATAACTTTTGGCAGCCATGTAAAGCCCCGTTTACACTGGCGAGTTTACAAGCTAAAAGCCGGCTTTTTTACACGCACTCGCCTAGTGTACATTCCATTCAATATTAAAGAGGGTCATATTCTGCATCGAATGAGCATCTAATCTTCAAATTCAGTTCAGTGGTACAGCCGAAATCAAAAGTTAGAAACCGGGAAAATTGATAAAACATGAGTAAAACATGTTATAGAAATCAAAGCAGACCTTCATGCTCGCATTTTCTTAGAATGTCGATGGTGGCATTTCGAGCCCCTCTTCATCGGCATCGTATTATGTCATATGGTAAGGAACTACAACGTTGATGGATTTTTATTTTATGAACCGTTCAACTGGTTATTAAGGATGAAAAAACCTCGCAGTGCAATTAAATTATAGGAGTGGAAATTATAGATAGGGGGCGAAATGCAACGCTTATGGTTTTTTGAGTATATCTCGAAAACGAAGCAAAATTTGGGATTTTTTTATATGACAAATTTTGTAGAGAGCATGATTTTATATAAATTGCTTATTTAAAAAAATTTTAGTTTAAAATATATTAAAAAAACTTGAACAAAAAAATGCAAAAAATTCAATTTTTTGTTTTTTTTAATTTTATGCAAATAACTTTTTTCTGAGCAGAGATAGGTAAAGATATTGCTTCATAGAAAAACAAGTATATAAAATTTCCTACAAAATGGCGGGTTGCACATTTTTTTTTGATGAAAATTGACTGAGATATGGCCGTTTAAACTTTGACATATTTTTTCGGTTTTTATTGAATCTATGACAATATCTGTTTGATGCTTAATTTTGAATATGCAATTGATTTTAATCGAATAAAGACATGTTAAATTAATTTTTTAGTAATAAATAAATGTTATATGAACGTATAAAATATTTATTTCTTTTTAAACAAGTAATAAACTACTAATTTATAAAAATTCCTTTTTACCTAAAATACATACATACATATATGTACTATGAATTTGAAAAAGTGCATTTATAATTAGCGTAATTTATAATTTATTTACGTATTATTGTTTGCGTGGGTATGTATAGTATTGATCAACGTTTGTTCGGATACCCCCTTAAAATCTGTCGCCCTAAAATCGCGATTGAAAGTTTGGAGGAGGTCAATCTTGAAAATGATTTATAAGTTCTTTCAGAGACATCTTACGATACAGGTTGATAACGCATTAGGAAGCTTGAAAGCTTTCCACCGATACTACCTACGACCCAATTTGTCAACAAACAAGTGGGAGAAATCCCGTCAAATTTCGAAAATGGCAATTTCAAAGCCCAACATTTGGCCTTGACCCTTCGTTCTGCCGATTTTTTGTATGGGAAGCTCGACACTTTTTTGGAAAAAAAGCTTCCTTGTCATGTAGCCTTTCACAAGAAAAAACCGCACTTTTAATTCGACGGCGCGTTCCGAAGTTATTCGTGTTCAAGTGGTTCAGCCCTACGGAGCAGATGCTCAATGTGACGTCACTTTCCAATTGGATTTCATTGCGGATAGTGGGTTTTGTTGTTGTTTTAATTATTTTTACTCGAATAACTTCGGAACGCGTCGTCGGATTCGAGTGCGGTTATTTCTTGAGAAAGGCTACATGACGGGGAAGCTTTTTTTCAGAAAAAGTTTCGAGCTTCACATACAAAAAATCGGCAGAACTAAGTGCCAAAGCCAAATTTTGAAATTCCAATTTTCGAAGTTTGACGCGGCCTCTCCCGCTTTGTTTGTTGGCGGCTTGGGTCGTGGGTGCTATCGGTGGAAAGCTTTAAGGCTCAGCTTTCTAAAGCGTTATCAACCAATATCTTAGGATGTCTGTGAAATAACTTGTCAAGCATTTTCTAGGTTGACCTCCTCCAAATTTTCAATCGCGATTTTAGGTGGAAGGACCGATTTAAAGGGGGGGTGTCCGAACAAACGTTGATCAGCAGATCGTTTCTGTTTCTCAATTGAGAAACTTCTCTATTCTGGTGACGTGAAGCGAATTCACCATGCCTAGCTTTATCAGTTGTGTTGATACGTTTTTGTGGAAAATGACGTGAAATTCTCTATTTGCAGTAGAGATATTCTCTAATTGAAGTTACAGAGACGAGCTGCTGGAGACCACTTAGAATCGATTGGCATACCCCTGTTCAGACCTTAGCAAAACACCCTGTAATACTGAAATAACTTTTAAAAATAACACGACTTATCCGGGTGACACACGGCAAGTCGGCAAGTAGCCTTTGTGAACTGTGAAATAACATGTGACTTTTAACGTCAAGGAAGAGTTTTATTAATAAAAATACATTTTAAAATGCAGAAAGTAATGAAATAACCGACTTAATAAAATTATAGGAGAGATACAGTGATTTTTGGGAACGAGAAATTAAAAATGACAGCTCTAACAGGTGGAAACCTTGGAAAAGTCCAGTGCTCTCATCTTCATTTGCCGAAAATGAAGTTCCTACAAGCTACTTAAGAAATGAGCTTCGAAATGAAAATCAAGGCTCTTAAGTAGCATTTGGAGGGTGACACAAGGTCATAGAAATGATTATTTGCGGCAAATGATCATTTGACTTGGCCATGTGTCGCCGGTATAACTTGATTTTATTTTATTATTTGCCTTTTATCATTTGTATTCAGCAAATAACAACACTTTGTTTTTTACAATCCCCCTGAAGAACGTAAAGTTTTGACGGTAAGAATGTCAATTATGGAACTAAGAAACTTTTCTTAAAGCACAAACAGCATTTCCAGAGCATGTTCAAGCTCAAAATTGTTTTACCCAAAAATCGAAAATGCAGTCGAGTGTCCATTGCTGCGAAGCTGTTGCCCGGATCATTTTCAGTAGCGGATGAAGAAAAGAGATGTTTCCTTTGCTGACTCCCCTAGTGACGGAGTACTTAAAACATTTTGCTCTGCTGACTATGACAGTGGATTAGGTACAAACGCTGATTTGCGAAGAAGTATACGAAGATTTCCACATATTTCTGAACACTAAAAAATTCAAAACTATTTTTGGTTTAATTATTTAACTCTTCCGCTTATTTGATAAAAAATTTCGTTTGAAATCCAATCCTTGAGATGTCTGGTTCATTAAAGGTTCAACCAATTCGCTTTATGGTGCAAAGCCTAATTAGAGCAAAAATTTACTTCTTTGTGCTTCGCATATCGAATAACTGTATGAGTATAATTTCGTTTGAAGGATCGAATCTCGTCTTGGATTGCAATGTCCCATTAAGTCGTGCTACTAAGCACTCAAATATATTGGCGGGATTTTCCGGAATAAACCTAATTCCTGGCGGAAGATTTGGTTTACGCGTCTGGTTTACCCGGTCCTTAGAATTGCAAATTACAGATGTCGCCACTGTCGAACTCTGCCACCTTTAATTCAAATCAACACGTTCAATAAATACGACTAACGAAGGAGACACTGTTAGAAGGCGACATGTAAATTTCAGATAAGTTCCTATAATTTTCTTTAATCAAATATTCCACTGGATGAAGGGAGTTCCATTACAGAGGCGAACAGCTTCGAGGTAAAAGCTCGAAAGCGGAGGTGTAGAAAAAGAAGCCGTATAGAGGCCTGAGACCAGGAGGAATGAAAGAATCTGGTCGGTGTGCCTCAATCACAATGAATGACATGATGGCGTATGTATATTTCACCGTTTACTTTTAAGATCTATGGGATCCTTTTAACAGGATAAAAGCGTGACTAAAATACTTATGCACGTTGATTTGCATTCCCTTGGTTTGAGGTAAATGTGTGCAGTTAAATCACAAAATGGGTTGGCTTTTCTGCCAATCGTAAAACTACATTACTTCATACATATACATACTTCCCCATGCCTCTACACATTCATCCGGGTATCCTCTCCGGCCGGGATATAGGGCGTCTGTCTATGGTTCTGCTTGCGAGCAAACTACCTCCGCCCGAACCTCTTGACGCCTGCCGGTATATTTGCCTTATAAATATATTCATGCTATGTGCATCTGCATAAAAGGTTATTTTGCCTGTCGTTTTTTATTGGAGCTTATAGAGACAAGTTACTCAAAATTCATGGATATCGACTTTTGTCCTTTTATGCAGTAATCAGCTGATACGCGCCGAGGGCGTGACTGTGGGTGTCCCTGCCTGGGAATTTTGGTCAAAAGAAGGGGCTCTTTAAACTTAATATCAAAGGGAATATTTTCTGCAAATGGACTGGTGCACTTAATTCCCAGTTGCTTACAACAACGGCTGCTTTGTAATGAAATGCCTTTTTCTCATTGCAGAGACTGCAGAGTTGTAAGGGATCCACAGACATTAAAATCAAAAGGATATGGTTTTGTTTCATTTGTAAAAAAATCGGTGAGTATTATTAACCTTTATTACGGTTTTCTATAAATTCTGAACAATTTCTTGTTAATGCTCGGAATTTATGCTTTTCACATTAATTGGTTTTTAAAATTTTATTTAGGTACTTAAAAATTGATAAACTCTTCGTTTTTTAATAAAGTGAAATTCATAACATCGACCTAATAAAATAAAACAGTTTGGAAAATACCCAAGTTTATAGGTGCAACAACTTTGATTTGTTTGTAACGTACCACTGTTTGGACGGACATCGTGTTATACTTATTTTCATAAAGTATTTATGTGGAGTTCTACCTCACGCAACACTGAGGCCGAAAATACACATATTTTATGAATTCATTCCATATATACTCACTGCACTCTACCCAGCAAAATATTTGCTTTTAGCAGCATTTGCATCGGCATTCAAAGGAATGCTGAAAGTAAAAATCCTGTATGTTGTAAGTATGTTGTAACACGTTAATTCCTTGGACGGTGTAAATGCGGCAGCAATTTAACACGCTCTTAAATATTAATTCCTCCCATGGCATTGCTGAAATCGTTGTTAATTTATAATATATTTTATTTTTGTAACGTTTGCAAAAAATTTAAAAACTTTGCGTTTTCGCTCTAGATCTGTGCATCCATCTTTAAAAAAACATTTGTAAAGGAAGAGGATGGTCGGTGGTGGGCAAATGAAAGTATAACTGCTTGCCAGAAACTTTATTTCGGATTTACAGATTACGCGTGTCCTCCTTGTCACTGCTCAGACTCGAGTGGCGACTCGGATGCCGGAAAACGGGGTGTCATATCGACGGCATTGCCCGATGGGGAGTCGGGAACTGGGTTGCCCGACGTAGGGTACTTTCTTCGTGTTACAGCTCGGCCATCCTGATCTTGAGAATCGCCCTCGATTCTCCCAAGGCTGTCATCCTTCGGCTCATCGTCAATAAATTCTTCGTCAGACAATCCATCGTCGGGGATAGTGCACCAGGGTTTTATGTTATCCGATGCGTAGACGGACTCGAAACTCCGCTGAGTCCTTGGAGCACCAGGGATATCCTTGATAACGTACCTGTCGTTGTCCAAAACAGCTGAGATGATGTACGGCCCTTTGTATTTTGGGTCCAGCTTTCGGGAGTCTCCTGTTGATATAGACGGGCGCTGAATCAGCACTAAGTCGCCCTCGTTGTACCTTTTAGGCGGGTTCCGGCGTTTGTCGAAATGGAATTTCTGGATACCCTGCGCGTGAGCTATATTGTCAGCCGCTCGACGTCTAAGTTCGTCCAAGTCGATCTCGTTGTCTGATGGGTCCTCGTCATGGAGAGCCAACAGAACGCGATTCCCCAATGGGTCCCGTGGTTTGAATCCGAAAAGAACCTGCTGAGGAGAAAGTTTAGTGGTACAACTTATACTAGAGTTAAGAGCCCATTGCACGCTTCGGAGCAGCGTATCCCAATTTTTAGAACCATACGCCATAGTGGACAAGGCGTTGAGTATCGTCCGGTTACACCTCTCTATCTGTCCGTTTGCTCGTGGCGAACGAGCTGCCGTAAGGACATGCTGGATGCAGTTGTCCTCACAATATTTCCTAAATTCTCCTGCCGTGAAGGCGGTACCGCGGTCAGTAACGATGCGTCTGGGCACACCAAAATGCAGGGAAACGTCTTTCAGCATTCGCAGAACCGGGGTCGTTTTCGTGCTCCTGACAGGTTGCAAGACGACGTACTTGGTAAATCCGTCGATTAATCCCAGGATGTGTGTATTACCCTTGCTGCTCTTCGGGAAAGGGCCCAGGTGGTCCAGATGGACGGTGTCAAACGGTATCGGTGCTCTTTCGATGCTGTGAAGCTCGCACTCCGGTTTATTGTCAGGTCGTTTGTAGTATGCACAATTGGTGCAGGAGGTAATGTAACGCTTGGTTTTGTTCCGCATACGTGGGAACCAATAGTCCTCTCGCAAACGCTGCAAGGTTCGCTCCACGCCGGGATGTCCAACGTCGTCGTGACACGTCTTAATGATCCTCCACACCGCGTCCTTTGGCACCACCCATTTTGTCCCTCCATCGATCTTCCGCCACAGCCTACCTCGGCTGATCTCGAAATCAACGTGGATTTGCCTTTCCTCATTCGTTACAGGGCTGCGCTTCAACGTCTCAATAATATTTGCCAGCTTTGGGTCGCTAAGCTGCATCGTCAGAAGCCAGTCCTGATCATCTATGTTCAACCCTAGAACATTATCTTCCCGATCGAGACCGATTCCCCGTACCTCAAGTGGCCGCCGGCTCAAAACGTCGACATGTTGAAGTAGTTTAGCCCTTCTATACTCCACATCGAAGTCGAATTCCGATAATTTCAGCCACCATCTGGCAACGCGTGGAATGATATTTACCTTTTAGGACGTTGCCTTCACCGCCTCGCAGTCGGTAACCACCTTAAAATGTTTGCCCAACAAATAGCTCCGGAATCGAGTCAACGTCTCAACGACTGCGAGCGCCTCGAGCTCGTAGCTATGGTAGATCTGTTCTTGAGGCGTTGTTTGCCTACTGAAAAAGGCAACTGGGTGAAGACCTCCATCACCTTCTCTTTGGAGCAATATACCAGCGAGTCCTATAGCACAAGCATCGGTGTGCACCTCATGTTCCTGGTTAGGGTTATACAAAGACAGGACTGGACGGCTAGTAAGAATCTCCTTTAGCTCATTGAATGCCCTTTCTTGGTCTGCAACCCAGGCGAAATCCACGTCTTTCTTAAGGAGCTTGGTTAACGGCGCGGCAATGACTGCATGCTGGGGAACACACTTGCGGAAGTAGCTAGTCAGCCCCAAAAACTGTCTCAGCTCATGTACGTTAGCTGGTCTAGGGAAACATTTGACAGCGGAAATTTTACGTTCGCTGGGCCTTATTCCTGCCGCGGAAACCTCGTAGCCCAGAAACTCAACCGTCGTTTCAAAAAAATGCGATTTCTTTAACTTTAAGGTGAAGCCCTCCTCAGACAAAATGTTCAAAAATTCTTCAAGAGACTCCATTCCATGCCTGAACGATTTACATGGAATGAGTACATCATCCATGTACACAACAATGCTCCCCTTACGCATCCTTCGCTTTAACCCGTTCATCAGTCGTTGGAACTCGGACGGGGCGTTGCAGAGACCAAAAGGCATTCTTAGGAATTCATAAACTCCCTCCGGAGTGACAAAAGCGGTAAATTTACGCGATTCGTCCGCGACAGGTATCTGGTAGTAACCAGAAGCAAAATCCAAGACTATAAAATGTGAGCTGCCGTTCAGCTGCTGGAGCAGGTCCTCAATAACCGGTAGAGGGTGTCTATCCTTGACCGTTGCCAAGTTTAACTTTCGGTAATCGATTACCATGCGGTTGTCTCCGTCCGATTTCTTTACCAATAGCGCAGGCGAACAATAGTTGGACCTCGATTCCTGGATTATGCCCGCATCCAAGAGCTCCGAAACAATTTTCCGCAGCTGGTCATGCTGGGAAAATGCCAAACGGTAAGGACGAAAAGCTATCACGTTCTTATCGTGAACCTCGATTTTGAATTTCGTGCTTTTAGAGCACCCGAGCTCATAAACATTTCTCGCAAAACAATGCCTATAATTGTGTAGCAATCGCGTTAGCTCGTTACGTTGAGCTTTGGTAATATTACCGGACTGTATTTCGTCGTCTGGAATAATCGAAAGACTACAAATGCCACTTACCCCTATCATGGAGTCAGTCATTGGTGATTCTGCTGGGGCCTCATGGTCGCTGGTATGAGAGCTCTTCTGCCCGTGAGCGCTCTCGTCTCCTTTTCCATCGCAGCTGTCATTATCGTTGACTGCTTCCTCCCACGCAGGACGTTTAGGAGATTGATTCGTTATCTCCAACTTCCCCGACATCTTCACGACCTTTACTGTAGGAAGGTCCACGAAGTTTCTTCCCACTATAACGTCTGTGCACATAAATTCGTCGCGCACACAATAAATGTCAATCCCGTCGGCGGAGGCCCGATCTACCGCCAAGTTCACCGTAACTCTGCCATTCGTATAGCACTTCCCGTTTCCGAAACCCCTCAATGGCATTCGGCTAGGGTATATTACGAACGAGCAAGCCCGAGCAAACGACTCCTTTATCAGGCTAACGTCGCTTCCCATGTCCACGAACGCAACAGTTTCCGCGACACCATTTATCACCACCCGCTTGTGGTATTCGTCACCGAAAACTAGGGATACTCTCGCGGTCCCTTCGTTGCACTCTTTTTCGTTGTGTCCAGTTTTATTACATTTCCCGCACCGGGTCCGTTTTTGCGGCTTAGGGCAATTGACCGAGATATGTCCAGTCAGGC
Organism: Machimus atricapillus; assembly: GCA_933228815.1. NCBI lineage: Eukaryota > Metazoa > Arthropoda > Insecta > Diptera > Asilidae > Machimus > Machimus atricapillus. The sequence goes on from OW121788.1 coordinate 10,358,975, forward strand.
CGCAATTATAGCACTTCCGTCCACTTTCGCCCTTATCGTTACCCGAACCGAAACGTTTAGTGCCACCATTCCCCGAACGAATTCCCATAGTGTTACCGTGTGGGTTTTCGTTTTTCGCGGGCGCCTGTAACCGATCGGCGTGCAATCTGGTAGCCTCTTCGAATTGTTTGTACTGCCGCAGCAGGTCTGCCGGACTGCTAAAAGCCTGCAAGGACAGCGTCGTCCGCAACTCGCGGTCCGCGATGCCGTTAATAATATACCGAATTTTCGACTGGTCACTCAACGTGATACGACTCGCGATCGAAAGCATCTCGAAAAAATACTGTTCAAAAGTCTCTGAGACTGCCTTACGCCGTTTGCTGAGCAGAGTGTGCACCTGTGACTCGTCGCACACCGGGGGAAAAGCGGAAAGTAACCCGTCCCTAAATGCCTGCCAAGAAGTAAGGCCTGACTGACAGCTTTGCCTCCAGTACTTCGCAGCCCCCGTCAGCTTGGAACTGGCAATTAAAAGGGTCGCTTTTTCACTCGCGCCGTACACCTCCCGCAATTCCTCAACCGCTCTCAACCATTGCGCACTGGACACGCCAGCTTTATCGGCGGGGTCGAAACTAGGAGCCACCGAAATCAATTCACGCACCCCAAACCCTTCGCCACGAACAGGCAATGGAGCTCTCCCTGCTGACAAGTGATCTTGACAGCTGCCGCGAATGTCACTGTCAGTGGTTGGAGCTTGAAAAGCTCCACGGCCAGAGGCGCTGCCGTCGCCAAGTGCACCACTTTCGAGGTTAGGATCTGATCGTGCTCCAATTTGGAGGTTAAGGCCAAAACGTGACGCCATTTCGAGGTTAGGTTCGGCAGGCGCTCCGGTTTGGAGGTTAGGGCCGGAATGCGGCGCAATTTCGAGGTTGGGGCCGAAATGCGGGCCCCTCGACCGAACTGGACCTTGCCCCGCGGGGAAGCTATCGGCGGGGTCGGCGTATCCTCGAGCTTGAGTTTGCAGCTGCAATAATTGGAGCTTGGTTTTAGTTAGTTCCAATTCAATACCTAATACTTCTCTTCGGCTCTCTGAGAGCCGCAATTCGTGCTGCAGGACCGTAGCGTCCCCCGCCTCCACAATTCCCTCGAGGGTCGTGCGGCCGTCGCTTCCTTCTCGCACCTCCCGGCAATCGTCGCGCGCCACAACCGTAGAGTTAGCGAGAATGGTGCCGGAAAATCCACTATCCGCAACCTCGTTCCGCAGATTCGTCGCCACATCGCTCACGTTCCTGTCTTCGCTGTCGCTCATCCCGTCGTTCTCCCTTCAGGATAAATATCCCACTTCTGATGTAAAGGAAGAGGATGGTCGGTGGTGGGCAAATGAAAGTATAACTGCTTGCCAGAAACTTTATTTCGGATTTACAGATTACGCGTGTCCTCCTTGTCACTGCTCAGACTCGAGTGGCGACTCGGATGCCGGAAAACGGGGTGTCATATCGACGGCATTGCCCGATGGGGAGTCGGGAACTGGGTTGCCCGACGTAGGGTACTTTCTTCGTGTTACACATTTTTAAAATTGCATTTTTTGAAACAACGCAAAAAACATTGCGAATAACGTTATTATTTCGTTTGAGCGGAAATATGACCACTTGATTTATATGAATTATTTTAGAGAGTTTTTTGTTCAATTTTATTCGTCGATTTTCACTCCTATGGATTTTAATTTCCAGTGAGAATGACAGTATTGTCAACACCAAATTTGCAGCCGAATAAATAGTACGACATTTCTGTATGATTTTTTTGTAGATTACGAATTCGAAAAGAAAAATATTCAATTTTCTTCCACTTTCAGTAAAAAAATGGTAAGAAAGTGCAAAAGTGAAAAGGCCGTATTTACCATTTATGAAAAAACATGAAATGAAAACGAATTTTTCTAGGACATTAGGAGCTAGTAACATTAATAAAAGTTTGAATCTTAAGCTATTATATAAAAATACATAAGGCTTCAAAACCTTTTGAAACAATTCGGGAATTTGACTTTTTTCCAAGCCTGGGCAAATTGAATTACTTTGGCCCCGTTTATCTGCTTGCTACGCGGCACAGATAATTTAGCAAAGCTACTTTAGCAAGTGTTTTTGTCTGCACTGAGAGAAGCTGTCAAGTTGCTTGACAGTTTACGTCAGGTGGTGTATTTTTTGGTTTGGTGCGTGTAATAATTTTCTAGGCGGTCAAAAAATGGAAATAAGAAATGATTTAGCAGCATATTTCCAATTACGTCAGAACGGGCGCAGAAGGAGACAGCGAGAAACTACCATGAAATTAAGGTGTATTTCAGTTTTTAATTTTAGAAATATTAAATTTCACTGCTGCTTTTTTAAAGGTCAATTCTGAGAAGATATTATCAAAATATTAGAATTATTTGTGAATCAATCAGAGGCTTGGTAAGCTATATAATACCCCGTGAAAGACGGTTGTGGGCTCATTCTAGGAGTAAACAAGTTTGGGATAATTTTGAAAACAATTCGGACGACCGCATATGGTTTGAAGAATTTAGAATGAGTAAAGCCCAGTTCCATTTAATATGTAGCGCCTTAAGGGAGGAAATAGAGCCACGAATGAACCCTGTATCCAACAAAAATTTTGTTTCCGTAGAAATGAAAGTTGCTTTAACAATATACAAGTTAAAGAGTTGTTGTGAATATCAAACTGTTGGAAATATATTTGGTCTTCACAAGTCAACCATTCACTTCATTTTCTATGAGGTTATTGAAGCTATTACTAAAATTTTAACACCGCGATATATCAAAATGCCCACGAGAGACGAAGCAGTAAATATAGCTTTCAACTTTAAAAGATTGACAAACATAAGCCAAGTAATTGGCGTTATTGATGGAACCCACATTCCCATAAAGGCTCCATTAGAAGGTGGAAGGGACTTGCTAAATAGAAAAGGATGGGCATCTATAATTCTGCAAGCTGTCGTGGATGATAGTTACAGGTACCTATATATTTTCATGTGCAATGAATAGTCGAAGAAAAATTTAACTTATATGTACATAATTATATAGATTCAGAGATATATCTTGCAAATGTCCAGGTAGTATGCATGACGCACTGACGTTAAGGAATTCATCCCTATTCCAGCACCGGACATCACTTTTTCCAGAGGTAAAAGTATTTAAATTTTGCATTTAGATTTTGTACATATGTATGTATATCCTGTCCTAGAGTGATTATGAAATAAACAACACAAGCGTCCCATTCATTTTACTCGGCGATCCTGCTTATCCACTCTTAGAATGGATAATTAAGGATTTTCCAGGTCACAATTTAGAAATAAATAAACGATTATTCAATGAATCATTAAATCGAGGACGCGTTAAAGTAGAGCAAGCCTTTGGGATGCTGAAAAATAAATGGCGAATGCTTAAAAAACAATCAGACATAAATTACAAATTCATGCCTAAGGTCGTCGCTGCTTGTTGCACATTGCATAACTTAATACGCAGTGAAAATGAAGGTACTTCAAACAGTTCGGCGTCCTACAATGAAACAGAGGAAATTTTTGAGCAGCCAGATAATGAGGAAGGTAGAAGTACCGACACAACTGAAGGTATTCAAATTCGGAACCTATTATTTGAAGAGTTCTGCAGCAGTATTATTTAACTTTTAAATTAAAACTAGCTTTAACGAAAAATAAATAATTTCCTTTATTAAACAAAAAATAAATATTTTCTTTTAACAAAACATAAATATTTTCTTTTAACAAAACATAAATATTTTCTTTTAACAAATAAGATAATGAGATCTTGAAAAAAACTAAAGCAATTCATCTTCGAATGTATGCAGCCTTATTTATTCATCTGCGACTGCGAGTATACGTAAAAGGGTGCAACACGATTTTGGGTCATAATACTCCTTAAGAAGGCTTCGTCACGATCCCTTAATCTTTCTTCCCACTCCTGGTTCTCTTTTTGCAAATTTTTTAGCTCTTCTATAAATTTCTTATTTTCTTCTTCAAGGGTTTGCTTCAAATTCGAAGAAAATTCCTTTAAAGCAGTGGTATAAGGACTTTTACCTGAAAAATAACACATTTTCGTACACTTATTTTTCTTTTCATGAACATCTTATTATCTTACGTTGTCTTGTTTTTCGAGGACGAATGCTACGACCGGCTGTTGCCGAGTTATTAATACTCGTATTCTCATTATTTTCCGTTTGCGAATAGAATAAATCAACTTCGCTGTCTACAGAAGAATAAGAGTTAAAACAAGTCATAATTCTAAAATGTTATTTATATAATAAATTACCATGTGTAGTATCACTAGCTGGTGCAATAATAGCGCTTTCAAATCCAATATCCGTCAATTCGGCGCAAGGTCTTCCACCAAGAAGTATTTCCATTTTTTCGTAGTGCGCAAAATCGTGTCTGCTATTTCCACTTTTAGAATTATTGCACTTCGTTTTGAGGAATGCCGATTTTAATTTTGCGTATTTATATTTTAGCTGATCATTGTCCCTTTCGTAACCCGATTCCTTCATTTTAATTTGGACCTCCTTAAAAATATCGGTAGTTCTTAATGCCTTCGAGTCTAGCATCCTAGGAAGCTGCAATTCGATGCAAATAGCCAAAAATGTATCCGTTTCTGCATGGCCCCAATTTTTACTTTTTTTTCTTCCTTCCATTATTGCACCTGATAGACTGATTTCGATGGCTATGGTTGAACTGACGTTCTAGCCCAAGTCGACTTTTCTCTGCCAAAGTGGCGGCGGTTTATGTGCTGGCTACATTGGCATTTCTGTGCTAAAGTGGCTTTGGCAAAATAGCAAGCATTGCCAACTTATTTCTCGTTTATCTGCGCATATTTAGCAAAGCTTGCTATTTTAGCTCTGCTAAATGTGCGCACATAAACGGGGCCTTTGTTATTTCAAATAAGAATTTTTTTTTCAAATATTTCAACTCTCACTAAATAAAATTTTATTTCAAATGATTATTTCCGACCTTATATCAAATATCGAATTCATCATAAAATTTAATTGAAATATTTTCATAATTTAAATTAATTTATTTCATATAACATGCATTAATATTTCATTTAAAATAATCATTTCTACATCGCAATCTTGCGGCCCACGTGCAAGGGGCGATTTTGGTTTTCCGCTTTTTGCTGGGTGGCCCAAGATCACTTTCACCTTTTATTTTGTGAAAATGCTCCGGTTTTGACCAGAGCTCATTCTTTTTAAGTTCCAGACTTGTTCCTTGCGCTTCGACCGGGTGAAGTTGGCTTTTACCGCGACTTCCTCCTCGGGATCGCTATCAGAGCTTATTGGGAGCTGACAGAGCTTTGTTATTGGGCGCTTTTTTACCGTATTGTTGAATCTGATTGATGCTATGCGTGTAAGGCCGTCTTCGCCGGGATGTAGTTCCACGACTCTCCCAAGTGCCCATTTCTGAGGTGGGAGCTGATCATCTTTGACAAGCTCTAGCTCGCCAATCCTTGGACTGTTACCTTCGGTCTTCCATTTGCTGCGCGGTTGCAGCAGAGCCAAGTATTCCCTTGTCCATCTTTTCCAGATGTCTTGGTGCAGTTTGGTCACCAATTTCCACCTTTGCGTTACGGATACGCAGGTGTCGGATAAATCTGGTTCTGGAGGTGCCAGCAGGGGTCTGCCGATCAGAAAATGACCAGGCGTGAGAGGTTCTAGGTCTCGAGGGTCTGCTGATAGTTGGCCGATTGGTCTGGAGTTTAGGCATGCTTCTACTTGGCACAGTACGGTTGTAAATTCCTCGAACGTTAAAAGTGTTTCTCCCAACACCTTCTTGAGGTGATTTTTAACAGATTTAACGCCAGCTTCCCATAAGCCGCCCAGATGCGGGCTGGCTGGTGGCAGGAATTTCCAAGTAGTTCCATCATTGGCTATCAGTGCCGCAACCTGCTCGGTGACTTGATTGATTGTGTTGCGGAAATCCCTCTCGAGCTTATTCCCTGCTCCTACAAAATTTGTCCCGTTGTCGCTGTACATTTCCTTGCAATTGCCCCGACGTCCAATAAAACGCTTATATGAGGCTAGGAAGGCGTCTGTAGTTAAGTCGCTGACAAGCTCAAGATGTACTGCCTTTGTAGTCATACATATGAATAATGCTATATATCCCTTGAGTCGCTTGGCTCCTCTTCCCTTTGACATCTTCGTTAGGAAGGGACCGGCATAGTCGACGCCGCAATATGAATATGGAGGCGAGGGACATATGCGAATGGCGCGAAGATTTCCCATTAAAGTGTGGCCTGCGTTCTTGCTGTGCCTAAAGCATGTCACGCATCTGTGAATTCTTTTTTGCACCGTGCTTCTGGCGTTGATTATCCAATATTGAGCTCTTATGAAGTTTAAAGTAAGCTGGGTGCCACCATGTAGCGTTTTCTTGTGAGCGTGGTCTATTATCAAGCATGTTAAATGATGATTCTGTGGGAGCAGTATCTGATGTTTCGCATCTTCCGGTAAATTGGAGTTCTGCAGCCTGCCTCCAACTCTTAGAATTTTTTTTTTTTGTTATCTAAGAAGGGATGTAGCGCCAATATTTTGCTAAAGTAGCTCAATTTCTTTATTGATTTTAAAGCAGCTATCTCTTTCTTAAACGCGTCTTGTTGTGCGAGTTCGATGCAAACGGTTTTTGTCTCCTCTATTTCCCCTGCAGAGGGATGATCAAGCTTTCGTTGTTGTGTGGCCAGGCGACAATTGCTTATGAACCGCCGTGCGTAAGCGAGCGCTCTTATCTGTCGCGTATATGTCGAGCATCTGAAGATCTCTGAAGATGATGCCGATGCTTGCATTACCTTGACCGTTTTAAGACCCTCGGTGCTCATCACGTTGTGTGATTTCTGTGTGGGCCATGCCTCAGCTCCCTGAGCTAGCCATAGGGGGCCTCTCCACCATGTCTCCTGAGTTACTAGCTTTTTGGGGTTTGTGCCTCTTGAGGCGACGTCCGCCGGATTATGGCTGGAGGGGACGTATTTCCATGCGACTGTGGGTGCTAGCCTGTGAATTTCGGTGACACGATTTGATATGAAGGCCTCTAGTTGCGAAGGATTCTTCGCAATCCATGCAATTGTTATTTCTGAATCACACCAAGCGAAACTTTTAACCGGATCGACAGTCATTGTTTTTATGGTGTTGCTTAGGAGTTGTGCAAGTAGAACTGCCCCGCACAACTCTAACCGTGGAATAGTGATCTTCTGTCGTAGCGGTGCTACTTTAGTTTTGGCGGCTAGCAGCCTTACGTTGACCCTGCCATGTGGGTCTGTCACGCGTGCAGCAGCATATGCTCTTTCTGAGGCATCACAGAAGCCGTGAATCTGAAGGCTGTAGCCGTTATGATAATTAATCCATCGTGGGATTCTTATTTCTTCTATTTCTGGGAGCTCTGCTTCAAGCTTTGTCCATTCTCTTAATATCTTTTCAGGAACCTGCTGGTCCCACTCAACCTTTGTCGTCGAAAGCGATTGCATTAATAATTTTGCTGAGACGGTTACGGGGGCCAACCAGCCTAAGGGGTCAAAGGGAGATGCAATTTTAGACAAGAGCTCTCTTTTTAAAATTTAAAATTTATTTATTTACGCTTCATCAACAAACTGATTACTACAAAAAGATATTATAAGTTAGATACATATGTATATACAATGACTTAATAATGTGAGGAAGTTAAGCGACATGGAAGTCAACTAAGTCTAGTCTTAATACATTTTTTGGACACATTAAAGTCGAAGCGATCAAAGCTATCATTGAAGCAACGGGACATAGATGTGATAGGCTCATTGAAACCGTAATTAGTGCGGTGATGGGAAATCCGGAGAAAACCCTTATGTCTCAGAGAGCGAGAGGGAACCGCAATGTTAAACGAAGACAACAAAACCGGAGAATCAATATTACCTTGAAGGCAATCAAAGGCGAAAACAGTTTTGGAGATTTCGCGACGAGATTCCAAAGAAGCAAGGTTTATCAGTTTTAGGCGAAGTAAATAAGGAGGTAAAATGAGGGGATCATTCCACGGAAGCCCGCGGAGTGCAAATCGGATAAACCGTCGCTGGACAGCTTCAATGCGGTTTATATGAATGGAGTAGAATGGTGCCCAAACACAACTGGCGTATTCTAAAATAGGTCTAACAAAAGTGCAATATAGCAGCCGAGTAATATAAGGGTCGTTGAACTCCTTGGACCATCTTTTGATGAAGCCCAGAGTAGCATTGGCTTTGTTTGCAATCGCATTAATATGGTCGTCAAAGGTAAAGCGACGATTCAGCCACACTCCCAGGTCCTTGGTTTTATCAAGATGCGACAATTCACAATTGTTAATATTGTAAGCGTAATCCAAAGAGAGCATTTTCCTTGAGAACGACATTGACGTACACTTACTTACATTGAGGGGGAGACAGTTTGCAGAACACCACTTATAGAAGGCGTCCAAGTCAGAATTTAAAAGGAAGCAGTCGTATGGGGAAGATACAACCCGAAAAATCTTTGCATCGTCAGCGTAACATAGAATGTTCGAGTGTCTTAAGCACCCAGACAAGTCATTTATGTAAATAATGTATAGAAGTGGACCAAGATGGCTACCCTGAGGTACACCAGATGTATTAACTATTTCGTTAGACAAGGATCCACGGAATGATACCCTCTGAGTGCGACCAGTCACGTAAGAACCAACCCAGTTCACAAACAACTGTGGAAACCCGAGCGCAGAAAGCTTGGTGGTTAAGATGTCATGACTAATTCGGTCAAATGCTTTGCTAAAATCTGTAAATATACAGTCAACCTGCTTACCAGCTTCTAGAGCAGACACACAGAAATTCGAGAACTCAAGGAGGTTAGTCGATGTCGATTTGCCTTTTCTAAGACCGTGCTGGAAAGAGCCTAAGAATGGCTTACAATGGAAGTATAAAGCATCATGAATGAGAGCCTCAAATATTTTAGCAACCGCGCACAATTTTGCAACTGGTCTGTAATTAGATATGTCGTTCCTATTACCCTTTTTATGCAAAGGGATAATAAACGAGGATTTCCATGATGCGGGGAAAACACCTGAGGAGATTGATAAGTTAAATAAATAACACAAAACACTAACGAGAGAGGCGGAACATTTTTTAAAAAGAGAGACAGGGATTCCATCAGGACCGCATGAAAAACTATCAGCCAAGCCGGTCAAGTGTCGCAAAACTGCGTTGTTGTCAATAAATAAATCCTTCATTCCCAGCGATGTCGCCGGGAAAGTCGTCAATGTATTAAAATCCTTAGAGCTAATATCACAGGTATTAACAACAAAGGCCGTTTTAAAAAAATCAGCGAAAAGATTGGCGATAGTCAGAGGATCGCCGCTTTCTGAGTCTCCGAACCTCAGCAATGAAGGGTACCCGTCAGTCCCCCGCTTTGAATTTACAAATCTCCAAAACTGTTCAGGCTCAGTCGATAAGACACTCCTCATATTATCAATATAATCCGAGTACGCATTTTCGATACCCGTAATAAATCGATCACGTAAATAGGAATAAATCAGGAAATCCCTCTCACTCCCAGAGACACAGAATCTTTTCCAGGATTTAGTTTTTAGATTCTTTAGATGTTTTAGCGAGTTATTAAGCCAGGGGGGACCCGAAGAAGCAGTACTCGACCTGCATACAGGGGCGCATAAAGAAAGGCAGGCGAAAAGGTTTTTATAAAAAGCCTCAACCGCAGCATCGATGTCTCGTTCAGAAAGTACAATATTCCAATCACAATTAGATAATAAACTATTTAGTTTAGTGTAATCAGTCTTCTTAAAATTAAAACAAACATTATTAAGTGCTGGCGTGGAGGTCATCACGGGGTCAAAAAAAAGCGAAACGTGCAGGGCCGGATGATGGGACGACTCAGAAAGCAAGGGAACCAAGCAGCGTTTTACCAAGGTGGAATCAGGATCCGAGCAAAATACCAGGTCCAGGAATCTTTTAAAATCATTGGCAACAGCAGAACACTGCGTCATCCAGAAGAAGTCAGACTGTCGATGAATGAAACGTGAGAAGGCGGAGTCGATGCATATTCGGGCAAAAGTACGCCATCATTGGAAGATGTCCAATTAATGGAAGGCAAATTAAAATCGCCGACTAATAGCACCTCGTCGAACTGGTGTAAGGAACTTGAGAACTCATCCACGGCAACAGCAAGAGCATTGTAGGTAATGCTATCGGCCCCCGGTGGAATATATGCTGTTAGAATCAATACAGTTTTATGTTGTAGTTTTAAAGTAACACCCAATAATTCCAAGTTGTCTACATTCGGGAATTCCACAGCGGTGCACAGAAAATCACGGCGGACGGCACACAAAACGCCACCTCCCACCGGGGCATTCAAATCGGTAGCATGACGATCACGGCGGAATACAAAATAATCGGGCCCAAATAGCTCGTCATCAGTAAATGATCCGCACAGCCAAGTCTCAGTTAAACAAACAACATCGAAGCAGGAATCCATGGTGTTCAAATACAGATTGGTAGTTTTGGAACGGAGTCCAGTTACGTTCGAATAGTAGATGTTGATTTGGCTGATACGTTTTTTGAGACCCTGGCGATATTATCACCACGGCGTCGCGGGACGAACTCACGGGCGATGGCTCCCTCTGGCCAAATCTTGGGGTCCACAGCGACCGAGCAAATCCCTTCAGGAACGAACACCTTAAAGGAAGCATAAAAGGTGCGACCCCCGTGGTCGGATGGCGGACCAATCTTGCTACAGGCAATCGCGTCTCGCGAAACGCCAGAGCGTGAAGAAATGAGGCCAACAATGTCCGATTCTGTGGTATCAGGATGAACCCTAGAGATGAAAAGGCATTTCGGTAATTTTGCCGGTTTTACAATAAACGGGGCGCCCACAGAAGATTGAATGATTGAGTCAACAGCATCAGGGGGTGATGAGGTTGAAGCAGTATTGTCTCCGCCAGCGGCATGCCGACGTCTTCCGTCCTTACGCTTGCGAGGAGCGCTCCTTTTGGTAGAAGTACTCCGAGTAAGCTGACCGTTCGAATGAGATGAGGTAGACTGCTTGCCATCATCAATAATAACCGCCGGGATGGGAGACGCAGTCAACAAATCACCAGCAAAGACAAGCTCCTGGGAGCCGGGTGGATCAGACCGCGCGTCATCCTTAACATCGACCGCAGCAACACCGGCATTGGACTCCACCGTAGAAGGCGATGAAGAAGTCGAAGCACTCGGGCCATCCAGTGCCAGCGACGACTGGCGCATAGAAAGCAAACCAATGTCCGCCGCAACAGATCCCAACAACTCAGAATTGGCCGCTGCCGCAGCAGACCAACAGCCAAGGTCACTTTTAACCTGTCTCATACTGCGGCGGATGTCCTCGAAAACCGGCAAAACTGAAGCAGGTGAATCAGATACCGAAGACGCCGAATGCAAATCGTCGATGGAACTAGACATGAGGGATATCTTAGTAGAAATTCCGTGAGATCTCTCCAGAAGTACTTTGGAGTTCGATTCCGCTGCGGTGACAAGATTTAAGATTTTGTCAACCTTGTCACCAATCATAATTAAGTCATCAGAAATCGACTGCAAGTTGGCCCAATTGGCGAGAATGGACTGCACTTTACTCGCCAAAAGTGAGTGATCATTTGATATAGAATCAGCAATAGTGGCCATCGACCTAAGGACATGACAAGGTTTAATCTCTGAGCACTCAGCGCATGTTGCCGGGCCCAGGGTACATTGAGACCGCGCACTACGCTTTAGGCAATTTGCGTGAAAAAATTGATCGCAGATTCCATCGCACTTGATCAGTTCTCCGGCATTCCTGCCATTGCATATCTTGCAGGCGTTCATTCTCGAAAAACAAAGAGTCAAATAAGGCGAGTGAACAGGTAGTTAAAAACACGCAAATAAATAGTCGAACAACGGACGGCAAACCAATAAATAATAATAAGTTAACAATAATAAATAAATAAGTTAACAATGATAAATAAATAAATGCTATGAATATCACAGATCGATAATGTAGTAATGGTACAGCAGTTGGACACCAGCAATAATAAAAAGTCAAGCTTAGCTGAAGTGCGAGAAAAATCGTCTAGACGTCGATGGAGAGTAACACAGACAGCCAATAATATCACCACGGCACCAAAAACACGAGCGAAATCACAGATCCAAAATCTCGATAGTACACAGCCACAGCTGATAACTTGCAAGCGCAGATGGATGACGACACAGAACCTCAGCCAGAAAGCGACCGTTAGGAAGCAGCGAGTCCGTAGAGGAGGCCAATGACCGAACCAAATGCACTTAATTACGAGCAAAATAATAAAGTCACAGATTACAGACGCTTCAATTAAAGTTCAAGAAAATAATGCGACTGTGGTCAATATAAGTAGAGAGTCACTGCTGTTAGTTTTTCAAATTTAAATACTGACAAAAACGCGGAAAATAAGCCAGGTATCGGAAGATGAATTATCAACACGTCCGCACTGCTGGAGTTCTTCACTACTGTCACTACTTCACTTTTGTTGGAACTGTGTCCGTTTTGCCTAATTTGACCTTGAACTTGAACTCATCCTTTACAAGGCTCCAGTATTGCGTATGGTATTGTGTTCATCTATTTCTAAGATTCCCTTTTCTCTATTTTCTTCCGGAATATCTTGAAGTAGCTCGATCTCGTTTGAAGTCCATTTCCTCAAATTGAAACCGCCCGCCGGCCTTTAAGAGCTTGATGGTTTGGTTGCGGAGCTCTTCAGCCTCAAACCTTGTGTCTGCTCCAGTTAAATTGTCGTCTATATAAAAATCGGGTGTTAGGATTTTACGTCCAATCGGGAAGCGCTGTCCTTCGTCGTCTGCTAGCTGTTTAAGCACTCTGACTGATAAGTTGAGGATGTACTCCTGGATCGGCTCATTGGGGTCCTTGCGCCAAAGAATGCGCTGATAGTTTCTGTCGGCCTGTGCCACCAATATTTGCCGGAACATTTTTTCTATGTCGGCTGTGAACACATAGCGATGCTTCCTCCAGCATAACAGTATGTCATGCAATTTGTTTTGAATTCTGGGACCGGAGTGGAGCAGATCATTCAAACTAGAGCCAGATTCAGTTTTGGCTGAGGCGTCGAATACCACCCGCAACTTTGTAGTGGTGCTATCGTTCTTAAAAACTGCGTGATGAGGAAGATAGTAGACGTTTCTGGGCTCCGCTTTGAATGGCTTTGCTGGGGTCATGTGGCCGAGTCTCATATACTCCTCCAGAAATTCGTGATAAGCTTTGGAGTCTGCGGTGTTTTTCTGCAGCTTTTTCTCCATGTATATCAACCTCGCGATCGCTGTGCTCCTTGATTTTCCTAATTCAGAGCTGGTCGTCTTGAATGGCAAGCTCACAACGTATCGCCCTTCGGTATCTCTTTTGTGGGTGTTCCTAAAGTGCGTCTCACATGCTTCAGCCTCAGTTGTTGAGCTGTTGTTTTCTTGGCAGTCAATTTGCCAAAACTTTTCCATGCTATCTTCTAGTTCCGCGACAGCCGAGTTGTTTGTGTGGGAGTTGGAACCGAACCAAATATGATCCATCCCAGCTTGGTGTTTTGGGCTGCAGGTTGGCCGTTTTTAAAGCCTTCGCTTATTATGTTGGCGTATACGTCGGCGCCTAACAGTAAATCGATGGGTCCTGGCTTGTCGAAGCTGGGATCTGCTAATATTATATTCTGGTGATTCCTGAGAACGGTGCCCGGAAGTTCTGCTTCGGGGAGGTAGGAGTTGAGCTTGCTGAGAACAAGCGCCTCTATTGCGATGAAAGAATTATCCTCTCTCAGCTGAAGACTGAATCTTACGTTACTTGATGCTTTGCCAGATTCTGTTTCCCCAACTCCAAGAATCGTTGCCTTTATCTTTTGCTTTTGTAGTTTCAAGATCTGGACCGCCTCTTCAGTTATGAGGCTTACTTGGGAGCCTGGATCGATCAGTGCTCTGAGCTGATCTAGTTGCCCGAAAGTATTTTTGACCCTTACTATGGCAGTCGGCAACAGCACCTGTCCAGTTCTCAGATGATTTTTGCGGAGGGCAATAGCTTCCTCTGCCCTTGTGCCTTGAGTCACTTTCGCCGATTCTGTTCGGTTTGATGCTTTTTCCATTGAACCGTGCTGATGGAGCAAACTGTGGTGTCTCTTGTTGCAGAACGTGCAAGATTTAGTGGACTTGCACTTGTCCTTGCTGCTGTGTGCCAGATAGTTTGTACATATTCGTTTGCGGGTTACTAATTCGTAGCGCTGCTCTGTGCTCAACTTCTTAAAAACCTCACATTGGTAAATATTGTGTGCTTTGTTGCAGGCTGGGCAACGCTTTCTCAATGTCGTGTGAAATGCTTTTTTATTGCTCCTAATTCCATTATCATTAGTAACTTGCTTGGAGCTTTTCAGGGAGTCAAAAACCTGATAACGTTTTTCCAGAAACTGCAACAATTCCTCTACTGTCGGCATTTCTCTGGGATTGGAGAGGCTTTCTTCAAAGAGTCTGACATTTTCCATGTCGAGTTTCCGAGTCGCTAGGCAGACAATCATTGGGCCCCATTCTACTGTTTTGCAGTTGAGATTCTTTAGAGCTTCCAGACACTCTATAATGGTATCATAGAGCATGATTATATCTGCCTGCGCTCTGTGCTCTGTTCTTTTTAAATCAATAATGGTATTGATGCAGCTTGTAATGATTCTCCTGTTATTGTTGTATCTTGCCTGAATAACCTGGAGCGCGGTGTCGTAGTTACTGTTGTTGATTTGAAGGTGGCTAATCACTCTGCGCGCTTCGCCGTCTAGATGATTCAGCAGGTATTGCATTCGTTCCACATTTGTCAAGCATGCATTGTTATGTATGACGTTAATAAAGATGTCGATGAAAGTCTTCCAGCCCTTATAATCCCCATCGAATTTGGGAATTTGCATGGGTGGGAGCTTGGGGTAGTTGTTGAGCCTGCTTAGTTGACTGATCCTCCCGAGGTCTATGTGTGCCTCCTCAGCTTGTGATGCAGGCGCCGAAGATCGGCTTATAGTAGGCCCGAGCTGCCTGTATTGCTGGAGAATTTGCTCGAGTAGATTGATTTCTCGGTCATGTGCTGCTTGTGCTTGCCCTTCATTGACGTTTGGTGTTTTAGGTGATGCTTGAATCAGAGTCCCCTTGCATCAAGTGCCTGAATGGGTCGAGTCCGGCGTCTGAGACCTCACGGCTAGAGGCTTGCGGGAAGTGCTGCCCACTTGTAGCGAAAGCTGGCCTTGACTGGCTCTGAACTGTGAGTGGCTCACGTCGAGGTGTAGTTCCCTTGTTAGTCGTATCTTCCGTTGAAGGTAAATGGTGAGCTAGATGCCTTCGTACTTCTTTGTAGATGCTTTCCGTTTTCTCAAAGATTTGCTCCCTGAAGTACATGTGATCATCGTCAATGAGCAGCTTTAATTGTTGATGGAGCTCGTTGAAATTTCCCCAAAAGGTTTTCAGTTCTTTTGATTTTTTTGCTATGTAGTCCGTAGTCTTCCTGTCAGTCCCATCCTTCTTTATGTTTCGGAGGAGACGGCTGATGTCTTCAGCTACCTCCTTCTGGGTGGATAAGAGATTTTCCACGGTGGAGTTCGAAGTCATGTTTGTTGTGCCTGGAGGAACCAACTGTGCGATGACTTGATGATGGCAGATTCGGTAGTTTAAGATGCGATGAGATGGTGCGGAATTAACTGTGTGTTAATTCTACTGTTGAAGTGGAGTCGATTTCTGTCCCTGAGCTGCGCCAGTGAATCTGGTTTCCAAAGTGCGCTGAAGTTCTTTTGTAGGATTTGGGAGGACGTTTTACCGCTGGTGGGGAACGCCAAGATCTCCTGTATGCCTTTGTTGAGTGAAGGCTCGAAGGACCAATGTTAATCTACAGTGTGTTGATTAAGAGGGTTGTATGGTGTGTTAGCGAAAAGACGGATTCTCTTTACTAACTGACTTTATTCACTGTGCTTATAATATTTATACAATTTGTACTTAGCCTAATTAACTCTTATGCATTGCCTCACAGCCGGAAAGTAGGCCATCTTGTCGTCAGCAAGACTGACTGACCTAATACCGCGAGGTAAGCAACTAGGCTATTGATTATGTCCTAAAAAGAAGGGTCAAAAGGAACTAAGACGTTCAAGGGTTTTTATTGCACGAATCGTTCAATTTGTTATTAAGTATGAAAAAGCCGCGGAGTGCTATTAAATTAGAGATAGGGGTGGAAATGCAACCCTTACGGTTTTTTGAGTATAGCTCGAAAACGAAGCAAAATTTTGGAATTAATAAAAAAGTCTTATTCCGTAGTTACTCTAGCATTACACTAAGAATAGTTACTCCTAGAGTAACTCAGTATTAAATATTTACTGCGCGTTGTATTAATAAACAAAAAATAGCACCGGAGTAAGTACTCCTATCTTACGCAGTAGATTAGTGGTTATATATGGCAACATCATTAGGTCCCTTTGTTGAATCCTTTCGAATCGGATCGAATAGAGCTTACAAAAGCTCTTTTAGACAAAAATTCCTTAATAAAGTTGTTAATATTTTAACAAATTCAGTCTGCTGAACTGAAACTGGTTAAAATATCGGATAGCCAAAATCCAATCAAATTATTTTGACTTTATGTGCGGAAAAGTTATTTTTGAGAATTTTAGCAACTTTATTAAGGAATTTTTGTCTGAAAAAGGCTTTTATAAGCTCTTTTCGATCCGGTTCGAACGAATTCAACAATAGGGCCAATATAAGCAAATCCTGAAAAAAATTAATCAAGAATTTAAAGGGCTTCATTCCTACCGGGCTCACAAAATGAATGGGAAAGTTGGACTTCTGAAATTTTCTTTAGTCAATGATAAACCGAAACGAATAACTTCTTATATGTACATAAAAAAATAGATTTATACTTTATTCTTTCTTATTTTAGATTTATGCTATAAATAATACTACTTTATGGTAGATGAATATCGCTACTAATTTTAATTTTTCTACACCAAACAAACAAAATAGCATTCAAATATCATTCATTGGTCACATGAGTCATATTATTACACATCTAAACTTGGGGCCTGCTTGGAGTAAATTTTACTCTTAGTTTAAGTCGGGAGTATCTTACTCCGAACTTATTCAGTGTTTATTAATACGAAAACTTACTACTCCTAGGTGTAAGCATGGAGTAAAATTAATCCGAATCTACTTCTCGTTTATTAATACGGCTGTTAGAGTTTAGCAACCGATCGTTCGTCACTCTCCGATAAAACTCCGCTCGAAAATGATAAAGTAGTTGACAAAGAGTTTTCTGAATCTGTAGATTCCAGACTTCTTTTCAGGTTCACAAAATAAAGTTCATTTATCGGCTCTGTTGAATAGTTAATGTTAGCCGTAGACTCCACATCTCCAATGATCTGATGCTGCTCTACAGGACTTTCAGCAATTTGTTGCAGTATTTGGACTGGTGGTGTCCAGGTCTGTCCAGTA
Organism: Machimus atricapillus; assembly: GCA_933228815.1. Lineage (NCBI taxonomy): Eukaryota > Metazoa > Arthropoda > Insecta > Diptera > Asilidae > Machimus > Machimus atricapillus. The sequence goes on from OW121788.1 coordinate 10,376,443, forward strand.
TTTAACAGCATAATGACATTGCTCTTGAAATGAATGAGTAATTCATCCTCGTCGATGATGCTTCCATCTTCTTCCAAGACAAGCGTTTCGCCTTCAAATTCTTTTTTATGCGCTGTAAAACCAAAGGTAAATAAAACTATTAGATAACAATTTAAAAACTCACCTTCTTCAATCACACTTTGGAGTGTCGGTTGAGATAGCACAAATCGTCTTTGTTGTCTGGTCAAATTCCAGACTTTAAATGGAAATTTTTGGGTGGACATTTTGCAAACGTTTTATTTTTCAGTAATTATGTACTTTGCGTCACTCTCTTTACTGCTTATTTATAAGTTAATTATGCTCAATTATTGTATATATCAATTAGATATTATATTTATATGTATGCAGAATTAATGATAGTTAGTTGTTATTATAAATATAAGTTAGGGATTCAAAAAGTGCAATACAAAATGTTGAAAGGGATTGACAATTTGTTCAAAAACTATAGGGAAGCGATAATATTATTTTATTTTTTACATGACATAGTGTAAAAGGTTGAGGGGAAACTAGTAATTCAGACGATATTAATGTATATTCGCACGAATTATTATTACTTACGGATTCAAACAAGGCTGATCTATAGTTGTAAAATAACGAAATTTTTCTGCCATAAAAATTAACACTGTCGAAGATTTCGCTCAAAAATATATTCTGAATACAGATAACGTTTATGTGCTGACTGTCAATTTTTTCTGCTAAAACACATTTGCCTTCATTGTACAATGTAACTTTTATTACTACAGCTTTTGCAACAAATTTCAAATTTGCATTCTGATCTATGAAATTAAACATATTGTTACAGAATTTGCCTTCCTTATAATTCGCACATGGTTTTGGAAGCGGGCGTATATGGGGGCCGGTGTTCGGTCCGCGCAAGTGTGGGCGTCTGTGGCAGGGGCACTGGCCTTCAGCCACACTGAAGAGATCTGGCCAGTGCCCTAGATCGAAACGCCGACCACTTTTTTTGTGTGCTCGTCTGCCTCGGCACACGCACACACAATAAGTGTCAGTTCGTCCCTATATCCTCGTAACCTGTGTGAGTTATAGCGAGGGGCAAACTGTTCAGGCAAAATTGTAACAATATTTATGTCTAGAATTTGAGCATTAGGACACGAAAAATCATTAGGTATTTGTGAAGTAGAAATTGATGCTTGAAATAACTGATGTCGTTCTGATAATAACTTTGTAACGTTTATGTAGTTTTTACTTTTCCTAATCACATTTTTAAACAATTGGTGCTTATGTTCGAACGGCATTGTCCACAACAATTTTAAGGGTCCAAATTATTTTATTAGTTGTGGATAATGGCACAGATAATGATGTTTTGGAAGAAGCCTTTCAGTTGGAAAACATTTTTTTCTGCGTATAAAAAGTATTCTTGTATTATGAAGGATAACTAGACTACGTTTTCTGAAGATATTTCAGATGAGCAAATAATACGGCAAATTTCGATTAACCTTGTTAATAAAGTCCATTCATCCATTTGTCTATTAAAATTTTGATCGTACATGACAATTGGACTTAGAAATAAAAATTGCATATTTTCGTATGCTGTGCCTGGCCTGGTAAACATTTTGAATTTATTTTAAGGCTCGGTAAACATAAGTCTGTTTTAGTTCGTTTTGCAATTTGTTTAAATTTCATGTTAAGAAATGTTAACGATACTATTTTTCTTTCAATGAAACTGTTGAAAATCTTTTTTCGCAATTCCTTCAAAAAGGTCATGGGCAAGGCAGGGGGTAGTCCTGGGTTACAAACTTTATAGTACAAAAGGTTATTGAGAGGTGAATCAAACTTTATACCGGAAACTACACGATTATTTGCATTCTCAAGTTCTTGAACTGCTATTTTATAATTTTCGTTATCGCGACGTTCTTTAGGGAGAATATCTTGATTGTTTAGATTTTGCCTAGAGATAAGACAAAATCTGCAAAAGTTCACAGAAGTACTAAAGTTTTCGACAAATCCGCCAATTTGATGACTTCCGGCATTATCGCCAAGAACCGCTATTATGGCTCCTCTAAGTGATTGACAATTGTCATCAATATTAACTGTAATGCCAGATGATTCAAGTAGCAACAAATCTGATATAAGATATTGAAAAACCTTTTTAATTCCAAAATATTTGACATATTGCTGCTTACAGAGTAAAACTAATTGAATATTATGGATTTGGGGACGATTAGGAGGATAAAGATTTCCCAGCATCATATAAACTGCAAGAAGAGAATTTTTTCCTTTAGAAGAGGTTAAAGGATTGCAAACTTCAAATGTGTCTTGATGTAGAATTAATTCAATTTTTTTGTCATTTGCATTTTGTACACCCTACCATCCATATAATTTTTGTAAATATTTTGATTAGAATCAACAGACTTTAAGAAATGAACCTGAACTTTTTTGTTACAAAATAAAGTTTTAAGTGTTTCCAAAATAGGAACATAATAATAAGAACAATCAACATTAATGTTGTTGCGCCCCAAATAAATCTCGAAAGGTTTTACATATGAAAAATTTTGTTGAAAATAGTCTTTTGTAAGATGAATCAAATTTATGCATTGAATTCTCAATCGTGGAAAATGTGGAAGTTATTTCTGAAAGGACACAATTTCTTATTTCAAGCAAATTTTTTGTAACTTTTCCTTTAATGTTACAACATTGAGAAGCCTCTAAATCATACATATGTATGTAATTCTCTTAAGAGTTCTTGAATAGTTTCTGCCGATAAACCAAATCGACTTTTTAATTTTAAGAACAATCTCGGTACAGAATTAAAGAAATCTTCATAGTGATCTGAAACATCATTACCGCCAACATATAATTCATTTGCGACATTAGATTCCTCTAATTATAATTGATCTTGTGTAATATTTCCAACATCCCGATGTTTTCTGAAAACGTGACTTCGTAAAGAAGATATATTATCAAATCGATTGTCGCAATGCATAACATGTTCCCCACCAACTAAATGCATTCTAACAATGTGTTTTATTATGTCTTTTAAGGAATTACCAATAAAGTTACAGAGAGGCTCTTTGCACATATGAATATTATCACTTCCCTGCGAAGGTTTTGATATTGAATGATTCCGAAAGTTATGCGAATTAAATGAATTGTAATTTGAAAAACACTGGCCACAATTATCATTTTTGCATTTAAAAGAAGCAAATAACTCAAAACGATGCGAATATAAATGTTTATTATAAATTTCTAAATTAGAAACACTTGCCCGCATGTATCGCACTCCATTAATCAAACACTTTTTCATTATTTGGAGCCTCAAAAGTTAAAAAAAAGAGAATGACGCAACTACGATGTAACTGCTTACGCATCCACAGGAGAAATGTCGTTTTCATATAAATGCTCTCAAGCGTGCTCGATCTTGTTTCTGGAACAAGTGATTTTACATACATACATTGTGAGGAATTTTACTCTCAGTGGTGAACATTTGGAAAAGCAATAGCAGTTTTGCTATACAAAGTTTATATTTACACAAACAATTGGTATTCTTAAGCAGCAATATGAATTTTAGAGGTAAAGTGTTTAAATATACAAATATTTGTTAAGTTGCACACAACTTTCTTTATTTTTACGCATGTATGTAGATTTACTTCTATCTATAGTAAAATTTTACTTCTTTGAAAATAGCATTTTTCAAAAAAAATTTTACTTTAATTAAAGAGGTTGTGACAGATAAAGAATTTTTATTGCTTGTGTGCGCGGGGTTATGGTGCCCAACGCTTGGACCCAAGCGTGTAAACTATAACAATTATAATCAAACTTTTGCTCCAGTAGCGCGACTTGAATCAATACGTCTGATTTTGGCACTAGCTGCGGAATTCGAGATGAAGGTTCAACAACTGGATGTTATAACGGCTTACCTTAATGGAGAATTGCAGGAAACTGTGTTCATGGAGATACCTGAGATGCTTAAGGAGATTATCGAGGAAGAAAAGGTAGCACTAGACGTAAAACAGCGTTCTTTGAAGATGTTAAAGCAGATAGATGAGGGTTGTGATTCGTGCCTACTGCAAAAAGCTATATATGCGTAACGGCAAGCAGGTCAATGGTATGCGCGTCTGAATGGTAAGATGATCAGTATTATTATTACCTACGAAAGGAGAGCCTTGTTTGTATCATGCCGAGTGCAATGTACGTTTACTGCTGCTTGTGATTTATGTTGTCGACATATTGATAGCTTCATCGGATATGAAATGGATTAATGACATCAAGTCTAAACTATTTAAGGAGTTTGAAGTTAGGGATCTGGGTGCGGTGAGTTACTGCCTTGGATTGGAAATTAAGCAGGAAGAAGGGCGAATTACAGTTGCTCAGACTAAATAAATACAAGATATTTTTGAAAGGTATGCTATGAGTCAATGTATGTAATTCTGTGATGACTCCGGCCGAGTGTCAACCCAAGAAAACCCCTGATTCTTTCGATGCTTCTTCCAAGTGCAGTTGGCTTTACAGAGAGCTAATAGGATCATCGATGTATCTATCCGTGGGAACCAGACCAGACACAGTGATTACCGTATCAAGATTGGCCCAATTCACAAATTGTCCCAATCAACAGCACTGGGTAGCTGCCAAAAGAGTTTTAAGGTATTTGGCCGGAACCAGGCACCTCGGACTAATTTACAACAGAACAGACAAACCCTTGGTTGGATTGGGATATTCAGATGCTGACTGGGGTAGTAATGGGGTAGATCGGCCTTCGTATACTGGATACATATTTGTGCTAGGCGGTTCGGCGGAATCCTGGAAGTCCCAGAAGCAACGTACAGTCGCACTCTCCTCGATTGAGGCTGAATATGTCAGTTTGTCTAAAGCCGTGAAAGAAGTCTTACATCTACGAAGTCTTCTAAGTGAAACGGGAATTGAGGAATTATGTCATATAAAACTTTATATCGACAACCGTGGAGCTCAGCAATTGGCGTACAATTCTATGTATCATTCCAGAACAAAGCACATAAATATTCGCCACCACTTTGTGCGAGAGGTTGTGGATGGTGGATTGGCATGAACGCAGACCGCTGGATCGTATGGACGCAGGCCTTAACCCAGATGTCCACCGGCAATGCTGAAAAGTGATGCACACAGAAATGAGCTCTAGCGGCCGGAGCTTTGGCTCCAGCGGCTCCGGCAACGCATTCGCCGCCGCTACAGCGCAGCAACGCACTTCCTAGCAGCAATCAGCTAGCTAATCACGCATTCGAGATGGGGTGCGATGAAATGTGTATGAGAACGCCCGCCGTGCCGCCGCTACAAGCAGTGAGCCAGGCGCAGGCTGCCATGCTCAGTGGGAATTCTAGGAAAGGTACTTCCCCCGGCTTTCCTGCCGTGGCATACTGGCTGGGGCTTGCCGCTTATTTCATTTTCATTCGGATGTGAGATTTGCTCGAAGAAATACTGCGTTTTTATACCCTGCGTGTTTTTGATAGAAATATACATAGATTGAAAGGAATTGCTATTCTATTTTGTTTTTGGTTTTACTGGCATTGATTTTTGATTATTTAAATAGATTATTTAAATAAAATGCCGTGGAAAAAGGCAAGATTTGTAATTCCTTGCTGTCAAGCAAGGGTTACTGATTTGTTTGCGGGAAGACGATTTTTCCGTTTTCCGAAGCAGGCGACGGAGAAATATAAATAATTGGATGAAGGCATTAGGGAATGAATTATGCGGAATTGTCGCGTCGTTAAAATATAAAATATATGTATGTAGACAAAATATAATTAAATTCTGAGAAAAATTAAACACACATGTAAAAATCACATCCAAGTCTCGATCGTCTGTAGCCTCGACCGTAATAAAAATATAAAATCATACCCAGGTAAAATAAAGCAATAAAAAAGGGTATATAAGTTAACGCAACTTAAGCTTAAATCTTCGCAACGTGACACCTGCATGCGAACAGCGACTATTGACCAGCGATCGACGACCCGGCTGCTGACACAGCGACACGAGCCACCGCTGCCCCAATTACTAATCCGCTGACACAGGCCTTGAGTAGGTTTTAAATATAGGAAATTATTGTAATTAGCTTAAGTCTGAATTTGGGTAATAAACTGATCGGACCTCCCGATCGTAAAACAAATAAGTTATTTTTTTTAATGAACCAAACCTTTTAAAATTTAACTTATACTAATGATACGAAAAAATATGTTTCCTTTTTTTGAGGAAAAACCAAATCTTACTGCGCAACGAAAGGGAATCCTTTCTCCGAAGCGCAAGAAAGAAAAAATCAGTTCGAGCTCGAACGTGGTCTGGAACACATCAGAACATCTAGGTACGCAAGTACTTCTGGTGACTACCTGATAAATTATATTATCAGATGTCACGGGAGACTTTGATCTCTCGTATGCGAAATCAATTAACTAATATATATATACGGTTGAACGGTGAACCTTCAAGCTTTCCAACGATACCACGCACGATTCAATCCGTCATCAAACAAGCGGGGTAGACCCCGTCAAATTTCGAAAATGGCAATTTAAAAGCTCACAATTTGACCTTGACCCTTGATTCTGCCGATTTTTTGTATGGGAAGATCGAAACTTTTTTTGAAAAAAAGCTTCCCTGTCACGTAGCCTTTCTCAAGAAAAAAACCGCACTCGAATCCGACGGCGCGTTCCGAAGTTATTCGTATTATAATAATTAATAAAACAGCAACACCCACTATCCGCAATGAAGTCCAATTGGAAAGTGACGTCACATTCCAATTGGACTTCATTGCGGGTATTGGGTTTTGTTGTTGAATTAATTAATTATTAATAAATAAATGTTAATTAATTATAAATAAATAAATGTTATTATAAAAACGGAAATACAACGCGGTTTTTAGTTAGACCTCGCTGACTATCCGACAGGAATTGTTACTGTTTTTAAGGCACCTTTAATTTGTAGTCTTCATTTTAATGGTAGTTTTATTGGAAAAAAATACTTAAAAGCAAATGCCGTTCCTACTTTATTTCTAAGGGATGCTGGAAATGGTCCTCCTATGGAATTTGATAACACTACTTTCGATACTGATGCTGATGACTTCAGTCCTGAAGAATTAAATAGGGCATCTCGTATATTAGAAACCTTACAGCCTTCTAATATATGTAAGTGATACTGTTCCAGAAAGATGCCTTTGTAAAGAATGTTTAAAAAATTTTAAAAAAATTAAATATTACATAAAGCTCACAAATAAGTTAAAAAATGAATTAATGGCTTTAAAGCAAAAGAATAAGACAATAATAAAAACTAACTATATTTTAAAAAATAAGATCTTTAAATCAAAAAAACAACTTGAAGTTGCAAAAATTAAATCAAGTATATCCTTAAAAAGTATAATAGATGCCACCACGGCACAGGCAAATTCTAAAACATTTTCAAAAATGATTCTGAATGTGCGAAATGAATCCAAATACTATGAAAAGGAAAAGTGACTTTGTCAATCTATATTCCTTCAGTCTTCGGCAGGATAAAATTTTCTTCGAGAAAATCTTAATTTTCGTCTACCGTCAACTTTAAGTTTGTATAATTGGATAAAAATTAAAAGTCTCCTACCTGGATGCAGCCCTTCTGTACTTACAGAAATTCCTAAACAAGTTCTAAATCTAAGTCCACATGAAAAAAATGTTCTGATTATTCACGATGCATTGAGTATTCAGGAATTTTTAACTTACGATAAGTACAAGGATGAGATATATGGATATGTTGAATATGGAGATAGCAAATATAATGTTCTTGCAAAATCAGTTTGTGTATTTATGCTTAGAAGCATTTGTGGAAAATTTTCACTAGGGATGTAACGGAGGTAGGTTTATCGGAACCGAAATCGGAATCGGAGTTTTTAAATTTGATTTATCGGAATCGGAACCGGAATCGGAACCGGAATCGGAACCGGAATCAGAACCGGAATCAAAGTCGGAGACGGAGCCGGAGGCAGAAGAGAGATGTGTTTTAAGGACAATCTATGATAATTCGGAACCACGAACTGCATAAGTCGTCTAAATCCAATACCTTCCACGAAATTGAAGGGAAAAGATTTTGCAAAGAAATCATTTCAGAAATCAATCTATCTATTTCTATTGATTTAGGATTAGAACTACATCATTTTTGATTCTTTATCAAAGTGTCTTTGAGACTAATTTGTTTTTTGGCCTCTTGAAGAGGCGTTGAAGTCGAAGGTACTGTATTATTCTTTTCAGATTCTAATTATTTGAATTCTTCGTATTCAGTAGCATGTACAGACTTTAAATGCCTTTTTAACGAAGTAGTCGTACCTCCCCTTCGTGAATAAATCTTCTCACAAAGTTTGCACTTTGCTGTATTCGCAAAAAACTTCATTGAAGTAGTTCCAAGTAACACTTGTTTTTGGCTTCATTGTTCAATTTAAATATATTTGTCACACGTCAAATTCAAAACATAAACACTTATTAAAATCTCGGATAAGTTTATTTGAAGCGCGAACGCACAAAATGCGAAACAACCAAGCGAAATATTAATGGGACTTCACCGCACGACAAGCATAAACAATAAACATGTTCGTACGCGCTGGCAGCAGCCGGCTGCGCCACCTGAGCTTCGCTTCCACCTTCGGCTTCGGTCTTAAACCTCCGATTTAAAAGTGTCGGAACCGAAGTCGAAATCGGAAGTGTAATTTCAATCAGAAGTTCCGACTTATCGGAATCGGAATCGAATCTCCGTAACATCTCTAATTTTCACAGATATTGTATTATGTAGTATGCCCTGATTCTATACCCGCTGATTGTTTAGAGAAATAAGTGAAAAAATGCCTTAATATTTGCGAAAAACTTGAACTTAATCCCATTGGTGTAGTATGTAATCAAGAGCCTACAAATAGATAGTTCTTTATATTAATATTTCTTTTGAAAATCCATTATTTACTTACAAAAATAAAGAAGTGTTTTGTTTGTACGATGTTCCGCATTTATTTAAAAGCTTCAGGAATAATTTAATAAAAGAAAATTTATGTACCCCTGATGGCGTTATTAGCTGGGAAATTCTTGTTTTTCTTTTTAATTTTGAAAAAGACAAAACAGTTAAAATGTGCCCTAAGTTGTCTTCTGCGCACATTTATCCAACGAACTTTCAAAAAATGAGTGTCCGTCTGGCGGTGCAAATATTTAGTCATAGTGTTGCTTCCGGAATAAAAGCTCTAATTGCACTTGATAAATATCCTGAAAGTCTTAAGGATGTTGCACTTTCAAAAGCAATATTCATAGAAAAATTGAATAAGCTTTTCGATTTGTTAAACGGAAAGCCACCTGTAACCAGAAACTCTAAAGAACTGATCTTTTTAGAAAATATGAAATCATATGTATTAAATATTAAATCCGCTACTGATGGGAAAGACCACACATTTTGTTGCAAGGGACTTGTTTTATCTATAACTTCGTTTATGAAAATTTCGGAATTATTGTTTAATGCTCATATGCTCAATATTTACAAAATCCATTCTCAAAAATTTAATCAAGATCCTCTAGAAAATTTTTTTTCTATTGTTCGATCTCGGAACTGTAATAAGAGCAATCCAAATCTATTTGAATTTTCACAATTATTTGCAAAAATCATTTCGATTAGACTGCTGTTTTCATCAAGATTCTCCAATTGTGAAGACGATAAAGAAGATAACCTTCAAATTGATTGTGATGCAGTTTTTAATTCCATCTCAAACTACGTGCTCGTGGAAGAGGAAGGAGAACTCCCTTCCCTTATTGTTATAGAAGATATCAGTGCAACAGATGTAGCAATTGCATATTTTGCAGGGTATTGCATCTTAAATCTATTCCTAACCATGATGAACCATGCGAAAATTGTGTTGTTAATATGATACAAGCAGAATCTTAATTTTTATCATAATCAAATAATGACATGACTTCAGTTTATTTTTTTATCTTTAGGGATAGAATTTTGTTTTCAAATCTTAATGGGAATAACTTCGAAGTATACCCTATCCAATCAAAAAAGAATCATCAAAATCGGGCTACTCTGTAAAAAGTTATGCGCGAAGATACATAAAAAAAACAAATATACGCGTCGACTTAAGAACCTTATTTATTTATCAGGATGAAAATGAAATAAGCGGCAATCCCAAGTAAGACGACCGCATATGCGAAAGAATCCTATAAATTCTTTCTCTTTCCACACAACCCACAGCCAGCAGTTGTGCGTGCGTTGATAACGTTGAGAACGCGGCGCTTTGCCTCTGAGAGAACTTAACTGCTTGCCGCATGACACATGAACGTTGCGTTGCTGTGCATTGCTGCTGGCAAAGTTCAAAAAGCTCTTCTGCAGTTGATTTCATTTCATACATCACGTTCGCTAGTAAGCACTGGACATCTGTATTGTCTGTGCTTGGAGCATGTATTAACCCAAGAAATGTCAGCAGATATTTTGACGAAGGTATTATCGAGGGCATTATATTGGAGGTGCATTAATAGTCTTGGACTTGTTAATTTAAACAATGATCAGCGGCGTGCAACTTGAGGGGGCGTGTTGGCGCAATATTTGAATTCCGGCGCCTAAGCAAGCTGCACTTTTTAAGCACCAAATAAATTATGCTTTTTTCTCTTTCAACTTCCTGTCAGCTCTTCGAGACATGTAAAGGTGGATCCACACCGAGCAAACAAAAGCGAACGCATGCGTACACACGTTTGCAATCCAAGTTTTCTAGTGTGTACGCTGAAGAAACATTAAAAAACCCGAACGAACATAAGCGAATTTTTTTAAAGTGTGGACGTCTCAACACAACCGAACAAAGGCATTTGCAAGGGCACGCCCAGGTTCCGTCACAAAATAAAACGAAAGGATTTGCTTTAATGTGGACGTGTAGTCCAACAAACATGCGCGTTCGCTATGTTTGCTACTAGCTGTGTTTTTTTCACCGGGATTTGTGACCAGATTTAACAGGAAATTTTGCATTGAATTGAAATTTATGAGTAGTTATACATATCGAAAAATGTTGGCTTGGCAAAAATAAAATCAAGTTGCCTGGATTTTATACCCATTTTATGTCAAATAGCAACCCAACAATTTATCTGGTTTAAGGGTTTGAAGGTTGTATGCGTAAATATCATGGCTAATTTGATGCGCTTTTGCAAATTTTAAAATCTTTATATACGTGACAGTCTTTAAAATTTCAATTCAATGCAAAATTTCCTGTTAAATCTGGTCACAAATCCCGGTGAAAAAACACAGATACTGTTCGCTTTCATAACTACATGTGCAGCACAGGCGTTCGTAGATATGCACGCAAACACGAGCGAACTTTTTTAAGTGTGGACGCCCTTTCAATCAGGTTCGCTTGCATTTGCATGTTTTCCATTCAAGTTGGAAAATCTGAGCGAATGTATAGAAAATATGGCGAATATTTCATGTTTTCTACCAATTTCCTCTACAAACTTCGGTAAATTTTGAATTTGAACCCTCATTTAACTCGTACATGTCCAAGGAATCGATTGGTACAGCGTTTCCTACGTGATATCGGAACACCCTTTTTTATTTTATTTTGTTGATTTATTAATGAATCACAGTATGCGTATAAATAAAGCCTCAGCAATTGCAATTATAACTTCATTGTCTGATATATTGACAAAACTGACAAAAATGCATATGCTGGAGTCGCTATAATTTCACAATCGAAATGAAACACAAACACAGGGTATAGAACACATTCGTTCTCATTTGCCTGACATACACACTCGGAAAACTTGTTTGTTTTTTTATGGTTTTTTAATTACCTTCGGTAAAGATTCGTGAGGCGTCCACACTGCTTTTCGTAGAAATTTATGTTCGTTCACAACTTTTTCGTTCTTGCTTGCAAGGACGTACACCCTTGGCCCATTCGTTGGTTGCGATTTGGTTGCGGTGGAACGAATAGCTTCCATATTTGGCAGCAGCACGGAACAAGAGCACAGGGTATAGAACACATTCGTTCGCGTTTACAACGCGTACACATTAATAGAAAACTTGGACTCGAACACATGTGTTCGCTTTCGTTTGCTCAGTGTAGACCCACCTTAAAACTTGAGTCTTATAATAATAAATAGTTTATTATTAAATATCCGAGTTAATCTTTTATTCCGAGATCTCTGCATCCAAAGAGTTTTAAGGATATCACCGGTAAGATTTCCGTAGATCCTCCACTTAAAATCGGTCCTTCCCCCCTAAAATCGCAATTGAAAATTTGAAGGGGGTCAACCAAGAAAATATTAAATCAGTTTTTTTTAGAGACATCTTAGGATAAAGGTTGATAACGCATTAGAAAGCTGAGCCTTCAAGCTTTCCAACGATACCACCTACGACCCAATCGGCCAACAAACAAGCGAGGGAGACCGCGTCAAAATTTGAAAATGGTTACTTCAAAACCCAAAATTTGACATGGAGCCTTTATTCTGCCGTTTTTTTTTGTATAGGAAGGTCGAATTTTTTTTGAGAAAAAGCTTTCCTGTCATGTGACCTTTCTCAGAAAAAAAACCGCACTCGAATCTGACGGCGCGTTCCGAACTTATTCGTTTTCGATGGTTCAGCCCTAAAGCTACGGTTTCCTACAAAGCGGTACCGTCATATACCCTCCGTATTATTTCGGTGAGTGACGTAAGCAAAACGGTGTACAAAAATACGGCGACGATGACGGTGACAGTAGTTGTAAAGTTAGAATTCAGAGTCAGTTTGAATATTAAACACGTCTGCACCGCTTTGGTCACTATCGACGATAAAAAACGTTGACAAACAGTTCTCTAGCGTAACCAGCTCCCGCTAAAAATGTGACGGCCGCGCAATCTTACGTGACGTCGGTATTACCGCTTTCTTGGAAACCGCTACCGTGGTATTCCATAGAAACATTTTTTGTGACGTCACTCACCGTAATATTATAGTCGCTACATGACGTTACCGCTTTGTAGGAAACCGTAGCTTAAGGAGCAGATGCTCAATGTGACGTCCACTTTTCAATTGGACTTTATTGCGAATAGTGGGATTTCTTTTTGTATTAATGGTATGAGGGTGGTAAAAATGTCATATCGGAAGCGTCACACTTTTTGAATTAGTCATTAGACATAAAGAAGTGATGCATATATCGTAACAATTAAAAGTTTATTTAATATAGTTATTTTTTAAATTTTAGTGCGTGATATAAGCGTGTTTTTGAGTTTTTTTAAAATATAATATTTTTTTAAATATTAAAGTGGAAAACAAAAAAAAATTTTCACAGAATATTATTGCCAAATGTTAAAAGAAAAAATATACCAAGGATATTTGTGAAATTCATACAAAGAGACACCTAAATGTGAAGGGCGGAAACTTTTGCAAACTCCTAATAGATTATTATTGCCCGGACAAGGCCGAGTCATTTAATCAGCAAACGCAACTCGAAGCGTACAGTGTGGCCAATATTGCCGATCTCAATGAATTAGAGTTGGAAGGTTGATTGGGATTCATAATCTCTTATGAAGGGTTACAATCAAATCAATTTCAGGTGGTACGAAGTTCACCGGGTCAGCTAGTTAATTCATAAAAAAACTACAGTGTCTCTAAAAATTATAGTAGCTCGACTACTATACCGATTTCACACGTATAATTTTTTTACGCAATTTGTACATACCCGCCTTGCGTTAAATTTTAATGCGCGCCCAAAGTTATAAAAGTCTCAAGGCCCTGTCATCCATCATGGCGTCTGGCAGCGCCGAAATCAATGCTTTTGCTGATTTGCAAGACGGTTGCGATCAACCCGCCATAAGCAAAAGGCGGAGCGCTAACGGAAGTAATGTGGTATTTTTCCCAGTCTTGCCGGTGATCCAAAATTTATTTTTAGGAAGCATCCGAAATGTTTTATTATTCAAACGATCAACCCGGACGAAAAGATCCTTTGGAACTAAATATAAGCAGTTCTTTATCCGAAAGCGAAAGGGAGGTTACACCATATCAACCCGACACGAATCTCTTCTGAGGGGGATAATATTCGTCAAAACTAAGACAATTACTTATGTTGGGTCTCCGTAAAATATCATCCCTCTCTCAATTACGCCAGTTGTCTCCCCAGGCTGAGATTTTGGACAGCTTCTAGGATCACGACGTCATGGAGCTTGCCCAGATGAGTTGGCCTAACGAAGGCGATTCCCGTGCCGCGACTACAATAATTTGGTTTAGTTGACGTTGGTCAGTGATAACCAACCAAAGAATGAAAGCAGATGAAATTAATACACAGAATAGCAGCGGCAGTACACCCCACCCCACCCCACCCCACACCGCGCCTTAGAAAGAGCAACGGGACCGAGCCACAAACTCTGAGCGGCATATCTACACGAACGGTGGGCTACAAAATTTTGCTTGAATCCACGCTGATCTTTGTCCCTCATCTCAAAGATCTTTCGGCTTGAATTTTTTCGGTTGGGTCGTCTTATTAAGATACATATATGGTCTTTGATCTAATCAATTACGTGGGAACGAGAACACAAATCATAAACTTTTGCTTTCGATAAAGTTTGCTTATGAAATGTCGAATTACAATAGTTGTTTGAGTACCTTTTATAAATAGTTGAAATATATTAGCAAATGTAGGCACCATTATTAAAGTTCGAAAATAACTCAACGCCGCTACACATGCTAATGGCACAACTCCGTTTTTGTCTAAATGGCACATCTACTTCTTTATGTAATCAATGGAATAAGTCAGGTCAGGAACATCAAAGCACTTGCCATGAATACATCAGAACTAATCAAAGCTTTATCACACGCCCGCATTCCCGACGCATTATGCAGAAGTGAGAAGAAATCACACAAAACCATTAACATTAACGGCTTCACCAATGAGCCGGAGCCGCTAGAGTAAGAAGCGAACCGTGTGTGGGTGGAAATATTAATAAAGTAACTTGTGCTGATTTCAGTGTGGGTACGGCCCGCGGGTCAGAGACTGTAAAGCGGCCGAAGGGCGATTCACTCTCTAGGGTGGAAAGTGATTCCAAGTCAATGCACAAAAAGACCTTCCCAGCGAAGTGGAAAAGAACACAGCACAGCTATAGCCGAAATTATTCAAGTGGCAAATCAGTTGCTTTAAGATATACAGACTCACACAGCCAGCGAACTAAGGGTTGCTCATAAATCGAATAAACAGAGAAAATAAATATATCAGAAAGCAAATCAGGGCAGCTCAAGGAAACCCGGCAAACCGTCATGGGGAGGAAGGATTTCATTTTCTCCTTCAGCGGAATTCTTCGGCCCTCCTTTTTGTATGCAGGCCCTAAAATGTTTCCTTTCGGCACTCTTGGAATCATGACCATATTCGTTGGTGCCACAAACAGACAAACATGACAAATTTATTTGCTCCCATTGACACGAACCCGTGCGAGGATGTGTGGTTCCGTAGTTGTCAGATGAGTTAAATTCTCAGGGATGACAACTTTGATACATTCTTCTTTCGAGTTGTTAGAACAGCGGCATTATTTGCTGGGGCATGAGATGAACACACAATCATTTCGTGAATCACGTTTGATTCGCACGAACTACCTTCGTGGTTATGGGAAATTTTCAGTCGCCAAGAAACATATATTTTTTATGAAAATTAGACGCGCATTATGGTGCCAAATTGTGGTCCTTATGGCGGGCAAAAGACGAGTGGAATTTCAAGGAAGCTCCCGCCGCCGTTTATCCGTGGAGACGTTTCGAATACTTTACGGTTCGTCGGCTTTCGGTTGACCGTCAAAAGAATTTTCTAGCTGAAAAATTTGATGACAATGAAAGCTACTATTGTCGTGATTTTTTTTTTTTGTGGATTTGGTTTTATACATTTTTCTCTGCCTTTCCGTATGTCAAATAAGCCAAGCTCTGAAGCGGAATTTGTACAAAAATGGATTCGAGCACGATATCGAGTGTATAGTGGAAATTTTTAAGTACCTCTGAAAGAGAGCTCGATTCGGAATTTTTTTTTCCAGACATCCCTGACCATTGCTGTCGATCAATTATTTTATTCCTCAGTCAAGTTGAAGAATACCGCTTATTCCTCGCTGAAATGTGAATATTTTACATTTCACCAAATGGCGTATTTATTAAAGCCATAACTTTAGCAGGATTAAATAACATTTTTAATTAAAACTAGATAGTAATCGATCAGTTTGAAGTAAATTTTCCTGCTGAGTTGCGGGCCGTCACTACCCTACTAACCGGAAGGCACTAATCTGCTGTAATATCTACAGAAAGTCGGCTCAAAATACAGCTTAGCCCTACTTTTGGATGAAAGTATACTCACAAAACTTTGCAAATATGTGTCCATTTACAAAATTAACAAAATGACCTGTGTAATATGCACATAGCAAAAAAACACAATTACCGTCTTGGGACAGTACCTAGACAGAAGTGAAAACTTCTTATAATAAATATTGATTATTTTATTGGTTTAAATTAAACTCATTTCACCCGTTTACTCCCATGAAATTCAGAGACTCCCAAGTGAAGTTTTCAATTCAAAAATCGTTCTATGAAAGCAAAATTTCTCAATAACTACGTCAAAATCCCATTCCTTATACGTGCAGCGCTTGAGTCCAGCGGAGCAGCCCGAGCTACATAAGGCTACATAAGGCATGCGCACAAATAAATAAGGCTACATAACGCATGCGCACAAGTAAATAAGTCGCTGGCGTTGAGAGCCTCTCAAGAGAAGTTTTCACTGTCAGATCAGTGTCGCAAAACGTAACATCAGTGTCGCTAGCTCGTTTCATCAGTTTACCCCCATAAACTTCAGAGCCTACCACGAGAAGTTTTCACTACAAAAAAAAAAAAAAATAAATAAATTGAAAGTCGACAACGCCTCGATGTATCAGAAACACCTAATAAAAACAGTCGAAAAAATATCTTCAAACTGTGTACACTGTATGGGCCGTTCCACCGGAATCACTTTGGTTTCGAACATGCACACAAATAGGATCGTGCGTGCAAACACATTTTTGAGAGACTATGAGCGCGTTTATACCGACGTGACCTGGTAATGACCAAATTTGGTTACATAACCATATTTGGTCACACCCGGGTGGAGATGCCGGCAAGACCAATTTCAAGAAGAAGATTTCAAGAAATAAATTGGTTTCTTCAAAAGACCATCTGGAACTCATATTTATTTATTTTTTTAAATTTTTTCGTCCAAAACATCCGTGGAAATCCAACAGGACAGGAATAATAAAAGACAATATTAACAAAAAAGCAACAGTGCTGTCAGATTTTGTTATTCTGTCAGGAAAAAAGTGGGCCATGTATATATGCCGATAACCAAAAACGGTGTAACCTTTTTTGGACGTAACCAAAAGTTGGGCCATATTTGGTTAGTTGCCAAGTGTATATGCCGTGAATAGATTTGGTGACATTAC
The DNA here is from genome assembly GCA_933228815.1 of Machimus atricapillus. Lineage (NCBI taxonomy): Eukaryota > Metazoa > Arthropoda > Insecta > Diptera > Asilidae > Machimus > Machimus atricapillus. The sequence goes on from OW121788.1 coordinate 10,393,848, forward strand.
TGGTTATGGTACACGGTATAAACGCGCTGTGTGTTACGAGTGTATGGGTCTTTCGAAAATCATTGCGAAGCGAAAGAGCCGATTTTGGGAGACTTTACCTGAATTTAGGAGAAAGAGCTCTCAAGTGAAGCTAAATCGGTTAAACCATACCAAAGAATATGGAAACTAGTTTACAAAGAATAGGCACTCCGGCAATTATCTCCTTATCTTTTTTTGACCTTGGTACCGTTATTCCTCCCAACCCCACAATTTTGCTAGAGGTTGATACACTGCTTAACCATTTTGGTCGAAGAGAGAAGAAAAATTCAGAGGCGGGGCTTGGAACCTGAAGAAATCGGTGCAGTGTTACAGGGTGCCAAGAATTCCAGAGCAAATATGAGAATTCAACTGAAAGAACCACCCTGTCAAAGGAAAGCAAACTGATCGCGCCTCACCATACAAGCGCATTTGCTTCCCGTGCTGCTCAAGAGCGCGTAAGAAAACGAATGGTGAAAAAACGTAAAGAAACCGTATCTGTGTACCCCTTCAATGTGCGAGGCAGGCACTCGATTTCTACCTGTTCCTATTTGAGAAGCACGGCCGTGCCGGCACCAACACAGTGCCAGAAAAAGCAATGCTAAACAACAGCGCACCGTAATAGGTGAACTCTGGTGTCATTGTGTGTGCGGCGATTTTGATTGTCGCCGTCCTTATTCTTTATTAGGCAATTTAAATGGGAATTCGGACTTGGAACAAGCAGGGAAAGATTCTCTTTCTTACTTATGGAAAATTTGTTTGGTTTTTTTTCCCCAAAATGGGCTGTGGTGGGGATAACTGCGCCTCAAAAATAGAGTGCCTATTCTTTGTAAACTAGTTTCCATATTCTTTGACCATACCAGGGCTGGTTTAACGATCAACTCCGCACCGGCGAGTGCAACCTTATCAGTACCCTTCGCTTCTTATCTCTACCTGCTGCTTTGAGACTACATTCTTTAACCCAACATTTTCTCTTGACACGCGAACCAAATAAAGAACACTCGATGCTGATATCGCAACACTCTGAGTTAGAATGCTTTTTACCAGAAAAAAATATCTGCTTTCCCTGAATTTAGTGGAGTGCATAAATAAGATAAATAAATTAATGCCATCGGGGAAAATTATGTGTGCTTCAGGCCTGAGCATTTTTTATTTCAAATAAAATAAGAAATAACTACCTATTTCAAACTAGCTCACCCGGTGAACTTCGTTCCACCCAAAATTGATTTGATTGTAACTCTTCATAAGAGATTATGAATCCCAATCAACCTTCCAATGCCAATTCACTGAGATCGGCAATATTGGCCGCACTGTGTTCGGGTTGATTTTCGTTGGTCGTTTTGGTTTTGTGCCGTGCCCGGGTCATACGAATCTATTTGGAGTATGCAAAAGTTTCCGCCGTTTACATTTAGGTGTCTCCTTTTTTGAATTTCGCAAACGTTGGTATTTATATTCTTGGATTTTTTTTCTTTTAACACTTGGCAATAATATTCTGTGAAATTGTTTGTTTGCGAGAGTTGCGAAAAAAGGAGAAGGTTCTCAATTCGACGTGTATCTTGCGCGTGGCGGGAACTTGCCGCGACTGCGCGGCGTGATTATAACCATGGTCCATGACTCCAAACGCGCAGTGATTGACTTATACATAGTTTCAATGTAAAGTCACGTTTGCGCTCCGCGGTCCCTTTAACGCGGGACCAAAATCGGGGAACAAAGCGCGAGTCTGCGAAGAATATGCGAAACGGCTCCACTCTTAACGTTCGCGCCCCGTCGCGGCTATCGTGCGCAATCCGCGGGCTTTACAGAGTGATCCGATTTTGATAATTCTTTTTTTTATTGCATAGGGTATACCTTGGAGTTGGTCCCAAGAAAATTTGAAAACAAAATTCCAGCCCTAGAGGTTAATAAAAGCCGTTTAACATAAAATTAAACCGATGAAAAAAGAAACTGAAAAGTGAAAAATAAAGTAAACCTTTTTAGTCTCAATAACTGAGCCCTAAACTAATATAAGCAACTAATTTTGAGTTGGCGCCAAAGGAAACATTTTTTGTTTGTTTGGCGCCCACTGTGCTCAGTTATTCAGACTAAAAAGGTTTATTTTATTTTTCACTTTTCAGTTCCTTTTTTGTCGGTTTAATTTTTGGTTAAAAAGCTTTTATATATATACCTACCTTTAAAAATGTTGAAATTAGAGGACGAACGAAATCGATCGAAATTACCTTGTTATTCTTCACAGAGAACTTTACAATCTTGAAATCCTCGTGTATCAAAACAAATCGAGTATCGCTAAAAAACAATGGCTGATCAAAGTTATTGTTTGCAAAATGCAACTAATTTCGCTTAAACCAAATCTTATCTCAAAATTCACTATTTTTTATGAAAATCAATTGTTCGACCTGCTCTAAAACTACTTTTCTTTTTTAATTGAAATTCCGCATAAAACTTCGGGCGAAAAATCATCTCAGTAACAAAAAAAGAATCATCCAAATAGGTAGAGCCGTTTTCGAGTTTTTGAGAGCCTAACGCACGGCACTCATTTTTATATAAATATGGGTGGCCGGAAGATTGACGTCAAAAAGAAAAAAACAGGTCCCTCGTGTCATGGGGTATTCGAATCATCCCCATGTATGTTCTGCGATTTTGCACGGTTTTCAAGTTATGAATTTTTTTATGAAGTTTTGAGAATTTTCGACTTGACCATCTTAAAAAAATTCTAAAAAAAAGGTACAAGACTTTTCTGATACATTTTTTTTGTAACTAAATCGTCATGAATGGTACTTTTATACGTAAAATAACCAGCTTCGTAACTTTGATAAAAATTATGGAAATGTTGGTCTCAAGAGAAAAACTTACGTATTTTGAATTATGATCTAAATTTTCAAATTTAAATTAAATATCTAAACAGGCTACTTCATGGTTTCTTAGTAGGCTTAAAAAGTGCGCTCAACTCTCAGCTTTCAGAATCATTAATAAAAAATGGTACTTAACAGTCTATTTTTGCTAGAATTAGCCTTCAAAGACAGCAAGGTGGAAAAAATCAAAGAATTAGACATTTACTCAAAAATTATTTTTTGCCATTTTAAGATTCTTGAGGTTAACTCACTTCGTTAACTAACCAGAAATTACTACAAAAAGCTAATATTGAAACATTTGGGGGTTTTATTTATTTAGTTTTAAATTTATTCATTTCTGCCCGATGCATTCTTGCGGATCATGGGTTGTAAAAGTGAGCAAAATTCTTTTACCTGCAGTAACAATGGGCGAGAGGATAAAAGGTTGTCATTATTGCCATCTCTCTCACTCTCGTTGACGAGAGGGGCCGCAACACAACCCATATGCCAACCCAAAAAAAAACAAGTTACAATGCGCGACTGATCACGTGGTTATCACGTGGTTATTATCTGCGCAGTATACAGTTGGGGGCCATTTTGGCGGTAAGCGAGGCAAGCGGGGAGGGACGGGAGCGCTCATCTTTCGTTGCGTGCACTGTAAATCAGTCGTACTCATTTATTTTTATTTACATTTATGATGTGTGATTTATTGCCATACCTTTTTCTTACCTAAAACTTTTCTTGACCAACCAACCTCTAAAGCTAGTTTTTATTAATTTTCAGCATTTTCTATCATAACTTGATCAGAAAAATCATAAAATGGCAAGAATTTATTTTTAACCAATTCTTTGATTTTTTCCACCTTGCTGTCTTTGAAGGCTAATTCTAGCAAAAGTAGACTGTTAAGTACCATTTTTTATTAATGATTCTGAAAGCTGAGAGCTGAGCGCACTTTTTAAGCCTACTAAAAAACCATGAAGTAGCCTGTTTAGATTTTTAATTTAAATTTGAAAATTTAGATCATAATTCAAAATACGTAACTTTTTCTCTTGAGACCAACATTTCCATAATTTTTATCAAAGTTACGAAGCTGGTTATTTTACGTATAAAAGTACCATTCATGACGATTTAGTTACAAAAAAAAAATATCAGAAAAGTCTTGTACTTTTTTTTTAGAATTTTTTTAAGATGGTCAAGTCGAAAATTCTCAAAACTTCATAAAAAAATTCATAACTTGAAAACCGTGCAAAATCGCGGAACATACATGGGGGTGATTTGAATACCCCATGACACGAGGGACCTGTTTTTTTCTTTTTGACGTCAATCTTCCGGCCACCCTGTATAGATAGATAGATGAAATGTTAATGCATGTTATATGAAATAATTTATTTAAATCAGGACATTATTTCAATTAAATTTTATGACGAATTCGATATTTAAAATAAGATCGGAAATAATTTCAAATAATATTTTATTTAGAGAGTTGAAAATAGGAAATGACAGAATTAACGAGGGGGAAGAGGCAGGTAGCACACACAGACCTTATATACGGTTGCGCCGATTTTGTTTTTGATTTTCGTTGCTTTTCATCTCACATTACTTTCTGCATTTTAAACTGTATTTTTATTAATAAAACTCTTCCTTGACGTTAAAAGTCACATGTGATTTCACAGTTCACAAAGGCTACTTGCCGACTTGCCGTATGTCACCCGGATTTCTTAAGTAGTATTTGTCGCTTAAGTATAATTTGGAAATGATCATTTGACTCGGCCGTGTGTCGCTCGTATAATGGCACCAAGGTCACTAAAATGTTAGCGAATACGTCACATCTTATTTTGGCTAATCTTTGGTTTTATCCTAACTTTGATAACTTTCTGCTGATTGTTGGACTAAGTCTCCACTCTTTTGATGCAGAAGAGAGTGGTGACGTTTTTTGCATTGGAAACAGGATTGTTGACTTGGACAATTCGCTAGAATATGTCCAGAGCCAAGGCAATTAATGCAGAGTCCTTTTGACTTGACAATTTGTAAACGTTGATTAGAATTATTGCTGCTGAGAATTTTGGGCACTGGCGGACGCTGTGGTTGTTGTAACAAACAACGCATTTAGCCTTGGCTAATTCACTGAGATCGGAAATATTGGCCGAAATGTGTATGGTTTGATATTCGTTTGGTCGGTTTGGTTTTGGGCCTTTTCCGGGCAATATGAATCTATTAGGAGTATGCAAAAGTTTCCGCCGTTAACATTTAGGTGTCCCCGTTTATGAATTTCGTAAACATTGGTATTTATATTCTTGGTATTGTTTTTCTTTTAACATTTGGCAATAACATTCTGTGAAATTTTTTGTTGTGAAAGTTGCGTGTCTTTTTAACCGACGAAAAACGGAGGACGTTTTCAATTCGATTTGTATATATGTATGTGTTTTTTTTTTTTAATGTGCCTTCGCGCATAACTTTTTAAGGCTGCACTACACTTAACCCGCGGATCGCGGTGCGATTTGCGCGGCGGGAACTTGCAACGACTGCGCGGCGTGATTATAACCATGACTCCACACTCGCAATGATTCATTTAAGCTTCAATGTAAAGTCACTTTTGCGCATCGCGGTCCCTTTGACGCGGGAGCAACCGACCAAAATCGGGGAACAAAGCGCGGGCCCTCGAAGAATATGCGAAACGGCTTCACTATAATCGTTCGCACCACGTCACGACTTTTGCACTCGATCCGCGGGCTAAGTGTATGTAGAGCGGGCATTACAGAGTAGTCCGATTTTGACTTTTCTATTTTCATTACATAGGCCACAGGCACTGACATATACATAAGTACTGGATTGCTGGTCCTGTACAAAAACTCATTTTAAAAGTGAGATCAAATTTGGTTCGAAATGGGGGAATGAAGAAAGAACGAGATATTTATTCATTCCCCCATGCAAATGCATATGTTAGACAAAGTAGGACATGTTTTTTTTATATCTGACTCTTTCTTTCTTCCGGCCCCGGGCTGCTCAATGTCGGAAGTATTTTTGATAAATACTCAAAATGTAGGGCAAAATGAAAGGAGCTGTTTTGTGACAACTTCTATTTATTTATTTTCTTCATTTTAATATAATATTGCAAAGAATTTAATGTGTTTTTATCACAAGGACTTGCATCTCCACTGCACACAAGGGTTTGCATCTCCACTCAAAATGGTCTCACTTTTTATCCAGCGATTAGCAGTCCAGTATCTACATATATGTCAGTGGCCACAGGGTATACCTCGAAGTTGGTCCTATTGAAATTTTTAAAAAAAATTCCATCCCAAGGGGTTTATTAAATCCTTTTAACAAAAAACTAAACCGACGACAAAAGACACTGAAAAGTGAAAAATAAAAGCTTTTTAAACAAAAAACTAAACCGACAAAAAAGGAACTGAGACGTGAAAAACAAAATAAACCTTTTTAGTCTGAATAACTGAGCCCTAAACTAATGAAAGTATGTAACTAATTTTGAGTACTCGCCAAAGGAAAAATTGCTTCTTTGTTAGGTTCCGACTAAAAATTAGTTACTTACATTAGTTTAGGGCTCAGTTATTCAGACCAAATAGTTTTTTCTTCTTTTTCACTTTTCAGTTCCTTTTTCGTCGGTTTAATTTTTTGTTAAAAAGCTTTTTTATACCGTTAAAAATGTTGAAATTAGAAGACGAACGAAATCTATCGGAATTACCTTGTTATTCTTCACTGAGAACTTTACATTCTTGAAATTCTCGTATATCCAAACTAATCAAGTATCGCTACAAAACAATGGCTGAACCAAATAATTGTTTGCAAAATGTAATTAATTTCGACTTAACCAAGTCTTACCTCAAAATCCGCTATTTTTTATGAAAATCAATTTTAAATTATTAGCTCACCAGCTCTAAAGCTACTTTTTCATTTAAATGAACTTCCGTATAAAACTTCGGTCGAAAAATCATCTCAGTAAACTTTTACATACATTTTTTGAATTGAAAGTGTTACTTTGACTAAAATTTTTTGAATTCAAAGTGTTATAATCTAATCGAAGTATGTTTTGTGCTGTTTTTCGATTTCTTACTTTTGTAGCTTTTCCTTTATGTTTTTCTGAATTTGCTTACCTTTTAACACACCCCTGAATTGAGACGAATAAAACAAAAAAGAATCATCCAAATTGGTCGAGCCGTTCTCGAGTTTTTGAGAGCCTACCGCACGGCACTCATTTTTATATACATAGGTACATTAAGTTAAATTTTACAAAGTTTGGTTATTGAAAAAAATCACTAATTTCTTTTGAATCGGGAGGTCCGATCCGTTTATTGTTAAAATTCAGACTTAAGCTAATTAGAATGGTTTCCTATATTTAAAACCTATTCAAGGCCTGTGGCAGCGGTGGCTCGTGTAGGCGTCGCTTTGTCAGCAGCCGGGTCGTCGATTGCTGGTCAATAGTCGCTGTTCGCATGCAGGTGTCACGTTGCGAAGATTTAAAGCTTAAGTTGCGTTAACTTATACAATATAAATTATGATCTGCCAGTCTGTGTTAGGAAAACATATGCGTTTCACAAAGTTGCAGGGGGCGCAAACGGCGACAGAGATAATATACCTAAATGGGACTTGACCGTAATAAAGGATTTTGGGAGAAGTCATAAAAAAGGGTTCGCTTGAGTCGCAATTTGTTCAGGCCTGCATTTTGTTTTAAAGAATTTAAAAGATTTTATATTTTCGATCACTGTTCGATCGACTGTTGCCGACGACAGAGCTAGTTTCCAAGTTTGCGCTAGTGTATGTATGTAGTTACAAAGAGGTTTTTTATGCCATCCCCAAGGCTTTTTCCTCGTAGCGCTAATAACAAACAATTTAATTAAGCGCAAATCAAGAGTTTTAATTAACAAACCCGAAATCACCCTTCCTAGGGACGTGTTTGCCCGTTGTCGGACCCAGTGAGGATCAGCGGCTGCGGATGAAATAAGTGTATCCCGCAGAACTAAACAAATGGTCCTTCGTTCCGGATAATTTAAAAAGAACAAATCTTACTGGCACCCGAGTGGAAGTGGAGCTTATAGTGAATTAACTAGAAACTGAATATCTTTGAGGAGACGCAGGATGAATCCTTAATTCCGCCAACGGATGAAATTAAATTACGGCCTGATGATCTTCAATCAACATGGGATGCCTGTCAAGCAAATTTTTACGAAATTTTCTCTTAATGGGCTCCAGAGCAACGAAGACAAGTGCCCTTCTTCGAGAACAACGAATTCGAAGCTGCCCGAAGACAATATCGAGTCGAGGTGCACGATACATATACATACGGTACATCGTCTTCTTCCCAGGGAGCCGACGACTTCAACAAGAATTCCGGCTACTATGGAACATTTAGTTGAGTTTCATTCGTTTATTTCAGTAGGCCGTCTGGGTCGGCTTGATCCACCGACTTTTGACGGAAATAGAGCGCAGTGGAGAGGTTTTAAAAATACCTTTGAATCAATGGTAATTAACACAAGTCTATCAAAAACAGACAAATTAAATTATTTAAAAAAAAAAGTTTAATTGGAAATGTTGCGGGAATAATTAAAAACTTAACTTCGATCGCGCCTGGAAAGAACTAAATGAAAGATACGATAATAGTCGCCTATTACGACAGGCTCACTGTGACGCTCTGCTTAACATTGAGACGGTTATCAGGGCTCAATGATTACGAGAGGGTAATCAATGAGGAAAAACGTTAACGGTCGATCCCGTTATTGCTGACCTTAAAAAATTTGTATGGCAGCGAATAGAAATTTGCAAATTTGCAGGGAAGGATGCTTCTAAAACTTTACAGGTCTAATAAAGCCAAACGAGTTCACTACAAACAGCTTGTTCGGATATTCGCTGGGCCCAATAGTTCCACTATATTTAGTTACTATCTGACATCACCGCATCACACTATCCTCTTATTATAAGAGAACAAGGAGCGGATCTTCAAGTAGTTGCAGTCAAAGACTATGGAACCTTCGTTACAAAGACTGTTCACTCCTGCAATTTAGATTTTCAGTTTTTGTGACCTTGGTACCGTTATTCCTCCCAACCCCACGATTTTGCTAGAAGTCGATAGCATGCTCAAGCATTGTGGTGGAAACGAGAGAAACAATGCAGAGGAATTTAGAGAAATTGATACAGAGCTACAGGGTGCCGACTGCCGTGCACTTAAAACTAAATTAAAACGTTCATAAATAAAAAAGTAAACCTGTTTTATAATTGGTCTCTTATTTCAAAATATCTGTTTTAATGCCACTATACATTTCACCACAAAATATTATAATTTTAAAAAGCTTAGTCGTAATTTCACAAATTATAAAGAACTTCTCTTAAAACACAATCAGAATTAATCACCCTGTCCTTTGAAGCAAACGGATTACCGGTGCGGGCCGGCATACAATCGCATTTGATTTAGCATTCGCCTTCGGCCCGCATAAGGAAAACCTATGATGAAAAAACGTAAACAAACTTATATGTGAACCCCTTCAATGTGTGAGGCAGGCATTCGAATTCCGGCATTTCCTATCTGAAAAGCACGGCCGGCTCGCCACCAACACAATGACATGAAAAAGCATTCGCCTCCGGCCCGCAAAGTAATAGGTGAACTCTTGTTTTATAGTGTTTGTCGGCATTTGTGACTGCTGCCGTCCTTCTTGCTTATTGTTCAGACTCGACGCCTCACTTAGTTCATAAGAATATAAATTTATCAGATGTAAACAAACATCAATTAGGTAGAGCAATATGTACAGCGAAAAGCTTTCCCATGCGCAGGCAGTTTCAATCGTGTCACGGGCAGGCCGCGCCAACAGCTCGGTCACCCAGTTTTCGAGCGCGCTTCGCCAGCACTTTGGCTGGCACCATTGCGTACTTACGAAAGCCCGCCGCAATTGAAATGCGCACAGCTGACTTTGCACCGGGAAAGACTTTACGCTTCCGAATTAAGTAATTTAGATATTAAGTAATTAGTTGTTTACATGCAATTCGCTATAAATACTATATTGCATTGAATAAACGAATCAATCTGGAAATACGTCTTGTCTGTATAACACGGGAGTTGAGCTCTTTAGCTACTCCCTTCTAGATTCACAGGAGTTGAGCTCTTTAGCTACTCCCTTCTCAGTTCACAGGAGTTAAGCTTTTTAGCTACTTCCTTTTGAATCCTCATCATAGAGTCACAGCTCACATAGCTGCTCTAACACAGTTCCAGTCTTCGCATCATCGGCAACACATCATCCCGAGTCCCCAGCAGAGACATTGGATCAACAGCAACTAGAGGCACAAGCGAGTGATCGACGGCGTTCACGTTCTATCACAGCTTCCGCTTCGAGCGATAGGCAAAAGAGCCATCGTAAACATTGGTGACCCCGACGTGATCATCTACGCATCTTGGTGATTCTGCGTCTCATTCAAACGATTCACTTACTATGGAGACGTTGGGAGCAGTTCAGGACAAGACTGGATCCGCCATTCAGGCGATTGTTTCTAACTACAAGAAAGATTCAGCTGATCGCAAGACTTTGGACTACTACAAAGAGAGGTTGAGGCGGCTCCAAGAAGCCTGGGATTCTTTTGAGGCCACAGATAACCTCATTCGAACAAAATTCGGAGAACAATTGAACCATCCGTACTTCGAAAGGGATTATTATGAATCCATAAGGAGTATCCATGAGGAATATTCTCAAATTTTCCAAGAGAATATAACCAATTTCACGGGAACTACGGACTCCCATCAAGGAGCGAGGCTCCAGGCACCACCCATGGGACAACAAAATCCAACAACAGCCTCTAATGAAGGGGCTAAGAGCAGGACACCTTCAGCATCGGCTCGAAATTCAAAAGGGGCATCAACAGTTATCCAAGAATCAACAGTTGGCTACAGATCATCCGCACACAATCAAGGTACTGATGCCGACGCTGAACTGCTATTAAAACTCGTACGAAAGCAACGGGTAACAATAGCATCATTGACAAGGCTCCTGAATAGGCTAAAGCAGGACAATCAGCCGTGCTCAAAGGAAGCCTATGAAGAGAAGTCATGCACCATAAAGCGCTTCTGGGCACAAATCGAAGCGTTCCAGCACAACATATCGGAATTAGCCGACGAAACAAATATTGATGGCTACCAGACAGATGAATACTACAGTTTGGAAGAGGAGGTCCACGACACGCTCATCAGGATAGCGGAAACGCGAGCAGCCCTAAGCAAGCACAACGGGGAAGCATCCGTTACTACAAGCAACATGATGCCATTACACATGCAGCTACTAAAAATTGTACTTCCAAAATTCGACGGAAGTTATTTAGAGTGGACACAATTCCATGACCTATTCACCCAAATGGTGCATAATCAAGCTCTGGGATCTTGTCAGAAGATGTGGTACCTCAAAACACATCTTTCCGGGGAAGCAGAAAAATTAATTCGACATTTCAGCCTGTCGGACGAAAATTATGCAGCTGCGTGGGAAATGCTTAAGGAACGCTATGACAATCACAGACTTCTTGTCACAGCATTAATAAACAAATTGCTGTCGCAGCCAAGCGCGACTACCGAAGGGCCAGCTGCTATCAAGGCACTTCACGATACCTCCCAGGAATGCCTCCTTGGACTGCAAAATTTGGGAGTGGATATTACAAATTGGGATCCGCTCCTATTTCACCTGCTGACGAGGAAGTTAGATCCCAACACACATACATTATACGAGCAATCTCTGTCTCAGCCCAAGAAGTTGCCGCAATTAAAGGAGTTTCTGAATTTTCTGGAAACACTATTCCAATCGCTTGAAGCCTTAGGAAGCAAGGCCAGAAATTCCGAGGGTCAACAAAGGCGAGTTCCAGCGAAATCATTCACATCAACAATCAACCGCAATAATCAATGCCCATCGTGCAAAGGAAATCATCCGCTGTTCGCTTGTCAAAAATTCCTACAATTGGCTCCAGCAAAACGACTGCACTTCCTAAAAGGGTCCAATTTATGCATCAACTGCCTTAAACAGGGCCACACCGTGTCAAAATGCACGTCGAGAGGATGTTCAAAATGCTCGAAAAGGCATAATACCTTAGTGCATTTAGAGCAGGAAATCCCTTCCCCTCAGAAGCCACATCAGTCTGCATCAACTAAGACATCATCAGAGGCATCCCTCGCAGAAAGAAACGCAACAACACTATCAACAAACAGCACACAGCCAAAACGAGGCTACATTGTGTTAGGAACTGTGCTGATAAATCTTGAGGATCGGACAGGGGCACTTGTGGAATGTCGAGCAATTCTCGACTCAGGCTCCCAGTTGAATTTCATAACAGAAAAACTGGCACAAAGGCTTGGTCTGCAAGAAACACCAGATCTGATGCATATTGAAGGAATCGGGCAAGGCAAACAGCATGCACAACGACGAATTAACGTCGCAATTAGTTCAAAAACTAGTGGATATAAGACTAGATTAGAAGCTTTCATATTGCCAAAGATAACTTCACGTCAACCGGCCGAGCCACTAAATATCACAAAGTGGCCTATTCCGAACAATATTCAGTTGGCTGATCCAGAATTTTATCAACCAGATCGCATTGATTTCCTGATCGGCGCTGAAATTTATTACGACATCATGTCAATTGGTCAAATACGCCTAACGGAAACCCTGCCTTCTCTGCAGAATACATTATTTGGTTGGGTAGTCTCAGGCAAAATTCAAGGAGAGTATCAGCCTAGAGCCACATGCGGCATCTGTAGCGAGGAAGAAAGGGCAGATCAGCTATTGGAAAGGTTTTGGAAGCTCGAAGAAATCGACTCATCTGATGTATTACCAAACTTTACGAGTCCAGAACAAAAATGTCTTACTCACTACAATCAAAACGTGAGAAGAGATGTAGAAGGAAGATTCATAGTCAAACTACCATTTTCTCGAGAACCAGGCGTGCTAGGGGAATCAAGAGACATCGCGCTCAAACGATTTTTTTCCCTTGAGAGAAAGCTTATCAAACACCCCGAAATCAAAGTCCAATACGTAGAATTCATGCGAGAGTACTTAAGACTGGGGCACATGCGGAAGGTGAGCCCGGCTGAAGTTACAAAGCCACACTACTTCCTTCCACATCACTGCGTCATCAAACCTGACAGTAGTACCACCAAGCTTCGGGTAGTGTTTGATGCTTCAGCTAAAACGTCTACAAATATTTCGCTGAACGACATTCTTCATAAAGGACCCACCGTTCAAGAGGAGCTATTCTCGATTCTGCTACGATTCAGAATTCCGAAGTATGTGTTCACTGCCGACATAGAGAAAATGTACCGGCAAGTGCTGGTGCACGAGGAAGATCAGAAGTATCAACTGATCATATGGCGAGAAAGTCAACAGGGACCTCTAGAATATTACAAACTGCGAACCGTAACATATGGAACAACTGCAGCACCGTTTTTGGCAACACAATCATTGTGCTCGCTAGCCAGTAGTCAAGAGGACAAATTTCCGCTGGGCGCAGAAGTTCTCAAAAGAGACTTTTACGTCGATGACGTAATGACCGGCTCCAGTAGTCTTGCGGAGGCAAAGGAGATACAGAAGCAACTGAAAGATCTTCTCAAGTCCGGAGGATTCCATCTCAGGAAATGGTGTGCAAATCACGCCCAACTATTGCAAGGAATCCCCCTCAGCGACGTAGAAATGCAGTTGGATATCAACGAAGAAAACGAAAGCTGCATAAAGACGCTTGGAATGTCATGGCTTCCGAAGTCCGACATCTTCTGCATACGTACAATTTGGAAAGACTCGCACAAAGTCACGAAGCGAGCAGTATTGTCAGATATAGCTCACATCTTCGACCCCCTTGGTCTAGTGAATCCAGTCACGGTCACCGCAAAATTATTCATGCGAGATCTCTGGTCCCTAAAACTAGACTGGGATGCTGCTTTACCAATGGAAATGCATACAAAATGGTTTGCATTTAGGGAAGGACTCAAGGACCTCAACAATGTCAAAGTTCCAAGGCACGTACTTTCAAGTCAGCTCCCCAAGACAGTGCAGATACATGCGTTCTCTGACGCTTCCGAAAGGGCTTACGGTGCGGCAATCTACGCCAGAACAATAGACCAAGACGGCACTGTGATTGTACGGCTACTATGTGCAAAGTCAAGAGTTGCGCCTAGAAAAACTGTGACACTGCCTCGGCTTGAATTATGTGCCGCAAGATTAGGCGCGCGACTGGGCCAACGCGTGATGAAGGATTTAAGATTACCGGATGTGCAGTCCCACTTCTGGACAGATTCAGAAATCGTTCTCGGCTGGATAAATTCTGAATCATCATCTTATCATACCTTCGTAGCAAACAGGGTAGCCAGCATACAAAGAACGTCCAAACCAGAACAATGGCGACATGTAAAGTCGAATGAGAACCCGGCTGATCTGGTATCACGAGGCTTATTGGCCAAGGAGCTAGTCAATCATAAAATGTGGTTTGATGGTCCTCATTTTCTTCATGAACCAGAAATACGTTGGCCGCCAAAATACTCTGAGGTATGCATCGATCTAGAAAAAAGGAGATCCAAGATAACACTAACGGCATTCGGGACAGAGGACTCATTCATCAGAACCATCAATCACTGCAACTCTTTCAAAAAATTGCAACGAATTACGGCATACGTACAACGTTTCATCCACAACTCAAAGCCAAAAAATCGAGACGAACGAAGTAGCTCAACTCTGAAGGCAAAGGAGCTAGAGGCTGCACTTACTGCAATTTTGAAGCATGTACAGCAGGAAGGATTCTTGGAGGACCTCAATCAGCTTCAACAAGCAGGGAGGGTAGAGAACAAAAGCTCCATAAGCAGTCTGTGCCCCTTCTTGGATGAACAAGGGCTCATAAGAGTGGGAGGCAGACTGGAAAAGTCAAACCTGCAATATGATGCCAAGCATCCAAGGCTATTGCCATATGGTCATCAGCTGACAAAATTACTAATGACCGATATACATCTACAAAATTTACACGTGGGTGCACAGACATTGCTAGCGATCACCCGTCAACGATTCTGGCCCATTAAAGGCAAAATAATCGCACGAGCAATTGTACAGAACTGCATTCGCTGTAACAAAGTAAAGCCCAAGCTAATGACACAGCTTATGGGGGATCTTCCTTCCGCACGCGTTCAGCCTGCCAGACCATTTATAAAATCTGGAGTTGATTTTTGCGGGCCTATCTGGACGCATTATAAACTACGAGGAAAGCGCCCACAAAAAACTTACATCGCTGTTTTCTGCTGTTTTGCGACTAAGGCAACTCATCTCGAGGTAGTCAGTGATTTATCAACAGACGGTTTTCTCGGCGCTCTAAAACGTTTCATAGCGATACGAGGACACTGCAAGGACCTATACTGTGACAATGCCACAAATTTCGTGGGAGCCAAGAATCAGCTAAACGAGCTCCAAGAAATAATACACTCCAACAGGTCTCAAGAGAAAATTTCTTCTCTGTGCAACACAAAAGGCATAGAATTTCATTTTATTCCACCTCGTTCGCCTCATTTTGGAGGACTGTGGGAAGCTGCAGTAAAATCAGCGAAGACCTTGCTACATAAATCCTTAGCATCTGCTTCACTGACCTATGAGGAGTTGACTACCACAACTAGCGAAATTGAAGCTATTCTAAACTCCAGACCACTTACACCGTTATCGTCAGACCCAAATGATATGACAGCACTAACTCCAGGACACTTCCTAGTCGGAGAGCCTCTGACTGCCATAGCCGATCCTCATGCTCCAACCGGGGAAAAGGGATTGGCTCAACGATGGAAACTAGTGTCACAAATAAAAAACGAATTTTGGAGGCGGTGGTCCAAGGAGTATCTGTGCGAGTTACAATATAGACATAAGTGGAAACAGCCATGCAGAAATGTATATCCGGGTATGATGGTCTTAATAAAGGAAGATAACTTGCCACCATTAAAGTGGCAACTCGGAAGAATCACACATACCATCAAAGGTGATGATGATTTGGTACGCGTTGCTGATGTCAAAACCACCACAGGAATCTTGCGGAGACCAATACATAGGTTAGCTCCGTTACCAGTAGGTAATGTCCAAGAGCAACCTAAAAATCAAGCTCAGGAAGGATCATCAAGGCCACATGAGAAGAATGACGACAGCTCACACTCAGACCCAGTTCCTCAGAAACGAACAAGATCAACCGCAGGCTCAGCATTAAGTGCATTATTATTTACATGTTTAATAATGCCTGTGATCGGAAGTCCGCCAGTAGAAATAACACCTTTCGAGACACAGCCTGGAATTTATTTCGAGAACATGGGGCCCACTCATCTCACCTCTAATGAATGGAACCTGGTGGTATACTACAACATGAAGGGCTACTGGAAAGAATACCAGGCTATTAAGCAAGGCATTGGCAAGCTATATGATCTGTGTGAGCTGGCAACAGACAAAACATATTGTTCACCTCTCACGAGACAGTTCGCTGCACTGCGAGAAGATCTCAGTGACAAAAATGAACTATTATCGGCAAATTCTAAGAAGAGAGTGCCTCGAGCTCCGCTGAACATCATCGGAAATATAGCAGGATCACTATTCGGGGTACTTGACTCAGAGTACGCAGATAAAATGGCTGTAACGATGGACAACATGAAAAACAATGAGCATCATCTATTAACGTTAATAAAAAATCAAACGTCAATCATCGACTCAACGATCAACATACTAAAAGATGACGAAGAGAGCCTGCAAGTTCGATTTAAGGAAGTGGACTCACACCTACAAAGACTCAGCAACCTAGCTATTAATATCAGTGAAGAGTTCCACCAACAGAAGGTAGCTCAAATGTTTGCAACAACAGCCATACAAATCACATTAATGTCATCAGGCTTCGGACGTCAGCAAGCTGCTATTATTGATATCCTAACCGACACTCATCACGGAAAGATCAACCCTCAGTTAGTGTCTCCAGTACAGATGAAGGATGCACTGGCTACAATTAAAGGTCATCTACCATCAACCCTCAGAATACCAGAATATCAAGAAAACCTGATAAGGCTTTACAGTTTAATGACGGTACGAGGGCGTGCTACATCAAACTACGTCATATTCAGGCTCAAATTACCACTGTTCGCCCTCGAAGAATTTGAAATGTTCCACGTAATAGCGGTTCCAGTGGCAATCAACGAGACTTTCATGTCCATCAAGCCTAGCACGGAATTCCTGGTAGTCAACTTGCACCGAGATCAGTACTATCCACTCAGCCAACAGGAAGTAACAACTTGTACGAGTCTCGACATGGGCTATCACATCTGGAAACAGAGGCATCCAATGTATCGAAAGGGCTCCAACACAGCCGCCTGCGAAATGAGTTATATGAGCAGGCTAGCACCCACTAATTGCCAGACTATGGTCGTCCTTGACTCACCTCGGTGGATTCAACTGTATAACCCCAATCAGTGGATCTACTCAATGAAGGAGGAATCCGTGATCACTATTGTTTGCGGACCAGAGTCATTTCAAGAGACGATAAAGGGTGCTGGCATTCTAAAAATTCAAGCCAATTGTGTGATCAAACAAGATCTAATCACAATACAATCACACAATGTGTACCCAAGCCTTCAGAGGACATCTTTCACCCCATCCACCAATCTGTCGGACATCATAGCGGCACAACGAAAGGCTACTCCAATAGGATATTCTCCCATAGAATTGAAACAGCACAAAGGAGAACTAAAAGCGCTGCATGAAGAAGTCTTGAAACTAAAGGAAAAACAGCAGCTTCCGAAGACGATCCACGCAGTCGATGTCCACCAGTTCATTTTAGGCTATCTGGCTCTCTTCATAGGAGCAGTCATCATCGCGGGCATCTTGTGTCAACGAATGAGACGCAAACGCACTCTTGACACGCTGAACAAGCCAACAGCAGCACCTCGCCAACCGACCCGATCTGCACCTGCCTTTATGATCAACATCGAAGAAGAGGGTTGAACAGCACAGCAGTCCAACGGAGGGGAGAATGTTCAGACTCGACGCCTCACTTAGTTCATAAGAATATAAATTTATCAGATGTAAACAAACATCAATTAGGTAGAGCAATATGTACAGCGAAAAGCTTTCCCATGCGCAGGCAGTTTCAATCGTGTCACGGGCAGGCCGCGCCAACAGCTCGGTCACCCAGTTTTCGAGCGCGCTTCGCCAGCACTTTGGCTGGCACCATTGCGTACTTACGAAAGCCCGCCGCAATTGAAATGCGCACAGCTGACTTTGCACCGGGAAAGACTTTACGCTTCCGAATTAAGTAATTTAGATATTAAGTAATTAGTTGTTTACATGCAATTCGCTATAAATACTATATTGCATTGAATAAACGAATCAATCTGGAAATACGTCTTGTCTGTATAACACGGGAGTTGAGCTCTTTAGCTACTCCCTTCTAGATTCACAGGAGTTGAGCTCTTTAGCTACTCCCTTCTCGGTTCACAGGAGTTAAGCTTTTTAGCTACTTCCTTTTGAATCCTCATCATAGAGTCACAGCTCACATAGCTGCTCTAACACAGTTCCAGTCTTCGCATCATCGGCAACACATCATCCCGAGTCCCCAGCAGAGACATTGGATCAACAGCAACTAGAGGCACAAGCGAGTGATCGACGGCGTTCACGTTCTATCACAGCTTCCGCTTCGAGCGATAGGCAAAAGAGCCATCGTAAACAGTCAGTATGGCACTTCATGCTGTCGTAAGAAATCTTAAGCTATCTTAAGGCGTCTTAAGACCATTATAGTTCAGGCTTAAGTCGTGGCGGCGATGCCGGCTGCTGTCCGGTCGACCTGCGAAGCTCGACTGCGGCAGTGACGCGTGCCGCGGCAGCATTGTCAAAACGTTGTACTATATCGTACCCTAATTAAGGTGCTTGCCGCGGCAGAAGGGACTCGGCGCCGTGGCAGCGTCGTGGGAAGACGGACGATAGTGGTTGCTGCGACAGAAATGCAGTGGGGGTGCTGCGAAGCGCGGTCGCTTCAAGGCAGACGTCGTTGCTGCCGCCGCTGCCGGTGACCCAGATGCAAGAGGGTTGAGCGGGGCCACCCTCGGTTAGAAGGGCTCACACCCCACGCCTGGGACCAATGTTACAATTTTGCCCGCCGAGCGAATGGCGGACTAAACTGCACAGTTTGCCCTCGTTATAATTCCCCGGGGTTACGGTGATACGGGGACGGACTTACACTAATTTCTGTTGCGAATCTGCCGAGGCAGACGAGCAGCCAAAAAAAAGTGGTCGGCGGCGGCGTTTCGATCCGGGGCACTGGTCAGGTCTCTTCAGTGTGGCTGAAGACCAGTGCCCCTGCCAAAAGCCTGAACTGTAATGGTCTTAAGACGCCTTAGACTGGGTTGCACCATCTTACTTTAACAATAACAAAGATCGCAACTTCTGTCAAAGTACCGGTTAAGCAAAAAATGAGTTGCACCACTTAACAATAGTTAAAATGACGTCATAATTTTACGTTAACTGTAACCGCCCGAAGTTGGCCGGTTAATGTCATTGTTAAGTCAGTTCTCTTATTAATACGCATCGAATATAACCTCCAAACATGTCGCTGCTTCGAGAAATACTCGCCGAAACTAGTTCTTCTGAAGACGAAGGTGATTTAGACCAGATAAGTGTAAGGCCTAGGAAAAGAAAAGTGTATTTCTCCAGAACTGATCGATTTTCAAAATGGGACAACGAATCATTCTTGGCTAGATTTCGAGTCTCCAAAAATGTAGCGCGGTGGCTGGCTCAAAGGTTGGAACACGATTTGCAGCCCCCAACGATGAGGTAAGTTATATAAAATAAGTTAAATTATTTAATTTAATCCATTTATTTTTACATGATCCTATTAGTGATGCAGAGAGACTTTATAATGAAAGTCAAATCCGTACAAGGAATGTCATCGAAAGGATGTTTGGGTGCTGGAAAAGAAGATTTCCTGCCCTTTCGATGAAAATAAGAAATAAAATAGATAGAGTACAACCTATTATAGTGGCTACTGCCGTACTGCACAATATATGCAAAAAGACGCGGGATCCAATGCCTCCACCAGATTCAAGCTTAATGAATGAGGATAGCGACTCTTCTGACGAGGAAGATGTGGTGTATAACGTGACCGGGAGTGATAATTATAATAGAATGTCATTAATAAACAATTATTTTAGTAGACGACGATAGGTAAATAAAAATATTTTAATTATATATGATAAGTTTTATTATAAAAAATGAAAACAATTAATCCTAGCTTATTCTAAAGATTTTTTCAGTATCTTTATTTGTAAGCTAAGTTTTTCTTTTTCTAAATCTTGGCGTTCTTCCTTATGGCGCAGCTCTTGCTCATGAAGCTCCTGGGCGTGCCTGATGGAGTCCCTAATTTTTTGGAGCTCCAGGTCCTGCAGACTATCTAATAGACCTATTTTTTTCTCCCGTAATGTCTGTCGGACTATGTTGCAGTTTTCTGCAGCTTTCACTTTTGTAATCCGACCTGCAACAAGCTTTTTGCCATTATTATCTTCTACACTTCGTAGCGCGTTCGATTCGTTTAACGTTTGTTTGGAGCCTTTGACATTAGCAATGACAGCAAAACTCCAGTATTGCCGGACTTAAAAATAGTTCCCGCAGCGAATCGGGGTAAATAACGCCTCATTTGTCTAGCAATCCTGTTAACTTTAACATTAGCAATGAAATCGTTGGTGCAACACATTTTGCAGCAGCCGTTAAGTTTACTGTTAAAGTTATTGTCAAATTTGACTTTAGCTTTTACTTTAACCGGTGATGTGGTGCAACCCAGTCTTAAGACACTTTTGATAAGTATCAAAAAATCAAAACGGACAGCTTGTTGTGAAATTGAATTTGCTTAATGTGAGGCAGTTTTTCAAAAATAATAGCGCAAATGTCGACATTTTTGTAAGCAAATTAAATGTCCACTTTAAACCAAACGTCACTTTTGTTAAGATCCCTTAAGATTTGTACGCTCGGGACCGTACGTCTAAGATTTGCCGAAAGATTCAGAAAATTAACGAAAGATTGGTTAAGGCCATTATAGTTGTCAGTATGGCACTTCATGCTGTCGTAAGAAATCTTAAGCTATCTTAAGGCGTCTTAAGACCATTATAGTTCAGGCTAAAGACGCCCACACTTACGCGGACCGAACACCGGCCCCCATATTCGCCCGCTTCAAAAACCAAGTGTGAATTATAACGAAGGCAAATTTTGTAACAATATAAAATCGAAAGTTTGTTTGTTTGCTTGTTTGTTGCTCAATCACGCCTAAAGGTGGATCCATACTGAGCCGGCGAAAGCAAACGAAAGCGAACGAGTCCACGTTGTTGTTGTTGTAAACAACAACAACAACGTGGACTCGTTCGCTTTCGTTTGCGTTCGTTGGCTCAGTGTGGACCCACCTTAAACCATCAGCCCAATCATTTTCATTTTTTGAGTGAAGACACTACATATTCCGGGTCACCATATAGGCTATTTTGTATTCGCGGGTTTCAACATGGCTTATCCAAGATGGCGGCCAAAAATTGTAAATATTAAGGGATTGCCATGAAAAGTAGTATTTGGGGGTTTTTGGAGGTGCTTAATGCGAATCCAAGCTTGAAATTTGGAAATTCAGGATTGCGAATCCAACATGACGTCCAACAATTTTCGAACTTCAACGAATTTAAGTGAAATTTAGTAATATGGGTATTTTGATACCACTTATTTCGAATCTACTAACAAAATTTGGAAATTCGAAATGGCGGACCCAATACGTTTGTTACTCAATCACGCTTTAAAGTTTGGTCCCATTATTTTCATTTTTTAAGTGAAGGCACTACACATCCCGACTTAACATTTAGGCTACTTTTTATTCGCGGGTTTCAAAATGGCGGCCAAAAGTAGTAAATATTAATTGATTGCCATAAAAATTAGTATTTGGGGGTTTTTGGAGGTGATAATTGCTACTCCTAAGCTCGAAATTTGGAAATTCAAGATGGTGTATCCAATATGGCGTCCAAGAATTTTCGAACTACAACGAATTTAAGTGAAATTTAGTACTATGGCCTTTGGGTATTTTGATACCACTAATTTCTACTATTAAAATTTGGAAATTCAAAATGGCGGACCCAATATGGCGACCATAAGTCATAAATTATTTTACGAAAGTCGAGCATTTCAAAGATCTTTAATTAAGTAGTACTTATATTATACCGGGTGAAACCGGGTAACCCAGCTAGTTAACAATAAGATTCCTTACCAGCACATTCAGTGCATCCATCCTATATTCCTATATACAGGGTGTTCGGAGGTGGGAGAAAAATATTACAGGAAGTGAAGGGTCAGACCGAGACAAGCAAAAAATCGTATGGGTAGGGGGGGGGGGGGGGGGGGCGCGTCTCGCATTGTTCGGCAGTTACAGAGTAATTCGTAAATCAGGGTGTTGCCTTGCTCTTGTATTTTTATCTTTTTTTCTACGAATCGCAGCGACCCCAAACCGATCTCAAAAAATCACTATTTCGAAGCCCTTTCCACAAAGGTCAACACCGCCCCTATCCCTAACCCCTTGGCCACAATCACCCCCGGAATTTGAAAAATTAGCTTTCATTTCAGGATTTTTCATCTTTCGCCCCACTTTTCTCCGAAATTCACGGTATTAACATAACCTACTTTTTATTTTTTTTATGTTACCTATCTAATTACCTTTCCAATAAGATGCAGCGTGCCCAGGTAGAAAGGGGTTGCCACCATATAGGCTATTTTTTATTCGCGGGTTTGAAAATCGCGGATCCAAAATGGCGGCCAAAAATTGGAAATATCAAGGGATTGCCATGAAAATTAGTATTTGGGGGTTTTTGGAGCTCGTGATTGCGAATCTACTCTCGAAATTTGGAAATTCAAATGGCGGATCCCATATGGCGACCAATAATTTTCGAACTTCAACGAATTTAATTGAAAATTGGTACTATAAGTATCTTGAGGCCAGTAATTTCTACTAACAAAATTTGGAAATTCAAAATGGCGGACCCAATATGTTTGTTACTCAATTACGACTTAAATCTTGGTCCGATTATTTTCAGTTTTTAGGTGAAGGCACTATACATCCCGACTTTGTATTCGCGGGTTTCAAAATGGCGGACCCAAGATGGCGGCCAAAAATTGTATATATTAAGGAATTGAAATGAAAATTAGTATTTGGGGGTTTTGGGAGTTTAATTAAATGAATGTACATTCACATTTTCCAATGCCTTTTTTTACTACTCGAGCTTAGCTTTCACAAAACGCGCTTTCAAAAAACACGATTTCCCAAAACACAAAACAAAATAATAATTTTAAGTAATACTATTGACACATACATATGTGGTATCGATATTATTATTATTATTTTTGCATTCTTTTTTTTAATTGTTTTTAATATATTTTGAAGTAAATAAATTTTTTAATTTTCTTAACTAAGCTATTTCGATAGAAAATCAGATTCTCTACAAAATGTTTAATAATTTTAATTAATTTAATTTTGCTTCGTTTTCGAGATATATAAAAAAACCGTAAGGGTTGCATTTTCACCCCTATCTCCAATTTCCACCCCTCCAGTTTTATAGCACTCCGCGGGTTTTTCATTCTTAATAACCAATGGAACGATACATGCAATAAAAACCCATCAACGTTGTACATAGTTCCATACCATATAACATAATCAATAGTCTATTCTTTTAGTGTTCCAAAGTTTGAGTACAACTCTCGACAACGTAAACATGGAATTTGACTGTCACTAAATACTTAAATTCAAGACAGTGTACTGTATCTGTGCTACTTTAGCGCTACTATTGCTTATAATTGTAATGCATCTTCCCTGTAAAAATTATACTCCTTGGTGTAGTTATTGCATTAAAGAGATGGATAGTTGAATTTAATATTATACCAAATATTTGTTATAATTTCGTCATGAAGTTATCACGGAAAATCTACGGCGCGGACCTGAAATCCACCTATTCCATTTTTTTTATTTAAAAGGCGTGTGTACTAAAAAGATATAAAGTTGGACAAGCATAAAGGTTGTACAATAGGTATTTCACACCTTGGGCCTCAGGAATATTTTTTACAACACCTGGTATAAGCATTTTACCCTCAGGTTTCATTCAGAATTATAGCGACTTCATGCTATAATGCGTCTAACGTGTCACGAATTCCCACTATATAAGGTATCATCCTCGATGCCATAAAAAAATGCCGCAATTTCAATCAATACACGTATTTATTATGACAAAAAAAAAATTTATCTATTGTCGAAATATGTACATATACAGCCGAATGTATTTTAGCACATATCCTTTCTTTTTGCAGGAAGCTGAAAGTGCAATCACAGCGATGAATGGACAATGGCTGGGGTCACGATCGATACGAACGAATTGGGCAACTAGGAAACCACCGGCAACAAAAGCTGAATGTATGTACATTGCATAAATTATTACGAGATTTTCTGCTTTCGTCTACTGTAAATGCATGATTCGACAATAGGGATCAATAGCATGGAATATTTCTACCCTTTGCTAGTCGTTGTAGGAGCTGTCTATGTACCTACATACATTTCCAACTAAAACAATATTATTGGAAGTTTTTTCTCGCACAATTAATTTTTAAAATAGTTGATTTTTGGTCATTTTGAAGAAAGCCTGACAAACAAATTAGTAATTTGCACACCCGTAATAACTTTCGAAACAGTCTTGTATTCAAAACAAACAACGATTTTTTAATGTACCATTTCAGCGGCTCTGTTGAAAAAACCAAGTACACAAAGAATACGTATCTTTTTATGGATCCTTTAACATTTCATGGCGATTTTTAAATCTGATTTACTGCTTTGAGTTTTTAAAGAAAATTGTAAGAATTAAAGCAGCGAAAAGATAAAGTACCTACCTATGATTTTTTATTTTTATTTTATTATTTTTTAAGGAACAAGCACCTTAATACTAATAGCGCCTGAATTTATGAATTAAGGAACTTCCAGAAATTTTTATTTAATATTTTGAGGATAAGCACTGTAATTGTGCAAATTTTTTTCATCTGTTTTAATTAATTGTCACTATGGTCAACAAATTATTATAAGTATTTTTTTTAAATAAATGGCATATTATTTCTATAGGACTTTTCCATAGAATACGAATTCCTTAACGAAAATTTGTAATCAACTTCAGTTTGCGTACGCAATCGGCTACCGCCCTTCTTGAACAATAGGTATACTATTGTTAAATTGCCTCTTTTCAAAGACGCCTATCTCGGCTAATGCGAAAAAACGGACAAATACATACATATGTACCTACATATATACTCCCTATATGTATCTCCTTAGGTGAAAACTGTCAAAAGGGTGCACCATTTGAAACACCCAACTGAGTGGTCCATTTCTATATGTCAGTGCCTCATCATGGTTAATTGGAGCGCATAACCACAGACAAATAACTATACAGATGTCGCCTCGGCATAGGAAAACGAGAACGCATTTCTATTTCTGCAGTTTTAAACAAGTTCGAGTGAAAATGTTTCAGCAATATGAATCGAAGCTGGAGCCTCTGCACTTGCCCACTTGGTCGAGCGTCAGGACACGAGAGCAGCGAGGTGTTCGTTGGCGCCGGCCGGCTTGAATGAAAGTGAGGCGTGAGGGAATTTCAATGTTGCAATGGTTCCATCATATTCTGCATCAATACCACTGAGCAGGAAAAGGAAAAGAGAATGCGCAAAGGGATCGACTATTCACGCTCCCATAAAGAAATAGCGAAGCGAACGGGGGAAATGGGGCCCAGTAGGAAATATTGTAAGTACTTCACAAAAGAACACATGTGAAGCAGTACCACTGCTCCTCACGAATCGGTGACAAAGCACATTATCAGCAGGACAGTGCAGTGAAGTGACGTTTTAAGCATACCATACATGGGAATTCGATTATTCACGCATACATAGAGAAATTAGTGAGGAGAAAATATAATGGTTCGCTGGTATTTGATTAATCCGCGCAGAACTAGACTTTTTCCTTTTTTGGACTTCGATTTGCGAGATTTTATTGTTGGAGCATTTTCGATTTGCGATATTTATAATTGACTTGGAAATTTGCTTATTTTACAAGGTGCCCAAGCTGGTTTCAAAACTTCACAAAAAGCTGAAAAATATATAGAAAAATAAAAAAGTTGCACTGAAATGTAGGTAGCGAGGCGGGATTGAACTCGAGGACCTTGCGCGATAAGCAAGCACACTATACCCGACACTACTCTTCTTCTTCTTACGCGGTATTAAAAAAGGTTGTATATAAATTTTAAGCTCCCTGATAGGTTCTTTAACTACTCGAACGCAGTGTGGTGTATTCTGACGACATAGCCAGTTTATTATGGAAAATGTTGACGTCACAGGCCAGCGAAGCGACTGGGGTTCGAATCGATTACATGTGTGTCGGCTGCGTGCAAGTCTCGACAGAATGGCGTGAGACCACTCTGAAAAAGTGAATTTCCCTTGTCAAAACAAGGCAAGTGAGTGGCCTGTAATTTGGGTTCACATACATGCATAGAAACTGTGCTATTTTCACATCGGATCCGGTTCCAGGAAATTTTGTACTGAATTTCAATTTCAAACACCGTCACGTACGTAAAGATTTTAAAATTTTCGAAAGGTGCATCGAACTGCCATCCAAACTTCATACCTTGCTTGACCCGAACTAGATAACTTTTGAATTAGGTTTTTGATGCAAAGTGGGCATAAATCCTAGCCAAACATGTTTGATATGAGGTCTGTTCCTTGAGAAAAGCGTTAAAAACCTGTGGCGCCACCGAGCGCTCTGAGTTGTCAAAAAAACCAAGAGCGAATCGTGGCGCTCTGGGTTTTGGTATCTCATGGAAGGACGTGAGAGCAAAGCAGATCGAAAAATATGAGTCCAGAAAACAATGCGTTCGGAAATAAGTAGATATTTTTAAAGATTTTTCATAATTATATTTATCCATGGACGAGTGATATTTAACAAATAAAATAATTATCGGTCCATTTTCTTTTTGAATAAATTATTTGCATTACAATATTATTTAAAATAATAAAACACAATTTTCATAGATTCTATATCTAATTTATTTCAAAATTTCTCGGATAAATCAATAGATTCTTCAATTCTATTCAAATTTTTTCAGAAGCCGCTTGCCGTAACATTTCATTCTTGGCAGTTCTCTCTCAGCCCACCATAAAACCCGAAGTTAGTTGGGGCGCATCGGAGCGTCCTGGGTTTGCTGCTAAATAGTCGTGGAACACCGAGCTAAAAATCCAGAGCGCTCTGTGACGCTCCAGGTTTGCTGTCAAAATTCTCATGGAACGTTTTAAGCTCGTCCTGTGGCGCTCTGGAGGCCTCTAATTTTCTCAAGGAGCAGACCTATGGATAACTTGCTCATAAATTTCAATTCAGTGCAAAATTTTCTGGAAAACCTGGAACTAGATTCGATGTGAAAAGATCACAGCTGGAGTGTTCCTAGTTTTTTTTTATATTGAGTACCTTATTCTCGAACATATTTAAATAAGAATAAGATCTTTTATTTTGTTACTGAGAAAAAAAATTACATAAATATATAGATGAATTTCTTACGAATAAAGGATGCTAATAAAGGGGTGAACTAGCTATGGGGTGATTCGCTCTAAAGTCAGGTAACTTTCTAGAAATATGAATCTGCACAAAGATTTGGTTTTTGGGAGAGGCAAAGCAAAAAGAGTTTAGGACAGGTGCATCCACAATCGGAAAAACAACTTTGTCTTCAGAAGTTAGTTGGAGAAAACTTACTACTGTGCCCAAAAAATAAGGTGAATTACTTTTCTATGATAATGCACGGGCTCACACAGCATTGATAATAATTCGACACCATTTCGCCAAAAATTCAACTCATATCGTTCCGCAACCACGGTATTCGCCTGATTTAGCACCGAGTGACTTCTGGCTATTCCCTTAACTGAATAGAACAATCCGTGGACACCGTTTCGATACGATCGGGGAAGCAAAAGCCGGATCGACGAAAGCATTTTAGGCCATGTCGGAAAAGGACTTTTCAGACTGTTTCGAGAATTGGAAAAAAAGTTGGCATAAGTATCGTATGGGAATTACTTTGATGGCGACTAAATTGATTTGGAAAAATAAATAAAGATTTTATTATTTAAACAAATTCACCTTATTTTTGGGCACAGTAGTATATGTACATATATGAGGTGATTGCTGAGAAGCTGCAGAAGACATGGAAATTATTGAGAGATGGAAAAAAAGAAAGAAATAAAAGAGTTCTTATGAGGGGAGATTCGTAAAATCGAGAAAATAAAGGCCTGCGCCCATACGATGCAGCACACTGCGTCATGCATCTAGCTTTTAAACTCTTGATGCATGAAAATATTGAAATCCATGCTTTCTTATGGAGTTTCGCCCATAAGTGATGCCAGGCCCGCCGCAAGCGGGCGTGCAAGGGGTGCATCGTACGCGGGCGGCACGGCCAGGGGGCGGCAAATTGAGCGATCGAAATATATGATAAAAAAATATTCAAAGATA
The DNA here is from genome assembly GCA_933228815.1 of Machimus atricapillus. Taxonomy (NCBI): domain Eukaryota; kingdom Metazoa; phylum Arthropoda; class Insecta; order Diptera; family Asilidae; genus Machimus; species Machimus atricapillus. The sequence goes on from OW121788.1 coordinate 10,422,230, forward strand.
TAAGACCCAGCTAAAACATAACAAATGTCATCGTATGGAGAATGAAACCCGTGCAGCACGGGCGCACAATTACTATTTTACATAATATTAATATTGCTATCTATTGGTTGGTATCCATCAGAACTAAGATGCAATATGCGAAACGTCTATCGGAGTTCGAACCGTCCGAGGGCTCAAGGCGGCGCTGCGCTCGAAAGTCAAGTACAATGGGACAAAACTTATCTGACCCGGTGGCGAAAATCATAACTATATGGTTTAAATAAAAATTGGAGCGGTTTCGTAGACAACAGCGCCTCTCTGACCGCGTGAGATAAGTTTATTACACAGTACAAAGAACTCGCATCACGAACAACCAAGCTGAGCTGAAATTTTTCTTCAAGGGTTCTGCCAGCAGAACCCTACAGTCGCCTACATTTATTTCATTTCTCACGCCAGCTCAGAATCACTTTTTTTCATTTTTTACACCGGGTAACATAACTTGAGAACGACTTTACCGATTTTATTTATCTTTTTTATCCAGCAGGAGAGCTTCCTGTGGGAGCCTCTGTTGGCGCCGATGTAGGTTCTGATGTTGGAGGGGACGTAGGGGGCTGTGTTGAATTTGAACCCCGGACCGTTGGATTAAAAGTTCAACGCTCTACCGAATCGACTGAGCTCGTTAACAGTTTTCTGAAATTTTCCAATTTTCCGCGCAATTTTCTTAATTTTTTCTTTCATAAGATCCTTCTCCTGGCAATAACAAACACAACAAAAAAAGAATTAGCGAAATCGGTCCAGCCGTTCACGCGTGATGGCATGACCAAGGGAAATAGGAATTCATTTTTATATATATAGATGAATATTTATAATATAAAAATGTCTTGATTGCTTTCAATATGTCGTTAAATAATTCGTTTTAAAATGTTTTCTAAACCAAGAAATTTCTCAAACGAAAATGTAAATAAATGTAGGCGACTGTAGGGTTCTGCTGGCAGAACTCTTGAAGAAAAATTTCAGCTCAGCTTGGTTGTTCGTGTTATACGTTCTTTGCTAATAATGAACAAAATTCTGCTACAAAAGCATGCATTGACAAGCTACGCAATAAACAAGTCAAAACAAGCGCTCGGTACTTCAATTTTAAAACTCTTGCCATTTTTTCCCTAGTTGATATTTTATACTCAAACTTTGCCAAAAACTTCTTTGTACCTTATACCTGTATAGTTTAAAATTCGAATTTCAAAACTTCGTCGCTCAACATTTCAATTTGAAGTCAATCATTTGCAACTTCGTACTTGTAATGTTTAAATTCATATCTCCGGTTCTAATTAATTTTTTTGCACGTTTGACCTCTTGTTTTCTTTCAAACCATTTCGAGAATACGTTGTAAAAATTTGATTAGAAAAGAGCAAATACAGTAAAAGTTACATCGAGTTGAACACAGAAAAACTGAATAATCATTATTTCGCGATTTTCATGAAAAGTGCATTTTCTCAATGACGCTGTTATTTTAGAGCAAAATAAATTTCATATTCGGATTCAGCGACCAAAAATACGTAAAAAATCATTTAGTTTAGCCACTTAGCTCACCGTGGTCGGTCAACCCTACTTTTTGGGCAACCTCCCGCTCGCCTACATGGGGCGGCATAATCGGCATTGCACGCGGGCGTACAAACAGCTAGCGGCGGGCCTGAGTGATGCATGTCAATGCCTCGACGCATCAAAATGTTGAACATTTTTCAATATTTTCATCCGTCAAGATGCATCAGCCGGTTTGAGCCTAGGTTGAACTTTCAAACTTGCAAGTTCAAATTTGTGCAGTCACAGTTGGCTGTTTACATCCCGGCAAAGTGTACCTGAAACATTGGACGCACCTAATAGTAGAATTCCTATTAAAAGAAATTTAATTAATTTAGTAAGATCCATTTTTATCTTTTTAATATTCAAATTTGCTCTTCCAATAAAATTTCCGCGCTGTGTTGTGGTTGTGTTGTGGCTGTGTTGTGACTATTTACAATTTGTGGCACTGTCAGATGACGGATCTTATGGGCGAACCTCTGAATTGCCATGCAGCAGCATGCATCGAGATCCATCAAGAGCTTAAAAGCTTAAAATAACCTTAAAATACACTTTTGGTCCTTCTCCTATACTTTTGCCTGAAGAAGAACAGCAAATAGTACAATGGCTTCTTGAAAGTAATGCCAAAGGCTTTCCACGAAGAAAGCATGACATAGAATTTGTCGTGAAGCAGTTTTTGGATGCATGTCCAAGACAAAATCCTTTCGTGGATAATTTACCTGGTAAAAAATGGTTTGCATCATTTCTTCGCCGGCATCCAGAGCTCTCTATTAGAACTCCAGAGCCCATAACGGATGCAAGCTCTAAAATTTCGGAATCTGACATTCGTAAATGTTTCACTCAAATTGATTCGTACCTTAAAGAAAAAAACCTCCATCGAATTTTGGATGATCCATCCAGAGTATTTAATGGTGATGAAACTAATTTTTTAATGTGTCCGAAAGGTATTAGCAGCTAAAGGTAAACATTTATTTTTCAAAATATTCATATATATTTTTGCAAACACTTTTAAATTGTCATGAGTAATATCAGAGAGAAGTAAAATAACAAGAGATTCCAATGCGAACAAATAAGAAATGTATGAAGAAAATCAACCTAAGCGCGATACCTCCAGGCTGGCCTGGAGACACACACAAGTTCCACACGGCATGCCCTGTTGGATTACTTGAGCTCTCTCGTGTGGATTACTTTTCAATTGGCGTCGTGTGTTTTTGCCTCCTGGCATCTATATATGCCAACCAAAAGTGATGGCACACTTAGACATTTTATTTTTGACTTCCCATATTTTTATAACTGTAAGATCTCAAGTAATCCAAAAGGGCATGCCGTGTGGAACTTGTGTGTGTCTCCATGCCAGCCTGGAAGTATCGCACTTAGGTTGATTTTCTTCATACATTTCTTATTTGTTCGCATTGGAATATCTTATTATTTTACTTCTCTCTGGTAATATGTATCTAAATCGCGAAATTTCTGAAAGATTAATACTAAATAAAAACTTTAAAAATACACTTATTTATGGAATGATCGACACGTGGCACGTTGGGTCATAACTAATTTATTTTGAAGGTGCGAAAAATATATACGAAACCGATCGAGGGCAAGCTAAGGAGAATTTAACTGTCATGTTCTCATTTTCTGCCGCTGGACTTGTTATTACACCAATGATAATTTATCCGTATATAAAAGAATGCGAAATGATATAATCGATTCAATACCAAATGGTATTGCCTGGCAAAAATCAGACACTGGTTGGATGAGCTCCGAAGTCTTCCTAAGCTATATAAAAAATGTATTTTACGCCAATCTCATTGCTAATAACATTACATTTCCTGTAATAATGTTTGTTGATGGACACAGAACGCATCTCACCTATGATTTATGAAAACTGTAATGAATTACAAATTGTACTAATTTGTCTATATCCAAACTCTACAAGAATTTTGCAACCAGCAGATGTGTCTGTATTTAAGCCTTTGAAAATGGGCTGGAAAAAAACTGTTCAAATTTGGCGACGAAATAATATAGAGAAGAAATTAACAAAAACACATTTTGCAGCAATTTTAAAAAATGTTGTTGACAATTTTTTGAAAAAGGAGACAATAATTAACGGTTTTAGAGCTTGTGGAATCTGCCCTTTTGATGCCCACTTAGTTAACTATTCTAAATGTTTAGGCAAAAATTCTACATCTGTACAGCCCCCATCAGATTCTGCAATTCATTCCCAAAAGTCTCTCAGTTTCGAAGACTTCGAAAACCTTATTTATTGCTTTTGATTTCAGGCCTATACAATACCTGAGTCCAACGAACAATTGCTTGAAGAAGAAAATTTTCTTTTTGAGTACGATATCGAAGAGACAGAAAATGCACAAAACTCTTTTCAAGATTTTCCTACTTTACTGGAAAGCACTGGATTTGAGCAAGAGGTAAATAAAAAGTCTGTTTTTTCCTATTTCCCTTCGGGTTCCACTACAGCATAGAAATATACTACTTTTTCAATTGTCGCATACAACATAACCATATTTCAAATTTGATAATAATACTGCGCTTTCGAATTTAAATTTAAAGTTTTTTGATATATGTAACCGTTCTCTGAAAATATTGTGTATTGTTTAATTTAGGAAAACACAGGGTTCCAAATAACTGATTTGCCGATTATTTTTGCTGAAGAAGTACAATCAGATTTAATAGACTTTTTAACTACACCTGAGACTCCTGCACGCACAGGTACAAAACCTACGGAAAGGCAAAACTTTATAGTTTCCTCAACACCCTTCCAAAACGCCATAGAAGCTAAAATAGAAAAAAAAGCATTGCTGATAAGGAAAAAGAGGAAAGGAAGTTAAGAATGTAGATGTAGATTTCAGGAGGCGGGCGTGATAACCCTGTACTTAGACCATGTGGCCCATTGTACGTACCTCAGTTGAAGGTCTGTCATCAATTTTAATCTAGTTGCCGTAAGATGTTTAGTTCGTCGAACGAAGCTCAGGATTGTGGGCAGCTTCAGCGTTTGTAGCTCACTTTTGGCTACTATTTGAGCGCCGAGTATCTCGGCCCTTGCTTTAAAGTAGAGGGGACAATCGCAGAGAACGTGAGCGATTGTCTCCTCGCGTTCACATCTGCACAATGGCGTCTGACTAATGTGCATGTTGTGAAGGTGTTTGTTCAGCCTGCAGTGTCCAGTAATGACACTGAGCGCTAGGCTGACAACGCCCCTACTGCACTGCATCAGCCATTTGCTTAGTTCTCGGTCAACTTTGTTGAGGAGAATCTTTGACTGTTTGCAAACTTGTCGAGCGATCCATCTTTTATTTTGCTCGTTTAGAGCCCATTTCTCAAAAATGAGGTTTGTAAAAGAGGATGCTAGTCCCACGTATGGCTCTGGGCCTATCATGGATTTGCTTGATCCTTCTTTGGCCAGGAGGTCAGCTATGTCGTTGCCACTGACGTTGCTGTGGCCAGGGACCCATATGATCGCAACACTGTTGGTAGCGGCAATCTTGTTTAGTGAATTTTTGCATTCACCAACAATTTTCGAGGATATTACATTCGAGTCAAGAGCTTTAAGGGTGGCTTGACTGTCTGAGAAGATGTATATGTTCTTCTCCCCAATGTCTTTTTCTTGTATGACGTTGGCACATGTACTGATGCCTAGAATCTCAGCCTGGAATATCGTCGTGAATCTACCTGTGGATATCGAGATTGGCAGGTCTTCCGTAAGTCCATACACTCCGACTCCGCTTAGACCGTTTGCCAGGGAGCCGTCTGTAAACCATACGGAGTTGTTCGCTGACGATATGTATGTGGAGAAGTTTTCTCGCCATGCCTCTCTTGATGGCAAAGTAATTTTATACCTTCTGCAAGGGCATATTTGAGAAGTGGTTTTGTCTGGGATCATCAGGACATTACTGTCAATTTTGTTAAGTTTATCCCAGATCTTTAGATGCCCCACCTGCAGGTGTTTCGTTAGCCAAAGGTTATTTACATGCAGGCGGAGGGCGGTTTTCATCGCTTCTTTTTCCACGATGATGTCAAGCGGAGTGAGAGACAGGGCCATCTCAATGGCTGCCGTTGGTGTAGTTCTCATCGCTCCCGTAATAGTTAGGCAGGCCATTCTTTGAACCTTATTAAGGGTTTTCAGGGATGGGCCTGACGTTATTGTGGGCCACCAGACTACAGCGCCGTAGCAGATGCAGGGTCTGATAACTGCGGTGTAGATCCAGTGAAGTATCCTTGGGCTAAGGCCCCATGTAGTACCGAACGCTCTTCTACACTGCCAAAAAGTCGCTATTGCTTTTTGAGTTTTACAGTTTAGATGCAGTTTCCAGTTCAGTCTTTTATCCAGCGTCACTCCGAGGTATTTGACGCTGTCGGAGTATTTGATCTCTTTGCCAAAGATCTGAAGAGTTCTTGAGCCTTCCAGTTTCCTCCTGTTAGTGAAGATTAGTGCAGTAGTTTTATCCGCATTCACGAATAGATTTCTTTTATTGCACCAATCTTCCACCATGGATAGAGCCTGTTGTTGAAGCTCGCATAAGGTGCTCAGGTAATTTCCTCTGGCTAATATCACTAGATCGTCTGCGTAGGCTATGGTGAAATAAGTTAAGAATAATAAAGAATAAAATGATTAAGAAAGAAAAGGCTGAGCAGGTTTTGAAAAGAAAACAAGAAAGGAATAAAAAAAGACTTCACATTTTTGCTAACAAAATTAAAGCACCAAAAATAAAAACTGAAACTATATACTGTAACTACTGTTGTAATCAGCTATTTGATGAATTGAAATAAATAAAAATAAAATAAGAGCAAAGCAAATAAAGAAAACCTAGAAAAAAAAGTTTTTGTTGTTGTTTTGTTCGAAATAAACTGTTTTTTTCCTATTTTAAGATTTTTAGTTTTCTGATTTCAGTATCCTACATTAAAATATCACTTAGGGCTCGAGACTGGAAATTGCTAAGGCTCAACACTGTGGAATAGGGGGCTCGGAACTGGATCACGGGCGCTTTTTCACTAATTGACGTTTTTAAAAAAAAACAAAATAACTTTTTACGCAATTTTTTCTCCAAATTAACAAAGACAAGCAAAGCGCTAAGTGTAATATATTTTCATTTGAATTTGTTTACAATGAGTCTACTCAAAGTTCATTTTCCGCTTAAGGGGGCTCGTCACTGGGGTGTTTACCCTACCATGTATTGCTTTATATACTTATGTATACCTATATAACTTAAACTTTTAATTAAGACTCGGCCTCGACAGGTTTTTTTTTTTTTTTGAAAGATAATTTTTTCTGACGATGCAATCAGATTTGTAATCAATTAAAAAGAAACAGACTCGTAAAAGGCACGTTTGAAAAAATAAGGAAATTAACACATAATTTCTGATTTCTTAACAAACGTTCTCTGATGTGCAAGTGCATAACAACACCCAGCTTTCAGTTTCTGGTGGTGGCTGACAGGATTATTAAAAACGTAAACAATGGGAAATAAAAAAAGTGTTCTTTTGTATACATATAATGATACGTGCACAGTGCACAATGTCTTCACGGTTTGTCTACCCCTTTTAGCGTTAAGGGCGAGATTTAACAACTCAACAAAGCAAATCTGCTTTATTCTGGGAAGCTTAACGCGCATCATATGAAACTTACTTCTATTTATTTTGCAACTATTCCATTGTGGTCGACTTACTGCAAAAACACGCCGTGAGGTCTTTCTCTATTCACACTGCTTCGAGTGGTATATTTTAGCTCATTTCATTTCTTCCACTACAGAGAACCTTAAGCAATAATTCTCTTGGCATAAGGTCGAATTAGCACTGCGGAATTGTGGCAAACGTTTTTTTCTCCCCTTATTACGCTATTGTAAATGCACTTACCAAGTCTGTATTAGAAAGCAAAAGAAAGCGCACTTTCTGATCACCACATGGAAGCATCACATAAGTCAATTTTATTGACGGAGGAGGAGGCGAAAGAGAAGTATTTCAAAAGATACGACAATGATTTTGAATAAATGAATGAATCGATGCTTTGGAATCATTTGTATTGATTTTGACATCAAGGTAAAACAACCAGTCAGATATCAAAAAAAAAAAAAAAAAAACAATCCGAACGAAAAGAGTAAAAGGAATAACCAAAGACTGTATATATATTAAGACGTCCCAAGCAGTGCAACTCACAATTTCCTAAAGCTCTACAACAGGCATCCTACATCAGCCGACATAGCTTTCCGAGGAGGCTTGATTTTTGTCGTCCACTTTTCTGAGTAAAAAGCTCTCTCCGCTGAAATTTTTCTTCTCTTCCGCATAGATGATTTTGCGAGACGCGGATCGCAGGCGGCGTTTGCTTTTCTATCGGGAAGAAGCAAGTCGTTTGTGTGTGTGCATTTTGCATATATGTATATGTCGGATTTTTGACATAGCCAACGCCGCCTGCGATCCGCGTCTCGCAAAATCATCTATGCGCAAGAGAAGAAAAATTTCAGCGGAGAGAGCTTTTTACTCAGAAAAGTGGACGACAAAAATCAAGCCTCCTCGGAAAGCTATGTCGGCTGATGTAGGATGCCTGTTGTAGAGCTTTAGGAAATTGTGAGTTGCACTGCTTGGGACGTCTTAATATATATACAGTCTTTGGAATAACCATAATTACTTTTTTGATCGAAATATATGTAGAGAACGTTCTACATTGTGTATGCCAAAATACGTGGAATGAAAGAACTGACCTAGAAAAACAAAAAATTGTATGGCAGGGAGAAGGCGCAATCTTAGCTCTCCCCTAGCTCCTGCGGAGAGAACCAGCGGCGAGGTGAAGGCCGGAAAAGTGGTGCGTGAGGCAAGATCTTCCTTCCTGTTAATGTCGAGTGGCGAGTGAAGACGGTGGTTTTTTTCTTAACTTGAGCGAGCTAAAAGTAGAGAAAATAAAATTAGTTGATGACTGAAATTGTTCGAACTAAAGAGATTGTTAAGCTTGTGGGAACCTGTGAATAAAAGTGAATTGTGATTTGAACAGACAAACCCGGAGTTTTAAGTTCACCCCGAGTGATCGCGGATCGAAGAGCGATAGGCCTCCATTTCCAGGCGGGAGGGAGCAGCGTAATTTCCGCGGATAAGTCTCGCTGTGGCGAATTCCGCGAGCCAGAGGTAAGTGCCGTGTCCCATGCCCTTTTAGCCCCGAGCCGAAAAATAACCCCGTCGAGGCTTCTTTTCCGCCGGTGCAACGGCGTAAGCACTGTGGGACATTTAGTACCGTGAGGTAGAACAGGTAAAAAAAGAAAGGGTAGACGAATTAGGGCAGTCTGCCTTCCCGTCAAACATCTCAGCTGTCCCGGTGCCCTTGAACTTAGCAGCGGCGATCAGCTGTGCTAGAAGCTCCGCCGCTCGGGGCCCCATCACTCGTCCGCAACATCGAGCTTCGCAACATTCGAGAGCGCTGAAACATTTCTCCGCTCCACGCTCGAGAAGGAGTGCAGACTCACACCGACAAGCTCGGAGGGGAATCCCTTGGCCGGCGAATTCTGCCGCGGCCATCTTGGGCGGCAATTGTAAACAAATTGCCTTTTGTTTACCACCAGATACACTTAATTATCCTGCCACCGAAGGAATCAAAAACACTTAACTCACCTGCAGAGGCGGTTGGCCGTAGGTCCCACGGCGTTCGGTGTCCAGTCAGGCTCCCCCGTCCCACGGCGCTCGGTCACCCGTCGGGCTCCTCTGTGCCACGGCGTGGCTCCTTCGTAGCCTCTGAAACGAGGAAAGCACTCACTTATATCACATCGCAAGTATTAAGGGCTGAATACATTCGATGCGGTTGTGAGTCTGCGGTCGTGAGTTGTCAGAATCTTACGAGTTTCAATCCCCTTGAAAACAACAGGATTCTCACAAGTCGGAACACATTCGACGCGCTCGTCAGAAAAAACGTCGACTTTGAGCCAAACCCAAACTCTGCGGTCTGCGTTCAAAAGCTCTGCAGGGGAAATGTTTTCGAAGTAAAACTTCTTTACGCACGCTTGACTTGGGGAGTAAGCTGATGAATGCCCTACGAAAAGTGTTGGGCGAGAGCGTTACGATTTAAAGTGACACTGTGGCCTGGTTGGTACCATACCGTCGCACACTCCCGCACAGAGGACATAGAGGGCTCGACGGTCGCGCGGCGAGGCGCGGCGTATCTGGCTGCATCCATCGGGCCAAGCGACAGCAGCGGGTGGCCCCATTTCGGTGACGCGCTCTGCGGCGCAGCGCGGTGCCTGTGTCTGTGGAGTGGAGGCCCGTGGGGCGCTCCGCTGCTGCTGCTGCTGCTGATGCTGGTGCTGCTGACGCTGGTTCGGGAACTTAACTCGATTCGCCACAATCAGCGGCGGCGGCAGCAAACGATCAGTTAATTTTTGCACGCGGGAGAATTCATATACATATACATATATAAACATTTATATATACATACATATAGAGGCAGCTAAAGAAGTTTTACTTCAGTCGTGTGGTCTAAAGCACACTCGTTTTTTTTTTTAGTTGTCAAGAAGCATTCGACGGAAGGACTTTCATGTTCATGCTGCGATGGATTATTTTTAAATGAACGATTAATAGAAAAGTCGAGAACCTATAAGTATTTTTATGACAAAAGGGACCCGAAATAAACATTTTTACTCTAGCAGCGCGCGCAATGTTATTATTTTCTCACAACTCACGACCGCAACGAATGTGTTCGGAGTTTGCGTCAGAGCTTTGTGCTTTTGCTTACGACTCACGACCGCATCGAATGTATTCAGTCCTTTACTCGGGAAAAACACTTAAGGGCTGAATACATTCGATTCGGAGATTGGATCAAGATCCAGTCGATACCGTTTGGTAAAAGGCACAAGGACAGCCTTCGAAGGATTTATAGAAAGGTCCTCACCGGCACACCAGTCAGTGACTGTTTGAAGTGCAGACCTCATTAAATCCGAAACCGTGGAGTCGAATTTACCTACGACTATGATTGCCAGGTCATCCGCGTAACCAACAGCCTCATAACCGAGCTCATGTAGCTTGATTAGCAGACCGTCCACAACCAGAGACCATAGCAATGGCGACAGGACCCCGCCTTGAGGGCACCCCTTAATTGCTTTGATGCATACAGAGGTGTTACCCAACGACGACGAGATGTCACGCTCTTTTAACATGGCATCCACCCTTGCCACCGTATAGGAATCAATGCCCCTGTTCACGAGTGCCCTAGAGATTGATTCATATCCGGTGTTGTCGAAAGCCCCTTCAATGTCCAGAAATGCGCACAGAGCCACATCTTTGGATTGGAAAGCTTTTTCGATCTTGCCAACGAGGCTGTGTAGGGCAGCCTCTGTGGATTTGCCTTTAGAGTAGGCAAACTGTGTCCTATGGAGGGGTGTGGACATCTCCAAACAGTGTCTGATGTGGAGGTCCAGCAATCACTCCATTGTTTTTAGGAGGAAAGAAGTTAGACTGATTGGTCTGTAAGATTTAGGGAGCTCAAGCGGCCTGTTGCCTTGCTTGGGGATAAAGACTACCACTACCTTCCTCCACGAGTATGGTATATATCCCCAACTGTAGCTGGCCCTAAATAAGGCTACCAAAGAGTCTAGGATGGATTCCAGACTGTTCTGTAGAAAAGCTGGAAAAATCCCATCGCCCCCAGGCGCTTTAAAGGGTTGGAAGGAGGCCACTGCCCACCTAACCTTGTCCTTCTCAAAAATGACACCAGACCTACTGAGGGCCCTGCGGTCAGGTACGAATCTTTGCTCGAGGACCGCAGGGGTGTGCTCACTTGTCCCTATAGTAGAACCGGGAAAATGCACCTGTAGTGGGTACTCCAGAGTTTCCCGTTGTGAATCGGTGAAGCTCCCATCTTGCTTTGTCAGGAGCCCAACACCATTTGTGGCATCTTTTGCCAGCGCTTTCTGAAGGCGAGCTGCGACCGGTAAAGATTTTATACCCTCACAGTACTTCCTCCAGGACTCGCGTTTAGAACGTCTTAGTTCTTTGTTGTAATCAGTGAGAGCGGACCTATATACGTCCCACTGCTTAGTACGCTTCGCGTTGTTAAATAACCTCCTGACGTGCCTACGCATGTCAGATAGCCGCTCGTTCCACCAGGGCACCTTGCGTACCGCTTGGATTGGAACGGCCACGTTACTATCGTGGTAAGAGGTAATTAACACTTCATTGAGCTGGTTCGCAGCCAAATCCAGTTCACTAGTAGAACTGATATTGGTAACCAGCATGTCAGCCTTGGAGCTAACTAATGCTCTGAAGGCATTCCAATCGGTTCTCTTTGGAACATGGATACTTTTTATGAGTTCTGAACGTCCCGGGATGTCGAATCTTATGTGTTGATGATCCGACAGGGACGCTTCGTCAGAGACTCGCCAGTTTACTATGAACTCGGACAAAGCTCTGCTGGCCAGAGTGAGGTCTAGCACCTCTTCTCTGACTGCAGTGATGAAGGTCGGTTTGCACCCTCTATTCATTACATCTATGCTACAGCTAGACAGGTAATTCAAAAGGGACTCACCTCTTTCATTTATGCCGCTGCTACTCCACACTGTGTGGTGTGCATTGGCGTCGCAGCCCACAATCAGCTGTCGATTGTCACACTGGCAGTATGCGACGAGTTCCTGGACCTCGGGTGGCGGTATTCCGCTCTCGGCAGGGAAGTAGGCGGAAGCCAGAACAATTTCCCGCACGCCGCCTAGGGTAGGGATCTCCACCAAGATCGCTACTAGGTCCCTGGAAATGAAGTTGGTCATGGGTAAATGGTTGACACTTTTGTCAACCAGGAGTGCCGCTCTAGGCGTCAGTTCTCCTCTGCTGTTGATCAACTTACCTGAGCTGGTGTTGAGTCCACGGATTTGGCCACTGATAACCCAGGGCTCCTGAATGAGCGCAAGGGTTATTTGTTCATCGGCGACGGTCCTGCAGAGTGTGGCCGATGCCCCTTTGGCATGGTGCAGGTTCGCCTGGAGCACCCTTATGGTGCTCATTTGAAGTCCTCCTTCTTAAGGGACTTTGCGACAAGCCTAGCAGCCTTGGCTTGTCGGGGTTCCTTTGCCCTGCCTTTAGGAGGAGGCCGCTGTCCCTTAGGAGGCGGCTTTTGTGGTTCGGCCGATTTCCTACCCTTCTTTGCTGTTGGACCGGTGGCCAGAGCTTTGGGAGCCGGGGAAGCCTTCACCACGCTAGTTTGCCCAGTGGCGCAACTAGTTGAGGGCCCAGCAGTGGATGCAACATCCATTGGCACTGCTGTCACGGCCCTTCCTTCAGCCAACTCCTCCATGGGAAGGTCCTCTGCCCTTGCCTTCTTCTTTGCAGGCTGTTTGTTCTTCTCACGTTTAGCTTGGTCCTCATTGGTTGGACCTTTGAGGATCAGCCTGACGTGAGTGAAGCGGTAGGCTATCCTGCCCTTCAACTCCGCTAACTTTGCCATCGACCTGCTGTCTATGGCAACGATGAGGTGAAGCAGGTCCCCATGGTTGATCCTCTTCACCACCTTCCACTGCCCCGTCGAGAGGGCATTTTGCGCACCAATTGTGGCCAGCACCTTCTCGTTTGTGAGGGAAAGACTCTGAGGGAAGTAACCCCGGACCATGTGCGTCCTAGGAAGGTCACCCCCCTCGACTAGGTCAACGTCAAGAGCGCTTTTGGCACGAATGTGCACAAAGTTGCTCCTGACCCACTCGGCTGTCTGAGCGTTGGTGCAGACAAGAAGGATCCAGCCGGCCCGAGGAATACAACCCTCAAACTCCGGCCGGGCCCCTCGTCCGCGCGCTCGATCGTGACATCGACGATCGCCTCCCGCAGAAGAGCCATCTGCTCCGCTGTCAGGGGACGATTGACCATGTCAGCCGATGTGATGCCTAGCCTCACACTGCCAGCCACCTGGCTGTAGGTGGCTTTTTTGACTGGCCCCACATGGGCGGTCTTTGGCTTTTTGGTAGCCGGAAGGTCGGGAGTCTTATCCTCCGATCGGATTCGCTTAGGAACCGATTTAGGAGGTGTTGCCTTGGCAATCTCCAGGGCCTTAGCTCTGGGGAGGCCCTCTGCTACCGCCCTCCTAAATCGCTTGCGCTCCGCGTTGGTGAGCTTAACGAACCCCGGTTCGTTGATGGTAAGGTTGCCCACCTCCGCGCCGATAGCCGTGAGTCCGGATCTGTCCGAACACAGGCTAGCCCCGTCCAGTACCACGGTGCTGACGGATTCTGCGTCAGAGGTCTCTTCCTCTGACGGGACTGTTGACAGAGTAGGGGCACTCGTGCTCGCCTTCTCTGCTAGTGCTTCTGCAGTGTGCCCAATGGCTCCACTGCAGGAGCTGGAAGTAGCTTGAGGGCCACTGGCCAGCAAGCTCTCTGCCGGTGACGCTAAGCGTACATCGGCTGATGCAGTATGACCTGCATCGGGTCTCGGGTTGTTCATACTATCCATATGATGATCCCACGAGATTTCGGGTCCATAAGTCACCCGCACGAGCCCGATATGCGGGAAGTCTAAATTGAAACTGGAGGGCGACTGGTATCCAGAGTCCGCATACTAGCGACCAAGCTCCCTCCTGGCCATGCATCCTTCGGCGTATGCTGTTCCACCTTGGATTAGGGTATTTTATTTAAGAGAGTATCCTTCTCTCCGCCCGACTACAATTAGCCAGCGCTCCCAGCAGAGACATGACCGTACTGGTAGCCTGTTTCCAGCCGCCCCCACGGGGAAGGTATAGTCGCACTACCAGCAGTGTACACAGTTACGGCATGCGTGCACAGTTACGGCACGTACACCAGAGTGTTACATGTTATCCCCCTGTGCACGCATGGAGTCCCCCTGTGTACCTGTTGGCTGACGGCCTTGGCACCCTGTAACACTGTACCGATTTCTTCAGATTCCAAGCCCCCCTCTGAATTTTTCTTCTCTCTTCGACCAAAATGGTTAAGCAGTGTATCAACCTCTAGCAAAATTGTGGGGTTGGGAGGAATAACGGTACCAAGGTTAAAAAAAGATAAGGAGATAATTGCCGGAGTGCCTATTCTTTGTAAACTAGTTTCCATATTCTTTGGTTTGAGTTTGGGTCAAAGTCAACGTTTTTTCTTACGAGCGCGTCGAATGTGTTCCGACTTGTGAGAATCCTGTTGATTTCAAGCACGGTATACAGAATACAAGGTATGCTCATGTAGATTTTGACACTTCGTCGTGACGTACTTTTGGACAATTTTGTATGGAAAATCGAGAAAATTAATTTTAATTATTTTTTAGTAATAGTACGATAAATTGCTATTGGCATAATCGGTAGTAATGAAAATTTGCAATTTTTTAAAATATAACTTGAATTCGTGAGACTAATGGTATTTAAGTAAAAAGAGATTTCTTCCGTGGGGAAAATGTAAACAAGTTAAAATATTTTGAAATATGAATTAAAAGTGCGATTATTTGCATCACATTAAATGGAATTAGATAAAATAGAAAGCTTGAACAACTAATACGGTTTATTAAGCTGAAAATAAAACTGTATCATAAAACTTATTATTGCTTCTTTTATTATTTCTCTACACAGGTTACAAAAAAATAAAACCAGCTACCTGCGTAGGTAACATTGCGAACGACTCGGGAAACCTCTTTGTTTAAATCTTTTCCTAGGATAGACGGGATGAGGTCTTTTTATACTATATATTACGTAGAATTTGGGATTTTATCTCACGCTTACATTAAAAAACCTCTGAAACACAATCACAAGGTGTTTTAAGTTTAGTTACATACAGAAGAATCCGTGCATTTTTAATTATCTTCCTCATTTTTGGAAAAATTCACAACCATATTAAAATATTCTTTATAGCCTTGGGGAGAAAGACTGATTAGCTTAATAATCCGTATTAGTTGTTAAACATTGTTATTTTATTTAATTCCGTTTAATGTGATGCATATAATCGCACTTTTAATTCATATTTCAAAATATTTTAACTTGTTTACATTTTCCCCACGGAAGAAATCTTTTTAAATACCATTAGTCTCACGAATTCAAGTTATATTTTAAAAAATTGGAAATTTTCATTACTACCGATTATGCCAATAGCAATTTATCGTACTATTACTAAAAAAAAACAAAATTAAAAATTTTGAAAAAACCCACGACGGATGGTACCTAAACGTTGTAATAGAAAAAGGATTAAATAAAATTTTAAACCCCCCGACTAAGAGGAGGTAAGTAACCAAAGAAAATTCGTCGGGGGATGCCATTCCGCGCCCTGAATTAAGAATAGGAGAATATCAATTAAAGACTAAGTATTACATGCAATATTTTATTAGTTCATTTCAGGGCAGGGAATGGCATCCCCCTACGAATTTTCTTTGGTTACTTACCTCCGCTTAGTCGGGGGGTTTAAAATTTTATTTAATCCTTTTTCTATTACAACGTTTAGGTACCATCCGTCGTGGGTTTTTTCAAAATTTTTAATTTTGTTTTTTATTTTAAACTTTTTAGAGATTTCTTACAAAATAGTTTTATATTGAATGTGGCCGATGAATCACAAACCCTTTAGAGAAGACCGTATCTAAATCGGTCACACCCTTTTGGAGATACTTGGTAACATTGGAATGCACAAACAACCTCTCACCCTAAACGTATATATGTAGGTACCTGCTCCATTCCGTCGTGGGTAAAAACAAACAACCTCTTACCTTAAATGCATACACCTACACGGTTCCGTTGTTGGTAAAAATCAGCGGCCCCGAAAACCCCTAAGAACCAAGTTTGTTGCAAATAGCACAAACTTTAAAGAGTTGACAATCCGACATCTTGAATTCATAAATTTTGACAGTTGGTTTGAGATCGGCGACCCCAAAAAAACCCCAAATATCAAGTTTGGTCCAAATCGCATAAACTTTAAAATTTGACAGTCCGCCATCTCGAATTCGTAAAGTCTGACAGCTGATTTGAAATTGGTGACCCCGAAAACCCCCAAATACCAAATTTAGTGCAAATCCTATAAACTTTAAAATTTGAGAATCCGCCATCTTGAATTCGTAAATTTTGACAGTTGAATTGAAATCAGCGACCCCGAAAGCCCCCAAATACCAAGTTTGGTGCAAATCACATAAACTTTAAAATTTGACAGTCCGCCATCTTGAATTTTGCAGCAAGTTAACACCGTAACACCTATCTAAGAACAATTGCCGATGAATCACAAACTTTTTACAAAAAACCCCATCTAAATCGGTCAAACCGTTTTGGAGAAAAATGGTAACATTCGTTTGCACACACAAACAAACAACCTCTCACCCTAAACGCATATACCTTCTCCGTTCCGTCGTGGGTAAAATAATTAAAATTAATTTTCCCGATTTTTCCTACAAAATTGTCCAAAAGTACGTCATTTGACGTTCGTTAAAAGCAATATGGCGAAATCGGATTCTCAAGTGAGCATACCTTGTATTCTGTATACCGTGGATTTCAAGGGGACTGAAACTCGTCAGATTCTCACAACTCACGGCCGCAGACTCACGACCGCACCGAATGTATTCAGCCCTTTACTCTGCCCGACAACCGAACCCAACACAAACCACTGACAATTTCCACCGCACACTGAACGCCCGAACTCGCACTTGGGGACGCCGAAAATAAACTGCCGCGGGAAGATAAACAAACAGCCACTCTAAGGCAGCCGCGCGTCGCTCGGAGAGCTCTCGCACAGAGTCGGCCGTCGATTAAGCTGTGTGCGTTGTGTTGTGGGTGCGCCGGAGAATGTGGCGAAGGGGAAAGTGAGCAAGTGGGTTGGGCTCAACTGGTCGCGGGAAGTCGAGTCGACGTTCCCAAACCTCGCTGCCGCCAGACGTTTCCACTTAACTTCGTGGCCGATAAATTCATATAGAAAACAGGTCTCCCTCTCGGGACCGAATTTGCTCGGCTAATAAGTTACCCCGTTTACACTAGCGTAAGCATGAACCAGTTTCATGCACGTGACGTAACAATTTGTTGAAGAAACGAAGGAGAGGCAGGGGACGAGGCAGACATGAATCAAACCGTCTCTGAGGCTGCTTGATGCATGCCCGGGGCGAAAAGTGAGAGTGTGTGAGTGTGTAAGGTGTAAACGGGTCATGATAGTGTTCGCTTTTCAACCGAGCAGGCAGCTCGGAATTGACTAATGCACATGACTTGTGTTAATGCAACGCTCATTTTCATGAAAGCAAGCGAACATGAAACTGACTCGTGCTTGCGCTAGTGTAAACGGGGTCCAATGTTCGTTTCAGAAAGGTCAACAATGTTGATCAATTCATTTTCCTAAAATTCAGGTTCTCTCCGACTTTTTTTCAAAAAATCATGCAATACACCTATTTTTATTTTTAATATATGTCCCGAAATTCCCTAAACGTACATATCAACGTAGGGGAAAAAAAATGCACATTCATTCCTAGAAATTTGCATTTTAAAGTAATTTAATTAAAAAAATTTTAAGTAACCCCCGACACAAAAAAAAACTCTAAAAAGTAGATATGCTATGCCGGTTCTGCGCCAAAAATCCCATAAGGTTTATACAGGGGGCAAAAAATTCTCACTTTTGCCTCAAAAGCTTCTCTTGGTCTTGGACGAGCAGTTTTGTGGTGCGTGACGTCATGAAAGCTCTCGGTCTGGTCGTGGAGGATCTTCTGGAAAGCTCATCGTCTACGTCTAGGAGCAGTTTCCAGATGGTGACGTCATGAAAGCTCGTGTCTCGGACGTGTGTGTGTGTGTGTGTGTTTGGGGGCGTCATCAGGTGCGATCCCCTCCCCCTCCCCGCAGGAAGCCATACCCCTCCCCCTCCCCGCAGGAAGCCATACCCCTCCCCCTCCCCCGCAGGAAGCCGGACCCTCCCCCTCCCCCGCAGGAAGCCATACCCCGATTCGCACTCTGCACTAAGATGAATTTTAAATATTAGAGGTATAATTAAAGTTAATAATACTATATATTTTGGGTTCTATGGATTCGAGAAGATGTTTCCAGTTAGGGTATTGGTACTGTTGGGGGAACAAATTTTAATCAAAAATCGTCTACGAGCAACGGTTTCCAAGATATTAGTATATTATTTTTATTATGTTTTCCTTGGTAAAAATTTTACTTCAATATACTTCACACTTGGTCATTGTCCTATTTCGAGCCCAGCCTTTATAATAATTATTAAAAAAACAAAAAAACTTCTTTCATATTTCCCAATAATATTCCCTGGCCCTCCTCCAAGTTCTATAAAATGAATTGTAATGCAAAACAAAAGGTTAGTTTGCATAGAGTTCTGGCAATGAGCAGTTATAAAGATTCTACCAAGCTGCTAGAGGAAGATGGAGACAGAGGAAATAGGTTAAAAGAATTAAAGTACCAGATAAAGTCTGCTACAGTTAAATCATTTATCAAGCCAGGGCAAGCATCTGAAAGTAAAAATACTTCTGCCGTACGCTACCAAAAGATAAAAGATAATAATAAAGGGCAAGTATTGAAAAATCATTTTTCTAAAACAACCAACCAACCAACCAACTGAATATTTCAGATGAATATTAAGAAATTCCTTGACGATTACTCTAATGTTCTGCTGGAGGAGCATAAGAATACAATAGAAAAACGCTACAAATTTCTTCAGCAATATGAAAATGTAAACAAACTAACATCTAAATATGGTGAACATTACACCAACTGTACATGGGCGTATGATGATGCAACTGCGGGGGCAGATACCTGCGAATGTCATGATGTGCAACGATTTAACCGGGAGAATCAACGTCTCATGAAATTTTACATGAGGCTGACGAGAAACAACTGTAAGGAATGCCGAAAAGGGTTCGATTTATTCTAACACCAAAAGTATACATTCTACATGTGTGGGAGTTTGCATACAGAGCCAGCCGTAAGGGCACGTGGCATATATGTGCAGTAGATAGGATGAGGTTTCAGCAGAGAATCTACAATACAAGTAAAATTCTGGAGTCAATACTGAACCAACACCATCGGGATGTAATATACAATACAAGATTTTATGATAAGGAAATTGAGCAATAAAACAATTGTTTATATTTTTTTAAAAATGATTTTTTATTTTAAATTATAATAATACATCTTTAGAATTTATCCAAGAGTTGTGGTTTGATGAGAATCCCAGCCATTTCACGTAAACTTTATCGCCTTTCGACTTTAGAAATTTTTCAACAAGGTACATAGATATGAGGATGTTTCACTTTCAGCAGCTCCATTTCGTAAAATCCTCCTTTTATAGGATTACCCTGGTAGTCCTCAAGCAGATATGTGACTGGGTTAGTCACTTGAATTTTAGCAATCTTGAAAACTTCAGCAGTCCAGTTTGGTGTATAGCCTTTTTCGAAAACATGTTTATATTTGCTAATACGAACTGATTCTCCTTCTTTATATTTAGGTGAATCAGCAATCTTTATGTTATTGTACACTGTAGCGAGAAGATGCTTTTCATTGCTTGCATGGACATCGCAAGGGCGCATTTGGATTGTTCGATGCTTTTTCATGTTATATTGAGATAGTAGTTCCTTTATCATTTGAAGCCACTTGTAAGACCCATTCATGCTGAACTCCTTCCACATCATGCTCTTTAAAGTTCTGTTGAATCGTTCAACTATCGATGCTTTGAGCGATGTATAGGTAGAGTAGTGATTAATTTTATGATCACTCATTAGATGTTTAAAGTGTGTGTTGTAAAACTCCTTCCCATCGTCTGTTTGCAAGTTTTTAGGGATCCGACCCTCTTGGAATATAGATTGCATGGCTTCAGTCACTTCTGTACCGGTTTTTGTTTTAATTGGTATAGCCCAAGCATATTTGGAGAAAGTATCTAAAACAGTCAGCAGGAAGCGGTAGCCTTTATTTACATGCTTATAAGTATCCATTTCCACTAAATCCGCTTGCCATAGATCATCCAGTCCTTTAATAATGACTCGACGCCGTTTAAAATTTCGACGAGCAGGTTTGTGAAGCTCATCGACAACTTGTCTCTTACTCATATTACAGATAAATGAAACGGATAAATTGTAGCATTAAGCTTTATTGGTAGACACCGTCTTGCTGCTGCTGCTTCTGATTCTCCTTATTAAGTATGCTAGAGAACAAATAATTCTCAATCTTTGCAATTTCGCCATTATAGAGTTAGATTTTCTATAGTTTTTTGTGTGTTTTTACGTGTTTCATCGTCTTGCTTTCTTATTTGTGTATCAACATAGTTTTTAGTTGTAGCGTCAGAATTTATATTATTATTTCAGCCCCCCGCAGCTCCTCAATGATTGATATAATTTCATTAGTATGACTATTATTTCCAGCTTGTTGGGATGCTATTAGTATATGAAGCCTATCAACTAGTTCATTAGGATCATTCCAATAGACATAGTTAATGTTTTCTTTAGGCATTCTCATAATTCCTGTTCCAGTACGCAGGGTAGGAGTGTGTACTAACTTTTTTATTATTTTTTTATATTTATAGGTATTTGTTCCTTTTATTTGTTTATTTTCATTAAAATCACGCCTGTGCGCGCTTGTATCGTTTAAAATTGATCGATAATTGTACAAGTCATCTCTATTGTAACCTCTAGGATGTTTCATAAAAATCAGGTCAGATAAACCTTTGGTTATCTTATATGACCTGCCTCCAATAACATAACTTTCATCTTCAGCTTTTAATGTTGAATTGCCTATCTTCCATCCATCTCTGTAGTACACTCCATAGGTTTTATCAATTTTCATACTCTTCTGATTGACCAGATGCTTATATTTTTTTAATATTTGACCTGACGATTCCAATATCCGTGAACTATGTTCTTTTAATGTTGATGATTGTATTGGTGTGGCAAACTTATCATCATCATCATCATTATCATTATCCTCATCCTCAAGATCATCAACATCATCAACATCATTAAGCTGCAAGGAATCTTCTCATCTGTTTAACTGTAGATGGTGGTGGACAATCCAGAATTGCCTGAACACGTTCAGATGGTGGACGGATTCCTTTGGTAGAAATGGTAAAACCAAGGAAGTTCAACTGGTTTTTTCCGAACTCGCATTTAGCCACATTAATTACTACTCCATACTGGGACAAGCGTTGAAAAAGTTGTCGTAGATGCTTCAAGTGTTGGTCCTCATCTTGTGATGCCACAAGAATGTCATCCAAGTACGGGAAACAGAAATCCAAACCAGCAGTGACCTCGTCGATAAAACGCTGGAATGTTTGAGCTGCGTTCGTTAGGCCGAAGGTCATGAAAGGAAATTCATAAAGGCCAAAGGGTGTAATGACTGCGGTTTTTTCAATGTCAGCAGGTGCCACAGGAATCTGATTATATGCTCTGCCTAGATCTATTTTTGAAAAAATCTTTTTTCCAGCGAGGTTGGCGCTGCAGTCCTGGATATTCCGTGGAGGATATTTGTCTGGGATTGTCCTATCATTTAAGGGTCTATAATCCCCGCAAGGACGCCATCCTCCATCCTTTTTCGACACTAAGTGAAGTGGGGATGACCATGGGCTCTTGGATCTTCTAGCGATGCCCATTTTAATCATCGTCTCGAATTCTCGATGAGCGATCTTCAGTTTGTCTGGAGCTAGCCTTCTAGCTTTGCAGCTGATTGGTGGACCGGGTTTGGTGGTAATGTGGTGCATGGTATTATGCTTAATTTCTTTGAATGCACCATCGGGTCTGGTTAGGATGGGGAATTCTTTTAAAACCTGTGCGAATTTGCTGTCGTCTGACACTGATTTTATCTGTACAGTAGGTACGCCAACTGTGCAAAAACCCGAAGCTGAAAGGCTCGTAGTAGCGTCTCGAAGTACATGATTCCGAATGTCAACCAGCAAATTAAAATGGTTTAAAAAATCGGCTCCGATGATGGGAGTATCAACATCAGCCACAACAAATCTCCATGTAAAGTCTCGCCGAAGTCCCAAATTAACCGAGAGGTGTATAAATCCGTAGGTTGAGATTGTAGTGCCGTTAGCTGCGTATAAAGAATAGTTGGTCTTATTCTTCCAGGCCTTAGCAAAACGTCGAGGATATGTACTCATATCCGCCCCTGTGTCAACCAGAAATCGCACCTTCGAAGTTAAGTCCGTAATGAATAGGCGGCTTGACTTGCAGGAATCACTGACCGCCACTAGTGATCCGCCGCAGCATTTCCCGAATTGAATTTGCAGGGTTGTTTGCAAGATCGTGCTTGCTGCCCGAATTTGTTGTGATACCAGCAAATGTGCTGTGCATCGTTATGGGCTTTATTCCGACTATTGGAACGTTGCCTAGGGCGAGATGTGGATCGGGATCGTTTATCACGCATGAGTTGAGATACTTGGCGTGTTAAAACAGCTACCTGCTCGGTTAGTTGGCTAATTTCCGAGTGGGAAACAACATGTGTTTGTTGTCTCGACTGTGCTCGCTCGTCACTTTGCTGACGTGTAAGCTGGGCCACTTGATGCCGTGGCACCAGATCGAAAACAGTGTCAGCCAATTCGCCAAGCCGTTCGAGGGTTGCATCATCAGACTGAGTAGCAATTACAGTCTGAATGTGCGCAGGAAGGCGACTTATCCATAAGGTGCGCACAAATTCCTTGGCCACCATATCGCGGGCCAGTCGCTGCAACTCTCTCAGGAACTGGGAAGGCTTCCTATCCCCTAACTGTTCCTCTTCCAACATTTGCTTGATGTCGCGATTAGGTGTGGCGGACAAACGACTAATTAAACGCTCTTTAATTAGCGTGTAGGGTTTTTCAGAGGGAAGGTAATCTCTGTCGACGACATCCTGCACCTCCCTAAGCTGTTCCCATTCGAGGTTCGATAAAATATGCCGGAATTTTGTTACCTCTTGTGTAATTCCGGCTAAGGCAAATGAATTTTCCATTTGCCTAAACCACATAGTTGGGCTATGGATCCAAAATTTCATAGGCCGAACGGAGACCGTCTGAATATTTTGAAATTGAATTTCACGAACCTGTTCTGTGTGAGAATCCCGCGGTGGACAATTTGTGCCTCCTTGATGGTCGGTGCCGGCGGTTCGTTGATTTTCCAGATGATCCTGCTCCATGTTTTCGCCAGTTGCTTTTTTCCCAGGCTTTTTCGGAATTCGTTAAAGTTGCTTTTTTTCAGGCTTTTTCGGAATCCGTGCTCGTCTCGAGCGTCGGGGTCACCAATGTGGAGTTTTTAGAATATAATAAAACTCTACTTTTAAATTGTAATGAAATATTTTATTGTTTGTTGGGAGGACAAATTTATGTTGGGGACTTGCCTCATCGATGTTCCGGAAAATATGAAAATTTATTGGCAGAATTAATCAAAGCCTTCTTTGTAAAACAAAAACTAATTTGATGCAATTAGTCGAAATAAGCAAAGTGCTTTTTCTAACGCCACCAGTGACATCTGTTGGCATTGTGCAGCGCCTCTATTATGGTCGCCACAATCATCAACATCATCAACATCATTAGCGCCAGCTTTTTCATCCAATGAATAATCGTCAAAGTGGAGAGGTGTGCTGGTTGATTGCATCTTTAGACGTTTACGTGCAGGTGGTGGTGTGTATATTTCATCATAGATTTGTCTCTTCTCTTGCTCAGGCTCTGCTTTAATTTCTTCTTTAGGCTCAAGCTTTACTGCCATCGTTAGCTCTTTTAGCGTGCTGGTAATTGGCTTAAAGGTTTCCTCCAATTGAGATTCTTTTTCGATTTTGTCAGTCTGTAGAGCTTTATACTTTTTTCGTATAGCATTGCTTGTCTTTATAATATCCTTCGTAAGCTTTTCATCCATGTTGTTGTTGTTGTTGTTGTTGTCGTGATGACAGTTACAGCTACACTAATTAACATCAATACAGGGCTGTACAACTTATACAGGCAGCTATACAGTTCTGTACAGGCAGCTATACAGGTCTGTCAATCAGAAGAGTATGAAAATTGATAAAACCTATGGAGTGTACTACAGAGATGGATGGAAGATAGGCAATTCAACATTAAAAGCTGAAGATGAAAGTTATGTTATTGGAGGCAGGTCATATAAGATAACCAAAGGTTTATCTGACCTGATTTTTATGAAACATCCTAGAGGTTACAATAGAGATGACTTGTACAATTATCGATCAATTTTAAACGATACAAGCGCGCACAGGCGTGATTTTAATGAAAATAAACAAATAAAAGGAACAAATACCTATAAATATAAAAAAATAATAAAAAAGTTAGTACACACTCCTACCCTGCGTACTGGAACAGGAATTATGAGAATGCCTAAAGAAAACATTAACTATGTCTATTGGAATGATCCTAATGAACTAGTTGATAGGCTTCATATACTAATAGCATCCCAACAAGCTGGAAATAATAGTCATACTAATGAAATTATATCAATCATTGAGGAGCTGCGGGGGGCTGAAATAATAATATAAATTCTGACGCTACAACTAAAAACTATGTTGATACACAAATAAGAAAGCAAGACGATGAAACACGTAAAAACACACAAAAAACTATAGAAAATCTAACTCTATAATGGCGAAATTGCAAAGATTGAGAATTATTTGTTCTTTACCATACTTAATAAGGAGAATCAGAAGCAGCAGCAGCAAGACGGTGTCTACCAATAAAGCTTAATGCTACAATTTATCCGTTTCATTTATCTGTAATATGAGTAAGAGACAAGTTGTCGATGAGCTTCACAAACCTGCTCGTCGAAATTTTAAACGGCGTCGAGTCATTATTAAAGGACTGGATGATCTATGGCAAGCGGATTTAGTGGAAATGGATACTTATAAGCATGTAAATAAAGGCTACCGCTTCCTGCTGACTGTTTTAGATACTTTCTCCAAATATGCTTGGGCTATACCAATTAAAACAAAAACCGGTACAGAAGTGACTGAAGCCATGCAATCTATATTCCAAGAGGGTCGGATCCCTAAAAACTTGCAAACAGACGATGGGAAGGAGTTTTACAACACACACTTTAAACATCTAATGAGTGATCATAAAATTAATCACTACTCTACCTATACATCGCTCAAAGCATCGATAGTTGAACGATTCAACAGAACTTTAAAGAGCATGATGTGGAAGGAGTTCAGCATGAATGGGTCTTACAAGTGGCTTCAAATGATAAAGGAACTACTATCTCAATATAACATGAAAAAGCATCGAACAATCCAAATGCGCCCTTGCGATGTCAATGCAAGCAATGAAAAGCATCTTCTCGCTACAGTGTACAATAATATAAAGATTGCTGATTCACCTAAATATAAAGAAGGAGAATCAGTTCGTATTAGCAAATATAAACATGTTTTCGAAAAAGGCTATACACCAAACTGGACTGCTGAAGTTTTCAAGATTGCTAAAATTCAAGTGACTAACCCAGTCACATATCTGCTTGAGGACTACCAGGGTAATCCTATAAAAGGAGGATTTTACGAAATGGAGCTGCTGAAAGTGAAACATCCTCATATCTACCTTGTTGAAAAAATTCTAAAGTCGAAAGGCGATAAAGTTTACGTGAAATGGCTGGGATTCTCATCAAACCACAACTCTTGGATAAATTCTAAAGATGTATTATTATAATTTAAAATAAAAAATCATTTTTTAAAAAATATAAACAATTGTTTTATTGCTCAATTTCCTTATCATAAATCAGTTCCGCCTACGCAGTCGTAGTGTTCGGATGTGTAAACCTTATAGAATTTTTAAAACTTTCGCTAAAGAGCAATATTACAAATCAGAACAATAAAGCGCATACGTACTGTTTTTAGTGATGATGAGGACTCTCCTGAGTCCAGAAAGTTGTTTACGGAAAGTGCTAATAATAGTAATAAACTTAACATCACCATGAGTGCTAAACCCCGAAAAACCAAACGCCATGACAATGGTCATACAGCGCGCAAGAACATTAGTAGTGATACCAGTGGTTCCCAGAAATCAAACTACTTTGCTCCGTTGCAAACGTTAGCTGATGATGCAGATGATTCATGCATTGACGATGCAAACCTAAGCTCGAGTGATACTCACAATAAAGACTCTAATTCTAAACCGCAGCCAATCAATGTGATTAAGAGCACCAGCGAACGCATTCATCAAATATTAGGTGAAAAAAGCATAGTTGACTACGTTATAAAACGCATGTCCATTGGAATTAAAATCATTTCAAATTCCATCGCTTCGTACGAGTCAATTTGCGCAGCGCTGAAAACTGCTAACTGCGAGTACTACACTCACAGTCTCAAAAATGACTTACCGTTTAAAGTTACGCTATCTGGTCTGGTGATCACAGAACTGGAAGCAGTGAAGGCTTGCCTGGCGGAGGCTGGGTTGAAAGTGCTTGACATTAAACCAATCTCCAGAAAGACTAATTTGGGATCCATCACTATGTTCATTATTTACCTAGCACGAGGATCAATAACATTAAAGGATTTACGGGCGAAAATTGGCGTCATCAATAGGACAGTAGTTAGATGGGACTTCCATAGGCGACTCCCAAAGAAAATAACTCAGTGTTTTAACTGCCAAATGTTTGGCCACGGCTCGAAGCATTGCCATGTAAGAACCTTCTGCGCGCACTGCTCGGGAGGTCATGCTACATCTGAGTGCGACTCTCAAGACTCAACTAAATGTGCCAACTGTCACGGGAATCACAAGTCAACCGATCCTAGCTGTCCTAGCCGAAGAAGTTATATTGAATTCCGCGAGAAACTCTCCTCTCGTAAACCCAAAGTTTCTCCCTCCAACCGAGGTTATGTACCACGTCAAGAGGACTTCCCGCCGCTAGTCACAGGACCCAACTTGCAACAGTCTAGAAATACAAATTCCTGGTCATCGCTTAGGTTTAGTAATAACACTAACTTAATTAATAGTAACCAAAATACTAACAATAATAATAACTCAAATCTCCTTTCAATGCAAGAAATCCAAACGCTTACTATTGAGCTTACGTCCAAATTAAGACTGTGCAAAGATAAATACGAACAGTTTAATGTAATCACAAGCCTAGCATTAAAATATCTGTGTAATAATGACCCATGAACCCATTAAGATAATTACCTGGAACCCTAGAGGTATTAGGTCAAAAGCTATTGAGTTCTTCAGTTTTATGGATAACGAAAAGATTGATATTGCCTTACTCACGGAAACTGGATTAAATCCCAATATTTTACTTTCAAACGCAAACTACACTTGCCTAAGACTAGATAGGCAAAGTTCTAGAGGTGGAGGAGTAGCTATTGTTATTAGAAAGAACTTAAAGTTCAAACAATTATCCATACTTGACACTAAACTAATTGAAACCATTGGTGTTGAGATTGTAATTAATAGAGAGTTCTCTATTAAAATCGTATGCGCATATTTTCCTGGCGGCATATCGAACATAACTAAGAAGGGGCTATTAAGAGCTGACTTATTGAAACTAACACGACTGCAGGGTAATTTTATAATTGGTGGAGACCTAAATTGCAGGCATCAAGCCTGGGGCTGCCTACGGGCAAATAGTTGGGGGAATATCTTACATGACCTTGAATCCAACTTCCCATTTGTGTTGTTGTATCCTCCTGACCCTACTTACATTCCGAGTCAGACCAGAGCAAATCCCTCAGTCCTTGACATCTTCTTAACAAATTGTCCACAACTACTATCTCCACCGCTTGTGATAAATAACCTTTCCTCTGATCATCTACCTGTTAATATTGATTTAAATATTAATGCACCCACACAGTTTTTGGGGGGTTATAATTTTAAAGCTGCGAATTGGATTACTTATTTCAATGTAATCAGGCGTAACTTGAAGGACTACCTCCCCAAGTTTTCGCGAGCTGATATTCATCTTCCCGAACAAATTGACGATATGGTAAACACACTTACCAAATCCATTAAGGAAGGTATAGATGCCTCAGTCCCTCGTTTTCCTTCACTTATAAAAGAGGTTAATTTGCCGGCGTATATCTTAGATATGATTAAGCGAAGGAATATTGTTCGACGGTGGTGGGTACGTTACAGACTACCGATCTACAAAAATAAATTAAACGAACTTAATCATCGCATTAAACAACTAATTGAACAGCATCGAAATAGGAAATGGAGTTTGCTTCTTCAAGACATGGAAAAATGTTCAAAGCCCTTCTGGAAAATAACGAAAATTATTAAAAATAAACGTAAACCAATTCCAGTTTTAAATAACCAAGGGAACAAATTTATTACTAGCACGGAAAAAGCCGAACTGTTCGCTGATAAATTCAGGTCCAATAGTACAATTTCCGCCAACCTTAGTGACCCCTCAACAATAGCAGCAGTAGATGCCTCGATCTCGGAGCTAGACTCCTCGCATCCTATTTTTGAAACGGACTGGTACGTTCAGCCCAAGGAGGTTAAAAACATCATATGGCACACTCGTTCGAATAAAGCACCTGGATTGGACGGAATACCGAACATCTGTCTAAAAGCTCTGCCTCGACAAGGTCTCGTATACCTAACCTTTATTATTAACGCTTGTCTCAAGTTACGGTATTTTCCTAAAGCATGGAAAATTGCAAAAGTCATACCTATACACAAGCACGGCAAACCTCCCGATGATCCGACCAACTATCGCCCTATTAGTCTGCTAAATAATCTGGCAAAAGTATTAGAAAAAGTAATTAAAACGAAAATCCTAAACTTCATGTATACAAACAACATACTCCCTAACCATCAGTTTGGGTTCAGAACGGGACATAACACTTCTCAACCAATTTTAAGGATATCACAGCATGTGAAATCAAATCTCTCTACAAAAAAATCGACAGGACTTGTCCTCCTAGATGTACAAGCGGCTTTCGACTCCGTCTGGCACAACGCCCTTGTCCATAAAATGAACACCTTTGGATTTCCTAAGGTACTAACCGCTATCATCCGCAGTTTCCTGCAAAATCGTTCCTTTAAGGTATATCTCGGTTCTGCCTTTTCCGCAGAAAAAACTATTGTGGCTGGAGTTCCCCAAGGCTCTGTTCTTGGGCCTATTCTCTATAATATATATACAGCAGACATCCCGTGTTTACCCAATTGTCTCTCGTCGATATTCGCTGATGACACAGCAATTTTTAGTTCCCATGAGAATCCTTCATCCATCTGCGAAAATCTCCAAAGCGGTCTAGATATCATCCATGACTATTTCAATAAATGGAAAATAAAAATAAACCCTAACAAATCACAAGCCATGTTCTTCACGCGAGTTAGATTTTGTGAATCTTTTCTTCTTTCATTAATAAAAAAAAACAAACAATTTAGATTTTTAAATACAACTTCGTTTTATTCTACACAATTTAGATATCTTTTTTTTTTAAAAACAGTTTATTTTTATTTTACACGATTTAGATTTTTAAAAACAGTTTCTAAGGCAACTTTACACAATGTTGATTTCAAAGACAGTTTCTACAATAACTTTACACAATTTTACTTTTAAAGACAGTTTCTAAAATAACTTTACACAAGTTTGATTTTAAATACAGTTTCTAAGATAACTTTACACAATTTTTATTTTAAAGACAGTTTCTAAGATAACTTCACACAATTTTTATTTTAAAGACAGTTTCTAAAAATGACTCTTCAACCGGACGATCAGCGACAGACTCAACTTTATCAAAATCTCCACGACCCAAGCTTCCTATCATATTTTGCAACCTAATCATATTTTCTGGTGAGAACCTTAATGTGAACAAAAAGGCTTTTTAGCTAAGTCAGGTAATTTAATATCTGTCTAGACTTTAGGAATGCTACCATGCCATCGGCTTGGGCTTGGCTTGAATTTCGTGTGACTTAAGCAGTTTGTCATCGGATTCCAGGGGTTGCATATCAATATATGTAACTCGCGTAGGCGCAACGCACGTTTTTGGCCTACCAATAATCTTAAACTAAACGGCTGCGACATCCCGTGGACCGAGGAGGTAAAATATCTCGGCATAACCCTAGATAAAACCCTCACCTTTTCGAAACACATCAACTCAGTCCTTAACAAAACAAGCCTCTTAATCAAAATTTTGTACCCGTTTATAAACAGAAAATCGACACTAAGTATGGATAATAAACTCATCATATACAAGGTAGTTTTTCGAGCTCTAATGCTCTATGGAGGTCCCATCTGGTTTAAATGTGCGCGCACGCATATAAACAAGCTACAAATCCGCCAAAACAAAATCCTCAAAATGATCATGAAACTTCCATGGCTTTTCTCCACCTCTGAACTGCATAAAAGGGCAAATATGGAACTCATAAGCGAGAAACTAGATACCCTAGCAGCCAAATTCTTTGCAAAATGCTCGTGTTCCGAGAATCCCCTCATCAGGCAACTCAATTGCCAGTAAGCGTAGGCTAGAGTAGTCATAGTAATCAATAGCTAAAATTAGATTGATAGGTAGGTTGTAAGTTTTAATTTTTACATAAAACAATCTTGGGTTTTTGTCAAAAAAATATTTTTTCCCAACTTAAAATATTACTAATGAATACAGTTCCGACTATGTCTACTCACTAATATTCAAGTTGTATGAAGTCCCAATTCGAGCACTTAAAATAGTAATTCTACTATGTATACAATTGTAAATCGAGAATTTTAAATAAATTGAATTGAATTGAATTGAATCCTTATCATAAAATCTTGTATTGTATATTACATCCCGATGGTGTTGGTTCAGTATTGACTCCAGAATTTTACTTGTATTGTAGATTCTCTGCTGAAACCTCATCCTATCTACTGCACATATATGCCACGTGCCCTTACGGCTGGCTCTGTATGCAAACTCCCACACATGTAGAATGTATACTTTTGGTGTTAGAATAAATCGAACCCTTTTCGGCATTCCTTACAGTTGTTTCTCGTCAGCCTCATGTAAAATTTCATGAGACGTTGATTCTCCCGGTTAAATCGTTGCACATCATGACATTCGCAGGTATCTGCCCCCGCAGTTGCATCATCATACGCCCATGTACAGTTGGTGTAATGTTCACCATATTTAGATGTTACTTTGTTTACATTTTCATATTGCTGAAGAAATTTGTAGCGTTTTTCTATTGTATTCTTATGCTCCTCCAGCAGAACATTAGAGTAATCGTCAAGGAATTTCTTAATATTCATCTGAAATATTCAGTTGGTTGGTTGGTTGGTTGTTTTAGAAAAATGATTTTTCAATACTTGCCCTTTATTATTATCTTTTATCTTTTGGTAGCGTACGGCAGAAGTATTTTTACTTTCAGATGCTTGCCCTGGCTTGATAAATGATTTAACTGTAGCAGACTTTATCTGGTACTTTAATTCTTTTAACCTATTTCCTCTGTCTCCATCTTCCTCTAGCAGCTTGGTAGAATCTTTATAACTGCTCATTGCCAGAACTCTATGCAAACTAACCTTTTGTTTTGCATTACAATTCATTTTATAGAACTTGGAGGAGGGCCAGGGAATATTATTGGGAAATATGAAAGAAGTTTTTTTGTTTTTTTAATAATTATTATAAAGGCTGGGCTCGAAATAGGACAATGACCAAGTGTGAAGTATATTGAAGTAAAATTTTTACCAAGGAAAACATAATAAAAATAATATACTAATATCTTGGAAACCGTTGCTCGTAGACGATTTTTGATTAAAATTTGTTCCCCCAACAGTACCAATACCCTAACTGGAAACATCTTCTCGAATCCATAGAACCCAAAATATATAGTAGGGTAAGGGTGCCTAATATGAGATAGTCGCCAAATATGAGATAGTTAGGTTTTGGCGAAACTAATCGCCGCAGCCATTTGGCGCTACTGTCGCTAGAAGCCACGTGGCAAAAGATCGAAACGTGTGTTAGTGCTTCCCAGTCTGAGGCGAAGTTAGGTTATGTACGCGCTGATTTTCACGAAACCCCAAAATCAAATTTTTATCATCAAATTTTGCAAGGTATTTTACAACCGTATTAATTACACTAAATGATTTAAATTTACAGTCATTGTGTCAATTAAAACATGAATTTCACGATACATTTGCAATTTTGTTGCATTTTCTTTACTAAGAAATAATAGGCAGCCATTTTGTTGAATATAGATGTTTCCCTAATATGAGACACACGGGGGCTCCTAAAATGAGAGGAGAAAAATGGGCTAAATGTCAAGGCTGTTTCAAGTGGGAGTCATGAGGATTGTGGAGAAGTAACGACAGATCGATTTTTGTATTATTTGTGTTTAAATATCTAAGATTTCGAATAAAAGTTTGATTATGATGAGTCTAATATAAATTATACCTATGTACGTTACAGAAATATATTAAGTCGTACTTTAACCTATTTATTTAGGAGTGTGATACTGTTAATTAGAGAATATAGCCAATAAAAAGTTTAATTTAAATTGATTTCTTTCTTTTTCTCTAAATCTCATAATAGCAACCCTCAGTATCTCATAATAGGAGACCATTTGCCTGAGACGTAATTTCTGAACTTTTTAATATTTTTTGATATAATAAAAAATGTATTAATACTTAGAACTAAACGGTCTCTCATATATAAACTTCATTAAATACCCTATCGAATATTGCAATTTTCATAGTGATTAGTGCAATAATTTATGTTTTATGGCCAAAAATAAAAATGGTATCTCATATTAGGCACCCTTACCCTATTATTAACTTTAATTATACCTCTAATATTTAAAATTCATCTTAGTGCAGAGTGCGAATCGGGGTATGGCTTCCTGCGGGGGAGGGGGAGGGTACGGCTTCCTGCGGGGGAGGGGGAGGGGTATGGCTTCCTGCGGGCGAGGGGGAGGGGTATGGCTTCCTGCTGGCGAGGGGGAGGGGTACGGCTTCCTGCGGGCGAGGGGGAGGGCTACGGCTTCCGGCGGGGGAGGGGTATGGATTCCTGCGGGGAGGGGGAGGGTACGGCTTCCTGCGGGCGAGGGGAAGGGGTATGGCTTCCTGCGGGGAGGGGGAGGGGTATGGCTTCCTGCGGGGAGGGGGAGGGGATCGCACCTGATGACGCCCCCAAACACACACACACACACACGTCCGAGACACGAGCTTTCATGACGTCACCATCTGGAAACTGCTCCTAGATGTAGACGATGAGCTTTCCAGAAGATCCTCCACGACCAGACCGAGAGCTTTCATGACGTCACGCACCACAAAACTGCTCGTCCAAGACCAAGAGAAGCTTTTGAGGCAAAAGTGAGAATTTTTTGCCCCCTGTATAAACCTTATGGGATTTTTGGCGCAGAACCGGCATAGCATATCTACTCTAAAAAGTAAAATTTCCAAATTTCGAGCTTAGATTCGCAATTAGCAACTTCAAAAACCCCAAAATATTACTTTTCATGGCAATCCCATAATATTTACAAATTTGGCCGCCATCTTGGGTCCGCCATTTTGAAACCCGCGAATAAATAGTAGCTAAGAACCATCTCGATCACGTCAGTTTTCAAACAAAAGATACTGCATCAAAATCGGTCCATTCGTTTAGGAGCTACGATGCCACGGACAGACACACAGCCACGTCAAACTTATAACACCCCTCTTTTTGCGTCGGGGGTTAATTAACCCCCAGAAGTCCTTCCAAAAACCTGACTGATATTAATTCAATCCCTATGTGTGTATGTATGTATGTATGTATATATTAATAGTAGGGGAGCCCGCGATGCTAAATGGGGATTTACTCGAGCGTCGTGGGGACCTATTGGAATTCGAAGATTATATGGTAGAAAGAAAAAAAGGTTATATCATGCGTTCACTTTCAGCGGTGGGGGGAGTGACTACAGGTTTTCGAAAATATTAAAAAAAAAACAGTCACATGGAAATACTCGAGCGCGTCAGATATTAATAGTGTACATATATGCCCCCGTGTCTCTGATGACGGAGGAATATTAATCTGCCAGTTTGAATGGTGGGGATGGCCGTACGAAGGGGTACAAAATAAGAAAAAAAAATTTACTCGAGCGCGTCAGATTTTCAGAAGGGGTGTTAAGTAAACCCTAAAGAAGCTCCCATTTAAAACACTGACGATTTGGACGCGACCAAACCTCATGGCTGATTTTTCAAAATGCAAAAAGAAATCGTGACATTGAAATACTCGAGCGCGTCAGATTAACATACAGTCGGTTCAGCTTGATGTCCTTGTCATGCTCACCCATAATCTGACAATTATGTGGAGGAATTTTCTTAATCTGACCATTTGAAAAAAAATTAATTGTTTCTGATGTAAATTATATAGCTTTTTCAAATATTTTTTGTTCACAAAATACACATTTCGCACTATTATCATCCATTGTTGCACATATAAAACTTATTGCGATTAATTCATAAAACTTTTTTTGGAGCACAATAAACTAACCCAAGCGTTGTACACATACAAACAAGAACGTGTCGTCGTGATCAGCTGTGATGCCATCATGGCGTCAGAAAGAGTGGACGGAAAGTAGTGACGGGACGGTGCGAGAGAATAAGAGATAGAGAAAAAGTGAGAAGGAAAGAGAGGCGCGGAGTAGGAAATACATAGTTCTTTATTAATGATTTTAACTACTTCGGCTTGTGGAAATCGGCAGATTATATTATTCCCGTGATCCTTGAAGGATTTACTTTCAAACTGAAGAAAAATCAACCGCGCTCGAGAACATCCAGGTGACGTTTTTTTTTTCAACTTTGTGACTCTGCCATTTCCTTACGTCACGCTTAAATTGTCAGATTATTAAAATACATACTTTTCTGCATGTGATGAACTCACCATTCCTTAATATGACGCGCTCGAGTTTTTCTAATGATCGATTTTTTTTCACTATTCTGGTTTTTGGAGGTGCTAATTGCGAATCTAAGCTCGAAATTTGGAAATTCAAGATGGCGAATCCCATATGGCGTCCAAAAATGTTCGAACTCCAACGAATTTAAGTGAAATTTAGTACTATGGGTATTTTGATACCACTAATTTCGAATCTACTATTAAAATTTGGAATTTCCAAATGGCGGACCCAATAAGTAATAAAATTTTTTACGAAAATCGAGCATTTCAAGGATCTTTAATTAAGTAGTACTTATAATATACCGGGTGAAACCGGGTAACCCAGCTAGTAATATATAAAATCGTTTGTTTGTTTGTTGCGCAATCACGCCTAAACGATCGGCCCGATCATTTTCATTTTTTGAGTGAAGACACTACATATTCCAGGTCACCATATAGGCTATTTTTTATTCGCGGACTTCTAAATGGCGGACACAAGATGGCGGCCAAGAATTGTAAATATCAAGGGATTGCCATGAAAATTTGTATTGCGGGTTTTAAAATGGCGGACCCAAGATGGCGGCCAATCATAGCAAATATGAAGGGTTTGCCATGAAAATTAGTATTTGGGGGTTTTTGAAGGTGCTAATTGCGAATCTATGCTCGAAATTTGGAAATTCAAGATGGCGAATCCCATATGGCATCCAAAAATTTTTGAACTTCAACGAATTTAAGTGAACTGTAGTACTATGGGTATTTTGATAACACTAATTTCGAATCTACTATTAGAATTTGGAAATTCAAAATGGCGGACCCAATATGGCGATTGGCCGGGTAACCCAGCTAGTACTAAATAATTAAGGTAATCAGTTTGTCTGGAGTAATTGGATCAATATCAGTCAGGTTTTAATATCGACTTCAAAAGTCTAGGAAAGTTTTGGTATTTAATGTTGAAAGTAGTAACAGAGGACTTTAAATATAACTATTTTATTACTTTTTAGGGCTTGGGATTTTTTGGAGTCGGTTATATTTTTTTATTTATTTTTTATGCATAGCAACAACCTCCTTCTAACTCCCACTTTAAGGCAAATTGTAGCTAAACTCTCCCGTATGTTTATCGCTGCAGTCCTTTCTGATGTTAACAGGCTATGAATAAACTTCATCATTCCTAATAAGAAATAGTCCAACGTAGTTAGGTCTGGAGATCTAGGACTTCAACGAATTGGACCACCTGATATAATCCCGAGCTCAGGAAATTTTTCATTTATTATTACCCTAAAAAGTGAAAAGAATACTTGTAGGTTTGAGAGTTTATTCCAGACTAAAACTATGCAATTATAAAAAATTACAATAGGCTCAGTTGCTCCTCGATTACAAATATTGTAAACATGGCTAAATATGTATGTGTAATTGGAGTTGTTACCAATATGCGCTAGTGCTCCGTTTTAATAACACACTTCCTCAAATTATCAAGATAGATGTCTTCGAAATTGAAGAGTATTAAAATTGCAATTTCTTAGCGTTTTCCTTTTTAGGTTGAAGATTTATTGGAATTCGAGTATGGAATAGTTAAATTTGTAGACTTGTAACAAACTGAATTTAAAATAAAATTTTAGCATTGATATCGAGCAAGGCATTTTGTAATCCAGTTATCCTTACATATATTATCAAAAACACAGTTAGCTTAAAATGTAACAAAAGTGACAAATTCAGTACTTCGCCAAAAAAATTAGAACCACCAATAAAATTTTCGCAGAATCTTTTTTTCTCGTTCAACCCTTTCTTTAAAAAGTTCCTACCTATTTGTACATAGGTACGCTCCATGTTACACTGCAATAGCAGCAGTAACTTTTCTTTTAAACGAAAATTTTTCTCTTTTGCCTTGGCCAGGTAATTCACCTGATTTGAACCATAGATATCTATTGAATATATATGGGATGTGTTAAAAAAATTAGTTTATCAAAGGCGAAACCCCACTCGAGAAGTATTGTTTCAAAATTAGTAGTATATAATTAAGTAAGTGTGACTAGGAGTTCCTGAAATTAAAAGTTGCATTAAAGCTTGCATAGAGCGCATGCCTAGACATATTTAGACAGTTTTGAAAGAGAAAGTCAATGACACTAAGTATTAGCAATTAAATATTTATTTTGTGCAATATACTAACACAAATAAAAGAGACCTTCAAAATAACAACAATGTATATTTCTAATATCTGTCCATTTCCTAGCACACATAGGATATGAAATACATATTATGAAATTTCTATGGTGATTCTAATTTTGTGGCCAGGTACTGTAGTTTTAGGAAAGCTGAGCTGTGATAGATAGACGAAAACAGAAGAAGTTCCATCTGTTCTCCTCTGTTCAATTTTTGATAGTTAATATTAAAAAGTTACACCCATATTTCGAGCCTAGACCTTGAAAGTCTGTAGTTCCGCGTATATGCCATCTACATGACTGGGTAGATCCTTTCTTTTTATATTTTAATTAATTTCGCTTTTGTGAGGAGATTCGAAAATTAGCACCACACTATTAGAGAACTTTGGAATGAGTAGCATGCTTAGAATTATCTTGGCCTTGTTATCCATTGAGGTGCAAATACTTCTCAACTTTACGACAGACAAGGCCCTTTGGCGAAAGTTACTTACGTGCTTTAATTATAAACGTACTGACAATAAAGAGTTTGTTATTTCCACGGAACAAAGAAAATAACAGTAACATAAGCACCTGGAGTGGAAATTACGTCTAATCCTCACACTCGCTGCCGCTTGATCCTGGCAATTATTTCATGCAAGCATCTGCACTGAAGCATCCCATTCGCCCGATTCGCCAGAGCTGCATATTAAAATGCTTAAGAACTTAGCCTTGTGTAATAATCCCACAAATTCAATTAAGGACCTTTCTAAATTTGATGCCGGCCCCGCAGTCCACATGATGCGCTCGATACACGAGAGAGGGCGCTGAATGCTAAAAATTCTTTACGCTCGTTGCCAGTAGCTCGTTTAGTCTCGGAAGAACGCTGCTCAAAGACCATTTCATTTCGTTTTACTTCTAGTGAATTCAAAGCCCCTGACATTTGACGAGGTATATAACCAGAGCAGCCCGACTAATTGTACTGTGTATTGTGGTGGAATTAACGGAGCACTGTCTGGGACATTAACAGAGGAAATTTTGCAAAAAACATTTTCACCTTTCGGCACCATCCAAGAGATAAGGGTATTCAAGGATAAAGGATACGCCTTTGTTAGGTAAGTAGAGCTCCACAATTTATAACCGGTGCATTGTTGTATCTGCAGTTCCTGTCCGGTGTAGAGGCATGCATGGCACGTTCTGTGCAATGTTGGTAAATAAGAACAATTCTGTCTTGGAGATGGAGGCACTTTTTTCGTGCACCATCTGCAACCAGGAACCGGGCGGACAGCAGAGACATATGCACACGTACACGTAGTAAATGCGGCTATTATTGAACAGATTTATTTGAGTAATAGTGTATGAAATTTATAGGTTCTCAACGAAAGAGGCGGCCACTCATGCAATTGTTGCCATTCACAACTCTGAAATTAATGCGCAGCCGGTGAAATGCTCTTGGGGAAAAGAAAGTGGCGACCCGAATAATGCCCCATCGATCGCTAGTCAAGCGTTAAGTCAGGCAGGTTTCCCATTCGGAACGGCATATGGACAACAAGTAGCTGGCTACTGGTATCCACCAGCGCCAACATATCCGACAGCACCGGCCCCGTCAACTCCCCTACAAGGGCAATTCCTACAAGGCATGCAAGGTTATGCATATGGTCAATTTGCTGGATATCAGCAAGGATATATGGGGTAAGTATCAATTTAGCATTTTTCTGGCTCCGGTCGTTAAGCACTCAGGGTGGACGGCCTTCTTCCAGATATCTTTGCTTTATCAATTGTGTATTTTTCCAGGATGGGCATGCAGATACCTGGGGCCTGGCAGAGTGTTCCAACTCCAGCACAGATACCAACAGCCGCACAACAAATAGCACAAGGAGTTGGTAGTTCTCTGCCACAAGCTGCTGCTGGGGTTGTCGCATATCCAATGCAACAATTTCAAGTGAGCCCGCAGGTAAGTGACTCTTAAGCACCCGCCAATGTCAGTAAAATTCTATCTGCTTATTCACAGTTTGTGGAGTTTTAATGATTCCATGCAAATCTGTGCATAGCAGACCAATTGAATGCGAACAAAACCACTTCCGCATTTCGAGGCCCGGGCTTCAGATGAGGCCGACGTCTATCTGAAGATGCATATACTCTCTACCAATTGTCTTTAACTTCTCCTGTTTGCCTCATTTATTTGTGTCATAGAGCTTAATAGCCCCAGATCGAGTACCAATTGATACTTTATAACGGATTGATTGTATTTTCGGTTTTTGTCCTTCGAACATTAAGCTTCCTTATATGTATATGTATGTTACATTGAAATTCGTTTCATTTATCTATTTATTTAT
This sequence comes from Machimus atricapillus, assembly GCA_933228815.1. Taxonomy (NCBI): domain Eukaryota; kingdom Metazoa; phylum Arthropoda; class Insecta; order Diptera; family Asilidae; genus Machimus; species Machimus atricapillus. The sequence continues at coordinate 10,461,892 of OW121788.1, forward strand.
TTTTATTTATTTGTTTTTTATTTTTACTTTGCACCGGTAATTAAGCATGGGAGTGGTGAAATGCATGATAAAGAGCACCAACATAGCCATACGGGAGTGCAAAAGTTTAGAAAATGGGAAAATTGGGAGGTCCGAACATACGGGTGTATTTAAGTAAAAATTAAAAGGGCCGCATAATGTGTACGGAATCAATAATAATTACAAGAACTAAAGTCTTGACCAACATCTGTTGTTTCCGGCAGCTGTATAACAGAACGTAAAAATAATTTTTTCGTAATAGTAGTTCTTTAAAAACTGTATTTTGTTATAGAGTACGTACATACACAGAAATATATTTTCGTTAAATCATCCTCAAGTTTTTTTTTATTTCGTCTATACCATTGAATGGACAAACATTTAAGGTACCTTTATCTTAAACTTTTTTTAGTTACTTTAAATACACACAGTTTATAAAGTTTCAAGATTTCGTACGATGTATAAGGTCGCTTAGTGTATGCAAATAATAAAAAAAAAATATTATCTAGTGATGTGCTTACTATTTTATTTTGTTCGTCCTAGTAATTCCTCTCATTAATCAACATGGTTTCACTACCGCTTCTGGTGGTCCGTTACCCGACACCCCTTGAACTTATTTCGTTCCTTCATTGTTAAGATGATCCTAAAGCAAAGAGGAATTACTGAATCCTTATTAAGCAATAAAATAGTTTTTAGCGGATAAAATATAATTCAAGCGATTTCTATCTCATTTACAGCTGGCTGAAGATGAATGGCTAGCGCCCAGCTTGCTGGTGTAGCTTCCTCGATGGCCACCCCCTGCATGCGGATGTCCTCCGGGAACAACGAGTGACTTTCGGAGTGTGGCATTGTACAAACAATCGATTTAGCTAGATATTTTATAAAAGTAAAGGCACTACACAAGTATATATACACAGTACATAACAGATGAAGTATTACATACTAAAGGTAGGCAATTTAACGAATAAGTTGGACATAAACCAATATGTGTAAAAATGAAAGAATTAACACCTATATATATATATAAATATACATGAAAAATATACTAGAGCACTAGTTAATACAATAGCGAATATATCAAAAGTGGATTCGAATACAAGTTCATCAACTTAATACGCTAAATTAAGTCATGATAAATTGTTTTATTTTAACCACAATCTCGCTTTTGAATCGTTTCTAAACGCAAACACACCGGAACGTTTGAACGATTTCGGGGTAAGATCCGGTCGCTCTAGCTGAGTACATTGCTTATTAGCTATTTTGTAGTATACAAATTTGTGGCTCATGATACTTTAAAGGTTATGTACGAACCGTTTCCTAGAGTATAGTCATCTCTTTATTGATGTCAGAGGCTACTTTTGTAAGAAAAGTTATGTGGAGTTACTTACATAGCACTCTAACTCTCGTTTTAGAGAATCATCAAAAAGCAAACTATCGCATTAGAATCATCGTCGTTTTTATGGAGATAATATTTGAAAAATCGTTGGTTGTGAAACAGTAGAATTAAACTAATAGAGACTAACAAAAAACTTTTGACTGTACACTACCCGTTGGAACTTTCAAATATTTGTATGTAGGTACATTGTATGCTATAAATTACAAATAAGGAAATTTTGTGACACAGACATAGCTCTACGTATTATGAGATATAAGTTCGGATTTTTTGCTACTACTTAAGGTTGCCCTGTTGATAAACCTCCTTGGCAACAATTTGTGGAAAACAAATTCCAAAGTGCCCCGGTCGTTTATTGATTTTTCTCATTTATGATATACTAATCCACTTAAGTTCTAAGAATTTTAAATGTATATTAAATGTATATTTGAATCCCTAATTGCTAATTGTTTTCTTTTGCTATCACTGCTAAGATCCACTTTTCATAGCAATCGATATAATTAGGTATAAAATAACATAAACAACATTACCCAAATACGTTTTTGCGGGTTGTAGCAACATAATTTGTTGTTTTATATCATTGAAGACGAAATATCACACTTTCAAATTTTAACTTGTATTATGCAATACACACAGCTAACACTGTTATGTTTAATTCAGACCCTATTTCATTTAATATACACACATACATAAAGGGTTTTTCGTTAAAGTTGGAAGGGAGTGAAAACGCTTTAAATAGCATCTACCTTTGAAAATGACAATTTCAATACCCAAAATTTGACTTTGACCTTCTGTCGATTTTTTGCATGGGAAGATTGAAATTTTTCCTGAGGAAAAGCTTTCCTGTAGACAGTAGCGTGTGTGGCTGGCATTATTTGTAGAGTGTTTCAACATCACGGACAGTTAAAAAAAATCCCCAATTCACACGAAATCTGCTAAGCCAACATTACGAATCGAGTTTCATAATAAAAATAAGAAATTCGTGTTCATAGCAGGCTAAGGCTTGCGCCCATACGATGCAGCGGCCTGCGTTCATGCATCAAGCTTTAAGCTCTTGATGGATCTCGATGCATGCCGCTGCATGGCAATTCAGAGGTTCGCCCATAAGATCCGTCATCTGACAAGCAAAGACTATCCAGAATTGTGGATAATCTTTGCTAAAAAGTGCCACAATATTCACTCGTCTCAGCTAGTGCTCGATTTTATAAATAACAAATCAGGGAAGATGATCAAAAAAAGTTGGTTAGAATTTATCTTAATTAAAAGCATCAGTACGCGATATAGCTAGGCAACCCATTTGCAATTTATTAATGTGCATATTATCTAATATATAATCTTTGTCATCATCAAATAACAGATGATGGTATATATTTCTTATCTCGTATCTGGCACTATAGATTAATTATATTTCTTTTAATTGGAATTCTGCTATTAGGTGCGTCTAATGTTTCAGATACACTTTGCCAGGATGTAAACAGCCAACTGTGACTGCACAACTTTGAACTTGCAAGTTTGAAAGTCCACCCTAGGCTCAAACCGGCTGATGCGTCCCGACGGATGAAAATATTGAAAAATGTTCAACATTTTCATGCGTCGATGCATTGACATGCATCGCTTATGGGCGAAGCTCCATAAGAAAGCATGGATTTCAATATTTTAATGCATCAAGAGCTTAAAGCTTGATGCATGAACGCGGGCCGCTGCATTGTATGGACGCAGGCCTTAAGTCAGCCCGACGCGGCTAGGTCGCGGTTCCAACGACCCACGTGGTCCATGCCGTGAATCATTCTAACACGAAAAACTTCTGAGCACGTCATCAGATTTGATTTGACTGCGAAAAAAGGTCGATCTTCCCATACAACAAGTCGGCAGAATGAAGGGCGAAAATCGATTTCGAACATTGAAATTCCCACTTTATAAATTTGACGCGGCCACTCTCGCTTTTTTGTATTGTTTCTAACACTCTATCAAATAAAAAAAGGATCACCAAATATTTTCTGGATTCACTCCTCCAATTTTCATCACATTTTGATCAGGGAACCATGCAGAATGCATTGGTATACCCCTGTTCAGACTTTAACCACTTTAACGAAACACTCTATATACGCACATGCATGTTTTGGAAGCTTCATTTAATTTGGATTTTTTGTTGTTCGTACATTTTGAATGAAAATAGAATCGGAAACCTAACACATGATTTATGCAACCATTTATTTAGGTAAATATGCTTGTATACGAAAGTGCTCAAAAATAATACTTTCAGTAGTAGGTCTGAGTGAAATTGACACTTGAAAAATTGAGGCAAACTGGTATTAAACTACTATTTCATATAGAAAGATGAAAAACATTTTGATGCAATTACATTTTACAATTTAAAATTAAAAGCCGAGTCCTAGAATAGGGTCAGATATGCGGCAAATGAATTTTTATAAGTAATTCACTTACTATAACTTTCTTGGAAATTGTGGCGTAGAAAGTGAAGGAAAATATATGAAATATATATATATATATATATATATATATATATATATATATATATATATATATATATATATATATATATATATATATATATATATATATATATATATATCTATATGAAAGTTGGGTTAAAACGAATAAGGAACGGCGATCGCCAGATCAATAAATTACATTTCTGCAGGAGCAGGAGGACACGCCAAACCTACAATATAAAATCTGTATGAAGATAAATATCAGATCAAAACAAAAGTTTTCTTTAAACTAAATATTTATAGCTATATGTATTTTTGAGAGAAGGGCACACAAACAATCAAAACGAAATTTAAAATAATGGATGATATATACTTAATTGAAGTTGTTCTAAAAGTGAAGATACTATCTTCTGGATATACGGTTTATATCGCTAAACAACTGTTTTAAGAACTCAAAAGTAAAAATTTCAGCACTTTTGTGTTTTTGCTGTATACTTCACTTAATTTAGTTACAGTAAAATGACATAAATGCAATTAATTCCGAATTGATTCGCCGTATTACGCCACTCAGGTTTTTTTGTGGTTTTTGTGTCATTTTTGTCGTAAATCAGACATAAGATAAGAAGAATTTGAAATATGAGATAAGAAAAGACATAATTTAATTCATAATTTAATAACACAATTTCTACCGGCAAAATAGAAATTGTGTAATATTCAGTTGTATCTTACAAAGGAGTAATTTAATGTTAGCATTCCTTTGAAGTGACTTAAGATACAAAAGGAATTATTTTATAATTTTTGGAGTGAATATTTGATGGACTTATGCAATTAAAATGGACTAATGCCCCAAAAATGCATTTGACAGCAAATAAAACCCACAACTGACTGCTCAAAATCCGTTAATGGTGTGAGCAAGAGGGAACGAGAAAGTGCGCCACCATCGCTTCATAGCCATTTTGTATGGGGCGTGTGGTACATTTCTATATGTCAGTGGTTCAAGGGTATATGTCTCATCTATTGGAAGCTTATGTGAGTGAACCAGCAGATTTCTCAAATTTAGTAAATTAATCCGCAAATCTATAACATGAGCTTGTCAAATGGTTCATAAATAATTGCATTATAGTGAATTAGACATAATGGGGCTTGTTCTGGTAATTTGGTATATTGCGAATCACAATATAAATCGCTGCAAATATCATAGGTATCTTTTTAAAGACATTTCAAAAGTTGCACTGCTTCGGTAGCAATGTATGTACATATGTATATGAGAATCACTATCATTACTAATCACTAAGACGGTAAAACTGAGAACCAAAATATCGTGCTTTCATTTTAAGGCCGTTTTCGAATTCACATACAAATGCACTAAAATCTATTTTCCGCACTAAATATTCTCCGAAAAACTCCAAATAGTACGTAGGGCGTTCGAATTCGTAACTATGTAGATTGTTTTGCACTAACACTTTTTTATCTGTCAAAATCGAAGTGTACTCGCGAGTACATACACTAAAATGCATTGTCTGGATATTGTGATCGCTGTTTATAAATATAATTGTAACCTTCTGGCCATTCTAACACATTTTTAGAAAAGAGCTTAAAAATTACATAACTAACCTCTCGAGGTGAATGACAGTTTCCGAATAAAATTTAGTGCAGTGCAATTCGAACAGCATATTTAGGGCGAAAAACAGTGCCAAGTGCAAGTGCGGTCGGAAGTGTTAGAGAGAAGTGCAAGTGCATGTGAATTCGAAAACGGCCCAACAGTTGCCTCAAATTAGTAGACTGAACAACAACTACTACATTATGTACGTATACATTTTGGTTGAAAACTCATATTTTTTAATGGGTCTTATTCTATTAATTTCAAATATAGTAATTTTTTAAGCTAGATATTTTGTTGCCAAGAAATTTCTTAGCGTAAATTTTGTTAATTTTTTGGCAAATGACAAGTTATCAAAGTTCCTTGACCTACTGTCGAAATTCCGTTTGGGAGGAAATGTACCTTTTCCGTGAACTGTCTCCTTGACAATAGAATTAAAATCACCAGGGAAAATTAACAACAGGCCAGACTAACTTCCGCCCAATAACAATGCTGAAGATTACTGTATCGAATTTTGGAGGAACTTTTGGTAAGCTGGGCTAGAACGTGCGGGAACAGAAATGTAAAAGAAGGAGACAACTCTAACCTCAGTACGGCGTTGTCCAAAATGTCACAACGAGAGCTGTTTAAAGCCGGGATCCCAATGTATCCGCACCGTTTCGATCCGCTGAGCTGTCAAAGTTAAAATTCGATGGTTGCTTAGAACTTATATGGCAGCTTGGAAAGGTGGTTCCAATGACGCTTACGGATCGGATCGGAACGGAAGAGTTGGTTAACTTTCAACTTTTTCGGAATGCTACGGAAAGCATAACCTCAAAAAAAATTTAAATTGTCACAATTTAATGATTTTTAGTGCTCCGAGTGGACGCAGGACGGTTAAGTAAAAAAAAATGAATTTAGAAGAATTTATCGAGGATATCCGAAGACATCCAGAATTGTATGACAGAAAAAATAAAAATTATATGAATACTAACTTCATGCTTCTTTGCCTTTTTAGTTTTTTATATTCTTGTTATATCTTGTATAACTCACAAAACATTTCAAAATATTTCAACAGCTTACTTCTTTCCATTTTGACACTAACAAAATTGTCAAATTTCGGAAGCATTGGAACCAGGCTTCTCAACGGAGCGGTGCGGATCAGACGGATCGTAACGGTGCGGATACATTGGGATCCCGGCTTAAGTCTGTCCACGTAGTGCCTGTTCAGACGGTTCCCTTCAGCGAACGTTCGTGACGAAATTTCTGGGTGAGGGGTTAGTTCGGGTGAAGAGGAAGTGCGTCTCGATCAGAACACGTTCGGTTTTTTGGTCCCATGACTGTTTCAATTGCATATTGTTTCATTTAAGTGTTTCATTCTCATTTTCGTCCACCTGCCAGGAGCTAAGAGCAAATGTGCCTGAGCATTGAATGTTTACAAGAATTTTACGCCTGTACTGAGTGATGTCTATGTGTGAGTGTTTCTACTCACACATCTTTGAAATGGCTTTACTTTTTTCGGCTCGTTTCCACTCCATATTCGTTCGTTCCTCCGAGGTCTGAACAAACGTTCGCTTTGAGGCGCGACAAAAGGAGCGACAAAGCGAACCGTCTAAACAGGCATGTACATATGTAAGGTGGCAGAATGAGAGAAAGGCAATGCAGTGGGGTCAGAATTTAAAAGTACAGTCGAGCTCGCTAACGATACCTCGAAAATCTTCGCGCTGTCAACGTAGCAGGGGATACTCGCGTTAACAAAGACCACTGAAACGTCATTAAAAACATAATAAAAATAAGATAATCCAAATGATTATCTTCAGGTACTCCAGATATTTATATTAATTATTTCCCTGATCAAGACTCCGCGAAATGATACGCGCTGAGAGCGTTCGGACAAGTAGGAATGAAACCACTCGACAAAGAGAAATGGAAAGCCAAGAAAGCACAATTTGAGGAGTACGATGCAGTCGTTGATCCAAGGCATTGCTAAAATCGGTGGACACAATCTGTTTGCCAATTTCGATGTTATTAAGGCAAAGATGGAAAATTCCAGCAGGTTGGTGGTGGTAGACTTCAAAATGAATATAGATTTCCTTACATAAACCGTTAAAAACACGTATTAAAATTAATATTCCGTATTTTATGGGTCCATCAATATTTCGGAACACCGTGGGTAATGATTGCCCTGTCTAAATAGATAAGCACGGCAATGAACGGTCGACGAATTTTCGTTCACTCGAGTCAGTCATTGCATGTAAGATATACGGCGAGCCGAAATTTGAGATTTTTTGCCATCTCAGAAATGAATATATTCATCATAGAAATATTAGAGATAATCCCAAAAATTAAAAAAAAATTTATGTTATGACTCTAAACTAGCTGATTTTTTCAGTATGTCCAGTGCTATATTATTTGAGAACAAAGCTTTCAAAACAGCACTGACAAGAACGAGATCATTGCCGACAAAGACAACGATTATTCGTCGTGCACGTTCATTCGACCATGGCCGTTCATCCAGACTCTGCTAGAGGGTTTATTTCTATGAGTTTCAAATATGTCCGGAATCAGTCATCAAAAACTCTAAGGATTCTTTGATTTATAACTCGTTAATGGTATTAAAATGTTGGTTATCAACGTACACCTTGCGAACAAGTCATTCTCTTTTGCTCTCTTTTGTGTTAAAATAAGACTAGTTTGGCAGACTTTAGAACGTCAGGATGCTGGTATCTAGTGAATTAATAAAATGTCAAACGAACTACACTATTTCCATACTTATTTTTAATAACATCTGTAGAGTAAGGTTTCTTTCAGTAGTTAATGCGAGGACTCCAGATCGAATATTTTGAATGTCAGTAACAGTTCTCATGTTCTACACGAGAGCGGTTTGCGATTTATAAAATTATTTTTATGGACTACTAGGCTACTTTCTCTTCTAATCTTAACCCAATAGAGAACAGAGGGTATGTTCCTAGAAGGTATGCACAGATAACAGGCATTTCAATACCAATGAGCTAGAACACATTATTAAAGATTCCTACGGGAGGTTAAAAGCTTATGTTCACCTTATCGGAAACCGCTGTCCTATCATATTTGAGCAAATCTGATGCGAAATATTGGTACAACTATCAAATATTGATTATTAGTCTTAATAGAGTTTTCTACTTTTATAGAAAAAACATTTTTATTCGTTTAAATAATGAAATGTTTGTTTTTTTTAGTTTTATTTTTAATTTACAAAGCTCGAAAATCGTTATGACCACACAAATAACTGTTAGGACAGTCTTGAGTAATTATTTATTTATTTATTTATATATTTATTTCGCTTAGTACAAGCTACAATAAAGAACTTAAAAACTAAACTAAACTAAAAGAACTTCATATTCGAAAAAACCGCCCATGACTCGGTGAGTGTCATAAAGAAATAACACTGATAAATGGATTTATTAACAAATTTCATAATACTTAAGTTAGACGTTTCCCCACATTCGAATTTTTCTGAAACTATTCTTCAAAAATTTGAAAATCTTCAAAAGCGAACACTTGGAAGAGTTTTTTTTTCACTAGCAAAGTACTTGAACATCAGTTGGGTGAAGTGATTTAAATTGTAAATATTTAAGAACCGTTAAACAATTACTGACCAGTTTTATGTGAATAAAGCAAATTCCAAGCTATAACCACATTTTTTCAATTGTTAAATTTGGCAAAGTGGAAATAACCTGACGTCTAATTTTTCTCCTAATTTTACACAACTTCTCGGTTTCCAATGGCATTCAAAAAGTCGAACAAAATTTATTATTTTTCACACTAATTTAACAGTTATGTATAAACATATTGTATCGGCCTTGAAGAAAAATCACTAAATGTAAAAAGAAAAATTTTAACAAAAAACTTAACCTTTCAATTTCTATCGTTTGTACCTGCAAAGCTGAAACAACAAAACAATGAACTCTTTTTGGTTAAACCAGCTAAATCTTAATTTCATTTACTCACTAGAACGACTAGGTCTTAAAAATTTGTTGAAAATATTCGGAAATGCTTCGAAAAATTTATTTTGTAAGTGTTTGTATTAAAGAAAAATATATAAATATAAATGTAATTCTAAGTAAATAAAATTGTAAAATTTCCTTCGAAGCAAAAGTTAAAAAAAAAACAAAAAGGCTTTTTTCAATTTTTGGTGAAAATTAGCAAACGTTTCAAAACAGATTACGTTTTCTTTATTCTTTTGTAAAGAGGAATAAATAAACGGTAGAATAAATTTTGTGTGATTAGAACCTTAATGATATTAAAATTAATAATAATGAACTGTTTTGCAAAATGACTAAGGAAAGCATAGTAAAAATTTGCAAATTAATCAAGATGACAAAACCGAGAAAACGCAAAATGATTAAGTAAAGTTAAATCAAATAAATATGACAAAGGATACAGAATCAAAACATAGATAAATACATATGACACGAGTCAAATTAAATTAATATTTGCTGAATGAAACGAAATATTTTTAACAAAATAGAAAGAAATATTTTAGATAAATTATTTAACATAAAGTGTGAACTTAAACAAGTAAAGTTAAGATAAACGAGTTACAGAAACATTTGAACGATTTGAGTTTTTGTTATACAAACGTTTTTGAAACATGGAAATATTACCAATGATATGGTCGCCATTTAAGCATGCATTACGAAAAATATAAAAATTATTCAGAACCAAGTTTAATTGAACAGCTTCTTTGATTGATCGGATCGTTAGGTCAAACGATAACAATTTGTGAATGAACAGGTTTTAGGGAATATGTATGCTGAAAATCAGTCTTTAACTAAAAATTCATAAGTACGTTAATTGGCCACTTTGACCTTTACAAGTGACGATGTGACAGGTCATCTGAAAATTATATTGTGATATTGATCTAAATTACGAACTATAAACAAGTGAATAAATGCTAGCGTATATAGCATTAAAAATATAGAAGTAAAAGCTTTGATTTGAAATAAAATTCATTGCCAGTATGAACTAATCAAAAGCAAAAAAATCAAAATTGGAAATGTAATCGGAAATAAGTAATAAGTGTTGTGACAGATTATTAACAGTAAAATCTTAACAGTTGCCTATACATATTTATCGTTGCAGGTAGAAGTTTCATTGTGAAGTGCTGATATTATGTTTCGATTCTTTATTATAAGGTTTTCGGGAGGTATTGTAAAATCATTTTCTTTTGCTATAATTTACACTGTCAAAAGTTTGGCTAGTATTATAAATTATTGTGCTTACTAAAGCATCCGCCTTTAGGGTATTCTTTTCATAAATAAATTAGATTCACAATTTCCTTATGACTTTTGGAATTAAAATTATAATTCACTTATTAAAATCGATATTTTCGTTTAGATACATCACGTATATTATTAAACACTGACCACACTTGCAACGAAGAAACAAAAGTAAAAGATCAAGAGGCACAATAAATCAAAATATTAACAGTAAACATACATATAATACACGTAGAAAAGAAATTTTAGTAACAGGAAAACAGATAATATTATAAAGGAAAACCAAAAAAAGAGCAAATCTACCCTAACAAATTCGTGGAAGCCAACCAAAGTTAGTCTAAACATTTAGTTCATAGTTATTGAAGTCAAATAACATACATAATAAGTATAGAAATTTGTAAAAAAGTGAACCTAAAAGTAATGAAATCAAGAAACAAATGTAAAAATATACAAAGAAGATATCGAAAAATATAAATTAAATGTATGAAATTATATAATATAATAGATATACATATATATATAGTGGTGGCAGTAATAATAGGCACTGCCAAGTAGGTTACTTCTCTATAAAGCTAGATAAAGATGTTTACATGTTTCGTCGTCTTCTCGGTAAAGAATTTGATGCCAGATATGTTGTAAAAACAGTTCAACACGGCGACTTTTGTTGTACAAATTGTTAAATTTTCATCGGTGAGTCTATTCTTTTGACCACCACTGCATATATATATATATATCGTACATATTATATATTAAATGGCTATACATATGTGTATATATAAATATATCTAGATATATATTTCACTAAATATACCTATACATATATATTATGAGAGTGAAAGTGAAAATAGCACAGAAACACTTAGAAGCACAAATGATATGAAATTATGAAATGTTGAAAAACAGACATAAAAAATATATATTATAAAAAAAATGTCAACAAAGATAAGTCATAAAATAATTAAAATATTTTAAAATGAAAAAAATAAAGGATGATAAAAATGGCGAAGCTTTTTATGGTTATTTTCCTTTTTCATGATAATTTTGAATCCTTATTATACAGTCAATTTCATACAATCAACCATTTTATTTTCCAATGGCATGGAGTTTTTTATATTTATTTTATATTTAACTGATGCTTGGGAACTCATCAAACATGGCCCATCAGTTCTGCAAATTTACCTGAATATAAACGGTTGTCTGAAAAGTTTCCGACCTAACAAACATGTAAAAGACTTCTTTCTTCAAATTTAATTTAATTCCTAATCATTTTCTATTCATGTAGGGTTGGAAATTGTTCAGCCTATCCTCGTATACCTACCCTTGTTATTGAAAGGAGCGGATAACTTTATCCGACTGATAGCTATTTTAAATCAAAGCCAAGTTGATTATTGGAACAATTTCATTCGACGACTTAATTTATTTGACGATTGAAAAATTGGCGCTAAGAATAATGATTGCAAAACTATTGTGATAAATTAAAACAAACGTACACAAATCAAACAACAATTTCGCAGATTTTGTTCTTCGCTTTCAGTCAAGTGAATAAACAATTCCTGGAAGCTTTTAAATTTAGTGGTACAATTAAAAAGTTGACGATGTGACATCCTAAATTTAAAAGTTAATATAAAGAGCTTTCGTTTCAAAAATTCTTTAATAAGAACACAGCAAATGTCCAATCGTTTATATTCATGATTATAATAATAAATACATATGCGCAGCAAGGGAAACATGAATCTGACGCCTCCGGTTGCGATTATTTATCATATTTAATTGGATGATTTTTGAGAGATTCTGCGGCTATTTCTATCACCTTTTAATTGGCAGGCTCAAGACGGATATTAGCAAAAAGCTAACCTATACCCGGCGTTGACCGAGCACAACAATACCACAGAATAAAGCCTAACCCAGAAGGCCCATCTATAACAAAAAATCGTTCTATGAAAGCAAAATTTCTCAATACGTCAAAATCCCATTCCTTATACGTGCAGCGCTTGAGTCGAGCCGAGCAGCCCGAGCTACATAAGGCATGCGAACATGTAAATAAGGCTACATAAGGCATGCGCACAAGTAAATAAGTCGTTGGCGTTGAGTATATGTCCTTGTTCATCAGTTCTTCTGCAGTGGGATTTGATTTATTAAAAATCTGTAGACTGAAACAGGGACCAAATTTTTGTTCTAGATGGGCCTTCTGGGTTAGTCTTTATTCTGTGACAATACCTATAATAAAACTAAACTTTAGTAAAAGTATTTTACAGGTTTAAAATTTGGCAAATGTCTCTCAGTAGGTCAAGTATATAAATTTCTTCTCAATCGCATAAATAATATTTATGTACATGATCCCCATAAACATATCACTGCTTAGCATTTCCTCCTTTCTCTTCTCCTTTCACCCCCTCTTCTCGTTCTAATTGCGGCGATGCTAACTACATATGTATGTGAGGCCAAATCTAGGTACTATGCCTATAAACTCGGGGGCTCTGATTCTTCTAAAAGTCTGTGGAGGAATCTTCGTAGCCTGGGTGTCCCCGCCAAGGACGAGGTAAAATGCGACTTGGATGCTGATGCCCTTAACAAACATTTTGTTTCTGCTGGCAGAGCGAACTCTTCCTCGACATCTGTTGAGGTTCCTCAACTTTCTTCCTCTTCTGCTCTTGAAGGCTTCAGTCCGCTGCGTAAGTGAGCCTGAGATAGTTAATGCTATCCTTTCCATTAAATCCAATGCACTTGGTGCCGATGGTATACCCCCTCGTTTCATAAAACTTCTGCTGCCAACTATTATTCAACCCATCACCACGATTTTTAACAACTGTCTTACCTTTAGTGAGTTTCCTTCCTTGTGGAAAGATGATTTAGTATTACCCATACCTAAACACGGAACTCTAACTGAACCTGTGGATTTCAATTTCAGGCCAATAAGCCTGCTGTGTTTCCTGTAAAAAGCGCTTGAAAAGCTAATGTCTCTTCAAGTCACAGAATATCTTGAGGGCATGCATTATTTATGACGTTGGCAATCGTGAGGGATACAGCTGACTTGAGAGCTGCGCTCGATAATGATCTTGTTGCTTTTCTGATATTGCTTGACTTCTCCAAGGCATTTGACAGTGTGCCACACCCTATTCTGCTTCGTAAGCTGAGGGATTTGTTTGGTTTTGGTAGCTCTGCGCTCAAGCTTATAAGTAGCTTTCTTGCTGATCGTTCTCAACGAGTTCAAGCTGGCGATCTTGTGTCGGGAAGCTTACGTTTGTCTTCAGGAGTTCCGCAAGGATCAATACTTGGTCCATTGTTATTTAGCCTCTTTATCAACGTTCTTCCGCGGGTTCTAAGCAACTGCTCAGTCCATCTATATGCTGACGACGTTCAACTTTACCTAGATTGTCCTCTGGGGTTGCTTGAGAATTGTGTCACTCTAATTAATGATGACCTAAATAACGTGTTTCTTTGGTCTATTAATAACTGCTTGACAGTCAATCCCAGCAAGTCCCAAGCCCTGGTCTTAAGTAGGGACACCCTGGACTTGTCATACTTTCCTCCTATTGAGTTGAATCACTCCAGGCTACCCTTCGTTCTTAAGACGAAAAATCTGGGCATAATATTGTGCTCCAACTTGAAATGTTGTGACCACATTAAATTTCTGTTAAGCAGGATCTATGGAACTCTTCGCAGGCTCTGGCTATTGGCTAGCACTCTCTCCCCCGATCATCGGATTCGGCTAATGAAAACGTTAGTGCTACCACATTTTACCCATGGTTCTTTCATTTACCCCCTCCTTGATTCCAGGTGTAGGAGTAAGCTCGAGGTTGCCTACAACGATTGTCTACGATGTGCCTTCCGATTACGTAGATTCGACCACGTATCCCCATATCGTTTCAAAATCCTAGATTGTCCTCTTGAGGTGCACTTGCGGCGTCGCGCTCTGGTGTTTTTACATAACTTATTGTACCACAGTGGAGCCCCCTACCTCAATGAACTACTGGACCCGCTAAAAAGTAGCAGACGTTCAGATCTGCTGCCACCTCGGTGTCGGCATGCCGTTTTGAATAGTTCTTACCTTGTCCAAGCCATTCGGGCTTGGAACTCACTACCATCGTCAATTCAAGCCCGGAAGCTTGGGAGGTCGACGATCGAGGCCATCTTCGGTGTGACAGGGAAGAGAAGTAGACGACCTGCGGCAAGTTTGATCAAAAAAAGAAATATAAATCGAAATTTAGAAGAAGAGAATTGACACGGAAATAGTAGAGTAATTCGGAGTGATTTTGTTAATCGGAACTTGTAGCCGTGAGACTAATAAAATTAATTAGTGACTAAGTGCTAGTGCGTTTTACTGAGCCCCATCGGGGTGAACCCCGATTTTCAGGAGTGAGCAAGGGACTCGATAATTGTGACCACCAATTCCGTGTTGGCTGATCCCACGGAACCTCAGGTAAGTGCCGTGTCCCAGCCCAATTTAATTCTAATTTCCGCGAAAGTCCGGTGCGCAAGTACTTCTCTCGGCCGAATTAATTCAATCGCCCAAATTGATTATCCGCTGCAAATAGCTAAAACATCAACAAAGAAACAAAGGCACGGCCGAGCAGTGCCGAAATCAGCTGCTTGACCTTCAGCAGGCTCCAAGCTGCGATCAGCCGCGGTGCCGGGAGCTCCGCCGACAGGGCCCCCTGTCGCCCTTCGCAACATCACCGTGTTGATGCAACTCGACCTCCTCTGACACATCACTGTGCACTCCCACACACACATAGAGAGCCGGTCGCTTCCAGTGACTTCCAGTCCCCTGGGCAAGTGTGTGCTGCTCAGAGTGCCCCTCCGTGAGGAAGCTGCGCCGGCTTAGTGTGAGTGCGTGCATTGGCAGTACGGCGCGCCCGCAGTTGAGCCGAAGGGGAAAAGGTGAACGCTGAGAGAAGCTAGCTGGCCGCGGTTGCCAGATTTCTCGAAGTTTACCGGGACAAAGAAATTTGTTCGGGTCAACAAAACAATTATAAATTCGGGTCCATTGTCAACAAAAGTCTCCCTCTCGGAATTTGATTCCTTCGGCTCCCATAAGCCGCCCGAAGGCTAATTTGACAACAATTGGTGCCAGGTGTGGGGTAATCGAGCGGAAATCGAGAGATTGCTTTTTTCGACCTCAACCTAAAAATTAACCAAATACATAAAGTAAACACAATGGACTCTGGCAGAGGCAGCTACTCACCGTTTACTACGTTGCCGGGACGGTCGACCCAGAGCCAGGAGGACCCTGCGCGTACGGACCTGGAGAAACTAACCAGCGTCGTAGCCCAGCAATCGGAACAGATTAATCGGCTGACGGCTACGATGACTCAAATATCGGAAAGGTTGTCCAGGATGGAATTACGGCATGAGGAAGCCGTCCGACGCACTCTGGAGCAGCCAGCGGCTGCCCCAACGCCGCCGCGTCGGCAGAATCCAGCCCTCTCCGCCCGAGATGACGATATGATCTCGTTCGTCGAACCGGAACCGAGCGTAGCCAGACAAAATCCTGAAAATGTTCCGAGGGAAAGTTCAAATGGGTTTGACGTGCGCCCGGCTTCATCAACTCACCTCGAAAATGTGACTCAGATGCAGCTTCCCCGGAACTCCAGTCGATGTATCTCGTGCCTTATCTGCGGGGCACGGCTCCCGCCTTTTACGAGACGTTGCCTGAAGCCACAAAGGAGAGCTACGAGAGACTGGGACAAGCCTTCAATAGCCGTTTCAGCGACCAGCACCAGAAGGCTGTGGCGCATATACAGCTGCGTGGTCGAACTCAACGGGCCAACGAGAACTTGTCGGAATATGCGACAGAGGTTCAAAGACTGACCTATCTCAGTTTTAGCGAAGCTCAGGAGTTCACCAGGGACAAATTAGCGCTGGCCCAATTCGTGGACGGGATCGCCGATGCAGATACACAACGACGAGTCCGTGATGCTGTTGCCGCTACGCTGGAATCCGCGCTGGCGCACTCTATCCGCATCGAGGCCAGTAGGGATGCCACCCGAATTAGCCGTCGATCCCTGCGCGTGCCAGAGACTATTACGCATCGACGAGCGGCGCGAGCGCCTCGAAACGATGCGCAACAGCCGAAGAATGGCCAGCAGTCGGGAAACTAACGCCGCCCCGGCTTAAGGAGCAAAGCCCGGGCCTTTCTACGAAGAAAGCTCCATCCCGACAACACCCAGAAAAACCTAAAAAGACTGGCGGGTTAAATAAAAGCAAAAACCAGGAAAAGGATCAATCACCTGTGCTGCCCGCACCGAAACCCTGGCGCGAGCCGGCGAAGGCTGCGATCGTCCAACGCCAGGTGACCGGCATAGTTAATTGGTTCTCGCCCAGAAGGAATTTCGGTTTTATTTCCCGAGACGACGCTGAAGAGGCCATCTTCGTGCACGTATCCGACATCACCGCAAAGAACCCGGTGCATGCACGTCCTTCGCTGAGGGAAGGCGAGGCGGTCGTCTTCGACGTCAAGGCGGACACGTCGAGAAAATGGGCCGTGAATGTGACAGGGCCACTCGGACGCTCTGTTCGGGGCAGACGCGCCCCGCGGCGCAAGCGGAGTCCCAATGTTGGACCTCGACGCCCCTCTGCTACGCACCCTAAGCAGCCGGACGCTCAGGAGACAATCGCTCCTCCGCCTACTTTCGTCGACCCTCCAGTGCGGTCGTTAAACTAAGTCCCACTGATAAGATGGGGCAATCATCAGTGGGAACGGAGGCCCCTTTAACAATCTCCGTCAAGGCACTGGACAAGGACAAGACAGATTCTCCATCGGCACGGGCCTCTACGAGTTCGTAGTGATGCTGTTTGGTCTGACGAATGCGCCCGCTACCTTCCAGCGACTGATGGACCGGGTCCTAGACGGCCTGCCCTACACAACTTGCCTGGTCTATCTTGACGACATAATCGTCCACGGCAAAACATTTGATGACATGTTGAGGCATTTGGAACTCGTCCTTCAGCGGCTACGACGAGCCAATTTAAAAGCGTGTAGGAACACGGTCAAATTCCTACGGCACGTCGTCTCCAAAGAAGGCCTATCCACCGACCCAGAGAAGATTGAGGCTATGAAGGGCTGGCCTACACCTACTAACAAGAAAGAGGTGCAATCTTTTCTGGGACTGTGTGCGTACTACCGGCGATTTGTCAGGAATTTCTCGGAGGTCGCCAAACCTCTCACCGAGCTCACGGAGAAGAGCAAGAAATTCATGTGGAGCGAGCAGTGCGAGCAGGCTTTCCAACACCTCAAGGAGAGATTGGCCACCGCCCCAATTCTGGCGCAGCCAAACGATCGAGATCGTTTCATCCTCGACACGGACGCCAGCAATCTGGCATGGGGAGCGGTACTCTCTCAGGTCCAAGACGGGGAGGAAAAAGTGGTCGAGTACTACAGTAAGACGCTGAGCAAGTCGGAGAGGAACTACTGCGCCACCGCAGGGAACTCCTTGCTGTAGTAAAGGCCCTACACCACTTCCAGCCGTACCTCCTCGGAAAGCCTTTTCTCCTTCGCACGGACCACGCCTCGCTAAGGTAGCTCATGAATTTTAAGGAACCGGAAGGACAAATCGCCCGGTGGCTGGAACAACTGCAGGCCTATGATTTCGAGATCCAGCATCGCCCCGGACGGCAACATAAATATGCCGATGCCCTCTCACGCCGCCCTTGTGCTGAGGACGACTGCGGGCACTGCTCCAGGCAAGAGGAGCAGAACGTTGCAAGGGCGTGTATCGCTGTCGTGGCTGACAACATGGCTGAACTACAGGAGCAGGATGCGGTGCTCAGCTTGGTGAAGCAATGGGTGAACGACGGAGAAAGACCGGCGAAAGCGGAGATCAACCTTCTTCACCCCACCGCCAAAGCCTACTGGGCTATGTTCGACTGTCTATCCCTGGAGAATGACGTCTTGTACAGAACCTGCGAACAGAGCACCGGCCGGACGAAATAGCTGCTGATTCCAGCGCAGAAGCGGCAGGAAATCATCGCCCACTACCACAGCAGCGCGGCAGGCGGTCATCTGGGGGTAGACAAGACGCTCTCCAAAATCAGGCAGCGATACTACTGGGGCGGTTGTAGTAAGGATGTGAAGACCTACGTCCACACCTGCATCCTCTGCCAACAAAGCGCCGGCGCAACACCGAGGGGCCAAGCGCCGTTGCAGCTCTACAACGTGGGAGCGCCTTTTGAGCGCGTAGCCATCGACATTCTGGGACCACTACCGCCCACGGTTCCCCACGGCTACCGCTACGTCCTACTGTGCATCGACTATTTCTCGAAATGGCTGGAGGCAATGCCGCTTCGAGACTACTCAGCCGAGAGTGTTGCCGATGCACTGATCCATAATGTGTTTTCGCGGTTCGGCATGCCATTACAGCTTCACTCCGACCAGGGACGCAATTTTGAATCCGAAGTGTTCCAGGGGGTGATGCAAAAATTTGGCATCGAGAAAACGCGCACCACCCCGCTCCACCCACAATCGGATGGCATGGTCGAGCGTTTTAACCGCACCCTGCTGGACGCTCTGGCCAAATTCACCAGCGACAACCAGGACGACTGGGATGTTCACCTGCCGTTTATCCTGTTGGCGTATAGGTCGGCGGTGCATCGAGCGACGAAACAGACGCCAGCAATGCTGAACTTTTGGAGGAAGCTGCGCCTACTGTTGCAGCTGCTAACTGGCGAACCGCCGGGTGAGCCCATAGAAGACCTGCGCCAATACCTGCAGCAGCTCCATGACCGCTTGGAGAAAGCGCACGACTTCGCAAGGACGAATTTGCGAAATAGCAGCGAGGTCATGAAGCAGCGCTACGACCTGTCGGCGAAGGCAAATCCTTTTAAAGTCGCCGACCTGGTCTGGCTCCACAACCCGAAGCGCCGAAAGGGGCGCTGCCCAAAGTTACAGCGCGACTGGGAAGGCCCTTACCGGGTGCTGGAGGTGATCAACGAGGTCAATTACCGTATCACGAAGGACACGCGGGACCCCCCTAAAAAGAGCTCGGTAATTCACCGCAACCGCCTAGCAACCTATCGCGCACCGGCGCCTGAATAACCAACGAAAATAAAACAAAAAAAATAGAGAACTAAATAAGACAATAAATCGAAAATAAATCGTTCTTGCGGGAAGGTGAATTAATAAAATAAAAATAGACTAACTAGGATTAATTTAGTCGGCTCAACCTAGTGAGAATTAAGAATAGACAATAACCAAAGTGAATTCGCAGAAGAGTAAATAAACTAAAATCATCAGAACTAACAGTTAAATGAGGGTCCCAATGGATTAACACTAAAGCACTTGAACTAAAACAATTAAGGCCGAACTAATGAAAAATTAACAGAAATGTAAATTAAATAGAAAATAAGAATGAACTTTAACAGTAAACTAATAGACTTAAGACAGCTAACAAAACTAATCTACTGGGCACGGCACTTCTCGCGGTAATTGGGACTACGACCCCAAAAGACATTTGTTTTTTTTTCCGGAGCGAGCGAGCCGGAGGCGCTCGATCAAACCTCCACTGTTCCGGGATCAGCTTGGGCGGCCAAATTATTTTCCAATCCCAACATCGCGCGCGGGCGGAAATGCCAACGCCTCAAGCTGATCATGCCAAAGAGCAACAAAAATTAAAGACCAAATTAGGTCTACTTACCTGGCAAGCCCCAACCAACAACCTGCCGTGGAGCCGAAGCTCGTCCCCAGAGGGTACTGCACCGTCTCCCAAATTCAGAGCTGAGGGCAGCTCTATTTCTCGAGGAGGGGGTAGTGTTGCTGTCCCTGCAATGGAGAAAAATGAATTATCTCTTTATTCGTTAGAAATTATAATTTTACCTCTTGCAGGAAAGTTTTCCGAACGGCTCTTTTTTTCCCCCTAGCGCCTGAGGAGAAAAACAGCAAGGTCAAGGCCGGAAGCTGGGCGAGGTCGACGATCGCAACCATCTTGTGTGTGACTGTGGTGACAAGTGGATGACCTGCAGCGAGCTTTTCTTTTTATTCTGTAGCTTAAAAGGGAAATCAGAGTCTTCGTGAGCCAAATTATAAATTAAATTCGATTACAAACTGAAGTCAAACAAAATTGTACGCATAAGTAGTGGAGTAATTTGTAGCGACTTGGTTAACCGGAACATTTAGCTGTGAGACTAATAAAATTAATTAGTGACTAAGGCTGTGTGCGAAATCTCTTTCGAATATCATTTCGATCATTTCAATCATTTGAAATGCAAAAAAATGGGAAATGTCAAGCAAAGTGTGCGAAATCTTTGACGTATCATTTCAACTGTCAAGGTACCGCACTTTGTTTTGGAAATATTGTGGTGTAATAATATAGATTGTTGAACTTTATAATGGATGTGGAATTAATGGAAGAGGAGCAAAATTTCATATACTTAGTATTTCTGCTATTAAAGGTGTTACAAGTGTTTATTAAATACGTACCAATTACGGCATGAACGAGCCTATAACGTCAATGTCGCGCGACTTCAACGCTAAGTTTCCCGATATCGACCTTCACATGAACCCAATCCAGTTAAGGGATCAGCTTCGTTGGAATTGACTCATTATGTATATATAATCTGTATTTATATTGTAGTAATCAACCAATTGATGAAATTTAATAAATAAATAAATAAAAGAGTATTTAATTTCAACTGTACACAATGCAAGGTCGATAGCAAGACCTATGAGGGTACTATTTAAAAGTATTAAGTAAATCCGATTAAATATATTCATCCTTATTTTGTCTTCTCTGAAATGATACGAACTGTCATTGAAATGTTCGCTCTGAGGTGTATCATCTCGGCGCCATCTTGTTTTCGAACATGAAATGACCGAAAAGATCGAAATGATATCATTTCAAGAGATTTCGCACACAACCTAAGTACTAGTGCGTTTTACTGAGCCCCATCGCGGTGAACTCCGATTTTCAGGAGTGAGCAAGGGACAATTCCGTGTTGGCTGATCCCACGGAACCTCAGGTAAGTGTCGTGCCCCAGCCCAATTTAATTCTAATTTCCGTGAAAGTCCGGCCACAATTAATTCACTCGGCCGAATTAACTCAATCACCCAAATTAATCACCCGCCGCAAATAGCTAAAACCTAAACAAATAAACAAAGGCACGGACGAGGAGCGCCAGTCAGCTGCTTGACCTTCAGCTGCTGTGCCGGAAGCTCCGCCGGTCGCCCTTCGCAACATCGCCGTTTTGGCGCAACTTGGCCAAAGAATATGGAAACTAGTTTACAAAGAATAGGCACTCCGGCAATTATCTCCTTATCTTTTTTTGACCTTGGTACCGTTATTCCTCCCAACCCCACAATTTTGCTAGAGGTTGATACACTGCTTAACCATTTTGGTCGAAGAGAGAAGAAAAATTCAGAGGGGGGGCTTGGAATCTGAAGAAATCGGTACAGTGTTACAGGGTGCCAAGAATTCCAGAGCAAATATGAAAATTCAACTGAAAGAACCACCCTGTCAAAGGAAAGCAAACTGATCGCAAGCGCGCCTCACCATACAAGCGCATTTGCTTCCCGTGCTGCTCAAGAGCGCGTTAGAAAACGAATGGTGAAAAAACGTAAACAAACTTAATCTGTGTACGCCTTCAATGTGTGAGGCAGGCACTCGATTTCTACCAGTTCCTATATGAGAAGCACGGCCGTGCCGGCACCAACACAGTGCCAGAAAAAGCAATGCTTGCTCAAGAGCGCGCCGTAATAGGTGAACTCTGGTGTAATTGTGTGTGCGGCGATGTTGATTGTCGCCGTCTTTATTCTTTATTAGGCAATTTAAATGGGAATTTGGACTTGGAACAAGCAGGGAAAGATTCTCTTTCTAACTAATGGGAAAATTTTTTGGTTTTTTTTCCCCAAAATGCGCTGTGGTGGGGATAACTGCGCCGCAAAAATAGAGTGCCTATTCTTTGTATATCCATATTCTTTGACTTGGCCTTCTCTGACATATCACTGTGCACTCCCACACACACACAGAGAGCCGGTCGGCTGGAAAATTCTGCTGCAGCCATACCGGGACGCGATTCACTCTTTTACTCTAGCACTTTGCGACCAACTTTAAGGAAAAACACCAGCTTACCTGAAGCGTACAGAGCGCTGGGTGTCCTGCGTCGATCCGCCATCGGCTGCCTCCCTGTCAAATCGCCTGCCTTGCCGTACCACGTCGAGGAGCTGCCTCCGCCGTACATGGGAATAGTCACGAAAACATTAGCATTTATTTTCATCCTGCCGCTGCACTAATCACTGCACTCGCAAAGCACTTTACACTTCCCGGCCGATAAATAAATCGCGAACGGCTCGCCGGTCGAGCCAAACAACACCGACGCCGAACATATACAAGCCCGGTGGAAGTAAACACTGAGCCGCCCGCTTCCAGCGACTTCCAGTCCCCTGGGCAAGTCTGCGCCGCTCAGAGTGCCCCTCCGTGAGGAAGCTGCGCCGGCTTAGTGTGAGTGCGTGGATTGACAGTACGGCGCCCGCAGTTTAGGCGAAGGGGAAAAAGGTGAACGCTGAGAGAAGCTAGCTGGCCGCGGTTGCCAGATTTCTCGAAGTTTACCGGGGCAAAAAATTTGTTCGAATCAACGGAAAAATTTTAAAATTCGGGTCCATTGCAACTAAAAGTCTCCCTCTCGGAAGTTGATTCCTTCGGCTCCCATAAGCCGCCCGAAGGCTAATTTGACAACAATATGTATGTCAAAAACCCGAGACCCGATGCAGGTCATACTGCATCAGCCGGCGCACGCTTAGCGTCACCGGAAGAGAGCTTGTCGGCCAGTGGGCCACAAGCTACTTCCAGCTTCTGCAATGGAGCGATTGGGCACACTGCAGCAGTACCAGCAGAGAAGGCGAGCACTAGTGCCCCTACTCTGCCAACAATACCGTCAGAGGAAGAGACCTCTGACGTAGAATCCGTCAGCACCGTGGTACTGGACGGGGCTAGCCTGTGTATGGACAGACCCGGACTCACGGCTTTCGGCGCGGAGGTGGGCAACCTAACAATCAACGAACCGGGGTTCGTTAGGCTAACCAACGCTGAGCGCAAGGGGTTCAAGAGGGCGGTGGCAGAGGGCCTCCCCAGAGCAAAGGCTCTGGAGTTTGCCAAGGCAACCCCTCCCAAACCGGACAAAAGAACCCGATCGGAAGATAAGACCCCCGATCTACCGGCTACCAAGAAGCCAAAGACCGCTCATGTGGGGCCGGTCAAAAAAGCCACCTACAGCCAGGTGACTGGCAGTGTGAGGCTAGGCATCACATCGGCTGACATGGTCAATCGTCCCCTGACAGCAGAGCAGATGGCTCTTCTACAGGAGGCGATTGTCGATGTCACGATCGAGCGCGCGGACGAGAAGGTTCGGCCGGAGTTTGAGGGGTGTATCCCTCGGGCCGGCTGGATCCTCCTTGTTTGCACTAACGTTCGGACAGCCGATTGGGTCAAGGGCAACTTTATGCACATTCGTGCCAAAAGCGCTCTTGACGTCGCCCTAGTTGAGGAGGGTAACTTTCCAAGGACGCACGTGGTCCGGGGTTACTTTCCTCAAAGCCTTTCGCTCACCAACGAGAAGGTGTTGGCCACAATTGGGGCACAAAACGCCCTCTCAACGGGGCAGTGAAAGGTGGTGAAGCGGCTGGTGCACGGATACCTGCTTCACCTCATCCTCGCCATTGATGATAGGTCGATGGCGTTGTTTGGGGAGATGAAAGGCAGGATAGCCTACCGCTTCACCCACGTCAAACTGATCCTCAAAAGCTCCGCTAAGGATCAGGACCCACCAAAGGGGAACCTACAACCCGAAGAGAGGGTGGTGGAGTTGTGGCGTTAGTGATTTCGATTCTCGACATTTCGAGACCCACTTTTGGCAATGTCTATAACAAAGTACTTTTGGGAAAATATTTATAAAATAGCTTGGAAAATAAAAATTTGTGAAAAAGAAAATTGTAAAACAAAAATTCAGTCTTCTAATAGAATTTCAACTGAAATCAACCTAAATTATTTTAAAAGGAAATATTAAAAAAATATAAATAAAGAACTTCTTCTACTTAAAGAATTAATTAATAAATAAATTAATTAAAGAAGGAAAGTTTTTTAAAAAGATTTAAATACAAAAATATCAAAAGGATTCAAGAAACGATATAAATAAAAAATATCTGGAGGAGCCGAGGAAAAGGAATTACATGGCCGCAGTAAGAACCTCATGAAGTTCCTGCTGTAGAAGAGATCCTAGAAATTAGAGGGCATTTAATTTAAAGAAGAAAACCCCAGGTAATCCCCTTTCCCTTTCTCTCCCTTGCTAAGGAGGAGCACGGATGAGCACCATCAGGGTGCTCCAGCCGAACCTGCACCATGCCAAAGGGGCATCGGCCACACTGTGCAGGACCTTCGCCGAAGACCGTATAACCCTTGCGCTTATCCAGGAGCCCTGGGTTAATAGTGGCCAAGTCCGAGGACTCAATATAAGCTCGTGTAAGTTGATATATAGCGGAGGAGAACTGGCGCCAAGGGCAGCACTCCTGCTTGACAAGAGTGTCAATCACTTACACATGTATAATTTTAGGTGCCCTGGAGGAACGAGCGGCTATCTGCTATGCGGAGGCAGGTCAGGAGGTTATTTAACATCGCGAAGCGCACCAAGCAGTGCGGTCTGCTCTCACTGAATATAATAAAGAACTGAGACGTTCTAAACGCGAGTCCTGGAGGAAGTGCTGTGAAGGTATAGAATCCTTACCGGCTGCAGCTCGCCTTCAGAAAGCACTGGCTAAGGACGCCACAAACGGTGTTGGGCTCCTGAAAAGACAGGATGGCAGCTTCACCAATTCACAACGGGAAACTCTGGAATACCTACTACAGGTGCATTTTCCCGGTTCTATTTTAGGGACAAACGAGCCCACTCCTGCGGTCCTCGATCAAAGGCTCGAATTCGACCGCAGAGCCCTCAGTAGGTCCGGTGTCATTTTTGACAAGGACAAGGTTAGGCGGCCTCCTTTCAACCCTGGGGGCGATGGGATCTTTCCAGCACTGCTACAGAACAGTCTGGAAATGATCCTAGACTCTTTGGTAGCCTTATTTAGGGCCATCTACAGATGGGGAATATATACCACGCTCGTGGAGGAAAGTAGTGGTAGTTTTTATCCCCAAGCAAGGCAACAGGCCGCTAGAGCTCCCTAAATCTTACAGACCAATTAGTCTAACTTCTTTCCTCCTAAAAACAATGGAGAGATTGCTGGACCTCCACATCAGACACTGTTTGGAGATGTCCACACCCCTCCATAGGACACAGTTTGCCTACTCTAAGGGCAAATCAACAGAGGCTGCCCTACACAGCCTCGTTGGCAAGATCGAAAAAGCTTTCCAATCCAAAGATGTGGCTCTGTGCGCATTTCTGGATATTGAAGGGGTTATCGACAACACTGGATATGAATCAATCTCTAGGGCTCTCGTGATCAGGGGAATTGATTCCTATACGGTGGCATGGGTGGATGCCATGTTAAAAGAGCGTGACATCTCGTCCTCGTTGGGTAATACCTCTGTATGCATCAAAGCAATTAAGGGGTGCCCTCAAGGCGGGGTCCTGTCGCCATTGCTATGGTCTCTGGTTGTGGACGGTCTGCTAATCAAGCTACATGAGCTCGGGTATGAGGCTGTGGGTTACGCGGATGACCTGGCAATCATAGTCGCAGGTAAATTCGACTCCACGGTTTCGGATTTAATGAGGTCTGCACTTCAAACAGTCACTGACTGGTGTGCCAGTGAGGACCTCTTTATAAATCCTTCCAAGGCTGTCCTTGTGCCTTTTACCAAACGGTATCGACTGGATCTTGATCCAATCTCCGTTCAAGGCACAGTCATTGGGTACTCGGATGAAGTCAACTATCTGGGTGTTACACTCGATAAACGATTTAACTGGAGTGCCCATCTCAACCACACCCTAAACAAGGCTACGAGAGCCCTGTGGGCGTGCAGGAGGCTCTTTGGCAGAACCTGGGGTCTCAATCCAAAGATGATCCTCTGGTTATACAACACTGTTGTTAAACCAATAATCACCTATGCCGCCCTCGTATGGTGGCCTAAGATTCGGCAGAAGACAGCAATTGCAAAATGCAATAAGCTGCAACGGCTGGCATGCCTCTCCATAACTGGAGCCATGCGGACCTGTCCCACACTTGCCATAGAGGCAATAGTAGGTCTTGCCCCCTGCACATTTTCATTCTGAAAACAGCTGCAATTAGTGCTCTGAAGGTGCAGGTTACTTCAAACATGCCCTTGGCATCAAGGAGCTTTGCTTCGGTAGGAGATTTAAGATCTTCATCCCCGAACGGAACGAACGAATTGGATTGGCGAAGGTCCCAATCTATCGGGTCGGGATCAAAGATTATCCAGAATAAGATGCGACACTCTCTATACTAAGCCAAACCATTATTCCATATGCATTTCCGAAAACTTGGGGAAAATAAATTTCGCCTTAGATAAGGCAGCAAAGCACTACTGCCTACCATTCCTTAGGTAAATTCCCATAAGAGCGAACGAGGCAAAAGTAGGCAACCACTCACTGCTCACCTACGGTGCTTACGCTATAGAAAATAAATGTGACCACTTTTTTTATATGGAGTTTCGATTTTCATGCAATACCCATGTATGCGTGCGGCATGCATTCATGCAAGTTGATTGTGCGTGGCTCCAGCGGGCGCGTACAAAGTGGGCCTGATTCTCTCAGAGAAGTTTTTTATCCCTTCCTTTGACATGAGCTTCTTATTACTATCTACTTCTCGCAAAATTCTCAATTCTCGCTTGGGTGGCGGTGGCAAGGTCACTAAAATTTTAGCGAATACGTCATGCGTGTCGCATCTTATTCTGGATAATCTTTGGTCGGGATGGCCTTAATTGGTACACCGATGGCTCGAAAACCGAGTTTGGTACTGGAGCAGGTGTCTATGGACCCAATACCACTGGCCTAGTGTATTTCAGGCCGAAGTCCAGGCCATCAAAACCTGTGCCCAGTTAAACCTTAATAAAGGACTTAAGGGCTCAGCAATTAATATACTCTCTGACAGCCAAGCGGCGATTAGGGCACTCTCCTCGTGGAGCTTGAGCTCAAGTCTTGTCAAAGAGTGCTTTGACTGCCTCCAACGCCTGGCTGCCACAAACAGAGTTACACTCGTCTGGGTACCGGGGCACTCTGGCGTTGGTGGCAATGAGATCGCTGACAATTTAGCCAGAGAGGGATCCTCAACTAGGTACCAAGGCCCCGAACCCTACTGCAACATTGGCTGGTCTTCAGCCAAAACTGTGGTGGATAAATGGGCAAAATCAGTTCAAGTCTCGTAGTGGAACGATGCTTCAGGGTTACGACAGACTAAGAAGTTTATCAAACCCTATGCGTATACCAACGCTACTGACCTGAGCAAATCGGATCTCAGGCTGCTGGTGGGTTATTTATCTGGCCATTATGGGATCAGATATCACCTCAGCAAGTTAGGTATATCAATTGAGACAGAATGTAGACTTTGTCTAGAGGACGAAGAAACCACAGCTCACATACTATGTGACTGTCCGGCACTGGCTCGGATTAGAAGTAGGACCTTCGGTAAAGGCTTTCTAAGCCCGGCTGAGGTCCGTAATTCTTCTGAGGGTGACCTTCTGGCTTTCCTTAGGGTAGCGGATCGTCTACTCCACTAACGGGGTTCCGGCACAAAAAACCGTCTGGTCGCAGTGCACTCCGCTTGGGCGGCCCCTCCATTAATAAATAAATAAATAAATAAAATACGTCGTTTGTCTCCTGTAAAGCTTTTAATTGCAACAAAAAAATTTGAGTTTTTACTTAATCAAAGAATTTGCAGACCAGCTCCAATAGTTGTTGGTCTTCACCCTTACATATGGTACCTAAACCAAATGGTAACTGGAGACCCTGTGGTGATTATAGACGTTTCAATTCCGTAACACTTCCAGATAGATATCCCATTCCTCTAATTCATGATTTTGCTCATCTTCTTCAAGGCTGTAATGTATTTTCTACTTTAGATTTAACAAAGGCTTATCATCAAATTCCTGTTGAACCTGAAGACATTCCTAAAACGGCAATTTGTACACCTTTTGGACTTTTTGAGTTCACTCGCATGACCTTGTGCATTTGTAATGCAGCCCAAAGGTTCATCCGTTCTTAATTTATAATTTTCTTTTGTATACCTTGATGATATTTTAGGAGCTTCACAGTCTGAGCAGCAACATTTAGATCATTTAAAAGAAATTTTTCAACGTTTACAAGACCATGGATTGATTACTTACATCTAGAAATGTAATTTCATGCAACAAGAAGTGAAATTTCTCAGTCATTTTATTAGTTCGCAAAGTATTAAGCCTTCTCCTCAGAGGATACAAACTATTTTCAATTGCAAGCGACCCTCTCCGGTAAAGGAATTAAGACGTTTTCCCGGTGTAGTAAATTTCTACCACCGTTTCTTCCCTCATGCTGCTGAGCATCACATTCTTCTTAACAATTTTTTAACCGGGAATAAAAAGGAAAAAAGGAAGGAAAAAAATGGTTCCAAGCAAATTGATTGAACAAGTGATTATTAAGGCCTTTTAAGATTTTAAATTACAATTAGCCAAAATTAATCTCTTGGCCTTTCCAGATAACAATGCTCACTTAGCATTGTTTGTTGATGCTTGGGATACCGCGATTTGTGCTTCTCTAAATCAAAGAGTTAACGATTCCTGGCAACCTCTTGGTTTCTTGTCAACTAAATTAACCTCTGCTCAAATGAAGTACAGTGCTTATTACCTTGAGCTTTTAGCCGCTTATGAAGGAATTAAATATTTTCGGTATCATTTGGAGGGAAGAATTTTCACCCTTTTTACTGATCATAAGCCATTAACTTTTGCCTTTAGAAAAAATTTAGAAAAAGCATCTTCCAGGCAAGCAAGAAATTTAGACTTTATAGGTCAGTTCACCACAGACATTCAGTGATTGAATTGTTATGTTTTTTGTTCTGAAATTGAAAGGATTATTATTTGGTTTTTTAATAAAGAAACAGTATCTTTACTTAGCTGTCGGTCCAGTTTCGTTTGAGATGGTTGCCCCTTTGAGGTGATTGCTCATTTCCGCTGGAGTCCCTTGTGCCGGAGGCGTGGCTTCGTGTAGGCCACTAAACAAATAAATAATGTGAGCATTATGCTTGCAAGCATGATGAGGTATTCTAAAATGGTGAATTATTGGGAATTACTTACCAATTAATACGCAAATTGGAAGTTTAGCCTGAATCTTGGCCAGTTGCAATCGCTGGCAAGGGGCTGAAGAGGGAAAGCCTCTTGAAGACTTCCGCAGCGTTGAAAGGCACAAAGATCCTGAAATAAGGGGAATATAATGCTATATATTTGGTATTTTTGAGAAAAAAAAGTTAGAATTGGCTTTCTTGATCATTTGGCAGCTAACAGCTCATGACAATTTTTTTGTTCGAATATATTCCTGAACGAGCAATTTCCCGGGACCACGAAGTGGACATTCCAGTGTTTTGAACATCTGCAAATTGAATTAGATGGTATAATTTGTATAAATTTGAGTAAATAAAAGTTAATATGTACTTACATAACCTCACTAATGCAAACAGTAACAAACAAACTGTCAGGATCTAAAACAAAATAAGAGGCAGGATGAAAAAGGATGGTGCTGTCACGCATGTGCAATTGGAGCACGAAGCACTGATAGTAGGGGAGCCCAAGCGGGGATTTTTGAATTTACTCGAGCGCATCAGAATAACATAAGGGGGAAACCTTACACTCTGTTCAGTACCTCCACCATACATAAACCTTTGATATGCAAGGAAAGCATTACCATAGCTGCAAAAATAACAAAACATTGCCAGACTATATAAATCAATTTTCATTCTTATTTCTTTGACATTTGAACATATTTTACTCACAAAATAAGTTTTTGCATTGAATATTTTAGATTTTTTCTTTAAATTACAATTTAAGATCTGCAAAACTTGACAGAGGAGGCACTACCTCCCCTGCCTCCTCTGACGAGCCACCACTGGTCCACACTGAGCAAACGAAAGCGAACACATGTGTTCGAGTCCAAGTTTTCGATTAATGTGTACGCGTTGCAAACGCGAACGAATGTGTTCTATACCCTGTGCTCTTGTTCCGTGCTGCTGCCAAATGTGGAAGCTATTCGTTCCACCGCAACCAAATCGCAACGAACGAATGGGCCAAGGGTGTACGTCCTTGCAAGCAAGAACGAACAAGTTGTGAACGAACATAAATTTCTACGAAAAGCAGTGTGGACGCCTCACGAATCTTTAGCGAAGGTAATTAAAAAACCATAAAAAAAACAAACAAGTTTGCCGAGTGTGTACGTCAAGCAAATGAGAACGAATGTGTCCCATACCCTGTGCTTGTGTTTCATTTCGATTGTGAAATTATAGCAACTCCAGCATATGCATTTTTGTCAGTTCTGCTCAATATATCGGACAATGAAGTTATAATTGCAATTGATGGGGCTTTACTTACATGCATACTGTGATTCATTGATAAATCAACAAAATAAAAGAAAAAAGGGTGTTCCGATATCATGTAGGAAACGCTGTACCAATCGTTTGTTTGGACATGTACGAGTTAAATGAGGGTTCAAATTCAAAATTTACCGAAGTTTGTAGAGGAAATTGGTAGAAAACACGAAATATTCGCCATATTTTCTATACATTCGCTCAGATTTTCCAACTTGAATGGAAAACATTTTATTTTATTTTATACAAGTCAACAGACACCTGCCCTGACTGTACACAGTTAACATCATAAAAATGTACCTAATAATTACATCAACTTATCTGCTATTTTAATATATTTTTAATCTTATTTGTACTTAAATTAAAATCTAAACTATCACAATGGTCATTGTAAGATCTAAGTAAGGAATCAATGGGTCCAAAGATCGCATAACAGGTCCGATGAGCCCCAACATGCAAAAAATTAAAATTTCGGAGGTTCCTTGTCGGTACATTAAATCTTATCGACGATAAGAGCTCGGGGCAATCTAACTCCCCGGTCAACAACAAATGAACAAAAATAACCTTGGATATCTCACGTCGACGCTCCAATGTTTGTAGATTTATTAGTTTTAATCTATTCTCATAACGCGGTAGGTCTGAGCGATTCCGCCAGGGCAAAACCCTCAACGCAAAACGGAGAAATCTCTTTTGTACTGACTCAGTCCTCACTATATGCGCAGAATAAAAAGGAGACCACACAACACAAGAATACTCTAGGATTGGTCTGACGAGTCCCACATACAAAGCCTTTAGGACGTAGGGATCCCGAAACTCCCTAGACCAACGGCGAATGAAACCCAGGACGGAATTGCTTCTACTAATAATGTAGTCAATATGCCGCCTAAAGTCTAATCTTCGGTCCAAGATCAACCCCAAGTCCTTAATATGATCCACAACTGTCAGAGGGGATCCACCCAAAGTATAACCAACATCAACTGATAAAACCCCACGTGAAAAAGACATAACAAAGATTTTGGCCATATTTAAAAGAAGACAATTATGCACACACAAATCTTCAAAGCGGTTTAAATCATCCTGCAGCAAGACGCAGTCGTCAGACCACGAAATCTCACGATAAATCTTCACATCGTCCGCATAAATAAGTAGTTCCGAGTTAGTTACAACATTCTGTACGTCATTAATAAACAACACAAACAACAGTGGGCCCAGATGACTTCCCTGGGGAACTCCAGAAGTCACCAAGGTTGGTCTGGATATTGCAGAGTTAAAAAGCACCTCTACTGATCGGTCAGACAGGTACGATTCCAACCAGCCAAGAAACCTAGGAGGAATCCCCAACGACGAAAGCTTTGACAAAAGGACCCTGTGAGAGATCCTGTCGAAAGCCTTACTAAAATCTGTGTAGATACAGTCCACCCTATTACCTCTTTCCATACATTGTAGAGCAAATGAAATCAAAGTTACTAAATTAGAGGTCGTGGATCTACCTTTCACGAAGCCATGTTGCTTAACAGGAATCAACGATTTACAACAATAATAGAAGCGGTCGTATATTATTGATTCAAATAATTTAGGAATGGCTGACAATTTGGCGACAAGCCTATAATTAGATATAACATCCCGTTTTCCATTCTTGTGAAGAGGTATTATGAATGACGATTTCCATATATGCGGGAAAGAAGAGGATCTAAGAGACAGGTTAAACAAAAATGACAGAGGAACAGCAAGGCAACTAGAACAATTTTTCAGGACAGAAGCAGGAATGCCATCTGGACCAGGGGACATGCCATTCTTTAAACCATTTAAACAAGCTTCTACAGTAACTTCGTCAATTTCAACAATATCAAGGTCAAGCATGGAATTAACCAGACAATAACTATTACTATTTCGATCTAACTCTTCGTCATGACAAATAAAAGAAGACGCAAAGAATTCCACAAACATATTAGCTATGTCAAGGGCATTATCCGATGATATCGAGCCGTTAGTCATAACTTCAGGTACATTTTGAGATCCCCGCTTTGAATTGACATAACCCCAGAACTCACCCGGACATCCACGCAACTTAGCATTGATCGAGTCAAGATATTTACGTTGAGTTGTCACAGATAGAACATTGAAACGTCGACGCAGGACAATAAAATTTTTTGATTTTTTATTTCTGAGACGTTTTAGGTCACGATCGAACCAGGGCGGAGCCTTGGACCCATTTTTTCTAGTCGTAAAAGGTATTGAGTTCACTTCACAAAACAATCAAATACAATACAGTAAAAAGATATCACAGCATCATTTAAGTCATCACAATTGATAACAGAAGACCAATCGGAAGTTGTTAAAAGATCTTGCAGGTGAGAATAATCTGCCTTAGCAAAGTTAAAGGATGGACCACATTCTGATTTAACTACATTAGGATCACTATCAGAGATAAAATTAAAAGTCAGGGCAGGATGATGAGAATCTTCTTGGACGAATGGACGATCATAGCGGTGCAGATAAAATCTATCAGGACATGAAACCAATACCAAGTCAAGAATGCGAGATCGTTGATTCGTGATATGGTTGATCTGTTGAAGTCCAAAGGAGCTGATGGTATCCAAAAAGCAAAGTTCCAGAGATGAAAGAGTAGAGCCCACGGTTGGGGTCCCGGCAATGTTACCACACGACGACCATTTTATATTCGGCAGGTTGAAATCACCAAGCAGGACCACCTCGTCATCATCATCAGCAAGGTCCAACACATACTCGATCGCAGACATGTACGACCGGTATGTCAGCAGATCAGAATCAGGCGGTACATAGGCGCAAATTGTGTAAATTTTTTGCTTCTTACCAAGAATAGACATTGTGCATATAAGTTCCACATCAGATGATGGGAAACTTATTAGTTTCGTTGGCAGAAATGTTTTAGATGCAAATAATACACCTCCTCCTTTTCGCGTTACAGAGTCATTAAAACGGTCGTGACGGAAGACCTGATATGAATTATCAAATAGCTCGGAATCAAGAATGTCCTTATGAAGCCAAGTTTCAGTTAAGGCTATAATATGGCAATCGGAACACGAAGCATTAATAAAAAAGTCGTTAGTTTTAGTTCGAAGTCCATTAACGTTCTGATAATAATAGTTCAGTACAAGCTTCCCACTTCTATGATCACTTATCAGTTGCTTTGCCTTGGCTTTTGGCGTGGACGTAAAAAAGCGCTATGAGTATATGGTTTAAACTCGCGAAGAATAATTCCATTAGGCCAGTTGTTAATATTTCCCAAACTATTAATACAGACTTCAGGCACGTAAAGTTTAAATGACGAGGAAAAAGCCACTTCGCGATTTGGGTTTATTTTTACGGCCTTGATATTTTTGATATTATCAGCATCGCAGAGCTTATTGTCTCTGATAAAATCTATAATGTCACTGGGTGTAGTTTTGGGGTCAAGGCGAGAAACAAACAAGCATTTAGGCGGAGTAATTATTTTTAGGGATTGAGTTCCTCTAATAGAGCCGGAAACATGCAAATCAAGCAAACCTGATTGAAAAGGCGTCCACACTTAAAAAAGTTCGCTTGTGTTTGCTTGCATATCTACGCACGCCTGTGCAGCACATGTGGTCATGAAAGCGAACAGTAGCAAACATAGCAAACGCGCATGTTTGTTTGACTACACGTCCACACTAAAGCAAATCCTTTTGTCTTATTTTGTGACGGAACCTGGGCGAACCTTCGCAAATGCCTTCGTTCGGTTGTGTTGAGACGTCCACACTATAAAAAAATTCTCTTATGTTCGTTCGGGTTTTTTTGTGTTTCTTCAGCGTACACACTAGAAAACTTGGATTGCAAACATGTGTACGCATGCGTTCGCTTTCGTTTGCTCAGTGTGGACCCACCTTAAAATCATTCTGGCCCACTGTGCGGCGTTCGCGCGGAAAAAGAAGGGAACGGTACTTACCTGCTCGCCTTGTAAACCGTGCATTCAATTTTATACGCAAAAGCGACGAAAGCAGCAGAAGTTGTCAAAGCGTCGCAAGCGTGCATTGTGTTTCCACCTTTAGTGAAGTGAAAAGTAGAAAAGATAGTTATAAAGAACCGGAGGAAGGAATGAATCACTGGGAATCGCGTAGACCAGTCAGGGGCAGGAAAAAGAACAAAAAAATAATTCTCTCCTTTCTTGAAATTATCCGGGTAAGTCAAGATCTGAAATGAAAAGACCAGATAATTTTTGAAGTATGGTAGAATTAATCCAAACCAACCCGCAGACTTGCCGGGGGAAAAAAAATAATAAAAGAAAAAGCAAAGGGGCCCATTGCGAAGGGCGCTAGCGAATTTTTTTTATGTTCCATCATTGCGAAGGGCCCCAGGATATTTAGAGGCCCCCGGTATTGCAGAAGCCCCAGCAGTTTAGGAGCCCTCATGGTCTTCAAGGGCCCTATCATTGCTAAGAACCCACTCAATTAAAAGCCCTTATCATCTGGATAGCCCCCACTGCGGGCGAAGCAGCAAGGCCCCCACCTAGTTCTTGATTACATATATAACAAAGCACCCCACGCTTTTTGTATTATAGAACATTTTTTATTTATCTCTTTACTATTATTTTAAACTCTCTGAAAAATATTTGATTTTATCGAGTTAGTTGACTACCATTCGCTGCTGGGATAACATCTTATTATTTTGTTTACTTTTTAGTTTGATCTGCTATAAAAGCGTGTTTTTTAGTTTTTTAACCCTAGAAAGATAATCATATACCAAAGGGCGTTAAAAATAATCATACATCCCAGAGACGTATGCCCCATTATTAGTATATACATATTGTGAAATATATGTATGTACATTTTAGTAACTTTTAGCATGTAACCGATTAGTTTAATTATTATTTTAATAAATAAAAGACGTATTGTTTAGTAATTATATTTATTAATTAGAAAATTAAACCAAACTTAAAAAACTATTATAAATCAACAAAAGCAAAAACAAAAACTTTTGCTTCTCCAATAAAAATATTTTATAAGACTATCAGCCTGTGTTTGTTACTTTTAAATAGTTATTAGTCCTTTTACGTTAATATAACTATTTTACACACATATTACACACATCTTTTTATGACTACCTACTACTAATAACCAAAACTATGTGTCTCGTAAAAGTTTCACAAAAGATAATCATACGTCCCGCGGACGTACGCCATTGCTATATCTAGGCAACCGAAGTACCTACTGCTGAAACAAAACCACCTCACGTTAGCTCCTTCCGACAAATGAATTGATTCCGAAAGATAGCGCGCCGCCTTGTAGGTAAAAAGAAATAGTCATTTTTTATCGCACTATACGTCCCGCGGACGTAGATTATCTTTCTAAAACTATTATTTATTCTAAATGGAATTTTGAAGAAAAAACTCAAAAATGTTAACTAGAACAGGAAAATCAAGTCAGTGAGACCAGAACAATGCATTTTACTTACGGATTAAAAAAGGGCTCCACGTGAACCCTAGGCGCAGATTTCTGAACTTCGGATAAATACATACATATAATAATTTATAAATAGCCGTTTAATTGCGGTGCCATTAAATAAAATTACAGAAAGCCCATAGTGATTTATGGCGATATTTGCTGTCAGTGCTTAACAAATCCGCTACATACAAAAGCAAAAATCATTGGCCATTAATTTCGATATGATCTCTGAAAGAAATTCTCATCAAGAAATCCCAACGGAGGGGCTAACACAATTAAAAAAAGCTATCAACACTAACCGCAAAATCCATATGTAGGTACACCGGGAGACCGAAGGGCAATTTTTTCTCCTTATCCGTGATCCATTCCCAGTCGTCGGAGCTTCTTCGTTCCCAAGGACACAGCAAACAAAAGAAACAAAAATTCCACGAAAATAGTTAATTCCGGCTGCACGATAAAATATTTACAAGTTGTATCTCGCCTCCTCTTAACTTACTATTGCAGGTCAGATAGAGGGGCAAATGGAAACAACTTGAGGGAATTAATCGGCTGTGGTTGGATAATTAACACTCTGATTTATTTATTTGTTTTCGCTTCCTCCTACGCCGCGCCGACGGGGAATTCTTGTTCAGGGTGTTAACTGAAGCGCTATCCGTTCAACCCGCACATGTGAAAAAAGAGCCACTTAATCCTGCCGTAAGAGATTCAACACAATTCCGGCGATTTAAGTGGACAACAGTCCTATTAATCGCATTTAAATTATCAATATCGTCCATCCGGATGGGGAAGATATTTAGCTTCCAGAATATCTCTTGCGATTTCTTAAGGATATACATACATAGAATGAAATATGTATGTATCTACATTCAAGTGTATCAAGTTAAAAATATTTCCCTTTAGGGAATTTTATGAGAAAAACATTTCAAAATTTTATGACATTGCGCTTCGATTTCTGTATTTATTTAGATTACAACGTTCGATTCACCGTAAAAAAAGAATGCGTGAGTATCGTGGAACACTCGGTTGGAACGAAGTTCCTTTCGTAGTATATTATTATTGATAAACAAATACAAATAAATGAATTACTAGCGTCTGAGAGCAATTAAATGAAACGCAGAAATAACTAATGAATTGAAGGAATGGTAGGAAATTTCGTAATTAATATATTTTTTTGAGTTGTGAAAATAAACATTTTATTGTACATCATTCAATTCATCTAATTCATACGCGTCAGCTGTTTCGTAGCGTATTGCGTGTACAAACTGTACCTGCGCTGCCGGTGCGAACTTACTGGCTGTTCAAGAAGCAATCGCGCCAAAGCAGCTGTGGCGGTTGCAACAAGCAAGCGGTGAATTAAAAAGGGAAAACGTAGCAGGCCACGAAATGAAGCTTTTGTTATATAAAATGGAAAATATCAGTTTGGCAATTGATTCCGGCCGGTAAGGATTTAAATTAAAAATTAATAATAAAATAAACCCAAAAATTAATACAACACATAAACTAACAAATTGTAAATAATAATAATAGAAGTGAATATAAAATAAAAAGAATAAATTGTAAATTATTGTAATTTAAACAAAATATAAATGGAGGCCAGTCCCCCATCCAATTATGGGGGACTGGCCT
The DNA here is from genome assembly GCA_933228815.1 of Machimus atricapillus. Taxonomy (NCBI): domain Eukaryota; kingdom Metazoa; phylum Arthropoda; class Insecta; order Diptera; family Asilidae; genus Machimus; species Machimus atricapillus. The sequence goes on from OW121788.1 coordinate 10,500,139, forward strand.
CCATTTATATTTTGTTTAAATTACAATAATTTACAATTTATTCTTTTTATTTTATATTCACTTTTATTATTATTTACAATTAGTTAATTTAAGTGTTGTATTAATTTTTGGGTTTAATTTATTATTAATTTTTAATTTAAATCTTTACCGGCCGGAATCAATTGCCAAACTGATATTTTCCATTTTTTATAACAAAAACTTCATCTCGTGGCCTGCTACGTTTTCACTTTTTAATTCACCGCTTGCTTGTTGCAACCGCCACACTGCTCCCTTCCCAGTTATCGCATGATAACGATACAAAAAGAGAAAAAGGAGTATAGTGATAGAGTTGAGGGTTTAGAGACTTTGGCTTTGAATCGCCAAGAGAGTTGATAGTTGTGAATCGGCTTTGAATCGCCAAATTGATGAGATTTTAAATCGCCTGATAATTTATTGATGAGGCTTTGAATCGCCTGGTAGTTGGTGAGGCTGTGAGTCGCCTGGTAGTTGATGAGGCTGTGAGTCGCCTGGTAGTTGATGAGGCTGTGAGTCGCCTGGTAGTTGATGAGGCTGTGAGTCGCCTGGTAGTTGATGAGGCTGTGAGTCGCCTGGTAGTTGATGAGGCTGTGAGTCGCCTGGTAGTTGATGAGGCTGTGAGTCGCCTGGTAGTTGGTGAGGCTGTGAGTCGCCTGGTAGTTGATGAGGCTGTGAGTCGCCTGGTAGTTGATGAGGCTGTGAGTCGCCTGGTAGTTGATGAGGCTGTGAGTCGCCTGGTAGTTGATGAGGCTGTGAGTCGCCTGGTAGTTGATGAGGCTTTGAATCGCCTGGTAGTTGGTGAGGCTGTGAGTCGCCTGGTAGTTGATGAGGCTGTGAGTCGCCTGGTAGTTGAGGAGGCTGTGAGTCGCCTGGTAGTTGATGAGGCTGTGAGTCGCCTGGCAGTTGATGAGGCTGTGAGTCGCCTGGTAGTTAATGAGGCTGTGAGTCGCCTGGTAGTTAATGAGGCTGTGAGTCGCCTGGTAGTTGATGAGGCTGTGAGTCGCCTGGTAGTTGATGTGATGAGTTGTAGCTGGATGACAATGGCTTGATGTAGTCTGCACCCACAAAATTGCTTCACTTTTATTTGATCCCTTTTTTTTATTTTTGTTTTTCCCGATGTTGGAAAACCGATTGTATTGAGAAAATGTTCGTTTCTTGTCGGGGTCACCAATTATGGGGGACTGGCCTCCATTTATATTTTGTTTAAATTACAATAATTTACAATTTATTCTTTTTATTTTATTTTCACTTCTATTATTATTTACAATTTGTTAATTTATGTGTTGTATTAATTTTTGGGTTTATTTTATTATTAATTTTTAATTTAAATCCTTACCGGCCGGAATCAATTGCCAAACTGATATTTTCCATTTTATATAACAAAAGCATTTCGTGGCCTGCTACGTTTTCCCTTTTTAATTCACCGCTTGCTTGTTGCAACCGCCACACAGCGATGACATCGAGGAAGCGGAACCATCGACATCGTTTTCAAGATCATCCGTTATCAATCCGCAAGATCTGCGTGACGTCGATATTCTAATGAAACCATTTTCGGGCAACGAGAATATTAGTATAACGCAGTGGTTCAAAGATTTTAAAATTATTGCGATTTGTTCACTTGCAGAAATTGGTTTTGGATCTTTGGAATTCACATGATAAGCAAAAGCTCATGCGCGGGTCGGGTCGGGTCATTAAACTATAGGATAAGCAAATTGCGCTACGCACATCGCCCCCGCGAACAAGTTAATTTCATACGCAGCAAAACGTGCCGGTACTCGTCACACGATACCGCTAACTCGGCACGACGCTCGCAATTCTCGGGCACGGGGTGCATCGCAAGCAATTATTAATTTTAGGCTATTGTATTACTGTAAAGAAATGTGGAGTAATTAGTAGTTACGGGCAAGACTTCAAAATAAAGAATGGGTCGCTTCAGAACTGTCTTTCACTGCGTTTCAACTGAACTCAAGGTTACTCTGGTACAGGCACCAGCAGTAGCATTCTACGTTTACTTAAGTGTTGCATTTAAGTACTACCTATTGATCTACTCTACATTGGACCATCGGCTGTCCGCATAAATTTCAGAAATCTTAGCGGAACGCTCAGATTGACTGACGATTCAAAAGTTTCGTCATTAAATTTGGTGACCCCGACGTGATACTTACGATTCAACTGTAATCAGCATACTCCATCAGGCTATGGAGGCACTCGCAGCACAACAAGAGGCGACTGGAACACTACTCCAGAAGCTAGTGAACAACTTCAACAAGGACCCAGCTGACAGGAACACTGAGGCTTACTAAAAGGATCGTCTAACCAAGCTGCAAGGTTTCTGGGCTGAGTTCAACGAGAGGCACGAGTTATGCGAGGCCGCGGACCCGGAGCGGGAGGACAAATACTACAAATCCAACTACTACACGGCAGTCTCGAATTTTGTGAAGAAGTACGAAGGCCTGTTGAAGAAGAATCTGGAGGCGTTAACGGGCCAAGGGACTAGCAGAGCCGGCACGCCGACACCCAGTTTAGCAAAGCAACCCTGGGAAGACAATCCAAATCCTATCATCAAGATGATCAGAAGACAAAGGGCTTGAATGCGTACGCTGTCGCAAATGCTGGGGACAATAGACGAGTCTCCGCAATTTGCCTCCAAACATCATTATCAAGTCCCTCTGACCATGGGTACGACACAACCGCCTACACTACATTAGGAGACCGGGTGCAGACAACGTTGATTCTCTTGCATGAGAGGTTGGAGGAATTGTCAGGTAGACAGGAAGGACATTTTAATAATAGCATGCAGGTGCCCACGGGCGAAGCCATGCCTAGCCCAATGAAGCTGCCGAAGATAACTCTCCCAAAATTCAACGAAGATTACCTACAATGGCGGCAATTTCATGATTTGTTTGTGCAAATGGTACACATCCAAACCATGTCCGAGTGTCAAAAGATGTGGTATTTAAAAACAAATTTGACCGGTGAACCAGAGAAGCTGATTCGGCACTACACAATCTCAGACGACTACTGCACAGCGGCGTTGGAGGCTCTCGTTGACCGATACAACAACATGAGATTTATCGTGACGGCTCTCCTCAACAAACTGATGTCACAACCGACCATTCAGGTTGAAAGTGCATCAGCTTTAAGGGCCTTACACGACACCACAAAGGAGTGTCTCAGAGGACTCAAAAATCTCGGCTTGCCGACCGATCAGTGGGACCCTCTGATGACTCATCTCTTATTAAAGAGAATGGATAGGGCTACACAAGTCATCTATGAGCATGCACTGGACAGCCCGCGAGAACTGCAGCCATTGGACAGATTGCTTAAATTTCTCGAGACACGGTTCCAGTCCCTAGAAGCCTTAGGGAGCAACAGCAAAAATTCGGAAGAAGTTATTCGGAAGCCAACTACTGCAAGATCACTTGCCATAACAACAAGTCAAAATGCGTAGCTTGTCGCGCAGAACATCCGCTGTTCTATTTCCAGCAGTTCATCTAACTCTCCCCAAAAAAACGGCTGGAGCTCGTGCGAACACACAAGCTGTGCATCGACTGCCTGAAGGCTGGACATAATTATGCGAAATACAGCTCCAGATCATGTAGCAAATGTTCAAAAAAGCATAATACATTGCTGCATCTAGATCAGGGAACGCAAGGGAGCCCCCTCAATCGACACAGGTCCAATCAGAAACACAGCATGCAACGCTATCAGCGCAAACATTTGGAGCACCGAAGGGCCTCGTGATTCTAAGCACCGTAATGGTGCAGTTAACAGGAGAAAATGGGGAAGGCATCCAGTGCAGAGCAATACTGGACTCAGGTTCACAACTTAATTTCATTACGCAGAGAATGGCACGACAATTAAATCTCGCTAGACTCTCCGATTCGGTGAACATACAAGGAATTGGTGGCTCCACTCAACACACTCAGCATCGAGTCAATGTGAAATTAAGTTCCAACACTACGGGCTTCTCTACAAGGCTAGAGGCCTTTGTCTTGCAGAAGATAACTCCTCAGTATCCAACTAAGGATATTCAAATCAACGACTGGCCAATTCCGCATAACATCGAGCTTGCGGACCCCGCTTTCAATCGCTCTGATCGCATCGATTTCCTCATCGAAGCGGAAATTTATCATCAATTGTTAGTAGTCGGGCTAATTAGACTGCGAGACGATCTACCCATAATTCAAAACACTCTTCTGGGATGGATTGTGTGCGGTAAGATCAGCGGATCTTCTCTGCAGCAAGTAGCTCTTTGTGGCATCTGCAGTGAGGACGAAGAACTCACTAATCAACTCGAGAAATTTTGGAAGATAGAGCAAGAACAAGAACTACCGCACAAATCATTAACCCCATAAGAGAAAAGGTGTGAAAACTTTTTCCACCAGACCACGTATCGAGATCATCGAGGTAGATTTGTGGTTGCCCTCCCGTTCAAGGACAGAGACTTGAAGCTGGGGGAATCAAGAGACATAGCACTCCAACGGTTCTTCGCACCAGAGAGGAAATTTATTCGGCAACCAGAACTAAAGGACAGATTCCTTAAATTCATGCAAGAATATTGCGTGCTCGGGCACATGGAAGCTGTCGACTCTCGCACAGTCAGATCGCCGTACTATTTCTTGCCGCATCATGCCGTGCTAAAGCCTGATAGCAGCACCACTAAGTTGAAAGTGGTATTCGATGCCTCAGCAAAAACTTCATCAAATATCTCGCTAAACGATTCATTGCTCGTGGGCCCCACCGTCCAAGGAGAACTATTTACAATATTTACAACACTACTTGGATTCCGAATGCCCAGATATGTATTTACAGCGGACATCGAGAAAATGTACAGGCAATTTTGGGTGAGAGAAGAAGATCGGAATTACCAACTCATCTGGTGGAGAAATAAACCGAAAGAACCGCTACGATGCTATCAATTATGCACAGTAACATATGGGACATCGTCTGCATCATATCTCGCTACCAAATGTCTGCAAAGACTTGCAGAGTCAGGCAAGAAGCAGTACCCATAGGGCGCCGACATACTAGCACGGGACTTTTATGTGGACGACGTCATGACCGGGTCGGATCATCTATTTACTGCAGTTGAAATGAAGAATCAGCTCAAGGAGTTACTACAAACAGCGGGATTTAAGTTGAGAAAATGGTGTGCAAATCATCCAAAGCTCTTGCAAGATCTCCCAAAAGAAGACATCGAGGTAGAATTGGATTTTCTCGAGAAGGATCAACCACACATCAAGACGCTAGAATTAATATGGCTACCCAAATCGGATTCTTTCAAGGTAAAAACGTCCTGGCCAGAGCGTCGAAAAATTACGAAAAGGATTGCTTGCTCCAAAATGGCGCACATTTTCGACCCGCTCGGTCTAGTGGGACCAGCCACAGTACTGGCAAAAATGTTTTTGCAAAAATTATGGTTACTAAAGCTGGATTGGGATGCTGCGCTTCCGCTCGAATTGCACACTGAGTGGAACCGGTTCATAGAAGAATTAAGGATGCTGGATGAAATATGTGTTCCGAGGCATGCATGTCTTCATAAAACGCCGGGCACAATGCAACTTCACGTCTTCGCAGATGCGTCTGAGAAGGCGTTTGGAGCGGCAGCGTACATTCAAACAACAGACCAGCATAGCACTATAACAGCACAATTACTATGTGCCAGATCCAGAGTAGCGCCACTCAAGACTCTCTCGATCCCTCGCCTGGAACTATGCGCGGCAAAATTGGCAGTCGACTTAGCAGCACGCATCCAAACAGACTTAGGCGTAAACACGGACCGCACTTTTTTCTGGACTGACTCGGAGATAGTCCTCTGCTGGATTAACTCATCTTCATCGTCCTTGCATACCTCTGTCGCCAACAGAGTGTCCGCCATCCAGGAGCTGACTACATCTCAACAGTGGCGACACGTGAAGTCCAAGGAAAATCCGGCCGACCTACTGTCGCGCGGCATAAGTCCCGGCAAGCTCAAGGACAATTGTCTTTGGTACTACGGGCCACCTTTCCTCCATGGCCAAGAAAACATTCCTGAATCGCGGAAAACGGTTTTGTTGGCCATCACAGCAGGAAAACCACAGAATCTACTCGAAACAATCAATCATGGAAACTCATTTCGGAAGCTACACAGAATTGTTGCCTACATGAATCGCTTCATAAAGGGAGCTCGAGAAATACCCAGGACCTCCTCTGCCGACACTTCACTCAGTGCGAACGAGTTAGAGGAAGCACTAACGATCATCGTTAAGCAAATGCAGCAGAGGGAATTCTCAACCGAAATAGCGCATCTAAGAGCCACGAGAATCGCAGAAAAACAGCAAACTCAGTGATCTTACTCCCTTTCTCAACGAAAAGGGAATCATTAGGGTAGGCGGACGATTGAGAGCCTCGGAATTACCCTTCGATGCCAAACACCAGATTGTACTACCTTACGCACACTCAGTTACGAAAATGATACTGAAGGATTTCCATGAAGAAAACCAACATCCTGGAGCCCAAGCACTGCTGACTATAGTTAGGCAGCGGTTTTGGCCCATCAAGGGAAAAACTCTCGCGAGATCAGGGGTCCAACACTGCCTGCGATGCTTCAGAACAAAGGCCAAATAATTATCGCAATTAATGGGAGATCTGCCGGCGCGACGAGTTCAAGCCGCTCGACCTTTCGTCAACGCAGGGGTGGACTTCTGTGGGCCTGTTTGGACTCACTATCAGGTCAGAGGGAAAAGGCCGCAAAAGTCATATATAGCAGTATTTTGCTGCTTTGCCACGACGGCAGTCCACTTAGAACTTGTGACAAATTTAACCACGGACGCCTTCTTTGGAGCTCTGAAGAGGTTTATGGCGAGAAGAGGACATTGCAGACATCTACACTGTAACAATGCTACCAATTTCATTGGTGCGCAAGCGCAGCTGGCCGAGCTGAAGGATGCCGTACATTCTGAAAGGGCTAAGAATCAGATACAGTCATTATGTGGCACTCGTGGCATAGATTTCCACTTCATACCCCCCTGAGCCCCCCACTTGGGGGGTCTTTGGGAAGCAGCAGTAAAGTCCGCAAAGACTTTGCTACGAAGATCCGTTGCGACCGCGTCGCTCACGTACGAGGAATTGGAGACAGTGGTTACGGAGGTGTAGGCGGTGCTAAATTCACGACCGTTAACACCCATGTCATCAGACCCCAATGACCTAAGTGCGCTGGCACCTGGTAATTTTTTAATTGGCGAACCCTTGGCAAGTACAATTCATCCCGAGGCAACTCCGCAAAAACTCTCCTTACTCATCCGATGGAAATTAGTTGCACACATAAAGAACGAGTTCTGGAAGCGCTGGTCGGCAGAGTACCTCAATGAGCTTCAACAGCGGCAGAAATGGCGGAAAAAGATTGAAAATATCAAGCCCGGAACAATGGTGATACTCAAGGAGGATAACCTGCCGCCCATGAAGTGGCCGCTGGGTAGCGTGGTCTCCACTCACAAGGGAGAAGATGGTCTTATCCGAGTGGCAGACGTGCGCACAGCTAAAAGCGTGTTACGCAGGCCTACCCATCGACTCGCTCCGCTTCCAATCGACACAGGTGATCCAGATCCAGGTCCAGATTTTGTTTTTTGTTTACTTCTTGAATCTGGGATCTGCTTCAATAATATCGAACGAATGGAATATCATCGCTTACTACGAGATGGCAGGCTATTGGAAGGAGTTCCATGGACTCGTTGGAGGACACAAATCGCTAATAAACATCTGTAGTCAATTACAGTCCGAAGATCCATGTTCAACCATCCTGGCACAAATGCAACAGCTGATAAGGGAGCTTACTGACAACAATGAATTATTAGCTGCGTTTTTTCACCGGGGTTTGTGACCAGATTTAACAGGAAATTTTGCATTGAATTGAAATTTTAAAGACTGTCACGTATATAAAGATTTTAAAATTTGCGAAAGCGCATCAAATTAGCCATGATATTTACGCATACAACCTTCAAACCCTTAAACCAGATAAATTGTTGGGTTGCTATTTGACGTAAAATGGGGTAAATCCAGGCAACTTGATTTTATTTTTGCCAAGCCAACATTTTTTGATACGAGTATGTATAACTACTCATAAATTTCAATTCAATGCAAAATTTCCTGTTAAATCTGGTCACAAACCCCGGTGAAAAAAACGCAGCTATTATCTCCACAACCATTAGCACCGCGAAAGAAAAGAGATTGCGTCGGCAACATTGCGAACAGTCTGTTTGGCGTACTAGATTCAGAATACGCCGAAAGGATGTCCAAAAAAATCGATGACACTAGAAAGAACGAGGACCATTTGCTGGAGCTTATACGCAATCAAACCACAATAATCGACTCTTGCATAAACGTCATCAAGAAGACAAATGTTGCTGGCCACCTCGAACATACAACGAATGCAGACGTCACTCATCGAGGTGCTTGTACAATCTCAGCACTGTTGTGTAGGCGGGTGTAGGCCCGCTGTGTTGCAACAATAAATTTGTTTGCAACACTCGGGGGTGCTCAACTCTGCTGCTTCGTCTCTGACGGCTGCTTTGATGTTGTCTTCAGTCGGATGATCCTCCTGTCGATCGTCCTCGGTGCACGGGTAGAGAGTTGTTGTCGGAGGTAATTAGGTACGAAGTGGGAGCAGCCTAAAGGCTACGACTCCACGGGAGCAGCTGGGTAAGCTGTACTCCAAGGAAGGTGTGGGAGAAGGAAAAGTATAAACACTTTTTCACTTGTTACTTTTATTTCTTTCACACACTTTAGTTTATACGGGTAGTACTTTACATACATATAAAGATTCCCGGCTTATTCCTAATTTATTCGAAGACGCCAGTGACCGAAATTATAGCACCACTTCCGACTTTAACCTTTAGTCTAAATATCAACTCTCGACTTAATTCCGAATCTTTACTTGGAACTTTTTTAATATTTAACTTTAATTCTTTTGATCCTGAGGATCAACGTTGCTATTTGAATATTGGACTTCGACTGACCAGTGCTCAATTTTCCGATCGCAAGAAACCTCGGTGTCCGGTTACGATTGCTTATCGGTGAAAATTGATCCAGCACTTATTGTCGCGCGATCACTTTCATTCTTGCGCATGTGCTGTGATCGCATTTTCACCGGGCACTTGACTTTGGGTCAGGTTGTCGCCCTCGGGATAATTTACGCAAGTCGTAAATTATGCCGTGGGACAATTTTACCGCCTGCGACGCCTTGAATAGTGCAAGGGTGCATATTTGGTAATTTTTGGCTGAAGTGTTGGGCACTTCAACATTATAAATTACTTTCTTTATTTGATGCTTGAAACGTGAGGCGCCTCAGCATAATAGTTGCCTAATTGTTTCCAAATGTTCTAATCTTTTATCTCTGAAGTGTGAAGCACTTCAGAGTCATAATTTGGTACACAACAGCACGGACGAATCAGCCCAAAACTCATAACGCCTCAGCAACTCAAGCAACAACTAATTATCATCAAGGACAACCTGCGACCGTCCTTGAAACTCCCTCGAATCGAAAACAATATAGTGCAACTGTACACCCTCGCGGATGTAGCAGCCAAGGCGATGATAAACCGCATCATGTTTAAAATTAGCATTCAATTGCTAAATACAGAAGAGTTCGAACTTCAGAAGGTTTTGTCAATTCCATTTCTAATAACTGACACATTTGTTGCGGTGGCTCCTTCATCGCCATTCTTAGTAGTAAATCTGCACAGAGATCAATACTACCCGATCACCGAGCAAGAGTTGCAATCATGCGTATCAATTCGCGATGACAATCACATGTGTAAGCAGAACCATCCTGTGTATCAACGGGGTTCAAATCAAAGCTCCTGCGAAATGGATCTCATCAACAATATGCAATTGCCTTCCACATGTAGAATTACAGGCTTTCCGCGAGATTCACAATGGATACAGCTAAACAACCCAAATCAATGGATATACTCCGTACGGAAGCCTGAGATGATCAAGGTAGCATGCGGCAGGGACGTAACATCAATGACGATCGAGGGCTCTGGTATTCTAAAGATGCAAGGATACTGCATCATGAAGCAAAACCAAGTCACCATCCAAGGCCACAATATTTATCCAACTGTGCTTAGAAGTTCATACATCCCGACCAGAAACATTACTCAGATCGTGTTACCAGAACAAGTTGCGCAAATCAAGGACAACTTCTCGACTTATCACCTCCATTAGTCTGCATGGGAGAAGGTGGAGGCACAGTTCAGACTTCAGCAGGAAAACAGCAACTTACCGTATAGTCTGCCCGGCCACGAGGTGCATCAATTTTCAATAGCATACATCGGATCTGCCATCTCGGTCTGTATCCTGATTTATGTGGTGTGGAAGCTTCGGGTTTATACATACAAACCTCCAACGGGCCCAATTCCAAGAAAACGCACCCGAGAAGAGGTTTCTAACACATTAAAGGCGGATTCAAGAGAAGGACGTCCACCACGAACAACGGTACCCACGCCGACCTTCACCATCGACGTGGAGTCCTAGATAGATCGTCGTCAGAGTTGAAGCACCGCTTCAAGGGGGGGGGGGGGGGGGGGGGGGGGGTTGGATCTTTGGAATGCACATGATAAGCAAAAACTCATGCGCAGTCGGGTCATTAAACTGTAGGATAAGCAAATTGCGCGAATAAGTTAATTTCATACGCAGCAAAACATGCCGGTACTCGTAACACGATACCGCTAACGCGGCACGACGCTCGCAATTCTCGGGCACGGGGTGCATCGCAAGCAATTATTAAATTAAGGCTATTGTATTACTGTCAAGAAGTGTGTAGTAATTAGCATTTAAGGGCAAGACTTCAAAATAAAGAATGGGTCGCTTCAGAACTGTCTTTCACTGCGTTTCAACTTAACTCAAGGTTACTCTGGTACAGGCACCAGCAGTAGCATTCTACGTTTGCTTAAGTGTTGCACTTAAGTACTACCAAAGAACTTCTAAACAACAAGAAGCTTCATCTCATGTAATGAAAAATTTTGTAAGGCGGGTCGCGATATCGCAACCCAACCGGTCGTGAGAGCTCGCTTTTATTAATCATGAAAGCTCTTTCTTTCATGAAAGCTCTTTCCCACACAAACCCACGCCGAATGCCGGCGCGCGAGTTAAGTAACTTAGGAACTTCGATCGGAAAAAAAATTAAAATTCAAGAGTTCGACTTTTACAAATTTATTTTAGCTTTCTTTTAACAACGCTAGTACAATGACAACTGATCGATTACAGAATTTTGGGCATTACTTATAACGTAAAAGTGCTGACGCTACGTCTGCACATTTCAGGTGAACAACATGAGGTGATCGATGATCTACAAAATTGCTGATGCTATGTCTACATTATTTAGGTTAATAATTAGTAAGGGAACGTGACAAGATGAATGTATTATGTGTCAGCAAGATTTTGCGAGGTGTAAGCATGGTAAGCATCTAACTCCTCCCCCTTAAAATGTGAGCGTGGGCCAGACGAAGATCCTTGGGGATTCGTTGGCAGGAGCGTTGGTAGGTATATTCGGTGTGATGACGCCTTGAAATCGTCTTCTATATGTTGCAAAGTGGATGAGAATGCTGATGACTACGATGAACGAAGCGATGCCAAAGGTCCCTGTTGCCTTAACAGGTCGTCTAGGTGAACATATGGCTTCAGAAGTTCCACAAATCCTTTTTCGGCAAATTGATATGTTTCTAGGTGTTTCAGATGGATTTGATTGTTGACTATTGTTGCGTTGATCTCGGTGAATATCGTTGGGAAGATGTTGATCTCGTCCCAATGCGCGTTGGTTGTGGAGCTGTAGATTATACTATTAATTTCTATGTTGCATTTGCTGAAGTGGATGAGGGCTGATCCTATGATTCTTTTTATTTGGGCCACAGGTGGTGAAGATTTCTGTTTCGGGGACGTTGATCAGGATGATGTAGTTCGGCTCTGGCTGGAATATTTCCATAACCTCCTCCTTCTCGTGTAGCTCGCAATGTGCTGGCTTGTTGTTTAGTAAGTTTCCGATGCATTGGGATTTGTTGGTGACTTCTATGATGCGTGGCTTCTTGGCAGTAGTATGTTCCTTCTATGAAAGGGCATTTCTTGTCGAAATATTGAATATTATGGGGGTTTAGGTTGAGGTATGGTTTGGTGAGGATTATTTTATTATCTTTGGTAGGTAGATAACATGAAAGGGAGTGTATGTTTCGTTGGATAAAATAGGAATTAGGATGTTGAAAATAATATTTGTATCATTGTAGTATGCCTGAAGTTCCAATAGTTCATAAATATGTTCATCTGATTTAATTTTTATGTTTTGATTTACAAGAATTGAGTGTATTTCTGACAATTCATTTTGGCTTAAGATTTGTTTAGGAATAATGTTAAGTTTTGCAAATACTAGCGCTTCTGCAATTCCGCTTAAATGATTGTTAAGCCAATCTATGTTAAAATTTATCTGATTTAGAAATCGAATATGGCGAATGGTTGATTCTTCGGAAATTATCTTGTTTCTTATACCATGTTTCCATCTCCCTAAAATCTCGGGATTTTTGTGAGATTTCGCGAAATCCATATGACAATCTATTGGATTTCCCATACAAGTAGCCGATTTTGTAATGTTGAGATTTCGAGAGAATCTCAATCAAAATCTACTAAATTCGTTGTGGCACCCCCAAAAAGTTATTCACCACTATTCAACAGGCGTCAAAATTGACAAATTGATGACTGTCGATTTCTTCTACTTTTATTACACACAAATTTAAATTTATTCACCATGTCCAAATGTTGACTAACAAGAGTTTGTTGATATTTAATCACCTTAACATTCACTTTTTTAGCACAAAAACTGTTTGAAAATAATGAAAACATGACACTTGACATATCAAATATCAAATGAAATCACGTTACTAGATGGAAACACTTTTAAATCTCTTATTCAAAATCTCGAGATTTTGGGGAGATGGAAACATGGCATTAGCTGACTTTGGGTGTGATTTAGATAATTTGCAATAACAGTTTGGTGATAATAATATTCTATTGCATCGTTGGCATCCAAGTTCCCAGTTATACTTTTTATCACGGTTCCTAAACCATCAAAGAGTCCCCTTTTATTTCTAAATTTCGGCATTGAAAGTTTTAAATTTAATTTTGAGTTCCATAATTTCAGTTTAATTAAGTCCAAAGAATTATCAAATGAGTCTAGTTTTTCGAATGTTTCCAATGAGTTTGCAATTTTGTCGATACTTTGTCCGTAGTGGTCAAGTCGTACAATGTGTAGTAAATTGTAATGTCCCTCTACAGTTCTAACTGTTCCTAGTTGCATTGGAAGGAGTCCTTTGCTGTTGGTCAAGTCTTGAATTTCCATTGTCTGTCCCAGTGTTGTAGTTATTGTCGGTCCCAGTATCGAGGGTATCGTCCTGAAATTTACGTTTTTTCTTAATTTTTGCTTTACGAAATTTTTTGTTGTCAGCAGTGGTTACAGTTACGCGTTTATTTCTTTTTACTTTATTTTTCGTGAATCTACGTGTTAGTTTATTCCTTCTGTTTTCCTTGAGATATATTTTAGTGCCCTCCCTAAATTCTACGGGGTCTGATCTATTTTTATTTAATTTTTCTAAATTCTTGGCGACTTTCTACTCGAGCTGAGATTTTATTGTAGGAAAGATTTTTTCTTGAAATTCATTTAGTTTAGCCAAATATTCGTGGACATTTTCATGTTTTGTTCTTTAACACAAGAAGGCGAAAGCTTCGGCTAACGATGAAGTCTTCATGGCTCGAATTATAGAACCCATAGGTTCTCTCAACCCAGACAAAAACGTATTTAAATACATTTCCGCGTAAAGATTCTTTTTGCACTGATAACACTCGGATCTTTTTCATGAATATTGACATGGTTGGTCATACTAGAATGCAATTCTATGACTTCACCATAAAATTCTCAAGTGTACTATTGTCTTGTCTTAACTTGTGAAGATCTTTTATAAGAGATGTTTCATTTCTCTTATCACTATAATGGAGAATTAAATTTTCTTTAATTTTGGCCCAATCCAATGGGGTTCCGTACGTATTAAGTACCTCGTTTGCTGGTCCCGTGATTTTATTACGTATGGCTCTTAGTAAGATTTGTCCGTAGGGTGTGTTATTAACAACAGGAATTAAAGGAAGAATCTCGTCAACATTGTCAAGAAAATCGAACAATAAAAGCGAATTCCCGTCAAATTTTGGTAGATCTTTAGTAGCGTCAGGAACTCTCAATGAATTAAAAATATCCATTGCAGTTATTTCGTTAGCGTTACTTGTTGCCATCGTTGCAGGGTGGTTGTTACTTTCGGTTTCAAACTGATTATTAATTGAATTTCCTACTTCTAATAAATTATCCGCGGATTTGAAAACAACACGATTAGGTTCTAAATTTTCACTTGTTTGCTCACTTAAGTTTTCACTTGATCTTATTCTAAATAAGCTTAAACTATTTCTAAAAATTCTGGATACGGGGTAGGGATTAGGGACAGGATTTCTCCTTTTGTCAAGAGGCATAGGATTTCTGGGAATATTCAATATCGACTTACAGCCACAGGAAATGCCACACATTTAACGATGTTCCGTCGTTGATGATGACTTCGTTCCAGCGATGTGCCTTCGTTGGTTGTGGGTTAACCCGGCGAGCGCCAGGTTGGGTGTAATACACCCAGGCTATAATAAATCGCTTGATATTTTGTACGTGAAACGTCCAAAAGAGCTGTGCGTCCGTGTAGCTGCACGGAGGGAGGTAGGTAAGCGTTGAGTGTCACGTCGCAGTTGACTGCCGAGCGATGGGGTCAAAGTTGCGTTTGGGTGAGTTACACCACAGACTGTCTGTATAACTATCAGACTATTCATGTGGCTGAAATCGAGAAAAATTTTCAAGTCCCAGAGATGCAAACATTGGGTTGTGCTTTCCAATGAGACTTCCACGCACAAGCAATCGGCGAACAGCGCGCTGCAGTCACAGAGCCTGTGCTGTGGAATTGGAATTTGGAAAGGTTCCTTTTCCTTTCCCTTTTATCCCTTGCCCTGCGTTGGGGCTTGTGGGGTTGCGCTGAGGTGAAACGTGAGGGGAATCCTCTAAGTTGCGTGCTCTGCTCAACTCAATGAATGAAATCTTCAAGGGATTTTTGGTGGCTAGGTGTTTTTGACTAATTTTAAACAATTATTTAAAAAAAAATAACTTTTAGGAATCGTTTTGGATACTTTTATCTGAAAACATTTTCAAAGAGGATTCTTCGTTAACGTTTATTTTCACTTCAAGATTCAACCAAGATCTCATTGAAAACTTTTTTGCACTTATCAGAGCTAAAAATGGTAACAATAGAAATCCCTCTGCATCAATATTTAACATATCGGTAGCTAGGCTTACGTCTGCAAAAATTACCAAAATGAAAAAATTGTGAGGATAATGACGATATGCTCTTAGATGTGAACACAAACAAATGTTGTGTGTTCAATCGAAAATGATCTAGTCAGTGAATTTGGACATTTTGAAATAATACCTCTAAATAAAAAATGAGAAGGTCATTGTACTAGAGAAATTGATTGAGGCAAATCTGGATAGATATTTACAACAAAAATTTAGAGTTTCCGATGCAGCGAAGCTATACTTTTTAGGTTATGCTATTTTCAAAACATCAAAAAAATTAAATTGTGAGGTTTGTAAGCAAAAGATGGTGAAGCAGTCTTCAGAAAAACTTGAACTACCTTCAGAATTCTTGATTATAAGTAAAGATTATGGAAGTAAAACTCTTACTTGTGCACTTCAGCCACCCACAGATTATTTTTTTGATATATGTAAACGGTTTTTCAATGTACATATGTATATGAACAAATTTTTGATAAATATTTACATATCTCAAATATAAAAAAAACAATTATTGACAAATGCATAGAGGACTAAAAAAGATTTCTCCGAGTGGTTTCAGGAACACGATGCTTGGTATCAACATAAAATACAGATATTGAACTTTATAATTTTAGTTCTTTTAAGGAAAAACTGTATACGTGGTTGGCCAAAAGTAAATCTGTGAACTCCGCAAATTCAAAATATTGTATTCTTAAGCAATAAAAGTTAAAATTAAAAGATATTTTCGATTGAACTCACATAAACATTCTACACATTCTCACATAAACTGTTCTAGCCGATCTCAAAGGATGAGTGACTGAACACTAAAAATGTAGAAAATATGCCGGAGGTTTTATAATAGTTCACTGAGATTCAATTAGGATCAACCACAATGTTCCAAACGCAAATTAGAGCACAAATAAATGCACTTTCCGTGCTAAAGTAGAGTTAAAGAATTATTAAATTATGATGTACAGCTTTGTGTTACAAAAGAGCAGAGAATTCCGCGAGATTAATGCACAAACAAGAATCGTAGCAGCAACGTGCTGTGTAATACAATGAAATGTTCCGCAATAGCGGAATGCACGAGTGACCGTTATAACGGTGTAATAGTAAGCACGAAGTGCTGAGAGAAAATATTCAAAAATATTTAAACAATAAATATAATCTAATCAATACAAATAATTGTAATGTCCTGCTGCTGGTTTAGCAAGCAGGTGAACTAAATTTTGCTCTTGTTCTGGCTGAACCCAACTTAAAGAATTAATTCTAGAATCAGGCTTTTTGCTCAGAACATTAAAAGAAAAAATGTACTCACCTGAATCCAATTTTACCTCACAAGGGATAGGACTATGGTAAGGTTCTCGTTTGGTCGTTACCCAAGACGAGTGGAGCAAATTTAGTTTTAGTAAGTTTATTGCTTGATCGTTACTCAAGACAATGAGTGTTAAAATCTTGCTTGATCGTTACTCAAGACAAGTGTTAAAATCTTGCTTGATCGTTACTCAAGACAAGTGTTAGTAGGAATTGCCTTAATCGATACTTAAGACAATGAGATTAATATCTTGCTTGATCGGTACTCAAGACAAGTGTTAGTAGGAATTGCCTTAATCGGTACTTAAGACAATGAGATTAGTATCTTGCTTGATCGATACTCAAGGCAAGTGAAATCTTAATTTGAGTTCTCAAATTAAGTGGAAAATCGCAGGATGTAAAGGTAGGAATTCGCACGGAGAGGTGTAAGGCACAAAGAGAAAAGAGAAAAGAGATCGAACGGGGTGGCGCGCAGGCTTTTATACCCGGCCTGATGCACACGGCACCACAGTTGCACACGGCACCAAAGTTTAACGTCCATCTTGCGGTACGCCCCCCACAAAGTGCATCGTGAATTTCCCCACAACTCGTAGTTGAGGTTTTTAATCCTAGATGTCATCCTGGTGATAAATTTCGAAAGTCGAAAGTGACCTAATGCGTGATCAGCTGTCACGTTTGTTTACATTAGAGCTGACAAGTGTCAACTGGCAGGAAGAGGAGCAGACGATTCCTCTGCAGGTAAGATTTTGTTCTGTAATTTATAATTATGTAAGTGTTAATAATGTTTTTATTCCTGGGAATCGCCGGTGGCCTGGAGCTTCACGAGGGAAACCAGCGCGGGATTCCAGTGATCCAGCGAGGAGTGCTGGTGAGAAAAGGTGAGCTACCAGATCAGCTGTGTTTTTAGCCTTGACCTAGTTTGTTTATTTTCAGTGATGCGACGTGATCGTGGCCCACTGTGGGTGGCAGCTCATCGGCTCGGCGAGGGACTTTGAAAGTTTTAGTGCAGCTGCACTAAACATAAACATTCTACGACGACTTTATATAATTTAAGGTTTTCAGACTCCCTTTAGAAGTTTAACTTATTTTATTCCTTTGTATAAGAATATGTTTCACCACAATGCACGAATTTTTGCAGATATAATTTTAAACATATATATTCTTTAAGCTGATAAAAACCTATATTAATTGAATTAACTCTTTCAATCCAATAAAAATTAAACCCTTTGCAAACTTACATCCAAAACGATTCCTAAAAGTTTTTTTTTTTTAAATAATTGTTTATAATTAGTCAAAAACACCTAGCCACCAAAAATCCCTTGAAGATTTCATTCATTGAGTTGAGCAGAGCACGCAACTCAGAGGATTCCTAGAAAAATTCAAATGAATCCCCCTCACGTTTCACCTCAGCGCAACCCCACAAGCCCCAACGCAGGGCAAGGGATAAAAGGGAAAGGAAAAGGAACCTTTCCAAATTCCAATTCCACAGCACAGGCTCTGTGACTGCAGCGCGCTGTTCGCCGATTGCTTGTGCGTGGAAGTCTCATTGGAAAGCACAACCCAATGTTTGCATCTTTGGGACTTGAAAATTTTTCTCGATTTCAGCCACATGAATAGTCTGATAGTGTTATACAGTCTGTGGTTACACCCACTTTGCGCTCCGTGCTACAAACTCGATCTCAAGACGATTAAGAGAAGAAGAAGAGAGAAGAAGAGAAGAAGAAGAAGAGAAGTCTGAATAGTTATTTAGTATCAGAATAGATTTCATTTGTTTTATAATTTACTTAGTTAAAAGAAAAAATGCTTTTCGTTTTGTTTGTTGTATTATAAAAAAAATATAAAGTGCCATACTGTGCCGAAGTGCAAAATGTTAATTTCGTAATTAAATATAAAAAATCCATACATATTTTAAGTTTTGCCCTCTGAATCAGTTATTAAACTATTAAATAATAACAACAATTAAAAAATAATAATTAAAATTAATATTAACTTGTAGAAATGGGTGGTATCATATATGGGTTTGTCAAACCCACCTTCCGCTCCGTGTTACAACTTTTAACCTGGCGCTCGCCGGGTTAATCGATGAAAATATTCCCCTTCTCGTTCTGAGCGTTTAAAACAACACTTTTAATTAATATATCGGATAATTCCGATAAACCGTCGGTACGAAATTTATTAATTATTAATTAACGTTTCGCATAAACCCGATAAACCGAGGGTACGAAACCAATTAATTATCGACACGAGAAAAATCCGTACGACTGCGCCAGTTAAGTTACTTAAAAAAATTTAAAATTCAAGAGTTCGACTTTTACAAATTTATTTTTGCTTTCTTTTAACAACGATAGTACAATGACAACTGATCGATTACAGAATTTTGAGCATTACTTATAACGTAAAAGTGCTGACGCTACGTCTGCACATTTCAGGTGAACAACATGAGGTGATCGATGATCTACAAAATTGGTGATGCTATGTCTACATTATTTAGGTTAATAATTAGTAAGGGAACGTGACAAGGTGAATGCATTATGTGTCAGCAAGATGTTGCGAGGTGTAAGCATGGTAAGCATGCCTATCGGGTTGCGTCGAACTCCCACAAAGCCATGTCGTCATGTGCGAAGAGAATTCTCTCATTCTCATTCACTAAGCGCCCCCTCTGTCGCTTCCCGCCTGCTTCCATAAATAAACGAAGGGAATGCACAATTTTTGGCTTGAGATGAAGCTTCTTGTTGTTTAAAAGTTCTTTGGTACTACCTATTGATCTACTCTACATAGGACCAACGGCTGTCCGCATCAATTTCAGAAATCTTAGCGGAACGCTCAGATTGACTGACGATTCAAAAGAGTTTCGTCAATTGGTTTTTGCGAGGCGGCTTTTACATGGTCCTGCTAAGGCATTTGCGGAATATGAAGTTAAGCCGTTAGATTATGATGTTTTAAAAATTCGCGTAATAAAAGAATTTGAAGAAAATGTTACGAGTGCTAGTGTACATTAGCAATTACAAGCACGAAAGAAAAAGAAAGGCGAATCTTTACAAGAGTATCTTTATGAAATGGTTAACATTGGATCTCAAGGGCGAGTGGAAGATACGGCTGTTATTGAATACGTAATTTCTGGTATTAATAATGATTCTGAGATAAATAAAATCGTTTTATACGGAGCCGAAAATATGCGGGATTTTAAAATTAAGTTGAAAGTTTATGAAAATTTTAAGAAAAACTCCGGTAGTCAGTTATCTCATGGTGGCGATGGTCAAGTAAAATCAAATAATTCGGCAAAGACAATAAGCGGAACAAAAGGCATTGTTTTAATTCCGGGAGCACTTCACACGAGTTTTATGATTGTCCAGATAAAAGCAAAGGGCATAAGACTAAGTGCTTTCATTGTCACAAATTTGGTCATAAGGGAAGTGAGTGTGAGCAAGTAGCTAAAAAACTGATACGGTAAAAGTGGCAAATTTAAACGTTGATCGGAAAACATATTGTAATGTTAGAATTGGTGAAAACAATCTCGAAGCTTTAGTAGACACTGGTAGTGATATCACTGATAAAAGAAGCTTATTTTATCAAATCAAGACTTAAGCCCGGTTTACATTAGCTTGTAGCGCTTACGTAAGTTTAATTTGCATCCTACTTGCACACAAACTTGCAAATGTAAACAGTAAAATGCACGAAAGTTGCACTTGCAAGGAGGACTTGCATGCTTTTTTTGTTTGCGCAAGTAATATCTGTTTTAACAGATATTACCGGCGCATGTAAGAACCTTCGCGAAAACTCCACAGCGCGCAAGCTGTACTTTCCTCTGTAAACCTATCACTTGCAAGCAACCACTACTTGTAAACAGATGGCGCCGAGTGTTGTGTGGTTCTGCCTGCACTGACTATAAGAAAGTTTCACTTGCAATAGATTTTAAGTGTAAACCTTTACTGTATGCAAGTAGACTTTGCATCAACTTGCATGTCCTAACTTACACAAGCGCTACAAGTTAGTGTATACGAGGCTTTACCCATAGCTTATTTGCATCGGGCTCCACCATAAATGGGTTAGGTAGTGAAGTTAGAGCAAAAGGGTGCTCTTAGGAAACATAAAATAAAAAATATCAAAACATGACCCACAAGTGGCAATTGCTTACAAAACAAAAGTACCTACCGCACTACGCGGAAGAGAAGAATTTACATTGTTAGCATTTGCTGAGTTCGCTTAAGGTGGACTGAGCAAACGAAAGCGAACACATGTTTTCGAGTCCAAGTTTTCGACTAATGTGTACGCGTTGCAAACGCGAACGAATGTGTTCTATACCCTGTGCTCTTGTTCCGTGCTGCTGCCAAATATGGAAGCTATTCGTTCCACCGCAACCAAATCGCAACCAACGAATGGGCCAAGGGTGTACGTCCTTGCAAGCAAGAACGAAAAAGTTGTGAACGAACATAAATTTCTACGAAAAGCAGTGTGGACGCCTCACGAATCTTTACCGAAGGTAATTAAAAAACCATAAAAAAACAAACAAGTTTTCCGAGTGTGTATGTCAGGCAAATGAGAACGAATGTGTTCTATACCCTGTGTTTGTGTTTCATTTCGATTGTGAAATTATAGCGACTCCAGCATATGCATTTTTGTCAGTTTTGTCAATATATCAGACAATGAAGTTATAATTGCAATTGCTGAGGCTTTATTTATACGCATACTGTGATTCATTAATAAATCAACAAAATAAAATAAAAAAGGGTGTTCCGATATCATGTAGGAAACGCTGTACCAATCGATTCCTTGGACATGTACGAGTTAAATGAGGGTTCAAATTCAAAATTTACCGAAGTTTGTAGAGGAAATTGGTAGAAAACATGAAATATTCGCCATATTTTCTATACATTCGCTCAGATTTTCCAACTTGAATGGAAAACATGCAAATGCAAGCAAACCTGATTGAAAAGGCGTCCACACTTAAAAAAGTTCGCTTGCGTTTGCTTGAATATCTACGAACGCCTGTGCAGCACATGTGATCATGAAAGCGAACAGTAGCAAACACAGCGAACGCGCATGTTTGTTTGACTACACGTCCACACTAAAGCAAATCCTTTCGTTTTATTTTGTGACGGAACCTGGGCGAACCCTTGAAAATGCCTTCGTTCGGTTGTGTTGAGACGTCCACACTATAAAAAAATTCTGTTATGTTCGTTTGGGTTTTTTTAGGTTTCTTCAGC
Source organism: Machimus atricapillus (assembly GCA_933228815.1). Classification (NCBI taxonomy): domain Eukaryota; kingdom Metazoa; phylum Arthropoda; class Insecta; order Diptera; family Asilidae; genus Machimus; species Machimus atricapillus. The sequence goes on from OW121788.1 coordinate 10,522,045, forward strand.
GTACACACTAGAAAACTTGGATTGCAAACATGTGTACGCATGCGTTCGCTTTCGTTTGCTCAGTGTGGACCCACCTTTACTTAAGGGAAAATGCAGTTCAAGTGCAGTGCAATCAGAGAGAAGTTAAATAACAAGAGATTCTAATGCGATCAAATTGAAAAATATATCAAGAAAATCAACCTAAGCGCGATACCTCCAGGCTAGCCTGGAGAAGCACACAAGTTCCACACGGCATGCTCTTGTGGATTACTTGAGCTGGCTCGTGTGGATTACTTTTCAATAGGCGTTGTGTGTTTCTGCCTCCTGGCATGTATGTGGGAGTATTCAAAAGGCGCGCCACAGCGCCACAACACCACAGCACCCAACCGCTCAGCACGCCACGGCGGCAACCAGCGACGGCAGCGAAAAGCTGAGGAAGTGTCATCGGCGCAAGTGAAGTGGAGCGGGCCTCTTTCGACCAGCAGCCATCGAGACGGACGGACCGAGTTGTCATCTGATCCTGCAGCAATAAACCTACTTTTAAAACTAAAAAACGGACTTTGGTTTGGCTTCCGAATTGTTTCCTTATCCTACATGGGGGCTCAACCGGGATCTGGAAATTAGTGGAGTCAAAACAGGTGAATTGAGGGACGCATTGGCGTGTTACGACGGGAAGTGCGAGCTTCCGTGAAGTGTGGCGAGCGTTGGGAACAGTGGTGTGCGAGTAGCGGAATCGGCTAGAAGGTAGGAGGAACAGCGACGACGGACGAGGCATCACACGGCCAAGGCGACGCAGAAAAAAAAAAAACAAACAGTGACGACGTGAGTACAATTTGGCAATTTTTCTAGGTAGTGCGGTAATTTGGGTTTCTGCGTAATGCCGAAGAGGCGCAGTAGGCTGGGAGGGCAAAGTGCCTTCGAGAGGGAGGAAGCGCAAAATACGGGGTACGACGATGTAGTGAAGGCCCTGCACGATAAAGACGAAACCATCCGAGAGTTACGCGAGCAAATGAAGGACAAGCAGATCGAGCTACTGCAAAGTCAGATCCAAGCAATGTCGCGGACGAGCGATAGCAAGTTTCATCCAAGACACTTTTCTTTGACGGAAGTGAAAGAGTCTCTAAGTACGTTCGATGGTCACGAAGGATATCGGGTCGCAGCGTGGATTGACGAATTTGAAAGCATGGCTAACGTGATGGGGTGGACCGAATTACAAAAATTAGTGTACGCGAAAGGGTTATTGAGCCGTTCGGCCCGATTAGCCGTGCGGGCACAGAGCGGAATGATCACCGCATTGGACGATTTAAGGAGCTTCCTTAAAAGTGAATTCGGCATGAAGGTCAACAGTGCAGAAATTCACGGGAAGATGAGGGCGAGGAAAAAATTATCTTCTGAATCACCGTACGAATATTTTCTCGTAATGCGCGAAATGGGTAGACGAGGTGACATTGAAGATTCCGCAGTTATTAAGTACGTGATCGACGGGATTGATGATCGCGAAGGACGCAAATTAATTTTATACGGGGCTGTAAGCTTTGCGGAATTCAAAACGAAACTTGAAGTGTATTCGTCATTGCTTCCATCGCCGTTTAAAAAGGCTGAAATGACGACCAAAGACAATCAAATCAGGCGTGGTAGGGCAAACGGTAACTGTTACAATTGTGGTGCGGCGGGACATATTTCAAAGCAATGTCCTGATAAAGAGAAAGGGGTGAAATGTTTTCGCTGTCAGAGTTTCGGGCATAAGAGTGCTGAATGCGCGAAAAAAACAGATAGTTCAAATGGCACGAAAAAAACAGCTGTGGATCTCGTACACGAACAAAAACAAAGCACGCGAGAAATGACTAAAGACATTTTTTTTGGTGACGTTAAGGTGAGCGCACTGGTGGATACGGGAAGTGACCTGAGCTTTTTGAGCATGGACGTATATAAGAAATTAAATGCACCACCTCTAGGCGAAAAAGTAGAGTTTCGGGGTATCGGTTCGCAGGCTTTGACGTCGATCGGTTCGTTTATGTGGGATGTTGGCATCCACGGGCATAGAGTTCGAGAAAAATTCAACGTCGTTGATTCCACTATTTTGCCGCGACCCGCAATAGTGGGAAAAATCGCTATTAAGTCAATTTCAAGTGACGATTAGTCCGGGCTTCATTGAATTTAAACCGATAGACAATGTAACAAAGGTAACAGACGAACCCGAAGTCGATTCGGCTGCGGATCCTAACAATATTAAACGAGTCCGGGAGCTAATTAAGCAATATCAAGGGTGCCAAACGTCTGACGCGTCCAAAGGTAAGGAACTTGCCGATTTTAAAATGAAAATAATTTTGCGCGACAACACTCCTATTGCGCAACAACCAAGGCGTTTGGGCAATTTGGAGACAGATTTGGTGCAAAACCAAATCGAGGAGTGGCTCCAGGAAAGAATTGTTACTCCTAGTACGTCCGAATACTCTAGCCCAATAGTGCTAGTGCGCAAAAAGGACGGTAAATTTCGTCTTTGTGTAGACTATCGACGCCTCAATAGAGTGATAGTCAAAACACAATATCCATTGCCGATTATCGAGGACCAGGTGAACAAATTGAAAGACGCTAGGGTTTTCTGTACGTTGGACTTGAGAAATGGATTCTTCCACGTCCCGCTTGAAAAGGATAGTGGGAAATACACAGCGTTTGTGGTGCCATGGGGTCAATTCGAGTTTACTAGAGCTCCTTTCGGGCTGACCACATCACCAAAAGAGTTCCAACGGTTTATTCACCGTGTTTTCTTTCCCTTGATTCGGAAAGGCATTCTATGTGCGTACATTGACGACCTGATCATTCCAGCGGCGAACGAGGAGGAGGCGATTAATTCTTTAACCATGATATTCGAGGTCGCGCAAAAGAGTGGCTTAGAATTCAAATGGGCTAAATGTAAATTTTTGATGCGGGAGATCACATACTTAGGTTATGTCGTCGGAAATGGCCAGGTCAGGCCATCCGAAGAAAAGATTAGAGCTGTCAAAGAATTTCCACGACCTGCCACGCGGAAGCAAGTACAATCTTTTTTGGGACTAAGCGGGTATTTTCGAAAGTTCGTGAAAAATTATGGGAGTATAGCGAGACCGTTAAGTGATCTTCTGCGGAAGGGAACAACCTTTAGGTTCGGCCCAAATGAGATACGAGCTTTTGAACAATTAAAGGAAATATTAGTCAACAAGCCGGTACTAGCTATTTATAGTCCCACGGCAAAAACAGAGGTCCACAGTCCACACAGACGCTAGCAGACAGGGCTTAGGTGCAATTTTGATGCAATATTCAGAAGACGACGGCAAACTGCATCCGGTCTACTATATGAGTAGAAAGACAACAGCATCGGAGGAGAATAAAACTAGCTACGAGCTCGAGGTTGCAGCAGTGGTGATGGCCTTAAAAAAATTCCGAATTTATCTGCTGGGGCTTAAGTTCAAATTGGTAACTGATTGTGCGTCTTTCTCGTGCACCATGCAAAAGAAAGATATATCCCCAAAGATCGCAAGGTGGGCTATGCTTCTCAGTGAATACGACTTCGAGGTCGAACATCGAGCGGGATCAAGCATGCGGCACGCAGATGCGCTCAGCCGAAATCCACTGATACTGAATATTTCGACGGATAATCTTATGGTTCGAATTCGTGCCGCGCAGGAGGGGGACAGTCAGACGAAGGCCATCTTGGAGTTGTTACAGTACAAAGACTTCGACGACTATTTCAAAGACGAAAGCCTGTTGTATAAGTGGAAGGATGGTAAGAAGCTTTTAGTAATTCCGCGTTCACTACAAACTGAAGTAATACGAAGTATTCACGAAGATGGACACTTCGCCAGGAAAAAGCTTGAGATTCGTATTAGCAATGACTATTACATTCCGAATCTGCAAAAGCGTATTGATGCATCTGTGAGGAGCTGTGTGCCATGCTTGCTTGCATCTAAAAGAGGCCGCAGCGAAGGTTTTCTGCACCCAATACCTAAGGAACCAGTGCCGCTAAGCACCTACCATATCGATCATCTGGGCCCAATAACGGCAACCAAAAAGGGATATCGATACATTTTGACGGTAGTCGATGCCTTCACCAAATTCGTCTGGATTTACCCAGTAAAGTCAACAACAACGTCAGAAGTCATCACAAAACTGGACGGTCAACAAAGCGTTTTTGGCAATCCTCAGAGAATTATCGCCGATAGAGGGCCCGCCTTTACTTCCGCTGAATTTAAGCAATATTGCGAGGAGCAGAGGATTGAACTCGTGCATATCACCACAGGCGTGCCAAGGGGCAATGGGCAGGTCGAGAAGAAGAACATTGGTATAAAAACGTAAAGCGGACCCAAATGTGGTTAAACGGCAGCTTTCAAAGAAGTACAGGGTTTTCTCCCTTCGAATTATTAATGGGCACAAAAATGAAAACAAATAAAAATACAATTCTATCAGAGGAATTGGAAGCTGAAATTACAGAACTTTTTATGGAGGAGCGCGAGGAGATTCGATGTCAAGCTTCAAGGAGTATCGCCAGGATTCAAGCAGAAAACGAGCGTGACTTTAACAGGAGACGCGTACCAGCGAGGGTTTATAACCTAGGAGATCTAGTAGCCATTCGCCGAACTCAGTTCGGTACGGGACTTAAAGTTAGTCCTAAATACTTAGGACCATACCGAGTGATAAACATAAAACCGAACGATCGTTACGAAGTCGAGAAGGCAGGAGTTTGTGATGGACCAAGGAAAACCTCTACAGCAGTGGACTATATGAAGCCATTTGCTGATCTCGACGACACTTTGGACACCTCAGAAAACGATGATGATCAAAACAGCCACTAACCCAAACAGAACCCTACCACTACTCAGACCCAGCGCAGAGAGACGTTGCCAATTGTACTTGTAGTAATCGTAGACATTTTCCCGTTTTTTTTTAACAATTGTTTTTTTTTTTTTGAATTATAAAGCCGTTCATTTTTTGCAGTTAAAGTATTTTAAATTGACTGAATTTCTAAGACGAACCATATGATCACTGAAGATTGCAAAGGCCGTTCATTTTCCACAGTTGAAGTATTTTAAATTGACTGAATTTCTAAGACGAACCATATGATCACTGGAGATTGCAAAGGGTAGGACCGTTCATCGGGACGATGAAATTATCAGGATGGCCGATTGTGGGAGTATTCAAAAGGCGCGCCACAGCGCCACAACACCACAGCACCCAACCGCTCATCACGCCACGGCGGCAACCAGCGACGGCAGCGAAAAGCTGACGAAGTGTCATCGGCGCAAGTGAAGTGGAGCGGGCCTCTTTCGACCAGCAGCCATCGAGACGGACGGACCGAGTTGTCATCTGATCCTGCAGCAATAAACCTACTTTTAAAAACGGACTTTGGTTTGGCTTCCGAATTGTTTCCTTATCCTACATGTATATATGTTCTCCGATTCTGCGTACATACATATAGCCAGGCCTACTTTCAACTTTCTACTTACACCTAGAAAAAGCCACAGTGCATATACATGCCAGGAGGCAAAAACACACGCGTATCAGTATCGCGCTTAGGTTGATTTTCTTGATATATTTTTCAATTTGTTCGCATTGGAATCTCTTATTATTTAACTTCTCTCTGGTGCAATGCTGATTATTTAGGTTGCAATGTTAGGTAATTGTAATTTGGGGACATGTTTGGTAATTGTTTGAACTTTAATTAATTTTGAATTAAGCATTTTTGTGATATAAATGTTGAAGAGAATAATAATAAAGGTCAGTTGTTGTTAACTTGCGTTCGCTTTATCACTTTAACCACAGCCAAACTCCTTGCTGGTATAACTTGTTTAAGTGCCGGTTATACCTTTAACTATAGCAAGACATCTTCGCGAGTATAACTGGTTCAAGTGCCGATTATACTTCTTATTTTACCGCGAGTGTAATTGGTCCAAGTGCCGATTGCACTTCTACATTCTACCGTTAAGGCAAAGGAGCCTTACCGTTAACATTTTGGTGACCCCGACGTGATCCCAGTGGTCTTTCACTCGGATTACGTGCATCAAACAGAGAGCTTTGGAGAAAAACACAACCTCATACCATCACAACCCGACGAATTTCATCTTCAACATGGTGCATACGATGGAGGAGTTAGCGGAACAGCAAACTATGAATGGAGGCGAAATTCAACGGATTATAACGAATTATAAGAAGGATCCAGAAAGCAGAAAAGACAAGGCTTACTTCATCGATGGTCTCCGACGGCTAGAAGATTCGTGGGCCCCGTTCCAGGAAATTGATACGAAGATAAGATCAGTTCCTGATGTGCTGCTGGATCATCCCTATTTCTCCAAGGGCTATTATGACTCCATAAAATCAATTTATTACCAATATAGCGAGCACTTTACGAAGAAAATTGAATTACTCACCATTCAAGAGGCTAATCTTGCATCCACTAAGTCCCCAGCAGCAGCTAGTATCGCTCAGGATCCACCAGCAACGTTTGTAAGGAAGTCTAAACAAATTTCCGAAAGAGGCGCGATATCCAAACCAACACAGCCAATACAAAATCCATTTGATGCTTTGAATGGAAGGGAAGCAGTAACCAATTACTCCAGGCCAACCTCCGATCCTTTACGGGAGCAGCCGCTAGCCTTAGAATCTCAGGCGCCACAAGTCTGTCGATTGATAAGAAGGCAGCGGAGAATCATTGAGACGTTACGACGTTTGCTAGATCACATTGAAGTAGATCAGCAGGAAAGGCCAAAACAATACCTTGATTTAAAAATAACCACCATTAATCAGCAATGGTCCCAATTTCAAGAATGTGACCATTTGATATGGGAGTTAACGGAGGACCCAGCCGCAGAAGGCTACGACACCGAGGAAAGTTTACGGTTAGAAGAAAAAGTGGAGAAATGCCTAATTTTACTAACTACCAAACGCGAGAGTCTTCAGCCATCTGCAGCTCAATCAACCCCACGGGACCCAAATTCTGCGATGAAACTTCCCAAGTTCACACTCCCCAAATTTGATGGTGATTATTTGAAGTGGAAACAATTCCACGACTTATTCGAATAGATGGTGCAATCCCAGGCAATACCAAATTGCCAGAAAATGTGGTACCTCAAGGCCAACTTATCCTGGGAAGCAGAGAAATTAGTAAGACATTTTACTGCGTCCGAAGAAAACTATGCAGCTGCCTGGCAAACATTAAAGGATCGTTACACCAACAAAAGATTATTAATAACAGCATTGATCAATAAATTATTATCACAGCCAGGGCATGCGAATGACAATGCTTCCGTTGCAGGAATAAAGACATTGCATGACACAACACAGGAATGCCTTTTGGGGTTAAAGTCCTTAAATAGGCCGACAGCAGACTGGGAACCGCTGCTTCTCCATATACTCATCAAGAAGCTGGACAAGACAACTCATATGCTATATGAGCAGTCGCTATCCAATCCTCGAGAGATACAAAGCATCAAGAGTTTTTTATCTTTTTTGGAGACGAGATTTCAATCTCTCGAGGCGCTAGGCACCAAGACCAGAAATGAGAAGTCCCAAAGAAACCGAAGCTTTACCAAAGCCTAAACATCCGGCATATCAACAACTCCCACAGCTTGCATATCATACAAGGCAAATCATCCTGTCTTTGCTTGCATGCAGTAATTTTCGGAAGCTGTCAGTATCCAATCGCCGTAGTCTTTTGCGAAGGCACAATTTTTGTATCAACTGCCTCAAATCTGGACACAATTGCCGTCAGTGTACTTTACGAGGGTGTACTAGGTGTAATCAAAAACATAATACGCTGATGCACTTTGAAACGTCAGAAAAGGCAAACAAACCTCAAGCAGGCTCATCCGAAACCACCAACGCAGCAGCAACAACATCGGAGAAAACAAATATTCAGCCAAGCACAGTAGCAACCCTCACGAATCAACAGCAATGGGGATATATTCTTCTCGGCACCGCCATCGTAAAACTAGCGACTGATCAAGGCGATACAATTGAATGTCGGGCTATTCTGGATTCAGGTTCTCAAGTCAGTTTAATAACAGAGAAAATCATGAAGAAGCTGAAATTATCCAAAGGCTGATGCAATCACGATCTACGGTGTAGGCAACGGAAAAGGACGAGCTCAACATAGAGTGAACATCTCAGTAAAATCAACAATCAACGAATTTTCAGCTCAGCTCAGTGCAGAGCTCTATCACCAGTTGCTCTCAGTGGGGCAAATCAAGCTGGCGCACAATCTTCCCATATTACAAAACACTATTTTTGGATGGGTGTTGACAGGTAAAATCAATCAGAAGCAGACAACAGCTCTTACTTGCGCATTTGTACCGAAGATGAACAATTGGATCATTGGCTTAAACGGTTCTGGCAGCTTGAGGAGGTTCCAGCAGTTCAGGACAATCTAACTCAAAAAGAAAAAAGATGTGAAACTTACTTCAATCAAACAGTCGACCGAGCTACCAACGGCCGGTTCATTGTTAGTTTACCATTCCGGGAAGATCCAAAAAATTTAGGCGAGTCAAGGACCGTGGCTTTAAACTGATTTTTTGCGCTTGAAAGATACAGCTTTAAAATCACAGTGCGTGGAGTTTATGAGGGAATACATCGAGCTTGGCCACATGAAGGAAATGGACATCGAGACTGTAGACGGTCCACGGTATTTTATTCCACACCACTGCGTCCTTAAACCCGAAAGCAGTACCACAAAATTGAGAGTGGTATTGAATGCATCAATGAAGACGACAACACAGCTATCACTGAATGATATTGTTGCAGTCCCTGCAAAAAAGGAAATGAATTAAATTCTTTATTCATTTATTAATTGAACTTATACCCCAGACAGACGGGCACGGTCGAATGAACGTTCGATGAATGATCGTTCTCTCGAATCTTCATTCGTTACATGCATGACAGACGGCCAACTTCATTCGAGTCGAGAATTTTTGAGTTTAAAATGCGCACGAGTGAATCGGTGAAATTAATAGCAACTTTACGAAAACGTTCGCAAGCTACTAAACGTATTGCAACTCTTCCTGCTCCTTCCACACCTTCATGATCACAGAATTAAAACTCAACTGGCTGGCTGGCAGCTGTCAATTCACATTTTGACACTGGAAATCAGCTGATTGTTCCAGGATTTCCATGCTCATTCTCTGAGAATGAAGTTTCCGGAACTTCATTGATGAGAACGAGAATGTAGTTACGAACGTTCATTCAAAATTCATTCTTGGTGACAGACGACACGGCAATGATCATTCTTCGAGAACGTTCATTCGACCGTGCTCGTCTGTCTGGGATATTACCTCTTGCAGGGAAATTTTTAGCACTCTTCCTTCCTCCCCCTAGCGCTTGCAGCGGAATTGAGACCAACTGAATGTCAAGGCCGGAAGAGCATCGCGATCAATGATAATAATAATAATAATAATAATGTTTATTTCAGAAGAGTACAATAAGACAAAATCTTTTAATAGTACTACTAAATGGCATATAAATAACAATAAATCATAAATGAAAAACAAAAAGGGTATAAAAAGAGAAAACAAGGAATTAAGTGGCAAAAGTAGAGGAGAAAAAATAAAAGAAAAGAAATATGGCAAGCAAAAAGGTAAAGTAAACTAAAATTAAGTGAAATTAGGAGTTACCCAGTGCATGCGCGAAGTGACATGGGATGTAGAGGAATCGCCTACATATGTATATGTATGTGTATATCATGTTAAATGCTCATATAGCAGAGGTTTTCGATCTCGTGCGCTGAATTGACGATGGTAGTGAGTTCCAAGCCCGTATGGATTGGACAAGGTAGGAACTATTCAAAACGGCATGCCGACACCGAGGTAGCAGCAGGTCTGAACGTCTGCTACTTTTTAGCGGGACCAGTAGTTCATTGAGATAGGAGGGTCCACTGTAGTACAGTAAATTATGTAAAAACACCAGAGCGCGACGACGCAAGTGCACCTCAAGAGGACAATCAAGGATTTTGAGACGGTATGGGGATACGTGGTCGAATCTACGTAAACGGAAGGCAAATCGCAGACAATCGTAAATTAGAGAACCATGGGTAAAATGTGGTAGCACTAACGTTTTCACCAGCCGAATCCGATGATCGGGGGAGAGGGTGCTAGCAAACAGCCAGAGCCTTCGGAGAGTTCCATAGATCCTGCTTAACAGCAATTTAATGTGGTCACAACATTTCAAGTTGGAGCTCAATATTATGCCCAGATTTTTCGCCTTAAGAACGAAGGGTAGCCTGGAGTGATTCAACTCAATAGGAGGAAAGTATGACAAGTCCAGGGTGTCCCTACTTAGGACCAGGGCTTGGGACTTGCTGGGATTGACTGTCAAGCAGTTATTAATAGACCAAAGAAACACATTGTTTAGGTCATCATTAATTAGAGTGACACAATTCTCAAGAAACCCCAGAGGACAATCTAGGTAGAGTTGAACATCGTCAGCATATAGATGGACTGAGCAGTTGCTTAGAACCCGCGGAAGATCATTGATAAAGAGGCTAAATAACAAAGGACCAAGTATTGATCCTTGAGGAACTCCTGAGGGAAAACGTAAGCTTCCCGACACAACATCACCAACTTGAACTCGTTGGGAACGATCAGCAAGAAAGCTACTTATAAGCTTGAGCGCAGAGCTACCAAAACCAAACAAATCCCTCAGTTTACGAAGCAGAATAGGGTGTGTCACACTGTCAAATGCCTTGGAGAAGTCAAGTAATATCAGAAAAGCAACATGATCATTGTCGACCGCAGCTCCCAAGTCAGCTGTAACCCTCAGGAGAGCAGTCTCACAACTATGGCCAGTCCGGAAGCCGGATTGCCAACGACATAAATAATGCATGCCCTCAAGATATTCCGTGACTTGAAGAGACATTAGCTTTTCAAGCGTTTTTGACAGGAAACACAGCAGGCTTATTGGCCTGAAATCCCCAGGTTCGGTTGGAGTTCCATGCTTAGCTATGGGTAATACTAAAGCATCTTTCCACAAGGAAGGAAACTCACTAAAGGTAAGACAGTTGTTAAAAATCGTGTTGATGGGTTGAGTAATAGTTGGCAGCAGAAGTTTTATGAAAAGAGGGGGTTACCCTCAGCACCAAGTGCATTGGATTTAATGGAGAGGATCGCATTAGCTACCTCGGGCTCACTTGCGCAGCGGAAACTGAAGCCTTCAAGAGCAGAAGAGGAAGAAGGTTGAGGAACCTCAACAGATGTCGAGCAGTTCGCTCTGCCAGCGGAAACAAAATGTTTATTAAGGGTATCAGCATCCAAGTCACATTTTACCTCGTCCTTGGCGGTGACATCCAGACTCCGAAGATTCCTCCACAGATTTTTAGAAGAGTCAGAGCCCCCGAGCTTATAGGCATAGTACCTAGATTTGGCCTCTCTCACTCTTCTCGTTACGAGGTTCCGGGCTTTTTTAGAGAGACTGTCCTCAGAACGAAGCCTGCGATGAAAGCGATGTAGATAGTCACGCTGCGCTATAAGTTTCAGGATATCACGAGTGAACCATGGGCAAGCGCAGGACTTGATTTGCTTGAGCTGAAGAGGTGCGTATTTGTCCAGCAGGTATTTAATTGTGTGACTGAACTTATTCACCTGAGTGTCGAGGAGGGAAAGGTGGGAACTGAAGTCGGGTTCGAAAAGCTGGGTCCAGTTAATGGAAGAGCATTCGTCAAGAATCAGTATTTATGTTATTGAATTCACGAAATTTCGCAACACGAGGGGGAGTTGACGAGTAATCAGTTGATAAGTTGTACTCAAGTAGCAACATATCATGATCAAGGATAACTGGTGGAAAAAGTTGCATAAAGCGGGCTACACGGTTGGGAACAGAAGTGAGGAAAAGATCAAGTTGCGAGGGCCGACTGGTATGGAAGAATGTCGGAGAGGAATTGATAACGTTAAGGTGCAATGATTTAATCATAGTCAGGAAAGTATCAGAAAGGGTGTTGTCAAGGAGTAGATCAACATTAAAGCCCCCAGCCACTAATAAATTATCGTAGCGATGCGACAAGTGTGTCATCACGGTTGCAAAGTCAGTGGAGTCATCAAGACTAAATAAATTTGGTGGGCAATATACCGCACAAAGGACACACTTATCTGGACCCGTGTCAACTTCCACGCAAACAAACTCAAGAGCACCACCGTTGGACTGGCATAATAACTTTGTCTTAAGGTAGTCTCTGATATAGATTGCAACTCCACCACCCCTCCTGTCAACCCTATCACAACGAAGAAGCTTAAAACCAGGAAAGGAGACACAGCTCGAGGGTATGCCAGGCGAAAGCCAGGACTCACTAATGAGGATGGCATGCAGATTCGCACCCTGGAAGGTGACCCTTAATTCATCAATCTTTGACCTAATGCTTCTGGCATTGAAATAGCAGACGTTAAAACCACGCGAGAGCGATGAAAAAATATGGACCTTAATTCCTACCTTGGTACTAGGCCAGTTAGTATGCATGATTTGAGAACTCAAGCGCACAGAGACCGAACTTCCAGGTAAGCTGAGCGAGAGCATAAGAAATTGAAAGAAAAACAGTCGAATGTAGGTAACACAACTCATCAGTTCGCACATGCAGAGGGTAAGTACAAGACATTGGAAATTCGTTCTGAAAGCAGAAAATTTTTAAAATAATAAACTTAATAACAAAGAATAGATAGAAAGGAAAGAGATGTGAATTTAAAAGGAGATCAAAATAAGCAATCATTATACTATTAAGGGTGTGTATCGCCAGCATCCATATCGTCAACATTTGCCTCCTCCTCGGATGGTGTTGATGTTTTTGCGAGCGTAGCAGACAGGCGGTCCAAATCATCTAGGCTAGTGAGGCAGGTAGGGGACCCATTTTTGGTGCGCTTAACGTAGACGATCCCGTCCGAAGTGTATGCGTTTGTTAATTTCCCCTCCTTGAAGAGCTTAAGAGCTTTGCGCAGCAACATTTGATTTACGGGTGTAAGGCTCTCATTAATGTACACGTTGGTAGTAGCAGAGAAGCCTTTAAGCTCATTTAATTTAATAGGTCCCTTCCGTGACCGAACAGCCGAGAAGAAAGCTCTTTTTTCATTGGGGCAAGAGAAGCGTAAGATAATCGGTCGATCGCGATCCTTTGAAGCACCATCTCTTTCCCGCCCCTTGACCTTAGGACGGAACGCTCCCGCATAGGAGGAGAACGTATGTTCCACGATGACGGATAACTCCTTCAGTAAGCTTCTCGGGTCTTCATTAGGTTCTTCAGGGATACCTCTAACAACAGCATCGCTGAGGCGGCCGATGCGCTTGAACTCCTCATTCTCTTTGGCCAGCGTGCTCAGCTTTTCCTCCATGGCTGTGACTCGGGTACAGCACTGCTCGACCTGAGCAGTCAACTTGCCCACAGCGCAATCAATTTTGGCAGACAGCCGATTCTCTACGTTGGTGATGACTGAGTGCAGTCGGGCTTCAGATGACTTGAGCAGCTTAGATATTCTAGCGAGAAGATCCTCTTCGCCAGACTTTGAAGCCTCTGTAATGCCAGAAGCTTTGCGGTTGCGGGTGGACACTCCACTTAAGGCTGAGGGTAAAGAGGTCTTGTCTCTTGGCACCTTCTCTTTGCCACTCTTAAATGTAACTGCATCACTGTCGTACTGCACATCGCCCATGGTTCCAGGTAGCAATTTTACAAAGAATTGGCCAAAAACCAACAAAAAAAACAAAGGAAGAGCACTGAAGAAAGCACCGTGGCGGCAGGTTAGTTCGGAAGAAATTGTTCAAGGTGAAGCGGATACGTTTCTAACAGCAGAAAAATAAAAAAATACGGGAGCAAAATGAAAACACGTCTACCACTTACAACTCATTAAGAGAGAATGATGATGATGATGATCTCCTCCATGATCGTGAATACGACCTGTGAAGCGAGCGGACGGTGATTTGTGGCGATCTTTGATTTTTGCTAAAAAAGCGTAGAAATAATTAGAGAAATTTGTAATCGAACAAGAATAATTCGAAAATTGTCATTGGAGAGAAAAATTGTTGTTGAATTTAAATTCACCTGCACCAGTGTGCAAGAGCATAACTTTCTGTTTTGTAGAGCCGTGGTCGCGATCGCATTAAAGTGTTCGCATTAAGAAAGTCTGGTGTTTCCTTCGCGATACCCGACCAATTTTCAGGGGTGAAGTGCTTTTAGCCCAGCGAGCCAAAGACTCCCTTCGAGGGCGAATTAACCCCGTGTCGGCCATCCCACGGGACCTTAAGGTAAGTGCCGTGCCCTAAAGTGAATTTGCCGCAGCCGCGCCGCGAACAAACCAATCGGTTGCCCTTGAACTTGGCAGCCGCAGCTGTGCTCCGCTGATCAGGCCCCGTCACCGAAGTCGAGCAACATTGAGGCCAGCCACCTCCTCGAGTGCGGTAACATTTCTCCTCTCCGCGAGCGAGCCACTTTTGCGAAATCGGCACACACTCACGGGCTACGCCGGCCGCGATTTCCACTTCCACCGCGGCCATATCAGAACAAATTGCACAAATAAGAACACTTGCCAAATTAACAAAAGGGATAGCTCACCTGGAGTGAAAATCGGGCCACGGTCCACTCCCGCGTAGTCCCGTGTCCTCCCGGTGCGCTGTCAGCTGCCCCCTGGTGACAGCGGGCCTCCCGCAGCTCCTCAGCGGTCCCTGCAAAGATAAACAACCCGGTCACTGCTATTCCCTGAAGTTCCCGCTGGTCGACTGCTATCCCGTCGCACCACACTCACTCCATACTCTGCACGAAACACTCCACGGCATAAAACCAAAGAATATGGAAATACAAAGAATAGGTACTCTATTTTTGCGGCGCAGTTATCCCCACCACAGCCCATTTTGGGGAAAAAAACCAAAAAATTTTCACATTAGTTAGAAAGAGAATCTTTCCCTGCTTGTTCCAAGTCCAAATTCCCATTTAAATTGTCTAATAAAGAATAAGGACGGCAACAATCAAAAGCGCCGCACACACAATGACACCAGAGTTCACCTATTACGGTGCGCTCTTGTTTAGCTATTGCTTTTTCTGGCACTGTGTTGGTGCCGGCACAGCCGTGCTTCTCATATAGGAACAGGTAGAAATCGAGTGCCTGCCTCACACATTGAAGGCGTACACAGATTAAGTTTGTTTACGTTTTTTCACCATTCGTTTTCTTATGCGCTCTTGTTTAGCACGGGAAGCAAATGCGCTTGTATGGTGAGGCGCGCTTGCAATCAGTTTGCTTTCCTTTGACTGTAACGGTCGCGCTAAGCGAAACCGAAAGATAAAACCGCATATTCTTCCCCGAACCAAAAGTTTTCCCAGCTGGCAGTGCCTTGCCCCGGCACGGCATATCGGCTGTATTCCTACGCGCCTGCAGCGTGATCTGCAGCGAGAGAAAGTGCCGGCGCATCGCAAGTCCCACGCGCCATGTGCTTGAGCTTGGTTCGTTCGGCGGGGCGAGCGAGGCGTGGAGGCACCGAGCGCCGGCGATTCTCGTGGCTGGACGGCTCGAAGAGAGAAGCTGGGCGGTGGGTGATCGGTCTTTCTGCCTACGCACGTCGAGCCGAACGGACCATTCTCAGCAAAGTACCGAGCAGCGGAAAAAGTTTTAACAAAGTGGTGAAATTATAATCCGAGTCGGGTCTAAGTTTCGTTCCCTCCTGAGGAGGCGACTTCACCTAAAAGGAAAAAAAAAAAAAAAAAAACAACAGGAGGGAAGGAAGAAAGGAAAAATCCTCAAATCCCGGAGTTCCCTAGGATTAGGCGGAAGCGCCTCTGGCTCGGAGGATTCACCTCTCGGCAAGGTAACCTATTTTTTTGTTGGAGGAATGGTGCCTGAAGAAAGGCAAAATCTTTTTCGCTTTTCAGAGTCCTGAACTCGGACTTGTCTCCGATTGCTTTTTTTTTCTTGCTCGGACATAATTTCTTATTTCGGTTTTCCCTTTTCACTTCTTCGCCCTCCGGGGCCGCTGGTTTTTGGAAGAAGAAAAAAAAAAGAAAAAGGGAAAAGCCAAAGAAAAGGAAGATAAAGCAAGGAGAGGGGCCCCGGAACAGGGAGGGAGTCCCGTTCATTCCCAGTGGAGCCAGTTTTCCGCCCCCTGGAGGCCTTGGTGGAAAGCAGGGAAGAAGGAAGGGAAATCTCATACAGCTTAACACACGGAAGGGGACATCGGCGCTGCTGGAGGGGATCTGGTGTTTTGTTTTTTTTTCTTTCGGTGCTTGTTTTAGTTTTCTACTAAGTACTTTTTTTCAAGTTTGTTTTTGCCTAACGCATAATTAGTTTTGCCTCGTAACTACTTGCCAGTAAGGTTACCTAAAGTTTTTTTTTTTTTGGCGGTTCCTTATCTAATAGGGGGAAAAAAAAAGAAAAAAAAATTAGCAGGGCCCGCCTGAGATTTATCTGTAAACAAGTGCCTAAACATCTAGAGGAAACAATTTAGCAGGTTACAGCCGCAGCGATCATCGGGTCGAAGCTTCCACCTGGATCGTCGGTAAGTGCAAACTTTCTTTTCATTTGGTTTTTTTTTCTTGGTGATGGATAGATTTCAAGTGACCCTGCATTTATAGAAAAAAAAAAAAAGACAAAAAAAATTACTAAAAAGAACGAGAAAACAAAACAAAACAAAACTTTCGGCTCTCACGAGTTGAGTTCATAGTTCTTCTCGCGTTTGATACTTACCTTAAACATTATTACCGTATGAAAACTTAATTTAATTAGTTACTTACCCTATTAGTTACGTGAATTTCTTTTTCTACTAGATTAATTTAAACTGTTTGAAAAGTATTTATCTTTGAATTACCTACCTTAAACTCGAGATGTTGAAATAATAGTAGATTGAGCTGTACTTACCTATAGAATATAAGAAGAAAGATTTAAGTACGATTTAAGCCTGTCCGGTACGCGATAATTTCTTAAGCATAATGAATTCATGTATTCAAAAACAAAATGAATTATAATTAACTTTATTATTATTCTCATTCGATATTTTCTTTTGTTGATCTCCGGGTTTTTCTTTCGTCGTGCCATGCGAAGATCTTAATGTGTGAGCATTAAGTTTGCTGTTTGGTTGTGGCAGGGGCAGTCATGTGATTCGGGGGGCATAACATAAGGGACATAGTCCCTAATGCGGAGCGGTGCAGTGAAGGTTGGCCTGGTGTGGTTATCTTGTTTTCCCCGGTTTTCGTTACCCTTTTCCGTTTCCTTCCCTTTTGAGTATTAGCGACCAGCACCCCGTGACAGAGTAGCGGCCAGAAAAGAACCTCCCCTCACACCCTGAGCTCGAGTCGGCATAAATTAGCTGGTCCTGGCTCGTGATATTCTGTCACCGCTTGGCTTTAGCAAACCTCAATCGACGATGGTCGAATATATGAGGCTAGCTCAGTGGTCAAGCACAGTGACGAGTAGCTTCTCGTCACATGACAGGGTGGTTCTTTCAGTTGAATTTTCATATTTAATCTGGAATTCTTGACACCCTGTAACACTGTACCGATTTCTTCAGATTCCTCTGAATTTTTCTTCTCTCTTCGACCAAAATAGTTAAGCAGTGTATCAACCTCTAGCAAAATTGTGGGGTTGGGAGGAATAACGGTACCAAGGTCAAAAAAAGATAAGGAGATAATTGCCGGAGTGCCTATTCTTTGTAAACTAGTTTCCATATTCTTTGATAAAACGCTGCACTTTACCAGGTTACCCGCCGCGCATAGCTCATAATTTGAGCCGACTTTCGGACGCCAAGCGTAAACGCCGCCGCCAAAACAAACTGCCACTGGAAGTTAAGTAGCGAGCGAGCTGCTTACCCCGCCGTACTTTCCAGGCAGGCAGAAAGGTCGCTCGGCGCTCCGAGAGCTTGGGGAAGTCGCGAGTCGCTCCGTGCGTGTGCCGGGCAGTGCAAGTGCCCATGAGTGGGGAAACTTGTGTGCAGAGCTAATACCCTAGATACACGGACACGGTAGAATGAAGATCCGATGAATGATAATTGACTGGGATTTTCATTCATTCCATGCATGATACACGGGCGGATCTTCATTCGTTTCGATGACATTTCGTGACGCTTCAAGATGCAACCAGCGGAGTTAAGAAATGTTCCCTCCACACATCAAGGAATTTTATGTCGTCAATGTCTTTCCACTTGTACACCATTTTTTTGTAAAACACAAGATTACCGACTGACAACTTCAAGTTAGAAATTAGATTTTTGAATTTTCATTTGTGTTGACAGCTTGACACTGTAAATCAGCTGATTTTTTCCAGATTTTTCCAGGCCTCTCATCTTCATTCGCTCAGAATTAAGTTGTCGGAACTTCATCCGTCAATGAAGGAATGAAGTGAACGGATGAAGATCCGAACTTAATTCATAGTGATACACGGCACAACCGATGATGATCCGTGCTGGATCTTCATTCGATCGTGTCCGTGTATCTAGGGTATAACTCTGCCAGCAGTCAGTGGGCAGGGTTGCCAGATTGCTTCGCCGGCCGAGTTTTTGGGAGTTTCTTCGAATTCTTTTTTTTTCGTCAACATAAGTCTCCCACTCGACTAAGCCACCGCAGGCCGAATTTGCTCCTATAATTCCCGAGGGGCAAATTCCGTAACAATTGGTGTCAGGTGTGGGGTAGAGATCGGAAATCGAAAGATTCCTACACCACTCCGCACGCGAAAATTAATTTGATGGAACTCAACCGATTCGCTGCCGACAACTTATTCAGCGAATAATAACCGAAAAAAAAGACGATGCGAATTTAATTAAAGTAATAAATAAAATAAAATTTGCTGAATTACCGTTAAGCATTTCCAAATGGACTCAGGAAGGGGAAGCTACTCACCGTACAGTGCGCAGCCGGGACGAACAACTCAAGGCCAGGAGGACCCTTCGCGAACGGACCTGGATAAACTGGCGGAACCAGACCCGGAGCAAACTGTACAGAATCCTGGAAGAGTTCAACACGGAGTCAGCAATCATGAAAGGCGGCCTATGTCTTCCAATCACCTGGAAATTTCGCCACCGCCTCCGCCCTGAATTCAGTCGGCTCCGGTTTCCGAACGTCGGCTCTGTAGGTCCCTTACCACCACCGCTACAGCCCATAGCTCCAAAGCGAATTTCTTTGTCGCCTAAAGACTGTGATGGCAAGGAACCCTGGTCGGCTTATAAGCGCCACTTCGAAGCCGTTGCTCGCGCCAATCACTGGTCTCTAGAGCTGAAGGCCATGTACTTGGTGCCCTACCTCCGTGGTACTGCACTCGCCTTTTACGAGACGCTAGCTGAATCTACAAAGGACGATTACGACAAGCTTAGCGTCGCGTTCAACAGTCGAGTCAGCGACCAGTACCAGCAGGCAGTGGCACACATTCAGCTGCGGGGACGAACGCAGCGCGCCAACGAGAGCCTGGCGGAGTACGCCACCGAGGTACAACGGCTGACGTACCTTAGCTTCAGCGAGGCTCAGAAATTTACGCGGGATAAAATCGTGCTGGCCCAATTTATCGATGGAATTGCGGACCCGAACACCCAGCAACGTGTGCGTGACACGGTTCATGCTATGCTGGAAGCAGCGCTGGCTCAAGCCACACACATTGAGGCAAGCGGGGATGCCACTCGAATCAGCCGCCGCAGCATGCGAATGCCGGAAACGATCCCGCATAGGCGAGCTGCCAGGGTCTCCCGGGATAATGCGCAGCCGACGACCAACACCGCGCAAAGACCAGTGAGTAGCGCACAGCCGTCGCAGGAATCCCCGCAGTCGGGAAACTAGGTCGGCCTAGGCTTGTAGAGCGAAGCCTGGGCACTAGTAAGGAGAAAGCTCTGTCCCCCCGACGTACAGTGAGGCCTGGAAAAAATAGAAGCTGGAAAAGGGGACTCCGTCGAAAAATGCATCACCTGCTTCTCATACGAAAAAACCTCGAGATGCTGTTCCTGATCCGCCGTCTCCACAATGGACCCCACGTAGCGAGAGTAAAAATTCACAGGAACAGTACGGAGCCCGAACGCCTAACCATACCTCGGGTGTCCCTGTATCGCAATCTCGAGGTCCTGCGACCAACTCTCCGTCCCGACGAAAACTTAAAAATAAAAAAGGCGGCTACAGGGAACAGAAAAGGGCACGAAAAACCAACTCACCTTCTCAGTCGACTCAGGCATCTCGAAGATCTTCGACAAACTCAGCCATTGTCGAACGGCAGATCACAGGTGTCGTGGTTCGGTTTGATGAACACTTGGGATATGGGTTCATCAAACGGGACGATTCGGAAAAAGACGTCTTCGTCCACGAGTCCCACAACACCGCGACAAACTCGACTCAAACGCGCCCCTCACTGAAAGAAGGGGAACCCGTCGTTTTCGACGTAAAGACCCGTAAGCCGAAATTTCGGGCCGTAAATGTGACGGGACCCCGCGGGCATGTTAGGAACTGCTGAAACACCGGTTGACCAGTCATACTTCCGAACATCTGGTCATCCAATGCCAAGCACACGACAACAAATTGTCGCAACGAACCACCTGCGTACTCTACGGGTCATGCTTCAAAACATTGCACCCATTAAGTAGCAGGGGCCATTGCGCTGCAATGAAGTGCAGTAAGTGCCGAATCAGTAGTCCCAACATCACTGACCTAGGTGACGAGCTAAGTGCGAACGAGGTTCCCAGGTAGAAGTAGATCAGCCAGCGAAACGAGTCGAGGTTTAAGCGGAAAGTAGCGTTAAAGTACTCACGGGAGTAAGTTGCACTGGGGTTAACACGAGCCCTAAATAAAGTTACTTTAAAAGTATTTGAACGGTGTTTTTGTCTATCTAGACGGACCGGACAGCTGCAAGACACCGTCGAGGACCACCCAACGCCAACCGAAGAGGAACTCCACCACAGCCCAGAGGAAAATGTTTATGTATGTACTTAGAAAATAGTATTCACTGTATCTATAGTTAAGATCAATTCAATGTAAGAGATGTTGTCTTGTGCCGATTAAAATCATCTACCGCGAGTGTACGAAAATTTTTTTTTTGAGTTTAGTCCTAAAAAGTGTTGCTATTTTTCCTTTTTGTTCTTGGCGTGTTTCGCACCACTACCGTGGGTCAAATTTTGGGCTTCCGAAATTTTTACTGAAAGTATTCAACTTTCATTAGGGCAAACGGGATCCAAAACTTAGTGTAGAATAAATGTCAAAGGAACAGGGTGGACTCGATGGAAGTGTGAGATACCCCCAACCGACCAGACATTATTCTACACCGATATTTTCCCACAACTACGACTGTTCTCTCTACCAGTTAAACTCGGCTCAGAGAAAATTTTGTAAAAGAATAAATTCCTTTTCCTTTGAAAACACGAGTCCGCACGACAGTAGTGACGACGAAGTGTTCAAACCCCCAGAACTAATAGTCGAGCAGCCGATGCTGTTAAGATCGGGACGGCTGTGCAGTGAAAGTAACGACAAGTCCGCAGGGTCAAAGGCAGAAACGTTGCCTAAAGAAATGGCGTTCACAATAGTCAGCCAACTGGTAATGAATAACGTGCCCCTACTAGAGGCAGAACAAGGGCTGAACGTGGCAAATGAAGTGGAAGTGTTTATAAAGTGCTGCGATTACGTGAACCAGTGTCTCGAGAAAGAAGAGGATAAAAAACTGTTTCTTCAACTAGTCCCTAACAAATTCAGGGGGAGAGCTGCTCTCCTTCTGGGTGGAGCCGACTACAAAACCCTAGATGATCTGAAGATGATCCTTCTCACAAAATTAGTGAATAGCAAACTCTATCACATACAATTGGGTGAGTTACGGGGTAGTCGTCAGCATTTAGGGGAAACATTGTTAAACTTCGGTAAAAGAGTGACACATCTCTATAAGGGATGTAAAGCTCTGGTTACCAAAAGGCATACTACAGGAGTCGAAGCTGTGCACTCTGATTTGGAGGAAACTGCGGTGCTTGCTTTCAAAAGTGGCATCCTAAATCCGCATCACCGATTTTATCTTCTAAACGATACAGAGAAATCTTTGGAAAAAGTGATTAAAAAAGCCTGTACGTTAGAAGAATCGGAGTTGCACATGATGCTGTATCACAGTACCCAACCCAGCCCGTTACATAGCGGAATAGGTACGGTGCCAAATGCTATTTTTGTGCCTCAGCTGGCGGCTTTAAATTTTTCATAAGGCCACCAAGCGGGTCAATTTCAGCAAACTCCCTCTTTGCAGCACACTGCATACCCATATTCAAACCAATATCTTGGTTACCCTAATGCGGTACTAAACGGTCTACAAAATCTAATCCCTGCACAAAACCCTTATCTAGCGAACACTAGCCCGTTGCAAAACTTTCAAGCCATACCGTCACCTTATGCCCGTTCTCCAATTGGGAACCAACCAACTACGAACCACCGAACGAAAAAGCTCAACCCCGTGTAAAGTATAAGCCCTTGCCTGTAGTTGTGCCCTGCCAGCTGCGAAAACACACTCAGGCAAATGTTAAATGGGGAAGTTTTTACCACTTTTTGAGCGGAAAAACTTCTCAATTAAACTTTTTATATTTTCCTGAAATTACCGTGCACATTTTTATATGTGCTTCATGTTATAATTAGTCTACTGATGTTTTGACAACCGGCGGAAAAGCTACGGCGACGTCACTATTCTGGTACAATATCGTTGCTAAATGTGTGACTATTACTTTTGGTTAAACGCACACATTTAAAAAGTTAGCCAGGTTGACCAGAACACGAGCGAGAGAGAAGATGAAACCAATATGATAATGGAAGCGATGGAGCGATTTTGGTTGGTTCGTAGTTGATTGCTTCCCAATTGGAGAACGGGCATGAAAAACCCCCGAGTTCAGCCGAGCACCAAAAGGCATGCTCAGCTAAGTGCGGTTTTTGCAATAAACCAAATCACACTTACGCGGAATGTCGTTTGAGGAAATCCATTCCATTCTGTGCAAGTTGTAAGGTTTACGGGCACAACAAACAAAACTGCCCAAAAAACAGCAACACCCGGTACCAAGTCAACGCGATCAATGCCGGTGCAAACAAGAAGAAGTGTGATTTCTGTCTCAGGAACGGCCATACGATAACGGAATGTCATGCAAAACTCCGTTGGGAGTCCAATAATCGAAGTACCCAGTCAGGAAACTAGAACAAGGCTGTCACCTAGATACGAAAAAATTAGCAAGGTGTCAACCAAGTGAAACTTCCCAAGAAAAATGTTCTGCTATTTTAAAAGCTTTTTATTAGCTTCACCGTGTGTCGTGGAATTTTGCAATCAATATTTCACCCACTTCCAATGAAGCTATTGGGCTGAAATTTTGCATACACCTTTAGTTCTTTGGGCAATGCAATATGCAATACTCAACATTGCAATATCTTTAAAATGGCCGCCGCCACAAGATGGTGGGTCGTGGAATTTTGCAATCAATATTTCACCCACTTCCAATGAAGCTATAGGGCTGAAATTTTGCATACACCTTTAGTTCTGGTGACAATGCAATATGCAATACTCAAAATTGCAATATCTTTAAAATGGCCGCCGCCACAAGATGGTGGGTCGTGGAATTTTGCAATTCAATATTTCACCCACTTCCAATGAAGCTATAGGGCTGAAATTTTGCACACACCTTTAGTTCTGGTGACAATGCAACATGCAATACTCAAAATTCCAATATCTTTAAAATGGCCGCCGCCACAAGATGGTGGACCATGTATTTTTGGTCGACCCTCTTAATATGGGTATCAAATGAAAGAGCTTGAAGAGTAGGAAAAGATAACGCCATTTCTAAATCTAATATGGCGGACGTCACAAAATGGCGATTTATAATTTTCATAGTAACCCCTATGATATGGGTATCAAATGATAAGCGAAACCCAATAAGTAATGTGACGTTATTCTAAATCCAATATGGCGGACGTCTAATATGATAATGCATAAGTTCAAAAGCAGAGTTTCAAGATGCTAATGCTCGATTCAGCTTCAAACGCTACAACGCTGAATTGTGCACTAGTAACTCAGCGTTATGCTAACGCCTTTTTGAAATTTCAATTTGACGTTCTTTTGCTATTAAAGACATAGTTTTTAGTCTTAAAAAAAAAATTAAATAAAAAAATATTTTTTAAAGAAAAGCTTTTATTTAACAATGAAATATAAAATATATACCAAAAAGGAAAAAATAAGTTTTTGCTAAAATTTATCAATTTTGGGCCTAAAATATATTTCAACCAAATATACCTTTAACGTATTTCTTCACGGTATTTCTGTATTTGTATGACTATAAATAAAAGCTTAGGCGCTCATTAGATATTAAAATTATAAACAATAGCAGTAGTGAAACGAAGCGAAATATTGTGTAATTTCAGCATAATTTCGCTTGTAATGAGAGCGCCCAAGCTTTTATTTATAGTCATACAAATACAGAAATACCGTGAAGAAATACGTTAAAGGTATATTTGGTTGAAATATATTGTTGCAGTCCCCGCAGTCCCTGCAAATAAAAAACGAAAAATGATAATTTATTAATTCAGAAACAGCATTAATGAAGTTACTTACAGGGAAATTTTTAGCACTCCGCCTACTCCTAAGGATCACCCCGCGGCAAGTCAAGGCCGTAAAAGGCGATGCGGCCATCGACCTCGTGTTGAAGTGGAAGCCGAGCGAGTTGGAGGACGGCGACAGCGCCTAAAAGGAAAAAGAAAATTTTGCAATTAATTTTTATTTAATTTTGTTTTCTGGTAAAGTTGTAAAACTTAGTTCCGACAGTAGTACTGGATACTGTGTCCAATTACGAGTGTTAATAACAGACGGGAGAAATACACCGAATTTAGTGACTTAATTTGTCGTTTTCTTTCTTTGAGCCGAGGACCCAAATTTATTTTCTTTGCCTTCCGTCGGCGGGTAGCGAACCGCAGTGCAGTGCCCTCAGACAAGGACCAGAGCGAATACACGGACTCTTTCTGCGGAAACCGGGTAAAACAACGTAGGCCAGGTAAGTGCCGTGCCCATCGGTTATTTTATTGTTAAGTACCGCGGGGATTCCCTTGGTTTGGCACTCTGTGGGCCTTCCCAGAATTCACGCACAGCCGTCAGCAGAAAACAGCTGACCGCGACCGCCGAGGAGGGCCTCCGCTGATCGAGCCCCATCCTGGTGCAACAAGTGCACGGTGCACGAAACGTCACGCCCGCAACATTGTTGCAGCAGCCCTCTCTCAGCTGGGACGAGCATCGCGGCCCCACACACGCACACACAGACACAACCGACGTCGTATTCGACCGCGGCTACATACTTCGACGCGAGGAGATTAATAAGCCGGCACCGATTAAAGGACGCGATTTGCACAACTAAATTTTAGGAAATTTTAGGAAGTACTCACCTGAAGTCAAACAGCTGCGGGACCTGCGTCGCAGGTGTCCTGGCGTCCCCCCTGTTGCCCTCCCTCGCTGCAAGGTCGTCCGTGCGGCACCGTCGTTGCTGACCCTGAAAGTAAAAAGACAAACACCATCACTACCCGGTAGCTAAACACCTTTTTCACTGCACGACAAAACCACTGTCTACACTACACGGCACAATTAACCCGCACTTTCACTGCACTTTCCCGCCGCGCACAGCTCACAACTTGAGTCAACTCCGGACGCCGAACAGGAAACATAAACAGCGACTGGAAGTAAATAACGCGCTACTTCTCGTGCCTTCCAGTCCTAGTCGGCGAGCGCACGTCACTCGGAGAGCCCCGCCGTGGGAAGGCTCTTGCCGACGTAGTGTGAGTGCCGTGGAATCACGGTGCAGAGATAGGGGAAATAGGATAAGCCGAGCCGATTCTGCGAGTCAGCAGCTGGCCGCGGTTGCCAGATTGCTCGCCACTCGAGATTTCCTGTGTTGTTCGCGAAAGAGTTTGTCCGCAGCAGGTGGCAAAATTAATTAAATCTCCCTCTCGGAAATTATTGACATCGGCCCGATAAGACCGGGAAAGCCGATCTTGTCACAATATTTTAGGCCCAAAATTGATAAATTTTAGCAAAAACTTATTTTTTACTTTTTAGTATATTTTTTATATTTCATTGTTAAATAAAAGCTTTTCTTTAAAAAATATTTTTTTATTTAATTTTTACCCCTTGATATCGCTAAAAATAGGAAAGCCCACCTGTTTATAGACACAGGTGCGGATATAAGTATTTTAAAAAGGGAAGTGCTAGACGAGCGAGTTACAATAAATCCCAAGACAAAAGTGACTATAAATACGGTATTCGGGAAGGGAGAAACTAGCGGAACATGTCGCGGGACTATAAACTTAGACAGCTCTCAAAGCTGCAATTTTCATATCATGGATGATCTTCCTAACGTTAAAAACGATGGTATACTAGGCTACGATTTCCTCTCATGTTTCTGTAATGTGGAAGGTCCAGAGAAATTGTTAAGACGAAAAAACGAAAAAGACCTTATTTTCCCCCTTACAGACAATGTAAGCATGGAAACATCCCTTGACACACCAAATAGTGTTCTTTACAGCGGAACCGGAGTACGGGGGAAAAGTTCTCACCCTGTCAAGCTCGAAGTTACCGCCCCAGAGGCTATGGTGGGCCAGGTCACAGTCCAACCTGAGCACAGCCAAGCTAGCCAGAAGGAAGGCTTAAGCTGTGCAAACGAGGAATCTAGCGGCATGCCCGGTACAGCACCAGAGCAAGAGATAGGTTTTGTGGAAGAAATACTTATCCCTGCGCGCTGTGAAAAACTGGTAAAACTAAGTACCGATATAGAGGAAGAAATGCTCTGCATATCGCAAGAGATATGCCAAGGGGTATTTCTGGCCAACTGCTTAGTCAAACCGGTTAATAACAAAATAACAATCGGAATTTTAAACGTGAATGATTGTAGCAAAACTTTGAACCCATTGAAAATAACGATGGTGCCTCTAAGTCAGTTTCACATAAAGAAGCTAGGAGAAACAACAACACCGGAATATCTGGGAAACAGTACCGAAACGAGGAATCTGGGTGTGATTCTCAAAGAAAAAGGAAATGGGGAACAAGACCGCAGTATTTTAAAGAATAGATTAAAAAAACTAGCGTCGCAAATAGGGTTAGAACACTACTTGAATGAGGAACAACGGGAAAGTATAGTAAGGCTGTGTAAGGAATTCAATGACGTATTTCATTTGGAAGGCGACAAGTTAACCTTCACAGACGTGCTAACGCACTCGATTCGGCTGAACAACGAGCACAGCGCGATAAACCAGCGAATGTACAGACTACCCGATGCCCAGAAAGCAATAGTACAAGAACAGGTAAGAGAAAAGCTGGATAACGACATCATAACTGAAAGTAAAAGTCCATGGAATTCGCCACTCCTCGTGGTCCCAAACAAGTCGGGCCCGTCCGGAGAGAAGAGATGGCTTGTGGTAGTGGAATTCAGGAAGTTAAATGAGGCAACTATTGGAGATGCATTTCCTCTGCCCCGAATAGAGGAAATATTAGACCAGCTGGGACACGCCCGGTACTTTACTACACTAGATTTGGCCAGTGGATATCACCAAGTCTTGGTAGAGCCAGGGATCGAGCGAAAACGGCGTTTAGCACGAATTTAGGGCACTACGAATTTAAAAGGATGCCTTTCGGTTTAACGGGAGCGCCGGCAACGTTCCAAAGGATCATAAATTACGTACTATCAGGATTACAAGGCTTTAAGTGTTTCGTCTACTTAGACCGTATAGTAATCTATGGGAAAAACCTGGCGGACCATAATGAAAAACTTCTGCAAGTTTTTAGAAGACTGAGAAGACACAATTTGAAGCTCCAGCCGGAGAAATGTAAGTTCTTGCGAAAGGAGGTAGTGTATCTGGGGCATGTCTGTACCGCGAAAGGTGTGTACCCAGACCCCTCTAAGATACAATGCGTGAAAAGTTTTCTCACCCCTAGAACGGTCCGGCAACTGCAATCTTTCCTAGGCCTCGCTAACTACTATAGGAAATTTATTCCCAATTTCTCGAGAATAGCGGAACCATTAAATAAGCTCCTAAGGAAGGAGGTAACATTTAAGTGGACAACGGAGTGTGAGAAGGCTTTTGAGGAATTTAAAACTATTCTAACCAGTCCCCCACTATTGAAATACCCCGATTTCGACCAGCCTTTCATTTTAACGACATATGCAAGTGGAGAGGCTTTAGGCGCAGTGCTTTCGCAAGGCGTGATTGGGGAGGATCTACCCTTCGCTTATGCTAGTAGGTCTTTAAACAAGGCCGAAAGAAACTACTTCACCGTAGAGAAGGAGCTGCTGGCTATAGTGTGGGTCGTCCGCAATTTTCGCTGTTACCTCTACGGGAAAAAATTCACAGTCGTCACCGACCACAAACCCTTAAAGGGTATTTTCAGCGTAAAGGACCCAACTTCGCGTCTAATAAGGTTCCAGCATAAGCTATCAGAATATGATTACGACATTGTGTATAAACTGGGAAGATACAACCTGAACGCAGACGCTTTAAGTAGAATACCATACGACAGAAACGATGGGGAAGAAGTCGACCCGGGAATGGGTTTCACAAGGGCCCAGATACACCCTACACCATCAACAGAGGAATTGACGTGCCTGCCAATTACTAGAGCAACGGCTAAGAGGATCGCTGAGAAGGAAGAGAAAACCAAACTTGAGGAAAAGACCCCCCCTTCCCGCAGCTATTCACAGAAACAGCGCGAGTGAAGAATTGGAGGTCACCGGGATGAATAGCCTGGAAATGACAGGAGGGCAAAAGGAACCCCTAAGTAGCACTAAGTCCCTCAACTCTAGTAAGTCGGCGGACCTTAGTCGAGGAGGCGAAATTGGCTCTGACACGGAAAGCGAACCCGAAATTTCGGAATTAGCTAACGAAGTTGAACCCGTCGGAGCCAAACTGGTGACAAAACCGGAAGAAATTGAAACTATACTGAAGGAGTACCACGATTCCCCTTTAGGAGGGCATCTCGGGGTGTATAAAACCTATAAGAGGATAAGGCCCCATTATTACTGGAAAAATATGCTAAGAGACATCAAGAGACACGTGCAAAGGTGCCTAAAATGCCAACGGAATAAAAGCTCCCCCGCTTTAAAGATGCCCATGGTAATCAGCGACACGGCGGAGAAGCCTTTCGAAAAAGTCTATCTCGACATTGTAGGACCGTTGCCAGTCACCCATCAAGGGCATAAATACATTTTAACTTTTCAGGATGATTTGACTAAAATGCTAGATTGTGTACCCCTAGCCGACGGAGAAGCTGCTACTGTTGCACATGCGTTCTACAAAAATGTGATCCTGAAATACTGTGCAATTCCGAAGAAACTAATAACGGACCAGGGACGCAATTTTATTAGTGGAGTTTTCAAGGAACTATGTAAAACACTTAAAATTAAAAAATTGCAGACCACGGCTTATCACCCGCAGTCCAACGGTGGTTTAGAAAGGGCGCACAGACCGCTCATAGAGTATCTACGCTCGGTAGTAGACGATAATCCACTATGTTGGGACGAATGGTTAGGCGAAGCCGCATTCGCGCACAATCATTCGATACATAAGGGCAGCAAGCATACCCCCGTATACGCCTTATACGGTTTTCAAAATCCCTTACCCAGTAGATTAAAGCAGGAACCCGAACCTGTAAACAATTTCGACAACTATTGTTCCTATGTTAAATTTAAGATGCAAAATATTCACAGAAGGGTGAGAAACAATCTGCTGGCAAGTAAACAACTTTCGAAAAAACGATAAAAACCAAAGACCTTATGAATTTCATGTTGGCGACCAAGTCCTCCTAAACAACATGGCAAGAAAACATAAACTGTCACCGATTTGGACTGGCCCATATGAAGTCAAGCGCGTGGACAGTAACGTAAACTGTACTATCCAAGTGGGGAAAAAACTACGTCGCGTTCATAATAATCGTTTTAAAAGGTTTTGACCCCGTCCTTTATATAATAAAACAAAAAAAAAAGGGAGAAACTCGAAAAAACAAACAGTTTACAGCAGGAATTTTTTTTTCTCCTTCTTCAGGAATTATGTATCTAACGGGGTCAACCTGTAATGGAGGTCGGCCTCCATTTAAATTTTATTTAAATTAAAATAATTTACTATTTTTATTTTGTATTTTATTTTCACTTGTATTATTATTTACAATTTGTTTATTTTATTATTAATTTTTCATTTATATCTTTACCGGCCGGAGTCAATTACCAAACTGATATTTTCAATTTTATAAAACAAAAACTTCATCTCGTGGCCTGCTACGATTTCCACTTTTAATTCACAGCTTGCTTTGTTACCACCGCCACATATCTTTGTGTCAATGATGCAAAGGGGATTTATGAGAGACTACAGAAGCTCGAGTCCCATGAAAGCGAATCTCTGCATCTCGCTGAGAAGCAAATAACCATCATGAAGGCAAATTTGGAGACGGTAAATAAGGGTTTTCACAACTTTACAAACCTTCAGAACGAGATGACGGATAAAGTGAACGAAATTTCCAACAGGATGACGGACAGGCTAAACCTCACCAGTTGGGAACTAAAAAGCGTACATCTCCAAGCCGGCCTTAACGAATTACTCATTTATACTCTAACTAGCCTGCAGACTGTACTCAACCACGTAAGTGAGTATTTCATGATAATCAATTCACTTCAGCAACATCGGTTACACCCATTAATATTTCCACCCGACGCACTATTAAAGGCCTACATTGAGGTCTCAAAGGAACCCCAGCCTTTCCTTCTTGACCCGCATCTTTTAAACCAAATCATTGAGGTACGCTATGTGCCGTTCCAAGCAGAGAAGTGCATACTCATACGAATTCACTTTCCACTCCTAGAAGCAGAAAAATTTACCCTCGTGCAGTGCCATCTACTCCCTTTTCAAACAGCTGGGCATAGCGTGCTCTATGACCTCGAAGTTAAGCTGTTGCTAAATAACACTGAGGCAAATCAGTTGATACCACTAACGCGGGAGGAGTTTAGGGAACAATGTACCGAGTGCAGCTCTCAAACGCACACTAAAGTTTATATCTGTGCCCAAACCCAACCTAAATATCTTGGTATAGCGCAACGTGACTGTCTCTCTGATCTAACTTTTGGTGTCCCACAACCGTCTTGCAAATTGCGAGTCTTGAATAAACACCTTGAATTTATAATTAAGTTAGTCCGTCAGAACAGTTGGCTGTTTAATTTTCAAATCCCCCATTCACTCCTAATGCATTGTGACAAGTCGGTCTCCTATCAGGAATTCAAGGGAACAGTGTTGTGGTCAGGGCCAAACCTTGGCCCCGATTCTTTGTCCTGAAAAACATAAAGCATATATTTTATTTTTCACACCGCCTATGGCTGGCGAAACAAATTTGATCTCGTCAACAAGTCCAAAAATTTACGGCGCCCGTGGCGGGTACCGCAAGAGGGCTGTCTCTCGGACTGCGAACGCAGAGTTTTGTAGCTAAAAATAGCACCAAAACTCGGCGCTCGCAGCTCGAGGGACAGTTAAAGCGAAGAAAAATTGCGGCGCGGGCCTGGCGATCGAGGCAAAATGTGTAGCCCGGTCCCACAGAAAAATTCACGCGAACGAGAAGCTCGAGCCGGCACCAAAAGTGCATGGTGCACTCAGCTGCCTCGAGCCAGGCCCCAGCCACAGCGAGAAGCGTAGCTCGATCCCGTTGGCATCGACTCGCACATCGGCGGTAAAGCCCCGTTTACACTGGCGAGTTTACAAGCTACAAGCCGGCGAGTAAGAAGCCGGCGAGTGCAGTTTGTTCTTGTTTAAAAGCAGCTTTAGAGCGAGTGCGTCGTGTACGCTAGGCGAGTGCGTGTAAAAAAGCCGGCTTTTAGCTTGTAAACTCGCCAGTGTAAACGGGGCTTAAGCGCTTGATTGGCTGGCGCGTCGATGTGTGAGTGGATGGCAGCGGGATCGGCAACGGCACGCGCTGGAGACACGCGGACGGCCGACCGGCAGATCGCGAGCGTGGCGTCGATTTTTCGAGTAGTTGGGCTGAAGTTCTGGAGGAGTTAAGTCGCGTGAAAAATTAGAAGAGTTTGGTCGGGCGAAAAAAAAAAGAGAAAAGTCGGTTAGGGAGCATTCAAAAGGTCCGGAAAATTTGGAAATTGAGTCGGGAAAATTAAGTTAGTCGAGTCGGGAATTAAAGTTAAAACGGAAAAGTCGGCGCGAGAGTTAAAAAGTAAATTCGTCGGACAAGGAAAAAGGAAATTCCGGGAAAATTTAGACATTGAATAGTGCCGACCGGGACCTGGAAAAAATTAAAGACGATTGTAATTCGCGCCCAAGTATGTGATTCCAAAACGTACTCACAGTGCAGTTCGAGTGCGTGCCAAAACCTAAAAGAAAAAAAAACAAATTTAGCAAATGTACAATTAAAAACATTAAAATTCTATCGTAAAAAGAACAAGAAAAAAGAAACTGTAACTAAGTAGAACAAAGTGACTCACCGTTAAGTTAAGTAGTGATGTGCCGACTCTAGAAGAGTAAAGAAAAAGGAATTGTAAAAATAAGAACTATAAACTAAGTTCTTTAGCAAAAGGTGCGGTTAGACTTTACTTAAGAAAAAAAAAAAAGACGAGAATATTTAAGTCAAGAACAACTACAAGTGAATACCGACCTGTTCTATAAAAACAATTAAAATTAAAATTTATAAATATGAGGAATTCAGGATAATTGTAAAAATTATAACCCCGTTAATCTATGTAAAAGTTAAGTGCGTAAGGTGTTAGTTACCCAAAAATAAACCGGACTTTAGAAAAGTACTTCCATAGGAAAAAGACATTAAAAGACGAACATTTAATAGCCTAAATTAAGTGACTAGCAAAATAAATGAACATTTAAATCACTTTCTAAATAACCAAATAAACATTGAGATAACTAAATAAGTGAACATATAATCAGATACATAAGCGAACATATAAACATATACTTAAGTGAACATACAATAACATACACTCATATACATATACATAAGTGAACATATGACTACACTCGTACATAAATAAACAATTTTGCGAAAACCCTCCCTAAGTAAATAATTAAACGTATACCTAAATTCAAACAATAATTGGAAAAACAAGAAAGAAAAAAAATTATACATAACTTGTGACCTGGTTCCTGTGCCCCCTCAAGGACACACCGGCACCTCTTCGGGGCCAGATATGAAGAGGCAGGGTGCCGGGCGGCGGCAACAGCAGCTTTACCGGCAGCAACATCCGCAGCAACAGCGACGTCATCAGCAGCGGCAGCGAGAGCAGCAGCAGCAAGGCGCCCAACGGCTTAACAATTGTAAAATTTTGTAAATAGATAAGTATGAAAAGAACAAAATAGATTCAGGTATGTTCAACTTACTTTAAATTTTTTCAATTTTATCTGGGTCACCTCTCCTCCCTCCAATGACACCATAACCCGGGCTAACCCCTCGTAGGGGTCATGGGAGCTGATATTTTTTTTTGTTGATTTTGCGGTAAATATAAAGGGACCTCCCCAAATATTTTTGGGCCAAGGGGAGGTCGAAGGGAGGATGGGGCATCGGCCAGTGTGGGGGTTCATTCCACCAGACCCCCCCCCCCCCCCCCCCCCCCTGAGAGTCATCCACGGCAGTAGCAGGGGTTCGGTTTGCTCTGCTCGTTTTCCCCCGTACCTTGCTTTCCGTCGCGCGAGAATTTTCGTTATGGGCATTCTCGCTCTGGTGGCTTCGGGTGGCCTACCGGCACAACCCCCCCCACACTACCGCATATTCTAGCCTGCCAGCTCGCGCATGCCACACACCACCAGACCAGGCGCTTTAGCCGGGCCCTGGAGAGTGTGCCCCCATAACAACAGGCGTCGTTACACTGGAAAAACCCTGTAGGTATACGATGGATACAATGCAAATTCCTTACGAAAACAACATGGAGTCGACTATCCCATTTCAGCAACCTCAGGAAAACCCCGCCCCACCACCACAAATATTGAAAGCAATAAAAAAACTGCAAGGGAGAAGTGCTAAATTAGAAAATCAAACAACGTCAGGGTTATTGCTGCAAAAGACTCACTTCCAGTATTCCGAAATTCTGAAAGCAAGTAGCAAGTCAGTATCGGAACTGGAGGCTGAGTTGGAGCGAATAGAACGAAATCGTCAAAACGAAACTCGTGACTGCCATACATACCTGAATATTGGGGGACTAATCTCTGTACTCCCAATATTTATGTTGGTCGCTACACTCTCCCTATGGAAGAGGTGTAGAAAAAATAGAAACTCCCCTGTCAACTCTGCAATGGAAATATCCCGAATTGTAGAGGGGGGCGAGCACTCTCATCCTCCAAGTCAAAAATTAGAGGTGAACGGCACTACCGACAACGGTAACCGTAGAAGCACCCTCAACTACGAGGACAGGCCCCATTTTAAAGGCACCACCACCTCCGCCGTTGCCTAAGCTCAATCTTTCACAGCCGAAACATTCGCAAAATACCCAGGTTACGCTCCAGAATTTTATAAACGAGCGCCAAATCACCGTCAACGCGGACAATTCTCGCTCTTCGCGAAGCCAAGTATTAAAATCGTTTAGAGTAAAAATTTGAAATAAATCAAAAAAAAAAATTTTTTTTTTCGTACAACCGTCTTTTCTGTCACTGATAAGTTTAAGCCCTATAATACGTATATAATAGATACATTTCCAAAGACAAAGTGAAATTGTTAACTTATTTATTTATTATTACTAAAAGCAAAAGATACAAGGCACAAGACCAAAAATAAAACCGAAAAAAAAAAAAAAATTTCAAACAATCGGAATCGGATCGAAAAGAGCTTATAAAAGCCCTTGTTGACAAAAAGTCCTTAATAAAGTTGCTAGAATTCTCAAAAATTCGTTCTAGTTACGTTTGATTTCAATAAATTTTTCCGCACATAACGTCAAAGTAATTCGTTTGGATTTTTATATCGGATTATTTTAACCAGTTTCAGCAAAAAAATTAATAGAAGTCAAAAGTAACTAGAATGAATTTTTGAGAATTCTAGCAACTTTACTAAGGAAGCTTTGTCAAAGAGGACTTTTATACGCTCTTTTCGATCCGATTCGAACGGATTCAATAATCAAGGCCCACTCGTCTATTTGGCCAGATAATTTCAGCGATGAATCCTATTGCGCCATTTACAAGTCCTTTAGATTCGTCAATATTGGATCGCAGCATTATTTTAGCTCTCTTAAATATTTCCAATTTCTTAGGTAAGCCTCCTGTATTATTGATGTCGCTAGGTATGATGCGGTCTAATGTGATGTTATCAATTCTTCGGGTGGCATCGATCATTTGATCTTGGGCTTTGATCTTGTAGATTCGCACTCCTGCTAATCTGAAGTGTTCGAGCACTACTTTGTTGTGTGTATTTACTTGCTCATGCGTTGGATATATTCCAAGAGCCTTTTCAATCAAGAATTCTCCAGTTGCATCTTTACTGAGCTTCTTCTCGAGTACTGCAAAGTGTTCAGCTCGGAGCCCACCAATTCTCAATGCATTCAAGATGTCGATGAATGTTGTGCTTCCTTGTTGTCTCATATTCTCTATTAATTCAACCAATCCGAACAGTTGCCATAGATGCGTTGCTGGTATCAGTCTCTCAGGCTGATCAAAT
Source organism: Machimus atricapillus (assembly GCA_933228815.1). Lineage (NCBI taxonomy): Eukaryota > Metazoa > Arthropoda > Insecta > Diptera > Asilidae > Machimus > Machimus atricapillus. Next base: position 10,557,567 of record OW121788.1, read on the forward strand.
ACTTGATTTCCTCTGACTGGGGGTAATTGTAGCAGGTCACCGTAGAGCAGTACATTAATACCGCCAAATACTACTTCATTATTCTTCAACTGTTTCAGCCTGGAATCTATCATACATAGCATTTCGTATGGGACCATTGATAGTTCATCTATGAAGAGGAACAGAGTCTCTTTCCACTGCAGTCGTAATATTCTCAGGTATGCTCCAGTTAGCATTGGCATCTGTACTAGTCGGCCATCCTTCTGAACTGGTAGTTTCAGAGTGCTGTGTAATGTTGAACCCTGAACAAGACGGGCTACTACTGCAGTCAACGCACAAACTTCGACTACTGACTTTCCGCAGCATCTATTCTACTGTTCTTTGAGCAACTTGAAGAGGAAGGTCTTTCCAGTTCCGGTATTGCCGGTTATAAACTTTCTGAAGCGTTCAATGCTGCCATTTTGTTACTCCCGGATGAAAGGCTCTTTTTGTTCAGCATTCATTGGTTGATCGTGAAACTCTTCCTCTTCAATTTTATCTATCAGAGGTGGTGGCTCTTGATCTAGAATCTCGAATGCGTGTGCTTGTTTGAAAGCACGGCCACGTTCTCGATACAGATCCATATGTTCACTCAGTTGTCTAAGCCGTTGTTCATTTGCTAGGAATGCCGCGCGTGCTGTATCGAATTTTCCAAGCAGCTCACTTTCATCACGATTTGGCATATATTGAACTAGCAGGCTATAGTAGTAATTTTCTGGATCGGACGCTGCAACAAAGTATGGTAATCGTACCACTGCTGGAACTTTTCGTACTATCATTTGAGTGTTTTCATTAAGCGTTATCAGTTGGTTTCATTGTGCTGGCTCTGTTCCATTTATATACTGATCAACACTCTCTTCATCTTCGTCTTGTCGCTTGCGATAGTGCGGTTCGAATAGCATTGCAAACTGTAGCAAGCTCTTGTTATTGAAGTCATAATCTGTAGGTACAGCTGGTCGTTTTACATATCTTTCAAAGATAGCAGCATACTTAATCTAGTAATTGAATTCCTTCTTTTGTTTCAAATGATGGGTAGTTCTCAATCCACACGACCATGTGTAGGTGTGGGGTGGGCTTTCACGATTTTGAAATTCAATTCACCACCAGTAATCCATAACTCGACCTCCAAATACTTCATGGTTATATGTAACAAATTTAATTAGATCGTTGATTCGAACCATGAAGTGTCGGCTCCCTATCACTGGATACTGCTCAACTAATCGTTGTGTAGCTATCATGTCGATTCCAGTTGGATCCTCGTTAGGTCATCCATCGGCAATCAAGAGGGCATATCGAGCCAGTTGAGATCATTACTGCTGATATGTTGGGGGCCCTAGACATCTTATTTGTGCGATCAATTCGTTCAACGCTGATCGCCTATATGCAGCAGATCCTCTCAAGTTTTTGAGGTGAAGGTGAAGATCTTCAACTCTTCCGTCTTGGCCTTGAATCTTCTTTCCACATGTGGAGATTGTTGCCTTCACGCGATGATATTCAAATGTGGACAAAGCGTAGAAGAGGTAGTCATTTCTTTGAAATCTTGTGTCACTGCCCAGCATTCGGTATTGGAAGTAATCCAGTGGTGTGATTTTAACTTGTCTTGACACCAGCTTTATGGATCGTGAATAGTCTTTGCATGGCCTCTCTCAGTGTCAAACCGATATAGTTGTTATTGGCACAATCTTGAAGACTTCTATAGAGAGATGGTTCATCGTCATATTCTATGCTGAATGCTTTATCGTACATGGTGAAGTCTCTCTTTATGACATCGAAATTGCGTATCTCCAAATATCCATCTTGGTTGATAGGATATGCGTCATTGTTCAGTTAGCATTCTTATTGTCACGTACATTTTGTCACCTTCAATCAAGTTTGTATCAAATGTGCTTGTAGACCAGATATGAGGTGGTCTTATGGCAGCTCTCACGATGTTAGCCAGTACCATTGAACTCCAGCGTACTCTGGTGTGAAAACCATTTCATTTCCTTGATGCCAAGTAGCTCGCACAATTCTAGAGTTTTCGTTGATTGGTATGTAAGCATTTACTTCTTGTATTTCTTGCTGAAGTGGCTCAGTAACTCGAATTATATCTTGCTCATCGATTCTTGCGTTATTATCATTTGTGACATCTTTGAATAGCGGGTTGTTAGCGACAAGCCATCGCAATGTTGCAAATACTCTATTTCGTGATATTGAGAACTCTCACTCGGGTGACATTGAGGTTCTCAAGGTCAAGGTCAAGGTGTTCAGTAACGATGACTATTCCCGCGTTATCGGTTGATCTTGGGAGCATCATTGGCAGCTTCTTACTAACTTCAAAGATGTCCTGAGCGAAGAGTACTGCTTGTCCAGGGAAACCATACTGTCCAAAGAGTCCATTGAACTTGAAGATCTTCATGATGGTATGATTCCCGTTAGTAAACGCTGTTCTGGTTGTGTCAATTGTTGAATCACATCAGGAATCGGACCAGGATCTAAGTTGTCCCAGTATGCTTTTGGTGGTGATGTCATCTTCTGATTAGTATATGTTTTTTACAGCGATAACATAACATCAGTGCAAGTTTCTGAATCAATTCTGTAGGCAAGTATGGTGGTACAGCTGCATTGACTCGATAATTTGTAACTTGGTTCAGGTAGCAATGCTTGGTACAAATCTCACATATCTTATCGCAGAATATGTTGATGGTGCTTTCAAACGTTGCCGCATCAGCTCTTACTGCGGCTGTTAATTCTGCATTACGTTGACATGCTTTGTTCGGGTGTCTCAGAAGCTCTCATGTTTGCCTTATTCTGTCTTTCGCATTCTAATCTTAAACGCTTAGCTTCATTGTCTTCATTAGCTAGACTTTGCATACGCCTCTGTCTTTTCTTCTCCAAACGTCGTTTTCGTTGTGTTGATGATCATGAATTTCGGTTGAATCGAATCCAAAGGAACTTAATAAAGCTAATTTTGAATAAAAATTCTTTAATAGAGTTCTAAAATTCGTACTAATTCATTTTAGTTACCTTTGATTTTGATAAGTTTTTCCGCAATTAACGTCAAAATAATTCAATTGGATTTTTCTAGTGGAATTTATTTGAACACTTTGAAAGAAGGAATTAATTGAAGTCAAAGGTAACTCAAATAAATTTCTTAAACATTTTGCAAGTTTGTTCAGAAAGATTTACTAAAAAGGATTCGATTCCAGTGGAATCCATGATAGGGGTGTTACTCCCACGAGTGTCGGACAATGACGGTCCGCCCGGTAAGAGTAATTACAACAGGAGGGCCCCCGGTATCCTGAGGTTGTACGTTAGCATCATGACACCTTTTAACACCCCCATACCATTCATCTCTCGGCACGTACTCGCCGTAGCGTTGTGTGCTTGTACGTAAGCGATATGACATCTTTCAACACCCCCATACCATTCAAATCTCAAACGCTCTATCCACTTAGCAAAGCGTAAATATTTTTAGCCATGGCTACATTCCAGCTCCATCATCAGGACAGCTCCATATAATAATATTGCATTATCATATTATACGTCCGCCATATTGTATTTAGAATGACGTCACATTACTTATTGTGTTTCGCTCATCAAGCCCTTTCATTTGATATCCATATCATAGGCGTAACTATGGAAATTACAAATCGCTATTTTGTGACGACCGCCATATTGGATTTAGAATAATGTCACATTACTTATTGTGTATCGCTTATGAAGCCCTTTAATTTGATACCCATATCATAGGGGTTACTATGAAAATTATAAATCGCCATTTTGTGACGTCCACCATATTGGATTTAGAAATGGCGTTACTCATTTGTCATTTCTTACTCTTCAAGCTCTTTCATTTTATACCCATATTAATGGGGTCGATCAAAAACACATGGTCCACCATCTTGTGGCGACGGCCATTTTAAAAATATTGCAATATTGAGTATTGCGTATTGTATTGTCACCAGAAGTAAAGGTGTATGCAAAATTTGATCCCGATAGCTTCAGTGGAAGTGGGTGAAATATTGATTGTAAAATTCCAGGACACTCACGGAGAAGTTAAATTTCTACATTAAAAACGAAAAACGCGATGTAAAGCTGCTTTTTTGGTATGTTATTTGGACCCCTTAGGGTAATGTGAAACTACGTTTTGCAAGCAAAAAAAAGTTGTGAATACGTGAAAAACTGTAAAATTTTCGGACTTTTTTCAGTTTTTGCAGTTCAATTAAAAAACTATTGGTTTTTTGACATTACTTGCCACTATCATTTTGGAATGCGTTGCCCCGCCCACCTGCCTAATTAATAATTAATATTACGTATAAAGCTGTAAAACAATGATAATTTTTAATAAACATAATATTACATAAACTTACATAAATTTTTTTCTTTTATATTTTAACAACCTCAATGTAAAAACGGGCTTAGGAATATTCTAAGGCACAATAGATACACATTATGATGTTAAAAAATCACTAAAAGGTGTAAAAAGGTCAGATATTATTTACTTTTCTAAGATCATTTAATTGAAAATGTATGAAAATACAGATTTTTTAAACTCATATAAAACCAAGGACAATGGTCCTACAGCTTTGGTGTCATAATGATAAATGCTCCGACGGACAAGCTCTAATAGAATATAGCATTTTCTTTTTTTGGCCGGCACTTTCATATTTGGGCCAAAAATGTATAAAAATCGGATGATGTCCTTTATTAAAAGTGCCATCACAGACTACTATCACAGATAAATAATACTATTATATAGCTGCAACTTGAGAATATAGTTTTTTACATTGGTGGAGTCGGAAAAGTTTACTTTATTTATGGCGAAAATTGTACCAGCTGCACTCTTGCGGAAAATAGCGCTGTATAGAAAGATTTAAATGTTCCATTGTAGTCTCTCGAGATAACAGAGTACCTGCTATAGGTGAAAAAAAACTCTTAATGGTGTGCAAGTGGCCATGGAGATATTATCAAAATGATCCAAATCAATAATCCCCAATTGACGAAATATTATTCGACAATGCACATAGAATGCATATCGCATCATCAAATATGTAGTTGCAGAACGAGTTCCCACGTCTGGTGGTGTTTCCGATCTCTGCACCATACAATTGCCCCAGAGAAGTGTAGGACAATTTAAATTTTTAATTTTATTCTGACGCCTATGGCATCTATTGAATTTTCTATGTCGGGTGTATGATGAGCAAGCCACCATTGCAAAACCACGGGATATGTAGCAGTAAGTGCTTTGACTCGACCGACAGCTGCCGCAGGCTTCATGATATCCTTTAGATGTGCCAGCTAATGGAATGTAATTTAACTCCAAATAACAGGCGACGAGTACCGCTACCTGATTGGATAGCGCCTGGTTGCTTCTTTCTTGATAAAGCCAGGTACGGACGTCTATCGTTCATGTATGTACATAGGCTGAGAGTACCCTGATTTCACCAATCGTTACCTATGGATGTTATGGGCTATCAAATGAGATTTCATTGCCACTGAAGGAGGACTTTGCCAGCGATAGCAAAGCGAGGCACAATCAGAAAGAATATTTGGAGATCGTTTCCATTTCGTGATAATAAACCTGAAAATATTTCGAAAATCTAATAACAGAACTTAGTCCCTCTGCCAAAAGCCACTCCTATTTTCTTTGCACTTACAAAGTCGTCGTTATATTGAATCACTTCATGATTTGATAATCAATTTGTCTTATGGAGTGCTCAGAGTAGAACGTCTTCAACGTGCTTGTGCTGCTTTTGGATCAGGGAGATCTGACTGCGACGGCATCATGAAACGAATTATCAGAATTGATTTTCAATTTGCATAAAATTTTAATGCCCATCCACTTAACTATACTTCGCGAAATGACAATAATTTGCACAGACAGATTTATATATTTTATTTTATTTTATTTTTTTCCAGGACGGCGACGCTTAGCCCCCTGTACTATTTCCACGCGGAACATCGAGTGGGTGAGTCCTCGTCGATTTTGAATTATTATTAGTTCTGGTGAACGACACCAAAAGTTTTTATGTTGTTTCTTTGGCTCTGGCATGTCTTCCTTACTGACAATAAAACTTAGCTATAAAAGCACCCCCGAGGATGATCTCATAGGTTTACTTGCCGTTGAAAAGCAAATAGGAAAAGTGTATAGAGGAAATGGATCCATCTATTCGGTTTTACATATTTAAACTTTGATCTCCAGGGATCCAGTTGTAGGATGAATACTTAAATTGAGTTTTGAAGTTGCATCTTAAAAGTAGCGCGCCGTTCAAATATATCAGCAAGTCATGAATTTAAGAACAGACAGTATAAATAGGGAATCTTTTGTTTGTTGTCGTCTCTGCATAAGAAACTCCAGGCGGACGAATTTTCAAATGAAATACCTAATTTTTAACACGTGTGTTTGCAACGTAAACTTACAGTCATTGATAACGACCAACTTGTAAACGTATTTTACAGGAATAATGAGCCCTCTACGAGTATCGATTTTTCCTTTAATGTTTCAATATTACATTTTTTGTTATATGTAGAGCAAGTCTTTCCTCAATGGGCACAACGGTCTAATTTTGAGTCCCCGGTCTGAGGGAGCCCACTAGTTCCGGCCAGCTACATATGTATGTTTGTGTGGCGGGGGAGTGGTAGGTAGAACATAACGAGCAGGTTTCGGCCGCGGTTTAGGTGCCGGTTCAGCTGACTAATAAGCTAACTATCAGGTCAAGCGAGGGTATACTGCGCATAGTGCGGTGGTTTCGCTGACTTAAATTTAATACGTTTCAAGCAACAGACGTGCACAGTCGGATAATAGGTCATCTTTCAAATGTATTAAAATAAGAGATAAAATCAAAAACTACTTTTGCTCTAACAATGTCTAATTAAAAATACTGTTGCAGTACCTGCAAAAACAAAAAGGAAATGAATTAAATTCGCTATTCATGTACTAATCGAACTTACCTCTTGCAGGGAAATTTTTAGTACCTTCCTTCCTTCCCCTAGCGCTTGCTGCGGAATTGAGGCCAACCGAGGGTCAAGGCCGGAAGAGGCTGGCGGTCAATGATCTCTCCATCTTGGATGTGACCGGCGAATCGAGCAGACCGTGGAGTTCAAGGCGATCGTTTTTGTGTGGCTAGAAGGTGTAGTTAAAGATTTGGATTGTTTAGAAATTGTTAGAAATTTGAACTAGTGCGAACATTGTAGAACTTTTGTGTAATTTTAAGTCATTTAATTGTCGAGCCGTGCCGCGACAATAAAGTGTTCGCATTTTCCGAACCCGGTGTTTCCTTTGTGACTCCCGAGTGCTGCACGCGCAATCCACTTACTTTTCAGCGAGCCAAGGACTGAAGTGCGAGTAAGCCCGTGTTGGCCCATCCCACGGGACTGAAGGTAAGTGCCGTGCCCTCTAATCTGCTTGATTTTACCGCGGAAAGTGTGCCGGAGTTTTGTCGCCCTCGTCGTACCGCGAGAGGCGAGAACCGGGAACAGCTGTGCGGATTTCGCAAATCCACAATTGGCATTCAGCTGTGCAGGGCGCTCCGCTGACCGGGCCCCCTGCCACCCACTTCGCAAGTTCAGCAACACCGGCGGGTTGCTGCAACATTTCTCCTCGCCGGCGAGCCACTTGCACGAAAACATCACGCACACACTCACGGGCTTCGCCGGCGTTTCCCACTGGCCCGGGTGTACCCTGTCACACCACTTTCACTACACAACACTGCGCACTGCACAAAACAAAACCCCACAATTCCGAATTTCCGCCGCGCACAGCTCATAATTCGAGCTGACATTTCGACGCCAAGCAAAACACCGCCGCCGAAAACAAACTCCGCTGGGAGGTAAACAGCGAGCGAGCTGCTTACCCCGCCGTGCTACTCAGCCACACAGACAGGCCGCGTGCCGCTCAGCGAGCTTGGTGAAGTCGCGGGCTTCTCTGTGGGTGTGCCGCGTAGGAAAAATTGTGCCAGTGGGCAGGGTTGCCAGATCGCCAGGCCGGGCGAGTTTTTGGCTTAAGTGCAGGACTTGCACCCCTCTCCGATTTGGATGAAATTTTGCAGGGACCTTCCGGATGGTGCAAAACGGAAGAATCTGCAAGAATTTTTTGGCGCTTGGGTCTAGTTTCCGAAATATTTAACTTTTAATTTTGACATTTCCAACTTAAATGTCAACATTAAAAAATTTAATTTCATGCCGAAAAACACCTTGCACCTGCACAATTTCACCCACATCGGCACAATAGGGTATTCCCTACACATTGAATCACTTCACAGCACTTTAAAACACTTAAAAACCTGAAAATAAGCTAATTATTAAAAAGTAAAGAAAAAAAACTTACCTGTCTTGGCGCGGCGCGAAAACAAAAAACAAACAATGTTCACTTATATGCGGCACGTAATATTTATTTTGGTAATATTTTACAAATATAAGATTATAGTTCAGTGGGCAACGGCAAATCTTAAATTTTACGAACACAGATTGACAGGTAAGTTTTTTTTTGTTTACTTTTTAATAATTAGCTTATTTTCAGGTTTTTAAGTGTTTTAAAGTGCTGTGAAGTGATTCAATGTGTAGGGAATACCCTATTGTGCCGATGTGGGTGAAATTGTGCAGGTGCAAGGTGTTTTTCGGCATGAAATTAAATTTTTTAATGTTGACATTTAAGTTGGAAATGTCAAAATTAAAAGTTAAATATTTCGGAAACTAGACCCAAGCGCCAAAAAATTCTTGCAGATTCTTCCGTTTTGCACCATCCGGAAGGTCCCTGCAAAATTTCATCCAAATCGGAGAGGGGTGCAAGTTCTGCACTTGTTCCCGAATTTGCCCCCTAATATTGTTACCGAGGAGCAAATTCTGTAACAATACATTATATTAATAAACTGTGCTGAAATAAACTTGCCTGGCATGCCTACTTCTTTTGCAATCTCCTTCAGTACTTGTCCATTTTGTACCTATTGAAATGTTATTTATTTTTCGCATCCCAAATGCCAATTTTCCGCTGCACGGCAGCAATCAATTTCTCCTTCTTCTCAACAACACTCATCGCAGCAGACTAACTGACTGGGAAAAACAAAATGATTTGAAGTCAGCAAAACCCGATAGTCAGCTGAAGCCTGTGTTACAATGTGGTCGCTGACGCTGTCGCTGACGCGGAGCTAGTCGCCCTGTCAAATTTGTCGCAATGATGGTTGCATACTCTGTTACAGTGGTGTTGCTCATTTAGGATTTCTTTTTGCAAATTTTTAATAAAATTCGAAGTAAAATCAGGAAATAAATTAGCAGAATGAATAATGTGAATGATGTTCTTTTTATTATCCATTTGTTGACGATTTCGTACTGTTATTTAGCAAAAACGAAAAGAAAACGTATTTAAATTATCCTAGAAAAACATTTAGTTATACCAGCAAAATTCAAATAATACGTTTTTTTAACCTATCATATCGTTTTAAAATCACTTATACACTTCAAGTCGTTCAAATCACTAAAATTGCACTAAAATGTCACTTGACGCGCACCCAGAAGTTGAAATGTTCCCAACTTCCCGCGACGCGACTCGCGACAGCGACCTACTCAGCATCACATTGTATTTTGGTTCAATGAAATGCATACATTTTAACTTTTGACACCTTTAGCGACAGCGACGGCGACAGCGTCAGCGACCACATTGTAACACAGGCTTGAATTGCGAGCTGATTAGTCAGCTGCCGCGCTATGCGTTTCCCCACTTATTTTACTTACTTTGTTTTCTCAGTCAGCTGAACAGTCACCTAAACTGCGACCGAAACCTATGTTCTTACCAAAGAATATGGAAACTAGTTTACAAAGAATAGGCACTCCGGCAATTATCTCCTTATCTTTTTTTGACCTTGGTACCGTTGTTCCACCCATTCTGAAGAAATCGGTACAGTGTTACAGGGTGCCAAGAATTCCAGAGCAATTATGAAAATTCAACAGAAAGAACCACCCTGTCAAAGAAAAGCAAACTGATCGCAAGCGCGCCTCACCATACAAGCGCATTTGCTTCCCGTGCTGCTCAAGCCCGCGTTAGAAAACGAATGGTGAAAAAACGTAAACAAACTTAATCTGTGTTCGCCTTCAATGTGTGAGGCAGGCACTCGATTTCTACCTGTTCCTATATGAGAAGCACGGCCGTGCCGGCACCAACACAGTGCCAGAAAAAGCAATGCTTGCTCAAGCCCGCGCCGTAATAGGTGAACTCAGGTGTAATTGTGTTTGCGGCGATGTTGATTGTCGCCGTCCTTATTCTTTATAAGGCAATTTAAAATGGGAACTCGGACTTGGAACAAGCAGGGAAAGATTCTCATTCTAACTAATGGGAAAATTTTTTGGTTTTTTTTCCCCAAAATGGGCTGTGGTGGGGATAACTGCGCCGCAAAAATAGAGTGCCTATTCTTTGTAAACTACATATTCTTTGGGTCTTACCCTTACTTTGTGTTAACGAATTATTTTTTTAGTAGTATGCGAGTACCTGGTAATTGAAAAGTAAATTCAAATTGAGTTACCTGTTTTTGTAAAAAAACAAAATGGAAAATAAAAAGTAGAGTTCAATTTGGTCAGTCGAATGGTTAAGATCGTCGTTTGATTAATATCAAAAATAAAATAAATATTGTAATGGGAGAAAGTTTTCTTATTTAATAAATAACTCATTACATATGTATGGTACATATACAATACATATGTAAGTATAATAGTGTTGGACTTCTTTATTGTAACACATGAAATGAAAATGAACACATGAAGTAGGTCTTTCCTTTTGTAGCTCTTGCGAACGACTGACCGAGGATCTCGTCACCATCTGGCGGCAGCATGATCTGCTGCTCACACACACCAACACCGACAAAGCCAATTCCTCTCACTCCCTCCCTTTGTCGGTCTCACTCCCTCTTTATAGTTACTCTGAAACAAAATTAAAACAATATTAATTACCTCTTAATTTAGTATCTTATCTCTAAGATATTTGTGTGCTTCTAAGGGTAGTGGTTTAGTCATTATATCTGCAATGTTTTCTTTAGTCTTAACCCACTCAACTCTAACTCTATTTTCCTCAACGCACTGTTTAATGAAATCCCCATGTGTTTCAGCCATATGCCCTCTAGTACCAATTTTTTCCCTCTTAAGCAACCTCTTATTTATGTCCTCTAAGTTGTCATCAAACATCTTAAGTTTGTGACTACCATCCCTCTGAGTACAGTCCCCTGCTGATCTGTTGTCACACCAAACTGTGACCGGAAACATGGTTTTTCCCATCACAAAACGTATAGCCTTATCTAGAGAGATCAGTTCCTGGCAGGCATCGCTCATGGCCAAGTATTCTGCCTGACAGGTGGATAAAGTGACATAGGACTGCTTATGGCTTCTCCAAGCAATCACATCACCGAACAATTTTATCACATATCCCCCTGTTGACGTTGAGTCACCATGGTCTCTAAAGCTTGCATCAGTATATGCCTCCAGACTATCCGACTCAGCTGTGTATTTCAACCCTAAATCTACAGTTCCTCTCAAGTATCTAAATATTCTCTTTACATCCCTCCAATCATCTTCAGTTGGCTCTAATTGTCGTCTGGCAAGATAGTTGACTGCAAACGCTATGTCTGGTCTTGTTGCATTTGCCAAGTACATCAAGCTACCTATTGCCTCTCTATATGGTATCCTTTTAGTCTGTGCATTCTTTGACTCACCATTCACATCTGTTACTTCAAACTTCTTCCTCTTATTTCTGTTCGCAACCTGTCTAGTCACCATCGGGGTACTCTGTGGATTACTATTTTTCATGTTGAATCTTTCTAAAATACTTTCAATGTAGGTCGACTGATGGATTATGATATACTTTTCCTCTTTGTTCCTCTTAATATTCATTCCTAAGAAACTCTTGGGTTCTCCAAGATCCTTCATATCGAAAGCTTTGCTTAAGTGACTCTTAATTTGCTCTAGCTTTTCTTTATCATTGCTGGCTGCTAAGATATCATCTACATATATGGCTAATACAGCTACTTCACCATCTTTTCTCCAAGTATATAAACATGGTTCATGTAAATCACTCTCTAAACCCAGTTTCCTGATTTCTTCTGTAAACCTCTTGTTCCATTTCTTTGGACTTATTTTTAGGCCATACAATGCTCTTTTTAATTTACATACTTTTGATTTTTTAGTATGCTCATCTACCTCTAAACCATCTGGAATTTCCATGTAAATTTCTTCATCTAGTATTCCATTCAGAAATGCAGTCTTTACATCTAATTGACACGCATACAAGTCATACTTACCTATTATTGCAAGTACAGCCCTAATGACTGGAAGCCTAGACACGGGTGCATATGTCTCTTTTAACTCATAATTATTTCTGTCTTTAAATCCTCTTATTACCAGTCTTGCCTTGTACCGCGTAGATCCATCAGCCTCCAGTTTTCTCTTAAATACCCATTTTGAATCTATGATATTTTCTCTCTGTTCTCTTGATTGTATATTTTGTCTTTCTATTAGACTCCATACTTTATTTTCAATCATAGAGTCAATTTCGTCTTTGACTGCCCTTTTCCATTGGTTACTTTCTTTAGATCTCACAGCTTCTTCAAAATTCACAGGTTCCCCATTAATTGAAGCTATTAGACATTGTCTCAGTTCTTCTTCTTTAATTACTCTATTTCCAATATCCTTTTCCGATGCATCCTCCAAATCATTCATGTATCTAACAAAGCTTACGTCCTCTACATATTTCCCAATATTCTGCACTCTAGTTTTCCATCCTCTAATTTCATTCTGCTTTGTCTTCTAGTATTAGGTTTTCTGACCACCTTTTCTAATTTATTTTCTTTTGTTGTTTCTGACTCTATAGTTTTCTTGCGTGGTCTTCCTCTTTTTCTTTTTCCAGTTACCTCTACTTCTGCCTTTTCTTGGACTTCTTCTTTAAATTCTCTCATCCAGTCCCAGTCTATTTTCTCCTCTTTAGTGTATGTTGTTTCCTTAATTTGTTCTAATTGATTTTTCTTATATACATCTTTGTAGACATACTTTTCATTAAATCTCACATGTCTAGACTCAAAAAATTTTCCCGAGCTTGGGTGCCACAACAAATATCCAGTAGACGTATAGCCCACTAGGACTGCTTTTATTGCCCGCTCTCCAAACTTCAAGATGGGCTTTGGAACCTTGATATATCCTATGCATCCAAATCTCTTTATCTGATCGAAGTGGCAGCTTGCTGTTGGTGCAAACTTCATCAGAGGTGTCTGATAGTCAATAGATTTGTGTGGTGTTCTGTTGTATGCATGCACTGCTGCATCAACCGCCAACTCCCACATACTCTTAGGCAATCCAGAATCAAACATATAGGCTCTTACCTTTCTCTGAATTGTTGCATTAAACCTCTCAGCTACACCATTATGTTCTGGTGTATAGGGTGAAGTGAAGTCTGCCTCTATTCTCTCTTTCTTTAGTACCTCTAAGAACTTCCCTCCAGTGAACTCTGTCCCTTGATCCGCTCTTATATAACATACCTTTTCGTTACTTCCTAATAAATTTCTAGTTGATACTAGAAACTTCTCTAAAGATTCTCCGGACTCATCTTTGGTTTTGACTGAGTATGCTCTAGCCAATCTTGAGTAGACATCAATATAGACGTTGATGAATCTCTTTTGCCCTGGATGAGACGAGGGTTTGATAGGACCCATCGTATCCGTGTGTATTAACTGGAGAGGCTTTTCAGCCCTCTTCCTGGTTTCTTTGAATGGCAATTTCTGCATTCTAGACATAATACACACTTCACATTCTAATATTGAGTTGTCGAATTTCACTTTTTCTAACTTCTTATCAATCTTTTGCAGTTTCTTTAAATAGTTCAACGATGCATGGCCTAGTCTAACGTGCCACAGCATCGCTTCGTTGATCTTTTCTAGATGACTCTTATTATTCTCTAAAGGATTACTTACAAGCATTTCCTCTAAATTTTGCACTGACTCTAAATCATCTATCTTTATAACATTTCTATTAATCAAACTGCAATCCCAATTTTCTACATCCTTTTCTAATTGTTTTTGTTTTAGATTTTTGTTTGATGCTTCAAGTTCCTTTTCATCTATCCGAGTCATGAGATTCTTCACTTCCTCCCTCCCAATCGGAGACTCTATTATTCTCTTATTTTCACTTTCTCCCTCCCACTCTAACAACTTTTCTTCTTGATTGTTTTTCTGCGATTGTTTCAGAATCTCATCATCTTTTTTCATAACTGCTCTGCAGCAATAAACCTCATACTCTAATTTATCGATCGGCTGGTTTTGCTTTTTAACTCTAAACTTTAATATCCAATTTGGTTTATCATAGTTCCCCTCTAAAACAGTCTTATTTGACTCTTTATCATAAACCCTTAAAACTTTATCATCTAAATAGATACTAAGTCCTGAGTCTGCCAACTTACGCAATGATAACAGATTCTCAGAAACATCTTTAGCTGTAAAAACGTTTAACAGCCTTATAACCCTCTGTTTAGAAGAGTCTGTGTTTAGTAATAAATCCCCTTTGCCGTCTATTTCGATATCAGCAATTTCATTCTTATTTGCGCTATTAATTGTTTTATTGTCGCATTTTTTAAAGTTGCTCAAGATCATACTATCATTTATAATATGATCAGTCGCACCCGAATCAGCAATAAAACTGATATATTTATCTGAATAGCTCTTACCTGACTCGGTATCCTCTTCCCACGCTCTCCGTACTTTGGGGCCTATTACTTTATCCTCTTTCCTCTTATCCTCTTTCTTCTTATCCTCTTTATTTCTAAAATTGTTATTTTTAGTAAACCTTTTCTTATCATCTTTATTACACATAATCCTCTTATTTTTAAACTTCATGTTATAGTGAAATTTTCCTTCTTTATTTTTCTTAAAATTTTTACCTCTAAAATTTGGCTCTACATACCTATTGCTGGTGCTTGCCACTGCCAACTTGGGACATTTAGTGCCCTTATGACCCTTTATCTCCTGGCACAGGTAGCAAAACCATTTGCCCTGTGCCCTAAATGGACACTCCTTGGACCAATGTCCCTCTTTGTTGCATCTGTAGCACCGTTCTCCTCTTGCCTCTGTATGTTGGGCTCTTTGAGCCTTAGGTTTTTCCTCTAATACTTCTACCTTTTTTTCCGCCTCTAACTGTGAAATGAAAGTTTTAATTTCGTCTAAAGTCATTTCCTGAGCAGTAGTTCGTCTTCTAAATATGTCAGCGTTTCGCAACTCGGGAATAACTGAGGAAACAGCCTGATAAAAGGCTGACCTAATTTCTTGGGGTGTTAACTCTATTACATCCTCACATGCCTCGTATTCTCTGACTATTGCATCGAATCTATCACAAAAATCGTTTACTGTCTCGTCCCTATTCATTCAAATCGCATATAGTCTCGATCTAACCGAAGTATGTGTTACATTTGCTTCTGTCCTTCTTGAGCTTCTTAACCTCTTTAAGATCTCTATAGGTTCTCTAACATTTAAAACTTTCTTATGATATTTTTCATCTAAATGATTAATAATTATATCTCTAACTAAGTTTTTCCTCTTAAGTGTTGTTGACTCTGACCAGTTTTGAGTATTTTCGCTATTTGGTTCAATTATATCTAGCAAGTTATTAGTCATCAGTTCTGACTTTAAATAATCCAACCAGATCTCGAAATTTGAATCCCTTTTTAATTTGTAATCTCTTTTAATGTTAATCTTCATGTTTATTAGTTCCTCTTCAACTACCTTCTTAAGTGACTCTACCTCTTTATTTGAATTTTCGTTATCTTTAGATAAATCTTGACCGTTTGTTTGTTCGTTCGTCTTGTCGTTTGTCTTGGTTCTCTTAGTGTTGGTCAAATTACTTTCATTCTCTAAATCGATTGTTTTCCTCTTAAAACTCTTAGATTCTAATGTAGGATTAATATTAATTGGATTTTCCTTTCTAACCTCTAATACTCTTAAGCGTAGCCTCTGAACCTCCAGATTGTCTTTAGATGTTTGAGCCAAGGTTTCCATCATAGTTTTGGCTCCATCCATCACATTATTTAAATAAGCTGCCGCCGAAGCCAGATCCTTTGTCATTCTAGCATTGTCTTCCGCCACCCTCTGGCTCCCCTCGAAGAGTTGTTTCAGCTGATCTATCATTCTCTCTCCGATCGCCAGATCTGCCTCCCTTGGAAAATCATATCGATCAGGAGCTTGCATGACTTTGTCTTCTATTATGTTTATTTTATTTATTTCCATCGTCTTAGGTGTAACTGTAAAATTAAAACATTATTTTTGTTACCTGGGTTTTCTCTAACTCTATTTTACAAGGCCTTTTTACTCTAGACTCTACTTCTAGTTTCATCTTAACATCTAACTTCAACCTCTGTCCTCTTATAGAATTTTACAGTTCTTTCTTAAATTATTCGTATTTATTTGGCAGAGAGGCAAATTCGAGAACGAATTAGAGAGATTTTTATTTTATCTTTTGTTGTGAGTTGAACTTACTTTTTTCCTTTTTTTGATCCTCTTTACTCTTAATCCCCTCTTTGGGCTCTTCTGATAAAAGCTCATCTTCACTCTCGTTCAGCTCTAGGACTGGCGTGTCTAAATCTGAGTACTCTCCCTCGCTTTTGTAGTCCACCAGACCCATTTTCCCACGGTCCTCTTTTTCTGTCATCTATTTCAGGATTTTGAAACAAATTATTTTTACGTATATAAAAATGTTTATCATGCAGTGCATGTTCCCAACTCTACATTATTCCTCTTTAAAAACATCTAATACCAGGTTGTTGCAAAATAAAATTTGTTTCGTGCTTCTGAATCGTGATAAACGTACAACAATTCGTCACGACTCGAAACGAAATATCCTTTCCTCGGATAGCGCCACACGTACATGCACACCTCTTTATACATACGGCTTCACGCACGGCAATGAAAACCTGTGTAAGAGGTTGGCCACGCGCTCATACGGGACACCAATCCGAGTCCTTTGACATCTCTAGCGGCTGGTCATACAATACCGTACCTACATCAAGTATCATATGACCAAAGCCCTGAAATATATTTATCCTCTTCTGAACACATTAATCTACCGGCTGTTCAGATTATTAAGAGGAGGAGAAGAAAAATCCAAATCAAAAAAATATTTTGTCTTAAGTTAAAGACAAATTTATATTATCGTCTTCAGTGAAATTTCCCTCCAAGCACATACTCTCAATAATTTAATTTTTTCTCCTCTCATTGCCTCCCTCTAATTTTCTGGGAAATAAAACCTTCCCCCACGTACGCATGTACACACACACGCACTGCCTAAGTTTCGCGAAATGGTATTTTCAGCATTTACCATTCCCCTCTCTATCCCAACTTCAAATGTACGCGTGCTCACACGTATACACGCATGTCTACATCTTACTTGATCAGCTTCACAAGCAACTTCGCCGAACAGTGGCGTGCAAAACATTTCCCGGAAACTGGCAACACCGGCACGTTTCCCTCGCTCATACTGCCAGCCACCAAACATGTTCGAGCCTGTATGCCGGCTCCTCGCTCTTATGACGCCACTTCCAATTCTGAGAATGCATATACTCTTCATTCCCTTTTTTTTTTTCTTTATAAACTGGCAAACTCTACGTGGTTCTTATGGCGTCACTTTTATTAAGAGAAATTATCATCAACTTACCTTCTAAATACCTCTTGATTTCTCGCCTCTAAAGTCTTCTTATTATTTTTCCTTTCCACTCTAACACTCCAGTCTCTTATTGATTTTTCCTCAATCAATTAGTTCACTTTTTCAGGGATGCCTAAAGCAACTTTGGGCGATCAACTCTTTAACACTCAAAACACTCAAAAACACGACTCTATCAAGTTCAATTGTTAACTCTTTTTGTTTTTCACAAAACCAAACACCGGCAACAGAAAACTTTATGGCGCAGTGGAAGCGTGCCCTGGGCCTATAACCTGTTGGACTTCTTTATTGTAACACATGAAATGAAAATGAACACATGAAGTAGGTCTTTCCTTTTGTAGCTCTTGCGAACGACTGACCGAGGATCTCGCCACCATCTGGCGGCAGCATGATCTGCTGCTCACACACACCAACACCGACAAAGCCAATTCCTCTCAAATAGGCATATGAAACTTAATAATTTTTGCGAATCTATATTTTTTAATGGCGCCGCCCATAAATCGTCAAATTAATCTAGACCAAAAATATTTGATCAAAAGTACGCAAAAAACCCTTCAAAATGTCTTATGTTACAGTTACCGCACAAAAAACCTTAAATAAAATTAAAAAAAAAGTTTAATTGTAGATTCTGTTAACAAAACAAAAAGTATTAAGGGGGGCAAAAGTTATATGTAAAAAATAATAAAATGAAATAAAACCTACAAAATGTCGTCCAAAGAAAGAGAGATGGATGCAAAATAGGAATCATATTTAAAAGTAGAATACAGTAAGTAGTCCGGTCAAAGTAGACATTTCAAATAACAAAAACTCCGACAGAGCTGAATTTTGGTAGAGACCTTGGGTACACCAGTAGAAATAAAGCGCCAAAAGTCCTCATAAATCCCATGTGTGCTAAAAAAGTTATTCAAGGTCAAAGGCCAAAATTTTCGGTTTTTCGAAGTTTTATTAAAAATAAGTAAGTTTTATTAAAAATATAGTCCAGACAAAAATTGTAGATCATAAAATCTACAAAAATAGTCCTTATACTTTTTTTCCTAAGAACCACCATTCCTAAGATATCGCCGTTCTAAATGTTGAATGAGTTACATTCTACATGATATGCACACAAATGCCACGTATACAGGGTGTTTTGCTAAGGTCTGAACAGGGTATGCCAATAGATTCTAAATGGTCTCCTGATTAACGTTTGTGTGGATACTTCCGCCTTAAAATCTGTCCTTCCCCCCTAAAATCGCGATTGAAAATTCTTAGGAAAAAAAGTATAAGGACTATTTTTGTAGACAATTTTATGATCTACAATTTTAGTCCGGGCTATATTTTTAATAAAACTTACCGTTTTCGAGAAAAATCCGAAAAACCGAAAATTTTGAACTTCGACCTTGATTAACTTTTGGCACTTTATTTCTACTGGTGTACCCAAGGTCTCTACCAAAATTCAGGTCTGTCGGAGTTTTTGTTATTTGATCACTCTTTTATAAGTACTAGTACTAGGTTGCTGCATCAGCAGAAAGTGGCGGCGGCGCGTGCACAGACACAGCAGGTCGTTGGACTCGTGGCTCTGGATGTGGGTCGTGTCAACTCCTCCCTCCTGATATATCCCGCTGATTAGATTTTAAGCTTGACTGACCTGAGGTCTTGGTAGGACTCCGAGATCGCCCGGAATGCGGTTGTGTGAATGATTTACGGGAATATGGCTGGATGGACGATTTCTAATTTTGCCTTTTTTCTTTTGAGTTTGAAAGCTATAATTAGATATACCAGAAATTGTTATCAAAATTGTAAACGGACTAAAACCTAGTAGCGAGACTCTGCCGTTTTCTTATGTTGTTGAGATGTAGATCGTGTAGTCTATGTCTAGCTTAACACGTTTCTCCGCAGGGCTGCTTTGAAATACCTATTGGTGGCAGGGCTTCAAATGTCCTAATCTACTTGTTGGTGAATTCCTTCTGGTGCTTAAAATGTAAGAAATTTCGGAAAAACGTAAAGGAAAAGCACAATAAGTAATTAATCGAAAAAAAGGCACAAAACCTGCTTCGATAAGATTATAACACTTTGAATGCAAAAAATGTAAATCAATGTTTACTGAGATGATTGTACGACGGAAGTTTTATACGGAATTTCAATTCAAAAATAAAGTAGTTTCAGAGCAGGTGGATATATGTATAATTTAAAATTGTTTTTTCATAAAAAGTAGTGGATTTTTGAGCTAAGATTTATTTAAAGCGAATTTAAATACATTTGGCGACAATCACTTTCATCAGCCATTGTTTTTTGCCGATTTTCGGTAAGTTTTGATACACGAGGACTTTAAGGTTGTAAAGTTGTCAGTGCAGAATAACAAGGTAATTTGGACAGATTTGGGTCGTGTACAAGTAATTGTGAAAACAATTCCGTGTCGTTTTACAGTTCCTATTACAATGCCAATGAGAGGACGAGCTGACATAGGTCGTCGCAGTCAGTCAAATGCGCGGTGAACTACAATACTTTTGTGCGAACTGCACTGATGACAAGCGCGCGATGGATAGTGAAAATAAAATAGTCGTTTTGGCATGTCCCAATTACGTTCGAGAGCGTCTCTTTTAGATTTCATTTCAATCGGAATACAGAACATATGGGCAATAGTTACTTTAGATCCTGGCATAGGAGTTTCAGTATCGCATTACAAACAGACATTCAGTTTTAACCGACTTCCAAAAAACAAGGGGTTATCAATTCGACCCGTATGTATTTTTTTTTTTTATGTCTGGTCGCGCATAACTTTTGAACGCGTGAGCCGATTTTGATGATTCTTTTTTGTTGGATAGCCTAAGATTCTCCGGAGGTACAATGATATACATATATGAAAACCCTGAGGAGTCAGGGGACGCCACAACAGAGACGTAAATTGATATAACAATGATAAATGTCCTGGGACTCGTATACAAAATGACTAGGTGCATGATTTGAGGGTCACAGATTGTACGTGCATGGGTCATTGATTGTACATTCCTAGGGTTCAAAATGGCGGACCAAACATGGCGGCTTTTTGTTAGAATATCTTTGAAATCATGTGAAAATAGCTTTACAGGTGTAAGTTTTGAACACGTGAATCGATTTTGATGATTATTTTTTTGTTGCATAGTCCAAGATTCTCCGGAGGTACAATGATATGTATGTATGAAAACCCTGAGGGACAAAAGGACGCAACAACAGAGAGATAAATCGAAATAAAAATGATAAATGTCTGGAACTCATAAACAAAATGAGAATATTTGGTTGTAAATTCGGTGCCCGATTGCTAGGATTCAAAATGGCGGACCAACCAAAATTTACTAAAAAATATTACACTAAAAAGAATGAAATAAAAAAATTTAAAGAAAAAAAATACATAGAACCGACTCCAAATAATCCCAAGCCCTAAAAAGTATAAAATAATTATATTAAAAGTCCCCTGCTACTACTTTCAACATTGAATACCAAGACTTTCCTAGACTCTTGAAGTCGGTGTGAAAACCTGACTGATATTAATCCAATACTAAATAATCAATGCAATCAGTTTGTCTGTATTAATTGAATTAATATCAGTCAGGTTTTCACACCGACTTCAAAACTCTAGGAAAGTCTTGGTATTTAATGTTGAAAGTAGTAGCAGAGGACTTTTAATATAATTATTTTATACTTTTTAGGGCTTGGGATTATTTGGAGTCGGTTGTATTTTTTTTTTTTACTTTTTATGTATATGCACATAGTATATGTGGGACTTCAAATAAGTTCGGAATTTCAAATAAGTCCGACATGGCAGTGCACTCCTAAACATCAGTGGCGCCAGAATGGCAAATGCGGCGAAGGACGGGAGCTTTTTGACTTTTAGGCTGATGGCGCAGCGTGGCAGCCTCGTTCTCGAAGCGGCACTCAACGAGGACGGACAGACACCAACCCGATAAAACAGTGGACTGCTGGAAATTATTGGAATTATTTCTTTATCTAATTTTCCTAAATGGGGGCTCAACCGGGATATCGGGGAAGTGTCGAGAGTTTTGTGCAGGATTAGTTTGCTGTATAATTTTATTCGCCGGCAAGGTGGTGGAAGCAGAAAAAAGAAGAAAAAACGTCACCGAGACGACAGGTGGCGGAACGACGAGCAGAAACGAGGACGAATCCAGCTGAGCGGTGAGTACAATTGGCTAATTACTTAAATTTTTGGTAAGGCTTGGCGGTGGACAACGGTTTAAAAAAAACAAAAAACAAAGGCTGGTCAGGTCGCGAGAGAAGAAAGAAATACGAATTGGAAGCCAAATTTGGGGCGATTTTTCGGTATCTAACGGTCTTTAGCGGTTTCTAGAAATGAGTAAAAGGAATAGGGAAAGCACGCGGTGTGATGATGACAGTCCTACTTACGAGGAAATGGTGAAGGAGTTGGAGGAGAAAAATCGTGCCATTGCTGCAATGAAATTAGGGACAAGGAGATTGAACTCCTGCGGTAAAGAAGAGAGTTGACTCGATTGTTTTCCCCAGTACGACGTCCGAAGCTTGTGGGAAATTTTCCTTAACGGATATTCGAGAGTCAATGCACAAGTTCGACGGTAACGGCAGATATTTGGTTGTGAAGAGGATTAGGGATTTCGAGGACACGGCAGCATTTATGAAGTGGCCTAATCCTGAACTGCAGAAATTTGTTGTCGGGAAAAGTTTGCTAATCGGGGCGGCCAAGTTGGCGCTGCGAAGTCAAACAGGAATTACTTCCTGGGAGAATTTACGGGAATGAATACGAGGTCAAAGAAAATAGCGCAGAGATACATGAACGGCTGAGATCACGGAAGAAGTTACAGTCGGAAACATTTTATGAGTATTTCTTGACTATACGTAGGCTAGGGAATCGGGCTAAACTGGAGGAGGAGGCAATTTTCAAGTACACAATCGACGGCATAGAAGACGATAGCCATCGAAAACTAATTTTGTACTGTGCTAGTATTTCAGAATTTCGGGAAAAACTAGAAGTTTATGCAGATTTGTGTAGGGTCAATCGAGCGGTTAAGCAGAGTCGCGGCGTAATTCCGAAAACAAGTAAAGATAAGCAATCAAGGAATTTTCGCTGTTTAACTGCGGAGAGGAAGGCCACGCAGGGAAAGCATGTCCTGATAGAAGCAAGGGGGTAAAGTGCTTCCACTGTAAAGGTTTTAGGCACATTAGCGCAAAGTGTCTAGACAAGCGAAGCACCAGCGAGAGGACCCCTGAAGCAATAACCTATCTGGTATAGAACAGGGATGCGAATGCAGGGATGACAAAGACTGTAACCATAAACGGGATGCAATTGCAAGCCTTAGTGGACACGGATAGTGACCTTGATTTTGTAAACGGTGACACATTCAATAAATTAAAACTGGAGAAGTTGGGCAACAAAGTAGATTTCAGAGGAGTGGGCACCAACTTATTCACTTCGCTGGGCTCATTCGAGGCCACAGTTCTAGTTGACGGTCACAAAACTAAACAAGAATTCAATGTGGTGGATTCAAACATTCTTCCTAGAGCCGTTATAATCGGGAAACCGTTGCTGGAAGGATTCCGAGTTACCATAAGTCGTGGTGAAGTCTGTTTTGAACCCGGAGATGTGTTGCCAGATGTCAATTGTTTCAGTTTCGAAAAAGAAAACGGTGTTCAGGTCGATATCGTTCCCAAGGCAAGCAAATCGAACGCGGGGATCATTCAGGATTTGGTTAAGATTTATAAAAAGAAGGAAGTAGGAGAGGACCCCGGTTTTGAAATGTCTATACTATTGAAAGATGACACACCGATCCACGCACCTCCGAGGCGTTTGGCGAAACCTGAAGCTGAATTTGTTCGAAGGCAACTAGACGAGTGGTTGCAGGAAGGGATAATTACGCCAAGCGCGGCGGAATTCGCGAGTCCTATAGTTCTGGCCAAAAAGAAAGAAGGAGGTTATCGTGCAAATTCAATCGTGTTCATTCTTCTTCACAAGTTGTGTTTTCTATGTCAATAACTTTGGTATGAGATGTAACATAGTTACTTATAAATTCCTTCGTTGATGCGTCGCGAACAATGACTGTATTAAATTTTGCTAGGGTTTTTATAAGGTCTTCATCTAAGCGTTTAAGTTCAAGACTACCGAATCTACTTGATTTTTCAATTCAAATTCTTTTGTAAATAATTTATTTTGTGCTGTGAATCCAGCTAAAGAGACTTTTTTAAAGAAGGTAAATTCACCTCCGCAAAGGTATTCGACATTTATCAAGCAGCTCATTGTTACCGTGATATTGTAAGTCTTTAACCAACAGCATAAATTGTAACATCCTTATATAGGTTTTAAAAGTTAGTATACACATTTCGATCCTTATCGATTTCTACACTCCCGTCATATTCAGCCTACACAATGCAGGTAACAGTTGTTTTTAAAGCCTCCTTAAATCTTCCTTCAATTCTAACCGTCCCTTGATTTAATAGATTCGCGCAGGTAGAATAATACGACAGATCTGTAGTCAAATCGATGTTCTGGTCAGGGCCAAACATTGGCCCCGATTCTTTGTCCTGAAAAACATGAAGCATATTGTTAGGGGTTTAGGACTGGTAAAGAAAAGACGCGCTTTCGAAATTCTAAAAAATGACTATATATTTGCAGCGATCCGTGCAGCTCGGCGGTTAGCAAGAGAAGCAGGCTGGTATCAGAGGTTTTACAAATCTAGGCGACACAGTACAGTTTTTTCATTATTGAAGGGCATTAAGTACAGCAATTGAGAGTAGGCAAAATTAGTGAACAGCAAAATACAGAAAGCTAAAGATGAAGATGATGATAATGTAGGTTGAGTCTAAACATTCCGCCCGCCTCGTGTGTAGCACGACCTCGTACACTTGTGAGAAGTATCCGTCCTTCATGAGAGTAGTAAGCCGCCCGCCATGAAAGGAAGTAAGCCGCCCGCTTTAAAAGGAAGTAAGCCGCCTGTCATGAAAGGGTGCCCCAAAGAAATTACCAGAATCTAGTAAGAAGAAAATACGCAGGAGAATAAGTAGATGCTTGCTGAATTTTGTTAGATTAGTAGAATTGCAACTTTATTTTTAAGCTAGACTATTTTGTTTTCTCGTTTTCGCTCTCTTGTGTATCTGCGGGCAATACACATAACTTAACAAACGGTCGTTTAAAATAACCGTCTTTATGTCTGATAGTGGCTACTCGGATTTGTCCATCTGAGCCAGGATGAAGAGCGACAATTCTACCTAGAAGCCAACATTGTGGTGGTAAACTGTTCTCTTTGATTAACACTAGGTCGTTGACTTTAAGAGGGTCTGACGAATGTTGCCATTTGTACCTCAATTGAAGATTATAGAGGTACTCCTTGTACCAGCGACTCCAAAAATGTTGGTACATTTGCTGCACCATCTGCCAGCGGCTTAATTGATTAATAGGTATCTCAAGGAGGCTGGGCTCCGGCACAGCTAAAAGATTTTCGCCAACCAAAAAATGTCCAGGAGTTAAGGCGGTGAGATCTGATGGATCGTCAGATATTGCTTGCAAGGGACGTGAATTGAGACAGGCCTCGATTTGCGTCAATAATGTGAGCATTTCCTCAATAGAAATTAGATGGCTACCGACGACTCGTTTAAAGTGGTGTTTCATGGCTTTAACACCAGCCTCCCACAAACCTCCAAAGTGTGGTGAGTAAGGTGGGATAAAATGCCATTCGGTACCGTCCTTCAGCGTTAGTTGAGGAATAGTAGCCTCATTAATAAGCTGCTGGAGATGTTGTGTAAGTTGCTTATCAGGAGCTACAAAAGTTCGCCCATTATCGCTGTATATGCGAGCGCAATGTCCTCGACGACTGACAAAACGACGAAAAGCAGCAACAAAAGCTTCAGCCGTAAGATCCATCACAAGTTCTAAATGAATGGCACGAGTTACGAAGCATATGAAGCAAGCAACATAAGTTTTTGTCTGTAGGCGACAACGACCTTTCCTAAGTTTGACGACGAATGGGCCAGCAAAGTCGACTCCGCTATGTAGAAAAGGCTTAGCAGGACGTATTCTGTCTACTGGTAGATCTCCCATCAATGGAGTACGAGAAGTTCCTTTAAACCGACAACAAATAACACAACGACGGATGAATTGCCTCACTTTGTTACGACCATTTAGCAGCCAGTATTTGCTACGAATATTTTGGAGAGTAGCTTGCGTTCCACCGTGTAACGTCTTCGAATGAGAGTAGGCTATTACCAGTTGAGTTAAGGGGCTATCAGCAGGCAAAATGATAGGGTATTTCTCACCCTCAGATAGCAGAGAATGTTTCAGGCGTCCACCTACACGGAGTAATAACTCGCCGTCAAGCTTGGGATTAAGCGGACGTAATTTGCTACTAGAGGGTAGCACAGTATTCTTATCCTTTGCCAGTAGCTTAATCTTCAAAGAAAAATATCGATGCTGTACAAGTCTAATAAGTACTTCAGTTGCCTTTTGAATTTCGTCGGCTTTTAGTGTTCCAGACTTGCGAAGAGTAGGTTTGCGTTGGCAGTTATAGTACAGTCGAAAGCATAGGGCCGTAATTCGGAAAAGTTTCATCAAATCAGAATAACGACGAAGAAGAGACATGAGAAAGTCTTCCGTCATAGGGTTGGTGGTTGCAGAGGATATGGAAGTGCAATTAATACGAGTAGATTCTTCCATGTCTTCGTTGGCGAGAGATATTTCATTTACAGGCCAGTGGTCAGGCGAAAGACTGAGCCAAGTAGGACCTTGCCACCACAATGTAAACTGCTGCAATTCAGAAGCTGGTATGCTACGGGTAATGCAATCAGCAGGATTATCAGCTGAAGATATATGATGCCATACTGCGTTAGGTAGTTTCTCATGAACTAATGAAACCCTATTTGCAATATAAACCTTCCACTTAGAAAGATGTGCACGCAACCAAGCTAGGACGATTGTCGAATCTGTCCAAGCATGTATAGGGACATTAGAAAGCTCTAGATTAGTGTGTAAGTAAGGCAGAAGCTCGGCTAGTAATGCAGCGCCGCATAACTCCAATCTCGGCAATGAGACAGTGCGTAAAGGGCTCACACGCGTCTTGGAAGCGAGAAGACGTAGTTCGTAGTTATCAGCATCATGAATAATTCGCAAATAAACAGCGGCACCATAAGCAGCTTGCGAGGCATCGCAAAAGCCGTGCAGTTCAAGCTTTTCTGAAGAAGTTTTTAGACCAATCCAACGAGGAATTTTTAAATCCATATCATGTAGTTGTTGTTTAAAATAAAGCCATTCAGCACTCAACTCTGACGGTAATTCTTCATCCCAATCAATTTGATTTTTCCAAAGAGTTTGGAGGAATATCTTAGCCGTTATCGTAATAGGCGAGAGCCAGCCACAGGGGTCATACAAGCGACTAATATCGGCTAAAACAGATCTCTTAGTTAAAACAGGCGAATTAG
Source organism: Machimus atricapillus (assembly GCA_933228815.1). Lineage (NCBI taxonomy): Eukaryota > Metazoa > Arthropoda > Insecta > Diptera > Asilidae > Machimus > Machimus atricapillus. The sequence goes on from OW121788.1 coordinate 10,584,642, forward strand.
GAAGTTGTATAGTAAATTTGAAACAATCAAGTGTAGGGCACCAGATGATTCCTAAGGTTTTTATTTGTGAGTCGCTAACGAGTTTTACAGATGAAGTCAGCTCTCGATCCTCTAATGGAATGCCATCAAGTAATTTTATAGAATTGGCGAGCCATTTTCGAAGTTTAAACCCTCCTTGCAGAAGTAGGGTGTTAAGTTCATTGCGTAAGTTCAAAGCTTCTCTGAGATTAAAAGCGCCAAAAAGAGCATCATCTACGTAAAAGTTTTCAAGTAAGATTTTTGACGCGTTTCCGTATTGATCTCGGTAGTCAGTAGCTAGTTGCTGTAGGGTTTTACAGGCTAAGTATGGTGCACAGGCGGTCCCATATGTGACTGTTAGAAGTCTGTAGCATTGTACTAGTTAGTTCATTTGGAGAATTTCTCCACAGTATTCGCTGAAAGTCCGTATCTGGACGATCGATTAAAATTTGTCTAAACATTTTTGCGATGTCTGCGGTATAAACAAAAGGATAGTAAGGTATAGGTATAGATAGGTAAGTAGTAACAATTAGCCGAGTCTTTACTTTCATTCTGAACTAATTCCATATGATTCAAAGAAAGATATTCTTCAATGAAATCCGAATATTCCCGAAAGAGTGTAGGGTCTCGACTAAATCTTTTCTCCATACGGAGCAGAGAGCTCATAGCAGCTTCACGATAGTTTCCAAGCGCAAGATGGTTAGATTTAAATGGAAGTTTTACCACATATCTTCCCTCAGCATCTCTGCAATAAGTGTTTGCAAAGATAGCTTCGCATTCCGCTTCATCGGGTGTGTAAATTGTAGCTTTTGGGGGCTCTTCTGTTTCCCAAAATTTTCTAAGTAACGAATTTAATTCCACGGTTGATGTATGTAGGTACCTTATTCTAGGAGCTGACATTTATTGTAGAGTTCTCAGAGCTGGTGTCCGTCAAGTGCCAATGGGCACTCCCGTAGCTCAAAATACTACGCTGGGCTGGATACTATCAGGAAAGATCGAAAGTGATTTCTCTCAAACAACAGCCATTTTTAGCCTACATACATCAACCGTGGAATTAAATTCGTTGCTTAGAAAATTTTGGGAAACAGAAGAGCCCCCAAAAGCTACAATTTACACACCCGATGAAGCGGAATGCGAAGCTATCTTTGCAAACACTTATTGCAGAAATGCTGAGGGAAGATATGGACATAGGCCCGAGGGCTTATCGAATTCAGGATCAGCGAGAGGTAGGCCTATAATATGCGGCCAGTTTTCACGTTTAACAGCTTTAGAGGGTATTAGGTGTGTAAGTGTGGGCAAGACTAACGATTGGACATTATATTTTAGTGTTGAATCGATGCCCGATACAATGTTGTGAGTAACGACGGCTTGCACAACACCTGCATTACATTGTCCTACACCTAACACCGAGATATTTGCTCCCTGTTTTCGTAAGCCTGAAATGGTCGCCAAACCTTCAGTTATGAATGAGGATTCTGATCCTTGATCTAGTAGGGCTCGAATACGAAATAGACGACCGTCAGAAGATTGAATGTATACAACAGCTGTGGCTAGTAAAACAGAAGAACTCCTATTATTTGCAACATGTGCTATTGTAGTATTAATACTGTGTTGTTGAATGTCCTTTGAAACCGAAGGAGCAGTTGCTGATGGTTGCGCAGAAACAATAGATTGAGGAGCAGTAGCGGATGTTGATTTATGAATCATAGTGTGGTGTTGCTCGTTACATTTTTGACATCGCTTAATAGAAGTAAACGCTTCGACTGTATGATTTTGTCGGAGACAGTTGGTGCATAAATTTTTAAATTTAAGAAAAGCGATGCGTTCATCAACTGATTTTGCTTTAAATTTAGGGCAAAATAAAATAAAATGTTTTTCACGACAACACACGCACGCCAGTGTTGACGGTGCGTGGTGAGAATGATGAGCATAAGCTTTAGAAGTGCGCAAATGCACTTTTGATTTGTGCCCAGTGCCTATAGACGGTTTATTTTCGTTAAGTGCATTTAGAGCCTGCAGTCGAGTTTCAAGAAAATCCTGCAGAGACTTAAAAGCTGGAACGTCTTTTGATGAAACTAGAGAAGTTTCCCAATCCTTGCGAGTACTGTCATCTAATTTGTTGGTTAAAAAATAAACCAACCAATCATCCCAATCCTTTAAGACCTGCGCCCATACGATCCAGCGGTCTGCGTTCATGCATCGAGCTTTAAGCTGTTGCTGCACGAAAATATTGAAATCCATGCTTTCTTATGGAGCTTCGCCCATAAGCGATGCATGGCGATGCATCGACGCCTGGAAATGTTGAACATTTCTCAATATTTTCATGCATCGGGACGCATCAGCCGGTTTGAACCTAGAGTGGACTTTCAAACTTGCAAGTTTAAAGTTGTGCATTCACAGCTGACTGTTTACATCCCGGCAAAGTGTACCTGAAACATTGGACGCACCTAATAGCAGAATTCCTATTAAAAGAAATTTAATTAATATTAGTAAGATCCATTTTTATCCTTTTAATTTTCAAAATTGCTCCTTTAATAAAATTCCTGCGCTGTGCTGTGGCTGTGCTGCGGCTGTGCTGTGGCTGTGCTGTGACTATTGACAATTTGTGGCATTGTGAGATGACGGATCTTATGGGCGAACCTCTGAATTGCCATGCAGCGGCAGGCATCGAGATCCATCAACAGCTTAAAGCTTGATGCATGAACGCAGCCCGCTGCATCGTATGGGCGCAGGCCTTCACAGGTCGCGAAAGATTATCCAGAGCTCTTACAGCTTGATTGAATCTGTCCAAGACTCTTCTAAGCTCGCTTGAAGTTTCCGACGACATATGAGGTAGCGTAATAAGTTCATGAATATTGGTATTTACTAAAACACGTTTATTCTCATATCTCGACAGGATAATATCCCACGCAGAATTATAATTTACGCTCGTTATAGAAAAGTGCTTTAATAACTTGGCCGCTTCACCCGTGATGGCAGATTTAAGATAATGCATTTTCTGCACATCTGATAAAGAGCAATTATTGTGGATAAGCGACACATAATGCCCGTTCTCCAATTGCGAACCGACCAACTACGAACCAAATAACATCGCGCCATCGCTTTCCATTTTCTTATTAGAGTCATCTTCTCTCTCGCTTGTGTTTTGGTCAACCGAGCTAACTTTTTAAATGTGTGCGTTTAACCAAAAGTAATAGTCCCCCACTCAGCAACGATATTGTACCAGAATAGTGACGTCGCCGCAGCTTTTTCGCCGGTTCTCAAAACATCAGTACACTAATTATAACACGGAGCACTTATAAAAATGTGCGCGGTAGTTTCAGGAGAATATTAAAAGTTAAATTGAGAAGTTTTTCCGCTCAAAAAGTGGTGAAAACTTCCACATTTAACATTTGCCCGATTGTGTTTTCGCAGCTGGCAGGCACAACTACAGGCAAGGGCTTAATACTTTACACGGGGTTGAGCTTTTTCTTTCGGTGGTTCGTAGTTGGTCGGTTCGCAATTGGAGAACGGGCATAAGTATCGTGGAAAGAAGGCCAATCTAAAAAGGATCCACTAAAGCTTGGTAGCTGAATTTTTGGAAGCTTTATAGCTTGGGAAGAAGAGGAGGTCTTTACTGTCGAGTGAAATAAATGAGCCTCATTTTCGGTCAACTCCTCTCTGGGAACTTGAAAAGCTTCCAGCTGCTTTTTGATCCAACTGATCGTTTCAATATATTCGCATTCCACTTTGGAATAACTATCCGCAGTAAAAAACTCATCGGATTTCAGAGTTTCATCACAGATAAGATAACAGATTTCTAACGCCAATGGAAAGTTGTAAGCCAGAATTTGCCCGTAGCAGACAGTCACCGTAGCGGACAAAAGCTTTTGAACCTCAGGCGCAGAATAGCTTTAGTCAAGCAAGGCGCTTTATTTCCTATTTAGATTATGGGCGCGGGGGTTTTTGGTTGCGAGGGGTCGAGGGTGATGCTCGAATTGGGCGGAAGGGAATCGCCGAGAGACGCGCGCCGTCAGGGGTAAGATGGATCGTATCGATCGGGAGGGTGAAATTGTGTGCGGCCGCGCCGCTGAGCTGCGTGTCGAGCGACGAATCCATCTTACCCCTGACGGCGCGCGTCTCTCGGCGATTCCCTTCCGCGCAATTCGAGCATCACCCTCGACCCCTCGCAACAAAAAACCCCCGCGCCCACAAGCGCTCGCTGGCTGCCTCGCACAAATTCTCGCTCACCGCCCGCCGTCCCCGCAACCGTCTGTCAAAATGCCACCACATGACCTTTTCGTCTGGAATTTTACTTAGCGCGGTGCGGGAAATGATACAAGTGAAATTTTAATAATGCTTAAACAATATAAAACAATTAGGGAGGAAGGAGGGCTAATTAAACCAATTGATAAATTTTTCGAAATGTGCAAAAAATATGTAGAAATATTTACAAAGTTATATAAAAATCGTCCGTATATTCAAAACTTGCGAAAACTGATTGTGGACGCATGCATTGATGATCCCTTTAGTACTTATGTTGATTGGTTTGACAACACGCATCCTTGTTATGATCATAGAGTTAAAACTCTCGAATTTTTTATTTTAGTTTTGTTAAGAAAAAATTGTAAATGGACGATGGACATAAAAAATTCTCAGAAAAGAATGGGCTCAAAAAATAAAAAACTAATAAATATTACAAGTCAGTAAAATCCATACATTTAAAATAATAAATGCAGCCCCTCTTAGAAATCAAATCATTTCACCAAAGTTTTATTAAAAAGTTTTGTCTAGCTATGTAGGTAGGTACGCTAATATACCATTCCATACAAATAACCAAAAATATTCCGTTTTCTCATAATATAAAGGCTAAAAGGCAAAACATTTCTGCGGGGTTATTTTAAATGGCTTGAAATATTAATTTTAATTTCATCCTGTGTCAATTAAAAAATAATAATTTAATAACACGTCCTCTATAAAACCTATTTAAAACGATTTGAATAGTTAATCATTTATGCGGATTCAAATTAAATTTATGGATTGATTACACAATATCCGAATACTCTATCTATACCCACTGATGTAATTTATAAATTTCTTCTCGTCTCTCGTGTTCTAAGAATTCAACCGGGGCAGATCTTATCGCGATGTATATACATAGTTGCATATAACAGCTGTGACGTAGCCCTCAATACATATATATCTAAATAGGAAATAAAGCGCCTTGCACTTGCTTGACTAAAGCTATTCTGCGCCTGAGGTTCAAAAGCTTTTGTCCGCTACGGTGACTGTCTGCTACGGGCAAATTCTGGCTTAAAACTTTCCATTGGCGTTAGAAATCTGTTATCTTATCTGTGGTTTCATCATCGACATTATCAAGTAGAGTTTCATACGCTTTGGTGTATTGTTGCCAATAATTATGAAGGAGCTGAAGCCTTGCTTTTAAAAATGGCTCATCTCGTTTTTCTTTACACGTTTTATTTGCGTTCGATATAAATCTCGAGATTCTCTCGGAAATTGTTGTCACTTTGATTTTAGCTTTATCCATTTTTTAATATGTGTATGGAAAATAACAGAAAAATAATCTGATATCGCAACGTAATAAATTTGTTTTTATTATTTGCCAACTTAGTCCACCAAAATAATTTTTAAGTTCAAAAGTTCACAAGCTCAAATTTCGTATCAATTTAATCCGAAAATATACGCGAATGTAAGTTTGAGTCCAAAAAAAAAATCACAATTTCAAATGGTGTATTTCGAATTAGTCCGAAAAACCACGAAAGTCCAAAAGTCCAAATAAAATTTCACACTTTTGAGTCTGAAAAGCCCGGGAGAGTAACTTTAGTTTAAAAGTTGTAGTCAAAATTGAGCTTCCACAAAAGTTTAAAAAACTCACTCAAATTTATCACTTGCTTCTGTTTGTGCTTTTATGCATAAGAACTTTTATGTTATTTTCTGTGTTGTATATGCTGTATTATTTAGCAATTAGAATTCTGTATTCTTTAAGGTTGTAATTTTGTATTTAAAATAGTATATTGTTTTAGTTTAAGTTTTAGTTTAAATTGTTAACCGCAATGTTGTAGGCATAAGTATGATGCGTTTATATGTTAGTATATGTTTCATGCTGTTTGTCCGCGAAGTAGGACAGTAAATTTTGTTAAAAAAGTAGTAATTGGAACGGACTAACGGGATTCCAAATAATAGATAGATAATATCGCTGCTTCTCTTCCTGATGACGCTATGATGATTATGTCCAGCTGCAGCACAGGCGAATGCAGCATAAGGAGGCACGTGGGGCGCTATTTTGGCACAGACCAGATTTGGGCACAATCACCAATTTTTATTACTGGAAATTAACGCGAATCGCGGATATAGTCAATAGTTTTTTAAGTTTTTATTGTTTTTAGGTCACTTAGGTGATTTATTCGGCAATCACCACCTTCCGTTAGTCAGCACACGCGGTAGTTAACCGAATTGTTCCCCACAGGTAATCGATTAGCCCGAATATACTTTCGCCGGAATTTAATAAATTACGCAAATCGCGATTAATTTAATGCGGTTCGAAGGACCAGAAATGTTAGGGGTTTAGGACTGATAAAGAAAAGACGCGCTTTCGAAATTCTAAAAAATGACTATATATTTGCAGCGATCCGTGCAGCTCGGCGGTTAGCAAGAGAAGCAGGCTGGTATCAGAGGTTTTAAAAATCTAGGCGACACAGTACAGTTTTTTCATTATTGAAGGGGATTAAGTACAGCAATTGAGAGTAGGCAAAATTAATGAACAGCAAAATACAGTGGCATGTGAAATTAAGTAAATAATACAATGTTTAACTCGAAATACAAATTTAAGAAAGCTAATGATGAAGATGATGATAATGTAGGTTGAGTCTAAACACATATATTTTATTTTTCACGCCGCCTATGGTTGGCTAAAAATTCTGAGTTCGGCGGCTCAACCAATATTTTACGGCGCCCCGGGCATGTACCGCAAAAAATGGGCCGTCCCTCGGACTGCGAGCGCAGAGTTTCGGAGCTAAAAATAGCACAAAACTCGGCGATCGCAGCCCGAGGGACAGTTACAACGGAAAAATCTTGGCGCGAGCCTGGCGACCGAGGCGAAAAGTGCACCGCGAGCTCGGTCGAATATAAAAATTCTCGCGACCGAGAAGCTCGAGCCGCACTCGGATGCCTCGAGCCAGGCACCAGCCACAGCGAGAAGCGAGATTCGATCCCGCTGGCATCTACTCGCACAGCGGCGTGAGCGCATCGCGTGATCTGGCGCTGCCGATGTGTGAGTGGATGGCAGCGGGACCGAGAACGGTGGAAGAGATGAGTCATCGGCGCGGCTGAGGAGGTTGGCGTGGATCGGCGCGTAATTCGGGAGTCGGTACTGGAGATTGAAAGAGGAGGGTCGGAGTCTAGCTGCAGAAGAGTAGAGTCGGGAACTTAAATAAAATATTGAAAAGTTCGAATAATTTTGATGCGGGAAGGTAAAGAAGTCGGCGGAAAACCTAATAAATCAAAAGTAAAGTCGGAAAAGAATTCTTCGTGTGATGTAGCGCGGAAAAGAAAAAGAAAAAGACAATTTGTGGTGGCGAAATTTGTGTGAATAAAAAAATAACTTACCTGGGTTTTTTTTTCGTGCTCCGAGTGCTGACCCTAGACCAAAAGGAAAAAGAAGAAAAGAAAAGGAACAGGGAATTAGATATTCAAAGTTTTTTTTCCAAGTGACTTACCGCTAGACTCTCCTTATGTGGCGAACACAAGAACATGTATACGTAAAGAAAAGAAAGGAAAGAGGGAAAAATAATATGTATTAGAACAATCTTTTGTGTTCTACGGTAATAGATTAAGTGACTTACGGAAAATTTTGTTGTCTTTTTCTCTCCCGGTAGACCCGAGAACTGAAAACTAGAATAATTATCGTCCTAAGTTTTTTGGGTAATGAACCTGTAACAAATTAAGTATAATATGGACAAACATTAATTAAGTGACTCCCCGATCAAGTGACTTCCATTGGTGAACCTGCAAATAAGAAAAAAGACACGTGAACTAAAAGAATTAACTACTTAAATTTAAGTGTACCGTTAAGTTCCCGCCCGGTGGAAAACTTGGAAGAAAAAGAAGGGAAAAGAAGCGTTAAAAATTAACTTCTCATTGCGTATTCATAAACTGAGTGACTTACCGTATTAGAAGATTTTGTTGGTGAGGCTGAAAAAAAAAAGAGAGAACAAGAATTGGTGAAATAATCCTTGAAATCCTTGTAAATGATTAAATAAATAAACATATAAACAGTTAGTGAAATACTAACTAGTTAAAACCAAAGCTGACTGAACTGACACTGAATAATTATACCCGTAAACTAATAATAATAAAAATAAGTGAATAGATAAGACTAAATAAACAACCCAACTTAAAAGTAAATATATAAACGATAAACATTGAAACTAATAGATTACTCAAAAAGTACACTTACTTGGTGACCTGTATGACTCACCACGGACACACCGGCACCACGTCGGGGCCACAAGAAGAGGCAGGGTGTCGGGCGGCGGCAACAGCAGCGACGCGTCAGCAACATCTTCACAACAGCAACACCAGCAGCAGCGACATCATCACCGCATGCAGCAAGGCGCCCACCGACAAGAAAAATTGTAGCAAGTTTGTATAGGTCGAAAATATTAATAATATAACATAAGGTATGTTCAACTTTAAATTTTTTCATTTTTCTCTGGGTCACCTCTCCTCCCTCCAATGACACCATAACCCGGGCTAACCCCTCGTAGGGATCATGGGAGCTGATATTTTTTTTTGTTGATTTTGCTGTAAATAAATAGGGACCTCCCCAAACATTTTTGGGCCAAGGGGAGGTCGAAGGGAGGTTGGGGCATCGGCCAGTGTGGGGGTTCATTCCACCAGAACCCCCCCCTGAGAGTCATCCACCGCAGTGGCAGGGGTTCGGCCTGCCCTGCTCATTTTCCCCCTTTACCTTTTGTCTTCCGTGGCGCGAGAATCTTTCGTTATGGGCATTCTCGCTCTGGTGGCTTCGGGTGGCCTACCGGCACAACCCCCCCACACTACCGCATATGCTAGCCTGCCAGCTCGCGCATGCCACACACCACCAGACCAGGCGCTTTAGCCGGGCCCTGGAGAGTGTGCCCCCATAACATCGAAGGCCAATAAAAATGCGCCGTTATCAAAGAATTATTTTGAAATATGATGTCCTTTATCAAAATAGTGTATTCCAGTTCCTTTAAACAAACTGAGGTAGCCTCTTGTACTGATGGGAGGCTCTTTTGAATAATCAAATTCCATAGGTTGGTTTGGAATCTGACACCGTTTACAGATAAATTAAATCTGGTTATGTTATTGTGTTTGAAATTGTATGAATATTTTGTTCTATTTCCCGTATAAGCGTCATTGTCTATCATGCCAAACACTAATAAATTTGGTAGATGTTCTATCACAATATTGTCTAAAGATAATGTGAATATATTTGCAGGTATCGTATAGGTTTTTATCTCAACTCGCTTATATGGATATAAAGCATTTGAACGTTGAAGGAAAGATTCGTGAGCCAACATTATCCTTGGGTTAACGGTGACACGATTCATATACATAGTTGCTTCTACAATTTTAAGTCTTGGTGAATTGTCATCATTCTTTGAGAGGAGATAAAATTCAGGCTTTTCAAGCGATAGCACAACGCGCAAATCTACACCGTTCATTAGCAATTTATCTTGATTAAACATATCGCCGTGAAATTTCCCCATTAATTCTACTACACCGCTTTTACAGAAAAGCTTTTCTGTGATGTACCTATAATAATTAATATGTGATGCACTAAAGTAAAGCACCTTGCTGACCAAGAACACTTAAAGCAATTTTCAAGTTCAAGTTCACTACTTGGTTACCAAGCAAAAAAGCCTTAGCAACGCTAGCCCGAGACCATGAACACGAGGTCTAGTAAACAAACTACGAGCACGTTGCCGAAAATGTAAACAAGTGCCACATAAATAAAGCACGCAACTCAGCAAAACTCAGCGGTGCACGCTGCGGTCAACAACCGTGCGCCAATATCAAAGCGCGACCCGCTGAGTAATAAATTGCGTGACACATTTAAATGTTGCGCTAAAGGGCGACTCAGCTATTGGGTAACATCCCCAATAGCTGATCAATGAGGTCATTGGGTCTTCGTGGATTAATATTGAGTAAGCAACATAGAACAATTGTAAAAGTAGTTGTAAGGTAAGATTCGTTTAAATAGACTAAGAATTTCGAGTAAAGCAGGGATTATCCATCAGAACTTTGTACTGTTCATTTCGGAGTTGAGCTTGAGAAAGCTACTCTACGTTAATCCCTTGAGTTGAGCTCTCGTAGCTACTCAATACATCTCTGGAGTTAAGCTGTTTATTTATTTATTTATTTATTTTATTTCTTTATTTTCGCTTAGTACAAACTAACGACATCATTGATGGCAAGAATGAAGAGAAGGGGGCCAAGGTGGCTACCCTGGGGCACGCCGGAATTGAATAAGAAGGGATCAGAAATCGAAGACCCGAAGCGTACCATGTAATGGCGGCTGTCTAGGTAAGAGTTGATCCACGAAATATAAAGGGGAGGGAAGCCAAGGTAGTTTAGTTTGAAAGTGATGGTTTTATGGGAAATTTTGTCGAAAGCCTTACTGAAGTCGGTGGCAATAACGTCGACGTCGGCGCCATTTTCCACGGCTGTGAGGGTACGAGAGACGAAGGTGGTTAGGTTGGTTGATGTGGAACGGCCTTTGAGAAAACCGTGTTGAGCAGGGGATATGATGGATTTGCAGTGGAAGGAAATAGAGTCGTAGATGAGACTTTCGAAGAGTTTGGGGATGCAAGAAAGTTTAGCAATCGGACGATAGTTGGAAATGTCACTTTTGCAGCCTTTCTTATGGATTGGGGTGATGTAGGAGTCTTTCCAAAGGTCGGGGAAAACACCTTCGGAGAGTGAAAGATGGCAAAGGGCGGTGAGCGGTTGGGATAGGAGGGAGACGCAATTCTTTAGAACGATGGCAGGTATACCATCTGGGCCTGGGTCAAAATCGTCAGTAAGGGCATAAATTTTGGAGACGACAAGAGAAGGGTCAATGACGGGAGTAACGAGGGAGGTTTGGGGACTGCATTGCATGTAAGAGAAGTAGGAAGGTTTACAGACGGCTCCCTGGCAAACGGCCTAAGCGGAGTCGGAGTGTATGGACTTACGGAGGACCTGCGAATATCGATATCCACAGGTAGATACACGACGATATTCCAGGCTGAGATTCTAGGCATCAGTACATGTGCCAACGTCATACAAGAAAAAGACATTCGGGAGAAGAACATATACATCTTCTCAGACAGCCAAGCAGCCCTCAAAGCTCTTGACTCGAATGTTACATCCTCGAAAATTGTCGGTGAATGCAAAAATTCACTAAACAAGATTGCCGCGACCAACAGCGTCGCGATCATATGGGTCCCTGGCCACAGCAACGTCAGTGGCAACGACATAGCTGACTTCCTGGCCAAAGAAGGATCAAGCAAACCCATGATAGGCCCAGAGCCATACGTGGGACTAGCATCCTCTTTTACAAACCTCATTTTTGAGAGTTGGGCTCTAAACGAGCAAAATAAAAGATGGATCGCCAGACAAGACTGCAAACAGTCAAAGATTCTCCTCAACAAAGTTGACCGAGAACTGAGCAAATGGCTGATGCAGTGCAGTAGGGGCGTTGTCAGCCTAGCGCTCAGTGTCATTACTGGACACTGCAGGCTGAACAAACACCTTCACAACATGCACATTAGTCAAACGCCATTGTGCAGATGCGAACGCGAGGAGACAATCGCCCACGTTCTCTGCGATTGTCCCCTCTACTTCAAAGCAAGGGCCGAGATATTCGGCGCTCAAATAGTAGCCAAAAGTGAGCTACAAACGCTGAAGCTGCCCACAATCCTGAGCTTCGTTCGACGAACTAAACGTCTTACGGCTCACGAAGGGCAACTAGATCAAAACTGATGACAGACCTTCAACTGAGGTACGTACAATGGGCCACATGGCCTAAGTATAGGGTAATCACGCCCGCCTCATGAAATCTACATCTACATCTACAAGAGAAGTAGGAAGGATCAGGGGTAGAGTCGTGGTCGCTGAAAGATTTCTTAAAGAAATCGGCGAAGAGGTTAGCAATGGTTGTGGGATTAGATGAAGAGGCGTCTTCGAGTTTGAGGACAGGGGGGTAACCATTGGACTTCCGTTTTAGGTTGGTGAAATTGTAGAATTGTTTGGGGTTGGAGATCAATTTAGACTGCATGTCGTTGAGGTAGTCCTGATAGAGACGTTCGGACCGTTTGGAGAAAAGGGTAGAGGTGGCAGCGAACGAAGAATAGTCAGAGTCAGACCTTGATCGGAGGAAGGACTGCCACAATTTGTTCCTTTTGTTGCGTAGGCAGCGAAGGTCTCTATCATACCAGGGTGGGGATGAGGAGCGGTTCTTTAAGGGTTCAGAGGGGACACATTGGGACAGGCAGTTTAGTACTTCAGTGTAAAAGAGATTGGTGCTACTGTTGATAGGTAGCTGAGGGTTGCATAGCGATGTGAGGGGAGACGTGAGAGTTGCTAAGGAGGAGTTTTAGATTCTCAAAGTCGGCTCGGCGAAAGTGGAAAGTAGTGGAAACGGGGTTCAGGGTTGAAAAAATTGGTGGCAGAGTCGTGGAAAAAAGTTAGTAAGAGTGGGGGGTGATAAGAGTCAAGAGTTGAGAGAAGAAGGTCCCTCTCAATAACATTTGAGTTAATTGGGTTAGAGGAGAAAATCAAGTCAAGCTGCCTGCCTAGATGATTTCTGACACCACTAACTTGGGAGAGGCCTGAGTCAGAGAGATGGTCTATGATAAGTGATTCAGTGGCAGAGGACAGGTTAGAAGGGAGGTAAAAGGACTCGTCTTCGGAGATTGACCATTAGAGTCGGGGAAGATTGAAGTCGCCGAGGACAAGGATGTCGTCGAGGGTGTGGCGGTTGCAACAAGCAAGCGGTGAATTAAAAAGTGAAAACGTAGCAGGCCACGAGATGAAGTTTTTGTTATATAAAATGGAAAATATCAGTTTGGCAATTGATTCCGGCCGGTAAGGATTTAAATTAAAAATTAATAATAAAATAAACCCAAAAATTAATACAACACTTAAATTAACAAATTGTAAATAATAATAGAAGTGAAAATAAAATACAAAATAAAAGTAATAAATTATTGTAATTTAAATAAAATATAAATGGAGGCTAGTCCCCCATAAGGGTATTAGTAAGAGAGGATAGGGCGTCAATTTCGACGACTGCATGCTCATAGGCTTCGAGAGGCTGCGCAGGGCGGATGTAGCAGCATAATATGAACAAGGAGCGGCGATTGAGGGAGATTTTGATAGTGACCCATTCGAAAGGAGATGATCCCGAGGAGGAGGATGAGGAGGAGTTGATAAGGGTAGAGCCGAGTCGGTTGTGAACTGCGATCAGAACGCCGCGACCAGAGGGGCCGGAGTTAGATGCGGTTCCATCAGCTCGAAAGACATTAAAGTCGGATGAGAATAATTCGTTATTGTTAATGCCAGCGTTTAGGTTAGTTTCGGAGAGTGCAAAGATGTCGACGGGAAAGTACTGGGAATTTAGGAAGACGTGACGGGTTTTAGAGCGCAAACCACGGACGTTCTGATAATAAAGGGAGATGCAGTTACTGTTAGAGCCAGGCTGAGGGGAGTAGGACTTGGGTGAGGAAACGGGAGGGGGGTTAGGGACGGAAATAGTTTTTCGAGTCGGTGCGAGCCTTTAGGAGATAGGAGATGCGTTTAGAACTGATGTAGGACGCATAGGCGGATAGATCATCAGAAACTTGCTGGCGTGGGACGTCAAAGGCAGCGTGGTACCTGAGGAAGAGCTGGCGCAGGACATTGGGGTCAGTCGGGAGGCCTTCCTGGTGAATTGAGATCATGACGTTGGTACGAGTTTTTCCGTCAATGCAGATGTGATCGGCCTTGTCGTGGAGGTAAGCCAGATAGAGCCGCACGTTATCATAAATTCGGTGTTCACGAAGGCGGGAAAGCAAGTAGCGACCGTCAGGGGATTCTGCTGATTGCTTAGTCAGCCTAACTATCGGAGGGAGAAGGGGGTCGATAAAGGAAGTTTTGGTGGGAGTGGGGTGAGAGGTCGGGGCCAAAGAGGGGGAAGTGGGAGGTAGGATAAGGTTAGTGGGACAGGGATCAGAAGTAGCCTTTATCGGGGGAGGAGAAGGCGACGTTGGCCTGATCGGGGTAACATTGTTCGGGAGAGCGAGGGAGGAGGGAGCCGGTTCGGAGAGATTATCGACGGTGACAGGTGTAGGGGGGGTGGAGGGGTTTAGCGTATGTGAGTGAACGAAGTTGGGGTATTTCATGGGATTTGCGCCATGGAAGTTGGGGACCAGGCTCGCTTTAAGTTGCCAGTTTGAGGAGTTAGGGGAGGAGAGTGGGGGAGTAGGGCGTTGACGAGGCTTGCGAGGTTTGCTATCTTTGGTCTTATTAGGTTTGGGTGTGGGTGGCTTGGGCGGATGTTGGGAGGACTGATTCGAACCAGTAGGGGTGGTTGGGCGAGAAGGGTTAGAGCGGGTGTTAGTGCGGGGATTGGTTCTTACTCTAGTGTTAGAGTGTGTGGTTTGCCTAGAGTTAGGTAAGGGTAAGCTAGAAGTAAACTTAACAGACTTATCGTTAAACTTAGAAATACTAACATTGGCAATGGTGATGGCACGACGAGAAGGGTCGGTGAGGAGCCAGGCGTCCTTTGATGGAATGACGACACGGTTGCATGTTGGCTGGTTCGGCGAGGAAATCTTCGTGCAGCTAGTAGGGTAAAAAGAGAAGTGTTTTTTGATGAAATTTCGCGCCCAGGTCGAATCAGAATAGCGAGGGACGCCTTTCAAAAGAAACGAGTGGTTCTTTTCGGTGAGGGAGTTCGAGTTACGCAGTTTAGAGAGCCGATTGAGCCAGTCGTTCTTGGACCAAGTAGTGCCGAACATGCTGATCGTTGGTATAGAGGGTCTCGAGCTCCCGAGTATCAGCATCAAGTTGTTGGTGATGTGTCTCAAGCTCGATAGAGGCAGGTTGCGCAGAGGGGGACGATGATCCCTGATGAGACTCTGGAGGAGCGGTAGAGGGCGGAGAGTTAGCAGATCGGGCCAAGAGATTTTTCAGGTCAACGCTGAGTGAGCGCACTAGGTCTGGGCTGAGCGATGAGCTGTTGGTTCCAAGCTACTCCACCTCTGCTCATCAGGCAGGAAGCTTCACACTACATGGCGACCGTGACATTGTAGCTGGAAACGCTACTGGACTACTGGACCTTCATTTACATCTTTGGACCACAACCAGGAAGGAAGACATCCATGACAGAGGAAATTGGAGCGACGCTACTCCAACCTTCGGGCCAGACTAGCTTCATCAGAAGAAAAAAACCAGCACTTTAGTAGGTTAGCACAGGAAAAGCAAAAAAAAGCAAAACAGATAAATAGGGAAAAGAAAGGGAATAAGCAAGATAGATCAAATAAAGTAAATTGTTATAAATTGTAATAAAATTTAATAATATGAAGTTAGCGTAAATAATGTAAATTGCTATAAATACCATAACAATAATAAAATTAATCAAGAAAAATAATATATATATCTTATTAAGAATTTAAAAAGGTATGGGGAAAACTCAGTCGAAAAACGCGGATAATAACGGCGAGGTAGTTAACAATGTCATTATCGATGACACAGTAAAAATCGAAATGTACAATTTCTTTACTATCTTTACAAAGACCATAAGAAGAGTTTAAGAAGAAAATATTCGAATGCTGTGTTAAAAGTTTAATATTTTATTGCGTTTATGATTCAAGTTCAGACATCATCAGTTCTCTTAGCAGAAGTCGAGCAGTGCAGACGTGTTTTCTGTGAACTTTTAACTTGTACTCTCGGTGTTACTGTTTTTATTGACTGATTTTATTATTTTAAATTGTTTATAAATATTTTGACTGTAATCTCTATTTTGTCTGACGGTGCTTAAGACTGTGATTTATTATATCGCGACTCGTCCAGATAATTTTTTCTGTGAAGTCCATCGACCTCACCGTGATTTTTTCGTTTGTTACTGTTTTAATTGACTGTTTTTATTATTTTAAATTGTTTATAAATATTTTGACTGTAACTCTATTTTGTCGGACGGTGCTTAAGACTTTGATTTATTATATCGCGACTCATCCGGATAATTTTTTCTGTGAAGTCCATCGACCTCGCTGTGATTTTTTCGTGACTTGACCTAACGGTCGCAAATTTGTGGGTGGCCCAGACTTTTAGAACTTCAGAACAGTTGTCTCAGCTGTTGACTCTAGTGGCTGTGACTATTTCTGATAAATTTCGCAACTCTTATGGCTTTATGCAACTGTGCTCGACTGCTGTGATACTTTTACCATCTTGCTTTTCTAAATTCCGTGTTATTTATTTAATTTATTTGACTAACTGCTGTTAATTCTTATTGTGCTCCCATTCTTGTGTTTCATTTAATTTATTCGGTATGGCGCCTAATCAAATTTGCTCTGCGCAAGAATGCTTGGATAAATCCGGCAAAAGCCCGCAATTTTGCTGCTTTGGGGTGTGCTCGAAGTTATTCCATGCCAAATGCGCCCAATTTCCCGCTTCTATCGGCGACTACTTAAATAAGTCAGGCAATGGCCTGCAGTGGTTTTGCCCTGATTGCCGGCGAAACTCCCCTTCGGTTTATTCCGCGAAGATTGAGAGCCTTCAGGGTGCACTTTCATCTGTTTTAAAATTATGCTCTGACTTGCAAAAGGAGCTTACTCTGATCAAAGCAAACCTGAATGTTTTCGTGGACCGAAGGGAATCCTTCTCTATTCAGGCTTCATCATTGTTGGCAGCCCCACAAGGTGACTCTGTCTTTGCATCATCTGACGAGTGCAATGTGGGACGTATTGGCACTCTGCCTGCATCGCTTCAGCTGCCGGTGATCGACAACTCTGGCCCCCAGAAGGAAATTAGTGATGGGACTTCTCCTAAAACATCATCGCTGCTTAATTTTAACAATAGTAACCATCTAGCAGCTACTACGGCCACAACTGTTACAGCATCTAAGCGGATCACCCGTTCTAAGTCTGCATCAACTAGTGCGCCTGCACTTAATTCTGCTGCGCCGGGCCCCTCGACCTCGCTTGTTTTGGCTGATGTCGTCACTATTTCATCGCCTGAAGTTCGTCCAGCTGTTCTTGCTTCTGCTGCGTCGGCTGCTGCGAATCCGCCTCCACAATCTGGAATGAGTTCTGCCTCTACTATTCTGAGGGCTGCCAGCGTCCCTAAAACCCTTTTTGTTTCTCGTCTCGACCCGGAGACCAAGGTTGACGATGTACTGGACTACGTTTGCTCCAATTCATCAATCCCACGGAATTTGATTTCTGCCAGAAAGCTTTTCTCGAAGGCGCGAGCTGATGCTATTCCGTTTGTGTCGTCTTTTAAGATTTTTGTTTTTTGGAGCATTTCCCTGTGGTGTTGGATGGTGCATTTTGGCCTGACAACCTTGTTGTTAAGGAATTTATCCCTCAACATAAGTACCGCAGCCAGACATCAAGGAATCTAAAAAACGGACTTCGTCACTCAGCATCCACTACGCAAATGTAACAGGCCTACGATCTAAACTGCGGCATTTATACTTATCCACCACTGACTCCTGTTACGATATTATATGTTTGACGGAAACCTGGCTGTCCTCGGATATTCTAAATCCTGAGCTCTTCTCTTCTGAGTTTCAGGTATATCGTCGTGATCGCCATCTGTCTCGAGTTTGCGCCCCTGTTGGGGGTGGAGTGCTCTGTGCCGTTCGCAACTGCTTCTCTTCTGTATTGGTGGAGATTCCTAATCCAGGCAACCTTGAGCTTCTCTGTCTTGCTTTGAATTTTCCAAAGAAAAGGCTTTTCATCATCAATGTATACATCCCTCCGAACTCCCCGCGTGATGTGTATGATGCTTTTTGCGACGCTGTTGAGTTTGTGTCGGACTTACTGCTGCCTCTTAACGACTTTTTGGTTTTCGGCGATTTTAATCTTCCTTCTCTTCACTGGACTTATGAGGAATCGGCTGACTATCTTTCTCCTTCTGCAACGCTGGCAACTCGACAGTGCGATCAGCTGTTTTTTGATCGTTTACAAGGCTGTAACGTTCATCAGGTGAATCCAGTACGTTGTGGGTCCGGCAAATCTCTTGACCTAGTTTTTTCATCTAACGCTTGCTGCACTTCTGTGTCGAGATCCGCTACGCCACTCGTGAATGAATCGTTTTTTCATCCTGCAATCCATATTGAATTCTATACCTCGCAATGTGAATCTATTGTCGAAAGTTTTTCTAGTATGTCTTTTAATTTTCGGAAGGCTGATTTTTCAAAGCTGAACGATTTTCTGTCCGGTTGCGATTGGTCTCCTGTCTTATCCGAATGTAATATCAACACTGCGACTTCTAAATTTTACGAGATTATATATGCTGGTTTTGTTTCATGCATGCCAATTGTTGTTAATAAGAATTCTTGTGCACGTTGTCCTTGGCTCGATTCTGAGCTCATTAGCTTGAAAAATTCTAAGACTAGAGCTTGGAAAAAATTCTCTATAACAAGGACTGATTCGGATTTCAGCAATTTTTGTGCATTGCATGAAGAGTTTGTTGCAAGATCTGAGGCCGCCTATTTATCTTACCTATCTAATTTAAAAGACTCTATTAAGAACGAGCCAAAGCGTTTCTGGAGTTTTATTAACTCTCGGAGAAATTCCGATGGTTATCCTGCCTCGCTTCGCTACGATGGTGAGACTTCTAACGATCCTTCGACCATCTGTAATTTTTTCTACAGGTTTTTTGGTTCTGCTTTCACCTCCGAAAACTGTGATATTCCTGACTTTTATAACTTGACTACACTTCCATCTGCAACTTTAGAAATTAAGGACCTCTACTTTGATCAGGATACTGTATTAAAATATGTAAATGAACTTCCCTCTAAATTCACCTGTGGGCCTGATGGCTACCATCCATAGTTTTGAAATCGTGTTCTATACCTTTATTAAATGAGGAGCGTCAGAACAAAAACCGTTAAATCCCATTTTCACTTTTTTTTTTGTTAATGATCTCAATTGGTTGTTTTCCTACATATCTTTCTTTATCGTCAATGTAAACTGGTCGAAAACTGATAAATCCCCTCCAAATCCTTCCGAGAAATACCCGGATCTGAACAAAAACCGATAAATCCGTCAATCGTACCAAATGAAGATGACGATCGGAACAAAGACCGTTAAATCCTTAGTAACACTGAGATATTCAGCCGCTTTTTAGCATGAAATACCGATATATCCTGCAGTGTTTTATCAAAAACCGATATATCCAGTTGGTTTGGTCAAAAACCGATATATCCATTTTTGTTTTTTTAATATCTCAACAAATACCGTGCACACGAATGTAGAATTCAGGTTTCCAAACAGTGATTCCAACATCAATAAATTGATAAATTTCGTTCAATCCCAAATTAGAAAACCATGAGCGTGGCTATATTTTTACAATTTCCCAACAAAAACACAAAAGGGATTTAGCGGTTTTTGTTCCGACGCTCCTCAAATGTTATCTGTTATTTATTTAATTTATCAATGTCCTCTGGAATCTTTCCTGATTGTTGGAAGCTATCTTATATTATACCTCTTCACAAGAAGGGCTGTAGGGATGACATTTCCAATTACAGACCAATTGCTAAACTGTCTGCACTAGGTAAACTATTTGAGGCTATTGTCTGGGATATTTTATATTTCCATTGCAGATCCCTAATCAACGAAGACCAACACGGCTTCGTAAAGGGCAGATCAACGGTATCTAATCTCCTAACTTTCTCGTCCTACTGTGTTGATGCTATTGAAAAGGGCGGACAGGTCGATTGTATATATACTGATTTTAGCAAGGCCTTCGATAGAATCAACCACAACGCACTAATCTTTAAACTGAAGAGATTGGGTTTTCCTCCATTATTTTTAAAATGGCTTTCGTCTTATTTGACTGATCGATTACAAGTTGTGTCTTTTCGAAACACATTATCTTCACCTATCCATAACACATCAGGTGTTCCACAGGGAAGTCATTTGGGTCCTCTTCTTTTTATTTTATTTATTAACGACGTGAGTTATGTTCTGCTGCACTCGAATATACTTATTTATGCTGACGATGCTAAAATTTTTAAAATCATTAAAAATCCATACGACTGCTCTCTACTCAGTGACGATTTAAATAAATTTTCTCAATGGTGCTCCTTAAATTGTTTGCCTTTGAATGTAGGTAAGTGCACACTCATGTCCTTCTCAAGAAAACATAATCCCATTAAATTTCCCTATTTAATGGATGGAAGTGAATTGTGTCGACTTGACTCGGTGAAAGATCTGGGTGTAACATTCAACTCTAAATTTACTTTTGACGATCACATTAATATCATTGTTAATAAAGCTAATTCACTGCTTGGCTTCATCAAGAGATGGTCTAAAGAATTTAATGACCCATATATTACCAAACTGTTGTTCCTTACGTTCGTTTTACCTGTCTTAGAATATGCCAGTCCCGTTTGGTCATCTTCTTATGCATTTCACTCTGATCGACTTGAGTCTGTCCAAAAACGATTTTTGCGATTCGCCCTTCAATCTCTTCCTTGGGTCAATCCCCTACTCCTACCACCATATGCGGATCGCCTAAAGCTTATTTCCATGGCATCCCTGTCCGATAGACGCACTGTATCCATAATTGTTTTTGGCTTTAAAGTTTTATCTGGTGAATACGACTGTCCACGATTGTTAAGCTTATTGAGCTTATCCGTTCCACGTCTCGGCCTCAGATCTTGCAATCTGCTTCATGTACCTTTTCACCGAACCAACTATGGCTTGCATGAACCAACTACGCTCATTTCGAGACTGTTTAACTCGCATTCCGATATCATTGATTTTAATTTATCTACTCTTCAATTGAAGAATCGGCTTACGAATTTCTTTAATAACTAATTTATAACTATTTTATTTATTTGTTTTGTTTTTTTCTCTTTTCTTATGTTAATTCAGATATTTGCTGCTCTTATTGTTTTTAATAGACATTTAATAGACATTGTATTAATAGACATTGTATGTCTCATTGCGAATAAATAAATAAATAAATTAAATAAATTAAATCATGCGAGAATTTATAAAAGGTGTAATTTTTATACTACTCTGTATAGCACTAACGACATTTATGGTACTAGCAGTACAAAGATGGGCAAGAGAACTTAAGAAGCCTTAAGAAGCATCCAATAGAATTATTTCAAAACGTATATCGATTTGGAATACCTTTAAATAGCGAGCAAATGACAGAAAACGAATGGACCGACTAATAAAAATTGAAGAAGGATTAAAAAGAATTTCAATAAACTTCAATAAAAGTAAGAACAGGCAATACACAGACAAAACTCTACAGGAAAAGGAAGAGTTAACAAACAACCTCCAGGAGGAGGCAAAAGGGATAGTAAACACACCAGGGGAGTTACAACAGATCATACAATACAAAGCAATTTACGGAAGAATTAAGGAATTATCGGAAAGCATCTTAAGACTAATAACAGAGAAAAGAGAGTACACAAAGGCATTCGATATTAGAACCGCGGCGTCTCTGCTTCAAACCTATGATGGGAAGCACGAGGATACCGAAGCATTCATTGAATTTATGGAATTGTTAGATGAATTAACATCAGTAGAAAATAAAAATATATTGATCAAATTCATTAAAACTCGTATGACGGGAAAAGCTAAACTCGTAATGACGAGAGATTTTAACACTGTTGAAGAAATAAAATCAAAGCTACGACAAAAATTTTCAGCAAAATTCTCATCGGATGCAGTACTGGCACAACTGAGAACATGCAGATAAGGAAATATAGTACAGTCACTGAAGGTAAAAATCGACCATTACCTCCGATTTCGTTGAACCTCCATCGAGTTGCATGAAAATTTGTGAGTAGTTAGAGGATACCTCAATAAACAAAAGTGACATAGTGCCAACTTGCGCTTTTACCCTGGGGGTGGATGCCACCCCTTCTCGGGGGTGGAAATTATTTTTCGAAAAATAACCCCAGGAATCGATAGAGGGACCAATTCTAAGCAAAATTTGTTCTATCAAGTTATTAAAATAAATCAATACTTTTTGAGTTATTAAAGATCAAAGATTTTGATTTTTCGTGAAAAAAATGCATGTTTTAAAGGGGTTTTTCCATAAATAACTCAAAAACTATAAGTTTTTACAAAAAAGTTGTCATTACCAAAATTGAAGCTAATAAAAAAACGAATAAAATCCTTCCTTAAAAAAACCTTTTAGTATTAATTTAAAGTGAGCTATAGGTAATTGAATGTATATTTTTTTTCGGGGAGTACTCAAATCTAAGTATTCAAGCTCAAATAACGAAAAAACGATGCATTTCATATAAAATACTTTTTGAACACTTTTCAAAGTACTCACAAATTCCTTTAAAATGAGCTTTGGAAAAAGTTGATAGCATCAAAATTAAGCAAGTTATGATGAAAATAAGATGACCCTTTCGAATTTTTTAGGAAAAAGTGAACAATAAAACCCACGCCATTTCCACAAAAATTAAAATTTATAGTAATCCCTATAAGACTTTTTGTATTTTAGCATAAGTAATGACGTAAAAAATTTTGACCGGTTAAAGCTACGGTTTCCTACAAAGCGGTAACGTCATGTAGCGACTATAATATTACGGTGAGTGACGTCACAAAAAATGTTTCTATGGAATACCACGGTAGTAGTATCCAAGATAGCGGTAATACCGACGTCACGTAAGATTGTGCGGCCGTCACATTTTTAGCGGGAGCTGGTTACGCTAGAGAACTGTTTGTCAACGTTTTTTATCGTCGATAGTGACCGAAGCGGTGCAGACGTGTTTAATATTCAAACTGACTCTGAATTCTAACTTTACAACTACTGTCACCGTCAACGTCGCCGTATTTTTGTACACCGTTTTGCTTACGTCACTCACCGAAATAATACGGAGGTTATATGACGGTACCGCTTTGTAGGAAACCGTAGCTTTAGAATGCATATTTTAAGAAAAAGATATGATTTAAAAAAATCAGAATTTTTCAAATTGTCGTAAATTTCATTTTCTTTTGATAATAACTCCAAAAATACTCGATATACGTAAAAAATACTAGAGAACGAAATATATCGAGAACGTATATCGAGTGTTTTTGGAGTTATTATCAAAAGAATATGAAATTTACGAAAATTTGAAAAATTCTGATTTTTTTAAATCATATTTTTTTCTTAAAATATGCATTCTAAACCGGTCAAAATTTTTTACGTCATTACTTATGCTCAAATACAAAAAGTCTTATAGGGATTACTATAAATTTTAATTTTTGTGGAAATGGCGTGGGTTTTATTGTTCACTTTTTCCTAAAAAATTCGAAAGGGTCATCTTATTTACATCATAACTTGCTTAATTTTGATGCTATCAACTTTTTCCAAAGCTCATTTTAAAGGTATTTGTGAGTACTTTGAAAAGTGTTCGAAAAGTATTTTTTATGAAATGCATCGTTTTTTCGTTATTTGAGCTTGAATACTTAGATTTGAGTACTCGCCGAAAAAAAATATACATTCAATTACCTATAGCTCACTTTAAATTAATACTAAAAGGTTTTTTTAAGGAAGGATTTTATTCATTTTTTTATTAGCTTCAATTTTGGTAATGACAACTTTTTTGTAAAAACTTATAGTTTTTGGGTTATTTATGAAAAACCGCTTCAAAACATGCATTTTTTTCACGAAAAATCAAAATCTTTGATCTTTAGTAACTCAAAAAGTATTGATTTATTTTAATAACTTGATAGAACAAATTTTGCTTAGAATTGGTCCCTCTATTGATTCCTGGGGTTATTTTTCGAAAAATAATTTCCACCCCCGAGAAGGGGTGGCATCCACCACCAGGGTAAAAGCGCAAGTTGGCACTATGTCACTTTTGTTTATTGAGGTATCCTCTAACTACTCACCAATTTTCATGCAAATCGATGGAGGTTCAACGAAATCGGAGGTGAAACCCTTCAGTGACTGTACTAATTATTAATTAATTATCGGACTTTACCAGTCAGATAGAAAACCTCTCCAGCCAGCTAACAAGAGCATTAACAGTCGAAAAAGTGGCGACAGGAGAAGCGGCGGAAAAACTGGCCGAAAAATTTGCAATATAATCATTCATCGATAATGTAGCCAATCAGGTAACGGCACTCATACTTAAAGCCAGCAACCTAGCAATACTACCAGAACTTACAACAAAAGCAATGATGGTGGATAAACAGCTAACATCCTTCATTACAGAGGCAATCAACCTGGGAGATCGGGGAATTATCCGATCAGAGGAAGAAACAGCTGGCATGGCTACAACAACCATAATAGACTCAACAGCAATAAGAGATATAATAATAACAACAATAATAATAATAATAGACAAGGCTATAATAGTAGCAACAGACAAGCCTATAATAATCAAAATAACAGAGCTAACTATAATAATAATAATAACAACAGAAATTACCGGCCTATACAAAGACAACAAACAAATGCAAGGCCGAATCCGCAGAGTAATAACAACCAGGGTGGCTCACAAAATAGAAGAATTCAGCACTATGAATCGGGGGAATATCAAAACCCCCAGACAGAACCGCAGCCGGAGCGGTTGGGGGTACTACCAACACCTACATCCCAAGAATATTAAATATAAACCTCTCCTTGACGAATTTCATAAAGGCATACGTCGAGCTGTGTGGAGCAATATGTACCTTCATAGTAGATACAGGGGCAGATATTTCAATATTTAAAAGAAGTAAAATTAGTAGTGAGCAATTATATCAGCCTAAAAATACGTATTTAATTCAGGGCATAACAGATATCAAAAAACAGTCAATTGGCTCAACAAATACAAAAATAATTTTTGATCAGTTTTCGGTTGAACACACTTTTCAGATAGTAGGTGACAACTTTTCCATTGAAGCAGACGCAATATTGGGATTCGACTTTTTGACGAAATATTAAGCAAATATTGATTATGATACGTGGACACTGACTATAAATACGGCGGACGGAGTAAAGGAGGTACCAATACTTAGCGGAACATCCCCAAACTCAATTAGCATCCTCCCAAGATGCGAAATAAATAGAAGAATTAATATCGAAGCGAAAAATAATTCCGAAGATCAGGTCATAGCAAGACAAGAAATTCAACCTGATGTATACATGGAAGGAGCAATTACCTCAGCCAGTAACCCAGTAGTAAAAATCTTAAACACTACAAGTAAAACAGTAACACTTCAAAATTTAATAATATCAACCACACCACTTTCAGATTTTGATCTAATAAAAACACCTATAACTAAACAGAGAACATAATTTCGAAATTAAAACTAGAAACCCAAGCTATGCCAGACCACAGTTAGAAAAACTATGCCGCGAGTTCAGCGATATTTTTGCGTTAGAGGATGAACCACTAACGTCAAATAATTTTTATGAACAGCAAATAGAAGTAGCAGATAACGTACCTGTATATACAAAGAGTTATCGAATTCCGGAAGCACATAAAACCGAAATAGATCAACAGGTGAGCAAAATGTTATCAGAAGGAATTATAGAAAATTCAGTATCCCAGTACAATTCTCCAATATTACTAGTTCCCAAGATGTCAAATAATCAAAACAAGAAATGGCGACTGGTCGTAGATTTTAGGAACCTGAATAAAAAGGTCCTACCCGACAAATTTCCGTTACCCAGAAAAGAAGAAATACTCGATCAAATGGGTCGAGCAAAATTCTTCTCCACTCTGGATTTAATGTCAGGTTTTCATCAAATTTCACAGGACAAACAATCCAGAAAATTTACTGCATTTTCGACAAATCATGGCCATTTTCACTACCCTAGGTTACGTTTCGGACTTAACATCAGTCCAAATAGTTTTCAAAGAATGATGGCAATAGCCATGGCAGGGTAACCAGCTGAAACAGCATTTCTGTACATTGACGATATTATAGTCGTCGGTTGTTCTTAGCAACATCATCTCAAAAACTTTGTAACAATCTTTAAAAGATTAAGGGAAAGAACCCTCAAACTGAATCCAGAAAAGTGTAAATTCGTTCAAACCGAGGTCACTTATTTAGGCCATAAAATCTCAGCAGAAGGTATTAGCCCAGATGCTTCGAAATATGAGGCAATTAAAAATTATGCAATACCCAAAAATGCTGACGACGTTAGGCGATTTGTAGCATTTTGTAATTACTATCGCCGATTTGTTCCTAATTTTGCGGAAATCGCACTTCCTCTAAATAAATTACTAAAGAAAAATTCTAAATTTGAATGGAATGCAATTCATGAAAAAGCATTTGAAACACTAAAATCAATTTTAATGTCACCGACAGTTCTACAGTACCCAGATTTTAATAACCAACTTATTATTTCAACTGAGGCCTCGAATTCCGCATGTGGTGCTATATTATCACAAAACATTGACGGTAAAGAACTACCCATTGCATATGCCACCAAAACTTTTACCCAAGGAGAAAGAAATAAATCAACCATTGAAAAGGAGCTAACAGCCATTCATTGGGCTATAATGTATTTTAAACCATATGTATATGGTCGAAGATTCACTGTGAAAACAGATCACAGACCTCTAGCATACTTATTCGGCATGAAAAATCCAACATCTAAATTAACAAGAATGAGGCTAGATCTCGAGGAATTCGACTTCGAGATACGTTATGTAAAAGGAAAAAAAAATGTCGGACCAGATGCACTATCGAGAATACAACTCGATATTGATGATGTGAAAGACATTAAAATTCTACGCGTACAAACACGAGCAATGGCAAAAGAGTTAGACAATAAAACAATCACTATAAAGGAAAAAGGCGATATGAATACGCAGCCTGATCAACTGCGCGTAATAGAGGCGCTGTCCCGAAGTGAAGTCAAGAATATGCTGAACTACAATTTGAAATTAGCAGCTGCAACAGTAAACGAATTTTTTTATATATGAGTATTGTGCACAAATTTAAGATATCTTATGAGCGGTATAAAAATATAAGACGAAACCAATCAACAGAACCCGCACTAGAGCAGGTATTCGAAATATTGGAAAGTAATATACAATTTCATACCAAGACTCTGAAACTTTCTGCAGAAAGTGAAATATTTAAACTAATTACAGTAACCGCATTTAAAAATACAGGCAACAAAATTTTAAGAAAAGTAAACATCATAATATATAAACCACCCATATACGTCGAAAGTGAGACACAGATTAGAGACTTAGTACATGCTTTTCATTCAACACCTACCGGAGGACATTTAGGACAGGCTAGAATGTACAAAAAGTTGAAAGAGATATACAGATGGAAAAAGATGAAGAAAACTATAGCAAAATACATAAACAATTGTGAGCTCTGTACGAAAAACAGACATCAGACGCACAATAAGGAACGCATGGAAATAACAAAAACACCAGCAAAGGTATTCGACATAGTATCTATAGACACTGTAGGCCCATTTACAAAAACAGCTAGTAACAATAGATACGCGTTAACTATTCAATGCGATTTAAGTAAATATGTAGTAATAATTCCGACAAGGTATAAAGAAGCTAATACCATTGCACAAGCAATAGTCAATGGATTTATACTCAGCTATGGACCAATGAGTAAAATAAAATCTGATCTCGCAACGGAATATAAGAATCAAGTTCTCTCAGAGATATGCAACATATTAAAAATAGAACAACTTTTTGCAACCGCTGCACATCTCGAAACAATAGGCTCTCTCGAAAGAAATCACAAATGCCTTAACGAATATTTAAGGTGTTTTGTAAACGATAACAGAGATGACTGGGATACATGGATACCATATTACTCATTTTGCTATAACACTACTCCAAACAGTGTTCATAACTATACACCATTCGAACTAGTATTCGCAAAAAGAGTAAATCTCCCATCTGAACTCATAGTTACTAATCCAGAACCTATCTATTATTACGACCTATATAGTAAAGAAATTAAATTCAGATTACAAAAAACATTAAGCAAAGCAAGACAATATTAAGGGCCTGTCCG
The DNA here is from genome assembly GCA_933228815.1 of Machimus atricapillus. Lineage (NCBI taxonomy): Eukaryota > Metazoa > Arthropoda > Insecta > Diptera > Asilidae > Machimus > Machimus atricapillus. The sequence goes on from OW121788.1 coordinate 10,612,853, forward strand.
AATCCAAGTCTATGTCTATGACTTCGTCTCGTTATAACAGTTCGTGACGTCACAGCGAGCTAAGCTCAGTCCGAATTCATGTCTATGGTTGTGAGCTTAGCTACGTAGTATAACAGTTAAGTCAATTGCTTAGCTTGATGAGCGAGTCAAGGCTCGCGTTGAGTTCGTGAAGTAGACAACGGGCAATTGGTTGTAAAATAGGACTTTTTTAAGAAAAATTACAAATGTCAGGTACAAAATGTAAGTAAAATGAATTGCAATTGTTATAGACATGTTCTGAAGAACAATGTTTTTATTGTAGGGACTAAAGAAACCCTTAGGGCCGGAACACACTTGGCGTTTTTTTACCGATCGGATTTTTTACCGCTGCCGCTCTAAAATAATGTAGCGTTTACACACTGGGCGGTAAACATTTTACCGACCCAACAAGGGTCTATTTGATTGTCGTTTTGTTATACTATAAATAGTGTTGTGTATAACATGAATAGAAAACAACTTCTTGCATTATTGTTATTTCGTCGTCGATTGAAGAGGAAGCGAAAAAATAGACTTATTTGGGTTGATCCGATTAATAAAAGGAGAGAAGAAGTTGGAGGCCTTCTACACTTTGTTTCCTGATTTAAGAAACGATGAAGAAAAGTTTTTCAATTATTTTAGGATGTCAATCTCGTCATTCGACGAACTGCACAACCTGCTGAAAAATCATATTCAACGTAAAAATACCAGCGGTCGGCGGCAGACTGGACGACGAGTGTGTAACCGTGCATTTTAGTCACAGGCCACCATTCGGCGGAGACGGTAAAAAAAACCGACGAATGTAGTGGCAGTGAGCGGCTGCATTGCTGCCGTCGGCGTTAAATAATCCGATCGTTTTTACCGCCCAATGTGTACGTCGCAAATACCATCCTATGCGCCTCGACTGGTACGGGCGGCGGCGGCGGTAAAAAACCGATCGGTAAAAAACGCCAAGTGTGTTCCGGCCCTTACGAGCTGTGCGCGGCGGAAATTCGGGATTGTGGGGTTTTTGTGCTGTGTAAAGTATTGTGCGGTGAGAGTGCGGCGATAGGGTGCAATCGGGCCGACGAGGAATTCCGGGAACCTGGTGACCGATTTGTTTATCTTTTTCAGGGACCGCGACGGTGCCAAAGACAGACGGATGTCGCCAGGGACAGCTGACAGCGCACCAGGAGGACACGGGACTACGCGGGAGTGGACTCTGGCCCGATTTTCACTCCAGGTAAGTTATCCCTTTAGTTAATTTTGGTGGCTGGCAGGTGTTTTGTTCATGTTTTAGCGGTTAGCTGGGGAGATCACGGCCCAATATGGCCGCGGCGGAATTCACGACCGGCGAAGCCTGTGAATGTGTGCGGGTTATTTTCGTGTAAGTGGCTCGCTCGCGGAGAGGAGAAATGTTGCAGCAACCCGCCGGTGTTGCTGAACTTGTGAAGTGGGTGGCAGGGGGCCCGGTCAGCGGAGCGCCGTGCACAGCTGAATGCAAATTGTGGATTTGCGAAATCCGCACAGCTGTCCTCTGTTTTCGCTTCTCGCGGCAGGGCTATGGGTGATAAAACTCCGGCACACTTGCTGCGATAAGATCAAATAGATTATAGGGCACGGCACTTACCTTCAGTCCCGTGGGATGGCCCCAAAACGGGCTTAACTCGCACTTGAGTCCTTGGCTCGCTGAAAAGTAAATCAGCCCTGGGAAATTGTGTGTGTAGCACTCGGGAGTCACGAAATGAAACACCGTCGCGACCACGGCTCAACAATTAAATAACTCAAAATTGCACAAAAATTTCTGCACTGTTCACAATACTAGTCCAAATTTCTAACAATTACAATTATCAATTTTTCTAATTTCGGATTCCACTTTTTAGCCAAAAAAACGATCGGCCGAAAACTTCGTTCTGCTCGATTCGCCGGTCACCTTCAAGATGGAGGGATCATTGACCGCGAGCCTCTTCCGGCCTTGACCCTCGGTTGGCCTCAATTCCGCAGCAAGCGCTAGGGGAAGTAAGGAAGGTACTAAAAATTTCCCTGCAAGAGGTAAGTTCGATTAGTACATGAATAACGAGTTTAATTCATTTCCTTTTTTTTTGTTTTTGCAGGGACTGCAACAATACATATATGTATAATATTAATAATATAATAATAATATATTGTTACCGAATTGCCCTCTGCCGAATTATTGGGCAGACTCGGTTTGGGTTTAAAGATATTCGAGAGGGAGTCTTAAGTTGCGGACAAAAGAAAATTAGTGAAAACTCCAAATTCCGACGGCGACGCCAATCTGGCAACCCTGCCTCACGGATTGCTGGCAGAGTTAGTTAGAGTTAGGTCGACCCCCCTTTTTTTTTTTTTTTTTATTCAACATAATAGATTTAGTGTACATGAATCAGCTTGATTAGCTCTAACATGTAGTATTTCAGATCTTAACCTAGGGTATGAATGCTATTAGACTCCTCGTCTAAGTAGCTTTATTGCACTGTTGATTGTTGGTGTTGCTTGTATTAGATGTTGGAAACCCTCCACAGTATCCTGGTTGATTGGATGATGATGGCCCAGGTGGGGGTTTGGTTGTTGTTTTTAAGGCTGGCTGTTTGCGTACTTCTTCTTAAGGCCTCTCCTATAATCTTTGTATAGTTGATAGGCGAATGATAGTCCCACCAAGATAGTTAGGACTAGCAGTGTAACTTCTATATTTTCGGATTTGATGTCTTCTGGGTTTAGAATGATTGAGTTGACCACCTGGCCGGCGTTGTCCACTTGTTTAGTATTCGTAGTGCCCATTATTTGTAGTTTGTTGCGATTGACTGACGATTTGCTGTCTGTGGGTCTCTTTTTAACGGATATTTATGCTTTGGTTTGCACAGTTTAGTGGGTCGTTCTTCTTGATCCTTTCGAATTTTTTGGTTGTCAATATGTTTCTGGCTGAGGGGTTTGGGTGCTCTTTTAGCCTGGTCAGATATTTTTTGCTGAAGTTGATTATTTCCTCTTCGACCTCTTTGGTATTTGTGTCTCTAAGCAGAGTTTTGTTGTTGACGTATTTCGGTGCGCCAGTTAGCTCTCTGATTATTTTGGACTGTGCCCGTTTGATTACTGCAATTCTGGATTTTTTTGCCGCTCCCCAGAGTTGGATGCCATATGTCCATATTGGCTTTATGACGCTTCTATAAACTGCTATTTTTGCTTCTAGACTGAGCTTTGATTTTCTATTTAGTAGCCAGTACATCTTGTTAAAAGTGAGTCTCAATTGCTCCTTCTTTTTTTTAATGTGTTTTCCAGGTTAATCTGCGATCCAGGTGAATGCCCAGGTATCTAACCTCATTCACTAGTTTCACTTGTTTAGTGTTAATTTTGATTGGTCTGCAGGTCATCTTTTTTAGGGTAAATGTAATTTGCTCGGTCTTGTCTTCATTTAGTTTGATGCCCCATTTTTTCGTCCAGTCAATTACTTTTTGCATATGCTCTTGAATTACACGAGTTGCTGTGTAGGGATTCTTATGAGCGAAAATTAAGGCAGTGTCATCTGCGAATGTTGTGGTTGTGATCTTTATCCGTTGGGAGGTCTGCCGTGTATATTAGGTCGACCCACTGACTCAATTTTCCCCTTCGCTAGTCTCGGACGCCTGAACTACACGGCGGGGCAGTCAGCTCGCTCGCGGCAAAGACTATGGAACCTTCGTTACAAAGACTGTTCACTCCTGCAATTTAGATTTTCAGTTTTTGTGACCTTGGTACCGTTATTCCTCCCAACCCCACGATTTTGCTAGAGGATGATACACTGCTTAAGCACTTTGGTCGAAGAGAGAAGAAAAATTCAGAGGCGGGGCTTGGAATCTGAAGAAATCGGTACAGTGTTACAGGGTGTCAGGATTTGCAGAGGAAATATGAAAATCCAACCAAAAGAAGTACCCTGTCAAACCGATCGCAAGAGCGCCTCACCATACAACCGCATTTGCTTCCTGTACTGAGCAGGAGCGCCTAAGAAATCCTATGGTGAAAAAACGTAAACAACCGAATCCGTGTACCCCTTCAATGTGTGGGTCCGGCAGTTTCGTTTTGCCTGTTCCTATTCGAAAAGCACGGGCGCCCTCGCACCAACACAGTCTCACAAAATGCAATGCTTGAGCAGGAGCGCTCCGTAATAGGTGAACTCTCGCTTCATGGTGTTTGCCGCACTTCTCCCTATTGCCGTCCTTGTTCATTATTAGGCGATTTAAATGGGGATTCGGACTTGGAACAAACACGGCGAATTTTTCTTTTCGGCTAATGGGCATTTTGTTGTTGTAATTTTCTGAAAATTGTCCATGGTGGGGGTAAATTGCGTCGCAGAATTAGAGTGAACATTCTTTGTAACAAGGTTCCATATTCTTTGCTCGCGGCTATGTGTTGCTGGACAGCACGGCGGGGCAAGCAGCTCGCTCACTGCTGTGTGTGTGTGGCTGGAAAGCACGGCGGGGCACTCACTCGCTGTTTACTTTCCAGCGGCAGCTTGTTTTCGCCGTCGATCTGTCTGCTAGGTCCGAAAGTCGGCTCAAATTATGAGCTGCGCGCGGCGGGAGTTTCGGGAAATCCGGGAGTGTCGTGTAACCCAGTGGAGTGATGTTTTTATGCAGTGTAGTGTAGGGCTCCGGGTTAAACTTGTGCCCGCGGGAAACGCCGGCAAGCGTGGTGGTGGTCTTTGCCTTTTCCAGGAGCAGCGCAGGAGTTGCGGCGAGACGGTTGTCGCCAGGGAAGCTGTCACCGGACCAGGGGATCACGGGACGACACTGGAGTGGAACCCGATTTTCCCCCAGGTAAGCGAGCTCCCTATAATTTTCCCGGGGCAAGTGTTTTTTTTTTGTTTACTAACTTTGTCGGGGAGAACACGTTCCAGTATGGCCGCGGTGGAATGCGTGTGTGTGTGCAGGTGTTATTAGAGTGGCTCGCGCGCGGAGAGAAAAATATTGCAGCAACCTCCCGGTGTTGCTGAGCTTGCAAAATGGGTGGCAGGGGGCCCGGTCAGCGGAGCGCCCTGCACAGCTGGCTGCAGATTTTGAGCTGCGAAATTCACACAGCTGTTTGCGACGTGCAAGTCGATGCCCCCGGTACGACGACAGTTGGCCACAAAAACACTCCAGCACACTCCCCGCGGCAATAATAAAAGAGAAGCGGGCACGGCACCTACCTGGAAGCCTGTGGGATGGATCGACGCGGGGTCAAGCCGAGTTCTTAGTCCCCGGAAAAGCAGGTCAACCCTGCCGGCGATGCCCTCGGGAATCCCAATGAAACACCGGGTCTATGGGTACGATCACTTTATTGTCGCAGCGGTCGCGACTATGCTTGTACAATAATGGATTAAGTTCAAGTGTAACAATCACAATTTCTTTAACTTCGAATTCACTAATAATTGCTAACTGCAAAGTCCTAATACAATTTTCGAGCGGGCCTTCCAACACCTGAAGGAGAAGCTGACGACCGCCCCAATCCTGGCGCAGCCCAATGACCGAGACCCGTTTATTCTCGACACGGACGCCAGCAATCTGCCTCGGGGAGCGGTTCTCTCCCAGGTTCAAGCAGGGGAGGAAGAAATGGTCGAATACTACAGCAAGACGCTGAGTAAAGCCGAACGCAACTATTGCGTCACTCGTAAGGAATTACTCGCTGTAGTAAAGGCCATGGACCACTTTCAGCCCTACCTCCTCGGAAGGTCCTTCCTCCTCCGCACCGATCACGCCTCATTACGGTGGCTAATGAACTTCAAAGAGCCCGAAGGACAGATAGCCCGGTGGTTGGAAAGGCTACAAGTTTATAACTTTGAAGTTCAGCATCGCCCAGGACGACGACATACGAACGCCGATGCTCTGTCCCGACGACCTTGTGCAGAGATTGGTTGCGGATATTGTGCAAGGCTCGAGGAGCAGCACGTGGCAAGAGTCCGCATTGCCGTCTTAGCCGACGACATCGCTCAACTGCAGGATCAGGACGCGGTGCTGAGAATGGTGAAAGAGTGGGTCTCCAGTGGATGCAGACCCGAAAGAGCCGATATTAGCACCCTTCAGCCCACCGCGAAAGCGTATTGGATACAGACCTGAGTAATATCTTCAAAAATCACATAAATTCTCAGCAGTCCATTTTTCTAATTCTCATATTTTTACTAATAAAACTTTTCTTTCAAAAAATTAAAATCCCTCTTTTACGCCTTCTTTTTCAACTCTAACATCATTTACGCATATGGAATCACCCCCTTCCTCTAACCTGGGTGAGTTTTCATTCTTGTTTCTTCTCCCCTCTATCAGAGACATACTCAATGGGCCAAGAATATTCCTATTGTTCGTTAGAGTAAAAATGACATTTTCGCTAATAACTTCTACAATTATTAACTTTTTACAATTATTCTTTTTTCATAAAATACTACACATCCCCCCCTAACCGACGGTACCCATAACATACCATATTCGTAGCTAATAGTAGCTGTGTTTTTTTCACATTTGTTCCGGTTCTAGGTCTAACAGTAAGTTTTGCATTGAATTGAAATTTTAAAGACTGTCACGTATATAAAGACTTTAAAATTTGCGAAAGCGCATCAAATTAGCCATGATATTTACGCATACAACCCTTCAAACCCTTAACCAGATAAATGTTTGGGTTGCTATTTGACGTAAAATGGGTATAAAATCCAGGCAACTTGATTTTATTTTTGCCAAGCCAACATTTTTTGATATGTATAACTACTCATCAATTTCAATTCAATGCAAAATTTCCTGTTAGACCTAGAACCGGAACAAATGTGAAAAAAACACAGCTAGTATTTAAACACAATTGTACAAGAAGTACAGAAACCAAGCACGCACTTACGTTGCTGAATGCGCAGAACGGCGAATTCGGTCAAGACCAGCCACACCTGCGCGCTTAATCATCATTGTTTTGTTATTATTACTTAACTCACTGAGCTAATTTGCTTCCGCTGAGTGGGTAATTAATTTAGTATAAGTATAGGCAAATAATAAATTATGTTTCAATTGGGAACTAAGCGACATCCAAGACTTTTCTTTATCACCGCTTGTGAGTCTGCAAGCGGCGCTTCTTCCTAATTCATTCAAATCACATTGTGTGAGCAACATTTGGTCCTTCGAGGAAAAAGAAATCAGCAGAGATGGAGAACAAGCTACTAGACTCACAATGGAAGCTAGGCCAGATGATCAGCACCGTCTACACTAACATGAGGAAAGACGGGCCTAATAGGAGGAGAACGCAGGCTTACATACGTGGCCATCAAAGTACCATCTCACAGTATTGGAGGGAATTTGAGGCTGCGCATAAGGAGTTGACACTGCTAAACATAGCAGATGATAAGTACTTCTCCGAAGATTTTTACAGCAAGGTAAAAATGGCATATGACAGTGCCACACAACTTCTGAAGGAAGACCAACGCGCTCTAGAAGAAGCATCAAGAGAGATTCCGGCCCGGGAATCAAGCCAAGCAGCCAGAGACGTTTCTTCAGATACCGCACTCTACTCTGCAACAGAAGCCCAAGCAGCAGGGGTTTCAGGAGTAGCTAGAGAAACTACGCTACTAGCAGACTGGAACTTAATGGGGGAAGGCACTTCAAGAGGTGCAACACCACATCCTACAGTCTCGACCGCAGTCGCATCAGCAGCAGGCAAAGCGGATCCCACCATGGGAAGGACTCCCTTAGCGACAAGGCCACGCAATAACATAGATAGCCTTGCGCTACCGGCAACGGGTCCCCTGACAGGTCGGAACACAACCACCCCACTTACCTCAACAGCCCATAATTTGTTGGGGCAGCACCACCAGACCGACATAGAAAATGGGTTTGATCAGGCACAAACCCTGAGGTATAAACGATGGGAGATCAGATACGATAATCTAAAAAGGAATTTAGAAGACGTGAGAAGGAGCCTTGGAAGTAACTTATCTGAGTGTTACTACGAGCTCAAGAAAAAGGCAATTGAAGATTCCTGGGAGAACTTTTCTTCACTTCATGAAATTATGATCCATGAGGAGAACGAGATACAAGCAGAAGAAAATTTGGAATATTATCGAATAGCAGAGAGTGAAGTTCAAGAAGCATCATCGGTCCTAATTCAGAGCATGTCTCAAAATAGACGCTCACGAGACAACGATGAAGCAGACAACCTTGCGGTTAGGTTACCCAGGGTACTAGTACCGAACTTTGATGGTACCTACATGTCGTGGGCAACATTCCACGACATTTATGTGAGGATGATACACTCGAGAGAAAAACTCGGTGATGCAGTAAAAATGCAATACCTTAAGTGCTACCTTAAGGGTGAAGCAAGCAGAATTATTCAGCACTTAGAGATCTCCGACAGCAACTACAATGCTGCTTGGGAGCTTCTATGCAGTAGATTCAACAACAAAAGGCTACTACTGAATACCTACCTGGATAAGCTATTAAACCAACCCACAATGCAACGAGAATCTGGACAAGAGCTGAAGGTATTGCATGACAAAACAAAGGAAGCAATACAAGCAATACAGGCACTAAAAATAGATGTTAATGGCTGGGGGCCATTCCTGGTTCATATTATAACAAGGAAACTGGATAAAGAAACGTATAGATTATATGAGCAATCTTTGGCTGATCCTAAGGAAATTCCAAATTTTGCTCAACTGCTTTCATTTTTGCAAACTAGATTCCAATCATTGGAATCAATTGAATTTTCGGCGAGGAAAATAGAGAAGAAAATAATACCACAGAAGCAGCCGTACAAGGCATACCACACAACAATCGCATTAAAATGTGTATTTTGCGGTGGCACTCACAGCATGTTCAAATGCAGCAAGCACCAATCTATGACCCCAAAGCAGAGAATCGAAGCGGTCAAAAGAAGCAACCTATGCACAAACTGCCTACGGAAGGGGCATGACAGAGAGAACTGCACTAGCAAAAGTACATGCATGAAGTGTCACCAAAAGCATAACACACTTCTTCATGAGGAAAACCGAAATTCTGGGAGACCTCAGACTTCGGAAGTAGTCACAATGACCACTACAAGCAGACAGATGCCGGCAGAAGTATTACTTGCAACAGCAATAATCAAGATTGAAGCGAAGGACGGTTCTATGCATGCCCTGAAAGCCCTTATCGACCAAGGCTCTCAGGCATCCTTTATAACGGAGAGAGCAGCTCAACGCTTAGGATTAAAAAGAACGAAGACGAACGTTGCAGTAACAGGAATACATTCTCAACAGAAGAACTCAACATTTTGCATCGACATGAAGATTTCGCCACACTTTGAGTCCGACTTCGAAACGACAGTCACAACGTTCATATTGGATAAATTAACACAGCTCATTCCTGAGATAACCACGAGCACCGCACAATGGCAGCATCTTCAACGGATTATATTAGCTGATCCGGAATACTACAAACAAGGGAAAATTGACGTCATTCTCGGAGCCGACATCTATGGGGAAATAATGCTAGACGGTATTCTCAAGGGTGAGGAAAATTCCCCGCTGGCACAGCAGACGAAGCTTGGATGGATTGTTTCGGGAAGGTGTGGAGCCCGAAGTAACAACAACATAAGAAGCCTAATAACTACCATTGACCTAGAGGAAATTCAAAAATTTTGGGAAATTGAAGAACTCAATGAACCGAAGGAACTCAAGGAAGAGGACAAAAAATGCATAGAGTATTTTGAGAAAACTGTATCAAGAGATAAGGAAGGGCGATATATTACGCGCCTGCCCTTTAAAAGAGATCTAGCAGCGTATCCACTGGGAGACAGTAAGAAGATAGCGATATCCCGACTCTTCCAGATGGAGCGGAAATTTAGAAAAAATAAACAGCTGGAAGCAGACTATAAGGACTTTATGCAGAAATACCTGGATATGGGGCACATGAAGTTATGTAAGAACAAATCATCTCAAGGAGAATGCTTCCTCCCTCACCACGCTGTAATGAAGGAAGACAGCACAACCCCCAAACTACGGGTGGTCTTCGACGCATCGGCAAAAACCAGCAATGGTGAGAGCTTAAATTCAACATTATACACTGGGCCACAGCTACAAGCAGACCTTTACGAGACGCTTTTACAATGGAGAAAATTCAAATTGGCCTTTAAGGCAGATATTGAGAAGATGTTCAGGCAGATATGGGTTCATGAAGAAGATCAAGAATATCAGAAAATTGTATGGCGCTTTTCGGAAAAGGAGCCTATACGAGAGTACCAGTTGACAACAGTAACCTACGGAACTCGACCAGCACCATTTTTAGCTGTAAAAACTATGCAGCATTTGGCAAATCAGCAAAGGGAAACCTACCCAAGAGGAGCAAATACTGTCCTGAATAAGTTCTACATGGATGATTTACTGGCAGGAGCTCATACCATTGAAGAAGCTTGCTTAGTAATTCACGAGACAAGACAGATGCTGCAGGGAGCGGGGCTCCCCTTGGGGAAATGGTCAGCTAATAATCAAAGGGTCCTTCACGACATACCGAAGGAATTCTTGGAATCAGAAGGTGATACAAATTTTTTAAAATCGATTAAGACGCTTGGGTTACACTGGAGCCCTCACACGGACAACTTCACGTTCAGGATAAATATGCCTGAAACTCCAAATGAGCCAACGAAAAGGTCAATTTTGTCGGAATCAGCTAGATTATTCGACCCGATAGGATGGCTCGCGCCAACAATCATCTTGGCGAAAATTTTGTTCCAAGAATTATGGAATCTTGGGCTGGAATGGGACGAAAGGCTCCCAACAAAAATCGCCGAGAAATGGCAGGAATATAAAAGAGAACTCCCATTAATTGAAAGGCTGACTATACCACGATGGATTGATCACAGAACAAGGGCAACTCCCTGTGAACTTCACGGCTTTAGTGATGCCTCTGAAAGGGCATATGCAGCCGTAGTTTATATAAAAACCTACGACTCAGCTGGAAATGTGGCCACACATTTAATTTCATCAAAAACAAAGGTCGCTCCTACTCGCATCAAAACCTCGCTGCCCCGCCTGGAGCTTTGCGGCGCACTTCTACTAGCCAAACTCATGAGAAGGGTTACAGAAGCAATGAATATCCCGCTAGCAAAGCAATTTGCCTGGACAGACTCGGAGATAGTGCTAGCATGGCTAAATGGTGATCCTAGCAAATATAAAACCTTTGTAGCCAATAGAGTCTCAAGAATACAGCAAATCTTAAAGGGACAAAATTGGTACCACGTAAGATCAAAGGAGAATCCAGCTGACTGCGCTTCACGAGGCATAAAGGCCGGAGAATTAATAAATTATCACTTATGGTGGAGAGGACCGGACTGGCTAAGAAATAATACCACAACTTACGAAAAACCACCTATAAAATTAACTGAGGAAGAGCGTAAGAAGACAACATTCACGTTCGCAACAACATTCCAGGAAGGTTTTATTCCAAAATTGATACAGCAATTTTCTAATTTTGGAAAGATCACGAGAATTATTGCATATTGCTACCGATTTATTAGCAATGCGCGCGGCCAGAACATCTCAGGGGCACTCACAGTGGAGGAAATTCAAAGAGCAAGGAACCTTGCAATCCGAGCAGTACAAGAAAGTGAATTCTCTCATGAGATAGCAGCTTTAAGCAAGGGAAGCTCAATAGGTTCTAAAAGTTCCCTTCTATGCTTAAGCCCATTCCTGGACAAAGATGGGCTCATACGAGTGGGAGGACGTTTAAGAAATGCAGACCTAGACTTCGCAGCAAGGCACCCTGCCATACTCCCGTATAAGCACCATTTGACGAATATGATCATCCGTAAGGCTCACCAAGAAACAATGCATGGCGGTGTTAATCTCACATTAGCTCATACCAGGAATCAGTATTGGATTCTAAAGGGCTACAGTGCAGTAAAACAAAGAGTAAAGGAGTGTATTATATGTACAAGGTATAATGCCAAAACACAAGAGCATCTTATGGGGGACCTCCCGAAACCTCGATTAACAGTAACGAGGCCATTCACAAACACAGGAGTAGATTATGCGGGACCAGTAGCAATCAAGGTAGCGCTCGGCAGAGGGACAAAAATATACAAGGGTTACATCGCAGTCTTCGTTTGTCTAGCCACAAAGGCTATACATTTGGAAGCAGTAAGCGACCTGACAGCCGAGGCATTTATCGCCGCATTTAAGAGGTTTGTCAGCAGGAGAGGCATCCCTCACAAAATATATAGCGACAACGCAACGAATTTTCAACTCGCTAGCAAAATTCTAGAGAAGAATGAAGCAGAGTTTAAAAGGAGCTACCAGGATAAATTGCTAGAACTTCTCCAGGGCTACGAGACGCAATGGAGCTTCATACCCCCCGCGGCCCCCCATTTTGGAGGTCTGTGGGAGGCCGGGGTGTAGTCCATGAAACGACATCTAAAGAGGACTCTGGGCCAGACAGCATTGACATTCGAGGAACTGTCGACGGTACTAGCCAGTATTGAGGCTTGTTTAAATTCCAGGCCGTTGTGCCCAACGACAGATGACCCTGGCGATCTATCAGTATTAACGCCTGGACATTTCTTGACCGGCTCATCACTTTTAGCCCCCCCAGGGAAAGCGCCTGAAGGCTCCAATACAAATCTGCGAGCTAGATGGAGATTGCTGGAAGATATCAAGCACCAAATATGGAGAAAATGGTCAAGCGAATATCTACAGCGCCTTCAAAGCAGGCCAAAGTGGACATCAAAAAGAGACAACGTTAAGGTGAACGACTTAGTCTTATTGAAGGAAGACACACTCCCCCCTGCACAATGGGCCCTTGGGAGGATAGAGGAAATTCATTTCGGACAGGATAAACTAGCACGAGTGGTCACTGTGAGAACTAAGGGCAAATCAATAAAGAGGCCTTTAACAAAAATATGCCTATTGCCAGTAAGAGAACCCGAAGAAAATACAACACCGGGGTCAAAACGACCACTAGACAGCACAGAAGGCACTAACGGAGTAACGACCCAATCGAAACGTGCTAGAAGACAGCCAAAAATATATCCCGTCTCAGGATACGCAACGTTTGTCAGGGAAACCCATGCAGAACGCTCTGATAGGGTCACCAGCCAACCAACTAGCTACAGACGTCAGAGGATAGGAAACTTCGCGTTCCTTTTCATAATAGTTCTGTTAGCAATACCAGCTCTAGCAGAACCCGCGCAAGACCTAGTCACCATTCACCATTTAAGGATCATCCAGGGATGTATTTTGAAGATCTGGGGGAAACAAACCTAGTTGCTAGCGAATGGAACATACTGACATATTATGATCTCCAAGGTTACTGGCAAGAACTCAAGGGACTGCGAACTTGCGTCAACGAAATCCAGAAATTATGTGATGCTACAGTTATAGGAAGGAACTACTGCAAGGAGATATACGCGCAACTCGAACACCAGCTTACACAAATCGAACAGACAAATAAACTCCTTCGTAAGGAACCTAGCAGACGACGAAGATCACCCCTAAATATTGTAGGCAAGGCCGCAAACTACCTGTTCGGTGTCCTGGAGGAAGATTACGCGAAGGAGTTCAATGGAAAAATCGAAGGAGTTAAAAACAACGAACAGCATCTGCTAGAGTTGTTGAAAAATCAGACGTCTCTCATAGAAACGACAACAAACGTCATGCAGCAGAGGGATGAACACATTCAAAGCCAACTTGGAATAATGCAAGAACATATTAACCAAATAAATCGAGAAATACGGAGAAGTGGAAGTATTCAAGAGACCATGCAGTCATTTACATCGCTAACAGCTCTTACAACCTTGGCACTCCATAACTTCGAAAGGGTACAAGGTAGTATTATAGACGTATTAACGGACACACATCATGGGCAGATAAACCCATTAGTCATCACGCCACCTCAACTAAGAGCACAAATACATGCTATAAGGGAAAATATCCCACCGGCACTAACTCTGCCAGACAGTGGGAAGGATACAGAGCTGCTTTTATACAGTCTAATGACAGTATCCTTCCGGGTAACAGAAACCAACATCTGTTTCAAAATAAGATTGCCATTGATACAGAACGAAAGATACCAACTCTTTCACCTGGTTCCCGTACCAACACCACATGAGGACAGCTTTACCTTCATTCAGCCAGAAACACCTTACTTAATTGTCAACCTGCATCGAGACAATTACTATCCGCTTAGTCAAATAGAACTAGACAAATGCACGCACCTGAGGACAGACCGATATTTGTGTCAGAGAAATCATCCCATGTACAACAGCAACTCTAAGAAGGCACGATGCGAGTTAAAACTATTGCAACGTGTAAATCAACTTTCACCGGACTGCAATATACGCAGCATGAAGCCGACTAACGTCTGGGTACAACTCCGCGCAGCAAACGCATGGCTCTACGTAACAAAGAAAGAGCACACCATCAACATCGTGTGTGGAGCAACATTTACCTCTAAAACCCTTAGAGGAGAGGGCATTCTCACAGTAAGGCCAGAATGTGAGATTAAGCAGGAATCCATGACTATAAGTGGGCACGGATCATACACTACTCTTTTGAACACGTCCTTTGTCCCGAGCTTAAATATCAGCGAGCTGCTGACCTTGCGGGAGGCCGCACCAACGCCACCAGAAGATACACAGCAACGCTGGGCACCGGACCATGAAGCCTACGCAGCCATCAGAAGTCGAATTTCAAAAATTCGGCAAGAAGAAAACCTGCCCCAGGAACTCTCGAAGCATCACCTTCATCATTATATTCTGAGCTACTCGCTGGCCATCTTAATGTTATTGAGCGCACTCGTGCTTATCATCAAACGCACCGTATCATCATGGCGCAACCCGCAAGCAACTCCACAACATGCATCAACCAGCACCACCGAGAGGGCACAGAATCCTACTGCAGTATAAGGAAGAAGATTAGAACGCGGCCGGGAGGATGTACAAGAAGTACAGAAACCAAGCACGCACTTACGTTGCTGAATGCGCAGAACGGCGAATTCGGCCAAGACCAGCCACACCTGCGCGCTTAATCATCATTGTTTTGTTATTATTACTTAACTCACTGAGCTAATTTGCTTCCGCTGAGTGGGTAATTAATTTAGTATAAGTATAGGCAAATAATAAATTATGTTTCAATTGGGAACTAAGCGACATCCAAGACTTTTCTTTATCACCGCTTGTGAGTCTGCAAGCGGCGCTTCTTCCTAATTCATTCAAATCACATTGTGTGAGCAACAACAATTATAACCCTTTTCCCCATGTATCTTATATCTGACTAATATCCGACTAATAAACAAGACGTTCCAACATCACTGATGGTGTATTGCCAGCGTGACTCTGTCGGCATGGTGTGGGTCGGCGGTTCGAATCCACCTGCGATGATTCGTTTTTTTCCTTCGACGCTTTTGAAGGCCATTGATAGTACGTGGGTTATTAGCTTTTTGAAGTATCGAACGAAAGATTAAATTTTCATCTCGCGTCCATTCTTTCAGTTTTCATATTTTGGTTGTCTTTTAAATATTAGAATATAAATCCCGAAATCCGAAATATAAGTCCCGAAATAATTAATTCTAGTAATGCTCTATAAATCGACAAAAAAAAAAACTGATATCCCAAAAAAAAAAAAAAAATTAAAATTTTTCTAAGAACAAGTGATGATAGGAAAAGAATGGCTCTGGCAAATATTTATGTAAACGAAACCTTAAATATTATTTTAAAATTCAGCAACAAAAAGAACTGATATCTTCGAATATTACAAGAAATTAAGACTTTCTCTGATAACTGATGGAGAGGGAGGGTGCACTACACGTCAGCACGAGAGAAACAGCAAAAGAAACCAACGATTCTCTTCAAGACTATCAACAGCCCGCTTTTAGCGAAATTTTAAAATTTAGATCGTACCCCCAGAATTAGTTCGCTGAGGAAGGAGCCCAGAAAAGTATAGAATGATACCGCGAGAGTTAAGCATATATTTTAAAGTATTTCAATCGTGTCCATCTAACAGTAAAATAGACGTGTTCGGAAACCTTACTGATGGTACTGGCAGTCCTGCAAAAAAATACTTTTAAATGGCACAATAAAAAAAATAATTTTCTTATACCTATTAATAGATAAAATAACAAATATTGTTGAAAATAAAGAAAGGAACGAAATTTTTTATACCAACAATTTATTTGTTGTAGCTTTTAGTTTGACGCGATAAAATGGAAAATTATATTGAAATAATTGATAAAATAATAGCAATGAAAATGGAAAATGAGATAAAAAAAAACATATAATTTCGCAATATGTACCTACTGCCAGTAGGTAAGTAGGCAGGGTCTATATGGTCACAATTTAAGGTGTTAGTACTAAGGTTAACGGGGATGTGACAAAAGCAGTCAAATTAAGAAACATTTTTAATTTCAGAATTTATTTTGTAACAAGTATGTAGGTATATGTACGCAAAAGCGGGCTGTTGATAGTCTTGAAGAGAATCGTTGGTTTCTTTTGCTGTTTCTCTCGTGCTGACGTGTAGTGCACCCTCCCTCTCCATCAGTTATCAGAGAAAGTCTTAATTTCTTGTAATATTCGAAGATATCAGTTCTTTTTGTTGCTGAATTTTAAAATAATATTTAAGGTTTCGTTTACATTATTATTTGCCAGAGCCATTCTTTTCCTATCAACACTTGTTCTTAGAAAAATTTTAATTTTTTTTTTTTTGTGTTTTTTATTAACTAAAATCATTTGAAAAGGTATTTTTATTAGGAATATCATTTTGCTTGCCGTTGTTCTGGAGAATCCAACTTTTAAATACTTTATTTTATATGAGTCGATTTGATATTCACGAATTTCTTCGTGAGGTAGCAGGGATGGATGGATAATATTTAGGTTGGAAAGAATAATGTTGTCTTGTAGTTCGCTAATAATTTTGTCTGTTTCCTGTATAGTTAGTCTAATGTCAAATGTCGCAATCTTAAGTTTGTTTTTGTCAGTTTCGTTTTTTAAAAAGTTCTGTATTAGTTCTCTGTCAGTCAAAATAGCGGTTTTTAATTTGTTGATTGATTCATTAAAATTGTTATTGATCTGTACCTGTTTGTTTAGAGTGTTTATTAGGTTATGGTTATTGGTATCTATGATTTTAAGGTGTTGGTTTACCATTTGTCTGTCTTCGTCCTCCATTGTTCCTGTAATCCATTTAATGATCGTACCTATGAAATTAAATAATCCTCGTTTTTGTATGGTATGGTGTCCGTTTTGTAGCTTTGTTAACTTGTCTTGTAATTTTTCAATATCTATCATTAAGGAACTACTGACGTTTTGAGGGAATACTAATGTACTTTTCGTTAATTCTTCTATTATATTTGCAACATTCTGTAAGTCGATAATGTGTAAAGAGTAGTTGTATGTTTTAGGTATAAAAATTTCTTTCTCATGTATTATGGTATAGCCTGAGTTTGATTCAATTTTCTTCACCTGTAACTGAGCTGTTGCTGTCAATGGGAACATCACTAGTATGAGGAATATTATTGCCATTTTCTGAAAATTTAAGGGGACGTTTAATATTACAAGGATGCACATTACGCAAAGAGTACTTTCTAAATTTAGGTTCATCTTTGTGTCTAAGAGATTTGTAATTTTTAATATAACCTTCCTTTCTTGTTTCTTCGTACATATACTTCGCGATTTCTGTTATATTTCTCTAGCCTTTTTGTTTGAGATTTTGTTACTGTATATTTGTTCTACCGGAATTAGTCCTTCTTCGGCTTTTTGTGGAGAGGTCTTAATCGAACTGTGATATTGGTTGTTATAAACATTTATGGCAATCAACATTTGGGTTCTTATGGGGCTTGGTTCTTCTAAATTGAGGATACGCAGTTTTTCTGTAAGGGTGCCGTTTAGTCTTTCTATGTCTGAATTGCCAGTGTGACTATTAGGTTTTACTAAATGTAACTCTACGTTTTCTTGTTTCAGGAACTCTTTTATTTTGACATATTTGAATTCGTTATCAGATACGATTTTTTGGGGTTTTTTGTGATTAAAGTACATTCTTAATTTTTCTATAATTTCCGTATGGTTTCTGTGTTCCATTGGGTATGCTGTTGCGAACTTTGTGAATTTATCGATGAAGACCATAAATGTTTGTTTTTTATTGGTATGTGTCTATGTGTATTATCTGGTTTTTATTCGTAGGGATTTATATTTTTCTGAATTTGGGTTTTATCGGTTTTCTGTCATATTTTGAACGTTGGCATATGTCGCAATTATTAGTGACTTTATTGATAATTATTTTCAGATCTTTATGATATATTTAATTTTTAAATCTTCGTAGAGTGCAATAATACCGGGGTGCTTTTTTCTTTGTGTTGAATCGATATGACTTTAATTAACTCCTCTTCAGTTTTGATATCTTGGGCGAAATAGGAACATTTTAGAAATTTTGTGTTGGGGAATTCTTTGATTAATATCTGTTGGATAATATTAAACTCGTGATCTGTTATGTGTGAATAAATGGCTACTTTGTTACCAGTTATGTAGGCTTTCAGCTTATGGGTTAGTTCTTCTGATGTTAAGGTTGGACTTATGTTTATTCTTCGGTTTCTTAGAATATTTTCGTATTCCTGGGTAAAATTTGGGGTAATTATAATTTGTGTTTTGAACCTATTGACTACGGTATCCAATATAGAGATGTGATCATTTTGTTCTTCCTGTGTTGAGTGGATTGTGTCAAAACTTTCTAGGTCGTCTACATTATTTTGCATAGAAATATCGGATAGTTCTTCGGAATTATCCGTTTCTTCTTCTGATTCACCTGCAACATCTTTGTTCTCTGAAATTTTTATAGTTGGGTTTAAATTGTAATTATTAATATTTGACTGGCCAAGATTATTGTTTCGATATCTCGAGGGATTTGAAGGGTCTGAAGATTCTGGAGGGTCTCTTCCTTCGTTAAGACTGATCGTCTCGGTCAGTGCATTAATTTCGTGTTCGTTGGTGTTAATTCGACTAAGAAAATCTGCTATTTTGTTTTCCTTACCTTTTATGTATTCGATTTTAATATTATGTTCGCCTAAAGATAGAATCCATCTTTGTAGCCTTGGATTCAGATCTTTCCCTAAATACTTGGTGTGCAACCATTTTAAAGCTTGATGGTCCGTTCTAAGCTCGAATTCTTTGCCATAAAGCTACGGCCGGAAGTATTTTACGGCCCATACAATGGCGAGTAATTCTTTCTCGGTCGTATTGTATCTGATTTCGTGATTATTCAGAGTCCTACTTGCATAGGCAATCGGGTGGTTGTCTTGAAGTAGTACAGCGCCAATAGCAAACTGGCTGGCGTCTGTATTTAGCTTGAATGCTCTGTTGAAGTCGGGGTATTTGAGAATGGGATGAGAAGTTATTAGAGCTTTCAACTGTTCAAAGGCGTTGATGTAGGATGGGTCAAACTTATTTATCTGGGTATCCTTTTTCAAATATTTCGTCAATGGCTGGGCTATTCGGGCATAATATTTTATAAACTTTCTATAATATCCTGTAATTCCTAAAAAAGACTTAAGGGGGTATTCTCGTGTGACCACTTTGAAAAATCGGTTTTTTTTTCATATTTCAATAGTAAAACCTATCGAAAATATGCTGTGAAAAAACCAGACCGAAATTCCTAGTTTTAAATAAGTTACAACTCATAATCCCCGCCGCGCCGTAAGCAACTTGTTCTGCTCTTGAAACTTTAAACGCGTTTATCTCGAAACATCATTTTCTACAACGGTCATGGTCCTCACAAAAAAAGTATTTAACCGATTGCTTTGAAATTTATATATGTTCTTCTACTCATTAATGGTTATCGTCCCTACCAAAATTGTTTATTTTCGAAAATATTTTCTTATTTTTTTTAAACGATTTGTAACCAAAAAATTAGCAAAAAACACAAATTTTTTTTCTACAGTTCGCCATTTTTTCTTTTTTTAATGAAATTAATTAATTTTGGTAGGGACGATAGCGACAGACCTACTGAAGAATGATACATTCGATTTTTTTATTTCCGACAACATGAACAGCCGCTATTACCATGACCAGTGACCTGCTTTTTTTTTTTGGTGTCCAATTGAATTGAAAAAAAAGGTATAAATAATGTAAAATAAGAAAAAAAAATGTCTTTATACAGTTGAAGCTTCAAATAAAAACATATAAAAAAATTAAAATGATTGAATGTTATTGTCTTATAGAAAAAAATTCCCTAAAAAGAGGTAAAATTTATGCGTTTACACGAGAATACCTCCTTAACCTGTTTTTGTGTTGTGGGAAGTTTGTTGTGGTCAGGGCCAAACATTGGCCCCGATTCTTTGTCCTGAAAAACATGAAGCATATATTTTATTTTTCACGCCGCCTATGGCTGGCGAAACAAATTTGATCTCGTCAACAAGTCCAAAAATTTACGGCGCCCGTGGCGGGTACCGCAAGGGGGCTGTCTCTCGGACTGCGAACGCAGAGTTTTGTAGCTAAAAATAGCACCAAAACTCGGCGCTCGCAGCTCGAGGGACAGTTAAAGCGAAGAAAAATTGCGGCGCGCCAGATCGAGGCAAATTGTGCACCTCGAGCCCGGTCCCACAGAAAAATTCACGCGAACGAGAAGCTCGAGCCGGCACCAAAAGTGTACGGTGCACTCAGCTGCCTCGAGCCAGGCCCCAGCCACAGCGAGAAGCGTAGCTCGATCCCGTTGGCATCGACCAGCAAATCGACGGTAAGCGCTTGATTGGCTGGCGCGGCGATGTGTGAGTGGATGGCAGCGGGATCGGCAACGGCACGCGGTGGAGGCACGCGGACGGCCGGCCGAGAGATCGAGGTGGCGTCGTTTTTTCGGGTAGTTGGGCTGAAGTTCTGGAGGAGTTAAGTCGCGTGAAAAATTAGAGGAGTCGGTTCGAGAGATTGAAAAAGGGAAAGTCGGGAAATCGAAAGTGGTGCCGGGTCGAAAAATAGTAAAAATTGGGAAAAAGAAAAATAAAACAAAGTAATTAAAATTCGCCCGCGGCGTGAAATTAAATAAATTAAAAGGAGATTAAGTTCGAGATTCGGGAGTGCTTGAGGTGATCGGCCCGCAAGACAGTTATCGGAAATTTTCGCTGCACGCGCGTGCAAGAACAGAAAAGACAAATTATTTTTCTTGATGAGTGGTGATACTCCCGTGACAAACCTGGAAAAGAAAATGAAAATTCAAGAGTTAATTTAAACGGTGAAGTTGAAAGGACGTACCAGTGAATTTTCTTCATCTCGCGGCAAACTCAACGAAAAAAAAAAAAAAAAAAACCTAAGGACAAGAGAAAACTTTTAGAAAAGGCAATTTTGGAATGAAGGAAAGGGTGAATTACCCATTCTTTGAGTGCCCATAGTGCTGACCCTAGAAAAAAAAAACAAGAACAGAGGAATTAGAACATTTAAAGTTTTTTGTTAAAGTAAGTGGCTTACCGGTAAATTCCTCTCATGTGTTTGACACCGGTAAATTCCTCTCATTTGTTTGACGCCAGAAAATGACTAAGAAGGAAAGAGACAAAAGTAGTGTGTGTAAAAAACCCAACTGTTAATTGTATAAACTCCAGTAACTTACCGGTAAATTTGGATGGTTCCTTTCCTCGCGTTGGACGAATATAACAGTAGAGAATTTCATGAGTGTAGTTTTTCCGCTAGAGGTCGCTTTGCAATAAACCTGAAACGAATTAGGTATTTTTGTTGAGTTAAGAAAATTAAATAACTCCCCGCTCAGATCATTTTCAGTTAAATTGTTTAAGATTAAATGTAATTAAGTAAAACTAAGAAACTTACCGTAAATGTAGCCAGAATTAGATCTGAAATAAAGAACAGATAAGTGAAATTGAACTATTAAGTAAATAAGGTGACATTAAAATTACCTATGTAGATAAATAAAGTTTCTAAGATTTTTATAAACCGTGAAGTATTTGAACCTAAGCATAAGAAGATTAGTGAAGAAAGTATCTTAAGATGAATAAACAATACATAAGTGACTGGGTAAATAAATACACAATAAGTGACTAAAAGAACTAAAATAAAATGCTCAAAGTAAATAAACAAAACAAATGATAGGACTAAGGAACAATAAAAAATTCAGTGAATTAATAAATTAATAATTAAGAGAAACTTAGAACAGATAACCTACAAGGACAAATGAACAGTGACCTAATTAACCAACCAACAAGTAAATAAATTAAATAAAATTTTAATGCTCACCATATGACCGGGTTCCTGGATCTTCAAGGACACACCGACACCACGTCGGGGCCAAAAGAAGAGGCAGGGTGTCGGGCGGCGGCAACAGCAGCGGCAGCACTTCACCAGCAGCAGCAACATCGGCAGCATCATTCAGCAGCAGCAGCAGCAAGGCGCCCACCGGTTAGATTGTAAGGTTATGTTTATAACGAAGATTCGAAATAATATAACAGGTATGTCTAACTTACATTAATTTTTGTATTTTCTCTGGGTCACCTCTCCTCCCTCCAATGACACCATAACCCGGGCTAACCCCTCGTAGGTGTCATGGGAGCTGATTTTTTTTGTTGATTTTGCTATAAAATAAAAAGGGACCTCCCCAAATATTTTAATGGCCAAGGGGAGGTCAACGGGCGGTTGGGGCATCGGCCAGAGGGGGGTTCATGTCATCAGAACCCCTGAGAGTCATCCACGGCAGTAGCAGGGGTTCGGTTTGCCCTGCTCGTTTTCCCCCCGTACCTTGTTTTCCGTCGCGCGAGAATTTTCGTTATGGGCATTCTCGCTCTGGTGGCTTCGGGTGGCCTACCGGCACAACCCACCCACACTACTGCATATGCTAGCCTGCCAGCTCGCGCATGCCACACACCACCAGACCAGGCGCTTTAGCCGGGCCCTGGAGAGTGTGCCCCCATAACAAGTTTAAGCTCGATTATATCTTTTATTTTCTTTGGATTAGGCTTGATGCCATTAATTGTTAGTACATGTCCTAAGTATTCTGTTTCTTTGCAAAAAAAATTGCACCTATCGATCTGTATCTTTAAATTAGCTTGCCGGAGTTTGTCGAATATTTTGTTTATATTTTCTGCGTGTTCTTGAATGGACGTGCTAAAAATCAATATGTCATCGAGGTACACGACACAGATTTTATTGATATATTCTCTGAGCACCGAGTTGATTAACCTTTGAAAAGTTGCCGGGGTGTTTTTTTAAGCCGAAGGGCATTCGGATATATTCGTAATGCCCAAACGGGGTGGAAAAGGCGGTCTTTTTTTGATCCTCTTCCTTTACTAGTATTTGGTGAAAGCCCTTCGCCAGATCTACTGTAGTGAAGTATTGTGCTTTACCAAGTTTATCTAGGATATTATCAACGTTGGGTATAGGAAATTTATCGTCAATAGTGATCTCGTTTAGTTTCCTGTAATCGATTACAATTCGCCATTTTTTTATATTGGAGTTGTCCATTTTCTTGGGGACAATCCAAAGTGGCGAGTTGTATGGGGAATTTGATTCTCTAATAATCCCCTGTTTTAGCATATCTCTAATTTGGGTTTCAATTTATTTTTCGTGAACTTGTTGGTAACGATAAAGTTTACAATAAATTGGGTTGCCATGTTTTAGTCGGATTTCATGCTTAATTTCATGAGTGGAGGTCAAATTATCACCTTCACGGAAAAATAAGTCTTTATTTTTCGTTAATAAATCTTTTAGATAAGACTTTTCTTCGTTATTTAAATGTTCCTGATTTATTCTATTTGATATTTCTTCTTTCTCATCATTTATAGGTTCTAAGTGATTTGCTTGAGCAATTTCACTGGAATAGTCGATATTTTCAAAAGGGATCGTATACTTAGAAAAAATTTGCAGGTATTGATTACTAAGATCAATTTTTGACTGGAATGGGATTAGGAAGTTATTGCCAATTATAGCCTCATATTTTCTACTCTTAAGAGGGAAAATTTTCCATTCTAATGTTCCCTTCCTAATCAATTCCTTGGGAATGGGTGTTGTTATTTTATGTGTTACGAAATTAGGACCTCCTAAAGAATTATATTTAAGTGGTTTTTCCAACTTCGTAATATTATAAGGTAATATATTGGGCTTTATTAGACTAGTGTCTGATCCGGTATCGAGTAGGCAATTTATTCAATGTTATCAAAAGTTAATTTTATAATGGGAAGTTTGTTTTCCGAGGCTAATCTGTAAAATTTACATCTTCGTTGATTTCGGGTTCTCTATTAAAACTATCTACCTCCATTGGTTCCGATCGATTATTCTCGTTTCTATATTGTCCTGATCTATTTGTAGCAGTTTCAGGTCTTCCGTTTTGTTCGGAACTTCTATTGTTGTTAAAATTTCTGTTACCGTTATTGTTAAAATTTCTGTTACCGTTGTTACCGTTATTGTTTAAATTTCTGTTACCGTTGTTACCGTTATTGTTTGTGTTCCTGTTATTATTGTTGTTATAATGTCTGTAACTGTTATTGTATGATTTGTTATTATTTCTGGGATTTCTGTTAGGGTTGTTATGTGAATTAGGTGAGTTATGTTGGTTGTTATTTGACAAAAAAATTATAATCGTTATTATGATTTCTATTACTATTTTGTGAAGTTTTATCTGATTTTTGATTTTTGTGAATTCTAAATATTGGTTTGATCACACTTTCACTGTAATATAATTCTGTTTGACAGAGGAAGTTGTCTAATTCGAATAAAGTTTTGTTTTGGTCTATTTGTAGTTACCTGAAGTTTTGATTTTAAAATGTGAACTAATTCTTTATCAATTAATTCGTATGTAAAAATATCTTCGTCATCAAAATCACATATTTCACTTGCTTCTGCCTTAATGCTAGTCAATTTATTGAAGAGATCTTTTAAATTGTGTACCTTTAAATCTTTCGCTTGGAACAGCAATTGATGAATTGTCCGTTTCGGTCGGAATCTCAGCGTGAGGGTGTTTTCTACCGTTGTCCAATTTCGTCTACCCTCGGGGATTTCTAAAATGGCGTTCCTGGCTTTTCCTATAATTTTGCAATTGCTGACCTTTAGACAGTATTGTTTTAGTTGGGCGTTGTTTACTCCACACAAAGATTCTACATCTTCCACGGTTTTTAGAAATGTTTTTAACTTGTATGAATCCTCGCCAGAAAACGGTGTTATTTCATTGAAGTTTCTTGATGATTTGGTCAGCGGATAATTCGAATCTAGTCAGGTTGGCTTGATTCACTCTAGCTTCCTGTTCCGTAAGTTTTTTCGTTAAAAACGCTATTTGGGTTGTTAATTGTTCTATCGTTGCCATTGTTACACTCTAGGTTTAGTAAAAAAGTGCTGTACACAAATGGTCACTTTATTTCAACTTTGGTTGGAAATACCACACTTTAACTTTAGTTAAAAAGGTGCTGTACAAAAGTGGCCACTTTATTTCAACTTAAGTCGAAAAATGTCACCCAGTTTTATTTGTTGGTCACTTTAACTATTGAACTTTAGTTCACTTTTGCCAATTACTTTCGCTGATCACTTTATTGATCACTCTTTTTTTTTAATTTTTCTTGGTTCGTGGGATTCTTACTCTTTTGAGAAGAATCATACCGACTGCGCCAGTTTTATTTCTACTGAAATAAAAGGAAAAACTTTAATTCTTCCAAAAGAGCTTTTATTTAAAAGATGTTTGTCTTTACACGATCGAGTCCGAATAACAACTGACTGTCTTCGAAAACTTTTTTACAGCTTCTTATCTGAAAAAGTGCAAAAGTCACGTTCCCTGAGATTCTTCTCAAAAGAGTACTATTTCATGTGGATCAACTATCTGTCGTTTCTGGGAATTTTGCAGACTCTATGGGAAATTCATTTAAAGTAATTTTACTTGAATATCTACTGTTTCTTGATTTCTTGGAATGAAATGTATCATGTTGAATATTTAGACTATCAGGGAACGTAACTCGCGAGCGGAAATGCCAACGCCTCAAGCTGATCAGAAAAAAAAATTGATAATAAATAAAAGGAAGACACAATGAAGGAAGCAGTCTGGCATCTCCCAACCAACCACCTATCTTGGAGGTTGGAGCTGAGTCCGCCTCCCGAGAAACCTGTGCCGTTTTCCAACTTCAGAGCTGAGGGCAGCTCTATTTCTCGAGGAGGGGGTAGTGTTGCAGTCCCTGCAATAGAAAAGAATTGATTACTTCTTTATTCGACAAAATGTGAAGAAAATTGTATTAGGACTTTGCAGTTAGCAATTATTAGTGAATTCGAAGTTAAAGAAATTGTGATTGTTACACTTGAACTTAATCCATTATTGTACAAGCATAGTCGCGACCGCTGCGACAATAAAGTGATCGTACCCATAGACTCGGTGTTTCATTGGGATTCCCGAGGGCATCGCCAGCAGGGTTGACCTGCTTTTCCGGGGACTAAGAACTCGGCTTGACCCGGTGTCGATCCATCCCACGGGCTTCCAGGTAGGTGCCGTGCCCGCTTCTCTTTTATTATTGCCGCGGGAAGTGTGCTGGAGTGTTTTTGTGGCCGACTGTCGTCGTACCGGGGGCATCGACTTGCACGTCGCAAACAGCTGTGTGAATTTCGCAGCTCAAAATCTGCAGCCAGCTGTGCAGGGCGCTCCGCTGACCGGGCCCCCTGTCACCCACTTTGCGAGCTCAGCAGCACCGGGAGGTTGCTGTAATATTTTTTCTCCGCGCGCGAGCCACTCCAATAACACCTGCACACACACACACGCATTCCACCGCGGCCATACTGGGACGTGGTCTCCCCGACAAAGTTAGTAAACAAAAAAAAAAAAACACTTGCCCCGGGAAAATTATAGGGAACTCGCTTACCTGGAGGAAAATCGAGTTCCACTCCAGCGTCGTCCCGTGATCCCCTGGTCCGGTGACAGCTTCCCTGGCGACAACCGTCTCGCCGCAACTCCTCCGCTGCTCCTGGAAAAGGCAAAGCCCACCACCACGCTTGCCGGCGTTTCCCGCGGGCACAAGTTTTACCCGGAGCCCTACACTACACTGCATTAAAACATTACTCCACTGGGTTACACGACACTCCCGGATTTCCCGAAACTCCCGCCACGCGCAGCTCATAATTTGAGCCGACTTTCGGACCTAGCAGACAGATCGCCGGCGAAAACAAGCTGCCGCTGGAAAGTAAACAGCGAGTGAGTGCCCCGCCGTGCTTTCCAGCCACACACACATAGCAGTGAGCGAGCTGCTTGCCCCGCTGTGCTGTCCAGCAACACATAGCCGCGAGCGAGCTGACTGCCCCGCCGTGCGTTCAGGCGTCCGAGACTAGCGAAGGGGAAAATTGCGTCAGTGGGTCGACCTAACTCTGCCAGCAATCCGTGAGGCAGGGTTGCCAGATTGCCGTCCCCGTCGGAATTTGGAGTTTTCACTAATTTTCTTTTGTCCTCAACTTAAGACTCCCTCTCGCCTATCTTTATACCCAAACCGAGTCTGCCCAATAATTCGGCAGAGGGCAATTCGGTAACAATATGTAAGAACATAATTGTAACTACCCATTAGACAAATAGGTGTTTACTCTTACCAAAGAACTTCTAAACAACAAGAAGCTTCATCTCAACCCAAAAATTGTCCATTCCCTTCGTTTATTTATGGAAGCAGGCGCGAAGTGACAGAGGAGGGGGCGCTTAGTGAATGAGAATGAGAGAATTCTCTTCGTACATGACGACATGGCTTTGTGTGAATTCGACGCAACCCATAGACATATCCACAGGCCACGCACTGCCGATTCCCACACATACATAGGAAAGAACTTTCAGGATTGATAAAAGCGAGCTCTCACGACCGTTTGGGTTGCCACGCTCGCGATGACGGGTTCCAATCTGATCAAAAAAAGCTTTTGTGAGAGAGCGGGTCGCGATATCACGGCACAAATCACGAAACCGTTCGCACGGCGATCGATGTGGGCTGATGTTAAGCACAAAAGAACTTTTTGCTTTTGAAACGTTATAACCATTTATTTGGGCGTATCTGCACAATAAATGTCTCAAATCGATTTTATGAAATTCATACACTACAAATTAAATTAAGCAAAAGGCAAAAATATTTCAGAGAGCAAATACATTACAAAGCACCCTTGGCCCAAAATTAAAGGAGAGGAGGAATACAATAAACGAAATTGCCAAAAAAAGAAAATTATAACTTAACTTGCTGCCTCCTACCGGGACGCCGTACTCCAGCCAGTATTATTAGTTTTTTTTTTTAGCTCCAGCCAAGAATTATTGCAATTATTTCTTCGAGACGCACCGGCCCTTTTCCACTAACCACGCTACTTCCGGAATCAGGGCCACTTGCCGCGCTTTGCCGATCAATTCAACAGACACTCCTAGACTGACTTAAGGGCTGAATACATTCGATGCGGTCGTGAGTCGTAAGCAAAAGCACAAAGCTCTGACGCATACTCCGAACACATTCGATGCGGTCGTGAGTTGTGAGAAAATCATTTCATTGCGCGCGCTGCTAAATTAAAGTTAAAGATGTTTGTGGGAACAGAAGAAGTTTTTAGCAATTGGGTTAGCTACAACATTAGTTGCATTGAGCGGAAAAAAGAAAAAAAAACAGAAAAAAAAGAGCATGGACCAAGAAGTTTTTTTTCTCCTTCTCTTTAATACATTTGTATTTCGGGTCCATTTTGTCATTAAAATATATAGGTTTTCACCTTTTGTATTATCGTTCATGTTCTATCCGAACTCAAAGTATGAGTGGACGAACCCAAAAAATAAGGAAAATAATTCGGCTCAACGAAGCTGCAATGATTCGGTCACAATCTCACAACCAATGCCGAAATTGCAAGATTTCTTTCACAGCTCAAATCTCGTCGCTTGAGATTTGGGCAACGAATAAATTGTTAACAAGATTACTTTTAGAAAGAGCTTATCCTAATCAGCGTGAAGAAGCTGATAGTGAGTAGCTTAAATGGAGGGATGTCCAGCTGCTAAGTTAGCGAGCAGGTAAATAAAGTTTGCTCTTGTTCTGACTTGTCCCAGATCAGGAAATTATTTCTTGACTAGAACTTCGGTCAGAACATAAACGAAAAGGGTACTTACCTGTCTCCCTCGTTGGCGAACTGAACTGTAGTTGATGTAATCTCTCGTCTGGTCGTTGCACAAGCGAAGAAGGCAATTCGTCTGGTCGTTGTACAAGCGAAGACGGCAATTCGGTTGATGCACTAAACTGCACTAATCTTAATTTGGTGAGATCCAAATTAAGTGATAGAGAAATGTATATTGATCAGCGTTCAACACGCTACACAAATTTCTTGATTTGTTCGGCTTTCAAATCACGTGACCTTAATTTAGTCAGTGCCTAAATTAAGTGTAAAGAGGAACTTCCAGGATATGGGATGATGGAATTTGTTCCGATCACCGCTCAGAACTGGATGATAGAGTTTTGTTCTAGTCACCACCTAGAATCGACAATCTCAATAAAGTCAGTTTATTGAGTGGGAATTTCAAATAGTCAGCACCTATTTGAATGGAGCGGATTATTAGGTAGAATGCTAAGAGTTTCTTCTAGTCACCACCTAGAATCAACTATCTTAATAAAGTCAGCACCTTTATTAAGTGGAAAATTCAAATAGTCAACACCTATTTGAATGGAGAGGAGCTAGATAGAATGATAAGAGTTTCTTCTAGTCACCACCTAGAATCAACTATCTTAATAAAGTCAGCACCTTTATTAAGTGGAAAATCCAAATAGTCAGCACCTATTTGAATTTGCGTATAAGCGGGTAGGAAAACGGCAAAGAGGTAAATCAGCAAAGGAAAAGCGGCAAAGAGGCAAAAGAGGCTGCTATCAGGCAGCGCAGAGTTTTTATACCCGAAATAGTGCACACGGCACTTAAGTTTACGGTACCCCCCACTAACTCGGTGCCCACATACATTGACCCATCAGTGGGTCTTACGGTACACCCGACTGATTACATTTTACAAGACTTCTCCGCCGAGAATTAGTTCTACTATTAGGCCCTAGATGGCCTTCTCATAAGTCCGAAAGTGACCTAATGAGTGAGTATTGTTTTTGTTTACATCTGCACTTGACAGATGCAAGTGATTTGCAGTGCGAGGAAGGTACTTCGGGTAAGTCCTGCATTTTTGGGCAAAACTACTAAATAGTTTTCTTTTTAGGTTTCCTTTTAGGACTCCGGATGTTGCAGTCGATCCCTGCGGTGAGGGGCGCTAAGGATTTTAAGTAAGTAAGTGAAACTCGTTGTGGTCAATGTTCTAAGGAGTTTGTTTATTCTTACAGCTGATCGCCGCAGCTGTGGGTGGCGCCCGGGCCGAGATAGATCATCGCGGGAATTTCATTTTTTGGAGCTGCTGCTCCAAACATACTCCCCCCCCCCGCGTTTTGGATACAAGAAATAGTAAGTATATGAGTGAGTGATGTGAGAATAACTTTGATTTTTAATCCTCAGGTCTCGGAAAGGTCATTCGGCGGATAGTGTCACCGAATTAGAGTTAAGAATTAGAATTAAGGAAAAAATAGGTTGTAGAAAAGAAAGAAATACACTTGAATTGAAATTCAAACAGCCGATCTATTTGTCACCCTAATTTGTCCATTCGATAACAATTTTATTGTTACTCGTTGACCTCCGGGCGTGGTAACTCTTCGTTTGCGTTGTTTGGCCTTTTAACGCCTCCCAAGAAACGGGTACCACCTCAGTGTTGGTCGGGTCCTCGTTATCGCAGATGATAACATTTAGGTACTCGTCCGGTGCTGGCAACATAATGTCTTGCAGAATTTGAACCTTAGGGGGTTGAGAGGGTCCCGGAGTCATTGGCGGTGTATCATCGATCATGATTGTTTCAATTTCTTCCTGGGCTGGAGATGGTACAGGTGTGTCGGCGAGGTGCGTGAGATCAATCAACTCCTCGTTGATGCTTAGCACACTAACCCTCCGCTCCAATTGCTCCACTGCTGGCTCAAACAAATTTTCAATATTTCTTCCTGGAGTGGGTGGTCGACTGCTATCACTACTAGCTTCACTTATTAAATCCATTTTCTCAACTGATCAAGTGCATTTCCCGTGCAGGGCATATATATTAGGGCCAGGACCGTTAGGCCCTTGACCCAGGGCTAGTGAGTAGGCAAGAGAGCGATCTTTGTGATAGGCCGTTTGAAAGTCCCAGAATTGGTTTTAACGGTCACCACTCGAACATATTGATCTGCTCCAGTGTGAGTTTCTATAATTCTCCCCAGAACCCAACTACATGGTGCAGTTTTGGCTTCTTTTAGCAGTACCAATTCTCCGACCGTTATATTTTTTGCAGGGAGCTTCCATTTGGGTTTGGTTTGCAGCGAATTTAAATAATTTTTGGACCATTGATCCCAAAAACTCCGTTGCAATTGTTGAAGATGATTCCATCTCGCAATTGATGATACTTGTTTTGTAGGAGTTTCAGGTAGACTGTTTAATGCTGCCCCAATTAAAAAATGACCAGGTGTGAGGATTAACGTATCATTTGGGTCTTCAGATAGAGCACATAAGGGCCGTGAATTGAGGCAAGCCTCAATTTGGGTGAGTACAGTCGCGAGTTCTTCATAAGTGAGAAGGGCATTTTGTAAGACTCGTTTCAGGTGGAATTTGATTGATTTCACCCCGGCTTCCCACAATCCCCCGAAATGAGGTGCAGAAGGTGGGTTGAAATGCCACTGTATGCCTTCGTGAGTAAGTTTCTCGGCAGCCGTACCTGTGGCGTTTTGTAGAGCCTTTTTATACTCCTCCTGCAAAACCTTATCTGCCCCGATAAAATTCGTACCGCAGTCGGAGTAAATGTCTGTACATATTCCTCGTCTGCTCACAAAACGTCTTAAAGCTGCAATAAAAGCCGGAGTGGACAAATCAGAAACTGCCTCAATATGCACCGCTTTTGTAGATAAACAAATGAAAATGCAGATATAACCCTTATATGACTTATTTCCCCTATGTTTGCACATAGTAAGATTAATTGGACCCGCGAAGTCAATTCCCGTATGTTGAAATGGTCGAGATATGTTTATTCGCGGAGCGGGAAGGTCTCCCATGATTTGAGTTTGAGTCTTAGCGTTTTGCTTCCAACATATCATACATTTACGAATAATGTTTCGCACTGTACTTCTTGCTTTTGGTACCCAAAATTCCTCACGAAGAGTAGCTAGAACAAGTTGTGTCCCCCCGTGTAAAGTTTTTTGGTGAATGTATGTGATAATTAATTCAGTTAAATGAGCCTTTCTGGGGAGAATTATAGGGTGTTTTTGAGCATAGGGAATATCGGCGTGCTGCAGTCGACCTTTGACCCGCAACAATTCTTTAGTATCTAAGAATGGAGTTAAGGCAAGTAATTCACTTTTGGAAGAGATAAGTGAACCTGATTTTAGAGCATGAATTTCGGACGCAAAATATTCGGCTTGAGTATTTTTGATGAGCAGCAGCTTGGCTGATTGAATTTCAACTGTAGACAATGGCGTGCACAATCTCAAGTTAGGTTTTTTGCGGCAATTATGTATAAATCGAAGACAATAGGCCAAAACTCTTAACAGTTTGGGGTAGGATGAAAATTTTGATATTAATTGGGATATTGTGGGGACTACGTGAGTCGTGAAAATAGCTCTTTTTTCTTCAAGAGTGATGTCTTCCGGTAAGGAAACAGAATTTTGTGGCCAATTATCTTCAGATAATCGTAGCCAGCTAGGCCCATTCCACCACAGAGCGCGTCCCAAAAGTGCAGAGGGTTTTACTCCTCTGGAATTGCAATCCGCCGGATTATCTGCGGACGGGACGTGCCGCCACAAAATGTCTTCCGATAATTCTTGAATTTCCGCGACCCGATTTGCCACGTAAGTTTTGTAACTACGTGGTTCCTTGTGAATCCAAGCCAAGACAATTTTTGAATCCGTCCACGCAAAAACCGGGACAGATGGCAATTCCAGATCCGTTCTTGTCCTTTTTAGCAGTCGGGACAGTAGAAGAGCTCCACAGAGCTCGAGGCGAGGTAAAGTTACTGGCTTGGTTGGAGCAACCTTTGATTTCGCAATCACTAGATTGGTGTGAATTTGCCCTTGATCGTCAATAACTCGGATGTATACTGCAGCTGAGTATGCTCCGATGGAAGCATCAGAAAACCCATGAATTTGAATTAAATTGTGATTTGTTGTAGTTTGAAGCCACCTAGGAATTTTGAATTGACTAATAAAATGTAGTTCTGATTTGAATTCTTGCCATTTTGAATTAATATTAGGAGGAATAGGATCATCCCACGAACACCCTGAAAGCCATAAAGATTGCATCAGAATCTTTGCTGTAATCACAATCGGGGAAATCCAACCGAGGGGGTCGAACAGCGTAGCAATTTCAGACAAAACAAATCGCTTGGTGTTAAGACGATCCTCAATTTGTCGAAATTGCAAGGTGAAATAATCTGCTCCTGGGTACCAGTGAATACCCAGAGTTTTCACTGACTCATCGCTTGCGAATCTCAACGGAAATTTTAATTCCCGATGGCTTTCCGGGATATCCGCAAGGAGATCAGAAGAATTACTCACCCATTGGCGAAGATTAAAACCTCCAGATGATAAGAGGTTTTGAATTTGTGATTGAATTTCGAGACTTTCCTGCAAAGTGTCTGAACCCGTTAATAGATCGTCCACGTAAAAGTCTCGTGTAACGATTTTCGCAGCAAGAGGATAATTATGGGCTTCGTCCTTGGCTAATTGATGGAGTGTTTTAATGGCAAGATAAGGGGCAGGAGTAGTGCCAAACGTGACTGTAGTGAGCACATATTCCTGAAGTGGCTCGCCAGAATTGTTCCTCCAGAAAATACGCTGGTAATTTTGATCAGATGGGTGCATATTAATCATGCGGTACATCTTTTCCACATCAGCTGACATAGCATACCGATACAACCGCCAGCGTAGTAACAGTGTGAATAGTTCAGCTTGTAGCACGGGACCAGAATATAATTGGTCATTCAAGCTGACGCCATTGGAAGTTTTTGCAGACGCATCGAAGACAACTCTAACTTTTGTGGTAGTACTGTCTTTGATCACTGCATGATGTGGAAGGTAATAAGATGGAATCTTTGGTGCATCTTTGCTGATTAATTTCATATGCCCCATGGAGATATATTCGTTTAGGCATTTTCGGTACTCAGCATAAAGTTCGGGGTTGCTACTTAGTCTCTTCTCTAGACAGAAGAATCGGCGAATAGCCATATTTCGGGATTCACCTAAGTTTGGAGGAGAGTTTTTGAAGGGTAACCGAACCTCGTATCGACCGTTGTCGTTACGGCAATGTGTAGTTTCAAAAATCCGTTCGCACTCTTGCTCTTCCTTACTTAGAGTGGGTTTTACTGGAATTTCTTCGCACTCCCAAAATTGGCGAATTAATTTGTTCAAGGAAAGAAGTGGGTCTTGAGAAGTATTTAAGAAAGTAGCTGCTTGAGATATTGTTCTTGGCTGCCGTGATACTGGGCCGAACAATATCCAGCCAAAAATGCTATTTTGGGCAATAGGAGTACCTGGAGGTCCTTTACGGAGACCTTCGAGGTTGATGTCACCGTAAATATCGGCTCCGAGAAGGAGATCGATTTTACCAGGTTGATTGAAACATGGGTCTGCTAAAGAAAGGTTTTGTAAATGAGACCAATTTTGTGTCGTAATGTTTTCTGGAGGTAACAAATCAGTGATTTTTTGCACAACAAAAGCAGTTATTTTTGTGGGCTTTTGTTGTAAACGAGAAGAGTGTATTTCTAAAGACGTTTGTGACGTTACTTTAGTGGTTTCTGAACCTCCCAAGCCAGTGATTTGGAGATTTGTGGGAAATGTGCTTAGCTGTAGAAGCTTCGTTGCTGCCTTTGTGATGAAGGAAATTTGTGAACCTGAATCAATTAAG
This sequence comes from Machimus atricapillus, assembly GCA_933228815.1. NCBI lineage: Eukaryota > Metazoa > Arthropoda > Insecta > Diptera > Asilidae > Machimus > Machimus atricapillus. The sequence continues at coordinate 10,647,674 of OW121788.1, forward strand.
GCACGCAACGTGTAAATGGTCCCTGATTTTGAGGGCACGTTGATTAATGCTGTAGAGAGAAGGGATTGAGGTGCCTGTTGACCTTTGTTAGTATAAAATGATTGAACAGCATTAATATTTGTTTCACCCTTTTGAGGCTCGCTTGAAGGTTTAGCTTGAGTCACTCTCTGTGGTGAAACGGGCCGAGCAGATTCAGCATTGGTTTCCTTGTGCAATAAGGAATGATGTCGTCGTCCACATCGGCGACAATTAACTTTGCTAGGGCAAAATTGCATTTTGTGACTTTTAGAGAGACAATTAATACATAGTTGGTTTGAATTAGCAAATTTATACCTTTGAGTGGGATCAAGTTTACTAAATTTTGGACATTTGTAAAGAGGATGAGACTCTTTACATGATATACATTTGTCTGACGAGGCTGCAAAGAAGGTTTTGGCACCTCTTTGCTGTGATGGCCTTTCAGTGCTAGTTATTTTGGAATCTGATATAGCTTCCAATGTACGAAATCTTTTCTCGAGAAACGCCTTTAGACTTTCGAATGTGGGCAGTTCCTCAGAGTTCTTTTGGCTTTCTTCCCACATCCGGTGTGTTTCGGAGGGGAGCCGTTGTACCAACATATGTATCAAGATTACATCCCAGTTTTCAATAGAGACGCCGAGCGCTTGAAGTTCGTATAAACTCTCGCATGATTTGTCTAGTAAATTTTTAATTCCTTTGGCTGTTTCGGAATTTAGTTTAGGTAAGTTGAATAGAAGCTTAAGTTGAGTATTTACCAATACTCGTTTATTGTCATACCTCCCTAGAAGTACCCTCCACGCACTGTCATAACTTGCGTCAGTTATAGGAAACTGTCTTAAGAGGTGTTCAGCTTCGCCACTAACGCAAGATTTTAAGTAATGTAGTTTTTGAGCTGCAGTGAGCTCAGCATTGGTATGTATTAATGCTTTAAAGAGATCGTGGAATGATCTCCATGACTCGTACGAGCCTGAAAATGTAGGAATGGAAATGCGTGGAAGTTTGAGTAAGGACTTATGAGATGAAGAATTATTTAGGTTGGTATTTGAAGATGACTGGGCACCTTCTTTGTGAGATTGATTGCTTGATAGATTACTTGCCGATGCCTTTTGCAATTTATCAAGAGCATCTTGCAGTAATCCGATAAAGTCGAAGTACTTTTCTTCTGTGTCAGAAAAGCTGTCTTGAGACCAATACTCGCATTTGTCTTGGTCTGCTGGGTTTAACGATTGAATCACCTCACAGATGGAATAGTGATTTTTTTTGTACTCTTGCCAAAGTTGTTTTACCTCTGATAACCTTTCCGTTATCACCCCTTTAGTTCTTTTAGCTAATGCAGTTTTTCTGTAATTAACGACCGATTTTTGAAAAATTTCGGCTAAGGCCTTTTGTTTGGCCACCAACTGATTTAGAGACATTATAACGAACCGTTAATTCCCGTTAAATTAACCGTTACAGCCCCGTTAATCCGGCTCGAAGGACCAGCAAATGTTCTATCCGAACTCAAAGTATGAGTGGACGAACCAAAAAAATAAGGAAAATAATTCGGCTCAACGAAGCTGCAATGATTCGGTCACAATCTCACAACCAATGCCGAAATTGCAAGATTTCTTTCACAGCTCAAATCTCGTCGCTTGAGATTTGGGCAACGAATAAATTGTTAACAAGATTACTTTTAGAAAGAGCTTATCCTAATCAGCGTGAAGAAGCTGATAGTGAGTAGCTTAAATGGAGGGATGTCCAGCTGCTAAGTTAGCGAGCAGGTAAATAAAGTTTGCTCTTGTTCTGACTTGTCCCAGATCAGGAAATTATTTCTTGACTAGAACTTCGGTCAGAACATAAACGAAAAGGGTACTTACCTGTCTCCCTCGTTGGCGAACTGAACTGTAGTTGATGTAATCTCTCGTCTGGTCGTTGCACAAGCGAAGAAGGCAATTCGTCTGGTCGTTGTACAAGCGAAGACGGCAATTCGGTTGATGCACTAAACTGCACTAATCTTAATTTGGTGAGATCCAAATTAAGTGATAGAGAAATGTATATTGATCAGCGTTCAACACGCTACACAAATTTCTTGATTTGTTCGGCTTTCAAATCACGTGACCTTAATTTAGTCAGTGCCTAAATTAAGTGTAAAGAGGAACTTCCAGGATATGGGATGATGGAATTTGTTCCGATCACCGCTCAGAACTGGATGATAGAGTTTTGTTCTAGTCACCACCTAGAATCGACAATCTCAATAAAGTCAGTTTATTGAGTGGGAATTTCAAATAGTCAGCACCTATTTGAATGGAGCGGATTATTAGGTAGAATGCTAAGAGTTTCTTCTAGTCACCACCTAGAATCAACTATCTTAATAAAGTCAGCACCTTTATTAAGTGGAAAATTCAAATAGTCAACACCTATTTGAATGGAGAGGAGCTAGATAGAATGATAAGAGTTTCTTCTAGTCACCACCTAGAATCAACTATCTTAATAAAGTCAGCACCTTTATTAAGTGGAAAATCCAAATAGTCAGCACCTATTTGAATTTGCGTATAAGCGGGTAGGAAAACGGCAAAGAGGTAAATCAGCAAAGGAAAAGCGGCAAAGAGGCAAAAGAGGCTGCTATCAGGCAGCGCAGAGTTTTTATACCCGAAATAGTGCACACGGCACTTAAGTTTACGGTACCCCCCACTAACTCGGTGCCCACATACATTGACCCATCAGTGGGTCTTACGGTACACCCGACTGATTACATTTTACAAGACTTCTCCGCCGAGAATTAGTTCTACTATTAGGCCCTAGATGGCCTTCTCATAAGTCCGAAAGTGACCTAATGAGTGAGTATTGTTTTTGTTTACATCTGCACTTGACAGATGCAAGTGATTTGCAGTGCGAGGAAGGTACTTCGGGTAAGTCCTGCATTTTTGGGCAAAACTACTAAATAGTTTTCTTTTTAGGTTTCCTTTTAGGACTCCGGATGTTGCAGTCGATCCCTGCGGTGAGGGGCGCTAAGGATTTTAAGTAAGTAAGTGAAACTCGTTGTGGTCAATGTTCTAAGGAGTTTGTTTATTCTTACAGCTGATCGCCGCAGCTGTGGGTGGCGCCCGGGCCGAGATAGATCATCGCGGGAATTTCATTTTTTGGAGCTGCTGCTCCAAACAGTTCATTTAAATCGTCCATCGCAGCATGAAAATGCGCGTCCTCTCCCATCGAATGCTTCTTGACGACTGAAAATAGCATTTCCCCTGCAGAGCTTTTGAACGCAGACCGCAGAGTTTGAGTTTGGGTCAAAGTCGACGTTTTTTCTTACGAGCGCGTCGAATGTGTTCCGACTTGTGAGAATCCTGTTGATTTCAAGGGGATTGAAACTCGTCAGATTCTCAAAACTCACGACCGCAGACTCACGACCGCACCGAATGTATGCAGCCCTTTAGGACGGCTCTAAGCTCTCTCGCCTAGCTACCATCCTTCAGCTGGAACTTTTATTCGGCTATTGTGGACAGCCTGACGGTCAGTAACTGGTATACATATTGATAAGCGTTATCAGCTCTACTTTTATTTCCTGGCTATGGAGTATGTTATTAGCATTTTCTTTATTATTTTCTTTTCACTTCTTTTTTTCTTTAATTGTTAATTTGTACTTTCGGCTTAGGCGGCTGCAGCTACTAACATTATTATTTGCTCTTCATTTAATTAATTATTTCCTCATTTAATTAATTATTTCTCTTTATCGTTACTTCTTCCTCCTTTCCTTTCTGCTACTTAGACCAACAGTTTAGTCTAACTTCATTACTTACAGAGAGCTACATAAGCGAATGCTAACGTAATTAGAAATTCAAGTGAAAATCATAGTTTTCCGAAAAATACTAGCATTACTGTATCATATTCAAAATTTAATCTTCTTATTCACTAACTAATCTATTTGACTTTAGGGACTTGTTCGAAAATCTAGAGGCTTTAGCCAACCCTGCTGATCGCCGGTGTAAACGTTGCCCTCAACCGCCAGCTGTCATTAAAAATTACATTGTATCACTCTCTGCATATGGACGCCGACGAATAAAGACGTGTTTAAAAGTTTTCCCCGAGTTTTTCCAATTTTGTTTGATTTCAACAGTAAGTGATTAAAAGTAGCTTCCTCTAATACTACCGCGAATTCTCAACATTAATATTTTGGTCCTATCGAGCCGGATTCGGGAAGCAAATTTAATTCAGTGTTGTGTGGCACAAGAGGTTAACTCGGCGTATCAGGATTGGATTAATCTGAAATACCGGATAATCCACCAACAAAACGCCTGAATCATTCTGCGCAAGTGAGGCAACCAAATCCATACAAATCACCTAGCTGAGCAGGATTTGTCTGGATGTGCAGGAGCATCGGGGCACGTATACAGCAACAACAAGTCGCCTGGTACGGTGCGCCGCATAAAAAGGAAAGGAGGAACCGGGTAGCCTGTCTACATACCTCTAGGGTAAACGGTTCATTTGACGAAGGTAACCTCTCCTTTATTTACTGGGAACAGGTGTTCTCATTCACCTGAGCTATTAACCTGCAATTTTGGAAGGATTTGGAACACGTGAAATTCGGAAGCACGAACTTTAAGTTTTGGGTGAACTTTATACGTGAAACCACGGTGGTTCGAGACTTTGCTACATTTTCGGACTGAACTTTTGGATCGTCGTGTACAAACTTTCGGACTATAAGTTGTTCGCGTACTTCGAGCTCCTTAAAGCTTGATATTTGACAGTTCTCCGGGCGTTTTTGCAGTGTTAATCGGGATAACAGGTATATCGAGACTTTACGTGAGAAAAAACTGATATCAATTAGAATTGTGTGTAGTAAATTAAAAAGTGTACGGTAAAAACGAATTAATTCCCGGTCGACTCCGTTTATACGCAAATTTGGTAGGGATAAAATGGAGAAAATTAAAGTTAAATTAACGACTCACGCCGATCGCATTGAACGTTTCCTAACAAATGTAAATAAGGTAGGAAAAGATAAACGGACGGAAGCTTTTCTAAATGCTAGGCTACAATTTCTTGAGAGTTATTGGACTCAATACCTAAAAGTATATGACGAACTGTGTGGCGCGGTCACTTCGGAGGAGCTAAAGGAAGATGTTTATTTCACATCCGATTCTTTCTCGAAAGTTGAATGTTGCTATATAGAGGCAGTTTGTTTTGTGACCGAACAGTTGAAATTATTCCGTCGCGAGTCTGTTATTCCCGAAGAGTCCCCATTAAGCTCAACGGTCATATCTAGCAATGCGAATCAGGCTTTGAGGTTGCCGAAAATTAATATCCCCAACTTTTCTGGCTCATATTTAGAATGGTCCTCGTTTAGAGACACTTATACATCTCTGATTCATGACAATAATACCCTGTCGCAAATTCAGAAGATGCATTACTTGAAGTCGTCAATAACAGGAGAGGCCGCTAAGCTCTTGCAACATCTGGCTTTAACTGAAGCGAATTATTTTACGGCGTGGAAGAGTTTAGCTGATCGGTATGATAATCCAAGAGTGTTGGCAACTTCTAATTTATCCGTTTTGATTAATCTCCCCGCGATGAACACTGAATCGGCAGCTGAATTGAGAAGAGTTCTCGACCATTTCTCACAATCGGTACGCGCCTTGCAAAATCTGGGAAGACCGGTGAAGTCATGGAACGACTGGCTTGTGTTCTTTCTATCAAATAAACTGGATAACTCTACGCGTAAAGACTGGGAAACTTCCCTCTCTACCTCAAATCAGATACCTACGTTCGAAGAGCTGAAAACTTTTTGGAAGGACGCATTCATACGTTAAATGCTATAGCAGATGGACCTCATTCCGGTGCCAAGTTCCCTAGTACAGGTCGTAATGCCAAACCCGTCACTCGGTATGCTCATTCAACTAGTTCTAATCACTGCACTGAATGCCAAGGCAGACACTTTGTCGTGTTTTGTCCGAGGTTCCGAGCTAAATCTGTGGACGCTCGCATAGCCTTTGTAAATTCTAAACGGCTGTGCTGAAATTGTCTCAGAGCTGGTCATAGTGTAGCAAACTGTACACAAGATAAACGCTGCCAGCTTTGCAATCAGGCTCATCACACCATGCTGCATAAAGTTGCTGGCTCTATACAGCACCCCCTAGTACGGGGACAGGATCGATCTATGGTATCTCGACCTTAGAGAGGAACTCCTCTCAGAGCCAATCCACTACATATGTGAACTCACATCTGGTGGGCGGCCATCAGACATACACATCCGTGCTGCTAGCCACGGCCATCGTTTTCGCTCGCTCTGTTGATGGGCGTCTTATTAAGGCGCGAGCTTTGTTGGATCAGCGGTCCGAATCCAGCTTTATAACGGCATCACTGGCTAATCTTTTGCGTTTACCCAGGCAAAAAATAAACATATCTGTTTCCGGTATAGGGGCATGTGAGACTAAAGTTGTAAAGGCCAGTGTGGTTCATGACATAGTCTCTGTAACCGACAGTACTTGGTCTTACACTGTCCAGTCGTTGATTCTACCAACACTCACACATCTGATGCCCTCTCGACCTATATCACGGCGGAACTGGCCCCACATCTCGGGCTTATCTCTAGCAGACCCCGAATTCGACAAGCCCTCCAGAGTCGATCTAATTTTGGGTGCTGATATTTATGCTAGAATTCTGTGCCCTGAAGTCAGAACTGGCACACCTGCCTCACCTGTGGCTCAACGCACGGCCTTGGGTTGGATTCTTTCAGGCTGTGTCGATACTTCCACTGACCGACCTGCATCAGTGATGAACTACCACAATTCTACTTCTAATTTGGATGCCCTCCTGAGAAAATTCTGGAAGGTGGAGGAGCCCCCAAAAGCCTCAACACTTACGCCAGATGAGGAAGAGTGCGAAAAACATTTCGCAGAGTCCCACTACCGAAACGAAGAGGGCAGATATGTAGTGCGTTTGCCTCTAAGGCAGTCTTCGTCAGTTTTGGGACAATCGCAGCACATTGCTTTATCAGCTCTACTACGAATGGAGCATAGGTTTTTAAAGGACAACGCGCTATTAACATCATATTCAGCTTTCATGGACGAATATTTGCTATTGGATCATATGACTCCGGTTCGCTGTGATACTAACAGCAGCAGCGTATACTACCTGCTTCATCACGCTGTGGTAAAGCCTACAAGCTCAACCACCAAGTTAAGAGTTGTGTTCAATGTATCACAAAAAACGTCCTCTGGCCAATCCCTAAATGACATTCTACACGTGGGCCCTAAATTACAAAATGATATAATTTTAATCATTTTACGATGGCGTTTCTATCCTTTTTGCTTCTCCGCGGACAGCGAGAAAATGTTTAGACAGATACTGGTCGATGAGAAGGATGTCGACCTGCAAAGAATTCTCTGGACCCTACTTAGCGTGCAAAACACTACGACAGCTTGCTCAGGATTATTCCGATGTTCACCCGGAGGCCGCTCGCATATTGAAGGATAACTTCTATGTTGATGATGCACTGTTTGGAGGTTTCGACAAAGAGGGCGCGCTTGTTGCTAGGAACGAGACACAGAATCTGTTGAAGCTAGGAGGTTTCAATCTACGTAAGTGGGCCTCAAATTGTTCTGAGCTCTTAGAGAGCATACCCGACGAGGATAGAGAACTGAAAACGTCTGTACAGGTGCTGAGTGACCAGGAAATTAAGGCCTTGGGCCTTAGTTGGAGCCCTGGAGCTGATAAGTTCAGTTTTCATGTTGACTTGCGCTCTTCTTCTGTCATCACGAAACGGACAGTGCTCTCTGATATCAGTCGTCTGTATGATCCACTTGGATGGCTCGCTCCTGTTATTATCAACGCTAAGATATTTCTGCAGAGGTTGTGGTTAGCGAAAGTCGACTGGGATGAGAACCTGAGTGAAGATTTGGCACGACATTGGCTTGACCTCAGACAGAGTCTCAGATTGTTGGACGACGTACATGTCGATCGCTGGCTTGGAACTCCGAGTCATTCTCATTCAGGCTGGGAATTGCACGGCTATTGCGACGCCTCTCTATCAGCCTATGGGGCGGTTATTTATCTACGCATTTTGCACGGAGCTAATGTTAAAATTTCGCTGTTAGCCGCAAAAACGAGAGTGAGCCCTATTAAGACCGTGTCCTTGCCACGCTTGGAGCTATGTGGAGCAGCTCTTTTGGCCAACTTAGCTAGCTACCTTCAAAATGAACTTAACTTGACAAGCGTCCCATTATACCTATGGACCGACTCGACGATTGTGCTTGCATGGCTGCGAGAGCATCCAACTAAGTGGAATGTTTATGTGACGAATCGTGTGTCTCACATCCACCAACTGGTTCCTCATGCTACTTGGCTTCACATACGTTCTACCGACAATCCTGCGGACTGCATCAGCCGGGGTATTCCTGCTGCGCATCTGATGACCCATGAGTTGTGGTGGACTGGACCCCCCAACCTAAAGGATCAGACTTCTACTTGGACCCATTGCGTCATACCAGCAACAGTTGAGGAGTTGCGCCCTTCATCAGCACTCATTATTCAACAAACTAATTCCGATGGCAGCTTAGAACTGTTACATCGTTTCTCATCTTTATCAAAGTTGCTACGGATTACTGCGCTGTGCATCCGATTCGTTAAGAATTCTTCAAAACCTGTAAAGGAACGAACTCTCGGTTGGTTATCTACAGAAGACCTAAATAACGCCTTGCTTATCTGGGTAAGGGCTATTCAACAACATAGCTTTCCAGAAATCAGTACACTCTCCAAAGGTCAAACATTGTCATCTACGAGTAGCATCCTCAAACTTCACCCCTTTCTCGACCAACAGAATATCCTCCGAGTGGGCGGAAGGCTGAAAAATTCACTCTTAAGTTATGATGAGAGGCACCCCATTATTTTGCCCAAACATAGTCATTTTTCTTATTTGCTAATACAGCATGCTCACGCTTCGACTCTACATGGAGGTGTGCAACATACGCTTCACAACGTTCGGAGTAAATACTGGATACTACATTGTCGGAGTAAGGTTCGCCAAGTCATTGGCAAGTGTGTGGTCTGCTGTCGGCATCGAGCACAACCAACAACACAATTTATGGGCGATTTGCCGCGAGATAGAGTGCGCCCCTCAAAACCGTTCGCCATCGCTGGCGTGGATTATGCCGGTCCCTTTAACGTCACCCCTGTAAAGCGGAGAGGCTGCAAGGCCACAAAATCGTGCGTAGCAGTTTTCGTCTGCTTTGTGACGCGAGCTATCCACCTCGAGTTGGTGATGGACCTGACTGCGGATGCGTTCGTTGCTGCATTTAAACGCTTTGTCGGTCGACGTGGGAGATGCGAAAGGCTCTACAGCGACAATGCTACTTATTTCACAGCGGCTAACAAGCAGATTTCACTTGACCTCAGAAAAGTCCTGCATTAGTCTTCTACACGGCTGCTAGATTTGGGTACAGATTGGCACTTTGTGCCCCCAGCAGCACCCAATTTTGGAGGCATTTGGGAGTCAGGTGTTAAAAGTTTTAAACATCATTTTCGGCGAGTGGTCGGCGATCATGTTCTATCTATCGAGGAGATGCTCACGCTTATCATTCAAATAGAGGCCTGTCTGAACTCGAGACCTCTGCACGCGCTCAGCGACGATCCGAGCGAGTTATCAGCCATTACACCGGGACACTTCCTGGTGGGAGAGGCCTTAAGTACTGTTCCTGCCCCCAGTTTACTTCACACTCCAATCCAGCGGCTCAATCGTTGGGAAGTTGTTCAGCGCATAAAGGAGGATTTGTGGAAAAGTTGGCATAAAGACTACCTTCATCACCTCCAAATTCGACACAAGTGGAACCACACTCGAAGATCTCTCGAGGTTAATGACTTAGTAGTAGTCAAAGATGAGAGACTACCCCCTGCAAAATGGTTACTAGGACGAGTCATCGCAGTTCACCCGGGGAAAGACGGCCATGTGCGTGTCGTGACGGTACGACACAAGGAGGGAGAATTTAAACGCCCTGTCACCAAATTGTGCTGGCTTCCAATTAAGGCTCAGGCTAGTGCCTGAAGTATTATTTTGTTCTACTGTTTTTTTTCTATTTAGAGCCTATCAGCCTACTACCTGTGTTGTCATCTTAAGTCGTCCACCTCACCCGGCCTACCAGGATAATCTTTGAAGCTACAACCCCTGCAGTGTCTCATGGCGGGCGGAGCTTGTGTCGTGCTACTACACGAGGCGGGCGGAATGTTCGAAAATCTAGAGGCTTTAGCCAACCCTGCTGATCGCCGGTGTAAACGTTGCCCTCAACCGCCAGCTGTCATTAAAAATTACATTGTATCACTCTCTGCATATGGACGCCGACGAATAAAGACGTGTTTAGAAGTTTTCTCCGAGTTTTTCCAATTTTGTTTGATTTCAACAGTAAGTGATTAAAAGTAGCTTCCTCTAATACTACCGCGAATTCTCAACAGGACTATTCATCAAACGCCCAAATATTTCATAACTTATGCTAATGCAATCCGGTCCAGGCGTGTAGGCGTGTGTTGATGCATGTGACGACTCCTCTAAGACTTCAGCGACTGCTGGGTAGGGATGCAACCAAACCCCGTGAAAGAACATGGGTGAATGAGGTGGTGTGTGTGTGAAATGGTGCGTGTGAAGTGGTGTGTGTGTGTGAGTAATGTGCGTATTATGCGTGGATCCAGGTGAGCTTGCCCCTCCGGCGAGCATACGAATTCCAGGTACGTAATGGCCAAAATACTTCATTTGTTTTAAATTCTGAAATGATCACAAAACTTTCTGTGGGCTCAACTGAATAGACCGAATAGACTGGGACATCACACCGACAATACTGGGTAAGTGCACCTTTAACCGCCCCTTTCACCAACATTTATTCTCAGCAACACTTTTTTTTCATTCCAGGTATCGCTTGGCCAGATGAGCACGTAACAAAGTTCAAGTTCACTACTTGGTTACCAAGCAAAAAAGCCTTAGCAACGCTAGCCCGAGACCATAAACAAAAAGGTCTAGTAAACAAACTACGAGCACGTGGCGGAAAATGTAAACAAGTGCCACATAAATAAAGCCGCGACTCAGCAAAACTGAGCGGTGCACGCCGCGGTCATCAACCCATGCGCCAATATCAAAGCGCGACCCGCTGACTAATAAATTGCGTGACACACTTAAATGTTGCGCTAAAGGGCGACTCAGCTATAGGGTAACATCCCCAATAGCTGATCAATGAGGTCATTGGGTCTTCGTGGATTAATATTGAGTAAGCAACATAGAACGATTGTAAAAGTAGTTGTAAGGTAAGATTCGTTTAAATAGACTAAGAATTTCGAATAAAGCAGGGATTATCCATCAGAACTTTGTACTGTTCATTTCGGAGTTGAGCTTGAGAAAGCTACTCTACGTTAATCCCTTGAGTTGAGCTCTCGTAGCTACTCTATACATCTCTGGAGTTAAGCTGTTCCAAGCTACTCCACCTCTTCTCATCAGACAGGAAGCTTCACACTACATTTCTCTTGCCAGGTAACCCGCATTTTCTTCTGCACTTTCAGCAACCTCCATATTATCCCGATCAAGATACCAGCCGACAGACTCGAAATGCGTTGATGCCGCATCTTTTCCATAATTTAATAAATTTTCGATATATGCTCTGTAGTTGTAGTTATTGTCAGTTTGAGCAATCTGCTTACCGTTTAAGTAAATAGTGCATTGACGAAAAAGTGAATGGAGCACATTATTTACAACACCTGGACCTTCATCACGCATCGATGCACCTTCTACAACAATATCTTGTCCGGTATAAAGTTCTTCTTTTGTAACCTACCGTACGTCTAGACTATAGCATCTTAATAGGTTGCAACATAACCAAAACTAGCCTAAACTAGCTCGGTAGGAGGAAATGGAATAGTATCTTAAGCTAGTATTAGCACCACTTTGCCGGCTCGAGCGCAGGGTTGGGAGGGTTCCCGCATTAGCTTAAAAATTCCATTTCTGGTGGGTGCTATAAAAAAAATTGGGAAAAGACAATCTACCAAACCAGTTGACCCTCAGTTCTGCCGACAACGAAATACCAAAAAAACCGCCCCGAAATGTGTCATCGCTGCCCACAGCCAACGTATTAATTTACGCTGTCATCGTAACTTGCACAAAACCAAATACTAAATTTTTAGTAGCTTCTTTTCTATATATATATTACAAAAAGAATAACAATTAATTATAGCATATAGGAACTAGCTACCCTATGGTGATTAAGGTTGACAAAACGGATAGTACTCAAATTCAAATCTATTAATGCACCGAGAATCTTCTCACCTGTACCGGCCCGCAGGTACAAATTAAAAAAAAAATATATGTTCTTTATTTCTTTTTCTTTTCTTTTTGGTTTAGTTTTAAAACAAATCGATTGTTTTTTTCTTTTCGTTACAACAAAATTTTAATATGGAAAGAATAAAGGAAAGAAATTTACGGACATTACTGCCCACTCACCTGCGATCCATCCGGTGGTTGAAGCTTCGACCATCGGCGACGCACTAGGCTGGAACCAAATTGTTGTTATTTAAAATTAACCTCTCCTCCCTTTTCCCTTCCTTTTCTGTTTTGTTTTTTTTTTCACACAAAAAAAAAATCAAATAATTACGGATTAGCCAAATAGGTCACTCTACGCGTTGTGAGAAAAAACCCGATACACTGACAATATTCAATAACAGAATAACTCTCTAAAGTAGCTATGTCGCGCTTGTTACATATACATATAATTTCCTTTTCCTTTACCTTTCTTTTTTTTTATATATATCTACTAATTACTAATTACCAAACAGACAATAAATTCTTTTCTCCTTTTTCTGTCCTTCTCTCTTTTCAGCAGTGTGGGGTTAGATCGAAGAATGGCCCGCCCGAACACACAAAATTCGCGCCACACAAAAATTTTGGCGGAGGAAGTTGTTCGCCAGCCTAAACACGTACGCTTCTAGTACGTTTTGCAGCTCCAGAAATTGCTGGATTGCCGGACACGATACTATTTTTAATCCAACAGAAGTTCCTGCGTACAAATTAGATATATAAAAATGAGCACCCTAAATCAACCCCCACATACCTGTGTAAAATGGCGCCCTCTCCTAATCTATCTCTGCGGAAAATTTTTCTCCTGTTGCGCACCTTTTTTAACCAAAGCACTGCTAAAAACACGCGAAACTTTTATTTCTTTACCTTTTTAAATCATTTTTTAAATTTAGTTAACCTTTTTTCGTTCTTTTTCCCTTCCCTTTTCTTTCCCAGTTAAATTCTCCTAAATTCTTCACTTAAATCTAAAACTTTTTTTGCAACCTTCTGCTATGGCGTCGTCAACGAGAATGATCATACGCCGCCGCCCGTCCCGAAGCAGATCCAATCTGACAGTTTGTGCTCGTCCTTTTCAACGTAGCCCCACTGAACCTTAGAAAAAACAAGCAATTTAGACAGGGTCCCTTCCTTCTCCTTTTTTTTGCGAAATTAAAAAAAACTCTATGCCGGTTATCAACCGTTACACTTTTCCATTTTTAATTTTAATTAGTTGCACTTTCAAGCGTAGATACATATTGTTACAATTTTGCCCGCCGAGCGGCTGGCGGACAAAACTGCACAGTTTGCCCTCGTTACCATTCACTGGGGTTATGGGGATATGGGGACGGACTAACACTTATTTTGTTGCGAACACGAGCTCATCTACCGAGGCAGACGAGCATTCAAAAATAAATGGTCGGCCTTTCGATCCAGGGCACTGGCCAGATCTCTTCAGTGTGGCTGAAGACCAGTGCCCCTGCCACAGACGCCCACACTTTGCGCGGACCGAACACCGGCCCCCATATTCGCCCGCTTCAAAAACCAAGTGTGAATTATAACGAAGGCACATTTTGTAACAATATATTTTTTTGACTACATAAGTTTAATTTGCGGTTTTCCAGTATTTACTTCCCTTATTCTTGTTATCATTTATTTTCCCTCTTACATTAATTCAGTTTGTCATTTACTATTATTATCGTTATTCCTTTTTTGTTTCCTGATTCAATTGGTTACTTTTTTTTACTACGTTTATTATTTGCTTGCATTGTTATTTTTTTTAATTTTCATCGTTGTTGATCTTCTTTATAATTATTTTTTCTTGATTGCTACATTTTACATTTGTTACTATTATTATTGTTTCATTCTTTCTTTATTTTTCTTTTTTTTCTGAATTATTATTATCGACATTTTGAATTCTATTTTTATTTACTCATTGTGTAATGTGTTCCCAGGATTCACAACATAATACAAAAGCCTTCTATTTCACTTCTGCCTATTCGGCCTATATTTGACTGGTCTTGAGTAACAAATGATCCAATGCTTATTCGGAGGCCTCCCTAACTTCTTACACTAATTAAGGACTGATAAAAAAAATTACCACTTAGCTTATGTTTCCCGCGGAGATATATGTTGCATGCCGCACGCGTTGGATGAATGTTGCCTCATGTTGTGTCGATGTGTATATGATATGTTATGTGCTGTTTTGTGTATGGCTGTGTGTTGTGATGTTGTGCTACTTGTGGAGATGGTGATAACTGTATGTTGTGATGCTGTAGTGCACGTATTATGTTGATTGAATGTTGTGATGTCGCATTGCGGTGTAACTAGCTGCGTATGTTGGGTTAGGTGTTGAATTGAGTGTGGTTGTACGGTGACGGTGTGAAGGATGTATGGATGTATTCCTCAAATTGCTGTGGGCCTCGATGCGGGTTGGATAATGCTATGCGCTTATGCTTTATAGATGTGCTGTTGCAGCTTTGTAGAGGCGGTGTTGCATAATTAAATTTATTTGCTGGAAGTGCTGTGAGCATATCGTAGACTCGGCCACCTAGGGGAAGTTGTAGGCCCCTCCCTTCAAGGAATTCCTTGTTAGTTTTGTTGCTTTAATTATTATTTCTTCACATCCGTGATAACTCACCTTCCCTCCTCTCTAATATGTCTCTCCTTCCTGAACTTTCACTTAGCGCCGTAATTCCTTTTCGTACTTTTGGTTTTCTTTACTTATAATACAAGATCACGTCTGATCCTCACGGCTGCTCTTTCCAAAAAGAACGTGTAATGGGACCGGAAGCTATAGGTGGCCATGTCTCCTCTCTATGGCCCACCCAAGTGGGTGCCGAGTGTAAGACTGTTTCCCAATTAGTTTTCCTTTTGGAACCATTCGGCTTCGCACATTTTAAATTTCTCCTTGTTTCCAACATCATCCTATTGTCGTCACAATTCCACCGTCCTTCACGTTGCATTCCATACCTTTACATACTTTATGAGGTGAGTATTATCCTTGTGTATATAAATATCTAGTGGTGGTAAGAATGAAATCATGATAGTTACTCCTCTTATTGTAGAGGCGCTGTAGTCGATAAAGCTTGTTGGGAAAGTTTTCGAAAAAGCTGAATTTTAAATCATCCTGAAGGGCTTTCATTAACGCTTTCCCAAAGCATTCTTGATCGCTTTTTCTTATTTGATCGCTACAATCCAATACAATACAATACGTAACACAACAAAGCACAACAGCATTTAGCTGTATGCGCATTTCCTTTAGAATTGATAATCCTGGATAGATTTGTACCAAATATCTAACGGCAATAAATTAATATTTAAAGATATGTACGTACTATATGTATTTCATTCTGAAATAATTACATATTTCAAATATAATTGTTTTCAACGATAGCAGAATTTTAATATAAGTACATATATTAAGCAATGCTTTGGGGTCGAATAGTTCTGCGCTGGCTATTTTACTTTTGTATTTTTCCGTTCCCCTCTTTACCCGCAAAATCTTTTTATGTTGGTCACCTCGCAACAATGCTTTTTTTCTAATTGCGGCTAAACTGACGTAACAGGTCGTTTTTAATAAATTCCAAAAAAGCGCGGGCTGGCTATGACAGGTGCCTTTGAGTGCTTTCACTTATAATTTGGCATTTGAGGACGAATGACTTGTGTTGTGATTGATAGTGATTTGATTTGCAAATTTCGAAAACAGTTACTTAACACAAAAAAAAAACAAACAACTCTAGAGATATATATGTCTGTAAGTACTTACTTACTAACCTATTGCTTGTAGAGTAATTGCTTTAAAAATTACATTTTTTTATTAATAACTTTGAGTTTTTAAAAATGCCTGTAGGAAGCATTTGTTTTTATAAAGGTTGCACAAGCATTTGCAACGTCGGTTCCCTAATGAGTTTTTTTAAATTTCCTGCTGATAGTAGGAAGGACCTATGGATTTTGCATTGTGGTGGGGAATATTACTTTCAGAATAGAGCAAAAAATGTAAAAAATATTTTTATATGTGAACGACATTTTCGCATGAGTGATATAAGGATTCATTCGACCAAAAAATTGTTAAGCCGAGATGCAATTCCGCTGCCATTTGAAAATACGTTTTGTAAATGCAGCGTGTATGAAATAGATCCTATTTGTCGGCCGAATTTTTCAGCTTTGAAATGCAGAGAATACACTCGAGGGAAATCAGAAAAACGTATATCTGATTTTGTTTCAAATACTTTGCCGGATCCTTGCGAAGACGAATCGCCACCATCACCACCCCTTATTTTATATAGGGAAGATAACGTAAAAACGTATATAAGAGATTACAAAATACCATCTGATATTGAAAGAAGAACACCATCTCCGTCCCAATTTCCTGAACCTGATCGGAAAATTGCTCGCTTAGATTCGATTAATCGTACTTCAACATTGGCCCCAATACAAACAGAAAAATATAAATATGTTTTAAACGAGAAGAAGAATTTCAATATTTCAGATGAAGATAAAGGTCGTTTAGTAGTACAAGAGACATTAAAAAATAAAAGTTTAGCTGTTCGAACTTTTGTCAACTGCCAGCTATTTCACAAAATGAAAAGCAAGTGGACTGAGGATGACCAAAAAATTTTTCAAAAAATTTATTTTAAATCGCCATCTTGCTACAAAGAAATGCAAAACATTGGCTTTAATATGCCTCACGTATCTACGTTAATGAAATGGCATAGTCGATTTTCTTTTGCTCCTGGCATTAATGCTAGTATAGTTGATTTATTAAAAAATAAATGTGACAACATGTCGTTAATAAATAAAAGGTGTATTTTAATTATTTGACGAAATGGCAATTAAGATGGAAATAGAATATAATTCACGTGAGGATTTAATATACGGCTTTAGGGATTTGGGACACAATGAACGTTTCTCGGAGATAGCATCTTCTTCATTTTTATTAATGATCCGTGGATTGAATTCAAATTGGAAGCAAAATATTGCATATTACATTGGAAGAATAAATGGAGAAGAAATAGCATCAATTATTTTAAAAACTTTAGATCTCCTTTTTACTATTGGATTTGAAGTCGTTGCCGTTTCATCCGACCAAGGAGCAAATAATCGTAGTGCGTACAAGAAAATGGGGAGCAGCTCCGAAAATCCATGCATTTCGATAAAAAACAAAAAAGTTGCTTTATTATATGACGTCCCGCATTTAATGAAAAGTTTTAGGAACTGTTTACTAAAAACCGATATTGCATTTGAAAATGAGGTCATATCTTGGAGTATTTTAGAGACTATTTTTAAGCAAGAAACAAATAATACGGTGAAAGTATGTTTCAATCTGTCGGAAAAGCACATTAGACCAAACCCATTTGATAAATTAAATGTTGGGTTAGCTACACAAGCCTTTAGTGCAAATGTTTCAACGGCCATAGAGTTAGGTATAGCACTTAATATTTTCACACCCTCGGAAAAAGAAACTGCACAATCTACAGCTAAAGCTTTTCGTAGAATTAATGATTTATTTGACAATTTAAACAGTGTCATTAAATATCAAGGAAATCCTCAAAGAAACGCCATTTCAAATGACAGTGCTGGTGAAGCGGTTTTGAATAATTTAAGAAATTGTAGAGAATGGATAAAAAAATGGATGCACTTAGGAAAAATGAAAAGACCTTATTCTTTCGATGGCATGGTTCAAACTATAAATGGAATTTTGTCAGTATGGGAATCGATTAAGAACTCTCAGGAATACGTTATAACATCGAGATTTAGTACAGATCCTTTAGAGAATAGTATTTCAATATTGCGGCGTAATAAGGGAAATTACGAGCGCAATCCTTCCGCTCTTAGACTTTCAAGAAATATCAGACAAGTTGCTTTCCAGGACTACATTCCATCATCTGAGACAGGGTATGATATATCCGATGCTACTATTTTGTTGTCAGAAAACACAGCACCAATATGCATAGAAGAAAATTGCGAACAAAATGACGAAGAAAATCACGATATTGATAATTTTATTAGCGAGATAATTTTGGAAGATAATATCACAGAAAATGTAACACAAAATGACTATGTACTGGGAGAATATGGCAACTCGGAAATAGAAGAAGATATCGAAATTCGTGCTTTCCTATCGTCTTTTGAGGGAAATGCTATTTCATATTTTGCTGGTTATGTTGCAAAGAAGATATGTACAAAATACAAATGTTCTGAATGCATTCAGTCTTTAATTAGCTCAAATGACGAAGAACTTAATTCTGTTTTGATCGAACTAAGAGCCTACAACACAAAAAAGACAGATTCCAAGTATGGTAACCTCACTTTACCCACTAAATCGTTTTTACGCTTTATTCAAGCAACTAGCAATTATTTTGAAAAACAAATCATTCATTTCAAGCATAAGGCAAAACTAAGGGACTACTTAATAAAAAATCTTCCAGGAGCCTCGAATGATGTTCTATGCAGCAAACATGATTATGATGTTCGCAAATTTACTATCGAAGTCTTAATAAGATTTTATACTCGAACCGAATTCTATCTTCCAAAAGTATAAAACTTCAAGAAAAGTTAAGGATTTTGCAGGGCAGATAGTTACAAACGAAATATATATATTTCTTTCTGATTTTCAGTTATTTCATTTGATATATGCATATAATAATACATATTATTTTTTTAATAGATTGCGTTTGATGCCAAAAGTGACGAGTGTCCAAAAAATTTTTGGAGGTGAGGTGTTAATAAATAGCACCAGGGGAGATGACATGGAGATGTGTAACATGTATCTCTCAAGATCGTCGTACGTGGCAATTAGTTACATCCTGCTCGAGGTACCTCTGCACTGTGATAATTCTTAAAAATCACTTTCAAACAAAATACGGCGGATCTGTGTATTTTAATTTTTATTGTTGTAAATTTTTTTTAACCCTTTTTATACTACTTTCAATATTTTTTGTAACAATTCTTCTGTGTGGATTTGTTTTGGGGGGTAAGGGGGTCACGAAAAAATATGGGCTATAGATCTAAAAGTTGAGAACATGATAGGTAAAAGTTATAGAATGCAAATCGGTGAAGAGATGGCTGAGCAATTAGCGTGACACATATACATAGTAAGCCAAAGTCAGTTAAAAATGTCATAAAACGTTATAATATAACTTTTTTAATTATTAATGATGTCATTAACCCTAAAGGTTTAATAGGAGAACTGTAATTTATTTGCAAAACAACCATTATGCAGCCTTAAAATTCATAAAATTCCTACATAAGTGGAAAATTTGTATGAAAATACGCAGAAATCAAGAAAGTAGACTTTACTTCAAATGCAATTTGCTCCGAAGGCCGCAGGTCGCTGCAGCCAATTTTTGTTTTCAACGATGCATGAGGATCTCTACTTTAATTTGATATCAGTGAGAGCACGGCCAAATGCGGCAATTTTTTTAAAAGTTAAAAAGAAATACAAATTTTGGCGAAAAATGCCCCTTTTAATTAAAATGCTATTATTAAAAAACTATTTCACTTTTATCATAAGTTATTGGCGTAATAATAGCTTCTCCTATTTAGTAAGTGATTTCATTAATAACAATTTACCCTCCCCATACAAATATTTTCACAATATAACTTAGAAATCATAGAAAATTTGAAATTTTTTTTAAAAAATTAGCCGTTCAAATTTTTCTCTCACTTTAGCTATTCGAAACACAAAGAGGGGGGAGTAAAAATAAAAAAAAATTATTGCCACAAGGTAGTACATTTTGTTTACTATCGAATGGCATTAAAATTTTTAAAATCTATGACATGACGAAAATTGATCATTTTGACCCACTGTGGGTGGGTGGTGTGGTAAAGATCCAAAGGTTGAGAACATGATGAGCTACCCTGTAAAAGTTACATAATGTAAATCGGAGAAGAGACGGCTGAGCAATTAGCATGAGAAATGAAAAAATCAGTATTCCCTCATCGCGCTAAGCACAAAATCACCCGAAAAGATCGTGTAACGCATTTAGGGCAGACGGTTGCGGGGACGACGGCGGGCGACGACCAAGAATTCGTGCGAGATAGCTAGCGAAGGATCTGACTGGCGCGCCACCGCCCGTGAGGGGGTGGCGTGGTGGATGGCAACAGACCGAGAATCGCCGCTGAGCTTTTTGTAACGAAATTTTGAGCCACTCTGAAATAGGCACTAGTAGCGCCATCTAGAATTATAAGAAGTAAGCATTCTCGTCACCACTAGATATTTATATACACAAGGGTATTATTTAACTCGTGTAATGTGAATTATTTCCTTGGAGAGATCGTGGCTTTGGGGTTTGCGCTTTGGATGGATAATACCTCGCCGACTCAACTCCACAGATGGCGTTGCGGCATGATTGTTACTTTACGACCTACCTAACTACGTCACTATTGCAATTACATCTTTGTTCCTAACCTTACATCTGTCTCGGGAACACATTACAATTGTACTGAAATTGATTTAGATTAAGAATATAGCCTTAAGTGTATTCGAACTCCGTGTTTGTCTTGTCTTGCCTTGTTCTTCCCCATATTGGTTTCGCATTCTTCGCATCGGTCTTCGGTGGTTTTAAGTTTTCGTAGTTTTGGCGTTTTACTCTTTGAGGAGGGAACTAAAGGAGGCGACATGTGATGAAAAAACCGTGGCAACTTTCGTTCTTCTTCTTGATTTTCTAAAAAGTCAGAGGCGGCGTTAAAAATTGTTGATGGCTGTTTTATTTTCAAAAGAAAAAAGATCCTTGAAGAGGAAATGGCTCGAGCATATACAATTGCTTTTCTTTGTATCACTTTCACTTAGTCCAATGGCCATTAACCATTTCCTTCTTAAAATTTCATCTCGAGGTACCCTACAAAAAGTAGATTATACCTTTTTTTGACTACGCTTCTGCGCCAAGTTCCTCTTTGTTTACAAAAAGTGACAGTCAAGGGACCTATCAAAATCTTTGAAGAGTCAAGATGGCGAAGGTTTTGGCTACGCTGTCATACATACATTTTACTATGGGATGTCGCCTCCTTTAGTTCCCTCCTCAAAGGTTTTACTGGGAACCAAAAAAAACTACGTGGCGCCCTAAATTTTTGTTGTGCCCCCCACCGGCTACAGTTGTTGTGCGAAAGGCGCGTAGCACCCTTTACTGACACAGCAACTATTATTTGATTATAAAACAATTCGAATAATTCGCGTAATTCTTCGCGCTAACAATTTTCAAGAACTTGGAATAATTTCTGAGTGAAAAAAGAAAAAACAATCACCGAAATCACGGTCCGCCAAACCCGCCGGTCACGTCCAAGATCATGGAGGATATCATCGACCGCGTTGCTCTTCCGGCCTTGACCTTCAGTTGGTCTAAATTCCGCTGCAGGCGCTAGGGGAGAGCTAGAGGAGTTCTAAGAATTTCCCTGCAACAGGTAAAGCCTAGTATGCTGTTCGCGCTAAACGAATTTTTTCCCAGTCTCCAAAAAAACCCGTGAAACCGAAGATAAACACTCGCTAAAATATTGTTTGTAGAATTGATGGTGGAGATTTTCCAATTGGGTCGAGAAAATTCAATCTCAAAACTTCACAATTCAATTATTGACTTCAGTCTTCAGCAAACGTCAAAATTCCGTTGCGAATAAATGCTTTGTACATTAAAATGCCTGCTAAATTCTGGTGGAGAGTTTTGAGCACTCCAAGCGGTGTATCCGCGAAACAGGCAGTTTAGCGAAGGAATAGCGTACCACTTTGCTAAATTCCGCAGCGGAATTTTTTCACTGGGCTGAATTTTGTATGGGAAATTTCGTTTAGCGCGAACAGCATACTAGGCTTAAGTTAGTAAAATTGTTAGGACTGTACGCGTGTATCAATGAAATAAAATGCCTCACTCTCTGTCCAGAATGAATGAACTAGCTAATAAAGTGTCAGTCACTTTCCAGATTGCAACCAGTGTAGTGTAACTTTGATTAACCCCTCATTGCGCTAACAAATTATGGGCCCAGCAACCCAGTGAGCAAAAAGAATCGGAACGTGAAATTGGAGTGCGAATTTTTTCTTTTGTGAAAATGGAGAGTGATCTCATCAAAATTGAAAAACTGCAAGGCGCAGAACAGTTTGCCTGTTGGAAATTTCAAGTTAAAGTCATCCTGAGTGCCAGCGAACTTTTTGAGGTTGTGGATGGAACCACGAGAAAGCCCGTGAAGGAGGAGGAACAAACGGAGGAGCAATATAACGGTGTTCTCGTCGAATGGAAGAAGTGAGATAATAAAGCTCAACGGATCATAGTAACAACGGTTGGATCGGGACCGTTATTGCATCTTCTAAATTGCCAGACTTCGCAGGAAATGTGGGTGAAATTGCAGGCGGTCTACGAAAAGAGATCGAAAACGAGTGTGCACATGCTGCAACAGCGCTTTTACAGTTTCGGGCGGGAAACAGGCGATGACATTGCTACGCACATTTCAAAGGCGAGGTTGTCCATCTGGATCTGTGTGGTCCAATGCAAGAAACATCACATGGGGGCTCTCGTTACTTTATGCTCTTTAAAGATGACTTCTCACATTTTAGAGTGGTTTATTTTCTAAAAGGCAAGAGTGGTAACCGGGATTTGATCAGAAAATATTTGAACCTTGTGCAAAATACTACAGGCTTCAAGGTTAAAACACTGCGCACAGATAATGGCTTGGAATTTGTAAACAAAGAAGTTCAAACATTACTCGAAGAGTTAGGCATTCAACATCAGCGAACGGTGCCGTATAGACCGGAACAAAATGGTTGCGCTGAAAGGGAAATGCGTACCGTGGTCGAGGCTGCGCGAACTATGCTATATTCTAAGAATTTAAGCCTTAAATTATGGGCGGAAGCCGTGAATACAGCGGTGTATTTGTTAAACGTCTCAGGAACTAGTCCGATAAAATCAAAAACTCCTTTTGAGGTGTGGCATGGTAAAATGCCAGATATAAGCAATCTTAAAGTATTTGTAACGGATTGCTATGCACACGTGCCTAAGCAAACAAGACCAAAATTAGACGCGAAGGCAAGAAAAGGGGGTTTCGTCGGCTACGCTGAAAACATCAAGGGATATCGCGTTTGGTTCCCGGGCTCCAATAAAGTTGAAGTTGCGAGGGATATTATTTTTCGAGAACAAGTACTCATTCAACTGGAACCAGAAGAACTTTCTGAGCCGAAAAATAATATACCGGCGGATTGTACTAAAGATGTGGATAGCAATAACCTGTCTGATGAGAACCACAAAGTCGTTCGTGGATCGACGAGCGATCAAGGGTTTGATACAGCCGAGGACGAAGAGGATCCGCAGGACTCCACTGATTTTGGAAATTCATCAAGAACCCCAGGTAATCGGTACCATCTTCGTAGCCGTTTGCGAAGCAAAACTTCAAACATAAGCATAGTAACCAATGCCCTTGAGGGTTATGCATTTGTAGCGGACTGTCTTGAACCCAAAACCTTTCGTCAAGCGATGGAGTCGGAAAATGCACATCGCTGGAAAGAAGCCATGAAAGAAGAAATTGACTCATTGCGAAAGAACAAGACATGGGAGCTGGTCCCATTTCCGATGGATCACAAAGTGATTGATTGTAAGTGGATATACAAGGTCAAACATTCAGACAAAAATGAAATAGAGAGATATAAAGCGCGACTGGTAATTCGGGGTATCACTCAGGTAGAAGGAATTGACTACGATGAAACATTCAGCCCGGTCGCAAAGTTTACTTCAATTAGAACTATACTTGCCATTGCCGCTGCTGAATCTCTAATCTTAAAACAGTTTGATATTAAAACTGCATTTCTTAACGGTGAACTGGAGGAAGATATTTATTTGTCTCAACCGGAGGGATATAATGATGATACAGGACGGGTCTGCAAATTGAAGAAGAGCTTATATGGGCTCAAACAAGCGTCAAGGTGCTGGAATAAAAAGTTTACACAGTTGCTGAGGGATCTCGATTTCAAAATGAGTGCGGCTGATCCATGCGTTTTCGTAAAAAGGCAAAAGGACAGAAAAATCTTCATAGCATTATATATAGATGATGGACTAATTGCTGCTACTGAGGAGAAGGATGCTATGGACCTAATTAAAAACTTGGAGTTGCATTTTGAAGTCAAGACTTGCAAGGTTGGTTTATATTTAGGACTACAAATGGCGAAGAATAAACACGGGTCCATTCATCTGAGTCAATCATGTTATGTGGAGCGGCTGCTCAAGAGGTTCAATATGGAAAGTTGTCGTCCAGTGTCAACACCAGCAGAGATTTCTGAAAAAAACCAGGGTAGTCCAGGAGCTGATCCGGCGAAAACCGTGGTTTTTCCATTCAGAGAAGCAATCGGCAGTTTAATGTACCTAGCGACGGGAACACGACCGGACATCGCTTATGCTTTGGGCATACTATGCCGCCACCTGGATAATCCATCTCCGAGTGATGTCAGCGCAGTTAAGCGAATTTTTAAATATGTCCAAGCGACGCGAAATCACGGTATTTGCTTTAATAAAAATAATGATTTTGGTTTTGCTATTTATAGTGATGCTGACTATGCAAACGATGCAGAAACAAGACGGTCTATCAGTGGGTGCATCTCTTTGCTTGGTGGAAGCCCAATCTATTGGTTCTCACAGCGTCAAAAATGCGTGAGTTAATCTACAACAGAGGCAGAATATGTAGCTGCATGGGAAGCAGTCAAGGAATTGGTTTGGTTGAAGGTACTAGTGGCAGATCTTCTACCTGACAGGCGTATCACCTTTAACTTATTTTTGGACAACCAGGCAGCTATCAAACTTATCAAGAACCCTCAATATCATAAAAGAACTAAACATATTGAGATAAGAATTCATTTTGTAAGAGAAAAATTTAGTCAAGGAATGTTTGAGTTGAATTATGTTCCGACAGATAAGCAGTTAGCAGATATTCTCACAAAACCTTTAATGAAGTCGAAATTTGAAAATCTGCGAAATATGATTAACATTGTATAGTAATTAATTTTATTGTAGGTATTGATAGTGGGAGTGTTAGGACTGTACGCGTGTATCAATGAAATAAAATGCCTCACTCTCTGTCAAGAATGTACCAATGAACTAGCTAATAAAGTGTCAGTCACTCTCCAGATCGCAACCAGTGCAGTTTAACTTTGATTAACCCCTCATTGCGCTAACAAAAATCAAAGAATAAAGAAATTAATTCATTCTCTTTTTTGCAGGGACTGCAACAATATATACAGGGTGGCCGGAAGATTGACGTCAAAAAGAAAAAAACAGGTCCCTCGTGTCATGGGGTATGCGAATCACCCCCATGTATGTTCTGCGATTTTGCACGGTTTTCAAGTTATGAATTTTTTTATGAAATTTTGAGAATTTTCGACTTGACCATCTTAAAAAAAATCTAAAAAAAAAAGTACAAGACTTTTCTGATATTTTTTGTTTGTAACTAAATCGTCATGAATGGTACTTTTACACGTAAAATAACCAGCTTCGTAACTTTGATAAAAATTATGGAAATGTTGGTCTCAAGAGAAAAAGTTACGTATTTTGAATTATGATCTAAATTTTCAAATTTAAATTAAAAATCTAAACAGGCTACTTCATGGTTTCTTAGTAGGCTTAAAAAGTGCGCTCAACTCTCAGCTTTCAGAATCATTAATAAAAAATGGTAGTTAACAGTCTACTTTTGCTAGAATTAGCCTTCAAAGACAGCAAGGTGGAAAAAATCAAAGAATTAGACATTTACTCAAAAATTATTTTTTGCCATTTTGAGATTCTTGAGGTTAACTCACTTCGTTAACTAACCAGAAATTACTACAAAAAGCTAATATTGAAACATTTGGGGGTTTTATTTATTTGGACTTTGTTTGCTTTGAAGTGTAGAAGATGAGTTACACGTTAAGTCAGTATGCTGAAATGCATTATTTTTACGGAGTTGCACGAGGGAACGGCCTTGAAGCAGCGCGACTATATCGTGAACAGCTTCAACGTCGTGGTGGGCCGCAACCTGAGCATTATCCAGACCATCGTGTTTTTATTAACACGCACCAAACCTTAATGGCGGGTCGCATTCCTGGTAGACGTGGTGGTCGTGAAGGAATCCCTACAGTTGATCCGGATCGCAGAGAAAGGGTGCTCGAAGAAGTTCAGCGAAATCCATCTACCAGTACGAGAAGAATGGCTCGTGCTCTGGACATCCCAAGAACTTCTATCCAAGAAATACTTCACGAAGAAGGATACCATGCATTCCACATTCAACGAGTCCAAGCTTTACTGCCTGCAGACCACCAATTGCGCGTTGAATTTTGCCGAACTATGTTACAAAAAGAGAGAGAAGATCCTGGCTATTTTAATAAAATTTTGTGGACAGATCAGTCACGATTTGAGCGATGTGGAATCTTTAATATGCACAACTACCACACGTGGGCGATTGAAAATCCTCATGAAGTGAGAGCATCAAACTTCCAACAACGTTTTAGCGTTAACTTGTGGTCTGGAATCCTCAATGGCGAACTAATTGGTCCATTTGAATTGCCGTCCAGACTTAATGGAGAAACTTACAAAAATTTCCTCGAAAATGAACTTCCTTTGCTCCTGGAAGATGTGAATCTTCACCTTCGTCGAACTATGACATTTCAAAACGACGGCGCCCCGTGTCACTACGCAACGCAAGTCCGTAATCACTTAAATGAACGATACCCTAACAGATGGATCGGACGCAGCGGACCAATCAAGTGGCCCCCACGCTCACCTGACCTTAATCCCATCGATTTTTTAGTTTGGGGTTATTACAAAGAAATTGTATACGCCCGAGAATGTTCGAGTGAAGACGAGCTGAGACAGAAGATAAGAGAAGCCGAACGTGTCGTAAGAGAGAACAGGGCAGCTTTTGGACGATTAAAAGACAATTTTCTACGAAGGTGTAGAATGTGCATTGCGGCTAGAGGTGGCCACTTTGAAAACTTACTTTAAATTTTATAAATACATTTCTTTTTATTTACATTATGATGTGTGATTTATTGCCATTCCTTTTTCTTACCTAAAACTTTTCTTGACCAACCAACCTCTAAAGCTAGTTTTTATTAATTTTCAGCATTTTCTATCATAACTTGATCAGAAAAATCATAAAATGGCAAGAATTTATTTTTAACCAATTCTTTGATTTTTCCCACCTTGCTGTCTTTGAAGGCTAATTTTAGCAAAAGTAGACTGTTAAGTACCATTTTTTATTAATGATTCTGAAAGCTGAGAGTTGAGCGCACTTTTTAAGCCTACTAAGAAACCATGAAGTAGCCTGTTTAGATTTTTAATTTAAATTTGAAAATTTAGATCATAATTCAAAATACGTAACTTTTTCTCTTGAGACCAACATTTCCATAATTTTTATCAAAGTTACGAAGCTGGTTATTTTACGTGTAAAAGTACCATTCATGACGATTTAGTTACAAACAAAAAATATCAGAAAAGTCTTGTACTTTTTTTTTTAGATTTTTTTTAAGATGGTCAAGTCGAAAATTCTCAAAATTTCATAAAAAAATTCATATCTTGAAAACCGTGCAAAATCGCAGAACATACATGATGTGATTCGCATACCCCATGACACGAGAGACCTGTTTTTTTCTTTTTGACGTCAATCTTCCGGCCACCCTGTATATAAGTAAATGGACCGTGACATAAATAAATAATGTGAACATTGTAGTAAAATAAGTAAGGAGAGAATAAGTGAACAATAAAATAAATATATAAATCACAAGTGCACATTGAACTACATAAATTAACTTATTTCTGTACTATAAAATAAATAATCAAACAAATATGTAACGGTAACATATTCTACTAATTAAAATACTGGCCGTGCAATTGCCAAGTAATTATAATTATTATAGAAATAAAGATGTCTAATATTGATACGGTCACTATAAATGTTGATAGGTAATTGATTAGATAACAATTTATAACAAAGTTGTTGAATAGGTGCTTCCAAAGACACTAACTAATATAACTGACTTGGTTTTACATAAGATCTCACAACTTTTTACAGCACAAGAACTGCGTTGCGAGACTTGGCATTTTTTTTACATGTTATGTTTTTGATGGGATCATGTTTATAAGAAACACCTTCGCAAATAATGCATTATTTTAGAACAAATTTAATTACAATAAAAAAGGTTATAGTGAATCAACCTTAAAAATAGATATATGCTGTCGAGGAATTTTTTTTAGAACTTTTAAAGGGGAACAATTCCGTCATACATGATTTTTGCGTAGCTTTAACCGTTTAAGCAGCGCACGCAACGAAAGCTCTCAAAGCTCTCAAAAGAAATAATTTTTCCCGGTTTTGCAACATTTTTCATTGATGCTCCGCTCCTATTGGTCGTAGCGTGATGTTATATAGCCTTCCTCGATAAATGGACTATCCAACACAAAAAGAATTTTTCAATTCGAACCAGTAGTTCCTGAGATTAGCGCGTTCAACCAAACAAACAAACAAACTCTTCAGCTTTATAATATTAGTATAGATACGTGTATGTGTGTAAATAATGTATGTATTTGAGTATGCATGCATATTGGTACATCCACAGGCAGGTTACACACACATACAAACGGAAGCCTTCAAATATGAATAATATTCCCCGTTTTTGCAACATTTTTCACTGATGCTTCGCTCCTATTGGTCCCAGCGTGATGTTATATAGCCTAAAGCCTTCCTGGATAAATGGACTATCCAACAGAAAAAGAATTTTTCAATTCGAAACAATAGTTCCTGAGATTAGCGCGTTCAAACAAACAAACAAACAAACAAACTCTTCAGCTTTATAATATTAGTATAGACAAGAGAATATCCGGATGTTTTATTTGTGACTGTGAGGGCCACCCGAATTTTACATACTGTATGATTTAGTTCACGACTGAATCCCTCATTGAAATTTCTTTGACCCTTTCTAAATTTACTGTAAACTTGTCTGTTAAGTTAAATGAATTTATGAGGAATTCTTCGTCCAGTACTGGACTTTCAAGTGGTAGGCGCGATAATGCATCCGCATGACACATCTGGGACATTTTCCTATGTATTATTTTATATTTATTGGTTGACAATATGACTGATCATCGTTGCAGACGCGCTGCTACAACAGCTGGTGTGAGTTTGTTCGGATTGAAAATCTCTCTCAAAGGCTGATGATCGCTATAAATTATAAATTCTTTTCCATAAATATATTTATGAAATTTTTTAATTGCGAATCAAGGCGCTCGATAGAGTTGTAGTTTTTGTAGCTTGTAGTTTATATACCAATACATTTTTCACGGTTTCACCGGATCTGTATAGCCTTGCTGGTAGTGCACCTTGACTCGCGATAACAAGATTCAAGATTCAAGAATATTTATTGCGACTAATAAAAGACAGTACAATGCTTAAGATTAACAGTAGAGTGAAATATGGCTGGATACAAGCATCCGCGCCATTACTTAATTAACCTCAGTTGGTCAGACAGGGAACCATTACTTAAGTGACACATTCAAGAATTTCTCGCGATAACAAACGCGAGAAGATACTGCGCAACAGTGAGTTCGAATCTGGTACATGAAAGCAACTTTTTTTCTCCTGTGCCGTCCATCGTAAAAGCAAAGAATATGGAAACTAGTTTACAAAGAATAGGCACTCCGGCAATTATCTCCTTATCTTTTTTTGACCTTCCTACCGTTATTCCACCCAACCCCACAATTTTGTCAGAAGTCGATAGTTGCTTAAGCACTACGGTGGAAGAGAGATGAAAAGTGCTGTGACGGAGCTTGGAACTTGAAGGAATTGGTACAGAATTGTCACAGGGTGCCGAGGAAATGTGGCTTTAGGAGAAAATCTTTAAGAAATTTCGGAAAAACTTTATATTTATTGTAGAATTTTTTAAATTTTTATTATAATAGTTAATAATAGGTGGTGTTTTTGTTACAATCGGATCAAGACCAGATTTAGCAGGAACGATTGCATTGCATTGAAATTTTTGGGGAGTTATCCATATCAAACAATTTATATGTGGTACAAATGAAATAAAATTGCTTTGATTTATACCCAATTTGATTAAAAAAAATTAATCCAAAGATGTGCCTGTTTTAAAATGTGAAGTTTTGATGAATAAGCATAAAGGAAATTTTAAGTGACTTTTGCAAATTGTAAAATTGTTATATAGGAGGCGGATTATAGATTTCAATGCAATTAAAAATTTCATATTAATCTCAGCTGGATGCGATTTTAAGTAAACCAAGTCAATTAGAATATATTCATACACAAAAACTCAACTCGAAAGAACCACCCTGTTAAAGGAAAGCAAACTGATCGCAAGCGCGCCTCACCATACAATGGCATAAACAAGAGCGCATAAGAAAACGAATGGTGAAAAAACGTAAACAAACTTAATCTGTGTACGCCTTCAATGTGTGAGGCAGGCACTCGACTTCTACCTGTTCCTATTTGAGAAGCACGGCCGAGCCGGCACCAACACAGTGCCAGACAAAACAATGCAAACAAGAGCGCACCGTAATAGGTGAACTCTGGTGTCATTGTGTGTGCGGCGATTTTGAATGTCGCCGTCCTTATTCTTTATTAGGCACTTTAAATGGGAATTCGGACTTGGAACAAGCAGGGAAAGATTCTCTTTCTAACTAATGGGAAAATTTTTTGATTTTTTTCCCCAAAATGGGCTGTGGTGGGGATAACTGCGCCGCAAAAATAGAGTGCCTATTCTTTGTAAACTAGATATTCTTTGGTAAAAGCACGTAAAAGGTACTGTGCTGTGCTTGTTCTTCCTTCCAAGCAAAATATTTCCATTCTCTTTTCCACTAGAAATCCTTTCTTTTTCCCAATTTTTTTTCATATTTGTAATCTGTGAACCTTTCCCAATCCTTCTATGCTAATCTCAACGAAGTGTGGTTAGTAATAGTAGGATTTTTACTAAATCCTTAACTACTACACGTACAGACCTGAGTAATATCTTCAAAAATCACATAAATTCTCAGCAGTCCATTTTTCTAATTCTCATATTTTTACTAATAAAACTTTTCTTTCAAAAAATTAAAATCCCTCTTTTACGCCTTCTTTTTCAACTCATCTTTTTCAACATCATTTACGCATATGAAATCACCTCCTTCCTGTAACCTGGGTGAGTTTTCATTCTTGTTTCTTCTCCCCTCTATCAGAGACATACTCAATGGGCCAAGAATATTCCTATTGTTCGTTAGAGTAAAAATGACATTTTCGCTAATAACTTCTACAATTATTAACTTTCTACAATTATTCTTTCTTCATAAAATACTACACATCCCCCCCTAACCGACGGTACCCATAACATACCATATTCGTAGCTAATAGTATTTAAACACAATTATAACCCTTTTCCCCATATATCTTATATCTGACTAATATCCGACTAATAAACAAGACGTTCCAACATCACTGATGGTGTATTGCCAGCGTGACTCTGTCGGCATGGTGTGGGTCGGCCGTTCGAATCCACCTGCTGGTGATGATTCGTTTTTTTCCTTCGACGCTTTTGAAGGCCATTGATAGTACGTGGGTTATTAGCTTTTTGAAGTATCGAACGAAAGATTAAATTTTCATCTCGCGTCCATTCTTTCAGTTTTCATATTTTGGTTGTCTTTTAAATATTAGAATATAAATCTAACAAAAACTTACTGATAGATCTCTCCGAATTATTTCCATTTGTAACTAACAAAAGAAGAACTGGGAGGTAGTCATGTAATTTGTTGCTGAATTGCGTATAAAATTCCCATAGGAATCTTATACACGTCATTCAGCTGTAGTACGCATAAATACACCCGTAGGAGTTAGCTTTTTAATAGCGATTTTTTGTTTGTTACCATAAGCAACTTGACCTTTAAATATTGGTTAAAGGTTTATCTGGTCTATTAGATTAGGACGCATAACTCGAGGCGGATCTACTTTAGCTTTACTGAGCTCCTATCAAGGCGCCCGGTAGGGTAACGAGTGTTGAGGTTTTGTTTCTTTTTATAATACCTTGGACACACTACCCCGTAATTATGACGGCAACCATCATAATTACGAATATCAAAATTACGGTATGACACATTAGCTGAGCGTAATTTTGGATGGTAGTTGCCATGGTTTTTTCATAAACAGAATTTTGAATAAGTATTTTTCCGGTTTGTGTGTTTGCTAAAAAGACATTTCTGGGGGCATTTTGCGCATGCTTGTTGGTTTTTGCGTAAAAGAAACCGCAACCAAACAGAAAATAGCGCATAAAATCTGCCTGACAGCAAAAAATCAATTAAAATTAAAAACTCCTGACGGAATCGTATACGAAGAGCTTTCAAAAATCTCTTTATCTATTTGAGCCCAGATGGCGCTGAAGGCAGTGAAGACCGTAATTTTGTACAAAATTACGGTGCAAGACCATCATTTGGAAACCATCATAATCACGGGTTTGAGGCGTAATAATGATGGTTGCCGTAATAATTACGGGTAGTGTGTCCAAGGTATAATCGCCATTTAAAACGCCGTATAATGGCGCCCGGCATATATATAATAATAAAGTGACTCCTGCTAAAAAATGTCCCGAAATAATTAATTCTAGTAATGCTCCATAAATCGACAACAAAAAAAACTGATATCCAAAAAAAAAAAAAATTAAAATTTTTCTAAGAACAAGAGTTGATAGTCTTGAAGAGAATCGTTGGTTTCTTTTGCTGTTTCTCTCGTGCTGACGTGTAGTGCACCCTCCCTCTCCATCAGTTATCAGAGAAAGTCTTAATTTCTTGTAATATTCGAAGATATCAGTTCTTTTTGTTGCTGAATTTTAAAATAATATTTAAGGTTTCGTTTACATAAATATTTGCCAGAGCCATTCTTTTCCTATCAACACTTGTTCTTAGAAAAATTTTAATTTTTTTTTTTTTTAAGTTAACGCAACTTAAACTTAAACCTTCGCAACGTGACACCTGCATGCGAACAGCGACTATTGACCAGCGATCAACGACCCGGCTGCTGACACAGCGACACGAGCCACCGCTGCCCCAATTACTAATCCGCTGACACAGGCCTTGAGTAGGTTTTAAATATAGGAAATTATTGTAATTAGCTTAAGTCTGAATTTTGACAATAAACTGATCGGACCTCCCGATTAAAAAACAAATAAGTTATTTTTTTTATGAACGAAATCTTGTAAAATTTAACTGGCGCCCGAGCAGGGACCGATACGCATTCGGCTAAAATTATAAACGCAATCGCCCTCAAACTAGTTCGCGCTAAAGATAAAAATCTTTAGACCAGAGCCCTTAAGAAGTGCCGCGCATGCGAGTGTAAAAGTTTGATAAGTATTTTGTGAAAGTGCCATAAGGTCCTCAAGAAGCACCGCCGCACCATTCACCAGTCGAATAAAACAGGATCCTCAAGGAGCATCATAGTATCGGTTCCCGAACCCAAAGAAGACTGCAGTAGAGGAAATAAGGCCCCCAGTAACCGGCAACGGAGGAACAGGAGTTAACAGAAGTTAGCAGCCACTCTACGCGGGATGTTAATTCGACTTCAAATAGCTTTGTAAGTTGTAGATTTTTAAGTTTCACATGTATAGATAAAAAAGAAAAACAGAAAAAATTTATGTCAAAACTAACGAAAGATTGTACAAATAGCGAAAAGGCAAAAAATATAATATCAAGTGTGTGTTGACCTAATGAGCCTGCTCAGGTCTTGGCGTCAGGAAGATAAAGAATATCAGGAGCGCACCAAGAATGAACTGTTGGATAAAATAGAAATCTCGACCCGGCTGTGCCAAGCCAAGCTCGAGGAGGTCCGTTGCGAATTTAGATCGGAGAATGTCGCCATTCGTGAGGAGCTCGACACCATTAAGTCTCGTGTCGCTGTCCTTGAAGCCAGCAATTCTTGCGCCCCCCCTGCCTCCACTTCCGGTCCCGATCTGGCGCGTACGTCACCGTCTGCTAATCTTGAGAAGCGTGTCATTAAGGCCAGTGTTGACTCTGTTGAACGTCACCTGAGGCGTAATAACATCATTATTCGTGGCTTAGACTCTGCCCATGGTGACCCCGCTGAGCTCGCCTCTAACTTCCTGGAAACTCATTTCCAGCTAAAAAAGTGCGTCGCGGAGGCTAACTTTATTGGTAAAAAGGCTAATATCATCAAGGCTACCCTCAACAGTGCCGCCGCCAAGAAAACGGTAATGAACAGGAAGAAGGACCTAAAAGTTGCTGTATTCATCGATGCTGACCTTACCCCTCAAGAGAAAAAAGTTGCAGCAAAGCTGAGAATGGACGCCAGAAAACTTAGGGCGGAGGGGAAGTCTGTCAAACATGGACACCTCAAGTTGTACGTAGATGGTCATCCGTTCACATTTCACCTCGATGACAACTCATTAATACCGCTGAACGATCACTCCATGCCTTATAGCGTTACCCAGCCAGCAGGCGGCGCCGAGCCCTCCTCTATGGACACCAATGTACTCGGCGATGGTGTCGCATCTGGGCCAAAAAACTAGCTCAGCAGCTTAAGTCAGGTAGCAATCTTAACAGCCTGAAGTTTGCCTTTTGGAATATACATGGACTTGGTAACCTATCTGATCTGAAGGAGCTGACGGATGCCTGCTTCGTTGGTGTCTGTGAAACGTGGGCCACTAATAGCGACTACACCAACCTTCCACTACTAAACCACTGGCACACTGTCGACGTTTCTGCGCACAAAACCCCCGGGGCCCCAGGGCGTGCGAGCGGTGGGCTTCTCGCCATGGCCTCGGACTTCGTCAATCTTTCCGTCTTAGACAAGAGAGATTGTTGGATTATTGTCAAGCTGACCGCCTGCGATCTCCATATTTTGATCGTCTCCATCTACTTCAAGCCCGACTCTGACATTGATGCACAACTCGCAGATTTACAACCTTTTTTGTCTGGCTCCATGACCCATGAACCCTGGGACCTGATTATCATCGGGGGTGACTTCAACGCTAGACTTGGTAATATTGGTGGTCTCGACTCAGAACTAGCCGTGGGCACCGTATTGAACGAATACATGATATCTTTGGACGGCACAACTAATTCGCGCGGCCTAAAAGTTGCAAAGTTCATGGATGAAAATCAATTTGCTCTACTAAATGGCCGCACGCCCGCAGATTCCCCTGGTCGCTTCACATATACCAGCAAGCTAGGTAAAAGCGTCTCGGACTACATCTGGATCAACAGTTTTAGTGCACATCTGATCAAGAACATGTGGGTCTCCCCCATCGTCTCAAGCTCGGACCACCTCCCTGTCATCGTCGAGCTAGCCGTTCCTGCGACTCATCGGCCCCCCTTGAACCTTGCCTGCCCCCTTGACCTGCCGGAGCGTCTCCGCTGGTACCCGGATAAAGCGTCTGACTTCTCCGCTCACATGCGTTGGTATTCTTTGGTCGCTATTAATGCCGACACTGCCTCCCCTGAAGACTACTATAAACAGCTCCTACTCGCTATCTCCGATGCTGCCCATTCCTGCAACTTATATTACAAGCCGGTTCCTAAGCCACATGGTGCCTCCCTCAATAAGCCTTGGTTTGATGCCACCTGTAGAAAGATGAAATCGGA
The DNA here is from genome assembly GCA_933228815.1 of Machimus atricapillus. Classification (NCBI taxonomy): domain Eukaryota; kingdom Metazoa; phylum Arthropoda; class Insecta; order Diptera; family Asilidae; genus Machimus; species Machimus atricapillus. Next base: position 10,683,521 of record OW121788.1, read on the forward strand.
CGTTAAGCTCCTTTTGAAGCGTTGCCTTTCTTCCAGTGGTGACGACCCCATCTGGCTTCGCTACCTCGCTACTAAGAAGAGCTATCATAAGCTGATTCTGGACAAAAAACGAGATCACGAGAAGGCTATACGCGAGAAATTCTGCAACGTAAGTAACTCCACTGAATTCTGGAGGGTTGTTAAATCCGCGCGTGGTACTGCGATCCGGCACACTGACATCCCGGTTGCTGAATGGGAACTCTTCTACCAGTCAGTCTACCCGCCACGCTCCACCCTGAAGCTGACCTTTTGCGGAACCTTCGACCCTGACCTGGATTGTGAGATAACTATGGATGAGCTTCTCTGCAGTTTACACTGCTGTAAAAATGGAAAAGCCGTGGGCTCGGATGGGGTTGGTTATGAATTTCTTAAAGCTCTCCCTGATAACTGGTTGCTGTTCATCGTCTCCTTCTTCAATAAGGTCATCTCAACTGGCACGGTTCCACGGGATTGGCCCAAAGTCATCCTGGCAATGCTGTTCAAGAAAGGTAATCCCAAAGATCCAGCTAACTATAGAGGCATTGCTCTGATTAACTGCATAGCTAAGGTGTTCACTCAGATCCTTAATAACCGCTTAAAGAGTTGGGCGGAGAATAGAATGCTTATCCCAGAAGAGCAGGCTGGCTTCCGTGATGGTAGAGGGTGTGGTGATAACGTCTTCGTTCTCCAGTCGGTATTGCAGGCACAGGCCAGGTTCAGGAATGTTCCGACATACGTACTATTCATTGACTTTAAGCGTGCCTTCGACTCTGTACCCCATGACAAACTATGGTTGAAGCTCGCCAAACTCGGCTTAAGCTCTAGATTTCTAAGCCTGTTAATGAATTTCTACGATCAAACGTGCATGCAAGTCAGAGCTGATGGCACTTTATCTGCCCCAATTGATGTTACTGTCGGCGTTCTCCAAGGTGAAGTCCTAAGCCCGCTGTTGTTCTCTCTGTACATCTCAGACATTGTTGCCTTCTTCAGGGATAAAGGTGCTGAAGGACCCTCCATTGGTGCAGATAATGACGTCCTGATGCTCATGTATGCTGACGACATTGCTCTATTGGCCCGCACCGCAGTGCACATGTCCAGAAACCTGTTATCCTTGGAGGAGTACTGTGGCCGAAACGATCTATGCGTCAACGTGTCTAAAACAAAGATCTTGCGCGTCAGCGCCAGCGGCAAATCCGGCAAGCGGAGCGACAAGTTTTTCTACAGGGGTGAAATTGTCGATATCGTACCTCACTATGATTACCTCGGCGTCAGATTCTTCTCTTCTGTCGGCAGCAACTCTACCGCCGCAGCTTTCGTTGGCAAGGGCAAAGCCGCCGCTAATGCCGTCCTTAACACACTTTGCAGACTCAAAGCTGACTCTTGGCAGGGTAAACTCCAAGTCTATAATAGCCTATCCAGAAGCGTAATACTTTACTAGGCTCACATCTGGGGTCTCCGAGAGAGCAGTTTGGAGCAATTAGAAGCCTGCTACCTCAGCTTCTTCAAAAAGCTGTTCTCCTTACCATCTTGCACGCCTCACTACGCGCTCAGACTTGATCTCGGACTCGACCATATCACCGTGTGTGTATTGAAGCAAGCTATGTCCTGGTGTATCAAGGTGCTGGAGATGGATGACTCGCGTTTGCCCAAGATTTGTCTGTTACGCCTGGTCGCACTCAGCGGTCCAACCTCGTCGTTCAAGCAGCATAACTGGGTGCATCATTTAAGAGTTCTGCTTGATAAAGTCGAAGAAGGCCAGCTACTGGACAACCTCAACCCGGCTATCTGGAAATCCAGGATGGTCTCTGTGTTGGAGAAACTCAACAATTATCTCAGGAAAGTGGACGTGGAGCGTTACAGGTTGTCTTCCGCCTGCCAATTCACCTTCGACACTACGCTCGCAACCACCCATCAACTCCTGCTCTCGTCAACACCTCAGCATCTACTTAAGCCATTTATCCAGTTGAGATTGGCTAGCAATTACGCCTGTGCTGTCTCAATCGACAAACTCAAGCTGCACTTCACCCCAAATAAGCTCTGCTCTCTCTGTCACCTTCACGAAGAGGACACCGTTACTCATTTCCTGATTGACTGCCCTTTTTACAATTCGCTGAGAGAAACCTTCTGGGGCCCTGGCCACAGCCCACCTGACACCAACACTACCCTGCTCGGCTATCTCCTTGGTTCTGAGACCTCGCCGGACCTAAAGAAGCTATTCGTCTACCTCAAGTGCTGCTGCAAATTAAGATATTGCTACTAAGCTGACAGCTGCTTAAAGGAACCTTACATTATATTCCATTCCATCTCATTCATTGCCTGCTAATGCATCATCGCTAATACAAATAACGATTGTATCGTATTAATGTACCAATCAAATAAATAAATAAATAAATATCAAGTGTGAAAAGTACTAAGAGAAAGAAAATTTTATATTGAAACTGTATATTGAAATTTTATATTGAAAGTGACCAAGTTTACGGAAAAAGATTTAATATATTTCCGAATAATCCCGCAAGTTTCAAATTTTTAATTTCAAACGAGGAAAAGTGTAAGCTTATTATAGTGGATAAAATACCTGTTTCTAATACAAGTTTCGGAAAAGAAAATTCTAATAAAGCAAACTTAAATACGTAAATCATAATTACCGGAAGTAACGTGCGAGAATTCAACAATTAAAAATAGTTTAATTAAGTTATAATTCGTGAAGTGACTAAATTCTTTAATATGGCTAACCCTAACCCTGCAAAAGGCGTCTGTTGCTCCGCACCGCCGAGGCTATAATGCTCTACGGAGCAGAAGTCTGGGCCGACGCGATGCGGTGGGAAAAGTACCGCAAGCGCATGCTTGCGGTGCAACGCCGCGCGGCGCTCCGCATCGCGTGTTCCTACCGCACGGTCTCGGAGCCGGCGGTGCTGGTGGTCGCGGGTGTCATTCCAATTGACCTCCTAGCCAGGGAGCGGCAGTCCGTCCACCGGGAGAAGTCTGCCCTGGGGAGAAAAGAGGCCGCGAGGGTGGCCCGTGCCAGGACCTTGGCGTCCTGGCAGGATAGGTGGGGTGGGGAGTCGCGGGGCCGGTGGACAGCTCGGTTGATCCCCCAGCTGGACACCTGGCTGAACCGTCAGCATGGTGAGGTGGATTACTACCTCACCCAAATGCTGACGGGGCACGGGCACTTCCGGGCCTTCCTCCACCGTATTGGGAAGGTGCCGAGCCCGGACTGCTCGTACTGTGACTCCTCATCGAACTCCGCTCTCCACACATTCTTCGAATGTGCCCGCTGGGGAGCGGAGAGGGCCGAGTTGGAAGCGGCGACGGGCAGCGTGACCCCGGACAACATAGTCGGGGTCATGCTGCAGAGTGACGATTTCTGGCGGAGGGTTGCCTCTTTCGTGAGAGGGATCCTTCGCCAGAAGGAACACGACAACAACAGGGGCTTGTAAGGAGCCCCTGTTGGCTTATGAGTGTTATTTATTTTACTGGTGTGGAAATATTTATTATTTATTATTGGGGAAGCTGACAAAAGCGGGTGCCCGGCACCGGAGCACCAGCTGGCTAGGGATGGGGCACACAGACAAAAACATGGCTCCTGGGAGGAGCCCGTGTTGGCTGCGTGTGTGAGGAGGGATGGATGTGTCTGAGTGTGTGGTGCGCGCCCGGTGCGGGCGAAAGTAGAGGACTCCACCCCGAAGTAATGTCTACTAGACAGTTCCGGGGTGGAGTTCCTGGAGGTGGGGAGTGGGGTTTTAGCCGGTAGGCCTGGCATTGTGGCCAGGGAGTCCGGCACACGGGTGGCTTCGGTCACCTAGGTGCGTAACGGCATTTCCCCACTCCCATAAAATAAAAAATAAAAAAAAAAAAAAAAACCCTAATCTGATTAGAGCCCCTGTTCTGAATGTACCGGAAAGTCCCAATCCCCAAGCCCCAGCGGCTGAACCCTCAGCATCTAATAGCGCCCCTGTCTCGAGTGAGGCATTAGATACGATCGCAACAGCGGCGGTAAACCGCATTCTCCAAGGCGAAGGTCGCCAAATCGTTAATTCCATAATTAATCCTAATGCTGATCAATTTGCCGGAACAGATGAAGCTATTCATCCCCAATTTCGAGAAAATTTGAGCGAATTAGATAAAATACCTGATGTTGTGAGGTGTTTAAAAGAATTCACTGGGCAACCAGGCGAATTTAATTCGTGGAAAAAAAGCGCTGATCGGATTTTACATCTGTACGAAGGCATTAAAGGAACCCCTAAATATTACGGTATCCTTAGTGTTATACGTAACAAAATTGTCGGACAGGCAGACGTCGTCTTAGAGTCCTATAACACCCCTTTGGACTGGAAGTGCGTTGCTCGATGTCTAACAATGCATTACGCCGATAAACGAGACTTACCCACTTTGGAATACCAAATGGTTCAAGGGAACCGCACAGTTCAAGAATTCTACCATACGGTATATTCTCATCTCTCTCTTATACTTAATAAGATAGGTTGCATGGAAATTAATCGTGAATCCTTGTGTCGTGAAATGATTAATTAAAATATGCTGAAACACGACACAAACGAAGTGTAGCGGAATAGAATTCAAACGCATGCAGTTGTCGTTTACCGTTCCTTTATTTCGTCTCAAATTCTAACTTAACCTAATGTTACTAAAAGAAGAACCACAAAAATATGTACAATTCAACAAGGAATAAATTTTCACAAGTTAATGCTCAATTTGAGCATTACTAACTTGAAACAAATTCCTGGGCTCAACACTGAAAAACAAAGGTGTTTTGCACAGCACTGCTTTGCCACTGCGTGTGAAATCCAGCAATCGAGTCCCGAAAAGAAAATGCCGAGTTCCAAAGCCAAATCCAAGAAATGTTGTAAGAAATCCAGAAGCCGAGTCCAGAGAAGAAAATGCCTATGTCCAGAAACCAAGTCCACCAAATATCCAAGATCGAAACTCGTGCGTTCAGCTCCAAAAACAAGACGTAAGAAAAAAAGAAGAAGACTTGACGTCGTTTATATAGTCGCCACAGGAGGAGTAAATTGGTTGCCTATGTAAACAATAGGCCAGAAAAATTTACCTTACCTAAATGAAAAAAATTAGTGTAGGTGCATCTCAGGGTTATTTCATTTGTATGCTTCCCTTTCATGTTTCCCCTTTTAGCCACCGAGGAATTTTTAATTTTATTTTTCATATTTTTCTTTCAATTTGCTCTGAATTCGCCGCATTGATTTGGGTGGTATTATGACAATTTCCGTTTAACTATTTTATCGACATTGTGTGACAGAGACCATATTTTGGTTGGAGCCTTCTCTTTCCCCCTTATGGGACAACATAAAAAATTTAAACTTTTTGCAATTTTGCATTAATTGGCGAATTTATCCCTAATTGGGTAATGGCGCCAAATTCGCCGCCTGCGAATTGTTTACATCAGACTGTCAACGGCGTGGATGACAGTCGTCGTAATGTTTTAATTCGTTTGTTGATCGCGTGTGTTTTTGTGTGAAATTGCGCTGCATGGTGGATTTTGTGCTTCGACCTCAAGCAATGTGCCTTTCCGGTAAGTATTCTTGCATTTTCTATACTTAAGTCCTGTGAAATCTGTGTAACTTGTGTAGAATTCATAATTTGTTTACTTCCTGGCAGCTGTCAATTCGATTTGTTGTTGTGCTTCCAGGGATTTGTTTATGTTGTGATGTAACGTCTGAAGTTCAAGGGCAATGGTAATTTCGTGTGATCAATTTAATTCAAATTTAATTTATTTGCAAATTCATTTCAGATTTTGACTTCAGGGAAATCTGAAGAATATCTGTTGATTCTCCAGATATAGAGGTTTGAATGGCGATTTGCCAAGACTCCTCGGCATACGAGAACCGGCAGATTTGCCACAAGCTTTACACCTTTGCCTTAAATTAGAAAATCAGAATTACCGGACTCAGTACGCTAATTCACATAATGGACAGTTTCGAATGTCGCAATTCCAAAGTGCCCCTCAATCTCCGCTACGTAGGAACATTATAAGTCATAGTAAGCCTAATCCACAAGTAAATAAACCGGCCTTCTACCCGCAGCTGGCATTCCTACCCCAATCAGCCCCTACTCCTTACTATCAAAATTCCTTTAGAGCACCTCGGTTTAATCCAAATAATCGGCAGAATCAACCGCCTATGCCACCTCACCCACTTGCACCTAAGCCACGGCCGAAGCCCGAACCAATGGACGTCGACCAAAGCCTCCAAACAAGGAGGATCAATTACATGAATCGACCGTCGCATAACCCGCTGTATGGGAAAAGGCCACCACAAACACAATGTTGAATTGTGAACAAGGCTTTATAATCAAATATGTACTGGACTACTACTACTGTGTTTAGAACACAAAATGTCAAACCTATTTCCGGCCTCTCTAATAAAGGACACATTCAAAACAAGACGTGTTTGAACTGGGAAATTAAAATCATTTTTTATTTAGCGCATCTTCTACAGGTTATGGGCCTAGTATAGTTTATTAGAGAGCTTGGATTACGTACTTTCTGAAGAATATTTGCTGCGTGCAATTAGAATATTTTTGCTTTTTCGTAATTTTCGGCTGCTGTGTGTGGATTCCGAAAATTGAGTAAGGAATATTTCAAACATAGTAACGAAGGTGCTTCGTTTTATTTATCAGAAAATGACTTCGGCGTTGTTGCAATCAATCGAGAAGCTGAAAGGACGTGAAAATTATTCAACCTGGAAATTTGCGATGACTTGTTTTCTGGAGTATGAAGACATGATTGGGTGTATCAATGGAACCGAAACCAATGCAGTGAAGTTAGCAAAGGCAAAGGCAGCAATGACATTGTGCATTGAAAAGGTAAACTACGTGCATATCATAAATGCGAAAACGGCAAAGGAAGTATGGGAAATGTTAAGGAATACATTCGACGACCAAGGAACCGTTCGAAAGATCACACTAGTTCGTAATATAGTTAACACTAGGCTTGAAAACTGCGATTGTATGGAATCGTATGTGAACAAAATAATGTCTGCAGCACATTCACTGAATGAAACAAATTTCAAAGTACCAGACGAATGGCTCGCTGTTTTTTTGTTAGCTGGTTTAACAGATGATTACGGACCGATGATAATGGCACTTGAAAATTCGAAAGGTACGCTCAGCAGCGATGACGTGAAAACTAAATTGTTGCAAGACGTCAAGTGTTCTCCACCAACAGATAATAAAGTGTTTCTTGTAAAAGATCGTCGTAACAAGGAAAAGAAAATATTCACTTGTTACACATGCCGTAAGAAGGGTCATAAATCGCCCCAATGCCCTGATAATAAAAACAAAAGGAAAGCACAGGATTCAAACGCATTAGTTGCTTTCAGTGCTGTGTTTTTAAATAAGTTTGATGAAAAGAATTGGTATATTGATTCTGGAGCTGTGAAACATATGACGATGCACCAAAAGTGGTTAGTCAATCAAAAGCAAGCAGAACAATCAAGTATCAAGGCAGCTAACAATACTTTGATGAAAGTAAATGGCAGTGGAGACGTGAATTATACAGTTCATGTTCATGGTAAAAAGTCAAACATAGAGATTCAAAATGTAATATGCGTGCCTGAATTGAAAGCGAATATTTTATCAGTGAGCCAAATTACAAATAAAGGTAACAAAGTTGATTTTATTGCAGATGGTTGCGAAATCAGAAATCGTGATGGAAGATTGCTTGCTACAGCATCATTAATTGATGGATTATACCGACTAGATGGTACAGCTCACTTAGCATTAGCATCGATAGCATCTCAAGTTTCAATGGAAATATGGCATCGTCGTTTAGGTCACGTGAATCTGACTGATTTAACCAACATGAAAAATGGAGCCGTGAGTGGTGTAGATTTCTCAGGCAAATATGATTGCAGAGCATGTGTTGCGTGCAGCAAAGGGAAACAATCGAGGTTACCATTCAAAAACAAAGGTTCTAGAGCAACGAAACTGCTGCAATTAGTTCACGGGGATTTGTGTGGTCCAATGGAAAATGCATCGATAGGAAGAAACAGGTACTGTTTTATGCTGGTAGATGACTACAGTCGTCGGACATTTGTTTACTTCTTGAAACATACATAAATCAGAGGCATTTCAAAAGTTTCGTTTGTTTAAAACTTTTGTAGAAAAACAAACCGGCGATCAATTAAAGACATTTCGCTCCGATAATGGAACTGAATTTTGCAATAACCAGTTTAAAAAATTTTGCGACGAGAACGGAATCATGCATCAAAAGTCAATTGTCTACTCCCCACAACAAAATGGACTGGCGGAGAGAACTAATCGGTCGATTATTAAAAAGGCAAGATGTATGTTGTATGATGCTAATCTAGGTAAACAGTATTGGGCAGAAGCCATGAAAACGGCAGCATACATAAAAAATCATTCGATCTCAAAGGTGTTAAATGATAAATCGCCTATGGAGATATGGACTGGAGTAAAACCGAATTTAAATTACTTCCGAGTCTTTGGCACTCGAGCGATGGTTCATATTCCGAAAGAGCAGCGCCGAAAATTTGATGCAAAATCAAAAGAATATCTATTTGTTGGGTATTGCGATGATAGTAAAGGTTATCGTTTAATTGATTCAGAAACTAAACAAGTGGTTGCCAGCCGAGATGTCGTGTTTATGGAAACTAGTACAAGTTCATCGTTAAAATCGTTGAAGAAAAGTTATTATGAGTGCAGTTCAGATGAGAATAGCCAAGAATCATCAGAACCAGATGTAGAAACTGACGAAACTAGAGTGGAATCAAATGCAAATGATTCAACATTGAATCAAACTATTCTTGAAGTCACCAATGAAGATAACAACGATCCAGAATATGTTCCGGATGAGCCATTAACAGATTTGGAAGATTCTGTTCAAGTTTTACGTCGTTCAGAAAGACCTGTGAAGCAAACTGATCGCTATAATCCATGTTCGTTTTATGTAAATGAAACCGGACAAAACAACGAACCGTCTACAGTTCAGCAAGCATTGACTAGTGACAATAAAGAAGAATGGAAGAGAGCTATGGACAGCGAGTACAAATCACTAATGGAAAATCGCACTTGGGATTTAGTAGAGCTACCAACAGATCGAAAGCCGATAAACAATAAGTGGATTTTCAAGTTAAAAACGGATGCGAACGGCTGTATCATACGTTACAAAGCCAGATTAGTTGCAAAAGGCTGCAGTCAAAAGGCTGGAATAGATTATGTCGAAACCTTTTCACCAGTAGTGTGCTACTCATCGATTCGTTTTTTGTTAGCACTTGCTGTTAAATTTGATTTGGAAGTGGAGCAAATGGATGCAGTCACAGCCTTTCTTCAGGGGGATATCGAAGAGGAACTTTATATGTGTCAACCGGAGTCATATAATGATGGAACTGGACGAGTTTGTTTGCTAAAAAAGGCAATTTATGGGCTAAAGCAAGCAAGTCGACAGTGGAATTTAAAACTAAATAATGTTTTATTGAACGCTGGATACGAAAGATGCAAAACCGATTCATGCATCTATTACCGTCGAAGTAAACAGGCAATGGTGTACATCGCGGTGTATGTGGATGACGTTTTGATCTTTTATAATAATAAAACTTGGAAAAGCCAACTAAAATCAACTTTAATGAAACATTTCAGCATGAAAGATATGGGAAAAATAAGCAGTGTGCTTGGCATGCGAGTTCAACGTGACTATAAAAATGGATCAATAACCTTGGATCAACATAAATATACAGAGTATGTGTTACGAAAATTTAACATGTTCGATTCATATCCAGCAAAATTACCGTGCGATCCACACACTAAATTAACTAAAGAAATGTCACCGAGCACGCAACATGAAATTATAGATATATCAGACGTTCCATATCAAGAAGCTGTGGGAAGTATTTTGTATATATCCCAGTGCACTCGACCAGATATTGCGTTTGCAATCGGAAATGCAAGTCGCTTTAACCGAAACCCAGGAAGACTTCATTGGAATTCTGTTAAGCGTATTTTACGTTATTTGAAGGGTACGATGAATGTCAAGTTAAAATTTACTAAACAAGACGATACAACAGAACTATGTGCATATTCTGACGCTGACTGGGGATCCGATTTGGAAGATAGAAGATCCTGTACAGGTTACATCTTCAAATGGGAAGGAGCTGCTATCTCATGGAACAGTAAGAGACAGCCAACAGTCGCCCTATCAAGTGCAGAAGCTGAGTACATGGCACTAGCAGCTACATGTCAAGAATCAATTTGGTTAACACAATTACAAGCCGAATTGTTAAACCAACCGGAATCATCAATCACAATCTATTGCGATAATAAAAGTGCAATTCATATTTCCCATAAAGGTGCATACAGTGCACGCACAAAACATATAGACATTAAACATCATTTTGTGCGTGATCTTGTTGAATCTGGGAAAATTAAATTGCAGCACATCACAACCAAGGAAATGGTAGCAGACAGTCTCACTAAAGAAGTAGCAATTGATAAGCATAATTATTGTGCAAAACAGATGGGTATTGTAAATTGATAATTATTTTTGAATTATTTCCTGAATTACTTATTACTTTTGACATTTGATTAAGAGGGAGTGTTGAATTGTGAACAAGGCTATATAATCAAATATGTACTGGACTACTACTACTGTGTTTAGAACACAAAATGTCAAACCTATTTCCGGCCTCTCTAATAAAGGACACATTCAAAACAAGACGTGTTTGAACTGGGAAATTAAAATCATTTTTTATTTAGCGCATCTTCTACACACAACCAGGGCCAGCAGTTCCCAATAAGTTTCCAACGTAACTTCCATACCGAATCTCAGGAGATTAACCAAACTGAGGTTCTAGATTACGAACAAATGCAGGAATCCAGTAACGAAGGTTACGGTCAGTCATTGGCAGAATATGCAGAGCAATACGAGGAGAAAGAAGACGCAACCGGAAGAATTCGTCGATTATAGTGACATATATTTTTTAGACTAAACTGCTCTTCCCTGCCTTATTTTGAATGCAGGACGAAGAGCGGTAAAATTCTCAAAATTCTGATTGATACCGGCTCTAATAAGAATTACATTCAACCGCACCTTGTCCCAAACCCTATTCCCAACACGCAACCCTTCTATGCGAATTCAATAGGTTTCCACCTAAAGTTACTCACCACACACTAGTAAATTTGCTTGGCCTCCAAGACACAACAATAAAATTCTTTTTAGTAAATTCCCTTAAATCTTTCGATGCTATCCTCGGAAACGACAGTCTAAAAGATCTATCCGCGGTAATTTACACAAAAGAAAATTATATGGCTATAAGAAATAAAGTAAAAATTAGGATCAAACAGCGTACTTATTCATCAGTTAATAAAATAGAAATTAGGACTCAGCATATGAACTCGGAACAAAAGGAAAAAATTAACGCCCTAACCCAAGAATTCCCTAAATTATTTACCAAGGGAGAAATTCGAACCACTTCCGATATCCCAGTCTATTCTAAATTTTACCCCTATCCAATGGCCTTAAGAGATGAGGTCGAAAAACAAGGCCGACAGCTCCTTAACGATGGAATCATTCGACCATCTCGGTCCCCTTATAACTCACCGGTATAGATAGTGCCAAAAAAAGCCGACGCCTCTGGCGTGAAGAAATATAGAATGGTAGTGGACTACCGAAAATTAAATAGTACCACTATAGCAGACAAATACCCAATACCGGAAATAAATGTGGTACTATCCCAACTAGGTCAAAACAAGTGGTTTTCAGTTATAGATCTCAAGAGCGGATTCCATCAAATTCCCCTTAAAGAATCAGACATCGAAAAGACTGCTTTTTCCGTGAACAACGGCAAATACGAGTTCACAAGACTACCGTTCGGCCTGAAAAATGCACCCTCTATATTCCAGAGAGCACTCGACGATATTCTTCGAGAACATATCGGGAAAATCTGTTACGTCTATATAGACGACATTGTGATCTTCAGCAAGGATGAAGAAAAACATCAGGGAAATTTTTCAGACGCTAGAAAGGGCGAACATGAAAGTTCAACTCGATAAATGCGAGTTCCTTCAAGAGAAAGTAGAATTTTTAGGCTTTGTTATCTCAGCAGGAGGCATAAGAACTAACCCTGCGAAAGTCGAAGCCATAATTAATTTTCCACCTCCCAAAACATTAAAAGACCTACGATCTTTTCTCGGCCTTTCAGGGTATTATCGCCGATTTATTAAGGGATACGCTAATCTGGCGAAACCCCTTACAGTCCTCTTAATGGGGGAAGGAGGAAGAATTTCAAAAAATCTTTCAAGCAAAAAAATTATCAATCTTAATAAAGAATCTCTTGAAGCTTTTAAAAAAATAAAGAACTCCTTAGTATCAGAAGATCTACTTCTAGTCTACCCTGATCCTAAAAAGGAGTTCCAACTTACAACGGACGCTTCAGACTATGCGATTGGAGCGGTACTAGCTCAAAGCGACAGGCCCATAACGTTTATATCACGAACACTCAATAAAGCCGAAGAGCATTACGCGACAAACGAGAAAGAAATGCTCGCTATAATTTGGGCCCTCTATGGCTCAGCGAAAGTCAAGATCTTTACAGATCATCAACCGCTGACGTACGCCCTTAGCAATAAGAATAATAACAACAAGATGAAAAGATGGAAGGCCATACTAGAAGAGTATAACCACGAATTGGTATACAAACCTGGAAGAACGAACGTGGTAGCAGATGCTCTCTCTAGGCCTCCGATAACATCCATGAATTCAGTAACTGAAACTCAACACAGTAGCGATAGTTCGGGCAATGATCTTATTCCCACCACAAAAGCACCTATAAATGCATTTAAAAACCAGCTGATACTTAAAGTTAATGACGATACTAACTATCAATTCAAAATTCCATTTCCCACTTACCACAGGCACATATTTTCGCAACCAGATTACTCCGAAGATCAGCTACTATCCATTTTCAAAAGATATCTTAATCCGAGTGTAATTAATGGCTTATTTATACATCCGAAACGATAATGGGGAAAATCCAAGAAATTTACTCATCTCACTTTAGGAAATATAAAATTCGATTTACGCAAACACAGGTGGACGATCTCACCAATAAAGAAAGACAAAACGAGGAAATTCTAAAGACACATAGAAGAGCGCATCGTAATGCACGCGAAAACAAAATTCAACTGTTAGAAAAATTTTACTTTCCCCAAATGAATGCTAAAATAAATAATTTAGTAATATGTAGGGAACAAAAGTATGACAGACACCCGAACTGTCCCGAATTTAAAGAAACACCAATCCCACAATACCCAGGCGAAATTCTCCATATAGACGTTTATTCCACGGAAAGGAAACTAATATTGACTGCGCTAGACAAGTTTTCAAAATATGCACAGGTAAAAATATTAAAATCAAAAGCAATAGAGGATATCAAAGAACCTTTACGTGAGCTACTCTTCTCTTCCCTAAACTCCTCTTCAATAAATTTCATGATCCAAGATCAACTTGGTATTCTAATCTTTAAAACCCCTCCTTACACTAGTACAATACAAATGGCCAAGTCGAAAGATTTTATTCCACCCTTACAGAAATAATGAGATGCATAAAAGCAGATGAAATACAAAGAACCTTCCCCGAGTTACTCGACCGAGCCGTCTATGAATATAATTTTTCTATACATTCGACTGCAGGGAAGAGACCACTTGAAGTATTTTTCGGAAGAAACGTGAGCGTCAACCCAGCCGATTACGAAAAAGCTAGACAAGACAATATCACTAGACTTAGAGAAAAACAAAAAACCGATCTGAAGTACTCGAACAAGAATCGGCAAAAGATAAAAGATTATAATCCCGGCAAAACTATTTACGTTAAGCAAAATAAACGCATCGGTTCAAAATTGTCCCCTAGGTATAAGAAAGAAATCGTGAAAGAAAATTATTCCAAAACCGTACTAACAGAATCTGGAAAAATAGTTTATAAAGGTAATATTAAAAACTAATATTTCCCTTCCAGGCTCTTTCTAGCCCACTTCTTTGCAGAGGTGAAGATTTTGGACTACTCAAATTCTAAAGTGATCGCGCTAAGCACAGGGGTTTCAAAAATACAAACAGGAACATTAAAATTAATTCACGTCATCGACCTAGAATCTTACAATAAAATACTTACCGATTTAGAAATACATTTAGGGAAAGATGTCGAGACGAGTCATCCCATGTACCCATTCCTATCCCACGAAATTCTAAAAATTAAAACACTAATTGACCGACTCAAACCCAACGCTAAAGCGAAAAGGTCACTTAATTTTATAGGAAGCGCATGGAAATGGCTGGCTGGCAGCCCAGACCATGACGACTTTAAAATACTGAAAGCAAAATTAACTGATGTCTTAGGAAACAATAACAAACAGGTAGTTATAAACAAATCTATTATAGACAGGATAAACAACATAACCACTGTTACAAACAAAATTTTAGAAGCATACAAAACTAGCGAAGATAGAAATGCAGGATTGATCGGAATTATAAAATACAAGCTTGAACTAGTAAAAGAGGAAATACTAAATGTAGATTATGCCTTACACTGGGCGAAAGCAAATATTGCAAATTCGTTCATTTTATCAAACCATGAGATGAATTTAGTAAAAAAATTATTTGAAGACAATAATGTTCCCTACTTAAACTTAGAAGAAGCAATAGATTTTTCAGAAATTAAGGTTGCAGCTAGTAATTCAACTCTCCTTTATATTATTAGTATTCCCGATACAAAAACAGAACTATGTAACACTGTTATGTTAAAAGCCATAAAAAGAGGAAGTCTAATAACGAAATTGCCATTCGAAAATATTTTGCAATGTGAAAAGACAACATACGGGATGAAGCAAAAATGTTTATCTGGAAGTAAGCTAACTATTTGTAATAGTAAAAATATAATAGACCTAAGTAATTTGAATTGTATCGATAATTTACTCAAGAGCCGCCCTTCGAACTGCACAGAAATTGATAACAGACACCTCCCAACAATAGAAGAAATTCTTCCAGGCACTTTGCTTCTAAATCAATTCAGCGGAACCATCTTCGTGGATAACGAGGCTATGAACTTAACGGGGACATTCATCATCCAGTTTCATAATGCAACACTTAATGTGGGCAGACAAACTTTCATCTTCAAAGAGATTTCTACAATGAAGCCACTTCCACCGATCACGCAACCTGACTCCACCTTCAGGACCATAGAGGAAATACTCACCCTACAATCGATGAAAGACCTACATCTCAACAACACTGAACGTATTGCTGCCATCGAAGATGAAAGTCGTGCTGGCTACCTAACGAATTTTGGGCTAAGCGCTACAATCGTGATTCTACTGGTAACGGCCACTATTGCCAGATTCACCAGTTGCTGCAGACGGAGACCAGAAGCTAGTACAATAACAGTATCAGAGATTCCAATGACTATCACCGTAAAGGTGCCTTTACACTATGTGACGTTGTCATATGACTTGTCAGCTAAGCCCTCGCATCTGACATGTCATATAGTGTAAACACATTCAAAGTTGTCATATGACATGTCATATGACAAGTCACATGGAAAATTTGTGATTAGAACCGGGGCTATTCCATCTGACAAGTCACATGGAATTTTCAGGCACATTGATATCGGAAAAGGTAAGCAGGGACCGATTGTAGCAGTTATTATTCAAATTTTATATTAAAAACTCATTTAGAAGGAGTGGTCCGATTTATAAAACACATAGAAATATATGGTACGTTCCATTAACATGCAAATTTTGAGATTTATAATTTTAAGTGGAAAAAATTAAAAATTAATCGTTATTTTTATTTTTTTTTATAATCAGAGCTTTATAATAGTTATCGGATAACGTTTAATAGCCAGATCAGGAATAAAAGTTATTGGATGAGTTTTATGTTTTAGGTCAGGAATATCAGTTATCATGAGGGTAGGTTTATGAGGGTAGTTGGAGGTTAAGGATAATTGAGAATTGGAAATTGGCTAATGTTTCTCCCGTTGCTAAATATCTAAGAGTTAAGAGTAATCTATACAAGAGCATCATCATTTATTGGTCACCAAATGATTAATTTATTTTTACCGTGTTTCAGGTGAAATAGCTTCTCTTAATACTGTGTCCTGTTTCATTATTCCTAATTTTATTTTATTTAACAGTTTATCGAAGGTATTTACTTTCATTCTTGTGAAATTTTGAAACGCTGCGACTTCTTCATACTTCAATTCATTCAGCACTAAATTGGACAAATCTTTCCCAGAGTTCCTTTTCAACAGCCACTTTCTGCTCCACAATCTTCTTTTCAATCGTTTTTTCTTTTCTTGTTTCTTTTTTATTGCACACATCATTATAAAAACGCTTTATATTAAAACGAAAGCCTCCTGACAATCCATTTTTAAAACAAATGTCATCTGACATTACTTCATAGGTGTAAACACAAAAGTAGATGAACATATGAGAACTGCGTGTCACATGACAATTTTGACAGCACATTCCAAAATATCATATGACAAGTCATATGACAAAGTCACATAGTGTAAAGGCACCTTAAGAGAGGAACCTCCGGTGGACCAATTGCCACCTCCATCTTCGGCGCATTCGCCCTTGGCAGAAACTACAAGAGTTAATCAAATACCTTTCTTCTAAGAATGAGGACATCCTAATTTAAAGGGGAAAGAGTTAACACAACTTAAGCTTAAACCTTCGCTACGTGAGACCTGCATGCGAACAGCGACTATTGACCAGCGATCAACGACCCGGCTGCTGACACAGCGACACGAGCCACCGCTGCCCCAATTACTAATCCGCTGACACAGGCCTTGAGTAGGTTTTAAATATAGGAAATTATTGTAATTAGCTTAAAGGCCCGAACAGATAGCACCCGTTCCGTCCCGTCACGTTCGCGTCCCGTTTCGACCAGTTGGATAAGTGGCCACAACAGTCCGATCCGTTCCGTAATTTGACAGTTCTCACAATAATTTTATTGTAACAAGTTTTGTGTTTCAATCGAAAATGGACGACAACTTGTGCGAATTATTTGAGATGTTTGTGGAGATATGTATCATCTACATAATATACAGGAAACGTCGCAATCGAAATAGGAGGCGATGGTGGGTAAGACCGATAAATATTGACCGCGACATATTGGGATATTTTGCGGCAACCTACCAGCAAATGAGGGATATAGATCCCGAAGAATTTTTCATTCATACGAGAATGACGAAACGGGTTTACGAGTTACTGTTAAATCTCCTTAAGCAGGAATTAACGAAAACATCGATTCGTCCATCGATAGACTTCGAATGCCGACTAGCTGTAACTCTATCGTAAGTTAATAAAATGTTTACCACCATACATAATTTCTTAACACTATACGTTATTATAGATATTTATCGCAAGGTGTAAGCCAAAAATTCCTTGCATGGAGTTTTAAAATGGGAAAGCCCACAGTGAGGGAAATAATATTAGAGACCTGCGAAGTGATATGGAGATATCTTTCACCAGTTTACGTAGCAAGACCCACTGAAGTTGACTATAAACAGATAGCCCAAAATTTCCAATTGAAGTGGGATTTGCCAAATTGTATAGGGGCAATAGATGGGAAACATATCGAAATAAGAGCTCCACCCAATTCAGGAACAAATAATTTTAATTATAAGAAGACCTTCAGTATTGTTTTACTGGCAGTTTGTGATGCTCGGTACACATTTACTGATATAAGCGTAGGAGCATACGGTAGTCAAAGCGATGTCGGTATGTATAAAGTTCAAACATAAACTATTAGTATTTATAATAATAAATTTTACAGGGATCCTTAGGGAATCTACTTTTGGGAAGCAGTTGATGACAGGTGAATTGCCAATTCCGAGAGACACTCAGCTGCCTAACAGCAATAAAATTTTGCCACATTATTTTGTCGCTGATGCTGCATTTCCCCTCCGGGAAAATTTGATGCGTCCATACCCTGGAGGAAACTTATCGCGAGATAAGGAGATTTTCAAATAATAATAATAATAATAATGTATGCCATAATGGAACTTGGAGAGAAGAAATTTCAAACATCGCATCGGTGAGAATTGGATGTAATAATGCCACCCGAACAGCTTTTCATTTAAGGGATACACTAAAAGATTATTTTTGTAACGAGGGATCTGTGCCTTTCCAATTAAATAGAACATAAAATAAATGTAGAAATTTTTATTTAATTTATTGGGAACTATTATTTACAGCGGTATCAGCTCTTATAAGAATATCTATTTTAAATAAATTTTTTTCGGGTTCACTCATTTTTTGCATTTTACATCTTATTGATTGAAGAAAGAACCAGTCTTCATCATCTTGTGGATTCCTCGTCTTCAGTTTACTCGAAAACTGCTCCAAAGTCTTCACTAGAAGCTCGCCAACAGCATCGTCTTTGTCCTTCTCCTTCCGCCTTTTCCGGTTCGAGGACGTCGTGGAGGCTGATGTTGAGGCAACACTTTCATCGTTTTCTATTATAAACGATTCCATGGACTCGTTTACCTCATCTGATGTTTCTTCCATAGAGTTTTCCCTCATCCTATAATGCATCCAAACTTTAAATTAATAAATACCTTTAAAAATACAAATTTGTATGTACCTTCTCGGCTGAATACAATTATCTAGGAATTGCAAGCACGGAAATAAGTGCCACAATGTTTTTGGTGGAGCTCCAGATCCGGATGGCAAATTGCTCTTTCGCTTTTCCCGAACATATCGGTCCCTAAGTGTTGACCACTTTTTCTTTGCTAGGAAATTAAACAAAATTACATTAATTCGTTTCAGTTATCACTACATTATTGATATTTCTTACCATCTACTTGAAATTGTTCCTCAATTTCCTTCCAAATTTGGTCCTTCCTCTTCACGTCCATATAATATTTATTTGCTTTGTCATACAGTTCCTTTTTATTTCTAATAACTTCAATAAATTCTTCGTCGCTCATGTTGAATTCGTAATAATTGTGTTTTTCACTGTGTTTATCTGTCATTGTGATTTGGTCTAACAGGGTTTGAGGTTATGTGTTCCGTAAAAATTGAAATTCGCTCAACTTGCCCGACACGCTCCGTTCCGTTTCGACCATTGTGTGCAATAACACGTACCTCCCATATGTTCAACTTTGACATTTTTACGTGACGGGACGGAACGGGTGCTATCTGTTCGGGCCTTTAGTCTGAATTTTGACAATAAACTGATCGGACCTCCCGATTAAAAAACAAATAAGTTATTTTTTTTATGAACGAAATCTTGTAAAATTTAACTTATAGCTAAAGCCTCTTTATGCAACTGTGAATAATTTTTTTCAGCCGGACTTAAAGACCGGGAGGCAAAAAGTATTGGTTTTTCAAAACCATCAACCAAATGTGACATGACAGCTGCTACTCCATATGGCGAAGCGTCTGCCGAAACTATTACTAATTTTTCCGGATCGTATAACTCCAGAACCGAATTATCTAAGAGCAATTTCTTACTGTTTTGAAAGGCCTTCTCACAATCAGCTGACCAGACAAACTTTGAATCCTTTCGCAATAACGCATACAGATCTTTCAATTCAACAGACAGATTTGGTAAAAACCTATTATAATAATTTAACAGGCCCAAATATGATTGAGGTTGTCCCACATCCCTCGGAGATGGAGCGTTCAAAATGCATCTATTTTTCTCTTACTTGGCTGAATTCTGTTATCCGAAATTACATGACCCAAGTATTCTACTTCAGTCACGAAAAATTCACACTTTCGCAAATTTATGCGGACATTGTGTGTATTCAGCCTGGACAGCACCTCCCGTAGCCTATACCTACACTCTTCTTCAGAAGAACCACCTATAATTATGTCGTCTAGGTAACAATGTACCCTCTCTAGGCCACTCAGCATTCTATCAATTATGCTCTGAAAGCATGACGGTGCACTGGCTATACCAAATGGTAGCCGGTTATATACGAATAGACCTTTATGTGTGTTTATATCTAAATATTTTTTTTACTCTTCTGATACAGGGACCTGCTGATATGCACCAGTCAAATCTATTATGCAAAAGTACACACAATTGCTTAGATTAGCAAAGAGAAGCGAAGGATAATGCTCCAACTGAACAAATTTATGGACCGTTCTTTTGAAATCGAGGCAAATTCGAAGTGAATTGTCCTTCTTTGGTACAACCACAATGAGAGTTGCTCCTTCCGCATATTTGACTGGCGAAATAATCCCGATACTACTCAATCTGTTAGGCTCTTGTTCCACCTTCTCTCGTAAGTGAAACGGAATAGAATATGCTTGGTGGAAAGTGGGCACATATGAGTCCTTCACCTTAATTTCTGCTGTAAACCCTACTATTGGATCTACTAGTTCGCTACTAAACACTATTGGGAATTCAGACTGTAACTGACGCACAAACTCCGACGGCGACACCTCCGACTGTTCCCGGCTCGAGGCATTCATACACTGACTACCAAGGACGACTTACTTGACTTAAAAATAGTATACATTGACTTCCGCCACGCTGGCGCTAGCACATCCAACCATGTCCTACCCAGAATGGGAACAAAAGGCTTCTGACATTTGATGACAATTGACGGAAGAATCCAGCCACTGCGACCACCATCTGCCAATCGCACCTGTGCATCTATGCTACCTGCTATTTGCACTGGATCTCCTGACACTACCTTCAGCTTGCTATAATAAGGGTTAGTTTTAAATGCTTGAAATATTCTAAGTACTGAACATAATGTTGAAGATACTTTGAACGCGATCTAGGCAGGCACTGTTTGTAAAAAACAAAGGATGCTGTCTAACGACGTGTCAATTTATTAAAATCGTCTAATATGTTAATTTGTGTGTTGGGTGTGAATTAAATCGTTGAATATTTGTTCAAACCTCCCTTGTTTATTTCATTAGGTTATGGGCCTATACCTGCCGTAAAGCAGCAATTTGTGAAAACCATTTATTAATTATTAAAATAGTGTTAACAATATATTGTGAACATGCCAAATAGCAATTCTTTGATGTCCATCGAGAAACTGACCGGCCGAGATAATTGGGCAACTTGGAGTTTTGCAGTAAAAGCTTACTTGCAACATGAAGATTTACATATATAACTGCATATTGTCGACTCCAATTTCTACGGAGACAGAAAAACTAACGAAAGACATCAAAGCGAAGTCAAAATTGATTCTTCTAGTGGATCCGACATTATGGGCCTGTCCGAATCCAAGTCTATGTCTATGTCTTCGTCTCGTTATAACAGTTCGTGACGTCACAGCGAGCTAAGCTCTGTCCGAATTCATGTCTATGGTTGTGAGCTTAGCTACGTAGTATAACAGTTAAGTCAATTGCTTAGCTTGATGAGCGAGTCAAGGCTCGCGTTGACTTCGTGAAGTAGACAACGGGCAATTGGTTGTAAAATAGGACTTTTTTAAGAAAAATTAAAAATGTCAGGTACAAAATGTAAGTAAAATTGCAATTGTTATGGACATGTTCTGAAGAACAATGTTTTTATTGCAGGGACTAAAGAAAATGTATTAAAATTAATAATGTTTGCATTCATATTTTCTTGTACTCTTCCTTCCATTATTAATTTATATTTTGAACGCTACACTTTTGTCCTCCTCTTAGGCACAGACAAATAACTTGGGTTAGGTTAACTTCAAACGTCAATTTTCAAGCTAAGCAAACCAATTCGGACAGGTTAGCTTTGCCTTCGTCTTAATTGTTATAATAGCTCAGCTTGTTCGCTGACGTCACGAACTGTTATAACTAGACGAAGACGTAGACATAGACTTGGATTCGGACAGGCCCTATATGTTCACATTCAAGATGCGCAAAATGCTAAACAGGTTTGGGATAACTTAGCAAGGGCATTTGAAGACAGCGGGCTGACCAGGAAAGTTGGACTGTTACGTGAACTGGTAAATACCAACCTGGAAAACAGTCAGTCCATTGAAGACTATGTTAACAAAATAATGTCAGCAGCACACAAACTGAGAAACATAAAATTTAATGTAGACGATGAGTGGCTGGGTACTCTGATGCTGACAGGCCTACCCGACATGTACAGGCCAATGATCATGTCTTAGAAAGTTCTGGTATGAAGATTAGTGCCGATCTTGTTAAAAATAAATTATTGCAAGAAATTAAAACTACAGACACCACCGCTCTTTATACAAACACAAAAAAAGCACAGCCCAAGCATGAACAGCAAGTACCAAATAAGAAAGGTCCAAGATGTTTTAACTGCAACAAGTATGGCCATTTAAGTAAAAATTGTTGGTTTAAAAAAGGAAGTACAAAAAGCGATGCTAATAAAGCTGGATTTGTAGTAGCATTTTCAGCACTGATGTCAAAGGACTCCGATAACTGGTATGTAGACTCCGGAGCCTCCATGCATATGACCATGCACCGGGATTGGCTCAGCGATGTCACCTCTGCATCTGTACAAAACATTAGAATTGCCAATAACAAGATATTAAAAGATGAGTGCTGTGGTAATGTATCTATGTACATATGTACCACAATTGTCAAATAATTTATTGTCAGTTAGCAAGATTATTAAAAGTGGCTGCAAAGTTGCATTTAACAAGGAAGGCTGTCAAATATATAATCAGTATGGAAATTTAGTGGCAAACGCAAGTTCGTCAAATGATACATACAAATTAAATACTTGTGAAAGGAAGGAAATTCAAGATTTACTATCACACACTGATAATAGCTGTGTTTTTTTCACATTTGTTCCGGTTCTAGGTCTAACAGTAAGTTTTGCATTGAATTGAAATTTTAAAGACTGTCACGTATATAAAGATTTTAAAATTTGCGAAAGCGCATCAAATTGCCATGATATTTACGCATACAACCTTCAAACCCTTAACCAGATAAATTTTTGGGTTGCTATTTGACGTAAAATGGGTATAAAATCCAGGCAACTTGAATTTATTTTTGCCAAGCCAAAATTTTTTGATATGTATAACTACTCATCAATTTCAATTCAATGCAAAATTTCCTGTTAGGCCTAGAACCGGAACAAATGTGAAAAAAACACAGCTAATGATATTTTTGTGTGACATCAACGCATGGGCCATTTAAATTTCACAGATATAAGTAAAATACCACAATATGCAGAAGGTGTGAAATTGAAAAATGAGAAGCATAATTGTATATGTGTTACTTGTCTTGAAGGAAAACAGACCAGGCTACCATTCCCGAATGAAGGCTCCCGAGCAACCAGTTTGCTAGAGCTCATTCACAGCGATGTCTGCGGCCCGATGAATGCCACTTCTCTAGGCGGAGCCAGGTACTTTATTACATTTATAGACGACTATTCACGCCGAGTACATGTATATTTTTTGAAACATAAAAATTATGCATTTGAAAAATTTGTGAAATTCAAGAACAGAGTAGAAAATGAGTTGAGTATGAAAATAAAAATATTAAGAAGCGACAATGGTACTGAATATAAAAATAGAAATTTTGATACTTACCTTAAAAAGCATGGAATATTGCACCAAACAACTAATTCTTACACTCCAGAACAAAACGGCCTGAGCGAAAGGATGAACAGAACTTTGATAGAACGTGCCAAATGTATGATTCTGAATGCTAAATTACAGGATGCAGTTGCAACAGCCGCATATATTATTAATCGCTCACCGACTCGTGCTCTATCATATATAACACCACAAGATGTGTGGACTGGAGAGAAACCAAACTTGAGCAACATGAGGATTTTTGGCTGTGAGGCCATGGTACACATTCCTAAAGAGAAAAGAACCAAGCTAGAAGCCAAAGCACGGAAGTTAATCTTCGTTGGTTATAATGGCTGTACCAAGGGCTATAAATTCATTGATCTGAAAACCAAAAATGTAATATTGAGTAGAGATGTGACATTCTTAGAAGCGACAGTACAAAGAAATAAAGTAGATAATGAACTTAAAAAGGAAGTTAATAAATCTGAAAAGAAAAAAGCAACTAAGACAAAAACAGAAGAAGTATACTTACCTCTGGAAGACGAAGAACCTGTCTAACATGAAAGACAAGAAGAAAGTGATATAAATAAATACTAATCTTTCAGATGAATCATTGTCATCATATGAAAATGTTAATGATGAAACATATCTACCAGATGAAACTGTAGAATCTTTACCTGAATTTGAACGAGTACTGAGACCTCGACGAGCAGAAACACATGAAGGTTCTGATGAGCACACTGAAGATTCTGCATCTCTTATGTGTATGGTGAGTCTACAATAAGCCTGCTAAACAGTGATCCTCAGAGTTATGAAGAAGCTCTTAATGACGAGAAGGCTAATGAATGGAAAAGAGCAATGGATGAGGATTATCAATCCCTGCTAAAGAATAATACATGGACACTAGTAGATTTGCCGTTGGTGACGTGAACTTGACTTACATCGTTGGTGACCCCGGTTTCATGCACCGGGGTTTTTGACTACGAGTATTTCTATAATTTATTGTTCATGCTACTTTTCATTGGAAAGGTTATAAAATTAGATATTTTTTTGTCAATAAAACATAGGTATTTCATAAATCAAATCGCTTTTATTACTCATTAGACAATATCTTTGGATGCATTAAAATTTCAAGGTATTTTAACAAACCGGTCTCACAGACCAATGCGTCACCAACGGCGGTGTTGCGGGGCCAACGAAGACAGTACCCGCGCGTAATGATGTGTGACTTCCGGAGCTGATTGGGTCGTCTGAGTGCTGCCTGTTTCATCTCTGTCATCCCTGTCATTCCTGGACTCGGTTACTGTTAAGATTCTTCGCAGAGGAATCCGGTACCTTACTAGGCAGAAGATGAGTATAACCGTGCTTACTGTTGCACATGTGTATAGCGCAGTATGTATCGCTATTGTTTTGTGAACAGTTGTGGCAAGGTTGGGGACCAGGTTCGGCTCCCTATGATCCAGGATGTGCTCGTTGGGGGCGATCAAGGCTCCTTCCTTAATTGGTATTGGAGTCTTGTCTCTCGCTAAGTCCAATGGCTCGGGGAGTGTCTCCTTAACGTGAACGATGATGACGTTGAATTTTTCGTCCATCGTTGTTTTTAAAGTTGTCTTCTTGGTTTTCAGTTGGCACTCGCTTTTCAGATGAATGATTCCTGTGGTATTGAGCAGCACCTCCTTTCTAGAGCCCTTGCAGATGATTCCAGCAACCAGTAGCTTGGGTGTGATGTACAGCCATGTATTCTTCATCATAAGTGTCTTCCAGATCATGCCTGTGAGGTGCATTCGTTGCATCTCGCACTTGGCCTTTGAGTGGCGTTCGTAAATTTCATCAATCACGCAGCAGGGATCCTCTTCAATGTTGTGGATTATGCTTGGAGTGCAGATAAAAGCTGAGGCTTCAGTGGGGATGCAGGCCTTTAGCCCTGGCTCATCGAGCGTAAAATACGTTTGAATATCGAAATTCACTGCTAGTGTAGAGAATTCTATGTCCGCCATCAAGAATGAATCGTTCTGGACCATTTGGGGAAGCGGTGTTACATGAATCAATTTGTATTCATACCGCTCGATGATGCTCATGTAGCCATACAGCAGCAAGCTTCTGTTAGCCGCCTTGACCTCGATCCTGTTGCTTGGAATTTTGTGAATCGTAAGCTCTGAGGACAGCTTACTGGAGACGTTCTCGATCGCCTTCTTGATGTCTTGAGGGCTCATGTGGTCCAGTATATGGCCGTGCCCATGAAGTGCATTTAGCCAGCTCTTGTAATTGCCCTCGATTTCATTGTAGAAGTCTTCTGCGCTGATATAAGTTGTAATTATCTCGAGCCCTATTTGATTATGGTCAGCCTTGGTGTACCAGGTTGCCTTGTCATTAATTGTTTTGACCACGATACTGAGCCGGTCATCGAACTGTTTAAGTTTGTTCTCTGCTGCGTAGCTGCTCTTGTTAATTTTTGCATTTAAGAATAACGTCTGCTGATTCAGCTACTGTATAAGAGCATTGGGATCTTTTTGCAAATGTTCTATGTCCTTATAGACTTCTTCATTCACCCCGAAGATTGACGTGAGCAGATTTCCAAAAATACCCCGCCTTTGTCTGGTGTGTGGCAATATCTGTTGTGTTATTTCCTTTATGGCTGTTACTAGTGCTCGTCTTCTGGTTGTTAGATGTAGGAGAAGAGTTTCGCAATGCGTGATGCTTGTTAATCCCTTGGTTTTATCGCAGATGTCCTTTAGTTGCAGCCATATGCCGTTTATTCTCTGCTTGTCGCGAAGTACGTCTTCTGCAGATAGGGCGATTTCTATCCTCAGGTTCCCTCTGTTTATTTGGGTACGCCCCAATTCTTCTATGTAGAACCCGGTGTTTGGGCTGTATACTTGATGTCCTTGGCAGAGTACTCCAGTGAGGCAGTAAAGGAGAAGTAGTATTGTGTTTAACAATCTTGCGGCCCACGTGCAAGGGGCGATCTTGGCTTTCCGCTTTTTGCTGGGTGGCCCAAGATCACTTTCACCTTTGATTTTGTGGAAATGCTCCGGTTTTGACCAGAGCTCATTCTTTTTAAGCTCCAGACTTGTTCGCTTCCGTTCCTTGCGCTTTGGCCGGGTGAGGTTGGCTTTTACCGCGACTTCCTCCTCGGGATCGCTGCTAGAGCTTATTGGGAGTTGACAGAGCTTTGTTATTGGGCGCTTTTTTACCGTATTGTTGAACCTGATTGATGCTATGCGTGTCAGGCCGTCTTCGCCGGGATGTAGTTCCACGACTCTCCCAAGTGCCCATTTCTGAGGTGGGAGCTGATCATCTTTGCCAAGCACTAGCTCGCCAATCTTTGGACTGTTACCTTCGGTCTTCCATTTGCTGCGCTGTTGCAGCAGAGCCAAGTATTCCCTTGCCCATCTTTTCCAGATGTCTTGGTGCAGTTTGGTCACCAATTTCCACCTTTGCGTTACGGATACGCAGGTGTCGGATAAATCTGGTTCTGGAGGTGCCAGCAGGGGTCTGCCGATCAGAAAATGCCCAGGCGTGAGAGGTTCTAGGTCTCGAGGGTCTGCTGATAGTTGGCCGATTGGTCTGGAGTTTAGGCATGCTTCTACTTGGCACAGTACGGTTGTGAATTCCTCGAACGTTAAAAGTGTTTCTCCTAACACCTTCTTGAGGTGATTTTTAACAGATTTGACGCCAGCTTCCCATAAGCCGCCCAGATGCGGGCTGGCTGGTGGCAGGAATTTCCAAGTAGTTCCATCATTGGCTATCAGTGCCGCAACCTGCTCGGTGACTTGATTGATTGTGTTGCGGAAATCCCTCTCGAGCTTGTTCCCTGCTCCTACAAAATTTGTCCCGTTGTCGCTGTACATCTCCTTGCAATTGCCCCGACGTCCAATAAAACGCTTATATGAGGCTAGGAAGGCGTCTGTAGTTAAGTCGCTGACAAGCTCAAGATGTACTGCCTTTGTAGTCATACATATGAATAATGCTATATATCCCTTGAGTCGCTTGGCTCCTCTTCCCTTTGACATATTCGTTAGGAAGGGACCGGCATAGTCGACGCCGCAATATGAATATGGAGGCGAGGGACATATGCGAATGGCGCGAAGATTTCCCATTAAAGTGTGGCCTGCGTTCTTGCTGTGCCTAAAGCATGTCACGCATCTGTGAATTCTTTTTTGCACCGTGCTTCTGGCGTTGATTATCCAATATTGAGCTCTTATGAAGTTTAAAGTAAGCTGGGTGCCACCATGTAGCGTTTTCTTGTGAGCGTGGTCTATTATCAAGGATGTTAAATGATGATTCTGTGGGAGCAGTATCTGATTGTTCGCATCTTCCGGTAAATTGGAGTTCTGCAGCCTGCCTCCAACTCTTAGAATTTTTTTTTTTGTTATCTAAGAAGGGATGTAGCGCCAATATTTTGCTAGAGTAGCTCAACTTCTTTCTTGATTTTAAAGCAGCTATCTCTTCTTTAAAGGCGTCTTGTTGTGCGAGTTTGATGCAAGCGGTTTTTGTCTCCTCTATTTCCCCTGCAGAGAGATGATCGAGCTTTCGTTGTTGTGTGGCCAGGCGGCAATTGCTTATGAACCGCCGTGCGTAAGTGAGCGCTCTTATCTGTCGCGTATATGCCGAGCATCTGAAGATCTCTGAGGATGATGCCGATGCTTGCATTACCTTGACCGTTTTAAGACCCTCGGTGCTCATCACGTTGTGTGATTTCTGTGTGGGCCATGCCTCAGCTCCCTGAGCTAGCCATAGGGGGCCTCTCCACCATGTCTCCTGAGTTACTAGCTTTTTGGGGTTTGTGCCCCTTGAGGCGACGTCCGCCGGATTATGGCTGGAGGGAACGTATTTCCATGCGACTGTGGGTGCTAGCCTGTGAATTTCGGTGGCACGATTTGATATGAAGGCCTCTAGTTGTGAAGGATTCTTCGCAATCCATGCAATTGTTATTTCTGAATCACACCAAGCGAAACTTTTAACCGCATCGACAGACATTGTTTTTATGGTGCTGCTTAAGAGTTGTGCAAGTAAAACTGCCCCGCACAACTCTAGCCGTGGAATAGTGATCTTTTGTCGTAGCGGTGCTACTTTAGTTTTGGCGGCTAGCAGCCTTACGTTGACTCTGCCATGCGGGTCTGTCACGCGTGCGTAGACTGCGGCAGCATATGCTCTTTCTGAGGCATCACAGAAGCCGTGAATCTGAAGGCTGTAGCCGTTATGATAATTGATCCATCGTGGGATTCTTATTTCTTCTATTGCTGGGAGCTCTGCTTCAAGCTTTGTCCATTCTCTTAATATTTCTTCAGGAACCTGCTGGTCCCACTCAACCTTTGTGGTCGAAAGTGATTGCATTAATAATTTTGCTGAGACGGTTACGAGGGCCAACCAGCCTAAGGGATCAAAGAGAGATGCAATTTTAGACAAGAGCTCTCTTTTTGTTGGAACTGTGTCCGTTTTGTCTAATTTGAGCTTGAACTTGAACTCATCTTTTACAGGGCTCCAGTGCAGTCCTAATGCTTTGATCGTATTGTGTTCATCTATTTCTAAGATTCCCTTTTCTCTATTTTCTTCCGGAATATCTTGAAGTAGCTTGATCTCGTTTGAAGTCAATTTCCTCAAATTGAAACCGCCGGCCTTTAAGAGCTTGATGGTTTGGTTGCGGAGTTCTTTAGCCTCGAACCTTGTGTCTGCTCCAGTTATCATGTCGTCTACATAAAAATCGGATGTTAGGATTTTACTTCCAATCGGGAAGCGCTGTCCTTCGTCCTCTGCTAGCTGTTTAAGCACTCTGACTGATAAATATGTGGCAGGTGCTGTACCGTAAGTGACCGTGTTGAGGATGTACTCCTGGATCGGTTCATTGGTGTCCTTGCGCCAAAGGATGCGCTGATAGTTTCTGTCGGCCTGTGCCACTAATATTTGCCGGAACATTTTTTCTATGTCGGCTGTGAACACATAGCGATGCTTCCTCCAGCATAACAGTATGTCATGCAATTTGTTTTGAATTCTGGGACCGGAGTGGAGCAGATCATTCAAACTAGAGCCAGATTCAGTTTTGGCTGAGGCGTCGAATACCACCCGCAAATTTGTAGTGGTGCTATCGTTCTTAAAAACTGCGTAATGAGGAAGATAGTAGAC
The DNA here is from genome assembly GCA_933228815.1 of Machimus atricapillus. Classification (NCBI taxonomy): domain Eukaryota; kingdom Metazoa; phylum Arthropoda; class Insecta; order Diptera; family Asilidae; genus Machimus; species Machimus atricapillus. The sequence goes on from OW121788.1 coordinate 10,713,150, forward strand.
GTTTCTGGGCTCCCCTTTGAATGGCTTTGCTGGGGTCATGTGGCCGAGTCTCATATAATCCTCCAGAAATTCGTGATAAGCCTTGGAGTCTGCGGTGTTTTTCTGCAGCTTTTTCTCCATGTATATCAGCCTCGCGATCGCTGTGTTCCTTGATTTTCCTAATTCACAGCTGGTATTCTTGAATGGCAAGCTCACAACGTACCGCCCTTCGGTATCTCTTTTGTGTGTTCCTAAAGTGCGTCTCACATGCTTCAACCTCAGTTGTTGAGCTGTTGTTTTCTTGGCAGTCAATTTGCCAAAACCTTTCCATGCTATCTTCTAGTTCCGCGATAGAGAGGAAACTGGACAGCCGAGTTGTTTGGGTGGGAGTTGGGACCGAACCAAATATGATCCATCCCACCTTGGTGTTTTGGGCTGCAGGTTGGCCGTTTTTAAAGCCTTCGCTTATTATGTTGGCGTATACGTCGGCGCCTAACAGCAAATCGATGGGTCCTGGCTTGTCGAATCTGGGGTCTGCTAATATTATATTCTGGTGATTCCTGAGAACAGTGTCCGGAAGTTCTGCTTCGGGGAGGTAGGAGTTGAGTTTGCTGAGAACAAGCGCCTCTATTGCGATGAAAGAATTATCCTCTCTCAGCTGAAGACTGAATCTTACTTTACTTGATGCTTTGCCAGATTCTGTTTCCCCAACTCCAAGAATCGTTGCCTTTATCTTTTGCTTTTGTAGTTTCAAGATCTGGACCGCCTCTTCAGTTATGAGGCTTACTTGGGAGCCTGGATCGATCAGTGCTCTGAGCTGATCTAGTTGCCCGAAAGTATTTTTGACCCTTACTATGGCAGTCGGCAACAGCACCTGTCCAGTTCTCAGATGATTTGTGCGGAGGGCAATAGCTTCCTCTGCCCTTGTGCCTTGAGTCACTTTCGCCGATTCTGTTCGGTTTGATGCTTTTTCCATTGAACCGTGCTTATGGAGCAAACTGTGGTGTCTCTTGTTGCAGAAGGTGCAAGATTTAGTGGACTTGCACTTGTCCTTGCTGCTGTGTGCCAGATAGTTTGTACATATTCGTTTGCGGGTTACTAATTCGTAGCGCTGCTCTGTGCTCAACTTCTTAAAAACCTCACATTGGTAAATATTGTGTGCTTTGTTACAGGCTGGGCAACTCTTTCTCAATGTCGTGTGAAATGCTTTTTTGTTGCTCCTAATTCCATTATCATTAGTAACTTGCTTGGAGCTTTTCAGGGAGTCCAAAACCTGATAACGTTTTTCCAGAAATTGCAGAAATTCCTCTACTGTCGGCATTTCTCTGGGATTAGAGAGGCTTTCTTCAAAGAGTCTGACATTTTCCATGTCGAGTTTCCGAGTCGCTAGGCAGTCAATCATTGGGCCCCATTCTACTGTTTTGCAGTTGAGATTCTTTAGAGCTTCCAGGCACTCTCTAATGGTATCATAGAGCATGATTATATCTGCCTGCGCTCTGTGCTCTGTTCTTTTTAAGTCAATAATGGTATTGATGTAGCTTGTAGTAATTCTCCTGTTATTGTTGTATCTTGCCTGAATAAGCTGGAGCGCGGTGGCTGATCACTCTGTGCGCTTCGCCTTCTAGATGCTTCAGCAGGTATTGCATTCGTTCCACATTTGTCAAGCATGCAGTGTTATGTATGACGTTAATAAAGATGTCGATGAAAGTCTTCCAGCCCTTATAATCCCCATCGAATTTGGGAATTTACATGGGTGGGAGTTTGGGGTAGTTGTTGAGCCTGCTTAGCTGACTGATCCTCCCGAGGTCTATGTGTGCCTCCTCAGCTTGTGATGCAGGCGCCGAAGATCGGCGTATAGTAGGCCCGAGCTGCCTGTATTGCTGGAGAATTTGCTCGAGTAGATTGATTTCTCGGTCATGTGTTGCTTGTGCTTGCCCTTCATTGCCGTTTGGTATTTTAGGTGATGCTGAATGGGAGGAAGCAGAGTCCCCTTGCATCAAGTCCCTGAATGGATCGAGTCCGGCGGCTGAGACCTCACGGCTAGAGGCTTGCGGGAAGTGCTGACCGCTTGTAGCGAAAGGTGGCCTTGGCTGGCTCTGAACTGTGAGTGGCTCATGTCGAGGTGTAGTTCCCTTGTTGGTCGTATCTTCTGTTGAAGGTAAATGGTGAGCTAGATGCCTTCGTACTTCTTTGTAGATGCTTTCCGTTTTCTCAAAGATTTGCTCCCTGAAGTACATGTGATCATCGTCAATGAGCAGCTTTAATTGTTGATGGAGTTCGTTGAAATTTCCCCAAAATGTTTCGAGTTCTTTTGATTTTTTTGTTATGTAGTCCGTAGTCTTCCTGTCAGTCCCATCCTTCCTTATGTTTCGGAGGAGACGGCTGATGTCTTCAGCTACCTCCTTCTGGGCGGATAAGAGATTTTCCACGGTGGAGGTCGAAGTCATGTTTTTTGTGCCTGGAGGAACCAACTGTGCGATGACTTGATGCTGGCAGATTCGGTATCTTAAGATGCGGTGAGATGATGTGGAATTAACTGTGTGTTAATTCTACTGTTGAAGTGGAGTCGATTTCTGTTCCTCAGCTGGGCCAGTGAATCTGGTTTCCAAAGTGCGCTGAAGTTCTTCTGTAGGATCTTGGAGGACGTTTTACCGCTGGTGGGGAACGCCAAGATCTCCTGATGTATGCCTCGTTGAGTGAAGGCTCGAAGGACCAATGTTAATCAACAGTGTGTTGATTAAGAGGGTTGTATGGTGCGTTAGTCCAAAGACGGATTCTCTTTACTAACTGACTTTATTCATTGTGCTTATAATATTTATACAATTTGTACTTAGCCTAATTAACTCTTATGCATTGCCTCACAGCCGGAAAGTAGGCCATCTTGCCGTCAGCAAGACTGACTGACCTAATACCGCGACGTAAACAACCGGCGGCGGAGCTGATCGTGCTGTGAGCCAGTGCACTTGAGAAAAATGCTTAACTTGCTAAGTAATTTGGCGCAATGTTTTGTTCACGCGTGAACAGGCGGGTTAAATTGAAATTCCGTATAAAACTTCTGTTGTAAAATCATCTCAGTAAACTTTGACTTAAATTTTTTGCATTGAAAGTGTTAATTTGACTTATATCAAAGACCATATAAACTAAAACATACACAATCAGGAACAAGCACTTCAACGGGCATGGGACCTGATATTGGGTCCCATAACATGTTGCGGGAAAATTAGCTTTAGGCATCATGTTGCAGTTGAGAGACATATTCGAATCTTTCACCACAGAGTGTTAGGTGAGAGTGAGAAGTTTCCCGTATGACTACACATTTTCGTGCGGAAAGCAGGAGGAAAAGGCAAGGGGTCTTCAAGTACAATCACATAAATTCAGTTGTGTGGTGATCAGCTGCTTATAGCCCCAATAAATGAAATCATCTGCATTTTTGACCTTTTGAGTTACTTCTTAAAACTGAGCATAATTTCATTTCGAAATATGGTACCGTTGGAATTGTTAGAGTATGAGAAAACAAAAATGAAATGAATTAAAATATTGAAATTATCAAAAGTAGATAAAAAGATTGTCCCATTTGTGCGAGAATATATGGGTATCAATCGATAATTCAATACCTACACGGCATACAGATAAACCCATATCCCATATTTATGCGACCTGTGGGTGAGGTACGGGAGGAGGAGCCAGGGGTCCACAAGAAAGAATAATGCTTCGAATTATTCGAACGAATTCGATTTTTGTCGACATGCAAAAATGAGACTCGGCGGCGGCTGAGCATCGGCACTCTTCAGGCGCAGACAGCTGAGCTAAGCTTCCTTTTCGGCTGCATGTGCTGCTGAAAAACAAGAATCAAGAAGAACGCCAGCAAACCCAGCTCAGATTTAATGTTTTTTTATAAATGGTAAAAAAACGGTTTCTCACTTTTTCACTTTTTTACCATTTTTTTTCTGAAAGCGAAAGAAAATTGGGTATTTTTCTTTTCGAATTCGTAATCTACGGGAAAAATCATATAGAAATGAACTACTATTTATTCGGATGCAAATTTGGTGTTGACCTGTGTAATCAAAAGTTTTAATTCATTCACGCAGTCTCAGCATCCACCCACCCCACAGATAAATTCGAAGCGCCGCGCAGCTAATTCACAAACAATTCTCAGCTGAGTTCAATCCCCGTTCTCCCCCTTTGTTTTTTTGATGAAATTTGTCATCTCTCTTCTAATGTATCTTGTTTTGGCTTTTCTGCTTTCGCGGCTCGCGCTCTGCTGATGCTTTGGACTTAAGGGCTGTATACATTCGATGCGGTTGTGAGTCTGCGGTCGTGAGTTGTCAGAATCTTATGAGTTTCAATCCCCTTGAAAACAACAGGATTCTCACAAGTCGGAACACATTCGACGCGCTCGTAGGAAAAAACGTCGACTTTGAGCCAAACCCAAACTCTGCGGTCTGCGTTCAAAAGCTCTGCAGGGGAAATGTTTTTTTTAGTTGTTAAGAAGCATTCGATGGAAGGACTTTCATGTTCATGCTGCGATGGATTATTTTTAAATGAACGATTAATAGAAAAGTCGAGAACCTATAAGTATTTTTATGACAAAAGGGACCCGAAATAAACATTTTTACTCTAGCAGCGCGCGCAATGTTATTATTTTCTCATAACTCACGACCGCAACGAATGTGTTCGGAGTTTGCGTCAGAGATTTGTGCTTTTGCTTACGACTCACGACCGCCCTTAAAGCATAGACAAATAACACATAGATTTCCATTCTGGGCCTAAAGCTCAATCCATTGAGCTTTCAATTTGGTAGCCTGATGTCGCCTGATCTTACTAACACATCCCTAACGTGGCTCGATATATCAGTTCGGGAGAGAAAGAGAATTGTTCCTTTAGCTCGGCACGCGGGCAGCATGGTTTCTATGGCGCGGGCGGCAGCGCGGCGTGGCGGCGACATATCTCTTCCTCTTCTCTCGAGTTTTAGCCGTCCATCAGCTGTTTTGTTCTGCGCAAGGGGCTTGGGGACTGCTCTAACGCTAACGTGAGGCGTGAGGGAGTTGAATTTTTCTAGGAATCCTCTGAGTTGCGTGATCTGCTCAATCAATGAATGAAATATTCAAGGGAAAAAGACTCACGAAAAGATTCATGAGGTTTGAATTATCTAATGAAATTCCGAATTTTTGGTTTTGAGGTGGTTTTCATTGACTTAAAAAATTCGTTTAAAAAAATAGTTTCTACAATTTTTTCGTTTTTAATTTCAATCTACTGAAGATGCATTTTGGATTGATTAAAAGGAATTAATTAAATTTATTACTTGCTTACAAGCTTGAAGTACAAAAGTCCCTAATATTAGGCGGAAAAGAGTACAAAATATAAAGTAGATATGAAAAACTATAAAATTATATAAAAAGCTGTCAATTTCGCAGCGTTGATTGACGCCTACAATTTGGCTCCACTTGATCCATCAAGTGTAAGGGCCGGTGCATCATAATCGAAATTCTTTTTTAAGTCATTCTTTAGTTTTAAATGAAAATCACCTAAAACAAAAAATTGCAGTTTCACTAGATAGTTCAAATCTCATAAATCAGTGTCCTTTTTTCATTGAACAGAGCACGCAACTAAGAGGATTCCTAGAAAAATTCAACTCCGTCCGCTTCACGTTAGGGCAGTCCCACAAGCGCTTTGCGCAGAACAACAGAAATTTGAAAAAGAGGCAGTGTTTTCTCACAGAATTGAGAAATTCTAAAATTATCTCACGCACACAAACTTAAAGGAAGTTGAACTGGTTGAGCTTTCCTCTCAGATTTATTTACATAGGAACAATTTTTTGTATGAGAATGGATATCTATCTATTATTTGTCTATGCTTAAAGGGCTGAATACATTCTATGCGGTCGTGAGTCGTAAGCAAAAGCACAAAGCTCTGACGCAAACTCCGAACACATTCGATGCGGTCGTGAGTTGTGAGAAAATCATTTCATTGCGCGCGCTGCTAAATCAAAGTTAAAGATGTTTGTGGGAACAGAAGAAGTTTTAGGAATTGGTTTAGCTACTACATAAACTACAGCATAAACATGAGCATCCTCTCCCATCGAATGTTTCTTGACGACTGAAAAATGCATTTCCCCTGCAGAGCTTTTGAACGCAGACCGCAGAGTTTGAGTTTGGCTCAAACTCGACGTTTTTTTTACGAGCGCATCGAATGTGTTCCGACTTGTGAGAATCCTGTTATTTTCAAGGGGATTGAAACTCGTAAGATTCTCACAACTCACGACCGCACCGAATGTATTCAGCCCTTTAATATGTTGCTTCGCTCTATGATGATGCCGAAAGGAAGTTTTACTGCAACATGTTATGGGATCTGATATCAAATACCAAAGGGAAGTCTTTTCCGTTCCTTGCCTTTTCTTCCTTCAGCCCTACCCTAAATAGAAACGTAACGTAACGTAAGGATTTAACGAGGCGGGCTTACGGACGTTGAAACTGACATTTCGCCCGAAACAGAAAAGTAAAGTTACGTCAAGTTTGTGAAGGCAAGATGAGTTTGAAGGAAGATTTAAAAAATGTCAAGATTTAAAAGATTTATATACCTTGTACATAGTCATTTTCCACACTTTATTTTCACAATTTATTTGAATCCTCTGAAAGCCACTTACGTCTGCTTACGTTTTGTGCGGCTCTTACGGCACCTTTACGTTACGGCTAAAAGTTACATTTCCAGATTTGACGAACCTTCGGCAAGTTTTCTTACGTCTATTTAGGGTGCCCCCATTACTTTACACACGTTCGCGCGTTATGTTGACGTTTCTTAGGTTACGTTACGTTCCATTTAGGGTAGGCCTTTCTTTGCGCACGAAAATGTCTAGTCATACGGGAACTTCTCACACTCACCTAACACTCTGTGGCGAAAGATTCAGATATGTCTCTCAACTGCAACATTAAGCCTAAAGCTAATTTTCTCGCAACATGTTATGGGACCCAATATCAGGTCCCATGCCCGTTGAAGTGCTTGTTCCTGATTGTGTATCTTTTAGTTTATATGGTCTTTGCTTATATTGTTTGCATGCAAAGTGTTATAATCTAATCGAAGTAGGTTTTGTGTTGTTTTTTGATTTATTACTTATTGAGCTTTTCCTTTATATTTTTCCGAATTTTCTTACCGTTTAAACCACCCCTGAATTGAAAACAACAAAACAAAAAAAGAATCATCCAAATCGGTCGAGCCGTTCCCGAGTTTTTGCGAGTCGAACGCACGGCATTCATTTTTATATACATATGTACAATAGATTGTATTTCTAAATATGCCAGTCCCTTATATGTTCAATTTTGTAGTTTTACCTTAAGCTTCATTTAAGAAACTGGCCGAAATCTGAAAGGGCTTACTATATTCATTCTTACGTACACAAGTAGTTTCTCTCTTTATCTATAATTCTAAATTTTATGGATATTGCGAAAACACCAGAAACATTTTGATTTGCTCTTATTTATTTTGAGCCTCATACATACATATGTGCTCCTGAACCACAAGACCGAAACTCTAAAGCTTTTTCCCATTAAAGAGAGCGGGGAAAATTTGCACGTGACTCATTTCAAATGTTGACAAATTCTTATGGGGGAGCAGTTCGCAACCACGCTTTATGAAGGAATGCACGAAATGTCTTAAAAGCAATTTCACACATATGTTTGCATTGCAGCTAGGAAAGTAATTTATAAGTACTACAAGTCGCTAGGAAGCCTAGGAGAATGCATTCGGCATTTCAGTAATACAACTTTCTCACCAGTTCGTGTTCGCTGCTGGTATCAGAATTGTTGTTCGGTAGATTATACGTACTTCAGTGTGAGAGCGTGCAACGAATGAACATATGAACAAATTACGCAGAAAACTATCATCATTAAATGCATATGTGGCCCAAAGCAGCAATACGAGCAAGCCCCGGCAAGTGCAGTCTGCTTGCTAGGTATAACTGGTCTGAGGTGAATTCTCTAGCATGGCAATATTCACACTAATTGCTATTTGAGAATTGCTACAGTGCAGGAACAATAAATTTTACAATTTTTTATTTTATTATGATATGAATCCTCTGGCCCCCCAATAACCTCCATGTTTAGAATTGACATATATGTACATAGTGTATGGTACTTAAACAGGGTGTTTCTTAGTGCGTATGCATAAATGAATGGGATGAAAGATCTGATCTAATATGGAAAAACAAAATATTGCATGGCACGTGCATGGTCATGTTAACTGTTTGCGAGATACAATGTGGTTCGTAAATTACAAATCTTCAAGATATGCAAGTCCTTATTTGTTTTTTATCTTTTGATCTGTTCCTAATGTCCTTTCCAAATCTACCTACCTTCAAACCACCAACGTCAGGTACAGTGATGTTGGACTGGAAAATATAATTTTTGTTTTCTTAAAATTTACTTCTCCCCCGATTTTTTTCCGAAATCAATATAATTATTGCACCTCAGGCAAAAAATATTTTGAAGGATTTGTTTCTAGACAAATCGAAAATTAAATACATATGAGGCAGCATATACAAAATTTATGTAATTGCGTTTAATAAAAGAAATCAAATCATTTTCAGATAGAGTCATTGCTTATTTCAGCGAATTGTCAACAAAACAAGAGCCACAGAATTTCTGGGCAATACATTCAATGTTAAAGAAAGTAATGAATGTTAAACATGACATAAAAAATAAATCTTACACAACAATATTTTTGAATACCAAATTTTGAACGCAGATGACGTAGCGAAATTTCTTCAAGAAGCTCCGGACAACCAATACTTGGCCATAAAGGTAAATTGATAAATAGTTTAATAAATGTATAAACAAAAATATATAAAATTCAAGTTATTTGTAAATTAATTATTCAACAGGCTGCTATGCTATTCAACGGCATAACTTCTTGCAATGGGCTTTAGAAGTTTATATTCTCTTTCTTATTACTATGAAAACATGTTCTTAATGTTTTAACACCTACAAAATGTCATTCAGTCCTTTGCAGGCAATATGCGCATACCAATGTGAGCATAGTAGGTAATTGAATTTTTTTCCAGCAACTTTGCAAAATGCCACAATGGACCAATATTTTACTATGGCCAGTATTCTTAATATCCACTGCAGTAAATAATGTCAGCCCGCATGTCAACAGCTCTTTTCTCTGGCTAGACGTTGTCGCACAAAGCTCAGTGGTCTTCCACCAGAGGTGTCTGTCCAGAATGTTTTTCTCAACTTCCAGACCGGACATATTTACGACTGAAATCCACATATTAAGCACATAAATCATCTACATCACAGTCACATAAAGCTGAATTCAAGCTTGTAATAGAAGGATTGATGCAACATTTTGAAATATTGCATTGCGTTTTTCATTCATCCTTGCAGCCCAAATCCTTGCGTCCTCGGGACTGGGGCCGGCCGTTGAGTACGTGACTTTTTCGAATGTTTTATAGCAGTTTGTCTTCTCCTATATCTGTGCATAGTAAGCCTGGGTTAAAGGGTGCCGAGAGAGTGTTTAAGGCTTTATGCTTACTTTTCTCATATTAAAATATAGAAATTATTAATTGTTTCGGAAGATATGTACCTGTATACATATGTGTATCGTCCTTGTGAATTTAGACTGATCTCCAGGTAAAAACAAATGCTTGGTAGTCTGCGTAAACCTTTGGAGGAAATTTAATGAAAAATATTTAATTTGCTTCATTGCATTTTGCTGCGTGTTACCGCGTAGAATGGTTTGAAAAAGTTGATTTTTCAAAAGACGCTTTTCAAGTTTCAGCAATGAAATTACTTAGCCGGCTTGCGTTCGTCTATAAATACTACTAACTCTATAAATGCTACTAAGTGCGTTCGTCTATAAACACTACTGAGTTCTCCAGACCTTTGAAAAACTTTCTAGTGGAAAATTATTCAGAATGAATCATAGAAAAAAAAATTCAAATAACAATATTTTTTAATGAATAATGTAGTCTCCAATTTAATCAAATTATTGCTGTGCGATTACATAAATAGCCGATTTATCAATTATTCTAAAGTTTTATCATTTCTATAGAACCTGACATTTCTGTTTCGGAAATGGGGGTGATGGGTAATTCTAGCACAGTCGCGTTTTATGACGCAAGGAGCAGCAGAAGTTGCAGAGAGTAGAAATTGCTACAAATTGATGCGGAGGGTTAGAAATGATGTCAAATACCTCATTACTCCAACGAACATCTAGCTGAGCCTCGACGTAATTATACTTCGTTGACTCCTGTGTGATGCCGCTGATGGCGAATTGCGCCTCAACCTGCGCAAACCACACTTCGGGTTTGTCCGGGCAAAATGGAGGAAGACGTACTGCAGTACGAAAAACAGCAGGACTTTCCTCACAAGTCTGCTGCTGGAATTGCTGGGGCTGCACAGGTTCTCGGCTCTGTTGACACTGCTGGAGAAGGGCATCGTACTGAGTTTTAAGCAGGGCCAGTTGCGCCTTCAAAGCGGCTGCAAACTCTTTGGCAGTTTTCAGTGCTTCGTCCATAATCGTCGCGCAGAAATGTTCAAAATAGGTCACCAATTTAGTAAATTTCTTTAGTATATTTATCTTATAAATTTAGTATATCTATTTTAGTAAATTTATTTTATATATTTATATTTATTTAATCAGCCATATTTATTCCGGGATTTCTGAGCTATTTCGAGAAGCTACTAATTAAAGCTGCTTCGCTGTCACGAAATTGTTTTTCCTCCAGGCTACTGTGATTTCCACTGTTGCTGCGATTGGTGAATTTAGCCGAGTAGGGAAATCACAGTAGTAGGCTTGATGACGTAACTGTGGCTAAATATTGACGCCACAGCTGCAATGACTAGAGGAGTCGAAATACTTTTACCTTTCGTCATTAGATGTGGACCGATTCGACAAATAATGGGAGACAACTACCAGTCTTGTAGCGATTGAATAAAAATAGCATATCTTAAGCAGAAAGAATAGCAACGGCGGCGCGTTATTTACTTACTCTGTTATTACTAGTGGCCAATAAGACATTATCGAACAATGAAAGGGTTGGCTCGCTGCAGTTGAGGTCGTTCCGCTAGTATTCAAGTATCTTCAGAACAATTTCTATCAGTTAGGATTACCTCCATCTGTGTCAATTGGGAAAGTTTTAAACCCGTTCCTAATTGCCAGGTAGGTGATGCTTTTTTTTCAGTGAATCGGGCCACAACCAGAGCAAACCTGACCGGATCGAACAAGCGCCCATAAATCGTCACTCCTGTTTTCTTTTATTTTAAAAGTTTCTTCCGGAAATGGCTGCACGAGACTAAAGTTAATTTGTTCAGAAAGTAATTTTTGTCGGAAGGAATTATAACGACTAGTTAGGGTTTATTTTTAGAGAAAACTCAAAAATTTTATAAGATGCTGCAGAGCTATGCAATTTTGCCCCACAACGGTATGCAAGGACGTACCTAGTTAAAATACGAAACAGAAAAGAGGTACTACACTACGTGACTTGAATCCGGTCGGTGTCGGAGAATCTGTTACCGATCTTTGTCCCGGACTGTTTGGGAATTCGTCGGGAATTCCAACTGACGATTGTCCACTTACTTATCTTTTTCTCGATTCAGAAATAGGAACACAATCGTTTAAATGCATTACGTGTTACGCGATATTAAATCTTAAAAAATTCTTACCTGCGTTAATGAAAAGCAAAATATAGAAATCAAAAGGGGAATTTAAATTATTTAATATAGTTTCATTTCGACTTATATATGCGTAAAGATGTTATTAAAACTTTACATTAAAATATTTGGGAAAATAGGAGGCGTTTGTAAATTCAAAATGCATTAAAAACGCTTGTGACATTTTCAGTACAAACTTTGCTGTCATAAATCAGGCTTTTTCTTCGGTTTCACAGCGAAGTTCGAAATTCGAAACACACGCTACGCTCGCATTGGAAGCAGGGCCAATCTGCGCTAAGCCTCGGCGACACTCCAGCATTGGGAACGTGCCCTTAATGGGCCTTTTGAGTTTTCATTGCAAACCCTTTTTGGGTTCTTTCCAGCATGGCTTTACTAAGGGAAAATCTACCTCGACAAACTTGTTAGAATTCACCAACTTTTGGACCTCTGCCTTGGGAAGTGAACAGCAGATTGAATGCATATATACTGACTTCAGTAAGACCTTTGACAGAATCAATCATAAAATCCTTATTCATATACAACGTGTCCCAAAATTCAACGATAAGCCGAAACCGGAGGATAGACCTGCCCATGACTACCTGGGAAAAGCAAGAAAAGAAAATATATCTTTTTTTTTTTTTAAGTTTTAAAAAAAAACCAAATTCTTCAGAAATTTAGACCTTTTATGGTCATTTTCACTACCATGACCACAATTTTTTAAATATTTCTGTTTTTTTTTTTTTTATAGGGAACCTGAATAGCATTGCTATCCACCACAATCCTTAAAAATTCCAGAATGCCTCTAGTTTTTTCACAAACATTAATCAAATTAATTTTTTTCCCTAAAATTTTTTAACATTTTTACTTTTACTCAACTTTAACTCATCGTGGTGTAAAAAAAAAGTACGAACACTACTATGGCAAGTTGTTTTAAAAATTGACGCAACTAACCAAGATTCCAAAATGGTATAATACTCTAGGAAAACAAGCTACAAAAAAATAATATGCGTACTAGTTCAAAACAAGAACCAAATTCGATAAATTGTAGTTGACAGAAATCACTTTTACTACGTGCCCTAAACGGGTTCTAGTTACAATTTCTTGGAATTTGAATGGGGCCTACATACCATAGAAGTTAGAGAGAGATAGATAGAGAGATATTTACCATTAAAAAGAGACAGATGAATTGGGCAATTCGGTAACAATTGGTGCCAGGTGTGGGGTACCCGATCGAAATTTGAAAAAATTTCATCTCCACACTGAAAAAAAAAGAATATATCAGTTGGGACAAAAGGAGAAATCCGGAATTGAGTTTGGAGCAATGGATGATTCCGGAAGAGGCAGTTATTCGCCTGCGAATAATTTTTCGCGGCTAGGGGAAACTACAAAACGAGCAGGAACGACTGATTTGGGGAGAATTATGGTTCAGCAGGCTGAACAAATTCGCAATAATCTGCCACGGCCTAATTCGCCTACACCTTCCCAGCAGTACGACGTGAACAGCTTGGGCCGAATGATGGCGCAGCAATCGGAGCAAATCAGCGCCCTCACGGCTACAATAGGCGCCATAGCTGGAAAAGTGGCACGATTAGAAATGGGTCACGAACGTGCGGTACAATTTACCTTGGATCAGCTTGCCGCCGAACCGACTCCTCCGTCTCGCCAGGATCCTGGACCGTCGCAGCAAACGATCTTGCCGAGCGTCGACATAATTTCCCTCGTAGACGTCCCACCGTCAGCTGTGCCCTGCGTCGAGGATGAACCGAGAGCCGAGCCCAACCCCTTCGACCTCCCGCCTTGTACGTCTACGCAAGTAGAACCCCGACGCCTACCTCAACCGAGTCCCGCCTGGGTGCCGCCGCCACCCCATCAGCCGTGCCACGGCCCCGTTGTGTTAAATCCGCTTCCACCGTTGGAGAACCGTGCCACGCCGCATCGAATAAATCTGAAGCCGAAGGACTACAACGGGAAAGAGCCCTGGAACACCTACAAACGGCATTTCGAGGGTGTGGCTCGCGCGAATAACTGGTCCCCGGAGCTTAAGGCGCTGTATCTGGTACCTTATTTGACAGGCACCGCCCTCGCGTTCTACGAGACCTTGCCGGAGGCGATAAAAGAGAGCTACGGGAAGCTGAGTTCAGCTCTTGGAAGTCGCTTCAGCGACAACTATCAGCAGGCAATGGCTCACATACAACTTCGGGGGCGAATACAGAAAGCCAATGAAACCCTGTCAGAGTTTGCCACGGAGGTGCAACGGCTCATTTATTTGAGTTTCAGTGAGGCGCCTGACGTGACTCGCAATAAAATTGCTTTGGCGCAATTTATCGACGGAATCGCAGATCCCGATACGCAGCGCCGGGCACGCGATGCCGTGCCGGAAAGTTTGGAGGCCGCCTTGTCGCACGCTATTCGGGTGGAAGCTAGCCGCGATGCGTCGAGGATTAGCCGCCGGAGCCTGAGATCGGAGAGCCGGACGAAATTCGGGAAACCCGGGAGATCCGGGAAGCTCGCAACAGACAGGAAGCTCGCAGCAGTCGGGAAACTAACTTCGCCTAGGCTCAAGGAGCGGAGTCTAGGCCGTCCCAACAAACGAGCTCCCAAGAAAACCGGAGCGGTCAAAGATGTTCCAAAGGACCCGGAGCGAGCGGGAAAAACATCGCCGAAGATCGCGAAGCCCTCGACTACTCGCGACGCGCTAAAGTCGTTCCCCAGCGCCATCGTGGAACGACAAGTGTGCGGCACTGTACAGTGGTTCGGGGTGAAGAAGCGGTATGGCTACATAAGGAGAGACGACACCGGGACAGACATCTTCGTCCACGTCGGGGGTATCTTGCGGAAAAACCCCGATGCGTGGTTCCCTTCCTTGCGGAGAGGCGAGAGAGTGGTCTTCGATGTTAGCCGGAACGGAACGCGAACGAGCGCCGTGAACCTCACCGGGCCCGGAGGAAAACCCGTTGAAGGCAGACCCTACTCGTCGGGAAGAAAAAACCTTCGCCCTTCTGGACCTGATAGCGTCTCGGCTGATGGGCAGCAGGCCTCGACCGGAGATGTTACGCTCACTCCACCACCACCGGCTTTCGCTGATCCTTTACCTCCGAGAACACCGGGAAACTAAGGCCCACTGATTCGAAGGGGCCGAAATCAGTGGGACAATCGGTCCCCCTTACCATCTCGATCCGAGCTCTCGGGGTTGAAGCGCCCTCCATCACCGGTAAAATCAACGAGGTCGAGTGTAACATAATCCTAGACACAGGCGCGGTTCGAACCATCGTCCATCCAGCCGTGCTGGAAAAATCGAATCGCAAGACCAACTTATCGCCTAGCACCGCCCGCATTCAGAGCGTTACCGGAGAACTGTTTCCCGTCAGTGGCACCACCGAAGTCCACGTGCAGTTTGCGGACTTCTCGGCCACGCACGAAGTTATGGTAGCGCCCATTTCCGACGAATGCATACTGGGCATGGACTTCCTCACTCGACACCATTGCGATCTGGATCTCCGCTCTGGGTTACTCACGGTCGACCGGAAAATCGTCCCGCTTCACCGGAGACCCTTCGATGCCCTAGTGGGAACTGCCCTACGCGCGCTGCAGCTGCCAGGACAGACGGAGACCCTCGTCGACCTCCAATGCGGAGGAAACACCGGACCGAACGTTCTGGTGCTGCCTAATCCCTTCTGCCCGACCGGATTGACTATTTTTCCTTCCGTCTCGCCCGCCAAGGATGGGATATTCCAGGCCCTAGTGGTGAATACGTCCTCCGAGAGCATCGAAATATCACCTACGTCCAGTCTCGCTACAGTGGAGCTGAATCCACAAGTTGTGGAACCAGCGGAGGACCTACCGTGTTCCACTCCGCCGGGACTGCTACAGCTCTTTGAGGGCACCGCGGCCGTCCTCACCACCCCCCAACGAGAGCGATTATGGAAAATCCTTTGGGATAATAAATCCGTCTTCGCCGCTTCGAAGAACGATCTGGGTCGTACATCCCTCGCTAAACACCAAATCGATGTAGGTGAAGCCCGGCCTATAAAACAACCGCCGCGAAGGATTCCCTTTAGTAGAAGGAGCGAGGCCGAGAGACTTCTCAAGGAAATGGTAGACCAAGGAGTAGTACATACAACCCTCGAAGAGCGCCTGGAGCAGCCCCGTGGTGCTGGTCAGGAAGAAGGACGGGACTCTCCGGTTCTGCGTCGATTATCGTCGTCTAAACGAGGCAACGAGGAAGGATTCCTACCCTCTCCCTCGAATCGATTTAACGCTGGATGCGCTCGGAGAGTCCCGGTGGTTCAGCACTCTAGACCTGCAGTCCGGATACTGGCAAGTGGAAATGGAAGAGGCGGACCGGGACAAGACTGCGTTCTCCATCGGTAGTGGGCTGTACGAATTTACCGTGATGCCGTTTGGGCTTACCAACGCGCCCGCCACGTTCCAACGGCTTATGGAACGCGTCCTCAACGGCCTACCCTACACGACGTGCCTTGTCTACCTGGACGACATTATCGTCCACGGCCGAACGTTCGACGAGATGCTCACGCACTTGGACCTCGTCCTCCACAAACTACGTCGTGCCCGCTTGAAGGTGTCCCCCGGGAAATGCGCGTTGTGTAGGGATCAAGTTAAATTTTTGGGACATGTCGTCTCGAAGGATGGGCTGGCCACCGACCCGGACAAGATAGAGGCCGTAAAGAACTGGCCCAGGCCCACCAATAAAACCGAGGTCCAATCCTTTCTGGGCCTGTGCGCCTACTATCGGCGGTTCGTGCTGAACTTTTCGGAGGTCGCCAAACCCCTCACGGGTCTCACGGAGAAGAATCAGAAGTTCAACTGGAGTGAGGAGTGCGAGCGGGCCTTTCAACACCTGAAGGGGAAGCTAACAACCGCCCCAATCTTGGCGCAGCCCAACGACCGAGACCCGTTTATTCTCGACACGGACGCCAGCAATCTGGCTTGGGGAGCGGTTCTCTCCCAGGTTCAAGTAGGGGAGGAAAAAGTGGTCGAATACTACAGCAAGACGCTGAGTAAAGCCGAACGCAACTATTGCGTCACTCGTAAGGAATTACTCGCTGTAGTAAAGGCCATGGACCACTTTCAGCCCTACCTCCTCGGAAGGCCCTTCCTCCTCCGCACCGATCACGCCTCATTACGGTGGCTAATGAACTTCAAAGAGCCCGAAGGACAGATAGCCCGGTGGCTGGAAAGGCTATAAGTTTATAACTTTGAAGTTCAGCATCGCCCAGGACGACGACATACGAACGCCGATGCTCTGTCCCGACGACCTTGTGCGGAGATGGGTTGCGGATATTGTGCAAGGCTCGAGGAGCTGCACGTGGCTAGAGTCCGCATTGCCGTCTTAGCCGATGACATCGCCCAACTGCAAGATCAGGACGCGGTGCTGGGAATGGTGAAAGAGTGGGTCTCCCGTGGATGCAGACCCGAAAGAGCCGACATTAGCGCCCTTCAGCCCACCGCGAAAGCATATTGGACCATCTTCGACTCCCTGCTCCTGAAAGACGACGTGCTGTACCGCAACTGCGGGTCTCATGATACGCGGGTAACACAGATTGTGATCCCCGAAGTTAAGCAGAAGGAGATCCTCGAACACTACCATAGTAGCCCAGTAGCAGGGCACCTCGGAGTCGACAAGACCATGGCCAAAATTAAACAGCGCTACTACTGGGCCGGATGTAGCAAGGACGTGAAGATCTTCGTCAATAGCTGTGTTTTGTGTCAGCAGAGAACCGGAGCTACCCCGAAAGGCAGGGCGCCGCTGCAGTTGTACCACGTGGGAGCCCCTTTCGAGCGAGTGGCAATAGACATTCTGGGACCTTTACCACCGACTATCCCACATGGCCACCGCTACGTACTGATTTGCATAATCATCGAAAGCGTATTCTCACGGTTCGGCATGCCGCTGCAACTCCATTCCGACCAGGGGCGCAATTTTGAATCGGAGGTATTTCAAGAGGTGATGAGAAAATTCGGGATTGAAAAGACCCGGACCACTCCGCTGCATCCTCAGTCCGACGGCATGGTCGAGCGATTCAATCGGACCCTGCTAAACGCGCTCTCGAAATTTACGGCCGAGAATCAGAGTGACTGGGATGCTTACCTGCCATTTGTCTTGCTGGCTTACCGGTCGGCCATTCACCAGGCCACAAAACAAACACCGGCCCTATTAACTTTCGGACGGGAATTGCGGCTACCGCAACAGCTCATCACTGGCGAGCCGCCCGGAGAGCCCGTGGAGAGTTTACGCGAATATTTGGAGCGACTGCACCAACGACTGCAAAAAGCTCACGTCTTCGCCAGGAAAGCCATTCGTGCGGCCGGCGAAGCCATGAAGCAGCGGTACGACCTTTCGGCGAAAGCCAACCCCTTTAAGGTCACTGACCTCGTATGGCTTCATAACCCGAAGCGCAGGAAAGGACGCTGCCCAAAACTCCAACGGGACTGGGAGGGGCCCTATCGGGTGCTTGAGGTCGTCAACGACGTGAACTATAAAATTACTCGGGATCCGAAAGATCCGCCGAAAAAGACCGCGCTAGTACATCGGAATCGGTTGGCTCCGTATCGTGCACCGTAAAAAGCAAAAAAAAAAAAAAAGAGTAAGAACCGAAAATATGCGCGATATACGAAGAAAAATAAAAGAGAGACTAAGCTGTTGGGCACGGCACTTCTCGCGTTGATGGGGACTACGACCCCAAAAGACATTTATTTTATCTATTTTTTTTTCTTCCTTGGAGCGAGCGAGCCGGAGGCGCTCGTTCAAACCTCCACTGATCCGGGATCAGCTTGGGCGGCCGAATTATTTTTCGATCCTAATATCGCGCGCGGGCGGAAATGCCAACGCCTCAAGCTGATCATAAAAACAAAAAATGATAATAAATAAAAGGAAGACAGAATGAAGGAAGCAGTCTGGCAACTCCCAACCAACCGCCTACCTTGGAGGATGGAGCTGAGTCCGCCCCCCGAGAAACCTGTGCCGTTTTCCAACTTCCGAGCTGAGGGCAGCTCTATTTCTCGAGGAGGGGGTAGTGTTGCAGTCCCTGCAATAGAAAAGAATTAATTACTTCTTTATTCGTAAACATTATAATCTTACCTCTTGCAGGGATATTTTTAGAACAGCTCCATTCCCCCTAGCGCCCGAGGAGAAAACCAGGGAAGGTCAAGGCCGGAAGCAGCGCGAGATGATCGAACCCTGCCATCTAAAAAGAAAAGTGACTGCGAACTGAGTGGCTGTTTGTTCTTCTTTGGTCGGCGGATTCTTTTTTTTTTCCTAGAAAGTGTAGATAGGAGTGAATAAAATTGTCACAGGACTTTGCAGCTTAGCGATTCTCATTGAATTTAAATTGAAACTGAATTAGATTTGTTTGTATATCAATTGAACTTGTTCCTTATTGTCAACCCGTAGTCGCGATCGCCGTGACAATAAAGTGCTCGCATCAATAAAACCCGGTGTTTCTCTGGCGATTCCCGAGTGCCTCACGGGGTGCATTACTTTGCAGCCAGCCAAGGACGACTTCGAGCTCGGCTAGATCCCGTGTCGTGTGATCCCACGGGACTAAGGTAGGTGCCGTGCCCTCCTCTCTATCGCTATTGCCGCGGGAAGTGTGCCGGAGTGTTTTTCGTAGCCGCCTGTCGCGGCACCGGGGGCATTGACTTGGACGTCGCAAGCAGCTGGGTGAATTTCGCAGCTAAAAATCTGCAGCCAGCAGTGCAGGGCGCTCCGCTGACCGGGCCCCCTGCCACCCACTTTGCGAACTCGGCAACACCGTGAGGCTGCTGCAATATTTTCCTCTCCGCGCGCGAGCCACTCTAGCAACACCTACACGCACACACACATTTCACTGCGGCCACATTGGGACGTAGTCTCCCGACAAATCGCGTAAACAAACAACACTGCTACGGAAAAATTGAACTCGGGAGATAGCTTACCTTGGAAAAATCGGGTCGGGATCCACACCCGCGTCGTCCCGTGATCCCCTGGTCCGGTGACAGCCGCCCTGGCGACATTCGCCTCGCCGCAACTCCTCCGCTGCTCCTGAAAAAGATAAAGCGAATCACCCCGATTGCCGAAATTTCCCGCTGGCACAAGTTTTCCACGGAAATCTGCACTACACTGCACAAGAACCTCACTTCACCGGGTTGCACGAAATTCCCGCCGCGCACAGCTAATAATCTGCGTCGATTTTCGGGCCAAGCTGAGCTGACAGATCGCCAGCGTAAACAAGCGCCGCTGAAAAGTAAACAGCGAGTGAGTTCCCCGCCGTGCGTTCCAGCCGCACACACACAGCAGCGAGCGAGCTGCTTGCCCCGTCGTGCTGTCCCGCAACACATAGCCGCGAGCGAGCTGACTGCCCCGCCGTGTAGTTCAAGCGTCCGAGACTAGCGAAGGGGAAATTTGCGTCAGTGGGTCGACCTAACTCTGCCAGCAATTCGTGAGGCAGGGTTGCCAGATTGCCGTCGCCGTCGGAGTTTGGAGTTTTTACTAATTTTCTTTTGTCCGCAACTTTAAAGGCCGTTCTCCAATGCACGAACCACCCAACCACGAACGAACCAAAATCGCGCCATCTCGTCCCACATGAATGTGGCGTCATCTTCCCTCTCGCTCGTGTTTTCGTCAACATGGCTAACTTTTTCTTGGTGCGTGTTAACCACATAGTACTAGTTGACCATTCAGCAACGATATTGTACCAGATTAGTGACATCGCCGCAGCTGTTCCACCGGTTGTCAAAACATCAGTGCACTAATTATAACACGAAGCACTTTTAAAAATGTGCACGGTAGTTTCAGGAGAATATTAAAAGTTAAATAGATAAGTTTGTCCGCTTAAAAAGTGGTAAAAACTTCTACATTTAACATTTGCCCGATTGTGTTTTCGCAGCTGACAGGCACAACTACAGGCAAGGGCTTATACTTTACACGGGATTCAGCATTTTCGTTCGGTGGTTCGTGGTTAGGTGGTCCGCGCATTGGAGAACGGCCTTAAGACTCCCTCTCGCATATCTTTATACCCAAACCGAGTCTGCTCAATAATTCGGCAGAGGGCAATTCGGTAACAATATTTAGTTTTTGGTTAAAAATTGTTGTAACTTTTATTTACACTTTCATTATTTATTTAAAATTGTGTTTGGTTTATTATTTACATGATATTTTATTTTACAATTATTTTATTATTAATTTTTACATTACAATCTTTACCGAACGGAATCAATTACCAAACTCATATTTTACATTTTATAAAACAAAAACTTCATCTCGTGCCCTGCTACGTTTTCCACTTTTTAATTCACAGCTTGCTTTGTTGCAACCGCCACACCTGCTTCACCTCATCTTCGCCATTGACGATAGGTCGATGACGTTGCTTGGGGAGATGAAAGGCAGGATAGCCTACCGCTTCACCCATGTCAAACTGATCCTTAAAAGCTCCGCTAAGGATCAGGACCCACCAGAGGGGAACCAACAACCCGAAGAGAGGGAGGTGGAGTCAAAGGACCTACCCCCCTCCAGGGTGGAGGCTAGCGGTAGTGTCGCCATAGGGTCAACGGTGGCTACACCCGCTGCTGGGCCCTCAACTAGTGCAGCCACTGGGCTACCTAGCAAGCCGGCAGAGTCCCTTCGGCTCCAAGAGTGAGTGAACTCCAGCAGTGCGGACGTGTTGATAATTCATCTTCCGATACCTGGCTTATTTTCCGCGTTTTTGTCAGTATTTAAATTTGAAAAATTAACAGCAGTGACTCTCTACTTATATTGACCACAGTTTCATTATTTTCTTGAACTTTAATTGAAGCATCTGTACTCTGTGACTTTATTATTTTGCTCGTAATTAAGTGCATTTCGTTCGGTCATTGGCCTCCTCTACGGACTCGCTGCTTCCTAACGGTCGCTTTCTGGCTGAGGTTCTGTGTCGTCATCCATCTGCGCTTGCAAGTTATCAGCTGTGGCTGTGTACTATCGAGATTCTGAATTTGTGATTTCGCTCGTGTTTTTGTGCCGTGGTGACATAATTGGCTGTCTGTGTTACTCTCCATCGACGTCTAGACGATTTTTCTCGCACTTCAGCTAAGCTTGACTTTTTATTATTGTTGGTGTCCAACTGCTGTACCATTACTGCATTATCGATCTGTGATATTCATAGCATTTATAGCTTTTATAATCATTGTTAACTTATTATTATTTATTGGTTTGCCGTCCGTTGTTTGACTATTTATTTGCGTGTTTTTAACTACCTGTTCACTCGCCTTATTTGACTCTTTGTTTTTCGAGAATGAACGCCTGCAAGATATGCAATGACAAGAATGCCGGAGAACTGATCAAGTGCGATGGAATCTGCGATCAATTTTTTCACGCAAATTGCCTAAAGCGTAGTGCGCGGTCTCAATGTACCCCGGGCCCGTCATCATGCGCTGAGTGCTCAGAGATTAAACCTTGTCATGTCCTTAGGTCGATGGCCACTATTGCTGATTCTATATCAAATGATCACTCACTTTTGGCGAGTAAAGTGCAGTCCATTCTCGCCAATTGGGCCAACTTGCAGTCGATTTCTGATGACTTAATTATGATTGGTGACAAGGTTGACAAAATCTTAAATCTTGTCACCGCAGCGGAATCGAACTCCAAAGTACTTCTGGAGAGATCTAACGGAATTTCTACTAAGATATCCCTCATGTCTAGTTCCATCGACGATTTGCATTCGGCGTCTTCGGTATGTGATTCACCTGCTTCAGTTTTGCCGGTGGTCGAGGACATCCGCCGCAATATGAGACAGGTTAAAAGCGACCTTGGCTGTTGGTCTGCTGCGGCAGCGGCCAATTCTGAGTTGTTGGGATCTGTTGCGGCGGACATTGGTTTGCTTTCTATGCGCCAGTCGTCGCTGGCACTGGATGGCCCGAGTGCTTCGACTTCTTCATCGCCGTGAATGTGAAAATAAAAAAAAACATTTGTGAAAAGTAAAATTCGTTACGAGTGTTTGTGCCTTTGCCCTCAAGTTTTTCGCGACACCGAACCTGGAAAAAAAAAAAAAAAAAAGCAAGAAATAACTATAAAAGTTAAGAATTCTGAGCTTAACGCATATTCAAGTGTCGTACCGTTAAGTGGTCCCGCTAGTGCCAATCCTGTGATCAAGAAGAGAACAATATAGTAAATCGGAACATTAATTACCCTGTAGACTTACCGTTACGTTAATCCGTTATGTGCCGCCCCTGTAAGAATGGAACAGCCAAACTAAAATAGTTGAAACAATTAATGCTAGCAAAACAATTCCCTTTAAGTTAGTTTCCTGACGTGCCCAACCTAAAAGAAGAAAAAAAAAAAACAAAGTGAAAGTATATTTAATTAAGAGAATTAAACTGCTATAGAAAAGAAAAAGGAAATAGATTAAAAATAGTTTGAATTTGACGCGAAGGGCCGTATCTCACATTGGACAGTCCGGCCATAAAATTACATGAACTCGTAAATAAAGACCCGGGAAGGATATTACTAAATTGATAGACTTAAAGTATAAGTGAATATAGATACTCCCAAGCACGTAAAAATTGGAACTAAGTGATTGTCTTCGTAATTAAACCTATATTTAAATAAGGCGACTTAAGCTAAATGACGGTGTAAATTACATAAACTTCTCCTTGAATAAATAAGGCTAGACGTAAGTGCGTAGATAATTGAATATCTATATAATTAAATTAATAACATTATGGACAAATACTTGAAAGAAAAAGAAAGAAAAAAACTGTAAGCAGTGGTTACAATAAATACATAAATTTATGACACGATAAATAAGACAACAATCCAGTAACGGAAGTAAATCCAGAAGTATATAATTACGTTAATAAATAAGACAATACATAAGAAAACCAATAAATAGCTGAAAGTACATTAAAATAAATAAGACACTGAACTGCGAACATAAGATTAAATAAATATGGTGAACCTAAGGACAGAAGACAAAAGATAAACAGAAGTGAAGAATAATTAATGACAATTATCGAACTTTTAATCAGGACAGTGATTTAGACTTAAATTTAGTGACTAGCAGACTAAGTGGACATTCAGAAATACATAAATCAATAAGTGATTAGCTAAAACATAATTAAACACATAAGAGGACAGCCAAACAGATAAATAAAAAACTAAAACCAACTAATATAAACAATAAAATAAATAAGAGGCAACATAAAGATAACAAAGAAATAAATAAAATACTAACATTTTTTTTGACCTGGTTTCCTGAACATCAAGGACACACCGGCACCTCTTCGGGGCCAAATGAAGAGGCAGGGTGTCGGGCGGTGGCAACAGCTTCAGCAGCAGCAGCAGCAACATCAGCAGCAACAACATCAGCAGCAACAACATCAGCAGTAGCATCGTCGCATCATCGTAGCAGCAAGGCGCCCAACGAAAATAAAGATTTGTAAAATTAATTATTTTGAAAAAATAATAATAAGCAGGTATGTTTACTTAACTTAACTTTGCTTTGTCTTGGTCCTCCTTCTCCTCACGATTTCAGCCGACGTGGGTATTGTTGTTTCACTGAGATGATTTAAAACGTTTTTTTTTAAGGGACCTCCCCATAATTTTTAAATGGCCAAGGGGAGGTCAAAGGCTGGTTGGGGCATAGGCCAGTGGGGTTCATTTCGACCAGAACGCCCCCGTCAGAGTCAACCGCAGGCAGTAGCAGGGATTCGGCCTGCACTGTCCTTTTCCGCCCCTTATCGCTTTTGTCGTTCCGTCGCGGGAGAATTTTCGTTGTTGGTGGACCGTTCCGGTGGCGCAGAGCGGCATTTCGGCAAACCCCCCCACTCGCTACCGCGATGCTAGCCTGCCAGCTCCCGCAGCCGCATACCCCCGGACGAGGAACTTAGCCGGGTCCTCGAGGTACCAACCCGCAACAAATATGGCGCCCAACGTGGGGCCATCCTAATCCCTTCCTATTGAGCCAAGGGCTCCCAATTTTCACTTACCTCCCCTTCTTCCATCGAGGCCCTATTGGTGACTCCCGTGGCTGGAGTCTTCAGGAGGCCTCTCGAGAATTGAGGATGCTGGCTTCATCAGCCAGCAAGCCTACTCGGGGTTTCGGGGATCTCTCTGCCTCGAGGGGAACAGGTCGAGAGGGGCTTTGCTTGCCCTCTCTGCGGAACTGGCATCCGGGAACGTCGGGAGGACTCCCCGGAATTGCAGGGGTCGGCTTTTGGTGTGCCAGCCACCTGACCGGGAGTTCCCTCCCGTCGTCGCCGCTTGCTGGCCTCTCGCGGGGTGGGTCGGTACGGCTACCTTCTCTCGAAAATATTCTCTCTCCCATTCGGTGTCGCTGGAAGTTCATCTCCAGCTATTCCGCTGCTCAATCATTTTATCCTTTGCGACCAACTCTATGATTTGTTCGTCCGCTTGTTCATCTGCTGTTTCTATTGCAAGATGATTTTCCTGGAATTGTAGCCAGAATTTATTTATTTGTTCTATACGACCTAATAAATATTTAGGGGTTTTTCTTTTATCGCCTGTCTTTGAATAGTTTATTTGAGCTTTTTCAAGCGAAGATTTTAAAGAGAACTGAGTTTTTATTGTAACTAACATTTTGTTAATTTGAAGTCTATTTTTAGGTTCAAACTGAATGTGTGCCTAATATGTTATGTTTTTTCAACAAGCGTGTTCTGCCGGAGATATATCCTGGTTCGAAGGACCAAATGTTACAGCGTCTTGTCTGTAGCAGAGATATTACAGCCTCTTATAGCTGTAATATGTATTTCAATGTGTAAATGTTCTGTAAAGGGTAGGATCTAGGATCTGCGGCTTCAAACACGCTTGTTTACGTTGAAACATATAAAATTTATTAACAAGTTGGAAACAAACAATAAACAATTCAACAACAACAAAGAAACTAAAAACAATAAAAATAATTCTTCTTTCTATAACCTGAAATAGAAACAAATAATGATTAAAATGGGGTGAATACCGCCCGTGTAAGTAATCCCTAAACAGTGTATAATTAACAATATTTTTTGGTGAATACCTAAAAAATATTGTCAATGTGTGTGTGTAGCGGTGAATACCTGCTCAGATTCTAATTCCAAAAATGCTAAAATGCGGTGAAAACCTACATTCGACCATCCCTGGAATCGGAACTCTATATGATTTTCTATACAACTTGTGGTGAAAACCTCCAAGTCATATAAAAGTGCAGCGGTGGAAACCTACCTAGCGGTCGAGACCTGCTTAGATTCTAATTCGTCCAATCTTTGGTATGGTGGATACCTACACCTGAAGACTATCAGATTCAGAATGAAAATCTCCTGGTTTGCGTCTCCTTTTATACTTAAATTCCGGCAATGTTGCCATGGTTACTACAAACAACTTTCAAATATTTAATTGTCAAGGATTGCTGCGACTAAGATTTTTAAATGAGTAATGTCTGGTCGCAACACAGATGTCGCTTCAAATGTTACTGAGCTTTACTTGTGTTGTTTCTTGATGGTGTATTCATGTTGAGCTGCGACACCACCCCTTGGTCCACCATTTCCTTCCTTCCTTCGGGCTCTTTGAAGTTCATTAGCCACCGTAATGAGGCGTGATCGGTGCGGAGGAGGAAGGACCTTCCGAGGAGGTAAGGCTGAAAGTGGTCCATGGCCTTTACGTTGAACTTCTGTTTCTTCTCCGTGAGACCCGTGAGGTGTTTGGCGACCTCCGAAAAGTTCAGCACGAACCGCCGATAGTAGGCGCACAGGCCCAGAAAGGATTGGACCTCGGTTTTATTGGTGGGCCTGGGCCAGTTCTTTACGGCCTCTATCTTGTCCGGGTCGGTGGCCAGCCCATCCTTCGAGACGACGTGCCCCAGGAATTTAACCTGATCCCTACACAACGCGCATTTCCCGGGGGACAGCTTCAAGCGGGCACGACGTAGTTTCTGGAGGACGAGGTCCAAGTGCGTGAGCATCTCGTCGAACGTTCGGCCGTGGACGATAATGTCGTCCGCCGTCGAGGACGCGTTCCATAAGCCTTTGGAACGTGGCGGGCGCGTTGGTGAGCCCAAACGGCATCAATGTAAATTCGTACAGCCCACTACCGATGGAGAACGCAGTCTTGTCCCGGTCTGCCTCTTCCATTTCCACTATCCGGACTGCAGGTCTAGGGTGCTGAACCACCGGGACTCTCCGAGCGCATCCAGCGTTAAATCGATTCGAGGGAGAGGGTAGGAGTCCTTCCTCGTCGCCTCGTTTAAACGACGATAATCGACGCAGAAGCAAAGGGTCCCGTCTTTCTTCTTCACCAGCACCACGGGGCTGCTCCAGGCGCTCTTCGAGGGTTGTACCACCCCTTGGTCCACCATTTCCTTGAGAAGTCTCTCGGCCTCGCTCCTTCTACTAAAGGGAATCCTTCGCGCCGGTTGTTTTATAGGCCGGGCTTCACCTACATCGATCTGGTGTTTAGCAAGGGACGTACGACCCAGATCGTTCTTCGAAGCGGCGAAGACGCATTTATTTGCCCAGAGGGTTTTCCATAACAGCTCGGGTTTGGGGGTTGTGAGGACGGCCGCGGCGCTCTCAAAGAGTTGTAGCAGTCCCGGCGGAGTGGAACACGATAGGGCCTCCGCTGGTTCCACGACTTGGGGGTCCAGCTCCACTGTAGCGAGACTGGTCGTACGCGATACTTCGATGCTCTCGGAGGACGTATTCACTACTAGGGCCTGGAATATCCCATCCTTGGCGGGCGAGATGGAAGGAAAAATGGTCAATCCGGACGGGCAGGAGGGGTTCGGCAGCACGGCAACGTTTTGTTCGGTCCGGTGTTTGCTCCACACTGGAGGTCGACGAGGGTTTCCGTCTATCCTGGCAGCTGCCGCGCACGTAGGGCAGTACCCACTAGGGCATCGAGGGGTCTCCGGTGAAGCGGGACTATTTTCCGGTCGACCGTGAGCAACCCAGAGCGGAGATCCAGATCGCAATGGTGTCGAGTGAGAAAGTCCATGCCCAGTATGCATTCGTCGGAAATGGGCGCTACCATAACTTCGTGCGTGGCCGAGAAGTCCGCAAACTGCACTTCGGTGGTGCCACTGACGGGAAACAGTTCTCCAGTAACGCTCTGAATGCGGGCGGTGCTAGGCGATAAGTTGAGCTTGCGATTCGATTTTTCCAGGACGGCTGAATGGACGATGGTTCGAAACGCGCCTGTGTCTAGGATTATGTTACACTCGACCTCGTTGATTTTACCGGTGATGGAGGGCGCTTCTACCCCGAGAGCTCGGATCGAGATGGTAAGGGGGGCCGATTGTCCCACTGATTTCGGCCCCTTCGAATCAGTGGGCCTTAGGTTCCCGGTGTTCTCGGGGTAAAGGATCAGCGAAGGCCGGTGGTGGTGGAGTGAGCGTAACATCTCCGGTCGAGGCCTGCTGGCCATCAGCCGAGACGCTATCAGGTCCAGAAGGGCGAGGGTTTTTCCTTCCCGACGAGTAGGGTCTGCCTTCAACGGGTTTTCCTCCGGGCCCGGTGAAAAGTTTAAAATAGACGGTGAGTATATGTGAAGAATTTTATATTAAACCCGGAAAAATAATTATATAATAATATTAACTTATTACATTTTCAGCGAAAAAAAAATGGAACTATTTAAGGGAGAAATACGTAAAAGAAAAACGTAAAATTGAAAAACCTTCGGGGTCGGCAGCTTGTTTTACCAGTACGTGGCATTTGTTCCCTTATTTAAGTTTCCTAGAGGGTTCTATGAAACCAAGAAGGTAAGGAGTTATTCAAAAATGTGTCGATTAATTTATTTATTGACGTTGCGATTATATTACAGAATGCGAGACAACTCAGAAAGTTCTGAAATTGAGGAGCTTATGTCGCCTGCCGAAGAAGCAAGTGGAGATAGCAGCACCTTCCAGAGCTACAGCCAAACTTCGACCCACAGCTCAGAAGCACCTTCCTCCTCTAGGAAAAAAAGAAAATCCGGCGATGATGCCGAAGTGAGCGCTTTACTTATTAAAACAATTCAGCAATTTAAGGAACAAATTAGCTCAAAATTAGACGACGAAGATGAATATTTTGTAAAGTCAATTAAATGTAAAATGAGGAAGATGAGTGAAGAAGAAAAGAATAAATTTAAAATAGAAATGTTAATAAAGGCAACTGAAGCCGAAAATAAATCAAATAAATGAAATGTATTTATAGATTTGGTTTTATTATTATAATTATCATTTATTATTATTATTATTGTTTTTTACAAGAAATTTATCGCCTATTATATTGGTACGGCACAGCACCCTCGTTGTTCAAATAATCTTTTAATTCATCTCGCAATTGAAAAGCAATACGAGATGCGTTGTTTGAACCAATGCGCACAGAATTTATGTCTGAGATTTCTTGCCTCCATTCCCCGTTGTGTTGCACATGGTTGGTGTCTTCCCAATCAACGTAGTTCGCTGGTATATACATTCGGTCTCTGTCGTTTAAATTTATAAAATTATGTAGGGCTATTACAGCCAAAACGACTTTCTCCGCATTTTCCGGTGCTAGGTATAACGAATTGAGAAGAACTCTCCAACGTGAAACCAATATTCCAAATGAATTTTCAATTATGCGCCGTGCTCGGGACAACCTGTAATTGAAAATTTCCCTGTCTTCAGTTAGGTTCCTCCCTGGATAAGGGCGCATCAAATTTTTTCTGAGCGGAAATGCAGCATCTCCAACAAAATAATAAGGGAAGCGCTTATTGCTTCTCGGCAACGTTGCGTCTGCTGGAATTGGAAGATCTCCGCTAATCAACTGCCTCCCAAATGTAGATTCTCGCAGGATACCTATTTAAATATCATTGATTAATATTATGCATATACAAAATTTGATATTGTGTATACCTCCATCGCTTTGGCTGCCATATGCCCCTACACTAACGTCTGTAAATGTGTATTGTCTCACAAACCGCAAGTAGAACAATGCTGAAAGATTTTTTATAATTGCAATACGACGATCCTGAATTCGAAGGAGCTCGTATTTCAATATGTTTGCCATCAATTGCTCCTATGCAGTTAGGCATATCCCACTTAATTTCGAATTCTTTCGCAATTTGACTGTAGTCGGTTTGTGTTGGCCTTGCGACGTAAATAGGTGAAAAGACTCTCCATAAAATTTCGCATGTATCCAGTATGATGCTTCTAACTGTAGACTTGCCCATTTTAAAGCTTGATGCCAAAAATGTAGGGCTTACTCCTTGAGATAAATACCTGCAATAACATAGCATTTATTATCATTGATATAAACTCAATTTATGAACTTACGACAAAGTAACAGCCAGCCTACATTCAAAATCAATCGGAGGGCGAATTGATAATTTAGTTAGGTCTTGTTGTATTAAATTTAAGAGCAAATCATACACTTCTTTAGACATTCTTGTGTGGACGAAAAATTTCTCTGGGTCTATGGTCTTCATCATTCGATAAGTCGCCGCATAGTAACCAACAAGATCCCGATCCAGATTAAGTGGCCTAACCCACCATCTTCTCTTTCTTCTATTAATATATTTTTTATACAATCTATAGATTAGATATAAATCCAGAAACATTCCTAATAAGCATAAATCATCCATTTTTTCACTATCACTCACTTCACAAATTCAAATGTCAGTTGACACATAGTTTTCAAACGCCGGAGCGGATCGGAAAAATTGTAATCATCTCTCCGCCGGGTCGGTGCGGTGCGGATCGGAACGGAGCGGAACGGAGCGGAGCGGAACCTATGTGTTCGGCCCTTTAGTTTCCCGACTGCTGCGAGCTTCCTGTCTGTTGCGAGCTTCCCGGATTTCCCGGGTTTCCTGAATTTCGCCCGGCTCTCCGATGGGGATGTATAGGACCCTCACTCGATCTCAGGCTCCGGCGGCTAATCCTCGTCGCATCGCGGCTAGCTTCCACCCTAATAGCGTGCGACAAGGCGGCCTCCAAACTTTCCGGCACGGCATCGCGTGCCCGGCGCTGCGTATCGGGATCTGCGATTCCGTCGATAAATTGCGCCAAAGCAATTTTATTGCGAGTCACGTCAGGCGCCTCACTGAAACTCAAATAAGTGAGCCGTTGCACCTCCGTGGCGAACTCTGACAGGGTTTCATTGGCTTTCTGGATTCGCCCCCGAAGTTGTATGTGAGCCAATGCCTGCTGATAGTTGTCGCTGAAGCGACTTCCAAGAGCTACACTCAGCTTCCCGTAGCTCTCTTTTATCGCCTCCGGCAAAGTCTCATAGAAAGCGAGGGCGGTGCCTGTCAAATAAGGTACCAGGTACAGCGCCTTAAGCTCCGGGGACCAGTTATTCGCGCGAGCCACAGCCTCGAAATGCCGTTTGTAGGTATTCCAGGGCTCTTTCCCGTTTTAGTCCTTCGGCTTCAAATTTATCCGATGCGGCGTGGCACGGTTCTCCCACGGTGGAAGCGGATTTAACACAATGGGGCCGTGGCACGGCTGAGGGGGTGGCGGCGGCACCCAGGCGGGACTCGGTTGAGGTAGGCGTCGGGGTTCTACTTGCGTGGACGTACAAGGCGGGAGGTCGAAGGGGTTGGGCTCGGTTCTCGGTTCATCCTCGGCGCAGGGAACAGCTGGCGGTGGGACGTCTACGAGGGAAATTAGGTCAACGTTCGGCAAGATCGTTTGTTGCGATGGTCCAGGATCCTGGCGAGACGGAGGAGTCGGTTCGGCGGCAAGCTGATCCAAGGTAAATAGTACCGCACGTTCGTGACTCATTTCTAATCGTGCCACTTTTTCAGCTATGGCACCTATTTTAGCCGTGAGGCCGCTGATTTGCTCCGCTTGCTGCGCCATCATTCGGCCTAAGCTGTTCACGTCGTACTGCTGGGTAGGCGTAGGCGAATTAGGCCGTGGCGGATTATTGCGAATTTGTTCAGCCTACTGAACCATAATTCTCCCCAAATCAGTCGTCCCTGCTCGTTTTGTGGTTTCCTCTAGCCGCGAAAAATTATTCGCAGGCGAATAACTGCCTCGTCCGGAATCAGCCATTACTCCAAACTCAATTCCGGATTTTTCCTTTTGTCCAAACTGATATTTTTTTTTCCGCAGTGTGGAGATGAAATTTTTTCAAATTTCGATCGGGCACCCCACACCTGGCACCAGTTGTTATCGAATTTCCCTCTGCCGAATTATTGGGCAGACTCGGTTTGGGTATAATGATATGCGAGAGGTAAAGTTGCGGACAAAAGAAAATTAGTAAAAACTCCAAACTCCGACTGCGACGGCAATTTGGCAACCCTGCCTCACGGATTGCTGGCAGAGTTAGGCCGACCCACTGACGCAAATTTCC
Source organism: Machimus atricapillus (assembly GCA_933228815.1). Classification (NCBI taxonomy): domain Eukaryota; kingdom Metazoa; phylum Arthropoda; class Insecta; order Diptera; family Asilidae; genus Machimus; species Machimus atricapillus. Next base: position 10,745,057 of record OW121788.1, read on the forward strand.
CCTTCGCTAGTCTCGGACGCCTGAACTACACGGCGGGGCAGTCAGCTCGCTAGCTGCTATGTGTTGCTGGACAGCACGGCGGGGCAAGCAGCTCGCTCGCTGCTGTGTGTGTGCGGCTGGAAAGCACGGCGGCGAACTCACTCGCTGTTTACTTTTCAACGGCAGCTTGTTTACGCCGGCGATCTGTCAGCTTGGCCCGAAAGTCGGCTCAAATTAGGAGCTGCACGCGGCGGGAGTTTCGTGGAACCCGGGAGTGTTGTTTTGGTGCAGCGTAGTGTAGGGCTCCGTGTAAAACTTGTGCCCGCGGGAAACGCCGGCAACCGTGGTGGTGGGCTTTGCTTTTTTCAGGAGCAGCGGAGGAGTTGCGGCGAAGCGAATGTCGCCAGGGAGGCTGTCACCGGACCAGGGGATCACGGGACGACGCGGGAGTGGATCCCGACCCGATTTTTCCCAAGGTAAGCTATCTCCCTAGTTCAATTTTTCCGTAGCAGTGTTGTTTGTTTACGCGATTTGTCGGGAGACTACGTCCCAATGTGGCTGCAGTGGAATGTGTGTGTGCGTGTAGGTGTTGCTAGAGTGGCTCGCGCGCGGAGAGGAAAATATTGCAGTAACCTCAAGGTGTTGCCGAGTTCGCAAAGTGGGTGGCAGGGGGCCCGGTCAGCGGACCGCCCTGCACTGCTGGCTGCAGATTTTTAGCTGCGAAATTCACCCAGCTGTTTGCGACGTCCAAGTCCATGCCCCCGGTACCGCGACAGTCGGCTAAGAAAAAACACTCCGGCACACTTCCCGCGGCAATAGCGATGGAGAAGAGGGCACGGCACTTACCTTAGTCCCGTGGGATCACACGACACGGGATCTAGCCGAGCTCGAAGTTGTCCTTGGCTGGCTACAAAGTAATGCACCCCTGGGTAATGGTCCGTGAGGCACTCGGGAATCGTCAAAGAAACACCGGGTTTTATTGATGCGAGCACTTTATTGTCACGGCGATCGCGACTACGGGTTGACAATAAGGAACAAATTCAATTCAATTTCAATTTAAATTCAATGATAATTGCTAAGCTGCATTGTCCTGTGACAATTTTATTCACTCCTATCTACACTTTCTAGGAAAAAAAATAACCCGCCGACTGTACAAGAAGTACAGAAACCAAGCACGCACTTACGGTGCTGAATGCGCAGAACGGCGAATTCGGTCAAGACCAGCCACACCTGCGCGCTTAATCATCATTGTTTTGTTATTATAACTTAACTCACTGAGCTAATTTGCTTCTGCTGAGTGGGTAATTAAGTTAGTATAAGTATGGGCAAATAATAAATTATGTTTCAATTGGGAACTAAGCGATATCCAAGACCTTACTTTATCACCGCTTGTGAGTCTGCAAGCGGCGCTTCTTCCTAATTCAGTCAAATCACATTGTGTGATCAACATTTTGGTCCTTCGAGAAAAAAGAAATCAGCAGACATGGAGAACAAGCTACTAGACTCACAATGGAAGCTAGGCCAGATGATCAGCACCGTCTATACTAACATGAGGAAAGACGGGCCTAATAGGAGGAGAACGCAGGCTTACATACATGGCCATCAAAGTACCATCGCACAGTATTGGAGGGAATTTGAGGCTGCGCATAAGGACTTGACACTGCTAAACATAGCAGATGATAAGTACTTTTCCGAAGATTTTTACAGCAAGGTAAAAATGGCATATGACAGTGCCACACAACTTCTGAAGGAAGACCAACGCGCTCTAGAAGAATCATCAAGAGAGATTCCGGCCCAGGAATCAAGCCAAGCAGCCAGAGACGTTTCTTCAGAGACCGCAGACTACTCTGCAATAGAAGGCCAAGCAGCAGGGGTTTCAGAAGTAGCTAGAGAAACTACGCTACTAGCAGACTGGAACTTAATGGGGGAAGGCACTTCAAGAGGTGCAACACCACATCCTACAGTCTCGACCGCAGTCGCATCAGCAGCAGGCAAAGCGGATCCCACCATGGGAAGGACTCCCTTAGCGACAAGGCCACGCAATAACATAGATAGCCTTGCGCTACCGGCAACGGGTCCTCTGACAGGTCGGAACACAACCACCCCACTTACCTCAACGGCCCATAATTTGTTTTGGCAGCACCACCAGACCGACATAGAAAATGGGTTTGATCAGGCACAAACCCTGAGGTATAAACGATGGGAGATCAGATACGATAATCTAAAAAGGAATTTAGAAGACGTGAGAAGGAGCCTTGGAAGTAACTTATCTGAGTGTTACTACGAGCTCAAGAAAAAGGCAATTGAAGATTCCTGGGAGAACTTTTCTTCACTTCATGAAATTATGATCCATGAGGAGAACGAGATACAAGCAGAAGAAAATTTGGAATATTATCGAATAGCAGAGAGTGAAGTTCAAGAAGCATCGGTCCTAATTCAGAGCATGCCTCAAAATAGACGCTCACGAGACAACGATGAAGCAGACAACCTTGCGGTTAGGTTACCCAGGGTACTAGTACCGAACTTTGATGGTACCTACATGTCGTGGGCAACATTCCACGACATTTATGTAAGGATGATACACTCGAGAGAAAAACTCGGTGATGCAGTAAAAATGCAATACCTTAAGTGCTACCTTAAGGGTGAAGCAAGCAGAATTATTCAGCACTTAGAGATCTCCGACAGCAACTACAATGCTGCTTGGGAGCTTCTATGCAGTAGATTCAACAACAAAAGGCTACTACTGAATACCTACCTGGATAAGCTCTTAAACCAACCCACAATGCAACGAGAATCTGGACAAGAGCTGAAGGTATTGCATGGCAAAACAAAGGAAGCAATACAAGCAATACAGGCACTAAAAATAGATGTTAATGGCTGGGGGCCATTCCTGGTTCATATTATAACAAGGAAACTGGATAAGGAAACGTATAGATTATATGAGCAATCCTTGGCTGATCCTAAGAAAATTCCAAATTTTGCTCAACTGCTCTCATTTTTGGAAACTAGATTCCAATCATTGGAATCAATTGAATTTTCGGCGAGGAAAATAGAGAAGAAAATAATAACACAGAAGCAGCCGTACAAGGCATACCACACAACAATCGCATTAAAATGTGTATTTTGCGGTGGTACTCACAGCATGTTCAAATGCAGCAAGCACCAATCTATGACCCCAAAGCAGAGAATCGAAGCGGTCAAAAGAAGCAACCTATGCACAAACTGCCTACGGAAGGGGCATGACAGAGAGAACTGCACTAGCAAAAGTACATGCATGAAGTGTCACCAAAAGCACAACACACTTCTTCATGAGGAAAACCGAAATCCTGGGAGACCTCAGACTTCGGAAGTAGTCACAATGACCACTACAAGCAGACAGATGCCGGCAGAAGTATTACTTGCAACTGCAATAATCAAGATTGAAGCGAAGGACGGTTCTATGCATGCCCTGAAAGCCCTTATCGACCAAGGCTCTCAGGCATCCTTTATAACGGAGAGAGCAGCTCAACGCTTAAGGTGAAAACCCAATGTACGCTTGCGACGCCTTGACAACTTCTGTCGCTTTTGCCGTTTTTGTTGCGTTCTGTCAGTTAGAACGCTTTCTTCGCGGCAAGACCCAGTGTAGGCTTTGCATTCTTTTCAGATTGTTTGACAGACGGCGGTTTTTTTTTTGCGGAAAAAATAATAAATATTCAGAACGTGTTAAAAGTTAAAATGGATACGGACAGTGTGATGGAAATTGTGGAACTTATGGACCTAGTGATATTAGTGACAATAATGTTTGAAATGTTCAACGAGCTACACCAGCTGCACACAAGAAAGTGCTGGGTGAGGGAGTTGTTTGTAGACCGCAAAACGGAAGGATTTTTCGAAAAAAATTGTATGCGGTTGAAAGTGAAAAATCCGGATATATTTAAAAAACTAACACGGATGGAAAGTAGTAATTTTGATTTGCTTGTGAATTTGCTCAAAGAAGGACTCTACAAAAATTCTATTCGCACGCCAATATCTCCGGAATGCAGGGTATTTTTAACTCTCATGTAAGTACTAAGTGTAATAATATAATGACATTATAACATTATAAAGATTTAAAATATTTCTCAGATACCTAGCTCATGGGGAGAGCATGCAGTATCTGTCTGCTACATTTAAAATGGGCATTTCAACGGTGAGGCGCATAACTTTAGAGACGTGCAAATTAATTTGGGATTGTTTAAGCCCAATATATCTATCACCGCCAAACAAAAATGAATGGGAGAGAATAGCGGCTGATTTTAACAACATTTGGAATTTGCCGAACTGTGCTGGTGCCATAGATGGGAAGCATATAAACTTGAGGTAAATTAGTTAGTTAGTAGGTGGACTTTTCCGTCATGGATTGATTTTTAAATTTATCATAATTATAACGTTCTTGATTTTAATTATTCTATTCTCAGGTGTCCACCAAATTCCGGATCTATGTATTACAATTACAAAGGCACCTTTAGTATAGTGCTCCTAGCCGTTTGTGACGCCAATTATACTTTCACGCTTGTGGACATTGGCGCATACGGTTCCCAAAGTGATGGAGGTATCTTGCAGGCATCAACATTTGGCAAGCGTTTACTCGACGGAACCCTCGATTTACCTGATCCACGGCCGCTGGAAGAAAATATGGAACTGTTTCCATACTACTTCGTGGGAGATGCTGCTTTCCCTTTGAAAAGGAATATTATGAGACCATATCCGGGTCTTATATTGGATGACCTCAAGCAAAATTTCAACAAGATGTTGTCCAGAGCACGAAGGACAATTGAAAATACGTTCGGTATATTAACGGCTCGTTGGAGAATACTGCGGCAGACACTAGAGTTGAACGACAAATCTGCAGAAACAATTGTGCAAGCTACGGTGGTACTCCACAATTTTCTGAAAATGACTGATGGCTCGTATTGCCCACCAAATTACGTTGACTCCATCGTGAACGACACAATTGTTGAAGGCCTTTGGAGACAGGAAGTCCGTCCACTGCCATCATGTCGACATGTCTCTTCTAACAATGCAACCAGAACAGCATTTCAGCTTAGAGATAAGTTAAAAGAATACTTACATGAAAAAAGAATTTAAAAGAATTGCCAAGAATAAATAAAAGATTAATGTTTCAAAAAAAATATGTTTTATTCCTCATAAAACTCATTAAATTTATCGTGTTCATAATTTAAAATCTCCCTCTTGAACTTCCCTTTGATTTCGGGCCTTATTTGCTTTAGGTACGATTCTATGGTTTTTAAAAAATTTCCATCTTCTTTTTCTTCGGTCTTCTCAAGTTTTTTTTCAATTACCTCGTTGACCGTATCCATCATCAACCGCTCCATAGTACTCTCGTACGCACTTCTCTTCCGCTTCGAGGTCGATGGAGTTGATGAGGTGGTGTCATCCTCAACTATTTCCCTATACTCAGAGGGCGCAGACATTAAGGCATCACTGCTCCCTTCGCTAAAAAAAATGGATGTGCTCGGATCTTGTGCTTGGAATTCTGACGCCTGGACCACTAGAGATGGAGAAGATGAAGCAGCTGGAGAAGATGAAGCAGTTTCCTCGCCACCTGAAGGCCGGAAGTTCGCTTCGGTTCTGCAAAAACATTGCAACATTTTTTATATCTCTTTATGCCAATAAATAATATGTAACAATTACCTTCTTGGTGTAATATGATCTTTTAAAAAAATCATATGCTGAAAAAAGGTCCATTCACTCCTTTGGTGGTCAACCGCTTCACTTCCGGAGGGAATATATTGCGCTCCAGATTCCTTCACAAATCGGTCCCTCAAACTTTTCCACCGCTTAGCACAAGTGTCCACTGAAATATTAAATAAATATATATAATATAACTGCAATAAATAAAAATCCCTTCATACCTGATTCTCCCGTGATTTTTGAGATCTCCTCCCATGCTTGTGCTTTTTTGATACGATTGCGATATAAAGCGGACCTTTTTTCATATATGCACACATGTTTCCTTACTTCCTGAATAAGTTGCTCTTCAAAACTCATTTTTACCAACTTACCTGTCGAACACTGGCTAGAGGAAGCACTTTATCAGAAGAGTACTTGTGTAATTAATCAAAATTAAACGATATTAAGTCACACACTAGTTGTGCCAAAACAAAAACTAAACTGTCAAAGCGGCAAACGCATTTAAAAAGTTGAAAGTTGCCCGACTTTCTGCTTGAGGCGCCTCGGGCGCATTCTCACTGGGTCTTGCTGCCTTGTAAACCGTGCATTCAACTTTAGCTGTCAAAGGCGGCAAAAGCGACAGAAGTTGTCAAGGCGTCGCAAGCGTGCATTGGGTTTTCACCTTTAGAATTAAAAAGGACGAAGACGAACGTTGCAGTAACAGGAATACATTCTCAACATAAGAACTCAACATTTTGCATCGACATGAAGATTTCGGCACATTTTGAGTCCGACTTCGAAACGAGAGTCACAACATTCATATTGGATAAATTAACACAGCTCATTCCTGAGATAACCACGAGCACCGCACAATGGCAGCATCTTCAACGGATTATATTAGCTGATCCGGAATACTACAAACAAAGGAAAATTGACATCATTCTCGGAGCCGACATCTATGGGGAAATAATGCTAGACGGTATTCTCAAGGGTGAGGAAAATTCCCCGCTGGCACAGCAGACGAAGCTTGGATGGATTGTTTCGGGAAGGTGTGGAGCGCGAAGTAACAACAACATAAGAAGAAGAAGCCTAATAACTACCATTGACCTAGAGGAAATTCAAAAATTTTGGGAAATTGAAGAACTCAATGAACCGAAGGAACTCAAGAAAGAGGACAAAAAATGCATAGAGTATTTTGAGAAAACTGTATCAAGAGATAAGGAAGGGCGATATATTACACGCCTGCCCTTTAAAAGAGATCTAGCAGCGTATCCACTGGGAGATAGTAAAAAGATAGCGATATCTCGACTCTTCCAGATGGAGCGGAAATTTAGAAAAAATAAACAGCTGGAAGCAGACTATAAGGATTTTATGCAGAAATACCTGGATATGGGGCACATGAAGTTATGTAAGAACAAATCATCTCAAGGAGAATGTTTCCTCTCTCACCACGCTGTAATGAAGGAAGACAGCACAACCACCAAACTACGGGTGGTCTTCGACGCATTGGCAAAAACCAGCAATGGTGAGAGCTTAAATTCAACATTATACATTGGGCCACAGCTACAAGCAGACCTTTACGAGACGCTTTTACAATGGAGAAAATTCAAATTTGCCTTTAAGGCAGATACAGGACAAACTAGCACGAGTGGTCACTGTGAGAACTAAGGGCAAATCAATAAAGAGGCCTTTAACAAAAATATGCCTATTGCCAGTAAGAGAACCCGAAGGAAATACAACACCGGGGTCAAAACGACCACTAGACAACACAGAAGGCACTAACGGAGTAACGACCCAATCGAAAAGTGCTAGAAGACAGCCAAAAATATATCCCGTCTCAGAATACGCAACGCTTGTCAGGGAAACCCAGCCAGCCAACTAGCTACAGACGTCAGAGGATAGGAAACTTTGCGTTCCTTTTCATAATGGTACTGTTAGCAATACCAGCTCTAGCAGAACCCGCGCAAGACCTAGTCACCATTTCACCATTTAAGGATCATCCAGGGATGTATTTTGAAGATGTAGGGGAAACAAACCAAGTTGCTAGCGAATGGAACATACTGACATATTATGATCTCCAAGGTTACTGGCAAGAACTCAAGGGACTGCGAACTGGCGTCAACGAAATTCAGAAATTATGTGATGCTACAGTTATAGGAAGGAACTACTGCAAGGAGATATACGCTCAACTCGAACACCAGCTTACACAAATCGAACAGACAAATAAACTCCTTCATAAGGAACCTAGCAGACGACGAAGATCACCCTTAAATATTGTAGGCAAGGCCGCAAACTACGTGTTCGGTGTCCTGGACGAAGATTACGCGAAGGAGTTCAATGGAAAATCGAAGGAGTTAAAAACAACGAACAGCATCTGCTAGAGTTGTTGAAAAATCAGACGTCTCTCATAGAAACGACAACAAACGTCATGCAGCAGAGGGATGAACACATTCAAAGCCAATAATGCAAGAACATATTAACTAAATAAATCGAGAAATACGGAGAAGTGGAAGTATTCAAGAGACCTTGCAGTCATTTACGTCGCTAACAGCTCTTACAACCTTGGCACTCCATAACTTCGAAAGGATACAAAGTAGCATTATAGACGTACTAACGGACACACACCATGGGCAGATAAACCCATTAGTCATCACGCCACCTCAACTAAGAGCACAAATACATGCTATAAGGGAAAATATTCCACCGGCATTAACTCTGCCAGACAGTGGGAAGGATACAGAGCTGCTTTTATACAGTCTAATGACAGTATCCTTCCGGGTAACAGAATCCAACATCTGTTTCAAAATAAGATTGCCATTGATACAGAACGAAAGATACCAACTCTTTCACCTGGTTCGAGTACCAACACCACATGAGGACAGCTTTACCTTCATTCAGCCAGAAACACCTTACTTAATTGTCAACCTGCATCGAGACAATTACTATCCGCTTAGTCAAATAGAACTAGACAAATGCACGCACCTGAGGACAGACCGATATTTGTGTCAGAGAAATCATCCCATGTACAACAGCAACTCTAAGAAGGCACGATGCGCGTTAAAACTATTGCAACGTGTACATCAACTCTCACCGGACTGCAATATACGCAGCATGAAGCCGACTAACGTCTGGGTACAACTCCGCTCAGCAAACGCATGGCTCTACGTAATAAAGAAAGAGCACACCATCAACATCGTGTGTGGAGCAACATTTACCTCTAAAACTCTTAGAGGAGAGGGCATTCTCACAGTAAGGCCAGAATGTGAGATTAAGCAGAAATCCATGGCTATAAGTGGGCACGGTGTAACGAAGCGCTAAAAACAGCGCTTCCTTCATAAGAGTCCAAGCGCTTCGTTCATAAGAGTCCAAAGCGCTTCATTCATAAAAGTCCAAATTCCCCAAGCCACCTGTTACACCTACCTACCCCAGCCGAGTCCACCGCCGCCAGGGTATAAAAGGGCCATGAATTCAGAGCTCGGCAGACAGTCTTCCCGTGGATACGGACAGGACAAGATCTCTCTGGCTATGCGTCTGATGCCAATCTAGGCATAGCTTACCGTCTCTTTCTGGCTATGTGTCTGATGCCAATCTAGGCATAGCTTACCGTCTCTCTCTGGCTATGTGTCTGATGCCAATCTAGGCATAGCTTACCGTCTCTTTCTGGCTATGTGTCTGATGCCAATCTAGGCATAGCTTACCGTCTCTTTCTGGCTATGTGTCTGATGCCAATCTAGGCATAGCTTACCGTCTCTTTCTGGCTTTGTGTCTGATGCCAATCTAGGCATAGCTTACCGTCTCTTTTCCGGCTATGTGTCTGATGTCAATCTAGGCATAGCTTACCGTCTCTTTCCGGCTATGTGTCTGATGCCAATCTAGGCATAGCTTACCGTCTCTTTTCCGGCTATGTGTCTGATGGCAATCTAGGCATAGCTTACCGTCTCTTTTCCGGCTATGTGTCTGATGTCAATCTAGGCATAGCTCACCGTCTCTTTTCCGGCTATGTGTCTGATGTCAATCTAGGCATAGCTCACCGTCTCTTTCCGGCTATGTTTCTGATGCCAATCTAGGCATAGCTTACCGTCTCTTTTCTGGCTATGTGTCTGATGCCAATCTAGGCATAGCTTACCGTCTCTTTTCCGGCTATGTGTCTGATGTCAATCTAGGCATAGCTCACCGTCTCTTTCTGGCTATGTGTCTGATGTCAATCTAGGCATAGCTCACCGTCTCTTTCCGGCTATGTGTCTGATGCCAATCTAGGCATAGCTTACCGTCTCTTTTCCGGCTATGTGTCTGATGCCAATCTAGGCATAGCTTACCGTCTCTTTTCCGGCTATGTGTCTGATGTCTATCTAGGCATAGCTCACCGTCTCTTTTCCGGCTATGTGTCTGATGTCAATCTAGGCATAGCTCACCGTCTCTTTCTGGCTATGTGTCTGGTGCCAATCTAGGCATAGCCTCCCCTCACATACCCCACATAATAGTATGTAAACGAAATATGAAATAGCTGTACTGATATTGTATTGGAGTAGAACCCAGACTATGGAATAGTATTGTATTAGAGTAGAACCAAGACTATGTAATAGTATTGTATTAGATTGGAACCAAAACTATGTAATAGTATGTTATTAGATTAGAACCAAGACAAGGTAATAATATTGTATTAGAATAGAACCAAGAACTAGGGAATAATATTGTATTAGAATAGAACCAAGAACTATGTAATAATATTGTATTAGATTAAAACCAAGACAATGTAATGATATTGTATTAGAGTAAAACCCAGACTATGTAATAGTTGTATTATATCCAACAACCTATATGTAAACCGATTGTACGGAAAGAAATATATATATAAGTAGTTGTACACAACACGAAAGGAATTAATAAACCGATTATTTTGTATACCTTGGGCCTTCTCACTTTAACGACCCTGGACATCTCGAGAGCTTCCGGCACCCATACACCCGAGAAGAACAAACCCCCACGCCCAACGGTTACAACGGATCATACACTACTCTTTTGAACACGTCCTTTGTCCCGAGCTTAAATATCAGCGAACTGCTGACCTTGCGGGAGGCCTCACCAACGCCACCAGAAGATACACAGCAACGCTGGGCACCGGACCATGAAGCCTACGCAGCCATCAGAAGTCGAATTTCAAAAATTCGGCAAGAAGAAAACCTGCCCCAGGAACTCTCGAAGCATCACCTTCATCATTATATTCTGAGCTACTCGCTGGCCATCTTAATGTTATTGAGCGCACTCGTGCTTATCATCAAACGCACTACATCATCATGTCGCAACCCGCAAGCAACTCCACAACATGCATCACCCAGCACCACCGAGAGGGCACAGAATCCTTCTGCAGTATAAGGAAGAAGATTAGAACGCGGCCGGGAGGATGTACAAGAAGTACAGAAACCAAGCACGCACTTACGTTGCTGAATGCGCAGAACGGCGAATTCGGTCAAGACCAGCTACACCTGCGCGCTTAATCATCATTGTTTTGTTATTATTACTTAACTCACTGAGCTAATTTGCTTCTGCTGAGTGGGTAATTAATTTAGTATAAGTATAGGCAAATAATAAATTATGTTTCAATTGGGAACTAAGCGACATCCAAGACCTTTCTTTATCACCGCTTGTGAGTCTGCAAGCGGCGATTCTTCCTAATTCAGTCAAATCACATTGTGTGATCAACACCGACCACAGAAGAACAAACAGGCAGTCAGTTCGCAGTCACTTTCCAAGATGGCTGGGTTCAACGATCTCGCGCGGCTTCCGGCCTTGACCTTGCCTGGTTTTCTCCTCGGGCGCTAGGGGGAATAGAGCTGTTCTAAAAATATCCCTGCAAGAGGTAAGATTATAATGTTTACGAATAAAGAAGTAATCAATTCTTTTCTATTGCAGGGACTGCAACAATATGTAGTTTATATCGAGATTTGTAAATTTGTGAAAAGTGCATCAAATTGCCGTGATTTTTACATATCCAAAACTCAAACCTTTAACTAGGTAAATTTGTGGATTAAGTTTTTGACGCAAAGTGGGTATAAATTCGGGCAATTTTATTTTAATTTTGTGAAATAAAACATGTTTGCATGCATTACTCTTCATAAATTTCAATTATTTGTTACTTCTGAAAGGCAAGCACACCAACCTTAAAGAAACAAAAATGCTTTTCTGGGTTTATAACCTGCATCGTTTATTTCATTTGACACAGAACTATAACCTTACCCGGGTGAAAAAAACACAGCTAATGCAACTAACATATTTTCTTATATATGTACCTACCTACATCACATCTGTAGGTGTACGACTACTTCCATTTTTGATTGAATTACTGAAATTAATATAGCGTGACTCATACACCAGTTGTACTAATAGAGAAAATGTGAATTCGAATTGAATCAAGTTTCTTCCCTTTCTCAATTGTATCCTATGGAAATTAACCCGGAGAATTTCATGGGAATGTAATAAACATATTCAAGGGTACGTAACCGAACACTCAACCATGCGGACTACACACCCATTGGTCGTATAGTCGAGATTCACGTTAATTCCACTCTATGCATTAGGGGTTTGCATCTTACAAAAGTACATATGTATGTACATATATTGATATTTCAAATTTAAGTGATGTTGAGTAATCAACTGTGCAAAAAAAGAAAAGAATCGGCTGAGCAACCCGTTCGTCTCAGCAACCCGGCTCCTTTGGAAAATATGTCAATTAATTAATTGTGTTGTTCCTGAATTCATTCTTCGCTTGTGACTAAACCTATGAAGTTGTGTTTTTATCTGAATAAAGGTCTCTTCGTCTAATATAACGTTGTGTTGCTTCTCTCACCTAACCGGAATTTTGAGTATTCACGCTACATTTATTGGTCCTTCGAGCCGGATAGGTGAGAGAAAATTAAGTGCAGTTTTCTTTGGTTTTTCGCTTGAGGATCTCATTCCGTCGCATTGCGGAACACCCTGGACGTTGTGTTGCGACGGAGATCATCTGACTTTTTTCGAGTGTGAGCAAGTGAAATTGCTAAAAAATGTCTTCTGCCGCTACCCAAACCGCTGTTGACGCTCCAGAGAAACAATCTCAGCACTGACTCGTTACGTCATCTTCCGCTACGAGTCCTACCTCTACTACGGCTGGTTTCACTTACAAGAGACATGCACCTGGTGGTTTTTCGCTCAAGAAAGTTACATTCGCTGATGATCTACCTGCAGGCTCTACTCGTCCTGTCGCTACTACCACTGCTATTGCTGCATCTTATGGCATAACAGGTAACCCCTCTAAACCGACTGTCTTACTCGCTATTTGCAAGGTTTCAGTATCCGCTCCAAACTGTCATTCGCTAACCGCTCGAGTCCTCGTTGACCAAGGCGCTGAAGTTTCCTTCATCACTGAGAAGCTCGCCAATAAGCCGGGCGTCTTGAGACAGCCTACCGCCGTCTCTCTTCGTGGCATAGGCAACACATCCGCTGGCTACACTCGTGGCACTTGTTCTCTGGAGCTCCAATCCTTATACTCCGATGAGAAAATTCAGCTTCAAGCATATATTCTTCCAGTTCTTACCGCTCACCTACCGTCATTCGCTATGGAAGATCCACACTGGCCTCATCTAGACGGGTTGCAATTCGCTGTGAACAGTACTTCCGATGTACTCCTCTGGGCTCGCCGTCATCGCTTCGTCTTCGCCACTGACATCACTAAGATGTACCGTCAGATCAAGGTCCACCCGCTCGACTGGGATTTACAGCGAATCCTCTGGGTCGACCAACACCAACAGGTCGCCCCATATCAACTCACTACTGTGACCTATGGGACCCGCTGTGCTCCGTTTCTAGCTGTCCGTTCCCTCCTCCAACTAGTCAAAGATGAAGGGCATCGCTTCCCACTCGCTGTTGACCCGCTCACCAAGGGTCGTTATGTCGACGACATCTATGGAGGAGCTGATTCTATTCCCGAGGCTACTTTGATTGCTCAACAACTCACAGCTATTTGCTCCGCTGGAGGTTTTCCGCTTGCTAAGTGGGCCAGTAACTCCGCTGAACTTCTCGCTCAGGTATCACCAGCTGCTCTCACAACTGCCGACCCTATCAGCTTCGAGGAATCTACCATCAAGGTGCTTGGTCTGACCTGGCACCCAACACAAGATAAGTTTAAGTTTACTTATTCATCATCTATAGAGAAGACAGTCACTAAACGATCCATTCTCTCCGAAACTGCTCGACTATTTGGTCCACTAGGATTCCTCGCTCCGCTAGTGATACGAGCCAAGATGCTGCTTCAAGAACTGTGGCTAGAGAAACTCGGCTGGGATGAGCCTCTGTCACCTGTACTTTCACACAAATGGCAACTCTTCAGGGAAGACTTACTGCACATAGAATCGCTTGAGATACCTCGCTGGCTGCACTTAACCTCTGCGTCTACCGTCGAGATACACGGCTTCGCTGACGCCTCACAACTCGCTATGGCTGCAGTAGTTTTCCTCAAAGTCTTCGCTCCTGATGGCAGCTCTACAACTTCGTTTGTGTGCGCAAAAACGCAAGTTGCTCCACTTAAGCATCTCACTATTCCGAGATTAGAGCTCAACGCTGCAGTAATTCTCTCTAGGCTTACTCGCTACGTCCAGACCACGCTTGAGCTTGGTGACGTTCCCACCTTTCTCTGGACAGACTCCGCTGTCGCTCTTACATGGATCAGAAGTCATCCAACTCGCTGGAAGGAGTACGTCTGCACTTGATCCTCCCCCTACAACAACCGCTTACCTTGAAGAAAAACCAGGTCTTTTCTTCAATGTCGCTATAGAAACAGATTAGCATCCTCTCTGGGAACTTATTACTCGCTACTCTTCACTGCCACGCCTACTACGAACGTGAGCTATCTGTTTACGCTTCATCGCTCGCTTGCAAAAGGTACCACACTCTTCGCTGACCACACCGCTGACTACCGCTGACCTGGAAACCGCTAGAGTGTTGATCGTCAAGATAACACAAAAATCTTTTTTCGCTGAGGAGTTGAGAACGCTATCAAAAGGCAATCAGCTCGTTAAATCGAGTCATCTAATCAAGCTGACACCATTTCTTGATCATCAAGGTGTACTACGAGTTGGAGGACGCTTGAAACATTCGCTGCTTGATTCTGAACAGAAGCACCCAGCTATTTTGCCTCGAGAATCGCCTTTAACTTCTCTCTTGATAGCTGACGCTCATCACCGCACTCTACATGGCGGCACTCAATTGACACTCGCTTATCTAAGACGTTCGTACTGGATTATTGGTGGTCGAGCACCGGTACGATCATTCATGCTTCGCTACATCAGCTGTGCATTTGGAAGTCGTTACCGACTATTCTTCGGACGCTTTCATCGCTGCATATAGAAGATTCGCTAGCCGTCAAGGCATCTGCCATACGCTTTAGAGTGATTGTGGTACCAATTTCGCTGGGGCAGATGCAACTCAAAAAAGCCTCTTCAAGATGGGATCGAAAGAACTGGGACAACTCGCTACGCTCCTTTCAACTGACGGCACCGCTTTCTAAAGATCCTGCAGACCTAGCAGCGCTTACGCCAGGTCATTCTCTTATCGGTGAGCCGCTAACCTCTCTTCCTTCACCTTCGCTGAGTGAGATCGCTGAGACGAGACTCTCTAAGTGGCAGCTTATACAACAGAGAACCGAACACTTTTGGAAGAGATGGTCCGCTGAGTGTCTACATCGCTACCAGTCGATATCAAAATGGCATCACCCCTCTAATGAGATTAAAGTCGGCTCCATGGTACTGCTAACTGATGAACGACTACCTCCAACTAAGTGGCCTCTCGCTCGAGTACTCGCTCTACATCCTGGCAAGGATGGGCTTACCAGGGTGGTGACTATCAAGACCGCTACATCTACGCTGACAAGGCCAATCGCTAAACTTTGTGTTCTACCAG
Organism: Machimus atricapillus; assembly: GCA_933228815.1. Lineage (NCBI taxonomy): Eukaryota > Metazoa > Arthropoda > Insecta > Diptera > Asilidae > Machimus > Machimus atricapillus. Next base: position 10,760,618 of record OW121788.1, read on the forward strand.
TCTCCGCTCTTGAAGATTCATTTGTCAACGCTGTTGCCAAAGGGGGGGAGAATGTTGAGTAATCAACTGTGCAAAAAAAGAAAAGAATCGGCTGAGCAACCCGTTCGTCTCAGCAACCCGGATCCTTTGGAAAATATGTCAATTAATTAATTGTGTTGTTCCAGAATTCATTCTTCGCTTGTGACTAAACCTATGAAGTTGTGTTTTTATCTGAATAAAGGTCTCTTCGTCTAATATAACTTTGTGTTGCTTCTCTCACCTAACCGGAATTTTGAGTATTCACGCTACAAGTGAAATATTCCGATATTTTTCGCACTGGCTTTTGGCGATTAGAAGAGGAAAATATTTGATAAAATGTATTTATATAGAAAATAGCTGGTCTATATCCTGCGTTGCGCGGCCACTACTATCCCTACAATAAAACTAAAATTTAATAAAAGTACGCTACAGATTTAAAATTTCTCAAATGTCTCTCAGCAGGTTAAGTACAACATGCCCATAGAATTTTTTCTCAATCGCATAAATATGTGCATGATCACCATAATGCTTAGCATTTCCCCCCCTCTCTTCTCTCTTCACCCCCTCTTCACGTTACAATCCAATTGCGATGCAAACTACATATGACATTTGGGAGTTTTGAAATGAAATCGAAAAGAGCTTGAAAAACTACTTTTCTTTTGAATTGAAATTCCGTATAAAACTCCTAACGTAAGAACATCTCAGTAAACTTTGACTTTAACTGTTTGCATTCAAAGTATTATAACAAAAACAATATATAGAAATAAGACGTCCCAACAGAGCAAATGTTCAGCGAGACAGCTTTTAGATCAGGGATCCGACTTCAGCGTAGAACTTTCGCTGTAGCCCACATTATTGTATGCTAGCTAGTGTAGAGCTTCATGAGAGTGGGCAGGACAGACGCAGCAGAAGAGCCCTGAATGATATGTAATCCCACTGAACTTGAGCAGAAGGGCGTCACGCCTGGCGCTTAAGCTATAGGATATATATGTACGTACATATGTATTTGCTAGCAACGATTTTTTAAATAGTCTTAAGTTAGTTAACCGTGGCAAAAATTATTGCATTGAAGGTTTAATGCATTCCGTAATGCACATCTTCTTCTAAGTAATGATCTTTTTACATCCGAGAAAAAAATTTCGTATTTATTGACATCGAGATTAAATCAAGATCCAATTGAGAATTTATTTGCACAAGTTCGATCTAAAGGAGGAAATAATAAAAATCCTTCGATAGCTGAAGCTGAATTTAACAGTATTATAGCAAGAGTCATATCAATGAAAATCATCACGTCGTCTTTCGTCAAAAATTGTGAGTCAGGATTCAGGAATCAGGAATAATCAAACAGTCCCACTATAAAATCATATCCCCTGAGTGTTAGTAATACTAATTTTGCTGAAATGATAACCGAGGTAGATAATGAGCTTTTTAAAGAAAACTCGCTACTACTTCAAGAACAAAACTCGGATGAATTCTTGATCGATTTATCTGCTCAACGGTATTTTGTAGGGTATGTTATCCATAAAATTGTGGTCAATAAATTACATTGCTCATTATGTATAAGTCAAATGGTAAAATCTGACGACACATTAACGTTTCAATCTGAATCTTTAATTTTAAATAAAGATTATTCCGGTTCAGTGCTCTCAAATTCAGTTTATTTAAAGCCGCCTTCAGATGAATTTTTCGAAATCTCTTCTTTACATATTAAAATATATAAAATTTTCTTTGAACAATTTTTACATGTAAAAGATATAAAGAAGAATATATATAATGCATGCATTCAAGAAACAAACAAAATATTTCCCTCTTGGTTTACAAATGGGCCATGTATAGAGCACAGAAGATCAGTTTTAGATTTTATGATTTTAGTTCTACTGCGCAAAAATTGTGCTTGGATGTTGAAACAGAGCTCAAATATTATTAAACACGGTCGCCTTAGTAATTTAGGACATTAACCGTATTTTAATCTCGACGTCAATAAATACGAAATTTCTTTCTCGGATGTAAAAAGATCATGACTTAGAAGAAGATGTGCATTTACGGAATGCATTAAACCTTCAATGCAATAATTTTTTCCACGGTTAACTAACTTAAGACTATTTAAAAAATCGTTGCTAGCACATATGTACATATGTACGTACATATACATATATCCTATAGCAGAGACAACAGAATCTATATATAGATTCTGTTGTCTCTGCCTATAGCTTAAGCGCCAGGCATCACGCCCTTCTGCTCAAGTTCAGCGGGATTACATATCATTCAGGGCTCTTCTGCTGCGTCTGTCCTGCCCACTCTCATGAAGCTCTACACTAGCTAGCATACAATAATGTGGGCTACAGCGAAAGTTCTACGCTGAAGTCGGATCCCTGATCTAAAAGCTGTCTCGCTGAACATTTGCTCTGTTGGGACGTCTTATTTCTATATATTGTTTTTGATTATAATCTATTCGAAGTAGGTATATGAAGTGTTTCGATTTATTATTAGCTCTTTTACTCTACCATGACAAATTGTTTTCTCTTTTGTTTTTTGTTTGCCAGAAACCTTTGTTGGCATGCGCATAACAACTAATCAAAGTTTCATAACAATCGGATAAACGGTTTAGAAGTATATAAACCACGTACATACAAACATTCACTTTTATATACACACGAGATATGGCATAGATATTTTGATTTAAAGATTAACATAGATTGCAGCTTTCGTAATCATCGCATTTCCGAAGACAATGTAGGGCTGATACATACTTGGTTTCAGTTAAACTACATATGAAATGGAAATGACAAATATGCAAAACCAAGTTCTGCAGCGTTTATAAATTAACGTCTAATATGAAATTAAGATTTTTTTCTTGTTAGAAGAATTCGATCTCCTCGTTTTTTGGATATAAATAAAAAATTTGAAGGACGAATTGTTATGTTCTAAAAAATTAGTAAGACCGCATGCCTCTTACTCCAGTGAAAGCGAGTTCTACGAAGTCGTAAATGCTTTTATTCATGAGAACATTTAGGATTGGAATGAACAAAATGACCAATAACGCACAACAACAAAAAAATAAATAGGAACTTTGAAAGCAAATGTTCTAATTCACGATTATCGTTGCCTTATGATGTCATACCGTAAACAATAAGAAACAATCGTACGCGGATGTCGGATTAGTATTTCAAATGTAAAGGTAATTATCTTCGAGTCGTGCACATCAAATTTATTTTACGAGTTGCTTGCTGGCCAACTGAGATAAAAAAGCCTAATAAAAGCAGTGAGCTCACGGAAGGAAGCACCCCAATTCCAATAGAATATAAGTACCCGGAGGATTCATTGACAACAGGCTCAATTTATTTAGATCACAGCGCCAGGAAATGAAGGCTTTATAGTTCGCCTATTTAAACTCCGAATGAGCTTTCATTGATCCAATAATCGTTCTATCTTTCCCACCTCGTGATGTGTGGCTCCATTACAAGAATTTGTGGATAAGATCAAGCGGAGACAGGCAATTGATGTAAAGCATATGTATATCAGTCAGGCCAACAAAATTACTCTCCTAAAATCTGAAAAGCCGCACATAAATATTGGGCAACATGTGACAACGCAAGCAGTTGAATATACAGGTTTATTAAGAGAATATTCATATGGATATGAGGACGTAAATGCACATGCAGGCAAGACGATTTTAGGGCTATAACTACAACTGCCTGATATTCGTATCTCCGTTCCATATCCACACTCTGCGATGGAAACCTGCTGCGGCAAGAAGGCCACAGATACATTGTGGACCAAAATTTATTTCTGCAGCCTTATATATAGCCCTACTTGGGATATGACCACACGTCTTTCCCACTGGACCCAGATTTTTGCAGATACGGTTTGGATAAATTGATTATTTTATCCGAGTCCACTGTGCACTCCAAGTTTTGTGCTATTGGGATTATTGAAAATTTCGATTTATTCCCACGAGTCCGAAAATCTATGTCTAGAGCTAAATTATTATACTTGACTATGCAGAACTTTTTGCCATATTTCTACTTTTTAACATTTCACCATTTCGTAGGCATCCAGCATGCACCGGTATAAAGAAACTCAGAAATTCGATCTTCAGGCTTATAAGGCTTTACACGTCCTCGGTCAAGCTGGTAAAATATACGACCCTTGCTTGTGTCGGCTGATATATGCAAATGTCTATAACATTTGAATTCCGCTTGAAGTATAAAGTGAATTAAAACGTTTGAAAGGATTTACTGTTCCGTTTATTGGTTTCCATTCAAAATCTTGGTGGAAAGAAAATAGCAGCGTCGTAAAATTTCCGTGTTTCAATTAATCAATGAGCTGAATTATGCACACCTCGGAAATTCAGTAGATTTGTCAGTTTAGGAATTACATGGTGTTTCTTGTAGCATATGTCAAATGAGTGGGATGAAATATGTAACATATTGTAAGCTGAGCGGCCTCGGCTCAATAAATTAAACCGATGGCAATTTGTCCGAGAGGGAGACTTTTTAATGTTTCGGTTACTTTGACGCGGTCGAATACTTCGCGAACGAACGTCTCTGGCAACCCCATACTCGTGGTGTGTTTGTTTACGTCTCGCTCGACTCCGTAAGGCGAACGCGCAAGTGCCAAAAGCTGCTCGCGCCTTAAGCTCTGGTAGGCGAGCGAGAGAATTATGTTGCCCCGTGTGGCTATGCGCAATGTTGTTATGCGCTATGTTGTGGCGCACTCTGGATGGCCGCGACTTGCGCAGCGCGGCGATGGGGCTCGTGCAGCGGAGGCTCTCCTCACCGGGGCGGGAGTCCCGACTTCGTCCCCGCAATTCCTTTCGGGGACTCTGGGAAGGCCGCGGAATGACCGCAAAAGAATGGGCCCCGGGGCACCGGCACGGCGTTCGCGCAGAAAAATATGGGCCCGGTACTTACCTGCTCGTTTTCCTTGCTCATCGTTCCTGCGAAGGGAGAGCCCGTAGTCTATCGCCTCCTGGAAAGGACACTCACTCGGGGAAACACAAAAGAAACTAAACACGAGCTCCCGGTTTTTTTTTGTCCTTTAATTATAGAGTTAATGTTACAATTCTTTACACAATTCTTGGCAACTTTAAACAAATTCTTCCGCTTTTAACAAATTCTTTCGGTTTTAATTCGCGACTTTTAAGCTGAACTCCGCACACTATTTCTTGCACCTCTGGTCACTTGCGTACTTCAACTTCGACTGCCCATGAGGTTGATGGCTGCCCGAGCTTTTCCGGGCTTGACATGTCGTGGGGCCGTTCCGAATTTTAGCCTGTCCTAAAATTTCCTGTAAGTATTTGGAATGAAGTAAGTCTGTTCGGAAATTAAATTTTTTCCTTTTTATTTTTATTTGCAGGAGCGGCGAGGACTGCAACAATATTGTAGAGTCGGACAGGGGGAAGGGCGAGGTCATGTCAACTGTTTGGGAGTTACAGGTTGTCGTGAAATGATTAATTAAAATATGCTGAAACACGACACAAACGAAGTGTAGCGGAATAGAATTCAAACGCATGCAGTTGTCGTTTACCGTTCCTTTATTTCGTCTCAAATTCTAACTTAACCTAATGTTACTAAAAGAAGAACCACAAAAATATGTACAATTCAACAAGGAATAAATTTTCACAAGTTAATGCTCAATTTGAGCATTACTAACTTGAAACAAATTCCTGGACTCAACACTGAAAAACAAAGGTGTTTTGCACAGCACTGCTTTGCCACTGCGTGTGAAATCCAGGCCGTGTCCAAGCAATCGATGGTCAAAGTCCAGCAATCGAGTCAAAGTCCAGAAATCGATGGTCAAATTCCAGCAGCAATCGAGTCCCAAAAAGAAAATGCCGAGTTCCAAAGCCAAATCCAATAAATGTTGTAAGAAATCCAGAAGCCGAGTCCAGAGAAGAAAATGCCTATGTCGAAAAACCAAGTCCACCAAAAATCCAAGATCGAAAACTCGTGCGTTCAGCTCCAAAAACAAGACGTAAGAAAAAAAGAAGAAGACTTGACGTCGTTTATATAGTCGCCACAGGAGGAGTAAATTGGTTGCCTATGTAAACAATAGGCCAGAAAAATTTACCTTACCTAAACGAAAAAAATTAGTGTATGTGCATCTCAGGGTTATTTCATTTTTCATGTTTCCCCTTTTAGCCACCGAGGAATTTTTAATTTTATTTTTCATATTTTTTTTTCAATTTGCTCTGAATTCGCCGCATTGATTTGGGTGGTATTATGACAATTTCCGTTTGACTATTGTGTGACAGAGACCATGTTTTGGTTGGAGCCTTCTCTTTCCCTCTTATGGGACAACATAAAAATTTAAACTTTTTTGCAATTTTGCATTAATTGGCGAATTTATCCCTAATTGGGTAATGCCGCCAAATTCGCCGCCTGCGAATTGTTTACATCAGACTGTCAACGGCGTGGATGACAGTCGTCGTAATGTTTTAATTCGTTTGTTGATCGCGTGTGTTTTTGTGTGAAATTGCGCTGCATGATGGATTTTGTGCTTCGACCTCAAGCAATGTGCCTGTAACGGCTCCGTATGAGTCGTCAATAAATTTTTATGCTGAAAGGGTTAGGTTCATTAATGATAGATTTGTTTTAAAACACGTTTTCCTTTATTGAATTTAATAACTAAATACAATTTCCTTACAATTCAACTTAGCAATTTAATAATATTTCAAACTTAAAATACTATGTTACAGTTTTATTACAATTCTTGAACTTTCCAATAAGTATTATATTAGCAAAAAATATCTCATAGTAAAATTTAATCTTTAATATTTTTAGAAAAAAATTCTCTTACATTTAATGATCTGAGTAATTTAAATATTAATTATTTCAAAAAAAATGGTTTAAGTATTTTCTCGACTATATGAGTGATTTAGATATTTTGATTTTTCTGATTATTCTTCTTTTGATTTCTGACAATTTAGATTCCTGACAATTTTGATCTTTCTTTTTTGTAAATAATTTCTGATTCTCTAGATACTTTTGCTTCGCTAGAGAATTTTAAATTCCGAATTTTTCCTAAACAATTAATTTCTATATGAAATTGCCGATTTATAGTTTCGAAAATTAAGGATCGTTTCCTCTGGCGAATTCCATCAGAACCGATTGCTTAATTTTATACTATTGGCAAATTCCAATAGTTCGCGCCGCGACAGAAGATAGTGGCAAAATCCACAACGATAATAAGTGGCAAATTCCACAAGAAATCCCACACACCAATGACGAGTGGAACAAAAAGAAGGAGAGGTTCCACAGGGAAATAGTGTGGCAAATTCCACAACCAAGGCCAAGGGAGTAGGTGGCAATAATCCACTAAAAGGAAGAACAAGATGTGGCAAACTCCACAATCAAGATCAGATTAAGTGGCAATAATCCACTAAAAGGAAGAACAAGATGTGGCAAACTCCACAATCAAGATCAGATTAAGTGGCAATAATCCACTAAAAGGAAGAACAAGATGTGGCAATTTCCACGATCAGGATGGCAATAATCCACACAATACAATATCGAAATGGCAAATTCCATTCAAAAAGACATAGAGCGGCAAATTCCGACTCTTACCTGCTATATGTGGCGAACTCCACGTGACTCGAGGCAAATTCCTGAAGTGCCTCCTCGAACTTCGCGATCGCCTTATATAGCCAAATTTTGGCCTAGTTTCTGGCATTTCCCACCAGATGTCAGGCGCTGCCTTACTCCATGATCCAACATGGCGGCCCTGGCTATGACTGCATTATCGACCCTCCTTGTTTTCACCCGTCAGCTGATGTTGTTATTTGTTTTGATTCGAGTGACAAGTGGCGCGGCCGGGTTTATGTTCAGCCGGTGCTGAACATCCTGCCCCCCCAAGGAAGAAATGAGAACTGCATATTTCAAATTCATTTTTAGCTCCCTCTTAGGCTTTCCTTAAGCTCCTTTAAATTAATCAATAAATCCTGAGTCCAGATATAGTTTTTTTTTTTTTTCAATATTTATTTCGCAAAAAAAGGAAAACAAAAAAGAAAATGCCCTTCTTCATTGGCATAAAGTAACAAAATGTTTCTTACTTTTTCCTTCAGTTCAGGAAACGTTAATCTTTTTCAGATGGGACCATACAAATTTGGTCCCCTTCATCCTTAGCTGCACCCGATATCCGTTCCGCAGGAACACGGTGTATCGTTTCCTGGCGCTATTCCGTACTGCCTGGTAGGGAATTGTCTGCAGCTCGCGGTATGTCATTTTGAAGGGCTCACCCTGCAACGTCTGAAGATCGTAAGTTTTTTCTTCAAGGGATGTTGCAGGGGCGGATGACGTCGTAGGAAGAACCACGTCCTGAATCCCCTCAGCTGGAATTTCCTCATCCTGGATGGGAGGCATGGATAATGAAGCGGACAGAGCTTCCCTCAATGGCTGGTTGGCGGAGGAAGAAGAGCGGTGAGCTCGCCGATCATGCTTGCGACCGTGCCTCCCTGATTCTTTAGAACTCTTCCTTTTTTTGTTGGTAGCTGGCAACGTTAGGGCTTCACCTTTCGTAGATACCGACCGATGGGGTATCGGGGCCTGTAATGACGGGGCGCTCGCTGCTTTTGACTCCGTTGAAGCCTTTGGTTTCACCTTCACGTCCAGCGGTGGGACTGACAAAAGCTTCGGCGAACTGGCCTTGGTTTTAACGGCCGGACTGGTTGATCGAGGCTTCACTGGTGACCGACTTTTGGCTGTTGCGGCCAGCGCTACTCTGTGTGGCTTGGAGTCCCGCGATGATTCATTCGTCGTGGTTGCAGCAGAGGGTCCTTCTTCGGGCTGACACGAGGTTCTGGGATGCTCCTGGCGAACCTTCTTCCCGCTGCTGGGTATCTTCGAGGGGCGGGTCCGTTTCCTGGTCATCGGATTCGGATCCTCGGTGATACTCCTTTTTTTCGGCTTTATTGGATCCGGATCCCCACAAACGTCGATGTCGGGTGAGGCTCCCGGCGTTGGTGGTGGTCGTAGCTGCTGCTCGTCTTCCTGCTCTACGAATAGGCTAAGGACATCATCCATTTTGCTGTGATGTGCTTTTAATTAATCCTTTAATGAAACATTACTCAACTTAAAAATTTATAATTTTTGAAATGGTCTTCACACAAGACAAACCACTGTACCTGCCTTTACTTCAATGAACAAACTACACAAACTGACACAAACATTGAATACCCAATCACCTTGACTGGCTTTACATTACCAGAGCTATTTTTGGATCAATGGACAGAGCTTTGTGATTGGCCGTTTTAAGGTTGAATATTGCGTTTGCAACGTTACAGTCCTTACATAGCCATCATTGCCACTATGAATTTCCTTTACTATCGCTAATGGCCATTGCAAAGGCGGATTTTTCTCGTCTCTGATTAAAACAATCTGTCCAATCGATATATTTGGTTTTTTCTCGTTCCATTTGGTCCTTTGTTGTAGCTGATGAATATATTCATTTGACCATTTTTTCCAAAAATCTTGTTTTAGCTTCGTTATAAGTTTCCACTTATCCAGGCAATGAGTATTCTGATCAGTAATTTCCCTTTCTGGCGGTGCTAATAAAGCAGTTCCGATGAGAAAGTGTCCTGGCGTTAAGACCTCAGGATTTTCAGGATCTGATGTCATCGGATGTAGCGGTCGTGAATTGAGGCACGCCTCAATTTGATTCACGAGTGTAGTCAGTTCTTCATACGTTAGAGGTACATTGCTGAGCACGCGTTTAAGATGATACTTTGTGCTTTTAACGCCAGCCTCCCACAAACCGCCAAAGTGAGGTGCAAACGGCGGTATAAAATGCCAAGAAATTCCCAAGGCTTTTGTTTCTTCTTCTGTCTTTTTTAGAGAAGTTCTAATGACTTCTCTAACTTCGTTATTCAATAATTTATTTCCACCTACAAATGTGGTTCCATTGTCTGAATAGACATTCGTACACATTCCTCTTCTACTTATAAACCTACGGAAAGCCGCTAAAAATGCTTCAGACGTTAAGTCAGATACTATTTCAATATGAATAGCCTTTGTTGACATGCATACAAATATGCATATATAGCCCTTGTACTTTTTAGACCCTCTATGTTTGGACATTCGGAGCTCAATTGGGCCAGCATAATCAATTCCAACATTTTGGAATGCTCTAGATTGATTTACTCTTACTTGAGGCAGCTCGCCCATTAATTGAGTTGCAGTTTGAGTGCGAAATCTTATGCATTTTACGCACTGGAAAATTCTTCGTTTGATTGCATTCAATCCGTTTATTATCCAAAGTCCATGCATACGAATTGTATTAAGTACTAGTTGAGCCCCACCATGAATGGTCATTTTATGAAAATGATCAATAATGATGTTCGTTATGTGATGGGTTTTTGGCAGTATGATTGGATGCTTAACTTCATACTGTAGAGCTGCGTTATTCAAACGTCCCCCTATTCTTAATATCCCTTTGCCGTCGATAAACGGAGACAATTTATATAAAGAACTACGTTTACTTACAGTTCTTTCGCCCTTTATATCCTTGATTTCGTTGGCATATTCTGACTGGTGCAGCATATAAAATATTTTATCCCTAGCTTCTTCTAAATCCTTAATCGCTAGAGTGCCGAATTTGCGATTAGTTTTAGTTTTGCTATTATGTATGAATCTCAAGCATAATGCAACGATTCTTTTTAATTTGTCGAATGACGAAAACTTAGACAGTAGCTCATCAGCTATATTTACATGAGCAGCGAGCATTGTTTTTCTCGGCGGTTTTAACTCGAGATTTGTTTCAAGTTTCTGCAGATCTTCCTGTGGCCAATTTTCTTGTGGCCGACCTGCCCACTCAGGTCCTGTCCACCATAATTTGCAATTTAACAAATTTTTTGGCAATACCCCCCTTGTAGCAACGTCGGCAGGATTTTGCTTAGTATTCACGTAGGCCCAGGAACTAATACTACTTGTTTCCTGTATTTGAGCAATACGATTCGCAACAAAGGTCTGATACTTTCTGGGATCACCCTTAAGCCATGATAACACAACCTTTGAATCTGTCCATAAGAACACCTTGCAGTTTGAAACCTGCATATCTGTTTGGACTTGTGAAACCAGTTTGCTCAATAACACAGCCCCACACAGTTCGAGTCTTGGCAAAGACACGGGTTTAGTAGGGGCTACCTTAGTTTTGGCGGTTAACAAGTTCATATGAACTCCTTGCTCATTTTCTGTTCTAATATAAATCACGGCTGCGTAAGCTCTTGTTGAGGCATCGCAGAACCCGTGTAATTGGCACTCATTTTTTGAGTGGGTTTGCATCCAACGAGGAATTTTTATTTCTCGTAAGTATTGGAATTGATTTTTGAATTGTTGCCATTCCTCGCCAAGCTCAACTGGAATGGGTCCATCCCACGAACAACCAGCTAACCATAATTTCTGCATTATGATCTTTGCTAAAATTACAGAAGGAGCAAGCCAACCAAGAGGATCGAACAATTTTGCGATTTCTGATAAAATATTTCGTTTAGACGTCGGTGGCTTATTGAACTCTGACAACTTTATTGAAAACGCAAAATAGTCTGCTGCAGGATGCCAAAGTAAACCTAAAGCCTTTATTTGATTTTCTTCTTCAAATTTTAACGGCAGCTCTCCTTCACGGTCTTGATCCGGAATACTTAGTAGAAGTTCACTATTGTTGGCTGCCCATTTTCTTAAATGAAATTTGGCTCCTATTAGCATCTCCATCATTTCCCGCTGGATGACTAGCAATTCAGAAATCGTGTCTGCGCCTGTAAGAAGGTCATCAACATAGAAGTCCCTTAAGGCGATTTCTGATGCCACTGGATACTTAGCCTTTTCATCACTTGCCAGTTGCTGAAGTGATTTTATAGCTAAATACGGAGCAGGAGTGGTACCAAATGTTACCGTTGTTAATTCATACTCCTTTATTTCTTGTGTTTTATTCGACCTCCATAGTATAGTCTGATATTTTTGATCACTAGGATGGATCCTTATCATTCTATACATTTTTTCGATGTCCGCGGTAACCACATACCTATATCTTCGCCAGCGTAATAGGGTTGTAAATAATTTTGGTTGTAGAGTGGGACCATTTAACAATTGTTCATTGAGACTTTTCATATTTGATGTTTTCGCCGATGCATCAAAGACTACTCTCACCTTCGTCGTAGTACTTTCCTTACACACGGCATGATGAGGCATGTAATACTTATCATGCTGCATCATTTTCTTATTTATTTTCCTCGTGGCAGGAACCATATGTCCTAACTCTTTATATTCTTCTATCACTTTTGCGTACTCATCTCTGAGTGCTGTATCTTTATCTAGTTTCCTTTCGAGATATTGATACCTTTGCCAAGCTTGTTTCTTGGAATCCCCCAAACTAGGCCCATCCTTACCCTTGAAGGGTAGTTTTACCTGATACTGTCCATTTGGTAAACGGACATGTGTCTTTTGAAAGTGCTCTTCGCACAATTTTTCTTCTTTTGTTAACGTTGGAACGGATGATACTTCTTCCAGTTCCCAAAATCTCTTTAGTTGCTTGTTCAAGTCAATTTCATTACTCACCGTATGAGCAGTAATGCTTGATTCTTGAACCCCTTTGAGCGGTGAAGTGATTTCTCCGAATACGATCCACCCCAACTGGGTATTTTGTGCCACAGGATTTCCTACTGAACCCTGTTTAAGACCTTCGTTAATGATTTTCGCATAAACATTAACTCCTAATAACATATCAATTTTTCCTGATTCCAGGAACCTTGGATCTGCTAATTTCAAATCCTTTAAATAACTCCAGTCAATATTTTTGACTTCACTTGGAGGAGCCACCTTAGTTACATTTCGTAACACATAAGCCTCGATTGGTAATTCAAAGTCAGGATTTGTATTTGACCGTAATGTCACTGATACCTGCTTTGAAACCCTTGCTAATTTACAAGAACCAATTCCTCCTATTTGCAAGTTTGCTGGTTTAGCCCGTACTTGCAACAATTGATATGCCCATTCACTTATAAACGAACTTTGAGAGCCTAAGTCTATAAGTGCTCGTACAGTAATTTCCATACCTTCGTTGTTATGAACCCTCACTAGTGCTGTGGCCAACAGTGCCCTAGTGGTTAGTCTATTGTAGTTGCAATCAGAAATTGCCTTGCTCTCATCTGGAACCTTTCTGGAATCTTTATTTAGATTCGGTTCCTCTTCAAATTTGTCCATATTTGATCTAGGTTTTATTAACCCCTTCCCATTTCCGCCCCGCGACGTATTCTGCTGACCATTAGGTCTCTTTTGGCAACTACTAAATGGACATGCCTTCACTATATGTGAATTCAAACAGTTGAAGCACAATCTGTGTTTCCTCATTAATTCTCTTTGCTCCTTAGAGCTCATGGTAGTAAACTTACTACAATTCTTCACGTTATGTGATTTCTTGCAAAGAATACATTGCTGTGTCCTACAAGTTCCACTATGAACTTTAACGCACCGTAAGCATATATTGTTCGACATGTAGAACCTTCTTCTTTGCTCGGGAATCTTAGCGTGGAGTTTCGCACAAAACATTAATCTATGATTCCCCTTGCAGAGCATGCAATTACTTTGATGCTCAATATGATACGCATCAGTCTTACGAGTCGCGGGCTTAGACTGGGTTAAACAATGCGAATCATTCATCGCTTCTAATGTTCGAAAACGAACTTCTAGGAATTTATACATTTCCTTCAACGAAAGTAATTCGTCCTTTTCAGAGACGCGTAGTTCCCATTGCTTACGAATTTCAGACGGTAATCTCTGAACCATAAAATATATAATCAATGGGTCCCAGTCCCTAACATTTACTCCTAATGCCTGCAATTCATGCATGCACTCTTGAGTATTATCTAACAATTGTTTTATACCCTTTAGTGAATCTGATTTGACCACAGGAAGATCAAATAGTTTCTTAATCTGAGCCGTTACCAATGCTCGCTTATTATCGAAACGTTTTTTCAATGCCCCCCAAGCAACATCATAATTTGTTGCTGTAACATCGAATTGTTTTACAATTTTTTCTGCTTCTCCATCTACCATGGAACGCAAAAATTGTAACTTCTGAACGGCCGGAATCGTGCTGTCCTTATGAATCAACGATTCATACATATCATGGAATGTTCTCCATGACGTATAATCCCCTTTAAATCTGGGTAATTCTATTCGCGGTAACTTCATATCCGTTCTCCTAACTACACCTGGTATACTGTCTATATTTTGTGTACTTTGTGTTTCCTTGTTCTTAGCTAGTTTACCTCTTTCTGATTCTAGCTCAGAGTAAAACTCAAAGTACAACATTTCGAAATCAGCGTATTCTGTACCCGTAACGTATTCTTTTACATCCTCATCTGTCTCCTTTGACTCAGCATCTATGCTATTATATTCTTCGACATATTTTTCCCAATATTCATTAATTGTGGCTATCCTTCGCACATAATATTCATATGTCCGCCTTGATTCGCCTGTCTTTCTATGATTTGTGACAGCCGCGTTGAGTCTCTGTTTGAGATTATTAAGATTATTTAGGATAATTAACCCGTCCATTTTACCACAATTAACAACGATAGGAAAAATTCGGAATTTTACAACTTTTTATTTAAGTCAAAAGGCAAGAAAACGTGTTTTAACGATAATCTATCCGGCTCGAAGGACCATGTAACGGCTCCGTATGAGTCGTCAATAAATTTTTATGCTGAAAGGGTTAGGTTCATTAATGATAGATTTGTTTTAAAACACGTTTTCCTTTATTGAATTTAATAACTAAATACAATTTCCTTACAATTCAACTTAGCAATTTAATAATATTTCAAACTTAAAATACTATGTTACAGTTTTATTACAATTCTTGAACTTTCCAATAAGTATTATATTAGCAAAAAATATCTCATAGTAAAATTTAATCTTTAATATTTTTAGAAAAAAATTCTCTTACATTTAATGATCTGAGTAATTTAAATATTAATTATTTCAAAAAAAATGGTTTAAGTATTTTCTCGACTATATGAGTGATTTAGATATTTTGATTTTTCTGATTATTCTTCTTTTGATTTCTGACAATTTAGATTCCTGACAATTTTGATCTTTCTTTTTTGTAAATAATTTCTGATTCTCTAGATACTTTTGCTTCGCTAGAGAATTTTAAATTCCGAATTTTTCCTAAACAATTAATTTCTATATGAAATTGCCGATTTATAGTTTCGAAAATTAAGGATCGTTTCCTCTGGCGAATTCCATCAGAACCGATTGCTTAATTTTATACTATTGGCAAATTCCAATAGTTCGCGCCGCGACAGAAGATAGTGGCAAAATCCACAACGATAATAAGTGGCAAATTCCACAAGAAATCCCACACACCAATGACGAGTGGAACAAAAAGAAGGAGAGGTTCCACAGGGAAATAGTGTGGCAAATTCCACAACCAAGGCCAAGGGAGTTGGTGGCAATAATCCACTAAAAGGAAGAACAAGATGTGGCAAACTCCACAATCAAGATCAGATTAAGTGGCAATAATCCACTAAAAGGAAGAACAAGATGTGGCAAACTCCACAATCAAGATCAGATTAAGTGGCAATAATCCACTAAAAGGAAGAACAAGATGTGGCAATTTCCACGATCAGGATGGCAATAATCCACACAATACAATATCGAAATGGCAAATTCCATTCAAAAAGACATAGAGCGGCAAATTCCGACTCTTACCTGCTATATGTGGCGAACTCCACGTGACTCGAGGCAAATTCCTGAAGTGCCTCCTCGAACTTCGCGATCGCCTTATATAGCCAAATTTTGGCCTAGTTTCTGGCATTTCCCACCAGATGTCAGGCGCTGCCTTACTCCATGATCCAACATGGCGGCCCTGGCTATGACTGCATTATCGACCCTCCTTGTTTTCACCCGTCAGCTGATGTTGTTATTTGTTTTGATTCGAGTGACAAGTGGCGCGGCCGGGTTTATGTTCAGCCGGTGCTGAACAGTGCCTTTCCTGTAAGTATTCTTGCATTTTCTATACTTAAGTCCTGTGAAATCCGTGTAAATTGTGTAGAATTCATAATTTGTTTACTTCCTGGCAGCTGTCAATTCGATTTGTTGTTGTGCTGCCAGGGTTTGTTTATGTTGTGTGGAACGTCTGAAGTTCAAGGGTACTGGTAATTTCGTGTGATCAATTTAATTCAAATTTAATTTATTTGCAAATTCATTTCAGATTTTGACTTCAGGGAAATCTGACGAATATCTGTTGATTCTCCAGATATAGAGAAGTATTTCGAAAGCTTTATTCAATTAGTAATTTTCTCCTCTTTTTCTTTTTAGGTTTTTAAGCATGTTTCGAACATCCTCCCCCCCCGTTGAACTTCTTGGTTCAACCGTTGCAGTCTTTTTACAAGGCCACGTTTATGGTAGTGGAAAAATTTTAACGTGCCATCATTTTTCACTCGAAGACGTACTTGATACCGATTTGGTAGGTTGATAGGTTTTTCTTTATTTTTTCGTTTCATCGTTTCTGCGAAATTAATTTTTTTCAATACATTGCGAGGCAAAAATATTTCAACACCTCTGGTGATGAACTTTTGGTGAGTATTTTCAATCCTCATTTGGAGCTCTTTTACTGTAGTAGTCACTCGTAGGATCTTCAAATCTTGCTCACAGCCAGCTCAAAGACTTACTGGAAAATGTTTCCTTAAAATTTTCCAAATTCTCCGTGTTGGGTAGTGACAAGCAAATCTACTGCGAAAATGCAACTTCACATGTTAGGCCCTACATTCCAGATAGTTTCCGTTTTCAAATATTCCGTTTAATTCACGATTTAGCTCATCCTAGCATTAGAACCACTAATAAAATGATCACTTCGAGGTATTTTTGGCCTTCTATTAGTAAAGATATCACTAAATGGAGTCGCTGCTGTATAGCACGTCAGAAAAATAAAATTTCCCGTCATGTTAAAACCCCTTTCGGCTCATTTCCTATTTCTTCCGAAAGATTCGAAACTATTCATCTCGATATTATTGGTCCTTTCCCTCCTTCAAAAGGTTTTAGATATTGCCTTACGATAATCGATCGTTATTCTCAATGGCCTGAGGCAATTCCGTTAACCAATATGTTTAAACTATCAGCAGTCAATCAAGGACTCAAAACTATTAGTTTTAATTTAGTAATGTTAATGCTGCTTTCAAAATGTGTAAATCAATTGAATTATAACTATGGCAGTACTATTTGAATTGTATCCTGTATACTTGTAAAATGAAAGCTTTGTTGCTGTCATGACTCGTCCGACTTAACGCAGTCTCTTTTTCTTGTGACCATCGGCGAGAACAGACACTCTGGAAGAATAAACGGAATTCAAAGTTAAAGAAACTCTTTTAAATAGAAAGTTGCAATCAACCCTGTATCTCAAGAATAATTTCATACTCTAATCAAAAATTATCACAACATTTTGGTCCTTCAAACCGGATGATTAAATCGGATTAGCGGCACTCATCACATAACCTCCTCATCGGATTCCATGTGGTCGGAAACTTTTCCTGCGGTCTGCATTTCGCAATAAGTGCGGAGCATCAACAATAAAACAACTCAGTACTCTGCCTACAATCGGGATTCGGTAAACTGCATACCACGAGGCTGAAAATCAAAACACAACAGCACAAGTCCTGTGGAGTGTCGATGGATCATCAGAAAAGGTACGGTAATTTGTAATCAGCATACATTATCTACCTGTAAGGAATTTCGAGGTCATTTAATTCACGGACGTCAAGGATTAGTGAAGGAGCCCGCAATCGTGTTAACCTAACCCCTACAAGGAGGACTCTTTTCCAGCATTTGACTGCACTCAGCCGCATAGTTATTTTAGGACACATCAGTGCATTTCGACTATCTTCATTCGTCGCTACTGGACTGAGCTTAACCCCCCCCAAACTCAACAGTTTAATTAAAACATTAAAAGTGGATACAAGTAAGTCGATTGAGTCTTTCTATTTATTTCGGATTTATTGAACGCAATATTGGAAAAGTCACTGGAAGCCTTGCACATCTAAGCGTACGTCGTTCTGCCTCACAATAGTAAACGCGGACATCGGTATTATCGGACTATTTTGATCCTAAACATGGATAAACTTAAACTTAAAATTACCAAAGTGGGTGAGCGTATAGACAAGTTTACAGTAAATGTAACAAAAACTGCTAGAGAAAAAAGAACTGAGTGCTTTTATCAGGCTCGCGTGCAATTATTAGAAAGCTATTGGTCGCAATATTTAACTTTGTTCGACGAATTACAAGACACAGCTACTAGTGTCGAATTGAAAGAAGATGACTATTTTGCAAGTGACAAATATACCCTAATTGAATGTGCGTATTCCGAAGCGTTAGCGTGGCTCAACGAGCAAATAAATAAGTTAAAATCTTTAACTGTCGACAATAGTTTAAACTCTACCTTAAGAACCTCTAATGATTCTCAAGCCGTTAAACTACCCAAAATAAGCTTACCCAGTTTTAGCGGCTCGTATCTTGAATGGCCTACATTTCGGGATACATATGTCTCACTTATTCATGAGAATCAGTCCCTAGCTGATGTGCAGAAACTCCACTATTTGCGAGCATCACTATCGGGTGAGGCATCAAAGCTCTTACAACATCTATCTTTAACGGATGCAAACTATATCGCAGCCTGGGAAATTCTTTTAAATCGCTACGATAATACTCGTGCGTTAATCAATTCAAATTTGAGTGCGCTTATAAATATCGCAAGTATGTCATCAGAATCGGCTTCTGAGTTGCGCCGCGTTCTTGACAGTTTTACTCAGGCAGTACGGGCTTTGGAAAACCTCAAAAGACCAGTTAAAGAGTGGAATGATTGGCTTGTCTATTTCCTATCGAGCAAATTAGACAATAATACTCGTAAAGACTGGGAAACGTCTCTCGTGACTTCTACTGATCCTCCGAGTTTTGAATCAATTGAAACATTTCTTGAAGGACGAATTCATACACTAAACGCGATCAAAGAAAGTAGCAGTTCTTTGAAACTCAAACTTGGTCAACGTCCAATAAAACATAACTCTCGCGTTCATCAATCAACAACCTCCCCATCCTGCCTCAGTTGTCAAGGAAAACATTTTCTTCTATTTTGTCCACAATTCCGGTCAAAATCAATTGATGAACGAATCGCATTTCTTCGGAGTAATAAGCTGTGCAATAATTGCCTGAAACCCAATCACACGGTAACAAATTGTCAGTCAATAAATCGATGCAAACTCTGTCAGCAGAAACATCATACTATGAAACATAAATCCGCGACTTGTGCATCTAAACCAACACTATCTCAGTCTTCGACTTCTGGTAATCAGCAGTTTTCAGCACCTAATGCTCCCTCAACAACTACTTCCGCAGGTGAACCCATTGGTAGTGAGCCTTCGGCATTGATAGCTAAATCACACTTATCGAACAGTCGTCATCGATCTCCCTCAGTGCTACTTCCTACTGCAATTGTTTATGTCCGTTCTCGAGATAACAGACTATTGAAAGCCCGAGCATTATTGGATCAAGGATCTGAGTCGAGCTTTATCTCAACTGCATTGGCCAACATATTACGATTGCCTAGACAACGAGTTAACATTTCTGTAACTGGTGTTGGAGCCTGTGAAGCTGGAGTTGTTAAATCATGCGTAAACCACGAAATTACTTCAACCCTTGATCCGAAAAAAACCTACTCAGTTCAGTCTTTAGTTCTTCCGACCTTGACTCATCTATTACCATCTCAAAACATTGAGAACGCGAGATGGCCGCACTTAGAGGGATTAGTACTTGCTGATCCAACGTTTGACAAACCTTCGAGAATAGATCTAATTCTGGGTGCAAAGATTTATGCCCAGATTCTCCAAGGTGCAGTAAAACGAGGAGTCTCTGGTTCACCTGTCGCTCAATCGACCACTCTTGGTTGGATACTCTCCGGACCCGTGAAGAACTCATCAGATTCTGTGTCTACCTTGAGTCTTCATACGTCTACTACGAATCTAGACCAGGTTTTTAGAAAGTTTTGGGAAGTTGAGGAACCTCCACAATTAACTCCTCTAACCGCGGAAGAAGAAGAATGTGAACAGTTTTTTGCCTCTACTCATTCTCGCACAGCTGATGGACGATATATTGTAAGACTTCCTTTAAAATCTCCTGCTACGTTACTAGGACATTCCCATGAAGCTGCCGAATCCTTCTTACGGAAAATGGAAAACCGTTTTCAAAGGGATTCAAATTTATTTGAAGGATATCGTCAATTTATAACGGAATATTTACAACTTGGGCATATGAAACTGACCTCCGAAGAGGACAACACTACAGGCAATTCGTACTATCTTCCATATCACTGTGTGATAAAATCCAGCAGCTCAACCACTAAACTGAGGGTGGTGTTTAATGCTTCGCAAAAAACAACGTCGGGTTTGTCTCTAAATGACATCATGCATAGTGGTCCCAAGTTGCAAAACGACGTCTTTTCGGTAGTTTTGAAATGGCGTTTCTTTCGCTTTGCGCTCTCTGCTGATATTGAAAAGATGTATCGTCAGATTCTCGTAGACGATAAAGATACCAATCTACAGCGCATTCTTTGGAGAAATCATCCATCTGAACCAATCCACTCTTACCGTCTTCTAACCGTGACATATGGTACGGCCAGCGCACCTTATTTGGCTTGCAGAACCTTAGCGCAACTAGCGTCTGATCATCAGCATACACATCCTGAAGCTGCAAAAATTCTACAAGAGAACTTCTACGTTGATGACGCTCTCTTTGGAGCCCATGATAAAGGATCTGCTATTCGTTTAAGAAACGAGCTACTCTCTCTTCTGCGACAAGGAGGATTCAATCTACGAAAATGGATATCAAACTCAGCTGATATACTTGTCGATATACCAGAAACAGATAGAGAATTAAAAGATTCAATCCAAATAGGCACCGATCAACAATTTAAAACTCTCGGGATCCAGTGGAACACTTTTACTGATCAGTTCAGCATTCAACTAAATCTCCCGCTCACAAATAAATTTACTAAAAGAACAGTTCTCTCAGAAATAAGTCGCATCTATGACCCTTTAGGCTGGCTCAGTCCTGTCACGATATCTGCAAAAATCTTCCTACAAACTCTTTGGAAAGAAAACCTGGATTGGGATGAGCCCTTGCCTCCTAAAATGGAAGTCCTCTGGTCCGCTATTAGATATAATCTTGGAAAACTCAACAATGTCTACATAGATCGATGGCTTGGAACAACTAGTGACTCTCATCTAGGCTTGGAACTGCATGGATTTTGCGATGCTTCGCTGGATGCTTATGGAGCTGTCATATATCTTCGCATACTTCATGATTTTGAAACAATCCAAGTATCCTTACTGTCATCGAAAACACGTGTCAGCCCTGTTAAGACCCAGTCGCTGCCCCGCCTGGAGTTATGTGGAGCGACTATTCTGGTTGAATCGTTATCATACATTCAAGACCAACTTAACTTACATGATGTTCCAGTACATGCGTGGACAGACTCCACTATAGTTCTTGCGTGGTTGAATGAGCATCCATCCAAATGGAAGGTTTATGTTGCTAATCGTGTGAGTCTCATTCAAAGAAAACTTCCATCAGCAAAATGGCATCATGTCGATTCAACTTCCAACCCTGCCGACCTACTAACTAGAGGTATAACTGCAGAAGAGCTCAAGAACAACAGAGCATGGTGGACAGGGCCATTGTGGTTACATCACCATTCGAGTCAATGGCCTCAAGCATCAACTGAAAGAACTTCATCTTCCATACTTCTTGAAGAATCACGCTCTGTTAATGTTCATGCCCAACTAAAATTGGAATCGGAACCCTATCCGGAACTTCTCCATCGCTACTTGAACCTCTGTAAGCTTCTGCGAATAACAGCATATTGTCATCGTTTCTACAACAATCTCAAAGTAAGAAGAACACATTGGATAAGAGGACCTCTGAGAGCTGTAGAAACAACTGCTGCTTTAACTACATGGATTAAAATTATTCAAAACTCATCATTTTCATCTGAACTTTCTTGTCTCTCGAATAGGCGCAGCATTCCGACAACCAGCAAACTTATCAAGCTGAATCCTATTGTCGATGACAGTGGACTACTTAGAATTGGAGGAAGGCTGGAAAATTCCTTGTTATCCTTCGAAGAACGCTCTCCTATAGTACTACCCAAATCTAGCCATTTTACCCATTTAATCATAGATCATTCGCATACAGCTACCTTACATGGCGGTGTACAACTAACTCTGCAACACATTCGCACAAAATATTGGATTCTCGCTGGTAGGAGTCGCGTAAGCCAATTCATAAGGAACTGTATTGTTTGCTGTAGGTACAAGGCAACACCGATGACTCAAATAATGGGAACTCTACCACCTGAACGAGTCCGTCCTTCCAAACCCTTTCAGAATAGTGGAGTAGACTACGCAGGACCCTTCAATATACGATCCTTCCAAGGCCGAGGACAAAAATCAAGAAAAGGATATGTCGCAGTCTTCATATGCTTCAGCACGCGCGCTATTCACATCGAATTAGTCATGGACCTGTCAGCTGATGCTTTCATCGCAGCCTTCAAGCGATTCACTAGCCGTCGGGGTCGCTGCTCTAAACTTTTCAGTGATAACGCAACATGTTTCACGGCTGCTGATAAACAACTCGTCGCACATTTTAAAAGCCTTAAGGAAGACCCAACAATTTCCCATTTTCTGGTAAATGACTCTACAGAATGGCATTTTATTCCTCCATCGGCTCCACACTTTGGCGGCCTTTGGGAAGCTGCTGTGAAAGCTTTCAAACATCATTTTAGACGAATTGTTGGAGATCATACTCTTACTGTTGAAGAAATGCACACTCTACTCGCGCAGATAGAGGCGTGTTTGAACTCACGCCCTCTTCATGCTCTAACAGATGATCCTTCGGACTTCTCAACAATATCACCCGGACACTTCTTAACTGGAGAATCTATAAGCACTGTACCAGCTCCTAGTCTCCTAGATACTCCGCCCCACCGCCTTAACAGATGGGACCTAATTCAATCTCTGTATGAACATCTTTGGAACAAGTGGTACAAAGAATACATTCATCACTTGCAACTACGTAATAAATGGCATTACAAAAGGGAATCCTTAGCGACCAACGATCTGGTTCTGATTAAGGACGAACGTTTACCTCCTTGCAAATGGTTGCTTGGGCGCGTTGTTAAATTACACCCCGGTGCTGACAACAATGTACGCGTTGCTACTGTACGTTGGAAGGAAGGAGTTTTTAAGCGACCTATCATAAAACTGTGTCGTCTACCAATAAAACATGATGACGACCAACATTGACGGCCAAACCTTTTAGTCCTACAAGAAATACCATCTAACATCATTTTCTTTGCAGAACCGATACCACCTGTTGCTCTTACAGTATAGATTTCCTCATGGCGGGCGGATCCAGCTTTGGACCTTGACGATTTCGTATTCCATACGAGGCGGGCGGAATGTTTAAACTATCAGCAGTCAATCAAGGACTCAAAACTATTAGTTTTAATTTAGTAATGTTAATGCTGCTTTCAAAATGTGTAAATCAATTGAATTATAACTATGGCAGTACTATTTGAATTGTATCCTATAAGACTCGAGCGCCATCTACTTGTAAAATGAAAGCTTTGTTGCTGTCATGACTCGTCCGACTTAACGCAGTCTCTTTTTCTTGTGACCATCGGCGAGAACAGACACTCTGGAAGAATAAACGGAATTCAAAGTTAAAGAAACTCTTTTAAATAGAAAGTTGCAATCAACCCTGTATCTCAAGAATAATTTCATACTCTAATCAAAAATTATCACAACACAATATTTCAGCTGAAATATGCGCTGAAACCCTTTATCGGGAGTGGATTTCTCGCTATGGAGTACCCAAAATCATAATAACTGATCAAGGCAGGCAGTTCGAATCAACGCTTTTTAACGAACTTTCAAAATTTTTAGGATTTAAACACAACAGAACTACTTCTTATCATCCTCAATCGAATGGTTTTATCGAACGTTGGCATCGAACCTTAAAAGCAGCGATTAGAGCTTACGAACGAGATTCATGGTCCGATGTTTTATCTTCCGTTTTACTCGGTTTGCGAACGACATTTCGTGAAGATTTTATCGCCACCCCTGCCGAACTTTTATATGGCCAGCCCTTAAGACTGCCTGGTGATTTTATCCAACATCATCCTAATTCTCAAAATGTTTTGCAAAGCATCTAAGAAATTTATTCGATAACATTTCCCCTGCCCCGGCCTCCAATCACTCTAAAACTAAATTTTTCAAATTTAAAGATTTAAATACTTGCTCTCACGTTTTGGTTCGGAATGTTTCATCTAAAGGTTCTTTCGAATATTGTTATGAAGGACCTTTTCCTGTTGTTGCCAGAGATCAACATTATTATACTTTGCAAATTAAGGGTAAAAATAGAAATATTTCCTTAAATCGTTTGAAACCTTCGAAGCTTCGATTTCAACGTTGTCACAGGGAGATGTTGATGTCGCCAAATTAAATTTTGAGTACAAGGATCAGCCAGTGACTGATCACTGATCACTCTTTTGATCTAAATGAAAAATGCTTTCCTAGATTCCTTGTGACCTGACAGCACAAAACACCGCCAAACACTCCAACTTGCAATGCCACTCGAAAATAGAACTCAGGAAGATTAACAGATAACAGATAAATGTTTAACAGATAACTTGATATTTTATTACACAAATTAAATTTTCATCACATACAACTTTACTATATAACCACAAGGATAAAATACAAATTTAACAAAATTCTATTAACAATTCGGCAATGACTTAATTAACTAACTATGAAAGATTTAATTGAATTTATTTTCCGAAAGATGATTTAAGTAGACCCCGCGCGTTGAACTCTGTTGGAAGACTGCCTAGGATCCCGTCCGAATCCTATTCCCCCAGGTCGATGGCACTGCCCTCAGCTCCGGACGTCTCCAGTTTCGGGTGGTCAGCACTCGCGATGTCGATCAGCCAAATCCACGGAAATGCAACGGTGCAATCGTTTGAACTTTGATTCGGCTGATCAATGCGTTTTGCCGGGGTGAACAAACTTCAGCGGCAGGTGTTCCGCGCGTGCGGTGAATATCCGGGCGAAGGTTTCACGCGTGTCGTGAACACTAAATAATGAGCCAGTGCCTTTTAGTAACAGAGACACTCAAAATTTTCTCTATAAAAAACGAATAAGCTTTTCGATCAAATAACGAGACTTTTGTAATAAAATCTAAATAACCACCTTTCTATTTATCTTTCTCGTTACACTGGAAGGGGGGTGTTGTGGCAGTGAACGGTTAATTTTGAACGATTCCAAATAAATTTAAGTGTATCTAAAGAACTTTACGAAATGAGGAAAATATTAAAAATCAAGGCATTCTCCGCGGCGGTTGTTTGATGGGCCGGGCTTCGCCTACGTCGATCTGGTGCCTTGTAATCGAGGTGCAGCCGATGTCCTTTTTGGAAGATGCGAAAGCTGTCCTGAAGTCCAGTAGGGTCTTCCACAAACGTCCCCTCTGAGTTGAATCTAAGGCTGGTGCAGCACGCTGAAACAGCTGTATCAGTTCTGGGGCCGTAGTCTCGGGTGATTCCTTCGCTGACTGGAGGACTTCGGTGCCTACTTCCATGTTGGCCAGACTAGAGGTAGGTGAGAGTTCTAGCTCCTCGGTCGATGTATTGGCGACGAATACTCTAACCATTCCCTTTTCAGGTGTCGACACTGTCGGGAGGAACGTCAGCTCGTTCGGACACGACTGGCTAGGCGTGATCAGCACGTCCGTGTTGCTCGTGAGGCCGCAGTATAGGCTGATCATCGTCTCGGACCCAGCAGGTAATTTTATGGGACGAACTACGTTGCCTGTCGTTTCCTGGGATGTCATCCCCGAGAGCGGAAACGTCCTTTTGTTGACCGTAAAAAGTCGTCGGCGAAGGTCTAATTGGCAACCGTGCTGGTTCAGGAAATCCATGCCGAGTATGCACTCGTCAGAGATCGGCGCCACGAAAACGACGTGTTTGGTGGAGAAGTCGATGGCGACTTCTAGAGTACCCTCCACTGGGAAAAGCTTGCCGGTGACACTTTGAATGCGTGCATTCGAGGGTGTCAGTTTCGTGGGGGTTCGTGTTCTTTGCAGCACAGACGGGTGTATGATGGTGCGGCTCGCCCCTGTGTCGATCAGGAAATTGCACTCGGCGCCGTTGACATTACCGACTATCATCAAAGTCGTTGTGAGCTCCATGGACTTGATGGAGATCGTTAAAGGGGATTGTATTCCCACTGATTGCTGACCCAATTGATCAGTGGGGGTTAGTATAACGATCTGGGCGGCGTGTCCTTGGTGGAAGGCGGCAGGGCAGCGAGTGCGTTCTGAGCACCTCCTGTGGTGCTGTTCTCAGGCAACTTGGGGGTTGTCTTTGGCGATTCAGTTCCAGGAATTGGGCGGCTGCCCTGGACAGGCTGCCCGCGGGGTCCCGTCACGTTTACGGCCCGAAATTTCGCTTTACCCGGCTTGACGTCGAAAACGACGGGTTCCCCTAATTTCAATGAGGGTCGCGTTTGAGTCGGGTTTGTCGCGGTGATGTGGGACTCCTGGAAGAAGACGTCTCTTCCCGAATCGTCCCGTTTGATGAACCCATATCCCAAGTGTGCATCAAACCGAAACACGACACCAGTGATCTGCCGCTCGACAATGGCTGAGTTTGTCGAAGAGCTTCGGGATCCCTGAGTCGACTGAGAGGGTGAGTTGCTTTTTTGTGCCCTTTTCTGATTGTTATAGCCGCCTTTTTTATTTGTAGGTTTTTGTCGGGACGGAGAGTTGTTCGCAGGACCTCGAGATGGCGATGCAGGGAGACCCGTAGTATGGTTCGGCGTTCGGGCTCCGTTCTGTTCCTGCGAAGTTTTATTCTCGCTACGTGGGGTCGATTGGGGAGACGGGGGTTCAGGAACAGCATCTGGAGGTTTTTTCGTATGAGGAGGAGTAGGTGAAGCATTGTTTGTTTGAGTCCCCTTGTTTCAGCTTCTAGTTTTTCCAGGCCTCATTGTACGTCGGGGGGACAGAGCTTTCTCCGTGCTAGTGCCCAGGCTTCGCTCTACAAGCCTAGGCCGACCTAGTTTCCCGACTGCGGGGATTCCTGCGACGGCTGTGCGCTACTCGCTGGCCTTGGCTCGGTGTTGATCGTCGGCTGCCCATTATTCCGGGGGACCCTGGCAGCTCGCCTATGCGGGATCGTTTCCGGCATTCGCATGCTGCGGCGGCTGATTCGCGTGGCATCTCGGCTCGCCTCAATGCGTATAGCATGAGCCAGCGCTGCTTCCAACGTAGCAGGAACCGTGTCACGCACACGTTGCTGGGTGTTCGGGTCCGCAATTCCATCGATGAATTGGGCCAGCGCGATTTTATCCCGAGTAAATTCCTGAGCCTCGCTGAAGCTTAGGTACGTCAGCCGTTGCACATCTGTGGCGTAGTCCGCCAGGCTTTCGTTGGCGCGCTGCGTTCGTCCCCGCAGCTGAATGGTTGCCAATGCCTGTTGATACTGGTCGCTGAATCGACTGTTGAACGCGACGCTAAGCTTGTCGTAATCGTCCTTTGTCGATTCAGCTAGCGTCTCGTAGAAGGCGAGTGCAGTACCACGGAGGTAGGGCACCAAGTACATGGCCTTCAGCTCTGGAGACCAGTGAATGGCGCGAGCAACAGCTTCGAAGTGGCGCTTATAAGCCGACCAGGGTTCCTTGCCATCGTAGTCCTTAGGCGATATCGAAATTCGCTTCGGGACTATGGGCTGTAGTGGTGGTAGTAGCGGACCTACAGCGCCGACTTTCGGGAACGGCTGCGAAGTCAGCGGAGCCTGCTGAATTCGGGGCGGAGGCGGTGGCGAAGTTTCCAGGTGAGTGGAAGAAATAGGCCGCCTGTCATAATTGCTGACTTCGTGTTGTACTCTTCCAGGATTCTGTACGGTTTGTTCCGGATCCGGGTCGACGAAGGAGATCAGGTCGTCTTCACGAGCGGAGGGGGCTGGGTGCTGGCGACGCGGTGGAGTTGGGGCAGCGGCTAACTGGTCCAGAGTGAGCCGGACGGCTTCCTCGTGTCGCAACTCCATCCGAGACATCCTCTCCGCCATCTGTGTCACGGTGGCAGTCAGCCGGGTGATCTGCTCCGCCAGTTTGTCCAGGTCCGATCGCGAAGGGTTCTCGCGGGAGTGGACTCTGGCCCGATTTTCCTTCCAGGTAAGTTATTCCTTTAGTGAATTTTGGTGGCTGGCAGGTGTTTTGTTTATGTTTCCGCGGTTAGTTGGGGAGATCACGGCCCAATATGGCCGCGGCGGACTTCACGACCGGCGAAGCCTGTGAATGTGTGCGGGTTATTTTCGTGTAAGTGGCTCGCTCGCGGAGAGGAGTAATGTTGCAGCAACCCGCCGGTGTTGCTGAACTTGTGCAGTGGGTGGCAGGGGGCCCGGTCAGCGGAGCGCCCTGCACAGCTGAATGCAAATTGTGGATTTGCGAAATCCGCACAGCTGTCCTCTGTTTTCGCTTTTCGCGGTACGGCGATGGGTGATAAACTCCGGCACACTTGCCGCGATAAGATCATATAGAAATAGCTTATAGGGCACGGCACTTACCTTCAGTCCCGTGGGATGGCCCCAACACGGGCTTAACTCGCACTTGAGTCCGGGTTCGCTGTAAATCAGCCCTGGGAAGTTGTGTGTATAGCACTCGGGAGTCACCAAATGAAACACCGGGTTCTGCAAATGCGAACACTTTATTGTCGCGACCACGGCACAAAATTTCCGCAATGCTCACACTACTTCCTACTCCAAATTTCTAATAATTACAAACAATTTACTAATAATTTCAAGCAATTTTCTAATCTCCGATTCTACTTTTTAGCCAAAAAACGATCGCCCCGAAAACTTCGTTCTGCTCGATTCGCCGGTCACCTTCAAGATGGAGGGATCATTGACCGCCAGCCTCTTCCGGCCTTGACCCTCGGTTGGCCTCAATTCCGCAGCAAGCGCTAGGGGAAGGAAGGAAGGTACTAAAAATGTCCCTGCAAGAGGTAGGTTCGATTAATACGAGAATGACGAATTTAATTCATTTCCTTTTTTTTTTTTTGCAGGGACTGCAACAATATTAAAACCCTTTCACAGGAATCTAATAGCGATCAAGTGGAAAATCCTCTTGATCGTAACCAGACTTTCTGGATTTTTCGCGCTAATTGCATACGACTGCGGCCACGAAAAAATCAACCGAACCAGGATTTCAGTTCTGGGGGTGGAAAAATGCAACTTCAAAGCACCAAACATCCTTCAAGAGTACGAAGACATCCAAGTATTGGAATTAAAGGACGTTGCGTCGATTCACGTCTATCAATGTAAGATCAACGTACTCCAAACGGTATATTTTTGCGGCATGTTCAGTCATCTCTCTTTGGCTGCGGGAGGCTTTAGCACGTTCATCGCTGACGTATCGCGAGAAGAATGCATGAAAATGCACAAACTCGGCATCTATCGACTCCCAAACAATAAATTGCTGGAGAATATTGCACGTAATGCCACGTCCCGATATACGGAAACAGTAGCACGATCGGCAGACGCAAAGGGAAACTGTGCAGGAACATCATTTTCTTATGGCACCAATGTTTGGGATAATGTAATCGTCATACATGCCATGGAGTTGACAATCACGGACTACAAGAGTACTGTTCGGTTGGAAGATAATCAAGTTATCTTACGCAGTAGTATATTATGTCCATATCTCAAAGGTAGATGTGTAGATCCTGAATACGGCATGAGTTTTTGGGACATGATTCCGGACACCTCTTGCGAATCACTATCATACACCGTTTAGTACGAAGGTAATGCTACTAAAATTCAATCTTTAAACATAGTTAAACAACAAATGCAAACTATGCAAACACCGGTTGACACGGGTGACGTTGTTTTCGCATAAGAGACTGTTGAGTAATCAACTGTACCAAAATAGGAAAGAATCGGCTCAGCAACCCGTTCGTCAAAGTAATATACATATCATCTCAGCAACCGGCTCCGTTGAAAATATGTCAGTCAGTTAATAAGCTTTTGTTTTTATTGTTCCGAAAATTCTCTCTCTGTAACTAACTCTAAGCTGTTGTGTTGTTATCTTATTAAAAGGTTTATTCGTCTAGTTAACTTTGTGTCTGCTTCTCTCACCTAACCGGAATTTTGAGTATTCACGCTACATTTATTGGTCCTTCGAGGCCGGATAGGTGAGAGAAAATTAAGTGCAGTTTTCTTTGGTTTTTCGCTTGAGGATCTCATTCCGTCGCATTGCGGAACACCCTGGACGTTGTGTTGCGACGGAGATCATCTGACTTTATTCGTGTGTGAGCAAGTGAAATTGCTAAACCATGTCTGTGCCAGCACCGACCCCTCCTGTCAACCAAAAGCTCGAGCAACGGCTTAGGCTGCAGGAGATTCGCTCCACTGCAATAAAAAATATCGCTGCTGAAGGTAAGGCTGGTTCGTTCGCTTCTCTTAACCGCTCGGCACTCGCCTTCAAGATGGGGGCGCTAGACACGGCTTGGAACTCGTTTGACGTTCTTCACCTTTCGTTATTTGATGGAAAATTCGACGGACTTCTAGACACTGCCTACGTGAAAGAGGACATGTACATCTTGACGTTCAATCATTATAATGAGGCCAAGGTCGCTCTGTTGGAACGCAAGGAGGAACTTGAAGGCACACGAGACATACCTACAGGTGCCACAATGCTCGAGACTTCATTCGCTCAACTGAGAGGTTCGCTGCTGCAGAAGCTTCCAGAAGTTCCGCTACCCACATTTGGTGGCGACTACTTGGAGTGGACACATTTTCATGAAATGTTCACGTCACTTATTGGGACAAACGAGGCTGTTACCCCCGTCGTAAAAATGCACTATTTAAGAACTTCACTGAAAGGGGAAGCCGCTGATGTTGTCGCTAATCTGCCGATTACCGGAGAGGCATTCGCTACCGCGTGGGACCTTCTTGTCACCCGCTACGACAATCCACGCCGCCTGTTTTTCGCTCATCTGGATAAGCTCCTGGCTCGAGAGAAAATCGCTCCACGCTCTGCCAAAGCACTTGACGACTTGCTCCGCACAAATAAGAAGGCCTTGGACGCTATCCAGGCTCTCAATGTTCCCACCGCTTCCTGGGACCCATTGCTAGTTCTTAAAACTTTCCTGTAAGCGGTAAAACTATAAATTGCAACGAATAAAGCAGTAATTCATTTTTCTCCATTGCAGGGACTGCAACAATATTTAAATAATGTTTAGTCGAGTATATGTTTTTCGCCGCAACCGGGGACGTCTGCAGCAACTGTGGCATCTTCAGATTATGAAGTAAGATGAGTTAAGATTTTTTGTAAGATTATGTTTTTTTTTTTAACAGGAAGACGAAGGACACTCTTCCTATTTTTGAGTGCGCTCCTCATTTTGGATTGTGTTACGTGCAGAATTCGCTGCATGTATGCCCCGCTAGCAATTGGAGAAGGGTCGGGTTCTTCTGCTCGTTCAGCGATCAACTGTAAGAATTACTAATGATTTTGGGCGCCACTCGGTTTAAGGGATACCGAGAACCAATTTAAGACAAGGGAGAATAAGCGGCAGGCAAGGGGCCAAGAAAAAGCAGTAGGTAATCTACGATTAACCTATATTTCACAATTCTTCATATTCAAAAGATCAAGCAACATTAATATTAATACTCCACTAATAAAGTGCTGAGAAAATCCCGAAAGCATATCTAAATAACTACTGTTATATTTCACATACCATGCTTATGCATGTACCAAAGAAAATGCGATATTTCACTCATAAATTCAATACTCAATACGTCACTAGTAACATAATTAAATACTAATAGCAATCCGAAACATATTTTACACCAAGCATTTTATGCAAAGCCAAAGCCGGGCTAGGACCCCGTTTACACTAGCGCAAACATGCGTCAGTGGCATGCTCGCTCGCTTTCATGAAAATGAGCGTTGCATTTACACTAGTCATGTCATGGGCATTTTAGTAAATTCTGAGCGCTTCTGTCATAGATGACACTGTGAACTGAGTTTGTTTCGTCGAGAATCAGGTGCTTTTGCCTGACCCTGGGGTTCAATATTTGAAAATAAAAAAAAATTGATTATGGGAAAGGGGTTATTAAATAAAAGTCGTGGTATTGGGTCGAAGAAACAATAAATGTAAATTTATTGGACCCGGAGGGAAAAAAGACTACTGCAGAAGGCAGCAGCCAAAAAAACCCTCCAAGATAGAAATTTCTATTTTATGTTACAAATACAAAATGGAGTGTCTTTTGTGTCTGTGAGTGTGTGTGTGTGTAAATGAAGGAAAGGAGAGAGAGAGAGGATGTCGAGGGAATGTGTGCACCGAGGATGCGTGTTGGAGTCAACGATGACTTGGAACGCGAGCCGATGAGATGATCCTGACGAGGGATGCACCCGGCTGCGACACTGCACTGCCCGCGACCGAGCAGTGGCCACGCACCCGCGAATACACACACAAAACGGTATAACAAAAAAAGCCCAAAAAACAACACAAGCTACGACGCGAGGATCCTTAAACGTAGGCGCGAAACACGGCACAAAAAAATGATTCAAACCGGCGAGAAGATACTAATCGAACCGACGACGATAACCAAAACCGAGATAATACCCAAAATGGGAAACCAAACGCTTTAGATCAAAAATTGCGGCTACTCGGAGGAACCAGATCAAACCTTCTGCTCACTGCGAAAGTCACACTGAGAATGCCGCGCATCGACCGACTGGCGCAAGGACTTGGCGGGCCCACGCGAGATCGATAAAAAAGGAGGGAACCAGATGTCCCAAATTCGCGGAACTCCATAAGAGAGCGTGTATATGTACAGTGGAGCCGGAAATTCTGTATATGCACGTACAGTGGGGTCGGAAATTATGTATATGCGCGCATACAGTGGAGTCGGAAATTATGCATATGCACGCGTACAGTGGGGTCGGAAATTATGTTAAATAGGCAACAATATGACCGCGGGAGACGATGCGCGTTTCGTTAAGGGGGGTGGCGCGAATTCGTCTTCGACCTCGGGCGAACATGCTCCCCTGTTGCGAGTGAATGCGAGCAAGGAAGTGTGAGAAAATGTGTGAACGTGTTTTACAATTATGCTTCAAATGATAATAGACATAATTGGGTAATATTTCTTGTGTATGTCCCTTGAGGTGTCTTGATAGTGACGACCCTGATGATGCCGTTGCTCCCCGGGTGCGTCTGCTGAACCACTCCCAGCTGCCATGATGTGCAGGGCTGATTTTTGTCAATGACTATGACAACAGAATTGGGCTCGATTTTGGGGCCGTCCTTGACCCATTTTTGGCGTTTTTGAAGCTCGGTGAAATATTCCCAATTGCCATCTTTTCCAGAAGTCCTATCGGGCTTTGGTAACCCATCTCCAGACTGAAAGACGATTATCTGGAACTGAAAGATAATCTTTATCAGGGAGTAACGTGATTTGGCGACCTGTTAAAAGGTGAGCAGGAGTTAACGCAATTGGATCGTTGGGATCGGCAGAAAGAGAGCAAAGTGGACGAGAATTGAGAATACCCTCGATTTCGATAGCGAGAGTATTGATTTGTTCAAACGTTAAAAGTCTTCCGCCTATAACTCGTTTGAAATGGTGTTTGAACGATTTTACGGCAGCTTCCCAAATTCCTCCGAAATGAGGCGATATGGGAGGATTGAAATGCCACTGAATGCGTTGATCGGTAACGAACTTATGAATGTCTCGGAACTGCTCGGAATCGAATAAGGCGTAAATCTCTCGCAATTCATTATTAGCACCTACAAAATTGGTACCGTTGTCCGAATAAATGTTTGATGGTATGCCGCGACGACCTACGAGTCGTTTTAATGCATTTATAAAACCGTCAGTACGTAAATTGCTCACAATCTCAATGTGCACCGCCTTCGTCGCCATGCAAATGAACACGCAGCCATACGCCTTTAATGTTTTTGTATTGCGGAATTCCTTCTCTTTGATAGAGATTGGAGCAAAAAAATCAACTCCTGTATGATCGAAAGCAGGCGAGGCTTCAACGCGTGACTTGGGTAAATTGGCCATTTGAGCCTGTAGTGGAACTGGTTGGTGACGAATGCAGGTTACACATTGTCTTATGACCTTCCTAACCTGATTTTTGCCATCGAAAAGCCAGAACCGTTGGCGTAGAGTAGCTAAAGTGCCTTGAATCCCGAGATGTTTTGTACGTAAATGGGTTTCACGAATTATCAAATCGGTAACGTAATGTCAAGATGGCAAAAGAATAGGTGTTTTCTGATCCGATGGAAGTTTGGAACTGAGCAACCGGCCGCCAACACGCAAGATTCCGTGTTTATCAAGAAAAGGATTAAAGGCGGCGAGATTACTGCTCTTAACTGGTTCGTTCTCTAAAAGAGAATCAATTTCTTCAGAATATTGTTCGCGTTGAATAAGTTTGATTACATTACGTTCCACGCGATTTATTTCTTCTGGCGCGACAGGCTTATTACGATAAATTATATAATCCTTGCGAACACGTGAGTAAAGGGCGAATTTTCGTAATAGCCTTGAATATGATGAGAAAAGACAAAATAAATCGGATTTTACTATTTCCTCTGTCCTTCGCCTTGGCCTCGTCAAGAGAGCCACCGGGAGTCCAGGCAATTCCGAGACGGGCCACTCGTGTTCGGGCCGGATGAGCCAAGCTGGACCATTGAACCAAGATTGATTATCAAGAAATTCGGCCGGTGACTGCCCTCGAGACAAAGCGTCAGCCGGATTAAATTCGCTTCGAATGTGGCGCCACTCGACACTGTCTCCTGGTAGAGACATCATTTCAGAGACTCGATTGCCTTCGAATTGCGGGAGTTTTTGAGGCGGTTTTTTAAGCCAATGAAGAACCACCGTGGAATCTGACCAGAAAATGATCCTATCGATTTTGAAAATGAACGAAGAACGTGCTTCTGAATATAAACGAGCCAAGACTTGAGCTCCACACAGTTCGAGCCGAGGAATAGTAGATTTTTTGAGAGGGGCAACACGAGCCTTCGAACAAGAGAGTCGGACAATGGTATGACCTTGTGAGTCGGTCGAACGAATGTAAAGACAAGCGCCGTAACCAACCTCACTAGCGTCACAGAAACCGTGAATTTCTATTCGGTTCGCATTTTGAATTAAAAGAAGTCGATCAATTGCTAGATCACGCACGAGTTCCAGCTCTTTTACGTACGCAGTCCATCTGGAATGCAAGTTTTGAGGAACTGATTCGTCCCAGTTAACCCCCGCATTCCAACAGTCCTGCATAAAAACCTTCGCGACAAGAATGATAGGACCAAGTAATCCTAAAGGATCAAAAATTCTCGCAATTTTAGATAAAATAGTACGTTTGGTAATTTTTTCAGAAGAGACGGTCGAATTAACGGAAAAGACTAATTTATCAAGATGTGAATTCCAAGTGACACCGAGCGTCTTAAAAATAGGTTCTTCTTGTACGGCATAATCTAAATCAAAAATTTTCTCATGAATATTGTCAAGGGCATGATGGTGATTAGAAGCCCATTGACGGATATCAAAATTGCCACGTTTAAGAAGGTCAATAATCTCATCGCGAATCTGTATGAATTCGTCTAAAGTGTCGGCTCCTGTTAAGAGGTCGTCGACATATAAATCACGCTTCAAAATTTTTGCCGCAGATGGAAAATCCGTGCTCTCTTGCTCTGCAAGCTCGTGAACAGATCGAATGGCAAGGAAGGGCGCGGAAGACACGCCGAAAGTCACCGTATTAATTTCGAAAACCTTGATCGAGTTTCCGTCGTACCAAAATATACGTTGGAATCGTCGGTCTTCCGGATGAATAAGAATTTGCCTGTACATTTTTGCAATGTCGGCTGTAAGGACGTAGACGTGTTTGCGGAATCGCAAGAGATGCCCGAAGAGTTTGTCCTGGATAGTGGGACCTGTCATTAGAACATCATTGAGAGAGAGACCGTTGGAAGTTTTTGCCGAGGCGTCGAAAACAACGCGCACCTTAGTAGTATTACTCGATGCCTTGATAACGGCGTGATGAGGGATGTAATATCCGGGTTTGGTTTCATCGTTAACGGGAGATATGTGTCCCATTTCGATATATTCCTGCATGACGCGAAAATACTCAGCTTTAAGAGCCGG
Source organism: Machimus atricapillus (assembly GCA_933228815.1). Classification (NCBI taxonomy): domain Eukaryota; kingdom Metazoa; phylum Arthropoda; class Insecta; order Diptera; family Asilidae; genus Machimus; species Machimus atricapillus. The sequence goes on from OW121788.1 coordinate 10,796,882, forward strand.
ATCGCCGTGAAGCTTCTTTTGAAGACCGTAGAAGCGCTTCAAGGCGATAGGACGAGAATCTCCTAATTCGGGATTTTTGTATCTATACGGAAGGCGAACGATGAAACGGCCACTGGCGTCGCGTGCAAGATTCTCGAGAAAATGAGTTTCGCATAAAGGTTCTTCTGAAGATCTGGAAGATCTGGATGTAGCATCTTCAATCACCCAAAATCGTTCAAGAGCCTTCGTCAAGGCAGTTAAATTACAAGAAGCTGATTTCTTGTTACCGGGAGTTAATCCACCAACAATCACCCATCCGAGCTGGGTCTTTTGTAAAATTAAATATGAATTCTCGGCGGATGGATTGAATTGACCAATTGAAAGCAAAGATATGGTTACTCCCGAGCCAGTCAAAATGTCTACTGGTCTAGGAACATGAAATTCAGGATCGGCCAGAGCCTTGATTATATTTCCAGGAATCTTAATTTTATCGCGAGGAAAAATGTTGTCAGGAACGTTATCAGCAATTTTAGGAACGACCAAACAGGTCATTGTCTTCTGGAAATTATTATGAACAGAACGAAGTGTAACCATGATACTACCCTTAGAAAATGTTTCCATCCCGTTTATGGCACCGACCGCAACGGAACATGGATGAATAGGTAGAGCTAATTTTTTAGCGAAACTTTCGGTAATAAAGTGTGCAGTTGCACAAGTGTCAAGTAGAACGCGCGCCTCGAGAAAATTGCCAGCGGACCCAGCTACCCGAACGACGGCACTCATCATGAGGTCAGGTCGTAAGGCGCGCGAGACGGTGTTGAATGTACTCGCGGTTAGTCAACTCGAAGAACAGGTATTTTGAGCAATGTTTGCAATGTGATAATTGACAAGGTTTAATGTGTGAGCGAAGACAATTTCCGCACAATTTGTTATTCTTAACAACCGTCCACCGTTGTGCAAGAGGGAGTTTTGCAAATTCAGAACATTGAAATAAGAAATGATGACCTCGGCACTGAACACAATTGGAATTATTGGAGGAAGTGGGGACATTCGAGGAATTGCTAGCAGTGACAAAAGAGCGGGCGCCTGAATCGTTCTTTTTGAACTTATTCTGGCGGTGGAAGAGTTCACCTGCTCGCTTCTGAGAATTCTCACCCTTTGAATGGGTGTGGTCACGATCCGTAGAAAGACGGAATGCGTAATCCGTTATGAAGGTACAGAACTTCTCGAATTCTGGAAGTTCATCAAGACTTAATGTCTTCTCCCACTCGCGACGAACTTCGGTAGGAAGAGCTCTTTCGAGCCAACGGATGATAAAAGTGCGGTCAATCTCTACTTCTAGAGATTTGAGCATTGCAAGATGTTGCTGGGTATCGTCGATGAGCTTGGATAGCCCGGCAGATGATGGCGCTCTCAATGGAGTGATATAAAAATTGCATCTATGTGCTTAGTTACAAGGATACGTTTTCGCTCGTAAGATTTGGTAAGCAAATCCCATGCCTTCGAATAATTCTTCCCATCCGAACTGAAAAGAGTGCTGTGTCATTCCGATTTCCTTCATTTTTAGCTTTGCTAATCTTATACAATTATGTATCTGCCACTTCACGTCGTCCAGTATGTCTTTGTTGTCTATGATATTTAGCTCTTCCTCCATAAATTTGCAAAAGGAGTGGTTCTGGCCACTTTTTTCGGAAATTTTAGCAGCAACAGTTTTTGCTAAATTGAAAGCTGAAAGAGCTTGCTTTTCCAAGTTATTCGCAGTTCTCATTCTTTTCTGAAAAGAAAATTTTTATTGGCATTAAAACTAAATAATTGCTTAAAAATCATTTTACAGTTCCCTACAACTACAGAGGAATGGATTGAGATATCAAATCGATTCGCTATAAGATGGCAATTCCCACATTGTATTGGAGCATTAGTCGGAAAGCATATAGCATTTCAAGCCAGTCGAAAAGATGGAGCATTTTATAGAAACTATAAAGGTTTCGACAGTATTGTGCTACTGGCCTTGGTTGATGCTAACTGTCGATTCATTTTTGTTGATGTCGGATGCAACGGCCGAATTAGCGATGGGGGCGTATTCCGACAAAGTGATTCGTACAAAATTATGGGAGATGAAAGCCAGCTTCCAGCTGACACTGTAATTGCGCTTCATAAGCACCTAATGAAGCCCTATCCATATCACACATCAGAAACAGCAGAGAAAATTTTTAACATTCGTTTAAGCACGGCCCGTCAAACAGTGGAGCATGCCTTTGGACTACTAACAAATAGATGTCGCATTTTGCAAACAAAAATAAATATGAAAGTCGAAACAGTTCATAAAATTGTTCTAGCCTGCTGTGCATTACATAACTTTATAATGGACAATAATTCAGAAAATTCGGAGTCACATACAGGCAACATGGGAAATCTTGCATCAAACCGTATCGCACCTTCAAACCATAGTCCTCTTGCTAGCGACATAAGGAAGGAATTTGCAAATTATTTCACTCAAGAAGGCATGGTTCACTGGCAGAATGCTAAACTTTGTTAAAATTTAAAAGCTGCGTTTTTTTTCGTGTCTCCAGTCCAGAAGAATACGAAAGTTTATATAGAACTTAAATTTCAGATTAATTTTTGACTGCATATGCAATTTGATGTTTTTTTTAGAAAACTTTAATTTTTTCCTGTAGGTTATTCATGTTTAGTTTCACATCTAAGCAAAATCTCCTATTGTTCTGGAGGCACGAAAAAAACACAGCTAAAATACTCACCCGAGGAAACTGATCCTCCAAACTTGTGTTGCTGGAGTTGTCATTCGGGAATTCCTGAAGAGATTCACTCTAAAAACGAAGAAAAATATGTATAAAACAGCTTACGAATAAAGTATACTACATAATTACCGTTTCTACCGTTTCCATATATATATTGCTCTCCCCTTGCCTTGCCGGCAAGTGATTTTCTAAAAATTTTAGCTGGTCGAAACACCACAGAGTTGGAAGATATACTTCATCGAGCCCCATTCCGCTTTTTGTTTTCATCTTGGCTTTTTCTACCATATATTGGGTCCTCAATGTCCGAATTTTCATAAGAATGTCTTTTTCGGTAGTACCGGCCGAACTTCATTCAATTTCGCAACAATTTCTTTTAATATCGCTTTTTTTTTACACGGTTTGTATAAAATTCATGTTTCGGGTCGTACGAAATTGGATTTTCTTCGTAAATATTAATTAGAATTTCACCTTGAGTTGTATTCCACTTCGTCATTTTGCTGGCTGCTCGATCTTCGTTCAAACTAATTTCCAGAGTTATATTCCACTTTGACATTTCGCCGGCTGGTCGGCCTACACTATCATGACCCATTTACATATCTTACACACAAACACACTCTCAATTTTCGTTCGCGGGCATGCATCAGGCAGCCTCAGAGACGGTTTGGTTCATGACTGTCTCGTCCCCTGCCTCTCCTTCGTTTCTTCCACAAATTGTGACGTCACATGCATGCCACTGACGCATGCTTGCGCTAGTGCAAACGGGGTCTAGGTAGCTCGAGAAACATACGGCGAAACGGAAAATGGAATATCCGTAAGGGAAAATCCCATAGCACCCAATAATTCTAATTGCATTCAACCCCAAATACGAGCAACAAGAAAATTAAAAGGACTTAGCTGTGTAATTTATGACTGATCCATACACTTTGGTGACGTCTCGATACTTTAGATACTTTGGCTACTGGTAGACTTCCTCCGGGTTACGGTTGGCTACTGCTCGCGTTGCGTTGTGAGTGACTTAGCCGCAATGATGATTCCGCTTACGGTGAGGGACAATGTGAACGGGACGCGCTGGAAGCTGAGGCCAGGTAACTATCTCCAGAACGAACTCGAAAGACTGCCTCCCTTTTCAATTCTTCCCTCCCATTTCAGAAACGCGACTACATTACGCGCCACGGATCCCGAACTACCTTTGGACCGACGTACAATATTTCACCGGTAAGTAATTTCTTTAAACAACTTATTCAAACGTTTAACTAATACTTCAAGCATTTTATACTGCTACTTATGTTAGACTACTACGCTTCTTACTTTCCTTAACAATTTACTTTGTTCCTTAATTGCTACGACTAAGTAATCGTTATCTACTACTACTAAATAATAAATAAAGTTATCTTCTTCTTCTTCTCGGCTCGATGACGACTTCATCCGATCCGCTTAGTGCTCCTTGCACTGGGAGTAATTTTCCGCCCCAATGGTTTCAGAGGCGCTTAAAATTGTTACGTGCGAAGTATGCATTCCCTCCAGTCCCCTTCGTTCCAAAAGTAAGTGGCCCGCTCCACAGGTACTAATGCCACGGGTTCTCCTTCCCTGGTAAGTCCGCCAATCACTTCCGGCTGCAGATTCTGTAATTATAAAAGTCTTTGCAGCCTCCGAGGTTCAATAACAAGCAGGGACAACACAGAAGACCCCTATACCGCAACTTATTTATTGGGCTTCTCTTACGATTTTACAATTGTAACACGCTTCCCCTTCCTCCTGGAGATTGCACCGCAATCTCAACAAAATCCGATCCGCAACGCGAAGAGGGGTAGCCGATAACTACTCTGGTCTCCGCTGAACTTCGACCACCGCGCTCAGCGTCAACTACCCTGGAAGTACCAATGGATGCCTCGAAACCGTATACAAATACTTGTGAATCCGCTTGCGCGTGTTCTCGGCTTCCAACACTAATAATAAACCAAATAAGGACCCTAAATATATATATATCTGACATTTCCTTTCCCAAAACCATGCCCGAGAATAATCCTTATAAACCAAGGGTCGGGAACAAAACCACAATATGTACTTGAACCTCGTGCAACTTAACCCAACGAAAGGGAAAGAAGAAACCTTATTAAAAAGAAATCCACTTGCGTTCACCGGGCCGTGAACATCATAACTCAAACAAATATCATACGTCAAAAGAAATCTACATGAAATACATTGCGACGTTGGAAGCTTTGGCACCCCCGTGAAGCAGTTCACTATGTGAAGTAGAAATTCGTGAGAAAATTAGGACTTGCAAGAAATAGGAGGCATACCAAATAACAAAAGGTATGTCGACCGCATAACCTGTTTAGTCATAGGCGGCTCCTACGATAACCATCGATACCCAGTTAAGCTGGTTGGATGCCTTCTTGGGGCCACCACTAAAATGAAAGAAATCAATCAATATCATCGTGATACGCTTTCAAATCTTTTGCGTGCCACGAACCGGCGCGCTTTCCAAAGGTATCTTCCAGCTCATAGGTCCACGGCGAAACTACCTTCGCTATCTTGAAAGGACCGATGTACTTTGGAGCTAGCTTAGCATTAAAATATTTAGCTGCATCTGACAGCACGAAATTCCGTCTCCATACTAGATCTCCTTTCATAAAGCGGTCGTTCCTACGTCGTAGATTATATGGGTGTTTAGAATGTTGGGCCGCCTTCAATAGCCGTTTCCGTACATCTCTAACCACTCTCTCGGCCGAAATTTATGAAGTAGGGAGTCAGTTTGCTAGCCTCGTAGGAAGACGTTCGAATTGCACACGCAACTTTTGCGAGGTGCTGATCCCAGACACGCTGGTTATCTGCTACATACGCACGAAGCATAGCCTTAACTACCTGGTTCGGTAATACGCCGTATATTTAACCTCGACTCCATAACTTTCACAGAACTTTTGAAAATCCTTACTTTTAAATTGTACCCCATTATCGCAAATGATGGCCCGTGGTACCCCAAAAACTAAGAAAACGCCTTCTTCTATTGCGCGAATTATCAGATTGGTCGTTGCCGATCGTAGTGGTACGAGAACCGGAAATTTACTCAGTTGGTCGATTACTGTCAGGATATAATTAAATTCACGATTGGATCTCGGAAGTGGGCCTATCAAATCTATTCCAAGACATTCCCATGGCCTGTTTGGTATTGAGTTCGGTACCAAGAACCCTTTAGCGCTCCTTCGCTCTGGTTTCGTGCTTTGGCATGTTTTACAACACCGAACATACGCAACAATATCCTGTCGCATCTTAGGCCAATAATATTTTTGCGCAAGACGGTCGAACGTCTTTTGGACCCCACAATGCCCGGATGTTGGAATATCATGGGCCTTGTACATAAGCTCACTGCGGTCGTACTTTGGCACGACTTCTTTCCAAAAATCTTGCTCGGTTGCTAAAGAGGGATAACGCGGCCTGCAATGTCGCCATAATTTATCCTCTACCTTCAAATCGGAAAATTTATCTGCGAACATTCTAACATTACCTATCATTTTCACATACCAACTATCTTCCAGTTTCGGCTTGGCCTGTATGCACTCGATCATTGGAACCGATCGGGAAAGTAGATCTGGCAACAGGTGTTCTTTGCCCTTTCGGTGGAATATCTCGAAGCTATACTGGTGTAACCTCATGGCCCACCTGGCCAATCTACCCTGAGGGTCTCGCAAATTATGGAGCCACACCAGTGAGGCATGATCGGTTACTACAGTGAACGTAGTCCCTTCAACATAAGGCCTCAGCTTCTCGACCGCCCACAGAACGGCCAAACACTCGCGCTCCGTGGTCGAGTAATTTCTTTCACACCGATTGAGGGAGCGGCTCAAATAAGCAATGACTGTTTGCTCACCATAGATCTCTTGCGTCAGAACAGCACCTACCCCATACCCTGAAGCATCTGTATGGATTAGAAAAGGGTACGAAAAATCTGGGCAGCTTAAAATTGGTGCACTAACCAAACGTTCCTTTACCTTACGAAAGGCCTCTTCGCAGTCAGAAGACCTCTCAAATTGCCTTTTCTTTTTGAGCAGATCACTAATAGGTGCAATTACGGTTGAAAAACTTGGAATGAACCGGCGATAACACGCAACCGTACCTATAAATCTCCGTACTTCAGATACAGATTTTGGCCTTGGAATGTCTAAGATACTCCGAACTTTATCTGGGTCCACCCTTAAGCCTTGATCCCCAACAACATACCCAACGCTCACTACGACAAAATTCACATTTGTCAAAATTTATTACCAGGCCGGCTGCATATATTTTCTCAAGGACTTCTTTAAGTACCTTAATATGCTCCTCAAAGCTTTGGTTGACAATAATAATATCATCTAAATAAAGAAATACGTGAGTTTCTAAAGTTCCAGAAAGTACTCTATCGATCAGACGCTGCCATGTGGCAGGAGAATTAGTCAACCCAAACGGCATTCGTTTAAATTGAAAGAGGCCCCGGCCCGGAACCGTGAAGGCGGTATATTGCTTCGAACCTTCTGCTACCGGCACTTGCCAAAACGCAGATTTGATGTCAAGCGAGGACATATACTTAGCATCACGAAGCTTATCCAGGGTCGCTGTAGCAAACGGGAGTGGGTATGCGTCCCTTTATGCGTAACTTTATTGAGCTTGCGGTAGTCTACACAGAACCTACAGGTGCCGTCCTTCTTCTTAACTAAGACTACGGGCGAAAACCAAGCACTGTTTGACGGTTCCACCACTCCTGTCTCCAGCATCGCATCTAACTCTACATTGATAATTTTCTGAATTGCCGGCGACACGGGGTAATACCGCTGCTTTATAGGACTTGCGCTGGTCTCAATAACGTGCTCCACAACATTGGTGCACCCCAATTTCGTCGCCATTCTAGCCCACACTACCTGAATTACTTTATTAAGCTCTTCCTGTTGTCTCTCGGTTAAGGTAGAATGGCTCTTCAAGGCATTGACATGTACGTACGTCATCTACCTGTCCCATTAACTGCCAAGAATTACACGACTCATCGCTGAGTAACATACTGCCTAATTGTCCCGCGAGCTGCCAAGTATAGACTGAAATATTAGTCGTTTGCCAAAAATCTACTCCAAAAATAACAAAATGAGGTAACTGGGGTACGACAAGGACATTCATAACGACAATGTGCCCCTCAAGTTCCAACGGTAGGCTTACTTCGCCAAAACATTTACCTTTGTACCATCTGCAAGACATACTGACCTTGCACTTGCACTTGCTTTATTTATCTTTAACTTTAACCTATCTAACGACCTCCACCCAGGTCCCCCAACTATAGTCCTACTAGCACCCGAATCAAACAACCCACGCAATACTACCCCAAAAACTTTTACCGAGAGATGCGGTCGCTGGTCACCATCCACATGGGCGAACACATAATCTAACAACGTACATAGAGCTTCCGCGTTGTCGAAAGCTCGTGGGTTTGGAATTTTATTTTGGGAGCTTTTAGGAACATGCAATGGACTCGGAGCCCCCACCTTTACCGAGCCCCATCTCCGTTTCCCGAACTATTGGGACTCCAAAAAGGACCGGGGTTGTTACTTGAAAAGCTTTGGGACTGAGAGTTTTGAGTTCGATCTCCGCTAGATCGCGCACCCCTGCAGTGTTCACACTTGGGGCGCGTTACGCCGGCCTTGCCACATCCATAGCAAGAAACACTATGACTTACAGGCTGACTACAGGATCGTGCGATGTGACCAGGTCGGTTGCATCGAAAACACTTTACCCTTGAGCCTGCCGACCCGTGCGCAGAGTTACTACTTACAAGTGCCACCGAGGGCCCATCTGTTGATATATACGCTAAATCTGGTTCCAAAAGTTGACTATTTATTTTTGATGGAGGAGGGGCAAACGATTCGACTGAACTGTTCAGTTTGTTAATAAGGTGCCGGGAATTTTGTAAAATTAAAACACTCGTGGTATAGAGTTCGAGAAAGTTTTTTATTTGGTCGCTACGTGGTTTACAGAGTAAGACTCAACTGCGAAGTGTCCGTTTCAGTGGAGGAGGACGAGAGCGTAGTTAGAGGAGTTGTTTTCTCGCTCGTTGCCCAGAGAAGCCGCTAGGTTGCTTGAACAGAACTATGAACCGTTTCCAACTTCCTACCGAACTCTATTAATTGTTCGATCGATTCGACTTGAAGTAGGGCTAGCTGGGTCTGGTAAAACGGGCTCAAATTTCTCTATATAATTTTTAGAGACATTGTTTCAGGCAAAGGATCACTCATCCGGGAGAACATAGTCTTCATGACTGCTACATATACCCCTATGATTTCTTCTTTGCCTTGCGTACGTTTTTTGATTTCCTCGAGTAAACGTTCGTCGTAGTCCCTAGGTAGGAATTCTTTCTTTAATTCCCTTACGAGCTCAGTCCAAGAACTAAAACTCGTCTTATTCGCCCTGAACCATAAAAGAGCTCGGCCTGTAAAAAGATCTAAAGCCGACCGGAATAACTGAACCTTCGTCAGCCGTCTCGCATCGGAAAGTTCACTAACGCTTTCCAAGAAAGAATTCAACGACTGCCCTGGATCGCCAGAAAACTTAACATTCCACCGGTAGGGTAAATCCTTACTACTCGGCGTCGTACTCACAGGCTGCGCGACAGATAAATACTGTATAAAACTGGAGAACTCTTCAGGACCTTCGTCTTCAGTGACACCGGCAGCGCCGTCTGCTTTTAATTTTAAAGAACCTAGCACGGAGAAGAAATTTGCACGTAGCTGTCTTTGGCTATCTTCCTGCTCTTCCCCGTTGGTAACCACCCTTTTGAGTCGCCTTAAGGCCCAGTCGATCTTAGTTGAGATCTTCTTATACTCTGAGGTCGACCAATCTTCCTCAAAGGTCGCTAACAAACCCTGGACCTCTTCAGCTTTGCTCCTAAAGCCTTCTCATCTTCCAGGAAAGTAAAAGGGTACGGCCTTATGAAAAGGTTCTCTCCATCTTTTTCCACTCTAAGGGCTTCACGCAAGGATACCCTCATCTCATCGACCTTCCCTGTCGGTAGGCCCCTAATACTCACCTCGTAGGATAATTCCTCCTGATTTAATCTATTGACCTCCATGTTGCCCTTGTAAGCGTACAACAACGATCAGAAATAAGCCTATTAATCCACTATAGGTACCAGGTACAAGAATAGGCCAAAAAACGAAACAAACAAAAAAATCCGGGAGGAGGGAAAAAAAAGAAAAAAAAAATTTAATTTAATTAGCACAACGCACCTAAAATTCGATCGCCAAGTTACAGAAAAAAAAATTCGACTGTTGTTCCTTCATTCAATCTCTAATTCCAAAACAAAGAAAAAAAAATTATTTAAATCCCAAATCAATTTTCTTCTTTCAGACTAATAGCGAATTTAGGACTCCAACCACGAACTAAATTTATCATTAATAGGAACAATGCAAAAAAAAATTAAATTGTGAGGTTATCAACACCGGGCACCAGATTCAATAATGCTTCAATGATCAGCTGGTGCGAACAACTATGTATATCCAATCATACTAAAGGAAAAAAAAATCGGTCTTCAAATGGCTAAATTTCCTTAAATTAAGTAAATGAAAATTTTCCTCATACTCCAAAACAGCTGGTTCGCTCGCTGAATGGGAATTACTCAAGAGGAAGCGTGCCACAACAAAACAAAAGAAGTAAACAAACTCAAATTTTATTAATTTCCTTCTGCAATAAACATTAGCCTTCGCGTCGCCTTCTCGTCCCTTGCTCGGCTTTGTGGCTTTTAACAATTTTCACGGCTATCATCAATTAACCGGCACTTAACTAAAATTTACCACTGCACTGGCCAACTAAATTGCAATGTCACTCTTTATCCAAAAAAAACCCCCTCTGCAAATATCAGCTGGAACTGAAGTGCGATCACTGAACAGCTGTGGGCCCCACGTTGGGCGCCAAAATGTTACGTGCAGAATTCGCTGCATGTATGCCCCGCTAGCAATTGGAGAAGGGCCGGGTTCTTCTGCTCGTTCAGCGAATTACTAATGATTTTGGGCGCCACTCGGTTTAAGGGATACCGAGAACCAATTTAAGACAAGGGAGAATAAGCGGCAGGCAAGGGGCCAAGAAAAAGCAGTAGGTAATCTACGATTAACCTATATTTCGCAATTCTTCATATTCATCAACTTCATATTCAAAAGATCAAGCAACATTAATATTAATACTCCACTAATAGCCCGGTCAAAATAGACATTTCAAATAACAAAAACTCCGACAGAGCTGAGTTTTGGTAGAGACCTTGGGTACACCAGAAGAAATAATGTGCCAAAAGTCCCCATAAATCCCATGTGTGCTAAAAAAGTTATTCAAGGTCAAAGGTCAAAATTTTCGGTTTTTCGGATTTTTCTCGGAAACGGTAATTTTTATTAAAAATATATCCCAGACAAAAATTGTAGATCATGAAATTGTCTACAAAATTAGTCCTATACTTTTTTTCCTAAGAATCACCATTCCTAAGATATCGCCGATCTAAAAGTTGAAGGCGTTCCAATTGGATTTCATTGCGGATAGTTGGTTTTGTTGTTGTATAAATTATTATAACACGAATAACTTCGGAACGCGCCGTCGGATTCGAGTGCGGTTTTTTTCTTTTTTCACTCATAAATTCAATACTCAATGCGTCACTAGTAACATAATAAAATACTAATAGTGTTTGATTCCAAGTTAGCGAAAAACAGATCAAAATAGAATTCCCAAATACAATGATGAGGAACCTGAAAACGGTAGGTGTGTAGCGGAATGAAAAGATGTACCGTTTGATTATTAATTCAGTTTTATTTTAATTTTTCAAGCAATCTACATTTAATAACAAGTTCAATTGTTCAAATAACTTAATCTACTTATTCATTCAAATTCAACGTTTATTTAGTACTTAACTTAGATTAGGTTAACATAAAGCAACTTAATTTATTTCACGAAGTACTTGAAATATTTGTCTAAAATTAAACCGCGTTTCGTCGCAAATAGCTTTAACAAACGAGAATATTTCAGAGTTGCATTCTCCAAAATACCGTAGGTATGTGTTTGGCTATGACAACTCCGTTAGATGCCTCGCATTGAAATTTTGCGTAACCAAAATACGAATCCAAGTTTGTGAACTACAATTTCAAATCCAAGCAAATTGGCTTATTGAAATACTATAGAAGGATGTTGCATTGAACTCAACTTATAACCTAAGACCTCCCGAATTTAGCAATAATTTAATCAGTAACTAAATTTCCCTGCAATTTATTAGTAATTTTTCTCAGGTAGTGTTAAGTTGAATATTTAGAGTTAATGACCAACGGGCATGCAAACTCTTCATCCGAACTTAACTTCCCCTTGTTATAATTTATAGTTACCTTTTTTAAATGTTGAATGTTTTTAGAGTTGAATTTCTGAGTTGGATATGTAGAGTCGAATGACCAAAGGCATATACATAGACTCTTCATCCGAACCAGGCTGAAAGTAAAAAAGAAGACCGAGCTACCGTGATCTCGGCTTTTTATACCTCCAACTTAACGGTTATTTGTTTCAGTTTCATTCCATTCTGCATGGCTATGTTTACACTTGCAGATCATTTCTCAGCGTTACCAGTCGTGAATTTTTGTTGTCGACCATGTGTAAGGTGTCAGTGATCAAGTGGTCAATGACGTTTACCTGACAGTTCCCGGAATGACAACACAACTTGGTAATAAAAACAATGTAGGTGAGTTCATTTGTTGTATTATTTATTATAAATGCTAATGATTATAATCCATTTTTTACCTTTTAGGTTTACTTAAACTAGGATTACCTGTGGATACTCCAGGAGCGCGTTCAAAAACTTAACCATAGTTAACCATAGTTAACTATGGTTAACTATGGTCGTTCAAAAACTCGCAGGTTAACCACAACATAACCACGAGCATAACTATTTGACGTTCATAAACTACTCATAGTTAACTATGACGTGGTTTAATTTTAACCATACTCCCTGAGTATGGTAAGCTCATAGTTAACAAACACATTCTCAAAAGTAAGAAGAAGACAAAGTTTTTGAACTAAGTGACAGTTGTGTGCAATTTAAATTTGAATCTGAAATTTGAAATTCGGAGAAAAACATGAGTTTGTTAAGAGGAAAAAATGGGGAATTTTATGTGGAAATGCCTGATGGTGAGTACCAAATATATTAAATATATACTTAAGAGTTTTACTAATATTACAAGTAATTACAGGGACTCTTCAAAATATCGAAGTCGACGAAACGAATTGTGGGGATTTATTGATTGCGGAGTCTGCTGTAGCATCAACTTCAAGGCTTTCCAATTCCAACTCTTCAGAAAGTATGTTATTTAAATTTAAGCTTAACTTTAGATGTGTATCATATTATCAACCAATTTAATATTCATTCTTATTTCTTTTTAATAAATACGTTTTTTTATTAGGTGCAAGGCATTCATGGAAGGAGAATGAAGTAAGATGTTTACTGCAAATATACAGAGAGAAAAAACATTTATTCGACGGGACGACTTTAAAAAATGATAATGTCTGGGAGGTGGTGTCCAGCGAAATGCAGAAACAAGGCTATTTAACAAAAGATTCCACGCAATGTAAAAACAAATTTAATAATTTGAAGAAAAAATATAAAAAAATTAAAGACAACAATAATAAGTCAGGAGCGGGAGCAGCAACATTTGAGTACATGGAATGGTTTGAGGAAACGTTTAGCACCGACCACGATATTACACCAGTGGCATACGTGGAAAGTAGCATTCCCAGGGCAATTCCATCGACCTCCCATGCAAGTTTACTAGAAGACAGTTCAACTTCCGAAACAATACCGGGAAAAAGAAAACGTTCGAGTAATAGCGAAACTTTAATAAATTTGTTGGAAGAAATGTCAGCCGAACGAAAAAAATATAGAGAAAATAGAGAAAAAGAAAGACAGAAAGACAGGGAGGAAAAAATCAAAATGCAAAAGGAAGCAGTGGAAACAATTAGGGAAGCCACTGAGGTTTTCAAGAGTACTATGGAGAAATTAATTGACAAACTCTGAAGAATATTTACAATTATTATTTATTTACCAAATTACATGTTTATATGAATTATTAAAAAAACATCATAATGAATTTAAACAGTTTTGTATTATTCCTTACCGCCTTAATTCTGCTGCCATGAAGTCTCGAAGAGCACTCCCAGTTGGAGTATGATCTGTACTGACATTATAAATAGTTTGGTTTTCAATAACATCGCTCATTCCATCGGCTATGTAGGTATCTGTAAGTTCATCCGGAAATAGTAGGCAAATATTGTGCATAGTGCAACAAGCCAAAACTGTTGCAGGAATCGCCGCCACTCTATTCATATCAACTTTTTTTAATCTTCTCCACCGGCCAAATAGAAGAGCAAAACTTCTTTCAATGACCTGTCTTGCCGAACTATGACACTTGTTAAATTTCTTCTTGATGTCGGAGAGGTTCCCATAATCAAGATAAGGTGGAATGCACCAACGCTTAACAGGGTACGCTTTATCTCCTAATATGACTGAATTCCATGGAAACATACTCTCATGAAAGTCTTCAGCTTTTTCGTACAATAATGAATTTCGAAATATTCTGGCGTCATGGACAGAGCTCGGATATCCCACAGAGCAATCCAAGAATCTCATTTGATGATCACAAACAGCTTGCAATGTTATCGAATGAAACTTCTTTCTGTTTGTATAACAATGTGCTTGTTCTCTTGGTGCTTTTATGGCCACATAAGTTCCGTCGATAGCTCCGATGCAGTTTTTAATACCTGAAATCAGCTCAAATTCTAGTCTTGAAGTAGTCATCTCTGGTTCTGTTGGCCAACGAATTACTTCTGGTGAGATTTTATTTATAGCATTTATGATCCGAAAAAACGTACAAGATAAGGATGACTTCGGCATATCAAATCTTTCGCTTACAGATCTGAAAGCACACGAACATTATGTAATCTAATCTGATTATGTTCTAACAGAATCTATTTTACCTATAACATTCTTGATTTGCTAAAAGCCAAATCACGGAAAGTAGTTGCTTTTCTACATCAATCATATGTCGCCCTACATCTTTATCTTTCAAATTATGTCGTACTTTGCTTAACAAATATTGAAAAGCTTGTCTTGTTAGTCGAAAATGTCGTTGGAATTCAATTTGGCTATGATTTCTAACAACTCCTTCAATGAATCCCCTGATGCGGTTTGGCTCATTTTTAATATATTGTGCTGTTAACGCAATGCACGTTTCATCATCAGTCTCTGAGTCGCTGCTCGAGTCGGAGGTATCCATATCCATAATCTATGAATGAATATTCAAGTATAGGACAATTTATATAATTACACTAATTTACTTTATTCAAAGCGGCATTAATTGATCTACGAAAATGATCCACTGCTGTATTTATAGCCGCTGCTACTAATATTCGCTTTCTATTTTCATCCATTTTATTTGGTTGGTTGAGCGACTGTATTGTTGTATAGCTTTCCTCCAATTTAAAGAAGTTCTTGTTTACTTTACTTCAAATGCACCACTCAATTCTTATCAATGACATTTCATGCTTCTTCTTTCATGCCGTAGTTAACTATGGTCCGTTCAAAAATACCCTGGTGGTTAAGCATAACTCTGTGGTTAAGTGGCTTCGATGAGCATAACTATGGCTAACCACGGGGTTAACTATGGTTAAGTTTTTGAACGCGCTCCAGGTAAGGTAGGTATTTTTACAATTCATTGTACTTAACTTTATTTCATGAGTTTCTTTCAGAATTTGACTGAACATACTCCCCCCCGTTGAACATTTATGTTCAACCTTTCTTTGATTTTGGCTAACCCCCTCTTATGATAGTGAGAAAAGATTACTTGGCCATCAGCTCTTACTTTCAATTGAGCTTGATAGCGATTGGGCAGGTTAATAGTTTTTGTTCTATTCCTGCGAGCCTGAATCTCCCTAAAATTAATTCTATTAATAACATCTTGTGGTAAAAAAAGTTCAACGCCCTCCCGAGTCACAAATTTTTGCAGGGAGTTGGTTCGGCGCATCTCGACCTCTTCGATAGTGGTTGTAGGACGCAACCTCTGAACCTCGGTGATTCGTGACCCATTGACTACTACCGGCGCTTGAATGGTGGGATTAGTATGTGGAGTTATGTTGATGTTTGACTCTGTTGTTGACAGTGTCGGTGGCCTCAGCATGATGTTTTCCAAAACCTTAATTTGTTTGCCCGGTGGAAACTTTGACCCTTTTGAGTTATCGTTAGCAGCTCTCGAGGATATTGAACCTGTTCCTCTGATTGGGATCACCTCACCTCCCTCTTCATAAAACATCTGCTCCTCTTCCAAACTTAATGATGGAAAGGTTGGATCATCAAAGCAGATGTCTAAGACGTCGTCATCTCCAATTAATTGGTAGTCATGGATGTCTGCAGGGCTCACTGATGATTCGCTCGAAATGCTTATCACCCCATCGGTGTTGTTGCTCGATGAGGATGAAGATGATCTCGAGCTGCTCGATGAAGATGCGGATGAGCTCGAACTGCTCGATGAAGATGAGCTTGAACTCGAGCTGCTTGATGAACATGAGCTTGAACTGCTCGATGACGATGAGCTCGAGATGCTTATGATATCATCATAAGAGATGATTGGTCGGCTTTGGTTCATCTGAAATTATACTGGTAAGTATCCCGTTTTTTTTAATTTTGTGAACAACCACAAGACGACACGACATGAACCTGACACATAATTTGTTAGTTAACTGGCAGTTTAACCAGTTTAGCAACTGGTCGCTTGAATTGTGTTGTTTGGGTACGCACATCTGCAACGCGTACGATGCCATCTGTTCCTGGGTATGTTTTTATTATAACACCCATTGGCCAGCAAGTGGGGTGGGTGTTTTCATTTTGAATTAATACCACATCTCCTTCCTCGAGATTTGCGACATTTTGGAGCCATTTAGGTCGATTTTGCAGCTGATTTAAATAATCCCTTGACCAACATTTCCAGAATTGTTGAATGATCTGCTGTACGTGTTTCCATCTATTTACTAACATTGGTTTTTCCTGGTTATATTCGGGTTCCGGTATTGTAGTTAACGACTGGCCAACCAAGAAATGTCCGGGTGTCAGCATAAAATTTTCCTCTGAGTCATTGCGCAGGTAGCATAAAGGTCTTGAATTTAAACAGGCTTCTACCTGCGATAACAAGGTTGCATATTCCTCAAATGTAAGCGCTGAATTGCCAACACATCGACGTAAATGATACTTGGCACTTTTTACTCCAGCCTCCCATAAGCCTCCGAAATGAGGGGCTGCCGGGGGGTTCATGTGCCAAGTGATTGTTTTGTTTGTACAATACCTATGAGCAGCTGGCCAGGACGATTTGATTGCCATGTGTAAATCCTTGTCCAACAGTGTTTTTCCTCCCACGAAATTTGTCCCGCAGTCCGAATATATGTGACTACACATCCCTCTTCGCGCAATAAATCTCTTGAGTGCTGCAACAAACGCTTCTGCAGTCAGGCTTGAAACTAATTCAAGGTGTATGGCCTTTGTAGCCATGCAAACAAAGACACAGAAATAAGCCTTTTGCAGTTTTGCATTTCGAAGTGAAGATGTCTTTAGCATTATTGGGCCAGCATAATCAACTCCCACCTGTGCAAAGGGTTTTGAAATGTTAACTCTGGCCGCTGGTAAACTACCCATCCTAGGTGTGATGCCCCTCTGGCGTTGTCTAAAACACTTTATACATTTGTGAAGTCGTGTTGTGATACAACGCCGGCCATCTAAAATCCAATAAAGATCCCGGATTGTATTTAAAACTAATGACGGGTTCCCATGTAATGTTTCAAGGTGAACTTTATCAATAATTAGTCCAGTGACATGATGATTACGAGGTAATATAATAGGAAACTTTCTGTTATACCGCATTGTTGCATTTGCCAACCTTCCACCCACTCTAATTAATCCGGCTTTATCTAGATGAGGATTAAGTTTAAATAATTTACTATGTTTTGAAACTGATTCCCCTTTGGACAAGTTATTATACTCTTTCATAAATTCTGAACGTTGAACCAGCTGTAGAATTACCAGACGTGACGCAATGTACTCTTCCGTTGATAGTTGACCATAACGCCTTGAATTTGGATGTCGACAATTGAAGATGAAACGTTGAATAACAGCAATGATCCGAATTAATTGAGTGATCGAAGAGTATTTCAACAATATATCCTCTTTGAAATTAGTTAGAAAGTTGTGAACTTTGGGTTGCCTTTGCTCCAATGTGGTTGACTCCTGAACTTGAACTTGGCTGGGCCAATTTTCTTGACCTTGGGATAACCATTGTGGTCCGTGCCACCAGAGATTATTTCCTAGTAACTGCTTGCATGAAAGTCCCCGTGATGCGAGATCTGCTGGGTTATGTTTGGTCGGAACATGACGCCAGCTTTCAAACCTTAAATATTCCTGAATCTCTACAATTCTGTTGGCTACATATGTCTTCCATTTAGACGGATGTTCTTTGATCCACTGCAGCACGATTGTTGAATCAGTCCATGCTGTAACTGGAACATTCTGTAAATTCATCCCCTGCATAATTGTTTTTAGTAGTCTTACTAAAAGTACTGCCCCATTTAATTCTAATCGTGGTATTGTTATAGGTTTGATTGGTGCTACCTTAGATTTAGCCGCTAACAAATGTACGAAAATGTTGTTTTGTTCCAGTTGTATTCTGATATATACCGCTGCTGCATATCCCTTCGATGAAGCATCACAGAATCCATGAATCTCCAAACTTGCATCTAACGTGTAATTAATCCAGCGAGGTATTTTCAATTCCTTTAAGTATTTTAAGTTTTCCTTATACGTTCTCCATTGATCGCTAATCCTTTCAGATACTGCTGCATCCCACGATGTACCTGTGATCCACAATTCCTGCATCAGTAATTTTGCCTGAATTACAATTGGTGCCAGCCAGCCCAGGGGGTCATACAAGGAAGCAACACCAGAAAAAATTACTCTTTTAGTGAGTACTGGAGGGGATGGCATGTCCTTTATGTTGTAAGTAAAGTGGTCGTGATTAGGATACCATATGAGACCAAGTGTTTTAACTGATCCTGCCTCAGAAATTAGTAGTGCACTCTTATGTTCTACTAATTCCTGTGGTAAGTCGTTCAGTAATTGAACATCATTACTGCACCATTTTCTTAGGTTGAAGCCCGCTGAATTCATGATTTCGATAAGTTGATCCCTTAATAGTTTCGCGTTTTCTTGATTATCAGCCCCAGTTAATAAATCGTCGACATAAAAACTGCTGAGTATGGTTTTTGCTGCCAACGGCCACTTTTCCTTTCCATCGTCCGCCAACTGTTGAAGAGTCCTTATTGCCAAGTAAGGTGCTGAAGTAGTGCCAAACGTAACAGTTTGTAATTGATAATCCTGAATTAAATTTGTTTTGGGATGTCGCCATACTATTCGTTGATACGTTGCGTCGTCTGGGTGTATTTGTATCATCCTGTACATCTTTTCAATATCAGCGCTCATCGCAACTTTATGCTTTCTCCAATTCAGCAAATTCAGAAACAGTGTAGGCTGCAATGTTGGACCCTTTAACATGAACTCATTCAGTGACCTCCCATTCGATGTTTTTGCGGACGCGTCGAAGACAACACGCAGTTTCGTTGTGGTACTATCCTTTAGAACCGCATGATGAGGTATATAATAATGCGGCTCACCCTGTTGTGGTGGTTCTATCTCCTCCATATGATTTAATTTGATATATTCATCTAAACACTTTTCGTACTCTCCTTTTAATTCTGGATTTTTTTGTAATTTGTGTTGCAAAGATTGAAATCTCCTCAGTGCCTGAGATCTGGATTCTCCCAAAGATGGTGGTTCATTGTTGAAGAAAGGTAGCCTTACTTGATATTTCCCGGATTCTAGCCGTTTGCAAGTCTCCTTGAAGAAATTTTGACATAACTGATCCTCGGGTGATAGTATATTCTTAGTAGGAATTTCCTCCTCTTCCCAAAATTTCCTCAGTTGTACTTCAATTGAGTCTGACATAGCCATAAATGTTCGTAGATTTTTTGGTTGAATACTTTGTGCAGATCCGAGCAAGATCCATCCAAGGGTTGTTTTAATAGCAGTAGGTGTACCACGTTCTCCCTGAATAATTCCTTTCCTGATGATTTGAGCATAAACTTTAGCTCCTAACAAAGCATCAATTATACCGGGTTTCCAATAATCTGGGTCTGCAAGATTCAGCTTATGTAGATGATTGCAGTTTCTCCTTGAAATTTCCTTCGTCGGAAGATGATTCGTGATTTGATCAATGATTAGGAAGTCCTCTTCGATTGATACCCCTGTGGATTGACGTGACTTGAATTTGATTTTTGTTTCCCGTGTAGAAGTTCCTGTTTGTTGTGAATTTAAGCCTGTAATAGTGACTGCTGTTGGCCTGCAGTCCGTTGATAATTTTTGCCATGCTGATTTAGTAATAAACGATGAGTCTGAACCGGAATCAATTAAACATCGAAGAATTTCCGTGTTCCCCCGTTGTCCTTGTGCCCTTATTAATGCTGTTGATAGTAATGCCTGATGAGACCATTCCCTACTTAGATAAGTTTGGCTGGTAAGTAGAGGATCCGTGCTCGAACTTGTGCTTTCCTTAATTTCTTTGACTTGTTGATTGGCTTCTGAATCAGTATTCCGTTTTCCAGGTGTTGAAATTGCTGCATCTGCCTCCTCATGTAATAATGTGTGATGTTTCCTTTGACATTTTAAACATCGAAATTTGCTTATGCATTCCTTTACCGAATGCCCCTTTGTTAGACAGTTATAACAGTACCCTGTTGCAGAAATTAATTTCCGTTTTGCCCTAATGTCCATTTTTTGAAATTTTGGACATTTTTGTAATGCATGTGACTCATTACATGCCCCGCATTTTATTGTTTTGGTAACGTGATAAGCTTTTGTTGCTGTAGTTATATTTGGTTTGGAGTTTTGTTGTTTGCCTTGATTTGATTTAGCAGAAATTGTATCTGAGATTGCTTCTAATACTTTCAGCCGCGTGTTTAGAAATGTTTTGAATTGTGGAAAATCCGGTAAATTTTGCGTTGCCCCTTGATACTCTTCCCATTTTTTCAATGTAACGAATGGTAATTTCTGGACTAAAATGTGGACCAGCAGTAAATCCCATCCCGACGTGTTTATCTGCAACGCCCTTAATTGTTGCAGACACTCCTCTGTTGTATCAATTAATGACTTTAAACCTCCCGCGGTCTCCGTAGTTACTTTCGGTTGACTTAATAGCGCCTTTAATTGATGATTAGTTAGAATTCGTTTATTTTCAAACCTATTTTTAAGTTTCTCCAAAGCAGGTACATAGTCTTCATTAGTGATGGGTGTGTGCCTTAACAGCTTTTCTGCATCGCCCGTTAATGCTGATTTTAGATAATATAATTTTTGAACTGGTTTCAGTTTTGTGTTATTGTGGACCAACGCTACAAAAAGATCGTAGAACGAGCGCCACGAATCGTAATCCCCATTGAATTTTGTTAACGCCATTTTCGGTAAAACATTTCCCTCCGCCTCAGTGTGACCGTGTGGGTTGAAAATCTGCGTTGAATGTACAATGTCTGTAGAAGGTCGTAGAGCATCCAATATTTCCCCAACATATTGACAATACTTGCCCTCCAATTGTCCATAGTTATCCTCCGTGATATAACTATGATTTGATAAATTTGTATGTTGACTAAGCAATTCCTGGATCGCTTGATCTATCGGTGTGTACTC
Organism: Machimus atricapillus; assembly: GCA_933228815.1. Lineage (NCBI taxonomy): Eukaryota > Metazoa > Arthropoda > Insecta > Diptera > Asilidae > Machimus > Machimus atricapillus. Next base: position 10,818,413 of record OW121788.1, read on the forward strand.
TGCCCACACCTTTTGCAACTCTTCGAGTTTTACCTCGTAAAAACCCCTTGTCCTTTGTTCTAATGGTGTTTGTACACCTCTTTGAATGGACCTTTCTAAGCGAGTTCTTAATGCATTTTCCTTCAATAGTAATTCCCTTAATTTTTTCATTATGATTGACTATATTATTAAAGTAGGTTTGCTTGAAGAGTACCAATTAACAATTTTTACTTAAATTAACTCAAACGGTTCCTGGATGGAACCACCAAATGTTTGATTCCAAGTTAGCGAAAAACAGATCAAAATAGAATTCCCAAATACAATGATGAGGAACCTGAAAACGGTAGGTGTGTAGCGGAATGAAAAGATGTACCGTTTGATTATTAATTCAGTTTTATTTTAATTTTTCAAGCAATCTACATTTAATAACAAGTTCAATTGTTCAAATAACTTAATCTACTTATTCATTCAAATTCGACGTTTATTTAGTACTTAACTTAGATTAGGTTAACATAAAGCAACTTAATTTATTTCACGAAGTACTTGAAATATTTGTCTAAAATTAAACCGCGTTTCGTCGCAAATAGCTTTAACAAACGAGAATATTTCAGAGTTGCATTCTCCAAAATACCGTAGGTATGTGTTTGGCTATGACAACTCCGTTAGATGCCTCGCATTGAAATTTTGCGTAACCAAAATATGAATCCAAGTTTGTGAACTACAATTTCAAATCCAAGCAAATTGGCTTATTGAAATACTATAGAAGGATGTTGCATTGAACTCAACTTATAACCTAAGACCTCCCGAATTTAGCAATAATTGAATCACTAACTAAATTTCCCTGCAATTTATTAGTAATTTTTCTCAGGTAGTGTTAAGTTGAATATTTAGAGTTAATGACCAACGGGCATGCAAACTCTTCATCCGAACTTAACTTCCCCTTGTTATAATTTATAGTTACCTTTTTTAAATGTTGAATGTTTTTAGAGTTGAATTTCTGAGTTGGATATGTAGAGTCGAATGACCAAAGGCATATAGACTCTTCATCCGAACCAGGCTGAAAGTAAAAAAGAAGACCGAGCTACCGTGATCTCGGCTTTTTATACCTCCAACTTAACGGTTATTTGTTTCAGTTTCATTCCATTCTGCATGGCTATGTTTACACTTGCAGATCATTTCTCAGCGTTACCAGTCGTGAATTTTTGTTGTCGACCATGTGTAAGGTGTCAGTGATCAAGTGGTCAATGACGTTTACCTGACAGTTCCCGGAATGACAACACAACTTGGTAATAAAAACAATGTAGGTGAGTTCATTTGTTGTATTATTTATTATAAATGCTAATGATTATAATCCATTTTTTACCTTTTAGGTTTACTTAAACTAGGATTACCTGTGGATACTCCAGGTAAGGTAGGTATTTTTACAATTCATTGTACTTAACTTTATTTCATGAGTTTCTTTCAGAATTTGACTGAACAAATAGCAATCCGAAACATATTTTACACCAAGCATTTTATGCTAAGCCAAAGCCGGGCTAGGTAGCTCGAGAAACATACGGCGAAACGGAAAATGGAATATCCGTAAGGGAAAATCCCATAGCACCCAGTAATTCTAATTGCATTCAAATACGAGCAACAAGAAAATGAATAGGACTTAGCTGTGTAATTTAAGATGATTGATCCACCGCAGTCCGATACCTGTGGCCCAGCCTCCTCGATTCTTGAGCGTCCACCACGCTGCCGTCACAATCTGCCGGCATCCCGGGAATCCTCCTCTACCGCATCCACTTTCTCCTGCTCCTTCCAGGTTCCAAACAATTCCCGATTGAATCTCCACCTTTCCCCGCAACCTTTCCTCTGGATCGGCTCTTCCTTCCTCTTTAACTCCTAATTTGATATTCCCAATTTGATTTAAAAGAAACTGACTACTGGTCCGCTGTCCGACGTCACTACTCCAACTCCGATCCAAGACTGACTGCACGATCGCGCTGCACCACGAGAGAGCCGCCCGCTTCGCCTACCGGAGTACTTCAACCGGCGACTCGGTTAGTGATGTTTCCCAATTTAAGAAAGGAAAATATACTTGTTTTGGTCCCCTGATTTGTGGTGATTCGCTTCGAGGCAAAATACACTTTGGTGACGTCTCGATACATTGGATACTTGTTGGACTTCCTCCGGGTTACTGTTGGCTCGTGCTCGCGTTGCGTTGTGAGTGACTTAGACGTAATTATGATTCCACTTATGGTGAGAGATAATGTGACCGGGACGCGCTGGAGGCTGAGGCCAGGTAACTATCTCCAGAACAACCTCGAAAGACTGCCTCCTTTTAAATTACTTCCTCCCATTACAGAAGCACGACTACCTTACGCGCCACGGATCCCGAACTACCTTCAGACCGACGCGACGTACAATATTTCTCCGGTAAGTAATTACCTTAAACAACTTATTCAAATGTTCAACTTGTACTTCACGCATTTTAGAACGCTACCTATCTTAGACTACAATGATTATCACTTTCCGCAATTATGTTACTACGGCAATGATCTCTAACTGTTACTTCGTGCATATTCGCATATCGTAAACAATACAAGCTACTTTGTTACTTAACTGCTAAGACTAAATAATCGTTAGCTACTACTAAACTAATAATACTAATAATTCTTCTTCTTTTTCTCAGGTTCGATGACGACTTCCCATCATACTAATAATTCTCCTTCTTCTTCTCAGGTTCGATGACGACTTCCCATCCGGTCAGCTTAGAGCTCCTTGCACTGAGAGTAATCGTTCGCCTCAATGGTTTCAGAGGCAATTGGAGATTCCCTTGATTCTGGGATCCCACATGCCGTTTACGAAGAGTATTCACTCCCTCCAGTCCCCCTTCGTGCCAAAAGTAAGTGGCACGCTCCACAGGTATGCCAATAATGCCACGGATTCTCCTTCCCTGGTAAGTATGCCAATCACTTCCCGCTACAGATTCTGAAATTATAAAAGTCTCTGCAGCTTCCGAGGTTCAATAAACAAGCAGGGACAACACAGAATACCCCTATACCGCGACTTATTAATTGGACTGCTCTTACAATTTTACAATTTATTTATTTATATATTTCTTTATTGTAACAATTGAAGGAGGAGGTTTTTTAGTGGGTGCGAGTCCCACACACCAAGGTGAGGAAATCCTCCCTTGAGGGTGCATTATGCATTTTTCCTACTCCTTCAAAAAAAACACGAACATATGTATAAGTTAATAACAAAACTTTTACGTTTTTTATCGGCTGAACAATTTATTGAGATGATATTCTTATGACAAGTCGACTACAACTGAATCTTAAATTTAGAGACGCGCTTCGTTAGCTGAGATGCAGAAAATAGTTCCCATAGAAAAGTCACGTACAAGAGGTTTCAGGTGACGGCGCTGGCATCCTGCAACGTAGCGTCTGCGACACTGCAGAAATGTGATATTTAGGCGTTTCGTGGAAGGCGAACGTTATTTGTGTTAACCCTTCCCCTCTTAGATCCGAATGTCCTCATTTGGTTAAAAAAATGGAGTGTCGTAAAATTTCTTTTTAGGGGCTTTTGGCAAAATGATTTTTGTTACTGCTGGTTTATCTTCAGACTGATCATTATGATCCTGTCGTGTAGCTGTGTTTTCTTCTAAAGGTTGTAACTCGACTGCTGCCGGTTGATCTGAATTGGCTGCACTGATGACAATAGGTTTCCGTTTTCTACATTTGATTATCAGGAAGATTATTAAAACGATGAAAAAAATTGCGGTGGACCCGTAGGTAGTAATTTGTAGGACATTCCTTTCGACCCGAAGAGTGGCGATTTCATCTGTGTTGTTGATATGGATCTCTTTCATCATTTGGAGTGATAGGACCTCTTTATATTGACCCTCGTAGGGAGTAAGTTGTAAGATGGCTGGAAGTATCTGCGTTGTTGTCTGTTCCCCTGAGATGAACATTTTGCCACCAATTGATATGGTAGTGTTATGGAATTTTATTAGAAATGTCCCATTGAGGCTACGAAATTCGCCCTCGATGCCGATATTCCCATAAAAATTGTTTAGCAATATTAAGCCTTCTGAAATCTCTTCTACTGATCGTATGTGTTGGTCGTAACTTTGACTGCATTTCGACGGCCGGCTATCCAATAGATTCGGTAAGCATGTTGAATTACTTAAGTCTGTGAGATATTCCTGATTACAAATTGACAGTGAATCCACTACTTTACATGCTTTAATTATTCCAAAAACTTTATTATGACCTCTTAATATTTTATCGTATTCTATTGCAATAGTTTTTTCGTTTCTTTTGACTGGTTTAATTAACAACTTTTCATAAGGTTCAGACGTGGTTATAGGTAAGTTAACAATATAAAGTAAACATGAACTATTAGTTATAATTTTAACATTTGCAAAATTTAGTGCCTCCTCTGGGCTAGCATATGGTAAACTCTCCTATTCTATTTTACTAATAGCTAATTTTACTTCTGAATTTGACAAAATAAGGGAATTAATTACTCCTGCCTTTGCCCAATGAATGGCATAATTTACATTAATTATTTCTTCTTTAATCAATCTTAATTTATACTGGAGATTAAAAGCTAATGGATTATCAATACTTCCTCCCTTCTTAATTCGTAATATTTTAAGAGTCCCTCGAGTTTCGAATTAACGAGTGTCGACTGTATTATATTTATTGTTTGAACATTTTTGAATATTTTTTCTCAGCACTTTGTGCTTACTATTACACCGTTATAACGGTCACTCGTTCATTGCGGAAAATTTCATTTGTCTTACACAGCACGTTGCTGCTACGATTATTGTTGGTGCATTAATCTCGCGGAATTCTCTGCCCTTCTTTAACACAAAATTGTATATCATATTTTAATAATTCTTTAACTCTACTTTAGCACGGAAAGTGCATTTATTTGTGCTCTAATTTGCGTTTGGAACATTGTGATTGACTCTAATTGATTCTCAGTGAATCATTATAAAACCTCCGGTAAATTTTCTAAAATTTTAGTGTTCAGTCACTCATCCTTTGAGATCGGCTAGAACAACCACCTTCTCCGTGGGGGCGCCATCACTGATTAGGTTCAGTGCAATTCTTTTTCATTAAGATGGCTTCGTTCGGCAAATTGAAAGTTCACAAATGTACAAAATAAAAATTTGCATACAATTATAATAATATTTTTAATATTTTTTAAAATTTATGTTTCTTTAATTATATTGTATAAATTTGTTTTATTATACTATTTTCTTTACAAATATTTTATAACTTATAAAAAAACCAATATATGTATATAATTATATAATATATATTATATATATATATATATACACACATATATATATATAATATATAATATATACAATATATATATACAATATATATATATATTATATATATATGTAGGATATTTTACAAAATGCCTACTGGAGTGATTTTCCTTTTACAAAAAATGCCTTCCGGAGTGATTTTCCTTTTACAAAAAATTCCTACCGGAGTGATTTTCCTTTTACAAAAAATTCCTACCGGAGTGATTTTCCTTTTACAAAAAATTCCTACCGGAGTGATTTTCCTTTTACAAAAAATTCCTACCGGAGTGATTTTCCTTTTACAAAAAATTCCTACCGGAGTGATTTTCCTTTTACAAAAAATTCCTACCGGAGTGATTTTCCTTTTACGAAAAATTCCTACCGGAGTGATTTTCCTTTTACAAAAAATTCCTACCGGAGTGATTTTCCTTTTACAAAAAATTCCTACCGGAGTGATTTTCCTTTTACAAAAAATTCCTACCGGAGTGATTTTCCTTTTACAAAAAATTCCTACCGGAGTGATTTTCCTTTTACAAAAAATGCCTACCGGAGTGATTTTCCTTTTACAAAAAATTCCTACCGGAGTGATTTTCCTTTTACAAAAAATTCCTACCGGAGTGATTTTCCTTTTACAAAAAATTCCTACCGGAGTGATTTTCCTTTTACAAAAAATTCCTACCGGAGTGATTTTCCTTTTACAAAAAATTCCTACCGGAGTGATTTTCCTTTTACAAAAAATGCCTACCGGAGTGATTTTCCTTTTACGAAAAATTCCTACCGGAGTGATTTTCCTTTTACAAAAAATTCCTACCGGAGTGATTTTCCTTTTACAAAAAATTCCTACCGGAGTGATTTTCCTGTTACAAAAAATTCCTACCGGAGTGATTTTCCTGTTACAAAAAATTCCTACCGGAGTGATTTTCCTTTTACAAAAAATTCCTACCGGAGTGATTTTCCTTTTACAAAAAATTCCTACCGGAGTGATTTTCCTTTTACAAAAAATTCCTACCGGAGTGATTTTCCTTTTACAAAAAATTCCTACCGGAGTGATTTTCCTTTTACAAAAAATTCCTACCGGAGTGATTTTCCTTTTACAAAAAATTCCTACCGGAGTGATTTTCCTTTTACAAAAAATTCCTACCGGAGTGATTTCCCTTTTACAAAATGCACACTTACTGAATATTTCCCTTTTACAAAATGCACACTAACTCAATATTTCCCTTTTACAAAATGCATTATAAGTAAATATTTCTCTTTTACGAAATAAAAATGATTTTCTTTCAAACGACAAGTGTGAATTTATAAAATATTTGTAAAGAAAATGGTATAATAAAACAAATTTATGCAATATAATTAAAGAAACGTATATTTTAAAAAATATTAAAAATATTATTATAATTGTACGCATTTTTTATTTTGTACATTTGTGAACTTTCAATTTTCCGAACGAAGCCATTGTAGCCATCTTAATGAAAAAGAATTGCACTGAACCTAATCAGTGATGGCGCCCCCACGGAGAAGGTGGTAAGTACTCTCATGTCACTTTTTATTTACTAAATATTTATTTTCTTTCAGATAAAGCTAAATAGGAATAGCGTAATAAGAAGTGCTGTGCGGTGGAGTGGAAGTTACCAGTGTGAGTGAGTAGTTTTAAATTAACAATTGTGAAGAAATTGTGCAAATGAGAAAAATTTTGCGGCGAAATATTTAAGTTTCAACTTTGACAAAACGTCAAAATTAAAAGTTAAATATTTTAAAAACTATAGACGCGCGCCGCAAAATTTTTGCATATTCTTCCGTTCTAGCCTCAACGGAAGCCACTTGCACAATTTCGTCCAATTCGGGGATCAACCCACTAATATCAATTTGTTCCGGACCGTCTAGGGGACATTACTTCGGGGTGGAGTCCTATGTTATCGCCTCCTTGAGGCACCCTCCGTCCGCCGCGCCGACCGACACCCACCCGTCTACCCTCCCCCAGCCAACAGGGGCTCCCTTAGGAACTCCTGTTATTGTCATGTTCCTTCTGACGAAGGATCCCTCTCGCGAAAGAGGCAACCCTCCGCCAGAAATCGTCACTCTGCAGCATAACCCCGACTATATTGTCCGGGGTTACGCTGCCCGTCGCCGCCTCCAAATCGGCCCTCTCCGCTCCCCAACGGGCACATTCGAAGAATGTGTGGAGAGCGGAGTCCGATGAGGAGTCGCAGTACGAGCAGCCCGGGCTCGGCACCTTTCCCAAACGGTGGAGAAAGGCCCGGAAATGCCCGTGCCCCGTCAGCATTTGGGTGAGGTAGTAATCCACCGAGCTGTCCACCGGCCCCGCGACTCCCCATCCCACCTGTCCTGCCAGGACGCCATGGTCCTGACACGGGCCACCCTCGCGGCCTCTTTCCTCCCTAGGGCAGACTTGTCCCGGTGGACGGACTGCCGCTCCCTGGCTAGGAGGTTAATTGGAATGACCCCCGCGACCACCAGCACCGCCGGCTCCGAGACCGTGCGGTAGGAGCTCGCGATGAGAAGCGCCGCGCGTCGTTGTACCGCAAGTATGCGCTTGCGGTACTTTTCCCACCGCATCGCGTCGGCCCAGACCTCTGCTCCGTAGAGCATTATAGCCTCGGTCGTGCGGAGCAACAAACGCCTTTTGCAGGGTCTGGGTCCACCAATGTTGGCCATGACCCTGCTCAGCGCCGCCGTTACCGCAGCCGCCTTGTCGGCCCGACCCCTGATTTCGTCCCAGAAGGCAAGCCTGCAATCGAGGCTTACCCCCAGGTACTTAACCACTGGACCGTCATGTCCCCTACCCGCATCTCCCTCAACAGATCGATGCGCTTCTTTGTAAGAAGGACGATCTCGGTCTTGGCGAGTGCCAACTCCAGCCCGTGGTCGCTCAGCCATTAAGTCACCCGACGCATAACCTGGTTGAGCCTCATTTGAGCCTTGTCGACATCTCTGGCGGTAATAACCGCTGCGATGTCGTCGGCGTATCCAACCAGGAAAGACCCTTCTGGCATCTCCAAACGTAGGATCCCGTCATATGTGTAATTCCATATGTCGGGACCCAGTACGGAGCCTTGGGCCGCCCCCGCCGAAAGAACCCTCGTCTCCGGGCCGTCTTCCGTCTCGAAGGTGAGGGTGCGATCGTTCAGGTAATCCCTCATCAACTGTAATAGATACTGAGGGACCCTGAAGTCACGCTCGAGCGCATTGAGCGCGTCCCCCCACCTCACCGAGTTGAAGGCGTTGCGCATGTGGATGCCAAGAAAAAGGGAAATGGTATTACCTGGGGTTTCTTCTTTAAATTAAATGCCTTCTAATTTTTACGATCTCTTCTGAGGTAGGAACTTCATGAGGTTCTTACTGCGTCCATGTAATTTCTTTCCCTTGGCTCCTCCAAATTTCTTATTTATATATTTTCTTGAATCTTTTGATATTTTTGAAGTAAAACTTCTTTACGCACGCTTGACTTGGGGAGTAAGCTGGTGAATGCCCTAGGAAAAGTGTTACGATTTAAAGTGACACTGTGGCCTGGTTGGTACCATACCGTCGCACACTCCCGCACAGAGGACATAGAGGGCTCGACGGTCGCGCGGCGAGGCGCGGCGTATCTGGCTGCATCCATCGGGCCGAGCGACAGCAGCGGGCGGCCCCATTTCGGTGACGCGCTCTGCGGCGCGGCGCGGTGCCTGTTTCTGTAGAGTGGAGGCCCGTGGGACGCTCCGCTGCTGCTTCTGCTGATGCTGGTGCTGCTGACGCTGATTCGGGAACTTAACTCGATTCGCCACAATCAGCGGCGGCGGCAGCAAACGATCAGTTAATTTTTGCACGCGGGAGAATTCATATATACATATATAAACATATATATATACATACATATAGATGGAGCTAAAGAAGTTTTACTTCAGTCGTGTGGTCTAAAGCACACTCGTTTTTTTTTTTATTTAAACCTTTTTTTTTTTAAAAAAAACTTTTTTTTAATAAGGAAACGACTTAATATGGAATGTTGAATTTAATTAGAAAACATTTTTTTTTTATTTTTCTTTTAATATTTCCTTTTAAAAGTATTTTGGCTGTTTTCAGTTGAGATTCTGTTAGAACACTGAATTTTTGTTTTGCAATTTTCTTTTCGAACAAATTTTTATTTTCAAAGCTACTTTATAAATATTTTCCCAAAAGTACTTTGTTAGACATTGCCAAAATTGGGTCTCGAAATGTCGAGAATCGAAATTACTAACACCACAATACCCCCTTCCTAGCGATTAGTAGAAGGGCGAAACCGAAATTTTGATTCAAAATTTAAAATGTTTTAGGTCAACTAATTTTTTAAGAATTGTATCTAACGTGGTTTTTTTGTTTAATGGACACTGGTCCGTTATTTATAAAATTTTGAGTGTGAACAGTCACCGGCTGTTCCTTTGGTAAAGATAAGTTAGCTTGTATATTTTTGTTAAGATTTATGTTTTTGTGGCTAGTAAATTCATCTAAGCAATATTGTGTAAAGTACGGCTTTAGACGGTCTAGAGAGATATTAACGTTTTTATTTTTAATTTTAACCGTGAAAAAATCCTGATGCCTTTCAATCACTGGAAAGGGTCCTTTGTAACAAGGACTAAGAGTCTCTTTGGATGCATCGTTCCTTACTAGAACATGAGAGGAAGATTCCAGGCTTTCAAATGTGAAAAACTTTACTTTAGAGTGATTTGAAGCCGAAACAGGACGAACTTTATTAAAAAATATTTTTAAACGATTAACAAAATCAGTTTAATGCAATGTTTGCTGTTTAGATTCAACAAAATCTCCCGGAAGTCTTAATGACTGACCATAAAGCAATTCAGCAGAAGTGGCGGCAAACTCTTCACAGAAAGCCGTTCTTAAACCAAGAAGAATTGATGGCAAAGCATCTGTCCATGAAATTGAATTATATGTTCTGATGGCAGCTTTAAAAGTTCTATGCCAGCGTTCCAGAAAACCATTCGATTGAGGATGGTAATGCCCATTCTCCAATTGCGAACCAACCAACTACGAACCACCGAACGAAAAAGTTCAACCCCGTGTAAAGTATTAAGCCCTTGCCTGTAGTTGTGCCTGCCAGCTGCGAAAACACAATCGGGCAAATGTTAAATGTGGAAGTTTTTACCACTTTTTGAGCGGAAAAACTTCTCAATTTAACTTTTTATATTTTCCTGAAATTACCGTGCACATTTTTATAAGCGCTTCATGTTATAATTACTCTAATGATGTTTTCACAACCGGCGGAAAAGCTGCGGCGACGTCACTATTCTGGTACAATATCGTTGCCGAATGGGGGACTATTACTTTTGGTTAAACGCACACATTTAAAAAGTTAGCCAGGTTGACCAAAACACGAGCGAGAGAGAAGATGAGATCAATATGAAAATGGAAAGCGATGGAGCGATTTTGGCTGGTTCGTAGTTGGTTGGTTCGCAATTGGAGAACGGGCATAAGAAGTAGTTCGATTATGTTTGAAACCCAAGAATTTAGAAAGCTCATTGAAAAGATTGGATTCGAACTGTTTTCCTTGATCAGTGTTTGAAGCCGAATCTTAAAACTAGCCTTAACTATAAATAATAACAACTTCATAACTTTTTAACTAACTTAAAATGACGTAACTCTTGAAACACCCTGTAGCTTAAAACCACTTGTCATAAATCCTGTAATTGCCCGCACATATGTACTTGAATAAGTGTAAGAACTAAAAGCTAACTTCCAAAACTAATCTAACTACGGTGAACTCTCTTTGTTAAACTGTGAAGCTGTGAAGTTGCAAGAAATAAAACTAGTGAACTCTTAATCTAAAATTTATGCAGTTTTAATTATCTGAGCTATCTAGCCCACCTAGTTGGGCACTAAACATTTTGGTCCTTCGAGAGCCGGATCAATTAAAATTGCATAAATAAATTAACTACCTGTGTAGTGTTAAAAATTGCTCGCGTGTGCTCTAATTGACTGACTTGAACTGGCTCTAAAGCCTCTAAACTTGGTGCAATAAAATCTCGCGCGGACTATTCCGGCAAAACACTCCTTTCGGTGAATCGCATAATTCGCGATTAATAGAATTATATAGTGATTGTGCGTGATCGTGTCCCCTTTGACCTTGGGCCATGTGCTAGCAGCAGCACTAATTCTGATCGCAGCGAGCATCACACCTGGGAGATACTTAAATAGCATCAGGAAGCATCAGGAAACCTGTGAGTTCGTTCCTTTTCTACTTTCTTATGCCATATTAAATCTATAGCATAGAAATATGCTAAATTAAATTGGGAAGCATTAAGCCATAAAAGCTCACGAACTTTGCTTGCTTACGAGCTTTACGTCATTCTAAAGCTTCCGAGCTTTGCCCGGCAACGAACTTTGTTTACACTTGCGTTCTTCACATGAACTTTGAAATCTTAACTAGCTCTGTTCGAACATTCTCGGGAATTTTATAACGCGAATTTTGGCGGACTATTTGCTTTTGGTAAATTTTATTTGTGAATAAACAAAAAGCCGAAGCAGAGGTAGTGAATTAAAAATAAATTTAAGTTCGTGGAAACTAAAATTGTGTAATAACTTTCGGACTCTTAAGCTATTGACAGTAAATTTTGTCGTGAAATGGAGAAGCTTAAAATTAAAGTGGCTTCAAGTGTTGAGAGAATATTGCCCGTTCTCCAATTGCGAACCGACCAACTACGAACCACCGAAAGAAAAAGCTCAATCCCGTGTAAAGTATTAAGCCCTTGCCTGTAGTTGTGCCTGTCAGCTGCGAAAACACAATCGGGCAAATATTAAATGTGGAAGTTTTTACCACTTTTTGAGCGGAAAAACTTCTCAATTTAACTTTTTATATTTTCCTGAAATTACCGTGCACATTTTTATAAGTGTTTCGTGTTATAATTAGTGCACTGGTGTTTTGGCAACCGGCGGAAAAGCTGCGGCGACGTCACTATTCTGGTACAATATCGTTGCTGAATGGGGGACTATTACTTTTGGTTAAACGCACACATTTAAAAAGTTAGCTCGGTTGACCAAAACACAAGCGAGAGAGAAGATGACTCTAATAAGAAAATGGAAAGCGATGGCGCGATGTTATTTGGTTCGTAGTTGGTCGGTTCGCAATTGGAGAACGGGCATATCAAACTTTATTACGAACGCTAGCAAAACGGGCAAAGAAAAGCGAAATGATAAATTTTTAAAAACACGCTTGCAGCTTATACAAACTTATTGGGATCAGTTTAGTGAAGTTTATGATAAGCTTATCGAAGAGGCTAGTGCGGAACAATTAAAAGCTGAACCATTGTTGTCGGCCGATTATTATGCAGACGTGGAATGTAATTATGTGGCGGCTGTTACTTGGCTGCAAGAGCAACTTGCTCCTTCTACCCCAACCCGCGATGAGATGGACACAGATGAAACACAGTTGCTTAATTCCACTGTGAGGTCTTCGCCGTCTTGTCACGCTCCCAAGCTCCCTAAAATTAATTTGCCAAATTTTAGTGGTTCCTACTCAGATTGGCCTTCGTTCCACGATACCTACGTTTCACTCATTCACATGAATTTATATTTATCTGATGTGCAGAAGATGCATTACCTCAAATCTTCTATCACTGGGGATGCAGCAAAGCTATTGAAACTGTTCTATCCGAACTCAAAGTATGAGTGGACGAACCCAAAAAATAAGGAAAATAATTCGGTTCAACGAAGCTGCAACGATTCGGTCACAATCTCCCAACCAATGCCGAAATTGCAATATTTCTGTCGCAGCTCAAATCTCGTCGCTTGAGATTTGAGGGCAACGAATAAGTTGTTAAAAAGATTACTTTTAGAAAGAGCTTATCCTAATCAGCGTGAAGAAGCTGATAGTGAGTGGCTTAAATGGAGGGATGTCCAGCTGCTTAGTTAGCGAGCAGGTAAATAAAGTTTGCTCTTGTTCTGACTTGTCCCAGATCAGGAAATTATTTCTTGACTAGAACTTCGGTCAGAACATAAACGAAAAGGGTACTTACCTGTCTCCCTCGTTGGCGAACTGAACTGTAGTTGATGTAATCTCTCTTCTGGTCGTTGCACAAGCGAAGAAGGCAATTCGTCTGGTCGTTGTACAAGCGAAGACGGCAACTCGGTTGATGCACTAAACTGCACTAATCTTAATTTGGTGAGATCCAAATTAAGTGATAGAGAAATGTATATTGATCAGCGTTCAACACGCTACACAAAATTCTTGATTTGTTCGGCTTTCAAATCAAGTGATCTTAATTCAGTCAGTGCCTAAATTAAGTGTAAAGAGAAACTTCCAGGATATGGGATGATGGAATGTTCCGATCACCGCTCAGAACACTGGATGATAGAGTTTTGTTCTAGTCACCACCTAGAACAAATGATCTCAACGAAGTCAACACCTTACGTTGAGTGGAGACCTCAAATAATCAGCACTTATTTGAGTGGCAAGGATTGCTAGGTAAAATGATAGGAATGTCTTCTAGTCACCACCTAGAATCGACAATCTCAATAAAGTCAGCACCTTTATTGAGTGGAAATTTCAAATAGTCAGCACCTATTTGAATGGAGCGGATTATTAGGTAGAATGCTAAGAGTTTCTTCTAGTCACCACCTAGAATCAACAATCTTAATAAAGTCAGCACCTTTATTAAGTGGAAAATTCAAATAGTCAGCACCTATTTGAATTGAGAGGAGCTAGGTATAATGATAAAAGTTTCTTCTAGTCACCACCTAGAATCAACAATCTTAATAAAGTCAGCACCTTTATTAAGTGGAAAATCCAAATAGTCAGCACCTATTTGAATTTGCGTATAAGCGGGTAGGAAAACGGCAAAGAGGTAAATCAGCAAGGAAAAGGCAAAGAGTAAAACGGCAAAGAGGTAAAGGCAAAAAAAGAACGGCAAAGAGGTTGCTATCAGGCAGCGCAGAGTTTTTATACCCGAAATAGTGCACACGGCACTTAAGTTTACGGTACCCCCCACTAACTCGGTGCCCACATACATTGACCCATCAGTGGGTCTTACGGTACACCCGACTGATTACATTTACAAGACTTCTCCGCCGAGAATTAGTTCTACTATTAGGCCCTAGATGGCCTTCTCATAAGTCCGAAAGTGACCTAATGAGTGAGTATTGTTTTTGTTTACATCTGCCCTTGACAGATGCAAGTGCTCAAGTGCTTTACAGTGCGAGGAAGGCACTTCAGGTAAGTATTGTAATTTTGGACACTAATTACTAACTAGTGTTCTTTTTAGGTTTTGTTTTAGGGCTCCGGAGGGCGTACTACATTCCTGCAGTGAGAGGCGCTAAGGAAGTCCAAGATTATTGGTGAGTTAATTGAAAATTCGAAGTGTTAAGTGCTTAACAAGTTTGTTTATTCTTACAGCTGATCGCCGCAGCTGTGGGTGGCGCCTAGGCCGAGCCAGAGCGTCAGGGCACTCTGGGTTTTGGTGCAGGTGCACCAAACATACTCCCCCGCCACTTTGTTAGGAAAATAGCAAGGTAAGTAGTTTGTTTATGGTTTTTATTGTTGAAGTAACCATACTCCTTTTCATCCTTAGATCAAATTCAAATCGGACGGACGAAGAGGATGGGTTGAGCGAAGCGAGTTAGTAATAAGATTAAGATTAGAATGTATATTGTTTGTAAACAAGTGAAAGAATAGAAGAAATTTAAATTTAATTAGCCCTTTTATTTGTGACCTTAACTAGGCCATTGGCCAATAAGTTGAAAGTTGTATGGACAACCTTAGATTAGGGTTTTGACGACGATTATGTATGAATCGATGGCAATAGGCAAGAATTCTTAAGAGCTTAGGGTAGGATGAAAACTTCGAAATTAATTGGGATAGAGTTGATGTAATGTGAGTCGTAAAAGTGGCTCCTTTTTCCTCAAGAGTAGTGTCTTCCTTGAAGGAAACAGAATCTGGTGACCAATTATTTTTGGAGCATTGTAACCAGCTGGGCCCATTCCACCACAGAGTGCGTTTTAATAATTTGGAGAATAAAAGAGCTCCACAGAACTCGAGGCGAGGCAAGGTCGCTGGCCTGGTTGGAGCAACCTTTGATTTTGCAATCACTAGATTGGTGTGAATTTGCCCTTGATCGTCAATAACTCGGATGTATACTGCAGCTGAGTATGCTCCAATTGAAGCATCAGAAAACCCATGAATTTGAATTAAATTGTGATTTGTTGTAGTTTGAAGCCACCTAGGAATTTTGAATTGACTAATAAAATGTAGTTCTGATTTGAATTCTTGCCATTTTGAATTAATATTGGGAGGAATAGGATCATCCCACGAACACCCTGAAAGCCATAAAGATTGCATCAGAATCTTTGCTGTAATCACGATCGGGGAAATCCAACCGAGGGGGTCGAACAGCGTAGCAATTTCAGACAAAACAGATCGCTTGGTGTTAAGACGATCCTCATTTTGTCGAAATTGCAAGGTGAAATAATCTGCTCCTGGGTACCAGTGAATACCCAGAGTTTTCACTGACTCATCACTTGCGAATCTCAACGGAAATTTTAATTCCCTATGGCTTTCCGGGATATTCGCAAGGAGATCAGAAGAATTACTCACCCATTTTCGAAGATTAAAAGCTCCGGATGATAAGAGGTCTTGGATTTGTGATTGAATTTCGAGACTTTCCTGTAAAGTGTCTGAACCCGTTAATAGATCGTCCACGTAAAAGTCTCGTGTAACGATTTTAGCAGCAAGAGGATAATTATGGGCTTCGTCCTTGGCTAATTGATGGAGTGTTTTAATGGCAAGATAGGGCGCAGGAGTAGTGCCAAACGTGACTGTAGTGAGCACATATTCCTGAAGTGGCTCGCTAGAATTGTTCCTCCAGAAAATACGCTGGTAATTTTGATCAGATGGGTGCATATTAATCATGCGGTACATCTTTTCCACATCAGCTGACATAGAGTATCGATACAACCGCCAGCGTAGTAATAGTGTGAATAGTTCAGCTTGTAGCACGGGACCAGAATACAATTGGTCATTCAAGCTGACGCCATTGGAAGTTTTTGCAGATGCATCGAAGACAACTCTAACCTTTGTGGTAGTCCTGTCTTTGATCACTGCATGATGTGGAAGGTAATAAGATGGAACCTTTGGTGCATCTTTGCTGATTAATTTCATATGCCCCATGGAGATATATTCGTTTAGGCATTTTCGGTACTCAGCATAAAGTTCGGGGTTGCTACTTAGTCTCTTCTCTAGACAGAAGAATCGGCGAATAGCCATATTTCGGGATTCACCTAAGTTTGGAGGAGAGTTTTTGAAGGGTAATCGAACCTCGTATCGACCGTTGTCGTTACGGCAATGTGTACTTTCAAAAATTCGTTCGCACTCTTGCTCTTCCTTACTTAGAGTGGGTTTTACTGGAATTTCTTCGCACTCCCAAAATTGGCGAATTAATTTGTTCAACGAAAGAAGTGGGTCTTGAGAAGTATTTAAGAAAGTAGCTGCTTGAGATATTGTTCTTGGCTGCCGCGATACTGGGCCGAACAATATCCAGCCAAAAATGCTATTTTGGGCAATAGGAGTACCTGGAGGTCCTTTACGGAGACCTTCGAGGATGATGTCACCATAAATATCGGCTCCGAGAAGGAGATCGATTTTACCAGGTTGATTGAAACATGGGTCTGCTAAAGAAAGGTTTTGTAAATGAGACCAATTTTGTGTTGTAATGTTTTCTGGAGGTAACAAATCCGTGATTTTTTGCACAACAAAAGCAGTGATTTTTGTGGGCTTTTGTTGTAAGCGAGAAGAGTGTATTTCTAAAGACGTTTGTGACGTTACTTTAGTGGTTTCTGAACCTCCCAAGCCAGTGATTTGGAGATTTGTGGGAAATGTGCTTAGCTGTAGAAGCTTCGTTGCTGCCTTTGTGATGAAGGAAATTTGTGAACCTGAATCAATTAAGGCACGCAACGTGTAAATGGTCCCTGATTTTGAGGGCACGTTGATTAATGCTGTAGAGAGAAGGGATTGAGGTGCCTGTTGACCTTTGTTAGTATAAAATGATTGAACAGCATTAATATTTGTTTCACCCTTTTGAGGCTCGCTTGAAGGTTTAGCTTGAGTCGCTCTCTGTGGTGAAACGGGCTGAGCAGATTCAGCATTAGTTTCCTTATGCAATAAGGAATGATGTCGTCGTCCACATCGGCGACAATTAACTTTGCTAGGGCAAAATTGCATTTTGTGATTTTTAGAGAGACAATTAATACATAGTTGGTTTGAATTAGCAATTTTATACCTTTGAGTGGGATCAAGTTTACTAAATTTTGGACATTTGTAAAGAGGATGAGACTCTTTACATGATATACATTTGTCTGACGAGGCTGCAAAGAAGGTTTTGGCACCTCTTTGCTGTGACGGCCTTTCAGTGCTAGTGATTTTGGAATCCGCGATAGCTTCCAATGTACGAAATCTTTTCTCGAGAAACGCCTTGAGACTTTCGAATGTGGGCAATTCCTCAGAGTTCTTTTGGCTTTCTTCCCACATCCGGTGTGTTTCGGAGGGGAGCCGTTGTACCAACATATGTATCAAGATTACATCCCAGTTTTCAATAGAGACGCCGAGCGCTTGAAGTTCATATAAACTCTCGCATGATTTGTCTAGTAAATTTTTAATTGCTTTGGCTGTTTCGGAATTTAGTTTAGGTAAGTTGAATAGAAGCTTAAGTTGAGTATTTACTAATACTCGTTTATTGTCATACCTCCCCAGAAGTACCCTCCACGCACTGTCATAACTTGCGTCAGTTATAGGAAACTGTCTCAAGAGGTGTTCAGCTTCGCCACTGACACAAGATTTTAGGTAATGTAATTTTTGAGCTGCAGTGAGCTCAGCATTGGTATGTATCAATGCTTTGAATAGATCATGGAACGATCTCCATGATTCATAAGAACCCGAAAATGTGGGAATAGAGATGCGTGGGAGTTTGAGAAGGGATTTTTGATGAGAATGACTTTGGTTAATATTTGTAGATGTCTGGGCACCTTCTTTGTGAGATTGATTGCTTGATAGATTACTTGCCGATGCCTCTTGCAATTTATCAAGAGCATCTTGCAGCAATCCGATAAAGTCGAAGTACTTTTCTTCTGTGTCAGAAAAGCTGTCTTGAGACCAATACTCGCATTTGTCTTGGTCTGCTGGGTTTAACGATTGAATCACCTCACAGATGGAATAGTGATTTTTTTTGTACTCTTGCCAAAGCTGTTTTACCTCTGATAACCTTTCCGTTATCACCCCTTTAGTTCTTTTAGCTAATGCAGTTTTTCTGTAATTAACGACCGATTTTTGAAAAATTTCGGCTAAGGCCTTTTGTTTGGCCACCAACTGATTCAGAGACATTGTGACGAACTGTTAATTCCCGTTAAATCAACCGTTACAGCCCCGTTGATCCGGCTCGAAGGACCAGCAAATGTTCTATCCGAACTCAAAGTATGAGTGGACGAACCCAAAAAATAAGGAAAATAATTCGGTTCAACGAAGCTGCAACGATTCGGTCACAATCTCCCAACCAATGCCGAAATTGCAATATTTCTGTCGCAGCTCAAATCTCGTCGCTTGAGATTTGAGGGCAACGAATAAGTTGTTAAAAAGATTACTTTTAGAAAGAGCTTATCCTAATCAGCGTGAAGAAGCTGATAGTGAGTGGCTTAAATGGAGGGATGTCCAGCTGCTTAGTTAGCGAGCAGGTAAATAAAGTTTGCTCTTGTTCTGACTTGTCCCAGATCAGGAAATTATTTCTTGACTAGAACTTCGGTCAGAACATAAACGAAAAGGGTACTTACCTGTCTCCCTCGTTGGCGAACTGAACTGTAGTTGATGTAATCTCTCTTCTGGTCGTTGCACAAGCGAAGAAGGCAATTCGTCTGGTCGTTGTACAAGCGAAGACGGCAACTCGGTTGATGCACTAAACTGCACTAATCTTAATTTGGTGAGATCCAAATTAAGTGATAGAGAAATGTATATTGATCAGCGTTCAACACGCTACACAAAATTCTTGATTTGTTCGGCTTTCAAATCAAGTGATCTTAATTCAGTCAGTGCCTAAATTAAGTGTAAAGAGAAACTTCCAGGATATGGGATGATGGAATGTTCCGATCACCGCTCAGAACACTGGATGATAGAGTTTTGTTCTAGTCACCACCTAGAACAAATGATCTCAACGAAGTCAACACCTTACGTTGAGTGGAGACCTCAAATAATCAGCACTTATTTGAGTGGCAAGGATTGCTAGGTAAAATGATAGGAATGTCTTCTAGTCACCACCTAGAATCGACAATCTCAATAAAGTCAGCACCTTTATTGAGTGGAAATTTCAAATAGTCAGCACCTATTTGAATGGAGCGGATTATTAGGTAGAATGCTAAGAGTTTCTTCTAGTCACCACCTAGAATCAACAATCTTAATAAAGTCAGCACCTTTATTAAGTGGAAAATTCAAATAGTCAGCACCTATTTGAATTGAGAGGAGCTAGGTATAATGATAAAAGTTTCTTCTAGTCACCACCTAGAATCAACAATCTTAATAAAGTCAGCACCTTTATTAAGTGGAAAATCCAAATAGTCAGCACCTATTTGAATTTGCGTATAAGCGGGTAGGAAAACGGCAAAGAGGTAAATCAGCAAGGAAAAGGCAAAGAGTAAAACGGCAAAGAGGTAAAGGCAAAAAAAGAACGGCAAAGAGGTTGCTATCAGGCAGCGCAGAGTTTTTATACCCGAAATAGTGCACACGGCACTTAAGTTTACGGTACCCCCCACTAACTCGGTGCCCACATACATTGACCCATCAGTGGGTCTTACGGTACACCCGACTGATTACATTTACAAGACTTCTCCGCCGAGAATTAGTTCTACTATTAGGCCCTAGATGGCCTTCTCATAAGTCCGAAAGTGACCTAATGAGTGAGTATTGTTTTTGTTTACATCTGCCCTTGACAGATGCAAGTGCTCAAGTGCTTTACAGTGCGAGGAAGGCACTTCAGGTAAGTATTGTAATTTTGGACACTAATTACTAACTAGTGTTCTTTTTAGGTTTTGTTTTAGGGCTCCGGAGGGCGTACTACATTCCTGCAGTGAGAGGCGCTAAGGAAGTCCAAGATTATTGGTGAGTTAATTGAAAATTCGAAGTGTTAAGTGCTTAACAAGTTTGTTTATTCTTACAGCTGATCGCCGCAGCTGTGGGTGGCGCCTAGGCCGAGCCAGAGCGTCAGGGCACTCTGGGTTTTGGTGCAGGTGCACCAAACATACTCCCCCGCCACTTTGTTAGGAAAATAGCAAGGTAAGTAGTTTGTTTATGGTTTTTATTGTTGAAGTAACCATACTCCTTTTCATCCTTAGATCAAATTCAAATCGGACGGACGAAGAGGATGGGTTGAGCGAAGCGAGTTAGTAATAAGATTAAGATTAGAATGTATATTGTTTGTAAACAAGTGAAAGAATAGAAGAAATTTAAATTTAATTAGCCCTTTTATTTGTGACCTTAACTAGGCCATTGGCCAATAAGTTGAAAGTTGTATGGACAACCTTAGATTAGGGTTTTGACGACGATTATGTATGAATCGATGGCAATAGGCAAGAATTCTTAAGAGCTTAGGGTAGGATGAAAACTTCGAAATTAATTGGGATAGAGTTGATGTAATGTGAGTCGTAAAAGTGGCTCCTTTTTCCTCAAGAGTAGTGTCTTCCTTGAAGGAAACAGAATCTGGTGACCAATTATTTTTGGAGCATTGTAACCAGCTGGGCCCATTCCACCACAGAGTGCGTTTTAATAATTTGGAGAATAAAAGAGCTCCACAGAACTCGAGGCGAGGCAAGGTCGCTGGCCTGGTTGGAGCAACCTTTGATTTTGCAATCACTAGATTGGTGTGAATTTGCCCTTGATCGTCAATAACTCGGATGTATACTGCAGCTGAGTATGCTCCAATTGAAGCATCAGAAAACCCATGAATTTGAATTAAATTGTGATTTGTTGTAGTTTGAAGCCACCTAGGAATTTTGAATTGACTAATAAAATGTAGTTCTGATTTGAATTCTTGCCATTTTGAATTAATATTGGGAGGAATAGGATCATCCCACGAACACCCTGAAAGCCATAAAGATTGCATCAGAATCTTTGCTGTAATCACGATCGGGGAAATCCAACCGAGGGGGTCGAACAGCGTAGCAATTTCAGACAAAACAGATCGCTTGGTGTTAAGACGATCCTCATTTTGTCGAAATTGCAAGGTGAAATAATCTGCTCCTGGGTACCAGTGAATACCCAGAGTTTTCACTGACTCATCACTTGCGAATCTCAACGGAAATTTTAATTCCCTATGGCTTTCCGGGATATTCGCAAGGAGATCAGAAGAATTACTCACCCATTTTCGAAGATTAAAAGCTCCGGATGATAAGAGGTCTTGGATTTGTGATTGAATTTCGAGACTTTCCTGTAAAGTGTCTGAACCCGTTAATAGATCGTCCACGTAAAAGTCTCGTGTAACGATTTTAGCAGCAAGAGGATAATTATGGGCTTCGTCCTTGGCTAATTGATGGAGTGTTTTAATGGCAAGATAGGGCGCAGGAGTAGTGCCAAACGTGACTGTAGTGAGCACATATTCCTGAAGTGGCTCGCTAGAATTGTTCCTCCAGAAAATACGCTGGTAATTTTGATCAGATGGGTGCATATTAATCATGCGGTACATCTTTTCCACATCAGCTGACATAGAGTATCGATACAACCGCCAGCGTAGTAATAGTGTGAATAGTTCAGCTTGTAGCACGGGACCAGAATACAATTGGTCATTCAAGCTGACGCCATTGGAAGTTTTTGCAGATGCATCGAAGACAACTCTAACCTTTGTGGTAGTCCTGTCTTTGATCACTGCATGATGTGGAAGGTAATAAGATGGAACCTTTGGTGCATCTTTGCTGATTAATTTCATATGCCCCATGGAGATATATTCGTTTAGGCATTTTCGGTACTCAGCATAAAGTTCGGGGTTGCTACTTAGTCTCTTCTCTAGACAGAAGAATCGGCGAATAGCCATATTTCGGGATTCACCTAAGTTTGGAGGAGAGTTTTTGAAGGGTAATCGAACCTCGTATCGACCGTTGTCGTTACGGCAATGTGTACTTTCAAAAATTCGTTCGCACTCTTGCTCTTCCTTACTTAGAGTGGGTTTTACTGGAATTTCTTCGCACTCCCAAAATTGGCGAATTAATTTGTTCAACGAAAGAAGTGGGTCTTGAGAAGTATTTAAGAAAGTAGCTGCTTGAGATATTGTTCTTGGCTGCCGCGATACTGGGCCGAACAATATCCAGCCAAAAATGCTATTTTGGGCAATAGGAGTACCTGGAGGTCCTTTACGGAGACCTTCGAGGATGATGTCACCATAAATATCGGCTCCGAGAAGGAGATCGATTTTACCAGGTTGATTGAAACATGGGTCTGCTAAAGAAAGGTTTTGTAAATGAGACCAATTTTGTGTTGTAATGTTTTCTGGAGGTAACAAATCCGTGATTTTTTGCACAACAAAAGCAGTGATTTTTGTGGGCTTTTGTTGTAAGCGAGAAGAGTGTATTTCTAAAGACGTTTGTGACGTTACTTTAGTGGTTTCTGAACCTCCCAAGCCAGTGATTTGGAGATTTGTGGGAAATGTGCTTAGCTGTAGAAGCTTCGTTGCTGCCTTTGTGATGAAGGAAATTTGTGAACCTGAATCAATTAAGGCACGCAACGTGTAAATGGTCCCTGATTTTGAGGGCACGTTGATTAATGCTGTAGAGAGAAGGGATTGAGGTGCCTGTTGACCTTTGTTAGTATAAAATGATTGAACAGCATTAATATTTGTTTCACCCTTTTGAGGCTCGCTTGAAGGTTTAGCTTGAGTCGCTCTCTGTGGTGAAACGGGCTGAGCAGATTCAGCATTAGTTTCCTTATGCAATAAGGAATGATGTCGTCGTCCACATCGGCGACAATTAACTTTGCTAGGGCAAAATTGCATTTTGTGATTTTTAGAGAGACAATTAATACATAGTTGGTTTGAATTAGCAATTTTATACCTTTGAGTGGGATCAAGTTTACTAAATTTTGGACATTTGTAAAGAGGATGAGACTCTTTACATGATATACATTTGTCTGACGAGGCTGCAAAGAAGGTTTTGGCACCTCTTTGCTGTGACGGCCTTTCAGTGCTAGTGATTTTGGAATCCGCGATAGCTTCCAATGTACGAAATCTTTTCTCGAGAAACGCCTTGAGACTTTCGAATGTGGGCAATTCCTCAGAGTTCTTTTGGCTTTCTTCCCACATCCGGTGTGTTTCGGAGGGGAGCCGTTGTACCAACATATGTATCAAGATTACATCCCAGTTTTCAATAGAGACGCCGAGCGCTTGAAGTTCATATAAACTCTCGCATGATTTGTCTAGTAAATTTTTAATTGCTTTGGCTGTTTCGGAATTTAGTTTAGGTAAGTTGAATAGAAGCTTAAGTTGAGTATTTACTAATACTCGTTTATTGTCATACCTCCCCAGAAGTACCCTCCACGCACTGTCATAACTTGCGTCAGTTATAGGAAACTGTCTCAAGAGGTGTTCAGCTTCGCCACTGACACAAGATTTTAGGTAATGTAATTTTTGAGCTGCAGTGAGCTCAGCATTGGTATGTATCAATGCTTTGAATAGATCATGGAACGATCTCCATGATTCATAAGAACCCGAAAATGTGGGAATAGAGATGCGTGGGAGTTTGAGAAGGGATTTTTGATGAGAATGACTTTGGTTAATATTTGTAGATGTCTGGGCACCTTCTTTGTGAGATTGATTGCTTGATAGATTACTTGCCGATGCCTCTTGCAATTTATCAAGAGCATCTTGCAGCAATCCGATAAAGTCGAAGTACTTTTCTTCTGTGTCAGAAAAGCTGTCTTGAGACCAATACTCGCATTTGTCTTGGTCTGCTGGGTTTAACGATTGAATCACCTCACAGATGGAATAGTGATTTTTTTTGTACTCTTGCCAAAGCTGTTTTACCTCTGATAACCTTTCCGTTATCACCCCTTTAGTTCTTTTAGCTAATG
Source organism: Machimus atricapillus (assembly GCA_933228815.1). Taxonomy (NCBI): domain Eukaryota; kingdom Metazoa; phylum Arthropoda; class Insecta; order Diptera; family Asilidae; genus Machimus; species Machimus atricapillus. The sequence goes on from OW121788.1 coordinate 10,842,778, forward strand.
CAGTTTTTCTGTAATTAACGACCGATTTTTGAAAAATTTCGGCTAAGGCCTTTTGTTTGGCCACCAACTGATTCAGAGACATTGTGACGAACTGTTAATTCCCGTTAAATCAACCGTTACAGCCCCGTTGATCCGGCTCGAAGGACCAGCAAATGTTCTATCCGAACTCAAAGTATGAGTGGACGAACCCAAAAAATAAGGAAAATAATTCGGTTCAACGAAGCTGCAACGATTCGGTCACAATCTCCCAACCAATGCCGAAATTGCAATATTTCTGTCGCAGCTCAAATCTCGTCGCTTGAGATTTGAGGGCAACGAATAAGTTGTTAAAAAGATTACTTTTAGAAAGAGCTTATCCTAATCAGCGTGAAGAAGCTGATAGTGAGTGGCTTAAATGGAGGGATGTCCAGCTGCTTAGTTAGCGAGCAGGTAAATAAAGTTTGCTCTTGTTCTGACTTGTCCCAGATCAGGAAATTATTTCTTGACTAGAACTTCGGTCAGAACATAAACGAAAAGGGTACTTACCTGTCTCCCTCGTTGGCGAACTGAACTGTAGTTGATGTAATCTCTCTTCTGGTCGTTGCACAAGCGAAGAAGGCAATTCGTCTGGTCGTTGTACAAGCGAAGACGGCAACTCGGTTGATGCACTAAACTGCACTAATCTTAATTTGGTGAGATCCAAATTAAGTGATAGAGAAATGTATATTGATCAGCGTTCAACACGCTACACAAAATTCTTGATTTGTTCGGCTTTCAAATCAAGTGATCTTAATTCAGTCAGTGCCTAAATTAAGTGTAAAGAGAAACTTCCAGGATATGGGATGATGGAATGTTCCGATCACCGCTCAGAACACTGGATGATAGAGTTTTGTTCTAGTCACCACCTAGAACAAATGATCTCAACGAAGTCAACACCTTACGTTGAGTGGAGACCTCAAATAATCAGCACTTATTTGAGTGGCAAGGATTGCTAGGTAAAATGATAGGAATGTCTTCTAGTCACCACCTAGAATCGACAATCTCAATAAAGTCAGCACCTTTATTGAGTGGAAATTTCAAATAGTCAGCACCTATTTGAATGGAGCGGATTATTAGGTAGAATGCTAAGAGTTTCTTCTAGTCACCACCTAGAATCAACAATCTTAATAAAGTCAGCACCTTTATTAAGTGGAAAATTCAAATAGTCAGCACCTATTTGAATTGAGAGGAGCTAGGTATAATGATAAAAGTTTCTTCTAGTCACCACCTAGAATCAACAATCTTAATAAAGTCAGCACCTTTATTAAGTGGAAAATCCAAATAGTCAGCACCTATTTGAATTTGCGTATAAGCGGGTAGGAAAACGGCAAAGAGGTAAATCAGCAAGGAAAAGGCAAAGAGTAAAACGGCAAAGAGGTAAAGGCAAAAAAAGAACGGCAAAGAGGTTGCTATCAGGCAGCGCAGAGTTTTTATACCCGAAATAGTGCACACGGCACTTAAGTTTACGGTACCCCCCACTAACTCGGTGCCCACATACATTGACCCATCAGTGGGTCTTACGGTACACCCGACTGATTACATTTACAAGACTTCTCCGCCGAGAATTAGTTCTACTATTAGGCCCTAGATGGCCTTCTCATAAGTCCGAAAGTGACCTAATGAGTGAGTATTGTTTTTGTTTACATCTGCCCTTGACAGATGCAAGTGCTCAAGTGCTTTACAGTGCGAGGAAGGCACTTCAGGTAAGTATTGTAATTTTGGACACTAATTACTAACTAGTGTTCTTTTTAGGTTTTGTTTTAGGGCTCCGGAGGGCGTACTACATTCCTGCAGTGAGAGGCGCTAAGGAAGTCCAAGATTATTGGTGAGTTAATTGAAAATTCGAAGTGTTAAGTGCTTAACAAGTTTGTTTATTCTTACAGCTGATCGCCGCAGCTGTGGGTGGCGCCTAGGCCGAGCCAGAGCGTCAGGGCACTCTGGGTTTTGGTGCAGGTGCACCAAACAGAAACATTTTGCAATCACTAGTGCAAACTATGAATCCGCTTGGAACATTATTTTATCGCGCTACGACAATAAAAGGGTTTTGGTTAATACGAATCTTCGTGAGCTTATTTCTTTACCTGCTATGCAATCGGAAAGTCCAGGTGAGCTCAGAAGAGTATTAGATCGCTTTAACCAGGCAGTACGGGCATTAGAGAATATATCACGACCCATAAAAGAGTGGGATGATTGGCTGGTGTATTTCTTGGCTAATAAACTGGATGCCAGTACTCGAAAGGACTTGGAAACATCCTTAGACTCATCAACGGAGGTGCCTCCACTTGCTTCATTACAAAAGTTTTTAGAGGCACGGCTACAGGCGTTAACTGCCTTAAAAGAAGAAAGCTCCGCTAGCAACCGTTCTTCTTTGCGAAAGTCGAGGGTTTCTTAAGATTCGGCTAGGGCATGTGGCTATGCTCACTCAGCCTCATCTTCACAGGCGTGCAGCTGCCGCCGACGGAAGCACTTCATTCTATTTTGTCCGAAATTTCGCGCAAAATCTGTTGATGAGAGAGATACTTTTCTGCGATCTAAGAAAATATGTACCAACTGTCTAAAAGCAAATCACATTGTTGAAAGCTGTTCATCGGCCAAACGCTGTCAACATTGTAGTCAAAAGCATCATACAATGATTCACCAACCGTCTAATGTTGGGTATGCTCAGTCTTCTTCGATTCGACAGCAAGAAAATGTACCGTCGACGTCGAAAGAAAGCATATCTAATGCCATCAAAAGTACGACGTCCCTTGTAGCTAATAATCAGTATGGCAGTTCATCGGTCCTGCTAGCAACTGCTGTAGTATTGGTCGCATCTGCAGATGGACGCTTATTCCGTGCTCGGGCTCTTTTAGACCAGGAACCGGAGTCTTCGTTTATGACTTCGTCACTGGCAAACACTCTGCGTTTACGCAAGCAGAAAGCCTCCATAGCTGTGAAAGGCGTTGGCATTGTTCAGGCGGTAGTAGCACATCGAGTTCTATCGACCATTGATTCAACAGCCGACTACTATATTCATTCTCTGGTACTACCAACACTCACACACCTAATTCCGAACAAGGCAGTTTACCGGCGAGACTGGCCTCATCTTAAAGGGCTAGAGTTGGCCGATCCCGAATTTAATAAGCCCTCACCTATAGATCTTATCTTAGGGGCAGACATATATAGCCAAATACTTAAAGGAGACATTCGCTGCGGGCCAGTTGGGACACCTATTGCTCAAGCTACTAAGCTTGGGTGGATACTTTCCGGGAAAATCAAGAATGAATCATCTAGTCCAACGACTGCTATCAGCCTACACACGACGACTCACACACTTGATACATTGTTGAGAAAGTTCTGGGAAGTAGAGGAGCCTCCTAAAATATCATGTTTCACTCTTGAAGAAGCGGAGTGCGAAGCTATTTTCGCAAATACTCATTGTCGAGACAAGGATGGAAGATATACAGTGAGATTGCCTTTCAAATCTAACCATCCTCCTCTTGGCAATTCACGCGATTCGGCTATGGCAGCTCTACCCCGTATGGAGAGAAAATTCAAACAGGATCCAACCCTTTTATCAGCATATTCGGATTTCATAAATGAATATCTGTTACTGGGCCATATGGAGGAAGTCGACAATGACGCTGAATCATCTGTACAGCACTACTATATGCCTCACCATGCAGTTTTGAAGCCCAGCAGCACCACAACCAAGCTTCGCGTGGTCTTCAACGCTTCACAAACCACTTCGACTGGTCATTCACTTAATGACATTCTTCACAGTGGGCCAAAGCTGCAAACTGATGTCGTCCTAGTACTGACAAAATGGCGATTTTACCCTTTCGTATTCACAGCGGATATTGCCAAAATGTTTCGACAAATCCTTGTCGATCGCGTTGATACTGACTTTCAACGCATATTATGGAGAAACTGCCCAGATGATCCAGTAAAGTGCTACAGGCTTCTAACAGTCACTTATGGGACGGCTTGCGCACCCTACTTGGCTTGCAACACCTTACAAAAGTTAGCTAAAGACTCCAAATCGCAATTCACGACCGCTTCAAAAATCTTACTAGAAAACTTTTATGTTGATGACGCTCTCTTCGGCGCCTTCGATGAAGAAGAAGCTAAACGGGTACGGCTGGAACTGGACCAGCCACTGTTGCAAGGCGGGTTTAAACTTCGAAAATGGCTTACAAACACACTTCAGCTACTCGACGGCATCTCTATGAAAGATCGAGAACTAGTAAGATCTATAAAAACTGTGAGCGATGTGCAGATAAAGACCCTAGGAGTTGGTTGGAGCCCGGAACTAGACTCATTCCAGTTTGATTTTCAGCTGTCTAACGCGCCTGTCCCAACCAAACGATCAGTTTTATCCGACATTAGCAGATTGTATGACCCCTGTGGCTGGCTTTCTCCTGTTACAATCACGGCTAAGATTTTTCTACAAAAGCTCTGGAAGTTTGAAATTGATTGGGACCAGGAATTGTCATCTGAGTTGCAGAGTGAGTGGCTACACTACAAGGAAGAGCTTCAACATATATCTCAACTCGAAATACCTCGTTGGATTGGACTGAAAACTTCTACAGCAGCTCTAGAGCTTCATGGGATTTGCGATGCTTCGCAGTCGGCCTACGGTGCTGCAGTATATCTTCGCGTTATTCACGATGCTCAGGACATTCTTGCTGCAAGGACACGTGTTAGTCCCATCCGTACGGTCTCCCTACCGAGATTGGAACTCTGTGGGGCTGTGCTGTTAGCAGAGTTGCTACCATACTTGCAAAGCAATCTTAAGCTAAAAGAGGTCCCAGTACATGCCTGGACGGACTCTACTATAGTCCTAGCTTAATTGCAAGCGCATGCCTCGAAATGGAAAATCTTTGTAGCAAATAGGGTTTCACTAGTTCAGGAACAGCTAGCGAACGCGAACTGGCATCATATAGCTTCTGAGGAGAATCCAGCTGACTGTATCACCCGAGGTATTTTGGCTACAGAGCTACAGCAGTTTAAACTATGGTGGTTCGGACCCTCCTGGCTTAGGCTAACAAGTGAAGACTGGCCTAAAAATGGAGAGACTTGCTGTGAGGACCGATTGAAGGAGGAAACTCGAGACAACTGTATAACCTCAGCTAACACTGCTATTGCTAAGATCTCTCCTGCTGCAGGCTCAGACAACTCTACTTTATCTATGCTGCATCGATATTCGGACTTAATGCGACTTCTACGAGTAACAGCTTACTGCTATCGGTTCTACAAAAACTGCAAATCCAAAACAACTACTCGAAGATTTGGTTTGCTCCAAACGGACGAAATCAATCGCTTGAGCCGCTGGCAGATGGTACAGCATATGTATGAGAGCCCGTGGAAGCGCTGGTATAAAGAATACCTCTCACATCTTCAATTGCGCTACAAATGGACTAGTCGTTCGGAACCTATTCGACTAAATAATCTGGTCTTAGTCAAAGATGATAATCTGCCTCCACAACGCTGGTTGCTAGGGAGAGTGGCATCGTTACATCCTGGACAGGACGGAGAAATTCGTGTCGCCACCGTTCGACTGCAAGATGGCTACTACAAACGTCCGGTTACTAAACTATGTGTGCTACCTGTCGAGACCCCTAATGAAGAGAACACATGACACTAATTCCTTATGGCGGGCGGCTCCATCTACATTTGTTCGTGTAACCACGAGGCGGGCGGAATGTTTGAAGCCGAATCTTAAAACTAGCCTTAACTATAAATAATAACAACTTCATAACTTTTTAACTAACTTAAAATGACGTAACTCTTGAAACACCCTGTAGCTTAAAACCACTTGTCATAAATCCTGTAATTGCCTGCACATATGTACTTGAATAACTGTAAGAACTAAAAGCTAACTTCCAAAACTAATCTAACTACGGTGAACTCTCACACTCTCTGTTAAACTGTGAATCTGTGAAGTTGCAAGAAATAAAACTAGTGAACTCTTAATCTAAAATTTATGCAGTTTTAATTATCTGAGCTGTCTAGCCCACCTAGTTGGGCACCAAACAATCAGTTACAATTACTTCCGGAATTCCAAACCTAGCGATTCAGTCTCGGAAAAGAGCTTTAGCACATGACTCTGCAGAAATGTCAACTAAAGGAGTTGCCTCAGGCCAGTGACAAAAACGATCAATAATAGTAAGGCAATAACGAAAACCGTTAGAAGAAGGAAGAGGACCGATTATATCTAAATGAATAATTTCAAATCTAGATGAAGTTAACGGAAATGAATGAAAAACTTTCTTAACATGACGTGAAATTTTGCTCTTTTGACACGCCAAGCAACCTTGGCTCCAATTATTTATGTTTTCCTGAATCTTTTGATATTTTTTTATTTAAACCTTTTTTTTTTTTAAAAAAACTTTTTTTTTAATAAGGAAACGACTTAATATGGAATGTTGAATTTATTTAGAAGAATTTTTTTTTTCTTTTTCTTTTAATATTTACTTTTAAAAGTATTTTGGCTGTTTTCAGTTGAAATTCTGTTAGAAGACTGAATATTTGTTTTACAATTTTCTTTTCGAACAAATTTTTATTTTCAAAGCTACTTTATAAATATTTTCCCAAAAGTACTTTGTTAGACATTGCCAAAAGTGGGTCTCGAAATGTCGAGAATCGAAATCACTAACGCCACACGCACATCCAGCGTGACCAGCAGGCAAACCGGGCGAGAATAATGATTCCCGCATTCGGTGGCCCGGGCCGCGTGGACTACCTCCTGGATAGCGTGAACCGTCGACCTCCCCTTCCGAAAGCCATATTGTCTCTCGGAAAGGTCTCCAGCAGCCTCGATGGCTGCTTGGAGGCGAGGCTTCAGGAGCTTCTCCAGGAGCTTGCCGGCTGTGTCGAGCATACACAGCGGTCTGTACGACCCAGGGGACCCCACTGGCCCCTTGCCCTTGCTGATCAGCACAAGCCTGGCTACCTTCCAGCGGGAGGGGAAAACTCCCACCTTCAGGCAGGCATTGTACATCTCGAGCAAGAGCTCTGGATGGCTCGACGTCAACGCCTTCAGCACCTCTGCTGGAAGTCCGTCGGGCCCTGGCGCCTTCTTGTTTTGAAGACTTTGCGAGGCCCTCGTGAGCTCTTCCATCGGGAATGGAGGAGGATCGAGCGCCTCGCGGGCCGCGTAAAGGGGCTCCAGCGGGTGGGTGTGGAAAAGGGCATCCACTATGGATCGGACCGTCCCCGCGTCGAGGGGAGCATTCGGTTTGAATGCCCCCAACTTTCGGAGGACGATCTTATACCCTAGTCCCCACGGATCCTCGTTGAGGTCCTCTCCCAGCCGCTGCCAGCATCGGCGCTTACTCTTCTGGATGGCCCTACGAAGATTCTTCTTCGCCGCCTTGTGTTCGGCGGATCTACGGGCTGCGTCGGGATCACGCCGGTCAGCTCGTTGAGCCAACCGCTTGAGACGGAGACATGTCCGCCTCAGGTCCGCGATTTCGTCCGTCCACCAATACGTAGGACGGCGCCCCTCCCTGATTCCTTTCTTCCTCGGCACGGCCTCTCGGCAAGCCCGGTGGATTTAAGTCATTGTGGAGTCTACCACTTTGGCGGCCCGCTCGAGAAGTGGCAACCCCTCCGGGACCCCGGCATCGGTTCGCCGGCCGCGTGTGATAGCTTGAGGAAGCGCCGGGCCCGCACTGGCGCTATATCACGCACGCGGAACGTGATATATTGGTGATCGCTGGCTGTGTAGTCCTCGATCACCCGCCAGTCCTGCACTCGTGCGGCCAGATTTTCCGTCGCCAGGGAGACGTCAATAATCGTCCCCCTGTATCCAGGACGTCGGAAGGTGGGCGTCGAGCCGGTGTTTAGAACCACTTGCCTGGTGCTGGCTGCAAAGTCCAGGACACGTCCTCCGCGTGAGTCGGGCACAGGCTCACCCCACTCCAAAGCCTTCGCGTTAAAGTCTCCAGCCACCACCAGATCCCCGTCCATGAGGCGGACCGCGTCCTCGAAGCCATCTAACTTGGCCTGGAAGTCCGCTATTGGCTCGTTTGGGGTGAAATAGCAACTGACGTAAGTGACGTCATTGCTCTTCACCCAAACGAAGCCAGCGCCCGCCCCATGGTCCGCGACGCCGAAACGCCGCAGATCCGGAACCCAGACTGCCGCCGTGCCGAGGGTATCGCAATACCACGTCGGCTCAGACCCGTCCCGATACTGTTCGCTGACTAGGACAACGTCAGCGCCTTTCTCGAGACGAATCTGAGCTAACAGATTGTGGGCCGTCCTACTCCTTCTTAAGTTGCCCTGGAGGACAACCGCCATCAACTTTTCTTGGCCTCCTCTAGGGCCTTGCGGAAGACCCCGCACTCCCCCGAGCCCGCCATGTGACGTCGCGAGCCAGGCCTCCGCCCTCTTTAGGGCCCGCCGTGCAACCCTTGGCATCGTGGCCGTCTCCGCCACACCGGAAGCAGAGCCTGCTCCGGTCCGGTCCTTTGCAGGCCTGGCTTTGGTGGCCGTACCCCAAGCACTTAAAGCACCTGGGCACGACCACGCGCCTGCGGATTTTTGCCTCGACCCAGCCGACCTTGACCCGGGCAGTCCGCAACAGCCTCCCCGCGGCAGTCTCTTCCACCTCGATAATGGCCAGGCGTTGGCCACGCTCGTTGGGGCGGGTCAGCGCGACCCGGAGGTGGCCGTTATAATCCCCCAGGACTGCTCTGAGTGCCTTGAAGACCTCCTCCTCGGTCGCGCAGGCGTCAAGGGCCCTGGCCTCCAGCGTGGCTCTGGGGACCAGCTGCTTGACGGTCCCTTTAGAGCGTCGGAGAAAGCCGCTCGAGTCCCCGCGGTGCACTGCCCGAGATCGAGCAGGACCTCGCCGGATTTGGTCTGCCGGACGCAAAGATTATCCAGAATAAGATGTGACACTCTCTATACTAGCACAAAGCTCTCAACCAAATGCAATTCCGAAAACGAGATCAAAAAAAAATTTTGCCTTAGTGCAGGCAGTAAAGAACTACTGCCTGCCATCCCTTATGTAAATTCCAATAAGAGCGAACGAGAGAAGAATAGGCAGCCTCAAAATGCTCACCTACGGCGCTTACACTGTAAGCAATAAATGCGAGCGTTTTTTCTACACGTGTTTTTAAACGGCTCTCAGTGACAACTGTGTGCGTGCGTGCTTGGTATTAGTGCTCGCCCCTTCTAATGTTCCAGGTATAGGGATGGCCTGAAATTGAAGAAGGGGAAGAGGCAGGCGCACACTCATTTGCCTTAAATACGGATGCGCTTGTTTACATTTTTTCATTCTGCAGTTTTAGGCGTTGAGCGACAACTGTGTGCGAGTGTGGCGAAAAGTACAGGGTGCGTTTGATTTCTGTCGTGAAGTTGTAGAACTTGAGCGGTTCATTTGAAAATTTTTGTAATTCGAGAAATTCTCAAATAAAGTGAGTTTAGTGCACAAAATTTAAATACATAATTTAGTTTGTGTTAAGAAAGATGGGTAAACATCGCGTAGTGTGTTTAGTGTGTGGATGTTAAAGAGACAATTACCCAGAAATAAGATTTTTTTACTTACCGGCGGATGAAGAAAGGTTGGTAAAATTTTTTAAATATATAGTACAGCAGAAATTTAATTATTTGTTTAATTACTTCGTATTTTAATTATATTTTTGAATTCCAAATGACACGATTAAATTTAATATTTAATAGTTTCAGTTGCTTTAAAATGCTCGTTAGACAGTTTTATTTTTTACATGCATATGAAATAAATTATGTTTTGTTGGTTATGAATACAAGTCATGAAGTGATTTTCATTTTTCTGATTGGAAATAAAAATCATCTGAAAAATAAATTAAAACGGTTATATTTCTAGTCATCATATAATATATATTTTTGAATTTGTAAATTATCAGTTTTTTACGATATTTCTATAGTGTAGAAAATTAAAACTTCCTTTTATTTTAAATTGCAAAACTGCAGCGTCCTAAATAATTGTTATTTTGCGGTACAAATTACGTGTCCAGAAATAACAGTTTTGGTGAGATAGATCAAGAAAAAAAATATTATAGAATTATTATTTGTGATCAGGTAAAATAAAAATCACTGGATGATTTTTATTCAAGACCATAATTTCATATGGATGATCGTAAAAAAAAAAATTACTCAATGAGCATTTATGTAGAAGCAACGTAAATCACAATAAGTTGAATTTAATCGTTTAATTCTTTTTAATAAGATCATAGTTATCAAATATAATTGCTCTGATATAAATTGTTAAATAACGACTACGCAATTTGTGATGTCATAACAAAGTCATTTATTAGCGTGCAAATATATGTGAATTTCTGTAAACGAGAATTTTATTGTTAATCTAAAAAAGCGTTATTCTTAATAAAAATTATGTTCTAATGCAATCTTTAAAATATTACAGGAGGCAGATATGGTTAAGTAATGTAAACAGAACTGACTTAATTAATGTAAAAATTTCGGCGGATGTTCGCATATGTGAGAAACATTTCTCTCATGATATGTTTGGCAAGTCAGGGATACGACTGAAGGTTTCTGCAGTCCCAAACAAACTGAGCGAAACTTCTTCTGCAAAACGGGTCAAGATTTTTGAAAATGTTCCGGTGGTTTCTCCAAGACATCCAGAAGGTATGAGAAAAATGAAATAATTTAAAATAAAATTGAGGATTAATTTGTAATCGTTCAGGTGCAGAAATTGCTGTAATTAGCAATGAAGATTTAATGGACGAACTACCCGGAACCTCGACCGAAGGCTTTATTAACCCATTACCTGGAACCCCGACCGAAGACTTTATTGACCCTTTACCTGGAACCTCGACTGAAGGCTTAATGGACCCATTACCTGGAACCCCCGAAGACTTTATTGACCCTTTACCTGGAACCTCGACTGAAGGCTTAATGGACCCATTACCTGGAACCCCCGAAGACTTTATTGACCCTTTACCTGGAACCTCGACTGAAGGCTTTATTTTTCCAACAACTCATAAATCAACTCAAACAAAAATAATCGATGTCAACGAGGATGAAAAGCATAAATTAAGAAAAGAATGTGAAGAATTAAGGAAAGAAAATGCGGAATTGAGGAAACAGAAGGACAGCAATAAACTTTACATGGAAAGAACGAGGCGCCTTTTGCCCGAAGAATTGGCACGTATAGTGGAGAGCCATATCAGCAACCTTCATCATAGCCCCCAAGGACGCAGGTATTCAATAGAATTTAAGAAATTTTGTCTCAGTATATATTTTACCGCACCATCCGCGTATACATTTTTATCAAAAAATATGAATTTACCGTCAAAGCGAACGTTGTTGAGGTTCGTTGAACACTGGCCATTTGGGCCCGGGTTGCATGATTCTCTTTTTAACGCTTTAAAGTTAAAAATCGAATCTTTGCCAGACTTTGCGAAGAATTGCGTTATATGCTTAGACGAAATTTCTCTTAAAACAAATTTATTTTTCAGTAAAGGACAGACTCAAATTATAGGCTTAGAGGACTACGGCGATCGGAGGACCAGGTTAACTGCTCGATATGCAGTAGCTGTTTTGGTGAAAGGAGTTACACATAGGTATAACCATTTAGTAGGATATTATTTTGTAAATAGTGCCTGCTCAGCAAAAATTTTAAAAAAAATTTTATTTGAATGTATAGATAAGTTACAAAAAATCGAGATGAAACCGCGAGTAGTTATATCAGACCAGGGAGGAAATTTTATCGCGCTTAATAAACTCTTAGGAGTTTCGGTAGATAGGCCTTATTTTATGTACAATTCGTCCAAAGTGTATTATTTATATGATACGCCGCATTTACTAAAATCTTTCAAAAATAATTTTATGAAATATAATATTTGCTTCGAAGACGGCAAAAAAGCAAATTGGGCAGATATAGTAAAATTTTATACATTAGATAAGCAAAATACAATTAGAGCGGCACCGAAATTAAGTAATGAACATATTTTTCCAAATTCTTTTCAAAAAATGCGCGTAAAATTATCTGCCCAAGTTGTTAGTGCCACTGTTGCAAGTGGTTTATACACACTTGCTAGTGGAAGTGCCGCTTCTTCGACCACAGTCAATACCGCGGAAGTAATAGAACGCATGGATAAATTATTCGATATTTTTAATTCCAGTAAATTTAACGAGTGCAAAGTATTACGACGGCCATTTTTCGGAACACAAGATCAGTTAGATTTTTTAAATGATAGTAAAATTTTTTTAAACGGTATGCAATTTTTTAACGGTTCTAAAAATGTTACAAACAATCTTCGGTTTTTAAAAGGTTGGTTGCAAAATATTAACGTATTAACAGAGTTTCATTCAGAGTTAAAGCGCGAAAATATTCTTTTTGTTTTAACGCGTAATTTAAATCAAGACGTTTTAGAAAACACATTCGGTACTTTACGTAAACAAGCAGGAAATACGCGACTATTAACTCCGTTTCTATTCTCGTGCGCGTTTAAAAAATCGTTTTCAGCCAAATACATGGAAGATGTAACAACATCTGGTAATTGTGAGCCTACTGGCAATATAGAATTACAAGATGTTGCTATTAGTCAATTTTATGACCTTCCAACTCCGCGGATAACAGATAGTAGCAACAATCTCGTTTTCGATTCGGATTACAAAACAATGAATTTTATAGGTGAAAATGCGTTCTATTACTTCGGCGGTTGGCTGTTAAAAAAACATAGGGCCCATCACAATTGTTCAGCGGAAATTTTGAGTGAGGAAACGACATCTTCAATTTTTTTAAATTTTAAAGAATATGAGAATGCTAATTTAGTTAGGCCTTCAGCCGAATTCATGAACACTTTGGACAAATTAGAAACTAAATTTTGTAACATTTTTAATGATATTTGTACAGAAAAAAGTCTAGAGGATAAACTTTACGAATTGTTAAAAGATGAATTTGATTACGTTTGTTGTGCAGCCCAAAATAAAATGTATGTAATTAGATTGTTTATTAGAGTAAGAATTTATAGTACAATTAAAAATTTCAACAAAGATGTTAAAATTTATGATAATAGGAATAAGATGTTAAGTGTAATGCATTTATAAATTGTAATAATTTTGTACACTATTATTTTTTATTTGAATTAATAAACGAGGAGGTTTTTTATGCCTAACGGCTTTTTCCTCCTAACAAAAAATAATGACTTTTTATTTAAAGCACTCATTATAGGTACAACAATCGGAGCGAGCGTGAATTGTCATTATTTGTAAATAATATCTGTTTTAAACGCTTTTATTTCACTTGGGTTGTATGGTGAACTCTTCTAGCACACACATGTTTAACTTCGAATTTTGCGCCGATCGGCTATATTTTTACAAAAATTCAACTTTTAATTTTTGGTATTTTTACAAAAATTCAACTTTTAATTTTTGGTCAAAAATTAAAAGTTGAATTTTTGTAAAAATATAGCCGACCGACACAAAATTCTTTTAGATCCTTCTGTTGTAGTTCAAAACGGAAGGCACCAGCGCAATTTATTCGAAAATCGAGCGAAACCTCTATTGTATACTTTTGCCGAAAAATCTCTTATTTCGTTAAAATAAAATGAAATTCATTTAACTAATACTCGTTTTGCATCCAAAAACAATTTCTTCGGTTCAAAAATGAAAGTTTGGATGGGTAAGAATGGGTTATTTGATGTGCTTTTCAATTCAATTAACAACTTTTCAACTAATCTAATCCGGGCCTGATTGTGGGAAAAAAAACAAGCTAATATGAGAATATGAGTTTATCTTGCAATAATATTATTTATTTTAAAAAGAACATCAATGCTAAATTATAAATGCAATGCAATTATAGAAAACTTGTACAAAATATGAGGCACCCTGTAGAGTGTTTCAAATCTCGGTCCATTTCCACCCAAATTTTTATCCCTTTCCTACACGTAACTTCCTTATAACTAAATCTGAAGTTCGTTCGACTAACGCTACCAAGGTCGAATTTTTGAAAGAAAAAATTTCGCGAGTGTCATATCTTATTCTGGATAATCTTTGGCCGGACGGCCTTCACTCTTACCCCATAGCTCTCGGGGTTGACCGCCCTGCGCGCCGTGCCAAGCACTTCCGCGAAGGTCTTCCCAGCTGCGGGTTTGAGCAGGATGGCCTCCGGCTTGGTCTTCTCGGTGGGAACCGCTGGTCGGCTGGGAGCAAGGGTTGAGACCGGGGCCGAAGCCTTTGCCCAAGCCCTTGTTCCGGATTCTTCCCTCTTTTTCTTCTTCCGCTTCCTTGTTTCTTCCCCCCCCCCCCTCTCCTCCCTCTTTCTCACCAACTTTGTCCCTCTTCCCTTCCTAACCACCTCGGTCCAGGACAGGGCTGGGTCGTTCTTCCTACTCTTCTCTCTCGTCTCCCCCTCTGGTAGAAGTGGAGGGCTGGAGGCCCCTCTTTTTACCACCGTAGGCGAAGCACCCACGCTCACCGTTCCGGCTGGCACAGCTTGCACGCCCAGGGACGTCGCGACTGGGTTTCCTGTATGTAGGAAGCCTCTTCGCAGGCGGGGCCCCCGCGCTCGCAGCACCAACCGGAGCAGTTTGCGTGCCGAAGGATCTCCTTTGAGGGAGGCCGCGGCGGGCGTCCGCATCCTCCTTCCAGGTCATGCTTAGGTCATCAAGCGCCTCCTCCAGAGCCGGGAGGCCGTCCTTGAGAACCTTGGAAATGTTTGGCTGCTTCTTGAGAGCAGCCATCATTTCCTTGATTAGTTTCCTCATATGGAGGAACCCCTTCTCCGAGCGCTCTTCCGCCGTCGCCACTCTGCCCTCCGGGTTTGGTGTAGTCGCCACGGTCCGGGCTTCCCCAGTCGCTGCCGGGCGCGCAGTATCTCCCGCTGAGGACTCCCGCGACCGTGCCCGATCCACCGGCGTTTGTAACCCCGCCTCCGGCCTAGAAGTCCCCGTCGTTTTAAGCGCTGCTGGCGTCAATGCCTTTGGGACTGGATCGCGCCACTCTCGAGCTTCTTGCGAAGGGGTCAGCGGCATTGTCCTCTCTAGTCCCGTCTTCATTATTGTTTTTGTTTTGCATGTTAAATGGGTCCCAACTCAAGGCTGTTATCACGGTTCGGTCATGTGTAGTCACCTTTATGATACCATGGTTATCGTATGCGAAGCAGGGAGGGCCATGCGTGGGTTGACCCAAGCCCTTATGGGAACTTGAGTTCAGAGCCGGATCGGTGCTAGTCAGGAATGCTACATCTGAGCCTACACCACCAACTTAACGGTGCCGAGCCGAGAGCGTTACTTGAGACTTGCCAAGGTTTTATTGGGACGGAGGCGATTGCAGCATTAGCCTGGAAGCCATTTCTGCAGAGTGTCACCTTTGCATACTGTGTTTAGTGCAGCTGCACTAAAACTTTCAAAGTCCCTCGCCGAGCCGATGAGCTGCCACCCACAGTGGGCCACGATCACATCGCATCACTGAAAACAAACTAGGTCAAGGTTAAAAAACACAGCTGATTTGATAGCTCACCTTTTCTCACCAGCACGCTTCGCTGGACCACTGGAGTCCCGCGCTGTTGTCCCTCGTGGAGCTCCACGCCACCGGAGATTTCCAGAAAATAAATACATTATTAACATTTAATTACGACTTACAGAACAAAATCTTACCTGCAGAAGAATCGTCGGCTCCTCTTCCAGCCATTTGACACTTGTCAGCTCTAATGTAAACAAAAGCCAGTTGACACTTGTCAGCTCTAATGTAAACAAACGTGACAGCTGATCACGCATTAGGTCACTTTCGACTTTCGAAAGTTATCACCAGGATGACATCTAGGATTAAAAAACTCAACTACAAGTTTGTGGGGAAATTCACGATGCACTTTGTGGGGGGCGTACCGCAAGATGGACTTTAAACTTTGGTGCCGTGTGCAACTGTGGTGCCGTGTGCATCAGGACGGGTATAAAAGCCTGCGCGCCACCCCATTCGACCTCTTTTCTCTTTGTGCCTTACACCTCTCCGTGCGAATTCCTACCTTTACATCCTGCGAATTTCCACTTAATTTGAGAACTCAAATTAAGATTTCACTTGCCTTGAGTATCGATCAAGCAAGATATTAATCTCATTGTCTTAAGTACCGATTAAGGCAATTCCTACTAACACTTGTCTTGAGTACCGATCAAGCAAGATATTAATCTCATTGTCTTAAGTATCGATTAAGGCAATTCCTACTAACACTTGTCTTGAGTAACGATCAAGCAAGATTTTAACACTTGTCTTGAGTAACGATCAAGCAAGATTTTAACACTCATTGTCTTGAGTAACGATCAAGCAATAAATTTACTAAAACTAAATTTTGCTCCACTCGTCTTGGGTAACGACCAAACGAGAACCTTACCATAGTCCTATCCTTTGTGAGGTAAAATTGGATTCAGGTCAGTACATTTTTCTTTTAATGTTCTGAGCAAAAAGCCTGGTTCTAGAATTAATTCTTTAAGTTGGGTTCAGCCAGAACAAGAGCAAAATTTAGTTCACCTGCTTGCTAAACCAGCAGCAGGACATTACAATTATTTGTATTGATTAGATTATATTTATTGTTTGAATATTTTTGAATATTTTCTCTCAGCACTTCGTGCTTACTATTACACCGTTATAACGGTCACTCGTGCATTCCGCTATTGCGGAAAATTTCATTGTATTACACAGCACGTTGCTGCTACGATTCTTGTTTGTGCATTGATCTCGCGGAATTCTCTGCCCTTTTGTAACACAAAGCTGTACATCATAATTTAATAATTCTTTAACTCTACTTTAGCACGGAAAGTGCATTTATTTGTGCTCTAATTTGCGTTTGGAACATTGTGGTTGATCCTAATTGAATCTCAGTGAACCATTATAAAACCTCCGGCATATTTTCTAAATTTTTAGTGTTCAGTCACTCATCCTTTGAGATCGGCTAGAACATACTGAGGTAACAGAATTCTGCAAACGTCAGCCCATAGCAGCCAAATTCGATTCGTTGGTCCAGTGGGTGTCGTGATTAAGACTTTACTAGGCTCGGTCTTAGTGCCTAAATCTTAGACGTCTGTGGTGTCGTTGTTTCCCCTCCCCTCCCCCGGCCCTTACCGGCAAGGGCGACCCTACCAGATGCTAAGCATCCGACGGCATCGCACCGAGGGCTCGCAGGGTACTCCTTGGCGTTGGGACTGCTCTTGGTCACACAACGGCACACCTGGGTTGGCCTGTCGTCGTGGTAAGCCCCCCCACCATGTCAAGGTGGCAGTCGGGGGGGGGGGGGGGGGGGGGGTTAAATAATAATAGTAATAATCAATGTAATAATAGTAATAATCAAAGTAATATCAATGTTCAGAATAGAGTCCCAGTTCATAAAAAACAAAAAAGATTGAAATTCAGCAGAATAGCTTTACAAAAAAATATGAATTGCTCATTAAAAGAAAAAACCAGCAGTTATATCGTAGGAATAGGAAAATAACTACCATGAAAAGTTTAATTCATGACCTCAAGAAAAGAGAGCTCATTACTGAAAAAAATCAACAAGATCTGGAAAAAATGCAAAAAGATATTCCAAAGGAATTGTTTAAAAGGATCTTGTCTGGAAAGAAATGTAAATATACAAAGCAGCTAAAATATTTGCCACAATTATATAAGGGAAACATTTAATAAAGCCTTGCCAAACCCATCAACCGTTACCGTACCTTCATTTTGGAAAAGCGCTCCCCAATTCTGGTTCCAGAGACTGGAGACACAATTTCATACAGCCAGAATAACAAGCGAAAATACAAAATTTAATCACGCCCTCTCAGCTTTGGATGAAGAGCTATTCCGCCTCATCAGTGATGTTCTTAGATCACCTGACCCGGTCCAGCCATATACACAATTAAAAGAAACGTTGATCCCTCGCTTAACAGCTAGTGCTTCCGCGAAATTAAACCAACTTTTAGGTGATTTGAAGCTAGGTGACAGATCTCCGTCACAATTTCTTCGTGAGTTGAGCGAATTATCCAATGGAAGTCTCAATGATGATGTGCTTAAAACCATTTGGATGCAGAGGCTCCCAGATAACATGAAAGCAATCCTTTCTTGTAGTTCCGGAGACCTTAATGAACTCGCGAAGTGTGTCGATAGAATTTTCGAAATTTCTAACAAACCATCGGTGTGCGCTTATTCTCTTCCTCCCCCAGAGGAAAGTTTATTTGGCAATTTATCAGTCCAAATTCTAAGCCTCACAAAGCAAATTCAGGAACTTTCTGTTGAAGTCAAAGCCTTAAAACAACGAGACCGTTCATCTAATCGTTCCTCTAATCGCCGTTTCGACCATTCCTCTAATCGTTCAGCCACTCCTTCTAGGTTTAGGAGGAGAAGCAGTTCTACTCACCGTATTAATTCAAATTTTTGTTGGTACCACGACAACTTCGGAGACAACGCTAGTAAATGGGTAAAGCCTTGCTCGTATGTCCCAACGGATACACCAAAAAAATAAATCGCTTTTCAGCTTTAGCGACGGTTGATAGAAGCGGATATTCAAGTCGCCTTCACATTTACGACAAGTCATCAAAACAATTTTATTTGGTCGACACCGGAGCAGACATTTCCGTTATACCCGCTCCTATTTCTAAAAAATTAATTCCTTCCGGTTTATGTCTTTCAGCTGCAAATTCTTCACCGATAAATACTTACGATACGAAAATTCTTTCTTTAGACCTAGGCCTGCGCAGAAATTTCCAGTGGCCCTTCTTAATAGCTGATGTAGCTAAGCCGATTCTCGGCGCAGATTTTTTATATAATTTCGGTTTAATTGTGGATCTAGACAAAAGAGTTTTAGTAGACCCTCTGACACATTTGACTTCATCCGGTGTTCTCAGAAAAAGTCCACCCTCATCATTGCCTGTAATAATCAAACCAACCGTTAACGAAAAAGTTCAAAAGTTACTACGTAAATTCCATAATATCACGATTGATTCAGGTTTTACGAAACCAGTGAAACATTTGGTAACTCACCAAATTAAAACTTCTGGCCCTCCTATATTTTCTAAAGTTCGCAGACTTTCGCCAGAAAAATTATTAGTTGCCAAGAAAGAATTTGAATTCTTACTCAACCAAGGCATCTGTAGGCCCTCTAACAGTAACTGGTCCTCTCCTCCAAAGAAAAATGGTGAATGGAGACCTTGTGGAGACTACAGACGTCTCAACGCCATCGCAGTCCCGGATCGTTATCCAATCCCCTTGATTCATGATTTTTCGTATCATCTTCAAAATGCTGAAGTATTCTCGACTTTAGATATGACTAAGGCCTATCACCTAATTCCGGTAGAACCTGAGGACATTCCGAAGACTGCCATATGTACACCTTTCGGACTTTTCGAGTTTACCCGTATGACCTTCGGTCTTTGCAACGCTGCTCAATCTTTCCAAAGATTTATTAATTCAATCCTTAAGGACTTTTGGAATTTTGTTTTGCTTATTTAGACGATGTCTTGGTCGCTTCAAAGACCAAAGAAGAATATTTAGATCATTTGGAACAAATTTTTCAACGATTTTTTGATCACGGTTTGATCATAAATGTAGAGAAATGTAACTTCATGCTATCAGAAGTGAAATTTCTCGGACATTTTATCACTTCAGAAGGTATTCAACCATCGCCTGAGAAGGTTGAAGTTATTTACAATTTTAAACTCCCTTCTACCGTGAAAGAATTAAGACGTTTCCTAGGCATGGGAAATTTTTATCGCCCTTTCTTACCTCATGCAGCTCAACATCAGTCAGCCCTTAACAAATATCTTTGCGGTAGTAAAAAGGACGGTTCAAAGAAGGTTGACTGGAATCCGGATTCTGTTAAAGCTTTTGAAAACATTAAGACTCAACTTTCTCAAGTAACCCTTTTAGCATTTCCAAATTTAAATGCTGACCTTGGTTTATTTGTTGACGCTTCAGATTCAGCAATCGGTGCAGCATTAAACCAAAAAGTTAGCAACAATTGGCAACCTTTAGGATTCTTTTCAACTAAATTAAATCTCACACAATCTAAATACAGCGCTTATGATAGGGAATTATGAGCGGCGTATAAAGGTATCAAACATTTCCGTTATCATTTAGAGGGAAGAACTTTCACCCTATTTACAGATCATAAACCGTTAACTTTCGCTTTCAAGCAGAACCCTGATAAAGCTTCTCCGAGACAAGCTCAACATTTGGACTTCATTGACCAATTCACTACAAACATCAAACATATTTCGGGAAAAGACAAATTAGTGGCAGATACCCTCTCACGCATAGAGGAATTACACCTACCAGCCGCTATTGAGTTTGAAGCTATAGCTATCGCGCAGGAATCCGATAGCCAGCTCAAAGACTTACTGGAAAATGTTTCCTTAAAATTTTCCAAATCCCCCGTGTTGGGTAGTGACAAGCAAATCTACTGCGAAAATTCAACTTCACATGTTAGACCC
Source organism: Machimus atricapillus (assembly GCA_933228815.1). Classification (NCBI taxonomy): domain Eukaryota; kingdom Metazoa; phylum Arthropoda; class Insecta; order Diptera; family Asilidae; genus Machimus; species Machimus atricapillus. The sequence goes on from OW121788.1 coordinate 10,863,186, forward strand.
TACATTCCAGATAGTTTCCGCTTTCAAATATTCCGTTTAATTCACGATTTAGCTCATCCTAGCATTAGAACCACTAATAAAATGATCACTTCGAGGTATTTTTGGCCTTCTATTAGTAAAGATATCACTAAATGGAGTCGCTGCTGTTTAGCATGTCAGAAAAATAAAATTTCCCGTCATGTTAAAACCCCTTTCGGCTCATTTCCTATTCCTTCGAGAAAGATTCGAAATTATTCATCTCGATATTATTGGCCCTTTCCCTCCTTCAAAAGGTTTTAGATATTGCCTTACGATAATCGATCGTTATTCTCGATGGCCTGAGGCAATTCCGTTAACCAATATTTCAGCTGAAACATGCGCTGAAACCCTTTATCGGGAGTGGATTTCTCGCTATGGAGTACCCAAAATCATAATAACTGATCAAGGCAGGCAGTTCGAATCAACGCTTTTTAACGAACTTTCAAAATTTTTAGGATTTAAACACAACAGAACTACTTCTTATCATCCTCAATCGAATGGTTTTATCTAACGTTGGCATCGAACCTTAAAAGCGGCGATTGGAGCTTACGAACGAGATTCATGGTCCGATGTTTTACTCGGTTTGCGAACGACATTTCGTGAAGATTTTATCGCCACCCCTGCCGAACTTTTATATGGCCAGCCCTTAAGACTGCCTGGTGATTTTATCCAACATCATCCTAATTCTCAAAATGTTTTGCAAAGCTCTTTTGCAAAGCATCTAAGAAATTTATTCGATAACATTTCCCCTGCTCCGGCCTCCAATCACTCTAAAACTAAATTTTTCAAATTTAAAGATTTAAATACTTGTTCTCACGTTTTGGTTCGGAATGTTTCATCTAAAGGTTCTTTCGAATATTGTTATGAAGGACCTTTTCCTGTTGTTGCCAGAGATCAACATTATTATACTTTGCAAATTAAGGGTAAAAATAGAAATATTTCCTCAAATCGTTTGAAACCTTGTTTTGTCGCATCCACTGGTGAGGCCGCCAAAGCTTCCATTTCAACGTTGTCACAGGGGGATGTTGATGTCGCCAAATTAAATTTTGAGTGCAAGGATCAGCCAGTGACTGATCACTCCTTTGATCTAAATAATGAGCCAGTGCCTTTTAGTAACAGAGACACTCAAAATTTTCTCTATAAAAAACGAATAAGCTTTTCGATCAAATAACGAGACTTTTGTAATAAAATCTAAATGAATAGAAAGGTTTCTATTTATCTTTCTCGTTACACTGGAAAGGGGGTGTTGTGGTGGTTAATGGTTAATTTTAAACGATCCCAAATAATTTTATGTTTATCTAAAGAACTTTATGAAATGAGGAAAATATTAAAAATCAGAGTAGTTTCAGGCAAAAAAATTAACTTTGTAATAGGAAATTATTTTTGAATAATCAAGTAGTTCCAGACAGATAGCCAGTCGACTGTTAGTAAAAAAGTTTTTTAAAAAAGAAAAGGCTGTAATAAAAAAGATAAAATAAAAACTAAAAATCAGGAAACCACAAAATAAATATATTATTAAATCAATAGACGGTTGAAAAAGGAACCACAAAGCAAATATAGTATAACGCAATATTAAATTTATATTTCTGCGGTTTCCCCACCTTCGGTAGATCCGAGGGTTTTAAAGAATCCACCAAGCAGTCCCTTGCCGACATCGCAACTAAGGAGGATTTTCTGCACCCCCAAGAATTACAACCCAACATTTATGTGGTGTCTTGTTGGGTCGAGATCAAAAGCCCCAACAACTTTAACACAAATTAATTTTTTTTTAAATTTTTTCTTTATTGACATTTAATTTGGGCTTGCAAAATTTGTTCTATCACTTCTCAATACGGTCGAAACATGTAAAACATCCTTGCCGGCGAGCCTGATTTTTGGAACCATTTGAAAATCAGGTACCTACCGCAAAAAAATTCAGGTACCATAAAAAATATACCCTGTATTTATTATAACAATTTAGTTTTCCTAAAAATTGTTTCATGTTTTCGTGTTTTTGGAGCTGTCTAATTATTAAGTGATATAAGGTTGTTTTTAATGGTCGATGGACGTATTGAATTGTTCTCCATCACATGTACATTTTGAAAATTATAATTTGAATCCTCTCTTTATTATTGCTTCTAATAATTGTGTAAAATGATCTATGTGTTTCGATATACATTTGGAAAAGATGAAAATGTCGTCCATGTTTATTACTGTAAAATCAGTTTGTGGTTTCTTATTCTTATTACATATGTTACTGAGTATTCTCTGAAATATGTATACAAAGTAAGTAGCACCGAGATTTAATGTAATGATAAGATTTGTGTCAAATAAAATTGATTACTTCGCATGATTTTCGTTAGCCGCAAAGTAGACTGAGACGTTCATTAAAACTTTGGTCCTTTGGTTATTACTCGGCAATCGGCACGCCCAGGACACTTATGAAACCCACCAAAATCTGCTAATTTTCTTTATTTTTTCCCGAAGACATAAATAATTGTTTAAAAAATTTGGCCTCACACTGATTCTAACATAAATTTTTAAAATTATGTCGCCAATACAAGTTTATACCTTGGACACACTACCCCGTAATTATGACGGCAACCATCATAATACGAATATCAAAATTACGGTATGACACATTAGCTGCGTTCGACTGGGCACTGCCTCAGTGAGCCAACTCAGTTACTCAGTTGCTCACTGAGATGGACCGTTTTTCTGGCCCCTAATGTCTCCTTTTTTCCGCATGGCGTCGCTAGTGTTTTCTGAGCCAGAACTTAGTTTTCTGAGCCACTTCATTCTGTACTCACTTGCTCAGATCAGTTCGTTTCACAAGTGACATTTCGAATTTTATATGTTTATTAAAGGTGAATAAAACTTGAGTTGAGTGACATTTCGAGTAGTAAAAATTTCATACGATTATTTTATTACCAACTCACCATTTTCACAGCACAATTGAAAATTGACAATCCACTTCTCACTGTCCGTTTTTCTGGGCCAGACGCGCTCAGTGAGCCACAACTGAGCCAGTCAATTTGACAGCTGGTTTAATGTGAGCTGGCTCACTGGGACTGTGCCCAGTCGAACGCAGCTATTAGCTCAGCGTAACTTTGGATGGCATTTGCCATGGTGTTTTCATAAACAGAATTTTTAATAAGCATTTTTCCGGTTTGTGTGTTTGCTAAAAAGACAATTCTGGGGGCATTTTGCGAATGCTTGTTGGGTTTTGCGTAAAAGAAACCACAACCAAACAGAAAATAGCGCATAAAATCTGCCTGACGGCAAAAAATCAATTAAAATTAAAAACTCCTGACGGAATCGTATAAGAAGAGCTTTCAAAAAGCTCGTTAGCTATGGTGCAAACCCGTCATTTGGGTACCATCATAATTACGGGTTTGAGGCTTTGAGGAGGGAACTAAAGGAGGCGACATCCCATAGTAAAATGTATGTATGACAGCGTAGCCAAAACCTTCGCCATCTTGACTCCTCAAAGATTTTGATAGGTCTCTTGACTGTCACTTTTTGTAAACAAAGAGGAACTTGGCGCAGAAGCGTAGTCAAAAAAAGGTATAATCTACTTTTTGTAGGGTACCTCGAGATGAAATTTTAAGAAGGAAATGGTTAATGGCCATTGGACTAAGTGAAAGTGATACAAAGAAAAGCAATTGTATATGCTCGAGCCATTTCCTCTTCAAGGATCTTTTTTCTTTTGAAAATAAAACAGCCATCAACAATTTTTAACGCCGCCTCTGACTTTTTAGAAAATCAAGAAGAAGAACGAAAGTTGCCACGGTTTTTTCATCACATGTCGCCTCCTTTAGTTCCCTCCTCAAAGGTTTGAGGTGTAATTATGATGGTTGCCGTCGTAATTATGGGTAGTGTGTCCAAGGTATTTATTTATTTCGCGTAATATATAAAAGCTACAATAACAACTTAATAGCTAGATAACAATTTTGATTTAATTTAAGAATTTAAAAAATTACGACTAGGTGGAGAAGGGGTTCACGACAGGGTTTATTGCAGGGCTGGGTTAGGGGAGTGAAACACATAAAAAAAAATATTTACGAAATCCTATGCATATCGTGGATAATTTGACTCTATGGGCCCTATTGCGAATATCGTCAGTTCTGCGACTAAAGGCCGTTCTCCAATTCGCGAACCACCCAACCACGAACCACCGAACGAAAATGCTGAATCCCGTGTAAAGTATAAGCCCTTGCCTGTAGTAGTGCCTGTCAGCTGCGAAAACACAATCGGGCAAATGTTAAACGTAGAAGTTTTTATCACTTTTTAAGCGGAAAAACTTATCAATTTAACTTTTATTATTCTCCTGAAACTACCGTGCACATTTTTATAAGTACTTCGTGTTATAATTAGCGCACTGAAGTTTTCACAACCGGCGGAACAGCTGCGGCGATGTCACTATTCTGGTACAATATCGTTGCTGAATGGTCAACTAGTACTATGTGGTTAACACGCACCAAGAAAAAGTTAGCCATGTTGACCAAAACACGAGCGAGTGGGAAGATGGCGCCACATTCATGTGGGACGAGATGGCGCGATTTGGGTTGGTTCGTGGTTGGGTGGTCGGTGCATTGGAGAACGGCCTTAAGATTCGATCGAACGAATCGAAAAGAGCTTAAAAAAGCCCTTTTTCGGTAAAAATTCCTTGATAAAGTTTCAAAATTCCCATAAATTCATTTCAATAACCTCTGACTTCAATTAATTTTTTTTTTCAAAGTGTCAAAATCATTCGATTAAAAAAATCCAGTCGAATTATTTGGACTCTCGGTCGACTTTTTTTAGCCACTTTGAACAAAAAATTAATTGAAGTCAAAGGTTACTCAAATGAATTTATGAGAATTTTGAAATTTTATTAAGGAATTTTTACCGAAAAAGGTCTTTTTAAAGCTCTTTTCGATTCTTATAATCGACTCTTAGTCGCAGAAATGACGATATTCGTAATAGGGCCCATAATTTAGTACTACGATATGTGTGTCATAAATTTTAAAATCAGTTTTTCATTAACAATGCAAAACATAGCGCCTTAGAGCCCAATCCCCTTCACATGGAACGCTAATTAATGTTCTTTCCTGTTCATCAAAATAGTTTTATATGTATGAGCAAACTACAGACCATGCAATGGCTAACAAAATCATGTAGGTGGGCCGGACATGAAGCTTTCCATAAATTATAGTTCGGAAGAGTAATAAATTGTTGGATGCTGCAACTGCTTAAATCATAATAATTGCTTTGCACTGGATGATTAATTGCTTTTCAAATAGCCGCCCAAGTTTTTCTAATTACGATTAAATTGCCCCGGTTCATTTGGATGCCTTCCGGCTGTGTCCCGGTTACTAAATGGGTGAATTTATGAAGGCCGCTAAATCCACATCGTTTACAACTCAAACCATTCCTGCTTTGGGAATTTTAACAAATCAGTTCGCCACAAGTTCGATGTGTATGATAATTAAAGCCTGTCAGTGTCAAAAACGTGGAATGGAGCTCATTGAATGAAATTGCTCTGGTAGTTAAGAACCACTATTTTAGCTTTGCAATATGTTTTATTTTTATTTTCAAAGAAGTTCCTCCAAGTAAGACTCGTGGGAAAAAAACTAAAAACAAAATTAATATTGTTACTGTAAAAAACCGAACCAAAAAAAAATCGTAAAATGATGTAAGGCCTTATTTTGTATTTTCCAAAAGAGTTTAAGTCCTTAATACCTATGTATGTACATATTACTGGTGTATTGTTCAGTATATTCATTACCTTTCGAAAAAACAAAAAAAAATCAACAACTATTTTCTGTATTGCAAAACAAAGGCCCTTATTCCGGTTGTCACCTCACTTCAGTGACAAACCTCACAGTCGTGTCACCTCACTTCGCATTAGGTATTCTCGTTGTCGCGGGACGTAAGGAGCAAATGAAGTGGCACATCTCAAAAGGAGTCACTCAGAGTCACAACGAGAATACCGAATCCGCAGACTCAAGTCAGATACTGTTGTGCGAATAGGTGGGCCCAAGCTATTTCGGGTACTTGTAACATCTCTCCAAACGGAGTCACACCTGTTTTTATCGGTATTAAAACTGCCAGCAAATTTCAGTCCGCAAGCCACCCCTGGATGTTCTTTTATTAGTTCTAATGAACGCTCGAATCGTCGTTTATTGCTAATTTTTGGTCTAAAATAAATTATTTTAGTTAAATCTAGCATTATTTAATATAAAAATATTTCTACTTAGACTTTTTCCTTCTCCATCTTGTAAACTCACTTGAAAAGCAATGGTGACTAAAAATGTGACTTTTGCGCGGGGTACACCGACTTCAAGTAAGAACGAGAATATCACAGTAGGTGACTTTTGGCGATGTATATCGAATAAGTGACAACGAGAATGCCATTTTTCAAATTCACGTCACATAGCAAGCGACGAGACACCGAGAATAAGGCCCAGAAATTGACATACCTAAATTTACATTCTGTTACAAATTTTCCTTCGTTACGATTTACACTTGAAGTTTGAATCAAATGCATATGGAGTTCGGCGTTCGGTTCGCAGTTCGGTCTTCAGTCACACTAAAGAGATCTGGCCAGTCCCCCGAATCCCTTTGCCGCGGCAAGCAGCTATTACTAGAACGTTCTTCTAACAATGCTGCCGCGGAACGGATCACTGCCGCAGTGGGCCTTCGCAGTTATTGATGAAGAAGTGTTTATCACCCTGATTACATCGAAGACCAAAGTCGCTCCACTTAAAGGTGCACTCACTCTCCCGCGCTTAGAGTTATGCGGCGCAACACTGTTGGCGAATCTGCTAAAGGAAGCACGTCGAAGCCTAGACATTCCGGACCTAGAATGCTATGCATGGACTGATTCCACGATAGTATTATCCTGGATACGAGAGGACGCTCATAAGTGGAAGACATTCGTAGGGAATCGTGTGGCACAAATTCAAGCTGCACTTGAAGCCACTAGATGGTTTCATGTAAAATCTAGCGATAATCCAGCAGACATGGCATCCAGAGGCATCTACCTGTCAGCGTTGAGGTCACAAGCGTTGTGGTGAGAAGGGCCTCAATGGCTGAAACTGAGGCAAATAAACTATCATACGGATCACACAGATAGGTGTGACCAATTATTGGATGCGGTAAAGTTGGAAAAAAGGAAGTTGGGCGCGCATGTGCTGATTCAAGAATCGCGAGGTATTTATGAAGAGCTACTGGAGAGGGTCTCTTCATTAGGAAAATTGCGGAGAATTACAGCTTATGTAAATCGTTTTATATGCAACTCTAGGCTGAAGGTATAAGAACGACGAAGAGGTCCCCTACTGGTAAAAGAATTAAATGAGGCTCTTATGCCATATACATATAAAACTATTAAAAAGCGAAAACTTTCGAGAAGAAATAGCTCAACTCTCCAAGGATGACTTCGCAAGCCTTTATAGCCGCGTTCAGAAGATTTGTGGGCAGGAGAGGACCTGTGACACATCTATACAGCGACAATGCAACCAACTTTGTTGGAGCTAGTAGGATCCTCAATACTTTATTCAAGGAAGAAGGGTATAAGCAAGAGGTCAACGAGGCTTTACCAGCACAAAATACGCAATGGCATTTTATTCACCCCTCAGCGCCCATTTCGGAGGCCTGTGGGAGGCCGGAGTAAAGTCAATAAAATACGATATGAGACGAGTCATAGGTGACACGAGACTCACGTATGCACCCTAATGACTCAAATTGAGGCATGCCTAAATTCTAGACCGCTATGCCCGTTGAACGAAGACGCTGAGTCGCTGGACGTGTTGACAACTGCACATTTTTTGACTGGACGACCGTTGTTCACTGTACCAGAAAAAGCCCATTTGGAAACTAAGCCTAATCTTCTGAGCAAATGGCACCAACTTGAGCGGATGCACCAGGATTTCTGGTCGGTTGAATATGTTACTCGACTTCAATATAGACCGTAGTGGGCAAGACGACACACTGACATAAGGATCGGAGACACTGTGCTGATTAAGGACGATCAACTACCGCCAGCAAAATGGTAACTTGAATAGAGTGATAGACGTGTATCCTGGGAAGGATGGACTAACGAGAGTGATAAAACTGCGCGCGAAGAACTCGGAATTTACACGCCCGATTTCAAAGTTATCGTTATTGCCGCTCGCAGACGATCAAACCGAGCCAGAGGGTTTAAACGAGGCTGAGACTTTGGATCCTGAGGCCATCCCGCCCGCTGAACCTACTACACGACGTAACCAGAAAGGAAGGAAACGCAAACAGAATGAGACCGGAAGTCGGCTGTCTGGGCGAGACAATACTTTGCCTAAGAAAAAGCGCAATCGACGGTCCACAACTTCAGCCGCCACATGACTATCCCAGAATCTCATAGGGCTTATACTATTGTCATTCCTAGTAGTACTAGCTGTGGGTCAGGACGTCAAACCGAACCGAACATCCTATCAGCTGACAAAATTTAACGACAAGGATGGCATCTACTTCGAAGATTTGGGAGAAGTTCAACTATATGCTAGTGAATGGAACTTGATTGTATACTATAATCTAGGCCGTTACTGGAAGGAATTTGAAGGTATTAAAGATTCAGTCGCAAAATTAACTCACCTCTGTACAACGACACAGAACAACGAGCAATGTAGCTCCACAATCACTCAGCTTAAGTACCAGCTGCTCCAGTCCGAGCAAAGCAACGAGCTTACCAACAAAATGAGAAGCCTACACGTCGTAACAAACGAGCTCCCTTAAAGGTCATTGGAACGATCTCAAATAAGCTTTTTGGAGTCTTAGATCAAGACTTTGCTGAAAAATACGAGCAACATTTTAAGGAAATCAAGGAAAATGAAGATACGTTGCGTGAACTTTTGAAGAACCAAACCTCTATTGCTGAACATACTGTGAACGTTATACGAAAGAACACACAGACGGTTCACTCTCAGCTTCAAATGATACACGATCATATGGAAGCAATAGAGAGCGGTCTGAACAAGACCCAATTTGACCTCAAGTCCTCGCAAGGCTTCACAGCCGCAGTGGTCTTGATCTTGCTTCATTTAAATAATTTCCAGCAAGTGCAAAGGGATCTCCTCTCAGTGGTTATGGATGCTAAACACGGTCGGTGGAATACACTGCTACTTACTCCATCACAGCTCAACGATCAGTTGAATCTATTAGGGAACACTTTCCTAAGGACCTCAAGGTTCCCGGAGATGGAAGCGAAAACGCGTTGTTATCTATTTACACCAGGACATGACCAAATTACCGGGAAAATCCTAAAAGCAATCCCCTTTACTGGGAAAATTGCTATTCTCCAAATTTTCAATGCTATTCTCCGAAATAACTACTACCCAACAACCTGGAAGGATGCTAGAATAATAGTTATCCCCAAACCGGGCAAAGACAGGACACTCGTCAGCTCCTATAGGCCCATTAGTCTACTCCCAATACTCTCGAAAGTGTTTGAGAGACTACTACTCAATAAAATGAATCCACACATATCGAAAAAAGGAGTAATCCCAGAGCACCAATTCGGGTTCAGGAGCGAGCATAGTACAATAGAACAGGGTCACAAACTCGTCAGCAAAATCAATAACGCCCTGGATCAGAAGAAATTCTGTGTTGGGCTGTTCTTGGACGTTGCACAGGCATTCGATAAAGTCTGGCACCACGGCCTCAAATATAAAATCGCCTGCAACCTGCCCCAAGAATTCCACAAAATCTTATTCAGCTACCTGGAAAATCGCTCCTTCAGAGTCAAATACAGGGACAGCATTAGCAAATCCTACCCCATCAGGGCTGGAGTCCCCCAAGGCAGTGTGATGGGACCTGTTCTATACTTGATCTTTACCGCAGACCTCCCAACGGACCAAGACTTCCTAACAACAACTTTTGCCGACGACACCGCTATTCTCTACACCCACAGCAACCCAAACACAGCTATAAGGGAGCTACAAACCCAGGCAAACAAGATAATGGAATGGACAAAAACCTGGAGAATCAAAATTAACGAGAATAAAACCGAGCAGATAACATTCTCACTCAGAAAAATCAACTGCAGATCAATCACCATTAATAACAAGAAGATAACCCAAGTCAAAACAGTAAGATATCTCGGCCTCCACCTGGACGCAAAACTGAATTGGAAATCTCACATTATGAAAAAGAAGGAGCAACTAAAAGTAGAATTCCGGAACCTCTATTGGCTCCTACACCACAAATCGAAATTAAATGCAAGCACAAAAATAATTATCTACAAATCGCTATTGAAACCAATTTGGGCATATGGGCTGCAAATCTGAGGCTCGGCAAAAAGAACAAACCTGGCAATCATCCAGCGCATGCAAACTAAAATAATAAGGGCAATACTCGGGGCGCCACGCTACGTCAATAACAAGATAATTCAACGCGACACAAACATCGACCCCGTTTGCGACGAAGCGAACAAAGTGTGCAAAAGATATGTCACAAGACTACGCAATCACCCTAACAGATCAGCAAAAAATCTGCTAAATGCCAGGAAATTTCTACGCCTGAAAAGAACTGACCCCCTGCTGCTTGCCACAGCATAAAAACCCTACTCAAGGAAAATCCCGTATCAACCGACAACAGTAAGCAATGGGTAACACTCAAACGAAAAAGTGGACAACACGGGCGAAGTTATAAACTCGATAATCATAAACCCAGTAGACGTGGTGTCAACTAGACAGGAAACAATCCCTATAATTCTGACGGCTATAGTGGGGATCAACTTCATCTACCAGCTGTACAAGGATTATAGGCGAAGCATCAAGAAAAAATATACCAACCCGGCGAACTGCTAAGGATCAACTAGGGAACAACCCCCAGGATGGCTCCATCCGTCACTAAAGACGTACTCTACCGGAAGCTGCAACCAAAACCTCACGGAAGCACTGGCTACCAGAGGAAAAACAATTAGCATCTAAGAGTTGAAATATTGTAAGCTAGAGATCGGTATACGATCTAATTCTTACGTAAAAAAACAAATAAAGTGCAAATAAAAAAAAAAAAAAACTATTTACAGATCCATGCACGTCAAAATGCGCATAACAAAAAGGAATGTGCTCTTTGACATTAAGCTGCCGCTGTTGTGAACAGAAAGTTATCATCTTTACAAATTAATACCAATACCTGCGTACCACCAAGGGCTGCATGTGTTTATTCAACTTTCCACTATCTTCTGGTCAATACACATCGAGATAGATTCAGCCTGCTGACAACAGAAGAGTTAAAGGACTGCATGATGATGAACGACAGGCAACTGGTTTGCAAGCAAAACCACCCCAACTACTCGCTGAGATCAAATGTATCAAGATGCGAAGTTGAAATGCTTTTATTCTTAAAAGAAAAGGGGAGGTGTCAACCTCGAGCGCTCAGACCACGGTCCATTGCACTCTTCCCCTACCCTATCCGAACTTTTTAGTCATCTTGACGAAACTAAGAACATCAGATAGATTGAGAATTGAAGTCTTCCATTCTCATTACATCGGCGCCAAGCGTCGTCATGCGCGCGCGGGAGATGGCCGGGCAGTTACAGAGGAAGTGCTCCGTGCTCTCCTCGTCCTCCCCACACGAAGGACACGTTGAATCGCTGATGATCCCTAAGGTGTTCAGATGCTTGCCGCATGTGTTATGTGCTGTGACCGTCCCTACAAGCGTTCTGCAATCTTTTCTGTCTAAGCGAAGTAAAAGTTTTGCATTGTTACTGTCTGGACGGCTAATGAACCATTTGGTGAATTTGCAGGTTGATGTACTGGACCATCTCTGACCATGTATTGAGTCCATGAATCTAGTTATCCAGTTTTTCAACTCTGTAAAGCTGATACCAATAATGGGCTCCGGTCCCAGGGGAGGAGAGCTTGCGCCCTCTTTCGCTAGAGCGTCAGAGGCCACATTGCCATCGATTCCCTGGTGACCGGGGACCCATATAAAATTGACCTGGTTGTGCTTGGCAGCAGAATTAAGTCTATTCTTACATTCCTGGACAATCTTTGATTTGGTGGTTGGGTTAAGCCTCACTATCGCTGCAGATGCCAATCCTCTTATTATGCCACCTATGGGCTATTATCCAGTTGGCCACTTCGAGAATGGCAAACACTCCAGCTTGAAAAACCGTTGCGGTTGTTCCGAGTGATATACTGTATTTGACTGCCTCGTTCAAATACCATCCAGCGCCCGTACCAGTTAAGGTTTTCGATCCGTCTGTGTAGAAGATGTCATCTAATCCATCCAGTAATTTGTTGGGATCATCCCATTCTTCCCTTTACCGGAAGACTAATTTGAAATCTTCTTCGGAACATGGTAATTTGCGTCATTTCATCCGTCGGCATGCTAAAGAGGGTGCAGTGCTCTTCAAGTCTTCGGGATAAGACGCCATGTCCGGTGGCATGTCCATCATGCCATGGTCTGCACTTTTTAAGTCGACAAATAGCTTTCATTGCCTCTTCCTGGATTGCGAGGTCCAAGGGCTGCAAATTGAGCATTGCGTTGAGGGCCGCACCAGGGGTCGAGCTAAAAGCTCCTGTTATCCCTATGCAAACTTCCCTTTGTACTCTGTTAAGAATAGAACAAGTAGTCTTTATCTCCGTTCTACTCCACCAGACCACTGACGCATATGTGATTATGGGCCTAATTATGGCTGTGTACATCCAGTGCGTCGTTTTAGACCCCATGTCTTCCCAAAAGCTCTCCTGCATTGCCAGAAAGCATTCAGTGCTCGAGATGCTTTGTGTTCGACATGAGCCTTCCAAGTCAGTTTGCTATCTAGAATTACCCCTAGATATTTCACTTCTTTGGAGAGTTGAATGGTTACACGTTTCAAAATTGGGAGCTTAAGGTTATCGAGTTTCCTTTTCCTAGTGAACAACACAAGTGTTGTTTTCAAAGGATTCACTGATAAGCCATGTCTCTCACACCAGTTCTGGATCTTGTCTAGGGTTTTCTGCATCTTACTACAGACGACCCTAAGTGACTTACCCCAAACGAGTGCACACACATCATCAGCGTACGCCTGTATAGTTGAAATGCTGCTTCATCGGAATCAATTGTCACCATTTTGCACGCTACGGAGCAAGAAGCATGAGATTCAGTGGGTTAAATTAACTACACCTAGCACTTGGCTTTACATTATGATCGAGGAGACTCACTACAATATCATCTGTGAAGGCTCCGTATGGCCAATTACATTGGATGGAAGTGGGGTTATCCAGCTGCTACCAAGGTGCCTGCTCCATCACCCTACTATGCACATTAATTCCAATGATCCGATCCCAATGAAGTTGAACTCATCCTTCATCCCGGAGAACAATATAATTAGAGCACATGTCAATAATAGCGTAACCACGAACACTACTCTCAAACACACGCCCCGAACGTCTCAACTAATTGACGACGTGGAACTGAAAGATCTAGATGATTTGTCTGCTGCAATAGAGTCCCAGAAACAACACGTGGAGACTTTATCAAATAAGTGGAACTACCATGACCTGCATCACTACACCGCGTTCTACCTACTCGTAGGAGTTGGGATTGCATTCGCGCTAATTTACTGGTGGAAGAATCGTAAACAGAGAGCATTGCAACCTAATACGGTAGCTGTTGGGATCCCTGTACCAGCGCCTCGACGATCAATCAACTTAGAGCTTCCGAGGTTCAACGAGACGGGGGAGGATGTTTATGCATGCACCAGCAAATAACTCTAAGTAGCTGACGAATTGATTACTACGCAAACAAGATGCATTCATCTGACTGAAACTGTGTCACAGCCAAAAGTGCTAAATCAAATCGCTGCACATGACCGCTTGTATTGATTTATTGAAATTGTTTAGTGATTTTATTTTGTATCAATTGTATAGGCTAAGCAGAATTTTTGTATAAATATAGATAAGAATAAAGAAGTTGATTATTATTAGCCAAACAACCATCGAGTTTCAATCTACAACAATTTACAACGTCGAAAACGACGAATTCCCCTACTTTAAGAGAGGGGCGCGTTTGAGTCGGGTGCGTCGCGGTGGTTTGGGACTCGTGGACGAAAACGTCTTTTCCCGAATCCTCCCGTTTGATGAACCCAAATCCCAAGTGTTCATCAAACCGCACCACTACACCTGTTATCTGTCGTTCGACAACAGCTAAACTTGTCGAAGAGGTTCGGGGTCCCTGAGTTGACTAAGCAGGTGAGTGATTATTTTGTGCCCTATTTTGTTTTTTATAGCCGCCATATTTATTCTTAGGTTTTCGTCGGGACGGAGAGTTTGTCGCAGGACCTCGAGATTGCGATGCAGGGGGACCCGGTGTGTGGTTCGACGTTCGGGCCCTGTTCTGTTCCTTTGAATTTTTATTTTCTCTACGTGGGATCGATCGTTGGGACGGAGGGTCAGGGACAGTATCTCGAGGTTTTCCCGTATGAGAGGCAGGTGAAGCATTTTTCGTTTGAGTCCCCTTTTTCCAGCTTTTATTTTTTCTAGGCCTTACTGTACGTCGGGGGGACAGAGCTTTCTCCTTACTAGTGCCCAGGCTTCGCTCTACAAGCCTAGGGCGACCTAGTTTCCCGATTGCGGGGATTCCTGCGACGACTGTGCGCTATTCGCGGGCTTCTGCGCGGTGTTGGTCGTCGGCTGCGCATTATTGCGCGGGACCCTGATAGCTCGCCTATGCGGAATCGTTTCCGGCATCCGTATGCTGCGGCGGCTGATTCGCGTGGCATCCCGGCTCGCCTCAATGCGAATGACTTGAGCCAGCGCTGCTTCTAGCGTAGCAGGAACCGTGTCAAGCACACGTTGCTGGGTGTTCGGGTCCGCCACGCCGTCGATGAATTGGGCCAGCACGATTTTATCCCGCGTAAATTCTTGCGCCTCGCTGAAACTCAGGTACGTCAGTCGTTGCACCTCTGTGGCGTAGTCCGCCAGGCTCTCGTTGGCGTGCTGCGTTTGTCCCCGCAGCTGAATGTTTGCCACTGCCTGTTGGTACTGGTTGCTGTATCGACTGTTGAACGCGACGCTAAGCTTGTCGTAATCGTCCTTGGTCGGAGACCAATAATTGGCGCGAGCAACGGCTTCGAACTGGTGCTTATTAGCCGACCAAGGTTCCTTGCCATCATAGTCCTTAGGCGATAAAGAAATTCGCTTCGGAGCTATGGGCTGTAGTGGTGGTGGTAAGGGACCTACAACGCCGACGTTCGGAAACGGCTGCGAAATCAGCGGAGCCGGCTGAGTTCGGGGCGGAGGCGGTGGCGAAGTTTCCAGGTGAGTGGAAGAAATAGGCCGCCTTTCATAATTGCTGACTTCGTGTTGGACTCTTCCGGGATTCTGCACAGTTTGCTCCGGGTCTGGGTCGACGAAGGAAATCAAGTCGCCTTCACAAGCGGAGGGGGCTGGGTGCTGGCGAAGCGGTGGAGTTTGGGCAACGGCTAACTGGTCCAGAGTGAGCCGGACAGCCACCTCATGTCGCAAATCCATCCGGGACATTCTCTCCGCCATCTGGATCACGCTGGCGGTCAGCCGGGTGATCTGCTCCGCCAGTTTATCCAGGTCCGTTGGCGAAGGGTCCTCCTGGCCTTGAGTTGTTCGTCCCGACAGCGCACTGTACGGCGAGTAGCTTTCCCTTCCTGAGTCCATTTGATATTTTTTACGTGGTAATTTAGATAGTTTTTATTATGTATTAAATTCGCAACGTGTTTGTTCTACTATTACTCGTTTAATTATTCAGCTCATTCACTGCCCAGTTACGAGAGCCGTCGTAATTCGCTGAATGTTTGCAGCTGAATTAGCTTTCGGCAGCGAATGGGTTGAATTGCTGAATTAATTTAATTTAATAAATAAATTGTCGCGTGCGGTGGTGCGTGTGGTGTAGGAATTTTTCGATTTCCGATCTGCACCCCACACATCTGACACCAAATGTTACAGAATGGGGCCCCTGTAACTTTCTGCCGAGGCGGCTAAGCCCGAGAGGGAGACTTTGTTTACTTTGTTGCCTCGGTGCTGTGGTGCCCCAATATGATTCAGCCGCAGCCACCGGTGACTTCAGCTGATCGCTCGTTCCACAGCTGGGGAATGTGTGTGTGAGCATTCGCGAAGCGAGGTGTCGCAGCACTTTATGATGTTGCTGGCCTCAAAGTTGCTCGCGAGTGACGGGCCCGATCAGCGGAGCCCCTCGCACTGCTGATGACGGCTGCGAAGATCAAGGGCAGCCGATCTGCTCGCGGCGCGGATGCGGCGAATTAAATTCAGGGCACGGCACTTACCTTGGGATCCACGGAGTCCTTCTCGGTGGGGCCGATGCACTTCGCCCTCGAGTTTTTCTCGTCCGTGGCGCTCCGGCCCACTTCACCTGTGAAGGCACTGGGTCGCAAGAAAACACAACGTTTGCGTTACACCGCGTATAATTTTATTTCGCCCGGTTTTACAAATGCTTATAATTTCGTTTACAAATTCTTTTTTTTTACTTTTGCTACGTTTCTCGTACCGTCCGCACTGCTTCACTACTCACTCAAGATGGGGGGTCGTCGGCCACACCGCTCTTCCGGCCTTGACCTTTAGTTGGCCCAGATTCCACTGCAGGCGCTAGGGGAAGGCTAGAAGAGTGCTAAAAATTGCCCTGCAAGAGGTAAGTTTCGTTAAATAAAAGAATAAAGAAATTAATTCATTTTCTTTTTTGCAGGGACTGCAACAATACCGACTTGAAGGCTTTACTTGTAACTCTGTAGTTCGGCGGGTCAGTAATTTTGTAGCGATCTCTACATAATACTTCTTCCACGATGTACGGTCCCTTGTATTTTGGAAGATGCTTTTGTGGGCTTCCTGTAGCTTTATGTTCGGGGAATTGCCGTCCCAAATTAAGTTTTTCGGCTTGAGCCTTCCGACTTTTGTTCATTTCAGCAGTAACTTTTTCCCGCAATTCCGATAACGGAATATCATCATCTTCGCAAGTGTCATTGAGCATGGCGAAAAATTTAATTATTAAAATGCTTTTTGGCTCAAAACTCAGTAATAACTTTTGGAGACTTACTTTAGTAATTATATGTGATAAATTGTTTAACCTCCATTGTATGGCCGCTAACGATTTATAGCCTAAGAGCTGGCTAAAAATGTGAACTGATCGAATATAGTGGCGATTTTTTCTCATAAGATTCCTATTACGTCATCTAAGCAAGAGGCCACCTTGCCAGAAGTCATAGTTGCTGCAATCAAGGGGGGTAGAGGGTTAAACGAGCAATTTTTACCGCAAAAAGGACTGATCGAACATAGTTCTGAAAATTGGTATACAGTTTCATTTCTTGGTAATGTAATTAAAAAAAATGTTCCCAGAAGTGTAGGTGGTAAACTAACTTCTCCCAGAAGCGATAAATAGTCCAGTCAATCCACGGTTTCCCTGGCAATTCTACCAAACAGCACCGATTAGCACCAAAAGTTGGCTGTAGGTTCTACTTACCCTCTACTTCAAAGTTGTCAATGTGCCGAAGGTTGCTTTTACCCTGGGGGTGGACGCCACCCCTTATCGGGGATGAAACACTTTTTATTAAAAATAAGTATGGGTTTGAATAGATTGACTAATTGTAAGCAACTTTTGTTATATAAAGTTTTTATTGAAAGTCAAAACTTTTCGACTTATTCGAGCGTGGAAACGTCAATTTTTCAACAAAAACACCACGTTTTCAGACGGTTTTTCATGAATAACTCTGAAAATAAGTATTTTATGAAAAAAATCACTAGGAGTAACAATGTAGCTTATAAAAAAACAAAAAAAAATACTGGGTTTAAAATAACACTAGACCCAATACTAACGGGGTAATAGCTTGTTAAAGGTTGGTTCTTCTTCGTCAAACGCCAAAATCGAAAGTTTCAACGTGAAATATCCAAAAAACAATGCATTTTTCGGGAAAAACTCATAGAAGGTTTTTTGAAGTGCTTGAAAAAACCTTTATTTTTTTTTACGGAAGTTCCTAGTATCAAAATTAAGCGAGTTATGACAAAAACAAAATTGGTCCCTATTTTTTTGGCGGCAAAAAAATGTGAAAAAAACCCCCTAATTACCACCCCAATTGAAAATGATCGTTACCACTTTACAATTTACTTTATTCGTGTACTTGTAATATGCCCTATAAGTTTGACCGGTTTAAAGTTTTGAAAAACTTTGAGCTGGAAGAGCTTGAAAACGTTACTATTGGCATCACCGTATAGTGATAGAGGGGATGACCAGGCACTGTAAATGCTGTCTTTTCCCTGGAGCTCTGTTCTAGGGGAATCTGCCAAAAGTCGTCTTTGGGGTCCAGACTAGTTATATACTTGGCCGGCGGAAGGCGACTCAGGATGCCGTCTATCTGCGGTAGCGGATAGGCGTCCTTTTTTGTCACGGAATTTCCCTTCCGGGCATCAAAACAGAGTCGGACTTTGCCCGGCTTCCTTACTAGCACAACTGGAGAGCTCCAAGGGCTCTGGCTCTCCTCAATCACCCCGAGCGATAACATTCGTTCCAGCTCGGCGTCCATCAATTTCTGTACTGCAGGTGAAATGGGATAAAATCTTTGTTTGATTGGCGTGGCGTCGCCGACGTCAATACAATGTTCAAGCAAGTGCGTTTTTCCCAAACCGAGGTTTGCGTAAGATGGAAATAACGCTTTGGTTTGTTCTAAACGTTTTTGGAGGTGTGGAGGTAATACATGTTCAGCAGAATTGGGTTTCGCCACGACAGGGGTGTCCAATGATGAGACTAAACCCAGAACATCGGGAGCCAACTTGAAAGTTTTCCAGAAATCTATTCCTAGATACAATTCTTGAGTGAGGCTAGGTACAACGTAAAGTCGTAAAGTGTTAGTCTCACCTCTGAAAGTTACTTCCATATCAACATGCCCGTGCACTTCAGGTCGAGCACCATTGGCTACCTCAATCGTAGAACGATACTTCACCCATCTTGAACCAGCATTTTGCAACAAGCTTTCTGTACCTTTTCCCAATATGCTAATGCTAGCGCCACTGTCTAGCAATCCCACTAGGTTTTGGCCTAAAATTTGGAATGAGGCGTAAGGCCTCACATCTTTGGGAACCGACACAAAAGCTGTAGATATCTTTTTTCTATTCTCCTTCACTCGTCTCCAGAACGCACGCAAGCGCAATGTAGAGCGACGAGATTTAAACAATTTATTGGGTTTAGAAAATCTTCCACACTGACCTTCAGAAGTTTTGACCGCCGAAGCGAAAATTTTTGCCCGAGCCTTTTGATATTCTTTAAGCCTAAGATAAGGTTTAATTGGAAAGAGAACCGGAGGGGGAAGTTTATTCGGTCTCTGTAATATCGAAACAGGTTGGCTCGGTTGTTGCTCAGGTGTTGTGAGCAAGACATCGGGTTCAGTGGGGTTTTCCTTCATCAAAGGTGAATCTTCATTCACAAGATTTGACTTATCAGGTGCATTAGATGTATCAGGTGAAATTTCAGATTTTGATGGGGTAGCTATGTCTGGGGGCGAGAAGGGGTGGTCGTCGTCTCGCTGGCCGTGATTGCTAGCGGCGGTGGTGGTGGTCGGGGGCCGCTGTTGTTGCTCCCGACCCGTCGCTGATTTTTTGATACACATTTGGGACAGCGGGGTTTGTCCACCCCTTTTCGTCCACAACCATAGCAAAAGAACCCTTTTGGTTCAGAGGGGCAGTCTTGGTAGTAATGACCAATTTGGTCGCAATTCCAACATTTTATTACTGCAGGTGTAAATTTCATAAGAGCGTCTACCTGTTCAGGTAACGTCTCTCCCAGGTTTTCAAAATAAAGTTTCTCTTCAAATTTCGCAGAGCGGGGTACAGCAGGCATCGGAGCATAGCCTGTTCGTTGTAAAGTCATTTGAATTTCAGTTACCAAGTCGCGAAGATGAGAGATTGTATAAACGCGATAGTGACAAATTTGCTGTTGAATAAATGGCAGCAGACGTGCTCTTAAAATTTCGACAAACTCTCCTTCAGGCATGGGCCTGCCCAGCCTGTTACGTAACAAGACCAGGTCTTGGTAATAGGTGGTAAAAGACTCATTTGGCTTCTGCTTTCGACCCAGCATTTGCTGTAAAATATCCACGTCTCTAGCTCGTTCTCCCCAATCTGCTCTGAGAGAACTTTTCAATTCTTGCCAAGTTAAATTAGGATTGCTTCGCTGTAGATTCCAGTACCAATTTCCCACCGAGTCTCCGAGCAAAAGATATAAATGGTCGATCACATGATCGAATCGGCCTCGAAGTGTTCTTTGAGTTAATCTTTCAACCCGATAAATGAACTCTTCGAGATGTAGTCGTGAATTGTCTCCGTCATAGATAAATTTCCAGTGACGAATAGGACTACTGGGCCATTGCTCATTTGTATTTGGCGATCTCGGTTGGTACGGGTTTCTAGGCAAAGGTTCAGGTCTGAGGTCAAGATAATCGAAGTTGGGGTACCCAAGGTGTGGTTGTTCAGCGACCGGACTGACGTTAAAGTTGGGCTGCCTTACTACTCGCGACGGGCGAGGAGGCTGCTCAGCACGGCGAGCAGTAGAAAGACGATTGTTCGGCGTTTCCATTTCCGCTAACCGATTTTGTCGTTCGCGATCAATTTTTGCCATTTCCGAACGGACGATGTCCACGATCCTAAAGCGTAAAGTCGCGTCGAGAGTATCGCGAAGACCGGATTTCTCGCCCTCGCTTGTTTCTTGCTCATCAAGCGATGTTGGTATTTCGGGTCGGTCCGCGTGCCGTTTGCCGCGTATTGTATCTTTTTGCAACCGCGCCTTGGTTAGGTTCCGACAGAGAGGATAGAAGAAGATTCTGTCAGAAGTGGAAGTGTTTTGATTGTGATGTGCGACAAAAGTGTTAAAAACCCGGAAAATTCGGGGCCGGAATGCTCTGCAGGCCCACCCGCGGACGAAGGGAGCGTCGCCGGGAGGAGTAGCGACCGCGGAGGAGGAGTCCCTGCGCCCAGGGAGGAGAGATCCGGAGCTATGCGCCAGCTGGCCGGGAACAACACCTCGCTCCAGTCGGACGCGGACAGGAGGGAAAAGGAGGACGGGATGTGGAGGTTGGCTGGTAGCAGACGCAAAGCTACCAAGCAAAACATTACACCTGCCGACGCGCGAAGCTGGTTGCAGGTGCGTGCAGGTGGGCCGGGAGGTGCTCCGCCCTCGTCAGGGATCGCGGCTACTGCAGCTGTCAAAGCTGCCCAAGCTGCCGGCAAGGACGCCAACCTGTCGAGTGCGCGGCAGCCCAGTATTTCTCAGGGTAGAGGGTTTGCGCCTCCGAAGGCGGAAGCTCTCGCCGCGAAAGCTGCCAGATCAGGTACAGGTCAGGCAAGCAGTGAGCTCCCGAAGCTGAGTAAAAATTCTCGTCGCCGCAGAAATGCGGCGATACGCAAAAAACTCCGGCTTCAGCTCGTTGTGCAGAAAGGGGTGACTGAGGGGTCTGCAGAACCCCAGAACAAAATAGTTCAGGGTTGTTCCGGCACTCCCAAGCGCCCACTTTCGCCGGAAAAAACACCGCCGGAGGCGAGGCAGGTAGCGAAGCGCTGCAAAGCTGCAGCTAAGGCCGGGGAGGGCGGCTGTGGCGCACCGAGGCCAACATTCGCTCAGGTCGCTGGCGACCAAAGCGTCCGTATGGCCTTTGGTCCCGCAGCGGAAGACCTCCTCCTAGCCAGCGAGCAGGCTGCTTCGCTCCGCTCGTTGATCTCCGAGGAGATTTTTAATGTCGCTGCCGACGGCCCGTCGCTTGCTTTCCGCGGCGCAAATTTTGTAGATAGGGGCTGCGACAACCGCGGCTACCTGCAGATCGTGTGCCTGAACGCGGAGACCAGGCGATGGCTCGTTGACTACGCGAAGAAGTTAAAGGCGCCCTGGAGCGGAGCTGAGCTGGTGGCCTGCGAATTTTCGAGAATTCCCAGGCACACCAAGGTCACGCTCTGGATACCAGAGTGCTATAATGTCTCTGCAGAACAGCTTCATGCTAGACTGCAGAGGCAGAATAGAGTTCTCGGGGTTGACAGATGGCGGCTGTTTCACCTGAAGGATGATCCCCCACAGGGAACCCTTCTGGTGCTGGGGCTAGACCAGCTGTCCCTCGACATTCTTCTGGCACGCGGTGGGAAAGTCTACTATGGACTTTCTGAGCTCCACGCGCGCATCAAGGGCATTGCCGCAAAAGACTCTGGAGAGTGTGACGAGGACCCAGCGGACTCGGTGTCGGGGAGCGTGGTGGCGACTAAGGATGTTGTCGCCGCCTCCGGCTCTGAAGTGGCCGCAGGGTGCGCTCACTCCTCAGAGGTTCCCGAGGGGTTACCCCCTGTCCCAGATGTCGAAATGAGCGCACTTTAGAATGGGTGCTGACTCTTTTAACATCATACAGATTAACTTGCAACATGGCTAATCGGCCTCTGCGGAACTATGCAGAGTCCTTGCTATGGGGCAGACAAAACTAGCCCTAGTGCAGGAACCCTGGCTGTACAAAAATCAGGTTCGTGGACTGGGTCTAAGAAATGGTCGAGTGTTTGCGGCCGATACTGCCACTAAACCTAGGGCATGTATCTGGATCGCCAACAGTCTTAAGACAACCCCGATCCATGAGCACAGCTCCAGAGACCAGGCTACCATTCGGGTTACTCTGAGCCTGGCTGATGGCGCTCAGGACGTTATTGCTGTCTCCTCTTACCTGCCGTATGATTCTGCTGAACCTCCACCGAGCTCTGAACTCGTAGAGGTCGTGGAATTCTGCCGCAGGAAAAATCTCCCGCTGATTATCGGGTGTGACGCTAACTCGCACCACACCTGCTGGGGAAGTACCAACGTGAATAGAAGAGGTCAGTCGCTCTTTGATTATATTGCTTCCACTGAGCTGACTGTCCTCAACAACGGCACTGGGCCAACCTTCGTAAACTCTGTCAGGCGCGAGACGATTGACATTACGCTATGTTCGATTAGCCTAGTCGACCTCGTATCTGATTGGAGAGTCACGAACGACATATTAACCTCCGATCACAGAGCCATCTCGCTGAAGATCTCGGCGGACTGTCCGGCTCCTCCCAGTTTTAGGAACCCCAGAAAAACAAACTGGGGCCTCTTCAGATCCGCTCTGGGTTTGAAACTGAAGGGATGAGAGAGACCACGAGAATCCACAAGATTCTCAAAAAGGACAAGGGCATTCAGCTGGGTTCATTACAACTACCCAGTGGTGATTTCATCGATGATGACCTTTCGGTCGCATCTCATCTGTTGGAAACCCACTTCCCCAGTTGTGTACCGGTTCAGGAGGATCAAATAGCGGCTGATCAGCACAATCCAGGTGATTCGGATTGGTCTGTCGCCAGGTCTGTTATAGACAAGGATCTCCTTAACTGGGCGGTCTTTTCCTTCGCACCCTTTAAGAGCCCGGGTAGAGATGGTATTTCCCCGGTCATGCTCCAAGAGGCATTCTCCTTGATTCAGGACCATCTGATGATAATTCTCAGAGCGGTCCTGGTTTTCGGGTATATTCCTTGTAGTTGGCGCCTTTCCAGGGTTATATTCATACCGAAACCAGGAAAGTGTAACTATAAGGAAGCCAAGTCATTCCGGCCGATTTCACTAACTAGTTTTCTGTTGAAATCGCTGGAGAAGATGCTGGATGCTTTCATCAGATCAAACAATCTGAAGGAATTCCCGCTGCATCCAGCGCAGCACGCTTACCAGAGAGGGAAATCTACTGATTCGGCCCTCCATCAGGCAATCTCTTTCATTGAAAGAGTTTTTCAGGATAAAGAAGCGGCCCTTGGTGTCTTCTTGGACATCGAAGGAGCGTTTGACAACACCAGCTTCTCTGCTATGTCTTGTGCCTTGCAGGAGCATGGGGTTAACCAAACTTTAACCAGGTGGATAATTAACATGCTGAAAAGCAGAATTGTCTCCACTGAGGTAGGTTCCCACACAGCGATCAGGAGGGTAGGTAGGGGCTGCCCGCAAGGTGGTATTCTGTCTCCCCTCCTGTGGTGCTTGGTGGTTGACGGCCTCAACAGGTTACTGGACAGTAAGGGCCACTTCACAGTAGCCTATGCGGATGACATAGTGATATTGTGCAGAGGCAAATTTCTCAGTACTCTCTGCGATCTCCAGCAACAAGCCTTGCTGCTGGTGGAAGGGTGGTGCAGGGACAGAAACTTGTCAGTCAACGCTGACAAGACCTCTGCTCTACTCTTCACTAACAGAAGGAAGTTGGAGGGTCTCAGGCATTTGAGTATATTCAACAAAGAGATCATCTACGCTAATAGCGTAAAATACCTAGGAGTGATCCTGGACATCAAGCTGGACTGGAAGCTACATCTAGACTGCAAAACACAGAGGGCCATCTCGACCTTCTGGCAGTGTAGAAGAGCTTTCGGTCGAACGTGGGGCATTAGTCCTAAAATCATCTACTGGATGTATACTGCCGTCATCAGACCGAGTCTCTGTTACGGGGCGCTGGTCTGGTGGGAAAGGACAAATGTAAGCACCGTCAAAAGTACACTCGCTACGGTACAAAGACTGGTCTGCTTAGCTATCACAGGAGCAATGAGATCTTCTCCAACTGCCGCGATTGAGTTGGCTCTCTCTCTGGCTCCGCTCGATATCATCGTGCAGAAAGAAGCGATGAAATCGGCCCTGCGCCTTATTCAAAACAATATCTGGCGACCCAATCATCAGCTGGTAGGGCACTCCCAGATCTGGGACAAACTGTTACATACCAACAGTTGCGTACAAATGATCTCGGATTATATAACGCCCCATCTCAGCCTACGTAAAAGGTATGTTGTGTCTATTCCCTCCAGAACGGAGTGGGACGAAGACTATCTCAGTAACACAGTGTCGGATGCCGGATCTGCGTGGTTCACAGACGGATCCCTCGCTGAGGGCCTGGCCGGAGTCGGAGTGTACGGCCTTAGCGAAGATTTGTGCATCTCCCGCTCGCTAGGCAGATTCGTCTCCATCTTCCAGGCGGAAGTTCTCGGCATCTTGATCTGTGCTCAAGAGATTTTACAGAGGAAACTGTGCGGGAAAGATATTTATATTTTCTCCGACAGTCAAGCTGCTCTCAAAGCACTTGACTCGTACATAGTCTCGTCAAAGCTCCTCAGCGAGTGTCGTCACGCGCTTGACCTCATTGCGACAACTAATAATGTCTCAATAATCTGGGTCCCTGGCCACTGTAACATTGCAGGCAATGAGACTGCAGACAGGCTGGCGAAAGAAGGGGCCTGCTCTTCCTTTATAGGACCAGAACCCTACGTGGGTGTAGCACCATCTCTCATCAGTCGCTCATTGGAGGAATGGGTCCGCTCTGAGCACAATGAGAGGTGGTCAGCTAGTACAGACTGTAGACAGTCTAAGATGTTCTTACATCGGGTCGACCTAGGCCTAGGCAGACGTCTACTCAACCTCAGTAGATGCCAGTTGAGCCTAGCTATGGCCATCATTACCGGCCATTGCAGGCTGAACAAGCATCTACATACAATACGAATAGCGGAATCACCGCGTTGTGGTTGCGAGCTGGAGGATGAGACTATCGCTCACCTTTTGTGTGCGTGTCCGTTCTACAATAGCGCCAGAGCCGCTTTATTCGGGAACTACCAGGTGGATCCACAGGATCTGCATAAACTCACGCTGCCCACCATCTTGAGCTTTGTTAGAAGAACTGGTCGTCTAACGGCTCTATCAGGGCATCGAGATTAACCCAGATGGCAGTATCTCTTCTCGAGGTTTGTACAATGGACCTGTTTGGTGCACCTGCACCAAAACCCAGAGTGCCCTGACGCTCTGGCTCGGCCCGGGCGCCACCCACAGCTGCGGCGATCAGCTGTAAGAATAAACAAACTTGTTAAGCACTTAACACTTCGAATTTTTAATTAACTCACCAATAATCTCGGACTTCCTTAGCGCCTCTCACTGCAGGAATGTAGTACGCCCTCCGGAGCCCTAAAACAAAACCTAAAAAGAACACTAGTTAGTAATTAGTGTCCAAAATTACAATACTTACCCGAAGTGCCTTCCTCGCACTGCAAAATCACTTGCATCTGTCAAGTGCAGATGTAAACAAAAACAATACTCACTCATTAGGTCACTTTCGGACTTATGAGAAGGCCATCTAGGGCCTAATAGTAGAACTAATTCTCGGCGGAGAAGTCTTGTAAAATGTAATCAGTCGGGTGTACCGTAAGACCCACTGATGGGTCAATGTATGTGGGCACCGAGTTAGTGGGGGGTACCGTAAACTTAAGTGCCGTGTGCACTATTCTGGGTATAAAAACTCTGCGCTGCCTGATAGCAGCCTCTTTGCCGTTTTACTCTTGGCCTTTTCCTTGCTGATTTACCTCTTTGCCGTTTTCCTACCCGCTTATACGCAAATTCAAATAGGTGCTGACTATTTGGAGTTTCCACTTAATAAAGGTGCTGACTTTATTAAGATTGTTGATTCTAGGTGGTGACTAGAAAAAACCCTTATCATTCTACCTAGTTCCTCTCCATTCAAATAGGTGTTGACTATTTGAATTTTCCACTTAATAAAGGTGCTGACTTTATTAAGATTGTTGATTCTAGGTGGTGACTAGAAGAAACTCTTAGCATTCTACCTAATAATCCGCTCCATTCAAATAGGTGTTGACTATTTGAAATTTCCACTCAATAAAGGTGCTGACTTTATTGAGATTGTCGATTCTAGGTGGTGACTAGAAAACATTCCTATCATTTTACCTAGCAATCCTTGCCACTCAAATAAGTGCTGATTATTTGAGGTCTCCACTCAACGTAAGGTGTTGACTTCGTTGAGATCATTTGTTCTAGGTGGTGACTAGAACAAAACTCTATCATCCAGTGTTCTGAGCGGTGATCGGAACAAATTCCATCATCCCATATCCTGGAAGTTCCTCTTTACACTTAATTTAGGCACTGACTAAATTAAGATCACTTGATTTGAAAGCCGAACAAATCAAGAATTTTGTGTAGCGTGTTGAACGCTGATCAATATACATTTCTCTATCACTTAATTTGGATCTCACCAAATTAAGATTAGTGCAGTTTAGTGCATCAACCGAATTGCCGTCTTCGCTTGTACAACGACCAGACGAATTGCCTTCTTCGCTTGTGCAACGACCAGACGAGAGATTACATCAACTACAGTTCAGTTCGCCAACGAGGGAGACAGGTAAGTACCCTTTTCGTTTATGTTCTGACCGAAGTTCTAGTCAAGAAATAATTTCCTGGTCTGGGACAAGTCAGAACAAGAGCAAACTTTATTTACCTGCTCGCTAACTCAGCAGCTGGACATCCCTCCATTTAAGCTACTCACTATCAGCTTCTTCACGCTGATTAGGATAAGCTCTTTCTAAAGTAATCTTTTTAACAATTTATTCGTTGCCCTCAAATCTCAAGCGACGAGATTTGAGCTGCGACAGAAATATTGCAATTTCGGCATTGGTTGGGAGATTGTGACCGAATCATTGCAGCTTCGTTGAACCGAATTATTTTCCTTATTTTTTGGGTTCGTCCACTCATACTTTGAGTTCGGATAGAACAGGTCCTTTGGTCTAAGTGCAGGGTGAATCAACCCGCCTCATGACAATCTACATCTACATCTAGGTTCCGACATTTTTGAATTTAGGTTTATATGAAATTAACGAAGTTATTTGAAAAGCAATAAAGGAAAAGACAATACTTAAGGAATGTAAAAAGTTAACAAAACTATTCTTACCCTGTAAGTGCCAACCCTTTACAATTGAAGTACCATCTTAATAATAATAAAAGTTTTCTGATTTTCAGATCAAAAGGTTAATATGTATATATCTATACGTATGGCCTATGCAAAATTCTTAACTTATTTTATTTGTTATTACAATTCTCAAATTATATCAATAGTTGTTACAATAAAAATTTTAAAGAAATATTTATGTTTTCTCTTTTTCTTTCAACAAAATTTATTTTTCTTTCAAAAAATTATTATTTTCTTTCCTCAAAAAAAATTCTATAGGATCATCAAAATATTTCTCTGGTCCACCTCTCCTCTCCAACTTCCACTGTGAGCGAAGAAAAAATGATGCAAAATTTTTCTTTGTTGATTGATTTTCTGAAAAACACAAAGAGAGCCATCCACTGCCACCGACGGGATGGTTTTGAGGGAAGGAACCTTCCTCGCTTCCCCGGTGAGGGCTGCGAGACGGATGACGACCAAGGTATCCTCCCGGACAGGTGGGTAGCTTTAGCACTCAGCCAGCCCCTGTAATTCCAGGGAGGCCCTCAGACGTCTCCGTCGCGCAGACCCCACAGGATCCGACGAAGAAGATTCCCCCACTACCAGCTTCTCCCTAGGATGAGGGATCCCCGAGATCTCGAGACGGCTGGCTGGCTGACGTATCCAACTGCCGTAATTCTCGAGAGGCCTCGAGTCAACCCCAGCCACGGGAGTCGCCAATAGGGCCTCGAAAGGAAGAATGAAAGGTAAGTAATATTTGGGAGCCCAAGGCTCAAAGGGAAGGGATTAGGATGGCCCCACGTTGGGCGCCATATTTGTTACAGCGCGTTAAAGCGCCTGGTCTGGTGGTGTGTGGCATGCGCGAGCTGGCAGGCTAGCATATGCGGTATTGTGGGGGGTTTTGCCGATAGGCCACCCGAAGCCACCAGAGCGAGAATGCCCATAACGAAGATTCTCGCACCACGGAAAAACAAGGTACGGGGGAAAACGAGCAGGGCAAACCGAACCCCTGCTACTGCCGTGGATGACTCTCAGGGGGGGGGGGGGTTCTGATGACATGAACCCCCTCTGGCCGATGCCCCAACCGCCCTTTGACCCCCCCTTGGCCATCAATATATTTGGGGAGGTCCCAAAAAAAAATCAAATTAAATCATCTCAACGAGATCAACAACATTACAACATTACCCACGTCGCTTCGAGCAGAGGGGACCAAGAGAAATACTAAAATTAAGGTGAGTTTGACATACCTGTTATATTATTATCTTGTTAATTTTTTTTATCTTATACACTAGGTTTTACAAACTTGGACCGTTCGGCGCCTTGCTGCTTCTGATGCGACGATGCTGCTGCTGATGTTGTTGCTGCTGATGTTGGTAAAGCTTCTGTTGCCGCCGCCCGACACCCTGCCTCTTCTTTTGGCCCCGACGTGGTGTCGGTGTGCCCCAAACGTTGTAGCATCAGGTCAGTAGGTTTGTATTTTATGTATTTATTTTAGTATATCGCCACTTATTTATTTGCTTTAGGGTATAGTTCATATAATTATTTAGTTCTTCACTCCTTTAGTTATTTAGTTCTATAGTATTTGTTTTTCTTTTCGTTTTAACTTTTTTTATTTGAAGATAATGTTTATGTTTTAGGGCGTTTAATTATTTTAAAGTTCAGTTCGTCGTTTATCTATATAGGTCAATTATGTATTAGTTCATAGGCCGGGTCACTTAATCAATTAATAGTGTAATTATATTGTTTATGTCCACTGTTCTTAAATATCCACTTAGTTTTAGAATAATTATTAACTTCGTTCCTTGTTTTTTCTGTCCTACGTAAACTCCGCTAAGTTTTCACTTTAAAACTTTTTTTTTCTTTTTGTGTTCTTTGTTTTTTTTTTTTTTTCTTCGCTGCCAATTATGTTTTCTCTTCTCCTCGAATTTGCGTTTTCACACTGCTCTAATTATCCGTTTATTGTCCACTTCGAAAGTCACTAGGTCTAATAAATTTTTTCACTAAAGCTAATTATTGTTCCTTTCGTCCTATGCTATAACTATATTTAATAATTTTTCTTTGTGTCTTTATTTTCAGTTCACCGGACTTCTACTTCTACACTTCACGGTAATTCGCTCACTTAAAATTTAGGCTTATACGGTAATTAACACGCTCAATTCAATTTAGTCTTGTATGTTCTTTAACGATAGTTGGTAACCTTTTTTTCTCTTTATTTTCAGATTCACCGATTTCCTGAGATGTTCGGATACACCCTTAACGGTAACTGCTTCCTTACCCTAAGACTTACATTATACTTACTAATAGTTTGTCGTTTTTTTTTTCTTACAGATCAACTGGGTTCAAAACAGGTAATTCAATTGTCTAGAGCTAGTCTCACATGGCACAGTTCTTACTTAAAATCCTTTTCTTTCTTACAGATTTGGCACGACACTTAACTTCTCACGGCACTTATCTCTTTATCGTTTAATTTTTTTCTTTTCTTTGCGGTTTCCTTAATTTATTTCCGTTTATTTTCTTGTATTTACCGGCCTTCGGGTGCTCGCGAGTTTTCGACTTTTCTTGGTTTTATTTAGTTTGTCCGCGGTCTGAATTAATCACTTTTCCCGAGGTTACTTTTATTTTATTTTCCACGGTCACTTTAAGTTAATTTTTCCCGGACCTACTTTTCTTTTTTCTTTTTTTCTTTGCTTGATCCCGACAAGAACTCCGCGACCAACCTCTTTCAAAACTCCAGACCGACTCCTCGAATTACTTTTTCGATCGCGCCACCCGTCCGCGATACATCAGCTCGTGCCGTTGCAGATCCCGCTGCCATCCACTCACACATCGCCGCGCCAGCCAATCGAGCGCTTACCGCCGATGTGCGAGTCGATGCCAACGGGATCGAGCTTCGCTTCTCGCTGTGGCTGGTACCTGGCTCGAGGCAGCTCGGTGCACCGTGCACTTTTGTGCCAGCTCGAGCTTCTCGGTCGCGGGAATTTTTCTCATGCAACCGGGCTCGATGTGCACAACTTGCCTCGATCGCCCGGCCCGCGCCGCAATTTTTGTTCGCTTTAACTGTCCCTCGAGCTGCGAGCGTCGAGTTTTGGTGCTATTTTTAGCTACAAAACTCTGCGTTCGCAGTCCGAGACACAGCCCCCTTGCGGTACCCGCCACGGGCGCCGTAAATTTTTGGACGAGTCGACGAAATTAAATTTGTTTCACCAGCCATAGGCGGCGTGAAAATTAAAAGATGTTTCATGCTTTCAGGGAAGACTGTGGGGACCAATATTTTGGTCCTAACCACAACACCACAGGTCCGTTGAGCGAAGCCTCGAGCTCAAAGGAGCTGAAAAAAGGTCAGACAAGAACCCTGACCACAACAAGTAATTCTATTTAATCTCCGATAATCGACACACATTCTTAAACTCCCATCTTTTTTCGCACTAGAATTGCCGAACTTGCATACTCAGATGTCGAATCTTCAATTACACTTGTTTCTTTTAAATCGTCTATAATTGTTTTTAGCTCATCTAATTGATGATATGGCACTCTATACGGCTTATAATTAATAATTTCATTACTAGTTAACTTATATTGAAAGCAAAACACTCACGATATTTATTAATTAGCGACAGGAGTTCTTGTCTTTCCCTATCGCCGATCGTACCTATCTCAATGTTACTCGCTTTAATAACTTGTCACATAGTATGATCCTGCACGCTCGTTTCAATACGATTTTTACGATGGGCCCTATTCTCCGTTTGCATATACATATATTTTCCTTTACAATCTTAAGTTTAAAATAGTCCACAGGGCCGAACATCTTCTCCCAGCAAAACCCTGAATAATTGTACACGTTGGTCGGTATCTCTATCCGTTCAGCTGACAGTCTTGTTTTCTTATGGTGCAACACTCACTATCTAATCAATATACGAATTCATTTTTCGACCGTCGATTTCCACCGCTTTGAAAAGTTCACTCTTTTCCTTATTTATCAGGTTAATTTTTTTAACAACATTACTAGCGGTTGTCCCGAATTTGTTTTTATTTATTAACCCGCGAGAGAAACAGCTAGAAGCGCGATGACCCGTTTTCCTACATCAAAAGCATTTCCCTAAAAAATTGTTCTCTGTAATTGCAGTCCTCTTTCTTCGCGTTGATTATTTTTCGGTTCACTTTCCGGAAGTTCTAGCCACGGCCGGGGAGCGCAGTTTCTAATATTGACCATGTTCCTATTGTTTTCCTGCTCTTGCAAAACTTCATAATATTTGATTTTATTAAGAAGTTCTATCGAAGTTTGGCAACTCGCCGAAGTCAAAATATTCGACAAATTACGATCACCCAAGCCAGTAATTAGGTAATTTATGGTAGTAGCCTCACTCAGTTTTGCCCTTTTAGCTAAGGCTGCTACTTCATAAAAATAAGATTCCACAGACTCTGTGGGTTTTCGTTTCCTGTTTCTTGATTGCATATGAATGTTCGCCTCGTCGATCGGTGACGGAAAACTTTCTATTCGTTTTCCTCGAAAAGACGACCAATGCAGCACTTCATTTTACACCGTTTGGGCCGTTCCACACTGGGTGCAAAAAATCGGCGCAATTGCACCGGATTCACTTTGGTTTCGAACATGCACACAAATAGGATCGTGCGTGCAAACACATTTTTGAGAGACTATTTTGCGAGTGTATGGATCTTTCGAAAATCATTGCGGAGCGGAAGAGCCGATTTTGGGAGACTTTACCTGAATTTAGGACAAAGAGCTCTCAAGTGAAGCCAAATCGGTTAAACCATACCAGGGGTGGTCTAACGAGCATCGGCGTCACTTTTTGCACCGAGTGCAACCTTACAAAAAGTAAGAAGAACTCCAGCAGTGCGGACGTGTTGATAATTCATCTTCCGATACCTGGCTTATTTTCCGCGTTTTTGTCAGTATTTAAATTTGAAAAACTAACAGCAGTGACTCTCTACTTATATTGACCACAGTCTCATTATTTTCTAGAACTTTAATTGAAGCGTCTGTAATCTGTGGCTTTATTATTTTGCTCGTAATTAAGTGCATTTGGTTCAGTCATTGGCCTCCTCTACGGACTCGCTGCTTCCTAACGGTCGCTTTCTGGCTGAGGTTCAGTGTCGTCATCCATCTGCGCTTGCAAGTTATCAGCTGTGGCTGTGTACTATCGAGATTTTTGATCTGTGATTTCGCTTGTGTTTTTGGTGCCGTGGTGATATAATTGGCTGTCTGTGTTACTCTCCATCGACGTCTAGACGATTTTTCTCGCACTTCAGCTAAGCTTGACTTTTTATTATTGTTGGTGTCCAACTGCTGTACCATTACTGCATTATCGATCTATGATATTCATAGCATTTATAGCTTTTATAATCATTGTTTGTTAACTTATTATTATTTATTGGTTTGCCGTCCGTTGTTCGATTATTTATTTGCTTGTTTTTAACTACCTGTTCACTCGCCTTATTTGACTCTTTGTTTTTCGAGAATGAACGCCTGCAAGATATGCAATGGCAAGAATGCCGGAGAACTGATCAAGTGCGATGGAATCTGCGATCAATTTTTTCACGCAAATTGCCTAAAGCGTAGTGCGCGGTCTCAATGTACCCCGGGCCCGTCAACATGCGCTGAGTGCTCAGAGATTAAACCTTGTCATGTCCTTAGGTCGATGGCCACTATTGCTGATTCTATATCAAATGATCACTCACTTTTGGCGAGTAAAGTGCAGTCCATTCTCGCCAATTGGGCCAACTTGCAGTCGATTTCTGATGACCTAATTATGATTGGTGACAAGGTTGACAAAATCTTAAATCTTGTCACCGCAGCGGAATCGAACTCCAAAGTACTTCTGGAGAGATCTCACGGAATTTCTACTAAGATATCCCTCATGTCTAGTTCCATCGACGATTTGCATTCGGCGTCTTCGGTATCTGATTCACCTGCTTCAGTTTTGCCGGTGGTCGAGGACATCCGCCGCAGTATGAGACAGGTTAAAAGCGACCTTGGCTGTTGGTCTGCTGCGGCAGCGGCCAATTCTGAGTTGTTGGGATCTGTTGCGGCGGACATTGGTTTGCTTTCTATGCGCCAGTCGTCGCTGGCACTGGATGGCCCGAGTGCTTCGACTACTTCATCGCCTTCTACGGTGGAGTCCAATGCCGGTGTTGCTGTGGACGATGTTAAGGATGACGCGCGGTCTGATCCACCCGGCTCCCAGGAGCTTGTCTTTGCTGGTGATTTGTTGACTGCGTCTCCTATCCCGGCGGTTATTATTGATGATGGCAAGCAGTCTACCTCATCTCATTCGAACGGTCAGCTTACTCGGAGTACTTCTACCAAAAGGAGCGCTCCTCGCAGGCGTAAGGACGGAAGACGTCGGCATGCCGCTGGCGGAGACAATACTGCTTCAACCTCATCACCCCCTGATGCTGTTGACTCAATCATTCAATCTTCTGTGGGCGCTACCGGCGCCCCGTTTATTGTAAAACCGGCAAAATTACCGAAATGCCTTTTCATCTCTAGGGTTCATCCTGATACCACAGAATCGGACATTGTTGGCCTCATTTCTTCACGCTCTGGCGTTTCGCGGGACGCGATTGCCTGTAGGAAGATTGGCCCGCCGTCCGACAACGGGGGTCGCACCTTTTATGCTTCCTTTAAGGTGTTCGTTCCTGAAGTGATTTGGTCGGTCGCTGTGGACCCCAAGATTTGGCCAGAGGGAGCCATCGCCCGTGAGTTCGTCCCACGACGCCGTGGTGATAATATCGCCAGGGTCTCAAAAAACGTATCAGCCAAATCAACATCTACTATTCGAACGTAACTGGACTCCGTTCCAAAACTACCAATCTGTATTTGAACACCATGGATTCCTGCTTCGATGTTGTTTGTTTAACTGAGACTTGGCTGTGCGGTTCATTTACAGATGACGAGCTATTTGGGCCCGATTATTTTGTATTCCGCCGTGATCGTCATGCTACCGATTTGAATGCCCCGGTGGGAGGTGGCGTTTTGTGTGCCGTCCGCCGAGATTTTCGGTGCACCGCTGTGGAATTCCCGAATGCAGACAACTTGGAATTATTGGGTGTTACTTTAAAACTACAACATAAAACTGTACTAAATCTAACAGCATATATTCCACCGGGGCCGATAGCATTACCTACAATGCTCTTGCTGTTGCCGTGGATGAGTTCTCAAGTTCCTTACATCAGTTCGACGAGGTGCTATTAGTCGGCGATTTTAATTTGCCTTCCATTAATTGGACATCTTCAAATGATGGCGTACTTTTGCCCGAATATGCATCGACTCCGCCTTCTCACGTTTCATTCATCGACAGTGTTCTAGCCGATCTCAAAGGATGAGTGACTGAACACTAAAAATTTAGAAAATATGCCGGAGGTTTTATAATGGTTCACTGAGACTCAATTAGGATCAACCACAATGTCCCAAACGCTAATCAGAGCACAATAAATGCACTTTCCGTGCTACAGTAGAGTTGAAGAATTACTAAAATATAATGTACAATTTGTGTTAAAGAAGGGTAGAGAATTCCACGAGATTAATGCACAAACAAGAATCGTAGCAGCAACGTGCTGTGTAATACAATGAAATTTTCCGCAATAGCGGATTGCACGAGTGACCGTTATAACGGTGTAATAGTAAGCACGAAGTGCTGAGAGAAAATATTCAAAAATATTCAAACAATAAATATAATCTAATCAATACAAATAATTGTAATGTCCTGCTGCTGGTTTAGCAAGCAGGTGAACTAAATTTTGCTCTTGTTCTGGCTGAACCCAACTTAAAGAATTAATTCTAGAATCAGGCTTTTTGCTCAGAACATTAAAAGAAAAAATGTACTCACCTGAATCCAATTTTACCTCACAAGGGATAGGACTATGGTAAGGTTCTCGTTTGGTCGTTACCCAAAACGAGTGGAGCAAAATTTAGTTTTAGTAAGTTTATTGCTTGATCGTTACTCAAGACAATGAGTGTTAAAATCTTGCTTGATCGTTACTCAAGACAAGTGTTAACATCTTGCTTGATCGTTACTCAAGACAAGTGTTAGTAGGAATTGCCTTAATCGATACTTAAGACAATGAGATTAATATCTTGCTTGATCGGTACTCAAGACAAGTGTTAGTAGGAATTGCCTTAATCGGTACTTAAGACAATGCGATTAGTATCTTGCTTGATCGATACTCAAGGCAAGTGAAATCTTAATTTGAGTTCTCAAATTAAGTGGAAAATCGCAGGATGTAAAGGTAGGAATTCGCACGGAGAGGTGTAAGGCACAAAGAGAAAAGCGCAAAGAGGTCGAACGGGGTGGCGCGCAGGCTTTTATACCCGGCCTGATGCACACGGCACCACAGTTGCACACGGCACCAAAGTTTAAAGTCCATCTTGCGGTACGCCCCCCACAAAGTGCATCGTGAATTTCCCCACAAACTCGTAGTTGAGGTTTTTAATCCTAGATGTCATCCTGGTGAAAAATTTCGAAAGTCGAAAGTGACCTAATGCGTGATCAGCTGTCACGTTTGTTTACATTAGAGCTGACAAGTGTCAACTGGCAGGAAGAGGAGCAGACGATTCCTCTGCAGGTAAGATTTTGTTCTGTAATTTATAATTATGTAAGTGTTAATAATGTTTTTATTCCTGGGAATCGCCGGTGGCCTGGAGCTCCACGAGGGAAACCAGCGCGGGATTCCAATGATCCAGCGAGGAGTGCTGTGAGCTACCAGATCAGCTGTGTTTTTAGCCTTGACCTAGTTTGTTTATTTTCAGTGATGCGACGTGATCGTGGCCCACTGTGGGTGGCAGCTCATCGGCTCAGCGAGGGACTTAAGAGTTTTAGTGCAGCTGCACTAAACATAATCCCCCGCCAGTTTAATGAGTTTAAAAAATTTAATGAATGAGGACTGAACCATGGAAACCAACGAGGGAAATTATAAGAAATTAAAGAGATATGTGTATGTGTAAAAAACAACACGAAGTGCAATAAAATTGTTAGTTAGTTCATGTACATTTTTTATTTGTTACCCTTATTTTTCCATTTGCTAATAATTTTACATTAAAACAAACGCCGTCCTTTGTGGTGTAGCGTTGTTTTTTGCGCTTAGATTTTTGCAACGCGTTCCACGCAAAAACAATCGGTTCACTGCGCCCTGAATTATTTTGATCTTCAATTGTGTTTAAGAAAGTAGTCGCGTGCGATATTGCTTTTGATTGCCGTGAGACTGGGCCAAACAATATCCAACCGAAAATGCTGTTTTGCGCTATGGGTGAATCTGGAGGTCCCTTACGAAGACCTTCCAACAAGATATTTCCGTAAATATCAGCTCCGAGAAGGAGATCAATTTTTCCCGGTCTATTAAAGAATGGGTCTGCTAAAGGAAGGTTCTGTATGTGAGACCAATTCTTTGCAACAATATTTTCTGGAGGTAATAATTCAGTTATTTTGTTAACAACAAATGCAGTTAGCGTTGTGGAATTTTGTTGTAACATTGAAGAGCTGATTTCAAGCGACGTTTGTGCTTTTATGTTTGTTGCTTCTGAACCTCCCAAGCCAGTGATTTCCAGGTTTGTGGGAATTGTTGTTAATTGTAAACGTTTCGTTGCTGCCTTTGTAATAAAGGAAACTTGAGAGCCTGAATCTATCAAGGCACGCAACCTGAAAATAGTTCCTGATGTAGAGGGCACGTTTATTAACGCTGTTGCGAGAAGTGATTGAGGTGGCTGTTGACCTCTGTTTGTATAAAATGATTGAACGGTGTTAATATTATTTCCACAGTTTTGAGACTCGCTCGGAGGGTGAGGCTGAGACACTCTCTGTGGTGAAACAGGCATAGAGGGTTCCGTTTTAGTTTCCTTATGTAGTAAGGAATGATGACGTCGTCCACATCGGCGACAATTGATTTTGCTAGGGCAAAATTGCGATTTGTGCCTTTTAGAAAGGCAATTAACGCATAACTGTTGCGAGGTTACGAATTGATATTTTTTATTCGTATCGAGATTGGTGAATTTTGAACATTTGTAAAGAGGATGAACCTCTTTACATGAAATGCACTTCTCTGAGGAAGTCGCAAAAAAGGTCTTGGCACCCTTTTGGTGTGATGTCCGTTCAGTTATCGTGATTTTTGAATCTGCAATTGCTTCTAATGTTCTAAACCGTTTCTCAAGGAACGTTTTAAAATTGTCAAATGTAGGGAAATCTTCAGAATCCTTCTGATTTTCCTCCCACATTTTATGTGTTTCAGCGGGAAGCCGCTGTACCAACATGTATATTAGAATTGGATCCCAATTTGCAATAGAAACGCCTAACGCTTGTAATTCATAAAGACTCTCACAAGACTTGTCCAGTAATGTTTTTATGCCTTTTGTGGATTCAGAATTCAATTTGGGTAAATTGAACAGTAATTTAAGCTGAGTAGTTACTAATACTCGCTTGTTGTCATATCTGCTGAGAAGTACCTTCCACGCATTGTCGTAACTAGCATCTGTTATGGGAAATTGTCTTAGCAGATGCTCAGCTTCTCCGGTAACACACGATTTTAAATAATGTAATTTTTGAGCAGCTGAAAGCTCACTATTTGTGTGCACCAGCGCCTTAAACAAATCGTGGAACGATCTCCATGATTCGTAAGAGCCTGAAAATGTGGGTATTGAAATGCGTGGGAGTTTAAGAGAGAGTTCTGAGGAGAACAGTTTGCTCTCACTTTACTTGAAGATGAATCGGTATCTTCCCTATTCGAGTGGTTGCTTGCAGTCTGATTCACTGCCGATACTTCTTGCATTTTGTCAAGATTATCTTGCAACAAACCAGTGAACTCGAAATATTTTTCTTCGAGTTCTGAAAAAATGTCTTTAGAGAAGTACTCGTGTTCATCTTTTTGTTCTGTTGTCAAGTCTTGTGATAGTTCAGATATCGAATAATGGTTATTTTTATATTCTTGCCAGAGCTGTTTAACCTCTGACAAGCGCTCTTTGACAACCCCTTTGGTTCTTTTCGCTATTGCAGTTTTTCGATAATTTATTGCAGATTTTTGAAAAATTTCTGCGATGGCCCTTTGTTTGGCCAGCAATTGGTTTAGAGACATTATGACAGACCGTTATTGACCGTTATGAACCGTTATAGACCCGTTATCCGGCTCGAAGGACCAACAAATGTTCTAGCCGATCTCAAAGGATGAGTGACTGAACACTAAAAATTTAGAAAATATGCCGGAGGTTTTATAATGGTTCACTGAGACTCAATTAGGATCAACCACAATGTCCCAAACGCTAATCAGAGCACAATAAATGCACTTTCCGTGCTACAGTAGAGTTGAGGAATTACTAAAATATAATGTACAATTTGTGTTAAAGAAGGGTAGAGAATTCCACGAGATTAATGCACAAACAAGAATCGTAGCAGCAACGTGCTGTGTAATACAATGAAATTTTCCGCAATAGCGGAATGCACGAGTGACCGTTATAACGGTGTAATAGTAAGCACGAAGTGCTGAGAGAAAATATTCAAAAATATTCAAACAATAAATATAATCTAATCAATACAAATAATTGTAATGTCCTGCTGCTGGTTTAGCAAGCAGGTGAACTAAATTTTGCTCTTGTTCTGGCTGAACCCAACTTAAAGAATTTATTCTAGAATCAGGCTTTTTGCTCAGAACATTAAAAGAAAAAATGTACTCACCTGAATCCAATTTTACCTCACAAGGGATAGGACTATGGTAAGGTTCTCGTTTGGTCGTTACCCAAGACGAGTGGAGCAAAATTTAGTTTTAGTAAGTTTATTGCTTGATCGTTACTCAAGACAATGAGTGTTAAAATCTTGCTTGATCGTTACTCAAGACAAGTGTTAACATCTTGCTTGATCGTTACTCAAGACAAGTGTTAGTAGGAATTGCCTTAATCGATACTTAAGACAATGAGATTAATATCTTGCTTGATCGGTACTCAAGACAAGTGTTAGTAGGAATTGCCTTAATCGGTACTTAAGACAATGAGATTAGTATCTTGCTTGATCGATACTCAAGGCAAGTGAAATCTTAATTTGAGTTCTCAAATTAAGTGGAAAATCGCAGGATGTAAAGGTAGGAATTCGCACGGAGAGGTGTAAGGCACAAAGAGA
The DNA here is from genome assembly GCA_933228815.1 of Machimus atricapillus. Classification (NCBI taxonomy): domain Eukaryota; kingdom Metazoa; phylum Arthropoda; class Insecta; order Diptera; family Asilidae; genus Machimus; species Machimus atricapillus. The sequence goes on from OW121788.1 coordinate 10,903,002, forward strand.
AAAGCGCAAAGAGGTCGAACGGGGTGGCGCGCAGGCTTTTATACCCGGCCTGATGCACACGGCACCACAGTTGCACACGGCACCAAAGTTTAAAGTCCATCTTGCGGTACGCCCCCCACAAAGTGCATCGTGAATTTCCCCACAAACTCGTAGTTGAGGTTTTTAATCCTAGATGTCATCCTGGTGATAAATTTCGAAAGTCGAAAGTGACCTAATGCGTGATCAGCTGTCACGTTTGTTTACATTAGAGCTGACAAGTGTCAACTGGCAGGAAGAGGAGCAGACGATTCCTCTGCAGGTAAGATTTTGTTCTGTAATTTATAATTATGTAAGTGTTAATAATGTTTTTATTCCTGGGAATCGCCGGTGGCCTGGAGCTCCACGAGGGAAACCAGCGCGGGATTCCAATGATCCAGCGAGGAGTGCTGGTGAGAAAAGGTGAGCTACCAGATCAGCTGTGTTTTTAGCCTTGACCTAGTTTGTTTCTTTTCAGTGATGCGACGTGATCGTGGCCCACTGTGGGTGGCAGCTCATCGGCTCAGCGAGGGACTTAAGAGTTTTAGTGCAGCTGCACTAAACAGACAGCCTGACTTCTTCTGGGCTGACGCAGTGTTCTGGTGTTGTCAATGATTTTAAAAGATTCCTGGACCTGGTATTTTGCTCGGATCCTGATTCCACCCTGGTAAAACGCTGCTTGGTTCCCTTGCTTTCTGAGTCGTCCCATCATCCGGCCCTGCACGTTTCGCTTTCTTTTGACCCCGTGATGACCTCCACGAGAGCACTTAATAATGTTTGTTTTAATTTTAAGAAAACTGATTACTCTAGACTAAATAGTTTATTATCTAATTGTGATTGGAATATTGTACTTTCTGAACGAGACATCGATGCTGCGGTTGAGGCTTTTTATAAAAACCTTTTCGCCTGCCTTTCTTTATGCGCCCCTGTATGCAGGTCGAGTACTGCTTCTTCGGTTCCCCCCTGGCTTAATAACTCGCTAAAACATCTAAAGAACCTAAAAACTAAATCCTGGAAAAGATTCTGTGTCTCTGGGAGTGAGAGGGATTTCCTGATTTATTCCGATTTACGTGATCGGTTTATTACGGGTATCGAAAATGCGTACTCGGATTATATTGATAATATGAGGAGTGTCTTATCGACTGAGCCTTAACAGTTTTGGAGATTTGTAAATTCAAAGCGGGGGACTGACGGGTACCCTTCATTGCTGAGGCTCGGAGACTCAGAGAGCGGCGATCCTCTGACTATCGCCAATCTTTTCGCTGATTTTTTTAAAACGGCCTTTGTTGTTAATACCTGTGATATTAGCTCTAAGGATTTTAATACATTGACGACTTTCCCGGCGACATAGCTGGTAATGAAGGATTTATTTATTGACAACAACGCAGTTTTGCGACACTTGACCGGCTTGGTTGATAGTTTTTCATGCGGTCCTGATGGAATCCCTGTCTCTCTTTTTAAAAAATGTTTCGACTCTCTCGTTAGTGTTTTGTGTTATTTATTTAACTTATCTATCTCCTCAGGTGTTTTCCCCGCATCATGGAAATCCTCGTTTATTATCCCTTTGCATAAAAAGGGTAATAGGAACGACATATCTAATTACAGACCAGTTGCAAAATTGTGCGCGGTTGCTAAAATATTTGAGGCTCTCATTTATGATGCTTTATACTTCCATTGTAAGCCATTCTTAGGCTCTTTCCAGCACTAACCTCCTTGAGTTCTCGAATTTCTGTGTGTCTGCTCTAGAAGCTGGCAAGCCGGTTGACTATATTTTTACAGATTTTAGCAAAGCATTTGACCGAATTAGTCATGACATCTTAACCACCAAGCTTTCTGCGCTCGGGTTTCCACAATTGTTTGTGAACTGGGTTGGTTCTTACGTGACTGGTCGCACTCAGAGGGTATCATTCCGTGGATCCTTGTCTAACGAAATAGTTAATACATCTGGTGTACCTCAGGGTAGCCATCTTGGTCCACTTCTATTCATTATTTACATAAATGACTTGTCTGGGTGCTTAAGACACTCGAACATTCTATGTTACGCTGACGATGCAAAGAGTTTTCGGGTTGTATCTTCCCCATACGACTGCTACCTTCTAAATTCTGACTTGGACGCCTTCTATAAGTGGTGTTCTGCAAACTGTCTCCCCCTCAATGTAAGTAAGTGTACGTCAATGTCGTTCTCAAGGAAAAGGCTCTCTTTGGATTACGCTTACAATATTAACAATTGTGAATTGTCACATCTTGATAAAACCAAGGACCTGGGAGTGTGGCTGAATCGTCGCTTTACCTTTGACGACCATATTAATGCGATTGCAAACAAAGCCAATGCTACTCTGGGCTTCATCAAACAAAAGATGGTCCAAGGAGTTCAACGACCCTTATATTACTCGGCTGCTATATTGCACTTTTGTTAAACACCATCAGTGGCACTTGAATGATTGTTTTAAACAGCGTGTTTTACGTACTGTAAATAAAGATGATTTATAAAACGATTTCAATTTTAACTGCTTCCCATTGCAAACACTTTTCAATTAAATTGTATTTCGTTTGCCTTTACAACGTGATAAACCCAAATAAAACATTTTATTTCGTGTGAAGAACATGAGATTTTATAATTAAAGATTATTTTTTTGTATTATTTGAAATTTCGTTAAAGTTTTATTTCATTTTTAAATAAGCAGTTATTTAAATTAAATTTTATTTTAATTAACATTCATTTTATTTCAAATAACTGGTTATTTGAAATAATTGAGCTAGTTCATTTTGAAATAACTGAATATTTGAAATAATTAGGTTATTTCATTTTGAAATAAAATTCTTATTTAAAATAAGAAAGTAATTCAATTTGGCCAAACAAAAGCGAGACCGGTTTAGAGATTCTCAAAGGTCTGTGGCAGCACTGCCTCGCGGGTTGCCTTCTTCCGCCACCCAGCGCGCTCGCCGCGCCAGAAAGCAGATTTTAGTTCCTCGCCCTGAGCTGTCAGAATCTGAAACTTAACGACTCCTGGCTATTTCACAATCATACGCAACTTCTCTCAACTACTCCTGTTCGAAACATGCTTAAAAGCCTAAAAAGAAAGAGGAGAAAAATTACTAATTGAATAAAGCTATCAAAATACTTCTCTATATCTGGAGAATCAACAGATATTCTTCAGACGTCCCTGAAGTCAAAATCTGAAATGAATTTGCAAATAAATTAAATTTGAATTAAATCACACGAAATTACCATTGCCCTTGAACTTCAGACGTATTACCATTGCCCTTGAACTTCAGACGTTCCACACAACATAAACAAATCCCTGGCAGCACAACAACAAATCGAATTGACAGCTGCCAACAAATTATGAATTCTACACAAGTTACACAGATTTCACAGGACTTAAGCATAGAAAATGCAAAAATACTTACCGGAAAGGCACATTGCTTGAGGTCAAAGCACAAAAATCCACAACACCGCACAATTTCACACAAAAACACACGCGATCAACTAAACGAATTAAAACATTACTACGACTGTCATCCACGCCGTTGACAGTCTGATGTAAACAATTCGCAGGCGGCGAATTTGGCGGCATTACCCAATTAGGGATAAATTCGCCAATTAATGCAAAATTGCAAAAAGTTTAAATTTTATGTTGTCACATAAGAGGGAAAGAGAAGGCTCCAACCAAAACATGGTCTCTGTCACACAATAGTTAAACGGAAATTGTCATAATACCACCCAAATCAATGCGGCGAATTCAGAGCAAATTGAAAGAAAAATATGAAAAATAAAATTAAAAATTCCTCGGTGGCTAAAAAGGGAAACATGAAAGGAAAGCATACAAATGAAGTAACCCTGAAATGCACCTACACTAATTTTTTTCATTTAGGTAAGGTAAATTTTTCTGGCCTATTGTTTACATAGGCAACCAATTTACTCCTCCTGTGGCGACTATATAAACGACGTCAAGTCTTCTTCTTTTTCTTCTTACGTCTTGTTTTTGGAGCTGAACGCACGAGTTTTCTATCTTGGATTTTTGGTGGACTTGGGTTTGGACATAGGCATTTTCTTCTTTGGACTCGGCTTCTGGACTTCTTGCAATATTTATTGGAATTGGCTTTCAACTCGGCATTTTCTTTTTGGGGACATCGATTGCTGGAATTTGACCATCGATTGCTGGAATTGACCATCGATTGCTGGACTTTGACCGTCGATTGCTCGGACACGGCCTGGATTTCACACGCAGTGGCAAAGCAGTGCTGTGCAAAACACCTTTATTTTTCAGTGTTGTGTCCAGGAATTTGTTTCAAGTTAGTAATGCTCAAATTGAGCATTAGCTTGTGAAAATTTATTCCTTGTAGCATTTTACATATTTTTGTGGTTCTTCTTTTAGTAACATTAGGTTAAGTTAGAATTTGAGATGAAATAAAAGAACGGTAAACGACAACTGCATGCGTTTGAATTCTATTCCGCTACACTTCGTTTGTGTCGTGTTTCAGCATATTTTAATTAATCATTTCACGACAACTCCTGTTCGACGCAGTCTACTTGTTCCGTGTAAAATCATTATTATTAATAAAGTGAGCCATACAGCTCGTAGAAGTGTTAAGTGTGTTTCATTAACTCTTAAACCACTTCATTGGTGACCCCGACGTGATCGAAGCGGACAATTTTTCTCAAGCTAAAGAATAAAAAAAAAACAATTTTTTTCGGCCAAACTTTTTGCGGCTCTACCCACGCGCGGTGTAATTAATTCCTGTTTGGGCATGCCTTTGGCGCACTCACCCCAATGTGGTGCTGATGGAGTACCTGTTGCGGGGATTCCGGCTATCTTCGAGCCCAGAGCTCCAGCTAACGAGCCACAGGCTCCGCTCGGCGAGCCGCGGCCCCTTCCCAATGAGTCAAGAGCTGTTGCTGCCGGTTTTGGTGAGGGGGTTGAGGCGATTCACCACTGCAAGGTGCCGCCTTTCTGGGTTTTTTCAAGTGGAGTCGGTCTCCAAGGCAAACAACATCTACTCGGACGTAAGTAAATACCACCTTGTGGTCAGTGCTCTTGGCCCTGACGCCCTGCAGGAGGTGTCTGACATTCTGAGGACACCCCCAGGTAAGGGCAAGTATGTTAGTCTTAAATCTAAGCTTTTGGACCGGCTGTCGGATTCGGCTGATCGTCAGCTGCACATAGCTCTCACGGAACTTGAGCTGGGGGACAAAAGGCCCTCTCAGCTTCTCAGACAAATGAGGAGCCTGGCTGGTGATCGGGCCTCAGAGGACGTCCTTCGTGTCAGGTGGCTCGCTTTACTTCCTGGTAATGTGCAAAGCGTCCTCAAAATTTTTAGAGCAACAAACCTCGATGACCTTGCTGCAGGGCTGATTCCCTTATGGAAAATGGATCTGGTCCATCGGTTATGGCTTTGTCATCTCGGTCTGAGCGAACGCGTTCCTCGGTCGAACGGGCTGCTGACTCATCATCAAGCACAATTTCGCAGGAGCTTGTTGAAATTAGGCGGTCATTGTCTCACCTCATTACACTCAACAGGGAGGTTCTCAGCAAGCTCTCAACCAACAGCAGTGCTCGTTTGCGTTCAGTTTCTCGACCGCGAGCTGCGTCACCGTCGCCCGTTGGGGTCTGTTTCTTCCACAGCAAGTGGGACGCTTCTGCTCGCAACTGCAAGCCGCCATGTGCTTTTACCCAGCTCTCAAGCACTGCCCCGAGTCCCACGGGAAACTAAATTTGCTGTCGTCAGTTCAGGCGGTTGGCGACAGCAACTTCAACAGCAAAATTACTACCGAATACCGCCTATTCCTGCATGATCGTTGCACTCATATGAAGTTTTTGGTTGACTCGGGATCTGTCATCTCCATCGTGCCACGAGCATGGAAGGATCGCAACACGAAGCCTACAGACTTCAGACTCTTCGCTGCCAACAACACACCAATCAACACGTATGGCCAGCACACTCTCATCCTCAACCTTGGGATTCGACGCCCTCTTCGATGGACCTTCGTCGTGGCTGATGTCGAGACGGCCATCATCGGAGCAGATCTCCTCACTCATTATGGTCTTCTCATTGACCTCAAAGGTCATTGCCTTATTGATCGACTGACAAAGCTCACTGCCACGGGTCAGCTGCAGTCGGCCTTGGTACACAGCGTCTCCACGGTGGGCCCGACGGACGACTCTGGTGAAGCCCTGGCTCCTGCTTACAGGGAGTTGCTCTGTAAATACATTGATATTACTAGGCCTACACCCATTTCTTCTATTAAAACACAAAATCCTGTTTCGCATCACATTCTCACTGCAGGTCCTCCAGTCGCAGATCGTCTGCGACGCCTCACGGGCGACAAGCTTAGGGCAGCCAAGGAGGACTTCGAGCTTCTGCTACACCACGGTGTAGTCCGCCCTTCAAGCAGTCAGTGGGCCAGCCCGGTACATATGGTGCCCAAAAAATCTGGAGGCTGGCGCACTACGGGTGACTTTAGACGGCTATATAAACAGACTGTCCCGGATCGATACCCGATTCCGTTCATTGAGGATGTGCTTCAAAAGTGCCATGGGCGTTGCATTTTCTCGACTATCGACTTGGTGAGAGCGTATCACCAGATTCCTGTAGCTGCAGAGGATGTTCATAAAACTGCTGTCACGACCCCCTTCGGGCTCTTTGAGTTCGTGGGAATGCCGCCTGGCCTACGCAATGCTACTCAGACGTTCCAGCGACACATGGACAATATCCTGCGAGACATCCCTTTTGCGGCGTGTTATATAGACGACATCATCATTTTCTCGGAGGGTGCTGAGCAACATCAACGACACCTGGAGACTGTCTTCTCGGTTCTTCGGGACAATTACTTAACCATCAACCCTGGGAAGTGTCAGCTTGGCAGGGATGAGGTGAACTTTCTGGGCTACACCATAAATAAACTTGGTTATAGGCCACCTCAGGACAAAATCCAGGCTATTCTGTCGTACATGCTGAACTGTCGGCATGCTGAACTATTACCGTCGATGTATTCCGCATGCAGCCGAAATGCAAGCGCCTTTCAACACTTACCTCAAAGGGGCACAAAAGCGTGACAAGCGCAAAATCAATTGGACCCCTGACTCTGAGACTGCATTGACAAGATGCAAGGACAGCATTGCCACGGCTGTTGGGGCCTCATATCTATCGCCTTCTGCCCCGCTGTCCCTTTCCACAGATGCCTCCGATTTTGCCATCGGTGCTGCTTTGGAGCAACTGGAGGATGACACCTGGAAACCGATTGGTTTTTTTTCTCGTAAGCTGAGTCCGGCGGAGACACGATATAGTACATATGACCGAGAGCTTCTTGCTGTCTTCGCAGGTATCAAATTCTTCAGGCATATTCTGGATGGTCGTTCCTTTGTCGTTAAAACGGATCATCGACATCTTATCTACGCCTTTTCACAACGTTTAGACAAGGCTTCGCCTCGGCAGCTTCATCAGCTAAACTTCATATCTCAATTCACAACTGAGATCATTCACATCAACGGTGAAGCCAATGTGGTTGCGGATGCACTTTCGCGCATCAACACAATTTCTATGCCTCGGGTGTTAGATGCAGAGACCATTCATTCAGCCCAGCAAAGTGATGAGGAGTTGAAAAAAATTAGGGGTCAGCGCCCTCTTGATTTGCAGCAGCGTGACATTGATGGCTATCCTCTTTACTGCAATGTTTTCGCCGGTCGAAACAGACCATTCATCCCGCACTCCCTTCGCAAACGCGCTTTCAACATCGTTCATGGTCTCGCTCATCCCACTGGTCGGACCACTTCCCGACTTCTCAGAGAGAAATTCGTCTGGCCAGGCATCAGACGTAATGCCCTGCACTGGTCACGTGGATGCCTTCCGTGCCAGAGGTCCAAGGTTCAACGACACAATCGCATTGCGCCAATGCACATCGATGTGCCTGATAATCGTTTCGACCATGTTCATCTGGACCTCATTGAACTTCCCAGTGTCAAAGGTCTTCGTTACTGCCTCACCATGATAGATCGATTCTCAAGATGGCCTGCTGCGGTGCCACTTGCCTGCACGGTTGCTGCTGCGTTCTATGGGCACTGGATAGCCCAATATGGCACACCTCTTACCATCACAACAAACCATCCCTGGTTCGAGTCCAAATTGTTTGCAGCTCTGGCAAATTTGATTGGAGCCCACAGGATACACACCACGCCCTATCGACCTCAGTCCAACGGCCTCATCGAGAGATGGCATCGCACCGTGAAGGCCGCTCTTATGTGCCATTCCCCAACACCTTGGCCTGATCTGCTGTCGACAGTCTTGCTTGGTCTGCGCACATGTTTTAAGGAGGACCTTGGTGCTTCTCCGGCCCAGCTGCTCTATGGTACAAGCCTCAGAATTCCGGGTGAATTTTTCGTCACCACGAGTCAGCCTGCCAATCCTGTCGCCTTTCTAGAGAAGTTTCGAGAGCATATTAGGAAGCTGCGACCTACACCAACTGCTCATCACACGCAGCCACGCTGTTTCATTCTCAAGGACCTTTGCACTTGCTCTCACGTCTTTCTGAGGATAAATGCCATTCGACGACCCCTGAACCCTCCGTACTCCGGACCACATAAAGTGATCAGACGAGTCAATGATCGGGTTTTCATCATACATAGACATCAGGGGCTCTGAGAGGGCCATCTCAATTGACCGTCTCAAACCGGCCTTTTTCGTCAGCCCTGATCCTGTTCCGGCGCTTCAGTCTCAGCCTGTCTCAGTCCCACAAGCGGACCCGGCTCCCACAAAAAGAGTTTCGTTCTCTTCCTCTTCGAGCCAGCTCACTGGAGGGGGAGTGGCGGTGGCAGCACTGCCTCGCGGGTTGCCTTCTTCCGCCACCCAGCGCGCTCGCCGCGCCATAAAGCAGATTTTAGTTCCTCGCCCTGAGCTGTCAGAATCTGAAACTTAACGACTCCTGGCTATTTCACAATCGTACGCAACTTCTCTCAACTACTCCTGTTCGACGCAGTCTACTTGTTCCGCGTAAAATCATTATTATTAATAAAGTGAGCCATATAGCTCGTGGTTACTGCCGCATATGGGGCAGCGAAGCCATCGGTGTCGCTATGCAATCGGAGTTCTCGCCCGAACCTGGCAGAGAGACGGTCGTGTAACCTCCTGCACGGACGACGCAGCGAGCCGGGGAGGGGGCGTACCTGGAGGTTGAGGTGAACGTCTGCCTGCGGGATTCGGGATCCAACACGCCTCTTTGCTGCGCTCGTAGCCCCGAGGAGCTGCGGCCCTAGGGAGTAGCACACCCTAGGTCTAGGGAGAACACCCGCTCTGATCCTTAGGTCAGACGGGACGTGCAGGGGGGTGTTCCTCGGAAAGCCTACGGAACCCTCGGAGGCAGGTCGCTGGTGATTCGGGGCCTGTTCGAAGAGGGGAAAGGACGGTCGGAAGGGGAGGGCCCTCCTATAGGTGCCGGGGGAGCGGGAGGCGTAATGCTGGCGATTGCCTCGGCTATGGTCCGAGAACGCGAACCCGGGCCCGAATTGGGTTTTGAACATATAGTTATGGATCTCAAAACCGATAAATCAGGGGGGGAGGAGGAGGGGAGCAGCGGCACGCCCGCCAATCCCTTCGCGAGGAGGTCGCGAGTCCTTCGATCGCCGGTGCTACACACACCAGTGGATCGGCCGCGGTCGCGGGAGTCCTCGGCGGACTCGGCGGTGGCAGGAGATGCGGTGCGCCCGCAGGCTGTCACGGCGAAGGAAAGGCAGCCTGGAGGACAGGCTGACCGCGGCGGAGGAGAGGATGGAGAGGGGGTTCCGACATATGAAGGGCCTCGTCCAGGAGATGTTGGCTGCTCTCAAAAAGCAGCCAAACATCTCCAGGATAGTTAAAGACGGTCTCCCGGCACTGGAGGAGGCGCTGGACGACCTCGACTCGTCCAGGAGGGTGTGTGCGGACGCCCGCCGCGGTCTGCCTCAGGGGAAACCAGCGGCAAGGGCCTTCGGCACGCAAACTGCTCCGGCTGGGGAGGTGAGCGTGGGGGTCACACCGTTGGCGGGGGGGAGTCTCCCCCCAGGGAAGCCATCTACGAGGTCGCAGGGCACGCAAACTGCTCCGATTGAGACAGTAAGCGTGGCGGCCTCACCGATGGCGGGAAAGAGAGGAGCTTCCAGCCCTCCCCTTCAACCGGAGGGGGAGACAAGGAAGAAAAGAAGGGAGGAGCCAGCACTCACCTGGACCGAGGTGGTCCGGAAGGGTAAAACGGCCAGGGCTGGCGAAAAGGCTGGAGAGACGACGCCGAAGAACGGCGAGCGGAAGAAGAAGAGGAAGAAGAAGAGAAGGAAGACTGCGGAAAAGGAGACCCCCGGAGCCGAGCGGGCCAATAAAGCTCAGACTCCGGCTCCGAGCCGACCGATTGCCCCCGCCGGAAGGGCCAGGCCGGAGGCCATTTTACTCAGGCCCGCAGCGGGGAAGACCTATGCGGACGTGCTTAGCACTGTCCGCAAGGCGGTCAACCCTGAGAGCTGCGGGGTCAGGGTGAAGGCCGTCCGGCGGACCAAATCCGGCGAGGTCCTCCTCGAACTCGGGCAGTGCACCGCGGGGACCCGAGCGGCTTTCTTCGACGCTCTGAAGGGCGCGGTCGGGTCGGCGAGCACCGTCAAGCAGCTGGTCCCCAGAGCCACGCTTGAGGCCAGGGCAGATCTGCTTCCGGTGCGGCGGGGACGGCCACAGAGCCAAAGACTGCTCCGCGAGTCCGGTGTGCTTCCTCTGCCCTGAAGTGGCTGGGGAGACCGGCCCGCGGCGACACTTGGCGGGCTCGGGTGAGTGCGGGGTCTTCCGCAAGGCCCTAGAGGAGGCCAAGAAGAGCTAATGGCGGTTGTCCTCCAGGGCAACTTAAGAAGGAGTAGGACGGCTCACGATCTGTTGGCTCAGATCCGTCTCGAGAAAGACGCTGACGTTGTTCTAGTCAGCGAACAATATCGGGACGGGTCTGAGCCGACGTGGTATCGCGACAGCCTCGGCACGGCGGCAATCTGGGTCCCGGACCTGCGACGTTTTGGCGTCGCGGACCATGGGGCGGGCGCTGGCTTCGTCTGGGTGAGGAGCAATGACGTCACTTACGTCAGTTGCTATTTCACCCCGAACGAGCCAATAGCGGACTTCCAGGCCAAGTTAGATGGCTTGGAGGACGCGGTCCGCCTCATGAACGGGGATCTGGTGGTGGCTGGAGACTTCAACGCGAAGGCTTTGGAGTGGGGGGAGCCTGTGCCCGACTCGCGCGGAGGGCGTGTCCTGGACTTTGCGGCCAGGACCGGGCTGGTGGTTCTAAACACCGGCTCGACGTCCACCTTCCGACGTCCACCTTCCGACGTCCTGGATACAGGGGGACGATTATTGACGTCTCCCTGGCGACAGAAAATCTGGCCGCACGAGTGCAGGACTGGCGGGTGATCGAGGACTACACAGCCAGCGATCACCAATATATCACGTTCCGCGTGCGTGATATAGCGCCAGTGCGGGCCCGGCGCTTGCAGGGCCCGCCCAGATGGGATGTCTCCAGGATGGATGTCGAAAGGCTGTCTCAAGCCATCACACGCGGCCGGCGAACCGTTGCCGGGGTCCCGGAGGGATTGCCACCTCTCGAGCGGGCCGCCAAGGTGGTAGACTCCACAATGAGTTTAATCCACCGGGCTTGCCGAGAGGCCGTGCCGAGGAAGAAAGGAGGCAGGGAGGGGCGCCGTCCTGCGTATTGGTGGACGGACGAAATCGCGGACCTGAGGCGGACATGTCTCCGTCTCAGGCGGTTGGCTCAACGAGCTGACCGGCGTGATCCCGACGCAGCCCGTAGATCCGCCGAACACAAGGCGGCGAAGAAGAGCCTTCGTAGGGCCATCCAGCAGAGTAAGCACCGATGCTGGCAGCGGTTGAGAGAGGACCTCAACGAGGACTAGGACTAGGGTATAAGATCGTCCTCCGCAAGTTGGGGGCATTCAAACCGAATGCTCCCCTCGACGCGGGGACGGTCCGATCCATAGTGGATGCTCTTTTCCCCACCCACCCGCTGGAGCCCCTTTACGCGGCCCGCGAGGCACTCGATCCTCCTCCATTCACGATGGAGGAGCTCACGAGGGCCTCGCAAAGTATTCAAAATAAGAAGGCGCCAGGGCCCGACGGACTTCCAGCAGAGGTGCTGAAGGCGTTGACGTCGAGCCATCCAGAGCTCTTGCTCGAGATGTACAATGCCTGTCTGAAGGCGGCAGTTTTCCCCTCCCGCTGGAAGGTAGCCAGGCTTGTGCTGATCAGCAAGGGCAAGGGGCCAGTGGGGTCCCCTGGGTCGTACAGACCGCTGTGTATGCTCGACACAGCCGGCAAGCTCCTGGAGAAGCTCCTGAAGCCTCGCCTCCAAGCAGCCGTCGAGGCTGCTGGAGACCTTTCCGAGAGACAATATGGCTTTCGGAAGGGGAGGTCGACGGTTCACGCTATCCAGGAGGTAGTCGACGCGGCCCGGGCCACCGAATGCGGGAATCATTATTCTCGCCCGGTGTGCCTGCTGGTCACCCTGGATGTGCGCAACGCCTTCAACTCGGTGAGGTGGGGGGACGCGCTCAATGCGCTCGAGCGTGACTTCAGGGTCCCTCAGTATCTGTTGCAGATGATGAGGGATTACCTGAACGATCGCACCCTTACCTTCGAGACGGAGGATGGCCCGGAGACAAGGGCTCTTTCGGCGGGGGCGGCCCAGGGCTCCATACTGGGTCCCGACATATGGAATTACACATATGACGGGATCCTTCGTATGGAGATGCCAGAAGGGTCTTTCCTGGTTGGGTACGCCGACGACATCGCAGCGGTTATTACCGCCAGAGATGTCGACAAGGCTCAAATGAGGCTCAACCAGGTTATGCGTCGGGTGACTTCCTGGCTGAGCGACCACGGGCTGGAGTTGGCACTCGCCAAGACCGAGATCGTCCTTCTTACAAAGAAGCGCATTGATCTGTTGAGGGAGATGCGGGTAGGAGACATGACGGTCCGGACCCGGCACGTGGTTAAGTACCTGGGGGTAAGCCTCGATTGCAGGCTTGCCTTCTGGGACGAAATCAGGGGCCGGGCCGACAAGGCGGCTGCGGTAACGGCGGCGCTGAGTAGGGTCATGGCCAACATTGGTGGTCCCAGACCCTGCAAAAGGCGTCTGTTGCTCCGCACCGCCGAGGCTATAATGCTCTACGGAGCAGAAGTCTGGGCCGACGCGATGCGATTTGAAAAGTACCGCAAGCGCATGCTTGCGGTGCAACGCCGCGCGGCGCTCCGCATCGCGTGCTCCTACCGCACGGTCTCGGAGCCGGCGGTGCTGGTGGTCGCGGGGGTCATCCCAATTGACCTCCTAGCCAGGGAGCGGCAGTCCGTCCACCGGGAGAAGTCTGCCCTGGGGAGGAGGGAGGCCGCGAGGGTGGCCCGTGCCAGGACCATGGCGTCCTGGCAGGATAGGTGGGATGGGGAGTCGCGGGGCCGGTGGACAGCTCGGTTGATCCCCCAGCTGGACACCTGGCTGAACCGTCAGCATGGTGAGGTGGATTACTACCTCACCCAAATGCTGACGGGGCACGGGCATTTCCGGGCCTTTCTCCACCGTTTGGGAAAGGTGCCGAGCCCGGACTGCTCGTACTGCGATTCCTCATCGGACTCCGCTCTCCACACATTCTTTGAATGTGCCCGTTGGGGAGCGGAGAGGGCCGAGTTGGAGGTGGCGACGGGCAGCGTGACCCCGGACAATATAGTCGGGGTCATGCTGCAGAGTGACGATTTCTGGCAGAGGGTTGCCTCCTTCGTGAGAGGGATCCTTCGCCAGAAGGAACACGACAACAACAGGGGCTCGTAAGGAGCCTCTGTTGGCTTATGAGTGTTATTTATTATGGTGTGGAAATATTTATTATTTATTATGGGGGAAGCTGACAAAAGCGGGTGCCCGGCACCGGAGCACCGGCTGGCTAGGGACGGGGTGCACTGACAAAAACATGACTCCCGTGAGGAGTCCGTGTTGGCTGCGTGTGTGAGGACGGACGGATGTGTCTGAGTGTGTGGTGTGCGCCCGTTGTGGGCGGATGTATAGGACTCCACCCTGAAGTAATGTCTACTAGATGGTTCCGGGGTGGAGTTCCTGGTTAAAAAAAAAAAAAAAAAAAAAAAAAAAAATAGCTCGTAGAAGTGTTAAGTGTGTTTCATTAACTCTTAAACCACTTCAGGTCTTTATTGTACCCGACCTGGCACTGTCCAATTTTTCAACCTCCTAGAGGCAAAACATTCATTAACACATGTGTAAACAAGCAGGGGAAATTCTACCTAGCTCGTTCATGCACCCAGTGGCCAGAACATCGCTTCAACGACCCTTAGCACTGGCCTCGTTGCTGGCTGGCAGGCAAATGAGGACGATTTCCGAATTTGTTCGAAATGAAATTCGAATTTTTCGAAAGACTCCGGGTGCAAAAAATGAGGCTTGCACCCGGTGCAAAAAATGAGGCTAGTGTGGAACGGCCCTTTGATACCAAAATCTTGCCGCATTTTGCAGTCGCAGGGAGGCATACAACATGGTTCTTTGTCCGGATAAATTGTATAATCTTTGTGCACTATCCGCTATCTCACACCACTGACTTGCGGGCAAGGAACCTGGAGTACCAGGAGAAAATTCCGGAATCAACGCGGATATTTCCTCCATCCTAAGAGGCATTTCCAGATTAAAACTCGTTTCCGGAGTCATCTAATTGTCCTCTCGCGGACCCGAACTTACTTCGTTACTTCTATTTCTATTCCTTCTCATTTTTCACTTCTTCTAACACACAAAAAAGATCTTCATCTAACGCAAAAACTGTCTTTACTTCTAGCAATGATGTCGCAAAGTGACGAAATTCTAAACTCTTTTCCTATGAAAGCTTGAATCAAAGGAAAATTCTTCCCCCATCATTCATCTTTTCTCCTTTAAAAACGGGAGGATGTATGCAACCTCAAACAAGAAAAAAACAATCATAAATAGCTCAATGAAAGTTAAGGGTAAAAGAAAACCCTTCTTGTCCTAATGACCACATCTGCAACGCAAAACAAAAGAAAACTAATCTGCGAACCCACATCAACACATCCTACCCCGCTTAAAGATGTATCAATCATAAAACACTCACCCCAGATCACCAGGCACAAAGCAGAGAAAACACAAATTCACACACACATGTTGATAACTAAACAGACATATTTCACACTCATTCTTTCAATGCGTGCCTCTTTGTGCAATTGAATAAAATTTGCTAATACGTTCTGTGGGAAGCAGGATAATTTATCCCACTTCTGAATTATTAAAAGAATTATATTACGACTACTAAACCGCCGACGATCTTAGCGAACCCGCCGCCGCGCCCAATGCGTAGTCCCATTCAGCATGTGCTGCCGGGTGCACTCTTTTGCCTTTTCCTGGCTACCTGAACGAACTTCTCCTTTAACTGCCGGGAATAGTCTGCCTTTTTGGCCAATGCAACCGGCAGGGATGCGACCTGTACTACGCCACGACGACGGGCTGCCATGTGAGCAGTTTTTTCTTTTCTATCATTAGTAGTTTTAACAGGAGATCCTTGTTACTGGTGCAACCCGGGTTTTTTCTGCACACAAAGTGATGTTGTTCCCAACCTTAAGGTAAATGACTGCTGCATACACCGTATTGGATGCGTCTGAAAATCCATGAATTTCTATTGTTTGAGAGTCAGGCGTGAGGTTATTCCACCTAGGAATTCTGATGTTTTCCACCTGTAAAAGATCCTTCCTTATCGAAATCCATTCCTTGTGGAGATTGATAGGAACCTCTTTATCCCAAGAGCATCCTATTAGCCATAGTTTTTGCATCGGTACCTTGCCGTTGATTATGATGGGCGGCAACTATCCCAAAGGGGCGAACAACCCCGCTGCTTCTGAGAGAATAGTTCGTTTAGAATATGATCCCCTCAGGGTTGGAAGGTTCACCTTAAAAGTGAACTCATCGCTTGCTGGATACCACTGAATACCGAGTGTTTTTATTGTAGTGGTATCAGATATATCTTACGCCTCCTTTAACCCTCTGTGTTCGAAAGGTATATGAACGAGTAATTCAGCGTTGCTGGCTGTCCATTTTTGTAGGGTGAAACCGCCTACGTGTAGTAGTTTGGTTAAATCCTTCTGCAGTTTGATCGTATCTTCAATAAAGCTCCACTGTTGATATCGTCGACGTAGCATTGAGTTTGGAGAGTCTGTAATGCTTCAGGATAATGAATTTTTTCGTCCTGCGCTAGTTGATATAAAGTCCTAATGGCGAGGAACGGAGCTGCGGCTGTACCAAACGTGACTGTAGTTAGACGGTAATCCTTGATTGGTTTGCTTGGGTTGTCTCTCCAGATTATTGCTTTGTATAGTGGGGCCAATTAACATCTGCTCGTTAAGGTTTTTCCCATAAGAAGTGTTGCATGATGCGTTGAATACCACACGCAGTTTGGTGGTAGTTGAGTCTTCTTTGATGACTCCTGAATGTGGCATATAATAGTCTGATGGCACTGGTTTCATGTGCCCAAGAGCTAAATACTCATTTATGCAATTTGTATATTGCATGCGGTATTGTTCGTCCTTAGCGAAGCGTTTTTCTAGGCGTAAAAATTGCGCAATGGCATTAGGCCGGGAGAAGCCTAAATCAGGATCTTCGGGATTTTTAAATGGTAGCAACACGGAGTAACGTCCATCCTCATGTCGAGTGTATAAAACTTGGTAGGACTGTTGGCACTGAAATTCTTTTTTACTTAACCCACCCTAGCATTTTGGTTTGTTGTATGGCTAAACTATATGAGGAATATGGCGTCGTGAAGGTGGGGATGAAGTCCCATTTTTTTTCTTTTTATTTTGGTATAATTGGGCTAAAGACTGTGGTGACACCACGCGGACAGTAGCGATACTATGTAATGACCTCTTCGAGCGAGACACTCATCATAATTAGGATGACACACACAAAAACAAGTTGTATATAATCAAATCGAGAATCAGTTTGTAGATATTCCCAATTTGATTTCTTTATAAATATGATTATTTCATTTCAATTGCAATTCTTTACGAATTCTTTTGGCTATAAAAGCCTTTAAAATTTTATTAAAACGTGAGAAAGAACCTTCACCGTGCTATAAATAAGGGAATATCGAGAATCGCTACTGGGATGTTGGTAATCAGATTCAGGCCATCCTCAGACAAAAAAAATATTATAATTTAAAAAAACTAAAAAACACACTTTTATCGCGCACTAAAAGGTATAAAATAATTAAATTAAATAAACTTTAATTTGTTACGATATATGCATGTTACCCTTCCCAATATTTTAACTTTATTGTAGGGTTAACGCGAACATATATTTTTTTATTCAATATGTGACGGATGATAGATATGCTAGGTAGTTATTAGTAAACTTATCACTTCTTTTATGTCCAATGAGTAATTCAAAAAGTGTGGAGCGCTTTTTGGTTATGTGTACTTTTAATTAATTTAGACAAAGCGCTCCACACATTTTGAATTACTCATTGGACATAAAAGAAGTGATAAGTTTACTAATAACTACCTAGCATATCTATCATCCGTCACATATTGAATAAAAAAATATATGTTCGCGTTAACCCTACAATAAAGTTAAAATATTGGGAAGGGTAACATGCATATATCGTAACAAATTAAAGTTTATTTAATTTAATTATTTTATACCTTTTAGTGCGCGATAAAAGTGTGTTTTTTAGTTTTTTTAAATTATAATATTTTATTTTATACTTTTCAGTCTTAAAATGACTTTAACATGCTAATCATGGCATTGTCATCCAAACTAAACGTGTATGCAAAATTTCAGCTCAATCGTAAACCGGGAAGTGGGTCAAATTTAACTCCCAAGATTCCTTTACACATAACTAAAAAGCGCTCCACAGTCCGCCATATTGGACTTAGAATGACGTCACTTAGCTAATCATGCATTGTCATCCAAACTAAACGTGTATGCAAAATTTTAGCTCAATCGGAAGCCGGGAATTGGGTCAAATTTAACTCCCAAGATTCCTTTACACATAACTTAAAAGCGCTCCACAGTCCGCCATATTGGACTTAGAATGACGTCACTTAGCTTATCATGCATTGTCATCCAAACTAAACGTGTATGCAAAATTTCAGCTCAATCGGAAACCGGCAAGTGGGTCAAATTTAACTTCCAAGATTTGTTTACACATAACCAAAAAGCGCTCCGCAGTCCGGCATATTAGACTTAGAATTACGCCACTTAGCCTATCATGCATTGTCATCCAAACTAAACGTGTATGCAAAATTTCAGCTCAATCGGAAACCGGCAAGTGGGTCAAATTTAACTTCCAAGATTTGTTTACGCATAACCAAAAATAACCAAAAAAGGGTTCCACAGTCCGCCATATTGGACTTAGAATTACGCCACTTAGCTTATCATGCATTGTCATCCAAACTAAACGTGTATGCAAAATTTCAGCTCAATCGGAAACCGGCAAGTGGGTCAAATTTAACTTCCAAGATTTGTTTACACATAACCAAAAAGCGCTCCGCAGTCCGGCATATTAGACTTAGAATTACGCCACTTAGCCTATCATGCATTGTCATCCAAACTAAACGTGTATGCAAAATTTCAGCTCAATCGGAAACCGGCAAGTGGGTCAAATTTAACTTCCAAGATTTGTTTACGCATAACCAAAAATAACCAAAAAAGGGTTCCACAGTCCGCCATATTGGACTTAGAATTACGCCACTTAGCTTATCATGCATTGCCATCCAAACTAAACGTGTGTGCAAAATTTCAGCTCAATCGGAAACCGGGAAGTGGGTCAAATTTAACTTCCAAGATTCCTTTACACATAACCAAAAAGCGCTCCACAGTCCGCCATATTGGACTTAGAATTACGCCACTTAGCTTATCATGCATTGTCATCCAAACTAAACGTGTGTGCAAAATTTTAGCTCAATCGGAAACCGGAAAGTGGGTCAAATTTAACTTCCAAGATTTGTTTACACATTACCAAAAAAGCGCTCCACAGTCCACCATATTGGACTTAGAATGACGCCACTTAGCTAATCATGCATTGTCATCCAAACTAAACGTGTGTGCAAAATTTTAGCTCAATCGGAAACCGGCAAGTGGGTCAAATTTAACTTCCAAGATTTGTTTACATAGTTACAAGTGAAGCTAATAAAAGTGTGTTAATATTTACAAAAAATTGCGTGCAGTGTACCATCATAAATTCATGTAAAAACAAAACCTCAAATTTGTTTGGATCCGAAAGAAAACTCCCATGCCATAAAACATACATAAAATGGGAAAACTTACACCAGAGACTTTTATTGAGGTAAATGGCCTTCTTGAATTCTCAAGGTATTGGAAGAACGGGCGCCATTGCAAGTGTTGCTTTATTTCCCTTCCATGGTGAACATTGCGTATGTAATTCCAGATGTTTCACAGAAAAAAGTAGTACACCAGTATATCGATTGTGTCCTGTTTACATATGTACCTTACAATTTCACTTCAAAATTCCCTCATGGGAGACGTAAAATCCTGATATTATGAGATATGTACAGACATTGAAGTCAGTGCCCCACTTCCAGTTCAGTTTTAATTTCCGATATGTTTAGACAGGTCTTGCGGATCGAGCACGTTTTTAAGAAAGGACGAGCTGTAGCGGGAGCGTCTTAAGAACTTGAGGGTGAAACTCTGCGGTTACCAGTTTATCAGGAGATAAAGTATATCCATGAGTTGTCACATTCGCAACGCTTTAGGTGGGCAGTGGAAACACGTGCTCATGAGGCATTGGATAAACTTTCATGTGTTTTTCGATATACGACAGTTCTTTCAAACTTTTCTCCTTTCCATAGGCAACTTTCCACATTCATTTTAATTTGTTTTAAAATAGATTTTTATTTACTCTACTTTGTTGAAGTTTGCCTTTTGGGAAACAATAAATAATTACACCATTGCCTATAAACTTTTCGAACTACCCACTTCATTTTTTAATATTCTTTGAGGATATTTGCAAGAGGTAAAACCAGTGTGCGAAAAAAAAACATTAATGAACGGTACCTTAAGGTACTGTACCCAACTTACGGGAGTACAGTACGCAAACACATTCACCATTGAAAAATCACAAACTTTTTCTCTTTTCATAAAGTTTGTGTTCATGTACACAAATTATATTCAGTACCAAATAATTGAGAAGAGAGAGAAATAACCGTAAAGATAACGTACTGTACTATGTACAGATAATCTATCTCGCCTCTTATTGTTTGTATACACGTACACATTTATTTATTTATTTATTTCGCTTAGTACAAGCTACAATAAATAACTTAAACTAAACTAAACTCAAAGAATAAATAATCTATATTCTATGGTGAGTAAGGCGACGGGGGACGCGTCAGAGTACGGGTGGGTTAGGGGAGTACAGGGCTAGTTTGAGGGAGGTTTTGTCTGTATGGAAGTCAAAAACGGGGGAGCTGTTGGCTTTCCGCAACATTCTCGTAAAGGGTTCAGAGTGCCTGTTAATCAACAGTGTGTTGATTAAGAGGGTTGTATGGTGCGTTAGTCAAAAGACGGATTCTCTTACTAACTGGCTTTATTCATTGTGCTTATAATATTTATACAATTTCAATTTGTACTTAGCCTAATTAACTCTTATGCATTGCCTCACAGCCGGAAAGTAGGCCATCTTGCCGTCAGCAAGACTGACTGACCTAATACCGCGACGTAAACAACCGGCGGCGGTGCTGATCGTGCTGTGAGCCAGTGCACTTGAGAAAAATGCTTAACTTGCTAAGTAATTTGGCGCAATGTTTTGTTCACGCGTGAACATGTTGCGGGGCCAACGAAGACAGTACCCGCGCGTAATGATGTGTGACTTCCGGAGCTGATTGGGTCGTCTGAGTACTGCCTGTTTCATCTCTGTCATCCCTGTCATTCCTGGACTCGGTTACTGTTAAGATTCTTCGCAGAGGAATCCGGTACCTTACTAGGCAGAAGATGAGTATAGCCATGCCTACTGTTACACATGTGTATAGCGCAGTATGTATCGCTATTGTTTTGTGAACAGTTGTGGCAAGGTTGGGGACCAGGTTCGGCTCCCTGTGATCCAGGATGTGCTCGTTGGGGGCGATCAAGGCTCCTTCCTTAATTGGTATTGGAGTCTTGTCCTTCGCTAAGTCCAATGGCTCGGGGAGTGTCTCTTTCACGTGAACGGTGATGACATTGAATTTTTCGTCCATCGTTGTTTTTAGAGTTGTCTTCTTGGTTTTCAGTTGGCACTCGCTTTTCAGATGAATGATTCCTGTGGTATTGAGCAGCACCTCCTTTCTAGAGCCCTTGCAGATGATTGCAGTAACCAGTGGCTTGGGTGTGATGTACAGCCATGTATTCTTCATCATGAGTGTCTTCCAGATCATGCCTGTGAGGTGCATTCGTTGCATCTCGCACTTGGCCCTTGAGTGACGTTCGTAGATTTCATCAATCACGCAGCAGGGATCCTCTTCAATGTTGTGGATTATGCTTGGAGTGCAGATGAAAGCTGAGGCTTCAGTGGGGATGCAGGCTTTTAGCCCTGGCTCATCGAGCGTAAAATACGTTTGAATATCGAAATTCACTGCTAGTGTAGAGAATTCTATGTCCGCCATCAAGAATGAATCGTTCTGGACCATTTGGGGAAGCGGTGTTACATGAATCAATTTGTATTCGTACCGCTCGATGATGCTCATGTAGCCATACAGTAGCAATTTTCTGTTAGCCGCCTTGACCTCGATTCTGTTGCTTGGAATTTTGTGAACCGTGAGTTCTGAGGACAGCTTACTGGAGACGTTTTCGATCGCTTTCTTGATATCTTGAGGGCTCATGAGGTCCAGTATGTGGCCGTGCCCATGAAGTGCATTTAGCCAGCTCTTGTAATTGCCCTCGATTTCATTGTAGAAGTCTTCTGCGCTGATATAAGTTGCAATTATCTCGAGCCCTATTTGATTATGGTCGGCCTTGGTGTACCAGGTTGCCATGTCATTAATCGTTTTGACCACGATGCTGAGCCGGTCATCGAACTGTTTAAGTTTGTTCTCTGCTGCGTAGTTGCTCTTGTTAATTCTTGCATTTAAAAATAACGTCTGCTGATTCAGCGACTGTACCAGAGCATTGTGATCCTTCTGTAAATGTTCTATGTCCTTATAGACTTCTTCATTTACCCCGAAGATTGACGTGAGCAGATTTCCAAAAATACCCCGCCTTTGTCTGGTGTGTGGCAATATCTGTTGTGTTATTTCCTCTATGGCTGTTACCAGTGCTCGTCTTCTGGTTGTTAGATGTAGAAGAAGAGTTTCGCAATGCGTGATGCTTGTTAATCCCTTGGTTTTATCGCATATGTCCTTTAGTTGCAGCCATATGCCGTTTATTCTTTCCTTGTCGCGAAGTACGTCTTCTGCAGATAGGGCGATTTCTATCCTCAGATTCCCTCTGTTTATTTGGGTACGCCCCAATTCTTCTATGTAGAACCCGGTGTGTGGGCTGTATACTTGATGTCCTTGGCAGAGTACTCCAGTGAGGCAGTAAAAGAGAAGTATTATTGTGTTTAACAATCTTGCGGCCCACGTGCAAGGGGCGATCTTGGCTTTCCGCTTTTTACTGGGTGGCCCAAGATCACTTTCACCTTTGATTTTGTGGAAATGCTCCGGTTTTGACCAGAGCTCATTCTTTTTAAGTTCCAGACTTGTTCGCTTCCGTTCCTTGCGCCTTGGCCGGGTGAGGTTGGCTTTTACCGCGACTTCCTCCTCGGGATCGCTGCTAGAGCTTATTGGGAGTTGACAGAGCTTTGTTATTGGGCGCTTTTTTACCGTATTGTTGAACCTGATTGATGCTATGCGTGTCAGGCCGTCTTCGCCGGGATGTAGTTCCACGACTCTCCCAAGTGCCCATTTCTGAGGTGGGAGCTGATCATCTTTGACAAGCACTAGCTCGCCAATCCTTGGACTGTTACCTTCTGTCTTCCATTTGCTGCGCTGTTGCAGCAGGGCCAAGTATTCCCTTGCCCATCTCTTCCAGATGTCTTGGTGCAGTTTGGTCACCAATTTCCACCTTTGCGTTACGGATACGCAGGTGGCGGATAAATCTGGTTCTGGAGGTGCCAGCAGGGGTCTGCCGATCAGAAAATGCCCAGGCGTGAGAGGTTCTAGGTCTCGAGGGTCTGCTGATAGTTGGCCGATTGGTCTGGAGTTTAGGCATGCTTCTACTTGGCACAGTACGGTTGTGAATTCCTCGAACGTTAAAAGTGTTTCTCCTAACACCTTCTTGAGGTGATTTTTAACAGATTTGACGCCAGCTTCCCATAAGCCGCCCAGATGCGGGCTGGCTGGTGGCAGGAATTTCCAAGTAGTTCCATCATTGGCTATCAGTGCCGCAACCTGCTCGGTGACTTGATTGATTGTGTTGCGGAAATCCCTCTCGAGCTTGTTCCCTGCTCCTACAAAATTTGTCCCGTTGTCGCTGTACATCTCCTTGCAATTGCCCCGACGTCCAATAAAACGCTTATATGAGGCTAGGAAGGCGTCTGTAGTTAAGTCGCTGACAAGCTCAAGATGTACTGCCTTTGTAGTCATACATATGAATAATGCTATATATCCCTTGAGTCGCTTGGCTCCTCTTCCCTTTGACATCTTCGTTAGGAAGGGTCCGGCATAGTCGACGCCGCAATATGAGAATGGAGGCGAGGGACATATGCGAACGGCGGGAAGATTTCCCATTAAAGTCTGGCCTGTGTTCTTGCTGTGCCTAAAGCATGTCACGCATCTGTGAATTCTTTTTTGCACCGTGCTTCTGGCGTTGATTATCCAATATTGAGCTCTTATAAAGTTTAAAGTAAGCTGGGTGCCACCATGTAGCGTTTTTTTGTGAGCGTGGTCTATTATCAAGGATGTTAAATGATGATTCTGTGGGAGCAGTATCTGATGTTTTGCATCTTCCGGTAAATTGGAGTTCTGCAGCCTGCCTCCAACTCTTAGAATTTGTTTGTCATCTAAGAAGGGATGTAGCGCCAATATTTTGCTAGAGTAGCTCAACTTCTTTCTTGATTTTAAAGCAGCTATCTCTTCTTTAAAGGCGTCTTGTTGTGCGAGTTTGATGCAAACGGTTCTCGTCTCCTCTATTTCGCCTGCAGAGAGATGATCGAGCTTTCGTTGTTGTGTGGCCAGGCGACAATTGCTTATGAACCGTCGTGCGTAAGCGAGCGCTCTTATCTGTCGTGTATATGCCGAGCATCTGAAGATCTCTGAGGATGATGCCGATGCTTGCATTACCTTGACCGTTTTAAGACCCTCGGTGCTCATCACATTGTGTGATTTCTGTGCGGGCCATGCCTCAGCTCCCTGAGCTAGCCATAGGGGGCCTCTCCACCATGTCTCCTGAGTTACTAGCTTTTTGGGGTTTGTGCCCCTTGAGGCGACGTCCGCCGGATTATGGCTGGAGGGGACGTATTTCCATGCGACTGTGGGTGCTAGCCTGTGAATTTCGGTGACACGATTTGATATGAAGGCCTCTAGTTGTGAAGGATTCTTCGCAATCCATGCAATTGTTATTTCTGAATCACACCAAGCGAAACTTTTAACCGCAACGACAGACATTGTTTTTATGGTGCTGCTTAAGAGTTGTGCAAGTAAAACTGCCCCGCACAACTCTAGCCGTGGAATAGTGATCTTTTGTCGTAGCGGTGCTACTTTAGTTTTGGCGGCTAGCAGCCTTACGTTGACTCTGCCATGCGGGTCTGTCACGCGTGCGTAGACTGCGGCAGCATATGCTCTTTCTGAGGCATCACAGAAGCCGTGAATCTGGAGGCTGTAGCCGTTATGATAATTGATCCATCGTGGGATTCTTATTTCTTCTATTGCTGGGAGCTCTGCTTCAAGCTTTGTCCATTCTCTTAATATTTCTTCAGGAACCTGCTGGTCCCACTCAACCTTTGTGGTCGAAAGTGATTGCATTAATAATTTTGCTGAGACGGTTACGGGGGCCAACCAGCCTAAGGGATCAAAGAGAGATGCAATTTTAGACAAGAGCTCTCTTTTTGTTGGAACTGTGTCCGTTTTGTCTAATTTGAGCTTGAACTTGAACTCATCTTTTACAGGGCTCCAGTGCAGTCCTAATGCTTTGATCGTATTGTGTTCATCTATTTCTAAGATTCCCTTTTCTCTATTTTCTTCCGGAATATCTTGAAGTAGCTTGATCTCGTTTGAAGTCCATTTCCTCAAATTGAAACCGCCGGCCTTTAAGAGCTTGATGGTTTGGTTGCGGAGTTCTTCAGCCTCGAACCTTGTGTCTGCTCCAGTTATCATGTCGTCTACATAAAAATCGGATGTTAGGATTTTACTTCCAATCGGGAAGCGCTGTCCTTCGTCCTCTGCTAGCTGTTTAAGCACTCTGACTGATAAGTATGTGGCAGGTACTGTACCGTAAGTGACCGTGTTGAGGATGTACTCCTGGATCGGTTCATTGGTGTCCTTGCGCCAAAGGATGCGCTGATAGTTTCTGTCGGCCTGTGCCACTAATATTTGCCGGAACATTTTTTCTATGTCGGCTGTGAACACATAGCGATGCTTCCTCCAGCATAACAGTATGTCATGCAATTTGTTTTGAATTCTGGGACCGGAGTGGAGCAGATCATTCAAACTAGAGCCAGATTCAGTTTTGGCTGAGGCGTCGAATACCACCCGCAACTTTGTAGTGGTGCTATCGTTCTTAAAAACTGCGTGATGAGGAAGATAGTAGACGTTTCTGGGCTCCCCTTTGAATGGCTTTGCTGGGGTCATGTGGCCGAGTCTTATATACTCCTCCAGAAATTCGTGATAAGCTTTAGAGTCTGCGGTGTTTTTCTGCAGCTTTTTCTCCATGTATATCAGCCTCGCGATCGCTGTGTTCCTTGATTTTCCTAATTCACAGCTGGTCTTCTTGAATGGCAAGCTCACAACGTACCGCCCTTCGGTATCTCTTTTGTGTGTGTCCCTAAAGTGCGTCTCACATGCTTCAACCTCAGTTGTTGAGCTGTTGTTTTCTTGGCAGTCAATTTGCCAAAACCTTTCCATGCTATCTTCTAGTTCCGCGATAGAGAGGAAACTGGACAGCCGAGTTGTTTGGGTGGGAGTTGGAACCGAACCAAATATGATCCATCCCAGCTTGGTGTTTTGGGCTGCAGGTTGGCCGTTTTTAAAGCCTTCGCTTATTATGTTGGCGTATACGTCGGCGCCTAACAGCAAATCGATGGGTCCTGGCTTGTCGAAGCTGGGGTCTGCTAATATTATATTCTGGTGATTCCTGAGAACAGTGTCCGGAAGTTCTGCTTCGGGGAGGTAGGAGTTGAGTTTGCTGAGAACAAGCGCCTCTATTGCGATGAAAGAATTATCCTCTCTCAGCTGAAGACTGAATCTTATTTTACTTGATGCTTTGCCAGATTCAGTTTCCCCAACTCCAAGAATCGTTGCCTTTATCTTTTGCTTTTGGAGTTTCAAGATCTGGACCGCCTCTTCAGTTATGAGGCTTACTTGGGAGCCTGGATCGATTAGTGCTCTGAGCTGATCTAGTTGCCCGAAAGTATTTTTGACCCTTACTATGGCAGTCGGCAACAGTACATGTCCAGTTCTCAGATGATTTGTGCGGAGGGAAATAGCTTCCTCTGCCCTTGTGCCTTGAGTCACTTTCGCTGATTCTGTTGGGTTTGATGCTTTTTCCATTGAACCGTGCTTATGGAGCAAACTGTGGTGTCTCTTGTTGCAGAAGGTGCAAGATTTAGTGGACTTGCACTTGTCCTTGCTGCCGTGTGCCAGACAGTTTGTACATATTCGTTTGCGGGTTACTAATTCGTAGCGCTGCTCTGTGCTCAACTTCTTAAAAACCTCACATTGGTAAATATTGTGTGCTTTGTTACAGACTGGGCAACTCTTTCTCAATGTTGTGTGAAATGCTTTTTTATTGCTCCTAATTCCATTATCATTAGTAACTTGCTTGGAGCTTTTCAGGGAGTCCAAAACCTGATAACGTTTTTCCAGAAATTGCAACAATTCCTCTACTGTCGGCATTTCTCTGGGATTGGAGAGGCTTTCTTCAAAGAGTCTGACATTTTCCATGTCGAGTTTCCGAGTCGCTAGGCAGACAATCATTGGGCCCCATTCTACTGTTTTGCAGTTGAGATTCTTTAGAGCTTCCAGGCACTCTCTAATGGTGTCATAGAGCATGATTATATCTGCCTGCGCTCTGTGCTCTGTTCTTTTTAAGTCAATAATGGTATTGATGTAGCTTGTAATAATTCTCCTGTTATTGTTGTATCTTGCCTGAATAAGCTGGAGCGCGGTGTCGTAGTTGCTGTTGCTGATTTGAAGGTGGCTAATCACTCTGCGCGCTTCGCCTTCTAGATGATTCAGCAGGTATTGCATTCGTTCTACATTTGTCAAGCATGCATTGTTATGTATGACGTTAATAAAGATGTCGATGAAAGTCTTCCAGCCCTTATAATCCCCATCGAATTTGGGAATTTGCATGGGTGGGAGCTTGGGGTAGTTGTTGAGCCTGCTTAGCTGACTGATCCTCCCGAGGTCTATGTGTGCCTCCTCAGCTTGTGATGCAGGCGCCGAAGATCGGCTTATAGTAGGCCCGAGCTGCCTGTATTGCTGGAGAATTTGCTCGAGTAGATTGATTTCTCGGTCATGTGTAGCTTGTGCTTGCCCTTCATTGCCGTTTGGTATTTTAGGTGATGCTGGATGGGAGGAAGCAGAGTCCCCTTGCATCAAGTCCCTGAATGGATCGAGTCCGGCGGCTGAGACCTCACGGCTAGAGGCTTGCGGGAATTGCTGACCGCTTGTAGCGAAAGGTGGCCTTGGCTGGCTCTGAACTGTGAGTGGCTCATGTCGAGGTGTAGTTCCCTTGTTGGTCGTATCTTCTGTTAAAGGTAAATGGTGAGCCAGATGCCTTCGTACTTCTTTGTAGATGCTTTCCGTTTTCTCAAAGATTTGCTCCCTGAAGTACATGTGATCATCGTCAATGAGCAGCTTTAATTGTTGATGGAGTTCGTTGAAATTTCCCCAAAAGGTTTCGAGTTCTTTTGATTTTTTTGTTATGTAGTCCGTAGTCTTCCTGTCAGTCCCATCCTTCCTTATGTTTCGGAGGAGACGGCTGATGTCTTCAGCTACCTCCTTCTGGGCGGATAAGAGATTTTCCACGGTGGAGGTCGAAGTCATGTTTGTTGTGCCTGGAGGAACCAACTGTGCGATGACTTGATGCTGGCAGATTCGGTATCTTAAGATGCGGTGAGATGGTGTGGAATTAACTGTGTGTTAATTCTACTGTTGAAGTGGAGTCGATTTCTGTTCCTCAGCTGGGCCCGTGAATCTGGTTTCCAAAGTGCGCTGAAGTTCTTCTGTAGGATCTTGGAGGACGTTTTACCGCTGGTGGGGAACGCCAAGATCTCCTGATGTATGCCTCGTTGAGTGAAGGCTCGAAGGACCAATGTTAATCAACAGTGTGTTGATTAAGAGGGTTGTATGGTGCGTTAGTCAAAAGACGGATTCTCTTACTAACTGGCTTTATTCATTGTGCTTATAATATTTATACAATTTCAATTTGTACTTAGCCTAATTAACTCTTATGCATTGCCTCACAGCCGGAAAGTAGGCCATCTTGCCGTCAGCAAGACTGACTGACCTAATACCGCGACGTAAACAACCGGCGGCGGTGCTGATCGTGCTGTGAGCCAGTGCACTTGAGAAAAATGCTTAACTTGCTAAGTAATTTGGCGCAATGTTTTGTTCACGCGTGAACAGTGCCCATAATTAGTGCGGTGGTTAGCGAAGCGGAATATGGGGAAAGATCTAACATGGCAAGGGTTGGTGTTGAAGAATATATTCCGAAGGAATTCAGGGCAGTCAATGGAACCATTAAGGACTTGATGGACAAAAATGATGTCGGCGACGTCGCGGCGGAGGGAGAGGGGTTGAAGATTGATTAATTGAACACGAGATTCGTAGGGGGAAGGTTGAGCTGATCAGCCCAAGGGAGGTCACGCAAGGCGAAGCGAATGAATGTTCGTTGAATTGATTCGATTCTGTTGATTGTTGTGGACTAGGAAGGTGACCAAACCTGGGAGGCGTATTCAAGAAGGGGTCTCACGAAGAAGATATAGAGAGGTTTTGTTACGTAGGGGGTTGGAGAATTCCTTGGACCAGCGCTTAACGAAGCCAAGGGCAGAGTTGGCATTACTGATGACGTGATCAAAGTGGGAACGGAAGTTGAGCTCACGATCACAGAGAACGCCGAAGTCGCGGATGGAGCTGACCGAGGGAATGGATTCGTTCGCGGGAACGTAAGATCTGGGGGGGTTACAGGAAAATTTACGGGAGAAGGTAATAGATTGACACTTGGAAACGTTGAGGTCAAGGAAGTTCATTGAGCATCAGGTGGAAAAATCGTTGAGGTCGCTTTGGAGGAGGGAGGAGTCGGATGTGTTGGTAATTCGTTTAAAGATTTTCATGTCATCGGCGTAAATTAAGATACTGGAGTGGTTGATCACGTTCACGACGTCGTTGATGGCAAGTATAAAGAGAAGGGGGCCAAGGTGGCTGCCCTGAGGTACGCCGGAATTAGATATGAAGGGATTAGAGATCGACGACTCGAAGCGCACCATGTAATGGTTGCTGTCGAGGTAAGAGTTGATCCACGAAATAAGGATGGGAGGGAAGCCAAGGTGGTTTAATTTGAGGGTAATAATTTTATGGGAGATTTTGTCGAAAGCTTTACTGAAGTCGGTGGCAATGACGTCAACCTCGGCGCCATTTTCCATGGCTGTGATGGCGTGTGAAACGAAGGTGGTCAGGTTGGTTGTAGTAGAACGGCCTTTGAGAAAACCGTGTTGAGCAGGGGATATAATGGACTTGCAGTGGAATGAAATTGAGTCGTAGACAAGACTTTCGAAGAGTTTGGGGATGCAAGAAAGCTTAGCAATCGGACGATAGTTAGAAATGTCACTCTTGCAGCCTTTCTTGTGGATCGGGGTGATATAGGAAGCTTTCCAAAGGTGGGGGAAAACGCCCTCAGAAAGTGAAAGTTGGAAAAGGGCGGAGAGGGGTTGGGCAAGGTGGCTGACGCATTTCTTCAGAATAATGGAGGGTATGCCATCTGGGCCGGGGTCGAAGTCATCAGTAAGAGCGTTGATTTTGGCGACAACAAGGGAGGGATCGATAACGATGTTGGTAAGAGAGGTTTGCGTACTGCACTGCATGAA
The DNA here is from genome assembly GCA_933228815.1 of Machimus atricapillus. NCBI lineage: Eukaryota > Metazoa > Arthropoda > Insecta > Diptera > Asilidae > Machimus > Machimus atricapillus. The sequence continues at coordinate 10,933,295 of OW121788.1, forward strand.
GGAAAAGTAGGAGGGATCAGGGCAGAGACAAGGTCATTGAAAGATTGCCTGAAGAAATCAGCAAAGAGGTTAGCAATAGTTGTGGGATTAGAAGAAGATACGTCGTCGAGTTTAAGTACAGGGGGGTATCCATTTGATTTCCTTTTTAGGTTGATGAAGTTGTAGAATTGCCTGGGGTTGGAAATGAGTTTGGACTGCATGTTGTTGAGGTAGTCCTGATATAGGAGGTCACAACGTTCGGAGAAAAGGGTAGAGATAGCGGCAAACGAAGGGTAGTCAGTGTCAGATCTTGATCGAAGGAAGGAATGCCATAATTTGTTCCTTTTTTTGCGCAGGGAGCGAAGACATTTGTTATACCAGGATGGAGACGAGGAGCGGTTCTTTAGGAGTTCGAAGGGGACACATTGGGACAGGCAATAGAATATTTAGGTGTAGAAGAGACTGGTGCAGCTATTGATTGGTAGTTGGGGATCGGTTAAGGATGGGAGGACGTGGGAGTTCCTAAGGAGGAGTTTTAATTTCTCGAAATCGGTTCGACGAAAGTTGTAGTGGGAACAGGGTTCGGGATTGGTAAAGTTAGTAGCGGAGTCATGGAAAAAAAGTAAAGCTGTCTGTAAAGTCGGTATACGGGCGAAGTTTTTACGTGATAGCGTTCCGACGCTAAGAACGCTTGAGTGGGAGTGAGACGCGCCACACCGGTCCAGCGTGCTTCTTTGTCCGTGCGTCCAATGTTTCAGGTACACTTTGCCGGGATGTAAACAGCCAGCTGTGAATGCACAACTTCGAACTTGCAAGTTTGAAAGTCCACCCTAGGTTCAAACCGGCAGATGCGTCCCGATGCATGAGCTTCCCGAAAGCGGACGTTACCGGGCGTTACCGGACGTCAGTAGCTTCGTTAGAAGCTTTTCGTAAATGCCATCAATTTATAAGACGTTATCACGTCAAAAAGTTAGTAAGAGTGGTGGGTGATGAGAATCGAGAGTTGAGAGAAGAGGGTTACTCTCGATGACAGTTGAGTTGATTGGGTTAGAAGAGAAAATCAGGTCGAGTTGCCTACCCAGGTGATTTAACACACCACTGACTTGGCCGAGGCCAGAGTCTGCGAGATGGTCAGTGATTAGCGATTCGGTGGCTGAGGAAAGGTTAGAGGGAAGGTAATGGGACTCGTCTTCAGAAATGTCCCATTGGAGCCGGGGAAGGTTGAAGTCTCCAAGGACAAAAATGTCATCAAGTGAGAGCAGATAGGGCGTCAATTACGTTGACTGCTTGTTCGTAAACTACGAGAGGCTGTGCGGGACGGATATAGCAGCATAAAATAAATAGGGAACGGTGGTGGAGGGAGATTTGGATTGAGACCCATTCAAAAGGAGATGAGTACAAAGAGGAAGATGAGGATGAGTTGATTAGGGAAGAACCGAAACGGTTGTGAACTGCGATAAGAACGCCGCGACCATGAGGGCCGGAATTAGTTGAACAACCGTCAGCGCGAAAGACAGTAAAGTCGGAGGAGAACAATTCGCTATTGTTAATACCCGGGTTTAGGTTTGTTTCTGAGAGTGCAAAAATGTCGAAAGGGAGGGACTGGGACTGCAGGAAAACGTGATGGGTTTTAGAGCGCAACCCCCGGACGTTCTGGTAGTAAAGAGAAATGCAATTAATGTTAGAGACAGGCGGAGGGGAGTAGGAATTGGGAGAGGAGTCGCTAGGGGGGTTAGAGACTGGCGGAGGGGGGAAGGAATTGGGAGAGGAGATGGTAGAGGGGTTAAGGACGGAAATAGTTTTTCGAGTCGGTGCGAGCCTTTTGGAGGTAGGAAATGCGTTTGGGACTGATGTAGGACGCATAAGCTGAGAGATCATCGGAAACTTGTTGGGGTGGTACGTCGAAGGCTGCGTGATATTTGAAGAAGAGTTGGCGCAGGGCATTTGGGTCTGTTGGGAGGCCTTCTTGGTGAATGGAGATCATGACGTTGGTTCGAGTTTTTCCGTCAATGCAGATGTGATCTGCCTTGTCATGGAGGTAAGCCAGGTAGAGCCGCACGTTATCGTAGATTCTGTGTTCACGAAGGCGGGAAAGCAGATAGCGGTCGTTAGGAGATTCTGCCAATAAAGGAAGGTGCAGTAGGAGTGCGGTGGGTGGAGGATGTAGAGGGAGAGGCAGAGGGGGAAGCGGGAGGTGGGACAGGGTCTGTGGGACAAGGAACAGAGGGAGCCTTAACTGGGAGAAGAGACGGCGATGTAGGCCTGATCGGGGTGGGGTTGTTAGGGTGAAAGGAGGAGGAGGGAGCGGATTCGGGGGGAGTATTAGTAGAGACAGGTTGGGATAGGGTGGGAGGGTTTATCGTCTCGGTGTGGATGAAGTTGGGGTACTTCATAGGAGTAGCCCCATTTAAACTAGGGAGTAAGCTAGCTTTTATGTTGGAATGATGTGGCAATGCTAATACATACATTGAATAGTTGGTAGCAGGTATAAGTTTTTTATGTTAAGCAGTTGGTGGCACTGCCATATTCTGCTGATGATCTCAGAGCTATCCTGTTCGTTCGTGTAAAACAAAGTGTGTGCGTTATATTAAAATAAAGGACATCTTCAAAATAAAGCTTACTTTTTATTTAATCACAGGTTATGGGCCCAGAAACGCCAACCTGTTAGTAAAGGTAGAATTGAAAGTATAGTGCGCGAAAAGTAATCGATTATCAAGAAATATCGGCGAAAAGTGAGGTTAGGTCTGCCGGCGCGTGGGTTGTAAAAAAAAAAAAAAAAAAATTTTCGTCGAGAAGGATTATACTTGCTATCGTCATAAGGCAAGGAAGGACAAGAAGATGGAAGTAAACACTAATAACACGATGAAACTGGAAGGGTCCAGAAATTGGAACATTTGGAAATTCCAAACTACAGTGCTGCTGAGAGGTCAGGGATGGCTGGACATTGTTGAAGGACGGACTCTAAAACCTGAAGATGCAAATGCACGACCTATTTGGGAGGCTAAAGACGCTAAGGCTCAGACATTGCTGGTCACAAGAATGTCGGAAGATGTCTTGTTACATCTCATATCATGTACAACTTCTGCTGAAATGTGGAGGAAACTTTTAAGTGTATACGAGCAAAAGTCAGAAACCAGTATCCATATCATTCAGCAGCGATTTTTCCAGTATAAATATGAAAAAGGAATTGAGATGTCAATGTTCTTGTCAAGAATTCAGGAGATGCAGAATCAATTGAGACAAATGGGTGAGGAAATATCTGATAAGTTCGCCATAACTAAAGTTTTAATGAGTTTGCCTGACGAGTATAAACATTTCGTGTCGGCGTGGGAATCTGCACCCGAAGACAAACAAACATTCGACAATTTAGTGGCCAGATTACTAATAGAGGAGGAGAGGGTGAAAGAAAAAACAGGAGAAATTCGGGATAATCCGTCCTCGTCGGCATTTATAGCTAAAAGAAACATAAAGTGTTTTAAATGTGGTAAATCCGGACATTTTCAAACCGAGTGTAGAAGTAACAAAGACAGTGAGAAAAAGGTAAACGATAACAAGTGCTTTTATTGCGGCAAAATCGGACATTACAAGGCGCAGTGTAGGTTTAGAAAGTCAAAGGAAAATAAGAAGATGAGTAATGCATTTGTAGTATCGAACTCAGTGGATAAACAATATGAAGAATCTAAGTGGCTAGTTGACTCAGGCGCCAGTGAACATATGTGTCGTGATCGGTCATTGTTTTCATCATTTACCGGGGTTTCGCAAAAATCTGTAATAGTTGGAAATGGCGCTGTCATTGGTGTTTTGGGTCGTGGACAGATTTCGGTACTAGTCAGTAACGGGAGTGAATGGATAGATACGACCATAGACGATGTATTATTCGTTCCCGACCTAAGATCAAATTTGCTATCTGTTAACCGTGCTGCTGACCGGGGTTATGTAATTATGACAAATAACAATTTATGCAAATTTTATAAAAACGGCGTGGTTTGTGCAATCGCAAATAGAGTTGAAGGCTCTTATTATATGGATTTTCGGTTTAAATGCAAGATTGCAAGCGTTGCGAAAGTGGTAAAGAACGATCTGTGCGAGTGGCATGAGAAACTAGCGCACCAAAACTTTGCCTACGTAAAGAAAGTGTTGGAGAAAAATAACATTGAAACAAAACAAACCTGCGTGCCCCAATGTGAAAGCTGTTTAAAGGGAAAAATACACCGGTTACCATTTAAAAGAAGTGAAAATGTAAGCACCAAGACGTGCGAAATAATACATGGAGATACCTGCGGGCCCATGGAGGAAAAATCGATCGGCGGATCGAGATATTTTGTTATTTTGAAGGATGATTATTCTAACTTTAGGACTGTTTATTTTGTCAATGCCAAACGCCAAACACGAAATCAAGCATTGTCTGGAGGACTTCTTCAATAAGGCGGAGAATATTACTGGAAACAAAGTCAAAATATTCAGAACTTACAATGGACTGGAATTTATAAACAGAGAAGTGAAGGAAATATGCTCTAAACGAGGGATAATTCATCAGACAACTGTAACTTATACTCCCGAACAAAATGGTAAAGCCGAGAGGGAAAATAGAACCCTTGTTGAAGCGGCAAGGACTATGTTACATGCTAAGAATCTACCAAAAAAATTATGGGCTGAAGCAATAAATACTGCTGCATTTACTCTAAACAGGACAGGAAAAGGCAAAGAAGGAAAGTCACCATATGAAATGTGGACAAATAAAAGCTTCGATATTCATCAACTGAAGGCTTTTGGTTCTCCAGTGTATGTACACATTCCAAAGGAGAAAAGAAGAAAATGGGACCAGAAGGGAGAGAAAGGAGTTATGGTTGGTTATGGTGAAACTGTTAAAGGGTACAGAATATATTTTCCTGAGAAAAGTTTAATAGATACCAAAAGAGATGTGCAAAGAGGAAAATGAAGAAAGTGAATCAAAAATTGTGTTGAATTTAAATGGCCAATCAACCCAAGATGACATGCCAGAAACAGTGACAGTAGATGAAGAGACAGAAACTGAAGAATCCCGAAATATCCTAAGTGATACTGATAGTAATCTCAACATAGACTCGTCTCAAAACGAAAGTGAATATGAACCTTCGAATGATGAGTCGTCAGAGGAGGACGAAACAGTGCAAGTTCAAAGACAAAGAAGCAAACGAGTAAGAAGACAAACATCATTTTATCAATGCCAGAATGTTGTAAGTGAAAAGAGTGAGCCAGTTACATACAAGGAAGCCATGAAAAGGAGAGATGCAAGTGAATGGAGTGAAGCGATTAATAGGGAATTGCAAACATTAAAAGACAATAATACTTGGGACTTTTGTAATGCACCGGTAAGTGCAGAAGTAATTAGTAGCAAGTGGGTTTTTAAGTTAAAGGGAAATGATAACATTAAGCAATATAAGGCAAGGTTAGTTGCTAGAGGGTTTGAACAGAGTAGTGATTTTGATTTGAGTGATATTTATGCTCCTGTGGCGAAGTTATCAACATTTAGAGTCTTTATAGCAATAGCAACTAAATTAAATCTGCCCGTATGTCAAATGGATGTTACTGGGGCATTCTTATATGGTGATATAGATAAAGACGTGTACATTAGATTACCAGAAGGGGCTTACTCTGGGGAAAACAATGTTGTTAAATTAAATAAGTCATTATACGGCTTAAAGAGTTCACCAAAGTGTTGGAACAATAAATTCAATTCTGTCATGGCTAGAGAGGGTTTTATAAGGTCAAATTGTGATTCGTGTTTATTCAAAAGGTGCAATGGCAAAGATGAAATGTATATTTTATTGTATGTAGATGATATTTTGTTTTTTGGGTCAAATGAGAAACATATTTCAGAACTTAAGGGTATATTAAATAAAGAATTTGAAATGAAAGATATGGGAACAATATCAAATTTTCTAGGCATAAATGTAAAGCAAAATCTGGAAACTGGAATCACTGAACTTGATCAACGAGATTATTTGGAAAATATTCTTAAAAAATTTGGTATGGAAAGTAGCAAGGATATGTCAACTCCTATGGATCCCAATTTTAATGCTAAAATATTTGCAAATGGCACTGTTCCTGTAGATAAAAATATTGAGAAGTTATGCAGACAAATCATAGGATGTTTAATGTATGCTGCATTGGGTACTAGGCCTGATTTATGTTTTCCGGTTTCCATGTTGAGCAGATATCAGACATGTGCAACTAATGAGCTACTTAGTGCATTAAAGAGGGTTTTAAGATATGTAAAGTATAGTTTAAATTACAAGCTAGTTTAAAGTGTGAGAATACTGTCTTGGAAGGATATTGTGATGCTGATTGGGGAGGTGATATTAAGGATCGAAAGTCCACCTCTGGTTATATGTTTACGCTGTCGAATTGTCTAGTTTTGTGGTGCTCTAAGAAGCAGGCTTCTGTGAGTTTGTCTTCAACAGAATCGGAATATGTGTCAATGAGTATGGCTGCAAGTGACGCATGCTGGCTCATAAATTTACTAACTGATTTTAACTGTGAAAATGTTTGCCCAGTTAACATACTTTGTGATAATCAATCGGCCATAATAAATGCAAAAACAGACACAGTAAAGCGGTTAAAACATGTAGATATTCGCTACCATTTTGTGAAGGAGCTAATCAAAGGAAATAAAATATGTATTAATTATATCGGCACTAATGAGCAACCAGCTGACATGCTAACAAAGTCTTTGAGTAAGGAGTTGATGGTTAAGCATTTGAACAAGTGTAGCGTTATGAACAAGACTGTAAATTCATGTTAGATTTTAAGTTTTCTTTTCTGATCATTATAAGATGTATTTGCATTGAGAAGGGGTGTTGGAATGATGTGGCAATGCTAATACATACATTGAATAGTTGGTAGCAGGTATAAGTTTTTTATGTTAAGCAGTTGGTGGCACTGCCATATTCTGCTGATGATCTCAGAGCTATCCTGTTCGTTCGTGTAAAACAAAGTGTGTGCGTTATATTAAAATAAAGGACATCTTCAAAATAAAGCTTACTTTTTATTTAATCACATTTTAGTTGCCAGTTGGAAGAGTTAGAGGTGGAGAGGGGGGAAGGAGGCCGTTGATGAGAGCTGCGAGGCTTACTAGTTTTGGGCCGTTTTGGTTTGGTTGCAGTTGGTTTAGGTAATGGCGGGTGAGTCTTATTAATAGCAATAGGGGGGGATGGGCGAGGAGAATTTGAGTGGGTGTTAATGCGTGGAGTCGAGCTTAGCCTATTGTTAGAGTTGGGAAGACTAGGATTAAACCTAACTGACTTATCTATATACTTAGGGATAGTAACGTTGCCGATGCTGATGGTGCGACGAGAAGGGTCGATGAGGAGCCAGTCATATTTGGGTGGTACGTAGACACGGAAGCTTGTTGACTGACCGGGCGAGGAAATTTTCGTGCAGCTGATTGGATAGAAGGAGAAGTGCTGATTGAAGAACCTCCGCACCCAAGTTGTATCAGAGTAGCGAGGGACGCCTTTCAGAAGAAACGAAGGTGGGTCCCCTTTGATATGGGAGTTCGCGTTCTGCAGTTTAGAGAGTCGATTAAGCCATTCGTGGTCCAGGAAGTGCCAAACATGCTGATCGTTGGAGTTGGGTCGGAGGGAGGTCGGAGATCACCGTCGAGGTGCTGGTGAGTTGGATTCGGATCAACAGTGGAATTTCAGATGAGTTCGCGTTGAGAAGGCCGGATGAATCCAATGATTTGTCGAGCTTTTCATGCAGTTGGGTTATGTCTTCGGATAGAAGCTGGAGCCCGCCGATGTTGGATACGATGGAGTTGACCTTCGTGGCGACGATGGATAGTTCGTTGTAAATTTTATCGACGGAAGAGCTAAGGAAGCGCAGGACATGGCATGGCTTGATATCGGCACAATCTTCACAGCATCTGGATTAATTTTAGTACCACGACGGAGACAGGAGGCGTGGAAGACGTGATAACAAACGCCCATGCATTTAATCTTGCGATTGGAGATGGGGTCCGAGCAGATGTGACAGGTGTCCATGGTGATCTAGTAACGAAGAAAGTCCAGAAGGTTGAGAGCCACAGGCGAGCGATTACCGAAACCAGTTATTGCGGTAGAAGAGGTTTGAGCCCGGAATGATGCGGGGATTGTGAATCCGCTCGAATGATCCGACGAGGTAAACAAGCAATGTGATAACCTCAATCCAGCGAAGCACACGGGGCAGCAGGCGACAACCTAGGCGAGGCCAGGAGACGGGACCGGCACAGGACAGCCACTTCGCAGGACAATCCGGACACAAACGAGGGACGAACGCAAGACGAAGACGACGCGGGGAAGAACGGTGGAGAGAAGCAGGTATGAAAGCAGATAAGAGGGAAAATAGAAGAGCAACCAAAGACACGTCTGACACGTCTGACACTTTGACAGATGACACATACCGAATAAGTACACTAAACGAACGGTACATCTAGTCGTTTTATGATTTGCAATATATTGTTTTTTGAGTTTTTGAAAGCGAAAGAAATAAAAAACTGTTTAGTGGAAATCGAAAATACTCCTAAGCAAGTTAAAAATGCGTCGACCAAAAAATAATGTTTTGTACGATTTATTTGATAAAAATGACTTGTAATATACCAAATTATACAATATCTCTTGATCAGATTATAAGATAAGGCTTGTTCACATAAAAATTATTATGTCGCCACGTTGGCAGAATGTTTTGTTTGTTGCTTCCTTTTAGTTTGCACTGTTTTGCTGCTTAATATTGCATTTTGCAGCACGGAATTTCTACTAAATAATTATTGTTGTGATTTTTCACTTTAAATCCAAATTCGCATGTTTGGTCGCGGAAATTGATTGTGTACCTAATCAACTGGGGCAATATGAAACAGAAATTTTCTCAAGAAGAAATTGCTTAGTAGCCCACAAAAGCGGAGGTGCACAGAAGTTTGCCGCGCCGCCGGCCGGTGAGCACAGAAGAAGGGCACAGTTAATGCTTTAAGTACGCCACTCATACAACCAATAAAAAAAAAGTCAGTGTTATGAATTTTTATTTATACAGACTTATGATTCGTGAAGGTGAAGAAAATCACATTTTGAAGTGGCGTCGTCTTTTCCATCAGTTCGCGGTGTACATCTATATATTTCAAAATTGGGACTGAACGTTTGACATATATTCGTTTGAACCAAAATCAGCTCCGGTCTGAAGTATAAATTTATCTCCGCGATGGGATTAATACCGACGGCGCGATGCAAACAACTTGGGAAGAATGACGTTTTCACCGGCCACTTACATCGGAAAGCCTCGCCAAATGCACGAGTACGCGCAAGATGCGATGTCGTGCGTTACACAATATGACCGATCAGACCTATTCATAACATTCGCCTGTAGCCCTCAATGGATCGAAATCAAGAAGGAACTGCAACCCAGCCAAACACCAGTTGACACATATGACAACGCTGCCAGTGTTTAAAAAAAAAATTAAAATCTCTGATGAATTTCATCATAAAGCACCGTGTGTATGGCCAAGTTCGTTGTTGGATGTATTCCGTTGAATGCCAAATATATGGTCTGCCTCATGCGGACATTTTGGTTTGGCTCGTTAAAAAAATCAAACCGGATGAAAATGATTCCATTATCTCAGCTGAAATATCGGATGAAGCTGTTGATCCGAAATTGCATTCAGTGATGACAAACAATATGATCCACGGACCTTGCGAAGTTTTCAACAACGACTCACTGTATGCTCGATGGCAAGTGTTCCAAGCGATACCCGAAAACCTGATTGCCTACAACATAAAAGGCAATGACGGATACCCATAATGTCTCGTCGGCGGACAATGGGCGATCTTCAGTTGTGAAGGTCAAAGTGCAAGATGTCGATGTGGACAATCGTTGCCATATTCGTTAAAAATCTCTAGAGCTTTTCAGGCTCACATCAGTGTGAAATACTGTAACTCAATCAAGTCGATACGGAAATATGTGAACAAAGGCAGCGATATAGTTTTTTTCGGTGTGACAAATGCAAACGACGAAGTATCTGGTACTGGGATACTACTGGGTCACTACGTGAGAAGCAATGAGGCGATTTGGCGCATCTTTACTTTTCCAATCTACGAAAGAAACCCTACAGTTGTACAATTGGCAGTGTATCTGGAAAAAGGGAAACGAGTGTATTTTGTTACAATTTTAGAATTTTAAGATTGTCAAGCCAAACGGCCTGCGGATAATACCCGCATAATCTTAATTATCTTGTGTTGTCCCGTCTTGTGTATGGACTTCGAGCGCTACATAGATTTTATCTGATTTCGGAACCCCTCGGTGGAAAATTATTAGCCCAGTGGAAGGAGGGCATGAAAAAGCGGTGCGATGCGGTGCCACGAGTAGATAAGCTATGGGCGTTCTAGCCCACTTTCCCCCTTTAAAATACATGGGGCAAAATCTCGCAACAATCCGCCATCTTGGATTTCTGATTGTGACGTCACATATATACACGTATTAGAGATTAAGAGACAGAGAATGTGTGAGAAAGAGAGAGTCTGTGTGTGTGTATGCGAGTATGTGTACGTGTGTGTTCATAAACGTAATAATATTATGTTGTATTATATTAAATATGTGTTTTCTATAATTGTCAACATCAAAGGCTCAAATTATAATTCTTCATTGACGAACAACCTGTAGGCTAAAATCGGCTACCAGGTTATCAGACGCTATCACAAGCAATCAGAACTCATTAGCGGAATCGCGATCTTCACAAGTTCAAGCAAATGGCACATTCCCCGCGTAAAACTTTTGTGCAGGCAGCAAGACAAAACTTGTTTTGCAGATTTATGTGGCAGAAACTTTATTACTACGTAGCGTACGCACATTATTTATTACTCAATCGACGTACTGCAAATAATGTGCTCCTGATATAAACCTTTTAGGTCGCCTTTGAAAAGACGTAGTTAAAGTATATAATTAGCATAACTGAATTATAAATTTAATCAACTAGCTCAATTAACAAAAATGGCAGAAGGAGGAAATATAATTCTCTGAAAATAATTTAATATCAAACGCAAAATCTCTAGTAAAGATATTAATTTGGAAGTTTTTATAAGTACAGACAGTAAGTGGGCAAGTTCATTCTTTACACTGTATTCCTAAAGACAAGACGTGTGCTAAATAAGCAGATAAATAATTAGATTTTATAAAGGAAAATGTCATCTTTCATCGAGGATAAAAAGCATGGAAGAAAAAATAAAATCGGCTAACGAAGAAACCACTGAAGATGTAAAAAAGTGCATCAAAGAATGTTCAAACAATTTGCGATCTTTAAACAACGCTTTGAAAAATACTAAAAATGTTGGCACTGTTCGAGAAAAAACCAACTTTCAGAACGGACTGTACCCTGTTCGAATCTTAGCCTGTCGCCACTCTATCCACTCTATCAAGAAGAAGACTCAATGTTCGATTGCTCCTTCACTTGTCTCACAGCCGGAGTTCTCTCTGAACAGCCAGTGTGATCAGACGTCTGCTTAATTAAGCCTCAATCAAGGAACTATAAAGTATTTTTTCAAGTTACCGGAGTATTTCTCTTGCTTCGTATAATTATATTCAATTCGTGATCAAAACTTCAGTGAACTTAATTATTCAAGAAAAATCCAGTGATTTAATCTGCACAGTGGAAATAATTACAGTACCTTCCCCCCCAGTGCCGTATGGACACGTTTTCTCATCCGCGTTTTCTCTACAGTCTATGAACATAGTCTCCTTCGCAGTGAGGTTTTATTTAATTACATATCTGCTGTAACAATTACCAGTTGAATAATTGGGGAATAATTACCAGACGTTTAAGGAAACACCGATTTAGCATGAGAGAGTCTCCCCATCACTATCTGTAAACCTAAAATCCTAACGGACCACTCCGTAAGTGGTGCCGTTAGATCATCCGCGCCGCGGTACAGCCAAGCATAAAACAAGTGACTTCTATAACCAAAGCAAATTGAATACAAACTCTATGGACTATATTTAAGGCCAAACATTAGGCTCTGGTGATCATACCCAGCGCAATTATCGGTATTCATTCATTTAGTGCTAACAGTGACCCGCCCTTCAGCCCCAGTGCCGATCATAGTCACAGTTATAAAAATCACGCCACAACGGTTTTCTTAATACCGCATGTTTCACGTCATAAAAAGAGAGCGATTAGCCACGGAGTACAGTAACGAACATAAAATATACCACGCCGTCGGGCGTACAGTCGCCCAAGAAAACTCTAAACTCTAAATTAATAAGTAAAACTTTAAATCAATAAGTGAATTCCAATATGCGTAATTTAATCTCTTACTAAAAGACTAATCTAACGTGTAATCATAAGCTACTTTAAATTAAATTAACCATAAGCTACTCTAAATTAAATTAATCATAAATCTACTCTAAACTAAATCAGCTATTACATAGCATAGAATAAAAATTGGTAGTCCTTACAAACTAAAATAGATACTAAAGAAATTAATAAAAATTAAAATAGTTAACAACTAAATTACTAAATAGAAATACGTTATAAATTAACTACTTAAACATAAACTCTTATGAACCTATCAAACTGCAATCATTTAAAAAAAAAAAAAAAAACATAGCCGCTAATCACCAACTAACAAAAGTGCATCAGGGTCGCTCATAGTAACAACTACAATTACATTATAATGGTCTCTACAATTAGTGATTCATAACATATAACATCTTAAATACACAACATATAATACTATGTGCCGTTCACACTAATAAAAATGAACAATAAACAAGTGACAATGTTAATGTGTTATAACTTAAGCAGCTCGCATTGAGACAATACGTGCAAAGATTCCGTCATATCTTCATCACTGTGTCAAATTCGCACATTGTTTGCGATTATCTTATTCAAATATTCCCTTCGATTCCGAACGACTTGTGGTTCAAATATAAGGACGATATGATGTTTTGCATCGTGTGTGTCGCGATACTTTAAATCAGACACTGAAAATGACAACAGAAATGTACAATATGGCATTGATCAAGATAGAAGACATGTGTTTATTGATGGCGAATAAAGTGTTGTCGCATTTGGGCACGATATCACATAATCCTGTCTAAGGGCAGCGTTGAGCAAGTTGTTTGCTCGTGTATGGTGATGTCGGTGCATTCTGACATCAGCTTCAGACATCTTTTCTCTACGAGACCATAAACGCAACTGAAGTTTGCGCAGCTCGTTGCTATCACAAATTTTTTGGCAAACACAAATTCGCGCAAATTGTTCGCTCATGTATGGGCCCCTTTAGAATTTCCCGTATTACCACCTCATAATTTGCAATTGAAAGTTGGCTCAGTCATCACCATAATGCGTAACAATAATCAACCTGGACTGTGCAATGGAACGAGACAGGCTATGGAAATACTTATGAGCAACGTCATCGCGAGGCGACGATTATCACGGGAAAGTACAAAGGAAAGGATGTTTTGATTCCGCGCATCCCAATGATTCCAACATACTTGCCATTCGCGTTCAAACGGCTGCAATTCCCCGTCCGTTTAGCCTTCGCGATGACCATCAACAAATCACAAGGCCAGTCGTTGGAAGTTTACGGGATTGACTTGGAGTTTCCGTATTTCGCGTATGGACAACTGTATATCGCGTGTTCGCGTGCTAGCAAGCTATCATCTTTCTTTGTTGACGTGCCGAAAAACAAAACGAAAAATATACTTCACCACAAATCTTTGCATTGAACCTCATTCTGAATTCATTTGAATAACAAAAGAGTTTCATTTAATCACCAAACGAAACTCAAACCGTACCTAGATAATATTGCAGATCTCAATGAATTGCAGTTGGAAGGTGGATTGGGATTCATAATCTCTTATGAAGAGTTAAAATTAAATCAATTTTTGGGTGGTACGGAGTTCACCGGGTCAGGTAATATATTTCTTAAAGCGAAATAACAATATTCATTGTCGGAACCATAAGTCATTTAATTATGAAAAACAAAGTTCTATAGGCAAAGACAGCGAAATTCATATAAACACGGGGGCATTGAGGCATTGATGAAACTAAACTTTTTAACAAGCCATCTTCAATGCTTTCCTAATGTAGAATTAAGACACTATCCAACATTTCGCAATACATTTCAGAATTTATTTTTGTGGGTAAAGTTTCAACTACCTACTCGAAGGTCTCTACTCAGTCTTGGGGGATTATTATAATGTTGGGCCAATTTGGACTAAGGGGACCATCCAAATTTTTTTTTCGGCCGACACAATGACGGTGTTTCATTCTTCCGACCAACTCATGCGATCTTTAGCAAAAGACAGGCATGCTGCTTTATGGTGAAATTTTAAACATCCTTTTCTTGTCGGTTTTTTAAAACAAAGTTAGAACAAGCGTCCAGTATTTGCTGTATTGTATACGTCATTTAGTTATGGGCAAGCCAATTTCAGCTATTATATTTGTGCCTCTCACACACATACATAGTCACGCCCAAAAAAAATATGCAGTGGTGGGCGATATTACTGAACATTTAACTTAATTTCTGATGTATAGTATTTAGAAAATGTTAAGTGCGTTTACATGAATTTCGCTCACTGTAGGTAACTCCCCACATCTTTTTAGTAGCCTCCTTTAGCGAAAAAACGTGGACAAGCCGTTAATGTCAAATTATTTCTCACGGAATTGTTGACAATAGAAGAAAGAGTTCCTTTGAAGTTGTAATGTAAAAGAAGACCACTGTAATGTAAAAGAAGAAGGTGACAGTCCTCAGCAGCACCCCTTTAGAAGGTACCATCGTCTTATTGGTCATTGCTCCCGGGAGTGCTAACTCGCTCCTTGAACCAAGGACCAATGTTCGAAGGGCCTGAGGTGTAATACTCCATAGCAAAGGAATTCTTGGGGCAGAAACAACCCAGGGTGGCAGTTGGCGGCTTCTCACCCGAAGTGCGTCGAGCTATGGAGCTTCGTGGCCCAGTCACACCACAAAAAAAATTTATTTTGGGTGAGGCCTTCTTTGGAATGCAAACACGAGGGGGCTCGGTGCGCGCCTAGCTGGTTAGCACGTGTCTAGCTCGCCGGCATGGGGAGGGGTTCTTGAGCCGGGGTGTTGCATTCCACCTACAAGATGTAGCGCGCTGCTTCATACGAAGCCAAAACAAAAATAATTTTATTAAAGGAAGGGAAGGATAGGTAAACAAACGAGGTCTAGGGTTCCGTGCAGGAAAAGACCGAAGATGCGGCTCTCACCTTAGCCGAAGGGGACATGTGGAGGTAAATCCCAATAATGAACCAAAAGCTGTTTTTCCCCAGGGATACCTCTCCCGGTTCAACCCACCACTAATGCTCCAGCCCCCCTTAAGTGGCCTGAGCATCCCGACCAAAAGAAAAGGAGAGGGGAAGGAGGTGCGGTCAGTCGCGTAAATCACACAGAAATTTTTAAGTATTCATAGCTAATCCATTTATTCCTTACTCTAGGTAGTTCATGGTATCAGGGTTGAGTTATACACCAAAAATGTGCTTTACAGAGGTAAGAAAGAGGGCTTAAAAGTAGTTACAAAAATCCAGCGGATATCCCTATAAGAGAGACAAGCTCAAAAAAAATATTGATGGGATATTCAGGCCTTGACCTACACAAAACGTCTTATTAATTTCAAATAAAAAATCTACTCTTACTATTTAACTCTACAAATGATTCCAGTAGCACTCAAGTCTCACCCAGGCGAACACCCTGTACTAGACTTAACTAACAATTATAAATTCAACTTGGAGTAATCGGCACTCTTTTAGCTTAGATTATTTGATTCTTTGTTTTTTTCTTTTTTTTTCTTTTTGTTTAGTTTTCAAGCGAGATTCAAATAAATATATATATATATCGAGAGAGTAAAAAACAAATCATATCCCGGTGCAGGCTCCGCGAAAATAACGAGAAAACGATGTTATATAGGTTAAATATGAATGTGATTGCAACCTTACATCTCCCCAGACCTTGCCCCACCAACTAGAGGGTGTATATTTGAAAATAAACAGGTTAAGAATTTACGTACCTTAATCTTCCCGGGGCCGGAACTCCTGTCGATCGATCGCCAGTGTGCCGCTGCTCCTGTGGGAAATGGTTAAACACCAAACTCTAACAAAAACTTCGATGAATTAGATCGCTAGGTGGAAGAGCTAGGGGTTGAGGTCAAAATAGTTGCTATACCAAAGGACTAGTTTGGTCTCCTGCACGGTTTGGGATGTGTTCTGTCTATTCTCGGGATTCCCGATTTCAAAAACTCGCTTAGATACAGGAAAAGTTGCCAGTAACTACAAGAAAAGAGAGCTCAGAAAGAGTACCACAATGTGAAAGAACACAAAAAAGGCAAAATTAATGCACTGGGGATTAGAAATTAATGCCTAATGAAAGTCGAACTCGTGACTGGGCTGAAGACTGTTGAGCTGGAGTAGGATGACTCGGTGGCTGATCCGGTACCGCAATTACGGGACGGATAACGGCGTGGCGGCACTTTTTGGTGGCCGGAGGGGCTTGGCCCAGGGGCGTCCCACGGCGGATGCTTGCTGATGTTCGGGCTGTCGAGGTTCCCTCGATGAGGCGAAATTTCTCCCTAAGGGCGCGTTCACAACGAGGATGCGCCACGCCACGCTACGCCACGCCACGATTCGTGAAGAGTCGAAAATAAAAAATGTTACATGCTTACTCAATCTGAGTGTTCACAACGGCGATGCGACTTCGCGAGGTAAAATCTCGCTGAAAATCTCTCGGCGCGGCGTAGCGTGGCGTGGCGCATCCTCGTTGTGAACGCGCCCTAACGGGGCTGATGCCTGGTAAGTGACTCCTGCGTAGTTTCCAGGTTTGGGGCCAGGGGCCTTGGTTGCCTTGATTTGGTCTGTTGGGGCGCTGGGGGGGTCTCTGGCAATTTGGGCCAGCGCGGTCTATGCTCGGCGCAGTGCGCTCTTCGGGCAGAGGCGACTCCCCAAAAAAAGTCACGGAGGACTGGGGCTCGTTCCGCAGAGCCTCCCCCAGAATTCCTCCACAAAAAAATTTTTAGATCGGCAATCACCTGCCGATCGGAAATTAGAACAGCACTCGCATTTTTATTTGATTTTACTCACCGCTAGGCGGATTTTGGTTCCTCCGAATGTGTGGTGAAACACTCACTTGGGAATAATTATATTTTTGCCTGCTAATTGGCCACTCGAGGTACTTTTCTGGCGGCTCGCCAGTTCCACGTCTTGCTGGATTCACTAACTCTGCTGGAATGCTGTCATGGCGGCCTCCCGATCAGCACATCTTCCGGCACGACATCTGTCAACCGTCAAACTCGACGTTGTGGATCGAGCCTAAAGCTTAGGTTACACTAACCTTTCCTTTTGGTGTGGCTTCGTGTAATTTCCGAGCGGACCACTCCTGCTTTCCTGAGCAGACGTGTACATCACAAAGTTCTGTAATATGCTCGAAACTTGTGTAAGGAAAACGTTACAAATGAATACTTTTCAAAGACAACACAGCTATGCAGACGGCAGTTAGAACCGGCTTCGATTCTTATTTTGAGGAAACATTTTCCAATTTACGCAGAGCATATGCTTAAAAGACAGGAGATTGGATTAGTGGTAAAGAAAAAATACCATACGGTCTCGTAACCTAAGCTGTACTGTGTATAGTTGAATAACATATCGCATCACAATTCTTATCCAGGACCTGTAGTTGTTGTTAGCGAATGCGATAAAAGTTTTTAAGCAGTTCTGAAAATTCCAATTCGTGGCAAATTTTTCCCATCAAGTAAATATAGGGGCACAGAGCGCACTGACATCCATTACTGTACATACATATGTATGTATAAACATTGCATCGTCATTCGTGGATCGGATGTGGGCAAAAAAATTGTACAAGTGTATACATAATTTGACTCTAGCAGCGGCTCCACACCTTCGAACCAGCCACAATGCAATTTGAATCTACTCAATAAAAAGCCCAATTTTATTTGTCATTGCTAGAAAGACGTGACACTTTTCCGAAGCATCTAAAAAGGGCATAGCAAGAAATTGGGATTTCGTTTTGCGGTCTACATCCATGGAGAAAGCAAAGGAGATGTATATTCGGCTTCCTCTGCAAGCGTAAATTATGTAGTGAGCTGATTGAATTATTTATTGAACGGACGGATCTACCGTCCACTGACAAAACCGAATGGGTTGAATCGTTCCGAGTGACGTATTAAAACGACAAAATGTGGATAACCTACTAGGCAATTGAAGCAGTAAAGTAATTCCTTTTAAACTGTAGTATTTTTTAATTTGTTTAGTTGCCTGCAGGGCTCCACCCTGCCAAGAATGTTGGCCCAAGGCGAAGGAGGTAATGAGTTTCAGTTAAATTAAGCTGCCCCAATATACACCTGGTAAAGAGCCCCAAATATTACAGCCACTCCTGACTGAGATGAAAAATTAAGCCGAGATTGTGCATATTTTTAATTAATTCACTGGCTGTTTATATAGGACAGGCTTTTTTAAGGGTGAAGCAAGCCCATTTATGCAGTCCTTCGGGAAAACTTAATTTTAAATGAAGAAAACTTTTGGAAAATTTTAAAATTTTAGTCCGCACGATGTGAAACCAAAAGAAACAAAAACCAAATAGCTCTAGGGTTAATGGCTTTCACCATGCCGGAGGACGAATGATAAATACTTATAATAATTTTTATTAATTCCTTGAATCCATGAATATTAATGAAGTCTGCGACGCATAAACCGCGAAACTTACGTCAATGTCGGAAGCTCATGAACTGTGTTTCGTTAAACGGTAGTGAGTTAAGCTAACAGAATAAGAATGAGCAAACATGTCAGATTTTCCTTCGCGAAAATCAGAACACTTATGTATATGTAGTCACACGTATGTAAGCTGCCTGAGTGTTAATTTTTGACTGCATAGAAATGCAAAACTAAAAATGTGTTTAAGAAGTTTAGACCGAAGGTCAAGGATCATACAAAGAATATAACCCAGCATATTCGGCTGTTAAAAGTCCCGGCGTTAAAATATGTGAACGAATTTAAACGTTGGTCAAAACTAGGGCTGTTACTACTCGAAGATTTATGAACTCAGTTACTTCAGTAACAGAGTGATTGAATTCCAAGATCCGAGTTGGAATTATTGAATTTTATGCATCCAAGCAGGGGAGTGTTTCAGTATGCAATTAAGGCGACTACGCTGCGAAAAATGTGAGAACATATATATACATACATATGTACACCTCATCATTGCTTTTGCTTGACATACCGATACCCATTGTCTTCGTCATTTTTAAAAAAAGAAAAAACATTCATTAATATACATACAACTTCGCGAATCAATTTATCTGATCGTGAAAACTGGAAGAAACGTTCAGTAACACGGAGAAAATCGCGGACAGTGGGAACTTTTGAAAATTTGTTGGAATTAGCGATTATATTTTTATATAATTAAAGCTGACACGTTTCCGCCGTTGCCCGGATGTAACTATTCTTAAAATAAAGCAAACTTTAACCCGCCGTTGGTGACGCATTGGTCTGTGAGACCGGGTAGATCGAAAATATCTAATATTTTTATCACCGTTCATCGAATTACATTGCGATTTCGAGTAGCTGCCTTATTCAACGCCCCCTACTGCAAGACTACCACGCGACAGAGACGCGGGCGCACGTTTTGGAGTTTTGGGGCCAACCCGGTGCGTGAGACCGTCGTCACCAACTAAGTAAGTCAAATGGTTGCTCGAGTTGTATGGCTGTTGAAGATGGGTGATTTTAAAATTATATATATATTTTTTTTTTTTGTAGAAGTTTATGTTTCTTTACTTTATGTTTAAAATGTCATAAGACTGACTGACTGACGGCGGAAACGTGTCAGCTTTAATTATATAAAAATATCGCTAATTCCAACAAATTTTCAAAAGTTCCCACTGTCCGCGATTTTCTCTGTATTACTGAACGTTTCTTCCAGTTTTCACGATCAGATAAATTGATTCGCGAAGTTGTATGTATATTGATGAACGTTTTTTCTTTTTTTAAAAATGACGAAGACAATGGGTATCGGTATGTCAAGCAAAAGCAATGATGAGGTGTACATATGTATGTATATTCCGGAAAGAGCTGCCAATAAAAAAAATGTTCTCACATTTTTCGCAGCGTAGTCGCCTTAATGGCATACTGAAACACTCCCCTGCTTGGATGCATAAAATTCAATAATTCCAACTCGGATCTGGGAATTCAATCACTCTGTTACTGAAGTAACTGAGTTCATAAATCTTCGAGTAGTAACAGCCCTAGTTTTGACCAATGTTTAAATTCGTTCACATATTTTAACGCCGGGACTCTTAACAGTCGAATATGCTGGGTAATATTCTTTGTCTGATCCTTGACCTTCGGTCTAAGCTTCTTAAACACATTTTTAGTTTTTCATTTCTATGCAGTCAAAAATTAACACTCAGGCAGCTTACATACGTGTGACTACATATACATAAGTGTTCTGATTTTCCCGAAGGAAAATCTGACATGTTTGTTACTACACACAATTCTAATTGATATCAGTTTTTTCTCACGTAAAGTCTCGATATACCTGTTATCCCGATTAAACACTGCAAAAACGCCCGGAGAACTGTCAAATATCAAGCTTTAAGGAGCTCGAAGTACGCGAACAACTTATGCCCGTTCTCCAATTGCGAACCGACCAACTACGAACCAAATAACATCGCGCCATCGCTTTCCATTTTCTTATTAGAGTCATCTTCTCTCTCGCTTGTGTTTTGGTCAACCGAGCTAACTTTTTACATGTGTGCGTTTAACCAAAAGTAATAGTCTCCCATTCCGCAACGATATTGTACCAGAATAGTGACGTCGCCGCAACTTTTTCGCCGGTTGTCAAAACATCAGTGCACTAATTATAACACGGAGCACTTATAAAAATGTGCGCGGTAGTTTCAGGAGAAGATTAAAAGTTAAATTGATAAGTTTGTCCGCTTAAAACGTGGTAAAAACTTCCACATTTAACATTTGCCCGATTGTGTTTTCGCAGCTGGCAGGGCACAACTACAGGCAAGGGCTTATACTTTACACGGGGTTGAGCTTTTTCGTTCGGTGGGTCGTAGTTGGTTGGTTCCCAATTGGAGAACGGGCATTATAGTCCGAAAGTTTGAACACGACGATCCAAAAGTTCAGTCCAAAAATGTAGCAAAGTCTCGAACCACCGTGGTTTCACGTATAAAGTTCACCCAAAACTTAAAGTTCGTGCTTCCGAATTGCACGTGTTCCAGATCCTTCCAAAATTATAGGTTATAATAGCTCAGGTGAATGAGAACACCTGTTCCCAGTAAATAAAGGAGAGGTTACCTTCGTGAAATGAACCGTTTACCGTAGAGGTATGTAGACAGGCTACCCGGTTCCTCCTTTCCTTTTTATGCGGCGCACCGTGCCAGGCGACTTTTTGTTGCTGTATACGTGCCCCGATGCCCCTGCACATCCAGACAAATCCTGCTCAGCTAGGTGATTTGGATGGATTTGGTTGCCTCACTTGCGCAGAATGATTCAGTCGTTTTGTTGGTGGATTATCCGGTATTTCAGATTAATCCAATCCTGATCCGCCGAGTTAACCTCTTGTGCCACACAACACTGAATTAAATTTGCTTCCCGAATCCGGCTCGATAGGACCAAAATATTAATGTTGAGAATTCGCGGTAGTATTAGAGGAAGCTACTTTTAATCACTTACTGTTGAAATCAAACAAAATTGGAAAAACTCGGGGAAAACTTTTGAACACGTCTTTATTCGTCGGCGTCCATATGCAGAGAGCGATACAATGTAATTTTTAATGATGGCTGGCGGTTGAGGGCAACGTTTACACCGGCGATCAGCTGGGTTGGCTAAAGCCTCTAGATTTTCGAACAGAAGGAATCCTCCACGTCCCTAAAATTCCAAATGGCGGGTTGTCTCTGGGGCTCTTCCGCCCCGGTGAGCTCAGCCAATTGTTTTCGCAGCTCAGCGATTTCTTTCCTTTTACTCACCCTGGCACGCAGATCCTCCAGCTCGGTGTCCAGGTCGTCTTCCTCGTCCCCGCCTGGCCCCTCGGGGTTAGAATTTTCGTCATCCTCGGCCAACCCACCGGTCGCCGTCCCAGATTCCTCGGATACGAGTCGCAGAAATTCTTCCTCCTCCATCTCGTCGAGTTTGTCTTCCAGCCTTAATTTGAGGGAGGCTTTTAGCCCATTCGTTGGCAACCCAAGATCCGCCAATTTTTCTTTCAATTCGGACACCGTGGTCTTATCCAGGTATGATTGCACACGTGCTTTTATTAATTCCATCACCTCTGAAGGAAATTTTCACGGCACTAAACAGGCAATACCGAAACAAACTCGGCACAATTGCGGATTCTCACCTCTTGTCTTTGATTCTCCGGATAGTTTTCGAATATCCCACTTCTGATGGACTGTAGGGCGTGTGAAGGAGGGCGTTCGGCACAAAAAATAAAACAAACAGGCACTTTTGATGATGGCTCTTCTCTATTTCGCAATCTGACAGCAACTGATCTCCCACGGTATACAGAATACAAGGTATGCTCACTTCAAAAACGGTTTTCGCCATCTTGCTTTTAAGGAGCGTCAAATGACGTAGTTCTCTCCAATTTTGTATGAAAAATCGGGAAAAGTAATTTTAATTATTTTTTAGTAATAGTACGATAAATTGCTATTGGCATAATCGGTAGTAATGAAAATTTGCAATTTTTTAAAATATAACTTGAATTCGTGAGACTAATGGTATTTAAGTAAGAAAAGATTTCTTCCGTGGGGAAAATGTAAACAAGTTAAAATATTTTAAAATATGACTTAAAAGTGCGAATATTTGCATCACATTAAATGGAATAAAATAAAATAAAATGCTTGAACAACTAATACGGATTATTAAGCTAATCAGTTGTTCTCCCCAAGGCTATAAAGAATATTTTAAAATGGTTATGAATTAGTTAAGAATACTGACAAAAAATGTAGGAGAAAGAAAAATAAAACTGTATCATAAAACTTATTATTACTTATTTTATTATTTCCCTCCACAGGTAACAAAAAAATAAAACCAGCTACCTGCGCAGGTAACATAGCGAGGGACTCGAGAAACCTCTTCGCTTTATGCTATATATTTCGTAGAATTAGGGATTTTATCTGGCGCTCGTATTAAAAAACCTCTGAAATATAATCACAAGGTGTTTTAAGTTTAGTTACCTACAGAAGAATCCGTGCATTTTTAATTATCTTCCTCATTTTTGGAAAAATTCACAACCATATTAAAATATTCATTATAGCCTTGGGGAGAACGACTGATTAGCTTAATAATCCGTATTAGTTGTTCAAGATTTTTATTTTACTTAATTCCATTTAATGTGATGCAAATAATCGCAATTTTAAGTCATATTTTAACTTGTTTACATTTTCCCCACGGAAGAAATCTATTAGTCTCACGAATTCAAGTTATATTTTAAAAAATTTCAAATTTTCATCACTAACGATTGTGCCCATAGCGATTTATCGTACTATTACTAAAAAATAATTAAAATTACTTTTCCCGATTTTTCATACAAAATTGGACAGAACTACGTCACGACGAAGTGTCAAAATCTACATGAGCATACCTTGTATTCTGTATACCGTGCTGATCTCGTCACAATGGCGACTCTCCACACTATCCACAACTCGCCATTGAACGAAAGAAAGTAATGCCCGATGCAAAGGCGGCCATTACACTGCTTTGGCGCGAATATTCAAATTTTAATTTCGTGTTTACTACAATACTGTACTGGTTGACTGTAGAATTCGCAAAGTACTTTGAGATCATACAACCTAATTTGGGTTTCACACAAGCAATACTTGACCTGACCGCAAAAGACATGAAGCAATGGCCAACTCACCTAATTAATCGTAACATATTGTTGCAGTGCCTGGAAAAAAAAAGAGAACAAGTTAACTTCTTTATTCGTAGATTTTAATAACTTACCTCTTGCAGGGAAATATTTAGCACACTCCTCCAGCCCTCCCCTAGCGCCTTCAGCGGAATTTAGACCAACTGAAGGTCAAGGCCGGAAGAGCAGCGCGGTCGTTGATCCATCCATCTTGGACGTGACCGGCAAGTAGAGCGGACCGTGGTTTCGGCAATCTTTTTTTTTTGTCCCTGAAATTAACAAAAGTAATTAGAAATTGTCAGAATCTTTTTTACAAATTATTATAGCGAAGTCGTGAATTGTGTCGCACTTAAGTACGAGTGACTGCAGAAATAAAGTGCTCGCAAAATTTTAACACGGTATTTGATTTGCTATTCCCGAGTGCCTCCCGTGTGAACAATTTTCAGGGGTGCAGTGTTTTCGCCAGCTGGACCAAGGACTCCATCCGGGAGGGAATTCAGCCCGAGTAGGCCATCCCACGGGCCCTAAGGTAAGTGCCGTGCCCTTTAATTTGCGTGCTCTTATCGCGGAAAGTGCACCGGAATTTGGTCGATTTATTTGGTGCCGGGAGAATCATCGAGTTGGGTGACAGAAACAACTGCACAAATTTCGCAGCACGCAAAATTTGCCATCAGCTGTGCCGGGCGCTCCGCTGACCGGGCCCCCTGCCACCCACTTTTCGAGTTCAGCAACACCGGCGGGCTGCTGCATCATCTCGTCTCTCCGCGAGCGAGCCACATTCACACGAAAGCACGACACGCACACACGCACGGGCTTCGCCGGCCGTGAATTCTACCGCGGCCATATTGGGGCGCGATCCCCCACGAATTGCACATAATAAACATTGTACCAGCCACCAAAATAATCAAGGGAAAGCTTACCTGGCGTAAACGGCGCGCCGGTATCCACTCCTGTGTCGCGCCGTGTCCTCTACGCTGTCAGCTGCTCCCCGGTGACAGCGGGCCTCCCGCAGTGCTGAGTAGTCCCTGGAAAGGTAAATAAACAAGTCACTTGGGCCCCCTGAATTTCCTGCGGGCACAATTGTTCCCGTCGCAACACACTCACCGCACAAAGCACTACACGGCACCAAAACACCGCATTTCCCCGAATTACCCGTCGCGCATAGCTCATAGTTTGAGCTGACTTTCGGCGCCCCAGCGTAACTCCGCCGCCGAGGGAGAAACAAACTTGCGTGCCGAGCTAACCCGGCGGTTACACGAGTCAGTAGAGCTGACAATGACACTGACACTGACTCGTGTAAACGCGCACTGTCTGTCATTTTTTGCTGACCCGTCATTTGTGATCGGAAAATAATCTGGTCACTACTGACTAGACATTATCTGTCACCGGCACACATTATCTGTCACCGACGACATTTTTAACATGAACTGACGGTCAGTTGATCGAACACAACGCAATCGCTGTCAACAGATTTGACATTTTGAAATCAGTACTTTCCGTCAGCACTACTGACTCGTGTAACCGCCGGGTAATTCTGACAGCAGTCTGTGGGCAGGGTTGCCAGATTACTTCGCCGGTCGAGCTTCGGAGTTTTTGCCATTTTATTTCGCCACCAAAATTCTAAAAGTCTCCCTCTCGGACGAATTGCCTTCGGGTTAATTAATTAAACCGAGGCCGCTACGGTAACAATATGCTTAGTTGTAACTTGTAAGTTCTTATTGTTATAAATACCGCACGGTTTTGTTAATAAAGTCAGTATTCAAAGAACTTTTTGGGTATTCATCTTTACTTTGACCATCCGAGTCAGACAAGCATACTACAATTTGTCTTTATCATCTCGAACGAGACGCTTCATATAATCTTGATCCAACTTCGCCCGCCTTCAGCGGGCTCATTTCATCAATCGATTAAACGTGAACATTTAGATCCGCCATATTAAAATTTTCAGCTTTGATAGTAAATTTTAAATCGGCAAAGTCATATTTTTATTAAACCGCCGTTGGTGACGTGAATGTTGACTTACATCATTGGTGACCCCGGTCTCACGCACCGGGGTTTTTGATTACGAGTATTTCTATAATTTATTGTTCATGCTACTTTTCATTGGAAAGGTTATAAAATTAGATATTGTTGCAGTCCCTAATGGAGAAAAATGAATTACTGCTTTATTCGTTGCAATTTATAATTTTACCTCTTGCAGGAAAGGTTTTAGAACGGCTCCTTCTTCCCCCTAGCGCCTGAGGAGAAAAACTCCAAGGTCAAGGCCGGCAGCTGCGCGAGGTCGATGATCGAATCCATCTTTGGTGTGACCGGCAAGAGAAGTGGATGACCTGCAGCGAGTTTTCCTTTTTTCGTTTCGTGGCTAAAAAGAAATAAGTCTTCGTGAGCAAATTATAGAGTAAATTAATTAACTGAAACAAAATAAATTTGTACGCCGTGGTAGCGAATTACATTGTAAGCACGGTCGGAGCCGTTTACTACTTGTGAACTGTGTAAGCTCAGGAATAATAAAGTTAATTAATGACTATGTGCGAGTGCGTTTTCTTACACCAGTCGCCCCAGTTTGTTGCAGTGAGAAAGGGACTCGACGATTGCAAAAATCAAGTCCGTGTTGGCTGCGCCCCACGGAGCACAGGTAAGTGCCGTGTCCCAGCCTAGGTTTAATTTGATTCCCGCGAAATTCCGGCGCGTAATTAAGTCACTAGGCCGAACTAATCCAATCAGCCAAATTAATCACCCGCCGCAAATAGCTCAAACACAAACAAATCAACTAAGGCACGGACGAGGAGCGCCGAAGTCAGCTGCTTGACCTTCAGCAGGCTCAAAGCTGCGGTCAGCTGCTGTACGGGGAGCTCCGCCGGCAGGGCCCCCTATCGCCCTTCGCAACATCGCCGTGTTGCTGCAACTTGGCCTCCTCTGACACGTCACGGTGCACTCCCGCACACACACAGAGAGCCTGTCGGCTGGAAAATTTTGCCGGCAGCCATTCTGGACCGCGATTCGCTCTTTTATGTTAGCACTTTGCGCACAATTTTAAAAACAAAAATAACACGGGTTTACCTAAAGCATACGGAGAGCTGGTGTCCCGCGTTGATCCCGCTTCGGCTGTCTCTCGCCGTATCACGTCGAGGAGCCGTCCCGCCGTACCTGGGAAAGAACATGAAAAATTAACACGAAAAATTAACACTTATTTTCACCCTGTCGCGATAACTCACCTGTCACTGCACTAATCACTGCACTCCCAAAGCACTTTACACTCCCTGGCTCATAAATAAATCGCGGACGGCTCGCCGGTCGAGCCAAACAACACCGTCGCCAAAGATAAACAAGCCCGGAGGAAGTAAACAACGAGCCGCCCGCTTCCAATGACTTCCAGTCCCCTGGGCAAGTGTGCGCGGCTTATAACCCAGACAGACGGGCACGGACGAATGAACGTTCGATGAATGATCGTTCTCTCGAATCTTCATTCGTTATATGCATGACAGACGGCCAACTTCATTCGAGTCGAGAATTTTTGAGTTTAAAATGCGCACGAGTGAATCGGTGAAATTAATAGCAACTTTACGAAAACGTTCGCAAGCTACTAAACGTATTGCAACTCTTCCTGCTCCTTCCCCACCTCCATGATCACAGAATTAAAACTCAACTGGCTGGCTGGCAGTTGTCAATTCACACTTTGACACTGGAAATCAGCTGATTCTTCCAGGATTTCCATGCTCGTTCTCTGCGAATGAAGTTTCCGGAACTTCATTGATGAGAACGAGAATGTAGTTACGAATGTTCATTCAAACTTCATTCTTGGTGACAGACGACACGCCAATGATCATTCTTCAAGAACGTTCATTCGTTCGTGCCCGTCTGTCTGGGGTATTATACCCCAGACAGACGGGCACAGTCGAATGAACGTTCGATGAATGATCGTTCTCTTGAATCTTCATTCGTTGCATGCATGACAGACGGCCAACTTCATTCGAGTCGAGAATTTTTGAGTTTAAAATGCGCAGGAGTGAATCGGTGAAATTAATAGCAACTTTACGAAAACGTTCGCAAGCTACTAAACGTATTGCAACTCTTCCTGCTCCTTCCACACTTTCATGATCACAGAATTAAAACTCAACTGGCTGGCTGGCACGGTATACAGAATACAAGGTATGCTCATGTTGACTTTGACACTTCGTCGTGACGTACTTTTGGACAATTTTGTATGAAAAATCGGGAAAATTAATTTTAATTATTTTTTAGTAATAGTACAATAAATTGCTATGGGCACAATCGTTAGTGATAAAAATTTGCCATTTTTTAAAATATAACTTGAATTCGTGAGACTCATGGTATTTAAGTAAAAAAAAATTTCTTCCGTGGGGAAAATGTAAACAAGTTAAAATATTTTAAAATATGACTTAAAAGTGCGATTATTTGCATCACATTAAATGGAATTAAATAAAATAACGATCTTTAACAACTAATACGGATTATTAAGCTAAAAATAAAACTGTATCATAAAAATTATTATTGCTTCTTTCATTATTTCCCTCCACAGGTTACAAACAAATAAAACCAGCTACCTGCGCAGGTAACATAGCGAACGATTCGGGGAAACGTCTTCGCTTAAATCTTTTCCTAGGATAGAAAGGATGAGGTCGTTTTATGTTATATATTGCGTAGAATTAGGGATTTTATATGATGCTCGTATTAAAAAACCTCGGAAATGCATTCATAAGATGTTTTAAGTTTATTTACATGCAGAAGAATCCGTGCATTTTAAATTATCATCCTCATTATTTGAAAAATTCACAACCATTTTAAAATATTCTTTATAGCCTTGGGGAGAAAGACTGATTAGCTTAATAAACCGTATTAGTTGTAAAAGATTGTTATTTTATTTAATTCCATTTAATGTGATGCAAATAATCGCACTTTTAATTCATATTTCAAAATATTTTAACTTGTTTACATTTTCCCCACGGAAGAAATCTTTTTTTACTTAAATACCATTAGTCTCACGAATTTAAGTTATATTTTAAAAAATTGCAAATTTTCATTACTACCGATTGTGCCCATAGCAATTTATCGTACTATTACCAAAAAATAATTAAAATTAATTTTCCCGATTTTTCATACAGAATTGTCCAAAAGTACGTCATCAAAAGCAAGATGGCGAAAACCGTTTTTGAAGTGAGCATACCTTGTATTCTGTATACCGTGGCTGGCTGGCAGCTGTCAATTCACATTTGGACACTGGAAATCAGCTGATTATTCCAGGGTTTCCATGCTCATTCTCTGAGAATGAAGTTTCCGGAACTTCATTGATGAGAACGAGAATGTACTTACGAACGTTCATTCAAACTTCATTCTTGGTGACAGACGACACGGCAATGATCATTCTTCGAGAACGTTCATTCGAGCGTGCCCGTCTGTCTAGGGTATTAGAGCTCTCTTTTTCAATTTTCTTTAACCAAATGCATTCTTGTATTGCTGCGGTCATTGACATAAATTCAGCTTCGGTCGTGGACAATGCTATGGTTTGCTGTCGTCGTGAGCAACATGAAATGGCACCATTTTGCAATGTAAATACGTAGCCAGTAGTAGATTTACGTTCGTCTTCATCACTGGCCCAATCTGCATCGCAGTACCCTTGAATTTCTGTTGGTTGCTTTGTGTACGTAATCTTCCTGTCAATCGTGCCTTTTAAATTACGTAAGACACGCTTCGCTGCTGCCCAATGCTCTTTGCCTGGATTTGCATTGTAACGACTCAATACGTTGACGGCGAAACAAATATCAGGCCTTGATACTTGCACACAAAACTGTAATGCACCAACCAATTGACGATATGGCACATTCGACATCTCTTTTGCCTCTTTTTCGGTGCTTGGACACATTTTCTTTGTTAACTTTACGTTTACATCCATTGGTGCAACCAATGCATTGCAACTACTCATGTTGAAACGAGACAAAATATCTTTCACATATTGTGATTGATCAATAGAAATTGTACCTGTTTTCCTATCTCTCCCATGTCTTTCATCTTGAACTGATCGAACAACTCCTTGGTGAGCTTCTTTTCCATTTCATTGTTATTGGAAAATATAATGATGTCATCCACATATATTGCCACGATGAATATACGTCTTCCCTCAACGAAATGATAAACACATTGATCAGTTGATGAACGCTTTAAACCAAAATTCAGTAACGTTTGGTTTAACGTTGTGTTCCACACACGGCTTGACTGCTTAAGCCCATAAATTGATTTCTTGAGCTTACACACACGATTCGTTCCATCATTGAATCCTTCCGGTTGACTCATGTGAATTTCTTCATCAAGTGTACCATGTAAAAATGCTGTCGCAACATCCAATTGTCGAATGTTTAAATCGTATTTAGCTGCAATTGCCAATAAATATCGAACTGTTGTGAATCGAACTGCCGGTGAAAATGTTTCATGGTAATCCATTCCTTCGATTTGCGTGTAGCCTTTCGCAACTAATCTCGCTTTATGACGTACAATATTACCATGAGTGTCACGCTTTGTTTTGTACACCCATTTACACTTGATTGGCAATTTACCTGGTGGTAGCTCAACCAATTTCCATGTTTGATTCGCCTGCAATGAATCAAACTCTTCTTTCATTGCTTCTTTCCACAAATCGACACTATCTTTCGAAACTGCTTGTTTAAATGTCGATGGATCACATGACATAAATGCATATGCAAACGTTGCATAATTTGGCGGCGGTTTATTTGCATTTCGAGTAGATTTTGGCCTGGGTGTCGTTGCATTTTCTTGATTCATCACCCTCTTATCAATCGGATCGCTCGGTTGCCATGTACTGCCGTCACTGTCACTTGACGATTTGCTTGATGATCGATGTACAACTGTATCCTCTTCGTCGTCTGATTTCTCTTCATCATTCTCGTTGTCACTGGCATTTGGCGTCGACAATGCTACTGGACCACTTGAACCATTTAAATTTGGCGATGAACCATTCGATTGTACAGTTCGTGAATCATTCGCTCGATTTTGCATTTCTTCCTCTGATTTACAACTGTCACATATTTCCTCCTCATCTTCGGAATGTTGTAAACAAAACTGATTAATTTTGTTAATTTCACTATCAGTTACCTGATTTTGTGCATTCGATTCCATGAAGATGACGTCTCTACTCGTGATAATCGTTTTTGTGTGTTTGTTGTAAAGCCGATATGCTTTAGCGTCACTAGCATATCCAACAAATATACACTCGTTCGATTTATCATCCAACTTCTTACGTTTTACAGCTAGAACTTGTGCGAACGCTTTACAACCAAAAACTTTCAATAGAGACAAATCCGGTTTGTGTTTTGTCCATATTTCTTCAGGTGATTTTGTACCACTGCCCTTGCATGGCACACGATTGATAATATATGCTGCTGTCATCACTGCCTCTGCCCAAAACTCTTTGACAACACCTGAAACAATCAGCATGCAGCGCACTTTTTCCAAAATCGTTCTGTTCATGCGCTCAGCTACTCCGTTTTGCTGTGGAGTATACACGGCTGTCTTTTGTTGCAAAATACCATTGAATTCACAGTACCGTTTAAACGCGTTGGTAAAATATTCGGTGCCGTTGTCACTTCTTAAAATTTTTATTTTATGCTCGCTTTGTTTTTCAACCATTTTTCTAAAGTTAATGAAACATTTGTACACTTCACTTTCCTTTTTAATTACATACACGAACAGTTTATGCGAAAAATCATCGACAAATGTTAAAATATAACGATTACCGCTAAACGATTTAACCGGCAACGGACCACATAAGTCAGTATGTACCAGTTCTAACATCTGTGTGGCACGATTTTCACTGTCTTTAAAAGGCTTTCGACTATGTTTACCTTTTATACACGTATCACACAACATGTTTCTCGGAATTGTCATATTTTTAATGTCATTTTTCAAAAAATTCATGCAATTAAAACTTGCGTGTCCAAATGTACGATGCCATAAAATAAAATTTTCCGACGGCTTTACTGTCACTTTCGAATGTTGGTCTTTTTCAACCATCAACGACTTTTCATTGTTCACAACGTCCAATTTAAACAAATCGTTTACTAAGCTTGCTGTAGTAATCAGATCCCAGTCTTTATTGAATATTTTACAGCCATCAATTGTAAACAAAACTTTGTGATTTTTCTTTACCATCCCGAGTAAAAATTTTTGAAGGCTGAAGTGAGGCTGCACAAGGAGCGTACAAGGGCCGCAGATGAAAGATTTGCTGGGTCGTGCAAGGGTCGTACGCGGTCTTCTTTCAGGACAATCGCTACCTCAGCAATATAGGAATCACTGACTTATTACTTATTGTATCAGCAAATTGTTGTATAGAATAAAAGCGTAGGGAAAATCAGTAAGCCAGTTCTTAGTAAATATTCAAGCTGTTAAGAAGTATCACTGTAAAATCGAGTAAGTAAAGTTAAAATTCAGTTAATGAAATCGAGTGTTTAATTTTTTTTATTCGAACTAAGTTAAGAAAACTTAACTGGCGCAGTCGGGGCGGATTTCGTAAAGTAGTTTCGCGACGCTATTTATCGACGGATTATCGATTTTTCGCGTCGGTTCAACAGTATATTGAACAAAAGAACTACTTAGTGCTGTGTCCAAAAGGTGTTGTGGTCCAGCGAGGGAAAATCAGCTGAAGACGACTCGAGACCAGCAACGAAGAACCGCATCCCAACAATTCAACATTCTCAGCAGGGTTCAACGAGAGAACATCGTAGGAACACCGCAACTGCGAGTGAACATCGCACATCGAAGACATCTCAACAGGGCTCAACGAGGGAACATCGGGAGAACACTAGAGAGATGATCATCGTAGTTTTATTCATAGTAATAACGTAAGCCAAGAAATTTATATATATTAATTGATCAAATCAAAAATTTTAATCCGAATTAATGCCACAAGATAGAAGTAAAAATAGATCAAAACCCTATATAAGAGCACCTAGCTTAAGTAAGTTTTTTTCATTAGAATCGATTAGTGAAGTGGAAAGTGTTGAAGTTAGTGAAAAAAGTGAAAATTCGGAAGCAATTTCAAACCTAGATCCCACAATGGCTACCGCGAATAATAATGCTGGTAATATTACTGCCACTGATTTATTCAATTCACTCCGCGTACCCGATGCAATCAAAG
This sequence comes from Machimus atricapillus, assembly GCA_933228815.1. Lineage (NCBI taxonomy): Eukaryota > Metazoa > Arthropoda > Insecta > Diptera > Asilidae > Machimus > Machimus atricapillus. The sequence continues at coordinate 10,966,325 of OW121788.1, forward strand.
ATTTGCCTAAATACGATGGTAATCCCCGTTTACTATACGAATTTCTGAATAACGTAGAAGAAATTAGGTCTTTAATATCATGTACTGAAGGTACACCTTACGGAAAAATGCTCTTAAGAGCAATCCGTAATAAAATCGAAGGGCCTGCTAATGAGGTTCTAAATATGTATGGAACCCCGTTAGATTGGAGCCAGATTAAGAAAAATTTAATTCTGCATTATTCAGACAAACGCAATGAAACTTCGCTTATCCGCGATCTCCATTGCATTAGGCAGAACAACAAAACGGTGGAAGGATTCTATAGCGAGGTAATTGAATTATTAGCAACAATGACAAATCACGTCCAAATTCATGAGAGTGATCCTAATGTTATAAAAGCAAAACGCGATCTTTTCACGGAAATGTGCTTAAATACCTTCTTGTCAGGATTGAAGGAACCCCTAGGCTATACTGTAAGAGCAATGAAGCCAGATTCCTTGGCCGTTGCATTCTCCTTTTGTATTAAAGAACAAAATATCTCCTACAATAAATTTGATAATAATTCTAGAACCCCGGATTCAAATAAAACCACCCCGAAACTTCTCAATTTTTCTGTACCTAATCAACGAATCAGAATCCCGCAAAACGGTCCACATTTTCAATTTAATTTACCTAACCCTCTTCAAAGACAAGTTGGCTTTAATTCTCCTAATCCACTTACTCGAAATATGCCCTTTGGTAATCCACACCTTAGATTTCTAAATAACCCATTTCAACAGAATCGCAATCCCTTCTTATTACCTAAAATAAACACTAGTCCTCAATTTCCACAGCAAAATAATAATGTTTTCTCAAGACCAAATAACACGCCTCTACCTAAGCCGGAACCTATGGATGTCAGCTCCGGGAACACCCATCTTCGTCAGAAAACTGCCTTCTCCCAACAAGCTAATAGACCCATGCAAAATAACTTTTTCCAATCTAATCCAAGTACTACTCCTAAAATTAATAGCAAGGAGTTGTTTAACGTTTCCACCACGACAGAGCCTAACGAGGTCATTTCTCAGCCGGACGAAAATTTTCAACAGTTGGATCAGTATTACGACTACCAGAACAACGACTATGAAAACTTAACGTACCTACAAACGGACAATGATTACTGTAATTCCGGTTACGCACCCAATAATCAAATAAGTGACGAAATTGACGATGCAAATTTTCCTTTGACAGCCTCAACGAACCCATCGGATACGTAGATATCAATAAACACGGCTCTGTTCTCCCCTATATCAACATATCTTCTCCTTTTGGCCGGCCTTTGAAATTTCTCATTGATACTGGTGCCTCATCGTCATTTATAAACCCCGAATTTGTTAACCCCCGAGATTTCACTGAAATAAATCCCGTTGTCATAACCACAGTTCTTAACCAACATAAACTGAATCAACAAATCACTCTTCCAAATTTTATAGAATTCAATCAGCCGGGAGAAATTCGCTTTTTAGTTTTCAAATTCCATGGATATTTCGATGGCCTTTTGGGCCTTGATGTGCTAACTACTCTGGGAGCCACTGTAGATCTCGCCAACAAAATGTTGATCACGAAAAACGCTATGTTGCCTCTTCAGTTCAAACCTAATTTTATGTCTAGTAAATACGTTGTTCCAGCAAATTCCAAATTAATAACCAAATTACCCGTTGATGTACAAAATGGTGATATATATATTAAAAGCATGAAGATCAAACCTGCAGTCTACATTCCTGAAGGAATTTACACCGCCAAAGACTGCTACAGTTCTATCGAGGTGATAAATTCTTCTAATTCAGACCAAGAAGTGTTCATGGCGCAACCTTTAAAGGTAGAAGCATTCACTAATACCAACTATGTTGAGGTAAATAATTTTAATATCGATTGTCTGGAAAATACAGTGCCAGAGACAGATATCAAAAATTTAATTCGTACCGCACATTTAAATAAAGAAGAGAAAGAATTAGTCCTCCGCATCTGTAAAGAGTATGACGACATATTCTTTAAAGAGGGTGGAAAATTGACCTTTACGAATAGCATTAAACATCGAATTCTGACGACGGATGATATACCAATTTATACAAAATCGTATAGATATCCGTACGTACATAAAGAAGAGGTCAGGAGACAGATTAGTGACATGCTTTCCCAAAACATTATTCGTCCCAGCTACTCTCCCTGGAGCTCTCCTGTTTGGATTGTTCCAAAGAAGAAAGATGCCAGTGGAAAACAAAAATGGAGAATGGTAATCGATTACCGCAAACTGAATGAAAAAACAGTGAGCGATCGTTACCCACTCCCTAATATTACAGAAATTCTAGATAAACTTGGTAAAAGCATGTATTTCACGACACTAGATCTTGCTAGCGGATTTCATCAAATCGAGATGGATCCAAGGGATGTGCAGAAAACGGCTTTCACTGTAGAAGGTGGCCACTTCGAATATGTGCGAATGCCCTTTGGGTTGAAAAATGCCCCGTCCACTTTTCAGCGTGTTATGGACAATGTACTCCAAGACTTACAGGGCAAAGTCTGCTTAGTTTATTTAGATGATATTATCATCTTTTCAACCTCTCTTCAAGAACATGGTGAAAACCTCAAAAAAGTTTTCCAGAAACTCCGCGAATCGAACTTCAAAGTCCAGCTGGACAAATCCGAATTCCTTCATAAAGAAGTCGCTTTTTTAGGACATGTGGTCACAACGGAAGGTGTCAAACCTAATCCTGATAAAATTAAAACAATAAAGAACTTCCCTATTCCTAAAACCCAAAAAGAAATAAAAATGTTTCTCGGGCTCTTGGGCTATTATAGGAAATTCATAAAAGATTTTGCTTATCTTACCAAACCCCTTTCTGAATGTCTAAAGAAAGGTAGGAAAATCGATCTTAACGACCGCTATGTGCATGCTTTCGAAACTTGCAAAAATTTACTTATAAACGATCCTATTCTGCAATATCCGGATTTTAGTAAGCCTTTCGTATTAACTACCGATGCCAGCAATTTTGCCATAGGAGCAATTTTGTCACAGGGTCCGATTGGCGGTGATAGGCCAATCTGTTATGCAAGCAGAACTTTGACAGATTCAGAACAAAACTACTCAACAATTGAAAAGGAACTTTTGGCCATTGTTTGGGCTACAAAATATTTCAGACCCTATTTGTTCGGTCGTAAATTTCAGATAGTAACAGATCATAAACCATTAACATGGTTAATGAATCTAAAAGATCCAAATTCAAAATTAGTTAGATGGCGTCTCAAATTAGAGGAATTTGACTATCAGATAGTATATAAAAAGGGAACACAGAACTGCAACGCCGATACACTTAGCAGAACAATAATTCCAAAACCGAATTCATCGAGCCCAATTGAAATTAACGTAACAGAACAATCTTCCTGCTCTACGGTTCACTCAGCTACAGCGAACATGAATGATGGTATCCCTATCGCAGAGCGTCCTCTAAACGATTTTAGCCTACAAGTAGTTCTCAGCAAAACGGATAAAATACCCCCTAGATCTTTGCAGGTAATTTTCCGAAATAAACATCGCCACACATTTCGCCTTCCCGAATACAATGAAGAAAACATTACCAAAATATTTGAGGAATATTTAACTCCCAATCGACTATCTGCTATTTTTACTGGCGATGACACATTCAAACTGGTACAGACTGTTTACTCTAAACATTTTTCAGACAATAAAACATTTAAACTTGTTAGATGTACTGAATTACTGACGGACATTACAAACAATGACGAACAGGACCAACTGATTAACGACTACCACCTAAAAAACAATCATCGTGGTATCAACGAAACTCTGAGTCATCTAAAGAGGGCATATTACTTCCCATTTATGAAAAATAAAATAACACAAACCATAAACAGTTGTCAAACATGCAATAAAATACGATAGGAAACCTTCGAAGCCTAAATTTATAACGCCTGAAATCCCCTTAAAACCCCTGGATATAGTACATACTGATATATATACCATAAATGGCAAACAAGTATTAACCCTTATAGATAAATTTTCAAAATTTGCAGCTGCTTATACCTTAACAGCAAGAAACAGTCTTAACATAATCAAAGCCATTAAAAATTTCATGAGTCTTCACGGTGTCCCATCAAAATTAGTAACTGACCAAGGAGCGGAATTCACTTCTAATATTTTTAAAGAGTTTTGTGATCAATACGAAATTAAGCTCCACACAACATCCTTCCAACAAAGTTCTAGCAATTCTCCAGTAGAAAGGCTTCATAGCAAGCACCCTTACCGACATTTATAGAATCATTTTCAATAAATGCAAAGAGAAAAATTATGGCTTGGACCACGATGAAATTTTAAATGAAACATTAATTACTTATAACGACGCTATACACTCCACAACGAAACACACTCCATTCGAACTTTTCACCGGTAGAACCTGTCAATTTAACAAAATTATTAAATTCAACAACGAACACGATTACTTGATAAAGCTCAACCAGTATAAATCTGAATTATATCCATCGATTAAAAAAGAAGTAGAAAATTTAATTAACAAACGTATAGCGCATCTTAACGTATCCCGAGAGGAACCTGAAACGTTTAATGAACAATAAACAATATTTAGGAAAGAATGTCGCAGAAATAAACTAACACCCAGATTTAGCAAACAAAAAACCAAGAAAAATAATAAAGTGACCGTAATAACTAACAAAAACCAAAAATTACATAAATCAAAAATTAAAAAGAAACGAAAATTTCAGACTAACGACCGGACTGAGACTTGACATACACGACTTACGGGACAGTAAGGGAGTTTTACCAATGAACCTGGGAAAAGCAAGAATCATACAAGGATACAACAACTTTCTTCATATCATCAGATTAAATACGTATAGGGAAAGTATTGATAACATTAAAGCAAGTATAGATAAGTATGAGGGTACCGACGGAACGCTGAATACTCTAAGAACCACTAAAATTAAATTAAATGATTTAGACCAGAAATTGAAATCCCTTTCCCCAAATATTAGAAGTAAAAGAGGATTGGTCAACGGTTTAGGAACAATTATTAAGCAAATCACGGGTAACATGGACGCTAACGATGCGGAAAAACTAAATAAAGAAATTGAATTGATCATGGCAAACAAAGGGCAATTTAAATTTGAATTAAATAAGCAAACCACTTTAAATACCAAAATGATTGAGAGGTTCGAGAACATTACAGCCCACATAAATCAACAACAGAAAATAATTGGAAATTTCTTCAATAATGTTAATAACCAAATCAAAAGCGAAAATCACCTACTTCAACACTTGCAATTCCTTAATCAAATTAACTACAATATTGATATTCTCAATCTTCATTTAAGTAATATAGCAGAAGCAATCATTTTTGCCAAACTAAATATTATTTCTAAACAAATTTTAAGCTCAGAAGAATTAACAGAATTATACAAAATGTTCCTAGATCAGTCGGTTAATATAACTTCTGATGAACATATATACGAATTACTAAATTTGCAAGCTTATTATAATGACACAAATATTATTTTCAATGTTAGAATTCCCATTGTCAGACCTAGTGTTTATTCGTACTTTCATGTTATCCCAATCCCCTTAAACAAAACTCAAACTATTTTAACCAAGCCCTACGTTGCCCTTTTCCTCAATGATATCCTGTTTTATGACCAAAGGTGCCAAGAAATAGAAGGAATTTTCTACTGCCACAGAACACTCGGTGAAACGACAGCTGCGAATGGGGACTGCATTCGAGGAATCATCAACAACACCCCGACATCATGCGAACTAGTCGAAGCCGAAGAAATAATGGAAATCTACCAACCAGAACCCAACTACATCCTTTTTACTAATATTCCACCCACAAATTTAAATTCAACTTGCGGACACAATCCTGGAGAAATCTCCGGTTCTGGAATAATCTCCTTTCATAGATGTGAAGTCACAATAAACAACATAACTTATGAGGGACAACCCCGAAGATATTGGGATGAAATTCATATTCATCCAATCCTACACAATGCTATCAATTTCACAATCAGCAAAGAAAATATCACATTAAAGAAACTTCAGACTTATAACTTCAATAACAGCGAATCTATCAAAACGTTAGAAATTCGAACATATCGAAAGGATCAGTTCGTCTTCACATCAATTGCTGCACTTGGAGTCCTGATAGCCATAACAATAGGTTACTTCTCCATCAAACTCCGGAAACAGGTCATCCAGATTTCTTCTTCCATACCAGCTCCAGCAACGGCACAGTTCCTGTCACCGCCGCTTTTCTCTAGGGGGGGAGGAGTTACGGCCCTTGCCTAAGATGATTAGTCATAACCACTGCCTAAGGTCATTCCCATTTCTTTGTTCCTATTTCTTCCAATTTCCCAAACTCCCAACTCACCCAATTTTGCAGAAAGCTGAAGAAGCGGTGTCAATTTTGTAGACGCTACCTCAGCAATATAGGAATCACTGACTTATTACTTATTGTATCAGCAAATTGTTGTATAGAATAAAAGCGTAGGGAAAATCAGTAAGCCAGTTCTTAGTAAATATTCAAGCTGTTAAGAAGTATCACTGTAAAATCGAGTAAATAAAGTTAAAATTCAGTCAATGAAATCGAGTGTTTAATTTTTTTTATTCGAACTAAGTTAAGAAAACTTAACTCGCGCAACCGAGTTTGAGAGGGAGTCTCGAAGAAGAGTCGGCAACGCCGCCAAAGTCTGGCAGAATCGAGCCCGGCGGTGATTGTTTACCACCCACTAGGCTGAACCAAGCTGCCTCAGCGCTGGCCGGAGCGGTCGGGTTACTTTTTCGTCCGCGATGGCTTGCGAGGGGAAACCGGCCGAAGAGTGCAAGCCGGAGGCACAGTCGCAGCTCACGGCTGGCGCTGTATGTGTGCAGACCGGTGGGCGCGGAAGCTTTTCCCCTTCTAAAGCTCCGCAGTGCACTGATCGCGGGACAGTGTGCAGTGTTCGTGAGCCCAGAGGTGCAGTCCCCGTCGATGTAGTGGTGTGGCTGTCACTAGCACGTTCAGTTCAGTGATGGCGTCGCGTCGCGAACTCAGTTCACCGGAGCTGCGCTAAACGGGGGGATTCGTGGAGCGCTCGGGCGAGTGTGTGCCTCCGGAACCCTCAGGACGTACGGCAGTCCCGGTAGAAGGTCTTCCCTGAGGTGCCGCGGGGCGAAAGTGTTGGCAGTGAGCTCTGCTGGCGGGAGCTGGGAAGCGCCTCGCAGGGGCGCCGCCGCGGGATGACAGTGCCGGGGTGCCGGCCCCACCGGAGCAGGAGTCGTTGGAGGATCTCCACGAGCGGATTTTTGGGCGAATAAGTCGCTCGAGCAGGACGCCCAAAGATGGCCGCGGGACGACTACGGGGCTTCGAATTGGCGCCCTTTCTCCGGCCCACTAGTTGCCGCCTTGAGCCGCGGATTCGCGATAAGAAAAAGGAACAATGGTAGGCGAATCAAACGAACCGCGACTTACTTTTTCCCGGCCGCTGCTTCGACCCGGGGCTCGTGTGGTGCGTAGGGACTGGAAGGGAAGAACTTGTAGCGGCATCGTCGCACTTGTTGTTAGGTTTCGAAATAAACACTTTGAATTCTGATTTTTAAATTTATTTGACTTACCTTTGGAAAATTGTACAGTGATCAAGTATGTAGGTAGAAACAAGTTGTAATTTTTGATTTTCATAAAAAAATGTAAAAAAGTTAGTCAGAAGAAAGGCATTAACAGCCTTACTTATAAAAACTGCTTAATCATATGTTAAACAGTTGTCTAGTTAACCAATGCATAAAGTCTTAAGCAATGATTAACTTTCCTTCACTCATAAACAATACTTAAAGTAGTTAGTTAAGCAGAACCAAAAGTCAAAAAACCATATTCCGATATGACAACACTACTTCTCGGAGTACTAAAATTATTTAAGAATGCCGGAAATGTACAAAAATTGAAAGCAAAAATGTCAAATTGGCATTTATACGTATGAATTTTCAGTCGTGCGGAAGGTCAACGCTGTTGAAAGCAGCTACCCTTCGGTTAAGTTAACACCTGTGTACACTATCTCAAGCTACCAGATTACCCAACAGAGGAGATCATGAAAGAGCGCCTCCTGATTGCAACGAAAGAAAAGGGATTTCATTTCAATTAGACTACGATGCTCTACTGATGCTAATAGTTTCCTAGGTTCAATGTAATTTTAAAAAAAATAAAATTTTGATAAAATGTTTTAGTGTTCTGAATTTGTGTAAAGAATTTCCAATATGAACATCTGCATTGTTTCAAATCTTCGATCGACTTGTTACATAAATTATGTAATTGATCAAATTCGGGCAAAGATTTTGTCGAACTCGTTTGAGTGTTTTCGTGGTGGTGCGCATTAGAATATTTCTGTTGATTAATCCACATGATTTTATTTACTTTTACCACAATTTGTTTGCGAAAATAACGCAAATCATCTAAATCATTTTGAAATGATTAAATTTCGCTATTTAAAAAATCCATGTTTCATATTATTAATTCCTGACTCCTTGTCAATATGTAACTTGGAGTTAATTAATGCTTAAACAACATCGGGGGCCTGTTTAGTTTGACAACTGTTTAAATGCATTGATTAACAGTTCGTTAACGTTAAACAACGTTTATAAGTAAGAATTTCTCTTAAAGAGCTGTTTAACAATTAGTTAAATTTAATCATCGTTTATAAGTAAGGCTGTAAGTGTAAGAATAATATAGAATTTTTTTTTTTTTTTTTTTTTTTAAAGGAAAAACTATTCCTGAGGTCAGGTTGCTATTGGGCCTCTAGAGCTCCCAAGCGTAAGATGCAGTCACCAGTCCCGCCTCTGAAAATAAAAACAACCAATAAGCATTTCATCCCTTCCACTGGGTGACACGGGAAAATAAACTCATAATGTAATCATCATGCTACCACCATAGCCTGCATTATATTAAGCCACCATTGTGCAAATAAATCATGATCACTGATGTGTTGTCCAATCTGGGAGAACCACCGCAATCCGGAACACAACCCTCAGACAACCCACATCTCACCGATGTGTTGCCCAATCTAGGAGAACCACCGGCTTTCGGAACACAACCCTCGGACACATCACATCTTCCGAATAAGGGAGAACCACCGCCTATACGGAACACAACCCTCAGACAAAGCACATCTCACCGATATGTTGTCCGATCTGGGAGAACCACCGTAATACGGAACACAACCCTTAACGGAATTTTTCTAGTGATATTCAACTTTTACTACATGCGCATGATACAAATGAATCACTGGCGGAAACATCCAGTAATCATTCGCGTGAACACTGACATGCTGCTCAATCAGGAAGGACTACCGTACCCCGGCACCAACCTGAGCCAAGCACATCCTCTGTGTTGAATCCGAATAAGGGAGAAGCAGGCTCGCGACGCCCACCCCCTTAATGGATTTTTTATGCGCCGCAATTCAAACTAAATCACATGCACATGATCCGCAATCAAGGCTCATTCACTACAAGCCTTCTCACACGTGCCCAATTCGGGAAAACTAATAAACTTAGTGAACACCTCACTAATGATCACCCGCTAATTTAACAATAATGACGGGGGACATTACTACATTGAGATCAATTACTGGGAACTACAATCAACAGGAGAAAGGATAAAATACTTAGTGAGCTGACTCACCCTCAGGTTCCTCCCAGTTCACCTGATATAAATCACTTCACCTTTAACTCTTATTATTTTACTACTTTTTCTCACTACGAGTACTTCACCGGATTAAATCTGACTAACTACTGAGCCTGACTCCAAAAACATCTGGAGCCAGGGAACACGAATTTCACCCCCATGCCTCATGCCAAAACAAATAAAGCGAACCCTCTCGCGCATTTTCCCCAGAATTCGCCGTGCCCAGGCGCATCAGGTCAAATCCTGAATCGCATGCACATCTGGGACTCGAGCTATTTTTGGATTTTCCTACGCAACGCAAGTTGCGCAGAAACTCATCCCTCAGGCAAAAGGGTGTGCATGACCGCATCGTATCTGCTTTGGGTCGAGCCATAAAACTGCAACCCGTCAGCAGACGAAGGATTTTCAGGGGAACGAAAATACGTCGAACAAAATTCAAACGAATTTGTATTTTTATTTCGTAAATACATTTTCCTTTTTTTATACCTTACATAAGAGATCAAGTCTAAAAATATATTAACAAAAAGTCTCTATTACATTTTATAAATTTATTGACAATCAAGTTCAGTATCGGGCATAGTTAAGCCCGTGAACAAAATAAAACAAAAAAATACGTGTGGCACTCGGGGACTGCCGCGGTAAAGCTATTGGGTATTTCCATTGTAACGGGTGCGACACTGACACTGCGTTTTTTCAAGATAATAAAGTGTTTGTTCAGATATATCAAATTACGTTTATAAAGAAAAATAGTATGAAAAATTAGATATTTAACTCAAACAAGATCTGTATAGAAACTTGTAATGAAAAACTTATACAACGTCATGAATCGCGTAACGGGTGTGACCTTAGAAAATCGCCAAATGCGACCGCCTCTGACGCTGACACAGAAACTAATTCGTCGATTAATTTAATTACTTCAGGATCATTGCTTAATAAATCTTCAGGAACATTTTCCAACCAAAGAAGAATATGAGCATGTGGGCTACCAAGATGTTGAAATTCTATTCTTTTGAAATAATGTACTGCTCTATATTTTCCGAATGGACTTCTTTTCTTTGATTTCAAAACTTTTAACAGACAATTTACCATTTTATTAAAATAAATAGCACAAGTTACGGCATCTTCATTCACAAGTTGAGCTCTATGCACATAACTCATTTCTGCTAAAAACTCATCTGAAATTTCCGCTCCTTCGTTTTTCAATTTGTACAATAATTTCAACAAATTTTCCCAGCCAGTTTCATTGGCGCTAAGAGTCATAAAAGCAGTTGGTGGCCCTAATTGCCTGATCATTGCAAAAAGATCTTTTTTGCGATCTGACCAAAACCAAGCAGAATTTGGTATGCAGCGAAGAAATGCGAGATTTGTTTCTAAACAATTATTTATATATTCTTCAGATTGAATGGTCTCTTTCGTAATTGAAGTACCTTGTCCAACATGCTTAAACGCAACGTTGACACATCTACTAACTCGCAACCTCATGATTTTAGCAGCGATGTATAAAAGGTGTTGTGGCACGCCTATCAGTACGCCGAAGTTCGCTGGTAGCTTGCATGAATGGAGTAACAATAACACCATCTCTGTATGTTCGAAACTGACCGCCGTAGATTGTCGGAAAAGATAGTTCTTCCGCATGTTCATCCATTAAAATACTGACTGGCCTGTTATATTCACCGGGTGCTAGACTCAAAAAATAATCATCATTCCACAAAAGAGTTTGTTGCTGCGCAACTAAATTGTCTTCAATTGGCACGTGTTCACTTATTTCATCCATATTCAATTGCGAAGTACGTTCATTGCCGGTAAAAAAAGATTCATCGATTTTAATGTCATGATAAATATAAAGAGGCGTAGATACTAAATACGACAACCACTCTTTAATATGGCTCTTATTAATAAGCCCGTGGACATAACTAGTTTAGTGAATCAACTTCTTTTTCAAATGCACATAAAAGCAATGGTCATCTTGAATGTTTCTTGGCAATTGTTTCACCATTGTATTAACTTCGACAGGAACATTAATTATCTGGCCATAAATACCGTACTGACCATTAACGTGTCTCAGTCTACGAATCTGCATGAACGGTATTCTCGGTGAAATCAATCGTTGCTCAATAAGGTTTAACGTTGGTAAATGTAATGGAAGCCCACCGTCGAGGTCGAGCACGACTTGAGTTTGCTCGAGAGCATAGGGATTGGACGCATTACAGATCCTTCTCCATAAGCAACAGTTTCCTTGATGCAACACTGAGAATAACGTTCTCCAGGGCGACGATATACTCTCTGACTTCGATCACTTCCATGTAGGCTTACCCTGGTCTCATCGGAGAAGAAATACTGACCAAAAACTTTTTTTAAATTCTTTCTTTGTTTCTGGCTTAAATTTTTGTTTTTCATTTTATGATTACTAACGATTACCACGACTGAAAAACGACTCTAATTTGTAAAATCCTTAATAAACACTTAATAAATTGATTAATCCCAATGAGTTTCCATTCATTTTAATCATCATGAAACGCACTTCCTGTAGGTATAACTTTGATACTTTGTAACGTGCTCCCGAGTTATCTTCCCTAGACGCAGTTGTGAACTTCTCTGTAGGATTAACTTAGGACATAGATTAAATTTAGATTTATGAGACCGGATCGCCATCTACATGTGAGGCGGTGATGTGTCTGGTCCAAGTACATCGTTAACATGCTGATCCCACACTGAAGCCGCTCTGGTGCCATATTTGCTTAATTGAAAAGCTCGTCCCACCTCTCACCATTGCTTTTAGCCAATACACGAACCCCACATCGAGATCTCTCCACAAGGGGATTGAGAAATATCATTTTGTTTATGCTACAATTTATCCCGGCAATCAAAGTAAATTAAGCGAAGAATGAATTGCCGGAGGCGGTTATGATCATTAGTTCAGTTGCATAACCGAAGAGAATTTCTAAGTAAAACTAAAATGTGAAACAGCATTAAACTCGGCGCCTATTTGGGTTTGCCATATATGAAGTACATCGGTACGCCATAATTTCCGGCCACAAAATATCTTTTTCGCAATTTGGAGTGCCGAGGAGGAGGACGTTCGGATTGAGCATCGAGGAATTTTGAAAGAATCGAGGGATAGGATAGAATCTGAGCAAGTGGAGAGGAGGTAAGGGAAAGCCCACAATTTTGTTGTGGATAGATTTTGTACGAAAAGTCCCTAATTTCAATTTTTGTAAGGGAGGGAAAACCTCAATTGAAAAACCATAATTGAAAACCTAAGTGAAGAATTACCCGGAACGTCAAACATACATCAGGCAGACACCAATCTCACTGGACACCATTGTCTTCGCCTAATATCCAAAATTCATCATTCATCAAACCACAGATAAGATAACAGATTTCTAACGCCAATGGAAAGTTGTAAGCCAGAATTTGCCCGTAGCAGACAGTCACCGTAGCGGACAAAAGCTTTTGAACCTCAGGCGCAGAATAGCTTTAGTCAAGCAAGTGCAAGGCGCTTTATTTCCTATTTAGATATATATGTATTGAGGGCTACGTCACAGCTGTTATATGCAACTATGTATATACATCGCGATAAGAATTCTTCGGTTGAATTCTTAGAACACGAGAGACGAGAAGAAATTTATAAATTACATCAGTGGGTATAGAGTATTCGGATATTGTGTAATCAATCCATAAATTTAATTTGAATCCGCATACATAATTATTTATTCAAATCGTTTTAAATAGGTTTTATAGAGGACGTGTTATTAAATTATTATTTTTTAATTGACACAGGATGAAATTAAAATTAATATTTCAAGCCATTTAAAATAACCCCGCAGAAATGTTTTGCCCTTTCCTTTAGCCTTTATATTATGAGAAAACGGAATATTTTTGGTTATTTGTATGGAATGGTATATTAGCGTACCTACCTACATAGCTAGACAAAACTTTTTAATAAAACTTTGGTGAAATGATTTGATTTCTAAGAGGGGCTGCATTTATTATTTTAAATGTATGGATTTTACTGACTTGTAATATTTATTAGTTTTTTATTTTTTGAGCCCATTCTTTTCTGAGAATTTTTTATGTCCATCGTCCATTTACAATTTTTTCTTAACAAAACTAAAATAAAAAATTCGAGAGTTTTAACTCTATGATCATAACAAGGATGCGTGTTGTCAAACCAATCAACATAAGTACTAAAGGGATCATCAATGCATGCGTCCACAATCAGTTTTCGCAAGTTTTGAATATACGGACGATTTTTATATAATTTTGTAAATATTTCTACATATTTTTTGCACATTTCGAAAAATTTATCAGTTGGTTTAATTAGCCCTCCTTCCTCCCTAATTGTTTTATATTGTTTAAGCATTATTAAAATTTCACTTGTATCATTTCCCGCACCGCGCTAAGTAAAATTCCAGGCGAAAAGGTCGTGTGGTGGCATTTTGGGCAGACGGTTGCGGGGACGGCGGGCGGTGAGCGAGAATTTGTGCGAGGCAGCCAGCGAGCGCTTGTGGGCGCGGGGGTTTTTTGTTGCGAGGGGTCGAGGGTGATGCTCGAATTGCGTGGAAGGGAATCGCCGAGAGACGCGCGCCGTCAGGGGTAAGATGGATTCGTCGCTCGACACGCAGCTCAGCGGCGCGGCCGCACACAATTTCACCCTCCCGATCGATACGACCCATCTTACCCCTGACGGCGCGCGTCTCTCGGCGATTCCCTTCCACGCAATTCGAGCATCACCCTCGACCCCTCGCAACCAAAAACCCCCGCGCCCGTAATCTAAATAGGAAATAAAGCGCCTTGCTTGACTAAAGCTATTCTGCGCCTGAGGTTCAAAAGCTTTTGTCCGCTACGGTGACTGTCTGCTACGGGCAAATTCTGGCTTACAACTTTCCATTGGCGTTAGAAATCTGTTATCTTATCTGTGATCAAACGTTTCGTCAGTCGCGCATGGCACGCAGCATAAAACCTCATTCGCCAGACCAGCCAGTACCTTTTTCTCATAATATTTTACTATTCTAGTAATAAGATTAGGGGGGTGGCCACCTAGGCATTGTACGAGCCGGGTTCAGTTAAAAAAAAAAATATATACGTATTATAAAAAAGAAATATTATTGAGTTGCCTGTAAAACCCGGGAACACGTTACAACTTGTAAGTTTTATACTTTTTGAGAAAATCGAATCAGAGTTCCAAGGTAGCGGGCGGCCCGGTTTATTTGCTGTCCAGTGTATATATATATATATATTGAGAATCTAAATTGAGAATTTAAACTATATGTGTGTGTGTGTGTGTTTGTGTGTATAAAAGAGGACTACTTTTAAGATCGCTCATTTTAATATCAAAAATGTAGGTTATTTTTATAGCAGTATTATATGTATATAAATTCAAAAAAAAATCAAAAAAAAAATACTGCATTTGTGATAATAATAAAATGTATGTATATAGAGTACTCACTCATTTTCTTTCACTATTTTTTCATCACTTTCTTCATTAATAAATGCACTTTGTTTATTCATATTTACAACACTTTATACACAAATTTTACGCGTACAGCTAAGGTTTATTTTCGTTACGGAATTTCTTGATTCGGTCGCCGAGCTCAAAGCCCGCGATAAAAGCTATGCAATAGCTTAACAACCCTACTGTGAATGATGTTAGATATTTCACTGTGAACTAAGATAGTTCTCACAGCTGACAACTGTCAAATTTAGTAATAGATAGAATCAGTTATGAGCAGTTAGCAGCTAGTCTAGTCGCACGCACACAAACACCGTGTCGAAGTCTGCCGAACTGAAACGACGTTAGACGATGCACGGCTTTCAACGCCGCACCGCTGTGCCGGTCGGAGTGGGGGGTGTTAGGTTTATTTTCGTTACGGAATTTCTTGATTCGGTCGCCGCGCTCAAAGCCCGCGATAAAAGCTATGCAATAGCTTAAAAATACTAAAATATAATAATAAAATAATCTCAACGTTTTATTAAAAAAAAAATTGAGTAATGATAAGCCTCCATTGGCTTTCCTCCCATTAACTCCATAAACTGAAACACCACGTCCGATCGACACGTTTATTTTCGCGCTTGTACAGAGCGACTACAACGTAAAACGCCCGATACAATTTCTGGACGACTTTCCACTTTTTTTTTAAAAAATCAAATTGTCTGGCCAAATTTAACTTCCTTTCTTTCAGGACTCGCACGTCTGCTCTCTTCTTGATCGCTCGAAGTACTCTTACCGGAAATCAGCCGCCTTAACGGTCGTACGGCTGGCGCTAAGTTTTCGTGATGAGCTCGGCCTAAAGCTGCAGGCACAGCGCATCGTAGTTGGGAAGTTCCTGTGAAAATTGCCTGCGACTTATTTTTTGTAATAGCTTTTTCCCTTCCAGGGGCATCGAAGGGTATCTCCAGGTTCCGGGACTCCGAGGGGCGTAACAATATTTAACATCAAAATAGGAAAATCTTTACATACCTTCGTCGGCTATTATTTAAAGATAACATCCACCATCTTCTCTTCCGTTTATTTAACCTCTTTAGATGTAAATACCCACTCATTGTAACAACCGAAGCGGCGCTAGCAATAATAGCGTCTGCACTGGCCATTCTGCAATCACGAAATGAACTCTGTGCCAAACATTCGGCGAGTGATTCAAAGCAAAAGTTTGACGAATGGACGAGTGTTGTGGGAGCAAATAGTAAACGCAGAAAATGTTCGGCATGTGCTACAGGCTCGCCGCTAGCTGTTTGTACGCCCGCGTGCAATGCCGATTATGCCGCCCCATGTAGGCGAGCGGGAGGTTGCCCAAAAAGTAGGGTTGACCGACCACGGTGAGCTAAGTGGCTAAACTAAATGATTTTTTACGTATTTTTGGTCGCTGAATTCGAATATTAATTTGCTCTAAAATAACAGCGTCATTGAGAAAATGCACTTTTCATGAAAATCGCGAAATAATGATTATTCAGTTTTTCTGTGTTCAACTCGATGTAACTTTTACTGTATTTGCTCTTTTCTAATGAAATTTTTACATCGTATTCTCGAAATGGTTTGAAAGAAAACAAGAGGTCAAACGTGGAAGAAAATTAATTAGAACCGGAGATATGAATTTAAACATTACAAGTACGAAGTTGCAAATGATTGACTTCAAATTGAAATGTTGAGCGACGAAGTTTTGAAATTCGAATTTTAAACTATACAGAAATAAAATATAAGGTACAAAGAAGTTTTTGGCAAAGTTTGAGTATAAAATATCAACTAGGGAAAAAATGGCAAGAGTTTTAAAATTGAAGTACCGAGCGCTTGTTTTGACTTGTTTATTGAGTAGCTTGTCAATGCATGCTTTTGTAGCAGAATTTTGTTCATTATTAGCAAAGAACGTATAACACGAACAACCAAGCTGAGCTGAAATTTTTCTTCAAGGGTTCAGCCAGCAGAACCCTACAGTCGCCTACATTTATTTACATTTTCGTTTGAGAAATTTCTTGGTTTAGAAAACATTTTAAAACGAATTATTTAACGACATATTGGAAGCAATCAAGACATTTTTATATTATAAATATTCATCTATATATGTATATAAAAATGAATTCCTATTTCCCTTGGTCATGCGATCACGCGTGAACGGCTGGACCGATTTCGCTAATTCTTTTTTTGTTGTGTTTGTTATTGTCAGGAGAAGGATCTTATGAAAGAAAAAATTAAGAAAATTGCGCGGAAAATTGGAAAATTTCAGAAATCTGTTAACGAGCTCAGTCGATTCGGTAGAGCGTTGAACTTTTAATCCAACGGTCCGGGGTTCAAATTCAACACAGCCCCCTACGTCCCCTCCAACATCAGAACCTACATCGGCGCCAACAGAGGCTCCCACAGGAAGCTCTCCTGCTGGATAAAAAAGATAAATGAAATCGGTAAAGTCGTTCTCAAGTTATGTTACCCGGTGTAAAAAATGAAAAAAAGTGATTCTGAGCTGGCGTGAGAAATGAAATAAATGTAGGCGACTGTAGGGTTCTGCTGGCAGAACCCTTGAAGAAAAATTTCAGCTCAGCTTGGTTGTTCGTGATGCGAGTTCTTTGTACTGTGTAACAAACTTATCTCACCCGGTCAGAGAGGCGCTGTTGTCTACGAAACCGCTCCAATTTTTATTTAAACCATATAGTTATGATTTTCGCCACCGGGTCAGATAAGTTTTGTCCCATTGTACTTGACTTTCGAGCGCAGCGCCGCCTTGAGCCCTCGGACGGTTCGAACTCCGATAGACGTTTCGCATATTGCATCTTAGTTCTGATGGATACCAACCAATAGATAGCAATATTAATATTATGTAAAATAGTAATTGTGCGCCCGTGCTGCACGGGTTTCATTCTCCATACGATGACATTTGTTATGTTTTAGCTGGGTCTTATAACTTTGAATATTTTTTTATCATATATTTCGATCGCTCAATTTGCCGCCCCCTGGCCGTGCCGCCCGCTTGCGGCGGTGCACATGATGTGCACTTTGACGAAGAAGACGAAAGTCTGGGAGCTCACACAAGGCGAGGGAAATATTTAGCAAATAAGTAAACGCAGATATTTTTAAAATGTTTGGCGAATGCACGCATTGTGTAGAGCCGGCTTAACGGACAACCAAGCAGTGCTCAAAGTGCTATCAGGTGTCTCCGTTACATCGAAACTGGTATGGGATTCCCTAAGCGTACTGATAGCACTCTCTGTTACCAACAAGGTAACCCTGACCAGGGTACCAATTTAGTAAATTTCTTTAATATAGTCGGACAATAACTTTAGCTTATCTATTTTATATATTTTATATTTATTAAGCAGCCACATTTATTCCGGAGTTCCAAGCGGACGAATTCCTTGCTATTCGAGAAGCTACTGATTAAAACTGCTTCGCTGTCAGGAAATAGTTTTTCCGCCAGGCTAGTGTGATTTCCACTACAGTAGTAAGGTTCCTACCTCCCTTGTATTCAGTATCCGGCACACAAGGGATGTCCTCCGGAAGTTTAGAAAGCATCCCCCCGATGGGGTTTTTTGCAAAATGGTTCCCACAGGCTCATAGCAAGTGCTTGAGGCGGGGGCGGGATAGACTCGTCCTTGTTCGATGCATCGGGAGACAAAAAAATAAATAAAGTCGAGGGCGAGTTGTGTTATTGTAGATGGCGGGTCTGAGGGAGAGGGTTTCTGTTGTCTGTGAGGAAGACAGGGGATGAAAACCGGTTTTGGAAAGGGCCAGTCGATAACACGGCAAAAGCGCAGAGCGTGCAAGCAGGTATGCTCTAGGAGGTTTTTTGATAACCAGAGCAAAAAGTTGGGAGAGGCCGAACTGGCAAAGTGAAATGATCGGACGAAAGAGCGGCTAGACATCTTGAGCAGACAAAAACAAACGCAAAAAGGCGTGAGGCTGCCGCATGCCTGGGACATAGAAGGTGAATAAGCCACTTGCAAATAAGGACAAAGAAAAAAAACGCTGCTGGCCGGAGTAGCTTGAGGAAGAATCAGGTTCTAATGTTGTTATGCACACGTGGTCTTGGCCAAAGAATATGGAACCTTGTTACAAAGAATGTCCACTCTATTTCTGCGACGCAATTTACCCCCACCATGGCCACTTTTCAGAAAAAAAAACAAAAAATTTACCCATAAGTCGAAAAGAGAGCTTGTTCCAGTTCCAAATTCTCATTTAAATTGCCTAATAAGCAAGAAGGACGGCAGCAGTCACAAATGCCGACAAACACTATAAAACAAGAGTTCACCTATTAGTTTGCGGGCCGGAGGCGAATGCTTTTTCATGTCATTGTGTTGGTGGCGAGCCGGCCGTGCTTTTCAGATAGGAAATGCCGGAATTCGATTGCCTGCCTCACACATTGAAGGGGTTCACATATAAGTTTGTTTACGTTTTTTCATCATAGGTTTTCCTTATGCGGGCCGAAGGCGAATGCTAAATCAAATGCGATTGTATGCCGGCCCGCACCGGTAATCCGTTTGCTTCAAAGGACAGGGTGATTAATTCTGATTGTGTTTTAAGAGAAGTTCTTTATAATTTGTGAAATTACGACTGTGCTTTTTAAAATTATAATATTTTGTGGTGAAATGTATAGTGGCATTAAAACTGATATTTTGAAATAAGAGACCAATTATAAAACAGGTTTACTTTTTTGTTTATGAACGTTTTATTTTAGTTTTAAGTGCACGGCAGTCGGCACCCTGTAGCTCTGTATCAATTTCTCTAAAATCCTCTGCATTGTTTCTCTCGTTTCCACCACAATGCTTGAGCATGCTATCGACTTCTAGCAAAATCGTGGGGTTGGGAGGAATAACGGTACCAAGGTCACAAAAACTGAAAATCTAAATTGCAGGAGTGAACAGTCTTTGTAACGAAGGTTCCATAGTCTTTGGTCTTGGCTGTTGGGCCGTTCAATGCGTGTGGGTAAGGAACTTGAGAAAACAAAAACCAAAGATAAAAAAGTCGTGAGGCTACCGCGTGCCTTGGAAAGAAGCTAAACAAGTCGTAGATCAAAAGAGGAAAAAAGCTGCTGGCCTGAGCAGCTCGAGAAAGAACCAGGTCCTAATGTTGTTAT
This sequence comes from Machimus atricapillus, assembly GCA_933228815.1. Taxonomy (NCBI): domain Eukaryota; kingdom Metazoa; phylum Arthropoda; class Insecta; order Diptera; family Asilidae; genus Machimus; species Machimus atricapillus. Next base: position 10,986,576 of record OW121788.1, read on the forward strand.
GCACATGTGACCTTGGCTCTTGGACCGCTCAATATGCATGCAGTGTGTGATAAAGTACTGCAAAAACAAAGTTTAAGTGAAGATGATCTGCCGCAGTCTCTGGTTTTACTGAGCCCCATCGCGGTGAACCCCATTTCAGGAGCGAGCAAGAGATTCAACAATTGTGACCACCAATTCCGTGTTGGCTGATCCCACGGAACCTCAGGTGAGCGCCCTGTCCCAGCCCGATTTAAGTCCAATTCCCGCGAAAGTTCGGCGCGCAAGTAATTCACTCGGCCGAATTAATTCAATCGCCCAAATTAATTCGCCGCTGCAAATAGCTCAAATGTCAACAATGCAGCAAAGGCACGGCCGAGGAGTGCCGAAATCAGCTGCTTGACCTTCAGCAGGCTCAAAACTGCGATCAGCCGCTGTGCCGGGAGCTCCGTCGGCAGGGCCCCATGTCGCCCTTCGCAACATCGCCGTGTTGCTGCAACTTGGCCTTCTTTCTCTGACACCTCCCAGTAGGAAAAATTAGATGCGCTTCCTGAAGCAACGCTGTTGAAGCGCTTCTTACTTCCTTCTATACTGCTTCCACTGAAGCACTTCAAAGATGTAAACATGGCAGCACGATGGAAGATTTTTCATGACTCTCCCTTTGAGTACCGTTAGATTTTTCCGTTCTTTTTTTTGTATCACTCATTAGTCATTCGTGCTGTTGATTTCAATAAGTTTGGTTCTGTCAGTATAGTTTATAAAAAGTGAAAATTGTGAAAGGGGATTCATAATTCGAGGTAAGAAATTATTTATGTAGATTTTGAGTAATGTAAGTAAATTTTAAGTTAGACTTTCTTCTGGCCAATATGAAGTCAAAGAGGATTGCTGGAATAACCAAACGACATTTTAGACGGCTAGTGGCAAGCAAAATTAGGAATATAAACGCATTTAATAATTCAAATGTTATGGATAATAGCACCACCAGTGATAAACCAGCTGAATTTAGGTCATCATCAGAATTTGCCCTGATGGCAAATGATGAATCTGATGAGAATACTTCCAATATCAGTAATAAAATATTTTTAAAACAACTTAACTTACATTCAGAATTAGTAGACTGGTGCGTTAGACATAAAAAAAGGAGGGATGCGAGTGATCATATTCTTAAAATTTTACGAAATGCAGGGTTAGACGTACCAGAATCGACGAAAACTCTTTTAAAAACGAAAAGCAATAGAATCAGTCCGACTTCCATTCCTCCTGGGGAATATTGGCATTTCGGTTTAGAGAAATCATTGAATCTATTGCAATTACACCTACCGGAAGAAGAGGTCGTATTTGAAATAGACATAGGGGTTGATGGTTTACCTTTATTTAAGAGCTCTGGGACTGCATTGTGGCCAATCCTTGGTGCAATCGCAAACAATAACATAAAGCCATTTTTAATTGGTGCATATGTTGGCAAAAGGAAACCTGATGGAGTAAATGAATACTTAAAGAAATTAGTAGAAGAAATTAAACATTTAAATTCTGAAGGATGTGTAATTAATGAAAAAATAGTGAAATTAAAGATAAGAGCTTGGATTTGTGATGCTCCAGCAAAATCTTTTATTACTGGCACAGTCGGCCATACTGCGGCTGACGGCTGCCAAAAATGCACCCAAAGAGCAGAAAGAAAATGCAATAGACTAGCTTACAGTACCTGCGCGGGAACTTTAAGAACGGATGACGATTATAATAACAGAACTCATCCATCCTTTCACAATCTTTTTTTTCGAACAAATAGACACATTCTAGAAGAAATTAATATTGGAATGATAACTCAATTTCCTTTAGACGTAATGCACTTAATAGATTTGGGTGTGGCCAAAAAAATTTTCACTTTCATATGGAAAGGAGCTTATAGTGGCAGAAAATTATCAAATGAAAATAAAATTGCTTTGGACAGGGAACTTATTTCAATGGCAGCGTATATCCCAAAGGAGTTCGGCAGAAAACCCAGATCGATGAATGAGCTTTGCAGATGGAAAGCAATAGAGTTCCGTCAACTCCTACTTTATACGGGAATTGTTGTATTTAAAAATTTCTTAGACGAAAACGTTTATATTCATTACTTGTTGCTTCATACAGCTTACAGGTTGCTTTCGTGTCCAAATAAATGCCAACAAAATATACAGTGTGCCGAGGAAATCCTACAAACCTTTGTACACAATTTTCAATATATTTATGGTGAAGATAAAGTAAGCTACAATGTACACAATTTGCTTCATTTGCCACAGTGTGTCCAGATGTATGGAAATGTCGAAAGTTATTCTGCCTACAAATTTGAAAATTTCATGCAAGTGTTAAAAAAAGACTGCCGCAAACCCACAAAAATCTTGCAACAATTGCATAATAGACTTCTGGAAAAAACCGAATTACAAGAAAGGAATGTACAATCGGGACCTGGGCAACTTACAAGTACGAAAGCTCGGCCAACTCTTTCAACTCTATATAACGGCTACCATTTTGATTTATTTTATTTGAGCTCCAGTAATCCGGATAACTTTTGTTATATAAAATCTCTTCTTCCGATAAAAGTAATGGGATTTCGTAAAGATTCAGAAGGACATGACTGCATTATCGGGTTGCAGTTTCTACAAATAGAGAACTTCTTTACTGAGCCTGTGGAGTCGGTGCAAAGTTTGGGAATATCTCTTGTCAATAACATTAACAGCGAAGAATCACAATATAAAGTTGAGGACGTTCTCTGCAAAGTTGTTTCACTACCTTTTGGAACTGGTTTCGTTTTTATACCAATTCTTCATCAATGTGCTACTTAAAGTAATGTAATTATTTCATTTAAATTTTGCGTTACAGATATATTTTAATAAATTACAGTTAAGATGCTTCCAATGACGAGGAACTTCGGTGCGCCACTTCAGCGTTGTAATGCGACCTTAGGCCAATCATTAGAAGAGCCACATAAGGAGTATACTGGTAGTAATTAGAATATCAGAGAAAAACATTTTGTAAAATCTCTTCACTAGGTCAAAAAGTGGATATATTGGAAAAAGAAAATCAAGAACTACGAGCTAAATATAATGAACTAGGTAAATCAATTATTTCTAAGCCTTTTTAATCCAATACCAATAATAAACCAAACTATTTCGTAGAAGAACAAGTCAACAACAATTTTGTAAAAGAATTAAAAGGCCAAACCAATGAAATAAAGGAACTTTTGAGGCAACAAAAGGAAGAAATCGCGAGACAAGGTGTTTTAATCGAGAGAATCCTTAAAAAAATATATCCCGACAAAGTAAATAATGTTAATATATTTCCATTGAAAAGTGCAGAAGAATTGAAACAAATTGAAAACACCTTAAATCAAATTCCTGCGGAGGACCTTGTAAGATATCTCTAGCATTCAGAAATGAATAATTTTAATACATTTTTCAACAGATTTTGCACATCCGGACCATAGTGGGAAGAGAAAAAATATCCAAATGTATTCCCCTATTTTTTGACGACTCCTTCATATTAAAAGTAAACTGGGATGGTTTGCAAAAAAAAATTCCGTTAAAAAAAATGCAACTGTTTAATAAATTCGTTTTCGGTAAGTAAAGTACTACACTTTTTTTCAAATCCCCAGCTTTAATAATAATTATTACAATTAGATGCAGTTAAATCAGAGCGATTTGGGTACATGGACTACGAAAAACAAATGCGAATCGGCTTTCGCCTTGCCAAAAACAAATTTCACAAAGAGACGTATAGGTTGAAAAATACAAAAATTTAAAAATTTCAAATCTAATATTGTTTATGTTTTTTGTTTGTTGTTTTTGAATGCGAATATTGTTTGTTTTTTTTTTTTTTTGAATATATACATATATATATGTATGTATGAATTTTGTTGTGCAATTATGAAAATATATTTACTTTTATAAATAAACTGAGTTACGTTTTTTTAAATTTGTTCCGATTCGCTATCCTAAATCGGATTTCGTTTGATTTGAAATGGGCTAAATCGTTCACTTTTGAGTGACTTATGCAACTTTCAAAATGAGTGAGTTTTAAGAGCTGCTACTTAAATGCTTCTGCGGGAACAAGAAAGAAGCGCTTCTTTGGTGCTTCTGCGGAAAAACTAAAGAAGCGCTTCTTTGGTGCTTCTGCGGAAAAACTAAAGAAGCGCTTCTTTGGTGCTTCTGCGGAAAAACTAAAGCGCTTCTTTTAGCGGACATGCAATGGTAAAAATACATGAATTGGGGTACCACCAGGAAGCACGTTAAAGCTTCCCAGGAACCGCTTAAGAATTGTGGTAGACGCGCTCTTTTTCCTACTGGGCTCTCTGTGCACTCAAGCACACACACAGAGAGCCGGTCGGCTGGAAAGTTCTGCTGCAGCCATACTCAGACGCGAGTCACTCGTTTATATCGCACTCCGCGACTCCCAACTTTATTTCCGCACTTTTTGCACCCTAACTAGGAAATAACTAAAGCCTACCTGAAGCGTACGGAGCGGTGTCTCGCGTCGATCCGCCTCCTGTTGCCCCGCTGTCCCGTCGCCAGCATCGCCGAGGAGTCGCCTCCGCTTTACCTGAAAAAGGCCACCGAAATATCACAAATTTCTCCCTGCCGCGATATCTCACCTGTCACTGCACTCACCTAGCACTTTACACTTCCCGGCCGATAAATAAATCGCACGCAGACGGCTCGCCGGTCGAGCCAAACAGCACCGCCGCCGAATATAAACAAGCCGGTGGAAGTAAACACTGAGCTGCTCGCTTCCAGCGGCTTCCAGTCCCCTGGGCAAGTGTGCGCGGCGTAGAGTGCCCCTCCGTGAGGAAGCTGCGCCGGCTTAGTGTGAGTGCGTGCATTGACAGTACGGCGAAGGGAAAAAGGTGAACGCCGAGAGAAGCTAGCTGGCCGCGGTTGCCAGATTTCTCCCAGTTTGCCGAGGCAAGGAAATTTGTTCGGGGCAACAAAAAATTCCTAAATTCGGGTCCATTGTAAAGAAAAGTCTCCCTCTCGGAATTTGATTCCTTCGGCCCCCCTTAAGCCGCCCGAAGGCTAATTTGCCAACAGTATATTACCGCGAAAATTTTAATAATTCGATTGATTTATATTACTCAAAATGTACTCTTTTTGGCTTGAAAGGTGTTGAGTTGTTGAGAATATTGGTTGACTTCATGAACTCTGGCCCATGACAATTGTTAGAGACTAATCAGGAGGTTTGCTAAGATTGTACTGGCACCTTATGTCAAGGACTGTATTTCTTTAACACCAAACTGTTTCTAGTCCTTTTGCTCTCTCTATAAACTCACTTGCGATCTGGCAGTGGAACGAGCAACTTGTGCCTTACTAAAATAAAGAACTTGTAAGTGAAACTAACGGTGTTTAATTTGTTAATCCCACGCGCCTTCCCGAATCTCAGTAATTAGCGACTCTTGGGTTCCCTGTTTTCGTTAACATAAAAGTGCTGGTGCCGAAACCCGGGATTTCAGGGACTCAGGGAATCAGTGACTTTAGATGTGAAACTCGCGGCGTTTGTGAGAATTCGGGACATTTGCGACTGCGCCCCCCGGCTGGGACATTAGTGCATTGCGGCGGACAAAAGATAATTCGACTCGAGTTTACAGTGGAGAACGCATTTCAGCGTGAAATTAATTCGGTGCTTTGTGACGAATGGGCTAGCGGTATAGCCCCAACTTGGGTATAATTTTACTTTGGCGACAATGGTCCCAGGGCCATGAAATTTTGCAGGCTAAAATTTAGCTAAAACGAAAGGATCTGAAGAAATTTTGCCGTGCTCGGCGATAATTTCCGAGATATTTTATTTTTAATTTTGACAATCTGTCAAAATTAAAAATTAATATTTCCCACCCCAAAACTCCTTTCAACCGCGAAAATTTCACTGCACTCTGGGATCCCCAGAGTCCCCACTGCACTATTCACTTCATTTCCTACACTTAGTAACACTTTAAATTGGAAAAATCTGCAAAAAATCCAATCTTTATTATTAAACGTCAAAACACTTACCTGAAATATCTACTGGAGTGATTTTCCTTTTACAAAATGCCTACTGGAGTGATTTTCCTTCTACAAAATGCCTACTGGAGTGATTTTCCATTTACAAAATGCCTACTGGAGTGATTTTCCTTTTACGAAATACCTACTGGAGTGATTTTCCTTTTGCGAAATGCCTACTGGAGTGATTTTCCTTCTACAAAATGCCTACTGGAGTAATTTTCCATTTACAAAATGCCTACTGGAGTGATTTTCCTTTTACGAAATGCCTACTGGAGTGATTTTCCTTCTACAAAATGCCTACTGGAATGATTTTCCTTTTAAAAAATGCCGACTGGAGTGATTTTCCTTTTACAAAATGACATCAAAAAGGAGTGTGATGGCCGCTTCATTGGATTTTTTGCAGATTTTTCCATTTTAAAGTGTTATTAAGTGTAGGAAATGAAGTGAAATGTGCAGTGTGGGCATGATCCCAGAGTGCAGTGAAATTTTCGCGGTGGAAAGGAGTTTTAGGGTGGGAAATATTAATTTTTAATTTTGACAGATTGTCAAAATGAAAAATTAAATATCTCGGAAATTATAGCCGAGCACGGCAAAATTTCTTCAGATCCTTTCGTTTTAGCCAAAACGGAAGGAGCCTGCAAAATTTCATGGCCCTGGGGCCATTGTCGCCAAAGTAAAATTGTTCCCCAACTTGACCTGACTTCGAGTGTGGTGCGGTGCATGTGACTGGGTGACTCGTGTGCGGCTCTTCGCGTGTGACTCTGCAAAGTGTAGCGCCTCTGAGGACTTCAGCCGAACTCGCCTCAGTTACGCAGTGCAGCTGGGAGGTGTCCTCGTCGGAAACAATTTGGCGTGCTGATTTGTGTATCATTGATTCGACTGCTTGGAGGCGACAGTACCAATAAGGGTAATTTAGTCTGCTGTACCGTAAGTACAATTTTCTTATCCTTAAAATGGACAATCTCCTGGCGGAGCAAGATGGCGTCAAGCGCAATATTCTCAATTTTATGGTCAACACCAACAAAGTTGGCAAAGAGAAGCAGACGGAGGGATTTATACAGGCACGCATCAGCCTCTTAAACTCATATTGGACCAAATTCCAGACACTACACACGAGTTAGATTTTGTGGCCTTTTTTCCTTTTTCATTAAGAAATAAAAAACACAATGTAGAGTTTTTCTTTTATTAAAACTTCGTTTTATTCTACACAAATTTTAGTTTCAAGACAGTTTCTAAAAAAATTCACTTTACAATTTTTATTTCCAAATTAGTTTCTAAAAATCACTTTACAATTGTTATTTTCAAAACAGTTTCTAAAAAATCACTTTACAATTTTTATTTCCAAAGTAGTTTCTAAAAATCACTTTACAATTTTTATTTTCAAAGTAGTTTCTAAAAATCACTTTACAACTTTTATTTTCACAGTAGTTTCTAAAAATCACTTTACAATTTTTATTTTCAAGACCGTGTCCAAATATGACTTTTCAACCGGACGATCAGCGACAGACTCAACTTTATCAAAATCTCCACGACCCAAGCTTCCTATCATATTTTGCAAGCAAATGCTCAGCAGCTGGAAGAGAAGTATTTCACTGACGATGTGTACAGTCAGGTTGAGGGCGTATTTTGTGAGAGCCTTGGGGTACTGACCGATCTTCTTCGCAGATTCTCAATGCCTTCCGTTCCTCCTACTCCAGTGGCAGCGAGCCATGCTGGCGCTTCTCAACATTTTTTGACTTCACTCCCCAAAATACAATTACCGCGCTTCGGGGGTGAGCTAAGAGAATGGGCATCGTTCCACGACCTCTTCTTGAGTCTGGTGCATAATAATCCCGGACTTACAGGATCGCAAAAATTATTTTATTTGAAAGCAAGCCTCTACGGTTCTGCCGAACAGATTCTGCGAAATACGGCTATCACGGATGCAAACTTTGATTCCGCTTGGAACATTCTGTGTACCCGTTATCAAAACGAGCGCTTGCTCGTAACCGCACATCTAAAAACGCTCACCTCACTGCCGACTATGAGAGCTGAGATGAGACATCTGAAGAACTTCGTAAACTGTACGATGGCACAAACGAAATCATCAAGGCGTTGGAGTGCCTCAAACGACCAGTTGAGCACTGGGACGACTGGTTGGTTTTTATAACCGCACAGAAGCTTGATGCAGTTACTTGCAAGGATTGGGAGGCATCGTTGAATGATGATGCTAAAATTCCCACTTTCGCTGCATTAGCTCAGTTTTTGCAACATCGTCTAAATACCCTTGAGGCTATTCGGGAACATAACTCTAAAGTGGTTGACATAAACAAACTTAATTCTCATAAGTCATCGAATCGAGCAACAGGGGTACGAGCACACCACTCAACCTCTCAGCGGAGGAAGTAAGGTTGCTGCTATTCCTGCTTCACCCATTGAGAAGCCTTGGGATAAAATACTTCTTGCTACCGCTAAATTACCTTAGCGGTCCCCGGTCGGCGAAAGTGTAGTGGCTCGAGCCCTTCTTGACCAGGGATCGCAAGCGACGTTCATTTCAAAGGCGCTAGCTGATCTTCTCCGCTTACCTCGAAGCGAGGTGCATGTTCCCATTAGCGGGATAGGAAATTCTGATGGAGGAACTGCCAGGTCAGTAGTTAATCTAATTCTCCAGTCAACAACACGACCTGATTTCGTGCTACCAGTTGAGGCGCTCGTCCTCCCTAAGCTCACAAGGCTCACAACGCCTTCTAAAGTCAAATCATCTAATTGGGATCATCTACAAGGCCTACGACTTGATGACCCGAATTTCTTCGACAACTCTCCGATAGAACTAATTATCGGGGCAGATAACTATCATGCACTACTACTCGACGGCTTAATTAGGGGCAATCCCACCGCCCAGGAAACTACATTGGGTTGGGTCCTATCCGGTCCTGTATCAACAGGAGAAATCTACAGTCACACTTGTGAAGTTGTGGATGAATGGCAGCGCCTTGATTTCCGTATACAGCGCTTCTGGGAAGTTGAGGATGTGATCCCTCCAGCATCCATGCTAACTGAGGAGGAAGAAATGTGCGAACAATTCTATAAGCAAACTACGTCTCGCGATAGCTCCGGACACCTGTCATGCTTAGCGACAGGAATGACATCCGGCTTGGAGATTCGAAGTTTTTTGCGGAGAAAACTCTTCTGCGAATGGAAAGGCGATTTAGTGCACAGCCTTCCTTCAGGGATCGTTACGTCGAATTTATGAGTGAGTACTCTTCTCTTCAGCACATGGAACCTGCTCCTCTTACGAGAAAGGAATCGGATGATTCATCTCCAGTTTTCTACCTTCCTCACCACGGGGTACTCAAGGAGAGCAGCTCCACCACGAAGTTGCGAGTTGTTTTCAATGGGTCACAAAAAACCACTAATGGCTGTTCAATCAGCGACTACCTATCAGCGGGACCAAAGCTCCAGACGGATCTTCGGCAGTATCATACTACGTTGGCGAATACATGCTTTTGTTTTCGCAGCTGACTTAAAGATGATGTTTCGTCAGATCTGGGTAGACGAGCAGGATTTGGACCTGCAACGAATTCTGTGGCGTGAATCTCCGTCAGACGACATCAAACCGTACCGGCTGCGTACCGTAACTTACGGTACCAAATCAGCCCTGTATTTGGCAATTCGCACCCTAAAACAACTCGCGGATGATGAGAGTACTGCTCACCCTACCGGAGCCAGTATACTTCGCAGAGACTTTTACGTCGATGACGTGCTGTCGGGCGCGGACAGTGTTGACGATGCATTGAAAGTGTTGTGGTCAGGGTTCTTAGCTGACCTTTTTTCAGCTCCTTTGAGCTCGAGGCTTCGCTCAACGGACCTGTGGTGTTGTGGTCAGGCCCAAACATTTGTCCCCATAAGTCCCCCCTGAAAAACATAAAACATCTTTTTCATTTTCACGCCGCCCCTGGCAAGCGAACAATTCTGACTTCGGCGGCTGAGCCAAAAATTTACGGCGCCGGTGGCGGGTACCGCAAGAGGGCTGTCTCTCGGACTGCGAACGCCGAGTTTTGTTGCGTTGGCGTGGCGTCGATTTTTCGAGGAGTCGGTGCAGGATCGTGGAGAGTTAAAGTCGCAGCTGGAGGAAGGGTCGCAATTTTTTTTGAGCGGAACATTGAGTCGTGCTTTAATTAAGTTGATCACGGGAGTCGCGAGTACACTGAAAAGAAAAAAAAGGAATTAAGAATCGGACGTCGCAATTTTATTTCGGTCCAGATCAAGAAGGCAGAAAAGTGGCTTGTGCGAACACGGAAAACGCGGAAAATCGCAGAGTTTTTTGTGGAGATAGGCGTTAGAAACAACGAGATTAACTTCCCTGATTGTTAGTGAGCCGGCTGCGAAAAGTATTAGTGAGCTAAAACAAATTAGAAAAAAAAAAGGAAAGACAAAAGAAAAAGGGATTTAAGTGCGTGCGTGAAGTCCCCGGAACATTTCCGGAGAAGCCTCGGGAATAACTCCGATCCAAAGAAAGTGCCAGACTCTGAAAAGAAAGAAAAAAAAAATAGAAACAGTAACTGAAAGTGAATGAAGCAATTGTTAACAGTGCCATGAACCGGTAGTGGGTAGTGCCTTACCGTTAGGTTTATTTTCCGCACGAGACTTGGAAAAAAAAAAAAGGAAAAACTACCAGAAAGAAAGACAAATATAGTTATTTGAACTTAAAAAGCTTACCATTAAGAGTCCTTTTAATTTTTTTTATTATTCCTTGCGAACCTGAAAGAGTCAAATATAAACATAGAATTGAAGATTAATTTTTTTTTTGAAATCAAATTGTTACTTAAGTGACTTACAGTTAAGTGATCCTCTTGTTGATTTCTCCCGTTAGCACATAAGACATGTAAAGAACATAAAACAAAAAGAAACCGACCTAGGTAAAGAGATGATTTAAGACTTAATTTGATAATGAAGTAAATAAATAACCCTGTCCCTATGTAAATAAACAGCTCAATAATCAATTCAACTTATAAATAAGTAAATAAATTAGTACCAGACAAGACATACAGTGCATAATTAAGTGAAGTTATATACTTTATGACTAAATGGATGTATGTATATAGTTTTAAGTGACGCGAACACAATAAGAGGCTAAATAAGTGACTACTAAAACAAATAACAACCCGAAATAAATGGATGTGACCCTAAATAAATAAGTGAGACAAACCATAACTAAAAGGTGGAATTAAATAAACAAATGACCCACAATGAAATAATCGTATCTTAGAATAAACGAATTAGTGAACTCTAGAATAAACAAATAAGTGAAGGAACGATAAAACAATCAAAACCACAACGGACATTACATTAAGCAAGTGAATATGAATATGAATAATAAAATAATTACCTCATTGAACTCTGAAATAAATAAATAACTAAACGAATGCTCGGAAAAGTCCACTTTGTGTGAAGTGCCTTAAACAATCTGAATAGGACCTCTTGCCGCGAACGCTAGACTAAGGGCCTGTCCGAATCCAAGTCTATGTCTATGTCTTCGTCTCGTTATAACAGTTCGTGACGTCACACCGAGCTAAGCTCTGTCCGAATTCATGTCTATGGCTGTGAGCTTAGCTACGTAGTATAACAGTTAAGTCAATTGCTTAGCTTGATGAGCGAGTCGAGGCTCGCGTTGACTTCGTGAAGTAGACAACGTGCAATTGGTTGTGAAATGGGACTTTTTTAAGAAAAATTAAAAATGTCAGGTACAAAATGTTAGTAAAATGAATTGCAATTGTTATATACATGTTCTGAAGAACAATGTTTTTATTGCAGGGACTAAAGAAAACGTATTAAAATTAATAATGTTTGCATTCATATTTTCTTGTACTCTTCCTTCCATTATTAATTTATATTTTGAACGCTACACTTTTGTCCTCCTCTTAGGCACAGACAAATAACTTAGGTTGGGTTAACTTCAAACGTCAAATTTCAAGCTAAGCAAACCAATTCGGACGGGTTAGCTTTGCCTTCGTCTTAATTGTTATAATAGCTCAGCTTGTTCGCTGACATCATATACTGTCATAACGAGACGAAGACGTAGACATAGACTTAAATTCGGACAGGCCCTAAATAAATCATTAAATTAGTGAATATTAAGATAAATAACTAAATAAATATTTAAGTGTACCTGAACATGAACCGTTATGTGACTAAATGAACCTGAAAATCGGGAACTAAATAAATAAGTAAATTAATGATCTGTAAAGTAAATAAATAAGGAGTAATGAACCGGACTTCAACCTATAAATAAATACGGGACTATTAAAAATGACAGAAAGTGAGATATATAATCGATCCAGAAATAAAAATATAAATAAACAAGCCTAAAGATACCTAACCTAAAAATAACCAAAAATCAATAAAATACAACCCTTTGTATGACCGGGTTCCCGAAGCATCAAGGACACACCGGCACCTCTTCGGGGCCAAATGAAGAGGCAGGGTGCCGGGCGGCGGCAACAGCAACAGCGGCAGCTCTTCAGCAGCGCAGCAACATCAACAGCAGCTTTACCAACGTCAGCCGCAACAACATCAGCAGCAGCATCGTCGCATCAGAAGCAGCAAGGCGCCCAACGACAATAAAGATTTGTACAATTTTTATTGTTTGAAAAGAATAATAATATAACAGGTATGTCAGACTCACCTTAATTTTTTGTATTTCTCTTGGTCCTCTCTCCTCTCGAAGCAGCGTGGGTAATGTTGTCAAAGGCTTTCTACGGTAAGATGATCTAAAATTTAATTTTGTCAAAGGGACCTCCCCATAATTTTTGAATGGCCAAGGGGAGGTGAAAGGGTGGTTGGGGCATCGGCCAGAGGGGGGTTTATGTCATCAGAACCCCCCCTGAGAGTCATCCACGGCAGTTGCAGGGGTTCGGTTTGCCCTGCTCGTTTTCCCCCGTACCTTGTTTTCCGTGCCGCAAGAATCTTTCGTTATGGGCATTCTCGCTCTGGTCGAGATCTTGTGATGCTCTTAAAGCCAGGAGGTTTTGAATTGCAGAAATGGTCAGCCAATCACCCAAAATTACTACCGTCATCCAATGATGAGACCTCTCAGACTAGCCTTAGTCTGAACAAGGACGGAATAGTTAAAACCCTGGAGCTGCATTGGAGACCAGAGATGGACCATTTCGAAATCCATATAACATTATTCGAACCACCTAAGGTAATCACTAAGCGGAACCTCCTGTCCGATGTCGCAAAGCTATATGACCCACTGGGTTTCCTGACCCCTACCATCCTACTTGCCAAGTCTATGTTCCAAAAGTTGTGGCTCCTGAACCTCGAATGGGATGATCCACTACCGGATAATCTGGCGGAGGAGTGGTTATCTTTTCGTCGTGAACTTACCGAACTTGAGCGCATTACCGTGCCACGTTGGATTGGCCGTCACGACTCAAGTCTAGCCTATGAGCTTCACGGATTTTCAGACGCGTCTGAAACCGCATACTCTGCAGTGGTTTACTTGCGAGTCCTACACGATCATCAGAACATCCAGGTTTCGCTACTTACATCAAAGTCCTAAATCGCCCCGATTAAACCGCTTTCGATTCCCAGATTGGAACTGTGTGGAGCCACTCTGCTCGCACGACTACTTAACACCGTAATTTTCACACTCGACTTCATCATGTTAACTTGGTTACTGGCGAATCCCTCGAGGTGGAAGAGCTTTGTTGCCAATCGAGCTTCCACGGTGCATGACCTACTGCCTCAGGCTCGCTGGCGACACGTCCCTGGGACTTCTAACCCTGCAGACTGTGCCTCGAGAGGTGTACGCCCCAGGTCTTTGGCTGAGCATACGTTATGGTGGGAGGGGCCAACGTGGCTAAAAAATCCGTCTACTTCTTGGCCAGAAAATTTGCATCCTAAGGCGCAACACCAAGAGCTAGAGGAACGTTCTACTGCAACTAACGTGGCTGCAGTGCCAGCGGAATCAAGGCCATGGGAACTCGTCACCAGATTTTCATCTCTTCTACGACTTCTACGTGTGACTGCCTACGTTAAAAGATTTATTGTCAACGTACGCTCCGCCAAACTACATCGCGCTACGGGACCACTGACCGCATCGGAGATCACTACAGCTGAACTTTTCTGGATACGAGAGTGTCAAAAAGCGAATTTTCCCGAGGAACTCCACGAATTATCCAGTGGGAAACGAGTGAAGCCCATCAGTCGCATCCTGCTACTGGACCCATTCCTTGACAAAACTACACGGACTATTCGAGTCGGCGGAAGGCTGCAACAGTCTATGTTGACTGCGGATGTCAAACATCAATTCCTTATCGGAAGGGAGAGCCCTCTGGCACTTCTCATCATAGCAGAATCTCACCGACGCACGCTTCACGGCGGAACCCAATTGACCACCAGTGAGATACGACAGCGATTCTGGATTATTAACTGTCGGGATAAGGTTCGTCGTTTTATTAGAACTTGTGTCACTTGCGTGCGTTATCGGGCTTTGGCACAGCATCCTCAGATGCTCGGACAACTGCCAGCCAACCGCATTCGACAAGCTCGACCCTTCTACTTTACTGGACTTGACTATGCTGGACCTGTTCAAGTGCGCTACTCATCAGGAAGAGGCCGGACCTCTCATCAGGCATAAGGAGCTGGTCTCCGACCTCACGACGGCTGCTTTCATCGCAGCATATAAACGATTCTGTGCTCGCCGCGGAATAAGTCGCATAATCTACAGCGACAATGGCAGGACATTTGTGGGAGCAGACACTGAGTTAAAGCGTTCATTCTTCCTTCGACAGGCTAAACTTCCAGAAGAACTGGCTTCCCTTATGAGTGCCGAGGGTACCGACTGGCACTTCATTCCGCCTAGAGCGCCCAACTTCGGCGGATTATGGGAGGCTGGGGTAAAAGCAGCCAAACACCATCTACGTAGAGTCATTGGCAGCACCATCTTAACCATCGAGGAATTCTCTACCCTTTTGACTCAAGTGGAAGCCTGTCTTAATTCTAGGCCCTTGTACCCAGCGAGCTCGGATCCTAATGATCTTGAGGTTCTTACTCCAGGGCATTTCCTGATTGGCTCCGCATTGCTAACACTCCCCGAGCCAAGCGTTGTCAGTATTCCAGACCACCGACTCTCCAGGTGGCAGCTTTTACAAAAAATGTATGAGCACTTCTGGCTTCGCTGGTCTTAAGACTACCTTAACAATTTACAGGTACGATATAAATGGAGAAACCCCTGCCCAAACATACAACCAGGTAAACTAGTTTTGGTACGAGAAGACAACGTTCCACCCTCGCATTGGTTACTCGGTCGAGTAACAGAAACTCATCCCGGACCTGACGGATTGGTACGTGTGGTTACCATACGATGCAAAAGAACCACCCTGAAGGGACCGGTCAGCAAGCTTTGCATACTACCCCTGCCTGAAGAAGACGAATCCAGCAACAACTCTGCTACGGCGGGCGGTCAACAACCACTCCGTCCATTCTACCCACTGTTTCGTCGAGGTGACGAGGCGGGCGGTGATGTTAGAGACTAATCAGGAGGTTTGCTAAGACTGTACCGGCACCTTATGTCAAGGACTGTATTTCTTTAACAGCAAACTGTTTCTAGTCCTTTTGCTCTCTCTATAAACTCACTTGCGATCTGGCAGTGGAACGAGCAACTTGTGCCTTACTAAAGTAAAGAACTTGTAAGTGAAACTAACGGTGTTTAATTTGTTAATCCCACGCGCCTTCCCGAATCTCAGTAATTAGCGACTCTTGCGTTCCCTTTTTTCGTTAACAACAATCAATATCATCAGACGCTGGCTGATGTTTAGAGTAATGAAACATTCGCATAATTCCGGTTGGGTTCATTTCATGTTTATCAATTTATTTTTTTAAGATTGCGACATTATTATTTTCAACATTTTCCACTGAATAGCACGGTTTAAGTCTGTTTAAAGAAATGTTAGTTTCTTTTCCCTTGATAAGGAGTGTGAAATAATCTTTGCTTTTTGAAACAATTGGAAAGGGTCCTTCATAAGGGCTTTGAAGCGGCGTTCTGACTGCATCGGTCCTTACGAAAGCGTGCGAGCAAGTGTCTAAACTTTTAAATTTGAAAATCTTTTCATTAGAATGATTGGAAGTCGGAACCGGCCGAAGTCTTGCGAATAAATTTCGTAAGTATCTTATAATATTGTTTTGAGGAAGAGTATTTACTGGTTGTTGTAAGAAATCGGTAGGTAGTCTTAAAGGTTCGCCATAGACCAGTTCAGTAGGAGCGGCTGAAAATTCTTCCTTTAAGGAATTTCGCAATCCTAGTAAAATGACCTTTCATCGCTTTCGACCAAGAACGTGCATTGTAAGCTATAATAGCGGTTTTAAGTGTACGATGCCATCGTTCTAATAAACCGTTTGATTGCGGATGATACGCAGTGGTTCGATTACGTTTAAATCCTAAAATGCTTGAAAGTTCCTTGAACAAATGAGATTAAAATTGACGGCCCTGATCCGTAATAATAAACTCTGGAACTCCAAAACGTGAAATCCAATCCCTGCAGAGTGCCTCTGCGACCGTTTCAGCGGAGCTGTCGACTAAAGGAATTACTTCCGGCCATCGTGTAAATCTATCGATGATAGTGAGGCAATATTTAAAACCTTGAGACGAGGGAAGAGGTCCGATTAGGTCGATATGGATAGTATGAAAACGTTTTGAAATCTGATTTGAAAATTTCAAAACGAAATGGCTTTGGAATGTATGGACGAGCTCCAAAAGAGGTCTCGCAAAATATTTGAATGTCACTTCCATAAACTGGAGAAAATTTATAAGATTCTGAAAAATGCTGTCCTAGATTCCTTGTGACCTGAAAAGCACAAAACACCGCCAACACTCCAACTTCCGATAGCACTCAAAAAAATAGAACTGGATAGCTGGATAACTTAATGCTTTATTACACAAATTAAATGTTTATCACATATAACTTTACAACAATGATAAAACACAAATTTACAAAATTAGATTTAACAAAATGATTTAATAAAACAAAATTACATTAACAAATGATTTCATAGAACACTAACTAGTAAAGATTTAAATGAATTGACTTAGCGAAAGATGGTTGAAGTAGACCCCGCGCGTTGAATGTTGTTGGAAGACTGCTTAGGATCCCGTCCGAATCCTATTCCTCCAGGTCGATGGCATTGCCCTCAGCTCCGGACGTCTCCAGTTTCGGGTGGTCAGCACTCGCGATGTCGATCAGCCAAATCCACGGAAATGCAACGGTGCAACCGTTTGAACTTTGATTCGGCTGATCAATGCGTTTTGCCGGGGTGAACAAACTTCAGCGGCAGGTGTTCCGCGCGTGCGGTGAATATCCGGGCGAAGGTTTCACGCGTGTCGTGAACATCTCGGCGGGCCTTGAAACCCCATGGTTTCAACGATGATCTAGGTTTATTTACGTTTCTTATGGGGCATTTCCTCCCGACATAAGATTGCATTAAAAGAAAAATGGAGTTACTTAAAGGGCGCTCCGACTCACCCGATTTGAAGAGGGTAGGTATTAGGGGTAGGATAAAATGTTTAGGATGATAGATATAAGCTAAGCGGAAAGTGAAGTGCATTCTGTTCTTAATGATGGATAAATTTTGGTCTGACGTCTCAAAGAGTCTAGATTGATTGATGTTGCATCAATCTCTTGTTTATTCGATGCGGTAGCCGCCTTGGAGTAGTCCTCGGAGCTTAACTGATCTTGGCCAACTGCAACGGAGGTAAGTTGAACGTTCACCTCTGCGGGCGGAGATCGTGATCGCCTGTGCAGTGCATAGGTGGTGAACGAGTTGCCAATTGCCGCTAGTAACCACCAACTTGTTCCATAGATGCTTCGAATTATTCGTAAGTTCATTATGAAACTAACGAAGAATTTTAATGCAAGAAAGACAGACCAAATGCCCAGAAATATCGATGTTAGATTCCCGAACGTGGCAAAAAGGGACCAAGTTCCCTGGAGATAATGTTGTACTCGCTTGAGATGTTCGGTGGGTAGCAAATGAAGTACATTAATATTTTGTCGATCAGTATTATGTCCAATTATGGCTTTAGTAAGGACATTTTCAATTGCTTTCCGTTCCGATGGGTACATGATTTGCCTTCTCAATTCCTCGGTGGCTTCATAGGTATAGATCCCTGATTTTATGAGGTCGCGGGTGTCCTCATATTTCCAAGGAATATCCTTCGTGGGATGTAAAAGTTCGGGATCCTCCAACTTATGACCTGCAGGGGTGAAGCCATACCACGCCCCATGAAGCAAATATGCTGGAGCCAACATATTAGAACATGGGACCTCCGTACCGTACTCCTGCAGTAGATGGTTCGTTGGGGCCATGAAGTAGCTCTGATTGTTGTACGTTACAGCCAGTTCATTGTAACACCGATTGGTTCTTCTGACTGTGACCTCTACTGCTTGACATCTTATGAGATATATCACCTCCCCGCGTGCTACGGCAGTGTACCCAGGTTCTTTCATCTTCATGAAGGCAAACTCTGAAGGGTGATGGTGAGCTACAGCCAATTGAGTCTCTAAGACCTCTCGCTCCACTTCACATTTTTTAAGTAACAAATGCGTATACAAGTTTTCAATTTGTTCCTTAATATGCCTCTCGACATACACAAATTTGGTGTTGATATATGTGAAGAGGTCGAGGTTTGCTGTAGATTTCGTTTTGAAAACGTAGTCGTCAGTGGTCCTTTTGATTATCACAAGTCTGGGATGTTCTGTTTGAAAGCCTGGGTGGTCACAAATCGACATTGCTTTTATTGTCTCTAATGCGAAAACCACGTCCCCCGTGTCAACCGTATACATAGTTTGCATTTGTTGTTTAACTATGTTTAAAGATTGAATTTTAGTAGCATTACCTTCGTACAAAACGGTGTAGGATAGTGATTCGCAAGACGTGTCCGGAATCATGTCCCAAAAACTCATGCCGTATTCAGGATCTACACATCTGCCTTTGAGATATGGACATAATATACTACTGCGTAAGATGACTTGATTATCTTCCAACCGAACAGTACTCGTGTAGTCCGTGACTGTCAACTCCATGGCATGTATGACGATTACATTATCCCAAACATTGGTGCCATAAGAATATGATGTTCCTGCACAGTTTCCCTTTGCGTCTACCGATCCTGCTACTGTTTCCGTATATCGGGACGTGGCATTACGCGCAATATTCTCCAGCAATTTATTGTTCGGGAGTCTATAGATGCCGAGTTTCTGCATTTTCATGCATTCTTCTTGCGATACGTCAGCGATGAACGTGCTGAAGCCTCCCGCAGTCAAAGAGAGATGACTGAACATGCCGCAAAAATATACCGTTTGGAGTACGTTGATCTTACATTGATAGACGCGAATCGACGCAACGTCCTTTAACTCCAATACTTGGATGTCTTCGTACTCTTGAAGGATGTTTGGTGCTTCGAAGTTGCATTTTTCCACCCCCAGAACTGAAATCCTGGTTCGGTTGATTTTTTCATGGCCGCAGTCGTATGCAATCAGCGCGAAACATCCAGAAATGCTGGTTACAATCAAGAGGATTTTCCACATGATCGCTTTTAGATTCCTGTGAAAGGGTTTTAATAGGATAATAAATTGAATATGTATGTACGTGGTAAATGTAGATGTTGATAGCTGAATTAAATGACGATTAAAGCTAACAATACTGGGATGAATATTACTGGAATTGTAATTGCTGAAACGGTAAGACACATATTTTAGTAATGGGTCTTACTAATTGCGTGTTCGATGTTTTAAGTGTGACCACTCGAGTTTGATCATCTTTACCTTTATGTAATTCAATGATTCTAGCTAACTTCCATGCTGACGGAGGAAGATTCTCGTCCTTCAAAATTACAAGATCTCCTATATTTACAGCTGGCCTCTCACATTTCCATTTTTGTCTTTGCTGCAGACAAGAGAGGTATTCTGAGGACCATCTTTTCCAAAAATCATTTTTGATTTTTTGCAAGTGCTGCCAACGTGATAATAAAGATATTTTTCCGCAGTCCCAGTCAGACTCCGGTAATGCTAGAGGAGCATTCCCAATGAGGAAATGCCCTGGGGTAAGGGGGGCCAGATCGTCTGGGTCTGCTGACATTGCACAGAGTGGGCGAGAATTTAATACCGCTTCGATTTGTGTGAGCACGGTATTAAGTTCCTCAAATGTCAATAATGTTTGGCCAACTATTCTTCGAAGATGGTACTTGATTGACTTGACTCCTGCTTCCCATAGTCCCCCAAAATGTGGCGCAGCCGGAGGAATAAAATGCCAGGCCACATTTTGCGCACTCAAATTTTCACAGGCTTCTCGAATATTTCTTCGGATCGCTTGGTCTAATTCCTTCTCAAGTATTCTAGCTGCCCCGATGAAATTTGTTCCATTATCGCTATAGATTTCCTTACACACTCCTCTTCTCGAGAAAAATCTGCGGAGGGCAGCAACGAAGGCCTCGGAAGTTAAGTCGCTCACCAGTTCAATATGAATAGCTTTCGTTGCGAAGCACACAAAGATAGCTATATACGCCTTGGACGTTTTTGCATTGCGTACCTTACTTAGTTTAACATTGATAGGACCCGCGAAATCAATGCCTGTAGCATAAAACGGTCGTTCCAAGTTTACTCGAGATGCGGGTAGATTACCCATAATCTGACTTGAAGTCTCTCTCCTCCAGCGAAAACACGCGATACATTGATGAAGTGTTTTATTCACTGCACTTTTGATGCCGGGTATCCAGTAATTTCGTCTTAATGTAGCTATTACAAGAGTTGGACCTCCATGTAAAGTTGATTTGTGGATGTGCGCGATGATTAAAGAGACCAACTTCGATGTGCGGGAGAGTATTATCGGGTGTTTTTCTGCATAGGTCAAATTGGAGTTCTCGAGGCGGCCTCCGACGCGTAAAATATTGCTGTCGTCCAAAAAGGGGTTTAATGAGCTTAGAGAACTTTTAGAAGATATAGGGAGCCATTTCTGTAGAGCTTCGACTTCGTGGAAGTATGAATAACGCTGGCTTTCCCGAATAAGGATGTACTTCGCCTCTTGTAATTCCTTTGCGCTGAGATACGGTTTGCCAGTTGTACTATCGTTCCTGACCCCCTTGCTAAAGAATCGGCGACAGAACGCGACAACTCTGCAAGCTCTAACAAAATCAGAAAATCGCTCTATGAGCTCTTCTGTGCCTGGTCTCACGTGAAGAGATTTGACCCTTTTTATTTCTTTGGACGAAATGTCATAGTCCAGCTCTACAAGAAGTGTTGGCCATTCTTCAGGACTCTTTGTCAGCCATTGTGGACCTCTCCACCATAATTTATTATTAACAAGCTCAGATGCGCGAACTCCTCTCGACGCCAGATCAGCGGGATTTTGTTCTGACGGTACGTGTCGCCAACGGCACTCCACTGTGTTGTTATGGATTTCAGACACCCGATTGGCGACAAAAGTTTTCCATTTATTTGGATGACCGCTAAGCCAAGCGAGGACCACTGTGGAGTCTGTCCAAAGATGTACAATTTCTACCTGCTTTAAGTGCTTTCGTAATTGAGCTACTAATTTCGACAGGAGATGTGCCCCGCACAATTCTAGCCGGGGAAGTGAAATTGTCTTAACGGGAGCGATTTTGGTTTTAGAAATGATTAATTGAGTCGAAACATTTCCGTCTGGGCTCAGGACGCGTGCATAGATCGTAGCAGCGTATGCACGTTCCGAACTGTCGCAAAATCCGTGATACTCAATTTGCGCGGCTCTCATATAACCTAGCCATCTGGGAATTTTTATTCGTTCGAGGGCTGTTAGATCAGAGCTAAACGCAAGCCATTCTTGAGATAAATTTCCGGGAAGATCAGTATCCCAATCGACGCCTAAAAGCCACAGTTTCTGCATTAGAATTTTCCCGCAAATAATTACCGGACTGAGCCACCCGGCGGGGTCGAATAATTTTGCGATTTTGGATAATATGCTGCGTTTGGTTGGTGTTCCGCTCATATCTATGTTTAACTTGTAACAGAAGTTGTCCTCCTTTGGATTCCAGCTTATTCCTAACGCTTTGATGGTAGAGGTTCCATCAAACAGAAGAACAGTTTCTTTGACTACGTCTTCAGGAACTAGATCCTGTAAGACTTCAGGATGATTTGCGGAAAATTTGCGCAAGTGGAAACCACCTTGTTTGAGTAGCGAAGTTAAATCCTTTCGTAGTTTTACAGCTTCTTGGATGCTGTCGCGCCCGGTCAAAACATCGTCGACATAAAAATCATTCGATAAGCATTTTGATGCTTCTGGAAAAGATTTTGCTTCATCGGTGGCTAATTGCTGGAGAGTTCGAATAGCTAAGTATGGAGCGCAGGAGATTCCAAAGGTAATGGTTAAAAGTCGATAATCCTTTACAGGATGATTTAGGTCTGCTCTCCACAATATTCGCTGATATTCAGTATCCTCAGGGTGTACCCAAATTCGACGATACATTTTCTCTATATCTGCTGAAAAAACAAATTTAGGAAACCGCCAATTTAATAATAGCATCGTAAGGTCTTGTTGAAGCAGCGGACCGATCATTAACAGCTGATTCAGAGATTTTCCTGACGACGTTTTGCAGGAGGCATCAAACACCACTCTTAACTTAGTTGTAGTGCTTGATTCCTTAACAACGCCGTGATGGGGCAGATAATTGGTTTTAAATGTTGCTATAGCTTCATTATTTGACCAAGATTGGTTTGTTTTTTCCCTAGGGGTGACTTCTTCCATCTGATTTGAACACAGATATTCCCTGAGGACTTCGTTATAATCTTTGAATAAGCCTTTGTTCCGAATCATTTTTTCGGTAGTTAAAAGGCGTCTCATAGCGATATTGCGCGAAGATCCTAAGCCTACTTCTAAGTTAGGCTTGAATGGTAACCGAACCATATACGATCCGTCGGGTCTCCGGCGATGTGTCGTCCGGTAGATTTCCTCGCATAACTTGTCTTCAGCGTTTTCAACGTGGATACTCGAAGGCTCTTCAAGTTCCCAAAATCTCTGAAGATCGAAATTCAGTTCAATTGTATTAATCAATGAAACGACTTCTATCCTTGGACCTTTCGGTAGGTGAGCGTGAATTTGCCCAGACAACACCCAACCGAAAATAGTATTTTGACCCAAGGGGGTACCAATGGGTCCGATTTTTACTCCGTCTTTCAAAATTAACGGGTAAATATCTGCTCCGATTAAAATATCTATTTTATTGGGTATATGATAGGTAGGATCGGCTAAAGGTAAATTTTCGATATGCTCCCATTTACCTTGTACCAATGCCTTAGATGGCAGTAAGTCAGTCAGCGTGTCAAGAGCTACCGCGTCTGCTTTCACGCTACGCTCTTCATATCTTGATTTTAAGGTAATGTTTACCATTTTACGTGAGCTAGCTGCTTCATTGTTTGCGAGCCCCGTGACTTTAACGAAAGTGTGACTCATTTTGAGTTTTAGACGTCGGCAGAGAGAATTAGTCACAAAGGTAACTTGAGATCCGGGGTCTATCAAGGCTCGTGCAATTTGAAGCCCCTGCGGCGATTCAACGTACAATAAAGCAGTGGCCAGCAGCACCTGGCTATTTTCCGACAAAAAAAGGGATGATACACTGGTAGCTGCTGTTTGTGCTTCGGATTGTTGGGGTGGGTCATGACGGGCTACTTGACCTTTTTTTGTATTTCTGGACGTAGACTGCTCGCCTGATTTTTCAGAAGAGGCATGCAACAGCGTGTGGTGCTTTCCTCGGCATTGCGTGCACCTTGAAGTACTTAAGCATTTGTTAAGTGTATGATATCGGCCTAGACAATTGATGCAATATCCATTTGCTTTGGCAACCTTTAGCCGTTGAAACGGTTCAAATTTCAAAAATTTTGGGCATAAACGAATAGAATGAAACTCATGACAGAGTTTACATGATGCCTGAGCCATATGAAAATTTTTGCAATTCACCTTGTTGTTTTCATCCCCTTTTTTATTCTCATAGGATTTTGACTTCGCGCCTGATATCGCTTCCAAGGTGCGAAATCTGAGCTCTAAGAATTTCTTAAGCTCGCCCCATTGCGGGACATCGGTTGTGTCGCCTATAGATAATTCCCATTCTTTATGCGTTTCTGCTGGAAGCTTTTGTACAACCAGGTGAACGATAATGGGATCCCAGTGCAAAGTATTAATTTGCACGTTGTTTAGTGATGCAATGCAATCACTAGTTACGTCCAGAAGACCTTTGAGAGAATGTGCAGTCTCAACTGCAATTTTTGGTTGAGAGGTGAATGTCTTAAGCAGCGATGATACTAGAATACGTTTGTTTTCGTATCTTTCTGTTAATGCTTTCCAAGCGGATGCGACATTGCAAATTGCTTTATGACATTTGAAGCCTCACCTATCAATGAAGTTTTTAAATAGTGAAACTTTTGCACATCCTCCAGATTAGGATTTTGGTGAATCACTGCAAGATATAAATCTCGAAAGCTGATCCACTCATTGTAGTTACCGGAAAATTTTGGTAACGAGATTCTGGGCAGATTTGACTGCCCTAATGATTTTGATTCTGAAGCGGTAGATGCAATTTGAGGAGCTGCCCGTGGGACTGTTGGGTCACTAACTCGTGCAGCCTTCTCTAAATTTTCCGCATTTTCTATGAGTTCACCTTTGATGTCATAGAAAATTGCTTCCTGAGATCCGAAGAAGTCTTCTTTGAAATACTTCAACTCAGAGTCTTCCGCAGTTTTAATTTGGTTTAATTTAGCTTCGTTGGCTAAAAAACCTTGCCAAAGATCATGCCAGCCGTTTATACGCGCAACGAAAAACCCATGGGTGCGTCTGGCATGCGGGGTCTTTTTTGTATTCGAGATAAATTTACTCATTTGCTCGATGAGAGCCTCTTGAGCTTGAATAATGGATGATACACTTTCCATTTTGATAATTTGCACTTCACGTTCACTTAGTTAGGAAACTGGGACTTACGTTTTGGAGAAAAAGGATGATGCTGGATGCTGTATCCGGCTCGAAGGACCAATGAAAAATGCTGTCCTAGATTCCTTGTGACCTGAAAAGCACAAAACACCGCCAACACTCCAACTTCCGATAGCACTCAAAAAAATAGAACTGGATAGCTGGATAACTTAATGCTTTATTACACAAATTAAATGTTTATCACATATAACTTTACAACAATGATAAAACACAAATTTACAAAATTAGATTTAACAAAATGATTTAATAAAACAAAATTACATTAACAAATGATTTCATAGAACACTAACTAGTAAAGATTTAAATGAATTGACTTAGCGAAAGATGGTTGAAGTAGACCCCGCGCGTTGAATGTTGTTGGAAGACTGCTTAGGATCCCGTCCGAATCCTATTCCTCCAGGTCGATGGCATTGCCCTCAGCTCCGGACGTCTCCAGTTTCGGGTGGTCAGCACTCGCGATGTCGATCAGCCAAATCCATTTTGATGTGCTCTTTGTTATGGGGGCACACTCTCCAGGGCCCGGCTAAAGCGCCTGGTCTGGTGGTGTGTGGCATGCGCGAGCTGGCAGGCTAGCATATGCGGTAGTGTGGGGGGGGTTGTGCCGGTAGGCCACCCGAAGCCACCAGAGCGAGAATGCCCATAACGAAAATTCTCGCGCGACGGAAAACAAGGTACGGGGGAAAACGAGCAGAGCAAACCGAACCCCTGCTACTGCCGTGGATGACTCTCAGGGGGGGTTCTGGTGGAATGAACCCCCACACTGGCCGATGCCCCAACCTCCCTTCGACCTCCCCTTGGCCCAAAAATATTTGGGGAGGTCCCTTTATATTTACCGCAAAATCAACAAAAGAAAATATCAGCTCCCATGACCCCTACGAGGGGTTAGCCCGGGTTATGGTGTCATTGGAGGGAGGAGAGGTGACCCAGAGAAAATTGAAACAATTTAAAGTAAGTTGAACATACCTGAATCTATTTTGTTCTTTTCATACTTATTTACAAAATTTTACAATTGTTAAGCCGTTGGGCGCCTTGCTGCTGCTGCTGTCGCTGCCGCTGCTGATGACGTCGCTGTTGCTGCGGATGTTGTTGCCGGTAAAGCTGCTGTTGCCGCCGCCCGGCACCCTGCCTCTTCATATCTGGCCCCGAAGAGGTGCCGGTGTCCTTGAGGGGGCATAGGAACCAGGTCACAAGGTATGTATATTTTTTTTTTCTTGTTTTTCCAATTATTGTTTGAATTTAGGTATACGTTTAGTTATTTACTTAGGGAGGGTTTTCGCAAAATTGTTTATTTATGTACGAGTGTAGTCATATGTTCACTTATGTATATGTATATGAGTGTATGTTATTGTATGTTCACTTAAGTATATGTTTATATGTTCGCTTATGTATATGATTATTTGCTCACTTATTTAGTTATCTCAATGTTTATTTGGTTATTTAGAAAGTGATTTAAATGTTCATTTATTTTGCTAGTCACTTAATTTAGGCTATTAAATGTTCGTCTTTTAATGTCTTTTCCTATGGAAGTACTTTTCTAAAGTCCGGTTTATTTTTGGGTAACTAACACCTTACGCACTTAACTTTTACATAGATTAACGGGGTTATAATTTCTACAATTGTCCTGAATTCCTCTTATTTATAAATTTTAATTTTAATTTTTTTTATAGAACAGGTCGGTATTCACTTGTAGTTGTTCTTGACTTAAATATTCTCGTCTTTTTTTTTTTTTCTTAAGTAAAGTCTAACCGCACCTTTTGCTAAAGAACTTAATTTATAGTTCTTATTTTTACAATTCCTTTTTCTTTTCTCTTCTAGAGTCGGCACATCACTACTTAACTTAACGGTAAGTCACTTTGTTACAGTTTCTTTTTTCTTGTTCTTTTTAAGATAGAATTTTAATATTTTTAATTGTACATTTACTAAATTTGTTTTTTTTTCCTTTTAGGTTTTGGCACGCACTCGAACTGCACTGTGAGTACGTTTTGGAATCACATAATTGGGCGCGAATTACAATCGTCTTTAATTTTTTCCAGGTCCCGGTCGGCACTATTCAATGTCTAAATTTTCCCGGAACTTCCTTTTTACTTTTTAACTCTCGCGCCGACTTTTCCGTTTTAACTTTAATTCCCGACTCGACTAACTTAATTTTCCCGACTCAATTTCCAAATTTTCCGGACCTTTTTAATGCTCCCTAACCGACTTTTCTCTTTTTTTTTTTTTTTTTCGCCCGACCAAACTCTTCTAATTTTTCACGCGACTTAACTCCTCCAGAACTTCAGCCCAACTCCTTTCCCAGCTTCCGACCGACTCCCCTAAAAATCGACGCCACGCTCGCGATCTCCCGGCCGTCCGCGTGCCTCCAGCGCGTGCCGTTGCCGATCCCGCTGCCATCCACTCACATATCGACGCGCCAGCCAATCAAGCGCTTACCGTCGATGTGCGAGTCGATGCCAACGGGATCGAGCTACGCTTTTCGCTGTGGCTGGGGCCTGGCTCGAGGCAGCTGAGTGCACCGTGCACTTTTGGTGCCGGCTCGAGCTTCTCGTTCGCGTGAATTTTTCTGTGGGACCAGGCTCGAGGTGCACAATTTGCCTCGATCGCCAGGCCCGCGCCGCAATTTTTCTTCGCTTTAACTGTCCCTCGAGCTGCGAGCGCCGAGCTCTGGTGCTATTTTTAGCTACAAAACTCCGCGTTCGCAGTCCGAGAGACAGCCCCTTTGCGGTACCCGCCAACAGGCGCCGTAAAGTTTTTGCTGAGCTGCCGACGTTAAAATTTTTCGCCAGCCATAGGCGGCGTGAAATAAAAATGATGTTTTATGCTTTCCAGGACAGAGAATCGGGGCCAATGTTTGGCCCTGACCACATCACCATCAGGTACTTTGAGCTCGGCCCCCGAGCTCAAAGGAGCTGAAAAAAGGTCAGGGAATGTAAAGGTGCCCAACATGTGGTACGACCCACGACCCGAGTCTAGCCCGAGACTGAGCTAGCCGGCCAAAATCAATGCTGGACCTCCCTGTACCCTAATGAGAGGTCAGCTCGGTCCTGCACCAACTTGGCCACTCTCTCGTACTGGCACAGAGAGCCTGCCCTAATGAGAGGCGGGTCTCCCTGTCAGTAAGAGAGAGCTGCTATCTCATCTCGGACCAGCCCGAAGCGTGAGGACCTAATGGCTTGTTGTTCACAGAACAAACATATGGTAAAGGTGGTGGCTGTAACCCAACCCCTCGCGGTCATCCCAGGCCCAAGATGAACATCCGTTCTTCGGATCCGACTCCCTCCAGACTCCAACGATAGGGCGCTGCTGTTCACGGGAGTCCGGAGGTGGGGGTTGTCATGAAATTTGCGATGAAAAAACTTATTCTACAGGAAGGCGATCTCCTGCCGGATCCCTTGTAATGCAGTCTTTGCTAAGGTATGGGACAAATTGGAGGGCAAGAACTCCAAGTCGAAATTACAAAACTAGAGGGGTTGTGAAAAAATTGGTGAGGTAGAAATTGGGCGTGAAGGGAGATTGAAATTTACCAAAAATGAAAAAACTAAGATGATAGAGCAGATTTATCTGCTGTGACCACTACTTGGTAGCTTGAAACATTGAAAGGTTGTGGTTCTAAAACCAGGCAAAATCGAGTTTTACCACTCAAAAAGGAGCTGAGAGATGTGCCGAGACGTAAGAACCATGAAAGTCAGAATTGTACGATGCCGAGATGTATGAGCCCTGAAAGTCAGAATTGTACGATGCCGAGATGTGTCGAAGCTTTTCGTTATCCATTGGAACGTAAGATCATGAGACCATGAAACCATGAGACCATGAGACCATGAGACCATGAGACCACCGAAGGGCAAGCACGCAGGTTGCAGACAAGGGTGGTGAAAACAAAATTGAAAATTGGAATGATTTTTCAGAAAGTTGAAAAATATCTATATAGAGCAAGAATAGATCAGGCTAGTAAAATCGATACGACAAAATTGGTTGAGTTGTGATGTTATTTATTCTGCGATGATGGCAGTTAAACCATCATATCTGCGGGTATTTCGCAAAGGATAAAATGATTGAGCAGCGGAATAGCTGGAGATGAACTTCCAGCGACACCGAATGGGAGAGAGAATATTTCAGAGGGAAGGTAGCCGTACCGACCCACCCCGCGAGAGGCCAGCAACCGGCGACGACGGGAGGGAACTCCCGGTCAGGTGGCTGGCACACCAAAAAGCCAACCCCTGCAATTCCGGGGAGTCCTCCCGACGTTCCCGGATGCCAGTTCCGCAGAATGGGCAAGCAAAGCCCCTCCCGACCCGTTCCCCTCGAGGTAGAGAGATCCCCGAAACCCCGAGTACGCTTGCTGGCTGACGAAGCCAACATCCTCAATTCTCAAGAGGTTCCGGGTCACCCTCAAACCTGAGGGTTGCAGGCCGGCCCTCTTGATTAAGAAGGTAGGAAGAAAACTGCAGATAAATTTTTCAGGATGGGTATTGGTTGGGATAGGGTTAGGGATAAGGAACTCTAACTAGGATGGGAGAAGGGGGTTTAAAAAGGGTGTGTCCACCGCATAAGCGAGCAGAGGCGGCTTCTGGACACACACACGCTACCAGTTAGGCTGGTCGGATACCTTCTTAGGGCTACCGAAAACCATTTGGATGGGTGGAGAAGCTCCATTACGGATTGCCGCGGTGGAGTTTCCCAATTTTTTCTTCGACATAAGTGCAAATGTTAGAGGTACTGGCATTTCGAAGAGGTTCAAGTAAAGGGTATTTAGAAAAGTGATCTAAAGCGATCAATATACAGACTTTTCCTTTCTTTGTTCTAGGATAAGGACCCAGGAGATCGAGATAAACTCGTTGCCAAGGTCGTTCGGTCTTAACTTGTGTGCCCATGGGTGGTCTTAAGGTGGTGTTAGATGGTTTCACCTCTTTACAAATGTCGCAAGACAGTATGTATTCACGTGTCTCAACTGTCATACCTGGCCAATAGAAATGTCTGCGAAGTCTTGCTAAGGTTTTACCAATTCCGCCATGAGCTGCTAAAGGTGGATCATGAGCTCGAGATATAACGTCTTTAGTTAATGCACTAGGCACCCATAACTTCCACGCCTCTTCTTCCTGAACGGGATCACCCGACCGTGGTTGAGTTCGTATGTAAACATATTCATCACGAACTATTAACTCAGGGAAACGATCTTTATTTTTCTCAATACGTTCTTTGAGTTCGGCATATTCAGAAGATTGGAAGTGTGGTGAGTCAAGATCAATTTCAGGACCAGGGTCTTCTAATGAGCTAGCATTTATTTGGTCGCAGTGAATTCGTGACAAGGCGTCTGGAACAACATTCAGTGTTCCTTTACGGTGTTCGATACTGAAGTTGAAAACTTGTAATTTTAGGCTTCATCGGGCCAGACGACCACTAAGGTCTTTTTGATTCATGAGCCACTGCAGGCTAGCGTGATCAGTTATGATCTTAAATGGCATTAGCTCGACATAAGCACGGAATTTTTTCAGACTTATTATGGCCGCAAGACATTCTAATTCAGTTACTGTATAATTTCTCTGAGCAGAATTGAGCTTCTGAGAAACGTACGCGATTGGTTTTTCTTTTCCTTCGTCGTCTAATTGTAAAAGCACGCCTCCGACACCTTGACTACTCGCGTCGCACTGAATAATGAAAGGTTTATTAAAGTCAGGACTCGACAGCAATGGAGCGGTGGTAAGTAATTTCTTTAATTCTTCGAAAGCAACCTGAGCTTCGTCAGTCCACGTATATTTATTAGATTTTTTCAACGTGTCTGTAATTGGAGCGCTCAGCTCCGCGAAATTTGGAATGAACTTTCGATACCAACCGGCCATGCGAAGAAAACGTCGAGCCTGTTTAAGAGTTTTAGGCGACGGGTAATTTACTATCGCTGCGATTTTGTCTGGGTCCGTCTTGATGCCCCCTTCTCCAACTATGTACCCCAAGTACTTAGTCTCTTTCAAGCAAAATATGCTTTTTTCGACATTTTTTGTGAGGCCTGCCTTTTTGAGACAACTGGCCACTTGAGACAGAAGTTCTAAGTGGGTATCAAAGTCTTCGGACAAAACTAAAAGGTCATCAAGATACACCAAGACATTTTCGCGGAGATTATACGGTATTACTTTGTCCATCAGTCTGCACATCGTTTGCGGAGCGTTGCAGAGCCCGAATGGCATCACTGTGAAGTGATAGAGGGGATGGCCAGGCACCGTAAAAGCGGTCTTCTCCCTGGAGCGTTCCTCCAGTGGTATTTGCCAAAAAGCGTCCTTCAAGTCCAGGCTGGTTATAAATTTAGCCGACGGAATGCGACTCAGTGTACCATCAATGTGTGGCAAAGGATAAGCATCCTTTTTGGTTACCGAGTTCACTTTCCGGGCGTCGAAACACAGCCTGAGCTTTCCGGGCTTCCGCACCAGTACCACTGGGGAGCTCCACGGGCTCTGGCTTTCCTCTATCACTCCAAGCGAGCGCATTCGGCTCAGCTCGGCATCCAGCAACTTCTGGACAGCTGGTGACACAGGATAGAACCTTTGTTTAATCGGGGCGGCTTCGCCGACATCAATTACATGTTCAAGAAGGTTTGTTTTCCCTAAACCCAGGGTAGCAAACGATGGAAAAAGAGATTTGACGTAGTCTAGCCTACGTTGTTCAGCAGGTGGCAGGATATGTTGTTGGGAATCAATCGATTCCGCGATCGGGGCATCCAACGAAGCCAACGGCCCTAGGACATCTGGCGCTAGACCAAAAGTTGACTTGGTTTGGCCACGAAAAGTGACATCAAGGTCAGCATGACCGTGTACTTCGGGCTTGGCCCCGTTGGCTACCTCGATCGTGGATCGATATCTTGCCCAATTAAGTTTTTTGTCGGACAACAATTTCTCCGATCCTTGACCAAGTACGCTAACACTAGCTCCAGTATCGAGCAAGCCAGTCAACTTAGTTCCCAAGAGTTGGATTTCAGCATAAGGCCTTACGTCCTTTTGCACTGACACGAATGCGGAGGCTAGTTTACGCCTGGTTGCGAGAACGCGTCGCCAGAAGGCACGAATACGAAGTGACGAGCGTTCAGGGGTGGTACTTTTTCGTACACTGGGTTCAGGAAGTCTTGAAGGTTGAAGAGCCGACATGAAAATTCTCTCCCGAGCAATTCTATATTCTTTCCACCGCTGATGGAGTGGTTTACAAGGGTAAACAAGCGGAACGGTATTTTGAATTCTTGCAGGCGGTTCTGGCCTAGCTAAAATAGTAATAGTTCGAGAGGGAGGATCCTGTGGCTCGGCATACGTAGAGTCGGACTCAACACAGTCTTCGACAGTAACAATGTCAGGGACATATGATTCAGGTCTTACGGACACATCAGGTAAGTTAGGTTTTTCAACAGAGAGAGGCAATTCCTTTGTGCTAAAGGCAACCTCGGGGCTTCGAATCACGGCTGCGGATGAGAGGGAACAGTCTCGCCCGCCTCCGCAGCCGACAATATCGCTCGTTGAGGTCGAGAGCTGGTGTTGCTGCTCTCGA
The DNA here is from genome assembly GCA_933228815.1 of Machimus atricapillus. Lineage (NCBI taxonomy): Eukaryota > Metazoa > Arthropoda > Insecta > Diptera > Asilidae > Machimus > Machimus atricapillus. The sequence goes on from OW121788.1 coordinate 11,019,068, forward strand.
CCCGAGTCTTGTTTTTTTGAGAGCAGTTGGAGCAGCGGGGTTTGACTGTCCCCTTCCTGCCGCAGCCGTAACAGAAGAAGCCCGTTGGCTCCCTGTCACAATCGTGGTAGTAATGCCCTTCGGCCTCGCAATTCCAACATTTGAGTTTAGGTGGCTGGTATTTTGCCACGACCCCTACAGCGTCAATATAAGGTTCGATAGCGTCTACAGGCTCTGTACACCAAGGCATAATTTCTTCAACCCGGGCACGAGGTTGAGCAGACGACGGCAACATAGCTCTGGATCGTTCTTTCGTAGCTTGTATTTCCGTTACTAAAGCCCTCAACTGACCGATAGTGTCTGTACGGTGCAGACATAATTTATCTTGAATATCAGGGAGTAATCCCGTTCGTACTCTCTGCACCGGGTTCGGGCATTGGAAATTTAAGTTGATTTCGCAGACTAATCAAAGCCTGGTAATACATGGTAAAAGTTTCGCCAGGTTGCTGTCGCCTGCCCAGCATCTGCCGGTGGATGTCTACGTCCAGGGTGAGACCACCCCAATTAGCTTTTAAGGCATTTTTGATTTGCTGCCAGGTAGGAGTATGTGTACCCCTTAGGAATGTCCAGTACCAATTAAGGAGCGAGTCGCTCAACAACTGGTGAAAATTTCTGACCAGGAGCGAAAAATCACTCCGAAGAGTGTTGTGGGTTAACAATTCGGCCCGGAAGATGAATTCCTCCAAACTGAGTTTCTTGTTGTCCCCGTCGTACTGCAGCTTCCAATTACGAATTGGGCTAATGCAACGTCTGTGATTGGAATGTGACCCATGAGGATCAACCACCGGTGGGGGTGGTATGGGGTAAAGCGGAGGTGGTATATCTACCCTGCCTAGCGGAGGAGCTGGCTGGGTGGTTGAGGGGACCGAGGTGGTGAAGCTTGGCCTAGGGGTCCCCCTAGAGAACTCTTCACGCAGTTCTTTCATGCCTTTAGCGACCTCCTTCTTCACTATTCCAGAAATTTGATTCGTGAGCCCCGCAAGCAATGTGTTCGTGGAGACCCACCCTGAATCCTCAGGGGCACGTGTGGGGTTAAGCGAATTTTTTGTTACCTTTAGGGGCTGTTGCGTCACCGTTGGCGGGTCCGTGAAGTCGAAGGACTGATCCTGGTTGGGCGTATCTGTTTCTTCTAATTCTAAATCCCGAAGTTGTTCAATCGGTGCAGTGCCCGTCGCGTCGGACTCGTGAACCGCAGCAGCCGCTTCGTCCGACCCCTCGGCAGAGAATAGTCGCCGCGCCGATAGCCGCGTATTATGAGGATTTTTCGGCATTTTCCACGCCCGCGATACTCGAAGGTGAACGTTCTGCTCGAAATTGGAAGCCGATTAATTGTTTTTCTCGTCGCTAAAACCGATAGCGCGTCAGCTGTCGTCCTAAAGATGGCTGAGATGGTAAAGAAATCCCGAATGAGAAGAAGTCGGTTCTGGCAACCTTCCGAAACCGCCACGTTACGTTCCCAAAGAACACGAAAATTTTCCCCAAAAAATGTTAAATTTTGTTTTCTCAATTTGAAATTCTAACCGGGACGAGTTAATGCTCTAAAAATGCCAACAGATTAGCAAATTATTGGTTTACGGTAAGTGCCAACCCTTTACAATATTATTATTATTAAACAATTCTTCCTTTTCATTTCCAGGACAAAAAAATGATTATATATCTAGATGTAATTATTATATGAATATTGTTACCAAAAACAAATTTTGTACATGTGTTTATCACAAGTTTTCTTCCCCTTTTGTTTTCCAAACAATGGTTTCGATTTGATCATACAACAATATTTCTCTGGTCCACCTCTCCTCTCCAACTTCCGCCGAAGAAGAGAAAAAAAAATGCGAAATTTTTCCTTGTTGACTGAGTTGATTGATAAAAAAACAAAAGAGAGCCATCCACTGCCACCGAGCATTCGGCCCGCCGACAGGATGTGGTGAGGGAAGGAGCCTTACCAGTTTCACCGGCAGGGACTGCGAGGCGGGGCACGACCGAAGGACCCTCCCGGTCAGGTAGCTGGCTCACCAACTAGCCAACTCCTGCAATTCCAGGGAGGACTTCGGACGTCTCCACCACGCAGGCCCGACAGGGTCGCTGGCAAAGCCCCCCCGCTATCAGTTTCTCCCTAGGATGGAGCCTCCCGGAGACCTCGAGTAGGCTTGCTGGCTGATGAAGCCAGCATCCTCAATTCTCGAGAGGCCTCCTGAAGCCTCCAGCCCCGATAGGGCCTCGAAAGGAAAATGGTAGGTAAGCGAAATTTTGGGAGCCCTAGGCTCAAAGGGATGGGATAGGGATGGCCCCACGTTGGGCGCCATATTGGTTATGGGGGCTCTCCAGGACCCGGCTAAAGCGCCTGGTCTGGTGGTGTGTGGCATGCGCGAGCTGGCAGGCTAGCATATGCGGTAGTGTGGGGGGGGTTGTGCCGGTAGGCCACCCGAAGCCACCAGAGCGAGAATGCCCATAACGAAAATTCTCGCGCGACGGAAAACAAGGTACGGGGGAAAACGAGCAGAGCAAACCGAACCCCTGCTACTGCCGTGGATGACTCTCAGGGGGGGTTCTGGTGGAATGAACCCCCACACTGGCCGATGCCCCAACCTCCCTTCGACCTCCCCTTGGCCCAAAAATATTTGGGGAGGTCCCTTTATATTTACCGCAAAATCAACAAAAGAAAATATCAGCTCCCATGACCCCTACGAGGGGTTAGCCCGGGTTATGGTGTCATTGGAGGGAGGAGAGGTGACCCAGAGAAAATTGAAAAAATTTAAAGTAAGTTGAACATACCTGAATCTATTTTGTTCTTTTCATACTTATTTGCAAAATTTTACAATTGTTAAGCCGTTGGGCGCCTTGCTGCTGCTGCTGTCGCTGCCGCTGCTGATGACGTCGCTGTTGCTGCGGATGTTGCTACCGGTAAAGCTGCTGTTGCCGCCGCCCGGCACCCTGCCTCTTCATATCTGGCCACGAAGAGGTGCCGGTGTCCTTGAGGGGGCACAGGAACCAGGTCACAAGGTATGTATATTTTTTTTTTTCTTGTTTTTCCAATTATTGTTTGAATTTAGGTATACGTTGAGTTATTTACTTAGGGAGGGTTTTCGCAAAATTGTTTATTTATGTACGAGTGTAGTCATATGTTCACTTATGAGTGTATGTTATTGTATGTTCACTTAAGTATATGTTTATATGTTCGCTTATGTATATGATTATTTGCTCACTTATTTAGTTATCTCAATGTTTATTTGGTTATTTAGAAAGTGATTTAAATGTTCATTTATTTTGCTAGTCACTTAATTTCACTTCATTGCGGGTAGTGGGTTTTGTGTTTTATTAAGTATTATAAAGCCCCACACAATGCGTGCATTCGCCAAACATTTGACGATGCGTCTCACTTGACGAGGTGTGTGGGAGCTTCTACGAAGAATATTTGTCATTCGTCCTTTCCAGCCGAACTTCGTGATGCGTCGACTTGCCTCGTCATTCGCGTATGCGTTTATTTCCACAAATATTTGCTGTGTGTGGCGGTTTGACGAGGTATGTGGGAGACATTCGTCCCTCGTACGAGGCAAATATGCGTTATGCGTGTGCTTCCCACCGATGATGGGAAAGAGGCGAACATTTGTGCGCTGATTCTATATTCTTTGAACGTAAAATCGACTTTATGACATATTAACTTAGGCCACTTTCAAAATAAACGGCTCATATACTGGACGGCTAATACGCGCCTGTAAAACGAGACCAGTTTTAACCTATAGGCTTTAACCTTTTGAGAAAATTATGCCAATTAAAATGCCCAACAATCCCATACAATTATGAATAAACATAACTAGATAAAAAATAATTAAGTTATCACGAATCGATTTCTCTTACATCTCGCTCATTTTTTAGTTTATTTATAATAAATATAATAACAGCTGATTTTAATTTGGTTTTTGTGCTATTACTGGTGTCTAATTTACGTTTTTTGTTTTTCAAAACAAATCAATTTAATATGAAGAAAAAAGTGTTTTGCAGTGCATTGCATTTATCGGGGTTGTGCCATATTCATTCGAATATTTTATTAAGTTGTCCGCCCATTATATGGGATTCAAAAAATCCTCAACGCAAGATGAGGAACGTAATGGTTCGCAATGCTTCGGCCTTTATTCAAGGATAACATCCACCACCTTCTCTTTCGTTTATCTACCTTTTCAATTGCAATTAATCACTCATTATTACATTAGCAATTATTTCGTTTACACTGGCCATTCTGGGATCAAGAAAAAAACTCTGTGCCAAACATTCGGCGAGTGATTTCAAGCAAAAGTTTGACGAATGAACGAGTATTGTGGGAGCAAAGAGTAAACGCAGAAAATGTTCGGCATATGCACTTGGACGAAGAAGACGAAAGTGTGGGAGCTCACACAAGGCGAGGGAAATATTTGGCGAATAAGTAGACGCAGAAATTTTTAAAATGTTTGGCGAATGCACGCATTGTGTGGGGCCGGCTTAAGACGAATAACTTCGCAACGCGCCGTCGGATTCGAGTGCGGTTTTTCTCTTGAGAAAGGCTACGTGACAGGGAACTTCCCTCAAAGCTTCTTCTCAACAAAAGTTTCGATCTTCCCATACAAAACATCGGCAGAATGAAGGGTCAAGGTCAAATTTTGGGCTTTGAAATAGATGTTCTATATGTGATATCTATATATATAAAAAATATTATAATTTAAAAAAACTAAAAAACACTTTTATCGCGCACTAAAAGGTATAAAATAATTAAATTAAATAAACTTTAATTTGTTACGATATATGCATGTTACCCTTCCCAATATTTTAACTTTATTGTAGGGTTAACGCGAACATATATTTTTTTATTCAATATGTGACGGATGATAGATATGCTAGGTAGTTATTAGTAAACTTATCACTTCTTTTATGTCCAATGAGTAATTCAAAAAGTGTGGAGCGCTTTTTGGTTATGTGTACTTTTAATTAATTTAGACAAAGCGCTCCACACATTTTGAATTACTCATTGGACATAAAAGAAGTGATAAGTTTACTAATAACTACCTAGCATATCTATCATCCGTCACATATTGAATAAAAAAATATATGTTCGCGTTAACCCTACAATAAAGTTAAAATATTGGGAAGGGTAACATGCATATATCGTAACAAATTAAAGTTTATTTAATTTAATTATTTTATACCTTTTAGTGCGCGATAAAAGTGTGTTTTTTAGTTTTTTTAAATTATAATATTTTATTTTATACTTTTCAGTCTTAAAATGACTTTAACATGCTAATCATGGCATTGTCATCCAAACTAAACGTGTATGCAAAATTTCAGCTCAATCGTAAACCGGGAAGTGGGTCAAATTTAACTCCCAAGATTCCTTTACACATAACTAAAAAGCGCTCCACAGTCCGCCATATTGGACTTAGAATGACGTCACTTAGCTAATCATGCATTGTCATCCAAACTAAACGTGTATGCAAAATTTTAGCTCAATCGGAAGCCGGGAATTGGGTCAAATTTAACTCCCAAGATTCCTTTACACATAACTTAAAAGCGCTCCACAGTCCGCCATATTGGACTTAGAATGACGTCACTTAGCTTATCATGCATTGTCATCCAAACTAAACGTGTATGCAAAATGTCAGCTCAATTGGAAACCGGTAAGTGGGTCAAATTTAACTTCCAAGATTTGTTTACGCATAACCAAAAATAACCAAAAAAGGGTTCCACAGTCCGCCATATTGGACTTAGAATTACGCCACTTAGCTTATCATGCATTGTCATCCAAACTAAACGTGTATGCAAAATTTCAGCTCAATCGGAAACCGGCAAGTGGGTCAAATTTAACTTCCAAGATTTGTTTACGCATAACCAAAAATAACCAAAAAAGGGTTCCACAGTCCGCCATATTGGACTTAGAATTACGCCACTTAGCTTATCATGCATTGCGATCCAAACTAAACGTGTGTGCAAAATTTCAGCTCAATCGGAAACCGGGAAGTGGGTCAAATTTAACTTCCAAGATTCCTTTACACATAACCAAAAAGCGCTCCACAGTCCGCCATATTGGACTTAGAATTACGCCACTTAGCTTATCATGCATTGTCATCCAAACTAAACGTGTGTGCAAAATTTTAGCTCAATCGGAAACCGGAAAGTGGGTCAAATTTAACTTCCAAGATTTGTTTACACATTACCAAAAAAGCGCTCCACAGTCCACCATATTGGACTTAGAATGACGCCACTTAGCTAATCATTCATTGTCATCCAAACTAAACGTGTGTGCAAAATTTTAGCTCAATCGGAAACCGGCAAGTGGGTCAAATTTAACTTCCAAGATTTGTTTACATAGTTACAAGTGAAGCTAATAAAAGTGTGTTAATATATAGATATTATACTATACGTTGAAAAACCTACTTACTATGGCCTTACTTACTATGGCCACATTAAAAAAAACGCGCCGCTTACTCTACATCAAGGTGGTGTGGAAATGAGTTTTTTGGCCAAAATGCGTGTTGGAGTACACTTTGCGGCGCTCGTACGCCTAAACTATTGACTTTATGAAAAAAAGGTACATACATAATTTGTAGGTAATTGTCTCTAGTTTCATTTTGTATATAACTGTTTTTATCGTAAAATGAGTCGGAAAGGAGATATTGTCAAAAAACTGCTTTTAGGCGCCATTTTTCCAATGTGGCGCCGCGAGCGGCAAAAATACGAGGTCGCAAAGTCAAATTCGGAAAGAGCACCTCAAAATCTATAAAATTACCAATTTTCAAAACTCCCGGAAAACTTTCCAGGTAAAACTCCCAAATGACTGGACTATCTCCCGATGCATCGAACAAGGACGAGTCTTTCCCGCCCCCGCCTCAAGCACTTGTTATGGGCCTGTGGGAACCGTCTTGTAAAAAACCCCATCGGCGGGATGCTTTCTGAACTTCCGGCGGGCATCCCTTGTGTGCCGGATGTAGAATACAAGGGAAGTGGGAACCTTACTACTCACTATTCCTGCGATTGTTGAATTTAGCCGAGTAGGGAAATCACAGCAGCAGGCTTGATGACCAACTGTGGCTAAGTGTTGACGCCACAAGCTGTACAGACTCCGTCTTAAAACGCTGGGAGGAAGAGCAGCAATCACTGCTCTGGATGAGCCAACCTGGACTGAGACAAGCAAAAAGATTTATCAAACCCTCGTGGAAAGAGGCGACAAATCTCCTCTAGCTGGACAAAGCCGGACTAAAAATCATCACGGACCTGCATACGGGTCACTGCCTGCTAAATTATCATCTCAAAAAGGTAGGCCTAAAAGAAGTTGATTCGTGTCGCTTCTGCCTTGAAGAAAAGAGACGGCAGAGCATGTGCTGTGCGAATGCCGAGCCCTATGCCGCCAGAGGCTGTCACACTTTGGAGGCTCTTTGGTGACCCCATGAGTAGTGTCAAAGGCGGCTCCCCAGGACACAATAGCCTTTTATAAAGGTCTTAATATAAATGGGGATTAAACTAAATTGGGTCTGCACAAAAGATCTAACCAGGTCGCGTTGCCTAAGGGAGGCGGTCCTCTACTGTGCGACCCTTTGTTCTAAAAATAATCTATATAAATAAAAATGAATCGCCAAATGTGTTGCTAAACGCAAAACTCGAGAACGGCTCGACCAATTCAGCTAATTTTTTTTTCATATTTTCCTTAAGGCACAAGGAAGGTTCTTATGGAGAGAAAAAACCTAAAAATTGCTTGGAAAATAGTAAAAACAACACTTTTCTTTTCCCGCCAAAATCACAGAGTAAATTTAAGTCAAAGTAACACTTTCCATGCAAAAAATGTATGTCAAAGTTTACTGAGATGATTTTACGACAGAAGTTTTACACGGAATTTCAATTCAAAAGAGTAGTTTTTAGAGTATGTGGACCCATAATTTAAAATTGATTTTCATAAAATATAGTGGATTTTGAGGTAAGATTTGGTGAAAGCGAAATTTTGCAAACAATTACATTGATCAGTCATTGGTTTTTAGCGATGCTCGATTAGTTTTGATTTGATACACGAGGATTTCAAGATTGTAAAATTCTCAGTGAAGAATAACAAGGTAATTTCGATAGATTTCGTTCGTCCTCTTCTAATTTCAACATTTTTAAAGGTATATAAAAGCTTTTTAACCAAAAATTAAACCGACAAAAAAGGATTTGAAAAATGAAAAATAAAATAAACCCTTTTAGTCTGAATAACTGAGCATCTAAATTAATGTAAGTAACTAATTATTAGTCGGCACCAAACAAACAAAAAATTTTTCCTTTGGCGCCAATATCGTTCAAAAGGCTGCAGTTTCCAGTCAAAGTTTCATTTGGCCTCACGATAAATAAGTCCCAGGGTCAAACATTCTCTCTGCTCTGGTGGGCATTGACTTGAAAAAGGATTGTTTTTCCCATGGGCTGGGCAGTTATAAGTTGGCTTATCTCGAGTTGGAACTCCACAAAACCAATACAATTTGCTACCATACAATAGCACAACATAAAACATAGTATACAGAGAAGTCTTAAACAATTAACATACTCGCCCAATACATACTAGCAGCTAACAAGAAATAAAATAAACATAAAATAAATCCTAAATACTCAGTACTAAGAACCACACAAGATAATTTCATTACAAGTAAAAATGTTTGACGCCCTGCGAAGTGGGCACGGGTCAGCTAGTAATAATAATAATAACGTTAATAATAATACTTTCCGATGTCGCATCCACACCAAGCAATTTTAATATCCTTTCTTTATCTTCATTTTTCTCTTCTGGAATTAGAGAGGTTAAGATATTGACTGATCATGTGTATCCTCGTTTTTATTTTCTGCCACTGTTGGCGCCACAGGTGGCAAGTCTGTGGGAACCACAACCTTCATGCGACAACCGCGACGCCTGGTTGTGAGAGAGCCTTAAGCCCCGATCCCAATGTATCCGCACCGTTCCGATCCTTCCGCTCCGCACCGATCCGTAGAGAAGCCTGGTTCCAATGCTTCCGAAGTTTGACATTTCTATTAGTGTCAAAGTGGAAATAAGTAAGCTGCTGAAATTATTTGATTTGTTTTGTGAGCTCATCAAGATATATAAAGAATAGAAATACGTGAGCTGCTGAAATTATTTGATTTGTTTTGTGAGCTAATCAAGATATATCAAGAATATAAAAAACTAAAAAGGCAGAGACGCATGAGGCGCTGGTGGGTTCGTCCAACTAATCTTACAAGAAATGAATTGGGATTTTTTAATGCAAGTTTTTTGCTAATGAAGAATATCGATCCCGAGGTTTTCTTTCAGCACACCCGTATGACGAGAAATGTCTATGATATTCTCCTTAATCTAGTAGATGACAAAAAAGTCTATACGTCGGCCTATAAACTTCGAGTGCAGACTTGCTCTTACTTTATCGTAAGCATTTTTCATATAAGACAAAATACATGTTTTATTTATATAATTATACCTTTCAGATATTTGTCTCAAGGAGTATCTCCAAGGTTTTTGGCGTCGAGTTATAAAATTGGGAGAACAACAGTCCGACGAATAATTTTAGAAACTTGCGATGTAATCTGGAATGTTCTTTCGATATATGTTTCGAAACCGAGCTCTATAGATTACGAATTAATTGCCGAAGAGTTTGAAGCAAAATGGAATTTGCCCCACTGCATTGGGGCTATTGATGGGAAGCATATAAATATTCAAGCGCCGCCCAATAGTGGGTCGAGTTTCTTCAATTATAAAAAGGACTTCAGCATTGTTTTGTTGGTGGTATGCGACGCAAATTATACCTTTACCGATATTTGTGTAGGTGCATATGGCAGCCAAAGTGATGGTGGTAAGTTGAAAATATACGTTATTACATACATATATACATACTAGCTGACCCGACAGACGTTGTCCTGCCCTCAACTCCTCCTTCATCTACTTCCACGGAAACCCCCTCAACTCCTCCTTCATCTACTCCCACGGACACCCCCACAACTCCTTCTTCATCTACTCCCACGGACACCCCCACAACTCCTCCTTCATCTACTCCCACGGACACCCCCACAATTCCTCCTTCATCTACTCCCAAGGACACCCCCTCAACTCCTCCTTGATCTTCTCCCACGGACACCCCCACAACTCCTCCTTCATCTACTCCCACGGACACCCCCTCAACTCCTCCTTCATCTACATACTCTCACGGACACCCCCACAACTCTTCCTTCATCTACTCCCACGGACACCCTCTCAACTCCGCCTTCATCTACTCCCACGGCCACCTCCTCAACTCCTCCTTCATCTTCTCCTACGGATACCCCCACAACTCCTCCTTCATCTTCTCCTACGGACACCCCCTCAACTCCTCTTTCATCTCCTCCCACGGCCACCTCCTCAACTCCTCCTTCATCTTCTCCCACGGACACCCCCACAACTCCTTCTTCATCTTCTCCCACGGCCACCTCCTCAACTCCTCCTTCATCTTCTCCCACGGATACCCCCACAACTCCTCCTTCATCTACTCCCATGGACACCCCCACAACTCCTCCTTCATCTACTCCCACGGACACCCCCACAACTCCTCCTTCATCTACTTCCACGGACACCCCCACAGCTCCTCCTTCATCTTGTCCTACGGACACCTCCTCAACTCCTCCTTCAGCTACTCCCGCGAACACCCCACAACTTCTCCTTCATCTTCTCCCACGGACACCCCCTCAACTCCTCCTTCATCTTCTCCCACGGACACCTCCTCAACTCCTCCTTCATCTACTCCCACGTACACCCCCACGGTGTAAAAAATGAAAAAAAGTGATTCTGCCCGAGCAGGATTTGAACCCCGAACCGTTGGATTAAAAGTCCAACGCTCTACCGAATCGACTGAGCTCGTTAACAGTTTTCTGAAATTTTCCAATTTTCCGCGCAATTTTCTTAATTTTTTCTGAATCTAAACCATCCAGGGCGCCACCCAAACGCATACAAAAAAATTCATTCAAATCGGTTCAGCCGTTTAGGAGGAGTTCAATGACAACACACGTACAGTAGAATTATATATATACAGATATGATAAATTTTTCAAAGGTATCTTATGAGACTCCAACTTTGGAAAGCAATTATTTGAGGGAAAATTGCCAATTCCAAAAGAGAACAATTTACCAGACAGCATCAGGATATGTCCTTATTTCTTTGTTGGTGATGCAGCATTTCCACTCCGGACTAACTTGATGAGGCCATACCCAGGAAAAGCTTTGTGTGAATCAAAAGAAATTTTTAATTATCGGCTGTCCAGAGCTCGAAGGATAATCGAAAATAGCTTCGGAATTTTAGTTTCTAGATGGAGAATTTTGAAGAACATTCTTAACCTGTACCCGGAAAATGCCGAACGAGTGGTACTAGCTGCAGTAGCATTGCATAATTTCATAAAGCTCAACGACACTGAGAGTAGGTACATTCCGCCGAACTTCATTGATCGGGAAGATAGCGAGTGTTGGGGCTTTCTTGTTTTCAACCCAACAAGACACCACACAAATGCTGGGGTGTTATCTTCGGGGATGTGGAAAAATCCTCGTTATAATTTAGTTGTTTAACGATTCCTTGTTGATTAGTTATTAGTTTAATAAATTTATTCGGTAGTTTCTTTTAATTGGTTTTTATTTTATATTTTTATTTACAGCCTTTTTCTTTCTTAAATTTTTTGTAATAACTGACTGGCTATCTGTCTCGAACTAACTTGATTATTAAAAATTTTCTATTACAAAGTTAAACTTTTTCCTGAAACTACTTTGATCTGAAGCTACTTGGATTTTTAATATTTTCCTCATTTTGTAAAGTTCTTTAGATACATATAAATTAATTTGGAATTGTTCAAAATTAACCGTTAACCGCCACAACACCCCCCTTCCAGTGTAACGAGAAAGATAAATAGAAAGGTGGTCATTTAGATTTTATTAAAAGTCTCGTTATGTGATCGAAAAGCTTATTCGTTTTTTATAGAGAAAATTTTGAGTGTCTCCGTTACTAAAAGGCACTGGCTCATTATTTAGATTAAAGGAGTGATCAGTCGCTGGCTGATCCTTGCACTCAAAATTTTCTTTGGCGACATCAACATCTCCCTGTGACAACGTTGAAATCGAAGCTTCGGCGGCCTCACCAGTGGATGCGACAAAACAAGGTTTCAAACGATTTAAGGAAATATTTCTATTTTTACCCTTAATTTGTAAAGTATAATAATGTTGATCTCGTGCAACAACAGGAAAAGGTCCCTTATAACAATTTTCGAAAGAACCTTTAGATGAAACACTTCGAACCAAAACGTGAGAGCAAGTATTTAAATCTTTAAATTTGAAAAATTTAGTTTTAGAGTGATTGGAGGCCGGGGCAGGGGAAATGTTATCGAATAAATTTCTTAGATGCTTTGCAAAAGAGCTTTGCAAAACATTTTGAGAATTAGGATGATGTTGGATAAAATCACCAGGCAGTCTTAAGGGCTGGCCATATAAAAGTTCGGCAGGGGTGGCCATAAAATCTTCCCGAAATGTCGTTCGCAAACCAAGTAAAACGGAAGGTAAAACATCGGACCATGAATCTCGTTCGTAAGCTCTAATCGCCGCTTTTAAAGTTCGATGCCAACGTTCGATAAAACCATTCGATTGAGGATGATAAGAAGTAGTTCTGTTGTGTTTAAATCCTAAAAATTTTGAAAGTTCGTTAAAAAGCGTTGATTCGAACTGCCTGCCTTGATCGGTTATTATGATTTTGGGTACTCCATAGCGAGGAATCCATTCCCGATAAAGGGTTTCAGCGCATGTTTCAGCTGAAATATTGGTTAACGGAATTGCCTCAGGCCATCGAGAATAACGATCGATTATCGTAAGGCAATATCTTAAACCTTTTGAAGGAGGGAAAGGACCAATAATATCGAGATGAATAGTTTCGAATCTTTCGGAAGGAATAGGAAATGAGCCGAAAGGGGTTTTAACATGACGGGAAATTTTATTTTTCTGACATGCTAAACAGCAGCGACTCCATTTAGTGATATCTTTACTAATAGAAGGCCAAAAATACCTCGAAGTGATCATTTTATTAGTGGTTCTAATGCTAGGATGAGCTAAATCGTGAATTAAACGGAATATTTGAAAACGGAAACTATCTGGAATGTAGGGCCTAACATGTGAAGTTGCATTTTCGCAGTAGATTTGCTTGTCACTACCTAACACGGGGAATTTGGAAAATTTTAAGGAAACATTTTCCAGTAAGTCTTTGAGCTGGCTATCGGATTCCTGCGCGATAGCTATAGCTTCAAACTCAATAGCGGCTGGTAGGTGTAATTCCTCTATGCGTGAGAGGGTATCTGCCACTAAGTTGTCTTTTCCCGAAATATGTTTGATGTTTGTAGTGTAGTGAATTGGCCAATGAAGTCTAAATGTCGAGCTTGTCTCGGAGAAGCTTTATCAGGGTTCTGCTTGAAAGCGAAAGTTAACGGTTTATGATCTGTAAATAGGGTGAAAGTTCTTCCCTCTAAATGATAACGGAAATGTTTGATTCCTTTATACGCCGGAATAATTCCCTATCATAAGCGCTGTATTTAGATTGTGTGAGACTTAATTTAGTTGAAAAGAATCCTAAAGGTTGCCAATTGTTATTAACTTTTTGGTTTAATGCTGCACCGATTGCTGAATCTGAAGCGTCAACAAATAAACCAAGGTCAGCATTTAAATTTGGAAATGCTAAAAGGGTTACTTGAGAAAGTTGTGTCTTAATGTTTTCAAAAGCTTTAACAGAATCCGGATTCCAGTCAACCTTCTTTGAACCGTCCTTTTTACTACCGCAAAGATATTTGTTAAGGGCTGACTGATGTTGAGCTGCATGAGGTAAGAAAGGGCGATAAAAATTTACCATGTCTAGGAAACGTCTTAATTCTTTCACGGTAGAAGGGAGTTTAAAATTGCAAATAACTTCAACCTTCTCAGGCGGTGGTTGAATGCCTTCTGAAGTGATAAAATGTCCGAGAAATTTCACTTCTGATAGCATGCAGTTACATTTCTCTACATTTATGATCAAACCGTGATCAAGAAATCGTTGAAAAATTTGTTCCAAATGATCTAAATGTTCTTCTTTGGTCTTTGAAGCGACCAAGACATCGTCTAAATAAGCAAAACAAAATTTTAAATCTTTAAGGATTGAATTAATAAATCTTTGGAAAGATTGAGCAGCGTTGCAAAGACCGAAGGTCATACGGGTAAACTCGAAGAGTCCGAAAGGTGTACATATGGCAGTCTTCGGAATGTCCTCAGGTTCTACCGGAATTTGGTGATAGGCTTTAATCATATCTAAAGTCGAGAATACTTTAGCATTTTGGAGATGATACGAAAAATCGTGAATCAAGGGGATTGGATAACGATCCGGGACCGTGATGGCGTTGAGACGTCTATAGTCTCCACAAGGTCTCCATTCACCATTTTTCTTTGGAACCATGTGTAGAGGAGAGGACCAATTACTGTTACAGGGCCTACAAATGCCTTCATTGAGTAAGAATTCAAATTCTTTCTTGGCAACTAATAATTTTTCTGGCGAAAGTCTGCGCACTTTAGAAAATATAGGAGGGCCAGTGGTTTTAATTTGGTGAGTTACTAAATGTTTCACTGGTTTCGTAAAGCCTGAATCAATCGTGATCTTATGGAATTTACGTAGTAACTTTTGAACTTTTTCGTTAACGGTTGGTTTGATTAGTACGGATAATGATGAGGGTGGACTTTTTCTGAGAATACCAGATGAAGTCAAATGTGTCAGAGGGTCGACTAAAACTCTTTTGGCTAGATCCACTATTAAACCGAAATGAAATAAAAAATCTGCGCCGAGAATCGGCTTGGCTACATCAGCTATTAAGAAGGGCCACTGGAAATTTCTGCGCAGGCCTAGGTCTAAAGAAGAGATTTTCATACCGTAAGTATTTATCGGTGAAGAATTAATTTTTTAGAAATAGGAGCGGGTATAACGGAAATATCTGCTCCGGTATCGACCAAATAAAATTGTTTTGATGACTTGTCGTAAATATGAAGGCGACTTGAATATCCGCTTCTATCAACCGTCACTAAAGCTGAAAAGCGATTTATTTTTTTGGTATATTCGTTGGGACATAAGAGCAAGGCTTTATACATTTATTAGCGTTGTCTCCGAACTTGTCGTGGTACCAACAAAAATTTGGATTAATATGGTGAGTAGAACTGCTTCTCCTCCTAAACCTAGAAGGGGTGGCCGAACGATTAGAGGAATGGTCGAAACGGCGATTAGAGGAACGACTGGATGAACGGTCTCATTGTTTTAAGGCTTTAACTTCAACAGAAAGTTCCTGAACTTGCTTAGTGAGGTTTAGAATTTGGACTGATAAATTGCCAAATAAACTTTCCTCTCGGGGAGGAAGAGAATAAGCGCACACCGATGGTTTGTTAGTAATTTCGAAAATTCTATCGGCACAGTTCGCGAGTTCATTAAGGTCTCCGGAACTACAAGAAAGGATTGCTTTCATGTTATCAGGGAGCCTCTGCATCCAAATGGTTTTGAGCACATCATCGTTGAGGCTGCCATTGAATAATTCTCTTAACTCGCGAAGAAATTGTGACGGAGATCTGTCACCTAGCTTCAAATCACCCAAACGTTGGTTTAATTTCGCGGAAGCACTAGCTGTTAAGCGAGAGATCAACGTTTCTTTTAATTGCGTATATGGCTGGACCGGGTCAGGTGATCTAAGAACATCACTGATGAGGCGGAATAGCTCTTCAACCAAAGCTGAGAGGGCGTGATTAAATTTTGTGTTTTCGCTTGTTATTCTGGCTGTAAGAAATTGTGTCTCCAGTCTTTGGAACCAAAATTGGGGAGCGCTTTTCCAAAATGAAGGCACGGTAACTGAAAGGGAATCGATGGAAGACGAAGTGGACGGAACGGAATTTTGAGTTGATTCGGTTCCTCTTCCGATTGAATCACCAATATTGTGGTTCATATTTTTTTGATTTAAAGGAAATTGAATGAGGAAAATTTACATGAAAATGAAATGGATTTGAAAAGTACTCCCTTGAAAGTTTTCAAACTATTGTAGTTCTTGCTGTTCTGTTTTAAAACTATTGTAGGTCTTGTTGTTCTGCTTCTTAGGACCAGTCGGGAAGGAAATATTTTTTTTGCTTTTTTTTTTTTGTTTTTTTTTTTTTTTTTTGATGTATAATTTTTCTTCGTTTTTAGGTGCGTCTTCTTGAACTTCGGGGTCACCAATTGTTGGGGCTTTCTTGTTTTCAACCCAACAAGACACCACACAAATGCTGGGGTGTAATCTTCGGGGATGTGGAAAAATCCTCGTTATAATTTAGTTGTTTAACGATTCCTTGTTGATTAGTTATTAGTTTAATAAATTTATTCGGTAGTTTCTTTTAATTGGTTTTTATTTTATATTTTGATTTACAGCCTTTTTCTTTTTTAAATTTTTTGTAATAACTGACTGGCTATCTGTCTCGAACTAACTTGATTATTAAAAATTTTCTATTACAAAGTTAAACTTTTTCCTGAAACTACTCTGATCTGAAACTACTTTGATCTGAAGCTACTTGGATTTTTAATATTTTCCTCATTTTGTAAAGTTCTTTAGATACATATAAATTAATTTGGAATTGTTCAAAATTAACCGTTAACCGCCACACGAGCATAATATACATATGGGTGAGTGGCGAAATGAAGTAGAAAATCTACCACCAGCTCGACTTGGATCCAATAATGCAACACGATCGGCCTTCAATCAGCGGGATAATTTAGCTGATTATTTTGTCAATGAAGGAGCTGTTCCTTTCCAATATCGTGCAAATAGGAATAGGTTATGAAAATGAAATACAAATTAAAAATGTTTATATATCAAAATGAAATATATTTTATTTTTTATAATCCTAACTATTGGCACTATTTTTAACGGCTTCCGTAGTCTTCATTAATATTTCGATTTTAAATTTAACCTTCTCATCTTCGCTCATTTGCTTCATTTTCTTCTCTATAGATTTGAGAAATAAGCTATCTTCATTTTCCTCGTTACTTTCTTTAAGTTTTTCCGAAAATGCTGCTAGAGTTGCCATTATTGCTTTATCCACCTGCTCGTCTGCCTCACGACCTCTTCTACGTTTCGCCGAAGATGTGCTGCTGGGCAAGGAGGAATCGAGGGTGGCAGCGTCCAAATTAATTGCAGTTGCAGACGCAGACCGGTCGTCTGGCTCACATGTTGAATATTTTGGTACAAAATCCTCTTCTACATTGCATCCGCTGCTCCGATTTTCTTTCATTCTGCAATTAATTATATTTAAATATACAAAACCGTTTTTAAAAATTATCTTACTCACCGTCGTGGCTTAATGCTCTCGTTTAGAAAGGCTAGTAAGGGGAAGAGCTCCCACATATCGCCTTCTTTGGCAGCGCAGCCAGATGGAGCCTCCAGCTTTTTCTTTTCTCTAACGTATTTATCTCTAAGAGAAAACCATTTCTTTTTCGCTATAAAACAATTTATTAACTTATATTTTCGTTATTCAAAACATTTTTAAACATTACCATCTACTTGGTATCTTTCTCCTAAATCTTTCCATATTTTCTCCTTCTCATTTTGATTCATATAGTTCTTGTTATTTTTTTCATACAGCTCCGGATGTCTTCTGATATCTTCAATAAATTGCTCAAGATTCATTTTCACTTATTAACTTATAGAAACTGTCCACTCGGAGCACAACAAATCATGAAACTGTCACAATAAAATGTTTTGTGAGGTTATGCGTTCCGTAGCAATCCGAAAAAGTTGAAAGTTAACCAACTCTTCCGTACCGATCCGTACGTGCCATTGGGACCACCTTTCCGAGCGGCCATATAGGCCATTTGGGATCGGGGCTTTACGCTCCCTGTCATTTTAAAAGCCAGCGTTACGTCCTTCTTCTGTCTAAAACACTCGATCTGAGATGTTCGGATTTCGCCATCTCTAGTAATCAACTATTATAGACTAAACAGCAATAAATGTTATAATTTAAACTGTTCGAACTTTATTTAATTGTAGTCTAGCCCCTTTTAGACCACTTAGTGAAATTGCAAGTTAAAGTCAGTACCAGGGCTTGTTCCTACAAGTCTTCAGCCATTTCTATCAAATCGCCATATTGATGTGATGCTAGAAAATGAATAAATAAATGACATCAAGTCAGCCATCTTGTTTTCGTATTTTTGTTCTTCATGTATTAACGGAAACATTTTGTGGCCATCTTTACATAGTATAAAATGATCTCGCTTCCGCTGTCTGTTCGCTTAGATCTTTTAAACTACTCAACGGATTTTAATGCAGTTTTCAGTAATAGATAGAGTGATTCAAGAGGAAGATTTATATGTATAATACGTACATATTTTAGTACAGAAAAGCCGAAAAATTCAAAGATTTGTAATGTGATGTCGAAACAAACATATTCCCGTATTTCGCTTCGGAGGAGTATGAAGAACTGAAGAACACCATTCAGCAAAATAGTAATCGGTTACCTGACCTCAAAATTTCTCAAGGATTCGTTTATCGTCGCACGAGACCATGTAGGAACGACCAGGAGTCTGACGAACCCAGTTGGAACTTGTGGATACCGCGCGAGCTGACAGCGGATCTAATCAAATCGGCTCATGATCCCCCACAGAGTGGACATGGCGGGTTCCATAAGACCTTGCACCGGCTGAGACTCAAATACTACTGGCCAGGAATGGTAACTCAGGTTCGCCAATATGTGAACTCTTGCGCGATATGTAAAGAAACGAAAGACGTTAACCAAATACAAAGACCACCAATGGGCGGACAATCTCGCGTACAAAGACCATTCCAGTTTCTCTATATAGACTTCATGGGACCGTATCCGCGAACCCCTCGAGGAAATGTGTGTATTTTGGTAATCCTGGACTGTTTCAGCAAGTTTGTTTTCCTCAAAGCCTTAAAAGCAGAATCGGCGGAATTGACAGTACGATACCTAGAAGATGAAATCTTTACTACCTTCGGGGTACCCGAGACCATTTTCTCTGACAATGGCAAGCAATTCATGTCACACACCTTCCAAAAACTTCTCTCTGACTACGGCATCAAACACCTAAGGACTGCCAAACACTCGCCGCACCCCAATGCATCAGAACGAGTGAATAGGTCAGTGCTGGCTGCCATCCGAGCCTACCTTAAGGAAGATCAAAAATACTGGGACTTACACCTGCCAAAGATCGCCTGTGCCCTACGTAGTTCGGTGCATCAAGCGATACATTCGGAACCATATTATGTGCTCTTTGGCCAGCATATGGCTCTACATGGATCGATCTACCCCCTGTACCGGAAATTGGGAGAAGCCTCAGGTGCGGAATTCCGAGTAAGCCCAGAATCAGATAAAATGCACTTAGTTAGGAGTCGTGTGATACAACATCTAAAGGACGCACATACCCGGCACGAACGCTGCTACAACACCCGATGCAGGGAAGTCAGATACGTACCTGGACAAGAAGTCTTTCGCCGTTTATGGCCAATCAGTAATATGCCTCAAGGACGCAGTGCCAAACTAACGATCTATATATATAAAAATCAATTGCTGTCCGTTAGTCTTCCTAAAACTCGAGAACGGCTGGACCGATTTGGATGATTCTTTTTTTGTTTTGTTCGTATCAATTCAGGGGTGGTTTAAAAGGTAAGAAAATGAGGAAAAACCTAAAGGAAAAGCTAAAAAAGTAAGAAATCGAAAAACAGCACAAAACATACTTCGATTAGATTATAACACTTTGAATGCAAAAAAATGTAGTCAAAGTAACACTTTGAATGATTATTTGTGGGGGTGTCCGTGGGAGTAGATGAAGGAGGAGTTGTGGGGGTGTCCGTGGGAGTAGATGAAGAAGGAGTTGTGGGGGTGTCCGTGGGAGTAGATGAAGGAGGAGTTGAGGGGGTGTCCGTGGGAGTAGATGAAGGAGGAGTTGAGGGGGTGTCCGTAGGAGAAGATGAAGGAGGAGTTGTGGGGGTGTCCGTGGGAGTAGATGAAGAAGGAGTTGTGGGGGTGTCCGTGGGAGTAGATGAAGGAGGAGTTGAGGGGGTGTCCGTGGGAGTAGATGAAGGAGGAGTTGAGGGGGTGTCCGTAGGAGAAGATGAAGGAGGAGTTGTGGGGGTGTCCGTGGGAGTAGATGAAGGAGGAGTTGAGGGGGTGTCCGTGGGAGAAGATGAAGGGGGAATTGAGGGGGTGTCCGTGGGAGAAGATGAAGGAGAGTTGAGGGGGTGTTCGTGGGAGTAGATGAAGGAGGAGTTGAGGGGGTGTCCGTGGGAGTAGATGAAGGAGGAGTTGAGGGGGTGTCCGTGGGAGTAGATGAAGAAGGAGTTGTGGGGGTGTCCGTGGGAGTAGATGAAGGAGGAGTTGAGGGGGTGTCCGTAGGAGAAGATGAAGGAGGAGTTGTGGGGGTGTCCGTGGGAGTAGATGAAGGAGGAGTTGAGGGGGTGTCCGTGGGAGTAGATGAAGGAGGAGTTGAGGGGGTGTCCGTGGGAGTAGATAAAGGAGGAGTTGTGGGGGTGTCCGTGGGAGTAGATGAAGGAGGAGTTGTTGGGGTGTCCGTGGGAGAAAATGAAGGAGGAGTTGAGGGGGTGTCCATGGGAGTAAATGAAGGAGGAGTTGAGGGGGTGTCCGTGGGAGTAGATGAAGGAGGAGTTGTGGGGGTGTCCGTGGGAGTAGATGAAGGAGGAGTTGTTGGGGTGTCCGTGGGAGAAGATGAAGGAGGAGTTGAGGGGGTGTCCATGGGAGTAAATGAAGGAGGAGTTGAGGAGGTGTCCGTGGGAGAAGATGAAGGAGGAATTGAGGGGGTGTCCGTGGGAGTAGATGAAGGAGGAGTTGAGGGGGTGTCCGTGGGAGTAGATGAAGGAGGAGTTGAGGGGGTGTCCGTGGGAGTAGATGAAGGAGGAGTTGAGGGGGTGTCCATGGGAGAAGATGAAGGAGGAGTTGAGGGGGTGTCCGTGGGAGAAGATGAAGGAGGAGTTGAGGGGGTGTCCATAGGAGTAAATGAAGGAGGAGTTGAGGGGGTGTCCGTGGGAGAAGATGAAGGAGGAGTTGAGGGGGTGTCCGTGGGAGTAGATGAAGGAGGAGTTGTGGGGGTGTCCGTGGGAGTAGATGAAGGAGGAGTTGTGGGGGTGTCCGTGGGAGAAGATGAAGGAGGAGTTGAGGGGGTTTCCGTGGTGTATATTCCGACTTTGCCACGCGTGAACGGCTGGACCCATTTCGCTAATTCTTTTTTTGTTGTGTTTTTTATTGTCAGGAGAAAGAAAAAATTAAGAAAATTGCGCGGAAAATTGGTCCAGGGTTCAACTCCTGCTCGGCCAAAATCACTTTTTTTCATTTTGTACACCGGGTAACATAACTTGAGAACGACTTTACCGATTTCATTCATCTTTTTTTTTAAGTTTTCTAATACTTTGTAGAAGGTTCTTACGGAAAGAAAAGTTAAGCAATAAAATAAACATAAAATAAATACTAAATACTCAGTACTAAGAACCACACAAGATAATTTCATCACAAGTAAAAATGTTTGACGCCCTGCGAAGTGGGCACGGGTCAGCTAGTTCAGTATAAAATCTAGTGTAGAAGTCCTTCGCGCAATGAACTTGCTCGCTGCAAATTGCATGTTTTTTTGGTTATGCTAGGGACTTCTCTGGCCATGAATTAGGCCTTAAACTAGAGCTCTTTGGCTCTTTAAGCACACATATTGTGTGTATTTGAAATGTGGAGTAACAGTTAATAAGAATTCTTTCTTTTTCCTATCTTCAGGATGATCTCTGGTTCCGTAGTGATGACTGGACATCGTTGAAGGAGCACCAAGCTTGGTCCCCAAAGATAAGTATATAAATATCACATGAAGTTATAGCTAAAATTTTATTTTCCTTTTCAGGACATATGTTGACGAACAGGGGGTGTATAGTTAGCCCCTCGGTTCGTTTGATTGCCCCTTCGGAGGGCAGTTTATTAGTTCGGGTCTTTATTTAATTCATTGCTTACCTCCGAGAAAAGAATTCCGCTGCTGAGGTGAGTGACGCAATTTCTGAGTCACGGACTCGGTGCTTTCTCCTCCGTGTAGTCAGCACTTCTATGAACTTACTGACGCCGAAACTGCACCCTGCCGCGATTTACTAAATTTACTTTACTATTTCACTCGCCGTATTTAATTCGCGTTACTTTCTTTCCCGGTTTTTTTTTTCCTTTCCTTTCGCTCGTCTCCTCAATGCTGCTGTTGCTCGTGGTGATCGTCCGACTGCTCCCATAAGAATGATCCAGCATGGCCGGACCTGGCCGTCTTCTTCTTCCGCTGTCGGCGACAGCGCCACGGAAGTTTTATTTCTCGGTCACTTTTGTTTTCTTTTTTTTGCTTACGGCCCCGTTCGTGTTTTCGGGCGGGGACACCACCACACCACACCACACACCATGATTATTAAAAATTTTCTATTACAAAGTTAAACTTTTTCCTGAAACTACTCTGATCTGAAACTACTTTGATCTGAAGCTACTTGGATTTTTAATATTTTCCTCATTTTGTAAAGTTCTTTAGATACATATAAATTAATTTGGAATTGTTCAAAATTAACCGTTAACCGCCACACGAGCATAATATACATATGGGTGAGTGGCGAAATGAAGTAGAAAATCTACCACCAGCTCGACTTGGATCCAATAATGCAACACGATCGGCCTTCAATCAGCGGGATAATTTAGCTGATTATTTTGTCAATGAAGGAGCTGTTCCTTTCCAATATCGTGCAAATAGGAATAGGTTATGAAAATGAAATACAAATTAAAAATGTTTATATATCAAAATGAAATATATTTTATTTTTTATAATCCTAACTATTGGCACTATTTTTAACGGCTTCCGTAGTCTTCATTAATATTTCGATTTTAAATTTAACCTTCTCATCTTCGCTCATTTGCTTCATTTTCTTCTCTATAGATTTGAGAAATAAGCTATCTTCATTTTCCTCGTTACTTTCTTTAAGTTTTTCCGAAAATGCTGCTAGAGTTGCCATTATTGCTTTATCCACCTGCTCGTCTGCCTCACGACCTCTTCTACGTTTCGCCGAAGATGTGCTGCTGGGCAAGGAGGAATCGAGGGTGGCAGCGTCCAAATTAATTGCAGTTGCAGACGCAGACCGGTCGTCTGGCTCACATGTTGAATATTTTGGTACAAAATCCTCTTCTACATTGCATCCGCTGCTCCGATTTTCTTTCATTCTGCAATTAATTATATTTAAATATACAAAACCGTTTTTAAAAATTATCTTACTCACCGTCGTGGCTTAATGCTCTCGTTTAGAAAGGCTAGTAAGGGGAAGAGCTCCCACATATCGCCTTCTTTGGCAGCGGAGCCAGATGGAGCCTCCAGCTTTTTCTTTTCTCTAACGTATTTATCTCTAAGAGAAAACCATTTCTTTTTCGCTATAAAACAATTTATTAACTTATATTTTCGTTATTCAAAACATTTTTAAACATTACCATCTACTTGGTATCTTTCTCCTAAATCTTTCCATATTTTCTCCTTCTCATTTTGATTCATATAGTTCTTGTTATTTTTTTCATACAGCTCCGGATGTCTTCTGATATCTTCAATAAATTGCTCAAGATTCATTTTCACTTATTAACTTATAGAAACTGTCCACTCGGAGCACAACAAATCATGAAACTGTCACAATAAAATGTTTTGTGAGGTTATGCGTTCCGTAGCAATCCGAAAAAGTTGAAAGTTAACCAACTCTTCCGTACCGATCCGTACGTGCCATTGGGACCACCTTTCCGAGCGGCCATATAGGCCATTTGGGATCGGGGCTTTACGCTCCCTGTCATTTTAAAAGCCAGCGTTACGTCCTTCTTCTGTCTAAAACACTCGATCTGAGATGTTCGGATTTCGCCATCTCTAGTAATCAACTATTATAGACTAAACAGCAATAAATGTTATAATTTAAACTGTTCGAACTTTATTTAATTGTAGTCTAGCCCCTTTTAGACCACTTAGTGAAATTGCAAGTTAAAGTCAGTACCAGGGCTTGTTCCTACAAGTCTTCAGCCATTTCTATCAAATCGCCATATTGATGTGATGCTAGAAAATGAATAAATAAATGACATCAAGTCAGCCATCTTGTTTTCGTATTTTTGTTCTTCATGTATTAACGGAAACATTTTGTGGCCATC
This sequence comes from Machimus atricapillus, assembly GCA_933228815.1. Taxonomy (NCBI): domain Eukaryota; kingdom Metazoa; phylum Arthropoda; class Insecta; order Diptera; family Asilidae; genus Machimus; species Machimus atricapillus. Next base: position 11,043,293 of record OW121788.1, read on the forward strand.
TTTACATAGTATAAAATGATCTCGCTTCCGCTGTCTGTTCGCTTAGATCTTTTAAACTACTCAACGGATTTTAATGCAGTTTTCAGTAATAGATAGAGTGATTCAAGAGGAAGATTTATATGTATAATACGTACATATTTTAGTACAGAAAAGCCGAAAAATTCAAAGATTTGTAATGTGATGTCGAAACAAACATATTCCCGTATTTCGCTTCGGAGGAGTATGAAGAACTGAAGAACACCATTCAGCAAAATAGTAATCGGTTACCTGACCTCAAAATTTCTCAAGGATTCGTTTATCGTCGCACGAGACCATGTAGGAACGACCAGGAGTCTGACGAACCCAGTTGGAACTTGTGGATACCGCGCGAGCTGACAGCGGATCTAATCAAATCGGCTCATGATCCCCCACAGAGTGGACATGGCGGGTTCCATAAGACCTTGCACCGGCTGAGACTCAAATACTACTGGCCAGGAATGGTAACTCAGGTTCGCCAATATGTGAACTCTTGCGCGATATGTAAAGAAACGAAAGACGTTAACCAAATACAAAGACCACCAATGGGCGGACAATCTCGCGTACAAAGACCATTCCAGTTTCTCTATATAGACTTCATGGGACCGTATCCGCGAACCCCTCGAGGAAATGTGTGTATTTTGGTAATCCTGGACTGTTTCAGCAAGTTTGTTTTCCTCAAAGCCTTAAAAGCAGAATCGGCGGAATTGACAGTACGATACCTAGAAGATGAAATCTTTACTACCTTCGGGGTACCCGAGACCATTTTCTCTGACAATGGCAAGCAATTCATGTCACACACCTTCCAAAAACTTCTCTCTGACTACGGCATCAAACACCTAAGGACTGCCAAACACTCGCCGCACCCCAATGCATCAGAACGAGTGAATAGGTCAGTGCTGGCTGCCATCCGAGCCTACCTTAAGGAAGATCAAAAATACTGGGACTTACACCTGCCAAAGATCGCCTGTGCCCTACGTAGTTCGGTGCATCAAGCGATACATTCGGAACCATATTATGTGCTCTTTGGCCAGCATATGGCTCTACATGGATCGATCTACCCCCTGTACCGGAAATTGGGAGAAGCCTCAGGTGCGGAATTCCGAGTAAGCCCAGAATCAGATAAAATGCACTTAGTTAGGAGTCGTGTGATACAACATCTAAAGGACGCACATACCCGGCACGAACGCTGCTACAACACCCGATGCAGGGAAGTCAGATACGTACCTGGACAAGAAGTCTTTCGCCGTTTATGGCCAATCAGTAATATGCCTCAAGGACGCAGTGCCAAACTAACGATCTATATATATAAAAATCAATTGCTGTCCGTTAGTCTTCCTAAAACTCGAGAACGGCTGGACCGATTTGGATGATTCTTTTTTTGTTTTGTTCGTATCAATTCAGGGGTGGTTTAAAAGGTAAGAAAATGAGGAAAAACCTAAAGGAAAAGCTAAAAAAGTAAGAAATCGAAAAACAGCACAAAACATACTTCGATTAGATTATAACACTTTGAATGCAAAAAAATGTAGTCAAAGTAACACTTTGAATGATTATTTGTGGGGGTGTCCGTGGGAGTAGATGAAGGAGGAGTTGTGGGGGTGTCCGTGGGAGTAGATGAAGAAGGAGTTGTGGGGGTGTCCGTGGGAGTAGATGAAGGAGGAGTTGAGGGGGTGTCCGTGGGAGTAGATGAAGGAGGAGTTGAGGGGGTGTCCGTAGGAGAAGATGAAGGAGGAGTTGTGGGGGTGTCCGTGGGAGTAGATGAAGAAGGAGTTGTGGGGGTGTCCGTGGGAGTAGATGAAGGAGGAGTTGAGGGGGTGTCCGTGGGAGTAGATGAAGGAGGAGTTGAGGGGGTGTCCGTAGGAGAAGATGAAGGAGGAGTTGTGGGGGTGTCCGTGGGAGTAGATGAAGGAGGAGTTGAGGGGGTGTCCGTGGGAGAAGATGAAGGGGGAATTGAGGGGGTGTCCGTGGGAGAAGATGAAGGAGAGTTGAGGGGGTGTTCGTGGGAGTAGATGAAGGAGGAGTTGAGGGGGTGTCCGTGGGAGTAGATGAAGGAGGAGTTGAGGGGGTGTCCGTGGGAGTAGATGAAGAAGGAGTTGTGGGGGTGTCCGTGGGAGTAGATGAAGGAGGAGTTGAGGGGGTGTCCGTAGGAGAAGATGAAGGAGGAGTTGTGGGGGTGTCCGTGGGAGTAGATGAAGGAGGAGTTGAGGGGGTGTCCGTGGGAGTAGATGAAGGAGGAGTTGAGGGGGTGTCCGTGGGAGTAGATAAAGGAGGAGTTGTGGGGGTGTCCGTGGGAGTAGATGAAGGAGGAGTTGTTGGGGTGTCCGTGGGAGAAAATGAAGGAGGAGTTGAGGGGGTGTCCATGGGAGTAAATGAAGGAGGAGTTGAGGGGGTGTCCGTGGGAGTAGATGAAGGAGGAGTTGTGGGGGTGTCCGTGGGAGTAGATGAAGGAGGAGTTGTTGGGGTGTCCGTGGGAGAAGATGAAGGAGGAGTTGAGGGGGTGTCCATGGGAGTAAATGAAGGAGGAGTTGAGGAGGTGTCCGTGGGAGAAGATGAAGGAGGAATTGAGGGGGTGTCCGTGGGAGTAGATGAAGGAGGAGTTGAGGGGGTGTCCGTGGGAGTAGATGAAGGAGGAGTTGAGGGGGTGTCCGTGGGAGTAGATGAAGGAGGAGTTGAGGGGGTGTCCATGGGAGAAGATGAAGGAGGAGTTGAGGGGGTGTCCGTGGGAGAAGATGAAGGAGGAGTTGAGGGGGTGTCCATAGGAGTAAATGAAGGAGGAGTTGAGGGGGTGTCCGTGGGAGAAGATGAAGGAGGAGTTGAGGGGGTGTCCGTGGGAGTAGATGAAGGAGGAGTTGTGGGGGTGTCCGTGGGAGTAGATGAAGGAGGAGTTGTGGGGGTGTCCGTGGGAGAAGATGAAGGAGGAGTTGAGGGGGTTTCCGTGGTGTATATTCCGACTTTGCCACGCGTGAACGGCTGGACCCATTTCGCTAATTCTTTTTTTGTTGTGTTTTTTATTGTCAGGAGAAAGAAAAAATTAAGAAAATTGCGCGGAAAATTGGTCCAGGGTTCAACTCCTGCTCGGCCAAAATCACTTTTTTTCATTTTGTACACCGGGTAACATAACTTGAGAACGACTTTACCGATTTCATTCATCTTTTTTTTTAAGTTTTCTAATACTTTGTAGAAGGTTCTTACGGAAAGAAAAGTTAAGCAATAAAATAAACATAAAATAAATACTAAATACTCAGTACTAAGAACCACACAAGATAATTTCATCACAAGTAAAAATGTTTGACGCCCTGCGAAGTGGGCACGGGTCAGCTAGTTCAGTATAAAATCTAGTGTAGAAGTTGTTGCCCGCGAATTTACCTGCGCATGCCCGTGCCCCACTAGCTCGGGAGGAAGGGCTGGGTAACAGTATTATAATGCACAAACGCACCTCCTGGGGGAATAGGGAGAGAAAGTTACTACGAAAACTGGGCGCCACTCGGTTTTCCCTGGCTCACCGAGAACCAATACGACAACACCACTTAAGCAAACTTCGGTAATGCTACTAATCACTATTTTAATCAGCCAATCGAACACATCAGGTTATAAAGGTATCTTATTACTAACAATAATCCATTTCAAACAATAATCCGTACTAAAGGGACTTCATTATCGCAACAATACTTCCCACCTAGGGACCACTTGAAACTAAAACCTACTCAGGAAGCTTCTCATAAAGACAAATTATCCGCATGAAATTAAACCTATTCGGAAACTTCTCAAAAAAAAAAGGAACAAAATTCACCATTCAAATTATTACCATCAACTAATTAGTAACTACTTCGCGGCCGGGAAAAAAAAAAGGGCGCCTCGAGCCACATGGCTGAAATCGCTGGCACGTTCTCGGATGCGTACGCCGTGAGCCCCAAAATGAGCCCCCATGTGATTTTCCCCCAAATTCTCGATTAAGGCACAACAATAACAAAAATACTTAGCTGCGGATCCCCGGGATAACCCCTGATTCGACGGGGAAATATCCGCTGGCTCCCGAAGCTCTTTTCCCGTGTCCCCACCTCCTCTCGCCGCCGGCCTCCCTTTTTCCTGGTTCGTCCCGCTTTCCTTCCTTAGTAGTTCTCACTTTTTCCTTAATTCAGGTCTGATTCCCTTCCCTCGTTGCCTCCGGCGTTACTCCCTTTTCTTATCCTTCCTCAGGTCAACTTTTTCCGAATTTCCCAAAAGAAAAAAAAAGACTGCACGAAAAAAAGACTACACGCCTGTCGACTTCTGCCTTTTCCGATCGCTGGTTCTCGACTGCCTGAGCATGATGGCCGCCCACTTCACCTACCGGGTGTTAGCTTTCGTGCCACGCTTCCGTCCGCTGCATTCGGAGTCTCCACTCTGCTTCTCCACTCTGCTACTTGGATCCATTCGGCCAGATCGGTAGTTCGGTAGTTATGATGGACTGAATGTACTGAGATTTTATATTTTTCGGCTGTGGCTTTACGTTACGACTCTCGGGCGCTATATCCGGCACTTGCTAATAATCCCGGGTTGCGGTTGGCCTTCATGCGCACGTACAGTACAGTACGGTACAATAATACGATGTTGAAGTGGTGTTGGGCGGTCGCGGGAACTGATGCTTGGATCACGATCTCCTTTTGAGGGCGGTGGGGCCGGTAACTAGCTCCAGCCTTTTATTATTTTTTTTTTCCTCTCTCTCTCCTTACTGGGGGTGCGCCTCGAGTCCCTTTTCCGGCCTTACAATTTACTTTACAATTTCTCTTAGATACTTTCTTTCTTTTCAAGTCAATTTACAATGTATTAAAGTTTAGCCTCTACCGCGTTAAGCTTTACAGTTTTCTCTTATATAATTTCTTTTTTTCAAGTCAATTTACGATGTATTAAGTTTTAGCCTCTACAGCTTTAAGCTTTCCAGTTTTCTCTTATATAATTACTTTTTTTCCCAAATCAATTTACAGTGCATTAAATTCTCTCTACAGCTTTAAGCTTTACAATTTTCTCGTATATAATTTTTGGAAGAATTGGAAAAATCAATTTACAAATCAATTTACAATTTATGAACTTTTAACCCTCAAATTTTTGGAATCAAGAAAAAAAAATCCCACTCGTGAAGGCAAGCAAATTACTAACAAAAAACCCAACAATTTCTAAATTCTCCTAATTTCTAGATTTCGCCGGCCGAGCAGCGCCACCTGTCCGGCTCTGGCGCGACGTCTCCGCATCATCGCTCCTTCCACGCCCTCTACCGCCACTACTCCTTCTTAGGCCTGCTCCTCCATTATCTGGGACCACCACCCACTTCGCTTCGTTCGATTTCTCTGGAATGGAAAAGATCTCTACAGTACGCACTTCATACATAAGCGGCAATCCGGGGGGGGAGTTCACAACTCTGGGGCTCACTTTACGATCGCGCGCGGTTACTTTTCTCGTGCTACGCCCTACATGCCTCAGCCTGCCCAAAAATGAGGCGTAACATTCCCCCCTCTTCTTCCGGGAGATTTCCTCGAAATCTCACCCCTTTTGTCTCGCCCCACAAACCTTACAACCACCGAAACGGAGGATGAATAATAAACAAAGATCACCAGATAGAAAAAAAGGAGAAAAGGCAAAAAAAAGTTTGCACTGCTAACCTCATCCCGGCGGTCACACTGTGCGGGTGGAGCTAGCACCATCCGATGCTCGCCTGCATCCCTGGTCCCAACGACGAAAGGTGTTGCCCAAACCTAAGACCAGCAATGGGGACGATAAAAAAAAAATCTCCACTACTACTTATACCTCCAACCACCAAAAGGGACCCCCTTGCGGGCCCTTATTGCGGACAACTCCTGCTCAAACTGATACGCAAGGATATCAGGGGTTAAAAAGGTACGCCCGCCGCATAACACCGGCCGTCATAGGCGGTTTCCGGACGACCTGTAGTTCACCAGTGAAGCTGGCTGGATGCCTTCTTAGGGCCACCGTGAGAGCTCACCGAAAAGTTCAGCGCTCCCTAGTCTTCTTTCGATTTCGGATGGTAAGTTTTTAGGTCCTTGGCATGCCACACCCCCGCTTTCTTTCCGGAACTGTCAACCAACTCATACGTCCATGGCGATACTATTTTCGCGATCTTGAAGGGTCCGATGTATTTAGGCGCCAACTTAGCGTTAAAATAATTCGCCGCTTCAGAGAGAACAAAATTTCTTCGCATGACTTCATCGTTGATGAAGTACTTTTGATCTCTCCTCCGCAGGTTGTAAGCATGCCTGGAGGCACGCGAAGCCTTGAGGAGTCGTTCTAAAACGTCTTCCCTAACTTCCGCTAAAGCCTTTGACCGTCCCTCCGCGTTGAACTCCTCATCACCAACGACCCGTTCGTACAATTTGCCGTTGGTCATCATCTCCCTGCCGAAGTTCACGAAAAATGGTGTTAACTTCGTCACTTCATGCACTGACGTGCGAATCGCGCACGCAACCTTGGCTAAATATGAGTCCCAGGTGCGGTGGTTATCCGCGACATAGGCGCGCAACATAGTTTTAACGATCTGGTTAGTTCTTTCGGCGGGATTAGCCTGAGGGTGGTAAAAGGCGGTGTACTGTATTTTACAGTCGTAGCTTTTGCAAAGCTTGTGGAATTCGCCACTCTTAAACTGTGGACCGTTGTCGCAAACTAGGGCTTTTGGTACTCCGAATAAGAGGAAAATGTACTCTTCTATCAGGCGGCAAATTGCGTTAGAAGTGGCCGACCGTAAGGCGAAAAACATCGGGAACTTACTGAAGAGGTCTGTCACGGTAAGGATATACTTGTATCCCCGATTAGAACGGGGTAAAGGGCCGACTAAGTCCATACTTATGGACTCCCATGGTAAGCTGGCCACCGCACGAGATGCCATGAGCCCTGCTGGTTTCTTCAATTCCGGTTTGGAAGCCTGACAAACCTCACATCGCCTTACATAAGCGGCCACGTCGCTCTTCATTTTGGGCCAGTAAAAACGTTGTGCCAACCGGTGATAGGTCTTAAATACCCCACAATGCCCTGACGTAGGTATATCGTGTGCCCCGTACAACAGCTCTTTCCTCTTGGGTTTTGGTATTACTTGCTTCCATGTCTCGCTCTTGGAAGTTAGCCCTGGGTATTTGCTCTTAATATGCTTCAGCAGCACCCCATCCTCGCATCTCCAGTCGGAAAACTTCGCCGGGAAACGTTTAACTTGCCCCGACATTTTTGCGTACCATTTATCCCCAATTTCCTTATCCTGCAACCCATTAACAATCGGAACGGAACGAGAGAGCCAATCCGGCAATAGGTGTTCTTTCCCCTTCCTATGAATTATGTCAAACTCATATTGTTGGAGACGCATCGCCCACCTTGCTAACCTCCCGGTGGGGTCCTTCAAATTATGCAACCACTTCAGTGATGCGTGGTCAGTGATGACCGTAAAGCGACTACCCTCGATATACGGCCTCAATTTTTCCACCGCCCATAGAACCGCTAAACACTCCCGCTCGGTTGTGGTGTAGTTACGCTCGCACCGATTTAGGGACCGGCTTAAGTACGCTATCACTTTCTCTTCGCCGGCAATATTCTGGGTCAACACAGCCCCAACTCCATAGCCAGAAGCATCTGCATGGATGATAAACGGGAAATTAAAATCTGGGCACGTTAATATTGGCGCACCGACTAGACTGCTTTTCACTAGTAGAAAAGCCTCATCACACTGCCTTGACCAAAAAAATTTTGCCTTCTTCTTTAAAAGCGCAGTTATCGGGGCAATGACCGTAGCAAAGTTTGGCATAAACCTTCTGTACCAAGCAACTACTCCTATGAATCTCCGCACTTCGGACACGTTTTTGGGGCTCGGGATTTCTAAAATACATTTGACCTTATCCGGGTCGACTTGTAGTCCTTGTTCGCCTACTATATATCCCAAATACTTGAGTTCTGGACGGCAAAACTCACACTTCTCGAAGTTTATAACTAAGCCGGCCTGATGCAGGCGTTCCAAGACTTCGGTCAAAACTCTTTTGTGCTCCCCAAAGCTTTGGGTAACGATTATAATATCGTCCAAGTACACAAAAACGTTTTCTTCCAGTTTCCCGGATAGAACGTTATCTATGAGCCGTTGCCAAGTTGCTGGGGAGTTGCTAAGACCAAAAGGCATTCGACAAAACTGGAAAAGCCCTCGGCCCGGAACTGTGAAAGCCGTATATTGCTTGGACCCCTCCTCGAGCGGAACTTGCCAGAAAGCTGACTTGATGTCTAGCGAAGACATGTATTTGGCATCCCGTAACTTGTCTAAGGTCGCAGACACATACGGTAACGGGTATGCATCCTTCTGAGTCACTTTATTTAATTTCCGGAAATCGACGCAGAAACGGTATTTCCCGTCCTTTTTCCTAACCATGACTATGGGCGACGACCAAGCACTACTACTTGGTTCCACAACCCCCAATTCTAGCATATTATCCAATTCTTCGTCTATGATTTTCCGTATTGCCGGCGAAACAGGGTAGTATCGTTGCTTGATGGGCGGAGAGCTTGTCTTTATGACATGCTCCACTTTGTTCGTACGGCCTAACCCTTTTCCCATTTTTACCTTGGCTCTATCCACAATTTTATCCAATTCAGCTTTCTCCTCTGTCGAGAGCTTAGCTTGGGGTTGTAACGCACTAACGACATAGTCAACTTTTGAATCTAAGAACTGCCATGAATTATCTGCAAAGTTCGCTTGGATACCCATAACACGCCAAAAATCTATACCAAAAATAATGCGATGGGGGAAATCTGGGATAACTAACACATCTAATACTTTTACTTTATTGTTCAATTCTATCGGGATACTGACTTCGCCTAGAATGTCCACTACTCCGCCATCGGCGACGCTTACTTGTCGCGCCTCTGAAGCCCTCAGCTTCAGCTTCGTACTTTCCAAGATTTTCCACCCTTCTCCACCCATTACGGTCCTAGTAGCACCGGAATCGAGTAATCCGCAGAACTTTGACCCTAATACTGTTACTTCTACATAAGGACGAGTATCGTTCTCCACCCGTGTGAAAACGTAATCCACTAATGTGTTATACTCCTCCTGGCGGCTAGCTTTACCTTCAACTTTTCCCACGGCGGCTCTGGGTACTTGGCTCGGTTTGCCGCTCAAACCCGAGCCCCCCTCGCGTTTCCCGATTCGCAAGATGACTCACCTCTACCACCTCGAGTAGTGCTGCTCCCCTTCCGGCAGTCATTGCAGTTGGTGCGTATTACCCCTAGTTTCCCGCAGCCAAAACACTTTAATTCTGTTTGACAAAATCGCGATATATGCCCCGGTTTCCCACATCTAAAACATTTCTTACTAGCATCACCACCAAGGGACCGATCGCCCGAATTGGCGACAGCGGTTACGGTAGGACGGTCCACCGACACATAGGCTAGGTCAGGCTCCAGGAGTTGGCTATTCTTCTTAGAGGGGGGTGGTGCGAACGCTTCCACCGAGGTCCTAACTGATTCCAGCCTACGGCCAAATTCTATCAACTCCTCAACAGACTTTATATCCGTCAATCCCAGTTGGGTTTGGTAGAAAGGGCTAATATTTTTCTTAAGGATTCGCATCTGTTGAGCCACAGTCAACGAATCGGTCAACCGCGAAAACATGTTGGACATGATGGCTGTGTACATGCCCATCGACTCGTCTTTTCCTTGTGTTCGCCTCTTAATTTCCTCCAGCAGTTTATCATCATAATCTGCCGGCAGAAATTCCTTTTTAAGCTCCTTTACCAGACTAACCCACGAATTTACCTTACCCCTATTAGCTCGATACCAAATAAGGGCACGCCCTTTGAAAAGGTCCAAGGCCGATTTATACAACTGCTGTTGGCTAACACCCCTCGCATCGGCCAACTCTTGCACTCTATCCAAAAACGAATTCAACGATTGTCCGCTTTCGCCACTGAATTTCACATCCCATTTGTGAAGATTTATACGCGAAGTATTATGTATAATACTAGCGAAAGACGTTTGCAACGTCGTGTCCTCCACATTCTCTGAGTTATCGCTTTCGTCTGGTTCTTCACCGACTTTCAACTTTAAGTTCGCCGACGCTATTACTAAACCAACCCGGGCCTGAGCCTTTTCTTTCCTCTGAGTCTCGTCGTCCGCCTTTGCTCGTTCGAGCCGCCCAAAAGCCCACTCGATCTTCGTGAGGACCTTCCGATACTCGGGGGAGTCGGTGTCCCCGTCAAAGGTTGAAATCAAAGTATTGACCTCTTCGAGTTTAGCCCTGAGTGCCTCCATATCCTGGCTGAACGAAAAAGGATAGGGATCCACGACAAGCTTCCTCCCTTCCTTCTCCGTCTTCAAGGCTGCCCTCAAAGATATCCTCATATCATCCACCTTCCCAAGCGGGAGCCCTCTAATTGTGAGCTCGTAATTGAGCTCCTCTTGGTTCAGCCGGTTTATTTCCATGATTAATATGCTCGGAACGAGAACTCGAAAACTTCGTCGCAGTGACGTCTAAGCTCGGCCTGAATGAACTCGTGAGTTCGAAAATCGGGAACGGAAAAGTTCCCAACACCCACAAAAACAAAAAAAATCACGAAGAAGGGGGGGGGAAGGAAAAAAAAATTAACGTACCCGGCCGATCCGTTACCGTATGCCGTTAAAGGGAAATCACCCGCCACCCGCACCGAACGCGAGCGAAGCCTCGATATGTATATGCCCCCTCTTCTCCTACCCGGAAGAACCGAATATGAAGAAAAAAAAAGAAGGAAAAAGAAGAAAAAAATTCAAAACTTCACCCTGAGGGTGAATGTGTATCTTATTCCAGCTTTCCCTATTCACGCCGTTCCTATGAAAAATTCTCTTTTTTTTTTTTTTTTTTTTGGTTATGTTTTGCCTCAATCAGGCCCCACGTTGGGCGCCAAAATGTTGCCCGCGAATTTACCTGCGCATGCCCGTGCCCCACTAGCTCGGGAGGAAGGGCTGGGTAACAGTATTATAATGCACAAACGCACCTCCTGGGGGAATAGGGAGAGAAAGTTACTACGAAAACTGGGCGCCACTCGGTTTTCCCTGGCTCACCGAGAACCAATACGACAACACCACTTAAGCAAACTTCGGTAATGCTACTAATCACTATTTTAATCAGCCAATCGAACACATCAGGTTATAAAGGTATCTTATTACTAACAATAATCCATTTCAAACAATAATCCGTACTAAAGGGACTTCATTATCGCAACAATACTTCCCACCTAGGGACCACTTGAAACTAAAACCTACTCAGGAAGCTTCTCATAAAGACAAATTATCCGCATGAAATTAAACCTATTCGGAAACTTCTCAAAAAAAAAAGGAACAAAATTCACCATTCAAATTATTACCATCAACTAATTAGTAACTACTTCGCGGCCGGGAAAAAAAAAAGGGCGCCTCGAGCCACATGGCTGAAATCGCTGGCACGTTCTCGGATGCGTACGCCGTGAGCCCCAAAATGAGCCCCCATGTGATTTTCCCCCAAATTCTCGATTAAGGCACAACAATAACAAAAATACTTAGCTGCGGATCCCCGGGATAACCCCTGATTCGACGGGGAAATATCCGCTGGCTCCCGAAGCTCTTTTCCCGTGTCCCCACCTCCTCTCGCCGCCGGCCTCCCTTTTTCCTGGTTCGTCCCGCTTTCCTTCCTTAGTAGTTCTCACTTTTTCCTTAATTCAGGTCTGATTCCCTTCCCTCGTTGCCTCCGGCGTTACTCCCTTTTCTTATCCTTCCTCAGGTCAACTTTTTCCGAATTTCCCAAAAGAAAAAAAAAGACTGCACGAAAAAAAGACTACACGCCTGTCGACTTCTGCCTTTTCCGATCGCTGGTTCTCGACTGCCTGAGCATGATGGCCGCCCACTTCACCTACCGGGTGTTAGCTTTCGTGCCACGCTTCCGTCCGCTGCATTCGGAGTCTCCACTCTGCTTCTCCACTCTGCTACTTGGATCCATTCGGCCAGATCGGTAGTTCGGTAGTTATGATGGACTGAATGTACTGAGATTTTATATTTTTCGGCTGTGGCTTTACGTTACGACTCTCGGGCGCTATATCCGGCACTTGCTAATAATCCCGGGTTGCGGTTGGCCTTCATGCGCACGTACAGTACAGTACGGTACAATAATACGATGTTGAAGTGGTGTTGGGCGGTCGCGGGAACTGATGCTTGGATCACGATCTCCTTTTGAGGGCGGTGGGGCCGGTAACTAGCTCCAGCCTTTTATTATTTTTTTTTTCCTCTCTCTCTCCTTACTGGGGGTGCGCCTCGAGTCCCTTTTCCGGCCTTACAATTTACTTTACAATTTCTCTTAGATACTTTCTTTCTTTTCAAGTCAATTTACAATGTATTAAAGTTTAGCCTCTACCGCGTTAAGCTTTACAGTTTTCTCTTATATAATTTCTTTTTTTCAAGTCAATTTACGATGTATTAAGTTTTAGCCTCTACAGCTTTAAGCTTTCCAGTTTTCTCTTATATAATTACTTTTTTTCCCAAATCAATTTACAGTGCATTAAATTCTCTCTACAGCTTTAAGCTTTACAATTTTCTCGTATATAATTTTTGGAAGAATTGGAAAAATCAATTTACAAATCAATTTACAATTTATGAACTTTTAACCCTCAAATTTTTGGAATCAAGAAAAAAAAATCCCACTCGTGAAGGCAAGCAAATTACTAACAAAAAACCCAACAATTTCTAAATTCTCCTAATTTCTAGATTTCGCCGGCCGAGCAGCGCCACCTGTCCGGCTCTGGCGCGACGTCTCCGCATCATCGCTCCTTCCACGCCCTCTACCGCCACTACTCCTTCTTAGGCCTGCTCCTCCATTATCTGGGACCACCACCCACTTCGCTTCGTTCGATTTCTCTGGAATGGAAAAGATCTCTACAGTACGCACTTCATACATAAGCGGCAATCCGGGGGGGGAGTTCACAACTCTGGGGCTCACTTTACGATCGCGCGCGGTTACTTTTCTCGTGCTACGCCCTACATGCCTCAGCCTGCCCAAAAATGAGGCGTAACATTCCCCCCTCTTCTTCCGGGAGATTTCCTCGAAATCTCACCCCTTTTGTCTCGCCCCACGTTGGGCGCCAAAATGTTGCCCGCGAATTTACCTGCGCATGCCCGTGCCCCACTAGCTCGGGAGGAAGGGCTGGGTAACAGTATTATAATGCACAAACGCACCTCCTGGGGGAATAGGGAGAGAAAGTTACTACGAAAACTGGGCGCCACTCGGTTTTCCCTGGCTCACCGAGAACCAATACGACAACACCACTTAAGCAAACTTCGGTAATGCTACTAATCACTATTTTAATCAGCCAATCGAACACATCAGGTTATAAAGGTATCTTATTACTAACAATAATCCATTTCAAACAATAATCCGTACTAAAGGGACTTCATTATCGCAACAATACTTCCCACCTAGGGACCACTTGAAACTAAAACCTACTCAGGAAGCTTCTCATAAAGACAAATTATCCGCATGAAATTAAACCTATTCGGAAACTTCTCAAAAAAAAAAGGAACAAAATTCACCATTCAAATTATTACCATCAACTAATTAGTAACTACTTCGCGGCCGGGAAAAAAAAAAGGGCGCCTCGAGCCACATGGCTGAAATCGCTGGCACGTTCTCGGATGCGTACGCCGTGAGCCCCAAAATGAGCCCCCATGTGATTTTCCCCCAAATTCTCGATTAAGGCACAACAATAACAAAAATACTTAGCTGCGGATCCCCGGGATAACCCCTGATTCGACGGGGAAATATCCGCTGGCTCCCGAAGCTCTTTTCCCGTGTCCCCACCTCCTCTCGCCGCCGGCCTCCCTTTTTCCTGGTTCGTCCCGCTTTCCTTCCTTAGTAGTTCTCACTTTTTCCTTAATTCAGGTCTGATTCCCTTCCCTCGTTGCCTCCGGCGTTACTCCCTTTTCTTATCCTTCCTCAGGTCAACTTTTTCCGAATTTCCCAAAAGAAAAAAAAAGACTGCACGAAAAAAAGACTACACGCCTGTCGACTTCTGCCTTTTCCGATCGCTGGTTCTCGACTGCCTGAGCATGATGGCCGCCCACTTCACCTACCGGGTGTTAGCTTTCGTGCCACGCTTCCGTCCGCTGCATTCGGAGTCTCCACTCTGCTTCTCCACTCTGCTACTTGGATCCATTCGGCCAGATCGGTAGTTCGGTAGTTATGATGGACTGAATGTACTGAGATTTTATATTTTTCGGCTGTGGCTTTACGTTACGACTCTCGGGCGCTATATCCGGCACTTGCTAATAATCCCGGGTTGCGGTTGGCCTTCATGCGCACGTACAGTACAGTACGGTACAATAATACGATGTTGAAGTGGTGTTGGGCGGTCGCGGGAACTGATGCTTGGATCACGATCTCCTTTTGAGGGCGGTGGGGCCGGTAACTAGCTCCAGCCTTTTATTATTTTTTTTTTCCTCTCTCTCTCCTTACTGGGGGTGCGCCTCGAGTCCCTTTTCCGGCCTTACAATTTACTTTACAATTTCTCTTAGATACTTTCTTTCTTTTCAAGTCAATTTACAATGTATTAAAGTTTAGCCTCTACCGCGTTAAGCTTTACAGTTTTCTCTTATATAATTTCTTTTTTTCAAGTCAATTTACGATGTATTAAGTTTTAGCCTCTACAGCTTTAAGCTTTCCAGTTTTCTCTTATATAATTACTTTTTTTCCCAAATCAATTTACAGTGCATTAAATTCTCTCTACAGCTTTAAGCTTTACAATTTTCTCGTATATAATTTTTGGAAGAATTGGAAAAATCAATTTACAAATCAATTTACAATTTATGAACTTTTAACCCTCAAATTTTTGGAATCAAGAAAAAAAAATCCCACTCGTGAAGGCAAGCAAATTACTAACAAAAAACCCAACAATTTCTAAATTCTCCTAATTTCTAGATTTCGCCGGCCGAGCAGCGCCACCTGTCCGGCTCTGGCGCGACGTCTCCGCATCATCGCTCCTTCCACGCCCTCTACCGCCACTACTCCTTCTTAGGCCTGCTCCTCCATTATCTGGGACCACCACCCACTTCGCTTCGTTCGATTTCTCTGGAATGGAAAAGATCTCTACAGTACGCACTTCATACATAAGCGGCAATCCGGGGGGGGAGTTCACAACTCTGGGGCTCACTTTACGATCGCGCGCGGTTACTTTTCTCGTGCTACGCCCTACATGCCTCAGCCTGCCCAAAAATGAGGCGTAACAAAGTCCTTCGCGCAATGAACTTGCTCGCTGCAAATTGCATGTTTTTTTGGTTATGCTAGGGACTTCTCTGGCCATGAATTAGGCCTTAAACTAGAGCTCTTTGGCTCTTTAAGCACACATATTGTGTGTATTTGAAATGTGGAGTAACAGTTAATAAGAATTCTTTCTTTTTCCTATCTTCAGGATGATCTCTGGTTCCGTAGTGATGACTGGACATCGTTGAAGGAGCACCAAGCTTGGTCCCCAAAGATAAGTATATAAATATCACATGAAGTTATAGCTAAAATTTTATTTTCCTTTTCAGGACATATGTTGACGAACAGGGGGTGTATAGTTAGCCCCTCGGTTCGTTTGATTGCCCCTTCGGAGGGCAGTTTATTAGTTCGGGTCTTTATTTAATTCATTGCTTACCTCCGAGAAAAGAATTCCGCTGCTGAGGTGAGTGACGCAATTTCTGAGTCACGGACTCGGTGCTTTCTCCTCCGTGTAGTCAGCACTTCTATGAACTTACTGACGCCGAAACTGCACCCTGCCGCGATTTACTAAATTTACTTTACTATTTCACTCGCCGTATTTAATTCGCGTTACTTTCTTTCCCGGTTTTTTTTTTCCTTTCCTTTCGCTCGTCTCCTCAATGCTGCTGTTGCTCGTGGTGATCGTCCGACTGCTCCCATAAGAATGATCCAGCATGGCCGGACCTGGCCGTCTTCTTCTTCCGCTGTCGGAGACAGCGCCACGGAAGTTTTATTTCTCGGTCACTTTTGTTTTCTTTTTTTTGCTTACGGCCCCGTTCGTGTTTTCGGGCGGGGACACCACAAGGCTGGCATTTCCGCAAGGGCCAAGCCCGAGAAAATGGCAGAAAAATGTACTCGCCATGTGACCTTACTGACGTAAATCCTTAGCGTGGTAAATCCCTAAAGATCTTCCATTCATATCTTCGACTTCGTATCTATTGTTTCCCACCACTTTCGCAATGCGGCCCTTGGCATACTTGTTCGTTAGTTTGGCACTGCGTCCTTGAGGCATATTACTGATTGGCCATAAACGGCGAAAGACTTCTTGTCCAGGTACGTATCTGACTTCCCTGCATCGGGTGTTGTAGCAGCGTTCGTGCCGGGTATGTGCGTCCTTTAGATGTTGTATCACACCACATATGCCAAGGGCCGCATTGCGAAAGTGGTGGGAAACAATAGATACGAAGTCGAAGATATGAATGGAAGATCTTTAGGGATTTACCACGCTAAGGATTTACGTCAGTAAGGTCACATGGCGAGTACATTTTTCTGCCATTTTCTCGGGCTTGGCCCTTGCGGAAATGCCAGCCTTGTGGTGTCCCCGCCCGAAAACACGAACGGGGCCGTAAGCAAAAAAAAGAAAACAAAAGTGACCGAGAAATAAAACTTCCGTGGCGCTGTCTCCGACAGCGGAAGAAGAAGACGGCCAGGTCCGGCCATGCTGGATCATTCTTATGGGAGCAGTCGGACGATCACCACGAGCAACAGCAGCATTGAGGAGACGAGCGAAAGGAAAGGAAAAAAAAAACCGGGAAAGAAAGTAACGCGAATTAAATACGGCGAGTGAAATAGTAAAGTAAATTTAGTAAATCGCGGCAGGGTGCAGTTTCGGCGTCAGTAAGTTCATAGAAGTGCTGACTACACGGAGGAGAAAGCACCGAGTCCGTGACTCAGAAATTGCGTCACTCACCTCAGCAGCGGAATTCTTTTCTCGGAGGTAAGCAATGAATTAAATAAAGACCCGAACTAATAAACTGCCCTCCGAAGGGGCAATCAAACGAACCGAGGGGCTAACTATACACCCCCTGTTCGTCAACATATGTCCTGAAAAGGAAAATAAAATTTTAGCTATAACTTCATGTGATATTTATATACTTATCTTTGGGGACCAAGCTTGGTGCTCCTTCAACGATGTCCAGTCATCACTACGGAACCAGAGATCATCCTGAAGATAGGAAAAAGAAAGAATTCTTATTAACTGTTACTCCACATTTCAAATACACACAATATGTGTGCTTAAAGAGCCAAAGAGCTCTAGTTTAAGGCCTAATTCATGGCCAGAGAAGTCCCTAGCATAACCAAAAAAACATGCAATTTGCAGCGAGCAAGTTCATTGCGCGAAGGACTTCTACACTAGATTTTATACTGAACTAGCTGACCCGTGCCCACTTCGCAGGGCGTCAAACATTTTTACTTGTGATGAAATTATCTTGTGTGGTTCTTAGTACTGAGTATTTAGTATTTATTTTATGTTTATTTTATTGCTTAACTTTTCTTTCCGTAAGAACCTTCTACAAAGTATTAGAAAACTTAAAAAAAAAGATGAATGAAATCGGTAAAGTCGTTCTCAAGTTATGTTACCCGGTGTACAAAATGAAAAAAAGTGATTTTGGCCGAGCAGGAGTTGAACCCTGGACCAATTTTCCGCGCAATTTTCTTAATTTTTTCTTTCTCCTGACAATAAAAAACACAACAAAAAAAGAATTAGCGAAATGGGTCCAGCCGTTCACGCGTGGCAAAGTCGGAATATACACCACGGAAACCCCCTCAACTCCTCCTTCATCTTCTCCCACGGACACCCCCACAACTCCTCCTTCATCTACTCCCACGGACACCCCCACAACTCCTCCTTCATCTACTCCCACGGACACCCCCTCAACTCCTCCTTCATCTTCTCCCACGGACACCCCCTCAACTCCTCCTTCATTTACTCCTATGGACACCCCCTCAACTCCTCCTTCATCTTCTCCCATGGACACCCCCTCAACTCCTCCTTCATCTACTCCCACGGACACCCCCTCAACTCCTCCTTCATCTACTCCCACGGACACCCCCTCAACTCCTCCTTCATCTACTCCCACGGACACCCCCTCAATTCCTCCTTCATCTTCTCCCACGGACACCTCCTCAACTCCTCCTTCATTTACTCCCATGGACACCCCCTCAACTCCTCCTTCATCTTCTCCCACGGACACCCCAACAACTCCTCCTTCATCTACTCCCACGGACACCCCCACAACTCCTCCTTCATCTACTCCCACGGACACCCCCTCAACTCCTCCTTCATTTACTCCCATGGACACCCCCTCAACTCCTCCTTCATTTTCTCCCACGGACACCCCAACAACTCCTCCTTCATCTACTCCCACGGACACCCCCACAACTCCTCCTTTATCTACTCCCACGGACACCCCCTCAACTCCTCCTTCATCTACTCCCACGGACACCCCCTCAACTCCTCCTTCATCTACTCCCACGGACACCCCCACAACTCCTCCTTCATCTTCTCCTACGGACCCCCCCTCAACTCCTCCTTCATCTACTCCCACGGACACCCCCACAACTCCTTCTTCATCTACTCCCACGGACACCCCCTCAACTCCTCCTTCATCTACTCCCACGGACACCCCCTCAACTCCTCCTTCATCTACTCCCACGAACACCCCCTCAACTCTCCTTCATCTTCTCCCACGGACACCCCCTCAATTCCCCCTTCATCTTCTCCCACGGACACCCCCTCAACTCCTCCTTCATCTACTCCCACGGACACCCCCACAACTCCTCCTTCATCTTCTCCTACGGACACCCCCTCAACTCCTCCTTCATCTACTCCCACGGACACCCCCTCAACTCCTCCTTCATCTACTCCCACGGACACCCCCACAACTCCTTCTTCATCTACTCCCACGGACACCCCCACAACTCCTCCTTCATCTACTCCCACGGACACCCCCACAAATAATCATTCAAAGTGTTACTTTGACTACATTTTTTTGCATTCAAAGTGTTATAATCTAATCGAAGTATGTTTTGTGCTGTTTTTCGATTTCTTACTTTTTTAGCTTTTCCTTTAGGTTTTTCCTCATTTTCTTACCTTTTAAACCACCCCTGAATTGATACGAACAAAACAAAAAAAGAATCATCCAAATCGGTCCAGCCGTTCTCGAGTTTTAGCAAGACTAACGGACAGCAATTGATTTTTATATATATAGATATACATTAACTACAATATATAGTATGAGTAAAATGCTCATAATCACAACTTACCGCACTTATTTATCTAAATTCACCGGCAATTGTCACTAATCACACCCGAACGAACTGTCAAACTTTCCGTCACCGATATCCTTCAAACCAACATTTTCTGCGAGATCAGTGCTTCTCAATCTACATTTTCGCGACTTGCGGATTTTGTCTATGCTAATAAAAGAGCATAAAAGTATGCAAATAATGAATTATATAAACATAACCACATTCATGTTGTGGAAAAGAGACCACAAAATGCGCAAGGGAGAAAGCGCTAGGTGGAAGATGTTCCAGGACCCACTGATTAGTGATGCCACAGAGTGTGGAAGGCGAATTAAGCCGGAAACCATGGAGAACCAACCGAAAACCATGGAAACGGATGTTTGACAAAAGTAACAAGGAAGACGGTATAAAAGAAGCAGCGCTGGAGTTGAAAATCACTCTTTCGTGAACCAGCAAATGCGAAAGACCAAAACCCTAAAGGTAAGAAAGTGAAGTAGGAAGAATATGACCCAAGGTTGAATTGACTTCCTTTATGCTTTCTGCCTTAATACGGGACAATCTTCGGCAAATTAATTTTTTGTTTATAAAAAGACTTAGAATCTTTTCAAAGATAAATTGTATTAAACTTAGAGTATTTTTGAACTGTTTGTAAAAAGACTTAGAATCCTTTCACGGATAAATTGTATAAAGACTTAGAACATATTTTGTTGAATTGTTAATGTAAAAAATTAGCATAATGTTGAATTGTTGATTTGTGTATTTGAAAAATAAAGAAAGAGATTGTTAAGTTTGAATTGTCGTGTGGAAATTTGTATTCCACCTAGTGTTAAATGATAAATTGTAATCTTTTTGTTTGTAATTAGGAATTTGAATTGAAAATAAATTTTTATAGTAAATTCAGTGATTTCGAACCTCTTATTTGGATTATTGTCCGTAATATTTCTTGATTCCCTTAAGTGGATATAAAACATTGGTCCTTCGAGCCGGATAGTAATAACCGAATATTAGTTGGTGCGGCTAAAAAATCACTGGGCACTATTTGAATTTGTTGAAAATAAAATTCTGTAATAAAAATTAATTATTATTTGTAAAATACACATTTGCGGGTTCTAAGTCTTTATACAAGGAACGCGAACGCACGTAGCGACAGTACATATCGGTAAATTTAAACGGGATATAAATTACGTAATCATGCCTTCAAAGTTCGAACAATTGCTAGTTCAGCAGGAGTTAGCTGCCACGAAATTAAAAAATGCCATCAAGACCGGACGAAAGGTTAAACCGGACAAAAGAACTGCAGGCTTCTCGCAAAATATGAGTGATCAGATAAAAAAGAGTTGGGATGAATTTGACTTCAGAGACAATCAAATAAGAGAACTCATAATTTCATCGAAAAAACAAACTGATGATCCGTAC
Organism: Machimus atricapillus; assembly: GCA_933228815.1. Lineage (NCBI taxonomy): Eukaryota > Metazoa > Arthropoda > Insecta > Diptera > Asilidae > Machimus > Machimus atricapillus. Next base: position 11,064,003 of record OW121788.1, read on the forward strand.
ATAATCAACGATGTTTACACAGATGTTCACACCGAAGTATTGGAATATCTAGGAGAATTAGTAGACACCATGATAACGAGCACTCCGCAATTCGAGACCAAAATGGCGATACCTGGAACTACAATTGTACATACTGGACATACAGACTCTCCTCTTCCTAGGATTAGTCTTCCTAAATTCAACGGAGATTACAATGACTGGAGGTCATTTCATGATTATTTCATGTCTCTCATACATAATAATGCACAACTACAACCTGTCCGCAAATTGCATTATTTAAAGGAATGTTTGGTTGGAGAAGCGGCCAGCTTATTAAAAAACATTCCAATTACCGAGAGTAATTATAGCTTAGCTTGGGAGCGTTTGAAAGCACGGTATGACAATAAAAGATTACTAATTAATACGCAATTGAAGATCTTAATAGATCAATCTAAAATAACTACCGAAACAAGTATTAGTTTGAAAACGTTGTTAGATACTACTGAAAGTAGCCTACAACAATTAGAATTATTAGGAGAGAATGTTTCGGCTTGGGACACTATTCTCATCTACCTGTTAGTACAAAAATTACCTCTTCAAACGGTGAAACTATGGGAGGAAGAGCTAAAGGATAGTCAAACAACTCCGAAGATAAAGGCTTTCAAAGAATTTCTTCAAACTAGGTACAAGGTGTTAGAATCAATTGCGCACTCCATTGGAACAATTACAAAACCGAAAGATTTGCCGAAGAAACACTCTACTCAGGTTTATTCAGCTCTAAGCAACTCTAGATGTCCTGCCTGTGATAACAAGCACTATGTTGGGAAATGCTCTAAATTCCTTAAGCTCAGTGCATTGGAACGAAGAGTAGTTATGAAAACATCAGGAAGATGTTTAAGCTGCTTTTCGAGTAAGCATGTACAGCGTGACTGTAAGCAAACATGCTCCAAATGCCATAAGGGTCACCATACGTTGCTGCACATGACGGAAGATGCATCTGAAGCAAGGCATGCTTCAACTACCGGTTCACATCCAATGAAAGAGTCAGACTATCCCACAAGGAATAAGGGACCATATAATAACTCTGCTAATTGTAGAGTTCAAATACCATGTCAGAATAAGGAAAAGGATTCTGACCTTACTAGAAATTTTCTAGCGACTGAAAGCTATAATGCAATCTTGTCCACAGTTTTGATTAGGGTACCTGATCATAATGGGCACTTAACTACCCTGAGAGGTCTTGTTGATCCAGGGTCGCAATCATCATTTATTACAGAGCAAGTCTGTAATAGATTGAAGTTGCAAACATGCCACACTTCGGTAATGGTAAAAGGTATAAATGTCAGTAAGACTGCACATACCAAAAAGCAAGTAAGACTACAACTATACTCACATAAAGATGAGCAACCTGTCTTAACTGCGACTATGCTGGTTCTGAAACGGATAACAGACCTATTGCCAGCCTCTACTATGAACCATATAAATTGGAGTCATTTAGAACATCTGGAACTTGCGGATCCCACATATTGGAAAGCAGGTCCAGTACATATACTGCTTGGCGCCGACGTATTTGCAACCATATTTAAGGATGGCATAAAACGTGGTCGAGCAACTGATCCCATCGCAATGAACACTACATTAGGATGGATTGTTATGGGAAAAAATACAATACCTTCTCAAACGCATTCCGAAAGCTTATCGTTTACAATTAAAACAGAGCCAGAGGAAAATCTAGATATGCAACTCAGAAGGTTCTGGGAACAGGAAGAAGTTCCTAGAAAGCAAATGCTTACTGATGAAGAAGCAGATTGCGAAAAAATCTATGAAACTACGCTGCAACGTCTGGAAAATGGACAGTATCAAGTGAAACTACCATTCCTCAACGGAGATCAACCAGATCTAGGAGAATCTAGGACTCTTGCGCTGCAACGTTTTAATTCCCTCCAAAGGAAATTCAACAAAGAACCTCAACTGAAGGAGGAGTATTCAAAGTGCATAGAGGAATACATCCGAATGCAACAGATGGAAAGGGTTAAAGTACCCACAAAAGCGGAACCACAATACTATATTCCGCATCACGCTGTATTTAAAGACAGTACTACGACAAAATTAAGAGTTGTGTTTGACGCCTCTGCTCGTAGCTCTAACGGGAAATCTTTAAATGATCAACTGTTGGTTGGACCAACCTTACAACCAAGATTATTCTCCACATTGCTCAAATGGCGTAAGCACAAGGTTGCACTAACTGGTGATGTGGAGAAAATGTACAGAATGATACTAGTTCACCCTGATCATCGGACTTACCAACGAATCCTTTGGCAAGACTCAACAACAGGTGAAATTCAGGATTATCAACTAAAAACCGTCACATTTTGAATATCATCAGCACCATATTTAGCAATACGGACTCTTCAACAAATGGCCAATGACCATAAGGATAGGTGGCCCATTGCAGCAGAAGTTGCGCGTATGGATTTCTACGTTGACGGCGTGCTAACTGGAGCTAACTCTGTCAACGAAGCTAAAATATTACATGACGAATTAATTAAGATGTTGAAATCTGGACATTTTAACCTACGGAAATGGGCAAGTAACCATCGAGAACTTTTAATGGACCTGCCAGAAGAGCAAAGGGAATTGAACACCTCGTTGAATGTAGCAGAGACCGAGGCAATTAAAACTGTTGGCATAAGATGGCAGCCAGAGTTAGATCGTTTTACATTCTCTGTTACAAGTCCGTTCAAAAATGAAAGGGTTACTAAACGCACAATGTTGTCAGCGATTGCCTCATTATACGATTCTTTAGGCTGGTTAGCACCAGTTTTGATAGTAGGAAAAATTCTTATACAAACGTTATGGATGGCAGCTATAGAATGGGATACTGTTGTGAATGAACCCATTCTAGAAAGTTGGAATAACTTCAGGTCATCTATAATGGATATAGAATCATTGCACATACCACGATGGGTTCAATGGACAAATTATGCCGCCAGTGTTTAAGTACATGGCTTTAGTGATGCATCAATTCGAGCTTATGCTGCATCAGTGTACATTCGCGTAGAAGATAAAGACGGAAACATATCCTGTCATCTTCTTACGGCTAAGACCAAGGTTGCCCCCATAAAACCCATAACTTTACCAAGATTGGAGCTGAATGGAGCCCTTCTCTTGGCCCGACTTATGCAGGCTACTGTTAAGGATATGAAACTAGATGGAGTTTCTATGTTTGCATGGACGGATTCCATGATAACACTGCAGTTGATTCAGGATCATCCGACGCGATGGAAAACGTTCGTAGCAAATCGTGTATCTGAAATACAAGATACGATACCGCCAAGTTGTTGGAACCATATTAGCACAAAGGATAATCCAGCAGACATAGCTTCGCGTGGATGTGATGCCGAAAAATTAAGACAATGCAGTTTATGGTGGAATGGTCCAGTATGGTTATCGCATCATATGGAAAATTGGCCAAAAATACCGATTCCAGTACCCAAAACGACTTTGGAATCACGGCAACAATTAACACATGTTAATATAGCGACAATGGATAATGATTTCATCCGGAAATATTCTTCATTCGACAAGTTGCTGCGAATAATGGCCAGAATATTACGCTTTATTAGCAGAGTCAGAAAGAAACAAATAGAGGAATCTAGTTGGTTGACGACAAAGGAATTACAAAACGCCAGGAACGTAGTTATTCGATGTATTCAACAAGTTGAATTTCCAGAGGAATACAAACAACTTGCTAAGGGTCAAGCAGTATCGAATAAAAGTTCCGTATTGAATTTAAATCCTTACTTAAGCACCGATGGACTTATACGGGTAGGAGGTCGACTAACTAATGCAAAGATTCCATATTCAAATAAATACCCGATAATTCTACCACGTAATAATCATGTTACGAATTTGGTGATTGACAAATACCATGCAGAATCGCTTCATGGTGGCCCAACGCTAACTTTGAATATATCCCGAAATAAATACTGGATAATTGATGGAAAACGAGCTGTCTCCAAACGTATACATCAATGTATCAATTGCTGTCGGCATCGCAACAAGGGACAAGTTCAGATGATGGGAAACCTGCCAGCGGCGCGTGTAAATGTTACGAAACCATTCACACATGTCGGTTTGGATTATGCCGGACCTATATTATTAAAAACATCTCCGCATAAATGTAACAAACGGTACAAAGGGTATATATGCATATTTGTTTGTATGGCCACGAAAGCTATACACTTAGAAGCAACTTCAGATTTAACGACTGCAGCATTTATGGCAGCAATAAGACGATTTGTAGCCAGAAGAGGTCTATGCTTGGATATATATTCCGATTGCGGAACCAATTTTATTGGCGGAAAAAATCAATTCGACAAGGAGATATCTTTAGCTATTAAACAATATGCCAACAATATCGGCGAAGAGCTTGCGGTAAAGGGAATAAATTGGCATTTCAACCCACCTGGTTCACCACATTTTGGGGGTTTATGGGAAGCAGGAGTAAAATCCGTAAAATTTCATTTGCGTAGGACTTTAATGAACACATCATGTACTTATGAAGAATTGGCTACGATTCTTGCGCAAATCGAAGCTTGCCTCAATTCGCGTCCACTCTGTCCAATCAGCAATAATGTGGAAGATCTTCAAGTTCTCACTCCAGCACATTTTCTCGTGGACCAACCTCTACCAGCGATCCCGGAACCGGAACAAGAAAATGTCTTGCCATCTCTCCGCTGAAAATATGTACAATCACTTACTCAAGAATTTTGGAAAAAATGGAAACAAGAGTACTTACATAGATTGCAACAGAGACCCAAATGGTTAAAACCACAGCAAAATCTGAAGACTAACGATATTGTTCTCATAAGAGATGAGAACACACCGCCAACGCAATGGCCTCTGGGTCTGATCATCGAACTGTTTCCGGGCAAGGATGGCTTAGTTCGAGTAGTCAAACTTCGAACAAGAAATTCGGTGTTATTACGTCCTATAACAAAACTTTGTCGTTTGCCTGTTGAAGCAAACGCTGATTAGCAATCATTTCACCATGGGTCTTCATTTTTCTTTTGTTTTTTCTTTTGTTTCTTTTTCTCTTTTGTTATGACATTCTTGAATATTTTACGCATCCAGACACACTTGACGTCTGCCTGTTCCAGACAATGGAGTACAACGGAGAAATGCTTGTAGATTACCTCTTCGATCCTATTGATCCAGCTGACTACGTGATACCTGGGTATGACATCTTAACTGGCCTACCCAAGAAACCCAACCTGGAGCAGGCGATAGCGACACCTTCAGGATCATCAACCGCCACTCGTTCTTCAATACCCGGAGGCTCACTAAAGACGACAACAACACCTTCAAGAGCATCAACCGCTACTCGTTCTTCAGCACCCAGAGGCTCACTAAAGGATATCTCATTCCCACTGAAAATTAACGGAAAAAGCGTGATGTCCCTGGAGGTTCTTCGCCCATCCACCACCGTCCAAGAGGTCCAGATGAGAATCAGCAACGACATCCAGAGCTTCATCACGAAGGAGGGAGACACACTCTACATCCCCAAGAAGGTGCTGCAGAGGTTGAACTTCAATAAAATCAAGGACATGACGCGGGACTTCACCGTCAACTTACCAGAGACACATCAGGCTCTACTTAACATCAAACCGGACGGAACCATCATATTCCACCATTATCATAAGAGGGGAACAAGAAAGGCTGTAAAAAGAACTTTGAACTTGTTAGTTCAACGGGGGGAGAATGTTCGTCAACATATGTCCTGAAAAGGAAAATAAAATTTTAGCTATAACTTCATGTGATATTTATATACTTATCTTTGGGGACCAAGCTTGGTGCTCCTTCAACGATGTCCAGTCATCACTACGGAACCAGAGATCATCCTGAAGATAGGAAAAAGAAAGAATTCTTATTAACTGTTACTCCACATTTCAAATACACACAATATGTGTGCTTAAAGAGCCAAAGAGCTCTAGTTTAAGGCCTAATTCATGGCCAGAGAAGTCCCTAGCATAACCAAAAAAACATGCAATTTGCAGCGAGCAAGTTCATTGCGCGAAGGACTTCTACACTAGATTTTATACTGAATATACATTAACTACAATATATAGTATGAGTAAAATGCTCATAATCACAACTTACCGCACTTATTTATCTAAATTCACCGGCAATTGTCACTAATCACACCCGAACGAACTGTCAAACTTTCCGTCACCGATATCCTTCAAACTTTGAAGATGAAACTAACTGGAACGGAACACACGAAAAATTTTTGAGGCAATTTCTTAATATGTGTCAGTGCAAACTAATACTGAAACAAGAAGCCATAGCAGCAGTAAAAAGAAAATTTTCGGTAGGGGCAGTAGGAAATGTAATGTAGGAAACCTATATTAAGTAATCAAAAATTATATGAAATAATATAGTAATAAAACTAGTTTATTTTAATAGCATTCTTGATAATATAAACTTTTTCAGACGTGAAAATTTTCCTTTGCCCCCAAAAATTTCTATGTAGGTTGAACTACGGCACTGATCCAACCTACAAATAAACAAAATGGCAGCCAAGAAACTATACGAAACTGACACTCAACCTACAAAATTTTGCTAACTGTCAAATACAATTTTTGCCTCATTCACATACAGCACACGTATAGGGCAGTTCCGTTCCAGTTAGTTTCATCTTCAAAGCCTTCAAACCAACATTTTCTGCGAGATCAGTGCTTCTCAATCTACATTTTCGCGACTTGCGGATTTTGTCTATGCTAATAAAAGAGCATAAAAGTATGCAAATAATGAATTATATAAACATAACCACATTCATGTTGTGGAAAAGAGACCACAAAATGCGCAAGGGAGAAAGCGCTAGGTGGAAGATGTTCCAGGACCCACTGATTAGTGATGCCACAGAGTGTGGAAGGCGAATTAAGCCGGAAACCATGGAGAACCAACCGAAAACCATGGAAACGGATGTTTGACAAAAGTAACAAGGAAGACGGTATAAAAGAAGCAGCGCTGGAGTTGAAAATCACTCTTTCGTGAACCAGCAAATGCGAAAGACCAAAACCCTAAAGGTAAGAAAGTGAAGTAGGAAGAATATGACCCAAGGTTGAATTGACTTCCTTTATGCTTTCTGCCTTAATACGGGACAATCTTCGGCAAATTAATTTTTTGTTTATAAAAAGACTTAGAATCTTTTCAAAGATAAATTGTATTAAACTTAGAGTAATTTTGAACTGTTTATAAAAAGACTTAGAATCCTTTCACGGATAAATTGTATAAAGACTTAGAACATATTTTGTTGAATTGTTAATGTAAAAAATTAGCATAATGTTGAATTGTTGATTTGTGTATTTGAAAAATAAAGAAAGAGATTGTTAAGTTTGAATTGTCGTGTGGAAATTTGTATTCCACCTAGTGTTAAATGATAAATTGTAATCTTTTTGTTTGTAATTAGGAATTTGAATTGAAAATAAATTTTTATAGTTAACTCAGTGATTTCGAACCTCTTATTTGGATTATTGTCCGTAATATTTCTTGATTCCCTTAAGTGGATATAAAACACCCCTCCCTGCAAGGAGGCCTCGACCTTTTTTGGCGACCCTCGTGGTCGGCCCCTCAAGTGAGGTTAAACCGAAGAGCGGCACCTAATTATAACGGTGCGCCGCCGTGCTCCCTGGAACTCCCGTGGGATACCGGAAGCAATTTCCCGGAAAAAAAGAGGCAGAACACGAGATCGAGCCTCCCGAAGCAACTTTTTTGTACGCCGTGGGATCAATCTGACCAGCAAGCCCACAGCGCAGCACCACAGCGCCACATCATCACAGCACCGGAGCACCTCATCGCCTCAAGCCCTCTTCTGTTGCCGATGTCAGCGTGGGATCTCGATGCCGAAACTCTACCCTCTTCATCCCCCTAAATCTTAAATTATTATCCGTATTTTTTTTCTTTTCTCTTTTTCCCAGTGTTTCGCAAAATTTTTGTTTGTAAGATATATCGGTTCTCGCAATCTTCCGGTCACCTATTTTACATATCTAGTTTTTGGCTTCACCGATCATTAATAACACAATTCGCGAGAGAAAAAAAAAAGAATAGAATTTCCTTAAGCAAAGTAAATTAGATCGGATCACAAATTCGCCATAGCCCAAATCAATTTAGGGTCGCCCCCAGAAAACAAAAAAAAGGAAAACAGGGACACGAAAAGTTCTAAAGAAAGAATAAGAAATAAATTTTAAACAAGGAGGAACCCTACCCCCTTTGGGTACGAGCCCCTTCAGGGTTCTTAGTCGTTCGTGAGTTAGAGCCTTCGCAATTTAAATTTCAACCTTTCCTTTCGAGCAGTATTTAGGTACCCTGGCGATCGATCGGCAGCGGGCCCAGCACTAGGAGGAAAGAGGTATGTAACCAAAATTTTACTAAACAAATATTTATGTTGCGAATAAATGCCGCGTCACCGTAACTATATCCGCGTATAGCCGAGTATCAATTTTAACGCAGTCGTGGGGTAACACACTGCTACCATTTCCTTGGAACTTTACACCCTCCCGCCATTGTCTAAGGACAGTCAATAGTTCGGATACATAACCACCCCGCGTGTCAACCGATGTATAGATCCTGCCTTGATTTGGGAGCTGACGAGTTGCACATATCCGCGAAATTAGTTAGTGTGCTCGCATCTCACTATTGTCAAGTTATTACTCCTTGTAACTTTTTGCAATTAAATCGAATTTCTGTGACCGCGAATTAATGTTCCAGAATTTTGTAAGCTCATTATCTGAATTGTTCAGGGTGGCTGCGCCGAGGGCACTCCACCTTTCTTTGTACCGTTTAGGGTTACTAGTTATAAGTATTACAGCATTATAGAATTACTTGAATTAAACACAGCATAATGGAATAAACTTGTCTATGCATTGACTGACCATCTCGCTCCTCCTTCCTTCCTTAGGTAGGGTGTCCGAGCACTCAGGGGGCCCGGACATGCGTGGAGGGTTGAACCCAGGGCCAGACCTTGTTCTCGGAGAGTCATATTTTTTTCATCGGTCTCGGCCTATTGTCCCCTTTAACTCTTGGTGAGAGTTTATATTCGGTCCCGTCCTGTACGGACAACGACCTGTTGCTTCGCATCCTATTTCCCAACGCTTATATTTCTTCTGACATTGTTCTTCCGGCGTACAGATTTACTTACCGGATGTCAAGCTTGGCTCACGAACCTCCCCCAAACCGACGAGCTAGACACGTGCTGCCAGCTAGGTACGCCACGAGCCAACTTCCGCTTGCATCCATCGTAACGGCCCCTCACTTACAAATTTTTTTTTGTGTAGCCCACACCCAAGGGACATGCGCTGTCACCTTGCCATGTCGGGAATGATTTTCCTTCTTCTTTTTAAATGTTTACGTTACAGTTCTCCAGAGCTCTAACCGCTTGCATGAAATTGTCCAGCATACGTCTCAACTCAGCAGCAGATTCCATGGACATCGCCGGAAGATTGACAAGTGCTGCTATGTTGGAATTGACTAATACCCTAGTATTATTATACCAGTTAAAATCTCCCATGCTGAGATATATGTAGTTAGCCTCCGTTAAGGCTAGATGCTGAATTAGCTTATATGCTTCCCCGGTAAGAGAGGACTTTAGATAGTGCATCTTTTGAATATGTATGTGATAACCCATTGTTATCTTGTATAAGAGAGGTATACGTGTCTCGGAACGACGGCCACTCGGTATATGATCCACTAAAAGTGGGAATGTTTATTTTCGGTTTCTGACAACTTGACTAATCGGATTGCAAACAGTTGTCGAATTTAGCAGCGACTCTTCAGGGACAACGGTTGGGACGCGCATAGATTTTAATTGCTCAGTTAAAGAGCAGACGGACCCTATGTAGCAGCACTCAATTTTTGAAAAGGTATCGGCCTTGAAATAGTCGTCGTCCTTTGATTGTTCAGCAGTAGCTGAATCACATAACTCATCGTACAACTTCAGATATTGTAACCAATATGATTCAAGGAGTTGGAGACGCGTGCTTAAAAACGACTCGGTTCGTTTCTCCCTTCCTGTTTTACCTACATTGATTAAGAATTTCTCAATGCGATCCGAAGTAGTTAACAATTTAACTTTAATCTTCTCCATCGCTGCCCAAGTATCTCAAACCGAAAGCCGATAACTTGCCCCTGATTAATAGGGAATTAATAGTCATTCACTCACAGTGTTATTCGCGATCACCTCAATCTCACCGAGTTGATAAAATTAAAGAGTTTATTATCAATGCTCAATCAAATAAATTGAATCGCGAACTCAGAGCTGAATTGAAGTGTCCGTCAGCAGCAAGGCTTCAAGCTCAAAATTGAGTACGAAAAGAAAAAAATAGCGCGTGTAGTCTTTCCGCGCGGAAGAAGTGAAACTTCGTAATGTGGAAATGAAAATAGGAAGGGGTAGAAATTGATTTTTAGTGAACTCATATTGTTTCTTTAAGACAAACTTTATTAACATTGCTTACAATTCACAATTGATCGCATCTTTTAATTATCATTTACGAGTGGAGAAATATCCAAATCTATAACATTTACAATGGGATTATGATAACTAAAGTAAGATGTAATTTCAAAAGAGAAAACCTAACAATCAATTGATATTCACAAGAGACGTACCTTGACATAACCTTAAATCCGTCGCATTGTCCGTGGGATTGTTTTCACTCATTTTTTACAATTCTTATCCACTAAATTTGAAAATAAAATACTACCCTATTAAATTATATGTGTATCAAATCAAACTAAAAAAACAAGTAAATGAAATAATGAATATTATAAATTAAAATAGAACAACAAGTACGTATTTCAGCTAATTTCACGACGGTCACACTGTTTACTTCGCTGCATAGCAAGAATACCTCCCCAAGAGCGTTAAACGTTTAACGCAACCTTGTTTTGGAAGTCGCATTGGAAGTTTCACTTCAAAAAACCCGAACCCGTATGATTAAAAGCCGAAGCTTTAATTGCGAAAGCCCGCAAGCATAGCAAAGTTCCGAAATTGCACTGTAACCACTACAACCATAGACAAATAACACATAGATTTCCATTCTGGGCCCAAAGCTCAATCCATTGAGCTTTCAATTTGGTAGCCTGATGTCGCCTGATCTTACTAACACATCCCTAACGTGGCTCGATATATCATTTCGGGAGAGAGAGAGAATTGTTCCTTTAGCTCGGCACGTGGGCAGCATGGTTTCTATGGCGCGGGCGGCAGCGCGGCGTGGCGGCGACATACTCTTCCTCTTCTCTCGAGTTTTAGCCGTCCATCAGCTGTTGTTCTGCGCAAGGGGCTTGTGGGACTGCTCTAACGCTAACGTGAGGGAGTTGAATTTTTCTAGGAATCCTCTGAGTTGCGTGATCTGCTCAATCAATGAATGAAATCTTCAAGGGAAAAAGACACACGGACAGATTCATGAGGTTTGAATTATCTAATGAAATTCCGAATTTTTGTTTTTTAGGTATTTTTCATTGACTTAAAAAATTCGTTTAAAAAAATAGTTTCTACAATTTTTTCGTTTTTAATTTCAATCTACTAAAGATGCAGTTTGGATATTATTATATTATATATTGGTGGGGACCGCTCAAGCGGAAGGCACTGCGACCAGACGGTCTTTTGTGCCAGTGCAGTTTGGATTGATTAAAAGGAATTAATTAAATTTATTACTAGCTTACAAGCTTGAAGTACAAAAGTCCCTAATATTAGGCGAAAAAGAGTACAAAATATAAAGTAGATATGATAAACTATAAAATTATATAAAAAGCTGTCAATTTCGCAGCGTTGATTGACGCCTACAATTTGCCTCCACTTGATCCATGAAGTGTAAGGGCCGGTGCATTATAATCGAAATTCTTTTTTAAGTCATTCTTTAGTTTTAAATGAAAATCACTTAAAACAAAAAATTGCAGTTTCACTAGATAGTTCAAATCTCACGAATCAGTGTCCTTTTTTCATTGAGCAGAGCACGCAACTAAGAGGATTCCTAGAAAAATTCAACTCCCTCCGCTTCACGTTAGGGCAGTCCCACAAGCTCTTTGCGCAGAACAACAGAAATTTGAAAAAGAGGCAGTGTTTTCTCACAGCTTTGTGAATTGAGGGATTCTAAAATTATCTCACGCACACAAACTTAGAGGAAGTTGAACTGGTTGAGCTTTCCTCTCAGATTTATTTTCATAGGAACAATTTTTTATATGAGAATGGATATCTATCTTTATTTGTCTATGCTACAACCCTCTAAGATCCTATTAGCTTTATAGGTTATGAGGCCATGTTGGCTGGAAGCCCCTGTTCACGCCAAAGAATAAGAAAGAGTTTACCGGTTAGATTGGCAAAAGACTGCCTAGATTTTCCGGTGCGGTGTTATTCCTCTTTCTGCTCCATTTAAGCTAGCGGGAATAGAAATCGCCACTGTGGTCGCCAATCAGCCAGGTGGTTTCACCGTAAGACTTTTTTTCTGTTTTTATCTGACTCGAAAGGACCAAATGTTTTGCTTTACACGAGAAGCAAATAGACCGGCTCTTGATTTTACAAAATAAAACTATATTTTCAGGAACTTTGAAGTGCTAATGTGTTTCTGATGGCGGCTGCGAGACAAGTGAAAAAGCAATCGAACATTGAGTCTTCTTCTTGATAGAGTGGCGACAGGCCAGGCTTCGAACAGGATACAGTCCGTTCCGAAAGTTTGTTTTTTCTCGAACACATTAATACCTCTACATTGTATGAAATATCATATTATTTGTGGTCTAGTGTTTTCAATAACGCAAACAACACAGGGAAAATTATGATATTCTCACTTTCACGGAAATGGTACTATGTTAACCTATAACATTTCTATCACTGTTTCCACTTTCATTGCACATTTATCAAGAGCATAGAAACACCTAATTGCTTATTTAAGTTAATTTACCACGAGTTTACATAAGTAATAATCTAAAATAATTTCGTGCAATTCAATATTATTTCACTGAATTTATCCTCCGATTTCTCATAAATAATTCACAACCATCTCTGTTACTTACCTCACTCATTTTCACAAGCACTTTATGTTATTAATTGTTTGATTCACCAATTAATTTCTTTCACTGCTTCACTCGCCAAAAATTTTCCGTCAAATGTTATTGTGACAGCCACGGATCTGTCCCTTGTTCTAGTACAAACAGGTGCTGAATGGGCAACTAGTACTATGTGATTAAACGCACACAAGAAAGAGTTAGCCAGGTCGACCAAAACACGAGCGAGAGGCAAGATGACGCCACATTCATGTGGGACGAGATGGCGCGATTTTGGTTCGTTCGTGGTTGGGTGGTCCGTGCATTGGAGAACGGCCTTAACAAACCTTTTCTGGACAGACTCAATTCTAATAGCATGACAGGCATAAATAGGGGGCAAAACTTGACTACCATATTCAAGAATAGGCCTGACTATGGAAATGAATAACTGTTTGAAAACATTTATGTTATTGAATTCCCGAGACCATCTTTTTATGAAACCAACTCAACGGAAGGGTGCGGAACGGACGGATTGGAACGGTGCGGATACATTGGGATCCCGGCTTAAAGAAGAATCTTGCAAGATTTCACCAACTGTGAAATGTAGTCAACGGCCAGAATAAAAAGGAGAGGGCCAAGATGATTACCCTGAGGCACGCCTGATGTAGCGGAAATACTCCTTGATAAGGAGCCTCTAATCGAAACGTGATAGGTTCTGCCATGTAGATATCACTGGACCCAATCTAAAAACGGAGCGGGAAAACCCAAACTTTTCAACTTAAGAATAATGATTGAATGGGAAATTTTGTCGAACGCTTTGCTAAAGTCTGTATAGATACAGTCTGTTTGTAGGCCAGCTTTAAAGCCGTTTATGGAGTATTCAACAAACTCTAGGAGGTTAGTGGTAGTAGAGCGGCCATGAAGGAAGCCGTGTTGATTTATTTAAATAAACCGTTAAAGCCCTTCGACAATTCAGAGTGAATAATTGACTCGAAGAGCTTGGGAATAGAAGACAATTTAGCAATAGGCCGATAATTGCACAAAACACAACGGGAACCTTGTGATTGGAATAAAGAAAGAATCTTTCCAGAAACTAGGAAATTGCCCGCTATCAAGAGGTTTTCTACAAGGAACCCCTGTTTTTCACGGCATTTCAAGCCAACAGGTGCTTCGATTTCGATCGTTTTTGTCAGCTTGTGCACCAATATGCCGACACGAGCTCCCTAAGCAACCTCTGTTATCCCCGCCCCTCCTCCGGCGAAAGGATCCCTTTCTCAAAGTCTACTCTCCTCAGTGTACTCGGATTTCATATAAATCAGTTCTTATAAACTTTTATTATAACGCAGTCGCGCTCCCATTTGTTTATGTTCTAAGAAATGGCTTAAAGACAACTAACAATTGACCAAATTCTACGTGCTCTTGATGAAAGTGACGACGAAAACATTTTTGTACGTGAATTAGATAGCCATGATGAGAATTTTTGTGTTGACAATTTTTCTGAGAGTGAAAGCAACGTAATAGAACTAGCATCCGAAAGCAATGAAGAACAATTATTTAGTGAGAGTGATGACGTCCCGCTACAAGAATACGTCTCAATGGGCACTTATAGAGGAAGAGATGGAACAACTTGGAAATCAAAACCTGATAGGCAAAGCCGAACGCCTCGACAAAACATATTTCGCGGTGGTATTCATAAGGCGATTCTTCCTCCAGGGCAAGTTCTAATAGATCCAAGGGAAAGTTTTAACCTTTTTTTTCAACGATCACGTGTTACAAATTATAGTAAAGTATACCAATGCTGAAACGCTAAAAGAACTACAAAATCGATGGAAACCCACCGACAAAAGTGAAATGCAAGCATTTATAGGTCTTTTATTGAATACAGGTGTCAATAAACAGGGAGGTGTGGATTTTAGAGAATTCTGGGACCCAATTGCTATGTCGAGCGACAATGGGAAGAAATAGATTTGCTTCTTTATTACGATTTTTAAGATTCGATGATAAAAATACTAGATCTCTCAGAACCTCAAGAGATAAACTTGCACCCATTAGGGAGTTATGGGACTACGTAAACAAAAATCGAACCAAGTTTTATTTGCCTGGAGAAAATTTCATTATTGATGAGCATCTCATACCTTTTCGAGGACGAGTATCATTCAAACTATATCTACCCAGCAAACCTGACAAATACGGCATGAAAATTTGGTGGATTTGTGACAGCAAAACTAGCTACCCTCTATTTGGTATACCATATTTTGGAAAAGAAGGACACAACAGGGTGGAAAATTTGGCGTACAATGTGTGTTCTATCCGATCTCAAAGTATGAGTGGACGAACCCAAAAAATAAGGAAAATAATTCGGCTCAACGAGTCTGCAATGACTCGTCACAATCCCACAACCAATACTAAATGTGTGCAAGATATGTTTCACAGAGCAAACCTCGTCGCTTGAGAGTTGGGAGCAACGAATAAATTGTTAACAATAGCTGTGTTTTTTTCATGATCTGATCCGGATCAGATTTCGCGGCAAATTTTGTATTGAATTGGAATTTGCAAATAATAGCTGTGTTTTTTTCACCGGGGTTTGTGACCAGATTTAACAGGAAATTTTGCATTGAATTGAAATTTATGAGTAGTTATACATATCAAAAAATGTTGGCTTGGCAAAAATAAAATCAAGTTGCCTGGATTTTATACCCATTTTACGTCAAATAGCAACCCAACAATTTATCTGGTTTAAGGGTTTGAAGGTTGTATGCGTAAATATCATGGCTAATTTGATGCGCTTTCGCAAATTTTAAAATCTTTATCTACGTGACAGTCTTTAAAATTACAATTCAATGCAAAATTTCCTGTTAAATCTGGTCACAAATCCCGGCGAAAAAAACACAGCTAATGACTCCTAACAAATCTTTTTACTTTTGTGAAAAGAGCATCACATTGCATTGACTTAGAACCAATTTGCGTCAAAAACTAGATCCAATAAAATTTTCAGTTCATGACTTGAAGTTTGGATGGGCTAAAATCATTGCAATGTGATGAATTTTTTGCCAAGTTTAAAAATTTTGCTCTAGATTACAGTTTAAAATATTCAATTCAACGCGAAATTCGAGATCCAGATCAGATCATGAAAAAAACACAGCTAATATTAACTTCAAACAGAGCTTATTCTAATCAGCGTAATGGAGCTGATAGTGAGTAGCTTAAATGGAGGGATGTCCAGCTGCTAAGTTAGCGAGCAGGTAAATAGAGTTTGATCTTGTTCTGACTTGTCCCAGATCAGGAAATTATTTCTTGACTAGAACTTCGGTCAGAACATAAATGAAAAGGGTACTTACCTGTCTCCCTCGTTGGCGAACTAGACTGTAGCTGATGGAACCTCTCGTCTGGTCGTTGCACAAGCGAAGAAGGCACTTCGTCTGGTCGTTGTACAAGCGAAGAAGGCAATTTGGTTGATGCACTAAACTGCACTAATCTTAATTTGGTGAGATCCAAATTAAGTGGTAGAGATATTTATATTGATCGGCGTTAAAGACGCTACACACAGGTCTTGATTTGGTCAGCTCCCAAATCAAGTGATGGGAATTAGAATTCAAGTTACTAAGGAATCTTAATTTAGTCAGTACCTAAATTAAGTGTAAAGAGGAACTTCCAGGAAATGAGATGATGGAATTTGTTCCGATCACCGCTCAGAACACTGGATGATAGAGTTTTGTTCTAGTCTATAATCTCAACGAAGTCAACACCTTACGTTGAGTGGAGACCTCAAATAGTCAGCACCTATTTGAGTGGCAAGGATTGCTAGGTAAAATGATAGGAATGTCTTCTAGTCACCACCTAGAATCGACAATCTCAAGAAAGTCAGCACCTTTATTGAGTGGAAATTTCAAATAGTCAGCGCCTATTTGAATGGAGAGGATTACTAGGTAGAATGATAGGAGTTTCTTCTAGTCACCACCTAGAATCAACAATCTCAATAAAGTCAGCACCTTTATTAAGTGGAAAATCCAAATAGTCAGCACCTATTTGAATTTGAGTATAAGCGGGTAATGAATTTTGAGCACTTCGTGGTAGGAAAACGGCAAAGAGGTAAATTGGCAAGGAAAAACCGCAAAGAGAGTGCTATCAGGCAGCGCAGAGTTTTTATACCCAAAATAGTGCACACGGCACTTAAGTTTACGGTACCCCCCACTAACTCTGTACCCACATACATTGACCCATCAGTGGGTCTTACGGTACACCCGACTGATTACATTTTACAAGACTTCTCCGCCGAGAATTACTTCTACTATTAGGCCCTAGATGGCCTTCTCATAAGTCCGAAAGTGACCTAATGAGTGAGTATTGTTTTTGTTTACATCTGCACTTGACAGATGCAAGTGCTTTGCAGTGCGAGGAAGGTACTTCGGGTAAGTATTGCATTTTTGGACAATAATTACTAACGAGTGTTCTTTTTAGGTTTTATTTTAGGATTCCGCTTGTTGCAGTGCATTCCTGCGGTGAGGGGCGCTAAGGATTTCCAAGATTATTGGTGAGTTAAGTGAAGATTCGGAGAATTAAGTGCTTAACAAGTTTGTTTATTCTTACAGCTGATCGCCGCAGCTGTGGGTGGCGCCTGGGCCGAGAAAGATCATCGCGGGAATCTCAGTTTTGGAGCTGATGCTCCAAACAATGTGGTTAACCAGTTATGTGAACCATACTTCCGAAGTTACAGAAATGTTACTTTTGACAGTTATTTCGCTAGTCTTGAAGTTGCAAAATCTTTGGCACAGAATGGTCTCACAGTAGTTGGAACAATGAGAAAAAATAAAGCTTGTATACCCCAAATTTTCAACCCAACAGAGCCCGTGATATCGAATCTAATGTCTTTGGCTCTTCTAAAAATATGACATTGGTCTCGTATGTACCAAAAAAGAATCGCGCTATCATATTCTTGTCTACGATGCATCATACAAGCGAAGCCGACGTAAGCAATAAGAACAAATGTGAAATAAATTTGTTCTACAACTCCACCAAGGGAGGTGTAGATACGCTTCA
This sequence comes from Machimus atricapillus, assembly GCA_933228815.1. Classification (NCBI taxonomy): domain Eukaryota; kingdom Metazoa; phylum Arthropoda; class Insecta; order Diptera; family Asilidae; genus Machimus; species Machimus atricapillus. The sequence goes on from OW121788.1 coordinate 11,082,054, forward strand.
TGAGTATTCAGTTCGACGTAAAACAAATAGATGGCCGATTGCATTTTTTCATAATATTATAGATGTTGTTAGCATTACGTTGTTAATTTTATGGAAAAATTTATTTCCTGATTGGAACCAACGGAAAACACAAAGAAAATTATTTTTACGCGAAATCGTAACTGGATTGGTAACACCTCATATACGGAGACGAAACAAGAAAGGCCTAACGAGTTATCATTTAGCAGCCATGCAAGACGTGTTAGGATCAAATCAGGGAACTGCTCAATCGCCTGAACCTGCAGCAAAAAGAAAGAAGCGTTGTTTGGTAGTATACATGAACGATATTCTTATTCCATGTAAAACGTTCGAACACGGAATTGTGGTGTTGGAGGAGTTTTTTAACCTGGTAATGGAAGAAAATCTAACTCTGAAATTAAGGAAGTCCCATTTTTTTAAGACTAAGGTAGAATTTCTGGGCTTCGAAATTTCTGCAGAGGGTGTAAGGCCTAGTGATTTGAAGATCAGCGATGCTAAAGAATTTAAGAAGCCGATGATCGTTCATGAGTTGGGAAAATTTATCGGCCTTACCAGCTATTTCAGAACATTCATTCCGGAGTATAGTCTTTATGCACGACCTCTTACCGATCTTTTGAAAAAAGGAAACGATTTTGCATGGTTGGCGGGTCAGGATGGTGCGTTCAATAAATTGAAGGACATTTTGGTTTCGCGGCCCGTGTTGACGTTATTTGACCCAAACTTGGAACACGAGGTCCACACGGACGCATGTGACTCTGGTCTTGCTGGGATACTACCTGATGGCAGGCTGCGCCCGGTTAGCTATTTCAGTAGACGCACGACCGAACAAGAGCGTGTCTATCATAGCTTCGAAGTAGAGGTGTTCGTAATTTTTTCGAATGGACTAGGGTGGTGTTCAGTTAAAACACACTGCTTATTTAACTCACTAATTTATTAAACAAACTTTGTTTAACACATGCAGCGCAGTAGCACCTGACTTCCTGGGCTATGGCGACAGACTGACTAACTATATACAGAGCCTAACCAAAACGACATTATATAGCCAGAAAAACAAATTACATAAACAGTAGGTTACAGAATTACATAGGTAGTGGGTACAGATCACATGGATAGTTGGGTTACAGAATTTGCTTGTGTTCAATATTAGCTACTGTAATGTGATGAACATCCCGGCGACCTTGAAGTACCATACTTCAACAGGAATTGTTGACTGGCAACGGGCAAACCTTGTTGGTAGGCCTCTTAATAGTGCCCCGAGCAGTCTTAATCGAGACAACTCGAACCAGTTGATCCTTTCCGGGGTGCAGTTCAACGATGCACCCAAAGCCCAGTGAGTGGGCGGAAGTCCATCCTCCTTTATTACCACTAGTTCTCCAATAGCCGGGTTCTTGGCTCTGTTTCACCATTTAGAGCGTTGCTGAAGTTGACTGATGTACTCTGTATTCCACCTCTGCCAAAAGCTTTGATGGAGCTGTTGCGTGTATTGCCAACGTTTGGCATGAGTGATGCTATCACATTTAAGATGGTATCGTTCTGGAACTGCCACTACTGGTCGGCCAACAAGGAAATGGCCGGGTGTAAGGGCTTCGAAGTCGTCCTTATCTGTCGTCTTTGTTGAAAGAGGACGAGAATTCATGCAAGCCTCCACCTGGCATAATAGCGTTGTGAGCTCCTCAAAGGTAAGCATAGCATTCCCCATAACTCTTCGTAGATGGAATTTCATTGTTTTAACAGCGGCCTCCCACAAACCACCGAAGTGGGGGGCATATGGTAGAGAGAAGTGCCACTGTATATTGGACTGACTCAGGAACTTGGTAACCTGTTCGTGATGGGTTTCTGACTGCAACAACCGCTGCAGTTCCTGAAGTTGACGATCTGCACCTCGAAAATTAGTGCCGTTGTCACTAAACATGCTGGAACAAAGGCCACCTCGTGAAACGAAACGCTTCAAAGCGGCCAAAAATGCATCAGTAGTCATCTCACTTGTAAGCTCCAAATGCACTTCTCGGGTAGAGACAACAATGTAAGTGACGAATATGCAGATCTGTGACCATAAGCTCACTAATACGATGAGATTTATGTAAAATTATTGGATGTCGTTGGTTGAAAGGTATCTCTGATGCCTGTATTCTTCCACCAACTCGCAGCACTCCTTTTTCGTCCATAAACGGGTTGAGTGCAGCTGAACTGCTTTTCTTAGAAAATTGATGATTTCGTTGAATTTGTTGAATTTCACTTGAAAAGCCTCCTTTTGATAAATTATAATCCACACAGTTAGAGCGTTATCAAGTTCCTCAACAGAAAGTGAACCCATCTTTCGATTCTGTGCTGCCTGCCTACAATTGTGAGCAAAACGCAGACAGTGCGCGGTAACCCTAAGAAGTCGTTGTAACGTCAAATATCGTTCAATTAGATTAAAGTATGTGTTTTCTAGAGTTGTCTGAAGATTAACCCTTTTACTCTCGGAGTTGATTTTCCTCTTCATGGAGTTCAGGCTTACAAGTGAAAGCATCACTCAACAAGATCGGTGGACCATGCCACCACAAATGATGGCCAATCAGTTCCGAAGGCATTACACCGCGCGAGGCACAATCACTTGGATTTTCTGCAGAATCAATATGTCGCCACTGCTTAGCTGGAAGTATCTCCAAAATGTCCGCAGTGCGATTACCCACAAACGTTTTCCAGCGCCTTGGAATATCTGCTAACCATGCCAAAACAACTGTAGATTCAGTCCATCCATGACACTCAACATCAGGAATCCGCAGAGATTGTTTCACCTTTTTCAACAACTTAGCCATTAGATGTGCCGCACAAAGTTCTAGCCGAGGCAAAGTTTGCTGTCTCAACGGTGCGACCTTTGTCTTAGCTGCCACAAGATGCACATGTATGTGGGTTTTGTCTTTTGAGGAGGATAAAACAGTTAATTTGTCACAATTCAATTCTTTTTAGTTATATTTAATTTTAATACACAACAGGACACGACTATTCAGCACGGCGGTCACCACAGCAGTGAGTAACGCTGCACGAACACAACGAAAAACTCTCCTTGTTTTTCAGTGTTGCCAATGTGGCTAATCTTCGTCCGTGTCAAGTTCCCACATCCGGCCATCCTGAATTTCATGCGTCTCGGATGAAAATTTCTGCTGTTCCAAATTTGCCCAAGGCTTCATCAGGTCGGCTGCAGAGGCGGATATGTTGGGTCCCTCGTGGTTCCCCACTTTCTTCACCTGGTATCTATCGTGAGACCTTGCAGCGGTTACCTCATAGGGTCCCAAAAATTTAGGGAACAACTTCGCACCTGGTGTAAACTGCACCCTCCTTATAGCAACCAGATCACCTGGTTTGTAGTGGTTTGTAGATTCTTGCAGCTTTCCTTCGTCTCCTGGAATACCGACGATTCTCCTCCTGCACCTTGATAATTTGTTCCTTTGCTTCTTGTCTCGCGACGTCCCTTTCTCTTTCGAAACTGGCGATTATTTCTTCCTCGATTAACTTGGACAATTCGAAATCTTCAGGCCGCGACATTTTCACTCCGAACATCAACTGAAACGGTGTTTTACCTGTAGATCTACTGCATGAGGAATTAAGAATCCTCTGAAGTTGCGGTACCTGTTTATACCACCTCGAGGGATCTGCTACCGTCATCTTTGAAAGAACGCTTATGATGATTTGGTTCAGACGCTCAACCTGACCGTTTCCGCGAGGCACACCGGTCGTGATGAAAATGAGATTTATCTTTCTTTCCTCACAGTAAGATTTGAAGTTCGTCGAGGTAAATGCAGTACCTCTATCTGCTATGATCCTGAACGGATGCCCAAACGTCTCGCTCTGCCACTCAAGCTTTTTGATGACTTCATCTGTGGTAGTCGCTTTTACAGGGTATATCCACGAGAACTTTGTAAAAGCATCAATAATAACAAGGAGGTATTTGTAGCTCTTCGCAGTTGAGGTTAGAGGACCAAGGTGGTCTATGTGATACGTGTGGAGAGGCTGATCGATTTTTTCTATAGGGTTCAGAATACCTTCAGCTTTTCCCATTTTTCTGGCTGCTAGGATGCATGGCACACAATTTTGTAGGACTCCTTGTACCTTTTTCAACAAATTGGGTATGAATACTCTTGACGAATGATCTGTTCAACCCTCCGAGAATTTATATGACCTTGCTCATGTACGTTAACAATAATACCCTTTTGCAGAGCAGCAGGTACTACCAATAGATAATTGCCGTCAGAGAATTTATACAACACTTCGTTCCTTAGCAAAAAGTTTTCATATTCTCCGAGTTCGAGGCATCTTCCTACTAACCGACAAAAATCATCTTCTTTTTGTGCTCGCTTGATGCGATGAAGGATCTCAGCTTCCACCAAAAACATTGAAGGGTACCGGCTTAAGGCATCTACATGACGCATAGTCGATCCTGAACGATGAAGGATCTTGCAATCAAATTCTTCTAGGAAGAGGGCCCATCTGGCAATGCGGCTATTAATTTCCTTCTTCTGCATGGTAAGTTCAAAGGCTTTGCAGTCAGTATAAATCGTAAATTTTAATCCTAATAGGAAATGTCGCAGTCTCCGCAGGGACCTAACAATAGCGAGTACCTCGAGTTCATAGCTTGAATATTTTTTTTCTACTTCGGTGCTTTTAAAGCTCAAATAAAATACAGCATGCAATCTTCCTGTGTCCAAATGCTTCTGCAACAATATCGCACCATACCCGACTTTGCTTGCATCGGTATGAAGCACCGTCTCTAGTTCGGGATTAAACAATTTTAGCACAGGCTTTGTAGACAGAATATCTTTAAGCATGGAAAATGCCTCCTGCTCCTCTCGACCGAATTGAAACCTAGTGTCTTTTCTAATCAAGTCTGTTAGGGGCTTCGCAATCGTAGAATAATTTGGTATGAACTTTCGAAAAAATTCAGTCAGTCCAAGAAAGCTCTGTATGTCTCTTACATTTTTAGGAACTGGAAATCTTCGAACCGCTGCGGTCTTTTCTTTTGAGGGTTGTATTTCTCCCCCTTCAACGACATGTCCAAGGAATTCTACACTTCGTTTTAGGAATCTGCACTTTGACCATTTAATAACGAGGCGAAGGTTCTAGCTTTTGTTGAGCTTTCATAACTTCATACGCCTTAAACTTTTCTTTAAGCTCGTTTATCGTCTTTGCTTCGTACAAGATTATTTTATGTTGCGCATCATCCGGGATGCCAGCTATAATATATGCAATAAGGGATCTATCGTCAATGAGTCCGCGACTCGCGATTTGCTTCATTGTGTACATATATTCTAGGAAGCTTTCATCTGGCTTTTTCTTCCTACTTTCCAGCAACCGATGCACACTTAAACTAGTCGGAGCATCCTTAAACTCGCTTTCGAGTGTGGCCTTTAATAACGCCCAACTATGCACTCCGGAGGCTACTTCTATTGCAAGTTTCGCTGCCCCGCGTAACAGTCTTCTGGCGTATAAATATTTTTGTACGTCATTCCATTCGCAAACCGTTGCGATATCACCAAAATCTTTCAGCCATGCTTGCACACTCTTGCCCGATTCACCATTAAAAGTTTCCAGTGACTCCTCAACATCCTTAAACGCGAAACTATTTAAACAAGCTTTGCTCTCAGTCATGGCAAACTTTGAGGCCGTTACTTTATCTTCGGCTTGAGATTGCACCGATCGCGAAGTTGAGGGCTCAGGGCTTCCTGTCTTTCTCTCAATCAGAGGAGAAACTTGTTCTGGCGATGGCGGTGTACTACCACCCTCCGCAAACGCGTCTTCAAATTCTCCCGCTTCTTCTTCCCCTGCAGAAGTTCCCTGGTCCAGCAAACGATTGATCAGGTCCTGTTTATAGTGATATGAAACAGATAAACCACGTTCCCGTAAAATTGTTTGTAATGCTTTAACCGTATACTTTTCTAGCTCTTCCTCATCCATACAGATTATTTCAGCACAACACTTTTATTTAGTCTCTCTTTGTTCGTTTCTTTTGTTTCAATACACTCTCCAAATATTTTATTGTCAGCACAACACTTTTAGTTAGTCTCTCTTTGTTCGTTTCTTTTGTTTCAATACACTCTCCAAATATTTTAGTTCAATTGTCAGCACAACACTTTTAGTTTAGTCTCTCTTTGTTCGTTTCTTTTGTTTTTTCAATACACTGTCAAAATATTTTATTCCGATTGTCAGCTCAGTGTATGAGAAATCGTATGTCTTTTTTTTCTTTTCTTAACCACAAAAACTGTCTGAATTTCAGTAAAATCAGCAAAACAATCTAAGCTCTCTCAATTATCCTCCAGCTTCTTATTGCGGTGATAAAAATAATAATGGAAAGATCTGACCTGCGAGGGCATGTGCAAACCCTTTCTATTTTCGTCCCGAGTCGAGTCTCCTGGGAAAAACGCTGCTTTCACCCTTTTTATACCAACTTCTGACACCAGATATTATGTGGGTTTTGTCTTTTGAGGAGGATAAAACAGTTAATTTGTCACAATTCAATTCTTTTTAGTTATATTTAATTTTAATACACGACAGGACACGAGTATTCAGCACGGCGGTCACCACAGCAGTGAGTAACGCCGCACGAACACAACGAAAAACTCTCCTTGTTTTTCAGTGTTGCCAAAGCCTTCTATATTACAAGCCATGAAGTGGTCCGGCGCACGCATACATCTATAGGGCAAAGTGGTCTGACAGTTTTCAGCTGTTTCAGCAGCTGCAGTGACAGTTTCAGACTAAATTTAACATATTTTCTTTATTTTGTAGGTAATTCGCAGTTTAAAATTGGCATTTACTGAAGAAAATGTGTAACTCGTTAAGTTTTCACAAATAATTTCCAAATGCACTTCGGTAATATTTGCAAACAATGCTATAAAGTCCCATATTGTGAGTGTGCACAAAATGCAAACTCAAATTTCCCATAATATTTAACTATGTACATTTTGCGCTACTTTAAAGGTACATTTAGTAAAACGTTTCGCAATGGTTGGGGATTTTAATCGCTTACTCTCATATTCCGAAACTTTATTAACTTTGCGCAGTCTACTTGCAAAATTTGTCAGAAAATAAAAATTTCGCGGGTTGAAATGGCTGAGTAAAATTTGAGCCGTTCAATGCACAAAAGGAAGAAAGGTGCTTTGGGTAAAAGGAAATTAAATGAATAGGCATTGCTAGTTTGAAAATATTTATTTCATATATTATTATATAAAAATAAAACACTTTAATTTAGAATTCATATATATATTTAAATTAAAAAGAAAATACTTCAAAGGAATTTGTATATTTTTTATTTATGTCACAGTCGGCGGGAATTCACTCACAAGAAATTTCCACAAAATGCAAAAATTTTGCAATTATTTTTGCAAGTACTTCCTTACGCACCATTAAACAATCCTCTTGTTAAGTGCAAGAGTACTTTTTACAATTAAATGGCGTTAAATATAGTAAAATAACTATAAAGTTGCCAATAATTGCCCAGTACTTCGCCACCTAACCTAACACTTTTGCCGGTTCATAGATGATTTTTTTAATTTCGATCAAACTTTTTCACAATTTTTCACTTCCATTACAACTGATATCCTTTTGTACATCTCCTGTAGAAATATTTACCGGATAAATTGATTATTTCACTTTTAAAACTGCTTAAATAACTGCAGAACCCCGAAAATTTACGCGCTTTGTATGAGAAATGGCCGTCAACTGAAGAAATGTCAGACCACTTACGCAAACATGCAAAAGGCCACTTCATGGCTTGTAATATAGAAGGTTTTGGTGTTGCCAATGTGGCTAATCTTCGTCCGTGTCAAGTTCCCACATGTATATGTCCCTGCTCATCAATTGTTCTTAAATATATCGCTGCTGCATATGCCTTTTCCGAAGCATCGGAAAAGCCATGTAATTGTGAGGAGAGATTGTCGTACTCCAGCCAGCGAGGGATTTTCAAAGTTGTAAGATTATGCAAATCTTGACGAAACGCAAACCATTGATCAGCCACGTCGGACGTTAATTCGTCATCCCAGTCAACACCTTGAGCCCATATCGTCTGAAGAAGAATTTTTGCCTGAACGATGCATGGCGAAATCCACCCTAATGGATCATGCATCCCTGCTATTTCCGAAAGGATGTGACGTTTGGTAGGAGTTACATTCTCTGCCAATGTGATGGTAAAAATAAAAGAATCTGAATTAGTGTCCCACTTGAGACTCAATGTGCTGACAAATGATCCCTTGTCGATGCAAGTTATCGTTGTTGATTTTCGCTGGTCAGGTGGAATGTGTTGGATATATTCTGCTGAATTTGACGACCATTTCCGCAGTGTAAACCCAGCTGAAGCTAAAAGGGTGATGAGTTCCCTTGTTACTTCCAATGCCTCAGGTATTGAGCTCGCCCCCGACATCAAGTCGTCAACGTAGAAATCTGAGCGAAGCATCAATGATCCCAATGGAAACTTCTCTGCCTCGTCTATTGCAGCCTGTCGTAACGTGCGAGTAGCCAAGAATGGAGCCGAAGAAGTCCCATATGTTACTGTGACCAATTTGAATTCTTTAATTTCTTCGGTTGGAGAATCTCGCCAAACAATACGCTGATATGTTGTATCATTTTCATGTATCCGAATCTGGCGGTACATCTTGGCCACGTCTGCCGTGAATGCGTATTTGTGTTTACGAAATCGAATGAGTAGTGTAATAAGATCATCCTGGATAGTAGCACCAACCAAAAGTTTACCGTTTCACGACAATCCACTAGCAGACTTGCACGGGGCATCAAACACCACGCGAAGTTGAGTGGTACTGCTGGTAGGCTTAATCACGGCATGGTGAGGCATATAGTAAGCATACTGATCATCATAAGTCCTTTCGTCATCTTCAAGAGGCACCATTTGTCCTAACTCCATGTACTCCCTGATGAATTCAATATATTGTGACTTGAATTCTGGTTTTTGTTAAAATCTTTTCTCCATAGTATTTAATCTTTTGACCGCAGCTGGTTTCGACTCTCCAAGATGTTCTGAATTAGGCTTAAAAGGTAGATTAACCTGATATCGTCCACTGTCTAATCTAGTGTGAGTAGCCATGAAATGCCATGAAATGAGCTTTTCCTCTACAGTTAAAGTTTCCCTGATAGGAAGCTCTTCAAGCTGCCAAAACCGTTGAAGCTGTTCATCAAGGTCGACCGTGGCATGTAATGTTTGAACAATAGGCTGTGATTTGCTCAAGATGCTACCACCGATAATCCGACCGAATGTGGAGTTGTAAGCTGTAGGAGATCCAGATGGATGCTGAATTTTTGCTTCCGTTAAAATATCAAAGAAGACATCAGAACCGAGCAACACATCCACCTTGCCTGGAGAGTAGAAAGTCGGATCCGCGAGCTGTAGATTGTCGAAGAAACTTCTACAATTACTGGAGACTTCTTGTGATGGAATTTGTGTTGTCAACTTGCTGAGAATCAACGCAGTCGTACTAACAGAATTTGAGTTGTATCTGGAATTGATTGTGGTTTCAGTCTTGCCTCGTCTCCGATTTGTCTGATCCCACGCCATTAAACTGTAACTTTGAGTGAGAACGTTTTAGACCAAGTCGTTGAGTACAGGCTTCAGAAATCAGTGTAGCTTGTGAGCCTGAGTCCAAGATGGCTCTTCAAGGTTGATTTTGTCCCATAGAATCCCTGATGAGAATGATCGCTGTGGGAAGAAGTGTAACGTGTCTCGCTGAAGATTGGAGTGACGTGTACACTGACATCGTTGATTGCGCTGATTGTTGTTTAGATTGACTTGAACTATCCCCATGCAAGAGTGTGTGATGTCTCGCATTACAAACCTGGCATGAAGATGACTTGCAATCCTTGAGGGAATGAGTGGATCGTAAACAGTTTGAGCAGAGTGACTTGGATTCAGTGACGGCTCGTGGAAGTTTTCTTTGGTGGGGCTAACTACTGAAAAAGACGTAAGGTTATTTAATGAACTCATGCAGGTTTCCGCTCTACCAAAGAGGTACCACAATCAGAGCGTTAACCGAATTGAAGTGTTCGGTTTCCCTTAAAAAGGAATTTTACATTTCCCGGGAAAGTGTTAAAATTAGAAAATACGGAATCTCTTATAGTAGACTATAGGAATTATATTTATTCGTAGTTCCTTTTAGGCCTATTCTACTTATAAAAACAAAATACTTTTTCATTTATAATAAATGAATAATAAATAAATTATAATATAATTACAATTTAAGAAAAAAAAAGAGACAAACAAACAACAAAATAAAGTGTTATAACAACAAATATAATACATAAAGGGGCGATTTTTTTTCCTCACACTTAAAGGAAGATAACTCCCCTTAATTTATTTATTTTGTTTGTTATTTATTTATTCTGCCCCGTTGGGCGGCGATAATATTTCGGATAAGATTTAATTGGATTAAAAATCAATTTCTAATTACTTTATAATTATTTTAATAAATTTTTATAAGATTTCCTAAATCTAACCGATTTTATTGACATTTGTACACAGACTAAAGTAAATCTCCTTTTTTTTTAAAACAAAAACATTTCTAAGCTACTACAATTTACACTACTACGATCTAATTACATTTACTTTACAGCAACTACAGTCAACTATACGTCAAAAAGCATTTTCTACGTGCGTACAAGAATTTCCAGATAATAAAGATCTCTATGTTAACTAGCTACGACTATACTTACTAGTTTCACACATATGTAAACTTTAAAATGCGGGGAATTTAAAAGGGTTCTCTATTTACATCCGTTCGCCACACACTGTTAAAAATTTGTGGGAACTCCCACCTATGATATCAAACTCAAAGCTTTACACTCTGTTTCCATATGCATATGAGTTGAAATATTTTCCACTCGCATTTTCCTTGGGGCTACACTCATGTTAGCCCCATTCCACTCATCCACTCCACTCATTTACCTTCGGGGCTAACTCATGTTAGCCCCAAACTGCCTATTTCCCAGCTATCTGTGCACGCGAAATCGGTAACAATGTGTTAGTGGATAGCAGCGCACATATTTAAAACCACTCATTTCGCGGGGCTAGAAAATTTTAGCCCCTCGCGCTTAACAGATTGAGCCAGAAGAGAAATAAAACCAACAATTTTTTAAGAGAGAAGCAAATTTGGCTGTCATCGCACAGCAGGGCTGATTTAAGGGCTGACATTCGGTGCGGTCGTGAGTCTGCAGCCGTGAGTTGCGAGAATCTGACGAGTTTTAATCCCCTTGAAATCAACAGGATTCTCACAAGTCGGAACACATTCGACGCGCTCGTAAGAAAAAACGTCGACTTTGACCCAAACACAAACTCTGCGGCCTGCGTTCAAAAGCTCTGCAGGGGAAATGCGTTTTTCAGTCGTCAAGAAGCATTCGATGGGAGAGGATGCTCATGTGTATGCTGCGATGGATGATTTTAATGAACGATTAATCCAAAAGGTGAAAACCTTTAAGCACTTTTATGATAAAAGGGACCCGAAGTACAAATACATTAAAAAGAAGGAGAAAAAAAACTTCTTGATCCATGCTTTTTTAATTTCTATTATTTTTTCCCCTCTTCCGCCCAATGCAACTAATGCAATAGCTAACCCAATTGCTAAAACTTCTTCTGTTCCCACAAACATCTTTAACTTTAATTTAGCAGCGCGCGCAATGAAATGATTTCTCACAACTCACGACCGCAACGAATGTGTTCGGAGTTTGCATCAGAGCTTTGTGCTTTTGCTTACGACTCACGACCGCATCGAATGTATTCAGCCCTTTAGTTTGAGCCCCGCACGCAGGGAAATGCAACGGAAAGGAAGAGGAAGTTATCAAGAGAAAAAGACCAAGCAGCTTTGTTCTCGCTTATTAATTATTCCCTTAACCCTCGACAATTTGTTGGCTTGGGGCTCGATCTCTTTAGCCCTTTCTTATTGTACCTGCATGGAATATACCATGTTCTCTTAATTCCATAGTACAAATTAGCTAAATATCAACTGCTTGGCTCCTGTAGCGGAGAAGAGATATTTCTGACTTGCAAAATGACTCGATTACAGTCGATGATAAAAAAAGTAGCTCATTTGAGAAGCAAAAAGCATCAACGTTAAATATGAATTTTCAAGACAATTTCGTGTGAGAAATTTATGGTGGGGCTAAGCCCCACTAGCCCCAAGGTAGAGCCGCCTGTGGCGGTTGCAACAAAGCAAGCTGTGAAATAAAAGTGGAAATCGTAGCAGGCCACGAGATGAAGTTTTTGTTTTAAAAAATTGAAAATATCAGTTTGGTAATTGACTCCGGCCGGTAAAGATTTAAATTAACAATTAATAATAAAATAAACCCAAAAATTAATAAACCTTAAAAGAAACGGAACAAATTGATATTAGTGGGTTGATCCCCGAATTGGACGAAATTGTGCAAGTGGCTTCCGTTGAGGCTAGAACGGAAGAACATGCAAAAATTTTGCGGCGCGCGTCTATAGTTTTTAAAATATTTAACTTTTATTTTTGACGTTTTGTCAAAGTTGAAACTTAAATATTTCGCCGCAAAATTTTTATCACTTGCACAATTTCTTCACAATTGTTAATTTAAAACTACTCACTCACACTGGTAACTTCCACTCCACTGCACAGCACTTCCTATTACGCTATTCCTATTTAGCTTTATCTGAAAGAAAATAAATATTTAGTAAATAAAAAGTGACATGACAGTACTTACCACCTTCTCCGTGGAGGCGCCATCACTGATTAGGTTCAGTGCAATTCTTTTTCATTAAGATGGCTACAATGGCTTCGTTCGGAAAATTGCAAGTTCACAAATGTACAAAATAAAAATTTGCATACAATTATAATAATATTTTTAATATTTTTTAAAATATACGTTTCTTTAATTATATTGCATAAATTCTTCCGTTCTAGCCTCAACGGAAGCCACTTGCAAAATTTCATCCAATTCGGGGATGAACCCACTAATATCAATTTAAGCCAAAGAAACAAATTGTAAATAATAATACAAGTGGAAATAAAATATGAAATAAAAACAATAAATTATAAATTATTTGAATTTAAATAAAATTTAAATGGGGGCTAGTCCCCCATAATTGGTGACCCCGACAAAACGCGAACATTTTCCGTCGTGTTAAAAAAATAAATTATATTAAAAAAAATGATGAACAATTAAATAAAAATTAAGCAATTTCGCGAGTGCAGACTTATTCCGTCATCAACAGCGCAACACATAAACTAAAAATTCCCTGCACAGGAACGCTGTCGTCCAGCTACATCAAGCCAGGAAGTTTACTCATCACATCAGCAGCCACCAGGAACATAATCAGCTTAAGATCCTCACCCCAACAACCACAGCAAGCAATATTTCATCAACAAGTATATAGAGTTCAACAACAAGATTCATCCCAACTACAACAATATCAGCAACATTCATCAGGCGATTCACAGCCTCATCATTTACCAGGCGATTCACAGCCTCACCAACTATCAGGCGATTCACCACCTCATCATTTACCAGGCGATTCACAGCCTCACCAACTATCAGGCGATTCACAGCCTCATCATTTATCAGGCGATTTAAAGCCTCACTAACTATCAGGCTATTCAAAGCCTCATCAATAAATTATCAGGCGATTTAAAGTCTCATCAATTTGGCGATTCAAAGCCAATTCGCAATTCTCAACTCTTTGGCGCTTCAAAGCCAATTCACAACTATCAACTCTCTTGGCGATTCAAAGCCAATTCTCTAAACCCTCAACTCTATCACTATACTCCTTTTTCCTTTTTGTATCGTTATCATGCGATAACTGGGAGGGGTGCAGTGTGGCGGTTGCAACAAAGCAAGCTGTGAAATAAAAGTGGAAATCGTAGCAGGCCACGAGATGAAGTTTTTGTTTTAAAAAATTGAAAATATCAGTTTGGTAATTGACTCCGGCCGGTAAAGATTTAAATTAACAATCTATATAAATAAAATAGAATCGCCAAATGTGTTGCTAAGCGCAAAACTCGAAAACGGCTCGACCAATTCAGCTAATTTTTTTTTCATATTTTCCTTAAGGCACAAGGAAGGTTCTTATGTAGAGGAAAAACATAAAAACTGCTTGGAAAATAGTAAAAACAACACTTTTCTTTTCCCGCCAAAATCACAGAAACAACTGTGTGCAAAAAATGTAAGTCAAAGTAGCACTTTCCATGCAAAAAATGTATGTCAAAGTTTACTGAGATGATTTTACGACAGAAGTTTTACACGGATTTTCAATTCAAAAGAGTAGTTTTAGAGTGTGTGGACCCATAATTTAAAATTGATTTTCATAAAATATAGTGGATTTTGAGTTAAGATTTGGTGAAAGCGAAATTTTGCAAACAATCACATTGATCAGTCATTGGTTTTTAGCGATACTCGATTAGTTTTGATTTGATACACGAGGATTTCAAGATTGTGAAATTCTCAGTGAAGAATAACAAGGTAATGTCGATAGATTTCGTTCGTCCTCTAATTTCAACATTTTTAAAGGTATATAAAAGCTTTTTAACCAAAAATTAAACCGACAAAAAAGGAACTGAAAAATGAAAAATAAAATAAACCCTTTTAGTCTGAATAACTGAGCACCTAAACTAATGTAAGTAACTAATTTTTAGTCGGCACCAAACAAACAAAAAATTTTTCCTTTGGCGCCAATATCGTTCAAAAGGCTGCAGTTTCCAGTCAAAGTTTCATTTAGCCTCACGATAAATAAGTCTCAGGGTCAAACATTCTCTCTGGTGGGCATTGACTTGAAAAAGGATTGTTTTTCCCATGGGCAGTTATAAGTTGGCTTATCTCGAGTTGGAACTCCAGAAAACCAATACAATTTCCTACCATACAATAGCACAACATAAAACATAGTATACAGAGAAGTCTTAAACAATTAACATACTCGCCCAATACATACTAGCAGCTAACAAGAAATAAAATAAACATAAAATGAATCCTAAATACTCAGTACTAAGAACCACACAAGATAATTTCATCACAAGTAAAAATGTTTGACGCCCTGCGAAGTGGGCACGGGTCAGCTAGTTAATAATAAAATAAACCCAAAAATTAATAAACACTTAAAAGAAACAAACTGTAAATAATAATACAAGTGGAAATAAAATATGAAATAAAAACAATATACCTTGGACACACTACCCGTAATTATTACGGCAACCATCATTATTACGCCTCAAACCCGTGATTATGATGGTTTCCAAATGATGGTCTTGCACCGTAATTTTGTGCAAAATTACGGTTCAGCGCCATCTGGGCTCAAATAGACAACGAGATTTTTGAAAGCTCTGCTTATACGATTCCGTGAGGAGTTTCTAATTTTAATTGATTTTTTGCTGTCAGGATTTTATGCGCTATTTTCTGTTTGGTTGCGGTTTCTTTTACGCAAAAACCAACAATCATGCGCAAAATGCCCCGAGAAATGTCTTTTTAGCAAACACACAAACCGGAAAAAAATTCTGTTTATGAAAAAACCATGGCAACTATCATCCAAAATTACGCTCAGCTAATGTGTCATACCGTAATTTTGATATTCGTAATTATGATGGTTGCCGTCATAATTACGGGGTAGTGTGTCCAAGGTAATAATACCACACACTACCCGTAATTATTACGGCAACCATCATTATTACGCCTCAAACCCGTGATTATGATGGTTTCCAAATGATGGTCTTTCACCGTAATTTTGTGCAAAATTACGGTTCAGCGCCATCTGGGCTCAAATAGATAACGAGATTTTTGAAAGCTCTTCTTATACCATTCAGTCAGGAGTTTTTACTTTTAATTGATTTGTTACTGTCAGGCAAATTTTATGCGCTATTTTCTGTTTGGCTGCGGTTTCTTTTACGCAAAAACCAACAAGCATGCGCAAAATGCCCCCAGAAATGTCTTTTTAGCAAACACACAAACCGGAAAAATACTTATTCAAAATTCTGTTTATGAAAAAACCATGGCAACTACCATCCAAAATTACGCTCAGCTAATGTGTCATACCGTAATTTTGCACAAAATTACGGTGCAAGACCATCATTTGGAAACCATCATAATCACGGGTTTGAGGCGTAATAATGATGGTTGCCGTAATAATCACGGGTAGTGTGTCCAAGGTATAATTGAACTTTGTGGATTCTGTGGAGATTCTGTTAAGTTCAAATTGTGCTTCTAAACGTTTAAACCAAAATTTTGGAGCAGTTTTCCAAAACTGGCAAACTGTTACTCCAATCGCGGAAACGGAAGGTAGGTGCTATCTGACGGAACGGAACTTGCACCCTGGCTACCGGAAACGGAGACTTGTACGAAGTCACCACTTGGATTCATTTGAAGAGAGAACGCGGAACGTGTGAAAAAAGTTAACAAGTTTATAATAAAAATTAAAATATTATATATATAAATTTAAAAATATATAAAAAAGGGTACTCCCTGGTGTTCTTTTTTCTTTTGGAGTGTTGTCTTTCTTCTTATTTACTTTCTTGATGTTCTTTTTGGTTTATATCTTGTTTTTGAAGAAGTTATTTAGTATATGTTATACATATAATTTTTTTATATATATATTTATTTGAATTAGTTGTCTGTGGTCGGCTGCGGTTGGGTGGTTTCTGGAGGTGTTGGTGGTGGTGGTGTTTGGTCTATTAACGACCAATCGATAATTCAGAGTATGAAACGGATTGGCTTGTTTTCAAGCATCTCTTCCTAGGGCTGTTTGATTAATAGTAGTTGTTGCTGTGGTTCTTCGTCGGGGTCACCAGTTAAGGGAAGATATTCCCTTTAATTTATTTATTTCGTTTGTTATTTATTTATTCTGCCCCGTTGGGCGGCGATAATATTTCGGAAAAGATTTAATGGGATTAAAAATCAATTTCTTATTACTTTATAATTAGTTTAATAAATTTTTATGAGATTTTCTAAATCTGACCGATTTTGGTGACATTTGTGCACAGACTAAAATAATTCTCCTTTTTTTTTAAAACAAAAACATTTCTAAGCTACTACAATTTATACTACTACGATCTAATTAAATTTACTTTACAGCAACTACAGTGAAAAAACTACTATACGTCACAAAGCATTTTCTACGTGTATACAAGAATTTCCAGATAATAAAGATCTCTATGTTAAATAGCTACGACTATACTTACTAGTTTCACACATATGTAAACTTTAAAATTGCGGGGAATTTAAAAGGGTTCTTTATTTACATCCGTTCGCCACAGGGTCATCTTATTTTCATCATAACTTGCTTAATTTTGATGCTATCAACTTTTTCCAAAGCTCATTTTAAAGGTATTTGTGAGTACTTTGAAAAGTGTTCAATAATTATTTTTTATAAAATGCATCGTTTTTCCGTTATTTGAGCTTGAATACTTAGATTTGAGTACTCGCCGAAAAAAGATATACATTCAATTACCTATAGCTCACTTTAAATTAATACTAAAAGGTTTTTTTTAAGGAAGGATTTTATTCGTTTTTTATTAGCTTCAATTTTGGTAATGACAACTTATTTGTAAAAACTTATAGTTTTTGAGTTATTTATGAAAAACCGCTTTAAAACATGCATTTTTTTCACGAAAAATCAAAATCTTTGATCTTTAATAACTCAAAAAGTATTGATTTATTTTAATAACTTTCTAGAACAAATTTTGCTTAGAATTGGTCCCTCTATCGATTCCTGGGGTTATTTTTCGAAAAATAATTTCCACCCCCGAGAAGGGGTGGCATCCACCCCCAGGGTAAAAGCGCAAGTTGGCACTATGTCACTTTTGTTTATTGAGTTATCCGCTAACTACTCACCAATTTTCAAGTAAATCGATGGAGGTTCAACGAAATCGGAGGTGAAACCCTTCAGTGACTGTACTATAGGTAGTGGGTACAGATCACATGGATAGTGGGTTACAGAATTTGCTTGTGTTCAATATTAGCTACTGTACAAAATGTGATGAACAAGAGGTGTTGGCTGTGGTCGGGACGTTTTCACGTTTTCATAGTTTCCTTCTGGGAAAAAGCTTAAAGCTTGTCACTGACCTAACCGCCTGGTTAGGGCGATCTCAAACCAAAAGGACATTAGTCCCCGAATAGCCAGATGGTGGCTTACCCTGTTGGGCTTTACATTTAAAATAGAATATCGAAAGGGACGTTTGACACAGCATGTGGACTGTTTAAACAGACAACCTCATGATACTGCAAGAGTGAGTGAAGAAGCAGAGCTAAACGTATTTACCCTTAATGTAAGTAGTGAAGATTGGCTTTTGAAAATCCAATTGCAAGACGAAAAGCTGGCTAATGTCCTGTCGATTTTGAAAATGGATCCTGTCAGCAATGAAGAAAAACAGATACACGCCGACTATGCCTTAAAAGATGGACAGTTATTCCGAAAAGTAGGAAACGCTCTAAGGTGGGTGGTACCGCGAAATGCGATAGGGCGAATCATTCAGACCTGCCTCGTCGATATAGGGCACCTCGGACTCGAAAGGACGCTTCAACACTTGCAGCGTCATTATTGGTTCCCGAAGATGAGACGCAAAACTAAGAGCTACATTTCTTCGTGTATTATAAACGGCCAGCAGGGAAAACAGAGGGTGAGTTAAACAGCAACGAAAAGGTACCCGTCTCCTTCCACACGTTGCACGTCGAGCATTTGGAACCTTTCCCTAAGAGTTAACACTCACATCCTGGGAATTGCAGGCGCATTCACGAAGTACGTCATCATCCATGCAGTCAAGAACACTTGAACGAACGCTGCAATTAAGGCCCTCAATGTTCTCACATTAAACTTCGGAACCCCCACACGGATTATAACGGATTGTGGAACGGCTTTCACATCAAAAGAGTTCCAAAATTATTGTGAAGACAACTGTGTCGGACACGTTCTCACCGCTGCTAGATGCCCGAGAGGAAACGGCCAGATAGAGAGATGCAACCGCACCGTTTTGAATTCCTTGCGGTCTATGCCAGATGGTAGAAGAAGGTGGGACACGCTAGTAAGGGCCATTCAATGAGGTATTTACTCCAGCCAAAATGCATCAACCAAATGCTCCCCTCATGAGGTCTTATTTGGTTTTCAGATAAGAGACCCATTGCAAACCAAAATTCTCCTAACGCTTCATCAAGACGATGACACTCCTACGCTACACCACTAGGTTTGGACGAAATCAGAGCATAGTACGTGGAAAACATCGCAAAAGTGCAACTAAAACAGAAGCACTACTACGATCCAAAAAGAAATCCTCCGCGGAAGTACAAGGAAAATGATCTGGTTTTAATAGAAAGGCCTGCAATTTCTACCGGCGAGTCAAGAAAACTCGATGCTTAATACAAAGGCCCGTATGTAGTTGCTGAAGTTCTGGACAAGGATAGCTACCGACTAAAAGATATTCCAGGAACACCGGTAAGTCAATGACCTTTCGAATCTGTGTACGCCTCTGATGCAATGAACCCATGGTGTGCTGTTCCCGATGAAGAAAGTGCTTGCACTGATGACTCTGGATTCGAGGACGAATTCGAGTGTCAGGATAGCCGAGCTGTAAGAAGATGTGATCCCACCAGATAACCAGATATCCAGATATCCGTTGAACTCAAAAATAGCACCTTCAACTTACGGAGTATTCGGAAAAGAGCTATCTCGTTGCTGAATAAGAGCCTATGTATGTCTTATTTATTTATTTATTCGCTTAGTACAAGCTAAACTTAAACTCAACTAAACTAAACTAAACAAATAAATAGTCTTAAGCCTAGAGAGGAATTGGGGAATATAGGATGTGTTCATGGGGTTGATGGGGAGCGCAAGGCTGACTTAAGGGAGGGTTTGTCGAGGTGGAAATCGAAGGCGGGGGAGCTGTTTGCCTTACGCAGCATACGAGTGAAAGGTTCGAAGTGCCCGTAATTGGTGCGGTGGTTAGGGAGACGGAATAATGGGAAGGATCTGACCTTGCGAGGGTTGGTATTAAAGAATATATTCTGTAAGAGTTCGGGGCAGTCGATGGAACCGGTAAGGACTTCGTGGACAAAAGAGATGTCGGCGATGTCGCGACGCAGGGAGAGAGGTTGAAGGTTGATTAATTGAAGGCGACTTTCGTATGGGTGAAGTTTGAGCTGGTTCGCCCAAGGGAGAGCACGCAATGCGAAGCGAAGGAATCTACGTTGAACAGATTCAATTCTGTTGATCGTGGTACAGTGGGAAGATGACCAAACCTGGCTGGCGTACTCAAGTATGGGTCTGACAAAGAAGATGTAGAGGGATTTCGTCACGTAAGGGTTGGAGAATTCCTTGGACCAACGCTTAACAAAGCCAAGGGCAGAGTTGGCGTTAGTGATGATGTGATCGAAGTGGGAACGGAAATTAAGTTCACGATCACAGATTACACCGAGGTCGTGGAGGGAGTTGACAGAGGGTATGGTTTCGCCTGAGAGGACGTACGATCTGGGGGGGTTAGAGAGACGTTTACGAGAGAAGGTGATCGATTGGCATTTGGAAACGTTGAGGTCCAGGAAGTTCATCGAGCACCAGGTGGAGAAATTGTTGAGGTCACTTTGGAGCAGGGAGGAGTCGGATGCGTTGGTGATTTGTTTGAAGATTTTCATGTCGTCGGCGTAAATCAAGATATCGGAGGGGTTCAGCACGTTCACGACATCATTGATAGCAAGAATGAAGAGAAGGGGGCCAAGGTGGTTACCCTGGGGCACGCCGGAGTTGGATAAGAAGGGATCAGAAATCGAAGACCCGAAGCGTACCATGTAATAGCGGCTGTATAGGTAAGAGTTGATCCACGAAATAAAAAGGGGAGGGAACCCAAGGTAGCTTAGTTTGAAGGTGATGGTTTTATGGAAAATTTTGTCGAAAGCCTTGCTGAAGTCGGTGGCAATAACGTCGACGTCGGCGCCATTTTCCATGGCTGTGAGGGTACGAGAGACGAAGGTGGTTAGGTTGGTTGAAGTGGAACGGCCTTTGAGAAAACCGTGTTGAGCAGGGGATATGATGGATTTGCAGTGGAAGGAAATAGAGTCGTAGATGAGACTTTCGAAGAGTTTGGGGATGCAAGAAAGTTTAGCAATCGGACGATAGTTGGAAATGTCACTTTTGCAGCCTTTCTTATGGATTGGGGTGATGTAGGTGTCTTTCCAAAGGTCGGGGAAAACACCTTCGGAGAGTGAAAGATAATAATAATAATAATAATAAACGATGGCAGGTATACCATCTGGGCCTGGGTCAAAATAGTCAGTAAGGGCACAAATTTTGGAGACGACAAGAGAAGGGTCAATGACACGAGTGACGAGGGAGGTTTGGGGACTGCATTGCATGTAAGAGAAGTAGGAAGGATCAGGGATAGAGTCGTGGTCGCTGAAAGATTTCTTAAAGAAATCGGCGAAGAGGTTAGCAATGGTTGTAGGATTAGATGAAGATGCGTCTCCGAGTTTGAGGACAGGGGGGTAACCATTGGACTTCCGTTTTAGGTTGATGAAATTGTTTGGGGTTGGAGATCAATTTAGACTGCATGTCGTTGAGGTAGTCCTGATAGAGACGTTCGGACCGTTCGGAGAAAAGGGTAGAGGTGGCAGCGAACGAAGAATAGTCAGAGTCAGACCTTGATCGGAGGAAGGACTGCCACAATTTGTTCCTTTTGTTGCGTAGGGAGCGAAGGTCTCTATCATACCAGGGTGGGGATGAGGAGCGGTTCTTTAAGGGATCAGAGGGGACACATTGGGACAGGCAATTTAATACTTCAGTGTAAAAGAGATTGGTGCTACTATTGATAGGTAGCTGAGGGTTGCATAGGGATGTGAGGACGTGAGAGTTGCTAAGGAGGAGTTTTAGTTTCTCAAAGTCGGCTCGACGAAAGTTGTAGTGGAAACGGGGTTCAGGGTTGGAAAAATTGGTGGCAGAGTCATGGAAAAAGGTTAGTAAGAGTGATGAGAGTCAAGAGTTGAGCGAAGAAGGTCACTCTCAATAACGTTTGAGTTAATTGGGTTAGAGGAGAAAATCAAGTCAAGTTGCCTGCCTAGATGATTTCTGACACCACTAACTTGGGAGAGGCCTGAGTCAGAGAGATGGTCTATGATAAGTGATTCAGTGGCAGAGGACAGGTTAGAAGGGAGGTAAAAGGACCCGTCATCGGACATTGACCATTGGAGTCGGGGAAGATTGAAATCGCCGAGGACAAGGATGTCGTCGAGGGGATTAGTAAGAGAGGATAGGGCGTTAATTTCAACGACTGCATGCTCATAGGCTTCGAGAGGCTGCGCAGGACGGATGTAGCAGCATAATATGACCAAGGAGCGGCGATTGAGGGAGATTTTGATAGTGACCCATTCGAAAGGAGATGACCCCGACGAGGAGGATGAGGAGGAGTTGACAAGGGTAGAGCCGAGTCGGTTGTGGACTGCGATTAGAACGCCGCGACCAGAGGAGCCGGAGTTAGATGAGGTTCCATCAGCTCGAAAGACATTAAAGTCGGATGAGAATAATTCGTTATTGTTAATGCCGGCGTTTAGGTTTATTTCAGAGAGTGCAAAGATGTCGACGGGAAAGGACTGGGACTTTAGGAAGACTTGACAGGTTTTAGAGCGCAAACCACGGACGTTCTGATAATAAAGGGAGATGCAGTTACTGTTAGAGCCAGGCTGAGGGGAGTAGGACTTGGGTGAGGAAACGGGAGGGGGGTTAGGGACGGAAATAGTTTTTCGAGTCGGTGCGGGCCTTTTGGAGATAGGAGATGCGTTTAGAACTGATGTAGGACGCATAGGCGGATAGATCATCAGAAACTTGCTGGGGTGGGACGTCAAAGGCAGCGTGGTACCTGAGGAAGAGTTGGGCAGGACATTGGGGTCAGTCGGGAGGCCTTCCTGGTGAATTGAGATCATGACGTTGGTACGAGTTTTTCCGTCAATGCAGATGTGATCGGCCTTGTCGTGGAGGTAAGCCAGATAGAGCCGCACGTTATCATAAATTCGGTGTTCACGAAGGCGGGGAAGCAGGTAGCGGCCGTCAGGGGATTCTGCTGATTGCTTAGTCAGCCTAACTATCGGAGGGAGAAGGGGGTCGATAAAGGAAGGTTTGGTGGGAGTGGGGTGAGAGGTCGGGGCCGAAGAGGGGGAAGTGGGAGGTAGGATAAGGTTAGTGGGACAGGGATCAGAAGTAGCCTTTATCGGGGGAGGAGAAGGCGACGTTGGCCTGATCGGGGTAACGTTTTTCGGAAGAGCGAGGGAGGAGGGAGCCGGTTCGGAGAGATTATCGACGGTGACAGGTGTAGAGGGGGTAGAGGGTTTTAGCGTATGTGAGTGAACGAAGTTGGGGTATTTCATGGTAGTTGCGCCATGGAAGTTGGGGAACAGGCTCGCTTTAAGTTGCCAGTTTGAGGAGTTAGATGCGATCCCCTCCCCCGCAGGAAGCCGTACCCCTCCCCCGGAGGAAGCCGTACCCCTCCCCCGCAGGGGGCGTCATCAGGTGCGATCCCCTCCCCCGCAGGAAGCCATACCCCTTCCCCTCACCCGCAGGAAGCCGTACCCTCCCCCTCCCCGCAGGAAGCCATACCCCTCCCCCGCAGGAAGCCGTACCCCTCCCCCTCGCCCGCAGGAAGCCATACCCCTCCCCCTCCCCCGCAGGAAGCCGTACCCTCCCCTCCTCTACAGGAAGCCATACCCCGATTCGCACTCTGCACTAAGATGAATTTTAAATATTAGAGGTATAATTAAAGTTAATAATACTATATATTTTGGGTTCTATGGATTCGAGAAGATGTTTCCAGTTAGGGTATTGGTACTGTTGGGGGAACAAATTTTAATCAAAAATCGTCTACGAGCAACGGTTTCTATGATATGAGTATATTATTTTTATTATGTTTTCCTTGGTAAAAATGTTACTTTAATATACTTCACACTTGGTATTTTCAAGGTGTATAAATAGATGATATTATTCAGTAGTTATCAAGCGACTGGTATACATCGAATTCAGTTCACCATAAATTTTAACCTTAGTGTTTGTGCGGGGTTATTTTATTAATGATGTCAGGTGTATTCCATTTTCATAACTCCTTCGATGCCTATATTATCTTTTCCTTCACCAAATAAAAAATATCTCTTTAGTGTGCGGACTCGGTCGCTACATCTGCATGGGATTTATAGGAACTTGTTACAAATGATTTATTAAAACTAGTCGCTATACCCGAAATCGGCGTTACATCGCTATAGCCGAATTGTTTTCCTTTAAAAGTATGCTTTACATTCAAGGGACTTAGGTGATTCAAATAAAAACAAAATAGTACAAGCCAAATAAAACCGTTTAAAAATTGTATTATTATTCAAAATTAAAAAATATACATATGTATATTTTTTAAAAAACTCATTAATGTTGTTGTTGTTCCCGGACAGCCCAGATAACTACCGTCGGGGGATTATCCATGACGGTGTACGAAATCCTACACCCAGCCCCCGAAATTATTCCCTAATAAAGGGTAATCATTCGGGGGCTAGCTGGAGGGAGATTATTAAAACCCCCATGGAGAACAATACACGGTAGAGCCTGAAAATATAAAATATTTTAATAAAAATTAAATAATAATTAAAACAAAACTTACAATTAGGGACGCAGGTAGCCGGCTCCTAATTATTGACTCCACTCCCAAGTGAAATGAGTTATTGTGGCCGTTCATAACTGTGGAAGAAAATAATAATAATTATTATATTCTTTAAAATTTACTTCAATACAAAATACAAATGATGTAGGTAAAAGTGTTCTTTCTAAATTTATTCTAATTAAAAAGAACACTTTTAACCGTTATATAGGACGTTCTTCTTTATAACAACAATTTGTATAATTAATTTTTAGATTTGTTAAAAAATGTATTTTAAATTAATTTTATAGATTGTTGTTAGAAAAGAAGAAGAACTTCACTTATTTATCACGGAAAAATTAAATTTAATTAATATGACATGGATGAATGAATAAAAAGCGATATCAACGCGAGCCGAGAACATAAACAAAAACGCAGCGTAAACAAGTGAAACACGGCTCAGCAGAACTGAGAGGCGCGCGCCGTGCACTAATAAACTTATTAAGAACTATTTAACAACACATTCGCGGACGTGAATGCTATAGAACACATTTTAACTATGATTTCAAATTATATGAAGTTTTTACTGTCCGCGAACGTGTTAAATAAACTAATAATTATTTATTAGAACTTTTCACGATACATTTTTTAAACACTTATTTTAAATTAAAATCACTATATGTAGGTACACAAACTACTTTCTTGTTTGGTAATATTCCTCGCGCTGGATGGTAATCAGGAACACAAGCTGCAGGGAACTAAACTCTGAATTTGAAACGAGAACAATTTTTAGCTACCCACGGATATATCTTAGAAAAATTTTAAGTGGTTCCTTATCAATCTTAACAAACCTCGCCACAACAAAGTAGGCATCAATCTTAGCAGTAAGACGATACCTCATAAAATTTTGAATGGGCCGTTTTATATAAGTGGAATTATTGATTTTATCAACTCTTGCTGTAACAAAGTTATTTCTTTCTAGAATATTTATGCTATTTTTAGAAATTCTTATCTCCCATCAAGTGTTAGAGAATATAAAATTATTTAACCCCTTCGCTACCTATTAGAAATGTTGATGAAACAATTACAACTAATCTTAACAAACCTCGCTGCAACAAAGTAGGCATCAATCTTAGCAGTAAGACGACACCTCATAAAATTTTGAATGGGCCGTTTTGTATAAGTGGAATTATTGATTTTATCAACTCTTGCTGTAACAAAGTTATTTCTTTCTGGAATATTTATGCTATTTTTAGAAATTCTTATCTCCCATCAAGTGTTAGAGAATATAAAATTATTTAACCCCTTCGCTACCTATTAGAAATGTTGATGAAACAATTACAATTACAATTACAGAGGGAGAAGAAACAACCGTGCCAAGACTAATGTTATGATTAGTTTACTGGGGCACCCTAATGGACCGCGATTTCAAAGTTTTACATTTATTCAAAGTTGATAACTCATCAAAAATACGAGTATCTGAGAAAAGTTGAGGAAATACAAGACGTATAAAGGTATTTAAAACCTTCATGCGTATATCAAAGCAACAACAACAACAATTAAATTATATATATATATATATGTACATATATATATACATATGTGACGAGACATTCGTAGCGAACGCACCCCATCAAGTAAGCAGCGTAGCATCGGGCAAGCCTAGCGAAGCCATCTTAGCGGGAGGAACTTCCGTCTCTCTCTCGTGATCTAGCAGCGGTACGGAGCAGACGTGTCAGTGACCGAATAAAGAGGAATAAAGAGTTTGATTTTTCCAATCAGACAACATCATCTTTTATTTCATTATAATCACCTAGTTTCCACCTAGTTCTTGATTACAACTCAGAAGTGGGATCGATTCACCAACGATGGCCGAGGAAACATTAACCCAAAATCTTCTGGATGTCGACGAGACAGCGCATGAAAACGAGATCGAGAATGAGAATACGTTCTCGCCACAAAATGCCCTCGGCAGCACCATGAAGAGATCATCTTTGGAATCTAACTGCGTTCAGCTCCGAAGTTGCCCAGAAAATTCACTACTCGAGCAACGTGAGTTGGAATTGCTGCGTAGGGAAAACAGCCTCCTCCAACGGGAGATCGCCGTGCTAACACGTGAAAAAAATGTAGCGACCCAACATCAATCCTCTCAGGTTACGCCCAAAGGAAATGACACTAACCCGGCGGCCGGAGACAGTTCGTCATTTACATTCAATGGTGCCGGATTTCCCTGTGGGTTCGGAGACGCGAGTGGTATGCGGAAAACTATCCCAGAATTTGATCCATCGGTCAAATCTCTTAGTAGCCAACGTTGGATTAAGTCGGTCGAAAATATTAGGACCGTCTACGGCTGGAACGAGACCGTCACCCTGTTTTTAGTGTCATCCCGGTTGGTTGGAGCAGCTCAGCGCTGGTTCCAGGCTGTGCAGGCGGAGATTACATCGTGGACGCAGCTAAAGGAGAAGCTGTCAGCAGCTTTCCCCTCATTTGTCGACGAGGCGGATGTGCATTTCGCTATGGTGAAAAGGCGTAAATTGCCTGGTGAAACAATAGAGTATTATTTTTACGATATGTTATCGATTGCCAAGCGAGCGACGCTCAGCGACCAAGCAATCATAAAATATGTCATAGCGGGCCTAAACGACGAACATTTGAAACGAGTTCTTTCCTGTCAGCGTTTTGAGTCTTCACAGGCTCTCCTAGCTCAATTGAAGTGGAACGAAGAGACCACCAAACTTAGCTGCAAAAGTGAACCTGGGGCGACATCTGCTAGCAAACCGCCGTCTTCGGGTGGCCAAGGATTAAAGAGTGGTTCTGTGAAATGCTACAACTGCCGTGAAGTTGGCCACCTTTCGCGGGATTGCCCGAAGTCGCAGCGGCGCCCGCGTTGTGACAGTTGTCGAAAGTCGGGTCATTCAGCTGCAGAGTGTAAAGCGGGAAGCAATTCCACGGGACCTAAAGTTGCTTTGGTTCACGCCGATCAATATCACAAAACTGTGTATATTAACCACAAGTTTGTCTTTACAGCTTTCTTTGATCTGGGTAGCGACGTTAGTTTAATGAAGAGGCACTGCGCGACGTTATGCGAATTGCCAATTCAGCCATGCAACATCATTCTCCACGGCTTCGGAAAAGGTGTCTGCCGCCCAGAGGGAAGTGTAAATGTACACCGATACTTATAGGACGGAATTTCATCGATTTGCCTGAAGTCCGTGTTGTGAAGGAAGGAGCTTCACTTCAAATTGGAAAGTGCGAATCTGATCGGGAGACGATTTTACGTGGGGGTCAGGATACGGAACGATGCTCCCAGCTGACAGACGGAGATGTACAGCTGGAAAGTAAAAGTAAACTGGCTAGCCCGAGCGAATTCCTCGACGAAAATCAGGTACGTGAAGTGCATGCTTCCTTTAAATTATCTAAAGACGATAATGGGTTCGACGAATCGGAACCTGAGATAGGCTTTAAAACTGACAAAAATTCCGATTCTGCTATTTCGAGCAATGAAGTAGACGTAGGCGACGAATTGCCTACCGGTGAGAAACTTAGACTTATCGAATTACTGAATAAATTTCGAGGGTGTTTTGCGAAAAATATGGGAGAACTAAAGTGTGCGAAATCTTTTAGCATGGAATTGAAACTAAAGGATGATAGACCGGTTTTTTCGAAACCATACCGAGTGCCATATGCCCAATACAGATTATTGCGGGACATTATTAATGAACTATGTCAAACGGAAATTATTAAAATATCCAAATCACCTTTTGCGTCACCGGCAATTTTAGTTAAAAAGAAAACAAATGACTATCGAATGTGTATAGATTACCGACGGTTAAATAGTGTTACGATAAAAGACAATCACCCTATTCCGGTAATAGAGGATTTACTTACAGCGTTGAGCGGTCACCTTTTCTTTATCGGGCTAGATTTCGCGTCCGGGTACTACCAGATACCAATCGCTGAACATTGCCAGTACTTGACGTCGTTCATAACCCCGGAAGGGCAGTACGAATTTACACGAATGCCCTTCGGACTCGTAAATGCTCCGTCTGTATTCCAGCGTATTATGAACCAATTGGCAAGGCGGATGGGACCCGGTGAGGTCATAGTATATTTCGACGATGTGCTTATACCCTGCAAGTCCTTCGCAGACGGGTACAATAAACTTGAGCGGTTTTTATTGATAATTCAAGAGGAGAATTTTAGCTTGAAACTGACCAAATCCTACTTCTTTAAAACTCATATAGAATTTCTCGGGTACGAAATTTCGGCGAATGAAATTCGACCAAGCAATAAAAAGATTGAAGCGATACGAGGCTACCAGAGACCGGTTGATGTGCATACCCTACGGCAGTTCTTAGGCTTGACTAGTTTTTTTAGGAAGTTCGTGCAGAATTACGCTGCAATCGCGGAACCCTTAACGGAACTCCTTAGGAAAGGGCGAGAGTTTGTTTGGTTGACGCCCCAGGAACGCGCTTTCAATGAATTGAGAGAAAGATTGGTGTGTAGCCCCATTCTAACGCTCTACAACCCAAATTTAAGTCACGAAGTGCACACGGATGCGAGCTCTGCGGGATTGGCCGGAATTCTGATGCAGCGCGAGTCGGACCTGTAGCATATTATAGTCGACAGACTACAACCGCGGAACGTAACTACCATAGTTACGAACTGGAAGCCCTAGCGGTGGTCGAAACGGTGATGAGATTTCGGACGTATCTTCTCGGGAAACCATTCGTTGTCGTTACTGACTGCGAGGCCCTTCGCGCTACTTTCAATAAACGGGATTTGGTACCGCGGATAGCCAGGTGGTGGCTTAAGCTTATGGATTTTGACTTCCAAATTGAATACAAACCGGGACGGAAAATGAATCACATTGATGCGCTTAGTCGAAATTCGGTCGAGGAGCCACACGAACCGGATCCTGTGAGTTTGGATGTTTTCTCTATAAACATTGATGTTAAGGATTGGCTAGCGATATTACAGAGACAGGATTCATCTCTTCAAAATATTATTCAAGCGCTGAATTGGAAGCCCGTCAGTGATGAGGAGAAACAAATTCATAAAGATTATATTATAGACAAAGGTCGACTTTTTAGGAATGTAAATGGTTTTCAGCGATGGGTAGTACCGAAGGGGACAAGATGGAGGATTATTAAATCATGCCATGATGATGTAGGCCATTATGGCCTCGAAAGGACTCTGGAGCTGCTGCGAAAGGATTTTTGGTTCCCTAGGATGCGGAATGTCGTAAAAAGTTACCTGAAAGCTTGTATAGATTGCGTATACCAAAAGCAACGATCTGGGAAACATGAGGGCGAGATTCACCCGATTCCGAGACTACCGGTTCCTTTCCAAACAATTCATTTAGATCATCTTGGACCTTTCCCTAAGACGCCATCTGCACTTACTCACATTTTAGGGATTATAGACGGTTTCACGAGTTATATCGTATTGAAGGCGGTACGGAATACTTCTACCAAACCAGTTCTACGAGCCTTAGACGAACTGACCACATACTTTGGGACTCCTACGAGGATCATCACTGACAGAGGGACTGCCTTCTCATACAGCGAATTCAAACGGTATTGCACCGAAAATGAAATAGGACACTCTATGACTGCGGCGCGTACCCCCAGAGGAAACGTATTAATCGAGAGATATAACCGGACAATTCTTTCTGCCTTAGCGACAATGACTTCAGACAACGACAAGTGGGACAAGCAATTGCGTGTAATTCAATGGGGGCTAAACTCCATTAAAAATGCGACCACGCAGAAAACCCCATATGAGTTGGTTTTCGGTTTCATCCGCGAAACGCGCTCTGCAATAAGGTACTACTTGCCTTACGCGATGACGAGCTTAATGACGATAAGGACCAGCACCGTGAGGACTTGGCTGAGGTTCGAGAAATTGCTGAACGCAATATAGCACTGGCCCAAAATCGTCAAAAGGAACGTTTCGATTCCCATCATAAGAAACCGATGCAATATCAGATTGACGATCTGGACAGGGGAATCCCGAAAATTAGACCCGAAATTTAAAGGACCTTATATTGTCACGGCCGTATTGGGAAACGACCGTTACGTTATTACCGATCTCCCTGGATGTCAGCGTACGCAACGAACATTTAACTCTATTTATTCCTCAGATAAGATGAGACCTTGGTGCTCAACGTTCGAAGGTGATCTCCCGGATGAAGATGTTGAGGACGACGAAGACGAGGACGCTTCTACTGAGTCAGGATGTACGAGTTGTGATGAGACATTCGTAGCGAACGCACCCCATCAAGTAAGCAGCGTAGCATCGGGCAAGCCTAGCGAAGCCATCTTAGCGGGAGGAACTTCCGTCTCTCTCTCGTGATCTAGCAGCGGTACGGAGCAGACGTGTCAGTGACCGAATAAAGAGGAATAAAGAGTTTGATTTTTCCAATCCGACAACATCATCTTTTATTTCATTATAATCACCTAGTTTCCACCTAGTTCTTGATTACACATATATTAAATAAATCCTTACCTGCCAGATAGATAGCTATACAGACCTGTACATACAGCTATACAGATCTGTACAGACCTGTAAGACCAGTATAGCTGCCTGTACAGGCCTGTATAACTGCCTGTACAGACCTGTATAGTTGCCTGTACAGACCTGTATAGCTGCCTGTACAGACCCGTATAGCTGCCTGTACAGACCTGTATAGCTGCCTGTACAGACCTGTACAGCCCTGTATAGCTGGCTATATAAGTTGTACAGCCCTGTATTGATGTTAATTAGTGTAGCTGTAACTGTCATCACGACAACAACAACAAAAACATGAATGAAACGCTAATGAAAGATATTATAAAGACAAGCAATGCCATACGAAAAAAGTATAAAGCTCTACAGACTGACAAAATCGAAAAAGAATCTCAAGTGGAGGAAACCTTTAAGCCAATTACCAGCACGCTAAAAGAGCTAACGATGGCAGTAAAGCTTGAGCCTAAAGAAGAAATTAAAGCAGAGCCTGAGCAAGAGAAGAGACAAATCTATGATGAAATATACACACCACCTGCACGTAAACGTCTAAAGATGCAATCAACTAGCACACCTCTCCACTTTGACGATTATTCATTGGATGAAAAAGCTGGCGCTAATGATGTTGATGATGTTGATGATCTTGAGGATGAGGATAATGATAATGATGATGATAAGTTTGCCACACCAATACAATCATCAACATTAAAAGAACATAGTTCACGGATATTGGAATCGTCAGGTCAAATATTAAAAAAAACGAGTGTGCTTTAGACCACACGACTGAAGTAAAACTTCTTTAGCTCCATCTATATGTATGTATATATACAGTCCCTGTTCATCGAATTAGGACCACTCACAATTTTTATCATTCCTGAGAAATTTCTCGTAGCTTAATAAAAATGCGGGTTTTTCCAAACAAAATCATTTTATCGTATTCTTAGTGGCGGCACCAACATAATGTGAGCGCAATTACAACACCTTACGCCCTTTACCCCTTTTTCGGGGTGATTTTCGACCTGTCCTTTAAGGGCGTTTTTAGTGAGTTTTTGATACTGTATAAATCGGCCGAAAAAACTCAAAATTCATACTTATTCAGGATTTGTTTATTTGTTTGATCCTACGCCAAGGATCAAAACAAAATATTACAGAAGTGTGGGAAAATAGCCCCGAAATTAAACAAATGATAGAGCGATGCTATGAAAGCATGCCAGAACGAATAAATGTAGTTATTAATGCTAAGGGTGGTCCTACTAAGTATTAAGCCATTTTTGAAGTATTTTGTTCATTAGTTAAAAGTCAATAAAACAATTATCCAAAAACTACACTTATTTCCTTACTTACATATATTTATGTTAGCACTAATAACTACATTTATTCGTTGTGGCATGCTTTCATAGCATCGCTCTATCATTTGTTTAATTTCGGGGCTATTTTCCCACACTTCTTGTATTGTTTTTTCCCGCGTGCAAGAATTAACTGATCGTTTGCTGCCGCCGCTGCTGATTGTGGCGAATCGAGTTAAGTTCCCGAATCAGCGTCAGCAGCACCATGGGGCGCCCGCTGCTGTCGCTCGGCCCGATGGATGCAGCCAGATACGCCGCGCCTCGCCGCGCGACCGTCGAGCCCTCTATGTCCTCTGTGCGGGAGTGTGCGACGGTATGGTACCAACCAGGCCACAGTGTCACTTTAAATCATAACACTTTTCGTAGGGCATTCACCAGCTTACTCCCCAAGTCAAGCGTGCGTAAAGAAGTTTTACTTCAAAAAATATAAGCATCTGGTTAATCAGAAGAGTATGAAAATTGATAAAACCTATGGAGTGTATTACAGAGATGGATGGAAGATTGGCAATTCAACATTAAAAGCTGAAGATGAAAGTTATGTTATTGGAGGCAGGTCATATAAGATAACCAAAGGTTTATCTGACCTGATTTTTATAAAACATCCTAGAGGTTACAATAGAGATGACTTGTACAATTATCGATCAATTTTAAACGATACAAGCGCGCACAGGCGTGATTTTACTGAAAATAAACAAATAAAAGGAACAAGTACCTATAAATATAAAAAAATAATAAAAAAGTTAGTACACACTCCTACCCTGCGTACTGGAACAGGAATTATGAGAATGCCTAAAGAAAACATTAACTATGTCTATTGGAATGATCCTAATAGTACGAGATCCCGCTGCAAGATTACTTCGTTCATCGAGTTTTTAATTAAAACCTAATTTTTACATATATATATGAATGGGGGAATATATTTTTGCCGGGGTGCCTATCAAAATGTTGCCGCAAGTATTTTTAATTAATATAATAGTAACTGACTTTTCGGGAAGAAACTTCGTTCATCGAGTTTTTAATTAAAATATACGCCAATTCACAGCCAGATATGTAAAGAACTTAAAAAGTGTGGGGTGCCATTTCGCAACCTGCCGCAACCTTAGGGTTGCCACGTGTAAACAGGTGAAAATCTGGTGAAAATCTTCGTTCATAGGGTAATCTCACAAGCTATATATCAAATTAAAGCTTATGTTTTTCTGTTCACGAAAAAATAGGGGTGCCTATGTCAAAGTTGCCGCAAATTGGGGTTGCCAGCGTTTAAAGATTTGGAGGAGTTAACCTAGAAAATGCGCTGTAAGTTCTTTCAGAGACATCCTAGGATATTGGTTGATGGCGCATTCGAAAGCTGAGCCTTCAAGCTTTCCAACGATACCACCCACGACCCAATCCGCCAACAAACAAACGGGAGAGGCCGCGCCAAACTCCGAAAATTGCAATTTCGAAGCCCAAAATTTGATCTTGACCCTTCATTCTGCCGGTTTTTTGTATGGGAAGATCAAATCTTTTTCTGAAAAAAACCTTCTCTGTCATGTGGCCTTTCTCAGGAAAAAAACCCCACTCGACTCCGATGGCGCGTTCCGAAGTTATTCGTCTTCGATGGTTCATTCCTACGGAGCAGATGCTCAATGTGACGTCACTTTCCAATTGGACTTCATTGCGGATAGTGGGTTTTGTTGTTGCGAATTGTTTACTCAATACCCAGTCATTAGGTCAAGAACAAAAGGATCTTCAAAGCATTCTGAAAAAAATTTTAACTTTTGTTCTTGACCTAATGACTTGGTGTTGAGTAAGCAATTCGCAACAACAAAACCCACTATCCGCAATGAAGTCCAATAGTAGTACAGTAAATATAGCAAATACCGTTCGAAAAAATACCTACATGAATTTGACTTGATAAATCGTTAGGGGGGCATAAAAAAAGCTTAACTCTAGATTTCCGTATTGATCCCCCCCCCCTGTTTTTGAGAAAATCCAAAAAAATTTTGGAATGCGTTTTTCTCAGAATCTATGGGTTTTAGAGAAAAGTTTATTGAACAAAAAATGTTCAGGACATTGTTAACTACATTTTTTGTCATTGAAGCCAAGTCGTACGACTAAAATTACAAAAGGTAGGTGGCGCTAAAGTATCAAAAAAGTGGTTTTTTGGCATTTTCATTAAGAATAAATAATTTTTTCATATTAATGTAAATGGGAAAGTTGTTCGTCACAAAAATACCTACATTTTTTATTTAAACAATTTTTTTGTAAAACTTACCGTTCTCGAGCTGGAGCTTGCCAAAGTGTGAAAATTGTACTTTATGGCCGCGCTGAGTCGCGTAGGGGAGCGAGGGGCTTGTTGTAACAGGGGTAAGTAGTAACAGGCTCTTTTCACCAGGACCTTTAACTTTATTAACCTGTTTCTTTCACTCAATCATACCTTTATATCGCGCCACATCATGTCGTCATAACTAGTGTCCCGCCAAACGGTGCAGTGAGCGGACCTTTGCACGCCCTTCTTTTTTGCTAGGCAACGTAAAATTCTACTACCAAAAAATTTTGGTTGGCGTTACTATTATCGAATAATTTGAAAATTTCCTTGTTTTATTTATATTCAAATTTATCTACGTCTGATATTGTGTAACAGTTTTTAAGATTGCTAAGCTGATTAAATAGTTATCTTGATAAATGTTAAAAATCATACCATGGGGTTAGTTGTAATAAAATCTTGGGGCTTGTTGTAACATGGAATTATAAAGGAACTTTAGATAAGAATGATTATTATATACTATACTTTTTTAGATAAAAGGTGTTAGAAAGAGTTAATTACGAGACTTGATTTAGAGGTAAAGGATTTAATTTACTGTGATTTTAAAGTGCCATGTTTATCATAAGTAGTGTCCAAAAAATTAATAGCTTAAATCTTCTGTCTTGATTACTTAAAAAGTATATTTCATTTGATTTTTCGATCAAAATTACATAGTATTTATAGAAGGATGTTATTTTTGTTGCCAACAAATAAAAAATAAATGGTTAAAAGTGTCATATTTTTGTTTTTTACTATCGTACTAATTGCCCCTGTACATGTTACAACTTACCCCAAGCACGGGGTAAGTTGTAACACCGCTGAAATAATAATATAAATTCTGACGCTACAACTAAAAACTATGTTGATACACAAATAGGAAAGCAAGACGATGAAACACGTAAAAACACTCAAAAAACTATAGAAAATCTAACTCTATACATTAATGGCGAAATTGCAAAGATTGAGAATTATTTGTTCTCTAGCATACTTAATAAGCAGAATCAGAAGCAGCAGCAGCAAGACGGTATCTACCAATAAAGCTTAATGCTACAATTTATCCGTTTCATTTATCTGTAATATGAGTAAGAGACAAGTTGTCGATGAGCTTCACAAACCTGCTCGTCGAAATTTTAAACGGCGTCGAGTCATTATTAAAGGACTGGATGATCTATGGCAAGCGGATTTAGTGGAAATGGATACTTATAGGCATGTAAATAAAGGCTACCGCTTCCTGCTGACTGTTTTAGATACTTTCTCCAAATATGCTTGGGCTATACCAATTAAAACAAAAACCGGTACAGAAGTGACTGAAGCCATGCAATCTATATTCCAAGAGGGTCGGATCCCTAAAAACTTGCAAACAGACGATGGGAAGGAGTTTTACAACACACACTTTAAACATCTAATGAGTGATCATAAAATTAATCACTACTCTACCTATACATCGCTCAAAGCATCGATAGTTAAACGACTCAACAGAACTTTAAAGAGCATGATGTGGAAGGAGTTCAGCATGAATGGGTCTTACAAGTGGCTTCAAATGATAAAGGAACTACTATCTCAATATAACATGAAAAAGCATCGAACAATCCAAATGCGCCCTTGCGATGTCAATGCAAGCAATGAAAAGCATCTTCTCGCTACAGTGTACAATAACATAATGATTGCTGATTCACCTAAATATAAATAAGGAGACTCAGTTCGTATTAGCAAATATAAACATGTTTTCGAAAAAGGCTATACACCAAACTGGACTGCTGAAGTTTTCAAGATTGCTAAAATTCAAGTGACTAACCCAGTCACATATCTGCTTGAGGACTACCAGGGTAATCCTATAAAAGGAGGATTTTACGAAATGGAGCTGCTGAAAGTGAAACATCCTCATATCTACCTTGTTGAAAAAATTCTAAAGTCGAAAGGCGATAAAGTTTACGTGAAATGGCTGGGATTCTCATCAAACCACAACTCTTGGATAAATTCTAAAGATGTATTATTATAATTTAAAATAAAAAATCATTTTTTAAAAAATATAAACAATTGTTTTATTGCTCAATTTCTTTATCATAAATTCTTGTATTGTATATTACATCCCGATGGTGTTGGTTTAGTATTGACTCCAGAATTTTACTTGTATTGTAGATTCTCTGCTGAAACCTCATCCTATCTACTGCACATATATGCCACGTGCCCTTACGGCTGGCTCTGTATGCAAACTCCCACACATATAGAATGTATACTTTTGGTGTTCGTGTTAGAATAAATCGAACCCTTTTTGGCATTCCTTACAGTTGTTTCTCGTTAGCCTCATGTAAAATTTAATGAGGCGTTGATTCTCCCGGTTAAATCGTTGCACATCATGACATTCGCAGGTATCTGCCCCCGCAGTTGCATCATCATACGCCCATGTTCAGTTGGTGTAATGTTCACCATATTTAGATGTTACTTTGTTTACATTTTCATATTGCTGAAGAAATTTGTAGCGTTTTTCTATTGTATTCTTATGCTCCTCTAGCAGAACATTAGAGTAATCGTCAAGGAATTTCTTAATATTCATCTGAAATATTCAGTTGGTTGGTTGTTTTAGAAAAATGATTTTTCAATACTTGCCCTTTATTATTATCTTTTATCTTTTGGTAGCGTACGGCAGAAGTATTTTTACTTTCAGATGCTTTCCCTGGCTTGATAACTGATTTAACTGTAGCAGACTTTATTTGGTACTTTAATTCTTTTAACCTATTTCCTCTGTCTCCATCTTCCTCTAGCAGCTTGGTAGAATCTTTATAACTGCTCATTGCCAGAACTCTATGCAAACCAACCTTTTGTTTTGCATTACAATTCATTTTATAGAACTTGGAGGAGGGCCAGGGAATATTATTGGGAAATATGAAAGAAGTTTTTTTTGTTTTTTTAATAATTATTATAAAGGCTGGGCTCGAAATAGGACAATGACCAAGTGTGAAGTATATTGAAGTAAAATTTTTACCAAGGAAAACATAATAAATATAATATATGTACATACTAATATCTCGGAAACCGTTGCTCGTAGACGATTTTGACGTGATAATTGATGGCATTTACGAAAAGTTCTAACGAAGCTGGTCACGTCCGCTTTCGGGAAGCTCATGCATCGGGACGCATCAGCCGGTGTGAACCTAGGGTGGACTTTCAAACTTGCAAGTTCGAAGTTGTGCATTCACAGCTGGCTCTTTACATCCCGGCAAAGTGTACCTGAAACATTGGACGCACGGACAAAGAAGCACGCTGGACCGATGTGGGCCTCGCGTCTCACTCCCACTCAAGCGTTCTTAGCGTCGGAACGTTATCACGTAAAAACTTCGCCCGTATACCGACTTTACAGACAACTTTACTTTTTGATTAAAACTTGTTCCCCCAACAGTACCAATACCCTAACTGGAAACATCTTCTCGAATCCATAGAACCCAAAATATATAGTATTATTAACATAAATTATACCTCTAATATTTAAAATTCATCTTACTGCAGAGTGCGAATCGGGGTATGGCTTCCTGCGGGGGAGGGTGAGGGTACGGCTTCCTGCGGGGGAGGGGGAAGGGTATGGCTTCCTGCGGGGGAGGGGAGGGGTACGGCTTCCTGCGGGGGAGGGGTATGGCTTCCTGCGGGGAGGGGGAGGGTACGGCTTCCTGCGGGCGAGGGGAAGGGGTATGGCTTCCTGCGGGGGAGGGGATCGCACCTGATGACGCCCCCAAACACACACACACACCCACACGTCCGAGACACGAGCTTTCATGACGTCACCATCTGGAAACTGCTCCTAGACGTAGACGATGAGCTTTCCAGAAGATCCTCCACGACCAGACCGAGAGCTTTCATGACGTCACGCACCA
Source organism: Machimus atricapillus (assembly GCA_933228815.1). Classification (NCBI taxonomy): domain Eukaryota; kingdom Metazoa; phylum Arthropoda; class Insecta; order Diptera; family Asilidae; genus Machimus; species Machimus atricapillus. Next base: position 11,120,629 of record OW121788.1, read on the forward strand.
CAAAACTGCTCGTCCAAGACCAAGAGAAGCTTTTGGGGCAAAAGTGAGAATTTTTTGCCCCCTGTATAAACCTTATGGGAAAAGTGTGCCCGAACCGGCATAGCTTATCTACTCAGGAGCTGAAGTCAGTTTTTAGTTGCTTGAGCCCACGCCGTAAGTCGTCGATGGCTGGCAAAAGGGGGGCCGGAGCTGGAGACGAGCACTGAGCGTGAGCAGAAAGACTTTCTCGCAGATCGTCGATAGAGGTGAGGCCAGTTGAGATATTGCGAGCGATGGAGTGTAATCTGGAAAGAGTTTCAGATGAATTTGTGGTGAGAAGATTGGTTGAGTCCAATGTCTTGTCGAGCTTATCGAGCAGCTGGGTAATGTCGTCGGAGAGGAGCTGGAGACCGCCGACGCTGGAGAGGATGGAGTTGACCTTCGTAGCGATGATCGATTGTTCGTTGTGAATTTTATCAGCGAAGGAACTAAGGAAACGCAGGGCGTGGCAGGGCACAGTCGTCACAGGTGATCAGGCCCTCGGGATTGATTTTGATACCGCGATGGAGACAGGAGGCATGGAAGACGTGATAACAAACGCCCATGCATTGAATCTTGTGGCTGGTGATTGGGTCCGAGCAGACGTGACTGGTTTCCATAATGATATGTGAAGATTTGGGTGCAGAAAAAGAAGACGCTAAAGGTTGAGAATCACAGGCGAGCAGGTGCGGAGATCAGATTGTTGCGGGCGAAAGAGGTTTGAGTCCGGGATGATGCAGGGGTTGTGTATCTGCTCGACGATCCGGAGAGGTAAACACGGAATGTTGATATCCTCAATCCAACGAAGCACTCTAGGCAGAAGATGACAGCCAAGGCGAGACAGGGAGCCAGGACCAGCGCAGGACGGCTACTTCGCAGGACAACCGGGACTCCACCGAGACAGAAACACAAAGCGAGGACAGCGCGGGAAAGATTAGCGGAAAGAAGCAGGTATGAAAGCGAAAAAGCGAAAGAAACAGAGGAGCGACCAAAGACACGACCGACACGTCAGGTGTTTGACATTAAAATCTTGTTGATTGATTTGTTTTTAACGGGCGGCATTTCTTTTAGGTCAATGGACACAGCTCTAGGCAATATGTCTGCATTTATTTCAATCGTTTGAAGACATGGCTGTGCTGTGCGGCTTTCTTCTTCCAAGTATGTATTATGAGCTGTGTTTATATTTTTAATGATATAGAGTTAAAAATGCAGCAGATGGCATTCCCGTTTTTATTTTAGAAAAGGCCTGAGATATCTTCATATTATGAAAAGGAGTTTCTAAAAATAAATCAAAATAGGAATCTTATTTCAGAACATTGATGTCTTTCGTTGTATATTTCCAGTTTGAGCCATGCCTTTTTTGAGGTACGTACCTGGAACCGTTTTTTACTTTTTACTTTACGCTGCTGAAAGAGGTAAAAGAATGCGGAACTAAGGTGAGTCTCTTACGCTTAGACATTTTGGAATAATTAATCAATCAACAGATGAACGTATATACATAGCACAATGTCCCTCTCCCTAATCTATATATTGTTGTCAAATTGGCCTTCGGGAGGCTTATGGGAGCCGAATTCCGAGAGGGAGACTTTTCTTTACAATGGACCCGACTTTAGAAATTTTTATTGACCCGAACAAATTTCTTTGCCCCGGTGAACTTTGAGCAATCTGGCAACCGCGGCCAGCCAGCTTCCTACGGCGTTCGCCTATTTCCCCTTCGCCTGAGCTGCCGGCGCCGTACTTCCAATGCACGCACTCACACGAAGCCGGCGCAGCTTCCTCACGGAGGGGCACTCTGAGCGGCGCAGTGATATGTCAGGGGAGGACAAGTTGCAGCAACACGGCGATGTTGCGAAGGGCGATAGGGGGCCCTGCCGGCGGAGCTCCCGGCACAGCGGCTGATCGCAGCTTTGAGCCTGCTGAAGGTCAAGCAGCTGATTTCGGCACTCCTCGGCCGTGCCTTTGCTGCTTTGTTGACGTTTGAGCTATTTGCAGCGGCGAATTAATTTGGGGCGATTAAATTAATTCGGCCGAGTGAAGTACTTGTGCGCCGGACTTTCGTGGGAATTAGACTTAAATCGGGCTGGGACACGGCACTTACCTGCGGTTCCGTGGGATCAGCCAACACGGAATTGGTGGGCACAATTGTTGAGTCCCTTGCTCGCTCCTGAAATGGGGTTCACCGCGATGGGGCTCAGTAAAACGCACTGGTGTCTTCTTACACTAAGTGATTTTATTCTTCGCACTCCACACTGTCGCGAGTAGCAAAACAATAGCTCAGACCGAACTTTACAATGCTTCAAGTAAATTAACTTCTCCCTAATTTTTTGGAAATCGCCGGCAATTTTCTGTGGGTCGTCTACCTTCTTTCACGGTTGCACCGAAGATGGCTGCGATCATCAACCTCGCCCAGCTTCCGGCCTTGACCTTGTTTTTTTCCTCAGGCGCTAGGGGGAAAAAGGAGCTGTTCGGAAAACTCTCCTGCAAGAGGTAAAATTATAAATGGCAACGAATAAAGAAATAATTCATTTTTATCCATTGCAGGGACTGCAACAATATGTATACATATATAAAACAGTTCCTTAACTGATTGACAGACAACGCACAGACCAAACCGACGCACGGACCTAAAGGGCTGAAAATTTCACAGTGCATATCTTTAATGACATGAATAACCGCTAAAAAAGGATTTTTTAAATTTCATCCCTAAGAGGGTGAATCACTAGAATCTCATACTACCCTAGTAAAATTAGCATCCAACCTCGGAATTGGAGGGAATAACCTGTAAATTTCCTTAATGCTTTCTTTTGGTATTCTAATGACTGACTAAAAAGTCTCATATCATATCGTGTCTGCGTCCCAAGTTATTCAAGGTCAAAAGTCACCAAAATCGGGTTTTCGCAATTATTTCGTTTCCTATGCGAAATACGTCATTTAAGGTTATTATGAATTTTGTAGATCATAAAATTATCTACAATTTTCATTACAAGCATTTTTCCATATCAGCAACCATTCCCGAGATATTATTATATTATATTCGCCCGCCGACAAGAACAAACTGCCGCTGGAAAGTAAAGGCCGTTCTCCAATGCACAGACCACCCAACCACGAACCACCGAACGAAAATGCTGAATCCCGTGTAAAGTATAAGCCTTTGCCTGTAGTTGTGCCTGTCAGCTACGAAAACACAATCGGGCAAATGTTAAATGTGGAAGTGTTTACCACTTTTTAAGCGGACAAACTTATCAATTTAACTTTTAATATTCTCCTGAAACTACCGTGCACATTTTTATAAGTGCTTCGTGTTATAATTAGTGCACTGATGTTTTGACAACCGGCGGAAAACCTGCGGCGATGTCACTATTCTGGTACAATATCGTTGCTGAATGGGCAACTAGTACTACTTATGTGGTTAACACGCACCAAGAAAAAGTTAGCCAGGTCGACCAAAACACGAGCGAGAGGGAAGATGACGCCACATTCATGTGGGACGAGATGGCGCGATTTTGGTTCGTTCGTGGTTGGGTGGTCCGTGCATTGGAGAACGGCCTTAAGACTTCAATTGTTAAATAAATAAGGGGGAAGGAATGACGGGCAATAACTATTTATAATTTCATATGTTTATAGCGCGGGTGAAGTCGCAGTTAAAAGCTAGTCGTCGATAAAATGAGCGACCATATCCAACCGCAGGCCGATTTGATCACTTTATAAATTTTACTCATATAAAAATCCTAGTGGCGTTCCGAGAACCTTTGTTGCTAAGGTGAGCAAAGCAGGGCCGCATTAGAAGGTATGTAGGTACAGTGATCGACGGTAAACTGCACTCAATTTTGCTTAAATAATTAATTAATTTGATATAACCCGAATATTGTAATCATTTTCACCCCGCCGTTGGTTATTAGGCAGCCGATGGAAAGCGGGATGGCAACGCACAGTATCTAATGAGGATTCTAATGCCTTTGTGTCCCACCAAGGTCCCAGTAGCAGAATAGACGTTACATGTGGTAATGAATTTATTACCATTATAACGGCACCAGCTTCGCTGGCAGTGTCTAACTCTAGCCTGCTTTTTGTCATTAATAACGAAAATAGTTTTCGGGTGAGCACAGCACAGCATGTTATGAATAATGAAAGCAAAATTAGTGGAAATTGCGTTGTGCCTTGCTGCAGTTCACCTCTGCTCGTCAACTTCATATGTGGTCGTTTGGCTTTGAGGTCGGGAAGGATGTGCTCTTAAAGCTAATTTGAATTTGGAGTCTGCTCCCCCGCTGGGTGCGGGTCATTCCGCTATGGAAGCATTTCTAACTGTGGGATTAGCCTGATTAGAGTGCTTGAAATGCACTCGAAAATTGTTTAGGTGCTACCACAGACGATACCTCTAATTCCCTTTGTAAATAATTTTAAAATTATTTCGAACTGATTTACGATGCTCTTATCTCCTGCTAAATTCAAGAAATGTACTATAAAGAGAAATTGGTAAAATTATTTTATTTTATTTGGAAGATTCATGAAGTTACTTTATGTGCGAATTAAGTCTCTATATTTTGCTCTTCATCACTACAACCTTAATGCACATGACTAGTGTAAATGCAACGCTCATTTTCATGAAAGCGAGCGGACATGCAACTGACTCATGCTTGCGCTAGTGTAAACGGGGTCATAGCCACTAACATGGCTCATGATATGCGCTTAAAGTTAAACGCTTAATACAGCGTCACTAATACTGACACATACACATACCTACTTTTGCATAGAATCAGAGACTGACGTGAAAAATTTTGACAGCTTCCAAACTTACAAAAGTTTATTGTAGGTGATGTTAAGGGGCCAACAGGGAGAAACGAGCAGGGCAGGCCGAACCCATGCCACTACTGTGGATGACTCTCAGGGGGGGTTCTGGTGACATGAACCCCCTCTGGCCGATGCCCCAACCGCCCTTTGGCCAATTACAAATACACTGCCCGACATAATTAACGCACCACACAGTTTTTTTATATTTTTCCCTACAATAATAGGACTTACGGCTTTTTATCTATTGTTATCAACATTGTATACGAAACGAATCATATACATATTATCCCTGAAAGAAGTTTTTGGCATAAGGTTGTAAAAATCCATTTTTAAGAAAATTAACAATTATTCATAAATAATATTCAAATTTTCGATAATTCCCGAGAGCATAAAAAAGAGACCCAATTTTGTTTTCGAATTTTTTTTAATATGCGGTGTTGCCACCTCTTGCTTGAATGACAGCTTGGAGTCTTCTATTCATTCCTTCAATTAAAATACGAATTTGTTCTTGAGGGATGTTGTGCCGTGCTTCAACTATTGCCCTCTCAAGTTCAATTAACGTGCTAGGTAGTGGAGATCGATTACGAATGGCTCTTCCCATCATGTCCCAAACATGCTCAATGGGATTCAAGTCTGGACTGCGAGCTGGCCATTCCATACGATGAATGTCGACCTCACGAAGATATTCGATTACCATTGCAGCAGTATGCGGTCTGGCATTATCCTGCATAAAGATGAAGTCTTGTCCAATAAATCCAGCAAAGGGCATTACATGAGGTTCAAGAACTTCTTCCAAATATCGACGAGCATTCATAGATCCTGTACGAAAGACCACCAACTCCGTCCGAGCTTCTAAAGAAATGCCTCCCCAGACCATTAAAGAGCCGCCTCCAAAACTGACCCTCGATGAGATAGCACATTTTGCGTATCGTTCTCCTGTTCGTCTCCACACACGTTGACGACCGTCTGGAGAGAATAGAGTGAACCTCGACTCATCTGTGAACAAAACTCTCCTCCAGTTGTCCAAAGTCCATTCTTCATGATTTCTGGCAAAGCGAAGCCTTGCGATACGATGACCTGTGGTGAGTTGTGGTCCTGTTGCTGGCCTTCTGCTCATTTATCCTGCTTCAGACAAACGCCTCAACACCGTACGACTGGATTTTGAGACATCTCTCACTTCCTGAAGTCTCCCAGCTAGCTGCACGCTAGTGGTTCCCCTATTTGTTAGGCACTGAAGACGAAGAAAACGGTCATCTCTTCCGCTGGTACTCCTCGCGCGACCTTGTCCTCGTCTTCTAGCGTGTGATCCCGTTTCTCTGTATCGTCTCTACGCTCGAGAGACAGTGCTGTGATTGATACCTAGTCGCCTGGCTACTTCACGTTGACTATAGCCTTCTTCCAATAGAGTCAACATTCTGGAGCATTCAACTTCTGACAAATTCCGCGCGGTGGACATTTTTTGTTCTCTCTGTACGACAACGTTCTAGCTCTAAACAGTCAACAAGACTGAACTTGTAAAATGTCGTTTTTTTATTTATAAACTTAAGTTAGAAAATATCAGGTACCTAATATGAAAATGTCCTTATTCCACTTATGCCGAAATTTTTATTACCTACTTAGAAAAACCCTTCCGTAAGTAATGAATTTATGACTCTTTTCCTCCGTTATGTCTACACACCAAAAAACTAGGCGTCAATCGGTTTATTGCAGGCAAAACCCATAAAAAATGTAGTGGTGCGTTAATTATGTCGGGCAGTGTATATGGGCAGGTCCCTATTTGATATCAGCTCAAATTACGTGACCCCTACGAGGAAACTAGTGCCAGTGGTGTGAGGAGAGGGGATCCAGAGAACAATAAACAAATTAAAGTAAGTTAGACATACCTTCTATTATTAATATTTTCATCTTATACAAACATTTACAATTTTAGCTGAGCTCGGTGGGCGCCTTGCTGCAAGCGGTGAAGCTGCTGATAACGTCGCTGGCTCGAAGTGCTGCTGGTGAAGAAGCCGATGCTGTTGTTGCTGCAGTTGATGTTGATGAAAATGATGCTGATGCCGCAGCCCTTTACCCTGCCTCTTCATATGCGGCCCCGTCGTGGTACCGGTGTGTCAAGGATACTCCAACCATGTCACAAATGGAGGTATGTATTTCCTTTTGTTTATTTATGTATTTAGGTATTCACTTCTTATAGGGTTTAATTCATGTAAACTATATATTTATTCCTTTAGTCTTAGCCTCTGGTATTTCAATATAGTTATTTATCAATTCATTCACTTAACTTTAGTCTTATTTAATTCGGAATAGTTGGAGTAACTGATTCATTCATTTAGAATTGAATTCAATCAGATTATTAATGTATTGTTGCAGTCCCTGCAAAAAATAAAAAGGAAATGAATTAAATTCGCTAATTATGTACTAATCGAACGTACCTCTTGCAGGGAAATTTTTAGTACCTTCCTTCCTTCCTTCACTTAGCGCTTGCTGCGGAATCGAGGCCAACCGAGGGTCAAGGCCGGAAGAGGCTGGCAGTCAATGACTCCTCCATCTTGAAGGTGACCGGCGAATCGAGAAGACCTAAGTTTGCGGCGTGATCGTTTTTGGCTAAAAGTAAAATCCGAAATTAAAAGAATTGTTTGAAATAAGTAGAAAATTGCTTGAAATTATTAGAAAATTGTTTGTAGTTAGTAGAAATTTGGATTAGGAAGTAGTGTGAACATTGCAAAAAGTTTGTGCAATTTCGAGTCACTTAATTGCCGTGGTCGCGACAATAAAGTGTGCGCATCTGCAGAACCCGGTGTTTTATTTTGTGACTCCCGAGTGCTCTACACACTTCCCAGGGCTGATTTACTTTCAGCGAACCCGGACGCAAGTGCGAGTTAAGCCCGTGTTGGGACCATCCCACGGGACGGAAAGTAAGTGCCGTGCCCTAAAATCTGCGTACTCTTATCCCGGAGCTTGTACCGGAGTTGGGTCGATTTATTTGGTGCCGGGAGAATCAAGTTGGGTGACAGAAACAGCTACACAAATTTCGCAGCACGCAAAATTTGCCATCAGCTGCGCCGGGCGCTCCGCTGATCGGTCCCCCTGCCACCCACTTCTCAAGTTCAGCAACACCGGCGGGTTGCTGCAACATTTCTCCTCTCCGCGAGCGAGCCACTTACACGAAGAAACCCGCACACATTCACAGGCTTCGCCGGTCGTGAATTCCGCCGCGCCATATTGGGGCCCCGTGATCTCCCCAACGAACCGCGAAAACATAAACAAAGCACCTGCCAGCCACCAAAATTCACTAAAAGAATAACTTGCCGGGAAGGAAAATCGGGCCAGAGTCCACTCCCGCGTAGTCCCGTGTCCCCCTGGTGCGCTGTCCCTGTCAGCCGTCTCGGGCGACATCCGTCCGCCCTTAGCACCGCCGCGGTCCCTGAAAAAAGTAAACAAATCGATCAGCAGATTCTCGGAATTCCCTCGTCGGCCCGGATCGGCCAGATCGCCAGGCCGGCCGAGTTTTTGGGGAGTTTCTTCGGACTTTTTTTTTGCAAACACAAATTTAAGTCTCCCTCTCAACAACGCCACCGCAGGCCGAATTTGCCCCTAATATTGTTACAGAGGGGCAAATTCTGTAACAGTATTTTCCGTTTCTTTATTTTCAGGGACCGTTTTGCGTAAAAAAAAAAACTAACGGTGAGGCACTTACTGTTGTTGATACTGAACTAATCCTGAAATTATATTCTCTTGTGTCTATTTTCAGGTTCGCTCCAAGTCCTATGATTTAATGGTAAGAAGATTTAATGCACTTAATTGTAACAAAAAAACTTAAATTTCCATGTTTTTTTTTCTCGTTCAGGTTCACTCTAAATTGTTAAGATCTAATAACAGATAATGATACTGTGGCGGTTAACGGTTAATTTTGAACAATTCCAAATTAATTTATATGTATCTAAAGAACTTTACAAAATGAGGAAAATATTAAAAATCCAAGTAGCTTCAGATCAAAGTAGTTTCAGATCAGAGTAGTTTCAGGAAAAAGTTTAACTTTGTAATAGAAAATTTTTAATTGTCAAGTTAGTTCGAGACAGATAGCCAGTCAGTTATTACAAAAAATTAAAAAAAGGAAAAGGCTGTAAATAAAAATATAAAATAAAAACCAATTAAAAGAAACTACCGAATAAATTTATTACTAAACCAATAACCAATCAAAAAGGAATCGTTAAACAACTAAATTATAGCGCAATATCATATTTACAATTCTGCGCTTTCCTTGCTCAACAACACAATTAAGGAGGATTTTTCCACATCCCCGAAGATTACACCCCAGCATTTGTGTGGTGTCTTGTTGGGTTGAAAACAAGAAAGCCCCAACAACTGGTGACCCCGAAGTTCAAGAAGACGCACCTAAAAACGAAGAAAAATTAAACATCAAAAAAACAAAAAAAAACAAAAAAAACAAAAAAGCAAAAAAAATATTTCCTTCCCGACTGGTCCTAAGAAGCAGAACAACAAGACCTACAATAGTTTTAAAACAGAACAGCAAGAACTACAATAGTTTTAAAACTTTCAAGGGAGTACTTTTCAAATCCATTTCATTTTCATGTAAATTTTCCTCATTTAATTTCCTTTAAATCAAAAAAGTATGAACCACAATATTGGTGATTCAATCGGAAGAGGAACCGAATCAACTCAAAATTCCGTTCCGTCCACTTCGTCTTCCATCGATTCCCTTTCAGTTACCGTGCCTTCATTTTGGAAAAGCGCTCCCCAATTTTGGTTCCAAAGACTGGAGACACAATTTCTTACAGCCAGAATAACAAGCGAAAACACAAAATTTAATCACGCCCTCTCAGCTTTGGATGAAGAGCTATTCCGCCTCATCAGTGATGTTCTTAGATCACCTGACCCGGTCCAGCCATATACGCAATTAAAAGAAACGTTGATCTCTCGCTTAACAGCTAGTGCTTCCGCGAAATTAAACCAACTTTTGGGTGATTTGAAGCTAGGTGACAGATCTCCGTCACAATTTCTTCGCGAGTTAAGAGAATTATCCAATGGCAGCCTCAACGATGATGTGCTCAAAACCATTTGGATGCAGAGGCTCCCTGATAACATTTCTTGTAGTTCCGGAGACCTTAATGAAGTCGCGAACTGTGCCGATAGAATTTTCGAAATTACTAACAAACCATCGGTGTGCGCTTATTCTCTTCCTCCCCCAGAGGAAAATTTATTTGGCAATTTATCAGTCCAAATTCTAAACCTCACTAAAGCTACGGTTTCCTACAAAACGGTACCGTCATATACCCTCCGTATTATTTCGGTGAGTGACGTAGCAAAACGGTGTACAAAAATACGGCGACGATGACGGTGACAGTAGTTGTAAAGTTAGAATTCAGAGTCTGCACCGCTTCGGTCACTATCGACGATAAAAAACGTGCACAAACAGTTCTCCACCGTAACCAGCTCCCGCTAAAAATGTGCCGGCCGCGCAATCTTACGTGACGTCGGTATTACCGCTATCTTGGAAACCACTACCGTGGTATTCCAGAGAAACATTTTTTGTGACGTCACTCACCGTAATATTATAGCCGCCACAGGACGTTGCCGCTTTGTAGGAAACCATAGCTTAAGCAAGTTCAGGAACTTTCTGTTGAAGTTAAAGCCTTAAAACAACGAGACCGTTCATCCAGTCGTTCCTCTAATCGCCGTTTCGACCATTCCTCTAATCGTTCGGCCACCCCTTCTAGGTTTAGGAGGAGAAGCAGTTCTACTCACCATATTAATCCAAATTTTTGTTGGTACCACGACAAGTTCGGAGACAACGCTAATAAATGTATAAAGCCTTGCTCTTATGTCCCAACCAATACCAAAAAAATAAATCCAATACCAATACCAAAAAAATAAATCGCTTTTCAGCTTTAGTGACGGTTGATAGAAGCGGATATTCAAGTCGCCTTCATATTTACGACAAGTCATCAAAACAATTTTATTTGGTCGATACCGGAGCAGATATTTCCGTTATACCCGCTCCTATTTCTAAAAAATTAATTCCTTCCGGTTTATGTCTTTCAGCTGCAAATTCTTCACCGATAAATACTTACGGTACGAAAATTCTTTCTTTAGACCTAGGCCTGCGCAGAAATTTCCAGTGGCCCTACTTAATAGCTGATGTAGCTAAGCCGATTCTCGGCGCAGATTTTTTATTTCATTTCGGTTTAGTAGTGGATCTAGCCAAAAGAGTTTTAGTAGACCCTCTGACACATTTGACTTCATCTGGTATTCTCAGAAAAAGTCCACCCTCATCATTATCCGTACTAATCAAACCAACCGTTAACGAAAAAGTTCAAAAGTTACTACGTAAATTCCATAAGATCACGATTGATTCAGGCTTTACGAAACCAGTGAAACATTTAGTAACTCACCAAATTAAAACCACTGGCCCTCCTATATTTTCTAAAGTTCGCAGACTTTCGCCAGAAAAATTATTAGTTGCCAAGAAAGAATTTGAATTCTTACTCAATCAAGGCATTTGTAGGCCCTCTAACAGTAATTGGTCCTCTCCTCTACACATGGTTCCAAAGAAAAATGGTGAATGGAGATCTTGTGGAGACTATAGACGTCTCAACGCCATCACGGTCCCGGATCGTTATCCAATCCCCTTGATTCACGATTTTTCGTATCATCTCCAAAATGCTAAAGTATTCTCGACTTTAGATATGACTAAAGCCTATCACCAAATTCCAGTAGAACCTGAGGACATTCCGAAGACTGCCATATGTACACCTTTCGGACTCTTCGAGTTTACCCGTATGACCTTCGGTCTTTGCAACGCTGCTCAATCTTTCCAAAGATTTATTAATTCAATCCTTAAAGATTTAAAATTTTGTTTTGCTTATTTAGACGATGTCTTGGTCGCTTCAAAGACCAAAGAAGAACATTTAGATCATTTGGAACAAATTTTTCAACGATTTCTTGATCACGGTTTGCTCATAAATGTAGAGAAATGTAACTTCATGCTATCAGAAGTGAAATTTCTCGGACATTTTATCACTTCAGAAGGCATTCAACCATCGCCTGAGAAGGTTGAAGTTATTTGCAATTTTAAACTCCCTTCTACCGTGAAAGAATTAAGACGTTTCCTAGGCATGGTAAATTTTTATCGTCCTTTCTTACCTCATGCAGCTCAACATCAGGCAGCCCTTACCAAATATCTTTGCGGTAGTAAAAAGGACGGTTCAAAGAAGGTTGACTGGAATCCGGATTCTATTAAAGCTTTTGAAAACATTAAGACACAACTTTCTCAAGTAACCCTTTTAGCATTTCCAAATTTAAATGCTGACCTTGGTTTATTTGTTGACGCTTCAGATTCAGCAATCGGTGCAGCATTAAACCAAAAAGTTAATAACAATTAGCAACCTTTAGGATTCTTTTCAACTAAATTAAGTCTCACACAATCTAAATACAGCGCTTATGATAGGGAATTATTCCGGCGTATAAAGGAATCAAACATTTCCGTTATCATTTAGAGGGAAGAACTTTCACCCTATTTACAGATCATAAACCGTTAACTTTCGCTTTCAAGCAGAACCCTGATAAAGCTTCTCCGAGACAAGCTCGACATTTAGACTTCATTGGCCAATTCACTACAAACATCAAACATATTTCGGGAAAAGACAACTTAGTGGCAGATACCCTCTCACGCATAGAGGAATTACACCTACCAGCCGCTATTGACTTTGAAGCTATAGCTATCGCGCAGGAATCCGATAGCCAGCTCAAAGACTTACTGGAAAATGTTTCCTTAAAATTTTCCAAATTCCCCGTGTTAGGTAGTGACAAGCAAATCTACTGCGAAAATGCAACTTCACATGTTAGGCCCTACATTCCAGATAGTTTCCGTTTTCAAATATTCCGTTTAATTCACGATTTAGCTCATCCTAGCATTAGAACCACTAATAAAATGATCACTTCGAGGTATTTTTGGCCTTCTATTAGTAAAGATATCACTAAATGGAGTCGCTGCTGTTTAGCATGTCAGAAAAATAAAATTTCCCGTCATGTTAAAACCCCTTTCGGCTCATTTCCTATTCCTTCCGAAAGATTCGAAACTATTCATCTCGATATTATTGGTCCTTTCCCTCCTTCAAAAGGTTTTAGATATTGCCTTACGATAATCGATCGTTATTCTCGATGGCCTGAGGTAATTCCGTTAACCAATATTTCAGCTGAAACATGCGCTGAAACCCTTTATCGGGAATGGATTTCTCGCTATGGAGAACCCAAAATCATAATAACCGATCAAGGCAGGCAGTTCGAATCAACGCTTTTTAACGAACTTTCAAAATTTTTAGGATTTAAACACAACAGAACTACTTCTTATCATCCTCAATCGAATGGTTTTATTGAACGTTGGCATCGAACTTTAAAAGCGGCGATTAGAGCTTACGAACGAGATTCATGGTCCGATGTTTTACCTTCCGTTTTACTTGGTTTGCGAACGACATTTCGGGAAGATTTTATCGCCACCCCTGCCGAACTTTTATATGGCCAGCCCTTAAGACTGCCTGGTGATTTTATCCAACATCATCCTAATTCTCAAAATGTTTTGCAAAGCTCTTTTGCAAAGCATCTAAGAAATTTATTCGATAACATTTCCCCTGCCCCGGCCTCCAATCACTCTAAAACTAAATTTTTCAAATTTAAAGATTTAAATACTTGCTCTCACGTTTTGGTTCGAAGTGTTTCATCTAAAGGTTCTTTCGAAAATTGTTATGAGGGACCTTTTCCTGTTGTTGCACGAGATCAACATTATTATACTTTGCAAATTAAGGGTAAAAATAGAAATATTTCCTTAAATCGTTTGAAACCTTGTTTTGTTGCATCCACTGGTGAGGCCGCCGAAGCTTCGATTTCAACGTTGTCACAGGGAGATGTTGATGTCGCCAAAGAAAATTTTGAGTGCAAGGATCAGCCAGCGACTGATCACTCCTTTAATCTAAATAATGAGCCAGTGCCTTTTAGTAACGGAGACACTCAAAATTTTCTCTATAAAAAACGAATAAGCTTTTCGATCACATAACGAGACTTTTAAAATAAAATCTAAATGACCACCTTTCTATTTTTCTTTCTCGTTACACTGGAAGGGGGGTGTTGTGGCGGTTAACGGTTAATTTTGAACAATTCCAAATTAATTTATATGTATCTAAAGAACTTTACAAAATGAGGAAAATATTAAAAATCCAAGTAGCTTCAGATCAAAGTAGTTTCAGATCAGAGTAGTTTCAGGAAAAAGTTTAACTTTGTAATAGAAAATTTTTAATTATCAAGTTAGTTCGAGACAGATAGCCAGTCAGTTATTACAAAAAATTAAAAAAAGGAAAAGGCTTTAAATAAAAATATAAAATAAAAACCAAATAAAAGAAACTACCGAATAAATTTATTACTAAACTAATAACCAATCAAAAAGGAATCGTTAAACAACTAAATTATAGCGCAATATCAAATTTACAATTCTGCGCTTTCCTTGCTCAACAACACAATTAAGGAGGATTTTTCCACATCCCCGAAGATTACACCCCAGTATTTGTGTGGTGTCTTGTTGGGTTAAAAACAAGAAAGCCCCAACAGATACAGATGTCCAATGCCATAGTAAAAAATGTTGCTCTCAGAATGCGATCAACCGACACGATTAACCGACAAAGAAATTTGGCCTATTAAGGAACATGTCAAGAATAGGGGACCTGCTCCGATTGCAATAAAATTTTGCAGGTGGCTTCCTTTAGGCCTAAAACGAAGGCGTATAAAATATTTTGGGCGACTCGGCCCTAGTTTTCGAAATATTCAACTTTTAATTTTAACGAAATGTCAAAATGAAAAGTTGAATATTTTTCACAAAACTTGCACTTTTAACGCAATTTCAGGTAGCCACCTGCACTTGCCCTCCCCTATTCTTCATTTTTTCCCACTTCACCTTTTATTTTTGCGCTGTAAAACCTGCAAAAAATAATTTTTATTTAATTTTATTTATTTAATTTAATTTATTTATTTAATTTATTCGAGTTCATCAGTGGCTGATTACTACAATAAAGATAAAAATATACATAGTTATATACATATACATGCATTGAGGTCAATTGCAACGAAGCTGATCCCTTAACTGATTGCGGTTCATATTGAAGTCAATGTCAGGAAACTTAGAATTAAAGTCGCGCGACATTGACGTAATAGGCGCGTTCATTCCGTAATTAGTTCGGTGAAAGGGCACCTGGAAGAACCTCAAAGAGCGTGCCGGGATAGCGATGTTGAAAAGAGCAACAATTTCAGGGGAGTTGATTCTGCCGAGTAAGCAGTCGAAGGCGAAGGCGACTCGGAAGGTGAAACGACGTTGCTCGAGGGACTGTAGAGATAGCAGTTTGAGGTGGTCCGAATAAGGGGGCAGGGCAGAGCGGTTTTCCCAGGGGAGATTCCGGAGGGCAAACCTCAGAAACCTGCGCTGAACCGCCTCGACACGATCGATAGAGGATCGGTAGGAAGGGGACCAAATCAGACTGGCATATTCCAGTATAGGTCTCACAAAGGTGCGGTAGAGGACCGTAGTGATGTGCGGGTCGTCAAACTCCTTCGCCCAGCGTTTGATGAAACCAAGAGTGGCGTTGGCTTTACCAGCTATAGCGTTGATGTGGTCGTCAAAAGAGAATCGGCTATTCAGCCAGACTCCTAAATCTTTGGTTTTGTCGAGCATACGTAACGGGCACCCGTCAATGGAGTAGTTAAAAGAGGAGGTGTATTTGGAACGTGAGAAACGCACGAATGTGCATTTGTCAATGTTTAACCCTTAACAGCCCAGTATGCTTTTGTAACGTAACTGACCAGTAGTGTCCAAGAGACACATCACCTTATTCTAGGGCATATGAATGAAAACAAAGATAATGTGAATGCACATATACATAGTACATTATGAGGCGAGTAGATACGATAAGACTATAAGCACTATTAGTAAATGTAAATAAGTAATCCACCTTCATATCCAAATCAAACAAAATGTCATTGTGTCTATTGAACACATGTGAGTTGTTGAATTTCTATTTTAGTTTATTAACAATAAATATTAATTTATTTATGTTACAAATATTTTCATTGTACATTTAGATTCATAACATACTAGGGGTAGATTAGATAAAAGGTGAAGTCATAAAAATAAATACTTTTGTTTTTATAAGGATAAGAACGCAAAAATGTGTCCACGAGACACTTGTGGGTTGTTGAGTTACTATTTTAGTTTATTAACAATAAATATTAATTTATTTATGTTACAAATATTTTCATTGTACATTTAGGTTCATAACATACTAGGGGTAGATTAGATAAAAGATGAAGTCATAAAAATAAATACTTTTGTTTTTATAAGGATAAAAACGCAAAAGTGTGTCCACGAGACACTTGTGGGCTGTTTAGGGTTAAAGGAAGTTGGTTCTGTATACACCAGTGAAAAAAGGAATCAAGGTCGTCATTTAAAAGAAGTCTGTCATGCTCGTTACGAATAGCTCGGAAGATTTTCGCATCATCAGCGTAGCAGAGAATATTCGAGTAATGAAGGGAGAAAGAAATATCATTAATATAAATGATAAACAAAAGGGGGCCCAGGTGGCTGCCCTGGGGCACGCCGGATGAGATTGACATTTCTCTAGACAACGCACCGCGAAAGGATACTCGCTGGGTGCGATCCCGCAGGTAGGAACGGAGCCACTCGACGAATAAAGGAGGAAAACCAAGTAGCGATAATTTGTGGAGTAAGATCCTGTGATTGATCCTGTCGAACGCTTTGCTGAAATCAGTGAAGATACAGTCGATCGCATTGCCCTTCTCGATATTAGTAAGGCAGAAATTGGAAAATTCCAACAGGTTAGTGGTGGTGGATTTGCCTTTAAGGAAGCCGTGCTGGAAAGATTGCAAAAAAGGTCTGCAGTGAAAATAGATGGTATCGCAGATCGAGGCTTCCAAAAGTTTAGCGATACAAGAAAGACTGGCAATGGGTCGGTAATTGGCAATGTCGTTCCTAGAGCCCTTTTTGTGCAGTGGGATAACCGTCGAGAATTTCCAGAGGTGTGGAAAAATTCCCGAAGAAAGAGACAGGTTAAATAAATAACATAGAATAGGGACGAGAGGGACACTACAGCGCTTAACGAAAGAGGCTGGGATGCCGTCCGGACCGCATGAAAAGCTATCCGCTAAGCTCGAGATAAGTTTCAAGAGCGAAGCATCGTCAAGGAATAAGTCCTGATGCTGGAGTGATGTCGGAGGTAACGTCGTCAAGTGGGAGAAAGCATTAGGACTAGTATCACAGATGCAATTATCACAGATGTCAGGTAAGAATGCGGTCTCAAAAAAGTCGCAGAACAGATTGGAGATCGTCTGCGGATTGTCGCTGACGATGCCACCAAGGCTCAAGGATGACGGGTAGCCGTCAGACTTACGCTTGGAGTTCACGAAGCTCCAGAAGCGTTTAGGATCGTCGCGCAGGAAGCCTTTCATGTCGATCAGGTAAGAGTAATAAGCAGATTCGAGCTCAGAAGTAAAAAGTGAGCGAAGAGAAGAGTAAGAGTCGTAATCAACATCACTTTTAGAGAGGGAAAACTTCTTCCAGGCTTTAGCTTTTAAGTTCTTCAAATGTCGTAACGAATTATTGAACCACGGCGGACTAGGGCGAGAACCGCCCGATTTGGAAAGAGGAACCGAGTGCAGGAAGATACCTGATAGTATGTTGTAAAAGTTATTAGTAGCAACATCAATGTCACGCTCCTGCAAAACACAGCTCCAGTCGCAAGACGAAAGCAAACTATTGAGCAGTGAGAAATCAGCCTTTTTGAAATTGTAACATATATTAGGTGGCGTAGAGGAGCCCAGGAAGAACGGATCAGCCGAGAAGACGACGTGAAGAGCAGGATGATAACCGGTGTCAGGAACTAGTGGCGAAGAACAGCGTCTAACAGAGGTGCAATCGGGGTCAGAAGAAAAGACCAGATCGAGTTGCCTGTCACAATTGTTGGCGATGCCTGATGATTGGGATAATCCAGAGGATAGGAGTCCCTCTATGAAGTCAACGGCATGTTGAGGTGCTGTGGTGAAGGATGGTGAAACAGCTGTGTTATCCGAGGAAGGAGACCAATCAATCGATGGCAAGTTGAAGTCGCCAAAGAGCACGAACTCATCATGCGGATGCATAGAATCAGCGATCGTCGCAAGGCAATCAGAGAGCTGAGTATAGGTGGCCGGAGGGGCACGGGGTGGAACATAGGCAACTGCGATGAATAGGCGCCTGAGGGGGAGAAGCAGTGAGACACATAGTAGTTCCAACTCGTCGTTAAGGGGGACGTCAATTCGATGGCAAGGGATGTCCCGGCGGACGGCACAGAGAACACCACCCCCCCACAGGGGCGTCAAGTGCAGCACCATGGCGGTCGCGACGGAAAACCGCGTAGTCTGAGCAAAAGAGTTCAGCGTCCGATATTCCACCGCAAAGCCAAGTCTCTGTGAGACAGATAGCGTCAAAAGAAGTGTCAGCAGAACTCATAAAGAGGCGCGTCGTCTTTGAGCGGAGGCCAGTTACATTGGCGTAGTAGAGTGATAGCTCGCTGATGAGTTTTTTGTCGAAGCCGGACGGATGGACCCCTGCTTGGATTTGGGTATAAATTCTCGAACGATAGAGTCCGCCGGCCAGATAGCAGGAGAGATCACAGCTGAGAAAAGATCCTCTGGAACCAAAACCTTGAAAGAGGCAGAAAAAGACAAGCTACCCCGGCTGCGCTGAGGAGTAATTCGACGACATGCAACGAGACCACACGATGCGCTGACGTTCGACTCGATGTGTCGTACAATCTCATCCTCTGAGGTGTCGGAGTGGACCCGAGAGATGAAGATTTGGCGGGGAGGCTTGGCGGGGCGAATGGAGATGGAACCAGATGGGGGCGGGCCGACGTTGGGCGGTGCTGTTATAGGAGCCTTTGCGGTAGAGGTCACGGGGGGGGGGGGGGAACAGCTACAACAGAAGAGCTGCGGGACTTGCCCCTTCCATGACGACGACGCTTGGAGTGCCCTGTGGAGTGAGGGGAACGGGCTTTCTCCGCGGGAACCGTAGCTTGAGGAGCCTGAGGGGTCGATGCAGCATCCCGGCGCTCCGCAGGAGAATCCAGACAAGCATCCAAAGCTGCAGGAGCGGTCCGGGTATCCAAGTCGGAAGTCGTAGGTGGTGCCGGGACAACCAGAGTCTCAGAGACCGGGCTGGGAGCTAAAGGTGGAGCATCGGGTGGAGCCTCAGCACTCCGAGCCATGAGGGACTCGACGGCAGATGATACGGTGGACATCAACTCGGTGCTCTTATTTGCCGTTGCCTGCCAAGAGCTCATGTCGTTTTCGATTCGCCTGATACCCCGCCTTACGTTGTCGAGGGAGAGCAGCATAGGGCCAGTATCGGTTCCCGAGGATCGGCTGCCACCGGCAAGGGATTCCTGAAGCTCATCGATCGAAGCAGTGGCACCAGACAGAGTGCAAGAGATGGTATGTTGCTTGGCAAGTAACTCGGAAGAGTTGGAGTTGATGACAGACGTTAGGTTGAGAATTTGGTCAAGTTTGTCATGGATAGAGCCCAAGTCGTCAGAAAAAAGTTGTAGGCCAGCACAGTTTGCTGAGATGGAATTGACTTTGGCGGCGATTATACTTTGCTCGTTATAAATTTTCTCCGTAAATTCATTGACGAAACGAAGTACATGGCAGGGCTTGATGTCCGCGCACGCTTCGCAGGTGAAAAGGCCATC
This sequence comes from Machimus atricapillus, assembly GCA_933228815.1. NCBI lineage: Eukaryota > Metazoa > Arthropoda > Insecta > Diptera > Asilidae > Machimus > Machimus atricapillus. Next base: position 11,140,236 of record OW121788.1, read on the forward strand.
GGAGGTGATTTTTGTGTGACGTTTGAGGCAAGAGGCGTGAAAAGCATGCTTGCAGATGCCAATGCAGTCGACCCTTCCATCAATAATACCTTGAGAGCAGACCCCGCAAATCGCCATTATAAAGATTGGCACGGGATGCTGTCGTAAGAAGTCACGAATGTTGACAATCGCTGAGCAGCGAGGAACGGAACCTTCAGCAGCTTGTAGTTCAATAGATGGCTAGATCGAGGTTGGTGTCTCGGATGAGGCAGGGGATGTGTACTCGCTAGAACTCTCCAACTCTCCGATGAAAAGGCAGGAAGGGGCCAGCAATAATCCAGAGGGATCCGGGAGATTCCGAAAAAAGGGAAAAACTCAGGCGTGTGGAGTACAAGGCCTCGGCAGAGGCATATACTAAAAGAATTACCCTGGAGAAAAAATCAGTCCACGAAGGCAACCAATATCCAGGACGACCCTGCCAGCCGCCGCTGCAAGAAGCCGGGGTAGGAATTTCAGTCGGGAGAAGATATCCAGGCGATCCCTCAACCATAAATGATGCAGGGAACACGCGACAGCAAGTCCGCACACAAAATAGTAGGGGGAATATTGAAAAAAACGGGCGAAAACTCGTAAAATGCAAGAGAGGCTCGAAGCACAACCAAAACAAACAACTATCAAAATGCCTGAATGCTATCAGAAGTGAAATTTCTCGGACATTTTATGACTTCAGAAGGCATTAAACCATCGCCTGAGAAGGTTGAAGTTATTTACAATTTTAAACTCCCTTCTACCGTGAAAGAATTGAGACGTTTCCCAGGCATGGTAAATTTTTATCGCCCTTTCTTACCTCATGCAGCTCAGCATCAGTCAGCCCTTAACAAATATCCTTGCGGTAGTAAAAAGGACGGTTCAAAGAAGGTTGAAAGGAATCCGGATTCTGTTAAAGCTTTTGAAAACATTAAGACACAAGTTTCTCAAGTAACCCTTTTAGCATTTCCAAATTTAAATGCTGACCTTGGTTTATTTGTTGACGCTTGAGATTCAGCAATCGGTGCAGCATTAAACCAAAAAGTTAACAACAATTGGCAACCTTTAGGATTCTATTCTTTTCAACTAAATTAAATCTCACACAATCTAAATACAGCGCTTATGATAGGGAATTATTCGCGGCGTATAAAGGAATCAAACATTTCCGTTATCATTTAGAGGGAAGAATTTTCACCCTATTTACAGATCATAAACCGTTAACTTTCGCTTTCAAGCAGAACCCTGATAAAGCTTCTCCGAGGCAAGCTCGACATTTGGACTTCATTGGTCAATTCACTTCAAACATCAAACATATTTCGGGAAAAGACAACTTAGTGGCAGATACCCTCTCACGCATAGAGGAATTACACCTACCAGCCGCTATTGACTTTGAAGCTATAGCTTTCGCGCAGGAATCCGATAGCCAGCTCAAAGACTTACTGGAAAATGTTTCCTTAAAATTTTTCAAATCCCCCGTGTTGGGTAGTGACAAGCAAATCTACTGCGAAAATGCAACTTCACATGTTAGACCCTACATTCCAGATAGTTTCCGTTTTCAAATATTCCGTTTAATCCACGATTTAGCTCATCCTAGCATTAGAACCACTAATAAAATGATCACTTCGAGGTATTTTTGGCCTTCTATTAGTAAAGATATCACTAAATGGAGTCGCTGCTGTTTAGCATGTCAGAAAAATAAAATTTCCCGACATCATCCTAATTCTCAAAATGTTTTGCAAAGCTCTTTTGCAAAGCATCTAAGAAATTTATTCGATAACATTTCCCCTGCTCCGGCCTCCAATCACTCTAAAACTAAATTTTTCAAATATAAAGATTTAAATACTTGCTCTCACGTTTTGGTTCGGAATGTTTCGTCTAAAGGTTCTTTCGAAAATTGTTATGAGGGACCTTTTCCTGTTGTTGCCAGAGATCAACATTATTATACTTTGCAAATTAAGGGTAAAAATAGAAATATTTCCTTAAATCGTTTGAAACCTTGTTTTGTTGCATCCACTGGTGAGGCCGCCGAAGCTTCGATTTCAACGTTGTCACAGGGGGATGTTGATGTCGCCAAATTAAATTTTGAGTACAAGGATCAGCCAGTGACTGATCACTCCTTTGATCTAAATAATGAGCCAGTGCCTTTTAGTAACAGAGACACTCAAAATTTTCTCTATAAAAAACGAATAAGCTTTTCGATCCAATAACGAGACTTTTGTAATAAAATCTAAATGACCACCTTTCTATGTATCTTTCTCGTTACACTGGAAAGGGGGTGTTGTGGCGGTTAACGGCTAATTTTAAACGATCCCAAATAAATTTACGTTTATCTGAAGAACTTTATGAAATGAGGAAAATATTAAAAATCAGAGTAGTTTCAGGCAAAAAAATTAACTTTGTAATAGGAAATTATTTTTTAATAATCAAGTAGTTCCAGACAGATAGCCAGTCGATTGTTATTAAAAAAGGTTTGAAAAGAAAAGGCTGTAATAAAAAAGATAAAATAAAAACTAAAAAAAAGGAAACTACAAAATAAATATATTAGTAAATCAATAGACGGCTGAAAAAGGAACCACAAAACAAATATATTATAACACAATATTAAATTTATATTTCTGCGGTTTCCCCACATTCGGAAGAGCCGAGGGTTTTAAAGAATCAACCAAAGGTCCTTTCCGACATCACAACTAAGGAGGATTTTCCGCACCCCCAAGAATTACACCACAACATTTGTGTGGTGTCTTGTTGGGTCAAGATCAAAAGCCCCAACAACGTGGCACTTTATTCCGCCACAGGCCCCGAATTTTGGTGGATTATGGGAGGCCGGGGTACGCTCCGTAAAACATCATTTAAAGCGAGTGATTGGAACGTCCACACTCACCTTCGAGGAGCTGTACACCCTGATTACACAAATTGAAGCATGTGTGAATTCTCGGCCCTTATATCCCATGAGTCCAGACGCTAGTGACCTTGAAGTCCTAACTCCAGGACACTTCCTTGTTGGAGAAGCACCGCTGACAGTACCTGATTCGACAGAGAGGTTCTCCAATCCTGATCGTGTTACGAGATGGAAACTTGCTGCGCTCATGTACGACCATTTCTGGAAGAGATGGTCTGTGGAATATCTCAACACTCTACAAGAGAGAACCAAGTGAATGCGTCAACAACAAAATCTCCGACCCGGAATGTTAGTTCTTCTCCGAGAGGATAATCTTCCTCCCTCAGTATGGGCCCTAGGTCGTATCATTAAAATTCATCCCGGTGTTGACGGTCTTGTTTGTGTCATCACCATCAGGGCAAAAGGCCAGACATTTAAACGCCCTATTAACAAAGTATGCGTCTTACCAATTTCAGACTCCAATCACCAACTGGATTGTTCACGGCGGGCGGATAGCTCTTCATAATTATGTCGTCACCAGGACGAGGCGGGCGGTATGTTTGGTCAGTTCCACTCTATTACTACAACTGAATTCGCATCTGGTACATTCAATCTGTCACGCGTCATATTAACTAGCCTACAAATTTCGGTTGCTCTCACTTGCATTGGAGCGCAACCACCGATCGCGTAAAACTCAAACAGTGTAATCACTAAACTCAAATATTGTAATTACTAAAACCGAATTAAACTAAAATCTCAAGAAGTTTTCGCTGTTTCATTTCCTCACGTGTAATCAAAAATTTCTGAATAAACAAACTCTATCACTTTCCAGCTTGACACTCCATCCGGCGTTGTAAGATCTGCATTCATCAAGTTATTATGTATACTTTTAAATAAATGGGGAACGTCATACAATACAAATATTTTCTTGTCATCGTGTGGCGTAGTATGCATATTACTTTGCGTTTATAGTTATTTTTTTTAATAGTAAACTAGTACCTACTTGTTAATTGAAAAATAAATTAAAATTTAGTTGGCTAGTTTTTGTAAAAAATGAAAATAATATAAAAAAAGGTTCAGTTAGCATTGTAAATCGCCGACAACAAGATTGAATAAACATAAAAAAAAATAATTCTAAAAGTTATGTTTTAATTACAAAATAACAACTCTTTTACAAATTGGTGACCCCGACTTGATCCGAACGATAAAATTAAATAAAATAAATTTTAAAGAGATTTCCAGACTTAATAAAATTAATTTTAAATAAAATTAAATTAAATAAATTGGAATCAATAAACGGGTACTTAAAATAAATTTAAACAAAGACAAGATTCACATGAAAAGAGTGAAACTAATATTGAAAAGAATTAACAAGTAAAAATGTTTCATAAAGAAGAAATTAAAAAATAATTTTAAGAAGATCTATGTAAATAGAAGAAAGAAGAAAGAAAAAGTGGCGAAAATTCATTAATAAAATGATAAATCACTAATAGCTTCCGAAAGCATGGGTGAAGCCCATTATATACAAGGCCGGGCTAGGTAGCTCGGGAACTCACGGCGCGAAGGAAAAAAAATTGCAAGATTAAAAAAAACCCAATGATTCTAATGATTCCAGTTCCCAAACTGCGAGCAAAAGAAAAAGAAAAGACTTAGCTGCTCAGTAAAGACGATTGATCCACCGCTGGCCCAGCCTCCCCGCTTCTCGCGCGCCCAAGCTGCCGGCGCAATCGGCGTGCATCCCGGGAATCCAATCCGGTTCTCCTTCCTAACTTCCCGGCTTCCCTCGATTCCCGGCTGAATTTCCTTCGGCAACCTTTCCTTTTGTGTCTCCTTCGCTTGCTTCTCACAACTCGGTGGCGTCGACTTTATAAAAAAACTTTTCCTCAGCAAAACTGACTACTTGTCCGCTGTAACAACTGCACTCCTTCAGCTCCAATCCCAGACTGCTGATCACGCCGCGCCAACAAGAGAGCCGCCCTCTTCACCTACCGGAGTACTTAGTCTCCACAAGTATGACCGTCGCTGCCTTTCCTGAGGAGTCGTTCGGCGACTCGGTTAATGGTGTTTCCCAATTCGAGAACAGAAAAATATATTTGTTTTAGTCCCTTGATCTTTGGGGATTTGCTTCGGGGCAAAATACATTTTGGCGACGTCTCGATACATTGAATACTTGTTGGACTTCCTCCGGGTTGCGGTTGGCTCGTGGCGCTGGGATCCGTATTTGATTGCGTTGCGTTGTGAGTGACTCGATTATGCTTGTGATTATTGTTGTGGTGAGAGATGTTGTGACCGGAACACGCTGGAGGCTGAGACCGGTAATTATTTCCAGAACAACTCGAAGGACGATACGCAGCTGCCTCCTTTAAATTTCTTCCTCCCATTACAGAAGTACGATTGTCTAACGCGAAACGCGCCGCGGATCCCGAACTACCTTCAGCCCAACGTACAATATCTTGTACAGTACAATATCAGTACAGTATACTTACTTACCAACATATTCCTACAATCGTATTTCCGCGTACATATTATTTCGACTAGTACTTCAGTTTTTGATTTCCGCTACTTATACTACTAAGGTAGTTATATAAACGCTACTTCATTCCGAACATATTACTTAACTACTAAAGCTAAATACTAGATACTGCTACTAGACTGATAATTCTCCTTCTTTCTCTCAGGTTCGACGACCGGATGACTTCCCTTCAGGTAAGCTTAGTGCTTCTTGCACTGGAATGAATAGTTCGCCGCCAGCTCAATGGTTTCGGTGGTAAGGGTGACTCCACTGATTTTTTTTTTTGATTTGATTTGACGCTGATTTTTGGGCTCCCATATACAGTTTGCGCCGAAAAGTGTGCGGCCACCCTCCAGTCCTCTTTCTTGCCAAAAAGTAAGTAAAGTAAGCTCCTCAGATATGCCCGTAATTTCTTTTCTCCGGATTCTTCTCCCCAGGCAAGTAGGTCGATAATCTTCCGCTATGAGGTTCTGAAATAATAAAAGTCTTTGCAGCTTCCGAAGTTCAATAGACAAACAGGGACAACACAGAAGATATCCCTCTACCACCAGGACGGTTTTATTTCTTGAGCCATTCTTACAATTTTACAATTGTAACACATTCCAAATTCGGAATCAATGCAACGCAATGCGTTCAACCGTGTCAATTTTTTACGGAACAACAAAAATCAAGTCAAAAAATTAAAACGCTTCATCTCAGGCGACGGATGTTTAAGGCAGAAAAACACGTCGCCTATACATGTATGATAAGTCAACAGCTCGTTATTATTTAATAGATACTGGAGCAGATGTATCTGTTCTTCCTAAGCCAAAATACAATGTTCCTCAACCAACCGGATTCAAACTAGCAGCTGTAAACAATTCCATTATCAACACATACGGACGTATAATTTTAGCTCTCGATCTTGGACTTCGCAGAAATTTCGAATGGCAATTATATATAGCCGATGTTCACAAACCCATTATTGGAGCAGATTTTTTAAGTCATTATGGCTTACTTGTAGACATGGCAAAAAGATCTTTAATAGATCCTCTCACATCACCACGCATCCACTTCTGGCGTTTCTGGAGTTCGCTGAGGTATTCCAGATGCCAACGTTTCCAGAAGTCCTTCCGGGCCTTTGAAATGAACTTCCAGACAGATAAGCGATTATCTGGAACTGACAGATAACTATTTTCCGGCAGCATGGTGATAGGACGGCGAACGAGAAGGTGGGCAGGAGTCAAAGCTATGGGGTCGTTTGGATCCGTTGAAAGTGAACATAAGGGACGGGAATTCAATATTCCCTGGATTTCGATAGCAAGACTGTTAAGTTGTCCGAAGGTGAGAAGCTGACCCCCTACGACCCGTTTAAAGTGGTGTTTGAAGGACTTGACGGCTGCCTCCCAGAGTCCACCGAAATGGGGTGACAAGGGAGGGTTGAAATGCCATTCGATATCTTTGGGACTCGTATAATCGCTAACAGATTTCCGGAACCGCTCGGACCTGAACAATTCTCGTAATTCTTTGAACTGATTATTTGCACCGATGAAATTTGTTCCGTTATCCGAATATACATGAGAGGGATTTCCTCGACGACCGATAAAATGACTGAGCGCGCCTAAAAAACCGTCCGCTGTGAGATCTCCCACAATCTCAATATGCACCGCCTTCGTGGCCATGCAGATAAACACGCAACCGTAAGCCTTTCGATTACAAATTTCTTCTCCTTGATGAAGATTGGTCCGAAATAATCTATTCCCGTATGATCAAAAGCGGGTGAAGCTTGAACGCGTGGCTTTGGCAGATCTGCCATCTGAGCTTCCAGCGGAACGGTCTGATGTCGAAAACATGGAATCCAGTTGGTTTTGATAACCTTTCTTACCTGATTTTTACCGTCAAAGAGCCAGAACCGATGACGCAATGTGGCTAAAGTACCTTGGATTCCAAAATGGTCACTATTGCATGAGCGAAAGGTAACCTCCATGCTACCCTTGGAAATGGTCTGCAATTCATTGATAGCACCGATAGAAATGGAACACGAGCGAACCGGTAACTTTAGTTGTTTTGCAAATCCTTCCGTTATAAAATGAGCCGTTGCGCATGTATCGAGCAAAGCTCGTGCGCTAACAAAAATGCCTTGAGCATTTCGAACTCGTATGATCGCACTCATCATTAAATCCGGCCGCAGAGCACGTGACAGGGTATTGAAGGTACTTACGACTAGTCATCCGGGATTCGAGGGCGCGCTGACCTCGGCCTGGGTCTGCTGCCCATTGGGGAAAATATGCAACAAAATGTTGTGATATTTAGAGCAATTTTTGCAATGGGAGAAGGTGCACTTGTTTTGATGTGCATGAAGACAATTAATGCAAAGATTTTTGGATTTTACGAAATCCCATCGTTGTTGAATCTTCAACTTAGCAAAGTGCGGGCACCTGAATAACGCGTGACGTTGCTGGCACTGAGGGCACGACTCTGACGGGGTCGTGACCAATGCACGAGCACCGACGTCAGTTTTCTTAAATTTATTATTATTATTTCTACCCGATTCGTGGTGATGAGAACGCCTTTTAGAATATTCCGCTCCCTTAGCACGAGCAACATCCCTCTCCAGAGAGGATAAATGATAGGCATGTGCGCTTATGAAGCTGTAAAATTTAGTGAGGGATGGGAGAGAATCTAGAGTTAAGGACTTTTCCGATTCTCGCCTGACACCGATCGGGAGTGCCCTTTCGAGTTGTCGAAGAATTATTGTTTGAAAGGCGCATGGACCATTTGCGGCACCTGCTCCATCATTCACCGGAATGAGTCCCTTCACCCCTAGAGACTCGAGTGTGGTCAATTGTTGACGAACGAAATCTACCAATTTCAACAAAGAATCTCCCGCCGCATTCGGCAAAGGAGCGATATCCAAAATCGCGTCAAGGTACTTGGAAACAAGTATGCGCTTCCGCTCATACGACTCGACAAGCAACTCCCAAGCCGATGTGAAATTCTCCCTCCTAACGTCGAGAAACTCGATTTTGCTGGCCGCAGGTCCGACCAAGGCATCCCTTAAATGGAGTAATTTATTCAGGTCATCGATGTCTGCTCGATCCCCGACGAATGACCTGGAAGGTGTTTTTCCAAGAAAGCCACTTACTGAAATCGCCGTCGAATTTCGGCATAACAATTGGCGAAAGTTTCACCAATTTAGGCCGTTCCATTGAAGTCGAGTTGGCAAAACCTGACACATTCTGGGAATTATTTAAAGTCTGAGATCCGGAGGGAGGCGTCAGGTTCCTCACCTTCGACGCAAGATCATAGTAATCACTCTCGATCCCATCAAACTCTGCAACTCCAGAGTGCTGAGGCGCGGCGAGAGCAAGTTGGTCATGCAATGGCTCGTACTCCGAGAACAAATCCGTCAGACGCTCCAGCCTCATCTGTACATTGACCAGATCTACGGGGGTTTTTTCCAAAGCATTGCGCAACTGTGTAATACGACCCTTAAGAGTGATTCGTTTCTGTTTAATTGTAGGAAGATCCATATTGAACAAAAATACCGAAAATGTAAAATAAATATGTACTCGAATAAGTATGAAACAAAAGAAACGCAAATTTTCGAATTATTTGAATGAGTTGTATATAATTTCTGAGAAATCTGCAATTTCAGGAATGAAACCGAATGATAACGTCCGCCTGCTTCTTGGAAAACGAATGACGAAATTCGGATCAGGGGAATGCCAAGGGTTCACCGCAGAAACAATAGTGAGAATAATATCGAATCCTTCCCACAAATATCGAAAATATAAAATTCCAAAGAAAAATTGAATAATTTAGAAAACATCTCGATTTATCTTCCCGCGAAGTCCTCTGCAGGCGACGACTAGGAGAGCCCCACGCCCGGGAAGCGATGTCCAGGTTGTTGAATCTCTGTGTTTTCGCGTATATGTATCGCGTCACGTGTAAAAGGTGAGGTATCAATCCTCACAGGAGGCACCAAAAAATGTCGCGTCGTTAGCGCAGGAACGCACCTACGCCCTGTTTTCGATCTTTTTTTTTTTATTAAATTCTTTTATTCAACTTACACTACGTGTCGTACTACGTGTCGTCAAATCTTGCAATCAATATTTCACCCACTTCCAATGAAGCTATCGGGCTGAAATTTTGCATACACCTTTAGTTCTGGTGACAATGCAATATGCAATACTCAACATTGCAATATCTTTAAAATGGCCGCCGCCACAGGATGGTGGACCATGTATTTTTGGTCGACCCCCTTAATATGGGTATCAAATGAAAGAGCTTGAAGAGCTGGAAACGATAAAATGAGTAACGCCATTTCTAAATCCAATATGGCGGACGTCGCAAAATGGCGATTTATAATTTCCATAGTTACCCTTATGATATGGATATCAAATGAAAGGGCTTGATAAGCGAAACACAATAAGTAATGTGACGTTATTCTAAATCCAATATGGCGGACGTCACAAAATGGCGATTTATAATTTCCATAGTTACCCCTATGATATGGATAACAAATGAAAGGGCTTAATGAGCGAAACACAATAAGTGAGGTGGGGTCTTCTAAATCCAATATGGCGGACGTCTAATATGATAATGCATAAGCTCAAAAGCAGAGTTTCAAGTTGCTAATGCACGATTCAGCTACGAACGCTACCACGCTGAATTGTGCACTAGTAACTCAGCGTCAGGCTAACGCCTTTTTGAAATTTCAATTTGACGTTCTGTTACTATTAAAGACATCGTTTTTTAGTCTTGAAAAAAAAAAATTAAAAAAAAAGTTTTTAAAAAAATTCTTTTATTTAACTTAAAATGATAGAAACAGTAAAAACGAACTAAAAAGTAAAAAATAAAAAATATTAACCAAATAAAATAAATAAAATATGTAAACACTATAACAACAAAATAAAATTTGTTATGTTTGTTATGTATTCTTTAAGATAATGATTCCTATATTTAAAGAATAATCAAATATTGTCTGATCGAATCTCCAGCATTACAGTTACCAATGATCTAATGATCTTGCAATTTATAGAAACTATAATTCAAGAGTTTAATGTTCATTTAAATATAGGAATCATTATCTTAAAGAATACATAACGGCCAATATGACGAAGTGATAAAAATGCGTCATTCTTTTATTTAACTGTTTAAGATAAGTAGGAATTTTATTTTGTTGTTATAGTGTTTACATATTTTATTTATTTTATTTGGTTAATATTTTTTATTTTTTACCTTTTAGTTCGTTTTTACTGTTTCTATCATTTTAAGTTAAATAAAAGAATTTTTTTAAAAACTTTTTTTTTAATTTTTTTTTTGTGGTTATGTATGAGGGTGGGAATGATATGATAGGATGTTAGGGAGCGAATACTCCTCGCTGCACTCGGTGCAGGTCACCAGGTAATCTGGGGGCACGGCAGTGCCCCCGCCAAGTCGAGCAAGCACCGCCGTACCATCCTTTTCTCGAAGCAGTTCAGGCCATTTTCGACCCCCCTATAACTTCTTTGTGGATAAAACTAGAAGCCTGAATTTTCAGTAAAGGCCCGTTTACACTGGGCGAGTTTACAAGCTAGAAGCCGGCTTTTTTACACGCAGCTCGTAAACTCGCCTAGTGTACACTCTAAAGCTTTTAAAAACGCTGTGGAAAAAGCTGACTCCGCCGGCGACTTCGCACGCCACTAGCCGGCTTTTGAGCGAGCTGGATTGTAAACTAGCCAAGTGTACACACAGTAGCTTGTGCACTAGCGACTGACTGGCTTTCAAGATGTCGGAGGAATTGGTTCTAGCGGGAGTTGCAGTGCAAACAACACATGTTTTTACACGCCAGCGCTACTTGGCTTCTGAGCTAGTGGAAAGTTTCGTGTGTACACGACAACAAGCGAATTCGCCGATTCGCCGGCTTCTTACTCGCCAGCTTGTAGCTTGTAAACTCGCCCAGTGTAAACGGGGCTATTGTATACAGTCTTTGGTTTTAATGCTTAGTTTTGAATATGCAATTGATTTTTATCGAATAAAGACATGTTAAATTAATTTATTAGTAATAAATAAAATGTTATATGAACGTATAAAATATTTATTTCTTTTTAAACATTAACTACTAATTTATAAAAATTACTTTTTGTTTACCTAAAATACATTATGAATTTGAAAAAGTGCATTTATAACTAACGTAATTTAAAATTTATTTACGTATAAGTGTTTGTGTGTGTATGTATAGTATTTAATATGTACAGTTTAGAAAGTTGGGGACACAAGAGTCAGAGAGAAAGCACGAGTGGTCCCCATGGTCCCCAATATTTTGGAGGATCTCTTGTACAGCATGGTTTAAGGACATATTTTTAAATGCTGCAGTGGAATGGTAATAATTTAAACCCTCTTGACGGGTTGGAAAAAATCAAATTATGGATTAATTCCGATTTGCATGACCGAACCTCCTGCGCCAGAGTGTTTGCTCAAAAAAGTAGCTTGAGGATACACCAGAGATTGTCATGGACGTTGTGGTTGCAGAAAATTACGAATTGCTTGCCTATCTGTATATATATAATTCTACTGTACGTGTGTTGTCATTGAACTCCTCCTAAACGGCTGGACCGATTTGAATGAATTTTTTTGTATGCGTTTGGGTGGTGCCCTGGATGGTTTAGATTCAGAAAAAATTAAGAAAATTGCGCGGACAATTGGAAAATTTCAGAAAACTGTTAACGAGCTCAGTCGATTCGGTAGAGCGTTGGACTTTTAATCCAACGGTTCGGGGTTCAAATCATGCTCGGGCAGAATCACTTTTTTTCATTTTTTACACCGTACGTGGGAGTAGATGAAGGAGGAGTTCAGGGGGTGTCCGTGGGAGTAGATGAAGGAGGAGTTGTGCGGGTGTCCGTGGGAGTAGATGAAGGAGGAGTTGAGGGGGTGTCCGTGGGAGTTGATGAAGAAGGAGTTGTGGGAGTGTCCGTGGGAGTAGATGAAGGAGGAGTTGAGGGGGTGTCCGTGGGAGTAGATGAAGGAGGAGTTGAGGGGGTGTCCGTAGGAGAAGATGAAGGAGGAGTTGTGGGGGTGTCCGTGGGAGAAGATGAAGGAGGAGTTGTGGGGGTGTCCGTGGGAGTAGATGAAGGAGGAATTGTGGGGGTGTCCGTGGGAGTAAGGGGAGGGATGAAAATCAACTGGTAAGTCACTGGGTTTTTCTCTATTCACGGCGATTCCCGAGATTTCGTTATTAGTCAATGTTTTTTTTTTTTTTCTCTTCTTTTTCAGGTTCGGCACCGGGGGGGAGGAGAATCAACTGGTCAATCACTAAATTGTCGTATTTTATAGTTTTTTATAGGAGCGGACACCTCACATTCACTTTTTCGCGAGGATCGGGGATACTTCGGATAGAACGCTTTTTCCATTCTTTTTCATCCCGAATTTTCTAATTTTTCTGCTCGCCGACTCTCGAATTTCCGTCGCGCGCGTTTTTGTCTTTTCCTGAATCCGCCGAATTTTACACCAATTAACCTTTTCTTCCCGGTACTAAAAAAATTAATTAAAACTCCGGCCGAACTACACTACTTTTGCCTCCAGCTCTAGTTACCGCCCCAACTCCTGCAGAACCTCAGACCGACTCCTCGAAAAATCCACGCCACGCTCGCGATCAGCCGGCCGGCCGTCCGCGTGCCTCCAGCGCGTGCCGTTGCAGATCCCGCTGCCATCCACTCACACATCGCCGCGCCAGCCAATCAAGCGCTTACCGCCGATGTGCGAGTCGATGCCAACGGGATCGAGCTACACTTCTCGCTGTGGCTGGGGCCTGGCTCGAGGCAGCTGGGTGCACCGTGCACTTTCGTGCCGGCTCGAGCTTCTCGTTCGCGTGAATTTTTCTGTGGGACCGGGCTCGAGGTACACATTTTGCCTCGATCGCCAGGCCCGCGCCGCAATTTTTCTTCGCTTTAACTGTCCCTCGAGCTGCGAGCGCCGAGTTTTGGTGCTATTTTTAGCTACAAAACTCTGCGTTCGCAGTCCGAGAGACAGCCCCTTTGCGGTACCCGCCAACGGGCGCCGTAAATTTTTTTGCTGAGCTGCCGACGTTAAAATTTTTCGCCAGCCATAGGCGGCGTGAAATAAAAATGATGTTTTATGCTTTCCAGGACAGAGAATCGGGGCCAAGGTTTGGCCCTGACCACAACACGTTCTGGGAAAAGTGACTGGCAGTTTATACTGGCTGAAACAATTTAACGGTTCCGTTCTAGGAAAAGTGACTGGCAGTTTATACTGGCTGAAACAATTTAACAGTTCCATTCTGGGAAAAGTGACGCAGTTTATCCCTCGAAACCTCTGCGTGTGTCGGAAATTGCCTAGCCGGCAGCGGTAGTGCATTGTCGGGAAATCAGTATTATTCGGGACCAGACAAGATCGATTTGGGGGGTGATTCGCTTTTCGCTGAAATATTCTCTCCACAAGTAAAGTTCATTGCGGTTCTTATACCGAGCCTCGTTTGAGCAAATTTTATGGATGATTTGAACAAACTCACCATCGTCGAGCTACAGTCATTATTAAGAGAGAGAGAACTCTCTTATCGGTATTTTCGGAAGGCGGATTTAGTTCGGCGATTGCAGAACGCTGTTGAGGCCGATCTTAGTGAGGGTGAAAGCGCTGGTGAAGACTCTGAGGCAAACGATTCCGTTTTTCATGACACATTGACTCAGGCTGAAGAACATAGTGCTGAAGTGAAGTTGCCAGAGAAAAGCAGTAAAGAAGCTGAAAATAGTAGTGAAACCGAGGGCCTTGAAGAACAGGTGAAGCAGGAGTGTAGTGAAGGGGAAGCTGTACCGCCGAGTAATCAGAAAGTTTCTGAAAGCACGTGTGACAGGGCTGCGAACACAATGACTCAGGAGATCGGGACGGGCCAATCGGTGACAGGGGGCAGTTTAGCATTCAGGGACGTCGAGGAGGCGCTGGAAACGTTTAATGGGGAATCTTCGAGAGAAGTGGCAATCTGGTTGAAGAACTTCGAGGATACCTCAGTTGTTTGCGGATGGAGTGAGGTGCAGAGGTATTTATTTGCTAGGAGGTTGCTGAAGGGAGCTGCGAGGCTGTCCGTGGAGGCTGCCACTGGGATTTACTCGTGGAACGAGTTAAAGCAACATTTGGAAACGGAATTCAGCGAAAAGGTAACCAGTGTAAGCATCCATCAGACCTTGGAGAAACGAAGGAAAAATCCAGGTGAGTCATATCTTGAATATTTGTATACGATGAAGCAAATCGCTAGCAAGGGAGATGTGGACGAGGAGTCTCTCATTTATTACATCGTTTCTGGGATCCCTGATGAAGTTGTTAATAAGGCTGTTCTATATCAAGCGAGAAATTTGGATGAATTAAAAAAACAGTTCAAAGTATACCAAACCATGAAGAGCCAGAAGAGTTTGAAAGGGTTCAAGCCTGACAGGTGTGCGAATTGTGGTGCGAAGTCACATGCTAGTTCTAAATGTCCGCATAGAGCAACAAAAGGTCCGCGATGTTTCAATTGCAATGAGTTCGGTCACATGTCGCCGGCTTGTCCTCAGCCGAAGAAGGGAAAACCTCGAACCGATATTACCAAGGTTAATAATATTAGGAGCCCAGATATGCATCATATGGGGCCGCATATGGGGCACCGAAGCCATCGGTGTCGCTATGCAATCGGTGTTCTCGCCCGAACCTGGCAGAGAGACGGTCGTGTTTCCTCCTGCACGGACGATGCAGCGAGCCGGGGAGGGGGCGTAGCTGGAGGTTGAGGTGAACGTCTGCCTGCGGGATTCGGGATCCAACACGCCTCTTTGCTGCGCTCGTAGCCCCGAGGAGCTGCGGCCCTAGGGAATAGCACACCCTAGGTCTAGGGAGAACACCCGCTCTGATCCTTAGATCAGACGGGAGGTGCAGGGGGGTGTTCCTCGGAAAGCCTACGGAACCCTCGGAGGCAGGTCGCTGGTGATTCGGGGCCTGTTCGAAGAGGGGAAAGGACGGTCGGAAGGGGAGGGCCCTCCTATAGGTACCGGGAGAGCGGGAGGCGAAATGCTGGCGATTGCCTCGGCTATGGTCCGAGAACGCGAACCCGGGCCCGAATTGGGTTTTGAACATATACTTATGGATTCCAAAACCGAAAAATCAGGGGGGGAGGATGAGGGGAGCAGCGGCACGCCCGCCAATCCCTTCGCGAGGAGGTCGCGAGTCCTCCGATCGCCGGTGCTGCATACACCGGTGGATCGGCCACGGTCGCGGGAGTCCTCGGCGGATTCGGCGGTGGCGGGAGATGCGGTGCGCCCGCAGGCTGCCACGGCGGCCCGGAAGGCCAGCCTGGAGGACAGGCTGACCGCGGCGGAGGAAAGGATGGAGAGGGGATTCCGGCATCTCCAGGATAGTTAAAGACGGTCTCCCGGCTCTGGAGGAGGCGCTGGATGACCTCGACTCGTCCAGGAGGGTGTGTGTGGACGCCCGCCGCGGTCTGCCTCAGGGGAAACCAGCGGCAAGAGCCTTCGGCACGCAAACTGCTCCGGCTGGAGCGGTGAGCGGGGAGGCCACACCGCTGGCGGGGGGGACTCTCCCCCCGAGGAGGCCATCTACGAGGTCTCAGGGCACGCAAACTGCCCCGACGGGGACAGTGAGCGTGGCGGCCTCACCGATGGCTGGAAAGAGAGGAGCTTCCAGCCCTCCCCTTCAACCAGACGGGGAGACACGAAAGAAAAGAAAGGAGGAGCCAGCACCCTCCTGGACCGAGGTGGTCCGGAAAGGCAAAGCGGCCAGAACTGGCGAAAAGACTGGAGAAGTGAAGCCTAAAAATGGCGAGGGAAAAAAAAGGAAGAAGAAGAGAAGGAAGACTGCGGAAAAGGAGACCCCTGGAGCTGAGTGGGCCAGTAAAGCTCAGGCTCCGGCTCCCAGCCGACCGGCGGTCCCCGCTGGGAGCGCCAGGCCGGAGGCCATTTTACTCAGGCCCGCAGCGGGGAAGGACGTGCTTAGCACTGTCCGCAAGGCGGTCAACCCTGAGAGCTGCGGGGTCAGGGTGAAGGCCGTCCGGCGGACCAAATCCGGCGAGGTCCTGCTCGAACTCGGGCAGTGCACCGCGGGGACTCGAGCGGCTTTCTCCGACGCTCTAAAGGGCGCGGTCGGGTCGGCGAGCACCGTCAAGCAGCTGGTCCCCAGAGCCACGCTGGAGGCCAGGGCACTTGACGCCTGCGCGACCGAGGAGGAGGTCTCAAAGGCCCTCAGAGCAGTCCTGGGGGATTATAACGGTCACCTCCGGGTCGCGCTGACCCGCCCGAACGAGCGTGGCCAACGCCTGGCCATCATCGAGGTGGAAGAGACTGCCGTGCGGGCTGCCCGAATCAAGGTCGGCTGGGTAGAGGCAAAGATCCGCAGGCGCGTGGTCGTGCCCAAGTGCTTTAAGTGCTTGGGGTACGGCCACCAAAGCCGGGCCTGCAAGGGACCGGACCGGAGCGGGCTCTGCTTCCGGTGTGGCGGAGACGGCCACAATGCCAAGGGGTGCACCGCGAGCCCGTTATGCTTCCTCTGCCCTGAAGAGGTCGGGAGGCCTGGCTCCCGGCGCCACATGGCGGGCTCGGGGGAGTGCGGGGTCTTCCGCAAGGCCCTAGAGGAGGCCAAGAAAAGTTGATGGCGGTTGTCCTCCAGGGCAACTTAAGAAGAAGTAGGACGGCCCACGATCTGTTGGCTCAGATTCGTCTCGAGAAAGGCGCTGACGTTGTCCTAGTCAGCGACAATATCGGGACGGGTCTGAGCCGACGTGGTATCGCGATACCCTCGGCACGGCGGCAATCTGGGTTCCGGATCTGCAGCGTTTTGGCGTCGCGGAACATGGGGCGGGCGCTGGCTTCGTCTGGGTGAAGAGCAATGACGTCACTTACGTCAGTTGCTATTTCACCCCGAACGAGCCAATAGCGGACTTCCAGGCCAAGTTAGACGGCTTGGAGGACGCGGTCCGCCTCATGGACGGGGATCTGGTGGTGGCTGGTGACTTCAACGCGAAGGCTTTGGAGTGGGGGGAGCCTGTGCCCGACTCGCGCGGAGGACGTGTCCTGGACTTTGCGGCCAGGACCGGGCTGGTGGTTCTAAACACCGGCTCGACGTCCACCTTCCGACGCCCTGGATACAGGGGGACGATTATTGACGTCTCCCTGTCGACAGAAAATCTGGCCGCACGAGTGCAGGACTGGCGGGTGATCGAGGACTACACAGCCAGCGATCACCAATATATCACGTTCCGCGTGCGTGATATAGCGCCAGTGCGGGCCCGGCGCTTGCAGTGTCAGCCCAGATGGGATGTCTCCAGGATGGATGTCGAAAGGCTGTCTCAAGCCATCACACGCGGCCGGCGAACCGTTGCCGGGGTCCCGGAGGGATTGCCACCTCTCGAGCGGGCCGCCAAGGTGGTAGACTCCACAATGAGTTTAATCCACCGGGCTTGCCGAGAGGCCGTGCCGAGGAAGAAAGGAGGCAGGGAGGGGCGCCGTCCTGCGTATTGGTGGACGGACGAAATCGCGGACCTGAGGCGGACATGTCTCCGTCTCAGGCGGTTGGCTCAACGAGCTGACCGGCGTGATCCCGACGCAGCCCGTAGATCCGCCGAACACAAGGCGGCGAAGAAGAGCCTTCGTAGGGCCATCCAGCAGAGTAAGCACCGATGATGGCAGCGGTTGAGAGAGGACCTCAACGAGGACCCTTGGGGACTAGGGTATAAGATCGTCCTCCGCAAGTTGGGGGCATTCAAACCGAATGCTCCCCTCGACGCGGGGACGGTCCGATCCATAGTGGATGCTCTTTTCCCCACCCACCCGCTGGAGCCTCATTACGCGGCCCGCGAGGCACTCGATCCTCCTCCATTCAAAATAAGAAGGCGCCAGGGCCCGACGGACTTCCAGCAGAGGTGCTGAAGGCGTTGACGTCGAGCCATCCAGAGCTCTTGCTAGAGATGTACAATGCCTGTCTAAAGGCGGGAGTTTTCCCCTCCCGCTGGAAGGTAGCCAGGCTTGTGCTGATCAGCAAGGGCAAGGGGCCAGTGGGGTCTCCCGGGTCGTACAGACCGCTGTGTATGCTCGATACAGCCGGCAAGCTCCTGGAGAAGCTCCTGAAGCCTCGCCTCCAAGCAGCCGTCGAGGCTGCTGGAGACCTTTCCGAGAGACAATATGGCTTTCGGAAGGGGAGGTCGACGGTTCACGCTATCCAGGAGGTAGTCGACGCGGCCCGGGCCACCATGCGAATGCCTGCTGGTCACCCTGGATGTGCGCAACGCCTTCAACTCGGTGAGGTGGGGGGACGCGCTCAATGCGCTCGAGCGTGACTTCAGGGTCCCTCAGTATCTGTTGCAGATGATGAGGGATTACCTGAACGATCGCACCCTCACCTTCGAGACGGAGGATGGCCCGGAAACGAGGGTTCTCTCGGCGGGGGCGGCCCAGGGCTCCATACTGGGTCCCGACATATGGAATTACACATATGACGGGATCCTTCGTATGGAGATGCCAGAAGGGTCTTTCCTGGTTGGGTAAGCCGACGACATCGCAGCGGTTATTACCGCCAGAGATGTCGACAAGGCTCAAATGAGGCTCAACCAGGTTATGCGTCGGGTGACTTCCTGGCTGAGCGACCACGGGCTGGAGTTGGCACTCGCCAAAACCGAGATCGCCCTTCTTACAAAGAAGCGCATCGATCTGTTGAGGGAGATGCGGGTAGGAGACATGACGGTCCGGACCCGGCACATGGTTAAGTACCTGGGGGTAAGCCTCGATTGCAGGCTTGCCTTCTGGGACGAAATCAGAGGCCGGGCCGACAAGTCGGCTGCGGTAACGGCGGCGCTGAGTAGGGTCATGGCCAACATTGGTGGTCCCAGACCCTGCAAAAGGCGTCTGTTGTTCCGCACCGCCGAGGCTATAATGCTCTACGGAGCAGAAGTCTGGGCCGACGCGATGCGGTGGGAAAAGTACCGCAAGCGCATGCTTGCGGTGCAACGCCGCGCGGCGCTCTGCATCGCGTGTTCCTACCGCACGGTCTCGGAGCCGGCGGTGCTGGTGGTCGCGGGGGTCATTCCAATTGACCTCCTAGCCAGGGAGCGGCAGTCCGTCCACCGGGAGAAGTCTGCCCTGGGAAGAAAAGAGGCCGCGAGGGTGGCCCGTGCCAGGACCTTGGCGTCCTGGTAGGATAGGTGGGATGGGGAGTCGCGGGGCCGGTGGACAGCTCGGTTGATCCCCCAGCTGGACACCTGGCTGAACCGTCAGCATGGTGAGGTGGATTACTACCTCACCCAAATGCTGACGGGGCACGGGCACTTCCGGGCCTTCCTCCACCGTATTGGGAAGGTGCCGAGCCCGGACTGCTCGTACTGCGACTCCTCATCGGACTCCGCTCTCCACACATTCTTTGAATGTGCCCGTTGGGGTGCGGAGAGGGCCGAGTTGGAAGTGGCGACGGGCAGCGTGACCCCGGACAATATAGTCGGGGTCATGCTGCAGAGTGACGATTTCTGGCGGAGGGTTGCCTCTTTCGTGAGAGGGATCCTTCGCCAGAAGGAACACGACAGCAACAGGGGCTTGTAAGTAGCCTCTGTTGGCTCATGAGTGTTATTTATTTTACTGGTGTGGAAATATTTATTATTTATTATTGGGGAAGCCGACAAAAGCGGGTGCCCGGCACCGGAGCACCAGCTGGCTAGGGATGGGGCACACAGACAAAAACATGGCTCCTGGGAGGAGTCCGTGTTGGCTGCGTGTGTGAGGAGGGATGGATGTATCTGAGTGTGTGGTGCGCGCCCGGTGCGAGCGAAAGTATAGGACTCCACCCCGAAATAATGTCTACTAGACGGTTCCGGGGTGGAGTTCCTGGAGGTGGGGAGTGGGGTTTTAGCCGGTAGGCCTGGCATTGTGGCCAGGGAGTCCGGCACACGGGTGGCTTCGGTCACCTAGGTGCGTAACGGCATTTCCCCACTCCCATAAAAAAAAAAAAAAAAAAATTGATGTCTCTCTGGAGGGGGTGAAACATTCTGGTCTTCTGGATACCGGCAGCGATGTCTCACTGATAAAAAAGTCAGTATATGCAGGTGTGGTAGGTGCCCCCATTATGTCGGGGACTAGCACGCCCCTTTTGGGTTTTGGTAGGCACCTTAAAATGACCCTTGGCTCATGCGTATTGAAATTGGTTATTGCCAATGAAAATTTTCTGATGACATGCCATGTTGTTCCGGATGCCTGGATAACAACAGATTTTCTTATTGGGAAAGATTTGCTAAGGGAAGCAAAGCTATTAATAGAAGATGGGAAGATTACGATAAGCAAAGGTTGCATGCTAAAGCCTGACGAAGAGAGGCCTAGAGATGCATTTGAGGGAATGGATGTACTCCAGTTGGTTGCGAATCCGAGCTCAGAGGCGGTTGATGAGATCGCCGACACTGCGTTACGCGAAGAAGTTAAGCTCTTAATAGCAGATTATAGTCCCGTGAAGCCAGTAAAGTCCGCTTTTGAAATGGTGATATGTCTTGAAAATGAAATACCCATGTATCAAAAACCTCGTAGGCTTGCTTGGAAAGAGAGGGAAATAGTAAAGGACCAGGTGCAACAATGGTTGGACGAGGGAATTATACGGCCGAGCTCCTCAAATTATGCAAGTCCAATAGTCCTAGCGAGGAAAAAAGACGGATCGGTAAGATTATGCGTGGATTATCGAAAACTTAATGAAAAGATTGTTAAAGATAGATATCCACTTCCTGTCATCGAGGATATTTTAGAGAGTTTGTACGATGCCCGCATATTTTCCACTCTCGACCTGCGCAATGGCTTTTTCCACGTGGATATTAAGGAGGAATGCCACAAATTCACATCATTCGTTACACCAGACGGCCAATATGAGTTCTTGAAGGTTCCATTTGGTCTCTGTAACTCGCCCGCTGTGTTCCAGCGCTTTATAAACACTGTTTTTCAGCCGTTAATTCGCAAGGGTCTGATATTCATTTACATGGACGACATAATTATACCCTCTGAAACCTGTTGAATATTGTGAGTGTTTTGCATTTCTCTTGTATAAGAGTGTTTTTTTTTTGAATATGGTATAAGAGTAGGAATAGGCACGCACGTAGGCCATGTAATTTATTAGTCGTTTGTGAGACACTCATCTGTGAAGTTGAATATTAAATGTTGCTTAATTAATAAAATTATATTATTTTTCCAACATGGTAGCAGAACGTGGTTGATTTACTGGTTTACTGATCTACTGGTTATTGATTTACTGATTTCTTGAAATAAGAAAAAGAGGAAAGCAGACAGAATATTAAAAGAAAATATTAAAAGAAACAAGGAGAGATATAAAGATAAAAAAAAAAAAAAAAAAAAAGGGCGAATATTAAAAGGAATAGATTTCTCGGAGGACAAATAAGAAAAAGAGGAAAGAAAATAAAATAAAAATTTTCTAAAAAGAAGATCGGATAAAAAAAAATAAAAAAAAAAAAAAAAAAAAAGGGGAAGTATTACAAGGTTTGCCTAAGAAATTGGAGTCGGAATATATAAAATGCGCTATATGTATTGAAAGTAAAATGGCAAATATACCTTTTGAGAACAATAGGAAAAGGGCAAAAGAAATTTTAGAAATTGTTCATACAGATTTAAATGGACCACATGCAACTGTAGGAAACTTGGGAGAAAAATATTTTGTGTCATTCATAGATGATTATAGCAAGCTAGCAAAAGTTTATTGCATCAAATCAAAATCGGAAACTTATAATTGTCTTGTGGATTATGTAAACCTAGTTGAAAATATGACTAATAAAAAAGTTAAAAATCTAAGATGTGACAATGGCAAAGAGTATTTGAATACCAATGTTTATGAGTATTTAGCTAGTAAAGGGATTAACTTAGCTCCGTGTCCACCATATGTACATGAATTGAACGGAGTAGCAGAAAGGTATAACAGATCTATTATGAATATGGCTAGATGCTTACTAAAAGAAGCAAAAGTTAATAGAATTTTTTGGCCGGAAGTTATAAAGGCAGCAGCTTATTTAAAAAATAGAACACTTGCAAACACAGATGAAATAAAATCTCCATACGAGATATTTTTTAATGTAAAACCAGATGTTAAATTTTTAAAAGTATATGGAAGTAAAGTTTTTGTTAGAACGCCAGAACAACTAAGGAAGTCAAAATGGGATGATAAGGCAAAATTAGGAATTTTACTAGGCTATAATGATAATAGCTACAGAGTTCTAATAGATAATAAAATAATTAATGCTAGAAATGTTGATGTGATAGAGGAAGGAGTAAAAGTGATAGGTTTTCAAGATGATAAAGATGAAAATAGTGAATATGAAATGAAACCTAGAGAGAAAATAAGTGAAGAGACAGATCAGAATTATGAAATAAATGAAAATACCCAAAATTCCGGACTAACTAGAGATCAAAGCCGATCTAGTATAGATGAAGATATGGAAATGAATCCAGAAATTAGACGTTCTTCTAGAGTCAAAAATAAAAATCCAAAGTACTTTAATAATGATTATGAAACTAACTATATATATGTAAACTATTGCGATTCTAATGTTCCTAGTACATTTGAGGAGGCAATGGAGTCTCCAGAGTCTGAAAATTGGAAGGAAGCGATGAAATCTGAATTAGATAGTCTTGAAATAAATAATACTTGGAAACTTGTTGAAAGACCAAAAGGTAAAGATATAATTGACGTAAAATGGATTTTTAAAAAGAAAAGTCAGAATCTGTATAAGGCTAGATTAGTTGCAAGGGGATTTCAACAAAAAGACTTATTAGATAACGTATATTCACCGGTAGCAAAAATGCAGACACTGAAAATATTACTTTCATATTGTTGTCAAAATAATTTGCAAATAGATCAAATGGATGTAGAAACCGCTTTTTTAAATGGCAAAATTATTTCAGAAGTTTATGTAAATCAACCAGAGGGTTATAAGAAAGACAACAATAAAGTTTACAAACTATTAAAATCGTTATACGGTTTAAGAGAGAGTCCTAGATCATGGTACGAATGTTTCAATGAATTTATAACGAAGATAGGGTTTAAAAGAAGTAATTATGACTATTGTATATATGTTAAAAATAATGGTAACGAACAAATTTATATATTATTGTTCGTCGATGATATGTTAATATGTAGTAAAAATAAAGAGAACATTGAGGAAATAAAACAAAAATTATCTAATCGTTTTCGAATGAAAGACTTAGGAAAAGTAAAAAATTATATTGGCATAAACATTGAGTATAACGTTGATAAAAATTTAATGACTTTAAGTCAAGAAAAATATATTGATTCATTGGCAAAGAAATACAATTTGGAAAATGCAAAGCTTTATAAAACACCTATGGAGACAAATTTAAAGTTAGAGTCAGCGAAAATAACAGATACACAAGTAAAATATAGAAACATAATAGGAGAACTTTTATATATTAGTACAGGTACAAGACCAGACATTGCATACAGTGTTAATTACCTGAGTAGATACCAAAACTGTTATGATGAAACGCATTTTAAGTACGCTTTGAGAATTTTAAAATATTTATACTTAACTAAAGAATTGAAATTGACTTACACAAAAAACACCACTGATAAAATAATCGATTGTATGGTAGATTCTGATTGGGCAGGTGATTGTAATGACAGAAAGTCGACTACGGGTTATGTTATCAGAATGTATAATAATGTGATTTATTGGAAATCACATAAACAACGAACTGTGACTAAATCTTCGACATTCGCGGAATACGTTGCATTGTCAGAAGCAGTAACAGATGTTATATTTGTACATGAAATTATAAATGAAATTTTTAAAGTTAAAATAGATACACCTATAAAAATATTTGAAGATAATTCAGGAGCTATAGCTATTGCGAAATATGGCAATTATACAAAGAATTCAAAACATATTGAAGTACAATATCATTATGTTAATGAAAATTTTGAAAAAGGTATCATAGATATAATAAAAATAGAGTCTGAAAATAATATTGCCGACATTTTAACTAAAAGTCTATGTAAAGATAAATTTGTTAAGAACAGACAAAAATTGCGATTAGTTTAGAAATAAAATATAATGTATTTTTTTGAAAATTGTAAAAGAAAAATGCAAAAGCAAGGAGGCATGTTGAATATTGTGAGTGTTTTGCATTTCTCTTGTATAAGAGTGTTTTTTTTTTGAATATGGTATAAGAGTAGGAATAGGCACGCACGTAGGCCATGTAATTTATTAGTCGTTTGTGAGACACTCATCTGTGAAGTTGAATATTAAATGTTGCTTAATTAATAAAATTATATTATTTTTCCAACAAAACCGAAAAGCAAAATTTTGAGATTCTTCAGGAAACGCTAAAAATTGCACAGGAAAATGATCTTACCATTAAGTGGGCGAAATGCAAATTTTTTAAGGCAAGCATTGCCTTTCTCGGACATGTGGTTGAATCGGGTGGTATAAGGCCGTCGGAGGAGAAAATTGCTGCAGTCAAGCACTTCCCAGTGCCCCGAAACATAAAGCAGCTGCAAGGTTTTCTCGGGCTTACCGGTTTCTTTAGGAAGTTCGTCCCCCAATATTCAATCATCGCGTTACCATTGACTGATTTGCTGAAAGGTAATACAATTTTAGAATTGGGACCCAAGCAGTTGGATGCGTTTAATTTGCTGAAGGAGAGATTGTGTAGTGATCCCGTGTTGAAGCTTTTTAACCCTCGCCTGGAAACCGAACTACACACAGATGCCAGCAAAGAAGGTTATGGGGCAGTACTATTTCACAAACATGATGCGGACAGCCAGATGCATCCTACTTTTTATTTGAGCTTCAAGACAACGGGCGCCGAAAAGAACTATTCCAGTTATGAATTGGAGGTACTTGCAATCATCAAGTCATTGAAAAAACTGCGTTCGTATTTGCTGGGCATGAAATTCCGGATTTTCACGGATTGTAAAGCCTTCCAGCTGACAATGAAGAAGCGAGACCTAAGTAGCAGGGTCGCAAGGTGGGCGCTTCAGCTTGAGGAGTTTGATTGCACCGTGCAGCATCGTTCGGGCGCATCTATGAGGCACGTCGACGCTTTAAGTCGATTTCCCGCAGTATTCGCGGTCGAGGACGGACTACTTCAGCAAGTACGCAATGCGCAGTGCAAAGATGAGACCTGTCGACTAATCATGGATCTGCTAAAGGAGCGAGAATATGAGGACTACATTCTGAGGAGTGGAATCCTCTACAGGTTTCTGAATGGAAACTATTTGCTTGTCGTGCCGAAGCCCTTAGACCCCGTTTACACTAGCGCAAGCAGGCGTCAGTGGCATGTTCGCTTGCTTTCCTGAAAATGAGCGTCACATTTACACTAGTCATGTGCATTAATCAATTCTGAGATGCCTGCTCGGTTGAAAAGCGAACACTATCATGACCCGTTTACACCTTACACACACACACACTCTCAATTTCCGCCCGGGCATGCATCAGGCAGCCTCGGAGACGGTTTGGTTCATGACTGCCTCGTCCCCTGCCTCTCCTTCGTTTCTTCCACAAATTTTGACGTCACATGCATGCCACTGACGCATGCTTGCGCTAGTGTAAACGGGGTCTAACAAAAGGACATTGTAAGACGTTGTCATGAGCAAGGCCATATAAACAGGAAAAAGGTGGAAACGCTGATAGGTCAAGAATATTACATTCCCGGCCTGGCAAAGAAGGTTGATACCGTGATATCTAATTGTATACGGTGTATCCTGGCTTCTAGGAAAACAGGAAAGCCAGAAGGATTTCTGAACCCGATCGCGAAGTTTGATTTACCCTTGCACACTTACCATGTGGATCACTTGGGGCCATTACCTTCCACAGCCAAAAGCTACAACTATATTTTCGCGGTTATAGACGCATTTACCAAGTTCTGCTGGCTGTACCCGGTCAGATCCACAACGTCTGAGGAGGTCATCGGAAGGCTTGGAGTGCAAAGCCATGTATTCGGAAACCCATACCGTATTGTAACGGATAGGGGCACTGCGTTCACTTCCCAGGCCTTTAAAACCTATTGTGAAGAAGGAAGTATTAGCCATGTTTTGACCACAACCGGAGTTCCCAGGGGAAATGGGCAGGTGGAGCGCCTCAATCAAATTATAATTGCTGTGCTGTCGAAGATGTGTGTGAACGAGCCTTTAAAATGGTATAAGTACGTACCTAAGCTTATGCAAATATTGAATTCGACGACTACACGAGCTACAGGGAAAACGCCATTCGAGTTGCTGATAGGTGTTAAGATGTCCAGACCGGAAGATCATCAGCTAAGGCAGTTACTAGACGAAGAGTTTGTTATGGAGTTTGAAACACCTAGACTCGAAATGAGAAAGCAGGCTAAAAATCAGATCAGAGAAATTCAGGAAGAAAAGAAGAGATATGCTAAAAGGAAGAGAAGGTCTGCGGCACTTTATGCAGTAAACGATCTCGTCGCAATCAAGCGCACGCAATTTAGTCCAGGATCGAAGCTTCTTCCTAAATTCTTGGGGCCATACAAGGTCATTAAGATCAAGGGAAATGACCGCTATGACGTTCAAAAGGTGGGAAATCACGAGGGACCAACTCTAACAAGTTCGGCCGCGGATTGCATGAAACGTTGGTCACGCGAGGAAAGCGAAGGAGATTCATCTGGGTCAGATGAAGATACCAGGATGGCCGAATGTGGGAGTTGCAGTCGTCACAATTCCCAGAGCCGCGAGCGACAGTTATTACCCCGTTAGGTCAACACACAGAACCTTTTTTTTATCCCGACTGAGTCAGGAAGGGATGCAGTCTCAGTTGAGCAGTCGCAGCAGTCGGATAGTCAATCGCAGTCAAGCAATCGCCCAGTCGAGTCGCAAAGCCGCCAAGCCTTTTTCGATACGCCGCGCCGCGTAAAGCTCAAACCGCGCCAAGTGAAATATTGAACTATTATTTAAAATTGTACCGAACTTAGTGAATAAAATAAGACTTGAATTAATCAGAAATTACACCTTTTTTCGCTTGCCTACAAATCTATCTTTAGGAAAAAGAATGTTATCCGGATGGAAACAATGTGTTCTGTTCACTAAAAGTATTTATTCTTATAATATGGCACTACAATGTTATTAACTTTAGTTCCGGCGTAGAAATATTGGAAGCCGAAAGATATTGATTTTTCTAGGCTGAAGTTCGCGCACCAGGCTGGCAGAAGACGACTGCTCACGTTGAGCAGCAAACTGGAAGTGAGGAGTTCGGCTCACGTCGAGCACGAGACTCCGGGGCGAAGTGGTCTGCTCGCGTTGAGGACCAGACTGCAAGTGAGTTCTCGTCTCACGTCGAGCACGAGACTGCGTGGCGAAGTGGTCTGCTCGCGTTGAGGACCAGACTGAAAGTGAGCTCTCGGCTCACGTCGAGCACGAGAGTGCTGCGCCTGTGTTGGTGGCGATGAGGCGGCCACATTGCGCTTGCCGCCGAGAGCGCTGCGCCTGTGGTGGTGGTGGTGATGGAGACGCCACATATCCAAACATTTCCCCACATAAATATATTTATACATATGTATATAATGGGATTTCATAATTTTATTTTTTACATTTCATTGACAATATTATCAAACTGGATATCAATTTCTTCGTCTATTTCTTGAAGAACATAATCTTCTGATACCTCTGTTACTTGAGCATTATCAAAATTGACTACTAGACATTCTTTACAGAATATAGGCAAGCAATTCCTAATTTTCTGCAACCACAACGTCCATGACAATCTCCGGTGTATCCTCAAGCTACTTTTTTGAGCAAACACTCTGGCGCAGGAGGTTCGGTCATGCAAATCGGAATTAATCCATAATTTGATTTTTTCCAACCCGTCAAGAGGGTTTAAATTATTACCATTCCACTGCAGCATTTAAAAATATGTCCTTAAACCATGCTGTACAAGAGATCCTCCAAAATATTGGGGACCATGGGGACCACTCGTGCTTTCTCTCTGACTCTTGTGTCCCCAACTTTCTAAACTGTACATATTAAATACTATACATACACACACAAACACTTATACGTAAATAAATTTTAAATTACGTTAATTATAAATGCACTTTTTCAAATTCATAGTATATTTTAGGTAAACTAAAAGGAATTTTTATAAATTAGGTATTAATTACTTGTATAAAAAGAAATAAATATTTTATACTTTCATATAACATTTATTTATTACTAGTAAATTAATTTAACATGTCTTTATTCGATAAATCTCAATTGCATATTCAAAACTAAGCATTAAAACGATATTGTCATAGATTCAATAAAAAATATTATAATTTAAATAAACTAAAAAACACACTTTTCTCGCGCACTAGAAGGTAAAAAATAATTAAATTAAATAAACTTTAATTTGTTACGATATATGCATGTTACCCTTCCCAATATTTTAACTTTATTGTAGGGTTAACGCAAACATATATTTTTTTATTCAATATGTGACGGATGATAGATATGCTAGGTAGTGATTAGTAAACTTATCACTTCTTTTATGTCCAATGAGTAATTCAAAAAGTGTGGAGCTCTTTGTCTAAATTAATTAAAAGTACACATAACCAAAAAGCGCTCCACACTTTTTGAATTACTCATTGGACATAAAAGAAGTGATAAGTTTACTAATAACTACCTAGCATATCTATCATCCGTCACATATTGAATAAAAAAATATATGTTTGCGTTAACCCTACAATAAATTTAAAATATTGGGAAGGGTAACATGGATATATCGTAACAAATTAAAGTTTATTTAATTTAATTATTTTATACCTTTTAGTGCGCGATAAAAGTGTGTTTTTTAGTTTTTTTAAATTATAATATTTTATTTTATACTTTTAACTCCCAAGATTCCTTTACACATAACTAAAAAGCGCTCCACAGTCCGCCATATTGGACTTAGAATGACGTCACTTAGCTAATCATGCATTGTCATCCAAACTAAACGTGTGTGCAAAATTTCAGCTCAATCGGAAACCGGGAAGTGGGTCAAATTTAACTTCCAAGATTTGTTTACACATAACCAAAAATAACCAAAAAAGGGCTCCACAGTCCGCCATATTGGACTAAAACGGACGTCACTTAGCTAATCATGCATTGTCATCCAAACTAAACGTGTATGCAAAATTTCAGCTCAATCTGAAACCGGGAAGTGGGTCAAATTTAACTTCCAAGATTTGTTTACATACATAGTTACAAGTGAAGCTAATAAAAGTGTGTTAAAAACCGAAAAAAATGTCAAAGTTTGAACGGGCATATCTCAGTCAATTTTCATCAAAAAAAATGTACAACCCGTCATTTTGTAGGAAATTTTATATACTTGTTTTTCTATGAATCAATGTTTTTACCTATCTCTGCTCAGAAAAAAGTTATTTGCATAAAAGTTTAAAAAAAAGAAAATTGAATTTTTTGCATTTTTTTGTTCGTTTTTTATATTTTGAACTAAAATTTTTTTTTAAATTTTTTAAATAAGCCATTTCGATATAAAATCATGTTCTTCACAAAATTTGTCATATAAAAAAATCCCAAATTTTGTTTCGTTTTCGAGATATACTCAAAAAACCATAAGCGTTACATTTCGCCCCCTATTTATAATTTCCACCCCTCTAATTTAATAGCATTCGGCGGTTTTTTCATCCCTAATAACCAATTGGACGATTCATAAAATAAAAACCCATCAACGTTGTAGTTCCTTAGTACCCTGCTTTTTAGGACATAATCAATAGCCTACAGGTGTTTGTTTTATATAAATTAATATCCGAAAATAATCGCTTTAAAAAATTCGAGTAATGTGGAAAAATTAAGTTATGCATGTACATATATTGTAAAATCAACTGACGGGAATTGACGAAGTTAATTAATTGGAAGGGATATCATCCTTAGTGCTCGGTCAAGTCACTGTATTTTATGAAAGGCATTCTGTCCATAACGTGGTGCACTTTTTATCGCCGCGATGCGTCGTTGATGCCGCTGTCGGTATTACGAACCGTTTATTATCTGACTTTAATTAAATTGTATTGTGATCTGATAAGGTTCTCCCATTTTTCCGCTAATTTTATTTGAATAGATCAAAGGTACCATCTGCATCTAGTAGAGGTTTTATGGGACACGATGGCCCCTTAAACGAGGAAGCTTCAGTTCAATTAGCAGATAATTCGTTTGCTGAAATAGGAAAAAACGGATTACTTTAGTTCATTTCGTTTGCTCGAGTTCAGCTCCTGCCCTATTCATGCTATGACGCAGAGCAATAAATTGTCGTGTTAATTTGTCACTTTTTGCCATCTCCTTAGAGGTTTTCCACCGCAAATATTTACAGTCTTAACTGTGTACTATGGTACACTAGGGAGGACCATTAATTCTATTTTGCGCCAGATGAACAATTATTTCGTACTGTGCTGCCTCCAGCTCATGATGGTAAGAAATAATAGTTCCGATAAAAACCTGTAATCTCCGAGATAACGACTGAAAATGTATACTGAACATTGGAAGAGAAGCCCGATTAACTTTGTACTGTACTCTAATTACGGAATAGTAAACAATTTTTTCAAACTATAGTATGTAATATATCTCCAATTTACGAATCGGATCTTTTGAAGTGAATTGTTTTCATGGCTAGCTAACTCTTTGAAATTTAAGAAACACTTCATCAATTCCACATCTTTTTTCTGACTGTTTTTCTTTATTCGCTTTCCTGTTCCGTTAAAGTTATGTCCATCACGTTGGCATTACCAATTAAAACTTTCGGGGTCGCTTTTGGTGGAGTAATTGTCGTAAGTTTGTCGTAAATTTGCCTTGGGAAAAAAACTTTGTCGTTTTTTTTTTTTTTAAAACCCCTCGTAATGCTAACTTGACAGTAAAGTTAGCATTACCACCCCATGAAATAGGGTTAAATAAACGTGCAAAAAAAAGAGATAAATGAAAACTTGTTACTCTTTTGTCGCTGATTAAATTATTTAACATTTTAAAAAAAAAAACCCTTAGTAATGCTAACTTGAAAGTAAAGTTAGCATTACCACCCCATGAAATAGGGTTAAATAAACGTGAAAAAAATAGATATAGGAACAATTGTTGCTCTTTTGTCGCTAATTAACAGTGCAAATGAAAACAATTATTTAACATTTTTTTTAAAAATTAAACCTGATAATGCTGCTATGTATCTTGACAGTACAGTTTGCATTATAACCCCATAATAAGGGGTTAGATGTAGATGTAGATTTTAAGAGGTTGAGCATAGAGCCCTGTACTCAGACCATTTGATCCATTGTACGTACCACGTTTGCGAAGTCTGCCACCCGTTTTATTGTCGTCGTCCTTCGTGAGTCGCCAGACGTTTGGTTCGTTTGGCGAACTTCAACATTTCGGATAACGTCATATTTTGCAACTTGTCTGTCGCAATTATATTAGCGCCGAGTAGCGTTCGTCTTTCGCTAAAATAACGAGGGCATTCACTTAGGAAATGAATGGCCGTCTCGTTTTCAAGGCCGCATTCACACAGAGGTGATACCACCTTCCGTATCTTAAAAAGGTGCTTGTTGAGCCTGCAGTATCCTGTTAAGAGACTTACTGTAAGGCTTAGGTCGTGTTTATTACAATTTAGTAGCCACTTTGTGGTTTTGTGGCTCCTCTGCTTCAGGAATACTTTTGACTGTTCACAGTCTTGTCTTCCTGCCCATCTTCGGTTATGTTCGACCCTGACCCACTCCTCAATCAGACGGGCTGAATGGGAGAGCGCAAGGCCCAAGCTAGGTTCTGGCCCTATAACCGTCGCTGACGAGCCTTGCTTGGCCAGCTCGTCAGCTCGTTCGTTGCCTGGGATATCACTGTGTCTCGGCACCCAGATTAGCATTACTTCATTCAACTCTGCTATTTTTTGTAATGCTTCCTTGCATTCTCCAATTAATTTGGATTTTGTCACGTAGGAGTCCAGCGCTCTCAGTGCCGCCTGATTATCCGAGAAGATTATGACATTGCTGTGATTGATGTCTCTGTCCCGGATATCATAGGCACTTATTATTATTTATTATTATTATTAGAAGAGGGTCGCAAAGGCGAGGACCGCCTCCCCTAGGCAACGCGACCTGGTGAGATCTTTTGTGCAGACCCAACTTAGTTTAATCCCCATTTATATTAAGACCTTTATAGAAGGCTATTGTATCCTGGGGAGCCGCCTTTGACACTACTGATGGGGTCACCAAGGAGCCTCCAAAGTGTGACAGCCTCTGGCGGCACAGGGCTTGGCATTCGCAGAGCACATGTTCTGCCGTCTCTTCTTCTTCAAGGCAGAAGCGACACGTATCATCGTCTCTTATGCCTTTTTCCGGCAGCTTAGCATGGCTTTAATCCATGCGACCGTTTGCGGCTCTATGCCTCTTTCGGCAGCTGCATGTTCAATGGAGACGAAGGATGTGTTGTCGAAAGCTCCTTCTATATCTAAGAAGATACATAGGGCTATTTCTTTCCTTTCTAGTGTCTCTTCTATGAGGCTTACAAGCTTATGTAGGGCAGATATAGTTGATTTACCCCCCTGGTAAGCGTGTTGGCGTGGATGCAGCGGTGTGCTGACGAGTACAGTGCTGCTGAAGTGGTTGTCCAACACCTTTTCCATCGTTTTAAGAAGGAAAGAGGTTAGAATAATTGGGCGGTATGCCTTAGGCTGTGAAGGGTTGCGTCCACCGCCTTTAGGGATGAAGACCACCTTGACATCTCTCCATAATTGAGGGATGTAGCTCAGGTTGTAGCTAGCTCTTAAAGCCTTTACAACGGCCGGGAGTAGTAATTCCATGGGTCCCCTCTGCAGTAGGGCCGGGAATATATTATCCATTCCAGGGGATTTAAAGGCTTTGAAGGATTCTATTGCCCATTTAACCTTTCCTGGAGTTAGGATGCGCCCAGAGGTGCTTCTGGTGCGCTTGTTGGGAGGACTCATGGGCCTTTCATCTTCCCTATAGTCCTCCCCTCCCATAGGGAGGGAGTCGGGAAAGTGGGTTTGGATTAGTAATTCCAAAGTTTCTTTCCCATCCTCCGTATTGGAACCGTCCTCTTTTAACAGGAGGCCGATACCATTAGAGTGGTCCTTTGCAAGGACCTTTTGGAGTCTAGCTGTGGTCGGTAGATCGTCGAATTTTCTCCATGTTTTCCTTTTGGACCTCCTTATCTCTTTGTTGTATGTGGTTAGGGCAGCTTTATAGGCTTCAGTTGAGCCCCCCCCCCATTTGGTCTTATTATAGAGCCTTCGTGTGTTGGCTCTCAGCCTTTCAAGTTCCCCGTTCCACCACGGTACGTCCTTGTTTGACCTCCTTGATCTTATAGGACAGTTGGATTCATAGGAGGTTGTAATAATGTTGGTTAGTTGGGAAGTGAAAGAATCTAGGTCTTCTTGGCAAGTGATGGGCGAGCTTGGGAGCTCATTTAAACCCATCCTGACTTGCTCCTCATGCCAATTCCTTATACGCCCCATCACCGATTGAGAGGTTATGGTGAGGTCCAGCACCTCCTTGCGTATAATGTTCTCAAAGGTTGGTTCGGTACCCACATTGGCTATTTCTAAGTTGTTAGTAATTAGGAAGTCCATTAGGTACTCACCCCTTTTGTTAATGTCGCTGCTGCCCCAAAATGTGTGGTGCGCGTTCGCGTCGCAGCTGATCAACAGAGGCTTGTTTCTACGGCTGCAGAAGTCCAGGAGTTGCTGGATTTCTGGTGGCGGTGCCTGTACTGTGTCCCCAGGGAAGTAGGCTGATGCAATAACTACCTCACTCCTCCCTGCATCTGTCGGGACGTCGACAATCGCAGCAACCAGATCCCGAGAAATAAAGCCTGTGATAGGGATAAAGTTAATCCTCGAGCTGAATGTAATTGCGGCTCTGGGAATCTCGTGTTCCCTACTGTAGATTAACTTACTGTTGTTGATAGACGGCAGTCGTTTGACCACTCCTTTGCTGGACCAGGGCTCTTGTAGCAGCCCTATGTTTATGCTGTCTAGGGTGAACCTCCGATTGAGCACGTCCGAGGCTGCTCTTGCGTGATGGAGGTTCACCTGGATGCACCGGATGCGTTTTTTAGGCATTTTTGGGCAGCTTGCCCCCCCTTTGGCGTTTTGATCCCGGTGGGAGTTTGGCAATCTGTCCTTTTGCCTTACCTGGTGCGGCGCCTTTCGGAGTCCCTCTGGTCTTTTTGGGGGGCTTCGCTGACTTGAGACAAGCTTCCCGGGCCCCACTGGTGGAGGGGACAGCAGCCGGTCCAGCGACCGACGGCACGGGCTCCCCAGGGCCCTTTGTCCCTATGAGCGTCCGGGCTATCTGGCCGCCCGCCTTTGCGCCCCCGCCCTCAGCGGTTCCACGCGGACTTAGAGTCGCCATAGGCACGATTGTTTACACCTGGGATTGCGGGTTTTATCGAGTGTGTCCCCTCTAGATCCGCCGTATTTGGTCCAGCGGCGGCTCCACATTAATTGCGGTTTACCGCCGCTGTAGCAGAGGCACCTCGAGCAGGTCGTAGTTCTTCGCTACATACGGCAGTCTTGGGAGGCTCTTGTCAGACGCCTCCCCTGATGCTATTTAATTTACATCACACCTCCATCATAGGCACTTAGAGCTATCCCCAGAATATCTGCCTGAAAGATTGTGGTAAATGACCCGAGAGGTCTGGAGATGCATTTATTTTCTGTTTCTCCATACCCTCCCACGCCTGCCGAATTGTCCATTACAGACCCGTCTGTATACAAGATGGATTTGTTCTCCATTGGTAACCTTTGAGTGAAATTTTCGTTCCACTCTTCCCTACTTGAGAATACTTCCGTGTATCGTTTATTTAGGGACACTTCCGGAATTTGCCAGTCAGAGACCATTTGGAGGTTAGGGTTGACCTCCAGAAGTCTCTGCCAAATTGTGGGGTGTCCCTTGGTCATGTTTTTCTTCGTTAGTATTTTACTATGAAATAAACGAAGTGCTGTTTTCATCGCCTCCTGTTTGATGAATATGTCTAGAGGAGTCAGAGAGAGTGCAACTTCTAGTGCTGCCGTCGGGGTTGTTCTCATGGCTCCTGTTATTGCCAGACATGCTGTCCTTTGCACTTTACTTAGTAATTGTTTGTCATCCAAATGTGGCTTCCAGCTTAGTTTATTGTCAACCGTGACACCTAAGTATTTAACGGTCTTGGACAATTTTAACTCTTTATCGAATATCCTAATGGGTTTTATACCCACCAGATTTCTACGTTTGGGGAAGAGTAGTTCAGATGCTTTATCTGGATTTGCAGACAAGTTGTTGCGTCTGCACCATCTCTCCACTACTAACAGTGCCCTTTGCTGTAGTTCGCAAATGGTGCTGAGAAATTTTCCCTTGATCAGCAGCACTATGTCGTCTGCATAAGCCACTGTGTAGCAGCTTGTGCTTTCGAGCTCTGCTATCAGGTCATCGGCGACCATGCACCACAGCAAAGGAGATAGTATGCCTCCTTAAGGGCAGCCTTGTTTAACTACTCTTGTAGTTTCGTAGTTTCCAAGTTTTGTCGAGATGACTCTACTTTTCAACATATTGTTGATCCAGACTGTCAGTGATTCGTCAACACCATGTTCTTTCAAAGCCGAGGCCATCGAAGTAAAACTGGTATTGTCGAACGCACCTTCTATATCTAGGAAAACTCCTAGTGCATATTCCCCTTCCATCAAGGCCTTTTCGGTGTAGGCCACTACTCGATGCAAGGCAGATTCGGTTGACTTCCCTTTTCGATATGCATGCTGCTTATCGTGTAGGGGGAAGTTTCTTAAGCATGTGGATTTGATATAGTGATCCACTATTTTTTCCAAAGTCTTTGACAGAAAACTCGTTAGAGTTATTGGGCGGTAGGACTTTGCAATTTTATAGCTGCTTTTTGCCGGTTTAGGGATAAAAATTACTTTCGCTTCTCTCCAGCTTATCGGTATGTATCGATAGGCTAAGGAGGCTTTGTAAATCTTCACCAGGACTGGGCTGATGACTCCTAGTCCCTCTTGAAGGTTGATTGGGTATATTCCATCTTTGCCAGGGCTTTTATATGGCGAGAAGGAATTGACCGCCCACCTTACTTTGTCAGCCGTAACGATCGAGTTCGCGATGTTCCACTCCGCTTCACGCGGGTTGTACTGATCGCTATTAGAGAATGTGGCTGATGTTTTTGCACATCCTGGGAAGTGGGTTTCCAACAGGTGTTCGCCTATTTCCATGCTGTTTTCTGTATACTCTCCTGTTGGTAATTGAAGCGTCCCAAGATGTGCTGTCCTATCTTTTGTTAATATTTTGTGGATCCTCGCTGATGCGCTGATACCCTCTATTTCTTTACAAAATTTTTGCCACGATTTTATTTTAGCGATTTTGATCTCTCTCTTGTACTCTTGCTGTAGAGTTCTGTATTTTTCACTTTCTTCTACGGTCTTTAGGTTTCTGGCACGATTGAACTGCCGCCGTACACTTTTTCTTAAAGACTCCAAGTTGCGATTCCACCAAACGATTTTATTCCCGGGGTTAGTGGACAGGCTATCTGGAAGCTGTCATTTAGGGATTTTCCTAAATCATTTACCGCCTCCTCAATGTCCTTTTCACAACTTAAAGCGGGATCCCACTTCACTAGCTTAGAATCCAGTACTTCCCTGAACATTGCCCAGTTGCATTTCCGTGTATTTCTAAGGCCAGCGGGAGGATCATCACGCTGTTCTAGTTTGAGTGATATACTCCTGTGGTCTGAAGTGAGAACCACGTTGGAGACCTTCCACTTCCTGACATGGTCAACCAAACTCGGTGAGCATAAAGTGATGTCAATTGTCTCACTTCTCACCGAGTTAATAAATGTTGGCTCATGTCCATTGTTTAGAATGTTTAGGTCTGTACTTATTATAAAATCAAATAGGTTTTGACCTCTTATGTTTGTGTTTGAGCTGCCCCAGCATATATGGTGGGAGTTTGCGTCACACCCTATAATAATCGGTATTTTCCTCCTAGTGCTAAAATCGATCACCTCTTTGAGCTCCCCACTTGGGGGAGGCGCAGGTGAATCGTATGGCAGATAGGAAGACACAATTTAACATGTCCATATTCTTGTTGTTTCCTGTTTTATAAGTGGTTAGGATAGTTACCTGATCCTTTCCCGTATGTTGTTGGATCAGAGTAACATTTAACCTTTTTGTCGCCCATATGCAGGCTCTTGGCTTTTCTGACTCTTTACAGACCAGAATCCTCCCTCCAGCTGACCCTAGGCCCATGATTCGGTTTTTTTCAACCCAGGGTTCCTGGATTATTGCTAAATCTGTGTGCCCCATAGCAAGGATTCTGCTTAATTCTGCAGAGGCCGATTTGCTATGTTGCAAGTTCATTTGTATAATATTGAATGAATCAGAATTCATAATTAGGATTCTTTCATTTCAATATCAATTGCGCGGTCCTTCGTCGCTGCACCCTCCGAGGAGTAGTTTTCTGTGGCATCTGGCGCATCGTCAAGTATCGCGGCTTCTTTAGACAAGTCCGCTACACTTGGCCCTGTCTCAGCGTCACACTTTTTTCCTCCTTCGGTCTCCTCCTTGGCTGGCTTGATCTTTGCCACGATCTCCATCAGCCCGTAGTGCAGCCTTCCTTCCCGTTTTTTGAGGTTTTCGGCCATAATTTCGGCTACCCCCAGTACTAGAACCGTTCCTTTCGGGTCTTCGTTGTTCCTGTGGTATAGCCTCCATTTGTCCACCTCTAGTTCCGGGTTCTGTTTGCGCAGTCTAACTTGTAGCTGCGCCCATTCGATCTTGTTGATACCCGGTATCCACATGGTGACCTTAGTGTATCTGGGTATCTTAGCGTACTCATGAACTGCAAGCCTTGCGCCAGCCCGCAGTTTCCCCAGCTTCTGAACGCATGCTTCCAGCCATTCCTTCGATCTCCTGTCGTAACAGGTGACCGTGAAATAGCTCCGGCCATCTACGCCCTTATTGGTTAGGCTGAAACCTCTAAATTTCGGTGAGGACTCATCATCATTGATGCTGAACATTGCCTCACTGATGGCCTCTTGGAGAATTTCCGCCTCGGTATTACTTACCAGAAACTCCGACTGGTCATCCGACCCCACAATCACCTTGAGGCTGCTGTCGAAGGCGACTTCAGCGAAGGTGGGTTTTTTGCGCAGTGAGGTCTTGTCGGATGCCCTGCTTGGTTCCGATGTTCTTGATTTTTTGACCTTCTGTACCTCAGATGAAGATGCTTCCTCTGAGGTAGAGAAGGCTCTTTTGGGTGTACTGGCAATTTCCGCCTTCCCATGGGATGTACTTTTATTTTCCAAACCCATGGAGGACGTACTCTTGGTTTCCGTACTCATTTTTCCACCAAGCAAGAGTTTCTGGCTTCTTTTTTGGCTCCTTGTCCATCTTTGTTTTTTCTTGTTGTTAGTTCCCTCAGATTTTGAGGGAAAGTCCCCGACCGGTTTTGGGCAGACTTGTACTGGCCGACTCTGCACCTCGGACACACACCCACTCTTTCCACACACAGATGGCGCAACTTTCGGCTGAGTACTGAAGATCACAGCTGAGCTTTCTTGCGCGCTCCTGCTCTCATCCTGTTCCTCGCTCCCAGTTGCTCCCGCATTCACTCCGTGCCGCTTTCCAGACGACGCTGAGGACGTGGGGAGTGCAGTATCCGGACGAATACCGTGTTTGCGGAGATCAGGTGCAGCCGGATGGCTGTCCTGTCCCGCTTTCCTTCTTCCTCCCACGACCACCCAGCGGTCGGGCAGGGCCCCACTCGCGCCACCACTCACCGGGAACTCCTCATTTTTTGAGGGGTTATGTCCTTCCATGTAGCAGAGTCGATAACACCCCGCAGCCACAACACTCCACGGAACACTTTTCTACAAAACCGAGGTACTTCACTTGGAATAATCCCGAAATTTTTCATAAAAATATCGCACCGCTCTTATCAGCGTCCGCCTTCATCTAATGACAGATCATAATAAGGGGGTTAAATAAATGTGAAAATAAAAAACGGATAAAGGAAAGATTTTTGCTTTTTTGTCGCTGTATTATAGTGTGGGTGAAAAAAATTATTAATCAGTTCTTTTTTTTAAAAATAACTCCTGATAATGCCATCTAGACCGTAAAGTTAGCATTACCATACCACACCATATTGAGTTAAATAAACGTGAAAATAAAAAATGGATAAAGGAACAAATGTCGCTTTTTGTCAATGAATTAAGGCGCGTTTCCAATACAGCGTGGAGATTCAGATTATTTTCAATATCCACGCTCACACGACAGAGTGGTATTTTGTGTCTCTTTCAAAATCTCAATCGAATCGAAGCGTCAGTGGGTCTTGGTCCTCCTACCTACTCTCGCGCTGGGGTTGGCATTCCAGGGAACGGCATCCCCCGACGAATTTTCTTTGATTACTTACTTCCTTTTAGTCGGGGGGTTTTAAAATTTTATTTAATCCTTTTTCTATCACGACGTTTACATCCGTCGTGGGTTTGCTCAAAATTTTTAATTTTGTTTTTTTAGAGGTTGGTCTATGGTGTTGAAAATTGTACGGCCGCGAAACAAAGCATTTTACCTCGTTGCAATTGGAATGCTTGTCGTCTGCGTGAATCTGGACACTGCAAGAGCCCTCCTTAAACCTATTTGCATAATAGGCTCCAGCAAAACCACTGAAATAGGAACCCCAACTGTTTTGTCGAAACCTCGCCAATGCGTCGAGATTCCGCTATTATATACGCGTTTAGAATGTAGATTCTAGAAGTGAAGGTAATGAATTGAAACA
Organism: Machimus atricapillus; assembly: GCA_933228815.1. NCBI lineage: Eukaryota > Metazoa > Arthropoda > Insecta > Diptera > Asilidae > Machimus > Machimus atricapillus. Next base: position 11,180,368 of record OW121788.1, read on the forward strand.
AGTACGTTTTTTGGGGTCAACGTAATTAATCAGTGACCCCAGGAGGAAAACCTGTTCAGCTTTGAAACTGTCCAGGGAAAACCCCCTCTTTTTATTAACGAAAAGGTTACAGATCTGTTTTTACAAATAATGTGAAGAATTACATAATAATTTGAGGAATGAGTCGATAGTGAATATGTTTGCAGGCAGAAAGTTATATATGTGTGTGTGTGTCTGTATGTATATGTGTGTATGTGTCTGTATGTATATGTGTGTATGCGTGTATTGAACACATGAGGAGCCTACGTGGGTAGGTACTCGCTCCGGGTCGCCTGCAGGTCGACCGCGTGAAATATATCTATAATTGATATATATATAGTGGCTCTGGGCCGAAAAGCTGGACCTGTGGTCAGCCGGATTCAGGGCGTTGAGCCCTTGTTTAAAGTCGCCTGGACTGGGCCCGGTTTATAGTCGTATAGACTGAAGTCGCTAGGACTGAGATGTACATACGCCGGCTCTGGGTCCGGTAAGCTGGACAATAAGGCTCCAGCAACCTGTGCCCGCGCGAAGCTTCGACGATGACCGATTTCCCGGTTGAGCAACGCGAACAATGTTACCTACAACTAAATGACACGAGAACTGATTGACACTAGAGCCGATTGACACAAGAACCGATTGACACAAGAACCGATTGACACAAGAACTGATTGACACAAGAGCTGATTGACACAAGAACCGACTGATACAAGAACCGATTGACGCAAGAACCGATTGATACAAGACCCGATTGATACAATAACCGATTGATACAAGAGCTGATTAGCACAAGAACTGAACGACCGATGCATTCAAGAGATTAAGCAAGACTGTGCTCAGCAAGAGCTGCGTGCGCCTTATATACCGAGTGGGATCGATTGAACTCCCGGAGTGGGGCGCGTGTAACCGCCACTGTGCGCATAAGGCGCGTTGTGATTCCCGGAGAAACGGTCCGTGCAATCGACATTGCACATATGGCGTGTTATTCTCAGAGAAACGGTCCGTGCAATCGATATTGCACATATGGCGTGTTATTCTCAGAGAAACGGTCCGTGCAATCGATATTACACATATGGCGTGTTATTCTCAGAGAAACGGTCCGTGCGACCGTTATTAGGCATGTTAATCCTGGAGACGCGGCCCTTGTAACCGTCGTTGGGCATGACGCATGTTATTCCTGGAGAAGCGACTCGTCGGACGTGACTCGATTGCGAATCGACCGTACACACTCCCCCCGTTGCGAGAGGTGAGCGAGCAAAATACGAATTGTGTGTAAGTGTAAGTATGAGTGTAAGTATCAGTATGAGTGTAAGTATTGATTTTTTGATTTAAGCCACATTGGGCAAGGGACAGATAAGTGTGATGTTTCTCTTGAAGACGCCTTGAGTTGTTTTAACTGTAACAACTCTGATGACTCCGTCGTCTCCTGGATGCACCTCGACGATCACCCCCAGCCGCCACCGCATGCATGGTAGATTTTTGTCAATGACGATGACAACTAAGCCAGTCTTGATATCACCCTTGTTTGAATGCCATTTCTGCCTTTTTTGTAGTTCGTTGAGATACTCGATATGCCATCTTTTCCAAAAGTCTTGACGCGCTCTAGTGATGAATCGCCATGCCTTGAGTCGATTTTCTGGAACAGATAAAAGATTATCCTCGGGCAGCATTGTAAGTGGACGACCAATTAAAATATGGGCAGGAGTTAGAGCAAGAGGGTCGTTAGGATCGGAGGACAGTGAGCATAAAGGGCGAGAATTGAGAATTGCCTCAATTTGAATAGCTAATGTATTTAATTCTTCAAAAGTGAGAAGATGATCTTTAATTACGCGTTTGAAATGGTGTTTGAAAGACTTCACCGCTGCCTCCCAAATACCACCGAAGTGTGGAGACAGAGGTGGATTAAAGTGCCACGAAATGTTTTTACGCACGGCAAAATCCTTTATACGCCCTTGATGCTCATCTGAACTAAATAAAATATATAATTCGCGAAGCTGATTGTTTGCCCCGACGAAATTTGTTCCATTATCCGAATACATATTAGTTGGTATTCCTCTTCGACCGATGAATCTTCCAAAGGCGCCTAGAAAGCCGTCCGTAGTTAGATCGCTAACTATTTCAATATGTACTGCTTTCGTTGTCATGCAAATGAAAACGCATCCGTATGCCTTGATTTTAATTTTGTTCCGAAATTTCCTTTCTTTAATGTATAATGGGCCGAAGAAGTCTACGCCCGTGTGCGAAAATGCAGCTGCTTCCTCGACGCGTGAGCTTGGTAGATCTCCCATTTTTCTTTGTATTATATTTGGCCGATGCCTAATGCACTCTATGCATTGTCTCACAATGCGACGTACTTGGTTTTTTCCGTCAAGTAACCAGAATTTATGTCGAATTGTATACAGAGTGGTTTGTATTCCAGCATGATGATTTCTTTCGTGTGTTTCGCGAATTATTAAATCGGTTACATAGTGGTTCGATGGCAGTAGAATCGGATGCTTTTGCGTGAAAGAAATCGGCGCGTGTTTAAGACGGCCTCCCACCCGTAGCAGACCGTACTCGTCGATAAATGGATTGAGACCCCGAAGCCGAAGATTTTTTGCTTCACCTGTTTCCTTGATATGTTCGATTTCGTACCTTAGTTGATCGGCTTGAATTAATTGTAAAATTCTCCTTTCTGTTTCCAATTTTTCCGCGACGCTCACACCCTTGCCCCTAAAACCGTTTGACCGACGCATACGTAAAAAATAAGCGAGCGAGTTTATCATTGTAGAATATGATGAAAAATGTTGAAATATGTCGACCGAGTTTAAAACAAGACACGTATTTTTTCTTAAACCGGGAAACTCGGAAATAGATATATCCACGCCAGTAGGCCATTTGTTACTTGAGTGTTTGAGCCACTCCGGTCCATGCAACCAAAGATGATTCTGCAAAAAATCAGTAGGAAGCTGACCTCTTGACAACGCGTCAGCGGGGTTATCTTTAGTTCGGACGTGTCGCCATTCAACCCCGTCCTTCAGAGCCTGGATTTCCTTGACACGACTAGCCTCAAAGAGCTTGAGTATTTGAGGTGACTTTTTCAACCATTGGAGTACAATGGTAGAGTCGGACCAACAAACTATTTGAGAAATAGGAAACGAGAAAGCTGATGAAGCCTTATTGTAAAGACGAACGAGAAGCTGAGCACCACACAACTCTAGCCTTGGAATGGTGATTTCCTTGATTGGGGCGACTCGGGATTTAGCACATGCAAGACGGACGAGAACATGGCCACGCGAGTTGGTTGAACGAATGTAAAGGCATGCGCCATAACCGAGTTTACTTGCATCGCAGAAACCGTGTACTTCGATATTTACTGGATTCTCAATTAATAGTGTGCGGTCGATAGAGAAATTGCCAATAAGATTCAATTGTTTCGTAAAATTTATCCATTTTGAGTATAATTCCTGAGGTAGCGACTCATCCCAAGCAACCTTTTCCTTCCAGCATTCTTGTAGTATGGATTTGGCGGCCAGAACGACTGGACCAAGCAAACCTAATGGATCAAAAATCTTTGCGATCCTAGAACAAATATTGCGTTTTGTTATTTTGACCGATGTATTGACGGAAGTAACCGTATAGACCAATTTGTCATGTTTTGAATTCCAAACAACTCCGAGGGTTTTCAAAAGCGTGTCCTTTTCGATTGCGCAATCCAAATCCAATGTTTTTTCGTCCATATTATCCAGAGCGTGATGATGATTGGAAGCCCATTGCCGTATATCGAAACCCCCTCGTCTTAATAATGAGATTATTTCATCGCGTATTTTCAAAACTTCATCAAGTGAATCGGCTCCCGTTCACAAATCGTCGACGTACAAATCTCGTTTTAATATCTGAGAAGCTCGTGGAAAGCTTTTGCTTTCATCATCCGCGAGTTGTTGTATTGTGCGAACGGCAAGGAAAGGAGCTGATGAGACTCCGAAGGTGACCGTATTTAATTGAAATGTTTCTATATTACCCTCGTGATACCAAAAGATGCATTGATACTTCCTATCATCTGGATGAACTAAAACCTGCCTATACATTCTGGCGATATCGGCAGTAATAACATAAACGTGTGTGCGAAAACGTAATAGATGAATGAAGAGCTCATCTTAAATGGTCGGGCCTACTAACAAAACGCTGTTTAAAGAAATGCCTTTGTCTGATTTCGCCGAAGCGTCGAACACTACTCGCACTTTTGTAGTGTTGCTCGAAGATTTGGATACAGCGTGATGCGGCATGTAATAGTTATTATTATATTCCTTATTGAGACGCGTCATATGCCCGAGGTCGATGTACTCCTGCATCATTTTACAATACTCAGATTTAAGAATGGGATCGAAATTTAATCTTTTTTGAAGGGAATAAAAACGTTTTAGAGCCTGTGTCCTAGAATCCCCGAAATCTATATTTTCTGTTCGAAAGGGTAATCGCACGACGTACCGCCCATCTGAATTTCGCGTTGTATTTTCTCGATAGTGTTCTTCACAAAGAGAATCCTCAACCGGCTTGACCGATTTCGGACCCACATCCTCAATCGCCCAAAATCGAGCCAATTGATCATATAAATTGGCAAGGTGACACGATGCATTAGGGTTTTTGTTTTCCATACCTATGCCACCAGCAATAACCCATCCTAGTTGTGTTTTTTGCAAAATCAAATCACAATTGTTGCGAGACAGATCCATCTGACCAACCGACATGAGTGATAACGTTGCACCGGAACCGATTAAAATATCTATAGAACGTGGCAAATGAAACTTTGGGTCAGCTAATTTTAGATTATTCGGGATTGATACTAATTCTCGCGGAAAGATTTCATCAGGGATTAACTCTGCAATTCTTGAAATCGTTAAAAATGGTAAGGTTTTTTGGAAGTTATTTATCGTTGAACGGAAAAGAATTTCAACAATATGTTTGGACGTGGTCTGCATTCCATTTACCGCGCCAACCGGAATGGAACACGTGGACATGGTAAGTCCCAATTGTTGCGCTAAGTTTTCGGTAACGAAGTTCGCGGTCGCGCAGGTGTCCAGTAAGGCACGAGCCTCATAAAACCCGCCCTTTGCGTTTTGAACGTATATTATTGCGGTCATCATCAATTGGGACTGCGGAGCGCGGGAGATTGTGGTGTACGTTTGACTGGCCGGTCAGGATGATGACGCACGAGGGCCATTGTTGAAAGCTGTTGTGGCATGAGGGTCTGTGGCCCCGGCATGTAACAACGTATGGTGGAATTTGTTGCAATATTTGCATCGCCTTGGCCCGCATGTCCCGGTGTGTTTACGCAAGCAATTCCTACAGAGTTGCTTTTCCCTTACTACTTCCCATCGTTGACTGTTTGATAATTTCTCGAACATAGTGCATTTAAAAATCTGGTGATTGCCCCCGCATTGTACGCACGAGGCAATATGCGATGTTACAGACGCGCGCGTACCTGATTTGATTTTTCTTGATTTGATCGCATATGTCGAATGCTCCAATCGACGCTTGCCTCCGCCCGTGCGAGTGGCGTCTTCGAATGTAGTAAGCCTAAACGCTGCTTCGCTTGCAAATTTGTAAAATTGTTGAAGTGTGGGAAATATATCAAAATTAAGGGTTTCCTCCCATTTCCTCCTGATGCTGTGTGGAAGCTTTCTCTCAAGCAAGCGCACGATCAACCCTTCATCTGGTTTTATTTGAAGAGCCCCAAGCATACTTATATGTTGGCGCGCCTCGTCAACTATTTTTATTAAGTTTTCTGCGGTTGCGTTAACCGGGGCTGGAATATCGATAATTGCATCGTAATGTTTTGCAATTAGAATACGTTTTTTCTCATATGCCTCGATGAGTAGGTTCCACGCGGTTTTGTAGTTTTCCGCACTAGCATTGAAAAGTGCCAACTTGTTAAAAGCAGCACCAGTGAGACAGTCTCGTAGAAATAGAAATTTGTTTAGATCATCAACGTCGGTACGAGCGTCGATCATGGAGAGAAAGGTGTTTTTGAACGAGAGCCATTTATTGTGGTTTCCATCAAATTTAGGTAGAGTTGCAGTTGGAAGTTTAAGAAGGCGTTGTTTTTCAATAAGCGTTGAATTCCCGAGCGGATTATCTACACCCGAACCGTTAAGAACACCACCGCCACGGAAAGCACCTGCGCCCATCATATTTTCAACTTTAGTAGCGACGGCATAATAGTTGTCTTGAATCTCCTCCATATGTTCCAACCCTTCGTCTTCCGGATCCAGCATTGTGAGCTCCTCATGCAATCCCTCATATTCTTTAAAAATCTCGGTGATTCGAGTAAGTCGTAGCTTTGCGTTGATTTTATCTATTTTCCCCTGAATAATTGCATTATCCAAAATTGTAATACGCCCCTTGAGAACCCCGCGTTTTCGTGCAATCGAAGCTGCTGTGTGAGCCATGTTTGCTACAGTTTGATCCGTGAACTATTTCGCGATGCCGATGATCAATTTACGGAAAAATCCGCTTGTCTTAAAATTATTATTACCGAAATAAAATGTATATATATATACGCGCACGCGTCTGCGTGATTTACCCGTGAATTATTATGGAGCGGCGATATCGAAGAATATGTATATTATTTTTTTTTTTATTAAATGAAAATTAAAAATTAATCAAACTGGACTTATCTTTTCTTGAAGAAATGCAAATCCTAGGTGCAGGCGGCGGCCGGGAGAGAGGTGTCCACATCCGAAAATGATTTCCACGTAGCTGGGCTGGTTCTGGTTGTTTCTTTTTGTTGAAACGAGTCGGCAAAGGCCGATGATCCTTTTAATTTTAACTTACACTTCACTATATATTAGGTTTTGTGTAAGGGGAAATGACTCATTCCTCGTAGGGTCGATTATTTTGACTAACACTTCACTATGTGTTAGGTTTTGTGTAAAGGGAAATGACTGAATCCTCACAGGAGGCACCAAATGTTTTGTCGAAACCTCGCCAATGCGTCGAGATTCCGCTATTATATACGCGTTTAGAATGTAGATTCTAGAAGTGAAGGTAATGAATGGAAACAAGTACGTTTTTTGGGGTCAACGTAATTAATCAGTGACCCCAGGAGGAAAACCTGTTCAGCTTTGAAACTGTCCAGGGAAAACCCCCTCTTTTTATTAACGAAAAGGTTGCAGATCTGTTTTTACAAATAATGTGAAGAATTACATAATAATTTGAGGAATGAGTCGATAGTGAATATGTTTGCAGGCAGAAAGTTATATATGTGTGTGTGTGTCTGTATGTATATGTGTGTATGTGTCTGTATGTATATGTGTGTATGCGTGTATTGAACACATGAGGAGCCTACGTGGGTAGTTACTCGCTCCGGGTCGCCTGCAGGTCGCCTGCAGGTCGACCGCGTGAAATATATCTATAATTGATATATATATATAGTGGCTCTGGGCCGAAAAGCTGGACCTGTGGTCAGCCGGATTCAGGGCGTTGAGCCCTTGTTTAAAGTCGCCTGGACTGGGCCCGGTTTATAGTCGTATAGACTGAAGTCGCTAGGACTGAGATGTACATACGCCGGCTCTGGGTCCGGTAAGCTGGACAATAAGGCTCCAGCAACCTGTGCCCGCGCGAAGCTTCGACGATGACCGATTTCCCGGTTGAGCAACGCGAACAATGTTACCTACAACTAAATGACACGAGAACTGATTGACACTAGAGCTGATTGACACAAGAACCGATTGACACAAGAACCGATTGACACAAGAACTGATTGACACAAGAGCTGATTGACACAAGAACCGATTGATACAAGAACCGATTGACGCAAGAACCGATTGATACAAGACCCGATTGATACAATAACCGATTGATACAAGAGCTGATTAGCACAAGAACTGAACGACCGATGCATTCAAGAGATTAAGCAAGACTGTGCTCAGCAAGAGCTGCGTGCGCCTTATATACCGAGTGGGATCGATTGAACTCCCGGAGTGGGGCGCGTGTAACCGCCACTGTGCGCATAAGGCGCGTTGTGATTCCCGGAGAAACGGTCCGTGCAATCGATATTGCACATATGGCGTGTTATTCTCAGAGAAACGGTCCGTGCAATCGATATTGCACATATGGCGTGTTATTCTCAGAGAAACGGTCCGTGCAATCGATATTGCACATATGGCGTGTTATTCTCAGAGAAACGGTCCGTGTGACCGTTATTAGGCATGTTAATCCTGGAGACGCGGCCCTTGTAGCCGTCGTTGGGCATGACGCATGTTATTCCTGGAGAAGCGACTCTTCGGACGTGACTCGATTGCGAATCGACCGTACACCAACTCTTAACGCGGGAGAAGAGCTGATCAAAACGCTTGCGACCCAAGAAAATCCCGATTTGACTAGAATTAATCAGGTCATCGAGCAAATCAGCGAAAAAGAAGAACCAGGCAGGAGAAAAAAGGATGACGATGACATTGTTGAAGAAGACGAAGTAGAAAGTGATATAAACGATGAGAGCCGAGATGGCGGTGCTACAGATTTCTAAAAGCAATGGAGAAACAGCATCGAAGCTGAAGTGACCTTGATCATCGAAAACGTAGAGGGAGGAGACCAAGACAACCCACGATTCTGTCCGGAAATTGCCAATCGACTTTTGAACCAAATAGAAAGACTTCGTTTTATGGGGGAACGCGTTTCGCAATTCTTTCAGTTACGGGCGCGTCCCAGCCACCAGCGCCTCCATAGAAGGCGAATTCAATATAGTCAAAACATGCATTCTCCATAAAAATACATACAATGAGAGGGACGTGTTAGTCGAAACTCTCATCAAACAAGATGGATTGGTTATTTTCGAAACAAAAACAGCCAAGGGCATTTACAAGGACACCTCTAACGAAACGAAAGCAGCCAATGACATTTCTGCAGAAGAGGCAACGACATTTTTCGAAGACTTTGGTATCAATGGACTAGAAGACAAAAACGTGGTAATAAAAAAATTTTACTATTTTAAAAAACAATTTAAATGTCCTAGTTCGTATTTAAAAGAAATCTTACCAGAAATCTAACCTAGAAAATATCATACCTAAAGAAAACCTAACCTAGAAAAAATCATACCCAAAAGAAAACTAAGCAAAAAGAAATGCTTTGGGAAGGGAAAACGCCCAATGAAAATAGTATTTTCAATAAACGTATTGGAAAAATTTATTTTCTACGTTTAAACTGCAATTTTGAAAGTGATATTGGTTTTTAACTTAGTTAGTTTAAAACTTTATGTGCAGGTATGTGACGTTTCAAATAATGATCAAGAAGTTTCGGATGGCGTATTTGGAAAGAAGAACGAAGGACCAGGAATCGCTACCATGGAACCATTCGAAGATTTTCCAATCGACGCTCATACATGAATTGTATGAAAAAAAATGTGCACATATTGGAACAGTGTTGAAAATTGGTAAGGACAAGGATCGGACGTTCCGAAGAAATACCGACCCGCGATGTACTTTGGGGGGGGCATAAGCAGGCCGTGAACGAAGCCATAAAATTTGACAAGCACTGCAAAATTCCAATCTTACTAAATGGTAGTAGCGCGCTTCTAAAATTGGTGGCGTTGCAAGAAGGAAAAAAATCTGTTTCGAATACTTGTGCATTTGACAGCCTTTTCCAAATCATATTCGTAGCGGCAACCGATAACGAGAACATCGTAAACTATATTGAAGAGCAGAAAGAAAACAACGAATTGTTACGTCTTGTCAACGATACATTAAAAAAAGGACTTCACGCCGCAACATATAAGATACGCGCCGAAATTCTCGCAGCTTTTTTTTTTCCAATTGAAAATAGGAGAGATTAAGGAAACCAACTGCGAAAAAAATTTTGCCAATTTGTGGCTGAGACTTTTTACTCCAAGTTTCATCCAAAACTCCCAATATCCCGCGGGCTACAGAAGAGAGATGAAAATCATCATCACATCAGCAACCGACGAAACTTTATTCCCAGGCAATTTTCAAGAGATTGTTGTTAAAAGCATCATACTCCTGAAGATCAGGCCGTGTCCCGAATGGTAACGAAAGAATGCGGAAACTTTAAAGATATAAAAACACGGTAAAAACATAAACATCCTTTCATAAAATATGACTTAAAACTTTTGACTGGTCAAAATAATTTTTTCCACAGAACAAGTGAAACATTATTTCTATAGGACTTTTTCCGCAGATTACGAATTCAGAAACGAAAATGTTCCGTCACATCACGTTTTCGAGAAAAAAAGGTTTGAAGAGTTCAAACTATTTTATTTTGGACATTTTTAAAACTTTGTTACAAAATAACGGATTCTTATAGGAGATTTCAATGTAGGTCAACTAAAAGTTTTAATCTTTAGCTACTATAATAAAACACGAAAGCCTTGCAGAATTTCCAGAATACGCTATGAATTTCACTTTTTTCGATTAACCGGTTACTTCATACAATTAATGCATGAATATCACAACAACACATTATGTGCGGAAAAGTTATTTTTGAGAATTTTAGCAACTTTATTAAGGAATTTTTGTCCGAAAAAGCCTTTTATAAGCTCTTTTCGATCCGGTTCGGACGAATTCAAAAATAGGGCCAATTAAGCAAATCCTGAAAAAAATTAAATTACGCAAGTTTCATATGCTGAAAAAATTAATCAAGAATTTAAAGGGCTTCATTCCTATCGGGCGCACAAAATGAATGGGAAAGTTGGACCTCTGAAATTTTCTTTAGTCAATGATAAACAGAAACGAAGAACTTCTTATACATATAAAAAAATAGATTTATACTTTATTCTTTCTTATTTTAGATTTATGCTATAAATATTACTACTTTATGGTAGATTAATATCGCTACTAATTTTAATTCTTCGACACCAAACAAACAAAATAGCATTAAAATGTCATTCATTGGTTACATGAGTCATATTATTTCACATCCAAACTTGGGGCCTGCTTGGAGTAAAATTTACTCTAAGTTTAAGTCGGGAATATCCTACTCCGAACTTATTCAGTGTTTATTAATACGAAAACTCACTACTCCTAGATGTAAGCTTGGAGTAAAATTAATCCGAGTCTACTTCTCGTTTATTAATACGAATGCAGAAGTGTTTTTAATTTCGTCAGAAGGAGCTTCACAAAATTTAACTCGTTGCGTTCGACCAGACAAGTATAAGAGCTGATCCAATCTACGAAAACAGTGGGAAAACCAAGAACAGAAAGCTTATAGATAAGGATACTATGATTAATTTTGTCAATTGCTGTACTAAAGTCGGTAAAAAAGCAATCGACTTGCATTTCGGCTTCAAGAGCAGTGATTTAGTAAATTCAACTAAGTTAGTTATGGTTGATTTACCTTTGACGAAGCCATGTTGGAAGGAATGAAGAAAAAGTTTACAATGAAAATAAAATAAATTGCAAATAAGCGCTTCGAATATTTTGGCGATAGCAGGTAAAAGCATTTATTACCCTTTCCACTGCTTAGGAAAGACACCACAGCTTAGAGATAAATTAAATAAATAACACAAAACGGAAACTTGGGACAAGCTACTGCGTTTGAGAAAAACAATAGGAATACCATCTGGTCGATTCGAGAAATTATCGCCCAAAGTAGAAATATAACTAGAATGAAACTCGTCGTCAATTATAAGATCCTTAGCCTCTAGCCTCGTCAAGTGGGAAAAGTCGTCAGGATTGATATCACAATATGTATCACAGAACTCTGCTCTGAAGAAAACCCCAAAACAGTTGGCTATTCTCAGCGAATCGGCAGAATAAATGTCGCCGAATTTCATTGCCGAAGTCTTACGTTTTGAATTCACAAACTTCCAGAACTGCTCTTTTAGCAACAAAATCTCTTCCTAGCTTTGTTCTTTAAATTTTTAAGACCTCTTAAGGTATCAGTAACTCACGGTTGCAATCGTGTGGATCGCTTAGAAGGAAGAAGAGGAACGCAAAACTCAAAACAAAGGAAACGATTATTGTAAAAAGTCTCTACGGCCTTGTCCATGTCACGCTCTACCAAAACACCAGACCAATCACAGGCGGAGAGCCAGTCATAAATTTTAATAAAGTTAGCCTTCCTAAGGTCGTAACATTAGTCAAAAGCATCAATGGTTGAAGAATGAGAAATCACAGGATCAAACGAAAGAAGCAAGTGCAGAAAGTACATTGCTTATTGGGGCGTTATGATAAATATTAGTCGATAATAATCCAAGATTGCATGGTTGTTGATCACACAATGTGATTTAAGTGAATTAGGAAGAAGCGCCGCTTGCAGACTCACAAGCGGTGATAAAGAAAAGTCTTGGATGTCGCTTAGTTCCCAATTGAAACATAATTTATTATTTGCCTATACTTATACTAACTTAATTACCCACTCAGCGGAAGCAAATTAGCTCAGTGAGTTAAGTAATAATAACAAAACAATGATGATTAAGCGCGCAGGTGTGGCTGGTCTTGACCGAATTCGCCGTTCTGCGCATTCAGCAACGTAAGTGCGTGCTTGGTTTCTGTACTTCTTGTACATCCTCCCGGCCGCGTTCTAATCTTCTTCCTTTTACTGCAGTAGGATTCTGTGCCCTCTCGATGGTGCTGGGTGACGCATGTTGTAGAGTTGCTTGCGGGTTGCGACATGATGATGTAGTGCATTTGATGATAAGCACGAGTGCGCTCAATAACATTAAGATGGCCAGCGAGTAGCTCAGAATATAATGATGAAGGTGGATGCTTCGAGAGTTCCTGGGGCAGGTTTTCTTCTTGCCGAATTTTTGAAATTCGACTTTTGATGGCTGCGTAGGCTTCATGGTCCGGTGCCCAGCGTTGCTGTGTATCTTCTGGTGGCGTTGGTGAGGCCTCCCGCAAGGTCAGCAGCTCGCTGATATTTAAGCTCGGGACAAAGGACGTGTTCAAAAGAGTAGTGTATGATCCGTGCCCACTTATAGTCATGGATTCCTGCTTAATCTCACATTCTGGCCTTACTGTGAGAATGCCCTCTCCTCTAAGGGTTTTAGAGGTAAATGTTGCTCCACACACGATGTTGATGGTGTGCTCTTTCTTTGTTACGTAGAGCCATGCGTTTGCTGCGCGGAGTTGTACCCAGACGTTAGTCGGCTTCATGCTGCGTATATTGCAGTCCGGTGAGAGTTGATTTGCACGTTGCAATAGTTTTAACTCGCATCGTGCCTTCTTAGAGTTGCTGTTGTACATGGGATGATTTCTCTGACACAAATAACACAATTAAGTAAGGTGTTTCTGGCTGAATGAAGGTAAAGCTGTCCTCATGTGGTGTTGGTACGGGAACCAGGTGAAAGAGTTGGTATCTTTCGTTCTGTATCAATGGCAATCTTATTTTGAAACAGATGTTGGATTCTGTTACCCGGAAGGATACTGTCATTAGACTGTATAAAAGCAGCTCTGTATCCTTCCCACTGTCTGGCAGAGTTAATGCCGGTGGAATGTTTTCCCTTATAGCATGTATTTGTGCTCTTAGTTGAGGTGGCGTGATGACTAATAGGTTTATCTGCCCATGGTGTGTGTCCGTTAGTACGTCTATAATACTACTTTGTATCCTTTCGAAGCTATGGAGTGCCAAGGTTGTAAGAGCTGTTAGCGACGTAAGTGACTGCATGGTCTCTTGAATACTTCCACTTCTCCGTATTTCTCGATTTATTTGGTTAATATGTTCTTGCATTATTTCCAATTGGCTTTGAATGTGTTCATCCCTCTGCTGCATGACGTTTGTTGTCGTTTCTATGAGAGACGTCTGATTTTTCAACAACTCTAGCAGATGCTGTTCGTTGTTTTTAACTCCTTCGATTTTTCCATTGAACTCCTTCGCGTAATCTTCGTCCAGGACACCGAACAGGTAGTTTGCGGCCTTGCCTACAATATTTAAGGGTGATCTTCGTCGTCTGCTAGGTTCCTTATGAAGGAGTTTATTTGTCTGTTCGACTTGTGTAAGCTGGTGTTCGAGTTGAGCGTGTATCTCCTTGCAGTAGTTCCTTCCTATAACTGTAGCATCACATAATTTCTGAATTTCGTTGACGCAAGTTCGCAGTCCCTTGAGTTCTTGCCAGCAACCTTGGAGATCATAATATGTCAGTATGTTCCATTCGCTAGCAACTAGGTTTGCGTTTGTTTCCCCCAGAACTTCAAAGTACATCCCTGGATGGTCCTTAAATGGTGAAATGGTGACTAGGTCTTGCGTGGGTTCTGCTAGAGCTGGTATTGCTAACAGTACTATTATGAAAAGGAACGCAAAGTTTCCTATCCTCTGACGTCTGTAGCTAGTTGGTTGGCTGGTGACCCTATCAGAGCGCTCTGGCTGGGTTTCCCTGACAAGCGTTGCGTATCCTGAGACGGGATATATTTTTGGCTGTCTTCTAGCACGTTTCGATTGGGTCGTTACTCCGTTGGTGCCTTCTGTGTTGTCTAGTGGTCGTTTTGACCCCGGTGTTGTAATTTCTTCGGGTTCTCTTACTGGCAATAGGCCTATTTTGGTTAAAGGCCTCTTTATTGATTTGCCCTTAGTTCTCACAGTGACCACTCGTGCTAGTTTGTCTTGTCCGAAATGAATTTCCTCTATCCTCCCAAGGGCCCATTGTGCAGCAGGGAGTGTGTCTTCCTTCAATAAGACTAAATCGTTCACCTTAACGTTGTCTCTTTTTGATGTCCACTTTGGCCTGCTTTGAAGGCGCTGTAGATATTCGCTTGACCATTTTCTCCAGATTTGGTGTTTGATATCTTCCAGCAATCTCCATCTAGCTCGCAGATTTGTATTGGAGCCTTCAGGCGCTTTCCCTGGGAGGGCTAAAAGTGATGAGCCGGTCAAGAAATGTCCAGGCGTTAGTACTGATAGATCGCCAGGGTCATCTATCATTGGGCACAACGGCCTGGAATTTAAACAAGCCTCAATACTGGCTAGTACCGTCGACAGTTCCTCGAATGTCAATGCTGTCTGGCCCAGAGTCCTCTTTAGATGTTGTTTCATGGACTTCACCCCGGCCTCCCACAGACCTCCAAAAGGGGGGGCTGCGGGGGTATGAAGCTCCATTGCGTCTCGTAGCCCTGGAGAACTTCTAGCAATTTATCCTGGTAGCTCTTTTTAAACTCTGCTTCATTCTTCTCTAGAATTTTGCTAGCGAGTTGAAAATTCGTTGCGTTGTCGCTATATATTTTATGAGGGATGCCTCTCCTGCTGACAAACCTCTTAAATGCGGCGATAAATGCCTCGGCTGTCAAGTCGCTTACTGCTTCCAAATGTATAGCCTTTGTGGCTAGACAAACGAAGACTGCGATGTAACCCTTGTATATTTTTGTCCCTCTGCCGAGCGCTAACTTGATTGCTACGTGCTTGTGAATGGCCTCGTTACTGTTAATCGAGGTTTCGGGAGGTCCCCCATAAGCTGCTCTTGTGTCTTGGCATTATACCTTGTACATATAATACACTCCTTTAATCTTTGTTTTACTGCACTGTAGCCCTTTAGAATCCAATACTGATTCCTGGTATGAGCTAATGTGAGATTAACACCGCCATGCATTGTTTTTGAAGTGAAAACTTCTTTAGCTGCGTTGAGCACTTTTTTGGGATGGGTAGAAAATGTAAATTTCGCGTCAGGTCACGTGACCCTGATCGAAAAACCGTAAGACGGACAGGGCGCTTGCGCGAGTGTGCGTGTGTGTTTGTACACAGCCTGCTACGCGAATCTACGGGAAAAGCTTTAATGATTTGCCAATGATTTTGAGTGGAGATTTCAACATAAACTTTGCAGACGATAAAAATCAACTATTAATTGAATTTTTAAATAATGAATTTGGTTTAACGATGTCAAATGATCGCAATCTTAGCACAACGAAATACAAAACTACCATTGATGGGGTCTTTATTAGACATCTAAATAGATTCGAATCAAAATTGTTCGTTTCTTACTTCAGCTACCATAAACCTATTGTATCAGTTTTAGAGATTGGCGATGATGATGCTGGTAATGATGATGGTGAAAGAGTCGTTGAAATTATGGATGAAAGTTGATTTTTCTGAGAGATAAACTTTTTAATGTAAATTAATTGTACGATAGCGCAATAAATGAATATTGTATTTTACCACATAAATGATAGTACTTTTATACTGATAAATAAAGCAATTCGTGCGAAATTATTCCCTAACCATTCCAAAATATTCAAAAATGCACAACGTTAATGTTCAAGTTTTCACTTCGGCCGGCACTCCCGGAGTACCACCCGTTGTTTTTTGGTGAGCCTTACGGATGATCATATTCGTCAAATGGTGCTTATACGGAAGTATGACAGGGTGCCTTGCTGCGAAGTCTAGGTCTGCATTTGCATTTCTTAAACGTCCTCCCACTCGTATGAGCCCATCTTTGTCCAGGAATGGGTTTAAGCATAGAAGGGCACTTTTAGAACTTATTGAGCTTCCCTTGATTAAAGCTGCTATCTCATGAGAGAATTCACTTTCTTGTACTGCTCGGATTGCAAGGTTCCTTGCCCTTTGAATTTCTTCCACTGTGAGTGCCCCTGAGATGTTCTGGCCGCGCGCATTGCTAATAAATCGGTAGCAATATGCAATAATTCTCGTGATCTTTCCAAAATAAGAAAACTGCTCTATCAATTTTGGAATAAAACCTTCCTTGAATGTTGTTGCGAACGTGAATGTCGTCTTCTTACGCTCTTCCTCAGTTAATTTTATAGGTGGTTTTTCGTAAGTTGTGGTATTATTCCTTAGCCAGTCCGGTCCCCTCCACCATAAGTGATGATTTATTAATTCTCCGGCCTTTATGCCTCGTGAAGCGCAGTCAGCTGGATTCTCCTTTGATCTGACGTGGTACCAATTTTGTCCCTTTAAGATTTGCTGTATTCTTGAGACTCTATTGGCTACAAAGGTTTTGTATTTGTAAGGATCACCATTTAGCCATGCTAGCACTATCTCCGAGTCTGTCCAGGCAAATTGCTTTGCTAGCGGGATATTCATTGCTTCTGTAACCCTTCTCATGAGTTTGGCTAGTAGAAATGCGCCGCAAAGCTCTAGGCGGGGCAGCGAGGTTTTGATGCGAGTAGGGGCGACCTTTGTTTTTGATGAAATTAAATGTGTGACCACATTTCCAGCTGAGTCGTAGGTTTTTATATAAACTACGGCTGCATATGCCCTTTCCGAGGCATCACTAAAGCCGTGAAGTTCACAGGGAGTTGCCCTCGTTCTGTGATCAATCCATCGTGGTATAGTCAGCCTTTCAATTAATGGGAGTTCTCTTTTATATTCCTTCCATTTCTCGGCGATTTTTGTTGGGAGCCTTTCGTCCCATTCCAGCCCAAGATTCCATAATTCTTGGAACAAAATTTTCGCCAAGATGATTGTTGGCGCGAGCCATCCTATCGGGTCAAATAATCTAGCTGATTCCGACAAAATTGACCTTTTCGTTGGCTCATTTGGAGTTTCAGGCATATTTATCCTGAACGTGAAGTTGTCCGTGTGAGGGCTCCAGTGTAACCCAAGCGTCTTAATCGATTTAAAAAAATTTGTGTCACCTTCTGATTCCAAGAATTCCTTCGGTATATCGTGAAGGACCCTTTGATTATTAGCTGACCATTTCCGCAAGGGGAGCCCCGCTCCCTGCAGCATCTGTCTTGTCTCGTGAATTACTAAGCGAGCTTCTTCAATGGTATGAGCTCCTGCCAGTAAATCATCCATGTAGAACTTATTCAGGACAGTATGTGCACCTCTTGGGTAGGTTTCCCTTTGCTGATTTGCCAAATGCTGCATAGTTTTTACAGCTAAAAATGGTGCTGTTCGAGTTCCGTAGGTTATTGTTGTCAACTGGTACTCTCGTATAGGCTCCTTTTCCGAAAAGCGCCATACAATTTTCTGATATTCTTGATCTTCTTCATGTACCCATATCTGCCTGAACATCTTCTCAATATCTGCCTTAAAGGCAAATTTGAATTTTCTCCATTGTAAAAGCGTCTCGTAAAGGTCTGCTTGTAGCTGTGGCCCAGTGTATAATGTTGAATTTAAGCTCTCACCATTGCTGGTTTTTGCCGATGCGTCGAAGACCACCCGTAGTTTGGTGGTTGTGCTGTCTTCCTTCATTACAGCGTGGTGAGGGAGGAAACATTCTCCTTGAGATGATTTGTTCTTACATAACTTCATGTGCCCCATATCCAGGTATTTCTGCATAAAATCCTTATAGTCTGCTTCCAGCTGTTTATTTTTTCTAAATTTCCGCTCCATCTGGAAGAGTCGAGATATCGCTATCTTCTTACTATCTCCCAGTGGATGCGCTGCTAGATCTCTTTTAAAGGGCAGGCGTGTAATATATCGCCCTTCCTTATCTCTTGATACAGTTTTCTCAAAATACTCTATGCATTTTTTGTCCTCTTTCTTGAGTTCCTTCGGTTCATTGAGTTCTTCAATTTCCCAAAATTTTTGAATTTTCTCTAGGTCAATGGTAGTTATTAGGCTTCTTATGTTATTGTTACTTCACGCTCCACACCTCCCCGAAACAATCCATCCAAGCTTCGTCTGCTGTGCCAGCGGGGAATTTTCCTCACCCTTGAGAATACCGTCTAGCATTATTTCCCCATAGATGTCGGCTCCGAGAATGACGTCAATTTTCCCTTGTTTGTAGTATTCCGGATCAGCTAATATAATCCGTTGAAGATGCTGCCATTGTGCGGTGTTCGTGGTTATCTCAGGAATGAGCTGTGTTAATTTATCCAATATGAATGTTGTGACTGTCGTTTCGAAGTCGGACTCAAAGTGTGGCGAAATCTTCATGTCGATGCAAAATGTTGAGTTCTTATGTTGAGAATGTATTCCTGTTACTGCAACGTTCGTCTTCGTCCTTTTTAATCCTAAGCGTTGAGCTGCTCTCTCCGTTATAAAGGATGCCTGAGAGCCTTGGTCGATAAGGCCTTTCAGGGCATGCATAGAACCGTCCTTCGCTTCAATCTTGATTATTGCAGTTGCAAGTAATACTTCTGCCGGCATCTGTCTGCTTGTAGTGGTCATTGTGACTACTTCCGAAGTCTGAGGTCTCCCAGGATTTCGGTTTTCCTCATGAAGAAGTGTGTTGTGCTTTTGGTGACACTTCATGCATGTACTTTTGCTAGTGCAGTTCTCTCTGTCATGCCCCTTCCGTAGGCAGTTTGTGCATAGGTTGCTTCTTTTGACCGCTGCGATTCTCTGCTTTGGGGTCATAGATTGGTGCTTGCTGCATTTGAACATGCTGTGAGTACCACCACAAAATACACATTTTAATGCGATTGTTGTGTGGTATGCCTTGTACGGCTGCTTCTGTGTTATTATTTTCTTCTCTATTTTCCTCGCCCAAAATTCAATTGATTCCAATGATTGGAATCTAGTTTCCAAAAATGAAAACAGTTGAGCAAAATTTGGGATTTCCTTAGGATCAGCCAAGGATTGCTCATATAATCTATACGTTTCCTTATCCAGTTTTCTTGTTATAATATGAACCAGGAATGGCCCCCAGCCATTAACATCTATTTTTAGTGCCTGTATTGCTTGTATTGCTTCCTTTGTTTTGTCATGCAATACCTTCAGCTCTTGTCCAGATTCTCGTTGCATTTTGGGTTGGTTTAAGAGCTTATCCAGGTAGGTATTCAGTAGTAGCCTTTTGTTGTTGAATCTACTGCATAGAAGCTCCCAAGCAGCATTGTAGTTGCTGTCGGAGATCTCCAAGTGCTGAATAATTCGGCTTGCTTCGCCCTTAAGGTAGCACTTAAGGTATTGCATTTTCAGTGCATCACCGAGTTTTTCTCTCGAGTGTATCATCCTTACATAAATGTGGGAGGAATAGGTGATTTAATTAGAAAAGCTTTAGTTAAAGAGGTAATTTTATTGAATTCACGGATAATTCACAGGTAAGTTTTGAAAAAAAATAGTTAAGTTTGATCTGAACAAAGTTGAATCAATAATTTCGCACTGGATGATATTTTGAAAAAAAAAGGTAAGTATTAATTTACACAAGGCAAGAAAAACTTTAAAAGGCTTAACCATACGAGCGTGTCAAAAAGTTACTTAGCGGCTTAACAACTTAGCGCAGAGATCAGAACTGACTGCCTAACTCCGTTTTTTGGCTTTACTCGCTGGTTAACTCCTCTACGGGCTGATTCGGCTTAACGGGCTTAACGGGATGATCTCGTGATTTCAGCGGCTACGCTGCTAAGCTGCCCTGCTTATTGAGGAGGCTGCAACTCCTACATTCGGCTATCCTGACATCTTCATCTGACTCAGATGAATCTTCTTCGCTTTCTCCATCAAACCAACGTTTCATGTGATCGGCGGCTGAGCTTGTCGTCCCTGGTCCTTCGTGGTTTCCCACTTTTTGTACATCGTAGCGGTCTTTTCCTTTGATTTTGATAACCTTATATGGTCCCAAAAATTTAGGATAGAGCTTTGCGCCTGGAGCGAATTGTGTACGTTTGATAGCGACCAGGTCATTAATCGCATAGGTGGTGGCAGATTTTCTTTTCCTTCTAGCATAGTTTTTGTTTTCTTCTTGAATTTCTCTGATTTGATCCTTGGCTTGTCTTCTCATATCTGACCTGGATGCCTCAAATTCTTTGATGAACTCCTCGTCCAATAATTGTCTTAACCGATTGTCTTCAGATTTGGACATTTTTACACCTATGAGTAACTCGAAAGGTGTTTTTCCTGTAGCTCGTGAGATTGTTGAATTCAGAGTTTGCATGAGTTTCGGCACGTACTTAAACCATTTCATTGGTTCATTTGCACTCATTTTGGATAATACCGAGATTATAATTTGGTTCAAGCGTTCCACCTGGCCGTTTCCCCTAGGGATTCCTGTAGTTGTTAGCAGATGCTGGATCTTTCCTTCGTCGCAGTAGGTCCTGAACATTTGTGAAGTGAAGGCGGTGCCCCTGTCGGTAATAATACGGTAAGGGTTACCAAAAACTTCACTCTGCATATCTAATTTTTTTACGACTTCTTCGGATGTTGTAGATTTAACTGGATAAAGCCAACAAAATTTCGTGAAAGCGTCTATGATAACAAACAAGTATTTGTAGTTTTTTGCTGTAGAAGGCAACGGTCCTAAATGATCAGCGTGGTAGGTGTGCAGTGGCAAATCAATTTTTTCAATTGGGTTCAAATAGCCCTCTGGCTTTCCTGCCTTTCTGGCGACTAATATGCACCGAACACAGTTAGAAATTACATTTTCAACCCTCTTTGCTAAGTTTGGAATGTAATATTCTTGGCTTATCAGCATTTCGACTTTCCTTTTGTTGATATGACCTTGCTCGTGGCAATGTCTTATAATTTCCTTTTGCAATGACTTCGGGACAACTAGTAGATGATTCCCAGCAACAAATTTATAAAGAATACCGCTTCTAAGAACGTAATCTTCGTATTCTCGGTCCTTCAATACGCCCATAATTAACCGACACCACTCGTCTTTACTTTGAGCATTACGTATTTGTTGAAGCAATCCATCTTCAACGGAAAATACTGCCGGGAAACGACTTAGCGCGTCGACGTGCTTCATGGCTGTACCTGAACGATGAGCCACGGTACAATTGAATTCTTCCAGCTGGAGAGCCCATCTTGCCACCCGGCTACTTAAATCCCTTTTCTTCATTGTTAACTGAAAGGCTTTACAGTCGGTGAATATCCGGAACGATATGCCTAGTAGGTATGAACGAAGCTTTTTTAATGCTTTAATAATCGCGAGGACTTCTAATTCATAACTAGAGTAGTTTTTTTCAGCGGTAGTTGTTTTGAAGCTTAAGTAGAAAACAGGATGCCATTGATTATCATCGCTGTGTTTCTGCAGTAGCACTGCTCCATAACCTTCCTTACTGGCATCGGTGTGTAATTCAGTTTCAAAACGGGGACTGAAGAGCTTTAGCACCGGCTCTTTACATAATCTTTCCTTTAGTAGATTGAACGCATCCATTTGTAGGGGTCCAAATTCAAACGTTGTATTTCCTCTTAGTAAATTCGTCAACGGGGAGGCGATGATCGAGTACTGGGGCACAAACTTTCGGAAGAATCCTGTGAGGCCTAAAAATGCTTGCAATTGCTTTACGTTTTTTGGTACCGGATAGTGTTTGACGGCTGCAATTTTTTCCTCAGAGGGTTTTATGTTCCCTGCCTCAATAATATGCCCAAGGAAAGTGATGTTTCTAGTGAGAAATTTGCATTTTTCCCACTTAATTATGAGACCGTTCTCTTCCGCAATTCGTAACGTTTCTTTGAGTCCTTCTAAGTTTTGTTCTTCGTTTTCAGAGGGTATTATAATGTCGTCCATGTAAATGAATAATAGGCTTTTTCGAATCAATGGCTGAAAAATTGTATTTATGAAGCGCTGGAAGACTGAGGGGGAATTGCAGAGACCGAAGGGTGCTTTCAAAAATTCGTATTGCCCATCTGGCGTTACGAATGACGTGTATTTACGGCATTCCTCTCTGATATCCACATGAAAGAATCCGTTGCGTAAGTCGAGGCTAGTAAATACGCGAGCATCGTGTAAGCTTTCTAAAATGTCCTCCATGATGGGTAGGGGGTACCGGTCCTTGATAATTTTTTGATTAAGTTTACGATAGTCCACGCATAACCTTGCAGATCCATCCTTTTTTTTGGCTAGAACTACTGGACTAGCGAAACTTGAGAAACTAGGCCTTACAATACCTTCCTTCAACCACTGCTGTACCTGGTTATTTACTATCTCCCTCTCGTTGCTTGCAAGCCTACGTGGCTTTTGATATACGGGTACTTCATTTTCCAAGCTTATGGTCATTTCTATGCAAGATTTAACCGGTTTCTTAGGGGTATAATTGGAAATTAGAAATTCGATTTCTTTACGTAGCGCTGTATTAGCAATGTTGTCAGTGACTTTTGTGCTTGAGCTTTCTATCAAATGTACTACATCCATTTCCTCAAAAGCGACAGAATTTTCTAACTCAGGTTTTAAATTACAATGCTTGCTTATTGTAATCTTTCCATCTTCGATGATTAGCTTTGCGTTCCTTAGCAGATCCTTTCCAACAAGGATATCAGTTGAGATCCAATCATCTGGGACGATGTGGCATTTCATAACAAAATTATGCTTATCGATGCTGAAGTTTAGAGTACAAGAGCCCAGGGTCATTTTAAGATGCCTTCCGAAGCCTAGGAGTGGCGTACTAGGCCCTGTAATTTTGCTTAACGTAGATACTTTGGTATAAACCGATTCCCTTATTAATGATACGTCGCTTCCTGTATCTAAAAGTCCGCAATATTTTTTTCCCTCCAGAAAAATGTTAACGCGCATGTCCGGAGTCGTAATAATATTAACCTTAGGCACATCTGTGTGAGCTTTGTCCCGCTTTGGTTTAGGGCAATTAGGAGACATGTGCCCAAACTCATTACAGTTGAAGCATCTAGGTCCTTTAGTTGTTCTATGAGGGCAATTCGAACTAGGATGTGACTTCGCACCGCAGTTTGCGCATCTATCTTTGGATTGATTATTTCCCTTTTCCTTTTCGAAATTAGGCTTTGCTGCTTTTAGATTTCTTTCCTTTTTCATTGTTTCGTATACCTTAAATTTCTGTTTCAATTCATCCAAATTTTTTGCTTCATAAAGGGTTGCTTTATTTGAAACTTCATCTGGGATTCCCGTAACGATGTAAATGATTAAAGATTTATCATCGATATCTCCCTTACTCGCGATTTGTTTCATCGAGTACAAATATTCAAGGTACGACTCACCTGCATGCTTTTTGCGTTTCTCCAGGGCTCGATGAATGCTAATACTTGTTACCTTTTCGCTGAATTCCTTTTCCAAATGCTCCTTCAAATCTTTCCATGAGTAAATTCCAGTAGCCGATTCCACCGACAGCCTCGCAGCTCCCTTAAGAAGTCTCCTTGTGTACAGGTATTTTTGAACATCCGTCCATCCACAGACAATGGCGATGTCTTCGAAGTTTTTCAACCAGGTTGACACTGTCCTCGATGATTCTCCATTGAATGTTTCTAGTGCTTCTTCGACGTCCCTAAATACAAAATTGCTTCCACTTCCAGATGCTTCTAACTTCGGGTCTGGCATGGTCTCTGCGGTGCTATGAAATCTTATGTCGTCCGTTTCTTCGCGATCCTTTTTTGCGTCCGTGGGCTGACTTATTACACTGTCCTCCGATGTATTTCCACTATTAGCGTCACTTCGCGTATCGTGAAAAACCCAGTCTTCGTTTGACTCGGAACCTTCGCTCACTTCTCTAACTTTGCTTTCACCTTCGTTGTGAGTTGATTCCTTAAGCGCTATTGCTAGTCTCTTTATTAAATCCCGCTTTGTTTTATAGCGATACGATAGTCCGCGTTCTCGTAATAAAGTTTGCAATTCAATGGTAGTAAGTTTGTCTAGATCATCCATAAAATTCGTTCACACAAAAACCGAAATATTAACACAGCTGATCTTGTAACAAAATTAAAGACCGGTTAGAAATTTTAGCAACTACTTGCGGATAAAAGAAAATGAAATTTTAGATATCTAAATAAAGCACTACTGTTTTCAACGGTTTCTCAGGCCCTTTGCAACACAGAAATTTCGAGAACCTGTCCGCTAGTTTGCTTACTTCGGTACGCTTCATTAACTTCACTTCTTCAAATCACACTTTTTCTTTATTAATTGTTCACTTCCCACAGGTTCTATTGCGATTTGCAACCACTTCTGACACCAAATTTGTGGGAGGAATAGGTGATTTAATTAGAAAAGCTTTAGTTAAAGAGGTAATTTTATTGAATTCACGGATAATTCACAGGTAAGTTTTGAAAAAAAATAGTTAAGTTTGATCTGAACAAAGTTGAATCAATAATTTCGCACTGGATGATATTTTGAAAAAAAAAGGTAAGTATTAATTTACACAAGGCAAGAAAAACTTTAAAAGGCTTAACCATACGAGCGTGTCAAAAAGTTACTTAGCGGCTTAACAACTTAGCGCAGAGATCAGAACTGACTGCCTAACTCCGTTTTTTGGCTTTACTCGCTGGTTAACTCCTCTACGGGCTGATTCGGCTTAACGGGCTTAACGGGATGATCTCGTGATTTCAGCGGCTACGCTGCTAAGCTGCCCTGCTTATTGAGGAGGCTGCAACTCCTACATAAATGTCGTGGAATGTTGCCCACGACATGTAGGTACCATCAAAGTTCGGTACTAGTACCCTGGGCAACCTAACCGCAAGGTTGTCTGCTTCATCGTTGTCTCGTGAGCGTCTATTTTGAGACATGCTCTGAATTAGGACCGATGCTTCTTGAACTTCACTCTCTGCTATTCGATAATATTCCAAATTTTCTTCTGCTTGCATCTCGTTCTCCTCATGGATCATAATTTCCTCATGAAGTGAAGAAAATTTCTCCCAGGAATCTTCAATTGCCTTTTTTCTTGAGCTCGTAGTAACACTCAGATAAGTTACTTCCAAGGCTCCTTCTCACGTCTTCTAAATTCCTTTTCAGATTATCGTATCTGATCTCCCATCGTTTATACCTCAGGGTTTGTGCCTGATCAAGCCCATTTTCTATGTCGGGCTGGTGGTGCTGCCTCAACAAATTATGGGCTGTTAAGGTAAGTGGGGTGGTTGTGTTCCGACCTGTCAGGGGACCCGTTGCCGGTAGCGTAAGGCTATCTATGTTATTGCGTGGCCTTGTCGCTAAGGGAGTCCTTCCCATGGTGGGATCCGCTTTGCCTGCTGCTGATGCGACTGCGGTCGAGACTGTAGGATGTGGTGTTGCACCTCTTGAAGTGCCTTCCCCCATTAAGTTCCAGTCTGCTAGTAGCGTAGTTTCTCTAGCTACTTCTGAAACCCCTGCTGCTTGGCCTCCTATTGCAGAGTAGTCTGCGGTCTCTGAAGAAACGTCTCTGGCTGCTTGGCTTGATTCCCGGGCCGGAATCTCTCTTGATGCTTCTTCTAGAGCGCGTTGGTCTTCCTTCAGAAGTTGTGTGGCACTGTCATATGCCATTTTTACCTTGCTGTAAAAATCTTCGGAGAAGTACTTATCATCTGCTATGTTTAGCAGTGTCAACTCCTTATGCGCAGCCTCAAATTCCCTCCAATACTGTGAGATGGTACTTTGATGGCCACGTATGTAAGCTTGCGTTCTCCTCCTATTAGGCCCGTCTTTCCTCATGTTAGTGTAGGTAGACGGTGCTGATCATCTGGCCTAGCTTCGATTGTGAGTCTAGTAGATTGTTCTCCATGTCTGCTGATTTGTTTTTCCTCGAATGACCAAATGCTGATCACACAATGTGATTTAAGTGAATTAGGAAGAAGCGCCGCTTGCAGACTCACAAGCGGTGATAAAGAAAAGTCTTGGATGTCGCTTAGTTCCCAACTGAAACATAATTTATTATTTGCCTATACTTATACTAACTTAATTACCCACTCAGCGGAAGCAAATTAGCTCAGTGAGTTAAGTAATAATAACAAAACAATGATGATTAAGCGCGCAGGTGTGGCTGGTCTTGACCGAATTCGCCGTTCTGCGCATTCAGCAACGTAAGTGCGTGCTTGGTTTCTGTACTTCTTGTACAATGGTAGTATAATAAATATATTGTTGCAGTCCCTGCAATAGAAAAGAATTAATTACCTCTTTATTGGTAAATATTATAATCTTACTTTGTCGCAGCTTGACATGAACCCATCACCATAGAAACAACACAACGAAATCTCCATAACACATTACTCATTCGAAAATTCTAATCGCAGTAACCATGGCGATTAAATGTTTGATATTAATAACAGTAACCATGGCGATTAAATATTTGAAATTCATAACAGTAGTCATGGCAACATTGCCTAAAATTGAGTATAAAAGGAGATACAAACCAGGAGACAATCATTCTGAATCTGATAGTCTTCAGTGTAGCTCTCCACTATACCGCCAGGTAGGTTTCCACCGCCGAATTTTCATATATAGCTTGTAGGTTTCCACCACAAGTTATATATTAGTTACATAGAATTCCGATCCCAGGGATGGTCGAGTGCAGGTTTCCACCGCATTTTAGCATTTTTGGAATTAGAGTCTGTGGCGTCAGAAGTTAGCCACAGTTGGCCTGCTACTGTGATTTCCCTACTCGGTTGAATTCAGCAATCGTAGTAGTAGCAGTGGAAATCACAGTAGCCTGGCGAAAAGGCGATTTCTATAATGGAGCAGCCATTATAGTTAGTTATTCATGGAACGGCTCTCGAACTGGTTGAAATAAAATAAAACTAAAATATCCAAGAAAGTTTGTGTTTTTGATTTGCAGTAATTGACTAAATTGGTGACCCCGGACAAAAAGGTGAACATTTTTAAATAGTTTCCAGTGTGATATAATAAACATTTTAACTAAATAAAAAACAATTTCCGTCGCGTTACTAAAAAATAAATAAATGTGGCCGAAACAAAAAAAAACTTAATTTTCCGGTCGTGAATTAATTTACTAAATAAAGTTCATTTACGAAAAAGTTTTTTTTCCGCCGCGAATAATTATTTAAATAATAATAATTACTAAATAAATTATTTTATAAAATTTTCCGACGCGATCGATTTAAAAAAATATTTAATTAGTGAATTACCACAGCAAATCTTGCCAACCGCACAGCGACTTCGGTGCGAATTAAAGCAATTTTAATTATGGCCGAAGAATCTTCAGCTGATTTGAAGGCGCAGCTG
Organism: Machimus atricapillus; assembly: GCA_933228815.1. Lineage (NCBI taxonomy): Eukaryota > Metazoa > Arthropoda > Insecta > Diptera > Asilidae > Machimus > Machimus atricapillus. Next base: position 11,208,038 of record OW121788.1, read on the forward strand.
GACCTGCTCAAGACGCCGTATGATGCCCTTCTCCAGCAGCATCAGCAAAGCCGAGGACATTTGCAGCCCCAGCAATACCAGCAACCCAGTCAACAGCCCCAGCAACATTTACAGACTTTTGAAGAAAGTCCTGCTGTTTTCCGTGCAGCAATTCGTTTCCCTCCATTTTGGCCGGACAAACCCGAAGTGTGGTTCACACAGGTGGAGGCACAATTTACCATCAGCGGCATCACACCAGAGGCAACGAAATACAATTACGTCGTGGCTCAGCTAGACCTTCGTTGGACTAATGAGGTATTTGATTTTATTGCTAACCCTCCGCCACAGACCGAGCGATATTCTAAGCTCAAAGCAGAGCTTATCCGCCGTCTGTCGCTTTCGGAGGAACAAAGAGTGCGGCAACTGCTGAGTTCTGAGGAGTTGGGAGACAGAAAGCCCTCCCAATTTCTCAGGCACCTCCGTTCTCTAGCCGGTACCTCTCCGGTTAGCGAGAACATCCTGCGCACATTTTGGCTACAACGTTTGCCGTCTAACGTTCAGCAGATTCTGAAGGTCAAACCGAATCTGGTGATTGCTGTCTTCTGGACGTCCTCAGGGTTGACAGGAATTTGGTTGTAGGCCTTCACAAGGTCAATCACCGAGAAGATTATACACCCGTGAATCCTGTGGTTGAAGTCTTGAATGTGACGTACCGGGTAGCGATCTGGAACCGTACGCGCATTCAAGGCGCGGTAATCGCCGCATGGACGCCAGCCGTCATTTTTCGTGGGTACCATGTGCAACGGCGAGGTCCAAGCACTCTCCGAACGGCGAGCCGTACCCTCTCGGAGCATGGCGTCGAACACCTCCTTGGCTATGCTTAACCGATCTGGTGCGAGTCGTCTTGCACGGTACGATATTGGCGGTCCCGGAGTCGTCCGAATAATACGGCACATGCCAGTGTCAGGGTACTTACTGTTCCTCAGTCTACCTTCACTGACATTCTCAGCAAGTTCCCTCAGCTCATCCGGCCAGCTGGAGTTCCACGCGAAATGCGTCACTCCACCGAGCATTTTATTCGGACGACTCCGGGACCGCCAATATCGTACCGTGCAAGACGACTCGCACCAGATCGGTTAAGCATAGCCAAGGAGGTGTTCGACGCCATGCTCCGAGAGGGTATGGCTCGCCGTTCGGAGAGTGCTTGGTCCTCGCCGTTGCACATGGTACCCAAGAAAAATGACGGCTGGCGTCCATGCGGCGATTACCGCGCCTTGAATGCGCGTACGGTTCCAGATCGTTACCCGGTACGTCACATTCAAGACTTCAACCACAGGATTCACGGGTGTATAATCTTCTCGGTGATTGACCTTGTGCAGGCCTACAACCAAATTCCTGTCAACCCTGAGGACGTCCAGAAGACAGCAATCATTACACCATTCGGGTTGTTCCAACTCCCGTTCATGGGTTTTGGTTTTCGCAATGCCGGACAGACCTTCCAAGTCCAACGTTTCATTGACGAAGTCTTACATGGTTTGGATTTCTGCTACGCCTACATAGACGACATTTTAATTTTTTCAAAGTCAGAAGAGCAACACAAGGAACACTTGCATCAATTGTTCCGGCGACTGTCTGATTACGGCTTGCTGATAAACTCCTCCAAGAGTGTTTTTGGCCAGTCTAGCGTAACATTCCTTGGTTATGAACTGTCAGCCGATGGTGTACGCCCATTACCAGACCGTATCGCCGATCTGCAGTCCTTCCCGTTGCCTAAAACCGCTAAGGCCCTTCGTCGGTTGTTGGGCATGATAAATTTTTATCGCCGTTTTCTGCCCGCAGCTGCTGAACATCAAGCTCCCTTAAATGGTGCCGTCGCTGGTCTTCGTGGATCACAGCCCATTCACTGGACACCATCTCTCGAGCGCACTTTCGTCGCCTGCAAGGAGGCTCTGTCTAGAGCCACTCTTCTTCACCATCCGGTTTCAGATGCTCCGATTGGTCTTTTTACCGATGCTTCTAGCCATTCCGTTGGCGCTTGTCTCCAGCAGTTTGTCGACGGTTCCTGGCAGCCCATCGCGTTCTTTTCAAAAAAAACTCTCAAAAGAACATTCAAAGTGGCTATCGAATGCTCTCACCAAGACAGCAGCAATCCTGGGTGTAGAAAACACTGAAGAAGACCAGACGGTATGGCCAGCTTACTACCGTGAGCTGCTCGCCATATACGAAGCAGTCCAGCATTTTCGTCATATATTAGAGGCTCAGCATTGTACAATTTATACGGACCACAAACCTTTAATATATGCCTTCAAACAACGACGAGAGAAGCTTCCACCAGTTCAGCTTCGCCAACTGTCGTATATTGCGCAGTTCACCACGGACATCCGGCATGTAAGTGGTGCCGATAATGTAGTAGCTGACGCTCTATCAAGGATAGCAGCTATATCGGTGGAAGCTGTCGATCTTCGCGCACTGGCCCAATCACAAGAAAACGACCCTGAGTTCCAGCGTTTATTGGATGGCGGTTCGGCACTCAAACTAAAGCGTGAACCAGTGCTCGGATCAGATGTATTTATGTATTGTGATACATCCACAGCACGCTCACGGCCTTTCGTGACAACTCCTTTGCGGAAACAGGTACTCAATTCGCTGCACAACCTCTGTCATCCTGGAGTACGTGCGACCGCTCGACTTGTTTCGGAACGTTTTGTTTGGCCTAGCATCCAAGGAGACTGTCGTGCATGGACACGCGCCTGTCTGTCGTGTCAGCGTGCTAAAGTGACAAGGCATGTTCGCGCACCGCTTAGTACCTTCGCACTGCCGACAGATCGTTTTGCACACGTCCATATAGACATAGTTGGCCCTTTACCAGTTTCTGAGGGTTTCAAATATTGTCTGACGGCCACGGACAGATTTAGATATTGAAATTCATATTACAGATATAAGAGGCTATAATATCTCTGCTACAGACAAGACGCTGTAACATACCTCTTGCAGGGAAATTTTTAGAACAGCTTCCATTCCCCCTAGCGCCCGAGGAGAAAACCAGGCCAGGTCAAGGCCGGAAGCGGAGCGCGTTCGTTGAACCCATCCATCTTGCAAGTGACCTGCGGAATGAGCGGCCTGTGGTTTTTGGTTGGCGGTTTATTTTTCCCTAGAAAGTGTAGACAGTGAATAAAATTGTCTTAGGACTTTGCAGTTTTGCAATTATTATTGAATTTGAAGTTGTGGAAATTGTTATTATTGCACTTGAACTTGTTCGCTTATTGTCAAACCATAGTCGCGATCGCTGCGACAATAAAGTCACCCTATCCATAGAGCCGTGTTTCATTGGGTTTCCCGAATTCATCATCATCAGGGTTGACCTGTTTTTCAATGGACTAAGGACTTGGCTTTATCCCGTGTCGGTTCATCCCACGGGCTTCCAGGTAGGTGCCGTGCCCTCTTCTCTTTTACTATTGCCGCGGGAAGTGTGCTGGAGTGTTTTTTTTGTTCCCGACTGTCGTCGTACCGGGTGAATCGACTTGCACGTCGCAAACAGCTGGGCGAAATGCGCAGCTCAAAAATTTGCAGCCAGCTGTGCAGGGCGCTCCGCTAACCGGTCCCCCTGCCCCCACTTCGCAAGCTCAGCAACACCGTGAGGTTGCTGCAATATTTCTTCTCTCCGCGAGCGAGCCACTCTAACAACACCTATGTACACGCACACGCATTCCACCGCGGCCATATTGGGACGTGATCTCCCCGACAAATTTGGTCAACAAAAAACACTTTCCACGGAAAAATTATAGGGAGCTAGCTTACCTGGAGAAAAATCGGTATCCACTCCCGCGTCGTCCCGTGACCTCCTGGTACGGTGATAGCCTTCCCTGGCGGCATCCGCCTCGCCGCAACCCCTCCGCTGCCCCTGGAAAAGTCAAAGAATATCACCACGATTGCCGGAGTTTCTCGCGGGCACAAGTTTTGTCACGGAGCCCTGCACTACACTGCACAAAAAACGTCATTTCACTGGGTTACACGAAACTCCCGCCGCGCACAGCTCATAATTTGAGCCGACTTTCGGACCAAGCATAAACCGATCGCCGACGAGAACAAACTGCCGCTGGAAAGTAAACAGCGAGTGAGCTGACTGTGCCGCCGTGTAGTTCAGGCGTCCGAGAGTAGCGAAGGGGAAAGTTGCGTCAGCGGGTCGACCTAACTCTGCCAGCAATCAGCGGGGCAGGGTTGCCAGATTGCATCGCCGTCGGAATTTTGTGTCTTAGCAAATTTTCTTTTGTCCGCAACTTGAAGACTCCATCTCGCATAAATTTATACCCAAACAGAGTTTGCTCAATAATTCAGCAGAGGGCAATTCGGTGTCAGGTGTCAGGTGTGGGGTACCCGATCGAAATTTTAAAAAATTTCATCTCCACACTGCGGATAAAAATACCAGATCGAACAAAAGGAAAAATCCGGAGTTGATTTAGGAGTAATGGCTGATTCCGGACGAGGCAGTTTGTCGCCTACGAATAATGTTTTGAGGCTAGAGGGGACTACAAAACGAGCAGGGACGACTGATCTGGGGAGAATTATGGTTCAGCAGGCTGAACAAATTCGCAATAACCCACCACGGCCTAATTCGCCTACACTTACTCAGCAGTACGATGTAAACAGCTTAGGCCGCATGATGGCGCAGGAAGCGGAGCAAATCAGCGCCCTCACGGCTACAGTAGGTGCCATAGCTGAAAAAGTGGCACAATTAGAAATGGGTCACGAACGTGCGGTACAATTTACCTTGGATCAGCTTGCCTCCGAACCGACTCCTCCGTCTCGTCATGATCCTGGACCGTCGCAACAAACGATCTTGCCGAATGTCGACCTAATTTCCCTCGTAGATGTCCCACCGCCAACTGTCCCTTCCGCCGAGGATGAACCGAAAGCCGAGCCCAACCACTTCGACCTCCCCCCTTGTACGTCCTTGCAAGTAGAACCCCGACGCCTACCACAACCGAGTCCCGCCTGGGTGCCGCCGCCACCCCCTCAACCGTGCCACGACCGCGTTGTATTAAATCCGCTTCCACCATTGGAGAACCGTGCCACGCCGCATCGGATATATTTGAAGCCGAAAGACTACAACGGGAAAGAACCCTGGACTACATACAAACGGCATTTCGAGGCTGTGGCTCGCGCGAATAACTGGTCCCCGGAGCTCAAGGCGCTGTACCTGGTACCTTATTTGACAGGCAACGCCTTCGCTTTCTACGAGACTTTGCCGGAAGGAATAAAAGAGAGCTACGGGAAACTGACTGCAGCTTTTGGAAGTCGCTTCAGCGACAACTATCAGCAGGCAATGGCTCACATCCATACAACTCCGGGGGCGAATACAGAAAGCCAATGAAACCCTGTCAGAGTTCGCCACGGAGGTGCAACGTCTCACTTATTTGAGTTTCAGTGAGGCGGCTGAAGTGACTCGCAATAAAATTGCTTTGCCGCAATTTATCGACAGAATCGCGGATCACGATACGCAGCGCCGGGTACGCGATGCAGTACCGGAAAGTTTGGAGGCCGCCTTGTCGCACGCTATTAGGGTGGAAGCTAGTCGCGATGCGACGAGGATTAGCCGCCGGAGCCTGAGACCGATTGACGGTCCAATACTTCCCCATCGAAGAGCTGGACGAAATTCGGGAAACCCGGGAAATACGGGAAGCTCGCAACAGACAGGAAGCTCGCAGCAGTCGGGAAACTAACTTCGCCTAGGCTCAAGGAGCGGAGTCTAGGCCGTCCCAAAAAACGAGCTCACAAGAAAATCGGAGCGGTTAAAGTTGTGCCAAAGGACCAGGAGCGAGCGAGAAAAACCGCCGAAGATCGCTAAAGCCTCGTCTACTCACGACGCGCCAAACTCGTCCCCCAGCGCCATCGTGGAACGACAAGTGTGTGGCACCGTACAGTGGTTCGGGGTGAAGAAGCGGTATGGCTTCATAAAGAGAGACGACACCGGGACAGACATCTTCGTCCACGCCACGGATATCTTGCGAAAAACCTCGAAGAGTGGTCCCCTTCCTTGCGGAGAGGCGAGAGAGTGGTATTCGATGTTGACCGGAACGAAACGCGAACGAGCGCCGTGAATCTCACCGGGCCCGTAGGAAAACCCGTTAAAGGCAGATCCTACTCGACGGGAAGGAAAAACCCTCGCCCGTCTAGACCTGTTAGCGTCTCGGCTGATGGGCAGCAGGCCTCGACAGGAGATGTTACGCTCACTCCACGACCACCGGCCTTCGCTGACCCTTTACCTACGAGAACACCGGGAAACTAGGGCCCACTGATCCGACGGGGCTGAAATCAGTGGGACAATCGGCCCCCTTACAATCTCGATCCGAGCTCTCGGGGTCGAAGCGCCCTCCACCACCGGTAAAATCAACGGGGTCGAGTGTAACATGATCCTCGACACAGGCGCGGTTCGAAACATCGTCCATCCAGCCGTGCTTGAAAAATCTAATCGAAACCCCAACTTATCGCCTACCACCGCCCGCATTCAGAGCGTTAGCGGAGAACTGTTTCCTGTCAGTGGCACCACCGAAGTCCATGTGCAGTTTGTGAACTTCTCGGCCACGCACGAAGTTATGGTAGCATCCATTTCCGACGAATGCATACTGGGCATGGACTTCCTCACTCGACACCATTGCAATCTGGATCTCCGCTCCGGGTTACTCACGGTCGACCGGAAAATAGTCTCGCTTCACCGGAGATCCCTCGATGCCCTTTGGTTTTGGTGCTACCGAACCCCTCCTGCCCGACCGGATTGACAATTTTCCGTCTCGTCCTCCAAGGATGGGATATTCCAGGCCCTAGTAGTGAACACGTCCTCCGAGAGCATCGAAATATCACGTACGACCAGTCTCGATACATTGGAGCTGAACCCAAAAGTCGTGGAACCAGCGCAGGACCTACCGTGTTCCACTCCGCCGGGACTGCTACAGCTTATTGAGAGCGCCGTGGCCGTCCTCACCACCCCCCAACGCGAGCGAGCGGAAAACCCTCTGGGAAAATAAATCCTGTGAAGGTCGACCAGTAATGGAGGTCGGCCTCCATTTAAATTTTATTTAAATTTTAAATAATCTATAATTTATTGTTTCTATTTATATTTTATTTTCACTTTTAAATAATTTTGAAATTTATTTATTTTTAATGTTTATATTTAATTTTAAGTCTTTTACATTTTGATTATTTTCACATTAGAAGTTTACCGGCCGAAGTCAAATCCAAAACTGAACTTTTCTATTTTTCAAAACAACAGAACGTCGTGGCCTACTCGATTTTCACACAAATTTCACAGCTTGCTTTTATACAACCCCTGGATGATGTGAAACTCGGGAACTCTTGAGAATCTGGGGCACGTAAAATCGGGGTCACCAGTAATATGGGGGTTAAAACTATTTTATTCCCATATCATATATGTAATTGTTTTATTATTTTAATATTTTATTATTTTATAACGATGAGGATTTTATTTAATTTTTTTTATTATCAAGCTTCTTTTTTAAATTAATGTATGGTTTTTATGATTTAATAAATTTTAGTTTCAATTTTTAATTCTCCTCCAGTTAGAAGTATTAGCTGAATAATATTTTTTAATTTTTTATTTTTCACAACGCCTATTTCGGTACCTTTCTCCACCTACTTCAATTTTAAAGAAACAAGTTATAAAAATCAATGTGTCGTTTTCACGAATGATGCCGCTACACCGCTTTTAATGTGTTAGGAACTTCTTCTCGGTTGCGTTTTCTTGGAATTGGGCCCGTTGGAGGTTTGTATTTATAAACCCGAAACTTCCACACCACATAAATCAGGATACAGACCGAGATGGCAGATCCGATGTATGCTATTGAAAATTGATGCACCTCGTGGTCGGGCAGACTAGACGGTAAGTTGCTATTTTCCTGTTGAAGTCGCAACTGTGCTTCCACCTTCTCCCATGCGAACTGATGGATGTGATAAGTCGAGAAGTTGTCCTTGATATATTCGAAGCGCTCGTTTGCAAAGTCTTATACTTCCACTGCAAACCATTTCTCCACTCCTTCCAACACGGCTTCGTCAAAGGTAAATCAACCACAACTAACTTAGTTGAATTTACTAATTTCTGCATCACTGCTCTTGAAGCCGGAATGCAAATTGATTGCATTTTTACAGATTTTAGTAAAGCTTTTGACAGAATCAATCATAATATCCTTATCTTCAAGCTTTCTGTTCTTGGTTTTCCCACTGTTTTTGTAGATTGGATCAGCTCTTACTTGTCTGGCCGAACGCAACGAGTCAAATTTCGTGAAGCTCTTTCTGACGAAATAAATAACACTTCTGGTGTCCCTCAGGGCAGTCATCTGGGGCCCTTGCTTTTCATTGTTTACATTTTAGTGAATATTAAACACAGACTTTATTTGATTATCAGAAGATTTTATTTTGCCAGCTACGTCCTGCTTACAAGCCTTTTCCGAGAAAACTAAAAGTAAATGGCTGCTCCATTACGGCAATGCTTTTTCAGCCAGGCTACTGTGATTTCCACTGCTACTACTCCGGTTGCTGAATTCAACCGAGTAGGGAAATCACTGTAATGTAAATGCGATGCAAACAGCCTGAGACCAACGCACTCGGTTTGTTGGTAAACAAACGACAAACCGGCACACTGCCGAAAACGCGAGCCAAGCAGAAAACATGCTTGCGCCGATTAAGTTACGCCAAAGTACTTAACGCGGTCAAAGAAGTGTTTAAGTGCGATGCGATATGGGTCATCTCGTGCAATGCACTTGAGTCGGGTCAGGCCAGTTGCATCACATAAAATTGATGATTTATGTTAAGCATTGAGTAAGTATTGGAAATATGTGTGACCCTTAGGTAAGCAAATGATTTGTATAAATAGGCTAAGAATTTTGAATAAATCGGGATTGTTATACTGACTTTTCGTCTATACACTTGGTGTGGCTTATAGCGGCACTTTGCTTTACAATCCCTGGGAGTTTTGCTCTTTAGCTTGCTCCTAAAGGAGTTCTGCCTTTTAGGCCGGCTCCGAACTCTCCTCTTTGGATTCCAGGCCCCCTGCGCATTCACCGCTCACTATCTTGGAGCTCTGTTAAGAATAACTTCTTTGGGGACATCACATGGCGACCGTGACTGTCTAGAAGATAGACTCAGAACCTAGCGAGACACAGGATCCATCCCAGCATATGGCAAACAAGGAATTGGATGCAAAATTCAACAGGCTGTGCAGGCACGCTCAGAAACACTTGCCGGAGCAACGCACCAGCGAACTTTCGCTATACCCGGGAGGACGGCTTTTGGAACCGTACATCCCCCAGCCCGTAACCCCAGCCGAAGAAGAGGTACCACAATACACCGCGGGGCCGAAGAAAATCACATTGGAAGAATACCGAAGGAGGACAGAAAAGAAGACACTGGTAGCATCATCGAAGGCTACGAATCAAATACAAAAACCAACGCGAGGAGGAAAAAGAGCGCGATTAAGCAAGGACGTACGGAAGTACCAGGAACTCCTGAACATCGCAGGAACACAACAGGAAAAGATTAAGTACGAAACCCTGCTAGCCCTAACAAGGAGGGAATTAAATAGGTTAAAAAAGGGAAAAAAGATTTAACTTTTGTAATTGAATTCATTTACTTTTAATATATTCAAAGACAATTGTAAAATAACATATGTATATAAAAAAAAAAAAAAAAATAATACTGTTTTTAATAAGAATCAAAAAATTAACGAATTGTAATCATTTAGCAATAGCATCTAATAATTAATAATTGATTGTAATCATTTATAGATTAGCAAATAACTGAAAAAAAAAATACATTTTCTATATGAAATAAATAATTAGATCTTAAAATATGTTTGAACACCAAGGTTAAGCAATATGGGTGGAACTAAATCTAAACAATCAGATAATAACGGTGAGATCGTGAACAATCTCGTAATTAAAGACACGCTATCAGTTGAAAACAAAGAAATACTCATCTTGCTTTTGATTTTGGTTGTAATAAAAGTAATTCAATTAATATATACATTTTATAAAGATCACAAAAGAAGTCTAAAGAAAAGATATTTGCAATCCCCGACCGTATTAAAGGTTTAAAAAAAAAAAAAAAAAAAAAAAAAAAAAATGCGGGATTATATCATAATAATGGTTGTAGTACTTTCAGTAACAGCATTAGGATTGATACCAGCAAGATTTGTTTTCGATAAACTAGTAGAATATTCAAAAAATCACCCATTGCGCCTTAAGTCAACACCACTCGAATGGAACAACTAGACAAAATAATAATTGAGTTACAAAAAGTTCAAACAAATTTTAACAAATGTAAGAATCGTCCATATACCGAAAGAACATTACAGGAAAAAGAACAATTAGTTAGGAACCTCTACGAAGAGGCGAAAAAACATATTAGCATAACAGCTAACGCGGAAATTATACTGGTATTAAAAACAAAATACCAACAAATTAGGGAATTGGTATATAGCATCTTGTCAACAATTGAAATTCAACGAAAATCGAACAAAATGACATTCGACATAAGGACAGCAACTGCACTCGTCCAGCAGTACGACGGTAGTGAGGAAAATACGGAAGCATTCGTAGAATCCTTAGAACTGCTAGATGAACTTACGTCAGACGAACATAAAAGCGTCATGATTAAGTTCATTAAAACGAGAATCACAGGAAAGGCTAAGCAGGCAATAACTCCAGAAATGAACACTGTAGCCCTGATTAAAGACAAAATCTTGAGGAAATTTTCAGCAAAAATCTCCTCAGATGCTGTACTGGCGCAGTTAAAATCTTGCCAGCAAGGAAATAGGAAGCTGGCAGATTTCTCAGCTCAAATAGAAAACCTATCAAGACAACTCACTAAAGCATTCATTTCGGAAAAAATAGCGACGGGAGAAGCAGCCGAGAAATTGGCTGAAAAATTCTCAATTCAGACACTCGCTAATAATGTGTCGAATAAGGAAACATCACTGATACTAAAAGCTAGCAACCTGACCACGCTAGCTGAAGTAGCAGCAAAGGCAGTGGCTGTAGATAAACCTCAGCCAAGTAGTGTGTTACATTATAATAGCAGGCAGCCACAAAGGTTTGCAAGCTATTCAAATCAGTATGGAACACGCTACAGAGAAGGATTCGACAGGAACAGAGGACGATGGCCAAGGCAGCAAAATCGAAGATTCGATAATAATAGATGGCGAGCGAATGCAAAATTTGGGAACCAGAATTATAATCGCTCCAGCACTAATAACATGCCGACACAGGGAAGGCAACAGTATAACAGGAACCAACAAAACAACAGAAATATCCGGCATTATGCATCGGGGGAACAGCAAACCCCCCAACCACAAGAGCAAACACAACGGTTGGGGGAGGGATCGCAGACAAATTAAAAATTTTTTCTTTTAATATCTCAACTACAAATTTCGTTAAAGCGTATACAGATATGTGCAGTTCGGTATGCACATTCATTGTCGACACCGGGGCCGACATTTCAATTTTCAAGCGTGGAAAAATAAGTAATGAACAGCATTACTATCCAAAAAATACCTGTCTGATACAAGGCATCACTGAAGATGCTAAACAATCGATAGGGGCGACATACACCACTCTTACCTTCAACGATCAGTTTTCGATCGAACATTTATTCCAAATTGTAGACGATAGTGTAGCCATAGAGGCAGACGCTATTTTAGGACTAGATTTCCTAACAAAACTCAAAGCTTCTATTGATTATGACACCTGGACGCTTACACTAAATGCGCCAGGCAAATCAGTAGAAGTACCCATATTGAGTGGTCCAACACCCAACTCCATCGTACTACCACCTCGATGCGAGATAGTACGAAAATTATGCCCTCTAAAATCAGACACTGATAGCATTGTCGTGAATGGCCAGGAAATTGAGCCAGGCATTTTCATCGGAGGAACAATTACTTCCGCAAAAAGTCCCTTAGTTAGAATATTAAACACGACAAATAAAACTATTACTCTACGAGAGCCCAAACTCTCAGTACAACCACTTGCTGATTTTCATATACTCAAGAATCAGCATAAAGATAAGACTAGATCAGCCCAGGTGATTGAAAAAATCGACCTTAACTCAGTTCCGGAATACGCAAAACCTCAGTTTGAGGAATTGTGTCAGGAATATGAAGACATTTTTGCTCTCGAAAACGAAGCACTCTCTACTAATAATTTTTACGAGCAACAAATCGAATTGTCAGACCAAGTACCCGTATATACTAAAAATTATAGAATACCAGAAATTCATAAAACAGAAATAAATAGCCAAGTGGAAAAAATGCTTAAAGATAATATCATTGAAAATTCTATTTCACCTTTTAACTCGCCTATATTGTTAGTACCCAAAAAGTCCACCACTCAAAACAAGAAGTGTCGGTTAGTAGTCGATTTCAGGAATTTAAATAAAAAAGTACTCGCAGATAAATTTCCATTGCCACGAATAGAAGAAATTTTAGACCAGATGGGTCGAGCGAAATATTTCTCAACCCTTGACCTTATGTCTGGGTTCCACCAAATTTCACTAGAAGAATCTTCTAGGAAGTATACAGCATTTTCCACCAACCAAGGCCACTATCAATACACTCGACTGCCATTCGGACTCAATATTAGCCCGAACAGTTTTCAGCGAATGATGACTATTGCTATGGCCGGTTTAATACCTGAAATCGCATTTTTATACATTGATGACATAATAGTCATCGGATGCTCACAAACTCACCATCTTAAAAATTTATCAGCTATATTCAAAAGATTACGAGAAAGAAATCTTAAACTTAATCCAGAGAAATGCAAATTTTTCCAAACTGAAGTAACTTATCTTGGTCATACTATCTCAGCACAAGGGGTAAGCCCTGACAGTTCAAAATTTGAAGCAATTAAAAATTATCCAGTACCCAAAAACGCCGATGAGGTCAGGCGTTTTGTAGCATTTTGTAATTACTATCGACGGTTCGTACCTAATTTCGCAGACACTGCACTTCCTTTAAACAAAATGCTCCGTAAAAATATAAAATTCGAATGGTCAGAATCTCAACAAAAGGCCTTCGAAACGCTAAAAGCATCACTTATCTCACCTGCAATTCTTAAACACCCAGATTTCAAAAAACAGTTTATTATATCCACCGACGCATCAAATACCGCGTGCGGTGCAATTTTAGCTCAAAATTTCGATGGACAAGAACTACCTATCGCATACGCAAGCAAAACATTTACACAAGGGGAACGTAATAAGTCAACAATTGAAAAAGAGCTTACAGCCATTCATTGGGCTATCACTTATTTTAAGCCATATATTTATGGCCGAAAATTTATAGTTCGATCAGATCATCGCCCGTTAGTATTTTTGTTCGGGATGAAAAACCCTACATCAAAACTAACGCGCATGAGACTGGATCTAGAAGAGTTTGATTTCGAAATCCAGTATATTAAAGGCAAAGAAAATTCTGGACCCGACGCGTTATCCAGAATTAAAGTTGATTTAAACGATCTAAAAGAAATAAGAATACTACAAGTTAAAACGCGTTCAATGATGAAAAATCAAACACTAACCGAAAATGAAAATTTGAATGCCAAACTCCAAAACCCGCAGCCTGATCAACTGCGTATCACGGAAGCATTGGCACCATCTGAAGTAACGAAATTACCTGAATTAGAAATCGACGTCGAAGAAAAAATAATAGAGCTCAAAATAAAATTAAATAATACAATATTATATAAGCGACATGAGGAATTAAAAGATACCCAATCAGTAGAACTTGCACTAGAGCAAGCACTCGAAAATTTGGAGTATTACGTGAATAATGAATTTCAGGCCAAGACCCTGAAACTCTCTGCAGGGAGTCAAATCTTTAAATTTATAAATATAGTCGCATTTAAAAGCCTAGGAAACAAAATATTAAAAGAAATAAATATCTCCTTATATAAACCTCAAATCTACATTGAAGATCCTACGAGGATACAACAAATACTACACGACTTTCACTCTACCCCCACAGGAGGACATTTAGGACAGGCAAGAATGTATAAAAAATTAAAAGATATATACGGATGGAAAAATATGAAAAAATCAATAGCCAATTATGTCAACCGTTGTGAGTTATGCTTAAAGAACAAACACCAGAAGCACAACAAGGAACCAATGGTTATAACAACGACACCTACAAAAGTCTTTGATATAGTGTCAATAGACACAGTAGGCCCGTTTACGAAATCACATAATGATAATAGGTATGCAGTTACCATCCAGTGTGATTTAAGCAAATACATCGCAATCATACCTATAAAAGACAAAGAAGCAAATACAGTTGCTAGGGCATTAGTTGATGGATTCATATTAATATATGGACCAATGGGTAAAATTAAATCCGATTTAGGTACGGAATATAAGAACCAGGTTTTCTCAGAAATCTGCAAAATTTTAAAAATTGAACAACTTTTCGCTACTGCAGCGCATCCAGAAACAATAGGAGCGCTGGAGAGAAATCATAAATGTCTCAATGAATACCTAAGATCATTTGTGAGCGAAAATAAAGACGATTGGGACAGCTGGATACCCTATTACACTTTTTGTTATAACACCACTCCTAACACGACACACGGTTACACTCCATTCGAACTGGTTTTTGGCAAAAGAGTTAATCTGCCTTCAGAACTAACTATTGACCATCCAGATCCTATATACAACCACGAACTTTATAGCAAAGAACTCAAATATAGACTTCAAAAAACTATAAACAAAGCAAGACAGCAACTTGAATTATCCAAACAGAATAGAAAAATTTCAACTGACGGGGACAGTAAACCCTTATTGCTAAATATTGGTGACAATGTTTTAGTTACCGCTCAAAATAGAAAGAAATTAGATCCATTATACAATGGACCATATGTAGTTAAGGCATTAGACGAAGTAAACTGTACCATAGAGGATAAGGCTAAAAATGTAATAATTACAGTTCATAAAAATAGATTAAGGAAGGTAGATAATTAGGAACAAGTACATTACATAAAATTATATTAAGAAGAGTAGATAATTAGGAACAATTACATAAAATTATATTAAGAAGAGTAGATAATTAAGAAGCATGAGTAACATAAAAGCTAAGCAATTTAAGTAATGGAAAAAAATTATCATAAGAAAAAATAATAATGTAATAATGCCAGTAATAATAACAACAATACGGGTCACACATAAGTAGTACGAATTATTAGTAATTTCAATTATATAACCATAGAAATATCATATTAGAGTAAAATAGTTACTGACAAAAAAAAAAAAAAAAAAAAAAAAAAAAAAAAAAAAAAAAAAAAAAAATTTCTTTTAGAAAATTTTTTTTTTCCCCGTAAAGGGAAAGGTGTAATGTAAATGCGATGCAAACAGCCTGAGACCAACGCACTCGGTTTGTTGGTAAACAAACGACAAACCGGCACACTGCCGAAAACGCGAGCCAAGCAGAAAACATGCTTGCGCCGATTAAGTTACGCCAAAGTACTTAACGCGGTCAAAGAAGTGTTTAAGTGCGATGCGATATGGGTCATCTCGTGCAATGCACTTGAGTCGGGTCAGGCCAGTTGCATCACATAAAATTGATGATTTATGTTAAGCATTGAGTAAGTATTGGAAATATGTGTGACCCTTAGGTAAGCAAATGATTTGTATAAATAGGCTAAGAATTTTGAATAAATCGGGATTGTTATACTGACTTTTCGTCTATACACTTGGTGTGGCTTATAGCGGCACTTTGCTTTACAATCCCTGGGAGTTTTGCTCTTTAGCTTGCTCCTAAAGGAGTTCTGCCTTTTAGGCCGGCTCCGAACTCTCCTCTTTGGATTCCAGGCCCCCTGCGCATTCACCGCTCACTATCTTGGAGCTCTGTTAAGAATAACTTCTTTGGGGACATCACACACAGTAGCAGGCCAACTGTGGCTAACTTCTGACGCCACATTACCCCCTTGCGGAGATTTCTGCGCACTCACAGACCAGCCTGAAAGCGCTCCGGGAACCGGACTTTACGGCCAGCTCTTGTGGTGCGGGAATTTGCTGCTGGTTGCGATCTTGAGTGCCGCAGAATAGAGGTTGGAGCTGCAGGTGGTTGCAATGTTGAGTGCCGCAGAATAGAGGTTGGAACTGCAGGTGGCGATGAGTCGGGGCAAATTGTGTCAGCAGGAGCGTCCTCATTCAAACTATAAGCTGGCTTGACTCTATCCATGCTGACCACAACGTCGTGACCTCGCCGGCGAATGGTGACCGTCTTCTCTGTCCGTCCGACGACCGGGTAGGGTCCAGAGTAGGGTGGTTGCAGGGTCCCTCGCACGCTGTCATCGCGAAGCATGATCTGTGAAGCGTCCTTCAGATCCTTGAAGACAAAGATGCTTGGCTTCGCATGGCGTGAAGCAGGTTGAGGTCTCAGTTTGGACATTGTTTGTCGCAGACGTGAAACAAAATCTGATCCCTCGCTGCTTGTTGAAGGGGTAAAATATTCTCCTGGTAAACGGAGTGGCTCACCATAAACGAGCTCTGCAGATGATGAATGCAGATCATCTTTCCATGCCGTCCGCATTCCAAGTAGCACCAGTGGCAGGGCCTCTGTCCAGGATGCGCCAGGATGACACATAAGGGCAGCCTTCAGTTGCCGGTGTGGCCGTTCTATCATCCCGTTCGCGCAGGGGTGATATGCTGTGGTCCTAGATTGCTTGAAACCAACGAGCTTACCAAGCTCTTGAAATAGTGAGGCTTCAAACTGCCGACCACGATCAGTGGTGATGCGATGCGGAACACCAAAGCGGGAGATCCAAGCGGTGATAAGGGCTTTCGCTATTGTCTCGGCGGTAATGTCTGCGGTTGGGTAAACTTCAAGCCAGCGTGTAAACCTGTCCGTGGCCGTCAGACAATATTTGAAACCCTCGGAAACTGGTAAAGGGCCAACTATGTCTATATGGACATGTGCAAAACGATCTGTCGGCAGTGCGAAGGTACTAAGCGGTGCGCGGACATGCCTTGTCACTTTAGCACGTTGACACGACAGACAGGCGCGTGTCCATGCACGACAGTCTCGTTGGATGCTAGGCCAAACGAAACGTTCCGAAACAAGTCGAGCGGTCGCACGTACTCCAGGATGACAGAGGCTGTGCAGCGAGTTGAATACCTGTTGTCGGAAAGGAGTTGTCACGAAAGGCCTTGAGCGTGCTGTGGATGTATCACAATATATAAATACATCTGCTCCGAGCACTGGTTCACGCTTTAGTTTTAGTGCCGAACCGTGATCCAATAAACGCTGGAACTCAGGGTCGTTTTCTTGTGACTGGGCCAGTGCCCGAAGATCGACAGGTTCCACCGATATAGCTGCTATCCTTGATAGAGCGTCAGCTACTACATTGTCGGCACCACTTACATGCTGGATGTCCGTGGTGAACTGCGCAATGTACGACAATTGGCGAAGCTGAACTGGTGGAAGCTTCTCTCGTCGTTGTTTGAAGGCATATATTAAAGGCTTGTGGTCCGTATAAATTGTGCAATGCTGAGCCTCTAATATATGACGAAAATGCTGGACTGCTTCGTATATGGCGAGCAGCTCACGGTAGTAAGCTGGCCATACGGTCTGGTCTTCTTCAGTGTTTTCTACACCCAGGACTGCTGCTGTCTTGGTGAGAGCATTCGATAGCCGCTTTGAATGTTCTTTTGAAAGTTTCTTTGAAAAGAACGCGATGGGCTGCCAGGAACCGTCGACAAATTGCTGGAGACAGGCACCAACGGAATGGCTAGAAGCATCGGTAAAAAGACCAATCGGAGCATCTGAAACTGGATGGTGAAGAAGAGTGACTCTAGACAGAGCCTCCTTGCAGACGACGAAAGTGCGCTCGAGAGATGGTGTCCAGTGAATGGGCTGTGATCCACGAAGACCAGCGACGGCACCATCTAAGGGAGCTTGATGTTCAGCAGCTGCGGGCAGAAAACGGCGATAAAAATTTATCATGCCCAAAAATCGACGAAGGGCCTTAGCGGTTTTAGGCAACGGGAAGGACTGCAGAGCGGCGATACGGTCTGGTAATGGGCGTACACCATCGGCTGACAGTTCATAACCCAGAAATGTTACGCTTGACTGGCCAAAAACACTCTTGGAGGAGTTTATCAGCAAGCCGTAATCAGACAGTCGCCGGAACAATTGATGCAAGTGTTCCTTGTGTTGCTCTTCCGACTTTGAAAAAATCAAAATGTCGTCTATGTAGGCATAGCAGAAATCCAAACCATTTAAGACTTCGTCAATGAAACGTTGGAAGGTCTGTCCGGCATTGCGAAGACCAAAACCCATGAACGGGAACTCGAACAACCCGAATGGTGTAATGATTGCTGTCTTCTGGACGTCCTCAGGGTTAACAGGAATTTGGTTGTAGGCCTTCACAAGGTCAATCACTGAGAAGATGGTACAACCATGAATCCTGTGGTTGAAGTCTTGAATATGACGTACCGGGTAGCGATCTGGAACTGTACGCGCATTCAAGGCGCGGTAATCGCCGCATGGACGCCAGCCGTCATTCTTCTTGGGCACCATGTGCAACGGCGAGGACCAAGCACTCTCCGAACGGCGAGCCGTGCCCTCTCTGAGCATGGCGTCGAACACCTCTTTGGCTATGTTTAACCGGTCTGGTGCGAGTCGTCTTGCACGACACGATAGTGGCGGTCCCGGAGTCGTCCGAATGAAATGCTCGGTGGAGTGACGCACTTCGCGTGGGACTCCAGCTGGCCGAATTAGCTGCGGGAACTTGCTGAGGATGTCAGTGAAGGTAGACTGAGGAACAGTAAGTACCCTGACACTGTCATGTGCCGTATTAAACGACTGTCCGGGCGCCGAGAGGCCAGTTACGCCATCAACTAGGCGGCGGTGGCGGCAGTCCGGAAGCAAGTTGTAATGCGCCAAAAAATCGGATCCTAGGATGGGCAGGGCCACATCAGCGACAACAAAACGCCAGGTAAAGTCACGACGAAGCCCTAGATTAAGGCTTAAGGGAAGTTCGCCGTAAGTTTTGATGGTTGATTTGTTGGCAGCGCTGAGTTCAAAGTCCGTGGCTGCACGACGGTCCTTCAGAAGAGATCGGGGAAAACACGATAGATCGGAGCCGGTATCGACAAGAAATTGCCTTTTGGAAGTGCGATCTGTAACGAGAAGGCGGCTCCCTCCAGATCGGCAGCCAGTCGCCGCTGTTAGTGGCTGCCGGAGGGGTTTCCCGACTTGTATGAGCATGGAGCAATGCAGTTCCGAGCATTGGTACCAAAACGGCGATGATACCAGCATACACGCTCACAGGATTCGCCGCGATGAGAAAACTCTCGTTTACCCCGAGATCGTGAGCGCTCCCGAACTCTTCGATTAATTGAAGAATCTCGGCGACCGGTGTGGAGCGCTGCGACCATATGGATGAGCTCCTCGATCTTCTGCACCAGTTGTTCACCATTATGGACTGGCTGAGCCGGTAGTGCTGACGGCGCACTGACAGCAAACGATGAAGTCGGTGGATTCACCTGCATGATACTGTCCGCAATATCTGCAGTATCATCTAAGGGCAGATTCGGCTTCACCTTCAGAATCTGTTGCACGTTAGACGGCAAACGTTGCAGCCAAAGTGTGCGCAGGATGTTCTCGCTAACCGGAGAGTTACCGGCTAGAGAACGGAGGTGCCTAAGAAACTGGGAGGGCTTTCTGTCTCCCAACTCCTCAGAACTTAGCAGCTGCCGCACTCTTTGCTCCTCCGAAAGCGAAAGACGACGGATTAGCTCTGCTTTGAGCTTGGAATAGCGCTCAGTCTGTGGTGGAGGGTTAGCAATGATGTCGAATACCTCATTAGTCCAACGCAGGTCCAGCTGAGCAACGACGTAATTATACTTCGTTGCCTCCTGTGTGATGCCGCTGATGGTGAACTGGGCCTCCACCTGTGCGAACCACACTTCGGGTTTGTCCGGCCAAAATGGAGGAAGACGAATTGCTGCACGGAAAACAGCAGGACTTTCTTCAAAAGTCTGTAAATGTTGCTGGGGCTGTTGAGGTTGTTGACTGGGTTGCTGGTATTGCTGTGGCTGCGAATGTTCTCGGCTTTGCTGATGCTGCTGGAGAAGGGCATCATACTGCGTCTTGAGCAGGTCTAGCTGCGCCTTCAAATCAGCTGCAGACTCTTCGGCCATATTTAAAATTTAATTAAAATTGTTCTTTTTAAACCTGTTCTGCTTCGTGAGGAAAGGTGAGGTTGGCAAAAAAAAATGTTGCTGTGGTTATTCACTAATTAAATAACGATTGATTGGCAACGGGCGCCGGGAAATTTTTGGAAAAAAAAAATTTATAATAAATTATTTATTAATTATTATTTAAATAATTATTCGCGCCCAAAAAAAAACTCTTTTCTTTTAAATGAGCTTTATTAACTTAATTCACGCCCGGAAAATTAATTTTATTTTTTTTTTTTGTCGGCCACATTTATTTATTATTTTTTATTTTTTACTAACACGGCGGAAATTGTTTTTTTATTTAGTTAAAATTAAAACACTGAAAACTATTTAAAATTGTTCGCCTTCGTCGGGGTCACCAATTTAGTGAATATTAAACACAGACTTTATTTGATTATCAGAAGATTTTATTTTGCCAGCTACGTCCTGCTTACAAGCCTTTTCCGAGAAAACTAAAAGTAAATGGCTGCTCCATTACGGCAATGCTTTTTCAGCCAGGCTACTGTGATTTCCACTGCTACTACTCCGGTTGCTGAATTCAACCGAGTAGGGAAATCACAGTAGCAGGCCAACTGTGGCTAACTTCTGACGCCACAACATCAATGATGTATCTTTGTTATTAAACAACTCGAGGATCCTATGTTATGCTGACGACGCCAAAATTTTTAGACGTGTTTCCAGCGGGATGGACTCTGATCTTTTAAACTCTGACTTAGACATCTTCTATAAATGGTGCTCTATTAACTGTCTCGACCTTAATATTAGTAAGTGTACCTGTATGTCTTTCTCACGCAGGAGGGTTCTTCTGAACTTCACCTACTCCCTCGACGGTTATCCTCTTTCTCGAATTGACAAAACCAAAGATTTGGGAGTTGTTTTGAATTCTCGGATGTCCTTTGAAGACCACATTGACGCCATCGTAGCCAAAGCTAATGCCACCTTGGGGTTTGTTAAAAGATGGTCCAAGGAATTTGACGATCCGCACATTACTAAAATACTTTTCTGTACATTTGTTCGCCCAATACTCGAGTATGCTAGCCAAGTTTGGTCGCCATCTTATGCGACCCACATAAATCGTATTGAGGCTGTTCAGCGGAGATTCTTGCATTTTGCTCTTCGTGGTCTCCACTGGGCTAACCCTACTTCTTTACCGCCTTATTCCGAGAGGCTTAAGCTTTTATCGCTTCAGTCCCTCCAGGAACGTTGAAACATTTCCAGAACTGTTTTTGCATTTCACTGCATTCAGGGCTCAATCAATTCTCCGGAACTTTTAAATCTTTTTAACATTTCTGTTCCGTCTCGCTCATTGAGGACTCATGACTTCCTTTTTGTACCTCACCACAGCACGAATTATGGTTTGAATGAGCCGACTTCGTCAATGTCTCGCCTCCTTAATTTGCATTATCGCAATATTGACTTCAATTTAACAAGGGCTCAACCACCAAGCATACAGTATATAGAAAACTCATCTCTAACAAAAATTTGTCGGACGTGCTTTTTAACTTTTTGCCTTCGATTGGCTCCCATCGTGTTCATTTTACCAGAAATGAATCCAAGAATTCATCCGAATCCAGAGCTCGGCACCGACATTACGCTGGCCCGTGATCTGCGGCTTGGGAGCTGTTGTGACTCATCTGTATGCGTTGGAATATTTACATCTGAGCAAGCAGGTGTTTGTGCCCATTGCGCTCGATCGTAATTGATGAATGCAATTTCGGGTGTGCGGGGCATGAAGGGCAACAGAGAACGACGACGAACTGATCGACCGATGTAATTCTTTTTAACCGACTTCCAAAATATTTTCTTCAAATTTGAATGGGACCACCTCAGGACTATACCCTTTCAAAAAAAAAAAAGATTTTTTAAAATTGGCCCACAGTTGGCGAAAATATCGGTGAACATATAAAAAAAAAATATACAGACGAACATAGAACCTCTTTTTTTTGGAAGTCGGTTAAAAACAATTTTAAATTGTCCACTTGCTCTAAACTACTTTTCTTTTGAATTGTAATCTATGACTTTATTATTTTCAATTTTGGTAATGAAGAAGATTTACCACTTGCACAGCTTTCAATTAATTTTTCTGCTAACCATCTGCTATTTTTCCTTATTAAAATTAGAAGCAAGAAGTGTAAAATGTATTTTCTATGTTCAAAGCAGGTATTGAATTCGTCAAACCAAGTTTCGTAATTCTTATTTTTCTTAGTTTCACAAATACATAAGTCGAACAATTTCTCTTTAATATTCTGCAAGGTACAAAATTGTTTGAAGTTTTCACTAAAAATTTTAGTGTGAAAAGAAATAACTGAAAAAAATTCATCAGTTGGTGCTTTAAGCTGTAGTCTCTGACAGGAATAGTTTTAGTTAGTTAGTTAGTTTTATTAAAAATGCTTCACTTCTGTTAACAGTCAAAATGTTCTCTTTAACTAACCTTTTACAATTATCGCAATTATTTTTTTGTAATATTTTGAATATTATATATCCAGCAAAGTATCTGAGAGAATTGTGGTTCAACTCATCTTCAACATCATCTGAAAACGGTACTGATTCTTCAAAAATAGATGCATCATTTATAATTGAAACATTTGGTGAATCCGAAAATTGTGAATTATTTTCAGCATTCAATGCCATATTATTAATTTCTTCCTGACATTCATTTAAAGGAGGTAATATAAAATTATCTTCATCAGGCTCGCAATTCGAAGAATTTGTTTGGGCACTAATAATTTTCATAGATAAAATTTTCGCAACAATTAAATTAAACTCATAGAGTGTTGGGTTATTATTGCTCATTCCCCTGGACCTTATTAGGTAAAAAAGATTTTCGATGGCATCAGTACTTAACCGTGAAAGAGCTATATAAAAAATTCCATTTGAATCGTTCCATATGTCTTGGGAAAACAGCAAAATTGACGATATAGTGAAAGTTATTCCCTGTAAACAGAAAACCTTTGTTTTTGAACAATATTTAATATCCTGAACATAATTGTTCATTTCTTGCAAATAAAATTGAATATGGTTATTTTCACATAACCCTGAACGGTAAAGATTTTTGTCATGTAGGACATGACTGTTTAAACAGTCAAATAGTTTATTTATTTTCTCTATAAATTAGGCAGTAGACAATGCTATATTTTTGCAATTGTCAAAATGTCCGATTTGAATTAATGTTAGTATGGCCGATGCGACAGTATGACTAAATATTTGTGTTGCATACTTCCCTTTCATTTTTTCAAAAGTATTAGGGTAAATGTGTTTAGATGTTAATTTTGGACAAAGTCTTGTAGAACTACTATTTGAATCTAACTCATATAATTTAACAATTATGCTCCATGAAACTCTGCCATCAGGGGTTTCCATATCATTTTTTATCCAAATATTTCGTAAAGATGTAATTAGATGAGGAGTATCATAAAACCCATATACCTTTTTGTCGTTAAACAAAAAATAAGGAGACTCAGGTGTTAAAAACAGTTTAGTGAAACAGCTCCTATTACTTGATCCTTGATCGCAAGCTATACCTCTAACATTTAAACCAATGGATTCAGCTGCTCTTATATTTTCCTCAACAATTAATTTCAGCCTATCTGCTTTGAGTCCAGTTTTAGAAGCATAATAACTTATTATGAACTTCCAATTAGAGTGTAGGCCACGTAGCATAAAAACGCAAATTTCTTTTGAAAGCTCGCATTGTTTATTTGTTCCATCATCTACAAATCCTTGAATTTCGTCTTCATGCGAATTATACTGTAAACCTTTCTTAATTGCAATTTCATCAAACAATATAATAGCCTCTTTACTTTTCGAATCCATATTTTCTACAACTTTTTTTAAATTATTTAATAAATGTTTATTTATGCCTGGTTTTAATAACTTTATGGGTGCCCATCTGCATAAAGAGGACTTTGAAGGCAAATTTAATTCAAGGTTTTGCCTCATATAGTTATAAGTTCTTGCAGAATAAAAGTTAATGCTTTGGGCAATACACTTTTCTTTTTCTTTCCACACATTCTTTTTCTTTAATAACATTTTACAAAATGTTTTTGAATTTTCAGAAACTCCTGGCACGTTATCAATAAATTCATCAATACCAATTTTATTAACCTTTTTTTTTAACATAAGCAAGGGATTTTTCTTTCTATGTTTATCTCTCTTAATAGTGACTTTCAGACGATAAATTTCATTCAGTCTTTCTTTGGCTATTTTGATTTTCTTTTTGTATAACTTTAAAGTATCTGTATACTTTTTTCTATAATATAATTCGTTTCGCTCTTTTTTTAAACAATAATCACAAAATTCCTCAGCCTTTTCAATCATATTTACTGACGAATTTTCACAAACATCTGTATTGTTCTTGACGTTTAAGTCTGCGTTTAAATCGCTTTGTAAAACTTGTGTTACATCTTTACTAAATTTACTCAAATCATCGTTTATATCTTTCCATAATTCCTGCTTTTGTTCACAATTAAATTTTATCAAATCAACCATATCATCAGATTCAATTTTCTTTATGACGGTTGTACTTGTTTCACATTCCTCTTCAAAATCGTAAGAGGAAGATGGCACTGCCAAGTCACTGCATTGCTCATCTTCAAATAATTTGAGAGTTGGTATGGCGTTAGCTTTCAATTTTTTTTTTCCGAAATACATTTTTTCAAAATGTAAATTACATATCCGAGCCTTGTCAACTTATAATGCATTTTCCGCCGTATCTTCGTTTATCTATTTTCCCAGAACGTTTTTCCATTATGCCAGTAATCGATAAACCAGTTACAAAAATTGCCAAACTCGTAATCAATAAGAGACAATGTCGATATCAAAAGGTCAGTAATGAAAGCCAAAGGTCGTCAACAATAAAAAGAATTGCTAAGGAAAGCAACCAAAGTAAAAAAAAAGAGTAAGTTTAGAATTACTCCTAATCAAAAACCAAAGTCGTCAATAAGAGGAAAATGTAACAAATAACCAAATCCAACTCAATAAATCCGTAATCGTAATATCCAAGAAAAGAATAGCCAAATGTTGATACCTATAATAATAATATGTCGCAATAATCGCTCAGAAACACTACGGTGCATACGCTTTCAAAGTACAATCCGTAATGAGAATGATTTTTGGGTACATCGGTCGATCAGTTCGTCGTCGTTCTCTGTTGCCCTTCATGCCCCGCACACCCGAAATTGCATTCATCAATTACGATCGAGCGCAATGGGCACAAACACCTGCTTGCTCAGATGTAAATATTCCAACGCATACAGATGAGTCACAACAGCTCCCAAGCCGCAGATCACGGACCAGCGTAATGTCGGTGCCGAGCTCTGAATTCGGATGAATTCTTGGATTCATTTCTGGTAAAATGAACACGATGGGAGCCAATCGAAGGCAAAAAGTTAAAAAGCACGTCCGACAAATTTATGTTAGAGATGAGTTCTCTATATACTGTATGCTTGGTGGCTCAACTGAAGAGTCAGCTTTGCTAATGTTTGCTAATATGCTTTGTAGTAATCAGTGTATTTGATGAATCTGCTTAAATAAATAAATAAAATAAATAAAATAAAATAAATTGAGTTGCGCAACTTCTTCTGGTAACACGATCTGAGTAATGTTTGTGGCCGGGATGTATGAACTTCTAAGCACAGTTGGATAAACATTGTGGCTTTGGATGGTGACTTGGTTTTGCTTGATGATGCAGTTTCCTTGCACCTTTAGAATACCAGAGCCCTCGATCGTCATTGATGTTACGTCACTGCCGCATGCTACCTTGATCATCTCAGGCTTCCGTACGGAGTATACCCATTGATTTGGGTTGTTTAGCTGTATCCACTGTGAATCTCGCGGAAAGCCTGTAATTCTACATGTAGAAGGCAATTGCATATTGTTGATGAGATCCATTTCGCAGGAGCTTTGATTTGAACCCCTTTGGTACACAGGATGGTTCTGCTTACACATGGGATTGTCATCGCGAATTGATACACATGATTGCAACTCTTGCTCGGTGATTGGGTAGTATTGATCTCTATGCAGATTTACTACTAAAAATGGCGATGAAGGAGCCACCGCGACAAATGTGTCATTTATTAAAAATGGAATTGACAAAACCTTCAGAAGTTCGAACTCTTCTGTATTTAGCAATGGAATGCTAATTTTAAACATGATGCGGTGTGTCATCGCCTTGGCTGCTACATCCATAAGGGTGTACAGTTGCACTATATTGTTTTCGATTCGAGGGAGTTTCAAGGACGGTCGCAGGTTGGCCTTGATGATAATTAGTTGTTGCTTGAGTTGCTGAGGCGTTATGAGTTTTGGGCTGATTCGTCCGTGCTGAGATTGTACAAGAACTTCGATGAGTGACGTCTGCATTCGTTGTATGTTCGAGGTGGCCAGTAACATTTGAGTGGTCAATGATGTGAATAAGGCCGAAAGCTTTTGTTGTCGGAGCTCTTCTTGAATCCTGGTGGTGCCGTTGTTCAGTTGAGTAATGTGAGCTTGCATTGAGTTAAATTGCCGCGCAACCTCTTCTTCAGTCTTTTTGATGACGTTTATGCTAGAGTCGATTATTGTGGTTTGATTGCGTATAAGCTCCAGCAAATGGTCCTCGTTCTTTCTATTGTCATCGATTGTTTTGGACATCCTTTCAGCGTATTTTGAATCTAGTACGCCAAACAGACTGTTCGCAATGTTGCCGACGATATTTAGTGCACCTCTTTTCTTTCGCGGTGCCAATGGTTGTGGAGATAATAATAACTCCTTCCAATATCCTGCCATCTCATAGTAAGAGATGATGTTCCATTCGTTCGATATTATTGAAACAGATCCCAGATTCTCGAAGTAGAACCCCGGCTGGGATTTAAACGGTTTTTTCTCAATCGGAGCCTCGGTTGTTAGTGCATGTGAGTGCAGTGGGTAGTACCGTAGCTATGGCAGACATTGGGGATATTCGAATACTCTTCCTAGGCGTAGGATTCTCGTCCTGCCTTGCTGGTTGCTCGTGAGCTCCAGAGGTGGTTTTGTTTCCTCGATGGTTGCAGGGACTGGATCACCTGTGTCGACTGGAAGCGGAGCGAGTCGATCGATAGGCCTGCGTAACACGCTTTTAGCTGTGCGCACGTCTGCTACTCGGATAAGACCATCTTCTCCCTTGTGAGTGGAGACCACGCGACCCAGCGGGCACTTCATGGGTGGCAGGTTATCCTCCTTGAGTATCACCATTGTCCCGGGCTTGATGTTTTCAATCTTTTTCCGCCATTTCTGCCGCTGTTGAAGCTCATTGAGATACTCTGCCGACCAGCGCTTCCAGAACTCGTTCTTTATGTGTGCAACTAATTTCCATCGGATGAGTAAGGAGAGTTTTTGCGGAGTTGCCTCGGGATGAATTGTACTTGCCAAGGGTTCGCCAATTAAAAAATGTCCAGGCGTCAGCGCACTTAGGTCATTGGGTTCTGATGACGGGGTGTTAACGTGAATTTAGCACCGCTTCCACCTCCGTAACCACTGTCTCCAATTCCTCGTACGTGAGCGACGCGGCCGCAACGGATCGTCGTAGCAAAGTCTTTGCGGACTTGACTGCTGCTTCCCAAAGACCCCCGAAGTGGGAGCTCGGGGGGGGGGGGGGGTATGAAGTGGAAATCCATGCCACGAGTGCCACATAATGACTGTATCTGATTCTTAGCCCTTTCAGAATGTACATCCTTCAGCCCCGTACATGTACATCCTTCAGCTCCGCCAGCTGAGCTTGCGCACCAATGAAATTGGTAGCATTGTCACAGTGTAGATGTCTGCAGCTCTGAAGAGGTTTATGGCGAGAAGAGGACCTTCTCGCCATAAACCTCTTCAGAGCTCCAATGAAGGCGTCCGTGGTTAAATTTGCCACAAGTTCTAAGTGTACTGCCACAGATAAATAATACAGATGCCCAGTCGAATAGGGCAGAAATTTCCAAAGTTGCCGAATTGTCTTTTGCTTGGGCACATGCATATAGCGACATTTTAGCTCTCAGGAAACCAACGATTTGCACCAGATATTGCGAAGAATAGGGAGAGAAATAACTAACGCAACATTTTGCAACCTGAGCTATCATTTGGTCGAGGGCCCCAACATCAAAGCAGCGGGCAGTTTTTAGAAAAAGTGAGCGAAGCAACATTTTACCATCTCTTCATTCTCAGTCTTGTGATTGTGCGCCCGCCGGTGAAAACGAGATTTATTTGTGTGAGCGCTGACGTCCTGTATGTAGGACGGAGACAGAGTCCTTTGCTTTCGCTTGCTCTTATCATTCCTAGTCCCAGGCATTGCCAGGACCAGAGCGCGAACCGCGAAGGCACTTCAACTTCTAGCACTCGTTCGGAGCGTCTCGCCGACATTCGGAGATCCCGAACATATGCTTCGGTTTGGGAGTTCGTCTGCACTGCACATCTCCGTCCCCCCAGACCAGACAAATTCCATGAAAAAAAAAGAGGGAGAAGAGGATTAAACTCAGCTGAGAATTGTTTGTGAACTACCTGCGCGCATCGAATTTATCTGTGGGGTGGGGTGGGTGGGTGCTGAGATTGCCTGCATGAATGAAAATTTCTAACAGGTCAACACTAAATTTGCAGCCAAATAAATCATTTCTACATTTATTTTTCCGCAGATTACGAATTCGAATAAAAACAAAAAAGTTAGGGGTATAATGAACGAGTAAATTAAATAAGTTTGACCAAAATAGAAAATGTGTTAATTTCCCTTGGATTAATATATTTTTAAAAAACCGTGATTAAGTGACTTCATGGACAACTTTTTCAATTTTCTACTATGGTATTATTTTAATGCCTCATATTAAGAAACATTCAAAGGGCAAAAAGTAGAAAAGTTATCCCTCTCTAATTAATTAAATTTTGTAAAAAGGGTGACTAAAAAATTCTTTCAGAAGTTTTCTGAGATATTATTCTAAACCTACATAAGCTTAAATACTACGTATATATACTCGTATACCCTACAATCTGCACCTTCCTTCATTCATATATCTGCATATGTAATTTCTTGATTGAGAGATCACGAGTGAGCATTGTTGCGGAAATGGGCTTTGCAATCTTTAATTCGCAACATTCATTTGCTGCGCAACATTCCTTGGCTAGAGAGCCGAAAACTTGGCTAGCGAAAATGTTGCATTGGTTCCACTTTTCAATGCAGTGGCTGGGCATCTGTATTATTTATCTGTGGTACTGCCTTCGTGGCAAAACAGCAAAATACTGCTAGATATGACTTTTGCGGCCTTTTCCCTCTGACCGGATAGTGAGTCCAGACAGGCCCACAGAAGTCCACCCCTGCCCCCTGCGTTGACGAAAGGTCGACCGGTTTGAACTCGTCGCGCCGGCAGATCTCCCATTCATTGCGATAATTGTTTGGGCTTTGTTCTGTAGCATCGCAGGCAGTGTTGGACTTTATAGGCCGTTCTCCAATGCGCGGACCACCCAACCACGAACGAACCAAAATCGCGCCATCTCGTCCCACATGAATGTGGCGTCATCTTCCCTCTCGCTCGTGTTTTCGTCAACATGGCTAACTTTTTCTTGGTGCGTGTTAACCACATAGTACTAGTTGACCATTCAGCAACGATATTGTACCAGAATAGTGACATCGCCGCAGCTTTTCCGCCGGTTTCCAAAACATCAGTGCACTAATTATAACACGAAGCACTTATAAAAATGTGCACGGTAGTTTCAGGAGAATATTAAAAGTTAAATTGATAAGTTTGTCCGCTTAAAAAGTGGTAAAAACGTCTACATTTAACATTTGCCCGATTGTGTTTTCGCAGCTGACAGGCACAACTACAGGCAAGGGCTTATACTTTACACGGGATTCAGCATTTTCGTTCGGTGGATCGTGGTTGGGTGGTCCGCGCATTGGAGAACGGCCTTATGAAGCGATTCATGTAGGCAACAATTCTCTGTAGCTTCCGAAATGAGTTTATGTGATTGATTGTGTCGAGTAGATTCTGTGGTTTTGCTGCTGTGATGGATGACAAAACCGTTTACCGCGATTCAGGAATGTTTTCCAGCTTCGGAGTGTGAGCTGCTGGCCAAACTGATTCTTGGCCATGGAGGAAAGGTGGCCCGTAGTACCAAAGACAATTGTCCTTGAGCTTGCCGGGACTTATGCCGCGCAACAGTAGGTCGGCCGGATTTTCCTTGGACTTCACTTGTCGCCACTGTTGAGATGTAGTCAGCTGCTGGATGGCGGACACTCTGTTGGCGACAAAGGTATGCAAGGACGATGAAGATGAGTTGATCCAGCAGAGGGCTATCTCCGAGTCAGTCGAGAAAAAGGTGCGGTCCATGTTTACGCCTAAGTCTGTTTGGATGCGTGCTGCTAAGTCGACTGCCAATTTTGCCGCGCATAGTTCCAGACGAGGTATCGAGAGAGTCTTGAGTGGTGCTACTCTGGATCTGGAACATAGCAATTGTGCTGTTATAGTGCTATGCTGGTCTGTTGTTCGAATGTACGCTGTCGCCCCAAACGCCTTCTCGGACGCATCTGCGAAGACGTGAAGTTGCATTGTGCCCGGCGTTTTATGAAGACATGCATGCCTCGGAACACATATTTCATCCAGCATCCTTAATTCTTCTCTGAACCGGTTCCACTCAGTGTGCGGAAGCGCAGCATCCCAATCCAGCTTTAGTAACCATAATTTTTGCAAAATCAGTTTTGCCAGTACTGTGGCTGGTCCCACTAGACGACGAGCTTTTGAAACCCTCTTGTGAATTTCGACCTTCCTTTAAAAATACACGTCATGGCGCAGATTTCTCTTAGCTTAACTACCGTACGCAAACGAGGTCTATAATTTCAGATTTGCGAGATTACTTCGGCCATGGCTACTTTAGTGGATCGTTTTCTCCCTCGCGAATCAGTAATACGATCAACTTTGCTTGGGCGTTTTTATGTTTGGGATATGCAAAGACTAAACCACTTAATTTACTTCACTAGCTATACTTTTATTTAACTCAATTCACAATTTAGTTTGTCCGCGTGTGTGCTGCTCGCTGTCATCACCGGAAGAGGTCAGTCACGAAGTTGGCGGCGAGCAGCAAGCATGGCGAGCGGCAAGTTGGCTGCGTTCGGACATTGCTGCGTTCGGACGTTACTGCGTTCGGACATTACAGGCGTAATGATAACATTTCAGTCTTTCGAAATAATGAATACGTTCCTACCTTAGAAATTTCTTTATTGCGCGAGAGCTATTGTCGCAAAGCGAAATTTAGTTAGGTGAAACGCAGAGAAACCATAAAGCGATAAAAGTACTGTTGCAGTCCCTGCAATAGAAAAGAATTAATTACTTCTTTTTTCGTAAACATTATGATCTTACCTCTTGCAGGGATATTTTTAGAACAGCTGCATTCCCCCTAGCGCCCGACGAGAAAACCAGGCAAGGTCAAGGCCGGAAACAGCGCGAGATCGTCGAACCCAGCCATCTTAAGAGCGACCTGCCAATCGAGCGGCTTGTGATTTTCTTGGTTTGCGGTTTTTTCCCTAAAAAGTGTAGATAGTAGAGAATAGAATTGTTATAGAACTTTGCAGCTGAGGAATTATTATTGAATTGGACTGAGATTTGACTTGAATTTGTTTTAGTGACATTGAAATTGTTCCCTTATTGTCAAACCGTAGTCGCGATCGCCGTGACAATAAAGGGCTCGCATCAATCAAAACCGGTGTTTGTTTTGGCGATTCCCGAGTGCCCCCCGGACAATTCCCCAGGGGCGCCTTACTTTTCAGCGGGCCAAGGACCACTTAGAGCTCGGCTAGATCCCGTGTCGGCTAATCCCACGGGACTCAGGTAAGTGCCGTGCCCTCTTCTCTGTCATTATTGCCGCGGGAAGCGTGCCGGAGCATTTTTTCGTGGCCGACTGTCGTCGTACCGGGGGCATCGACTTAAACGTCGCCAACAGCTGTGTAAATTTCGCAGCTTAAAATCTGCAGGCGGCTGTGCCGGGCGCTCCGCTGACCGGGCCCCCTGCCACCCACTTGCGAGCGCAGCAACACCGTGAGGTTGCTGCAATATTCTTCTCTCCGCGCGCGAGCCACTCTACCAACACCTACACACACACACACACATCCCGCTGCGGCCACATTGGGACGTGACTTCCACGACAAAGTTAGTAAACAAAAAACTCTGGCCACGGGGAAATTGTAGGTGTTCAGACTCGACGCCTCACTTAGTTCATAAGAATATAAATTTATCAGATGTAAACAAACATCAATTAGGTAGAGCAATATGTACAGCGAAAAGCTTTCCCATGCGCAGGCAGTTTCAATCGTGTCACGGGCAGGCCGCGCCAACAGCTCGGTCACCCAGTTTTCGAGCGCGCTTCGCCAGCACTTTGGCTGGCACCATTGCGTACTTACGAAAGCCCGCCGCAATTGAAATGCGCACAGCTGACTTTGCACCGGGAAAGACTTTACGCTTCCGAATTAAGTAATTTAGATATTAAGTAATTAGTTGTTTACATGCAATTCGCTATAAATACTATATTGCATTGAATAAACGGACCAATCTGGAAATACGTCTTGTCTGTATAACACGGGAGTTGAGCTCTTTAGCTACTCCCTTCTAGATTCACAGGAGTTGAGCTCTTTAGCTACTCCCTTCTCGGTTCACAGGAGTTAAGCTTTTTAGCTACTTCCTTTTGAATCCTCATCATAGAGTCACAGCTCACATAGCTGCTCTAACAAAGTTCCAGTCTTCGCATCATCGGCAACACATCATCCCGAGTCCCCATCAGAGACATTGGATCAACAGCAACTAGAGGCACAAGCGAGTGATCGACGGCGTTCACGTTCTATCACAGCTTCCGCTTCGAGCGATAGGCAAAAGAGCCATCGTAAACATTGGTGACCCCGACGTGATCATCTACGGATCTTGATGATTCTGCGTCTCATTCAAACGATTCACTTACTATGGAGACGTTGGGAGCAGTTCAGGACAAGACTGGATCCGCCATTCAGGCGATTGTTTCTAACTACAAGAAAGATTCAGCTGATCGCAAGACTTTGGACTACTACAAAGAGAGTCTGAGGCGGCTCCAAGAAGCCTGGGATTCTTTTGAGGCCACAGATAACCTCATTCGAACAAAATTCGGAGAACAATTGAACCATCCGTACTTCGAAAGTGATTATTATGAATCCATAAGGAGTATCTATGAGGAATATTCTCAAATTTTCCAAGAGAATATAACCAATTTCACGGGAACTACGGACTCCCATCAAGGAGCGAGGCTCCAGGCACCACCCATGGGACAACAAAATCCAACAACAGCCTCTAATGAAGGGGCTAAGAGCAGGACACCTTCAGCATCGGCTCGAAATTCAAAAGGGGCATCAACAGTTATCCAAGAATCAACAGTTGGCTACAGATCATCCGCACACAATCAAGGTACTGATGCCGACGCTGAACTGCTATTAAAACTCGTACGAAAGCAACGGGTAACAATAGCATCATTGACAAGGCTCCTGAATAGGCTAAAGCAGGACAATCAGCCGTGCTCAAAGGAAGCCTATGAAGAGAAGTCATGCACCATAAAGCGCTTCTGGGCACAAATCGAAGCGTTCCAGCACAACATATCGGAATTAGCCGACGAAACAAATATTGATGGCTACCAGGCAGATGAATACTACAGTTTGGAGGAGGAGGTCCACGACACGCTCATCAGGATAGCGGAGACGCGAGCAGCCCTAAGCAAGCACAACGGGGAAGCATCCGTTACTACAAGCAACATGATGCCATTACACATGCAGCTACCAAAAATTGTACTTCCCAAATTCGACGGAAGTTATTTAGAGTGGACACAATTCCATGACCTATTCACCCAAATGGTGCATAATCAAGCTCTGGGATCTTGTCAGAAGATGTGGTACCTCAAAACACATCTTTCCGGGGAAGCAGAAAAATTAATTCGACATTTCAGCCTGTCGGACGAAAATTATGCAGCTGCGTGGGAAATGCTTAAGGAACGCTATGACAATCACAGACTTCTTGTCACAGCATTAATAAACAAATTGCTGTCGCAGCCAAGCGCGACTACCGAAGGGCCAGCTGCTATCAAAGCACTTCACGATACCACCCAGGAATGCCTCCTTGGACTGCAAAATTTGGGAGTGGATATTACAAATTGGGATCCGCTCCTATTTCACCTGCTGACGAGGAAGTTAGATCCCAACACACATACATTATACGAGCAATCTCTGTCTCAGCCCAAGAAGTTGCCGCAATTAAAGGAGTTTCTGAATTTTCTGGAAACACGATTCCAATCGCTTGAAGCCTTAGGAAGCAAGGCCAGAAATTCCGAGGGTCAACAAAGGCGAGTTCCAGCGAAATCATTCACATCAACAATCAACCGCAATAATCAATGCCCATCGTGCAAAGGAAATCATCCGCTGTTCGCTTGTCAAAAATTCCTACAATTGGCTCCAGCAAAACGACTGCACTTCCTAAAAGGGTCCAATTTATGCATCAACTGCCTTAAACCGGGCCACACCGTGTCAAAATGCACGTCGAGAGGATGTTCAAAATGCTCGAAAAGGCATAATACCTTAGTGCATTTAGAGCAGGAAATCTCTTCCCCTCAGAAGCCACATCAGTCTGCATCAACTAAGACATCATCAGAGGCATCCCTCGCAGAAAGAAACGCAACAACACTATCAACAAACAGCACACAGCCAAAACGAGGCTACATTGTGTTAGGAACTGTGCTAATAAATCTTGAGGATCGGACAGGGGCACTTGTGGAATGTCGAGCAATTCTCGACTCAGGCTCCCAGTTGAATTTCATAACAGAAAAACTGGCACAAAGGCTTGGTCTGCAAGAGACACCAGATCTGATGCATATTGAAGGAATCGGGCAAGGCAAACAGCATGCACAACGACGAATTAACGTCGCAATTAGTTCAAAAACTAGTGGATATAAGACTAGATTAGAAGCTTTCATATTGCCAAAGATAACTTCACGTCAACCGGCTGTGCCACTAAATATCACAAAGTGGCCTATTCCGAACAATATTCAGTTGGCTGATCCAGAATTTTATCAACCAGATCGAATTGATTTCCTGATTGGCGCTGAAATTTATTACGACATCATGTCAATTGGTCAAATACGCCTAAAGGAAACCCTGCCTTCTCTGCAGAATACATTATTTGGTTGGGTAGTCTCAGGCAAAATTCAAGGAGAGTATCAGCCTAGAGCCACATGCGGCATCTGTAGCGAGGAAGAAAGGGCAGATCAGCTATTGGAAAGGTTTTGGAAGCTCGAAGAAATCGACTCATCTGATGTATTACCAAACTTTACGAGTCCAGAACAAAAATGTCTTACTCACCACAATCAAAACGTGAGAAAAGATGTAGAAGGAAGATTCATAGTCAAACTACCATTTTCTCGAGAACCAGGCTTGCTAGGGGAATCAAGAGACATCGCGCTCAAACGATTTTTTTCCCTTGAGAGAAAGCTTATCAAACACCCAGAAATCAAAGTCCAATACGTAGAATTCATGCGAGAGTACTTAAGACTGGGGCACATGCGGAAGGTGAGCCCGGCTGAAGTTACGAAGCCACACTACTTCCTTCCACATCACTGCGTCATCAAACCTGACAGTAGTACCACCAAGCTTCGGGTAGTGTTTGATGCTTCAGCTAAAACCTCTACAAACATTTCGCTGAACGACATTCTTCATAAAGGACCCACCGTTCAAGAGGAGCTATTCTCGATTTTGCTACGATTCAGAATTCCGAAGTATGTATTCACTGCCGACATAGAGAAAATGTACCGGCAAGTGCTGGTGCATGAGGAAGATCAGAAGTATCAACTGATCATATGGCGAGAAAGTCAACATGGACCTCTAGAATATTACAAACTGCGAACCGTAACATATGGAACAACTGCGGCACCGTTTTTGGCAGCACAATCATTGTGCTCGCTAGCCAGTAGTAAAGAGGACAAATTTCCGCTGGGCGCAGAAGTTCTCAAAAGAGATTTTTACGTCGATGACGTAATGACCGGCTCCAGTAGTCTTGCGGAGGCAAAGGAGATACAGAAGCAACTGAAAGATCTTCTCAAGTCCGGAGGATTCCATCTCAGGAAATGGTGTGCAAATCACGCCCAACTATTGCAAGGAATCCCCCTCAGCGACGTAGAAATGCAGTTGGATATCAACGAAGAAAACGAAAGCTGCATAAAGACGCTTGGAATGTCATGGCTTCCGAAGTCCGACATCTTCTGCATACGTACAATTTGGAAAGACTCGCACAAAGTCACGAAGCGAGCAGTATTGTCAGATATAGCTCACATCTTCGACCCCCTTGGTCTAGTGAATCCAGTCACGGTCACCGCAAAATTATTCATGCGAGATCTCTGGTCCCTAAAACTAGACTGGGATGCTGCTTTACCAATGGAAATGCATACAAAATGGCTTGCATTTAGGGAAGGACTCAAGGACCTCAACAATGTCAAGGTTCCAAGGCACGTACTTTCAAGTCAGCTCCCCAAGACAGTGCAAATACATGCGTTCTCTGACGCTTCCGAAAGCGCTTACGGTGCGGCAATCTACGCCAGAACAATAGACCAAGACGGCACTGTGATTGTACGGCTACTATGTGCAAAGTCAAGAGTTGCACCTAGAAAAACTGTGACACTGCCTCGGCTTGAATTATGTGCCGCAAAATTAGGCGCGCGACTGGGCCAACGCGTGATGAAGGATTTAAGATTACCGGATGTGCAGTCCCACTTCTGGACAGATTCAGAAATCGTTCTCGGCTGGATAAATTCTGAATCATCATCTTGTCATACCTTCGTAGCAAACAGGGTAGCCAGCATACAAAGAACGTCCAAACCAGAACAATGGCGACATGTAAAGTCGAATGAGAACCCGGCTGATCTGGTATCACGTGGCTTATTGGCCAAGGAGCTAGTCAATCATAAAATGTGGTTTTATGGTCCTCATTTTCTTCATGAACCAGAAATACGTTGGCCGCCAAAATACTCTAAGGTATGCATCGATCTAGAAAAAAGGAGATCCAAGATAACACTAACGGCATTCGGGACAGAGGACTCATTCATCAGAACCATCAATCATTGCAACTCTTTCAAAAAATTGCAACGAATTACGGCATACGTACAACGTTTCATCCACAACTCAAAGCCAAAAAATCGAGACGAACGAAGTAGCTCAACTCTGAAGGCAAAGGAGCTAGAGGCTGCACTTACTGCAATTTTGAAGCATGTACAGCAGGAAGGATTCTTGGAGGACCTGAATCAGCTTCAACAAGCAGGGAGGGTAGAGAACAAAAGCTCCATAAGCAGTCTGTGCCCCTTCTTGGATGAACAAGGGCTCATAAGAGTGGGAGGCAGACTGGAAAAGTCAAACCTGCAATATGATGCCAAGCATCCAAGGCTATTGCCATATGGTCATCAGCTGACAAAATTACTAATGACCGATATACATCTACAAAATTTACACGTGGGTGCACAGACATTGCTAGCGATCACCCGTCAACGATTCTGGCCCATTAAAGGCAAGATAATCGCACGAGCAATTGTACAGAACTGCATTCGCTGTAACAAAGTAAAGCCCAAGCTAATGACACAGCTTATGGGGGATCTTCCTTCCGCACGCGTTCAGCCTGCCAGACCATTTATAAAATCTGGAGTTGATTTTTGCGGGCCTATCTGGACGCATTATAAACTAAGAGGAAAGCGCCCACAAAAAACTTACATCGCTGTTTTCTGCTGTTTTGCGACTAAGGCAACTCATCTCGAGGTAGTCAGTGATTTATCAACAGACGGTTTTCTCGGCGCTCTAAAACGTTTCATAGCGAGACGAGGACACTGCAAGGACCTATACTGTGACAATGCCACAAATTTCGTGGGAGCCAAGAATCAGCTAAACGAGCTCCAAGAAATAATACACTCCAACAGGTCTCAAGAGAAAATTTCTTCTCTGTGCAACGCAAAAGGCATAGAATTTCATTTTATTCCACCTCGGTCGCCTCATTTTGGAGGACTGTGGGAAGCTGCAGTAAAATCAGCGAAGACCTTGCTACATAAATCCTTAGCATCTGCTTCACTGACCTATGAGGAGTTGACTACCACCACTAGCGAAATTGAAGCTATTCTAAACTCCAGACCACTTACACCGTTATCGTCAGACCCAAATGATATGACAGCGCTAACTCCAGGACACTTCCTAGTCGGAGAGCCTCTGACTGCCATAGCCGATCCTCATGCTCCAACCGGGGAAAAGGGACTGGCTCAACGATGGAAACTAGTGTCACAAATAAAAAACGAATTTTGGAGGCGGTGGTCCAAGGAGTATCTGTGCGAGTTACAATATAGACATAAGTGGAAACAGCCATGCAGAAATGTATATCCGGGTATGATGGTCTTAATAAAGGAAGATAACTTGCCACCATTAAAGTGGCAACTCGGAAGAATCACACATACCATCAAAGGTGATGATGATTTGGTACGCGTTGCTGATGTCAAAACCACCACAGGAATCTTGCGGAGACCAATACATAGGTTAGCTCCGTTACCAGTAGATAATGTCCAAGAGCAACCTAAAAATCAAGCTCAGGAAGGATCATCAAGGCCACATGAGAAGAATGACGACAGCTCACACTCAGACCCAGTTCCTCAGAAACGAACAAGATCAACCGCAGGCTCAGCATTAAGTGCATTATTATTTACATGTTTAATAATGCCTGTGATCGGAAGTCCGCCAGTAGAAATAACACCTTTCGAGACACAGCCTGGAATTTATTTCGAGAACATGGGGCCCACTCATCTCATCTCTAATGAATGGAACCTGGTGGTATACTACAACATGAAGGGCTACTGGAAAGAATACCAGGCCATTAAGCAAGGCATTGGCAAGCTATATGATCTGTGTGAGCTGGCAACAGACAAAACATATTGTTCACCTCTCACGAGACAGTTCGCTGCACTGCGAGAAGATCTCAGTGACAAAAATGAACTATTATCGGCAAATTCTAAGAAGAGAGTGCCTCGAGCTTCGCTGAACATCATCGGAAATATAGCAGGATCACTATTCGGGGTACTTGACTCAGAGTACGCAGATAAAATGGCTGTAACGATCGACAACATGAAAAACAATGAGCATCATCTATTAACGTTAATAAAAAATCAAACGTCAATCATCGACTCAACGATCAACATACTAAAAGATGACGAAGAGAGCCTGCAAGTTCGATTTAAGGAAGTGGACTCACACCTACAAAGACTCAGCAACCTAGCCATTAATATCAGTGAAGAGTTTCACCAACAGAAGGTAGCTCAAATGTTTGCAACAACAGCCATACAAATCACATTAATGTCATCAAGCTTCGGACGTCAGCAAGCTGCTATTATTAATGTCCTAACCGACACTCATCACGGAAAGATCAACCCTCAGTTAGTGTCTCCAGTACAGATGAAGGATGCACTGGCTACAATTAAAGGTCATCTACCATCAACCCTCAGAATACCAGAATATCAAGAAAACCTGATAAGGCTTTACAGTTTAATGACGGTACAAGGGCGTGCTACATCAAACTACGTCATATTCAGGCTCAAATTACCACTGTTCGCCCTCGAAGAATTTGAAATGTTCCACGTAATAGCGGTTCCAGTGGCAATCAACGAGACTTTCATGTCCATCAAGCCTAGCACGGAATTCCTGGTAGTCAATTTGCACCGAGATCAGTACTATCCACTCAGCCAACAGGAAGTAACAACTTG
This sequence comes from Machimus atricapillus, assembly GCA_933228815.1. Classification (NCBI taxonomy): domain Eukaryota; kingdom Metazoa; phylum Arthropoda; class Insecta; order Diptera; family Asilidae; genus Machimus; species Machimus atricapillus. The sequence goes on from OW121788.1 coordinate 11,248,013, forward strand.
TACGAGTCTCGACATGGGCTATCACATCTGTAAACAGAGGCATCCAATGTATCGAAAGGGCTCCAACACAGCCGCCTGCGAAATGAGTTATATGAGCAGGCTAGCACCCACTAATTGCCAGACTATGGTCGTCCTTGACTCACCTCGGTGGATTCAACTGTATAACCCCAATCAGTGGATCTACTCAATGAAGGAGGAATCCGTGATCACTATTGTTTGCGGACCAGAGTCATTTCAAGAGACGATAAAGGGTGCTGGCATTCTAAAAATTCAAGCCAATTGTGTGATCAAACAAGATCTAATCACAATACAATCACACAATGTGTACCCAAGCGTTCAGAGGACATCTTTCACCCCATCCACCAATCTGTCGGACATCATAGCGGCACAACGAAAGGCTACTCCAATAGGATATTCTCCCATAGAATTGAAACAGCACAAAGGAGAACTAAAGGCGCTGCATGAAGAAGTCTTGAAACTAAAGGAAAAACAGCAGCTTCCGAAGACGATCCACGCAGTCGATGTCCACCAGTTCATTTTAGGCTATCTGGCTCTCTTCATAGGAGCAGTCATCATCGCGGGCATCTTGTGTCAACGAATGAGACGCAAACGCACTCTTGACACGCTGAACAAGCCAACACCAGCACCTCGCCAACCGACCCGATCTGCACCTGCCTTTATGATCAACATCGAAGAAGAGGGTTGAACAGCACAGCAGTCCAACGGAGGGGAGAATGTTCAGACTCGACGCCTCACTTAGTTCATAAGAATATAAATTTATCAGATGTAAACAAACATCAATTAGGTAGAGCAATATGTACAGCGAAAAGCTTTCCCATGCGCAGGCAGTTTCAATCGTGTCACGGGCAGGCCGCGCCAACAGCTCGGTCACCCAGTTTTCGAGCGCGCTTCGCCAGCACTTTGGCTGGCACCATTGCGTACTTACGAAAGCCCGCCGCAATTGAAATGCGCACAGCTGACTTTGCACCGGGAAAGACTTTACGCTTCCGAATTAAGTAATTTAGATATTAAGTAATTAGTTGTTTACATGCAATTCGCTATAAATACTATATTGCATTGAATAAACGGACCAATCTGGAAATACGTCTTGTCTGTATAACACGGGAGTTGAGCTCTTTAGCTACTCCCTTCTAGATTCACAGGAGTTGAGCTCTTTAGCTACTCCCTTCTCGGTTCACAGGAGTTAAGCTTTTTAGCTACTTCCTTTTGAATCCTCATCATAGAGTCACAGCTCACATAGCTGCTCTAACAAAGTTCCAGTCTTCGCATCATCGGCAACACATCATCCCGAGTCCCCATCAGAGACATTGGATCAACAGCAACTAGAGGCACAAGCGAGTGATCGACGGCGTTCACGTTCTATCACAGCTTCCGCTTCGAGCGATAGGCAAAAGAGCCATCGTAAACAGTAGGGAACTAGCTTACCTGGAGCAAAAGTCGTGTCGGTAGCCCCTCCCGCGTCGTCCCGTGTCCTCCTGGGCCGGGATTCTGATCTCGGGTGAGTGGTGAGTGCGAGTCACCATGCTGCCTGTCAAAGCTACTCACCATCTCACTTTCAAGCGATTGCGATAAGCATGGTGAGTTCGAACTTTCGAAAAGGTTGCAATAACACAAGCACGGCAATACTAAACGTCAAAAACGTCAAAAACGACAAATGTCTATTAAATTTTGTGAATTGTGTTGGGTTAGTTATTTTTCTAGCCGATGTGAACTTTTGTGAACTTTGATTGAGTATATTCTGGCACGTGTGGTCATCTATGAGTTTGTGTACATTTTTAGGCTCCTCAAGTTTGTGAGCCCAGTTTTTTGTCACTTGATTGGATTTATTAGTGGGGAGAGATTCATCATTGTTGTCGCCAAGTCCTTAGTCCGCAGACGGTGTGCTGGACTGTTTTGCCGCCAGCTCGGGTTTATATCATCGTGAACATAGGCCTTTTAGGCCTTTAACAATCTACCTATACAGAGTACCCCTAGCCCAGGGCCTGAAAAGGAGTGGTGGTTAATACAGCCTGAAGGCTAGGACCATAAAGTCACCTTTTGGGTGCACTGATTCTTAGAATCAGTAACTCAAACAACAACAGAATTAATAATAATTCATATGTGGCATAAATTATACGACGATTGAAAATTTAGAAATGTTTAAATAAACTGAAATAAAATGTTTCCTTATTACTTTATAATAGCAATTTTTACAACAAAATGGATTTGGTGCCTGCTGCTATTGAGGAAAACAAGAGGATTAGGCTCAAGAGAAGGAAATTAAGGGATAACCAGAATCCTTTCGATATCTCGGATGTGCGGTTAGTAATTTTATTTTGAAATGCAACGTAGTGCAAACTTTAATGTGGAAATTTACCGGTTTTAACAGGTTTTTCTTTTTTAGGCGGCGTGCGCGTGCGACGAGGAGCATCTCTCCTGGAAGTGCCTAGGCTTCGCTCCTTAAGCCTAGGCTGGCCTAGTTTCCCGACGGCTGAGCATTATTCCTCAGGCTCGATGCCGGAGGGCTGGTCGGCGTGGCCGCTTGCGGTGATGTCCTCGCCACAGATGCGCGATGAGTGTCGTTCGCAGAAGCCCTATTCGCTCGTCGATGGGGAATGACTGGCTCTGCCGAGCCCATGTAGCGGCGACTGATCCTCGTCGCATCCCTACTGGCTTCGACTCGAATAGCCAGTGACAGAGCCGATTCGAGGCTAATGGGAACCGCGTCGCGCACTCGTCGTTGGGTCTCTGGGTCGGCGATGCCATCGACAAACTGCGCGAGAGCGATTTTGTCGCGCGTGATTTCCTGGGCTTCCCGAAAACTCAGGTATGTAAGCCGCTGAATTTCGGTCGCGTATTCAGACAACCCTTCATTTGAACGTTGTGTTCTCCCTCGCAGTTGAATATGGGCGACGGATTGCTCGTACTGGTCGCTGAAACGAGTTCCGAGTGCGCTACTTAATCGCTCATAGTCGCTTTTGGTGACTTCAGGCAAAGTCTCGTAGAAGACTAGAGCTGTACCTCGGAGATAGGGCACGAGGTACATGGCCTTTAGCTCCGAAGACCAGCTGTTTGCTCGAGCCACAGCCTCGAAATGCCGCTTGTACATTGACCAGGGCTCCTTGCCGTCATAATCCCTAGGCGCGAGGGAAATTCTCTTCGGGCTAGTGGCTGGTAGCAGCGGCCGCGGCTGGAAATGGCTCGGCTGAATTGGCTGCTGCGGCTGGAAAGGGCTCAGCTGAATTGGCTGCTGCGGCTGGAGATGGCTCGGCTGGAGCGGCGGCTGCGGCTGGTAATGGCTCGGCTGAAGCGGCGGCTGCGGCTGGTAATGGCTCGGCTGGAGCGGCTGCTGCGGCTGGAAATGACTAGGCTGAAGGGGCTGCTGTCTCGCCGGACTAGGATGTTCCAGGTAAGTCGACGAGACAGGCCGCTGATCAAAACCATGAACCTCGTCTTCTCGTGTCTTTTCAGCAGGGGCTACAGTTCGCTCAGATTCAGGCTCGGGCTCCACAAAGGAAATTAGATCGTCCGGGTGGTATGAGGGGGCCGCTTGTGGCCGACGGGGCGGAGTTGGCGCGGCCGCCAACTGGTCGATGGTACGGCGGACTGCCTCCTCATGCCGTAACTCCATCCTGGACACCCTTTCTGCCATTTGCGTCACCGTAGCCGTCAGCCGATTAATTTGTTCCACCAGTTTATCCATGTCGCTTCGCGGAGGCTCTTCCTGGGGCCGTACAGGCAGCCCTGTAAAGGCGTTCGGCGGGGAGTAGCTGCCTCTTCCGGAGTCCATCGGAAGTTCCTGAGTTCCTCTACTTAATTCTTTATCTTATTTCGCAGATTGTCGGGGGAAAAGAAATCTCTCGATTTCTGCTCGAATACCCCACACCTGACACCAAATGTTACCTGAGAGGCCTCGGTTTAATTAATTAAGCCGACGGTAATTTTGTCCGAGAGGGAGACTTTAATTAATTTTTGGTAGCGAAACAAACTTTGCGGCAGAAACTCCGAACTCGGCCGGCGAAGCAATCTGGCAACCCTGCCCAGCTGGCTTCTCACACAGCGCGCCTATTCCCCTTCGCTTGCACTCTACTACACGTACTACTCTGCGTGTGTGTACGCCGAAGCGAGTGGCTGGCAGAGTTTGTTTAACCCCGGGCGGCGTCGCTATGTTTTCGGTGCGCGCGAATAAACAAGCAGGTACGTAATACTTGTTTATTCGATTTGTGATTGCTTGTGCGAATTGGGTTTCGCGAGGTGAAGTGCCGGCAAAAGCAAAGTGCCGCGAAGTGGACAGTGCCGGAAAAGTGTTCAATGCCTCGGCCGAAAGTGATGTGGCTTTGTTTTCTCTTCCAGCGAACAGCCGGCGAGGATCAGCGGGGGCCGTGCCCGGAGGGACCGACTGGACGACGGGACGGACTGGCGGCGGCGGGGGACCTGGGATTATTTCTCCAAGACAGGTGAGCACCTTTAATTTATTTGGTGGCTAATCGCGAGAGTGAAGCCCGGAATCGGGGCACGAAAGTGGCCGTGTTTACTTGCGCCGGCTTCCAGTGGCACTCCGGTGTGTTAGTGCGTGTGCCTCGGTGACAAGACGGCAAATGTTGCGGCAACAAGCTGCTCGGCATGCAGCGAGTTATGCTGGCCGCTGGGTGCCCCAAGTCAGCGGAGGCATGCATAAATACATAATGTGTAACTTAAGTGAGTAAATAAATTTTAAATTAATGTAATTTATTTTTATTATTGTATGTAATTTATATTTTATTAATGTATTTTTGAAACGTAGTATATTTTAGATAAACAAAAAGGAATTTTTATAAATTAGTAGTTATTTATTTGTTTAACAAAAAATAAAAGTATATACGTTCATATAACACTTATTTATTATTAATAAATTAAGTTAACATGTCTTTATTCGATTAAAATCAATTGCGTATTCAAAACTATGTATTAAAATGATATTGTCATAAATTCAAATGCCTAACCTATCTCTGCTCAGAAAAAAGTTATTTGCATAAAAGAAAAAAAAAATTTAATTTTTTCAATATATTTCGAACTAAAAAATGTTTTTTTAAATTTTTTAAATAAGTTATTTCGATATAAAATCTTATTCTCTACAAAATTTGCCGTATAAAAAAATCCAAAATTTTGCTTCGTTTTCGAGATATACTCAAAAACCCGTAAGGTTTGCATTTCCACCCCTATCTCTAATTTGCACCCTCTAGTTTAATAGCACTCTGCGGCTTTTTCATCCTTAATAACCAATTGCACGATTCGTGCAATAAAACCCCTTGAACGTCTTAGTTCCTTTTGATAAAACATAATCAATAGCCTATTGTCGCACATCAAAGCGGCAGGGAGTAAATTTGACAGTCCAAAGTGAGTCCCACTCACTAGTCACCATTGATCGGAATTGCTTTTCTGGTGAGAAAATTTTTCGAAGTCACTACTCACTAGTCACCATTGATCGGAATCGCTTTGGCAGTTTGAAGGGTGAGTGTGACTCGCACTCACCACTCACCCGAGATCAGAATCCCGGCCCTGGTACGAGGATAGCCTTCCCGGCCGCAACTCCTCAGCTGCTCCTGAAAAAGATAAAGCGGATCACCCTGATTGCCGAAATTTCCCGCTGGCACAAGTTTACCACGGAAATCTGCACTACACTGCACAAGAACCTTACTCCACCGGGTTGCACGAAATTCCCGCCGCGCACAGCTAATAATCTGCGTCGATTTTCGGGCCAAGCTGATAGATCGCCAGCGTAACCAAGCGCCGCTGAAAAGTAAACAGCGAGTGAGTTCCCCGCCGTGCTTTCCAGCCGCACACACACAGCAGCGAGCGAGCTGCTTGCCCCGGCGTGCTGTCCAGCAACACATAGCCGCGAGCGAGCTGACTGCCCCGCCGTGTAGTTCAGGCAAAGAATATGTAGTTTACAAAGAATAGGCACTCTATTTTTGCGGCGCAGTTATCCCCACCACAGCCCATTTTGGGGAAAAAAAACCAAAAAATTTTCCCATTAGTAAGAATGAGAATCTTTCCCTGCTTGTTCCAAGTCCGAATTCCCATTTAAATTGCCTTATAAAGAATAAGGACGGCGACAATCAACATCGCCGCAAACACAATTACACCTGAGTTCACCTATTACGGCGCGGGCTTGAGCAAGCATTGCTTTTTCTGGCACTGTGTTGGTGCCGGCACGGGCGTGCTTCTCATATAGGAACAGGTAGAAATCGAGTGCCTGCCTCACACATTGAAGGCGTACACAGATTAAGTTTGTTTACGTTTTTTCACCATTCGTTTTCTAACGCGGGCTTGAGCAGCACGGGAAGCAAATGCGCTTGTATGGTGAGGCGCGCTTGCGATCAGTTTGCTTTTCTTTGACAGGGTGGTTCTTTCAGTTGAATTTTCATATTTGCTCTGGAATTCTTGGCACCCTGTAACACTGTACCGATTTCTTCAGATTCCTCTAATTTTTCTTCTCTCTTCGACCAAAATGGTTAAGCAGTGTATCAACCTCTAGCAAAATTGTGGGGTTGGGTGGAATAACGGTACCAAGGTCAAAAAAAGATAAGGAGATAATTGCCGGAGTGCCTATTCTTTGTAAACTAGTTTCCATATTCTTTGGTTCAGGCGACCGAGACTAGCGAAGGGGAAATTTGCGTCAGTGGGTCGACCTAACTCTGCCAGCAATCCGTGAGGCAGGATTGCCAGATTGCCTTCGCGCCGGGATTTTGGGTTTTTTTGCTAATTTTCTTTTGTCCGCAACTTTAGGACTCCCTCTCACATATTTTTATACTATACCAAGGTTGCCCAACTATTCGCCAGAGGGCAATTTGGTAACAGTACTTTTACACTATCCGTCAATGTCAGATGACAAGTCGGTTTCAGATTTAAAAGAAGCCTAAAGAAGCTGTTTTGAATTTAACATTCAAGTTAAGGTGGGTCCACACTGAGCAAATAAATGCGAACGCATGCATACACACGTTTGCAATCCAAGTTTTCTAGTGTGTACGCCGAAGAAACATTAAAAAACCCGAACGAACATAAGCAATTTTTTTTAAAGTGTGGACGTCTCAATACAACCGAACGAAGGCATTTGCAAGCGTTCGCCCAGGTTCCATTGCAAAATAACACGAAAGGATTTGCTTTAGTGCGGACGTGTAGTCAAACAAACATGCGTGTTTACTATGTTTGCTACTGTTTGCTTTCATAACCACATGTGCTGCACAGGCGTTCGTAGATATGCAAGCAAACGCAAGCGAACATTTTTAAGTGTGGCCACCCTTTCAATCAGGTTTTCTTGCATTTGCATGTTTTCCATTCAAGTTGGAAAATCTGAGCAAATGTATAGAAAATATGGCGAATATTTCGTATTTTCTACCAATTTTCTATACAAAATTCGGTAAATTTTGAATTTGAACCCTGTGCTTGTGTTTCATTTCGATTGTGAAATTATAGCGACTCCAGCATATGCATTTTTGTCAGTTTTACTCAATATATCGGACAATGAAGTTATAATTGCAATTACTGAGGTTTTACTTATATGCATACCTACTGTGATTCATTAATAAATCAAAAAAATAAAAGAAAAAAGGGTGTTTTGATATCATGTAGGAAACGATGTACTAATCGATTCCTTGGACATGTACGAGTTATATGAGGGTTCAAATTCAAAATTTACCGAAGTTTGTATCGAAAATTGGTAGAAAACACGAATTATTCGCCATATTTTCTATACATTCGCTCAGATTTTCCAACTTGAATGGAAAACATGCAAATGCAAGCAAACCTGATTGAAAAGGCGTCCACACTTAAAAAGCTACGCGTTAATTTGTTTTTTGCTCTCTCTAAAAAAAACAAAACAAAAAAATAATACGCTTCTGGCCTATGTTTCGTGTGTTGAGCTCTGGCCGGAAACCGCCATATTGGATCGTGACGTCACGATGTCAGATTCCAATACGTACGGGGAATCCCACGCACACAGCAGGCGACCGTTTCTCTCTCTCTGTCTCTCTGGCGAGTAGGCATGCGCCCAACGTTGCATGCCTACTTGCCAGTCGCGGGCCGCAAGTAGGGGGAATCTAACGCTTACGCTTACGTCTTCGATTTTCTAGGTTGAGTCCCAGTCCGCGAGACCCCCGATAAAAAGCGTAGCTTCAAAAGTTCGCTTGTGTTTGCTTGCATATTTACGAACGCCTGTACAGCACATTTGGTTATGAAAGCGAACAGCAACATAGCGAACGCGCATGTTTTTTTGTCTACACGTCCACACTAAAGCAAATCCTTTCGTTTTATTTTGTGACGGAACCTGGGCGAACCCTTGCAAATGCCTTCGTTCGGTTGTGTTGAGACGTCTACACTATAAAAAAAATGCTCTTATGTTCGTTCGAGTTTTTTTATGTTTCTTCAGCGTACACACTAGAAAACTTGGATTGTAAACATGTGTACGCATGCGTTCGCTTTCGTTTGCTCAGTGTGGACCCACCTTAACTCGTACATGTCCAAGGAATCGATTAGTACAGCGTTTCCTACATGATATCCGAACACCGTTTTTTCTTTTATTTTGTTGATTTTTTAATGAATCACAGTATGCATATAAGTAAAGCCTCAGCAGTTACTATTATAACTCCATTGTCCGATATATTGAGCAAAACTGACAAAAATGCATATCCTGGAGTCGCTATAATTTCACAATCGAGATGAAACACAAGCACACGGTGAGAAACGCCTTCGTTCTCATTTGCTTGACGTACGCACTCGCCAAACTTGTTTGGTTTTTTAATTACCTTAGAAAAGATTTATCAGTACAATTTGTTTCCGGGTGTGAATATTTACATGAAATCAACGAATTAAGTGGATTCATTTACCGAGAAAATGGGGTGGTATCACCCAGAAAAAGGTGGTGCAATGCAACCAACAATAACTCTCGCCTGGCTCTGTCGCTATTTTTGATAAATAGCCACAGCTGCAAGAATTATCTCAGGAATTCAAAAAGAGCCGACAACTTAAGAAAACTTTTACATTTCACCCGAATGTGTCCCACAGTTTTCGCAATTCGAAATTGAAACTAATTCGAGAATAACAAGTTTTCCAATTATCTTTTTCTCGCTGAATTCGCATTTAATATTAAAATTAAATGGGAAATTTAAATGACTTTCAAGCTGACTTTTCAAATCTTCGGAGTATTTTGTCTGACTTTGTCCTGAATTACGTGAAAGATATCCCATCAAACACATAAATGTGAAAATGGGAGCCAAGATCAAGATTAAGAATATAAGTGGTTGTCGACTTCGCCGACAAACGAATTGAGATCTAAATGGGTGCCAAGTTCTGTAGATGATCCTGAAAATTATTTGTTAGAACATACAACATTCTAAAATAAATTTAAAACACAATTTCTAAATTTTTTTTCTGCTACAACAATGTTTCCTATTTAAAATATAACTTCTTAAATTTGAACAGTCCAATTATTTACACAAAGCAGATAACTTAGGATAAATTGAAGCTCAAGAGTTGACTTGGCTGGTTTTTACCAGCCAACCAAATTTTTAGAAGAGTAACATATGTAGATACATATGTAGGAGTCACGTTAATAAAGATTACTGTTTAATCTCAGAAATTAAAATTGATTAGGTGGCATAGTTTAAAACAAGTCCAAGAATTATGATCCAACATTTTTGTGAAACATCAGCATAAAGTCCCTTCGCACGATGCAAGCTTATCCGCCTTTGGTTTATCTATGATAAAAAACTGTCGCTTACGATCCAATTTCATCTCGCGTCTCGCATCTCGTCCAGCGTTAGTTCCCGTGCGCTACTTGAAAATATTCCCATTAAAAAATGCTGCCATAGGCATTCGGTTAGCTCGCGGTCTCGGGTTTCGTGGGAAGAGCCGTCGCTGCTATCGGCCTTTATGCTGATCGTCCAATTTTTGCGATAAGAAATTAGTTGTTCTAATTTATTTAAGGGAGCCCCCCATGAAATAAAGTAGTTTTTCTTTAGACACACTCCAAGTCAGTCGTTTCATTCATTACCCTCAGTCATCGTTGGATTTTGTGCTGCTTTTGGAATTGCTGCCTTCGCCCAGTGATTTTCGCCAAGTGTTTTTGCACCCATTATTGTGCTCAGGTTATGCACTTGAGCACCCATCACCAGTTGTGCGGTCCAAGTACCCCACATCTCAATCTTTATTGTGCGGGAAACAAACTAGTTATCTCGCGTTAAAAACAATTACTATTATTCTCCCAATAGCTCAATTTTATTATTGAATGTATTCCAACTTTTACAACTTTAGGCCTACCCTAAATGGGACGTAACGTAACGTAAGAAACGTCAACGTAACGTGCGAACGTGTGTAAAGTAATGGGGGCACCCTAAATAGACGTAAGAAAACTTGCCGAAGGTTCGTCAAATCTGGAAATGTCACTTAGCCGTAACGTAAAGGTGCCGTAAGAATCGCACAAAACGTAAGCAGACGTAAGTGGCTTTCAGAGGATAAAAATAAATTGTGAAAATAAAGTGTGGAAAATGACTACAAGTTATATAAATCTTTTAAATCTTCCAACAAACTCATCATGCTTTCACAAACTTCACGTAACTTTACGTTTCTGTTTCGGGCGAAATGTCAGTTTCAAAGTCCGTAAGCCCGCCTCGTTAAATTCTTACATTACGTTACATATCTGTGGTGCCTCCATCACCACCACCACCACAGGCGCAGCGCTCTCGGCGCAAACGCAATGTGGCGGCCTCATCGCCACCAACACAGGCGCAGCGCTCTCGGCGCAAGCAGGTCCTGATCCTGCGAAACGCCGAGAACTCACTTGCAATCTGGTCCTCGACGCGAGCAGACCACTTCGCCTTGCAGTCTGGTCCTCGACGCGAGCAGACCACTTCGCCGCGCAGTCTCGTGCTCGACGTGAGCCGACCACATCACTTCCAGTTTGGTGCTCGACAGGAGCAATTCATCTCAAGCCTGGTGCGCGAACCTCAGCGAACAACGATCCAATCTTTCCACGTCGGGATTAATTTTAAGAACATTGTGGTGCCGACGAAATCAATAAATACTTTTAGTGCCGACTAAATCAATAAATACTTTTAGAGAAGAGAAAGCCTTTTTCTTGGTGTAACATTATTTTCCCTAAAGTGGTGACCCCGAACATTCGATCAGTGCACGTCGCGACGCATTTTTTTTCCGAGAATTTTCTCGTCTCGCGTGGTGCATCGTCGTGACGCATCCTTCCTTTCCAGGAATTCGTGCCCCAGCTGGGTCCGTTGGGTTTGTGATTCCGCGAAATTTCTTCGGCTGTTCGTCGTTTCCCAACTGAGTCCGTTGGTTTGGTGATTCCGCGAAATCTCCTGAGCTGTGCCGCGTTTCCCAGCTGAGTCCGTTGGTTTGTTGTTCCTAGAAATTTTTTTTGTGCTCGTTTCTTGAACCTTGTTTCTGTTCTTGCCAGCTGGCGTACGTGATCGTGCTCGTGAACTCTCTACAGGCCAACTTCCTACCTGCCAGAGGCACGTGCTTCGTTCGTTAACATGCTTTTCTCTCTGTTCAGTGCGCGCATTTCCCGTTTCGTTTCCACCCGCCGCGCGTTCTCATCTCGCGTTTCTTGTTCAACATGAGCACCGAGGGCGACTCGACCTTCGTTTCGGCCGAGACCACCGAGGAAGCCCGTCCTCAGCCCTCTGAACCGACTGCGTGCTCGGACCGGCACCTGACATCCACAGCGTCGGCATTGTCTCGTCATACGTCGTTCCAGAGGGTCCTCTCAGCGAGATCTACAGCGACCTCGTCAGCAAGTTTGCGCATTTCGCCTCACCACCCGGCGAGATGGCCGCGCTACCCGACTTGCCTGTTCATCACCCAATCATCACCGATGGCCCACCGTTTTTCGCCCGTCCACGACGCCTGTTCAGGGCCATACGCCCGGTACCTGCCGCTAGACACATCAAGCACCGCCCTTTCGTTTTCAGGGACTTACAAACGTGCGATTTCGTCTTCCGCCGGGTCGTCGCTATCAGTGGGCCCTTGGAGCCACCCTACACCGGCCCTCACCGTGTCATCAAAAGGATTGACGACCGCACCTACGTCATAGACGTCAATGGTTTCCCAAAGGCCCCTGGCCCTTTCGTCGTTTCATCACATCCCCAACAGCTTCAGCCGCAACCGCCGCGGTCTTCACAGCCTCAGCCGCAACCGCCGCGGTCTTCACAGCTTCAGCCGCAACCGCCGCGGTCTTCACAGCCTCAGCCGCAACCGCCGCGGTCTTCACAGCCTCAGCTGCAACCGCCGCGGTCTTCACAGCCTCAGCTGCAACCGCCGCAGTCCTCACAGCCTCAGCTGCCACCTCCGCAGTTTCCACAGCCTCAGCTGCCACCTCCGCAGTTTCCACAGCCTCAGCTGCCACCGCCGCAGTCTTCACAGCCTCAGATGCCACCGCCGCAGTTTTCACAGCCTCAGCTACCACCGCCGCAGTCTTCACAGCCTCAGCTGCAACCGCCGCAGTCCTCACAGCCTCAGCTGCCACCTCCGCAGTCTCCACAGCCTCAGCTGCCACCGCCGCAGTCTCCACAGCCTCAGCTGCCACCGCCGCAGTCTTCACAGCCTCGGCTACCACCGCCGCAGTCTTTACAGCCCCAGCTGCCACCGCCGCGGCCATCTTCCTTGGACCGGTCGCCATTGGGACTTTCAACGTCCTCTCAGCGGCGCCAGTCCAGCACCACCACCGCAAAGAGGGTCAGCTTTTTTCATTCCCTTCGCAATCCGCGAAGGTCATTGGGGAGTAAGAAAGGAAAGTACTGATTTTAAAATGTCAAATCTGTTGACAGCGATTGCGTTGCGTTCGACCAACTGACCGTCAGTTCATGTTAAAAATGTCGTCGGCCAGTTAAAAATGCCAGTCGGTGACAGATAATGTTTAGTCAGTAGTGGCCAGATTATTTTCCGATCACAAATGACGGGTCAGCAAAAAATGACAGACAGTGCGGGTTTACACGAGTCAGTGTCAGTGTCATTGTCAGCTCTACTGACTCGTGTAACCCCCGGGTAACCTCCACACATATGTTGACCTTACACACCCAGAGAAAAAACTATTGTAAAATTACCTAAACCAGCTTGGGTAAAATATTTTGTATGGAAATTAAAACTTAGGTAAAAATTGCCCTAGTATTTGACTGTTTTATACCAAGCTTAGGCTTCCTTAGATTGGGTAAATTATCTAAAATAACTTAGGTAATTTACCTAAGCAAATTTTATACAAAACTAAGCTTATTTACCTAAGTCATTGTATGGATTTCAAAAGTTCGATGTATGAAAGTTTCGCCAAGAATTTTGACTTTGACTTTACCCTAGAACTTAGGCAATTTTCCTTAGCAAAAATGTATGTTTATTCTATCACATAGGATATGTCTATGAATTGGTTGATTTACCTTAGCCCTTGGGTAAAATACACAAGTAAAACGGCCATCTAATACAAAAGCTTTTGCCCAAGTGCTAAGGCATATTTTCCTTAACTAAAATTATGACTTGTGTGTTCGTAAAATGATCATTTTTTATCGAAGTATTTGGGCAAAATATACAAATGATTAGGAAATGTTGCAGAATTGTAAATATATGTGGATGGTGTGCAGTCTCATATAGACGCGTTAGTTTCCTATATATCTAATTCTGTGTTGTGTGGACAGGCTGTAAATTGCCTTATAAGGAAATCTTACATAAACTGCACTGCGTTATTGCGTAATCTCGTTGTGTTTTACCCGTCATTTAGAGTTATTCACTCAGGAAGATCGGGTCGTGAAGTGAAATCAGTTCTTATTGAATAGTTTGTTGAGCAGATTGAAAAGTTCTTAAAAAGTATCGAGTGTCGTGTCATTTATTTTTTCATCCCTTGGCTCCAGTCATAAATAGGTAAGTTGTGTATTAGTTCCTGTATATTAATTGATTAATAACAAGGATTTTGTGTGGACTTTGGTGGAATGGAATATCTAAAAATTATTCACGGGATTAACAAAACATACGTCTCTAATGTCTTTGCGTCCTTAAAAAGTGTGGTTATTTTATCTTCGCATGTTTGCAATGTTAGCTTGTTAAATTAAATAGTAATTATAATTATAAACAATGGTTCTGTGTAGTATTTGCAAAACGAATTTCGAAAATTCTCAAATTTTAGTCGGACATCTAAAAATTATTCACGGGTTTAACAAAACAAGTCTCTACGAATGTTGTGAAAATGGCTGTCAGCAATTATTTCAAAATAGTTCAGCTTTTAAAAGGCATTTAATTAAAGTCCATGAGTGTGAAAAAAATTCTGTCGAATTAAATCAACAGCGTTTTGCTTGTAAAAATATTGAAAATTCGAAATCTGCGCCGGTTGATCGAGAAGACATGCATTTTAATAATAAAAGAGAAGACAGACATTTTAATGATAGAAAAGACAGACATTTTAATAATTCGAGTAACGAGGAAATAGACATGAGCAAATTACAGCAACAACTATTTACTAAATTACTTGAATTTACTCTAACCTTGCACAATAACAACAATTTTACTAGAAAAGATGTACAACATATTCAAACAATAGTGAATGAACTTGTGGTGTTACCAATATTTCAACTTTTGAAAGTTTTATCAAGTAAATTTTGTGAAGAAGATGCTGCTGAAATTGATTTATTTTCAAATCAGTATAAAGAGCTTTCCTTAACGGTTAATTCAGAGCACAAATTACTGAAGTATTTGTTCCAAAACGATGGGTATGAGAAACCTACCGAATTTTTTATAAATAAAGAAATCTCAAATGTTCATCAAAACGGTGTTTTCGCAATTGCAGAAAAGGTAGATAAAGGTGTAGTAATGCCATTAGAATTTCAATTTCGTGAGGTATTTGAGAAAAATTTTGTTTTAGCAGAATGCCTTGAGTCTATGGAAAATTATACCGCAGAAAGTTGCAAATTAAACAATTTTGTGCAAGGTGAATTATGGCAAGAAAAAAAGAAATTGTACGATGGAAAAATAACTATTCCATATTTCCTATATGTAGATGATTTCGAAATTAACAACCCTCTTGGTTCACACGCGGGAAGTCAGTCTATTACTGCTATTTATTATTCGTTCCCTACATTACCAAATAATTCGAAATTAAATCAGATATACTTGGCTGCCTTATTAAAAGCTGTGGATGTTAAAACTTATGGAAATGATTTGACAATGTACACATTAATTCAAAAAGTTATATCTTTAGAAGTTAACGGGATAAATTGCAAACTAAACGGAACTGATACCAATATACATTTTATTTTGGGACTCGTTATCGGTGACAATTTAGGACTTAACCAATTACTCGACTTTAGTAAATCTTTTTCTGCTAATTTTTATTGTAGGTTTTGTACCGATAATAAAATAACAACATCAACATTATCAACCGAAAATGTGGATTCCTTGCGGAATATTGAAAATTATAATAAGAATGTGCAAATTTCAGATGTGTCTTTAACTGGAATTTCAAAAAATTCATCATTTAATCAAATTCCTTCTTTTCACGTTACAACAAATTTCGCTGTAGACATTATGCACGATATTTTTGAAGGAGTTGCTCACTATAATCTTTCACATATTTTAACTTATTGCATAAATAAGGGATTTTTTACAATTGAACATTTTAACCAAATAAAAAGAACTTTCTCTTATGGAGAATCTGAAATTGGAAACATTTTCAAAGATGTATCACTAGCTCACCTAAATAAGAAAAAATTTAACACCTCTGCTAGGGAGATGTGGACATTGGTACATCATATTACATTAATAATTGGTCATTTAGTTCCAACTAACGATGAAGTATGGATATTTACTTGTACGTTTATTAAATTAGTTGATTCCTTGCTTTTAGCAAGTTTTACAGAAAGAAAATTGCTTGAATTAGAAGAATTAATTACAAAACATAATGAATTGTACATAAAATTATTTGATGACACTCTTAAACCCAAACATCATCTTCTGCTTCATTATCCCAGAATTATAAGAAAATCGGGACCTCCAAAATTTTTTTGGTGTTTTAGGTTCGAAGGAAAACATCGCGAACTAAAAACATACGCCAAAGTAATAACTAGCAGAAAAAACATACTTATTTCACTAGCTACAAAATTCCAACTAAAATTTGCTGTTAACTTAATGGAAGAGAACCTGAAAACAATATCTTGTGAAGAATCTAAAAAATTGGTGTTGGAAGACGAGAATTTCGTGACAAACTCTTTGAAACTATCCACAACCGATTTTTCTTGTTATTCCCAAATATTATACAAAGGAATTTGCTACAAGGCCGGCTTTTTCTTATCAATATCTTCGGAGGAATCCACTGAGGTATACTGTATTACTAAAATTATTGTTGTTCTTGAAAGAGATGTTTATATAATATGTTCACTAGTTCCAACTCATTACAATGATCATTATTTAGCGTACGAATTATCAACTGTCAATAATAATGATATCTCTATTTTACCAATATCATGTTTCGATGGGCCTCCAGTCCATTTTCATATATTACCTAACTCAAAAACTATGTTAAGACTAAAATGTTATTTTAACTACACGTAAAAATGTAAAAACCGTTATAATATCTATTTTTTGTCTACCATCAATGATCAATTATTAAACTATTGCTGACAGTATCACAGATACTTACAAAATACCTAAATGGCAGTCTCCCAAATAAATTCAGACACACTTTTCACTGATAATGCGGACATACTCTTTCTGGATAGCAATTATACTATATGTTCGACGGATCAGTTAAATGTTAGTGGATCAGAAACATTTAAACAAGGCACTTCAAATTCAACGGCTTTTAAACTCGCAACTGGAACATTTTTGCCGAATAGTTTGGCATCTTCATCAGAAAACAATGATTCTCCATCCCTAGAATCCCTTTTACGTAATTGGAATCTTTATGAGGAACTCTACGAATTTTTGACTGGTAAGTGAAAATTATTACTTTTAAAGTATAGATACAATAGTTTAAAATGTAGAATACGCTAAAACGAGGGTTTTTTTTAGAACTATTTTATTTGTTATTTTTGAAAAAAAAAAACAATAACTAAACGGTTTGTTTGTACGATAATTCGAAAAATGTTTATCATTTTTTCTAATGTTTATAATAATAATGATAACCACCAGTTTTCTTAGAACCCCCCCGTTGAAGTATAATATTAAAGTTGAAATAATTGTTGAATTTATTCCTTGCAAAAATTAATTCAAATCGCAAAAAAGTATATGATTTTTAATATTTTCTTCGAACAGCTAGAGGAATAACATTGGAAGGACTTAAATATATGAAGGAGCGACATTTAGATGAACTTTTCATGGGAGCAAATTTAAACAGCAAAATAATTTTTGAGCATAAACTTTCTCTTTGGCAAAATGAATATGTAAGTTTTAAAATTTTAATATATTTCGTAATATATCAATTTTTTTCGTTTAGGGTATACATAATTTAAATTCAGCATCCGAAAATGAGACCTTACCAATGACCAACTCTATTGAGTCGTGGATAAATAATGTAAATTCACCCTCAGTACATAGCAGAACCAATGTGAATTCGCCATCCACAAGCAGCAGGAATTCAGACGACGTAAGTTTTTCTAATTTGTTGTGGAATTTTTCTTTCTGCTAGACACATAGATAATTGTTTATTTTTCCATGTATAGACTTCTGTAAAAGATATAATATGTAGAACTGAACAAGGAAAGTCAATTTTAAAACGATACCTTGAAGAAGGTTCTCTTTGTCCGGATGCCCGAACAGAGCTTGTTCATAAAGTAATTCAATATTACATTGAAAATGACATCCCTATATCGGTATCAAAATGTAAAAGCCTAGGAGAGCAAATTGTAAAAATTTTCCCTAGTGAACAAATGGTACTTTATTTTCCCGTTTTTACAAAATTTTTTTCATTTTTTTATAATAAAAACATAGAGTCATATGTTTTAAAAGTGAGTAGAAGCTCAGTTTCGATTTTTTTTATTTATAAAAAAACCCGAGTTTGGCTTCCTTCAAATTGAGGTTGAGCTCGAACTTTCTATATAGAAATTGATATTGAGCCTTTGATCAGTTTTTAAACATATGAACAATTGTTGCTTCATGACGCTGCTGTTATGCGTCTAAGTTATTCCCATTCAGACTTTTAATTTTATATTTTGAAGTAAATATTTAAGAGTTCGTAGGTAGTATATTTGATCATATATCGGTTAGTCAAAAAATTGAAATCATACATATATGTATGTACATATGTATGTATGTATGAACGCATATTTAGTCTATTAATAGCTAAGTGAGGCGCATAATCGCAGCTTTAAGTCAATAATTCTTATTATAAATCACAAATAATAATACATGAATTACAGACAACATATTTTATCGGGAGGGGAAAAAACCCACCCAAAGGTAAACTGTGGGACAGGTATCAAGGCAGAAAGCGCGCTTTGCGGAAGCTCCGAACGATTACCGAACCACCAAAGACAATTCTGAACAATCAAATTGAGGATACTTCTGACCCGGGTTAAATATTTTATTGAATATATGTATATTCACGAAAATAACCTTTTGGTCTTAGGATTAACTGAAGAAGAACTTCAAGAATTATCCCAAAGTTTAAAGCATTTAAGAAAGTGGGATGAAGTTCTTTTGAACTGGAAAAAAACCTTACAATATAGGAGAGAGCAGTTGAATTCTAATTTAACGCTCCAGCAAATTTTTAAAAACTGGCCTCTCTACAAATATTCTCAGGCACCAGAATTAGTAAGTACATAATCTTCATTGTACTTTCCATTTTATCCTCAATTTTATTAGTTTAATTAACTAAAAAAGTTAATCTTTATAATTTGTTAATTAATTATAATTTTTGAACTACATATTTGGTTTCTATTATATCATTACAGATTGATATTGACTACTTTTATATTCATCCGGATAAAACATTTTCGTTCATGCGTTGGGAAAAGTTTTGCGAAGTAGCATTGCCATTATTTGAGAAAAGGATCAAGGACACTGCAGCAAAATCCTTATTGAAAGAAGTACTTAAAAGGAAGGATGAGCTTAACATAGGTACAGATTAAATAGGTGTTTTTGTTTATACGAGCATGTTTTAACCATTTACATGTTTCAGATAATAAAAACATAATGTTCCTGCAATTGATTCACGCTATTTTGGTGCCAGCATCCAGAATGTCAGCTATATCAGCGAAAAGAGTTAAATATACCATCAGGGACTCCCAGGAAGCTTTTACCTTACTTGTGTCACAAAGCAGCAATGTTGCCAATAAAATGGCAGAAAAACGCCTACAATGTATAAAATCGAGTTCGACATTACAACCGGTAATAATAGCTACAGGAAATGAGTATGAATTTAATAATTTTTATGTAGATGTTGATGGAGAGAAGTTTCAGTTTAAGTCATATTTAGATGCAGTACAATTCTGTTTTAAAGTTTTTTTTGTCTTAAATTTAAAATTTCCAAATGAATGTGTGGCTGTTTGGATTTTTATTCAAAAATTTCTTTTTTCAATTGAAGAAACACAGGAGGAATTTCCAGTTGTAGGGACTTTTATAGCTGATCTTCAGCGTTTAATCCAATAAAATTATTGTTCTCTATCAGCCTTATTCCACACTCCGACGGAAATTAAATTCGATTGGAGGGTAGGAAATTTTGTTGTGAATCTCCTACATTTCTATCGGATTTGATCCCCGTCGAAGTGTGGAATAAGGGTGTGTGTCTGGTAACTTAAGATAAAGAATATACATATGTATGCATAAACTTATTAATAATAAATATTATCGCACAAATACATTTTTAAAATAAAAACATTGTCAATTATCCCAAAAACATTTAATTTCTTTGTGAATTTTGTAATGTACATAAAAGAGTTTAAAGCAAACTTCCAATAAAAAAAAAAACAAAACAAAAAATTTACTGTTTTCATTTCCTTATTCCAATTTTTTTTTGGATTACCTCGAAGTTGGTCCCATTAAAATTTGAAAACAAAATTCCACCCCTAAGGGTAAAAAAAAAGAAACTGAAAAGTGAAAGAAAACGCTTTTACATATATTTTTAGGTAATTTATCGAAGCTTTAAGTCTGTTCACCTAAGATAATTGTGTAAGATTACCCTGGAAATTTAAGGCAGTTTACCTAAGCTCCCTATATAAAATTCACATAGCTTATTTAGTTAATTTACCTAAGCTTCCTGTATAAAACTGCCCTAGTATTGTTAAGTAATTTTTCGAAGCTTTTAGTTAGGTTACCTAAGTTTCTGTATACGACTGCTGCGGTGATTTTAGGTGGTTTGCCGAAGTTGTTAGTAAGATCACCTAAGCTTCATGTATAATCTATATATATAATATATAATATTCACCTAAGCTTCTTTTATAAAATTGCCTAAGAATTTTTAAGTAATTTGCACAAGTACTTAGGTGCTTTCTAAATATTTTTTACGTAAGCTTTGCCCAAGTTTTTTTGACTGTTCTACCTAAAAACTTGGAAGACCGGAAAATGCACTAGCACTAGTTCAAATTACATACGGTTTTTTAATAATTTTACATAAGTTTTTCTCTCAGTGCAATATAAAAACAGTAACTTGAATATAACATAAAGAAGATAAGTATCCTATGTTATCTGCTTTGTGTAAATAACTCGACTGTTCAAATTTAAGAAGTTATATTTTTAATTTGCAAACATTTCTGTTGTAGCAAAAAAAAAAGGAAAGAAATTTTGTTTTAAATTTATTTTAGAATGTTGTATATGTTCTTATAAATAAATTTCAGGATTATCTACAGAACTTGGCACTCTTTTGTCGGCGAAGACGACAACCACACATATTCTTAATCCTGAACTTGGCTCCCATTTTCACATTTATGTTTTTGATGGGATATCATTAGTTTTTGTAAAGAAATTATTATTCATTATTCATTCAAAAGTAACTCAAATCTATTTAGTCGAATGACGAAGCATAAAACGCAACCTTATATGTAGGTAGGATTTCGAGAAACGACCGAACAGCATAGGTGAGGTTTCGGGAGATAACCGGGCAGCATGGGGGCGCTCGCACTGTGCGAGGCGCAGATAGTCGTCGGGACTAATTCAGCCAAATTCGAAAGACGCTAGATGGCAAAAATTAGAAATTTTGAAAAAACCCACGACGGATGTAAACGTCGTAATAGAATAAGGATTCAATAATATTTAAAAACCCCCCGACTAAAAGGAGGTTAGTAACCAAAGAAAATTCGTCGGGGCATGCCATTCCCTGCCCAACAATCGCCGATGAATCACAAACCCTTTACAGAAAACCGTATCTAAATCGGTCAAACCGTTTTGGAGATACTTGGCAGCATTGGAGTGCACAAAACAACCTCTCACCTTAAGCGCATATACCTGCTCCGTTCCGTCGCGGGTAATAAAAATCGATTGCTTGGAAAATATTTCAAATCTTAAAAATTCACTGTTTTCTGATTTTCTTCTTTGTATACACACCCAGCTAGACGCCAAATTTCAACTTTCTGGGTCATCTGGAAGTGGGTTAGGTTTTTGATCTACATACATATATGTCAGTCAGTCAGTGATAAAAATGCCGATTTTTAGACGATAATAGCTGTGTTTTTTTCACCGGGATTTGTGACCAGATTTAACAGGAAATTTTGCATTGAATTGAAATTTTAAAGACTGTCACGTATATAAAGATTTTAAAATTTGCGAAAGCGCATCAAATTAGCCATGATATTTACGCATACAACCTTCAAACCCTTAAACCAGATAAATTGTTGGGTTGCTATTTGACGTAAAATGGGTATAAAATCCAGGCAACTTGATTTTATTTTTGCCAAGCCAACATTTTTTGATATGTCTACTCATAAATTTCAATTCAATGCAAAATTTCCTGTTAAATCTTGTCACAAATCCCGGTGAAAAAAACACAGCTAATATCTCAATAACCGTTTGAGCTGTATTTGTGAAATTTGGGGTTCTAGTTAATCTAGGGAGTTTTAATAAATAAACCTAATTTCAATGTAGATACATATGTATATGTTAAATAGAGTTAGTTATTGTAGGGACTATTTGGGGCGTTCAAATCAAAAGTCGACTGCACAGTTGTAACTCTCTTTAATGACTGGCTAATAAATTAACTCTTGTCGAAAGCGTTACCCAAGAACGTAAGCCGCTAACCGAGAACACTTGTGCAGAAGAGTCAAATGCATTTTAAAACTTTGAGAGCCCTACAATCGGCCATGCTGACATTTTAATCGACTCGATTACGAAAAATAACAATGATAAGCGCACTAT
The DNA here is from genome assembly GCA_933228815.1 of Machimus atricapillus. Lineage (NCBI taxonomy): Eukaryota > Metazoa > Arthropoda > Insecta > Diptera > Asilidae > Machimus > Machimus atricapillus. Next base: position 11,270,324 of record OW121788.1, read on the forward strand.
CTCGGGCAACGGTTCGCGTTTCAAGGTTTACACGTTGATTCAGCTAATGTAAATACATTTTTAGACTATTATATATAGAACAAGCCAAAATATACATTTGATAACTGTTTGAACTAACGACCGTCCTATTAGACGTGATCCATTTATAAAAGAAAGGTTTTGTTAGAACACTGATCAACTTTCATTATTATTGGAAACCTATCAAATAAAAATACCTAACATTCTTGTATTAATCAGTAATCTATTCACCTACATCATAAAATCTACGAAACAACTTATATCTATGAATACAGAAAAGTCATCAAAGAAACTCACGCCAAGGAGTTTTTATTTATTTATTTTACTTTATTTTTACTTTATGCCATGCGATCCTGTTCCGTGCACTCTCGTTTGAATTGCACATAGGGTTTCATATTTGCAGCTGAACACACGCCCTGATAGGGGATTCTACTAACTTGCATATTATCCACGTCGTTAACAATATATCGGTCATGCTTTAGTACTTTCAAGACCTTGTACGGCCCTCTATACTTAGGTAAAAACTTTTTATTAACCCCAGCGGTAGTATCTATGTTTTTAAGTACGACAAGGTCTCCTACCTGATACTTCTGGGGTGGTTTATGCTTACTATCGTAATAAATTTTATTATAGCTTTGATTTTTTTCAATTGTGTCTGATGCTCGCTCCCGAGCTGTTTGAATGTCTGTTTCCTGTTCTTTACATTGGTCCGACTGTAAAAACTCAAGTATTTTATCGCAACTTTCTCCTTTTTGACGAACACCAAATAGAAGCATGCTTGGGGTTGTCCCTATACTGCGGCAAACAGTGTTATTCATCGCGTATTCCACTTTTGGCAAAGCTTTGTACCAATCAGACGTACTTTCAGGACTTAACTCCTTCGATATCATGGGGATAATTGTTCTATTTATGCGTTCTACCTGTCCATTGGATTGCGGTGAGTGTGTGGCAATTTTTATATGCTTTATATTACATCGTTCAAGGAATTCCTCAAACTCAGACGAAGTGAAAGCAGTACCGCGATCGGATATGATTTTATTAGGCCTACTATAAGTTGTAAAATAAGAGTTCAAGCATGAAATTACTTCACTCGTTTTAGTAGAGCTAACAGGATATAATTTTGAAAATTTCGTAAAGCCATCAATAATGAGAAAAATATGCTTCTTTTTGTTACTCAAGGGTAGGGGTCCTAGATGGTCAATGTGTATTACATCAAAATGTTTATTTCCTTTTGGAATATTATTTAATTCTCCTTCAATTTTGCCCGACTTCGGCGAGAAATATATACACTTCAAACAGTTAGCGATAAAGGCCTTAATTTTGCTTTTCATGTCCGGGAACCAGTAGAACTTTTGTAAGTGTTCATAACATTTGTTAACGCCCAAATGGCAAAGATACTCATGGTGCGTTTGAATTACGTGGTTTTCCATTTGCGCAGGTACATAAAACCTTACATTACCCTTTATCTTTCGGTAAACTAACCCGTTTAATAAAGCATAGAACCGACTCTCACCCCGTTCCAATTCTGTAACGATTTTTTGAATGGTAGTATCTTTATGCTGAGCTGCCGCTAACAAAAATTCAAAAGAGTTATCCTCTACGACCAGAACTTCGGGATGACGGCTAAGAGCATCAACATGCTGCATTCTATTGGATGAACGATGCTCAACGGAATAATCAAATTCCTGCATCTCTAATGCCCACCTTGATATACGAGGATTAAGGATTTTTTTATTGAGTGTAAGGGTTAACGCTTGGCAATCCGTAATAATTTTAAATTTAACACCCGATAAATATATTCGGAAACGTCTTAGAGCATACACAATCGCCAATGTTTCAAGCTCATAACTATGGTATTTCGATTCTATGTCCGTTGTTCTTTTAGAGAAATAAAATACCGGGTGAAATTTTTTATCCGATTGGCGCTGCAGTAGGATTGCACCAAAACCTGCACTACTAGCGTCGCAATGTAACTCGGTTTCACTATGTGGGTTATAAATGGCTAAAATCGGCGCTTCTAATAATTTTGATTTCAAGGTATTAAACGTCTCCAACTCTTTTTGATCAAAAACAAAAGATGAATCCTTCTTTAGCAAATCATACAATGGTTTAGCGACTGTGGCAAAGCCTTGAATAAACTTCCTAAAATAAGAGCACAATCCCAGGAAGCTATGAACGTCCTTAATAGACCTCGGAGTAGGAAATTCACTAATGGCTTTTAAATTTTCTAAATTCGGACGTATTCCCTTTTTGCTCACAACATACCCCAAATAAGTTATATCCTCGTACATGAATCTGCATTTATCGAACCGTAAATTTAAACAATGTTTTCTGACCAAATTCATAACGTCTTTCAGAATACTTAAGTGCTCTTCTATCGTGGCCGTTGCAATCAAAAGGTCATCTAAATAAACAAACAATTTATCGTTTGAAATCAAAGGTCGGAAAATATGATTTATGTACCGCTGAAATATTGCCGGAGCGTTTTTTAAACCAAAAGGCATTCGAATGTACTCGAATTGCCCCAAAGGTGTTACAAAAGCTGTAAACTTAACCGAGTCCCCAGCCATTCTAACATGGTGAAAGCCACTTCGGAGATCTAAGATGGTAAAATATCTCTTATCGCGCAACCGATCTAATAAATCCTCTATCAAGGGTAAAGGATAATTATCCTTGACCGTCAACCTATTCAGCTCGCGATAATCAACGCATAATCTCGTTTCCCGATTTTTCTTCTGGACCAGAACAATCGGACTCGCGTACGGGGAATTACTTTCTTTAATTATACCTCTTTTTAATAAATCATTTAATATTCTCTGTAGTTCAGTTTTCTGAGCATAGGATAACCGTCGAGGTGTGCAATAGAACGGAAGATCCTTTGTTAATTTAATATTCATTTCAAACGAATCATTATTTTTTAATTCTAACTCGGCGTCGACAGAAAAGTTTCGAACATCAGACACAATCTCGTTAATTTCTTCAACGACATTATGATTCATATTTTTATTAATAACTAAATTTAAGCTCACCTCATTATCCGCCAAATTTATATTTAACAGTTCGTTTATAGCATATTCTAGTGTGGGCTCTTTTTCGTCAATCGGAACCGTATTCGTACTTGCAACTGGAACACGATCGCTGGGCATTTTCATACTTTGCTGGACATTTCTATCTATGGTTAATTTAATATTTGCTTTTGTTAAAAAATCTCTACCTAAAATAGCGGAATATTTCATTGTTGTATTTGGAACAATATACATTTTTAATTTAATAATCAAATTTTCAAAATTTACCTTACAGTTTAGCACTCCTAATACAATAAGTTTACTATTATTAACTCCATAAAAACTTACATCGTCCGTGTTTGGGGTCTTAACATTTAGTGGTACATATTGCTCTTGAATTAAGCTAATCGCGCTTCCAGAGTCCAAAAGGGTTGGTAAGGATATATTCCAGTCCTTAAAGTTATCTGAACCATACCTGACAGTAAACTCAAAATTATTTGAATATGCATTTACATACATTACGCTGGATGTCGCTTGATTTTCCTCCTGATTTTCCAGAGACAAGACCTGTTGTTGTGGTTGATTACATTCCCCATATTTGTGGCCAAATTTTCCACACTTGAAGCAGGACCCTCGTTCTCTTTTTTCCTTTGCGCACTGGTTTGCAGTATGACCACGATTGTTACAATTAAAACACTTAAGGAGCTTGTTTTCTATTGGCTTCTTCACGCTATATTTCAGTTGTTCCAGTGGTTGATGGTATTGTTTTATTTTTTCGTACTTCTTCAGGTTTTGTTTTAATTCCTCGAGTGTATTACCGTTGTACAAGATCGCCTTATTCACATAATTGTCCGGGATACCTTGTATTATATAATTAATTAAGTCTGATTCCTCTATATACCCCAAGGCTGCTATTTCTTGCATTGCCAGAACATAAGCTAAGTAGGACTCATCACGCTTCTTTTTCCTGGTTCTTAAATCATTGTGTATATCAGCAGACGTCACCTTTTTTGCGAATTCCTTGATAAGTCCTTCTCTCAATTCTACCCAGGATTTGAAAGACTGTGTCCGGAGAAAAATTTAAGCCGTTCCTTTCATCACTCTCTTGGCGTATATAAGCCGCTGGCGCACATCGCACTCATATATATCAGCAGATTCTTCAAAAATTGAGATCCATTTCGTCACACACATCATATCGTCTCCACTGAAAGGTGTTAAAGAATCCTCCACATCGCGGAAGTGTACAGCTGCTGACCTTGATGGCATTATGGTGTCTTCGTTCGCGTTCAACTCGGCGAATTTCCGCTTCAATTCAGCAATTTCTTGCTTTTTCCGAACTGCTTCTCTAAGATTTTCGAGTTCTTGATCCAAGTTAACATCGGAGCTACTGCCTCCCGCCGATGATATTTCCTCCCTATTCTGGAAGTCTGTTGAGGATTGCATGGACTCATTTTGATTTTCAGCCCGGCTATCTTCCATCGTATTTCGTGGGAAGTACCTGTTCAGGTCTTCTTTTGACAATTTTAAAATACACTGCTCCAAACGGTACTTTAATTCTGCCTTCAGTCCTATAGTTTGTTGCCCCAATTGCCCCAATTTGTCCTTTAACAGTTGTACGGAAGCATTTTCTAGAAACCGATTCACATGTGGTTCCATTTTACATAAATATATGTGAAAATAGCAAAATATGCCTTTTTAAACAAGGAAATTTCTTTTCTTACGCAGAATTGGTCTTTAGCCGATTCGATGATAACGTGCAATTCAGATTTTAGTAGATTTTGTTGACCACGTGGTGGGTGTAGTTTCAAAATCTGCAGACACTTTCGCAGGTAAGAACACATAAGCACATATGCCTCATAATAATAAATTGCCGACAATCATAAAATAGTTTAGTTCTTATTCTTTTATCATAAGACTTAAAATAGTCTGGCTAATGTTTGCTTCCACGTTTAGTCTAACATAACATTAGGTATCACAAAATTCCACTCGACCGATCAAACACTGAATTGTTTGCTTTCACAAATATTCCTCGCTTAACCAAGCACAATTTTATTTAAAGTTCTGCTTTATAATAATTGTTTTTTCACAAATCACTTCTCAGGCGGTAATTCCACTTCTGATTACTGTAGGGACTATTTGGGGCGTTCAAATCAAAAGTCGACTGCACAGTTGTAACTCTCTTTAATGACTGGCTAATAAATTAACTCTTGTCGAAAGCGTTACCCAAGAACGTAAGCCGCTAACCGAGAACACTTGTGCAGAAGAGTCAAATGCATTTTAAAACTTTGAGAGCCCTACATTATCATGAGGTCACAAGTGGCTCCAAATTGTTCGAATGCTGCGTCGCAAACTCCTTGTTTGGCTTGACAGGCTGCTGCGTGTCTAGATTTCAAAATTTTGTTCAGGCTTTCGGAACAGTCATTTACTATTAAGAGCTGTCATTCATTCATTCATACATGGTCAAAAACACTCGGATTTAAATGTACCAAACAACACAATTATGCAGCGTGTCTAACAAATATGTATAATAAATATTTGGCTGGCTGCGACTGGTTGAATCCCAACTTCTCATTTTGTGTCCTTCAAGACTAGAGATGTAGTCGTTACAGCTTTACCTAAAAGGAAAAGAAACGTTTTAAACGTTATCAAAATAAATATTAAAAGGTTTACTTACCCTGGACTGAAGTTACGCTCATTGTACATACGCATACGGGATCGTTATAATATTGTTCCTCTAAGTTAAGTGAAGCACTCACAATTGTAAAAGTGCAAGCCTGATGACCGCGGTCACTTTGAAGCATTTCACGCACATTCTATACATACCAATATTCTTTTAGATAGCGGTCAACAAGCTTTTACTGGCCAAGATCAATTTTGTATAACTCTCTTCTAATAAAGTGCTCGTTGCGATCGGACGTACGGACTTTTAATTCTCGCGTTACCGAATCTCATCCTCTTACAAATCTCAGAAGTGGGATTTTAACTAAAAGTAATCTGTAGCCCTACAAATTTTATTAAAAAAAAAAAAGAAAAAATAACAATTAAAATGTTTTAAGCGCGATATTATAGTTTTACGCAATTATGATAACGGCACGGCAAATTTTATGATTTTCTTATGCGCTATTCTCGGTGTGAATTGTGCCCGTGCGTTAATTTGTGACCAGGAAAAATCCAAAATTATTATGGACATCATTGGGAAACTGGTAACTGATTAAATTAAAAGTGCTTTTAAATTGCTTAAACTATATATACTGTAAAACATTTTATGCAATTTGGTGAAATTTTAAAAATTAAGGATTAAGTACATTATGGCCAGGGCACGTGCTGAAAAGTTTGTCCAAAGGGCAACGGTTCCATTGATTAAAGAAAAATTGGAAACTTTTGGACTGAGCACATCTGGTATAAAAGCTGTCTTAAAGTTGCGGCTCGAAGAGGAAATCAAAAAACTTTCAAATTCCGAGATTGAGGAGCATTTTCCTGACGATATTTTAGCATTCCTGAACGGCAACGACGAGAGTAATATTGACGAGTCCAATGTAACATTTTTACAGCCACATTTGCAGCCACATTTAGGCGAAAGCTCGCGTGAATCTAATGTAATCCCAGAACCTCCTAGGTTGACGCGATTAGGCGAGAATTCGCGGGAACCTTCAACAGGTAACCTGCAACAGACAATAGACGAACTCAATGAAATGATAAGAAAACAAGAAGAAATCTTAGAACTGAAAAGAAAGCTTGGAAGTCTACAATCTGCTGATGTGGAACTCAACGGTGCACAGTTAACATTTAGAGATATTGAGGAGTCATTGCCTTCATTCACCGGAGACGACAATTATTCGGTCAAACAGTGGGTGAGGAGCTTCGAGGAATTCAGACAACTTTACAGATGGAACGATCAGCAGTCATTTGTTTATTCAAGAAGATTGCTTAAAGGAACCGCGAAGCTATTTTTGCGATCATCATCGTGCAAAACCTGGAATGAGCTTAAGACTGCTTTAATAGAGGAATTCTACCATGGCATCACACCGGCTGATGTGCACAATACGCTTAGGAATCGGAAGAAACGCAGGGATGAAAATGTCCATCAATATGCACTGAGTATGCAAGAGATTGCTTCACGCGGTGACATCCAGGAGGAGGACTTAATCCACTATATAATCAGCGGTATTCCCGATTCCCTCCAAAACAAACAACTGTTGTTCACAGCGAGGGATATTGGCGATTTAAAACATATTCTTAGGAAATATGAAAAGATGAGATCCTACACCGTGGCGAAAGCAAATAATTCAACCCAATCATCGTTGGAAAATTCACGGCAAGAGAAGACCCGTACTCACACCTCATTCAAGAATAAGTGTTTCAACTGTAACGAGGCGGGCCATACGGTGGCGAGTTGTCCTAAACCTCGAAGGGAGAGAGGAACATGTTTTAGATGTGGAAAACATGGTCACATCGCAACAAAGTGCGATCAACGTCGAGATCCTCCATCTTCCTCTGGATCATCATCATCTACATCGGGATCATCCTCAAAAGCTGTAATGCTGGTGCAAAGCAACACCCCTGACGAAGATGCAGTTGGAAACGGAGCAACAGGAAGCATTAATAATAAATCCCTAAATATTTCTAACGATTTCTATCACAATTTTAGTTACCTATTTGTGAGCGAAACATCCCGAGAGGTCGCAGTTAAATTTGAGGCAAACACCATGCTGGACACGGGAAGTCCAATAAGTTTCATCCAGGAACGCTACGTCCCTCCTTACCTCATATCACCTGTGGAACCTGAAGACATGGAATACGTCGGCATCAATGGTAGCCAACTTATTACTATAGGCAAGGTACATTGTGTCGTTTCTTTTGAATGTAATAGTGTAGAATTAGATTTATTAATAGTTAAGAATAATACCATGAATTGCCCTATAATTCTGGGTAGGAACTTTTTAAATAAATCTAACGCAAAATTTATTTTAAGCAGTAATCAGAATATTTTTAAAAATATTGAAAATGACAATTTTCCAATGGAAATCCTAAATATAGACACGTGCTGCGAAAAGGAGGAGCTTAAATTAAATATAAATGCAAACCTGACTTATGTTCAAAAAAACCGCGTTAATGAAATTATGCAGAAGACTGTTATTCCCAACGAAACTTTCAATGAAAGCAATACGTGTGAGATGAAAATTATCCTTACTAACCAGAACAGTATTTTCAATTGCACCCCAAGAAGGCTACCATACGCGCATAAAATAGAGCTTCAGAAAATATTAGATGACCTACTAGCTAAAAATATAATTCGCGAAAGTAACTCTCCTTACGCTTCACCGATTGTGTTAACTAAAAAAAAGAACGGAGAGCTTAGGTTATGCGTGGATTTTCGGCAACTTAACAAAATAACGTTAAAAGACAACTATCCTCTGCCTTTAATAGATGATAATTTAGACCGATTGCGAGGAAAAAAATATTTTTCCTTGCTCGACCTTAAAAGTGGCTTTCACCATGTTAAAATGGCTAGTGACTCCGTAAAATACACCTCTTTTGTAACCCCAATGGGACAATTTGAATTTCTGCGCATGCCATTCGGGCTGAAAAACGCACCATCGGTTTTTCAACGCTACATAAATTCTGTGTTCAAGGAACTTGTCGAATCCGGCAAGCTGTTAGTATATATTGACGATCTGCTCATTGCCTCTGAAACCATAGAGGAACACTTTGATATTTTAGAAAAAGTTGCAAAAGTCGTACGCGAAAACAATTTGAAGCTTAGGTTTGACAAATGCTTATTTATGCAAGAGAAAATTACGTATCTAGGGTATGAGGTGAGCGCGGAGGGCATAGGACCGAATTCAGTTGGCTTACGTAGCGTTAAGGAGTTTCCTGTACCCAAAAACGTTAAAGAATTACACTCATTCCTCGGATTATGTTCATATTTTAGAAAATTTGTCAAAGACTTCTCCTTGGCTTCAAAGCCGTTGTACGATTTATTGAAGCAAAACGTTGAATTTAAGTTCGGGGCAAGCGAGCTAGAAATTTTTGAACTTTTAAAAGGGAAACTGTTGGAAGCACCCTTGTTGAGCATTTATTCGCCGCACGCTGAAACTGAACTTCACTGCGATGCAAGTAGTTTAGGTTTCGGTGCGATTTTATTGCAACGACAAAGCGACAATAAATTTCATCCAGTCTTCTTTTTCTCCAAAAGAACCACACCAGCTGAATCTAGATATCACTCATATGAGCTAGAGACATTAGCAATAATTTATGCTCTAAGACGCTTTCGTATTTACCTAACTGGAATAAAGTTCAAAATAGTAACCGACTGCAAATCACTAACACTCACCTTGAACAAGAAGCTGCTAAATCCCAGAATATCCCGCTGGGCCTTGGAGTTGCAAGAGTTTGATTACTCTATTGAGCACAGAAATTCAGACCGAATGCATCATGTCGACGCATTAAGCAGGTGTCACAACATACTTTTAATAGAACCTAATTCACTCGAGCACGCGTTAGCTGCTGCTCAGCATAAAGATGCGGAAATAAACAAAATTTTACAAATATTAGAAAAACAAGAACATCCAGCGTACGAATTAATCAACGGACTAGTCTACAGAAAAACGAATAACAGTGTCCTTTTTTATGTTCCATCTCAAATGGAAAGGAATATTATTCAGACGCATCACGACGGATTGTGTCACGTGGGGGTAGATAAATTGTTTGATTACTTAAGGAAAACCTATTGGTTCCCATCTATGAAAAACAAAATAAAAGATTACATACAAAACTGCCTTAAGTGCATTTATTTCTCTGTACCGTCTGGTAAAAAAGAAGGTGTTCTTCACAACATACCAAAGGACGACAAACCGTTTAATACTCTGCATATAGACCACTATGGCCCCCTTCCTTCAGGAGTGAGAAATCTCAAAAAATATGTTTTTCTTGTAGTCGATGGTTTCACAAAGTTTGTAAAATTATATCCTGTCAAGAGCACAAATACCAAAGAGGTTGTTCAATGCCTCCAATCCTATTTCGAAAACTATAGTAGACCTATTAGAATAGTGTCGGATAGGGGTAGCTGTTTTACATCAGCGGAATTTTCCTCTTTTTGCCTTGACAACAATATTACGCATATCAAAGTTGCCACAAATTCCCCGCAATCAAATGGTCAGGTAGAGAGATTTAACAGAATTCTCACACCAATGTTGTCAAAAGAATGTGAACTTGAGCCAGCCGAATGGACTAAATATTTACCTAAAGTTGAGTATGCTATGAACAACACGATTAATAAAAGTACCGGCACTACGCCCAGTATCTTGTTGTTTGGCATTGCTCAGAGGGGAATAATTGACGATAGGATACGCGGTCATCTAGAAGGTAACCTAATAGAAGAGGAGCCACGAGATTTAGAAAAAATAAGAGGGGACGCAAGTGAAAATATTGTTCATAGCCAGGATAAAAACAAAAAACTTTTTGATAAGCGACATAAGACACCACACAAATACAAAACCGGCGATTATGTCTTGATCAAAAACGTGGTTACCACTGCGGGTACAAATAAAAAATTGATTGAAAAGTATAAAGGCCCTTACGAGATTGTAAAAGTTTTGCCGAATGATCGGTATGTAATAAGAGATATCGAAAATCTCCAAATATCGAGAATCCCTTACGAAGGAGTGTCGTCTCCGGAAAATATGAAGCCCTACCCAAATTTTGGCAGCACGTAACGACTAATTCCCATGTATTTTAAAATTATTATAAATTGTGTGTATGAACATGGTCAATGTTAGCGCTTTCCATAATCTATTTGGTTTATTTTATAAGATTGTAAAGATCAAATCTCTTCAATTTAATTCACGATAGCAAAAAATTGAAATGTAAAGAATTTATTGGTTCCAGTCAATTTTATGACTTTTGTAACAATCTAAATACTAAGAACTTTCATAAACTATTGTAAATCATGTAAATCGTATGCGTATGTGCGCGGTGATATTAAGTTCTGTTAATATCCTCAGCTAAAGAGTGAAAATTATATACATAAATATATCATGTTTACCATTAGGCATTAAATCGAGGACAATTTGCCGTCAGGAATGGCCGAGTTGTAGTCGTTACAGCTTTACCTAAAAGGAAAAGAAACGTTTTAAACGTTATCAAAATAAATATTAAAAGGTTTACTTACCCTGGACTGAAGTTACGCTCATTGTACATACGCATACGGGATCGTTATAATATTGTTCCTCTAAGTTAAGTGAAGCACTCACAATTGTAAAAGTGCAAGCCTGATGACCGCGGTCACTTTGAAGCATTTCACGCACATTCTATACATACCAATATTCTTTTAGATAGCGGTCAACAAGCTTTTACTGGCCAAGATCAATTTTGTATAACTCTCTTCTAATAAAGTGCTCGTTGCGATCGGACGTACGGACTTTTAATTCTCGCGTTACCGAATCTCATCCTCTTACAGAGACTAACATACTTAGGCGCCTCTATTAATTAAAGTTTTTCTTTAAGGAAAAAGGTCGCGCCATTCAATTTTCTCCGCAGACCTTACCCGGTGTTCACTATGAAATTGTGCGTCTAATACCATTAGTCCGGAGGCGAATTATTTGCTCACGAGTTATGCGAGACGCAAAAGAGCCCAGGAACGTGCATACATAGGTGCGTATGGATACGTACACTCGCACACATACACATTTTTCTAATTTGAAGTATACCGACTTCAGGAACCACAAAACGCGGAAATATGTCAATTGGAAACATTTAGTACGATCATGAAGTTTTCCAGGACCAAAGAAAAAAAAAATAAATAAATATAATAGCCAACGTCTCGCTTCCCAAAAATTGAAATTTAAAGACATAAACGATAAAACAAAGTACTTACCTAAAATTTTGACTTGGTTCCGGTTACATAAAAGACACACCGGTACCTCTTCGGGGCCACATGAAGAGGCAGGGTGCCGGGCGGCGGCAACAGCAACAGCTCATCAACAGCAGCAGCAGCATTAACATCTTCGGTTGCAGCAAGGCGCCCAACGGTAAAACTAAAATTGTAAAATTTTTGTAAGTAGAAAATAATAGAATCAGGTGTGTTTACTTAACTTTAAATTTTTTTCTCTGGGTCCTCCTTTTCCTCTCACTTCCAGCCAGCGTGGGTATTGTTGTTCTGTTGAAATGATTTAATTTTTGTTTGTTAAGGGACCTCCCCATAATTTTTGATCGGCCAAGGGGAGGTCAAAGGGTGGTTGGGGCATAGGCCAGAGGGGGTTCAATTCGAACAGAACCCCCCGTCAGAGTCAACCACAGGCAGTTGCAGGGATTCGGCCTGCACTGTCATTTTCCGCCCCTTTCGATTTTGTCGTTCCGTCGCGGGAGAATTTCGTTGTTGGTGGGCCGTTCCGGTGGCGCAGAGCGGCATTTTGGCAAACCCCCCCCCCACTCGTTACCGCGATGCTAGCCATGCCAGCTCCCGCAGCCGCATACCCCCGGACGAGGCACTTTAGCCGGGTCCTCGAGGCACCAACCCTCAACAAGTGGCCATGGTGGGGGTAACTGCGTCGCAGAATTAGAGTGAACATTCTTTGTAACTATGTAGGTTCCATATTCTTTGGGCATTAGCATCAGCCGGCCAAAATTCCGGCCAGATCCATTCCCACACACGCTCCGGCATACCTAACTGCGCAGGCGGCCTCTCCGGTAAATCGTAGCGTGTGTGGCCGGCATAAGACAGTGGAACTTAATTAATACAATTGCATTTAAGAGTAACAAAAATAACCTTCTTTCTCCAATTAGTTGCTACAATGAATTTTGCCACGATGGCGGTTCGTTTTCAAGAGAGAGTTTTTTACTTGCGATGCCTTGGCATTGATGTCGTTTCCCACGCATAAATGCTATTGCATCTGATTTAAATAAAGATAAATTGTGGGGTGCCTCGTAAAATTGCTGTTAATCCATCTTTTTGCTGTTCCATAAAAATAAACCGCCCACACAACCTATATTCAATTCGTCGAGAGAATATGATTAACTGAATTTTCTTTATCAACTCGCTTTAAAATGCTCTCGCAGTCTCACCAAAAGCGGAACAGGTTTTTTGACAAATTTGTTTGTGTCAACCGTTATATTTCAACACGGCACTGACATCAAGCATCGTCTCACAAGAAACAAAGGCGCTTATCCGAAAATTCCAACAAACCAATATTAAACGATCAGATTACCTGGTAGAACCGTGATCCCTGTTCCTGCAATTCATTAACTGTCAATGTAGCACTTCCTGTGCACAAATTCCCGTAACGAAATCTCTACCACCGATAGCAAACACCAGCGCCGCCGTACTAAGCAACTTAAAACCTAATTTATCGACGGGAGTGTGTAAGCTCCAGATAAATCCATGTTTGGATTTTGTTTAGAATTTCAGTTGGAAAATTTACACCGACAAAATTCATGTTTACTTGACGAGTGAATTATACCCAGCAGGCGTACATAACAATAGTATCCCCTAAGATCTTTCCTGGTACACGGCTGCACCTAATATATTGATTTTCGTACGAGTTGGAGCTTCTTACGGGGCTGTTTACATAGCAATTTCCACGAGCGTGGCAATATTTTATATTGAACATGACTCGGTATTATCTTCTTACAGCTTTACCAAAGGGGATCTTAAAAATTGAAACACGTCGAATACTTTATTAACGCTATTAGTTCGATAACCAAGTAACGTTGAATTGGACGAAAATATTAAGTCAACGGAGTTAAGACCTTTTTTTATAGAGTCCCATTAAATTCAAATAATTTATGACATTCTCATTTCTTTATACAAATTACTCTACAAGTGCTATCTTTCATGCTCTGAGAAAGTTTACTTATAAGTTCCTTTACAACCTCAAGGTTTTTTTTCTTATATTTCCGATTTGGTATTAGCATAGTTATACCTACATATGCACCTAAAAGTCAAATTACTTGGAATTAAATTTATTGCAATTCGAACTTATAGAAGTCTGGAGGCTTAAAAGTCATTTATGTACCACCATATTAATTAGTCTTACTTTTATCTTTAAATTAAATTTGTTAAAAAAAATTTTTTTTTTAATATTTAGTTATTAAAAACCTCTAATATGTAAAATCTATAAAATTACGAGAACAATATTTTATCGACAGCTCAAAAAAAATTAATTCATTTTTTATCTCAACCTAATTCAATTGTCCAAAATTCCAAAATGTTATAATAAATGCACCTGTGAAATTCAAATGAAACAAGTACTTCAACTACAAGTAAAGTAAAAATACTATATACTAAGTGAAACCGATACATTATAATAAAGGAATGCTAAGAAATCCTCATCCCAGAAAACTATAAGGTAATTGAAATATTTATATCCTGTTAAGATAATTGAAATTTTATTACAAGCTTTTATTTAACTTGCAATCTTCGTATGTAAGTTGTCCGCACCGAAATTTGCAAGTTAAATTTGACCCACTTCCCGGTATCCGATTGAGTTGAAATTTGAAACACGTTTGCAAATTTGCAGGGAAGGATGCTTCTAAAACTTTACAGGTCTAATAAAGCAAAACGAGTTCACTACAAACAGCTTATTTATTTTATTTAGTATTATTTACACAAGTTCACAGTGTTCGATTTCGCGATACGACGAGGAGCTGCTGGTCCGATCCGTGCCCGTTCGTGGCGGTGCGAAGTAGTCGAAGATTGATCGAAGAAGAATGATGATTTCATCAATGTTGACAAGCTTTCTTCATTAGCAAGAAAACGGAAAAAGAACGGACGGATAAAGGCGCGCTGTCGAATGAAAAGCGGCGGAAAAAAGAACGGCGGAAAAAGAACGGACGGATAAAAGCGCGCTGTCATAAAGCGTGCACTGTCAGCTGACATGGCGGAGCCACGAAGAAAGAGTGGCCTGTCGGCTGACATGCCGGAGCCACGACTAAAGAGTGGGCCGTCAAACCGCACCAACGAAGATGCCGTGTGGATGCGGGCAACACGAATAAATCTCGCGCGGCTTCAGCAGTTGCTTGCGCCGTGAGCGCTGCGCATTGGGCGGGACGGAACGGACCGCCACACACGTATATAAAGTCGGTGACAATATAATATTTTGGTAACATCGAGCTGATCTGATGATGGAGTCGGAAGATGGCCACAGCCACAACTCAGTACATACTAAAAAATTTTGAGTTTGATCATAGCAACATTTCTTCCGGTCTCGATGGGAACATGATTAAAAAAAATAAAAAATAAAATGAAACGTCAACGCAACGAAAAAGGCGCTTTCAAAAAGCTTGTTTTTAAAAATGTTTTTTGACGTGATAACGTCTTATAAATTGATGGCATTTACGAAAAGTTGTAACGAAGCTCGGTAACGTAACGATGCCGAGCTTTAAGCTGTTGATGCATGAAAGTATTGAAATCCATGCTTTCTTATGGAGCTTCGCCCATAAGCGATGCATGGCGATGCATCGACGCATGGAAATGTTGAACATTTCTCAATAGCTGCGTTCGACTGGGCACAGTCTCAGTGAGCCAGCTCACATTAAACCAACTGCCAAATTGACTGGCTCAGTTGTGGCTCAGTGAGCGCGTCTGGACCACAAAAACGGACAGTGAAGTGGATTGTCAATTCTCAATTGTGCTGTCAAAATGGCGAAATGTCACTCAACTCAAGTTTTATTCACCTTTAATAAACATATAAAACTCGAAATGTCACTTGTCAAACGAACTGAGCTGAGCAAGTGAGTACAGAATGAAGTGACTCAGAAAACTCAGTTCTGGCTCAGAAAACACTAACGACGCCATGCGGAAAAAAGGAGACATTAGGAGCCAGCAAAACGGTTCAGCTCAGTGAGCAACTGAGTAACTGAATTGGCTCACTGAGGCAGTGCCCAGTCGAACGCAGCTAATATTTTCATGCATCGGGACGCATCAGCCGGTTTGAACCTAGGGTGAACTTTCAAACTTGCAAGTTCGAAGTTGTGCATTCACAGCTGGCTGTTTACATCCCGGCAAAGTGTACCTGAAACATTGGACGCACGGACAAAGAAGCACGCTGGACCGGTGTGGGCCTCGTGTTTCACTCCCACTCAAGCGTTCTTAGCGTCGGAACGTTATCACGTAGAAACTTCGCCCGTATACGGGACTGGTATTTCGCTTACTCACGGAGAAATTATCGTTAAGAAAAGAAACGATTACGCGTTCGAGTGCTATGCTAACGAGGCACTACTTCCACAGGTTGGAATTGAAAAATACAGACCACTGATTAAACAATTAATGGAAGAATTCAAAAGCTGCGTTCCTGAGAAGCCCGTACTGGAAATGAAAATAATACTGAAGGACGAAGTACCGGTCCGACATAAACCACATAGACTATCACCAATGGAAAAGACAGAGGTAGAACGACAAATTGGTGAATGGTTGGAAAAGGCAATTATTCGACCGAGCGAATCTGAATATGCCAGCCCAGTGGTCCTAGTCAATAAAAAGGACGGAACAAAACGACTATGCGTTGACTATCGATCGTTAAACAAAAAGGTCATAAGAGATCGATTTCCGCTACCCCTTATTGAAGACCACTTAGACGCATTGCGCAATGCTCATGTTTTTTCTACAATCGACTTGGAGAATGGGGTTTTTCACGTCTCAGTAGCAGAGGAAAGTAGGAAATACACCAGTTTCATTACGCATAATGGCTAGTTCGAATTCATTCGAATGCCATTCGGACTTTGCACCTCGCCTACTGTTTTCCAAAAGTACGTAAACACAGTCTTTCAACCACTTCTTCAGAAAAAGTACGTTCTTGTTTATATCGACGACGTTGTAGTGATTGCAAATAATGACGAGGAAGCTATTTATCGACTAAAAGAGGCTTTAAAAGTAGCAGAACAGCATGGCTTGCAGATCAAGTGGAAGAAATGCCAATTGTTGTGCAAGAGCATTGAGTACCTTGGATACGAAATTTCATCAGGACAAATAAAACCGGGAAAGGCGAAACTTGAGGTTTCCGGAGCCAAACGATGTCAGGAAATTACAGAGTTTTCTTGGTCTGTCTGAATATTTTAGAAAATTCATCCCGCAATATGCTCAGCTTGCTAGACCACTCAGTGATATGCTTCGAAAAGACAGAAAATTTAAATTCGGTTCGGAATGTGGCGTTAGTGATTTCGATTCTCGACATTTCGAGACCCACTTTTGGCAATGTCTATAACAAAGTACTTTTGGAAAAATATTTATAAAGTTGCTTGGAAAATAAAAATTTGTCAAAAAGAAAATTGTAAAACAAAAATTCAGTCTTCTAAGAGAATTTCAACTAAATTATTTTAAAAAGAAATATTTAAAAAAAATATAAATAAAGAATTTCTTCTAATTAAAGAATTAATTAATAAATAAATTAATTAAAGAAGGAAAGTTTTTTAAAAAGATTTAAATACAAAAATATCAAAAGGATTCAAGAAAAGATATACATAAATAAAAAATATCTGGAGGAGCCGAAGAAAAGGAATTACATGGCCACAGTAAGAACCTCATGAAGTTCCTACCGCAGAAGATATCCTAGAAATTAGAGGGCATTTAATTTAAAGAAGAAAACTCCAGGTAATCCCCTTTCCCTTTCTCTTGGCCCTCACATTGGTGACCCCGACAACGGAGTGGGAAGACAGCAGCAGTTCCTGAGTTCTGCCTAATAGCACCGGCAAATAATTCTGCAATCAACACTTTTTTTTTAAATTTTTGTTGTGATTTAACGCTTTTAGTGCAGAAACCAATTTTTATTGTTATTTTTCCCACATTTACTTGAAAGTTTAAAAGTTAATAATGAGCTTTGGTTCAGTAGGTGGAGATTTCTCACATGAAATGCCCAGTGATCGAAATCAAGACGGAAATTCTAGTAGGACTGGGAATAATTTTTTCTCATCCAGTCCACTTCCACAGCCTCGTAACGTCACGGCTATTACACCCCCCAATATTGCAACAGTAACTTTTTCAACTCCATCTTTTTGGAGAAACGCGCCAAAATTCTGGTTCAAAAAACTCGAGGCACAATTTGAGTTAGCCAGAATTTCGTCGGAGATTACTAAATATAACCATTTACTCTCGGCTTTAGACGAAAGTCTTGTTTTCATTCTAAGCGATTTATTAGAGAATCCTGATCCGCGTCAACCTTATTCAGAGCTTAAAGAAGCATTGATTTCGCGTCTCTCTGATAGTGAATCATCAAAATTAAACAAACTCCTTGGAGATGTGATGTGATGATGGTGATAGATCTCCATCTCAATTTCTCAGAGAGATGAGGAATTTGTCTGGGGGTAAAATAAGTGACGATGTGCTGAAGACTCTTTGGTTGCAACGTCTCCCTGAATACATGAAAGCGATTTTATCATGTAATTCAGGTTCTTTAACTGAATTAGCTAATTGCGCGGATAAAATTTTCGAGGTAAGCAGTAAGCCTTCAGTTTTTGCTTATTCTGTTAATCAAAATAATAATAACAACAACAATGTTTTGGCTAATTTAACAACTGAAATTATTAGGTTAAATCAAAGAATGGATGACATGGCACGAGAAATTGTTTTGTTAAAGCATCGTGGTCGTTCTTTAAGTCAATCATCTCACCACAATTCGCGTTATGCTAAAAGTCATTCTCCGCATAAAGTTAAATTTAATAAAAAAAAAAATTCTCATCCTGACTACTACTGGTATCATGCTAATTTCCAACATAATGCTAATAAATGTATACCGCCATGCTCATTTGCTGTTTCGGATGCAACAAAAAATTAAAGCGCTTGTCATCTTTGACGACGGGTGATAACGCAGAATGTAACAGTTGTCTTTCATATCTATGATAAGTCAACAAAGCAATCTTATTTGATTGATAATAGCGCAGACCTATCTGTTATTCCAGTTCCGCCATCTTCCAAATTATTACCTACAGGTTTACAATTATCGGCAGGAAATTCTTCACCAATTAACACTTACGGAAGTAAAATCCTAACTCTGGATCTTGGTCTTAGAAGAAATTTTCAATGGCAATTTGTAATAGCTATTTTAGGTGCTGATTTCATATATCATTTTAAATTAATTGTTGACCTCTCTAAAAGAACTCTGGTTGATCCACTCACTAATTTATCTTCGAACGGCCGTCTCTTTTTAGGTCCTTCCTCAACTTTATCGGTTTTAATTAAGCCATCAATTAATGATAAAGTGCAGAAATTAATCCGTGAGTTTCAATGCATCACCATAGATTCAAATTTTTCTAAACCTGTCAAGCATGATATCACGCATCAAATTAAAACAATTGGCCAACCAATCTTTTCAAAGGTTCGTAGGTTATCACCGGAAAAGCTGGCAATAGCGAAAAAGGAATTTGAGTTCTTGCTTAATCAGGGCATCTGTAGGCCATCTAATAGTCCTTGGTCTTCTCCTTTGCATATGGTACCTAAGGCAAATGGTGATTGGACACCATGTGGGGACTACAGACGTCTTAATGCAATTACAGTTCCTGATCGCTATCCCATCCCGCTTATCCATGATTTCGTCTGTCATCTCCAAGTTTGTAAGTTATTTTCCACTTTGGATTTGACAAAAGCCTACCATCAAATTCCAGTTCATCCAGAGGATATACCAAAAACAGCAATTTGTACACCTTTTGGCTTATTCGAGTTTACTAGGATTACCTTTGGCCTTTGCAATGCTGCACAAACCTTCCAAAGGTTTATTAATTCAGTCCTACGAGACTTACCATTTTGTTTCGTTTATCTTGACGATATTTTGGTAGCCTCACAAACTGAACAACAGCATTTAGAACATTTAGAAAAAATGGTTCAAAGACTACAAGAACATGGTTTAGTTATAAATATCGAGAAGTGTAACTTCATGCTTTCAGAGGTAAAATTTCTCGGTCATTATGTAAATTCAAACTGTATTAAGCCATGTCCTGAAAAGGTTAAGGCAATTACAGATTTTAAACAACCTTCAACTGTCAAAGAGCTTCGGCGTTTTCTTGACATGATTAATTTTTATCGCCGTTTTCTTCCCCATGCTGCTGAACTTCAGTTAGTTTTAAATAAATTTTTAACTGGGAATAAAAAAGAAGGTTCTAAACCAATTATTTGGACTTCTGATTCAATTAAAGCTTTTGAAAATATTAAACACCAATTAGCCCAAATTACTCTTTTAGCTTTTCTAAATGCTAATGCTCCCTTAGCTTTATTTGTTGATGCTTCTAACACGGCAATTGGTGTTTCTTTAAATCAAAAGGTAAATGACAATTGGCTTCTTTTCTACCAAATTAAGTGCTGCTCAAATTAAATATAGCGCTTACGATCGTGAGTTATTAGCTGCCTACAAAAGTATTAAGTATTTTCGTTATCATTTAGAAGGCAGGAACTTCACTCTTTTTACGGATCATAAACCACTAGTTTTCGCCTTTAGACAAAATCCCGAAAAGGCTTCTCCTAGACAAGCAAGGCACTTGGATTACATTGGTCAATTCACTACAGACATCCAGCACATTGCCGGATGCAATAATGTTGTAGCCGATACTCTTTCACGTGTTGAGGAAATCCATTTACCAGCCTCGATAAATTTTGAAGCTATAGCTATTGCTCAAGAAACTGATAGCCAGCTTCAAGATTTTTTAGAAAATTCTTCTTTTAAATTTTCTAAAGTACCCCTTCGAGGGACTAATAAGCAAATTTATTGCGAAAAATCAAAATCACGGCATCGTCCGTTCATACCAGAGCCTTTTCGACTTCAAATTTTTAATTCGGTACATAAATTAACTCATCCTAGTATCCGAACTACAAATAAAATGGTAACTTCGAACATGAACAAAGACATTGTTACTTGGAGTCGAAGTTGTTTAGCGTGTCAGAAAAATAAAATCTCGCATCACGTTAAAAATTCTTTTGGTTCATTTCCGTTAACTTCGTCTAGATTTGAAGTTATTCATTTAGATATGTGGCGGTCCGTTCCGTCCCGCCCAATGCGCAGCGCTCACGGCGCAAGCAACTGCTGAAGCCGCGCGAGATTTATTCGTGTTGCCCGCATCCACACGGCATCTTCGTTGGTGCGGTTTGACGGCCCACTCTTTAGTCGTGGCTCCGGCATGTCAGCCGACAGGCCACTCTTTCTTCGTGGCTCCGCCATGTCAGCTGACAGTGCACACTTTATGACAGCGTGCTTTTATCCGTCCGTTCTTTTTCCGTTTTCTTGCTAATGAAAGAAGCTTGTCAACAATGATGAAATCATCATTCTTCTTCGATCATTCTTCGACTACTTCGCACCTGCTCGAACGGACACGGATCGGACCGGCAGCTCCTCGTCGTATCGCGAAATTGAACTCTGTTAACTTGTGTAAATAATACTTAATAAAATAAATAAGCTGTTTGTAGTGAACTTGTTTTGCTTGATTAGACCTGAAAAGTTTTAGGAGTATTCTTCTCTGCAAACTTGCAAAGTGGTGACCCCGACGTGATACTCCACCGAGGAGCCCGACGTGATCGCAACGTGCATTGCCACTTTGTACGTGCAAAGTGGTGCCCCGCGAAAGGCTCCACCGAGGAGCCCCCACGAACATTCGCTGCTCCACCGAGGAGCCCCCACGAACATTCGCTGCTCCACCGAGGAGCCCCCACGAACATTCGCTGCTCCACCGAGGAGCCCCCACGAACAGTTTTTTTTTCTCACTCCGCCCAGGAGCCCCACACAAACATTCGAGGTTCCCCAGCCGAACGACCCCATCATTATAAAGAGGTGACCTCACAAGTGTGTGTGTAAGAAACAAAACTAGCCTAAGGTGCAGTGCAGTGCTTAGGCCCCCCTTTTTTTTCTCTTTTTTCGTCGGACAACTCAGCAGCCTGCCGCGGTCCCAGTTCTCGGTAAGCCAAAACTTATCTTTTTTTCTTTTGCTTTAATGTTCGCAAACTAGCAAGACGGTCAGGGACGCCAAGACGCCGGCCCAGAGGCGGAGCACCGTGAGGCTCCCCCGCGGCCCAACAACGTGTTTGCAGGCCTGCTTACGCCTCAAACCCACGCAGAGAGGCCCGCCAACGCGATTTCACCGCCGGCGTTGCATCGGTCCCAAGCCAGCCAGCATTCCCCTCCGCGGGAACTCGATCCACGTTTGCTCGCGCCGAGTTTCGACGTTGGTCCCGTCAGCCATTGCAGGCTTCCGCCCTTCTGGCGCCTCAGCCCGGAGCTTTGATTTCTCCAAGTCGAGAGCCAATTCCAGGTGCACCGCATATTTTCGGACTCCACAAAATACAACCTCACGGTGTCGTCATTGGACTCGGACACCATCGCCGAGGTTGCTGACGTCATCAAGCGACCGCCAGAGGTTGAGAAATTCCTGGCACTCAGGTCAGCTATAATCGGGCGGCTCACTGACTCACCTGACGCTCAGCTCCACAAGCTGCTCACCGGCGTTGAGTTGGGCGACAAACGCCCTTCACAGCTTCTGCGGCAAATGCGCACCCTTGCCGGCTCTCGCGTCAGCGATGACGTACTGCGTGTCAGGTGGTTGGACCTGCTTCCGCAACAGATACGTCGCATGTTAATTCTGATAAAAAATCAGACCCTTGACGAGTTGGCCGAGGTCGCCGACGAGGCACATGGCATGGGGCCAAGCGTATACAGCACCTCATTGCCACTTTCGAGGTCAACATCGCCAGTTGGCCGAGCCTCGCCCACCCAACCATCGGCCCAGGTCGCCGCTGAGCTCGCGGCCCTTCGTCAGGCCATTCTGCAGCTGGTCAATATCACCCGAGATGCCCTGCAGCGACCTGGAACCCCCCCCCCCCTCCGGCATTCAGCGAGCCCGATCAGCCTCTCGAGGCCGCTCTCAGGAGCGCGGCCGCTCAGCAACTCCGGGTCCTGACCCGAAAACGGGTTTATGCTGGTACCACAGCAAACACGGTGCAGCGGCGATGCGCTGCAGAGCACCTTGCAGTTTTCCACGCCAGGAAAACTAAGTAGGCCGGCGTTGTATTCGGCGACCATCGCCGGCCCCCTTTCGGAGAGACGACTGTACGTGGCCGATCGTGGCAGCAAGACCCGCTTCCTCGTGGACTCTGGATCCGTCTTGTCCATTATTCCCAGGAGGCTCATCGCCAAGCCCTTGCAGAAGCAGTGCCTCTTGCTGCAGGCTGCCAATGGGACGCCCATCACCACTTTCGGTACGCAAAAGCTAACTTTGGACCTCGGTCTCCGCCGACCACTCCAGTGGCCCTTCATTATAGCCGACGTACAGACTGCCATCCTCGGTGCCGACGTCATGCACCATCACGGCCTCATCCTCGACTTCCGCCTCCGGAAACTTCTGGACGACCGTACGAGTCTTTCCACGGACTGCACTTTAGGACCAACCCCCGACGTCCACACCATCTCTGTCGTCTCAGCCTCGGCGACCCCGGAGAGCCCTCACGCAGAAACTTATAGGGGCATACTTTCCAGTTTTTCGAAGTCCGCCGTGCGGCCAGGTGAAATGGCATGTATCGCCGACCTGCCAGTTCACCACCACATCATTACTACCGGCCAGCCAGTCTTCGCTCGACCACGCCGTCTCGCAGGTGAACGTCTCGCTGCCGCGAAGAAAGAGTTCGACCTCCTGCTGGAGCGTGGGGTCATTCGGCCCTCCTCGAGCCAGTGGGCCAGCCCTCTGCACATGGTGCCCAAGGTGGGTGGTAAGTGGCGAGCCACAGGCGACTACCGTCTGCTCAACGCCAGCACTCGCCCGGACAGATACCCGCTGCCCATCATTGAGGACCTCCTGCAGGACGCTAAGGGTTCGGTGTACTCGGTCATCGACCTACAGAGGGCCTTCTACCAGATCCCGGTTTCCCCTGAGGATATCTGCAAAACGGCAGTCACCACGCCGTTTGGTTTGTTCGAGTTCATCGGCATGCCACTTGGGCTTCGAAATGCGGCCCAAACCATGCAGCGAACTGTCAACCACCTGCTCAGGAGGCTGCCTTTCGTGCGTGTATACCAGGATGACATTCTTGTGGTCTCCGACGGCCACGATCAGCACCAACGCCACCTGCGGCAGCTCCTCGAGACGCTCCAGGCCGCCAAACTGCAGCCCAATTGGGACAAGTGCCAGGTTGGCCTGCCGAGTGTCATCTTCGCTGGCTACGATGTCAGCGAGATGGGTTTTCGTCCTCCAGCGCCCAGGACTCAAGCCATTGCTGAGTTCACAAGGCCAGCAAACTCATCGCAGCTGAGACGCTTCCTCGGTATGCTCAACTACTATCGACGTTGCATTCCGCACGCCTCCGATCTCCAAGCGCCACTATCGGAGATGTTAAAAGGTTGCACTACCAAGAAGTCGCAGCTTACTTGGACAGCCGACGCCGAGGCTGCCTTCGACCGTTGCAGACAGGGCATCGCCTCTGCAGCCACATCCGCGTACCTTTCAACAACGCAGCCACTAGCGTTACGCACGGACGCCTCCGACGCCGCTATAGGCGCCGCATTGGATCAGCAGCGACCCGACGGTTCGTGGGTCCCCCTGGGTTTTTTCTCCCGGAAGCTGTCCGAGGCAGAGAGGAGGTACTCAACTTATGACCGCGAGCTTCTGGCGGTCTTCGCGGCCATAACATTTTTCCAACGCATCTTGGAGGGTCGGCATTTCTCCACCCACACGGACCATCGTCCACTCACTTTCGCTTTGGAGAAGCGCTCCGATAAGGCATCGCCTCGTCAGAATAGGCAACTCGACTTCATCAGCCAGTTCGACACGCTGCTGAGCTACACCCGAGGCGAGGAAAACGTCGTGGCCGACGCTCTTTCGCGAGTGGAACTCATTAACGCCCCAGCTGCTCTCTCTTCTCGGATCATAAGTGAGGCCCAATCCACTGACGCTCAGCTGCCTCATCTTCTCGCCAGCCCCCGTTTGAAGCTGCACGAGCTCGAGATCGACGGTCATCCCGCCCACTACGTCGAGTTCAACAGGGTCATGAAGCCTTACTTGCCGGTGTCGCTTCGCCGTCAAGCTTTCGATACGGTGCACCAGCTGGCGCATCCAAGCGGTCGGGCCACAGCCAAGCGCGTAGCGCTCAAATATTTTTGGCCAAGTCTGCGCAAGGATGTCATCCGTTGGGCCAAGCAGTGCGTGCCCTGCCAGCTCTCGAAGGTGCACCGCCACAATCGCGCCGAGCTCGGCAGTTTTACAACACCGGATGGACGCTTCGACCATATCCACATCGACTTAATCAAGTTGCCCCTCTGCGAGGGCTACCAGCACTGTCTTACCATCGTCGAACGTTACACACGATGGCCGGAGGCTGTGCCGCTCCGAGACATGACAGCTCCCTCGGTAGCACGAGCTCTAGTCGACCGTTGGGTTTCTATCTTTGGTGCGCCGCTCGAAATCACAGCGGACCAAGGCAAGCAGTTCGAGGCGGACCTTCTCACTCATCTTGCCCGCCTCCTCGGAGCCCATCATGTACACACCACGCCATACCACCCTCAAGCCAATGGTATGGTCGAGCGCCTTCACCGAACGCTCAAGGCCGCTTTAAAGTGCTCTCCCGAGGTCCCCTGGCCTCAGGCACTCCCTGCAGTGCTCCTGGGTCTTCGTACAACCTTCAAGGAGGACCTGCAGGCATCACCAGCCGAAATGGTATTCGGCACTTCACTCCGCATCCCGGGCGAATTTATCGCGCCCCAGAGCGCTCCTGTCAGCAGCCCGCACGAGTTCATCACGAGTCTGCGTCGGATGTTCACTGCCATCCGCCCCGTCCCAGCTGCTAGGCACGCCTCCCACCATCCGTTCGTCTTTAAAGACTTGGGGACGTGCGATTACGTATTTCGCCACATCGACGCGGTAAAGAATCCGCTTGAGCAGCCCTACACCGGTCCGCATCGGGTCATGAAGAGGATTGACCATCGCACTTTCGTCGTGGACGTCAACGGAGTCGCCAAAACGCTATCCACAGACCAGCTCAAGCCGGCTCATTTAGAGCAGGTCGACGACCAGCCTCGCCCGATCGCACACCCGCAACAACCTCCTCAGGTTTCGCCACCGCCTCTTAGCCAGGCGTCTCCACCTGCGGCCGACTTCCAGACGCCAACAACGCCTGTCACCCATCAGCCGGTACAGGTTCTGCATCAGAATCGGCCAAGGATCATCGCGAGGAAGAAAGTTTCATTCTCGCTCCCTCCGCACGAGACGAAGAAGAGAGTTTCAGCTTCACTCCCTCCGCGCGACGCGAAGGTCATTGGGGGGGGGAGTGACTGTGGCGGTCCGTTCCGTCCCGCCCAATGCGCAGCGCTCACGGCGCAAGCAACTGCTGAAGCCGCGCGAGATTTATTCGTGTTGCCCGCATCCACACGGCATCTTCGTTGGTGCGGTTTGACGGCCCACTCTTTAGTCGTGGCTCCGGCATTTCAGCCGACAGGCCACTCTTTCTTCGTGGCTCCGCCATGTCAGCTGACAGTGCACACTTTATGACAGCGCGCTTTTATCCGTCCGTTCTTTTTCCGTTTTCTTGCTAATGAAAGAAGCTTGTCAACAATTCTTCTAATTAAAGAATTAATTAATAAATAAATTAATTAAAGAAGGAAAGTTTTTCAAAAAGATTTAAATACAAAAATATCAAAATCAAAAGGATTCAAGAAAAGATATACATAAATAAAAAATATCTGGAGGAGCCGAGGAAAAGGAATTACATGGCCACAGTAAGAACCGCATGAAGTTCCTACCTCAGAAGAGATCCTAGAAATTAGAGGGCAATTAATTTAAAGAAGAAAACCCCAGGTAATCCCCTTTCCCTTTCTCTTGGCCCCCACAGGAAGCAAGGGAAGCATTCCTCAAAATCAAAGAGACTTTATCTAACCAACCAGTGTTGCTGATTTATGACCCAGAGGCAGAGACGGAACTCCACACGGACGCTTCGAAGATAGCATTTGGAGCTATAGTATTGCAGAGGAGCCCAGAGGATAACGAATTTCACCCAGTGGCATATTATAGCAGAAAGACCACCCCAACTCAAGAAAATTATTCGAGCTACGAGCTAGAGGTGCTAGCGATAGTCTCAGCTTTGAAACGATTTCGGACGCACCTATTGGGAATTAAATTCAAAATCATTACTGATTGTGCGGCGTTTAAGATGAAGATGGAAAAAAGGGATTTACCACCAAGGATAGCTAAATGGGCAATGTTTCTCCAAGATTTCGACTTTAGCTTGGAACACAGACCGAACAGAAGAATGAGGCACGTTGACGCGTTGAGTCGCTGCTGAGTGATGACGGCCACCAACGATCTTTTGCATAGAATACGAGGCGCGCAACTGCAAGACAGTAATTTCAGGCTGATTTTCAAGATATTGGAAAGTGAACCCTATGAAAATTACGTCGCAGAAAAGGGAATACTGTATAAAGCGGTAGACGGCGACAAGTTACTGTGTGTACCTAAGGGGTTAGAAACAGAAATCATAAAATCTGTTCATGATCAGGGGCACTTTGGTATCAAGAAGACGAAAGAACTGATAACGAGAGAATATTTCATTCCTAAACTGGAAAAAAAAATAGAAAGGTATCGTAACAATTGCATACGCTGCATCCTGGCGGAGAGAAAAGCAGGGAAACAGGAGGGTTGGCTGCATCCATTGCCGAAAAGCGAGCAACCACTTATGTGTTACCACATCGACCATCTAGGACCTTTAACAGAAAGGGATACAGGTACATATTGACGCTGATAGACGACTCCAGCAAATTTACGTGGATCTACCCCGTAAAAACGCTTTCTTCTGACGAGGTGCTCACCAAATTTGAGATGCAGAAATCTGTGTTCGGAAACCCAAAGCATATTATCTCAGATGGCGGAACGGCCTTCACGTCGAATTCCTTTGAGGAATATTGAAGAAGTGAACACACACACACTCGGGTAACGACGGGTGTGCCTAGAGGTAACGGCCAAGCAGAGCGTATCAACAGAGTTATCATTGCAGTTCTTTCGAAATTATCAGTAAGCAACCCCGAACAATGGTACAAACATGTTGGCGATATGCAGCGATTCATAAACTCAAGCTTTCAGAGAAGTATTAACAAATCTCCTTTTGAGGTTTTGTTTGGAGTAAGGATGCGCAACCAGGAGGATGCTAAACTAGCAGAAGCCGTAAACGAAGAACTGCTGAAGCTGCATGACGAACAGCGTGACGAGATGCGCGAAGAAGTTCGGAAACAGCTGATGAAGATTCAAAAAGAAAATTAGAAGAGTTATAACAAAAAAAGGAAGAAACCTACGACATATAACCAAGGAGAATTGGTCGCCATACGAAACACGCAATTTGGAACGAGTTTAAAAATTTTCCCTAAATTTCTAGGACCCTACGAAGTAACTAAAATTCTCGGAAATGATCGCTACGAAGTTAAAAAGGTTGGCCAGAGTAGTGGACCTAAGACGACCATAACCAGCTGTGACAATATGAAGATATGGACTCAATATGACGATGCAATCAGCGATTCTGAAGACGAAAGTGAATCTGAGGAGACAGAAAAAACCTGCGATGGGGACCAAACTAAATCCAATTAGACGCACCTGCCAAGTCAAGACGCGTTTACCTGACAGAACTCTTAACATGACAAGACGATTAACTTTAAAAGACGCTACTAGTTTATTCGTAGGCTTCCTTCCATGAATGAATCAGCCCTCCGAAGACGCCGGAGAAGACCATTCATTGATGCAGAGGAGACCCTACTCAAGACGCTTTCGGCGAACACGACGCCAGTTACTCTACAAGTTCAAGACGCTTTCGGCGAAAGACGACGCCAGTTACTCTACAATTTCAAGACGCTTTTGGCGAAAACTACGCCAGTTACTCTACAATTTCAAGACGCTTTTGGCGAGGACGACGCCGACTTACTCAACCCTTCAAGACGCAATCGGTGAAGACGACACCATCTTACCTACAATTTCAACATGTAATCGGTGGAGACGACACCAGTTTACTCGCATATTCGGGGCGAATATGCTTCAGGACGGCCGATATGTGGGATTGGGTATTTTACCCAGCCCTACGTCACTTCACATCGCCGAGGTTGGCACGACTGCGGCAGGGCGAACAACCGAGAGGATCGGGGAGAGCTTTTTTTTTCTGCTGCGAGCTGCACGGGAAGACGTGAGGTGATCGGGGCCATCCTGCCTAACCATCAACATCAAACCTTTGTTACGTAGTTAATTAAGTGTTAATAAATCATTGACTCAACAATTCGTTTAAAGTTTAATTAAAACAATAATTAACACCTAAATAACAAAAAATCGGAATTTCATTAGATAATTCAAACCTCATGAATCAGTCCGTGTGTCTTTTTCCCTTGAAGATTTCATTCATTTATTGAGCAGAGCACGCAACTCAGAGGATTCCTAGAAAAATTCAACTCCCTCACGCTTCACGTTGGGGTAGTCCTACAAGCCCCTTGCGCAGCGCTACGTTTATTGAAATTTTTCGTGTCCCTGGCTGCCTGATGTAGCGCCCACACCCCACCGCACCAAATATCCCTACCCTTCCCTTACGCAAACAGCTACGAACGAGCAGCTCAGAAAGAACTCCACCGAATTCCCAGATTCTCTTTTAGAGCCGAGATATTGTTGGGATATCTCGGGGCATCGCGAATATCTGGCTGAGGCAAAAGCGTTCATAGTTTCTTCTATGGTGTGCAGTCAAAGGCCACTCTCGTTACTCATTGCCTTATGTTAATTTCAAAACATTTGATGTTCAGTCAAAGGCCACTCTCCTTATTCATTGGTTTATGTCAATTTCACAACATTTGTAAGGTTTTGAAAATTTCTATGTTTATTTATTTCGCTTAGTGCAAGCTACAATAAAGAACTAAAACTAAACTAAACTAAAGGAATAAATAATCTATTATCTAAGCCTAAGGTGAGTAAGGCGACCGGGGACGTGTCAGAGTACGGGTGGGTTAGGGGAGTACAGGGCTAGTTTGAGGGAAGTTTTGTCTGTGTGGAAGTCAAAAACGGGGGAGCTGTTGGCTTTCCGCAACATTCTCGTAAAGGGTTCAGAGTGCCCATAATTAGTTCGGTGGTTAGCGAGGCGGAATTCCGAAGGAATTCAGGGCAGTCAATGGAACCATTAAGGACTTGATGGACAAAAATGATGTCGGCGACGTCGCGGCGCAGGGAGAGGGGTTGAAGGTTGATTAATTGAAGACGAGATTCGTAGGGGGGAAGGTTGAGCTGATCAGCTCAAGGGAGGTCGCGCAAGGCGAAGCGAATGAATCTTCGTTGAATTGATTCGATTCTGTTGATTGTTGTGGACTGGGAAGGTGACCAAACCTGGGAGGCGTATTCGAGAAGGGGTCTAACGAAGAAGATATAGAGAGATTTTGTTACGTAGGGGTTGGAGAATTCCTTGGACCAGCGCTTAACAAAGCCAAGGGCAGAGTTGGCATTATTAATGACGTGATCAAAGTGGGAGCGGAAGTTGAGCTCACGATCACAGAGAACGCCGAGGTCGCGGATGGAGTTGACCGAGGGAATGGATTCGTTCGCGAGAGAGTAGGATCTGGGGGGGTTACCGGAACGTTTACGGGAGAAGGTAATACATAGATTGGCACTTGGAAACGTTGAGGTCAAGGAAGTTCATTAAGCACCAGGTGGAGAAATCGTTGAGGTCGCTTTGGAGGAGGGAGGAGTCGGATGTGTTGGTAATTCGTTTAAAGATTTTCATGTCATCGGCGTAAATTAAGATATTGGAGTGGTTGATCACGTTGACGACGTCGTTGATGGCAGGTATAAAGAGAAGGGGGCCAAGGTGGCTGCCCTGAGGTACGCCGGAATTAGATATGAAGGGATTAGAGATCGACGACTCGAAGCGCACCATGTAATGGCGGCTATCGAGGTAAGAGTTAATCCACGAAATAAGGATGGGAGGGAAGCCGAGGTGGTTTAATTTGAGGGTAATAATTTTATGGGAGATTTTGTCGAAAGCTTTACTGAAGTCGGTGGCAATGACGTCAACCTCGGCGCCATTTTCCATGGCAGTGATGGCGTGTGAAACGAAGGTGGTCAGGTTGGTTGTAGTAGAACGGCCTTTGAGAAAACCGTGTTGAGCAGGGGAGATAATGGACTTGCAGTGGAGGGAAATTTGGGAAAGTTTGGGAAAGTTGGAAAAGGGCGGAGAGGGGTTGGGCAAGGTGGCTGACGCATTTCTTCAGAATAATGGAGGGTATGCCATCTGGGCCGGGGTCGAAGTCATCAGTAAGAGCGTTGATTTTGGCGACAACAAGGGAGGGGTCGATAACGATATTGGTAAGAGAGGTTTGCGAACTGCACTGCATGAAGGAAAAGTAGGAGGGATCAGGGGCAGAGACAAGGTCGTTGAAAGATTGCCTGAAGAAATCAGCAAAGAGGTTAGCAATAGTTGTGGGATTAGAGGAAGATACGTCGTCGAGTTTAAGGACAGGGGGGTATCCATTTGATTTCCTTTTTAGGTTGATGAAGTTGTAGAATTGCCTGGGGTTGGAAATGAGTTTGGACTGCATGTTGTTGAGGTAGTCCTGATATAGGAGGTCACAACGTTCGGAGAAAAGGGTAGAGATAGCGGCAAACGAAGAGTAGTTAGTGTCAGATCTTGAACGAAGGAAGGAATGCCATAATTTGTTCCTTTTGTTGCGCAGGGAGCGAAGATCTTTGTTATACCAGGGTGGAGACGAGGAGCGGTTCTTTAGGGGTTCGAAGGGGACACATTGGGACAGGCAGTAGAATATTTCGGTGTAGAAGAGACTGGTGCAGCTATTGATTGGTAGTTGGGGATCGCTTAAGGTTGGGAGGACGAGGGAGTTGCTAAGGAGGAGTTTTAATTTCTCGAAGTCGGTTCGACGAAAGTTGTAGTGGGTACGGGGTTCGGGATTGGAAAAGTTAGTAGCGGAGTTATGGAAAAAAGTTAGTAAGAGTGGTGGGTGATGAGAATCGAGAGTTGAGAGAAGAAGGTTACTCTCGATGACAGTTGAGTTGATTGGGTTAGAAGAGAAAATGAGGTCGAGTTGCCTACCCAGGTGATTTAACACTCCACTGACTTGGCTGAGGCCAGAGTCTGCGAGATGGTCCGTGATAAGAGATTCGGTGGCTGAAGAAAGGTTAGAGGGAAGGTAATGGGACTCGTCTTCAGAGATGTCCCATTGGAGCCGGGGAAGGTTGAAGTCTCCAAGGACAAAAATGTCATCAAGGGGATTAGTGAGAGCAGATAGGGCGTCAATTACGTTGACTGCTTGTTCGTAAGCTACGAGAGGCTGAGCGGGACGGATATAGCAGCATAAAATAAATAGGGAACGGTGGTGGAGGGAGATTTTGATTGAGACCCATTCAAAAGGAGATGAGTACAAAGAGGAAGATGAGGAAGAGTTGATTAGGGAAGAACCGAAACGGTTGTGAACTGCGTTCTTATGAACGCCGCGACCATGAGGGCCGGAATTAGTTGAACAACCGTCAGCGCGAAAGACATTAAAGTCGGAGGAGAACAATTCGCTATTGTTAATACCCGGGTTAAGGTTTGTTTCTGAGAGTGCAAAAATGTCGAAAGGGAGGGACTGGGACTGCAGGAAAACGTGACGGGTTTTAGAGCGCAACCCACGGACGTTCTGGTAGTAAAGAGAAATGCAATTAATGTTAGAGACAGGCGGAGGGGAGTAGGAATTGGGAGAGGAGACGGTGGGGGGGTTAGAGACTGGCGGAGGGGGGAAGGAATTGGGAGAGGAGACGGTAGAGGGGTTAGGGACGGAAATAGTTTTTCGAGTCAGTGCGAGCCTTCTGGAGGTAGAGTTGAGAGTTGCGAATTGGCTTTGAATCGCCAAATTGATGAGGCTTTAAATCGCCTGATAATTTATTGATGAGGCTTTGAAGCGCCTGATAGTTGGTGAGGCTGTGGATCGCCTGGTAAATGATGAGGCTGTGAGTCGCCTGATAGTTGGTGAGGCTGTGAATCGTCTGGTAAATGATGAGGCTGTGAATCGCCTGATAGTTGGTGAGGCTGTGAATCGCCTGGTAAATGATGAGGCTGTGAATCGGCTGATGAATGCTGCTGTTATTGTTGTAGTTGGGATGAATGTTGTTGTTGAACTCTATATACTTGTTGATGAAATATTGCTTGCTGTGGTTGTTGCGGTGAGGATCTTAAGCTGATTATGTAATGCTCCTGGTGGCTGTTGAGATGATGAGTAAACCTCCTGGCTTGATGTAGCTGGACGACGATGGCTTGATGTAGCTGGACGACGATGAAGGAAGGAATAAGTCTGCACTCGCGAAATTGCTTAATTTTTATTTAATTGTTCATAATTTTTTTTTTTTTTGTAACACGACGGAAAATGTTCGCTTTTGTCGGGGTCACCAATTATGGAGGTCGGCCTCCATTTAAATTTTATTTAAATTAAAATAATTTATTATTTTTATTTTGTATTTTATTTTCACTTGTATTATTATTTACAATTTGTTTATTTTAAGTGTTTATTAAATTTTGGGTTTATTTTATTATTAATTTTTAATTTAAATCTTTACCGGCCGGAGTCAATTACCAAACTGATATTTTCAATTTTATAAAACAAAAACTTCATCTCGGGGCCTGCTACGATTTCCACTTTTATTTCACAGCTCGCTTTGTTGCAACCGCCACAACGTCGTCCTTGATGCACAGCGATGGGAAAAGGGTCCAGTAAGCCTTGACTGTTGGGCTCAGGTGAGAAATTTGTTCCCTTCGGGCTTTTGTCCTTCTTTAACCCAATTCTTCACTACAGACAGGTGGGCATCGCGGTCCTGCAGGTCAGCCATGGATTCGGAGACAATAGCTACTTGAACTCGGGCAGCATGCTGTTCCTCCTGCCGTGCGCAGTAGCCGCAGCTCGTCTCGGCACACGGGCGTCGGGAGAGTGCATCGGCATTCGCGTGTTGCCGCCCCGGTCGATGTCAAAGTCAAAGTCGTACGCCTGGAGCCTTTCCAGCCAACGAGCTATTTGTCCTTCCGGCTCCTTGAAGTTCATTAGCCACTTGAGGGACGCGTGGTCGGTGCGCAACAGAAAGTGCCGTCCCAGGAGATAGGGTTGAAAGTGTTGCATCGCCTTGACTACAGCAAGCAGCTCCTTGCGTGTCACGCAGTAATTCCTCTTGGCCTTACTGAGTGTATTGCTGTAGTATTCCACTACTTTCTCTTCTCCATTTTGCCTCTGGGACAACACGGCCCCCCAAGCGGAGTCGCTGGCATCGGTGTCGAGGACAAACAGATCCTGTTCGTTAGGCTGGGCCAATATGGGGGCTGACATTAGCTCCCCTTTGAGGCACTGAAAGGCCCTTTCGCAGGCTTCGTCCCAGCAGAAGGCACGATGCTTTTCGGTTAGCGCGGTGAGAGGCTTCGCGATTTCCGAAAAGTTTAACACGAAGCGCCGGTAGTAGGCACATAGGCCTAAGAATGACTAGACCTCAGTCTTGCTGGTCGGCGTGGGCCAGTCCTTTACAGCCTTAACCTTGTCCGGGTCGGTTGAAAGGCCATCCTTTGACACGACGTGTCCCAGGAATTTAACAGTGTCCCAACACAATTCACATTTGGCGGGCGACACTTTCAAATTGGCTTGGCGCAGCCGTTGCAGGACGAGCTCCAAGTGTCGTCCAATGTCTTGCCGTGGACGATGATGTCGTCAAGGTACACCAGGTAAGTTGTGTAGGGCAGGCCGTCTAGGACACGGTCCATAAGCCGCTGGAAGGTGGCTGGCGCGTTGGTAAGTCCAAATGGCATTACTACGAATTCGTAGAGGCCCGTGCCAATGGAAAACGCCGTCTTATCCTTGTCGTCTTCTTCCAGTTCAACCTCCCAGTACCCGGACTGCAAGTCGAGGGTGCTGAACCATTTGGAATCTCCTAAAGCGTCCAAGGTGAGGTCTATGCGTGGCAAAGGGTAGGAGTCCTTTTTTGTGGCTTCGTTTAACCGCCTGTAGTTCACACAGAAACGAAGGGTGCCATCCTTCTTCCGCACTAGGACCACGGGGCTGCTCCAAGCACTTTTAGAGGGTTGGACGATTCCCTCAGCTTTCATCTCCTCCAGTAGTTGTTCCGCCTCGGCCGTGCTACTCCAAGGCATTCTCCGTGGCGGTTGTTTGATGGACCGGGCTTCGCCCACGTCGATCTGGTGCCCTGTAATCGAGGTGCGGCCGATGTCCGTCTTGGAAGAGGCGAAAGCTGTCCTGAAGTCCAGTAGGGTCTTCCATAAACGTTCCCTCTGAGTCGAATCTAAGTCTGGCGCAGCACGCTGAAACAGCTGTATCAGTTCTGGAGCCGTAGACTTGGGTGATTCCTTCGCTGACTGGAGGACTTCGGTGCCTACTTCCACGTTGGCCAGACTAGAGGTAGGCGAGAGTTCTAGCTCCTCGGTCGATGTATTGGCGACGAATACTCTAACCATTCCCTTTTCAGGTGTCGACACTGTTGGGAGGAATGTCAGCTCGTTCGGACACGACTGGCTAGGCAGGATCAGCACGTCCGTGTTGCTCGTGAGGCCGCAGTATAGGCTGATCATCGTCTCGGACCCAGCAGGTAATTTTATTGGACGAACTACGTTGCCTGTCGTTTTCTGTGATGTCATCCCCGAGAGCGGAAACGTCCTTTTGTCGACCGTAAAAAGTCGTCGGCGAAGGTCTAATTTGCAACCGTGCTGGTTCAGGAAATCCATGCCGAGTATGCACTCGTCAGAGATCGGCGCCACGAAAACGACGTGTCTGGTGGAGAAGTCGGAGAAGTCGATGGAGACTTCTAGAGTACCCTCCACTGGGAAAAGCTCGCCAGTGTCACTTTGAATGCGTGCATTCGAGGGTGTCAGTTTCGTGGGGGTTCGCGCTCTTTGCAGCACAGACGGGTGTATGATGGTGCGGCTCGCCCCTCTGTCGATCAGGAAATTGCACTCGGCGCCGTTGACACTACCGACTATCATCAAAGTCGTTGTGAGCTCCATGGACTTGATGGAGATCATTAAGGGGCTTGTATTCCCACTGATTGCTGCCCCAATTTATCAGTGGGGGTTAGTTTAACGATCTGGGCGGCGTGTCCTTGGTGGAAGGCGGCAGGGACGCGAGTGCGTTCTGAGCACCTCCTGTGGTGCTGGTCTCAGGCAACTTGGGGGTTGTCTTTGGCGGATCAGCTCCAGGAGTTGGACGACTTCCGTGGACAGGCTGCCCGCGGGGTCCCGTCACGTTTACGGCCCGAAATTTCGGTTTACCCGGCTTGACGTCGAAAACGACGGGTTCCCCTACTTTCAGTGAGGGGCGCGTTTGAGTCGGGTTTGTCGCGGTGATGTGGGACTCGTGGACGAAGACGTCCCTTCCCGAATCGTCCCGTTTGATGAATCCATATCCCAAGTGTGCATCAGACCGAACCACGACACCAGTGATCTGCCGCTCGACAATGGCTGAGTTTGTCGAAGAGCTTCGGGATCCCGCAGTCGACTGCGAAGGTGAGTGATTTTTTCGTGCCCTTTTCGGTTCCCTATAACCGCCTTTTTTATTTCTAGGTGTTCGTCGGGACGGAGAGTTGGTCGCAGGACCTCGAGATGGCGATGTAGGGAGACCGAGACCCGTAGTATGGTTCGGCGTTCGGGCTCCGTTCTGTTCCGGTGAATTTGTATTCTCGCTTCGTGGGGTCGATTGTGGAGATGGCGGATCAGGGACAGCATCTCGAGGTTTTTTCGTATGAGGAGGAGTAGGTGAAGCATTGTTTGTTTGAGTCCCCTTGTTCCAGCTTCTATTTTTTCCAGGCATCATTGTACGTCGGGGGGACAGAGCTTTCTCCGTGCTAGTGCCCAGGCTTCGCTCTACAAGCCTAGGCCGACCTAGTTTCCTTGTCAGTCACTGCGGGGATTCCTGCGACGGCGGTGCGCTACTCGCTGGCCTTGGCTCGGTGTTGGTCGTCGGCTGCGCGTTATCCCGGGGAGCCCTGGCAACTCGCCTATGCGGGATCGTCTCCGGCATTCGCATGCTGCGGCGGCTGATTCGCGTGGCATCCCGGCTCGCCTCAATTCGTATGGCATGGGCCAGCGCTGCTTCCAGCGCTGCTTCCAGCGTAGCAGGCACCTTGTCGCGCACACGTTGCTGGGTGTTCGGGTCCGCAATTCCATCGATGAACTGGGCCAGCGCGATTTTATCCCGAGTAAATTCCTGAGCCTCGCTGAAGCTTAGGTACGTCAGCCGTTGCACATCTGTGGCGTAGTCCGCCAGGCTTTCGTTGGCGCGCTGCGTGCGTCCCCGCAGCTGAATGTGCGCCACTGCCTGCTGGTACTGGTCACTGAATCGACCGTTGAACGCGGCGCTAAGCTTGTCATAATCGTCCTTTGTCGATTCAGCTAGCGTTTCGTAGAAGGCGAGTGCAGTACCACGGAGTACCCTAGTACATGGACTTCAGCTCTGGAGACCATTGATTGGCGCGTGCAACGGCCTCGAAGTGGCGCTTATACGCCGACCAGGGTTCCTTGCCATCGTAGTCCTTAGGCGATATCGAAATTCGCTTCGGGACTATGGGCTGTAGTGGTGGTGGTAACGGACCTACAGCGCCGACGTTCGGGAACGGCTGTGAAATCAGCGGAGCCGGCTGAATTCGGGGCGGAGGCGGTGGCGAAGTTTCCAGGTGAGTGGAAGAAATAGGCCGCCTGTCGTAGTTGCTGACTTCGTGTTGGACTCTTCCAGGATTCTGTACGGTTTGTTCCGGATCCGGGTCGACGCAGGAGATCAGGTCGTCTTCGCGAGCGGAGGGGGCTGGGTGCTGGCGACGCGGTGGAGTTAGGGCAGCGGCTAACTGGTCCAGAGTGAGCCGGACAACTTCCTCGTGTCGCAACTCCATCCGGGACATCCTCTCCGCCCTCTGTGTCACGGTGGCGGTCAGCCGGGTGATCTGCTCCGCCGGCTTATCCAGGTCTGTTCGCGAAGGGTCCTCCTGGCCTTGTGTTGTTCGTCCCGGCGGCGCACTGTACGGCGAATGTCTGTGCGGCTGTCTGTGTGGCTGAGCAGCACGGCGGGGCAAGCAGCTCGCTCGCTGTTCAACTCCCAGTGGCAGTTTGTTTTGGCGGCGGTGTTTACGTTTGGGCGTCGAAAAGTCAGCTCGAATTACGAGCTGTGCGCGGCGGAAAGTCGGGATTGTGGGGTTCTTGTGCAGTGTAAAGTGTTGTGCAGTGAGAGTGCGGCGACAAGGTGCAATCGGGCCGACGAGGGAATTCCGGGAATCTGATGACCGATTTGTTTAACTTTTTCAGGGACTGCGGCGGTGCTAAGGGCGGACGGATGTCGCCTGAGACAGCTGACAGCGCACCAGGGGGACACGGGACTGCGCGGGAGTGGACTCTGGCCCGATTTTCCTTCCAGGTAAGTTATTCCTTTAGTGAATTTTGGTGGCTGGCAGGTGTTTTGTTTATGTTTCCGCGGTTAGTTGGGGAGATCACGGCCCAATATGGCCGCGGCGGACTTCACGACCGGCGAAGCCTGTGAAAGTGTGCGGGTTATTTTCGTGTAAGTGGCTCGCTCGCGGAGAGGAGAAATGTTGCAGCAACCCGCCGGTGTTACTGAACTTGTGCAGTGGGTGGCAGGGGGCCCGGTCAGCGGAGCGCCCTGCACAGCTGAATGCAAATTGTGGATTTGCGAATTCCGCACAGCTGTCCTCTGCTTTCGCTTCTCGCGGTACGGCGATGGGTGATAAACTCCGGCACACTTGCCGCGATAAGATCAAATAGAAATAGCTTAAAGGGCACGGCACTTACCTTCAGTCCCGTGGGATGGCCCCAACACGGGCTTAACTCGCACTTGAGTCCGGGTTCGCTGAAAGTAAATCAGCCCTGGGAAGTTGTGTGCATAGCACTCGGGAGTCACCAAATGAAACACCGGGTTCTGCAAATGCGAACACTTTATTGTCGCGACCACGGCAATTAAATGACTCGAAATTGCACAAAATTTCTGCAATGCTCACACTACTTCCTACTCCAAATTTCTAATATTTACAAACAATTTTCTAATAATTTCAAGCAATTTTCTAATTATTTCAAGCAATTTTCTACTTTCGGATTCTACTTTTAGCCAAAAACGATCGCCCCGAAAACTTCGTTTTGCTCGATTCGCCAGTCACCTTCAAGATGGTTGGGATCATCGACCGCGAGCCTCTTCAGGCCTTGACCCTCGGTTGGCCTCAATTCCGCAGCAAGCGCTAGGGGAAGGAAGGGAGCGTACTAAAAATTTCCCTGCAAGAGGTAAGTTAGTAAAATCAAAGAATACAGAAATTAATGCGTTCTCTTTTTTGCAGGGACTGCAACATTATTTTTGACATTATGTGTTTGTAAAATTTAATGGGTTTTAATAAATAAATTAAAATAAAAAATAGACAGATTTAATAAAACTTTAAAAAATATGATGTGCTAAGAGTTTAGCATGAATGGTAATTATCGCTGGATTAGTATGTTGGACAAGCTGACAGAAAAATATAATAATACAAAACACTGAACTATTAAAATGCGACCTGTGGACGTTGGATTGGAAGACGAAAAACGTTTATTATTAGTTGTGTATAAATACCCCAAAATAAAATCCAAAACGAAATTTAAAGTGGGTGATTTTGTTCGAATAAGTAGACATAAACATGTATTTGAAAAGGGATATACACCTAATTGGTCTGCTGAAATATTCAAAATTAAAGAAGTTAAGTCAGTTTACCCAACATTTTAAGAGAGCAAGAGCGTTGCTGAAGCCACCATCGCTCAAGCGAATATTTCCAATCACCTGGAAAGGGCCTTCCTCCAGAGAACTACGTAAATAGGCCAACTTTTCGACGTCGGTAAGCTCATCATTCTCTTCCACCAACATTTTGAATGTAGCATAAAAATCAGGCCAGTCGGAAAAGTTGCCAGAAAATTTTTTAATTAGAATTTTCGGAAGGTTAGAATTTTTCCTAGCAGGAGCAATGTACGAAACATCCGGAAAAGAAGCCCTGGGTATTTTTTGCTGTATTAGCGAAAGTAATTTGCTTTTTATCGAAATATAAATTTCCTCGTAGGATGCACGTTTATCACCTTTATGTTCTTCGGGGTCTTCAGCCTCTAATCGCGCCTGAATTTCGTTAAAACGTGCCATGTAGTTTTCAAGTAGCCCCAACCTGGTATCTAGCTCCGCCAAAGACATAACTCGGTTAGGCGTCTCAATTTAATTTTTCATTTTGGTCTGCTGCATCGTTACTGTTCCTCGCGACAGGCGTAATTCGCTAATTAACCTTTTCTTTTTACTATGCACCAAACCCTGACTCGATGCATCGGATGCGTCATCGTCGTTATCGGAAGACATCTTTTGAGGTGATAAAAAAATCTCAAAAAACCCACAGAGAATAGAATTCAATGCAAATCGAATGTAGAATGTTCTGGGCAAAAGCGTTTGCCCCGCGTTATTTCGAGCCTCGCGTTCGCAAAAACCAAGAAAAAAGTCCTGAACCGTTATACCCGAAACGTTATCACCAAATTCTCGAACAGAAATGTCATTTACCGTTACGCGAGAATCGCTAACACCAAGCTCCCAAATCAAATTTTAGCGCAAGGGATAATAATAATAAGAATGGTGTACTCACAGGAGTATGCAGATAATATGCTTAATTTACTTCCACAGCAATGATCCCACGACGCATCCAAACGAAGAAGATAGGCAGCTACGCTGCAATCGGCGGGTGATATCGTTGATAACGGTGGGCGGCAGCAGGTGAATCCAAAGAAATTCCAATTTGCACAGCAATGCTCCAGCGGCGAATCCAAAATGCAGCAGCTTGCTAGAAACGTTGCAACGGCGGGTGGCAAAGCTGATAACGGTGGGCGTCAGCGGCGTAAGTCCCAAACAAGCCAATCCAATCCAATTCAATTCAATCTCGATCCTCGAGTCCCTGGTCCCTGCTCGGGCGCCAATGTTAGTACCGGCCAGTTGCACCGGACTCCAATCCAAATCCAACAAAAAAAGGGGACAAAGGAAAACGATGATCTGTTTCTTGCTATGACTTTATTCCACTGCAGCTCGAAAAGGAATGAGCTGAGCGAACCAAAATTTGACATTTCAGCGGTGTGTGCGTGGTACAGTACAAAGGCAAAATAGTGAAGTGATACATTACAGGATAAAACTAATAAAGTACAGTAGAGATCGGTAGCTTTAACAACTTAAAATAAACAAATTGTAAATAATAATACAAGTGAAAATAAAATACAAAATAAAAATAATAAATTATTTTAATTTAAATAAAATTTAAATGGAGGCCGACCTCCATAACGTGCTATACCGGAGCTGCCCCAGTGGTATTGGCGTGAACACTCAGATGATCGTGCCAGAGGCCACCAAACGCCAAATCATCGAGCACTGTCACAGCACCACAGCAGGAGGACATCTCGGACTAGAGAAGACGCTGGCGAAAATAAAACAACGTTACTACTGGGTCGGATGTAGCCAGGACGTAAGAGAAGCTATCCGGAGTTGTCTGCTGTGCCAGCAAAGATTCGGCGCTACGCCTAAGAAGCGAGCCCCGCTACAACTCTACAACGTAGGGGCACCGTTCGAGCGAGTGGCAATCGATATCCTGGGACCATAGGTGGGCATTAACTCGTTAATCCGTTAATCGTTAATTAACGAAGTTAACATTCTGATTAACGGATTAACTTTTAAGTTAACTTCAAAAAGTATTAACGCTCTTGTTAACTTATGTTAAATTGCACTTCCGTTAATTTAGTCCGTTAAGCCCGTCCTGACTCGAAAAGATTTGTTAAGACTTAATAGCTGCGTTATTTTCACATCGTATCAAGTTCTAGATTTGGCAAGAAATTTTGCATTGAATTGAAATTTTAAAGACTGTCACGTATATAAAG
This sequence comes from Machimus atricapillus, assembly GCA_933228815.1. Classification (NCBI taxonomy): domain Eukaryota; kingdom Metazoa; phylum Arthropoda; class Insecta; order Diptera; family Asilidae; genus Machimus; species Machimus atricapillus. The sequence goes on from OW121788.1 coordinate 11,312,186, forward strand.
ATGTTAAAATTTGCGAAAGCGTATCAAATTGCCATTATGTTTATGCATCCAAACTTCAATCCCATACCTAAGTTTAAACAGATAAGTTTTTGGATTAAGTATTTGACGTGAAATGGGTATAAAATCCAGGCAACTTGATTTTAATTTCACTAATGCCATGTTTCCATCTCCCGAAAATCTCGATATTTAAAATAAGCGATTTAAATAAAAGTGTTTCCATCCTGATAGCGCTATTTAATTTGATATTTCAAGTATCATATTTTAATTATTTTCAAAAAGTTTTGTGCATAAAAAGTCAGTTTTAAAATGAGGGAATATCAACAAATTCTTATTAGCCAAAAGTTGGACATATACATATATGTGGTGGTGGTATATATATATTATTTTGCCACTACAATTTCCATTTTGAATCACTATTTGAAATGACAGTCATAAATTTGTCAATTTTAACGCCTGCTGAATAGTGCTGAATAAACTTTTTGGGGATGTCACAATGAATTTAGTTAATTCTGATTGAAGATTCTCTCGAAATCTCAAGACCTCAAAATCGACTACTTGAATGGGAAATCCAACAGATTGTCATATGGATTTCGCGAAATTTCACAAAATCCCGAGTTTTTGGGGATATGAAAACATGGTATAAGTAAACATTTTTTGATATGTACATATAACTACCTACTCATTAATTTCAATTCAGAGCAAAATTTCCTGCCAAATCTAGAACTGCATTCGATATGAAAAGAACTGCTATCCCGCCTAGGGCTGCAGTAGAACGTCTTTTTTCTACAGGCAAAGGTATTTTAAGGGCTAAACGATCATTGTTATCGCATGACAATTCTAATATGCTAATTTTTATGAAAGGGAACATGCACCTAATGCAAAATTACGATGAAAAATAAGTAGCCTTTTATTCTACCTACTTATTTTTATCTTATTTACCTATATATCCCAGCCCAAAAGTTTTGTACGGTTAACTTTTAACGATTAACTTTAACTTGCGTTAAATTTTAGAAAATTGAACGCTTTAACGATTAACGAAGCTAACTTTTTAATTAACGGATTAACGATTAACGAAGTTAACTTTTTGGTTAACTGTGCCCACCTATGCCTGGGACCTTTAACACCCACGGTCCCACACGGCCATCGATACGTGCTACTATGTATCGACTACTTCACCAAGTGGCCGGAAGCGATGCCACTGCGAGATTACACCGCCGAGAGCGTAGCAGATGCCCTTATCAGCTATGTCTTCTCTAGATTCGGCGTGCCCCTACAGTTGCACTCAGATCAAGGACGTAATTTTGAGTCGGAGGTGTTCCAAGCCGTAATGCGGAGGTTTGGGATTGAAAAGACCCGGACCACCCCGCTACATCCTTAATCAGACGGCATGGTGGAGCGCTTCAACCGAACCCTCCTTGGCGCACTTTCGAAATTCGTCGCAGAAAACCAGACCGACTGGGACACGTATCTCCCCTTCATCCTGCTAGCATACAGGTCTGCGGTCCACCAGACAACAAAACAAACCCCAGCCAGGCTGAATTTCGGGAGAGAACTACGCCTCCCCGTGCAGCTGATCACCGGAGAACCACCGGGTCAACCCCTGGACCCCCGCGAATACCTGCAGGAGCTGCAACATCGCCTGGAAGTAGCGCACGAATTCGCTCGAAAAAATATTCGGAGCGGCAGCGAGGTAATGAAACAGCGGTACGACCTCTCCGCAAAGGCAAAGCCATTCAAGTTCGCCGACAGGGTTTGGCTGCATAATCCCCGCCGTAAAAAAGGGGTTTGCCCCAAATTACAACGGGACTGGGAGGGCCCCTTCCGGGTGCTGGAAGTGATTAATGAGGTGAATTACCGCCTCACCAAGGACCCGAAAGACCCGCCGAAAAAGGCTACGGTGGTCCATCGCAATCGTCTGGCCCCGTACCACGCGCCGCAGTGATGTCGCGTAAAACGAAACCCGACAAAGGACAAAATAACCGGGACTAACACGCTTAAAACGAAACGTAAAAAATAAAGCCAATAACAAAATAATGCCGCCTAAAAAACTAAACCTAAAACTGATAGTGAAAAATAAAAATAAAAATTATAAATAAACAGAAAAGAGACACGAACTCTATAGTGTTATTCTAATTTTATTTTGTGCTGGGCACGGCACTCCTTCGATTTGGACTATTCTATTTTTTTTTCCAGACCGAGCGAGTTGAGGCGCTCGTTCAAACCTCTACCGTTCCAGGGTCAGCTGGGGTCGGCCGTCTTCCGTCCCTTTATCGCGTCGCGGGCGGAAATGCCAACGAAACCAGCTGACCACACACACACAACAACAGAAGAGGCCCACGGTGAGGAAGGACTTACCTGGGATATCCAGCAAAGTCCAGCTGAACCCAACGACGATTCAGCGACCACCCCGCTGCTTGCGAACTGAGAGGATCATCCGGCTGAATAGCGCCGAACGAAGCTGCACCTGCTTCCCCGAGCTGAGGACAGCTCTTTTCCCAAAGGGGGAGTAGTGTTGCAGTCCCTGCAAAAAAGAGAACGCATTCTTTGATTTTACTAACTTACCTCTTGCAGGGCAATTTTTAGTACGCTCCCTTCCTTCCCCTAGCGCTTGCTGCGGAATTGAGGCCAACCGAGGGTCAAGGCCGGAAGAGGCTCGCTGTCGATGATCCCAACCATCTTGAGGGTGACCGCCGAATCGAGCAGAACGAAGTTTTCGGGGCTATCGTTTTTGGCTAAAAGTAGAATCCGAAAGTAAAAAATTGCTTGAAATAATTAGAAAATTGCTTGAAATTATTAGAAAATTGTTTGTAAATATTAGAAATTTGGAGTAGGAAGTAGTGTGAGCTGTTTGGGGGAAAGTCAATAATACGACTGCGTTTTCGTTTAAAGTTTGGTTTTATTTTAGAAGTGACTCCACAGGCGATTACAACGTAATACATACAAAACCATACAAAACCAGACCAACTAACCAAACCAAAAATATCTGCAGCTCTGTCGTTCGCATTGCAATTTCATCACCTATCTCGCTCATTTTGGTCAACAGCCGCTAGCTTTTCCCTCTGTGTGAGTTAAACCATTTTAAAACCATTTGGCGTTGCCACAAGCAATTCAGCGCATTTAGTACAGGTTAGTACTCGAAAAGTTGCAAAGTCAAAAATAAATTGATGTTAAATCGGTTGTTGTGGTTTGCTGGTAAAGAGTGCCAAATATTTGTGTCATAATAATTATATTTTTATTACAAAATGCCCTTTTATTTGACCGGTAAGTGAAGCAGTGGCTGACTGACATTTCACAACGACATTGCTAACATGTGTACAGACTTGTTTTGTCAGCAGTTGGTTTTTTGATTTTGGTTTGGTTTTGGTTTGGTCTGGTTTTTATGGAGATTAGGCATAACTAACTAACATAAGGCTAGAGTTCTGCTAGTAGCGGGACTTAGACAACTCATGACATAGCCAGATCGTAAACATACCGCCCGCCTCGTCGAAGACTCTGGAAGTTCCGCCCGCCGTGTTGAGTGTGGAAGTAGAAAAGTTATGGAGCAGTCGGCGAAAGCAAATCGTTATCGGCGGTCGGAAGAGGGCATATTTTTACCACCGGACGTTTAAGTATTGTCTGACGAGCCTTTACCGATACAACGCGGACCTTTCCATCGTCACCTGGATGCGTAGCAACAATTCTGCCCAATAGCCATTGAGAGGGTGGAAGTCGGTCTTCCTTGATGAGCACCAGTGCGCCTACGGAGATGTTAGTGGTTTCCTGGACCCATTTACTGCGTTGTTGCAGAGTAAGCAAGTAATCCTGTGACCATCGTTTCCAAAACGTCTCGAGAAGTTGCTGCAATTGCTGCCACCGGGATAGACGATTGCATGGTATTTCGAGAGTACTTGGTTCCGGAACGGATATTAAACAAGCTCCTACAAAGAAGTGACCCGGAGTTAGGGCCGTTAGGTCAGAGGGATCACTACTCATCGGATGCAAAGGTCGGGAATTGAGCACCGCCTCGATTTGACTCAGAACTGTTGTCATCTCCTCGAACGTTAAAACTTTGTCCTGGATTAGCTGGTTAAGGTGTCGCTTCACCGATTTTATTCCAGCCTCCCACAAGCCTCCGAAGTGGGGAGCGGAAGCTGGGATGAAATGCCACTGAGTTCCAATAGTGGCGAGCGCGGTGAGTATCTCTGTTTTGAATTGGCTGGACCAACAGGATTTATTGTGGCTCAATTCCTTGTTGGCTCCTACAAAATTCGTTGCATTATCGGAGAAGATATTGCTAGGAATTCCTCGACGGGAGACGAAGCGTTTGTAGGCAGCAATAAATCCGCAGGCGGTCAAATCACTGACGGCCTCCAAGTGAATGGCCTTTGAGAAGCAAATAAACAGAGCAATATAACCCTTATACGATTTGTATCCGCGTCCTTTGGTGGCGCGAAGTTGAATAGGACCCGCATAATCCACCCCAGTATTGTTAAAAGGCTTCGAGGGAATCACTCGGGCTTGAGGCAAGTTAGCCATTACCTGCTGACAAGGTTTCGCCTTATGTTTGAAGCAATTTATACATTGTCGAAGAATTCTCTTGATCACGGGGCGAGCATTCAGGATCCAATAGTGCTGGCGGGGAAAATTGATGGTCGCAGTTTCACCTCCATGCATAGTTCGGTGATGGGCATTCCGAATGAGCAGGTGTGTTAGCCACGATTCCCTGGGTAGTATCAAAGGATGTTTCTCATCAATAGTCAACAAAGAGTGGTCTAATCTGCCGCCGACTCGCAGGAGATCCTCATGAAGAACGGGCTTTAAACGAATTAGCCTGCTTTTTCTTGGAGGCGCCTCTCCTTGCCGTAGGCATTCAATTTCCTCCGCAAAATACTGCTTCTGAACGTACACACAGCTCAGCTGTGGTTAAAGGACCGTGCTTCTTAGCAGAAGCATAACGACGAAAGCTGCGAACAAAGCGGAAGAGATAAGCAGTGACTCGATCTAGCTTAAGAATCGATGAATATTTTTCAAGGAATCCCCACGACGCATGGTTAGGAGTCGATGTCTGACTGAGATGACTATGAGTAGCCTTTAACTCCAATGATTCCGGGTCAACTGATGGAGCAGGTTGAGGAGGCCATAGTTGCGAGGGATAACTCAATCAAGAAGGCCCTCTCCACCAATGACTGGCGGAGCATAACGCCCGAGCCGACGTTCCTCGCGATGCTAAGTCGGCTGGATTGCTTTCAGACGAAATGTAGCGCCAAGATGCCTCTGGAAGAATAGTTTGAATATCTCCAGTTCGATTGGCGACAAAGGAAGGCAATCGTTGTGGACATGTTTTTAGCCAGGCTAAGACTGTTGTAGAATCTGACCATGCGGTAACTGCGACTCCTTTAAGGTGTAGAGCGTCACGCACATATGCCAGTAGTTTAGCGAGAAGGTGGGCGCCGCACAACTCCAAGCGCGGAATCGAGAGGCGTTTGACCGGAGATACTCGGGATTTTGCCGCTATCAGGGTAGTTTGAATTTGGTCGAAATCATGAATTACCCTGAGGTAGACAACGGCGGCATAGGCTAACTCGGAGGCGTCCGAAAACCCATTAAGTTCACAGCCAAGTTGAGAAGGATTATTCCCTGTCCAGCGAGGAATCTTAAGGTTATTTAAATGCGGGAAATCAGCTTCAATCTCCTTCCATTCCAAACTAAGGGATGTAGGCAATGGAGTATCCCATTCGAGTTTTTCCAGCCATAATTTCTGGATCAAAATCTTAGGGCGAATTATAACGGGGCATATCCATCCTAATGGATCGAAAAGTTTCGAAGTCATAGATAGAACTGTTCGCTTAGTCGGCGGCAGGCAGCTGGAGGGGAGACTAACTTGATATTCAAATTCATCAGCTAAGGGTGTCCAAACGATTCCAAGAGCTTTAATTTTGGGGTCGAAGCTTAGATTCACAGCATTTTGATGTCGCTCGGCTAAAGGAAGATGATCAAGTAGGCCGGGATGATTTGATGTCCACTTGCGCAGATGAAATCCGCCCGCCGCAAGCAACTTAGTGAGTTGGTTCTGGAGCTCTAAGGCAGAAGGGAAATCAGAACTGCCAGACAAAATGTCATCTACATATGCGTCCTGAAGAAGTGCTTGCGCACCTAATGGGTATGTGGTCTGCTCATCCCTTGCTAGCTTGAGCAGAGTTTGAATAGCCAGAAAAGGAGCACAACTCATTCCGTATGTGACGGTAAGTAAACGATAATCTTGGACAGGGGCGTCAGCGGATGAACGCCAAACGATGCGCTGAAGATCTGCGTCGTCGGAATGTATGCGTATTTGGCGATACATTTTCTCGATATTAGCTGAGAAGACGATAGCATGAGTACGCCAGCGTAAGATAATACCCGTTAAATCCGATTGCAACTTAGGGCCGGTGTGTACCTGATCATTAAGAGATAGATGATTTGCGGTTTTAAAGGACGCGTTAAAAACGACGCGCAATTTTGTAGTTGTGCTATCTTCCTTGAGCACTGGATGATGAGGAAGGTAACAAATAAACTGGTTTTCCGAATCGTCTGGTGGGGTTATGCTTTGCATGTGTCCGAGGCTAAGATATTCATCCATAAATGCCTTATACCCTTCGAATAGCTTTTGATCCTGTTGGAGACGCGTTTCGATCCTCTGTAGGCAATGAACGGCAAGATCACGAGAACGATGGACTTGAAAAGAGTCTCGCTGAATCAACGGCAATCGAACGATGTATCTTCCGTTATTATCTCGAGTGGTGGTTCGTTCAAAAAATTGTATACATTCGAGTTCTGTCGCGGTATAAGTAGGGGCTTTAGGAACTTCCTGCACTTCCCAAAACTTCAATAAGGACTCATTTAAATGAGTGTCTCGTGTTAAGAGATGTGAGGACGAATGCAAAGAAGAATTAGATAAATTGGACGAAGCAGGGCCCGAAAGTATCCAGCCAAAGACAGTGCACTGAGCCACAGGGGCGGATGAGGCGCCCTTTCGAAGTCCATCTCGAATTATTATGGGGAAAACGTCGGCTCCGAGTAACAATTCTATGTCCCCAGGTTGATCAAAGTTTGGATCAGCGAGCGGTAGATCTGCGATGTGAGGCCAGCTGCTGTCTATTACTGGACGTGACGGTAGGCTATTGGTAATCTTAGGCAGAACTAGCGCTGGAAACTTTAAATTAAATTTAGGGTCAACACTTGACAACATCTCTAGATGAACCGTGAAGATAGAACGCCCAGATGATATCGCTCCAATACCAGAAATAATTGCGTCGGATTTATAAGCTTGAGTTTTAAGGCGTTTAGCGAGGGACTGGGCAAAATCACCCACTGGTGATCGCAGCACAACATTCGCGGTAGCGAGTAGCACAATTTGATTCCGGGTTTTTTCGACTACGAGATGCGTGTTCACAGTCGAAGCCGCCACTCCTGAATTACTCGTGGTTGCTAGGTTAGGCGGGGAAGAGGATAAGCAGTTAAGACAGCAATTTAATTTCAAAAGAATCGCCTTTTTCTGGTCTGCTGGTTTTCGCTTAAAATTAAAGCAATATAGCAAAGAATGTTTGCCATTGCAGTAGGCACATTTTCTCTCCCTTTTTCCAGCCGTGGCCAAATGAACATGCCGATCCTGTCGCAGTGTTGCATTCGAATTACCGATACGTTTGCTGGTCGAAGCGGAAGTCGAATTAATTACCTCTAAGGCGCGAATCCGACCTTCGAGGAACGTTTTTAATGATTCGAATGTGACTTGCTCAATAGTCAAAGCTTGGGCGCTCATTAAATATTAAAATTATAAAATAGCAGTAGTGAAATGAAGCGAAATATTGTGCAATTTTTCAGCATAATTTCGCTTCTAATGAAGCTTTTATTTATAGTCATACAAATACAGAAATACCGTGAAGAAATACGTTAAAGGTATATTTGGTTGAAATATACATATTTTAGGCCCAAAATTGATAAGCTTAGACCCTTCGTCACTTCAAAATATTAAAACTGAGGTATTATTTTATTAATTATTTTATAAAAATATTATTTTTTTCAGCCTAAATTTATTTTAGCAAAAACTTATTTTTTCCTTTTTTTTAGTATATTTTTATATTTCATTGTTAAATAAAAGCTTTTCATTAAAAAATATTTTTTTATTATTTAATTTTTTTATTTTAAAACCAGAAACAGTAAAACGAGTACATAAAACTTGTGTGCATTTACCATTTCTGAATGGTTTTTTTTTTTCGTTTTCCTAACAATCACATACTTGCAGCTCATTGTCGAAAGTAAAGATTAAAGTTGAAAGTGAAGCGCAAACCCAACGAAAAAGGAATTTATGAACGTGAACTTTTTCTGAAAATTCAACATTTTCGCAAGCGATTTAAAGTGATAACCTCCAAAAAAAGTATATAGGATATATAGCTTTTCTGAAAGCTTAGATCTTCCTTAAAAAGTTTACGTTTAGAAATCCAAAAAATAATTAATTTAACGGGAGATATGACGTCATAAAGCGACCCGAAAAGGCGTCATTTTCGAATTTTGGAGGGGGGTTTCCCCCCCAAGGACCAAATTACAGCCGGGTTTGAAAACGGTTGTTTAATTGTCTCACTAAGGGCAACATTTCTGCCAAGTTTCATCAAAATCGGAGATTTCGGGTTGGGAATGTTCCCTTGTAAGAAGAAAGAATGGTGCAAAAATTTAAAAAAAATATTCCATAGAACTTATAACAGAGATGGTACGGACTACAAGATCCTAGCATCCAAGATTGATCGTCTAAAGAAAATTATTAGCGATAGAATTTACCATCATAACGACAAATTTCAGGAAAGGCTTTCCTCCATAAAACCCGGCAGGAACACATCTAAAGAAATTTATAACATCATAGGAAGGAAGAAAATCATCATACCGGACAGAATAACCGAATCGGGCACTATACTTACCAGCACTTCCGATAGGCTAGCTGCTTTTGAAAGATATTATAAAGACCTATAAAAGGAGAAGTCTCACAATATAGGATTAGATCTTAAACAGGAAGCACATAAGAGTATTAATCACTTTCTCTCCTCTAATTCATATGTGGGGGTGCTTTTTCCCCTATGGCGAAGAACGTTTTCGTCCCTAATAATGATGAGGCCGCCTCCAGTATATTCATCAGACCTAAACAGTTGGCCAACATTATTAAATACAGACTTAATAGAAAAATGTCATGTGCTCCGGATGGAATTTCGAACTTCCTAATAAAAAAGCTCCCCTTCAAAGCGGTGAAATATCTCACAGTAATAATCAATCACTGTATAAATAATGGTTATTTCCCTAAACAGTGGAAAACTTCAAAACTAATTCCCATTCACAAGAAGGGAGACACCTCGGATATTAAAAATTATAGGCCAATACAGCTTTTATCTTAAGGGCTGTAAGAGTGAGATCTCCAACTACCGTCCCATTGCCAAACTCTCCACCATACCTAAACTCTTCGAAAGCATCGTTTACGACTGCTTGTTCTTCCACTGTAAATCCATTTTTTCCCCCTCCCAGCATGGCTTCCTTAAAGGCAGATCGACTATCACCAACCTTACAGACTTCATCTCCAGAACTCTGTGTGCCCTAGAAAACGGCGACGAGGTTGACGTCATCGCTACTGACTTCAGTAAAGCGTTTGATAAAATCTCACACAAATTAATCCTCTTCAAGCTTCACTCCCTTGGCTTCAATCAGCTCTTCTCTTCCTGGATGAAGTCTTATCTTGAACACCGCCAATACAGGGTCCTTTTCTGCTCCTCTTCCTCTAGCTCCTTCGTTGCCAACTCGGGGGTCCCCCAGGGCAGCCACCTAGGTCCGTTGCTCTTCATTCTGGCCATTAACGACGTCGAGTGTGTTATCAAGCACTCTGACCTCTCTATCTATGCCGACGACATGAAAATCTCCAAGCGGATTTCATCCTCCTCGGACCCCCAGCTGCTTCAGGACGATCTCGACAATTTTTGCATTTGGTGCGCAAAAAACTCTCTTGAGCTTAATGTCTCCAAATGCCAATCCATCACCTACTCCCGCAGACGTCCCTCTACTCCCCCCAGAGCTTATCGTTTGTCCGGCAAACCTATCCCCTCCGTATCGTCTCTTCGCGATCTAGGTGTCATTTGTGACAGCGAACTCAATTTTCGTGAACACATCGACAGTGTGATTGCTAGAGCCAACTCCGCGCTAGGCTTCGTGAAGCGTTGGTCCAAGGAGTTCCTCAACCCCTACGTTGCCAAATCACTCTTTGTCACCTTCGTTAGGCCTCTCCTGGAATATGCTAGCCAAGTATGGTCCCCCTTCCAATCCAATAGCATAAACAGGATTGAGGCTGTACAACGTAGGTTCCTCCGCTTCGCTCTACGTCAGCTTCCCTGGTACGACCCTCAAAACCTTCCGCCTTACGAAAACCGCCTTATGCTCATTAACCTGCAGCCCTTGTGGAAGCGGCGTGACCTCGCCGATATTACCTTCATTCATCAGCTGCTTATCGGCGAGATCGACTGTCCTTCTCTGCTTCAGCGGATCCCCATTTACACCAATCCCCGTAACCTCCGATCGGCCCCGCTTTTTCGCCCTGCCTACCACCGCACCAGCTACGGTCTTTCCGAGCCCCTCACCCGAATGCTTCGGAAAGCCAACTGCCTCTCCTCCTTTGACTTTCACCTGAGTAAAACATCTCTCAGGAATTTACCTTAATACTCCCCCCAAAATGCTTTGCCCGTTCCTTTCCCTTTCCCTATAATTCCTTATTTTAGTTTGTAATATTAGTTTAAGCCTTAGTTTAAGTCTCTTTATGTAGCTTGTATTAAGCGCAAATAAATAAATAAATCTAACCTGGGTAAACTCCTGGAACGAGTAATATCCGATGAGTTTGACGCCTTCCTTACTGAGGAGAGAGTTATCCCGGACCACCAGTTTGGTTTTAAAGCAAGACACTCAACCAACCATGCTATTTTAAAGCTTAATAACAACATCACTTCAGGGCTTAGGACAAAACAGTGTACGGTAGCGTGCGCTCTAGACATAGAAAAGGCTTTTGACAGGGTCTGGACTAAGGGATTGCTTTATAAGATGTTGGCGTACTCTGTACCAACGCCCCTAATTCGGATGTTCTACAGCTTCCTGAAGGATAGAACATTAAAAGTTGCGCTCGGGGAAGATCTTTCTAATGCTGTTAAAATCGAATCTGGAGTGCCTCAGGGATCTATAACCGGTCCTAAATTATACAATTTTTACTTGCTAGATTTCCCGCATATTGAATCGTTACCAGAAGGAACCAAACTGTCTGAGGCAATTTTATACGCGGATGACACAATGGTATACGCACATAATAACTGCCCTGAGGTGGCGGCGAGAAGAGTATCTAACCATATTAATAAAATAATAGAGTACTACGAGACCTGGGACATAAAAATAAACATGGATAAGTCTGAATTGATCTGCTTCCGTAACGCCCACGGTAAAGGATACAGTAGCTCTATTAAAAAAAGTAAAAGCATTAAACTATCGATCAATGGTAAGGAAATTCCGGTACAAACTGAGATCAAATACCTTGGACTCCATCTCGATAATTTATTAAAAGCTAATTTTCAGGGTAGGAAGGCACTCGAGAAAGCTAATAAGGCTTCTGCAATTCTTCGTCCACTCCTAAGACACCCCAAACTATACGTGAGAACTAAAACATTGCTTTATAAACAGCTCATCAGACCAGTCCTGATTTATGGATTTATCAATTGGTTCTCAGTAACACCTTCCTTGGCTAAACAATTGGAAATGTTCGAAAGACGTATCATGAGACTCTGTGTTGGGGTTGGGAAGCACTATCAAAATAGAACAAAAAAATACTCCAATATATACATTTACGAACAGGCATGGGTTTTGCCGTTGATGAGATATGTGACTGAATCTAATCTTAAATTTCTTGATAGACTTAAATACTCGGACAACTCATTAATTAAAGACATAATATCTGCTAATGTTAACTCCAGACTTAAAGATGACTATCATTCACCCCTCGCTCTACTACACGAAGAATCTGAGGAATTACTCAAGAATGTTGACGACTATGACATGACAGCTTTCCCTAGATTTTATTTTAAAAGATAACTGACTAAATTTTGTCTCTTTGTTCTCTTTAATCTATCTAAGAAGATTCAAATGTACCTTAGGGCAGCAGAGATCACCAGCAGGTCTCGGTTGCTACCTACTCACAGGTAAAAAAAATGCTAAAGGATAAAGTATTTCAAAATTGTAACAGGAATAAATTCAGAAATACCATCTAATAAAACTCATGTAAAGTAGATTTTCTACTATCCAGTACACGAACCGCGGATTCAGAAATTTATTTTCACGAATATGTCATGTTGACACATCTGTGGGCACTTTGAGATGGTGATTGTTACCCTCTCAAGGCGCTTTCGTTGATTTTAGAGTATAAGGTACTTCTGCTGATGTGATAGGTATTAAAATATCGACTCCGCGCTTGTAACATTGTAAGGCGCGGGTCGCACAAGAATTGTGTATACCCTTTTAGCACATAAGTGTTATCGTTAACTAGTTGTAATTTAGTGTAGTTGATCAGAATCAAACGTACAAGTAAAGTAAACATATGATTCGCAAATGTGTGCTGTAAGAATATTCATAGATGTACATATATTAATGCAATACATCGCTCGTATGAATGAAATGTCATAGTCAATCAGTTTTTCGAGGTTAGAGCATAACGCGAGAGCTCTTCGCTAATGTATCAAATAAGAATACTTTCTGTGTAGTTATCTTTGTAAAAGCTTTCGAAAGTCGAATAAAGATATCTGAATCTGAATCTGAATCTGTGAAAAAGGAAAAAAAAAGAAAGATTATTGAAAACACTCGGAGGTAACTCACGAAGTGCGTGAAGTGTATGTGGTGTTCTAGTTAAAGGAAAACGACCCGGATTATCGGAATTTACTTACCGTCCCCGAGTTCGGATTCAGCTCGGATCGTGGCCAGGTGGGCCCTTCTTATGGTGAGTACCCGCTGTCTGAAAGGAAAACTCGAGATTAGCGACCCCCGCGCCATATGTGAAAGTAAAATTGATCGTTCGTTTTGTTCGTGTGGCTAGCTAGCTTACCTGATTGATTTCGCCCTTGATTGCTCCTTCGACCCGCAGACGTCCAAGACCCCGACCGGTCGCAGCCGCCCCTTCCAAGCCCACCCGTGCTGAAAATTGCATGACAGGCGAAAGCCTGTCCGGTTAGATCGAGCCTCATATTCACTATTTCCCAAGATCACCAGTCAGGTGACCTTGACACCGGCCCCACATAACCTCGCTCCGCGCCGAACAGCTGTTGAGCATAACCATAGCATAACTCAACATATCCCCCTCAACATAGTAGGAGGGGTAATCGCCTGCCACTCACACACAGCACTCTACATCCCAGCTACTGTGCGTGCACAGCCGAAAGCTTTGGCCGCGGCCCGTGCCGATTCTGTGTGGGTCACTGACATATAAATACTGGACTGCTGGTCCCGTACAAAAACTCATTTTAAAAGTGAGATCAAATTTGGTTCGAAATGGGGGAATTAAGAAAGAACAAGATATTTATTCATTCCCCCATGCAAATGCATATGTTAGACAAAGTAGGACATGTTTTTTTATATCTGACTCTTTCTTTCTTCCGCCCCCGGGCTGCTCAATGTCGGAAGTATTTTTGATAAATACTCAAAATGTAGGGCGAAATGAAAGGAGCTGTTTTGTGACAACTTATATTTATTTATTTTCTTCATTTTAATATAATATTGCAATAAATTTGTGGAGGCCGTCTACCGTATGTAATCAGAGTGAATGGCAAAAGTCGTTAAGTACTGTAGAAATTGTAGGTACAGTAGAAATTAGTTGTGACAAGAAAATCTAGTCAGCTTGTATCAAAAAGAGTAGGCACCTTTTTATATTGTTTCAAAAAAATTAATTAGATTTTCAGTGAGTCGATAAAAAAGATTTGTACGAATAAGAACAAATTAAAAAACAATGGGTGGTACTCCGGGAGTGCCGGCAGAAGTGAAAACTTGAACATTAACGTTGTGCATTTTTGAATATTTTGGAATGGTTAGGGAATAATTTCGCACGAATTGCTTTATTTATCAGTATAAAAGTACTATCATTTATGTGGTAAAATACAATATTCATTTATTGCGCTATCGTACACAAGCATGACAATTTATATTACATAAAAAATTTAACACTTCAGAACTATTACAATTATTTTACATTAAAAAGTTTATCTCTCAGAAAAATCAACTTTCATCCATAATTTCAACGACTCTTTCACCATCATCATTACCAGCATCATCATCGCCAATCTCTAAAACTGATACAATAGGTTTATGGTAGCTGAAGTAAGAAACGAACAATTTTGATTCGAATCTATTTAGATGTCTAATAAAGACCGCATCAATAGTAGTTTTGTATTTCGTTGTGCTAAGATTGCGATCATTTGACATCGTTAAACCAAATTCATTATTGAAAAATTCAATTAATAGTTGATTTTTATCGTCTGCAAAGTTTATATTGAAATCTCCACTCAAAATCATTGGCAAATCATTAAAGCTTTTCCCGTAGATGCGCGTAGCAGGCTGTGTACAAACACACACGCACACTCGCGCAAGCGCCCTGTCCGTCTTACGGTTTTTCGATCAGGGTCACGTGACCTGACGCGAAATTTACATTTTTTACCCATCCCAAAAAAGTGCTCAACGCCGCTAAAGAAGTTTTCACTTCAAAAAAAATATATATACGATTATATTCAAAAAAGCCTTTTATTAAAATTAAAAGAAAATATTAAAGAGGATAGGTTCTCCTCTCCTCAAATTTAATGTGTTCTTATCACAAGGACTTGCATCTCCACTGCACACAAGGGTCAGGCATCTCCACTCAAAATGGTCTCACTTTTTATCCACCGATTAGCAGTCCAGTATCCACGGTATACAGAATACAAGGTATGCTCATCTAGATTTTGACACTTCGTCGTGACGTACTTTTGGACAATTCTGTATGAAAAATCGGGAAAATTAATTTTAATTATGTTTTAGTAATAGTACGATAAATTGCTATTGGCATAATCGGTAGTAATGAAAATTTGCAATTTTTTAAAATATAACTTGAAAACTCTAGATTTGCACTTTGGAATGATCCTCAGTATTTGTATGTGTAATGTTAGGGTTTGGCCGGACTGAGGACGGACAAAAAAAGACTTGGGATTCCGATTACTTGGAATTTATTTCTCGGGAACTCA
Organism: Machimus atricapillus; assembly: GCA_933228815.1. Lineage (NCBI taxonomy): Eukaryota > Metazoa > Arthropoda > Insecta > Diptera > Asilidae > Machimus > Machimus atricapillus. The sequence goes on from OW121788.1 coordinate 11,327,461, forward strand.
GTACAAGCTTACACTTGAGCAGTCGTCGGCGGAAAGAGAGAGAGGTTCGTCGCTGAAACTTGTCGTCAGCTGCTGGCTCTGCGGCGGCGCTGCCCTCGACGAGGAGGCTAAGGCTGCGTCCGCAGCGGCAGGGCTGCGTTGCGTTACAGCTCGTCCATCCTGAAGGTCGGATTCGTCCTGGATATCGTGACTCGTGCCCACACACCAAGGCCTCATACAGTCGGCGGCGTACACTGACTCGAACGGCCGTTGAGTTTTCGGCGCTCCCGGAATGTCCTTTATGCGGTAGCGGTCATTTCCCAGCACCTCGGTGATTATGAACGGGCCCCTATATTTAGCCTCTAGCTTCCTCGATTCTCCTGTCGATACTGCAGGTTTTTCGATGAGCACTAGATCGTTTACGTTGTAGTTCCGCGCAGGCTTGCGTTTTGCATCGAAGTATTGTTTTTGACGGACTTGTGAAAGTTTATTGTTTTCTGTGGCTTGTCGCCTAATGTCGTCTAGGTTTACTGGTGCGGAGCCTATCTCATCATGGAGCGTCAGGAGGATCTTATTCTGCAGGGGGTCTCTTGGGCGAAACCCGAAGAGTAGCTCGTGTGGTGTCCGTTTTGTTGACTCGTTCGCGCTGGAATTCAATCCCCATTGTATCGCCTTCAGAAGCTTGTCCCAGGCCCTTGATCCATCTGCCATCGTTCGTAGTGCATCAAGAATTGTGCGGTTGCACCTTTCTACCTGTCCATTGCTCCGCGGAGAACGTGCAGCTGTAAGTATATGGGTAATGTTATTATCATCGCAATACTTGCCAAAATCTCTTGATGAAAAAGCGGTGCCTCGGTCGGTTATGATGCGACTAGGTGTACCAAAATTGCTGAATACTGCCTCTAGGACCTTTAGCGTAGCTTTTGTCGACGTGTTTTTGACAGGCTGGAGAATAGAATACTTCGTAAAACCATCCACTAATACCAGGATGTGCGTGTTCCCGGAAGTACTTTTAGGGAACGGTCCAAGGTGATCCGCATGTATCGTGTGGAAGGGTATGGCAACCTTCTCAATGGGATGTAGTTTTCCTTCCCGCTTACCCGACGAACTCTTGTAGTAAGCACAATTTATACAACTGGCAATATATCCTTTGACTTTATTTCTCATACGTGGGAACCAGTAGTCTTGGGAAATGTGTGCCAACGTCCTTTCCAAGCCGTGGTGTCCTATGTCGTCGTGGCACGACTTAATGATTCGCCATATGATGTTCCTTGGAACCACCCATTTCAATTGTCCGTTCACTCTTCGGAACAACCGACCATTTTGCGTGTCGTAGTTTCGGTGTACTTGTTTATCTTCGTTCGAAAGCGGTTTTCGAGCCAATACACTGACGATTTCTGCCAATTTTTCATCCTTCATCTGGGTCGTAAGAAGCCAATCTTCTTGGGTTACGTTTACGGCAAAGACTCTCAAGTCCGCTTCCTCAACATCATTCGGTGGATCATGTGGCCGTCTACTCAGGCAGTCTACGTGGCGTATAAGTTGTCCCTTTCGGTACACGATCTCGAAGTCGAAATCCGCTAGCGTCAACCACCATCGAGCTATTCTAGGGATCAACTCTTTCTTCTTAGAGGTCGTTTTTATTGCTTCACAATCGGTCACCAATCGGAATCTTTTCCCCAATAGGAAGGTTCGGAATCTTCGTAGAGTCTCGACGACAGCTAGCACCTCTAACTCATAGCTGTGATAGATTCTCTCTTGATCTGTTGTCTTTCTACTAAAGAAACTAACCAGTCTCAATTTGTCGTCGCGGTCCCATTGAAAAAGAATTCCCGCCAGCCCTAATGCGCATGCGTCCGTGTGCACCTCATGTTCCAGCGTCGGATCGAACAACGTCAGCACTGGGCGTGATGTCAAAATATTTTTCAGCTTGCAGAAGGCGTGCTCCTGTTTTTCTGTCCACACAAAACTTTTATCCTTCTTGAGCAGCTCCGTCAACGGACGGGCGATGATTCCATATTCGGGGACGAACTTGCGGAAATAACTGGTAAGGCCAATAACCTGCCGCAATTCGTGTTGGTTTCGTGGCCTTTCCATATCCTGCACAGCACTAGTTTTTGCGTCACCTGGGCGTATTCCATGCGCTGATACTTCGTACCCTAGGAACTCTACTTTGGACATGAAGAAGAACGATTTCTTCAGTTTCAAGGTTAGCCCTTCCGCCTTTAGCAATTCAAAAAACTCCTCCAGTGCTTCCATCCCTTCGTCGAAACTTGGGCATGGAATAAGGACATCGTCCATATACACGACAAGTCGACCCTTCGTCATCCTTCTCCCTAGACTGTTCATCGTACGTTGGAACTGCGACGGCGCATTTGAAAGGCCAAACGGCATGCGACGAAATTCATATTCGCCTTCTGGCGTGACAAATGCTGTAAATTTACGTGCCTCTTCCGTAAGGGGTATTTGGTAGTAGCCCGAAGCCAGGTCCAATGCAATAAAATATTTGCAACCGCTCAGCTGCTGAAGCAGATTCTCGATGACCGGTAAGGGGTGCCTGTCTTTTACGCTTAGTTCATTAATTCGCCGATAATCGATGACCGCGATCACCGTCGCGTTTCTTAACTAATAAGGCCGACGAAGAATATTCGGAGCAGGACGGTTGTATAATGTTGGCTTCTAACAATTCCCTCACAATATTTTCCATTAGTTTTTGCTGCGCGAAGGATAGTCGATATGGATGGCAGCTGACTACAGCGGGCCTCTTGAGCTTAATGTCAAATTTAAAGTTTTTCGCGCACCCTAATTCAAAAATGTTTAGCGCGAAACAGTCTCTGTGTTCGTTTATTAAATTCAAAAATCTAGTTGCCTGATCATCACTTAAATCCTCCGCGTTAACCTCATTCCGCGTAATAGGCCTAACTACATTTTCGATACTATCGAGGCAATCGTTCTTTATTAACGAAAAATCATGCAACTCACCACGTTCCAATGAAAGTGCACTAGAGTTCTTACCGGCGGGCTCGTTACAAACTGTCAGCTGTCCTTTTCGCTTCACGACCATCACCTGCTCGGAATCCACAAAATCTCTACCTACAATTAGATCGGTGAATAAAAGATTATCTTTTACAGCTAGAATGTAAATTTCAAGGGTAACCGTATCAACGGTCAGGGATGCCCTTGCTCTGCCCGTTGTGGTGCAAGTGCCATTACCAAAACCATTTAGTTTCGTCTGCCACGGTTGTGGCTTCAGCTGGAATTTTTCCGCCAGCGATTCCTTGATCAGGGTGACGTCGCTGCCCATGTCAACAAAGGCAGTTGCTTCATGAATTCCGTTTATCCAGACCTTCTTAAAGTACTCATCGTGCTGTATGAGCGAAACAGTCGGTTTCTGAGTACACTCGGCTTCCGTATGACCCGCCTTATTGCACTTTGTGCATCGCCGTTTACGTTGCGGTCGCGGACACTGTGCAGAGAGGTGCCCAACCTCATTGCAATTAAAGCACTTTCTACTGTTCGTTGCACACGTAGCCGTAGTAGAACGCGTATCCGCTCGGCTGTGCACTGACGTTTGTGCCTTGTTCTGGTTAGAAAACGAAACCATCTCTTCATAGCACTTATATTGTCTCAACAAATCCTCTGGGCTGCTGAAATGTTGCAGCGACAACACTGTCCGCAGTTCGTTATTGCAGAGTCCGTTTACTAGGTGCCTAACCTTAGCAGCGTCACTTAGCGAGATGCGATTCGCAATTGAAATTATTTCGAAGAAATAAGTTTCGAACGACTCATCCGCCCTCTTTTTACGCCGACTAAGCATGGTGTGAATCTCCGACTCATCGTTAATGACAGGAAAGGCTAGAGCAATGTGCGTTTTCATCTGGTCCCACGACGTCACTCTAGATTGGTTGCCCTGTAACCAAAATTTCGCTGCGCCTTCGAGACGAGACGATGCTAGAAGTAAGGTCGTTTTGTCCTCCAGCTGATAAATCTCTTGCATTTCCTGGATCCTCTTCACCCACTGGGCGCTCGAAAGTCCCATTTTATTGCTGGGGTTGAACCGTTGAACGTGGGGGCAATCGCGATCAATTCGCGAACGTTGTGTGCGAGAGACCTGCTTTCCCTCGACTCGTTTGCCGCTGCCGACATGAAAACTGTGCTTTCTGCCGCTCGTTCGTTTCTTTGCTGAAGAAGGAGGAGGTTTGTTCGTGCTAGCTCGAGCTCTAGTTTTGAAACTTCCTGTTTTTGCCGATAAAGCTCTAATTCCTCGGCAATCGATGATTTGTGCTCATCAATTCCGTCGTGCCGCCCTGAATTACCTGAGCTCTGTTTGGATTGTGCGAGTGCGGTCGAGCTGGTCAACCCTTCCGCAAACGCTGTTATTTGTGGGGAGCTCTCTCCAGCCTCAGTACGAGTTCCTGACGCGTAGCCTGAAGAATTTTCGCCGCAATCGACCGGCGAGTCCATGGTGTCACACTTTTCGTCACACTTGCCGTTGCGGGTGAATTCGTGCCGCGCTAAGTGTACTCACGATTTTACTGACTTTTGGCTCGCGAATCAATCTAGCAGAACGGAATGATTCCGAAAAAAGAGAAATCCCACTTCTGACTTGTAATGTTAGGGTTTGGCCGGACTGAGGACGGACAAAAAAAGACTTGGGATTCCGATTACTTGGAATTTATTTCTCGGGAACTCAGTACAAGCTTACACTTGAGCAGTCGTCGGCGGAAAGAGAGAGAGGTTCGTCGCTGAAACTTGTCGTCAGCTGCTGGCTCTGCGGCGGCGCTGCCCTCGACGAGGAGGCTAAGGCTGCGTCCGCAGCGGCAGGGCTGCGTTGCGTTACATATGTACATTATATTGTTACCCTTGGGCCCCGTCAGTTATGCGCCCTGGGCCAAGTAGTGCGCGCAAGGCGGAAAGAAGGAAACTTTTCGATGAAAACTCGAGCTGATTTTGTCGAACCCTGCACTTGCTAGCCGGGCAGAGGTGCATCCACGCCACTGACATATAGATACTGGACACGGTATACAGAATACAAGGTATGCTCACTTGAGAATCCGATTTCGCCATATTGCTTTTAAGGAACGTCAAATGACGTACTTTTGGACAATTTTGTATGAAAAATCGGGAAAATTAATTTTAATTATTTTTTAGTAATAGTACGATAAATTGCTATTCGCATAATCGATAGTAATGAAAATTTGCAATTTTTTAAAATATAACTTGAATTCGTGAGACTAATGGTATTTAAGTAAAAAAAGATTTCTTCCGTGGGGAAAATGTAAACAAGTTGTAATGCGAGATCCCCGACAAGAAGGCTGTAGCCTCCTCTCGAGACACAACAGTCCAAAGAAAAATTTGTATTTGCTAGGACCCGAACAGAAAAAAAGCAAAGGGGATATTTGATCTCACTTGTATGGTCATGTGGTGAGGGCTCAGTGCGCGCCTAGCGATTGCACGTGCTCAGCTCGTCGGTGTGGGGGGGGGGGGGGGGGTTCTTAAGCCGCCACATAAACCATAGAGTTTGCGCGCTGGAAACGTTTAGCTAACCACTGCTGGGTTAGCTAGTGAAAGATTACAAGGCAAAGAACGATCGTGCATGGATGGGCAACGATCGTGAAAACGCTGAATAGCTCAGAGAGGCTGAAGGCCGTGCCTGAACCGGAGGAGAGGGGGGAGAAAACATGGGTAGGGCAGGGGGAAGGAGCCATGTCGGACGAGTCGGTCAAAAGAAATTTAGTTTGGTTTAATACTTCATATTATTATTATCATTTAGTAGAATCCACATACTTAAATCTAATACATCAACTTCATGAGTTCTGAATCAACAGTGGGGGGGGGAATATAAAAAAATTTCCTCGTAAGTGGTTAGTTATAAGAAAATGATTGGCCCCCGTGGATCCAAACCTGAGCTATATATTCAATTTACAGGAAAAAGAAAAGAAACAATTTAGACGTAAATTCAGTAAGTAAATTTGAAAAATTGCACTTGCAGATCAACTATGAGAACTCTAAGAGAATAAGTCATTAAATCGCGAGTTATCACTAAGGTCGTGGGCTGGCGGGTTCCCTCTCGCCGAGAACTAAAATGTTTTTTTTTTTTTTTACTTCATTTTCTTTTTCTTCAACAAAAATGATTAACGTTTAATGGTCGGAAATTCGGTGTATGCTTTGTCCCGGTTAATATATATATATTTGATCACGTAAAATATTCTTGTTTTTTGTTTTCCTTGTTTATGCTTTATCTTTATTCTTTTTATGAACTAATTTAGGAGGAAAAAAAAAGTTTTGACTCACCAATAGGTATGTAGTGTTGCTCCTGGGAGATCGATCTTCCAGTGGCGAGGTAGCTAGATACAAGGGGAAGGAAAAAAAAGAATATTTATCGGATTTCTTACATTAGATATTCAAACTCTGGTAACCTCGACGTCGGTACGGCATGAGGACTAAACGTAAGTGGCTATACCACTTCCTGGAGTGATCTCCGGTATCAAAAGCACAAGGCGAGGGAGCTCCCGAGCCGCTTTCCAAAAAGACTACAACTAGAACCTACAGAAGTGCTGATAATTCTAACAAAAAAATTGTATTCCCGATGCTGGGGCCAAGCTGGTTGTCTTTTGCTGGAGTTGAGGCTGTCAGCTGATGCTGCCAATTGAGGTGAGGGGGAGGTGGGTTTGAGCCCACGACGTAAATGTGATAGTGGAGGGCTCCGCAAAAAAATTTGCCGTGGAGCTCCGCCAAAAACTGGTGCTGGGGCTCCGCTGAAAAATGTAGTGGGGCTCCTCTTATGAAACAATTGCACGGGGGCTTCGCCAAAAAACAGGTGCTGGGGCTCCGCCGGAAAATGCAGTGGGGCCCCTCTAATACTTTTCCTTTGTTACTTCTTTTTTTCTTTCTTTTTCTTTTTTGTTGCCCGCCGCCTGCTGCTTGATGCAACAATTTCCCCGGTGGCTACGCATTTACAAATATATTTTCCTTTGGTTATCTTCCCAAAAAAATCAATTCATTCGCCAACTTACCAATTTCCTGCCGTCGATCCTGCAGATTTTGAGCTCTGGGTTATCCTCGTCTTTCCCGATTAATCCGGATTCCGTTGCCGTTCCTCTCCACCCACTCACTTCACTGACCTTTTTCGTACACTTGTTAATTTTCCTTCAATTCACTTTGTGATTACAACCGTGAGGCGGTGTGAACGTGACTCAGGCTGGCGGGCAAATGGCCGAGCTTCGTGCTCGCGCGCTTCTTCCGCTGTCTGATGTCACGATTTGGATACAGCGGTTTTCATTAAAGATCGGGTCTCAATTTTCAGTTAAGGTTGGGTTCGGGCGGGAATGCGTACATCACAAAGTTAAAATATTTTGAAATATGAATTAAAAGTGCGATTATTTGCATCACATTAAATGGAATTAGATAAAATAGAAAGCTTGAACAAGTAATACGGTTTATTAAGCTGAAAATAAAACTGTATCATAAAACTTATTTTTACTTCTTTTATTATTTCTCTACACAGGTTACAAAAAAATAAAACCAGCTACCTGCGTAGGTAACACTGCGAACGACTCGGGAAACCTCTTTGCTTAAATCTTTTCCTAGGATAGACGGGATGAGGTCTTTTTATACTATATATTACGTAGAATTTGGGATTTTATCTCACGCTTATATTAAAAAACCTCTGAAACACAATCACAAGGTGTTTTAAGTTTAGTTACATACAGAAGAATCCGTGCATTTTTAATTATCTTCCTCATTTTTGGAAAAATTTGCAACCATATTAAAATATTCTTTATAGCCTTGGGGAGAAAGACTGATTAGCTTAATAATCCGTATTAGTTGTTAAACATTGTTATTTTATTTAATTCCGTTTAATATGATGCATATAATTGCACTTTTAATTCATATTTCAAAATATTTTAACTTGTTTACATTTTCCCCACGAAAGAAATCTTTTTTTACATAAATACCATTAGTCTCACGAATTCAAGTTATATTTTAAAAAATTGCAAATTTTCAGTACTACCGATTATGCGAATAGCAATTTATCGTACTATTACTAAAAAATAATTAAAATTAATTTTCCCGATTTTTCATACAAAATTGTCCAAAAGTACGTCATTTGACGTTCCTTAAAAGCAATATGGCGAAATCGGATTCTCAAGTGAGCATACCTTGTATTCTGTATACCGTGTCCAGTATCTATATGTCAGTGGCGTGGATGCACCTCTGCCCGGCTAGCAAGTGCAGGGTTCGACAAAATCAGCTCGAGTTTACATCGAAAAGTTTCCTTCTTTCCGCCTTGCGCGCACTACTTGGCCCAGGGCGCATAACTGACGGGGCCCAAGGGTAACAATATATTGTACATACAAATACTGAGGATCATTCCAAAGTGCAAATGTAGAGTTTCCGGGAAAAATATTATTGTTGGGTTACAAAGTTAAATTATATTAGAAAAATTAGTGATATAAGCACATTTTAACTAAAACTTCAACGGTTACAAAAGCAGCACGAAAAATATTAAGATGTTTGCAGTGTTACTCGCAAATATCTGCATCGTCTTCTACGTAGCATACCAGAAATAAGTCTAAACAAGTAGACACATATCGCGCGCAATGTTCAGTAAAACAATTTTTATGTATAACAACAATTTCAAGAACATCATTGAATTTATGTGAATGATAATGCAATAAAATTTACAGGTGCAAATAAATAATTACATTTAGTTTTTTTTCTTTTTCACCAATCACCACATTTATTTTCTTGAATTTAAGTATTTAACATTTGGAAACGGATTTTTATAAGACCAGGCCATGCATCCATTGGTCCACATATGTATAACAAATATTGTTGTGATCACCGGAGAAATGCATTAGTAATAGAATTAAGCATGCTCACCGGTGATGCATTGGCAGCCAACGTGCTTCACAATTTCGACCAGTGTAATAAATAAAATGGCAGTTGATAGCGTCAAAGTAGACAGCTTTCGACAGGTAACAAATGTTATTTACCGGAAACTTGATCGGGGTACGGACAGAAAGAAGCGAGTTATGGATACCATTTGTAAATTAAAGCCCTTCCAGTGAGACGTGCCCACAGTGGTCCAATGTGCGAATAATGCCCCTTTATTTCTGACCATTAATTAACAAGTTCTTGATTGACTTCTTTCTACTGATTTTCATAAAAATTTTCATTGGCTTTACCTTTTATGCTTATTAATTAACTTTGTATGAAAGAAAGTTTTGGGCGACAACTGCTCACTGAATATTTAATAATTTAACGTTTTTAGTTGTGCTGCAAGGGTGAAATTATATTATCCTCCCGTGGGGCCGAAATAATGAAAGTTGAACACACTTTAAAACTGGGAAGAAAAGATAAGCTTCGCGGTACAAGTAGACCAAGTTTACATCAAGACATAAACTTTCCACGATTTTCAAATTTTGTTTGCTCATGTAGAAATAACCTCTGGTAGGGCGCTGGGTATCGTAAATTACATCTAATTAAAAACTTATTTTTGGCCAAATTAAATTTTCATCTTACGGAAAGATATCCGTCCCGATTTATGGTTTAAATATTTTGGCGTTTTCGTAAGTACCAAGAAACCACCGTTGAACACATTTCTCACTTTCAAACTCATTAGGTGACAAATTACTTCTTTATATTAGTCGAGGGACTTTGATCCCTTCAAATTACTTATTCATTATAAACGCGAAAAAATTTTTGCTAGGATGCTGTAGACGCGAAAACAATTTCCCTTGCCAGAGCTGAATTTTGAACAGTTGGGGATATAACATTTTTATTTTTTATTTCGGCACCAAAATCAAAATTGATGTTTGTACAAATGGTTTAAGCAAAGCTAATGAGTGAGCAGGATTATACGGGCTTAATTTGGGCACTACCTTTTTTGAAAGATTATAAACTGGTAAAAATGTTGTTTCATCCAATCGTTTAGGTTTGATAAGCCCCGTAATATTAAAAAACAATATGCCGTCAATTTCACGCACTATTATACTAAAGAAGGGTGAGGAAAAACAACTTTGGATTAATAATGTATACAGTTTATAAAACTTTTTGCTACTAACTACATAATTGCACTTCAAATTTGCTTTGCAAACTCTATGTGGGATAAATAACGAAAAAAAAACCGGCCAAGTGCGAGTCGGACTCGCGCACGAAGGGTTCCGTACCATTATCTATAATCGTAATATATACTTATTTTATTAGACATAGCGCTAGCGCGACCGTGTTCTCAAAGTCAACTTTCGCTTGACTGTGGACTGTATACAGATAGTGATCAAGTGTAACAGTTGTACCTACTACGAATAGCAGTCCCAGTGCTGTCGAATATATTTTTTATTTGAATTTAAATTAAATATTTTGTAAATATTTCAAGTTTCTACCTGTTATCCACCGAAGAGAGTGATGTCTATCGAGTAGCACACGTCTTCCTAGCAGTCGTCCAGTCGTCTTTTACGTCGGTTTTACGCGGTTCCATATTACTGATATTCTCCTAACCTTTAATTACCGCTGCCACTGTGTATTCTGTTCTTAAGCAATACCGTTGCTTACAATGTGCATGCTACATCTACTGATCAGTCCTAAATTGAGGATCCGTTGGTGTTCATATGCTTATGGTTGCTGGTAGTGGATTCTCGCCGCTGGACAGAAGGAGAGCACTCTTGAATATTTTTGCATCCTATACTGATGGGCTTAACGTGTGCTACTTCAATGCTCGAAGCTTGCGTAACAAGATGCATATATTGCAGGATGTTTTCAGTGGGTCCCGTCTGCATGCTGTTCTGGTGACTGAAACTTAGCTCAATGATAAATTATTTCCCGGACTATAAAATTTTTAGGAATGATCGCATAGGTCGTAATGGTGGCGGGGTCGCTGTTTATGTGCACCAGTCTCTGAGGGCTCGGGTGGTTTGCTCCTCGGACAACCTTGATAAAATTGAGTTCATTTGTATAGAACTCTACACTGTTCATGATAAATGTATTCTTATCAGTGTCTATTGCCCACCCTCAAGCTTTAATGAAGAATCTGCTTTTCGTCTTCAGAGTTGCATATCTTCAGCGGTGCTTAGCACCCATAATGTAATCATCTGTGGCGACTTTAATGTAAAGGTACACGTTAGGTTTTGCATGACGGTTTCAGCCTTGCATGAATAACCGAGAGTTATAACCGAGTTTCATATTGCACATATACGTTAGGGTTTGCATGCACAGTTTTGCCATAAACTCTCAGTTGGAGCTACGTGACGGTGTATTTAGGACAGTTGATGCGATGGTGCTTTCGTAGACAATAAACAAAAGACAATAGCAGTATTCACGATGTGTCGAAAACGAGAAAGTCGTCGCGAATCGAGAAAACATTAGACGTCAAAGTAAGACGTCAAAGAAATTTTTTTATGAATTTGACAATTTATTATTCTGCGATTACTTCCACGCCTGAGGGCATGTTTTTCGTCGAGAAATCGAGATTCTTCGACTGCAAAATGAACGTCAGATGGCATTTCTCTTCTGTTCAGTTGACAATTTGACATTGACGTCTAACCATGTTTTCTCGATTCGATACGACTTCCGCGTTATCGACACATCGTGAATACTACTAATATAAAACTGACAACTGTGCATGTAAGCAGGCCGGGCGCCACACACGCTCGGTTATGCATGCGCGCAAACATAACCGAGCGGCACAAAATATTTTTACAGAATTTGCCTTCCTTATAATTCACACTTGGTTTTTGGAAGCGGGCGTATATGGGGGCCGGTGTTCGGTCCGCGCAAGTGTGGGCGTCTGTGGCAGGGGCACTGGTCTTCAGCCACACTGAAGAGATCTGGCCAGTGCCCCGGATCGAAACGCCGATCACTTTTTTTGTGTGCTCGTCTGCCTCGGCAGACGAGCCTTGTATTCTCAACACAATAAGTGTCAGTCCGTCCCTATATCCCCGTAACCTGTGTGAGCTATAGCGAGGGGCAAACTGTTCAGTTTAGTCCGCCAGCCGCTCGGCGGGCAAAATTGTAACATTAGTGCCAGGTGTGGGGTGTCAGCCCTTCTAACCGAGGGCGGCCCCGTTAAGCCCTCTTGCATCTGGGTCGCCGGCAGCGGCGGCAGCAACGACGTCGGCCTTGCAGCGACCGTGCTTCGCAGCACCACCACGGCATTTCCGTCGCAGCAACCACGATCGTCCGTCTTCCGACGACGCTGCGACGGCGCCGAGTCCCTTCTGCCGCGGCAAGCAGCTTAATTAGGGTACGCTATAGTACAACGTTTATGACAATGCTGCCGCGGCACCTGTTCCTGCCGCAGTCGAGCTTCGCAGGTCGACCGGACAGCAGCCGGCATCGCCGCCCCGACTTAGGCGATGTTGTCTCGGTCCCCTGCCTCCTGCCGCAGTCGCCGTGGCCTTACCCGCCACTGCGCCCACCACACCACAGCGAGGCCGTCCTACGTCTGTCGCCGAGAGACGACACTGCCACGGCCCTGATCGCTTTTGCCGCGGCAAGCAGTTACTACTACACTGCTGCCGCGGCATCGATCACTGCCGCAGCTTGACCGTCGCAGCAGCCGGCATCGCTGCGTACCTCCGTACGCGTACGCAAGACGATGCTGCCACGGTCTCCTGCCGCAAAACGACCGCTGTTGGTGTTGACTCGCCGCCGCGTCAAGCTGCACGCTTCTATGGCGCGGCCGCTGCAACCGCCGTCTGCGTAGCTCGTCGTCGCTTTCGGCGCCCTGGATGCAGCATGAAGTCGCTCGGATGGAACTTCGAGCTTCTGAGGAGGGAATAATGTTACAGAATTTGCCTTCCTTATAATTCACACTTGGTTTTTGGAAGCGATGGTATATGGGGGCCGGTGTTCGGTCCGCGCAAGTGTGAAGAGATCTGGCCAGTGCCCCGGATCGAAACGCCGACCACTTTTTTTGTGTGCTCGTCTGCCTCGGCAGACGAGCCTTGTATTCTCAACACAATAAGTGTCAGTCCGTCCCTATATCCCCGTAACCTGTGTGAGTTATAGCGAGGGGCAAACTGTTCAGTTTTGTCCGCCAGCCGCTCGGCGGGCAAAATTGTAACAATATCAATTTTGATATTTGCTAGGTTGCATGTACATGCGCCGATTACTGTACAGTTTTTATCACATACACGCTAGGGTTTGCCTGTCGATTATGCATGCAAGGTTGAAACCACCTTAAATGCGTCAAGTTGTTGTCCTATGACTACTGTTATGCGAAGTATGACTGATTCCCTTAGTCTAAATGTAATAAATTCTTTACCAACATACTTTAATACCTCAAATCCCTCTCAATTAGATTACATTTTGACAACTCACTCTCATAAGTTTCTGTTCCATAATCAAATTAGCCCTGTAAGTGACTTTGACCATGATTTTTTGTTCCTGTCTTATAGCTTGCAATGGCTAAACGAGACCTTCTCCTTCAACGATATAAGTCCACTCGTTCTAATGAAATGCTCTTAAGATATAAAAAAGCTCGTAATAAAGTGAACTATTTAATAAAATCCGCGAAGAGCTCTTTCTTTGCAGATAAATTAGGCCCTGACCTACCACCGAAGAAATTGTGGGCTAATATATGGAAGCTGGGTATATATGGCAAGGAGGAATCATCTGTTGATATTGATCCAAATGAACTCAACCGATTTTTCATAGTGAAAAGCTCTCCCACCATATCCACGGATGCACCTCGAGAGGTCTCCTGTAATGAGGGATTCACTTTCCAATGCGTTGCTGAATGCGAAGTTTCAAGCGTCTACCTGTTTCCGTTATCAATATTGAGCAAAAACGAGCAAAAAAATCACGTTTGTTGTATGGGAGCCCCTTTAAATATTTATTTTACTCTGTTTTTGAGTATTTGTTGTTATAGCGGCAACAGAAATACATCATCTGTGAAAATTTCAACTGTCTAACTATCATGGTTGGCCGTCAGCCATCAGGTATACAGGGGGATTACATGTGCGCACAGGGAGATAACATGTAACACACTGGTGTGCGTGCCGTAACTGTGCACGCATGCCGTAAGTGTGTGCACTGCTGGCAGTGCGACTATACCCTTCCCGTGGGGGCGGCTGGGAACAGGCTCCCAGTACGGTCATGTCTCTGCTGGGAGCGCTGGCTAATTGTAGTCGGGCGGGGAGAAGGATACTCTCTTAAATAAAATACCCTAATCCAAGGTGGAACCGCATACGCCGAAGGATGCATGGCTAAGAGGGAGCTTGGTCACTAGTATACGGACTCTGGATACCAGTCGCCCTCCAGTTTCAATTAGACTTCCCGCATAATGGGCTCTGTGCGAGCGACTTATAGACCCGAAACTCTCATGGGATCAACATATGGATTTTAAAAACCCGAGACCCGACGCAGGTCATACTGCATCAACCGGTGCACGCTTAGCGTCACCGGCAAAGAGCTTGTCGGCCAGTGGGCCACAAGCTTCATCCAGCTTCTGCAGTGGAGCCATTGGGCACATTGCAGCAGTACCAGTTAGGCTCACCAACGCTGAGCGCAAAAGGTTCAAGAGGGCGGTGGCAGAGGGCCTCCCCAGAGCAAAGGCTCTGGAGTTTGCCAAGGCAACCCCTCTCAAAACGGACAAAAGAACCCGATCGGAGGATAAGACCCCCGATCTACCGGCTACCAAGAAGCCAAAGACCGCTCATGTGAGGCCGGTCAAAAAAGCCACCTACAGCCAGGTGGCTGGCAGTGTAAGGCTAGGCATCACATCGGCTGACATGGTCAATCGTCCCCTGACAGCAGAACATATGGCTCTTCTACAGGAGGCGATTGTCGATGTCACGATCGAGCGCGCGGACGAGAAGGTTCGGCCGGAGTTTGAGGGGTGTATCCCTCGGGCCGGCTGGATCCTCCTTGTCTGCACCAACGTTCGGACACCCGATTGGGTCAAGGGCAAATTTGTGCACATTCGTGCCAAAAGCGGTCTTGACGTCGCCCTAGTTGAGTAGGGTAACTTTCCAAGGACGCACGTGGTCCGGGGTTACTTCCCTCAAAGCCTTTCCCTCACGAACGAGAAGGTGTTGGCCACAATTGGGGCACAAAACGCCCTCTCAACGGTGCAGTGGAAGGTGGTGAAGCGGCTGGTGCACGGAGACCTGCTTCACCTCATCCTCGCCATTGATGATAGGTCGATGGCGTTTCTAGGGGAGATGAAAGGCAGGATAGCCTACCACTTCACCCACGTCAAACTGATTCTCAAGGGCTCCGCTAAGGATCAGGACGCACCACAGGGGAGCCTACAACCCGAAGAGAGGGATGCGAAGTCAGAGGACCTACCCCCCTCCAGGGTGGAGGCAAGCGCTAGTGGCGCCATAGGGACAATGGTGGCTACTCCCGCTGCTGGGCCCTCAACTAGTGCAGCCACTGGGCTACCTAGCAGGCCGGTCAGAGTCCCTTCGGCTCCAAAAGCTTTGGCCACTGGGCCGAAAGCCAGGAAGGCTGCAATAGCAGCCGGTCAGCAGCGGCCGCCACTCAAAGGACAGCGGCCTCCTCCAAAGGGTAGGACTGAGGGACCCCGACAAGCCAAGGCAGCCAGGCTTGTCAAAAAGTCCCTTGCAAAGGAGGAGCACGGATGAGCACCATCAGGGTGCTCCAAGCGAACCTGCACCATGCCAAAGGGGCATGGGCCACACTGTGCAGGACCTTCGCCGAAGACCGATAAGTTGATATATAGCAGAGGAGAACAGGCGTCAATGGCAGCACTCCTGCTTGACAAGAGTGTCAATCACTTACCCATGTATAATTTTTTTTCCATGGACCTCGTAGCGATCTTGGTGGAGACCCCCACTCTAGGCGGTATGCGGGAATTTGTTCTAGCTTCCGCCTACTTCCCCGGGGTGAGGACGATACCGCCACCCGAGGTCCAGGAACTTGTCGCATACTGCCAGCGCGCCAATCGCCAGCTGACGACGCTAATACACACCACTCAGTGTGGGGTAGCAGCAGCATTAACGAAAGAGGTGAGTCCCTTCTGAATTATCTTTCTAGCTGTAGTATAGATATAGGGTGCAAACCTACTTTCATCACTGCAGTCACAGAAGAGGTGTTAGACTTCACTCGCCAGCAGAGCTCTGTCCGAGTTCTTAGTGAACTGGCGAGTTTCTGATGAAGCGTCCCTGTCGGATCATCAGCTCATAAGATTCGACATCCCCGGGCGTTCAGAACTCATAAGAAGCACCAAAGAAACCCGATTGGAATGCCTTTAGAGCATTAGTAAGCTCCAAAGCTGACATGCTGGTCACCAAAATCAGTTCCACTAGCGAACTGGAACTGGCTGCCAACCAGCTCAATGAAGTTTTAATCACCTCCTACCACGATAGCAATGTGGCTGTTCCAATCCAATCCATTTTTAGACTGTATGTGATCGATTTAGTGTAAAAATAGCAGAAATATTCATAAAAATCGCGTTTGTCACCGTTTTCAGAGCAAGTAGCACTAAATGTATTGTAATTTCCAAGAGAAGCCTTCTACAGCACTCCTTTGTCCATTTTTAGACTGTATGTGATCAATTATGTGTAAAAATAACAGAAATATTCATAAAAATCGCGCTTGTCACCGTTTTCAGAGCAAGTAGCACTAAATGTATTGTAATTTTCAAGAGAAGCCTTCTGCAGCACTCCTTTGTCCATTTTTAGACTGTGTGTGATCAATTTAGTGTAAAACTAGCAGAAATGTTCATAAAATCGCGTTTGTCACCGTTTTCAGAGCAAGTAGCACTAAGTACTGTAATTTTCAAGAGAAGCCTTCTGTAGCACTTCTTTGTCCATTTTTTGACTGTATGTGATCAATTTTGTGTAAAAATAGCAGAAATTGTAGCGGCATCGTCGCACTTGTTGTTAGGTTTCGAAATAAACACTTTGAATTCTGATTTTTAAATTTTTATTTGACTAACCTTTGGAAAATTGTATAGTGATCAAGTAGGTAGAAACAAATTGCAATGTTTGATTTTCATAAAAAATGTAAAAAAAAGTTAGTCAGAAGAAAGGCATTAAGAGATCAAGTCTAAAAATATATTAACAAAAAGTCTATATTACATTTTATAAATTTATTAACAGTATCAAATCGACCATAGTTAAGCCCGTGAACAAAATAAAACAAAAAATTAATAAAACATAATAAAATATGTAATCTCAACGTTTTATTAAAAAAAATGGAGCAATGATAAGCCTCCATTGGCTTTCCTCCCATTAACTCCATAATTGGTGACCCCGATAAGAAGACTTAAGAAGAAGTGGTAATTATTTTTCAACCGATTGAGAGCAAGCTTTGGCTGCAGGAACAACTCCATACAACTTTAAGAAACTTCTGCATCAATCGGTAGCAACGGTACCAGCACCCCCATACCAGCATCTCCATTTCTACATCATTAAATTGTGAAGTACCAAGTTTATATCTAATGATTTAAGGCATCTTTTTCTTAGTTTTTTGTCGATTTTTCATTACTTGTAAACAATTTTCCAACTTCTTCCATCATTTAAATTTCCATTCAAAATTATTACAGCTTTAAAATAAGTATATTAATCTTATTTAATATTTTAAAGTGTTTAAAAAGCTAAAAAAAACATGATTAATAACAGTGCAGAAAGGGCAGCAGGTGATAATGCTCCTCCAGTTGTTGATTTCGTTTCGGTTAAACCTCCACCGTTGATCGTCTTGAGGCACAATTTGAACTCGCTAGAATTTCTTGTCAAAGAACCAAGTTCAATCATGTACTAGTTGCTCTTGATGGCGACATTATTAAAATCATCAGTGATTATATACGAAATCCTCATCAAACTGAACCGTATACTCATTTAAAAGAAACGATTATTTCGCGTTTGTCGGCGAGTGAATCTTCGCGTTTGAACCAATTGTTGGGCGAGTTATGTCTAGGAGACCGTCGTCCTTCTCAACTCCTTCGAGAGATGAGGGAATTGGGAGGTAACACAGTAGGCGACGAATTATTGCGGACGTTATGGTTGCAAAGGCTCCCAGAACGTATGCAGGCAATTCTCGCGTGCAACCCTGGAAATGTAAATGAGTTAGCAAATTGTGCAGATAAAATTTCAGAGGTTTATAATAAACCTTCTATTTCGGCTGTATCCACTTCGGAACAAAGCAACAATTTTAATTAAAACAACCTTGCTTCTCAAATCGAACAATTAACGAAACAATTTGTGACGTGCGCCCTCTGAGCAAACGTCGAAAAGCTATAAGACCTAGCCTTAGCCACAAGATCACTTCACCGATCCGTCGCCACCTGTCGAGAAAATCAATTTAGTACTGCCAGGAGTGACAGCTCCTCGAAGAGGCCGGAAGACAGTGCGACGGCCATTGTGGTGGCAGATCTCTCACGGTGCTGTTCTCACCTCGTCCACAGTGAATTAGAAAAGTAATAACAGTTCCTGCAAAGTAAGAAAAGCAAAATACAACCAAAAAAAGACAAAGGAAAAGCCAATTTAAAGAAAGGGTGTGCAGAGCGGGAAGAAAAAAAGGTGAGTACCCGGAGACAAAGCAAGAACAAAAAAGAAAATTAAAAATGAGGAACGAGCAGGCTAATGAGCCTCCCACATTTCCCTCCAATTCAGGAAGCAGCGATTCCCCCAGCAAAATTCATCGGGACTCAATTCAGTGGCCCCAAGAAAGCAAAGTGACCGGGTTGCATTCTGTTCCCCCCGCGTGTTTCCTAAGGCTACAGGCCGCAGGAGAGGGCAGAGCAACCCCCCCGTTATTAAGGGCACCCCACGTGCGAATCCACTCGCTCCATCATTGTATTCCCTCAGCACCGCCTCGACGGGAGTTAGCAGCCGCCCCATCACATAGAGAAACACCCAATACACCGAGTTCTGCGTCACCAACGTTGACGGCAGCCCGCACCAGTAGCAAGGGCCCCACTTGGCTCAGCTGTCTCGATAGCACCGTGACCTCTATGCGCAACCTCCGCGGGAGCACCCGAGCGCCCAGGCTGTGAGGAAGCCGACCTCAGCATTACACTCTCCGGCTATTCACCGCCAGATGATCGTGAGGTCCCACCAGCCATCGACCACATTATACTCGGACTCCATCAGGAATCTTTATTATTTACCTGTATTCAATTACTAAAACCATTCTCTGTTAATTTCGATAGCGTAAATTGTCGTGAAGCCGGTTTAGCTTCTTAAGTAGCGGCAGGGTACATCTTTTACACACCAAAACATAACCTAGCCAGGAGCACGTTTCCTCCGTCTTCATCCTTCAACTTTAATCAGGCCAGGGACTTGGCCCCCTCAAGCGAATAACTGTTTTGCCTTACAGTGTCGTCGCGGGATCCTGACGAGTCGACTCTGCCGGATTCCCGGGTAAGTGACTTTACATTCCTTAAAGTAATCTCTGCGCCATATGCCGTGTATCTTGCGGTAGCCAAGTCCATCATCGGCGGCTGCCTCGGTCTCCGCAGGGCATTGCCCCGGGCCCTTGCAACTCTTTTTATATTTTTAATTCAACCATCCCTGATTGTGGGAGCTTACCACTTCAAACAAATTCGAAAATAAGGCGGATGAATCGTTCCCCTCCCCTACTTACGTCCCCTAGAAAATTTATGTAAACCAGTAATACAAATAAGTATCTACACGAAAAATCAGCCACCGGATGTTCCGGTCTCAAAAAAAAAAGTGACAATAGCCTATATTTAAATCTTTCCGTTGTTTCGAGTAAACCCTCGCTATAGTATTGCAATCATTTAAATACCCCAAAAAAAAAAAAAAAAAAAGAGAGAATTCTCGTCTGACAGCGCGAATTAAGCAGAATAGTTCTTTTAATTTCGATTCCTTTGGCTCGCTGACTTACAGTTTCACCTCTGCATTGTAGTAAATGTTTACCGCCTAGCTCAGCATCATTTTAGTATGATCTCTCAATGATTGTAAATTTCTTTTCTTCAAGTATCTAAACTGTATAGATATACTTATAAATATTATGATTATGAATTGTTGTTGTAATACCTGCTTTTCAGATGAATTATAATGAATTGAATTAAACTTTGAGTGTTGAGATAAATTCCGGGAGGGTGGCCTGAACTTGACATTCCGATGTACATATAGGTCGGGGTATGCCCAGCTGTAGAGGGTGGGCATGCTAAGTGGTGGGTAAGATGAGCACATGGCCATGAGAGGCAGGCCTGTGTTCATAACTCTACACCGGGATGCGCGGGTCCCGACAAGTCTTGCACCCCCTTTCCCTTTTCAGCAGTTCTTTTTTACAGCACCTTCTTTTCACCCAATTCCTCTTCCCTTTTTGAACGTTTCGAGTGTGGGGCATAAAAAAATTTAGGAAGGAAGCTCTCCAGCCTTCCGATGGGAGCGCATGAAAATTCCCGTGGTGCTCTCCAGGCACAGAGTCCACGAACCCCCTCCATCCAGCGAGCTAGCTCGTGCAGCCGCAAGGCGCTCCTGGGACTCTGGGTCGAGTACCCCCCTGTAAGTGGCTTCACGCCTGCACCCCTTCTGTATCACCTCCCGTGCTTATACCCTAAGGTGTAACCACCCCGAGGTATATGGATACATTACAAATTCCAGGCATTCGATTCAAAACTTAAAGCAATAAATTCTTAATTTGAATCTTTTCAAAGAAGAAGTCGTTCCTTGAGCAAAGGAACTCATAGCCGAGGGAGAAGTATCTCTTCAAATAAATATTATAAAAGATATTGTTGGTATCATTTTAAACACGGAGATAATGCCATTAAATGTGTAGCTCCGTGTAGCTTTTCGAAAGAACAAACAAGTGACTTTTCAAAAAATTAAGCCGCCTTTCTTCTCAGACGACGGATAGTAAAGGCAATTTCACCATTCGTCTACACATTTTTGACAAGTCTTCTGGAAGACATTTTTTAGTAGATACAGGTGCGGATGTATCCGTTATTCCACCACCATCTTTCAGAAGGTCGTATCCGACCGGTTTTAAGCTATCTTCCGCAAATTCATCCACAATTAACACGTTTGGTCGTAAGATGTTAACTCTGGATTTAGGTCTTCGTAGAAATTTTCCTTGGCAATTTATTATCGCTGACGTCTCTAAATCTATTCTAGGCGCGGATTTCCTTCAGCATTACGAGCTTTTGGTAGATCTTTCAAAGAAAATCCTTATCGATCCAGTTACCTCGCTAACTACAAACGGAAAATTAGTTAAAGGACCACCTTTTTCTCTTTCTTTATTAACGGATAACATAACTGATGAACGTATACGGAAAATTTTACGTGAATTTCAGTTCATTACCTTAGACAAAGGGTTCACTAAACCAGTTAAACATTCAATAACGCGTCGTATTTTAACCTCTGGTAATCCTATCGTGTCTAAAGTCCGTGCTCTGTCTACAGACAAACTTTTAGCCGCTAAAAATGAATTCGACTTTATGATTAAACAGGGAATTTGCAGGCCTTCAGATAGTTGTTGGTCTTCACCGTTACATTTAGTCAAGAAAAAGAATGGTGATTGGAGACCATGCGGGGATTATCGTCGGTTAAATTCAATAACTATCCCAGATCGTTATCCTATTCCCCTTATTCAAGATTTTGCGCATCATCTACAAGGTTGCAAAATATTTTCAACTTTAGACCTCACAAAGGCTTATCACCAAATCCCAGTTGAACCCAAAGACATTCCAAAAACTGCAATATGCACACCATTTGGCCTCTACGAGTTTCGACGAATGACGTTTGGCCTTTGCAACGCAGCGCAACCATTCCAACGGTTTATACATTCGGTTCTGCAAAATTTACCCTTCTGTTTTGTTTATCTCGATGACGTTCTCGTCGCTTCAAAATCAGAAGTTGCTTCCCTGTAGTGGGACCTTTCTCAAGAAAAAAACCGCACTCAAATCCGACGGCGCGTTCCGAAGTTATTCGTGTTATAATAATGAATACAACAACAAAACCCACTATCCGCAATGAAATCCAATTGGAACGCCTTCAACATTTAGATCGGCGATATCTTAGGAATGGTGATTCTTAGGAAAAAAAGTATAAGGACTATTTTGGTAGACAATTTTATGATCTACAATTTTTGTCTGGGCTATATTTTTAATAAAAATTACCGTTTCCGAGAAAAATCCGAAAATCCGAAAATGTTGACCTTTGACCTTGAATAACTTTTTTCGCAGAGGTGGGATCGAAGGGGATTTTTGACATTTCATTTATAATGGTGTATTTAACGTCTCTACCAATTTTCAGCTCTATGCGAGTTTTGGCTAAGTCAAATGTCTATTTTGACTGGATTATTAGACGCTTCCTGGGAATGGTAAATTTGTACCGGCGTTTTATTCCTAACGCAGCGCTACATCAGGTTTTACTGAATAATTTCCTCAAAGGAAATAAAAAAGAGGGTAACAAAAAGATTAATTGGAACTCAGACACTATCGAATCTTTTAATATTATTAAATCGCAGTTATCAGAGGCTACACTATTAACTTTTCCTGATGCCAAGGCAAATTTAGCTCTTTTCGTTGATGCTTCTGACATTGCTTTAGGGGCAGCTCTTCATCAAAAGGTTCAGAATAATTGGCAACCTCTTGGATTTTTTTCAACCAAATTGAATTCGGCACAATGTAAATACAGTGCATATGATCGTGAGCTGCTAGCGATTTATAAAGGAATTAAATATTTTCGTTATAATCTGGAAGGTCGTAAATTCAAAATATTCACTGATCATAAACCATTAATATACGCTTTTCGTCAAAATCCAGAGAAAGCTTCGCCAAGACAATTAAGGCATTTAGATTACATTGGGCAGTTTTCAACTGACATTAGGCATATTTCGGGCAAAGATAACGTAGTAGCAGACGCATTATCCAGATTAGATGAAATTCATTTACCTTGCTCAATAGATCTAAACGCTATTGCCCAAGCTCAAGAAAATGACGAATTACTGAAAGAACTTCTAATAAATGAATCTTATAAATTTTCTAAATTTCCAGTTTATGGAAGTGACATTCAAATATTTTGCGAGACCTCTTTTGGATCTCGTCTGATTGAATTACTATGTTTGTTTTTTTTTTGTTAAAATGATTGAATATTATGTTTTTGTTTTGAATTACTGGTTTTCGTTACATTCAAATGACCTAGTGTGCTGTGCAAAAAACAATTGAAATTGGCAGCCATTGAAGTCGGCCATTGAAATTTGGCGGCCATTGACGTTGGCCATTGAGATTGGCGGCCATTGAAGTCGGCCATTGAGGTCAGCCATTAAAGTCGGCCATTAAAAATTTTTGCACTATAAAAGCCGCTGGGATTTAACCAGAATTCAGTCGTCTTTTGATCCTGACTGGAGACAGTACAACTGACTGAAAGCAGAACAAGGTAATTTAATTAGTCAAAGGTGAAGCATAAGGCTATAGAAATCTGGAAGGCTTAATGCAACTTCTGACTAATAAGTACATTTAAGAAGTATTCTAATTTTAATTGCTGCAACACAGCTAAGTTGATTATTAGGAAAGTATTAAGCTATAGAAATCTGGAAGGAATCAGCAGGTTGTAGTTTGTTAGAAACACGTATCTTAGGCGTTTTGCTGTGAACAGGGAAGTTATCATTTGGTGAAGTAATAAACTGGGCTCAGGCTGAAGGTTTATTAAGACCAGATAACACTTGAATTTCCAATGGTTTAGTTTTTGCCAATTTGTGCCAACCGTGTTAAATTTAATTAGTGAACATATAAAATAAATATCGTGAAATCAAGATTAACCTGTTCTTTCTTTTTACCGCTACACATTACCACTCCTAACATTGGTGGTTCCATCCAGGAAATTTTTGATCACGGTATAATACAGCAGTGTCGGTTGCGTACAATAGGAATTTGCCAGTTGACATTTTGAACAATTTGTAAAGGCCGAATATTTTGAGAACAGGTGGTAGTGCAAAGCAGGTTACTTGCACCCGTACGGTTAACTCAGTGTATTCGAAGAACTACATTTTGAACATTTTGAATAATCTGCGAAGACTGAATATTTTGAGAACAGGTGGTAGTGCTTAGTGGGTTACTTGCACCCGTACGGTTAACTCAGGATATTCGCAGAACTAAATTCATCATGCCTCCAAAGCTAGAGCAGTTGTTGGTACGGCAGGAGTTGGCTGTGCAAAGGTTGGAAACTACGATCAGGACAGATCAAAGCGTGGAACGTGAAAAGAGGACATCTGGATTTTGTCAAGGAACTGCTGGACATCTTAAAAAAAGTTAAGAGGAGTTTGATCTAGGTGATGGACAACTTCGAGAACACCTCATTCATTCCGGAAAGACCTGTGACGACCCATACATCGTGGACGATAGATACGCTGAGATAGAGAAAAAATATTTGGAATATCTGGGAGAGCTTATGGATGCCTTGAATGGACCTGCATCGGGAATGAACACTCCGCTGGCGAATGGCGCAACAGTTTTATATACAGGAAATAAGGACACGCAACTTCCAAGGATCTCGCTACCTAAGTTCAATGGGGACCTTAATGCGTGGAGATCCTTTCAAGATTATTTTACATCCCTTGTAGATAACAATACGCAATTGCAACCAGTTCGTATATTGCATTACTTGAAGGAATGCCTGATAGGAGAGGCAGCAAACCTCTTAAGAAATGTTCCAGTTACGGACGACAGCTATGCTTTAGCTTGGGAAAGAGTTAGGGAACGTTATGAGAACAAGCGACTCTTGATCAATCAATACCCAACTGAAGCGATTGGTTGAGCAATCTAAGCTGACGAGTGAAACCAGCGATGGCCTTAAGACACTGTTGGATAACACCGAGGGATGTTTACAGCAGCTGGAGAATCTAGGAGAGATTACGTCAAATTGGGATACGCTGGTGATTTATTTACTGGTCAAAAAATTGCCTTTACAGACGATTAGACTTAGGAACAAGAAATAAAAAATATCAAGTCAATGCCGTCTATGGACCAATTTAAAGATCTGCAAACAAGATATAAGATATTGGAGTCTATAGCCTACACAACGGGAACAAGCGATAAGACCACTTCTAGGGATTTCAGTTCGAAAAAGTCATTACAAGCATATCATGTTACGAGTAGCATGAAGTGTCCGGCGTGTAATGGCAATCATTATGTTGCTCACTGCCGAAGGTTTTTGGGAATGTCAGTTGTTGGACGTCGCCAAGTTATTAAGGATTCGGGCAGATGTTTTAATTGTTTCTCGAACAAGCACAGGCAACAAGCTTGCAAGGTTGCAAGCAATCATGCAGGCAATCCCAGAAATCCCATCATGTTTGTTACACATGCCTGACAATTCTGGAAAGTCGGTTTGTGCAAACAGAGCTGACAAGGGAAGTGAAAGGGAACATTCGTTTAAGCACACGAATGGTCCACATTCTAGTGAAGATTCTAGGGGAAATGGAATGATATCGGGGAATGAAACGCTAGTAACAAAAAATAAACCCGAGCCTACAAGAAATTTCTTGAGTACTGAGTGCCATAATGCACTTTTAGCCACGGCAATAATCAAGGTACCAGACCGCAATGGTCAGTTGAGAACTCTAAGGTGTTTAATCGATCCAGGGTCTCAAACTTCCTTTATTACGGAAAAAACTTGTAAGAAGTTACAAATTAAAGGTTCGCACACAGCAGTTGTGGTCAAGGGGTTGAACACGAATCAGACTGCTGCCATAAATAAATATGTGAATCTACAATTATACTCACGAAAGAGTGAGAAGGCAGTTGATTGCAGTATGTTGGTTTTAAAGAAAATCACTGAATTGTTGCCGACTACTATAGTTAAGCCTTGTAATTGGATACATCTGGAGGGGCTTGAGTTGGCAGACCCAAACTATTATAAACCGGGTCCTATTCAGATATTGCTGGGAGCAGATGTTTACGCTAGTATCTTACAAGGAGAAGTAAGACGCGGAAAACAAGATGAACCCATAGCAGCATTCTTGGTTGGGTCATCTTGAGAGGTAACCTGTCTGCAATGGTTTAGTCTTCAACGTTCAACATTGTAGTAAATGAAACAGTGAATTTAGATCAGCAGCTATTAAAGTTCTGGGAAATGGAAGAAGTTCCAGCGGTGCAATGTCTTAAACCACAAGATCATGAATGTCAGCAACTGTTTTTGGAGGGTTATGAAGGTAGATATCAAGTTAAGTTGCCGTTTGTGAATGATGATGGGCCAATTTTGGGAGAATCCCGACAGCTTGCCATAAAGCGTTATCTGGCTTTGCAAAGGAAACTTGAGAATGATTCCAAACTAAGGATAGATTATGAAGGATGTCTTAACGAGTACATCGAGCTGAATCATATGGAGATGGTGGATGCTCCAAGTCCAGAAGATAAGAATTACTACATTCCTCACCACGCAGTCTTTAAGGAAACTAGTAGCACTACGAAACTGAGGGTGGTGTTCGATGTATCGGCTCGGTCCAGTAATGGTCTTTCGTGGAATCAACAACTGTTGGCTGGTCCGAATCTGCAGCCTAAGTTGTTGCAACACTCTTAAAATGGCGTAAACATACGGTAGCAATGACTGCGGACATAGAGAAGATGTATAGAATGATACAAATCCATCCGAATCACAGGATTTTCCAACGGATAATTTGGCAGGGTCCTGCTGGAAAAATACAGGATTATCAGCTCAAAACTGTGACCTTTGGTACAACCTCAGCACCATATTTGGCGATCAGGTCGCTGCAGCAGTTAGCCGAGGATTGCAAATTCCACGATGGAGTAAATGGTCAAATGATGCCGTGAGTGTACAGTTGCATGGATTTTGTGACGCCTCCATGAGAGCATATGCGGCAGCTGTTTATTTGCGTGTGGAAGCCCAGGATGGTACAGTGGCTTGCAGACTGTTGACATCCAAAACTAGAGTTGCACCAATAAAACCGGTCACTCTTCCGCGATTGGAGCTTAATGGAGCATTGTTGCTATCGAGACTTTTAAGATCAACCATAGCCGATATGGCACTCGTGAATGTTTCCATCATCGCATCGACAGCTTCCACAATAACTTTACACTGGATTCAGGAGCATCCCTCTAGGTGGAAGACATATGTAGCGAACCGCGTCGCCGAAATCCAGGAGACAGTAGCTCCGAGTTGTTGGAAACATGTGGGCACCAAGTCTAATCCGGCAGATTTAGCTTCATGTGGATGCACATCAGCTGAATTGATTCAAGGTGATTTGTGGTGGAATGGACCCTCATGGCTTGTCAACGATCCAGATGAATGGCCGCAGCTTTCAAAGCCTGCACTAAGAATTGAATTAGAAGCCAAAAACTCAACCACTGTATCCTGCTATTCCAAGTTGGACGATACATTGATATCCAAATATTCCTCTTTTACTAAACTAATAAGGATAACAGCGATGGTTCTGCGCTTCGTGCACAATGTTCGTTGTCCTAAGGATAAAAGAAGTGATTGGCTAACCAGTGTTGAACTAAACCAAGCTGAAAACAAAATAGTAGTGATGGTACAAAAAACAGAGTTTCCTGAGGAGTATTTAAGTTTGAAAAATAACAACCCACTTCCAACAAAAAGCAGTTTATTGACTTTGAATCCTTTTATGGATGCGAATGGGCTAATTAGAGTGGGCGGTAGATTACAAAATTCTCCATTAACTTATGCTGCAAGGCATCCAGTGATTTTGCCCTGCAGCCACCACTTAACTACGCTCGTCATTGATGCGAAACATTACGAAACACTGCGTGGCGGACCTACGTTAACTTTAAATGCAAGTCGTAACAAGTATTGGATCTTGAACGGTAAAGCAGCCATAGTCAAGAGACTACATCAGTGCATCATTTGCGTGCGTCATAGGAAGACTACAAGCAATCAACTTATGGGTAGTCTTCCAACTCCAAGGGTCAATATTACTAAGCCATTTACTCATGTTGGTATTGATTATGCGGGACCTCTTTTGGTATAGACCTCGCCGCATAAATGTTCTCGCAAATATATAAAGGATACATTTGTGTGTTCATATGTATGGCAACTAAAGCCAAACATCTGGAGTTGGTGTCAGACTTGACGTCGCACGCCTTTGTGGCAGCACTAAGAAAATTTGTGGCTCGCAGGGGACTGTGTAATGACATTTATTCTGACTGCGGAACTAATTTCGTCGGTGGTAGGAAGCAATTGGACAAGGAACTTGAGATGGCGATCAGACATGCTAACAAGGAGGCCGGGCGGACATTGGCATCATTAGGAATAACTTGGCACTTCAATCCGCTTGCTGCACCGCACTTTGGCGGACTATGGGAGGCTGGCGTGAAGTCAGTCAAATTTCATCTCTCTAGAACGCTTGCTGAAACCTCATGCACCTTTGAGGAACTAACAACCCTGCTCGTACAGGTTGAAGCATGTCTCAACTCGCGTCCTTTATGTCCGATTAACAATGACGTTGAAGATCTGCAAGTTTTGACTCCGGGAGATTTTTTGATAGGTCAGTCTCTTCTAGCAATGCCTGAACAAGAAATTCTAAGTGCTCTACCAGCACAGCGTTGGAGATATATTCAGGCATTGACACAACAATTGTGGAATACATGGAAAAAGGAATATCTCCACAGACTACAGCAGAGACCGAAATGGTTGAAAACACAACCAAATTTGAGTGTTGGCGATATGATTTTGTTGACTGCTGAAAATACAGCCCCAACGCGTTGGCCCATTGAAGTTATTAAAGAGGTATACCCGGGCAAGGATGGTCTAATACGGGTAGTTAAAATACGTACCCAAACTGGCGAATACACGCGTTCAATACACAAGATCTGTCGACTGCCTATCGAAAGACCGACAGATGCATGACGATATTAGAGTCGTGCGTCGTGTTATGCTAATTTTTCATTCTTTCATTTTCCTTCTTTAGTTTGCTGTTTTATATCATGCAATTGATAAGTTTACTTTTTTTTGGTTAGATGGATGCGTATACCGAAGATTGTTTAGAGATTTTAGAGGATGTGGATCTGGGTACAATTGATGATAGTTTCGTCATTGGTCCTCCTAAGCGCCTCGGGAATGGCAGGTTACCTAGGAATGACAATGATGACGCTGTGGACATCGAACGGATCCAGCCCTCTGGTTCTGGATGTTTATCGAGGGAAGAACCCTGTTTCCTCGTCAATGGATTGACGCGGCGCTTGGCAGAAATCGAAGTCCTACGCTGCTCCACAGCAATGCGGGAAGTAGAGATGAGGATAGACAACGATATCCAACGCTTCATCACCAAGGAGGGCGAATATATTTATATATGCAGAAGAATTTTAAGAAGATTAGATTTTAAGAAGATTCAAAGAGCAAGAGTAATTTCGTTATAAATTTACCAGATTGTTTTCAAGTTAGGGTTAAAGTCAAGGCAGATGGAACGTTGGTGTTCACTGACCATAGACATAAGAGGAGGAGGATTAAACCTACGCCTTCCAACCCTAACAACATTGTGTTGAACTGAATAGTTCAACGGAGGGGAGAATGATTGAATTACTATGTTTGTTTTTTTTTTGTTAAAATGATTGAATATTATGTTTTTGTTTTGAATTACTGGTTTTCGTTATATTCAAATGACCTAGTGTGCTGTACAAAAAAACAATTGAAAATTACTGGTTTTTGTTATATTCAAACGACCTAGTGTGCTGTGCAAAAAACAATTGAAATTGGCAGCCATTGAAGCCGGCCATTGAAATTTGGCGGCCATTGAAGTCGGCCATTGAGGTCAGCCATTAAAGTCGGCCATTAAAAATGTTTGCACTATAAAAGCCGCTGGGATTTAACCAGAATTCAGTCGTCTTTTGATCCTGCCTGGAGACAGTACAACTGACTGAAAGCAGAACAAGTTAATTTAATTAGCCAAAGGTGAAGCATAAGGCTATAGAAATCTGGAAGGCTTAATACAACTTCTGACTAATAAGTACATTTAAGAAGTATTCTAATTTTAATTGCTGCAACACAGCTAAGTTGATTATTAGGAAAGTAATAAGATATTGTTCGAAACATGCTTAAAAGCCTAAAAAGAAAAAGAGGAGAAAAATTACTAATTGAATAAAGCTATCAAAATACTTCTCTATATCTGGAGAATCAACAGATATTCTTCAGACGTCCCTGAAGTCAAAATCTGAAATGAATTTGCAAATAAATTAAATTTGAATTAAATCACACGAAATTACCATTGCCCTTGAACTTCAGACGTATTACCATTGCCCTTGAACTTCAGACGTTCCACACAACATAAACAAATCCCTGGCAGCACAACAACAAATCGAATTGACAGCTGCCAGGAAGTAAACAAATTATGAATTCTACACAAGTTACACAGATTTCACAGGACTTAAGTATAGAAAATGCAAAAATACTTACCGGAAAGGCACATTGCTTGAGGTCAAAGCACCAAAATCCACAACACCGCACAATTTCACACAAAAACACACGCGATCAACTAAACGAATTAAAACATTACTACGACTGTCATCCACGCCGTTGACAGTCTGATGTAAACAATTCGCAGGCGGCGAATTTGGCGGCATTACCCAATTAGGGATAAATTCGCCAATTAATGCAAAATTGCAAAAAGTTTAAATTTTATGTTGTCACATAAGAGGGAAAGAGAAGGCTCCAACCAAAACATGGTCTCTGTCACACAATAGTTAAACGGAAATTGTCATAATACCACCCAAATCAATGCGGCGAATTCAGAGCAAATTGAAAGAAAAATATGAAAAATAAAATTAAAAATTCCTCGGTGGCTAAAAAGGGAAACATGAAAGGGAAGCATACAAATGAAGTAACCCTGAAATGCACCTACACTAATTTTTTTCATTTAGGTAAGGTAAATTTTTCTGGCCTATTGTTTACATAGGCAACCAATTTACTCCTCCTGTGGCGACTATATAAACGACGTCAAGTCTTCTTTTTTTTCTTCTTACGTCTTGTTTTTGGAGCTGAACGCACGAGTTTTCTATTTTGGATTTTTGGTGGACTTGGTTTTGGACATAGGCATTTTCTTTTTTGGACTCGGCTTCTGGACTTCTTACAATATTTATTGGAATTGGCTTTCAACTCGGCATTTTCTTTTTGGGGACTCGATTGCTGGAATTTGACCATCGATTGCTGGAATTTGACCATCGATTGCTGGACTTTGACCGTCGATTGCTCGGACACGGCCTGGATTTCACACGCAGTGGCAAAGCAGTGCTGTGCAAAACACCTTTATTTTTCAGTGTTGTGTCCAGGAATTTGTTTCAAGTTAGTAATGCTCAAATTGAGCATTAGCTTGTGAAAATTTATTCCTTGTTGCATTTTACATATTTTTGTGGTTCTTCTTTTAGTAACATTAGGTTAAGTTAGAATTTGAGACGAAATAAAAGAACGGTAAACGACAACTGCATGCGTTTGAATTCTATTCCGCTACACTTCGTTTGTGTCGTGTTTCAGCATATTTTAATTAATCATTTCACGACAGATATAGAAATCTGGAAGGCTTGATGCGACTGATAATCAGCAGGTTGTAGTTTGTTAGAAACTTTTGGAGTACGATTTTAAAGAAAGACTCTTTTATTAATCCACTTATAAATTCCTTTAATTGATACACAGTCTATTTATTATTTCAATACACAGTTCTTCTTTACTTATATAAAAATGTTCCTTTCTGAAAACCAAAACTCTATTCACACGAGTAGTAGCCCTCAAAGGAAATAAAAAAGAGGGTAACAAAAAGATTAATTGGAACTCAGACACTATCGAATCTTTTAATATTATTAAATCGCAGTTATCAGAGGCTACACTATTAACTTTTCCTGATGCCAAGGCAAATTTAGCTCTTTTCGTTGATGCTTCTGACATTGCTTTAGGGGCAGCTCTTCATCAAAAGGTTCAGAATAATTGGCAACCTCTTGGATTTTTTTCAACCAAATTGAATTCGGCACAATGTAAATACAGTGCATATGATCGTGAGCTGCTAGCGATTTATAAAGGAATTAAATATTTTCGTTATAATCTGGAAGGTCGTAAATTCAAAATATTCACTGATCATAAACCATTAATATACGCTTTTCGTCAAAATCCAGAGAAAGCTTCGCCAAGACAATTAAGGCATTTAGATTACATTGGGCAGTTTTCAACTGACATTAGGCATATTTCGGGCAAAGATAACGTAGTAGCAGACGCATTATCCAGATTAGATGAAATTCATTTACCTTGCTCAATAGATCTAAACGCTATTGCCCAAGCTCAAGAAAATGACGAATTACTGAAAGAACTTCTAATAAATGAATCTTATAAATTTTCTAAATTTCCAGTTTATGGAAGTGACATTCAAATATTTTGCGAGACCTCTTTTGGATCTCGTCTGATTGAATTACTATGTTTGTTTTTTTTTTGTTAAAATGATTGAATATTATGTTTTTGTTTTGAATTACTGGTTTTCGTTACATTCAAATGACCTAGTGTGCTGTGCAAAAAACAATTGAAATTGGCAGCCATTGAAGTCGGCCATTGAAATTTGGCGGCCATTGACGTTGGCCATTGAGATTGGCGGCCATTGAAGTCGGCCATTGAGGTCAGCCATTAAAGTCGGCCATTAAAAATTTTTGCACTATAAAAGCCGCTGGGATTTAACCAGAATTCAGTCGTCTTTTGATCCTGACTGGAGACAGTACAACTGACTGAAAGCAGAACAAGGTAATTTAATTAGTCAAAGGTGAAGCATAAGGCTATAGAAATCTGGAAGGCTTAATGCAACTTCTGACTAATAAGTACATTTAAGAAGTATTCTAATTTTAATTGCTGCAACACAGCTAAGTTGATTATTAGGAAAGTATTAAGCTATAGAAATCTGGAAGGAATCAGCAGGTTGTAGTTTGTTAGAAACACGTATCTTAGGCGTTTTGCTGTGAACAGGGAAGTTATCATTTGGTGAAGTAATAAACTGGGCTCAGGCTGAAGGTTTATTAAGACCAGATAACACTTGAATTTCCAATGGTTTAGTTTTTGCCAATTTGTGCCAACCGTGTTAAATTTAATTAGTGAACATATAAAATAAATATCGTGAAATCAAGATTAACCTGTTCTTTCTTTTTACCGCTACACATTACCACTCCTAACATTGGTGGTTCCATCCAGGAAATTTTTGATCACGGTATAATACAGCAGTGTCGGTTGCGTACAATAGGAATTTGCCAGTTGACATTTTGAACAATTTGTAAAGGCCGAATATTTTGAGAACAGGTGGTAGTGCAAAGCAGGTTACTTGCACCCGTACGGTTAACTCAGTGTATTCGAAGAACTACATTTTGAACATTTTGAATAATCTGCGAAGACTGAATATTTTGAGAACAGGTGGTAGTGCTTAGTGGGTTACTTGCACCCGTACGGTTAACTCAGGATATTCGCAGAACTAAATTCATCATGCCTCCAAAGCTAGAGCAGTTGTTGGTACGGCAGGAGTTGGCTGTGCAAAGGTTGGAAACTACGATCAGGACAGATCAAAGCGTGGAACGTGAAAAGAGGACATCTGGATTTTGTCAAGGAACTGCTGGACATCTTAAAAAAAGTTAAGAGGAGTTTGATCTAGGTGATGGACAACTTCGAGAACACCTCATTCATTCCGGAAAGACCTGTGACGACCCATACATCGTGGACGATAGATACGCTGAGATAGAGAAAAAATATTTGGAATATCTGGGAGAGCTTATGGATGCCTTGAATGGACCTGCATCGGGAATGAACACTCCGCTGGCGAATGGCGCAACAGTTTTATATACAGGAAATAAGGACACGCAACTTCCAAGGATCTCGCTACCTAAGTTCAATGGGGACCTTAATGCGTGGAGATCCTTTCAAGATTATTTTACATCCCTTGTAGATAACAATACGCAATTGCAACCAGTTCGTATATTGCATTACTTGAAGGAATGCCTGATAGGAGAGGCAGCAAACCTCTTAAGAAATGTTCCAGTTACGGACGACAGCTATGCTTTAGCTTGGGAAAGAGTTAGGGAACGTTATGAGAACAAGCGACTCTTGATCAATCAATACCCAACTGAAGCGATTGGTTGAGCAATCTAAGCTGACGAGTGAAACCAGCGATGGCCTTAAGACACTGTTGGATAACACCGAGGGATGTTTACAGCAGCTGGAGAATCTAGGAGAGATTACGTCAAATTGGGATACGCTGGTGATTTATTTACTGGTCAAAAAATTGCCTTTACAGACGATTAGACTTAGGAACAAGAAATAAAAAATATCAAGTCAATGCCGTCTATGGACCAATTTAAAGATCTGCAAACAAGATATAAGATATTGGAGTCTATAGCCTACACAACGGGAACAAGCGATAAGACCACTTCTAGGGATTTCAGTTCGAAAAAGTCATTACAAGCATATCATGTTACGAGTAGCATGAAGTGTCCGGCGTGTAATGGCAATCATTATGTTGCTCACTGCCGAAGGTTTTTGGGAATGTCAGTTGTTGGACGTCGCCAAGTTATTAAGGATTCGGGCAGATGTTTTAATTGTTTCTCGAACAAGCACAGGCAACAAGCTTGCAAGGTTGCAAGCAATCATGCAGGCAATCCCAGAAATCCCATCATGTTTGTTACACATGCCTGACAATTCTGGAAAGTCGGTTTGTGCAAACAGAGCTGACAAGGGAAGTGAAAGGGAACATTCGTTTAAGCACACGAATGGTCCACATTCTAGTGAAGATTCTAGGGGAAATGGAATGATATCGGGGAATGAAACGCTAGTAACTAAAAATAAACCCGAGCCTACAAGAAATTTCTTGAGTACTGAGTGCCATAATGCACTTTTAGCCACGGCAATAATCAAGGTACCAGACCGCAATGGTCAGTTGAGAACTCTAAGGTGTTTAATCGATCCAGGGTCTCAAACTTCCTTTATTACGGAAAAAACTTGTAAGAAGTTACAAATTAAAGGTTCGCACACAGCAGTTGTGGTCAAGGGGTTGAACACGAATCAGACTGCTGCCATAAATAAATATGTGAATCTACAATTATACTCACGAAAGAGTGAGAAGGCAGTTGATTGCAGTATGTTGGTTTTAAAGAAAATCACTGAATTGTTGCCGACTACTATAGTTAAGCCTTGTAATTGGATACATCTGGAGGGGCTTGAGTTGGCAGACCCAAACTATTATAAACCGGGTCCTATTCAGATATTGCTGGGAGCAGATGTTTACGCTAGTATCTTACAAGGAGAAGTAAGACGCGGAAAACAAGATGAACCCATAGCAGCATTCTTGGTTGGGTCATCTTGAGAGGTAACCTGTCTGCAATGGTTTAGTCTTCAACGTTCAACATTGTAGTAAATGAAACAGTGAATTTAGATCAGCAGCTATTAAAGTTCTGGGAAATGGAAGAAGTTCCAGCGGTGCAATGTCTTAAACCACAAGATCATGAATGTCAGCAACTGTTTTTGGAGGGTTATGAAGGTAGATATCAAGTTAAGTTGCCGTTTGTGAATGATGATGGGCCAATTTTGGGAGAATCCCGACAGCTTGCCATAAAGCGTTATCTGGCTTTGCAAAGGAAACTTGAGAATGATTCCAAACTAAGGATAGATTATGAAGGATGTCTTAACGAGTACATCGAGCTGAATCATATGGAGATGGTGGATGCTCCAAGTCCAGAAGATAAGAATTACTACATTCCTCACCACGCAGTCTTTAAGGAAACTAGTAGCACTACGAAACTGAGGGTGGTGTTCGATGTATCGGCTCGGTCCAGTAATGGTCTTTCGTGGAATCAACAACTGTTGGCTGGTCCGAATCTGCAGCCTAAGTTGTTGCAACACTCTTAAAATGGCGTAAACATACGGTAGCAATGACTGCGGACATAGAGAAGATGTATAGAATGATACAAATCCATCCGAATCACAGGATTTTCCAACGGATAATTTGGCAGGGTCCTGCTGGAAAAATACAGGATTATCAGCTCAAAACTGTGACCTTTGGTACAACCTCAGCACCATATTTGGCGATCAGGTCGCTGCAGCAGTTAGCCGAGGATTGCAAATTCCACGATGGAGTAAATGGTCAAATGATGCCGTGAGTGTACAGTTGCATGGATTTTGTGACGCCTCCATGAGAGCATATGCGGCAGCTGTTTATTTGCGTGTGGAAGCCCAGGATGGTACAGTGGCTTGCAGACTGTTGACATCCAAAACTAGAGTTGCACCAATAAAACCGGTCACTCTTCCGCGATTGGAGCTTAATGGAGCATTGTTGCTATCGAGACTTTTAAGATCAACCATAGCCGATATGGCACTCGTGAATGTTTCCATCATCGCATCGACAGCTTCCACAATAACTTTACACTGGATTCAGGAGCATCCCTCTAGGTGGAAGACATATGTAGCGAACCGCGTCGCCGAAATCCAGGAGACAGTAGCTCCGAGTTGTTGGAAACATGTGGGCACCAAGTCTAATCCGGCAGATTTAGCTTCATGTGGATGCACATCAGCTGAATTGATTCAAGGTGATTTGTGGTGGAATGGACCCTCATGGCTTGTCAACGATCCAGATGAATGGCCGCAGCTTTCAAAGCCTGCACTAAGAATTGAATTAGAAGCCAAAAACTCAACCACTGTATCCTGCTATTCCAAGTTGGACGATACATTGATATCCAAATATTCCTCTTTTACTAAACTAATAAGGATAACAGCGATGGTTCTGCGCTTCGTGCACAATGTTCGTTGTCCTAAGGATAAAAGAAGTGATTGGCTAACCAGTGTTGAACTAAACCAAGCTGAAAACAAAATAGTAGTGATGGTACAAAAAACAGAGTTTCCTGAGGAGTATTTAAGTTTGAAAAATAACAACCCACTTCCAACAAAAAGCAGTTTATTGACTTTGAATCCTTTTATGGATGCGAATGGGCTAATTAGAGTGGGCGGTAGATTACAAAATTCTCCATTAACTTATGCTGCAAGGCATCCAGTGATTTTGCCCTGCAGCCACCACTTAACTACGCTCGTCATTGATGCGAAACATTACGAAACACTGCGTGGCGGACCTACGTTAACTTTAAATGCAAGTCGTAACAAGTATTGGATCTTGAACGGTAAAGCAGCCATAGTCAAGAGACTACATCAGTGCATCATTTGCGTGCGTCATAGGAAGACTACAAGCAATCAACTTATGGGTAGTCTTCCAACTCCAAGGGTCAATATTACTAAGCCATTTACTCATGTTGGTATTGATTATGCGGGACCTCTTTTGGTATAGACCTCGCCGCATAAATGTTCTCGCAAATATATAAAGGATACATTTGTGTGTTCATATGTATGGCAACTAAAGCCAAACATCTGGAGTTGGTGTCAGACTTGACGTCGCACGCCTTTGTGGCAGCACTAAGAAAATTTGTGGCTCGCAGGGGACTGTGTAATGACATTTATTCTGACTGCGGAACTAATTTCGTCGGTGGTAGGAAGCAATTGGACAAGGAACTTGAGATGGCGATCAGACATGCTAACAAGGAGGCCGGGCGGACATTGGCATCATTAGGAATAACTTGGCACTTCAATCCGCTTGCTGCACCGCACTTTGGCGGACTATGGGAGGCTGGCGTGAAGTCAGTCAAATTTCATCTCTCTAGAACGCTTGCTGAAACCTCATGCACCTTTGAGGAACTAACAACCCTGCTCGTACAGGTTGAAGCATGTCTCAACTCGCGTCCTTTATGTCCGATTAACAATGACGTTGAAGATCTGCAAGTTTTGACTCCGGGAGATTTTTTGATAGGTCAGTCTCTTCTAGCAATGCCTGAACAAGAAATTCTAAGTGCTCTACCAGCACAGCGTTGGAGATATATTCAGGCATTGACACAACAATTGTGGAATACATGGAAAAAGGAATATCTCCACAGACTACAGCAGAGACCGAAATGGTTGAAAACACAACCAAATTTGAGTGTTGGCGATATGATTTTGTTGACTGCTGAAAATACAGCCCCAACGCGTTGGCCCATTGAAGTTATTAAAGAGGTATACCCGGGCAAGGATGGTCTAATACGGGTAGTTAAAATACGTACCCAAACTGGCGAATACACGCGTTCAATACACAAGATCTGTCGACTGCCTATCGAAAGACCGACAGATGCATGACGATATTAGAGTCGTGCGTCGTGTTATGCTAATTTTTCATTCTTTCATTTTCCTTCTTTAGTTTGCTGTTTTATATCATGCAATTGATAAGTTTACTTTTTTTTGGTTAGATGGATGCGTATACCGAAGATTGTTTAGAGATTTTAGAGGATGTGGATCTGGGTACAATTGATGATAGTTTCGTCATTGGTCCTCCTAAGCGCCTCGGGAATGGCAGGTTACCTAGGAATGACAATGATGACGCTGTGGACATCGAACGGATCCAGCCCTCTGGTTCTGGATGTTTATCGAGGGAAGAACCCTGTTTCCTCGTCAATGGATTGACGCGGCGCTTGGCAGAAATCGAAGTCCTACGCTGCTCCACAGCAATGCGGGAAGTAGAGATGAGGATAGACAACGATATCCAACGCTTCATCACCAAGGAGGGCGAATATATTTATATATGCAGAAGAATTTTAAGAAGATTAGATTTTAAGAAGATTCAAAGAGCAAGAGTAATTTCGTTATAAATTTACCAGATTGTTTTCAAGTTAGGGTTAAAGTCAAGGCAGATGGAACGTTGGTGTTCACTGACCATAGACATAAGAGGAGGAGGATTAAACCTACGCCTTCCAACCCTAACAACATTGTGTTGAACTGAATAGTTCAACGGAGGGGAGAATGATTGAATTACTATGTTTGTTTTTTTTTTGTTAAAATGATTGAATATTATGTTTTTGTTTTGAATTACTGGTTTTCGTTATATTCAAATGACCTAGTGTGCTGTACAAAAAAACAATTGAAAATTACTGGTTTTTGTTATATTCAAACGACCTAGTGTGCTGTGCAAAAAACAATTGAAATTGGCAGCCATTGAAGCCGGCCATTGAAATTTGGCGGCCATTGAAGTCGGCCATTGAGGTCAGCCATTAAAGTCGGCCATTAAAAATGTTTGCACTATAAAAGCCGCTGGGATTTAACCAGAATTCAGTCGTCTTTTGATCCTGCCTGGAGACAGTACAACTGACTGAAAGCAGAACAAGTTAATTTAATTAGCCAAAGGTGAAGCATAAGGCTATAGAAATCTGGAAGGCTTAATACAACTTCTGACTAATAAGTACATTTAAGAAGTATTCTAATTTTAATTGCTGCAACACAGCTAAGTTGATTATTAGGAAAGTAATAAGATATTGTTCGAAACATGCTTAAAAGCCTAAAAAGAAAAAGAGGAGAAAAATTACTAATTGAATAAAGCTATCAAAATACTTCTCTATATCTGGAGAATCAACAGATATTCTTCAGACGTCCCTGAAGTCAAAATCTGAAATGAATTTGCAAATAAATTAAATTTGAATTAAATCACACGAAATTACCATTGCCCTTGAACTTCAGACGTATTACCATTGCCCTTGAACTTCAGACGTTCCACACAACATAAACAAATCCCTGGCAGCACAACAACAAATCGAATTGACAGCTGCCAGGAAGTAAACAAATTATGAATTCTACACAAGTTACACAGATTTCACAGGACTTAAGTATAGAAAATGCAAAAATACTTACCGGAAAGGCACATTGCTTGAGGTCAAAGCACCAAAATCCACAACACCGCACAATTTCACACAAAAACACACGCGATCAACTAAACGAATTAAAACATTACTACGACTGTCATCCACGCCGTTGACAGTCTGATGTAAACAATTCGCAGGCGGCGAATTTGGCGGCATTACCCAATTAGGGATAAATTCGCCAATTAATGCAAAATTGCAAAAAGTTTAAATTTTATGTTGTCACATAAGAGGGAAAGAGAAGGCTCCAACCAAAACATGGTCTCTGTCACACAATAGTTAAACGGAAATTGTCATAATACCACCCAAATCAATGCGGCGAATTCAGAGCAAATTGAAAGAAAAATATGAAAAATAAAATTAAAAATTCCTCGGTGGCTAAAAAGGGAAACATGAAAGGGAAGCATACAAATGAAGTAACCCTGAAATGCACCTACACTAATTTTTTTCATTTAGGTAAGGTAAATTTTTCTGGCCTATTGTTTACATAGGCAACCAATTTACTCCTCCTGTGGCGACTATATAAACGACGTCAAGTCTTCTTTTTTTTCTTCTTACGTCTTGTTTTTGGAGCTGAACGCACGAGTTTTCTATTTTGGATTTTTGGTGGACTTGGTTTTGGACATAGGCATTTTCTTTTTTGGACTCGGCTTCTGGACTTCTTACAATATTTATTGGAATTGGCTTTCAACTCGGCATTTTCTTTTTGGGGACTCGATTGCTGGAATTTGACCATCGATTGCTGGAATTTGACCATCGATTGCTGGACTTTGACCGTCGATTGCTCGGACACGGCCTGGATTTCACACGCAGTGGCAAAGCAGTGCTGTGCAAAACACCTTTATTTTTCAGTGTTGTGTCCAGGAATTTGTTTCAAGTTAGTAATGCTCAAATTGAGCATTAGCTTGTGAAAATTTATTCCTTGTTGCATTTTACATATTTTTGTGGTTCTTCTTTTAGTAACATTAGGTTAAGTTAGAATTTGAGACGAAATAAAAGAACGGTAAACGACAACTGCATGCGTTTGAATTCTATTCCGCTACACTTCGTTTGTGTCGTGTTTCAGCATATTTTAATTAATCATTTCACGACAGATATAGAAATCTGGAAGGCTTGATGCGACTGATAATCAGCAGGTTGTAGTTTGTTAGAAACTTTTGGAGTACGATTTTAAAGAAAGACTCTTTTATTAATCCACTTATAAATTCCTTTAATTGATACACAGTCTATTTATTATTTCAATACACAGTTCTTCTTTACTTATATAAAAATGTT
Source organism: Machimus atricapillus (assembly GCA_933228815.1). NCBI lineage: Eukaryota > Metazoa > Arthropoda > Insecta > Diptera > Asilidae > Machimus > Machimus atricapillus. The sequence continues at coordinate 11,368,331 of OW121788.1, forward strand.
CCTTTCTGAAAACCAAAACTCTATTCACACGAGTAGTAGCTGTTGTCTCTTTGAGGCTCTGGATACAAGTGAGCAAGCCAGCCGCGTCTGACAAGAACCTATGAAAAACGTAAAACCTAAAACACTTCAAATGTTGTTGACATCTGACAGGAGCCAAAAAGGGGCACGAAGCCGAATGCCAGAAACACGGATCTTAGGCGTTTTGCTGTGAACAGGGAAGTTATCATTTGGTGAAGTAATAAACTGGGCTCAGGCTGAAGACCAGATAACACTTGAATTTCCAATGGTTTAGTTTTTGCCAATTTGTGCCAACCGTGTTAAATTTAATTAGTGAACATATAAAATAAATATCGTGAAATCAAGATTAACCTTTTCTTTCTTTGTACCGCTACACATTACCACTCCTAACATCGTTCATACATTCCCAGCCATTTCGTTTTGAAAGTTTCAAATCAATCCACGAATTGACCCATTCCAGTGTCGGGAATACCAATAGGATGGTTACGACTAGATATTTTTGGCCATCAATGAATAAAGACGTGAATGATTGGTCGCGAGCTTGTCTTCAGTGCCAAAAATCTAAGATAACGCGCCATGTTAAAAATCCTCTCGGAACATTTCCTAAGATTTCTATCCATATCGACCTAATCGGACCTCTTCCCAGTAGATAGGCTAGGCCGATTCTGCGCCAAAAATTCCATAAGGTTTATACAGGGACAAAAAATTCTCACTTTTTGCTTCAAAAGCTTCTCTTGGTCTTGGACGAGCAGTTTTGTGGTGCGTGACGTCATGAAAGCTCTCGGTCTGGTCGTGGAGGATCTTCTGGAAAGCTCATCGTCTACGTCTAGGAGCAGTTTCCAGATGGTGACGTCATGAAAGCTCGTGTCTCTGACGTGGGTGTGTGTGTGTGTTTGGGGCGTCATCAGGTGCGATCCCCTCCCCCTCCCCGCAGGAAGTCATTCCCCTCCCCAACAGTGGACGCCATACCCCTCCCCGCAGGAAGCCGTACCCTCCCCCTCCCCGCAGGAAGCCATACCCCTCCCCCTTGCCCGCAGGAAACCGTACCATCCTCTCCACCGCAGGAAACCATACCCTCCCCCTCTACCATAGGAAGCCGTACCCACCCCAAGCTCTTACTTCGCTAGGATCCGTCTCGTAATATTGCGAAATAAGTAGCTGGATTTGTTTTTTGACTTTTTGGCTTGCAGGAGGCTTGTTTACATTAGATAAGAAGGGAGTGTGTTATTTAATACAAAGAGTTCTTTGTTTGGGGATGGCGCGAGCTTGAAGCGAAACTTGCAATATTTTTGGCTTGAAATATTTTTGGCTTGCAGGTGGCTTTGTTTACATTAGATAAGAATGGAATGGGTTATTTAATACAAAGAGTTCTTTGTTTAGGGACGGAGGCGCGAGCTTGGAGTGAATTTTATAAATTTTCAAGATCTGAATTATCGCTGACTTAGAATATTTTGGGTTGCAGGCGGATCAATTACATTAGATAAGAATGGAATGGGTTATTTAATACAAAGAGTTCTTTGTTTAGGGATGCTGCCGAATTTCTTGCTAGGGATTGATTGATTGATTGATTGATTGATTGAATGACAGATTTGGATCAGTTCTTATTCGAGCGTTGAAGAATTAGTGTCTCCAGTTTAGTTTTTTAAAAGTGAATTACGTGGATGTGCTATGCAGCATAGTCCTGGCCCAAGGCTGTTGATGTAGAGAGCGCAGTTAGGAGGATTGAGCACCAATTTGAGGATTATCAACATTCAGCTATATTAAACCAAAATAGAGGATATGATTGCTGTGAGGAAAATTACAGAAACGAAGAAGAACAATATCGGCGTGGAATTATCTTATGTGAAAAGTATTTGTGTAATTCTCTTAATTTGGAAATATTCTGTGACTTGCTCGTGTGCATCAAATTAACGCGCTTTCTGTGGGACTTGAAAGACATTTTACCCGAAAGCCTTGTTATAAAATATGAAAAACTGTTCATGATGATGATGATGATGATGATGTAGAAGAAGAAGAAATGGGTGTTGTAATGTGAGATCCCCGACAAGAAGGCGGTAGCCTCCTCTCGAGACACAACAGTCCAAAGAAAAATTTGTATTTGCTAGGACCCGAACAGAAAAAAAAACAAGGGGGATATTTGATCTCACTTGTATGGTCATGTGGTGATGGCTCAGTGCGCGCCTAGCGGTTGCACGTGCTCAGCTCGTCGGTGTGGGGGGGGGGGGGGGGGGGGGGGTTCTTGAACCGCCACATAAACCATAGAGATTACGCGCTGGAAAAAAGGTAGCGAACCACCGCTGGGTTAGCTAGTGACAGATCATAAGGCAAAGAACGATCGGGCATGGATGGGCAACGATCGTGAAAACGCTGAACAGTTCGGAGAGGCTGAAGGCCGTGCCGGAACCGGAGGAGAGGGGAGATAAACATGGGTAGGGCAGGGGGAAGGAGCCATGTCGGACGAGTCGGTCAAAAGAATTCTATTTTAGTTTAATACTTCATATTATTATTATCGTATATTATAATCCACATACTTAAGTCTATTACATCACTTCATGAGTTCTGAATCAACAGTGGGGGGGGGGAATAAAAAATAATTCTCGCAAATGTTTAGCTATAAGAAAATGATTGACCTCCGTGGGTCCCAAACCTGAACTACAAATTTAATTTTACAACAAAGAAGGAAAACATTTGAGACGTAAATTCATTAAGTTTGCAAAATTGCACCTATAAATCCAATAAGAGACCTCGCTAAGAGATTAATTCAATATATTGCGAGCTATTAATAAGGTCGTGGGCTGGCGGGTTCCCTCTCGCCGATAACTGAATTATGTTTTTTTGTTCTTTTACTTCATTTTCTTTTTTCCTTTCGCTTTGTCCCGATTAATATATATTTTTGATCACACCAAAATATTCTTGTTTTTGTTTTCCTTATGTCTATTTTATCTTTATTCTTTTGAAGAAATAATTTAGGAGGAAAAATAAAATTTCTGTTTTGACTCACCAATAGGTTTGTAGTGCTGCTCCTGGGAGATCGATCTTCCAGTGGCGATGTAGCTAGATACACGGGGAAAGAAAAAAAAGAATATTTATCGTATTTCCTATATCATATAATCAAACTCTGGTAACCTCGACGTCGTTGGGGCACGACGACTCAACGTGAGTGGCTATACCACTTCCGGGAGTGATCTCCGGTATCTAAATCACGAGGCGAGGGGGCTCCCGGGCTGCCTTCCAAAATCAAGACAACTACTACAAAAAAAATGCCTATTCCTACAGGGGTGCTGGTAATTCAAAAAAAATTGTATTCTCGATGCTGGGGCCAGGCTGGAGGTTCCTTGCTGGATATGGAGGCTGTCAGCTGTTGCTATCAATCGCAGTGAGGGGGAGGTGGGTTTGGTCCCACGACGTAACCGTGATTGTGGAGGGCTCCGCAAAAAAAATCTTTCCGTGGGGCTCCGCCAAAACTGGTGCTGGGACTCCGCTGAGAAGGTAGTGGGGCTCCTCGTATGCAAAAAAAATGCACGGGGCTTCGCCACAAAACAGGTGCTGGGGCTCCGCTGGGAAAATTTGTCCTGTGGGCTCCTCTTATGCGAGAGAAAAAAAATGCACGGGGCTTCGCCACAAAACAGGTGCTGGGGCTCCGCTGGAAAACTGGTCCCTTATTACTTCCCTTTCCCTTCGGATTCCCTTTTTTGTTGTGTTTTATTTTGGTTGCCCGCCGCCTGCGGCTTTTTTGCCGCGATTCCCCCGACGGCTACGCAGTTACAAATATATTTACTTTGGTTATCTTCCCACATGAAATTCATCCATTCACCAACTTACCACTTTCCTGCCGTCGATCCTGCAGCTCTTGAGTATTGGGTTTTCCTTGACTTTTCCGATGAATCCGGATGCAGTTGCCTTTTCGTTTCCACCATTCACTTCACTGGCACCTTATCGTAACTTGATACCTTTTTTCTCGACTCACTTTATGACAACACCCGTGAGGCGGTGTGGACGTGTGTCAGGCTGGCGGGCAAATGGCCGAGCTTCTTGATCGCGCGCTTCTTCCGCTGTCGGATGTCACGCTTTGGATACAGCGGCTTTCCTTAAAGATCGGGTCTCAATTTCCAGTTAAGGTTGGGTTCGGACGGGAATGCGTACATCACAGTGTTAACTATATTAACTTTGATCTGCATGATCATATTAATTGTACAGGATGTAGTTTAAGTGACGAACTTCGTGATTTAGTGTTTTTTTCCTGAAGAATCGCCGAGAGAGTGAAATGATAAAAAGAGATGAAAAATAAACTAGGAGTGAAAGAGAAGAGAGATCAAAGGCTAGTATAAAAAGAAGACGTGAGCAAGATTATCCTCAGTTCCTCTTGTACCTTTGAAGTGATCAGTTTAAATAGAAGACTAAGAAATAAATAAAAAAAAACAGTGAAAATGTCCCAACCACAACGTCAGAAGATAAAACGTACCATCACTGAAGAAACATCAGCTCAACCAGCAAATGGCGGAGCATTAGAAGTGATCAACAATTGGGGATTTCATCCATGCATTAAAGTATCTGATATGGAGCAGCATACAGCTTATAAAATACATGGAATCAAGAAAATTACAACAAAATATGGAGACCGTGTCATAGTGGAGTTGCAGGATAAGCAAATGTTCCTGCCGGCTAGATATGGTAACTTACCAGACAGCACACGGGAGGAAATCAGACGTCAGGCCAACTTTTTCGTGACAAACTTGGGTCCTCTTGGTGAATCATTCAACCTCATCTTTACGCAGCATGACAACAACAACATTGAATACTTGAATTCATTATCATATTTTGAGCCCAACCTCTATAATAATTATTAAAAAAAAATAAATGTGTTACATATAAAACAAAAACTTCTTTCATATTTCCCAATAATATTCCCTGGCCCTCCTCCAAGTTCTATAAAATGAATTGTAATGCAAAACAAAAGGTTAGTTTGCATACAGTTCTGGTAATGAGCAATTATAAAGATTCTACCAAGCTGCTAGAGGAAGATGGAGACAGAGGAAATGGGTTAAAAGAATTAAAGTACCAGATAAATTCTGCTACAGTTAAATCAGTTATCAAGCCAGGGCAAACATCTGAAAGTAAAAATACTTCTGCCGTACGCTACCAAAAGATAAAAGATAATAATAAAGGGCAAGTATTGAAAAATCATTTTTCTAAAACAACCAACCAACCAACTGAATATTTCAGATGAACATTAAGAAATTCCTTGACGATTACTCTAATGTTCTGCTGGAGGAGCATAAGAATACAATAGAAAAACGCTACAAATTTCTTCAGCAATATGAAAATGTAAACAAAGTAACATCTAAATATGGTGAACATTACACCAACTGTACATGGGCGTATGATGATGCAACTGAGGGGGCAGATACCTGCGGATGTCATGATGTGCAACGATTTAACCGGGAGAATCAACGCCTCATGAAATTTTACATGAGGCTGACGAGAAACAACTGTAAGGAATGCCGAAAAGGGTTCGATTTATTCTAACACCAAAAGTATACATTCTACATGTGTGGGAGTTTGCATACAGAGCCAGCCGTAAGGGCACGTGGCATATATGTGCAGTCGATAGGATGAGGTTTCAGCAGAGAATCTACAATACAAGTAAAATTCTGGAGTCAATACTGAACCAACACCATTGGGATGTAATATACAATACAAGATTTTATGATAAGGAAATTGAGCAATAAAACAATTGTTTATATTTTTTAAAATGATTTTTTATTTTAAATTATAATAATACATCTTTAGAATTTATCCAAGAGTTGTGGTTTGATGAGAATCCCAGCCATTTCACGTAAACTTTATCGCCTTTCGACTTTAGAATTTTTTCAACAAGGTAGATATGACGATGTTTCACTTTCAGCAGCTCCATTTCGTAAAATCCTCCTTTTATAGGATTACCCTGGTAGTCCTCAAGCAGATATGTGACTGCGCTAGTCACTTGAATTTTAGCAATCTTGAAAACTTCAGCAGTCCAGTTTGGTGTATAGCCTTTTTCGAAAACATGTTTATATTTGCTAATACGAACAGAGTCTCCTTCTTTATATTTAGGTGAATCAGCAATCTTTATGTTATTGTACACTGTAGCGAGAATATGCTTTTCATTGCTTGCATTGACATCGCAAGGGCGCATTTGGATTGTTCGATGCTTTTTCATGTTATATTGAGATAGTAGTTGCTTTATCATTTGAAGCCACTTGTAAGAACCATTCATGCTGAACTCCTTCCACATCATGCTCTTTAAAGTTCTGTTGAATCGTTCAACTATCGATGCTTTGAGCGATGTATAGGTAGAGTAGTGATTAATTTTATGATCACTCATTAGATGTTTAAAGTGTGTGTTGTAAAACTCCTTCCCATCGTCTGTTTGCAAGTTTTTAGGGAGCTATACATGTCCGTACAGGCAGCTATACAGGTCTGTACAGGCAACTATACAGGTCTGTACAGGCAGCTATACAGGTCTGTACAGGTATTGAGCGTAATCTGTATATATGCTCCTTTTATAGGCTCATGAAGGGTCAAAGCCTTTCCGGTATCGTCCTCTATCCATAGGACTATCCTTTTCAATTACCAAGAATCCATACTTGTATTTCCAGCACTCAGCACACGCTTTCCGGAACTTTTCAAATCTCATATCAGTATTCGTGGTCGTTGTAAATATGTTTCAGGTTCAGGTCATCCTGCTTGAATATGATGAACAGATTTGCATTATCCCGAATCAGATGCTTTGGTATATGAGTGTACGTCTGACAAAGGTAAAAGCTGTCTACATCATTATGTCGACCCATGAAAAAGTATGCCCTAATATTATTCTGTTTATCGCAAGCCACATCATCAAAGATGAAAATAGAGTTTTTCCTGGCCCAGACCAACGTTTCGACCACGTCCACATTGACCTGCAGCTCGTTTCTGTAACTACCAAATAGAAAATTTCTCCACTGCAGTTCTCCATTTCACGTCATTTTGACGTCATTCTCCACCACGGTGTTTCTGTATGAAACTCTATTACATTCTCTATTACAAAACTCTCCTCACCACTACAGAACTCAATTCACCACTTCACTTGACAGCTGGAAGTGTTTCTGTAACGTGATGAGTAGAGTTTCACTTCTCTGTCAGTTGAGACTTGTTCTCGGTTGAGTTTGGGTCGTTGAGTTCCTTGTGAGAATAGAAATTTAATTTGTGAGTGAAAAAATGGAGAGGAATTTGGCGAGTAAAACACCGGTAAGTTGTAATTATAATAATTATAAATTTTTGTAAAGCAGTAAATTCATTTTATTCATTTTAATTATTAATCTTAAAAAGGCTTTTCCTAGAAATGCTTTCCACAAAAAGGTTTTTCCGAGAAATGCTTTGCTTAAGAGGATTTTCCTGCAAATGCTTTTCTTAAAAAGGTTTTTCCTAGAAATGCTTGTAAGAAAACATTGACTCAAGCAAAATATCAAATTTCCATTATCACAGCAGCATATTTAAAAATACCACTTTATGTTAAAGCATATTTAAAAATACTACTTTATGTTGGTATTTTTAAATATGCTGCTGAGATAATGGGAATTTGATATTTTGCTTGAGTCAATGGTTTCTTACAAGCATTTCTAGGAAAAGCCTTTATTTCCAGGAAAATCCTTTTTAAGAAAAGCATATATAAGAAAATAAACTCAAAGTACAGTTGGTACTTTGTAGTATAACGCATGAGTCGGGAAAACCCGCCGAGAATGGGATAAAAAGGATGTGTGAGCGAGGTTAGATTACCGTCGGGCATGCCAGGGAGTTGATCTAAAAAAATCGGGAATAGCGTTTTGGTGTTTTATAGTTAGTGAGAATATCCCGATAGCAAAGGATTTAATTAATATATTGCTGAAAAGCTTATATATTTTACTTTTTAATAGTAATTTTAACATATATGTATATTCATTTTTTTATTTACAGAAAAAATTAACAGGCAGAGTGGGAAAGCAGCAAAAACTTAGACTGCTTGAATTGATGAAACAAAATAGAAATGTTGGTCGCGGCCAATATTCTACGAAGAGCAGCGCCATTCAACATGAGCAATGTTGGAAAAATGTTGCTGTGGAGTTGAATGCGCTTAGTGGAGGAAAAAAAAATGCCGAACAATGGAAAAGAGTAAGTTTAAAATACTTTGTTAAGGCTATTAAGGCTTAAGGCTTATTTTTGCATTTATTTTTTCAGTGCTGGATCGATTGGAAAGCAAGCGTGAAAAAACAATACGGCAAAATCAGGGCATTTAGAAGTAGGACTGGCAATCGTCCTCTCAGCGAAGGACCAAAACCATTAGACAAAATGGATGAAGACATGATCTATTTTTTTTCTACAGATTTGGTTGAAGGGGACAACACTACTCCTGAAGCAGGAATTACTGATGAAATGGTAAAAATATTTTACACACATGTCACCTAAAATTAACTTTTTTTTTAATGAACAGGATGTAACTGAAGCAGGGCCATCAACGAGGGATGATTTAGCGGACGCGGGACCATCAACGAGGGACTATGGGGCGGACGCGGGACCATCAACGAGGGACTATTGGGCGGACGCAGGACCATCAACGAGGGAGGCGGGACCATCAACGAGGGACTATTGGGCGGACGCGGGACCATCAACGAGGGACGCAGGACCATCAACGAGGGACGCGGGACCATCAACGAGGGACTATTGGGCGGACGCGGGACTATTGGGCGGACGCGGGACCATCAACGAGGGACGCAGGACCATCAACGAGGGACGCGGGACCATCAACGAGGGACGCAGGACCATCAACGAGGGACGCGGGACCATCAACGAGGGACGCAGGACCATCAACGAGGGACGCAGGACTATCAGCGAGGGACGCTTCAGGGGACGCGGGCCCTTCAACGAGGGATGATTTTGCAGATGGAGGCCCATCAACAGCTGCACTACATAGGGAGGAGCCATCACAGCCGGAACCTAGAGCATCACCATCTTCAAGAAGACATACGCAAGCTGGATCATCGCTGAAAAGCTGCTTCGAGGAAGCAAAAACATATGCAGATCAGCAAAACAACGCCATATTGTTAGAATTAAGGAAAATTTGTAGGCACATGGAAAATATTGAAAAGCAGCTAGACGAAATTAAAGAGAAATTAAATTAGTAAACAATGTTTTAATGAAATTCCTCACTTAAAAGATTTTACATTTACAGAAGAAAAAAAACTATGCACTAAAATAATTGCTAACGATTCTTTCTCGTATTAAGTTAGAACTTTGCATTTCCAATTCTTCACTATCTGTTTCCTCTATTACATCAATATCTGAAGGTAAGGGTAAATTATATTTTCGCCGTATATTGTGAAGAGTGCAGCATGCATTTATGATTGAACCCGAAAATGCAGGCTCAACTAAAAGGCCCCGATCACTTGATAAGCAAGCAAATACTTTTTTTAGAACTCCGTTCAATCTTTCTACGCAGTTCCTAGCTAAAATATGGGCCTCATTATATTTTTTTTGGCTTTCGGTGACCGGATTACTGATTGGCGTCATCAACCACGGTTCCAGGGGATAGCCGGAGTCTCCAATCACCCACATTTCGTTGTCCGTGTTGTTCCGGAAATGTTGCTCCAGAAAAGATCTCACTTTGCTTGCATTCCATATAAATGCATCGTGACTGCTTCCACCAAATCGTGCAAGGCAATTGAAAATTTCCAAGTCGAAATCGCAGATCAGCTGCACATTCTTCGAATGGAAACCTTTACGATTGATGTAGCAGTGCTCGACGTTTAGCGATGGCTTTTTAATTTTTACGTGGGTGCAGTCAAGTGCTCCTATGACCCCAGGAAAACCCGTTGCTTCGTAAAATCTGAAAATATGCAATTAAGTTCAATAACTTCATTTAACACACATTGCAGAAATTACCTCCTTTTAATTTGGTTTTGTTTCTCCTGTGTAGTTGGAAATTTTATGTACTTCGACATCAATTTGTCCTGAATAACATATGTTATTTCGTGGACTATGCGGCACATCATTGCCTTACTAATTGGGCAAATAAAATCTTGCCCACAATCTCTTAAAAATGAGCCCGTGGCATAATAATGTAAGGCAGCGCACATTCTCACAATTTTTGGAATATATGTCCTCTTGACTGGAGTCCTCATGTGTGGACTTAATTCAGCTAACAATTCCTTTGCTCCCTCTTTGCCAAATCGGAAGAGCTCTACAAATCTCGCTTCAGGGATGCTGAACGGATCCGTGGCATCTCTCAAAGCACGCCGCTGGATCCTCAGCATATTTCGGCGGTCATAAGCGTTCCCAAAAAACAGCACAAATATATTAGCCATAAGTATTCTTTGTAGTAAACAAAAACTTCCACTTTGCTTTAATTAGTCTATAAGCACATAAGCGTTCAATTTAATTTATTATAAAACCACTGGAAAGGTCTCGACATCCGCGACAAACAATCAATGACCTTTTATTAGTCTATAAGCACATAAGCGTTCAATTTAATTTACTATAAAACCACTTGAAATTTCTTGACATCCGCGACAAACAATCAATGACAGCTTTGACATTTCTAATTTCTCGATTTATGTTTCAAATTCCGATATTCCTTCTCACCTTCCACAACTCACCATGCCTTTCTCGTTTGGTACTTACAGAAACGAATCAACTCAACTGACAGAGTTAGGCATGGTGAATTCGCGTGACGTCACAGAATAGAGAAGTTTTTCAACTGAGATACAGAAACGAGCTGCTGGTTGGGCCTTTACCCGAGTGCCAAGGATTCAAATATACACTAACAATGATAGACCGTTTCACCCGATGGCCGAAGGCCATCCCTATCAAAAATATCACGGCTGAGACGGTGGCTAATGCTTTTTTCACCAACTGGATCGCTCGATTCGGTACACCAAAAAACGTGACCACGGACCAGGTCGCGCAGTTCGAAAGCGCCCTGTTCACTGCCTTATCACGGCTCGTGGGCAGCAAGCGTGTCCGTACAACAGCCTATCACCAACCGGCCAATGGATTAATTGAAAGGTGGCACAGGACTTTAAAGGCAGTCATAATGTGCCATGCTACAACCGAATGGCCCAACATATTGCCTACGGTGCTGTTGGGATTGAGAACGTGCTACAAGGAGGAGCTTAAAGCATCGCCGAGTTCTTTACTCACGAGGACCCACCAGCCGACCCACAGTTTTCTTTGGAAGATTTCCGTCAACATATGAGGACGATCAAACCAGTTCCAGCTTCCCATCACTGCAAACGAAAAACCTTTTGTTACAAAGACTTATATAGGTAGTGCAGGTGCACTCATGTTTTTCTTCGACAGGATAACGTTAGGAAACCACTGGAACAACCTTACTCTGGCCCACATGAGGTGATACGCAGAATTGACGACCGTGTGTTCACCATCAAAGTGAACAGCAGAGAAGTCAACGTGAGCGTCGAACGGCTCAAACCAGCCCATCTCGCAACAAGCGACCTTTTTACAGAGGTGTACAGAGGTTTACAGAGCTGAACGAACCCAGCCGGATTCACAACCAAATAATACTTTGGACACCTCCAAGCAGGAACAAGTGAGTCAATCTACAGGCCCCCGAACGTACAGCAATAAGAAGGTGAGAATCAGCTTGGAACGAAACCAGACCCACAGCATCAGCACCTCGCATCCACCTACCCTTCATATCGGCTGTGAAATAAAGTCATATTAGAACTGTGAGTGTTATTGCCTTTTACTTTGCCCCATAATAAAGCAGAACAAGAACATAAATAATAAATGTGGCTAATCCCCAGAACATCCCACATAGTCTTCAAAGGTTATCACTGTCTTCACCACAGCGGTTTTAACGCCCTTTGCCTTCTTTGTTGTTTGTTGTTGGCCGGCTTCTTTTTGCACTCGCAATGCATACATTTTAGCGCGCAGACCTACAAACTCCAGCATTATATCACCGCTGTTTTCATCCTTCATAAGACCAGGTATCTAAATAGAAAATATTACATAAGTATTTATGTTTCTTTGTAATTATGTGTGTGTGTGTACTACCTTCTTATTGGCTTGTGGTATGCCATAAGGATTATTTTTGGGGTAGTCGGATGTATCAAAACGATGAAGATGTTGCTTCATATCTTCATAAATGTCATCAGTCTGCACTTCATATATAAGAAAATCAGTGTCGGTGTAGCACAGCTGACAATTGTCATCATATTGATTTTTCATGTAGTTGTAGTGGAACTCGTACAGTATAGTTTTTGATATGTCCAATATTGCCATCCCAACGTAGATGGGCTTATTGAAAATTACTTCTGTTTTAAGTAATTCCGCAGCTACCAAGTGATCATCAAAAATCGAGCGCGAGTGGAAATTAGGCTTTGATATAAGTGCTTCGGCTCCATACCGTCCTTCCCACGCTGTTACAAGCTTAATATCTCGGCGAAGACGAACATTCTCCATCGTTTTACCAAATACGGCATTGCATAATAACTTGAACAGATTCTTTTCGAAATCGTTCTTAGCGTTCTTTCTCAAGTTGGCGTTTAGTTCTATGTAAGGTTTCATCCACGCAGCCTGAGAGAATTGCAATGCGCGATGAATTTTTGTTACCTTGAGACCTTCAGTCAAGTACTGCTTCAAATTTCTGTAGTGGATCACGTAATTTGTGTTATTGCATAATGTAGCCAACAGTTTTTCCTCCTTGAAACCTGGTGGAGCACACTTTTCTGGGGCCATGGGTATATCTTTTTGTCTCTCATGAATATCCGTTGGATATTCTAAATCGACTTCTAATATGTAGCCAGTAGTTGAGTCATCAGGAATATCAAAGTTTAATGTGCTTACATTATAATTCGAGTCTCGTTCGAGACGAAAACATGTAGTACCGCTCATCATGCCAGATGGCACCATACTTTAGAGTAAGCAATTTTTGATTCGGGGCCCCTTCTGCCTTCACGTACGCCGGCCTCGTCATATTGTTTTTTGTGCTTGAACGAAGCACACGCTTTAGAGTTGAAGGGAAAAATAAGTTTTAACAAAGTGAAAAATGGGAAAGAGGAAGCACGAAGAACATCAACGGGAACGTTACGAGAAGAAAATAAAGAAGTTAAAAGGAAAAATCGACCAAATGTTGTCGGCCGAAAAAGAAAATGTGCCGGTTCAATCGAACAAAAATGGCGGCAAAAAATCATTGGTGACTGTAGCCGAAGTGCACCCGATACCTCCAGGTAATTGAAAATAGAAACAAAAACAGCGATTAGCCTTCACGAGAGGGAGGACAGATCGCGTGTGTTTTCTTCTCAAAATTTTTTGTGGCAGGTATAGATCCCAATGAGGGGTTTGACCACGAAGAGGTGATTCAAACAATTGAAGAGGAGGAAAAAGAGGAAGACCCAGAGGATCCGGAGGATCCAGAGGATCCGGAGGACCCAGAAGATACGGAGGACCCGAGGGACCCGGAAGGGCAAAAAACCAGTTCGTCGGAGTCAAGCTCTGGCGAATCTTCGGATGAGTTGGACGAGGATGCAGCTCGTATTTTCGGGGAAATTCCGGAACTGAAAAAACCGGAAAAGAAGTGCATCAACAAAAATGTGACGCGGAGATGGAATTTCTGGGTCACAAAAGGTGTGAAGAAAGAGTTGATGAAAAAATACGAGAACAAGGATCATCCGTTTCTCGAGGCGCCAACACTTAACCCTGAGGTTGCCGCAATTATGGATGACCCAGCAAAGACCAGGGATAAACACTTCGCCACAGCCCAGAACTGTCTCGGAGCGGCAATGACAGCACTTGGCATGGGCCTGTCACTCGTGTTGGCGCAGGATGTCGACAGGTTGCAGCTCATGGAGTACCTCGCTGATGCCGGAAAATTGCTGGCGGACCTCCACCATGAGCAATCTCTAGGCAGAAGGGCCTTTATTGTGCCAACAGTTAAACAGTATAAAGACATTCTTCAGGAGGCCCCTATGGAAGGAGGTCTTTTTGGCAAGGACCTGGCTGGAAAACTTAAAGCAGCCCAAACTTGTGCAAAAATTGGACAGGTTTATCTCAAACCGCCGGAGAAGAAAGTACCACCCGCGAAGTCTTCTTACTCGGGAAACCAGCGAGGTCAGCAGTCGAAGTAACAGGGGCGTCGACAGCAGACAAACAGGCCCCAAGATTCTTCGAAGAACCTAAAATTCAAGGATCCGCCGAAGGGAAAGGACAGGGACAGGAGAGGCTACGACGGTTACAACAAAACGTCGAACAAATCTTACCCGCGGAAATATTAGAGGTAAATCCCCAATCTGCAATCCGCTCTGGAGAGCGCTGACAAATAACAAGTTTGTACTTAATTGTGTTCGAGGTTATGACATAGATTTTGCGGAAAAACCGGTGCAACATGGTTCGGTTCCAACGTCTCCTTTGTTATCCGCAGGTCAAACCAAAAACGACGTTCAGAATTCAATAACCGATCTTTTATTAAGAGGTGCCATCCAACCGTGCGAACAAGATGAACAAGATTTCATTTCATCATATTTTTTAGTCAAGAAGTCTGACGGTTCGTTTCGTTTTGTTCTAAATTTGAAAAAATTAAATAAATTTATCCAAACCGCACATTTTAAAATGGAGGACGGGCGGACAGCAGCTCTTAACTTATCCAAAGACGACTATATGGCAAAAATTGACCTTGAGAACGTCTATTTCCAAATTCCGGTTAGCAAAACAAGCTCGCTATATTTGCGATTCATTTTTGAGGGTCAATTATTTAATTTTGTATGTCTCCCGTTTGGCCTTAACGTTGCCCCGTTTATTTTTACGAAAATTTTAAAACCGGTTGTTCAATTCTTACGTCGACAAGGTTTTCGTTCGGTGATATATTTGGACGATATTTTATGCGTCGGATCAACCAAAGACTCATGCGAGACAAATGTAAAAGCAGCTATTGAGCTTTTGGAGCGGCTAGGGTTCAGCATTAATCCCAAGAAATGTATGCTTGTTCCAAGCAAGAGAGCAGAATTTTTGGGATTAATGTACGATTCTCATAAAATGACCATCGAGCTCCCGGAGAAGAAAAAACTAAAAGTTTTCGAAGCGCTGTCTCGTTTCTCGAGGTTAAAAAGTTGCTCCATCAGAGAATGGGCAAGTTTTGTCGGACTGCTCGGTTCATGTTGCCCAGCCCTTAAATACGCTCGATTATACACGAAAGAATTCGAAAGAATAAAATTTTGCAACCTGGTGGTGAACGGTTACAATTATGATGCAACTTTCTACATTCCAAACGACATAGGGTCATTGTTCGGGTGGTGGCGCGCAGCGATCCCATCAGCAAGCAACCCCATTCGCGTCGCGAATTACGTTTGCGAGATTTTCTCTGACGCGTCGCGTTCGGGTTGGGGAGCATTCTGTAACGGAGAAACAGCACACGGTTTCTGGACAACAAAAGAGCAATCTTATCACATTAACCACCTGGAGCTAATAGCTGCATTCTTAGCGTTCAAGTCATTCGCCAAGAGCTATAGGAACTGCGAAATCCTGCTAAGAATTGATAATACCACAGCGATTGCATACATTAATAAAATGGGGGGAATTCAGTATCCTCATTTAAATGCCATCGCAAAAAGTATTTGGCAGTGGTGCGAGCGCGGGAATGTCTGACTGTTTGCCTCCTACATTAAGTCAGCCGATAACGTGGAAGCGGACCGCGAGTCGAGGCTAAAAAACACAGACACAGAGTGGGAATTGGCAGATTGGGCATTTCAGAAGATTGTCAGGTCGTTTGGGGTACCGGTGGTTGATTTATTTGCGACAAGATGCAATGCAAAGTGTAAAGATTATATATCCTGGAATAGGGATCCCGACGCCTTCGCTATCGACGCGTTCACAATAAGTTGGGAAAATTTTGACGGTTTATTTTACGCGTTTCCCCCATTCGCGCTGATTGCAAAAACATTGCGAAAGATCATAAATGATAGGGCGACCGGCATTCTGGTAGTACCAGATTGGCCGAATCAACCATGGTACCCCATGTTTATGAAGTTAATTAAATCAAAACCTGTAAAATTCAAACCTGCAGAAAATTTACTTTTGTCTTATTGCAGAACAATCAATCATCCACTCTGCAATTCCCTGAGTTTGATGGCGGGAATTCTATCAGGCAAGCGTTAATTCGAAACGGAATCCCGGAAGAGTCGGCAGATGTATCGTTAGCGTCATTATCGGAGGCGACGACTAAACAATATTGTTCTGCGCTCAGGTTGTTTTGTAAAAAAGTAAACAAAAACCCTTTTATAGTTGATACGTTTAACGTGTTAAAGTTCTTAAATTCAAGGTTCAAAGAAGGGTCGTCGTACGGAACCCTAAACTCCGCGAGAGCGGCGCTTTCATTAATCGCGAGAGAGGATCTTGGAAACGACAAAAATGTGACGCGTTTTTTAAAGGGAGTCTATAAATTGCATCCTGTAAAACCGCGTTATGACGTTATTTGGGATGTAGATTGTGTATTCGACGAGATGGCTAAGTGGTATCCGCTTGAAGATTTAACATTAGCTCAAATTACAAAACGATTAGCTTTGTTGTTAGCAATCGGCACAGCACAACGAGTCCAAACTTTATCTCTTATAAGGCTAGAAAACGTGGAAAAGTCAGAAGCATAAAAATTCCGGATATCATTAAGACATCTCGTCCTGCTAGCTATCAACCCTTGTTGGAAATACCGTATTATCAGAAAAACCCAAAACTTTGTATTGCGTCCACAATTGACAAGTATTTAGAAATTACTAAAGATTTGAGAGGAGTTAGTTCGAAGTTTTTTGTAAAAACAGTGTCTCCTCACGACGCGGCACTAGGAGACGATAAGTCGATGGATAAAAGAAACACTTGCGTTATGTGGCGTCGACAAGAATTATAAAGCTCATAGCACGCGTCACGCAGCTACGTCTGCAGCTTTGAAAAAAGGAGCTAGCATGGAAATTATTAAAAAAGCGGCTAGTTGGTCTCGAGATTCTACGGCATTCGCCAAATTTTATAAGAGAGATATAATTTCAAACAAAGAGTCGTTCTTAGAAACCGTTTTAGATTAAAAAGTTTTTTTTTTGTAAATCAAAAATTGAGTCTGTAATTTAAGTTCAATAAGATTTGAAAAGGAAAAAATAATGTAGTCTCTAAACATCTACATGTTTTCGTCTCGAACGAGACTCGAATTATAATTGAAAATCAAACGAACTTACCTGTAAGTGATGTTCGATTATAATTATATGAAGAGACTCGTTCGAGACGAGTCCCACCCAAAAATTCTCTTTCCCATCCCTTAATCCAATAATATTGTTCAAAAACATCTAAACTATATGACGAGGCCGGCGCGGCGTACGTGAAGGCGGAAGGGGCCCCGAATCAAAAATTGCTTACTCTAAAGTGTGGTGCCATCTGGCATGATGAGCGGTACTACATGTTTTCGTCTCGAACGAGACTCTTCATATAATTATAATCGAACATCACTTACAGGTAAGTTCGTTTGATTTTCAATCATCCACCCATTTAATATCCTTGTACGGTAAATATTGTGTCATAGCCCATGAGTACATTGCGTTTATGTCATAGTACATGAGGTATGACGATGTTTGGCTGCTATCATAATTGGACATGTACTTATTATTAGCTCGTGCATACCTTTTTGAGAACTGGGTCAGACCACCGCGAATTCCTTTTTCCACAAAGTGAAGAATATTAACATAGTGCAAAATTTCAATCTCTACGCCGGTATATTTTAGCATCGCATCCCATGCAAACCCGGGTGCGGTATAATAATGCGCTGCGTCTAATCCATAGTTGTTGATACATCCCTCCCTGAAGTTCTCAAAGACATCAGCGAGTAGCAGCACGTCAGTTTTCAAGTAGAGATCGCTATATTCACCAAGACTTTGCACTTCGAATTCTGTCCACACCTTCTTTGCGTGCTCATAATCCTCATTACTAATGTCGCATTTTCCCATAGAGTTATAAAAAGATTTGCGGTCCGGCAATTGAGTCAGTATCCTCAAGATTGTCCCAGTCCTTGATGTGCTCGTATGGAAAGACACCTTTCCTTGTCAGTAGCTGGAACTTATCATCGCTTATGTTTGGAAGTTCAGAGCGTACAATTTTCTTTTCAGCTAGATAAGATGAGAGTTTATCCAGCGATGATGGCATGAAGCGAAAAGAATCAATAAATTTGTATATGATTTCGCTGCCTTCCATATACTTTATAATCGCAATATAATTTTCCGTATTATTAGGTATTATTTTTAGACGACCCTGCGTGCTGTTTGCTACATCTCTGATGAGGAGATGAGCATCGTACTTGCAAAGGTTGTGGAAGACTATAGGTATCGTTCTGGTGTCCTGCAATCCTGATGAGCAGCTCCTCTATATTTTCCTGTGAGGTGACAGTGGTCTCTCACCTTAATGTCTGTGGGAGTGAATGCCTTTCCACATATATGACATGTTTGAGCAGCCACAAAATCTTGAATTTGGTTTGGTGTAAGAGGGCCCATTGTTTGAGCGTTTTGAAGAATATCTTGAGCTCGTTCCGCGATATTCTCTAGTTCTTTTGCGAACCACTCTGCACAGTTTAAACCTCTGTAGCTATTGTAGTATGAAAGTTGTTCGTCATATGAGCATTTGAAATAGTAGCCCACGCTGTGCGGTTCATGCTGTTGATATAGCTGTGTCTTTCCGAATTTTTTATAAATAGGTTTCAATATGCATTTAAAATCTGCATAGACTATGAATGGAACTCGTTCTTTGTTTTTGAAGTTCTTAAATTTAAGACTTTTTTCAGGCGAGAAAGTAATTCTGTACTCATTAAGTTTTTCACAGTCTTCCAAGTGTCTACTGAGCTTTTCTTGCGTGTGAAGTAATGAAGGCACCGATCGCAAAAATATTTTGTATGCCCCTTTTTAGATAATTGCGATGAAAGGAGCCGCGATAAATGCTTTATCCATAGTGATAGCGGATGGGCTCATTGTTTGTACTAGAATCTTCCTCCTCTTCCTCCTCCTCATAACGGTCCTGTATTAACAACAGATTAACATGTTGTTCTTCACGATTTTTCGTTAAGCGCGATGGGTTTACCTTGTATTTTTGCTTATTCTTTACCAAAATATATACATTTATGCTGAGATCATTCATTTTCTCAAATTTTTCAATATGTGGTCTGGTGATCGGGAATGCTATTCCATCTAGTTTTAGGACTGTGGAATAGTGAGGATATGATGAGGTTCTATCGGGGTGTTGTAGACGATCAACTGGATGTAAGGCCGATATTATCGCCCAGGCGAAACATGCATTGTCACTATTCTCAACGTTGATGGAAGTTTTTTTTTCTTAATTTCAAGAGGTAGTTCAATATAGGACGATCCCAGCAGTGGTGTATACTTATTGATGTTAATCATCAAATTAATGGCTTGTTTCAGCGCCCAGCCAGAATCTCTTTCTTGGAATTCTTCTAATTCCAACGCGATTTTATTCATTACGTTTTCTGCGAACCATTCTGCTATGTTTGTGTCCTGCGATATAACCACATTTTTTGTGTTTATATATTTTATCTCCTCCAATTCCTCGCGACTTGAAGCCTTTACGAATTGTCCTCAAAATACACTATTAACCTTTAAAAATGCTTCTTTCTTCAAAGCATTTATGATCCTTCGAACAAATAATTTACCACAATCCTCCAAGAATTCGAGAGGGTCTTTGTGGGCAAGATTAATAATTACCCCTGTTCGTATACTATAACAAATTAAAAAAAATATATATATATATATATAACACTATCTATAATACCTTCGCATAATAATTATAAAAGTTTGTATGAAGAAAAATATTAACTTACCGATTATTAAAGGCTGCTTTCATATCCTCCCACTTTACACGGGTTGACATCCAAGAAGAGCGGTTGGAATTGTGTCCTGCACCGACCCTCACTTTTAATTCTTTTAATTCACATCTATGACCTAATATGGTGGCGATTCCTGCTAAGATTTTATTTTTTACACCATTCATTGTAGCCCTGCTCAGATCTTGTTTGAGAGCTCTCAACTCTTTGGAACACACTTTCACACTTTGATCCACTAGCACGGATTAACTTTAGCATCCTCAAGGGCTGACTTAGCCCTTTGCACACAATCACTTACTTGCACCATTTTGAATTAACTTTCAATTTAAACTTTGAACTTAATTCACTTTCAAAAACTAACTAAACTGGATGCACTAATTCTTCAACGCTCGAATAAGAACTGCTCCAAATCTGTCATTGCATTTAATATATATGTATATATCAATCATTCAATCAATCAATCCCTACCAAGAAATTCGGGAGCATCCCTAAACAAAGAACTCTTTGTATTAAATAACCCATTCCATTCTTATCTAATGTAATTGATCCGCCTGCAACCCAAAATATTCTAAGTCAGCGATAATTCAGATCTTGAAAATTTATAAAATTCACTCCAAGCTCGCGCCTCCGTCCCTAAACAAAGAACTCTTTGTATTAAATAATCCATTCCCTTCTTATCTAATGTAAACAAGCCTCCTGCAAGCCAAAAAGTCAAAAAACAAATCCAGCTACTTATTTCGCAATATCACGAAACGAATCCCAGCGAAGTAAGAGCTTGGGGTGGGTACGGCTTCCTATGGTATAGGGGGAGGGTATGGCTTCCTGCGGGGAGGGGGAGGGGTATGGCTTCCTGCGGGGAGGGGGAGGGGATCGCACCTGATGACGCCC
Organism: Machimus atricapillus; assembly: GCA_933228815.1. Classification (NCBI taxonomy): domain Eukaryota; kingdom Metazoa; phylum Arthropoda; class Insecta; order Diptera; family Asilidae; genus Machimus; species Machimus atricapillus. The sequence continues at coordinate 11,389,098 of OW121788.1, forward strand.
CAAACACACACACACACGTCCGAGACACGAGCTTTCATGACGTCACCATCTGGAAACTGCTCCTAGACGTAGACGATGAGCTTTCCAGAAAATCCTCCATGACCAGACCGAGAGCTTTCAAGACGTCACGCACCACAAAACTGCTCGTCCAAAACCAAGAGAAGCTTTTGAAGCAAAAAGTGAGAATTTTTTGCCCCTGTATAAACCTTATGGGATTTTTGGCGCAGAATCGGCCTAGCCTATCTACTCTTCCCTCGTCTCAAGGTTTTAAATATTGCCACACTATCATCGATAGATTTACACGATGGCCGGAAGCAATTCCTTTAGTCGACAGCTCCGCTGAAAAGGTCACAGAGGCACTCTGCAGAGATTGGATTTCACGTTTTGGAGTTCCAGAGTTTATTATTACGGATCAGGGCCGTCAATTTGAATCTCATTTGTTCAAGGAACTTTCAAGCATTTTAGGATTTAAACGTAATCGAACCACTGCGTATCATCCGCAATCAAACGGTTTATTAGAACGATGGCATCGTACACTTAAAACCGCTATTATAGCTTACAATGCACGTTCTTGGTCGAAAGCGATGAAAGGTCATTTTACTAGGATTGCGAAATTCCTTAAAGGAAGAATTTTCAGCCGCTCCTACTGAACTGGTCTATGGCGAACCTTTAAGACTACCTACCGATTTCTTACAACAACCAGTAAATACTCTTCCTCAAAACAATATTATAAGATATATGGCAGCACTGCCTCGCGAGTTGCCTTCATCAGCCACCCAGCGCGCTCGCCGCTCCAGAAAGCAGATTTTAGTTCCTCGCCCTGAGCTGTCAGAATCTGAAACTTAACGACTCCTGGCTATTTCGCAATCTTATGCAATTCTCTCAACTACTCCAGTTCGACGCAGTCAACTTGCTCCGTGTAAAATCATTCTTATTATTAATAAAGTGAGCCATATAGCTCGTAGAAGTGTTAAATGTGTTTTACTAACTCTTAAACCACTTCATAGGTGACCCCGGCGTGATCGAAGCGGACAATTTTTCTCAAGCTGAAAAAATTTTTTTTCGGCCAAACTTTTTGCGATTCTACCCACTCGCGGTGTAATTAATTCCTGTTTGGGCATGTCTTTGGCGCACTCACCGCAACGTGGGGCTGATGGAGTACCTGTTGCGGGGATTCCGGCTATCTTCGAGCCCAGAGCTTCAGCTAACGAGCCACAGGCTCCGCTCGGCGAGCCGCGGCTCCTTTCCAATGAGGCACGAGCTGTTGCCGCCGGTTTTGGTGAGGGGGTTGAGGCGATTCACTACTGCAAGGTGCCGCCTTTCTGGGCAACAAGCCCAGACCTTTGGTTTTTTCAAGTGGAGTCGGTCTTCAAGGCAAACAACATCTACTCGGACGTGAGTAAATACCACCTTGTGGTCAGTGCTCTTTGCCCTGACGCCCTGCAGGAGGTGTCTGACATTCTGAGGACACCCCCAGGTAAGGGCAAGTATGTTAGTCTTAAATCTAAGCTTTTGGACCGGCTGTCGGATTCGGCTGATCGTCAGCTGCACAGAGCTCTCACGGAACTTGAGCTTGGGGAGAAAAGGCCCTCTCAGCTTCTCAGACAAATGAGGAGCCTGGCTGGTGATCGGGCCTCAGAGGACGTCCTTCGTGTCAGGTGGCTCGCTTTACTTCCTGGTAATGTGCAAAGCATCCTCAAAATTTTTAAAGCGACAACCCTCGATGACCTTGCTGCAGGGGCTGATTCCCTTATGGAAAATGGATCTGGTCCATCGGTTATGGCTTTGTCATCTCGGTCTGAGCGAACGCGTTCCCCGGTCGAACGGGCTGCTGACTCATCATCGAGCGCAATTTCGCAGGAGCTTGTTGAAATTAGGCGGTCATTGTCTCACCTCATTACACTCAACAGGGAGGTTCTCGGCAAGCTCTCAACCAACAGCAGTGCTCGTTCGCGTTCAATTTCTCGACCGCGAGCTGCGTCACCATCGCCCATTGGGGTGTGTTTCTTCCACAGCAAGTGGGGCGCTTCTGCTCGCAACTGCAAGCCGCCATATGCTTTCACCCAGCTCTCAAGCACTGCCCCGAATCCCACGGGAAACTAAATTCGCTGTCGTCAGTTCAGGCGGTTGGCGATAGCAACTTCAACAGCAAAATTACTACCGAATACCGCATATTCCTGCATGATCGTTCCACTCATATGAAGTTTTTGGTTGACTCGGGATCTGTCATCTCCATCGTGCCACGAGCATGGAAGGATCGCAACACGAAGCCTACAGACTTCAGACTCTTCGCTGCCAACAACACACCAATCAACACGTATGGCCAGCACACTCTCATCCTCAACCTTGGGATTCGACGCCCTCTTCGTTGGACCTTCGTCGTGGCTGATGTCAAGACGGCCATCATCGGAGCAGATCTCCTCACTCATTATGGTCTTCTCATTGACCTCAAAGGTCGTTGCCTTATTGACCGACTGACAAAGCTCACTGCCACGGGTCAGCTGCAGTCGGCCTTGGTACACAGCATCTCCACGGTGGCCCCGACGGACGACTCTGGTGAGGCCCTGGCTCCTGCTTACAGGCAGTTGCTCTGTAAATACATTGACATTACTAGGCCTACACTCATTTCTTCTATTAAAACACAAAATCCTGTTTCGCATCACATTCTCACTGCAGGTCCTCCAGTCGCAGAACGTCTGCGACGCCTCACGGGCGACAAGCTTAAGGCAGCCAAGGAGGACTTCGAGCTTCTGCTACACCACGGTGTAGTCCGCCCTTCAAGCAGTCAGTGGGCCAGCCCGGTATATATGGTGCCCAAGAAATCTGGAGGCTGGCGCACTACGGGTGATTTTAGACGGCTAAATAAACAGACCGTCCCGGATCGATACCCGATTCCATTCATTGAGGATGTGCTTCAGAGGTGCCATGGGCGTTGCATTTTCTCGACCATCGACTTGGTGAGAGCGTATCACCAGATTCCTGTGGCTGCAGAGGATGTTCATAAAACTGCTGTCACGACCCCCTTCGGGCTCTTTGAGTTCGTGGGAATGCCGCCTGGCCTACGCAATGATACTCAGACGTTCTAGCGACACATGGACAATATCCTGCGAGACATCCCTTTTGCGGCGTGTTATATAGACGACATCATCATTTTCTCGGAGGGTGCTGAGCAACATCAACGACACCTGGAGACTGTCTTCTCGGTTCTTCGGGACAATCACTTAACCATCAGCCCTGAGAAGTGTCAGCTTGGCAGGGATGAGGTGAACTTTCTGGGCTACACCATAAATAAACTTGGTTATAGGCCACCTCAGGACAAAATCCAGGCTATTCTGTCGTACCCGAGGCCAGAATCAGTCTCTGATCTTCGACGTTTCTTAGGCATGCTGAACTATTACCGTCGATGTATTCCGCATGCCTCCGAAATGCAAGCGCCTCTCAACACCTACCTCAAAGGAGCAAGAAAGCGTGACAAGCGCAAGATCAATTGGACCACTGACTCTGAGACTGCATTGACAAGATGCAAGGACAGCATTGCCACGGCTGTTGGGGCCTCACTTCTATCGCCTTCTGCCCCGCTGTCCCTTTCCACAGATGCCTCCGATTTTGCCATCGGTGCTGCTTTGGAGCAACTGGAGGATGACACCTGGAAACCGATTGGTTTTTTTTCTCGTAAGCTGAGTCCGGCGGAGACACGATATAGTACATATGACCGCAGGTATCAAATTCTTCAGGCATATTTTGGATGGTCGTTTCTTTGTCGTTAAAACGGATCATCGACCTCTTATCTACGCCTTTTCACAACGTTTAGACAAGGCTTCGCCTCGGCAGCTTCATCAGCTAAACTTCATATCTCAATTGACAACTGAGATCATTCACATCAACGGTGAAGCCAATGTGGTTGCGGATGCACTTTCGCGCATCAACACAATTTCTATGCCTCAGGTGTTAGATGCAGAGACCATTCATTCAGCCCAGCAAAATGATGAGGAGTTGGAAAAAATTAAGGGTCAGCGCTCTCTTGATTTGCAGCAGCGTGACATTGATGGCTATCCTCTTTACTGCAATGTTTTCGCCGGTCGAAACAAACCATTCATCCCGCACTCTTTAAACTTTGAACTTAATTCACTTTCAAAAACTAACTAAACTGGATGCACTAATTCTTCAACGCTCGAATAAGAACTGCTCCAAATCTGTCATTGCATTTAATATATATGTATATATCAATCATTCAATCAATCAATCCCTACCAAGAAATTCGGGAGCATCCCTAAACAAAGAACTCTTTGTATTAAATAACCCATTCCATTCTTATCTAATGTAATTGATCCGCCTGCAACCCAAAATATTCTAAGTCAGCGATAATTCAGATCTTGAAAATTTATAAAATTCACTCCAAGCTCGCGCCTCCGTCCCTAAACAAAGAACTCTTTGTATTAAATAATCCATTCCCTTCTTATCTAATGTAAACAAGCCTCCTGCAAGCCAAAAAGTCAAAAAACAAATCCAGCTACTTATTTCGCAATATCACGAAACGAATCCCAGCGAAGTAAGAGCTTGGGGTGGGTACGGCTTCCTATGGTATAGGGGGAGGGTATGGCTTCCTGCGGGGAGGGGGAGGGGTATGGCTTCCTGCGGGGAGGGGGAGGGGATCGCACCTGATGACGCCCCAAACACACACACACACGTCCGAGACACGAGCTTTCATGACGTCACCATCTGGAAACTGCTCCTAGACGTAGACGATGAGCTTTCCAGAAAATCCTCCATGACCAGACCGAGAGCTTTCAAGACGTCACGCACCACAAAACTGCTCGTCCAAAACCAAGAGAAGCTTTTGAAGCAAAAAGTGAGAATTTTTTGCCCCTGTATAAACCTTATGGGATTTTTGGCGCAGAATCGGCCTAGCCTATCTACTCTTCCCTCGTCTCAAGGTTTTAAATATTGCCACACTATCATCGATAGATTTACACGATGGCCGGAAGCAATTCCTTTAGTCGACAGCTCCGCTGAAAAGGTCACAGAGGCACTCTGCAGAGATTGGATTTCACGTTTTGGAGTTCCAGAGTTTATTATTACGGATCAGGGCCGTCAATTTGAATCTCATTTGTTCAAGGAACTTTCAAGCATTTTAGGATTTAAACGTAATCGAACCACTGCGTATCATCCGCAATCAAACGGTTTATTAGAACGATGGCATCGTACACTTAAAACCGCTATTATAGCTTACAATGCACGTTCTTGGTCGAAAGCGATGAAAGGTCATTTTACTAGGATTGCGAAATTCCTTAAAGGAAGAATTTTCAGCCGCTCCTACTGAACTGGTCTATGGCGAACCTTTAAGACTACCTACCGATTTCTTACAACAACCAGTAAATACTCTTCCTCAAAACAATATTATAAGATATATGGCAGCACTGCCTCGCGAGTTGCCTTCATCAGCCACCCAGCGCGCTCGCCGCTCCAGAAAGCAGATTTTAGTTCCTCGCCCTGAGCTGTCAGAATCTGAAACTTAACGACTCCTGGCTATTTCGCAATCTTATGCAATTCTCTCAACTACTCCAGTTCGACGCAGTCAACTTGCTCCGTGTAAAATCATTCTTATTATTAATAAAGTGAGCCATATAGCTCGTAGAAGTGTTAAATGTGTTTTACTAACTCTTAAACCACTTCATAGGTGACCCCGGCGTGATCGAAGCGGACAATTTTTCTCAAGCTGAAAAAATTTTTTTTCGGCCAAACTTTTTGCGATTCTACCCACTCGCGGTGTAATTAATTCCTGTTTGGGCATGTCTTTGGCGCACTCACCGCAACGTGGGGCTGATGGAGTACCTGTTGCGGGGATTCCGGCTATCTTCGAGCCCAGAGCTTCAGCTAACGAGCCACAGGCTCCGCTCGGCGAGCCGCGGCTCCTTTCCAATGAGGCACGAGCTGTTGCCGCCGGTTTTGGTGAGGGGGTTGAGGCGATTCACTACTGCAAGGTGCCGCCTTTCTGGGCAACAAGCCCAGACCTTTGGTTTTTTCAAGTGGAGTCGGTCTTCAAGGCAAACAACATCTACTCGGACGTGAGTAAATACCACCTTGTGGTCAGTGCTCTTTGCCCTGACGCCCTGCAGGAGGTGTCTGACATTCTGAGGACACCCCCAGGTAAGGGCAAGTATGTTAGTCTTAAATCTAAGCTTTTGGACCGGCTGTCGGATTCGGCTGATCGTCAGCTGCACAGAGCTCTCACGGAACTTGAGCTTGGGGAGAAAAGGCCCTCTCAGCTTCTCAGACAAATGAGGAGCCTGGCTGGTGATCGGGCCTCAGAGGACGTCCTTCGTGTCAGGTGGCTCGCTTTACTTCCTGGTAATGTGCAAAGCATCCTCAAAATTTTTAAAGCGACAACCCTCGATGACCTTGCTGCAGGGGCTGATTCCCTTATGGAAAATGGATCTGGTCCATCGGTTATGGCTTTGTCATCTCGGTCTGAGCGAACGCGTTCCCCGGTCGAACGGGCTGCTGACTCATCATCGAGCGCAATTTCGCAGGAGCTTGTTGAAATTAGGCGGTCATTGTCTCACCTCATTACACTCAACAGGGAGGTTCTCGGCAAGCTCTCAACCAACAGCAGTGCTCGTTCGCGTTCAATTTCTCGACCGCGAGCTGCGTCACCATCGCCCATTGGGGTGTGTTTCTTCCACAGCAAGTGGGGCGCTTCTGCTCGCAACTGCAAGCCGCCATATGCTTTCACCCAGCTCTCAAGCACTGCCCCGAATCCCACGGGAAACTAAATTCGCTGTCGTCAGTTCAGGCGGTTGGCGATAGCAACTTCAACAGCAAAATTACTACCGAATACCGCATATTCCTGCATGATCGTTCCACTCATATGAAGTTTTTGGTTGACTCGGGATCTGTCATCTCCATCGTGCCACGAGCATGGAAGGATCGCAACACGAAGCCTACAGACTTCAGACTCTTCGCTGCCAACAACACACCAATCAACACGTATGGCCAGCACACTCTCATCCTCAACCTTGGGATTCGACGCCCTCTTCGTTGGACCTTCGTCGTGGCTGATGTCAAGACGGCCATCATCGGAGCAGATCTCCTCACTCATTATGGTCTTCTCATTGACCTCAAAGGTCGTTGCCTTATTGACCGACTGACAAAGCTCACTGCCACGGGTCAGCTGCAGTCGGCCTTGGTACACAGCATCTCCACGGTGGCCCCGACGGACGACTCTGGTGAGGCCCTGGCTCCTGCTTACAGGCAGTTGCTCTGTAAATACATTGACATTACTAGGCCTACACTCATTTCTTCTATTAAAACACAAAATCCTGTTTCGCATCACATTCTCACTGCAGGTCCTCCAGTCGCAGAACGTCTGCGACGCCTCACGGGCGACAAGCTTAAGGCAGCCAAGGAGGACTTCGAGCTTCTGCTACACCACGGTGTAGTCCGCCCTTCAAGCAGTCAGTGGGCCAGCCCGGTATATATGGTGCCCAAGAAATCTGGAGGCTGGCGCACTACGGGTGATTTTAGACGGCTAAATAAACAGACCGTCCCGGATCGATACCCGATTCCATTCATTGAGGATGTGCTTCAGAGGTGCCATGGGCGTTGCATTTTCTCGACCATCGACTTGGTGAGAGCGTATCACCAGATTCCTGTGGCTGCAGAGGATGTTCATAAAACTGCTGTCACGACCCCCTTCGGGCTCTTTGAGTTCGTGGGAATGCCGCCTGGCCTACGCAATGATACTCAGACGTTCTAGCGACACATGGACAATATCCTGCGAGACATCCCTTTTGCGGCGTGTTATATAGACGACATCATCATTTTCTCGGAGGGTGCTGAGCAACATCAACGACACCTGGAGACTGTCTTCTCGGTTCTTCGGGACAATCACTTAACCATCAGCCCTGAGAAGTGTCAGCTTGGCAGGGATGAGGTGAACTTTCTGGGCTACACCATAAATAAACTTGGTTATAGGCCACCTCAGGACAAAATCCAGGCTATTCTGTCGTACCCGAGGCCAGAATCAGTCTCTGATCTTCGACGTTTCTTAGGCATGCTGAACTATTACCGTCGATGTATTCCGCATGCCTCCGAAATGCAAGCGCCTCTCAACACCTACCTCAAAGGAGCAAGAAAGCGTGACAAGCGCAAGATCAATTGGACCACTGACTCTGAGACTGCATTGACAAGATGCAAGGACAGCATTGCCACGGCTGTTGGGGCCTCACTTCTATCGCCTTCTGCCCCGCTGTCCCTTTCCACAGATGCCTCCGATTTTGCCATCGGTGCTGCTTTGGAGCAACTGGAGGATGACACCTGGAAACCGATTGGTTTTTTTTCTCGTAAGCTGAGTCCGGCGGAGACACGATATAGTACATATGACCGCAGGTATCAAATTCTTCAGGCATATTTTGGATGGTCGTTTCTTTGTCGTTAAAACGGATCATCGACCTCTTATCTACGCCTTTTCACAACGTTTAGACAAGGCTTCGCCTCGGCAGCTTCATCAGCTAAACTTCATATCTCAATTGACAACTGAGATCATTCACATCAACGGTGAAGCCAATGTGGTTGCGGATGCACTTTCGCGCATCAACACAATTTCTATGCCTCAGGTGTTAGATGCAGAGACCATTCATTCAGCCCAGCAAAATGATGAGGAGTTGGAAAAAATTAAGGGTCAGCGCTCTCTTGATTTGCAGCAGCGTGACATTGATGGCTATCCTCTTTACTGCAATGTTTTCGCCGGTCGAAACAAACCATTCATCCCGCACTCCCTTCGCAAACGCGCTTTCAACATCCAACATCCCAGTGGTCGAACCACTTCCCGACTTCTCAGAGAGAAATTCGTCTGACCAGGTCACGTGGATGCCTTCCGTGCCAGAGGTCCAAGGTTCAACGACACAATCGCATTGCCCCAATGCACATCGATGTGCCTGATAATCGTTTCGACCATGTACATCTGGACCTCATTGAGCTTCCCAGTGTCAAAGGTCTTCGCTACTGCCTCACCATGATAGATCGATTCTCAAGATGGCCTGCTGCGGTGCCACTTGCCAACATGGAGGCTGGCACGGTTGCTGCTGCGTTCTATGGGCACTGGATAGCCCAATATGGCACACCTCTTACCATCACAACAGATCAGGGAACCCAATTTGAGTCCAAATTGTTTGCAGCTCTGGCAAATTTGGTTGGAGCCACCAGGATACACACCACGCCCTATCGACCTCAGTCCAACGGCCTCATCGAGAGATGGCATCGCACCGTGAAGGCCGCTCTTATGTGCCATTCCCCAACACCTTGCCCTGATCTGCTGCCGACAGTCTTGCTTGGTCTGCGCACATGTTTTAAGGAGGACCTTGGTGCTTCTCCGGCTCAGCTGCTCTATGGTACAAGCCTCAGAATTCCGGGTGAATTTTTCGTCACCACGAGTCAGCCTGCCAATCCTGTCGCCTTTCTAGACAGGTTTCGAGAGCATATTAGGAAGCTGCGACCTACACCAACTGCTCATCACACGCAGCCACGCTGCTTCATTCTCAAGGACCTTCGCACTTGCTCTCACGTCTTTCTGAGGATAGATGCCATTCGACGACCCCTGGACCCTCCGTACTCCGGACCACATAAAGTGATCAGACGAGTCAATGATCGGGTTTTCATCATAGACATCAGGGGCTCTGAGAGGGCCATCTCAATTGACCGTCTCAAACCGGCCTTTTTCGTCAGCCCTGATCCTGTTCCTGCGCTTCAGACTCAGCCTGTCTCAGTCCCACAGGCGGACCCGGCTCCCACAAAAAGAGTTTCGTTCTCTTCCTCTTCGAGCCAGCTCACTGGAGGGGGAGTGGATGTAAAGTGAGCCATATAGCTCGTAGAAGTGTTAAATGTGTTTTACTAACTCTTAAACCACTTCAGATACTTACGAAATTTATTCGCAAAACTTCAGCCGGTTCCGACTTCCAACCATTCTAATGAAAAGATTTTCAAATTTAAAAGTTTAGACACTTGCTCGCAAAGCCCTTATGAAGGACCCTTTCCAATTGTTTCAAAAAGCAAAGATTATTTCACACTCCTTATCAAGGGAAAAGAAACTAACACTAGACATATACGTGTACGCCGACAATCTGCTACTGACAACTACGTACGGACAACCGACGGAGGTGCTTGGCAGGGCCCTACTGGCGATGGACTGGACTCTTCGCACTGAAGCAAAAATTCCGGCAGAGAAGAATGAATACATCGTCTTCTCTCGCAAAAGGGGACGAAGAAGTCCTTACAACTGACCGTATTAGAATCCTAGGCCTTGATTTCACCAGCCGACTCAACTGGTCCACCCACTGCAAAAATCTTGGGTTTGACAAGATAGCAAACCTCATCCGGTCCATCTCAGCCCGGGGCAACGGAGCACCGCTCCATGCAACTCTCCACATTGCCAAGACCATAATTCGCGGCTGCACAAATTATGCGCTCCCTGCCTTCGCCTCAACTGCCAAACCCAACCTCACCAGGGTGCAAACGGCAATCAACAAAACTTTAAGGGCAGCTTTTGGAGCTCTCTCCTCCACCCTGAACCAAGCCCTCTGGATTGAGGCTGGATTGCCGGACATCGAGAAGAGAGCTGAAATCGCGCGGATGAAAATTGTGGCCAAAAACTGGATGGATTGGCGAAGACCGCACCCCGGACCTTACAAGTCCTTAATAACGTCCATCCCGGACCTCGGACTACGTCGGCGCTGAAAGCAGCGCTACGACTCTCGACCAGGTTAGGCCTTTCGCTCCCATCCCCCTGCGAACCACCAGAGCCCCGGCCGACGATACAGGATATGGCACCCCGTTTAATCACATTCCCGTCTGGGAATAAGGGAAAGATACCGGCTGCCCAACACCGACAGCGACACCTCAAGCGCAGCTCTCGACTCCCTCACTGGAACAAGATTTACACAGATGGGTAAAGAACGGAGAATCAGGCATCGGCCGCTATAATCACATTCCGATCGGGCGCAGCGACGCACAGCTGTCGCTCCTTCATCCTCCATAGCCAGAGCTCCAGTTTTGAGGCGGAAGTCTGGGCCATCTGGAAAGCAGTGGAGCACTGCCACACCCTTACAGGCCACTTCATAATTTTTTCGGACTGCATGGCAGCTATCTAGGCACTCAATAACCCAGCCCCAGATGAGCCGATTATCGCTCAAATAAGATCAGCCATTATTAGCGCCAATGGTGGCCTCCTTGTAGAATGGGTGCCCGGTCACGTGGGGCAGGCGCCCCCCGACGAAACGCTTATAATCCCACCCCTAATTGGCTTTTTGTCGAGATGCAGCCTCCGAGCCATCAAAGGTAACCTTGAGGAAAGATGGCTAAACTCCGGACTGTTCTTGGCGGAACATTGGTCTTCCATAGCTCCCCCACTATACAACAAGGACATTTCAAGGAAAGAAGGATGCAGGATCTTCCGTGTTAGGTCAGGACACACCCTACTTACTAAGGGTCACATCTTCTCCAGAGGACCACAACGAGGTTGCGTGCGCTGCCAGTGCCCATTGACAATTAAGCATCTACTCGCCTGTGAGGACACCAAAGCGCTTTATGAACATGAGATGCCACAGATCCCGCAGAACCCTCAGAGCTCCTTAGATTACTAGCCAAGCTAGACATAACCGCTCTAATTTAGGTTTATTGTTTGTTGGCATTTGTTAGTTAGTCTAAGTGATTTGTATGGTTGTTCCTTTTGAATTAATTCATTTGCAATACTTAACCTAGTTAAAAAAAAAAACGTAACCAGAATTTAGTGAATAATTTTATTTTGCATTATATATAGGTTAGAATTTAAGTTTATGTGAATTAATTTAGTTCAATTCCATTCGTTCTGGAACTTATTACAGCATTGTACCTGAAATAAGTATTAGATTTATATTCTATCAGGATGCGCCATATGGGCATGGTTCTCGAGAGCGCTAGGTTAAGTGTAGAAATACAATTTATTGTAATTCTGCAATAAATAAATATTTATTTATTTATTTTATTTATTTATTGCAGAATTACAATAAATTGTATTTCTACACTTAACCTAGCGCTCTCGAGAACCATGCCCATATGGCGCATCCTGATAGAATATAAATCTAATAAGTATTTCAGGTACAATGCTGTAATAAGTTCCAGAAAGAATGGAATTGAACTAAATTAATTCACATAAACTTGAATTCTAACCTATATATAATGCAAAATAAAATTATTCACTAAATTCTGATTACATTTGGAATTTTAACTAGGTTAAGTATTGCAAATGAATAAATTCAAAAGGAGCAACCATACAAATCAGACTAACTAACTAACAAATGCCAACAAACAATAAACCTAAATTAGAGCAGTTATGTCTAGCTTGGCTAGTAATCTAAGGAGTTCTGAGGGTTCTGCGGGATCCAGCAGGGTTGAAGGTGGTGGCATCTCACGGTCATAAAGCGCTTTGGTGTCCTCACAGGCGAGTAGATGCTTAATTGTCAATGGGCACTGGCAACGCACGCAACCTCGTTGTGGTCCTCTGGAGAAGATGTGACCCTTAGTAAGTAGGGTGTGTCCTGACCTAACACGGAAGATCCTGCATCCATCTTTCCTTGAAATGTCCTTGTTGTATAGTGGGGGAGCTATGGAGGGCCAATGTTCCGCCAAGAACAATCCGGAGTTTAGCCATCTTTCCTCAAGGTCACCTTTGATGGCTCGGAGGCTGCATCTCGACAAAAAGCCAATTAGGGGTGGGATTATAAGCGTTTCGCCGGGAGGCCCCTGCGGGGCATTTTTTGCGGCCAAGTCTGCTAATTCGTTACCCCGGATACCCACGTGACCGGGCACCCATTCTACAAGGAGGCCACCATTGGCGCTAATAATGGCTGATCTTATTTGAGCGATAATCGGCTCATTTGGGGCTGGGTTATTGAGTGCATGGATGGCTGCCATGCAGTCCGAAAAAATTATGGAGTTGCCTGTAAGGGCGTGGCAGTACTCCACTGCTTTCCAGATGGCCCAGACTTCCGCCTCAAAACTGGAGCTCTGGCTATGGAGGATGAAGGAGCGACAGCTGTGCGCCGTTGCGCCCGATCGGAAAGTGATTATAGCGGCCGATGCCTGATCCTCCGTTCTCGACCCATCTGTGTAAATCTTGTTCCAGTGAGGGAGACGAGAGGTGCGCTCGAGGTGTCGCTGTCGGTGTTGGGCAGCCGGTATCTTTCCCTTATTCCCAGACGGGAATGTGATTAATCGGGGTGCCATATCCTGTATCGTCGGCCGGGGCTCTAGTGGTTCGCAGGGGGATGGGAGCGAAAGGCCTAAACTGGTCGAGAGTCGTAGAGCTGCTTTCAGCGCCGACGTAGTCCGAGGTCCGGGATGGACGTTATTAAGGACTTGTAAGGTCCGGTGGTGCGGTCTTCGCCAATCCATCCAGTTTTTGGCCACAATTTTTATCCGCGCGATTTCAGCTCTCTTCTCGATGTCCGGCAATCCAGCCTCAATCCAGAGGGCTTGGTTCGGGGTGGAGGGGAGAGCTCCAAAAGCTGCCCTTAAAGTTTTGTTGACTGCCGTTTGCACCCTGGTGAGGTTGGGTTTGGCAGTTGAGGCAAAGGTAGGGAGCGCATAATTTGTGCAGCCGCGAATTATGGTCTTGGCAATGTGGAGAGTTGCATGGAGCGGTGCGCCGTTGCCCCGGGCTGAGATGGACCGGATGAGGTTTGCTATCTTGTCAACCCTAATAGCAAGATTTTTGCAGTGGGTGGACCAGTTGAGTCGGCTGGTGAAATCGAGGCCTAGGATTCTAATATGGTCAGTTGTATGGACTTCTTCTTCCCCTATTGCTAGGGTCCGGCAGGCAGGTCTCCTTTTGCGAGAGAAGACGATGTATTCATTCTTCTCTACCGGAATTTTTGCTCCAGTGCGAAGAGTCCAATTATCCATCGCCAGTAGGGCCCTGCCAAGCACCTCCGTCGGTTGTCCGTCCGCAGTTGTCAGTAGCAGATTGTCGGCGTACACGTATATGTCTAGTCCGTGAATGTCTTGCAAGGAGGGGAGGAGGGACGAGAGGTAGGTATTGAAAAGCGATGTTGATAGAGGCGATCCTTGTGGTAGTGCGTTATTTAGTGATGTTCTTGATGAAGTAAAGCCGTTAATCCTTACCTGAAGGGAGCGGGAGGAGAGGAAGTTCTTAATCAGATGGATGAAGGGAGCATCAACGCCCCATACCTGGAGCTGTGCGGCAATAATATCCCATCTTACCCTGTCGTACGCCTTCTCGATGTCGGCAGATAGCAAGTAGAGCTCTCTTCCCTCATGAAAAGCGTCCATGACAGAATTCTCGAGCTCGAGCAGCAGCGAGGTGGTACCTCGATATCTCCTGAACCCGTGGACCCCGCCATTGGGTGCCATTGGCAAAGACATTCTTCTTACGGATAGGTACGAGGACCGCATTTTTCCATATGTGCGGAAAGATGCTTCTCCTCAGCATGGAATTATAAAGAGAGACTAGTCTCTCTTTGAAGGTGTCAGGGGCTTCTTTTATCATCCGGTAAGAGATTTTGTCTAGTCCTGGTGCCGAACCCTTACACTTGCTAAGCGTTACACTTAGTTCGTGAAGGGAGATCGGGAACGACAAGTTTCTATTGGGATCAGGGGAGTAGGGCCTGTCCGTGAAGGACCAGTTAGCTTTTGCCAGGTTTTGTTCTGGGCTAAAATTGCTGTCGTCGGAATAGCTGGCCCATGAATGGGCCAGCTGTTCGGCAATATTCATGGAGTCGGTATAGATCCTGCGGTCGACCGTCAAATTAGCGATTAGGCCCGGGGGCCTATTGCCGGAGATTGATTTGACACATGCATCGGCTAAACTAAGGCCAGGATCGATTGAACTAGCGAAGGTAGTCCAGGCTTGTTTCTTCGCTTCCTTAGTTTCTTTTTTTGACGTTGCCGATTTCCTACGATAATCGCGCAGGTTCTCATTCGTAGGATGCCTTTGGAATTTTGTCCAGGCCCTGTTCTTATCCCTGATGATTGAGAGGATGCGTGCGTTCATCCATACTGGTTGCGTCTTGGGGAGGGGGTTGGAGACAGGCATACTGCCCCCCGCTGCCGATCTGACCATTTTTGTAAGTTGTGCTGCCTCTTTGTTAATATTCGTGGATGGGGAGCGAAGGGAAGCTTCCGCCTTGATCAATTCCCTGAACTTGTTCCAGTCTGCCTTATGCTCCATAAATTTGGGCAAGGTCTTTGAAGCAGCTGTAGGAAAACCTGTTCTTATTATAATGGGGTAGTGGTCACTACCCTTTGGGCTGTCATGGGTGGTCCAGTCAAGACGGGGAGCTATGCGAGGAGGGGCTAGTGTGAGGTCTATGGAGGAATGGGTGCCTGCATGGGAAAGAAAGGTCGGGAATCCAGTGTTGAGCACGCATAGGGATCGATCCTCAATCCAGGCGGCAACCTGCCGCCCTCTAGAACTCCAATGCGTAGAGCCCCACAGTGGGCTGTGCGCGTTAAAGTCCCCACCGTAAATGGTGTTTTCAGGCAGCTGGCTCGCCAAGGCCTCAAGATCTTGGGTCGTAATCACCACTGAGTGCTCAAGGTAAAAGTTTGCAAATGTTAGGGGCTGGGGGGCGTTAATCGAGACAGCACAAGCTATGATGTTGGTATTAATACCAATTTCCTCGGCAGGAAGAGAGTTATGAACCAAAATGGCCACGCCACCATGCCTGCTCTCTCTCACGGAATTTGTACCAAAATAGGTGAAGGAACCCAGCCGTTCAGGCTGTTGTTCCACCAGGATGTTCGTTTCCTGGAGGAGAATGATGTGAGGTTTGTACTGGGAGATAAGGAGGTCCTGTTGTTATACAAACCTCTGATGTTCCATTGCAGAACTGTTAGGTCCCGAAATGGAGGAAGAGAGGTAGAGTTAAGGCTATAATTCATCAAAAATCACATTCCGCTCAGGGGGAATCTTCCCCTGAGTCGGGTTCTGAGTTGGTTGACTCAGAGGGTATAGTATATGTTCTGCCAAAAAGGGGACGAAATCCACCTGGAGGAACTGGTGTCATATCGACATCAGACGGGGTTGAAATCGAAGTGGCTTCGGGGTTATTTTGGGTGAGGCCCATTTCCACGCCTTCTATCTTATTGGGGGTACTGTATGAGTTTGGCGACGGGTTATTAGTGGCGTGATTAAAGGGGAGGGAGAGAGGGTCTGTGGCGTGGGTATCTCAGTCAAAGGTTTTGCTTTTTCGTGAGTTTTTGTTTATTTGTGAAGTTGTTGTACTTGTAGTAATGTGTTGTGTCATAGCGGAGGTACTTACATTTGGGCTGGTAATATTGTAGACGTTGGCGGCATTGTTGGCGCTGGGGCTAGAGTTGGTGTTGGTGATCTTGTTGTTGTTGCTGTTGGTGTTAGTGCCGGTGTTGGTGATGTTCCTGGTGATGGTGTTTTTGTTGTTGATGGAGATTTTGTTGTTGGTATTTTCCTTAGTACTGGCGTTCTTGTTGGAGACGCTGTTGCTGTTGCTGCTGTTGGTGGGGTTGTTGCTGGGTGTATGACCTCTGTTAGCGATGGTGTTGGAGGGCCTTGCGGCAGAGGTGCCTGAGATAGCTGCTTCCGCATATGAGGGTCCCGACTGCGGTTTGTATAGTGCGTAGTATTCCTTTTTGGCCTCGTACAATGAGCATTTCTTGACTGTTTTTATCCTCAAGATCTCTTTGGCCTTTAGGAATTCGGGACATTCTCTGTGTGAAGACGGGTGGGATTCGGCATTGCAATTCACGCAAAACAATCTCGTGCAGTCCTTTGCCTCATGAGGGCCTGGGTTGCCGCAATTGACGCAAGTCGCTGTTGTTTCTTTACACCACTTGGCCGTGTGGCCGAGCCGTTGGCAGTTCCTGCACCGCATGGGTGTAGGATAATATTCTTTTACTGGCAGGGTCGTCCACGCCCCCTGGATGTGCGATGGTACCTTGTAAGCATCAAAGGACAATATTAGTAGGCCGGTGGGTACCCTTTTTCCCGGCTCGTCGCCAGGGCGGGTAATTTGGATGACTTCGGTGATTCCTTGGTCCTTGAGTCCTTCAAGGATTTCCTCCTGGGACATTAATCTAAAGTCTGGTGAGTAAACCGTGCCCTTGACTGAATTTAATGTCTCATGCATCTTTATTGAAACTGGAATGCCTGCGATCTGGGTTGATTTGGTAAAAAGGTTTGCAACCCGTGCATTGTCCACCAAAAGCAGTAGCGATCCATCTCGAACGTAGCTTGCCTTGGAAAATTTTGTTGAAATGGCATCTACTCCCTTCCTCACCATGAAATGGTTGAACAATTTCAGTGGTTTATTTGGATCCGTAGACTGAATGAGGATATATTTGGGGTGGTTGTGCCCGTTATTAATAATAACAGGTTGCTCCGGGAGGGCCGGGAAGCTCTCGTGGAGCGCCATGGGTTTCGGTCTTTTTGTTGCTTGTTTGGTTTTCTTTGGGGCCTGTTGGTCTAGTAACCCAAACATATTGGCGTCGGCAGAGCCGGACGCCATCGCTGAGCACTCCGCCTACTTTCCGAGTTAGTTCTGTGCTTTTTCAACCAAGAAAATTAGTCCAAATTGTCTAACAGAAAAACGAGCGCACAGCTGATCAGCTGTCAATGACAGCTCACTACACGTGTTTGCACCACAGGCACTAACGGTCTCTGTGTGTTTTTCCCGGCTTCAAGAGAAGGCTCCCGCAGGAGAGCAGAATACGAAAAGACGTTCTTTCACTGAAAAAGCACTCTTCAAATCACTGGCTCCAGAAAACTTGCTAAAAACTCCAAAAATCCCAATAGATATCGACAAGCACTCGGCCACCGTCTGATCTTAACCAAGGTTGATCGCAGACTGAATAAATAAATAAATAAATAAATAAATAGAAACTAACATTTCTTTAAACAGACTTAAACCGTGCTATTCAGCGGAAAATGTTGACAATAATGTCAAGCCAAAAAGAGTACATTTTGAGTAATACATATATGTATATCAATCGAATTATTAAAATTTTCGCGGTAATATACCTATTCCGCTGGTGGGGGAGTATTGTAGCATCGTCGCACTTGTTGTTAGGTTTTGAAATAAACACTTTGAATTGCTATTTTTAAATTTTTATTTGACTGAAAATTGTATAGTGATCAAGTAGGTAGAAACAAATTGTAATTTTTGATTTTTATAAAAAATGTAAAAACAAGTTAGTCAGAAGAAAGGCATCAAGAGATCAAGTCTAAAAATATATTAACAAAAAGTCAATATTACATTTTATAAATTTATTAACAATCAAGTTCAGTATCGACCATAGTTAAGCCCGTGAACAAAATAAAACAAAAAATTAATAAAACAATAAAAAAATAATAAAATAATCTCAACGTTTTATTAAACAAAAATGGAGCACTGATAAGCCTCCATGGCTTTCCTCCCATTAACTCCATAAAATCTTCATAAGAGTCGCGTTTGTCACCGTTTTCAGAGCAAGTAGCACTAAATGTATTGTAATTTTCAAGAGAAGCCTTCTGCAGCACTCCTTTGTCCATTTTTAGACTGTATGTGATCAATTTAGTGTAAAACTAGCAGAAATGTGCAATAAAAATAGGGTTTGTCAACGTTTTCAGAGCAAGTAGCACTAAATGTATTGTAATTTTCAAGAGAAGCCTTCTGCAGCACTCCTTTGTTCATTTTTAGACTGTATGTGATCAATTTAGTGTACAACCAGCACAAATATTCATAAAAATCGCGTTTGTCACCGTTTTCAGAGCAAGTAGCACTAAATGTATTGTAATTTTCAAGAGTAGCCTTCGGCAGCTCTCCTTTGTGCATTTTTAGACTGCATGTGATCGATTTAGTGTACAACTAGCAGAAATATTCATAAAAATCGCGTGTCACCGTTTTCAGAGCAAGTAGCACTAAATGTATTGTAATTTTCAAGAGAAGCCTTCTGCAGCACTCCTTTGTTCATTTTTAGACTGTATGTGATCAATTTAGTGTAAAACTAGCAGAAATGTGCAATAAAAATAGGGTTTGTCAACGTTTTCAGAGCAAGTAGCACTAAATGTATTGTAATTTTCAAGAGAAGCCTTCTGCAGCACTCCTTTGTTCATTTTTAGACTGTATGTGATCAATTTAGTGTACAACCAGCACAAATATTCATAAAAATCGCGTTTGTCACCGTTTTCAGAGCAAGTAGCACTAAATGTATTGTAATTTTCAAGAGTAGCCTTCGGCAGCTCTCCTTTGTGCATTTTTAGACTGCATGTGATCGATTTAGTGTACAACTAGCAGAAATATTCATAAAAATCGCGTGTCACCGTTTTCAGAGCAAGTAGCACTAAATGTATTGTAATTTTCAAGAGAAGCCTTCTGCAGCACTCCTTTGTCCATTTTTAGACTGTATGTGATCAATTTAGTGTACAACAACCAGCAGAAATATTCATAAAAATCGCGCTTGTCACCGTTTTCAGAGCAAGTAGTACTAAATGTATTGTAATTTTCAAGAGTAGCCTTCCGCAGCACTCCTTTGTCCAATTTTAGACTGTATGTGATCAATTTTGTGTAAATATAGCAGAAATATTCATAAAAATCGCGCTTGTCCGCGTTTTCAGAGCAAGTAGCACTAAATGTATTGTAATTTTCAAGAGAAGCCTTCTGCAGCACTCCTTTGTCCATTTTTAGACTGTATGTGATCAATTTAGTGTACAACTAGCAGAAATATTCATAAAAATCGCGTGTCACCGTTTTCAGAGCAAGTAGCACTAAATGTATTGTAATTTTCAAGAGAAGCCTTCTGCAGCACTCCTTTGTCCATTTTTAGATTGTATGTGATCAATTTAGTGTACAACAACTAGCAGAAATATTCATAAAACTCGCGCTTGTCACCGTTTTCAGAGCAAGTAGAACTAAGTACTGTAATATTCAAGAGTAGCCTTTTGCAGCACTTCTTTGTCCATTTTTAGACTGTATGTGATCAATTTAGAGTAAAAATAGCAGAAATATTCATAAAAATCGCGCTTGTCACCGTTTTCAGAGAAAGTAGCACTAAATGTATTGTAATTTTCAAGAGAAGCCTTCGGCAGCTCTCCTTTGTGCATTTTTAGACTGTATGTGATCGATTTAGTGTAAATATAGCAGAAATATTCATAAAAATCGCGCTTGTCCGCGTTTTCAGAGCAAGTAGCACTAAATGTATTGTAATTTTCAAGAGAAGCCTTCTGCAGCACTCCTTTGTCCATTTTTAGACTGTATGTGATCAATTTAGTGTACAACAACTAGCAGAAATATTCATAAAACTCGCGCTTGTCACCGTTTTCAGAGCAAGTAGAACCAAGTACTGTAATTTTCACGAGTAGCCTTCTGCAGCACTCCTTTGTCCATTTTTAGACTGTATGTGATCAATTTAGAGTAAAAATAGCAGAAATATTCATAAAAATCGCGCTTGTCACCGTTTTCAGAGAAAGTAGTACTAAATGTATTGTAATTTTCAAGAGTAGCCTTCCGCAGCACTCCTTTGTCCAATTTTAGACTGTATGTGATCAATTTTGTGTAAATATAGCAGAAATATTCATAAAAATCGCGCTTGTCCGCGTTTTCAGAGCAAGTAGCACTAAATGTATTGTAATTTTCAAGAGAAGCCTTCTGCAGCACTCCTTTGTCCATTTTTAGACTGTATGTGATCAATTTAGTGTACAACTAGCAGAAATATTCATAAAAATCGCGTGTCACCGTTTTCAGAGCAAGTAGCACTAAATGTATTGTAATTTTCAAGAGAAGCCTTCTGCAGCACTCCTTTGTTCATTTTTAGACTGTATGTGATCAATTTAGTGTACAACAACTAGCAGAAATATTCATAAAACTCGCGCTTGTCACCGTTTTCAGAGAAAGTAGCACTAAATGTATTGTAATTTTCAAGAGAAGCCTTCGGCAGCTCTCCTTTGTGCATTTTTAGACTGTATGTGAGCGATTTAGTGTAAAAATAACAGAAATATTCATAAAAATCGCGTCTGACACCGTTTCCAGAGCAAGTAGCACTAAATGTATTGTAATTTTCAAGAGTAGCCTTCTGCAGCACTCCTTTGTCCATTTTTAGACTGTATGTGATCAATTTAGTGTACAACTAGCAGAAATATTCATAAAAATCGCGTGTCACCGTTTTCAGAGCAAGTAGCACTAAATGTATTGTAAATTTTCAAGAGAAGCCTTCTGCAGCACTCCTTTGTCCATTTTTAGACTGTATGTGATCAATTTAGTGTACAACAACTAGCAGAAATATTCATAAAACTCGCGCTTGTCACCGTTTTCAGAGCAAGTAGAACTAAGTACTGTAATTTTCAAGAGTAGCCTTCTGCAGCACTCCTTTGTCCATTTTTAGACTGTATGTGATCAATTGAGAATAAAAATAGCAGAAATATTCATAAAAATCGCGCTTGTCACCGTTTTCAGAGCAAGTAGCACTAAATGTATTGTAATTTTCAAGAGAAGCCTTCTGCAGCACTCCTTTGTCCATTTTTAGACTGTATGTGATCAATTTAGTGTACAACAACTAGCAGAAATATTCATAAAACTCGCGCTTGTCACCGTTTTCAGAGCAAGTAGAACTAAGTACTGTAATATTCAAGAGTAGCCTTTTGCAGCACTCCTTTGTCCATTTTTAGACTGTATGTGATCAATTTAGAGTAAAAATAGCAGAAATATTCATAAAAATCGCGCTTGTCACCGTTTTCAGAGAAAGTAGCACTAAATGTATTGTAATTTTCAAGAGAAGCCTTCTGCAGCACTCCTTTGTTCATTTGTAGACTGTATGTGATCGATTTAGTGTAAATATAGAAGAAATATTCATAAAAATCGCGCTTGTCCGCGTTTTCAGAGCAAGTAGCACTAAATGTATTGTAATTTTCAAGAGTAGCCTTCGGCAGCTCTCCTTTGTGCATTTTTAGACTGTATGTGAGCGATTTAGTGTAAAAATAACAGAAATATTCATAAAAATCACGTCTGACACCGTTTCCAGAGCAAGTAGCACTAAATGTATTGTAATATTCAAGAGTAGCCTTCTGCAGCACTCCTTTGTCCATTTTTAGACTGTATGTGATCAATTTAGTGTACAACTAGCAGAAATATTCATAAAAATCGCGTGTCACCGTTTTCAGGGCAAGTAGCACTAAATGTATTGTAATTTTCAAGAGAAGCCTTCTGCAGCACTCCTTTGTTCATTTGTAGACTGTATGTGATCGATTTAGTGTAAATATAGAAGAAATATTCATAATAATCGCGTGTCACCGTTTTCAGAGCAAGAAGCACTAAATGTATTGTAATTTTCAAGAGAAGCCTTCTGCATTTTTAGACTGTATGTTGTCCATTTTTAGACTGTATGTGATCAATTTAGAGTAAAAATAGCAGAAATATTCATAAAAATCGCGCTTGTCACCGTTTTCAGAGAAAGTAGAACTAAATGTATTGTAATTTTCAAGAGAAGCCTTCTGCAGCACTCCTTTGTTCATTTGTAGACTGTATGTGATCGATTTAGTGTAAATATAGAAGAAATATTCATAAAAATCGCGCTTGTCCGCGTTTTCAGAGCAAGTAGCACTAAATGTATTGTAATTTTCAAGAGTAGCCTTCGGCAGCTCTCCTTTGTGCATTTTTAGACTGTATGTGATCAATTTAGAGTAAAAATAGCAGAAATATTCATAAAAATCGCGCTTGTCACCGTTTTCAGAGAAAGTAGCACTAAATGTATTGTAATTTTCAAGAGAAGCCTTCTGCAGCACTCCTTTGTTCATTTTTAGACTGTATGTGATCAATTTTGTGTAAAAATAACAGAAATATTCATAATAATCGCGTGTCACCGTTTTCAGAGCAAGAAGCACTAAATGTATTGTAATTTTCAAGAGAAGCCTTCTGCAGCACTCCTTTGTTCATTTGTAGACTGTATGTGATCGATTTAGTGTAAATATAGCAGAAATATTCATAAAAATCGCGCTTGTCCGCGTTTTCAGAGCAAGTAGCACTAAATGTATTGTAATTTTCAAGAGTAGTCTTCTGCAGCACTCCTTTGTCCATTTTTAGACTGTATGTGATCAATTTAGTGTACAACTAGCAGAAATATTCATAAAAATCGCGTGTCACCGTTTTCAGAGCAAGTAGCACTAAATGTATTGTAATTTTCAAGAGAAGCCTTCTGCAGCACTCCTTTGTCCATTTTTAGACTGTATGTGATCAATTTAGTGTACAACAACTAGCAGAAATATTCATAAAACTCGCGCTTGTCACCGTTTTCAGAGCAAGTAGAACTAAGTACTGTAATTTTCAAGAGTAGCCTTCTGCAGCACTCCTTTGTCCATTTTTAGACTGTATGTGATCAATTTAGAGTAAAAATAGCAGAAATATTCATAAAAATCGCGCTTGTCACCGTTTTCAGAGAAAGTAGTACTAAATGTATTGTAATTTTCAAGAGTAGCCTTCCGCAGCACTCCTTTGTCCAATTTTAGACTGTATGTGATCAATTTTGTGTAAATATAGCAGAAATATTCATAAAAATCGCGCTTGTCCGCGTTTTCAGAGCAAGTAGCACTAAATGTATTGTAATTTTCAAGAGAAGCCTTCTGCAGTACTCCATTGTCCATTTTTAGACTGTATGTGATCAATTTAGTGTACAACTAGCAGAAATATTCATAAAAATCGCGTGTCACCGTTTTCAGAGCAAGTAGCACTAAATGTATTGTAATTTTCAAGAGAAGCCTTCTGCAGCACTCCTTTGTCCATTTTTAGACTGTATGTGATCAATTTAGTGTACAACAACTAGCAGAAATATTCATAAAACTCGCGCTTGTCACCGTTTTCAGAGCAAGTAGAACTAAGTACTGTAATATTCAAGAGTAGCCTTTTGCAGCACTTCTTTGTCCATTTTTAGACTGTATGTGATCAATTTAGAGTAAAAATAGCAGAAATATTCATAAAAATCGCGCTTGTCACCGTTTTCAGAGAAAGTAGCACTAAATGTATTGTAATTTTCAAGAGAAGCCTTCGGCAGCTCTCCTTTGTGCATTTTTAGACTGTATGTGAGCGATTTAGTGTAAAAATAACAGAAATATTCATAAAAATCGCGTCTGACACCGTTTCCAAAGCAAGTAGCACTAAATGTATTGTAATTTTCAAGAGTAGCCTTCTGCAGCACTCCTTTGTCCATTTTTAGACTGTATGTGATCAATTTAGTGTACAACTAGCAGAAATATTCATAAAACTCGCGCTTGTCACCGTTTTCAGAGAAAGTAGCACTAAATGTATTGTAATTTTCAAGAGAAGCCTTCTGCAGCACTCCTTTGTTCATTTGTATACTGTATGTGATCGATTTAGTGTAAATATAGAAGAAATATTCATAATAATCGCTTGTCACCGTTTTCAGAGCAAGAAGCACTAAATGTATTGTAATTTTCAAGAGAAGCCTTCTGCAGCACTCCTTTGTCCATTTTTAGACTGTATGTGATCAATTTAGAGTAAACATAGCAGAAATATTCATAAAAATCGCGCTTGTCACCGTTTTCAGAGAAAGTAGCACTAAATGTATTGTAATTTTCAAGAGAAGCCTTCTGCAGCACTCCTTTGTTCATTTTTAGACTGTATGTGATCAATTTAGTGTACAACAACTAGCAGAAATATTCATAAAACTCGCGCTTGTCACCGTTTTCAGAGCAAGTAGCACTAAATGTATTGTAAATTTTCAAGAGAAGCCTTCTGCAGCACTCCTTTGTCCATTTTTAGACTGTATGTGATCAATTTAGTGTACAACAACTAGCAGAAATATTCATAAAACTCGCGCTTGTCACCGTTTTCAGAGCAAGTAGAACTAAGTACTGTAATTTTCAAGAGTAGCCTTCTGCAGCACTCCTTTGTCCATTTTTAGACTGTATGTGATCAATTGAGAATAAAAATAGCAGAAATATTCATAAAAATCGCGCTTGTCACCGTTTTCAGAGAAAGTTGCACTAAATGTATTGTAATTTTCAAGAGTAGCCTTCGGCAGCTCTCCTTTGTGCATTTTTAGACTGTATGTGATCGATTTAGTGTAAAAATAACAGAAATATTCATAAAAATCGCGTCTGACACCGTTTCCAGAGCAAGTAGCACTAAATGTATTGTAATTTTCAAGAGAAGCCTTCTGCAGCACTCCTTTGTCCATTTTTAGACTGTATGTGATCAATTTAGTGTACAACAACTAGCAGAAATATTCATAAAACTCGCGCTTGTCACCGTTTTCAGAGCAAGTAGAACTAAGTACTGTAATTTTCAAGAGTAGCCTTCTGCAGCACTCCTTTGTCCATTTTTAGACTGTATGTGATCAATTTAGAGTAAAAATAGCAGAAATATTCATAAAAATCGCGCTTGTCACCGTTTTCAGAGAAAGTAGTACTAAATGTATTGTACTTTTCAAGAGTAGCCTTCTGCAGCACTCCTTTGTCCATTTTTAGACTGTATGTGATCAATTTAGTGTAAAACTAGCAGAAATAATCATAAAAATCGCGTTTGTCACCGTTTTCAGAGCAAGTAGCACTAAATGTATTGTAATTTTCAAGAGTAGCCTTCGGCAGCTCTCCTTTGTGCATTTTTAGACTGTATGTGATCGATTTAGTGTAAATATAGAAGAAATATTCATAAAAATCGCGCTTGTCCGCGTTTTCAGAGCAAGTAGCACTAAATGTATTGTAATTTTCAAGAGTAGCCTTCGGCAGCTCTCCTTTGTGCATTTTTAGACTGTATGTGAGCGAATTAGTGTAAAAATAACAGAAATATTCATAAAAATCGCGTCTGACACCGTTTCCAGAGCAAGTAGCACTAAATGTATTGTAATTTTCAAGAGTAGCCTTCTGCAGCACTCCTTTGTCCATTTTTAGACTGTATGTGATCAATTTAGAGTAAAAATAGCAGAAATATTCATAAAAATCGCGCTTGTCACCGTTTTCAGAGAAAGTTGCACTAAATGTATTGTAATTTTCAAGAGTAGCCTTCGGCAGCTCTCCTTTGTGCATTTTTAGACTGTATGTGATCGATTTAGTGTAAAAATAACAGAAATATTCATAAAAATCGCGTCTGACACCGTTTCCAGAGCAAGTAGCACTAAATGTATTGTAATTTTCAAGAGAAGCCTTCTGCAGCACTCCTTTGTCCATTTTTAGACTGTATGTGATCAATTTAGTGTACAACAACTAGCAGAAATATTCATAAAACTCGCGCTTGTCACCGTTTTCAGAGAAAGTAGCACTAAATGTATTGTAATTTTCAAGAGTAGCCTTCTGCAGCACTCCTTTGTCCATTTTTAGACTGTATGTGATCAATTTAGTGTACAACTAGCAGAAATATTCATAAAAATCGCGTCTGACACTGTTTCCAGAGCAAGTAGCACTAAATGTGTAATTTTCAAGAGTAGCCTTCTGCAGCACTCCTTTGTCCATTTTTAGACTGCATGTGATCAATTTAGTGTACAACTAGCAGAAATAT
Source organism: Machimus atricapillus (assembly GCA_933228815.1). Taxonomy (NCBI): domain Eukaryota; kingdom Metazoa; phylum Arthropoda; class Insecta; order Diptera; family Asilidae; genus Machimus; species Machimus atricapillus. The sequence continues at coordinate 11,415,602 of OW121788.1, forward strand.
TCATAAAAATCGCGTGTCACCGTTTTCAGAGCAAGTAGCACTAAATGTATTGTAATTTTCAAGAGAAGCCTTCTGCAGCACTCCTTTGTTCATTTTTAGACTGTATGTGATCAATTTTGTGTAAAAATAACAAATATTCATAAAAATCGCGTCTGACACCGTTTCCAGAGCAAGTAGCACTAAATGTACTGTAATTTTCAAGAGTAGCCTTCTGCAGCACTCCTTTGTCCATTTTTAGACTGTATGTGATCAATTTAGAGTAAAAATAGCAGAAATATTCATAAAAATCGCGCTTGTCACCGTTTTCAGAGCAAGTAGCACTAAATGTATTGTAATTTTCAAGAGTAGTATTCCGCAGCACTCCTTTGTCCATTGTTAGACTGTATGTGATCAATTTTGTGTAAAAATATAGAAATTTTCATAAAAATTACGCTTGTCACCGTTTTCAGAGCAAGTAGCACTAAATGTATTGTAATTTTCAAGAGAAGCCTTCTGCAGCACTCCTTTGTCCATTTTTAGACTGTATGTGATCAATTTAGTGTACAACTAGCAGAAATATTCATAAAAATCGCGTGTTATCCGTTTTCAGAGCAAGTAGCACTAAATGTACTGTAATTTTCAAGAGTAGCCTTCTGCAGCACTCCTTTGTCTATTTTTAGACTGTATGTGATCAATTTAGAGTAAAAATAGCAGAAATATTCATAAAAATCGCGCTTGTCACCGTTTTCAGAGCAAGTAGCACTAAATGTACTGTAATTTTCAAGAGTAGCCTTCTGCAGCACTCCTTTGTCCATTTTTAGACTGTATGAGATCAATTTAGTGTAAAACTAGCAGAAATAATCATAAAAATCGCGTTTGTCACCGTTTTCAGAGCAAGTAGCACTAAATGTATTGTAATTTTCAAGAGTAGCCTTCGGCAGCTCTCCTTTGTGCATTTTTAGACTGTATGTGATCGATTTAGTGTAAATATAGAAGAAATATTCATAAAAATCGCGCTTGTCCGCGTTTTCAGAGCAAGTAGCACTAAATGTATTGTAATTTTCAAGAGTAGCCTTCGGCAGCTCTCCTTTGTGCATTTTTAGACTGTATGTGAGCGAATTAGTGTAAAAATAACAGAAATATTCATAAAAATCGCGTCTGACACCGTTTCCAGAGCAAGTAGCACTAAATGTATTGTAATTTTCAAGAGTAGCCTTCTGCAGCACTCCTTTGTCCATTTTTAGACTGTATGTGATCAATTTAGTGTACAACTAGCAGAAATATTCATAAAAATCCCGTGTCACCGTTTTCAGAGCAAGTAGCACTAAATGTATTGTAATTTTCAAGAGAAGCCTTCTGCAGCACTCCTTTGTTCATTTTTAGACTGTATGTGATCGATTTAGTGTAAATATAGAAGAAATATTCATAATAATCGCGTGTCACTGTTTTCAGAGCAAGAAGCACTAAATGTATTGTAATTTTCAAGAGAAGCCTTCTGCAGCACTCCTTTGTCCATTTTTAGACTGTATGTGATCAATTTAGAGTAAAAATAGCAGAAATATTCATAAAAATCGCGCTTGTCACCGTTTTCAGAGAAAGTTGCACTAAATGTATTGTAATTTTCAAGAGTAGCCTTCTGCAACACTCCTTTGTTCATTTTTAGACTGTATGTGATTAATTTAGTGTACAACAACTAGCAGAAATATTCATAAAACTCGCGCTTGTCACCGTTTTCAGAGCAAGTAGAACTAAGTACTGTAATTTTCAAGAGTAGCCTTCTGCAGCACTCCTTTGTCCATTTTTAGACTGTATGTGATCAATTTAGAGTAAAAATAGCAGAAATATTCATAAAAATCGCGCTTGTCACCGTTTTCAGAGAAAGTTGCACTAAATGTATTGTAATTTTCAAGAGTAGCCTTCGGCAGCTCTCCTTTGTGCATTTTTAGACTGTATGTGATCGATTTAGTGTAAAAATAACAGAAATATTCATAAAAATCGCGTCTGACACCGTTTCCAGAGCAAGTAGCACTAAATGTATTGTAATTTTCAAGAGAAGCCTTCTGCAGCACTCCTTTGTCCATTTTTAGACTGTATGTGATCAATTTAGTGTACAACAACTAGCAGAAATATTCATAAAACTCGCGCTTGTCACCGTTTTCAGAGAAAGTAGCACTAAATGTATTGTAATTTTCAAGAGTAGCCTTCTGCAGCACTCCTTTGTCCATTTTTAGACTGTATGTGATCAATTTAGTGTACAACTAGCAGAAATATTCATAAAAATCGCGTCTGACACTGTTTCCAGAGCAAGTAGCACTAAATGTGTAATTTTCAAGAGTAGCCTTCTGCAGCACTCCTTTGTCCATTTTTAGACTGCATGTGATCAATTTAGTGTACAACTAGCAGAAATATTCATAAAAATCGCGTGTCACCGTTTTCAGAGCAAGTAGCACTAAATGTATTGTAATTTTCAAGAGAAGCCTTCTGCAGCACTCCTTTGTTCATTTTTAGACTGTATGTGATCAATTTTGTGTAAAAATAACAAATATTCATAAAAATCGCGTCTGACACCGTTTCCAGAGCAAGTAGCACTAAATGTACTGTAATTTTCAAGAGTAGCTTCTGCAGCACTCCTTTGTCCATTTTTAGACTGTATGTGATCAATTTAGAGTAAAAATAGCAGAAATATTCATAAAAATCGCGCTTGTCACCGTTTTCAGAGCAAGTAGCACTAAATGTATTGTAATTTTCAAGAGTAGTATTCCGCAGCACTCCTTTGTCCATTGTTAGACTGTATGTGATCAAGTTTGTGTAAAAATATAGAAATTTTCATAAAAATTACGCTTGTCACCGTTTTCAGAGCAAGTAGCACTAAATGTATTGTAATTTTCAAGAGAAGCCTTCTGCAGCACTCCTTTGTTCATTTTTAGACTGTATGTGATCAATTTTGTGTAAAAATAACAAATATTCATAAAAATCGCGTCTGACACCGTTTCCAGAGCAAGTAGCACTAAATGTATTGTAATTTTCAAGAGTAGCCTTCTGCAGCACTCCTTTGTTCATTTTTAGACTGTATGTGATCAATTTAGTGTACAACTAGCAGAAATATTCATAAAAATCGCGTGTTATCCGTTTTCAGAGCAAGTAGCACTAAATGTACTGTAATTTTCAAGAGTAGCCTTCTGCAGCACTCCTTTGTCCATTTTTAGACTGTATGTGATCAATTGAGAATAAAAATAGCAGAAATATTCATAAAAATCGCGCTTGTCACCGTTTTCAGAGCAAGTAGCACTAAATGTATTGTAATTTTCAAGAGAAGCCTTCTGCAGCACTCCTTTGTCCATTTTTAGACTGTATGTGATCAATTTAGTGTACAACAACTAGCAGAAATATTCATAAAACTCGCGCTTGTCACCGTTTTCAGAGCAAGTAGAACTAAGTACTGTAATATTCAAGAGTAGCCTTTTGCAGCACTCCTTTGTCCATTTTTAGACTGTATGTGATCAATTTAGAGTAAAAATAGCAGAAATATTCATAAAAATCGCGCTTGTCACCGTTTTCAGAGAAAGTAGCACTAAATGTATTGTAATTTTCAAGAGAAGCCTTCTGCAGCACTCCTTTGTTCATTTGTAGACTGTATGTGATCGATTTAGTGTAAATATAGAAGAAATATTCATAAAAATCGCGCTTGTCCGCGTTTTCAGAGCAAGTAGCACTAAATGTATTGTAATTTTCAAGAGTAGCCTTCGGCAGCTCTCCTTTGTGCATTTTTAGACTGTATGTGAGCGATTTAGTGTAAAAATAACAGAAATATTCATAAAAATCACGTCTGACACCGTTTCCAGAGCAAGTAGCACTAAATGTATTGTAATATTCAAGAGTAGCCTTCTGCAGCACTCCTTTGTCCATTTTTAGACTGTATGTGATCAATTTAGTGTACAACTAGCAGAAATATTCATAAAAATCGCGTGTCACCGTTTTCAGGGCAAGTAGCACTAAATGTATTGTAATTTTCAAGAGAAGCCTTCTGCAGCACTCCTTTGTTCATTTGTAGACTGTATGTGATCGATTTAGTGTAAATATAGAAGAAATATTCATAATAATCGCGTGTCACCGTTTTCAGAGCAAGAAGCACTAAATGTATTGTAATTTTCAAGAGAAGCCTTCTGCATTTTTAGACTGTATGTTGTCCATTTTTAGACTGTATGTGATCAATTTAGAGTAAAAATAGCAGAAATATTCATAAAAATCGCGCTTGTCACCGTTTTCAGAGAAAGTAGAACTAAATGTATTGTAATTTTCAAGAGAAGCCTTCTGCAGCACTCCTTTGTTCATTTGTAGACTGTATGTGATCGATTTAGTGTAAATATAGAAGAAATATTCATAAAAATCGCGCTTGTCCGCGTTTTCAGAGCAAGTAGCACTAAATGTATTGTAATTTTCAAGAGTAGCCTTCGGCAGCTCTCCTTTGTGCATTTTTAGACTGTATGTGATCAATTTAGAGTAAAAATAGCAGAAATATTCATAAAAATCGCGCTTGTCACCGTTTTCAGAGAAAGTAGCACTAAATGTATTGTAATTTTCAAGAGAAGCCTTCTGCAGCACTCCTTTGTTCATTTTTAGACTGTATGTGATCAATTTTGTGTAAAAATAACAGAAATATTCATAATAATCGCGTGTCACCGTTTTCAGAGCAAGAAGCACTAAATGTATTGTAATTTTCAAGAGAAGCCTTCTGCAGCACTCCTTTGTTCATTTGTAGACTGTATGTGATCGATTTAGTGTAAATATAGCAGAAATATTCATAAAAATCGCGCTTGTCCGCGTTTTCAGAGCAAGTAGCACTAAATGTATTGTAATTTTCAAGAGTAGTCTTCTGCAGCACTCCTTTGTCCATTTTTAGACTGTATGTGATCAATTTAGTGTACAACTAGCAGAAATATTCATAAAAATCGCGTGTCACCGTTTTCAGAGCAAGTAGCACTAAATGTATTGTAATTTTCAAGAGAAGCCTTCTGCAGCACTCCTTTGTCCATTTTTAGACTGTATGTGATCAATTTAGTGTACAACAACTAGCAGAAATATTCATAAAACTCGCGCTTGTCACCGTTTTCAGAGCAAGTAGAACTAAGTACTGTAATTTTCAAGAGTAGCCTTCTGCAGCACTCCTTTGTCCATTTTTAGACTGTATGTGATCAATTTAGAGTAAAAATAGCAGAAATATTCATAAAAATCGCGCTTGTCACCGTTTTCAGAGAAAGTAGTACTAAATGTATTGTAATTTTCAAGAGTAGCCTTCCGCAGCACTCCTTTGTCCAATTTTAGACTGTATGTGATCAATTTTGTGTAAATATAGCAGAAATATTCATAAAAATCGCGCTTGTCCGCGTTTTCAGAGCAAGTAGCACTAAATGTATTGTAATTTTCAAGAGAAGCCTTCTGCAGTACTCCATTGTCCATTTTTAGACTGTATGTGATCAATTTAGTGTACAACTAGCAGAAATATTCATAAAAATCGCGTGTCACCGTTTTCAGAGCAAGTAGCACTAAATGTATTGTAATTTTCAAGAGAAGCCTTCTGCAGCACTCCTTTGTCCATTTTTAGACTGTATGTGATCAATTTAGTGTACAACAACTAGCAGAAATATTCATAAAACTCGCGCTTGTCACCGTTTTCAGAGCAAGTAGAACTAAGTACTGTAATATTCAAGAGTAGCCTTTTGCAGCACTTCTTTGTCCATTTTTAGACTGTATGTGATCAATTTAGAGTAAAAATAGCAGAAATATTCATAAAAATCGCGCTTGTCACCGTTTTCAGAGAAAGTAGCACTAAATGTATTGTAATTTTCAAGAGAAGCCTTCGGCAGCTCTCCTTTGTGCATTTTTAGACTGTATGTGAGCGATTTAGTGTAAAAATAACAGAAATATTCATAAAAATCGCGTCTGACACCGTTTCCAAAGCAAGTAGCACTAAATGTATTGTAATTTTCAAGAGTAGCCTTCTGCAGCACTCCTTTGTCCATTTTTAGACTGTATGTGATCAATTTAGTGTACAACTAGCAGAAATATTCATAAAACTCGCGCTTGTCACCGTTTTCAGAGAAAGTAGCACTAAATGTATTGTAATTTTCAAGAGAAGCCTTCTGCAGCACTCCTTTGTTCATTTGTATACTGTATGTGATCGATTTAGTGTAAATATAGAAGAAATATTCATAATAATCGCTTGTCACCGTTTTCAGAGCAAGAAGCACTAAATGTATTGTAATTTTCAAGAGAAGCCTTCTGCAGCACTCCTTTGTCCATTTTTAGACTGTATGTGATCAATTTAGAGTAAACATAGCAGAAATATTCATAAAAATCGCGCTTGTCACCGTTTTCAGAGAAAGTAGCACTAAATGTATTGTAATTTTCAAGAGAAGCCTTCTGCAGCACTCCTTTGTTCATTTTTAGACTGTATGTGATCAATTTAGTGTACAACAACTAGCAGAAATATTCATAAAACTCGCGCTTGTCACCGTTTTCAGAGCAAGTAGCACTAAATGTATTGTAAATTTTCAAGAGAAGCCTTCTGCAGCACTCCTTTGTCCATTTTTAGACTGTATGTGATCAATTTAGTGTACAACAACTAGCAGAAATATTCATAAAACTCGCGCTTGTCACCGTTTTCAGAGCAAGTAGAACTAAGTACTGTAATTTTCAAGAGTAGCCTTCTGCAGCACTCCTTTGTCCATTTTTAGACTGTATGTGATCAATTGAGAATAAAAATAGCAGAAATATTCATAAAAATCGCGCTTGTCACCGTTTTCAGAGAAAGTTGCACTAAATGTATTGTAATTTTCAAGAGTAGCCTTCGGCAGCTCTCCTTTGTGCATTTTTAGACTGTATGTGATCGATTTAGTGTAAAAATAACAGAAATATTCATAAAAATCGCGTCTGACACCGTTTCCAGAGCAAGTAGCACTAAATGTATTGTAATTTTCAAGAGAAGCCTTCTGCAGCACTCCTTTGTCCATTTTTAGACTGTATGTGATCAATTTAGTGTACAACAACTAGCAGAAATATTCATAAAACTCGCGCTTGTCACCGTTTTCAGAGCAAGTAGAACTAAGTACTGTAATTTTCAAGAGTAGCCTTCTGCAGCACTCCTTTGTCCATTTTTAGACTGTATGTGATCAATTTAGAGTAAAAATAGCAGAAATATTCATAAAAATCGCGCTTGTCACCGTTTTCAGAGAAAGTAGTACTAAATGTATTGTACTTTTCAAGAGTAGCCTTCTGCAGCACTCCTTTGTCCATTTTTAGACTGTATGTGATCAATTTAGTGTAAAACTAGCAGAAATAATCATAAAAATCGCGTTTGTCACCGTTTTCAGAGCAAGTAGCACTAAATGTATTGTAATTTTCAAGAGTAGCCTTCGGCAGCTCTCCTTTGTGCATTTTTAGACTGTATGTGATCGATTTAGTGTAAATATAGAAGAAATATTCATAAAAATCGCGCTTGTCCGCGTTTTCAGAGCAAGTAGCACTAAATGTATTGTAATTTTCAAGAGTAGCCTTCGGCAGCTCTCCTTTGTGCATTTTTAGACTGTATGTGAGCGAATTAGTGTAAAAATAACAGAAATATTCATAAAAATCGCGTCTGACACCGTTTCCAGAGCAAGTAGCACTAAATGTATTGTAATTTTCAAGAGTAGCCTTCTGCAGCACTCCTTTGTCCATTTTTAGACTGTATGTGATCAATTTAGAGTAAAAATAGCAGAAATATTCATAAAAATCGCGCTTGTCACCGTTTTCAGAGAAAGTTGCACTAAATGTATTGTAATTTTCAAGAGTAGCCTTCGGCAGCTCTCCTTTGTGCATTTTTAGACTGTATGTGATCGATTTAGTGTAAAAATAACAGAAATATTCATAAAAATCGCGTCTGACACCGTTTCCAGAGCAAGTAGCACTAAATGTATTGTAATTTTCAAGAGAAGCCTTCTGCAGCACTCCTTTGTCCATTTTTAGACTGTATGTGATCAATTTAGTGTACAACAACTAGCAGAAATATTCATAAAACTCGCGCTTGTCACCGTTTTCAGAGAAAGTAGCACTAAATGTATTGTAATTTTCAAGAGTAGCCTTCTGCAGCACTCCTTTGTCCATTTTTAGACTGTATGTGATCAATTTAGTGTACAACTAGCAGAAATATTCATAAAAATCGCGTCTGACACTGTTTCCAGAGCAAGTAGCACTAAATGTGTAATTTTCAAGAGTAGCCTTCTGCAGCACTCCTTTGTCCATTTTTAGACTGCATGTGATCAATTTAGTGTACAACTAGCAGAAATATTCATAAAAATCGCGTGTCACCGTTTTCAGAGCAAGTAGCACTAAATGTATTGTAATTTTCAAGAGAAGCCTTCTGCAGCACTCCTTTGTTCATTTTTAGACTGTATGTGATCAATTTTGTGTAAAAATAACAAATATTCATAAAAATCGCGTCTGACACCGTTTCCAGAGCAAGTAGCACTAAATGTACTGTAATTTTCAAGAGTAGCCTTCTGCAGCACTCCTTTGTCCATTTTTAGACTGTATGTGATCAATTTAGAGTAAAAATAGCAGAAATATTCATAAAAATCGCGCTTGTCACCGTTTTCAGAGCAAGTAGCACTAAATGTATTGTAATTTTCAAGAGTAGTATTCCGCAGCACTCCTTTGTCCATTGTTAGACTGTATGTGATCAATTTTGTGTAAAAATATAGAAATTTTCATAAAAATTACGCTTGTCACCGTTTTCAGAGCAAGTAGCACTAAATGTATTGTAATTTTCAAGAGAAGCCTTCTGCAGCACTCCTTTGTCCATTTTTAGACTGTATGTGATCAATTTAGTGTACAACTAGCAGAAATATTCATAAAAATCGCGTGTTATCCGTTTTCAGAGCAAGTAGCACTAAATGTACTGTAATTTTCAAGAGTAGCCTTCTGCAGCACTCCTTTGTCTATTTTTAGACTGTATGTGATCAATTTAGAGTAAAAATAGCAGAAATATTCATAAAAATCGCGCTTGTCACCGTTTTCAGAGCAAGTAGCACTAAATGTACTGTAATTTTCAAGAGTAGCCTTCTGCAGCACTCCTTTGTCCATTTTTAGACTGTATGAGATCAATTTAGTGTAAAACTAGCAGAAATAATCATAAAAATCGCGTTTGTCACCGTTTTCAGAGCAAGTAGCACTAAATGTATTGTAATTTTCAAGAGTAGCCTTCGGCAGCTCTCCTTTGTGCATTTTTAGACTGTATGTGATCGATTTAGTGTAAATATAGAAGAAATATTCATAAAAATCGCGCTTGTCCGCGTTTTCAGAGCAAGTAGCACTAAATGTATTGTAATTTTCAAGAGTAGCCTTCGGCAGCTCTCCTTTGTGCATTTTTAGACTGTATGTGAGCGAATTAGTGTAAAAATAACAGAAATATTCATAAAAATCGCGTCTGACACCGTTTCCAGAGCAAGTAGCACTAAATGTATTGTAATTTTCAAGAGTAGCCTTCTGCAGCACTCCTTTGTCCATTTTTAGACTGTATGTGATCAATTTAGTGTACAACTAGCAGAAATATTCATAAAAATCCCGTGTCACCGTTTTCAGAGCAAGTAGCACTAAATGTATTGTAATTTTCAAGAGAAGCCTTCTGCAGCACTCCTTTGTTCATTTTTAGACTGTATGTGATCGATTTAGTGTAAATATAGAAGAAATATTCATAATAATCGCGTGTCACTGTTTTCAGAGCAAGAAGCACTAAATGTATTGTAATTTTCAAGAGAAGCCTTCTGCAGCACTCCTTTGTCCATTTTTAGACTGTATGTGATCAATTTAGAGTAAAAATAGCAGAAATATTCATAAAAATCGCGCTTGTCACCGTTTTCAGAGAAAGTTGCACTAAATGTATTGTAATTTTCAAGAGTAGCCTTCTGCAACACTCCTTTGTTCATTTTTAGACTGTATGTGATTAATTTAGTGTACAACAACTAGCAGAAATATTCATAAAACTCGCGCTTGTCACCGTTTTCAGAGCAAGTAGAACTAAGTACTGTAATTTTCAAGAGTAGCCTTCTGCAGCACTCCTTTGTCCATTTTTAGACTGTATGTGATCAATTTAGAGTAAAAATAGCAGAAATATTCATAAAAATCGCGCTTGTCACCGTTTTCAGAGAAAGTTGCACTAAATGTATTGTAATTTTCAAGAGTAGCCTTCGGCAGCTCTCCTTTGTGCATTTTTAGACTGTATGTGATCGATTTAGTGTAAAAATAACAGAAATATTCATAAAAATCGCGTCTGACACCGTTTCCAGAGCAAGTAGCACTAAATGTATTGTAATTTTCAAGAGAAGCCTTCTGCAGCACTCCTTTGTCCATTTTTAGACTGTATGTGATCAATTTAGTGTACAACAACTAGCAGAAATATTCATAAAACTCGCGCTTGTCACCGTTTTCAGAGAAAGTAGCACTAAATGTATTGTAATTTTCAAGAGTAGCCTTCTGCAGCACTCCTTTGTCCATTTTTAGACTGTATGTGATCAATTTAGTGTACAACTAGCAGAAATATTCATAAAAATCGCGTCTGACACTGTTTCCAGAGCAAGTAGCACTAAATGTGTAATTTTCAAGAGTAGCCTTCTGCAGCACTCCTTTGTCCATTTTTAGACTGCATGTGATCAATTTAGTGTACAACTAGCAGAAATATTCATAAAAATCGCGTGTCACCGTTTTCAGAGCAAGTAGCACTAAATGTATTGTAATTTTCAAGAGAAGCCTTCTGCAGCACTCCTTTGTTCATTTTTAGACTGTATGTGATCAATTTTGTGTAAAAATAACAAATATTCATAAAAATCGCGTCTGACACCGTTTCCAGAGCAAGTAGCACTAAATGTACTGCAATTTTCAAGAGTAGCTTCTGCAGCACTCCTTTGTCCATTTTTAGACTGTATGTGATCAATTTAGAGTAAAAATAGCAGAAATATTCATAAAAATCGCGCTTGTCACCGTTTTCAGAGCAAGTAGCACTAAATGTATTGTAATTTTCAAGAGTAGTATTCCGCAGCACTCCTTTGTCCATTGTTAGACTGTATGTGATCAATTTTGTGTAAAAATATAGAAATTTTCATAAAAATTACGCTTGTCACCGTTTTCAGAGCAAGTAGCACTAAATGTATTGTAATTTTCAAGAGAAGCCTTCTGCAGCACTCCTTTGTTCATTTTTAGACTGTATGTGATCAATTTTGTGTAAAAATAACAAATATTCATAAAAATCGCGTCTGACACCGTTTCCAGAGCAAGTAGCACTAAATGTATTGTAATTTTCAAGAGTAGCCTTCTGCAGCACTCCTTTGTTCATTTTTAGACTGTATGTGATCAATTTAGTGTACAACTAGCAGAAATATTCATAAAAATCGCGTGTTATCCGTTTTCAGAGCAAGTAGCACTAAATGTACTGTAATTTTCAAGAGTAGCCTTCTGCAGCACTCCTTTGTCCATTTTTAGACTGTATGTGATCAATTTAGAGTAAAAATAGCAGAAATATTCATAAAAATCGCGCTTGTCACCGTTTTCAGAGCAAGTAGCACTAAATGTATTGTAATTTTCAAGAGTAGTATTCCGCAGCACTCCTTTGTCCATTGTTAGACTGTATGTGATCAATTTTGTGTAAAAATATAGAAATTTTCATAAAAATTACGCTTGTCACCGTTTTCAGAGCAAGTAGCACTAAATGTATTGTAATTTTCAAGAGAAGCCTTCTGCAGCACTCCTTTGTTCATTTTTAGACTGTATGTGATCAATTTAGTGTACAACTAGCAGAAATATTCATAAAAATCGCGTGTTATCCGTTTTCAGAGCAAGTAGCACTAAATGTACTGTAATTTTCAAGAGTAGCCTTCTGCAGCACTCCTTTGTCTATTTTTAGACTGTATGTGATCAATTTAGAGTAAAAATAGCAGAAATATTCATAAAAATCGCGCTTGTCACCGTTTTCAGAGCAAGTAGCACTAAATGTACTGTAATTTTCAAGAGTAGCCTTCTGCAGCACTCCTTTGTCCATTTTTAGACTGTATGAGATCAATTTAGTGTAAAACTAGCAGAAATAATCATAAAAATCGCGTTTGTCACCGTTTTCAGAGCAAGTAGCACTAAATGTATTGTAATTTTCAAGAGTAGCCTTCGGCAGCTCTCCTTTGTGCATTTTTAGACTGTATGTGAGCGAATTAGTGTAAAAATAACAGAAATATTCATAAAAATCGCGTCTGACACCGTTTCCAGAGCAAGTAGCACTAAATGTATTGTAATTTTCAAGAGTAGCCTTCTGCAGCACTCCTTTGTCCATTTTTAGACTGTATGTGATCAATTTAGTGTACAACTAGCAGAAATATTCATAAAAATCCCGTGTCACCGTTTTCAGAGCAAGTAGCACTAAATGTATTGTAATTTTCAAGAGAAGCCTTCTGCAGCACTCCTTTGTTCATTTTTAGACTGTATGTGATCGATTTAGTGTAAATATAGAAGAAATATTCATAATAATCGCGTGTCACTGTTTTCAGAGCAAGAAGCACTAAATGTATTGTAATTTTCAAGAGAAGCCTTCTGCAGCACTCCTTTGTCCATTTTTAGACTGTATGTGATCAATTTAGAGTAAAAATAGCAGAAATATTTATAAAAATCGCGCTTGTCACCGTTTTCAGAGAAAGTTGCACTAAATGTATTGTAATTTTCAAGAGTAGCCTTCTGCAACACTCCTTTGTTCATTTTTAGACTGTATGTGATTAATTTAGTGTACAACAACTAGCAGAAATATTCATAAAACTCGCGCTTGTCACCGTTTTCAGAGCAAGTAGAACTAAGTACTGTAATTTTCAAGAGTAGCCTTCTGCAGCACTCCTTTGTTCATTTTTAGACTGTATGTGATCGATTTAGTGTAAATATAGAAGAAATATTCATAATAATCGCGTGTCACTGTTTTCAGAGCAAGAAGCACTAAATGTATTGTAATTTTCAAGAGAAGCCTTCTGCAGCACTCCTTTGTCCATTTTTAGACTGTATGTGATCAATTTAGAGTAAAAATAGCAGAAATATTTATAAAAATCGCGCTTGTCACCGTTTTCAGAGAAAGTTGCACTAAATGTATTGTAATTTTCAAGAGTAGCCTTCTGCAACACTCCTTTGTTCATTTTTAGACTGTATGTGATTAATTTAGTGTACAACAACTAGCAGAAATATTCATAAAACTCGCGCTTGTCACCGTTTTCAGAGCAAGTAGAACTAAGTACTGTAATTTTCAAGAGTAGCCTTCTGCAGCACTCCTTTGTCCATTTTTAGACTGTATGTGATCAATTTAGAGTAAAAATAGCAGAAATATTCATAAAAATCGCGCTTGTCACCGTTTTCAGAGAAAGTTGCACTAAATGTATTGTAATTTTCAAGAGTAGCCCTTCGGCAGCTCTCCTTTGTGCATTTTTAGACTGTATGTGATCGATTTAGTGTAAAAATAACAGAAATATTCATAAAAATCGCGTCTGACACCGTTTCCAGAGCAAGTAGCACTAAATGTATTGTAATTTTCAAGAGAAGCCTTCTGCAGCACTCCTTTGTCCATTTTTAGACTGTATGTGATCAATTTAGTGTACAACTAGCAGAAATATTCATAAAAATCGCGTGTTATCCGTTTTCAGAGCAAGTAGCACTAAATGTATTGTAATTTTCAAGAGAATCCTTCTGCAGCACTCCTTTGTCCATTTTTAGACTGTATGTGATCAATTTAGTGTACAACTAGCAGAAATATTCATAAAAATCGCGTGTTATCCGTTTTCAGAGCAAGTAGCACTAAATGTATTGTAATTTTCAAGAGAATCATTCTGCAGCACTCCTTTGTCCATTTTTAGACTGTATGTGATAAATTTAGTGTACAACAACTAGCAGAAATATTCATAAAACTCGCGCTTGTCACCGTTTTCAGAGCAAGTAGAACTAAGTACTGTAATTTTCAAGAGTAGCCTTCTGCAGCACTCCTTTGTTCATTTTTAGACTGTATGTGATCAATTTAGAGTAAAAATAGCAGAAATATCCATAAAAATCGCGCTTGTCACCGTTTTCAGAGAAAGTAGCACTAAATGTATTGTAATTTTCAAGAGTAGCCTTCGGCAGCACTCCTTTGTGCATTTTCAGACTGTATGTGATCAATTTTGTGTAAAAATAACAGAAATATTCATAAAAATCGCGTCTGACACCGTTTCCAGAGCAAGTAGCACTAAATGTATTGTAATTTTCAAGAGAAGCCTTCTGCAATACTCCTTTGTCCATTTTTAGACTGTATGTGATCAATTTTGTGTAAATATATCAGAAATAGAAATATTCATAAAAATCGCGCTTGTCACCGTTTTCCGAGCAAGTAGCACTAAATGTATTGTAATTTTCAAGAGTAGCCTTCTGCAGCACTCCTTTGTCCATTTTTAGACTGTATGTGATCAATTTAGTGTACAACTAGCAGAAATATTCATAAAAATCGCGTTTGACATCGTTTCCAGAGCAAGTAGCACTAAATGTATTGTAATTTTCACTAGTAGCCTTCTGCAGCACTCCTTTGTCCATTTTTAGACTGTATGTGATCAATTTTGTTTAAAAATAACAAAAATATTCATAAAAATCGCGTCTGACACTGTTTCCAGAGCAAGTAGCACTAAATGTATTGTAATTTTCAAGAGTAGCCTTCTGCAGCACTCCTTTGTCCATTTTTAGACTGCATGTGATCAATTTAGTGTACAACTAGCAGAAATATTCATAAAAATCGCGTTTGACATCGTTTCCAGAGCAAGTAGCACTAAATGTATTGTAATTTTCACTAGTAGCCTTCTGCAGCACTCCTTTGTCCATTTTTAGACTGTATGTGATCAATTTTGTTTAAAAATAACAGAAATATTCATAAAAATCGCGTCTGACACTGTTTCCAGAGCAAGTAGCACTAAATGTATTGTAATTTTCAAGAGTAGCCTTCTGCAGCACTCCTTTGTCCATTTTTAGACTGCATGTGATCAATTTAGTGTACAACTAGCAGAAATATTCATAAAAATCGCGTTTGACATCGTTTCCAGAGCAAGTAGCACTAAATGTATTGTAATTTTCACTAGTAGCCTTCTGCAGCACTCCTTTGTCCATTTTTAGACTGTATGTGATCAATTTTGTTTAAAAATAACAAAAATATTCATAAAAATCGCGTCTGACACTGTTTCCAGAGCAAGTAGCACTAAATGTATTGTAATTTTCAAGAGTAGCCTTCTGCAGCACTCCTTTGTCCATTTTTAGACTGCATGTGATCAATTTAGTGTACAACTAGCAGAAATATTCATAAAAATCGCGTTTGACATCGTTTCCAGAGCAAGTAGCACTAAATGTACTGTAATTTTCAAGAGTAGCCTTCTGCAGCACTCCTTTGTCCATTTTTAGACTGTATGTGATCAATTTAGAGTAAAAATAGCAGAAATATTCATAAAAATCGCGCTTGTCACCGTTTTCAGAGCAAGTAGCACTAAATGTATTGTAATTTTCAAGAGTAGTATTCCGCAGCACTCCTTTGTCCATTGTTAGACTGTATGTGATCAATTTTGTTTAAAAATATAGAAATTTTCATAAAAATTACGCTTGTCACCGTTTTCAGAGCAAGTAGCACTAAATGTATTGTAATTTTCAAGAGAAGCCTTCTGCAGCACTCCTTTGTTCATTTTTAGACTGTATGTGATCAATTTTGTGTAAAAATAACAAATATTCATAAAAATCGCGTCTGACACCGTTTCCAGAGCAAGTAGCACTAAATGTATTGTAATTTTCAAGAGAAGCCTTCTGCAGCACTCCTTTGTTCATTTTTAGACTGTATGTGATCAATTTAGTGTACAACTAGCAGAAATATTCATAAAAATCGCGTGTTATCCGTTTTCAGAGCAAGTAGCACTAAATGTACTGTAATTTTCAAGAGTAGCCTTCTGCAGCACTCCTTTGTCTATTTTTAGACTGTATGTGATCAATTTAGAGTAAAAATAGCAGAAATATTCATAAAAATCGCGCTTGTCACCGTTTTCAGAGCAAGTAGCACTAAATGTACTGTAATTTTCAAGAGTAGCCTTCTGCAGCACTCCTTTGTCCATTTTTAGACTGTATGAGATCAATTTAGTGTAAAACTAGCAGAAATAATCATAAAAATCGCGCTTGTCCGCGTTTTCAGAGCAAGTAGCACTAAATGTATTGTAATTTTCAAGAGTAGCCTTCGGCAGCCCTCCTTTGTGCATTTTTAGACTGTATGTGAGCGAATTAGTGTAAAAATAACAGAAATATTCATAAAAATCGCGTCTGACACCGTTTCCAGAGCAAGTAGCACTAAATGTATTGTAATTTTCAAGAGTAGCCTTCTGCAGCACTCCTTTGTCCATTTTTAGACTGTATGTGATCAATTTAGTGTACAACTAGCAGAAATATTCATAAAAATCCCGTGTCACCGTTTTCAGAGCAAGTAGCACTAAATGTATTGTAATTTTCAAGAGAAGCCTTCTGCAGCACTCCTTTGTTCATTTTTAGACTGTATGTGATCAATTTAGTGTAAAACTAGCAGAAATAATCATAAAAATCGCGTGTTATCCGTTTTCAGAGCAAGTAGCACTAAATGTACTGTAATTTTCAAGAGTAGCCTTCTGCAGCACTCCTTTGTCTATTTTTAGACTGTATGTGATCAATTTAGAGTAAAAATAACAGAAATATTCATAAAAATCGCGTCTGACACCGTTTCCAGAGCAAGTAGCACTAAATGTATTGTAATTTTCAAGAGTAGCCTTCGGCAGCTCTCCTTTGTGCATTTTTAGACTGTATGTGATCGATTTAGTGTAAAAATAACAGAAATATTCATAAAAATCGCGTCTGACACCGTTTCCAGAGCAAGTAGCACTAAATGTATTGTAATTTTCAAGAGAAGCCTTCTGCAGCACTCCTTTGTCCATTTTTAGACTGTATGTGATCAATTTAGTGTACAACAACTAGCAGAAATATTCATAAAACTCGCGCTTGTCACCGTTTTCAGAGAAAGTAGCACTAAATGTATTGTAATTTTCAAGAGTAGCCTTCTGCAGCACTCCTTTGTCCATTTTTAGACTGTATGTGATCAATTTAGTGTACAACTAGCAGAAATATTCATAAAAATCGCGTCTGACACTGTTTCCAGAGCAAGTAGCACTAAATGTGTAATTTTCAAGAGTAGCCTTCTGCAGCACTCCTTTGTCCATTTTTAGACTGCATGTGATCAATTTAGTGTACAACAACTAGCAGAAATATTCATAAAACTCGCGCTTGTCACCGTTTTCAGAGAAAGTAGCACTAAATGTATTGTAATTTTCAAGAGTAGCCTTCTGCAGCACTCCTTTGTCCATTTTTAGACTGTATGTGATCAATTTAGTGTACAACTAGCAGAAATATTCATAAAAATCGCGTCTGACACTGTTTCCAGAGCAAGTAGCACTAAATGTGTAATTTTCAAGAGTAGCCTTCTGCAGCACTCCTTTGTCCATTTTTAGACTGCATGTGATCAATTTAGTGTACAACTAGCAGAAATATTCATAAAAATCGCGTGTCACCGTTTTCAGAGCAAGTAGCACTAAATGTATTGTAATTTTCAAGAGAAGCCTTCTGCAGCACTCCTTTGTTCATTTTTAGACTGTATGTGATCAATTTTGTGTAAAAATAACAAATATTCATAAAAATCGCGTCTGACACCGTTTCCAGAGCAAGTAGCACTAAATGTACTGTAATTTTCAAGAGTAGCTTCTGCAGCACTCCTTTGTCCATTTTTAGACTGTATGTGATCAATTTAGAGTAAAAATAGCAGAAATATTCATAAAAATCGCGCTTGTCACCGTTTTCAGAGCAAGTAGCACTAAATGTATTGTAATTTTCAAGAGTAGTATTCCGCAGCACTCCTTTGTCCATTGTTAGACTGTATGTGATCAATTTTGTGTAAAAATATAGAAATTTTCATAAAAATTACGCTTGTCACCGTTTTCAGAGCAAGTAGCACTAAATGTATTGTAATTTTCAAGAGAAGCCTTCTGCAGCACTCCTTTGTTCATTTTTAGACTGTATGTGATCAATTTTGTGTAAAAATAACAAATATTCATAAAAATCGCGTCTGACACCGTTTCCAGAGCAAGTAGCACTAAATGTATTGTAATTTTCAAGAGTAGCCTTCTGCAGCACTCCTTTGTTCATTTTTAGACTGTATGTGATCAATTTAGTGTACAACTAGCAGAAATATTCATAAAAATCGCGTGTTATCCGTTTTCAGAGCAAGTAGCACTAAATGTACTGTAATTTTCAAGAGTAGCCTTCTGCAGCACTCCTTTGTCCATTTTTAGACTGTATGTGATCAATTTAGAGTAAAAATAGCAGAAATATTCATAAAAATCGCGCTTGTCACCGTTTTCAGAGCAAGTAGCACTAAATGTATTGTAATTTTCAAGAGTAGTATTCCGCAGCACTCCTTTGTCCATTGTTAGACTGTATGTGATCAATTTTGTGTAAAAATATAGAAATTTACATAAAAATTACGCTTGTCACCGTTTTCAGAGCAAGTAGCACTAAATGTATTGTAATTTTCAAGAGAAGCCTTCTGCAGCACTCCTTTGTTCATTTTTAGACTGTATGTGATCAATTTAGTGTACAACTAGCAGAAATATTCATAAAAATCGCGTGTTATCCGTTTTCAGAGCAAGTAGCACTAAATGTACTGTAATTTTCAAGAGTAGCCTTCTGCAGCACTCCTTTGTCTATTTTTAGACTGTATGTGATCAATTTAGAGTAAAAATAGCAGAAATATTCATAAAAATCGCGCTTGTCACCGTTTTCAGAGAAAGTTGCACTAAATGTATTGTAATTTTCAAGAGTAGCCTTCGGCAGCTCTCCTTTGTGCATTTTTAGACTGTATGTGATCGATTTAGTGTAAAAATAACAGAAATATTCATAAAAATCGCGTCTGACACCGTTTCCAGAGCAAGTAGCACTAAATGTATTGTAATTTTCAAGAGAAGCCTTCTGCAGCACTCCTTTGTCCATTTTTAGACTGTATGTGATCAATTTAGTGTACAACAACTAGCAGAAATATTCATAAAACTCGCGCTTGTCACCGTTTTCAGAGAAAGTAGCACTAAATGTATTGTAATTTTCAAGAGTAGCCTTCTGCAGCACTCCTTTGTCCATTTTTAGACTGTATGTGATCAATTTAGTGTACAACTAGCAGAAATATTCATAAAAATCGCGTCTGACACTGTTTCCAGAGCAAGTAGCACTAAATGTGTAATTTTCAAGAGTAGCCTTCTGCAGCACTCCTTTGTCCATTTTTAGACTGCATGTGATCAATTTAGTGTACAACTAGCAGAAATATTCATAAAAATCGCGTGTCACCGTTTTCAGAGCAAGTAGCACTAAATGTATTGTAATTTTCAAGAGAAGCCTTCTGCAGCACTCCTTTGTTCATTTTTAGACTGTATGTGATCAATTTTGTGTAAAAATAACAAATATTCATAAAAATCGCGTCTGACACCGTTTCCAGAGCAAGTAGCACTAAATGTACTGTAATTTTCAAGAGTAGCTTCTGCAGCACTCCTTTGTCCATTTTTAGACTGTATGTGATCAATTTAGAGTAAAAATAGCAGAAATATTCATAAAAATCGCGCTTGTCACCGTTTTCAGAGCAAGTAGCACTAAATGTATTGTAATTTTCAAGAGTAGTATTCCGCAGCACTCCTTTGTCCATTGTTAGACTGTATGTGATCAATTTTGTGTAAAAATATAGAAATTTTCATAAAAATTACGCTTGTCACCGTTTTCAGAGCAAGTAGCACTAAATGTATTGTAATTTTCAAGAGAAGCCTTCTGCAGCACTCCTTTGTTCATTTTTAGACTGTATGTGATCAATTTTGTGTAAAAATAACAAATATTCATAAAAATCGCGTCTGACACCGTTTCCAGAGCAAGTAGCACTAAATGTATTGTAATTTTCAAGAGTAGCCTTCTGCAGCACTCCTTTGTTCATTTTTAGACTGTATGTGATCAATTTAGTGTACAACTAGCAGAAATATTCATAAAAATCGCGTGTTATCCGTTTTCAGAGCAAGTAGCACTAAATGTACTGTAATTTTCAAGAGTAGCCTTCTGCAGCACTCCTTTGTCCATTTTTAGACTGTATGTGATCAATTTAGAGTAAAAATAGCAGAAATATTCATAAAAATCGCGCTTGTCACCGTTTTCAGAGCAAGTAGCACTAAATGTATTGTAATTTTCAAGAGTAGTATTCCGCAGCACTCCTTTGTCCATTGTTAGACTGTATGTGATCAATTTTGTGTAAAAATATAGAAATTTTCATAAAAATTACGCTTGTCACCGTTTTCAGAGCAAGTAGCACTAAATGTATTGTAATTTTCAAGAGAAGCCTTCTGCAGCACTCCTTTGTTCATTTTTAGACTGTATGTGATCAATTTAGTGTACAACTAGCAGAAATATTCATAAAAATCGCGTGTTATCCGTTTTCAGAGCAAGTAGCACTAAATGTACTGTAATTTTCAAGAGTAGCCTTCTGCAGCACTCCTTTGTCTATTTTTAGACTGTATGTGATCAATTTAGAGTAAAAATAGCAGAAATATTCATAAAAATCGCGCTTGTCACCGTTTTCAGAGCAAGTAGCACTAAATGTACTGTAATTTTCAAGAGTAGCCTTCTGCAGCACTCCTTTGTCCATTTTTAGACTGTATGAGATCAATTTAGTGTAAAACTAGCAGAAATAATCATAAAAATCGCGTTTGTCACCGTTTTCAGAGCAAGTAGCACTAAATGTATTGTAATTTTCAAGAGTAGCCTTCGGCAGCTCTCCTTTGTGCATTTTTAGACTGTATGTGAGCGAATTAGTGTAAAAATAACAGAAATATTCATAAAAATCGCGTCTGACACCGTTTCCAGAGCAAGTAGCACTAAATGTATTGTAATTTTCAAGAGTAGCCTTCTGCAGCACTCCTTTGTCCATTTTTAGACTGTATGTGATCAATTTAGTGTACAACTAGCAGAAATATTCATAAAAATCCCGTGTCACCGTTTTCAGAGCAAGTAGCACTAAATGTATTGTAATTTTCAAGAGAAGCCTTCTGCAGCACTCCTTTGTTCATTTTTAGACTGTATGTGATCGATTTAGTGTAAATATAGAAGAAATATTCATAATAATCGCGTGTCACTGTTTTCAGAGCAAGAAGCACTAAATGTATTGTAATTTTCAAGAGAAGCCTTCTGCAGCACTCCTTTGTCCATTTTTAGACTGTATGTGATCAATTTAGAGTAAAAATAGCAGAAATATTTATAAAAATCGCGCTTGTCACCGTTTTCAGAGAAAGTTGCACTAAATGTATTGTAATTTTCAAGAGTAGCCTTCTGCAACACTCCTTTGTTCATTTTTAGACTGTATGTGATTAATTTAGTGTACAACAACTAGCAGAAATATTCATAAAACTCGCGCTTGTCACCGTTTTCAGAGCAAGTAGAACTAAGTACTGTAATTTTCAAGAGTAGCCTTCTGCAGCACTCCTTTGTTCATTTTTAGACTGTATGTGATCGATTTAGTGTAAATATAGAAGAAATATTCATAATAATCGCGTGTCACTGTTTTCAGAGCAAGAAGCACTAAATGTATTGTAATTTTCAAGAGAAGCCTTCTGCAGCACTCCTTTGTCCATTTTTAGACTGTATGTGATCAATTTAGAGTAAAAATAGCAGAAATATTTATAAAAATCGCGCTTGTCACCGTTTTCAGAGAAAGTTGCACTAAATGTATTGTAATTTTCAAGAGTAGCCTTCTGCAACACTCCTTTGTTCATTTTTAGACTGTATGTGATTAATTTAGTGTACAACAACTAGCAGAAATATTCATAAAACTCGCGCTTGTCACCGTTTTCAGAGCAAGTAGAACTAAGTACTGTAATTTTCAAGAGTAGCCTTCTGCAGCACTCCTTTGTCCATTTTTAGACTGTATGTGATCAATTTAGAGTAAAAATAGCAGAAATATTCATAAAAATCGCGCTTGTCACCGTTTTCAGAGAAAGTTGCACTAAATGTATTGTAATTTTCAAGAGTAGCCCTTCGGCAGCTCTCCTTTGTGCATTTTTAGACTGTATGTGATCGATTTAGTGTAAAAATAACAGAAATATTCATAAAAATCGCGTCTGACACCGTTTCCAGAGCAAGTAGCACTAAATGTATTGTAATTTTCAAGAGAAGCCTTCTGCAGCACTCCTTTGTCCATTTTTAGACTGTATGTGATCAATTTAGTGTACAACTAGCAGAAATATTCATAAAAATCGCGTGTTATCCGTTTTCAGAGCAAGTAGCACTAAATGTATTGTAATTTTCAAGAGAATCCTTCTGCAGCACTCCTTTGTCCATTTTTAGACTGTATGTGATCAATTTAGTGTACAACTAGCAGAAATATTCATAAAAATCGCGTGTTATCCGTTTTCAGAGCAAGTAGCACTAAATGTATTGTAATTTTCAAGAGAATCATTCTGCAGCACTCCTTTGTCCATTTTTAGACTGTATGTGATAAATTTAGTGTACAACAACTAGCAGAAATATTCATAAAACTCGCGCTTGTCACCGTTTTCAGAGCAAGTAGAACTAAGTACTGTAATTTTCAAGAGTAGCCTTCTGCAGCACTCCTTTGTTCATTTTTAGACTGTATGTGATCAATTTAGAGTAAAAATAGCAGAAATATCCATAAAAATCGCGCTTGTCACCGTTTTCAGAGAAAGTAGCACTAAATGTATTGTAATTTTCAAGAGTAGCCTTCGGCAGCACTCCTTTGTGCATTTTCAGACTGTATGTGATCAATTTTGTGTAAAAATAACAGAAATATTCATAAAAATCGCGTCTGACACCGTTTCCAGAGCAAGTAGCACTAAATGTATTGTAATTTTCAAGAGAAGCCTTCTGCAATACTCCTTTGTCCATTTTTAGACTGTATGTGATCAATTTTGTGTAAATATATCAGAAATAGAAATATTCATAAAAATCGCGCTTGTCACCGTTTTCCGAGCAAGTAGCACTAAATGTATTGTAATTTTCAAGAGTAGCCTTCTGCAGCACTCCTTTGTCCATTTTTAGACTGTATGTGATCAATTTAGTGTACAACTAGCAGAAATATTCATAAAAATCGCGTTTGACATCGTTTCCAGAGCAAGTAGCACTAAATGTATTGTAATTTTCACTAGTAGCCTTCTGCAGCACTCCTTTGTCCATTTTTAGACTGTATGTGATCAATTTTGTTTAAAAATAACAGAAATATT
This sequence comes from Machimus atricapillus, assembly GCA_933228815.1. Classification (NCBI taxonomy): domain Eukaryota; kingdom Metazoa; phylum Arthropoda; class Insecta; order Diptera; family Asilidae; genus Machimus; species Machimus atricapillus. Next base: position 11,438,950 of record OW121788.1, read on the forward strand.
CATAAAAATCGCGTCTGACACTGTTTCCAGAGCAAGTAGCACTAAATGTATTGTAATTTTCAAGAGTAGCCTTCTGCAGCACTCCTTTGTCCATTTTTAGACTGCATGTGATCAATTTAGTGTACAACTAGCAGAAATATTCATAAAAATCGCGTGTCACCGTTTTCAGAGCAAGTAGCACTAAATGTATTGTAATTTTCAAGAGAAGCCTTCTGCAGCACTCCTTTGTTCATTTTTAGACTGTATGTGATCAATTTTGTGTAAAAATAACAAATATTCATAAAAATCGCGTCTGACACCGTTTCCAGAGCAAGTAGCACTAAATGTATTGTAATTTTCAAGAGTAGCCTTCTGCAGCACTCCTTTGTTCATTTTTAGACTGTATGTGATCAATTTAGTGTACAACTAGCAGAAATATTCATAAAAATCGCGTGTTATCCGTTTTCAGAGCAAGTATCACTAAATGTACTGTAATTTTCAAGAGTAGCCTTCTGCAGCACTCCTTTGTCCATTTTTAGACTGTATGTGATCAATTTAGAGTAAAAATAGCAGAAATATTCATAAAAATCGCGCTTGTCACCGTTTTCAGAGCAAGTAGCACTAAATGTACTGTAATTTTCAAGAGTAGCCTTCTGCAGCACTCCTTTGTCCATTTTTAGACTGTATGTGATCAATTTAGAGTAAAAATAGCAGAAATATTCATAAAAATCGCGCTTGTCACCGTTTTCAGAGCAAGTAGCACTAAATGTATTGTAATTTTCAAGAGTAGTATTCCGCAGCACTCCTTTGTCCATTGTTAGACTGTATGTGATCAATTTTGTGTAAAAATATAGAAATTTTCATAAAAATTACGCTTGTCACCGTTTTCAGAGCAAGTAGCACTAAATGTATTGTAATTTTCAAGAGAAGCCTTCTGCAGCACTCCTTTGTTCATTTTTAGACTGTATGTGATCAATTTTGTGTAAAAATAACAAATATTCATAAAAATCGCGTCTGACACCGTTTCCAGAGCAAGTAGCACTAAATGTATTGTAATTTTCAAGAGTAGCCTTCTGCAGCACTCCTTTGTCCATTTTTAGACTGTATGTGATCAATTTAGTGTACAACTAGCAGAAATATTCATAAAAATCGCGTGTTATCCGTTTTCAGAGCAAGTAGCACTAAATGTACTGTAATTTTCAAGAGTAGCCTTCTGCAGCACTCCTTTGTCCATTTTTAGACTGTATGTGATCAATTTTGTGTAAATATAGCAGAAATATTCATAAAAATCGCGCTTGTCCGCGTTTTCAGAGCAAGTCGCACTAAATGTATTGTAATTTTCAAGAGAAGCCTTCTGCAGCACTCCTTTGTCCATTTTTAGACTGTATGTGATCAATTTAGTGTACAACAACTAGCAGAAATATTCATAAAACTCGCGCTTGTCACCGTTTTCAGAGCAAGTAGAACTAAGTACTGTAATTTTCAAGAGTAGCCTTCTGCAGCACTCCTTTGTCCATTTTTAGACTGTATGTGATCTATTTTGTGTAAAAATAACAGAAATATTCATAAAAATCGCGTCTGACACTGTTTCCAGAGCAAGTAGCACTAAATGTATTGTAATTTTCAAGAGTAGCCTTCTGCAGCACTCCTTTGTCCATTTTTAGACTGCATGTGATCAATTTAGTGTACAATTAGCAGAAATATTCATAAAAATCGCGTGTCACCGTTTTCAGAGCAAGTAGCACTAAATGTATTGTAATTTTCAAGAGAAGCCTTCTGCAGCACTCCTTTGTTCATTTTTAGACTGTATGTGATCAATTTTGTTTACAAATAACAAATATTCATAAAAATCGCGTCTGACACCGTTTCCAGAGCAAGTAGCACTAAATGTATTGTAATTTTCAAGAGTAGCCTTCTGCAGCACTCCTTTGTCCATTTTTAGACTGTATGAGATCAATTTAGTTTACAACTAGCAGAAATATTCATAAAAATCGCGTGTTATCCGTTTTCAAAGCAAGTAGCACTAAATGTACTGTAATTTTCAAGAGTAGCCTTCTGCAGCACTCCTTTGTCCATTTTTAGACTGTATGTGATCAATTTAGAGTAAAAATAGCAGAAATATTCATAAAAATCGCGCTTGTCACCGTTTTCAGAGCAAGTAGCACTAAATGTATTGTAATTTTCAAGAGTAGTATTCCGCAGCACTCCTTTGTCCATTGTTAGACTGTATGTGATCAATTTTGTTTAAAAATATAGAAATTTTCATAAAAATTACGCTTGTCACCGTTTTCAGAGCAAGTAGCACTAAATGTATTGTAATTTTCAAGAGAAGCCTTCTGCAGCACTCCTTTGTTCATTTTTAGACTGTATGTGATCAATTTTGTGTAAAAATAACAAATATTCATAAAAATCGCGTCTGACACCGTTTCCAGAGCAAGTAGCACTAAATGTATTGTAATTTTCAAGAGTAGCCTTCTGCAGCACTCCTTTGTGCATTTTTAGACTGTATGTGATCAATTTTGTGTAAATATAGCAGAAATATTCATAAAAATCGCGCTTGTCCGCGTTTTCAGAGCAAGTAGCACTAAATGTATTGTAATTTTCAAGAGAAGCCTTCTGCAGCACTCCTTTGTCCATTTTTAGACTGTATGTGATCAATTTAGTGTACAACAACTAGCAGAAATATTCATAAAACTCGCGCTTGTCACCGTTTTCAGAGCAAGTAGAACTAAGTACTGTAATTTTCAAGAGTAGCCTTCTGCAGCACTCCTTTGTCCATTTTTAGACTGTATGTGATCAATTTTGTATAAAAATAACAGAAATATTCATAAAAATCGCGTCTGACACTGTTTCCAGAGCAAGTAGCACTAAATGTATTGTAATTTTCAAGAGTAGCCTTCTGCAGCACTCCTTTGTCCATTTTTAGACTGCATGTGATCAATTTAGTGTACAATTAGCAGAAATATTCATAAAAATCGCGTCTGACACCGTTTCCAGAGCAAGTAGCACTAAATGTATTGTAATTTTCAAGAGTAGCCTTCTGCAGCACTCCTTTGTCCATTTTTAGACTGTATGAGATCAATTTAGTGTACAACTAGCAGAAATATTCATAAAAATCGCGTGTTATCCGTTTTCAGAGCAAGTAGCACTAAATGTACTGTAATTTTCAAGAGTAGCCTTCTGCAGCACTCCTTTGTCCATTTTTAGACTGTATGTGATCAATTTAGAGTAAAAATAGCAGAAATATTCATAAAAATCGCGCTTGTCACCGTTTTCAGAGCAAGTAGCACTAAATGTACTGTAATTTTCAAGAGTAGCCTTCCGCAGCACTCCTTTGTCCATTTTTAGACTGTATGTGATCAATTTTGTGTAAAAATAACAAATATTCATAAAAATCGCGTGTTATCCGTTTTCAGAGCAAGTAGCACTAAATGTACTGTAATTTTCAAGAGTAGCCTTCTGCAGCACTCCTTTGTCCATTTTTAGACTGTATGTGATCAATTTTGTGTAAATATAGCAGAAATATTCATAAAAATCGCGCTTGTCCGTGTTTGCAGAGCAAGTAGCACTAAATGTATTGTAATTTTCAAGAGAAGCCTTCTGCAGCACTCCTTTGTCCATTTTTATACTGTATGTGATCGATTTAGTGTAAAAATATCAGAAATATTCATAAAAATTGCGTTTGTCACCGTTTTCAGAGCAAGTAGCACTAAATGTATTGTAATTTTCAAGAGAAGCCTTCTGCAGCACTCCTTTGTCCATTTTTAGACTGTATGTGTTCAATTTAGTGTACAACAACTAGCAGAAATATTCATAAAACTCGCGCTTGTCACCGTTTTCAGAGCAAGTAGAACTAAGTACTGTAATTTTCAAGAGTAGCCTTCTGCAGCACTCCTTTGTCCATTTTTAGACTGTATGTGATCAATTTAGAGTAAAAATAGCAGAAATATTCATAAAAATCGCGCTTGTCACCGTTTTCAGAGAAAGTAGCACTAAATGTATTGTAATTTTCAAGAGTAGCCTTCCGCAGCACTCCTTTTGTCCATTTTTAGACTGTATGTGATCAATTTAGTGTACAACTAGCAGAAATATTCATAAAAATCGCGTGTTATCCGTTTTCAGAGCAAGTAGCACTAAATGTATTGTAATTTTCAAGAGAATCCTTCTGCAGCACTCCTTTGTCCATTTTTAGACTGTATGAGATCAATTTAGTGTACAACTAGCAGGAATATTCATAAAAATCGCGTGTTATCCGTTTTCAGAGCAAGTAGCACTAAATGTACTGTAATTTTCAAGAGTAGCCTTCTGCAGCACTCCTTTGTCCATTTTTAGACTGTATGTGATCAATTTAGAGTAAAAATAGCAGAAATATTCATAAAAATCGCGCTTGTCACCGTTTTCAGAGCAAGTAGCACTAAATGTATTGTAATTTCCAAGAGTAGTATTCCGCAGCACTCCTTTGTCCATTGTTAGACTGTATGTGATCAATTTTGTGTAAAAATATAGAAATTTTCATAAAAATTACGCTTGTCACCGTTTTCAGAGCAAGTAGCAATAAATGTATTGTAATTTTCAAGAGAAGCCTTCTGCAGCACTCCGTTGTTCATTTTTAGACTGTATGTGATCAATTTTGTGTAATAATAACAAATATTCATAAAAATCGCGTCTGACACCGTTTCCAGAGCAAGTAGCACTAAATGTATTGTAATTTTCAAGAGTAGCCTTCTGCAGCACTCCTTTGTCCATTTTTAGACTGTATGTGATCAATTTAGTGTACAACTAGCAGAAATATTCATAAAAATCGCGTGTTATCCGTTTTCAGAGCAAGTAGCAATAAATGTACTGTAATTTTCAAGAGTAGCCTTCTGCAGCACTCCTTTGTCCATTTTTAGACTGTATGTGATCAATTTTGTGTAAATATAGCAGAAATATTTATAAAAATCGCGCTTGTCCGCGTTTTCAGAGCAAGTAGCACTAAATGTATTGTAATTTTCAAGAGAAGCCTTCTGCAGCACTCCTTTGTCCATTTTTAGACTGTATGTGATCAATTTAGAGTAAAAATAGCAGAAATATTCATAAAAATCGCGCTTGTCACCGTTTTCAGAGAAAGTAGCACTAAATGTATTGTAATGTTCAAGAGTAGCCTTCCGCAGCACTCCTTTGTCCATTTTTAGACTGTATGTGATCAATTTTGTGTAAATATAGCAGAAATATTCATAAAAATCGCGCTTGTCCGCGTTTTCAGAGCAAGTAGCACTAAATGTATTGTAATTTTCAAGAGAAGCCTTCTGCAGCACTCCTTTGTCCATTTTTAGACTGTATGTGATCAATTTAGTGTACAACAACTAGCAGAAATATTCATAAAACTCGCGCTTGTCACCGTTTTCAGAGCAAGTAGAACTAAGTACTGTAATTTTCAAGAGTAGCCTTCCGCAGCACTCCTTTGTCCATTTTTAGACTGTATGTGATCAATTTAGTGTACAACTAGCAGAAATATTCATAAAAATCGCGTGTCACCGTTTTCAGAGCAAGTAGCACTAAATGTATTGTAATTTTCAAGAGTAGCCTTCTGCAGCACTCCTTTGTCCATTTTTAGACTGTATGAGATCAATTTAGTGTACAACTAGCAGAAATATTCATAAAAATCGCGTGTTATCCGTTTTCAGAGCAAGTAGCACTAAATGTACTGTAATTTTCAAGAGTAGCCTTCTGCAGCACTCCTTTGTCCATTTTTAGACTGTATGTGATCAATTTAGTGTACAACTAGCAGAAATATTCATAAAAATCGCGTGTCACCGTTTTCAGAGCAAGTAGCACTAAATGTATTGTAATTTTCAAGAGTAGCCTTCTGCAGCACTCCTTTGTCCATTTTTAGACTGTATGAGATCAATTTAGTGTACAACTAGCAGAAATATTCATAAAAATCGCGTGTTATCCGTTTTCAGAGCAAGTAGCACTAAATGTACTGTAATTTTCAAGAGTAGCCTTCTGCAGCACTCCTTTGTCCATTTTTAGACTGTATGTGATCAATTTAGAGTAAAAATAGCAGAAATATTCATAAAAATCGCGCTTGTCACCGTTTTCAGAGCAAGTAGCACTAAATGTATTGTAATTTTCAAGAGTAGTATTCCGCAGCACTCCTTTGTCCATTGTTAGACTGTATGTGATCAATTTTGTGTAAAAATATAGAAATTTTCATAAAAATTACGCTTGTCACCGTTTTCAGAGCAAGTAGCACTAAATGTATTGTAATTTTCAAGAGAAGCCTTCTGCAGCACTCCGTTGTTTATTTTTAGACTGTATGTGATCAATTTTGTGTAATAATAACAAATATTCATAAAAATCGCGTCTGACACCGTTTCCAGAGCAAGTAGCAATAAATGTACTGTAATTTTCAAGAGTAGCCTTCTGCAGCACTCCTTTGTCCATTTTTAGACTGTATGTGATCAATTTTGTGTAAATATAGCAGAAATATTCTTAAAAATCGCGCTTGTCCGCGTTTTCAGAGCAAGTAGCACTAAATGTATTGTAATTTTCAAGAGAAGCCTTCTGCAGCACTCCTTTGTCCATTTTTAGACTGTATGTGATCAATTTAGAGTAAAAATAGCAGAAATATTCATAAAAATCGCGCTTGTCACCGTTTTCAGAGAAAGTAGCACTAAATGTATTGTAATTTTCAAGAGTAGCCTTCCGCAGCACTCCTTTGTCCATTTTTAGACTGTAATGTGATCAATTTTGTGTAAATATAGCAGAAATATTCATAAAAATCGCGCTTGTCCGCGTTTTCAGAGCAAGTAGCACTAAATGTATTGCAATTTTCAAGAGAAGCCTTCTGCAGCACTCCATTGTCCATTTTTAGACTGTATGTGATCAATTTAGTGTACAACAACTAGCAGAAATATTCATAAAACTCGCGCTTGTCACCGTTTTCAGAGCAAGTAGAACTAAGTACTGTAATTTTCAAGAGTAGCCTTCTGCAGCACTCCTTTGTCCATTTTTAGACTGTATGTGCAAGTAGAACTAAGTACTGTAATTTTCAAGAGTAGCCTTCTGCAGCACTCCTTTGTCCATTTTTAGACTGTATGTGATCAATTTTGTGTAAAAATAACAGAAATATTCATAAAAATCGCGTCTGACACTGTTTCCAGAGCAAGTAGCACTAAATGTATTGTAATTTTCAAGAGTAGCCTTCTGCAGCACTCCTTTGTCCATTTTTAGACTGCATGTGATAAATTTAGTGTACAATTAGCAGAAATATTCATAAAAATCGCGTGTCACCGTTTTCAGAGCAAGTAGCACTAAATGTATTGTAATTTTCAAGAGAAGCCTTCTGCAGCACTCCTTTGTTCATTTTTAGACTGTATGTGATCAATTTTGTGTAAAAATAACAAATATTCATAAAAATCGCGTCTGACACCGTTTCCAGAGCAAGTAGCACTAAATGTATTGTAATTTTCAAGAGTAGCCTTCTGCAGCACTCCTTTGTCCATTTTTAGACTGTATGAGATCAATTTAGTGTACAACTAGCAGAAATATTCATAAAAATCGCGTGTTATCCGTTTTCAAAGCAAGTAGCACTAAATGTACTGTAATTTTCAAGAGTAGCCTTCTGCAGCACTCCTTTGTCCATTTTTAGACTGTATGTGATCAATTTAGAGTAAAAATAGCAGAAATATTCATAAAAATCGCGCTTGTCACCGTTTTCAGAGCAAGTAGCACTAAATGTATTGTAATTTTCAAGAGTAGTATTCCGCAGCACTCCTTTGTCCATTGTTAGACTGTATGTGATCAATTTTGTTTAAAAATATAGAAATTTTCATAAAAATTACGCTTGTCACCGTTTTCAGAGCAAGTAGCACTAAATGTATTGTAATTTTCAAGAGAAGCCTTCTGCAGCACTCCTTTGTTCATTTTTAGACTGTATGTGATCAATTGTGTAAAAATAACAAATATTCATAAAAATCGCGTCTGACACCGTTTCCAGAGCAAGTAGCACTAAATGTATTGTAATTTTCAAGAGTAGCCTTCTGCAGCACTCCTTTGTCCATTTTTAGACTGTATGAGATCAATTTAGTGTACAACTAGCAGAAATATTCATAAAAATCGCGTGTTATCCGTTTTCAGAGCAAGTAGCACTAAATGTACTGTAATTTTCAAGAGTAGCCTTCTGCAGCACTCCTTTGTCCATTTTTAGACTGTATGTGATCAATTTAGAGTAAAAATAGCAGAAATATTCATAAAAATCGCGCTTGTCACCGTTTTCAGAGCAAGTAGCACTAAATGTATTGTAATTTTCAAGAGTAGTATTCCGCAGCACTCCTTTGTCCATTGTTAGACTGTATGTGATCAATTTTGTGTAAAAATATAGAAATTTTCATAAAAATTACGCTTGTCACCGTTTTCAGAGCAAGTAGCACTAAATGTATTGTAATTTTCAAGAGAAGCCTTCTGCAGCACTCCTTTGTTCATTTTTAGACTGTATGTGATCAATTTTGTGTAAAAATAACAAATATTCATAAAAATCGCGTGTTATCCGTTTTCAGAGCAAGTAGCACTAAATGTACTGTAATTTTCAAGAGTAGCCTTCTGCAGCACTCCTTTGTCCATTTTTAGACTGTATGTGATCAATTTTGTGTAAATATAGCAGAAATATTCATAAAAATCGCGCTTGTCCGCGTTTGCAGAGCAAGTAGCACTAAATGTATTGTAATTTTCAAGAGAAGCCTTCTGCAGCACTCCTTTGTCCATTTTTATACTGTATGTGATCGATTTAGTGTAAAAATATCAGAAATATTCATAAAAATTGCGTTTGTCACCGTTTTCAGAGCAAGTAGCACTAAATGTATTGTAATGTTCAAGAGTAGCCTTCCGCAGCACTCCTTTGTCCATTTTTAGACTGTATGTGATCAATTTTGTGTAAATATAGCAGAAATATTCATAAAAATCGCGCTTGTCCGCGTTTTCAGAGCAAGTAGCACTAAATGTATTGTAATTTTCAAGAGAAGCCTTCTGCAGCACTCCTTTGTCCATTTTTAGACTGTATGTGATCAATTTAGTGTACAACAACTAGCAGAAATATTCATAAAACTCGCGCTTGTCACCGTTTTCAGAGCAAGTAGAACTAAGTACTGTAATTTTCAAGAGTAGCCTTCTGCAGCACTCCTTTGTCCATTTTTAGACTGTATGTGATCAATTTAGAGTAAAAATAGCAGAAATATTCATAAAAATCGCGCTTGTCACCGTTTTCAGAGAAAGTAGCACTAAATGTATTGTAATTTTCAAGAGTAGCCTTCTGCAGCACTCCTTTGTCCATTTTTAGACTGTATGAGATCAATTTAGTGTACAACTAGCAGAAATATTCATAAAAATCGCGTGTTATCCGTTTTCAGAGCAAGTAGCACTAAATGTACTGTAATTTTCAAGAGTAGCCTTCTGCAGCACTCCTTTGTCCATTTTTAGAGTGTATGTGATCAATTTAGAGTAAAAATAGCAGAAATATTCATAAAAATCGCGCTTGTCACCGTTTTCAGAGCAAGTAGCACTAAATGTATTGTAATTTTCAAGAGTAGTATTCCGCAGCACTCCTTTGTCCATTGTTAGACTGTATGTGATCAATTTTGTGTAAAAATATAGAAATTTTCATAAAAATTACGCTTGTCACCGTTTTCAGAGCAAGTAGCACTAAATGTATTGTAATTTTCAAGAGAAGCCTTCTGCAGCACTCCGTTGTTCATTTTTAGACTGTATGTGATCAATTTTGTGTAAATATAGCAGAAATATTCATAAAAATCGCGCTTGTCCGCGTTTTCAGAGCAAGTAGCACTAAATGTATTGTAATTTTCAAGAGAAGCCTTCTGCAGCACTCCTTTGTCCATTTTTAGACTGTATGTGATCAATTTAGAGTAAAAATAGCAGAAATATTCATAAAAATCGCGCTTGTCACCGTTTTCAGAGAAAGTAGCACTAAATGTATTGTAATTTTCAAGAGTAGCCTTCCGCAGCACTCCTTTGTCCATTTTTAGACTGTAATGTGATCAATTTTGTGTAAATATAGCAGAAATATTCATAAAAATCGCGCTTGTCCGCGTTTTCAGAGCAAGTAGCACTAAATGTATTGTAATTTTCAAGAGAAGCCTTCTGCAGCACTCCATTGTCCATTTTTAGACTGTATGTGATCAATTTAGTGTACAACAACTAGCAGAAATATTCATAAAACTCGCGCTTGTCACCGTTTTCAGAGCAAGTAGAACTAAGTACTGTAATTTTCAAGAGTAGCCTTCTGCAGCACTCCTTTGTCCATTTTTAGACTGTATGTGCAAGTAGAACTAAGTACTGTAATTTTCAAGAGTAGCCTTCTGCAGCACTCCTTTGTCCATTTTTAGACTGTATGTGATCAATTTTGTGTAAAAATAACAGAAATATTCATAAAAATCGCGTCTGACACTGTTTCCAGAGCAAGTAGCACTAAATGTATTGTAATTTTCAAGAGAAGCCTTCTGCAGCACTCCTTTGTTCATTTTTAGACTGTATGTGATCAATTTTGTGTAAAAATAACAAATATTCATAAAAATCGCGTCTGACACCGTTTCCAGAGCAAGTAGCACTAAATGTATTGTAATTTTCAAGAGTAGCCTTCTGCAGCACTCCTTTGTCCATTTTTAGACTGTATGAGATCAATTTAGTGTACAACTAGCAGAAATATTCATAAAAATCGCGTGTTATCCGTTTTCAGAGCAAGTAGCACTAAATGTACTGTAATTTTCAAGAGTAGCCTTCTGCAGCACTCCTTTGTCCATTTTTAGACTGTATGTGATCAATTTAGAGTAAAAATAGCAGAAATATTCATAAAAATCGCGCTTGTCACCGTTTTCAGAGCAAGTAGCACTAAATGTATTGTAATTTTCAAGAGTAGTATTCCGCAGCACTCCTTTGTCCATTGTTAGACTGTATGTGATCAATTTTGTGTAAAAATATAGAAATTTTCATAAAAATTACGCTTGTCACCGTTTTCAGAGCAAGTAGCACTAAATGTATTGTAATTTTCAAGAGAAGCCTTCTGCAGCACTCCTTTGTTCATTTTTAGACTGTATGTGATCAATTTTGTGTAAAAATAACAAATATTCATAAAAATCGCGTGTTATCCGTTTTCAGAGCAAGTAGCACTAAATGTACTGTAATTTTCAAGAGTAGCCTTCTGCAGCACTCCTTTGTCCATTTTTAGACTGTATGTGATCAATTTTGTGTAAATATAGCAGAAATATTCATAAAAATCGCGCTTGTCCGCGTTTGCAGAGCAAGTAGCACTAAATGTATTGTAATTTTCAAGAGAAGCCTTCTGCAGCACTCCTTTGTCCATTTTTATACTGTATGTGATCGATTTAGTGTAAAAATATCAGAAATATTCATAAAAATTGCGTTTGTCACCGTTTTCAGAGCAAGTAGCACTAAATGTATTGTAATGTTCAAGAGTAGCCTTCCGCAGCACTCCTTTGTCCATTTTTAGACTGTATGTGATCAATTTTGTGTAAATATAGCAGAAATATTCATAAAAATCGCGCTTGTCCGCGTTTTCAGAGCAAGTAGCACTAAATGTATTGTAATTTTCAAGAGAAGCCTTCTGCAGCACTCCTTTGTCCATTTTTAGACTGTATGTGATCAATTTAGTGTACAACAACTAGCAGAAATATTCATAAAACTCGCGCTTGTCACCGTTTTCAGAGCAAGTAGAACTAAGTACTGTAATTTTCAAGAGTAGCCTTCTGCAGCACTCCTTTGTCCATTTTTAGACTGTATGTGATCAATTTAGAGTAAAAATAGCAGAAATATTCATAAAAATCGCGCTTGTCACCGTTTTCAGAGAAAGTAGCACTAAATGTATTGTAATTTTCAAGAGTAGCCTTCCGCAGCACTCCTTTGTCCATTTTTAGACTGTATGTGATCAATTTAGTGTACAACTAGCAGAAATATTCATAAAAATCGCGTGTCACCGTTTTCAGAGCAAGTAGAACTAAGTACTGTAATTTTCAAGTGTAGCCTTCTGCAGCACTCCTTTGTCCATTTTTAGACTGTATGTGATCAATTTAGAGTAAAAATAGCAGAAATATTCATAAAAATCGCGCTTGTCACCGTTTTCAGAGCAAGTAGCACTAAATGTATTGTAATTTTCAAGAGTAGTATTCCGCAGCACTCCTTTGTCCATTGTTAGACTGTATGTGATCAATTTAGTGTACAACTAGCAGAAATATTCATAAAAATCGCGTGTCACCGTTTTCAGAGCAAGTAGCACTAAATGTATTGTAATTTTCAAGAGTAGTATTCCGCAGCACTCCTTTGTCCATTGTTAGACTGTATGTGATCAATTTTGTGTAAAAATATAGAAATTTTCATAAAAATTACGCTTGTCACCGTTTTCAGAGCAAGTAGCACTAAATGTATTGTAATTTTTAAGAGAAGCCTTCTGCAGCACTCCGTTGTTCATTTTTAGACTGTATGTGATCAATTTTGTGTAATAATAACAAATATTCATAAAAATCGCGCTTGTCACCGTTTTCAGAGAAAGTAGCACTAAATGTATTGTAATTTTCAAGAGTAGCCTTCTGCAGCACTCCTTTGTCCATTTTTAGACTGTATGTGATCAATTTTGTGTAAATATAGCAGAAATATTCATAAAAATCGCGCTTGTCCGCGTTTTCAGAGCAAGTAGCACTAAATGTATTGTAATTTTCAAGAGAAGCCTTCTGCAGCACTCCTTTGTCCATTTTTAGACTGCATGTGATCAATTTAGAGTAAAAATAGCAGAAATATTCATAAAAATCGCGCTTGTCCGCGTTTTCAGAGCAAGTAGCACTAAATGTATTGTAATTTTCAAGAGAAGCCTTCTGCAGCACTCCATTGTCCATTTTTAGACTGTATGTGATCAATTTAGTGTACAACAACTAGCAGAAATATTCATAAAACTCGCGCTTGTCACCGTTTTCAGAGCAAGTAGAACTAAGTACTGTAATTTTCAAGAGTAGCCTTCTGCAGCACTCCTTTGTCCATTTTTAGACTGTATGTGATCAATTTTGTGTAAAAATAACAGAAATATTCATAAAAATCGCGTCTGACACCGTTTCCAGAGCAAGTAGCACTAAATGTATTGTAATTTTCAAGAGTAGCCTTCTGCTGCACTCCTTTGTCCATTTTTAGACTGTATGTGATCAATTTTGTGTAAAAATAACAGAAATATTCATAAAAATCGCGTCTGACACTGTTTCCAGAGCAAGCAGCACTAAATGTATTGTAATTTTCAAGAGTAGCCTTCTGCAGCACTCCTTTGTCCATTTTTAGACTGTATGAGATCAATTTAGTGTACAACTAGCAGAAATATTCATAAAAATCGCGTCTGACACCGTTTCCAGAGCAAGTAGCACTAAATGTATTGTAATTTTCAAGAGTAGCCTTCTGCAGCACTCCTTTGTCCATTTTTAGACTGTATGAGATCAATTTAGTGTACAACTAGCAGAAATATTCATAAAAATCGCGCTTGTCACCGTTTTCAGAGCAAGTAGCACTAATTGTATTTTAATTTTCAAGAGTAGCCTTCTGCAGCACTCCTTTGTCCATTTTTAGACTGTATGTGATCAATTTAGAGTAAAAATAGCAGAAATATTCATAAAAATCGCGCTTGTCACCGTTTTCAGAGCAAGTAGCACTAAATGTATTGTAATTTTCAAGAGTAGTATTCCGCAGCACTCCTTTGTCCATTGTTAGACTGTATGTGATCAATTTTGTGTAAAAATATAGAAATTTTCATAAAAATTACGCTTGTCACCGTTTTCAGAGCAAGTAGCACTAAATGTATTGTAATTTTCAAGAGTACCCTTCTGCAGCACTCCTTTGTCCATTTTTAGACTGTATGAGATCAATTTAGTGTACAACTAGCAGAAATATTCATAAAAATCGCGTGTTATCCGTTTTCAGAGCAAGTAGCACTAAATGTACTGTAATTTTCAAGAGTAGCCTTCTGCAGCACTCCTTTGTCCATTTTTAGACTGTATGTGATCAATTTAGAGTAAAAATAGCAGAAATATTCATAAAAATCGCGCTTGTCACCGTTTTCAGAGCAAGTAGCACTAAATGTATTGTAATTTCCAAGAGTAGTATTCCGCAGCACTCCTTTGTCCATTGTTAGACTGTATGTGATCAATTTTGTGTAAAAATATAGAAATTTTCATAAAAATTACGCTTGTCACCGTTTTCAGAGCAAGTAGCACTAAATGTATTGTAATTTTCAAGAGAAGCCTTCTGCAGCACTCCGTTGTTCATTTTTAGACTGTATGTGATCAATTTAGTGTACAACAACTAGCAGAAATATTCATAAAACTCGCGCTTGTCACCGTTTTCAGAGCAAGTAGAACTAAGTACTGTAATTTTCAAGAGTAGCCTTCCGCAGCACTCCTTTGTCCATTTTTAGACTGTATGTGATCAATTTAGTGTACAACTAGCAGAAATATTCATAAAAATCGCGTGTCACCGTTTTCAGAGCAAGTAGCACTAAATGTATTGTAATTTTCAAGAGTAGCCTTCCGCAGCACTCCTTTGTCCATTTTTAGACTGTATGTGATCAATTTAGTGTACAACTAGCAGAAATATTCATAAAAATCGCGTGTCACCGTTTTCAGAGCAAGTAGCACTAAATGTATTGTAATTTTCAAGAGTAGCCTTCTGCAGCACTCCTTTGTCCATTTTTAGACTGTATGAGATCAATTTAGTGTACAACTAGCAGAAATATTCATAAAAATCGCGTGTTCCGTTTTCAGAGCAAGTAGCACTAAATGTACTGTAATTTTCAAGAGTAGCCTTCTGCAGCACTCCTTTGTCCATTTTTAGACTGTATGTGATCAATTTAGAGTAAAAATAGCAGAAATATTCATAAAAATCGCGCTTGTCACCGTTTTCAGAGCAAGTAGCACTAAATGTATTGTAATTTTCAAGAGTAGTATTCCGCAGCACTCCTTTGTCCATTGTTAGACTGTATGTGATCAATTTTGTGTAAAAATATAGAAATTTTCATAAAAATTACGCTTGTCACCGTTTTCAGAGCAAGTAGCACTAAATGTATTGTAATTTTCAAGAGAAGCCTTCTGCAGCACTCCGTTGTTCATTTTTAGACTGTATGTGATCAATTTTGTGTAATAATAACAAATATTCATAAAAATCGCGTCTGACACCGTTTCCAGAGCAAGTAGCAATAAATGTATTGTAATTTTCAAGAGTAGCCTTCCGCAGCACTCCTTTGTCCATTGTTAGACTGTATGTGATCAATTTAGAGTAAAAATAGCAGAAATATTCATAAAAATCGCGCTTGTCACCGTTTTCAGAGCAAGTAGCACTAAATGTATTGTAATTTTCAAGAGTAGTATTCCGCAGCACTCCTTTGTCCATTGTTAGACTGTATGTGATCAATTTTGTGTAAAAATATAGAAATTTTCATAAAAATTACGCTTGTCACCGTTTTCAGAGCAAGTAGCACTAAATGTATTGTAATTTTCAAGAGAAGCCTTCTGCAGCACTCCGTTGTTCATTTTTAGACTGTATGTGATCAATTTTGTGTAATAATAACAAATATTCATAAAAATCGCGTCTGACACCGTTTTCAGAGCAAGTAGCACTAAATGTATTGTAATTTTCAAGAGTAGTATTCCGCAGCACTCCTTTGTCCATTGTTAGACTGTATGTGATCAATTTTGTGTAAAAATATAGAAATTTTCATAAAAATTACGCTTGTCACCGTTTTCAGAGCAAGTAGCACTAAATGTATTGTAATTTTCAAGAGAAGCCTTCTGCAGCACTCCTTTGTCCATTTTTAGACTGTATGTGATCAATTTAGAGTAAAAATAGCAGAAATATTCATAAAAATCGCGCTTGTCACCGTTTTCAGAGAAAGTAGCACTAAATGTATTGTAATTTTCAAGAGTAGCCTTCCGCAGCACTCCTTTGTCCATTTTTAGACTGTAATGTGATCAATTTTGTGTAAATATAGCAGAAATATTCATAAAAATCGCGCTTGTCCGCGTTTTCAGAGCAAGTAGCACTAAATGTATTGTAATTTTCAAGAGAAGCCTTCTGCAGCACTCCATTGTCCGTTTTTAGACTGTATGTGATCAATTTAGGGCCTGTCCGAATCCATGTCTATGTCTATGTCTTCGTCTCGTTATAACAGTTCGTGACGTCACACCGAGCTAAGCTCTGTCCGAATTCATGTCTATGGCTGTGAGCTTAGCTACGTAGTATAACAATTAAGTCAATTGCTTAGCTTGATGAGCGAGTCAAGGCTCGCGTTGACTTCGTGAAGTAGACAACGGGCAATTGGTTGTGAAATAGGACTTTTTTAAGAAAAATTAAAAATGTCAGGTACAAAATGTAAGTAAAATGAATTGCAATTGTTATAGACATGTTCTGAAGAACAATGTTTTTATTGCAGGGACTAAAGAAAATGTATTAAAATTAATAATGTTTGCATTCATATTTTCTTGTACTCTTCCTTCCATTATTAATTTATTATATTTTGAACACTACACTTTTGTCCTCCTCTTAGGCACAGACAAATAACTTACGTTAGGTTTACTTCCAACGTCAAATTTCAAGCTAAGCAAACCAATTCGGACAGGTTAGCTTTGCCTTCGTCTTAATTGTTAAAATAGCTCAGCTTGTTCGCTGACGTCACGAACTGTTATAACTAGACGAAGACGTAGACATAGACTTGGATTCGGACAGGCCCTTAGTGTACAACAACTAGCAGAAATATTCATAAAACTCGCGCTTGTCACCGTTTTCAGAGCAAGTAGAACTAAGTACTGTAATTTTCAAGAGTAGCCTTCTGCAGCACTCCTTTGTCCATTTTTAGACTGTATGTGCAAGTAGAACTAAGTACTGTAATTTTCAAGAGTAGCCTTCTGCAGCACTCCTTTGTCCATTTTTAGACTGTATGTGATCAATTTTGTGTAAAAATAACAGAAATATTCATAAAAATCGCGTCTGACACTGTTTCCAGAGCAAGTAGCACTAAATGTATTGTAATTTTCAAGAGTAGCCTTCTGCAGCACTCCTTTGTCCATTTTTAGACTGCATGTGATCAATTTAGTGTACAATTAGCAGAAATATTCATAAAAATCGCGTGTCACCGTTTTCAGAGCAAGTAGCACTAAATGTATTGTAATTTTCAAGAGAAGCCTTCTGCAGCACTCCTTTGTTCATTTTTAGACTGTATGTGATCAATTTTGTGTAAAAATAACAAATATTCATAAAAATCGCGTCTGACACCGTTTCCAGAGCAAGTAGCACTAAATGTATTGTAATTTTCAAGAGTAGCCTTCTGCAGCACTCCTTTGTGCATTTTTAGACTGTATGAGATCAATTTAGTGTACAACTAGCAGAAATATTCATAAAAATCGCGTGTTATCCGTTTTCAAAGCAAGTAGCACTAAATGTACTGTAATTTTCAAGAGTAGCCTTCTGCAGCACTCCTTTGTCCATTTTTAGACTGTATGTGATCAATTTAGAGTAAAAATAGCAGAAATATTCATAAAAATCGCGCTTGTCACCGTTTTCAGAGCAAGTAGCACTAAATGTATTGTAATTTTCAAGAGTAGTATTCCGCAGCACTCCTTTGTCCATTGTTAGACTGTATGTGATCAATTTTGTTTAAAAATATAGAAATTTTCATAAAAATTACGCTTGTCACCGTTTTCAGAGCAAGTAGCACTAAATGTATTGTAATTTTCAAGAGAAGCCTTCTGCAGCACTCCTTTGTTCATTTTTAGACTGTATGTGATCAATTGTGTAAAAATAACAAATATTCATAAAAATCGCGTCTGACACCGTTTCCAGAGCAAGTAGCACTAAATGTATTGTAATTTTCAAGAGTAGCCTTCTGCAGCACTCCTTTGTCCATTTTTAGACTGTATGAGATCAATTTAGTGTACAACTAGCAGAAATATTCATAAAAATCGCGTGTTATCCGTTTTCAGAGCAAGTAGCACTAAATGTACTGTAATTTTCAAGAGTAGCCTTCTGCAGCACTCCTTTGTCCATTTTTAGACTGTATGTGATCAATTTAGAGTAAAAATAGCAGAAATATTCATAAAAATCGCGCTTGTCACCGTTTTCAGAGCAAGTAGCACTAAATGTATTGTAATTTTCAAGAGTAGTATTCCGCAGCACTCCTTTGTCCATTGTTAGACTGTATGTGATCAATTTTGTGTAAAAATATAGAAATTTTCATAAAAATTACGCTTGTCACCGTTTTCAGAGCAAGTAGCACTAAATGTATTGTAATTTTCAAGAGAAGCCTTCTGCAGCACTCCTTTGTTCATTTTTAGACTGTATGTGATCAATTTTGTGTAAAAATAACAAATATTCATAAAAATCGCGTGTTATCCGTTTTCAGAGCAAGTAGCACTAAATGTACTGTAATTTTCAAGAGTAGCCTTCTGCAGCACTCCTTTGTCCATTTTTAGACTGTATGTGATCAATTTTGTGTAAATATAGCAGAAATATTCATAAAAATCGCGCTTGTCCGCGTTTGCAGAGCAAGTAGCACTAAATGTATTGTAATTTTCAAGAGAAGCCTTCTGCAGCACTCCTTTGTCCATTTTTATACTGTATGTGATCGATTTAGTGTAAAAATATCAGAAATATTCATAAAAATTGCGTTTGTCACCGTTTTCAGAGCAAGTAGCACTAAATGTATTGTAATGTTCAAGAGTAGCCTTCCGCAGCACTCCTTTGTCCATTTTTAGACTGTATGTGATCAATTTTGTGTAAATATAGCAGAAATATTCATAAAAATCGCGCTTGTCCGCGTTTTCAGAGCAAGTAGCACTAAATGTATTGTAATTTTCAAGAGAAGCCTTCTGCAGCACTCCTTTGTCCATTTTTAGACTGTATGTGATCAATTTAGTGTACAACAACTAGCAGAAATATTCATAAAACTCGCGCTTGTCACCGTTTTCAGAGCAAGTAGAACTAAGTACTGTAATTTTCAAGAGTAGCCTTCTGCAGCACTCCTTTGTCCATTTTTAGACTGTATGTGATCAATTTAGAGTAAAAATAGCAGAAATATTCATAAAAATCGCGCTTGTCACCGTTTTCAGAGAAAGTAGCACTAAATGTATTGTAATTTTCAAGAGAATCCTTCTGCAGCACTCCTTTGTCCATTTTTAGACTGTATGTGATCAATTTAGTGTACAACAACTAGCAGAAATATTCATAAAACTCGCGCTTGTCACCGTTTTCAGAGCAAGTAGAACTAAGTACTGTAATTTTCAAGAGTAGCCTTCTGCAGCACTCCTGTCCATTTTTAGACTGTATGTGATCAATTTAGAGTAAAAATAGCAGAAATATTCATAAAAATCGCGCTTGTCACCGTTTTCAGAGAAAGTAGCACTAAATGTATTGTAATTTTCAAGAGTAGCCTTCTGCTGCACTCCTTTGTCCATTTTTAGACTGTATGTGATCAATTTTGTGTAAAAATAACAGAAATATTCATAAAAATCGCGTCTGACACTGTTTCCAGAGCAAGCAGCACTAAATGTATTGTAATTTTCAAGAGAAGCCTTCTGCAGCACTCCTTTGTCCATTTTTAGACTGTATGTGATCAATTTAGAGTAAAAATAGCAGAAATATTCATAAAAATCGCGCTTGTCACCGTTTTCAGAGAAAGTAGCACTAAATGTATTGTAATTTTCAAGAGTAGCCTTCTGCAGCACTCCTTTGTCCATTTTTAGACTGTATGTGATCAATTTTGTGTAAATATAGCAGAAATATTCATAAAAATCGCGCTTGTCCGCGTTTTCAGAGCAAGTAGCACTAAATGTATTGTAATTTTCAAGAGAAGCCTTCTGCAGCACTCCTTTGTCCATTTTTAGACTGTATGTGATCAATTTAGAGTAAAAATAGCAGAAATATTCATAAAAATCGCGCTTGTCCGCGTTTTCAGAGCAAGTAGCACTAAATGTATTGTAATTTTCAAGAGAAGCCTTCTGCAGCACTCCATTGTCCATTTTTAGACTGTATGTGATCAATTTAGTGTACAACAACTAGCAGAAATATTCATAAAACTCGCGCTTGTCACCGTTTTCAGAGCAAGTAGAACTAAGTACTGTAATTTTCAAGAGTAGCCTTCTGCAGCACTCCTTTGTCCATTTTTAGACTGTATGTGATCAATTTTGTGTAAAAATAACAGAAATATTCATAAAAATCGCGTCTGACACCGTTTCCAGAGCAAGTAGCACTAAATGTATTGTAATTTTCAAGAGTAGCCTTCTGCTGCACTCCTTTGTCCATTTTTAGACTGTATGTGATCAATTTTGTGTAAAAATAACAGAAATATTCATAAAAATCGCGTCTGACACTGTTTCCAGAGCAAGCAGCACTAAATGTATTGTAATTTTCAAGAGTAGCCTTCTGCAGCACTCCTTTGTCCATTTTTAGACTGCATGTGATCAATTTAGTGTACAATTAGCAGAAATATTCATAAAAATCGCGTCTGACACCGTTTCCAGAGCAAGTAGCACTAAATGTATTGTAATTTTCAAGAGTAGCCTTCTGCAGCACTCCTTTGTCCATTTTTAGACTGTATGTGATCAATTTTGTGTAAATATAGCAGAAATATTCATAAAAATCGCGCTTGTCCGCGTTTTCAGAGCAAGTAGCACTAAATGTATTGTAATTTTCAAGAGAAGCCTTCTGCAGCACTCCTTTGTCCATTTTTAGACTGTATGTGATCAATTTTGTGTAATAATAACAAATATTCATAAAAATCGCGTCTGACACCGTTTCCAGAGCAAGTAGCAATAAATGTACTGTAATTTTCAAGAGTAGCCTTCTGCAGCACTCCTTTGTCCATTTTTAGACTGCATGTGATCAATTTAGTGTACAATTAGCAGAAATATTCATAAAAATCGCGTGTCGCGTGTCACACTTTGTTAGACTGTATGTGATCAATTTTGTTTAAAAATATAGAAATTTTCATAAAAATTACGCTTGTCACCGTTTTCAGAGCTTGTAGCACTAAATGTATTGTAATTTTCAAGAGAAGCCTTCTGCAGCACTCCTTTGTTCATTTTTAGACTGTATGTGATCAATTTTGTGTAAATATAGCAGAAATATTCATAAAAATCGCGCTTGTCCGCGTTTTCAGAGCAAGTAGCACTAAATGTATTGTAATTTTCAAGAGAAGCCTTCTGCAGCACTCCTTTGTCCATTTTTAGACTGTATGTGATCAATTTAGAGTAAAAATAGCAGAAATATTCATAAAAATCGCGCTTGTCCGCGTTTTCAGAGCAAGTAGCACTAAATGTATTGTAATTTTCAAGAGAAGCCTTCTGCAGCACTCCATTGTCCATTTTTAGACTGTATGTGATCAATTTAGTGTACAACAACTAGCAGAAATATTCATAAAACTCGCGCTTGTCACCGTTTTCAGAGCAAGTAGAACTAAGTACTGTAATTTTCAAGAGTAGCCTTCTGCAGCACTCCTTTGTCCATTTTTAGACTGTATGTGATCAATTTTGTGTAAAAATAACAGAAATATTCATAAAAATCGCGTCTGACACCGTTTCCAGAGCAAGTAGCACTAAATGTATTGTAATTTTCAAGAGTAGCCTTCTGCTGCACTCCTTTGTCCATTTTTAGACTGTATGTGATCAATTTTGTGTAAAAATAACAGAAATATTCATAAAAATCGCGTCTGACACTGTTTCCAGAGCAAGCAGCACTAAATGTATTGTAATTTTCAAGAGTAGCCTTCTGCAGCACTCCTTTGTCCATTTTTAGACTGCATGTGATCAATTTAGTGTACAATTAGCAGAAATATTCATAAAAATCGCGTCTGACACCGTTTCCAGAGCAAGTAGCACTAAATGTATTGTAATTTTCAAGAGTAGCCTTCTGCAGCACTCCTTTGTCCATTTTTAGACTGTATGTGATCAATTTTGTGTAAATATAGCAGAAATATTCATAAAAATCGCGCTTGTCCGCGTTTTCAGAGCAAGTAGCACTAAATGTATTGTAATTTTCAAGAGAAGCCTTCTGCAGCACTCCTTTGTCCATTTTTAGACTGTATGTGATCAATTTAGAGTAAAAATAGCAGAAATATTCATAAAAATCGCGCTTGTCACCGTTTTCAGAGAAAGTAGCACTAAATGTATTGTAATTTTCAAGAGTAGCCTTCCGCAGCACTCCTTTGTCCATTTTTAGACTGTAATGTGATCAATTTTGTGTAAATATAGCAGAAATATTCATAAAAATCGCGCTTGTCCGCGTTTTCAGAGCAAGTAGCACTAAATGCATTGTTATTTTCAAGAGAAGCCTTCTGCAGCACTCCATTGTCCATTTTTAGACTGTATGTGATCAATTTAGTGTACAACAACTAGCAGAAATATTCATAAAACTCGCGCTTGTCACCGTTTTCAGAGCAAGTAGAACTAAGTACTGTAATTTTCAAGAGTAGCCTTCTGCAGCACTCCTTTGTCCATTTTTAGACTGTATGTGCAAGTAGAACTAAGTACTGTAATTTTCAAGAGTAGCCTTCTGCAGCACTCCTTTGTCCATTTTTAGACTGTATGTGATCAATTTTGTGTAAAAATAACAGAAATATTCATAAAAATCGCGTCTGACACTGTTTCCAGAGCAAGTAGCACTAAATGTATTGTAATTTTCAAGATTAGCCTTCTGCAGCACTCCTTTGTCCATTTTTAGACTGCATGTGATCAATTTAGTGTACAATTAGCAGAAATATTCATAAAAATCGCGTGTCGCGTGTCACACTTTGTTAGACTGTATGTGATCAATTTTGTTTAAAAATATAGAAATTTTCATAAAAATTACGCTTGTCACCGTTTTCAGAGCTTGTAGCACTAAATGTATTGTAATTTTCAAGAGAAGCCTTCTGCAGCACTCCTTTGTTCATTTTTAGACTGTATGTGATCAATTGTGTAAAAATAACAAATATTCATAAAAATCGCGTCTGACACCGTTTCCAGAGCAAGTAGCACTAAATGTATTGTAATTTTCAAGAGTAGCCTTCTGCAGCACTCCTTTGTCCATTTTTAGACTGTATGAGATCAATTTAGTGTACAACTAGCAGAAATATTCATAAAAATCGCGTGTTATCCGTTTTCAGAGCAAGTAGCACTAAATGTACTGTAATTTTCAAGAGTAGCCTTCTGCAGCACTCCTTTGTCCATTTTTAGACTGTATGTGATCAATTTAGAGTAAAAATAGCAGAAATATTCATAAAAATCGCGCTTGTCACCGTTTTCAGAGAAAGTAGTACTAAATGTATTGTAATTTTCAAGAGTAGCCTTCCGCAGCACTCCTTTGTCCAATTTTAGACTGTATGTGATCAATTTTGTGTAAATATAGCAGAAATATTCATAAAAATCGCGCCTGTCCGCGTTTTCAGAGCAAGTAGCACTAAATGTATTGTAATTTTCAAGAGTAGCCTTCTGCAGCACTCCTTTGTCCATTTTTAGACTGTATGTGATCAATTTAGTGTAAAACTAGCAGAAATATTCATAAAAATCGCGCTTGTCACCGTTTTCAGAGAAAGTAGTACTAAATGTATTGTAATTTTCAAGAGTAGCCTTCTGCAGCACTCCTTTGTCCATTTTTAGACTGTATGTGATCAATTTTGTGTAAATATAGCAGAAATATTCATAAAAATCGCGCTTGTCCGCGTTTTCAGAGCAAGTAGCACTAAATGTATTGTAATTTTCAAGAGAAGCCTTCTGCAGCACTCCTTTGTCCATTTTTAGACTGTATGTGATCAATTTTGTGTAATAATAACAAATATTCATAAAAATCGCGTCTGACACCGTTTCCAGAGCAAGTAGCAATAAATGTACTGTAATTTTCAAGAGTAGCCTTCTGCAGCACTCCTTTGTCCATTTTTAGACTGTATGTGATCAATTTTGTGTAAATATAGCAGAAATATTCATAAAAATCGCGCTTGTCCGCGTTTTCAGAGCAAGTAGCACTAAATGTATTGTAATTTTCAAGAGAAGCCTTCTGCAGCACTCCTTTGTCCATTTTTAGACTGTATGTGATCAATTTAGAGTAAAAATAGCAGAAATATTCATAAAAATCGCGCTTGTCACCGTTTTCAGAGAAAGTAGCACTAAATGTATTGTAATTTTCAAGAGTAGCCTTCCGCAGCACTCCTTTGTCCATTTTTAGACTGTAATGTGATCAATTTTGTGTAAATATAGCAGAAATATTCATAAAAATCGCGCTTGTCCGCGTTTTCAGAGCAAGTAGCACTAAATGCATTGTAATTTTCAAGAGAAGCCTTCTGCAGCACTCCATTGTCCATTTTTAGACTGTATGTGATCAATTTAGTGTACAACAACTAGCAGAAATATTCATAAAACTCGCGCTTGTCACCGTTTTCAGAGCAAGTAGAACTAAGTACTGTAATTTTCAAGAGTAGCCTTCTGCAGCACTCCTTTGTCCATTTTTAGACTGTATGTGCAAGTAGAACTAAGTACTGTAATTTTCAAGAGTAGCCTTCTGCAGCACTCCTTTGTCCATTTTTAGACTGTATGTGATCAATTTTGTGTAAAAATAACAGAAATATTCATAAAAATCGCGTCTGACACTGTTTCCAGAGCAAGTAGCACTAAATGTATTGTAATTTTCAAGATTAGCCTTCTGCAGCACTCCTTTGTCCATTTTTAGACTGCATGTGATCAATTTAGTGTACAATTAGCAGAAATATTCATAAAAATCGCGTGTCGCGTGTCACACTTTGTTAGACTGTATGTGATCAATTTTGTTTAAAAATATAGAAATTTTCATAAAAATTACGCTTGTCACCGTTTTCAGAGCTTGTAGCACTAAATGTATTGTAATTTTCAAGAGAAGCCTTCTGCAGCACTCCTTTGTTCATTTTTAGACTGTATGTGATCAATTTTGTGTAAATATAGCAGAAATATTCATAAAAATCGCGCTTGTCCGCGTTTTCAGAGCAAGTAGCACTAAATGTATTGTAATTTTCAAGAGAAGCCTTCTGCAGCACTCCTTTGTCCATTTTTAGACTGTATGTGATCAATTTAGAGTAAAAATAGCAGAAATATTCATAAAAATCGCGCTTGTCCGCGTTTTCAGAGCAAGTAGCACTAAATGTATTGTAATTTTCAAGAGAAGCCTTCTGCAGCACTCCATTGTCCATTTTTAGACTGTATGTGATCAATTTAGTGTACAACAACTAGCAGAAATATTCATAAAACTCGCGCTTGTCACCGTTTTCAGAGCAAGTAGAACTAAGTACTGTAATTTTCAAGAGTAGCCTTCTGCAGCACTCCTTTGTCCATTTTTAGACTGTATGTGATCAATTTTGTGTAAAAATAACAGAAATATTCATAAAAATCGCGTCTGACACCGTTTCCAGAGCAAGTAGCACTAAATGTATTGTAATTTTCAAGAGTAGCCTTCTGCTGCACTCCTTTGTCCATTTTTAGACTGTATGTGATCAATTTTGTGTAAAAATAACAGAAATATTCATAAAAATCGCGTCTGACACTGTTTCCAGAGCAAGCAGCACTAAATGTATTGTAATTTTCAAGAGTAGCCTTCTGCAGCACTCCTTTGTCCATTTTTAGACTGCATGTGATCAATTTAGTGTACAATTAGCAGAAATATTCATAAAAATCGCGTCTGACACCGTTTCCAGAGCAAGTAGCACTAAATGTATTGTAATTTTCAAGAGTAGCCTTCTGCAGCACTCCTTTGTCCATTTTTAGACTGTATGTGATCAATTTTGTGTAAATATAGCAGAAATATTCATAAAAATCGCGCTTGTCCGCGTTTTCAGAGCAAGTAGCACTAAATGTATTGTAATTTTCAAGAGAAGCCTTCTGCAGCACTCCTTTGTCCATTTTTAGACTGTATGTGATCAATTTAGAGTAAAAATAGCAGAAATATTCATAAAAATCGCGCTTGTCACCGTTTTCAGAGAAAGTAGCACTAAATGTATTGTAATTTTCAAGAGTAGCCTTCCGCAGCACTCCTTTGTCCATTTTTAGACTGTAATGTGATCAATTTTGTGTAAATATAGCAGAAATATTCATAAAAATCGCGCTTGTCCGCGTTTTCAGAGCAAGTAGCACTAAATGCATTGTTATTTTCAAGAGAAGCCTTCTGCAGCACTCCATTGTCCATTTTTAGACTGTATGTGATCAATTTAGTGTACAACAACTAGCAGAAATATTCATAAAACTCGCGCTTGTCACCGTTTTCAGAGCAAGTAGAACTAAGTACTGTAATTTTCAAGAGTAGCCTTCTGCAGCACTCCTTTGTCCATTTTTAGACTGTATGTGCAAGTAGAACTAAGTACTGTAATTTTCAAGAGTAGCCTTCTGCAGCACTCCTTTGTCCATTTTTAGACTGTATGTGATCAATTTTGTGTAAAAATAACAGAAATATTCATAAAAATCGCGTCTGACACTGTTTCCAGAGCAAGTAGCACTAAATGTATTGTAATTTTCAAGATTAGCCTTCTGCAGCACTCCTTTGTCCATTTTTAGACTGCATGTGATCAATTTAGTGTACAATTAGCAGAAATATTCATAAAAATCGCGTGTCGCGTGTCACACTTTGTTAGACTGTATGTGATCAATTTTGTTTAAAAATATAGAAATTTTCATAAAAATTACGCTTGTCACCGTTTTCAGAGCTTGTAGCACTAAATGTATTGTAATTTTCAAGAGAAGCCTTCTGCAGCACTCCTTTGTTCATTTTTAGACTGTATGTGATCAATTGTGTAAAAATAACAAATATTCATAAAAATCGCGTCTGACACCGTTTCCAGAGCAAGTAGCACTAAATGTATTGTAATTTTCAAGAGTAGCCTTCTGCAGCACTCCTTTGTCCATTTTTAGACTGTATGAGATCAATTTAGTGTACAACTAGCAGAAATATTCATAAAAATCGCGTGTTATCCGTTTTCAGAGCAAGTAGCACTAAATGTACTGTAATTTTCAAGAGTAGCCTTCTGCAGCACTCCTTTGTCCATTTTTAGACTGTATGTGATCAATTTAGAGTAAAAATAGCAGAAATATTCATAAAAATCGCGCTTGTCACCGTTTTCAGAGAAAGTAGTACTAAATGTATTGTAATTTTCAAGAGTAGCCTTCCGCAGCACTCCTTTGTCCAATTTTAGACTGTATGTGATCAATTTTGTGTAAATATAGCAGAAATATTCATAAAAATCGCGCCTGTCCGCGTTTTCAGAGCAAGTAGCACTAAATGTATTGTAATTTTCAAGAGTAGCCTTCTGCAGCACTCCTTTGTCCATTTTTAGACTGTATGTGATCAATTTAGTGTAAAACTAGCAGAAATATTCATAAAAATCGCGCTTGTCACCGTTTTCAGAGAAAGTAGTACTAAATGTATTGTAATTTTCAAGAGTAGCCTTCCGCAGCACTCCTTTGTCCAATTTTAGACTGTATGTGATCAATTTTGTGTAAATATAGCAGAAATATTCATAAAAATCGCGCCTGTCCGCGTTTTCAGAGCAAGTAGCACTAAATGTATTGTAATTTTCAAGAGTAGCCTTCGGCAGCACTCCTTTGTTCATTTTTAGACTGTATGTGATCAATTTTGTGTAAAAATAACAGAAATATTCATAATAATCGCGTGTCACGGTTTTCAGAGCAAGTAGCACTAAATGTATTGTAATTTTGAAGAGAAGCCTTCTGCAGCACTTCTTTGTTCATTTTTAGACTGTATGTGATCAATTTTGTGTAAAAATAACAGAAATATTCATAAAAATCGCGTTTGACACCGTTTCCAGAGCAAGTAGCACTAAATGTATTGTAATTTTCACGAGTAGCCTTCTGCAGCACTCCTTTGTCCATTTTTAGACTGTATGTGATCAATTTTGTGTAAAAATAGCAGAAATATTCATAAAAATCGCGTTTGTCACCGTTTTCAGAGCAAGAAGCACTAAATGTATTGTAATTTTCAAGAGTAGCCTTCGGCAGCACTCCTTTGTCCATTTTTATACTGTATGTGATCTATTTTGTGTAAATATAGCAGAAATATTCATAAAAATCGCGCTTGTCCGCGTTTTCAGAGCAAGTAGCACTAAATGTATTGTAATTTTCAAGAGTAGCCTTCTGCAGCACTCCTTTGTTCATTTTTAGACTGTATGTGATCAATTTTGTGTAAAAATAACAGAAATATTCATAAAAATCGCGTCTGACACCGTTTCCAGAGCAAGAAGCACTAAATGTATTGTAATTTTCAAGAGAAGCCTTCTGCAGCACTCCTTTGTCCATTTTTAGACTGTATGTGATCAATTTTGTGTAAAAATAGCAGAAATATTCATAAAAATCGCGTTTGTCACCGTTTTCAGAGCAATTAGCACTAAATGTATTGTAATTTTCAAGAGTAGCCTTCGGCAGCACTCCTTTGTCCATTTTTAGACTGTATCTGATCAATTTAGTGTAAAACTAGCAGAAATAATCATAAAAATCGCGTTTGTCACCGTTTCCAGAGCAAGTATCACTAAATGTACTGTAATTTTGAAGAGAAGCCTTCTGCAGCACTCCTTTGTTCATTTTTAGACTGTATGTGATCAATTTTGTGTAAAAATAACAGAAATATTCATAATAATCGCGTGTCACCGTTTTCAGAGCAAGTAGCACTAATTGTATTGTAATTTTCAAGAGTAGCCTTCCGCAGCACTCCTTTGTCCATTGTTAGACTGTATGTGATCAATTTTGTGTAAAAATATAGAAATTTTCATAAAAATTGCGCTTGTTACCGTTTTCAGAGCAAGAAGCACTAAATGTATTGTAATTTTCAAGAGTAGCCTTCTGCAGCACTCGTCCATTTTTAGACTGTATGTGATCAATTTTGTGTACAACTAGCAGAAATATTCATAAAAATCGCGTTTGTCCGCGTTTTCAGAGCAAGTAGCACTAAATGTATTGTAATTTTCAAGAGTAGCCTTCTGCAGCACTCCTTTGTTCATTTTTAGACTGTATGTGATCAATTTTGTGTAAAAATAACAGAAATATTCATTCAAATGTATTGTAATTTTCAAGAGAAGCCTTCTGCAGCACTCCTTTGTTCATTTTTAGACTGTATGTGATCAATTTAGTGTACAACCAGCACAAATATTCATAAAAATCGCGTGTCACCGTTTTCAGAGCAAGTAGCACTAAATGTATTGTAATTTTCAAGAGAAGCCTTCTGCAGCACTCCTTTGTTCATTTTTAGACTGTATGTGATCAATTTAGTGTACAACTAGCAGAAATAATCATAAAAATCGCGTTTGTCACCGTTTTCAGAGCAAGTAGCACTAAATGTACTGTAATTTTCAAGAGAAGCCTTCTGCAGCACTCCTTTGTTCATTTTTAGACTGTATGTGATCAATTTAGTGTACAACTAGCAGAAATAATCATAAAAATCGCGTTTGTCACCGTTTTCAGAGCAAGTAGCACTAAATGTATTGTAATTTTCAAGAGAAGCCTTCTGCAGCACTCCTTTGTTCATTTTTAGACTGTATGTGATCAATTTAGTGTACAACCAGCACAAATATTCATAAAAATCGCGTGTCACCATTTTCAGAGCAAGTAGCACTAAATGTATTGTAATTTTCAAGAGAAGCCTTCTGCAGCACTCCTTTGTTCATTTTTAGACTGTATGTGATCAATTTAGTGTAAAACTAGCAGAAATAATCATAAAAATCGCGTTTGTCACCGTTTGCAGAGCAAGTAGCACTAAATGTATTGTAATTTTCAAGAGAAGCCTTCTGCAGCACTCCTTTCTTCATTTTTAGACTGGATGTGATCGATTTAGTGTACAACTAGCAGAAATATTCATAAAAATCGCGTGTCACCGTTTTCAGAGCAAGTAGCACTAAATGTATTGTAATTTTCAAGAGTAGCCTTCTGCAGCACTCCTTTGTCCATTTTTAGACTGTATGTGATCAATTTAGAGTAAAAATAGCAGAAATATTCATAAAAATCGCGCTTGTCACCGTTTTCAGAGCAAGTAGCACTAAATGTATTGTAATTTTCAAGAGTAGCCTTCCGCAGCA
The DNA here is from genome assembly GCA_933228815.1 of Machimus atricapillus. Taxonomy (NCBI): domain Eukaryota; kingdom Metazoa; phylum Arthropoda; class Insecta; order Diptera; family Asilidae; genus Machimus; species Machimus atricapillus. Next base: position 11,469,023 of record OW121788.1, read on the forward strand.
CTCCTTCGCCCATTGTTAGACTGTATGTGATCAATTTTGTGTAAATATAGCATAAATATTCATAAAAATCACGCTTGTCCGCGTTTTCAGAGCAAGTAGCACTAAATGTATTGTAATTTTCAAGAGTAGTATTCCGCAGCACTCCTTTGTCCATTGTTAGACTGTATGTGATCAATTTTGTTTAAAAATATAGAAATGTTCATAAAAATCGCGTTTGACACCGTTTCCAGAGCAATTAGCACTAAATGTATTGTAATTTTCAAGAGAAGCCTTCGGGAGCACTACTTTGTCCATTTTTAGACTGTATGTGATCGATTTAGTGTAAAAATAGCAGAAATATTCATAAAAATCGCGTTTGACACAGTTTTCAGAGCAAGTAGCACTAAATGTATTGTAATTTTCAAGAGTAGCCTTCTGCAGCACTCCTTTGTCCATTTTTAGACTGTATGTGATCAATTTAGTGTAAAACTAGCAGAAATATTCATAAAAATCGCGCTTGTCACCGTTTTCAGAGAAAGTAGTACTAAATGTATTGTAATTTTCAAGAGTAGCCTTCCGCAGCACTCCTTTGTCCAATTTTAGACTGTATGTGATCAATTTTGTGTAAATATAGCAGAAATATTCATAAAAATCGCGCCTGTCCGCGTTTTCAGAGCAAGTAGCACTAAATGTATTGTAATTTTCAAGAGTAGCCTTCGGCAGCACTCCTTTGTTCATTTTTAGACTGTATGTGATCAATTTTGTGTAAAAATAACAGAAATATTCATAATAATCGCGTGTCACGGTTTTCAGAGCAAGTAGCACTAAATGTATTGTAATTTTGAAGAGAAGCCTTCTGCAGCACTCCTTTGTTCATTTTTAGACTGTATGTGATAAATTTTGTGTAAAAATAACAGAAATATTCATAATAATCGCGTGTCACCGTTTTCAGAGCAAGTAGCACTAATTGTATTGTAATTTTCAAGAGTAGCCTTCTGCAGCACTCCTTTGTCCATTTTTAGACTGTATGTGATCAATTTTGTGTACAACTAGCAGAAATATTCATAAAAATCGCGTTTGACACCGTTTCCAGAGCAAGTAGCACTAAATGTATTGTAATTTTCACGAGTAGCCTTCTGCAGCACTCCTTTGTCCATTTTTAGACTGTATGTGATCAATTTTGTGTAAACATAGCAGAAATATTCATAAAAATCGCGTCTGAGACCGTTTCCAGAGCAAGTAGCACTAAATGTATTGTAATTTTCACGAGTAGCCTTCTGCAGCACTCCTTTGTCCATTTTTAGACTGTATGTGATCAATTTTGTGTAAAAATAGCAGAAATATTCATAAAAATCGCGTTTGTCACCGTTTTCAGAGCAATTAGCACTAAATGTATTGTAATTTTCAAGAGTAGCCTTCGGCAGCACTCCTTTGTCCATTTTTAGACTGTATCTGATCAATTTAGTGTAAAACTAGCAGAAATAATCATAAAAATCGCGTTTGTCACCGTTTCCAGAGCAAGTAGCACAAAATGTACTGTAATTTTGAAGAGAAGCCTTCTGCAGCACTCCTTTGTTCATTTTTAGACTGTATGTGATCAATTTTGTGTAAAAATAACAGAAATATTCATAATAATCGCGTGTCACCGTTTTCAGAGCAAGTAGCACTAAATGTATTGTAATTTTCAAGAGAAGCCTTCTGCAGCACTCCTTTGTTCATTTTTAGACTGTATGTGATCAATGTAGTGTACAACTAGCAGAAATAATCATAAAAATCGCGTTTGTCACCGTTTTCAGAGCAATTAGCACTAAATGTATTGTAATTTTCAAGAGTAGCCTTCGGCAGCACTCCTTTGTCCATTTTTATACTGTATGTGATCTATTTTGTGTAAATATAGCAGAAATATTCATAAAAATCGCGCTTGTCCGCGTTTTCAGAGCAAGTAGCACTAAATGTATTGTAATTTTCAAGAGAAGCCTTCTGCAGCACTCCTTTGTCCATTTTTAGACTGTATGTGATCAATTTTGTGTAAAAATAACAGAAATATTCATAAAAATCGCGTCTGAGACCGTTTCCAGAGCAAGTAGCACTAAATGTATTGTAATTTTCACGAGTAGCCTTCTGCAGCACTCCTTTGTCCATTTTTAGACTGTATCTGATCAATTTAGTGTAAAACTAGCAGAAATAATCATAAAAATCGCGTTTGTCACCGTTTCCAGAGCAAGTAGCACAAAATGTACTGTAATTTTGAAGAGAAGCCTTCTGCAGCACTCCTTTGTTCATTTTTAGACTGTATGTGATCAATTTTGTGTAAAAATAACAGAAATATTCATAATAATCGCGTGTCACCGTTTTCAGAGCAAGTAGCACTAAATGTATTGTAATTTTCAAGAGAAGCCTTCTGCAGCACTCCTTTGTTCATTTTTAGACTGTATGTGATCAATGTAGTGTACAACTAGCAGAAATAATCATAAAAATCGCGTTTGTCACCGTTTTCAGAGCAAGTAGCACTAAATGTACTGTAATTTTCAAGAGTAGCCTTCTGCAGCACTCCTTTGTCCATTGTTAGACAGTATGTGATCAATTTTGTTTAAAAATATAGAAATTTTCATAAAAATCGCGTTTGACACCGTTTCCAGAGCAATTAGCACTAAATGTATTGTAATTTTCAAGAGAAGCCTTCTGCAGCACTCCTTTGTGCATTTTTAGACTGTATGTGATCGATTAAGTTAAAAATATCAGAAATATTCATAAAAATCGCGTTTGTCACCGTTTTCAGAGCAAGTAGCACTAAATGTATGTATGTGATCAATTTAGTGTACAACCAGCACAAATATTCATAAAAATCGCGTGTCACCATTTTCAGAGCAAGTAGCACTAAATGTATTGTAATTTTCAAGAGAAGCCTTCTGCAGCACTCCTTTGTTCATTTTTAGACTGTATGTGATCAATTTAGTGTAAAACTAGCAGAAATAATCATAAAAATCGCGTTTGTCACCGTTTGCAGAGCAAGTACCACTAAATGTATTGTAATTTTCAAGAGAAGCCTTCTGCAGCACTCCTTTCTTCATTTTTAGACTGGATGTGATCGATTTAGTGTACAACTAGCAGAAATATTCATAAAAATCGCGTGTCACCGTTTTCAGAGCAAGTAGCACTAAATGTATTGTAATTTTGAAGAGTAGCCTTCGGCAGCACTACTTTGTCCATTTTTAGACTGTATGTGATCGATTTAGTGTAAAAATAGCAGAACTATTCATAAAAATCGCGTTTGACACAGTTTTCAGAGCAAGTATCACTAAATGTATTGTAATTTTCAAGAGTAGCCTTCGGCAGCACTCCTTTGTCCATTTTTAGACTGTATCTGATCAATTTAGTGTAAAACTAGCAGAAATAATCACAAAAATCGCGTTTGTCACCGTTTCCAGAGCAAGTAGCACTAAATGTACTGTAATTTTGAAGAGAAGCCTTCTGCAGCACTCCTTTGTTCATTTTTAGACTGTATGTGATCAATTTTGTGTAAAAATAACAGAAATATTCATAATAATCGCGTGTCACCGTTTTCAGAGCAAGAAGCACTAAATGTATTGTAATTTTCAAGAGTAGCCTTCTGCAGCACTCCTTTGTCCATTTTTAGACTGTATGTGATCAATTTTGTGTACAACTAGCAGAAATATTCATAAAAATCGCGTTTGTCCGCGTTTTCAGAGCAAGTAGCACTAAATGTATTGTAATTTTCAAGAGTAGCCTTCTGCAGCACTCCTTTGTTCATTTTTAGACTGTATGTGATCAATTTTGTGTAAAAATAACAGAAATGTTCATAAAAATCGCGTCTGACACCGTTTCCAGAGCAAGTAGCACTAAATGTATTGTAATTTTCAAGAGAAGCCTTCTGCGGCACTCCTTTGTCCATTTTTAGACTGTATGTGATCAATTTTGTGCAAAAATAACAGAAATATTCATAAAAATCGCGTTTGACACCGTTTCCAGAGCAAGTAGCACTAAATGTATTGTAATTTTCAATAGCCTTCTGCAGCACTCCTTTGTCCATTTTTAGACTGTATGTGATCAATTTAGTGCAAAACTAGCAGAAATATTCATAAAAATCGCGTTTGTCACCGTTTTCAGAGCAAGTAGCACTAAATGTATTGTAATTTTCAAGAGAAGCCTTCTGCAGCACTCCTTTGTTCATTTTCAGACTGTATGTGTTCGATTTAGTGTAAAAATAGCAGAAATATTCATAAAAATCGCGTTTGTCACCGTTTCCAGAGCAAGTAACACTAAATGTATTGTAATTTTCAAGAGAAGCCCTCTGCAGCACTCCTTTGTCCATTTTTAGACTGTATGTGATCAATTTAGTGTAAGAATAGCAGAACTATTCATAAAAATCGCGTTTGTCACCGTTTTCAGAGCAAGTAGCTCTAAATGTATTGTAATTTTCAAGAGAAGCCTTCTGCATTACTCTTTTGTCCATTTTTAGACTGAATGTGATCAATTTAGTGTAAAACTAGCAGAAATGTTCATAAAAATCGCGTTTGTCACCGTTTTCAGAGCAAGTAGCACTAAATGTATTGTAATTTTCAAGAGAAGCCTTCTGCAGCACTCCTTTGTTCATTTTCAGACTGTATGTGATCGATTTAGTGTAAAAATAGCAGAAATATTCATAAAAATCGCGTTTGTCACCGTTTTCAGAGCAAGTAGCACTAAATGTATTGTAATTTTCAAGAGAAGCCTTCTGCAGCACTCCTTTGTTCATTTTTAGACTGTATGTGATCAATTTTGTGTAAAAATAACAGAAATGTTCATAAAAATCGCGTTTGACACCGTTTCCAGAGCAAGTAGCACTAAATGAATTGTAATTTTCAATAGCCTTCTGCAGCACTCCTTTGTCCATTTTTAGACTGTATGTGATCAATTTAGTGTAAAACTTGCAGAAATATTCATAAAAATCGCGTTTGTCACCGTTTTCAGAGCAAGTAGCACTAAATGTATTGTAATTTTCAAGAGAAGCCTTCTGCAGCACTCTTTTGTCCATTTTTAGACTGTATGTGATCAATTTAGTGTAAAACTAGCAGAAATGTTCATAAAAATCGCGTTTGTCACCGTTTTCAGAGCAAGTAGCACTAAATGTATTGTAATTTTCAAGAGAAGCCTTCTGCAGCACTCGTTTGTCCATTTTTAGACTGTATGTGATCAATTTAGTGTAAAACTAGCAGAAATGTTCATAAAAATCGCGTTTGTCACCGTTTTCAGAGCAAGTAGCACTAAATGTATTGTAATTTTCAAGAGAAGCCTTCTGCAGCACTCGTTTGTTTGTCTGTAAAGTCGGTATACGGGCGAAGTTTTTACGTGATAACGTCTTTATTGTGTTATAAGTTTTTTGGAACAAAGGATTAAATGAAGATTACACTTTTAAATTCATAAATCACGTTTTCGAGGATGCCTTTCAAGCGGACCGATTACGCATGAGTGGGAGAGAGAGGTCCAGCGAGCCTCTTTCTCGAATGCTGCGCGAGCATCGTGACGTGACCGGACGTTAGTGGCTTCGTTACAACTTTTCGTGAATGCCCCCGAGCCGCATCGATTTATAAGACGTTATCACGTCAAAAGCTTTTGTGAGAGAGTCGCGTCGCGATATCGCGACCCGCCATACAAAATTTTTCATTACATGAGATGAAGCTTCTTATTGTTTAGAAGTTTTTTGATATAAGTTAGTTCGTTTGCGAGTTTACTAGTGTTACACGGACGGTGATTTCTTGATTATTTCGTAATTTCATTTCGTTCTTGAACAATTTTATAAATTAATATTTTGTTCAATACATAAAATATTCTACGTTTAAAGTGAATAAAATTGTAAATTCATTTTAAAGTTCATAAAAGAAAAATCGATTAAAAAATATTAATTTATCAATGAAAACCGATAATAGATTTAAATATTTGTAGAAAATGAATATATGTATATACATGTATATATTATACATATATACATTATACATATATAAACATACACATAGATGGAGCTAAAGAAGTTTTACTTCAGTCGTGTGGTCTAAAGCACACTCGTTTTTTTTTTTTGAAACAGTATCGCGCCGAATCCTAGCTTTGATGCATCTGTATGTAGCTCCGTCTCGGCTTCGGGATTGTAGATGAGCAGAACACGTTGTTTCGTCAGCGCTTCTTTGATTTTCAGGAATGCTTCACGTTGCATAGAGCCAAACGTAAATGGATTGTCTTTCCGCAGCTTGTCACTAAGTGGCTTGGCTTGTTGTGCGTATTGTGGAATGAATTTTCGGAAATTGGGTTCGGGTAACTTCTTCACTGCACTAAGCTTGACTGCTCCAGGCTTTATTCGTCCAGACGATATCTCATAGCCGAGGTATTCAATTTCTCTGCACAAAAATTGACATTTTTTCCATTTTATCTGTTTTTAAAACACGAACGACTCTTTTGCCGCCCGCAATAGATGGGAGCAAAGGTTCAATACCTTGACTCCCCAAATAATTGATGATGAATTTACCAAAGTTCAATACCTTGGATTAACGATGAATTTACCAAAGTTCAATACCTTGATAACCTGCTGAAGATAATAATGCCTAGGTGCCAAACCTATGCATTCATGTGAACAGAACAGCGAAGGGAATAATGAAAACGGCGATGATTTCTTGTGGACTGTGTCGTGTTTATTTTGGTACTTCCCTATATACACAAATTTTTAGAGTTGATTCTCACGAAAGCTTTCTGCACGTGTGAAGCTCCGCTTACAGCGGCAGACAAGATTACGTTGAGTGTGCAGATGCAAAGAACTCAAGTTGCGTCTGGGCTCATCAAAGAATGTGCTTGGCGTGTGAAAACTTTCGTGAGAATGTACATCGAAATTGCAACTTTCGCGAATATTTTTGCGAAGGTGAACATACTCCCCCCCGTTGAACTGCGTTCAACTTTTATTTGATTCTATTTGTACAAATCAAAAAAATATGTCTAATGTATTGGAATTTAGGTTGAAGGACATTTAAATATTGATTTTGAAGTCTTCAGCTTGTAGAGGCCGTGATGTTCTGGGCTTTGGTACAGGCTTGGATGAGTGACCTCGAAATTTGTTGGTGCGGATTCCCCAGATGAGTGCCAGTATGATGAGGGCACTGATGAGTGCTAGTCCGAGAGATCCAACGGTGGTGTGCTGGACATTGCTGCGATGAAGTTGATTGGGCAGCTCGAGGTTTTGCTATGCTATTTGTTCCAATAGCATCTCCATTTCTTGCAATTTCACCTGATGCTGTCTTTCTTCATGAGGCAAGGGCGCGGGCTGTTCCATGTGAGCGATGTTTGCTTTCTCACTTAATCTTGCGTATGCCACTCGGATGGCGCTGGAATAGCTATGATGTCCTCGGAGGGTCATCAAATCGTGCTTTAACACGCAATCTGGTAGCAGACTTATGATTCCAGAGCCTTCCAATGTTAACTGTGTTGTTGTGTCGTTGCAAACCACGTTGGCAACTATTTTGTTGAAGATTGCAAAAAGCCATTGGTTTGACTTGTACAACTGCGTCCAGAGAGGGCTAATTGGAGCTCTTTTTAACGTGCACTCTGAGGAGGTTGACATCCCATTGAGGAGGTTGATTTCGCATTTGCTTATGTTTGCCCCTTTGTGATAAAGCGGTTGCGACTGTCTGCACAGAAATGTGCTTCTGATTTCAGTGCATGATGAAATTTCTCGATCCGTGAAGGGAAAATACTGATCTTGATGCGGAGTTACAGCCAAATATGCGGACGATGGTTCTATTGTCAGCAAGGAGTTATTAACCACGGCTGGTATTGGAGTTAATTGGAATAGATTCAAGTCTTCTAAGCTCAGAAAGGGTAATTTGATAAGAAATATGACGTGATTGTTTACGATACGTCCTTCAGTTGTCATTAATTGAAAAAGTCCCAATAAGTTTTCTGAGCTCGTTGGAAGGCGAACAGATGCAGGTAGATGATTTTTAATTTTGAGGACTTCCTTGTGTAGTTGCGAAGGTGAAAGTAATAGGTGGCTGATCTTTCCTTGATGTGCGTCGGCAATGACGTCGATTAATGCAGCCTGAATGCGTTGCAGATTTGTGACAACCAGCGCAGTGTGGATTGACCACGATGTGAACAGCTGTTGGATTTTCAGTTGATATGCGTCGTCAGTGTTGTTGTTTATACGATTGATGATCTCCTTCAGTTGTGATTCCAATGACTCGAATTTCTTATTCACAGCTATGTGGTCGCGTTTCATAATGTTGACAGTGGATTCTAGTATCGATGTCTGATTTTTTAGAAGACTTAGGATGTGGTTTTCGTTCTGGTGAATGTTGTCAATTGTTGACGACATTTGTTCGGCATATTTTGAATCAAGCACACCAAACAGTGAATTGGCAACATTTCCAATCAAATCAATAGCTCCTCGTTTGGTTCTGCTTGACGTGAGTTTCGAGTTGAGCAGCTGGTTGTCTTGTTCCAGTTCGTCTTCTAAATGTTGAAACTGATGTATGATTTGGGTGCACGTTGTCTTCTTCCGAATGAGGCTACAGAGATGTTGTAATGCCCCTGAGCTGTTTTGCAAAACTTGAAACTCCTTCCAGTATTGCTGCAGATCGTAGTACACCACTAGATTCCATTCTGTGGATATTAAATTGATTGTTCCAATTTTGTCAAAATATATTCCCGGTTGCGGCGCGAATTTCGTGACCTCTATTGCGTGGGCTGAGTTTGGAATTGGCAGAAGCAAGCAGGTATTAACAGGGTCACAATGGCAGATGCGTAGGATCCCTTTCTCCTCTTGCGTGATTCGGAGAGATGTGCGGGGTGCTCTTCTGTAGTTTCCTTTGTTTCATTTAAGGAGTCATCGTTCCTTTGTACTTTATCTTCGTTGCCACGTTTTAGATGTCCTGAGGGAGGAGCCCTGTCCTCACTCTTGTATGTGGAACCGTCTAATGGAGCTTCTTCACACGGTAGAGGCGCCAGTTTGTGGATTGGGCGACGTAGAAGACCTGAGCTTGTGCGAACGTCTGCTACGCGCACTAAACCATCACTGCCCTTGTACGTTTGGACAATTCGACCTAACGGCCGTTTCATGGTTGGAGTGTTGTCTTCTTGCAAGACGACTATGGTTCCCGGTTGTGCGTTTTGACTGGCTGTTTTCCATTTTAATCTGTGCTGGAGCTCATGCAAGTACTCCCGTGACCAACGGGTCCAGAATTCTCGTTTGAGTTGAGACACTAGTTTCCATCTGGTGAGTAAACTAGTTCTCAGCGGCTCAGAATTGGGATCCACGGTAGCTGTTAAAGGCTCACCTATGAGAAAATGTCCTGGCGTTAGGGCAGTAAGATCGTTTGGATCATTTGACATCGGTGTGAGTGGTCTTGAATTTGGAATGGCTTCGATTTCGGTCATGAGGGTACACAGTTCTTCAAACGTGAGCGAGGCTGAGGCTACGCTGCGTTGCAACAGGTATTTGGCCGACTTGACTGCGGCTTCCCACAGACCTCCAAAGTGTGGTGCCCGAGGTGGGATGAAATGGAATGCCTTTCGTGTTGCATACCGACACGATCTTTTCTTGCCCTTTGATTGAGTGAATGGCGTCTGACAATTCCTTGAGTTGGTTTTTGGCTCCTACGAAATTTGTTGCGTTGTCGCACTATAGATTTTTGCACTGTCCGCGTCGGCCAGTGAATCTTCTCAGTGCCCCGATAAAAGCATCTGTTGACAGATCGCTCGCTACTTCCAGGTGTAAAGCCTTAGTAGCGAAACAGCAAAACACTGCCACGTAACTCTTTTGGGGTCGACTTCCTCTTAAACGATAATGGACCCAAATAGGTCCGCAAAAATCCACGCCCGAATTGATAAATGGACGGGCTGGTTGAATTCTGTGAGGTGGCAAATTGCCCATCATTTGTGAGAACATCTTGGGTTTCTCTTTGGAGCAGCGTACGCAATTCTGCACTATAGATCTAGCGATAGTTTTGCCTTTAATAGGCCAGAATCTTTGACGGGTGATTGCCAATAACGTTTGCGGGCCGGCATGAAGATTGCTTCTGTGAATGTCGGCCATGAGTAGCTTCGTCAACTGGTGTGCATATGGCAATAGTATGGGATGCTTGGCGTCATACTGAAGATTGGAATGTTCCAGTCTGCCCCCCACACGCATAATTCCTTATTCGTCAAGGAACGGGGACAAGCTGGATATTGGACTTTTCACATCCACCGTTCTCATTCTCTGCAGTTGAGCGAGATCCTCCGTAAATCCTTCTTGCTGTATTTGTTTGATGATGACCGTGAGGGCCTCTTCAACATCTGCAGAAGTTAGTAAGTTATGTTTTCTCGATCCTCGGTTGCGTGGCTGTGTGTTGTAGATGAATCGTAAGACATACGACATTATTCTCTTCAATCTACTGAATGAATTGCCGCTGTTTATTGTGGTTGCTAATGAAGGCGTTGTTTTCGTAGCTGCTAACATCACCTTAGGTGCCCTTTTTTCCAGGTCAGTGTCCATTTTGGAATATTTCGAAGGCCATATTTCTTCTGATCCATGAAGAAAACGAGGACCGTAAAACCACATACTGCATTTTGCTAGCTTCTCTGCTGTGACTCCCCTCGATACCGTTGAAGTCCCCACCGTAAATGGTGTTTTCAGGCAGCTGGCTCGCCAAGGCCTCAAGATCTTGGGTCGTAATCACCACTGAGTGCTCAAGGTAAAAGTTTGCAAATGTTAGGGGCTGGGGGGCGTTAATCGAGACAGCACAAGCTATGATGTTGGTATTAATACCAATTTCCTCGGCAGGAAGAGAGTTATGAACCAAAATGGCCACGCCACCATGCCTGCTCTCTCTCACGGAATTTGTACCAAAATAGGTGAAGGATCCCAGCCGTTCAGGCTGTTGTTCCACCAGGATGTTCGTTTCCTGGAGGAGAATGATGTGAGGTTTGTATTGGGAGATAAGGAGGTCAAGGCTGGGCCTGTTGTTATACAAGCCTCTGATGTTCCATTGCAGAACTGTTAGGTCCCGAAATGGAGGAAGAGAGGTAGAGCTAAGGCTATAATTCATCAAAAATCACATTCCGCTCATGGGGAATCCTCCCCTGAGTCGGGTTCTGAGTTGGTCGACTCAGAGGGTATAGTATATGTTCTGCCAAAAAGGGGGCGTATTCCGTCTGGAGGAACTGGTGTCATATCGACATCAGACGGGGTTGAAATCGAAGTGGCTTCAGGGTTATTTTGGGTGAGGCCCATTTCCACGCCTTCTATCTTATTGGGGGTACTGTATGAGTTTGGCGACGGGTTATTAGTGGCGTGATTAAAGGGGAGGGAGAGAGGGTCTGTGGCGTGGGTATCTGAGTCAAAGGTTTTGCTTTTTCGTGAGTTTTTGTTTATTTGTGAAGTTGTTGTACGTGTAGTATTGTGTGGTGTCATAGCGGAGGTACTTACATTTGGGCTGGTGATGTTGTAGATGTTGGCGGCATTGTTGGCGCTGGGGATAGAGTTGGTGTTGTTGATCTTGTTGTTGTCGCTGTTGGGGTTAGTGCCGGTGTTGGTGATGTTCCTGGGATGGTGTTTTTGTTGTTGATGGAGATTTTGTTGCTGTTAGTATTTTCGTTAGTATTGGCGTTCTTGTTGGAGACGCTGTTGCTGCTGCTGGTGTTGTTGCTGTGTGTGTGGCCTTTGTTAGCGATGGTGTTGGAGGGCCTTGCGGCAGAGGTGCCTGAAATAGCTGCTTCCGCATATGAGGGTCCCGACTGCGGTTTGTATAGTGCGTAGTATTCCTTTTTGGCCTCGTACAATGAGCATTTCTTGACTGTTTTTATCCTCAAGATCTCTTTGGCCTTTAGGAATTCGGGACATTCTCTGTGTGAAGACGGGTGGGATTCGGCATTGCAATTGACGCAAAACAATCTCGTGCAATCCTTTGCCTCATGAGGGCCTGGGTTGCCGCAGTTGACGCAAGTCGCTGTGGTTTCTTTACACCACTTTGCCGTGTGGCCGAGCCGTTGGCAGTTCCTGCACCGCATGGGTGTAGGATAATATTCTTTTACTGGCAGGGTCGTCCACGCCCCCTGGATGTGCGATGGTACCTTGTATGCATCAAAGGACAAGATTAGTAGGCCGGTGGGTACCCTTTTTCCCGGCTCGTCGCCAGGGCGGGTAATTTGGATGACTTCGGTGATCCCTTGGTCTTTGAGTCCTTCCAGGATTTCCTCCTGGGACATTAATCTAGAGTCTGGTGAGTAAACCGTGCCCTTGACTGAGTTTAATGTCTCATGCATCTTTATTGAAACCGGAATGCCTGCGATCTGGGTTGATTTGGTGAAAAGGTTTGCAACCCGTGCATTGTCAACCAAAAGCAGTAGCGATCCATCTCGAACGTAGCTTGCCTTGGTAAATTTTGTTGAAATGGCATCTACTCCCTTCCTCACCATGAAATGGTTGAACAATTTCAGTGGTTTATTTGGATCCGTAGACTGAATGAGGATGTATTTGGGGTGGTTGTGCACGTTATTAATAATAACAGGTTGCTCCGGGAGGGCCGGGAAGCTCTCGTGGAGCGCCATGGGTTTCGGTCTTTTTGTTGCTTGTTTGGTTTTTTTTGGGGCCTGTTGGTCTAGCAACCCAAACATATTGACGTCGGCAGAGCTGGGCGCCATCGCTGAGCACTCCGCCTACTTTCCGAGTTAGTTCTGTGTTTTTCAACCAAGAAAATTAGTCCAAATTGTCTAACAGAAAAACGAGCGCACAGCTGATCAGCTGTCAATGACAGCTCACTACACGTGTTTGCACCACAGGCACTAACGGTCTCTGTGTCTTTTTCTCGGCTTTAAGAGAGGGCTCCCGCAGGAGAAAGAATACGAAAAGTCGTGCTTACACTGAAATAGCACTCTTCAAAACACTGGGTCCAGAAAACTTGCTAAAAACTCCAAGGGTACGTTCAATATCTCGACTCGAGTCGACTCGGGTAAATCTGACTTACTCCGGAGCGTTCAATATCTCACTCGAGTCGACTCGAGTTATTTTTACTCTTACTCTATGTCGTTCATTATCTTACTCGAGTTCACACGAACTATTGTCTGTGAACTCTTAGATTAGGTTGTATGCGTGAGATGTTTGACTCGGGTTGCCGTTCATTATCTTACTCGAGTCGATTAAGCTTACTCGAGTCAGTTTAGACAGTGGTAAAAAGGTCGAAGCAAAGTGACTCGACGTTAAATTTGACATCATCATGGAAGAGCTTGGGGTACTTGTAACGTACCAAGAAGATGCTGTTGCGGAAAATGGGGAGATAATTACCCAAGAAACGGCAAGGTGGAGCAGAAATGCTACTCTTTGCCTTATTGATGCCTATATATACCTACAAAATGATTTTTCGTCAGACAGAGTAAGGCGTGAAGTAGTATGGAAAAAAGTTGCAGCGAAAATACAAGAAAATAATTTTAACTATATATTCTCCATTGCAACACTTAAAATATTTCATATTATTACTTTTCTCTCCATGGTTATACGCTGTTATGACAAATTTGATTTTTCTATGACATTTACGCGCACATTTGTAAGGTTGAACTCGAGTAAAACTTGCTCGAGTCGACTCGGGTAAGATATTGAACGCTCCGGAGTAAGTCAGATTTACCCGAGTCGACTCGAGTCGAGATATTGAACGTACCCCAAAAATCCCAACAGATACCGACAAACACTCGGCCACCGTCTGATCATAACCAAGGTTGATCGCAGACTTGGCTAATGTTTTAGCATTGGATCTAAAAAAATTTCTATTCGGTTAGTGTGCAATTTGTAAAAGGGAAATATTCTGTTAGTGTGCAATTTGTAAAAGGGAAATATTCTGTTAGTGTGCAATTTGTAAAAGGGAAATATTCGGTTAGTGTGCAATTTGTAAAAGGGAAATATTCGGTTAGTGTGCAATTTGTAAAAGGGAAATATTCAGTTAGTGTGCAATTTGTAAAAGGGAAATATTCAGTTAGTGTGCAATTTGTAAAAGGGAAATATTCGGTTAGTGTGCAATTTGTAAAAGGGAAATATTCGGTTAGTGTGCAATTTGTAAAAGGCAAATATTCGGTTAGTGTGCAATTTGTAAAAGGGAAATATTCGGTTAGTGTGCAATTTGTAAAAGGGAAATATTCAGTTAGTGTGCAATTTGTAAAAGGGAAATATTCGGTTAGTGTGCAATTTGTAAAAGGGAAATATTCGGTTAGTGTGCAATTTGTAAAAGGGAAATATTCTGTTAGTATGCAATAAAAATAAAATAAAACTGAATCTTGCAAAAAATCATTAAACAACTTACTTCATAATCTGATGAATCTACATTTTCTCTCGAAGGACCCGCTTGTGGTGAAGATAGTCTTCCAGTCTACATGTAATAGAAACGTATATTTTTAAATTTAAACATAAAAACCATTAATCTACATTTTCCCGCGAAGGACCCGGTTGTGGTGAAGATGATCTACCAATCTATATGAAATACAAACGTATATTTTTAAATTTAAGCATAAAACTTACTAAAATACCCGTATCGTGTTGCCGTCCCGTTCTTCATTGCCGTCGCCATCGTCTTCCTGTTCCTGTAAATCGAAATAAATACAATATTTCAATTATTATTAACATTTTCTTACCTCCTCTAATAAAGTATCTCCAAGTCTATACGGATTATACAAATTACCCGCAGCACGCCAAAACTCTACAGTAGGGTCCAGTTTATGTCGCCGACAATATAACAAAAACATAAATTTTGCCATGTAGCCAACAAAAAATACTTTTTTTCTGTTATATCCGGGCAATGAATATTTGGCGTGCCTCCATAAGCCCTCGACAGTATTGCTATGGGCACCCGTAACTGTCTCTTCGTCAATCCCTTCATACGCGCGCCAGCAATCACTAATAATAGTAGTGCCGGGCAAAATCCACTTTTCGATCAGTGGAATCAGGGTTGACGCATTACGAGACTCTACGGGCTCCAAGAACACTTCGCCGGCAAACACCACCAAATACCCACTGCCCTTCAACGGCATGTCCCCTGTAGTATTTTCTTTTCCCAAACTTGGACTCGTCAATCTCGACAGTCTTATTTGGTCCTCCTAAATGTGAAATATAAATTTATTGACAACCAAAATATTTTATAATTATACCTATGGGGTTTTGGCGCCGTTTGCAAAAGTCGATGGCGACTTCCCGGCAAAACGAATTCCAATCGACGGCACTTTTTTTCGATATCTCTGCCTCCGACGATATCACCTTCAATTCGATGTTCTGGCACCACATATGAGAAAAAATAATAACCTAAACATACAGAAAATCAATATCTTTCCCAGAAATAATGAAAACAAAATATTGCCTGTCTCAAACTAAGCTTAGCATTATGAAAAAACGTATTTTTTCTGATGCTCTGCTTATAGCCGCAACGTTGAGCCTTCTTTTTATTTTTAATAATTTTGCTATGGCATACCCACCGGTACCCATCTATCTTTCCTGCATCCTTCACCAATTTCATCACGCCGTCGCACTTCTCACATTTTAGAGATCCCTCGCGAGCTAATACACCCCACTCCTGCAATTTCCGAATAATTCCAAGGTCCTCTTTGCTTATTTCAAACAATTTGCACAACGTAAAAAATTGGGCATCCTTAAAATTTTAATTTAAGAAAAGATAAAAACAAAAAAAAATTTATATCTCAACAGGAACTAGAGACATTATGGACAAAGAATACCCAAAAATCAACATTAAAAAAATCACTCTGTCCTTTTAACAACAATCAATACGTTATAAATAAAATTAAGCCTACTTACCATGTATCTAAAAACACACTATTTTCACTTCAGAAAATACAAAAACTAGAGAAACTGAAATCTGCACAATTCTTCCCAATAACACTTTACGGAAAAGTACCGTTATTTTCCATAAGTAGAAAAAAGACATTTCACTGACGTCAGTGCGGGCACCTGCAAGAAACAAAAATCACACGCAAAAATGCAGGAAAAAAGAGCTTGCACTGACGTCAGTGTGGAGACCTGCAAGAAACAAAAACCACACGTAAAAATGCAAAAGTCAAAAGTGACAAGGTGGAAAGGCCGCTTAAAAGGTAAACATTTCTTTTTATTATTAAATATTGCTTTTTTCCAGGTTCTGGAGGTGGATAAAGTAGTGAAATAGTGCAGTGGGGCGCGTGTGGTCCGATTTGCAAATAAAATGTGCAGGTGCGAAGTGATTTTGCGGCGGAAATGGTGAAATTTGAAATTTGATATAGATTCTAAATACGTAAAAATTAAAAATTAAATATTTTAAAAAGTATAGCCGACCGCCGCAAAATTTCTTCAGATCCTTCCGTTTTAGCAGGAACAGAAAGTGCCTGCGAAATTTTATTCAAATCGGATCGGAACCCCCGTTGTACACCTATGCCTGAATCAATGATGTGAGATGGTTGCGGAGATATTATTTTGGGCAATACATGAGCCTCCACTCTTGAAACGAAACCACTTGTTCGAGAATGAATAGACACGCTGACCCTCTTCTGAGCACGCTGCTTGTGTTGTCCGATGCCTTCAATACTCATTTCCTCTATATTGGCTTGCAGTTTCAGCTTTTTAACCATTCGATCGGTTATGAAGTTCAGTTGAGAGCCAGAATCAAGTATGGCCCTGCATTCTAGGCTGGTTCCTTCTTCGTTTGTGAGCCGAAGCAGAACTGTGCTCAGCATTACGTAACCCCTTGCTTGCACGGTCAATGCCGTTTGCTGAGACGTTGTCGGAGGGTTTGATGCTTGCGATTTTGGTCGACAACTTGGCTTGGCTCCTTGTGGCTTTGTCGCCTGATCAATGTGCAGCAATGTTTTATGCCGCTTTTCGCACTTTGTACATGTTCTGGAAGTGCATGTTGAGTTGTTATGGCCTGTCCTGAGACAATTAGTACACAATTTGCGCCCTTTCGTGAATTCCAAGCGAGCTTGTGGCGATAATTTCAAAAATTGTGGGCATGCAAACAATAAATGATTTGCTTTGCATGAGGGGCATTGCCTTGAGCTTGTTGTGGTCGAAAGAGATCGTGCAATCGTTAACTTTCTTGCACTTTCTTCGGAAGATTTCCCCTTTGAGCCTAGTGCTTCTAGAGACTGGAATCGCGTTTCCAGAAATTTAAGCAAACCCGATAATGAAGGTAGTTCTCGAGGATTCTCTAGGGACTGCTCATAAAGACTGTGTGTGGTTTTATCGAGTCTCTTTATCAACAGGTGAACTATTAAAGGATCCCAATCTGCCGTGAGTACTTGCAGGTTCTCTAGTCCCTTGAGGCATTCGCGAGTTGTGTCATGAAGTTGCCTGATGGGACGATGCACTTTCAATGTTGATGTTTGGCTGAGAGAGAAGCTTGTTGAGCATCGCCGTCACAATTAACCTTTTGTTGTTGTAGCGATTTACTAGTGTCTCCCAGGCCGCAGCGTAGTTTTCCTCCGATAGCGTGTAGTGGCGTATTAGCTTTTCGGGATCACCTTCCAAATTGGTTTTCAGGTACCACATCTTTTGACAGGGTCCTAATGGCTGAATGTGGACCATTTGATGAAACAGGTCGTAGAATTGTTGCCATTTAGAACAGTCCCCGTTAAATTTGGGGAGTACTATCTTCGGCAATTTCATCATTGAATTTGTGTTTTGATTTGGTTGAGAAGTAGGTGTCGCAATTGATGCCAACTTCTCTGATAAATGAATTAATTCATCATGAACTTGTTCCTCTAGGCTAAAATATCGATCTATATTGTAGCCTTGTGCTGCTGGGTCTTCCGTGGCTTCACATATGCTGAAATGTATGTCCTCGATTTGAGCCCAGTAGCGCCAGATTTTGGCGGCTCGTTCCTCGCATGCTTGTTTGGACACAGATTGATCACGTTCGATACACTTGTTTAACAATCTTGACAAGGATTCACACAGCACTGATTGTTTCCTGATGTTCTTGATGATCCCCTCACTAGGTGGAGTTGACTGGCATGCTAGTGGAGTTTTCGGCTTCACAATTGAATTTTCTTCCGATGGCGGATCCGCTTCAGCTGCTGGCGTGTTTGCTGATGTTTCCAACCTTCGGATTTGTTCCTGAAATGTTTCAGAATAGTTCTCGTACAGGTCCCTGATTCCGTCATAGAAACCCTGCTTGAAGTACGGGTGATTTAGCTGATCCCCATGTCTGGTGCGGATAAGATTATCTGTTTCCTGAAACGTTGCCCAAGTTTCCTCAAGGCACCTCGATCTTTCACGATAGTACTGAAGTGTTTTCCGACTGGAAGAATCTTTGTTGTAATTGGCGATGATTGCCTGCAGATCACTCCCGGTTTTCCTCTGTTGAGCGGCTAATTCCTCCATGATGATTTGAGGTTGATGCTGACTTAAGACTGAGGTGTGTTAAGACTGATGCGTGTTGAGACTGATGCGACTGCTGGAAATGCCTAGAAGAATTAGTGGACATGGAAAAAAATAGTAAAACAAAGATGGGACATAAATTAAAAGAAAAACATTCAAACCCAAACAAGTGGGAAAAAATGAATGTTCGCCTAGCTGTTCAAGTTTTCAGCCATACTTGTGCTGCAGCAATAGAAAGTGCTGCCAATGGAAATTTATTTTCTGAAGATAGTAATGCTAAGGCAAAATCAACGTCCGAATTCTTTAGAAAAACAGACAAAATATTCGATTGTCTTAATTCTAAAAATCCGTTCTGTAGTAATTTATATAAATCTGGACTGCGAAAAGATGGGGCAGTAAAACAATTTCTACAGGAAATGATTTCTTACATAAATAATATAAAAATTGTAGAAAAAGGAAAACTTACCATTAACAAAGTTCATTGTTTCAAAAGTTTGGTATAATCCATTAAAGCAATTCTCGCCCTTTCCGATGACATATTTCAGGAATATGAAGATGTAACCTTTCTCTTAACATATAAACTGAATCAAGATATCGAAAATCTTTTTGGGTTCATCAGGCAAAGGGGTGGCTTTAATCGAAATTCTTCTGCAAATAATTTTGCAAATATTCTTGCTCGAAAAGAAAATGTCCAATAAAATGTTAAGTTTAACATTTAGTAATAAATTAAAAAATTGTGTAGATGATGATGAAGAACTTATAGCCGAAGTATTAAAAGAAGTAGAAAATGAAAAGAAAAACAATAATGAAGATTCTGATATACAGTGACTCAACTTTTTGATCGCATAATGGGAGTTTTAAATTAAAAGTCTTTTAAACACCTGTTAAGCAAATTTGAGGAAGAAGGTGAGAAGTGATAAATACAAATAAAAGCCTTTTCTTTGCAAGTAAAAAAAATTTATTCCTTCCATTGAAGCTAACACACTTATTTTCCTGAAAATATAAAAAAAGGTATTCGATCAATTAGTTGACTCTATGTATCGAAAATTTTTTTTTACCGTTTTAATATTTCGTATGCCCTCCTTTGTCTTTTATCACGGCTTCAATTCTTCGTGGCATAGAATCTACTAAATTATGGCACACTGAAGGCGGAATATTGACCCAAGATTCCCGGGTATGGCTCCAAAGGTCATCCAACGTCCTGATTTCTTGTGACGTTGAAGTAACAGATCCTTTGACTTCAACCCACAAATGCTCGATTGGGTTGATGTCAGGAGACTGTGCGGGCCAATCTAATAAGTGGAATCCTTGATTTTGTAGCCATTCCCTGGTCACTCGAGCTGTGTGCTTACGATCGTTATCTTGCCGAAGGTGCATCCTGCCGCCACTGATGCAAACTACCAAGAAGTCCTTCTTCAAGGATGCTTGTGTAGGCATCAGCAGTCATCCTTACGACGATTCTTCGGCATTGCCCGACTCCTGTGCTCTTCATGCACCCCCACAACATGATGTTTCCACCCCCAAACTTTATCGTCTGCCGAATATGGCGATCTTGAAGGGGTTCATTGGGCTTTTTCCACGTCCACTGCCGACCATCGGAACCAACCCGATTAATTTTGGTCTCATCGGGCTGGTTCCGCTTAATTTTGGTCTCATCGGGTTGGTTCCGTTCCGATGGTCGGCAGTGGACGTGGAAAAAGCCCAATGAACCCCTTCAAGATCGCCATATTCGGCAGACGATAAAGTTTGGGGGTGGAAACATCATGTTGTGGGGGTGCATGAAGAGCACAGGAGTCGGGCAATGCCGAAGAATCGTCGTAAGGATGACTGCTGATGCCTACACAAGCATCCTTGAAGAAGGACTTCTTGGTAGTTTGCATCAGTGGCGGCAGGATGCACCTTCGGCAAGATAACGATCGTAAGCACACAGCTCGAGTGACCAGGGAATGGCTACAAAATCAAGGATTCCACTTATTAGATTGGCCCGCACAGTCTCCTGACATCAACCCAATCGAGCATTTGTGGGTTGAAGTCAAAGGATCTGTTACTTCAACGTCACAAGAAATCAGGACGTTGGATGACCTTTGGAGCCATACCCGGGAATCTTGGGTCAATATTCCGCCTTCAGTGTGCCATAATTTAGTAGATTCTATGCCACGAAGAATTGAAGCCGTGATAAAAGACAAAGGAGGGCATACGAAATATTAAAAAGGTAAAAAAAAATTTTCGATACATAGAGTCAACTAATTGATCGAATCCCTTTTTTTATATTTTCAGGAAAATAAGTGTGTTAGCTTCAATGGAAGGAATAAATTTTTTTTTACTTGCAAAGAAAAGGCTTTTATTTGTATTTATCACTTCTCACCTTCTTCCTCAAATTTGCTTAACAGGTGTTTAAAAGACTTTTAATTTGAAACTCACATTATGCGATCAAAAAGTTGAGTCACTGTAAATGCATCGATAACGCAATATACACCAAATGATAATGTTGATGAATTAGAAGATAATTTCATATTTGAGAATATTGATGATGAAATAATTGATGATATTGTTACAATTTTGCCCGCCGAGCGGCTGACGGACAAAATTGCACGGTGTGCCCTCGTTCAATTCACTGGGGTTATGGGGATATGGGGACGGACTAACACTTATTTGGTTGCGAACAGGAGCTCATCTGCCGAGGCAGACGAGCTTTCAAAAATAAATGGTCGGCGTTTCGATCCGGGACACTGGCCAGATCTCTTCAGTGTGGCTGAAGACCAGTGCCCTTGCCACAGACGCCAACACTTTGCGCGGACCGAACGCCCCATATTCGCCCGCTTCAAAAACCAAGTGTGAATTATAACGAAGGCAAATTTTGTAACATTATTCCCTCCTCAGAAGCTCGAAGTTCCATCCGAGCGACTTCATGCAGCATCCAGGGCGCCGAAAGCGACGACGAGCTACGCAGACGGGCGGTTGCAGCGGCCACGCTGTAAAAGCGTGCAGCTTGACGCGGCGGCGAGGCAAAACCAACAACGGTCGTTTTGCGGCAGGAGACCGTGGCAGCATCGTCCTGCGTACGCGTACTTAGATACGCAGCGATGCCGGCTGCTGCGACGGTCAAGCTGCGGCAGTGATCGGTGCCGCGGCAGCAGTGCAGTAGTAACTGCTTGCCGCGGCAAAATCGATCAGGGCCGTGGCGTGGCAGTGTAGTCTCTCGGCGACAAAGGTAGGACGGCCTCGCTGTGGTGTGGTGGGCGCAGTGGCGGTTAAGGGCCACGGCGACTGCGGCAGGAGGCAGGAGACCGAGACAACACCGCCTAAGTCGTGGCGGCGATGCCGGCTGCTGTCCGGTCGACCTGCGAAGCTCGACTGCGGCAGTGACGCGTGCTGCGACAGCATTGTCAAAAACGTTGTACTATATCGTACCCTAATTAAGCTACTTGCCGCGGCAGAAGGGACTCGGTGCCGTCGCAGCATCATCGGAAGACGGACGATAGTATTTGCTGCGACGGAAATGCCGTGGTGGTGCTGCGAAGCGCGGTCGCTGCAAGGCCGACGTCGTTGCTGCCGTCGCTGCCAGCGACCCAGATGCAAGAGGGTTGAGCGGGGCCGCCCTCGGTTAGAAGGGCTGACACCCCACACCTGGTACCGCTCAGCAAGACGCTGAGCAAATCGGAGAGGAACTACTGCGCCACACGCAGGGAATTCCTTGCTGTAGTAAAGGCCCTGCACCACTTCCAGCCATACCTCCTCGGAAAGCCTTTTCTCCTTCGCACGGACCACGCCTCGCTAAGGTAGCTCATGAATTTTAAGGAACCCGAAGGACAAATCGCCCGGTGGCTGGAACAACTGCAGGCCTATGATTTCGAGATCCAGCATCGCCCAGGACGGCAACATAAAAATGCCGATGCCCTCTCACGCCGCCCTTGTGCTGAGGACGACTGCGGGCACTGACTGCTCCAGGCAGGAGGAGCAGAACGTGGCAAGGGCGTGTATCGCTGTCGTGGCTGACAACATGGCGGAGCTACAGGAGCAGGATGCGGTGCTCAGCTTGGTGAAGCAATGGGTGAACGACGGAGAAAAACCGGCGAAAGCGGAGATCAGCCCTCTTCACCCCACCGCCAAAGCCTACTGGGCTATGTTCGACTGTCTATCCCTGGAGAATGACGTCTTGTACAGAACCTGCGAACAGAGCACCGGCCGGACGAAACAGCTGCTGATTCCAGCACAGAAGCGGCAGGAGGAGCCATTGGGTGCGCAATTCGGGCATGTGAGCGGCGAGAAGGGGAACTTCCACGTGACGGGGTCAACGGGGTACACGAAAACGGTGGCTAACGGGAACCCTGCACGGACAATGGAGCAGCGAGAACTGGAGCTCCTGCGCCGAGAACAGGAAGTCTTACGCTATGAGTTAGAATTAACTAAAAGGGAACTCTCATTTTTTCAGGCCAGTCAACGGCCCACAAGCCTGGCTCAGCCCGTGAATTTCGGAGAGCTCAGGGCTCTCATACAGGACTTCGATCCTGGGGACAAACGTGGAATCGGTTGCACGTTGTGGACGAAAAACGTCAATACATTGGCAGGGGTTTACAGCCTGTCAGATCAGGCGGCACTTTTGCTGGCCTCCTCAAAATTGAAAGGAGCAGCAAAGTTTTGGCTGCAGGCTGTGCAGCCGTCAATAACTTCTTGGAAGCAGCTCAAGGAGGGCCTGCTGTTGGCTTTTCCCTCTTA
This sequence comes from Machimus atricapillus, assembly GCA_933228815.1. Classification (NCBI taxonomy): domain Eukaryota; kingdom Metazoa; phylum Arthropoda; class Insecta; order Diptera; family Asilidae; genus Machimus; species Machimus atricapillus. The sequence continues at coordinate 11,492,076 of OW121788.1, forward strand.
TAAAGACGAGTGCGAGGTGCACATGAGGCTCTCGAAACGCAAAAAGAGCCCCACGGAAAGTTTCGAGGCGTATTACTACGCGGTTATGTCAACCGCTCGGGAGGGATCACTCTCCCCACAGTCGATCATAAAATACCTCGTGAATGGAGTGGATGACATCGACCTAAGGAAGGCACTCTCTTCGCGGCCTTTCGTGGATCCCGAGGAATTATTGCGACATTTTAAATGGGCATTCAATCCTAAGCAGGGCAAGGCGGAATCTAGCCAAGTCTCCAAGGAGGATGCCGTTTCGAAAACAACGAAGGGGGCCAGGAAGTGTTACAACTGCAACGAGTTGGGGCACATTTCCGCTGAGTGCACCCAACCTCAACGTCGACAACGGTGCACCAATTGTAGGATGGTACAAACAACAACAGAGAGAAAGAAAGCCAAAAGATTGACTATTGGTGGATCCTCATTGGATCCCCAACTCTCCATTTTTTTTCCATATACATATATGTAACGCAACGCAGCCCTGCCGCTGCGGACGTAGCCTTAGCCTCCTCGTCGAGGGCAGCGCCGCCGCAGAGCCAGCAGCTGACGACAAGTTTCAGCGACGAACATCTCTCTTTCCGCCGACGACTGCTCAAGTAAAAGCTTGTATTGAGTTCCCGAGAATAAATCCCAATTAATCGGAATCCCGAGTCTTTTTTTGTCAGTCCTCAGTCCGGCCAAATGAGACTTTTTCAGTCTCCCTAAATGAAGGAACCGACATTCCACCCCTGCACCCGTGAGCTTCAAAAACGTAAACAAGCCGAGCCAACCCAAGTATTTCCGTTAGGATATGCACCGCCAAGGCGCCACAGGTCTAACCCTGAGTCGCAGGCACATAGGGCTCCAGGCTATTTTTAGATTCATCTAAGCGCAGGTCGCTCAGAAACTCCTTTTACTGCGCAAAAGGGTGCGCAACCTCATCAGGCAAACGACCCGCGCCAGGCCAAAGCCATAAAACTCCGGCACTGAAAGCGCGTTAGGGGAAGAAATCGGGAGAGGTTTTTCCTAAATAAACTCCCTTGCACACAAAATTCATCATTTATTTCATTTTATATTTTACATATTTTTCCTGCCTTACACAATTGTCAAAAAACGGGGCACACCCACACTGAGTGTAAGCAGCCGAAAAGGGTGTCACTTATACATTCGGACTTCTCCAGCACAGCCGTCGTTAACGGGAGTGTTGCGGTGACCGCTATTGTGGTGGACACTGGAAGCGATGTCAGCCTGGTGCGTGCGTCCCTTGCCCGTGAGCTGGGATTGCCTGTTCAGGATTGTGAGGTGCCACTGGTTGGTTTCGGTATGGGCTCCTGCCGAACTCAAGGTAATTTAACAGTGGATGAAGCATGTGCCACAGTAGATTTGCACTTCGTAAACGATCGCTACCTGGACGTGCCTGTTCTCGTGGGGAAAAATTTCATTAACGATCCCAAGGTATGCTTGGTAAAACATAATGGATATTTGAACATTTTTAAGGACAATAAGCAACCTCGAATTTACGAAGAGAACAAGCGAAACGATGTTCTTGAAGCGGTCCGCGATTCGAATTTTGCTAACGGTAACGAACAACCTCGAACTTACGAAGAGAACGAACGACTTCATGTTCTCGAAGCAGAAGGTACTGTCGATGGCCCTAAATTGAACGAACAGTTAATGATTTGTGAAGTGGTCCGCGAAGATAAATTAAACGAACAATCTACGATTTGTGAGTCGGTCCGCGAGGGCGAGTTAACTGAACAACCCCAAGTTCTCGAACCGATTTCCGAAAATGAGATAAATCACGAATTAAGTGACCAAAAGGATATTAAACGTCTGGTGGACTTACTGAACCGATTTCGGCGTTGTTGCGCGAAGAACATTTTTGAGCTAGGACTCTCGAGGTCCCACGCCATCGAAATTAAGTTGACTCACGATCGACCGATCTGCTCGCGACCTTATAGGCTGGCGTATTCGCAGCGAGAGACAATGAAAGCTATGATCAATGACTTGTTGGCAGCAGACATTATAAGGCCGTCGAATTCACCTTACACCTCCCCGGCCCTACTTGTAAAAAAGAAGTGCGGCGAGGACCGTACGGTCATTGATTATCGATTGTTAAATGCCGCCACGATAAAGGACAAACATCCTATACCGATTATCGAGGATTTGTTGTCGGAACTGCAAGGGTGCAGCTTATTTATAGGACTCGACCTCGCGTCCGGTTATTATCAACTTCCAGTTTCCGAAGAAAGGAAGAAGTTTACGGCTTTCGCAACGCCTGATGGCGAATATGAATTGCGGCGCATGCCTTTCGGTTTATGTAACGCTCCGTCGTGCTTTCAACGTATGATGAACAACATCAAGCGAAAGTTGACGAAAGGAAAACTTCTCGTGTACATGGACGACGTATTGATACCATACTCGGGGTTCGCGGAGGGCATGGAAACGCTTGAGGAACTTCTTCGCATTTTGCTTGAGGAAGGTCTAACATTAAAACTCAAGAAATCGTTTTTCTTTAAATAGGAAATTCAGTTCCTAGGCTACGATATTAGTTCCTGTGGAATCCGCTCCACCGAAAGAAAGATTTCGGCAATTAAAAACTTTCCACGGCCTGACAACGTTCATAATTGGCGGCAATTTCTCGGTATTACGAGCTACTTCAGGAAATTTGTAAAGGACTACGCCGCGATTGCTCAACCTTTAACAGCTCTCACCAAGAAGGACGTAAATTTCTCTTGGACCGAGATACAGTGTGAAGCCTTCGATAGGCTTAAGGATATTCTAACAGACCCCTGTTGGCCGTGTATGATCCCGGGCAGCAACACGAATTGCATACGGATGCTAGTGCTCTGGGTATAGGCGGGATACTATGCCAGCGCGGCGCCGATGATAATGTTCGACCAATCGCATATTTCAGTAGGCAGACGTCTCCATGTGAAAAAAATTATCACAGCTATGAGCTGGAGACACTGGCCGTCCTCGAATCAGTTGATCGTTTCCGAATATATCTCCTGGGCAAGCCGTTCAAGGTTATTACGGATTGCGAATCCCTCAAGTCTACGCTAAATTAGCGCGATCTGGTCCTGCGGATTGCCCGGTGGTTTCTTCGTCTTATTGAGTACGATTTCGAGATAGAATATCGGCGTGGCAAAAGTATTCAGCATGTTGATGTCTTGAACCGCAATCCTCACGACCAATCTGCGGAACCCGAAATAGCAAAAATCGACGTGTTTACTGTCGAGATCAACGACGAGGATTGGCTGCTGACGATTCAGCTTCGGGACGCGAAACTTGCGAGAATATCTAAGGTACTGCCGGGCAAGGCTACCAACCACGAAGAACGGGAGATTCACAAGAGTTACGCGCTAAAGCAAGGTCGTTTATATCGAAGGGTAGGCGACGTCCTGCGTTGGGTTGTGCCGGGACCGGTCATCTGGAGGGTCATTAGGTCATGTCACGACGACATAGGCCACACTGGTGTCGAACGGACTCTGGGACTCCTTCGTGAGACTTACTGGTTTCCGCGAATGCGGAATAAAACCAAGAGCTATGTTGCCGCCTGCGTTGAGTGTGCCTACCACCGAAGGCCTGCTGGCAAACCGGAAGGGGAGCTACACTGCATACCACGAACTCCAATACCTTTCCATACACTACACATGGACCACCTGGGCCCGTTTCCCAAAAGCTCTAAGGGAAATGTATACTATTGGAAATAGCTCAAGGGAGGATAGAAACTCGTTAATCTTAATTTCAAAAGGTTTATTCAATGTTCTGCAGAGGACACGTCCGTCTCGTTATAGTGCAAGAGTGCTACTGACCGCTAGGAGAAGCGGAGACTTCGATGAGTCTCCATTTATAACATCCTCCGGCCCGCCATTCTTAGGTGGATGCTCATTTTGAATTTCCAGGGGATAAATAAGTTGTATCGGTCTCCGCAATTTCACACCGTTGTGAAACCGAACCTCACACGCCCTTATCGCCCGGGAAAACTTTCTCGACGATTGCCAATTTCCACAGAACTCTGGGGGTAGCGGAGTCGTAAACAAGAACTACATCGCCTTCACTTAAACAATTAGTAGAAGGAATGTTTTTCCATTGGTGAGCCGATTTTAGCTGCTGCAAATACTCCAACTTCCAGCGCTTCCAAAACTGATTGGTTAATCGTAGCCGCTTATTCCAGATTTTCCGCAGCTCACCTCCGTTAATACTTGTCTCCGGTGGATTCAATACCGTGATGGGCTCAGCACCTAGAAAATTTGAAGGTTTCAATGGATTAAGATCCAAAGGATCATCTGCTATATAAGTGAGAGGACGGTCGTTGACAATTGACTCAGCTTCCGATAGCAACGTTTGCAGCTCTTCCATAGTTAATGTCTTTCGCCCAATTGTTAGTTTCAAGACGTTCTTTACAGTTCGAACCATTCGTTCCCAAAAGCCTCCCCACCACGGGGCTCGCTCCACTATGAACTCCCAATTTATCCTTTTATTTGCGGCGAAGTTTTGGAGCTCTTCGTCTGCGACTATTTTTCCCAGAATAGCAAGCTCCTTGGATGCCCGTTTGAAAGTTCGTGCATTGTCAGAAATAATCTTTTCGGGAACACCTCTTCTAGCCTAGTCTATGTCACTGGAATGCAAACGGCCTTAGCCAACATAAACTTGAACTAATGTATTTCCTGGAGAAAAATGAAATAGACGTTATGCTAATCTCCGAGACTCACCTCACCCAAGCAAATAACTTCAATATGAAGGGCTACAGATTCTATGATACTAAACACCCTGACGGTAAAGCTTGTGGCGGCACTGGTATCCTGATAAAGGAAAGAATAAAACATCATGCTTATAATGAATACCGCGAGAAGCACCTACAATCCACATCAATCTGCATCGAAGAATTAGGAGGAAAACTAGTAGTAAGCGCTGTTTATTGTCCCCCGCGGTTCACAATCTCAGAAAAGGAATTTGCTGACTTTTTTGCAACACTTGGCACAAAATTCATTGCTGCAGGTGACTACAATGCGAAACATACCCACTGGGGCTCGAGGCTCATTACACCTAAGGGCAGAAGCCTTCTGTCGGCTATTCTAAAAGCAAACCTCGATATCATATCCACCGGCCAACCAACATACTGGCCCACAGACAGCCGCAAAATACCCGACCTAATCGATTTTGGGGTCTCCAAAAACCTTAAACGTCACCACTTGAAGGCCGAAACATCTTTGGAACTGTCATCAGACCATTCTCCCAGCATAATCACATTAGATCTAAATCTAAAGCATGATGCAATGTCTCCCAGTTGGTCCAATAAAAACATAAATTGGCTTACTTACCGAAAATATATCAGTGCTCACATTAAACCTAAAGTCCATCTAAGAACCAAGCATGAGGTCGAGGCAGCGGTGCACAGCCTTACCCAACTTCTAACTGAAGCAGCCAAGATCTCTACTTCTATCCGCAGAAGTAAAAAAAGACCGAAAAGAGTTTTCTCAGCTGAGATCGACGATCTCATAAAGGAAAAAAGACAAATAAGGAGAGAATGGCAAAAATCCAGATCACCACGGTTAAAAAGCCAGCTAGCAGCCTGTACTAGGAAACTCCACAAAACGCTAGAGGAAAGCAGATACATGGGAATCCAGAACTACCTTAGTAATCTTACTCCTACAGACGCTACAGACTATTCGCTTTGGAAAGCAGTTAGAAAACTAAAGCACCCCATAACAATGGAACCGCCTATCCGACAAGGCAATGGAGAATGGGCACGAAGTGACTCGGAAAAAGCTACAGTCTTTGCTGAACATTTAATCAAAGTTTTCACGCCAAACGCACCAATGGGATATACTAGACTTCCTCTCCTCAATACTGCATCAAGAGAAATATCGCTACGTTTAAGTCTCAAAACAATATATAAACTCATTAAAGATCTCAACCCCAAAAAAGCCCCAGGTCACGACAAAATCACTGGAAAAATGATAAAAGAATTGCCACATATAGCCGTGAAGTACTTGAAGAATCTATTCGAGGGGATACTTCGTACGGGATACTTTCCTGATGAGTGGAAGCTATCTGAAATCATTATGATACCTAAACCGGGCAAGGATATTACTCTTGCATCTTCTTATCGGCCAATCAGTCTGCTCTCAATCTTCTCTAAACTCTTCGAAAAGTTGCTACTTAAAAAGTTGCAACCAGTGCTCATAGAGAACCAGATTATTCCCATGCACCAATTTGGCTTTAGAGAAAAACATAGCACGATAGAGCAAGTGCATAGAATTGTCGCCTGTGTAAGAAAAACCTTTGAAGAAAAAAAATATTGTTCTGGGGTATTTCTGGACGTGGCCCAAGCGTTCGATAAAGTCTGGCATGAGGGTCTGCTTCACAAGATCAAAGCTCTGTTGCCTCTTAACACACATAAACTCTTCCAAAGCTATTTATTAAACAGGAAATTTGTTGTGCGACATAAAAGTTCTACCTCTCAGCCTCATGGGATACTTGCAGGAGTGCCCCAGGGAAGTGTCCTTGGCCCGTTTCTATACCTTCTCTACACGTCCGATCTTCCAACAAATGACAGCCTTCTCATTTCTACCTTCGCTGATGATACCGCCATCTTAAGTGTTCACACGGACCCAGGGATCGCCTCAAAAAATCTTGACCAACACCTACAAAAAATTCAAGAATGGTTGTCTACGTGGAGAATTAAAGTAAACGGATCGAAAAGCACCCATGTGACATTTACGCTCAGAAGAGAAACATGCCCACCAATAAAGCTGTTCGAAGAACATATTCCGCAGGAAAATGGAGTTAAGTATCTAGGCTTACACCTTGATAGAAGGCTGACTTGGAACAAACATATTGAAACAAAGAAAAACCAATGTAACCTAAAAACAAAAAAACTATTGTGGCTAATAGGTAAACACTCTAAAATGAAATTGGAATACAAAGTGTTAATATTCCACACTCTCATCAAACCAATATGGGAATATGGTATACAACTATGGGGATCAGCTTCAGCATCAAACGTAGCAAAGCTACAGCGAGTACAATCAAAGATACTGAGAACAATTACTGGAGCACCATGGTATATAAAGAACAAACACATACACAAGGACTTGGGAATTTTAACGGTACAGGAGGAAATAACTAAACACGCAAACTCGTATTCAACAAAATTGAGGAACCATCCAAACAGACTAGCTAAAAATCTTCTGAAACGCCAATATGTCAGACGTCTCAGTCGAAAAGATTTTGCAGACCTTTCTCTTATTTAAATCACTACGTCGTTTTACTACATATATCTATATAAAAATATGAATTAATAAAAGTTCCTTTACCTAAGTTAAGGAACTACTTCTAGTTATGTAGGTTGTAAGATTTGAACACTTATTGTCAGTTTCTAAATTGTTTAGAAAAATTCAATAAATAAGAATAACATGACAAAAAAAAAAAAAAAAAAAAAACCTCTTCTAGCAATGAACCTTCTTAAACCAAACAAGCAACTTTCAACGGCCAAATCGGGAACCAGCTCCAGATGCACCGCTCGTACAGTCGCACAGGTTGCCAACATAATGTAGAGTTTCCTCGTTTCAATGCAGCTTTCATCAGCCTTAACAAACAGTGGACCAGCAAAGTCGATGCCCACAGTCTGGAACGGTCTGGTAGAGCTAAATCTGCTACGGGGCAATGGAGCAAAATCCTGTTTAGCCGGCTTGCCAAAGAGACGGCGACGAACTGTGCAGCCTTTTACAATTCCTTTAATAAGTTGGCGCCCGCGGGGAATCCAAAATTTTTCTCTAATCCGGCTCAAAACGGCGTTCACCCCTCCATGAAGCGTGCGCGAATGGGCGTCCAACACCACCAGTTTTGCCAAATGATCCGACCTAGGCAGAATGACGGGGCATTCTGCATTTTCGTCCTTTTGCAGCATCCTAAGACGACTCCCTACGCGGATAATTCCGTTCGTATCCAAAAGGGGGTTCAATCCCGAAATTGTTGAATGCGACGGCAAAGATCCTCCTGTGGGCAAAGCTTTCAACTCCTGCTGAAAATGTCTGCCCTGAACAAGTCGTATCCAAACTTCGAGAGCCCGGCCTAAATCGTTTCCCGAAAGAAACGCAGAGGTAGGTTTATTCCCACGGACGGCATCAAAAAACCGCTGAACGTAAGCTGTAACACGAAGCAGACGCGTAAGCGAACTAAAGCGTTCAATACCTATTACATCCAGTCGCTTTCGGTCTTCAATTTCTTCGGTTTCTACGGGAGCCGTCGCGAGCGAACAGAGACAATTCACTCGAAGTGCAGGTATCAGTCATCAAAGGGGGCCAACGATGGGGCTCGTCTACTAGCCAAGAGGGCCCCTGGGTCCACACTTCCGCGTTCGCAAGACGCTCAGCCGACAGGCCTCGAGTAAGCAGATCAGCCGGGTTATCCTGTCCAGGACAATGCCTCCATTCTGTTGCAGCAGCAGACTTTTCTTTAATTTCGGTAATTCTTCTCCGGACGAACGAATCCCATCGACGCTCATCACCAGCAATCCAATGCAGTACGATCCGAGAGTCAGTCCATAAATTAATAAGCTCCCACTGAGCGTTTAAATTTTCAGTCAGATATTTACGTAATCGCACCGTTACTAATGCCGCAGCTAATTCCAGCTTTGGTAAGGAAAGATTCTTACTTTCTTCCTTCAAAGGTGCAACTCTCCCTTTGGAGCACATACCTATATCGAACGTTAACTTGGAAGCCCGACTGGCTTTTGATGTAGGCTACAGCCCCGAAAGCTAAAGGGCTAGCATCAGCAAAGATATGTAGTTGCAAGGTTCTTAGCTGATGCGACTCATCGACGCACCTGGGTAACGTTACAGTCAGGAGAGACTCAAAGCGGCAGCAACATTCCCTCCAGATCTTTGCGAGACTCGAGGGCAAATCGTCATCCCATGGTTGCTTAATTCTCCATAGATTCTGAAAAAGGATTTTTAATTTTATTACAAAGGGAGTTAGCATACCCAGTGGATCGTATATCCTGGCTATCACTTTCAGCAACTTCCTTTTAGTGACATTAGGTCCGATAGTTGTTAGTAGCTGCTGACACTGTTCTAAGTCGACAGCAAGCTCGTCCGTAGTGGTGTACCACATAAGTCCCAGCACCTTTTGTTTCGCTGGAGGATCAAAATTGTCAGACAACACGGATCGTAAAGACGGGTGGTTAGTGTTCCACTTCCTAAGATTCATGGATGCATCTTTCAATAGGGTACAGGATTCTCTGAAAATTCTATCAGCCTCATTACGACTATTAACGCTGAGCACGAGATCATCCATATAAAATGATCCCTTAAGAATGGAGCAAGTGCTGGGAAAGGCCTCTGCGGCATCTTCGAAATGCCTCTGTAACATAGCTTGCAGAAGATCTCGATCTCGATCTACTTCGGCCAGCTCAATCTGTAGAAATGCCTTTTTCACGTCAGCCACCATAGCAATCTTCCCCATACGGAAGCGCAACAAAATGGACAGAACCTCAGGCAGCAAGTTGGGGCCTGCCTCCAAGCAATCGTTGAGCGATAACTGTCCTCGCCTTCGGAATGAAGCGTCAAACACCACCCTCAACTTGGTAGTAGCCTTATCTTGCCGGAAAACAGGACGGTGAGGCAGATAATAAATTCGCCGCCTTTGCCCACTATCAGCATTAGTTGAAGCTAGTTCTGCAACCCCAGAATCAATGAATTCGCGAACGGCAACATCGTTTAGCAGTTTAGCCGGCTCGCGCGCCAACCTTCTTACGAGAGATTTAAATCGTCGGGAAGCTTCCTCTCGATTATCATGAAGCACCAAAGTTTCATTACGCCACAGAAGGGATGCCTCATATCGATCACCTACTCGCCGTATATAGTTTCGAGCATCAATTGGTACCGGCGGACAAATATCCCCAGTAATGCCGATGTTGTCTAAATTCCACATCTGATGTACCTCCTCCGCCAACGTTTCCTCATGCAACGTGATCATAGCTGAAGAACCGGTTCCATCTTCCCAGATGCTATCAGGCTCAGGACCCTTGCAACGTCCAACCGAAGATGGTTCTAACTGCCACTAACCTTTCATTAACTCGCTCGATTTCCCCTGTCACAATTTGCCAATAACAATCCGAACCGACCAATAAGGAAAGGCCCTCTTCGGGGAATCCGCGCCTGCGAGAATCTGCAAGTATATATGAATATTTAGCAATATCTTGCTTCGCAATATCAGGAAGTGGTAACGTGTCGAGGCATATCTCAGGAACGACTACCGCCACTATGGAGACTACCGCATCATCATGAACGCTCCTTAAGGCTACCTTGACCCGACTAAACGTTGAAGGCGTCGCAGTCCCAGAACAGCCAAACGGCAAAATCCGCATCTTAATTTTATCCAACGTTAGCAGATTTAGCTTTGCGACTATGTCTTCCTTTATGTATGACCTTTGACTCCCTCCATCTAAGACAATTCGCACCAGTAATGAATTGTTTGATTCGCTCGGCAAGCTGCAGGCGTAAACACAAGCCGTCTGTAAGTAAACATTCGGAGAAGAAATATTAGATGAGCAAAGGTTTGTGGCAGGTTTAACTTTAGTTTCTCCTGTCTTTATCGCTGAGTAATTGGGGTCGCACATTGAAGCGGCATGACGACCATTACACTTAGTGCAACGCAAAGATTTTACCACACAATTCTTCGAATTATGTCCCGCCCGCGTACACCGATAGCAGCGACCGCCCTTTCGCAATAAATCCTTCTTCTCGGCCAAAGTTTGTTTACTATCGCAGCGCTCAGCTTGATGATGTTCAGAATTACAAAAAAAACAACGTTTGTTCGCGGAAGGAACCAAAAGACCGGCGGCTGTCTTCACTGTTTTGTTATTAGATTCTCTGGGAGCCTTTCCTGCACCGGCTCTTTCGATAGACTCAACTTCGCGCTTAATATATTTGAGCAATTTCCGCACACTTTCATCCATATCGGGCGACAAAGAACTCAATGAAGTTCTCGACGATACCGAAACGTCATCCGCGAGGTCAGCACCAGCGCTAGTGTCATTTTCAGAGATCCTCGATTTGGAGAGCGAACTGTCTGAAGCACTGTGCAATTTAAAGTATTCAACACGCATATCACTGGGAAGAGATTTGAGAATCACTGACTTAAGCATGACGTAATATTTTCCAGATGAAACACCAAGCGCAGTAAGCGTTCGTGTATTAGTAATGACAATGTTATACATATTTCTCAAACCAACGGCATCATGACGCGAAGTTACCAAGGGAAGAGACATCAACCGCTGCAAATGTTTGTCTATCTATTTTACCGCCTCGTCCCGGGTTTCGGCACCATTATTGGAAATAGCTCAAGGGAGGATAAAAACTCGTTAATCTTAATTTCAAAAGGTTTATTCAATGTTCTGCAGAGGACACGTCCGTCTCGTTATAGTGCAAGAGTGCTACTGACCGCTATAGGAGAAGCGGAGACTTCGATGAGTCTCCATTTATAACATATACGTTCTGGGTATTGTCGACGGATTTACGAAATATCTCATTTTAAGGCCTGTCCGAAACACCTCAACGAGATCTGTTCTAAGGGCGCTAACAGAAATAGCTCAGCATTTCGGGGCGCCAACTCGTATTATAACGGATCGCGGAGCTGCCTTTAGTTCGCAAGAGTTCAAACGGTATTGTAGCGAGAACGACATACGACACATTATGACAGCAGCACGAACTCCTAGAGCCAACGGTCAGATTGAGCGCTGCAATAGAACGATCCTGCACGCCTTGTCTACAATGAGCGACGACCCTAAAAGATGGGATACCCACCTGCACGTCATACAGTGGGGCATTAACTCTCTTCCAAACGACACTACGAAGTTTTCGCCTCTTAGGCTCATATTTAGATACCAGGCTCGCGACCCGCTGGGAAACAAACTCCTACTCGCCCTACAAACGGAGGAACAAATTGGAGAATTACCTAGCCTAGATGAACTTCGTCTGAGTGCCCTGTCAAACATCGAGAAGTCTCAGATCAAACAGAAGGAGCGCTTCGACAGTAAACATATTGTGACAGAATTTTCCTTCGTTATAATTCACACGTGGTTTTTGACGCGGGCGTATATAGGGGCCAGTGTTCGGTCCGCGCAAGTGTGGGCGTCTGTGGCAGGGGCACTGGTCTTCAGCCACACTGAAGAGATCTGACCAGTGCCCTAGATCGAAATGCCGGCCACTTTTGTTTGGAATGCCCGTCTGCCTCGGCAGATGAGCATCAGTTCTCAACAATAAAGTGTCAGTCCGTCCCTGTATCCCCGTAGCCCCGGGGAATTGTAGCGAAGGGAAAACTGTTCAGTTTTGTCCGCCAGCCGCTCGGCGGGCAAAATTGTAACAATATCGCACCTCGAAAGTATGCCGTAGGGGACCTGGTTCTCATCGAGAGGCCATCAATTTCCACGGGGGATTCCCGGAAGCTAGATGCGAGGTACAAGGGTCCCTATGTCATCGCAGAGATCCTGGGTAAAGATGGGTATGTGATAAAAGACATCCCGGGAGCACCAAGGACTCAGAGGCCCTTCAACTCAGTATACACATCGGACAACATAAAGCCTTGGTGTGAGGTTTTCGATGGGGACATCCCAAGCAACGACGAGACGGATAGCGACGACGACGACAGTGAACGCGGCCACTGCCCGAATCGCCGCCAACTTCACTCGAAGAAAAGAAAGAAGAGGGGCACAACGCGGACGACTGCCATTCTCTTTGCTAACGAGACGTCAAAACGAGAAGATCGTGTAACCGAGAGACCAAATAAAGTGATCATTTTCTTCTTGAAAGCTCTGAGTTTTTCTTCTGTAACATATGTATGTAACATGTATATACATATACAAATATTAATTTTCTACAAATATTTAGATTTATTATCGGTTTTCATTGATAAATTAATATTTTTGAATAGATTTTTTATTTTTATTCATTATTTTCAGTATAGGATACATCAGTAATTACAATTTTATTCACTTTAAACGTAGAATATTTAATGTATTGAACAAAATATTAATTTATAAAATTGTTCAAGAACGAAATGAAATTACGAAATAATCAAGAAATCACCGTTCGCAAACGAACTAAATTATATCTCCATCTCAACTTCCGTTCACCTCGCCCGATAACACTTTTCGTAACGCTCTCGTCACGCATTCACCAGCTTACTCCCCAAGTCAAGCGTGCGTAAAGAAGTTTTACTTCAAAAATCAAGAAATCACCGTTCGCGTAACGCTAGCAAACTCGCAAACAAACTAACTTATATCAAAGAACTTCTAAACAACAAGAAGCTTCATCTCATGTAATGAAAAATTTTGTATGGCGGGTCGCGATATCGCGACCCGCTCTCTCACAAAAGCTTTTTTTAATCGGATTGGAACCCGTCATCGCAAGCCTGGCAACCCAATCGGTCGTGAGAGCTCGCTTTTATTAATCATGAAAGCTCTTTCCTTCATGAAAGCTCTTTCCCACACAAACCCACGCCGAATGCGGGCGCGCGCAGCGTCTATCGGGTTGCGTCGAACTCACACAAAGCGATGTCATCATGAGCGCAGAGAATTCTTTCATTTTCATTCACTAAGCGCCCCCTCTCTCGCTTCCCGCCTGCTTCCATAAATAAACGAAGGGAATGCACAATTTTTGGGTTGAGATGAAGCTTCTTGTTGTTTAGAAGTTCTTTGCCTCGCCCGATCACACTTTTCGTAACGCTCTCGTCACGCATTCACCAGCTTACTTCCCAAGTCAAGCGTGCGTAAAGAAGTTTTACTTCAAAAATTTTTTCCAAACCATGTTAAAAACGACAATATCAGATTAGTTACGGCGAGTGGAACACCTATCTCCACTTTCGGCTATAAGAACGTTACATTAAACTTAAATTTACGTCGCAATTTTGACCATTGTTTTATAGTAGCTGGCATTGATCACCCTATAATTGGAGCAGATTTCTTGTATAAATTTAATTTATTAGTTGACTTACGACAAAGGAAACTAATAGATCAAACTACAACGCTCACCGTGTTGCATTTCAAAGTCAGTTAAATGCAGCCTTCCCAAGTTTATTTCATTTCAAGATAAATTCGGATGCATTTTAAACAATTTCCCATCTTTAAAAGCCCCGCCCAATTTCAACTTGCAAGTAAATCATGATGTCGTGCACAGAATAAATACACAAGGCGCACTTCCATGCGTTAAAGCTAGACGTCACAAGCCAGAAAAAAATAAAATTGCTAAAGCGGAATTCGAAATCATGGTCTAATTGGGTATTTGTAGACCATCACCATCTTCTGTTGCGTCACCTCTTCATTTAGTTCCCAAAAAGAATAGTCCAGACTGGAGACCTTGCGGAGATTATCGACAACTAAATTCGGTAACAATTTTCGATAAATATCCACTTCCAAATATGCAGGATTTCACGGTTAATCTTCACGGCTGCACCATCTTTTCCAAAGTGGATTTAATAAGAGCGTATCATCAAATCCCAATTGCGCCAAAAGATATCTATAAAACAGCCGTAATAACTCCTCGGTTTATTCGAATTTTTGCGCATGCCTTTTGGAGTACGAAACGTTTCAACGGTTTATTAACCAAATTCTCTCAGGTTTAGATTTCCTTTTCGTGTACGTTGATGATATTTTAATTAGCAGTAAGTCTCCGGCTAAACACAAGGTTCATCTTCGCTTATTATTTGAACGCCTAGCAAAACATGGAATTAATGTAAACCCTACGAAATGTTTGTTCGGTCAAAGCGAGATAGAATTCCTCGAGCATAAAATTTCAAAAGAACGTATAATGCCTTCGGAATCAAGAGTCCAAGCTATAAAAGAATTTCCACGTCCTAGCACTCAAAAACAATTACAAAGATTTCTAGGAATGATAAATTTTTACCACAGGTTCTTACCTAACGTCGCAAAGATGTCTGGACCTTTGTACGATTTGCTAAAACACCCTAAATCAAAGCAACCGAACAAAACTTACATCAACTGGACAGAAAACCACGAAAGTCTTTTCAAACACATCAAAAGTGAATTGGAAAAACATACACTTTTGGTTCACCCAGATCCGCTAGCCAATATAAGCATTTGGGTCGATGCATCTAGTGATGCAGTAGATGCAGTTATACAGCAACAAAATGCTAACAACAAATGGGAACCTTTAATCTTCTTTTCGAAGAGGCTTAAACCACATGAGAAGAAGTATTCCACTTTTGATAGGGAATTACTTGGAATATACTTAGCAATCAAACATTTCAGAAGGTAAGAACATTAAGATATATACAGATCACAAACCTCTCACAAATGCATTGACGTCAAAAACTGACAAAACGCCACGTCAAAACAATCAACAATACATACAATACAATATATATCTCAATTTACAAGCGACATTAGACATATTAAAGGGAAACCTAGTGTCGTTTCAGATACACTTTCTCGTACACATATTGACTTCATTAATCATTGCAAAGGGATCGATATGAAAAATTTATCAGAAGAGCAAGACAAAGGCAGTGACTTGGAAAAAATCATTGCGAATGCAAGACCTGATTCAAAATACTCTCTTTCAAAATCCAAATGCTCTGATAATTTTCACATATGGTACGAGACAAGTACGGGGGTTGATAGACCATACGTTCCTAAGGTTTTACGCTTAAGAATTTTCAAAACCTTACACAACCTTTCGCGCCCCGGAATTCGCGCAACTAAAAAGTTACTTTGTTCTCGCTATTTTTGGCCCAAAATGAACACTGATATAAACTCATGGACAAAGTCAGGCATTGATTGCCAGAAAGTTAAAGTAAATCGCTATACATCATCGCCTTATGGAAGATTTGCAGTCCCTGATGAAAGATTTCAACATATCCACATGGACATTGTTGGGCCACTGCCACCTTCTCACGGTCTCTTATATTTCAACTATAAGAGATCGTTTTTCACATTGGCCTGAGGCCATTCCGTTAAAAAACATAAACGCGAGTACAATAGTTAATGCTTTCGTCCGTCATTGGATATCAGTTTACGGAGTTCCAAACACAATCACAACCGATCAAGGGACTCAATTTGAGTCAACACCGTTCAAGGAACTCAATCACATTTTGGGCAGCCAGCGAATCCACACGACAACATATCATCCACAAGCTAACGGATTTGTAGAACGATTCCACAGACAATTAAAAACTGCGATCAAAGCATCGGATAATCCCAAAAATCGGTACACCAATATAATATCTCTTGGATTCTTTTGGGAATTCGATCATCGCTGATGGAAGATTTAGGCGTTGCACCTTCACAACTATTATTCAGACAAGCCTTACGACTATCAGGTGAATTAGTATCTTACAATTCTAGTACTAATCAAACGTTAACAACAAGTTTGGCTCAGGACATAAAAAATAACATTTTAAAAATTAAACCGAAAAACACAAGAGAACGAAAACAAAACAGCATTTTTGTCCCATTAGACCTTAAAACATGTTCCCATGTATTTGTTAGAACACCTTTTAATAAAGGAAACCTCTCGCCAGCGTTTTCTGGCCCACATGAAGTAATAACTCGAAATAACAAATCTTTTGAAATTGCAATAAATGGTAAAACGGAGATAGTAAACATAGATCGTCTAAAGCCAGCATACATTTTGCATGAAGATACGAGTACTCAGAATTATAACACCAGGTCAAAGTGTAAAGAAAAAGCAATGTTAAAACTATAGAGTTCTATTGCAATAACTTTTTGTTTAGAAATAAATGCATATAACCAGAGAGAAGTTAAATAATAAGAGATTCCAATGCGAACAAATAAGAAATGTATGAAGAAAATCAACCTAAGTGCGATACCTCCAGGTTGGCCTGGAGACACACACAAGTTCCACACGGCATGCCCTCTTGGATTACTTGAGCTCTTACAGTTATAAAAATATGGGAAGTCAAAAATAAAATGTCTAAGTGTGCAATCACTTTTGGTTCTCACGGTATGTATGTACGCAGAATCGGAGAGCATATATAGATGCCAGGAGGCAAAAACACACAACGCCTATTGAAAAGTAATCCACACGAGAGAGCTCAAGTAATCCAAAAGGGCATACCGTGTGGAACTTGTGTGTGTCTCCAGGCCAGCCTGGAGGTATCGCGCTTAGGTTGATTTTCTTGATACATTTTTCTATTTGTTCGCATTGGAATCTCTTGTTATTTAACTTCTCTCTGATATAACGTAACATAATAATAATAAAAAAAAAGAAAAAGGAAAGAATTAAAAAATCACATCCCATAAAATTATGAACGTAACGTACAATATGTTAGAAATGAAAAGTATGTGCTATAAAAATAACAACAGAATAACCAGAGAGAAGTAAAATAACAAGAGATTGCAATGCGAACAAATAAGAAATGTATGAAGAAAATCAACCTAAGCGCGATACCTCCAGGTTGGCCTGGAGACACACACAAGTTCCACACGGCATGCCCTCTTGGATTACTTGAGTTGAGCTCTCTCGTGTGGATTACTTATCAATAGGCGTTGTGTGTTTTTGCCTCCTGGCATCTATATATGCTCTCCGATTCTGCGTACATTCATACCGTGAGAACCAAAAGTGATGGCACACTTAGACATTTTATTTTTGACTTCCCATATTTTTATAACTGTAAGAGCTCAAGTAATCCAAAAGGGCATGCCGTGTGGAGCTTGTGTGTGTCTCCAGGCCAACCTGGAGGTATCGCACTTAGGTTGATTTTCTTCATACATTTCTTATTTGTTCGCATTGGAATCTCTTATTATTTTACTTCTATCTGGAATAACTTAATTTGTATCAAAATGAAATTTAACCGAAATTGTAAAATATGTATATAATTATACATTTTTTTCAACGAGGCGGAGTGATGTTGCGGGCAAACATTAATAATAATAATACATTGCGAACGCAACCTTAACGATAATATTCTGGTCTAAAACATCATTACCCTACAAAACGCCTTTTTTCTAGACCTAACGAAAGGCTACTATTTCCGCCCTCTTGCAATCCAGGCCTCGTACGCGCATCACGCCTCCTCACCCACTGTGAATTAAGTTTGTGATTTTCATTAAAAATAAACTAAGTATAATCCGCATTTTATTAATAACCCCAACACCTATCATGGACCGAGGTGTTTAGGAAGGGTAGAGGGACTAGGGTTGAAGAAAAGACTGAGGAGAAGAAAGAAGGACCTGGAAAGAAGAGGAAGAAGAAGAAGAAGAAAACGAAGGAAGAAACCGGAACAAGGGCTGGGACAAAGGCTTCGGCTCCGGTGCCAACTCTTGCGTCCAGTCGACCAGCAGCTCCCACCGGGAAGACCAAGCCGGAGGCCATCCTGCTCAGACCCGCAGCGGGGAAGACCTTCGCGGAAGTGGTTGGCACTGTCCGCAGGGCGGTCAACCCCGAGAGCTATGGGGTGAGGGTGAAGGCCGTCCGGCAGACCAGGTCTGGCGAGGCTCTGCTTGAAATCGGGCAGTACACCCCGGGAACCCGGGCAGCCTTCTCGGACGCTCTAAAGGGAGCTGTCGGGTCGGCGAGCACCGTCAAGCAGGTGGTCCCCAGAGCCACTCTGGAGGTCAGTGAACTTGACGCCTGCACGACCAAGGAGGAGGTCTTAGAAGCCCTCAGTAGGGATCTGGGGGAATATAATAGCCACCTCCAGGTCGCGCTGACCCGTCCAAATGGCCGCGGCCAGTGCCTGGCCATTATAGAAGCGGATGAGACGGCTGCGGCGAAGTTGTTGCGGGCTGCCCGAATCAAGGTCGGCTGGGTCCACGCAAGGATCCGTAGGCGGGTGGTCGTGCCCAGGTGCTTCAAGTGCCTGGGCTACGGGCACCAGGCGTTGACGTCGAGCCATCCAGAGCTCTTGCTCGAGATGTACAATGCCTGCCTGAAGGCGGGAGTTTTCCAGGTAGCCAGGCTTGTGCTGATCAGCAAGGGCAGGGGGCCAGTGAGGTCCCCTGGCTCGTACAGAGCGCTGTGAATGCTCGACACAGCCGGCAAGCTCCTGGAGAAGCTCCTGAAGCCTCGCCTCCTAACAGCCGTCGAGGCGGCTGGAGACCTTTCCGAGAGACAATATGGCTTTCGGAAGGGGAGGTCGACGGTTCACGCTATCCAGAAGGTAGTCGACGCGGCCCGGGCCACCGAATGCGGGAATCATTATTCTCGACGGTGTGTCTGCTGGTCACACTGGATGTGCGCAACGCCTTCAACTCGGTGAGGTGGGGGGACGCGCTCAATGCGCTCGAGCGTAACTTCAGGGTCCCTCAGTATCTATTGCAGATGATGAGGGATTACTTGAACGATCGCACCCTCACCTTCGAGACGGAGGACGGCCGGAGACGAGGGTTCTTTCGGCGGGGGCGGCCCAGGGCTCCATACTGGGTCCCGACATATGGAATTACACATATGAGGGGATCCTTCGTATGGAGATGCCAGAAAGGTCTTTCCTGGTTGGGTACGCCGACGACATCGCGGCGGTTATTACCGCCAGAGATATCGACAAGGCTCAAATGAGGCTCAACCAAATTATGCGTCGGGTGACTTCCTGGCTGAGCGACCACGGGCTGGAGTTGGCACTCGCCAAGACCGAGATCGTCCCTCTTACAAAGAAGCGCATCGATTTGTTGAGGGAGATGCGGGTAGGAGACATGACGGTCCAGACGCGGCGCGTGGTTAAGTACCTGGGGTTAAGCCTCGATTGCAGGCTTGCCTTCTGGGACGAAATCAGGAGCCGGGCCGACAAGGCGGCTGCGGTGACGCGACGGCGGCGCTGAACAGGGTCATGGCCAACATTGGTGGACCCAGGGGGCCTATTCCAGAACTCGAATCAATTGCGAACTCGAGTCGAGTTGGTTTGTCGACTCGATTTCATTTTCGTATTATGTAGCTCGAGAGCAGCTAAAAGTGTGGCCCTATGAAACATTGACAATTTGCTTCAAAAATGAAGTGCAGCGAACTTCACTGACTGTTCGGATATTCGCTGGGCCCAATAGTTCCGCTATATGTAGTTACTATCTGGCATCACCGCATCACACTATCCTCTTATTCTTATTATAAGAGAACAAGGAGCGGATCTTCGAGTAGTTGCAGTATAGTTGCAGCATCACAGCATCCTCTCAAATTGAGAGATGATGGAGCCGATAAGCAGCAGTCAATGGACCAGATAACAGCGGACCGTGACACAGCTAGCAGCAGAGCCAGTTTGATAGCGACCTAATTGTACAGCAGCAGCCGAATAAAGTACAACATACTCAACCCAAGCTTTTCTTTTATTCCTCATCCCGAACATTGGTCCTTCGAGCCGGATATCCTCCAGAAAAGGTAAGCCCAAAATATTTGCATTTTTCCCGGAAATCTATCACAATAAGTGCCCAGTGCCCAGTGCCAGTGAAGTCCAAGGGCACAATTGTTCAATTATTCGGTGTTCGGCTTTGTGCAAGGTGATTGAATTGCTAGATAGCTAGGCGGATTGAGCTTTAGCAGGCAGCAATTCCTGAAAATTTCGCTGCATTCGATATTCGACGCGTAAAGTGTTGTAAAAAGTTTCATTTCCAGCCTGAAGAAAGTTACTCTAACGGTCCTCCTCCAACGGTACCTCATACCGTGTAGAAAAGTTTAAAGTCGCGCGAATTCATATTTAAAGTCCCCTTTTCTCATTACCTCAATCAAAAGATGGAAGGAGAAAATTTAAGTGATCTAATAAAGAAACAAAAGGCCACGTACGATCAAATGAAAAAATTCGAGTCAAATTTTAAAAAAAGTCCTAAAGAAAGATTAGAAAGTGCAGGGCATATTCAAGGGCGATTGGAGGTATTAAATGATTACTGGAAAGAGTTCAGATATAGAGACTCGGTCATAAGAAGGAAAATAAGCGATGAAGAAAAGGAAAATGAATATTTGACGGGTTCCTTATATGATGACGCATCAGAATTGTTCTTTGAATATAAGGGCATCCTAAACGATATCATCATTCGGTTAACTTCGCTGCCACCTTCTACTATTTCAGAAAATCCCGTGGCCGCAAGCTCAACTCTGACTAACATTTTTGGTGAAGAAATTAGACGTAATGATTCCAGTAGTAACAACGACCTGAATTTGCCGCGAATCGTGATCCCCAAATTCGCCGGTGATTATGGATCGTGGCTATCATTTCGTGATATTTTTAAATCAATGGTACATTCAAATGCACATATCCCGCCCGTCCAAAAAATGCAGTACTTAAAATCATGTGTAATAGGTGAAGCCGAACAACTTATACGTCATTTGAATGTAACTGAAGATAATTACGCTATCGCATGGGACAATCTCTGCAAAAGATACCATAATAATCGTGCTTTAGTCAATAACAGTTTGAAAACTTTATTCGCATATGAATTCTGAAAATGCTACTCATATTCGGCGCTTAATAGACACAACTAATGAATGTTTGTCTACTTTACAAAACCTAAAAATAGACACGGTAAACTGGGATCCCATTCTAATTTTTATCATTTTAGAACGCCTGCCTCAAGAAACAAAACAGCTACGGGAACAAAAGCAAGGAACCTCAACTTCATTACCAAGCCTTAAGGACATAACAGAATTTCTAGAGGGTCGATTCCGCACTTTAGAGGCACTCAATCCTAATAAGTTTCATAAAGGTATTACAAAAGTCCCTGAAAATGCCAAAACCCGCACATATCATACTGCTCATTTTATTTGTCCACTATGTAATGGTCAGCATGCTCTCAAAACTTGCTTCAAATTTCTAAAAATGAAGGTAAAAGATAGAGCTGCATTTATATCCTAAAAAAAGATATGCTCAAATTGTTTAGCCCAAAGTCATAATGAGTCGAAGTGTACTAGCGAATACTCCTGCAGAATTTGTCAAGGTCGTCATCATTCTCTTTTACACCCTTCAGAAATTCCTCAGTCGCAAACTTCGTCTGAAGCTACTTCAAAATTAAACCCAACAGGCAATGTTAACTCATTGTTTTCTCGCGATAATAAAATTGTACTCTTAGCTACGCTTCTAATAAGGGCAATTTCTAAAAATGGAGAATCTCGTTTATTACGCGCCTTGGTAGACCCTGGTTCCCAAGCTACCTTTATTACTTTCAAGGCAGCTCATTCTTTACGTTTGAAATTTCTTCGCGCATCCGTCCAGGTTTCAGGTTTAGGAAACAGTTTGACTGCAAGCTCACATTCATCTGTTTATCTCAATATTCAACCCCATTCGTTTGATAATCCGAAATTTGAAATCAAGGCCGTTGTACTTAAAACGTTGACAGATTTTTTACCACCCCAAAATATATCCAGCTCGCAGCTTAGCCATATCAAGGACTTGCAACTGGGATATCCTTCTTTTGAACGACCAGGGAATATAGATATTATTCTCGGTGCAGATGTTTACGCGAAAATAATTGAAGACGGCTTGATAGGAGGCAAATCAGGCAGCCCTACCGCGCAAAAAACGTCCTTTGGCTGGGTTCTCTTCGGCGAGGTCCAGTCGGAAAATTCTTCCTCACATCTACCTCATAATAGTCACAGTTCTCTACATAATGTCGTCGCAAATTTTTGTAATCATGTAAAGGAATGCGATGCTCTAAAACGATTTTGGGAAATAAAAGAGGTTTCTCACGTTCCTCCGATGTCGGGAGACGACGTCGTTTGTGAAAACTTATTTGAAAGCTCACATTCCCGAAATCCCGACGGTCGATATATTGTGCGTCTTCCTTTTTCCAAAGTAGATGAAAATGAATTAAAATTTGGAGATTCACGGGAGGCGGCAATAAAACGATATTTGGCTTTAGAAAAACGATTAAATCTTAATCCGTCTTTAAAGCTCGATTATAACAGGTGCCTTGAACAGTACCTTGAGCTTAATCATATGGAGAGAATACCCAAATCTGATATAATTCGTCCACCTGATACCGTATTTTATATGCCCGAACATGCGGTTGTTAAGGCTGACAGCCTTACAACAAAAACTCGAGTTGTGTTCGATGGAAGTTGTAAATCAAAAAATGGGTTCTCATTAAACGACCGTTTACTGGCAGGTCCTACTTTACAGAGCGACATTGCACTCCTAATCTCTGAATGGAGACATCATAAATTCGTATTTAATGCCGATATAACACAAATGTATCGACAGATTTTAGTACACCCTTCTGAAACTGATTTCCAAAGGATCATCTGGCGTAGTAAACCTGATAGTCCGCTGGAAGATTTTCGCTTATTAACAGTGGTGTGAGTAGCGCTCCTTACTTGGCCATACGCTCTTTGCAGCAATTAGCAAAGGACGAAGAGAAAGATTACCCGATTGGTGCCAAAATTATTTTAAATGATATGTACGTCGATGATGTATTATCGGGTGCCAATACCCTAGAAGAGGCAATTGAGGCTAAATCTCAAATAGATTCAATTCTTAAGCGCGGAAAGTTCGAGCTAAGAAAATGGTCTTCAAATTGCGAAGAGGTTTTACTTGACATTCCCATCGACCAACAATCTTCATCAACAGTACTTATCAATAAGTCTGACTCAATTAAAACATTAGGCCTACAGTGGAGAACCGGCAAAGACTGTTTTTCATATAACTTTGAAGTTTCCCAACAGTCATCGGTTACAAAAAGGTCAATTCTGTCCGAAATAGCCCGTATCTATGACCCGTTAGGCTGGTTCGCATTCATAGTAGTAAGATTTAAAATTCTTATACAATCTATCTGGCAAGCGGGAACAGATTGGGATGAGCCAATTCACCCGGACATTCTAATTCATTGGTCGAAGTATTTGCACATTTTACATCACATAAAAAATATTTCCATTCCTAGGTACTTGCATACCGGTCCTTCTAACCACCTTCAGGTGCATTGCTTTTGCGATGCGTCTGAGCGAGCCTACGGCGCTATGTTATACCTGCGTGTTAAAACTAATGCAGATATTTATGTAAATTTAATCTGCGCAAAAACGAAAGTAGCGCCTATAAAAGTTATAAGTTTACCGAGGCTGGAATTATGTGGCGCGGTACTGTTAGCGAAGCTAATAAAGAAATTTAAGAATTCTATAAAATCAGAGAAAGTATCTTATTTTGCTTAGACGGATTCTAGTATTGTCCTGGCTTGGCTACGCCGTCATCCTAATAATTTCAAGGCATTTGTTAGCAATAGAATTACTGAAATCATTAGCAGCACAAATTTCGTCCAATGGAGACATGTTCCTTCTCAGGACAACCCAGCGGACTTAGCAAGCCGAGGCATTTCATCGATTGATGCTTTAAAGGACACCCTATGGTGGCATGGCCCTAAGTGGCTAAAGGAACCAGAAAAGGATTGGCCATCAAACCCAAATATCCCTGAGTTAGACCCTTCCATTGCGGAGTTTAAACAAAACAAAGTAGCTCTGCACGCTCGTTTCGTTAAAGGTTCTCTAGAAATTTTGGAAAGATTCTCAACTTTATCGCGCCTTCTTTACTTTACTGCGCTTTGCCAGAATTTTGTAAAACGATTTCGAAAGCTCTCAACTGAATCTTCCCACTATTCAACAAAAAATATACAAGATGCTCGAATATTTTGGATAAAACAAGAGCAATCACGATTTTTTTTCGAAGAAATTGATTGTTTGTCTAAGGCAAGACCTTTTGAAAAGGCCTTTAAAATAAAAAATTTAAATCCTTTCTTGGATGCAGAAGGTCTCCTGCGAGTATGTAGGTGGTCGCTTAGACAATACAGCCCTCCCATATAATGAGAAACATCCACTAATTCTACATCCTAATAGCCATTTAACGAAATTAATAATTAATAATGCTCACGTATCATGCTTGCATGGTGGACCATCCTTAACTTTAACTCTTTTGCGAAAAATGGTGTGGATTATCAGTGGCTATAAAACTGTGAAAGGGTTTATACGAAAATGCATTACGTGCTTTAAAAATTCTTGTAAAACTCAAACACAGCTCATGGGTTCTCTTCCAGCTTCGCGAATCAGACCCACTAGGCCCTTCACAAATGTTGGAATAGATTAACTTAAGAATTTCGCGGACTAGGGGATGTCGCACCTATAAGGGCTACATCGTTATTTTTATCTGTTTATGCACAAAGAGTATTCATATTGAATTAGTTAGTGATTTGACCACCGACGCATTTATGGCAACACTTAGGCGATTTATTGCGCGACGAGGTCTCTGTCGTAATATATATTCCGACTGTGGCACTACCTTCGTAGGAGCTCGCAATCAGTTGGATCGGGACCTCATAGCTTCATTTCGGACAAGTGCAAAGAAGCAGCTCGTAAACTCTCTGTTAAAGCTATACAGTGGCATTTCATAGCACCAGCCTCCCCACATTTTGGGGGTCTTTGGGAGGCTGGGGTTAAATCCATAAAATTTCATTTAAAGCGAATCGTAGGTAATGTGCTACTCCCTTAAGAAGATATGAGTACCCTTCTGGCCCAGATCGAAGCATGTTTAAATTCGCGCCCGCTTTGCCCGCTGACTGATAATCTGGACGACTTAAGAATACTCACTCCAGGCCATTTTTTTATTGGGGACTCCCTCCTTTCTCCACCGGTAGAGGATTTTTCTTCCTCAAATTTAAAAACACTTTCTAGATGGAATTTGGTACAGAAATTGAAGCAGGACTTCTGGAAGGCTTGGAGCAAGGAATATTTGTCACGTTTGCAACAACGCCCCAAGTGGACCAAAATTTGCAATAACTTAAAAATAGGTGATCTTGTGTTATTAAATGAACCAAATATTCCTTCCAATCGGTGGCCTCTAGGAAGAATTATAAAAATTCACGCTGGTAATGATGGTTTCGTTCGTGTTGTCACTATAAAGACTCAGTCAGGCGAATTTAAACGCCCAATAACCAAGGTATGCTTGCTACCGCTCAATACCACTTCAGATTAAAGCTTACCAAATTGAATCACCTCATTAACCTAATTCCGAACATTGAATAGTTGCTTGTTTATATTTTTTTTTTCTTTTTCGTGAAGTCAATATATTATAAATGCAATAATTTTGGACTTAATAATTACCCTTGTTCCTTTCCTAAATTATCCTGAATTCAACCATACAAACCAGATTAATCCTTTTAATATATATGAGTATAAAAAGACTGGATTCAAAGCTGCCGTTCGCACTGTCTTAATTGGACATAAAGTTGGAAACAGGACCCGAGAAGACACCTCTAACCGAAGTCACAAAAGAGGATCCTATAACATCTCTAATCTGCAAGGCAAAGGATTCGTCGCAGACGACGCATGCTGTCCACATTTACACCTGTACTGACGCTGGAATTGAAACTCCATTTCAAGGCGGGGAGGATGTTCGGGTATTCGCTGGGCCCAATAATTCCACTATATGTAGT
Source organism: Machimus atricapillus (assembly GCA_933228815.1). Lineage (NCBI taxonomy): Eukaryota > Metazoa > Arthropoda > Insecta > Diptera > Asilidae > Machimus > Machimus atricapillus. The sequence continues at coordinate 11,518,462 of OW121788.1, forward strand.
TACTATCTGGCATCACCGCATCACACTATCCTCTTATTATAAGAGAACAAGGAGCGGATCTTCAAGTAGTTGCAGTATAGTTGCAGCATCACAGCATCCTCTCAAATTGAGAGATGATGGAGCCGATAAGCAGCAGTCAATGGACCAGATAACAGCGGACCGTGACACAGCTAGCAGCAGAGCCAGTTTGATAGCGACCTAATTGTACAGTAGCAGCCGAATAAAGTACAACATACTCAACCCAAGCTTTTCTTTTATTCCTCATCCCGAACACTGACCAAATTGACACTTTTTTTGATAAAAATAGGATGAAAACTAAAACAAATCGTTTTTTCAGTATATTGAATTGATAATAATTGAATTGAATTGAATTAAAAATAATGCAACGTGAAAAGTGCTCATAATATGGCTCAAATGAAATTCTAAATCCTTTGCTAGATTTATGGTATGAAATAAATTCCATAACTCTTACTAAACGGGGAAGTTTTTTCATGAACGTGCGCTAATTGTGATTTTCATTCACTACCAAGTGTATGAAGCAAGATATCATAAGATATTTTCGTTTATGAATTTTTAATCTACAGAAAAAATCCTATAGAAACCATATATCACTTGTTTAGGGGAAAAATTATTGTAAACTAGTGTAATTAAATAGTTCCACAATGCAAACGCTACACTTTTAAGGATTAAATACTTAAATCTTATTCGAAAAACACTCACAGCACCACCGCACAAAGCACACTCGACTGCCATTTAGTTGTCGACGAAATCGTCGATCGAGTGTCACTGAAATAAGCTCGATATCGAGTTACGGAATACCGATTTGCGCTTCTCGATGGACAATTCGATCGAGTCGAGTTCTGGAATAGGCCCCCAGACCCTGCAAAAGGCGTCTGTTGCTCCGCACCGCCGAGGCTATAATGCTCTATGGAGCAGAGGTCTGGGCCGACGCGATGCGGTGGGAAAAGTACCGCAAGCAAGCGATTCGCATCGCGAGCTTCTACCGCACGGTCTCGGAGCCGGCGGTGTTGGTGCTCGCGGGGGTCATCCCAATTGACCTCCTAGCCAGGGAACGGCAGTCCGTCCACCGGGAGAAGTCTGCTCTGGGGGGGAAAGAGGCCGCGAGGGTGGCCCGTGCCAGGACCATGGCGACCTGTAAGTATTAAAACGATAGTGTCATAAATTCAATAAAAACCGAACAAAATGTCGAAGTTTGTAAATTTTCATAAAAAAAAATGTATAACCTGTCATTTTGTAGGAAATTTTATATTACTTGTTTTTCTAAGAAGCAATGCCTATACCTGCTCAGAAAAAAGTTATTTGCATAAAAGGAAAAAAAAATTGAATTTTTTGCATTTCTTTAATATATTTTGAACTTAAAATTTTTTTTTAAATAAGCTATTTCGATATAAAATCTCTACAATATTTGCCATATAAAAAAATCCCAAATTTTGCTTCGTTTTCGAGATATACTCAAAAAACCGTAAGGGTTGCATTTCCACCCCTATCTCTAATTTGCACCCTCTAATTTAATAGCACTCCGCGGCTTTTTCATCCTTAATAACCAATTGAACGGTTCGTGCAATAAAAACCCTTGAACGTCTTAGGCTGTGTGCGAAATCTCTTTCGAATATCATTTCGATCATTTCAATCATTTCAAATGACAAAACTTGGGAAATGTCAAGAAAAGTGTGCGAAATCTTTGACGTATCATTTCAACTGTCAAGGTACCGCACTTTGTTTTGGAAATATTGTGGTGTAATAATATAGATTGTTTTATAGGAAGAGGAACTTTATAATGGATGTGGAATTAATGGAAGAGGAGCAAAATTTCATATACTTAGTATTTCTGCTATTAAAGGTGTTACAAGTGTTTATTAAATACGACGAGTATTTAATTTCAACTGTACACAATGCAAGGTCGATAGCAAGACCTATGAGGGTACTATTTAAAAATATTAAGTAAATCCGATTAAATATATTCATCCCAATTTTGTCTGCTTTGAAATGATACGAACTGTCATTGAAATGTTCGCTCTGAGGTGTATCATTTCGGCGCCATCTTGTTTTCGAACATGAAATGACCGAAATGATCGAAATGATATCATTTCAAGAGATTTCGCACACAGCCTTAGTTCCTTTTGATATGACATAATCAATAGCCTATTATCTTAATTCTAGTTTTCTAGTCTCTTAGTTTAAGTGTTAAATAGTTGTAAGTCTTGTAAATAGGAAACGTAACCAAGCCTCTTGTGTCTTTTGCGCAAACACATATCATAGTTACTTCACAGTCACATTGACCTTTCTGTCAAAGGTAATCAGCACCTAACGCCACACATTGTAAAATTTCTCATTGTAAATCTGCCCCTGAATCTATACATATGATAAAATTGTAAAGGGCCGATGTCTGTACATTATAGATATTGATAAAAAACGAATATGGGGGTCTTTATTAGAGCAATAGAAGCCAAAACAACAGTTTTTAGAATTTTTGTCTGTCTGTATGTTCGTAGCCGCATCACGCAAAAACTACTGCATGGAATTGAATGCAGTTTTCACCGATGTATTGCTAGAGGTCTAACTTAAAATATAGGCTCAATTTTACGGCAGGAAAATATCTTATTCCGATTATTTTAAATTTAATATAAAAATTGTCCGGATCTCACGTGCTAACTTAACTCAAATGCTAACTTAACAGATTTTGAATCGTAGAAGGCGTTATTAAAGATACATATATCTCAAAAAATCTATGTAGCCATAGCAAAAAAATGTCAGTAAAGATAAAAATAGATAACACAGTAATGCCGACTATGTGGCATCGGCAACGATGGGCCAGAGATCGTTGTTTATGCTCGAGAGACCAAATAGATTGAAAAAATGATGAAAATTGAGGAAAGCTGGAAAATGTGTTAATTTTATTTTTAGGCGACGTACAGTAGCTTTTGCGTAATGCGTACGGAGTCGAAGGCAAAAGCTAGTGTACAATATAGCTATATCAATTGTAAACCAACAATTGTACTGCAAGTCGCAAATAAATTGAATTGAATTGATTGGTCGAAAGGATCGGGTGTGTTCAACGGAGGCTTCTGGCTGGATCCCAGGAAAAGGGGTGCGATGGCGGGTTAGCCTACTGCGGGTGTGCAGAGGTTATCCCGAAATTTTTGATTGGAAATGCCAACTTGATGGGCATGAAGAAAAATCCAGGTGAGTTGTATATTGTCTGTCTTATCGGCAGGTTGGGAGTGACCTTAAATAACCTCTGCAGAAGCTAAATTAAATAAATAGAAAGAAGAAAGGATCTTTTCACTTCTTCTAGAACTATTCGGCTTTTGCGGCCGAAATCTAAGCTTCCCTTTTTTTAATGACCTGTCAGAACTGACAAGGAGAACACCAGAAGAAGGGGTCACTGATTTTGCTTATCTATGATAGTTCAGGTAAAATAAGAAATAGTAATTTCGCCGTTTTGCGCACTGGTCAAGAAAACGCAAGAAAATAATGTTTCGAGCCCTTGATCCGTCGACTTTATTTTCTTTGCTTTTTTCACTTCTTTTCCGTTTTGTAATTTATGCTTTTTTATGAGATTTTGTATAAAAAAAATATGTTATATAATTTGAAAATAATTCTTAAAAAATTTTTAAATTTTGTATACTCGCGACCAACCAATAAGTATCAGGATTTCAAACGATATAGGTATCGTTATTTGAAAACAGTTATGTACTTTTTGAAAACAATCATATTTGAGTGCACGCTTGCACTCAATCAATTTGGTTGGTCACGAGTGTATAAATTTTAAAAATATTTTCAATTAATAGTATATGTATGTATGTACATACATATATATTCTTTTTATAAAAAATCTCATAAATAAAATAATACTTTAAAAAACTAAAAAACCCGCTTTTATAAGTACTGCTATGCTAACAACTGTGAGTGCCTGTGACTAATCTGTCACAACTTGAGCAAAATCGGTTATCCTTACTTCTGGTGTTCCACTTGCGAATTTAGTCAGTATTAAAGGCCTGGCGGAGTTCATTTGCCAATAGCGTCTCTAAGTCGTCCGAGAGTTACAAACATATCGGAATCTCGTCCCGTGTGATATCACAATGGGCCTTTTACGGCCAAAGTATTCCTTAACTAACAGCCACTCCAACCTTATCTAACTAAGGTCTCGGCGGACAGTTTTATATGAAATCTACCTAAAACACGGCAATATAATAAAATAAAACACAATTACTTTCTTAAAACTATTTTATTAAAGATAGGGATAATAATAATAGTTCGTCCTTAAATAATAGAAGAATCAATCAAAACTCCATTCAAACTTTAAAAAGTCAAAACAAATGAAAACATATGAATTAAGTAAAATCCAAAAGAAAAGGAAAAACATGTTTACATCGAAATCGTAAAAAATTCATAGAAACCAGCAAAACTTTGACTATTATATATAAATATTAATATTATAATTCTTTTTTACTTTTTTATTATTATTTATTATTTTTGTTTTTTTTTCATTTTATTAAATTTTTTAATTTTTATACATTATATAACTTTTTTTACTCTTTTTATTTTCTAACTTACGTACTACATTTTCCGTTTAACAGCCTTGTGTAATGATTTCGTAAATTGAGTAAACAACCAAAATAAACTAAAATGTTTTCGACGTATTAATTAACGACGGTCAACAGTTTAAGGTGTGAGTACAAGTCAAGTGTTTTTATTTTATTAATTTTGCTTTTTGGTTGTGCTGTGGCCTTAGATGCAGCTGCTTTTGAGTAACCAGTTCAAAAATATTATTTTTCCATAACATGTACATATGTTTATAAGCATGTATAATATCTCATATTTAAAATTCTGAGTGTTTTACATTGAAAAAAGTACACTTATAAGCCAAGGATGCAATCAATCGATATTCGGCTGTTAAATTATATTGTAATTTAATATGATGTACGGACATTGGACACTTTAAGTTAGTCAGGAGCAGCAAATAAGTTTAACATGTATTCACTTTTAATTACTCTTCTTCACAATAATGACGAAATTTCACCCTAAAAAACAATATTAAATTTATAAATTTCAGCTGTGCTAAAAAAAAGCGACTTCTCAAAATTGAAATTATAAACTAATGAACTAAAATTTTGAAAACAAGAACTTCAATTGCACTGCAAATGCAGTATTAAATTTCATGCTGTTACAGAAGTCCGACAAAGTAGTCGGATCTTTATTTTAGTACCAATTTCATTAGTTATATAAAATGTAAAGTTCCATTTGGTATGTTCGAAAAAATCCCTGAATTAAAATAAACAAATACTAACCTCTCTATATCCCTGGCCTATAAGAAACAATCGCAATAAAATTTTGAAAATTTGCCTCTTAAGCAAAATATTGAAACTAGTACAAATTGTCATATAATGGATAATATGCCGCGAAGAATAAAGAATGTTATCAAAACTAGGAAGTGATTCTAGAGTATTAGTGTAACATACTGTTTACACCTTTTTATTAGCATATGAACTGTACTACAAATATATTCAAATACTAATAGTAATAAATATTTTAGCAGGATACTGTATTTGCAGTGCGCATTAAAATTCTAGAAAGGCATTTATATTTTCAATTCAAAAACGTTATACAAAAATTATAAAATAAAAATTTCCTTGCTCTAAATGTATATAGTGTATGTCCCTGCTTTAGCTTCTACACATTGTTTAAATTTTCAAATGAATGCATTTAGTGAGAAATGGACCCAGGCAGAAAATCTTGTTTTGATTTAGATTTGCTTAACATAACCATCCCTATTATGAATTCCGCCGAAATCGAGTCCAAAGGAGCTTAGATAGGCCCATTTTGGATAAAAAAAACTCGTTCATATAGTTGCTAAAATCAGCACAAATACATTTCAGTAACCTTTCAGTTAAATCCGCACAATCAAAATAACTCAATTGGATTTTTTCGTAGAACACGACAGAAGGAAGTGTGATAAGACTTGTCAAACGTACGCAAATCCTTTATGTATGAGTTCTCAAAGTTTAATAGAAACATCAGTACAGGCGTAAAAATATGGTAATTTTAAGAGTGCTTCACTGCAATTTGCATATTTCAAAATTACATCGTTATTCTTACACTATTCTAATCTGACTTCTTGTAATTCATTCCGAATTGTAAAAATTGCAGTAATTGATTTAATAATTTCAGGATTGCATTATTGCAGTAATTGATTTAATAATTGAATGAAATGTTTGGTGCATGTACCCCACTAAAGTTTTTATCTAATGCTATGAGCAAGAACACCCCGAAAACAATCAATTGCGAATAAATGATTTGTACATTAAAATGCCTGCTAAATTCTGGTGGAAAGTTTTGACCGCTCCAAGCGGTTTATCCGCGAAACAGGCAGTTTAGCGAAGGAACAGCGTACCACTTTGCTAAATTCCGCAGCGGAATTTTTTCACTGGGCTGAATTTTGTATGGGAAATTTCGTTTAGCGCGAACAGCATACTAGGCTTTATTATTAAAAATTTAGGCAGTTCGTTATTTTTATCCAAAAAGGCCTTTTATAAGCTTCTTTGGATTCAATTCCTGCAGGAATTCATGATAGGATTGAATATATCTTTCTATAGAAAAGAAAAGCTTTAAATTTTGTGAAGTGTTTAGCTCTTAGCAGATACGTCTCATTTCCACTTTGAAGAATAAACTTATTAGGTCTACGTGCATCAATACTATATATTTATATATTATATATAAATGGTTTCGAAGCTTACGATAATTTTACTTCAAGCAACGTTAGGAAATGCAGTTACATCAAGAACAATCACAATAATATGTACCATTTCGACTGTTGAATATAATTCAGGGTGATACCGGCATCTACTCCACACAAAAAAATTTTTATTTTATTCAAAACAGGATAATATAAAGGTGGCGAGAACGAAAGAGCATGCGAGAGTCCAAAAAGTCGAAAATTGCTGATCAATTATTATTAAAGCCTACATTAAAAAATCTGCTTTACTGTAAATTGTAATTTATCTAAAATATATTTTATGTACATTTCATATATCCTAACGTTAGATTTATTGAATACATAATCTGAAATTTGTTTGCCTTTTATACAGTTCTAATTTAATAACACACGATCACCTACTCTAGAAAAAAAAAATTATATTTGATTTAGAAGTTGTGTTAATAATAAGAAAGCAGCCGTATGTAATAATCGTTTAAACTTACACGTAAATGCGCTTGCTTACCTCAAAGAAACTCAATAAAAAGAAAATATCCGCTTGATTGTTCCGCTACTTTCTTTTTGAGTTTAGATAAACTTTCGTGCTCCATATATTGCTTTGTTGTGAAAGTAAAACAAGTTGAACAGGGTTAAATAAATTACCAATTATATAGGCCAAGCTTTCCTTTAAGCTGATGAGCTTCCGAAACCAAATTTAAAGCATAACAATTTTCGCGTTTCGCGATGGTGACTGTTCTCCCAACTTTAAAAGGAGTGAATTTTAGAACTATTTTTGGCACACTTCAAGTTACTTAGCCACAGTTTCCTTATTCTCCGACTTATGTGACTGATCGGTTCTGCCGTTATCCTTTTGTACTGCTTCCGTTTCATTTTTTTGTTTCTGGTTCGAAGGTTTGAACTTACTTGAGGATGGTCCAACTCTCCATTTCTGACTGACTGAGTGATTGGAGTCGACTGAAGAGCCATAGTTATGCCTGTTGACTTGCTGAGTCTTATTTCCTACAGATCCGCTTCGTACTCTCCTTGGGGCACCCGATCCAAAGGAACCAGTTCTTCGCCGATTCTGCTGTTGATTAGTGTTGTCCATTTGATTGCCAATGTAATCGCTTCTATTAGTTATTGTCGTATTAGGACGCTTGCCTGCAACCGAAACACCTTCGCTTTCCGAGATACTTCGATATCTTTTAGCGTCATTTCCCTTTCGTAGCATTCCAACGCCTTGAAGCATTTCATTTATTTCTGGCTCGACAACTCGAAAATCTTCAACCGTTTTGAATTTCGACAAATACTCTTTAAGCTTCGGATCTACGTTCAATTTGTTGGCGTATTTGTAGTACTTCAAAAAAGCCCAAAACTTTTCTAAGCCGTAAAGCTGACCTAAAATCAGACAGAAAATACCCGTTTAATTTTAATTTCATAAATGAAGAAACATGTAGATATAACATCTCCCAAAAATATGCATTTTGTTATGATCTAGTGGACTGGGTATAGATAAATGTGGAGATGATAACGTTTAAGCTATATTTGTTTGTGTAGCTAACTTAAAAAAATGTCGCTTTAGTAATATTTAAGATGAAAATAAATGTTTAATTTGGTTGCATGTCCGGCTTTATTGTTTTGGTATAAGATCATCTGGGGGCACGGCAGTGCCCCCGCCAAGTCGACGCACGGCCGTAACATCCTTTTCTCGAAGCCATTCGGGCCATTTTCGACCCCCTGTAACTTCGTTGCGGAAAAACTAGAAGCCTAAATTTTCAGTGACCAAGAGGGCATTACATAGCTAGATATATTTCCAAATTACATTAAATTTGAACCAGTAGTTTACGAATTATCGCTGACCAAAGTTCTTTAATTTTGTCACTGACTCACCGATCATCAAAATTCTAAGGTACTTCTAGCAGACCCAAAAGCTCCAAATTTTGAACACAGTTATTGTTTAGCCCACAAAGGAAGAAAAAACTGAAAAATCCCGAAATTTCATTATATTTAATGAAAATAATGATTTTATTAAAAATTACGTTCATTCAAAAAATAACGCATGCGCTTGTACTCATGCTTGCCACTGGCCGCGATTGAATTTTGAAAGGATGAATGTAGTAGGCTATGAATCGTTCTGGGGGCACGGTAGTGCCCCCGCCAAGTCGATTAGTTTGTTCAAATTTTGAATTTTAGTTAGCGTTAAGCCCATAGGGGAAGGAAAAAAAGGACAAATCCCGAAATTTCATTATAGTAAATGAAAAATAAATCAATGCATCTGAGAAAAATCAATAGAGACAGGGAGTGGGCTTTAAGAAAATCAGTAGCTGACGGACAACATATGTATATTACCCTCTAAAAAACAAGGAGGATGGCCTACAAAAAGAAATGAGATCCCATCAAAAACATAAAATGTAAAAAAATGCCAAGTCTCGCAACGCAGTTCTTCTGCCATAAAAAGTTGTGAGATCTTCTGTAAAACCAAGTCAGTTATATTAGTTAGTGTCTATGGAAGCACCTATTCAGCAACTTTGTTATAAATTGTTATCTAATCAATTACCTATCAACATTTATAGTGACCGTATCAATATTAGACATCTTTATTTCTATAATAATTATAATTACTTGGCAATTGCACGGTAACATATTCTACTAATTAAAATACTGGCCGTGCAATTGCCAAGTAATTATAATTATTATAGAAATAAAGATGTCTAATATTGAAACGGTCACTATAAATGTTGATAGGTAATTGACTAGATAACAATTTATAACAAAGTTGTAGAATAGGTGCTTCCATAGACACTAACTAATATAACTGACTTGGTTTTACATAAGATCTCACAACTTTTTACGGCAGAAGAACTGCGTTGCGAGACTTGGCATTTTTTTACATTTTATGTTTTTGATGGGATTAGTATAGGTCTGTTCGCGTACTTTTTTCGCCTGCAAGTTACTGCAGTTTGCTACTTCATGTGGTGGGGGTAAAATTGTAAAAGTACGAAAACACTTTTCTGCAATTTTCTGTAAAAGCAGAAGAAGAGTGCGAAAGTAACGGTTTGAAAAGTGAATTTGTGGTTGTCAGTTCTGTCTGCCTGAAAAGTGAATATTGTGGATTTTAACAAAAAGAAGGTTAACCGCGAATCTGCTAGAATTGGTCGATTTTTGTGCACTACCACGCATTAAACAAAACCAGCTGACTGAACTGACAATTGTATTTTGACAAGCAGGAAGCTGCAGAAAACTGTAGGCAGTTCAGAGCTACTGCAAGTTGCTTAGAGCTACTGCAGGAGGGGAAGCGATGACGTCAGCAGAAATTTGCTGTCATATCGAGTAAGAAAACGACTTTCTGCAGTTTCCTGCAAGTTGCTTGCAGTGACTGCAGGTACGCGAACAGACCTTATGTCTACCTCTGACTGCATTTGTATCTACACTACCTGTCAGGCAGTAACTCATTTCACTCACTTCTGCAGCACCGCGTTTTTCGTTAATTTCTTGAACGAAAATACTCTCATTACACAAAAAAAAATTTAATTCAAGCGTAAATTTAATTTAAAGGTAATTATGTATTTGAAAAGTTATAAGGTTTATAGTCAAGTGCACGTCTGTCAAAAATTATCGGACATGCAGTCTCACTAAACTCCACAGGGCATTTTGACATCTATACTAATACCAGCTGACCCAGTGAACTTCGTACCACCCAAAATTGATTTGATTGTAACTTTTCATAAGAGATAATGAATCCCACTCAACCTTGCAACTTCAATTCACTGAGATCAGAAATATTGGCCATTGTGTACGGTTTGATTTTCATTTGTTCATTATGGTTTTGGGCCTTGCCCGGGCTATACGAATCTATTAGGAGTATGCAAAAATTTCCGCCGTTCACATTTAAGTGTCTCCTTTTATGCATTTCGCAAACATTGGTATTTTTATTCTTGGTATTTTTTTCTTTTAACATTTGGCAATAATATTCTTTGAAATTTTTCTTTGTTGCGAAAGTCGCGTGTCTTTTTAACCGACGAAAAAGTTCGACGTGCATATTTGTTTTTTTTTATGTATCTTCGCGCATAACATTTCAAGCCCGCTCTACACTTAGCCCGCGAATCGCGGGGCGATTTGCATGGTGGGAACTTACGGCGACTGCGCGGCGTGATTATAACCATAACTCCACATTCGCAATGATTCACTGTAGTTTCAATTTAAAGTTACGTTTGCGCCTCGCGATCCCTTTGACGCGGGACCAAAAACCGACCAAAATCGGGGAACAAAGCGCGAACCCGCGAAAATATGCGAAACCAAATTCCATCCCTAGGGATAAATAAGAGCCTTGTAACAAAAAATTAAGCCGACGCAAAAAGGAACTGAAAAATGAAAAATAAAAGCTTTTAACAAAAAATTAAACCGACGGAAAAGCAACTGAAAAGTGAAAAATAAAGTAAACCTTTTTAGTCTGAATAACTGAGCCCTAAACTAATATAAGTAACTAATTTTGAGTCGGCGCCAAAGAAAAAATTGTTGGTTTGTTTGGCGCCAACTAAAAATTAGTTACTTACATTAGTTTAGGAGCTCAGTTATTCAGACTAAAAAGGTGTATTATTTTTGACTTTTCAGTTAATTTTTTGTCGGTTTAATTTTTGGTTAAAAAGCTTTTTTATACCTTTACAAATGTTGAAATTAGAGAGAGGACGAAAAAAATCTATCGAAACTACCTTGTTATTCTTCATTGAGAACTTTACAATCTTGAGACCCTCCTGTATCAAGAAGCGAACAGTTGACCCGCCTCACGAATAGATAACTTTAAACTCATTTATCTCGAAATTACTTTTTTCTGCGCGAGGGGGGAAAAAAAATATACTCATCCGAATTATCTCAAATTTTAATATGTTATTCAGGACACCAGTGGCTATGGCCGCGATCAACAAACAATGTTTATGGTAATAAATTCTTATTTTTATGTAAAAAAAACGAATGAAAAAGGTCTGTTTTCGGCTTTCAAATTTTAAGAACACGCTATTTTGTCCAAACAATTTTGTTTTGGTTTTTCTGGTCCCGGCCATAGCTACGCATGTAGATTAACAATATTATCCTTTTTTATTTTACGTGTAATTGAAAGAGCCAAAATCTTCCCCCCCCCCCCCCCCCCCACACAGCTTCATTTTTTGAGGGTCATCTTCAGCGCCATTTTTTAAATAACTAACATTTTTGTTTTGTTATAAAAATATTTTTGTATGTTTTCAGTACTATAATATATCTACAAAGTTTTAATATCGTTGTTCATTATCTACACCTTCAAAAAAAATCCTAAAAACGCCTCAAAATCACGGGCGCTAGTCCACAGGACCCCTTAAAAATGGCGAGGAGTTGCTGGTCCCTTCAAAGAAAAATAGAAAAAAGCTTGGAGTGCAAAGGGTTAAGTGTAAATAATAAATGTCTATTATTATTGTAAAAAGAAAAACACAAAACTGCACATTTGTTGAAATCATGCAAACAATTATTCAAGAACCAAAGTAGAAAATTCTATGGATATTTTAAAGAATGAATTATCTATGGTGACGAACACTGAAATTTATAATTGGTTTTGATTTAAATGTGACGGAAATATATACATATGTATGTATTACAGTTTCGGTCAGTACTAGTTACATAACATCTTGAGATATAAAGTAAGTAAATACTTACTTACGAATACTGAATGCACACGAGGAGTTACTAAATAAGAATTGGTGCACTAGAAATTTTGGATAAAATAGTTCTATAACTTTTGCAAAAGAAAGATCTTCAGTAAATAGTTTTTTAGTATGATATCTTCTGTTATCCGTGCAGACCAGAACGCATTCGAATTTTTAAAAAACTAATTAATTACAAAAATGCGTGTTTCTAGATTACCAAACGCCGAAAACTGCGAAATTTTTATTGTATCTAACTAAAATTATTCATTATAATTCAAATAAAAATTTCACAGGATATTTTTTAATCCACCGCTATAGATACAAAGTATTCTTTTGCATTATTTGCTACAATTTCCTGCCACAATTGATTTAATTGCCGCAAAACAATTTAATTACTGGCCAATGTAATTATTAACTAACAAACCCAATGCCACCGCCTGGATATTTAAAAAACCGTTTATAATAACTTTTTATAATTATTAATAACTATACTTTTATAGACATTGGGCTCAGAAAAAGGTAACGCGGCTATACGACTATTATTCGATGCTAAAAAAAAGCACTTTCAGGACATTATTTTTTTACTTTAACTAGATGAAAAGGACCATAGTTCAAACAGCTGGATCGATTTAGTTGAATGTGGCATTTAGCAACGAAAATCGGGATTCGCATCCAATCCATAGATTTTTAGCCACATTTTGCGATCTCATTAAAATTTGTTAAAGAAAATAAGAGATCAAAATAAAATAAGCACAATTTTGATGCTATTACTTATACTAGAAAAACAACTTTTAATATTTATTAGAAAAATATAAAAATTCACATAAAATTATTAGGTAGATTATAATAAAATATTGCAAATCTAAAACTCAATATAAAATGACTTCGATGCAGGGAAACATCCAGCATCGTACATTTTTTACGTAATGCACTATACTATCAAACAATTTTTATGACAAAATTGTATCGTGATTATTTGCTGCAGCTTACACAATGAAAGTTTTATTTTGGAAAAAATCCTTCGTATGTGATCTATAACTTAATTCATAGCTTCAACCATTCTTTTTAAAATATGCTTATGCAGACTATTTCAATTTAACTGTGTAACTAATAATTAAATGAAATGTTATTATATAACTGAATGGAATATAATTGTAAATACTATTGCAAAATGTTTTTTAACCGTCTATTGAATGCTAGATAATTTTCTGCAGTCTTGTTTTCCAAGAACAATTTTTTTTTTCAACAGAATTTGAATAATAAAATTAAGAATAGTTACTCTATGATCGCAACATGGGTCTGATTTTGAAAACCACGTAGGAAATTTCATGTTTGTTTCATGAATACATTTATCGACAATAGCTTTTTTTATAGTTATTATATGTAAACAATTGTTGAAAAAGTACTCATAAATATTAAAATGAAACTAGCATATGTTAAAAAAACTACCTCTTGGTAATTGGAGATATCCCGCATCCGTTTCAGAATAGTCTTTATTGTGTTGTGCATTATTTCCGTGTTAAAGTAGAAAAAACATAATTGAAACAACTCGCCCGACCTCGCTGTATGGAATAGAGAGGGTGCGCTGACTTCCGGGGAACGCTCAAGCAATCGAAATGGACGTAATGTGCCGATGAAGCGAAAATATTTTGCCTTAGAATGGGCTTGAAAATTTTGTGAAAATATGTTTCAGTTAAATGTTCAATGAAAATGTTGGCGAAGGGGGTCCATCGTGGGGCAAGTGAAAGGTTTCCGGATTATCTTTCGAAGAAAAGAAAGTTTTGGAAAATGCGTTTTGTGGTTTAGTCGGAATTTGGTAAAGAATTTTCAGAGGAAGGGTTTGCTTTGAATATTTTTGCGGGGACAGCGGGCAACGGAAAATTTTAGGCTGAAAATCCAAAGGTTAAGAACATGCTATCATTTAAATTTATAGCATGCAAAACGGTTCAGAAACGGCTGAGCAATTAACATGAGAGTTGGAAATATGGTTTTCAAACATCGGGCTAAGTGCAATTTCTCGCGAAAAGGCCGTCTGAGGCAATTTAGGCAAACGGTTGTGCGGACGGAGGTGAGGGTCGATTTGTGTTCCGGCTGCGCGAGGTATCGAGCGACTTGTTCCAGGAGGTTTGTGGGCCCGCGCCGTCAGGGGTGAGGCTCGATTTGTGTGACTGGGTCAATGGAAAGTAATGAAATGGAAGTTTAAATTTACGATTGCATTAATTTTCCTCTTCTGTCGAACTTAGAGAAAGTATGATTCAGAAAATTAAAAGTTCCCGAAAAATTGGAGTGGTCCTAAAATATTTCACTGTACTGTATTATAAATTCAATTAACAAATTTTAATATTCTTGTTGTTGTTTTTTAGCATTATGAATATGAAGAAGACACTTATATGTTTTTTCTGATAAAAGTTTGCGATATTTTAAAATCAAGGTTCTTAAAGTGAAAATGCTCCAGAAAAATAGAGGTGGTCTTTAACTTTTGCGCACAACTGTACTTGCCTAGCCTAGTCATTTTAATTCAGAAAGTCCAATTTCTTTGAGAGAGGCTGTGGCAAGTCAGTCAGTCACCTTTCGGTGATATTAATTTCAACTTGATACCTCAAGCACCTTTTGAGAAAAATAACCTTGACACACAGTCAAACAAACGGATCATAGTGATCCTACAAGTTAAGGGTTCCGTTTTCCATTATAAGATACGAAACCCTAAAAATAATAAAGCAAAAATAAAAGCCAATGAATCTTCAAAAATTCACAAACAACTTCAACTACTCACCTTGCTCATAATCAGTAATAGTTTCCTGTTGAAAATCCTCATATAGGTTTGGTCGGAATTTCTTCTCAAGACCATACGAATAGAACCGAAACAAGCACTCTAGACCATATCGAAATCCATCACCGGCATCTTCCAAAGCCAGTTGCCGAAATTCGTCATACATTGTTTTATTGAAATTCTCCCGTAAAAAGAATGACCAAAATCGGAACAACGTGTTCATCTCCTGCGATTGGCCAAAACCTAAACGCCTACGTTCCTTTAGACATCGGCTATGATATTTATGGTAAGCTTGCTGAGTGAAATTGTTCTCCTTGAGCAGCGCATGGGAGGGATGTTGAAAAACTGGCAAGCTTTGTGGTATAGACGACCCATAGCTGGATGTAGTTGGACTCGTTCCTGCCGAACTTCCAACACTAGAAGTACGGGGCCGGTGCTCAACGTAATCCATTACCCAACCGACGTGTCCTTCTACGGGAGGATTACTTGAGTGTCTAGTCTTGCGCTTCCGTGGTGTCCTAGGGTCTACGGAGTGATTATTCGGGGCAGCGAAGAATCGAGCACGACGATGACCTTTAGACTTAGACGTATTAAGAATATCATCATCTTCCGTATAGGTCGGTGGTGGAGGCGGAGGAGGGGGCACTTGTTGATTAGGTTTCTTATTAGTCTTCGGTACAAATTTTTCAAAATCTTCTTGTGACACAATGTTGACTGTTTTGTAGTTAACAGGGGGATTTTGAACAGTCCAGATTTCCTCCTCGTAGTTATAAAGGCCATCATTAATCACTTGCTCCAAGTCCTGAGTTATTTTGGTCCTACTAGTAAAATCAGCGGTGCGGTCGTAACCCTCGTGCTTGGGAACGCGCTGAACTTGAGCAACGATAAGCAATTTATTAATATCCCTGTCATCAAATTCATAGTCTGACTCATTGTCCGACCAACATCGATCGGTGAAATTATTAATACGTCCTACTGTTGGCATCTCTAATTCCTCATCGAACTGAAAATCTAACTCTTCTTTTTCAGTTGGTGGCTTACGCTGAGCTGGCTGAGACTCCTTTAAAGGATCTTTGCCCGTAGTTTGCTTAGTTCTTCGTTTTACCTCTTTCCAAACGCTGGGAATATCATCTGATGTGGGTGAAATGTCTTGACTAGGGTCAGCATTTTTGCTTGCATCAATTTTCAGTACTGTTTTCTCAGACTTTTTGCTTGTTGTGGGGCCTTCAGTCTTCTCAGCATTGTTTTCTGAAGAAACTTTCCTTTTAATATTGTCTTTGTCCTTTTTACTAGATTGTGTATTTTCACTGGGTTTTTTTGGACTACTGGAATCCTGATTGGTAACCAATGCAAATTCAGATTTTCGTCTTTCCACTTCTTGAGATAATTGGCTAACAATCCTTTTAGCTGTTGCGTCTTCTTCTATCAGTGCCGAATCTAAAGCAGAGCTTTTTTCACTTGAAGGCAATGCCTGCGATTTTCTTGGCATTTGAGGCGGAGGGATACTTGTTAAAGGTTCAGACATTATGGTAGTTCCAAACGCTTTAAGCGCCTCTTCGGGATCACCAGCTCCCGGAGTATCTTGAATCGGCCAAGCCGTTGGATTTGTTTTCGTGCGAACTTTGAAGCCATTCACTAGCTCAAGTTTATCAGATTCCTTGATCGCATTAAGAATAGATTGTATGTCTGCACCTAGAGCCATCATGCGATGGAAGGACGCAATTAGAGTAACCGGAATAAATCCTTCTGCATCCATTTTCCGCCTTAAAAAGAAATCACCTGTAAGGTTCTCTTCGCTAAAGTAGTATTCACTGGAACAAAAAAAAAAGTAAATAGAGTTTATACAAAAAAGGCACAAGTATACTTACACTTGTTTCCTTACAGCTTCCATCACACTAAGAGCATCCAATTCGACAAATGTTGGCGGAATTCCTCCGTAGTAATGTGTACCCATTAGTACAATCGGATGATCACTATCGGAAGTATACGTACGAACAGGGCGATTGGCTTCAGAACGACTATGCCCTGGTCTTGCGTAGCCGCCGCGACCTGCCGTTCTACCTCTAAAACTAGATGTTCTGAATCTACGGTTCCTCGACATCCTATCATAGCTACTTTCAATGTGATCGTCCCTACTAATGGGGCCACGCCTGGATCTTTGAGGTTTCGCTCGAGCAGTTTTCGACACATCAATAGGCAAAGGTCTCCATTTATGTTTCGGAATTTTTTTATTTAGCGTCGACGCCATACTATTTGCAACAGTTCCATTTGAAGTTGTTGGATGTTGAGGTGCCATGCTAGAGGATGCCACAGGTGGAGTCATGGAAGCAACTGTTGAATTTGTCGCAACACTTTCTGCAGAAGCGATAAGTGTAGTAACGAGCGGTTTAGGTGCGGGTTTTGTCGCTTCTTCTGCTGCTGACGCGTCATTGGATGTAGTCTGCGGTGTTTTCGGTTTGACGGAATTTGATTGTATTTTCTTCCCATTTAAGCCGGATTTGTTCTTTTCATCTAACAAGGGCCAATCACCAACATTTGAGAAATCACTAGCCTGCAAATTATAATTTTTATCAAATAGTAGGTAATATAAAAAATATATGATGGTATTAAGCTTTTACACATGACAGTATGTATGTCACAAGGAAAAAGGCCCGAGGTAGAATTTTAGTTTGGGATCGGATTTTGTGTAATGTAGCAGTTTTATAGTACATATTACTATGTTTAGCTAGAAACGTGCACTTATCCAGCTAGTTCCGAGAGAGCCCGCTTTAAATTGTTTTGCGTTCTTTGTGACGCTAAAACTTATGGAAGAAACGAAGGGGATGCAGGGGACGCGCGCGAATTCGGTTGGTGCGTAAAATTCTTTTACATGGTCATGATTACTTTAAAAGTATTCTGATTTGAGATTTTTGCGGTTTTATTTTAAAGAATTTCTTTAAATACTTTTTCAGCATTTTATAGATAGTATTGTTTTTGGGTTATCAATATTTTATAATACTGTTATATAATTAGGATTATTTCCAATGTTCGTAACGATTATAAATTTAATTTTAAATTGTGTAATTTATGAATTATACATATTTTTGAATTTCAATGAAGCGATTAAATTTAATTTAAGCATCCGTAACAGTTAATAAAGAAATACATACTTTTTTGGTTGGCTCACTTCTTGGTATACCACTTTTCAGCATTACCGTTCGATATCTAGGTGATTTGTTTGTGCTTAGGCTTTATCTTCAAAGAAATGGGGCACTTTTCGTTCGCTTTTGCTCTAACCAATAACGGATATTGAGCAATCAGTTGTTGGTTTGAATTATTGTCAAATGCCCTTTTTGTAGCATTACTAGTTTTTAATGACATAAACCCATCAAGTAATTACATCAAAAATTATTAAATAATTAATTTTGCATCGGAAATCCCCTAAAATGGGGTTTGGGGTTTGTCAAACCCTACATATATGTACATACATATATGTATTACAAGCCATGAAATGACCTCTTGCATGTATGAATAAGTGGTTTGACCTTTCAAGAAATTTTAGGCTCAACTCCAAGATAAATTTAATTAATCGGATAATTTAGACGCTGAGGATATGAAACATAAAACTTTTAACAAATTAAAGCCACATGGGACTTTAATCCAAATAAGCCAATGTATATTTTGTGCATATAAGTTCCTCCCAAACCCAAATTTTGCTTGAATACAATAGAATGCTCAAGCATTGTAGTTTAAGAGAGAGAAAAAATGTCGAGGCCGAGCTTGGGATTTAGAGAAATATGAATATGAATGAAATTCTTTTTTATAATTGGTTCTTTATACTAAAACAGAATTGAAAATATTTCAGCACAATTTCTTTAATATTCACAAAATATGCCACAATTCATCATTAATTCACCAAAAACTCAATATGACAGGACAGGCTGGCCTTTAAAGCAAACCGATCGTTAGAGCGCCTCCCCATTTGAAAAGCACGATCTGGTCGGAGCCAACACAGTGCCAATAAAGCAATGCTGAGCTGGAGCTGGAGGTAGTAGATGTGCTCTTGTCGCGTTTCTCACTATTGCCATCTTTTCTCTTTATTTGGCATTTTGAGAAAATTCAGATTTAGAGCAAGCAGGCAAATATTCTCTTTTTTAACCCCCGACGCAAAAACGACGGGGTGTTATAAGTTTGATGTGTCTGTGTGTGTGTGTGTCTGTCTGTAGCATCGTAGCTTCCGAACGCATGAACCGATTTTGATTTTGTTTTTTTTGTTTGAAAGGTGAATTAGTCGGAACGGAAGTGTTCTTAGCTATGTTTGATGGAAATCGGTCCAAGATGGCCGCCACCAAAAAATGACGGATTACATATTTTTTCACAACTCCCTCAATATAGGTATCAAATAAAAGGGCTTGAGTAGTAGAATACTATACACTATGACAAATTTCAAATCCAAGATGGCCGCCACCACAAAATGGCGAATAACTTTTTTTTTCACAACTCCCTATGACTACGGGACCGCTACGAAATAAATAATTACTATCCACAGATATTAGCGGTCCCCCAACGCGACGACGCTTGGATCAAAATATTAATAAGTACTTATATTAAAGATAAAGGGCCAACCAACACATTAATAGGTTCTTTTAATGAAGTTAAAAGGCCGAGAAAAAAATTTTTTGTTTTACTTTTTAGTTTTTTTTTTTGTGTCGGGGGTTACTTAAAATTTTTAATGTTGTTTTTTATTAACGGAGAAATTTTGTGTTTTATTTTTCTGAAAAACGCTTTTTAACAAAAAATTAATCCGACGAAAAAGGAACTGAAAACTGAAAAATATTTTTAACTTTTTCACATTTTTTTCATAAAAGCTTGCCTTTGAAAATTTTTGTTCACTTTTGATTTATTTCTGAGAAAGAGTATACGACGCCGAAGATCTTTCCATACAAAAAATCGACTGAATGAATAGTTACGGTTAATTTTAAACCTTTTTTTTTTGCTTGTTGACGGATTGGGTCGTAAGATTTACCGTTAGAAAGCTTGAAGGCTCAGCTTATTGAAACGTACGACATCCTACAATGTCTCTGAACGAACTTATAAAACATTTTCTGAGTTCACTCTTCCAAATTTTCAATTGCGATTTTCGAGATGAAAGACCAATTTTAAGGAGGGGTCTCCGAACAAACGTTCATCAGGAAGAATCCATTGACATTACCCCAGTTCAGTTCTTAGCAGAACACCCTGTATAAATATGCAAACCTTTATTTTTGAATCATACGACATCTAAAACGAGTTTTGGAATCATTCATTTTTCGAATGTAGGTAGGTAGGTAGACTACAGTAGGTAGTATTTCATATGAAATGTACTTAAAATCTAGATGATTGAAAAAGATTTCTTTGTTGTGAGAAAACGACAGCCATATTCGAAAAATCTTTGCTTACATGTGTTAGGAGGATTTTTACTTAGAGTAAGTTTGGCTTATTCAAACAGTAATGTGTTAGCCCGTCATCAGTTTTCGTTTGGACATTGGTTTTTGGGACAGCCTGTATAACAAGCCATTTCTATTGTATGTTATTATAAACTTTGTATAACCGAAAAATATTCCTAACAAATTCGTGCAGATATGTAAATGTGATCCCTTGCATTAAAGTATGCACGCACAGTCCTTACATATCCAAAAAACTACTTGTTACAGACTCGAATTTTTAATGCATTTAAAGAATCTCTGTCCAAAATGAAAAATATCTATAAATTTACCTTTTTGTTAATTCTTCGTTTATCCTTTGACACTTTAACTACAGTTGGCATTTCTATAGCACTTTCGGGCTTAGAGCCTGTGAAATTTAAAAATACATTAAACCATATACCAGTAAAAATAAACACCTGTGATAAATACTCGGAGCTTTTGATTGTTGCTTAGGTTGCAAAACACGTTTATCCAAAGGCACAGAGGAAGAATTTTGTGGACTTTCTGCTTTGGTAACCTGTAAAATATTTAAAATATTTCAGTGCAATTCGAATTATAGTTCGAAATATTTAAGGAGTTATTTTTGAAAGTGGTAAAAAATAGTCCACCATTTGTTTAATATGTAAAAGGAATCAACTTATACTAAATTCAACCACAACCGAAAAGTTGTAAAAAAAAATATTCTTGATGCATAAGTAAACTACTCAACATCCATACAACTCAAATTTAATAACTATTTATCGCAGAATTCGCAATAAAAATGCAGGTTCCCATTTAAAATTTTAACACTAAACCTACTTCATACATATACCTATTCCTACCACAGCGGGTCAAGTGGCTGGTCTTTAAAATCTATCTACACTTCTACACTAATATTATAAAGAGGAAAGATTTGTATTTTTGTATTTTTGTATGTTTGTAATGAATAGGCTCCGCAACTACTGGACCGATTTGAAAAATTCTTTCACCGTTGGGAAGCTACACTATCTCCGGGTGACATAGGCTATTTTTTATTCGGGGGTTTCAAAATGGCGGACCCAAGGTGGCGGTCAAAATTTGTAAATATCAAAGGATTGCTATGAAAATTAGTATTCGGGGGTTTTCGGATCTCCTGATTGCGAATCTAAGCTCGAAATTTGGAAATTCAAGATGGCGAATCCAATATGGCGTCCAGCAATTTTCGAACTTCAACGAATTTAAGTAAAATTTAGTACTATGGGTATTTTGATATCACTAATTTCGAATCTACTATTAAAATTTGGAAATTCAAAATGGCGGACCCAATATAGCGATCATAAGTTATAAAATTTTTTACGAAAGTCGAACATTTCAAGGATCTTTAATTATGTAGTACTTATAATATACCGGGTGAAACCGGGTAACCCAGCTATATGTAATAAAAAAAGAGTCATCAAAATCGGACTACTCTGTAAAGCGAAAGCCGCGACGGGTGCGAACGTTAAAGGTCGATTCGCACATTTCCGGCCCGTCACCGATCCGTCCGTTCAGAATCCGTCACGATTTTAATCGTTGCATATATTTTAACGAGAGTGTTCACACATCTCCGGCGCAGAGCTTTCCGGCGCCTATCCGGCTCAGTCATGTGCCTGACGAGAAAGTTGCCAACGATATTTTGACTGAAGCCGGAAGGTTATAGCGCTGGACTCCTAAAGAAAGAAAGAGATGAAAGAGATAAAAGAGATGAGACTGCCTGCTATGTGAACAGAGACTGCCGGAAATGTATGAACAGCAACTCCGGAGACTGAACGGACGGATCGTTGACGGGCCGGAAATGTGTGAATCGACCTTAAGAATGAAGCCGTTTCGCATATTCTTCGCGGGCTCGCGCTTTGTTCCCCGATTTTGGAACAACAGTCAGTATGTTCCATACGTAAAAATGGATCGCTTGGCACACTTTTACAAGATGCATCATTTGTCAATAGGATGAATGTAGCCAACAAGAAATAAAATAAACATAAAATAAATCCTAAATACTCAGTACTAAGAACCACACAAGATAATTTCATCACAAGTAAAAATGGTTGACGCCCTGCGAAGTGGGCACGGGTCAGCTAGTATTATATAAAAATGAGTGCCGTGCGTTAGGCTCGCAAAAACTCGAGAACGGCTCGACCGATTTTGATGATTCTTTTTTTGTTTTGTTCGTCTCTCCTGAAGGAAAAGCTAAAAAAGAAAGAAATCGAAAAACAGCACAAAACATACTTCGATTAGATTATAACACTATGTATACAAAAATTTTAGTCAAAGTAACACTTTCAATTCAAAAAATTTATGTGAAAGTTTACTGAGATGATTTTTCGCCCGAAGTTTAATACGGAATTTCAATTAAAAAAGAAAATTAGTTTTAGAGCAGGTGGAAAAATGGATTTTCATAAAAAATAGTGAATTTTGAGGTAAGATTTGGTGTAAGCGAAATTAGTTGCATTTTGCAAACAATAACTTTGATTAGCCATTGTTTTTTAGCGATACTCGATTAGTTTTGATACACGAGGATTCCAAGATTGTAAAGTTCTCAGTGAAGAATAACAAGGTAATTTCGACAGATTTGGTTCGTGTACAAGTGATTGGGAAAAAAATTCCGTGTCATTTTACAGTGCCCATTACAATGCCAAAGAGAGGATGAGCTGACGTAGGTCGTGGCAATCAGTCAAATGCGCGGCGAACTACTTTACGTTCGAACTGCACTGATGACCAGCGCGCGACAAATAGTGAAAATAGTCGTATTGGCATGTCTGGCAAAACCACTGAAAGCAGCAAAATGCTTCCCATCTCGATCTACTGAAATTGGCGAATTTTTGCCAGAGCTTTCAGCTGTGAGAAGTCTTCGTATATTAAAGGTCTTTGATAATAGCTTGTGCTCATTACATTGTGTATTGTGGGCTTCATGTTGTTCTCTAACTTTCACTGTATCTGCGCTGTTTCGCATTGAAATTGAATTGAATTGAATTACAGCAATAAACAAATTAGCAAATCTCTAGAGAAATATGAGAACATCTACAACGGCAATTCAGCCCGCTGACACATCTGACATTATATATAGAACGTTAGTAAATTACGTAATTTCTCCGGCTGTGACTGTCTCAGAGCGAAAGAGAAGGAACAAAAATCGGACTGTCCGCTTCTATAGTATATCATTTACGTGAGTTGTATAGGGTGTCCCAAAATTAACGCAAGATTTGAATTTGCCGCTATTTGTGCAGTAGTGTTGGCAACCCAAAAAAAAATATTTCACAGCTGAGAGGTTAGGTTAGGGTTAGTAAAAATAGAGCGTTACGCACATTTTCACCTTGATGGCTTTGTTAATCGCCAAAATTGCCGCATTTGGGGTCCGGAGAACCCACATGTGATTGTCTAAAAACAAATGCATCCACAGCGTGTCTTGTGATTTAACACCATTAGATTTCTTTTTATGGGGTTGTTTGAAGTCAAAGGTCTATGTCAACAAGCCCACAACCACCCGTGTATTACAGGAGGAAATTAAACGCTGCATCAACGAAATTCAGCCACATTTATGCAAAATGGTCATGGACAATTTCGATAAAAGAGTGCGTATGTGCCAGCAAAGCTGTGGAGGCCATTTGCCCGATGTGTTATTCCATAAATAACCCTATCCTATTTATTTTATGATTCAATAAAAAAATCACAATCTGAAGATTAAAAACTGTGTTTTCTATTTAATTCAAATCTTGCGTTAATTTTTGGACACCCAATACATTATACATATTATACGTCAATGGTTCCATACCACTGACGTATAATATAATGGACCGCTCAATATCCTGTTTCAAGCGATGGCCAATTTGACAACCTACTGCCACAGGGGGTCGAGTTCGAGACTTGGAAGCGAAAAGTTGTCTCTGCCAAGCTGCTCATAATAAAGAACAAGACTTTGAGTGACAGTTATACCAAAGAATATGGAAACTAGTTTACAAAGAATAGGCACTCCGGCAATTATCTCCTTATCTTTTTTTGACCTTGGTACCGTTATTCCTCCCAACCCCACAATTTTGCTAGAGGTTGATACACTGCTTAACCATTTTGGTCGAAGAGAGAAGAAAAATTCAGGGGGGGGGCTTGGAATCTGAAGAACTCGGTACAGTGTTACAGGGTGCCAAGAATTCCAGAGCAAATATGAAAATTCAACTGAAAGAACCACCCTGTTGGTTTGAAATCGGCGACCCCAAAAACCCCCAAATATGAAATTTGGTCCAAATTGCATAACCTTTGAAATTTGACGGTCCGCCATCTTGAATTCGTAAATTCTGATAGCTCATCTGAAATTGGTGACCCCGAAAACACCCAAATACCAAATTTGGTGCAAATCGCATAAACTTTAAAATTTGACAGTCCGCCATCTTGAATTCGTAAATTTTGACAGTTGAATTGAAATCGGCGACCCCGAAAGCCCCCAAATACCAAGTTTGGTGCAAATCGCATAAACTTTAAAATTTGACAGTCCGCCATCTTGAATTTTGCAGCAAGTTAACACCGTCACACCTATCTAAGAACAATTGCCGATGAATCACAAACTTTTTACAAAATACCCCATCTAAATCGGTCAAACCGTTTTGGAGAAAAATGGTAACTTTCGTTTGAACACACAAACAAACAACCTCTCACCCCAAACGCATATACCTTCTCCGTTCCGTCGTGGGTAAAAATAGTATAAGGTATGAGAACAAAAAGGGTCTAAATAAAACCTCCATAAATAAGGAAAGGGCTGAGGGGAGGATACAAGGGCTAAAATCAAAAACAAAATACCGCCGATAATTGTTAAAGACTGTTCTATAAAAACTCTTAACACCCTACTCGACAATATTTAAAAAAAAGCTAAAATTATCAATTATAACTCGGGAGTAAATAAAATTTATTGCGAAAATGAAGAAGTAAGAAGAGAGCTGATTGAGATCTTTAAACAGAAATCTCTCGAATATTTTACTTATTCTTCCCGGGAAGAAAAACCAATTAGTATTCTACTTAAGGGAATACATGAAACTTTTGTTGCACAGGACATTATCGACGAATTCAATAGGACCTTCCCTACAATTTCCCTAATTAAAGTCAATAGATTCTTTACCAGCCTTTCAAGGAAAAATGAGAGAGAATTAAACATATGGCTTGTCCAATTCAAACCTATGACGAAAACATCTTCCTGAACCAAAAGGTTACGTGGGAAAAGGTAGTGAACAGGGACTATGTGCAGTGCTATAGGTGACAGCAATATGGGCACCTATCATTTAATTGTGGCAGACAAATGGCTTGCAGAAGGTGCGCAGGGGAACACTATACAAGGGATTGCCCATATTAAAGGGGAACTTGGAGAGTACAAAAATTTGCAGCAACTGTAATCAAGAGGGACACCCCTCTAACTACAGGGGCTGCCCCAATTTTATCAAATATAAAAAATCCAGAAGGAAAAGACAGGAAGCCTTAATAAACACATATGAATCTGAAATAATTATGGTCTCGGAAACAAAACTTAGTAGTCATCATAACATAGAATTCCCCAACTTTTTGACTTTTAGAAATGACTCTGGGTGTGGGGTTGCACTCTTTGTGAAGGATTCATATGAGACAACTAGAATAGTGTCGCCTGAATTGTTGACACCCTTGGTATTAGCTAGTGTCACCCTGAGGAGGAGAGGCCGAAGCAAAAGATTACTACTGGGTAGTATATACATTCCATCAGGTATCCCCAAAAACGACCTCCATACTGCTTTAAATGTCATCAAAAAAACGAAGATTTTGATTCCATGATAATTGGCGGTGATTGGAATGCAAGACATCCAAGTTGGGGTGATTTTGTCACAAATCCTAATGGTAATCGTTTAAATGAGTGGATTAATGACAACGTGGCTGCCACTAATTTGGGAGTTATTTCCCCATTATCTCCTACCTTTCCTCAGGGTGCCTCGGTGCTTGACTTCTTCCTGACTACAGAATGTAAATCTGATGCTCTCCTGGTCAGCAGTGATTGCAGGACTGTTGAATCCTTCTCTGATCACTTTGCGGTTAGATTGGTGATGTCACATTCCAATTGGACTTCATTGCGGATAGTGGGTGTTGTTGTTGTATTAATTATTGTAACACGAATAACTTCGGAACGCGCCGTCGGATTCGAGTGCGGTTTTTTTCTTGAGAAAGGCCACATGACACGGAAGCTTTTTCTCGAAAAAAGTGTCGATCTTCCCATACAAAAAATCGGCAGAATGAAGGGTTAAGTTCAAATTTTGGGCTTTAAAATTGCCATTTTCGAAATTTGACGGGGTCTCCCCCGCTTCTTTGTTGACGGATTGGGTCGTGGGTGGTATCGGCTTGAAGGTTCAGCTTTCTAATGCGTTATTAATCAGTATCCTAGGATATCTCTGAAAGAACTTATATGTAGTTAATGCATTTTCTAGGTTGACCTCCTCCAAATTTTCAATCACGTTTTTAGGGGGGAAGGACCGATTTGAAGGGGGGTGTCCGAACAAACGTTGATCAGGAGACCATTTAGAATCGATTGGCATACCCCTGTTCAGACCTTAGCAAAACACCCTGTATATAATTGACATATTATTAACAAGAATATAATTCATTGTATATTATTATTGTAAAATGGCATCGATCACCGGATAGCCAGGGCATTCCCTGGAGTTCGGCCTCGAATCCCATTATAAATGAAATTCTTTCAAATCTTACTGTAAGAAAATTATGAACCTTGTACTAGAGAACTAATAAAATTTCATTATGACTTTACCTCCCTCATGTGATAGAATACACGTTAGGCACACATTGTAACACTGTAAATGTGTGACCTATATCATGTAAGTTCATTCCCTAGGTAAGCTTACCCTCTCTTGACCTCTTGAGTCTAGCATATGAACAAATACGCCGGTCGCAAACGTGTAATGCAATAGTATGTATAAAGCTTAACTTTTACAATCAGGTCTCGTCTGTATGAAAATAATAACTATCCTAATAGCTGTGTTCGACTGGGCACAGTCTCAGTGAACCAGCTCACATTAAACCAGCTGTCAAATTGACTGGCTCAGTTCTGGCTCAGTGAGCGCGTCTGGCCCAGAAAAACGGACAGTGAAGTGGATTGAAAATTTGAAATTAAATTTCGTAATTAAAGCTATAAATGTTGGCTGTGTTCTACATAATTTATGTATTGACCAACAAGATGAATTAAATAATGAAAGTGAAGAATAAAACCTATTTAATTAAAGAACAAAATTATTTTTATTAAGCTAACAACCTACAACACGTTATTATTCGACTCTTGTAAAATAGCTTACCTTGAACAACTACGGCTGTGTGCGAAATCTCTTGAAATGATATCATTTCGATCATTTCGGTCATTTCATGTTCGAAAACAAGATGGCGCCGAAATGATACACCTCAGAGCGAACATTTCAATGACAGTTCGTATCATTTCAGAGCAGACAAAATTGGGATGAATATATTTAATCGGATTTACTTAATACTTTTAAATAGTACCCTCATAGGTCTTGCTATTGACCTTGCATTGTGTACAGTTGAAATTAAATACTCTTCGTATTTGAAATGATACGTCAAAGATTTCGCACACTTTTCTTGACATTTCCCATTTTTTTGCATTTCAAATGATTGAAATGATCGAAATGATATTCGAAAGAGATTTCGCACACAGCCTACGTTCACTTCCATTTCTCCTGAAAAAACCTTTCGACTCGAAATATCAATATATAAAACTCGAAATGTCACTTTTCAAACGAACTGAGCTGAGCAAGTCAGTACAGAATGAAGTGACTCAGAAAACTCAGTTCTGGCTCAGAAAACACTAGCGACGCCATGCGGAAACAAGGAGACATTAGGAGCCAGAAAAACGGTTCAGCTCAGTGAGCAACTGAGTAACTGAGTTGGCTCACTGAGGCAGTGCCCAGTCGAACGCAGTCAATGTTAGTGAGTCAAACGAGATAGCTCAGAAATGTATAGGTGTATTAACACTTCCATAGTTTAGTACAAATCGATGTACATATACATATGTACAATAAGGCGAATAAAGTTTTGAAACTCTTGAAATCTTGAAAAATCAGTTGCCAGCAAAAGTTATTGCTATTAAATTACTTTATAGTTCCAAATTTTAAAATTGCGAGGAGGATAATGACGAATTTTTGAATGTAGACTGGAAAGCAGCGTTGAATACACCTTCATCTTCTATAATTAACCAAGACATTGATGAACAAAGTGTTGAAACTGTTACTGTAAATGAACTTGAAGAAGAAAGAGATTTCTTAGCTGCTCCGGATATATATTTTGTAGCGGATAATTTAAAAGAGTCTCAATGTAATATTAATTTAAATGAAAATGGCATATCAATACGATATTTTTCCGGGTATTGCTGCTATAAAATGATGAGAAAAATGAAAGTATTATGCGAAAATTGCAAGTATTGTATGATACAAGAAAACCCCGATTATAATTTATCAAATATTCTTATAACAACTAAAAGGTATGAAATATCGAAGGATAAATGTTGCCTTGTGACACCAACAGGTCAATTTTTTGAAATCTGTAAGCTTCAGATATCAATATTCCGAAGAATATTCGCAGAACATTCTTATGGAGATTTAAATAAAATCATTAATTATACAAAAGTGTATCGTACAAACATTCATTTTGCCACTTGGTTTCAAGAAGCGGACGACTGTTACGTGCATAAAAGAACTATATTAGATTTTATGATCACAGTTTTAATACGAAAACATTGTACTTGGATGATGGAAAACTACCGTTCAAATAAAAAGTGTCGAGTAAAAAGCAAAAACAAAAAATAAGGGGTATAATGAACGAGTAAAAATAAATAAGTTTTACCAAAATATAAAAACTAAGGAATGAATTTGGTTTCGATTTTTCTTGCCTTTCCGTCTGGCATCTGTTTACAAACCGTGCAACAGGATTTTGCTTGTGTGCGCGCACATTCTCGGTGTATCAGCGAGCATTGTTGAGAAAATGGGCTCTGTAAACTTCAATTCGCAACATTCATTTACTGCGCAACATTACTTGGCTAGACAGCCGAAAACTTGGCTAGTGAAAATGTTGCATTGGTTCCACTTTTCAACGCAGTGGCTGGGCATCTGTATTATTTATCTGTGCTAATACCCATGTTCTGCATTCCAAGTGAAATGAAATCGAAAAGAGCCTACAAAACTCAGTTTGAATTGAATTTCCTTAATAAAATTCTTAAGACTGTAACAAATATATGTCCGTTACCTTTGATTTCAATTAATATTTCCACAAAAACTAGAAACTATTTCGATTGGATTTTTCTATTGAATTATTTTATTTCTAAACGAAAAAATTAGGTACCTAACTGAAATGAATTTGTTAAAATCAAAAAATTTTATTACGAAAATTCCATTCAAAAGGAGTTTTGTAAGATCTTTTCTATTTGACTTTACGCGCGGAGCGAATCCGCTCGACCATGAACGTACCCTAATAAGGGAACATGCGCGAAAATCAGCTCTGGAATTAACTCCAGTCAAAGACCATAATATATCTTAATAAGACGACCCAACCGAACAAAATTCAAGCCGAAAGAGCTTTGATCAGCGTGGATTCAAGCAAAATTTTGTAGCCCACCGTTCGTGCAGATATGCCGCTCAGAGTTTGTGGCTCGGTCCCGTCGCTGTTTCTAAGGCGCGGTGTGGAGTGGGGTGGGGTGTACTGCCGCTGCTATTCTGTGTATTAATTTCATCTGCTTTCATTCTTTGGTTGGTTATCACTGAATGTGAATGCGATTTTTCGTGCGATTTGCAATATTTAACTATTCAATTCTTTGTCCATTTTTTAATTACATGGAATCCTTGGATGAACAATCAGCCTTTTTCAAAGCTTTCGGTAAAAAGAAAAGGTACGAAAAATGCTGCGTACCAAATTGTCAAACGTCTCTCATAGATGAAATGAATTGCAAACTATTTAGGTTCCCTAAAGCAGAACCTTTAAGAAGCAAATGGTTATCCAATATTAGATTTCCTATTGTTCCTAACATTCAAGAATTAGTTGTTTGCGAAAAGCATTTTGAGCTCAATTGCTTAGGTAAGCGAAAACTTAAAAGTAATTGTGTTCTAACCCTTTATTTAAATGGTGTCAGCAATAATAACAATAATAACGGTATTTTATAGGTTATGCTTTGCACAAAATTGTTTCAAATAAATTGCATTGCTTATCTTGCAAACTGACTATGGTAAAATCAGACGAAAATTTGTCACTTCCTTCAGAAACTTTAATTTTAAATAAAAACTATTTAAATACGTCAGATACTTTGTACTTGCAAGCACCAAATGATACAATTTTTCGAAATATGTGAATTACACATTAAAATTTATAAAACCTTTTTCAACAAATTTTTACACATAAAAGAAATCAAAAAACATATTTTCGAAATGTGCATTCAAGAAACAGAAAATATATATCCTTCGTGGTTTGCAGATGGACCTTGTTGTGAACATAGGAAAATGGTTTTAGATTTCTTGATTTCAGTATTACTGCGAAAAAATTGTACTTGGAAATTGAA
The DNA here is from genome assembly GCA_933228815.1 of Machimus atricapillus. Lineage (NCBI taxonomy): Eukaryota > Metazoa > Arthropoda > Insecta > Diptera > Asilidae > Machimus > Machimus atricapillus. The sequence continues at coordinate 11,549,621 of OW121788.1, forward strand.
ACAACCAACTAATATAATTTCCAATGAAAGACTTCGAAATCTAAAACAATAATCCCAAAATATATGTATATTATTGCATATTATTGAAAAATAAACACTTTTACTTAATAAAGTTCACCTCTAATTATTAATACAAATAGATAGATTGCAAATAACAGAATTAAAAGTAAAAATAATGTAAATAAAAGATTTATCTAACAAATATTTGAAAAAGTGGCTCAATGGGAAGTGTTCGAATAAATTAACAAAATATTAAAACATTGATTTTAGAAAATTCGTCGTTTCTGAGATTTTTCGGTTTCAGATATAGCACACGATACGCTCATGCTAGTCCTCAACGTCATTTTCCTAAGAACAATTCTCAGTAAGCGAGATGATGAAACACGAAGGCAAATATACAGCGGCAGTACACCCCACCCCACCACACACCACGCCTTAGAAACAGCGACGGGACCGAGCCACAAACTCTGAGCGGCATATCTACACGAACGGTGGGCTACAAAATTTTGCTTGAATCCACGCTGATCTTGGTCCCTCATCTCAAAGCTCTTTCGGCTTCAATTTTGTTCGGTTGGGTCGTCTTATTAAGATATATGGTCTTTGCTCCAGTATTACTCAAGTAGCTTCCCTGAAAGTGCTAATAAAAAGAAATTGGTCAATTAATATTTGATCGCGTTGCATCGCACTGAAATTTCAATTACAACTTCCTCTAAAAAAAAATCTGCAGTCATTTGACAATTCTCCAGAGAATTGTCAGCGAAAATCTTTAACGGCAATTCAGCCCGCTGAGAAATCTTTGACTTTATAGGACGATAATTTTACGTCATTTCACGAACTTTCACTGCCACAGAGCGAAAGAGGGGGAACAAAAATCCAATCGTCGGCTTCTATGGGAAATCGTGTACGTGAGCGGTCCATTATATTATACGTCAGTGTTACATACTTATTTCATAACAGACCGGACCGGGCCACGGTATACAGAATACAAGGTATGCTCACTAGAGCCGTATTCAGAAACTAATTCCGGAACCAGAACGAGGAACTACTTTGAACTACTTAGAACCACCCGGGTTGAGGCGCGTTTCTGAACAGTTGACACTTTTATATTCAAACAAGCGTGTCATTCCTTTAAATCCAAGAAAAATTCGGAACGATTGAAACCTCGTTCCGGAATCGGAACTTCGATTTCTGAACAGCATGGGAGCTCGTTCCGCCCGATTTCTGAACAGTGTGGGTTTAACCCAATCGTTCCGGAAATAGTTTCTGAATACGGCTTAAATAATGCTTTTAAGGACCGTCAAATGACGTACTTTTGGACAATTTTGTATGAAAAATCGGGAAAATTAATTTTAATTATTTTTTAGTAATATTAGTACGATAAATTGCTATCGGTAGTAATGAAAATTTGCAATTTTTTAAAATATAACTTGAATTTGTGAGACTAATGGTATTTAAGTAAAAAAAGATTTCTTCCGTGGGGAAAATGTAAACAAGTTAAAATATTTTTAAATATGAATTAAAAGTGCGATTATTTGCATCACATTAAATGGAATTAAATAAAATAACAATCTTTAACAACTAATACGGATTATTAAGCTAATCAGTTTTTCTCCCCAAGGCTATAATATTTTAATATGGTTGTGAATTTTTCCAAAAATGAGGAAGATAATTAAAAATGCACGGATTCTTCTGTATGTAACTAAACTTAAAACACCTTGTGATTGTGTTTCAGAGGTTTTTTAATATGAGCGTGAGATGAAATCCCAAATTCTACGTAATATATAGTATAAAAAGACCTCATCCCGTCTATCCTAGGAAAAGATTTAAGCAAAGAGGTTTCCCGAGTCGTTCGCAATGTTACCTACGCAGGTAACTGGTTTTATTTTTTTGTAACCTGTGTAGAGAAATAATAAAAGAAAAGAAGCAATAATAAGTTTTATGATACAGTTTTATTTTCAGCTTAATAAACCGTATTAGTCGTTCAACCTTTCTATTTTATCTAATTCCATTTAATGTGATGCAAATAATCGCACTTTTAATTCATATTTCAAAATATTTTAACTTGTTTACATTTTCCCCACGGAAGAAATCTTTTTTTACTTAAATACCATTAGTCTCACGAATTCAAGTTATACATTAAAAAATTGACAATTTTCATTACTACCGATTATGCCAATAGCAATTTATCGTACTATTACTAAAAAATAATTAAAATTAATTTTCCCGATTTTTCATACAAAATTGTCCAAAAGTACGTCACGACGAAGTGTCAAAATCTAGTGAGCATACCTTGTATTCTGTATACCGTGGGACCGGGCCACATAAGCTAAACTGAATTGAAAAGCAGCAAATCACCTAAAAAATTAGTCCCCTGTAAAAGCGGCCTATCATTTTTTAAATGTCAATGAAAATTCCTCATATGGAATATTTGAATGAAAATAAAATGAACTCATATGCAATTAAATGCGAAAATTACCTTCCAAGCATTGACTTTTGGTGGTGGAGCAACAACGAACTTTTTGGGAGCTTCATCCTTATTCTCAACGTTCTCTTCAGCCGAAGAATCCTTGGATGGATTAACGTCGCCGTTCGATTTTTCTAGCTTCTCCGTTTTCGTCCTCGCCTCCTTCATGTTCTTTAAGGGTTGCTTATTGCTCCTATTGGAACTGTTTGTCCGACCCAGAGTTCCGTTGTTGCTCTTCACGACCTGTGGCCTATCCTTTTGTTTTTCTCGGCGACGAGCCTTGCGATCCTTGCGGTTGTGTGAAATAACAGGCGTGAAACCAGCACCATCATCCACTTCTGAAGAAATGCTCGGATTATCAGCAGGAGGATATTTATCAGAAACAGCAACATGTGCACTGCACTCCTCACTCCACTTGGGAGAAATGTTTCGACTTTTGTTGCCAACATCACACTTGATATTCTCCTTGTTCTGTTCGGAATCGGTTTTTTCAGAGCCTTTAACAGACTTAGTATCAACATTCAGCACAACGTTTGCATAGGAGGCAGAGGACAGACCACTTGCTTCCTCGGGGCTCTCAGCAACAGTCGTGGCAGCCGACATACTTCGAGATGTACTCCTTAACACGTCTGAGCACAAATTTTAGTGGCTAAGTCGTTGGTCTCACCACCTGAAGAACGCTGTTCCTAGCGAGAATCGTAAGCCGACGAGTGAACTACGCTCTGCACCCAAACAGACGATCTCTACCCGAAACTATAATTGCATAACTTGTGTTTAGGTTTCCATTTTAAGTGGAGTACGAACGTGAACCAGTCTGAGCTGTCAGTGAACAGAATGTACACAAATCACACCGATGCACTAACCCACTGACGAGTACACACAGGCACAACTTTTTCGAACTCGAAAGTACTTTAGATTACTGAAATGTCAGATTTTGCACGACGTAGGACAAGATTAGAATATCTTGAAATCGCAGATTTTGCCACAGAAATTTGTTTATGGTTTATTTTTGGAACACCCCAAACAGAAAAATCGACTCCCAACGGATCTATCCACTTATTGCTATTCTCTTAGCTGTATTAAAACTGGTGTTCGTGGTGTAGCTGGGCCAACATTTAAATCGAATTTCCCAGCAACATCAGCGCATTTAACTACTCTTTTCACTTTTGAGTCCTAGCAAAGGTAAAAACTGATCGCTTTATGCAACCTAAACGATACTTTACACCATTTCACAAGGGAAATTTGGAAATTTTCACTCTACAAACCGTACATGTGGTTTGACGCCGAACGTAGACCTTTTCGAAAAGAACATGAAGTACGTGAATTTCGAAAACGTATGCTGTGTATGGCAGTGCCGACATAGGGAAGTGTCTTTGCTTAAATATAAAATACAAGGCATTGAACTTGAACTACCCAGAATAAAATTTTCACTCGTGAATAATTAACGATTTTAATACCTTTGCATTGGGTAACGTGAAAAGTGCATTTGGGAAAATTACTGTTCTTAATGTAAAGAAGTAATTGTTATTCCCGAAATTTAACTCCATAATTGAATAAATTTCAAAAGCATGAGCTTACATAATATATAGAATCCCTCTCTGAATAAGCTTACGTTGCTCTTCATGGTACCCAACTTTCAAAAACCAATTTTCAATCATGTCTGCCTTTTTTGACGCTGTCAGAAAATTGTAAAGATTTCTAAATATATAGCAGGCAATTTTCGACATCTTTAGTTCCACATTGACGTATAACATTTGCAAAAATAGGACAAGTGGTTTGAGTAATTCGCAATGACGGTAAATGCAAATCTAACAGATGTGCCCCGTGTCCGATGTTTTTTCGATATAACACTAGGTGGACTGCCGGCGGGTCGAATTGTTTTCGAGCTTTTCAGTGATATCGCACCGAAAACGGTTGAGAATTTCCGATGTTTATGCACGGGCGAGAAGGGCATGGGCCTTACGACCAACAAATCCCTACACTACAAAGGTGTAATATTTCATCGGGTGGTCAAGGACTTCATGGTCCAGTCAGGCGACTTCTCCGCTGGCAACGGAACGGGCGGTGAGTCTATATACGGCGGAACATTTGAGGGTAAGTAATCCATCCCTTGAGGCTCTTGGCTGTGAACATCGCTAACGAGTTATTCGGTTTGGTTTTCAGATGAGACGTTCACCCTCAAGCACGATAAGCCCTTTTTGCTTTCCATGGCAAACAGGGGCAAAAACACCAACGGTTCACAATTCTTCATGTGAGTTTTCCATTTTGTTTTATCATTACCGATTACAGTCAACCTAATAATGGATCTTTTTATTCGAAATCTGTACTGGAAAGTCCCAAATTTCTGCGCAAGTTGTAGATAGTTGCACCCTCGGAGCGCTTCGTTTTCATATCAAATTAAAGTTACGATCTTTCAGCGATAAACAAGATAACTAGCAATTATGCAGGGCTGGCCCGACAATAAAACTTTACAAGTAAACTAGTTGCTTAAAATTTTTATTATTTACTAGCTTTTGCCCGCGACGTCGTACGCAGCACGCAAAAACTACTGTATGGAAAAATAAATAATTATATTATGCTATAGGAAAAGCTACCTAGCAATAGGGTCGCCTTTTAAACCGACTTCAAAAAAGGAGGAGGTTCTCAATTCGAGTGTATGTTTTTTTTTGTATGTTGTTACGCAATCATTCCGCCAATTATGAATTTTATTTCGATGATTCTTTTTTTGTTTGGTAGATCATACTTCAGAGGTGGTCCCATATAAATTTTATCGAAATTGATTCAGCGTTTTTTGAGAAAATCAACAAAAAACAAAACATATACACAGATAAGGTTTTGGTTTGTGGTTGTACATTCGGTGCCCGATTGCGAGGATTCAAAATGGCGGACCAAAAAAAATTTACTAAAAAATATTGCACTAAAAAGAATGAAATAAAAAAATTTAAAAAAAAAAATATAACCGACTCCAAATAATCCCAAGCCCTAAAAAGTATAAAATAATTATATTAAATGTCCTCTGCTACTATTGTCAACATTAAATACCAAGATTTTCCTAGACTTTTGAAGTCGGTGTGAAAACCTGACTGATATTAATCCAATTAATCCAGACAAACTGATTGCATTCATTATTTAGTTAGTATTCGATATCAGTCAGGTTTTCACACCGCCTTCAAAGGTCTAGGAAAGTCTTGGTATTTAATGTTGAAAGTAGTAGCAGAGGACTTTTAATATAATTATTTTATACTTTTTAGGGCTTGGGATTTTTTGGAGTCGGTTCTTTTTTTTTTTTAAATTTTTTATTTCATTCTTTTTAGTGTAATATTTTTGAAATGAAAACTTCTTTAGCGGCGTTGTGCACTTTTTTGGGATGGGTAAAAAATGTAAAACTCGCGTCAGGACACGTGACCCTGATCGAAAATTCGTAAGACGGACAGGGCGCTGCGCTTGCGCGAGTGTGCGTGTGTGTTTGTACACAGCCTGCTACGCGCGCAACGAAATACAAAACTACTATTGATGCGGTCTTTATTAGACATTTAAGTAGATTCGAATGAAAATTGTTCGTTTCTTACTTCAGCTACCATAAACCTATTGTATCAGTTTTAGAGATTGGCGATGATGATGCTGGTAATGATGATGGTGAAAGAGTCGTTGAAATTATGGATGAAAGTTGATTTTTCTGAGAGATAAACTTTTTAATGTAAAATAATTGTAATAGTTCTGAAGTGTTAAATTTTTTATGTAATATAAATTGTCATGCTTGTGTACGATAGCGCAATAAATGAATATTGTATTTTACCACATAAATGATAGTACTTTTATACTGATAAATAAAGCAATTCGTGTGAAATTATTCCCTAACCATTCCAAAATATTCAAAAATGCACAACGTTAATGTTCAAGTTTTCACTTCTGCCGGCACTCCCGGAGTACCACCCGTTTTTTTTTTAGTAAATTTTTTTGGTCCGCCATTTTGAATCCTCGCAATCGGGCACCGAATGTACAACCAAATACCAAAACCTTACTGTGTATATATTTTGTGTTTTGTTGATTTTCTCAAAAAACGCTGAATCAATTTCCAAAAAATTTATATGGGATCACCTCTGAAGTATCATGACCTACCAAACAAAAAAAGAATCAGCAAAATCAATTCATAATTGGCGGAATGATCGCGTAACAACATACAAAAAAAACATACAGTCGAATTGAGAAAAAGAACTTGCAAAACTATTTTTCTTTTGAATAGAACTCCTATCAGAAAATCATCTCAGTAAACTTCGACTTTAATTTTTTGCATTCAAAATGTTATAATCTAATCGAAGTAGGTATATGAAATGTTTCGATTTATTATTAGCTCTTTTACTTTACCATGACAAGTGTTTTTTTCTTTTTTGCTAGAAACCTTCGCGGTAGCACGCACAACAAATTTGGATCAATGGTTTAGGAATGCATAAAAGACGAGGGAACAAACAAACAAATATTCATTTATATATATATGTATATAGATTTTTCTTGACATGTTGATTCTCTTCTTAAATATTTCTGCTGAATGGCTTAGTTCTAGCTTTCATTAGTCTTTAAAAAAAATTTATGCAATTTTTCTTTGATCCACCATAAACACGTTCAAAGTTAAATAAATTGTATTAAATTGAGTTTCCAAAATGCTTAGTTATCTTGTTTATCCCTTCAAGTTGTTTCGACTAGAATAATTAAAGCCATCTGCTATTCTATATATTTGGGATGTTACTAGTACCTTTTTCCATTTACAGATAGTCTTACTTTCCAAGGATTTTTAATTTATTATGATTAGAAACAACAAATTTTACATATAGCAACAAATGATGAGAGTCAGATTTATGATCAGCAACAGGTCGTGTGAGTATGTACATACATATATGGCGACCGGCGACAAAAGGTTGTCGGAGCGAAACACTCCTGGCTCTGAGTCTATTTCGTTGCGCCTCATTATAAAATGTTTATTCGATACAAATAAAATTGACAAAATAATGCCCTTCAACACTGATCAACAATGTAAAACAAACTATTCTTCTTTTGTTTTTTTTTCGTTGTAGTACTACACAGCCTTCTCCACATCTTGATAAGTGAGTACGACATCCATAAAAGGAGGTCGAAGTCCTAACGATTCGTTTTTCTTTTAGTGTTCATGTCGTTTTTGGGCATGTCGTCTCTGGACACGATTTGGTACGCCAATTGGAACAACTGCCTGTGGATAGAAATTCACGACCACTGCAGGATGCTGTCATATCAAATTGTGGGGAATTGATTCGGCAGATTAGAGGTAATAGCTAAAAACAACTATTATTTGTTTAGGTCAATGGTATATTATTTTTGTAATTATTACTAAATGACCCGTACCCGGCGTTGCTCGAGCACAGCTATCCCTATAATTACGCTAAACTTAAAAAAAAAAAAGTTTCATTGCCGATTACAAATTTTGATGAAGGCGATTCACTTTTTTACATAATTTACGTTCAATCAACTTGAAAATACCCTAAACAGTTCAAGAGGGGTCTTCTCTTTATTTTGTAAGGAAGAAACAAGTTTTATATTAAAAAATTTATAAGATTAAAAAGTTAATTTTTTTCTTTAAGAAAAATATTTTCTTGGAATTTTTAATATTGATTGAACGTAAAAGTTGTAAACACTTAAGCTCCTTCCGTGGGGAAAGTGGTTTCCAATTGCGATGCACAGCCTAAGCTAGCAACTCAGGACGTTAAACGCAGCATACTCATACAATTTCATCTATATCGGATAAGTGCTTTTTGCATGCCTCACCACAAACATATCACTGTTCAACATATCCCCCTCTCTCTTTCTCTTCCATTGTCTAATTTCGATGCATAGCTTATGTCACTCAGAAGATTATGATCAACATCCCCGTAGGATTTCGTCCCAATCGGATAAGTACTTTTTGCATGACTTACCTTAAACATCATTAATCAACATTTCTCCTATGTATATTTTTATACCAACATGCAAGAATGCTGTATTACAATTGAGATGGGCCCATTCAAAAGGAGCTATTCCATCTTAAATAAACTTTACGAAAACTGAAAAAAGCTTAGAGTGATTACTATTTGTACAATATGTATGTATGTATGTATGTATAAGAGCAGGTGTTTTTTTAATAAGATTAGACAGAATGTCAAAGCCTGAACACTATTGATTCCACATGGTCTCCTGATAATGTAATTTGTGTTAAATTAAAGTCTATTATATTAAATTCACCTTCCCTGCACATGTTTTCTTGTGAGTATTGGCGTTTTTGCCAGACCATAACCTTTTAAATTGTTTTCAATAGCGCACCTCCGGACTGTAACTGGCATCTATATAGACTTAAATTTAGCGTTTTAACTATTTTATTTGAAGTTACAAACGGGTCTTATTTAATTAATGCGCAAATTCATCTATGAGTTTGCGTTATTGTTTTACGTGGTGTGCCACCCAATCAAATGCGCTGTATCAATGTTTTTGTCCGTTTTTAAATTTTTTATTAGACGTGAAATTATCAATTTATTTATTTCGTATTTTTTAGCAATATCAATTGGGGAAACACCATTACAATATTCTTGAATTATTTTTGATTTGAAACTTTTCTGATATTTATTATGTGCTATAATTAAATAACTCGTGTGATGCCCGGAGTATACTAATATCGGTTTCTAACAACGATCTTGGACAGATGTGCAACTATTGAAAAACAAAAATAGCGTTATATCAAATTATTTTTGTAGGTTTTTATTATTGTTGCTGGGAGTTGGTTTTGTTTTGCACACCAATAAATTCAAAAATCTGATGTTTTTTAATTTTTGGTACTACAATCACATTTTTCCTTTTTATGAGGTAGATGTGTTTGTTTCTGCTCGATTAGTGTAAAATAATATATAATTATTTTTAGCGTATGTTTGTGAAAATAGAGAGGAGATATAGATTTATATTTTTTTAGTTTTGTACTGTATTTTTATTCAAATAACAAATTTGTAGTATTTGCTTATAATGAAGAGCACAACATTATTTATATAAAATTACGATCAGCTGATTAAATGACAAGTAGTAAATTGATTACTTGATAGATTTTGAGTTCGAACAATAAATACCTATGAGTAAATTGCAATTAAAAGTCGCAGTAGCCCAAGGCAGACAATTTAACGAGGATGTAAATTCGAAAGCTGTTAATTTTTACATCCAATACAATTAGGCTGTTTAGTGACAAGAAATTAGACCATAGTAGAGCACAGCAGCTTAGCTCAGAGAACCTGTCAGAGCAAAAGGGATCGGAAAGGAACAGGCTTGCTCCCTGACAATATAGGACTGGACTGGCAATCGACTTAAAGGCCTGCCCCTATAGAATCCGTCAAGGCCTGAACCCATACAATCCTTCAGAGTCCGTCATACGTTAAGCTCTAAAGCTCTCGACGAATATACGGATTGAAATTCATGCTTTCTTATGGAGCTTCGCCCATAAGCGACGGATTGACCATTTTTCAATATTTTCATCCGTCAAGAGCTTTAAAGCTTGACGTATGACGGACTCTGAAAGATTGTATAGGTTCAGGCCTTGACGGACTCTGAAGGTTTGTATGGGGGCAGGTCTTGAAGGATTCTATGGCGGCAGGACTTTATAAAAAGTGAGACCATTTTGAGTGGAGATGCAAACCTGGCTTAAGAAGCAAGTGTGATTGATAAAAAAAGCCATTAAATTATTTGCAATGCATATTCAAATTAAGAAAATACATATATGTATATAAATTGTCACATAACAGATCCTTTCCTTTTGTCCTACATTTTGAGCATTTATTAATGCTTCTGATATTGAGCAGCTCGGTGCCGGAAGAACGCAAGAGTTAGAATTATAAATCATAAACTACTTTGTCTAACATTTGCATTTGCCTGGGGGCCGGATGGCGAAAAGAGATAGCGAATCATATGTCTTTTGTCTTAGATTATCAGTCCAGTTCTATATGTCAGTGGGCTTGCTCATTGAACATCACTTTGAATTTTTCCCACTGCCTTACACTTTTTATTTAAATATCAGATATTAAACATTAAAAATTTTAGTATAGTTATTCTTATTACTCTTTAGAAAGTACCTACATAGTAGGGTTAAAAATTTACGTCGACTCTCTAAAATTCATGCTATCAAATTGTGACATGCAGTCGGGAGCTACAAATGTTTGTTCCCAGTTGTAAATTGGTAGCCAGTGTGTCACTATTTGAAACAATTCATTTTAGAAAGTCGACTTAAATGTTTGACCCTACTAGGTTTTTTCTCAGATAAGAATAGTATATTATACCCTTGTGTGGTCGCAAGTTCAACTTGTTAACTGCTCGCTAGGTGGCTCTAGCTGTATCATTTTGAAAATAATAGAACTAATTTTTGTTTTTAAAAAAAATCTTTGCGAGAAAATGTGATAAATGCGAAGGATTAGTTAATTAAATAATTATGGCATGTAAACAATTGCTGGTTTTCCATTTTTTTTAGTTGGTTCAATTCTTGTACAAAACGAGAGTTATTTCCGTATAACATTTACAGATATTACGTATAACCAAAGTATATAAATAATAAATATATAGAATATAAATCTTCCCAGACCAATTCAGCTTACGGCAATTTAAGAGTACCTTCGCAAGAATTTGTAAAATTTATAGATAATTTTCAAAAGGAGTTTGATGAAAAAATTAGGACTATGAAGCATGAAATGAAGTTGTCTGAAAAAATGGAAGACGTTATTGGCAAAAGCCAAAAATATTATTTTTGCCCTCAACATAAACAGCAAATACGCCTAATTCTGTTTTTACACGGTAGATACGTTCCAGAAAAAACCGTGTAAAAAAAGACATGATGGTACATAGAAAAAAAGTGGATTAGTTCCATATCCGTCAACCCTGTAAATAATACGTAAAATAAAATGATTCATACAAAAAACTATTAAGAGAGTCTTTATAAACGCTAAATTAAATTTTTATGTGCATTCATGCAGTTTATTTCATAAAAACAACAATTATTAAAGTATGTACATATGTACATATTTTTCTTTAAAATTTAAATCGTGCTAAATATTGTTAATATATTATTATTGCCATTTCATTCATTATTTCACATCATCAACGGATATTTCACAGAAATGAAATACTTCTCCTTATGTCCCCTTATTGTGTTATACATGCACACGCATACATATGTAACATATGTTATATTTTTTATCTATTATATCGGCGAAAACTTGACTGCAGGATCTTGTCCCAACTATCTGTGTTATAAAAACCAGACGACAGTGTCTCTAGGGAGAGGTTAACAAGTTACTCCAGAAAGCTACTTGCGACCACTATACAGGGTGTTTTGCTAAGGTCTGAACAGGGGTATGCCAATCGATTCTAAATGGTCTCCTGATCAACGTTTGTTCGGACATCCCCCCCTCCTTAAAATCGGTCCTTCCCCCCTAAAATCGCGATTGAAAATTTGGAGGAAGTCAACCTAGAAAATCTATATACATATATAAAAATGAATGTTTGTTTGTATGTATGTATATCCTCTATGCGTTCCTAAGCCATTTATCCGATTGTGATGAAATTTTGTCGAGTTGTTCTGCGTACGCCCGTGAAGGTTCCTAGCCCAAAAAAAATTGTTTTTCTTGGTAAAATAAAAGATTTAATAATAAATCGAAAAACTTTATAATACCTACTTCGATCAGATTATAACACTTTAAATGCAAAAAATTAAATTCAAAGTTTACTGAGATGATTTTACGATAGGAGTATAGGGTATAGGGGCTGTGCTAGCTTTCCGATAGCTGGCACCGCATATTAACAATTGTCATTTGCCGCGTTAATAACCGAGAGATGAGATGAGATGAGACGAGACGAAAATTTCCTTTTTTTCCAACAAATTTCTTTTTTCAGCGCAGTAGCACACGTCGGGTATTTCTTTTTTCAGCGTAGTAGCACACGCCGGGTATTCGCTAGTGCATTATAAATTCTTTCAGAGACATCCTAGGATAATGGTTGATAACGTATTAGAAAGCTGAGCCTTCAAGCTTTCCAACGATACCACCCACGACACAATTCGTCAACAAATAAGCGGGGGAGACCCCGTCAAATTTCGAAAATGGCAATTTCAAAGCCCAAAATTTGACCTTGACCCTTCATTCTGCCGATTTTTTGTATGGGAAGATCTGTTGAAATAGAAGCAAAAAGCTTTGTCAGTTAATGGATTGCGTCTTTAATAGGCCAAAGTTCTTTGTCGGTTAATCGTGTCGGTTGATCGCATTCTGAGAGCAGCATTTTTTACTATGGCATTGGACATCTGTATCATTATCTGTGCTTATATCTTTTCAGTTCCACTTTTAGAAACAGTCGGGTTTTTTGGTTTTTTTAACTAGCTTATTTTTTATGCTTTTATTCTTTGAAAAGTATCCCATATTTTTCTGAACATTCCTTAAAATTCGTTTTAATATTTCAGTTAAAAAGGAAAAGAAGAAGAAAAAGAAAGCTGCTTCCTCCGAAGACGAAAGTGCTTCTTGCTCCTCTGAAGACGAGAAGAAGAAAAAGAAAGATAAAAAGAAAAAAGACAAGAAGAAATCCAAAGAAGAGTAAGTAAATTAATACAGTATACTCGCACCTTTGATTGTACTCTTAATCTCCACAGGTCTGCGAAAATTGAAGAGCCCGAACAACGTGATGATTTGGAAGAAGGCGAACTTCATCCATTGGTTTCCGTGACAAAGATCGATCCTGAAGAGATACCAGAGGTAAGCAGTAAGAAATAAAGAAGATAAAGGTCTGTTTTAAACACCTCATATTATGAACATTTTTATGTAATGAAGACCTTAAATCAAAAACAGCTTAAAATTCATCGCTACATATGTACAGGGTTTTACCCAGGAGTATTCGAAAATACCCTACGTTATACCCCTATGTTATCCGATTTTTTGTAGATTTCGAGTTTTTGAGTGTTTTTTTTGCATTTTCAAGAGTTTTTCGCTGAAATGGCGTAACAATTTTTTATCTTTGTTTTAAGTGGGTCTTTTTTGATATTTTTTTGAAGTGAAAACTTCTTTAGCGGCGTTGTGCACTTTTTTGGGATGGGTAAAAAATGTAAAACTCGCGTCAGGACACGTGACCCTGATCGAAAATTCGTAAGACGGGCAGGGCGCTGCGCTTGCGCGAGTGTGCGTGTGTGTTTGTACACAGCCTGCTACGCGCGCAACGAAATACAAAACTACTATTGATGCGGTCTTTATTAGACATTTAAGTAGATTCGAATGAAAATTGTTCGTTTCTTACTTCAGCTACCATAAACCTATTGTATCAGTTTTAGAGATTGGCGATGATGATGCTGGTAATGACGATGGTTAAAGAGTCGTTGAAATTATGGATGAAAGTTGATTTTTCTGAGAGATAAACTTTTTAATGTAAAATAATTGTAATAGTTCTGAAGTGTTAAATTTTTTATGTAATATAAATTGTCATGCTTGTGTACGATAGCGCAATAAATGAATATTGTATTTTACCACATAAATGATAGTACTTTTATACTGATAAATAAAGCAATTCGTGTGAAATTATTCCCTAACCATTCCAAAATATTCAAAAATGCACAACGTTAATGTTCAAGTTTTCACTTCTGCCGGCACTCCCGGAGTACCACCCGTTTTTTAGTACGGCGATGCTTTTGGATTGTTCTTTCATGCATAAAATAATAACGTTTCTAGCATTAGTTGCAACTTGCAAGTTACAAAAATCTCGATCGAAAGTGAGAATTTTACTTTCGAGAGACATAGGTGTGTTTGAAACATCACCAAAACAAAAATAATGTTTCCGTGTCTCTTGATCATTTCAAAAACTTCATGGGAACCAAAGCTTTCGTAATAACACAAAAAAGTTGAAGCTCCTTTGAATTCGATTCCGGGGGAATTCATGATAGGGGTGAATCAATTTTGAAAAAAAAAATATTATAAAATCCTTTGACGGAATTTATTTAGCTTGTGAAAACAGTTCCGGGTCGAACACGTCGCGAAATACACATTTGATCGAAAAAGAAAAAAACATTGTGTGGTTTTATGAAACCATGATGCAAGTGAAATCAATATTAGACAAGATATCCAACTATAAAGACGCATGTTAAAAACTGAGCACAATATTTATTTAAATCATTGAATCATTTTGAACTTCAATTATTCTATCAATAACTTCATCTTCGCCTTGAGTCTCACAGTCTATAAATTTAACTAATATTTTATGGTAACTAAAATAAGTAAACAATAGCTGTGTTTTTTTCACATTTGTTCCGGTTCTAGGTTTAACAGGAAATTTTGCATTGAATTGATATTTATGAGTGGTTATACATATCAACAAATTTTGGCTTGGCAAAAATAACATCAAGTTGCCTGGATTTTATACCCATTTTACGTCAAATAGCCACCCAAAAATTTATCTGGTTAAGGGTTTGAAGGTTGTATGCGTAAATATCATGGCTAATTTGATGCGCTTTCCCAAATTTTAAAATCTTTATATACGTGACAGTCTTTAAAATTTCATTTCAATGCAAAATTTACTGTTAAACCTACAACCGGAACAAATGTGAAAAAAACACAGCTAATGACTTACAATGACTTATTTTACCTAGTAAAAACCGCATCGATCGTAGTACCATTTCTATCATTTTTCATTTCAAGATTAAATACTTCTCTCAAGTAATCAGTAAGTGGAGCAGATTCCTCTTTCTTAAAATCTGTATTGAAATCACCAGATAAAATAACAGGCATTCGCGAATATATTTCTCGAGAACGGAAAATTTGTGCCGGAGACGTAGTAAATGGAGCTAGATGAAAACCTAGAAAATCCATGATATCATCTATTTTTTGATTTACTTTAATATAAATTGACGCGATTACAAGTTTTCTGTTGTCATCAAGTTGACAAATAGCTGCACAAAAATCTCCCACAACGGATTCGGAAGTAGTTGATTGATTAATATTCTTAAGCATACTGCCAACCGGTTTTCTGGGCAAGTGGCAAGAGAGGAGAGCTCTTCTATCTTGCCACTTGCCCAGAAAACCGGTTGGCAGCACGCTCAAGCCAAATCCACTCTGATCAAAACACACCGGCCGCGGAGCACTTGCACGAATGGGTGGGAATATAAATTCTACACGGTCAGCTGATGCGAGCCATTGGCGCTGCTATATTAGCATTGGCTGCTCTGCCGAGCGCCTTTCACTTTACCCCATCTCCGCGGCACCCCTACTCACCGGCCGGCTGTAATGCGACATGCGATAGAGGAACGAAAAAATTTGTAGCGATGATAATAAAGTTTCACTTTAATAAAGGCCGGCGCAAACCGAGGCGGTGACAGTAGCGGTATCGGTAGCCGGGTTCAGTAGTTCGCACATCAACGCGGTAGCGGTCAAAATATTTTATAGTTAAAGGCCTATTCACACTATGCATCAGGCCACCGACAGTCAGCATTACATCAAAATATTTTTCTTTGTATTTTAAATGGTGTATAATTCACACTATACGGAACTGACACATCACATCACATCACTTTACGTGAAAATGTGCACAAATAAAAATTGTCGGACGGTTGCCAGACGACTGATTGTCGGAACCTTGATGGATAGTGTGAATAGGTCTTAAGGCCGGCGCAAACCGGCGCTATAGCGGTAGCGGTGACGGTATCGGTAGCCGGTACGGCCGCGTTTAGTAGTTCGCACATCAACGCGGTAGCGGTCAAAATATTTTTTTAGTTAGTGGGCAGCACGTGCCGATGGTACAACGAACGCAACATGGAAGAGGGATATTCCTTCACAATTTCTATCAGTTTTTCAGTTGAGGTTCCCATTTTGACAGTCGAGCACAGCATACTACACAACAATTCTCACTCGCGGTACGCGATAAAATTCAGCATGCAGCGTTCACAAAACTGAACGCGACAATTACCGCGTACCGCAGTGTGCTACCGCGTCCTGTTAGTGATGTCTCATTTATTAACATGAGTCGCGTTATACCGTTGCTGCTATCGTTACCGCGTCGTTTTGCGCCGGCCGTAAAACGTGTTTCAAATACTTTTTGAAAAGCTATTTATCCATTTGACACGAGGTCTGGTTCACAAAACTTCATCCGAACTAAAAATGATCAAGTCCAACAGTGTGTTGATTTAAAATGGAATCACTCATATATACATTGCATACGAACATATGTGACTATTACAGTCCACATATATGTATGTATTTCTTCCATTTTTCTTAAAAATTTGTTGGCGACTCCGATTTTATTTAGCAAATCGACCAGTGGGGTGTGCTTTCAACATTTCTAGTTTAGTTTGCTTGTTATAAGTAGGTTTTATTTATTACAGGTTAGAAACACTGATAATTTTGTCAAAATTTATTCATAAGTATTTTTTTCCACACGCATTAGGGATAAGTACGACTAAAACGCGCGTCTTTCCGGTTGTAAAGTTGCTTATTATCCACTGCGTGGCAAAGTAGCCGATTTCGCACGCTGACAGCAATAAACGCACGAGCGAAGCGAGTGGATAATAAGCAACTTTACAATCGGAAAAACGTGGGTTCTAGTGGTACTTATCCCTCACTAACGGGGAGAAATTGAATGTGCAACTCGGGCAATGCGTAGCCACTTTCCGCCCTTGTTGCACAATATACTATTATGTTTTACTTAAAACTATAATTTTTATAACTTCGTTCTTTTTCCGTAGGTATCTAATAAGTTTCTGATGCGGGCAAGTAATGACGATGAAAAGAAAGAAAAAGAAAAGCCAGAAAGAAAGAGAGACAGAAAAAGGGAAGATTCTAGAGAAAGAGGTCGCCGTGAAGCACGGAACACTTTCGGCTGGTCAAAGAGACGAGTACCTGTCTCAAGGAGCGGACGGGTTATCAAAGGAAGAGGTGTTTTTGTAAGTCTATAGTTATGCAGTCATTAGCCAAAATATAATCGTTTTTCTAAACAGCGCTACAGGACTCCATCTAGATCTAGGAGTCGTTCCAAAAGTGTTACTCCGCCGCACTGGAAACAAGCCCAAAAAAGGACCATTAAACTTTCAGACTTAGAAAAACTTGAGGAGGAAAAGAGGATTAGAGAAGAGGAAATTAAAAGGCGCGAAACTGAGCGAAAAAAGCGACACGAGGAGTTGGCAAAAGACTCAAAAAAATCCTTCTTCGAACTCACGCAAACTAACAACTACGAGTCTAATGAAAACAAAGAAACGGAAAGAAAAGACAATGAAACAAACGATAATTTCTCAGAGCAGAACAAGAAGAAAGATTATGCTCAATCCCCACAAGCTCGAAAATCATCCGAGGGATCAATAGATATGAATGCGTTGGACTACGAAGATCAAGCAGGAACTGATAACGAAGAAAAGGAGCCTCTAGTAGAGAGTTATAAATCAGATTCAATGGCTCACGCTTTTGGGGTGGAGGTTAAGGAGACAGCACCTGCACACGACGATAACAACCGACATGAAAAGATGAAGGACGAATTCACAGATCGGGATAAAAATAAACGCGACAAAAATAGAGTCGATAACAGTCATCGTCGGGAACGATCGCGTAATAAATCACCTGATACGAGTTATCGCCGATCTCGGGAAAAATCAATGGAAACGAGAAATCGAAGATCCCGTTCAAGAGATAGAGAACGTGAACGTCGGGACCGTTTCATGGCACGGCGTCCAAATTTGCGGTCCCCACGAAGGCGAAATTTTAATAATAGAGGAAATCGATTTCCAGATCGGCGACGCCCCCGTTCTCGATCATTTGATCGCTCTAGAAGGAGGAGATCACCAGAACGAAAGAAGTCTAGGGATAGACGAGGCAGATCTCGTTCTCGAGATTCCAAAGAAAGAAGACGTCGAGCTAGCAGGGATAAACGCTCAAGTCGTTCTAAAACTCCCTTCCAGAAGCGATCTCCGACGGCTGACCGCAAATCAAAATCAAAAACTAGGGATGAAAGGGAAAAAACCTCACCAGAACCAAAGGTAGCATCACCAGAAGATGATAAGGAAAAATTAGCTAAGGAGAAAATGGCTAAGAGGGCAGAAGCTCTGCAGCTCTTTAAGGATCACATGCGCAAGGAAATCGCAAAAGAGGAGGAAAAACGCGCTGAAAAGAAAAGACTTGAAGAACTCGAGAAGGAGAAAACGGCCAAGGAATTAGAGCAACTGGAAAAGCTGAAACAAGAAACTTTGCAGAAGTTAGAAGAGCATGAAAAATTAAAACATCTGACGGCGGTACAAAAAGTACTAGAAGCAGTTGTTACGACAGCCAAAAAGCGCGCCAGTAGTTCTGAAAAAGAAGAAAAGAGCTCCCTGAAAAAGAAGAAAAAGTCAGAGAAGCATAAGAAATCTAAAAAGTGTTCAAG
The DNA here is from genome assembly GCA_933228815.1 of Machimus atricapillus. Taxonomy (NCBI): domain Eukaryota; kingdom Metazoa; phylum Arthropoda; class Insecta; order Diptera; family Asilidae; genus Machimus; species Machimus atricapillus. The sequence goes on from OW121788.1 coordinate 11,568,480, forward strand.
ATCTCCTTCGTCAGATTGATCGCTGTTCACATTTAGTATTTAAAGAGTTCACAGCTCTGTTGTTTGCATGTAGCTTCATCGCCAGGTGTATGGAGAAATTCATTAAGTTTGGGGACAGATCAGAATTCTTTTGGACGCCCTAAATTTGAATTTTTATTTTTCATTTTAACTTACTGATTTACTGTCGGACTACTCACAATTAGTCATGAAATATACTTTAGAGCTGTATTATCTGGTGTTTTACTCGTATTTCTTACTGGACCATGTCTAAAATGGTGGATATACAAATGCGCTATAAACAAAACTAAGGAAACCGTCCTCCGTGCGCTATCTGTCTTAATTGTATTAAAAAAAAGTGTAAGAATTTATCATAATTAGTGGAGATTGGAATGTCAGCTCTGTAACCTGGGGAAATAAATATAGATTAAAGGTCTGTTTGGATTATTACAGGATTGATATAGGGATCGGAATTATAGTCCTTAACATCTCAACGGTTTCCCCGGATGAGTCTACAATAGATTTTTTTCATTAGTAAAAAATATTTTTCAAGACTTCTTTTTAAAGCTATAAATGCCGCTCTTTAGAATCATTTTCAGAACATTACACAGTTAAAACTCATAGCCAACCTGGGGGACTCAAAATATTTCTTGGCGATCCTAATAGAGCAAGAGCCCGCGACGATCAGACCTTCGTTATTTTATAAAAGCTGAAAGTTTCTCTATGTATGTGCCTAATACAGGTAAAAACGATCCCCGACTATGAAGTTTGGAAAACGGTGGGTTTGACAGGTAACTGGTGTCAAAGGTGTGTAAAATTGGACCTAACTTTCGTCATAGTATAAAACCCAGTTTTTATATATTTTATTTGGAATAATATTGGAAATCACGTCGTCCATTGTCAGACCCTTTGGACGGTTGTAACCCCCTGTCAGACACCTTTAAATTATGCTAAATTATAATTCTACTTACGTCATAGTATAAAAGCTGAATTTTATATACATATGTTACTTGAGGAACTATCAAAAGATGTTTTCCCAGCTGTCAGACCGTTTCGATGGTTGCTTCACCTTGGGTACGTTCAATATCTCGACTCGAGTCGACTCGGGTAAATCTGACTTACTCCGGAGCGTTCAATATCTTACCCGAGTCGACTCGAGCAAGTTTTACTCGAGTTCAACCTTACAAATGTGTGCGTAAATGTCATAGAAAAATCAAATTTGTCATAACAGCGTATAACCATGGAGAGAAAAGTAATAATATGAAATATTTTAAGTGTTGCAATGGAGAATATATAGTTAAAATTATTTTCTTGTATTTTCGCTGCAACTTTTTTCCATACTACTTCACGCCTTAGTCTGTCTGACGAAAAATCATTTTGTAGGTATATAGAGGCATCAATAAGGCAAAGAGTAGCATTTCTGCTCCACCTTGCCTTTTCTTGGGTAATTATCTCCCCATTTTCCGCAACAGCATCTTCTTGGTACGTTACAAGTACCCCAAGCTCTTCCATGATGATGTCAAATTTAACGTCGAGTCACTTTGCTTCGACCTTTTTACCACTGTCTAAACTGACTCGAGTAAGCTTAATCGACTCGAGTAAGATAATGAACGGCAACCCGAGTCAAACATCTCACGCATACAACCTAATCTAAGAGTTCACAGACAATAGTTCGTGTGAACTCGAGTAAGATAATGAACGACATAGAGTAGGAGTAAAAATGACTCGAGTCGACTCGGGTGAGATATTGAACGCTGCGGAGTAAGTCAGATTTACCCGAGTCGACTCGAGTCGAGATATTGAACGTACCCCTTGTCAGACACATTTAAGTCGGGTTGAAGTTGCGAAAAATTGACAATGGGTCCACCTAGAAAATGCTTAATACGTTCTTTCAGAGACATCCTACAATACTGGTTGATGACGCATTGGAAAGCTGAGGCTTCAGGTTTCCAACGATACCACCCACGACCCAATCCGCTAACAAAAAAGCGGGAGAGACCGCGTCAAACTTCGAAAATGGCGATTTCAAAGCCCAAAATTTGACCTTGATCATTCTTCCGATTTTTTGTATGGGAAGATCGAAACTTTTTTTGAGAAAAAGCTTCCCTGTCACGTAGCCTTTCTCAAGAAAAAAACCGCACTCGAATCTGACGGCGCGTTCCGAAGTTATTCGTGTTACAATAATTAATACAGCAACACCCACTATCAGTGATCAATTTGCAATATTAATTTTCTCAGAATCAATGCAGATTTTTGTAAAATATTTACTGTTTGTAAATTTTCATATACTGTATCATCTATTGCTTGTAAATAATTGGGCGCTATTATTTTTTTATTACGAATAGTAAAAAATTTAATATCTCCAGAAAATATTTTCATAATTTTTTCCTCAAGGTGATGTGCTGTAAAAGTGACGTTCATTTCTATGGAATTTTCTTTAAAAATTTGATCTAATGAATTAATATATAATTCATGTAAATATACCAATAAATAACAACGCCCTTTCTTGATTACATCTTCCTCGATGATGCTACTAATTTCATTAAAAACTATTTGGTGATATTCTCGATGATAATGCCACTCTCTGAATGTTTCTTTCGATGGAGATATTTTATTATTAAAATTGACTCGACATTCAGTATGATAATGTATTTTTGGATCAGAGAAATTTTCCAACTTATTTAACAATTCAATATACTCTTCTTGACCTTCAATTTTGGGTAGTATAACAGATTTAAATTGGTTTATATCAGCTTTATGAAGTGGAAGCATTTTCGATCGAAATTTTTTATTTTTTTTATTACAGAATACACAAAAGTTTTGATAGTTAAGTTGGTTGTGATTGTGATGTTGTTGATGATTCTGTTGAAGACTGCAAATGAGATGGGTCTATGGTCAACTCAGGTATCAACGGCGTGGCTGGAGATAAATTGTCTGTAGGTACACAGGTTGATTTTTCTGAACCAAAAGAACTACAATCTACAACTTTTCCAGAAAATGTTGACATATTTGAACCAGATGTAAGCGACAAGAACGATTCAACTCAGGGCGCAAATATTCTGACCAAAAGTAATGCTAGTATTAATAACTATCAAAACTTTTGTGTATTCTGTAATAAAAAAAAATAAAAAATTTCGATCGAAAATGCTTCCACTTCATAAAGCTGATATAAACCAATTTAAATCTGTTATACTACCCAAAATTGAAGGTCAAGAAGAGTATATTGAATTGTTAAATAAGTTGGAAAATTTCTCTGATCCAAAAATACATTATCATACTGAATGTCGAGTCAATTTTAATAATAAAATATCTCCATCGAAAGAAACATTCAGAGAGTGGCATTATCATCGAGAATATCACCAAATAGTTTTTAATGAAATTAGTAGCATCATCGAGGAAGATGTAATCAAGAAAGGGCGTTGTTATTTATTGGTATATTTACATGAATTATATATTAATTCATTAGATCAAATTTTTAAAGAAAATTCCATAGAAATGAACGTCACTTTTACAGCACATCACCTTGAGGAAAAAATTATGAAAATATTTTCTGGAGATATTAAATTTTTTACTATTCGTAATAAAAAAATAATAGCGCCCAATTATTTACAAGCAATAGATGATACAGTATATGAAAATTTACAAACAGTAAATATTTTACAAAAATCTGCGTTGATTCTGAGAAAATTAATGGGTGTGTTTCTTTATTCATTCCGAATATTCGGAACACTCGATAAGCGTTTCTTTATTCATATAAAGTATTCCGAATATTCTGTTCCGCGTTCCTTTATGCTTTTGGAATATTCTGAACGCATTCTTTTTAACCAGTCTCAGGAGGTGGAATAAAAGGAATATTTCTGTGTCAGTAGTCAAAAGTAATTAAAATATGTCGCTCCAAAGCGTTTGTTCTTTACTACGTTATAATACTCTTCTTTACTTGATCCCAGCTCTCACAGTTATTGACTTAATTCGAAATATGCCACTAAGAATATTTAAATGTCAAAATCTTATTCCAAAGTTTCCAAGTCGTTTCTTTATTCATTCTATACCGTATATTCCTTGAAAATTCCTTTCGTTCCCTTCTCTCCATGGAATGAATAAAGAAACACACCCATAGTCCCTAAGATGCCCTGGCGGCCGACGAACACGTTCAGACCTTTGTCGTTGAAGAGCCGGAGGGGATGCAGCTCCTGAAAAAGCCCGGGAGTCGTCTGGCGGTTGTGAAGCCAACTCTGGCGGTTGCGAAGCCAACCCTGGCGGTTGTGAAGCCAACGACTCGTGCGGTGTCACCATCAATTCCGGTAAGAGAGGAAGTAGAGGGCACTCAGCCTCCCTGGCAGACCCTTGATTTTCAATGTCCATCTCAGCTGGTGTCGCATCAGGTGCAAATGTAACCCTGGTACCTCTAAGTTGATTGATATGACGCTTGTGTATGTAGTTGTTGTCGAGCTTCGCGAGATAGTGCAAGTATCCAAACTTCTTGTTGACATAGCAGCGAGACTGAACCCGATCCCCAACCATGAAAGAACAAGTGCAGCGAACCATTGGCCTCGGATGGTCCATCTCATGGTATGGCCTAATTGCGTCCAGTCGAATTCGAAGATTTCGCTTCAGGTACAATTCTGCAGGCGTTCTTCCCTGCGCAAGAGGAGTTGCTCTATATTGATACATGATTTTCTGAAGTTTTTTATGGAGCGTCAAGGGCTCATCTTTCATGGCCCTCAAACGGCTCTTGATTGTTCTCACATTCCGTTCAGCGAGACCATTTGTGGCTGGATGGTTAGGAGCAGAAAACTTCTTAAATATTCCATTCGAAGTGCACCATTTCCTGAAGACCTCGCTGGTGAAAACCGTTGCGTTGTCGGAAACCAAAACTTTTGGCAATCCATGAGTTGCAAATATATTCTCAAGCAACTCAATAGTTCTTGAAGATGACGGTGCGTCATTTGAGACTCGAATCTCAACCCACTTTGACTTAGCGTCCACCAAAATCATAAGATGTTTCCCTTCATAGGGCCCTGCATAATCCATGTGAACGCGATCCCAGTTCTCTTGAGGTTCCTCCTACGGATGAAGTGGAGCCTTAGGCGGGCTTGACTGGGTGACAGCACAGGCCTCGCAGGACTTAGACATATTTTCAATTGCTCGATCAATGCCCGTCCACACACAATAGCGACGGGCCAACTGCTTCATTTTTGTGATTCCCATGTGGGTACTGTGTAATTCCTGTAATATTCGAGGTTGAAGAGAGCGAGGAATGACTACCCGATTGCCCTTGAAAATAATCCCACTATCAAGTGTATATTCCTGGTTATTTTTAGAATTATTTGTGATAAGATCATTCTTAATTTTTGAAAGTTCTTCATCTCTATCCGTTGCTTGAACTATTGTTTTCGAAGTAATTTCGTCTGAAGAAATTTGTTGAATATTTATTGACACATCCGTTCCATGAATTCTAGATTTATGTGGCATCCTTGACAAACAATCGACATTGGTGTTGTCAGAACCCTTTTTGAATTTTGTTTCGTAGTCGAATCCTGACAAGAAAGATGCATATCGAAGAAGACGAGCTGATGTCATTGCTGGAAGTTTATTTGAATGATGAAAAATTCGAATTAGTGGTTGATTGTCAGTGATAAGTTGAAAATGATGACCATAAAGATACATGTAGAAAAGATTGACTGAGAAATTGATTGCCAGAGCCTCTCTGTCAAGCTGACTATAATTCTGCTCCGCGTGTGTGAGAGAACGAGACGCGAATGCAACCGGTCTTTCCTGTCCATTGACAAGGTGTGAAAGGACTCCCGCAATTCCAGTTGGACTCGCATCACATGTTAAGAGGATCTGCAACTCCGGGTCGAAGGGTATGAGTACACGTTCACTGGAAATTTCGTCCTTAAGTCTGATGAATGCCGTTTCACATGATGTTCCCCAAAAAAACTGCGCATTCTCCTTGAGCAGACTCCTAAGGGGATATGTCTTTGTTGAACAGTCCGGAATAAATCTTGAATAATATGTAACCAGCCCTAGGAATCTTCTGACCTCATCAGCATTAGTAGGTCTCGGCATGTTCATTATTGCTTGAACCTTTTGTTGACACTTTAAAATTTGATTATTTCTTACTGTATGAATTTTCTTACTGTTTGAATTTCGGTTTTGAAAAACTCGCACTTGTCCTTATTGAGATGGAGATCATACTTTTGAAGTCGATGCAGACATGCTTCAAGTCTGAGCTGACATTCCTCCTTTGATTGTCCATGGACAGTAATGTCGTCGAAATAAGATAAGGTTCCTTCCAATCCTTGAAGAATTTGGTCGATAATTCTGTTGAACTCGCTTGGTGCAGTCTTGATTCCGAATGAGAGACGGTTCATAATATAAGTTCCTCGATGTGTTGAAATGGTTTGAACTCTTGCACTCTCCTGGTCCACCCTCACGTGAAGATAAGCCTTAAACAGATCCAATCGGCAAAAGTAGGACGAATTTCGAAGGCTGTTAAGAATTTCATCGATTCGCCTAATCGGGTAATGTGCGGACTGAAGTTGCGGATTAACGCCGACCTTGTAATCGACACAAAGACGTACTTTGCCTCCTGGCTTAGGTATGCAGACGAGTGGTGATCCCCAATCACTGTGACCAACTTTAGAGATGACACCATCAGCTTCAAGCGCATCGAGCTCCCTTTCGACCTCCTCTCGCAAAGCATATGGCACATCACGTTCCCGGACAAAAACTGGCTTGGATCCCTCCCGAAGGTGGAGAGAACATGTGATCCCCGGAATGCATCCAACTCTCTGTTCGAATATTGAAGCGTATTTCGTGAAGATACCGTCGAGTGTGTATATATGTGATTGAATTATTACATTTGAATCCGAACGGTCTAACTCGTTGAGATCAATACCCAAGTGGCGCATCCATATGCGACCAAGTAATGGAGGGAATTCATCCGGAACAATTTATAAATCCTCATTTGAGATCTTGTTTTTATATTGGACTTTCACTTTTAATTTACCATACGGCGCGAACGTGTTTTGAGTGTACGATCGAAAAATTATGTCAGTCTTTTGAAGAGGCCCATTGAACTGGAGATTTTTAAGACATGACCGTGGTAGCAAAGTAAAACCTGCACCCGAATCCACTTCGAAGCGTTGTGGATAATTTTGAATGTTCACGGTAACAAAATATTTTGAAAAATCGTCTGTAAAGTATTCTTGTTCGAAAATATCCACAACATTGAAAACACCGTAGCACCGCTCTTCATCCCGAATATCATTCACGGAATGAATTTGTTTTGAATTTGAAATTTGTTCCGGTTTTGAAGACATTAAAGTTCCGATGCATACTCTTTGCACATGGCCTGATTTTGAACATGACTTACACAAAAGTTTCTTTCTATCGACGCGACAATCTCGGACCTTGTGTGTATTAGATGCACATCTAATGCATAAGTCCTCGATTCCCATATCTTGAAAACTCAACGACTTTGAATGTCGGACCTGTTTTGAATTATTGTAACCACGTTTCGAATAATCCTCGCGGCGAGAATTTGATTTATCGTAGCGAAAAGGTCTTGAAATTTTATTTACGTCCACAGCAGTTGAAGGATCCAACTTAAAGGGCTGCTTTGACTCAAGCAGTCGACTGTTCAACTTTGAAGCTTCAATGGCCAGTGCCTTCTTTACTAGCTCATCGAAGGTTGATTCATCGGACTGTAAAATCAGTTCTCTCATTGAATTGTCTTGAAGTCCCCTTATGAATTGCACGCGAAGAAATATGTCCGCGATGCTGCTCTTACAAGCACAGGTTGATATGAAATCGCAGTCTCCCACATCCCTCCTAAGAAGGGCCACATAATCGGCAATTGATTGACTATCCCGCTGGTATAGTGACAGAAATGTATGCTGGGCCACCAGAACACTCCTTTTGGGACACAAATGCTTTTCCATGACATTTATGAGCTCATCGTACGAGAACTCTGTTGGTTTCTTCGGTGAAACTAGGGAAACAATTAACTGGTAATTGCTAGAGCCAATTGAATTCAGCAGCATCTGGCCACAGAGTATTTTATTTGAAAACACTCCTTTCATCGTTAAGTAGTTCTCGAAGCGTTGTCGATACATTTTAAAGTTCTCCCTGGAAGCCACGAAATTTTCGAAATTTGGAATTAAAGAAGTTACCGTTGTACTTCCCTGCTCCAATCCACGAGATGTAGAAGAACTTCCTGTAGCTGCAATTCTCTCAAGTAAATTTCTCTGGCTGTCGCTGAACACCTGTAGTAGCTGCGCAAATTGTTCAGGATCCATTTTGAATTTTCCTGCATAAGTTGAAATCGACCATAAAGTAGAGCGTCCTCGGAACTGTCTCCCATTCAGCAGCGACATTATACCAGAATAGTGACATCGCCGCAGCTTTTCCGCCGGTTGTCAAAACAGCAGTAGACTAAATTATAACACGAAGCACTTATAAAAATGTGAACGGTAATTTCAGGAATATATAAAAAGTTAAATTGAGAAGTTTTTCCGCTCAAAAAGTGGTAAAAGCTTTCACATTTAACATTTGCCCGATTGTGTTTTCGCAGCTGGCAGGCACAACTACAGGCAAGGGCTTATACCAAAGAATATAAAGACCTAAAGAACTTGCATCGCGAACATGATTGAATGAAATATTTTGTTCTGGGGTACCACCACGGTATACAGAATACAGGGTACCACACGTAGTATCCCAAAGCTTTTGGTGAGAACGTTGGGCGAATAAAACTTGATATAGCTCTCGCTCACGAAAGCACTAGACGCAGTAGGGGAAAGGCCGTGCCAAACTTGAACACACGCAGCGGTGCTTATCCTCACGGCAGCGCTACCCCTATTCATATTTTTATTCAGTTGCTTCTGCGGGCTGCGTGCGTTCGAGCTTGGCCAAAGAATATGGAACCATAGACAAATAACACATAGATTTCCATTCTGGGCCTAAAGCTCAATCCATTGAGCTTTCAATTTGGTAGCCTGATGCAAAGATTATCCACAATAAGATGCGACACTCGTGACGTATTCGCTAAAATTTTAGTGACCTTGCCACCGCCACCCAAGCGAGAATTGAGAATTTTGCGAGAAGTAGACAGTAATAAGAAGCTCATGTCAAAGGAAGGGATAAAAAACTTCTCTGAGAGAATCAGGCCCACTTTGTACGCGCCCGCTGGAGCCACACACAATCGACATGGTTCAGACGAAAAGCAAAAACAAAATCGGCGTATCCGTATTTAAGGGCCTCTGTGTGCTACCTGCCTCTTCCCCTCTTTTAATTCTGACATTCCTATATAAGAACAAAGCGGAGGCCACTAACACCATGGCACCAGCAGCCGGCACCGCATACATATGACTTGGTTCAGTCGTAAAACTCCATATAAAAAAAGTGGTCACATTTATTTTCTATAGCGTAAGCGCTGTAGGTGAGCAGTGGCTTGTTGCCTAATTTTGCCTCGTTCGCTCTTATGGGAATTTACCTAAGGAATGGTAGGCAGTATTGCTTTGCTGCCTTATCTAAGGCGAAATTTTATTTTCCCCAAGTTTTCGGAAATGCATATGGGATAGTGGTTTTGCTTAGTATAGGAGTGTCGCTGTGGATAATCTTTGGCCTGATGTCGCCTGATCTTACTAACACATCCCTAACGTTGCTCGATATATCATTTCGGGAGAGAGAGAGAATTGTTCCTTTAGCTCGGCACGCGGGCAGCATGGTTTCTATGGCGCGGGCGGCAGCGCGGCGTGGCGGCGACATACTCTTCCTCTTCTCTCGAGTTTTAGCCGTCCATCAACTGTTGTTCTGCGTAAGGGGCTTGTGGGACTGCTCTAACGCTAACGTGAGGCGTGAGGGAGTTGAATTTTTCTAGGAATCCTCTGAGTTGCGTGATCTGCTCAACCAATGAATGAAATCTTCAAGGGAAAAAAACACACGGATAGATTCATGAGGTTTGAATTATCTAATGAAATTCCGAATTTTTGTTTTGTAGGTGTTTTTCATTGACTTAAAAAATTCGTTTAAAAAAATAGTTTCTACAATTTTTTCGTTTTTAATTTCAATCTACTAAAGATGCATTTTGGATTGATTAAAAGGAATTAATTAAATTTATTACTTGCTTACAAGCCTGAAGTACAAAAGTCCCTAATATTAGGCGAAAAAGAGTACAAAATATAAAGTAGATATGAAAAACTATAAAATTATATAAAAAGCTGTCAATTTCGCAGCGTTGATTGACGCCTACAATTTGCCTCCACTTGATCCATCAAGTGTAAGGGCCGGTGCATCATAATCGAAATTCTTTTTTAAGTCATTCTTTAGTTTTAAATGAAAATCACCTAAAACAAAAAATTGCAGTTTCACTAGATAATTCAAATCTCATGAATCAGTGTCCTTGTTTCATTGAGCAGAGCACGCAACTAAGAGGATTCCTAGAAAAATTCAACTCCCTCCGCTTCACGTTAGGGCAATCCCACAAGCCCTTTGCGCAGAACAACAGACATTTGAAAAAGATGAAGTGTTTTCTCACAGCTTTGTGAATTGAGAAATTCTAAAATTATCTCACGCACACAAACTTAAAGGAAGTTGAACTGGTTGAGCTTTCCTCTCAGATTTATTTTCATAGGAACAATTTTTTGTATGAGAATGGATATCTATCTATTATTTGTCTATGATGGAACCTTGTTACAAAGAATGTTCACTCTAATTCTGCGACGCAGTTTACCCCCACCATGGCCACTTTTCAGAAAAAAAACGAAAAATTTATCCATAAGTCGAAAAGAAAGCTTGTTCCAGTTCCAAATTCTCATTTAAATTGGCTAATAAGCAAGAAGGACAGCAGCAGTCACTGCGGCCGTGCTTTTCAGATAGGAAATGCCGAAATTCGAATGCCTCCCTCACACATTGAAGGGGTTCACATATAAGTTTGTTTACGTTTTTTCACCATGGGTTTTCCTTATGCGGGCCGAAGGCGAATGCTAAATCAAATGCGATTGTATGCCGGCCCGCACCGGTAATCCGTTTGCTTCAAAGGACAGGGTGATTAATTCTAATTGTGTTTTAAGAGAAGTTCTTTATAATTTGTGAAATTACGACTGTGATTTTTAAAATTATAATATCAAAGATTATATAAATACAAAGATGTAGCAAAGTGGCTAAAATCCACTTCGCGCTTCGGGGGCCAGTTCTGGCCCCCCATAAATGTGTTGGTAACACACCAATAGGAACTCTCTCTCATATTTTTAATTTCTCTGGCTCTATTTTCCGAGTTCACCGAGCGAAACGCGAATGGAAGCCGAGGCGCTTGCGCTTGTGAGACTGGCGAGCAACAGAAAAAGGGAAGAAGCGAATAATGCACGAGAGCATATCTATAAGCGGGGTATATTGTGGGGTTGCTTGTCTCTCATATATTAATTCCGGGAATTTGAGCTGTAATTCCGATTCTTGGCAATTAAGATATTTTGTGTTTTCTTGATTTCGTTGTTATTGTCCCTTAATTTTATTATTTCTGAGTTTTCTCCAAATATGTTCCTTTTTACATTTTATCAATTTGGGTTTTCTCGAATCAGGAATAGACAAATTTTAAAACTAATCCAAAGAGGTTACAATTTTCATGCAATAAGGTAATTTGATTCAATTTAAAGGCAAAATGAGATTTTTAAAATGAAACGCATAGCAGGCACGGCATCGACAGCAGAATTCATATTAGCTGTGTTCTTTTCACATTTGTTCCGGTTCTAGGTCTAACAGTAAGTTTTGCATTGAATTGAAATTTTAAAGACTGTCACGTATATAAAGATTTTAAAATTTGCGAAAGCGCATCAAATTAGCCATGATATTTACGCATACAACCTTCAAACCCTTAACCAGATAAATTTTTGGGTTGCTATTTGACGTAAAATGGGTATATAATGCAGGCAACTTGATTTTATTTTTGCCAAGCCAAAATTTTTTGATATGTATAACTACTCATCAATTTCAATTCAATGCAAAACTTACTGTTAGACCTAGAACCGGAACAAATGTGAAAAGAACACAGCTATTATAAAATATTCCCGGAATCAACAGAACCACCCCACAATATACCCCGCTTATAGATATGCTCTCGTGCATTATTCGCTTCTTCCCTTTTTCTGTTGCTCGCCAGTCTCACAAGCGCAAGCGCCTCGGCTTCCATTCGCGTTTCGCTCGGTGAACTCGGAAAATAGAGCCAGAGAAATTAAAAAGATGAGAGAGAGTTCCTATAGGTGTGTTACCAACACATTTATGGGGGGCCAGAACTGGCCCCCGAAGCGCGAAGTGGATTTTAGCCACTTTGCTACATCTTTGTATTTATATAATCTTTGATAATATTTTGTGGTGAAATGTATAGTGGCATTAAAACTGATTTACTTATTTATTTATGAACGTTTTATTTTAGTTTTAAGTGCACGGCAGTCGGCAACCTGTAGCTCTGTATCAATTTCTCTAAATTCCTCTGCATTGTTTCTCTCGTTTCCACCACAATGCTTGAGCATGCTATCGACTTCTAGCAAAATCGTGGGGTTGGGAGGAATAACGGTATCAAGGTCACAAAAACTGAAAATCTAAATTGCAGGAGTGAACAGTCTAGGTCTGCTCCCTTACTTGTGCAGCTAAAATTTTTCTGCATTTTCCTTATTCATGTGGTGGGGGTTGATATGTAGCAGTTAGGGAACGACTTTCTGAAAGTTTCTGAAAAATGAGAAACATTATAGCTGAAATTAGAAACATTATAGCTGTTCCAGGAGACCACTGAAGAGTAATCATACTTTCTTTTTCTTCCATTTCTTCCTTTCCACTTTTTAAAACTTTTGAAAAACGCGGTTAAATTTACACAACTGGCATTTGTGTTTGACAATCAGAAAATTTAAGGCAACTCAGACCTACTGCAAAATTCTGAATTTTCCTGCAGGAGGGGAAGTTGTGACGTCAGCAAGAATTAAACATGAAATCGAGTTAAGGAACGACTTTCTGCAGTTTTCTGATAAGGAATTATAATTCCTGCAAGTAAGGGAACAGACCTTTTTGTAACGTAGGTTCCATAGTCTTTGGCTTGGCACAGCCTTTCCCCTACTGCGTCTAGTGCTTTCGTGAGCGAGAGCTCTCTCAGCCAAATTTTCCGGCAATAGCTGTGTTCTTTTGTGGTCGCTATCCATAGCAGAACAAGCGCACCACAAAAGAACGCTCTGTCTAGAGAACCCAATCCGAGGCATTAACCACAAAACTCCGAGAACAAAAACCGAGGCATTAACCACAACAAAAACACTCGAGGGTACGTTCAATATCTCGACTCGAGTAAATTTGACTTACTCCGGAGCGTTCAATATCTCACTCGAGTCGACTCGAGCAAGTTTTACTCGAGTTCAACCATACAAATATGTGCGTAAATGTCAAGGAAAGATCAAATTTGTCATAACATCGTATAATCAACCAATAGCAGATGTGATGTACGCTGAACACACAATTTGAGTGGTGTGTTATATTATAAAGTGTAAATAATAAAACAATAAATATATGGAAAAATTCATTAAGTATTTCATTGCACAAAATTCCTTAACATAAAAATAAAAAAACTCCCTAAATTCATTCTGCATTTTCGCTGCAACTTTTTTCCATACTACTTCACGCCTTACTCTGTCCGACGAAAAATTATTTTGTAGGTCCTTATATGCATCAATAAGGCAAAGAGTAGAATTGCTGCTCCACCTTGCCTTTTCTTGGGTAATTTCCGCAACAGTATCTCCTTGTACGTTACAAGTACCCCAAGCTCTTCCATGGTGACGTCAAATTAAACGTCGAGTCACTTTGCTTCGACCTTTTTAGCACTGTCTAAAATGACTCGAGTAAACTTAATCGACTCGAGTAAGATATTGAACGGCAACCCGAGTCAAAAATCTCATGCATACAACCTGTTACATCAGTATCTTTAAATAAGCAAGAAACTGAACCAACTGTGCAAAGGACTAACAACCGATCTCTTTTCTAAACAATGTTATGTCCTTTCTAGAACATTTCTTTTAATAAATAATTAAACACCAAATGTATCCAAGCATCCACTCAAGATATCTTCTAAACAAAACATTTTCTAAACCAAATGTATCCACTCAGGACATTTTCTAAACAAACAATATCCATTAAAACATTTTCTAAATAAAACACCAAATGTATCCATCTGAGGATATCCCAAACAAACGAAAACCCTGCCTTGCTTAACCATGCTTCACGATTAATATAAAAGGAGCTAGATCAGTCCTAGGAGAGGAGACAAGTATCAACTGTTAAGAAGTAAGCGTTCGCGAAATTGTTCGAAGTCTTGTAAGAACTAAGCAACAAATAAAATCTGAGTTTTGTCTGAGCAATAGAAGTCTTTTATTTCAAAATTGTAATTGGCGCAGTCGGTAGGATCTGCGCAGCATCGCGAGTTCGCGCATTACGTGTGATAAAACTTACAGTGATCGAAGTGCGATAAAAGTGCTTCAAGTTTTTGCATAAAGTGCAATCATTAATAACAACGCGATTCTATTCAAAAAGTGCTTGAACAATTTGTGAAGAAAAAAAAAAGTGTTTAGTCACGCAAATCAAAAAGCGAAAGCGGTGAAAGTGCCCAGATCCACAAAAGGAAGTGAATCACGTTCCAGAAAATGGCTTTATCAGGCAATATTCTCAGACCTCCTATGCTTGGAAACACACAGGACGAACAAGAACAACAAAGATCGCAACTCAAGACCATCACAATAGACCCGATCAAATACGCCCACAAACTCCCAACCTTCGATGGATCTTCAACAAGTTTAAACTCCTTCATAAATGCAGTGGACACCCTGACCCCCGTACTTCGCCAGTACGATATTCCATCACAACAACTAATCGCCAACATCATAAAAACAAAAATTATCGGTAAGGCACAATTAATACTTAACATTAATAGTAATGCCTATGTATGGAGCGAAATAAGAGAAGTTCTAATATCAAATTTTAGTGATAAGAAAAGTTCGTACCAGTTATTGGATGAATTAAAAAGCGTAACTTTTCGCAACACTGTATTGGAATTTTATAACGAAATTCAAGAAAAACTGCAAAAATTAAACACGAAATGTAAACTAGAACAGATGGATATAGATTTAGAATAAACTAAAAGAATAGCGTTAGATGTTCTCAAGCATAAAATGATTGAACCAGTAAGGAGTGTATTATTTAGCAGAAACCCTCAATCACTAGAAGAAGCACTCCAACTTCTGACAGAAGGAAATTATTTGGAATATAGGAATAGAAAATTCATAGAAAAAACACAAAACAAAAAACCTCAAAAATTAGATTACCACACAAAAATAACCCTAATAATTCCAATCACCACTCTCCTCGACCATGGCATAACCAAGATAATCAGAATAATTTTCAAAATTACCATCAAAATAACTTTTCAAGAAAATTTCAAAATAATTCAAGCTCCGTGCAATCAAGAATTCGTAAGTTTGGTCGGCCCGAACCTATGGAAGTCGACAATAATTCCGAGCAGTTTGTTCAAACAAACGCAAATTTTCGAATCAATGCCTCGGAAAACAACCAAAATTACCCTATATCCGAATAGACTCTTACGGTATACCTTTAAGATTTATAATAGATACCGGTGCCAGTATGAGCATTATAAAACCGGGTATCTGCCAAGCCCACTTAAAATCCAAAATAAATCCTGTCAAGATTAACACAATTAATTCATGGTTAGAAATAAAACATGTTATGAGAATTAAACCGTTCAAAGAGTTTGGTTGCAAAAACGAAAATCATCGCTTTGAATTTGTCGAACAAGACTTCTCTGAATTTTTCCACGGTTTGATTGGTAATGACATATTCTCGATGTACAACGTTAAAATCGATTATGTGTCGAAAGAATTGTCAATCGACGATAAAGTACTACCAATCTTCTTCAACGAAAATGAAGAAAAAGATTACTACTCATATCCATGTATGGAAAATGAGTTAGTCTGTTTTAATCACGAAAGAATTCCTTCTAAAAGCATATTAGAAGAAATTCGTATCGACCATTTGAATGACGAGGAAACCAATAAATTAATTAAAGTCATCAAACAATACGAAAATATTTTTTACCAGGAAGGTACTGATCTCACGTTTACTCACGAAATAAAACATGAGATCAAAACAAAACATAATGAACCCATTTATTCAAAAACCTATCGATATCCCGAAATACATAAGAAAGAAGTTGAGAAGCAAATCAACGAAATGCTGAGTCAAGGAATAATTCGTCCGAGTGACTCACCATATTCATCATCAATTTGGGTAGTCCCCAAAAAGTTAGATGCATCAGGAAAAAAGAAATGGAGAATTGTCGTTGACTATCGGAAATTAAACGAAATAACTATCGACGACAAATTTCCGATTCCAAACATAGATGATATTCTCGATAAATTAGGAAGAGCAGTGTACTTTACAACACTAGATTTAGCAAAGGGCTTCCATCAAATAGAAATTCACCCAAATGACATTCCTAAAACTGCATTTTCAACAAATTTGGGACATTATGAATTCGTAAGGATGCCGTTCGCTTTAAAGAACGCACCCGCAACATTCCAAAGATTGATGAATAACATATTAAGAGATTATATAAGCAAAATATGCTTTGTACATATATCTCGACGATATAATTATATTCAGCACAAGTTTGGAAGAACATGTAAATTCTTTAGAGAAAATTTTTAAAAGATTAAAAGAAGCCAACCTTAAGATTCAATTAGATAAAAGCGAATTTATGAAACATGAAACGGAATTTTTGGGACATATTGTGACAACGGAAGGAATTAAACCTAACCCAAAGAAAATCGAAGCCATAAGTAACTTCAAAATCCCGAAAACCCAAAAAGAAATAAAATAATTTTTAGGACTCGTAGGTTACTATAGAAAATTTATTAAAGACTTTGCAAAGGTAGCAAAACCTCTAACTTTGAAACTAAAAAAGGATAGCAAGATAAACATTACTGATTTAGAATACAAAAACAGTTTTGAAAAACTTAAACTTCTGATAATGTCTGAGCCAATATTGAAATACCCTGATTTCAATAAAAAATTTGTAGTTACAACTGATGCCTCAAATTATGCCATTGAAGCAGTTCTATCGCAGGAAGGCCACCCTATTTGCTATGCGAGTAGAACACTTAATGATCATGAGGTAAGATATTCAACCATAGAAAAGGAACTTTTAGCCATTGTATGGGCGCGTAAATACTTCAGGCCTTATATATACGGATACAAATTCATTATAAGAACTGATCATAAACCGTTAACCTGGATCGCAAATTTAAAAGAACCAAACCCGAAATTACAAAGATGGAAAATTCAGTTAGAGGAATACAACTATGAAATCGAGTATATTAAAGGTAAAGAAAACGTTGTCGCAGATCAATTATCAAGACCAATTATGATGAATGAAGAAGAAAATAACGCAAAGGAAAATGATGAAGACAATACATCCATGCAAGGAACATGTCATAGTGCGGACGAAGATAATTCACAATATATTCCAACAAGCGAAAAACCTCTTAACCTTTATAAAACACAAATCATTATCAAACAAGGTAAAGAAAATAGAGTCATAAAAGAAAAACATTTCGGAAAGATAAGGAAAACATTTGTTTCACAAAACGTTGATAATAACTATCTAAATTATATTTTAAAAAATCATTTACCCACTAAAGGGCTCATCGGAATTTATGCTTCAGACGACAGATTATTTAGCAGATTTCAAGATGAATATATAAAATGGAGATCCACTCATAATCCGGTTAAATTAGTAAGATGTTCATACATTCTATTCGATTGTGACGATAAAACAACTCTACACGAAGAAATATGGAGAGAACATTACAAAAATAATCATAGAGGTATCGAAGAAATATATGCAAATATTCGCCTAAAATATTACTACCCAAATCTAAAGGAAGAAATAACAAAACTCATCAATAATTGCTCAATTTGTAATATTGCAAAATATGAGAGAAATCCACCCAAAATCCCATTTCAAAAATCTAAACTTCCGGAAGAACCGAACGAAATAGTACATATGGATATATGGTTCAAAGACAAACAAGAAATGTATGTAACATTCATAGACAAATTCACAAAATTTGCTCAAGCTATTCCAATTAAAACCAGAAATGGGATAGACATTCGCACCGTTTTGAATCAATACTTTAATTCAAACGGAAGACCCAAACTCCTTGTAACTGACAACGATAGCTCATGGCAGTTCCAACTTAAAGCATTTCTAGACAAAGAACTCATAGAACTACATTTAACTAGTCCGAACGTCAAAACCGGTAACTCCGATATAGAAAGATTCCATTCCACATTAAACGAACATTTACGCCTAATGAAAGAAGAACAGAAACGCAACCCAACAAAAGTTATATGTGTACAAGAAGTTGTAAAATATTATAACCATTCAATTCATTCAACAACAAAGAGAAGACCGATCGATTTCAAAAATGGAACAATAGCACCAGAAGAATATGAAAATATAAAAACTTTATTGAATAAAAAACAAGAACAACGGCTTGAATATCATAACAAAAAACGTAGAAATCAAGAGCTAAGTAAAGAACACGTAAAAAATTACACAAGAGGAAATAAACTAGAACCACATTTTAGAAAACCCAATAAAAATAAATATCATAAACAAACTATGAAGAGAGCAAAGAAATACCAAACTAATAGAATATCATTGCAGGAACAATCCTCATCCTCTCCATATGTCTGATTGGAACCTCAGGTCAAAGCATCGACATACAACAAATATCCTACGGGAACGGATACACATTAATTCACCTTGAACAAATCCCGATGATTGAACAATTCGACAAAACTGTTCACGTAGTAGATCTAGGAAAATTTGATAATATGATTAAAATTATTCAAAAAACCACTCATCCGAAATTAATTGATAATTTTAGCAAACACTTAATGCAGCAAATAGAAAATAAACTCTTTATTTTAGAACCACACAACACACTTAACGACACACATAAAAGAAAAAAAAGAGGTTTGATTAACGGATTCGGAACCGTACTAAAATGGATAGGAGGAACTATGGATGACAACGATAGAATAAATATTGAAGAAAAATTTAAAACAACGGATAAAAACTTTGAGATACTTGCTAACAATCTAAATGATCAAATCAGAATTAACACTCAAATTGACGAATCCCTTCAAAATTTAACCCAATATATTAACAAAACACAAACAGAAATTCTCATAGAAATAAATAATTTTGCTTCTAAACTCAACAATATTAATAAAGATTTATACGAGCTTAAACGCAGAATTCAAGTTAAAGAAAATCTACAGTCAATTCTTCATTCTCTCGAAAATATCGAAGATATAATTTTACTTTCACGATTAGAAATATTACCAAAAGATATCCTAACTTCGTCTGAAATAGCTAAATATAAAATTAACTCGGAAAAACTCAGAAATATAAGAATCGCCGTCGCACAACATGAGAAAATTATTCTGATAATCCTACAAATCCCAAATTTCACCCAAGAAAATTATTACCTGACATCAATCGTCCCTATCCCAAACCGAGATAGCCTAGAATTAAAAACAGAACTTAATCTTGTAAAAACTTGCAGAAATAAACTATTCCTATACACCAAAGAAAATATTAAAAGAAAACTAAAACCCATTAAAGATGATTGTATTGCAGAATTAATCAACAATCCCAGAAACTGTACTATGAAACACAATAAAAAAGAAACAATTTTACCCATAATGGAAGGAATAATTGTAACAAAAAATTTAAAAGAAACAAATATTATCCACAATTGTAATGAACTAAATCTTACTATTAAAGAACATAATATAATAAGATTCAATAATTGTAAAATCATAATCAATGGAAATGTACATATTTCAGAGCCAAGTCAAATATATAGAACATAATGTTGTAATACCAAACATAATCAAGAATATATCCTATCATCAAGAGAACAACCTAACTTTAGAATATGTTCATAATAAGCATATAGAAAACTTAAAGGAAATCAAATTATTAAATGTCAAATATGAAAATAGCATTAAGACTAATATTCTGTCAAACATATCAATATTAATAGCAATAATTACTTGTATAATCATACTATACTATTGTTATAAGAATGGTCAAGCAAGGGTTAAAGTAACAGTAGGCCAAGAAAAAGTAAAACAAATCCAAAATCGCGAGGACGCGATCCCACTTAAGGATGGGCGTGTTACATCAGTATCTTTAAATAAGCAAGAAACTGAACCAACTGTGCAAAGGACTAACAACCGATCTCTTTTCTAAACAATGTTATGTCCTTTCTAGAACATTTCTTTTAATAAATAATTAAACACCAAATGTATCCAAGCATCCACTCAAGATATCTTCTAAACAAAACATTTTCTAAACCAAATGTATCCACTCAGGACATTTTCTAAACAAACAATATCCATTAAAACATTTTCTAAATAAAACACCAAATGTATCCATCTGAGGATATCCCAAACAAACGAAAACCCTGCCTTGCTTAACCATGCTTCACGATTAATATAAAAGGAGCTAGATCAGTCCTAGGAGAGGAGACAAGTATCAACTGTTAAGAAGTAAGCGTTCGCGAATTTGTTCGAAGTCTTGTAAGAACTAACCAACAAATAAAATCTGAGTTTTGTCTGAGCAATAGAAGTCTTTTATTTCAAAATTGTAATTAACCTAATCTAAGAGTTCACAGACAATAGGTCTGTTCCATGACAAAACCCAGGGCGACCCAGGGCGCCCCAGGTTGAACTGAAAGCGTTCCATGAGAATTTTGACAGCAAACCTGGGGCGACCCAGGGCGCCCTGGGTTTTTTGCTCGCTGTTCCATGACTATTTGACAGCAAACCAAGGGCGACCTGGGGCGCCCCAACTAGCCCTGGGTTTTATCACTAAGCATATAACCACTAAGCATATAACATATAGAGGACTCAGTTTGAACAAAAATTTGTCGACGAAATTTTTCTTCTTCTTCTCATTATCGTGGATCCCACAAGGATTCATTCTCTCAAAAGAGCGCAGAATGAACGATGAAAGTTCATTTCCATTTAAGTGGGATCTGCGGTGGTTGGGCTGGTCTGCTGGGTTGGGAATTGGGAGGGTTGGTGAGGCAAGAGGAAGAGTCTTCGCATCTCGTCAATTAAATATGCGTGCGCTGGTACTTCTGCGGGTTTGCTTGATATGTAAAGAATTTGTTGTTATCAATTTTCTTCGGTAATTCGGAAATTTATCATAATAGAAAAACCTCCTCAACACTCTTTTGCGGTTTTAGTTTAGTTTTAGTTATTTTCTTCTTCTAGGCATTTATGATACTTAACTTGGATCGGGAGGAAGTTTTTTCAGGACATTTCAATTTTTCTGCTAGCCACAAAACAATGTTTTCTTATCAGCACCAAAAGGAAAAAATTTAATATATATGTATATGCGGTGATCATAACATTTATCAGACTTCTCAAATCATGAACTAAACGATTCTGTTTGATTTATTGCTTGAACACAGAGGTCGGCGAGGTATTTTTTAATATATAATAAATGAGCGCTTTTCTCAACATGTTTTGAAAAAACTTCCGAATACAGCTTGAAAACTCGGAAAAGTGGGCTTGAAAACTCGGAAAAGGGGCTTGAAGTTTAAGGTGATTATCGTGATATGCATAATTTTTATTAAAGATAAAGATTTCACTTTTATTAATATCCAGTATTTCGTCTTTTAGCAAACTTCGACAGTCTTCACAATCAAATTTGAGTAAAAATTTAAACATTACATATCCACAAAAATATCTTAAAGAGTTTTCACAAAGCGTTCCTTGAGAGAAAGAACTATAATCTTCGTTTAAATCGGACATGTCAACATTGGACAATTGCGACTGACAAGATTCAAAATTTGTTTCCGAAACAGTTAACTTCTCATTCATTGAATATTCCCCGGTATCATTTGCATACGCATCCAAAGAGCTTGTTATAATTACATCTTCATCGGGCTCATAATTTGTTGAACTTGTTTGTGAATTTATAATTTTCATTGAGAGAATTTTCGCTATTATTAAGTTTAATTCAAAAAGGGTTGGGTTCGAATTGTTAATACCTCTGGACCTTATTAAATAGAACAAATTTTCTAGCGGGTCCTGTTGCACTCGAGAAAGAGCAAGGAAAAATATTTCATTCTCTTGCTCCCAAATGTCACTAGCTAAATTTAAAATGGATGACAAAGTAAGAATTATACCATTTATGCAAAAAACTGTACTCAATCCACAGTACTTTACATTCTGAAAGTAAATTCTCATTTCTTTTAAGTAAATTTCTATGTTATTATTTTTACGCAAAGCAGGTCTATTAGGATTTTTATCATATAGTACATGACTATTTAAACAATCGAACAATTTGTTCATTTTTTCAATAAAATTAGCAGTAGACAGTGCAAGATTTTCGCAATTCTTGTAATGTCCCGTTTCCACCAAGGTTCGTATAGCTGCTGAAACTGTATGACTAAAAATTTGTGTCGCATATTTAACTTTCATTTTATCGAAAATACCAGGATTAATATGCTTTAAAGTCAATTTTGGACACAATCTTGTTAAACCACTCTATGAATCAATTTCATACAATTTTTTTAGAACACTCCATGAAACTTTACCGTCAGGAGTTTCTATATCACATTTTATCAATATATTTCTTAATGACTTAATTAAATGGCAAATATCGTATGTTCCATATATTTTTCGGTCGTTATGCAAAAAGAAAGGGAATTCGATTGTTATTCCACATTTAGTAAAACAGCTTCTGTTGTTTGATCCTTGATCACAAATAACAGCTCTAACGTTTAGTCCAACAGAATAAGCGGCGTTTATATTCTTTTCAATCAGGTGTTTTAATTTTGTTGATAACAACCCAGTAGCAGAAGCATAATAGCTTAGAACAAACTTCCAATTACTGTGTAAACCACGTAACATAAATACACAAACGTATTTACAAAGTTTGGTCTCTTTTTCAAATCCGTCATCAACAAATCCCTGTATCTCATCTTCATGGGAATTATACTGCAGTCCTCTTTTAATAGCTATTTCATCAATTAAAAGCACAACTTCTTTATTTTTGCTATCCATATTCACGACGATTTCTTTTAAAGAATTAATCAGAATTGCATTAATACCTGGCTTAAGGAATTTTACAGGGGCCCATCTCGCTAAGGAAGAAGGAATCGTCATTAGCAGAGCGCGCACATTTATTTGAAGGGCAGACGCGGCGCAGGGTAGGAGAAATAGCAGCGACCTGCTGCCGCACCGCATCTTGCCTCACCAGCCAAGGCTCAGCCCAGCACGTAGCCTCCCGGAGATCCCACTTAAATGGAAATGAACTTTCATCGTTCATTCTGCGCTCTTTTGAGAGAATGAATCCTTGTGGGATCCACGATAATGAGAAGAAGAAGAAAAATTTCTTCGACAAATTTTTGTTCAAACTGAGTCCTCTATATGTTATATGCTTAGTGATATAACATATAGAGGACTCAGTTTGAACAAAAATTTGTTGACGAAATTTTTCTTCTTCTTCTCATTATCGTGGATCCCACAAGGATTCATTCTCTCAAAAGAGCGCAGAATGAACGATGAAAGTTCATTTCCATTTAAGTGGGATCTGCGGTGCTTGGGCTGGTCTGCTGGGTTGGGAATTGGGAGGGTTGGTGAGGCAAGAGGAAGAGTCTTCGCATCTCGTCAATTAAATATGCGTGCGCTGCTACTTCTGCGGGTTTGCTTGATATGTAAAGAATTTGTTGTTATCAATTTTCTTCGGTAATTCGGAAATTTATCTTAATAGAAAACCTCCTCAACACTCTTTTGCGGTTTTAGTTTAGTTTTAGTTATTTTCTTCTTCTAGGCATTTATGATACTTAACTTGGATCGGGAGGAAGTTTTTTCAGGACATTTCAATTTTTCTGCTAGCCACAAACAATGTTTTCTTATCAGCACCAAAAGGAAAAAATTTAATATACCTATATATGCGGTGATCATAACATTTATCAGACTTCTCAAACCATGAACTAAACGATTCTGTTTGATTTATTGCTTGAACACAGAGGTCGGCGAGGTATTTTTTAATATAAATAAATGAGCGCTTTTCTCAAAATGTTTTGAAAAAACTTCCGAATACAGCTTGAATACTCGGAAAAGTGTATCGGAAGGGGCTTGAAGTTTAAGGTGATTATCGTGATATGCATAATTTTTATTAAAGATAAAGATTTCACTTTTATTAATATCCAGTATTTCGTCTTTTAGCAAACTTCGACAGTCTTCACAATTAAATTTGAGTAAAAATTTAAACATTACATATCCACAAAAATATCTTAAAGAGTTTTCACAAAGCGTTCCTTGAGAGAAAGAACTATAATCTTCGTTTAAATCGGACATGTCAACATTGGACAATTGCGACTGACAAGATTCAAAATTTGTTTCCGAAACAGTTAACTTCTCATTCATTGAATATTCTCAGGTATCATTTGCATACGCATCCAAAGAGCTTGTTATAATTACATCTTCATCGGGCTCACAATTTGTTGAACTTGTTTGTGAATTTATAATTTTCATTGAGAGAATTTTCGCTATTATTAAGTTTAATTCAAAAAGGGTTGGGTTCGAATTGGTAATACCTCTGGACCTTATTAAATAGAACAAATTTTCTAGCGGGTCCTGTTGCACTCGAGAAAGAGCAAGGAAAAATATTTCATTTTCTTGCTCCCAAATGTCACTAGCTAAATTTAAAATGGATGACAAAGTAAGAATTATACCATTTATGCAAAAAACTGTACTCAATCCACAGTACTTTACATTCTGAAAGTAAATTCTCATTTCTTTTAAGTAAATTTCTATGTTATTATTTTTACGCAAAGCAGATCTATTGGGATTTTTATCATATAGTACATGACTATTTAAACAATCGAACAATTTGTTCATTTTTTCAATAAAATTAGCAGTAGACAGTGCAAGATTTTCGCAATTCTTGTAATGTCCCGTTTCCACCAAGGTTCGTATAGCTGCTGAAACTGTATGACTAAAAATTTGTGTCGCATATTTAACTTTCATTTTATCGAAAATACCAGGATTAATATGCTTTAAAGTCAATTTTGGACACAATCTTGTTAAACCACTCTGTGAATCAATTTCATACAATTTTTTTAGAACACTCCATGAAACTTTACCGTCAGGAGTTTCTATATCACATTTTATCAATATATTTCTTAATGACTTAATTAAATGGCAAATATCGTATATTCCATATATTTTTCGGTCGTTATGCAAAAAGAAAGGGAATTCGATTGTTATTCCACATTTAGTAAAACAGCTTCTGTTGTTTGATCCTTGATCACAAATAACAGCTCTAACGTTTAGTCCAACAGAATAAGCGGCGTTTATATTCTTTTCAATCAGGTGTTTTAATTTTGTTGATAACAACCCAGTAGCAGAAGCTTAATAGCTTAGAACAAACTTCCAATTACTGTGTAAACCACGTAACATAAATACACAAACGTATTTACAAAGTTTGGTCTCTTTTTCAAATCCGTCATCAACAAATTCCTGTATCTCATCTTCATGGGAATTATACTGCAGTCCTCTTTTAATAGCTATTTCATCAATTAAAAGCACAACTTCTTTATTTTTGCTATCCATATTCACGACGATTTCTTTTAAAGAATTAATCAGAATTGCATTAATACCTGGCTTAAGGAATTTTACAGGGGCCCATCTCGCTAAGGAAGAAGGAATCGTCATTAGCAGAGCGCGCACATTTATTTGAAGGGCAGACGCGGCGCAGGGTAGGAGAAATAGCAGCGACCTGCTGCCGCACCGCATCTTGCCTCACCAGCCAAGGCTCAGCCCAGCACGTAGCCTCCCGGCAAAGACTATGGAACCTTCGTTACAAAGACTGTTCACTCCTGCAATTTAGATTTTCAGTTTTTGTGACCTTGGTACCGTTATTCCTCCCAACCCCACGATTTTGCTAGAGGATGATACACTGCTTAAGCACTTTGGTCGAAGAGAGAAGAAAAATTCAGAGGCGGGGCTTGGAATCTGAAGAAATCGGTACAGTGCTACAGGGTGTCAGGATTTGCAGAGGAAATATGAAAATCCAACCAAAAGAAGCACCCTGTCAAACCGATCGCAAGAGCGCCTCACCATACAAGCGCATTTGCTTCCTGTACTGAGCAGGAGCGCCTAAGAAATCCTATGGTGAAAAAACGTAAACAACCAAATCCGTGTACCCCTTCAATGTGTGGGTCCGGCAGTTTCGTTTTGCCTGTTCCTATTCGAAAAGCACGGGCGCCCTCGCACCAACACAGTCTCACAAAATGCAATGCTTGAGCAGGAGCGCTCCGTAATAGGTGAACTCTCGCTTCATGGTGTTTGCCGCACTTCTCCCTATTGCCGTCCTTGTTCATTATTAGGCGATTTAAATGGGGATTCGGACTTGGAACAAACACGGCGAATTTTTCTTTTCGGCTAATGGGCATTTTGTTGTTGTAATTTTCTGAAAATTGTCCATGGTGGGGGTAAATTGCGTCGCAGAATTAGAGTGAACATTCTTTGTAACAAGGTTCCATATTCTTTGCTCCCGGAGATCCCACTTAAATGGAAATGAACTTTCATCGTTCATTCTGCGCTCTTTTGAGAGAATGAATCCTTGTGGGATCCACGATAATGAGAAGAAGAAGAAAAATTTCGTTGACAAATTTTTGTTCAAACTGAGTCCTCTATATGTTATATGCTTAGTGGTTTTATGCTGGAGCGAAAGAGAGCTGTTAAGTTTCAAATTTAATGAACAGATACAGCGGCAACTTTGCGTATCGACGACGAGCGGATGAAGCCTGATGTTAAAACACTTCACTAATTGCCACAAAAAACACTTTAATTTCTTTAAAAACACTTCACTTCGACTAAACTCTGCGCAAAGTCACAAACGCAACTGACAACCACTCTTGTTCTTCTTTTTCGCTCTGAAGTCGTTCCATGAGAAACCAAAACCCAGGGCGCCCTGGGTTTTTTTGACAGTACTTGGAGCGACCTGGGTCGCCCCAGGTTTTTTTTAACGACTTTGTCATGGAACAGACCTAATAGTTCGTGTGAACTCGAGTAAGATAATGAACGGCATAGAGTAAGAGTAAAAATGACTCGAGTCGTTTCGGGTGAGATATTGAACGCTCCGGAGTCAGTCAGATTTACTCGAGTCGAGATACTGAACGTACCCCTAGAGAACAACATCCAAGCCATTAACCTCCCTAAAAATTTACACATAGCGCCAATTATATTCAATAGAACAACTAAGTGAACAGAACAAGAAATTATTCTGTTCAACGTAGAGAGCACAGCAGAACAGCCAAATGTATGGGCTGTTCCGCTCAAAAACTACAAAAGAACGCAGCTAATGTATCCCTTGCCCTTCCCGCAATGTCCCATCACTGCTGAAACTTTTAAAGACTATTAAGATGCCTGATGAGAGTTCTTTATGTTTATATATTCTTTGCTTATACCACAGACAATACAGATGTCCAATGCTTACGAGCGAACGTGATGTATGAAACGAAATAAACTACAGAAGCATTCTCTCTCCGACGCTTGTTGAGACTAGTCGCACCAGCTCGACGCTCCACAAGTGGTATTAAGTAGTGTGACTGTGCAGGTTTTTTTATTTCATTTCTTTTGGATTTGCACTTAAAGTTTTGTAGATTTTGTGATTTATATTCTTAAAAATAGACAGTTGATTAAAGTGATAATACGTTCAGGTTTGTGAGCCCAGTTATTTTGTAAGTGGATGATTGTTATTTTGTCGGAATTATTAAGATTTTCTTGTCGCCACATGGTGGCTGTAGCTGCCACTTTTATAGAATTAAGTTGACTTGAAACTCCAGGAAAGGTTTTTCATTGCTTTGTTATTTTATTGGATAGAATCAAGGTTTTTATTTTTCTTTTTTGTTGTTTGATTTTATATTTTTTAGTGATTGTAACTATAATTGCGTTTAAATTGTCTTTTTGATTCCGTGGAGGGATCTTTTGTGATTTATATTTTGAGGTTTTTTTTTTGGGAAATTCAAAAGAATGATCGGAGTAGAAGCAAAGAAGACAACGGGTAGTAAAACTGCCCCAAGAAGTAGTGTTAATAAGGTAGAAAAACC
This sequence comes from Machimus atricapillus, assembly GCA_933228815.1. NCBI lineage: Eukaryota > Metazoa > Arthropoda > Insecta > Diptera > Asilidae > Machimus > Machimus atricapillus. The sequence continues at coordinate 11,596,733 of OW121788.1, forward strand.
GGTCACAAGACTTGGGGCTAAGAAGCCCGAAACTACAAGGGTGAGTGAGGAGGGATACACGGACAAATCCTTTTGCGGAGGGAGGAGTGTGGGGATAGTGGACAGAGTTAATTTGACACAGAATAAAGACGAATCCTCGGAGGGAGTTGGGGCCTCATCACAGGTGGATGCAGTTGTGGGGGCTACTGGAGTTGGGGTGAGTGGCGGGGTGGTGAGTGAGGAGTTGTTATACGATGAAGGGGATGAGGGACCGTTTGTGGTGAGTGTGTTCCGATTGAGTGTGGATGATGATGACAGGGGCTCTATAAATCCCCTTGCTGTGGGGAAGGAGTTAGAAGGTCGGGAATTTGGAATAAAAAGTATCAAAAAGATTGCACAAAATAAGTGCTCAATTGAGTTTGACAAGGCACAAAGTGCTAATAATTTCGTTAAAGCTAGCCCATTAAGTACGAGGTATAGGGCTTATATTCCCTTGAGTAAAATTGCGACCCCTGTTTTACTGTTTGATGTGGATGAAGACATGAGTGAATCTGAATTGTTAGCCCTACTGAAAAAATTCAACCAGGAAGTTAACCTTAAAAAGGTTTTTAGAATCAAAAAGAGAGTAAGAGTTGGGGACTCACCTTTCTTGGTCCCAACAAATAGAGTAAAGATTTTCATTGGGGGTAAACTGTTGCCGGAGAGGTTAATGATCCATTACACGAGTTACAGGGTGTTTAAGTATATTCCTTCTCCTGTAAGATGCTACAGGTGCCAAAAATTTGGGCATCTAGCAAGGGGTTGTAAGAGTGGAAGAGATGCGTGTGTCAGTTGTGGAGAGTCCCATGGGGAGGGAGAGGGAAACTGTAATGGCAAAATCAAGTGTGCGAACTGTGGGGGGTCACACAAAGCGATGGACAGGAACTGTCCTGTTTTTGTGTCGGAAAGGAGGTTATTGCAGACAATGGTTGTGAAGGGGTTGTCAAGGAGGGAGGCCAGAAGGAAGACGGATCAGAGGACCTTTGTGAATGAGTCGGGTTTGATAAGAGGAAGAGGTAGTACTGTTTCAGGTTTGGTCACCTCTGGCCCTGGGCAGGCGGAGGAGAGTGGTGAGGGTGTTTTGGGTGAAAAGGGGGATTCTGGGAGGCTGGAGAGGAATGTTAGTTTCGCAGATGTTCTAAAAGAAGACAACATCTTCACAGAAGTTAGTAAGCACTCAGACAAGATAAGAAGGGTAGTTTCTCAAATACAGGGGACGGACAAGCAGAGTCCAGGTATGTGTGTGGAATTGTTGATGGAACTTATTGGGGAAGTAATCTTGGGGGTCATAGCTGGTCTTGGCGGAAACCAGAGGCGCAAAGTGTTTCAATCTAACAAATGAAGCTCCTACAACTGAACATTCAGAGCGTTAAGCCGAATGTTGATGTTCTTGAGCATTATCTTAATGACAACAATTTTGACCTTCTAGTTTTGAATGAGACGTGGCTCCTTCCGTCGGACCACGTCTCTATTTACAACTTCAAGGTGTTCAGAAATGATCGTTTTGACGGTTACGGTGGCACTGCCATAGCTGTGAAAAACACAATTAAAGTGAGAGCCTTGGATATTCCAAATATCTTCGATGCTTGTGCAGTTCAGACTGTAGACCTTGATAAAAATCTTTCGATTTTTACCTGTTACGCTCCCCCAAATTGTTCGAACAATATCTTCAAAAGGTCAGTTGATAAACTTCTAAGTGAAGTGGTCAAGTATCGGAATGTCATTCTTGCAGGGGATTTCAATGCAAGGAATACGGTATGGGGTGATTCTGTAACCAATCGTAGAGGTGAAATTCTGTGGCAAATAGCGTCGGACTATGGCTTAACGCTGTGTAATAATGGTGAGCCCACATGTGTCTCCAGGGACTTTCGGAAAACCAAAAGTTCAATAGACCTCACTTTTACGAGTGCTAGTGAAATTGCACTCAAATGGAACACGGTGAACGTATCCTTGTGTGGTAGTCCACACATTCCTATAGTGGTTGAAATCCTATCGGATAAATTTTATGTACCCAGATATTTTACTGCGAAAAACAAATTAAAATCATCTCTTGCGTCTCTGGTTATACCGCCTGACGAATCATTGACGATTATGGAAAGAATCCACAGTGAACTGAAACAGGCCAGAGTTAAGATTAGTAACAGTAGCCCCCTATACATTCCCAAGGGGTGGTGGACAGATGAACTGAGGAAAGTGTACAGGTTAAAGACTGTTAATCTGGCTAAGTATAACAAGTATGGGTTGTTGAAATATTTAGTTGAACACAACAAACTTGATGCGATCTTCAAAAAGCTGAAAAAGAAGGCAAAAAGAGACAAATGGCAGGAATTAATAGAAAAGTGGGGTTCCAAAGGCAATATCAGAGAATTGTGGAAAGTGGTTAAGAGGACTAAAAGCACTAGTTTGAAGAATGATAATTTTGAAGATGAGAACTTTGTGAACAAGTATTTAGACATGCTTTCCAAGAAAGCCTTGCCACCTTCCTTTATACCTGCTCTTTCTGACACAGAGAATGATTCTGCCTTGTGCTGGTCGGTGGATTCCCTTGAGGCTGTCCTGAAGGGCAGGGCTAATAATTCTGCCCCGGGTCTGGATGGTATTTCTTTTGCGATGATCAGGGATCTATCTTTGAGTGGTAAAAATGCACTGATGCTTTATTTTAAGGAGGTGTTTAAGTCTGGATGTGTCCCTAAGGAGTGGTTGGACATAAGGGTGGCCCCCATATTAAAACCTGGTAAAGATCCTAATGTTGTTGATAGTTATAGGCCGATCTCCTTAATAAGTGTACCTCTCAAGATAATTAACAACCTTTTAAAGTCCTTCATAGTGAATAAGTTGGAGAAAGAGGGTCTCCTTCCTGATAACTCATTCGCCTACAGAAAGGGCAGATCTGCCTCTCTATGTTTGGGTCTCATCAAGCAAAAAATTGCTTGTCTTAAAAGGTCATACAAGTATGTGGCGATGGTCACTGTTGATCTGGACAGCGCCTACGATAGGGTCGACCTGGGCAAGCTCTACACTGCACTCTTGACTGCAGGCATTCCCATAGATATCATCAATTGGACCGTTGACTTCTTTAGAAACAGGAGACTCACCCTGAAATCTTGCAGGGTGGAAGCCTTGGGTGGTATCCCCCAGGGGAGTGTTTTGAGTCCGATACTCTATAATGTTTATAGTACCCCCCTCCATCAAGCTGTCACTGAAGGTGTGGACCTTTACCAATTTGCAGATGATTTCTGTTTTCTAGCGGCGGGTGATAGCAAAATATATATTCAGGATCTATTGCAAATGAACTTAAACTACTTTGCTTCCTGTGCTGCTGGTCTGGGTATCAAACTAAATGCTCCCAAGTCAAAGTCTTTAGTTTTTGGAGGAAGAAACACTCTTTCTCTCCACGTGAGTAACATCGGTGTGCCGGCTATGGCCACCTTAAGATTCCTGGGTTGGACTTTCAGCGGCAGACAGAGCAGTGGTTGTCACTTTAGAAATGCGTTTGATGCACTTGAGAGGAATCAAAGAGTTATCACTTTGTTAAGTGGCACCAAGTTTGGAATTAAGCCCAAGACGGCGCTGATCCTGTATAGATCACTGATTAGATCTAAAATTGAGTATTCAAGGGCTCTGTCTGTTGATGAGTCTGTGAGTTTGGAGAGGAAAATTGGTACTGTTACCAACGGTTTCATTAGGAAATGTTTGGGGTTTGCCAGGTCCACTCCCAATCATGTTCTTTATGCGTTGTCTGGGGAGATTCCATCGTCTTTGAGGGCTGAAGAGTTGACGTGTAGGGACTTGTTTAGGATACTCTTAATCAGACCCTCCTTCTTGACAATGTTGGCAGTTGCAGCTCCGATCACTCCCTTTGAAAAGTGTTTTGAGAAATACAAGGAAATCTTTGAGGTGACGAGATGTATTCCTGTGGTTTTTACCAATTCTGCAGCTCCTGTTGTGGTGACGGACTTCCTGGACGGATTCGGTGTGAAGAGTCAGATAAATTCGGAGGTGGTGCAACGTCGGATGACAGAGAAACGGTCGGCCTTCCCAGTGAGCAGTGTGGTTGTGGCGACTGATGCCTCGATTGTTGGAGATAAGGTGGGTCTTGGGGTCTTTTTCCCGGGAGAGGAAGAAGAGTTTGCCTTCCACTTCCCGTGGAGACTATCCACCTTGTCAGCCGAACTCCTAGCCATCAAGTTAGCCTTAAAAGCGGCCTCTGATAAGAGAGTGAGTAACCTAATTGTATTGACAGACAGCCTTAATGGTTGTAATGCTGTGAAAATGAAGTTGCCGCACCTCCTTGTTGTGGACATATTGTCCTTTGTCGAGTTGTTCGAATCAGTTACCTTTATCTGGGTTCCGTCCCATAGGGGAATTGTTGAAAATGAGAGGGCTGATGTCTTGGCGGAGAGGGGCAGAAGTGAGGGGGTCCCCTTCTGCCACTACCTCACTGTTGAGGATGCCTGCTTGAATATCAAGAGTAAAATCTTTAAAGAATGGAGTAGAAATTTTCAGGATGCTTCCCGTAACAAGGGACGATTCTTTGCGTCTATAGTTGAGTCACCCATGAGGAAACCTTGGTTTATAAAGTCGTCATTACCGACGAGAATTGTCAGAATGCTGAACAGGATTATTTCAGGTCACTCATTTGACAAGGTTAGATTGTATGGTTGGGGTGTGGATGTAAATCCTATCTGTGATGTATGTGGGGTTGATGAGAGTGCGGAGCATCTGATTATACACTGCTCAAAATTTCAACAGATTAGAAGTAGCTACCCACTTTTGAGTGGTGCTTCCACTATGCTTGAGGTTCTAGCTCCCTTTAATGTGGATAAGATTGAAGAAATTGGAAGGTTTTTGATTGAGACCAAAATAGAACTGTAATGTCCCCATGCTCCGCTTCTCCTGAATTCATGGTTTATGGATCAGATGAGTCTAATAGACAAATGGTTGTCCCCCTCAGTCGCCTTTGTGGATTTCCTAGATGACTAGACTTAAGTACTCTTATGTCCACACTTCTGATGTAATATGGTGATTTATGGAATTGTTGTATGATGTAAAACTGGGCTCACTTAATTAGTATGCTAAATATATAATGTTTTCCTTTGATTGTAATTTTTTGTGCTTGTGGAGTCCTCACCAGTTGGAAGCTGAGAGAATTTGCCCTGGACACTGGTTTTGCGTGCCTGCTGGCGGTTGGAGTGCCTGAGCTGTCAGAGTACCTGTTCCCTGTTTCTGCGGCTTTACTTTGTGGACCACGGCCGTACAGGCCTGCTTACTCACTACAAGGAGGACCGATGGTGGATGCTGCCCTTTACCTACAGATGATGGTTAATGTGGCCTAACGGCCGTGACCAAGAAGACACCATAAGGTGCACTACCCTAGGGGTAGTAACTCAAAACAAACAAACAAACAATAAACTACAGAAGAGCTTTTTGAACTTTGCCAGCTGCGATGCACAACAACCACTGACATATATGTAAGTACTGGACTGCTGGTCCCGTACAAAAACTCATTTTAAAAGTGAGATCAAATTTAGTTCGAAATGGGGGAATGAAGAAAGAACAAGATATTTATTCATTCCCCCATGCAAATGCATATGTTAGACAAAGTAGGACATGTTTTTTTATATCTGACTCTTTCTTTCTTCCGGCCCCGGGCTGCTCAATGTCGGAAGTATTTTTGATAAATACTCAAAGTGTAGGGCAAAATGAAAGGAGCTGTTTTGTGACAACTTCTATTTATTTATTTTCTTCATTTTCATATAATATTGCAAAGAATTTAATGTATTTTTATCACAAGGACTTGCACTGCACACAAGGGTTTGCATCTCCACTCAAAATGGTCTCACTTTTTATCCACCGATTAGCAGTCCAGTATCTATATGTCAGTGACAACAACGCAACGTTCATGTATCATGCGGGGTTATGTGAAGTTGGCAAATAAATTTTTTTTTTTTTAATTTTACCGATCTTATTAGATTGTTGATGATTTGTTGATTATTGTTGACTTAATTTTATTATTTGTTGATAATTATTTTTTTTGTTATAAACAATTTAAAAGTCATCTGTGAAGTTGGCGAAGAAACTTTTTATTTCATTATTTTCTTATTAAAGATATTATTCCTCAAGATCTTGATTCTAAAAAAGAAAAAAAGAAAATTATATTTGAAGAGAATGATTTGCAAACAAAACCGAAAACAAAACGAATAGTTACAGCAACAGAAAAGTGGATTTGTGATCTAATATCAATGAGTAAAGCTAATAACAGTAAAGGCAAAGTATTAAGTGCTTATTATCTTCCAGACTTCATTGATAATTTGAAGAGAATAGCGAAAGAATTTCCTTTGTGGACAAGTATTGTGTCAATAAAAGATGATAATCATAAACATGCATCGTCTAGTTACGTAGAAAGTTATTTCAAAGATTTAAAAAAGAGTTTTAGCACCTTATAATCCACCACTTCTTGCACACAAATTTTTGAAAATTCATATTGATGACCTCATCGGAGCAAGCAATTTATTTATATCTCATTTAAAACAATTTCAACTTCAAAATAACAAAACCAGTAACAATAAGAAGTTAACTCCAATTGTGAATGACTCTCAGCTTTTGGAAGATGAAGTAAATAATAATGAGAAATCAAGTATGATGATAAATGACTCTCAGCTTTTAGAAGATGAAGTAAATAACAATGGAAAGTTAAGTACAATTATAGATGATTCTTTGCTTTCGGAAGGTGAAGTGAATAACTGTTGAACAGACCAGTAGGCAACAATCAAAACACTCGGATTGACTTGAGAAAAAACAATTTTATTCGGGTACAAAATATACGTCTTCACAATAGCTGCGTTCGACTGGGCACTGCCTCAGTGAGCCAACTCAGTTACTCAGTTGCTCACTGAGATGGACCGTTTTTCTGGCCCCTAATGTCTCCTTTTTTCCGCATGGCGTCGCTAGTGTTTTCTGAGCCAGAACTGAGTTTTCTGAGCCACTTCATTCTGTACTCACTTGCTCAGATCAGTTCGTTTCACAAGTGACATTTCGAATTTTATATGTTTATTAAAGGTGAATAAAACTTGAGTTGAGTGACATTTCGAGTAGTAAAAATTTCATACGATTATTTTATTACCAACTCACCATTTTGACAGCACAATTGAAAATTGACAATCCACTTCTCACTGTCCGTTTTTCTGGGCCAGACGCGCTCACTGAGCCACAACTGAGCCAGTCAATTTGACAGCTGGTTTAACGTGAGGTGAGCTGGCTCACTGAGACTGTGCCCAGTCGAACGCAGCTAATGTCAAATCAAAAACTAACTAACTAATCTTAGCGCCATCGGGCGGTTCTTCAGAGAACTTTTCTTTTTTACATTTAAATATTGACAATAACAATGGAAAGTCAAGTACAATTATAGATGATTCTCAGCTTTCAAAATATGAAGTCGATACTTGTGATCAGTCAACTTTGAATTTGGAAGATTCTTACAAGAATTCTTATGAAAATTGGAAAGTATTAGGAAAAGAAATTCAATATGATCCAAATATCCATGACATTAGTCATGATCATAGTTATTCTAAGGAATGTGATGATGATAATAATAATAATAATCATTTCAGTGCAAATAATACAACTCATAGTAATAATATTCCAAATAATATTAACAATTGTGATAGAACAAATAATAAGAAACAAAGTCTTTATTTCCATGACATTAGTCATGATCATAGTTATTCTAAGGAATATGATGATGATAATAATAATAATAATCATTTCAGTGCAAATAATACAACTCATAGTAATAATATTCCAAATAATATTAACAATTGTGATAGAACAAATAATAAGAAACAAAGTCTTTATTTCAAAAATTATCCTCAAATCAAAGATTTGAATCAAAATTTATTAGTTGATAAAGAAGTACCATTACTCAAGAATGGATTAAAATGTGATCTTGAAATAGTTAATGATAATTCAATATTTGTTGTCAATACATGTGGAGTTGATGCTATTTTACAGATTTTAAGTACTGCTGCTTTACACAACAATACCTACAAAGATTATTTACAATTATCAACGAATTCGACGTTAAAGTTCGTGTTAAAACTGTCTAATTCTACAATTATTTTGCCAGCAATGTTAAATGATCGAGCTGTGATTTTAAGTAGTGTATTTCCTTTAAAATGTATGAAGCAAAAGAATTTTTTTAAAGTGGATTGTTTTAACTCTATAATTAATATTTATAAAACTATAATGGGAAATGAACCAAGTGTGAAAAAAGTATTTGAATGTGAGAATAAAGAATGTCAAAATACTCCTGAAATGCAGTATCATCTTGATATCAATTTAAACGTTATAAAAAATAATTTGAAAAATTTACAAAAAAGTATTTTATTTTATGAAAAGCTAGTCAAAGTGCAGTGCAAAAAATGCAATAATAAAGGAACTTTAAATTCATATGTCAATCGGCAAATCATGATCGATATGGATACAAGATCAGCTCAATACCCAAATAATTCATTTTCATTGAAAAGTTTTCCGGATTTTCTGACATTAGAAAAAAAGGAATTTCGGTAAGAGTAATGCCTGTATTATAATATCATACAGAAAATTAATATAACATATTGATACATATGTACATATTGTTCTGAGATTTTTTATATCCGATTTTTTTTCAGGTTATATGGTGTCATTAGTCACACACCTGGACACTTCATCGCCTACTGTAGAAATAGTAAAAATTGGTTGGAATATGATGATATGAAAGATTCTCCATTAGTAAAAACAGAGAAAACTATTATCAATCCAGCAGCTGCAATTTATGTAATTAACGATCATGAATAGTAATTACACTCTTGAGAGAGTTATGATTAAGAAATCTTTATCATGAATTACATTCTTTACGTTTTTATTTATGAACTAGGGGTCGAAACAATAATAATAGTATAGTGCCAAAGAAACTGGTATCATTTATCTGCTTCTGGAAAAATATTAGATTCAGTATACTTACTGAATGATTATCTTATTGCTCTTATCAGCTTTAAAAAAAGTATAATTTAGAAGAAAGTAAAATGGTGTTTATTAACGTTAATTTAGGTAAAATTGATTTAGTGGTCGTTAATATTTCAAAAAATGTGCTTAAAGCACATGTTATATAAAGAAATTGAATTATATCGTTTCAATTATTTTATTGAAAAAATATTATTAACAGTGGGTTAATTATTGCTAAGTTATTCAAGTTAGTAAATTAGAAAATAGAACAGAATTAGCTTGTGATAAAAAAGAATTTGCTTCTGTCAAATACCTTGACCAAGAATTGATGAATAAACTTAAAGAATTTTCTGGTGAGAGATAAAGAATGTTTATGATAAGGATAAAGTTAAAAAATTAAAAGAAAGAAGAAAAAATGTTTGAATGATAGAGATATTTTACGATAAAACATTTATAATTTATGATTTATAAATTGAGTTTTCTATAAAACTTAATTTGATTTGTATTTGTTAATACAAATGTTTATCAAGCCTTACCAAATGTTATAAGGGAAAAAAAATCAAAGTAGTTGAGCATTCATTGTAGAAAGATATTTATATAATTATATAAACGTATAAAAATGAATAATTTCAAAATACAAAAATGAATATATAAATATTTTGTTGATCAGTATAAATTTAAAAATTTATATTTAGCTTATTATGAATTTGCAGATTTGCATTGCAACATGTCTAACTGTTTTTCTTCATAAACTTTTGCAATACTATAAACGGTGTTTTAAAAGATCTTAACATTTTTTTGTTGCAAGTCTTCATAAAATTCTTCTAAAGCAGTTAAATTTGCTGCTGATTGAAATGAAACTAAAAAAAGAATTTTTAAGATTATTATAATTAGTTCAGAGATGCAGTTTTATATTATTTTGAAAAAAGTATTTCTATGCTTACAGTCAATAAATATGTGAGTAATAAAAAATATCAACGTAAGTGTGGAAGGTAGCCGAGCCGAATCCTTAAAGATTGCTATGGAATGAGGCGGTTACCACTACATTACACAATTTTTGCTCCAGTCATTATTTAAATCTTTTTTGGTTTGAATGTAATATATAAATATACATTTATTAACATTATAATAATAACATTATTTATTATAGATCGATAATTTGTCATTTTTTGTCAGAATTTCATTGATATTGTAATCAATTCAAGGATTAGCAATAGTTCCAAAAATCACAAATCATTTGCATTATTATGATTGAAGACAAATAGATTAAATTGATAATGAAACTAATTACAATGTTATAAAAAAAAAAAAAATTTAGTTTTTATGATTTTTTATATTTACCTTATTTATTAAAAGATATATTTAAGTCGAAAAGGATGTCATGGAAATGTCAGGCTGTATTCAAAAATTTTATGAAAATAAGTATGAAAATTTTAGTATTTCGTTCAAGGTTTTATTTTTGATGTATAAAGCCTTAATGTTACATAACAATTAAAAAATTTTTAATTCAGTCTGTCATTTGATAAATAGATAATCAATGAATAGAGAACTTTTCTCTAAGACATTGGATTGATTCAATTGTCCCGCCATTCAGACGACCAACTTGCACGAGCGTACATACTATGGCGTATATAAACTTTTACTATTTTCCTTTTTTTATTATAAATAACTAATCAACAAACGTAATAGCAATGTAATATAAGTTCAACAAACGATTTTCTATCGATTGGATTTAAAAAAAATAAGAAAATAATGAAATAAAAAGTTGCTTCGCCAACTTCACAGATGACTTTTAAATTGTTTATAACAAAAAAAATAATTATCAACAAATAATAAAATTAAGTCAACAATAATCAACAATCTAATAAAAATTAAGATCGGTAAAATTAAAAAAAAAAAATTTATTTGCCAACTTCACATAACTATATCATGCGGCAAGCAGTTCAAGTTCTCTCAGAGGCAAAGCGCCGCGTTCTCAACTTTATCAACGCACGCACGACTACTGGTTGTGGGTTGTGTGGGGAGGGGAGAGAAAGAATTCATATGATTCTTTCGTACACGGTCGTTTTGCTTGGGCTTTTCATTCTGATGCTATTTTTTTATTTTTCTACTTTGATTTTTGTTACTTGTTTTTGTATTATTGGCATTGAAGCACTTGATTGTCGATTATTTAAATATCAAATACAATGCCGTGGGAAAAGGCAAAATGTGTAACTCCCTGCTGTCAAGCAAGGGTTACTGATTTGTTTCCGGGAAGACGATTTTTCCGTTGTCCGAAGCAAGGGACGGAGAAATATGATAATTGGATGAAGGCATTAGGGAATTAATTGTGCGGAATTGTTTCTTTTTTTAAGGCAACATTAATTTGTAGTCTTCATTTTAATAGTACAGTAGATTTCGGTTATAACGACGATGAAGGGACCACTACAATTTCGTCGCTATATACGGAAGTCGCTATATAGAAAGAAGGAAAGAAAGAAATGTATAATACTATACACATTTTATACAGGGGGATTTGTAAAAAAAACCTGTAATATTACATTGTTTCAGTTTAGATTTCTGTGCTAGCGTACGATGTAAGGTGTATTCCATTTTCATAACTCCTTTGATGTCTATATTGTCTTTTCCTTCACCAAATAAACAATATCTCTTTAGTGCTCGGACTCGGTCGCTACATCTGCATGGGATTTCCAGGAACTTGTTGCACATGATTCATTAAAACTAGTCGCTATACCCGAAATCGGCGTTACATCCGAAGTCGCTATAGCCGAATTGTTTTTCTTTAAAAGTATGCGTTAAATTCAAGGGACTTAGGTGTTACGTCGCTATAACCGAAAAGTCGTTACAACCGAGGTCGTTATAATCGAAATCTACTGTAGTTTTATTGGAAACAAATAGTTAAAACAAATACTTTTCTTACTTTATTTCTAAGGGATTATGGAAATGGTCCTCCTTTGGAATCTTATAATAGTACTTTTGATGCTGATACTGATGACAGTTACGAATGCATAATTTCTATCACTATCAAATAATGACGTTTTGGTCGAAACTGTAAAATATCTTGACTATTCTCATCCCTTTTCAAAATGTTTCAAAAACAATTTTATTAATTTAGACTACATATATACTTTTTGATGTGAAACATCTAATGGCGCGGTACGGGAGTGAGGCCGACTGTGGCGTGGCGACGCCCCACTCGTGGCTCGTCGGCTCAATCCGCTTCAGCTCGGCGGTCTCCTCTCTCCGCGCGCATACGCTCTCCTCTATATACTTGCTCTGCGCCCCTCCAGTTTTGTCGGTGTATCTATAAAGGGTGCCATACACGAGCGAACAATTTGCGCAACACAGCCCCTTGTGAAAACATTTTTCCCGTGTATGGGGCAGTTTGATGCGTTGCGCAACTGTTTGATGAAATTCAAATGCGTTTGAATTTTTTTGCGCAACGCGCAGCGTGTTTGGTCGTGTATGGCGATATCGGTGCATTTTGAAGTGTTGTGTACTAGGCACTGACATATAGAGATGGACTAATATTGCATAAATCCACCAAATATTTACTCCAAAAATTATAAAATAATTCCTTTTGTATCTTAAGTCACTTCAAAGGAATGCAAACATCTAAAATGGCACAAAAACCACAAAAAACCTGAGTGGCGTAATACGGCGAATCAATTCGGAATTAATTGCATTGATGTCCTTTTACTGTAACTAAATTAAGTGAAGTATATAGCAAAAACACAAAAGTGCTCTAATTTTTACTTTTGAGTTCTTAAAACAGTTGTTTAGCGACATAAACCGCATATCCAGAAGAGAGCATTTAAACGTTTTGCTGAGAATTTTTCAATGAAAAATGTGTTATTCCATAAACTTTTCGCCGCGAAATTATTTGAGATTTGATGCTACTTTTAGGGGAATCAGATTCAAGCGTGCAGGTTACAAATAAAAATAAATATAATTTTTAAATTTGCTGCCTTTTTGCCATACACGCAGCCTCAGATATCTTTCCTCAACGAGAACCTGAACGCAACTGAAGTTTGCACAACTTGTTGCGTAGTGTATGGGCTATCACATATTTTTGTGCAAACACAAATTTGCGCAAATTGTTCGCTCGTGTATGGGCCCCTTAAGCCACGTGCGGCATGTGCTATACTTTAATACTTGTGTATAAGTATCGGCGTACCCACGCGCTGCTTTATATGCGTATATGTATATACGCAGAGTATTGTTTTGAGCGGAGCGTTGCAATATATATTATATTGCCAGTTTTTTATGGCCTTGTATATTTTTTAAGTACTTCGTATGGAAATAAAAAACAAATTAGCTTATGAAATTAATTTAGAAGTTATTTCATAGTCATTTTATTCACCATCAATTTTCAACATTATTACCAAAAGAAAATTTTTGATGTTTCACATCTGCCAGGCGTCCCGCGACGGCTTATTTTTTTTTTTTTACAACATTACACTGATCTACTTACAATAATTTTTAAGAATTTAAATTCAGCAGTAGAAAAATCGCAAATGAAAAAGTACTAAAAATTAAAAATAACCAAAATCGTTAAGTCAATTTTGTAATTATTTGTAAGCATTTTATCGAGAAACAAAATTATTAAATATTGAACTAGCAAAAGCAATTCCAATTTTTAAAATACCAGCGAAAGTAGCTATATTCCCTTACAAAATCTCAATTCAGAACATTATGAAATAAACAGAAATCGCAATCACGGCATCGAAGTACCTTTCCTAGAATTCCCACTGAGCCTGGCAGCCTGCGCCGCCTGGCTCACTGCTGGTAGTGGCGGCGTTCTCATACACATTTCATCGCACCCAATCTCGAGTGCGTCGTTAGCTAGCTGATTGCTGTTAGGAAGTGCGTTGCTGCACTGTAGCGGCGGCGAATGCGTTGCCGGAGCCGCTAGAGCTCATTTTTGTGTGCATCACTTTTCAGCATTGCCGTTGGACATCTGGGTTATTTGTCTGTGCTAAGGTGATAAACAATAAGGGAGATTTTGAAAGGTCAACAAACTGGGACTCCTATATTAAAACTTTATTTTCCCATTTATGAAATTTAGGTCGACAAATTCATTTATCGAAATTGACTTAAGCAGATTTAACAATATTAAATAACAGTCTAACTTCCCTGAAAAATGTTTTTCCATTGGGATATGGCCGATTGTTTTTACAGCACAGCACGGCGCACTTCATATTCAAAATTGCCTTTAATTATAAAAGGAAATAAGAATCTTACTTCCACTACAACAAATATCACACACTAAACCTTCTAATAATCCTTTTATTTATTATGAACTCCGTAGAAAACCGTAATTCGCGCACGTAAACAATCGAATTTGAATTCAAATAACAGGCAAATGTCTATGGTTGGTCTATGACATAAGCCTCTGCGTTTTCGTTTGTTCCTCCATGTACACGACATAGCCTCTCCGTTTTCGTTTGTCCTCCATGGCTTTAACTTTCGACAAAAGCCGAATTGAACCGAAACTAAAATATCGTAACAACTTAGAATTTTAGTCTTTTCTGGCAACTCCGAAGATTGCTTTTATTTGCACGTGCATGCAGTATTTGCTCAAGAATCCATGCGGCTAATTGTGCGCCTGTGGGGGTTTTGTTTATATGAGTTCGTACATTTCCGTGAGAATCGCGAGTTTTAGTTCTTCAATGGCGTACACATTGCTAGGACATGTTCGGCTAGGGTTGCGATTTGCGCAATCTTGTGTGGGGCTTTGTTAATTTACGCTGCTGTTTTTCATTGTGATTACAGCGAACGCGAACTGACTTGTGCAAAACGCTTTCACGGTCAGATTAAGATGAGTGTTTTATGCGCTATGATGAAAATAAAGTTAAAAATGTGCAACTACACGGTGAAATGATTAACAAATGCTTCCTCGACAAATTTATTAGTGGAAAAGAGGAAAATTGAGACGAAATTACGTCGGAATTCCGAATACGATGCAAGTGCAAATGAGTAAAAGAGAGGCAGAAGGGAAATGAGTGCTCACTGAAGTTTGATTGTGTGCGGTTTTTATTGCTCCCTTTATTTGATCGGAACGTGGCCGTGTGTCAGTGAATATGTGTTAATTGTGTTCCCTTACCCCTTCGGTGATTTCTTGTTCTGTTTTTGCATTAATTAAGGAAACCACATGCAAAATTCATGTCCGATTCTTCTGAAAAAGTCCAAATGAGCAAATATTTTATATGGCGCTGCTTTTGTTTTTGCGATTCGGCTTAGTACTTTCGCTAATTGGATTACATTTGGATGAAAATGGACTGTTTCTGCCAGGTAAGTCGTTTAATTTCCCCTGCTGGCCTACTCTGGGCACAGATACCTCTAATTTTTTTCTTTGACTATCGTGAATTAGCTCTGCCATTCGAACACAAGCAAATGAAATAAAAATGACATTCCATCGAGAAGTTAGTGGGCTTGCTACTGTATGTGTTCCTAGTTATATTTCTGCCGCAAAAGCAATTCTGATTAGTTTTTCGGCTTTGGAGTTTTTACACTAGCTTGAGAAATAGAGCTGAGTTAGCCACAGGCAAACAAGAAAGTTATGAGCTTGACTTGAGACGGGACGTTTTATTAGTCGTTACGCTCTTCCTCTCGGATTTTGGTCCAATCCAGAAGACATAAACTTGAATCTTGAGGATGTAAGACGTTCCGCATCGTGCAGGAAATACACAGCAAATAGAAATTTAATTTTGTGTGCGTTCGCTGTCCATATATCGCTTTCTTCCATTTCGTCCCGTTCTGGCAAGGCCGATCGCTTACATGTGTACTAAATGCTAATATTACCTAATAATCTTGCTGTGTAGGCATTTCGTCAAGTGGTTTCTGGTCACTAAGGGACATAATGGGCATACGTATTTATTTTGTATGAATTTGACATTATGATAGTGTCCTAGATGGCCGCATTTAGTCCTTCTGCTGGTCTTACTATGGAGCTCCTGAGATATTTTAGCGATAAGATGGTGTTTTAAAAACAGGAATTACTGGAACTACTCGACACATTATACATCCCACCAGTAACCTTGTCATCATAAAGCCAGGTATGTTGTTCCCTAGGAAACAGCTCGGAAAATATACACGTACTCCCAAACGGGATTTTACATTACACTTTACAATACACAAATTTCTCCGATTTGGATGCAGGGACCTTCCGGAGGATGGTGTAAAACGGAAGATTCTGCAAGAATTTTGCGGCGGTCGACTCTAGTTTCCGAAATATTCAACTTTTAATTTCACATTTTGTTTTTGCCTACTAAGGCTGTGTGCGAAATCTCTTTCGAATATCATTTCGATCATTTCAATCATTTGAAATGCAAAAAAATGGGAAATGTCAAGAAAAGTGTGCGAAATCTTTGACGTATCATTTCAACTGTCAAGGTACCGCACTTTGTTTTGGAAATATTGTGGTGTAATAATATAAATTGTTTTTTTTTATTGGAATGAATGGAAGAGGAGCAAAATTTCATATACTTAGTATTTCTGCAATTGAAGGTGTTGCAAGTGTTTATTAAATACGAAGAGTATTTAATTTCAACTGGACACAAGGCAAGGTCGATAGCAAGACCTATGAGGGTACTATTTAAAAGTATTAAGTAAATCCGATTAAATATATTCATCCCAATTTTGTCTGCTCTGAAATGATACGAACTGTCATTGAAATGTTCGCTCTGAGGTGTATCATTTCGGCGCCATCTTGTTTTCGAACATGAAATGACCGAAATGATCGAAATGATATCATTTCAAGAGATTTCGCACACAGCAAGCCCCGATTCGACCAAACTAGTTTAAGTCTAATACCAAGAATAAATTGAAAAATACTCTAGAGTAAATCGATTTTACGTTCTACCAAGTACTTATCCAGGAATACGTTAGCTAAACCGGAGTATAACACTATTCTGCCGATTCTGACGGTATAACCACTCTTATTCTCAGATTAAATCTAATATTTTGTTAATAACTTATTTTGTTTAAAACTACGTATCTCTTAATTCAATTCTGGCAATTTTTTTTACTTAATTTTATTTTATTTTAATGTTAAAAAGGAACAAATAGGTGAACAATGAATTGATGAATGATTACAATATTTAAAAAAAAGGTCCTAAAGTACTAATCGTGGGACCATGGAAGAACCAATCAAATAATTTGTCCAAAGGCATCATACAAGGCCATAATTTTGAATAAAACGTTGTGTCGAAGTCGTTTACAGCGAGCAAAATTGGGGTCGTCAACAAATTAACTTAGTTACAAAGAATTTATTCTTTGATTTTCGTTCCTTATAACTTTTTAAGTGTTTTGCTATCGATAACAACCGACAAATTTAAAAAACTTGTTTTTACTTTAATCGTTATTACTTATTTACTGCTCGCTTTTAATATTAATCAACGGGAAAAAAACGGAACAGGCAAGCGCGCGCGAGATTTTTTTTTACGAAAAAATCAAATCAAAATTACTTTCCCCATTTTTTTGCCGCGTCGTATAATAAAATATAACTAAAATTTGTTTTAAGTAAAAAACTATAGAAAATTCTTTAACAAATTCTTTAAAACTTTGAAATACGGATCGCAGACGAAATTGATTTCACGTCAGTTTTATTCGTTCAGTCAACATTCGTTAACTTTTTGTTGCTAATCTTTCGAGTTACTATTCGAGTATTAAAATAGCCTGGACGAATGCAACAAATTTATTTCCAGATTAAAGTTTAGGGAGTAAATGTATTCCGAGATTAGTTATTCTTAGATAAAGCCTAGTTTGGTCGAATCGGCCCTAACTGATATTTTCCTTTTACAAAATGCTCAGGGAACAAGTTTACGTCCTTGAAACCTCACCGATTTGGATGAAATTGAGCAGGAAGCTAAATATGGCCTCAAAATGGAAAGATAGGCAAAAATTGTTCCGCGGAAAATAATATTTTTCGATTAAATTAACTTTAACATTTTCGAAACGTCACTTGGACCTAACCAAAATTTTTGCAAATGTTTCCATTTTTTCTGCCCAATTTCATCATTAAACACAGGGAACCGCTTCCCAACCTCCCTAGCACCAATAATATCACTGCAACTTGTATTATTAACTACTTTTAACACTCGAAATTCACGAAGCCGAAATCACAAAACAAATCGGGCAGCTTAGCATTTGACACTTCTCATAATTCAACTTTTAAGGCGAGTTCAGATTATTAATTATTAAATGCTGTAAAGTATAGACATCTCGTGTCGAACTTGTGAACATATGAACATGAATATACACTTGCGAATGCATGGATTAGTGCATGTATGCTTGTACACATATGCAGGCAGGCACACAAAACACGCGTGCATGTATGCTTGTATACATATACAGACAGTCACACACACACAAACGCGCGCGCTGACGGAATTTTGTGACGAAATTCGTGGTGTGCTCGTAAATGACATTTGGAAATATCATAGGTATAGTATAGAAACATAAGGTATGCTCCTAGTCAGATTTGGATCGTAATCATTATTTTAGAAATAAATTACGTCGGAATTTCAATTCCCTGGAATTGTAATATGTAATTGATACATACATACCTTGAACTCCTTATGCCGGCCACACACGGTACGATAAAATTGCAGCGATTTAACTGCGCAGGCCTGTCGTAATTTGAGCCCTGTTATATCTTAATTTTTTTTTTATAAAAAATTTTACTCTCCATATGCCGGACTATAACTTCGTACTGGCTCGCTTTCGTTATCTTTTTCAATCTACATATAATAATATAAAATTTTCACTTCTATGGAGCCGTTCCACACTAGCCTCATTTTTTGCACCCGGTGCAAGCCTGATTTTTTGCACCCGAAGTTTTTCGAAAAATTCGAATTTCATTTCGAACAAATTCGGAAATCGTCCGCATTTGCCTGCCAGCCAGCAACGAGGCCAGTGCTAAGCTCGTTGAAGCGATGCTGTGGCCACTGGGTGCATGAACGAGCCAGGTAGAATTTCCCCGGCTTGTTTACGCATGTGTTAATGAATGTTTTACGCATGTGTTAATGAGTGTTAATTAAAATAACATTTAATTTAAATAACTGCTTATTTAAAAATGAAATAAAACTTTAACGAAATAATAATTTATTTCAAATAATAGAAAAAAATAATCTTTAATTGTAAAATTTCATCTTCTTCACACGAAATAAAATGTTTAATTTGGGTTAATCACGTTGTAAATGCAAACGAAATACAATTTAATTGGACAGTGTTTGCAATGGGAAGCAGTTAAAATTGAAATCGTTTTATAATTCATCTTTATTTACAGTACGTAAAACACGCTGTTTAAAACAATCATTCAAGTTCCACTAATGGTGTTAATGACAATGTCTCGACAATGTTATTTTCACCGAAATAAAAATCATCGGCCTGTTAGTAGGTCCTTATCAGATCATCATTTTGAAGAGCGTGTTTCACTTACTGCAAATAAGATGATTTATAAATCGATCTCATTTTTCACTGCTAATGCACTTTTCCCATCCAATTGCAAACACTTTTTAGGCAAATTGTATTTGGTTTGAATTTACAATGTGATTAATTCAAATAAGCATTTTATTTAAAATAGTTAATTCAACTCTCACTAAATAAAATTTTATTTGGAATGATTATTTCCGATTGATTAATTAAATTAATTAATTAATTAAATTATTTCCTAATTTAAATTAATTATTTCATATAACATGCATTAAAATTCATTTGTAATAATTGTTTCGTATTTTATTTGAAATAAAAAATGCCCAGGCATTTAACCGATTTGGCTTCACTTGAGAGCTCTTTCTCCTAAATTCAGGTAAAGTCTCCCAAAATCGGCTCTTTCGTTCCGCAATGATTTTCGAAAGACCCATACATTCGCAAAATAGTCTCTCAAAAATGTGTTTGCACGCACGATCCTATTTGTGTGCATGTTCGAAACCAAAGTGAATCCGGTGCAACTAGTTACGCCGATTTTATGCACCCAGTGTGGAACGGCCCATACACTATTTTATATGTTAAAAATACTTACTGAGATTGCTCTGACATCTTGCTAAAACATCGAAGCGAGAAACGATAACGAACGTTTGTTTCGGAAACGAATTCGTTTCTCGTAATACGGATTTGTCAATTTCGTTTCGTTTCTACTTCGTTTTGTTTCTCGTTATAAGGACCCTGGACTTGAAAAAGTTTTCAATTCCTATAGAAGGAATTGTAATTGGTAACTGATGATGACCCATTCTTTAATAATGGACTTGAATTACTTGGCAATTCTATTACGAGGAATTGTACTTGTAATATCGTTTTTCTCCATCCAAAAAATAATTTAGAAAGTACTTAAGAAAGAAGGAATTTTGTCAACGTGTAGTGAATTACTATTTGAGGAATTGAACTCCAACTTCTAAGAAGCGATTCCAAAAAAAGGAAAAAACGGAATTCTTTAACCAAAGAAAGTATAAACATAAAGAACTTGCACCCAGTACAAGCCTGCGCTTGACGAAATTTTCTTTTCAAAGGGCGTTGTGCGGTCGGCGCAAGGGATTTGTAAAGCGCGTAAAAGCAGTTTTTTGACAATATCTCCTTTCCGACTCATTTTACGATAAAAACATTTATATACAAAATGAAAATAGAGACAATTACCTACAATTTATGTACATATGTACCTTTTTTTCATAAAGTCAGTAGTTTAGGCGTACGAGCGCCGCAAAGTGTACTCCAACACGCATTTTGGACAAAAAACTCATTTCCACACCACTTTGATGTAGAGTAAGCGGCGCGTTTTTTCTAATGTGGCCATAGTAAGTAAGGCCATAGTAAGTCGGTTTTTCAACGTATAGTATAATATCTATATATTATATATATATACATTATATCACATATATTTTCAAATTCATTTTGTAACATGGCTGCTTCATTATTACTCGTATCTGAAAAGTAAGGGCCTTGAATTTCTAAAATATACCCATCTGGTGCAACTATTAGAGCAGGTTTGACTATTTTTTAGTCTTTGGAAGGATTATGTATTGAGAAGTTAGACTGCAACAAATTGACAGGAAAGTAACCTTATAATAATGAGGCACTAAATAATTAGATGCCTAGATTTCCGTTTTAATGTATAGACTGTCTAAACTCTATGATCCGCCATGCACTGTGTTCTACTTGTAAAACCCTTTCATTTGGTACCCATTCCATATTAAGGGGATTGAAACAAATATGAAATCAGCCATTTTGTACCGGCGGCCGTCTTAGATTTGGAATTTGTCATGGTGTACTGTATTCTACTAGTCAAGCCCTTTCATTTGATACCCATATTGAGGGGGTTGTGAAAAAATATGTAATCCGCCATTTTGTGGCGGCGGCCATCCTGGCATTACAATGATACTGAATATATTCAATTGTATTGTCATCAGAACTAAAGGTGTGTACCAAATATCAGATCAATCTGTCGACAGGAAAGGGGTAAAATTTCAATTACTAAATTTGATCCAAAAAACAAACAGGTCAAGATACGTTATTTGATAATAATTGGGGTTGGTGCAATATACCAGGGGTTATTTTTAAAAAATGAAGCGCGACAAAATTTTTTCTTCCACGACAAATTTACGACATATTTACGACAATTAATCCACCAACTAGAATTGTGATTTTTGACGTGACAACGTCTTATAAATCGGTGCGGCTCGGAGACATATACGAAAACGGAGTAACGCCAGCCGGTCACGCCACGACGCGCGCGCAGCATTCGAGAGAGAGGCACGCTGGACCGGTGCGTGCCTAAGCGTCTCTCTCCCACTCAAGCGTAATCGGTCCACTTGAAAGGCATTCTCCAAAACGTTGTCACGAGCCTGATCACGCCACGACGCGCGCGCACATTCGAGAAAGAGTGTAAATAAAACTGAAAAACTAAATAAAACGAAATATGTCAGTGATTTATGAATTGAAAAGTGTAATCTTCATTTAATCCTTTGTTCTAAAAAACTTATACCACAAAAAAGACGTTGTCACGTAAAAACTTCGCCCGTATACCGAATTTATAGGCAACCAATTTTTTTATAAAGTGGTAGTGCTAAGTTGAAGGACGTGAAAAATTCCTAGAACCTGACGAAGCATTCATAGAATCTTACAAAGAATTCCTAGAACAAAGGGAATGGTCGCCCTAGCCACAGGACATAAGCCAAAGCGTCGATGAGAGAGCGAGACGATCGGGGTTGTTTTGCCGTGAGCCCCTTGCCGCACCTCATAACGTTCGTGTTCAGGGAATTCAATCAGCTACGTGTGCGGACAACTCAAAGAGAGCTAAGAACTTGAAAGGCTGAAAAGCAGCTCGCAACACGGCGGGGGTTCTCTGGGGTCGGCTCAAGATATGCTGAATGCTGAGTTTTCTCTGTCTGGGGTTCTAATAGCGACCCCAGCCGAAAATGTTCGTACAAAATTTCTTGTGGGCCTTGCAAGTTCTCTATGTTATACTTTCTTTGATTGTACGTACCTCGTTTGCGAAGTCTGTCATCCGTTTTATTGTCGTTGTCGTTGTCCTTCGTGAGTCGCTAGATGGCGGCGTTTGGTTCGATTAGCGAACTTCAACATATCGGACAGCGTCATATTTTGTAACTCGTCTGTCGCAATTGTATTAGCGCCGCGTAGTGCATCATCACATCAGCGAATCACTGTTAGGCTTAGATTTTGTTTGTCGCAATTTAGCAGCCACTTTGTGATTTTGTGGTTCCTCTGTCTCAGAATTACTTTTGATTGTTTACGTAATGTCCACTAAACTTGGTACTTGGGGGTTCTCGGGGCCGTTGATTTCAAACCAACTTTCAGAATTCACGATTTCAAGATGGCGGACTGTGAAGTTTTAAAGATAATGCAGAACCAATACTCTGCAATATATTTGGTGATTAATTTATTAGGGTGTAGAAATAAATTTCCTTTATATACAACTACAATATACCTAAATTTCATTCATCAATTCAGTAACACGCAACCAAGAAGCTCTTCCTAGAAAAACAACAGGAGTAATATTTCTTCCTTTATTTATTTATTCATAAACATTCCGGCACCTTGATTTAAATTTTCTGTTCTTGCCAAGTGGAATTTATCAAAGTTAACTTGAAGAGTAGATGCAAAGTAGAGTTATAACGTTAAATCACCCCCTGCTGAGACTGTTGATTTATTTGCGCGTTTGATAAAAGTCTGGAAATTGCAACTCTACGCTCTGCGCGATTTATAGTCTGTTGATAGTCGCAAATAAATATCGTCGATGCGATTGCAAAAGCGCGTAAGAGCAGTTTGCAATACCGCGTATCAACATTTACAGGAGGAACAAAAAATTGATTAGGTATCTTGGTTATTAGAATACATTTTTCTGACTCCACTTGTATGTGAAATGGACGTTCCTTATTGGCTAATTCAAATCGCGTGAGTTCCTTTACGAGTCAATAAACGCTCAGAAGCCATTGGCGCAATATCTACATTTGCGACTTTTGTAAATACGCGGTATTGCAAACTGCTCTTACTCGTTATTGCAATCGTACCGACGATATGTAGATATCTCACTGGGTACTGAAACGGGTATTTGGATTAGTGGTTGATCTGTAAGTGGAGATTTGATAACTGCAGGTGAAGAATATACTGACACATCTTCCGGCAAAATATAAGTTGGCTTCACGCGATCTAGTTTATAATGTCTTCTTGTTCGCGGCGTTGGATGGTGACAGTTTTATCGTCACGTCGGATGACAATGGCGGGAAGCTTGACATGGACGTGACTCGATAATAGCGTGACGAATTCTAACTATAAATTCTGAGCTGTCTATTTGGGGAATGACGGCTAATGTAAACGGAGAGGTTTGGCAGAGGATGTTTTCAAGTCCTCTTCCCAAGCAGCTCGTACTAAGCAGGACTAGGGGTAAGACATCG
The DNA here is from genome assembly GCA_933228815.1 of Machimus atricapillus. Taxonomy (NCBI): domain Eukaryota; kingdom Metazoa; phylum Arthropoda; class Insecta; order Diptera; family Asilidae; genus Machimus; species Machimus atricapillus. Next base: position 11,620,642 of record OW121788.1, read on the forward strand.
GTCCTGGATTCATTGACATGACACACTATAGACGCTTTGAACTGGCAATGAAATCACTCTACCATACCCTTAGCCTGAAGGTGGTAGGCCGTGCTGCGTGATTGCTTAAATCCCATAAGGTTAGCGAAGGCACGAAACAGGTTTGCTTCAAACTGTCTTCCTCTGTGCGTGGTGATACAACTGGGAGAACCGAAACGGGATATCCAACCAGGGCCCTGGCGATAGTTTTGGTTGTAATATCTTCAGTGGGAAAAATTTCGGGCTAGCCGGTGAAGCGGTCAATAGCCGTGAGACAGTAACGATAGTCTGCAGATGGTGGTAGGGGTCCGATGATATCAATATAAATATGAGCGAATCTCAATGGAGGGAGTGCAAAACATTTAAGAGGAGTGTGCACATATCGTGTGATCTTGGATTGTTGACAGGCGCGGCACACAAGAGTCCAGTTACAGCAGTCACTGCGCATTCCAGGCCACACAAAACGCTGCGATTTGTTGTGGTGGCTCTGACACCACTGTGGCTAAAAGTCCGTTCATGGTGGAGCGGATCCGCTTCTCGCGGAGCGGAACGAATCTGCTCAATTCGCTAATTCTCGTTTCGCTGGGCGAAATCGCCACTTTGATATTTCATAGTTAAGCGGCGTTTCCAATACAGCGTCAAGTTCGCGCCAGCGTTGGCCCCGTTTCAAATGCAGCGTAGTGCCAGCGGAGCGCATGCTCTGAAGTTCAGTTTTGCGAAATCATATGATTACATGTCACTTATTACTAGTGTGATAATTAGCTGTTTTGGAATTAGCTGTGATGGAAAACCAAGTTGCAGCTATTGTTTCTGTTATGCCTTAATGCAGTTGTACTAGATAATGAAAATCAAAGCCGCGTTTGGTAGTTAAAAAACTGTTCGAAAATGCAGAAGCCAGCTGATTCGAAAATGCAAATTTCAAGAATAAAATAATGACTGAAACAATGAAAAATTTTCCAAAACACAATTGATTTTATCAGCCGAAATGAGTTTTCTTTGCAAATTTTCTAACTCAACAAATCAATTGCATAGTTGCTCTATCTTGCGTCAAAAAATTGAAGCTAAAATTCCGAAATTTTTTCGCAGTCGCTAGCGCGGGAGTAGAACTAGAATCTACTTTCGCGCTGACTCTCGGCTTCAGAGCGAGATTTTGAAAGAGACAAAAGATACAACTCTGACGTGTGGAGCGTGGAGATAGCAAATACTCTGAATCTCCACGCTGTATTGGAAACGCGCCTTAACGCGTTTTCACGTTTCTCACTTCAGTTCAAGAATTGATTGGTAACCAAGAACAATGCAAAGAAAAATCAGACGAATGTTATTGTTAGAAAATAGTTATTTTAATTACAAATATATTGTATTTATTACCTTCCATATTGTTTTTGTTTTGAATTTCCCCTAAAGCTTTCTCACTATAGGTCTGTTCGCATACTTTGTCGCCTGCAAGTTAATGCAGTTTGCTACTTCATATGGTAGGGTTAAATTTGTCGAAAGTACGAAAACACTTTTCTGCACATTTCTGAAGAAACAGAAAAAGAGTGCGAAAGTGACAGTTTTATTTAACAAAAAACCTAACTGACAAATATTTTGAAAGTTGTATTTGAAAAGCAGGAAACTGCAGAGAACTTAGGTAGTTCAGCAGATCGTTTCTGTATCTCAGTTGAGAAACTTCTCTATTCTGGTGACGTGAAGCGAATTCACCATGCCTAGCTCTATCAGTTGAGTTGATACGTTTCTGTGGAAAATGGAGAATGCCAGTAGAGATATTCTCTAATTGAAGTTACAGACGAGCTGCAGAGCTACTGCAAGTTGCTTAAAGCAAAGATTATCCAGAATAAGATGTGACATTCTCTATACTAAGCAAAACCACTATTCCATATGCATTTCCAAAAATTGGGTGAAAATAAATTTTCCCTTAGATAAGGCAGCAAAGCACTACTGCCTACCATTCCTTAGGTAAATTCCCATAAGAGCGAACGAGAACACAGTAGGACTCCACCCACTGCTCACCTACAGCGCTTACGCTATAGAAAATAAATGTGACCGCTTTTCTTATATGGAGTTTTCGATTGAACCAATAAATATGTACAGTGACTCAACTTTTTGATCGCATAATGGGAGTTTCAAATTAAAAGTCTTTTAAACACCTGTTAAGCAAATTTGAGGAAGAAGGTGAGAATTGATAAATACAAATAAAAGCCTTTTCTTTGCAAGTAAAAAAAAATTTATTCCTTCCATTGAAGCTAACACACTTATTTTCCTGAAAATATAAAAAAAGGTATTCGATCAATTAGTTGACTCTATGTATCGAAAATTTTTTTTTACCGTTTTAATATTTCGTATGCCCTCCTTTGTCTTTTATCACGGCTCCAATTCTTCGTGGCATAGAATCTACTAAATTATGGCACACTGAAGGCGGAATATTGACCCAATTTCCCGGGTATGGCTCCAAAGGTCATCCAACGTCCTGATTTCTTGTGACGTTGAAGTAACAGATCCTTTGACTTCAACCCACAAATGCTCGATTGGGTTGATGTCAGGAGACTGTGCGGGCCAATCTAATAAGTGGAATCCTTGATTTTGTAGCCATTCCCTGGTCACTCGAGCTGTGTGCTTACGATCGTTATCTTGCCGAAGGTGCATCCTGCCGCCACTGATGCAAACTACCAAGAAGTCCTTCTTCAAGGATGCTTGTGTAGGCATCAGCAGTCATCCTTACGACGATTCTTCGGCATTGCCCGACTCCTGTGCTCTTCATGCACCCCCACAACATGATGTTTCCACCCCCAAACTTTATCGTCTGCCGAATATGGCGATCTTGAAGGGGTTCATTGGGCTTTTTCCACGTCCACTGCCGATCATCGGAACCAACCCGATTAATTTTGGTCTCATCGGGCTGGTTCCGCTTAATTTTGGTCTCATCGGGTTGGTTCCGTTCCGATGGTCGGCAGTGGACGTGGAAAAAGCCCAATGAACCCCTTCAAGATCGCCATATTCGGCAGACGATAAAGTTTGGGGGTGGAAACATCATGTTGTGGGGGTGCATGAAGAGCACAGGAGTCGGGCAATGCCGAAGAATCGTCGTAAGGATGACTGCTGATGCCTACACAAGCATCCTTGAAGAAGGACTTCTTGGTAGTTTGCATCAGTGGCGGCAGGATGCACCTTCGGCAAGATAACGATCGTAAGCACACAGCTCGAGTGACCAGGGAATGGCTACAAAATCAAGGATTCCACTTATTAGATTGGCCCGCACAGTCTCCTGACATCAACCCAATCGAGCATTTGTGGGTTGAAGTCAAAGGATCTGTTACTTCAACGTCACAAGAAATCAGGACGTTGGATGACCTTTGGAGCCATACCCGGGAAATTGGGTCAATATTCCGCCTTCAGTGTGCCATAATTTAGTAGATTCTATGCCACGAAGAATTGGAGCCGTGATAAAAGACAAAGGAGGGCATACGAAATATTAAAACGGTAAAAAAAAATTTTCGATACATAGAGTCAACTAATTGATCGAATACCTTTTTTTATATTTTCAGGAAAATAAGTGTGTTAGCTTCAATGGAAGGAATAAATTTTTTTTTACTTGCAAAGAAAAGGCTTTTATTTGTATTTATCAATTCTCACCTTCTTCCTCAAATTTGCTTAACAGGTGTTTAAAAGACTTTTAATTTGAAACTCACATTATGCGATCAAAAAGTTGAGTCACTGTATGTATGCGGTGCCGGCAGGGGAAGAGGCAGATAGCACACAGAGGCCCTTAAATACGGATACGCAGATTTCGTTTTTGCTTTTCGTCTGAACCAATTTGATCGTGTGTGGCTCCAGCGGGCGAGTACAAAGTGGGCTTGATTTTCTCAGAGAAGTTTTTTATCCCTTTCTTTGACATGAGCTTCTTATTACTATCTACTTCTCGCAAAATTCTGAATTCTCGTTTGGGTAATGGTACCAAGGTCACTAAAATTTTAGCGAATACGTCATGAGTGTCACATCTTATTCTGGATAGTCTTTGGTGTTAACACTTCTGAAATGCTTCACGCCTCTCAGGAGTCATCCTTAATTTTTGGGGCAGCTAGAGCACCATCCAAAGAATCTTGTAGGGATGCTGCGTCTGGAAGGAAACGTCGATAAAAATTGAATATTCCTAGGAAACGACGTTAATAAACCGCTGGAAATTTTGCGCAGCGTTGCGCAGACCATATAGAGAAACTCGAAGAGACTGAAAGGCGTAGTTATCGCTGTCTTTGGGATGTGCTCAGGAGCCATGGGAATTTGTGTAAATGCTTTAACAAAATTGATGACAGAAAAAATCGAACATCCAGCTTGGTTGAACGTGAACTCTATAACATTTTTCACTGGGTAACGGTCGTGAACAGTTCGACCATTAAGTGCCCGAAAATCACCACAGGGCGGCCAGGTGGCGGTCTTCTTTGGCACCATATTAAGCGGCGAGGACCAGGAGTTCTTTGAAGGACGCACGATACCTGTTTGAACCATTTTCTCAAACTTGGCCTTAGCAGCACGCAGACGATCAGGCGCCAGACGACGTGTGCGGTCAGCAACTGTTGAATGCTTTATATTCCGGAAGCACCAGCAGATCTAGTGATATCTAGAAAGGAATCCAAAAGTTTCTGGTAACTATTGCGAGTTATCAGAAACAGCCTTGATGCTGGGATGATTGCAAAAGTGTGTGATGCCAGGAACTTGAAGTAATGTAGTTCCATCGACGAGTATTTCTTCCTAAGTTCCACTGGTAAATAAAAGTGTGCGAGGAAGTCGGCACCGAGTATAGGTTCAGCAAAACCTGCGACAATAAATCGCCAACCGCAATCGCGACGAAAACCAAGATTAAGCTTGAGGAATATGATGCTGTAGGTTGGGATCGGCGACTCGTTAGAAGCTGTCAGTTCATAGTTTGTGCGTAGGCGACGTTTTTGTAGAAGGTTCATTGCGTAGATGCTAAGGTCACAACCTGAGTCTGCGAGGAACTGTCGCTTGTCTGTAAGAAAAAGGTAGTGGGAAGAATTGAAGCAGCCAGACGCGCCGCCCTTACAGCTGGCTGCTGCAGAAGTTTGACGAGAAGGTGCAGGGCATTGTACACTGCTGAGCATTGCTGCCAAACCGTCGCTTGTACCAATACATGGGCTGCTCTCCACAGTTCACCCTGGGTATTCCAAATTTGCCATGATTACGACCTCGAGACCTTCAGCGAGGGTGGGGATTAGGCGTCTGACCTAAAAGGACGGCCACTTGTCGAGACAACTCTTCGAGACGTTGTCTAATTGCACTAATCTTGGGAGGCAAACAGGGTGTGATGGCTGCAACACGGTATAGAGGCCATTTCAAATACCTTATCGGGTGGAGCTGCAATGCTGACCAAGGCGACTTCTTGCTTCGTCGCAATTAGGTACAACTTGGATGTGCTGGGGAAGATGAGTAGCCGACACTGTACGAAGAAACGAATCAGGAACATCCTAGGTTCCAACTAGGCCGCAGAGATGTCGAAAAAATTGAGGAAGCTTTCTGTCTCCCATCTCTTCGTGCATTAAAAGTGGCCGGACTCGCTGCTCTCTAGACTGGGGCAGTCGTCGAATTACATAGCTCCATCTTCAGTAGACTGCATTTTTACGAGGATTTGATACCTACAATATTGTGGACTTCGGCAGCGTAACGTGGCTCAAGCTGCGATATTAGTTTATAATTAAATTTTGTTGAATCTTTGGTAACGCTTAAAATGGCGAACTGGGCTTCGACCTGAGAGAACCAGAGATCTCGCTTCTATGCCCAGAAAGGAGGTAGACGAACAGCAACACGGGAAACGGCATCGGATTTCTGGTCTCGTAGGGAGGACAAATATTGTTTTTGAAACGTCTCGTGTTGTTCACGAAGGGCAATGAGCTCAGTTTGTTGAAGTTTTACAATTTCCTCTTCGGCCATTCACCACTGTAAAAACAAATCCCTACTAATATATAAATGCGAAAGTACGAGTAACTCTGTCTGTCTGTTACACTTTCCCGCCTAAACCTCTGAACCGATTTTGATGAAATTTGGTACAGATAGATTAGAACTAGGAGAAGGACATAGGTTACTTTTTGTCTGTCTGTCTGTCTGCTACGCTTTCACGGCTATTCACGCATAACCATTTAACCGATTTTGATGAAATTTGGTACAGTGATAGATTAGACCGTAGAGAAGGTCATAGGCTACTTTTTTTTACTTTCGAATATTAAAAACAATAGGAATCGTTAAAAACAACAAAAATGACGAGTCATACAGTATAAACGCATTCATATGTCTCCTTTGATCAGAGATTTAAAATGTCATATGACTTTTTAAAGGTCCCATTAACCGGAACGGGCAGACGAGTGTGTGAATATTTAATATTTGTGCTACAACATGGGAGGCGTTTCAAGATGCTGCCTTTGATTATGACCCTTTGATCGACCATATTAACCATCGATTAGTTCTCATAGAGCGAATGGAAAAAAAATGTACACATTCTGAAGCTCTAAAATGGAAAGATGAGACACCGGGTACCTATGTGTTGTTTTGGTGGTAAAGTCTGACTTCCATCGCTTGGTGAGCCAGAGGAACACCTAGAATCTTTACTTTTGTACAATAGCAATGAATCGCGGGTGAGAACGTGTAATTCAGTTAGTTTCCTTTATATATTTCCTAGAAAAACAACAGTATGGCCAAAGACATTGTAATAGAATTTTTTTTATTTATCTTTTTACTGTTATTTTAAACTCTCTGATAACTATTTGATTTTATAGAGTTAGTTGACCAGCTTTCGCTGTTGGGATAACATGTTATTATTTGAAAATTATTTTTTTGAAGTGAAACTTCTTAAGCGACGTATCTATTAAAAATTTCTGTTACGAAAAATGGGAAGTAACTCAATAGAGGGAAAATGAAAGATAAGCCCAGCAGCCCGTTTCTGTAACTAGCATATAGAGAATATCTCACCTGACATTCTCCATTTCACGTCATTTTGACGTCATTCTTCACCACGGTGTTTCTGTATGAAACTCTAATACAAAACTTTGCTCACCACTACAGCACTCAACTCACCACTTGACTTGACAGCTAGAAGTGTTTCTGTAATTCTGTGAGTAGAGTTTAGCTTCCCTACCGGTTGAGAATATTCTCACTTGCATTCTTGTGCTCGAGTTCGTAAACTCAATTGAGAACAAGAAAGTGAATTTAAAAATGGAAGCGGGGGTAGGTGGGTGGGTTGAATTCAGTTATTATAATTACTTGTAAAGTACTTACTAAATCCAATTTAATTATTAATCCTTTTTGCCGATATTTTTACTACAAGTCCGCGCCGACATAATGAAGATTAATTTTTTTCTGTTAACTAGTTTTCCTTCACAAGCATTTCGATTGCGAGTATGAACGAATATGATGTGACTTCATGAAATTTTACGTAAACGAAATTGACTTTATTAACAGGCTAAAAAGAGAAACATTGATTTGTCCAAAGTGCTACAAACGCAAGATAATCGGCGAAAACTTCGAGGATGTTGAATATTGCAGCTGTCCAGCTAATGTGGTCGATTGCAAGCAGCTCAAGAAACTAGAGGGATGGGCCCTATGTAGACAGGAAGGGCATGATCATTTGGCCCTTTAAATCTTTCGATGAGCTCTAGGGACTGATAGTCGACTTTTTGTTTGGGCGCGATTTAAGTTACTTTACATTGGTTCATATAAAAAACTCGAAATTTATTATTCGGAATTTTTATTCTTCGATTTCGGTACAACGTCACAACTTGACTATTCACTCCGAACTCGCTAACTGACTTTCCCTACGCTTTTATTCTATTCAACCATTTGCTGATACAATAAGTCAATGATTCCTATATTGCTGAGTTAGCGTCTACAAAATTGACACCGCTTCTTCAGCTATTGCAAAATTGGGTGAGTTGGGAATTTGGGAAATTGGAAGAAATGAGAATAAAGAAATGGGAATGACCTTAGGCGATGGTCGTGACTAATGACCTTAGGCAAGGGCCGTAACTCCTCCCCTCTTAGAGAAAAGCGGCGGTGACAGGAACTGTGCCGTTGCTGGAGCTGGTATAGAAGGAGAAATCTGGATGACCTGCTTCCGGAGTTTGATGGAGAAGTAAACTATTGTTATGCCTATCAGGATTCCAAGTGAAGCAATTGATGTGAAGGCGAACTGATCTTTTTGATATGTACATATGTACATATGATCGAATTTCTAACGTTTTGATGGATTCACTATTATTGAAGTTATAGGTCTGAAGTTTCTTTAATTTGATATTTTCTTTGCTGATTGTGAAATTGATGGCATTGTGTAGAATTGGATGAATATGAATTTCGTCCCAATATCTTCGGGGTTGACCCTCGTAGGTTATGTTGTTTATTGTGATTTCACATCTATGAAAGTAAAGTATCCCAGAACCCGAGATTTCTCCAGGATTGTGTCCGCAAGTTGAATTTAATTTTGTTGGTGGAATATTAGTAAAGAGGATGTAGTTGGGTTCTGGTTGGTAGAATTCCGTTATATCTTCAGCTTCGACTAGTTCGCATGATGCTGGGATGTTGTTGATGATTCCTCGAATGCAGTCTCCATTAGCAGCTGTTGTTTCACCGAGTGTTCTGTGGCAGTAGAAAATTCCTTCTATCTTTTGGCACCTTTGGTCATAAAACAGGATATCATTGAGGAAAAGGGCAACGTAGGGCTTGGGTTCTGTTTAAGGGGATTGGGATAACAAGAAAGTACGAATAAACACTGGGTTTGACAATAGGAATTCTAACATTGAAAATAATATTTGTGTTATTATAATAAGCTTGCAAATTTAATAATTCGTATATGTATGTGTTCATTAGAAGTTATATTATGGGTATTCACGCTTTGATGCAACTTTGTGCTACGTACACTTTTCCTACGATTCTTTGTAATGGAGAGTGAACGCACCCAATCTTGATTGCATTGCAAAATAGAACTTATGTCAAAAAAGAGGCCAAGTGCGAGTCGGACTCGCCCATGAAGGGTTCCGTAGCAGCAAGTAACATAATATAAAAGTTCTTGTAGTTCGTTGTAACTTTGATCGATGTTTTAATAATAGTGTATTTTTTTAAAATTAAGTTATTGATAAGTTAACATTATAATTAGGTACCTAAATGATGGGATTTAGATCTAACTATATGCGAGCCCACATAGGCTTGTGAATGAAAGGTAAATTGCGGTTTACGATTTATGACGTATTAAAAAGAAACTACTTACTAGATCTCGTTCAAACCAATTTTCGGTGGAAGTTTCCATGGTAATGTACATCATATATTTTTTTTAGTTTTATCATTCTCTTATTTTAGAAGTTACAGGGGGGGGACACACATTTTACCACTTTGGAAGTGTCTCTCGCGCAAACTATTGAGTTTAGAAAAAAATGATATTAGAAACCTCAATATCATTTTTGAAGACCTATCCATAGATACTCCACACGTATGGGTTTGATGAAAAAAAATTTTTGAGTTTCAGTTCTAAGTATGGGGAACCCCCAAAATTTATTGTTTTTTTTCTATTTTTGTGTGAAAATCTTAATGTGGTTCACAGAATACATCTACTTACCAAGTTTCAACAGCATAGTTCTTATAGTTTCGGAAAAAAGTGGCTGTGACATACGGACGGACAGACAGACAGACAGACAGACATGGCGTTCCGTTTTTGGCCATTTGGCTACGGAACCCTAAAAATCAGCTGTCCGAAATGTCAAAAAATAAAACAGGAATAAAAATGCCGCGGAATTCAGCCAAACGTGAATTAACTAATTGATAATTTGATAAACGAATATGTTATGTGTATTATACTTACCCTATGACACTCGCCCGTCTTATACTTACCGTGGTCATCTTTTACACTCGGCACTGTGAAAGCTTTGATCGAGCTTGGCACGTAAGCCCTCTCGCTTGATTCTTAGGAGGTAATTGTTCTCTTCTGAATAAAGCAGTCATATCGTTCGGACGTGTTTTTTCAATCCTGACAACTACGTATGTTATTTCATATATTTGTATTTCATTTCTATTTCATCTTTTAATTCGTTGTTTTTCTATTTCCAGTTGCTTTAAACTTTTGTCCTTCTCTATTTCCATTCTTCTCAACTCCATTTCGTCCAGCAATCCAGCGCCACTCCTCAGCTTTTTTATAAGAAAGTTTTAAGTGTCTCACTTTCCATCGCACACGTTGCATCAATTCAGGTCTTTTCAATGCATCTTTTATAATAGAATTGTGCCGTGGGCTTCTAAAGTAGAATCTAAAGTAAATTTTCACAGCACTTGAAAAATAAACCTAAACCAACCTCAAAATCTCTTTCATCTTGCATGAAATGAAGAATTTTTACAATCTCCTGTTCTGTCCATTTCTTGTTGGGTTTTTCTTTAATTTTTCCGGTTATTTTCTTGTTTTCCATCTTTTTGTTACTTTCGTTTTTCGTTTATAGCAACTAAATAGATTCCGAAACATAAAATGAACTAATTCAAATTTATTTGACACACATCAGCTGATTTCTCTATGCAATCTTGCAATATTGCAAGGCCTGTTTGCAAGAGTCTAGTCTAGGGTATTGCAAATTTGCAAAGGTATTGTAGATTGCATTTCTTCAGAGTTGTTGTATCATTGCACATTTATGCTACGATACACCGGATGCAAGGGTGCAAGGCCTATTTGCACCAAAACGTGAATACCCTTATTAATTGACTGATCTAGGAATATTTTATATAATTCTGATAATTCTTCTGAGCTTAATATTTGTTTAGAAATAATATTTAGTTTGGCAAAAATAATTGCTTCTGCTATATTGCTTAAATGAAGATTTGGAATATCAATATCGTAGTTAATTTGATTAAGGAACTGCAAGTGTTGAAGAAAGTGATTTTTACTTTTGATTTGGTTATTAACATTATTGAAGAAGTTTCGAATTATTTCTTGTTGTTCATTTATGTGGGCCGTAATGTTCTCGAATCTCTCGATAATTTTGGTATTTAAAATAGTTTGCTTATTTAATTCAAATTTAAATTTTCCTTTTCTGCATCATTAGCGTCCATGTTGCCAGTGATTTGCTTAATAATTGTTCCTAATGCCTAATCCCATACAAAACCAGACCAACTAACCAAACCAAAAATATCTGCAGCTCTGTCATTCGTATTGCAATTCCATCACCTATCTCTCTCATTTTGGTCAACAGCCGCTAGCTTTTTCCTCTGTGTGTGTTAAACCATTTGGCGGTGCCACATGCAATTAAGCACATTTAGTACAGGTCAATACTCGAAAAGTTGCAAAGTCAAAAATAAATTGATGTTAAATCGGTTGTTGTGGTTTGCCGGTAAAGAGTGCCAAATATTTGTGTCATAATAACCATCAAAAACATACAATGTAAAAAAATGCCAAGTCTCACAACGCAGTTCTTCTGCCGTAAAAAGTTGTGAGATCTTATGTAAAACCAAGTCAGTTATATTAGTTAGTGTCTATGGAAGCACCTATTCAACAACTTTGTTATAAATTGTTATCTAATCAATTACCTATCAACATTTATAGTGACCGTATCAATATTAGACATCTTTATTTCTATAATAATTATAATTACTTGGCAATTGCACGGCCAGTATTTTAATTAGTAGAATAAGTTACCGTGCAATTGCCAAGTAATTATAATTATTATAGAAATAAAGATGTCTAATATTGATACGGTCACTATAAATGTTGATAGGTAATTGATTAGATAACAATTTATAACAAAGTTGTTGAATAGGTGCTTCCATAGACACTAACTAATATAACTGACTTGGTTTTACATAAGATCTCACAACTTTTTACGGCAGAAGAACTGCGTTGCGAGACTTGGCATTTTTTTACATTGTATGTTTTTGATGGGATCTCATTTCTTTTTGTTAGGTCATCCTCCTTTCTTTTTTCTCGGGTAATATATCTTGTCCGTCAGCTACTGATTTTCCTAAAGCCCACTCCCTGTCTCTATTGATTTTTCTCAGATGCTTTAATGTATTTTTCATTTACTATAATGCAATTTTGGGATTTTTCTTTTTTTTCTTCCTCTATGGGCTTAACATTAACTAAAATTCAAAATTTGAACAAACTAATCGATTTGGCGGGGGCGGCGGCCCACCAAGTTGAATATTTTTTGTAAAGGCGGTATGTCGATCTCTAATAGTTTGGTTGGGCTCTTGTGTTTTCTAATCAGGGTCACCAGGTACTCCAGATCTTCGATTATCCAAATTTTTATAGTTTTCCCTTTATGTGGCCATTAAACCCTACCTCTGTACCAAATTTCAGCTCTCTGAGTTTATGGGAAGTACTAGTTCTATTCTGATGATCATGAGTGAGTGAGTGTGTGTCATAAATGCGAAACTTTGCTTTCGCTTAACTTCGGAACTAAATGACCTACAGACTTGAAATTTTGGATTTTAAGTAACTATATGATTATAGCTTACTGGATGACGAAAATTTCTGCGTTCTGGTCTTATCCAGAGGTTCTCAAATGGGGGCCTGAAAATGCGGCGAAATGGTTCCAGTAAAGGATGGTACGGCAGTGTTTGCTTCGCGCTTGACTTGGCGGGGGCACTGCCGGGCCCCCAAATTATATTTTTATTACAAAATGCCCTTTTATTGGACCGGTAAGTGAAGCAGTGGCTGACTGACATTTCACAACTACATTGCTAACATGTATACCTACAAACTTGATTTGTCAGCAGTTGGTTTTTTGGTTTTGGTTTGGTCTGGTTTTTTATGGAGATTAGGCATAAACCGTTGATCAATCCTCTTTTACTTCTAGTATTTGGGGAAAGGGATTTCAATTTCTGGTCTAAATCATTTAATTTAATTTTAGTAGTTCTTAGAGTACTCAGTGTTCCGTCGGTACCCTCGTATTTATCTATACTTGCTCTAATTTTATCAATACTCTCCTTATACGTATCTAATCTGATAATATGAAGAAAGTTGCTGTATCCTTGTATGATTCTCGCTTTTCCCAGGTTCATTGGTAAAACTCCCTTACTGTCTCGTAAGTCGTGTATGTCAAGTCTCTGTGCGGTTGTTAGTTTGAAATTTTCGTTTCTTTTTAATTTTTGATTTATGTAATTTTTGGTTTTTGTTAGTTATTATTAGCTGTGTTTTTTTCACATTTGTTCCGGTTGTAGGTTTAACAGGAAATTTTGCATTGAATTGAAATTTTAAAGACTGTCCCGTATTAAAGATTTTAAAATTTGCGAGAGCGCATCAATTTGCCATGATATTTACGCATACAACCTTCAAACCCTTAACCAGATAAATTTTTGGGTTGCTATTTGACGTAAAATAGGTATAAAATCCAGGCAACTTGATTTTTTTTTGCCAAGCCAAAATTTTTTGGCAACAGCATACGGGCCTCAAACCTAGAACCGGAACAAATGTGAAAAAAACACAGCTACTGTCACTTTATTATTTTTCTTGATTTTTTGTTTGCTAAATCTAGGTGTTAGTTTATTTCTGCGACACTCTTTCCTAAATATTGTTTCTAGTTCATTAAACGTTTCAGGTTCCTCTCGGGATACGTTAAGATGCTCTATACGTTTGTTAATTAAATTTTCTACTTCTTTTTTAATCGATGGATATAATTCAGATTTATACTGGTTGAGCTTTATTAAGTAATCGTGTTCGTTGTTGAATTTAATAATTTTGTTGAATTGAAAGGTTCTAGCGGTGAAAAGTTCGAATGGGGTGTGTTTCGTTGTGGAGTGTATAGCGTCGTTATAACTAATTAATGTTTCATTTAAAATTTCATCGTGGTCCAAGCTATAATCTTTCACTTTGCATTTATTGAAAACTAGCTGACCCGTGCCCACTTCGCAGGGCGTCAACCATTTTTACTTGTGATGAAATTATCTTGTGTGGTTCTTAGTACTGAGTATTTAGGATTTATTTTATGTTTATTTTATTTCTTGTTGGCTACATTCATCCTATTGACAAATGATGCATCTTGTAAAAGTTTCCCAAGCGATCCATTTTTACGTATGGAACGTACTGACTGTTGTTCCAAAATCGGGGAACAAAGCGCGAGCCCGCGAAGAATATGCGAAACGGCTTCATTCTTAACGTTCGCACCCGTCGCGGCTTTCGCACGCGAGCTTTACAGAGTAGTCCGATTTTGATGACTCTTTTTTTATTACATTATAGCTGGGTTACCCGGTTTCACCCGGTATATTATAAGTACTACTTAACTTCTTAATTAAAGATCCTTGAAATGTTCGACTTTCGTAAAAAATTTTATGACTTATGGTCGCTATATTGGGTCCGCCATTTTGAATTTCCAAATTTTAATAGTAGATTCGAAATTAGTGATATCAAAATACCCGTAGTACTAAGGGCGTGTGCCAACTCAGCTATTCAAAAGTAAATTTGTATGGGAGATTGCTTTTCAGCTTACTAATTGATTTTCGAAGGTTTGGGTCTTAGGAAAAAACAGCTCTGAAATTCGCTTTTCGTTGACAATTACTTACTTTTCATTTGAATTTCAAATATAGCATTTATCAAATTAAATGGAAACGAACAATGAGCAATAAAAGGCTGCTTTTTTTTCAATTTTAAATATAACCGAAAAATGTTCGAAAAGGAAAAGTATTCGAAAAGTTGAATTGGCACACGCCCTAAATTTTACTTAAATTCGTTGAAGTTCGAAAATTGTTGGACGCCATATTGGATTCGCCATCTTGCATTTCCAAATTTCGAGCTTAGATTCGCAATTAGCACCTCCAAAATCCCGCAAATACTAATTTTCATGGCAATCTTTTGATATTTACAATTTTTGACCGCCATCTTGGGTCCGCCATTTTGAAACCCCCGAATAAATAATAGCCTATGTCACCCGGGGATAGTGTAGCTTCCCAACGGTGTTACAATTTTTGGCCGCCATCTTGGGTCCGCCATTTTGAAACCCGCGAGTAAAAAGTACCCTAAATTTTAAGTCGGGATGTGTAGTGCCTTCACTTAAAAATGAAAATAATGGGACCAAATTTTAAGGCGTGATTGAGTAACAAACATATTGGGTCCGCCATTTTGAATTTTCAAATTTTGTTAGTAGATTCGAAATTAATGGTATCAAAATACCCGTAATACTAAATTTCACTTAAATTCGTTGAAGTTTGAAAATTGTTGGTCGCCATATTGGATCCGCCATCTTGAATTTCCAAATTTCGAGCATAGATTCGCAATCAGGAGATCAGAAAACCCCCGAATACTAATTTTCATGGCAATCCTTTGATATTTACAATTTTTGACCGTCATCTTGCGTTCGCCATTTCGAAACCCCCGAATAAAAAATAGCCTATGTCAGCCGGGGATAGTGTAGCTTCCCAACGGTGAAAGAATTTTTCAAATCTGTCCAGTAGTTGCGGAGCCTATTCATTACAAACATACACACATACACACAAAAATACAAATCTTTCCTCTTTGATTCTATAAATTTCGGTAAGGGTGCCATGAAGCCTTTGTACTGGAGAATTGCTAGAAATTTGTTGAAAGGAAGTTATGTGCAGCTTATTTTCGTATTGATCACAAAACTCTTTAAAAATATTAGAAGTGAATTCCGCTCCTTGGTCTGTTACTAATTTAGATGGGACACCGTGAAGACTCATGAAATTTTGTATGGCTTTGATTATGTTAAGACTGTTTCTTGCTGTTAAGGTATAAGCAGCTGCAAATTTTGAAAATTTATCTATGAGGGTTAGTATTTGTTTGCCGTTTATGGTATATATATCGGTATGTACTATATCCAGAGATTTTAACGGGACTTCAGGTGTTATAAATTTACGCTTCGAAGGTTTCCTATCGTATTTTAATGTATTGCATGTTTGACAGTTGTTTATGGTTTGTGTTATTTTATTTTTCATAAATGGGAAGTAATATGCTCTCTTTAGATGACTCAGAGTTTCGTTGATACCACGATGGTTGTTTTTTAGGTGGTAGTCGTTAATCAGTTGGTCCTGTTCGTCATTGTTTGTAATGTCCGTCAGTAATTCAGTACATCGAACAAGTTTAAATGTTTTATTGTTTGAAAAATGTTTAGAATAAACAGTCTGTACCAGTTTGACTGTGTCATCGTCAGTAAAAATAGCAGATAGTCGATTGGGAGTTAGATATTCCTTAAATATTTTTGTAATGTTTTCTTCATTGTATTCGGGAAGGCGAAATGTGTGGCGATGCTTATTTCGGCAAATTATTTGCAACGAACTGGGGGTATTTTATCCGTTTTGCTGAGAACTACCTGTAAGCTAAAATCGTTTAGAGGACGCTATGCGATAGGGATACCATCATTCATATTCCCTGTAGCTGAGTAAACTGTAGAGCAGGAAGATTGTTCTGTTACGTTGATTTCTATTGGGTTCGATGAGTTCGTTTTTGGAATTATTGTTCTGCTAAGTGTATCCGCGTTGCAGTTCTGTGTTCCCTTTTTATATACTATCTGATAATCAAATTCCTCTAATTTCAGACGCCATATAACTAATTTTGAATTTGGATCTTTTAGATTCATTAACCATGTTAATGGTTTATGATCTGTTACACTATCTGAAATTTGCGATAGAACAAATATGGTCTGAAATATTTTGTAGCCCAAACAATAGCCAAAAGTTCCTTTTCAATTGTTGAAAAATTTTGTTCTGAATCTGTCAAAGTTCTGCTTGCGTAACAGACTGGCCTATCCCTGCCAATCGGACCCTGTGATAAAATTGCTCCTATTGCAAAGTTGCTGCCATCGGTAGTTATTACGAAAGGCTTACTAAATTCCGGATATTGTAGAATAGAGTCATTTATAAGTAAATTTTTGCAAGTTTCGAAAGCAGGGGTTCCTTCAATCCCGACAAGAAGGTATTTAAGCACATCACCGTGAAAAGATCACGTTTTGCCTTTATAACATTAGGGTCACTCTCGTGAATTTGGACATGATTTGTCATTGTTGCTAACAATTCAATTACCTCGCTATAGAATCCTTCCACCATTTTATTGTACTGCCTAATGCAATGGAGGTCGCGTATAAGCGAAGTTTCGTTGCGTTTATCTGAATAATGCAGGATTAAATTTTTCTTAATCTGGCTCCAATCTAACAGGGTTCAATACATATTTAGAACCTCATTAGCAGGCCCTTCGATTTTGTTACGAATTGACCTTAAGAGCATCTTTCCGTAAGGTGTACACGATATTAAGGATCTAATTTCTTCCACGTTATTCAGAAATTCGTATTGTAAACGGGGATTACCATCGTATTTAGGCAAATCTTTAATTGCATCGGGTACGCGGAGTGAATTGAATAAATCAGTGGCAGTGATATTAACAGTATTATACTCGCGGTAGCCATAGCGGGTTGTAGATTTGAAATTGTTTCCGAATTTTCACTATTTTCACTAACTTCAACACTTTCCACTTCACTAATAGATTCTAATGATAAAAACTTTCTTAGGCTAGATGCTCTTATATAGGGTTTTGGTCTATTTTTACTCCTATCTTGTGGCATGAATTTGGATTAAAAATTCTAATTTGATCGATTAATCTGTCTATATGTACTCTATCCTATCGTATATAATTTCGTTTAAAAAAAATATCTAAATTTCTTGGCTTACGTTATTACTATCAATAAAACTACGATGATCATCTCTCTAGTGTTATCGCAATGTTCCTTCGTTGAGCCCTGTTGAGACGTCTCCGATGTGCGATATTCACTCGCAGTTGCGGTGTTCCCACGATGTTCTCTCGTTGAACCCTGCTGAGAAAGTTGAGTGTTGAGATGCGGTTCTTCGTTGCTGGTCTCGAGTCGTCTTCAGCTGATTTTCCCTCGCTGGACCACAACACGTTTTGGACACAGCACTATGTAGTTATCTGTTCAATATACCGTTGAACCGACGCGAAAAAAAATCGATAATCCGTCGATAAATAGCGTCGCGAAACTACTTTATGAAATCCGCCCCGACTGCGCCAGTAAAGTTACTTTACATTGGTTCATATAAAAAAAATTTAAAACCCGAAATTTGTTATTCGGAATTTTTATTCTTCGATTTCGGTACAACCTCACAACTTGACTATTCACTCCGAACTCGCTAACTGACTTTCCCTACGCTTTTATCCTATTCAACAATTTGCTGATACAACAAGTCAATGATTCCTATATTGCTGAGGTAGCGTCTACAAAATTGACACCGCTTCTTCGGCTATTGCAAAATTGGATGAGTTGGGAATTTGGGAAATTGGAAGAAATGAGAATAAAGAAATGGGAATGACCTTAGGCGATGGTCGTGACTAATGACCTTAGGCAAGGGCCGTAGATGTAGATGTAGATTTTGAGAGGTTGAGCATAGAGCTCGGTACTCAGACCGTATGGTCCATTGTACGTGCCTCGTTCGCGAAGTCTGCCATCCGTTTTATTGTCGTCGTCCTTCGTGAGTCGCCAGACGTTTGGTTCGTTTAGCGAACTTCAGCATTTCGGACAACGTTATGTTTTGCAACTCGTTTGTCGCAATAATATTAGCGCCAAGTAGTGCTCTTCTTTCGCTGAAGTGAAGAGGACATTCACTTAGGAAGTGAATGGCCGTTTCGTCTTCGAGGCCGCACTCACACAGAGGTGATTCTACCTTTCGTAACTTGTAAAGGTGCCTGTTGAGCCTACAGTGTCCTGTTAAGAGACTAACTGTAAGGCTTAGATCTTGTTTTTTGCAGTTTAGTAGCCACTTTGTGATTTTGTGGTTGCTCTGCTTCATGAAGACTTTCGACTGTTGACAGTCTAGTCTTCCTGCCCATATCCGGTTATGTTCGGCCTTTGCCCACTCCTCGATTAGACGAGCTGTGTAGGAGGGCGCAAGGCCCAGGCTAGGTTCTGGACCAATAACCGGCGCTGATGAGCCTTGTTTGGCCAGCTCGTCGGCTCGTTCGTTGCCTAGGATATCACTGTGTCCTGGCACCCAGATTAGCATTACATCATTCGTTTCTGCTATCCTGTGCAATGCTTCCTTGCATTCTCCGATTAACTTGGATTTGGTTACGAAAGAGTCCAGCGCTCTTAGTGCGGCCTGACTGTCTGAGAAGATTATGCCATGACTGTGTTTTATGTCTCTTTCCCAGATCTCATAGGCGCTTAGAGCTATCCCCATAATCTCTGCTTGAAAGATTGTGGTATAGGACCCGAGAGGTCTGGAGATACTCGTGTTCACTGTTTCTCCGTACACTCCCACGCCTGCCGACTTGTCCTTTAGAGACCCATCTGTATACCAAATGGATTTGTTCTCCATTGGCAGCCTTTGAATGAGGTTTTCATTCCATTCTTCCCTTTTTGGGAATACTATAGTGTAACGTTTATTCAGGGACACTTCCGGAATTTGCCAGTCCGAGACCATTTGGAGGTTAGGATTGACCTCCAGAAGTCTCTGCCAAATTGTGGAGTGGCCCTTGGTCATGTTTGTCTTCGTCAATTTTTTACTATAAAATAGACGGAGCGCTGTTTTCATCGCCTCCTGTTTGATGAATATATCTAGAGGAGTTAGAGAAAGTGCAACTTCTAGTGCTGCAGTAGGAGTTGTTCTCATGGCTCCTGTTATTGCCAGACATGCTGTTCTTTGCACTTTGCTTATTGTTTGTAGGGCGGTACTGAGTTCCACTCTGTGCCACCAAACTATGGCTCCATAGCATAAGCTTGGTCTTATCACGGCCGTGTAGATCCAGTAAATAATTTTGGAATTCAGACCCCATGTGGAGCCACAAGCCCGCCTGCATTGCCACAGAGAAGCGACAGCTTTACTCGTTTTGTAATCTATATGTGGCTTCCAGCTTAGTTTATTGTCGACCGTGACACCTAAATATTTAACGGTCTTGGACAATTTTAACTCCTTTTCGAACAATCTGATGGGTTTTATACCCACCAGTTTTCTCCGTTTAGTGAAGAGTAGTGCAGATGCTTTATCTGGGTTGACAGACAGGTTGTTGCATCTGCACCATCTTTCCACTACTAATAGTGCCCTTTGCTGTAGTTCGCAGATGGTGTCGAGAAATTTCCCCCTGATCAGCAGTGCAATATCGTCCGCATAAGCCACTGTGTAGCAGCTCGTGCGTTCCAGCTCTGCTATCAGGCCATCAACGACCATGCACCACAGCAAAGGGGATAGAATGCCTCCCTGGGGGCAGCCTTGCTTAACTACTCTTATCGTTTCGTAGTTTCCTACTTTGGTCGAGATTACTCTGCTTTCCAACATATTGTTGACCCAGACTGTCAATGATTCATCAACACCATGTTCTCTCAAGGCCGCTGCCATCGATTTGAAACTGGTGTTGTCGAAGGCACCTTCTATGTCTACGAAGACCCCTAGCGCATATTCCCCTTCCATCATGGCCTTTTCCGTGTAGGCCACTACCTGATGTAGGGCGGATTCAGTTGACTTCCCTTTTTGATACGCATGTTGCTTCTCGTGAAGGGGGAAGTTTCTTCAGCATGTGGATCTAATAAAGTGATCCACTATCTTTTCCAAAGTCTTTAACAGGAAACTGGTTAAAGTTATTGGACGATATGACTTTGCAAGTTTATAGCTGCTTTTTCCCGGTTTGGGGATAAAGATTACTTTCGCATCTCTCCAGCTACGCGGTATATAACGAAAGGCTAGTGAGGCTGCGTAAATCTTTACAAGGACTCGGCTGATCACCCCTAGTCCCTCTTGAAGGGCCGTAACTCGCGTCGGTCTCTGGGTAACAGCAATATCAACGTTTATCAGCGCTGGGCTCAAAGTGCAAGCCACTTTAAACTTATTGACAGCCGTGAAAAACTGATAATGACAGTTTTGACATTTCCACCTTCTCGATTTGTGTTTCAAACTCCGATATTCCTTCTTACCTTAAAAACTCACCATGCCTTTCTCGTTTGGTATTTACAGAAACGTATCAACTCAACTTATAGAGTTAGGCATGGTGAATTCGCTTGACGTCACAGAGTAGATAAGTTTTTCAAATAAGATACAGAAACGGGCTGCTGATGGGGCTTTCCACACGAGCACTCTTGAGAGTGCTACCAACCGGTTTTCTGGGCAAGAAGCAAAGTTTACTGTGTTGTTATATATTGGATATATGTATAAAAGTTGGATATCTTTAATTTTATCTGAACCTTTTTGAATAAAAAGAGCAAGATTGTAAAGTCGGTATACGGGCGAAGTTTTTACGTGATAACGTCTTTTTTGTGTTATAAGTTTTTTGGAACAAAGGATTAAATGAAGATTACACTTTTAAATTCATAAATCACGTTTTCGAGGATGCCTTTCAAGCGGACCGATTACGCATGAGTGGGAGAGAGAGGTCCAGCGAGCCTCTTTCTCGAATGCTGCGCGAGCATCGTGACGTGACCGGACGTTAGTGGCTTCGTTACGGCTTTTCGTGAATGCCCCCGAGCTGCATCGATTTATAAGACGTAATCACGTCAAAAATGAATTCTTTATTTTGAATTAAAACATTTACTCAAGTTGGAGGTTAAAATTCCCGCTAAACACATTTGACAGTTTCCTGAAATTGTTCAACTTTTTTCTAATATTTATATTTAATTTAAGAATTGAAACATTTATTCAAGTTGGATTTATTGTGAAACTTAATTTTATCTTGAATTTTAATTTTTATTTCCTTGCGTGGTGTTAGGTCGGTTCGGTTTGTTTGTTTGGACACATTGTTTTGACAGGTTAGAGGTTATAATTCGATATCTTAATTGTTTACACAGCTATATCTTAATTGTTTGAAATATCAATGTAGAATTATTTACCTTTATTGTATTTGTTGTAAGAGACGAATCCAATCACTTCACATTTTCACAACACAATCAGTTGATGATACCTTAACTGCACGTGTAAACTTATTGAGACGCTTTCTTTCTTTTGCTCCGACGCTAAGAACGGTTGAGTGGGAGTGAGACGCGAGGCCCACACCGGTCCAGCGTGCTTCTTTGTCGAATGCTGCGCGCGCATTGTGACATGACCAGGCTCTTTACCACGTTTTCGAGGATGCTTTTCAAGCGGAGCGGTTACGCATGAGTGGGAGAGAGAGGTCCAGCGAGCCTCTTTCTAGAATGCTGCGCGAGTATCGTGACGTGACCGGACGTTAGTGGCTTCGTTACGACTTTTCGTGAATGCCCCCGAGCCGCATCGATTTATAAGACGTTATCACGTCAAAAAGGAGTAGCTTTTGAGTGCAATTGTTTTATATATATTCAGTCGACGTCAGACCACGGCGTAGTACGGTTGTCTTGTTGAGCGTTTGAAAAGTTTGCTACTAAAGTTTTTGGATCCAGGACCAGCTAACTGGGAAGAGGTGACAACCCCATCAGCGATAGGCGGGAGCCGATCACCGGTCTGCTGCAGCAACCCACCTAAACCCAAGACAATCCCGGAAAAGCTTACATTCATCACCATCTCATCCTTCACAATCATCGCTGGAAGAAGCTCCCCTGGGAAGAAATAGTTGCAATCGTGAAAGCTTAATAGACGGGAGCCCCGGGCTCCGGCTGTCAGCAGTGGCAGCTCGGCCACGAGCGCTGGCGGGCAGCTTTGACAACATTGAGGGCTCCATAGCTGAAAACTCCACGAGTGATTAGGCAAAACAGCGGACACTACCGGACGAAAATTTTACAGGTACCCCACGGTCAGAAACTTCCCTATAAATAAACTAACGTCTACACTAACAAAAAACAAAATCCTTAACTAAAAATTAACGACACTAATCGAAATGGCGGCTGCTTCGGCAGGCGCCAATCGTTTTGAGGAACTGGAAGGGCCTCTGCGCCTGACCAAGACCGCTAGAAAAGCCGCCAAGCGATCCGAAGCTCCTACTTCGCTCCATGACGAGCTATTCCCCACCCTCCCCAAAAAACGGGCCCAAAAACTAGGCTCCAACCAACCTAAATATATAACCATCCAAACAGCGGAAGGTTCTGAAAAGAAACTCAGAGATTTCAATCAGTTTCTAATTCGAAAAGGTGTTGATGCCGTAAGTACCAAATTTACCTCGGCAAGCTACTTACGGGATGGAGCTCTTCTCCTCCTGGTAGATGGCGAGGACATAGCAGAACGCTTTTTCAACCAGAAGAAGATTGCGGGTATTCCCGTTACTGCGGCCTACAACGGCACCCTCAACTCCGTCAAATGCACTGCTTTCTCCCCTGACTTCCGTTCCATGAACCAAGAGGAACTTCTAGAAGGATTTCGTGACCAAAAAGTCACTGAAGTGGTTCAAATCACTAGACCGGGGGAAACAAGCGGAAGTAGAGTACCAACTGGACTCATTATCCTTACTTTCGATCTTTATAAGCTACCGAGGGAGATAAATGGAGCCTGGACCAAAATCCAGATCCGAGAATACATCCCGAATCCCATGCGATGCCGTAGATGCCAAAAGCTTGGACACACCACTAAATGGTGTAAAGAAGAGACTGGAATCTGTGCCACTTGTGGGCTTCCCAGTCATGAAGGGACACCTTGTTCAAGGAAATTCTGCGTCAACTGCAACGCAGAGGGCCACGAATCCTCCAGCCAAACATGCGCGGAGTATATTAAACAAAGAGATATACTCACAATACAAACTAGAAACCGCTGCAGTAGGTATGAAGCGAGGAAACAGTATTACGCCCTGAACAAGCCTCTAGAAAAACCATCCTTTGCGCAGATAACCAAGGCCACCACATTCTCTTCTGCTAATACCCCAACACCCGCTACCCCCAGCACTACGGATTCCGCCAAAAAAAAGATTACTAACCCCACTAACAGAACAACATC
This sequence comes from Machimus atricapillus, assembly GCA_933228815.1. Classification (NCBI taxonomy): domain Eukaryota; kingdom Metazoa; phylum Arthropoda; class Insecta; order Diptera; family Asilidae; genus Machimus; species Machimus atricapillus. The sequence continues at coordinate 11,644,456 of OW121788.1, forward strand.
AACCCCAACATCCCCACCTAAATCCTTACCTGTGAAACCCCCAACAAATAACACCTCTAACACTACAAATGATACAATCACTCCTAATAACACTAACACAACAGATAATAACCAACTAACGTCACCTACAAATACAATAAATGCAATGGCTCAAGCTACCCTTGAAAAACACCCTGTACTATATTTAACCCCAACCTCCAAGAAAGTGATAAGTACCCTTTCCGATAGTCATTTTAACCTAGACTTCGCGGTAGAAGACAATTTCATTGCCGCATCAGGACCGCACATCTCCGTACAGATGCAAAATACAGACCTACCCATTGATCCAATGGAATCGGACTTTAATTTTGCATCAGTCTCTACGTTCACCACTCTCAGCGATCGGGAATCCGAAGATTCGATGTAAAGAGCCATGACACAAAGCAACTCTCATGCCCGTCTCTCCATGCAGAATATCACTATTCTGCAATGGAACATACGTGGGCTATATAACAACTTTTCACACTTAGACCTGTTAATTGCCCGATACAGCCCTAAAATAATCCTGCTTCAGGAAACAAACATCCGGTCAGATGAACAGCCTGACAGTTTGAGGGCTTATAATTTTTTTGGAACCAATTCCGACAAGGAAAATAGACGAGGCGGAGTAGCTGTTTTGACTCACAACTCTCTTCCGGCGTACCAGCTTGCCCTGAACACCCCCTTATTGGCATGCGCAGTTGTTATTAACTCCCCTGAGCCTCTCGCACTGGTTTCTATGTACCTCGAACACGGACAGGAGACCACAGTTGACGACCTTAGATCCCTGTCGGCTCAACTACCCGAAAACACCATTTATGGTGGAGATTTCAATGCCCACAGCCCCGAGTGGGGAGGTGGTCATTGGAATCTTAGAGGGCGACGGGTGGCGGATTAGATCGACGGCTTCCCTCTGTGCATCCTAAACGACAATTCTCCTACGTTGGTCACGTATTCGGGCTCCTACTCGGCGATAGACCTCACCCTCGCCCCGCCACACCTTGCTCCTCGACTAGAGTGGTTTACCCACTCGGACCTGGAAGGAAGTGACCACTTCCCAATTATTGTAAAGTCGAGCTTTCAGACAGCAAGTAGCAAGGCCGCGGTCAAATTTATAGAGAGCAGAGCCGATTGGGATAAATATAGGGAACAAATAAGGTCAGAGGGCTTTCTCCGACCAACTACCAACAACATCAACAAAGAGGTTGCCCAAATAACCAGAATTATAAGGACAGCTGCAAATGCCAGTATCCCTAGCTCCTATCCCATTCCAAGATCCCAACCAGCTTGGATGAACGGCAACTTTCTCAGTCGAATCAGGGACAAAAACAGAGCGTGGAAGCTTTTTCAAAGGCACCCCACACACCAAAACTTCCGTGAATACCGAAGACTATCGGCCATCGCCAAAAGGGAGATTAAGGAATCTAAGCGAACATCCTGGGCCAACTTCGCTAAAACCATAGACCCCAACCTTAATCTCTCCGAGGCATGGAGAAAGGTTAAGGCCCTGTCTGGAAATCGTCAGGCAAGCTCTCTCGCCAACCTTACGGTTGACCAGAGACTCTATTCCAACTCTCAGGAGATCGCCAACCACCTGGCGCAATCTTGGACTGCCTACTCCAGCGACGCCAACTTCTACAGTGAGCAGATTCGAGCCAAATCTGCATGGTCATTCTCGGACAAGCCCTACTCACCTGACCCGATTAGACACCTTTCCCACCCCCATCTCCTTTCATGAACTAAGCGCCACGCTTGGTAAATGCAAAGGAACAGCCCCTGGACACGACAGGATCACCTACGGGATGATTAAGGAAACTCCGGTTTTCTTCAAGGAGAGAATTCTCTCCCTATTCAACAACGTCCTCAAGAATGGCCGCTTTCCACCGGCATGGAAAAACGCAATTCTCATTCCCATGCGTAAGAGGAAACCTGTCAATAATGGTCAGTTATCGCCCAAGGACCTGCGTCCAATCTCGCTAATCCCATGTCTCTCGCGCCTTCTCGAAAAAAATTTAAGCCAGCGTTTAGCTAACCTGCTGGAGAACATTCTCCCCAGTCAAATCCATGGCTTCAGAAGGTATCGGGGCACCACCTCGCTCCTTCTGGAACTCGAACATGAGATCATGGATACACTTTCCAGCAAAAGAGAACTCCACCTCCTCTCCGCTGACATAGAGAAGGCGTACGATAGAGTATGCGCGAACGTAGTCGCTGACCAGCTCCAGGTTTGGGGCGTTGATGAGCCGTTCATCCGGGTGATAATGAGCTTCCTTTCTGCGCGGACGGTACAAGTGAGAGTGAATGGCTTTTTATCGTCCAGAGTCCCGATATCAAATGCCCTACCACAAGGATCACCATTCTCCACGAGCTTATTTAATACATACATGTCGACACTTACTCCCAGACTACAAGACATAGACGGACTACAATACTACATTTACGCAGACAACATACTGATGACCACAAAAACGAACCTCCCAACTGAACAGATGAGACGAGCCATGACAGCCCTAGATATCTGGTGCTACCGAACAGGAGCTATAATTCCCCAAGATAAGGCCGAACTGATTACCTTTTCAAGGAAAAGGAATCCTAGGCTGCGGACACTCACCATCGGGGATGTCGAGATCACGGCTAAGCGGCAGCAAAAAATCCTGGGCATAATGTTCAACAGCAGAATGTACTGGGCGGACCACTGTAAGATTATAGCAGATAAAATACTCAGGACCAACAACCTCCTACGGGCAATAGCGGCCAAACACAACGTAGCCCCCATACATGCCATGGTCCATATTGCCAACACCCTGCTAAGAGGATACTCCAGCTACGGGCTCCCCTTCTTGGGACCACTGCAAGAAGAAATTTAGGACACATCCAGGTGGCAATCAACAAATGCCTGAGGACCGCATTTGGAGCGCTTAAATCAACCCCTACCAACGCACTCTGGATCGAGGCAGGTCTACGGCCCATTAAGGAGAGAATTGCAGCGTCCCAAGCAAAACTCATCGCTCGCAACTGGCTGGACAATGAAAGACCGCACTACTCCACCCTTAGGCACCTAACGGATGTTCCAGCCAGAAGAAGATCAACATCCGCAATCAGGGTGGCTCTGCAACTAGTTGTAAGTTTAGGTTTAAATCTTCCAGATCCTACAGTCCTTTCCCCTCCTCCCGAACTCAGACACCCCATGAACTCCCAGATCCAATACATAACAATTAACCGGCCCCACAACAAGAAGAACACGAGCCGTTAGGAACTCCGCGCTAGACACCATGAGGATGTGGAAGCCAACCCGCACAGGTGTAAAATTTATACTGACGGGTCCAAAACGGACCAACAGGTGGCAGCAGCGATGGTGGTCTACCCGGCCCTGAGTACGGAACCATCAATTACAAAAGCCTATTACCTCCCACTTACTGCTTCGAGTTACGAAGCAGAGGTTTTTGCAATTTGGAAGGCTATCAGGTTCGCCTTGAATCTGGGGTCTCCTGCAATGGTATTCTCAGACTCGCTGGGAGGGTAAATGCGATTGCCAACGTCAAACCAATAGACCCACTCATCAAACATATCAAAACATTGCTCCAGAGTTCCAACGGCAATGTTAAGATAGCATGGGTCCCTGGACATGTGGGAATCACGGGCAACGAGGCGGCGGACCAAGCTGCAAAAGCTTGTCGCGGTGAAGACAGCAATATAGAGCCCCTACCAGCAGCTACGCATATATGGCGTTTCACCAAGGCCAAACTTAAGGAGCATGCCGAAGAATCCTGGAGGAGTTCTAACACCTTCCTGGCCTCATTCTGGACCTCCACCAGCACTCCAGCCTACTCACCAGATATATCAAGAGCGGAGGGTATCAAGATTTTTAGGATCAGAACCGGGCATACGCTGCTAACCCACCAACACCACTTCACCCGAGGCCCCAGACCGGGCTGCCTTCCATGTCAACGACCCCTTTCCGTGCGTCACATCTTGACAGAGTGTTCGATTACCAGACGAGCGTGTGGCGGATCCTTCCCTCCCCTCAGCGACATCCTGAACCCCGCAAATCCCACCGAAATCCTAAAACTCCTCTCCAAATTAAATATCCTACCCCACGTTTAGATTCCATAGCCCTACCTTACCACCCATAATCATTAAAAAAAAAAAAAAAAATTTCTTTTGCCCTAATCCCACCCATATAAGCACAGCACATGATAAGTACAATATATTTTATAATAGATCTAGTAATGTAATTAGAAATATAGGTAGGATAATACTAGTAGAATTAGAGGTAGATATAGTAATTAGGAGTAGACATGTAATATATAGCCTTAAGCGCCATATGGCCTGCGTTGCCGAGCGCGCTTTTATTCTATACTTTAGGTTAAGCCCTATATGTATATATGTTTAAATAAATAAATAAATTTTATATATAGTTGACACTATAAAAAAAATTAAATATCCAAACAACATCTACATCTAAAAGAAGTTTCACTTCAAACGTGAGCTTATGTGGATGAGGCTCACGTATTTTGTTTACTTTTCAGTTCGATCTGTTTTGAAAGCGTGTTTTTTTTTTAAACTATTATTTATTATATGTAGTATAGAAAGATTCTAGTTTTTCCAAGTAATTCAGAAATATAAAACAAAAAGTTACCCCATTACTCAAAAAGAGAGATTTGTGTTTGTTTCAAATCCGAATTCTCGTTTAAACTGCCTGAAATTGCCAAATAATGAATAAGGACGGCAATATTTTGAAATACGGCAAACACAATGAAACAAGAGTTCACCTATTACGGTGCGCTCCAGATCAAGCATTGGTTTTTGTGAGACTGTTGGTGCCAAGGCGCGGGTGCTTTTCGAATAAGAACAGGCAAAATGAAAATGCCCGCCTTACACATTGATCAGCATAGGAAGCAAATGAATTGTATGCTGAGCCGCTCTAGCAAAGACTATGGAAGCTACGCTACAAAGACTGTTCACTCCTGCAATTTAGATATTATCTTTTTTGACCTTGGTACCGTTATTCCTCCCAACCCCACAATTTTGCCAGAGGATGATGCACTGCTTGCATTTTGTTCGAAAGAGAAGAAAAATTCAGAGGCGGGACTTGGAATCTGAAGAAATTGGTAGAGTGTTACAGGGTGCCAGGAATTGCAGAGGAAATATAAAAATCCAACCAAAAGAGCCAGCCTATCAAAGGAAAGCGAACCGATCGCTAGCGCCTCACCATACAAGCTCATTTGCTTCCTGTGCTGATCTGGAGCGCATAAGAAAAGCTATGGAGAAAAATATTGTGTGGTTTTATGAAACCACGAAGCAACTGAAACTTTTTTCGGATCGTAGGCATTTAACTGAAAATTTTCGGAAAATTATTCGATTTAGGGTATTAAAATCGCGTTTTTCATCAACTTAATAATTGGAAAATGGGAATGATAATGGGAAATCAATAGTAGGCAAGGTATCCAACTAAGTATAAATTTTAATTTCAATCTGCGTATTAGAGAACGGAATACATAATAAATACAATCATTCAGATGATAGACGCTTTCAACCAAAGATTATCCACAATAAGATGCGACACTCTCTATACTAAGCAAAACCACTATTCCATATGCATTTCCGAAAACTTGGGGAAAATAAATTTCGCCTTAGATAAGGCAGCAAAGCACTACTGCCTACCATTCCTTAGGTAAATTCCCATAAGAGCAAACGAGGCAAAAGTAGGCAACCACTCACTGCTCACCTACAGTGCTTACGCTATAGAAAATAAATGTGACCACTTTTTTTATATGGAGTTTCGATTTTCATGCAATACCCATGTATGCGTGCGGCATGCATTCATGCAAGTTGATTGTGCGGGGCTCCAGCGGGCGCGTACAAAGTGGGCCTGATTCTCTCAGAGAAATTTTTTATCCCTTCCTTTGACATGAACTTCTTATTACTATCTACTTCTCGCAAAATTCTCAATTCTCGCTTTGGTGGCGGTGGCAAGGTCACTAAAATTTTAGCGAATATGTCATGAGTGTCGCATCTTGTTGTGGATAATCTTTGCTTTCAACGCTGTATCGTTGTCCATCACGATGAAGTGAACAAGAAAATTTACATCAATATACTGATCAAAACACACAAATACCGCGGAACACTTGCACGAATGAGTGAGAATATAAATGCTACACGGTCAGCTGATGCGAGCCATTGGCGCTGCCATATTGGCCGTGGCTGCTCTGCCGAGCGCCTTTCACTTTACCCCGTCTCCGCGGCACCCCTACTAACCGGCCGGATGTAATGCGACATGCGATAGAGATAGATGAACGAAAAAATTTGTGGCGATGATAATAAAGTTTCACTTTAAAAAATGTAAACAAACCGTATTTGTGTTCCCCTTCAATGTGTGTATTTATAGCGTAGCTTCCATAGTCTTTTGTAAAGGTTGCTTATGAATGTTACACAATACTATAGTGGGATATTAATAACAACAGGAATTTGATAAAATTAGTAGCGTGTATAGCATATGATATAATATTATTATATATGTAAAGATAAATGTTTTTGGGGAGAGTAAGACACGGGAATAAAATAGACTTCTTAACACTTCGACAACTTTATTGAGAGTGAACCAGAACAGAACAATGGGGTCAGTAAGGCAATTTGTTTTTACGGCTAAGGGGTGCCAACCTTTCAATTTAACTTGACGAACCTAGGGTAGGGTCACATCTTCTTACAGCTCGGCTATCCTGACATTCGAATTCGTCCTCGGATTCGGAGTCATCCGTGCAAGCACTTTCTTCGTCCGGAACAGCACACCACGGCTTCATTGCATCAGACGCGTACACTGATTCGAATGGTCGTTGATTTACTGGTGCTCCTGGAATATCCTTTAGTCGGTAGCGATCCTTGTCCAGAACTTCAGCAACTATATACGGGCCTTTGTATTTAGCATCAAGTTTTCTTGACTCGCCAGTAGAAATTGCAGGCCTTTCTATTAGAACCAGATCATTTTCCTTATACTTTCGCGGAGGTTTTCTTTTTTTGAATCGTAGTACTGCTTCTGTTGTCGTTGCGCTTTTTCGATGTTTTCCACGGACTGCTCTGATTTCATCCAAACTTAGTGGTGTAGGAGTGTCATCGTCTTTATGAAGCGTTAGTAGAATTTTGTTTTGCAATGGGTCTCTGAAAACCAAATAAGACCTCATGTGGGGAGCGTTTGGTTGATGCATTTTGGCTGGAGTTAATACCCCATTGAATGGCCCTTAACAGCGTGTCCCACTTTCTTTCACCATCTGCCATAGTCCGCAAAGAATTCAAAACCGTGCGGTTGCATCTCTCTATCTGGCCGTTTCCTCTCGAGCATCTAGCGGCGGTGAGAACATGTCGGACATAGTTGTCTTCACAATATTTTTTGAACTCTTTTGATGTGAAAGCCGTTCCGCGATCCGTTATAATCCGTGTGGGGGTTCCGAAGTTTAATGTGAGCGTTGAGGACCTTAATTGTTGCATTCGTTGAAGTGTTCTTGACTGCATGGAGGATGACGTACTTCGTGAATGCGTCTGTAATTCCTAGGATGTGAGTGTTACCCGCAGAACTCTTAGGGAAAGGTCCCAAATGGTCGACGTTCAACGTGTGGAAGGGGACGGCTACCTTTTCGATGCTGTGCATCTCACCCTCTGCTTTCCCAGCTGGCCGTTTATAATATGCGCACCTTATACACGAAGAAATGTAGCTCTTTGTTTTGCGTCTCATCTTCGGGAATCAATAATCGCGCTGCAAGTGTTGAAGCGTCCTTTCGAGTCCATGGTGCCCTATATCGTCGTGGCAGGTCTGGATGATTCGCCCAATCGCATTTCTCGGTACCACCCACCTTGAGCGTTTCCTACCTTTCGGAATAAGCGTCCATCCTTTAAGGCATAGTCGGCGTGTACTTGCTTTTCTTCGTTGTTGACAGGATCCATTTTCAAAATCGACAGTACATTAGCTAGCTTTTCGTCTTGCAATTGGATTGTCAAAAGCCAATCATCACTGCTTACATTAAGGGTAAATATGTTTAGGTCTGCTTCTTCGCTCACTCTTGCAGTATCATGAGGTTGTCTGCTTAAACAGTCAACATGCTGTATCAAACGTCCTTTTCGATATTCTATTTTAAATGTAAAGTCCAGCAGGGTAAGCCACCATCTGGCTATTCGAGGAATAATGTCCTTCTTCTTTGAGACCGCCCTAACTGCCTGACAGTCAGTGACAAGCGTAAAGCTTTTTCCCAGAAGAAAACTACGAAAACGTGAAAACGTTTCGACCACAGCCAACACCTCTAGTTCAAAGCTATGATATACACGCTTTTGCTCAGTCGTGCGTCTACTAAAATAGCTAACCGGGCGCAGCCTTCCATCAGGGTCCCATTGCAACAATATCCCAACAAGACCCGAGGCACACGCATCCGTGTGGACCTCGTGTTCCAAGTTTGGGTCAAATAACGTCAACACGGGCCGCGAAACCAAAATTTCCTTCAATTTGTTGAACGCGTCATCTTGACCCGCCGACCATGCAAAATCGTTACCCTTTTTCAAAAGATCAGTAAGAGGTCGTGCAATAAGACCATACTCCGGAATAAATTTTCGGAAATAGCTGGTAAGGCCGATAAATTGTCTCAACTCATGAACGTTCGTTGGCTTCTTAAAATCTTTAACAGCCCTGATCTTCAAATCACTAGGCCTTACACCTTCTGCAGACATTTCGTAGCCCAGAAATTCCACCTTAGTTTAAAAAAAAAACGAGTGTGCTTTAGACCACACGACTGAAGTAAAACTTCTTTAGCTCCATCTATATGTATGTATATATATATATATATATGTTTATATATGTATATATGAATTCTCCCGCGTGCAAAAATTAACTGTTCGTTTGCTGCCGCCGCCGGTGATTGTGGCGAATCGAGTTAAGTTCCCGAACCAGCGTCAACAGCACCAGCATCAGCATCAGCAGCAGCGGAGCGCCCCACGGGCCTCCACTCTACAGACACAGGCACCGCGCCGCGCCGCAGAGCGCGTCACCGAAATGGGGCCGCCCGCTGCTGTCGCTCGGCCCGATGGATACAACCAGATACGCCGAGCCTCGCCGCGCGACCGTCGAGCCCTCTATGTCCTCTGTGCGGGAGTGTGCGACGGTATGGTACCAACCAGGCCACAGTGTCACTTTAAATCGTAACACTTTTCCTAGGGCATTCACCAGTTTACTCCCCAAGTCAAGCGTGCGTAAAGAAGTTTTACTTCAAAAAATGGGACTTCTTCAATTTCAGAGTAAGATTCTCTTCCATTAGCAGGTTGAAAAATTCTTCCAACACCACAATTCCGTGTTCGAACGTTTTACATGGAATAAGAATATCGTCCATGTATACCACCAAACATCCTTTTTTCATTTTCCTTCCTAAACCGTTCATTAGACGTTGGAAATGAGAAGGCGCGTTGGACAACCCGAACGACATTCGACAAAATTGGTATTCAGCATCAGGGGTTACGAACGCTGTAAACTTTCGGGATTTTTCCGCTATTGGGATCTGGTAATACCCCGACGCAATATCCAACGCTATAAAGTAACGACTACCGCTCAGCTGCTGAAGCAAATCCTCGATAACGGGCAAAGGATGTCGATCCTTCAGTAATGTCATTAATTCTCCTGAAATCTATAACCATCTTGTCGTCTCCGTCTTTTTTCTTCACGAGAATTGCAGGAGAAGAGTATGCAGAATTTTACGGCTGAATTATTTTAGCACGAAGCAGCTCATCGACAATGACTTTAACCCTTTCACGTTGAGGGTACGATAAACGGTAAGGACGGGAACTGACCATCTCGGGTTTATTGAGTTCTAGCGTAAACTCGGAGCACCGGGAGCAACCCAATTCAAAAATGTTTTTGGCGAAACACGACCGATATTTATTTAATAAATTCAACACAACTAGTTTTTGCCTCTCGTTCAATTCACCGTAATTTACTTCGGGTGAAAGAATAGACTCTTTTGTATTACCGGAATTTTCGTTTCTTTCTACACCATATGAATGTTCGCTTTTAAGTTCGTTTTCGTTTGATGGGCCGCGACCGTAGTTAACACTTTCGTTTTTAAGTTCATTTTCGTTCGAACCGTTCGGATTAGCATCAAAATTTTCGTTTCTAAAGTCGTTTATGTTCGTTTCGTTTTCGTTTCCTTTTGATTTAATAAGAACGCAGTGGTATTTTTTATTTTCAAGTTCAGTTTCGTTTAAAACTTTTTTATTTTCAAGTTCAGTTTCGTTTAAACTTTCACGTTGATCGTTGCTATTTTCGTTTTTAATTAATTTTTTGTAATAATTAACATTCTCGCATACCTGTTTATTGTTGTTCGTTGCATCAGCACGTCTGTCACCGCTCACATCTCCACCCGCAGAACTATGTTCTCCATCGTTGACGTGGATGTTGCTTATCAGCAGACGGCCGTTCTTCTTAACGACTATTATGTCGTCCATATCGATGAAATCTCGTCCCACAACTACGTCGCAAAATAGAAATTTATCGCCAACAACAAACAGAGCAGTCTCCGCTTCCGCTTGGTCCACCAACAGTTGCACCTTGGTGCATCCCAACGTTGTACATACGCCATTTCCGAAACCCTTGAGCAAAACTCGACAGTCCTCAATACACAGCTTAAATTTCCTTGCAAGGCTCTCCTTTATGAGACTGACATCACTGCCTGTGTCAATAAACGCAGACACTTTATGAGTTCCATTGATCGTCATCGCCTTACAATATTCGTCTTTCTTGATCAAGGATACTTTAGCGGAAGATTTACACTCACTGTCCGAATGACCAGATTTGCCACATACTAAACATCGCTTCCTTCGCTGGGGCTTCGGGCAGTTGCGTGAAATGTGTCCTGCTTGATTGCAGTTGAAACACTTCCTTTACAGGTTTTTCTTTTTCACTTTTGTTGATGGTTGCCGCCGATGATCGTTGTTGAGAACCGAGGGACATCGTTTCCTCGTAGTTCCTGTACTGTCTGAGCAATTCATCTGGCGCTCTAAAACTCTGGAGGGACAGCATCGACCTCAACTCACCACCAGCTAAACCATTAATTAAATAGCGAACCTTCGCTGCGTCGCTCATAGCAATTCTGCTGACAATTGACAGAACTTCAAAATAATACTGCTCAAACGTTTCATCTACCTTCTTTTTACGCCTACTAAGTAGCAAATGAATTTCAGATTCATCTTGGAATGACGGAAACGCTGACAATAGGCTTGACTGCCTTGCAGCCAAAATCTTGCAGCACCTGTCAGCTTAGAAGATGCGAGGAGTAGTACAGCTTTATCGTTCAATTCGTACACTGAACGAAGGTCCTCAATTTTTCGCAACCACTGCACACTTGACAGGCTCGTTTTATCCGCTGGATTGAAACTCGGGGCGATGTCAATAATTTTACGAATATTCTGCTGAACCGTGCGCTGACAACTTAACGAAACGCCATCAACAGGAATATTTCGCACGAATACGGGTGGGGTGTCAATTTTCTCCGCTGCGGGGGTGTCCCCTGCGATATTGGCGTTTTCGGGTGCGCTCCTCTACTCTTAGGGGTGGCTGAACAACGTCCCTTGCAGACGGAGCATCGCTTGACGCTGCCGTAGGTGCTAGTTGGATTTTGCACTGAAGTAAAGAAAAGTTTGCTTTAGTTAATTCAAGTTGCAAACGTAATACTTCCTCCTTTCGTCGGTACAGCTCCATTGCCTGCTCAAAGGAAAGGCCGGTTGGATCAAGCCTCACTGTCGTAGCGTCTTCATCCATTGTCATCGAGGGACTCTCGTTGTCGTTGTCTCGAATGTCTGTCACAAGCGTAGAGTTGGCTAAACTCTTTAACCAACTCTTGCACATTTTCGTTGCTCGAACTCATTGCACGCGTCGAATTCACGTCCTCAACACAGCAATTCGCACATGCGTGAAACCTTTCTTCTCCTTTTTCAGTTTTTTTTCGTTTCTAGCCGAGTTTTAGCACAAAGCTCGCGTGTAGGCAAAAGGTTTAGGGTTTAGACAATATATAAACCGAAATTATCCCACTTCTGACGTGTAAAGATATATGTTTTTGGGGAGAGTAAGACACGGGAATAAAAGAGACTTCTTAACACTTCGACAACTTTATTGAGAGTGAGCCAGAACAGAACAATGGCGTCAGTAAAGGCAATTCGTTTTTATGGCTAAGGGGTGCCAACCTTTCAATTTAACTTGACGAACCTAGGGTAGGGTCACATCTTCTTACATATGTAAGAAATATTCTAACTAGTATGAGCTCGACTCACGCAGAGAAACCCCCGTAACACAAACGTTAGAATAATATTTGTTCACATTTTTGGCCGGAACTCAAAAACTATGCGGGCTAAAATTAAAACAAATGTTTGTAGAATATACAAAGTGTGTTCATATTTATTTATTTATTTATTTATTATTATTATTTAGCGATAACAAACAGCATAGCCTATTACATGATACCGCATTACAACTAATAATAATATATTTCATTAAATTAAGAGTACTCCTACAAAAAAGCAATGTACACTAAAACAAAAAGCAAAACTCAAAATTCAAAAACTCCGTTCATCTTCTTATAATACTATAAACAATAAGCAAAAAACACAAAAAATGGAAATAGAATTAAAAAATAATAAAATAATAAAATTATAAAAGTAACTGATTGGAATGGCAACAGACAAAATGGTAGACGATTTCGAAGAATATGAATTATAGATTTCAAATTCAGATATTGAGATATTTAAATTTTAAACTATCCTAAATTAAGCGATCGTTGATGGCATTTTTTAAACTATACTTAAAGGAACAAGGACTCAAAAAGTAGATGTCAATGTGATTGAATAGTTCATTGTGATGTTTTTGCATACGTACCAGAGGAGACTTATGTCGTAAATTAGTTCGAGATACTCCAATATAAAATGTATAGCTAAGACGGGTAGGTCTACTAGGAACATGAAAGCAAAGTGAACTAACCAATTCCGAGCAATTTACGTGGCCGTTTACAATTTTATATAAAAACATTTCATCTAGATAGGTTCTACGATTCTCAAGGGACCAAATTGAAAGCTTGCTTAATCGTTCCGGATATTCAAAGTAGTTACCTTCAACTTTGTACATTAGGAAACGCGTAAATTTCCTTTGAACCGTTTCCAGCTTTTGCTTATAAATTTCATAAATAGGGTTCCAAATAATTGAGCCATATTCTAGTATACTTCTAACTAGAGTTGTATACAAGGTCAAATGGGAAGATAAAGATTTAAATGACTTACATATCCTTAATATAAAACCGACCAAACAATGGGCTTTCCTCGTTATACTACCAATATGATTGTCAAACAATAATTTGGAATCAAAAATCACACCCAAATCACGGATGTTATTTTGCCTTTTTAAAGCTTCCGCACCTACTGTGTAATTAGCAGTTACGGTATCAAATCTTCTAGAAAAGGAAATACAATAACATTTGTTGACATTTAAGGAGAGTTTGTTATCCTTACACCAGTTTTGTAGCACATCAATGTCATTTTGTAGAAGCTCACAATCAGCAAGTAGCTCAATCGTTCTATATAACTTTAAATCATCAGCATAGAGAAGACAGGCAGAGTTGAAAAGTGGAGGGAGGTCATTTACGTACAGGGAGAAGGCAAGTGGGCCCAAAATAGTTCCCTGTGGAACACCTGAGGTAGGCACATAGAATGAGGAAACATGGCCATCAAGAACTATATATTGTTTGCGCTCTGTTAGGTACGAGAAAAACCACTTTATAAGATTAGGATGGAAACCAAGCTGAGTCAACTTTCTACAGAGGATCTCATGATCAATTCTATCAAACGCCTTAGATATATCAGTATAGATCACATCAACCTGTTTGCCCCTGTCCAGCGCCGATGAAATAATGTCAGTCAATATAAGTCAGGTTTGTAATAGTCGAGCGGCCAGGGAAAAAACCATGTTGGTATTTACTTATTATATCTTGAGCAGCAGGCATTAATTGGGCGTATACAAGTTTTTCGAAAATTAGAGCCAAGCTATTTGATATCGCAACAGGTCGGTAATTTTCAGCCTTTTTCAAATCCCCGGCTTTAAAAATAGGAGTAACGAAGGTTGACTTCAAAGCATCCGGATAAATACCATCAAGGAGTGATTTATTAATTAACTGAGTGATAGGAACACACAAAGACTCCGCGCAATGAGAAAAAAATATATTTGGGATGCCATCAGGTCCGGGTTTCTTACTTACATCCAACTTAGTCAAAACATCCCTGACGGCATCGGTTGAATAGCATTGAACACTAATGACTGGGAGATTATTAGAGCTTGCGTTGTCATAGCACCATACCTGACTGCGAGAGGAATTTGTTGTATATACTGACTTAAAATAAGAGGCAAAGAGAGAGCAAATCCGAGAAGGAGTTGTAGCGATTTCATCTTTATATTTTAACTCCTTGGGGTATGAGTTCGTTTGCTTAAGTTTTTTTGTGAATGACCAAAACGTTTTAACATCTTTATTTATGTTGTTTTCTATATCCTCAATGTACTTACACCGACAGTCCTTTAGTTTTTGCTTTGCATGTCGCCGCAGGTAAGAAAATATATTGTAGTCACCCTCAGATTTATACCTTTTATACTTTTTCCTATACGTTTCTTTTAATTTAAGAGTATTGATCAATGAAATAGAGAACCAACTAGGAAAATTCTTTTTTGCATAAGTTCTGACTGGCACAGACGACGACGACTCGTAGGAGTGTTAATAATGTTATAAAAGAAGTCGAAAGCTTCATTAGCTTCAAGTTCGTCAATGAAAGAAAAGTCAAAGCCAGCAAAAAATTTGTTTAACGTGTCATAATCAGCTTCCCTGAAGTTAAAATTTTTGACTTGAGTTTTCGAAATATAATTGATTTTTTCAAAGGAAACCTGTATATCCAGCGGCGGATGATGACTGTCGAGAGCGGATAAAGGCGACAATGATTTTACCACAGAAATATTGCAGCCATTAATGTTTGCCCAAACTAAATCTAAAATGCGATTGTTAGTGTTAAGACACCCGTTAAATTGATTGAGATCACAAAAAACCATATTGTTAATCATAGAATTAGCGGCACGATTACTGGTCGCATCCGGGATAAGGTAATTATTAATATGGTCAGGAGTCCATGAAATATAAGGAAAGTTAAAGTCACCCAAGATTAACATTCGTTCAGCAGAACCCAGTTTTATATTAGTATCTGCGACACTATTGAAAAACGAATCATAAGTTTCAAAATCAGTTTGGGGACGAAAATATGTACAGCAGATGTAAATATTCTTCTGATTACTACCCTTAATCTTCACCCAGATATTCTCCCCACTTGTTTCAAATTCAGAAACACGAACAGCGCCCAAGTTTCGCTTCACGGCTATTAGAACACCTCCTCCATCGTTCAAATTAGTACTACATAAGTCTCTATCCCTTCTGAAAACATCATAACGGTCATCAAATATTTCATAACTTTGAACATAATCTTGTAGAAAAGTTTCAGTAAGACATATGGCATCATAATTATTAGATAAAATGCGAAGCTGAACATCCGACGTTTTGGTCCTTAATCCCCGAATATTTTGGTAATATAAATTCAAGTTTAATTTGATGTAATTGCAATATTATGATTTTTTAGAATACCATCCAAGAACGCCTCATTTTTAACAGTAAAAATCTTCGAACCATCATCCTTTCTTAGAAGTATGTTGCCATTCTTAACCCATAAATATTTATAATCATGCTTAACTTTAAAAAGATGCGATGTATACAGTAATTTCCTCTTAAACACAGTAAGTAATTCAGTCGCGTATATTTTATACTCCTCATCAAAACCTAACTCCTTAGACGAGATATCTTTATTTACACGACAAGCTATACTAGGACCTTCTCTCTAAACTTATCTGATAAATATTTAACAGTAATTTTATAAGTTTTTGATTTAGTCATTATGCCGTCAATTTTCAAGATATCACCGTTATTAATTTGAATGTCAAGCCTTTGATGAATTTTGCCAAGTACTTCGTCTTCTTTACCAGCCGCCTCCGCGGGAATGTTGTGGAAGATCAGAGAAGACGATAATGCGTGAGATTCAACCATATCTAACCGCTGCTTCAAACTGCCAATCTCCTTGCGAAGAAAGGTATTATCCTCCTTAAGTTCCTCAATGGACTTGATGATGATACCATTATTATAAAATCATTAAGCGAGGCTCAATGAAAATCGAACCTTTGTTGCTTCAGATTTATTGCGTGTTTCTTCGCTCGGTTCCAAATAGCAAGTAATTAGTACGGGCATTATTCGATGACTTAAATTTTAAATTATAGAAAATATACTGGAGTATGAGTGATATATCTGTTGTTGATTTTCGCAACATACTCGCCGGCCGGAAGATCTCGCGAAACTTCAGAAGTGGTTAAAACTTTCTGAACACAGAAATAATAGAAACGAATACGCTTATTAAATTAATGCACTTAAAACATACATACATATATATATGATACAAAATTGATAACGGCGATAATAAATAGTGGGCAGCGAGCAAAAATCGTATTGCAAAATTGTCGCAAACGAAAATTTTATTATAAAAAAAAATTCGTGGAAAAGTTTAATGCTCTATATGCGAACATTGGGGCGAAATGTGTTAATACACATACTCAGATCTCATAAACAATTAGACGGATGTGTGATACTAATGCATACATACATGCATGGGGCTGCCAGTTGTAATTGACCTCGCTTGTCTTTCAAATAATCTGGCAACAAAACATTTTCACTGTAAGATCGATTTACAAACAGAGAATTAAAAGTCTCCTTGGTGATATTGATTTACAATTTTGTGTTATACTTATAAAATAGTATAATTTTCCGATGATGGTTTCCTTTGTTGTATTCCCACTCAAAAGGAAATTTAAAGCAGGATGTTACTGAACTAAAACAAGCCAATATTATATTTCTAATCAATAATTGTCAGAGAAAGTATACATTAAAAGAAATAATTCAATACGCCTTTTACTAAACGAACATTTAAGAAACGAACCATAATTAGGGAGGGTCCTTCATAAAGTACATTGCTCTCTCTCGAAATATCACAGACAAATTGCGTTTCGTCGGACTAATTTGAAAGGCATAGGAGGTCGATAAAAGTTTACAATATCCCAAAGTCATTGGCTCTAGGAACTTATGACAATATTTCGCGGGGCATGCTGAGTAGGTAAAAAAACTCTAAAATTCAAACTGTATGAAATCGTTAAAGAAGAGTGAGGCTTCCCAAAAGACTCAAGTCAACGATTTAAATATCGAATGAACGCTTGTGAAAGTTCTTTCGTAGTGGAACCGGATTATAATTTGTTATTCTAATAGCTTCTTAAAATTCCCGTTCGAGTAAAAATGTAAAGATTTTCAATAGAAATTTCTTAGATGACAGCAGTCATTGCGTTGATATCTTCAAGGACTATGTTGTGTATAAGAATTGTTTTCGTTGATCAGGGGACCATGTTGAATCGATTGGCACACCCTTGTTCAGACCTTAGCAAAACACCCTGTATATAGTTTAAATTAAATTTAATGTAGTCGAAGGCCCCTTGCGCCGAACAGAACCAAATTAACAAGTTCACCCCAGGGCCATCGCCGCCACAACAGCTATTTGGCTGCAAGAGGTAGGACTCGGCAAAGTCGATAGCATAAGAAGTAGCGCTACTTCCTAATGAAATTTTGCGTTTCCTGTCACTGTCACGTATATAAAGATTTAAAAATTGCGGAAGCGCATCAAATTGCCCTACTATTTATCCATCCAAATTTCAAACCCTTAACAACCAGATAAATGTTTGGATTAAGTATTTGACGCAAAATGGGTATAAAATCCAGGCAACTTGATTTTATTTTCGTGAAGTAAAAAATGTTTGATATGTATAACTACTCATAAATTTAAATTCAGTGCGAAATTTCCTGCCAAAACTTTTGAAGTCGGTGTGAAAACCTGACTGATATCAATCCAATTAATCCAGACAAACTGATTGCCTTAATTATTTAGTATTGGATTAATATCAGTCAGGTTTTCAAACCGACTTCAAAAGTCTAGGAAAGTCTTGGTATTTAATGTTGAAAGTAGTAGCAGAGGACTTTTAATATAATTATTTTATACTTTTTAGGGCTTGGGATTTTTTGGAGTCGGTTCTACTTTTTTTTTTAAATTTTTGTTATTTCATACTTTTTAGTGTAATATTTTTTAGTAAAATTTGGTTGGTCCGCTATTTTAAATCCTCGTAATCGGGCACCGAATGTAAAACCAAATACCCTCAAATAGTCATTTTGTTTATGAGTCCCAGGACATTTATCATTTTTATTTCCATTAACCTCTCTGTTGTGGCGTCCTTTTGTCGTTCAGGATTTTCATACATATATGTATATCGTTGTACTTCCGGAGAATCTTAGACTAACCAACAAAAAAAGAATCGTTCTCGCGTTCAAAAATTATGCGCGAACAGACATTAAAAAAACAAAAGAAAAATATACGGATCGAATTGATAACCTCTATTGTTCACGCGTGAACAAAACATTGCGCCAAATTACTTAGCAAGTTAAGCATTTTCTCAAGTGCACTGGCTCACAGCACGATCAGCACCGCCGCCGGTTGTTTACGTCGCGGTATTAGGTCAGTCAGTCTTGCTGACGGCAAGATGGCCTACTTTCCGGCTGTGAGGCAATGCATAAGAGTTAATTAGGCTAAGTACAAATTGAAATTGTATAAATATTATAAGCACAATGAATAAAGCCAGTTAGTAAAGAGAATCCGTCTTTTGACTAACGCACCATACAACCCTCTTAATCAACACACTGTTGATTAACATCTATTTTTTTCGGATGTCGGTTAATGAAGGTTACCAAAAGGAAGCAGTATTTCAATTTTGGTATAGTTTCCAAGATAAGAATGCCCAAAAATCACAATTGTGGACACTCACTGACTAATTGACTGGTAGATCATCATAAAATCTAGGGTACCTTCTTTCAATCGAGCTAGAACATTCAGAGTTTTTAAGGTAATTACGACAAAAATAAAAAAAAATCAAGAAATTCAACATTACATTGGTGTTTTAGTTTTTCGTAAAACTTACAGTGGCAGGATAATGTAGTTTAATCTTTCAAATGTTTAGTATCAAATTGTAATGCAGATGTCGCTCGTATGCAACAGAAATAAATTGTTGCTGTCAAGTAACAACTACATATGTATTTGTTGCTAGAAGAAAATGTTACTAAAGTTAATTTGGTTTGTTTTTTATTTCCTTATTATATTCAATTCTGTTGTTTGTGTCTTAATAGTAATATATGTATAGCTGATTTGCTACATAAATACTATTTATCTCAAAACCGATCTTTTCAGGACGAAATAAGTAGGCTTTCCACTTTAGAAAGTTGTTTCTTTCGTTCGTTTCCTGTAATAGTGGATCTTGTTTATTTCCATAGCATGGGAACGGACGGTAGGCACTAACTATCACTTAGGTTTATAAATACAAAAAATTATGGAATTCCAGCAAAAACATACATACATGTATGTAAAAAAAAGGATTGTGTGGTTTTTATGAAACCACGGTAAAAGTGAAACTTTTTTTCACATTATAGACATTTAACTAAAAATTTTCGGAATAATATTCCATTAAGGGTATAGACTATTACTCATTTGTGCCAGTGCTCTACCATAGAAATATAAACTAAACACGGAACGGCTGTACCGTGTAAAAATCCTGTACGTGAGCGTACACTCAAAAGTATAGCTTGTCCAAATAGTACAGCAATATATGTGCAAGAGGGACGCTGATACCGAACTGTCAGCTGTCTATCTTATTTAGTGAATGGTGGAGTGCAAAGTCAATATTCGGAAGGGCATATGGTTTATGCCAGGAACTTTGCAATTTATTTTTATGAATATGTTCTCAAATTTTCTTTGATATTGTTTCATTTGCCGCCTTTATTTATAGAATTTTGCAGTAAATTCAAACTATTCAAATTTCTTTAAATGCCCCTCTTATTATTTATACAAATATTTACGCCTGCACTGCCTGAACACAAATGCATAGCGAATTCTAACACATCTAGAGAAAGTGTACGCTCAATTTGGCTTGCAGCCATTCCGTGCTTAGTTTATATTTCTATGTGCTCCACGCTATTTTGTTTATTTTTTACGGCATAAAATTAATTCATCGTCATTCATTTTTGCACTATTTTTTGCTTTTTCCTCGTTGATCAGTTTTTTGGACTCACTAGCTGTGTCGTTGTTTACCAAAAGCAAATAAATAACAACATTTACATTAAACGCTGACAAAAACAAACAAAATAGCGTGGAGCACTGGCACAAATGAGTAATAGTCTATACACTACACGATCAGCTGATGCGAACTATAGGCGCCGCCATATTGGCCTCAGCTGCTCTGACGAGCGCGACATGCATCACACAGACGAAAAAGTGTGAGACGATGTAATAAAAGTTTCACTTTAAAAAGTTTCACTTTAAAAAATGAAATGTATAAATTATACCAAGTTCCTTGCCTACGTTATTAGAAGTGTTTTTATAAGCACAGCAAAATATTTTGTGAATTGAGTTGATAAATTTACAGACAAAACTTGGCTAGTTTCACTTCAAGGTTGGAGTCTTGTGTAGCGATGCAAACTGTATTTTTAAAAACATTTCGTCGTTTTGCTGCGAATTTTTTAATGACAAATGTGTTATTCCACAAACTTCTTAATGGAAATTATTTCAGATTTTAAGTTCCCTTTTAAAACTGTCTATATCGCCTAATGGGAAAGAAATAGATGATGTACATATAGGTATTCAAGTATAAGTAGTTTTCGCTACTTAATATTTCATTGATGGCTTTCAATATGTCAGTCACTAATTAATAAAATCTAAGAGCACACAATTGAAAGCGTTAATGCACCTCCCGCTACACGTATTTCTCCGAAAGATGAACTATTACTCTGTTGTTGACTGCGTGTCTCAAGTTCTTTGTGCAATTGTGACTTGAAACTATGTATGTATGTATTACCACTACCCAACGACGCTAAGTTAATGTTTTTGAGTAAAATGCTTTTTCGGAGGTCAGTTGAGTAACTTTTGTACTTTTCGTTGTAAGCATTATGTGTGTAAATTTTAAAGCAAGGAATAGAGCCCGATTTAATAACTTACAACAATTGTGTTAATTTTTACGAAATTTTCCCTTTGACAGTAAGGTCGGAACAAGTAGCGCCAAAGGAGAAAGATGCGCACAAAAGAAGAAATGAATGTTAATCCAGCTTTTTGTACGCAACTTTAGTAGCGGGCTATCGATTTTGTGATAACGCCGGCAGTCAACATCGTTGCCGGAAGTCGGAACACACCCTGTAATGTAAACAGAGTGCCTTGGGTTGACCCGCGCGGTGCGGTGGATTTGAGTAGTCAGCCTGCAACCGGTCTGGATTGAGCTTATTTCTACTGTCTGTATCTAGTTTTTTTGTTGCATTATCCGAGCCCTTCCACTGTTGGGCACCGCTAAAACTTCATCTGTGTTTCTGGTGCACACTGCACATCACATGGCGCAGTAGTCGGATCACGTGGTCTGCTGTTTTGTCCTCCCGTCGCGACACCCGCAGTTGTTTCGTTTTATTCCGCTTCGTGCGTGCCTGGGCGGGTTTCTATACACACCGCTCAATGCGTTGGCTTTGATTGTATGCAACCGGAGTCCGGAGCCAGGCCATACAGCATTTATTTTGAATGCGCAGGAGCTCACTAAAATTTCACTTGGGATAGGCTATGGCTATGGATGCCGCTGGACTGCAGCATTCATTCGATCTGGTCGGCCTACTCAATGCTTGCTGCCCTGTCGCTGAGAACGATTTGTTGCCGACCAAGCGAATAGTGGTTTACTTTCGGATAGTGGGAATATGAAATGAATGGAATTGTGGAATGCATACGTAATCTATACCTTGTGAATACATGTAGTTATTAAAATGTGTTTGTGTCTTACTTTCGCATAAAACTGGTTTTACATTAGATAAATTTTCGTGTTCCTTAAATGGCTTTGGATGTTGAATGTTGTTCTCTTGCGTTTTTAATAAATCATACCATTGGGCATAGACTAGTAAATAACATAAAGACTGTGCATCCCATAGAAGAAACTGTGAACGCTTTTGCCTCAGCCCAATATTCGCGATGCCTCGAAATATTCCAGCAATATCCCAGCTCTACGCAACGTGAGACTGGCTCATGACTGCGCTAGTGTAAACGGGGTCTAAAAGATAATCTGGGACTTCTGTGAGGTGCTTTCTGCGCTGTTGTTCTGCCACTAAGCATACAATATATGTTATATGCTTAGTGGTTCTGCGCAAGGGGCTTGTGGGACTGCCCTAACGTGAAGCGTGAGGGAGTTGAATTTTTCTAGGAATCCTCTGAGTTGCGTGCTCTGCTCAATCAATGAGTGAAATCTTCAAGGGAAGAAGACACACGGACAGATTCATAAGGTTTAAATTATCTAATGAAATTCCGATTTTTTGTTTTTTAAGTGTTTTTCATTGACTTAAAAAATTCGTTTAAAAAAATAGTTTGTAAAATTTTTTTTTTAATTTCAATCTACTAAAGATGCCTTTTGGATTAATTAAAAGGAATTAATTAAATTTATTACTTGTTTACAAGCTTGAAGTACAGAAATCCTTAATATTATACGAAAAAGCAGTACAAAATATAAAGTATGTAGATATGAAAAACTGAAATTATATAAAAAGCTGTCAATTTCGCGGAGTTGATTGACGCCTATAATTTGCCTCCACTTGATCCATCAAGTGTGAGGGCCGGTGCAACACAACCGAAATTCTTTTTTAAATAATTCTTTAAAACAATGAAAATCACCTAAAACAAAAAATTTGAGTTTCACTTGATAGTTCAAATCTCATGAAACAGTGTTCTTTTTTCATTGAGCAGAGCACTACGTCCTATCAAAGAACGTATAATGTTATATATATATATATAATGTTATACGTTCTTTGGTCCTATTGATTGTTCGTCTCTCTGGCTGCCTGATGTAGCGCCCGCACCTACAGGCTACAGCACCAAATATCCCTACCCACCCCTATCGCAATCAGCTACGAACAAGCAGCTCAGAAAGAACCCCACAGAATTCCCAGATCTCTTTTAGATCTGGGATATTGCTGGGATACTTCGAGCAAAAATTATCCAGAATAAGATTCCAGTGGGAAAATTGGGAGCGCTTCCAAATGGAGCGCGCTTGGAGTGCTCTTTTAAAGATACGAGGGAGCGTTACAGAAGCATTTTATATATAAAAAATTAAGAATCAAGTGCAAGACGATTGCTCCAAATGGAGCATTGAAAGTTTACTCTGCTCTCTTGTGCGTTCTCAAAAACCAAATCGTATCGTCATGCAGTCTTTTTTTCATTCTTCTGGTTCAGTTCAGTGCGAGCGGATTCTTTTAAAAGATTGCTGCCAAAATATACAAACCCCACTGGGTTTAGAGTGCTGCTAAATATATAAAAGAGTGCTCCTGGAGAAGCAGAGAATGCTCGCTTTTCGTACCCCAGTTCATGTTCTTTTTAACATTAGATGTCCGCGGAGGCGAGCACTCCATTTGAGCACTGACGAGCTTTTTCTGAATGCTTCCTTTGGGTTTTCGAGAATGTTTTAGGAGCTCACAGTTCCGGAAACGGCTGCAGTTCTTTTCGCTATGACATCGAGCAACCGTACGGTCGCACTCAAATGAATCGAATTGCGATCTCTCTCTGGGCGACTGCGCAGGCCAAAATTCCGGGAAATTCCGGCTGAATATACTTAACTGCACAGGCGGCCTCTCCGGTAAATCGTAGCGTGTGTGGCCGGCATTAGACCTCTCGGAATTTTTTGATGTAGTAGTGGTAGAGAATGACTTCTATTTACTTAAGTAATGGAATAGTGTTTAAAAAAAAATTATTTTTTTATTTAGTAATTATTAGCCTGCTGCACTAATAACATTAGACCAGCAATTTAATCAGTGAACTTATTCATTTAGGATTTATTGGTCATATATTTTTACGAGTACTATATTGAAATTAATGCGCTTCTTGAAAGCTTGCATCCTGCCACCAATTAAAATTTAATTCATATTTATTTTTTGCACTATGCACGAACTACCAAAAGACATTATATGAATGGTTCTGTCCTTAAACTGCAGTTATATTCATAAAACTAAAGAAAGGAAGTGTCGTGGGCGACTCTCGGAACATTGATGTATTGTGCAGAATTTGCTGCAAATATTCTTAATTTAAAACACGTGTTTTCATACTATTTGTAAGTTCGGCTTTTTCAAAATTTTTAATAATTATATTTTTTTCAAATTTTATTTTTCAGAACACAAAAAAATAATCAATTAAATTATATACATATTTTAAATAAAAAAAAAATTAGAGTTGACTGAAATCTTTTAGCGCGTTAGGTATTTTTCGATTTACATATATATGGGAGTGAATTAGTTTTTCGAATATTCAGACCGACACGAAAAAGCGTCACGGAACTCCAATTTAATTAACTAACAAATGCAGAGTCGTATCAATTGCTCTATTCAAATCTCTTTTTTAAAGTGTACTATACGTCTACATGTTATGTATAAAGCGTTACGCAAAATGAGCCGCAAAAAAAGTAACGTTAGAAAATGTTCAGTCCCCAATCGGAAAGTCGAGACGCCGCAAAGACGTTTTCACATCAAAAACACTACAAAGCTGAGGTTGATTTCTAGACATTTTATTTATAACGTATCCTAACAAACGACTACAGGGAATTTAAGCATTGTATGTAAGCGCAATTCAACATAAAGGTGGGTTTAAGTTTATGTTTATTTTTGAAAACTCTGTTGAAATTTAAGATACATACGTATCATGCAAACATGAAAGAAATATTAAATTTTACATTATTTGCACGAGAAGTTATAAGTATTATAAGTAAGTATTATATGTACACCTACAGGTACAAGGTACAATTAATAGGAAAGTAAATTTATTGCGTTTTTATTCTGTGCCAAACAATTATTTGTTATCTTAAAAAAACAATATTAACCGCTTTACCCTAAGGATAAGCCTAAAGAGGGGGCACACCTAGTTTTTCAAGATTATTGAGAGAAGAATGTAAAAGGAGAGAAGAAAATGTATGAAATAATAATATAGACTCACTTTATTATTAACATCAAACTTTTAAAAATATTCTTAATTTTCCATCAAAATACCTAAAATCTTACAGAATAGACATGAAGAACTATTATGCAAGTACCTAATCTTTTTTATATAAAGTCACTTGCTATAAAACTGCAATACAAAAAACGAAATTATCATCTTATTAAGGTATAACAAAAGATTATAAGTATCAATATCAAAATGTAAAGTAATGTTTACTTAATTTATATTTTTGTTAGCAGTGGTACAGTAGTGGAGACATAGCACGTTTTCTTCTAATATAACTTCTACATATTTACCATACAGTTGATTGAGTAAAATACAGTGAAATAGGCTCGAAATAATTATCACATATTGATATTAGTAGTATTCACGATGTGTCGAAAACGCGGAAGTCGTATCGAATCGAGAAAACATGGTTAGACGTCAATGTCAAATTGTCAACTGAACAGAAGAGAAATGCCATCTGTCGTTGATTTGGCAGTCGAAGAATCTCGATTTCTCGACGAAAAACATGCCCTCAGGCGTGGAAGTAATCGCAGAATAATAAAAAGCCAAATTCATAAAAACTTTTCTTTGACGTCTAACTTTGACGTCTAATGTTTTCTCGATTCGCGATGACTTCCGCGTTTTCGACACATCATGAATATTGCTATTAACTCAATAAATAAATGCACAGTAATCGAAATAACTATGCACATACCTACCTTGATATTTTTATGTCCGTTTTGTGAATGTTTACCGCTCCCTTACTTATGTATTAGATATATAATTTTGGTAAAAATACATATTTCGTAAAAAAAAGTGAAAATACACAACACAGTAAAAGATCAAGACTGTATGTTTTAATGAGTACAGATCACTGACATACATAATAGAACTGGGCTGCTTATCGGCGGATGAAAAGTGAAACCATTTTGAGTGGAGATGCTGGCTTAGGAAGCAAATGTGATAAAAAAATCCATTAAATTAGATACTTGCAATGCATGTAAAAATTAAGAAAATACATAAATTTAAATTGTCAGAAAATAGCTCTTTTCGTTTTGCCCTACATTTTGAGTATTTATTAAAAATACTTCCGACATTGAGCAGCTCGGGGCCGGAAGAACGCAAGAGTTAGATATATAAAAACATATTCTACTTTGTCTAACATACGCATTTGTCTGGGGGCCGGATGGGGAAAAGAGGTAGTGAATAATATGTCAAAAAGTGGTTTCAATTTTTTTGGTGCGATTTTGTCTTAGATTAGCAGTCCAGTTCTATATGTATTTTATGAAAAAAATCATTAGGAGTAAAAATGTAGCTTATAAAAAAACAAAAAAAAAAATACTGGGTTTAAAATATCACTAGACCTAATACTAACGGAGTAAGAGCTTGTTATAGGTTGGTTCTTCTTCGTCAAACGCTAAAATCGAAAGTTTCAACGTGAAATATCCAAAAAACAATGAATTTTCGGAGAAAACTCATAGAACGTTTTTTGAAGTGCTTGAAAAAACCTTTATTTTTTTTTATGGAAGTTCCTAGTATCAAAATTAAGCGAGTTATGACAAAAACAAAATTGGTCCCTATTTTTTTGGCGGCAAAAAAATGTGAAAATCACCCCCTAATTACCACCCCAATTGAAAATGATCGTTACCACTTTACAATTTACTTTATTTATGTACTTGTAATATGCCCTATAAGTTTGACCGCTTTAAAGTGCTTAGTTTTGAAAAACTGAGAAAAAATCGCCACTATATTCGATCAGTTCACATTTTTATAGCCAGCTATTGTATATAATGGAGGTGATGTCTAACCCCTTGATGGCTAGATAAGTAAGTGACCGGCAGCCTGAGATCCGCTTTGCTCAGGTCGGTGGTGTTTGTGTAAGCATAGGGTTTAATAAGCTTATTAGCTTGTCGTAACCCGGGAGTGTGGGCCTGTCCGAATCAAAGTCTTCGTCTTCGTCTCGTTATAACAGTTCTCATTCCGTCTCATGAAGTCATCGCAAGCCTTGACTCGCTCATGAAGCTGAGAAATCTAAACTGTTATACTACGTAGCCAAACTCACCTCATAGACATGAATTTGAACAGAGCTTAGCTCGTTGTGTCGTCACGAATTGAAGACTAAGACAAAGACGAAGACTTGGATTCGGACAGGCCCTTACTAGCCCCATTGAGTCTTCAGATAACTTTTCTAAAGTTCAATAAAAAATGTTTGTGGAGCTAAAGATTTTAAACCTTCAGTCATCGGATTTGCTTAAAAAATCGTTACCGAAGCTTTCCTCCCTCTAATTTCTAAACTGTCAATGCAAAATGTTCGAACATTTTCCTGAATGTAGACTTCTGTTAGTACTTGCAATGAAAATTATTAATATATGTATACCTATACATTTAATTTATGAAAAATTTAGAAATAACTATAACGGAAACAAGCACGGAATCCTATTTGTACATGTTTCGACATGATCTTGGCCGGTTTTTTTATCACTACTTTATCCATGATTGTCATGTGGGTATTGAATTCGCAACCTTGGAATATAATTTGCTTACAGGCGAACTTTTCAGCAAATGTGGTAGATCTCGGCATTGTGGATATGGTCTCAATTCGCGTAGAGTGTTGATATGATCACTCTCAATAAACTAGCCTTTACTGTAAGTTTTTCATTGCTATTTGTAATTTTATCGATGTTTAAAAAATGAAAGAACACATACTACATATGCAGTGGTTAGGTGACCCACCAGGAGTCCTCCACGAACTTGTCAAATAGTTCGATTTCAAGATGATGAAATGACAGTGTGTGCTATCTTGAACTTCTGGAAAATGTTTAGAAGAAAATATAAAACTCAATGAAATTCTTTTGAATTCTCTGCTTTAGGCAGGCTAAGCAAGACAATGACAGCAAAATTTATAGCATTCCTTGAAGTGATGGCTCTATACGATTGCTTAAGGTAAACATGAAATTAAATGCAATAACGGTCGGAACGCGCACTTTTTCAATAAAACAATCAATTTTCCCCCGGAGGGCTTCTTGCACTAGTCTCTTTACGTATTCATGAGCTTCTTTTCACATTTAATTGCAGTGATTTGTAATCGTCTCGTGTCACATACGTGGTGCAGCAAACGTGATTTTACCGGTAAACTTACACCCGGTGTTGGCGCAGTTGGCTTTAACTTTCCTTATTCTGTAGCGGCCCTTTTTTAGCACTCATACTGATATGGCGATTGAATTTAAATAGAACAAAGTATTTATCTAGAATTTCCCTGCTGTTTTAACTTGGCAATTATCAATGGATTATATCGTTTTATTGTCTAGCAATGTGCATTACAAGTTTGCGTAGTGTAGGACTTAAGATAGGATTTGAAATTTATCACATACTACATGTTAGGGAATTCAATTAATTATCCTGTACAAAATACATCTGATTTCTAATAAGTGGAGTTCCAAGTGTATAGGAAGAAATAATATGTATGAATAATATAAAACTTCGCCGGAAAATGTATCTGTAATCCAATAAAATGATTTTGAGGAAATTTCGATCAAATTGAATTTTTGTGGAGACATTTATTTTGGTATCATAAACATATCCTAAAAAGCATCATTAACTTAAACCATGGAACTCTTATATACGGTTCTGTAGCAAAAATACGGAACCATTAGGCCCTCCATACACTATCAGTTCTGCCTTTGACCGGTTGCAAAATCGTTAAGTGTAGTGTATGGGCAATTTTGTCTCAGATCAGGTGGCCGATGGACTGAAGCGATTTAATCAGTTTCGCTGGCCGGATGGACTAACCGGATAGTGTGTGGAATGTGGATACAATCGGTGAATCAGAGTAATCGCTTAGCAAAGCATTAACAATTTTGCATGTCCTTACTTACACGGCCGTGGTTCAGTAGAACTGAAATTCAAAGTTATTAAATAACTAGCTTTTGCCCGTTCCTCAATTTTCATCATTTTTTCCTTCCATTTGGTCTCTCGAGCATAAACAACGATCTCTGGCCCATCGTTGCAGATGCCACATAGTCGGCGTCGTCGCTTTTTCGATATCTTTTTGAAAAACTCTCAAAGAGTTCAAGTTTTTTGAATCAATGCCTTCGTGTGTCCTTCTATTCTATTCGATTCTATGTATGGCTACATAGATTAGTTTTAATTGGTTGAGATAAACCTTTAAAATGATAAACATCGCCATCTTTGATTTTTTTTGAGTAACAACTATACAGAGCGACTAACTTACCTGTTCATGTAAGTGCGGCGCTAGTTTCCTCAAAATCTATGCTATAGGAAAAGCTACCTAGCAATAGGGTCACTTTTTTGTACACTGTTCTTATTTTTAATTTTTGTTTAACTTTGTGTGTCCTCCTATTCTATTCTCTTCTATTCGATTCTATGGCTACATAGATTAGTTGTAATGGGTTGAGATCGGTTGAGATAAATCTTGAAAATGACAAACAGCGCCATCTATGATTCAAAATCTGTTAATTTATCATTAAGTTCATTAAATAACGTGAGATCCGGGCAATATTAAATTTAAAACAATAGGAATAAAATATTTTCCTGCGGTAAAATGAAGTCTATATTTTAAGATAGACCTCTAAGCAATATGTAACTATAAACTACCAATAAAACAAACAGTTTGATTAGCACTTAAGGCCCGAACACATAAGTTCCGATCCGATCCGATTCGCTCACTTCCGACGAGTTGTCAAAGTTGAACATATGGCGTGCTATGGAAGTAGACACAATGAGCGGAACGGAGCGGATCGAAGCGGACAATGTTGAGCAAATTTCAACTTTTGTCGGAACGACGGAACACATAACCTCACAAATGAATGTGTTTATGTTGAACAAGAACAAGCGATTAATTGACGGGAATTGTCACATTTTAATAAATGCAATGGAGGAGGAATTTTTTATTGAAGAAGTGGCTACTTATAGTGAGCTTTACAATAAACATCACAAGTTTTATATGGACAGCAAACACAAGGGGAAAATATGGGCAGCATTAAGTGCTAAATATAATATAGATGGTAAGTACAAATGAAAAATATATTTAACCCGGAATAAAAATCTCCGTCAGGAAACTAAGCAGTTGAGTGGTTGAGTTTCCTGAACATAAATTATATATGTTGAGAAGGGAAAGACTAATAATTATAAATTAATAAAATCATGTAATAATAAATAACATTTGCAGCGAAAAAGAAATGGAACTCGATTAGAGACAAATATATCAAGGAAAAAAAAAACTGCATGCTCCTTCGGGGTCGGAATCTTCATCGGGGCCGGGGAGTAATTGGCACTTATTCCCCTTTTTAAGTTTCCTAGATGGTGCAATGAAACCAAGAAAGTAAGTAGCCATTATTTCAGAATTTAATATTTATTTATTAACGTTATGATTTTATTATAGGATGCGAGAAAACACATGCACCTATGAAGTGGAGGAAATAATATTACCACCTGAGGAACACAGCGTGGAGTTTAGCATGCCGTCTGATAGTACCCAGAGCTCTAATACGCCTTCCTGCACCAGGAAGCTAAAGGCCCGGCATGAGGACGAGGTGGGCACTTTACTAATTGAAACCATTACTAAATATAATGAAAGATTAAACGAATCTAATGCGGCAGATGAAGATGATTACTTTTTAAAAAGTATTAAATGTAAAATGGCTAAAATGAGTGGAATGCAAAAAGATAAATTCAAAATAGATATGCTAATGAAGGCAACTGAAGCCGAACAAAATAGTACGCAATAAAAAAGTTTAAGAAAAATATCAGGTTTTCATTTAAACTCCCTATGTTATTTTTATTTATTTTTTGTTACATAAAGTTATTATAAATGTTGCAGCCTTCAAAATTAAAAGAATAAGAAATTGAACTTAAGTATTATATTGAAATGGTACAGCTCCCTCGTTGTTAACATATTCTTTCAAAATGTCTCGCAAATGGAAGGCTATACGAGAAGCGTTATTAGAACCAACACGTACCGAATTAATGTTGGATACTTGATCCCTCCATTCCCCGTTGTGTTGCACGTGGTCGGTGTCTTCCCAGTCGACGTAATTCGGTGGTCTATACAATCTGTCCCTGTCATTCCGACTAATAAAATTGTGTAGAGCTATAGTAGCCAAAACAACTTTTTCAGTATTTTCGGGCGACAAGTACAGGGAGTTCAGTAGAACTCTCCAACGCGAAACCAATATCCCGAAGGAATTTTCAATTACGCGCAGTGCTCGGGACAGCCTGTAATTAAAAATTGCCTTATCGTCAGGTAGGTTGCGGCATCAGCAACGAAATAATGCGGGAACCGTTCAATGCTTCTCGGCAACGTAGCGTTTGGTGGGATTGGAAGTTCTCCGCTTAGCAACTGTCTCCCAAAATTGGATTCCCTCAGGATACCTATTTAAATAATATTGACAATGTTATAAATCAGAGTTGATATTTTCTATATAAATATGTACCTCCATCGCTTTGGCTGCCATATGCCCCTACACTAATATCCGTGAACGTACATATACCGTGCATCGCAAACCGCAAGCAAAACAATGCTGTAATTATTTTTGTAATTGAAATACGCCGATCCTGAATTCGCAGGAGCTGTAATTTCAATATGCTTGCCATCAATGGCTCCTATGCAATTAGGTAAGTCCCACTGCATTTCAAATTCTTTCGCAATTTGCTTGTAGTCAACTTCTGTTGGCCTTGCGACATAAATGGGTGAAAGGACTCTCCATAAAACGTCGCATGTATCCAGAATTGTGCTCCTTACATTTGACTTTCCCATTTTAAAGCTCGAGGCCAAAAATGTAGGGCTTACTCCTTGCGATAAATACCTGCATTAACATAGTGTTTATTATGATGCTTTTATTGATATACAATGACTTTCTGAACTTACGATAATGTAACAGCGAGCCTACATTCAAAATCAATCGGAGGTCGAATTGATAACTTTGTGAGGTCCTGCTGAATTAAATTTAAAAGCAAATCGTATACACTTTTCGACATCCTTGTATGTACGAAAAACTTCTCTGCATCAATGTCCCTCATCCTTTGAAAGGTCGCCGCGAAATATCCAACAACATCTCTATCGAGATTCAGTGGTCTAACCCACCATCTTCTCCTTGTCCTAATTTGATATCTTCTATATAATTTATATATAACATATAAATTCAGAAGCATTTGAAACAATTCCGAGTTTTCCATTTTTTCACCTATCACCACACTTTCAAAAATAATAGAATGTGTCAAACGACGGCTCGGATCGGATCGAACACATTGTAATCACTTGTCCCTCGGGTCGAAACGGAACGGATCGGAAGTGAGCGGATCGGATCGGATCGGAACTTATGTGTTCGGGCCTTTATGTATTTATTTAATTTGGAAGACTTTACAAGTTGGAACCGCACTTCACGAGGCGCTTGCTTGGAATGATGAAATTTCGCGAGAGTGGCATCGTGTCTTCTTCTTTTTATATCTGACATGGCGTCTCTTGATGATGTGAAGTAGAGAGATACGTTTATATGGTCGCCACATTACTCCCCCCCCCCCGTGACCTTCAAGGGTCACGTTACAAATCGAGACGATCCGGGAAGTGAACGGTGCGGCCGGATTTCGTTCTTGTCGAAAAATTGGTTGGGGTAGGCAACTCTTGTTCGGACGGTCTAGAAGCCTCAGAAAGCGACGAATCTTTTGGCACAGGCGGTGAGTCATCGTCAGGCAACAGGTATGCTGGCTTCAGGCGATCGATAGCCACAACTGTGTTGTGACCACGAACACGGACGACGAAATGTTTGTCCGATCCGCACATCCCACTCATATATATCAGCAGATTCTTCAAAAATTGAGATCCATTTCGTCACACACATCATATCGTCTCCACTGAAAGGTGTTTAAGAATCCTCCACATCGCAGAAGTGTAGAGCTGTGATGGCATTATGGTGTCTTCGTTCGCGTGCAACTCGGCGAGTTTCCGTTTCAACGCAGCAATTTCTTGCTTTTTTCGAACTGCTTCCCTAAGATTTTCGAGTTCTCGATGCAAGCTACTGCTTCCCGCCGATGATATTTCCTTCCTATTCTGGGCGTCTGTTGAGGATTGCATGGACTCATTTTGGTTTTCAGCCCGGCTATCTTCCATCGTATTTCGTGGGAAGTACTTGTTCGGAAGCATACTGTATGGAAGCATTTTCTAGAAACCGATTCACATGTGGTTCCATTTTACATAAATATATGTGAAAATAGCAAAATATGCCTTTTTAAACAAAGAAATTTTTTTTCTTATGCAGAATTGGTCTTTAGTCGATTCGATGGTAACGTGCAATTCAGATTTTAGTAGATTATGTTGACCACGTGGTGGGTGTAGTTTCAAAATCTGCAGAAACTCCCGCAGGTAAGAACACATAAGCACATATGCCTCATAATAATAAATTGCCGACAAGCATAAAATACATAGTTTGGCTCTTATTCTTTTACCATAAGACTTCAAATAGTCTGGCTAATATTTGCTTCCACGTTTTGATAAGATAACATTAAGTATCACAAAATTCCACTCGACCGATCAAACACTGAATTGTGAATTGTTTTTGCTTTCACAAATATACCTCGCTTAATCAAGCAATAAAATTTTATTTAAAGTTCTGCTTTATAATAATCTTTTTTTTCACAAATTACTTCTCAGGCGGTAATTCCACTTCTGATAACTGTAGGGCTATTTGGGGAGTTCGAATCAAAGTCGACCGCTCAGTTTTAAATCTCTTTAATGACTGTCGAGTACATTAACACTTGTCGAAAACGTTACCCAAGAACGAAAACCGCTAACCAAGAACAGTGCACTTGTGCAGAAGAGTGAAATGCATTTTATATATCTTTGAAAGCCCTACAGGGTCATCTTTTCCTGCAAGCATATGTCGCAACTGATTTTAGCATTTGTGCAAGAAAATGTCAAACCCTTCATAATTTTATTTCGCTGAGCATTTATGAGGTCGGCGAAGTTCAAATGGCCGAGTTTCCTATGCCACAATAAGAGATTGTTGTTGGTTGCGTTTCCAGAGTCCATGCCGTACCATCCGTTGCTGGCAGATTCATTAAAGTAGAATAATCCCTCTGTCCTGTCCGCTATCAACCTAGTTCGGTCCTCTTTATCGATCACCCGTGCATGGTCCTTGGGGAAGAATACGTCATATCCGTTGTCGGTGATTCTTCCGACTGAGATTCAATTTGATCTCAAATCGGGTATACGTACAGTGCGTTCTTGAGATCAACCCTAGTTTCTGAATCGGGGGAACCGGCTAAGAACGAAACATTGCCTCTAGCGTGAATTTCCGTTGATTCTTGATTTGCCAGGTTTAATAATCCGCGTCCGGATTCTTGAGTTTCACCCAAATATTTCAGCTGTTTACAAATGTGGCTGGTGGCGCCGCTGTCCAGACACCATCTGGTGGAAGCTTTTTCAACGGTAAGAGCCTCCGATATCCGCAAACTTATATCTTCGGTTTTCCTGGCAGCTTGTTGAACTTCATTTTTGTATTTACAGTCAATGGCTTTATGCCCGAATTTTCGACAACGGTGGCACTGGAAGGGAAATTTGTCTTTTAGGTTAGAATTTGCGTTCCCGTTTTCCTTTCTTTTTGATTTATTTTTGTTACAAGAACTACGTTTTTGTCCGTGCCCGCGAGCTAGCATAGCGTTTTGAACCCTTGAACACGAATCACCACGAGAGTCACTTTCCTCGATTATCTTGACTCGTAGGCTCTCTAGGGACGGTAACTCGTCGCGCGCTTTAATGGCGCACCGAAAGTTCTCATAACTACCGCGGTACATCACTGAAAGCAAGTCTTGGTTGAGATCTACTTCCATCTCTGTCAGCTTGTCAACGGTGTCAACAAATTTATTTATGTGTTCGTGTGGGTTCCCGCCCTCTTCCATGCGTTGCTGTATTAGTTGTTCGAGAAGCGGGACCTTTAGGGGGATGCGAGACTAGGCATGCTTACGCGAGTGCGGAACGAGTTTGTAGGTGAGGGGGGAAGTGACGCTTTGCGTCACTTTGCTTTTTATTGAGCAACTCGATCCTTGTAATGGAGCTCGTGGCGCTCTAGCGGTGCAGTTTCACTTTTTTGTCACGCAGTTTCACTTTTAGTCTCTTTTTAAATTTGTTCGTACCGGCGCTCTGGGCCCATAACCTGTTGTTAATAAAGGGCGAAGACGAGACTTAATTCAGTTAGATTTATTAGGAATCGATAACAGTTATAAAAATTAGGAATCGATAACAGTTACAAATGAGTTTAGTTTGTACGCTTCCAGTGCTCTTCTTTGACTGACTGAGGCGACCGAGTCGACTGACGGTTCGAGCACTTTGAGTCCGCGGGATTGCCAGCTCTGTAAAATGAAAGGAATTCCAAAACTCCAATAGTACGCAAAAACTTAAATCACAGATAAGATAATATACAGATGCAGAATGGCGCACTTCTGTAGCGAGCAGCAGCCAACTAAAGCTTTATTCCTAGCCAACTGGGCTTTCTTGTTTAGCTATGTTCAAACTCATTCAAAAAGTGTTCTACAACACGAAGTTCTTTATAACAGTAGGATAGTTAGCCACTCGATCAAAATACTGCTTATGTATGTATATACATATAAACACATTAGTACCGGTGGCACATTTGTGCGTTTCGTAGAACTTCACACGATATACATATATATAAATTATTATTCGATATTTTGCAAACCAGATGAACTGGTGCATTAACCCTGTTTTATCTGTAGCCTTACTTAGATTCAATAATATTTGGAAGAAAGGGTTTATTTTTTTTCGGGTAAAAAAAATTAGGTACAGATTGGATATTAACGATTATGAAATAAAAATTAATTGCAGTCGCTGATATTAACACATCGCAATCGGACGACATATTGCCGATTTAGTAACTAGTTAATTATAGGATAAATAGACCGCAAGGAAAGTTGTTTATTAACATTTTTTGCTTTAGTACCTTATTTACCTTATGCAATATTAGCTTGCTCCGTTTTAACGCCTTAATTTCTGTCTCAAGCTTTTTATTATTTTTTTTTAACATGTTTATTACTTTGTAATGGTTGGAGCATTTTTCGCATACAATTCGAGACACTGGTGTAGATGCTCTTGTACTAAAATATTTTGAGGCTTGATTTAATTCATCAAGAGTGATATCATTTTCTTCAAATCTTCTTTGATATGTAACAAGAGCTTGGCAAGGATCAACATGAGGAGAAGGTGAACGAGTTCTTGAAACAGAAGAGCGAAATTCTAAATTCAGTGATGGTACAGCATCTTTTCTTAAATATTTTTTTCCAGATATTTTTCGTCAAAATGAGAACTACAAATATATGGCATGTTCTTTACTTGTAGTTCGCTAAGCGAACTAGAACAAGCTTGCAACCAATTAGAATATTTATTTGATCCTGGTTTGGGAAAATTAAAATATTTACGAGTTGGATAATTCTTTGCAGTAGCCTAACAACAAATAATGCTGCACTTTATATTCCAATTTTTAGATCTACCAGACATAATTAAATTCTGTATCTCAAGATCGATATAGATAATCCAAATGTGTCAACAAATGTACAAAAACCAATTAACAAAATCAATTCATAAACAAAGATCAAAAGAATGTCCCCAATTCAATGCCAGGATCAAAAAGCCAGAAAAATATTCAAAAATCAATAATCGAAGTCAGTTCAGAAATCCAACGAATGTACCAAATTCAATGCCAAGATAATAGCCCGGTCAAAATAGACATAAAAAGAGTGATCAAATAACAAAAACTCCGACAGAGCTGAATTTTGGTAGAGACCTTGGGTACACCAGTAGAAATAATGTGCCAAAAGTCCCCATAAATCCCATGTGTGCTAAAAAAGTTATTCAAGGTCAAAGGTCAAAATTTTCGGTTTTTCGGATTTTTCTTGGAAACGGTAATTTTTATGAAAAATATAGCCCAGACAAAAATTGTAGATCATAAAATTGTCTACAAAAATAGTCCTTATACTTTTTTTCCTAAGAATCACCATTCCTAAGATATCGCCGATCTAAAAGTTGAAGGCGTTCCAATTGGATTTCATAGCGGATAGTGGGTTTTGTTGTTGTAATAATTATTATAACACGAATAACTTCGGAACGCGCCGTCGGATTCGAGTGCGGTTTTTTTCTTGAGAAAGGCCCCACGACAGGGAAGCTTTTTCTCGAAAAAAGTTTCTATCTACCCATACAAAAAATCGGCAGAATGAAGGGTCAAGTTCAAATTTTGGTCTTTGAAAATGGCATCTTCGAAATGCCATTTTCGAATTTGTCCCGCTTGTTTGTTGACGGATTGGGTCGTGGGTGGTATCGTTGGAAAGCTTGATGGCTCAGCTTTCTAATGCGTTATCAACCAGTATCCTAGGATGTCTCTGAAAGGACTTATAATGCATTTTCTAGGTTGACCTCCTCCACCTCAATCGCGATTTTGGGGGGGAAGGACCGATTTTAAGGGGGGGGGGGCCGAACAAACGTTGATCAGGAGACCATTTAGAATCGATTGGCATACCCCTGTTCAGACCTTAGCAAAACACCCTGTATATATGTATGTATATATGTAATTATATTTTAATATGTAATGTTTAACTTAAATAATGATTAAATAAGTTTTAAATTACGTTAATTATAAATGTACTTTTTCAAATTCATAGTATATTTTAGGTAAACAACAATTATATACGTTGATATAACATTCATGTATTAGTAATAAATTAATTTAACATGTCTTTATTCGATAAAAATCAATTGCATATTCCAAAATAAGCATTAAAATGATATTGTCATAGATTCAATAAAAACCGAAAAAAAAGTTTGAACGGCCATATCTCAGTCAATTTTCATAAAAAAAAAATGTACAACCCATCATTTTGTAGGAAATTTTATATACTTGTTTTTCTATGATGGAATGTCTTTCCCTATCTCTGTTCAGAAAAAAGTTATTTGCATAAAAGTAAAAAAACAAAAAAATTGAATTTTGTGCATTTTTTTGTTAAAGTTTTTTTAATATATTTTGAACTAAAAATTTTTTTTAAATTTTTTAAATAAGCCATTTCGACATAAAATCATGTTCTCTACAAAATTTGTCATATAAAAAAATCCCAAATTTTGCTTCGTTTTCGAGATATACTCAAAATCCCCAAAAGCATTGCTTTTCCCCCCCTATGTATAATTTCCACCCCTCTAATTTAATAGCGCTCCGCGGTTTTTTCATCCTTAATAACCAATTGAACGATTCATAAAATAAAAACCCATCAACGTTGTAGTTCCTTACCAAATGACATAATCAATAGCCTAAAAGCGTTGTTGAAAGATTTCTTCTTTCTGTACCTTATAGTTTAAGCATCAAAAGCTTTAAATTGTTTATGATCCCCTACTACTCATGGGCTAAATGTTAGACAAATTAAGAAAGGACTATCGCTTAATTTTTTATGAAATTTGAAAGTGCCTGTGGAGTGCGAACATTATTTTTAAAGAAACAAATGAACGCTAATGATAGCTTATTCTTTCCTCTTCAAAATGGGCTCAGTTTGGAAGGGGGGGAAGAAGGAATGGAGGAGGAGGAAGGATTAGATTGTGAAGGATTCAAAGTATGAGCAGAGATAACCAACATAGATGTTCTCATATAAAATATTCCTCAAGAGCTTTCACTTTAAAAACCTCCAATCTACTTCCAATAGCACATGGCTCAGCTATAAGCGAAGAGATCGTCAGTTTCTCTTCTAGAACATGCTCACAGACTCTTTCGAGTTCCGCTCGGCGCAACGCATACGGATTAGAGAGTCGCGGGGCCGCTCTTTGCCCTTTTCCTTCCCACAGCGCCAGACCAGGCCATTTAGTCGTACTGAAGAGAGTGGCCCATAAAAAGAGAATTCTAAACGGAAGCCTTCTGCCTGAGAAACTCTAATTTCATGATGCGAAAAATTTCTATTGGATTGCACATCTACATACATATATGTTGGTTACCTCTGGTATGAGATTCCACAAAATTGGGGTATTTAGGTGGGGTACAGGAATTGAAATTCGGAATTAGGAGAATTGAAGAGAATTTTGAAAAAAGCAGATTTTGAATTATTGGAGGGGATTAACATTTTTTCTAGGTATTTCCGTATAAAATTTTGCAAAATGAAGGATCAAGGTCAAATTTTGGGCTTTTTTTTTCTTTATATATGTATGTAGTTTGTTAGCATCGATATCACTCATAGTCATAATTCCAATGAAGCTAAATTTGTATGGAAGTCTTCATATGTATATCGTTTTGAAGAAAACGAAGTCTTAATACGCATGCTGCTTAAACTTTTATCCAGCATCATAGGTTATAAAGAATGATTGCTCTGCTAACTCCAACCGGCGGACAAATTCCACGGAATGTCACCAGAAACTCCACTCTATACATAAAACTATTAACTAAGAAAGCTGAATAAATAAAAATCCCTTTCTCTTATTTCAGTAAATGCAGCACCAAACGTAGAAATTCCAGGACCTATTATTAACATAACCGTCCCTCCACCGCAAAAAGTTTTACTTTCTCAAATTAATGCACCTATTCTGCTTCCGTGTACAATAGCAATAAAAAACATGACAGGTAAGGATTTTCAATTAAAATAACCAGTTTTTTTTATATATATAATTATTGAAATATTTGTACAGTTGATAAGAAATTCAATTTTGAGTTTCACTCTTGGTATAGAAATGGCAAAAAACTTGTAATAGGACGACGAAGTGATTTCCAGATGTACACCAACGGTTCGTTAAAACTTCCTTATAAAAAAGGAAGTGGCAGCTATCGATGCTTAGTGAACGGCACTGGAATGGGTCTTGGAGTTATTCTTTCGACAGAATCTGTCGTTCAATCTGCGGTGTTAAAAAGGATTCCTGTAGAACCAAACATTGTTGCGAAAGAGGGAGACTTTCTCGTTTTGGATTGTCCAGCTTTAAGTTATCCAAGTCCCAACGTTACCTGGAGTTATGGAAATAATCCAATCCACGCGCGATTTGCAAAGAAAAGGTAAAACAGCATTATGCGTTAAGGGCCGATTTAATATACCTTTATCCGTCAAATAAAAAATCATCTTGACCATGAGGAAAGATAGTATTTCACATTATTTGAAAATATTTTCACTTAAATGATAATATATGAATTTGAAAGAAAAACTAATTTAAATCATAGTCAAATTGATTATAGGACTAATTTTATTTGGCGAACAAAAGAGGATGCGACAGAATAACACACGAGATCAGTAACGGCTAGACATATAGTACTACATACATACATACGTCATTGTAAATCTCTTTCAATGTACATATATGTATATTGCAACATGTACTATAGCGGTTTGTCTTAAATGGTTCTGGAAAAAAAGTCATGATCGTCGAGATAATAAATATTATATGAACAAGACATCATTGGGAAGCAAACATTTGTAAAACAATTACAGGAGTATGTAGAGATAACACGCCGTCACTTGCATCTATGCAATATGTCTCAAACTATTTGGTTGTTAAAAGACAGTTGTGCACATGTATATAACGTCTGCAGAATATTACATACATTGGTTTTCAATCCTCCAGCAACACATTTAAATTACATTATTGTTGACATGTGTTGACAAGAATTTGTAGTTTCATTTAATTTAAAAATAGATTCGTTTTATCTGAAAATGTTTTCATAATCCGAAAATGCTCTATATATAGCACTTACACTTCAAATGCAATTAAACCAAAAACAAAAGCAAGCAAATGATGTTTTTTTTGTAATTAACCATGTTTTTAGTAGAAAATAATTTTAAAATTCTTGTAATAAGATTTATAATAGTAACGTTATTCTGTAATAACTTTCGTCTTAACTTTTTTTCTGTAACGACAACTTTATTAAAAGGGCTTTCCAAGAACGTACGGTTTAGTCCATGCATCCTCCTTTATCTCTCGATTAAAACAATGTACCTAAATGGAGTCAAAATACTTAATAACACCTTTTTTCAAATAAATCTAGATACATGCAACTTGAAAATGGTACCTTGATAATCAGAAATGTTAGTGAATTTAACAAAGGAAAATACAAGTAAGTTAAATACAAATAAATATTTATACTAATTTTGAATTAAAAATTTCGATAGCTGTTTACAAGTAGGGCACCTGTGGTAGAGCCATCCGAAAAGTTTTGCATGATGGGAATATGTGAACCAAGAAGTGGGAACATAAAAATAATACATATATTGTATATTTTTCATTAAAAACAATTATGCTTATTCTTGAATTGATTTTATTCGAATTTTAAATTTATTGAAGCAATTCTACATGAAAGGTTATTGATTGATTTCAAAGATAAATTAATTTAATAATTTTAATTACGTATTTCAATTGATCAAATATTTTATAATAGACTTTGTTGTGAAATATTTCATCACTAGAAAATAAACAAAAAGTAACTCTCGAGTTGAGAATAAAATTTTCTACCAAAAAGGTCTATAGGACTAAATTAGTAAGTCCAGATCTTTCAAGGATATGATCGTTTGAATTTTAGGTGCATTTTTTTGTGACCCTTATTAGGCGCGCTTTGTTTATTTATTTTATTTCCGTATTGTTCGTCGTATTGCTACGAATTAATAAATTATTGCCTTCACATCATGCATGTGAATTTGAAAACGCCCTTACTTTCTTTTAGGCCTGATTAATTCTTGACAATCCAGAGCAGCAGGGCTACTACATTTAAAATAAAAATTAGTAAAAGCCGACCGCTCTATACTTTTAAGGTTTCCAGAATCCAAAAAGTCCATTGGAGTTGAAATTTAATATTTGTTAAATTATCATATAATAGAATAGAAACCTAGAAACATCCGAAAGTCTGAGACAATTTGTTTTACAAAGGAAATTTATTAACAGTGTTTTCAAAGACTATCCAGTCAAAAAGAGGAAAATTTGATTATTTAGGGCGTGTGCCAATTCAGCTTTTCGAATTCTTTTCCTTTTCGAACATTTTTCGGTATATTTAAAAATGAAAACACAGCAGCCTTTTATTGTTCATTGTTCGCTTCCATTTAATTTAATAAATGCTATATTTCAAATTCAAATGAAAAGTAAGTAATTGT
Source organism: Machimus atricapillus (assembly GCA_933228815.1). Lineage (NCBI taxonomy): Eukaryota > Metazoa > Arthropoda > Insecta > Diptera > Asilidae > Machimus > Machimus atricapillus. The sequence goes on from OW121788.1 coordinate 11,686,795, forward strand.
CAACGAAAAGCGAATTTCAGATATGTTTTTTCCTAAGACCCAAACCTTCGAAAATCAATTATAGGGCGTGTTGTTAAATTCAGAATATTTCTTACGTTAACTAGCTGTCAGCTGAACTGACTGGATTGTGATTTAGCTGAATTTTGCAACACTTTGGCTGCAGTGATTGTTTGACAGATGACAAATGTTCGAAGGCAGATATCACAATTATTTAAAAAAAAATTAAGTTCATAATTTAGTGTTCTGTATTGTTTGAAACACTAATTTTCGACGATTCAAACATAAAAGAAATTCAGAAACTAATATTTGATGAATAAATCTCACTGACAGTTGGCACTGACAGTCGTTTTTGAAATCCAGACGGTTCAAGTGCGTTTGATTCAGTCTGAATGCTCTTTAAAGAATGCCCATAGTATCCTTTACTTTTCAAACAATTTTCAGCCATTTCTTCAAGGTGTACTTAAATAAGACTCACAGTCAAACAGACAATCAAGAAAAGCTTCTTAGAAACAACTTTTTTGGATTCTGAATGTCTTCAAATGTATAGACTGGGCGAATTTTATCAATTTGAATTTATTGTATGTTTAGATAATATGCAGAATGTATAGATAGATGTATAGAATGTGTAGATAATATGCGGAATGTTTACATCAAATGTCATTAAATTTTGAAAAGGTTCGCTAACTTAAAGACAGTTTTTTGGGTACAAAATTATACTATTTCTTTTTATTAAATTACATATGATTTTATTTTTTATGCTCCCCCTTCTTTTTGCACTTATTCCTAAAACCTCAATATACTGCTAGCACTTTACTTTATAGTTTAATGATCAGTTTTGGTCGGTCTCATTATATTTGTAAATATATATTTACAGATGTGTGGCACAAAATATATATTCAGCTAAATCACAGTGTCAATTCACATGGAATGTAACAGTAACCCATATGACCAATGCCGATATAGCAGGAAAGCTCTTAGCACCAATGCAGTCCCAGCTGCAGTACATCCCTAATGGACAAGATTTTACACTTCGATGTTTAGGTTATACAGATACTATAGAATGGTATTTCTTACCAGAGTCTACGAAATTTCCTATTAAAATTAACAATAACAGCAATGAGATTGTTGTCAGGAATGCATCTATTCACAAACATCAGGGAATGTACAATTGTACGACGAGAAGAGATTTTCAAGTAAGTTTTTAATTTGTATACTTCACATTTGAATTGTTATGATAAGTGAATGTTTATTTTATGTAAATCAATCTAATGTTTTCGAAAAAATTTTTGCTATTGCGGAAACTTTAACTTCGCCAAATACATATCACCTTATTCATAATGATCGGGTATCGATTCTGAGATTCTCTCCCCAAACATTTATATCTATTTACATATATAGCAGATCAAGGTGAATTTTAGTACAGAATTTAGTTTTAGGACAAAATCAACACGGTGTTCGTAGATGTGCCAAATCAGATAATTTAATAATTAAAAAATTAATACAGACATTTTACGCTGCTGATCGAATTATACGATGCTTCGTTAGAAAGTTAATATTTTCCAATCTTCAACCATGCATCCCATTCTTGTATAAAAAAACGGTTCTTGCAGAAATCGTAGGTAAAAAAGGTTTCTACATGAATACATTTAACTTCACTCTTGTCCGGTAGATGGCGGTATTGTATCCGAGGGTTCGGAAAAAACCCTATGTTCCAAGCAAGAATTTGAGTCGCAAAGCCAATCAGAACATTTGTTATTAGTTTCTGCAATACAAGCATTAAAAATAGTTTTTCTTATATTTACGATATGAAGTGAGGTTTTAAAATAATGCTCATATATACATATCGGAATGCAATTGACAGATCCCAAAAACTTCATCAGTTGGTGATTGCAAATAATTTCTGGTTGTAGTGGAATAAAATCTACCAGTGCACCCGAGCGAAATTTCGCCCCGGCGTTGTCCGGTATACCTACCACTTTTTTAGTTTAGTGGCGCACACGAAGATTACCTCATCAACGATTGCTTTTGTTTGACTATACCGATACCATAGATAAATAAAGTATTTCATACGTAGATGGGACAGCTTGAACACGGGAAGGGAACGCATTTTCGACTTGAGATTGCCTCCCAAAGCATATAATGCAACTGCTCGCTAGGAAGGAAGCACGCACACACACACACACAAATAGGACAGCGCGCAGGTGCATTATATATAATTTAAGCGCTGTTGGACATAGAGCACACGAAATCGCGAAGCTCATAAGGCCAGCGGAGGTATGGTTCTCGCTTCGCATAAGTATATAAGCGACAGGGTGAACTTGCAGTTTACGCCACGGGTAGAAATTTGCTTGCTTTGGGAGGCAATCTCAAGTCGAAAATGCGTTCCCTTCCCGTGTTCAAGCTGTCCCATCTACGTATGAAATACTTTATTTATCTATGCCGATACCCATTGTCATCGTAATTTTAAAAAAAAGGAAAAACATTCATAAATATCATAGATGGCATAAGAACTAGATGTCGCACGCCATACAAAATCGATTATACACTTTTGAAATGGCTGGGACATTCCCGAATGGGCCATAACATGTATCAAAGTGCACCGCGAACAAATGTTGCTATAAGAGCAGTTTTTGATAAATTTAGTCGACGTCCTCAACACGCAGATGCGGGAAAATGTGAGCCAGCGAACGATTGCACTGCTCAGTGGATGCCCCTAGCATCATTTCTCTTTTCGTGTGTAGGTGATTAGGCTGAAATAGCGCGCTGCACAACGGGATGGGTGGGTGGGGTGAGAGGCGTAAAAGAGCTTTGCGAAGGGGCCCTTAAGCTGCTCGCGTCTCGCCCAATTCAAAGAAATATAGGACAACAATTTAGTTGTCTTCCTCACAGCCAAGATTTTTTTTCTTGGAAGAATAAGTTAGAGTGATAGCTTGGCCTTATGTTTAGTGTCTTTTATTGAATTCTTCCAGGCAGTTTGGTCATATATATTACTAGCTGACCCGTGCCCACTTCGCAGGGCGTCAACCATTTTTACTTGTGATGAAATTATCTTGTGTGGTTCTTAGTACTGAGTATTTAGGATTTATTTTATGTTTATTTTATTTCTTGTTGGCTACATTCATCCTATTGACAAATGATGCATCTTGTAAAAGTTTGCCAAGCGATCCATTTTTACGTATGGAACGTACTGACTGTTGTTCCAAAATCGGGGAACAAAGCGCGAGCCCGCGAAGAATATGCGAAACGGCTTCATTCTTAACGTTCGCACCCGTCGCGGCTTTCGCACGCGAGCTTTACAGAGTAGTCCGATTTTGATGACTCTTTTTTTATTACATTATAGCTGGGTTACCCGGTTTCACCCGGTATATTATAAGTACTACTTAACTACTTAATTAAAGATCCTTGAAATGTTCGACTTTTGTAAAAAATTTTATGACTTATGGTCGCTATATTGGGTCCGCCATTTTGAATTTCCAAATTTTAATAGTAGATTCGAAATTAGTGATATCAAAATACCCGTAGTACTAAATTTTACTTAAATTCGTTGAAGTTCGAAAATTGTTGGACGCCATATTGGATTCGCCATCTTGCATTTCCAAATTTCGAGCTTAGATTCGCAATTAGCACCTCCAAAATCCCGCAAATACTAATTTTCATGGCAATCCTTTGATATTTACAATTTTTGACCGCCATCTTGGGTCCGCCATTTTGAAACCCCCGAATAAATAATAGCCTATGTCACCCGGGGATAGTGTAGCTTCCCAACGGTGTTACAATTTTTGGCCGCCATCTTGGGTCCGCCATTTTGAAACCCGCGAGTAAAAAGTACCCTAAATTTTAAGTCGGGATGTGTAGTGCCTTCACTTAAAAAATGAAAATAATGGGACCAAATTTTAAGGCGTGATAGAATAACAAACATATTGGGTCCGCCATTTTGAATTTCCAAATTTTGTTAGTAGATTCGAAATTAGTGGTATCAAAATACCCGTAATACTAAATTTCACTTAAATTCGTTGAAGTTTGAAAATTGTTGGTCGCCATATTGGATCCGCCATCTTGAATTTCCAAATTTCGAGCATAGATTCGCAATCAGGAGATCAGAAAAACCCCGAATACTAATTTTCATGGCAATCCTTTGATATTTACAATTTTTGACCGCCATCTTGGGTTCGCCATTTTGAAACCCCCGAATAAAAAATAGCCTATGTCACCCGGGGATAGTGTAGCTTCCCAACGGTGAAAGAATTTTTCAAATCGGTCCAGTAGTTGCGGAGCCTATTCATTACAAACATACACACATACACACAAAAATACAAATCTTTCCTCTTTATAATATCAGTGTAGATATTTTATTTTCATTATAAATTTATTACGACAAAATTTGCCTTTGTGAATGTTTACTTTTTATACCTGTGGTCACAAACCATTTGCAATGTGTTGAAAATCCAGAAGAATTAACCTGGCAACTCTTAATTTAGTCTATTCCTTTTTTACCGCTGTAAGCGTATCATTTTAAGAATAAAGTTAGTCTACGGTTGAGATCCAAGCCTTTCACTTCTGCGCGACTTTCTCCTAAACTAAATTATATCCAGTATAATTTCTTTGCTTCCCCTATCTGAGCATAATTTCGAGATTGGTGCCGAAACCCGGGAGGTGAAATATTAATAAGTGGTTTTATCGAGAGTTTGGGACTAAACGAACGTGCAGAAGATTAACGACGCTCGGGCTCACTTAAAATGGATTCCGCCAGTCGTGGAGTGTATCGAGGACAAATCACGAAAATTACAAAAAGTGTTCTCGAATGTTTAATAAGTCCGGAATCACAGGCTAAAACTGAAAATCAGGAAAATTCGGCGATTGAAGAGTTAACGGCATTTCAATCGCGACTAACGGCAGCCAGTGAAAACCTAGAGAGGGCTAATAATGTTGTTTTTCCCAGCATCAAGCCGTAGGAGCTGGAAAGGAAACATGAAGCCATTGCAGACTATAAAGACAAAACTATAAATTGTGCTTCTCGCATAAGTTCGAGATTGGAGAGGCTTAAGGCGCTACGGGACCGCTTGCTGCCTTCTTCTTCAGTGACTAGCCCAACTTCGGATCCTTCTATACGTTCTAAGCAGTTTGGTGTAAAACTGCCAAAAATTGAACTAAGGAAATTCAGCGGCAATCATAAGGAGTGGCTGTCGTTCTGGGAGCAGTTTAAAACTTTGGTGCATGAGAACAGTGCTTTATCCGCTTCGGATAAATTTGCTTATCTCCAAACGGCGTTATACGGAAAGGCAGCAGCAACGGTTTCGGGATTCTCGCCTAGCGGTGATTGCTACGATGCAGCTATCTCTCTTCTGCAGGAAGAATTCGGTGATGTGGGAAGACTGGTCGACAAACACATGCAGCAGTTGATGTCCCTAAGTAAAGTAAATTCTCGTCTTGATGTGGCAGGGCTGCAGCGTCTATACAATGACACCACTACAAACACAAGATCGCTAGCCACTCTAGGCGTTTCGTCGCACAACTACTACGTAATGATGAAGACCCTTCTACTACAATGCTTGCCGGCTGATTTACGTATTGAATACCACAGAACATGGCAGGGACTTCGAGGAGAAAGAAGAAGCAGAGATCAACAAAGATGACAGCGAATCTGTCACGTCGTGTGTTTCTGCCTCATCGTCTGTTGAAGTTGATCGCGGGGTTAAAGGTATTCTTAAATTTATTAAAAAGGAAGTCGAATCACTGGAGAAGGCGGGTATAGTCTCGAAAAATGGAAACACACCGTCTTCCTCCAATAAACTCAGCCAGAAAACGACCGCAGGACTTATCGCCCCAACAGAAGGCAAGGCTTATTGCATATTTTGTAAATCCAATAATCATGTTGCAGATCGTAGTAATGGTACCCAGACATTATCCGAAAGAAAACAGCTTCTTAAAAAAGACGGACGATGTTTCAAGTGTGCTAAAAGAGGGCACACCTCCCGGAATTGTTATGGCAGAGTTAGGTGTGGCAAATGTAATGGCCGGCACATCACTCCTATGTGTGATCCTGAATTCATCAAGAAGCCGGTTGATTTGCAGAAGACTCCTAATATTCCACCCTCGACAACGAATCTTTATTCAACTAACTCCTGCCAATCGAATATCTATTTACAGACCGCCTGCGCCTTTGCTTCGTCACCCTCTTTTTCAGCACAGCTTCTCGTTCGGATTGTCTTGGACGGTGGTAGTCAGCGTTCGTACATAAGAAACAGCGTGGCTCAACAGTTAGATTTACCGATTGTGAGCACTGTACGTATACGGATTTTACCTTTTGGCTCGTCAGAAAGGACACCGGCGCGAACTTGTAACTGTTTTAAGGTATGTACATATTCGAAGTATACATGATGGTCAAATTGTTCCCATAATTGTAGTCGGTGTGCCTGAGATTTGCTTAGACACTCTGCCGGTACCTGATTCAACAAGTAAGGAGCTTTCTGGATTTGCACTTGCGGATACTCGAAGTTGCGGCCAACCAGTTGACGGCATATCTATGCTCATTGGGTCCGACTATTATTGGAGAATTGTTTCAGGGGAATTCTGGAGAATCACGAACGACCTAACAGCGGTACATACTAGGCTCGGGTGGACTGTTCAGGGCCCCGAGTCAGACGAATTTCGCAGCTGTATTGATGTAGCAACGATGTTTTCTTCGGCACAGGATCTGCCCGATCCACTTGAGGCGGTTATAAGTAAAATGTGGAGCCTAGAAGCGTTGGGCATATCGGGCTTAACTCGTGACGCTGAGAATATGGACATAAACCGATTCATTCGATACTCTGGAAACAGATATGAGGCATCTCTGTTGTGGTGTAAATCTGATACACCTCTTAATGATTATCGTGAAGGTGCTTATCAACGTTTGTGGAGTCTAATTAGAAGGATGTCCCGTAAACCACTGGGTCTGATGGAATATGATGCAGCTATGCTAGAGCTGATTAATTCAGGGTTTGCGGAGGGCGCTGACAAGGTAACTTCTTATCCTTCATATTACATGCCCCATAGGCCAGTGTATGGGGATGACAACGAAATTACGAATTGTGTTTGTAATCCAGTCAAAATAGACATTTGACTTAGCCAAAACTCGCATAGAGCTGAAAATTGGGAGAGACGTTAAATACACCATTATAAATGAAATATCAAAAATCCCCTTCGATCCCACCTCTGCGAAAAAAGTTATTCAAGGTCAAAGGTCAAAATTTTCGGTTTTTCGGATTTTTCTCGGAAACGGTAATTTTTATTTAAAATATAGCCCAGACAAAAATTGTAGGTCATAAAATTGTCTACCAAAATAGTCCTTATACTTTTTTTCCTAAGAATCACCATTCCTAAGATATCGCCGATCTAAATGTTGAAAGCGTTCCAATTGGATTTCATTGCGGATAGTGGGTTTTGTTGTTGTATTCATTATTATAACACGAATAACTTCGGAACGCGCCGTCGGATTTGAGTGCGGTTTTTTTCTTGAGAAAGGTCCCACGACAGGGAAGCTTTTTCTCAAAAAAAGTTTCGATCTTCCCATACAAAAAATCGACAGAATGAAGGGTCAAGGTCAAATTTTGGGCTTTGATATTGCCATTTTCGAAATTTGACGGGGTCTCTCCCGCTTGTTTGTTGACAGATTGAGTCGTGGGTGGTATCTTTGGAAAGCTTGAAGGTTGAGCTTTCTAATGCGTTATCAACTAGTATCCTGGGATGTCTCTGAAAGAACTTATATGCATTTTCTAGGTTGACCTCCGCCAAATGTTCAATCGCGATTTTAGGGGGGAAGGGCCGATTTTAAGACTTTTTTTGAGAAAAAGCTTCCTTGTCGTGGGGCCTTTCTCAAGAAAAAAACCGCACTCGAATCCGACGGCGCGTTCCGAAGTTATTCGTGTTATAATAATGAATACAACAACAAAACCCACTATCCGCAATGAAATCCAATTGGAACGCCTTCAACATTTAGATCGGCGATATCTTAGGAATGGTGATTCTTAGGAAAAAAAGTATAAGGACTATTTTGGTAGACAATTTTATGATCTACAATTTTTGTCTGGGCTATATTTTTAATAAAAATTACCGTTTCCGAGAAAAATCCGAAAATCCGAAAATGTTGACCTTTGACCTTGAATAACTTTTTTCGCAGAGGTGGGATCGAAGGGGATTTTTGACATTTCATTTATAATGGTGTATTTAACGTCTCTACCAATTTTCAGCTCTATGCGAGTTTTGGCTAAGTTTTAACTTATTTTTGTCTATTTTGACTGGATTATTGATGCCGGGTCCGCTGAATGTGCTTCTTTAAATGATCAGCTGGTCCGAACTTGCTTCCAGACATATTAACGATTTTGCTTAATTTTCGAGCTGGAAAGATTGGTCTGGTCGCCGATATAAAGAAAGCTTTTTTGCAAATATCTCTTCGCCACGAAGATCGAGACACGCATCGATTCTTTTGGTTTTCTGAACGAGTGTGATCTCTAGATAATTTGCCCTCCATTAAGGAATACAGAATGACACGGGTCACATTTGGGGTTAAGTGTAGTCCGTTCCTCTTGGGGGCAGTTTTGCAGAAGCTGTTCGAAGAGGAAAGTGCTGGGCATCCGGAGGTATGCGAGTTATTGAAGAAGTCCTTTTATGTGGACGATCTAGTTATTAGCATCGATGATAAGGAACTCGCGGATAAAATATACCAGACAAGGCCGGTCATTATGCAGCGAGCCTCAATGAATATTTGAAAGTGGAATACGAACCTTCCAAGCCTTCGCACCCAAATAGCCGAGGATACTGAACCGGTCGCTGTGCAAAAGGTGCTCGGTATTATTTGGTATTGTTTGGCGGACGAGTTGGCGGTGGATTTACGAGAGGCTGGGCAGCTTATGTTGCAAATAGGGGTGGCTGCAACAAAGCGAAACATTCTGCAGTTGATGGCCCGAATATTCGATCCACTGGGTATATTAGGCCCATTTGTGGTTAAGCTGAAAATTCTTTTTCAGGAGCTGTGGCGTTTTGAGATGCCATGGGATGAAGTCGTGCCAACTGAGTTGCTCAAGGTTTGGCAGAAATGCCGAAAAGAATTCGAATCGCTGAAGGAAATAGTTATTCCCAGGCATGTCAGAGCTTCAAGCGGAATCTGCTCCTACCAGCTACATATTTTCGCTGACACCAGCCCGTCTGCTTACGGTGCAGTGGCTTACCTGCGAATACAACAGGGTGAAAATATAGTACTGAAATTCGTATGCTCTAAGAACAGGATTTCGCCGTTGAAAACTGGAACCGACCCTAATCTAACCCTTCCCAAGCTTGAACTTACAGCTGCTCTTATCGCTTCACGTTTACGAGATTATGTATCGAGAGAAATTAATATTGAATATGAAAGAGTATTTCTTTGGACCGACTCAAAAATTGCTCTTCATTGGATTTGCGGAGACATCCGACGATGGAATGTATACGTTGCCAAAAGAGTGAACGAGATCAGACAACATGGGCTCGTCAGCGACTGGAAACACTGTCCGGGAGAGCTGAATCCGGCTGACTATTTAACGAAATCTTCCTTCGTAAAAAACCTTGCTAACTCCGAGGATTGGATTCATGGTCCTTCGTGGCTTACTAGAGGCTCTTCAGAGTGCCCGAGTTGCCGTTCTGATATTGAAACCAGCAACACTTTGTCGTTAACAGCGTTCCAACAAGTTGCAGAGCAGCCATCTGAATTTAAAAACTCTGCACCGATAATAGACGTAGAAAAATATGGCTCCTACATCCGAATTCTACGACTCGCCAATCTGTTCAGCGATTTGGTAAGCGTTGTCGCCGCATATATATAACAAACAATAAATTTCTTGTAGGTGCTGAATTAGCCCTAGCCGAACGATATTGGATATGCTACATTCAACGACAGCATTATCGAGCTGAAATAGAGGCTCTTGAAAGCGGGAAGCCTATTCCAACGAATTCAGCTATATTGACTTTAAGGCCCTATTTGGATGATTATAAGATTCTGCGAGTGGGTAGTCGTCTGAAATTTATGAATATTGAATATGAAACCGCTTTTCCTGCTATTCTACCTAAAAACGAATATTTAACTAAACTAATCGTCCGAGATATGCATCAACGTACATTACATGGAGGCCTCAGCGTAGTTTTATGTAGACTTCGCGAGAAATTTTGGATACCGCGCTGTCGCCAGTTGGTAAAGGGCATCGTGAAGGAATGCAAGGTCTGTAAGCGTTTATTTGGAAAGGCCGCCCAGCAACCCTACGCTCCACTACCCCGAGATCGTCTCGTGTCATCGAAACCATTTGAAACTACAGGCATCGACTTCGCTGGTCCATTATTCGTGAGATCTTTAGAGGGCTCTGGAACCAACAAAGTTTACATCATGCTGCTTACTTGCTCTGCCGTTCGTGCCATTCATTTGGAGCTGGTGCCTAATCTGACTGTGGAGTGTTGCTTATTGGCTTTGAGGCGTTTCTTCGCGAAAGAGGTGTACCTAAGTTAATAATTTCAGACAATGCCCGAACTTTTAAGCGAGCATCTAAGGAATTAAGAGTTTTGGTCAATATTATATATGCCGAGGAGATGCAAGGATATGTTACCAATCGGGGTATTTCCTGGAAATTTATAGCGGAGCGTGCCCCATGGTGGCGGGGGATTTTGGGAGCGATTGGTTGGAAGCGTGAAAAGAGTTTTGAAGTTGTCTATTGCGCGAGCCACGATCACTTCTGAAGAGTTGTACACCATTATAACCGAAGCTGAGGCAGTAATAACTACTATTATTATCTAATACATATTAATATTAACCATGCATTGTACACTGTAAGGCTAGGCCTTTGTACTTATTTCAAATAAATTATTATTATTATTATTAATAAATAATCGGCCCCTCACGTATATGGGGGACGACCCTTTGGATTTGAATCCCTTAACTCCGTCTCATTTTTTGCAAGCCCCGAGTTTAGTTCACCCGTCATTGACGATCAGCAGGCTTCACCTTCCGAATCCAGTGGCTTTCGGGACATGTGGAAGAAACGCTTGAAACTTATTAGTTCGTTTTGGAGACGCTGGCGAGTTGAGCACGTTCAGCAGTTACGATCATTTCATCATTCACAGAACTTTTCGGAGTCGAACTTAAGGGAAGGAGATGTTGTCTTGGTCCATGATGAACGCTTGAAGAGAGTGAATTGGAAACTAGCCGTCGTTCAGAAGAGCTTTCCCGGACGTGATGGCAGGATAAGAGCTTGCGAGGTTCGATTTCATGACGGTTCATCGCTGAGGAGACCCATTCAACGTTTATACCCCTTGGAGCTGAGTGAGCAACGACCTACGCCTACGTCCGATTGCAGCTCGCCCCCCGGAGGATGTTGAAAATCCAGAAGAATTAACCTGGCAACTCTTAATTTAGTCTATTCCTTTTTTACCGCTGTAAGCGTATCATTTTAAGAATAAAGTTAGTCTACGGTTGAGATCCAAGCCTTTCACTTCTGCGCGACTTTCTCCTAAACTAAATTATATCCAGTCTAATTTCTTTGCTTCCCCTATCTGAGCATAATTTCGAGACAATGTTTACAAAGTTTAATAATCATAAAGAAATTGTTCATATACAAACCATCATGAATTTTACAATAAATGGTTTAAAAGTGGAGGTACTTGTTATGAACACCGGAAATTAATTTTAGATTCTTGTTTTACTTCGTAAACATTGCAAATGATTTGTAACCACAGCCACAGGTATAAAAAGTAAACATTAGTAAATGCAAATTTTGCCGTTATAAACTTATAATGAAAATAAAAACTAGTCCGCTAAAATAAAAAATTTTGATTTTTGGGGGAGGAGCTTGCAGTAGAGTACATTTAAATATTCTGAGTGCCTACAATATTTCCCAACGAATTGTACCATCTTAGAAAAAATATCTGTTTTAAAAAAAAAGTATTTCTTAATGACTTTATTAAGTGTGGAACATCGTAAAGGGCGAAAATTCTATGTGAATAAAAATCAAAATATGGACTAGAAACAAACGTTTAGTAACCTATCACATTTTCTGTTATTTGATCCTTGATCAGATGAGCCTTCACATCTAAACCTATAGTAAATAAAATTCTCAAATTGTCCTTAAGAATATCAATTAGCTTTTCTGCACATATTCCGGTATCAGAAAGAAAATAAATATACACGTATTTCCAGTTATCGAATATCCCGCGAATCATAAACGCGCATAAATACATATATTGCCCAGTTTTGGTTTTTCGGTCCCCATTGCTATAAATAATCAACTAATCCTTCAACCTGATCTGCATATTGGCAATATACAAGATTCTTTTTAATTTTAACTTCATCGAATATAACTACACATTGTTTCGATACCGGATTCATTTCTTTACCCTTTGCTTTCAAATTTTCAATTAGCACATTGAGGACGGCGCTGCCCAGAGACCCCCTTAAATTCGGTCCTTCCCCCCTAAAATCGCAATTGAAAATTTGGAGGGGGTCAACCTAGAAAGTGCTTTATAAGTTCTTTCAGAGATATCCTAGGACCTAGGATAATGGTTGATAACGTATTAGAAGGCTGAATCTTCAAGGTTTTAAACCATTGCTTTCTCCTAATGTGAAGATATCACAGTATTTTAGAGAAGGTACAGGCCAGCACGGAGTCTTAGTTTTCCCAAGTCATCTTTTTTGAAGTGAGACGCACAGGGAAATTTATTTGAAAAATTAAGAGAGGCGTCTTTTGACTTAGAAACGTGGACGACAAAATCAAGCCTCCTCGGAAGGCTCTGTCGTCTGATGTAGGATGCCTGTTGTTTGCTTCAGGAAAATGTGAGTTCCACCGCTTGGGCCGTCTCAATATATTTATATACAGGGTGAGTTTCTTTATTCACTCCGAATATTCGGAACACTCAATAAGCGTTTCTTTATTCATATAAAGTATTCCGAATATTCTGTTTCGCGTTCCTTTATGCTTTTGGAATATTCTGAAGACATTCTTTTTAACCAGTCTCAGGAGGTGGAATAAAAGGAATATTTCTGTGTCAGTTGTCAAAAGTAATTAAAATATTAAATTAATTAAATTTTGTTCTTTACTACGTTATAATACTCTTCTTTACTTGATCCCAGCTCTCACAGTTATTGACTTAATTAGAAATATGCCACTAAGAATATTTAAATGTCAAAATCTTATTCCAAAGTTTCCAAGTCGTTTCTTTATTCATTCTATACCGTATATTCCTTGAAAATTCCTTTCGTTCCCTTCTCTCCATGGAATGAATAAAGAAACACACCCACAGTCTTTGCTTAAACCTTTCTTAAGAAAGCGTACGTTTTCAAATCTATCAATCTGGGTTTTCCCCCAAGCCCCAGAACCGAATTTCAGCAGGGTTTCAAAGCGGTTTTTAAGTGACGCTCTAGCCAAAGATTATCCACAATAAGATGCGACACTCCTATACTAAGCAAAACCACTGTCCCATATGCATTTCCGAAAACTTGGGGAAAATAAAATTTCGCCTTAGATAAGGCAGCAAAGCAATACTGCCTACCATTCCTTAGGTAAATTCCCATAAGAGCGAACGAGGCAAAAGTAGGCAACCACTCACTGCTCACCTACAGTGCTTACGCTATAGAAAACCACTTTTTTTATGTGGAGTTTTACGACTGAACCACTGACGTATAATATAATGGACCGCTCACGTACCCGATTTCCCATATAAGCCGACGATTGGAATTTTGTTCCCTCTCTTTCGCTCTGAAGCAGTGACAGTTCGTGAATTGACGTAAAATTAACGTCCTATAATGTCAAAGATTTCTCAGCGGGCTGAATTGCCGTTAAAAATAGAAAAATCCAATCGAAATAGTTTGTTTTTTTGTGGAAATATTAATTGAAATCAAAGATATTTGTTACAGCCTTAAGAATTTTATTAAGGAAACTCAATTCAAACTGAGTTTTGTAGGCTCTTTTCGATTTCATTTCAATCGGAATGCAGAACATGAGTATTAGTTTATTTTATTTGAGTGATATTCGTTGGGATTCTTAAAATTTAGCTCTTATCCTATAAAGAGCTTTTATTTTTCCTTTAATTAAAACATTATTTATTAGTAATATATGTATGATACACCGGTTTCATAGCTTAAAATTTATCAATTACAAATGCTTGAAAATAGTGGTGCTTTTGCAAGGATAAAAATTTAAAAGCATATTTATGACATTAATAATGATTTTTATTTACATTAATTGCATTTAAAGTACAAATTTTTTACATTTTTGTTCAAAAAATATTCAATTTCAAATATTTTTGTCAGCATTCAGCAACTCCGCATTCAAAAAATCTGCGGAATCGGCCTATCCATGCAATGCGATAAAAATAGACAGCATCATATAAATTTCCATATGTCTCATCTCGTCGATCTGAAGCAGTAGGTTGTCAAATTGGCCATCGCTTGAGACAGGAGATTGAGCGGTCCATTATATTAAACGTCAGTGGACTGAACCAATAACTATGTATGCGGTGCCGGCTGCTTGTGCCATGGTGTTAGTTTAGTGGCCTCCGCTTGCAAGGAAAATGACAGAATTGAAGAGGGGAAGAGGCAGGTACACACGCAGGCCTTATATACGGATGCGCCGATTTTGTTTTTGCTTTTCTGCTGAACCAATTTGATTGTGTGTGGCTCCAGCGGGCGCGTACAAAGTGGGCCTGATTCTCTCAGAGAAGTTTTTTATCCCTTCCTTTGACATGAGCTTCTTATTACTATCTACTTCTCGCAAAATTCTCAATTCTCGCTTTGGTGGCGGTGGCAAGGTCACTAAAATTTTAGCGAATACGTCATGAGTGTCGCATCTTGTTGTGGATAATCTTTGGCTCTAGCAAACCTCGCTGCTCGGCTGGGCCCATAACCTGTTGGGATTTGCGTAGAACTGTAGTACGGTGGATAACAACAGCCAAATATAGAAAGGCTAGTTTAAAAAATGAACTGATGTTTTGTTGGTAATTGTGCTTTACAGAGTCGCTAGAATACGACTGATTGCAAAGTTACCTACAAAGCAAAAGAGTGAGAGAACCGTAAACTGCTTCAAACCAAACATTATTTAGTTCTTAATCGAAGTCTATTTTGTTTTCTGAATTAAAAAATCGCAAAAACTGGCGAGGTAACAATAGGAACGAATATAACTCCGTGTCCTGTCAGCCAATCCTCACTATATTTTTATAGTGGCCAAGAAATTAATCTTGCACATGTTTGATCGATTACGATTAAGAAATACGAGAGATGTTGAATTTAAACGATCTTTTAGGTAGTTTTAATAGAAATATTATACTCTACAGTCTGCCTCATAACACAATTTCGGAAAATTATGATACCAAAATTCATTACATATGTAGGTAACGAGTCTTGTGAAGACGATAGGGGTTGTATTTTTTAATTTATTTTGATTAAAGTTTCTCTGTATATTTATTGCATTGCACCAGAATCTCGGCAAACTGTTAAAAATTCTAAGCACTTTCAGAAGAATGATCTAGGTACAAGTGAAAAATAAACTAAAAAATGTATAAGTTCACAATAGAATAAATATGTATACATATTTTAATTTTGGCTAGTATACTAGACTAGGTTTGTCTTAAATTAGACAGCCATTGCAACCTAACCTAACCTATTATACTACACTAAATGTACAAATATTTACTTATTTTACCTCGTCCATTGAAGGGATTGCTAGGTCAAATTTTAATTTTTTAGGTTTTGTACCTATTATTTTCTTAAAAGGTGAGAATTAGTGGAATATTAAAAGTATGGCTGTGTTCATTTATATTTCGGATATGAATGAATAGCTAATTAAAATAAATGTTGGCCCTAATGGTTTCCTTGAATACCTTTGAAAATATTTAAGAAAACTCACATGTTGTATATTCAGGTATTCCAGGTTGTAATTACTTCGCCCCCAAAAATCATTCAAGCCTTGGGGTCATACGAAAGCACTTTAGCTGCTATGGTCACATTATCATGTAAAGCAGAAGGAAGCCCTCCTCCGGAAATCTATTGGTAAGATCACGTGAACCATCCAACATTTCTTCAATCTTTTTACTACATATTACCCCTAATAGGTACAGAAATGGCATCAAGATAGAAAACACTTACACTGTTCACCACAGTCCACCTGTACTCCGAATAAATTCGTTTGATCTGAAGGATGATGGGTTGTATCAGTGCTTTGCGAAAAACATTGTTGGAGAGGCTGTAACATCCGGTCTACTTAGGTTGAGAAGGAAGGATGATTTGGTGAACATCCCAAGACGCCCAGAAAAGGTTAAATGTTTTCCTGTCAATTACACAACTCTCAACGTAACATTTGAATCGAGCTCACGATTGGTAAGCAGCACTCCTTCCTTTTTGGAGATTACTTATAGAGAATAACTTTCTTCGCAGTTATTTATGAGCATTCATTTCGCCACGGAGAATCCCTACAAATGGAACTCTACGCATCCCGTTGAACTGGAGTCGAATTCGTATCTTCTCATATCGAAAGGTCTGCCCATATTAAAACCATTTGTCCTATATATGAGAGGTCTGGTGCAGACTTCAATTCAAAATGTGAATGGGCACCAGGAAAGGACTTTTGATATATCATTGCTCACGCATGGGGTCCAATGCGCCACGCAGGGGCGTAAGTATTTAAAGTACTCATTCTTTGAATCGGTTTCAAATAGAATAACTATTTTAGTTACTGTCAACGGAGTTTTTTTCCCGAACGGGATATTCATTTGGTGGACAGCACTGAAAATTATTACTCCGAAATACTATGTTATTCAATTTGGTGGTGATGATGGTGCAAATCCTGTCTTTGGTGACACCGTCGTTGGGAGCACTCATGAAATAAATTTCTATCACACAAGTCGCGACATCGAAAGGCATCTACATAAAATTCCTGTTCTGAATGCTACCAGGCTTGACATAAACTTGAAAGGAAATAGTACGACCAAAACTGCAGCAGTATCTAAGCTTATAATACCTGGTAATGTAACGGGAATATTAGTACCTAATTCCACACGTGTCATCGTACGGACTTTAGTTATAACATCTGAAAACGAGCATTTGAACCAGGACTTACATTATTTGAAATGGAAAACGGTATAAAGTAGATATTTAGGGGTACCACAAAATTAATGTCGTTTTTACATCATGTATGCTATCCTCTTTTTAATTTCCAATTACTAGCAGAAAGATCTGTAAAAATTACGAAAATAATAGTTATAATGAGTATACAGTATACTAGGGCGGTAGTTAATGTTTGTGTTTTTTTTTTCTCAAATTGGTTCCGGTTCTATTTTTAAAAGTTTTCACAAATTTTAAAATCACACATATGGCTTTTATTCAATTCAATGCAAATTTTGCTGTCTAACCTGAATCGGATAGGAATAGTTTATTGTGTAACAAGGGCGGAAAGTAGCCGATTGCGCACGCTAGCAGCAATAGACGCACGAGCCAAGCGATTTTTCCCTGCTAGTGAGGGATAAGTACCACTAAAACGCAAGCCCTTCTGGGTAAAGTTGCTTATTATCCACTGTGTGGCAAAGTAGCCGATTGCACACTCTGGCAGCAATAAACGCTCGAGCGTTTTCCAGATAAGATTGAGATGTTGCATAAAGAATATGGTAGAAAGTAAATCTTTTGCCCGCCCTGTATATAAAGCATAGAAAAAAGTGATATTACTTATGTGTACCTCAATTAAATAAACTACAATTAAAGAAATAACTTAAATAATATGTAATCTATCATAGATCGAGAATAATACATTGAACGACTTTGCGTTTAGAGTTGCACACATTGAATCGCGCAAAGTAACATTTCTTTGGAATCCCGTTCGAGATGTGTCATGCATTAAGGCCTGCTATAGTAGTATGAACCCTGAGGCTATTATAAGAGATGATCAAGAAAAATATTGTCAAGATATGTGAGTCAGTACAAGTCATTAGTTTTGCAACTTTTGTTTTCTTGTTGAACTAACAATGTTCTTATTATACTAAGATTAACTGCCCAAATATTCTTCACGGTGAAGAAATTAAAGCCGCTTACACCGTACCGCATAGATTTCTTGGACTGCAAATCACTAGAAAATTACGGCGCAAGCGAAGTATACACTAAATCAGATCGTAAGTAAATTTTTTGTGCATGGAAGTAGCATTTCTGTTGTTACACAAATAATTTTCCAGCTCCAGGCCCCATAACAAATCAAAAGATTATAAGACGAAAAGGTCTTAAGTTGAGTTGGGACCCACCCATTAATTCCAATGGAAAAATTATTTATTATCTGATTTTGTGGACGCTCAACAACTCAACATATGAAGTGAATGTAACTTCAACTGAAAATTCTTTTGTGGTAAGTATGCGTTTTCTGTTTGAGTAACATTTTTAAAAGATCACTGTCTTATAATTATTCTGGTACGAAATTGATATAAATTTTTAATTACAAGCAGGATAATTATTAACACTAGTATCGCCTACTGGTCGAAATGCAACCATACGAACTTACTTCGATTTTCTATTATAGGGTCGCATGTTGTCGATATTCGACCAAACTTATTGTAATACAATGTTTCCATCTCCCCAAAATCTCGGGATTATGTGAGACTAGCTGGGTTATCCGGTTTCACCCGGTATATTATAAGTACTACTTAATTAAAGATCCTTGAAATGCTCGACTTTCGTAAAAAATTTTATGACATGGTCGCCATATTGGGTCCGCCATTTTGAATTTCCAAATTTTCATAGTTGATTCGAAATTAGTGATATCAAAATACAAATAGTACTAAATTTCACTTAAATTCGTGGAAGTTCGAAAATTGTTGGACGCCATATTGGATTCGCCATCTTGAATTTCCAAATTTCGAGCTTGTATTCGCAATTAGCACCTCCAAAATCCCGCAAATACTAATTTTCATGGCAATCCCTTAATATTTACAATCTTCGGCCGCCATCTTGGGCCCGCTATTTTGAAACCCGCGAATAAAAAGTACCCTAAATGTTAAGTCGTGATGTGTAGTGTCTTCACTTAAAAAATGAAAATAATGGGACCAAACTTTAAGGGGTGATTGAGTAACATACCTATTGGGTCTGCCATTTTGAATTTCCAAATTTTGTCAGTAGATTTAAAATTAGTGGTATCAAAATATCCATAGCACTAAATTTCACTTAAATTCGTTGAAGTTCGGAAATGTTTGGACGCCATATTGGATTCGCCATCTTGAATTTCCAAATTTCGAGCTTAGATTCGCAATTAGCACCTTCAGAAACTTCCAAATACTAATTTTCATGGCAATCCCTTAATGTTTACAATTTTTGGCCGCCATCTTGGGTCCGCCATTTTGAAACCCGCGAGTAACAAAATTATAGTTTAAAAAAACTAAAAAAACACGCTTTTATCGCGGACTAAAAGTTATACAATAATTAAATTAAATATACTTTAATTTGTTACGATATATGCATGTTACCCTTGCCAATATTTTAACTTCATTGTAGGGTTAACGCAAACATATATTTTTTTATTCAATACGTGACGGATGATAGATATGCTAGGTAGTTATTAGTAAACTTATCACTTCTTTTATGTCCAATGACTAATTCAAAAAGCGTGGAGCGCTTTTTTGTTATTAATTGTAATTATGTAATTGTAATTAATTTAGACAAAGCGCTTGGTAAATAACACATATTTTTTTTGTAATATGTAAAAGATAAAAATGGTTACTGAGGGTTATCCTTAGGAGAACAAATATATACCATCGCGGACTTTTTTATCGATCTTTTTAAGATATACAATTCCGTAGTACATTAATTTGATCTATCTCGTAAGGTTTAGCCAGTGTTTGCGATTTAAGCGCACAAAAATATGTTTGTTACGACATCACATTACAAATCTTTGAATTTTTCGGCTTTTCTGTACTATAATATGTATGTATTATACATATAAACCTTCCTTGTGACTCACTCTATCTATTGCTGAAAACTGCATTAAACTCGTATACACGTTCATTTTGGTGTTCTGAAACTTGTCTCAAAAGTCTCATAAAATCTCGTGTCTGCGTTGTAAGTTATTCAAGGTCAAAGGTCACGAAAGTCGGTTTTTCGCAATTATTTCGTTTCCTATGCGAAATACGTCATTTGAGGTTATTATGATGTAATGAGTCTAAATTGATACACAGGGTTTTTTCTAATTCTTTAACACTTTATTCTTTAATGTTCTAATGCTGTTGTCAGGATCTCAAATACTTAAATCAAATGTACTCAAATGCTCTCATACAAAACACGTCACTTCACTTACATCGCCAATCTAATAATGATCTCATTCCTTGTTTTCATTCCTCTTTCTGCCGTAGCGCTGCTACCAATTAAGCTTACCCTGAACTTAGATACAATTGATTACAAATTACTTACTACAATTTCGGCCATCCTGACCTGAAGGCGTCCTCGCCTCTCTATCTAATTTTACAAATACAGAATACTATTACATACATCCTGAATTATTACATTCGAGTGTGTTGACAATTTTAATTATAATAATAATAATAATTTTTTCAAATTTCACAATTATGTCTTTACTAAATACATATAATAACCATTATCTCTTCACAAATATTTCTTTATCAAATAAATTCCCAAATATTCAAATCCAAATACAAATCCAAATCCAATATTCAACACATAAATCAAATAACTTAATCAATCATAAATTCTTCAAAATAATATTTCCCTTTGATCAAATACGGTTTCTTATTTACTCCAATAGTAGTATCAATGTTAATAATCGTTACCAAATCTCCAATTTTATATTCCCGTGGTTTCCTATGCCTTAAATTGTATCTTTTCCGATTGTATTCCTGAATTCTACTACCAGCTAAAAAGCTGAATTTTCTCTAATAATTTCTAAATTTTCTAATCTATTTTCACAATTTTCCGAATCATCTAGTTCCCTGGCTAAATATTCCTGCAAATAATCGGTATGTTTTCCTTTTTGTTCAATCCCAAATAATAATTTACTAGGGCACTCCCCAGTCGATTTATGTTTCGAATTATTAACAGCAAATTCTATGTCACTCAATACGTCGTCCCACTCTAAATGTTTATTTTTATCAACTAATTTTGCTATCATAGGCTTAATCGTGCGGTTTACTCGTTCTACTGCACCGTTTGCTTGTGGTGTTGCTGTAGCAACTAGTATATGCTTCGGATTCGTCTCCTTCAAAAACTCTTTGAATTCTTTCGAGGTAAATGCAGTACCTCTGTCAGAAATAATTCTATCTGGTCTGCTGTAAGTTCTAAAATATTCAGTCAAATGATTAATTACTTCCCTACTATTCGTAGTCCTTGTTGGAAATAATCTAATGAATCGTGAGAACCCGTCTACTATAACTAATATAAATTTATTGCGTTGCTTTGTACGCCCCAATGGCCCAAAATGATCAATATGTATTGTATCAAATGGTTTGTTTCCTTTTGGAATTGAATGTAATTCCGCTTCTAATTTCCCTGAATGAGGTTGAAAAGTGATGCACTTCAAGCACCTTCCAATATATGATTTAACCTCACCTTTAATATTCGGGTAGCAATATGAATTCAAAAATATATCAGTTGTCTTGTCAATACCTAAATGCCCCATTTCGTCATGACAGACTCGAATAACATTTCCCAATAGTACTTCTGGAACATAAAATAATAATTTCTTATCTTGAGTTTTTCTATACACTAGCCCATTTCGTAATTCAAAATCCTTTCTTTCCGCTGTCTCTAATGATTTTCTAATACCTCCAATCCTATCGTCTTGATATTGATGAATTGCCAATGTTTGTTCTAATGTGTTTTCTTGCAAAACAAAAATATTCTGAATTCTACTCAACGCATCTACGTGCCGCATTTTTCCTGATTCTCTATGTATTACCTCATAATCATAATTCTGCATCTCTAGTGCCCATCTAGCTATTCTTGGGTTTATTTCTTTTTTATTTAATGTTAATGTTAATGAATTGCAATCAGTTACAATCCTGAAATGTATTCCGTGCAAATACATTCTAAATCGTTGCAGCGCATAAACAATCGCCAAAGTTTCCAATTCAAAACTATGATACTTTGTCTCAGCCGGTGCAGTTCGCTTACTAAAGAAGAAAACCGGATGCAACTTTCCATCTGCTTTTTCTTGCAGCAAAATTGCTCCAAATCCCAAAGAACTGGCATCGCAATGAAGCTCAGTCCTATCCCTAGGCGAATATAATGCCAATAATGGTTGCTCAACCAATTTTGATTTCAAAACATTAAAACTCTGCAACTGCTCCCCGCTGAATTCAAACTGCACATCCTTCTTCAATAAATCATAGAGAGGTTTTGCCAATACTGAAAAATCTTTTATAAACTTCCTAAAGTATGAACACATACCTATAAAACTATGTACTTCTCTAGTACTTCTAGGAACCGGATAGTTAATAATAGCCTCAATATTTTTCTTATTCGGTCTTATTCCTTCTGATGATACCTCATATCCCAAATAAGTTATTTTCCCCATGGCTATGTGACACTTGTCTAATCTTAATTCCAATTTATTCTTTGATAACATATCTAATACTTCTTTCAAAATAGTCAAATGTTCCTCAAATGTTTCCGTTCCAAAAAATATATCGTCAAAATATATCATAACTTTTCCTTTTTCCAACATTTCTCTAAATATCTGAGTAATATACCTCTGGAAAACTGAGGGTGCATTAACTAAACCAAATGGCATTCTCAAATACTCATACTGACCAAATGATGTAACAAATGATGTATATTGAATCGAATCTTCGTGTATTGTTACATTATGAAAAGCGCTTTTTAAATCCAAACTTGTAAAATATTTCTTGCCATTTAATAATTGTAAGTAGTCCTCAATAATTGGGATAGGAAAATGTTCCTTCACTGTTATTTTATTTAAATGTCTATAATCTATACACATTCTCAAATCACCCGTTTTCTTTTTTACCAACACTATTGGACTACAATAAGGCGAATCACTCGGACGAATAATATTTTCCTTCAAAAGATCGGCAATAATTTTTTGTAGTGCCAATTTTTCAGAATATGAAACCCTACGTGGTTTATAAGCAAATGCTTCATTTCCTTTCAATCTAATTTTCATCTGATAATTACAGGAATGAACGGATTCAGAATTTAAAGATCTCAAATACTGCGAAAATATAATTTTTATTTCATTTTTGTGTTTCTCTTTCAATTCTTCGTTAATAGAATACCCTTCCTTACCATCTACTAATTCTTTAGGATCAAAATCATAATTTGTTTCTTTTACATCTAATTCTTTAGGATCCAATAACATTAAATCAAGCAAATCTTTTTGTTTTCCTCCAATACTAAGTTTACCATCTCGAATAATAACTTGAACTTTAGGATCATTAATAAAATTTCTTCCCAATAATACATAAACATTTTCTCCCAAATCATCGTCTGACATAATCATAAATTCCATAGTACATTTTACCCCATTTACTTCAATTTTTTGTAAAGTTTCTCCAATTATATATACCTTCTTGTTTCCAATGCCACAGAATGACAAACCTTCCTTATGCGGCCAACCGGTGATACCCAAACCATGAACAACACCTTCCCTTATAAGTGAGACTGGTGATCCCGTGTCCACAATAGCCTCAATGCTGAATCGTCCCCTTGATTCGACGAACTTGATGTCCACATAGTAGTCCGGATGAAGCGCACGCACGCATGAACCTTCCTGTTGCTGCTGCTGCTGCTGCTTTCCACAATCCTCCGCCTTGTGACCTTTATTTCCGCATTTGTAGCAAGTACCCCACTGCCGTTTTGGTTTTTTACACTTTGCAGCTAAATGACCTCGGACGCCACAGTTGAAACACTTTACGTCTGCTGCATCACCAGGTTCCGGCTGACGTCGCCCTTTATCCAAAAATGGCGGCTTGCTTCTCGCCTCACCAATACCAACAGTCTTCATTGTCTCCAAAAGCTCTCGCAATGTCTTAAATCGTTTCATTCTCGCTTGGTTTCGCACATGGAAATCAGTAATACCTTCAATGATATATTCTATCATCTCATCTGTATCCAGCGATAATTTATTTCCCAATTCTACTTTCGCATAGAAATAATCCGCAAAACTCTCATGCGACTTCCATTTTCTCGCCTCAAATTCTCGTCTCATTACGACTTTACTGGTCGTTTGGCCAAATAGATAACTCAAATTTGACATAAGCTCAAAATAATCATAAGCTATGTGCTCCGGCTTTGATCTAAGCCATGTGAGTGCTCTTAATTTTAAACAGCCCACTACCACGAGTTTCATAATTTCATCACTCACTTTGTATGTGTCCTTAACCACTTCCACCTGCGAGCTCCAATTCTCAAAATTTATAGCACCATCAAAGTCCCAGATCAAATTCTTAATCAGTGCAATATCACCTTGTTTCGCTTCAGTTCTTCCACTCAATTTTGTTTTTTTCTCAAATTCTAATTCCCTCTCTAATAATTCCTTTTCCTTCCTCAATAATTCTCTTTCCCGACGCATCATGTCCATCTCTCGCTGCATCGCCGACATCTCCAATTCTGCCTGCATTGCCGACATCTCCAATTCTCGCTGCTCTTGTTGTTTGTCTCTTTCTAAATTTTCCTGTCGGCCACGTGCTGCCTCTTTCGATTTTTCTGGAGCACCGGTCCTGCGCCCCACTAATTCTTCTGCTGCACGTCGCACTCTTTTCTTGAATGCGTCATAACGGGCAATAAGATCATCTTTCCTCCCAGCCGTCGATAAACCATTATCTCTCAATTTGTCCTTCAATTCTCGTACCAACAGCTCGTCCACGCCTTCGCTTTCGCCTTCAGCTTCCCTGTCGCTATCCAAAATATCCAACAGCTCGTCCGGCCTTTCCATGGTTGGAATTATCGGCAAAATCCACACTTCTGAGATTGTAATGAGTCTAAATTGATACACAGGGTTTTTTCTAATTCTTTAACACTTTATTCTTTAATGTTCTAATGCTGTTGTCAGGATCTCAAATACTTAAATCAAATGTACTCAAATGCTCTCATACAAAACACGTCACTTCACTTACATCGCCAATCTAATAATGATCTCATTCCTTGTTTTCATTCCTCTTTCTGCCGTAGCGCTGCTACCACTGAACTTAGATACAATTGATTACAAATTACTTACTACAATGAATTTTGTAGATCATAAAATTGTCTATAATTTTCATTTGAAGCATTTTTTCATATCATCAACCATTCTTGAGATATAACGCATACTTACATATACAGGGTGTTTTGCTAAGGTCTAAACAGAGGTATGCCAATCGATTCTAAATGGTCTCCTGATCAACGTTTGTTCGGACACACCTCCCTTAAAATCCTTTCTTCCCCCCTAAAATCAGGATTGAAAATTTGGAGGGGGTCAACCTAGAGAAAACGCTTTATAAGTTCTCTCAGAGACATCCTAGGATACTGGTTGATAACGCATTAGAAAGCTGGGCCTTCAAGCTTTCCAACTACACCAACCAAGATTTAATCCGCCAACAAACAAGCGGGAGAGACTCCGTCAAATTTTGAAAATGGCAATTTCCAAGCCCAAAATTTGACCTTGACCTTCATTCTGCCGATTTTTTGTATGGGAAGATTGAAACTTTTTTTGAGAAAAAGCTTCCCTGTTGTGTAGTCAGCTATTTACTTGTCGACGCCGTTCACCTATAGATATTACATATAAGGACGCGCTTGCCACTCTCCGCCGTATATCTCGAGAATAATTGATGATATGAAAAAATGCTTGGAATGAAACTTTAGACAATTTTATGATCTACAAAATTCATAATGACCTCAAATGACGTATTTCGCATAGGAAACGAAATAATTGCGAAAAACCGCTTTTCGTGACCTTTGACCTTGAATTACTTTTGACGCAGACGCGATATGATATGAGACTTTTTAGTCAATCATTAGAAGACAAAAAGAAAGCATTATGCAAATTTACAGCTTATTATCTCCAATTCCGAGGTTTGCCCCTTATTTTGGCTTATTTGACTGGACTATAAAATCCGTTGAGTAGTTTAAAAGATCTAAGCGAACAAACAGCGGAAGCGACTTCATTTTATACTATGTAAAGATTTCGCGAAACAATATGACAATCTATTGGATTTTCCATACAAGTAGCCGATTTTGAAATCTTGAGATTTCGAGAAAATCTTCAATAAAATCTACTTAATTCATTGTGGCATCTCCAAAAAGTTAATTCAGCACTATTCAGCCGGCGTTAAAATTGAAAAATTTATAACTGTCATTTCATTTAGTGATGCATAATGGAAAAAGTAGTGGCAAAAAAAAAGAAAATGTAAGATTCAGCATCTACATCTTCAACTGTTGGCTAACAAGAGTTTGTTGATATTCACTCATTTTAAAATTAACTTTTTATGCACAAAAACTTTTCGAAAATAATTAAAATATGACACTTGTAATATCAAATGAAATCGCGCTATAAGATGGAAACGCTTTTAAAAGGTTCAACTTGGGTCGAATTTTAAATAGCTATCAGACGGATAAATTTATTCGCTCCTTAAACCGGCAAGTAGGCCAATTCGTCAGTGTATTTTGACAAAATATAGTGAAAAATAATTATTCCTCACGACCAACTTGATTTTTTATCTGAGGAATATAGGCAAAATTTTACCTGGCTTTCACACCTTTCCCTATGCATGTACCTGAATAAAACATATTCTGCACATCTATGAAAAATAGACCTTTCGTTGATATACATATGTTTCATTAAGATACGTGCACGGGAAAAAGGTTAAAAACGGATCACAATTTTTCGCTTTGCCTATTAGTATGTAAGATTTATATTATTAATACATTTTAATTTGATTTTAGTTCCCTAAAGTCACTGAAAGTGACAAGATTAATATCACAGTTCGTGTAATGGGTGAAAACGGGATTGGACCTCCAATTTTTATAGATCTACGGAACGTTCAAACGGATGTTTTAGAAAAGGAGAGCGACTACTTTATGAGCCCTTCATTAGGTATACTGTTTTCTGTTAAAAATATTTCGAAATTTAAATTTATTTCTTCACAAAGGAATTGCGTTAGGAGTATTTCTTTCATTGGTATGTATACTATTTTTTGCGTTTTTGTTCGTTCAACAGCGGCGACGTTTTAAAAGTCGGTCTAACAATCAACATCGCTCGTCACCATCTGAACAAAATTTTTCCATGACAACAACACCAAATATCGAACTTCATGAGATGCAAACTCTAATTCCAAAATATTCAAACCGCTTTAATGCCAACTTACAGACGCGTAGTTTACCTAATGGTAATGGTGTCCATTTTCAACAAAATGCTGGAGAAAATGGTCCACATCAAGAGCAACACGAATTAAATGATGTTCCACCTATTGCATATTGTAGTTCAACACCACTAACACAGCGTAGAAGAGATTTAAGTGATATTCTTTATGCCGAGAATGAGCCTATTATGAACAAGTCATCAGAGGCAGTTCAATTAAACAAAATAAGTTCCTCGCAAAATTTCTTCAACAATCCACAAAGGATTGCTAGTAGAAATGAGACGCAATTACAACAAAATGGTTCCATTAAAACATTACTACCTCCTTTAAAGCATTCCATTTCACCAGTTTTATCATCTGAGCCCAAACTTCTGGACGCAGATGGAGGACTGAAACAGCCTGACGGATTAGGGGTAAATATCGTATACCATAATATTTGAATAAATTAACTTTATTAATTTTCTTGTGCGCCAAGAAACAATAAAAAGCAATTATTGCTTAATGAAGAAATTATTTATAAAACTTCCAAAAATATAAAACAGACCAAATTGTTAACGTAAACAAAATCTTCCATTAATAAATTAAAGGAAAGTGTAGTGTTTTTTCTACATGAGATTAATTGTTAATTTTTCTTATCTACTATGCATACAATATTTGTGTCGTTGCTTATTATGTATCTCGAAAATGAAAGGGTGTGTAATCAAAGTGCCGTGATTTTGCCCTTTGTTATAATAGCTGCGTTTTTTTCATCCGGTTCGGGGTCTATTTCTCTGCTTTAACAGAGAAATACAACAACAAAATGAAACCCAGATATTTATCGGGTTCTGGGTAAAATAACTCGAGGATTAATTCGAAAATATTCCACCAGAGGCGCTGTAGACCTACTTTCATTTTTCGTTGTTGTTAGTATTGCCCCTTGGGGAACGTTTAGTTTGTTGTGACGGTGAGAAAATGGAAAACAATAAGTAAGCCTTCACGTAAATATCTCAAGATTTGTAAATTTGTGAAAAGTGCATCAAATTGCCATGATATTTACCCATCCAAACTTCATACCTTGAACCAGATAAATTTGAGGATTAAGTTTTTTAAGCACAGTGCGTATAAATTCAGGCAATTTGATTTTTTTTTCGTGAAAAAAATATTATCGTTTAAAAAAACTAAAAACACGCTTTTTTCATGCACTAAAAATTAAAAAACAATTAAATTAAATAAACTTTTATTCATTACGATATATGCATGTTACCCTTGCCAATATTTTAACTTCATTGTAGAGTAAACGCAAACATATATTTTTTATTCAATACGTGACGGATGATAGATATGCTAGGTAGTTATTAGTTAACTTATCACTTCTTTTATGGCCAATGACCTCTTTCGTGAGGGGGATCCTTCGCCAGAAAGAAGGCGACAACAACAGGAGTTCCTAAGGGAGACCCTGTTGGTTCTTCTAGAGGGGGAAGCAGACAAAGACAGGGTTCCAAAAGGAGCCTCTGTTGGCTGAAAGAGTGCAGACTAATATGACTATAATGTCCAATGACTAATTCAAAATTAAATTAAATTAAATTAAAAGTACACATAACCAAAAAGCCTCCATCACCATACATCACCAGAGCGCGAACCGCGAAGGCACTTCAATTTCTAGCACTCGTTCAGATGCGTCTCGCCAACATTCGGGGAACCCGAACATGCTTCGGTTCGGGCGCTCGTCTGCACTTCTCCGTCCCCAGCAGACCAGACACATTTAGAAGAATGATAAAAATTCCATGAGAAAATCCAAAGGGGTAGAACGGTAGAACGGAGATTGAACACAGCTGAGAATTGTTTGCGAATTAGGTGCGCGGAGCTTTTTTTTCTGTTGGGTGGGTGGGTGCTGAAATTGCCTGCGTGAATGAAAACTTCTGATTACACAGCTCAACACCAAATTTGCAGCCAAATAAATAGTAGATCATTTCTATATGATTTTTTCCGTAGATTTGGAATTCGAAAAAAAATATTCAATTTTCTTTCGTTTTCAGTAAGAAAAGGGTGTTCGTATATGTTGAGTCTGAAAAAATTCATGAAAAATTCTTGATGCCATCACTTTATACGTGATTGTGCATCTTTTATTTTACATAATCTTTGCTTCAAGTCAGTCAGGCTAACGCATAAGCGCCAGGCAGTAGGCGCTTGTGCTCAAGTTCAGCAGAATACATCATTCAGAGCTCTTCTGCTTCGTCTGTCCTGCTCACTCTCATGAAGCCTTACAGTAGCATACAAAAATGTGGGCTACAGCGAAAGTTCTACTCTGAAGTCGGATCCCCGATCTAAGCTTCTCTCGCAGAACATTTGCTCTGTTGGGACGTCTTATTTCTACATATATATTGCTATGGTTATAGGCTATTATTAATGTAAAGGTGGCCATACACGTTAGGTTTTGCATGACGGTTTCAACCTTGCATGCATAACCGAGAGTTATAACCGAGTTTCATATTGCACATATACGTTAGGGTTTGCATGCGCAGTCTTGCCATAAACTCTCAGTTAAAGAGAGTTGGAGCTACGTGACGGTGTGTGTAGGACAGTTATCTAAACTACTGTACACAGTATATACCAACAATGGACGACGACGATGTGATAGCTGTACTTGGCTTAGCACTTGTTCTACAGAACAGAAAAAGAAGAAGAGATCGCACTAAATGGTGTAAGCACTAGTTATTGAAAAGAAAGCAGTTCTCTCAAGTAAATTTAATAAATGAATTGAGATTTACACCAAAAGATTACAAAAATTATTTACGAATGGATGAAAAACTTTATTTGAAACTGTTATCATTGATCAGTCCGTTAATACAAAGACAAGATACTATTATGAGAAAAGCTATAAAGCTACATATATCAGCACATAAGAGACTAGCATAGTAACATTAAGATGTCTTGCAACAGGAAGAACATATGAGTGTCTTAAATATTCTGCCATTATGAAGTGGCGGGCTAATGTCAAGGAACGCTAATTGCGCAAGTATTGTATGCACTGGGCCATTTTTACTCTTATACTATTATACCTAACATAATTTCTTCCTATATATTTTAATTAGGCGCACAAGATCTTAATATGCAAATATACTTTAATTTTTAAAATAAATTTCTCATGTTACAGTGTGACGAAAAATCCAACCCAAAAACATCCACAATAGACAATAGTTGTCTTAAATTATTAGGTACCAATTTAGATAGAACTGAAACACATAATTTTAAAAGTGACATAATATGCAATAGTAATAACATAACAGCAAATACCATGGGTGACCTAGATGATACGGCAAGCACCTTTAGAAGTCCAATGAACAAAATTAATTGGAATTACCATCGACGTCCCGTGATTGATCCAAACGGGTAGGACGGTAAATATGTTGTCTATTGAACCGTTGTGTAAAAGTTAAAGCTTCAGGAAATATAAATCAACTAATTTCATAGCGAGGCTTAGCCTTAAACAAACAAGAAAAAACAATAAGTCGAAATGTTTGGAGCGCACTGTTAACTTCCTCTAGACCTTGATAAGTTTTAATGAGCTTATTACCTTTGTAAATTTCATATTTATTTAAATTCGTGGAGATTTTTGAATTGCTATAATGTTCTTATTATTAATTTCAATTTGTTGTTAAGCTTAGTTTTTTTCATACTTTTAAGAATGAAAGCCTGTGGATGCGAAATAGCCTTGAATCTGTGCAACATTTTAGGCCAAGTATATTTTGCAGCGTTTTTTTCTGGTTATTTCAAATCAACCTTTTCGCGAGACGAAACCGACTCCTGTGATACTTCATGATTCCATATAAACAATACGTATACTTACAAAAAATAAATAAAGTATGTGAATTAAATTAGATTTGTGGATATAGTAAGGTAAATTTAAAATTATTTCCTGTCTTTATATCTGCAAAAGTGCCGGCTATGTTAATGCCCTTAGTGATTGACGTAGATATAAGTTTTACAAATTTAAAATCGAAATATAAAAACAAGAAATGTTTTACTTAATTAAATCGGCTGATCGAATCGGAAAAGGATTAATTTTGAACTTATTAAATAATTAGATTTCTTGTACACAAAGAATTTTAGTTGAATATCACGCTGTTAGTGGCAGATTTATGATGAATTCTTGCTAATAGCTTTGCACACTATATCCGCAAATATATAGTTCGCATATTCAGCATGTAAATTGATAGCCAATTTCTAGGCTTAAAATTAAGCAGCATAAAATAGATCGTTCAAAATTTTACATAAAAATAAAATGAGAACTTCATTCAAAAAAAAAAAAAATGAGAACTTCATTTGAATTACATATGTTTTAATTTTTACTATTTTTTAAGTTGTCATTCTACTTTCTCGAATTGAACAAAATTTATTTTAATTATAGTTTTTTTCATAATGTGTATGTATGTAATACATATCTTTTAACAATTTGTTCTCAAGTTTTTAAAAAGGAAACTATTTATTTTTTTAAAGTTACATATGTATTCGAGTGCGTCGACTCACCTTTCATAGTTTTGCCTCGCTTTCCGTATCTCATCAATCGATCTGAAATTTTTACATATACATAATATTGTACGTATACATACATATATGTATATATAGTTATAGAATGTACCATGGGTGTATGAATTTATTAAAATTATACTTTTAATTTTTAACAAACTCCAAGAGTGTCATTGTTTAATATTTTTGAAAGCTTGTTATTTTCGATATATTGACGTCAATTTTTTCTCAGTGGTTCATATTTGGTTTGTGTACAATCAAGATTGACTATTGTTTTTCTTCCAATAGATAACGGAGAACATAATGACGTTTTTTGTTTACTACATGAGTCTTTAGTCGCTATCAGCTTTACATAAATTAAGCTTAGAGCTCAATTAATTATATTTCTTCAACTAGCTGGATTTCCCGGCCTCACCCGGTGTACAAAATTTTAGTCGCCTTATTGGATCCGCCATCTTGAATTTCCAGATTGGGAACGTAGATTCGCAATAAGGACATCGAAAAACCCCCAAATACCAATTTGCATGGCAATCCCTTGATATTTTCAACTTTTGGCAGTCATTTTGGGTCCGCCATTTTGAAACCCACGAATAAAAAGTAGACTATATGTTGGGCCGAAATATATCGTACCTTTTTTGGGTAAAAAATGAAAATGATTGGATCCAGCGTTTAGACGTGAAGAGTTACCCGGTTTCAACCGGCGTACACAAATTTTGGTGGGCATATTGGATTCGCCATCTCGAATTTCCAAATTTTGAATACAGATTCGCACTAAGGGCATCCTAAAAACCCCAAATACCAATTTTCAAGCCATTCCCTTGATATTTTCAATTTTTGGCCGCCATTTTGAAAATCGTGAATAAAAAGTAGCCTTTATGTTGGCCCGGAATATGTAGTACCTTCACCCAAAAAACGAAAATGATCGGATCCACCGTTTAAGCGTGATTAACGGCCAAACAAACAAACTTTCGATTTTATATATATTAAGGATTAGAGCACAAAGCCCTTAATAACTTCCAGTCCTTTTTTGACCAGAACTCCTTTTGATTTTCTTCATTTAGATTCCTGCGTTAATTTCTTTTTCGCTCGGATTGCTTTTTGCGGGTTTATCAAAGTAGAAATTTTAACCAGTAGTTCTCCTTTGATAATGTCACTGTGGTGGTATATTGACGCCACAAGTCTCTCAGACCGCTATTAGTGCTTAAGGGTTAAAGTTACCGTATTGTTAATGAACTCGAAGAAATATTGTTGTGTATATTAAAGATTCTGCTATCTTCTTTTCCTTACATAAAACCCTTGGAAATTGCTGAAATTCTTTTTTGGGAAGGTAGAATGACTTCTTAAGAAGTATCAATTGCGAACTATACTTCGATCTCTGGCTGAAATGAAAAATTCAAAATTCTCCATAAGCACGCAATTTGCTCAGTAGATATGTAAGCGAATTATTAAAGTTAAAAATGTATATGTAAACTATGGATATAAGGTATTTATAAAATTTAAAACTAATAGGACTTGTAAGGAATGAAGAAAAGAATGATATTTATATAAAATTTTTGTACCTGACTACATGAAAATAAAAATATTTTAATATAATTATACAAAGCGAATAATTCATAGGCTGAAGATATAACTGCATAAGCACTACTGTTTCAGTAAAAATAAAAGAAATATAAAAGCGAAAACACTTCATTTCTTCAAGACACTGAAATGCCAGCATTTTGTAGCTTAATATTAATATGTATATAAATCTAAGTAAAATCCTATGTCATAAAAAATAAGTAATACATAAATAACATAGGCTATAAGAATGAAAACTGGTGCAAAATTTCTCTAGCGGCAGTCACTTTTTTGACACTTACGAAATTCAAAATTCAGCTTTGTAAAATTCACAAGATATTAATGTTTTAAAAAAACTATACTGGTCTGAAAATTTTCAAATTGTGCGTCATATTAGACAGAAAACGTTATCAAATTTTTTACGCTGTGGAAGGGATATGCTTCAATTTTTGTGTTGTAAAGATTGTGATGTCTATTTACCTTGTCTTTCGATGTGTACCAAATTCGTGTTTACAGGGTGGTAATTCGGTGCTTTTCTTTTGTATAAAAAACACAAAAATCTTAATATCATCCAGTATCACTATTTACTGACTGTTCAAATAAGTTTAAATTTCATAAATAAAATGTTTTTAAATTTTGGGTATTCCTAAGATATAAACTTGATTGATAATTTTTTCTTACATTTATATTTCAAATGCAGTTTACCACTCTGTTATAACCAAGAAATTTTTAAAATAATGTGTGGGGTGCGTTAGAGAAGCACTGTAAAAATACCGCTTAATTATAAAAGTTGTTCGATAAATTATTATCGTTCTATGCAAAAAAAAAACACTTTAATGGTGAATGTTGTTGAACTTCGTCCCAAGTAGGGGTAATGAGTAAGTAACATTAAGTTTCTTTAAGTTTTAATACCTATTTCACGTATTATTTGTTTTAAAATGAATCGAAAGTGAAACCATTTTTACCCTACGCATTGCAGAAATGTACATTTACTATTGAGTAAACAAATTGCCAGTGATTTGTTGCAAACTGTCGCTTCTAGTCAAATTTTTGTCACAGATTGTTGTAAATACATATGTGAAAAATACATACACAAGCACAAAGTTTAAAAAAACAGCAATAATTCCCCTTAAAGGCTCTGTTGTCTTGTTGAAATTTGCAATGTGGGGAGAGAAGAAAATGTTTATGTAATTTTTTCTAAAATACATATATGCTAGAAAGCAATTATTTTTAAATAAGAGCATATATATCTTGCAATTCAATTTGTGGGCTTTTCAGTCTTATTTTCTTAGTTAAGAATTGGCGCTTTTTTTCCCAAATTGATCTTATTTAATTGTTTTTTCCTTATTAAGCAATGGAGATTTTTTAAAACAAAAATGTCTTCTTTTCGACAGCTGCATATTGACAATTTTATAAAAAATCAAAACTAAAATTTAATTAATAGACTAAAGCTATTATGCTTGAACCCCAATGCGGAGACCAACTAACCAAAATCTCTTGCTCGTGTTTTCGTCAATCTGATTAATGCTACGAACCCATACTACGTGATATAGAACCTCTTGGCACACATGCCTTCGTGGTATAGTGTGACGTTAAGTTGTTCTGGGTGAAAAATGAACTTGTAAAATCATGAATGAGTTATTTTGAATTTTGATTTATCTAAATAACTTGTTATTAAATGAAGTTTCAGTCAAAAGAAAAATTGAATTAAGAACATTGGAGTAGACGAGGTAATTATTTTACTTCCTACTGCAAAACTATGGCCCTGATATCAGTAAAACTTATCTTATAGCAAGTTTGTGTACAGGGAGTTTCAATACTAGGTTCATTCGTGGTATATACCACATACGATTTTCGCTTGTTTCTAGGTAGTAATTGAGTGGTACACATGCGGTATACTACGTGGTTGTCGAATACCAGGTATAATGCCAGATGTGTGTCTGTAGTCTATAGTATAATGCTTTTCATGTGTGCGTTTAAACCAAGAGGATTCAAGTTATCAATTCAGCAACGATTTGTACTACAAGAAGTACCAACGCTGCAGCTGTCTTCAGGGTTGTCAAAACGACAATTCACTAATTACAAAACTTTTTAGAAGGTTGATTCAGCAAATTGGTTGTTTGGTTGGTTATCTCCGCGTTGGAGATCAGGCATTAAAATGTGAAAACACCAAGAAGGGAAGCTGATATTTCTCTTTCTTTTCAAGTGATATTGAATTGAATTGAATCAAAGAATTTTCCCCCTCATAGGTACATGTTTGTTATAAGGTGTTTTTCTTTATGTCATTCTTGATTCCATATCCATCCGAAATGTAGGATATTCCCAAGCAGGCTGACACTGTAAGAAAGCTCGACTCTTACGAATCTTTCTAAATGTTTTTGTCTTCTTCCGACCCTTTTGTATTTCGAGAGTATCTCTCATCACACTTCTATTGCAGAATAGCTGACTATTTGATTTCGTAGTAGAACTTACATTTAGAGTGGACGCGGAACCGTTATATATGTAGGTAGTTTGCCTACCGCAAATAGCCACTGCTTGAATTGCACGATAAAATAAGCGACGGTTTTTGTTACTATGAATACACTAAAAATTAAAAATTTGGATTATTTGTTGTACGAGTGTGCCTTGCACGTACAATCCAAAAGAATATGTATACCTAAATGTAAATCTCAAAATCCGCTGGAAACTTTTAATAAGGCTATATATGTATGTATGTAGAGGACCTTTGGCATAGCAAAGATTTAGGGGTAGTGAACTATTTGCGTAGAGAATTTATTACAATTGTTGAAAAGTGGAAATGCAAGAAATTAGTACAAAATTGAGTTAAGGTTGGATAAATAAATAAACCTTCTATTTTGTGTAAGAAATACCGTTAGAGATACAACCCAGTTACGCACCGAACACTTATTGTTGGAAAGAATACATAATCGTATATGCAAGCCAACAAATTACACGCATTTTCACACATAGGCAATAGTGAAGGCAAAGAAGCATTCCGTATTTTAGTAGTTTTAAAAATATTACAATAAACAATTCACTGCAGTGCAATAAATAGCTTTAATTGAAACACACTATCTTTCATTCTATCACTTTCCGCAATGTGCTCTACAATGATATCCTCGTAAGTGTTCTGTGCAAAACCCTAAAATAATAAAACAAAAACAAACAAACAAAATATATATACATATATGCAAAATATTGCAAAGATCAAGAAGTGTTCTTCATTCTTTGATATATTGAACACCTGTTCAAATTGAAGTAAATATACAAAAAAGCATTATCACGAACTACGCGAAAAGTGTTGTATCTGTAGGCTTAACAATTAACGTCCAAATATTAATGTAGCCCTTGTGGCCTACCTATTACTATTATTGATGTACATATTAGGACGTATCGTTCGCTGTCTCATAAGATTGTACAACCAGCCTTCCTCAGAGAATTACTGAGTACCTATGAAGTCAAGTGATGCAAAAAATTCAAGACGTTGAAAACACGTAGTAAATTATAAATTTCAGATTTTAATGAATGTCCTATAGCCTTATTAAAAGCAGTTAAAGTCAACTATCTGGAATGATTTCGTTTTAGTCCTCCTTTATGTTGCATTATTGCTTTAATAATTTCATTACTTTGTTACGGTGAGATACATATATCGAAAAATTTTTTGTATTTTTTGTACATAATTTGTAAATGAGTCTGTTAACTCTTTAGTTTTTTTATGTCTATAGATGCACCAGTTACCAATTTGCTAATTTTAATAAATTTAAATTTTTGTAAAAATTCTATACTCTTGAGCTCTTTGAAAAAACAACCAAAGAATCTGCTTTCCCACGTCCTTGTTACATTATTTTATATGAACTATGAATAATAATGTAGCACATTAATATGTATCTAGTTCTTATAGGAGTTTGGGCAATCCTTCCTAATTATGTTTATATATAATGTCAACTATTTTATCTTAAGTAAAGAGTGTTAATGTAAGCAAAATGAATCGATTGTACTTTACATTTTAAGTGTAAAAGCTTGGAGATAAAGAGATATTTTAACTTAAGCAGAAAGCGCTGTAGAAGTCTCATTTTTTATGAATTTTAAATTTGAATGAATATACAGATAGCGAAACGCTTAATTTCCATGTTAATTTTAAGACTTCTGGCTTTTTTAAGTTTTGCTTAGGGAAAAAGTGATAACATCGACCATTCTTTTCATTTCGAGGAGACTTTTACTAAGGTGACAACTTACAGCAGTATTATGAAGAAATTTTGTTTTAAGAATCATTACAAATAATACAACAATAAGCTGACACGTAATGGGCCAATTAATTCGTGCTCGAGATATATGAATTCTAAACGCTTTCAATCAAAGTGGTTACCATGATTCGATTGATAAAACAAACCGAATTATTTTGACACTAAATGCGGAAATAGAAATTGAAGTCAAGAGTATTATAACTACATAAAATGAATTTGTGAGAACTTCAGCAAATTTGTTAAGGAATTTTAGTCTAAAAAGAGCTTTTCTGTTCCATCCGAAGAACTCATGAATAAGGCCTTACTTGTAAATACATGGATAGAATATTTTGGTAGAGGACTATACGAAACCTACAAATGTGTACAAGTGGTCTGACAGTTCCAAAAATATACATAAACTGCCGTATGTATGAAATCAACTTAAGCCTTATGACCGTCATAAAGCTAATTTTTCTCTGCATCAACTTGCTCTATCATGTAAAAGCTCTGTACGTGAGCGTAGTAAAAACGGAGGTACCCTTAGAAAGAGAAAGACGACTTAAATACATGAGACGGGTGCACTTTTAGCAGAATGCGCTAAAAAAAGAGGTTTTTGGGTTACTTACCACTCTCGGAGAATGATATTTGTTGGCGAGTTAATACGTAGCCGCGCATAAAGGGGGGGGGGGGGGGGGACGAACAATTTGCGCAACACAGGCCGTTGTGCAAACATTTTCCGTGTGTATGGGGCAGAGATGTGATGCGCAACTGTTTGAAGAAAATCAAACGCGCTTGAAAACTTTTGTGCAACGGGCAACGTTGCGCAAGATGTTTGCTCGTGTATGGTGATGTTGTGCATTCTGACATCAGTTTCAAACATCTTTTATCCACGAGAATATAAATGCAACTGAAGTTTGCGCAATTCGTTGCGTTGTGTGTGGACTATCACATATTTTTTGGCAAACACAAATTTGCGCAACTTGTTCGTTCGTGCATGGGCCCCTTTAGGGAATTACGGGTTACTTGGAATGCACAAAATATATTACAGTTGGCTTTATTCAATGCAAAAAGTGTTACGCATCCGCTTGGCCCGACAGATTTCATAGATTGCCGTATGGAGGGAAGGGTGACGGTCAAGGGTAGCAGACAGTGATATATAAAAGAAAACTGTCTGAGCTCCCTCACTCAAAGTCATCTACTAGGCCTCTGTTGTGGACAAAGCCCCCGTACGTTGCATTCTTGAAGGCTTGTCCCCATAGAATCCGTCATACGTCAAGCTTTAAAGCTCTCGACGGATTGACGGATGAAAATATTGAAAAAGGTTCAATATTTTGATCCTTCAATTCGTCACTTATGGGTGAAGCTCCATAAGAAATCATGTATTTCAATCGAGCATTCAACGCGACGTAACGCATGACGGATTCTATGGGGGCAGGCTTTGAGCTGATGATCCCGCCATTCATGACGAAAACATATCCCGTGAAGGAACGCCTGTCGTCGATCGATCCTCCCCATTCCGCGACCACGTAACTTACCAAAGGGCTCGCATCACGTTTGTAGAAAATCCGTCTGTCCATTGTACTTTGATGTACCGAAGTACCCTCTTCGCTGCGTTCCAATGGTTTTTGTTGAAACAATCACTGAATTGGCCCAACTTACTTGCCGAGTGAGCCGAGTGAGCCGAGTGAGGCGGGTTGCGACTGATAAATACAGCACACATCCGACCAAACCATAGTATGGTATACGCGTTGCCCTTGACAAGCTTAGTCCCCACGTCCAGGGGAGTTGACATGGCATTGCAATCTCATCCCATGCCGGAGCAGCACATCGATGATGTATGTGTTTTAACTGATAAAAATGCCCTAATCCCTGCTGATGAAGTCCATCATCAAACATCGTTTGATGCTCCCGAGGTCCCTTATCTCGAAACGGCTGTTCAAGTCCGCAAGTCTGCCGATTTCACCAATAACCCTCTACAATACCAAGATGTCATCAACGTAGACCACGATTGTAATAATATCGTTGCCTCGACGTTTCGAGTAAATGCAGGGATGTCCTCGCAACGGCCCTGCCTCGAATGCGCGAAGCTCATCGTAGAGCCGTTTGTGCCACGCTCGACCTACCTGCTGCAAATCGTATAAAGTCTTCCTCATGTGACACACCTTGTCTCCGGTATCTAGCTCGCCAAAGCATTGCCCTGGCCTTAACAACCAACAATTGTGCAAAAATAGAATCTCTCGAGATGCACTCCAGAACATCCACCATTCTTTCCGGCAACTCCATAAACATCTCTTCGTCCAGGTCGCCTTTCATGTATACCGTCTCCACGTCATATTGTCGAATGTGCATTCCTTATTGCACGACAAATGCAATCAATGCACGAATGAAGTTTAAAAATGCCACAGGTGCATATGTATGTTTCGTGGAAATCACGTCCATGCTAGTCCGGAAATCGCAAGAACTCGCTACCGGAAGCGTCGGAATCCTCCTATGTGGCGTCACCGTAACCATTCGTTTCCTGGGGGCCTATTCCAGAACTCGACTCGATCGAATTGCCCATCCAGAAGCGCAATTCGGTATTCCGTAACTCGATATCGAGCTTATTTCAGTGACAGTCGATCGACGATTTCGTCGACAGCTAAATGGCAGTCGAGTGTGCTTTGTGCGGTGGTGCTGTGAGTGTTTTTCGAACAATATTTAAGTATTTAATCCTTAAAAGTGTAGCGTTTGCATTGTGGAACAATTTAATTACACTAGTTTAAAATAATTTTGCCCCTAAACAAGTGATATATGGTTTCTTTAGGATTTTTTCTGTAGATTAAAAATTCATAAACGAAAATATCTTATGATATCTTGCTTCATACAGTTGGTAGTGAATGAAAATCACAATTAGCGCACGTTCATGAAAAACTACTTCCCCGTTTAGTAAGAGATGGAATTTTTGTATTTCATACCATAAATCTAGCAAAGGATTTAGAATTTCATTTGAGCCATATTATGAGCACTTTTCACGTTGCATTATTTTTAATTCAATTCAATTCAATTATTATCAATTCAATATACTGAAAAAACGATTTGTTTTAGTTTTCATACTATTTTTATCAAAAAAAGTGTCAATTTGGTCAGTGAAGTTTGCTGCACTTCATCTTTGAAGCAAATTTTCAATGTTTCATAGGGCCACACTTTTGGTTGCTCTCGATCGAGCTACATAATGCGAAAATGAAATCGAGTCGACAAACCAACTCGACTCGAGTTCGCAATCGAGTCGAGTTCTGGAATAGGCCCCCTGCGTTGCGGCCCACGACCACAAGCAATGTCGACATCGATCCATCCTTCCCGCCGTCAATCGGCTCACCCGCTCGTCCGTGAAATTGGACCTTCCGCGGCCAGGGATCCACTAAATTTTCAACCAACTATAACGAAGGAATTTCAAATCTTTCGATGTCACGAACCTTCTCAATTAAGGCACCCAAACACGGTATGCTTTTGACTCCGAACCTTTGAAGATGAAACTAACTAGTTTCATCTTCAAAGCTCCGAACTGTATCCCACGAAAATGCCACTTCGTGATCAAAGTTCCAGCTTGCCCCTTCCCGACGATTTGTCCAGGGGGCCTATTCCAGAACTCGACTCGATCGAATTGCTCATCGAGAAGCGCAAATTGGTATTCCGCAACTCGATATCGAGCTTATTTTAATGACACTCAATCGACAGTTTTGTCGACAACTAAATGGCAGTCGAGTGTGCTTTGTGCGGTGGTGCTGTGAGTGTTGTTCGAATAAGATTTAAGTATTTAATCCTTAAAAGTGTAGCGTTTGCATTGTGGAACAATTTAATTACACTAGTTTACAATAATTTTGCCCCATAAACAAGTGATATATGGTTTCTATAGGATTTTTTCTGTAGAAACGAAAATATCTTATGACATCTTACTTTTAATAAGAAAAATAGGTTTGA
This sequence comes from Machimus atricapillus, assembly GCA_933228815.1. Lineage (NCBI taxonomy): Eukaryota > Metazoa > Arthropoda > Insecta > Diptera > Asilidae > Machimus > Machimus atricapillus. The sequence goes on from OW121788.1 coordinate 11,728,356, forward strand.
AGAGTATACAAAATATCGAATTTTGAATATTTTTAAAAATTCATAATAAAATAACGGATCCTTATATATATTATTATAACTTCATAAAGTTGGTAGTGAACGAAAACCACAATTAGCGCACGCTCATGAAAAACTACTTCCCCGTTTAGTAAGAGCTATGGAATTTTTGTATTTCATACCACTATCCATTTTTTCAATATCCCAAAAATATTCAACTGATAATTCAATTTCAGCCTAAATGAAGTGTCAATTTGGTCAGTGAAGTTCGCTGCACTTCATTTTTGAAGCAAATTTTCAATGTTTCATAGGGCCACACTTTTGGCTACTCTCGATTGAGCTACATAATACGAAAATGAAATCGACAAACTAACTCGATTCTAGTTCGCAATCGAGTCGAGTTGTGGAATAGACCGCAGCTCCTTAATTCAATCGCTTCATTGTCTTCGACTTGTCCCATTGAATGGATATCATCAGGTGGGTTGCTTTCTTCTTGCATTTCGTGAACAACATCAACATTATTAGCAATACAAATATTATGCAAAGCAACACAAACATTTATAATTTGACTAACTTTAACTGGACTATAATGTAATCCTCTTTCCGCCGATAAGCACCTAAATCTGCTTTTTAAAACACCAATTGTTCTTTCAACAATATTCCTACATCGGGAATGAATAATATTGAACTGCGATTCTCGGCTTCCATCCACAGAAGTCCTGAAAGGCGTTATTATCCAGGGTTCGAGTGGATATCCTGAATCACCTAAAGATATATATTAATGAACTTCTTTTATAATTAATAATTGTTATCTCTTTACCTAATAACCAACAGTTAATTTCCCCATTTTGTCTTTGTTCCGAAAGATACTTTCGCTGTTCGCTTAGGTTCCATACGAAGGAATCATATGTGTAGCCCCACCGTATCGAGCATCAATACAAGGAATTCTCATTTTATGGTCACATACCTGCCAATATTTATGAATGAATATTTACCACCAAAGAATATGAAAAATACTTACAATCATGGCGTTAATGCTATGCCTTCTTTTTCTGTTGTAAAATAAATGCTCGTTACAAACTGGTCGCACAATATTAATATGTGTTCCATCCACACATCCTATGACTCCAGGAAATGATGTTTTTTTCGAAAAAGTAATTTTTCGCTTCTTGTTTATCACTCTCACTTAAATTCAGCCATTCCAACAAAAAAATATTGGCCTGTACCTTTCTGGTAGCTACCTTCCGCTACAAATCGTAAAGTAGCCACCAGTTTTAAATCATCTCGCAAAGCTGTTGACCGCGCAGATGTTTTGAAATCCTCCTTGATTTCTTCAAATAAACCTATAAAGATTTCCTTCGAAATAAGGAATAGTTTTTTAAACCTGGAAGTTAATAATTAAGGGTGTGTGCCAAACCGGCTAAATACTGGAATTAGCCGGCTAATCTAGTACATTTTCATTTAGCTAATTTTCGAGCATGCTAATGCTTCTTCTTCTTTGGCTAATTGGCTAAATTTTGACATTACTAATTACTGTTTACAAGTGTATGGTGGTGAATCACAACAAAATGAGTTCGGGAAATATAAGGCAGAGAGGCTATGATAGGTGTAAGTTGCATTATATTATTTATTGAATTATTCTCAATTTTGGAATTTTGACAGACAAAATGAAAATGACAGCTGGATAATTTGGCTAATTCCAATCCAAGTTTGGCACAGCACTGGAATTGGCCGGCTAAATTTCCACTACAAACTGGAATTTAGCCAGCATTAGCCGATTTGGCACGCGCCCTTAGATCGATATTTACACAAAACTGAAACATTTACATGTCATTTGGTAATCCAAGAGGGTCAGTTTGGTCTCTTATTTTCTTCCGGATTTCCTTTTGAGTTTCGTCACAAGCGGAGTCACTATCGCTATCACTAAAAAAAAAATCGCAATACTATCCACTTTTTCACTATCCAAAAAATATTCCACTGACAATTCAATTTCAAACTAAATGAAGTGTTAATTTGGTCAGTGAAGTTCGGTGCACTTCATTTTTGAAGCAAGTTTACAATGTTTCATAGAACCACACTTTTGGCTACTCTCGATCGAGCTACATAATACGAAAATGAAAACGAATCGACAAACTAACTCGACTCGTGTTCGCAATCAAGTCGAGTTCTAGAATAGGCTCCCAGGAGTCATCTTGCAGCGTCCATAAGCGTTCTGTTTCCGTGTTCTGCGGGGCCATTTTGCTGCGGATTGTAAAGACCGTTCTCCAATGCACGGACCACCCAACCACGCGCCATCTCGTCCCACATTCATATTGGCCTCATTTTCCCTCTCGCTCGTGTTTTGGTCGACCTCGCTAACTTTTTCTTGTGTGCGTTTTAACCAAAATTTATAGTCGCCCATTCAGCAACGATGATTGTACCAGAATAGTGACATCGCTGCAGCTTTTCCGCCGATTGTCAAAACATCAGTGCACTAATTATAACATGAAGCACTTATAAAAATGTGCACGCTAATTTCAGGAGAATATAAAAAGTTTAATTGAGAAGTTTGCGTCTGAACCAAACCGGCGTTCACGTATTCCCCTCCGTTATCCGACTGGAAGCATTTCACTTGCTTCCCCTTTTGGGTATCAACGAAAGTTCTGAAATTCCCAAATTCATGCATTACCTGATGTTTCCGCTCGACGAATCTCACCTCACGCCATCCGGAGGAGTCTATGAAGGTTACGAAGTACCTCTTACCTCCCTGCGATGCGACGCGCATAGGACCGCAGACGTCCGAATGAATGAGTTCTCCCAACTCTGTCACCCTGTCTGAAAATTTTGGGAAATGGGCTCGACTCATCTTCCCCTGAATGCAAATATCGCACTCGAAATCCTTGTCAGTGTTTTTGACCTCGGTTTCACGAGTGTCTACCGTCCTGACCGCCCTCCGGAATTATTTGACGTCCAAATGTCCCATGCGTGTGTGCCATCATGGGTTACTTGGAACCCATAAAATATATTACAGTTGGCTTTATTCAATGCAAAAAGAGTTACGCATCTGCTCGGCCCGACAGATTTCAGAGAATGCCGTATGGAGGAAAGCGTGACAGAAAAGGACAGCCAACAGTGATGCATTAAAGAAATTTGCTTTTCATTCACCAGACCGATGAGGAATTGGACTGGATCATAGGGTGATGCGAGACTAGGCAAGTGTGGCGGTTATATGAAAGTAAGCGGTGAAATTTTGTTGTTTTATAAAATTGAAAATATCAGTTTGGTAATTAACTCCGGCCGGTAAAGATATAAATTAAAAATTAATAATAAAATAAACTCAAAAATTAATAAACACTTAAAATAAACAAATTATAAATAATAATAAAAGTGAAAATAAAATATGAAATAAAAACAATAAATTATAAATTATTTTAATTTAAATAAAATTTAAATGGAGGCCGACCTCCATTGCTGGTCCACCCCTACACATGCTTACGTCGGGTGCGGAACGAGCTTGTAGGTGAAGGGGAAAGTGACGCTTTGCAGGGGAAAGGGGAACTTCACCGGTCTATTTATCCGCGGAACGCACCACTACAAATGTAATAGAACTGTCAATCACTAATTCAAATATGTATATCTTATATCTTTATTGAATTCCACACTCGCGTAAGCATGCCTAGTCTCGCATCAAATGCGCACTTAGCGCACTCATCAAGCGGTGAAGTCCGCCTAGTCTCTTATCACCCATAGAAATATAAACTAAACACGGAATGGCTGTAACCCAAACTGAGCGTACACTTTCTCTTGATGTGCTAGAATTCGCTATGGACGTGTGGTCAGCCAGTGCAGGCATGAATTATTATTTGTATAAATAATAAGAGAGGTATTTAAAGAAATTTGAACGGTTTGAATTTACTCGAGTAAGCAATCGAGTCGAGTTCTGGAATAGGCCCCCAGGTCAAGTATAACATTAATGAGGGCTCAATCACAGATCTTGAAGCAGGAGATACAAACTAAGGCTTGTGTTTAGTTCTTACAGCTTAAGAGGGACTTAACATGATTTTTCACCTGTGGGAATTACTAATTGGATTTCGCAGGTAGAGACTTATACACATATAAGGTTGTTAAGTTTAGACCAATCGCAACGAGAGCCTATATACTAATTTTTAATTCCTTCAGGAGTTTCGTCGGATTCTCTATTACTTCATCAGTAAATGGTGCAAGGGCCTAAGGCCCAAGGAGGAACTATCTCTGAGAATTGGACATTTATCTCTCACTTCCCTTAACTTTCGGAGTCTTATGCCCGGTTTCACAGTGAAAGCTTAAGCCTCGAATTTGAGTTAAGCTTCCGCTTAACTATTTTTGGTGTTCCACAGTAGAGGTTTTTCTCTTAAACTGAGCTCAAATATTGCTTAACTTAAGCTGCCAAATTTGAGCGCTTAACGCTAAGCCGTAAGGCTTATCGCCGAGAAATGTCAATTTTATGTGAGAAGTGATTGTTTTGGTTGTTGATTCTGTTCCGGCTTGGTTAAATTAATGGAGAGCTATTTCGCTATATCCTATTGGAAAGGATATTTTTCCATAAATGTGCAAACATTATGTGACCCCTCCCTCAAGATTATGGATATTGTTGCAATGTAATAGTGACGCCGAAGCGCTTTACAATGAGTCCCAGATTCGGACCAGGAATTGTGTGGAGAGATCGTACGGAGTGTGGAAGAGACGTTTTCCTATTTTAGCAACAGGATTACGTTTGAAGCTTCAGACGATCCAAAGTATAATCGTTGCCACAGCTATATTGCATAATGTTTGTTGCATGAATAAGGAACTAATTCTACCTCCTCTTGATGATAATATGGAAGCACAAATAAACTTAGTGAATACAACAGGCTCCTTGGCAATAGCACATGATGACAATTATTCATCTAGACAAGTTTTGATTAATGATTATTTCAATAATCTTTTGTCTGAAAATAATGCAGACTATTTGGATAATGAAGATTGTTTATAGAAATTATAAATTGCCAATAATACATTTGAAAAATAAAAGTAAAAATTAACATTTGCTAACAAAATATTGTTTTATATTATATTATTAATCTTATCTAATTTTTAATTATTATCCTTATCTAATTCCTTCTTTAATAATTTACATTTGAGTTCGTGTTCTGTAAAAAAACAAGAATGACAGGTACAGTGTCCTACAATAATCGCGCTTAATCTTTAAGCTCAGTTTTGTTAAGCGGCATGTAAAAATCATCTGTGAAACGGTATTACTTTAAGCCGAAGCTTAAACTAATGTCTGAGGCTTAACTAAGCCAGAGCTTAAGCTACAACTGTGGAATCGGGCATTAGCAATGTTCCTCGTCATCAACACCTCTACATTCATCACACGTTTCACATTCTACATACTTCCATTTTGCAAGATATTTCCTCGCATAGGAGTGACCTGATAGAATTCTGTTTATTTTTCTGATTATTCCTCCTCATATGTTTCTGCTTACAAATCAGGGTTTCGTAGCAACATTTGGTAGTTTTAAACCGTAAAAATATGCACTTTTTCTAATTTACATCCAACGAGTAGAGATTTCATTTGACAGTTCGGTATCTAGCGTCCCTCTGGCACAAGAATATTGCTTTACTACTTCTACAAACTACTTTTGAGTGTACGCTCAGGGTTTTTACACGATGCAGCCGTTCCGTATTTAGTTTATATTTCTTGGATTGGATCGTCTTCAATAAGATTGCGCTTCTTTGGGCTTATCATCAAAGTTTCTGCCATTAAGGGGGTTCGATTTTATGAATCAAAAAGAGTTTTCCAAAGCCATTTTTGAATAAAAATTCCTTAGTAAAGTTTCTAAAATTTTCACATTTATTTCAATAACCATTGAATTTAATTAATCAAATTAGTTAAATTGGAGTTTTCTAATCAACATATTTTAAGCTATTGATGTATAGTATAATGGACCGCTCTTAAGGCCCGAACAGATAACACCCGTTCTGTCACGTCACGTTGACGTCCCGTTTCGGCCAGTCGGATAAGTGGCCACAACAGTTCAATCCGTTCCGTAATTTGACAGTTAAACCGCGATCCCAATGTATCCGCACCGTTCCGATCCGTCCAGCTGTCAAAGTTAAATTTCGATGGTTGCTTAGGAATTATATGGCAGCTCGGAAAGGTGGTCCCAATGGCACTTACGGATCGGATCGGATCGGTACGGAAGAGTTGGTTAACTTTCAACTTTTTCGGATTGCTACGGAAAGCATAACCTCACAAAAGATTTAAATTGGTACAATTTAATGATTTTCAGTGCTCCGAGTGGACGCAGGACGGTTAAGTAAAAAAAAATGAATTTAGAAGAATTTATCGAGGATATCCGAAGACATCCAGAATTGTATGACAAAAAAAATAAAAATTATATGAATACTAACTTCATGCTTCTTTGCCTTTTTAGTTTTTTATATTCTTGATATAACTTGTATAGCTCACAAAACAATTTAAAATATTTCAACAGCTTATTTCTTTCCATTTTGATACTAACAAAATTGTCAAATTTCGGAAGCATTGGAACCAGGCTTCTCAACGGATCGGTGCGGATCGGACGGATCGGAACGGTGCGGATACATTGGGATCGCGGCTTTATGAAAAAAAAATTTATTCGATTTATCACATATTTTTTTTTTATTTCGCACAGCCTCTATGATTTCTTCGTCGCTCATTTTGATTTCATCACTAATTTCACTTTGTTTATGTCATTGTTTTCCATTTCAATTTGGTCCAACAGGGTTTGAGGTTATGTGTTCCGTAAAAATTGAAATTCGGTCAATTGGTCCGACACGCTCCGTTCTGTTTCGACAATTGTATGCATTAACACGTACGTCCCATATGTTCAACTTTGACTTTTTTACGTGACGGGACGGAACGCATGTTATCTGTTCGGGCCTTAAAACTTAATTTTCCCATTTATATATGTAATTTAGGTCGACAAAGAACCCCGCAAGTGACCCCGCAAATTTTGTATGGAAATTGGGTTTCACTCAACGTTTCTGCAATTTTGGGATGGATTCCTCAGACCACGTGGATCAAAAGTCTCAATGGGCTGAAAACTTTTCACTGGCTAGTTTCTCATTTATAGCGGGTTGAAGTTGCGAAAAATTGACAATGGGTCAATCTAGAAAATGCTTAATAAGTTCTTTTAGAGACATCTTACAATACTGGCTGATAACGCATTGGAAAGCTGAGCCTTCAGGCTTTCCAACGATACCACCCACGACCCAATCCGCTAACAAACAAGCGGGAGTGACCGCGTCAAACTTCGAAAATGGCAATTTCAAAGCCCAAAATTTGACCTTGTCCTTTCATTCTGTCGATTGTTTGTATGAGAAGATCGAAACTGTTTTTGAGAAAAAGCTTCCCTGTCACGTAGCCGTTCTCAAGAAAAAAACCGCACTCGAATCTGACGGCGCGTTCCGAAGTTATTCATGGTATAATAATTAATACAACAACAACACCCACTGTCCGCAATGAACTCCAATTGGAATGTGACGTCACTTTCCTTACGGAAACAACACAGTTTATGTGAAGGAGAGAGGGGCCAACCTTAATTTATGCTACATTCAGTCTCTTAAAACATCCACTAGGAGTAATTTTATGGTCAACAATTTCTGCGGAAGGACCTTAACTGCTTTATTTTGTAAAGAGTGATATGTGCCTTTTCCTCCAAATTAATTTCTTCGAGCTAATCTATCGCTTGTAAAATTTGTCTGACCACACTTTATGTAATTGAATTCGCTACCGGGAATTAAAAGATTTGTGAAAAAGCCAATTTTGATATAAGTTGTGAAATCTTCAATAGCGAATAATTTATAAAATTTTAATGTAAGAGTAGAACCCGTAATTGTTAGTTTTATTTTAATTGTGATACATGTTTTGCCTCAAAAGGGCATAAAGCTATCGGATGCTCACAATTATCCTAATTAAAATAAAACGAACAAACTCAGAACATCAAATTGTTCACTTTCATATCCAAATGTTCAAGTTCCGACAAGCGCCATCCAAGAATTCTTGATATTATAAACTTTTGCTGGTTTCTTTCCATAAAAATTGCGCTAAAATTTGCCTCAACTATGAAGAATAGACAAATTAATAAATTATTTCAATATTTTCCAGTTACACGAAGGCATTGTTTTTTGATCTTGGAAGCCCATTTTCTCCTTAGTACAGTGCTCCGCGTGGGATGTATGTACATCACATTGATTAAGCTTTCGTAAAAAATCTTCACGATCAGATTGTTTGCTTCCATGTGACGGTTTTCAATATTTCAAAACAAAAGTTTTTAATGATGTTCAAGCTTTTTTTCATTCAAAAGAAATTCCAAAATGGCGCAGCTTTGGCGGTCACATCTGGAAAGAGTTGAGCGCAAGACTCAAGGTGGTGTACACTCTAGTCTAGCGTCTTGTACTGATCTAACAAAAAAAAATGTTCATAGCAATGAAAATACTTAGGTAAACCATTAAAAAGTGAAAAAATATTAGGCAAATAGCAGTCACTAAAAGAAAAAGAAAAGAAAAGAAAAGAAATCTCGAATTTCCAAGAAAGTGACTTTAGTCAATAGTAAAAAATATTTCTTCTTAAATTCTGCTTCGAAAACGGGTTTCAAATTTCAAAGGAATGGATCTATAAGTTTTTGCGTTATCACGCCGGCGCCGTTTTGGGATTGGTGTCCCCGGAAATAACTACCACAGTTCCGCCTTTTTGGATGATTTAAAAAAAAAACAGGATTTTATTTTTACACTTAAATGTAAGTATGTATAAGATGCAACATAAAAAATTTTAACAAAGTTGAGTCATTCATTCATTGTATGCGAAATATTTTTAAGAAATAATGCCCCTTTTACACGAGGCCATTTGGCGAGCCATTCCACTAAGCCAAGCCATTAAGCCAGTCGAATGAAAAGTGCAAAATTCGCGTCGTTCATTTACACGTAGGCCAGTCAGTAACAGTCAGTTTCTAAAAAATTGTGTTGTGCACTCAAACGTCAAAACAATTATGTATTGTTTTAAAATACGTGCGCCCGGCAAACTAGAATGCACGTGGAAGGTGTTGGCGCCAATAAGAAATGGTTCTATTTCATTGGATTGTCTTTATCAATGGACTGAAGACACTCCATTTAATGAATTGTCTCTATTTACACAACGCCAATCCATTAAGCAATTGGCCTGGCTTGGCATAAGGATAATTTTGCTTTCTATATAGGGTAACCCCTTAATGAATATATACACATTATGTATGTAAAAAAAGTGATATTTTTTTTTATCAAGCACCTTCTACATTATGCATTTTTGAAAGTAGAAATTGTTTTGAGTAATATTTGACATAGACTCTTGACTCTTAAATATTATTTGAATAGGGATTGTATGTTCGTTTTAGCGCCAATTTTTCAATCGGCTAACTTTATTATTCAGATAAAAAATCAGCTTGGCCGTGAGGAAAAATTATTTCTCATTGTACTTGTCAAAATTAACTGCCGGGTTAAGGAACAAATAAGTTTTTCCATCTAATAGCTGCTTTAAATCGAAGTCAAGTTGATTATTGGGCCAATTATATTCGAGGAATAAATTTATCTGACGATGGACAAATTGACCCTTAAAAGTTCAAAAACTCGTTTACTTAATTCATCGTTGATAAGGAGATGGCGACTAAGAATCTACAAAAGTTATCCACAAAAAATATTTTGGGGATATATGTATATGGATATATGTACATTATACATTGTATGTGCATATGTGGATTTTTCGTCGTTAAGTCCTCAACTATAAATAAATAAAACTGAATACATAATATATGTATATATTAATGTGTATTTACTTCGTGTTTTTATATTCATTATCGATAATGTCATAAGAAATACACTTTAATAAATACTAGAATTAACAAGCAATTGAAATTAGACCTTATGTAAGTTTTTTTTTATTTTTTCATTATAAACTGAATTCAATATTTATGTAAACAAACAATTATGTCTAAACATAAATTAATAATTGAATGTATATTCGGTTTAATTAAATTTTCAATAATGAAAGCTTAAAAAACGCGGGAAATTGGGTGTGGCGCAATTAGGGCTTCGTGTCGGCAGATACAATAGTTTCTGCATTCATTTATTTTTAATTTATTTCTTAGGGCCAATTTTTCAATAGCCAGATAAACTGTATGATAACTATCCATTGAATAAAATTATCTCGCTGTTTATCTGTTGAATAAATGTACTCTGATTTTTCAATCGTCAGATAGCGAACAGATAGCTATTCTAATGTCTGTCGTGTAAACTGCATGAAAACTGCGCGAAATTCAAAAGTTAGTTTGACAACAATTAATTATTTGTCAATTTAATTCTTTCTTCTGTTATATATATATGTATATAAAAAAAAACCTTTAATTTTGACTTAAATGTTCAAAATAATCCAATAACAAATTTCTCGTATTTATATTTCGGACATCGGGATTTAATTGTTCAAAACGTTCTTCTGGCTCAATTGGAAAGTTCACTTCTGGGTCGACCGGAGGCACTTCGTCGTTCCAATCTATTGCTAAATTATGCAATATCGCAGTAGCTACAATAATGTCTTGTATTAGTGGCAAATTACAACGCATTCCGACGCTTAGTACTGGGAAGCGTCTTTTCCAAATACCAAAACATCTCTCAATAACATTCCTTGTTCTAATATGAGATTCGTTATAAAGCTTTTGTGCAGTTGTTATTGGGTCAGAATATGGCGTAAATAAATAATTATTCTGAAAATAACCACTGTCGCCGAGAATTATGCCATTACCAAATTTTCGGCTATCAAATTGGTATTTGGCAGAAGAATTTAAAAAAATTAAACTGTCATTCGTTGAGCCTGGCCAACGGGCAACAATGTCTTGCATTTTTAACGCAGCGTTACACATAGCCTGCACGTTAATTGAAAAGTACCCTTTACGGCTTCTAAAGTTTTCCGCAGTATCACCACCTGTTACATTATTTATGTTATATTAATTTCATAACATGAAATATCATAAACGGGAAAAAGGTGGAAGAGGTATAATATACTATTTATGTATTTATAAATACCTGGAGATTTCATTCGAATGTGGGTACAATAAATTGCTGTAACAACACGTGGGAAACTTGCAACACTGTAGAAGTCTTCTTGAGCTTGTGATATTTCTTCTACATTTCTTGGAAGAAATATAAACTTTGGCCTGAGTGATGCTATAGCCATGGTTACTCTATTTATAATTTTGCAAATAGTGGAGTCATGCAGACCAGAAAAATCGCCAACAGTGATATAAAAACTTCCACTTGCATAAAATCTGAGGGCAACGAGCACTTGCAGAGCAGGTGCAACACATTGGTTTCTGATTATTATTATAAAAATTAGGTATGATAATTAACAGCATCAACTTGCCTTTTAGTTTTGTGCCTGATTTTGTCTTCGATTAGCGAAACCAGGCGTCGTACAGATTCCTTGTTTAGTCTAAACCTTCGCCTGAATTCGCTATCCACCCACTGCTCAAAATGATTTGGTCTATCTCGAATTACACGTCTTCAATTGAATCAAATACATCCATGTTTTAATATAAATTGGGTCAACTAAGCTTCATAAGCAGAATAAAATTGCTAATGTCAATATCTTAACTGACGAATAAAAGTCCTATCTGCCGCTTTAAGGAGCCGATAAGTTTATCCGTCTGATAGCTGTTTTATTCCTCGGATAAGTGCTATCTGATGATTGAAAAATCAGAATTCGTCCTATCTGTTAGTTAAGTCCAATCTGACTGTTTATCTGGCTATTGAAAAATTGGCCCTTAGTCAAATTAATTCTGTTATAGTATATATAAAATTCTATGTTTAATATTTGAAGCACATAAAATGGGATAATTAAGATGCTCTCTTTGTCTTTTCGCTTTAAGATTACTTGTGTTATGAGTTATTATGTAGTTTGCTTATTATTTTTGATCATAAAATCTAGCCTGCCCTACACTGCCCGGGAGCTCAAGAGCTAAAAATGTAGAAGGCTTTTCAGAAAAGAAAAGAGCTTAACATTCCGAAAATAAAAATGTACTACTTATAATTAAAAGTAAATTTATAGTTTCACTAATGAAATACATATATGTTACATGAAATTGAAAAATGAATCACGAATTGGGGAGACCGTTGACATCTATCTGCTTAATCGGTGCATGTGTATTTTTGTAAGCTGAAATTTACTTCTTCTTTTAAACATATTTCTCTTATTTAAGGTGATCAGACGCTATCTTTAACCGTGTAAAGTAAAAAAATTAATATATTGAAGTAATATTAAAGTACGAAATTATTTTAAACATTTAAAGTTTACTATCTACCTCAGTTTTTAATTTATTGCAATTATTTCAGTAAGGAGAACTATTCACTACGATGGAATTTTTATAATTTTCTGAATTAAGACTGTGTGAAATGGATGACGTTGTTGTATTTTTTATGAAATTTTATTTTATAAGACTTTTTATTACGATTAATAAAACAAGATTCTGAAGAATATTTTATGTCTTCCCATTTTTTCCCTTTCCTCACTACCAGAACTTAACTATGATTTAATCTTTTGAACAAGTTTTGATTTATCTTTCTCTATTATCTATGTATGTGTCGATCAAGTTTTAGGTTCACTGGATGATGCAATGACTGGTACGGATGTTGGTGGCCCGTTGAGGAGATGTTTCAGGTTATATATGTAGATGTCGATGTTCCATTTTACAGCTAGATATATGATCAGGATGATGGAGAGGATGATTGTTGCAATGGCAGTAGATATTCATGTAGGGATTTATTTAGTAGGTGATGACGTTAAGAATGCCAAAATTTGGTCCTCTGTTAAAGGTGTAGGGCTTGAAGTCGTCCAACGTAGGCTTTTGTACGGGAAAGGAACATTGATGTAGTTAAAAATCGTAGAAAGGATGTTAATCTCGTCCCAATGTACGTTTTCTTTGGCTTCGTAAACGCTCGGGTTGCACGTAACGTCGCAATTTTCAAAGTGTATGAGCACCGTTCCGTTAATCTTTCGATTTGTTGGTCCAGTCGTGATGTAGATTGATTCTAGAACGTTTATAAGGACCACATAGTTGAGCTCTGGTTGAATGATCTGTGTTCTGGTGGATCCTTCCCGGAGTTCACAGCTGGCAGGTACGTGGTTGAGTAGATTCCCGATGCATTGGAGGTATTGGTTTCTTCTCGGTGCAGGGTCCTAGGGCAACAGAACGTTCTTTCGATATTGTTTAGTTTCGTGTCGAGAAATTGAATATATTATAATTTGGATAAATGGGGATACAATTTGGTAAGGTAAGGGAATGATATGAAATAAGGAATAGGAGTCTTTGGCTATTATACTGGTATTTTGATATTGAAAATTATATTAGTGTCACTGAAATATGCTTGAAGGGCTAAAAATTCATTAATATTGTCATTTGATTCAATATCAATCAATGGTTTCTCAAAGATATACATATTCGAATAATTCCAGGGAACTTAGTATATTAAGACATACATACATACGAGTATGTTTGGAAATTTATGTTTAATCCTGCTAACGTAACAGCTTCTGCTATGCCTATTAAATGTATGTTTAGGAGATCTATATTGAAATTATTCTTCTAAATATTGTTTCATTAATGTTTGTTGGCATTTATATGTTTAGTTACGTTATCAAATCTTTTAATAATTTTTCCGTTAATTTGTGTTTGCCGGGTTATTTCCATTTCTAAATTTGCATCATTTTTCCGTATTATTTATCGTTTTTATTGAGTCTGTTCGAGAAATTAATCGTAGCCAACATGCACGTACTTACTGTGTTTATACCTCGATTGTATTAACACAGATAGCCAATATAATATTTTTATTGTTTTTTCTGAATTGTTGAAGCAAGGCAGTCGTTTAATAAAGCATTCCAATTTTTCCCAATATACTGTAATTTATTTTAATTTCATATTGTTCGGGATATAGTCCAATAGAAATAGGCGTAAAAATGAGAAAAAAAAATAATTCGTTACAGCAATCTGACAGCGGGATATTGCTGAACCAGCTCTTGTAAAAGAGGGAAAAATAAATCAAACCAAAAACAGATATCCGGGGGTGGGTTTTTAGGGGTTGAAAACAGTTTTTGATTTCTGGCTAAACTGTGCATCCTAACAAAAAAAAATAAATATGTAGGAGTTGTAGGAAATAAAAAGGTCTATAACTCTTGTAGTACCATTTTTACCCTAACCTCAAAATTTTTCGAAAAAATGGCGGAAAACCGGTTTTTCGGTTTTTAATTTTTTTCTTTGACAACAAAAATTCTATGAAGCTGAAACTTGGGCAAAAGATACCTTTTAGTGTTGCAAAAAGGCAGATTAAATATTCTAGACCGGATCAAATTTTCCCAATAATGGGTCCCGACTGTTAAAGTCGCTATGTTCCGCATTAGAATTTATTATTTGTTTTATGTGTGTATCGATCATGAAACTACTCAATGGTGTAGTAATTCAATATTACTTAACAGAATTCTAGGCTACTGGACTTGTTTTTTTCTTTTCAGTTTTTATTTAAAGTTCATTTTTTACACAGTCGGGTTTTTAGATTTTTTAAATTTACTTTTTTATTTTACACTTTTTAGTTAGGATTATAAGACGGTAAATTCCTCAATCTTGTCATTTCATTGAGGGAGTTAATATCGTGGGGATTATTAAGTAGCTTGCGGTGGTCTAAACTATACCGATTATTAATCCATCTAGAGACCTAACCCGGCTCAAGGCTAGATAGGCTTGACCTTTCGCAAAAATGCGTGAATTTAAATCAACCACAGCTCGGTCCAAAGTAGTTCCTTGTAACTTATGTACAGTAACACCCCAGCACAATATCAATGGCAACATTTTTCGTTCTATGTTGCCCTGTGCACGAAGTGCATCGAATTCTGTCGTTGATGGTTCGATTCTGACTCCTACTCCAGGGACATTGTTTTTAATAGCTTTGTCGTCAAATTCTACATAAACAGCCTGTAGCAATTCTCCTGGTTCCATCTGGTCCCCCCGAAGAGCTGATCACCCAATTGTTCTTACGACTAAAAAATTCTGGGTTTTTCATTCGATTTTGAGAATTATATTATGATAATTATTTTTTATCAATTATATAAGAAGTTTATCACAGCTTTATTATAAGTATTGAAAATTTAAGTGAGAATAGTTGCTAACCATCTTTAAATCGTTACAGATCCTAAACAGTCATTCGAAATGAAAAATGATAAAAGAAACCTAAAGATGATTTTCAAATACCCATTCAATGATACCCCACTTAACATAGTTCGTCTACTTTCTTTTTCACGTCTAATTGCCGCCATATTAAATTTTGATTACTGTCATTTCTTTAGTGACACTCGCAAGATTAAGACAAATCGATTGACGTAAGAATCATCAAAATCGGCCAACGCTTTTGGTTTCTAGTGTGCCACAAAGGTTCAAACATATATGTATAGGTTCCGAAACCCATCACCACAGAATAAAGACTAACCCAGGCCCATCTAGAACAAAAATTTGGTCCCTGTTTCAGTCTACAGATTTTTAATAAATCAAATCCCACTGCAGAAGAACTGATGAACAATGGCATATACTCAACGCCAGCGATCTATTTACTTGTGCGCATGCCTTATGTAGCCTTATTTACTTGTGCGCATGCCTTATGTAGCTCGGGCTGTTCGGCTCGACTCAAGCTCTGCACGTATAAGGAATGGGATTTTGACGTATTGAGAAATTTTGCTTTCATAGAACGATTTTTTGTTCTAGATGGGCCTTCTCAAAGCCTTCTATCAAAAACAATATATAGAAATAAGACGTCCCAACAGAGCAAATGTTCAGCGAGATAGCTTTTAGATCAGGGATCCGACTTCAGCGTAGAACTTTCGCTGTAGCCCACATTATTGTATGCTACTGTAGAGCTTCATGAGAGTGGGCAGGACAGACGCAGCAGAAGAGCTCTGAATGATATGTAGGTAATCCCGCTGAACTTGAGCAGAAGGGCGTGATGCCTGGCGCTTAAGCTATAGGATATACATATATGTACGTACATATGTATGTGCTAGCAACGATTTTTTAAATAGTCTTAAGTTAGTTAACCGTGAAAAAAATTATTGCATTGAAGGTTTAATGCATTCCGTAAATGCACTTCTTCTTCTAAGTAATGATCTTTTTACATCCGAGAAAGAAATTTCGTATTTATTGTCATTGAGATTAAATCAAGATCCAATTGAGAATTTATTTTCACAAAATCGATCTAAAGGAGGAAATAATAAAAATCCTTCGATAGCTGAATTTAACAGCAGCACAAAACCGGAATAATCTTTATTTAAAATTAAAGATTCAGATTGTAAAGTTAATGTGTCGTCAGATTTTACCATTTGACTTATATCATAGAGAAATAATATATCTCGGCTCTAAAAGAGAATCTGGGAATTCGGTGAGGTTCTTTCTGAGCTGCTCGTTCGTAGCTGTTTGCGATAGGGAAGGGTAGGGATATTTGGTGCGGTGGGGTGTGGGCGCTACATCAGGCAGCCAGGGACACGAAATATTTCAATAAATGTAGCGCTGCGCAAGGGGCTTGTGGGCCTACCCCAACGTGAAGCGTGAGGGAGTTGAATTTTTCTAGGAATCCTCTGAGTTGCGTGCTCTGCTCAATGAATGAATGAAATCTTCAAGGGAAAAAGACACACGGACAGATTCATGAGGTTTGAATTATCTAATGAAATTCCCATTTTGTGTTATTTAGGTGTTTTTCATTGACTCAAAAATTCGTTTAACGTTTGTAAATTTTTTTTGTTTTTAATTTCAATCTGCTAAAGATGCATTTTGGATTCATTAAAAGGAATTAATTAAATTTATTACTTGCTTCCAAGCTTGAAGTACAAAAGTCCAAGCTTGGAAGCAAGTAATAAATTTAATTAATTCCTTTTAATGAATCCAAAATGCATCTTTAGCAGATTGAAATTAAAAACAAAAAAAATTTACAAACGTTAAACGAATTTTTGAGTCAATGAAAAACACCTAAATAACACAAAATGGGAATTTCATTAGATAATTCAAACCTCATGAATCTGTCCGTGTGTCTTTTTCCCTTGAAGATTTCATTCATTCATTGAGCAGAGCACGCAACTCAGAGGATTCCTAGAAAAATTCAACTCCCTCACGCTTCACGTTGGGGTAGGCCCACAAGCCCCTTGCGCAGCGCTACATTTATTGAAATATTTCGTGTCCCTGGCTGCCTGATGTAGCGCCCACACCCCACCGCACCAAATATCCCTACCCTTCCCTATCGCAAACAGCTACGAACGAGCAGCTCAGAAAGAACCTCACCGAATTCCCAGATTCTCTTTTAGAGCCGAGATATATTATTTCTCTATGATATAAGTCAAATGGTAAAATCTGACGACACATTAACTTTACAATCTGAATCTTTAATTTTAAATAAAGATTATTCCGGTTTTGTGCTGCTGTTAAATTCAGCTATCGAAGGATTTTTATTATTTCCTCCTTTAGATCGATTTTGTGAAAATAAATTCTCAATTGGATCTTGATTTAATCTCAATGACAATAAATACGAAATTTCTTTCTCGGATGTAAAAAGATCATTACTTAGAAGAAGAAGTGCATTTACGGAATGCATTAAACCTTCAATGCAATAATTTTTTCCACGGTTAACTAACTTAAGACTATTTAAAAAATCGTTGCTAGCACATACATATGTACGTACATATATGTATATCCTATAGCTTAAGCGCCAGGCATCACGCCCTTCTGCTCAAGTTCAGCGGGATTACCTACATATCATTCAGAGCTCTTCTGCTGCGTCTGTCCTGCCCACTCTCATGAAGCTCTACAGTAGCATACAATAATGTGGGCTACAGCGAAAGTTCTACGCTGAAGTCGGATCCCTGATCTAAAAGCTATCTCGCTGAACATTTGCTCTGTTGGGACGTCTTATTTCTATATATTGTTTTTGCTTCTATATTACAAGCCATGAAGTGGTCCGCCGCACGCACACATCTAAAGGGCAAAGTGGTCTGACAGATTTCAGCTGTTTCAGCGGCTGCAGTGACAGTTTCAGACTAAATTTAACATATTTTCTTTATTTTGTAGGTAATTCGCAGTTTAAAATTGGCATTTACTGAAGAAAATGTGTAACTCGTTAAGTTTTCACAAATAATTTCCAAATGCACTTCGGTAATATTTGCAAACAATGCTATAAAGTCCCATATTGTGAGTGTGCACAAAATGCAAACTCAAATTTCCCATAATATTTGACTATGTACATTTTGCGCTACTTTAAAGGTACATTTAGTAAAACGTTTCGCAATGGTTGAGGATTTTTAATCGCTTACTTACATATTCCGAAACTTTATTAACTTTGCCCAGTCTACTTGCAAAATTTGTCAGAAAATAAAAATTTGGCGGGTTGAAATGTCTGAGTAAAATTTGAGCCGTTCAATGCACAAAAGGAAGAAAGGTGCTTTGGGTAAAAGGAAATTAAATGAATAGGCATTGCTAGTTTGAAAATATTTATTTCATATATTATTATATAAAAATAAAACACTTTAATTTAGAATTCATATATATGTATATTTAAATTAAAAAGAAAATACTTCAAAGGAATTTGTATATTTTTTATTTATGTCACAGTCGGCGGGAATTCACTCACAAGAAATTTCCACAAAATGCAAAAATTTTGCAATTATTTTTGCAAGTACATCTCTACGCATCATTAAACATTCTCCTTGTTAAGTGCAAGAGTACTTTTTACAATTAAATGGCGTTAAATATAGTAAAATAACTATAAAGTTGCCAATAATTGCCCAGTACTTCGCCACCTAACCTAACACTTTTGCTGTTCATAGATGATTTTTTTAATATCGATCAAACTTTTTCACAATTTTTCACTTCCATTACAACTGATATCCTTTTGTACACCTCCTGTAGAAATATTCACCGGATAAATTGATTATTTCACTTTTAAAACTGCTTAAATAACAGCAGAACCCCGAAAATTTACACGCTTTGTATGAGAAATGGCCGTCAACTGAAGAACTGTCAGACCACTTACGCACACATGCAAAAGGCCACTTCATGGCTTGTAATATAGAAGGTTTTGGCCTTCTGGGTTAGGCTTTATTCTGTGCCATTACCCTCCTTTGCGTGGTGCAGTCGGGTAAAAAAAAGTAGCCTATTACCTTCTCTATGGTCTAATCTATCACTTTACCAAATTTCTTCAAAATCGGTTAAATGGTTTAGACGTGAATATACGTGAAAGCGTAGCAGACAGACAGACAGACAAAAAGTAGCCTATGACCTCTTCTATGGTTTGATCTGTCACTGTACCAAATTTCATCAAAATCGGCTTCATAGAATTTTTGTTGTCAAAGAATAAAATTAAAAACCGAAAAACCGGTTTTCCGCCATTTTTTCGAAAAATTTTGAGGTTAGCGTAAAACAGGTAAATACAAAAGTTGTAGATCTTTTTATTTCCTACAACTCCTACATATAACTTTTTTTCGATAGGATGCACAGTGTAGCCAGAAATCGCGAAAAACTGTTTTCATCCCCTAAAAACCCACCCCCTTCCAACCCAATATCCCGCTGTCAGATTGCTGTAATGAATGTTTTTGTTTTTCGAACCCAATTTCTACTGGACTATAAATATATTTTTTGGTTTTGAATGATGGTTGACATTGCTCACAAACGCAGTCAGAGGCATCAAATACATTAAAGGTCGTTCTCCAATGCACGGACCACCCAACCACGAACGAACCAAAATCGCGCCATCTCGTCCCACATGAATGTGGCGTCATTTTCCCTCTCGCTCGTGTTTTAAGGCCGTTCTCCAATGCACGAACCACCCAACCACGAACGAACCAAAATCGCGCCATCTCGTCCCACATGAATGTGGCGTCATCTTCCCTCTCGCTCGTGTTTTCGTCAACATGGCTAACTTTTTCTTGGTGCGTGTTAACCACATAGTACTAGTACTAGTACTAGTACTAGTACCATTCAGCAACGATATTGTACCAGAATAGTGACATCGCCGCAGCTGTTCCGCCGGTTGCCAAAACATCAGTGCACTAATTATAACACGAAGCACTTATAAAAATGTGCACGGTAGTTTCAGGAGAATATTTAAAGTTAAATAGATAAGTTTGTCCGCTTAAAAAGTGGTAAAAACTTCTACATTTAACATTTGCCCGATTGTGTTTTCGCAGCTGACAGGCACAACTACAGGCAAGGGCTTATACTTTACACGGGATTCAGCATTTTCGTTCGGTGGTTCGTGGTTGGGTGGTCCGCGCATTGGAGAACGGCCTTTAGTCGACCTGGCTAACTTTTTCTTGGTGTGTTTTAACCACACCACATAGTACTAGTTGCCCATTCAGCAGCTGTTTGTACTAGAACAAGTGACAGCTTCACAGCTGGCTTACCGGTTGTCAAAAGACCATTGCATTAATTATAACATAAATCACTTATAAAATTGTGAGCAGTTCCTCCATATCCATCAGACAGTTCGGTCGATGTTAGGATGGCTCTCGCCATCCAAGTGAACCTTGGTTAAGTGATAGGAAATTCTCATCATGAGAATTATCGTTTAATAATATATTTTGTGATTAAATTCATTTCATTTAGTGTTCAGTTTTCTTAATTGATTAAGAAATTCGGTGTTTGTGCTTAGAAGTACCGGCGATCTGTAATTTTTAATGAGAGTCAAAATATTAGTGAAACTAAAGGAGGAATAATTTGTGCATGTCCAATTAGTCACAGCTGCACCTCAGATTGGTTTTCCCCCTGAATTCGATAATTGGGGACTTTTATTTGCTGATAAAATTTTATTTGGTGTGACCACGTGCTAAAATCTTGTGCAATTACAACGGTGCTCCATTACGGCTCCCTATTGGAGTAACGCTTTGAAGATGAAACTAACTGGAACGGAACACACGAAAAATGTTTGAGGCAATTCCTTAAAATGTGTCAGTGCAAACTAATACTGAAACAAGAAGCCATAGCAGCAGTAAAAAGAAAATTTTCGGTAGGGGCAGTAGGAAATGTAATGTAGGAAACCTATATTAAGTAATAAAAAATTATATGAAATAATATAGTAATAAAACTAGTTTATTTTAATAGCATTCTTGATAATATAATAAACAACTTTTCGCGTTAGTATAAACTTTTTCAGACGTGAAAATTTTCCTTTGCCCCCAAAAATTTCTATGTAGGTTGAACTACGGCACTGATCCAACCTACAAATAAACAAAATGGCAGCCAAGAAACTGACACTCAACCTACAAAATTTTGCTAACTGTCAAATACAATTTTTGCCTCATTCACATACACCACACGTATAGGGCAGTTCCGTTCCAGTTAGTTTCATCTTCAAAGGAGTAACGGTAGTCCCGGGGTTGGACTTTGCTTGAGTTATAATTTGCGTTTAATCTGAAAGATCAACACTTGATGGGACTCTGAATTTTGTGCTCTAAATTTAACCTATAATGGGGCAGTAAATTTTGAATTCATGACATGGCAGTTAACATACCTTGCCTATGTGGCGGTCCGTTCCGTCCCGCCCAATCCGCAGCGCTCACGGCGCAAACAACTGCTGCAGCCGCGCGAGATTTAAGCCTGAAACACACCGGCGCGTTCGCGTTCGCGTTTGCGTTCAGATGGCGATCACGATAAAACGCAACAAGGCATTTGCAATCATCCCTTTCACACCGAGAACGCAGGACGCGAGCGTTCAGCGATCAATGTAGCGTTCAGTATAGTGAACGCGTCCGGCTGCATTTATCGCAGATCGCGAGTGGTGAAAGAAATGGATATCACGGAAGATCTTATAGAAATTGTGAAACAGTATCCAATAATTTATGATTTGTCGCATGCCGACTACAAAAATGTTAAAAAAAAAGGAAAAGATATGGGATGAGATAGGGAAGATTCTGTGTAAGGACGGTAAGTAAAAAACACATCGATATTTTAGTATTTTGAATATTTTTCCATTTTATTACATTTGGGAACATATTTAATTACAAACTTCCTTCACTATCACACCTACAGTTGAAAATCCCATTCTAAAGCTCTATATCCAATTGTCACATATGTAGGTATCACCGGTAGCCAAAAATCTGCAAAACATACTTATATAAGTTTTCAGATTTCAAAAATTGATTTTTTTTTTAAATTTCATTATAGGTAGTGTCTTGAAAGCTAGATGGAAAAATTTGAGAGATTGCTTCGCCAAATATTTAAAATCTTTACGTACAACTACAGGACAATCAGCAAAAACAAAAACAAAGAACTTATGCGAAAGCAATGAATTTATATGTTAATTTAAATATACCTATTTTTGAAAAAATTTGCCTTTGGTTAAATTGTATATCTACCTTAAAGTTACTGCTAACCGCTCTATTGGCGGAATTGCACGGCGATAGTTTGTGTTTTCTTTACAAATATCTTTTTCTATCAGGCCCAGCAATTCATAAAAACATTCTTTCGTCATTCTAAAATACTTGTAAAATCGTCTTGAGTCCTTTTCCAAAGCAGCAAATAGCATAGCAAATTCTCCTTTCGTGTCCCGATCAATATTGATTTCATGTATCCAGTTTCTTTTCCTAGCGCTGCAAATTAAAAAAATTAACTATTTTTAAAATAACTATATTACATTTAAAGCATACCTCTCATCCTCACATAAAGCTAATAGCAATAAAACCTCTTCCTCGTACCTAGAACACATTTTCACTTTTTTTCGCTCGTCCAGGGAACTGTCAAAATTAAATCGCGAACGCAATCGCATCGCGTGAGTGTGAAACGGCCTGATCGCATTCATATCGTGAACGCAAACGCAATCGTGAACGTGAACGCGAACGCGCCGGTGTGTTTCAGGCTTTATTCGGTTTGCCCGCATCCACACAGCATCTTCGTTGGTGCGGTTTGACAGGCCACTCCTTCTTCGTGGCTCCGCTATGTCAGCCGACAGGCCACTCTTTCTTCGTGGCTCCGCCATGTCAACTGACAGCAAGCACTTCATGTCAGCGCCTTCTTCTTATCCGTCCGTTCTTTTTCCGCCGTTCTTGTTTCCGCTGCTTCTGATTCGTCAGCGCGACTTTATCCGCCGCCTCTGATTCGTCAGCGCGCCTTTACCCGTCCGTTCTTTTTCCGACAAGGCAGCTTGTCAACAATGACGAAATCATTCTGCAATGAGCGCTCGACTACTTCGCATCGACTCGAACGAACACGGATCGGACCAGCAGCTCCTCGGCGTTTCGCTTAATCGAACACTGTGTAAATAATACTAAGTCAAATAAATAAGCTAATGGTTGTTAACTAGTGGTGTTTTATTTGTTTTATTTATTCTGAAAAGCAAAAAGCTGTTTGTAGTGGACTCGTTTTGCATAGTTAGACTTGAAAGGTTTTAGAAGCATTTTTTCCCTGCAAATTGCAAAGTGGTGACCCCGACGTGATCCTCCACCGAGGAGGCCGACGTGATCCTCCACCGAGGAGCCCGACGTGATACTCCACCGAGGAGCCCGACGTGAGCGCGACGGGCTTTGGCCACTGTGTACGTGCAAAGTGGTGCCCCGCGAAAGGCCCCACCGAGGAGCCCCCACGAACATTCGCTGCTCCACCGAGGAGCCCCCACGAACAGTTTTTTTTTCCTCACTCCTCCCAGGAGCCCCACACATACATTCGAGGCTCCCCAGCCGAGCGACTCCATCATTATTAAGTGGTGACCTCACAAGTGTGTTTTTAGAGAAAAAAAAATAAACAAACAGCAACTAGCATAGAGGGCAGTGCAGTGCTTGAAACTTTTGTTCGGCGGACAATTCAACAGCCTGCCGCAGTTCCATTTCTCGGTAAGCCAAAACTTATCTTTCTCTTTTGCTATAATGTTCGCCAACGAGCAAGACGGCCAGGGACGCCAAGACGCCGGCCCAGAGGCGGAGCACCGTGAGGCTCCCCCGCGGCCCAACAACGTGTTTGCAGGCCTGCTTACGCCCCAAACCCACGCAGAGAGGCCCGCCAACGCGATTTCACCGCCGGCGTTGCATCGGGCCCACGCCAGCCAGCCTGCCCCTCCGTTGGAACTCGATCCCCGGTTCCTCATGCCGGGTTTCGACGTTGGTCCCGTCAGCCATTGCAGGCTTCCGCCCTTCTGGCGCCTCAGCCCGGAGCTTTGGTTTCTCCAAGTCGAGAGCCAATTCCAGGTGCACCGCATATCTTCGGACTCCACAAAATACAACCTCACGGTGTCGTCATTGGACTCGGACACCATCGCCGAGGTTGCTGATGTCATCAAGCGACCGCCAGAGGTTGAAAAATTCCTGGCACTCAGGGCAGCTATAATCGGGCGGCTCACTGACTCACCTGACGCTCAGCTCCACAAGCTGCTCACCGGCGTTGAGTTGGGCGACAAACGCCCTTCACAGCTTCTGCGGCAAATGCGTACCCTTGCCGGCTCTCGCGTCAGTGATGACGTACTGCGTGTCAGGTGGTTGGACCTGCTTCCGCAACAGATACGTCGCATGTTAATTCTGATAAAAAATCAGACCCTTGACGAGTTGGCCGAGGTCGCCGACGAGGCACATGGCATGGGGCCAAGCGTATGCAGCACCTCATTGCCACTTTCGAGGTCAACATCGCCAGTTGGCCGGGCCTCGCCCACCCAACCATCGGACCAGGTCGCCGCTGAGCTCGCGGCCCTTCGTCAGGCCATTCTGCAGCTGGTCAATATCACCCGAGATGCCCTGCAGCGACCTGGAACCCCCACCGGCATTCAGCGAGCCCGCTCAGCCTCTCGAGGGCGCTCTCAGGAGCGCGGCCGCTCAGCAACCCCGGGACCTGACCCGAAAACGGGTTTATGCTGGTACCACAGCAAGCACGGTGCAGCGGCGATGCGCTGCAGAGCACCTTGCAGTTTTCCACGCCAGGAAAACTAAGTAGGCCGGCGTTGTATTCGGCGACCACCGCCGGCCCCTTTTCGGAGAGACGACTGTACGTGGCCGACCGCAGCAGCAAGACCCGCTTCCTCGTGGACTCTGGATCCGTCTTGTCCATTATTCCCAGGAGGCTCATCGCCAAGCCCTTGCAGAAGCAGTGCCTCTTGTTGCAGGCTGCCAATGGGACGCCTATCACCACTTTCGGTACGCAAAAGCTAACTTTGAATCTCGGTCTCCGCCGACCACTCCAGTGGCCCTTCATTATAGCCGACGTACAGACTGCCATCCTCGGTGCCGACGTCATGCACCATCACGGCCTCATCCTCGACTTCCGCCTCCGGAAACTTCTGGACGACCGTACGAGTCTCTCCACGGACTGCACTTTAGGACCAACCCCCGACGTCCACACCATCTCCGTCGTCTCAGCCTCGGCGACCCCGGAGAGCCCGCGTGCGGAAACTTATAGGAGCATAATCTCCAGTTTCTCCAAGTCCTCCGTGCGACCAGGTGAAATGGCAAGTATCGCCGACCTGCCAGTTCACCACCACATCATTACTACCGGCCAGCCAGTTTTCGCTCGGCCACGCCGTCTCGCAGGTGAACGTCTCGCTGCCGCGAAGAAAGAGTTCGACCTCCTGCTGGAGCGTGGGGTCATTCGGCCCTCCTCGAGCCAGTGGGCCAGCCCTCTGCACATGGTGCCCAAAGTGGGTGGTAAGTGGCGAGCCACAGGCGACTACCGTCTGCTCAACGCCAGCACTCGCCCGGACAGATACCCGCTGCCCATCATAGAGGACCTCCTGGAGGACGCGAGGGGCTCAGTGTACTCAGTCATCGACCTACAGAGGGCCTTCTACCAAATCCCGGTTGCCCCTGAGGACATTTGTAAAACGGCAGTCACCACGCCGTTTGGTTTGTTCGAGTTCATCGGCATGCCACTTGGGCTTCGAAATGCGGCCCAAACCATGCAGCGAACTGTCAACCACCTGCTCAGGAAGCTGCCCTTCGTACGGGTATACCAGGATGACATCCTCGTGGTCTCCGACAGCCACGATCAGCACCAACGCCACCTGCGGCAGCTCCTCGAGACGCTCCAGGCCGCCAAGCTGCAGCCCAATTGGGACAAGTGCCAGGTTGGCCTGCCGAATGTCATTTTCGCTGGCTACGATGTCAGCGAGATGGGTTTTCGTCCTCCAGCGCCCAGGACTCAAGCCATTGCTGAGTTCACAAGGCCAGCAAACTCATCGCAGCTGAGACGCTTCCTCGGTATGCTTTACTATCGACGTTGCATTCCGCACGCCTCCGGTCTCCAAGCGCCACTATCGGAGATGTTAAAAGGTTGCACTACCAAGAAGTCACAGCTTACTTGGACAGCCGACGCCGAGGTTGCCTTCGACCGCTGCAGACAGGGCATCGCCTCTGCAGCTACATCCGCGTACCTTTCAACAACGCAGCCACTAGCGTTACGCACGGACGCCTCCGACGCCGCTATAGGCGCCGCATTGGATCAGCAGCGACCCGACGGTTCGTGGGTCCCACTGGGTTTTTTCTCCCGGAAGCTGTGCGAGGCAGAGAAGAGGTACTCAACTTATGACCGCGAGCTTCTGGCGGTCTTCGCGGCCATAAAATTTTTCCAACGCATCTTGGAGGGTCGGCAGTTCTCCACCCACACGGACCACCGTCCACTCACTTTCGCCCTGGAGAAGCGTTCTGACAAGGCATCGCCTCGACAGAATAGGCAACTCGACTTCATCAGCCAGTTCGACACGCTGCTGAGCTATACCCGAGGCGAGGAAAACGTCGTGGCCGACGCTCTTTCGCGAGTGGAAGTCATCGACGACCCAGCTGCTCTCTCTTCTCGGATCATCAGTGAGGCCCAATCTGCTGACGCGCAGCTGCCTCATCTTCTCGCCAGCCCCCGTTTGAAGCTGCACGAGCTCGAGATCGACGGTCATACCGCCCACTATCTCGAGTTCAACAAGGTCATGAAGCCTTACTTGCCGGTGTCGCTTCGCCGTCAAGCTTTCGATACGGTGCACCAGCTGGCGCATCCAAGCGGTCGGGCCACAGCCAAGCGCGTAGCGCTAAAGTATTACTGGCCAAGTCTGCGCAAAGACGTCATCCGGTGGGCCAAGCAGTGTGTGCCCTGCCAGCTCTCGAAGGTGCATCGCCACAATCGCGCCGAGCTCGGCAACTTCACAACACCGGATGGACGCTTCGACCATATCCACATCGACTTAATCAAGTTGCCCCTCGCAGAGTTACCAGCACTGTCTCACCATCGTCGACCGTTACACACGATGGCCGGAGGCTGTGCCGCTCCGAGACATGACAGCTCCCTCGGTAGCCCGAGCTCTAGTCGACCGCTGGGTTTCTATCTTTGGTGCGCCGCTCGAAATCACAGCGGACCAAGGCAAGCAGTTCGAGGCGGACCTTCTCACTCATCTTGCCCGCCTCCTCGGAGCTCACCATGTACACACCACGCCATACCACCCTCAAGCCAATGGTATGGTCGAGCGCCTTCACCGAACGCTCAAGGCCGCTTTAAAGTGCTCTCCCGAGGTCCCCTGGCCTCAGGCACTCCCTGCAGTGCTCCTGGGTCTTCGTACAACCTTCAAGGGGGACCTGCAGGCATCACCAGCCGAAATGGTCTTCGGCACTTCACTCCGCATCCCGGGCGAATTTATCGCGCCCCAGAGCGCTCCTGTCAGCAGCCCGCACGAGTTCATCACGAGTCTGCGTCGGATGTTCACTGCCATCCGCCCCGTCCCAGCTGCTAGGCACGCCTCCCACCACCCGTTCGTCTTTAAAGACTTGGGGACGTGCGATTACGTTTTTCGCCGCATCGACGCGGTAAAGAAGCCGCTTGAGCAGCCCTACACCGGTCCGCATCGGGTCATGAAGAGGATTGACCATCGCACTTTCGTCGTGGACGTCAACGGAGTCGCCAAAACGCTATCCACAGACCAGCTCAAGCCGGCTCATTTAGAGCAGGTCGACGACCAGCCTCGCCCGATCGCTCACCCGCAACAACCACCTCAGGTTTCGCCACCGCCTCGTAGCCAGGCGTTTCCACCTGCGACCGACATCCAGACGCCAACAACGCCTGTCACCCATCAGCCGGTACAGGCTCTGCATCAGGATCGGCCAAGGATCATCGCAAGGAAGAAAGTTTCATTCTCGCTCCCTCCGCACGAGACGAAGAAGAGAGTTTCATTTTCACTCCCTCCGCGCGACGCGAAGGTCATTGGGGGGGGAGTGACTGTGGCGGTCCGTTCCGTCCCGCCCAATCCGCAGCGCTCACGGCGCAAACAACTGCTGCAGCCGCGCGAGATTTATTCGGTTTGCCCGCATCCACACAGCATCTTCGTTGGTGCGGTTTGACAGGCCACTTGTAATGTTAGGAGTTGTGGGGTGTAATATATTTCGAATATCCTGACTAATAGTGCGTCACCAGAGGGATACGCACTGATCAATGGCGTCACCAAAAGGGACACGCCGATATTTCTAAAGAAAGTGACACCGTCGAGTTCTGTTATACGAATATATTTTATTGAGGTAAAGTCTTCCCTTAAATACTACAATTTCGCATTCATAACGGACCTTACTCAATCATTGACCTAAATCATCTTATATGTTCAAGCAAATGCTTAACTGACCTAATTCTAATTCATAAGTCACACGAGAACGTAAGTACGTTGCGCTGCATAAGCGCCGCAAGCGCACTTGAGTCATTCTCAATGCAGTGAACCCCAAAAGGTTTCTTGTTACCCTGCATTGCCTCAGAGTCATCGTACTTAGCTATTTCGTGTGACGTACAATATTTATGTTTACATCTAGTCGTGAATGACCCAGAGTATATATGATCACTACACCCTCGGCCTTTTTGTTGAGTCTTTATCTTAAATAAAGATGAAACATATCTAACTACTAAATATCTAAATACTAAATATAGTACGTTTAAATTTAACAGCGTTTATTTATCTAAGTAATTATCATATCTTGTTATAACATTTCTTTTTTGTTTTTTATCCTATGGTTTTACATTATATTTCTTTAATCTATCGTTATGAACTAATTTATTTGTGCCGTTTACTTCTATTACAGAATTTACACCATTTCTTTCTATTACTTTATATGGGCCTTGGTAAGGTTTCTGTAGCTTTTTACGATCTTCACTTCTCAAAAGGACTAAGTCACCTTTCTCAATGCTTATTGGATTTGTGGAACCTTGCTTCTGAATTCGTTTATTTTTAACTTTATCTACCAAATTCCTTGCTCTTGAAATAGCCGATTTTAATCTAATTTTTAATTCATTAGCATAGTTATCTAAATTGTAAACAGGTCTGTTGTAATTTATTACGTCGAACGGTAAATAGGGTAGTTTGCCAAATACTAATTCGTATGGTGTGTAATTTGTATCTACGTGAGGCGTAGTATTGTAAGCGAAAGCATAATAAGGTATCCATTTATCCCATTCTGAATCTTCCGCAAACGAAAGAATATATTCATTAAGAACACGGTGGTTTCGTTCTGCTATCCCCATAGTTTGATGATGATAAGGGGTGCTAAAGATTTGTTTTATTTCAAGCAATTTACATATCTCTTGCATCAATTTATTAGTGAATTCTGTACCCTGATCTGTTTTTAAGATCTTGAAATGTCCAAATTTCAGAATGAATTCGTTTACTATAGTTGAAGCTACTGTGTTAGCGTCTTTAGTTTCTAAAGGTGAAACCATTACGAATTTCGTAAGTTCACATTGCATAGTAAGTATATATCGATAATTATTCGATATTCTTAATGGTCCTACTATATCTATAGCTATAGTTTCAAAACTTGTTGTGGGAGTATTAGTTTTAGTCATCTTTTCTTTAGTGTGCCTTACTTGTTTATTGATTGCACATTGCCTACAGTTGTTAATATAATTCTTTACCATGTTATTCAAATTTTTCCAACAAAAGCGTTGCTTTATTTTTAGTACCGTTTTTCTGACTCCTAAGTGACCTCCGTATGGTGAGTCGTGATATTCCTCAATTATCCTATTTTGCGTTTCGATGTCGCTGATTCTTTTAGGGGGTTCATACAATACTATCTTAAGTTCTGCGCGGTTCTTATTTTCTTTATTTCGTTGCAACGTATTAAATAGGTATTTGAATCTATCTTCTTGAATGCATTCGAATATATTATCTTTCTTTGATAGAGCTAGCTCAAAAATATTCATTTCGCGGGTAGCATCTAATAACTTCTTCATGATAGAAACGTATTTCATATCAGAATTATCGTTATTGGATTGCATATCGCTGTATTGTAGCTTATCCTTGATCGAATCTTGCTTCGCATCAGGAATATCGCTATAGTATACTATTATTTCTTTCTTCGTACGTACGATTTCTATCGGTATCTTACCGTCGCGCAACATCACAAACTTTATTTTTTTCATATTTCTAACATCGGATATAGAAGTGCAATCCCAAGTATAAAGTTGATCAGGCTTTAACTGTGGCTGGGAGACATTTCCAATACCTTTGTTATTATCGCATGCTTTTTGTTTTGCCATCATACCCCTTCTTAATACTAGCATTTTATTTACTGTAAGGTCTCTGTCTTTCGGGACCATATCTTTCAACATATCGGAGTCTAGTTTTATTCGTGATAAGGCGTCAGCATTGGTATTGATTTTGCCTTTCTTGAATACTATATCGAAATCATAGTCCGCTAGATCTAATCTAATCCTCGTCAGTTTTGAAGAAGGATTTTTATGCGTGAATAACGATACTAGTGGTCTATGGTCGGTTACTACAATAAACCTTTTTCCATAAAGGTATGGTCTGAAAAAGTTTATTCCCCAGTGTATTGCGAGTAATTCTTTCTCAATAATAGGTTTACTTATGTCATGTTTTGATAATGATTTGCTTGCGTAGGACACTGGCAAATCTGAGCCAATCTCGCCTTGCGAGAGAACTGCTCCTAACGCATAGTTTGATGCGTCGGTTGTTAAAATAAATGGCTTGTCAAAATCCGGATATTGAAGTATCGGTGGTCGTATTAGCTTATCTTTTAGTGCCTGAAATGCTGTTTGGCAAGACTCATTCCATATAAATGGTGCGTTTTTC
The DNA here is from genome assembly GCA_933228815.1 of Machimus atricapillus. Taxonomy (NCBI): domain Eukaryota; kingdom Metazoa; phylum Arthropoda; class Insecta; order Diptera; family Asilidae; genus Machimus; species Machimus atricapillus. The sequence goes on from OW121788.1 coordinate 11,759,454, forward strand.
TTTAGCAGGGAATTTAGGCTTTTTGCTATTTCTGCGAAATTAGGAATGAACCGTCTGTAATAATTACAGAAAGCTATGAATCTACGGACTTCGTCAGCATTTTTGGGTGTTGGATAGTTTTTAATCACCTCATATTTGGAAGGATCTGTTTTTATGCCTTCATTAGTTATTAAATGTCCAAGATATAAAACTTCTGTTTTAAGAAATTGGCATTTACTTGGATTGAGTTTAAGATTATATTTACGCAACCTTTGAAATACTTTGCGCAAATTCATATTGTGGTGCTTAATACTGCAACCAAAAACTATGATGTCGTCCACATATAGAAATGCTTCAGACATAAGTCCAGTTAGAGCAATAGTTAACATTCTCTGAAAGCTGTTGGAAGATACTTTTAATCCAAATGGCAATCTTTTAAATTGGAAGTGTCCACTTCCTGTTGAAAATGCTGTGAGTGGTCTTGAATTTTTCTCAAGTTCGATTTGATGGAAAGAGCTGGTCATGTCAAGAGTTGTGAAGTATTTCGCTCTACCTAATTTATCTAGAACATCTTCTAACCTGGTCAAAGGGAATTTATCGCTAACAATTTTGTCGTTAAGCTTCCTGAAGTCTACAACTAATCGCCATTGTTTCTTGTCACCAGTACTCTTTTTAGGTACTATAAGTAATGGGGAATTGTAGGGACTAATCGAAGGTTCGATAATGTTATCCGAAACTAATTTTTCAACTTGTTTGTTTATTTCTTCATTTTGAGTGTGTGGCAATCGATAGTTCTTTATGTATACCGGGCTATTGTCTGTTACGTGAAGCTTTTGCTTATAAAAGTTATTAGTTGTCAAAACGTCATCTTGAAGGTGAAATACATCATTGTACTCTCTTATTATTTCCAGTAGTTCCGTTTTAGCGTCAGGTCCTTCAAAGTTTACTTTTATTTCCTGTAGCAGCTTGCTTATCCGTTCCGTGTTAGATTCACTTTTTGTTTTATACAGTATAGAATAGTTCTTCAATGGTTCTATCTCTACTTTAAATGTTGGTATCGTAACATCCTCGTTGCAAGTGTTTAGTATTTTGATGTGGCATATTCCTTTAGCCGGTATTATTGTGTTTGCTATGAATACACCGTTCTGTAATTCTTTACTTAATACTAAACTGTCTTCCTCTCTCTCTACACTGATCGGTACTATAGCCTCTGTTCGCGCTGGTAATTTTAACTGAGCAACATTTAATGTCCTAGTTTCCATCGGTAATACAGTTTCATATTCATTTACATTAAATGATATAGTAAAAGTCTCATAATCTATCTTACATAAAAATTTCTTTAGTATATCCCTACCAATAATTCCGTTTGTTTTAATCGGAAAATTATCATCTACTAAATGAAACGTATTATTGACTCTGTGGTCTCCGATTTTTAATTTTAATTTTATTACTCCTAGTGAAGTTATTGCTTCGTTAGTGATTCCGGTTAATTTACATTTATCATTAGGATTAAAATCGTAAGTGTGAATATTTAGTTTATTGCATTTTATTACCGAGATATCTGCTCCTGTGTCTACTAGAAATTTAAGATCTTGTTGAATGTTTTCACAATATAGTGTAATATAATTTGTGCAACTGTTTGAAATTTTATATATTTTATTACGTTCTGTTTTTTCTACTCCGGGAGGTTGGTTTACTCCTCTCCGGAGGCTTGAGCGTTTCCCTGATCCTGAATATAATTAATGTTTCTTGCAGATTGTCCTGAATTGTTATCTCTATTGTTTCTTCTAGCGTTATTTTGATTGTTATTTCTATTATCGCGCTGGTTAGTATTATTGTTATTGTTGTTATTTCTATAATTATTGTTATAATTACTATTGTTATTATAATTGTTATTTTGGGATCTATTATTATTCCGGTTATTGTTACCTCTATAATTTTGCCTTCCATTAGGTCTATAGTTGTTGCTGTTATTATTATGATTATTTCTATTGTTATTGTATCTATTTATTTGTTGATTATTTCTACCGTTGTTATATCTATTTGCTTGCTGAGTTCTGTTATGATTGTTTTGTCTTCTAAAATACATAATATTGTTGCCATTGTTGACTTGCAGTTGTTCACTTTTTTCTAGTTCCAGCGTGATTGCAATTGCTTCTTGAAAATCTTTTGGTCTTGAAGCGAATATCGTGTTCCTGTATTGGTCGTTAAGACCATTTTTAAATACCGTTAAGGCGTACGTGTCGTTAATAGTCTTTACTGCTGCTTTTTCTGCTTGCGTAGCATCTGTACCAAGTGCATTTATCTGTAATTGATTTAGTTCACCAATTAACGTCAATATTCTGTCTTTAAAGGTCGAAACCGTGGACCTTTTTTGCGACAGATGGCTTAGAGTGGTATGGATTTGTGATACCGTATTATTGCTTTTGTACCTAGTAGTGAGTTCTCTTTTTAAGTCTTCGAAAGTAGTTGGCAACTGAGCGCCTAAGGCCGTTTGGACGTTTACCGACAATTTTACGTTAAAAACAAAGTCTAATAACTCTAGTTTGGCAGAGTCACTTAGTGTTTTATTAATGTACTCAACTATTTTCAAGAACGCGTTTAATTCGGTAAATTTACCTTCAAATACTGGAATGGCTTTCATAGCCGCGCCTAGATCAAAATTTGCCATTTCGTTTTCTGTTAGTTGTTCCTCTTGTAAAGCTGTCTCTAGTAAAGTGCCTAGTTCTTTTGAGATTTTGGTGAATTTAATCCTAAAGTCGAGTGTTTCTGCTTCGTCTAATGTAAGTATTAAGGTTCTAAATTCCTGATTTATTTCTTTCCACCTAAGTAATTTTGATCTTAGAGTATCGACTTTAAAACCTCGACTCTGACTTTTCTTAAAATTTGTTAATGTTTTCTCGATTTCATTTGTTAATTCATTTAACCTGTCCATTCAGAAAATTATATTTTTATTTTAACAACATGTATTACTTTATTTATTAATGCTTTGAGATTATTGGTACAATTATTAATTATTGCTTTATGTATTACTAAACATTTACAGTTCTACTTAGCTGTTTCCTGACATAATTTTTATTGTATCTGTTATAAATGGTAACTGTTATCATACCAACTACGAAAATAGCAGTTGTTGTGATCGCCTGTTGGTACGTGGTAAAGAAGCTCGCCTGGACGTTGGTGGAGCTGCAGTTTCCCATACTTATTGCAGTTTCCTTAATTCCTCGAAAAGTGCCTTTTTATTAGGTCCTTCCGCAATTGGGATCAGTCTGTGGAGTTCCGCCCGCTTCTTTCGCAGAGTCACCTTTCTTCCTCCTCGTTTTTTTTGCCTTTTAGCTGGTTTCTTGGTGCCTAGTGGGGCTGGTCGTTGCCTTTTCCTATATTCCTCGATGGTGATGGGCTTCGGTCCTCTCTTCTGGAGCTCTTCTATCGGCGTTGCCGTGTATTGTTGGGTTCCTTCCGGTGCCTTCGGAGTATATTGGAGTTCGTCCTCCACAAATTGTATGAGGTCCGCAAACAGTCCTTGGAATTCTTCCTGCGTTGCCAATTCCTCCGACATCGAATTTGTTGTCTCCAGATATGTCTGTGGTGCTCGGTGCTCAGCTCAGCGTGAGGGTTGCCCCAGTCAAACGAATGCCTTACAGGGATTCCAAGAAGGCTGGCAGGATCGCCATGTAATGTTAGGAGTTGTGGAGTGTAATAGATTTCGAATATCCTGACTAATAGTGCGTCACCAGAGGGATACGCACTGATCAATGGCGTCACGGTCACCAAAAGGGATACGCCGATATTTCTAAAGAAAGTGACACCGTCGAGTTCTGTTATACGAATATATTTTATTGAGGTAAAGTCTTCCCTTAAATACTACAATTTCGCATTCATAACGGACCTTACTCAATCATTGACCTAAATCATCTTATATGTTCAAGCAAATGCTTAACTGACCTAATTCTAATTCATGAGTCACACGAGAACGTAAGTACGTTGCGCTGCATAAGCGCCGCAAGCGCACTTGAGTCATTCTCAATGCAGTGAACCCCAAAAGGTTTCGTGTTACCCTGCATTGCCTCAGAGTCATCGTACTTAGCTATTTCGTGTGACGTACAATATTTATGTTTACATCTAGTCGTGAATGTCCCAGATGATATATGATCACTACACACTCCTTCTTCGTGGCTCCGCTATGTCAGCCGTCAGGCCACTCTTTCTTCGTGGCTCCGCCATGTCAACTGACAGCAGACACTTCATGTCAGCGCCTTCTTCTTATCCGTCCGTTCTTTTTCCGCCGTTCTTGTTTCCGCTGCTTCTGATTCGTCAGCGCGACTTTATCCGCCGCCTCTGATTCGTCAGCGCGCCTTTACCCGTCCGTTCTTTTTCCGACAAGGCAGCTTGTCAACAATGACGAAATCATTCTGCAATGAGCGCTCGACTACTTCGCATCGACTCGAACGAACACGGATCGGACCAGCAGCTCCTCGGCGTTTCGCTTAATCGAACACTGTGTAAATAATACTAAGTCAAATAAATAAGCTAATGGTTGTTAACTAGTGGTGTTTTATTTGTTTTATTTATTCTGAAAAGCAAAAAGCTGTTTGTAGTGGACTCGTTTTGCATAGTTAGACTTGAAAGGTTTTAGAAGCATTTTTTCCCTGCAAATTGCAAACCTATAAGCTATAATCGGATGGAATTTTTGACGACACGTGCTAAATTTGGGTATTGTAACTGTACAATGTAACTGTTTTTTTTTGGGCGAAGTAACGGGTTGTCCTTTGACGTGACCGTGTATTGAGTGTATAGATGATTGTATGAGTAGATGATGAAGAGAAAGAGTACATATACACATATGTGTGAACTTTTACCCAATTTGGAGATTAAATTAGTATACCTGGAACACTCAGTAAACCCAGTCGTGCATAATTGTGAGGAACATTAGCTTAAAATTATATGAGTGCTATAACATTAACCCCTGACTTGTCATAAACTAACTAACTGATGTGACTTATGAAAAAGAGAAAGAGTACATATACACATATGTGTTAATTTTTACAAAATTTTGAGATCAATTCATATATCCGGACTTTATGTATCTCGGTGGATGATTACTGACAGCTATAGTCGCATACTTACCTCAAAGTATCATAAGAGGAAGTTGTAAATTGAGGAGAACTTCAACTGACAGCAGACACAGTATTACAGGGCTTTTAGCCCCAAATTTCTACCTGAGCTAGAGCCCATGAACGCAATGCGGGAGTGCAGAAGGATGGTCAATTTGGTCTCTCTGACCTGGATCAAATAAGCCGCAGTGGCGGCACTATCTGTTGATAGTAACGAAGAAGCAACCAACCAACCAACCTTATAAAATTGTGTACGGTACTTCCAGCCCAGCACTATAAGTAATATCATAGAATAATAAAGACAAGAAGTCTCATCTAGAACAACGAAGTGTAACGCTGTTCTAGAACGACGCCTCCTAACTTTACCTCCTAAAGCTTTATCAGATCAAAGTGGTTGTTCACTTTGCTACCCTATGACGCGAAGTGCCGCTTTCAGATGACGAAAAAAGTTTTGAACTAACACGGTGTAAGTGTAGAACAGAGGAGGTAAAGTAACGCTGGTAATGCAAACAACAAGGAAAGAGTTATTCTTTTTTCTTTAAGCTGCGTGCGCTATAGGCCAGTCAATAAAGCCTGTGAAGCTCGATAATTAGCGGTAGTTTGATTTTTTGATATGATGTTGGGGAGGTTGAAAAGTAAACCTATAAAATTTTTCAACCCTCTGGGGTGACCGCTAAGGGATGAAAAGGGTGAATAATAAATAATTATCCATCTTATATTAAAGTTTCAACCTTTTTTGTTTACTGCAAAATGAAAAGCAATTTTCCCGCATCGCGCTAAGTAAAATCCCAGACGAAAAGGTCGTGTGGAGGCATTTATGGCAGATGATTGCGGGGACGGCGGGCGGTGAGCGAGAATTCGTGCGAGGCAGCCAGCGAGCGCTTGTGCGCGCGGGGGTTTTTGGTTGCGAGGGGTCGAGGGTGATGCTCGAATTGCGTGGAAGGGAATCGCCACTGCGCGCGCCGTCAGGGGTAAGATGGATCGTATCGATCGGGAGGGTGTGTGCGGCCGCGCCGCTGAGCTGCGTGTCGAGCGAACGAATCCATCTTACCCGTGACGGCGCGCGCCTCTCGGCGATTCCCTTCCACGCAATTCGAGCATCACCCTCGACCCTTAAAAGATTGGGCACCTGAATTGAAGGAAACATCGCTTATATTTGATGACATGGCCATTAGGCGAGAATTAACATATGACAGCAAATTAGATGAAATCGTATCGTTGGCTTTGTTAATAAAAATGAATTTGCAAAACATATATGTGTTTTTATGGTTCGAGGAATATTCTCAAATTATAAATGCATAATTTCTTATTACCCTACTGATACAACTATTTCTGGAGAAAATCTTTTGAACAAACTTCTGCTCAATATAAGCTATTGTGAAGATATTGGCTTCAATATAAGAAGTATTACGTGCGATCAAGGCTCTAATTAACACTAGAACGACGGACATATGTAACCCTCCTAGAACGACGGCAGCGGTCAAAATGGCCGCTGTAATTATGCTAAAGGCTTTCAATGCAATTACAGGTGTTGATAGCAAAATAATCGATTTACAAAGGTCGTAGAAAGGCTATATTTATTAAAAATGTTGTTACAATAAAACTTTTGTCTTATATTTAGACTACTAAATAGATACAACAAAAGCAATTCTCAACTGGCCCAGGATAAAATTTCCTTCATCAGTCAAAATGACCGCCGCCGCCGCTGTTAGTTATTACTATGAATAACTTTGGAATAAATAAAAGGAAAAAAACAATATTTGTGTAAATGTTCTCTACTGATATTTAGGAAAATTCAAAAATATTGCAACTTTCTATGAAAGCATTTTTCTAGATAGTACGATAGTTCAAAACTCATTAGCGGTCAAATTGACCGCTTCTGTCGTTCTAGGTATAACATATGAATAACTTTGGAATAAATAAAAATAAAAAAACAGTATTTTGTCTAAATGATCTTCATTGATATTTAGGAAAAGTCAGAAATTTGCAACCGCCTAAAATAATTTTTGTAGATAGTACGATAGTTCAAAACTCGCTAGCGGTCAAATTGACCGCTTCCGTCGTTCTAGTGTTAAAAGAAATGCTTTTGTATTTTAAAAGTATTACATTTCAAGGTGACAAACAAGCTTATTGGGTTAGGGGTGTAATCCAAAGCATAAGATCCCTTTTGTTACTAAGCGATAATTTGTTAATGGAATTTCCCAATCATACTTTTATTTTAACATACAAATTTAATATGGATCCAATAGAAAATTTGTTTTCCTTAATACGCAGTAAAGGAGGATTCAATAAAAACCCATCGTTGTATCAAGTTAACCATATTGTAGCACAAATTATGTCGCATAAATTGCTCTGTTCCTCCACTGCTTCAAAGTGTGAAGAAACTGTTGATGATTTCTTTATCTCCAATGAAATAATTAATTCATTTACACCAAACGGTGCAGAAATTGCTACTGCAGATTGCACAAACCACGCGGATTTAAGCGAAAATACTTATCAAGAAGAGGAACACCAGGAAAGTTTTCAACTGAATGTATTTGATGAAGATATCACATGTGAAGACCAATCTTTAAGATATTTTGTTGGCTTTATCATTTTTAAATTTAAAAAAAAACAAATAAATTGTAATACTTGTGAAAACATTATGAAAAAATCTGGCGAAGAAATTTCATTTCAAAAAGATTCAGAAACATTTTTGTTTTATAAAAATTATTCCAACCAAAACGATTTTGGCAAATTACAACCACCAACCGATTATTTCTTTGAATTATGTAAATTTCATTTAAAAATTTTTAAAACCGAAATTGTTCAAGCAGGTCAAAAAAATATAAAACAAAAAATTGTAAGTTTGTGCATTTCAGAAGCTAACAATTCTGAATTATATAATAATTGGTTCGCTCCTTGAAAGTGGTTGTTTCGAACATCGAGTTAATGTTCTGAATTATTTTATTATTAGTTTATTAAGGAAGTTTTGTATTTGGGAAACAGCAAAAAACATAAAAACAAACATCTCGCTGCACCCAAAACTACGAATTATCAATGAATAGCAAAATAATTGTTGTTGTTTGCATTACCAGCGTTACTAGGTTCAGCTTATATATTCTACGAAGACATGACGCAACCGATTCTCAGTATTTTTCATACAGGGTTACTTCTCCTCTGTTTTACACTTTTTCTCATAGCGCACGCAGCTTAAAGAAAAAAGAATAACTCTTTCCTTGTTGTTTGCATTACCAGCGTTACTATTTACCTCCTCTGTTCTACACTTACACCGTGTTAGTTCAAAACTTTTTTCGTCATCTGAAAGCGGCACTTCGCGTCATAGGGTAGCAAAGTGAACAACCACTTTGATCTGATAAAGCTTTAGGAGGTAAAGTTAGGAGGCGTCGTTCTAGAACAGCGTTACACCAAAAACAATATATAGAAATAAGACGTCCCAACAGAGCAAATGTTCAGCGAGATAGCTTTTAGATCAGGGATCCGACTTCAGCGTAGAACTTTCGCTGTAGCCCACATTATTGTATGCTACTGTAGAGCTTCATGAGAGTGGGCAGGACAGACGCAGCAGAAGAGCTCTGAATGATATGTTCTTTCTGAGCTGCTCGTTCGTAGCTGTTTGCGATAGGGAAGGGTAGGGATATTTGGTGCGGTGGGGTGTGGGCGCTACATCAGGCAGCCAGGGACACGAAATATTTCAATAAATGTAGCGCTGCTCAAGGGGCTTGTGGGCCTACCCCAACGTGAAGCGTGAGGGAGTTGAATTTTTCTAGGAATCCTCTGAGTTGCGTGCTCTGCTCAATGAATGAATGAAATCTTCAAGGGAAAAAGACACACGGACAGATTCATGAGGTTTGAATTATCTAATGAAATTCCGATTTTGTGTTATTTAGGTGTTTTTCATTAACTCAAAAATTCGTTTAACGTTTGTAAATTTTTTTTGTTTTTAATTTCAATCTGCTAAAGATGCATTTTGGATTCATTAAAAGGAATTAATTAAATTTATTACTTGCTTCCAAGCTTGGACTTTTGTACTTCAAGCTTGGAAGCAAGTAATAAATTTAATTAAATAATTCCTTTTAATGAATCCAAAATGCATCTTTAGCAGATTGAAATTAAAAACAAAAAAAATTTACAAACGTTAAATGAATTGTTGAGTCAATGAAAAACACCTAAATAACACAAAATCGGAATTTCATTAGATAATTCAAACCTCATGAATCTATCCCTGTGTCTTTTTCCCTTGAAGATTTCATTCATTCATTGAGCAGAGCACGCAACTCAGAGGATTCCTAGAAAAATTCAACTCCCTCACGCTTCACGTTGGGGTAGGCCCACAAGCCCCTTGAGCAGCGCTACATTTATTGAAATATTTCGTGTCCCTGGCTGCCTGATGTAGCGCCCACACCCCACCGCACCAAATATCCCTACCCTTCCCTATCGCAAACAGCTACGAACGAGCAGCTCAGAAAGAACATATCATTCAGAGCTCTTCTGCTGCGTCTGTCCTGCCCACTCTCATGAAGCTCTACAGTAGCATACAATAATGTGGGCTACAGCGAAAGTTCTACGCTGAAGTCGGATCCCTGATCTAAAAGCTATCTCGCTGAACATTTGCTCTGTTGGGACGTCTTATTTCTATATATTGTTTTTGGTTACACTTCGTTGTTCTAGATGAGACTTCTTGTCTTTATTATTCTATGGTAATATTTAACAATTCCTCGGCTCAAAAGTGGTAAAAATTACTCCAGATTGAATATTTGCCAGAGAATGTTTTGATAGCGGGCAGGCACAACTACAGGCAAGGGCTTATACTTTACACGAGTATTTTAATTAGTAGATTATTCTTTTATAATTATGGTGCCGTGCAATTGCCAAGTCATTATAATTATTAAAGAAATAAAGATGTCTAATATTGATACGGTCATTATAAATGTTGATAGGTAATTGATTAAATAACAATTTATAACAAAGTTGTTGAATAGGTGCTTCCTTAGACACTAACTAATATAATTGACTTGGTTTTACCATAGAGAAATAATATATAAAGAGGTGACAAGTAGAACATTGGAGGAGGAACCACTTTTTGGAAGCTCTTTGTGAAAGCTAGGATAGGAGGTAATCTCAAAGCTCTTCGTTCGCAGCTTGCTGACGATATTTTGAGTAAGCCACTGTCCGAATACACTAATACACTCAAACAGCCATGACATGGGTGCGCAGTGCGTAAACGTATTTGCCTTTGCGCTTACAAGCCGCGGTCGTCTTTCCTATCGTCTGATGGGACTAGGTTTTTATAGGCGTTTAATTTTTAATGCCTATATAACTAAATTTAACATTAATTTTAACAAAATTAAATGTTCCGGATAAAGGTAATTCATTATAAATAAATTACGAGTATTATGTAATGTAGTACCATAGATTAATAAATAACATAAAGACTGTACATCCCATAGAAGAAACTATGAACGCTTTTGCCAAAGCCCGATATTCGCGATGCCTCGAGATATCCCAGCTCTAAAAGGGAAGGGTAGGGTTATTTGGAGCTGTGGGGTGCGGGCGCTACATCAGGCAGCCAGAGACACAAAAAATTTCAATAAACGTAGCGCTGCGCTGTTTTTCTGCGCAAGGGGCTTGTGGGACTGCCCCAATATGAAGCGTGAGGGAGTTGAATTTTTCTAAGAATCCTCTGAGTTGCGTGCTCTGCTAAATGAATAAATGAAATCTTCAAGAGAAAAAGTCACACGGACAGATTCATGAGGTTTGAATTATCTAATGAAATATATATATATATGTGGGAACCCGACTCCGAATAACCCTGAAAATAAAAATTCTAATTGCTCCAAACTCTGCGACAAATATCCAAAAGCTCTAACTCTCACCGTTAAGCCGTGCAGTTGCATCGTCGCCGATCGTCGCTGTCCCCAAGAGAGTCGCCGCCGCCGAGTCAGTCGCAGTTGCATCGCAGTAGCAGACACATCATCGCTGGAGAGCATCGCAGAGCCACGCTGAGATTCTACGCTGGAGTTCCACGCTGTACACACTGAGGAGGAAAGGAAGCTGCTTAATTCTACGCTGATTAACCGCGCTGTGTAATTTACTTACCTGTGTTCTTTTACCACGCTGATTTTTGTGCATCACGACATATCGCTGAAAGTGAAAATAACGACGCTGTGAAACAATTGTAAAAGTTACTCTTATCGCATATGTACCCACCCGTGAACTTGAATTAACTAATTGAATTAACTAATATACTGAATTAACTTAAGTACCTACCGGTTCTTTTCAATTACCCCGAGTTTTCCCTGAGCTATCCCACACAGTTTTTGGGGGCTCAACCGGGATAGAAGGGAATAACCGGAGTGAACGGGAACAACCGGGAAAATGGGAGTTATTAGTGAACAGTTGGACACGTGTTGGTGGTGAACAGTTAAATCGAACGGAACGCTGAGTGCAACCTGCAAATCAAATTTATTGGGAAGCATCAATCCGTGCTGCGGAGAGGAAAAAGTAATGCCCAAGCCCATGGAAACATTAAGGTCAGATCTTTCTTTATTTTAATTTATTGCCTGAAGGACAAGAGTGTTGATGCCCATAACATATTTTGGTATTTCGACCTAAATTATTTGATAAGATAATTAAAAATAAAATTGAATTAAAATTGAATAAAAATTGAATTAAGATTGAATTAAAATTGGATTTATAAAAAGGGATTTTCGGGGAAATTAAATTAAGACAAAAAGAAAAAAAAAGAAGAGAAGCGTGGGTCGACGTCATAACATAACGGGACGCTATCCGAAGAAAGAACTGAAGTGATCGCATGTTTCGAGTGTGTTGGGTTCCGCAAAAACGGGGCTTGTATGTGGGCAATTAACTTTTCGAGACAGTAAAGACCTGAGAAAAGAAGAAATTCTGTACAAAATAGTTTCAGCGGACAATTAAATTTTCGTGAAAATATTTTCGGGACAATCTTTCCAAACTAATTATTATTGTTGGGCAAATAATTTTCGGAAGTTAAGGCGGCAGGAGAACCGATTAAAGCCGCGTAAAGCTTGTGATGAGTTTTTTGCATGGAACAGTTATATCAAAAACTTACAGTTAGCGCACTGCAAGATATTTGTCGCGGACGGGGTCTGTCGGTGAGCTATAGAAGAAAAGCGGATTTAATAAAAAGAATTTTGGGGGTCGGGGAGGAAATAGAGGAAGGCGGTGATTTTGAGGACGACGTTGCGAATATTTCTGAAGGCGAGGTATCTGAAGCGAGTATTTATTTTGAAGATCCAGGGGTTTCCGAGGAAGATAGCGTTGTCGAGTTATCGGTTGCGAACTTGTTTAGCGGAGAAGAGGGTAACGCAATGGTGGAGCCGAAACAAGCATTAGGTAGTAATTTCGTCTTCAGGGACGTAGAAGAATCCCTTGAGACTTTTAATGGGGAGTCACGCAAAAGCGTCAGTGCGTGGTTGAAAGATTTTAAAGATATCGCCACTGTATGCCAGTGGAATGATATCCAGAAATATTTGTATGCAAGAAGGCTTTTACGGGGAGCTGCAAAGCTCGCGATAGAATCGGCATCGGGTATCCATAGTTGGGAATTATTAGAGGCGGCATTAGAAAAGGAGTTTAAAGATCCCCCCACAAGCTTAAGTATTCACCGGTCGTTAGAGAGTAGAAAAAAAACATCTGCTGAAACGTTTCTCGAGTATATGTACACGATGAGGCACATAGCAAGCCGAGGCACAATTGATGACGAGTCGCTCATAGCGTACATTATCGCTGGGATTGGTGATGATGTACAAAATAAGTCAGTGTTGTATGGGGCAAGAACCTTAGATGAATTCAAGTCGAAAATAAAAGCTTACGAAACCATGAAAGCTTCTCAAAAGCCAAGTAGTTCGCATAGGCGTAGTCAGGAGAAGGGAAATCAGTCTAGCTCAAAGGCCCAACGAGATCCAAAACGCTGTTACAACTGTGGGTCTAAGTATCATCTAACTGCTGATTGTCCTGATAAAAAAAAAGGCGTTCGATGTTTTAATTGTGGCAACTATGGACATCTTTCTGCAAGTTGCTCTAAGTCTAAAACACCTAAGCCCAGTACGAGTAAGGGCGATGGGGAAAAGAGCTCTGTCAGCACGATTTCAGTTCTCGATTTGAGCGTGTCTGTTAAATTAGGCGAAGCAGAATACAAAGCTTTGGTAGATACAGGAAGCGGCGTGACTTTAGCCCGGAAAAGTATCGTTGACAAGAGTAATGTCTTGCCTAAAGCAGAAGGTCCTAGTATAACACTTACCGGTTTCGGGCAAAACCTTAAGCGTACGCTTGGATCAATTCAAACGGACCTATTAATAAACGGCGATACCTATAGTAGCCGTGTCCATATTGTTCCGGATAATTGGATCACGAGCGATGTGTTGGTCGGGATGGATGTTATCAAGCTAGGTAGCCTGAAGGTCGAAGGTGGCAGAATAAGCTTGACCAAAGCGAAGACAACAACCGAGTTACCTGAACCTAACTTCTTAGAAAGGATGGATGTCGTGCAGCTAGTGGAAGAATGCGAATACGACAATTTATCCGAAATTAGCAACGCTGAACACAAACACAAAATAAGCCAGCTTATATCAGAGTACTCACCGAAGAAATTAGAAAATTCCTGCGTCAAAATGAAAATTAATTTAGAAGATGGGACGAAGCCCGTTTATTGTAGACCACGCAGACTAGCACCGAAGGAGAAAGAAGAGACTAGTAAGCAGATAGAAAAGTGGCTCGAAGATGGTATCGTGCGACCGAGTCATTCCGACTTCGCCAGCCCTGTTGTCCTTGCTAGGAAAAAGGATGGGTCGTACAGGTTGTGCACCGATTACAGAAAACTGAATCGACATATCGTGAAGGATCGATATCCATTACCGGTTATGGAAGATGTTTTAGAAGACCTTCATTCGGCTCTAGTTTTCTCAACACTAGATTTACGTAACGGCTTCTTTCACGTAGATATAGAAGAAGATAGTAAGAAATTCACCGCATTTTTAAGAAACGACGGACACTTTGAGTTTAACAAGGTACCTTTTGGACTCTGCAATTCACCCGCAGTATTCCAAAGATTTATCAATACGATATTTCGACCACTAATTATGGAAAAGACGGTCTTGCTTTATATGGACGATATTATTATCCCAGCCATGAACGAGGATGAGGGAATAAAAAAGCTAGAGAGGACCTTGAAAGTAGCTGCCGATCACGGTTTGGTGATAAAGTGGTCCAAGTGCAAATTTCTTAAACGGAGCGTAGAATTCCTGGGACATATTGTTGAGCAAGGCAATATAATCCCTTCAATCGAGAAGACCGCTGCAGTACGAAATTTTCCTGTTCCGCGTAATATAAAGGACATTCAAAGTTTTCTTGGTCTGACAGGATTTTTCCGCAAGTTCATACCAAGCTACTCAGTGATAGTTAGGCCTTTGACAGACTTGATTTAAAAAGATGTAGCCTTTCAGTTTGGCCAAAAAGAAAAGGAGGCATTCAATACTTTGAAAGAGAAATTATGTGCCAAACCTGTCCTAAAGCTGTTCAATCCTGAGCTCGAAACAGAGCTACATACAGACGCCAGCAAAGCTGGACTTGGCGCAGTTCTCTTGCAGAAGGATCCCAATACAACAAATTTTCATCCGGTGTTTTTCATAAGTTTTAAGACTACTGAGGCTGAGCAACGGTACTCGAGTTACGAGCTTGAAGCATTAGCTATTGTAAAGTCTCTACGAAAGCTCCGTCACTACCTATTGGGGCTCAGATTCACGGTGTATACTGACTGCAAAGCGTTTGAGCTCACGATGAAGAGAAGAGAGATCAATAGTCGCATCGCTAGATGGGCTCTTCTGTTGGAGGAATTTAATTGCAAGGTGCTTCACCGATCTGGGACAAATATGCGCCACGTTGACGCTCTCAGTAGACATCCGCAGACTTTCGTAATAGAGTCCGAGACTCTTCAACAAATTAAACGAACCCAGAAAAACGACGATTTCTGCCAGCTTATTATGAAATGTCTGGAGCATGGCGAGTATGAGGACTATGTGCTACGTAACGATCTTCTTTACAAATTCGTTGATGGAACCCCACTACTCGTTTTGCCGAAGTCCTTACAAAAAGCCATAATTAGAAACGTACACGAACAGGGACACATTAATGCCCGAAAAGTCGAAATACTGATGCGCCAGGAGTACTATGTACCTAAGTTGTCGAAAAAAATCCAAGACGTGCTGCTCAACTGCGTTGCGTGTATCCTTGCTGCAAGAAAGGCTGGAAAAGCTGAAGGAATCTTAAACCCAATCGAAAAAGTGGACCAACCGCTGCACACCTACCATATAGACCATTTAGGTCCTTTAACTTCAACGGCAAAGAACTACAAGTACCTCTTCGTTGTCATCGAAGCGTTTACGAAATTTTCTTGGCTGTACCCCGTAAAGTCGACTACTAGCGAAGAAGTTATCCGCAAATTGGAGCTACAAAGTGAAGTTTTTGGTAATCCCTATAGAATTATCGCAGATAGAGGGACCGCTTTTACCTCTGCGTGCTTCAAAGATTTTTGCGAAGAGCGGAAGATTAACCTGATTTTTATCACCACTGGAGTACCTCGAGGGAACGGGCAAGTGGAGCGGCTAAATCAAATAATCATCAATACGCTAGCAAAGATGTCCGTAAACGACCCTTCCAAATGGTACCGTCATGTGCCCCAGCTGCAAATGATTCTCAACTCCACCCCCAGCAGATCGACAGGAAAAACCCCGTTCAAGCTCATGTTTGGTGTCGAGATGTCCAGACCTGAAAGGTTCGAGCTCGCTAAGCTGCTTGAGGAGCAGATAATCGCTAATTTCGAGAACGAGAGGACAGCCGCAAGGCAGGAGGCAAAAACCCAAATTCAAAAGGTCCAGGAGGAAAACCGCCGATATTCCAGAAAAAGGAGAAAACCAGCTAGGCAGTATGCGAAAGGAGATATGGTTGCTATTCGGCGCATACAATTCACACCAGGTGGGAAGCTTTTTCCTAAATTCTTGGGACCATACGAAGTTGTAGCATCGAAAGGAAACGACAGATACCACGTCAAGAAGATTGGTAACCACGAAGGACCTAACATTTCTGGTTCTGCTGCGGATCTGATGAAACCATGGACCAACCTTGAAGAAGAGGACTCATCCGGGACGGATGAAGATCAGGAAGGCCGGATGTGGGAACCCGACTCCGAATAACCCTGAAAATAAAAATTCTAATTGCTCCAAACTCTGCGACAAATATCCAAAAGCTCTAACTCTCACCGTTAAGCCGTGCAGTTGCATCGTCGCCGATCGTCGCTGTCCCCAAGAGAGTCGCCGCCGCCGAGTCAGTCGCAGTTGCATCGCAGTAGCAGACACATCATCGCTGGAGAGCATCGCAGAGCCACGCTGAGATTCTACGCTGGAGTTCCACGCTGTACACACTGAGGAGGAAAGGAAGCTGCTTAATTCTACGCTGATTAACCGCGCTGTGTAATTTACTTACCTGTGTTCTTTTACCACGCTGATTTTTGTGCATCACGACATATCGCTGAAAGTGAAAATAACGACGCTGTGAAACAATTGTAAAAGTTACTCTTATCGCATATGTACCCACCCGTGAACTTGAATTAACTAATTGAATTAACTAATATACTGAATTAACTTAAGTACCTACCGGTTCTTTTCAATTACCCCGAGTTTTCCCTGAGCTATCCCACACAGTTTTTGGGGGCTCAACCGGGATAGAAGGGAATAACCGGAGTGAACGGGAACAACCGGGAAAATGGGAGTTATTAGTGAACAGTTGGACACGTGTTGGTGGTGAACAGTTAAATCGAACGGAACGCTGAGTGCAACCTGCAAATCAAATTTATTGGGAAGCATCAATCCGTGCTGCGGAGAGGAAAAAGTAATGCCCAAGCCCATGGAAACATTAAGGTCAGATCTTTCTTTATTTTAATTTATTGCCTGAAGGACAAGAGTGTTGATGCCCATAACATATTTTGGTATTTCGACCTAAATTATTTGATAAGATAATTAAAAATAAAATTGAATTAAAATTGAATAAAAATTGAATTAAGATTGAATTAAAATTGGATTTATAAAAAGGGATTTTCGGGGAAATTAAATTAAGACAAAAAGAAAAAAAAAAAGAAGAGAAGCGTGGGTCGACGTCATAACATAACGGGACGCTATCCGAAGAAAGAACTGAAGTGATCGCATGTTTCGAGTGTGTTGGGTTCCGCAAAAACGGGGCTTGTGTGTGGGCAATTAACTTTTCGAGACAGTAAAGACCTCAGAAAAGAAGAAATTCTGTACAAAATAGTTTCAGCGGACAATTAAATTTTCGTGAAAATATTTTCGGGACAATCTTTCCAAACTAATTATTATTGTTGGGCAAATAATTTTCGGAAGTTAAGGCGGCAGGAGAACCGATTAAAGCCGCGTAAAGCTTGTGATGAGTTTTTTGCATGGAACAGTTATATCAAAAACTTACAGTTAGCGCACTGCAAGATATTTGTCGCGGACGGGGTCTGTCGGTGAGCTATAGAAGAAAAGCGGATTTAATAAAAAGAATTTTGGGGGTCGGGGAGGAAATAGAGGAAGGCGGTGATTTTGAGGACGACGTTGCGAATATTTCTGAAGGCGAGGTATCTGAAGCGAGTATTTATTTTGAAGATCCAGGGGTTTCCGAGGAAGATAGCGTTGTCGAGTTATCGGTTGCGAACTTGTTTAGCGGAGAAGAGGGTAACGCAATGGTGGAGCCGAAACAAGCATTAGGTAGTAATTTCGTCTTCAGGGACGTAGAAGAATCCCTTGAGACTTTTAATGGGGAGTCACGCAAAAGCGTCAGTGCGTGGTTGAAAGATTTTAAAGATATCGCCACTGTATGCCAGTGGAATGATATCCAGAAATATTTGTATGCAAGAAGGCTTTTACGGGGAGCTGCAAAGCTCGCGATAGAATCGGCATCGGGTATCCATAGTTGGGAATTATTAGAGGCGGCATTAGAAAAGGAGTTTAAAGATCCCCCCACAAGCTTAAGTATTCACCGGTCGTTAGAGAGTAGAAAAAAAACATCTGCTGAAACGTTTCTCGAGTATATGTACACGATGAGGCACATAGCAAGCCGAGGCACAATTGATGACGAGTCGCTCATAGCGTACATTATCGCTGGGATTGGTGATGATGTACAAAATAAGTCAGTGTTGTATGGGGCAAGAACCTTAGATGAATTCAAGTCGAAAATAAAAGCTTACGAAACCATGAAAGCTTCTCAAAAGCCAAGTAGTTCGCATAGGCGTAGTCAGGAGAAGGGAAATCAGTCTAGCTCAAAGGCCCAACGAGATCCAAAACGCTGTTACAACTGTGGGTCTAAGTATCATCTAACTGCTGGTTGTCCTGATAAAAATAAAGGCGTTCGATGTTTTAATTGTGGCAACTATGGACATCTTTCTGCAAGTTGCTCTAAGTCTAAAACACCTAAGCCCAGTACGAGTAAGGGCGATGGGGAAAAGAGCTCTGTCAGCACGATTTCAGTTCTCGATTTGAGCGTGTCTGTTAAATTAGGCGAAGCAGAATACAAAGCTTTGGTAGATACAGGAAGCGGCGTGACTTTAGCCCGGAAAAGTATCGTTGACAAGAGTAATGTCTTGCCTAAAGCAGAAGGTCCTAGTATAACACTTACCGGTTTCGGGCAAAACCTTAAGCGTACGCTTGGATCAATTCAAACGGACCTATTAATAAACGGCGATACCTATAGTAGCCGTGTCCATATTGTTCCGGATAATTGGATCACGAGCGATGTGTTGGTCGGGATGGATGTTATCAAGCTAGGTAGCCTGAAGGTCGAAGGTGGCAGAATAAGCTTGACCAAAGCGAAGACAACAACCGAGTTACCTGAACCTAACTTCTTAGAAAGGATGGATGTCGTGCAGCTAGTGGAAGAATGCGAATACGACAATTTATCCGAAATTAGCAACGCTGAACACAAACACAAAATAAGCCAGCTTATATCAGAGTACTCACCGAAGAAATTAGAAAATTCCTGCGTCAAAATGAAAATTAATTTAGAAGATGGGACGAAGCCCGTTTATTGTAGACCACGCAGACTAGCACCGAAGGAGAAAGAAGAGACTAGTAAGCAGATAGAAAAGTGGCTCGAAGATGGTATCGTGCGACCGAGTCATTCCGACTTCGCCAGCCCTGTTGTCCTTGCTAGGAAAAAGGATGGGTCGTACAGGTTGTGCACCGATTACAGAAAACTGAATCGACATATCGTGAAGGATCGATATCCATTACCGGTTATGGAAGATGTTTTAGAAGACCTTCATTCGGCTCTAGTTTTCTCAACACTAGATTTACGTAACGGCTTCTTTCACGTAGATATAGAAGAAGATAGTAAGAAATTCACCGCATTTTTAAGAAACGACGGACACTTTGAGTTTAACAAGGTACCTTTTGGACTCTGCAATTCACCCGCAGTATTCCAAAGATTTATCAATACGATATTTCGACCACTAATTATGGAAAAGACGGTCTTGCTTTATATGGACGATATTATTATCCCAGCCATGAACGAGGATGAGGGAATAAAAAAGCTAGAGAGGACCTTGAAAGTAGCTGCCGATCACGGTTTGGTGATAAAGTGGTCCAAGTGCAAATTTCTTAAACGGAGCGTAGAATTCCTGGGACATATTGTTGAGCAAGGCAATATAATCCCTTCAATCGAGAAGACCGCTGCAGTACGAAATTTTCCTGTTCCGCGTAATATAAAGGACATTCAAAGTTTTCTTGGTCTGACAGGATTTTTCCGCAAGTTCATACCAAGCTACTCAGTGATAGTTAGGCCTTTGACAGACTTGATTAAAAAAGATGTAGCCTTTCAGTTTGGCCAAAAAGAAAAGGAGGCATTCAATACTTTGAAAGAGAAATTATGTGCCAAACCTGTCCTAAAGCTGTTCAATCCTGAGCTCGAAACAGAGCTACATACAGACGCCAGCAAAGCTGGACTTGGCGCAGTTCTCTTGCAGAAGGATCCCAATACAACAAATTTTCATCCGGTGTTTTTCATAAGTTTTAAGACTACTGAGGCTGAGCAACGGTACTCGAGTTACGAGCTTGAAGCATTAGCTATTGTAAAGTCTCTACGAAAGCTCCGTCACTACCTATTGGGGCTCAGATTCACGGTGTATACTGACTGCAAAGCGTTTGAGCTCACGATGAAGAGAAGAGAGATCAATAGTCGCATCGCTAGATGGGCTCTTCTGTTGGAGGAATTTAATTGCAAGGTGCTTCACCGATCTGGGACAAATATGCGCCACGTTGACGCTCTCAGTAGACATCCGCAGACTTTCGTAATAGAGTCCGAGACTCTTCAACAAATTAAACGAACCCAGAAAAACGACGATTTCTGCCAGCTTATTATGAAATGTCTGGAGCATGGCGAGTATGAGGACTATGTGCTACGTAACGATCTTCTTTACAAATTCGTTGATGGAACCCCACTACTCGTTTTGCCGAAGTCCTTACAAAAAGCCATAATTAGAAACGTACACGAACAGGGACACATTAATGCCCGAAAAGTCGAAATACTGATGCGCCAGGAGTACTATGTACCTAAGTTGTCGAAAAAAATCCAAGACGTGCTGCTCAACTGCGTTGCGTGTATCCTTGCTGCAAGAAAGGCTGGAAAAGCTGAAGGAATCTTAAACCCAATCGAAAAAGTGGACCAACCGCTGCACACCTACCATATAGACCATTTAGGTCCTTTAACTTCAACGGCAAAGAACTACAAGTACCTCTTCGTTGTCATCGAAGCGTTTACGAAATTTTCTTGGCTGTACCCCGTAAAGTCGACTACTAGCGAAGAAGTTATCCGCAAATTGGAGCTACAAAGTGAAGTTTTTGGTAATCCCTATAGAATTATCGCAGATAGAGGGACCGCTTTTACCTCTGCGTGCTTCAAAGATTTTTGCGAAGAGCGGAAGATTAACCTGATTTTTATCACCACTGGAGTACCTCGAGGGAACGGGCAAGTGGAGCGGCTAAATCAAATAATCATCAATACGCTAGCAAAGATGTCCGTAAACGACCCTTCCAAATGGTACCGTCATGTGCCCCAGCTGCAAATGATTCTCAACTCCACCCCCAGCAGATCGACAGGAAAAACCCCGTTCAAGCTCATGTTTGGTGTCGAGATGTCCAGACCTGAAAGGTTCGAGCTCGCTAAGCTGCTTGAGGAGCAGATAATCGCTAATTTCGAGAACGAGAGGACAGCCGCAAGGCAGGAGGCAAAAACCCAAATTCAAAAGGTCCAGGAGGAAAACCGCCGATATTCCAGAAAAAGGAGAAAACCAGCTAGGCAGTATGCGAAAGGAGATATGGTTGCTATTCGGCGCATACAATTCACACCAGGTGGGAAGCTTTTTCCTAAATTCTTGGGACCATACGAAGTTGTAGCATCGAAAGGAAACGACAGATACCACGTCAAGAAGATTGGTAACCACGAAGGACCTAACATTTCTGGTTCTGCTGCGGATCTGATGAAACCATGGACCAACCTTGAAGAAGAGGACTCATCCGGGACGGATGAAGATCAGGAAGGCCGGATGTGGGAACCCGACTCCGAATAACCCTGAAAATAAAAATTCTAATTGCTCCAAACTCTGCGACAAATATCCAAAAGCTCTAACTCTCACCGTTAAGCCGTGCAGTTGCATCGTCGCCGATCGTCGCTGTCCCCAAGAGAGTCGCCGCCGCCGAGTCAGTCGCAGTTGCATCGCAGTAGCAGACACATCATCGCTGGAGAGCATCGCAGAGCCACGCTGAGATTCTACGCTGGAGTTCCACGCTGTACACGCTGAGGAGGAAAGGAAGCTGCTTAATTCTACGCTGATTAACCGCGCTGTGTAATTTACTTACCTGTGTTCTTTTACCACGCTGATTTTTGTGCATCACGACATATCGCTGAAAGTGAAAATAACGACGCTGTGAAACAATTGTAAAAGTTACTCTTATCGCATATGTACTCACCTGTGAACTTGAATTAACTAATTGAATTAACTAATATACTGAATTAACTTAAGTACCTACCGGTTCTTTTCAATTACCCCGAGTTTTCCCTGAGCTATCCCACATATATTATTTCTCTATGGTTTTACATAAGAACTGTAGTCAATGGTTATACCAAAGAATATGTAGTTTACAAAGAATAGGCACTCTATTTTTGCGGCGCAGTTATCCCCACCACAGCCCATTTTGGGGAAAAAAACCAAAAATTTTCCCATTAATTAGAAAGAGAATCTTTCCCTGCTTGTTCCAAGTCCGAATTCCCATTTAAATTGCCTTATAAAGAATAAGGACGGCGACAATCAACATCGCCGCAAACACAATTACACCTGAGTTCACCTATTACGGCGCGGGCTTGAGCAAGCATTGCTTTTTCTGGCACTGTGTTGGTGCCGGCACGGCTGTGCTTCTCATATAGGAACAGGTAGAAATCGAGTGCCTGCCTCACACATTGAAGGCGTACACAGATTAAGTTTGTTTACGTTTTTTCACCATTCGTTTTCTAACGCGGGCTTGAGCAGCACGGGAAGCAAATGCGCTTGTATGGTGAGGCGCGCTTGCGATCAGTTTGCTTTTCTTTGACAGGGTGGTTCTTTCAGTTGAATTTTCATATTTGCTCTGGAATTCTTGGCACCCTGTAACACTGTACCGATTTCTTCAGATTCCTCTAATTTTTCTTCTCTCTTCGACCAAAATGGTTAAGCAGTGTATCAACCTCTAGCAAAATTGTGGGGTTGGGTGGAATAACGGTACCAAGGTCAAAAAAAGATAAGGAGATAATTGCCGGAGTGCCTATTCTTTGTAAACTAGTTTCCATATTCTTTGGTTATACTTACCCTATGACACTCACCCGTCTTATACTTACCGCGGTCATCTTTTACACTCGGCACTGTGAAAGCTTTGATCGAGCTTGGCACGTAAGCCCTCTAGCTTGATTTTTAGGAGGTAATTGTTCTCTTCTGAATAAAGCAGTCATATCGTTCGGACGTGTTTTTTCAATCCTGACAACTACAAATCCCTACAGAACTCACAACTTTTTACGGCAAAAGAACTGCGTTGCGAGACTTGGCATTTTTTTACATTTTATGTTTTTGATCGGATCTCATTTCTTTTTGTTAGGTTATCCTAGTTTCTTTTTTCTCGGGTAATATATCTTGTCCGTCAGCTACTGATTTTCTTAAAGCCATCTCCCTGTCTCTATTGATTTTTCTCAGATGCTTTGTTGTATTTTTCATTTACTATAATGAAATTTCGGGATTTTTATTTTTTTCCTTCCTCTATGGGCGTAACGCTAACTAAAATTCAAAATTTGAACAAACTAATCGACTTGGCGGGGGCACTACTGTACCCCCAGAACGATTCATAGCCTACTACACTCATCCTTTCAAAATTCAATCGCGGCCAGTGGCAAGCATGAGTACAAGCGCATGCGTTATTTTTTGAATGAATGTAATTTTTAATAAAATCATTATTTTTCATTAAATATAATGAAATTTCGGGATTTTTCAGTTTTTCCTTCCTTTGTAGGCTAAACAATAACTGTGTTCAAAATTTGGAGCTTGTGGGTCTGCTAGAAGTACCTTAGAATATTGATGATCGGCGAGTTAGTGACAAAATTAAAGAACTTTGACCAACGATAATTCGTAAACTACTGGTTCAAATTTAATGTAATTTGGAAATATATCTAGCTATGTAATGCCCTCTTGGTCACTGAAAATTTAGGCTTTTACTTTTTTCCGACCCGAAGTTACAGGGGGTCGAAAATGGCCCGAATGGCTTCGAGAAAAGGATGTTACGGCCGTGCCTCGACTTGGCGGGGGCACTGCCGCGCCCCCAGATGCCTCCGACTCAAATCATGACTCATTATTTAAGGACCCTGAAAAGATTTTCAATGAGATTCAAATTTGATGATTGAGCCAGCCAATCAAGAACTTGAATCCCATTCTTTTTAACCAGCTTAGATGTGTGTTTCGGGTGCTGAAACACTCATCGAAGTGGCAAGTTTGAATTTTCCGACACACTATCGCATCGGGGATTTTCTCAAAAAGTTACGAAAGTAGGAATTCGAAGTGCGGATTACGATGCGGAAGATTTCGGTCATTACGTCGGAGTCTGGAATACGACATGGAGGACTTCGGGTTCCATCGGAGTGTGTTATAAGGGCCTTCGCCTTCTTCTTAAATCTAGGTGTTGTGGTGTTAATTTATAACGACAGCAGTATTTTCTGTAAACGATTGATGCCTTATTATGTTCGTTTAGTTTGTGTAAGTAATGAGAATTATTTTGGGATATTTAGGAAAACAATGAATTTATTTTTTATTCGCACTATAATGTTATAGTACGAGATCCCGCTGCAAGATTACTTCGTTCATCGAGTTTTTAATTAAAACCTAATTTTTACATATATATATGAATGGGGGAATATATTTTTGCCGGGGTGCCTATCAAAATGTTGCCGCAAGTATTTTTAATTAATATAATAGTAACTGACTTTTCGGGAAGAAACTTCGTTCATCGAGTTTTTAATTAAAATGACAAATATTAATTAATTAATATTGGCCTCGAACTGAGGATCTCGCACCAGGCTCCGATGTGTCCATTCGCGTCGAGCACCAAGCAGGAACTGAACTCTCCACATTGCCAAAGACTATGGAACCTACGTTACAAAGACTGTTCACTCCTGCAATTTAGATTTTCAGTTTTTGTGACCTTGGTACCGTTATTCCTCCCAACCCCACGATTTTGCTGGAAGTCGATAGCATGCTCAAGCATTGTGGTGGAAACGAGAGAAACAATGCAGAGGAATTTAGAGAAATTGATACAGAGCTACAGGGTGCCGACTGCCGTGCACTTAAAACTAAAATAAAACGTTCATAAATAAATAAGTAAACCTGTTTTATAATTGGTCTCTTATTTCATAATATCAGTTTTAATGCCACTATACATTTCACCACAAAATATTATAATTTTAAAAATCACAGTCGTAATTTCACAAATTATAAAGAACTTCTCTTAAAACACAATCAGAATTAATCACCCTGTCCTTTGAAGCAAACGGATTACCGGTGCGGGCCGGCATACAATCGCATTTGATTTAGCATTCGCCTTCGGCCCGTATAAAGCCCGAACTATAATGGCCTTAAGGCTGAGTAAGATTCCTTAAGATTTGTACGCTCGGGACCGTACGCTTAAGACTTGACGAAAGATTCGGAAATGGCCTTATTCTATCTTTCGTTCACTTTCCGAATCTTTCGTCACGTCTTAAGCCTGAACTATAATGGTACCGTCAAGTCTTAAGCGTACGTAACCGTACGCTTAAGACTTGACGAAAGATTCGGAAATGGCCTTATTCTATCTTTCGTTCACTTTCCGAATCTTTCGTCACGTCTTAAGCCTGAACTATAATGGTCTTAAGACGCCTTAAGATTCTCGTTGAATTTCTCTAAGATTGGTTAAGTTTCTGTCAAATCTTAAAGAATCTTAAAATCAACTATAATTGTCTTAAGAGACTATTGACAAGTGTCAAAAAACAAAACGGACAGCTTCTTGTGAAATTGAATTTGCTTAATGTGAGGCAGTTTTTCAAAAATAATAGCGAAAATGTCGACATTTTTGTAAGCAAATTAAATGAAATCACGTCCACTTTAAACCAAACGTCACTTTTGTTAAGATCCCTTAAGATTTGTACGCTCGGGACCGTACGACTAAGATTTGCCGAAAGATTCAGAAAATTAACGAAAGATTGGTTAAGACCATTATAGTTGTCAGTATGGCACTTCATGCTGTCGTAAGAAATCTTAAGCTATCTTAAGGCGTCTTAAGACCATTATAGTTCAGGCTTTAAGCGTACGGTCCCGAGCGTACAAATCTTAAGGAATCTTACTCAGCCTTAAGGCCATTATAGTTCGGGCTTAAGGAAAACCCATGGTGAAAAAACGTAAACAAACTTATATGTGAACCCCTTCAATGTGTGAGGGAGGCATTCGAATTTCGGCATTTCCTATCTG
Source organism: Machimus atricapillus (assembly GCA_933228815.1). Classification (NCBI taxonomy): domain Eukaryota; kingdom Metazoa; phylum Arthropoda; class Insecta; order Diptera; family Asilidae; genus Machimus; species Machimus atricapillus. The sequence continues at coordinate 11,785,638 of OW121788.1, forward strand.
AAAAGCACGGCCGGTTTGCCACCAACACAATGACAAGAAAAAGCATTTGCCTCCGGCCCGCAAAGTAATAGGTGAACTCTTGTTTCATAGTGTTTGTCGGCATTTGTGACCACTGCCGTCCTTCTTGCTTATTAGGCAATTTAAATGAGAATTTGGAACTGGAACAAGCTCTCTTTTCAACTTTTTGTTTTTTTTCTGAAAAGTGGCCATGGTGGGGGTAAACTGCGTCGCAGAAATAGAGTGAACATTCTTTGTAACAAGGTTCCATATTCTTTGACATTGCGCAGGACGATGTCAAAGAATATGGAACCTTGTTACAAAGAATGTTCACTCTAATTCTGCGACGCAATTATCCCCTCCAGTGCCTTTTTTCAGAAAATTACAACAACAAAATGCCCCATTAGACGAAAAGAAAAATTCGCCGTGTGTGTTCCAAGTCCGAATCTCCATTTAAATCGCCTAATAATGAACAAGGACGGCAATAGGGAGAAGTGCGGCAAACACTATGAAGCGAGAGTTCACCTATTACGGAGCTCTCCTGCTCAAGCATTGCATATTGTGAGACTGTGTTAATGCGAGGGCGCGCGTGCTTTTCGAATAGGAACAGGCAAAACGACTGTTTGCGCCACTGACATATATACTGTGTTTCCATGCACAGGATTGAGTTTGGGTCGAGTTTTCGTTGAGTTTTAAATCACTGAGGTTAACCCTGCGCGTTTCCATGTACCTGAGTTAGTTTGACAGCTCTTGGTGGTGTATTCGTATTTCATATCTTTTTATTCCATAATTTGGATAAGAAATTCGCTTTTTTCCTAAGTCCAAAAAATTCGGCTAGGCGCAGACACCCTTTTTTAGACAGAAGCAAGCATTCTACCAATGTACTTGCATAACTCAGCTAAATCCGACCTGTTTCGTTGAGTTTAGCTGGGTTTAACGAAACTTAAATCAACCCTGGTTTCCATGGGACTTTAACTCGGGTTAACCCTGCATGGAAACACAGTAATATAGATACTGGACTGCTAATCGGTGGATAAAAAGTGAGACCATTTTGAGTGGAGATGCAAACCCTTGTGTGGAGTGGAGATGCAAGTCCTTGTGTTAAAAACACATTAAATTCTTTGCAATATTATATTTAAAAAAATGAAGAAAATAAATAAATAGAAGTTGTAACAAAACAGCTCCTTTCATTACATGTCCTACTTTGTCTAACATATGCATTTGCATGGGGGAATGAATAAATATCTCGTTCTTTCTTCATTCCCCCATTTCGAACCAAATTTGATCTCGCTTTTAAAATGAGTTTTTGTACGGGACCAGCAGTCTAGTACTTATATGTCAGTGGTTTGCGCCGAGAGCGTTGTGCCTGTGGTGGTGGCGATGAGGGCGCCACAGATATACTGGGATAACAGCTAGTGAGTTAATTATTGCGAGGTTAGTTATAGCTTGTAGTGTGTATGATGCGGCAAATTTTGAAAATTTGTCAGTAATAGCTCAAATTTGCTGATTATTAATTGTGTATCTAAGTATCAATATACGATGTTAAGTATGTTGGGTATTTCTGGTACTTCGTGTTTCGGTTTCGATGGTTTTCTTCCACATGTTAGCTTCTGTTATCATGTGAGCGAAATAATTGTTCATTTTAGATTGAGTAAGGTTTAATTTATTATTATTTTTATGATAGTCATTGACCAATTTATCTTGTTTGTCGTCTTCCGTAATATCCTCTAATAATTCAGGGCAACGTACCAAGGAATGAAGGTCCATATTTAATTTATTTTATGAAGATAATTATTCAAGCTAATGACAAATTGAATAAAAAATTACATTTGTATTTTGAATAAAAAATCAAGAGTGACTTGATTAAAACAACAAAGAAGATTTCGGGCTAACTACCTGTCTAAACGTAGTATAGTATCACATACATATGTAAAGTGCTGATATTTTATTTGGATTGGAAGAAGTATTTCGCAATATTTCTGTCGACTATAACCTCTGCATCCAAACTTTAACGTGTGCATACCCCTGCTAGGAATTATCCGAAGTATGTTCGGCTTGTGTCCACGTTATCCGGTTTGTATCTTGGGTGCTGTGGATAGTGCATCCAAATATGCCCGTTCTCCAATTGGGAATCAATCAACTACGAACCAACCAACGAAAATGATGAATCCCGTGTAAAGTATAAGCCCTTGCCTGTAGTTGTGCCTGCCCGCTGTCAAAACATTCTCGGGCAAATGTTTGATCTGGAGGAGTTTTTACCACTTTGGAGCGGAGGAACTGTTCAATATTACTTATAGTGCTGTGCTGGAATTACCGCACACAATTTTACAAGTGCTTTATGTTATAATTAGTGCAATGGTCTATGACAACCGGTAAGACAGCTGTGAAGCTGTCACTATTCTAGTACAAAATCGTTACTGAATGTGTGACTATTACTTTTGGTTAAACGTACACATTTCAAAAGGTGTTATATTTGGTACGGGATTGCATATGAAAATCCATGGACTGAAAAGTACACGGATGCCAAGAATAAAACACCACCGGGGCCTACGGGTAGAAATCCCGTAGCCGTCACGTGACGGACAGACGAACAACGTTCATACACATTCCCATTCCGGGTGGCGTGAAGCCAAGCTGTGAAGAGTGCTTTGTCGATGAGATCCGGGGAGCGCCTAGCGGTTGCTCGAGATAGCTCGTCGGATGGGGTGGGGTTCGTGGACCTCGCCGATTAGAAACAAAAGCACAACGGAGTCTTAGAATGCGCTCCAGCAGGAAGGGTGAGAAATCCTCCTGACTATCTGTTGTTTTGGTTTATTACTAAAATTGCCCCACACGAGAAAAGTATAAGTGATAGGGAAAGAGGGGTAAAGTGAGGGTCAGGATCCGTGTGTCCTGTTCCAGGGGAGGAGGTGCAGGTAGGCCCTCCGTCTACCTACACTCCACTAACCCAACCTCAAATTGGCGTGGCCACCCCCCTGTGGGTGGCACGCCCCCAACCTTTGAAATCTGATGAAGTGAATGGTGGGAGGTAGAGAAAATAGGTAACGCAATTTCTAGCGAACGGAAATAATCTATTTATTGTAATCTAAATTCAATTGAGAACGTATAACAAAATACAATGTAGGTTTTTATATGCACGAGGAATAAATTTGGCTTGCTCACACGAACGCTTTCGTTAGACTAAAATTTGTGGTAATGAACGGGTCACTCCTGTGTCTTCAATTTGAACATGTAAACAAGTCCACTTATACACTAACACATTAGCGTACAGGCCACGCGCGGATTGATACAGTAGAAATGTACATTTCTAACACGCCCTCTCAATACGCGCGTTGGTCTCGGCATCCTCTAGCCATCAAAACCAAGTCCAATGAGGCACTTCTCTTGGCTCACTCGCGGCAACGGCTTCGTCATGACGTCAGCCGTCATATCTTCAGTTGAAACGTGTCCCAACACTAACAGTCCATTACTCACTAACTCACGAACGAAATGATGTCTAATGTCAATGTGTTTCGTTCTCGCGTGGTATACAGGGTTACTGGCCAAACACTGAGCACCTTGATTGTCTATGTGAACCACTATTTCATCGCACTCACGCAAGTTTAACTCTCGTAGTAGACTTCGCAAGTAGACTGCTTCCTTCGCCGCTTCTGCCAAACTCATATACTCGGCCTCAGTTGATGACAAGGCGACAGTCCTCTGTTTTTGTGATTTCCACGTGATGGCCGCACCACTCAACACAAACACGTACCCTGTGTACGATCGACGATCCAGCGTACTACCACCCCAATCGGAATCTACGTAACCAAACAGAGAGTCGCTCGTCTTTGTGTATACCAGTCCAAGATTCACTGTGCCTGCCAGATATCTTAATACTCTCTTTGCCGCTAGCCAGTGTCGTTTAACTGGCTTTGTGGTAAACTGCGCTAGCCTCGACACAACATTTGCAATATCTGGCCTCGTACCCACAGCCAAATACATAAGTGAGCCTACCAACTCACGATATGGGCAATCCACAACCTCTTCATCATCTCCTTTGTCGTCGACACGAACATTTACATCTGATGGAGTTGATACCGGGTTACAGTTCTCCATCCCATATTGTTTTAGTAAACTTAGGACATATCCACGCTGTTTGAGTCCGATCTGTCCTTCACTCTGGTTAATCTCTAAACCCAAACAATATTTTGCTTCTCCCAGATCCTTCACTTCGAAATCTTCAAACAATTTTTCTCTTAGAGCACGAACACTACTCTCATCTGTCGACGCTGCCAATATGTCATCCACATATATTAACACAAGTAAATCACGTTCATTTACTTTACCGTGGAATAAACACGGCTCATTTTTCGTTGCCTTCAGCCCGAAACTCAACAGTTTTTCACTCAGTTTATAATACCACTGCCGGCCGGCTTGCTTGAGACCGTACAAAGCTTTCTTCAGCTTACATACGTTTCCACCCTTTTGAAGATCATCCAGCATCCTTTGAGCCTTGACACCAACACTCGAAGTTGTACCGTACTTTCGGAGGATTCTTTCTAACATCTCACCTGTCATCTCAGGCACCTTCATGTACACTTCTTCGTCTAACACACCATTTAGATATGCCGACACTATGTCAAATTGCCAGACCTTCATATCACACTCGACAGCCATCGCCAACACAAGTCTGAGAGTATCTAGTCTCGCCACTGGGGCATACGTCTGATTGTAATTCACACCGTATTTTTGGCTATACCCCTTAGCAACAAGCCTTGCTTTACGTTTAATCACTTTACCATCAACGTCGTGTTTGTTTGTGAGCACTAATCTGCAACCAACAACACTGGTCTTCTCCTTATTTTTCACAATGTCCCACGTGTCATTTTTCACAAGGTTCACCATCTCTGTTTCTATGGCATCCCTCCACTCGTCGCTTTCGGCACTATTTAACGCGACCTTGACATTCACTTCGGCGACACCAGCAAACTCATCCTCGAACACATCATCATCACCTGAACCTATGTCATCAGAATTTTGCACATTCACTGTAGGTACTGAATGGAATAACTTCCGAGGTCGCCCTCTGGATCCTGTGCGTACCAAACGCGGTCTACCACGACCCCTCGCTGATGCAACGTATTCCACTCTTATTTCAGGTACACGCGGACTGGTTTCTTCGATCATGTCCACTGATTTTTGAGGTGAAATATTAATGTGAGCTTGTTTTCCTTCTTCGTCACCGACTTGGACATCTTCACTCACCAGTATGCCGTCGTATTCATCACTATTCACGACACTCTTTCGTTCGTTCTCAATAAACCGAACATCTCGAGCTTCAATAACTTTTCTCAAAGCAGGTATCCACACACGATACCCCTTCCTTTCTCGAGAATAACCGACAAACATGCCAACCTTTGACCTCTCTGCTAGTTTGTCTTTTCCAGGATTTTTATCCAATACAAGAACTTTCGATCCAAACGTTCTTAGATAATTGACCTTGAGTTCTTTCTTCGTCCATTTTTCAAACGGAATACCACCATCTAGACTACTCGTGGGACATCTATTACGAATATGGCATGCTGTTGCTACAGCTTCAGCCCAAAAACTTGCTTTTTGTCCAGCTTGAAGTAACAGACATCTAGTCATATCAAGCAACGTGCGGTTCATCCGCTCCGCCACTCCATTCTGCTCAGGCGTATGGGGAACCGTCAACCGGCGTTCAATCCCCTGCTCTGCTAGATACCTATCAAACTCTGTGTTTACGTACTCCTTTCCGTTGTCAGACTGTAAACACTTGATTTTTCTTCCCGTCTGTTTCTCTGCCATCCGCTGGTACGTTTTGAAAGCCTCAAGTACTCCATTCTTTTGTCCCAAGAAATATACTTGACACCACCTTGAGCTGTCGTCGATGAATGTGACGAAATATCGGGCTCGTCCCCAAGATTCTGTTCTAAATGGACCAACAACATCCGAGTGAACTATCTCCAGAATTTCACCACATGGAGCGTGGCCTTTTCCGAAGGGTAGCGAGGTCATCTTCCCCCTCAAACAAATTTCACAATTTCTCAGCTCTGCGATGTCTGTGTTTTCTCCACGCAGATCTATCACGCCACTTTTAATCAGTCTCATCATGTCCTTGCCGTTCAAATGAACCAACCTTTCGTGCCACTTCACCAGTTCGGAGCACTCAGGCTGCACAACCGCGCACTCAGCATTGTCCAGGACATGGTATAAATCGCCTTTTCGTTCCGCGATCACAAACACTTTCCCCTCTGCGTCGCGCACGTACGCATCGTCCCGCCGGAAAGTCACCTCGTGGCCTTTATTTGTAATTTTTGCCACTGATATCAACTTCGACCGTAAACCGGGCACAAACAAAGTATTCGCAAAGTTAATCGTTCGAGAACCACTGTCACTTGTTATTGACAACTGAACGACACCTTTTCCTTTTATTTCTGCCGACGCCTCACTAGCCAATTTCAGTTTGGAATTTGAACACCTTTCAAAAGACACAAACGACTCTTCGCCACCACATAGGTGAGCAGTACAACCGCTATCTAGCAACCACGGCTTACTCGACGTCGCAGCACAACACTCTTTGTTTTCATTTGAGGCAGTATGATTCACCGCATACGTCTCATCACCACCGGAAGCCTTCTTACTCTTGTGTTTACTCTCACTGGTCGTCTTTTCAGGGCACTCGTTTGCCTTATGACCGACAACACCGCACTTGTAACACTTATAACTTTTGTTTTTCTTTCCACGATTCTTCCAATGTGTTGATCGATTTTGGCGCGGTTTCCCGTTGTTGCCAGCCGCCAGAGCTGTAACGACCGTTTCTGTAGGCCTTTGGCGCGCTTCAAACTCTTCGAGAATTTTGACCTTGAGCACTTCTAGCTCCGGCAGTTCATCTCTGCTCTCAATTGCACATCGAAAATTCTCGAATGTCGATGGAAGACTGTACAACAACAATGTAACCATCCAGTCATTTTCCATCTGTACACCCATATCCTCCAGCTTGTTGACCTTGTCGAAGAAATGCATCATATGGGTTTTAACATCTGCGCCTTCCTCCATTTTCTGCAGCATGAGTCCTTTCATGAGCGCCGCCTTTCTTGCTGGACCTTTGGAAGCATATATTGACTCCAACTTCAACCAGACATCCCTCGATGTCGTACATCCTCGAATCTGTTTCAATTCTGAGGGTTGGATCGCCAGGATCAAGTCTGCTTTGGCTTTCTGATCCAGGATTTCCCACTTTTCCCGCTTTGTCTGATCCTCGGGCATCGGAATCTTCCCGCTTACGTAACCCCACAGGTCATTCTTTCGAAGCACTGCCTCAATCTGCACACTCCACGTATCATAATTGTCCTTTGACAATAACTCCAACCGAAGAGAAGCCGTTGACAAACTTGCCGCCATTTCGAAAGAGAAACTTCTCGATCACTTTCCAACTATAACCGACCGCGAACTGTATTTTCAATCTTTCCACCTTTTAAGCTACTGGGCCCATAACCTGATGAAGTGAATGGTGGGAGGTAGAGAAAATAGGTAACACAATTTCTTAGCGAACGGAAATAATCTATTTATTGTAATCTAAATTCAATTGAGAACGTATAACAAAATACAATGTAGGTTTTTATATGCACGAGGAATAAATTTGGCTTGCTCACACGAACGCTTTCGTTAGACTAAAATTTGTGGTAATGAACGGGTCACTCCTGTGTCTTCAATTTGAACATGTAAACAAGTCCACTTATACACTAACACATTAGCGTACAGGCCACGCGCGGATTGATACAGTAGAAATGTACATTTCTAACAAAGGAGGCACCGGAAGTTTTAGGCAGTCAGCAAGGGCAGGAAACTTGAAAACTGAGTTAATCATTTTACTCCTACACATTTATTCCACAATAATAGTGAGCACTACGTTCATGCTTGAATGGTATCGTACTTGCTACTAAATACTAAAAATATGAAACATGGGTACTGAAATATGTAATAGTGACATCATAAAAGTATTACTAACAAGGTCCCTGATAATTCAACAATCGGTAGGGAACCGCCACATAATTTTCCGATTCCTTCTTATATCTGAAGCCTTTAATTCGGAGATTGAGCTTTATCATTCCTAGCTTACTATTAGTCAAAGGGGGTTGCTTATAATGAATTCAGTTAATGTCGGTGAGGGTCAAAAATTCAACCGATACAGGGGTTATTATATCTATTTTTTTTTTTTTTTTGAAATTTTTGAAAGCTAAATTGTCATTTACTCTAGGTTGTCTTAGGGGTGGGTCAATGGAAGTTTGTCTTCCGAGAAGCTTCTGATTATATGGCACGAATATGCAAAATGCAAGAATAAATTCCTTATTACTGATCTGTCCCGAAACCACGCCGGAAGATTCCTAATACCCGTGATATTTATTCGACCGATTTCAAAAAAAATTCAATAGGAAAAATTCTTAATTTACTAACGAGTGGCTGCCGTCCCACTATTATTTTGTTTCACCAGTAATATAAAGCCGGTTTCCACCGGGTACTCACCGGATGATCCGCTGTAGTCGACCGCAGCTGACCTCGATGACCTGAAACGTAATGGTGAAAGGGCAGCACCTTCTCACGGCCCAAACTAAGGGGCACGATTAAAAAATTTTAAAACGCCTTCTCGGGAGCCGGAACTTCCTTACAATTATGTACAGACTCGGAGATGCTACACTTTAGCCTGCCTACAGTTGTTGAGGGGATGTGCTCAAGGGTTAAGATCTAATATAAGGAAAAAGTCAGTTATCTAACGGGTCTATATACAAGAGATAAAGTAAGGCAAATAATGTGGGGGGGGTGCCAAGGCTGATCCCCCGATACTTGATTGGTGTGGAGCTCCCTGTTGAGGTGCTGCTGCCGCCAGCTGCTGAATCGGGGCTGCTGCCTCCAGTGATTCAGCGCCAAACGATGCCGATTTAAAGTTGTCGTTCTTCTCTGTCAATTTTTGGTTGCAAAGTGCTGTTGATGTTGAGGGGGAGGAGGCTTGCTGAAGGGCTGAACTTCCTACTGCAGTTAACACGTTGTGTTCAATCCCTAGTCGGGTCGCCCTGGTGGCTGCCGCTGTCTCCGCCCCGGGAGGCACTACAATGCTTACGCCCTCTCTGGAATTCGAGCGAATTGGGGCCCCCGGAATAATTTTTTTCCTCCGCCGTTAAGTAAGTGGTGCCTGCCGCTCTTGAATGCGTGGGGTGCGCAGGGGCTTTTCCTTTAGTTTTTCCTTTTCTTTGTCAATTTTGTTGCTTTTTCCTTGATCTGGGCGAACTTGCCGAGCCCCGACCTGTATGCATGGGGTGTTTCTTGTATTCTTTTGTTTTTTGTTTCTTGTTATTCTTTATTTCAGGGATATTTTCTTACCTGTGACAAGGCCCACCGCACTACTTGAGGTGATATAATTGTTCACTCGGGTACTTCAGCTAATCTACGGCACGTCGCGCTTTACGTTCGGGCAGACACCACAGCAATGGCCGCCTCCGTGCTAGTTCCGCTGTGTCAGCGTGATCGGAGGGATTAGTACCTTTTTGGCCCGTCGGCGTTGCATGTAGCGAGATGTCTGTCGTGTAACCGCGGCCGCCTAAGGCTGGGGCTACTGTCAATTGCTCATAGCTGACCATTACACCATCTGTCACCTTCAATCCGATCCCAGCGGGGAGAAGTGGACAGAAAAAATGGTCCTTTGCGTAGTTATTGTTTTAGGTCTTTAGCGTGATAAACTCCCAAGGGTTTACCTTTTTGGTCCTCCAGTTCATAGAGCGAATTTCCGACGGCTCGTACTATGCGTGCTTTGCCATATTTTCTTTCCAGCTTCGCGTTCCTGCACTTTGCTGCATCGCTCTGAGAGAATATCCTCCTGAACACTTCTTGCCCTGGTCTGTAGGATACGTTGCGGCATCTGATGTTATAAGTGGTTTCATGACGAGCGTGTGCACGTTCCAGCTTTTCCTTTACCCTAGATCTGATCTGTGCTAACCTATCTGGTCCAGAGATGCATTGAGCATTACCCTCCTCTGCACTCTGTAGTTTGTACAAAAGGGGGTAAGTTGTTCCGTGCATGGCCATGTGCTGACCAAACAGCACATAATATGGCTCGACTTTGGGGGATTGGTGGACGGCGCTGCGAAGGGCGCAGGCAATCTGCGGGAGGTGCAAGTCCCAGTGTTGATGGGCGTCCTTCAGATATGCTCGTATAGCTGCTAGCACAGAACGGTTCACTCTTTCCGATGCGTTAGGGTGGGGTGAATATTTGGCCGTGCGGACGTGTCTAATGCCATAGTCGGTTGTGAGTTTCTGAAACATGTGAGATAGGAATTGTTTGCCGTTGTCTGAGAATATTGTCTCGGGAACTCCGAAGGTGCAGAATATTTCTTCTTCCAAATAACGCACCGCCAACTACGCGGACTCCGCCCGTAGCGCTTTTAAGAATACAAATTTGCTAAATGAATCTAAGACCACAAAACTGCAAGTGGTGCCACGCTTGGTTCTTGGATAGGGTCCCATGAAGTCTATATAGAGGAGTTGAAAGGGTCGATGTACCTGAAGCTGTTTTCCCATGGGTGGCCGTTGTATTTGAGAGCTAGGTTTGGTCTCTTTGCAAATGTCGCATTGTGTGACGTATTCGCGAACTTTCGTCACCATCCCTGGCCAGTAGTATTTTTGTCGGAGTCGAGCTAGCGTCTTATGGAAACCCCCGTGACCCGTTTGAGGTGGGTCGTGTGCTTTAATGATTAGCTCACCCGTCAATGGTTTGGGTACCCACAGTTTCCAACTCGTCTCTTCTTCATCGTCAGCTCCGGTGCGGGGCTCTCGTCTCGCATACACATATCCGTCTGACACACATAGTTCAGGCACACGGGTTGCATTTTCCTGAACAGTCCTTTTTAACTCCTCGTATTCTTCTGCCCAAAAATGTGGAGAATCCAAATCGATATCGATAGGTAAATTCCTCTCTAGGCTAAGCTCATCCATATGCATCCTTGACAATGTATCCGGCACCACGTTCTGGCTACCCTTGCGGTGTTCAATCTCAAAATCGTAACGCTGTAGCTTTAGGCTCCATCTTGCGAGTCGTCCACTTAGGTCCTTTTGACTCATGAGCCAACGCAGGCTGGCATGATCCGTTATGATGGTAAAAGGAAGCCCTTCTATATAGGCGCGGAATTTGGTCACACTTAACACAGCAGCATAGCATTCAAGTTCCGTGATGCTGTACTTGGCTTGGGTGGGGTTAATCTTTTTCGACATAAAGGCTATAGGGTGTTCTTGCCCTTCGTCGTCTTTTTGGAAAAGAACGCTCCCGACGCCGGTGGTGCTGGCATCACACTGAATGTAAAAACGTCTCGAAAAGTCTGGGGTATATAATTCAGTAGCTGATATTAAGGCAGTCTTTAGTTGTTCAAACGACTCGAGTCCCTCCTCGGAAATTTGGAAGGTCTTCGACTTTTTTAGACAATTTGTGAGCGGGGCGGCCACAGATGCATAATTTGCCACAAACCTCTGGTACCACCCAGTCATACCTAAGAATCTTCTTAACTGTTTTGGGGGAGGTCGGTACAGGGAACTCTTGTATGGCCGTGATTTTGGCCGGGTCGGTTTTCAGTGTTCCGTCTCCCACTATAAATCCTAGATAGCGAACTTCCCGTACGCAAAATTTGCTCTTACCCACGTTGATGGTTAGACCAGCTTGCCGAAGGCGTTCTGCCACTTCTTCGAGCACTTTAAGGTGTTGTTCAAAGGTGGGTGTAACCACAAGTAAATCGTCTAAATAAACGAATACATTTTCGCGCAGGTATCCAGGAATAACCCGCTCCATCAGGCGGCACATCCTTTGGGGCGCGTTACAGAGACCGAACGGCATTACTGTAAACTGATACAGTGGTCGCCCTGGAACAGTAAAAGCGGTTTTTTCTCGACTCTGCTGTTCTAAGGGTATCTGCCAAAACGCGTCTTTCAAGTCAATGCCACTGATGAATCGTGTATCCTGAAGCCTACCAAGAAGACCATGAATATGAGGCAATGGGTATGCGTCCTTCACAGTGACTTTGTTAACCGCTCGGGAGTCTAGACAAAGACGATTTTTCCCAGGTTTCCGAACCAAGACCACTGGAGAATTCCATGGGCTATTGGATTCTTCTATCACTCCTAAGGAAAGCATCCGATCTAGTTATTTTTACTGCTCCTATGGCTTCTTGTTTCAGTATTAGTTTGCACTGACACATATTAAGACATTGCCTCAAAAATTTTTTGTGTGTTCCATTCCAGTTAGTTTCATCTTCAAAGTATGCGGCACGTAATATTTATTTTGGTAATATTTTACAAATATAAGATTATAGTTCAATGGGCAACGGCAAATCTTAAAATTTACGAACACAGCCAGCTGTAAAAAGCGAGAATGATTGACAGGTAAGTTTTTTTGTTTACTTTTTAATAATTAGCTTATTTTCAGGTTTTTAAGTGTTTTAAAGTGCTGTGAAGTGATTCAATGTGTAGGGAATACCCTATTGTGCCGATGTGGGTGAAATTGTGCAGGTGCAAGGTGTTTTTTGGCGTAAAATTTAATTTTTTAATGTTGACATTTCGACGTCGGGAAAGTTGGAAATGTCAAAATTAAAAGTTAAATATTTCGGAAACTAGACCCGAGAGCCAAAAAATTCTTGCAGATTCTTCCATTTCGCACCATCCGGAAGGTCCCTGCAAAATTTCATCCAAATCGGAGAGGGGAAAAGATCTGCACTTAAGCCTTAAAAAGTTAGCCAGGTTGACCAAAACACGAGCGAGAGAGAAGATGAGACCAATATGAAAATGGAAAGCGATGGAGCGATTTTGGTTGGTTCGTAGTTGGTTGGTTCCCAATTGGAGAACGGGCAATAGGGATATGGTGTCGTAGGGATTTCTTTAGTTTGAAAATCAAGTGAAAGAGATAAGTTGTGGATAATCATTATAGTCCAGTGCAATTAGTCATTATAAATGAAAAATGACGGAACCCAGTTACAGTGAATGGATTTGAATGATTTTTTTTCTTTGGATTTCTAATACCATAAACTAAAAAGTTTACCCATTAAAAATTGCTGCTTCTTTGTAAATACAAGATGGCTGCCGCCACAAAATGGCGAATTACATTTTTGTTTTATATCCCCTCAAAATTTTTAATTACCTCAAAAAGGTTTTCAAATGAAAGGTCTTAACTAGTAGAATACAGTACCCCAAGAAAAAATCAGAATCCAAGATGGCCGTCACTACAAAATGGCGAATTACATTTTTGTTTTCAATTCCCTCAAAATTTTCAATTCCCTCAAAATGGGTATCAAATCAAATGAAAGGTCTTAACTAGTAGAATACAGTACCCTATGAAAAAATCAAAATCCAAGATGGGCGCCACCACAAAATGGCGGATTACTTTTTGTTCACAACCCCCTCAATATGGGTATCAAATAAAAGGGCTTGACTAGGATAGAACCCAGCTATAATGAAATTCCAAAAAACAGAATAAATGAAAAAATCGGTTGTTGGTTCATCGTAACTGGCACTAATGAATGATATTTTTCTTTCCATCCCCATTCTTTTGGCAACTTTTTATGTCATCCACAACTGTACTTGTAAATATACGACTTTCGAACAATTAAGCGAATTTATTTTTACCCTTTATGTAAAACGTTGAAGTCGTATCACATCCAGTTAGTGCATGTAAAAACAAAATATGCTTCTTACACATTGGAAGTGTTGGTTCCAGGCTTTTATTAGAATAAACTTTTGCGGATACCGTACCTTTGGCTGGTTTAAGAAAATATATTTCTCTATGAGGAGGTGTTAAAGCTGTTAATAAAACTAACACATCAAAATCTTCAGCAACAACTATAACATTTTCTGATTCAATATTAATTGCCGTTTGTATAATTAATGTATCAGCATCGCCTTCTGCTTGACACGAGAAAATATTATTATCTGCTAGTTTCTTCCTTAACATTTTGATTAATCTACTTTTGTTATTGCTGTTTGCGAGGAACTTTTCTTCATCATAAACTTTGATTTTGTTGTTAACAGTCAGTAACGAAACGACTTTATCTTTTCTTGTTAATTTCAAATCTTTAAAATTTTGTCCATTTATTTTCTTCATGGCTTTTACGCCTATATTAAAAGCATCGCAACAGTTTACTTTTTCATCGCCTTTTATTCCAGTTGCAACCGACATAATGGCATTTGATATTTATGAATGAGATCGAAAATGAAAACAGAGAATTTACGTAATCACCGTTTTTACAAAAATTTATAATTATTAAAAATTGATGCGTTTGTTTTCTTTAACGATTTTTTCATTTTTTCTGTTTTTTGGAATTTCATTATAGCTAGTCAAGCCCTTTCATTTGATACCCATAGTTGCGAGTAACGCCACCCTTGGATGAGGTTGAAAATTTTTGTATGGGAAAAGTCGAAAATCGACTTCGGGAGTGGACCGAATGTTCCTAATGCATGGTTTTAGTGGTCTATAACCATCCTCGCATTTTTGTCTTTCAAATGAAACCGGTTTTGGGTACATCGGTTGGATGGTTTCAAAGTCTATAAAGGACATATGTAGAAACAATTTTTGTGTTTTATATACATATTTAGATTTCAAAAAAGTTTTGTTCTTTCAGTTGTGCTTTTTTCAGTTGTGGGTGGTTCTCTTTATTTGCGGCCCTCCCTCACTTGTGTGGAAAAATAGAATGTGCAACTCGAGCGGTGCGTAGCCGATTCTTTACGCTGGCAGCTAAACGAACTCGCTTCGTTCGTGCGGAATCGGCTACTTGCCGCCTTTGTTGCACAATATACTATTACAATAGATTCCCTAAAACAAGGGAATCAATAAAAAGTAAACGCCAGAATTTTCCTTTCAGCAATCCAAAAGCACGCTCAACTCTACATTTTGAATGAGCGAGGTTAAAAATGTTTGTTCTTCTCTTATTTATATGGCACATGTCCTTATATGGAGGAATGAACCACTGTTTGAGGGGATAGGCAGAGTCCCTTAATAAATGGCAGACCTCGGTCACATTGCATTCACCTAAAAGAAAATATGGGGTCTGTATTGAATTTTGTTGTACTCCTAAATAAATGAAAACTAATCCGAAGAAACTTTATTTATTATTCCAAATCTTCTTAATAGCAACACATCGTGGAAAGAACCGGCCTCACCAGCACAGCTGTTTCGTCCTCATCTACCAGCAGCACCCTCGACACTATCGTCAATGCCATTCATTAAAAATAGAATAAATTAGATAAAATCCTTTTAAAGTTACAGTTTGTAATCTATCCACTTTAGGTGCATTACACTGTAGAGAATTTATAAATAACAAAGTAGGCAACAACAATTTGTATCCAAACATGCCATGAAAAACAAAATGGTTTTTCTGAAATCTTCACATTCGAAATCTGAGAAATTGAGTTCATTTTGTCGCTAAATGAAAATCTACTTGAAATCTGTGAAAAATAAACTACTTATTTGAAATCAATTCGAAATTTGTCTTATTATTTTTTCGACTCAATATTTCCAACGTGAGCATATAAACATTAATTTCGAACATTTTACAGCAATACATAAATTCCATCTTGTGTTTGCATATGCCCTGAAGAAGGATTGAATGAAATCCTTTTCTATGTATTAATATAGGCATTATGTGAGATGATCGGTGCCCGTACTGGGATATGTGAGACCCATCCATTGATACAAACTATACATATAATAAAATTGTAACAGGCCGATGTCTGTACATTATAGATATTGATAAAAAACTAATATGGGGGGTCTTTATTAGAGCAATAGAAGCCAAAAAACTGTTTTTAGAATTTTTGTCTGTACACGCATCACGCAAAAACTGCTGCATGGAACTGAATGCAGTCTTCACCGATGTAGATATTGCTAGAGGTCTAACTTAAAATATAGGCTCCATTTTACCGCAGGAAAATACCTTATTCCGATTGTTTTAAATTTAACATTGCCCGGATCTCACGTTATTTAATGAACTTAAAGATAAATTAACAGATTTTGAGGAAACTATCGCCGCACTTACCTGAACAGATAAGTTAGTCGTTCTGTATAGTTGTTACTCAAAAAATTCATAGATGGCGCTGTTTATCATTATAAAGTTATATCTCAACCGATTACAACTAACCTACATACATATGTAGCCATAGAATCGAATAGAAGAGAATATAATAGAAGGACAAACAAAGTTAAACAGAAATTGCAAATAAGAACAGTGTACAAAAAGGCGACCCTATTTCTAGGTACCTTTTCCTATAGCATAATATAATTACGAGTATTTATTTTTTCATACAGTAGTTTTTGCGTGATGTGTACGAAGTCGCGGGCAAAAGCTAGTAGTTCCTAAAATTGATTAGTTTAATAATTATATAAGTATTTCATTGGAAAATAATGAATTTGCATACTTACCTCGATGGTAATATTTAGCTGAATAATAGCTTGATGTTTTTGTAGCTTCTAAAGATGTGGGTCAGTTTACATATCTTTTGGATCTATTTAATTTGATAAGAAGGTCGAAGTTACTAGATACAATTCTTCAAACATTGGTTATATTTACATACATCAAATCTATCTGCAACTGCAATTGCTCTAAAATAGAAAGGTTTTCGCAGATGTACAAAATACGAGTATAAATAATATGATTGCATATGCTCATAGTTTCTTGGGCTTAAGTGAAGAATAGTCCTGTGGCGGTTTCTGTGTTGTGTGATAGCAAGCTGTGCTTATTTTGTGGAAATCATAGCAGGTTACGAAGTGAATTATTATGTTTTATAAAAAGGAAAAATCAGTTTCGGAAATGACTTCGGTCCTTAAAGTTCTAATTTAAAATTAAATAAATTTCAAATTGTCAAAAGTGAATAAAAGTGAAAATTACTAAAATTAAAATAATTGGTGTTTAATATTTCAATCATAATATATATAGAGATCAAATCTCTATAGTCCCTCTTCTCCGATGTGAATGAAATTTTGCACGGACCTTCCAAATCGGCGATCGGCTCTAGTTTCCGAAATATTCAACTTTTAATTTCACATTTTGTTTGCCTATTAATTAACTGATATTTTCCTTTTACAAAATTCTTAATAACTAAATATTTTCCTTTTACGCAATGCCTACTAACTAAATCTTTCCCAATTTACAATTTATTTAATATATTTTGGCCAAAAACTAAAAAAAGGAAACAAATATCTTAAGATGACAACCAGTGTCAACACTGTCAAATCCGAGAAAAGTGTCAAAAAGGGGCTATTCTTCACTTGTTCCGGTTCTTGATTTTCCAGATACCATAAGGTTATCATGAGCTGCTTCTCAATGAGAGTAGATATTCTTACTGATCCGTATTTATGATTTTCGAGTGCATGTATTTAAATGCACAACATTTCAAACACAGCGGGTCTCGTTCGAAAAATGTTACTTGAAAGTTTTATCTGAAAACCTTGGAACCAAATCTTCGACAAAATTTAAATTTTCGATATTTTTACCATCACTTGCATCGAAGAAGAATTTAAGGATTCTTTAATAATTACTAATCTGCCCATCTCAATTAATAAATTTCACGCGCATTCGAATCAAAAGTCATAAATTTTAAAATTTTATATGACTGTCATAACCATGACATGACAGGAAGTGCTCAAAGTGTTCCTTTATCAAATCTGAACACTCCGAGATAGGCTCTGAACTGAGCGTGCTCGCTGTGCTCGAGCTCTGTTCAGAGCGCAGTTCAGATCAAGAAAAGCAAAGCGCCTATAATATGTCCTATTATTGTTATTACTAACTATGTATTTATTTATTAATTTGCACGAGGAAAAACAAACAATTCTTTCTTTTTAACCGACTTCAAAAAAGGAGGAGGTTCTCAATTCATCGGAATCGGTTTTAAAAACAATAACTTTCCTTGATGAAAAATAACAAAAGAATAAATTTCGCATTTGCGTGCTGCAAAACATCGTCAACTTAATTTTCCTATTTGTGTGTAGTGCCAACTGTGATTTTGAAAACTTTCAATTAACATTATTTCAACACTTTCCCTTGTTAATGAAAGTTTAACAAACAATAACAACAAAAATATCCTATTCATTGTCCATAATAAGTCCCATCTTTATGCATAAAGATAAAATCTTCAAGCGCGTTTTTGGCAACGGCTTTGTCATAAGGTCTGCTACTTGATGTTCCGTAGAAATCTGTTGAACACCAATTTTTCCTTCCATCACCTTTTCTCTAATAAAGAATTGTTTGATTGAAATGTGCTTTGTTCTCCGGTGAAACTCCGGATTTTGAGCTAATTTTACTGCTGCTGAATTGTCAACCTTTATAATAGGAACATCTCTGAGTTTGATGATTCCTCTAAAAAGTCTGCTCAGCCAAATTGCTTCTTTTGCTCCTTCATTCGCAGATTCGCTGCCTCAGTTGTTGAAATTGCCACAACTGCTTGTCGTTGACTCATCCAGGAAATCGGGGAAATCGCTCCTCCTGAAATTTCACTATAACTCCAGAGGTTGAACGACCTGTTATTATGCACCCTCCAAAATCTGCATGACTGCATCGCTGTAAACTTCCAAAATACCTTTGTCTGCATTTCTTCGATAGACTATCCCCTGGTCTAAGGTCCTTGCTATGTATCTGAAAACTCTCTTGACTCGTACGACGTCCTCTTGGTTTGGATTTTCGAGCATTCTCGAAATAAATCCCACACTGTATGCTAAGGGCCTGTCCGAATCCAAGTCTATGTCTACGTCTTCGTCTCGTTAGTCGTTATAACAGTTCATGACGACAAACCGAGCTCAGCTCTGTTCAAATTCATGTCTATGATGTGAGTTTAGCTACATAGTATAACAGTTTAGATTGCTTAGCTTGATGAGCGAGTCAAGGCTTGCGTTGACTTCGTGAGACGGAATGAGAACTGTTATAACGAGACGAAGACGTAGACTTGGATTCGGACAGGCCCTAAGTCAGGCCTTGTGCCAAGCATCAGATACATTAGAGCTCCAACCGCCTGTTTATGAGGAAATTTGGATACTTTCTCATCTTTCCCTGATGTGGAAATTTCTGCACCCTTCGGCATTGGAGTTGAAACTGGCTTACTTTCCGAAAAATTAAAGCGTTCTAAAATTTTCTTAACATAACTCCTCTGATGAATCTTAATAAAATTTTCTCCATGCTCAATCTCAATATCCAGAAAATAATCAGCTTTCTTTGAGACAATTTTGAAATCTGATCTCAGCTCTTCAATGAAAATATCCATGTCCTGTTGTTCTGTTGTAGCTAGAAGACCATCATCCACGTAGATCACAAGAATGAGCTTTCGACCATCCTTCTCTCGGATGTATAAACATGGGTCTGTGTCACTTACCTTGAATTCATGTCTCTTCAGGAAAGCTCCAAGACGTTTGTTCCAGCATCTTGGTGCTTGCTTAAGACCATAGAGACTTATCTTAAGTTGACATATCTTGTCAGTTCCATCCTCCTACCCTTGTGGCTGTGTCATAAAAACTCTCCATACAGAAACGCCGTTGATACGTCGAATTGTTTCAGATACATCTTTTGACTTGCTGCAATACTGAGAATCGAACGAATTGTGGCCATTTTTGCTACTGAACTGAAAGTTTCGCCATAATCAATGCCGTATCGTTGTCTGAATCCCTTGATGACAAGTCTTGCTTTGTATTTATTAATACTGCCGTCAGGATTATTCTTTAGTCGGAACACCCACTTGCATGGAATCACCTTTGCACCTGGTGGAAGATTTGTCATAATCCACGTTTGATTTTCTTTCAAAGATGCGATTTCACAATCCATAGCCTTCCTCCATTCAGCTGAATTTGTACTTCTTAAAGCATCTTCAATAGTCACAGGATCCTCAGTCACTTCATTTATAAACTCCTCTATTATCGTGACGTAATCTTCATAACGTTTTTTCTGAAATTTCTTTCATACATGCATGGGTGATTAACTCTTCAAAAGTCTTTTCTTCATTTTTCGACAACAGCATCCAACTGGATCTAAAATTTTCGAAGTCACCCGGTAAAATCTGCAAAGTTTTGCAAACTAAGAGCAAATCTGAAAGAGTATTTTCATTTTTGCTTTTTAAACCGCTATTCAGCTCAAACCACAAATTTTTCAATTTTGCAATGTGGGTCGAAATATCCTCTCCATTAATCCAACTGAACGCAAAAAACTCGGTACACATTTTAAACAGCTGATCCTTGGATGATGCCTCAAAATTCAACCTGAACTCTTCCCATGCTTCATATGCTGTATCTTTATTCATTATTTTTTAATAAACCATATAGCCCCGTTTACACTGGCGAGTTTACAAGCTACAAGCCGGCGAGTAAGAAGCCGGCGAGTGCATTTTGTTCTTGTTTAAAAGCAGCTTTAGAGCGAGTGCGTCGTGTACACTAGGCGAGTGCGTGTAAAAAAGCCGGCTTTTAGCTTGTAAACTCGCCAGTGTAAACGGGGCTTATCAGTTACTGAATTTGCAATCATGGATTTTCATTTTGCATAACTGTTTGCCTTACGAAAAAGATCGCACTTCTCCGTGTGCTCCTTAATTTTGCTTTCCGTAGCATCAGCTACCAATAGCTAGCCATTAGCTAGTCATACACGATGGGAGTTGCGTGCGAGCAATCATTTTTCCTGTTGGTTTTGAAACGATTGCGCGCTCGTGTGTGGTTATGACAGCACAGCACGCCATGATTGCGTGAGCGCAATCATCTCATTTTTCCCCACAGTTTATCTCTCTGAGAGCTACACACGTACAATTGCGTGTGCGAGCATTCCCTGCAGCTTTCCTTCGTTCGGCAGTTGCAAAACGCCTCCATGCGACGACAGGTTTATATGGTTAAGTTACGGCAGATTTGAGGATGTTGCCAAAGGAATTTCTAGTTAATTTCATAGCCATTTATAAAAAAACATGTGGCATTGTGGAAAGTTAAAAGTCCAGAATATAAAAACAAAAATGTCCTAGTCTTCTTTTCAGTCATTTTCACACTGGCTAAATACAAAAGAGCACACACAATTGCTATTTTTTGCCTGTTTGTCATACCGTATTTAAATCACTAGTTTACAAAATTCGCTTTTGTTGTGTCCTTTGTATGAGATGTATTTTTTTTGATTTGTTTAATGATAGCTAATCCTTAACGTAAAAATCTTTTGTCTTCGTAATCACGTCACGTTTTTGAGAAAAATAGGACGAAAACTAAAAAAAATCGTATTTTGAGTGTATCTGAAAATTGAATTAAAACATAATGCAACGTTAAGAGAGTATTTTGGAAATTCTTAACGACTTCAGTATCTTAATATAAAATCTAAAGGTTCATTACAAACTCCTATAATAATCCGTTATTTTATTATGAATTTTTAAAAATATTCAAAATACAATATTTTGTACTCTACCTATTTTTCTTAAAAATATGACGTCGTAAGATATTTTCGTTTATGAATTTGTAATCTACAGAAAAAATCCTATAGAAACCATATACATATAACTTGTTTAGGGGCAAAATTATTCTAAACTAGCTGACCCGTGCCCACTTCGCAGGGCGTCAAACATTTTTACTTCTAATGAAATTATCTTATTTTATGTTTATTTTATTTCTTGTTGGCTGCTAGTATGTATTGGGCGAGTATGTTAATTGTTTAAGACTTCTCTGAATACTATGTTTGATTTGTGCTATTGTATGGTAGCAAATCGTATTGGTTTTCTGGAGTTCCAACTCGAGATAAGCCAACATATAACTGCCCATGGGAAAAACAATCCTTTTTCAAGTCAATGCCCACCAGAGAGAATGTTTGACCCTGGGACTTATTTATCGTGAGGGCAAATGAAATAAATAAATAAATAAATAAATAAATAAATAAGTTGTCCCACTGCTGCCCACAGTAGTCTTGTGCCATTACACATGTTGGAAGGGCTCAAGTTTCCTAACAGCATGATAGGAATGCCGACTGTTAACATAAGGTCGTGAGGTGGTAGGCCAGAAGAGCTCAAAGAATTTAAAAATTCTTGAGGATTATGCACTGTATCCATCCTCAATATTACACACCGTGTCAACTGACTTATACTGTTTGACTTGACCGGGAATTTTCTGTAAAATCAGTTTATTTATTTCATTCACTGTATCGTTTCTGGGTGACACCATTGCCTTTGAACAAAGCCAGTGATAATTTCTTTCCAATCAATTTTCAAGACCGGGATATATTACGTCTATTAGATGTTCTAATTTATGGACTATGTGGCCCAATCTATCGTCAAGTTCAATTTCAGCGCTACTACTGTAAGTGTTAGGAGAGGTAATTTTTCCTTCTCCAAGTTTGACTAGTCGTTGTTGTAGTTGTCGCTCAAATGGGCTCTCATATTTGTTCGTAAATTGAGAGTTTTAACGGAACTCCATATGGGAGATGGTTTTAAGCACGCTCTGATGACATCGGCGCGTGTTCCTTTTGTTATTACAGGCAGTGTTTGCTGAAAATCTCCCGCTAACACAAAAGTAGCACCACCCATGACAGGACCTGAGTTTTTGAGGTCTTGAAGCGTTCGATTTACTACTTCAACATGAGCTCTATTACTCATGGTACATTCATCCCATATGATCAATAAAGTATCTTGTAAAAGTTTGCCAAGCGGTCCACTTTTACGTATGGAACATACTGACTGTTGTTCCAAAATCGGGGAACAAAACGCGAGCCCGCGAAGAATATGCGAAACGGCTTCATTCTTAACGTTCGCGCCCGTCGCGGCTTTCGCGCGCGATCCGCGGGCTAAGTGTAGAGTGGGCTTTACAGAGTAGTCCGATTCTGATGACTCTTTTTTTTATTACATACATACATATAGGGTATACCTCTAAGTTGATCCCATTAAAATAAATTTGAAAACAAAATTCTACTCCTAGGGGTAAATAAAAACCTTTTAACAAAAAATTAAACCGACGAAGAAAGAAACTGAAAAGTGAGAAATAAATGCTTTTTAATAAAAAATTAAACCGACAAAAAAAAACTGAAAAGTGAAAAATTAAGTAAACCGTTTTAGTCTGAATAACTGAGCCGTAACCTCATGTAAGCAACTAATTTTGAGTTGGCGCCAAAGGAAAAATTTTTTGTTTGTTTGGCGCCGACTAAAAATTAGTTGCTTACATTAGTTTGGGTGCTCAGTTATTCAGACTAAAAAGGTTTATTTTATTTTTCATTTTTCAGTTCCTTTTTTGTCGGTTTAATTTTTGGTTAAAAAGCTTTTATATTCCTTTAAAAATGTTGAAATTAGAGGACGAACGAAATCTATCGAAATTACTTTGTTATTATTCACTGAGAATTTTACAATCTTGAAATCCTCGTGTATCAAATCAAAACTAATCGAGTATCGCTAAAAACCAATGACTGATCAATATACATAATTGTTTGCAAAATTTCGCTTTCACCAAATCTTACCTCAAAATCCACTATATTTTATAGAAATCAATTTTAAATTATGGGTCCACCTCCCCATACTCTAAAACTACTCTTTTGAATTGAAATTCCGTGTAAAACTTCTGTCGTAAAATCATCTCAGTAAACTTTGACATACATTTTTTACATGGAAAGTGTTACTTTGATTTAAATTTTTTGCACAGTTGTTTTAATTTACTCTGTGATTTTGGCGGGAAAAGAAAAGTGTTGTTTTTACTATTTTCCAAGCAATTTTTATGTTTTTTCTCTCCATAAGAACTTTCCTTGCGCCTTAAGGAAAATATGAAAAAAAAATTAGCTGAATTGGACGAGCCGTTCTCGAATTTTGCGCTTAGCAACACATTTGGCGATTCATTTTTATTTATATAGACTAGTGTAATTATATTCCTCAATAAATAAAACGCCGAAATTCAGTGCCAAACGTTACAAGAGTGTCGTCTGGAACGTTGAAATTTTCAAGAGGACAACACGCCACTCCAAAATACACAAAGGACCCCGCACAAAATGTATGGAAAAGGCCTTTCGGTGAAATGAGCTGAAAATTTGGGAGTAAGTAGTTTTTGTGATGCTGATCAAAAGTCCCAATGGGCTGAAAGCTCCAAAATGGCTACTTTTTCATTTATAGCGGGATGAAGTTGCGAAAAATTGACAATGGGTCCACCTAGAAAATGCTTAATAAGTTCTTTCAGAGACATCCTAGAATACTGGTTGATAACGCATTGGAAAGCTGAGCCTTCAGGCTTTCCAACGATACTACCAACGGCCCAATCCGTCAACAAACAAGCGGGGGAGACCGCGTCAAATTTCAAAAATGGCAATTTCAAAGCCCAAAATTTGATCTTGATCCTTCATTCTGCCGGTTTTTTGTATAGGAAGATCGAAACATTTTTTGAGAAAAAGCTTCCCTGTCAGCTAGCCTTTCTCAGGAAAAAAATCGCACTGGAATCCGACGGCGCGTTCCGAAGTTATTCGTGTTATAATAATTAATACAACAACAAAACCCACTATCCGCAATGAAGTCCAATTGGAAAGTGACGTCACATCGAGCATCTGCTCCGTAGGGCTGAACCATCGAAGACGAATAACTTCGGAATGCGCCGTCGGATTCGTGTGCGGTTTGTTTGCTGAGAAAGGCTAGATGACAGGGAAGCTTTTTCTCGAAAAAAGTTTCGATCTTCCCATACAAAAAATCGGAAGAATGAAGGATCAAGTTCAAATTTTGGGCTTTTTAGTATCGCCAACTTAATTTTCCTCTTTGTGTGTAGTGCCAACTGTGATTTTGAAAACTTTGAATTAACATTATTTCAACATATCCCTCAACACTAACTCCCATAACGTCAGATCATCTTTTCGTCTCAATACCTACCGCATTAACTACCAGAATGCTGCGGAAGGTTAACAACTCTGCCGTCTTCGACTTCCATCTCGACAGAGTCTTCTTTAAGCTTGCTCTTCACTTCTCCAATCCACCCCTACAATAAACCCTGCCGCCCCTCCTTTTCACCTAGTCTTAGGGCCCGTCCGAATCCAAGTCTTCGTCTTCGTCTCGTTATAACAGTCCTCGTTCCGTCTCATGAAGTCAACGCATGCTTTGACTCGCTCATCAAGGTAAACAATTTAAACTGTTATACTACGTTGCCAAACTCACATCATAGACATGAATTCGAACAGAGCTTAGCTCGGTGTGTCTTCACGTACTTTTATAACAAAACGAAGCCAAACACGGAGACTTGGATTCGGAACAGGCCCTAAGTCGTTATCGTAGCTTGTATTATGCGAAATAAATAAAAAAAAAATTATTTGTTCTTGCACGAGTGCGAAAAAAGTTTTTTTTAAATTCTAGTTTTTACAATGTCTTACAGAACCTAATGTATGTATGCAGCAAAAAAAAAAACAATTCAGGGAATACCGTAACCCCCGGTATATGTACATACGTAGGTAAACAAGCCGTGTAGTAGGAATTGAAAATGTTGTGTAGCCGGCCGGTAAACTGCAAAGAAGTGCAACTGAACCATCCTAATTTTAAGATTTTTTGAAGTGAAAACTTCTTTAGCGGCGTTGTGCACTTTTTTGGGATGGGTAAAAAATGTAAAACTCGCGTCAGGACACGTGACCCTGATCGAAAATTCGTAAGACGGCCAGGGCGCTTGCGCGAGTGTGCGTGTGTGTTTGTACACAGCCTGCTACGCGCGCAACGAAATACAAAACTACTATAGACATTTAAATAGATTCGAATCAAAATTGTTCGTTTCTTACTTCAGCTACCATAAACCTATTGTATCAGTTTTAGAGATTGGCGATGATCATGCTGGTAATGATGATGGTGAAAGAGTCGTTGAAATTATGGATGAAAGTTGATTTTTCTGAGAGATAAACTTTTTAATGTAAAATAATTGTAATAGTTCTGAAGTGTTAAATTTTTTATGTAATATAAATTGTCATATTTGCGTACGATAGCGTAATAAATGAATATTGTATTTTACCACATAAATGATAGTACTTTTATACTGATAAATAAAGCAATTCGTGCGAAATTATTCCCTAACCATTCCAAAATATTCAAAAATGCACAACGTTAATGTTCAAGTTTTCACTTCTGCCGGCACTCCCAGAGTACCACCCGTTGTTTTTTTGTAATAAAAATGAATTGTTTTTGTTTTACAAATATGTAATATGGATTTCATTATTACTTTTTTGCACGGTTTTTTGGGAAAATATTTAGAGATCATGTTACACGATTTTTTCAATTTATGGAATATATCCCCAAATTTAGGTACCATATTTCGGATGTATTAACGCTTTGTTTTGCACCGTTTTTTAAGGAAGGTATCTACCATATAAAAAAAGAATTGAGTGTATTTGTCTGCGTCTGGGTTATTTGTCTGTGCTCAAATTCAAATTCAAACTCCAGCTCCAGCTCCAACTATAACTCCAAGGATTTGGATTTGTATCAAACTCGAAATCGTAATTGAATTTGGAATAGAACTCGGAAAGCATTTTCTAACATTTGCTTATAAATAAATATATATATATGTACGTTTCTATTGCCGTACAAGAAGTTCAAGAATGGCAAGCTATCAAATTTAAAATCAAACTGACATAGCCTCAAGTGCGCCGGCTCATAGAAATTCTCAGTTCTATGTACACTGAAAGCCTTTGGAATTGTTTACTTGTTTACGATTTCAAGGTAAATAAGGAAAAAAGTTTGAACGATTATCAGCAGTATGCTAGGAACTGTTAGCTGAGTCGAGTCGGGTCCGAATTTGCAAGAATGTAACAGATATTTAAAATGGTTTGGAAGAAAAGTGTTTTTTTCCTAGTTTTAACGTATGCCGTTCAAGTGATGAGCAAAAACGATTCTGTCCTATGCGGCCACGTGGAAAACATTTTGAAAAACTGTTTCGAAAATCTCCCATCAGAATTAAAGGAGTTTTTAATTAAAACAAAGATTCCAGCCAATAAGAAAGATATAACGTCCAAGTGCATGTAGGAGAATCAACTATACGCATCTCTAATTGTAATGATTGTATTACATTTCTTTTCTTACTTTAGTGTTTTCCAAAAAGGACTTGATTGTTTCGACGAGTACACAAAGAAGTGTTTATACACCAACAAAATCCAATTATATCGCAATACAATTTTCGGAGCAAAAACCTTTCTTAATAAATTGTGTTACGATTCTCGATTTCAAACAGGTCCCTTCGTTGAGTGTATTCAAAGAGAGCGAAACCAAATTACTTTTTATGTTTTTTAGATTACCTCAAGCACAAGGAATGCTTCGTATATATACAAAATGATTGGAAGAAGTGCACGCGGGACTTTCAGTTGATTGTAAGTGATGAGTTGCACCACTCCTCGAAGGAAAATGTAAGCAGTACCTATATGGAGTTTTGTTGGTATGGCTTTATATTAAGATGCTGTAAGTATTCTACACTTATTAAATGAGCTAATTTAGTTCTAGATATGCATACGAAAACTGTGTTTACAACAGTGCTAAGTTCAAGTGCGAGGTAAACTCGGCAAAATACGTCAAGATGATGTCTCGCCTGCTTTCTGACGAAAGACAATACAGGTACTGTCGGCAGTATGAGGACCTTATATGCTCTCTGGGAAGGAGTGTTTTATCAGAAGTACTCGTAGTCGCCTTGGGGATGATCTTTGCGCACATAGCCTCATGATTCTTTCATCTTTTGATGACTTAAATGTGCAAATTTGTGAAAATGTCAATTTTTAACAAGTGAGGAAATATTAGTCACATTTCGTGGTTCAATATTTAAATGCTTCACTACGAAAAATCCTCCGGAAATGTTTTAGTCCAAACATCTTTTTTTCGACCAACCTATTGGATTGTTAAGACACATACTTGGAAGTGTGAATATTGCAAAAACTCTCTTCTTCCCGAATTGTGTGATATTGCATACCTAGTTAGGTATTACGCTAATTTCGTAATACCTAATATGAAATGAAGATGTTCTTTCGACAAATCGTGTCCAACCGTCGTACTTTTGAAGTCCACGCTCGTCAGATGCCTTACGTTAAAATTTAATCAGTTTAGATTTATTTTTAGAGATTTAAAAGTTTCATGTTTTTATAAAGGTTCATGTGAAAACAGTCTCTGTTAATCTCTCTTACAGGAATTTTCCGCTAATTATACGTCAGAAACTTTGTATAAATTTAAGATCCTAAGGAACACAAAGATAAGGATGAATGCTTTTGTTGAAAATAAATAAAAAGGCAATAAAAATTGCTGGAATGTCAGATGCTTCCGATTATTATGCAATGTAATCTTTATTTCGACTTGGTAATTTGAGACAAGCTCTATAAAAAAAGCTTAAAACGAAAAAATAAAAATGATAACTTAGTTAAACAAATCTGTCTTTTATTTACCTAACCCTAACCTAACTCAGTATTTTTACTGCGGATTCCATAAATGGGACAAGGAAAATAATATTTGCAACTTCCCGGGATGACTGTATTGGGTTGAAATCACCGTTGCACGGATGAAATCTTAAAAAGGGCATGTGAAAATAAAAGTGAATTTATTCTTAGCGTGAAAATTAACAATCGATATCGGGCGCATAGGGAAATCAAATATTCGAACAAATATTTTAAAGACTGGAGCAATCTATACAGCAATGATGTGAGGTTCTCCAGATCAAAGATTATCCACAATAAGATGCGACACTCCTATACTAAGCAAAACCACTATCCCATATGCATTTCCGAAAACTTGGGGAAAATAAAATCCCAAAAAAAAAAAAAATTAAAATTTTTCTAAGAACAAGTGTTGATAGGAAAAGAATGGCTCTGGCAAATATTTATGTAAACGAAACCTTAAATATTATTTTAAAATTCAGCAACAAAAAGAACTGATATCTTCGAATATTACAAGAAATTAAGACTTTCTCTGATAACTGATGGAGAGGGAGGGTGCACTACACGTCAGCACGAGAGAAACAGCAAAAGAAACCAACGATTCTCTTCAAAACTATCAACAGCCCGCTTTTAGCGAAATTTTAAAATTTAGATCGTACCCCCAGAATTAGTTCGCTGAGGAAGGAGCCCAGAAAAGTAGATAATCTTTGCTTTCATATACCATATTCGAACTCACTGTTGCGCAGTTTCTTCTCGCGTTTGTTATCGCGAGTCAAGGTGCACTACCACCAAGGCTATACTGGTCTTTGGCTATACAGTTCCGGCGAAACCGTGAAAAATGTATTGGTATATAAACTACAAGCGTCTTAAAAAGAAGCGTCTTAAAAAATTTGGAAGATTTTAAAATCGAATAATACGATTTACGGCTAAACCACAAGACCGAATTGGTTGAAATTTTTTTTATTTATCATGACTTTTTGTCACGGACCGAACCCTATCATCGATTTGTTTGAATAAGTCTTTGTTTATTTATGAATTAGTAAAATAAGAAACATAACGGCTTTTTTCGGCAACTTCGCGTAATAAAGCTTTAGCTAGAGCGCACGTTTTTCTTTTCTATCAATACGGCGCTCT
Organism: Machimus atricapillus; assembly: GCA_933228815.1. Lineage (NCBI taxonomy): Eukaryota > Metazoa > Arthropoda > Insecta > Diptera > Asilidae > Machimus > Machimus atricapillus. The sequence goes on from OW121788.1 coordinate 11,815,118, forward strand.
ATCGAGCGCCTTGATTAGCTAGAGCGCACGTTTTTCTTTTCTATCAACACGGCGCTCTATCGAGCGCCTTGATTTCGCCTTAGATAAGGCAGCAAAGCAATACTGCCTACCATTCCTTAGGTAAATTCCCATAAGAGCGAACGAGGCAAAAGTAGGCAACCACCAACTGCTCACCTACAGCGCTTACGCTATACAGAATAAATGTGACCACTTTTTTTATATGGAGTTTTCCGGATTCACCTAATGTGAATGTATGCGTGCGGCATCACCAGTGCCATGGTGTTAGTCCCCTCCGTTGCAATATGTTCTGATATATGGAATGACAGAATTGCAAAGGGGAAGAAGCAGGTAGCACACAGAGGCCCTTAAATACGGATACGCAGATTTTGTTTTTGCTTTTCGGCTCAACCAATTTGATTGTGAGTGGCTCCAGCGGGCGCGTACAAAGTGGGCCTGATTCTCTCAGAGAAGTTTTTTATCCCTTCCTTTAACATGAGCTTCTTATTACTATCTACTTCTCGCAAAATTCTCAATTCTCGCTTGGGTGGCGGTGGCAAGGTCACTTAAATTTTAGCGAATACGCCATGAGTGTCGCATCTTGTTGTGGATAATCTTTTCCAGATTCAGCTCCACTGATTATAATTTGAGCAATAAGCCAGTAACGCATTCGTGAACGTGAGGTGTGCCGCGCGGGGCCCATTGTCACGATTGCGATTCATACTCTTATGACTCTATATCAATATACTACGAGGTACATAACCAAAGACTACGGAAGCTACTCTACAAAGCTTTGAAGATAAAACCTAAGGAAGCGCGATATCACTCTCGGAGCGTAGTAAAATCCGAGTAGTGTTCGTGTAGCCAAATGTTGGGTTAGTCAAGTAGTGACGGCGTGAAAAAAACACAATTTTTAAGGGGGCAGCAAAAGAACTTATAGATAATATGGCATTTAAAAATTAACTGAATTTTAAATTTGCACCTTTGGCCATTGGAAAATCAAAGATTTCAATTTATATTTTAATGCAAGATTTCAATTTATATTTAATGCATAAGCCCCTCCGAAAATTCATTTTTAACGCCATCAATACATAGGAAACCCAAAACATCGTGACGTCACATGTTCTTTTAATTCCGATGTAAACAAAGGTAGTGTAGGCACATAACTTTACGGAAAAAAGCTCATTTATCACCTTTATATTATAGACTAGCTGACCCGTGCCCACTTCGCAGGGCGTCAAACATTTTTACTTGTGATGAAATTATCTTGTGTGGTTCTTAGTACTGAGTATTTAGGATTTATTTTATGTTTAGTTTATTGCCTAACTTTTCTTTCCGTAAGAACCTTCTACAAAGTATTAGAAAACTTAAAAAAAAAAGATGAATGAAATCGGTAAAGTCGTTCTCAAGTTATGTTACCCGGTGTACAAAATGAAAAAAAGTGATTTTGCCCGAGCAGGAGTTGAACCCTGGACCAATTTTCCGCGCAATTTTCTTTTCCTTCTCCTGACAATAACAAACACAACAAAAAAAGAATTAGCGAAATCGGTCCAGCCGTTCACGCGAGTTTTATTATTTGATTAAAACTTAGGTTTTAATCATTAATTTATTTATGAAGTTTTATAGTTTTGGTTTTAAAATCCAAACACACTTTTATTAAGTATATGATCTTTATTTGAACTCCGATTATAACTCTTGAACAAAACTTGTGTATGCTCCGGCGGTTGTCTTAAGACTCCAACTTATCTGGCTAAGTAGCTTTAATCTGCTTAATTCTAATTATCCAAAAGTGCTTAGCTTATCGCAGTTCTCACGGCATCTTATCTTGATTTCCTAGTAGGGCACAAAAGATATCATCTGATACCCTAGGAATGTGGGAATGGTCTGGGCAGATCAGGTCCTAACGGTCATTTTGCTTATAAGCTCTTCATTTATGCTGCTATGACAAATTTCTTTGTCTGCAGTGTTGCTGAGGCAAGGTAATGTAACTCGCGTGGCAAAGTCGGCATATACACCACGGAAACCCCCTCAACTCCTTCTTCAACTACTCCCACGGAAACCCCCTCAACTCCTCCTTCATCTACTCCCACGGACACCCCCTCAACTCCTCCTTCATCTACTCCCACGGACACCCCCTAAACTCCTCTTTCATCAACTCCCACGGACACCCCCTCAACTCCTCCTTCATCTTCTCCCACGAACACCCCCACAACTCCTCCTTCATCTACTCCCACGGACACCCCCACAACTCCTCCTTCATCCACTCCCATACGGACACCCCCTCAACTCCTCCTTCATCTTCTCCCACGGACACCCCCACAACTCCTCCTTCATCTACTCCCACGGACACCTCCTCAACTCCTCCTTCATCTACTCCCACGGACACCCCCTCAACTCCTCCTTCATCTTCTCCCACGGACACCCCCACAACTCCTCCTTCATCTACTCCCATGGACACCCCCACAACTCCTCCTTCATCTACTCCCACGGACACCCTCACAACTCCTCCTTCATCTACTCCCACGGACACCCCCTCAACTCCTCCTTCATCTTCTCCCACGGACACCCCCACAACTCCTCCTTCATCTACTCCCACGGACACCTCCTCAACTCCTCCTTCATCTTCTCCCACGGACACCCCCTCAACTTCTCCTTCATCTACTCCCACGGACACCCGCACAACTCCTCCTTCATCTTCTCCCACGGACACCCCCTCAACTCCTCCTTCATCTACTCCCACGGACACCCCCTCAACTCCTCCTTCATCTTCTCCCACGGACACCCCCACAACTCCTCCTTCATCTACTCCCATGGACACCCCCACAACTCCTCCTTCATCTACTCCCACGGACACCCTCACAACTCCTCCTTCATCTACTCCCACGGACACCCCCTCAACTCCTCCTTCATCTTCTCCCACGGACACCCCCACAACTCCTCCTTCATCTACTCCCACGGACACCTCCTCAACTCCTCCTTCATCTTCTCCCACGGACACCCCCTCAACTCCTCCTTCATCTACTCCAACGGACACCCGCACAACTCCTCCTTCATCTTCTCCCACGGACACCCCCTCAACTCCTCCTTCATCTTCTCCCACGGACACCCCCTCAACTCCTCCTTCATCTACTCCCACCGGGACGCCAACACAGCCCCCTACGTCCCCTCCAACATCAGAACCTACATCGGCGCCAACAGAGGCTCCCACAGGAAGCTCTCCTGCTGGATCTACTGGAGCTCCAACAGTAAGTCCAGAGGTCACAACCAATCCAGATTCATCGGCATCAGCGGAAAGCGAAGAAAAAGAATTAAAAAATGCTGAAATTAATGAAATAATTCCTTACCGCATTCAAGCTGCAGTGCCTCAAGTTTTCCGAGTGCGTCGGTGGGCCCGATCGGGAGAAAAAAAGTGCAAATGCTACACAATCAATTAAAGTATTAGAAAACTTGAAAAAAAAAGATAAATGAAATCGGTAAAGTCGTTCTCAAGTTATGTTACCCGGTGTAAAAAATGAAAAAAAAGTGATTCTGCCCGAGCAGGATTTGAACCCCGGACCGTTGGATTAAAAGTTCAACCAAAGACCATATAATTACAAAGATGTCGCAAACCGAACCCCAGCTCGAAAATATTTTTGGGATTTAGGCTGAGACCCCATGGATGTAGTTGTGAGTCGTTTATACGAAACGCTCTCAGCAACTGAGTCGCGGATACATTATCTCTTTGCCTTTTTCCGTGTTCCCTCTTCCCGGAATTCGCATCGGTCACTCACAGGCACAGCGCCTGGGATTGGGAACGGCGCCCGGCGCCTGCTGCGGTGCTTCGGGTTGGGGATGGAGCTCATTTTATAGTTATGTGATCATATCGAATCGAGCTGTTGTGCTACCTAGGTGGTTTGGGTTCAATTGAATTTGGTATTTGAGTATTGCAGACAAATTTATTTTTTGGGTTTTCTCTAAAATTCAATTGAACCCAAACCAACTAGGTAGCACAACAGCTCGATTCGATATGATCACATAACTATAAAATGAGCTCCATCCCCAACCCGCCGCATCGCAGCAGGCGCCGCGCGCCGCGCCGTACCCAATCCCAGGCGCTGCGACCGATGCGAATTCCGGGAAGAGGGAACACGGAAAAAGGCAAAGAGAATGTAGCCGCGACTCAGTTGCTGAGAGCGTTTCGTATAAACGACTCACAACTACATCCATGGGGTCTCAGCCTAAATCCCAAAAACATTTTCGAGCTCGGGTTCGGTTTGCGACATCTTTGTAATTATATGGTCTTTGGTTCAACGCTCTACCGAATCGACTGAGCTCGTTAACAGTTTTCTGAAATTTTCCAATTTTCCGCGCAATTTTCTTAATTTTTTCTTTCATAAGATCCTTCTCCTGACAATAACAAACACAACAAAAAAAGAATTAGCAAAATCGGTCCAGCCGTTCACGCGTGATGGCATGACCAAGGGAAATAGGGATTCATTTTTATACATGGATAAATTAATAAATAAATTTTTGAAAACGTGGTAATTTTAAAAGAAAATGCATTTAATTTTTATTCGCTGAGGTTTCATTTTATTTAAAAATAGTTTCATTTGATTTGAAAATGGTTTCATTTAATTTGAAAATACATAGTTTCATTTTATCTGAAAATGGTTTCATTTGATTTGAAAATAGTTTCATTTAATTTGAAAATAGTTTCATTTAATCCGAAAGTGCTAAATTTTTGCAAACGCGGTAATTTTAAAGAAAAAGGCATTTAATTTTTATTCGCTGAGGTTTCATTTCATTTACAAATAGTTTTATTTGATTAGAAAATGCTTTCGTTTAATTTGAAAATAGTTTCATTTGATTAGAAAATGGTTCTATTTAATCCGAAAATATGACTAAAAATATTGCTTATGCCGAAGTACTCTCAATTATTTATAAATAATTTAATTTCTTTTAAATTACACGGCGAGTGAAACCTCGGGGCACAGCTGGTTTTTCAGTAAATTGCAACATGAACAGGATTTTTGCTCTCAGAGTCCAGCTAATTCGATTTCCTGTTTCACTGATGCGTAGCTTTTCTGCAAAGTGGCCTGATGTAAATGAATTTCATGAGGGAATGCTTATGAGTGGGTTCGTAGCGAGAAAGTAATGAAATCATCTCAAAATAAGATAAAGGAACGCAGCCTGTAGTATATATAAAAAATAGTTTTAGCACCTGAAAACACCCAAAATCCATTAAAAAATTAATTTTGAAGGGAAAAACCTATCTAGAAGTTGACCTTGAAATGATCTCTAAAAGTCATTTTAAAAAAAGGCAAGCACCTGTCTAAACGTTAATTTTTCCGCTCATTCTGAATCCAGGGTCAAAAACAGGTGTTCCAATTTAAAAAAATTGATTGGGAGCTTTTCTTGTGAGATATTCAGTGCATATATTAAAATTGCCCACCGTGTATGTATATTAAGACGAGTGAGACGCCCCAAGCGGATGAACTCACATTTTCCTGAAGTAAACAACAGGTAGATGTGAATTCGCAATGTAAAACAGCGCAAACGATTTATTTATGAATAAAGAGCTGATGGCCCCCTGATGGAAAGCTCCCTTAGCAACATTGCCAGAAGAACTGAGACAAATTCAGTTTGCTTCATAAATTTGATTAGAGCCACATTGATTGGAATTGTTGGCTCAAACTTGTTTTCTCTAATCAGGACTTTTTTAATTAAGTTAAGTTAAGTTTAATCATAGAAAAACTAAGCATAAAGAAGTTTCATGCTGAACAAAAATTTGAAACGCGTTTCGCTGCCAGGCATCCACCTCGAGGCATCCACCAGCTTTTATAAATCTCCTTCATGAAAGTATAATATTAGTCCGGTCAAAATAGTCATTTCAAATAACAAAAACTCCGACAGAGCTGAATTTTGGTAGAGACCTTGGGTACACCAGTAGAAATAATGTGCCAAAGTCCCCATAAATCCCACGTGTGCTAAAAAAGTTTTTCAAGGTCAAATGTCAAAATTTTCGGGTTTTCGGATTTTTCTCGAAAACGGTAAGTTTTATCAAAAATATAGCCCAGACAAAAATTGCAGATCATAAAATTGTCTACAAAAATCACTATTCCTAAGATATCGCCGATCTAAAAGTTGAAGGCGTTACAATTGGACTTCATTGCGGATAGTGGGTGTTGTTGTTGTATTAATTATTGTAACACGAATAACTTCGGAACGCGCCGTCGGATTCGAGTGCGGTTTTTTTCTTGAGAAAGGCCCAAGACAGGGAAGCTTTTTCTCAAAAAAATTTTTGATCTTCCCATACAAAAAATCGGCAGAATGAAGGGTCAAGGTCAAATTTTGGGCTTTGATATTGCCATTTTCGAAATTTGACGGGGTCTCCCCCGCTTGTTTGTTGTCGGATTGGGTCGTGGGTGGTATCTTTGGAAGGCTTAAAGGCTCAGCTTTCTAATGCGTTATCAAAGAGTATCCTGGTATGTCTCTGAAAAAACTTATAGGCATTTTCTAGGTTGACCTCCTCCAAATTTTCAATCGGGATTTTAGGGGGGAAGGGCCGATTTTAAGGGGGGGGTGTCCGAACAAACGTTAATCAGGAGACCATTTAGAATCGATTGGCATACCCTGTTCAGACCTTAGCAAAACACCCTGTACAAATATCTAGTGGTGGCAAGAATAAAATCATGATAGTTACTCCTGTTATTAGAGGCGCTGTAGTCGATAAAGCTTGTTTTGTTGGGAAAGTTTTGGAAAAAGCTGAATTTTAAATCATCCTGGAAGGGCTTTCATTAACGCTTTCCCAAAGCATTCTTGATCGCTACAATCCAATACAATACGTAACACAACAAAGGGTGAAGGGATATATGTATATGTATGGTTAAAATGAACAGAATTAGCTGTATGCGCATTTTCTTTAGAATTGATAATCCTGGAAAGATTTGTACCAAATATCTTTGCAATTTGCAGGGAAAGGAATGCCTCTAAAACTATATAGGTCCAATAAAGCAAACAGGTTCACTACAAACAGCTTAACTAATTTATTCAGTATAATGTACAAGTTCACAGAGTTCAATTGCGCGATGCGGCGAGGAGCTGCCGGTCCGATCCGTGTCGTGCGAGGCGGTGCGAAGTAGACGAGAGCTCATCGAAGAGTGATTTCAATCATTGTTGACAAGCTGCCTTGTCGGAAAAAGAACGGACGGGCAAAAGCGCGCCGTCGAATCAGAAACGGCGGATAAAGTCGCGCTGACGAATCAGAAGCAGCGGAAACAAGAACGGCGGAAAAAGAACGGACGGATAAAAGCGCGCTGTCATAAAGTGTGCACTGTCAGCTGACATGGCGGAGCCACGAAGAAAGAGTGGCCTGTCAGCTGACATGCCGAAGCCACGAAGAAAGAGTGGCCTGTCAAACTGCACCATCGAAGCCGCCGTGTGGATGCGGGAAACAAGAATAAATCTCGCGCGGCTTCAGCAGTCGCTTGCGCCGTGAGCGCTGCGCATTGGGCGGGACGGAACGGACCGCCACAGTCACTCCCCCCCCAATGACCTTCGCGTCGCGCGGAGGGAGTGAAAATGAAACTCTCTTCTTCGTCTCGTGCGGAGGGAGCGAGAATGAAACTTTCTTCCTCGCGATGATCCTTGGCCGATCCTGATGCAGAACCTGTACCGGCTGATGGGTGACAGGCGTTGTTGGCGTCTGGATGTCGGTCGCAGGTGGAGACGCCTGGCTAAGAGGCGGTGGCGAAACCTGAGGAGGTTGTTGCGGGTGTGCGCTCGGGCGAGGCTGGTCGTCGACCTGCTCTAAATGAGCCGGCTTGAGCTGGTCTGTGGATAGCGTTTTGGCGACTCCGTTGACGTCCACGACGAAAGTGCGATGGTCAATCCTCTTCATGACCCGATGCGGACCGGTGTAGGGCTGCTCAAGCGGCTTCTTTACCGCGTCGACGCGGCGAAAAACGTAATCGCACGTCCCCAAGTCTTTAAAGACGAACGGATGGTGGGAGGCGTGCCTAGCAGCTGGGACGGGGCGGATGGCAGTGAACATCCGACGCAGACTCGTGATGAACTCGTGCGGGCTGCTGGCAGGTGCGCTTTGGGGCGCGATAAATTCGCCCGGGATGCGGAGTGAAGTGCCGAAGACCATCTCGGCTGGTGATGCCTGCAGGTCCTCCTTGAAGGTTGTACGAAGTCCTAGGAGCACTGCAGGGAGTGTCTGAGGCCAGGGGACCTCGGGAGAGCACTTTAAAGCGGCCTTGAGCGTTCGGTGAAGGCGCTCGACCATACCATTGGCTTGAGGGTGGTATGGCGTGGTGTGTACATGGTGAGCTCCGAGGAGGCGGGCAAGATGAGTGAGAAGGTCCGCCTCGAACTGCTTGCCTTGGTCCGCTGTGACTTCGAGCGGCGCACCAAAGATAGAAACCCAGCGGTCGACTAGAGCTCGGGCTACCGAGGGAGCTGTCATGTCTCGGAGCGGCACAGCCTCCGGCCATCGTGTGTAACGGTCGACGATGGTGAGACAGTGCTGGTAACCCTCGCAGAGGGGCAACTTGATTAAGTCGATGTGGATATGGTCGAAGCGTCCATCCGGTGTTATGAAGTTGCCGAGCTCGGCGCGATTGTTGCGATGCACCTTCGAGAGCTGGCAGGGCACACACTGCTTGGCCCACCGGATGACGTCTTTGCGCAGACTTGGCCAGTAATACTTTAGCGCTACGCGCTTGGCTGTGGCCCGACCGCTTGGATGCGCCAGCTGGTGCACCGTATCGAAAGCTTGACGGCGAAGCGACACCGGCAAGTAAGGCTTCATGACCCTGTTGAACTCGACGTAGTGGGCGGTATGACCGTCGATCTCGAGCTCGTGCAGCTTCAAACGGGGGCTGGCGAGAAGATGAGGCAGCTGCGCGTCAGCAGATTGGGCCTCACTGATGATCCGAGAAGAGAGAGCAGCTGGGGCGTCGATGACTTCCACTCGCGAAAGAGCGTCGGCCACGACGTTTTCCTCGCCTCGGGTATAGCTCAGCAGCGTGTCGAACTGGCTGATGAAGTCGAGTTGCCTATTCTGTCGAGGCGATGCCTTGTCAGAACGCTTCTCCAGGGCGAAAGTGAGTGGACGGTGGTCCGTGTGGGTGGAGAAATGCCGACCCTCCAAGATGCGTTGGAAAAATTTTATGGCCGCGAAGACCGCCAGAAGCTCGCGGTCATAAGTTGAGTACCTCTTTTCTGCCTCGGATAGCTTCCGGGAGAAAAAACCCAGTGGGACCCACGAACCGTCGGGTCGCTGCTGATCCAATGCGGCGCCTATAGCGGCGTCGGAGGCGTCCGTGCGTAACGCTAGTGGCTGCGTTGTTGAAAGGTACGCGGATGTGGCTGCAGAGGCGATCCCCTGTTTGCAGCGGTCGAAGGCAACCTCGGCGTCGGCTGTCCAAGTAAGCTGTGACTTCTTGGTAGTGCACCCTTTTAACATCTCCGATAAAGGCGCTTGGAGATCGGAGGCGTGCGGAATGCAACGTCGATAGTAGTTAAGCATACCGAGGAAGCGTCTCAGCTGCGATGAGTTTGCTGGCCTTGTGAACTCAGCAATGGCTTGAGTCCTGGGCGCTGGAGGACGAAAACCCATCTCGCTGACATCGTAGCCAGCGAGAATGACATTCGGCAGGCCAACCTGGCACTTGTCCCAATTGGGCTGCAGTTTGGCGGCCTGGAGCGTCTCGAGGAGCTGCCGCAGGTGGCGTTGGTGCTGATCGTGGCTGTCGGAGACCACGAGGATGTCATCCTGGTATACCCGTACGAAAGGCAGCTTCCTGAGCAGGTGGTTGACAGTTCGCTGCATAGTTTGGGCCGCATTTCGAAGCCCAAGTGGCATGCCGATGAACTCGAACAAACCAAACGGCGTGGTGACTGCCGTTTTACAAATGTCCTCAGGGGCAACCGGGATTTGGTAGAAGGCCCTTTGAAGGTCGATGACTGAGTACACCGAACCCTTAGCGTCCTGCAGGAGGTCCTCTATGATGGGCAGCGGGTATCTGTCCGGGCGAGTGCTTGCGATGAGCAGACGGTAGTCGCCTGTGGCTCGCCACTTACCACCCACTTTGGGCACCATGTGCAGAGGGCTGGCCCACTGGCTCTAGGAGGGCCGAATGACCCCACGCTCCAGCAGGAGGTCGAACTCTTTCTTCGCGGCAGCGAGACGTTCACCTGCGAGACGGCGTGGCCGAGCGAAAACTGGCTGGCCGGTAGTAATGATGTGGTGGTGAACTGGCAGGTCGGCGATACTTGCCATTTCACCTGGTCGCACGGAGGACTTGGAGAAACTGGAGATTATGCTCCTATACGTCTCCGCATGCGGGCTCTCCGGGGTCGCCGAGACTGAGACGACGGAGATGGTGTGGACGTCGGGGGTTGGTCCTAAAGTACAGTCCGTGGAGAGACTCGTACGGTCGTCCAGAAGTTTCCGGAGGCGGAAGTCGAGGACGAGGCCGTGATGGTGCATGACGTCGGCACCGAGGATGGCAGTCTGCACGTCGGCTATAATGAAGGGCCACTGGAGTGGTCGGCGGAGACCGAGGTCCAAGGTTAGCTTTTGCGTACCGAAAGTGGTGATAGGCGTCCCATTGGCAGCCTGCAACAAGAGGCACTGCTTCTGCAAGGGCTTGGCGATGAGCCTCCTGGGAATAATGGATAAGACGGATCCAGAGTCCACGAGGAAGCGGGTCTTGCTGCTGCGGTCGGTCACGTACAGTCGTCTCTCCGAAAGGGGGCCGGCGATGGTCGCCGAATACAACGCCGGCCTACTTAGTTTTCCTGGCGTGGAAAACTGCAAGGTGCTCTGCAGCGCATCGCCGCTGCACCGTGCTTGCTGTGGTACCAGCATAAACCCGTTTTCGGGTCAGGTCCCGGAGTTACTGAGCGGCCGCGCTCCTGAGAGCGCCCTCGAGAGGCTGAGCGGGCTCGCTGAATGCCGGTGGGGGTTCCAGGTCGCTGCAGGGCATCTCGGGTGATATTGACCAGCTGCAGAATGGCCTGACGAAGGGCCGCGAGCTCAGCGGCGACCTGGCGATGTTGACCTCGAAAGTGGCAATGAGGTGCTGCATACGCTTGGCCCCATGCCATGTGCCTCGTCGGCGACCTCGGCCAACTCGTCAAGGGTCTGATTTTTTATCAGAATTAACATGCGACGTATCTGTTGCGGAAGCAGGTCCAACCACCTGACACGCAGTACGTCATCACTGACGCGAGAGCCGGCAAGGGTACGCATTTGCCGCAGAAGCTGTGAAGGGCGTTTGTCGCCCAACTCAACGCCGGTGAGCAGCTTGTGGAGCTGAGCGTCAGGTGAGTCAGTGAGCCGCCCGATTATAGCTGCCCTGAGTGCCAGGAATTTTTCAACCTCTGGCGGTCGCTTGATGACATCAGCAACCTCGGCGATGGTGTCCGAGTCCAATGACGACACCGTGAGGTTGTATTTTGTGGAGTCCGAAGATATGCGGTGCACCTGGAATTGGCTCTCGACTTGGAGAAACCAAAGCTTCGGGCTGAGGCGCCAGAAGGGCGGAAGCCTGCAATGGCTGACGGGACCAACGTCGACACCCGGCATGATGAACCGGGGATCGAGTTCCAACGGAGGGGCAGGCTGGTTGGCGTGGGCCCGAGGCAACGCCGGCAGTGAATTCGCGTCGGCGGGCCTTTCTGCGTAGGTTTGAGGCGTAAGCAGGCCTGCAAACACGTTGTTGGGCCGCGGGGGAGTCTCACGGTGCTCCGCCTCTGGGCCGGCGTCTTGGCGTCCCTGGCCGTCTTGCTCGTTGGCGAACATTATAGCAAAAGAGAAAGATAAGTTTTGGCTTACCGAGAAATGGAACTGCGGCAGGCTGTTGAATTGTCCGACGAAAAAAAGTTTCAAGCACTGCACTGCACTCTATGCTAGTTGCTGTTTGTTTTTTTTTTCCTAAAAACACACTTGTGAGGTCACCACTTAATGATGATGGAGTCGCTCGGCTGGGGAGCCTCGAATGTTTGTGTGGGGGTCCTGGGCGGAGTGAGAAAAAAAACTGTTCGTGGGGGCTCCTCGGTGGAGCAGCGAATGTTCGTGGGGGCTCCTCGGTGGAGCAGCGAATGTTCGTGGGGGCTCCTCGATGGAGCCTCTCGCGGGGCACCACTTTGCACGTGCAAAATGGCAAAACACGTCGCGCTCACATCGGGCTCCTCGGTGGAGTATCACGTCGGGCTCCTCGGTGGAATATCACGTCGGGCTCCCCGGTGGAGCATCACGTCGGGCTCCTCGGTGGAGCATCACGTCGGGCTCCTCGGTGGAGTATCACGTCGGGGTCACCACTTTGCAATTTGCAGGGAAAGGAATGCCTCTAAAACTATATAGGTCCAATAAAGCAAACAGGTTCACTACAAACAGCTTAACTAATTTATTCAGTATAATGTACAAGTTCACAGAGTTCAATTGCGCGATGCGGCGAGGAGCTGCCGGTCCGATCCGTGTCGTGCGAGGCGGTGCGAAGTAGACGAGAGCTCATCGAAGAGTGATTTCATCATTGTTGACAAGCTGCCTTGTCGGAAAAAGAACGGACGGGCAAAAGCGCGCCGTCGAATCAGAAACGGCGGATAACGTCGCGCTGACGAATCAGAAGCAGCGGAAACAAGAACGGCGGAAAAAGAACGGACGGATAAAAGCGCGCTGTCATAAAGTGTGCACTGTCAGCTGACATGGCGGAGCCACGAAGAAAGAGTGGCCTGTCAGCTGACATGCCGGAGCCACGAAGAAAGAGTGGCCTGTCAAACTGCACCATCGAAGCCGCCGTGTGGATGCGGGAAACAAGAATAAATCTCGCGCGGCTTCAGCAGTTGCTTGCGCCGTGAACGCTGCGCATTGGGCGGGACGGAACGGACCGCCACATATCTAAGGGCAATAAATTAATATTTAAAGATATGTACGTACTATATGTATTTCATTCTGAAATAATTACATATTTCAAATATAATTGTTTTCAACGGTAGCAGAATTCTAATATAATACATATATTAAACAATGCTTGGGGGTCGAATAGTTCTGGGCTGGCTATTTTATTTTTGTAATTTTCCGTTCCCCTCTTTACCCGCGAAATCTTTTTACGTATGTCATCTCGCAACAATGCTTTTTTTCTAATTGCGGCTAAACTGACGTAACAGGTTGTTTTTAATAAATTCCAAAAAAGCGCGGGCTGGCTATGACAGGTGCCTTTGAGTGTTTTCACTTATAATTTGGCATTTGAGGACAAATTAAAAGACCTTTATTCTTTCGATGACATTGCTCAAACTATAAATGGAGTTTTGTCAGTATGGGAATCGATTAAAAACTCTCAGGAATACGTTATAACATCGAGATTTAGTACAGATCCTTTAGAGAATAGTATTTCAATATTGCGCGTAATAAGGGAAATTACGAGCGCAATCCTTCCGCTCTTAGACTTTCAGACTTATCAGACAAGTTGCTTTCCAGGACTACATTCCATCATCTAAGACAGGGTATGATATATCCGATGCTACTATTTTGTTGTCCGAAAACACAGCACCAATATGCATAGAAGAAAATTGCGAACAAAATGTCGAAGAAAATCACGATATTGATAATTTTATTGGTGAGATAATTTTGGAAGAAAATATCACAGAAAATATAACACAAAATGACTATGTACTGGGAGAATATGGCAACTCGGAAATAGAAGAAGATATCGAAATTCGGGCTTTCCTATCGTCTTTTGAGGGAAATGCTATTTCATATTTTGCTGGTTATGTTGCAAAGAAGATACATATGTACAAAATGTAAAAGCGAAAGGAATTTTTTGTCAAATAAAAACATTTTTATTTTTGAACAGGACTTTTTGGTTGTGAATCTTTCCTAAAAAACTACCTCCCTTAATTCTGCATATGCGCACGAGTATTTTTATTTTAATTTTGCTCGGGTCGCCTTCCCTAATGAGGGTGCGCATTCGCACCTCGACCCTATTTTATGACTTGCGCAGCGAAGATTCCGTTTTTAAGGAAACTCGTCGCCAGCGGTGCATGTTCGGGAAGAATTTTGCCCAGATGCGCTGGGGCCTATGCGTATCCATACACTTGTGTAAGCAAGGATATGGAAGTTTTTATGAGGGTCAGACCTTGTTATTAATGCAGTATTGTTTGGGGCATTTCTTTTAAAGAAAAGAATGCGTCACACTTTTAACCAAAAATCTGGCTAGGCAGAGAATTGTTTTTCAGTCTAGTGATAGATTTCTAAAAGTGAAGATCAAGTGGCAAAGAGGTTTATATAAAAAAGTTGTGTGTGATTCGGACCTTGAAGAGGAAGTTTAATTGGGTGAGTGAATTTCACTCACGGAGTTTGCGGGTATTTCAGAAGATGTGTTTTTTATTTTTATTATTTTGTCTTTGTTTGTTTTTAAATGTATTTTATTTATTTCATCTTTTGGGAGTGCACTCTACATATTATTTTTCAATGAACCGGGAAATTTGCAATTGTATTAATAACTGTAGGTTTTTATTCAGAATGAATGTGTCAACAATGAACATAAATTAGGGTTCGTTCGTTGTACGAAAAATGCCACCAGATGTCGCAAGTGACGTTTAATTCCCAACACTTTCCCTCGAGCGATGTCTGTGTTTGTTTACGTCCTAATTTGACAGTTGACACATGCCAATCGATGCAATGCACTTGTTATGTTTAGGTGATGATAATCCTTTTGTTAGGACATCAGCAGGCATCTCATCGGTGGGAAGATACTCGATCCTGATGACTTCTTCTTCGACGGCCTCCCGCACAAAATGGTGACGTATATCCACATGCTTTGTACGGTTGTGGAACACGGGATTCCTGCTCAGCTGTCCGGCTCCCTGATTATCATTGTATATTACTGTGGTCCTCTGCTGGCCCAAGACCTCAGACAGGAAACGCCTTAGGTGAATTACTTCCTTCGTGGACTCGGAGAGCGCCATGTATTCCGATTCGGTGCTTGACATCGCGACGGTCCTCTGCTTTCGCGATTCCCAGCTGACGGCGCCTCCAGCAATGATGAAAACATGTCCAGTATACGAGCGTCTGTCATCGATGCTTGCCCCCCAGTCTGCATCAGCGAATCCTACGAGCTCCTTTCCAGAACGTGTGAACGCCAAGCCCAAATCCTCCGTACTCTTCAAATACCGCAGCACTCGTTTTGCTGCGATCCAGTGCCCCTCACCGAAGTTCGTATTAAATTGGCTCAGCACACTCACAGCATAAGCGATGTCAGGCCTTGTTGACACCGCCAAATACATTAGGGAACCGACGAGACTCTGGTACGGCAATCTCTCAACAGCTTCCCTCTCGTCCTCAGTATCCGGACACATTTGCTTCGACAGCTTTATATTCGGGTTCATTGGGGTTGCAACTCCTTTGCATTCCTCCATGTTAAAACGTTTCAAAATTTCTCGGATGTACTTTGATTGTGTCATTGTAATTCTCTGTTTTTCAGGATCCTGCTTGAATTCAATTCCCAGGCAAAAGTTCAGCGGGCCCAAGTCTTTCATCTCGAAGCACCTCGCCAGGTCAGACTTCAAATGATCAAGTCTTTTCCGGTTATTCGATGCCACGATAAGGTCGTCGACGTAAATTATAACGATTGTGATGTCTTCGTTATCTTTTCGAGTGTATACACAGGGATCCGAAGCCAGAGGTTGTAATTTTTGTTGTTTTAATTTTTCGTCTAGCTTCCTATACCACTGCCTGCCTGACTGCTTTAACCCGTAAAGCGCCTTCTTAATCAAACAGACCTTGTCTCCTGCGAACTGTCGTGACTCGTTTGCGTCCAAGACTTCTTTAAACTCGTTTGGGACCTCCATAAACACTTCTTCCTCAATATTACCATTCAAGTAAGCGCTTATGAAGTCCAGCTGATGTATTTCGAGGCCCATTTCAACAGAGATCGCCATAAGCAATCTGATGGATTCCATTCTCGCCACAGGTGCAAAGGTCTCGGTGAAATCGATTCCCGGTCTCTGGGTAAATCCCTTTGCCACAAGCCTGGCTTTACGGCGATCAATTGATCCGTCTTTATTTAATTTGGTTCGCAGGACCCACCTGGACTCAACAGTTTTCTTTCCTTTTGGGCGATCTACCACAGTCCAAGTTTTATTTCTTTTTAGCGCTTCATATTCAACACTCATAGCCCTTTTCCATTCGTTGGCTTCGGGGCTAGAAAGAGCTTCGGCAGCTGTTCGAGGGTCCAAGGACTCAATTAGGTTTGCCACGTCCCGGTCTTCCCTGACATCGTCGCACGATGTTTCTGCTGGTTCTGTCGTTTCTTTGATTGTCTGCAAGTTGAATAGTTTTTGCGGTCTTCCACGCCTTCCTGTGAGGATTTTCTTCGGTCTTCCTGGCCTTCTTGATGTTACTGGGGTTTCTACGCTTTCCCTTACCTTGATAATTTTGTCGTCGGAATCTGCATGCTTCATTTCGTCTTTGTTTCCGTGTGTCACTTCTTCTTTCCCTCCTTGTAGTTCCGCCGGATGCAGTGCGACTTCAACTGTTAATTCAGCCTTCAAGGTTCCCTCGTCGGTGAAGTTTGAATAGTTGTTCTGCGACTGAGGAAGTCCCGTGAACGTGACATCCCTACTCCGTACGATTTTTCTTGCCTTCGGGTCATACAATCGATATGCTTTTGATTGTGTTGAATAGCCGATGAAAATGCATTTTTTCGATCTTGGGTCAAACTTTCCCTTTCCCGGTGTTTTGTCGAGAACAAATGCAGTCGTCCCAAACTTTTGAAAGTAGCTTACAACCGCAGTCCTCCCCGTCCAGATTTTGAATGGGATTTCACCGCTCAAGCTTCGTGATGGACATCTGTTCCGAATGTGGTTCGCCGTCAGAACCGCCTCCGCCCAAAAACTTGCCGAGAGTCCGGATTGAATAAGCATACATCGTGCTGCTTCCACTAAAGTCCGGTTCTTTCTCTCAGCCACACCATTTTGTTGTGGTGTATACTCCACTGTGAGTTCGTGTTGGATGCCTTCCTGCCTCAAGAAAACTTGGAAAGAGTTGTTGGTGTATTCGGTCCCATTGTCTGAGCGCACTCTTTTAATTTTTCGTTCCGTTTTCCTCTCCACCATGCTCCGGTATTCTTTGAATTTTTCGATGACTTCGCTTTTCTTTTTCATGAAGTACACCTCGCACCAGCGTGATTTATCATCGATGAAGATCACGAAGTATCGTGATCCCGAAAGAGAATCCACACGCATGGGACCACAAACATCCGTGTGCACCAGCTCCAAGAGTTCGGTTGTCTGGGATTCTGACCTTGGAAAAGGCTTCTGGGCCTGTTTCCCCCTTACGCACACCTCGCAAACATCTAAGGTGCTGTTCGTGTTGATGTTTATTCCTTCGACCTTTTTCTGGCGTATGATATTTTTAAGGTCCTTTTCGTTGAGATGTCCGAAACGTTCGTGCCATTCTTGCAGTGATGACGGAGCCTCCTGTGATACTCTGCTTTCTTCGGTTTCCCCATCCACGTAGTATAATCCCTTGCTTCGGTGAGCCACTAAGACCTCTACTCCTGTTTCTGGATTTACTACCACGGCTTCATGTCTTTTGAAGATGACGTCTAAACCGTGCTCGGTTATTTTTGCAACCGATAAGAGGTTGGATCGGAGGTCAGGTACATACAGAGTTTCCTCTAGTCTTGCAGTTAAACCATTTTTTGCATTTAATCTTACAGTGCCCTTGCCGGAAATTTTTGCCGAGTCGTTGTTGGCCAAATTTAGTACCTTTATTTTCGGTGGTTTTATATTTTCGAACTTTTCTTTTTCTGAACTCATGTGGGAGGATGCACCCGAGTCCAAACACCATAGTTTATCGTGTTTATTGTAAATTTTCATCGCGACTTCTGCGTTTTGGGTGGACTCGGTGTGATTTCGTCCTGAATTTTTTTGTTTATTACCATTATAAAATTTTGATCGGCACTCCTTTGCCTTATGGCCAACCTTTCCACATGTATGGCAACTGTACTTGAATCGTTCGTTGTTTTGACCTTCAGGGGTCCTTAGCTGAGGTGTTTTTCTGATGTTTCGGTTTACGAACATAGCTCCCGGAACATTTTCGGTAGAGTTTCGTTTTCTAGCTTCGTATTCTTCAAGCAATTTTATTTTAAGAACTTCTGGTTCCGGCAACTTTTCCTGAGTTTCGATGGCGATTCTGAAAGATTCATATTCATCAGGGATACTATAGAGCAAAAGTATGGTTAGAAGGTCATTTATGATTTCTAGTTCCATTTCCTGAAGCTTATCCACCAAATCAAAAAAAATGCGGATGTGTTCCCTCATATTTTCTCCGTTCTTCATTTTACACAGTATTAGTGATTTAAGCAGCATGGCTTTTCGGGCGGGGCCTTTCGACTGATACACGCTGTGCAGCTTTTCCCAGATTTCCTTTGAGGTTATGCAATTCTTTACCTGTTTAAGCTCCGATGGACATATTGTCAAAATTAAATCAGACCTGGCTTTGGCGTCGTTGGCTTCCCATTCTGCGATGGCTTCCAGAGGCTCGATCGGCTTCTTGATTACACCACTGATGTATTTCCACGTATCGTTTTTTATGAGCAACGCCTCGACTTGGATTTTCCAAGTATCAAAATTTTCCTTTCCGAGGGGCTCTATTTTCACATGTGCATAACTCATTCTGCAATTACTACTCGATTCCGCAATCACTATTCGATTCTGCAATTATTATTCGTTTTCTTCTCAGCGCAGTGGAAGTTTCTGTACCCATAACCTGTAGGTTTTTATTCAGAATGAATGTGTCAACAATGAACATAAATTAGGGTTCGTTCGTTGTACGAAAAATGCCACCAGATGTCGCAAGTGACGTTTAATTCCCAACAATAACATTATCACATCAGTGAAATGCATAGATGGGGAGCCTTTTTGCCGGAGTCAGGCCAAACGATGGCCTGGACTCATACTGAAGGCTGGGCTTTTTATTGAGATTGATAGGCGCTCGTTAGTGAGCCCTTGCACCTAGGTCAGTACTCGTGAGTTCGCCCTTGTACTGTGCCGTTGCCTGAATTCTAAGTGCTCGTGAGTTAGCCCTTGCACATAGATTTTTAAGGTGTTCAGCACCTAATTTTCTAGGGGTGTTCGTGAGTTCGCCCTTACACCCCGTTTTGGATAATCAGTACGTGTGACGTGTTTGCCTCCGCGTACTACTCGTATCTGTTTGCTCCCATATCTATGTGATGTGCATTAACGTATTTGGAGAAAATATTTAAAAATACGGTTCATTGATTAAGGTCATTATTATGTTGATTTCAGTTGAAGTTTGATTTTGCATTTTTTTGTTTTACCCGGGGCTCACATATTGTTTTTGAAGCTACGCTTTTTATCGGGGGTTTCGCGGGCTGGGACTCAACCTAGAAAATCTAAGACGTGGTGACACAATCAAAATTTCAACGCGTTGCGTGCGTCGCGTGCGATGACAAGTCGAAAAGAGCTTATGGGTTCATGTGCTTCGAGTTACAATGAGATTGCATCCAACGCAACGCACGCGACGCGCCGCAGATTTAGCGCAAAGTTCTAAATTTTAACGCGCCGCGTTCAACTTAACCTCTCTTTTCGTGTGTCATTGACAGTGTTGTGAGTTGAAAATGGAATTCAAGGAAAATTTAATTGATTATTATATTTTATTCGGCTTATTTGTTCAACTGTAAAGAAACATTTTCACTTGTCAACATGTAAACAAACTGCGAATCTGCTCTCACTTGCCGCACGCGCCAATCTCGTTGTAACTGACCAAGAGTTGGATGCGTTGCGTGCGGCTGTTAACGCACGCGCGCACGCGACGCACGCGTTGGTTGTGTCACCACCTTAAGCGTTAGATTGGTTGGGCGCATGCCTACTCGCCAGAGAGATAGAGAGAGAGAAACGGTCGCCTGCTGTGTGCGTGGGATTCTTCCCCGTGCGTATTGGGATCTGACATCGTGACGTCACGATCCAATATGGCGGTTTCTGGCCAGAGCTCAACACACGAAACATAGGCCAGAAGCGTATTATTTTTTTGAGCAGTGATTTATAAAAATAAATATGGAAAGTGATTTAAAAAAATTAAAGGATCTAGTGAGTGGTGACTGTGATGTACAGTCATCAAATGAAGAATTAAATGAGTAAGTTTTTTGAAAGTTTTTAAAAGTTTTAAATTCATATTAAGTGATGTGTAAATTTGGACTTGTTTATACTTTATAGTAATTTATTTTGAGGTCGCAATTGGTGCCAATTTTATTATAATTTTGTTTTTTTTTAGTTGTTCAGTTAAAAAAAATAATAAATGTTGTTAAACTTTCTTCCATTTAAATTACTTTTATCGCTTATAGTGAAAAATATAGTCAAAAACAAGAGATTGGAACAAGTAAAAACGCTTCTCAGTATCAAAGCGAATATCGACAGCGTCAAAGACAAAAGAAGCATGTTGCGGAAGAAAACCTTACGGAAATGTATGAATATTACTTCAGCATCTTTTATAATTTAAAAAATTTTTAAAATTTTACGTGTACATTATTATTATTATTTTTTTATTTAACATCATTGTTTCACTTTTAGTTACTTTTTATTTTACGTTACAATTTATTAAAAATGTTTATATTATGAATACAAGACTCTTTTTTCCCTTAGTGAAAAGCAAAAAAATTTGCAATTTCAGCGTTCGGAAAAAAATAAACGGTATAATTATAAATTACAAGCAAAAAATCTTGAAGATTTATTGGTGACAGTAGACAATGATTTGCCCAAGTAAGTTACAACGTTATAAAATGCAAATTTTGAATCCAAATTTGAATAGGATTCTTAGTACTTATGTACTACATACTTACCTACTTTTTCGTTTTTTTAACATTTCGTTTTTTATTATTGAAGCTACGCTTTTTATCGGGGGTTTCGCGGGCTGGGACTCAACCTAGAAAATCGAAGACGTAAGCGTTAGATTGGTTGGGCGCATGCCTACTCGCCAGAGAGATAGAGAGAGAGAAACGGTCGCCTGCTGTGTGCGTGGGATTCTATTTTTTTGAGCAGTGATTTGTAAAAATAAATATGGAAAGTGATATAAAAGAATTAGAGGATCTAGTGAGTGGTGACTGTTGCAAAAATATAATTTTATCAATAAAAAAATGATTTTCATTTTTCTTTTCTTATATATAACTGTACTTTTGTCATTTTATATTATCCATACATTCCAAAAATTATTATTTTTTTCTGTTTATTTTTTTTTCTTCTATATTCAAAAGAAATTTTTTTTTAACTGTTACGTAAGAAGTTGAAGCGTAGCTTCTGTCGGCCAGTCCCACGACTGCCACATTTTTTTTTTAGCAAGAGAATGAAATTTAATAAATCTGATGACGTTGAAGGAAATAACTGTGATACTACTCAGATTCGACAAGATGGTTCATTGAACCAAATGACATCGATTTATCATTTCAAGCTCCGTATTTGGAGTTTTATCAACGTGTGACGCCTAACGTGATTCTACGTCGTGATGAGAATATTCCTGGATATGGAAATTGTTTATTCCATTCTCTCATTAAACTTTTGCAACTTCCCATTTCAACTTCGCAATTACGAAGACAGTTACTTCAATCACCTTATTTAAATTTATGCACTGCTCCTGATACTGCACGTCAAATACTTGAAAGTGAGTATGCATGGGGGGATTTGGATTGCGTATTTATATTTTCAAGAGTGTATAATCAAAACGTTTGCGTGCATTACCATTATATTGTCAAAAAAACTAAGCGACCCGATGCACGTTTCTGTTATTTTGAAGTTAATAATACACAAAACATAATTCATCTGCATCTTCGTGATAGACATTATACACCATACCACCACCATGAAGTACGAGATATAATTCAGGATGTTCAAGGTTTAAGACAAGATGCTAAAAATTCTCCCATAGTTCAAGATCCACATAGCGACAATTACATTTCAAAATACACTAGATTTATAGAAAATAATGACCAAAACAATATCGAAGATGAATGCGAACGGGCTGATAGTGAAAATCAGAAATTTAGTGACTGTGATAATGAAAAACCGGAATACAGTGATGATGATATGGAACTCGAAGATGAAACTATTCCAATATATACAAACTATTGCAAACATACTAGAAGTCATATTGCATTTATAAAGGATTTTAAAAATAATACTTTCGGTCACTCGTGTGGGATTTGTGACAGGCTTTGGTGGAAAAAGGATTTGAAAAAGCCTTCCAAAAAACATGAAGATATTTTACACGAAATTATCAATTATAGCTGCATTTCATTTTGACTTTTATTTTTTATTTTTAATGTTTTTACCTCCTTTTTGGTTATTTCAGAATTATGCATCAGGTGAAAATGTTGAAATTTGTTTAACATGCAAAAGGACTTTAGACAAAAACAAAATCCCATTAATGTCCACTTTCAATGGTTTTTCATACCCGGAAATTCCGTCAAATTTACCAAATTTAAACCTCATTGAACAAAGATTGATTTCACCGAGAATTCCATTTATGCAGGTTGCGGCATGTCAACGGTCAGTACGGTATTTTACGTCAAATAATTAATGTACCAATTGAAGTTGATACTATGGCTAAAAATTTACCTAGAAATATTGAAGACGATCATTGTTTTTATGTGCACTTGAAAAAAAAGTTAATTCACAAAACGAGTTATGTTCACGGCCTCATCAGCAAGAATAAAATTAAATATGGATGATGTGAGTGAACATATACCTCCCGAAGATAATGTCACGGCGCAACAATAAACTCTTATGTGTGATGAGGATAAATTTTTGCATATAGCACCTGGCGAAAATAAAAGACCACTAAGTATATTATTTGATGAATATGCAGAAGAATTGTCTTTTCCAACAATTTATGGTGGTCAGTATAGAAAATACAGAGAAGGGATCAACGTTACTCCGTTTATGCAGGCTACAAGTGAACTGAGGCGCACTGATAGACGTGCTACTGATCCACATCTTCTTTACGTCGCTGCCAAAATAATGAGATTACGAGTTAGTCAGAGTATGAGTGTTGCTTTCAAACATGTTGGTCACGACACCGCAATTACCAAAGAAAAAATACAGTCAAAAGAGTACATTAATAATTGTATAGAGACTAACCTCGCCTTCCTTCGTTGCATACCTAATTCTGCTTGGTATTGGTCTGACCGTAAAAAAGATCTGTTTGCTATGATTAGACAATTATGTCCACCGACTGCTTTCATGACTTTAAGTGCCAATGAAACTGGATGGACAGCTTTGGTGAAGTTATTGTATACATTAAAAAATGGAAAAGATATTTCAGATGAGCTTTTAGAAGATTTAAGTTATGTGCAGAAGGCACAATTGGTTAATGAAGATGCTGTTACGTGTGCAATTTACTTTAACAAATTAGTCAATTGTTTGTTGAACATTTTGCAATCTAAAACAAGGAGTCCATTTGGAAAACATAAAGTTATTCATTATTTTAAAAGGATAGAATTTCAGCATCGTGGTAGCCCTCATGCTCATATTCTTTTATGGTTAGACAATGCTCCAAAAAATTTATTCGAAGCTATTGATGAATTAATTCAGTTGGCTGATGAATTGATTTCTGTGTCAGAGTCAGAAGCTTCTGGAAACATAAAACTACAAACTCACAAACTAACATTCACGTGTTATAAAAAAATTGATCCTAATAAAAAGGATAATTGCAGATTTGGAGCACCCTTCATGCCATCAAAACAAACTATATCGCTGATACCGATGAAGGATAACGAGTCTGATTTTTCAGAAGACACGTTCAAAAAATATAGAAAACATTTTAAATTGATCAGAACGAACTTGGAACATTTCGACTACATAGATTTTGATGAATTTTATTGACACAATAACATTGAGTCCGATGAACAATATTACAATATTATTCGTGCTGGTATCAACCAACCAAAACTTTTATATCGCCGAACTCCCACAGAAAAATGGCATAATTCTTTTAATCCCTTTATATTGCATCATTTAAAATCTAATATGGATTTTCAAATTATTCAAGACGAATATGCATGTGCAGCTTATGTTGTTGAGTACGTCAATAAACACAATAGAGGCATAAGCAATTTGCAAAGGCAAATTATTGAGATTATGGATGAACATCCACAATTCGATATTGTTGACATAACAAAAAAAATGAGTATTGATGTACTTAATTCTGTTGAAATGTCAGCGCAAGAAGCTGCTTGGTACTTATTGCGAGAGCCAATGGCAAAAGCTTCAACAGCTACTGTATTCCGACAATATTTCCTACTGAGCGCCAAAGAATACGAAAAACCATGAAAGAGCTAAGCGCATTAGATGATGACTGCACTGATGTATGGAAAGAGAATTGGTTTGATAAATACGAGAAAAGACCTGATGAACTGGAGACGGTTACGTTAGCACAATTTGTTGCTAAATATTATAAGAATAAGAAAGATATTTATGTTGAAAGAAAAATTCCGAAAATTATACGATACAGGAACTACGATATGGCTGACTTCAATGATCATAGGAGGGAGATGGTGCTATTGCATATTCCTTTTAAACATGAAGAAAACGAAATTATTTCTGAGAATAAGTTCATTCAAATTTACGAAGATAACGAAGCTTTAATTTTAGAGCGCAGACAAGAATTTGAATCTAATTTGGATATACAAAAGATTCTAGAACTCTGTAAACAGATGTATAGAGAGATGGAAAATGAAGATGAAGATTCAGAACTACAAAGGCATGCTAACATTATTTTTGAAGAAGATCCTTACAACATCTTATTGCGTGATCCAGAGTCCGACGTCAATGCCGATTTACAAAATGCAACACTTAGCAAACTTGGGGCTATAGCAAAAAAAAGGGAAAATTTGATGCACAGGGAACAATTTTACGACTTAATGAGGATGGCTAACGATCAACAAAATGATTTGCTTATGACTATTATTCATCATCTACAAACTCCAGACCAGCAACCATTTCAAATATTTTTTACTGGTCCAGCAGGAACGGGAAAGACTTTTGTTATCAAACTAATAATGGAAATTTACAATAGATTTTCTGATACTGATGGCTACTGCAATGCATACATCACCTGCGCCTCTACTGGCAAGGCTGCAGTAGCAATTGATGGCACCACCGTTCATACAGCTCTTAAAATATCCATTGCAAAATTACTGCCTTTATCATCTGAAATATTACAATTGTATCGATCTCTTTTTAGATATGTGAAAGTACTTATCATTGATGAAATCAGTATGATTAGTGCAGAGCTTTTATGTAAGATTGATTTACGTTTAAAACAAATTACTAGCAACTATAAGGATGATTTTGGAAACATAGATGTAATTTTAATTGGAGATTTAAGACAATTGCCACCTGTAAGAGCAACACCCATTTATAAACCTGTCAAGACGCGCATGGTTGGTCCACACCTATGGAGAAAACTACAATTTTATGAACTTATGACGGTCATGAGGCAGGCTAATGTTGTATTTTCTAATATTTTGACAAAAGTAGGAAATGGTGAACCACTTTCCCACGAAGAATCCCTTTTAATTGAATCAAGATTTTTTAAAAAAATGGATATTGAAAGATTGAGCCCCGACGGAGTTCGTTTACATTTTAAAAATACTGACGTCGATCAATATAACAATTTCGTTTTACAAAGATGTGAAGACAAAGTTATTTCTACGGCAATAGATATAATTATTGGCGCCAGAAATCACGAACAAGAGGCAAATTTCAGAGCAAAATTACATAAAAAGTCCGTTATAGATACTGGCAGTTTACCATATCAAATTACTTTTGTAATAGGAAATTATTACCTTCTCACTGCAAATATCGATGTAAGCGACGGCTTATCGAATGGCTCAGCTGGACAATTAGTACATCTAGATTTTGATGAAAAAGACAACACGGTGAAGCGCATTTGGTTGGAATTTTGTGGCTCAAAAAATATTGGGAAAAAAAAAGAACTAAGGTGAATAAATCAAAACTAGTACCACTTGAAGTTAGTATTCATGCTGTGCCAATTGGCATTAGGAAGGCAAATATTGCATTGACATCAGATAAAAAAGTTTCAGCCACAAGACAGCACTTTCCTGCAATTCCAGCTTGTGCTATGACGATTCATAAGTCACAGGGTGCAACTTTTGATGAAATCGTTTACGAAAATAGCAAAGAACATTTACAAGAACTCGTTTACGTTGCACTCTCTCGAGTAACAAGTATTGAAAAATTATACATTACTACCAAAGATGATGATGAAACCAAATTTAGATTCCACCATAATAGAAAGCAGGCGAAATCAACATTATCATTAATGGAAATAATTCAAAAGACTTTCGTTAAATAGACTACAAACTAAGGCTGCATCCATTTTGGATTTCATTTGTCATAGAAAAGGTATTTCAACAATGACCTTCAATTGCCAGAGTCTGAAGTGCCACTATAAGGATTTAATAGACTCAGTAACTCAGCAAACTAATATACTATTTCTTACTGAAACGTGGATAGATAACGATGAAAAAATAGATATACCTAATTTCAACTGCATCGCTCAGTTTAAAAGAGATAAAGTTCGATCTGCTGGCTGTGCAATATATCAAAATATCGATGACACAACCAATGTTCTTACGAGAAATATGAATATAATCATGAGAAATACTGCAGATATTTCAGTTAATTTAACAGATGTTGGAGATATTTGCGCGTGCCATTGCAAAACTGATAATGGCTTTGTAATCGTTATGGCTGTAGTTTATATTTCACCAAATAAAAATTATGAAGAAGTGCAACTGTTCTTTCATCGAAACCTTGGAGAGTACAGCAAAGAGGTTTCGGAAATATACGGTGTAAGTTTCCATCAACTGCCATTAATTTTAGCTGGTGATTTTAACATCAATTTTGGTGATGAGAAAGATGAAAAATCGAAAAAACTAAAAAAATTTCTATTCGATAAATTCGATCTGCAAATTAATAACGACCCAGCAAAATCTACGACAAGATATGGAGCTACCATTGATGCTGTTTTTTCGAGGTACCTGGAGAAAATGGAATCCCAAACTTATGTGTCGTACTTCAGCTACCACAAGCCTATAATTTCTTCGATTGAAATACCTGAATAGATTTATATTATACTTTGCAATATAAAATATAATTTTATCAATAAAAAAATGATTTTCATTTTTCTTTTCTTATATTCTTATAACTGTATTTTTGTCATTTTATATTATCCATACATTCCAAAAATTATTATTTTTTTCTGTTTATTTTTTTTCTCTATATTCAAAAGAAATTTTTTTTTTTTTAACTGTTATGTAAGAAGTTGAAGCGTAGCTTCTGTCGGCCAGTCCCACGACTGCCACATTTCTTTTTTCCTTTTAGAGATTGAGAGCTGACGTGATTGTGCCCAACGCCTAATCCTGACGGACCAACGTATGTAATTACGTTTACATTTCAGTTAGTTTATCATATTTTTTTAAAAGACCCTATATTTTATTTTTGGGGTCTTACAAAAATACAAATGTTCTGAAGGTATTCAGTCTTTAATTAGCTCAAATGACGAAGAACTTAATTCTGTTTTAATCGAACTAAGAACCTATAACACAAAAAAGAGAGATTCCAAGTATGGTAACCTCACTTTACCCACTAAATCGTTTTTACGCTTTATTCAAGCAACTAATAATTATTTTGAAAAACACATCATTCATTTCAAGCATAAGGCAAAACTAAGGGACTTCTTAATAAAAAATCTTCCAGGAGCCTCGAATAATATTCTATGCAACAAACATGATTATGATATTCGCAAATTTACTATCGAAGTCTTAATAAGATTTTATACTCGAAAAATTAACCGAATTCTATCTTCCAAAAGTATAAAACGCCAAGAAAAGTGAAGGATTTTACAGGGCAGATAGTTATAAACGAAATATATGTATATATTTCTTTCTGATTTTCAGTTATTTCATTTGATATATGGTATCCATATAATAATACATATTATTTTTTTAATAGATTGCGTTTGAGGCCAAAAGTGACGAGTGTCCAACAAATTTTTGGCTGTTTTGTGTAACATGTATCTCTCAAGATCGTCGTACGTGGCAATTAGCTACATCCTGCTCGAGGTACCTCTGCACTGTAATAATTCTCAAAAATCACTGTCAAACAAAATACGATGGATCTAGAGTGGAAAACTCTATAAAAACCCGCAATTTATCTGTGTATTTTAATTTTTATTATTGTACATTTTTTTTAACCGTTTTTATACTACTTTCAATATTTTTTGTAAAAATTCTTCTGTGTAAATCCGTAGCCAATAATTTTCTACAATGAGATATTTTTTTCTTTTTCAATTCGAATTGATTGATACATTTTGATCATATTGGGACCGCTATCATGAATTTCAAAATTTGGATAGTGAAGCCAAATTTAGTGGCCTAAAAATTAATTACTCACACATTTTTTGGAAGAAGAATCTAACGAAATGTAACGAAATTTTTAGCCACTCTGAAATAGGCACTAGTAGCGCCATCTAGAATTATAATAAGTAAGCATTCTCGCCACCACTAGATATTTATATACACTAGGGTATAACACTATTCTGCCGATTCTGACGGTATAACCACCCTTATTCTCAGATTAAATCTAATATGTATGGTGAACCTGTCAGAAGATTTCGCGCACGTATTTCGTCTTGATACAAGTTGTTTTGGGTGGTGTTTAGTTTATATATTACTTTATTTGGACTTTTCGGAGAAAAAAATGTCAAAACGTTTGAGAGACATGATTGACGATTCCGACAGTGACGAGGAGTATATAAGACAAAGGCGTCCAAGAGTGATTAGAGAAAGGAGCAATTATTTCGAAAGCTATGACGATCATAATTTTACAGTGAGGTTTCGATTAAGTAAAGCATCGACTTTGTTTCTGTTGTCCAAAATCGAACATACTTTAGAGTTTAGAGTATATATCGAATCGGTAAGTATTGTGAACATGGACAACTAAAATATAACTACATTACAAAGGCATTAATTTTTACAGGAATTACTCAAAATCACCAATAAACCAATTGCTAACAAAACCTTAAGATTCTTTCTACGCATCTAATAACACACAAACAAGCATTGGCGATTACTGTGGCTTGAGTACTGCAACTTCAAACAAAATCATTCATCAAGTTAGTACAGCAATAGCTTCATTGCACAAAGAATACATCAAGTTCCCTAAAACACCCGAAGAAATTAAAAGGGAACAAGATGCATTTTATCGCATAGCCCGATTTCCACGAGTAGTGGGTGCTATGCCTTGTACAGACATTCGCATTGCGTCTCCAGGTAAAAGAACTGTGTTACAATAGAAATTAAATTCGTTCAGTCAACATTCGTTCAGTTTTTGTTTCTAATCTGTCGAGTTACTACTCGAGTATTAAAGTAGCCTGGACGAATGAAACAAATTATTCCCTGATTAAAATTTAGAGAGTAAATATATTCCGAGCTTAGTTATTCTTAGATAAAGCCTAGTTTGGTCGAATCGGCCCTTAAGGGCCCTTAATCGAATAAATTTCTGAAAATTTTCAGTTAAATGCCTACGATCCGAAAAAAGTTTCACTTGCATCGTGGTTTCATAAAACCACACAAAGTTTTTTTTAATATTTCGAAAGTATAGACTTTGAGAATAAACATTTTAATACATTTTTGTAACAATATTAACGTTATTTCAGATTTTACAGACTTTTTAGCAGGTAGCGAACGGTTGGCCCGCCTAAGGGATGGACAACTTTTAACTCATTTATCTCGAAACTACTTTTTTCTAAGCAGCGGGGAGAATAAAAAAAAACCTATTCATGCGAATCATCTCAAATTTTAATATACTATTCAGTACACCAGTGAGAGACCACAAACAATTTTTTATGTTAATAACTTCTTATTTTTTACTCATGAAAAATGAGTCTGTTTTCGGTTTTCAAATTTCAACAACGCGTTATTTTGTCAAAAAAATTTTTTTTTTTTTCTTTTGGTCTCGACGATAGCTATACTCATGTAGTAATAATCTTTTGGTTTTTTTTTTATTTTTTGGATAAGTGAAAGAGCTAAAATTTTCCCCGCCGCCCAGGCTCATTTTTTTGAGAGGGTCATTTTCAGCGCAATTTTTTAAGAAACTAAAATTTTTTTTTATATAAAAAAATGTTTTTGTATGCTTTTTAAGTACTATAATATACCTACAAGGTTTAATTATCATTGTTCATTATCATCACCTTCAAAAAAATTCCACAAATGACCCAAATTCAAGGGTGCTAGACCACCAGGTCCCCTTAAAATTTGCTCTTGTAGTTTGTGTAGTAATAACATAAATATTATAAACGGTACCTATGTATAGGTACATAAGGAGTGGTCCAGAAAAAATTGACCCATTGACTTTTGTTTGCAGTAAAATAACCAATGACAATTTTTGAACAAACTTTATGTACATATTTCATTTCTGGTTGCCTAAACTTACAAGTGCCATACTTCTTTCCTAGAAATTATTTATTTTGAAAGAATGTTTTGACTTTTTTATTCAACCCTTTCATTAGACTTAGTACAGTTATATTAGTAACATTTTTGTAGACTCTTCCATTTATTTCTAAAATCAACCTCATTTTTAGCTTTCTTAGTTTTCCTTAGCTCCTTTTTCATTAGCGCCCAATATCTCTCTACTGGACGAAGTTCGGGGCAGTTTGCTGGATTTGCTTCCCTTGGCACGATATTTGCTTGATTAGTTCTGTATCATTTCATTTCATAGTTGCATTGCATTTGCATAATGATTTGATTTTTTTATACCTGTGCACGGTAGACTTTGATGTACCTGCCAATGTCGCCATATCTCTCTCCGAAGTTCGTGGTTTCCGAGAAAAAGTACTCCTTCATCTTTCTTGTGATGTCTGAACAGGAAGGCCCTGGTTTTCTACCTGATCCTCGCTTTCTTTCTATTGATATGCCTTGCCTGTACTTGGTAACTGTCTTTTTTACCGTTGAATAACTTGTATTCAGGGATTATGAAATTTTTAAAAACGAAATTGTGGGATTGTTAAAGCTCGCAAACCTAATAAATGCGCGGTACGCATGGCAGTCCCAAATTTGAGTTCAGGGACTGCTCCAAGCCGCCCGCCATTCTGACGACGAAGCCAGCCCAGAGCACTTGCACTCCAGCGCCCAACGTGATAGGATCAACGAGTGTTTTGGTTTTAACCCAATCACCTGGGTTAACATGTAAAAAAGCTTGCGTGTTCAGGGATTTTCCAAGTATTTGGACAAAATCGCTTTACGCATCTTTGCTTTGAGACATTTTAACTACTTGGCTTGTAACACACGAATAAATGCATATGTACTCAAACTTCAGTATTTATAGAATTTTTTAGCAAAAAATTCAGACCAAAAATATCATACTTTTACAGTTATAACAAAAACTAAATGGGTCAATTTTTTCTGGACCACTCCTTTTTTTTTTTTTTGCCCTTTGTTTTACATAATGGGGCAGCGAATCTGAAGGTAAGTAAACCATTACAAATTTTTAAATTTTGAGGTTGCTTCTGGAGAGGATTTTATGGACCGCCCGAGGTATGTCTGCCGAAGTGGAGGTGGCAATGATATCCCTAATGTATATCCTTATATGTATGAAATATGGAAAAAAGTTACATTCACGGATTGTTTTGAAATATTTTGAAGCCTATTGTATTTTTATACATACAGGGTGTTTTGCTAAGGTCTGAACAGGGGTATGCCAATCGATTCTAAATGGTCTCTTGATCAACGTTTGTTCGGACACCCCCCCCCCCCCCTTCACCACTAAAATCGCGATTGAAAATTTGGAGGAGGTCAACCTAGAAAATGCATTATAAGTTCTTTCAGAGATATCCTAGGATACTGATTAATAACGCATTAGAAAGCTGAGCCTTCACGCTTTCCAACGATACCACACACGACCCAATCCGTCAACAAACAAGCGGGGAGACCCCGTCAAATTTCGAAAATGGCAATTCCAAAGCCCAAAATTTGACCTTGTCCCTTCATTCTGCCGATTTTTTGTATGGGAAGATCGAAACTTTTTTTGAGAAAAAGCTTCCCTGTCATGTGGCCTTTCTCAAGAAAAAAACCGCACTCGAATCCGACGGCGCGTTCCGAAGTTATTCGTGTTATAATAATTAATACAACAACAAAACCCACTACCAGCAATGAAGTCCAATTGGAATGTGACATCGTTTTCCAATTGGACTTCATTGCGAATAGTGGTTTTGTTGTTCTATTAATTATTATAACACGAATAACTTCGGAACGCGCCGTCGGATTCGAGTGCGGTTTTTTTCTTGAGAAAGGCCACATTGTAATCCCATCAAAAACATAAAATGTAAAAAAAATGCCAAGTCTCGCAACGCAGTTCTTCCACTACAAAAAGTTGTGAGATCTCATGTAAAACCAAGTCAGTTATATTAGTTAGTGTCTATGGAAGCACCCATTCAACAACTTTGTTATAAATTGTTATCTAATCAATTACCTATCAACATTTATAGTGACCGTATCAATATTAGACATCTTTATTTCTATAATAATTATAATTTCTTGGCAATTGCACGGCCAGTATTTTAATTAGTAGAATATGTTACCGTGCAACTGCCAAGTAATTATCTATATATTGTATAAAAATGAATCCCTATTTCCCTTGGTCATGCCATCACGTGAGTTACATATATTGATATGCAACCCCTGGAATCCGATGACAAACTGCTTAAGTTTCACGAAATTCAAGCCAAGCCCAAGCCGATGGCATGGTAAGCATTCCTAAAGTCTAGACAGATCTTAAATTACCCGACTTAGCTAAAAGCCTTTTTGTTCACATTAAGGTTCTCACCAGAAAATATGATTAGGTTGGCAAAATATGATAGGAAGCTTGGGTCGTGGAGAATTTAATAGAGGTGAGTCTGTCGCTGATCGTCCGGTTGTAAAGTTGCCTAAGAAACTGTCTTTAATATCTAAATATTGTAAAGTTGCCTAAGAAACTGTCTTTAAAATCTAAATTGTGTAAAGTTGCCTAAGAAACTGTCTTTGAAATCTAAATTGTGTAAAGTTGCCTAAGAAACTGTCTTTAAAATCAAAATTGTGTAAAATAAAAAAAAACTGTTTTTAAAATCTATATTGTGTAATACAAAAATAAACTGTTTTTAAAATCTAAATTGTGTAGAATAAAACGAAGTTGTTTTTAAAAATCTAAATTGTTTTTTTTTTTATTAATTAAAGAAGCAAATATTCACAAAATCTAACTGGCGCAGTCGGTGCT
This sequence comes from Machimus atricapillus, assembly GCA_933228815.1. Lineage (NCBI taxonomy): Eukaryota > Metazoa > Arthropoda > Insecta > Diptera > Asilidae > Machimus > Machimus atricapillus. Next base: position 11,848,451 of record OW121788.1, read on the forward strand.
GGCCCTATTCAATTAAATTAGGAGCCAAATAAGGAACTCAGTGTTTAAAATAAGTGCGATACGAAGCAATTCAAGCAAACATTTAGTGAGTTGCGAAGAAACGAACACGAATTAACACTGGAGAACAGGGAAAGAAGGAATCAAAGGAATCAAATTATTGATCGAAACCGAGAAATGGCCCAACCGGAGAACGACGAGGTACTGGGACGTTGCCTAGTGGCCCTAACGGAAATACTAAACAGGCAGACTCAACCACCATCATTAAGAAGAAATATAGAAAAGGATCTCCGATATCTACCAAACTTCGAAGGAAAACCTGGAACACTACCAGCATTCATAGCAGCAGTGGACAGGACTCTCACAGCCTATGGAGTACAGGCACCTCAGGCATACACTATCATCTATAATGAGAAGATCCTGGGACATGCAAAGAATTATTTGGAGACATCACCTCCGACTACATGGGAGGATTGCAAAGCCAAGCTGAAATTACAATATAAACCTTCTAAGGACCAGGGACGAATTATGCAAGAAATCAGTAGGCTAAAAGTGAGTACAATTGAAGAATTAGTGGATAAAGTAAGAAGATTTGTTATTGATATCTCAGAATGTGCAGTATTTAGCGAGTTCCAAACAGAAATTGTTAATCACCTTAGTAGTGTTAATTTTAAAAATAAAAGAAATTACGGCCGGTGCACTAGCATCAGAATTGCATAATAAATTTACATTAAAGGAAATTAGGGAAGTAATAAATAAATATATAGGACAAGACGAATATAACTTAAAGTGGCATAGACCATATCAAGTATCAAGAGAAAGAGATAATTTAAGACAAAATTACCCATATCAAAATTTTAATAATTCGCAAAATAATTCCTATGGTAATAATAATTTTCGACAAGACAGAAATACAAATTCAGGACAAGTAAGAAACACCAATAGCAGCAATTCAAGACAAACCCCACAGAATTCTGAACAAATACGAAACAATAATAATAATTCAGGACAAACACGACATACCAATTATAACGACAACTATAGACAACAAAACAATAGCAATTATAACTACAACTATAGACAACAAAACAGTAACAATTATAACGACAACTATAGACAACAAAATAATAACAATTATAGACGAAACAGACCAAACAATGACAATAATTTAACTAACCAACCTAGAGGTCAATCAGTTCAACAGAATAATACTAGCACAGCACAAGAACCAATGGAAGTAGATGCTTTAAGCACAAGAAATGAAAATGAAGTGAATCAATTAAACAATGAATTTTTTATCAATTAGCCTCGGAAACCAAGAAAATATATGTCATTTTAACGATAAACAATAAAAAATATGTGGCGTTAATCGACACAGGATCGACAATTAGTTTATTAAATTCAAAAACGATAACAGATAACATCTACGAAGATTTAGGAGAAAGAAATATAAAAATTAGCACTATTGAAGGGGAAGTTCAAAAAAAATACAGAACTAGTAAAAACAAAGTGTCCGGATGAATTTAAACAAGTAGACAATGCCAGAATGAGATGGGTTAAAATAAATTTAAATAAAACATACGATTTTTTGGTCGGTATGGATTGGATAGAAAAGAATGTAAAAATAATAGATATGGAGAAACAGGAAATCATATTAACTAATAACGTAAAACTACCTTTTCTTAATAAAACCATTCAGGAAGAAATTAATATGCTAGAGGAAAACGATCTAGGAAATATAAAATTAAATCATTTAAATGAGGAAGAAAAATCGGGAATATCGAAATTATTAGAAAAATATAAAACACTAATATTTAAGGAAGGCGATCAGTTAACGAATACGAAAAGCATAGTTCATGAAATAAGGACAACAACGACTGAACAAATCAATTCAAAACTTTGTCGCTATCCACCTCAACATGAAGCAGAGTTAAAAAAGCAGCTCGAGGACATCGAAAAGCAGGGTATTATAAGAAAAAGTAATAGTAAATATTCGTCACCAATATTCGTCATTCCAAAGAAGAGGGACAAGTCGGGAATTCAAAAATATCGGTTAGTAGTAGATTATCGAAAACTAAATCAGATCACAATAGACGACAAGTACCCACTTCCCAATATAGAAAGTATATTGGACAAGTTGGGGAAAGCCCAATATTTTAGTTCAATAGACCTAGCTAAAGGGTATCACCAGATATTAGTGGCTGAAAAGGATATAAAAAAAACTGCCTTTATATCACCCTTAGGCCCTTACGAGTTTGTCAGGATGCTTTGGGCTGAAAAATTCCCCTGCCACCTTTCAAAGGCTAATGAACGAGATTTTAAGGGAATATATCAACAAGATATGTGTCGTCTACTTAGACGATATTCTTATCTTCTCAACTACCCTAAACGAACACCTCAACTCTATAGAGAAAATCTTTAAACGTTTAAGAGAACATAATATAAAAATTCAGGCAGATAAATGCAATTTCATGGAGAAAGAGACCGAATTCCTAGGACATGTACTAACTACTCAGGGAATAAAACCTAACCCAAATAAATTAAACGCTGTAATGAAATTAGAAAAACCCAAGACAGACAAACAATTGAAAAGTTTTTTAGGAATGACAGGATATTATAGAAAATTCGTTAATGATTACGCCAAAGTAGCATATCCTCTAATAAAATATCTAAAGTAAGATATGAAAATAAATACTAAAGACCCTCAATACATCCAAGCTTTAGAAGAATTAATATTGTTATTAACATCTCATCCAATACTAAAATTTCCGGATTCTGAAAAACCATTTGTCGTTACAACAGATGTAAGTGATTATGCAATCGGAGCGGTTCTTTCCCAAGACGGTCATCCGATTTGTTACGTCTCACGAACATTAAATAATCACGAAAGGAACTATAGTGTAACAGACAAGAAGTTTTTAGCCATTGTGTATTCTGTAACCTACTTCAGACCTTATTTATATGGTCGAAAATGTAAAATCATTACCGACCATGCACCAATTAAATACCTCAATTCAAAATTTAAAGGTAAAGAATTTTCTCAAAGGAATCAAAGATGGATTCTAAAACTTCAACAGTATAACTTTGAAATTGACTACCTTCAGGGAAAAGAAAATAAAGTAGCAGACTTTCTTAGTAGATTAAAGGAAAGCCCAAATATTAATGATAGGAATAGCAGTGAATCCCATATGGACCTGTCTGACACTATACATTCGGTAAATGAACAACTCTTAGATCATATACATAGGTATTAAGGAGGAAATAATTAACAAATTCAAAACGCAGATAATTTTAACATATAATCCAGATAAAGAAGTAGAAGTTACATACGGAAGAAAAATTATAAAAATTAACCCTCAAGACGGAGAACAAGTAATCAAAGAAATATTAAAAAGACATATAAAATCAGGTCGTATAGGAATTTTTTCAGAGGTAGAAGACACAGATCAAATTATAAAATTTGTGAAAGCTACTAAAAGAGCTAGGGAAATGGAAAGCGAAGAACAATGTCATAGACAAATTTCCTTGTATCATACAAAAGAGTCACTCCATAGCGGAATTAATGAAACTTACAAAACTTTAAAAGACAAAATTTTCTATCCAAAATTACAAGGAATAAGTACAATTAATCATTAACAATTTTGAAAAATGCCAAGCGAGTAAATACGATCGAAATCCCATAAAACCGAAATTAAATATAACTCAAACACCAAGCAGTAAAAATGATATTATTCATCTGTATACCTTCCATTATAAAAAGCAAACCTTCATTACAATTATAGATAAATTAACGAAAATCGCTGTAGCTTATTTAATAAACGATAGAAATTGGGTAAAAAAAATTGCAATTTTAGAAGGATACATATCAACATTCGGTAAACCAAAAAATATCGTCATGGATAACGAGTTTAAGTCAGAACAAGTAAAAAGATTTTTGCAGGAAAAAGAGATAGAAGTCCATTGGTCAAAACCCAATAACCACACAGGAAACGCAGAAGTAGAAAGATTACACTCTACGCTAATAGAGAAAATACAAGCAATAGAAGACGACATATCACTGGAACAAAAAGTACAAAAAGCTATAGGTAATTATAATGATAGGTATCACACTACAATTGAAATCACTCCAAGAGAAGCAAATAATTTAGTAGACACAACTATATTGATAGAAAGATTGAATAAAAAGAAATTAAAATATATAACTAAACTAAATGAAAAGAAAGAAAATTATATAGAAAATAGAAAAGAAGGATTTATAAAAAATTACAAACGAGTTAGGCATAAAGATGAGCCGTATTTCAGAAAATATCCATTACAAAATATTCATGTATCCAATATTAAAAGAGCAACTAAATTTTCAGGTAATAATGATACTTCTAATAATGACAATAACGACAGTACAAGGGGGACTGCAGGTACATCCTATAAAGGAAGACAACGGGTACGTTAAAGTAAGAGTCAAACAAGTTGAAATCGCCAAGGAAACCGACACCATTCTACACATAATCGATCCAAGGGAGATAACAGATACTTTGGAAAAATTAGAACGGAATATAGAAAATTTAAAAGTCGAAGATCAACAGGCACTTTATACTGAAATTAAAATAATAAAAGCTAAATTGAGGACAATCCAAAATCCAATTAGAAAAAAAAGGGGTTTAATAAATATAGTGGGTGCAGCTAACAAATGGTTATTCGGAACGATGGACGACACAGACCGACAAGACATTACAGAACATTTACAGACTATAGACAAAAACAATCATCATGCCATACATAACTTAAATAAACAGATTAAAATAAACGAACAGTACAACAAAGCATTAGCCTACCTAAAACGGATAATCGAAAACGACAGACATAAAATTGTAGAATCAATAAATACAACTAGCGAAAATGTACGGGAGCTAAATTATAAAATTTTATATTTAGACCAAGAAACAAAACCTAGATACCTGGAAAACAAAATAAACCAAATTTTAGACAATATAATGGCAACAAAAAATAATATTATACATCCTAGTATGCTAACATTGGAAGAATTAAACACAAAGCAGATCGATTTTCATAAAATAAAATTATTAAGAGCAGGTGTTATGAGATATGAGAACAACCTTTTGATTTTTGCAATTAAAATTCCGAAAAGTTATATACTAAAAGAAGTACAATTAATTAATCCAATACCAAATTCAGAAAAGTTGGAAATAGACGAACCTCAGGAAGTCATACTAGAAATAAATAATAAAATATATCATTATGAAGAAGGAATACCTTTAAAAGATTTAATATTAAGCAAGAATTGTATTGTCCAAAAGAATTGTAAACTAAAATATAACAATGTTACAACCATAGAAGAAATAGATAACGAGACTATTTTAGTAAAAAATATGTATGAAGAAGTTTTGACACAAAATTACGATAAAAGAATACTGACATTGACTGGAAACTACTTGATTAATTTTAATAATTGTTCTTTGGGAATAAAAGATAAAAGATTTCATAACAAGAAAACTTTATTTTTGATAAATTCTATTATCCTTCTGGAGAAGTTAAACAAAATTTCACAAAACCAATAAATTTTGATAAAATTGCTTTAGAGAATTTCTATCTATTGTACATATATAAAAATCAATTGCTGTTCGTTAGTCTCGCTAAAACTCGAGAACGGCTGGACTGATTTGGCTAATTTTGGTTTTGAATTATTTATGGAAGTCCAGGGAAGGTTTAAAAGGTGAGTAAATATGAAGAAAATGCTTGGAATATAGTAAAAAAAACAATTTCGCTCTCTATATATGTATATAAAAATGAATCCCTTGGTCACGCCATCACGCGTGAACGGTTGGACCGATTTCGCTAATTCTTTCACCGTTGGGAAGCTACACTATTCCCGGGTGACATAAGGCTATTTTTTATTGGGGGGTTTCAAAATGGCGGAACCAAGATGGCGGTCGAAAATTGTAAATATGAAGGGATTGCCATGAAAATTAGTATTCGGGGGTTTCGGATCTCCTGATTGCGAATCTATGCTCGAAATTTGGAAATTCAAGATGGCGGATCCAATATGGCGACCAACAATTTTCAAACTTCAACGAATTTAAGTGAAAGTTAGTATTACGGGTATTTTGATACTACTAATTTCGAATCTACTAACAAAATTTGGAAATTCAAAATGGCGGACCCAATAAATTTATTACACAAACACGCCTTAAAAGTTGGTCCCATTATTGTCATTTTTTAAGTGAAGGCACTACACATCCCGACTTAAAATTTAGGGTACTTTTTACTCACGGGTTTCAAAATGGCGGACCCAAGATGGCGGCCAAAAATTGTAAATATTAAGTGTTTTCCATGAAAATTAGTATTTGCGGGATTTTGGAGGTGCTAATTGCGAATCTAAGCTCGAAATTTGGAAATTCAAGATGGCGAATCCAATATGGCGTCCAACAATTTTCGAACTTCAACGAATTTAAGCAAAATTTAGTACTATGGGTATTTTGATATCACTAATTTCGAATCTACTATTAAAATTTGGAAATTCAAAATGGCGGACCCAATATACCGACCATAAGTCATAAAATTTTTTACGAAAGTCGAGCATTTCAAGGATCTTTAATTAAGTAGTACTTATAATATAATGGGTGAAACCGGGTAACCCAGCTATACATACAGTGTTGTGCAAGACCTAAGCAACTTTTGCAATATAGTTATTCAAATTCATGTACTTTTATTTTCACAGCATTTAAGAAAAATCATAATATATTTATTCATACTAGACATTGTGAACTAATGATTAAAAAAAATTTAATTTAAAGCAATAAAAATAAAATTAGTATAAAAAAAACCTCTTTTCTAAATGCTTCTTTGTAAGCATAGATTTTTTCAGTGATGAATAGCTTTCTAAATCATTTTCTATAGCACGTCTTCGTATACTGTGCTGGGAGCTATCCTTAAATTTTAAATTTAATGTCTCTACAATCTCTCCCGAGGAAATGAACGGATTTTTTTTAATCAAACTGCATATTTGTCTGTCCGTTCGAACCGATGTTTTACGAGGTCGTCCAACAACATTCAAGTTATTAACAGTTCCATTAAGTTTATACTTTTTTATTAATCGCGAAATCATTGATTTATTAATTTTGTACTTTTTTGCAATAGATATTTGCGATTCACCGTTATTGTAATCTGCTATTATCCTTAATTTGAAGTTTTTATCGTATTTACAACGCTGCATAATGATTGCCAAAATTACACACTAACAACACTTTTCAACTGCCACAAAATAACTGAAAAATATTTGCCTGTTTCAAATGAACATCATGCAGAAGAAAAAATACCGTTAATTCTCAGAAAACAAATAAAAAATACATTAAGTTAGAAAAGTTGCTTAGGTTTTGCACAGCAAATTTTAGGGAATATTTTTCTTTTGTTTTTTTTTATATTGTTAATGGAGTTTTATTTAATATTTAAATTTATATTGTTCATTTTCATGTTATATTGTTCACGATATCCAGTATGAATAAATATATTTTGATTTTTCTTAAATGCTGTGAAAATAAAAGTTCATGAATTTGAGTAACTATATTGCAAAAGTTGCTTAGGTTTTGCACAACACTGTATATGTAATAAAAAAAGAGTCACCAAAATCGGACTACTCTGTAAAGCGAGCGGGCGAAAGCCGCGACGGGTGCGAACGTTAAAATGAAGCCGTTTCGCATATTCTTCGCGGGCTCGCGCTTTGTTCCCCGATTTTGAAACAACAGTCAGTATGTTCCATACGTAAAAATGGACCGCTTGGCAAACTTTGCATGCGGTAAGGAATTATTTCATTAATTTCAGCATTTTTTAATTCTTTTTCTTCGCTTTCCGCTGGTGCCGATGAATCTGGATTGGTTGTGACCTCTGGACTTACTGTTGGAGCTCCAGTAGATCCAGCAGGAGAGCTTCCTGTGGGAGCCTCTGTTGGCGCCGATGTAGGTTCTGATGTTGGAGGGGACGTAGGGGGCTGTGTTGACGCCCCGGTGGGAGTAGATGAAGGAGGAGTTGTGGGGGTGTCCGTGGGAGTAGATGAAGGAGGAGTTGAGGGGGTGTCCGTGGGAGAAGATGAAGGAGGAGTTGAGGGGGTCTCCGTGTGAGAAGATGAAGGAGGAGTTGTGGCGGTGTCCGTGGGAGTACATGAAGGAGGAGTTGAGGGGTTGTCCGTGGGAGTAGATGAAGGAGGAGTTGTGGGGGTGTCCGTGGGAGAAGATGGAGGAGGAGTTGTGGGGGTGTCCGTGGGAGTAGATGAAGGAGGAGTTGTGGGGGTGTCCGTGGGAGTAGATGAAGGAGGAGTTGTGGGGGTGTCCGTGGGAGAAGATGAAGGAGGAGTTGAGGGGGTGTCCGTGGGAGAATATGAAGGAGGAGTTGAGGGGGTGTCCGTGGGAGTAGATGAAGGAGGAGTTGAGGGGGTGTCCGTGGGAGCAGATGAAGGAGGAGTTGTGGGGGTGTCCGTGGGAGAAGATGAAGGAGGAGTTGAGGGGGTGTCCGTGTGAGAAGATGAAGGAGGAGTTGTGGGGGTGTCCGTGGGAGTACATGAAGGAGGAGTTGTGGGGGTGTCCGTGGGAGTAGATGAAGGAGGAGTTGTGGGGGTGTCCGTGGGAGAAGATGAAGGAGGAGTTGAGGGGGTGTCCGTGGGAGAAGATGAAGGAGGAGTTGAGGGGGTGTCCGTGGGAGTAGATGAAGGAGGAGTTGAGGGGGTGTCCGTGGGAGTAGATGAAGGAGGAGTTGAGGGGGTGTCCGTGGGAGTAGATGAAGGAGGAGTTGAGGGGTTTCCGTGGGAGTAGATGAAGGAGGAGTTGAGGGGATTTCCGTGGTGTATATGCCGACTTTGCCACGCGTGAACGGCTGGACCGATTTCGCTAATTCTTTTTTTGTTGTGTTTGATATTGTCAGGAGAAGGTTGTTATGAAAGAAAATTGAGAAAATTGCGCGGAAAATTGGTCCAGGGTTCAACTCCTGCTCGGGCAAAATCACTTTTTTTCATTTTGTACACCGGGTAACATAACTTGAGAACGACTACCGATTTCATTCATCTTTTTTTTTTAAGTTTTCTAATACTTTGTAGAAGCTTCTTACGGAAAGAAAAGTTAAGCAATTAAATAAACATAAAATAAATCCTAAATACTCAGTACTAAGAACCACACAAGATAATTTTATCACAAGTAAAATTGTTTGACGCCCTGCGAAATTGGCACGGGTCAGCTAGTAATTATTATAGAAATAAAGATGTCTAATTTTGATACGGTCACTATAAATGTTGATAGGTAATTGATTAGATAACAATTTATAACAAAGTTGTTGAATAGGTGCTTCCATAGACACTAACTAATATAACTGACTTGGTTTTACATAAGATCTCACAACTTTATACGGCAGAAGAACTGCGTTGCGAGACTTGGCATTTTTTTACATTTTATGTTTTTGATCGGATCTCATTTCTTATTGTTAGGTAATCCTCCTTTCTTTTTTCTCGGGTAATATATCTTGTCCGTCAGCTACTGATTTTCTTAAAGTCCTCTCCCTGTCTCTATTGATTTTTCTCAGATGCTTTGATGTATTTTTCATTTACTATAATGAAATTTCGGGAGTTTTCTTTTTTTCCTTCCTCTATGGGCGTAACGCTAACTAAAATTCAAAATTTGAACAAACTAATCGACTTGGCGGGGGCACTACCGTGCCCCCAGAACGATTCATAGCCTACTACATTCATCCTTTCAAATTTCAATCGTGGCCAGTTGCAAACCTGAGTACAAGCGCATGCGTAATTTTTTGAATGAACCTAATTTTTAACAAAATGATTATTTTTCATTAAATATAATTAAATTTCGGGATTTTTCAGTTTTTACTTCCTTTGTAGGCTAAACAATAACTATGTTCAAAATTTGGAGCTTGTGGGTCTGCTAGAAGTACCTTAGAATTTTGATGATCGGTGAGTCAGTGACAAAATTAAAGAACTTTGACCAGCGATAATTCGTAAACTAATGGTTCAAATTTAATGTAATTTAGAAATATACCTAGCTATGTAATGCCCTCTTGGTCACTGAAAATTTAGGCTTCTATTTTTTTCCGCAACGAAGTTACAGGGGGTCGAAAATGGCCCGAATGGCTTCGAGAAAAAGATGTTACGGCCGTGCGTCGACTTGGCGGGGGCACTGCCGTGCCCCCAGATTATGTCTTTTTTCATTATTCCCAGTTATTCAAGAGCATAATAAAATAACATTATACATATTTTAATTAAAACTTTCCGCATCCGTGAACCTACCAAATATAATAGTATCGCTTCCATACGAAACAGATTTTTTTTCACGTCCGCCTTAACATCCGCAAATATACACCTATGTAAACAAAGAAAAATCTTTTAATAAAGCCTGAAAGCACTTATTAGCCCAATCGTCGAGTTTCATTCCATTTAATTTAATTTACTCAAATTATTAGAACGATTTCAAATGAAATCCCTGTTGAATTAAAAGAAAATAAATTTTGGATAGAAATAATTTGAAAGGTAATATACCTTCAAATCCTCAGGGAAAAAGCGAAATGCTTTCAAGAATCACCCCACTGCCTTATAACTTATGTATTTTTGGAAAATATATTACAGATTTTATCGAAAAGCTTTGAAGTGTGACGACATTTTACGCTTGACCATAATCCTATGGAATTTTCGACCACATTCTTCTTTATTTTATCTCTCTGTCTGAAGGCTTCTTTGGAGGATTCTCAATTTAATTACCAATTCAGCGACTTTAATGCTATGCTTTTAATATATGTATTCATATAATTTCATGAAATGCTGTAAAAGGTAAGACACTAGTCTTTTACGTTTCAATAATTGGTAGAATATTGTGTTTAATATGAAGGAAATCTTTATGCATGCACACTTAAATTATTTAAAAATCCAAAATGAATTAGCAGATTTATTCACTTGAACAAATTAGCTGTGTTTTTTTCACCCATTGTGTCACAACCAAAAATGCTGAATCAAATCGCAGCATATGAACGCGCGGGGTAAATGAATCTTGCTTGTTTTAATTCTTTTGTAGTTGAATTGTGAATCTTTATTTTGTTGATTGTACAGGCCAAGCAAAATCTATGTATATCTATACAAATTATAAAACAAAGTCCACCCGCCGCGTCTGTCTGTCTGTCTGTCTGCACTCGATAAACTCTGTTAAATAAAACGCAGTTGTCCAACACAAATTTCACTTTATTACTGTTAGATATTGAACTTTAAGTACATACATATATGCTTTTGTACTCTCTGCTACCATATGTATCTACCATGTATATGTATGTGTGAACGATCACGCACTTCGTGCAGTAAGCTTGCACAGCTGCAAGTTAGTCGAGAGCTGCTGTCTGAATTGTGCGGATCAATGAGCAAGGAGCTCTACCTCAAAATGTAACTCTGTAAATGAAATCTATATATACTCGTATATAAAAATGAATCCCTATTTCCCTTGTTCATGCCATCACGCGAGGTACATTGCAAGCAGAGGAAATAGTTGAGAAATATTCGGCAACAGAATAATGCGATCATATATCATATTATCATTTTTCGTTTTCATCTTAATTGCTGTCCACGTAAATTTTATCACGTTCTAGACAGAGCGAAGTTTAGCAAGTGTCAAATTCTGATGCATCCACTGTTCCCACGAAGCGACGCTGCTTGCATCGGATTTCCTGCAATGTAACGCTTCGCCCCGAGCTTAGATCTTTTAAGTAAGAAACTTTTGTAGTTAGTTCGCTGTAAACTCTCGACCAAAGTCGATCATTGAGAATAAAGTAACTTAAAATCAAATTAAAGTTTTTTTTATTCCTAAAATGCAATAAGCATATATCTCGCGTGAACGGCTGGACCGATTTCGCTAATACTGTTTTTCAGGGGCGGCTCTACCTTAGGGGCTAGTGGGGCTTAGCCCCACCATAAATTTCTCAAACGAAATTGTATTGAAAATTCATATTTATCGTTGATGCATTTTGCTTCTCAAATGAGCGACTTTTTTATCATCGACTGTAATCGAGTCATTTTGCAAGTCAGAAATATCTCTTCTCCGCTACAGGAGCCAAGCAGTTGATATTTAGCAAAGAATATTGAACCTTGTTACAAAGAATGTTCACTCTAATTCTGCGACGCAATTTACCCCCACCATGGACAATTTTCAGAAAATTACAACAACAAAATGCCCATTAGCCGAAAAGAAAAATTCGCCGTGTTTGTTCCAAGTCCGAATCCCCATTTAAATCGCCTAATAATGAACAAGGACGACAATAGGGAGAAGTGCGGCAAACACCATGAAGCGAGAGTTCACCTATTACGGAGCGCTCCTGCTCAAGCATCAAAGACTATGGAACCTACGTTACAAAAACTGTTCACTCCTGCAATTTAGATTTTCAGTTTTTGTGACCTTGGTACCGTTATTCCTCCCAACCCCACGATTTTGCTAGAAGTCGATAGCATGCTCAAGCATTGTGGTGGAAACGAGAGAAACAATGCAGAGGAATTTCGAGAAATTGATACAGAGCTACAGGGTGCCGACTGCCGTACACTTAAAACTAAATTAAAACGTTCATAAATAAAAAAGTAAACCTGTTTTATAATTGGTCTCTTATTTCAAAACATCAGTTTTAATGCCACTATACATTTCACCACAAAATATTATAATTTTAAAAAGCTTAGTCGTAATTTCACAAATTATAAAGAACTTCTCTTAAAACACAATCAGAATTAATCACCCTGTCCTTTGAAGCAAACGGATTACCCGTGCGAGCCGGCATACAATCGCATTTGATTTAGCATTCGCATCGCATAAGAAAAACCCATGGTGAAAAAACGTAAACAAACTTATATGTGAACCCCTTCAATGTGTGAGGCAGGCATTCGAATTCCGGTATTTCCTATCTGAAAAGCACGGCCGGCTCGCCACCAACACAATGACATGAAAAAGCATTCGCCTCCGGCCCGCAAAGTAATAGGTGAACTCTTGTTTCATAGTGTTTGTCGGCATTTGTGACTGCTGCCGTCTTTCTTGCTTATTAGGCGATTTAAATGGGAATTCGGACTTGGAACAAACACGCGAATTTTTCTTTTCGGCTAATGGGCGTTTTGTTGTTGTAATTTTCTGAAAATTGTCCATGGTGGGGGTAAATTGCGTCGCAGAAATAGAGTGGACATTCTTTGTAACAAGGTTCAATATTCTTTGTCAAGCATTGCATTTTGTGAGACTGTGTTGGTGCGAGGGCGCCCGTGCTTTTCGAATAGGAACAGGCAAAACGAAACTGCCGGACCCACACATTGAAGGGGTACACGGATTCGGTTGTTTACGTTTTTTCACCATAGGATTTCTTAGGCGCTCCTGCTCAGTACAGGAAGCAAATGCGCTTGTATGGTGAGGCGCTCTTGCGATCGGTTTGACAGGGTGCTTCTTTTGGTTGGATTTTCATACTTCCTCTGCAAATCCTGACACCCTGTAACACTGTACCGATTTCTTCAGATTCCAAGCCCCGCCTCTGAATTTTTCTTCTCTCTTCGACCAAAGTGCTTAAGCAGTGTATCATCCTCTAGCAAAATCGTGGAGTTGGGAGGAATAACGGTACCAAGGTCAAAAAAAGATAAGATCTAAATTGCAGGAGTGAACAGTCTTTGTAACGAAGGTTCCATAGTCTTTGATATTTAGCTAATTTGTACTATGCAATCAAGAGAACATCGCATATTCCATGCAGGTACAATAAGAAAGGGCTAAAGAGATCGAGCCCCAAGCCAACAAATTGTCGAGGGTTAAGGGAATAATAAATAAGCGAGAACAAAGCTGCTTGGTCTTTTTCTCTTGATAACTTTCTCTTCCTTTCCGTTGCATTTCCCTGCGTGCGGGGCTGAAACTAAATCAGCCCTGCTGTGCGATGACAGCCAAATATGCTTCTCTCTTAGAAAATTGTTGGTTTTATTTCTCTTCTGGCTCAATGTGTTAAGCGCGAGGGGCTAAAATTTTCTAGCCCCGCGAAATGAGTGGTTTTAAATATGTGCACTCTGATATCCCCTAACACATTGTTACCTATTTGGCGTGCACAGATAGCTGGGAAATACTCAGTTTGGGGCTAACATGAGTTAGCCCCGAAGGTAATTGAGTGGAGTGGATGAGTGGAATGGGGCTAAGATGAGTGTAGCCCCGAAGGAAAATGCGAGTGGAAAATATTTCAACTCATATGCATATGGAAACAAAGTGTAAGGCTTTGTGTTTGATATCGTAGGTGGGAGTTCCCACAAATTTTTAACAGTGTGAGGAAAAAAATTCGCCCCTTTATGTATTATGTGTTGTTGTAACACTTTATTTTGTTGTTTGTTTGTCTCTTTTTTTTTCTTAAATAGTAATTATATTATAATTTATTTATTATTCATTTATTATAAATGAAAAAGTATTTTGTTTTTATAAGTGGAATAGGCCTAAAAGGAACTACAAATAAATATAATTCCTATAATCTACTATAAGGGATTCCGTATTTTCTAATTTTAACACTTTCCCGTGAAATGTAAAATTCCTTTTTAAGGGAAACCGAACACTTCAATTTGGTTAACGCTCTGATTGCGGTACCTCTTGGGTAGAGCGGAAACCTGCAGGAGTTCATTAAATAACCTTAGGTCTTTTTCAGTAGTTAGCCCCACCAAAGAAAACTTCCACGAGCCGCCACTGCTGTTTTTGTTGTGTTTGTTATTGTCAGGAGAAGGATCTTATGACAGAAAAAATTAAGAAAATTGCGCGGAAAATTGGAAAATTTCAGAAAACTGTTAACGAGCTCAGTCGATTCGGTAGAGCGTTGAACTTTTAATCCAACGGTCCGGGGTTCAAATCCTGCTCGGGCAGAATAACTTTTTTTCATTTTTTACACCGGGTAACATAACTTGAGAACGACTTTACCGATTTCATTTATCTTTTTTTTTTTTTTTCTAATACTTTAATTGATTGTGTAGCATTTGCACTTCTTTTCTCCCGATCGGGCCTACCGACGTACTCGGAAAACTTGAGGCACTGCAGCTTGAATGCGGTAAGGAATTATTTCATTAATTTCAGCATTTTTTAATTCTTTTTCTTCGCTTTCCGCTGGTGCCGATGAATCTGGATTGGTTGTGACCTCTGGACTTACTGTAGGAGCTCCAGTAGATCCAGCAGGAGAGCTTCCTGTGGGAGCCTCTGTTGGCGCCGATGTAGGTTCTGATGTTGGAGGGGACGTAGGGGGCTGTGTTGGCGCCCCGGTGTCCGTGGGAGTAGATGAAGGAGCAGTTGTGAGGGTGTCCGTGGGAGTAGATGAAGGAGGAGTTTTGGGGGTGTCCGTGGGAGTAGATGAAGGAGGAGTTGTGGGGGTCTCCGTGAAAGAAGATGAAGGAGGAGTTGAGGGGGTGTCCGTGGGAGTAGATGAAGGAGGAGTTGAGGGGGTGTCCGTAGGAGTAGATGAAGGAGGAGTTTAGGGGGTGTCCGTGGGAGTAGATGAAGGAGGAGTTGTGGGAGTGTCCGTGGGAGTAGATGAAGCAGGAGTTGTGGGGGTGTCCGTGGGAGAAGATGAAGGAGCAGTTGAAGGGGGTATCCGTGGGAGTTGATGAAGGAGGAGTTGAGGGGATTTCCGTGGTGTATATGCCGACTTTGCCACGCGTGCACGCTGGACCGATTTCGCTAATTCTTTTTTTTTGTGTTTGTTATTATCAGGAGAAGGTTCTTATGAAAGAAAAAATTAAGAAAATTGCGCGGAAAATTGGTCCAGGGTTCAACTCCTGCTCGGGCAAAATTTTTTTCATTTTGTACACCGCGTAACATAACTTGAGAACGACTTTACCGATTTCATTCATCTTTTTTTTTTAAGTTTTCTAATACTTTGTAGAAGGTTCTTACGGAAAGAAAAGTTAAGCAATAAAATAAACATAAAATAAATCCTAAATACTCAGTACTAAGAACCACACAAGATAATTTCATCACAAGTAAAAATGTTTGACGCCCTGCGAAGTGGGCACGGGTCAGCTAGTGTGAAATATATATGTATAGTCTTGTGAAACCAAATGGAAGTTTAATATAAACTAAAACATCAGTTCCACGTCAAATTCCACCTTTTTCCAACATGGTAGCAGAGCGTGGTTACGATTAATTAAGTTGGAAGGTGTGCACGTTTTTTTTTCTTGCAGAAGAAGTTACCTAAAGGCAACCATTTTTCTGTGGAGTTTTTCTTGCAGAAGAAATTATCAAAAAGGCAACCATTTTTGTGTGGAGTTGAACACGTGTTTGTGGAGTGAAAAAAAGTAACATTTTTTTTCTCGTTTGTGACTTTTTAATTATTACAAGGAGTAATAACTAACATTTTTATTCGTGGAGCTAAATTTAATTATTACAAGAAGTAATAACTAACCTTTTTTCTTCGTGAAACTGAATTTAATTATTGCAAGGAGTAAAAACTAACATTTCTTTTCGTGGAACTGAACCCGTGTTTGCGACTTTAATTATTACAAGGCGTAATAACAGTAACTTTTAACCTTTTTTCTTTCGTGGAACTGAACTCGTGTTTGTGACTACAAAATGCAGTCGCTTGTAAAGTGTGATGATGTCGTAATACCTATCTTCGTCCGCGCTGACTACAATCATTGGAAAAAGCGCATATTAAAATTTCTAGAACTAAAAAAATGCAAAAACGCAGTTGTTCGAGAAAAAACGGAGAATGATAAAGCAGACGAATGGGCCCTCATGGAAATTAAGGCACACAATATTATAATGGTGCAATTTCGAATCGGCAATTCGAATTCGTGAGTGAGCTAGAAACGCCGCGTCAAATATTGGAAAAGTTCGACGAAATGTATGAAAATAAATCTACGGCTCTTCAAATTTTGCATCGAAATGAGATTGAGAATATTAAGCTGGACGGTTTCTCAAGCGTTGACGAATTTTGCAATGCATTTGAGAGAGGCTTTAATAACCTCAGGGCTGCAGGAGCTGCCGTTAAAGAAGAAGAAAAGCTTAACTATATGCTTAAAGCTTTGCCATCGTCATACAGCCATATTGGTGATCTCATCGATGTATTGCCGGCAAAGGACAGAACGTGTGAATACCTGCGACAAAAAATCAGACTTAAATCAATTTGCCCGGGCAACAACGCAGGCACAAATGGTCAAATGTCAAAATCAAACGTGTTTGTGGCTTCGCATGGGTCGAGCTCTGGAGGTGAAAACCGCAAGTATCCAATCCAGTGCTTCAGATGTAAGGAGTTTGGTCTTCCGAAGAAGTTTTGTAAAAACAACCCAGTTGGTCTTGGTCGAGGAAATCAAAACATATATCAGCACAACACACATCAGCAACGGGGAAGAGGTGATATGAATTATGAAAACATAAATTTAAATGTAAACAATAATAATAAAATATGTAACGATGCTAGCGAGGTTATTTGGCTGCTCGATAGCGGCTGTACCGACCACATAATAAATAACGACCAATATTTTAAAACATATGAAAACTTGAAGATACCCGTTGAGGTTAAAATTGGTGATGGTCGTACGTTACAGGCAACTAAAGTTGGTACAGTAAAAGCAAATTTTCTTGCATTTGACAAGAAATCAGATATCACAATTAAAAATGTCTATTTTGTAAATGACATGTCTCAAAATTATGCTCAGATAGGGGGATCAAAGATATTAGACTGGATATAATTTAGTTTAGGAGAAGGTCGCGCAGAAGTGAAAGGCTTGGATCTCAACCGTAGACTGACTTTATTCTTAAATGATACGCTTACAGCGGTAAAAAAGGAATAGACTAAATTAAGAGTTGCCAGGTTAATTCTTCTGGATTTTCAACATCCTCCGGGGGGCGAGCTGCAATCGGACGTAGGCGTAGGTCGTTGCTCACTCAGCTCCAAGGGGTATAAATATTGAATGGGTCTCCTCAGCGATGAACCGTCATGAAATCGAACCTCGCAAGCTCTTATCCTGCCATCACGTCCGGGAAAGCTCTTCTGAACGACGGCTAGTTTCCAATTCACTCTCTTCAAACGTTCATCATGGACCACGACAACATCTCCCTCCCTTAAGTTCGATTCGGAAAAGTTCTGTGAATGATGAAATGATCGTAACTGCTGAACGTACTCAACTCGCCAGCGTCTCCAAAACGAACTAACAAGTTTCAAGCGTTTCTTCCACATATCCCGAAAGCCACTGGATTCGGAAAGTGAAGCCTGCTGATCGTCAATGACGGGTGGAACTAAACTTGGGGCTTGCAAAAAATGAGACGGAGTTAAGGTATTCAAATCCGAAGGGTCGTCCCCCATATACGTGAGGGGCCGATTATTTATTACTGCCTCAGCTTCGGTTATAATGGTGTACAGCTCTTCAGAAGTGATCGTGGCTCGCGCAATAGACAACTTCAAAACTCTTTTCACGCTTCGAACCAATCGCTCCCAAAATCCCCCCCACCATGGGGCACGCTCCTCTATAAATTTCCAGGATATACCCCGATTGGTAACATATCCTTGCATCTCCTCGGCATATATAATATTGACCAAAACTCTTAATTCCTTAGATGCTCGCTTAAAAGTTCGGGCATTGTCTGAAATTATTAACTTAGGTACACCTCTTCTAGCGAAGAAACGCCTCAAAGCCAACAAGCAGCTCTCCACAGTCAGATTAGGCACCAGCTCCAAATGAATGGCACGAACGGCAGAGCAAGTCAGCAGCATGATGTAAACTTTGTTGGTTCCAGAGCCCTCTAAAGATCTCACGAATAATGGACCAGCGAAGTCTATGCCTGTAGTTTCAAATGGTTTCGATGACACGAGACGATCTCGGGGTAGTGGAGCGTAGGGTTGCTGGGCGGCCTTTCCAAATAAACGCTTACAGACCTTGCATTCCTTCACGATGCCCTTTACCAACTGGCGACAGCGCGGTATCCAAAATTGCTCGCGAAGTCTACATAAAACTACGCTGACGCCTCCATGTAATGTACGTTGATGCATATCTCGGACGATTAGTTTAGTTAAATGTTCGTTTTTAGGTAGAATTGCAGGAAAAGCGGTTTCGTATTCAATATTCATAAATTGCAGACGACTACCCACTCGCAGAATCTTAGGCAGGCCGCACACTGAGTATTCAAAAGCAGTACGCATGCAATGCATTTTTGTGCTTCATTCATAAAGCATTTGAATGAAGCATGTGAAGTTGCACATTGGGACTTCATATGTACATCATCTATACATAGCAGCTGGAAGGGAAACTTTAAACTACCGAGACCCAAAACCAAAGTGGGTGGAATTTGTGTTTTTTTTAAATAAATTTGTTAATTAAATATATTATCTTCAGAATCGGATGATTGGGTAGTACTTGGTGCAGCTTATAAGCTTTTGAAAAAGAAAAAAAGAAACGAATATGGATAAACCTTGAGAAATTATTTCGTAAAATGGTATACGATTACTGAAATTAATTTGTAAATAAGAATGTGCATGGTTTGCTATGAAATTCTTATAAATCCTTTGCTACAAAATCCTATGAATGACTAAAATGCATTATCGAAGCTGAGCATGTTCAGCTCTATACAGCATGAATAATTCTTGACGATTGCATGATTTATACTTGCAGCTAGCGTGCAGTTTCAATGTGCGGATGCTCATTTGAATACAAGTGCGCTGCTTATATGATGCCTCTATGATGCAAGAAAACTGCATGCGTACCGCATTTGAATACTCAGTGTGCGGCCTACCTTATAATCATCCAAATAGGGCCTTAAAGTCAATATAGCTGAATTCGTTGGAATAGGCTTCCCGTTTTCAAGAGCCTCTATTTCAGCTCGATAATGCTGTCGTTGAATGTAGCATATCCAATATCGTTCGGCTAGGGCTAATTCAGCACCTACAAGAAATTTATTGTTGGTTATATATATGCGGCGACAACGCTTACCAAATCGCTGAACAGATGCAGTGAGTCGTAGAATTTGGATGTAGGAGCCATATCTTTCTACGTCTATTATCGGTGCAGAGTTTTTAAATTCAGATGGCTGCTCTGCAACTTGTTGGAACGCTGTTAACGACAAAGTGTTGCTGATTTCAATATCAGAACGGCAACTTGGCCACTCTGAAGAGTCTCTAGTAAGCCACGAAGGACCATGAATCCAATCCTCGGAGATAGCAAGGTTTTTTCCGAAGGAAGATTTCGTTAAATAGTCAGCCGGATTCAGCTCTCCCGGACAGTGTTTCCAGTCGCTGACGGGCCCATGTTGTCTGATCTCGTTCACTCTTTTGGCAACGTATACATTCCATCGTCGGATGTCTCCGCAAATCCAATGAAGAGCATTTTTGAGTCAGTCCAAAGAAATACTCTTTCATATTCAATATTAACCTCCTTTGATACATAATCTCGTAAACGTGAAGCGATAAGAGCAGCTGTAAGTTCAAGCTTGGGAAGGGTTAGATTAGGGTCGGTTCCAGTTTTCAACGGCGAAATCCTGTTCTTAGAGCATACGAATTTCAGTACGACATCTTCACCCTGTTGTATTCGCAGGTAAGCCACTGCACCGTAAGCAGACGGGCTGGCGTCAGCGAAAATATGTAGATGGTAGGAGCAGGTTCCGCTTGAAGCTCTGACATGCCTGGGAATAACTATTTCCTTCAGCGATTCGAATTCTTTTCGGCATTTCTGCCAAACCTTGAGCAACTCAGTTGGCACGACTTCATCCCATGGCATCTTCAAACGCCACAGCTCTTGAAAAAGAATCTTCAGCTTAACCACAAATGGGCCTAATATACCCAGTGGATCGAATATTCGGGCCATCAACTGCAGAATGTTTCGCTTTGTTGCAGCCACGCCTATTTGCAACATAAGCTGCCCAGCCTCTCGCAAATCCACCGCCAACTCGTCCGCCAAACAATACCAAATAATACCGAGCACCTTTTGCACAGCGACCGGTTCAGTATCCTCGGCTATTTGGGTGCGAAGGCTTGGAAGGTTCGTATTCCACTTTCGAATATTCATTGAGGCTCGCTGCATAATGACCGGCGCTGTTTGGTATATTTTATCCACGAGTTCCTTATCATCAATGCTAATAACTAGATCGTCCACATAAAAGGACTTCTTCAATAACTCGCATACCTCCGGATGCCCAGCACTTTCCTCTTCGAACAGCTTCTGCAAAACTGCCCCCAAGAGAAACGGACTACACTTAACCCCAAATGTGACCCGTGTCATTCTATATTCCTTAATGGAGGGCAAATTATCTAGAGATCGAACTCGTTCAGAAAACCAAAAGAATCTATGTGTGTCTCGATCTTCGTGGCGAAGCGATATTTGCAAAAAAGCTTTTTCTATATCGGCGACCAGAACAATCTTTCCAGCTCGAAAATTAAGCAAAATCGTTAATATGTCTGGAAGCAGATTCGGACCAGCATCAAGCTGATCATTTAAAGAAGCACATTCAGCGGACCGGGCAGAACCATCAAATACAATTCGTAATTTCGTTGTTACCTTGTCAGCGCCCTCCGCAAACCCTGAATTAATCAGCTCCAGCATAGCTGCATCATATTCCATCAGACGCAGTGGTTTACGGGACATCCTTCTAATTAGACTCCACAAACGTTGATAAGCACCTTCACGATAATCATTAAGAGGTGTATCAGATTTACACCACAACAGAGATGCCTCATATCTGTTTCCAGAGTGTCGAATGAATCGGTTTATGTCCATATTCTCAGCGTCACGAGTTAAGCCAGATATGCCCAACGCTTCTAGGCTCCACATTTTGCTTATAACCGCCTCAAGTGGATCGGGCAGATCCTGTGCCGAAGAAAACATCGTTGCTACATCAATACAGCTGCGAAATTCGTCTGACTCGGGGCCCTGAACAGTCCACCCGAGCCTAGTATGTACCGCTGTTAGGTCGTTCGTGATTCTCCGGAATTCCCCTGAAACAATTCTCCAATAATAGTCGGACCCAATGAGCATAGATATGCCGTCAACTGGTTGGCCGCAACTTCGAGTATCCGCAAGTGCAAATCCAGAAAGCTCCTTACTTGATGAATCAGGTACCGGCAGAGTGTCTAAGCAAATCTCAGGCACACCGACTACAATTATGGGAACAATTTGACCATCATGTATACTTCGAATATGTACCTTAAAACAGTTACAAGTTCGCGCCGGTGTCCTTTCTGACGAGCCAAAAGGTAAAATCCGTATACGTACAGTGCTCACAATCGGTAAATCTAACTGTTGAGCCACGCTGTTTCTTATGTACGAACGCTGACTACCACCGTCCAAGACAATCCGAACGAGAAGCTGTGCTGACGAAGAGGGTGACGAAGCAAAGGCGCAGGCGATCTGTAAATAGATATTCGATTGGCAGGAGTTAGTTGAATAAAGATTCGTTGTCGAGGGTGGAATATTAGGAGTCTTCTGCAAATCAACCGGCTTCTTGATGAATTCAGGATCACACATAGGAGTGATGTGCCGGCCATTATATTTGCCACACCTAACTCTGCCATAACAATTCCGGGAGGTGTGCCCTCTTTTAGCACACTTGAAACATCGTCCGTCTTTTTTAAGAAGCTGTTTTCTTTCGGATAATGTCTGGGTACCATTACAACGATCTGCAACATGATTATTGGATTTACAAAATATGCAATAAGCCTTGCCTTCTGTTGGGGCGATAAGTCCTGCGGTCGTTTTCTGGCTGAGTTTATTGGAGGAAGACGGTGTGTTTCCATTTTTCGAGACTATACCCGCCTTCTCCAGTGATTCGACTTCCTTCTTAATAAATTTAAGATTACCTTTAACCCCGCGATCAACTTCAACAGACGATGAGGCAGAAGCACCCGACGTGACAGATTCGCTGTCATCTTTGTTGATCTCTGCTTCTTCTTTCTCCTCGAAGTCCCTGCACGTTCTGTGGTATTCAAAACGTAAATCAGCTGGCAAGCATTGTAGTAGAAGGGTCTTCATCATTACGTAGTAGTTGTGCGACGAAACGCCTAGAGTGGCTAGCGATCTTGTGTTCGTAGTGGTGTCATTGTATAGACGCCGCAGCCCTGCCACATCAAGACGAGAATTTACTTTACATCAACTGCTGCATGTGTTTGTCGACCAGTCTTCCCACATCACCGAACTCTTCCTGCAGAAGAGAGATAGCTGCATCGTAGCAATCACCGCTAGGCGAGAATCCCGAAACCGTTGCTGCTGCCTTTCCGTATAACGCCGTTTGGAGATAAGCAAATTTATCCGAAGCGGATAAAGCACTGTTCTCATGCACCAAAGTTTTAAACTGCTCCCAGAACGACAGCCACTCCTTATGATTGCCGCTGAATTTCCTTAGTTCAATTTTTGGCAGTTTTACACCAAACTGCTTAGAACGTATAGAAGGATCCGAAGTTGGGCCAGTCACTGAAGAAGAAGGCAAGCGGTCCCGTAGCGCCTTAAGCCTCTCCAATCTCGAACTTATGCGAGAAGCACAATTTATAGTTTTGTCTTTATAGTCTGCAATGGCTTCATGTTCCCTTTCTAGCTCCTCCGGCTTGATGCTGGGAAAAACAACACTATTAGCCCTCTCTAGGTTTTCACTGGCTGCCGTTAGTCGCGATTGAAATGCCGTTAACTCATTTTCAACAACATGAAATCAAATCTTTTGAGTTATAGCCGGATAACGGATAAGAATAAAATTACTTCTACAGGAAATTTGTGTAAAATTTATAACAGTACAAATAATTTGGTTACTGTTGCCCACAAGTCAGATAATTTGTACAAAGTGAGAAGTTTTGTTAATCAAAAAGGAAATGAAGTAAATGCAAACACTTTAATGCAAAGTGGTAACAATGGCAAAATGACTTTAAAAGAGAAATGGCACAGAATACTTGGTCATGTAAATTTTAATTCGTTAAATAAATTGTGTAAGAGTAAACTTGTAGATAACTTACCTTTTGAAATTGAAAACGATTTTATGAAATGCTTAATTTGTCTTGAAAATAAAATGAATAACGTACCATTTGAGAATAATAGAACTAGGGCAAATGAGATATTAGAATTAATACATACAGAATTAAATGGTCCTCACAGTACGGTTGGAAACAATGGCGAAAAATATTTTTTTTGCATTAACAGATGACTACAGTAAACTAGTAAAAGTATTTTGCATTAAAGCTAAAGATCAAGTCTATGAATGTTTGGTGGAATATATTAACGAAGTTGAAAACGTCACGGGTAAAAGGATTAAAAAACTAAGATGTGACAATGGTACGGAATATATAAATAGTAAAATCATTTCTTTTGCTCGCGATAAAGGTATTCTATTGAATCCATGTCCCCCTTATATGCACGAACTTAACGGAACGGCTGAGAGGCTCAATCGAACCATAATGGACATGTCTAGGTGTCTACTAGCTGAAGCAAACATATCAAGAAAATTTTGGCCAGAAGCAGTGAAAACTTCTGCATATTTAAAAAACAGAATGTTGGCTAACACTCTTGTAAGAAGGACACCATATGAGATATTTTTCAATAAGAGGCCTGATGCCAGATATCTGCGCATATTTGGAAGTAAAGTGTCTGGTAGAATTCCAAACCAACAAAGAAACTCAAAATGGGATAAAAAAGGCAAGATAGGAATATTGGTTTGGTTATTCCGATGTGGGTTATAGAGTGCTAGTAGACAATAAAGTGATTATAGCTAGACATGTTGTCAGCGCTAATTTAAATTTCGCGCCTTGCGGGCATTGAGCGGGAATTGACGCATCGCAACCAACTTCAAGCTACTTTAAGTATTTCGTCATTCTCTGTCAGTCTGTGAAAAGGTGAAGTCGCTGTTCGCTAGTAAAGTTTATTCTAATTAATTATATTGTGTTCTGATTGATCCGATCCCTGATCCTGTCCTCGAATTCGCCCTCTAACACATGTAGATGTAAAAGACACAGCGATAATTTGTTTGGATGAAGGTCAAGAATCAGATTCGAGCACAGTTCAGTTGCTTCAGGTCCTCGAAACACAATTAGCCCCATTAAAGAAAACCAAAAAGGAACGCCAAAAATAAAAGAACGTCCGGAAGCGGACGTGGATTGTGAGCTGTGATGGTGATGACTTATGTAGATCGAACACTAGTAGAAGAACAAGAAAGTTCATTGAGACCAGTAAGAAGATCTTCAAGACCTAGAATTTCAACTAAGGACGAAAGTTTTGTATATCAAACAATTTATGTGAATTACTGTAATGCTATGGTTCCAGAAACTTTCGAAGAAGCTACAAGGTCGTTGGAAGCCAAAAAATGGTCAGAAGCAATGAAAAATGAATATGATAACCTAAATAAAAATAAAACTTGGAAGCTGGTGAAAAGACCTGATCACAAAAGAATTATTGACCTTAAGTGGATATATAGAAAGAAAAGCGATGGAAAGTTCAAAGCTCGTATAGTTGCAAAAGGTTTTCAACAAAGGGGAGAAATAGACAACACTTACTCTCCAGTTTTCAAGGCTCAAACATTAAAAATCTTGCTTTCTTTCTGCTGTCAAAACAATTTCGATATAGAACAAATGGATGTAGAAGCTGCCTTTTTAAATGGCAAAATCAACAAAGAGGTATATAAGATACAACCTCAAGGTTTTTCCGATGGTACAAATAGAGTGTATGGGCTTTGCAAGTCGTTGTATGGTTTAAAAGAGAGCCCCCGTTTATGGTACGAGTGCTTTCATGGGTACATGGAGTCTTTGGGTTTTTCGAGAAATAATTGTGATTACTGTTTGTATATCAAAAGGGATAAAAATCAAATAACTTACATACTACTTTTTGTGGACGATCTTTTAATTTGCAGTAACAATGAAAGTAATATTAAAGAGATAACGCGAAACTTGTCACTACGTTTTAACATGAAAGATTTGGGCAAAATTAAAAATTATATTGGTATTGAAGTAATGTACAATAAAGAGTCAAACTATATGTTGTTAAGTCAAAAAGGATACATAGAGTCATTAGCTGAAAAATACGGCATTGTTGATGCTAAGTTGTATACTCAACACCTATGGAGGTAAAATTAAAATTGCAAAAATCTGAGCAAGTAAACAGCAATTATATTGTATATAAGCTCAGCAACGAGACCTGACGTCTCTTTTAGCGTAAAGTACTTAAGTAGATTTCAAAACTGTTTTGATGAGACTCATTATAAGCATGCTCTGCGAGTATTGAAATATCTGTATTACACAAAAGATGTAAAATTGAGTTATACCACAGACAATAAGATACAGATGTCCAGCGCTTATGGAGAAAATTATGTTCTGTGATGTTCAAGAAGAAGATTACAGAAAGCTCAATCGTATTGACTGGAAAAAAGGTTTTTGTATAAGCGTCAAAAATGCAAGAGTAAAAGCTTCAGCTCACAGCTTTAAAAGTCACAGCTCTGTAAGTGCGATAACTTTAAATCTGCACACATGCATATGTGTACATATGTGTGGAAGATGAGCGCCGCGTTCATGCGCGTTCCATGAATGCAACCCCAGATAATAAATATAGGCCAGTCAATAAAGCCTGTGAAGCTTGATAATTAGCGGTGGTTTGATTTTTTGATATGATGTTGGGAAGGTTGAAAAGTAAACCTATAAAATTTTTCAACCCTCTGGGATCCCAGCGAGCGCTTGTGGGTCGAGGGTGATGCTCGAATTGCGTGGAAGGGAATCGCCGAGAGGCGCGCGCCGTCAGGGGTAAGATGGATTCGTTCACTCGACACGCAACTCAGCGGCGCGGCCGCACACAATTCCTCCCTCCCGATCGATACGATCCATCTTACCCCTGACGGCGCGCGCCTCTCGCTCACCGTCCGCCGTCCCCGCAACCGTCTGCCCTAAATGCCTCCACACAACCTTTTCGTCTGGAATTTTACTTAGCGCGATGCGGGAAAATTGCTTTTCATTTTGCACTAAACAAAAAAGGTTGAAACTTTAATACAATATGGCAAAAATAAAAAATTTTAAAAAACAAATAAATAACCTGGAAAAAGAAAACAAAAATTTGCGGAACAAAACCAAAAGTTTGGTAAATAAAATTTCATACTTGAACGTGCGCGGTATGTAGATTTAAAAAATGCTTGAAAAATGTGAAATTGTAGAAAAAAGTACGATCTTCACATCAGAATCGAACCCTGTGTGACTGATAAACCGATGGATGAACCACTGAGCTACGAACCCATTATTAAGTGGTGGTCTCGTTCTTAATAAAAATTCTACTTCCCATTAACTGACTGCCTGTTAATGTGAAAGTTTCGCATATTACTGGTGCGAACATCGACTAAATTTAGCTAAGACTTGCCTGTTAATCGTGCCTGTTAATAAAAATCGAGTGGCAGAACATTTGAGCATGACGCTGGATATCTGTATCTTATTGTCTGTGGTTATACGATGAAAAACAAAAATTGTAACTTGTTGGATTGCTTCGTTGACTCGGACTGGGCGGGCGACATAAGTGACAGAGAGTCCACTAGCGGTTATATTATAAGATTGTTTGAAAATCTAATTCTATGAAAATCCCACAAACAAAATTCTGTCACAAAATCATCTGCAGCTGCTGAATATGTTGCACTGTCTGAGGCAACTACTGAAATAATATTTATTAGAGAGATATTGAAAACTTTTGATATTGATTTGTCTGAACCTGTCCGGGACTATGAGGACAATTCAGGTGCTATTGTTATAGCTAGAAATGGTAACTATACTAAAAATTCAAAACACATAGAAATACAGTACCATTATGTTCATGAAAATCAGGTTAACGGTATTATAGATGTAACTAAACTAAAATAGAATCTAAAGATAATGTAGCTGATATCCTCACAAAGGCTCTAAGTAAAAACCAATTTATGAATTTAAGAAGTATGATGAATCTAACACAATAATATTTTTTTTTATAGAAGTAATGATATGAATACTATTGTCGCTTATTATGGAATACATTTTTTTATTGTAATAATTGAACATTTTAGTTTGTAGTTCAGATTCACTTACGGAAAAGTTTTTTTGTAAAGAGTATAAAAGCAAGGAGGCGTGTTAGATATTGAACTTTAAGTACATATATGCTTTTGTACTCTGCTACCATATGTATCTACCATGTATATGTTTGTGTGAACGATCACGCACGTCGTACAATGAGCTTGCACAGCTGCAAGTTAGAGCTAGTACACACTAGGCGTTCTTCAGCGCGCGCTTCGCTAACGCGCGTTCCACGAACCAAAGGGTCCAATGCATCCGTACACACTCAAACGCGCGTTTGTGCTCAAGCACGCGTCAGACCCGCGCTCTCGGATTTTTGTTCGATCGCACGTTTGGTTAGGGTCAGCTGCGCGCTTTGAGATATATGCACCGTCGTTTGGCTGTACACATTCGATCGCGCGCTTCCGTGCTAGGATGGACATATTTTGTGAGAATGTGGTAAAGAAGCCACACACAAGCAATCACTTCGACGTCCAGCCGGTATACTTGCCTTACTAATGCGCGTCGAACGCCGTGTGCTAAGCGCGATGTGTGTACGCTACCAATGCGCGTTGAACGCAACGCCAAACGCCTAGTGTGTACCAGGTCTTAAGGCCTGCGCCCATGCGATGCAGCGGCCTGCGTTCATGCATCAAGCTTTAGAGCTAGTACACACTAGGCGTTCTTCAGCGCGCGCTTCGCTAACGCGTGTTCCACGAACCAAAGGGTCCAATGCATCCGTACACACTCAAACGCGCGTTTGTGCTCAAGCACGCGTCAGACCCGCGCTCTCGGATTTTTGTTCGATCGCACGTTTGGTTAGGGTCAGCTGCGCGCTTTGAGATATATGCACCGTCGTTTGGCTGTACACATTCGATCGCGCGCTTCCGTGTTAGGATGCACATATTTTGTGAGAATTGTGGTAAAGAAGCCACACACAAGCAATCACTTCGACGTCCAGCCGGTATACTTGCCCTACTAATGCGCGTCGAACGCCGTGTGCTAAGCGCGATGTGTGTACGCTACCAATGCGCGTTGAACGCAACGCCAAACGCCTAGTGTGTACCAGGTCTTAAGCTGTTGATGGATCTCGATGCATGCCGCTGCATGGCAATTCAGAGGTTCGCCCATAAGATCCGTCATCTCACAATGCCACAAATTGTCAATAGTCACAGCACAGCCACAGCACAGCGCGGGAATTTTATTGAAGGAGCAATTTTGAAAATTAAAAAGATAAAAATGGATCTTACTATATTAATTAAATTTCTTTTAATAGGAATTCTGCTATTAGGTGCGTCCAATGTTTCAGGTACACTTTGGTACACTTTGCCGGCGCCGGGATGTAAACAGCCAGCTGTGAATGCACAACTTTGAACTTGCAAGTTTGAAAGCCCACCCTAGGTTCAAACCGGCTGATGCGTCCCGACGGATGAAAATATTGAGAAATGTTCAACATTTCCATGCGTCGATGCATTGCCATTCATCGCTTATGGGCGAAGCTCCATAAGAAAGCATGGATTTCAATATTTTCATGCATCAAGAGCTTAAAGCTTGATGCATGAACGCAGGCCGCTGCATCTCATGGGCGCAGGCCTTGAGAAATGTTCAACATTTCCACGCGTCGATGCATTGCCATGCATCGCTTATGGGCGAAGCTCCATAAGAAAGCATGGATTTCAATATTTTCATGCATCAAGAGCTTAAAGCTTGATGCATGAACGCAGGCCGCTACATCGCATGGGCGCAGGCCTTTAGTCGAGAGCTGCTGTCTAAATTGTGCGGATCAATGAGCAAGGAGCTCTACCTCAAAATGTAACTCTGTAAATCAAATGTGAAATATATATGTAGTCTTGTGAAATCAAATGGAAGTTTAATATAAACTAAAACATCAGTTCCACCTCAAATTCCACCTTTTTCCAACAATTACGTTAAATAAACTTTACCCTTCTTAAATAAACTTTACTCTTCTTAATTTAGAGAAACTACGAGAACGTGCGTGCCTTAGAACAGCCATGTTCTATCTGAAGGGCTGAATACATTCGATGCGGTCGTGAGTCGTAAGCAAAAGCACAAAGCTCTGACGCAGACTCCGAACACATTCGATGCGGTCGTGAGTTGTGAGAAGATCATTTCATTGCGCGCGCTGCTAGATTAAAGCATAGAATAATAAAGCTTACGCATAAAGAAGTTTCAACTCATATAAGGAATCGTCAACCAAATTCACTTTGCCTTGCGCTGAGATTACCTCGACCTAAAGCTTTAATTCACGAAATAATCCACAAGGTTGTGATATTGGTCAATAGCTCTGTGGAAGCTGGGATGTATTGTGACGTATCAGGATCAATACCTTGAAAATTAAATGATAAACTCCGGCTATTTTATAGGTTTGCGGGGTTGGAGCGGGGTGTGGGATCGACAGGCCAGCATTGTATTGTGCTTGGAAGATAAGATTCATTATATGTACAGCACAAAATTTGCATTATAAATCTCCCAGTGCATATCAATTTATGAGAAAAACTTTTGATTTTAATATGCCTTCAGTATCCTCAATTTATCGATGGTCTCTATACTATAAGCTAAACCCACCATTCCATATGCATTTCCGAAAAATTGGGGAAAATAAATTTGCCCTTAGATAAGGCAGCAAAGGACTACTGCCTACCATTCCTTAGGTAAATTCCCGTAGGAGCGAACGAGGCAAAAGTAGGCAACCACCAACTGCGAACCAACAGCGCTTACGCTATACAGAATAATTGTGAACACTTTTTTTATATGGAGTTTTCGGATTTAACCAAATCATATGTATGCGGTGCCGGCTGCTTGTGGCATGGTGTTAGTGCCCTCCGCTTGTAATGTTCTGATATAGGAAATGACAGAATTGAAGAGGGGGAAGAGGCAGGTAGCACCAAAGATTATCCACAACAAGATGCGACACTCATGACGTATTCGCTAAAATTTTAGTGACCTTGCCACCGCCACCAAAGCGAGAATTGAGAATTTTGCGAGAAGTAGATAGTAATAAGAAGCTCATGTCAAAGGAAGGGATAAAAAACTTCTCTGAGAGAATCAGGCCCACTTTGTACGCGCCCGCTGGAGCCACACACAATCAAATTGGTTCAGCAGAAAAGCAAAAACAAAATCGGCGCATCCGTATATAAGGCCTGCGTGTGTACCTGCCTCTTCCCCTCTTCAATTCTGTCATTTTTCCTTGCAAGCGGAGGCCACTAACACCATGGCACAAGCAGCCGGCACCGCATCCATAGTTATTGGTTCAGTCGTAAAACTCCATATAAAAAAAGTGGTCACATTTATTTTCTATAGCGTAAGCACTGTAGGTGAGCAGTGAGTGGTTGCCTACTTTTGCCTCGTTCGCTCTTATGGGAATTTACCTAAGGAATGGTAGGCAGTATTGCTTTGCTGCCTTATCTAAGGCGAAATTTTATTTTCCCCAAGTTTTCGGAAATGCATATGGGATAGTGGTTTTGCTTAGTATAGGAGTGTCGCATCTTATTGTGGATAATCTTTGGGTAGCACACACAGGTTTTATATACGGATGTGCGATTTTGTTTTTGCTTTTCATCTAAACCATGTCGATTGTGTGTGGCTCCAGCGGGCGCGTACAAAGTGGGCCTGATTCTCTCAGAGAAGTTTTTTATCCCTTCCTTTGACATGAGCTTCTTATTACTATCTACTTCTCGCAAAATTCTCAATTCTCGCTTGGATGGCGGTAGCAAGGTCGCTAAAATTTTAGCGAATACGTCATGAGTGTCACATCTTATTCTGGATAATCTTTGCTCGTAAGATTCTCACAACTCACGACCACACCGAATGCAAAGAACCAAAGAATATGGAACCTTGTTACAAAGAACGTTCACTCTAAGGCCATTTTACACTATCATATTCACAAACGTGAGTTCGCTAAAACTTTGGAATATGTGCGACTAATATGTAGCACGATGAAAGCAAAATCATGTGAGTACAATTGCAGGACGTCTACACCTTAATCGATGATATAATCGCATATTGAGTTCTGAAGTGAAGAAATAAAGGTGTCAGATATTTGTGTGAACAGTTTTTATTAACAAAATGAGTCAGAACAACCTTGAAATAGTTGCAGCAGCTTCCTTAATAGTTGCTGCTACTATTTTAAAACGCAAAAATAATAAATTGAAACGAAAAAGATTATGGTCTCGAAAATGGCTTCTTCAAAGAAATTCTGGCAGAGATGCTGCAGAATTAGTTCTGAAGGAATTAAGAGTTGAAGATGAAAAGGCCTTCAAAAATTTCTGCCGCATGACTTTCAAAACTTTTGATCATTTATTAAGGAAAGTTGGTTGGCTTAATGGTCGCTGCACACTTACCGGCACGAAACTACAAAATATTTTTCTCAAAACAAATGGGTTCATGCCACTGACATATAGAAATGGACCACTCGATTTGCTATCTCAAATCATAGACAAATAATAGATAGATATCCATTCTCATACAAAATATTGTTCCTATGAAAATAAATCTGAGAGGAAAGCTCAACCAGTTCAACTTCCTTTAAGTTTGTGTGCGTGAGATAATTTTAGAATTTCTCAATTCACAAAGCTGTGAGAAAACATTGCCTCTTTTTCAAATTTCAGTTGTTCTGCGCAAAGGGCTTGTGGGACTGCCCTTAACGTGAAGCGGAGGGAGTTGAATTTTTCTAGGAATCCTCTTAGTTGCGTGCTCTGCTCAATGAAAAAAGGACACTGATTCATGAGATTTGAACTATCTAGTCCTAGTGAAACTGCAATTTTTTGTTTTAGGTGATTTTCATTTAAAACTAAAGAATGACTTAAAAAAGAATTTCGATTATGATGCACCGGCCCTTACACTTGATGGATCAAGTGGAGGCAAATTGTAGGCGTCAATCAACGCTGCGAAATTGACAGCTTTTTATATAATTTTATAGTAGATATGAAATACTTTATGTTTTGTACTCTTTTTCGCCTAATATTAGGGACTTTTGTACTTTAAGCTTGTAAGCAAGTAATAAATTTAATTAATTCCTTTTAATCAAAACAAAATGCATCTTTAGTAGATTGAAATTAAAAACGAAAAATTTGTACAAACTATTTTTTAAACGAATTTTTTAAGTCAATGAAAAACACCTAAAAAACAAAAATTCGGAATTTCATTAGATAATTCAAACCTCATGAATCTGCCCGTGTGCCTTTTTCCCTTGAAGATTTCATTCATTGATTGAGCAGATCACGCAACTCAGAGGATTCCTCACGTTAGCGTTAGAGCAGTCCCACAAGCCCCTTGCGCAGAACAAGCTGATGGACGGCTAAAACTCGAGAGAAGAGGAAGAGATATGTCGCCGCCACGCCGCGCTGCCGCCCGCGCCATAGAAACCATGCTGCCCGCGTGCCGAGCTAAAGGAACAATTCTCTCTCTCTCCCGAAATGATATATCGGGCCTAGGGATGTGTTAGTAAGATCAGGCGACATCAGGCTACCAAATTGAGAGCTCAATGGATTGAGCTTTAGGCCCAGAATGGAAACCTATGTGTTTATTTGTCTATGCTCAAATGGTGCACCGTTGAAAGTTCCCACCTAAGGAGAGTTCAGGAGAGTTCATCTGTCTATTTCTTTCGCATTACGCGAGATAGGGGGCTTCAAAAGGCGGCAAATTTAAAAATTATATTAATTTTATTTGTAACCTGCACGCTTAAATCTGATTCCCCTGAAAGTAGCATCAAATCTCAAATAATTTCGCGGCGAAAAGTTTATGGAATAACACATTTTTCATTGAAAAATTCTCTGCAAAACTATGAAATGCTCTCTTCTGGATATGCGATTTATATCGCTAAACAACTGTTTTAAGAACTCAAAAGTAAAAATTAGAGCACTTTCGTGTTTTTGCTGTATACTTCACTTAATTTAGTTACAGTAAAAGGACATAAATGCAATTAATTCCAAATTGATTCGCCATATTACGCCACTCAGGTTTTTTTGTGGTTTTTGTGCCATTTTTGTCGTAAATCAGACATAACATAAGAAGAATTTGAAATATGTATGAGATAAGAAAAGACTAATTTTCATAATTTAATAACTCAATTTCTACCAAAAAATTAGGAATTGTGTAAAATTCAATTGTATCTTACAAAGGGGTAATTTAATGTTTGCATTCCTTTGAAGGGACTTAAGATACAAAAGGCATTATTTTATAATTTTTGTAGTAATTATTTGATGGATTTATGCAAATAAAACGGACTAATGCCCCAAAAATGCATTTGATAGCAATTCAAACCCACAGCTGACTGCTCAAAATCCGTTAATGGTGTGAGCAAGATGGAACTAGAAAGTGCACCATCGCTTCATAGGCATTTTGTATGGAGCGAGTGGTCCATTTCTATATGTCAGTGGTTCATGCACAATGCCGACAACAGCACGACATCGGCCCGACCCGACAACTGCACTGCTGGTGGGTATGGTAGGAAAGAATTCCGACCGGCAGTAGCCGTTCGCTTATGCCCGTTCTCCAATTGGGAACCAACCAACTACAAACGAACCAAAATCGCTCCATCGCTTTCCATTTTCATATTGGTTTCATCTTCTCTCTCGCTCGTGTTTTGGTCAACCTGGCTGACTTTTTAAATGTGTGCGTTTAAC
Source organism: Machimus atricapillus (assembly GCA_933228815.1). NCBI lineage: Eukaryota > Metazoa > Arthropoda > Insecta > Diptera > Asilidae > Machimus > Machimus atricapillus. The sequence goes on from OW121788.1 coordinate 11,883,058, forward strand.
CAAAAGTAATAGTCACACATTTAGCAACGATATTGTACCAGAATAGTGACGTCGCCGCAGCTTTTCCGCCGGTTGTCAAAACATCAGTAGACTAATTATAACATGAAGCACATATAAAAATGTGCACGGTAATTTCAGGAAAATATAAAAAGTTAAATTGAGAAGTTTTTCCGCTCAAAAAGTGGTAAAAACTTCCACATTTAACATTTGCCCGATTGTGTTTTCGCAGCTGGCAGGGCACAACTACAGGCAAGGGCTTATACTTTACACGGGGTTGAGCTTTTTCGTTCGGTGGTTCATAGTTGGTTGGTTCCCAATTGGAGAACGGGCATAAGTTTCATTCATGTTGTTGGTGTATTTCTCTGTTTAAGCAGAAAACTAGAACCCGACCCGATTGAAAAAAACACAGCTATAAAAGTTGCACAAATTGCCGTAGCCATCTGTTGGTCATCGTTAAACTATTGTAACAGCTGATTTTCATTTGGTTTTTGTTATATTACTACTAATTTGCATTTTTTTCAAAACAAATCAATTTAATATGAAGTGTTATGCAAGTGTGCGCCCAAAATTTGATCTCATTTTTAAAATGACTTTTTGTATGGGACCTGCACTCCAGTACCTAAGTGGTCTATAGTTATACTTTTTTTTTGGTAACATCACTAAGCATACAATGTGTTGTATGCTTAGTGGTAACATGTAATGGAAAAATGGGACACAGATACCGTCACAAATTCAAAAGTAAATACTTAAATAAAACGTTTAGTGTTTATTGACAAATCTTTCCGATAAGATTTTATGAAACAAATATGTATTCAGATTGACCAGAAAGTAACGTGTAATATGTAGAAAATACGAAGCGTACTTATATGGCAGATTGCAACATTCTTTTTATTTTTTGAGAAAACAATTTTTATTTAGAAATAGCATGTCTCATTTATTTGTTGTCTACTGAAATAAAAGAGGAAGCTTGATTTCAGCTTTTCAGCGGACCCTTAGCCCTGAAAGAAAAGAAAGGTGAGCAAAATATACGATCAAAATTGGAAATATGCTTACATTGCAACATATTTAAGGCTATCACAGTGAGTTTTATAATCCATTGGAGTGTTTAGAGGTAGGTTTAGTATTCTACGTAACGTGTCGCGGATGCGTGCTGTACTGGCTTGGTCTGTCGCAGTTCGATTCCAAACGGATAGACTGTCCTCCTGAAAAACCATTCTTCAAATCACCATGGACAAGAACATCACAATTTTATGCTTACTGGATACTTTGTGGTGAGAACGACTCCGCATATCTCTTGTCCGACTAAGAACTGCTCACCGAGCATAGCCATACAAACGTTCTCCCAAGCCCTATCTATTTTGTTTTTACGTAAGCGAATAACCCACTGTCCTCCCTTAGAGTTACTAGGATCCTCCCACATGGGCTTAATTCCTTGCTTAAAAAGACTCAATTCTCTATATGGCTTTAAAGCTGTAGGGCGCACTAGATGGCAGTACAGCGACCACCACTGCTCTACTGTGGCGCAGCGCCCCACAAAGTGAAGAGATTTGCCGTAGTCCGTAGCCCGTTGTGTCCCTTTCCGAGCGAACCACAAACAGTAGCTGTACTGGAGTCTGTTTTCATTCGGCCCGACTTCTAGTGGAGCCAATTTGTCAACGTCCACCTCGTTTTCCAAGTCGCTCTCGTCACTGTCTGCAAGATCAGGCCATGGTTTTCTAGAACACATCCAAGATGAGGATTTTTTAGAATGGCGCCGATGTGCGAAACATTCGAACCATTAACAAAATTTACTAATAGTACACGTTCTGACAAGTTGATAACCTCAAAATGTCAAAACAATTCGCACTTACGGTTCGTACTGTTTGACTGGCGTTTTCTGCATGATTCAACTTTTACAAAAGTGTTTTACTAAAAATTACTCTTATTTTATCACAGATGCTATTTCAAAGTGCAAGTTTTTCTTATCAAAAAGCAAGGAAAAGTCCCACACTCGCTTCGATTCAATTTGTACACAATACAGAATTACAGATGATTGCTTTCCAAGCTGGAAAGGATTCCCTGGAATCTTGCCACTGGAAACTTTTAAAAATAAGTCACAATCACTGACAGAACTGGACTGCTAATCGGCGGATGAAAAGTGAGGCCATTTTGAGTGGAGATGCAAACCTGGCTTAGGAAGCAGGTGTGATAAAAAAAACGTTAAATTATGTGCAATGCATGATAAAATTAAGAAAATACATAAATATAAATTGTCACAAAACAGCTCCTTTCCTTTTGCCCTACATTTTGATTTGAGCATTTATTAAAGATACTTCCGACATTAAGCAGCTCGGGGCCAGAAGAACGCAAGAGTTAGATACATAAAAACATATTCTACTTTGCCTAACTTATGCATTTGCCTTTTCGCCGGATGGGGAAAAGAGATAGATATGTCAAAAAGTGGTTTCAAGTTAGTGTTGCGATTAGCAGTCCAGTTCTATGTCAGTGCATCAGGTACATTCAATCATTCTTCTTCTTTCCCTCCCTTTTATTTGAATATTTAGGCTGTGTGCGAATAGTGACTACACGCCGACAAAACTAAATTCCTGGCATTAAGGCTTAATGGCAAAAATTTAGTTTAGCCGACATTTAGTCATTATTCGGATACAACCTATATTTCCTCAAAAAATAACGAATTACTTTCATCCAAAAACCTCACAAATGTTTGGGTAGGCTTAATTCCGTGGCGGATAAAAAGTGAGACCAGTTTAAGTTGGGATCCTCACCTTGCATAGGAAACGAACTTAGAACGTGAACGTAAGAAGGTGCGATAAGACTTGTCAAGCGTACCCGTAAAGAAACAAACGAAAACGGAGAGGCTATATCGTGACAAAATCATGTACGCGTGATAAGCATTTTCTCTTGTAAACGCGACACAACGGACAATAGGGGTGTCACCCACTGACATATAGAAATGGACCACTCGCCCCATACAAAATGCCTATGAAGCGATGGTGCACTTTCTAGTTCCCTCTTGCTCACACCATTAACGGATTTTGAGCAGTCAGCTGTGGATTTGAATTGCTGTCAAATGCATTTTTGGGGCATTAGTCCGTTTTAATTGCATAAATCCATCAAATATTTACTCCAAAAATTATAAAATAATTCCTTTTGTATCTTAAGTCACTTCAAAGGAATGCAAACATTAAATTGCTCCGTTGTAAGATACAATTGAATGTTACACAATTTCTCATTTTGCGGTAGAAATTGTGTTATTAAATTATGAAAATTAGTCTTTTCTTATCTCATATTTCAAATTCTTCTTATCTTATGTCTGATTTACGGCAAAAATGGCACAAAAAACACAAAAAAACCTGAGTGACGTAGTACGGCGAATCAATTCGGAATTAATTGCATTTATGTCCTTTTACTGTAACTAAATTAAGTGAAGTATACAGCAAAAACACAAAATTGCTCTAATTTTTACTTTTGAGTTCTTAAAACAGTTGTTTAGCGATATAAATCGCATATTCAGAAGAGAGCATTTCAACGTTTTGCTGAGAATTTTTCAATGAAAAATGTGTTATTCCACAAACTTTTCGCCACGAAACTATTTTAGATTCGATGCTTCTTTCAGGGGAATCAGATTTAAGCGTGCAGGTTACAAATAAAATTAATATAATTTTTAAATTTGCCGCCTTTTGAAGCCCCCTATCTCGCGTAATGCGAAAGAAATAGACAGATATATGCCTTCTATATCTGAACTCTCCTTAGGTGAGAACTTTCAAAAGTGTGCACCATTTGAGATAGCAAATCGAGTGGTCCATTTCTATATGTCAGTGGTGTCACCTTAATTTGATTTAGCCTTGTTAATCGAGTTCTTTATGTTTCGGACTCAATGTTTTCAACCGAGTTTTGGTTAAATAATGATTGCACAGTGCGTTTAGTGTATGTTATTTGCTATAGAAAAGAAGAACTGTTAATTATTTTTATTAGTTTTATTTTATTAGTTTTTTGTTTGAAAATATGCGAGTAAACTTTCAGAAGCCGCCATTTTGAAAATTTAAAACAAAAATAGTATGCGTCGATTAAGGACAAGATTAACTATTAAACTAATGATTCCCTTGATTTGATTGATTTCAGACGGACCAGTAAGACGCTGTTTTGGTCACCACCACTGACATATAGAAATGGACCACTCGCCCCATACAAAATGCCTATGAAGCGATGGTGCACTTTCTAGTTCCCTCTTGCTCACACCATTAACGGATTTTGAGCAGTCAGCTGTGGGTTTGAATTGCTATCAAATGCATTTTTGGGGCATTAGTCCGTTTTATTTGCATAAATCCATCAAATAATTACTACAAAAACTATAAAATAATTCCTTTTGAATTTTAAGTCCCTTCAAAGGAATGCAAACATTAAATTACCCCTTTGTAAGATACAATTGAATTTAACACAATTTCTAAGTTTTCGGTAGAAATTGTGTTATTAAATTATGAAAATTAGTCTTTTATTATCTCATATTTCAAATTCTTCTTATCTTATGTCTGATTTGCGACAAAAATGGCACAAAAACCACAAATAAACCTGAGTGGCGTAATACGGCGAATCATTGCGGAATTAATTGCATTTAAGTCCTTTTACTGTAACTAAATAAAGTGAAGTATAAACAAAAACACAAAAGTGCTCTAGTTTTTACTTTTGAGTTCTTAAAACAGTTGTTTAGCGATATAAATCGCATATCCAGAAGAAAGCATTTCAACGTTTTGCTGAGAATTTTTCAATGAAAAATGTGTTATTCCATAAACTTTTCGCCACGAAATTATTTGAGATTTGATGCTACTTTCAGGGGAATCGGATTTAAGCGTGCAGGTTACAAATAAAATTAATATAATTTTTAAATTTGCCGCCTTTTGAAGCCCCCTATCTCGCATAATGCGAAAAAAATAGACAGATATATGCCTTCTATATCTGAACTCTCCTTAGGTGAGAACTTTCAAAAGGTGCACCATTTGAGATAGCAAATCGAGTAGTCCATTTCTATATGTCAGTGGTCACCACAAATCGCAACTTCCGGAACGGGGTCCAACCTTTGAGGAGGGAACTAAAGGAGGCGACATCCCATACTAAAGTGTATGTATGACAGCGTAGACAAAACCTCTCGCCATCTTGACTCTTCAAAGATTTTGATAGGTCCCTTGACTGTCACTTTTTTGTAAACAAAGAGCCGCGAAGTAAGTTCTTAGTAATTATTACGAAAGAAAAGGTTTAATAAGTGAAGTTATTAATCAATTTCTATTCACATTTATTTTTAGTTTTTAATAGATAGTGTTGTTCAGTGTGTTACACTAAGGATTTGTGAAGAAACACATAAAATGAAGAAGTGCCTTGTTTGCCAAAACAATTCGAACAACAGACCTGCGGGGGTGTCTTTTCACTTGTAAGTATAAATTTTACATTATTTTAGTGAAATAACTGCTTCAGCACGATTCTAAATTAAGTTTTTGCGTGAAATTCCACTGAATATTCCGAATTATTGTTTTGGTTTACAACTGTCAATGCATGAGGAACTTGGCGCAGAAGCGTAGTCAAAAAAAGGTATAATCTACTTTTTGTAGGGTACCTCGACTTCAGTACTACTACTACTTCAGTATAGCCAAGGAAATGGTTAATGGCCATTGGACTAAGTGAAAGTGATACAAAGAAAAGCAATTGTATATGCTCGAGCCTTTCCTCTTCAAGGATCTTTTTTCGCCATTAATTAGCTGTGACATTCAAGCTATCAACAATTTTTAACGCCGCCTCTGACTTTTTGAGAAAATCAAGAAGAAGAACGAAAGTTGCCACGGTTTTTTCATCACATGTCGCCTCCTTTAGTTCCCTCCTCAAAGGGTCCAACAAAGATAGCGATAACTTTTTAAACATAAATTTTTTTTTTAAATTTTGATAAAATCAAATTAAAAGATGACAACTCTGCATAGTTATGTATTTTCGTAAAATAAATTTAATTACCGCCAAGATAAAATTATTTAAAATAGTCATTTTTTCACGCCTCTGACTACCCCTAAACCTAAAGTATTGTCGTTTTAACTTAAGCGAGTCTAGTTCCTCAGCTTTTAATGAAATTAGGTGTTTGACAGAAAAGTGGAAATTGGAAAATATGAATTTTGCAGAACTTAATAGTTAATCTTTTCCGAAATTAAAGGTTGCCCCTCAATGTTTTGTCATTCCTTGGTTTTAGCTAAAAAGAATGTTTCCACAATTTCATTAAATTTTGAGAAAGTTCGCTAACATAACTTGTTTCCAAATACATAGATATAAGCCTGGCTACAAAAAAAATATTAAATAAATATATTGTAGTATTGCAGCCGTATTCATAAAAACTTAAAAGTGATTTATAAAGGCTTTACAATGAAAATGCTTAAAATTTTATTCATAAACATCCAATATCGTTAAAACACTCTTACAACAGCTGAGAAAATTGAGAGAACTTACAGAAAGCTCACACCTACTTTAATCAATCAATTCAAAAAATCCAGGACTTTGACACAATTACATATTTCAATTTAAGAACGCTAAAACCTACTTTAATCCTATTTTAGTTGCAAAGGGTTTGCAGCGAATTTAAGAATATATAATGCTTTTAAAACGCTCTTTAGTCTTAAAGAGGGTTTTAAGTAATGAATGCCTAAAACCAATTTTAAGATATTTTTATGAATACGGCTGTATGTATATAGTATCTCCATAGGTATGTATGTGTCTCATAACAACAAATTGCTGAAATTACTTTAAATAGATTGTTTAAAAAGAGATGTTAAAGACTTATGTATATAGTAAGTAGTATGCATAAAAACCATCTGTTGCACTGCATAGATTAGTAGAGTTTTTCAAATACAATAACTTTTATTACGTACGTGCACACAATTCTAATTGAATATCATTATCGATCTTGGGAATTCTTTTTGCGAACAACTGATGATTGACAAGGAGCCAAATCCGTATTGTATAATAATCCGGAGGATGTCAGTGCGAATTCTCCAATTTTCAGCTTACATTGTTTGTAAGTAATCAACTCGTTGGAGACATAATGTGTTGACAAGAGAAAAAAAACTGAGATAATGCTTTTTCTGCAATAAGCGTACAACAAAAAAGACTTGCACACAATTCGAGCAGGGCCGTTTTATAAGCATCTTAATTTATACTTGAATTTTTGCAGCTCCAGGCGTTGATTGTATACCGGATTCGTTAGCTCGAATTGTTTTAATAAGGTGGAGGTCCAAGAAGGTTTATATTTCCAGAGTCAAATTTCATCCGCAAAGTCGGGCTTGGTGGTTTCGATGGGCGCTGGGCGATGAGGAACGGAAAAGTCTGAATGGAAAAGTGTGATCACCGCTGCATTTATATCTGGAAAAAAGATTACGATAGAGTTCATGCTCCAAAGCAAGTGCAAAACATGCAGTTAATGCAAGAAAAACAAAAAAATTTAGAGAAAGGAGTCTGACCACCGTTCTTATATTTCTGTCTCTGACTAAAAATGACTTCAATGCCTAATCAGGTAAATGCTTTCAAGGGAGAGAGAAAGGGAGACGTAGAGATAAAGAGGACCGCAAATTAAATACAACTGAAGACAGATATCCTCAACCGTGCAAGGCGAAAACCGGTTGAGTACCCCGGCACGGCACTCGTCTCTCCAACAGAAATATATAAACACAAACAGTGTAACTGTATAGGTGGCTATTTTACGCGGAACTGGGCAAAAAGGTCCATTCAGAGGATTGGAATGATTATTTATAATCCAGAAAGATCCACACCATACTAGCGCAACGAGTTGGGAAATGCTCAAGATCTGCACCTCAAGAAGTTGTTTATGAAAGTTGTTTTAACGCATACATTTACCGGGATGTTGCGGTCACTGATCACGCTCGCGGTGCGGTAGGTAAAGAGACTCAGCAGTTTGACTTCTTTTTGAACGTGGGCACAACTCTAGCCAACTTACACCACTTAGTCGAGTTCGTTGTGTCGTATCGGCCAAACTAACCTGCTCAACAGGTGACAGAGGTGAAAATTTTCCAGCATAGCGATGCCTTTCAGTTTACTTGAAAATTTATTATGATAATTTTACGAGAATATCGCGAGGACTTCATTTCGCGACCAAAAGTGAGCCGTGCTATTGTATGAATTCTCCGAATATTTACCGGTTGTCCAAAATTCGAATACGTTATCGATCAGCCATGTGTCTGATCATACAGAGTTGGTAAATTGGACGTTGAAAATATTTGGAAGAAGTCTTGGAAGATAAATGCCTAACGGTATTGTAATAGGTATTGCGGAAATAAATATCAGTTGAAGCTTAAATGGCACTGATGATTTCTTGGGTAATGGGGTTCCTGCTAAATTTCCGTTCCTGATAAAGTGATTTCTTCTTTTCAGTAATAACACACTTATATGTTATTAATTTTGCGAAACTCCAGTGCTAAAAGGTGTGTATGTGTGTATTAATCAGTGACCTCCTTTGGCCAACACTGCTTACGATAGCTACTAAGAAAATTGGGTTACCGATGATATCGGCATTTTGCAAAGTTTGCATAATTTGTATGAGTGAAGAAAGAGCAAGTAGTGTAGATATATTTGCACACATTCAGGTGCAGTGCTTGCTTTTTTCTTAAGTGAAATGTGTTTGTGGTGCTCCAAGTCAGTGATATTTGAAACAACAATTCTTGGTATTTGGATATAACTCGACGCTCGACATTTTACCTGATATTTCCTTTTTACATGCTTGCGGATTAAAAGCTATGTAAATAGGTTCCAGGATGAAAATTCTTCGTAGGATGATACTTTGTGATTAGTTTCATAAAATGGTGAGTACATATAAAAACAAAATTCCTTAAAAAATCTGAAAACTATCAAGATATACATATGTTGTGGCCAGGTGGCAATCAAATGGGAATGTAAATTTTCAGATACTTTCAAAATGCATTAAAACCATACTATTTGGATTGTAATAATTTTCAGCAGCTTCACTATTGCTGTAACTTTTTTCACTAATTAATCTACCACGATAGCAGTTTGTGAATAAAGATACTTGAGAAATATTGGATATTACATATTACACTCTACTTGAAATTTATGAAATTAAATGTATATTTAACTTTTGACGATAAATTATCAAACTTTTCATTATCAAGTGTCGAAGCAACGTGTTTTAATTGAAAACTAATATAACTTGTACATCTAACAATCGTGGTATAAAAATACAGAGAATAAATGGAAACTAATGAGGCAAGCCAAATATATTCTAGAATTAGTCAATGCTACATATTATACTTTGTTACGAAACCGATTACCGGTAGCTGCAATCTTTTTTTATCTTTGAATTTATAGGACCATCCTAAGTATTTAAAGTAAAAACCAATTGCACGCGCGTCCACAAACTTTAGGCTTTTGATACCGTGATGGAAAATTTATTCCCATGTTAATGCAGGAAGTAAGTTAGTAAATTTCTTTGAGGTAACTAATGCGTTTTTTACAGTTTCATAAATAAGTTATTATATCGAAAACATTCAAACCTGACCGCCCCAAGCTTTTACTTATCGTCATATACAAGTGGTTGAGAAAAAAAAATTATTTTATACTTTAGTTCATATGATAAAAGCTTGTTTTAAAAAAGAAAACTTTTTTTATTTATTTAGTCGATTATGTTTCTTTTTAACCGACGAAAAAACGGAGGAGGTTCTCAATTCGACTGTTTTTTTTTTTTTTTCTTTTTTTTTTTTTTTTTTTATGTATGTCGTTACGCGATAATTCCGCCAATTATGAATTGATTTTGATGATTCTTCTTTTGTTTGGTAGGGCATACTTCAGAGGTGGTCCCATATAAATTTTATCGAAATTGATTCAGCGATATTAATCCAATACTAAATAATGAATGCAATCAGTTTGTCTGGATTAATATCAGTCAGGTTTTCACACCGACTTCAAAAGTCTAGGAAAGTCTTGGTATTTAATGTTGAAAGTAGTAGCAGAGGACTTTTAATATAATTATTTTATACCTTTTAGAGCTTGGGATTTTTGTGAGTCGGTTCTATTTTTTTTTTTTAAATTTTTTTAAACCTTTCAATATTTCACCCAAGTCAAGTCTAGGATTTTGCGAAGGTTGTGTTTTCTGTAATTTCTACTAGCTGACCTATACCAAAGAACGTATAACACGTATAATGTTATACGTTCGTAACGTATAATGTTATACGTTCTTTGCCTATACACAGGGTTGCCCGGGCACAACTATCCCTATAATAAAACTAAACTTTAATAAAAGTACGTTACAGATTCAACATTTGTCAAATGTCTCTCAGGAGGTTAAGTACAATATGTCCATAGAATTTCTTCTCAGTCGCATAAATAATATTTGTATGAATCACCATAAACCTATCACTGCTTAGCATTTCCCCCTCTTCCCTTTCCAATTGCGATGCAAACTATATTATCTCAATTGGATAAGTACTTTTTGCGTGACTGACTGCTCTATATCCCCCCGCTGTCTGCCATCCTCTCCCTTCTCCGTCCTTAATTAGGCAAAGAGACACAAAAACAGTAACCTATGTAAACATCATTCGCTTTATATACATGAGATATTTTGCAAATTTTCGAAAATTCCAATTTATGAAATAAACTACCTTGAAAACCCCCAAGTACCAAGTTATGTGGAAATCCCATTAACTTCAAAATTTAAAAATCCGCCATCCTGAGTGATCCTGAAAACCCGCAAATATGTACCAATTTTGGTCTATGGTTTCAGGCAAGAATATTTTCTTGTTTCATACTTTTTAACCGACGAAAAAACGGAGGAGGTTCTCAATTCGACTGTATGTTTTTTTTTTTTTTTTTTTGTATGTCGTTACGCGATAACTCCGCCAATTATGAATTGATTTTGATGATTCTTTTTTTGTTTGGTAGGTCATAGTTCAGAGGTGGTCCCATAGAAATTTTATCGAAATTGATTCAGCGCTTTTTGAGAAAATCAACAAAAAACAAAATATATACACAGATAAGGTTTTGGTACTTGGTTGTACATTCGGTGCCCGATTGCGAGGATTCAAAATGGCGGACCAAAAAAAATTTACTAAAACATATTACACTAAAAAGAATGAAATAAAAAATTTTTAAAAAAAAAATAGAACCGACTCCAAAAAATCCCAAGCTCTAAAAAGTATAAAATAATTATATTAAAAGTCCTCTGATACTACTTTCAACATTAAATACCAAGACTTTCGTAGACTTTTGAAGTCGGTGTGAAAACCTGACTGATATTAATCCAATACTAAATAATGAATGCAATCAGTTTGTCTGGATTAATTGCATTAATATTATTTACGACATATTTACGACAATTAATCCACCAACTAGAATTGTGATTTTGTAAAATAAAAGTTGGTGGTAGTGCTAACTTGAATGTCAAGTTAGCACTACCAGGGGTTATTTTTAAAAAATGAAGAGCGACAAAATTTTTTCTTGCACGACAAATTTACGACATATTTACGACAATTAATCCACCAACTAGAATTGTGATTGTATAAATAATAGTTGGTGGTAGTGCTAACTTGAATGTCAAGTTAGCACTACCAGGGGTTATTTTTAAAAAATGAAGCGCGACAAAATTTTTTCTTCCACGACAAATTTACGACAATTAATCCACCAACTAGAATTGTGATTTTATAAAGTGGTAGTGCTAAGTTGAAGGACGTAATTTATTTCCTTGTAACCACTGATCGTATTTTTCTAGGTCTTCGTTAATTTTGTTTTCTAATTCTCCCTGCGATTCCCCTGAATACAGTAGTAATGTATCGTCTGCGTATATGACGGTTTTCGCGCTAAGGCTTTGGTATTTGATATTATTTATATATAAAAGATAAAGCAAAGGTCCAAGAATCGATCCTTGAGGTACTCCAACCTTAATATGTCTTTCATGGCTGAGGATGTTGTTTATTTTGGTTTTGATAATCCTTTTGTCCAAATAATCCTTTAAGAGGTGCAGTGGCTGTCCTCGTATACCTATTTCCTCAAGACTTTCGACACCTCGTGGTCCACAGTATCAAACGCTTTTCTAAGATCCACAAAGGTTGCTACCACATACTTGTTTTTGTTTAGGGCTATGTTTATATAATTCATGGCATCTAATATCGCTGATGTGGTGTTACTTCCGCTTTGAAATCCGTATTGATTAGGGTCGAAACCTCCGTTTTTGTTAATAAATTCAACAATTCTCACGTGTATAATCTTTTCATAAACCTTGCTTAATGAGCTTATTAAAGCTATGGGCCTATAATTACTTGGATCATTTTTATCTCCTGTCTTATAAATTGGGACTATAACTGCTGTTACGTTACGATTGCTTTGCATTGAAAGCTCAATTGAAATACATGCTTTCTTATGAAGCTTCAACCATAAGCGACGGATTGACGGATCAAAATATTGAACCTTTTTCAATATTTTCATCTTTCAATCCGTCGAGAGCTTTAAAGCTTGACGTATGAAAGATTCTATGGGGGCAGGCTTGTAGTTTTTGGTCGCGGTGAGTCTGAGTTCCTTTGAAAGCGGCGATTCTACTTTTCTCATTTCTGAAGCGTACTTTGTTTGTATAAAATGTAGCCTATGTCACCCGGACCGTAATAACGAATGGATTGACCTCTCATTCATCAAAATCGAATTAGTAGTTTAGGCACTACGGTGGAACATACGTAAATACAAGGCCAGACTGCTAAAAACATATAAATATAACCCTTCCTTTTGGCTTTGCCGTAGTCAGGTAAAAACTAATAATATTTTGGCTCGTCAGACTCATAGTACCTACCTAGAGCTAGTGCTGAAATAACTTATTGTTAGTTAGGTATAACAACACAGCGAGGTGCAGTTAGATACATACATATGTATATAATACTCTACTTGCACAGATTTCGTTGCTTATATACATATAAGTATATATCAGTAGCGCCCGGTCTAAGAATATCGTTTAGGAATTATTAATCCACCACCGTAGGCCACATATTGTGGCGCACTATTGTAATCGTTAAATGCCGTTCAAGTCATGTTGACCTCAAAACTGACAGGTGAATAAGCCGCATGAGGTCGGTTAGATTCATATACAATTTTCCACTAAGCCAAAACCTGTTACCCAGTTCAAACACATGAATATTCTGCCCACAAGACATGATCAGATCGAAGTGGCCGCACGGATAGAGCAAGAGCATTTGTAAGGATCGTGCTCCGCACTTGCTCTGATTAAAAACATGAAATGGGCCTCTAAATCGAAGTGCGGAGCAAATTGCGAAATCTCCCGATTCCCATTACGATTTAGAGCCCCGTAATTTTCTAATTTGTGATCACAAAACGTGTGCGACGGTAATTTATACCGAGCGCAAAGGAAAAACGCGAAAAAAGATTAAATTAGCACTCAAACGATTCGAAATCCCCGTCGAATTACACAAATCTCGTTTTCAATTACGATCAAATGCTGCAAGTACCAAAGAGCCCGGCTAGCCCCTGCGGGTTCAACTGCCTGTCAGTCTACAAGCTTTTAGCTAGAATTACTTGAAAATTAACTGCGCACATTCCGCAGACGCGCGGCTTGGAGATGTAAATTTGCGATCAATAGTGATTCCAAGAGGATGGCGGATGTGGTGTAAATATTTCATATGAAAACCGTTCAATCTGACCATTTAACCCCTTAAGTCCTATTTTTAAGCATTTCTTCACCTAGACTAGAGATTTTGGCAATTTGTGCTTAGCAAGACGAATGCCATTAAAAGAGAAATTTGAGTAAATTAATTTAAACTATGCATCAGGCACTACATCTTAAAAAACTATGTACATATGTATGTCCCCCGCCACATCTGTCCTCGGTTTTCTACGCAATTACTGCACGGATTTTGTTGCGGTTTTCGCATTTAGAGATTTTTTAACCATTCTATAATGATGAATATCTACCTACCTTTCAACCACGTCACAGATAAATAAAGATGTACAGATGTCGCCTCAGTCTAGGAAAACGAGAACGCTTATTCCCTCATTTATAAACAAGTTTGAGTAAATATGACTTGCACACTCGGTCGAGCATCAGGACACAGTAGTAGCGAGTTGTTCCTGGCGGCCGACTAGAATGAAAGTGAGGAGTAAGGGAATTTCAATATTGGAATGGTATGTAAGACCCCAAAATAAAATATGGGGTCTTTTAAAAAAACATGTAACAAACAGAAACAAACTGTAACGTAATTACATACGTTGGTCAGGATTAGGCGTTGGGCACAATCACGTCAGCTCTCAATCTCTAAAAGGAAAAAAACAATATGTGAGTTCCGGGTAAAACAAAAAATGCAAAATCAAACTTCAACTGAAATCAACATAATGATGACCTTAAGGGGGATAGCCACTGTGACGGCCGAAAAATTAGTGATTTTTAAAATTTTTTTTGACCGAGTAAGTATACGAATTTTTGGATCGGGGTTTTTTTTATTTTATTAAGTACACATCTAATAATTTTTCCACAAATTTTTATTAAAAAATATTAAGTAGTTTTAACAATATAAACGATGCCGTAGCGCCTGAAAAAAAATTCCCCCCTCCATGGTCGCATCGATTTTTCAAAAACCGGTACTCAGAAAAAAAAAAAAAAAATGTATTGTAATCTGTATGAATGTAGTTATCGTTGTACGTAGCCGTTTTTTGTTTTTTTGATTTTTCACAGAATGGCGACCGATTGACAATATTTTAATTTTTTCGACCGTTTTTTTTGGTTTTCAAACAGTTTAAAAAATAGTAAAAAACAAAATTTTTCAAATCGGCTACGCTTAACCTTAACCACTACTAAGACGAACAAAACAAAACAAAAAAATTAGACATCGGTTAATAATTGTTCGAGTTATTAATGCGACCAGTTCAAAAAAAGTCGTTACGAGAAAAATGCGTTTAAAGATTTTAGTCCATTTCTCTCGTAATGAAATCATGTATCTTTTAAAATTTTCATACCTATATTAAACTATCGAGTCCTGGACCATATGACGGTTCTTCCTCTTCATCTCCAGGGGTCTTGTTGACTTTCTTCATTTTTTCATTTTTTTATTAACTTTTTCGATTCGTTACATTGTGATCGGAAGGTTAAGCGAAAAACAGTCGGCCTACCTGCTCTCGCTACAATCATTGTAACTTAGTCAATTTTTGAAATTTTGACTTGCAATTTTGTACACATATTTTTGAACATATAAACTTTGATTGAAAACAAAAAAAAAATTTTTTTTTTTTTGACTCATCACAGTGGCTATCCCCCTTAATCAATGAACCGTATTTTTAAATATTTTCTCCAAATACGTCAATGCAAACCACAGATATGGGAGCAAACAGATACGAGTAGTACGCGGAGGCAAACAAGTCACACGTACTGATTATCCAAAACGGGGTGTAAGGGCGAACTCAGGAACACCCCCAGAAAATTAGGTGCTGAACACCTTAAAAATCTAAGTGCAAGGGCTAACTCACGAGCACTTAGAATTGACCATTACTGGGGCAGGCAACGGCACAGTACAAGGGCGATCTCACGAGTACTGACCTAGGCGCAAGGGCTCACTCACGAGCACCTATCAATCATAATAAAAAGCCCAGCCTTCAGTATGAGTCCAGGCCGTCGTTTGGCCTGACTCCGGCAAAAAGGCTCCCGATCTATGTATTTCACTGATGTAACAATTTCATTAATACAATTCTAAACTTCCCGGTTCATTGATTACTAATATGTAGAGTGCACTCCCAATTGATTCAAAAGGAAATAAAAAAATTACATTTAAAAACAAACAAAGACAAAATAATAAAAATAAAAAACACATCTCCTGAAATACCCGAAAACTCAGTGAAATTCACTCACCCAATTAAACTTCCTCTTCAAGGTCGGAATCACACACAACTCTTTTATTCTTTAGCACTTGATCCTCACTTTCAGAAATCTATCACTAGACTGAAAAACAATTCTCTTCCTAGCCAGATTTTCGGTTAAAAGTGTGACGCATTCTTTTCTTTAAAAGAAATGCCGCAAACAATACTACATTAATAGCAAGATCTGACCCTCATAAAACCTTCCATATCCTTGCTTACACAAGTGTATGGATACGCATGGACCCCAGCGCATCTGGGCAAAATTCTTCCCGAACATGCACCGCTGGCGACGAGTTTCCTTAAAAACGGAATCTTCACTGCGCAAGTCATAAAAAAGGGTCGAGGTGCGAATGCGCACCCTCATTAGGGAAGGCGACCCGAGCTAAATTAAAACAAAATACTTGTGCGCATATGCAGAATTAAAAGAGGTAGTTTTTTAGGGCCTGTCCGAATCCAAGTCTATGTCTATGTCTTCGTCTCGTTATAACAGTTCGTGACGTCACACCGAGCTAAGCTCTGTCCGAATTCATGTCTATGGCTGTGAGCTTAGCTACGTAGTATAACAGTTAAGTCAATTGCTTAGCTTGATGAACGAGTCAAGGCTCGCGTTGACTTCGTGAAGTAGACAACGGGCAATTGGTTGTGAAATGGTCTTTTTTAAGAAAAATTAAAAATGTCAGGTACAAAATGTAAGTAAAATGAATTGCAATTGTTATAGACATGTTCTGAAGAACAATGTTTTTATTGCAGGGACTAAAGAAAATGTATTAAAATTAATAATGTTTGCATTCATATTTTCTTGTACTCTTCCTTCCATTATTATTATTATTATATTTTGAACACTACACTTTTGTCTTCCTCTTAGGCACAAACAAATAACTTACGTTAGGTTAACTTCCAACGTCAAATTTCAAGCTAAGCAAACCAATTCGGACAGGTTAGCTTTGCCTTCGTCTTAATTCTTATAATAGCTCAGCTTGTTCGCTGACGTCACGAACTGTTATAACTAGACGAAGACGTAGACATAGACTTGGATTCGGACAGGCCCTTAGGAAATATTCACAACCAAAAAGTTTTGTTCAAAAATAAAAATGTTTTTATTTCAAAGAAAATTCCTTTCGCTTTTACAGGTATTAGAGTATTATAGCAATAACTATCAAAGTACTGGATGGCAACCAATTTATGTTTTTTGACTGGTGGTGCAGGTGTAGGAAAAAGCTTATAACCACATTGTTTTAATGTTTGACAAGAATTTTTAATTCCTCTCCTGGGTCAAACCCTGATGATATTGAAATACTTTTAACTGCTCCAACTTGGAAGGCGGCATTTGGCATTGGTGGTCAAAAATTACATAGTGTTTTTTCTCTATCTGTCTGTTACTCAAGTTGGCCATACCATGCCAGAATTGTCAACTGCGACCGCAAACACATTTGCGTGTAAATTAGCTCATCTTAAATTAATTGTAATAGACGAAATTTCAATGGGATGCTCAAAACTCCTGCACCAAATTAAGCCGATTTTGAAGAGTACATCCTTATTTGGTTGTACATACAGGGTGTTTTGCTAAGGTCTCTGAAAGAACTTGTAAAGCATTTTCTAGGTTGACCCCCTCCACATTTTCAATTGCGATTTTAGGGGGAAGGACCGATTTTAAGGTTTTAAGGTGGGGGTGTCCGAACAAACGTTGATTAGGAGACCATTTAGAATCGATTGGCATACCCCTGTTCAGACCTTAGCAAAACACCCTGTATATCAATAATAGCCGTTGGTGACATGTGTCAACTGTCCCCTGTCGGAAATAATTGGATCTTTCAAAATTTAGCTGGTAAAACTATTACAACATTAGCAGACGCTGCTCTATGGAATTTATATCAATTATTTGAACTAAAGATCATTATGAGACAAAGAAACGATATGAGATTTATTTCTGGGGAAGACATTTAAAAAATAAAGTGCTCTGCAGACACTCAGACACTTTTTTTGTCACGAAGCAGCTCTTTTGCCGCCTTATTAGAAAAAATAATAATATAAAGGTTTATAAAAGAGATGATGATACTGATGATGATTTCAATTTTCATGAAGTAACATGTCTACTTTGCCCATGACTACAATAGTTTCATGTGCATCAACTCCAGTTATTACAATTATGTAGTTCTAAAAATTGTATGCGCTTATTTTTGACAATAAGGCGGCGGTCACACTGATGCAGTATGAAGTATGCACCATCCAACACGCAGTACGTAGTACTTACTGTATGTTGCGAGGTTATTCAAACTGCCGCAATAGAACAATGCAACACTAAATTGAAGTCAGTGGTAAAAATACCTTCAATAGCAGAAGTTGTAGTGCCGTGGTGGCTTTTGAGACGTCAAAGGCCGTTTTACAAAAAAATCCAAATGCTTTTGACATACTAAATATGGGTAATGCGAGACTCGGCGGACTTCAGCGCTGAATGAGTGCACTAAGTCCGCGTTTGATGCGAGACTAGGCATGCTTACGCGAGTGCGGAATTCAATAAAGTATAATATATTCATATTTGTGTTAGTGATTGACAGCTCTATTGCAATTCCATTTCTAGTGGTGCGTTCCGCGGAAAAATAGGCTGGTGAAGTGCGAATCCCCCCGCAAAACGTCACTTCCCCCTCATCTACAAACTCGTTCCGCACCCAACGTAAGCATGCCTTGTCTCGCATCCCCCTATTACAACAAAAAAGCAGAAACGATTAAGAAAATAAATTTTTATGGATATGGTTCTCAGAACGAGTTTAAGGGGAAACATCACCTTAAGATTTTCAAAACAAGAAACAAGTTTTTTTTTCCTTTTTGTAAAGAATAAAGTTGTGTTTCCACATGTCAAAATTTGAAATTTTTTCTGAAATTGAAATGCATTATGAAAAAAAAATTTAGCTAATCACACAGCAAATAATAATTTAAACCATTCGACTAATTCTGCCATATTACTCTTTTCAGATAACTGCTGCATACTAGAAGTATTTTCTGAAACCAATAACAGACCATTGCTCTGACGCTATGGTGGAAAGTTTCGACATGTCGCAGTTTTAGCATGCATCAGTGATGGAATTTTAATTTTAAATCAAGTCTAGTTTGCACTGAGAAGCGTGTTTACGGCAAATTCAGCTTAATTAAAATTAATGTTATTGTTGCCAAGTGATTGATCCATGCGTGTGTTATATCTAATACATACTTCAATTGAAACCTACCTACACCAATTTAAGGAATAATCTATTACCAGTAGAATCTAACACGAATATTGAAAAAGAAAGTAATCATCTTCTACAAAAATGGTAAGTCTTAAATTTATGGTGTCAGCAAGATTTCTTAATTTTTTAGAAAATTATTTCTCCTCTTTCTTCTTTTATCACAGTTCTTATTTTGCTTCGACTTAGTTACGTTTCACATGGTGCGCGTACAAGTAAACTTGAAAAGTTTTGTAGTGCGCAAACATGTTCTGATCCGTATCCACCAGCATTTGTCTTTCTGAATGTGCCTCGGATAATTGCGTGTGTTTTAAAGATGTGGGCTTTCATTTGATCAGTGTAAAAATGACTACTGCTTATGCGCGATGTGTATGGAGACCTTGGTAGAAATGCACCCACAAATTAGAAACTTTAATAGCTACGTATATGACATGTTTCTTCCTATAAAATAAATTGTATCCTATATCATAAATTCATAATTCGTGAAATTCAATGAATGTATGTGTGCTTCCCTTTTGTTTTTAATATCTTAACGGATTCTTTTAGGAAATTTATTCCAGTTTCCGAAACTGCCTTAAATTTTCTGTACGATCATTGGTTGCTGAGATATCAATGGTTGAATAGAAACGTGTCCTTTTTGTTTAATTTCGGATATCTCCGCGACCAATCGACGTAGCAAGAATTTGAAAAAAGAAAATTAAAACTGAATTAACAGGCAATCTGGTCCATAGGGTGGTCAAATCAAAAAAAATTTTCCGAGTCCGTGGACCGAAACAAAAAAGACTAAAAATTTGGGCACTTTTTTTTTGCGCTACTCCTTTGGATTGTGTGAGAACCGTGGCCTTTAAAATGTTTGTGTTTAAAGTCCCAAGAACTAGAGTTTTGGAGCTTTAAGACGCTTGTTTTAGATCCTCGATACGATCATTTCTCGCTTAGATACAGCCCGTCAAAAATCCCTACAAAATTTAGATTTTGTTTTTTGTTCCCTTAATTTATGGGATGAGTGTACATACACATACATATATGAGAAATGAGGAACTCGAGAAATGAAAATTTACTTTCAAAATGTTAAAATCGTTTTCTTAAACGCTTAAGGTAGTGTTGGTGCTTATGTAATTTGGTGCACATATACTAGTTTTCAACTCTTAGGGCCTCTTTCACAAACTACAAGTAAAGTGTCAAGTAGGCTAACCGCCAGTTAAAGTCACCGGTAACTAAACGTACGAATTTCACCATCTTCGAGTAGCATTAGCCAGTGGATAAACTAGCCCGTAACTTACTTGCGACTCGATCTGCCAATTAGCGAATTTAATTGATGAGTAGGTTAACAAAAACTTCATCGTAGTTGTCATTTGTGCATTATCAACAATTTA
The DNA here is from genome assembly GCA_933228815.1 of Machimus atricapillus. Classification (NCBI taxonomy): domain Eukaryota; kingdom Metazoa; phylum Arthropoda; class Insecta; order Diptera; family Asilidae; genus Machimus; species Machimus atricapillus. The sequence goes on from OW121788.1 coordinate 11,903,540, forward strand.
TTTTAAAAGAAGTTAATAAAAAATGGATTTGTTTGATTTAATTGATCATCAACTAGATGAAATAGAAAATTCTTCGTAGCAAAGAGTTCCACGAATTCGTATGTTTAAATTCCGTGTTAATTATTTTGCAGACCTAGATGAAACTGATTTTTTTTGCTAGATTTCGCCTATCGAAGGATGCAGTGAACCAAGTGCATAATTATATAAAACATAAAATAATATCTAAAACGCAAAGGTATGTTCTTATTATTCAAGTGATTTCAAAACTAAATAACCAATCAAATCATAATAAGTAAGTAGATACTAAGTTAAAATCGTTGTTTTTCCAGTGCTTACGTAAGAAAACCTTGTTTATTCCAAAAACCAAGCTGTTTCATCAAAAACAAGCCTATTGTTGACATTTAGATATCTAGCCACATCGTTAAGAACGTTACTGAGGCTATTGCACAACTACGTCCAATTATAATAAAGTTCCCTGATGACTTAAGTACACTACAAGATGGTTTATATAAAATTGCAAGATTCCCTAGCAGCCATTGATTGCACCCATGTTACAATAAATACGAAATTGTCTGCGATACTTTTGAATTTGAAACGTGACATTTGACATAATACTCAAGGAATGAACGTTTGATTTGCTACGACATTCACTTAACGAATAAGTAGTTACTCGATTTCGTTTGTGAAACTGACAGAAAATACTCGGAACCTTTACTTGCCAAATTAGCGTTAATTAAAAAGTAACTAATCAACACTTTACTTTTAGTTGGTGAAAGAGGCCCTTATGGTTAACCTAGCCTGACTGTGGTTGAAAATTTCGTGGAGTAGAATAACGCACCCTGTCTTCCCTTACTCAAAAGACCCGGCACAATTCACCCAGTGTGTTCAGGCCCTACAGCCCTATGAAGTTATAGTTATATATAAAACAAGCTCTTTGCATGCTCGTAAGCATACATATGTAAAAATTGCATATTCAATGTAGAAATGGTTACTGTTTCGGAAACAGTAGCAACTTTCCAATGTTGATATTTCCGATTATAGTTCCTTCTTCTCTCAAGGAACAGTTTTTGAAAACTCTTTAAGATATGTTTGCGGTTTTTTAATAAAATTAAATTATTAAGACTGGCAAAATTTGCTAAAACCGAAACATTAAATACACTGTTTTCGTAGATTGGATCAGCTCTTACTTGTCTGGCCGAACGCAACGAGTTAAATTTCGTGAAGCTCTTTCTGACGACATAAATAACACTTCTGGTGTTCCTCAGGGCAGTCATCTGGGGCCCTTGCTTTTCATTGCTTACATCAATGATATATCTACATATGTTACGCTGACGACGCCAAAATTTTCAGACTTGTTTCCAGCGAGATGGACCCTGATCTTTTAAACTCTGATTTAGACATCTTCTATAAATGGTGCTCTATCAACTGTCTCGACCTTAATATTAGTAAGTGTACCTGTATGTCTTTCTCACGTATGAGGGTCCTTCTGAACATCACCTACTCCCTCGACGGTTGTCCTCTTTCTCGAATCGACAAAACCAAAGATATGGGAGTTGTTTTGAATTCTCAGATATCCTTTGAAGACCACATTGACGCCATTGTAGCCAAAGCTAATGCCACCTTGGGGTTTGTTAAAAGATGGTCCAAGGAATTTGACGATCCCCACATTACTAAAATACTTTTTTGTACATTTGTTCGCCCAATACTCGAGTATGCTAGCCAAGTTTGGTCGCCATCTTATATTATGCGACCCACATAAATCGTATTGAGGCTGTTCAGCGGAGATTCTTGCATTTTGCTCTTCGTGGTCTCCGCTGGGCTAACCCTACTTTTTTACCGCCTTATTCCGAGAGGTTTAAGCTTTTATCGCTTCAATAGCTCCAGGAGCGTCGAAACATTTCCAGAACTGTTTTTGCATTTCACTGCATTCAGGGCTCAATCAATTCTCCGGAACTTTTAAATCTCTTTAACATATCTGTTCCGTCTCGCTCGTTGAGGACTCACGACTTCCTTTTTGTACCTCATCACAACACGAATTATGGTTTGAATGAGCCGACTTCGTCAATGTCTCGCCTCCTTAATTTGCATTATCGCAATATTGACTTCAATTTAACAAAAGCTCAACTAAAGAGCCAGCTTTGCTAATGTTTGCTAATATGTATTATGTAGTAATCAGTGTATTTGATGAATCTGCTTAAATAAATAAATAAATAAATAATCAATGCGAAGTTTTTATCTTCAATAAAAACTATGCATATCGAGCTTTAAGCTTAAGGCCCCTTTTGAGTTTCCTCCTAAACAAAAAATATAGATATACGGAAGTTTTTCCAAAAACATTTGAAAACAAAATTAAACAGACAAAAAAAGAAACACAAGTGAAAAATAATATAATCCTTTTTAGTCTAAAACTGATATTAGTAACTAGTTTTGAGTCGGCGCCAAACAAACAAACAATTTTTCCTTATATGTATATGAATATACGTCGACTTGAGAATCTCTTTTTGTTTTCGTCTAAAAGGCGATTATTTATCAAATATTAAAAACATTAAACCTGTGGTAAAACGACAATTCAAAATCGTTTAGCTCATGGTTTAAAAAGGTTGCCAAATGTTATAACCACCGCATATACAATATGTATTAAGTTTTTCCCTCCTTATTTTGATAACAAACACTTTTTCATGGCTAGCAGAAATATTTAAATATCCTGAAAGATATCTTCCCGATCCTAATATGTAATATGGTAAGTGCCTAGAAAGCCGTACAATTAAAAATAAAATGTAGAAAATAAACAATGACATAAGAAAATTTACGCGACGATCTTTCAATAAATTCCAACATACAAGTATTATATCCTTTTCCGAAAATGCAATTGATTATGTGTTTTGTAATTAAGACTGCGCGAAATGATTAAAGCTAATTTTCCATTTAGTTTTGGTACTAAATTATATGTACGTTAAAGTACATATGCAGAAATAGTTCTTAATTTAATGCATATGTATGGTTGAGCCAAAACCTGTTATAAAATTAACTATTATTTCTTTTCAACTATTCTAATTAGTCGTTATATTTTTTTACAAGCTTTTATTTAACTTGCAATCTCTGTATGTAAGTTGTCCGCTCCGAAATATGCAAGTTAAATTTGACCCACTTCCCGGTATCCGATTGAGTTGAAATTTGGAACACGTATGTAAAGTCGGTGACAATGCAATATACAATACTAAATATTGAAATAGTTTCAAAATGGCCGCCGCCACAAGATGGCGAATGATATATTTATCAACCCCTTTAATATGAGTATATCAAATGAAAGGCCTTGAAGAGTAGGAGACAATAAAATGAGTGACGCCATTTCAAAATGGCCACCGCCACAAGATGGCAGATGATGTATTTTTTGTCAACCCCCTTAATATGGGTATCAAATGGAAGAGCTTGAAGAGTAGGAAACGATAAAATGAGTAACGCCATTTCTAAATCCAATGTGGTGGACGTCACAAAATGGCGATTTATAATTTTCATAGTAACCTCTATAATATGGGTATCAAATGAGAGAGCTTGATGAGCGAAACACAATAAGTGCGGTGACGACATTTCTAAATCCAATATGGCGGACGTCCCCAAATTGCGATTTATAATTTTCATAGTAACCCCTATGATATGTGTACCAAATGAAAGGGCTTGATAAGCGAAATACAAAGCAATGTGACTTTATTCTAAATCCAATATGGCGGACGTCACAAAATGGCGATTTATAATATCCATAGTTACCCCTATGATATGGATATCAAATGAAAGGGCTTGATGAGTGAAACACAATAAGTAAGGTGACGTAATTCTAAATCCAATATGGCGGACGTCTAAAATGATATAGCATAAGTTCAAAAGCAGAGTTTCAAGATACTAATGCACGATTCAGCTTCAAACGCTACCACGCACTAGCTACTCAGCGTCATGCTAACGCCTTTTTGAAATTTCAATTTGACATTATTTTACTAATAAGACATCGTTTTTTAGTCTTAAAATTAAATTAATATATAGTAAAAAAACATTTTTAAAAACGAGTAAATCTCGCGACAAGCTTTCATATCATATAAATTGTGTAATGTAATAAATTGATGGGTTTGATTCAATTTAATTTTTATTTTATTTTTTTTAGAGCATTTAAATAAAAGATTGTTTTTAAAAATGTTTTTTCACTATTACTTTTTTAGCTATGCTATAAAACATATTGCTTTGTTTTTCAGGAAAAAATGTGGCTTCTTTTGCCAATAATATTAATAAAAAGTCCAGCTGTTTACGGAATGTTTGGGAAATCGCAGCTATGTGAAGTCGAAACTGGCCAAACAAATATTATTTTAGATATTGAGGAAAGCAGAGGAAGCTGTAAGTATTTTGATTTGCTTTTCAAATATAATTAAGTTCACATCTTATACATACAGTAGGTGATCAATGAATTAGAAACACTTGAAAATATTAACACAGTTTCAATTTATAATGTGCAATATGCATTTGTGATGAAGTCTGATAAAAAGATTTTTTCATGAAACAAGTAACAGAATCTCCCACATTGGGTTAGGGGATCGCTACAAAATCTGGAAATATAAAACACCGAAAGCGGCCAAAATATAAAATCTCGAAAACAAAAAAAATTAAATACAGAAAACACAAAATGCCGAAAAACAAATTCCTGAAAAAAAGTTCAAATGGAAACAAAAAATTTTGTTTAGTTGAGCGGATTCGCTCAAAGAAACAAAATTTTTTGTTTCCATTCGCTACGCGCGGAGCGAATCCGCTCGACCATGAACGTGCCCTAATGCCTAATCTCCATACAAAACCAAACCAACTAACCAAACCAAAAATATCTGCAGCTCTGTCATTCGCAATTTCATCACCTATCTCGCTCATTTTGGTCAACAGCCGCTAGCTTTTTCCTCTGTGTGAGTTAAACCATTTTAAAATCATTTGGCGTTGCCACATGCAATTCAGCGCATTTAGTACAGGTTAGTACTCGAAAAGTTGCAAAGTCAAAAATAAATTGATGTTAAATCGGTTGTTGTGGCTTGCCGGTAAAGAGTGCCAAATATTTGTGTCATAATAATTATATTTTTATTACAAAATGCCCTTTTGTTGGACCGGTAAGTGAAGCAGTGGCTGATTGACTTTTCACAACTACATTGCTAATATGTGTACAGACTTGAATTGTCAGCGGTTGGTTTTTTGGTTTTGGTTTGGTCTGGTTTTTTATGGAGATTAGGCATAAGCCTCGAATGGATAAACCAACTGATTTAGTGTACTTTGGAAATAGTATTCTATTCACGGCTAACGGAATTAGGAATTGTTTTGAGAAAAAATGATATAAGCTGCATGAGTTGCATTTGTGTTGTCGTTCTGAAACTGAATCAAGCCTGATATTGAATAATTGTCGAAAAAGCCGAAAATACTTCAAAGTTGTTGTTACTCAATCCGCGCGGGCGGATTGAGTTGTTGTTACTCAATCCGCCCGCGCGGATTGAGTAACAAAAACTTTGAAGTATTTTCGGCTTTTTCGACAATTTTCGGTATTTCGTTTTTCGGGATTTAGGTTTTTCGGCATTATGTGTTTCAAGATTTTCCTTTTATGTATTTTGCTTTCAGGATTTTGTTTTCGAAATTAAATGTTTCTAGATTTCCTCACCAACCCTTGGGTTAGGCAGGTAAATTGTATAACATCCTTCTTAGAAAGGGTAAAAAGGAAAAGGAAAGGTATGGAAAGGGCATAAAAAGGGCGATTTCAGCAAAAGTGCAATCATTTGCAATACGGCAATTATAGAGGAAGTGAAGTGTTTTTGTAGACAATAATAAACAGTAACTGTGAGCGAAGGAATCTGCGAGTGACGTGTGAAAAAAAAAGTGAAAAAGTGTGTTTTTCGGTTGTGTATGATTTTTTTTTTTTTTAATTTGTCAATTTCGAATAGTGGGACGACGAAAAGACATAACGAGTGAAAAAAAAATCGAGATTGAAACATTATTGAGATTGCAGAAGTTTTCTGTTAGAAATAGTAAGAAAAGCTTACGTTTCGGCGGCTAAAGTGAGCAGAATTTCAAAAAATATTGAAGTTGGCTTATGTATCTCCTCGACGTAATAAACGGGGAAACTGTAAAGCGGCCCATACACGGTACGACTAGTCCGCAGACTGAGTCGTAAAATTCAGTTCGATGTACTGCCACACACGTTCGGACTGAGCATTCAGACTCATCTAATATTTTTAAGTAGTACGAAGCCAACAGTGAGACAGTGAACAATATGGATAGAAAAATGATCTTGTGTTTATCTATAATTAAAATACTAACTGCAAGGCACGTCCGCTCTCTACAACATTTCGCACAAGAATGCAAATGCAAAAGACGAAAAACAAATTAAATGTTAAAAAGTCCATCAGACTCCTCCACACACGATAAGACTAGTCTGCTGGACTGCAAGCTCCTCCCCCAAAAATCAAACTTTTGATTAATTCTGCGACTGTCAAATGAGTCCGTCAGACAGAACTACACACGATAAGACTGCACTTCAGATTCGACTCAGTCCGCGGACTAGTCGTACCGTGTATGGGCCGCTTAAGAGTTTGAGAAAAACCACTGCGAGAACTGACCGGGAAATTATTCGAACGGCGGCACAACAACGCAGGGCACCAGCACGCGTAATCGTTAGAGATATAAATGAGCAGGGAGTGAATATATCAACGATGACAGTTAGAAGAAGATTTTATGAGGCAGGTCTAAAATGTAGGCGGCCTGCAAAGAAGCCGAAATTAACGGAAAAAATGAAGAAGAACAGATTAATTTGGGCTAAACTTCATAAGAGCTTAACCATAGATGATTGGAAAAAGGTAATTAAATTTGGAACATTTGGGTTTCGTTGACCCCTATGCTTGTCAGGGTTACGATTTTTCATTTTTTCTTTTAAATTAAGGTCATCTTTAGTGACGAATGTCGCTTAGAGGTTGTCACGGAAGCAGCTAATTTTGTTAGAAGGAGACCCCACGAACTTTTCAACGAAGACTACCTCATAAGAACTGTAAATTATCCACCGACAACAATGATTTGGAGTTCCATTACTGGGGAAGGCCCCGGTCCTATTTATTTCGTCGAGGGAACGTTACGCTCGGAACAATATAAACGTGTCCTGGAAACGGTCCCTCTTCCTTATATGGACTCTCTGGCTTCTAGAACATCTTTCTACACGTTTATGCAGGACGGCGCACCATGCCATACGGCATGATCTGTAAATGATTTTTTCATTTCAAAAAATATGAATGTTCTTCCTTGGCCAGGAAATTCCCCAGATCTCAATCCCATTCCTTTCCAAAATATAAAGTATACTCGAGAACAAATAATACCATACCAGTTTTGAAAAATAACATCGAAGACATATGGAATAATGACCCTGAAATTAAGGCAATGATCAACAGTTGTATTGAAAGTATGCCAGCGCGAATAACAGAAGTAATTAAAGCTAAGGGTATGTACACAAGATGAATTGAGTAATAAATATTTAGTGCAAATCCCTACTAATATATAAATACGAAAGTATTCTCTGTCTGTCTGCTACACTTTCACGCCTAAACCTCTGAACATTTTGATGAAATTTGGTACAAAGATAAATTAGAACTAGGAGAAGGACATAGGCTACTTTTTGTCTGTCTGTCTGTCTGCTACCCTTTCACGTCTATTCACGTCTAAACCATTTAACCGATTTTGATGAAATTTGGTACAGTGATAGATGAGACCATAGAGAAGGTCATATGCTACTTTTTTTTACCTTCGAATATTAAAAACAATGGGAATTGTTAAGAACAACAAAAATGACGAGTCATACAGTGTAAACGCATCCATATGTCATATGACTTTTTAAAGGCCCTATTAACCGGAACGGTTAGACGAGTGTGTGAATATTTAAATTTTCTGCTACAACATGGGGGACGTTTCAAGATGCTGCCTTTGATTATGACCCTTTGATCGACTATTTTAACCATCGATTAGTTCTCATAGAGCGAATGGAAAAAATGTACACATTGTGAAGCACTAAAATGGAAAGATGAAACACCGGGTATGTGTTGTTTTGGTGGTAAAGTTTCACTTCCATCGCTTGGTGAGCCAGAGGAACCTCTAAAATCTTTACTTTTGTACAATAGCAATGAATCGCGGGTGAGACCAGGTAATCCAACTAGTTTCACATCATTTTTACTTAATACCTTAAATTTTCACAAATTCTCAAACATTTTTTAAAAAAATTCTAGTGTTTCTAATTCATTGATCACCTACTGTACATACAGCTGTGGCCAAATTATTACCGCCTCTACGAACATAACGCAAGTAGTGTATTCAACCATTTTTACGTGTATTAAATATTATATTTTTAGTCCAATCATTAGTATACACGCTAAATATCGTTTTCAAAAACTTGTGGACAATGAATCGTTGGTAAATCGTGTAAAAAAATGTTCGTCTGCTATTTAAAGCCTCTCCTCGTATTAACATATATGTATATTCGTCTCACTGCGTCTAAATAATAATGGTACCTCGAATTAATATTATACATACATATGTATAGTGTACATGTACATGCAAAATGTCATTATAGCGAATCATAACCTGGGCGAGATTATTCAATAAATCTTCTAATGGCAAATTACAGATGTTGGACAACGGACCACGCCGCCTGAACTACCAATCTATGGGGATCCGTACGTGGAAATTGCTCTCGAACTTGTCTTCCCTAAAGGAAATCCAACTTTCTTGTTAAATGGAAAACAGCTCCAGCTGTTGCATCCCTTAGATCGGGACGAAGAAAATCTGAGTCATATCGTTTTCCAGGTAAATTGAAACCACACACCATTCGCTATTCAAGCCGACATCTTTACAATCATAGTTCTTTAACATTTTTTACTAGATCTCTTGCACCATTCGGTCCTCTAAAAAGAAACGCAATATTCCGATTATTGTACGGGTCTCTGATGTCAACGATAATCCACCAGTATTTATTAATACACCATATGAAACAACAGTGGCCGAGGTATGTATTATTTACTTACTTTTTTTTTCAAATACTTAAGATAAAAATAGGTATTTACTTGCATTTCCCCAAAACGCGATAAATTCATCTTTTATTTTTAATTTTAACGACTTCCAACACGATGCCGAAAATTGGGCCCGCATTAATTTTTATTATTATTATTATTATTATGAACGTTCGGTCGTATAGGCAAGGACTGCCTCTCATAAACAACGCGACCTGAAGAGATCTTTTGTGCGAACGTCGTCTTGCTTGAGACCTTTAATTTTTACTGTTGGATGCACTGCTTCAATGCAATACTGTAAAAAGACTTCAAAGACTTTCAAGAGTCCAAACAAATAGTTTTTAAGAAGTTTTTTTTTACTGTCTGTCCAAATTTATCACCTTATACATATTCTGATTCTAATTTTAAGGCGCATTTACATTTTTTTTGTTACAGTCAACACCGGTCGGAACAACGATTTTTCGCAACATACAAGCCGTCGACAAAGATGCAGGCGTTAATGGGCTAGTGGAATATTTTTTAGTGGAAGGATCCACGAATGTCACAAATGACGATAAATTAACAATAGCAGATGGATATGGTACGTTCGCGATAGGATTTCCACACCAGGGACAGGTATGAATTTTATATTTTTTTTATCTTAATTCTGAGTAAGTGGAATAAAATATAACACATATGTTTAGTAATGACTACGAGATCCTATCTACATACTAAATTAACCTTAGAGAAGCAACGAAATTACTATTTTTAAATTTTGAAGAAATGTACAAAAATACTCATCTTTAAATTATTGTTTTTCTTTTTATTAGGTAACCGTTGTGAAAACATTGGATTATGAACGGATACAACGATATTATATAACGATAGTGGCATCGGTAAGTAATTCAATTTTTTACACTTTCACGTTAAGCGATACCAACGTGATACCATAAGGATTAGGGTTATACCAGTTACCATTTCGGAATTTGACGTCCTAACCTAACAAAAATCCGGGTATTTAAAAAAAAGACCGGTTGCGCGCCACGCCGCTGTGCTATAGTTAAATGTGAAAGTCAATGGTCATGAAGCAACATAAGGGATTCTTTCGGAAAGGACCGTATGAGGTGCCTGGCAGTACTTTGTACCCATGCAAGCTTTGTAATTTTACATTCCTTTTCCAAACAGAACCACCAACAAGTGCGCCATACGTGAGGATAGGACGTAAATGTAAAATTACCGCGTACATCCACCAAACTACTATAGACCAAAGTCCTCACCGTCTACCAAAAGCTTTCTTTCAAGCATAGAAATTAATGCATGCTTTGGCTCGCTCGTCTATGTTTAGTTTCCAGTTTATATGGCTGTTAAATGATCTACCAAACATCATCTTGATTTTGAAAGACCTATTCAGTGATATGCCACTCAATATGGTACGAATCTTTTTTTTTGTTTCTACCGCCATTTTGTATTTTACGGCTGCCATTTTGGTTTAAAGAAACAAAATCTACCCTATAACCATTCCGTGGTCTAGACGAATTGATAGCCACCTCATTGATTACAATGCATTCAGCCGTTGGGATGCTTCAAAGGTACAAAAAATACAACATACCCAGTTCAACGTGAAAAACATAACCCTGTCTGGCACATAGACTATCCAGAATAAAATGTGACACTCATGACGTATTCGCTAAAATTTTAGTGACCTTGGTACTCTAAACCCGTCTTGGTTTTGTCGGGCCGAACTGAATTACTTTCTTATTTCAAATAGGAATTTTATTTCAAAATGAAATAACCTGATTATTTCAAATAATCAGTTATTTAAAAATGAACTAGCTCAATTATTTCAAATAATCAGTTATTTGAAATAAAATGAATGTTAATTAAAAAAAATTTAATTTAAATAACTGCTTATTTAAAAATGAAACAAAACTTTAACGAAATAATAATTTATTTCAAATAATAGAAAAAAATAATCTTTAATTCTAAAATCTTATGTTTATCACCCGAAATAAAATGCTTATTTGAGTTAATCACATTGTAAATGCAAACGAAATACAATTTAATTGAAAAGTGTTTGCAATGGGAAGCAGTTAAAATTGGAATCGTTTTATAAATCATCTTTATTTACAGTACGTAAAACACGCGTTAAAAACAATCATTCAAGTTCCACTGATGGTGTTATTGACAATGTCTCGACTATGTATGTTATCTTCACCGAAGTAAATAAAAATCATCGGCCTGTTAGTGGGTGGGTCCTTATCAGATGATCATTTTGAAGAGCGTGTTTAATCACTGATGCACTTTTCACATTCAATTGCAAACACGTTTCAGGCAAATTGTATTTGGTTTGTACTTACAATGTGATTAATTCAAATAAGCATTTTAGTCTCTCAAAAATGTGTTTGCACGCACGATCCAATATGTGTGCAAGTTCGAAACCAAAGTGATTCCAGTTCAACGTCGCCGAGTTGATGCACCATTCTGGATAATCTTTGGTCTGGCATTAGCATTATATCCCACTAGGAAGGAAGGTGGCCATCTCTGCGGCGATATGGAAAAATCACGGAGCTCATTCGGCGGAGCTGGTTTTCGTGGACCATAACGGTCCCCACTCTCCAGTTTGAATACAATTACATCCGCTGTACTGAAACTAGAACAAAAAAAGCTTTTACGTTCTTCTCAACTAAAATGCAAGGGTTTGGCTTACCCTGACCTATGTTCTTTGTGATGTAGAAAATCGCGTGGTGTTTGTCCTGGAGCCGCCTAATTTTAGAGTTGTTAACCCTAGGGTTCCTGCCCCAGTGTAAGATCTATGATCTGCGCGACCTTCAGAATCCGTGGTTGTACAATTTCTCTGGATGGTAGTTTGTTAATTCTGGTTCGTGGTTGTGTGTTAATTCTGAAACTCGAGTAATTGTAGCTGTATATTATGAAGCCAACGACTGTCGTTTGTAATTTTTGCCAATGATTTTCTTTCAAATGATACGCTGAAGAAGTTCTAAGCTTTGCTGCTTGATTTACTGATGTGTAATGCTCTGGAGGACGTTTTAAGACCGGTGGGGAGGGACAAACATTTGATTTTCGTTGATTTGTTGACGCGAAGTACAATGTTGGTTAACATTGTATTTAAACATCTCTGCTTAGTTGTCCATTTCTTAATAGCGATAAAATAAAATAAAAACCAATTTAAAAACTGGGATAATTCTTTTATTGTTTTAGGATCGAGCAAGAAATGCATCTGAGCGCCTCTCATCAACCACAATGCTGACAGTAAACATTGCTGACTCCGATGACCTAGACCCATCATTCATATATCGTGGCTGCGTACTGCTAGATGGGGCCTGCATCAATCCCGAGTACAGTACATCAGTGCCAGCGGGATCCCTTCAAGGTGTTTTAACTGTTTCACCTGAGCGTATCCAAGCTGTTGATTTAGATACAATAAGCTCCCCAATTAGATACTCATTTCTCAGTGGTATACCCAGCAATTACAGGGACTACTTTGAAATCGATGAACAAACGGGCGTCCTAAAGCAGATTAAAGCTGTAGATACATCGACAGCTAAGAGATACGATATAATTGTTAAAGCTGAGGAAGTCTCAGAATCGAAGAGATTTACAACAGCAAAACTAGCAATTACTGTTAAACCCGTCGACGCTAACCCACCTGTTATAAAGGCTTCAACGACAGAGGGTATCGTGGAAGAGAATTCTCCGGTAGGGACAAAAGTGGTCGATTCTATGGGAAACGCTATTTCATTCAAGACCACTGACGCCGACATCAACGACGATGATCCTCAACCAGATTACATATACGAGCTTACTACTCCTTCCTTCAGCGTATCGAAAGATGGAATTCTCATTGTGAATGAGGAAGGCCTTGATAGGGACCCGCCCAACCCAGGAAAATTTATGTTTCAGGTTGTTGCTAGAGAATCAAATTCAAACGCAGCGAGCGCTCCCATAAGTTTGACAGTAATTTTAAAAGATGTTAATGATAACGCCCCAAAACTGCCAATGGTTCCTCCGATTTCAATAACGGCTGGAGATAGTAGACGGATAGTTACAAAAGTAACAGCAACTGATAACGACGACGGTGAGAATGCTGTGGTAACATACACAATTTACCATGTATCTAACAACGGGGGTAAAAAATTTTCTATTGACGAAAAAACAGGTGAAATAGAAACTGTTGGTCGTATATTAGCTGGAGAGCAATATAGTATTACTGTTCAGGCTTCCGATATTGGTGGTTTGTATTCACAAGCTATTGTGGAAGTATCGGTTATGCCTGGTCCGAACACAAAGCCACCAAGATTTATTAAGCCTGTATATGAAGTACAAGTTAGCGAAGGTGCCGAAATCAATTCAACAGTTAATGTAGTAAAGGCAGAAGATCCTGAAAATGACCCAGTAAGTTACGCAATTGTATCAGGAAACGATTTAAGGCAGTTCGCGGTAGGTCAAGAAAATGGTGTCATTAGTGTAATACGAAAATTGGACCGTGAGAGCCTAACAAGATACCAATTGATCATAAAGGCTGAAGATAACGGAGGCTTAGCAAGTAGCGCCACAGTAAACATTAAAGTAACTGACATTAATGACAAAAATCCTGAGTTCGATGAGTCTACGCTGCCATACACCTTCAAAGTCGATGAGGGTAAGGTTGATGAGTTTGTGGGCATGGTGCACGCTACGGATGCAGATGAAGGGATAAACGCACAAATAACCTACTCAATCCCAGATGATATTCCTTTTGTGATCAACCCGATTACAGGTGAAATCCTAACTAAAGCTAAATTAGATTATGAGAGACAAACTGAGTTCAAGTTTGTTGTGACAGCAAAAGATGGTGCCCCAGATGCAAGATTGGGAACAGCGAGTGTCACTGTTTTAGTAAATGATCTTCCGGTAAGTTTCTATTTTTTATTTTTTATTTTTCATTATGCTATGCATCACAATGGTAAAGGTTTGGGGGGAGAGAGGAGGACATGTAAGACAGTGATATGTTTATGGTGGGTCACGCAAAAAGTACCTTATCTATAATTGAGATGAAAAGTCAATGGGCGCCACAGTATGATAACTATACCCACGGGTAAGGGAAAGAAAATAAGGTAGAATTTATATAATAGATGCTTCAGGGTTACGACAAACTAAGAAGTTTATCAAACCCTATGCGTATACCAACGCCACTGACCTGAGCAAATCGGATCTCAGGCTGCTGGTGGGTTACTTATCTGGCCATCATGGGGTCAGAAATCACCTCAACAAGTTAGGTTTGTCAACTGAGACAGAATGTAGACTTTGTCTAGAGGACGAAGAAACCACAGCTCACATACTGTGTGACTGTCCGGCACTGGCTCGGATTAGAAGTAGGACCTTCGGTAAAGGGTTTCTAAGCCCGGCTGAGGTCCGTAATTCTTCTGAGGGTGACCTTCTGGCTTTCCTTAGGGTAGCGGATCGTCTACTCCACTAATGGGGTTCTGGCACAAAAGACCGTCTGGTCGCAGTGCCTTCCGCTTGAGCGGTCCCCACCAATATATAATAATAATAATAATAATATATAATAGATATATGTCTCTCGTTTACTATGGTATGAGTCCCATTACTATAGTAGGAAACAAAAAAAAAACATCTATTATATTTTAACGGTATGGGCTGGGTTAGAATTAGGTGATCGTCTTGCTTTAACAACTATTTTGCCAATATCAGCTATTACGCTAGCTATTTGCGAGGAACCGAGCTCTCAGTGTCCTGCCAGCGTGATAGCCAGCGCCATTAGTATCCAAATCGCCACGAAGACGCCGCAGTAGCATCTATTCGCTCCTGATGTTTGGCCCAAGATAAAAAAAAACAACGGGTGGTACTCCGGGAGTGCCGGCCGAAGTGAAAACTTGAACATTAACGTTGTGCATTTTTGAATATTTTGGAATGGTTAGGGAATAATTTCGCACGAATTGCGTACTATCATTTATGTGGTAAAATACAATATTCATTTATTGCGCTATCGTACACAAACATGACAATTTATATTACATAAAAAATTTAACACTTCAGAACTATTACAATTAATTTACATTAAAAAGTTTATCTTTCACCATCATCATTACCAGCATCATCATCGCACTGATACAATAGGTTTATGGTAGCTGAAGTAAGAAACGAACAATTTTGATTCGAATCTATTTAGATGTCTAATAAAGACCGCATCAATAGTAGTTTTGTATTTCGTTGTGCTAAGATTGCGATCATTTGACATCGTTAAACCAAATTCATTATTTAAAAATTCAATTAATAGTTGATTTTTATCGTCTGCAAAGTTTATGTTGAAATCTCTACTCAAAATCATTGGCAAATCATTAAAACTTTTTCCGTAGATGCGCGTAGCAGGCTGTGTACAAACACACACGCACACTCGCGCAAGCGCCCTGTCCGTCTTACGGTTTTTCGATCAGGGTCACGTGACCTGACGCGAAATTTACATTTTTTACCCATCCCAAAAAAGTGCTCAACGCCGCTAAAGAAGTTTTCACTTCAAAATAAACCAAGCCAGCGATATTAGATAACACTTTATTCTTCTTATTGAAATGATTTGTCTTCAATCAATATCGATTTTTTGTTAACCTGGTATATTTTATTCCCGTGGCTTTTAAATAAAATTTGTAAAATGATAAATGATAGATGGTATAACTGAAAAATTTAAAACTAATTTTGTTTTTTTACACAATTTTACGATGTTTCGCTAATTTTCACCGAGTCAAAAAGTATCGCTGTGATGCAAAAGAATGCGGATATTTCCAAAATTTAACTTGATTTTTTGTATGTATAAATGCAATTATGTACACACTATGTAATTTAATTTCCACACTATTTGACAAGGAAGTCTCGTCAATTTCATTGCCGTGTTAGAATGAAGCCATTTTATAGTTTGCCATGTTATACGAGGCTTTCCCGGTTCTCCGCAATTTATATATTTATATCCCATACTAACCTAAATACATTTTTCTACATCAGGATGAAGTGCCGAAATTTATTGATTCAAGGATTGATGTTAAAGTTCCCGAAAATGTCCCTGATCTTCTAGTTGCTACTGTAAAGGCAGTGGATCCAGACACAATAAAAGAAGTAATTTTTATATTTGCACTTAAAGAAGATATAAAAGCTTAAATTATTTCTAAGATAACATACGTGCTTAGGCGCGGGCCTGGTGATCTTTTCAAAGTCGACCCAAAAACTGGTGAAGTAAAAACTATTAGAGGACTAGACTACGAAAAAGAAAAGCAGCATGAGCTTATAATTGGAACAGTAGAAAATAATGGAGACAAACCAGGAGACTTTATAAAAATAAACATAGGCGTGGATGACCGCAATGATATTCCTCCAGTGTTCGTCTCAGTGCCTGAGCCCGTCACAATCAACGATGATCAACCAATTGGAACGATGATCAGTGCAATGCCAGCAATCGACGGGGATGGTTTATCTCCAGGAAATGTTGTACGTTACGAGATGGTAGGCAGGGGCAAGGCATTAAAATATTTTCAAGTTGATCCAGATACTGGAAATATTCGAATACGTGACGAACTCCATAAAGAAGATGATACTGAATATCAAATTGACGTAAGGGCCTATGATATGGGGGAACCTCAATTGAGTTCTGTTGCTACCTTGCCCATTTTCGTAAGACATTTACTTACTGATCCAAATGAAGCAATAACAGAGGCTAAAATGCATGGGGCTGTGATTACAAGCACTGAAACAATGGGGCTTGCATTTAGCGATGACAGCTATACAACTGGAGTGCCCGAGACAACAGGTCTTAATGCGACTGTTAAACTTATTCAAATCGTAAATTCTAAGAAGACAACTAAAAATAACGCGGGGTTCAAATGTGAAATTGTTAAAGGAAATGATCTTGAAATATTTTCAATATCTCTAGAAGATCATGCATGTGGTATCAACTTAATTAAATATTTGGACTTCGAAAATAACACATCTTTCGACCTAGAGATTAAACTCATTTCCCACAAATATTTCGTCAATCCGAAAAAAAGTTTAGCCAATGTGAAAATTATTGTTCAAGACGAAAACGACAATGCCCCAGAATTTGTATTTATTCGAATGAAGGGTAAAAATAATACATACTATGCTGTTGTTAGTCCTGAGGCAGAAATCGACACCCCTGTTCTACAAGTAAAAGCTATAGACAAAGACTCTGGAAAATACGGTGCAGTTAAATACCGAATCTTTGATAAGGAAGACAATTCAATTGGTACTGACATTATGGTAGATTGGCTGAGTTTATAAAAGTTCAACGTAGTAAAACATTTATTTTTTAGCCCACAACATATTTCTCAATATCCGAAGACACTGGCATTTTAAAAACAAGAAGAGTTCTTCGAGGAGCTAAGGAATTTCCTTTTATATTTTTTGTCGAAGCAAGTGACAATGATGGCGAAGATGAAAATTCACACAAAACAAGAGCAAGAGTCGTTGTTAATCTAATTACAGATTCAAACCGCCTAACCCTCGTGTTTTCGGATTCGACTCCTTCAGAAATTCGCAATCGCAATGTAGAACTTGAAGATCTACTATTTGAAAAATCAAATGGACTAATAACTGGTATCGAAAGATTCAGTAGTCGAAAATTCCTCAACGAAAATGGTACAATACTCGAGAACCCCTTAGCGACGGATGTGTGGTTTTATGTTATCGACCCAAAAAATGAAACGATCCTTTCAAGAAATTCAAACCTGATACGTAGCAATTTTCTTGAGCCTTCAGCACAATCGGAAATTAATTTTGCCGCATCTGGAATTGCAAGGGCTACCGCACAAGGTATATTTGGACCAATTGAAGCCCAAAATCAAATTCAGAAGGTAAGTCATTATTTATTTTATTTACCAATATAACCAATACATTTTCTCCAACAAGGTAAAAGCTGCCGTGGCTATAAATGACGACGTTTTTCCCTATGCATTAATTGCTATATCTGTAATTATTCTCGTTTTGGGCACAATAGGTATTGTTTATATCTGCATCTCATGGTCCAAGTAAATATACAAAAGATTTTTTAACGTCATATAATTTTTTTAACTTCAATTTATTTTCTCAAGGTATAAGAATTTTAAACAACGTATGCGGCAATACTCTGCTCCTTCAAGTCCAACACGTTACGATCCAGTCATTGTAGGTTCGCAGAACGGTGATACGGCCGCAAATCTAAAAGAATATGAAACACAAGTGCTAGCTATGGCAGTTCCACCAGACGGTGACGATGATCTTCAACTTGACTATAGTGCAAAAAATCACGCCTTCAGTCTGGATAATGTGAGCTATATCACTCATAAGGAAAATGGTCAAATAAGCCCATCTCACTCCGAAGCAACTACAGCAACAACAGCTACCCTACGTCGAAATAACAATAACAATAATATTAATAATAATGTAAACAACAGTAATAGGCAAAATACGTTTAATAGAACGCTTGAGATAAATAGAAATAATAATGCAAATCCTCTGGCTGTGGGAAACGCGGGGACTCTATCAGGAACTCTGACGTTAGGGAGATTAAAACAAAATTCGAATCACTACCAAAATGGAGGTTACAAGCTGGATACTAATACAAGAAATAACTCACAAATGATGCCAAACAATGTATATAGCACCCTAGGTCGACGAGGAAATACATTCCATCAGAATTTTGGATCTCAGAATGAAATTACCTCAAACACGTTGGGTAGAAATAATCGTTGTAATGATTCGCCAATTTCAAATCCACTGTTCTCGAGGTAAGTAGCATGTTGAATTTTAAGAATATGTATATTTGTGAATGCATGAATAAATTACGAAGTATGTAAGCGAAATATTTTCTAAATATAAAATAAGCTTAGTCTGACATACAGATACATAGCGTTACCATAAACTGTACTCTAAATAATACAGTTTTGGAAAATGACCATCTAAAAGATATTTTTGTTTTGTGTAGGGGAGCGGGGAAATATACTTTCGCACTAGCGGCTACAACTCCGCTCTCCGCCTCCTGGAGCCTTCTAAAAGACTTACTTCGAGTGCAGTCCTATTATCAAAGAATATGGAAACTAGTTTACAAAGAATAGGCACTCCGGCAATTATCTCCTTATCTTTTTTGACCTTGGTACCGTTATTCCTCCCAACCCCACAATTTTGCTAGAGGTTGATACACTGCTTAACCATTTTGGTCGAAGAGAGAAGAAAAATTCAGAGGGGGGGCTTGGAATCTGAAGAAATCGGTACAGTGTTACAGGGTGCCAAGAATTCCAGAGCAAATATGAAAATTCAACTGAAAGAACCACCCTGTCAAAGAAAAGCAAACTGATCGCAAGCGCGCCTCACCATACAAGCGCATTTGCTTCCCGTGCTGCTCAAGAGCGCGTTAAGGTGGGTCCACACTGAGCCACCGAAAGCGAACATATGTGTTCGAGTACAAGTTTTCGCTTAATGTGTACGCGTTTCAAACGCGAACGAATCTGTTCTATACCCTGTGCTCTTGTTCCGTGCTGCTGCCAAATGTGGAAGCAACAACGAACAAGTTGTGAACGAACATACATTTCTACGAAAAGCAGTGCGGACGCCTCACGAATCTTTAGCGAAGGTAATTAAAAAACCCTAAACAAACAAAGAAGAAAACCCTAAAGTCCTAAACAAACAAACAAGTTTGCCGAGTGTGTACGTCAAGGAAATCAGAACGAATGTGTGCTATACCCTGTGCTTGGTTTCATTTCGATTGTGAAATTATAGCGACTCCAGCATATGAATTTTTGTCAGTTTTGCTCAATATATCGGACAATGAAGTTATAATTGCAATTACTGAGCCTTTACTTATATGCATACTGTGATTCATTAATAAATCAACAAAAAAAAAAAAGGCTGTTTTGATATCACGTAGGAAACGCTGTACCAATCGATTCCTTGGACATGTATACGAGTTAAATGAGGGTTCAAATTCAAAATTTACCGAAGTTTGTATAGAAAATTGGTAGAAAACACCAAATATTCGCCATATTTTATATATGTACATTCGCTCAGATTTTCCAACTTGAATGGAAAACATGCAAATGCAAGGAAACCTGATTGACGCCTCCTCAAAAGGCGTCCACACTTAAAAAATTTCGCTTGTGTTTGCTTGCATATCTACGGACGCCTGTGCAGCACGCGTGATTATGAAAGCAAACATAGCGAACGCGCATGTTTTTTTATGTTTCTCCAGCGTACACACTAGAAAACTTGGATTGCAAACATGTGTACTCATGCGTTCGCTTTCGGTGGCTCAGTGTGGACCCACCTTTAGAAAACGAATGGTGAAAAAACGTAAACAAACTTAATCTGTGTACGCCTTCAATGTGTGAGGCAGGCACTCGATTTCTACCAGTTCCTATATGAGAAGCACGGCCGTGCCGGCACCAACACAGTGCCAGAAAAAGCAATGCTTGCTCAAGAGCGCGCCGTAATAGGTGAACTCTGGTGTAATTGTGTGTGCGGCGATGTTGATTGTCGCCGTCTTTATTCTTTATTAGGCAATTTAAATGGGAATTTGGACTTGGAACAAGCAGGGAAAGATTCTCTTTCTAACTAATGGGAAAATTTTTTGGTTTTTTTTCCCCAAAATGCGCTGTGGTGGGGATAACTGCGCCGCAAAAATAGATCTAGCCTATTCTTTGTACATATATCCATATTCTTTGCTATTATTCCGCCTCCAAACGGTCTCATCCGCCCTAACTCACACAGCCAACAGGAGCTCTTTTATGAACACCTGTTTTTCTCCCACACACAAGCAGACAGGGGCTTTCTAAGGAATGCCTGTCTTTGTCCGTTTCCCCCAATAAAAAGCCATCAGGAGGTCCCTGGGGAGCCTCGGTTGTTGTCACTTTCTTTCTCGTGAAGGATCCCCCCTCACGAAAGAGGCAACCTTTCGCCAGAAGTATTCTTCCTGCAGCATAACTCCAACTATGTTGACCGGTATTAGGTATGATGCTCGCCTCCAACTCCAACTCGGTGGTGACCATTAGGTGAAGGTATATCCTTTTAGTATCATGTACATGTAGATTTGATGCTGCACAACCTGTTCAAATGTGCCGCATGGATCGATGTCTGCCCGTTGAAAAATGTTGTATGCCGTGATGTATGTATGTTATGTTAAACGTAAGTTGGCAATCTAGTATCTAGAACTCATAAAGCAAAAAACACTGAAAGATTCCTGAAAATAAAGAAATTGAAAAAAAGTTCATTCATTTCATGTGTTTATCGCATTCGAATAAGGTGAATAAATAGGTTTATTTGCAGGAAAGAGTAGAAACGTATTTAAAATATAGTTTTAACATACAATTTCGTACCATTTTATTTTATATGCAAATATTGAAAATTGCTATGATTTTGATGTGAAGCGATTTCGTATCTAAAATTGCATTACAAACTTTTAAGCGCAATTAACTGTTCATTTTCCACACATGAAAACATTTTTCAGCACTCAAATTTCAGTTGGAACTATACTTGTGTGTTTTTGTACTCAGCTTACTACTTTTCTAATTTTCTACCAATTTTATTCACCGATACAAAATATATTTTATATGCAATCTGCCTGTTTTATGTTTTACATATGTAAACGGATTATAAATTTGTTTGGCTACGAAAAATAATTATCATAATATTATCTTTACATTTCAGAGGAAACAGTGACAACAATCATGTGAGTGCAACGAATGAGAATGTTACATTCAGCAAACGAGACTATGCGCAAATGGGATTTTCCTATCTCAACGACTTGGACAGATCAGAAGTAGAAACGACAACAGAATTATAATACCTTATATATTTGTACATACATATATATATTTAAAAATAGTCAAACCAGCATAATGTGAAAGCATTCCTACTTTTAAGAAACCTGCCACAAAAAAGTCATACTTAAAACAAACAAAATACTTATTATAGAATACATATTTTAAAATCGGATGTAACATTAATTTCAATATTTTAAAAACAAAAACATTAATGACTTAAGAGATTGTTGCTTTGTTGATTTGCAAGAATTGAAAATAAGCACAGCTTTTCAGAGCTGTGTATTTTTATATACAAAACTGCCATTATTATACTACAAGAATTCTTGGCCAGAAGCTTTTTTATGCATCTAGTTTCTTAACAATGCCATTCGGTTTTTGTGGATGTAAATTTTTGCCCCTAAACCCCAATGATTACTGGAAATAACTATTTTAATTGATCCTCTGTTATTTTGTAAATAAGCCCAAAATTGTTTAGTCATTATTAAGTAATATATTAGTTTGATTGTGTATGATTTGTGTAAATAACGTTGTTTTTCAGCATTTCACGTAGCAAATAAATACTAAATAAAATAATATAAAATCAAATTAAATTATCCTGTATTAAATATAATTTTTCAATCGTTACTACCTTTGATTCCTTCAAATAACTTTTTACATAAAAAGAGTATATTATAAGGGTGTATTATTTACTTAGGTCGCTGAAACCTAAAACGTCATCATCTTAACACCAAGTTGCTGAACCTAACTGTACTGGCTAGTCCTCGACCAGAACTGTGTACAAAGATAAAGTGCAAGTCAGCAAGTGCTAAAGTAAAGAGCTTGTCAAACCCTACGGATACACCAACATAAAATTTTTGAGCAAAGTGGATATCAGGGTGTTGGTGGGTTACCTATCTTGCCATCATGGGTTAAAATATTACCGTACGAGCTATATGGCTCACTTTATTAATAATAAGAATGATTTTACACGGAGCAAGTTGACTGCGTCGAACTGGAGTAGTTGAGAGAATTGCGTAAGATTGCGAAATAGCCAGGAGTCGTTAAGTTTCAGACTCGTGACAGCTCAGGGCGAGGAACTAAAATCTGCTTTCTGGCGCGGCGAGCGCGCTGGGTGGCTGACGAAGGCAACTCGCGAGGCAGTGCTGCCACATCCACTCCCCCTCCAGTGAGCTGGCTCGAGGAGGAAGAGAACGAAACTCTTTTTGTGGGAGCCGGGTCCGCCTGTGGGACTGAGACAGGCTGAGTCTGAAGCGCAGGAACAGGATCAGGGCTGACGAAAAAGGCCGGTTTGAGACGGTCAATTGAGATGGCCCTCTCAGAGCCCCTGATGTCTATGATGAAAACCCGATCATTGACTCGTCTGGTCACTTTATGTGGTCCGGAGTACGGAGGGTCCAGGGATCGTCGAATGGCATATATCCTCAGAAAGACGTGAGAGCAAGTGCGAAGGTCCTTGAGAATGATGCAGCGTGGCTGCGTGTGATGAGCAGTTGGTGTAGGTCACAGCTTCCTAATATGCTCTCGAAACTTGTCTAGAAAGGCGACAGGATTGGCAGGCTGACTCGTGGTGACAAAAAATTCACCCGGAATTCTGAGGCTTGTACCATAGAGCAGCTGAGCCGGAGAAGCACCAAGGTCCTCCTTAAAACATGTGCGCAGACCAAGCAAGACTGTCGGCAGCAGATCAGGCCAAGGTGTTGGGAAGTGGCACATAAGAGCGGCCTTCACGGTGCGATGCCATCTCTCGATGAGGCCGTTGGACTGAGGTCGATAGGGCGTGGTGTGTATCCTGTTGGCTCCAACCAAATTTGCCTGAGCTGCAAACAATTTGGACTCGAATTGGGTTCCCTGATCTGTTGTGATGGTAAGAGGTGTGCCATATTGGGCTATCCAGTGCCCATAGAACGCAGCAGCAACCGTGCCAGTCTCCATGCTGGCAAGTGGCACCGCAGCAGGCCATCTTGAGAATCGATCTATCATGGTGAGGCAGTAGCGAAGACCTTTGACACTGGGAAGCTCAATGAGGTCCAGATGTACATGGTCGAAACGATTATCAGGCACATCGATGTGCATTGGCGCAATGCGATTGTGTCGTTGAACCTTGGACCTCTGGCACGGAAGGCATCCACGTGACCAGTGCAGGGCATCACGTCTGATGCCTGGCCAGACGAATTTCTCTCTGAGAAGTCGGGAAGTGGTTCGACCACTGGGATGAGCGAGACCATGAACGATGTTGAAAGCGCGTTTGCGAAGGGAGTGCGGGATGAATGGTCTGTTTCGACCGGCGAAAACATTGCAGTAAAGAGAATAGCCATCAATGTCACGCTGCTGCAAATCAAGAGGGCGCTGACCCTTAATTTTTTCCAACTCCTTTCACTTTGCTGGGCTGAATGAATGGTCTCTGCATCTAACACCTGAGGCATAGAAATTGTGTTGATGCGCGAAAGTGCAGCCGCAACCACATTGGCTTCACCGTTGATGTGAATGATGTGAGTTGTGAATTGAGATATGAAGTTTAGCTGATGAAGCTGCCGAGCCGAAGCCTTGTCTAAACGTTGTGAAAAGGCGTAGATAAGAGGTCGATGATCCGTTTTAACGATAAAGGAACGACCATCCAGAATATGCCTGAAGAATTTGATACCTGCGAAGACAGCAAGAAGCTCTCGGTCATATGTACTATATCGTGTCTCCGCCGGACTCAGCTTACGAGAAAAAAAACCAATCGGTTTCCAGGTGTCATCCTCCAGTTGCTCCAAAGCAGCACCGATGGCAAAATCGGAGGCATCTGTGGAAAGGGACAGCGGGGCAGAAGGCGATAGAAATGAGGCCCCAACAGCCGTGGCAATGCTGTCCTTGCATCCTGTCAATGCAGTCTCAGAGTCAGTGGTCCAATTGATCTTGCGCTTGTCACGCTTTCTTGCTCCTTTGAGGTAGGTGTTGAGAGGCGCTTGCATTTCGGCTGCATGCGGAATACATCGACGGTAATAGTTCAGCATGCCTAAGAAACGTCGAAGATCATAGAGACTGATTCTGGCCTCGGGTACGACAGAATAGCCTGGATTTTGTCCTGAGGTGGCCTGTAACCAAGTTTATTTATGGTGTAGCCCAGAAAATTCACCTCATCCCTGCCAAACTGACACTTCCCAGGGTTGATGGTTAAGTGATTGTCCCGAAGAGCCGAGAAGATAGTCTCCAGGTGTCGTTGATGTTGCTCAGCACCCTCCGAGAAAATGATGATGTCGTCTATATAACACGCCGCAAAAGGGATGTCTCGCAGGATATTGTCCATGTGTCGCTGGAACGTCTGAGTAGCGTTGCGTAGGCCAGGCGGCATTCCCATGAATTCAAAGAGCCCGAAGGGGGTCGTGACAGCGGTTTTATGAACATCCTCTGCAGCCACAGGAATCTGGTGATACGCTCTCACCAAGTCGATGGTCGAGAAAATGCAACGCCCATGGCACTTCTGAAGCACATCCTCAATGAATGGAATCGGGTATCGATCCGGGACGGTCTGTTTATTTAGCCGTCTAAAATCACCCGTAGTGCGCCAGCCTCCAGATTTCTTGGGCACCATATGTACCGGGCTGGCCCACTGGCTGCTTGAAGGCCGGACTACACCGTGGTGTAGCAGAAGCTCGAAGTCCTCCTTGGCTGCCTTAAGCTTGTCGCCCGTGAGGCGTCGCAGACGTTCTGCGACTGGAGGACCTGCAGTGAGAATGTGATGCGCAACAGGATTTTGTGTTTTAATAGAAGAAATGGGTGTGGGCCTAGTAATGTCAATGTATTTACAGAGCAACTCCCTGTAAGCAGGAGCCAGGGCCTCACCAGAGTCGTCCGTCGGGCCCACCGTGGAGACGCTGTGTAGCAAGGCCGACTGCAGCTGACCCGTGGCAGTGAGCTTTGTCAGTCGATCAATAAGGCAACGACCTTTGAGGTCAATGAGAAGACCATAATGAGTGAGGAGATCTGCTCCGATGATGGCCGTCTTGACATCAGCCACGACGAAGGTCCATCGAAGAGGGCGTCGAATCCCAAGGTTGAGGATGAGAGTGTGCTGGCCATACGTGTTAATTGGTGTGTTGTTGGCAGCGAAGAGTCTGAAGTCTGTAGGCTTCGTGTTGCGATCCTTCCATGCTCGTGGCACAATGGAGATGACAGATCCCGAGTCAACCAAAAACTTCATATGAGTGCAACGATCATGCAGGAATAGGCGGTATTCGGTTGTAATTTTGCTGTTGAAGTTGCTATCGCCAACCGCCTGAACTGACGACAGCGAATTTAGTTTCCCGTGGGATTCGGGGCAGTGCTTGAGAGCTGGGTGAAAGCACATGGCGGCTTGCAGTTGCGAGCAGAAGCGCCCCACTTGCTGTGGAAGAAACACACCCCAATGGGCGATGGTGACGCAGCTCGCGGTCGAGAAATTGAACGCGAACGAGCACTGCTGTTGGTTGAGAGCTTGCCGAGAACCTCCCTGTTGAGTGTAATGAGGTGAGACAATGACCGCCTAATTTCAACAAGCTCCTGCGAAATTGCGCTCGATGATGAGTCAGCAGCCCGTTCGACCGGGGAACGCGTTCGCTCAGACCGAGATGACAAAGCCATAACCGATGGACCAGATCCATTTTCCATAAGGGAATCAGCCCCTGCAGCAAGGTCATCGAGGGTTGTCGCTTTAAAAATTTTGAGGATGCTTTGCACATTACCAGGAAGTAAAGCGAGCCACCTGACACGAAGGACGTCCTCTGAGGCCCGATCACCAGCCAGGCTCCTCATTTGTCTGAGAAGCTGAGAGGGCCTTTTGTCCCCCAGCTCAAGTTCCATAAGAGCTGTCCAAAAGCTTAGATTTAAGACTAACATACTTGTCCGTACCTGGGGGTGTCCTCAGAATGTCAGACACCTCCTGCAGGGCGTCAGGGCCAAGAGCACTGACCACAAGGTGGTATTTACTCACGTCCGAGTAGATGTTGTTTGCCTTGAAGACCGACTCCACTTGAAAAAACCAAAGGTCTGGGTTTGTTGCCCAGAAAGGCGGCACCTTGCAGTGGTGAATCGCCTCAACCCCCTCACCAAAACCGGCGGCAACAGCTCGTGCCTCATTGGAAAGAGGCCGCGGCTCGCCGAGCGGAGCCTGTGGCTCGTTAGCTGGAGCTCTGGGCTCGAAGATAGCCGGAATCCCCGCAACAGGTACTCCATCAGCCCCACGTTGGGGTGAGTGCGCCAAAGACATGCCCAAACAGGAATTAATTACACCGCGCGTGGGTAGAATCGCAAAAAGTTTGGCCGAAAAAAATTGTTTTTTCACTTTTTCAGCTTGAGAAAAATTGTCCGCTTCGATCACGTCGGGGTCACCAATGAAGTGGTTTAAGAGTTAGTAAAACACATTTAACACTTCTACGAGCTATATGGCTCACTTTATTAATAATAAGAATGATTTTACACGGAGCAAGTTGACTGCGTCGAACTGGAGTAGTTGAGAGAATGGCGTAAGATTGCGAAATAGCCAGGAGTCGTTAAGTTTCAGACTCTGACAGCTCAGGGCGAGGAACTAAAATCTGCTTTCTGGCGCGGCGAGCGCGCTGGGTGGCTGACGAAGGCAACTCGCGAGGCAGTGCTGCCACATACGTGACAGTCTTTAAAATTTCATTCAATGCAAAACTTACTGTTAGACCTAGAACCGGAACAAATGTGAAAAAAACACAGCTATTAACTTCCAAATTAAGGCAGAATTGCTTCGATTAAACTCCAAAACTCTCGGCATATCTCGATGCACCGACCATTGAGATAACTTCATCAGTAATCAAATTGAATGGCAATATGAAAGAAGAAAGAACTAAAGCTGCCTTCTTTTTCAGATGAATTAACCGCTACCTTTGTGTTTTGCTCGCAACCAGGTATACTGCTTTTCGATGTCAAAAATTTCAAAAATTGTCTCCTGCTGCAAGATTCCAAGAAACCAAACGTCTTATATTATGTATAAACTGCCTGAATCCTAGACACATGGTAAAATTTTGCAAATCTTTAAATAAATGTCAGAAATGTTCTGGAAACCATCATATGTTATTACATATGTATGTAAACCCTAATTGTAACAAATGTTCAAAAGGTTAATCAGCTATCCCTTCTTCAACACTAATACAACCAGGCACTAACGCTAAACAAAAGGAAGCTTTATCATCAAATTCTGTCGCAATGATTATATCGAACCCAACAAGTGAACTTAACTTGCTAATCTACACTAATATTATAAAGAGGAAAGATTTGTATTTTTGTGTGTATTTGTGTATGTTTGTAATGCTCCGCAACTACTGGACCGATTTGAAAAATTCTTTCACCGTTGGGAAGCTACACTATCCCCGGGTGACATAGGCTATCTTTTATTCGGGGGTTTCAAAATGGCGAACCCAAGATGGCGGTCAAAAATTGTAAATATCAAAGGATTGCCATGAAAATTAGTATTCGGGGATTTTCGGATCTCCTGATTGCGAATCTAAGCTCGAAATTTGGAAATGCAAGATGGCGAATCCGATATGGCGTCCAACAATTTTCGAACTTCAACGAATTTAAGTAAAATTTAGTACTACGGGTATTTTGATATCACTAATTTCGAATCTACTATTAAAATTTGGAAATTCAAAAAGGCGGACCCAATATAGCGACCATAAGTCATAAAATTTTTTACGAAAGTCGAACATTTCAAGGATCTTTAATTAAGTAGTTAAGTAGTACTTATAATATACCGGGTGAAACCGGGTAACCCAGCTATAATGTAATAAAAAAAGAGTCATCAAAATCGGACTACATACTCTGTAAAGCTCGCGTGCGAAAGCCGCGACGGGTGCGAACGTTAAGAATGAAGCCGTTTCGATTTCGATTTTGGAACAACAGTCAGTACGTTCCATACGTAAAAATGGATCGCTTGGCAAACTTTTACAAGATGCATCATTTGTCAATAGGATGAATGTAGCCAACAAGAAATAAAATAAACATAAAATAAATCCTGAATACTCAGTACTAAGAACCACACAAGATAATTTCATCACAAGTAAAAATGGTTGACGCCCTGCGAAGTGGGCACGGGTCAGCTAGTAAAATTATATATTCCTCAAAAAACGTCGTCTTGCCTACTGTTTCAATTTACCATATGTACTGGATAATGACAAACTACGTGTAGAGCTCACTGACATATAAAATGGACCACTCGTCCCCTACAAAATGCCTATATCAAAATGGTGTACTTTTCGTTCCCTATTTAATTTAAATTTCTTAAACATTTTGAATAAACTGAAACAAAAGTATAATCTAACATATATATATAAAAATGAATCCCTATTTCCCTTCGTCACGCCATAACTTGAGAGCGACTTTACCGATTTCATTCATCTTTTTTTTAAGTTTTCTAATACTTTGTGGAAGGTTCTTACGGAAAGAAAAATTAAGAAAATTGCGCAGAAAATTGGAAAATTTCAGAAAACTTTTAACAAGCTCAGTCGATACGGTAGAACGTTGAAATTTTAATCCAACGGTCCAGTGTTCAAATCCTACTCGGGCAGAATCACTTTTTTCCGTTTTCATTATCATTGTAATTTTATTTTATACATTATATATTTAGCAGAGCAAGAGTTTTTAAATTTTAAAATTAATGTTTAGTATGAAAATCATAAGCTTCTGGATAAATCCCTTATTTTGTAATGATGTTTCATAAATGGTCAAAATATTGCATTTTGTAGCTTTGTAGCTTTAGTCTTATTTTTCTTGAAAATGGGACCTGATTGACCATTTTAATTTACGAATTAGTAATCTTTGAAAAAAATCCTATAAAAATGATTCACCAATTTTTTGAAATATAATTTGATGTTGACCAGTATTGTTTAAAGATAAGCGACATTGCATTAGGGTCGATTTCTAGTCCAGTCAAAATAGGCACAAAAAAGTCCAAACCAAAACTAAAAGTCCTAACTTAAATATCTTATTCCGATTGTTTTAAATTTAATATTGCCCGGATATCACGTTATTTAATGAACTTAATGCTAAATTAACAAATTTTGAGGAAACTAGCGCTGCTCTTACATGAACAGATAAGTTATAGTCGTTCTGTATAGTTTTTTCTCAAAAAAAATTATATGTAGATGGCGCCTCTTTATCATTTTAAAGGTTTATCTCAACCGATTACAACTAATCTATGCTATGCAGCCATAGTATCAAAGAGAATAGAATAGAAGGACACACAAAGTTAAACAGAAATTACAAATAAGAACAGTGTACAAAAAGGCGACCCTATTACTAGGTACCTACCTTTTCCTATAGCATAATATATTTATTTATTTTTTCATACAGTAGTTTTTGTGTGATGCGTACGAAGTCGCTGGCAAAAGGTAGTTATTTATAATATTCAAATGCATTGCAATTTCCCGGAGACCCTCTTAAAAGTATGGCAACTCACACATAAAGGATTTAGGTACACTTAACATGTTTTATCACACTTCCTTATGTTTGTGTTCTAAGGACTAAGCGCAAAAAGGCAATACAGCAGGTTTTTCTTAAGGTACATATGATTCATTAAACTGTAGTATATGAAAAATTGGCGTTTACAAGAGGTTCTAGAGATGGTTGTTCATCTTCATTTGTTGTATATGTCGTAAGGGTTGAATGGGCACTATGAAAATCATCTTCGCTTCCACGTTCTTTTGATAATGCTTTAAAAGATTGTTGTGGATCCTCAAATTTAACGGTAACTATTCCATCCTTATCTTTACTAATATCATAAGATAAGGGCGAACCTTTGTGAATATCTTTTGTAGAGTGCTTAACAGATACCGTCACATAGACAAGTTGGAAGTCTACAACGAATATACACCGCATTATCATTATAAGCAGGCATATCATCCACATTGCTAAAGCTAAGTCGTCTGCATAAAGGAATACCTTCATTTGAAATTCGAAACCAAACCACATAGGATATGGCGTTGGCTGCAGAGCATGAATTAAAAAGATGCAACTGAAAAATGTGACATTTGAGTCATAAAGTACCTATGATAAAAAACTATTTTTTTTTACTTGATTGTGTCGTTCCTGTTTGTAAGATGCGATCTTAGATTGTCACAAAAGCCATACCAAGCTTTGTTAACTATCACCCAGTATATCATGGTAAAAATACTCATGACAGCAAAGAAGAATATTGACGGGACTACAATCATCCAAGGCTGGGATAGGCCCCTAAGTGAAAAAGAATCAAAATATATATAAAAAAAAAGTGTTTAAAATAGATTTAAATACCACTGTTTATCCTTTCCTGTACGAAATACAATTAAAATTGTTCCCCAGACAAGGGCAGTCATTTCCATTACAAAAGGATAATACACTATGTAATTCCTAAGACCCAAAGAACCCCATTCTGAATGTACAGTGTCGACAGTCACTAAAATAAATGAATTCTTAAGTCAGCTTGTATTTTAACAATGTCTTACTTGTTGTGAGGAAGATTAAATCAGTCATTGTAAAACTCGAAGCATTGTAGCCACCAATTTCACTTGGGATCGTCATAGGCTTCCGAATATAAAATCTTTTTTCGTTCTCAAGACCTCTTTCATCCTTCACAAGAATTGAATAAATCTCCTTCACATCATCGCCCATAGTACTATTAGATTCTGTTAAATTGTTGAAAATTATCTTACAGGCATTTATATTATCTGTTTATTTAAATTAATACAAGAAAGAAGATTATGTAAACATATAATATAATAATACATAATATATAAAAATATCTGTCCAAAATAAGAAAATTGCAGTGTTAATTTAACGGTAAATCTCCGAACTACCAGAGTGCATACTCTTGTATTCCTATTTTTGCGTAAAATAAAGGCTAACTTGAAATACAAGCAATATCTTTTACGATTACCAATATGTAAACTTCGCACTTTTTATGTTGTGATCATAGAAATATAAACTAAACTTAGTTTATATTTCTATGGTTGTGATAAAGACTTTAATCTTTGACAACTTTGTACCAAATCACAGGTCAAAAAGAAAATTGATCTAACCCTTTTATTACTTTTTCAGATGATCAGGATACTGGTCTTGATCGGGAAAATCTCCTTTAATATTTGTTTATAATCAAATACATATGTAAGTTGAAGTTCAAAACTTACCATTCAAAGTGAAATTGTTTTTTGTAGCTATAGTAGTTGTAACGGACGGAAGAAGTGATGCGCCTCTAATGCCAAGACTTTCTGGGTCACGAACTTTAAATATCAATCGTGATTGAAAAATGGCATTTTCGCCATAGCAACGAACTAGGGCAATTGCAGCTAAACCCATGCACATTCCACACATCATAATGCTTACTAACAAGATGATTATCATGTCTAAAATTAAAAATGAAATTGTATTTTTTATAATAAATTTAATTTCAACCAAATTCATTATTATAAGCAGTTTCTAAAAAATTCGCTGTAGCATCTCAAATGTGCCGGAGTACTCCGGCTTACTCTGCATGGCCTAATGGAAAACAGCTAATGATGTTCGCTTTTCATTTACTTTTCATAGACATCTGAATTTGACATGGAACTCCTGTATTTTATTTTTATAATTTAATATATTTAAAGGTTTATTTAAAATTGCAAACACAGCAGCCTTTTATTGCTCATTGTTCGCTTGCTTTTAGTTTCACAAATGATATACATATGTACATTCAAACTAGCTTTTGCCCGCGACTTCGTACACATCACGCAAAAACTACTGTACCAGTTGCCTAAAAATAAAATTAACACATTTTCCACCTTTCTTCAATTTTCATCATTTTTTCCCTCTATTTAGTCTCTCGAACATAAACAACGATCTCTGGCCCGCCCATCGTTGCCGATGCAACATATGTAGTCGACGTCGTCGCTTCTTCGATATCCGATATCGAGTCCAAGTTTTTCGAATCCATGTCTTTGTGCTTCTCTTCTATTCGATTCTATGGCTACATAGCTATTTGTAATTTTATTAAAAAACTTCGAATTTCTTGTAAACATTGCTGAAATAACTCCCTCTAAATAGAAGATATGCAAGCTTTATTGGACTGAGTGAGAAAAAGAAATTAATCACAATTTACTTTCCAGTTCTTCAGTCCAAAACTTTGAAAAGTGGGGTGAATTATAAAAACTAAAATTCGTGTTATCTACGAAATCAATTATGTATTTACAACTACATGGGATTGAACTGTAAACTGCCTTTGAAAGTTTTGATTATTTACTTCGAAAATCGTTCAATTTTCGTAGCTCGCTCCAGTTTGTTACTTTTGTATAGAAATAAAAAGTTGGAACATTTTTAAATTATCGAGAAAAATGTTAAGCTATTTAAAGGAAGTACATATGATATTTTATATTATTAAATATAAATAAGAAATAAGGACACTATTGAAACAATTTAAGATCGCATTCGTGGTCGTTTGGTTTGAGCAGAAGCCGACAATAGGTTAGAGAGACCGTTTTCGGGAAGGCATTACTTATTATAAATTTTTAGTTTTTAACAACACAGTAAAGTCGGGATCCCAATTTATCCGCACCGTTCCGATCCGTCCGATCCACACCGCTCCGTTGAGAAGCCTGGTTCCAATGCTTCCGAAATTTGACAATTTTGTTAGTATCGAGAATATAAAAAACTAAAAAGGCAAAGAAGTATGAAGTTAGTATTCATATAATTGTTATTTTTTTGCCATACAATTCTGGATGTCTTCGGATATCCTCGATAAATTGTTCTAAATTCATTTTTTTTTACTTAACCGTCCTGCGTCCACTCGGAGCACTAAAAATCATTAAATTGTGACAATTTAAATTTTTTTTGAGGTTATGCTTTCCGTAGCTTCCGAAAAAGTTGAAAGTACCGTAAGTGCCATTGGGACCCGATCCGTAAGTGCCATTGGGACCACCTTTCCGAGCTGCCATATAAGTTCTAAGCAACCATCGAATTTTAACTTTGACAGCTTAGCGGATCGGAACGGTGCGGATACATTGGGATCCCGGCTTTATGCTCGAATTATTTTTTTACTTTTTTTTCTGAAATTTGTTTGCTATGGTTACATATTATTTGAGATATACCTTTAAAATGATAAACAACGCCTTCTATGATTCAAAATCTCTTAAGTTAGCATTAAGTTTATTAAATAACGTGAGATCCGGGCAATTTTAATATTAAATTTAAAACAATTGGTATATGATATTTTCCTGCGATAAAATGGAGCCTATATTTTAAGACCTCTAGCAATACATCGGTGAAAACTGCATTCAATTCCATGCAGTAGTTTTTACGTGATGCTGGCACGAACATACAGACAAACAAAAATTCTAAAAACTGTTTTTTTGGCTTCTATTGCTCTAATAAAGACCCCCATATTACTTTTTTATCAATATCTATAATGTACAGACATCAGCCTGTTACAATTTTATTATATGTATAGATATAGATTCAAATGAAAAACAAGTAATTTTCAAGCAAAAGCAAATTTCCGAGCTGACTTTTCCAAAACACAAACCTTCCAAAATCAATTAGGAAGCTGAAAAGCAATCGGCTTAAGTTAGAAATAGGGGTCCCGCCCCAATTTTGATGAAATTTTGCAGGTGGCTTCCGTTTGGCCTAAAACGGAAGAATATACAAAAATTTTGCGGCACTCGGCTACAGTTTTTAAGATATTGAACTTTTAATTTTGACATTTGAAAAACGGCTTTCAAAAGGCTTTGTCTTATTTTACTGGGCTAAATAAAGTAATCATTGAAACTGAAATTTATTTACCAAACATTTATGATATGTTTCCAAAAATCTAAAAATAAACCTTGGGAAAATCAAATACAACTTTGCAATATTTTCAAAGTAATGAGGTTTAGGGTGGAATAAAGTATAATCTATGTATGTATATTCTTTACTTCCTTTCACGAAATTTTGGTTTTATGGCAATATGGCATTTTCCCATTATAATGTCTTAAGAACCCCTTGAGGAAATCGAGTGCATTTAAAGATTTTCCTAAAGGTACTGAGACTGATCCCAAAAATAGGATACTGAATATAAGATATTTTTATTTGTGGTGACATGTTCAGTTATTAACTGTACAATTTCCACATAAAATTTCTATATTATAGGAGTACATAAAGCAATTATGATTGCCCAGCTATAGACAAATCAAGTAAGTATAAATGAGAGCAAATCGTTTAGTACAAAATAATTATTTTGACATTACTGCTAGTAAACTCTTTTAGAAATACGACGACGACCTGATACGAAATTACAACTATGTACATCATTCAGTAAAGCAAGTGAACCTGAAAGTGACTATTATCAAAGAACGTCTTGTTTAGAAGTTCTTTGCTATTATTGCTATTATGCAAAGGATACGGTTTTCAGTTCAGCGTTTTCTTGGACTTTAGAAAGCAGAGAATGTGAATAATATACATATATTTACAGAAGATAAGCTTCTCAATTTTTCTAAATTTCTCGTTTCTCTCGAACATGACGATAGCCATCCATAAGCTGTTTGTTTTAAAACTTCACTTCATATATCGTTTTATTTGTTAAGCAGTTTCACATAGCAAGTTTTTGGGATAATCGATGACAACAATGAACAGTTCATTTCCAAATAGCCGTTGTTTTGCCTGATTCACCAAAAGTCCATTTGAACACTGCTTAAAAATTTATATTCTTAAACAGACCACAGAGCTTCTTTTAACTTTGTACTTCATTTAACCCGCAGAAAACATTAAAAGAACTAACTGCTTTTATTTCCACTTTCTTCAAGAGCTTCAATATTCATTGTACAAAAATAAGTCGGAAAAAATTGATTGTAATTATTCATGCTCTTTTTTATTAATGTTAGTCATGTAGGTAATAGCACAGTCAAAACATTTCTGGTTACGTTAGAAAATCCCCTATTGACTAGTTGAGGTGAAGGTACTTACTGCCGCTGCACAGGGTGCCACTTTAAGCGATTGAGAACTATTTGCAGACATCCGATACAAAGCTCCAAAGCTTTACATTAAAATACAGTAGCTTCAGTTCCCCTCAATCAGCAGGGATGACTTGTGAGCATTTGTTATTTAAAATCTAACGACGTTAGTATAGAAATTTACTAACACTTCGTTAACTCCCAAAGTGTTTCGAATCCATGGTAACGGTGACGAGACTGGCGCCGAACCGCTTTTCCTATAAGTTGGAATTGATTGACGATGGCGACGCCTAGTACTGCGAGCAGCAAGCTTTTATGGGTCTCTTGGAGAATCAGTCGCGGCAGGGGAATTTGTTATTGTTAAGTGGACGTGGTATGAACGGGTATTGATGTCATCTAGTAAGATTCGAGCATGGAGTTGGACAATGATGAGCATGACTTAATATCCAATGATGAACATATTTATTTGAAAAGATTTATTTTTAGATTTAATTGTTTTATGCTCTGCATAATGATAAGACCCATATAACTTTTAACAATTAATGTCTCACTCAAAGTAAGCTTTTTATAAAAAACTAGTAAATAAACAAATATCTAGGAAACAAACACTTTTAGTTACATTCAATTGTTTTAATCCTGAAGTATGGAGCACAAATTCCAATTGACATTTTGCTGAGGAAGATTCTTCACCGTTACTTCTGGGAACTATTATAAAAAATCACTTTTAACTGTTGCCGTAAAATCAATTGGGACAGCTTGCTACCACTGCGACGTTCAATTCTAAAAACAATAGAGTTATAGTGCGCTTAAGTAGTGTTGAATTACGCCTGCAACTGTGAAAATATAAAAATTTACTGGCCACTAAATAGAAACGACTTACATATCAGTATCAAAGCAGTACCACTGCTGGTTTGGGAGCTTAAAAATCGGAATTAACTTAAAACCTATACAAATGACTGAGTGGAAGGAATTAATTAAGAAACTATATTCACATTCGGTTGCTCAAATTTCTCAACTTCTACTAGTCATTCTTTCAATAATGAACTGCCTTATTTAGTATTTCTTCGACCTAGACGTCCTTGTCCTCTACAATAACCGCGGCGCAAGAGCTCTTGTTGTTAACTTAGTCAGAAGCTATCCTAATAATATCGATTTTCTTTTTTCTTTTCATCTCATTTCTTGAGGAAGGACAGAATGATATTGAGTATTACGTTTAAGGTGTGTAAATTGTATACGCGCACTTCGATTACTTTACCAAATTAAATTGTAAACCTGTAGAATTATCACTTTTTAACTCTCCTGCTCGTTGGAACTTTGGTGGCTTGCCCATATTACTTACATACGTAAGGATGATTGTTATACAAAGTAAA
Source organism: Machimus atricapillus (assembly GCA_933228815.1). Classification (NCBI taxonomy): domain Eukaryota; kingdom Metazoa; phylum Arthropoda; class Insecta; order Diptera; family Asilidae; genus Machimus; species Machimus atricapillus. The sequence continues at coordinate 11,940,670 of OW121788.1, forward strand.
ATATATATTACATGTAATATACATACATATGTACATTGTATACATTTGTAGGGTGAAAAACAAATTCGAAAAACTAATGATAAAAACCAATTCTTTTAATAGTCGTCTGCAAAGGCTATGTAAGTGGGCTATAGTTAGTAGGGTATTGAAAATGGAAAGGAATATTTTTCATAAAAATAGTTACTACCAATTTTATAGAGCATTTAATGATGATTGATACATATATCGAAGAAAGAGAAGTTTTCGGTTGAGAGATCCAACTTTAGCATAGCACCAAAGATGTCGCACGCCGAACAAATTCTGTGGACACGAAATGCAAAAACGATGCTGCACATTTCGCCGAATCCTACTGCAGCCAAATAACTGCTGCAGGGGTGCTGGTCCTGGGGTGGGATTGTTGATTTGGCTGCTGTCTTCCGCAAGGAGCTTGTGTGACTGTCCTACCGTGAATCTAGGGGCCATATGCATAAATAATAATTTAAACAAAACAAATTACAGTTAAATATCTTTTTTTTAATGAACCCAAAATTTCAATTTAAATTGAAAACAGGAAACCAAAGTAAATAAACGGGACATAAAAAATCATTAATAGGTTACTGTTCATAGATTGCAATACAGGGCAAAATTTCCTACTAAACCTAGAACTCTGAATCGAGTTGAGAAAAACACTGTTAGTTAATGTAAATACCCTAGAGTGAAAAAAAAAATATTATATCTAGTTAACAATTTAAGCACCGTTCTTAAGCAGGCTCTGTTATTTAGATAGAATTTTTTTGTCACTATTTTGATACTTCCGTATTTTTTAAAGTTAAATTATGTTGAATATTCCAAAGCAATTCAACACAACCGAGGAATATGAAAATTTCCGGGAAGACACTTTACGATATTTGCGCAATAATGAGCGTGAATTACGTAAATACCAACATGAGTATAAAACTCTTTTGAGGACTAAAACGAAGAGTCGTGGAGCTAGCAATGTTCACCGAAGTCTAATTAAGAATATCGAACAACTGCACCGCGAGCGCGAAGAGCTTCAATCCCGATTGATAGTTGCTTTGGCACCAACGCATAAAAAGGAATACGAGAAGCATATTTATTTAATAGGATGCCACGCCATCTGCCAAGATAAACTGAATGAAGACATCAAAAAGTTACGAAGCGAAAACAGAGATTTAGAAAGAATGATCCTCAAAATCGACAAAGATACCTATGACCTTAAAAGGAAAACTGTTTCTAATGAACAACACCAGGCTCATTTAAAAAAAGCTGCAAAGACCCTTTTTATACTCGAAAACCAGTTGGAAATGAACAGGAAAATGGAAGGTAGCTTTCTTATGCAGTGCGGCCGTCTGAGAAAGGTAATAATTAATTTGTTAAACGAACGGGCATTATTTAACAAGCTTTGGCGAAAATTGATCGGAAAATTGAATAGCGATAAAAAATACATGGTTGACTTGGTGGAAATCGCCATAGAAACTCTCGACAGCAGCGTAGGCATCTATCAAAAGCTTGATGCTATCAATTCGAAGGGTAGAAGAGAAAACGAGTTGCGAAAATTAGAAATGCAGAACACGTTTAGGCAAATAACCGCTGGAGCTATGAATCACGCGTTTTTAGTTGTAAAAGGTAAAAAGAGGAAAATGGACGATCTGGAGCCCAGAGAATATAAACGAAGAGATCTGTTCCGAAAGTTACACCAAAAAAAGCTCGATGTTTACAACGAAGTCGTCAAAAAAGTGCTCCAATTTTCGAAAAAGGACACCATTGAAAAGGCAATTGAAAACTTCCAACAACAAGAAAGTTTGTATTACTCATATTTCACGTATACCAACGAGCTAAACTACCAGATTACAATTCTGAATGATGGAATCAATGAGCTCTACAAGGAAATTAATCAACTGAAGGAATGTAATATGCAGAGTATCGACATGGATATGGAAGCCATTATAGATTTGAAAGCACAATTGGCTGAGGAAGAGGCGGCCACATTACTTAAGACAGAAGAAAAGCAAAAGGTGGATAATCGTTTAGAAAATTATTTAGCGGGGCTAGACAATATGTTTAGAATTTTACGCAGCGACGACGCACCACTTATGTTCTTCTTGGGAGACCATAGCAAAATGACGCTTTTTAACTTTTATAGGTTTCTTAAAATTGTGGAAGACCGCATTAATAAGGTTTTGGCATTTGTATTCACTAGCCAACGGGCTATTGATCATAAAACACCAATAGTAAAAGCCTTCACTAGAGATTTTGAGAATCTAACTTTGGTGGATGATATAGTCCTTGCCCACCAATGTGCTGAGTGTGCTGAAGGCGAAGAGGTTAATCCATACGACAAGGAATTCGTACTGCCTCTTAATAAAGAAGATCTTAAGAAAAAATTGCGAGTCAAGGTTGTAGCACCCGAGATGCAATACAGACTTCACAGCATCACTGAGTGTAGACTTCCGCGATCAAGACTACTCGCCAGTAAAAAGCAATAATGCTTTAGTAATTATTATCGTCAGATCTAAAAAATTAAATTATAATTAATTCATCTAGATTTTCCAGCTAATTAAATTGGGTAAACAACACCCACTAGTTAAGTGAGTTCTTAATCTCATGATTCTCTCTAATTAATAACGAATTGAAATATGAAAATAAATGCAGCAAGTTTCAAGTAAACTGCGAAGCGATGCGGATGTTTTTGATCATACACCTGTCGTTGATATTACTTCCGTAGCTTTGGCGGTGGTTGGGTTTATTTTTACGCAATTGGATTGTGCAACCGTAAAAAATTCAGATACTGGTATTCATAGTGTAACGAGCCATTAATTGGTAGATTATTTAAACACACTTACCCCGTAATAAAGCTTTTATTCGAAAAATATATAAAGCCCATAATTTTAAACATTTCACTTCATTTAAAAAACAAAAATAAAAAATAACACGCTTCAAAACATTACTCTTCTTTAAGCTTGGCTAAAAAATAATGAAAATCAGTCTTATCCAAGACTGTTTAGGCTATCATCGATCTGGTTCTGCACTTTGATATGCCTAATAGCGTCCGATCTAGACATGTTATACTCCTTCATAAATATCGCCAATATCCACTCTGGTAGTATGAGTTCCATAAAGAGATCAGTGTACTAAAATAAAATCGTGAAACAAATAAAGGGTTATTCGAAGAAATATTTACGCGTGGCACGTTTTCTGTATCAGTCTCATAGATATCTTTCAGTTTATTTAACATTGCTAGGGACTTTTCCTCTTCGACTATATTTATTGTCATCAAGGGATTTAGGTCTTCCAATTTTTTTACTAAGTGTCCCTGAAATTTAAAATGATAAATCAATGTGCACAAGTCTACTTAACTGAAGCAACGCAGGGTCTGGCAAATCTATCGTTATTAAGTTTTGGAAAAGCAGGTTTTCTGAAGTTTGCTTTGCTTACATACAAAATAAGTTCCATGGAAAACCTGATGGCAGAACTTACGTACATATTTATATTTTTCTTATAGACCTTCCAGAACCGCCTATTAATAGGATGAAGTTGTACTAACCTTCTGTCGCTTGAATTCTTTGAAATGTTTATCTAACATAGTTCTGCAGCCTTCAAATGTGTTCAAGATATCACTACATGTCAAGTGATTCAATTTTCTAGAAAAAAAAAATGCTTATTTCAAGTAGATAAATTTTATTACCTGTTGTATTAGTTACAATATCTCGACTGGAGATGGGCTTCTAATGAGTGCTTCTAATTTTTCATTGTAAGCGTTTAATACCTCTATATCCTTCTGGTGGGCGTCACGCGGGATCTTCTGCTCTTCTTCAAACAACTTGGATTTTACAGAACTGGATTCACTCTTTGGTACCTTCAAAGCCTTACTCTTCTTCCTTATATCGCTGTTGGAACTTCTTTCGTCATCCTTTCTAGACCACTTTGATTTGAGGTCATCCGAATTCTCCCGAGTGCGATTTTTCTTGGATCTCTCATAATTTTTGTCTTCTGTGAGATTGGACTCACTACTTTCCCTTGACCTTTTTAATTCATCCTGCGGTTCACCAGGGTCAAATAACTTAAATTCTTTTTTACGACTTTCTTTGTCAGAATCATCAGACCCGAATAACTCTTGGCTGTACTTCATTTTCTCTCCTTCTAACTCTTCACCAAGTCTTCGCTTTCTACTTTTTTTATCGTTTCCTTGAGAAGTTGAGAGCTCAGAATTTCGTTTGTTTGCGATGCCATTGGTCAGATCTTTTTGCCTTAGATTTTTAGCGTACTTAGTGGTTGGTTTACCGCTCAAAGCTGACTCGGGCGATAATGCGTTGGTTGGTGATGACGTGACTACCTCATCTATCAAGCTATTTAAACTTTTTGGAATTTCGGAAGGTATGTAGGTAGGCACTGATTTTTTCCCAGAGGTATTTGTTCTGGGATTGTAGCAATCTTTAAATGGTTCCTGACTTGGAGGTTCGCAGTTGCTTATTGGCTTTGGGTAGTATTCATTATTCTCATGTTGATCCTCTGGAGTGCTTGCAATATTATCGACTCTCGCTGAAGGTTTATAGGGCTTATATGCTGGAATCTTAGAGCGATCCCTTGGAGAGACCGGAAGTGGGTTGTATTCTGGATAAAGGTCTTTTCTTATTTCTATCTTACATTTTTTTGTTTTGGTGTTAACATGTTTCCTATTTGTTTTAAGCTCTCCTAATTTCCTTGTCAGTATGGTTAGATCAATCCTGACGACTTTTATTGACAATATAAAAGGGTAAAAATCTTTCTCATCCAAGGAAAAAATTTTCCAGTAAGCTTTCTTCATGGGACACTTCTGAACATTTACCTCAATACTGTTTGACACCGAAAATCCATCAAGGGATAAGTCATCTAAATTTGGGGAAACGCATGCACCAAGCATACTATCTAGTTTCTCGTATATCTGCTGCCAATCTTCAAATCTTAGCCACTTATCAGTTTTTATTACCTTGCCGAATATCTCATAGAAAACAGGCTCAATTTGAACATCATACATAACTTTCTTGTGAAACAGCTGTGGAGAGAAATTTATGGTTTCTACGGTGAAATTGAAGCTATATTTTTTAATTATACCTCCTTAATCTCAATTATGTGAGAGAGCATTTTTTTTATAAGAAAATTCCGTTTAAAGCGTGTTTAAAAAAAAAATCAATTCTGCCGCTGCACAAGTAAACAAATAAAAACTGACATCTGTGCCATATTCGGCCTTGGAAGAATAAACTAAAAATAAAGGTTCGTTGTCCCATCACATATACAGTAAAATTAATTTTTGGAAGCTAGGCTAGCATAGAAAACAGACGATTCTTTTTACTTTCAGAATATTACCAACCAGGTAAGTCAAAATTTGTTCTAATAATTTAAGAGCTTGGAAATAAATTAAAACCTGTTCTTATTTTACTTATTCATTTAGCGGTGAATAACCTCAAAAATTTTTGCTACTAGGTACTAAGTGCCTGATTATGAAAAACAAAACGTTTTATATACCGCGACCGCGATACTTACTGAATCCCATAATTGGTAAATAAAAATGGTTGTAATTAAATTAAGTCCGTTTAATAGAGTTTTAACAGTGTCAACATACCCTTGATTTGGATTCAATCTGGCACACCTTAATTTGAAACACTAAAGTTGGCTAACCTGTAACTGTAAGCCGGTGTTTTTGTCAGGCGACGTGTCATTTACATTTTCTTGTGAGTTGGAAAGGTAGCTGAATGTTTTAAAAACGAAACAGGTCAAGCTTGCTTCACCAGAGGCAATTCAATATAAAATCATACACAAAAGTGTTTTAACTGTACAATGAATCGGCCGACGAAGCTGCTGAATCGGAGGGCGGCGGGCTATAGCAGTCTTATCACCTTTGCTGTTCTTCTGTTTGCTTGGTTGTCAGGATTCTCATCGAGATTATTCGCTGTGATTCGCTTCGAGAGCATTATTCATGAATTCGATCCATGGTTCAACTATAGGGCAACAGCCTACATGGTGGAGCACGGCTTCTACAAATTCCTGAATTGGTTTGACGAGCGCGCCTGGTATCCCTTGGGGCGTATAGTCGGCGGCACCGTGTACCCGGGTCTGATGATTACATCGGGTGGTATCCACTGGTTGTTGCACCTCCTCAATATTCCCGTGCATATTCGGGATATTTGCGTGTTCCTCGCACCGGTTTTCAGGTAGGATATAAATTTAAAAGTAACAATTTCACAAGTTTTACCCATTTAGTGGACTCACAGCTATTTCCACGTATCTCTTGACGAAGGAGCTATGGTCTCCAGGGGCAGGTCTATTCGCTGCCAGCTTTATCGCAATTGTCCCGGGCTATATCAGCAGGTCTGTTGCTGGATCCTACGACAACGAGGGAATTGCCATCTTCGCCCTGCAATTTACCTACTTTTTATGGGTTAAGTCCGTCAAGACGGGATCGATCTTCTGGTCAGCCATGGCGGCGATCTCCTACTTCTACATGGTTTCCGCATGGGGCGGATATGTTTTCATCATCAATTTAATTCCGCTCCACGTATTTGTCCTTTTACTCATGGGCAGGTACTCCCCCCGGATATTTACGAGCTACACCACTTTTTATATATTGGGACTCTTATTTTCAATGCAAATCCCATTCGTAGGATTTCAACCTATTCGCACCAGCGAGCATATGGCTGCTTTAGGCGTGTTTGCTCTTCTGATGGCTGTAGCAGTCTTAAAATATTTTCAGAGTGTCTTATCGAAATCCGAATTTAAGAAACTTTTCATTTTCGGGGCAATTATTGCAGCAGGAGCTGTGTTTCTGGCTGTAGTACTTTTAACCATGATGGGAATTATTGCACCGTGGAGTGGCCGATTCTATTCCCTGTGGGACACTGGATACGCTAAGATTCACATTCCAATCATTGCTTCAGTGTCGGAACACCAGCCGACGACATGGTTCTCGTTCTTCTTTGATTTGCATATCTTAGTGTGCACCTTTCCTGTGGGTCTCTGGTACTGCATCAAAAAAATAAATGATGAACGAGTCTTCGTTGTACTCTATGCTATTAGCGCAGTGTACTTTGCCGGGGTGATGGTGCGACTCATGCTGACTTTGACTCCAGTTGTTTGTATGCTAGGAGGAGTTGCTTTCTCTTCCTTGTTAGAAGTTTTCCTAAAGGAAGACAATACACCCAGTAAGCAAGTAACTGATGAAACAGAGGATAATTCTATTGAACGGAAAAATATGTATGATAAGGTGAGGCAAAAGTAAATTACTTTCTGTGCTGCTAAAAAGATCATAAATTTTTTCAGGCCGGAAAACTCAAGCACAGACCTAAACATGACGCCTCCCACGAACCTAGCAACGGAATAGGATCCCACCTGAAGAGCGTTGTGATTGTGGCCATTCTTATGCTACTTATGATGTTCGGCGTCCACTGTACCTGGGTGACAAGCAATGCCTATTCCAGCCCTTCTATTGTTTTGGCTTTTCATAACAGCCATGATGGGTAAGAACTTTTTACAGTAAATAATAAACATAAATAAATAAATCCTCCCATACAGCACTCGAAACATCCTCGATGACTTCCGTGAGGCTTATTATTGGCTCTCGCAAAATACTCCTGATGACGCCAGGGTGATGTCCTGGTGGGATTACGGGTACCAAATCGCTGGCATGGCCAACAGGACTACGTTAGTTGACAATAACACCTGGAACAATAGCCATATTGCCCTCGTTGGGAAAGCTATGTCTTCCCCTGAAGAAAAGGCTTATGATATTATGACCACCCTGGACGTTGACTACGTCCTAGTCATCTTCGGTGGAGTTATAGGCTACTCAGGTGACGATATAAATAAATTCCTATGGATGGTGAGAATTGCGGAGGGTGAGCATCCCAAGGATATCAGAGAAACTGACTTCTTCACCGATCGTGGAGAATTTCGGATTGACGCAGAAGGTGCGCCTGCCTTACTAAATTGTTTAATGTACAAATTGAGCTACTACCGTTTTGGAGAATTCAGATTAGACTACAGGTAAAATTTCCGATCTTAGATAAGTCATATAAAAGCTTTTATCCGTACAGAGGTCCAGCGGGATATGATCGTACGAGAAATGCAGTGATTGGCAATAAAGACTTTGATCTGACCTACCTGGAAGAGGCTTACACAACGGAACATTGGCTAGTCCGCATTTATAGAGTTAAAAAACCGTACGAATTTAACCGACCGGCCCTTAAGTCAAGCCAGAGAATCGTGCCCACCGGAAATTTCGTATCAAGAAAGGTAAGTGTCTGAAGCTAGAAAAGAGTTCGATCTAAACTTATTACTTCCACAGACAGCTAAAAGGCGAAGGGGATTCATAAAGAACAGACCAACTGTAGTCAAAGGGAAACCAGCAACAAATAGGAAAGTCTAGTTTCGCCTGCTAACTAAATAAAATTTAAAAAACATTTTTTTTATAGAAATCAAAAATTCAAATTAATTTAAAAAAAAAAGAAAACAAACAGAAAAACCGCCAGAGTAGTTGTAATTTTAACGTGGCCTTAAGAATCCTACCCAAAACAAAACTACTCGAGCGGCTTAGTTCTAGTAAAGGCTCCTTGTTTCCCGATAACACTTAGATTTCAGTTGATTACCACTCAAGTTGATTTTTAGTGTTTAACAGCAATTTTTTGTTTTTTAATGTGATAGCCTAAGTATCGTCCTGCCAGGTTCTGTTGGGGTGGAAAATAGAAGTCTAAGGAAATCTCTCTTTGTTTCATTTATTAAATTTTAAGACTGCCTTGGACTGTGCGCCGGGACTATGCCGTTTTTTTTTTAATAAAGAATTAATTTTATGTTAATTTAAAATATTGTAATTTTATCGTGCGTATGGAGGTGCTGATTCTAAAATATCAAAAAGTGTGATTGGTATGGTAGTCAAAATTGCATCATATTGCTCTAGTCCCAAAAAAATTGAAGTCATCTTTATAGCGAAGTTAAACGGCGTAACTGCTGCAAAATCCATCTAGACAAATACATTCTATTATATATTTCCGCTATCTGAGTTTCCATTTTACATGAATTTATAAGATTTTTAAAAATGAATGAAGCTTCTTCATGGGTCTATACTAACCAAAATATTTTTTTGTTTTGCCATTTTTACACCACTTCATTTAAACAACTGATAAATTTAATTATAAAATCTAATGTGTTAAATAATCCAAAATAGAGGGCTGTAGTGATAACTTCCGAAAAGAGTTCAGCGCGAGGCCTAAAATGACGTACAGTCTACGTCTGTTGTACTGATTAAATTCCCATTTTAGTATAAAATATATTTTTAATACTTTTAAATTTTCATGGTTCACCTAAAAGATAATACTCTCTCCTAAAAGATAATACTCTCTCGATCGCGTGTTTAAAATTTCTGCAGAATCGATCCACAATTTTTTGATTTTGAGCCACGCCAAGCACGAAAATATATACGGGAATCCAACATTAAAAATCGTTATAAGCGTTTTATACTGTAGGATGCAGTTTTTGTTCTTTAGTCTCATAGACATAATGTGGCAAAAATTAAAAGGAAAATATTTATTAATTGTTAACATAAATTCTTTAATTCTATTGATTGTATTCACTCGTTCGATTAAAATTTCTGTTATAATAGTATATTTCAACTTTCATCAAAATAAACAAGAAAGTCTAGCTCAATCATCATAAAAGTACAATTGTGACATCGACATAACGCGTAGACGGTAGCTGAGAGGGAAGTGAGTGGTGATAACTTTATGCAAAACTTAAAACTCGATTTGGTGATATCGTTCATGTGTAAAATGTGGATTACCACAGTAAATTCGATTTTGCTTAATTTTATAGAAATTCTATGCTAACACTGTACTCGGTTTCCGTAATGATTTAGAATTTAGAGCTTCTTTGACTCACAAAAATTTTCTCACTTAAACAAGATGAAATTCTCCCAATATTGCGTTCCAAATGAAAAAAATGAACTTAATTACATATTCGAATGAATATGACACAACTGCGATAAATGCAATGCAGTGAGAAATTTCTCAAATAACATATTTTTTTCATTGAAAAATTCTCAGCAAATGCTCACTTTTGAAAAAATGCTGTTTACATAGCAAAAATGCTGCTTTCAGAACTCAACAGTTATAATTGGAGTACTTTTGTACTTTTACCATAATCCCCACTTAATTTTATGTACAATAAAAAAATATACATATGTAAGTGCAATTGAATCCAAATTAATTGGTCGCATCGCATTACGACACCTTGGTTTATTGTGCCATTTTAGTTTGTTAATTAGGCGTAAAATAAGATAAATTGGAAATATGGGAAATTACATGACTAATTATAAATTTAGTAACAGCATTTCTGCCAAAAACTTAGAAATTCTGTGACATTCAATCAAAGATCTACAGTGTAATGTCATGCGCGCATTTCTATTAAGGGGCTTAAAGTTTAAATCCAAATATTTAACAATTTTCAGTGCAAATACTTGATGGATTTATGTCATTAAAATTGAGTATTTCTCCAAAAATACATTTAACAATAGTTCAAACCTACAGCTGACTGTTCAAAATCCGTTAATGGTGTGAGCAAGAGGGAACGAAAAGTGCACCATTTTGATATTGGCATTTTGTATGAGACGAGTCACGAGTGTCCATTTGTCCATTTCTATATATGACAGTGATGCCAACCTAATCTGAAAGATGCGGAACGAGCAGCCCAAATTTGGTCTGCTTTTTAAGTGAGTTTTTGTAGGGGACGAGCACTCAGCAGTTCGTTTTCTATATGTTAATTGGAGGCAGCTTTCCTCAAGTTGGATAATAATAACATGTAGTAGATGTTATTCTTTCGCACATATTTTTAATTCATTGTTTCGTTGCGAAAATTTGGCAACGTTCATAGGCAGTAACGGATACAAAGTTACCATGTCCCGGATAAACCTAGCCGCTGTAAGATAACTCTACCATAGAAACACGTTTTTCCCCGAAACACGCATGTTCGTCCAAGAACTGTCATCGGTTCGGCCCCTGCGCATTCCCGTTTTTCCGTCAAGTTGACGTCTGCATAGAGTTCGCTACTCATTGTCATTTTCCCGTTCAGTCCGGTCGCGGCTTCTGTGGGACGTGGGATTTTATTGCAAATTAGTAACGTTAATTGTCTAAAACCTACATAAACAACCAAACCGTTTCATTTGGAACCTTTAATTAATTGCGTCCATTCAGGATTCGCTCTGCACAAAAACCATTTCGCAGTCGTCGTTATGTCGGAAAATTTAGTGAACGGTAGCCACTACGAAGCGCTGCGGGAAAAGCGTTTCAATTTGTATAAATCAAAAGTGTCAGTAGTGCTTGGAGCCCAATGGGGAGACGAAGGCAAGGGCAAAGTCGTCGACATGCTGGCCAGCAGTGTGGACGTCGTCTGCAGATGCCAGGTAAGATTCTGAACATTGCCCCCGATCGACTGCATGCCCCGGGAATCCCGAAAGGGTTGATGTCGATGGCGACTTGTTTATATAACTTCTACGTTTTATCTCGCTAAGGAATCACATGTCCCGTTTAATTTCGATAATTTCAAGGCCAAAACTGTTTGACGTTCGGGTGCCTCAAATTTTCTCTTTATTGCAACTCCTTTTACATTACGTCTGATATGGCTTATTTTATTTATTGTTTCTTTCGGATCGATGAGTGCATTAGGCCCCCTACTTAAATTTAATCAGCAAAAGGTAAAAATTTTGAGAAGAGCACGTAAAGGTCATCCGTGTTTATTTTCATTGGAAAATTTCACTCTTGTCAGGCGCTCTACCGTGCCACTAACTTATCGAAGCGATAAAAATAGCGCGGCCGCAGAATTTCTCCGTTTCGTCATCGGATGCTGGTTTACATGTGTATCTCGTGTTTTCTACAAAGCAAATTTGTGAGACTTTTATTTGCAAAAGTCACGGGGCCACACTATTATACAATTCCTTCCAATATGTAGACACGACTTCTCTTTAGAGTAATAAAGCTATGATTCATGAAGCAGTATATGTAGTTGCCACAAAATCAAAACAACCGAAAACCCACGGCATACAGAGTACAGAGTACTCTGTATGCCGTGCGAAAACCCATCCTTCAACAATCCACCCCATCCATTACCGATAAGCTGCTCTTTGGGCGGCTGTTGAAAGGAGTGTCTCATTACAAGTCACAGTTTGTGTATTAAGTTTCTGCACTCATGTCCTCGATTTCGTATTTAAATTCGTGGGAATAAGCAAACAAACTGTCTCATCAAGCGAATCATTTCTTACGTAATACTTTCAAGCTAAACAAATCGCGAAATTTTCTATGTTCCCATCCCACTGAGGCCTTCATAAGTAATTCGTCATTTCACAATATTTTGCTCCATGTTATGTCGCTCTACTTCCCTTCATTTTTTATCTGTTCTCAAGTTTTTATCCTCCTTTTATACATGACTTTTATTAGTACTCCTTTTCTTGCAAAACCTGCAAGTTCTAACGGCACTAAGTCCGAAAAAAGATCCCTTACCTTGGTGCCGTTGCTCAGAAAAACTTGCAATTTTGCAAGAACTTGATGTCAGGAGTGTCCCTTTTTAATGGATATATACATATATACAAGGCGTTTTGCTAAGGTCTTAACAGGGGTATGCCAATCGATTCCACATGGTTTCCTGATCAGCATTCGTTTGTGTTGTAAATTTATAGGAACGGGTGAAGCTTGCGTTTCTATAAAATTTCCCGAATATCCTATCTTTTGCTCAGCAAATCGCATTTAAGTTGTTATGAATTCTGTCAAACAATAGACCACTTCAAACGTGCACTCTTAGATGGTAACGATTATTGCGAAATTTAAAAGTACATATACATATGCTATTCAGCACGCAGAGGCCTGGTCGCTGCGAGATAACTTCTACCACCAAACTTCAATTTCATAAAAAGTTTAATAGCACACTCGAAACTCTTAATGGTGTACATACATAATGTAGATCATTACTACGAGTCATGAACGGTGACAAGCAAAAAATTATAAAATTTGTATGAAATATGGGCAAAAACGTGTTTCCGTCGTCCGTCGGATTCAAAACGAAGAATAACCAGACCAGCTGACCGAGACCTTGCTTTTAGAGATAACATGTGCTTTCAGAGTCAGACGATTCCAAAGTTCGCAACAACGAGATGATCACATTTTCTTGTTGAATCAGTTTGGTTGAAATACTACCAGAAGTCTGATGTAAACTCTTATAAGTAATAAATAAATCTTTGCAAAAATAAGACAATAGATATTCTTCGTATCGTAATACTTCTTCAAATTAAAAACAACTAAAAATAGCTTCTAAGCTCCTGAAGGGTTGGATTACGAGTATCCTTAATTGAGCCTGGAGGACAGATTTCAAAATAAACGTTAGCTGTTGTGATTTTTTTTAGCTTTAAGTAGTGAAGATATTTTCGTATGTTTTTGAAAATGCCGGCAAATTGCCAATATATATACTCACATGGTAGTGCGAAAATATTCGTGTTGGCGTGGGTGGGGAGGCGTGATGTATTTCAAGGTTGGCCTTTTTGTGTTATTAAAATGTTACATCGTTTCTAAATTTCTAATCAATGTTTGCTTAATTAAATACAATAAACAATTTCAATTTAGGGTGGCAACAATGCTGGTCACACGGTGGTAGCCAATGGAACTGAATTCGATTTTCATCTCCTTCCAAGTGGTGTTGTCAATGAAAAATGTATTTCTGTTATTGGTAAGTACTGGCTTATTAACAATTTATTTATTTATTCATTTATGCTAATAATTATATACTTATTTGACTTGGAACATTGCCGTTGATTTTTTAAGTTGTTTATAAAGTTCAAATAGTTCGAAGAAAATCATGCACGAGCCGAAAGCTTATGTAAGATACGCAAGTAGCAATTAAAGCTATCATCCCCATATAATGAGGGCTGCTTCAATTATTAGTAACTCAAGAATAAATTTCGATGCGTTAATGGAACGACATGATAACTTAGAATGATTAAAATACTTAATAGTCTAGAGAATTGTTGTATGGTCCAGAAAATTAAATTCTTCTAAGTTATACTAAAACAATAGATAGTCTTTTAGCTAAAAAATGTTCTCATGTTTTCCTTTTTGTAGTGATAGTTAAGTTTAATTTCCCATATTTCAAAATAAATTGTTGACTTTACATACAACGTTAAAAAACCGTGCTCGTTTTAAAAAAAAAATTGTGTATTTTTTATCAGTACTCTGTGAATTGCTGTTTTATTTATATTTTTGAGTGCCACCATATTGAGAACGTCATCTGATATTTAAAGTTCACTATTTAATGTAGTAACAGAAATACCGCGAAAACCATTGAATCCATTAACTTGGATTTAAAATGCTAAAAAGTTACTAAAATATTATTTGGCAACCTGATTTTTGGAAATTCGTCCTGGACTTTGAACAACCCCGGGCGACATGCAGCACGCTATGAGTTGCAATTATTGACTTATTTTGGTGATTGTTTCTATCGATTCACCAACTATAATATTAAAAATTAAAGAAAAAAAAATTTTGAAAAACAATCTTTTTAAATGCTCTAAGAAGAAGAAAATAAAATTTTCCTTTAAAATTTTAACTATCAACTTATAACCTCATTATACACAATTTATATGATCATAAAAGCTTGTCGCGAGGTTTGCGTAAGTATCTATAAGTATTTAATTAAATTGAAATTTACTCGCGACAAGCTTTTATGATCATATAAATTGTGTATAATGAGGTTATAAGTTGATAGTTAAAATTTTAAAGGAAAATTTTATTTTCTTCTTTTTAGAGCATTTAAAAAGATTGTTTTTAAAAATTTTTTTTTCTTTAATTTATTTTTTGACTAAAAAACGCTTATCAAGCCCTTTCATTTGATACCCATATCATAGGGGTTACCATGAAACTTATAAATCGCCATTTTGTGACGTCCGCCATATTGGATTTAGAAATGGCGTTACTATCGTTTCCTACTCTTCAAGCTCTTTCATTTGATACCCATATTAAGGGGGTCGACCAAAAATACATGGTCCACCATCTTGTGGCGGCGGCGATTTTAAAGATATTGCAATTTTGAGTATTGCATATTGCATTGTCACCAGAACTAAAGGTGTATGCAAAATTTCAGCCCTATAGCTTCATTGGAAGTGGGTGAAATATTGACTGCAAAATTCCACGGCCCACCATCTCGTGGCAGCGGCCATTATAAAGATATTGCAATTTTGAGTATTGCATATTGAATTGTCACCAGAACTAAAGTTGTATGCAAAATTTCAGCTCAATCGGTTGAAGATATCTGCTTCAAAATTGAGTAGCAAGATTCCACCCGCACAAACATACATACATTGCAAGCTAATAAAATAATAATAATAATAATAAAAAAATAAAAGCTTGTAAAATGGAGTCCTATTGATGTTAACGATGGTTGATTAATTTAATTTTTATAAGAAATTTTCTACAAAAACTTTCATTTTCTCTGCATTTTTATTCAATTTGCAATGCTTTATTAATGAGTTTTTTTCTCAAAATTTTGTTTATAAATTTATTTAATAAAATTGATATGTCTACGACACTCTGTTTCTGTAGTGTTTTGTATTATTATTACGTTTTTATTAGTTCGCTTTCTTAGCTGTTTGTCCGGTACATTGCAATCGATTTTTCGAATACTTCCGTTTATCCGATCATGTTGAAATTTTGCACACAGCTTTAGTTCGGATGACAACACAATATAGTATACTCAATATAAAATGGCCAATCTTCACTTGTGAGTTTTAAACAAAATAAATTCTGAATGAAAAAACAAGGCAATGCCGACCTGGAGCGCGTTCAAAAACTTAACCAAAGTTAACTAGGGTTAACTATGGTCGTTCAAAAACTCGGAGGTTAACCACACCATAACCACGAGCATAACTATTTGACGTTCATAAACTACTCATAGTTAACTATGCCATAGTTTAATTTTAACCATACTCCATGAGTATGGTAAGCTCATAGTTAACAAACACATTTAAGCGTAAAGAAGAAGGAAAAGTTTTTGAAATATCTGATAGCTGTCTGCGTGCAATTTGAATTGAAAGAACATGTGAAATAAAAACAGAGAAAAATGAGTTAACTACGGTTCGTTCAAAAACACCCTGGTAGTTAAGCATAACACTGTCGTTAAGTGGCTTCGATGAGCATAACTATGGCTAACCACGGGGTTAACTATGGTTAAGTTTTTGAACGCGCTCCGGCTCGGCGTTTGCATGGTACTCTGTGACAGACGATGGAGGAGCCAACTATCGCGGGCCAATAAGTTAAATTCATATCTATTTACTTTCAAGAGGTAATTTGAAATAATGTCATCAAATTGAACCATCGTTAAAAGGAAAAATAGATCCTGTGAACGATGTGCGGGCCCCCATTTACAAATACATAAATCAAATTCTAAATAAGCGAAAGTCTTTCTAAGTTAATGTCAATGTCAGCACCGTAGATGTTCAGGTGGAGGCAATGTAAATAAAATTACTTACCTAATTAGTTTACCAAGGTGGAGCATATGCGAGGCTATCTACTTTATACTATCTGGGTGGTTAATAATGTACCCTACATTGTTATAGGCAATGGTGTCGTCATTCATCTGCCAGGATTGTTTGACGAATTGGCCAAAAATGAAGCAAAGGGACTGCATCAGCTGCAGAATCGGCTTATAATATCGGATCGAGCCCACTTGGTGTTCGATTTTCATCAACAAGTGGACGGCATGCAAGAGGCTGAAAAGGGCGGCAAATCGCTGGGCACCACTAAGAAGGGTATTGGACCGGCTTACTCAAGCAAAGCGACGAGAAATGGCATCCGAGTCGGAGAACTTCTGGGCGACTTTAACTTATTTAAAGAAAAGTAATTGCAAAAAATTCGATGTGAAGAAAATAATTAAATTATTGTTTACAGGTTTTTGTCCATTGTTTCCACTTATCAGCGGTTATTCCCAGGAATAAATGTCGATGTGGAAGCAGAATTAGAGAGGTGAGTTAAAAAGTGTGGCTTAGGTATAACGTTGAACAAATTTTTTATTATTTTCCAAATGATAATGGGCTCTTTTGTAAGGGGTATTTTCTCACTTTTTAATCGTATTATCAGAGTTGTGCTAAACCGTTTTCCGCATTTCAGGCACTTAATAGTAAACAATGTAGAACTTTTATTCATCGGAGATTTGCGGGAAACCCAAAAACATTTTCTTTTAAGAAAAGATGAAATTTTTTTCAGAAATGCCGTTTAGCTAATTTTATTATATCTGGTATAATCTGAAGATAAAATGCCCATATTTTTTGAATAAATAATTGAAAATTATTACAAAAATCCCGCTAGTTCTTTTTGTTCATAAGTACTGTTTAAGATACAAACAAATTGCCTTTTCCAAATCTATCAATCAACTACACTACTACATTAAGTCCATTATTAAGGAGTAAAAACAATGCCAATGTCAGAATAATATTGTCTGTGTGTTCATTAAATTTCAAAATATTTAACTTATTGCGGGAATGGTCCATAAAAAGGCAAGGCTCTTTAGCAAATTTTGCTCAGCTCTTAGTGAATTATTTTTTACTTTACCAGTAAGAGGACCGGTAATTTCCCAAATACTGAGGGCCCTCACCTAGTAAAAACTTCGTATTTTGTTGAGTTTGCTTTCGGCAGTCAATAAAAGAGGAAGCCTTCAGTAAAATATCAACTTTATTTTCCGGAATTAAATTAAACTTATTATTATTAAATTTGGAGGAGGCGAACCCAGAAATTGCTTTATAAGTTCTTTCGGACACATCGTAGGATTTGCAAAAAAAAACTCCTCAGTTCATGCAAAGTGTAGCAAAAAATCTTCGATTCAGCCGAAATCTCCAAAAACAAACCTTACGCATCGAATTTCACTATAACAACATTCGTGCACGAAAATGTTACTTAAGTGCCTAGTCAACATAACGCGGCTGGATCAAGGCCAAAGACGTTATAATAACAAGATGTGCCAAGCTGCAAATATCAAGCAAAACAGTTTTGAGATTGGGTTCGCGAATGGGCGCAAACTTTTCAAGATTAGCCCCTTCAAAGCTCTCTTTCCCAGCAACTGGATAGCACTCTCAACTCTTATCTAATTTTAGAAATTCTGCACGCATACAGTGGTACTATGGATAGTACCAGGAATTGAGTTTTCATTGAATTAGCTATTCTCTGCAGTTAGCTTTTTAATGTCCTGGGATTCATAAACAAAATGACTATATGCGTGATTTGAGGGCCATTGATTGTACATTCGGAGCCCAATTGCGAGGATTCAAAATGGCGGACCAAAAAAATTTGACTAAAAAATTTTACACTAAAAAGAATAAATTTAAAAAAAATAGAACCCGCTACAAAAAAATCCCGAGCCCTAAAAAATATAAAACAATTATATTAAATGTTTTCTGCTACTACTTTCAACATTAAATACCAAGACTTTCCTAGACTTTTAAAGTCGGTGTGAAAACCTGACTGATTTTAATCCAATAATAAATAATTAAGGCAATCAGTTTGTCTGGATTTATTGAACGATAAGAATGGAGTGTGCAGCACATAATTAAGTCGGTTTGCAATTTTTGCTGTAGGTGTTCACCTCAGTTTAGTGCATTGACGCTGAGCCGCGCGCGTTTCGCTCTTGTCTCTATATCCAGTGACTGGGAAATAGATTTTTGAGGGGGCTAAATTTGAAAAAGTTGCGCCCATTCGCGTACCCAATCTCAAAATTGTTTTGTTTGATATTTGCAGCTTGGCACATATTGTTATTATGTCTTTATCAAAGCACTAGCGACCCACCTCGTCCATAGCGCTGAACCACTTCATAATGTTACGATGGCTTCGAGTGCTTTTTTTTGAAGTGAAAACTTCTTTAGCGGCGTTGAGCACTTTTTTGGGATGGGTAAAAAATGTAAATTTCGCGTCAGGACACGTGACCCTGATCGAAAAACCGTAAGACGGACAGGGCGCTTGCGCGAGTGTGCGTGTGTGTTTGTACACAGCCTGCTACGCGCACAACGAAATACAAAACTACTATTGATGCGGTCTTTATTAGGCATTTAAATAGATTCGAATCAAAATTGTTCGTTTCTGACTTCAGCTACCATAAACCTATTGTATCAGTTTTAGAGATTGGCGATGATGATGCTGGTAATGATGATGGTGAAAGAGTCGTTGAAATTATGGATGAAAGTTGATTTTTCTGAGAGATAAACTTTTTAATGTAAAATAATTGTAATAGTTCTGAAGTGTTAAATTTTTTATGTATACAGTAGGTGTTCAAAAAATTAGACGCAGTCAGCAATTCTATGAAATTTGGTGCAAATTTGATATTTCCTGCAATAAAATCCTTTTCAAGTAAATTCAATTGCAAATTTGATATTTCCTGCAATAAAATCCTTTTCAAGTTTTTTCAATGATTACGGTCATGCAGGTAATGAGTGCAGGATATTTGGGTAATTAGGGAAATCCCAGAACTACCGGGTTAGGGCTGGGAGGTATATAAATGAAAGCGATTTCGTTTTGGCTTCATTTGGAAAAAAATATTTATGGAGAAAGAGTTGACTATTTTGTATGCAAGCGGATTTTAAAGAGTGCATTGATAAATAATATTGATACCCAGTAGGCCCCCTTCAATTTATTGTGTTTTTTAAATGAATATACAGTGAACGTGACATACAAGAAAGGAGTTTTCTGAAGTAGTTAGAAGTAAAAAGTGACTTTAAAATGGGACGAGTTAAAGATATCGCCAGTGATAAAAGAAGTGTAATAGCAAGTTTGTTGAACTCCAGAGAGTTTTCCAATCGGGAAATCGCGGGCCAAAAAAAAATTTCGGCATCTACGGTGGGTCGAATTGCCCGCACTCTGAATCCTTCAACTTCTCAATCGGGAAGTAAGAGGAAAAATTGCGGAAGAAAAAGGAAAACATCTAACAGGACCGACAGGAAAATTGTGCATATGGCAATACAACAAAGACGAGCACCCGCCAGGACCTTACACAGACAAATTAGAGACCATAGGGTGGAAATATCAAAGATGACACTTCGCCGACGATTATATGAGGCAAATCTTAAATGTAGACGACCAGCAAAAAAGCCAAAGTTGACAGAAAAAATGAGATCCAGAAGGTTACAATGGGCTAGATACCATCAGAGCTTTACCCTTGATTACTGGGAAAAGATAAGCATGTCAAAATAATTTCGCAAATTATTATTTTATTGAGGTTTATGGAGCATTCAAAATTACCCTAAATTTCAAATTTCTTAGGTTATATTCAGCGACGAATGTCGTCTAGAAGCGGTGACGGAATCATTCGATTTCGTACGGAGGCGTCCAGGGGAACGTTACAATGAGGACTGCGTTCAAAGAACAGCCAAACACCCTCCAGCTATTATGATATGGAGCTGCATAGGTGGAGAAGGTCCGGGTCCCATTTATTTTGTGAATGGAACCTTGCGTTCTGATTAGTACAAGAACATATTGACAAACGTTCTTTTACCCCATATTAATTCATTCAAGCATACACGATCGATTTACATATTTATGCAAGATGGAGCACCTTGCCATACCTCGAAATCAAGCAAAGTTTCCTAAATGAAGAGGAAATTGAAGTTCTTCCTTGGCCTGGCAATTCTCCTGATCTAAACCCAATAGAAAATTGCTGGGCCTATTTAAAATCTAAAGTATATAGTCGCCCAAACCCAACGGTACCTATTCTTAAAGAAAATATTGAAGATATTTGGAGAAATGACGAAGGTCTGAAAGACATGATAAAAGCGTGTATTGCGAGTATGCCGAGAAGAATTGCCGAAGTTGTAAAACAAAAAGGCGGAGTGACTAAATTTTAATCTCTATGTTCACAAATTGTCACTAATATACCTTAATGTAATATAGACCGTTTAAAAAAAAAAAAACTTGTATAGATTTATCGAAATTTATAAATTTGTTTCATTTCCCATTTATTTTCCCAGTGCGTCTAATTTTTTGAACACCTACTGTAATATAAATTGTCATGTTTGTGTACGATAGCGCAATAAATGAATATTGCATTTTACCACATAAATGAGTACTTTTATACTGATAAATAAAGAAATTATTCCCTAACCATTCCAAAATATTCAAAAATGCACAACGTTAATGTTCAAGTTTTCACTTCGGCCGGCACTCCCGGAGTACCACCCGTTTTTTTTTTTCAAAGAAAGGTCACAAGACAGGGTAGCTTTTTCTCAGAAAATATTTCGATCTTCGCATACTAAATATCGGCAGAACGAAATGCCAAAATAAAATTTTGGTAATTAGAATTGCCATTTTCGAAGTTAACCGGGGCCCCTCGCTTGCTTGTTGACGGAATGAGTCATATGGGGTATCTTTAGAAAGCTTAAAGGCTCAGCTTTCTAACACACTATTCCGTATTTTAATAATGAAATTATAAAGTGAGAATTTATCAAAATATGAAATTTTATTTTCTTAGATACCATAAGTATGCAGAAAAAGTTCGACCTTACGTGAGAGACACTATATGCTTCCTCCACACTGCCTTGAGGCAGGGTAAAAATATTTTGGTTGAAGGTGCAAATGCAGCAATGCTGGACATCGACTTTGGAACATATCCTTATGTGACAAGCAGCAATTGTAGCATAGGTGGTGTTCTTACTGGACTAGGACTTCCACCTCAAGCAATTGGAGAAGTCGTTGGAGTAGTTAAGGCGTATACGACGCGTGTAGGTGATGGACCTTTTCCCACCGAACAGAAAAATGTAAACTTACCCATTTATTTGTTTTTGTCTTCGTGTAACTGCATATAATGTTTATACTTTTTTCAGGATATTGGCGATTTATTGCAGACACGCGGTGGCGAAATCGGTGTGACTACAAAGCGCAAGCGCCGTTGTGGATGGCTTGATATTCCTCTGCTGAAATACACTTCTTTGGTGAATGGATATACTTCAATTGCGTTAACAAAGTTAGATATCCTCGATACACTTTCCGAAATTAAAGTAGCTGTTGGGTAAATATCTTTTGTAAAAAAGAAAGCGGGAAAATATGCATACAATATTTTAATACAGCTACAAACTGAAAGGGGAGCATCTTGATCACTTCCCTGGAACAATATCTGAGCTGGAACGTATTGAAGTCGAATACACAATTCTTCCCGGATGGCTGACATCCACAGAAAATATTCGGGAGTTTACCGAATTACCAAAGAATGCGCAAAACTATGTGAGATTTCTTGAGGAGAAGCTGGCTATACCAGTGCGGTGGGTCGGTGTCGGCAAGGGCCGTGAGTCGATCGTTACAGTCCACTAGTACTTATTTTAATTTTAAGTATCCTAAAACCTTAAATGTTATCCATATCTATGTATGTATATAGAGTTGTTGTGATTCGTTGCAATTCTAATGAAATATTCAACAAAAATAAGTTCAACTCCACAACTCCCGCCCTTTTTAATTTTAGTCACAATGTCAGTTTCACCGTATTTTCCCAGAGAGGATTATACAATTTCAAAAAGATATCTTTATATATACAAGCCGAGCATATTGAAAACACGTGGAATACACGATTTACAGTTCTCACAAAATCTAAAAACATCTTTGCAAAAATATCAACTTTAATTAATTATAACGTCGATTGCTTCATTGACTCCTTTTACTAATTTACTAATATATTACTAGTTTTCAAAAAAGTTACTTTTCCTCCATCGCGATTTTGTCTAGAAATTGTTTTTCTAATAGTTCACTAGTTTTCTTTGATTGCAATATTTTAATTTATGATTTTAAATTATTCGGGTACGACTACTCGGTTTTTATATAATTGAACCTTAAGGTTCTTCTTAGCTTAGGTTACTAAAGCAGACAATAAATGGAGACTTTGTTATTATTTAATTTAATAGCTTGAATAACTATAATATTTTCCAAACTGGAGTGTGGTGCACTGGACTTAATTGGTCAATGTAGAGGAATTGTTTTATTTGTATTTTCGGAGTAACTTAAAGAACGCTTGTACTTAAATACTTAGGTTATCCAATTGGATAATGAATTGCGCACAAAACACCGATTTAATTCAGCAATATTTGAATGCTTTTTAGGTGCTGCTACATCTGTGCTGTAACAATAAGATCTATAAAAAAGTGTATTCAGTAATTATATTCTGATCCGATTATGATGCATGTACCATTTTAAAACTGTAATAAAGACTATTTTAAACAAGTTTCGTAATTCATTCTCTTGGTAGTGTGATCCTTATATCGTTTTCTGTATTTCCGAGTATAAAATTGTGAAGTTTATCAGACCAGTTTTCCTAAATAGCCTGACATACATACCTAGTATAATGTGTCTTGGGAATATATCTACTGATCTGCCTTTATAAGTATGTTGCATGTACAGGCATTTTCCATAATACAATTTAAAGTTAACTGAGATAATTTAATTTATATAAATTAACTTATACTACAAACATAAAAGTATTTACACAAATAAAATTTAACACAATTTATGGCGAAGAATCATCACTCTCTGAATTTGAGGGTGACTGAACTCGTTTTTCTCGTCGTTCACGTGCTCGTCTGTTTTGAAACCATATTTTCACCTAAATTATTTTTTATTAGCTTATGCTTAGTTATGTATTAGATATCAAACTTACTCTTGTACTCGTTAAATTGAGCGTAATTGCCAGCTTATTAACTTCTTCAGAACTCAAATACGTTGAAATTTTGTAGGCTGCTTCTAAAGCAGCCAGTTGGCCGGGCGTAAAAGGTACTCTAGGTAATCGCCCAGGTGCTCGTTTTATTGGTCCTGTTCGGGCTGGTCCTACAAAAAAAAAAAGGTTTATATTTAATTGTAGAAAATATATACAGTTTTGCATCTTGAAACTCTTCTTTAATGACATAAACAATTCGTTTAAACAGAAAAAAACCCGTTTAATTCAGGTTTTATTTAAAGAAAAACATTTTCGTTTCTTATTAAAATTTATTACTGTATTTTTCATTTGTAATCGCAAAAATACGATTGTTCGGAATATTTGTTGACTATAGTATAGGAAAGTAATTAAAAGCAGCAGAAAAGTAGTCACTGAATAGTTGCTAGTGGTTGGTATAAAGAAAGCTAAATAATTGTTAAAACAAACAATTTGGGTACGAATTTTTTAAAAAATCAATAAAACAAAAATTAGATAAATAAAAGTAGCAGTACAGACTTGATAGGATTTGACTTCTAAACAAGAAATTTGTAAGCAAATATAGTAGATCAAAACTATTTTTAAATTGGTTGAAAGTTGAAACTCTTCAAAAGCTTAGACAATTTTAAATTTTCCTCAACGCATTACACAACTAATCCAAAGTTGCTTATATGATCGCCAGTTCAAGGTATATCTTGGATCTGAATTTTCCATGGGCATTGATATAACAGCTGGTGTCCCCCAAGGCTCTGTTTTGGGACCAATTCTATATAATATCTTCACATCAGATTTTCCGTGCATACCGCGATGCCTTTCATCAATCTTTGCTGATGATACAGCCATTTTCAGTTCACAAGAAGACGCTGCTAGTATCTATGAAAATCTCCAAAAAGGCCTTGAAATTCTTTATAAATACTTTTATAAATGGAAAATAAACATAAACAAAACCCAAGCAATATTTTTTACTCGCAAAAGACACAAGATTCCTACCAAATCGTAATTTAAATCTGAACGGATGCGATATTCCCTGGACGGACTGTGCAAAATATCTACGCATAATATTTGATAAAAGACTTACCTATTCTAAACATATAGATACAGTTAAAAATAAAGTAAATACCTTAATTAAAACATCCTTTTATCAATAGGCGGTCCACTCTTAGCTTGGAAAATAAATTAATAATTTACAAGGTCATATTTCAAGCACTCATATTGTATGGTGCCCCTGTATGGTTCCAATGCGCCCGCTGCCATTTCAACAAATTACAAATCAAATCATTCAAAATAAAATACTTAAAATGATCCTGAACTTACCATGGCATTTCTCCACCTCAGAACTACACGATATCGCGCAAATAGATGAAATAACCACGAAAGCAAACAAAATTGCAAATAAATTTATCGATAACTGCTCTTGTTCAGAAAACCCATTAATCCTAGAGCTATGCCAAAATGGATTGTAGCAGTGGTAGTTTAAGTAGTCTTAAGTTTTAAATTATTGAACTCTAGCTTAAGTAGAAACTTTTCACTGGGTTTTATTAAAAACTTTTCTCCCAAATTTCTTAAATATTACAACTACATTACTTGTTATATTTCTGCTAGACTACGTAATAATATTATAGATGAATGAATTTATTTTCTAGCTCTAACTATAAGATTCTTTATTGTTGTATACAAATTCGTGTATCATACTTTGAAATAAAATGTAAATAAATAAAAATGTCTTCAAAAGCTTACACCATAGTGGATGTGGGCAAAATAGTGATAAAATTGTATAGGATTTGTTTTGAAATACTTGCTTTATTGCATATTTTGGTTCAACTTCAATTAAGGCAGATTTCTAGCTTTCAATAAAACCGCTTCGAATTTCTTAAATATATTAGGCAATATCCAATACAACTATGAAGAAGTTAAATCAAAAAATTAATTTTTAAATGCATGCTATGGTGTAAACTTAAGCTTCGGTATTTATTTAAAAACTTAAGTTTGAGAAAAATAAATTGGTTTATTTTTAAAAGAAGTGTATGTCTTCAGGTATTATAATTCAATTTTTCAAATTCTAAAAACAATCATGTACAAAATCGAACTTTCTTGATTTTGATAGAATTCGGTCGGTAAGCGACATCGACATTCGTCCTTAAAACTTCTACTTTCCGAATGAATTTGAATTCCGTCGTAATTAATAATTACATTTTCATATTATTTTGTCAGGACTTGTATTAAATTAGGACAATTTGGAACAAATTTAATAATACTCACTTGGTAACTTCGGTGGCCTGTACCTCGTATAATTCAGCCAGTCAAACATAGGAATAATACTGTTCTCCATCTTTATCACTTGATTTTGGAAATGAACTGACTTGAACCCGAGCCTTTCACAAATGAATGCACTTTGTTCACTTTTACTCCCGGCTTTATTTAAAATGTAATCAATGCTAAAATCGCTGGATTTTTCAACTTCACCCGGTCCATTTCGAACCGTGCTATCCTGTTCACTGCGGTACTCCATCATGTAGCTGTTCAAGATCACAACTAAAACCGCATATACGTTTCATTCCCTTATATAAGAAGAGCCCTATTATGAATTCTCTAACCTACTCAACAAATCGGTGATAGCGAATAACGCTCGACGTCCATCCCTCCTCAATGAGGATCATCCAAAAAGATCTATGAAGCGTGTAATTTGGGCGTAGTCAATCCCTCAAAAACACATCCTTAAATTTAAACAAAATGGTTGCATACAACCTTCTGTGCTCCAAAGCTGACCCTTCTGCAACTCCTCGAGCCGGTAGGCCATGGTCTCAGCCTTCATCCATGATTAGAAAATGGCTTTAGCGGAAAATTCAAACAGGGGGTATCTGTTACATTTGTAATGTGTTGTCCAAACATATTTTGCCAATATGATACATGATGTGTCTGCGGCTTATTCCGGTCAGAGGTGCATCTTCCTTTTTCTTTGCGGGACTCTCGTGCGGCTCAAGTATCAGGTTCCTTATCAGAAGTGACGATCTGGGAAAAACATTCTATTGTCGACCCGACCACATCAGGAACAACTCATTTCATGGCTGATTTAATTCACTTCCACAAGGGATTCAAATTATCTCCCTTTGCTGGATGAAAACCGTACTCATGCGGCTACATCCCTTGTTCATGAACTGGCTAATAGCAGCACTTTTGAATTTGTTGAGTTCTTCAAATAGAAATTAAATGAGTTGATTGCATGCTTTCATTTGAAGTGAGTTATATCGGAGATTTCGAAAAAAGATTAAGACATCTTCAAGGGAACAAAAATAATAGTAACCCTTGATCGATGTTTGCAATTTACTTGAATGAGATATGTACGTACATGCGATTGAATCCAGCATGTTTTTTAAGTTTAAGAAATAAGTATTCATGTCACAAAAAAATCTAGAAGACTTTTCAAAAGTTATGTGTTAAAACCCACCCATTTGAAATTTTAATCGCTTAGTGGCAAGTGTTAAAATTGTTTGATTGTCTTATTTCAAGCTTTTCAATATTCTTATATGTTCTACAGGCTGAGCCTCAGTGAAGTATTCTCGTAAATAGAAATATATATGGGAATCGTGCTCAAATTTATCACATTAGATGCAAATTTTTTTAATTTATAAGGGAACTGTAAAATTATTAATTTACTCATGCGCAATGAGCTTTATATTAGTAACAAATTATAACTATCGAGCACATAGGTACTTTACAAAATTTATTTTGATTAACCGCATATGAACCAATGTGAGCTTAATTAATATTTAAGGATTTGTCTAAAAAAACTAAAACTGTTTGATCTCAAGTTAGCTAACTTTTAAGAAATGTCTTAAAAACAGATTAAGATCAGTATAGAATATGTTCTATATTTTTATTTAGGGACTAATAGTTATGTTTCGAAAGAAAGTTCACATGCTATCAACTTTGAATATTGGCATAATACCTAGACCAATTATGTCTTTTTGGTTCGTTAAATTTCAAAAATAATGTTTAATTTCTGTCCCTGAAAAAAGTTTTCCACAATACATAATGCAAATTCCTTCACAAAATTTTCCATGGATTCCACCAAATATCATTTGGCCTCTTTACCTATT
This sequence comes from Machimus atricapillus, assembly GCA_933228815.1. Taxonomy (NCBI): domain Eukaryota; kingdom Metazoa; phylum Arthropoda; class Insecta; order Diptera; family Asilidae; genus Machimus; species Machimus atricapillus. Next base: position 11,968,470 of record OW121788.1, read on the forward strand.
TGCCTCCGTGTGATATGCCTTAATATAGCAATTAATAAATACATACGAATAAATGATGTACTGTTTAGTACCAAAGAACGTATAAATATATCTTATATGTTCTTTGCTAGTACATAGATCTGTCTTTCCTACATATGACACAATAAATTATTGATATTGAAATTCTACAATTTACAGCTAATATTTTTTTTTATGTGTATAAATAAAGTTTTTAGAGTAATTAACTTCTTAAGAAACTTCTCCCAGACCTTAAATCCATTCTTCCAATGGTCCTATTTCAGTTTTTATACTCCAAGCAAGCCGAACTCTCGTAAGAAGGTATCATGTTGCACCGCGATTATGGTATTATTCAAATTCAGATTAATCCCGGCAGGACGCTGGATTTATGCGGAAGTTTATCTTTGTTTGGCAAACAAAGGGAGTGGCGTTAGTATTTTGCTTGCTACTGAATTAGCTGCAACCAGCGGCATCTTTGCCGATTACAGCTGAGGTAGAGCCGATTAAAAAACAAAGGCGACGCCTTCGAATTCGTCTTAAAGGATCTTAGGGATTAAGATGGTCTTTTTGAATATGGTACAATTCTTGAAAGAAAACAAAATCAGAAAATCCGGAAAAGTATAAAATTGAAATGTTGTCAGAAGACAGTAAAAGTTTCAAGGTAAAATTTTTTCTATTTTCATAGTCATTAACATTAACATGAGCAATGCAACCATAATTTTTTCATGCAAGAACGCTTGCGAATATATGGTTATGCAAAAACTTATTTAACTTAACTTAAAGGCCGCGTAATTGTTTCAGTTTTTGTAGTTTACTTAGATACATATATCACAACGAATTTTATTCATGTTCGATTTACAATGTCGTGGAAAAAATTTTTAAAATTAAACGACGCGCATTCCCGTGCTGAAAATAAAATTTTTACATCTTATGTTTAAAATAGGTCACAACCTTTCTTTACCTTTCTTCTTTCTTTAGAATTAACGTAATAGGTTCTTTACATGCAGTTTTATTTTGCTCAAAACATAAACATTAATAATAATTAATCTTGTTTTGATTGAGCAGAATATCGATATTTTTCTGAATTCAACAACAACTTCTAAAATGCTTAACGTTGATTTGCCACTCGATATAGTATGTATTAATTTTGTATATTTATTCACAAGCTGCAATTTTTTAACAAGAAAAAAGCCGATGTGATAGGTGAGGAGCCACCTGAATCCTGAAAGCTCTGTGATCGCGGCTTTGAAATGAAAATGAAAAGTTTACACTAGGCACTAGACGAATAAAATGAGCTTGGTCGGCGTGGATTTAATTGGCCGAAAATATGTTTAAATAAATTATTAGTATTAAACGGCATAATGTTTTACTATCATCGCGGATTTTGATCAATCTTAGTTAATTTAACGCGAAATTTCATACATATTTAGAAAAAATTCGGCCGACCATTTTTTTAGCCGGAAAGGTCTGGCATACGCATACCTAATATTTGTGATAGGGGGTCAAATTTCCCTGTTATCACGGAAACCTTTATTTTTTATTAATTTTACGCATTTTGAAGCCACATTAAAAAATACGAGTATCTTGATATGCGGGCTTAGAAACTGTCGGAAGTATCGCGCATATCTAGTTTTTATTGAATGGTCGAGATTTCTACTATCGCACATTGCACTTCGTCAAAGACATTTATTTCGGAGTAAATGTATTTTTTCTTACTCTGGTTTTTTCCTTAGATTTTTAGTTTTATGTGAATGAGTATGGAAAAATGAATTATGTATAGGGAAATTTTTATTTGAGTTAATCATACAATATATTTATAAAGGTTAATTCAGAAGTTTGTGTTCAATTCAAGATTATTTATTAATAATCATCCAAATCATTATTATCAAAGTTATAATTTATTTTCTCTTCTTCGCTTCCTAACGGTTTCTATATTCCTTCAAAGAGTGAGTGAGAGAATTGTTATGAAAATAATGTCGGATACAAATGATTTTTGAATTTATATTTGAAGAGTTTAAGTAAATGAAATGGTATATTTACCCTCACCTATCCTAGGTTAAACGAATTTTGAAAATATTTTTGTTTTCATTGCCAGGAGGTCGAATCTTAAAGGGGCTAACATAGTCTACATAGCATATGAAAGCGCTTTATTCACATATTCTTTTCTTTTAATTTTAACCGGCATCGTTTTTGAGTTACTATCAAAAATGTTCAAAAATATACTGTCCCTCTCCCTATCATCAAAATATGAAGAACGAAAAATCCTTATTACGACGAATGACCGACGTTATAAAGGCCAAAGAGCAGCATGTTAAAGGCTGAGAGAATTGGTCTTATAATTTTGAACACAATTGCATTAAATTTTTCCTCACTTTTGCTAAAATTAGTACACGAATTGAAAAAAAAATTTTATGTAATAATTAAGGACAAGCAAAGACTTCATGTGGTGCTGTCCCCATCCTTCTTCTCCTTATCAACAAGTGATGGGATGGGAATCGAGTATATACCCAAAATCAATGTTTGGTCCTAAAATTTCCGGCAGCACTGTATGAATTTACCAATCGTACTACAGAAAAGAAATTTTGGAGACGTACTTGTCACTTAATATGTACATACATAGTTTCTAAGCATATGTATAGCTTATTTCTATTTACTTCAATTTCCCTATGCAATTGATATGATCGCCGTAGATTTCTCCCCATAGTTATGGACCACTAGAAAAGAATTTAGTGAAATAGAAGAAAATTTATTTAATGTCTTCAGGATTTACTAAAGTTTCAGCATTTTGTTGCTTCCATATCCACTACCCAGTCGGCATTGCTAATTACTTATCGATTTGCGCAGCTATGTACTTATGTGTAACATATGTAAGAATGAAGTACACGAAATATTTATAAATAGTGCAGAATAAAATATTAAACCAATAATTGAATTTCAATAAAACTACCTAGCTATTATACTGAAGCATACATATGTCGTTTATATATTCGGGAATATACAACCATTTGAAAAAATGTATAATTTTGCTTTAGTATACGAAGCGACTGCCGCGCTGTGATACATGAAGAAATATGTTATATTAAGAACGATAAATCTTGTTAGATGTTTAAACAAGCTGGTATCAATTTTTCTCTTTCATTCGGGGATGCAAAGTACATATTAAAAATTTTTGACAAGAGTCGAAAAGAGTTCAATTTGGTACTTATGTATTCATTTAATATTCTTTAAAATTTTCAGACTGGGAAATTTTTTTTATTTTATTTTATTCCAAGAAGACAAACTAAACTTTCGAAACCAGAAATATTTACTCGCATTATGACGTAGTATCGCCAAGTAATCCATTAAGTTAAAAAATGAAGGAAGTTGCACGTCAGCCCAAAGCTTTCAGATTTAGATAGAACAACACTGGGAAATGGTTAACAAAATGCAAACCAGTTATCGACCGACAGTTGGATCAAGCAGTCGAAATATTTTCAGCTCTCTCTTGTGTCTTGGACAAAATATCTTAAGACAGGTTTTATTAGTGAGATCTCGTAAAAATGACGATGCGATTCTTAAAACTTAACAATGGATTGCGGATGCCTGCTCTGGGTATTGGAACTTGGCGGGTAAGAACGAGCAATCTTCTTTTCTTACATGCATAGATAATTAAGAGGCAAAGGCCGTAAGTTTGAAAAAGTGCATAAAAAGTATCTTCAGAAGTTTTCCGGCAAGTGCTAGTTGCGACTTTATGCACACATCATTATATTCTTAGCTTTTGCACTTTATACCTATAACTCTGCGTGAATGTGGCCTTGATAGCAATGAGCACAATCTATATGAAATAATTATTGTTTTTATAATTATAAATCTAGATTTTGTTTACTTCTGCTGATAGAGACACTTTCATAATTTATGCAATAGGTTGCATTGAGGAATGTGCTACATTTTTCCGTGTTTTACTCGTCTATAGCTTTGATGGAATTTGGTAAATCTATGAATGCTGTGGAACCTGATTTTAGGTAACTCATTCAGTCAATCTTGGGCAGAGTTTTTTGTAACTTCCAGAAAATATTCTTCAAAATTATTTTAAAAGAAAATGAATGTATGTATGTGCATTATCCAAAAATCTAGTACCCCTTAGCGCTCAATCATTATAAATTATGCACATATACATATATTATTATGTACATATTAAGAATATTTACGGAAATCATTTCGAGAATTTCGGAAGAATGAGGGTAAGATTATAGTAATTGTTTCTCTGTGCCATGGAACTTAATGAGAAAATAATTTGAATATTGCTGATGACAACATTCTCTGAATTCATTCAAAGTTCCGATATTGCCTTCTTTCCCATGACTACTTAAATTCCCTAACTTTTCCCGATTTCCCAGAAAGTTGGCATCCTGTCCTAATAATGCCGAAATAAAGTGGAGCAAAAGAATTTTTGAACTCGATTTAGGAATTCTTATCGGCCTAAATAAAAATTACCTACAATTACATATTAAAATCATTTATTAAAAGTACATCACATTAGTATTATTACTGTGGCCATGCGAATGAGTGCAAACATATGTACTTTAAAAGCCGCGAAAAGAACTGTAATTGTTTTATTAAACAATTCGGAGAGCTAATTCGCGTTGCGCTCGGAATATTTTAAGCATTTATTCTTTAAAATGAGGAAAGGAAAATAAAGGAACAGAAACAAGAATTTATTGAGAGACCGCAATAGAGTCAATATTTTTTTTCGTTCATTAAAAAGTTGCAGGTCCTTTTTGAAATCATAAATAACTGAACGAATTATAATTTTTAGGCGCCTGATGCTGAACTTGAAAAAGCCTTGGACGCTGCTTTAGAAGTCGGCTATCGTCACATTGACACAGCACCAGTTTATATGAATGAGAAGGCCATTGGTCGTGTACTCAAGAAATGGATTGATTCTAGCAAACTTAAGCGGGAAGATCTTTATATTGTGACAAAATTACCACCAATGGGTAACTAAGAAGGTTTGGAAGAAATAGAACTCTCAGAATATTTGTTGTTACCTAGGTATTCGTCCAAGCTCTGTGGAGACATTTTTGCGAAAATCGTTGGAAGATCTGCAACTATCTTACGTTGATATGTATCTTATTCACACCCCCTTTGGTATACCCGAGGGAACTAACTTTGATAAAGATGAAAAAGGACTTATGATTATTGATAAAGAAACAGATCATGTTGCAACGTGGAAGGTGATGACGAAATTTGAATGTAGAAGAGTATTATAATTTGTTTAATTTAGAAAATGGAAGAAATGGTCAAATTAGGGCTCACCAAAAGTATTGGTGTCTCAAATTTCAACGTGCAACAAGTACAACGTATAATTGACAACAGTACCATCAAGCCCTCGAATCTTCAAGTTAGTTTTTTCTGTTCTTTAATTTAAGACAAAAAGTGAATTTGACAACGTTAATAGCATTTATATAATTTTTAAAAGGTCGAACTTCACATATATCTCCAACAAAACGAACTGGTAGATTTGTGCAAAAAAAACGGAATCGCTGTGACGGCCTATGCTCCTCTAGGCTCCAGAGGAATTTCTGAATTAATAAAATCAGCCGGAATTAAGCAAGTTTTGTCCCTATAAATTTATTCTTATTATAAAATATTTATTTTTAGTCGTGATTTGCCTGACCTAATGGATAATCCAGAAGTGGGGCGAATTGCCAAAAAGCACAATAAAACGCCAGCACAGGTGCTAATTCGGTGGATAATTGAAAGAGGCATTGCCACTATTCCCAAGAGTACAAACTCTGAAAGACTTAAACAGAATTTCCAGGTTTTTGATTTTTCTTTGGACAAGGGTGATATGGATGTTCTAGCTAAATTGGATGCTGGAATCCGAGTTTGTGACTTTGATTTCTTCCCAGGGTAGGAAAAAATTAAATTTATGTGTTTATTATTACATCATTTCTGTTTTAATTATTTATTCTTTTAGAATCAAAAATCATCCCGAATTTCCATGGTAATTTTGTAGCGATACACTGTCCTGATGACAAACGTTACATACATACTATATATTATCAAATCTGAATCTGTCTGAACTTTCAATAAAAATAATTTTCAAATTTAAAATGTCTTTTGTTGCTACATTCCTAATGCCATATAGAATAAGTGGAATAATGCAATAAAATCATAAGGTCGAAACTTGACATGGAATATTTTTTGAAAATAGTCATCGCTGCGGTTGAATACCTATTGATTCTAAAACAGATATTTTTGAAGTTATTGCCTAGTTATCTGAAGGCGCATCACAAAGAAGAAAAAATTTTTATAAAAATGTTGCAGTGTAGGTACATACGTTGAGGACTAGGCCAAAATCGGTGACGCAAATTAACACGATATTCCTCATAGGAGTTGTAGACTATTACTTTTTCACGCATCAATACGTGGTAACTTTAAGAGTTTTTAAAATCGGTATAGGAAGTTTTTTGCTACTCTTACTAAAAATGCAATTTTATGAATCAGATAAATAAACAATTACAATTACTAAAATCATTTTTAAAAAGCACATCTGTCCATTCTTTGCCATTTCTTTCGACCGTGTCGCTGGGTGCTGTTTTAGCCCAGACTATTCTGAAACAAGGTTTACAAAAGAACGCAACTCTTATTATAGTAACGCGTTACTTATCTTAATCCCGTTTGAACGAATCTGAACTACATATGTACAAAAAGCTTCAAATTTTAAGGGGAAAATCTGCCATCATGGCATATTCATACAACACTAGAGAACAAAAATCCCCAATCTCTTTTTACTCTATTACTATTTGCAATAACAATTCAATCCCAGCACGTTTTGTATGCAGACCATCTGCATGGCTTTATAATTTCGCATACGTACGTAGATTTCCAACTTTGCTAATATATATTTATTTTTAAGTTAACAAATCATTTTAACTTCAATTTACCTAAGTATTATTATTATGATCTAAAACCACATAAGAGACATTTACACAACAAAAATAAAATAAAAGTGAAGTTAATGTAAAATTTATTACAATTAAATGCATCTAAACCTATTCTTTGGTTGGTCCCTTTAATGTTCTGGACTAACGTCATCATCTCCAGCTTCAGGTAAAATTGGCAGGAAAGTTTTCCGAACAAATAGAATGGTAAATTTTTTTCTGGGATAAAGAACAAAATCATTTTTAACGTACGCGTAAAAATTTTTATTGTAACATTAATATTAGTAGTCAAAACATAAAAAAATTTCACAAAAAAAATAAATACTTATTAAGCTTATATATACATATGTATACTCCGCAAATATTCTGATGCGACTATTGCATTGCAGAAATTGGCTTTCTCAAATTATCTAAACAGGAGATTCCTTCAGCTTTTTGGTTTTAGATAATTAAGGAAATCACTGTATATCGCCTTATTTTGTTAATTGTAATAGCAAAAAGCATTGTGTAAACTATAATCGGTAACAATTCGAGGTAGTAAAAAGTATCAGCGAGCGAATGTGTTAATATGTGTCCTGTTCGAACGAAGAACGCCGCCGATTTCTGGAAAAGCGACGTACTCGTGTACTCAGCATGATTTAATTAATTATGTTCAGTCACAATAACTCTGAACTTATTGTAAGAAAAAAACGAACTATACTTACGCTTTTATCCCCTCCTCTTCTGAATTACTTCTGAAAGTATATAGAATTAAATGTGCAAAAACAATAAACCGGCATTTTTACCTATGCAATTCATCTCCTTTTAAGGTAACTGAAGCAACTTCAAAAATTCCGATAAAGAAACAAAGCATTAAAGGACCGAAAATTGCTCCTTGCCAACCCATCCAATACATCCCTCCAGCAATTGCTAACCCAGTTAGGTACGGATGTCCGGCTCTTAAAAATTTAATATTATTATTTTTTTAAATTTTAGAAATTTAAAAATACCCTTTTATTTCGGTGTGGATCTCTTGTTCTACGTATGGTGGGACAAAAAACAATAGGAGGAATAAAATTAATCCCATATAAAATCGATCTTGAGCCAGCCACAGTTCCAAAAATGCTGGCAGTCCGCACCAATAAGATCCCAAAAATGGGGCAGCTGATAAAATTGCAGCTAATGCCGACGGCAGAAATACAATTCGTGCTCCAAAAAGTGTGTGCACTAACCAAGTGAACATGCCCTGAAATATAGCGCATTTGAACATCGCAATTAGAACTCCTGAAATTGAATTCTCCAACGCATCAGCGATTTTTGAGCCCGATGAGATTCCCAAATAGTCACCAACTTGTAAAGGCGCGTATTTTTTGTCGCTGCTGCTTAGTAAGTAAAATAGTGCAGTGAAGAAAACGATCTGAAGAGAAACTCCACTAAATTTGAAAATATAATATAATAAATTGATTTGTAGGTACCATATCGAGCAGGAACTCCACAAAAGCCTGGCCGCCGGATAAAACCAGGGAACAAATTTCGCCGGTGAAGGACATGATTATCGAGAGGTTCGTTCGAATTATGTGCCAAATGGACTCAGCGACTTCAAGAATTGTGTTGGTGTTGCTCTTCGCCCAGCCAATGATGCCCTGTTTTGCCACTAAAACTAGCTCTTTAAAATATCCTTAATTAAAAAAAAAGTTACGTGTTAGATAGCATGCGGCGTGGGATGCTTAAATGGTGATAAGACTGTAGACTGCCTTTTTTTACTTTAAAGTTTTACTTTGAATACTTTTGCGTTATTTTCGTAGACAATTCTACTACTCATTATAGAGTTATGATGAGAATGGCTAAGATTTTTGGAGTAATTTAGCTTTTCTTTACTTCTACACTGTGACTTCCCAATTTGACTAAATTTGGTGACAATTTTGTTAACAACTTTATGGTTGTGACTTCTAAAAATCTTCCCAATTACCAATAAACTAAAAAGGTCTAGAAAAACATTTGAAATATTGCTAAAAAGAAGGGAAGCACTGCAATTACTTTTACGTACTTGCGATAGTGAGGAATAGCATATGAGAAAAAAAAATTTCATATCCCATAATTTTCGCCAAATTTTGGCAAATATGGAAAAAACCACGTTAGAAGAATCAATTTTCAAACAACTTAACTTAAGAAGATTAAGACCCGTATACACATATTTCATGTTCTTATTTAGCTTCGTAATGAATATACTATAATTTTGAATAAGTCTTGTTATTATAGTTCGAAAAAACTTTTATAAATATTATAAGTCGGGAGACCTATGTTTGTAAGTTATATTAGCTTTTCTATGGTGCCTGCTCTTCAGGTTTAGCTATCGTTTAGTCCAGACCTGTCCTAACAATTTCATTTCAATTTTTGAATACCTTGGTTCAATGAATGCAAAAGCCCCTCATCTATGCAGTACATGTGAGAAAAATGAATTGTGCCGCAAAGCCACATTTTGCAAATAGCGGAAAATTAAGTTCAACTAAAGTAGCTAAAAAGCAGTTTTTCAGGATAGTTAATATGAGGATGTGTGTTAGAAAGCAAAGACAAATATTTATTTTGTTCGATAAATGCTCACCAGGATTATCGACGATTTCATCAAAAGTACTCTTAAGGGCATCAGTGGGTACTCTGGGACCAAACGTATCCGACTTGTTAAAATCAATCCAATACTGTATGAGGCGGTCCCATACGATTAAAATTTGGTTTTTAAGTTTTTTGCCATGAACAGGGTCAGCATCCTTAAGCAGATCATCAATGTATTGCTCAATTCTACGACGCCCGTAGAAATGTGCATTATCCAGGATATCATCAAGAGAGCCTTGAATATTTTCGGGGAGGATATCGATGAGTTCAGGCCGATTGGTAATTGTCTTATTAACTAAATCTTTGCCCAGGTAAGCGACTTCAATTGTCTCAGAGTATATGTTTACGCAGAAGAACACTGCCACGAAGGAGGCTATGAATATCATTAAAAAGATCATAAGGACGGAAGTAACTAAATCTACGGCCGATTTAAGGAAACTTCGTATTAAAACTTGAATCTTGTAATTAAGATCGAGAAGACCTGGTAGACAAAGGGGTAGAATGGCTCCGTGATGTTCGAGTATCCAGACCTGTAAAATATACGGAATATATGTTTTTCCGGCTTATAACTAGATAGAATGAAAACACCTGTATTTTTTTATATATTTCGTTGACTTTTTGTAAAATCATGCTCCAGACACCTGTTACGTTCCCAATAACGACATATAAATGGACAGTCATGGGAACCGCTGCAAGAATGATCACCCAAATGTTCCTGTAAAGCAGTGTAATGGCGCAGGCATAAAACAGCATCTTGAAATAGATGTTGCTCGAATTTCCTGAGCAATCAAGCTTTTCGCCAACCTTTTCATATGTACTGTTTTCCTCGTTATCATCGTTGGGATGATCATATATCACGTGAATAGACTCTGAGTACCCTTTACTATCCAGAAGCTTAGTAAAACGGTGAAAAATGGTGGTTCCTTCTGCAGACTTTTGCAGGTTATAGATCATTGCCAGAAGGGAGTAGCTGATGATGGATAGGAAAACTGGAACTTGGAAAGCTCCAAGAAAGCTGCACAAGTATCCAATTAAGAATACCCAGAATGTTTGCCCAGAAGCCACAAAGTAAAAGGAATTTTCTGGTTTCCATAAGAAGTAAACTGACGATAGGTAGATTGCCACAAGAGCAATAAGCTGGATAAACGGTAATTATTTAGTTAAATATATTTTTTGCTGCTATAGATCGTGATACATGCATAACCTTCTATAATTAGAACATTACGTTTAGTAAACAACTTATTTAAATCAAGAGGTTGTTGAACGACTTTTTCATTTAGCAACTTCCATTCCTAAAACTTTAATTTATATATTTACGAAACTTTGACAAATGAAATCTATATATTAATAGGCAGAGCCAAAAATTGTGATCCCTTTTTAACCTATTTCCCGTGCACGTATCTTAATGAAACATATGTATATCAAGCGAAAGGTATTTTTTCATAGATGTGCACAATATATGTTTTATTCAGGTACGTGCATAGGAAAAGGTGTGAAAGCCAGGTAAAATTTTACCTATATTCCTCAGGTAAAAAATCAAGTAGGCTGTGAGGAATAATTTTTACTCTATTTGTCAAAATGAACTGACGAATAACAGGCCTACTTGACAATATAATAGAAAATCGAACTAAGTTCGTAAGGTCGAATTTCGACCAGTAGGCGATACTAGTGTATATAAATTTGTAAAAACAAAACCATCTTTTTATTTGCCGAAAGTTATTTTTTAGTTCCAAAGGTAATTCCGGAACAAAAATTCAGCAACTGACTGGTATATTCCATCGGTATTTTCGGATAACCTGAATATATGTACATATATCAGTTGTTCGTTTTCATTTATTATACAGGGTGTTTTGCTAAGTTCTGAACAGGGGTACGCCAATCGATTCTAAATGGTCTCCTGATCAACGTTTGTTCGGACATGAGAAGATCGAAACTTTTTTTGAGAAAAAGCTTCCCTGTCATGTGACCTTTCTCTCAAAAAAACAGCACTCGAATCCGACGGCGCGTTCCGAAGTTATTCGTGTTATAATAGTTAATACAAGAATAAAACCCATTACCCGCAATGAAGTCCAATTGGAAAGTGACGTCACATTCCAATTGGACTTCATTGCGGATAGTGGGTGTTGCTGTTTTATTAATTATTGTAACACGAATAACTTCGGAACGCGCCGTCGGATTCGAGTGCTGTTTTTTTCTTGAGAAAGGCCACATGACAGGGTAGCTTTTTCTCAAAAAAAGTTTCGATCTTCCCATACAAAAAATCGGCAGAATGAAGGGTTAAGGTCAAATTTTGGGCTTTGAAATTGCCATTTTCGAAATTTGACGGGGTCTCCCCCACTTCTTTGTTGACGGATTGGGTCGTGGGTGGTATCGTTGGAAAGCTTGAAGGCTCGGCTTTCTAATGCGTTATCAACCAGCATTCTAGGATGTCTCTGAAAGAACTTATAATGCATTTTCTAGGTTGACCTCCTCCAAATTTTCAATCGCGATTTTAGGGGGGAAGGACCGATTTGAAGGGGGGGCGGGGGGGGGGGGGGGTGTCCGAACAAACGTTGATCAGGAGACCATTTAGAATTAATTGGCATACCCCTGTTCAGACCTTAGCAAAACACCCTGTATATTACAGGTTGATATGTGAACTACTCGTATCTTCACCAATTTCTGCAGAATATTAAATACATGGGCAACACATACAGTGTTCCAAAAACCAATATCCACACAAAAACGGATGACGGGCCAATTCATGACTTCTAGCTTTTAAGATAATGATACTTCTTTGAAAGGACATCACCCATTTTGGTCCAAATATGAAAGTGCCGGCCAGAAAAAAAAAATGTTATATCCTGTTAGAACTTGTCCATCCAAACATTTATTACAGTAATGTCTCGCTAATCCGAATCACCTTTAATCCGAATACCGCGCTAATCCGAATGACCTATTCTATTCCACTGTCTTCTACAATCCGAATCGTTGAAAATTTTGTACTCTGCAATCCGAATTTGCATCGACTGCGAACAAGTTAGTAAAATGATACAACATTTTTATATGGGGATTTACGATTTTTTTTTATTTACTTTATATACCAATAATCAGAAACAAATATTAAAAAGAAATATACTTTATTTTATTCAACGAAGCGTATTTTTTCAAATGTAATTAAAATGTAGTACGTATACCTTAATCCGAATGATTCGCTAATCCGGTTAACCCCTTGCAATAATTAATTCGGATTAGCGAGACATTACTGTATTATGGCACCAAAGCTGTAGGAACATTGCCCTTGGTTTCATTAACATTTGAAAAATCTGCCTTTTCATGCATATTCAACGCATTGAAATAGCAAAAACACGTAATGTTTTGCAGTAACATGACATTTTGAACATTAATAGCACCAATGGTTCTAACCTATACCGATTCTTGACATAGAAAACCACTTTTTGGGGGTTTTCTAATTAAAATACCACGTGATCGTTAAGACAGAGCTTATTTTTTCTGGAATTGAATGATAATGAATGATAGATCCAAAAAAGGATTTACCAGATGATGACGTCTTAATTGTTTAGATTGTAACTAATATTACGTATAAAGCTGTAAAACAATGATCATTTTTAATAAACACTAGCTGACCCGTGCCCACTTCGCAGGGCGTCAAACATTTTTACTTGTGATGAAATTATCTTGTGTGGTTCTTAGTACTGAATATTTAGTATTTATTTTATGTTTATTTTATTGCTTAACTTTACTTTCCGTAAGAACCTTCTACAAAGTATTAGAAAACTTAAAAAAAAAGATGAATGAAATCGGTAAAGTCGTTCTCAAGTTATGTTACCCGGTGTACAAAATGAAAAAAAGTGATTTTGGCCGAGCAGGAGTTGAACCCTGGACCAATTTTCCGCGCAATTTTCTTAATTTTTTCTTTCTCCTGACAATAAAAAATACAACAAAAAAAGAATTAGCGAAATGGGTCCAGCCGTTCACGCGTGGCAAAGTCGGAATATACACCACGGAAACCCCCTCAACTCCTCCTTCATCTTCTCCCACGGACACCCCCACAACTCCTCCTTCATCTACTCCCACGGACACCCCCACAACTCCTCCTTCATCTTCTCCCACGGACACCCCCACAACTCCTCCTTCATCTACTCCCACGGACACCCCCACAACTCCTCCTTCATCTACTCCCACGGACACCCCCTCAACTCCTTCATCTTCTCCCACGGACACCCCCTCAACTCCTCCTTCATTTACTCCTATGGACACCCCCTCAACTCCTCCTTCATCTTCTCCCACGGACACCCCAACAACTCCTTCTTCATCTTCTCCCACGGACACTCCCTCAACTCCTCCTTCATTTACTCCTATGGACACCCCCTCAACTCCTCCTTCATCTTCTCCCACGGACACCCCAACAACTCCTCCTTCATCTACTCCCACCGACACCCCCACAACTCCTCCTTCATCTACTCCCACGGACACCCCCTCAACTCCTCCTTCATCTTCTCCCACGGACACCTCCTCAACTCCTCCTTCATTTACTCCCATGGACACCCCCTCAACTCCTCCTTCATCTCCTCCCACGGACACCCCAACAACTCCTCCTTCATCTACTCCCACGGACACCCCCACAACTCCTCCTTCATCTTCTCCCACGGACACCCCCACAACTCCTCCTTCATCTTCTCCCACGGACACCCCCTCAACTCCTCCTTCATCTTCTCCCATGGACACCCCCTCAACTCCTCCTTCATCTACTCCCACGGACACCCCCTCAACTCCTCCTTCATCTACTCCCACGGACACCCCCTCAACTCCTCCTTCATCTACTCCCACGGACACCCCCTCAACTCCTCCTTCATCTACTCCCACGGACACCCCCTCAACTCCTCCTTCATCTACTCCCACGGACACCCCCACAACTCCTCCTTCATCTTCTCCTACGGACACCCCCTCAACTCCTCCTTCATCTACTCCCACGGACACCCCCTCAACTCCTCCTTCATCTACTCCCACGGACACCCCCACAACTCCTTCTTCATCTACTCCCACGGACACCCCCTCAACTCCTTCTTCATCTACTCCCACGGACACCCCCTCAACTCCTCCTTCATCTACTCCCACGAACACCCCCTCAACTCTCCTTCATCTTCTCCCACGGACACCCCCTCAATTCCCCCTTCATCTTCTCCCACGGACACCCCCTCAACTCCTCCTTCATCTACTCCCACGGACACCCCCACAGCTCCTCCTTCATCTACTCCCACGGACACCCCCACAAATAATCATTCAAAGTGTTACTTTGACTACATTTTTTTGCATTCAAAGTGTTATAATCTAATCGAAGTATGTTTTGTGCTGTTTTTCGATTTCTTACTTTTTTATATTATATAATAGATTTTTCCTGAATTTTCTTTGCTATAAACCTCACAGAGCCCGAGACCTTTCCAACGAATGCAAAACCATCGAAATCGGTTCGTGCGTTCTGGAGTTATAGCGTCAGGAAGGAAAACCCGACTTATTTTTATATTTAATAAACAAAACATAATATTACATAAACTATATTTTTTTCTTTTATTTTTTAACAACAACCTCAATTTAAAAACGGGCTTAGGAATATTCTAAGGCACAATAGATGTTGTTAAAAAAGCACTAAAAGGTGTAAAAAGGTCAGATATCATTTACTTTTCTAAGATCATTTAATTGAATTTAATGAATTACCAATAGACATTAAGACAGAAACCTGTTTGAGGGTATTTAAAGCAAAAATTGTTCAGTATGTGAGAGAAAATTTTGTATGATATTTGTATATTTCTAAAATGGCTCTGAATATGCCAATAAATTATTATTATTATTATTATTATTATTAAAATGTGTGAAAAGACAGATTTTTTAAACTCATATAAAATCAAGGACAATGGTCCTACA
This sequence comes from Machimus atricapillus, assembly GCA_933228815.1. Taxonomy (NCBI): domain Eukaryota; kingdom Metazoa; phylum Arthropoda; class Insecta; order Diptera; family Asilidae; genus Machimus; species Machimus atricapillus. The sequence goes on from OW121788.1 coordinate 11,983,904, forward strand.
GCTTTGGTATCATAATGATAAATGCTCAGATGGACAAGTTCTAATAGAATATAGCATTTTATTTTTTTGGCCGACACTTTCATATTTGGTACAAAAATGTATGAAAATCGGATGATGTCCTTTAGGAGAGTCGTTAACTTAAACAATTTTTTCGATGTGATGATCACAAACTTAGAAAATTTTATTTTTTGCAAACTATTACCGAAGGAGGCTCCCATAAAATGTAAGCAAAAATATTTCCAATATGGCAGTCGTTTTCTCACAACAAAAAAATCGTTTCCAATTTTATGTGCATCAACTTTTCTCTTTGAAGTTTGACTATTGATTTCGTTAAAAAAATATACTGAGCTGGACTGGCCAAATTGTCCTAACCACCTAAAAGTTGGCGCATGTAGTCTAGATTTAAAAAAAGTATTACCAAAGGCCTTATCCCTGCTAATATATAAATGCGAAAGTAACTCTGTCTGTCTGTCTGTGACACTTTCACGCCTAAACCTCTGAACCGATTTTGATGAAATTTGGTACAAAGATAGATTAGAACTAGGAGAAGGACATAGGCCACTTTTTGTCTGTCTGTCTGTCTGTCTGTCTGCTGCGCTTTTACGTCTATTCACGTCTAAATCATTTAACCGATTTTAATGAAATTTGGTACAGTGATAGATTAGTTAGTTAGACCATAGAGAAGGTCATACATAGGCTGCTTTTTGTCTGTCTCTCTGTCCGCTACGCTTTCACGTCTAAACCTTTTAACCGATTTTTATGAAATTTGGTACAGTGATACATTAGACCATATAGAGAAGGTCATAGGCTACTTTTTGTCTGTCTGTCTGTCTGCTACGCTTTCACGTCTATTCACGTCTAAACCATTTAACCGATTTTGATGAAATTTGGTACAGTGATAGATTAGACCATAGAGAAGGTCATAAGCTACTTTTTGTCCGTCTGTATGTCTGCTACGCTTTCACGTCTATTCACGTCTAAACCATTTAACTGATTTTGAGGAAATTTGGTACAGTGATAGATTAGACCATAGAGAAGGTCATTTACTTTCGAATGTTAAAAAGAATGGGAATTGTTAAAAACAACAAAAATGAAGAGTCATATCTCCTTTGATCAGAGATTTAAAATGTCATATGACTTTTTAAAGGCCCCATTAACCGGAACGGGCAGACGTGTGTGGGAATATTTAAATTTTGTGCTACAACGATTTCAATTTGATAAAAGGATTTTTTGCTTTCGATAATGCCTCGCAAACGCAAAACTAATCTAGCACGGGTGAGACCGGGTAATCCAGCTAGTAAACTATAAAGATATCGCACGCAGACCAAATTCTGTGCCAAAAATTGCAATATGATGTAGAGCTACTTAGAGGATTCCTTGAAAAATTCAATCCCTTCACGTTTGACGGTAGGACAGTCCCACAAGCCCCTTGGGCAAAACAACAGCCAAGTCAACAAGCCCACCCCAGGGCCAGCGTCGCCGCAGCAACTATTTGGCTACAGTAGGACTCGGGGAAATATGCAGCATCGTTTTTACTGCACATAGGTCGTGGCGCTATCCTATTGAAATTTTTCGTGTCCACAGAATTTGTTCCGAGTGCGACATCTTTATAGTTATAAAGTCGTTGGTACTACACGTGACACTTTTTCTTTACTTAGGAATAAAGATATTACTATTTAAGTAAAACATTTTCCTACTTCATCCATCTAGAGACAATACGTAATGTTTTGAAAATGTTTGTAATTGTAAAAGGTTTTAAAGGTTAACTTACGATATAAATGTTTATGGCATTCATAACCATTGCGAAGACGGAATGTCCAAATACAACGCTCCTCCAAAGCCAACAAAACAGGCTCTTTGGGGCATAAAGCCAAAGCATATTGATTCCGACCAGCGATGCAATTCCAATCACCAGCACCTGCCAATGAGCCTTCAACCAGTCAACCAGCAATCGTCCCATGTACTCTGTGGACTGTAGTGGGGCTAGGGAAATAGCGATGAAGATGTTCGTGTCAAGTTTTTCCAGACCATCGAACCACTCATTCAGGGTGGAAGCCAATTTCCTTTTAAATGGAAACAGAACTGCTCCTATCAAAAATGCCCAGAGTAGGGGTCGGACAAAAGGTCTCAAAATGAAACAAACAACAGCGAAGGCGGCGATGGCAGCAGCGATAAGGAAATTGTACATCGCCGCCTTGAAGCTCTCCTGATTTTCGATGCGCAGCCTGAGAATTCTGTTGAGAACACTATCGAACGAGCGATCTCGCTTGATGGAGTCTTGGCGATACATTTTGGAAGCTTAATTCTAAATTCAAGGCCCTGAAAATAGAAGAGTTACGAGTTATTTTTAACGATGATGCTCCCGAGTGGAAGGTCGTATCAATTCATAATTTACTTACTTTTGAATAATTCACTGCTCTAAGGTTGAGTTATTTATTTTAGTCATTTTAGGATGCCCTGAATTACAACAGAGCAATCTAGCTGTATATTTTACGAGATACAATTGATCTAATTATTCATTCAATTTCGCCAATGCAGTTGTTTTTGACAACACCGAAATCTGTTTGACATTTCTCCAGAAATTGTACTCAGGGAAGGTTCTGAAATTTACTGGGCTTATTTCAGCTAATTCAGATAAGATTTTTTATTGAGAAAATAGTCATCACATTTTAATTTTGCTAGTTTAGAAATACTAAAGACTTTAATTATAAATTAATTAAAGTTTCTTACATTTGTTTAAAAAAACAGATTTTGCTTCATATGTAGTACTTAAAGATTGGCACACCTGACAATTGTCACAACAACTGACAGTTTTATTTGAACGCATGAAAAAAGATGGGTGAGTTGAGAAGGCTTTCAATAATTTCTTGTATTAATACAGCTACAATTTACAGAGGATAAATTAAACGAACTTCTTAAGTTAAGAGAAATACAAGATCAGGTCATCACTCTTCGAACTGGAGTTCCTTTTATGTATAATATGAATTTGCGGAAAGAGTGCAATGCATCGATTAAGAATTTAGTGAGTCCGTAGTAAAACTGTTGTTAATAAATAAAACCTACTTTTTTTTAGCTATCCAGTGAAGTGAAATGCAATACTCTACCAATTGAAGTTCCAAAAGAGGAGAAATTCGATGCTAATAATATAATAACCCTGCCAGAAACTTCGGTGAATGACAAACATTTACTTTCTTCAGAAATTACCCATTTATTACTTAATTTGTACATTTTAGTTATCGGAAGTATCGATGCAATGTAATAGAGTATCAACGTGTCTCATGTACATTGGGAAGTAGTTACGACTGCATGCGCTCCCTCAAATTCTGGTAAACAATCTCCAGACAATCTATACCAAGATCCAAACTCTGAGAGTTTTAATAATATAAGCTCTATTGATTTTAAATAAATTTTAAAGAAATCAAAATTCTTACAGTTAGCAGTGGTATGATTGGTTTCCTTTTATACAAACTCCCTTTGGTTCTAATGATCAGAACGTACTTTATGCCTAGCTGGAAAGAAAGTTTATCAAAAGGGATATTAATTATATCGTTGGGATATAATACGTCACAAATAACTTCATTGATCACGACGTCATGGATCATGTTGATTGGGAGAAAAAGTCTTGTCTTGAATCCTACGAAGAACTTTGTGGATGTCTGTAGACAGAATTCCCTCAAGAATGTGATACTTTCTGGAAATGCAATTAGAACTGTAATTCAATCTGAAGAGGCTTCAAATTACTTTACCGCTTTTGACGAGGTTTATCGTCTGAAATAAGACCAGGAACAGATAACCTAGTAAAAAGATGTTCGCAGCAATGTATTGATTAAAGAACGTTATATATAGCGCCGTAATAACAAATATGACAGCAATTGACTTTGTTTTTGATTTTCGTTCGTTATCAAACGATAAATTCTCAATTTTTAGCGATACAAAATCCAGGTTACGGTCTGTAATTGTAAGGCGAATATTGCGGCCGTGCACTGTGGTAAACTCTCGTGTCAACGCTGCCATAGGTCTGGAAAATTAAAATATTTTTCTATTACTACGGAGGAACGATCACATTTCTTTCTCATTAAATAGTCTCAGAGAGAAAATAATATATATCTTTTATTTATTGTAGAAGGTTGACAGTCAGATTTTGAAAGACTGCTTTTATATAAAAGAACACGCTCCCGGAATAGACTAGAGGAGAGGTAATTTGATTTCTGTAAAAATGTATCAAACATTTTGACAAAATGCGAAATTTAAAATGTTTGACATTCTGAAAGTTGAGAATAAATGAAAATCATAAAATTTACATTTCCATATTTCAAGTACAAGTCTTTTGCGCGAATTCAAATACTCGCCTTTAAAATGTATTTAGAACGTCTGAGCAGAATTTCAAGAAAAATATTTCAATTTTACCAATGCAAGACGAAAAAAGGCAAAATATTTAATTTCCTCGTGTCACGTTTGTAGCCTTGAACATATCCATAATCTATGTGTCGTCAGACTTCAAATCTAGTCTATTCCTGTAGGCAAGTTTCGTCCAAATCGCTAAATATACTGCCAGAGCTTCGCGTTGTTGTAATTCCAATATGGCGAAATGTTGTGGCCATTTATATGAGTATGTCAATTTGCTCTGAAAAACTGGCTTAAATCTGCATAAAAAGTTGCTCAAAAGTATTATTTTCAATAAAGTTTACTTTAATACAAGTGTATACCGGGCTTGTGGACAATTTTATGTGGTTGTTTTCCGTACAGTCGAATTATAGAAAGTGCGATATCGTTCACAGCGAAAAAATAAGTTTCACGAGAGAAAAGAAAAATTTTTACGATATCTGTGATTTTTTTTCGTGATTGAAGCTCCCAACCAACCATCATTCGGCTCGAACTGATAATTGCCGTTGTTTAGATCTGAATAAAACGAAAAAGGACTCGGCGGGGCCACCCAGACATCAAGTTGAAGGTAAAGCGGGCGGCCAGGCCACAGGCCCAAGTTTTGTGATGGTGTGTTTGGTATGTTTGGTGGTGCACCTCTCGCATTCAGACTTTTTTTTGTTGCATTTTCCCCGTAAAATTTGTAGACAGGTTTTGCGCTAATTGACACTTGTACCCTTATGGTTTGTGTTCTCGGGGGTCTGGGGCCACTAGTGATCCATCAGCATTGTGTTCTTTTCACTGAATCTGCTATGATCGAGAGCGCTAACTCCAGCTATTTTGGCGAATGTCACGCATGCCACTGACGAGCCGAAAGGGCTTTCTTTTGGTGGCTTTGTGTCGGTCGCGATTTGCGTCAGATCGGCGATGGATTTCCCTCCCAAGGTCAACTCTTGCGATTTCCGAGAAGTTTTGTGTTAAGAAACCCAGCCCAAGTACAGCAAACCATCTAATTAAGACAATGCCTTATTCTGCATAAAATGCGTGTTGTGAGGTTTTTTTTTTTCTTTTGTTGCGGTCTTTAGCGGGACGCTGTTTACACTTCGCAATGGGCATGACATAATTTCACTCGATCCAATCGTGTCATGTCAGTGAACCTATTTACCAGAAAAGGTACCTTTCCGGGCAGCAGCTTTACTCCATTCGAGAGAAATAACACCCCATCAATTAATGAATATGCCCACGGTTTAAGAATTCTGCAGTTTTCAACGTTTGTCATAGGTTTATATTAAGGGAAAATTCTTTTCAATTCCAAGCTAGTCTGATATTTCTACTTTTATTTTATTTTTATAAAGTGAGGGTAGAGCGTTCGTGAGAGGCTTCACTTTTGTTTATTATTGTTACAATTCTACCGAATTCGTAAAGGCCTTAGTTTGAATTGTGTTTTTGAATATGTACGGAACAAATGTGTTAAACATCATTATATTTCCTCAGATATTTCATTTTCAGCATAAAATTAAAAAGTTGGATAATATGACATAAATAGTTCTTAATTATACTATACATTCATAGTTCTTGATATGCTTAAAAGGGGACTCTATTATTTCTGAGGTTTTTAAATTTGAGAACGGTTTCGAAAGCATTTTGTAGTAGGGAAGAAGGGAAAATTAATGACAAACATCGACTCTCATTGTTTTCGAGATATTCATAAAAATAGTGTCGCATTTACAGCAACAACCAAACTAAACTAACGTCCTTTTAAAAAATATTTCTATTGACAGAGAATTTCCCTTATACAAAATGCAGTAAATATGTATATTGTAATAAACCTTATAAATGCCTTTCATATTATTTTTGTTTTAAGGGGTATTTCTACTTTTTAGGGCAAAAATCGATGTTTTTTATGAATTTTTTTTTGGGAAACCTTTAACATTCTTAATGTGTATAAAAAAATTGTTTTAAATCCATTTTTGCATCTGCAGAACGCGCTGAAGTCGACACCTCACAAATGACCTGTGGAACCGGTGTAGCTGTAGCTCCATCCTATTGATCTAAAACAAATTCAAGAACCGTTTCGTTAGAAATGGGATATTCTGTCCGGTAAATGTATGCATTAGTCTGAATTTGAAAAAAAACAGCTTTTTGGCTTTTGATCAACCATAAACACAAATACATATATACAGTGTTGTGCAAAACCTAAGCAACTTTTGCAATATAGTTATTCAAATTCATGTACTTTTATTTTCACAGCATTTAAGAAAAATCAAAATATATTTATTCATACTAGATATCGTGAACAATATGAATATAAACTTAAATATTAAATAAAACTCCATTAACAATATAAAAAATGACAAAAGAAAAATATTCCCTAAAATTTGCTGTGCAAAACCTAAGCAACTTTTCTAACTTAATGTACTTTTTATTTGTTTTCTGAGAATTAACGGTATTTTTTCTTCTGCATGATGTTCATTTGAAACAGGCAAATATTTTTCAGTTATTTTGTGGCAGTTGAAAAGTGTTGTTAGTGCGTAATTTTGGCAATCATTATGCAGCGTTGTAAATACGATAAAAATTTCAAATTAAGGATAATAGCAGATTACAATAACGGTGAATCGCAAATATCTATTGCAAAAAAGTACAAAATTAATAAATCAATCATTTCGCGATTAATAAAAAAGTATGAACTTAATGGAACTGTTAATAACTTGAATGTTGGTGGACGACCTCGTAAAACATCGGTTCGAACGGACAGACAAATATGCAGTTTGATTAAAAAAAATCCGTTCATTTCCTCGGGAGAGATTGTAGAAACATTAAATTTAAGGATAGCTCCCAGCACAGTATACGAAGACGTGCTATAGAAAATGATTTAGAAAGCTATTCATCACTGAAAAAATCTATGCTTACAAAGAAGCATTTAGAAAAGAGGTTTTTTTTATACTAATTTTATTTTTATTGCTTTAAATTAAATTTTTTTAAATTGTTAGTTCACAATATCTAGTATGAATAAATATATTTTGATTTTTCTTAAATGCTGTGAAAATAAAAGTACATGAATTTGAATAACTATATTGCAAAAGTTGCTTAGGTTTTGCACAACACTGTATATGTATGTACATATGTATATAGATCTATAACTCCTGGAAACAAGGCGAAATATCTATTGAGGACTATTATCCGATTCGACTAGTATTTACATACCATTTCAAATATCGTTTAAGCAACTAAAATTTTTTACTTAACTGGCAACATACATACATGTATATAATGAGTTTCTCAAAAAAACAAACTCCAAAAAGCTTAAACAGTGCAATGGTATCTAGAATTAAATTATTAATACAGAACTTACTTTTACATCGGAAATTTCATATTGCAGGTTCACGATTACAATTAGGTTAGACGGTCTATTAAGTGCTCCCAAATTAAATTGGTATGAGAATGCGGGTCGCACTGTTTAATATCTATTCTATCATATTTAGATGTTTCTTAAACGGGTCTTTTTTTTTATTAGTACTAGAAATACGGGAGTGGTAAATTTTACAACTAGTGACCTTTCAACAACATATCTTTACACTTAATTTCGTAATCTTTCTAAATATCAATAGAGAATAGAAAGACGATATATCAGTTTCTTATGTTCATCATAAATAATAATAACGCTTGCTTGCGGTTATAAGATCTAGAAAATATGCGCTTTTCGCAGATGATATTCTATTATTTGCAAAAAGTAATGATGAAAAAGAGTAAGCGAACAATGCAACGCATAATATGAATACATATGTTATAATGTGATGTGTACTCAATTACAATTTAATGTAAAGTACACTAAAATGGCTTAATATTAAGCAGAGGTTCAACAATGAATATTTAAACATATCGAGCGATTATCAACCCTGCAAAGTGAAAGTTTCAAAGAATTTAATGAGTTGCCCGTATAGAAATACAAAATTTAAAAAATGTAAACAACTTTATATTAGTAGAGAATGTAAAATAATTATATTTATTACATGGTTAATTTATTTGTTATATTATAGCTATTATCAAAACTAAATTATCTTTGAAAAATGCATTAACAGTTCACAAATAACTAAATTAGGGTAGCGATTTACAAAATATTCATATATATTTTTTTTTGAAGTAAACATGCTAGATCTAAAAACTGGAAGTTTTTGGTATCCATGTAAAATGTGATCCTTACCCACGGCCCCAAAAGTTTTATTATTGGTTTATTTTTTCGGGAAAACATTTGTATTGCATTATGTTGCAAAATCTCACAAAAAGCTGATATTGTACATACATATGTATGTATATGTAATGTATCTATATTGGAAAAATTAACTATGGTGTTTTTTAGGGAAACACTAACTGTTTACTACTCAAGATTAAAATAAGAAGGAAGAATTTATATTATAAAATCAAATCGAGGGCACTAGCAAAAAAGAAGTGGGAGTACAATGAGTAATATCACTGATAACTATAAATACAGATATAACGATTGGCTACTGAAGGAAGTGTGAAGAGCGGGTGAAATTCGAAACATGGAATTAGATCCGTTTCAGACGAACGAGAATTCATGCCACGACTTCGGCATTGTTTTTTATATATCGCGTCGTACAATAGATATTTTATACGTCGATAGTTAGAACAAGGAATTTTACGATTTTAACGAAGTCGTTGCAACCAAATATTAGCCAAAACCTTATTTTTTTGCCGCAACGAGTTCACAAATGTCGTAAAATTCTCTGTTTTGTTCTTGTTTTATTGCAGATTCTTTCCTACGCAGAATATATCTAATCTTGAAATAGTAACTCCTAGCATTTTTAAATAATTAATTAATCAATTTGCCTTTTGAAAAAAGAGCAAAATAAAATTACTTATCTTAATACAACTTGCAGCTAAAATCCACTTAAGAGTGACAAGAGTTAGTTCAGTGTCATTTTTCAAAGAGATTCACATTTCAATAACATTTCGTACAGTCCAGAAATCTATGTTTCGTTCTCTGAAATTAAGATCGACAGTGTAGATTGAGCAATTAAAAAAAAACTGGAAAAAGTCAAACAAATTTTGTCAGAAGAAAATTGTTGAGAAAATGATAAAAATATGTATATTTTATAATTTACATAAAAATGCACCACTGCTATTTATTTTTTAGCACAATATACAAAATAAAAAATGTCTCTACATGCATTTGTTCTTGTTTTACTGTATAATTTGAATTTTGTGTTAACTAAATTTCTCACTTTTGGCTTTAAAAATGTTTTCTAAGTCTCTAGGCCAGGCAGGAAGGATGTACCTATAAAAATTAGCCTTATAACTTAGCTTCCAAAAGGGAACATATCGTTGGCGTTGTGCCAAAAATTGCAAAGTTCATATTTACAAAACCTAGATCAGCTTCATAGTTCGATCTCTCTATAATTGTGTTGAGGTTAACGTAGTATTTTTGCTGATTTCGATAATTAATATTATGTTCATGTTTTCTCCAGATTATTGAGGAGCAAATGATGCTTTTGATTGATGTTTTTTCTAGTGCTGTTGATCTGGAAGATCGAATCTTAAGGAAATCGAAACAGATAATAATTCTAACACGTTTTTTTTGCTTTCCAGGAATGTTTTCCAGAGGCATTCAAAATGCCCCTCTTATCTGAGACAGTGGAATCCATAATCACTTGTAAAACTCATTAGTCCTACTAATTGTCTTGGAATCAATAAAAATTAGTGAAAAATAGAAGGAAACATGACCACAGATACACGCAGACGTGTTAAGCTATACGCCCTCAATGCTGAAAGGCAGTGGGACGATAGAGGTACAGGCCACGTTTCCTCCAATTACGTCGACAGGTTAAAGGGTACGCATTTCTTTTGTAATTTTTTTTGCATTTTTATTAATATAGAAAATTGCTTCCAGGAATTTCGCTTCTGGTTAGAGCAGAGGCCGATGGTTCTCTACTTTTAGAGAGCAAAATTCAACCGGATACAGCCTACCAGAAGCAACAAGACACACTGATTGTGTGGTCGGAAGGCGATAATTTTGATCTAGCTCTCAGCTTCCAAGAAAAGGCTGGTTGCGATGAAATTTGGGAGAAGATTTGTCAGGTAAGTTTTCTTAACTGTAATTACGCTTTCAGAAGGTGTACTGATGCGTGGAATAAATATTTAGGTGCAGGGAAAGGATCCTTCTGTCGAAATAACGCAGGATATCGTTGAGGAGTCGGAAGACGAACGTTTCGAGGAAATTTCAGATCCGGCACCGCCGATAGAGCTTCCACCTTGCGAACTCTCCCGCCTGGAGGATATTTCGGAAACAATAGCGAGTGGTTTAACGACTCCCCTACGACGGGAGAAGTTGGCCATGGCCTTAGAGTCTGAAAATTACATAAAGAAGCTGCTGAACTTATTCCATGTTTGTGAAGATCTCGATAACATAGAGGGACTCCATCATTTGTTTGAGATATTCAAAAACATATTCCTTCTGAACAAAAATGCGTTGTTTGAGATAATGTTTGCCGATGACACGATATTCGATGTTGTTGGGTGCCTAGAGTATGACCCGAGCCTACCGCAGCCGAAGAAGCACCGCCAATACCTGAAACAACTGGCCAAATTCCGTGAGGCAATTCCGATTAAGAACCAAGACCTTTTGGCCAAAATACACCAAACATACAGAGTACAATATATTCAAGACATTATATTGCCAACGCCTTCCGTATTTGTCGAAGATAACATGCTGAACACTTTGTCTAGTTTTATATTTTTTAATAAGGTCGAAATAGTGACACTGATTCAAGAGGACGAAAAATTCTTGATTGATTTGTTCGCCCTTTTAACCGACCCGAACACATCGGACGGTAAACGAAGAGATACGGTGCTCTTCTTAAAGGAGTTTTGTAATTTTGCGCAGAATCTACAACCGCAGGGGAAAGATACCTTCTACAAAATACTTACTAGTCTGGGAATATTGCAAGCACTCGAAATCACCCTGGTCATGAATGACCAAAAAACAAAATCGGCTTCGATAGACATATTGACGGCAATTGTCGAGTATTCTCCGTCAATAGTGCGTACGTATACTTTGCAACAGGTCAAAAAGACTGATGGGGTAAGTAACCTATATTGTTTTTTTATTTTTGTTTGGAGGAACTTAATTTTTGGTGGTTGTAGGAACAAATGCTAATTAACATTGCTATCGAGCAAATGTTATCTGATTCCGAGCCAGAACTTGGTGGGGCTGTCCAGCTAATGGGTGTCATTAGAATACTTCTCGATCCCGAAAATATGCTGGCTGAGAAGACAGATTTCTTGAATTTCTTTTACAAACATAGCATCCAAACATTGATAGGTACGCCCTTTTTTTTGTTTTTATGTTAGAGTAGTCACGACAGTACGTTTTTCTGCAGCTCCACTTCTTTTAAACACTTTGGGGGACAAACCACAAAACGAGGACTATCAAACTGTGCAGCTTTTGGGTCTGGTATTGGAGATTTTGTCTTTTTGTGTCGAGCATCACACGTATCACATTAAGAACTGTATCACGCAAAAGGATCTCCTTAAGCGGATTCTTGTGCTTATGAAAAGCACCCATACGTTCCTCGTTCTTGGCGCCCTTAGACTTTTAAGAAAAATAATTGCACTTAAAGACGAGTTTTATAATAGGTAAGAGTTATTTTTGCTTTTCCTACAGTTCCCAGATAAAGTTTTTGATTTTTTCAGACATATAGTGAAAGGTAATTTATTTGCACCAGTTGTTGATGCCTTCATTAGAAATAATGGGAGGTACAATCTACTCGAATCGGCGATTTTGGAGTTGTTCGAGTTTATAAAACTCGAGGACATCAAAACACTGTGCGTTTACTTTGTCGAAAACTTCAGCAAAATATTCGATGAAATCGAATACGTACAAACGTTTAAATATTTGAAAACAAGGTATGATCAGTATCAGGAACGAATAAAAGAGCGCGACAAGATTCTCGATACGTAAGTAGTATAAATTAGTGTGTTCCATTTTTGTGATGAGGTTCTAACTTAAAACAGTTCGTACAGCATACCAATGATTCGGAATAATAGGTATAGGAGAGACCAGCGGCAGCTGGAGGAAGAGGAGGAAATCTGGTTCAACGAAGAAGAAGACTTCACAGAAGAGTTGGACTCTTACAGTAGTGTTATGAAAAGTTAGTATTATTGATATAATTATGCATTTGTGACAGGTAATAAAATTCTAGACAAAATAGTAGATAAAAACGGTGCGCCTCCAAAAACCAATAACTCTGCTATGTCTTCTAACAACTCTACTGGTAGCGTAAATCAGTCCTCATCTATTTCACCGAACACCACACAATCATCAAATCAGCAACAATCGTCATCGCCGTCTACAGTTTCAACGTTACCCGCGCAACATCCGTTGCAGCACCACCTTCAACAACAACAACAATCATCGTCACAAGCAACGATCTCTTCTTCGTCGCCGCCTTCTACTGCCACCGTGACGTCGAATTTAGGCTCTAATATTGCGGCAACAGCCAATGTAAATAATAGCATTAATAGCACTGCGGTAGCTAACTCCTCGGAAAGCAGTGGTAATTCATTGGTTGGGAACAGTGCTCCTACGGCGACGGTTTCAGCGGATTCAGATGGACGAAAAGATGGAATTGTTTCACCTGATCGCACGCAAGTGGCTAATGCTACAGGAAGTGCAGTTAAGAAGGTAAGATTTTTTTTTTTATAACTTAAGAATTCGAATTTATCTTTTACCTTTAGGGTCTCGTGGATTATGAAGGTGATTCTGACGAAGAAGAAGAAGAGGAATCTGAATCAGTTCCGACGCAGAAAAAACCCCGCCTAGCATAGCAATAACGCGAGTGTGAATAACGTAATGAAGTCGAGCCAACCAGAATGCAGATTGTTATGAACGAAGCCAGTTCATGTCCCACAAAAGTGGTGAAGCAGCAGTAGCCAACGTTCAAAGCGTTGCCACTCATTATCCATTTTTTATTTATAGAGCACATAAATTTATACAGTTTTAATATAAGGTTTAAGTATGTAATAAATAGTTAATTACAACTTAAAGCAGAGGATATAAGTCAGAGATTAAATCTAAGAATGGTAGGCGTAGTCAAGGGCGGGCGGATATGCGTGAGCGAATTTTCACAAAAAAAAGATAAATAAATAATTTAAAAAAAAATTAATAAATAAAAAATAAAAAAGGATATAAGAGACACAACTATTGAGACCACTCCCCGCATTTTCGTTCAGTTCAAGGGTGTCGTTTATCGACCATACAGTTCTTGAGTAACAATTAGACAGCTTCTAGATGATTCTCCCACATGGTTTTTTTTTAATTTGTGATAATTTTGCGGATTATTTTCTGTGTAAGAAAAGCAAAGTTAAAAAGCTTCTGTTATCGCCAGCGGTCCTTACCAGCTTTGTACATATCTTTCCTGCAGAATTAATCCTTTTTTCCTCTAATGTCTTATTTTTTTAAAAAAAATCAAGTATCATTAAAAGGTATATTTAGCAAGACTATTTTTGTTTATTAATTTTCGTGCGCACGTACATAGCCGGTTGCCGAGGGAGTCGAAGAAATGGCCTAGGGATGATAGCAGTGAAAGAGCTTGCAAAATACCAATTAGCACAGTTCTCCTGAAGATTAGCTTTATCGCAATAAGGGTCAATTTTTCAATCGGCTGATAATTTTATTCTTCAGATAAAAAAATCAACTTGACCGTGAGTACAATTTTTTTTTCATTCTACTTGTCAAAATTAACTGACGAATAATAGTTCTATCTGCCTGTTCTAGGAGCGACTAGTTTATCATAATAGCTATTCGAAATCAAAGCCAATTTGATTATTGGGACAATTTTAGTAGACGAAAAAATTGATCTGATGATTGAAAAATTGGCCCTAAGAAAATTTCCGGAAATACCTTCAGAAAAGCTTCCTATTTAACAATTTACGCAAAGTGGATGGAATTAAAAATCATTTGAAATAAAAATCTAATTGGAAGCAAAGCACAATTTTACTTTGTGGAGCAAAACAAGTAATTGATTATTTTCAAAACAAATATGTCTAGCAATCACAGCAAAAAATATGGAAGCATTGTTTGGGTTCTTGATAATCGTCACCCATTTTCGAATTAAAGTCTTACTGACTTAATTTAATGTGATTGTAAATTTACTTAATTCTTAAATTAGTTCATCTCTGCCTTATCCACAAACCGTTTTGCAAAAAACTGTAGCAGAGAATATGATGGCGTGTTCCACCTTTTCGCGTAGATATCTGCTATTTCAAGGATTGTGTGTTAATGATGGAAAAAAATTGAATATCGATTTGGTGTAATCTGTAGAGATTGAAGCAACAGAAAAATATATTATTTGTGTAAATTTCAGGAAAATTTTATTGCGCACAGTTTTTAAACTTGAAAACGCTTCTCCTTACTCCCAGTCTAAAAATTCCAATTTTCTATTAGTTTATCTGAATTTCCAAAGGGTTAATTTTTAACGATTTCCGAAAAAGGAGGAGGTTTTTTCTACAATTATGGACCAATTCAGTACAATATTTTTTTTTGTTTGAAAAGGGAACATTCCTGAAGTTGTCCCATTCAAATTTGAAGAAAATATTCCACCCCTAAGAGTGGTAAAATAAGGGATGAGTGATTTTTCAGCCACTGATTTAATGTCTGTTCGCGCATTATTAATAATGAACACGTGAGTCGCTTTTTTTATTTGTTGGATAGTCTAAGATTCTCCGGGGGTACAATGATATGTATGAAAACTCTGAGGGACAAAGGGACGCCACAACAGAGAGGTAAACCGAAATAAAAAAATAGAACTGACTACAAAAGAAAAAAATTGACTAAAAAATATTACACTAAAAGGAATGAAATAAAAAGAACTTTTGTTTTAAACAAAAACACACCGACTTCAAAAATCTAGGAAAATCTTGGTATTTAATGTTGAAAGTCACTTTTAATATAATTATTTTATACTTTTTACGGGCTTTGGATTTTTTGGAGTCGGTTCAATTTTTTTTAAAAATGTTTTTTTCACTTCAATTGAAGTTGAGATCTGCGCACGCGCGTATGCACATAACATTTAATAAGTATTTGATACTAATGATCAATTTAAATTCACTTTTTTATATCTTACTACGAATTCAAAACGGTTCTTTTATGGTTTAGCTGTATATAGTCTAAACATTTTGTAAGCAATATTATACGACCCTGTATAATTATAAGAAATTGTGGTTTTGTATGAATTTGGTATATATTCAACTTTTATCCTCGGCTGGCCTCGGCGGATAGCGCCACATGTATGCATATCGTCGTTGGGAATTTAAGGTGTGTCAGTTTTGTCAGAACTGCAATCTTTATTGTATGTCATAGAAAATCATGATAATAACCCATTCTCAATGTGTAAAAATGTTTTCTAATGATTAATATATAAAATAATTAAATCTATCTCACGGCACAATTATTTTTCACAAAAATATTCGATTTTTTGTTTATCTCAAAGTTGATATTTTTGCACATAAGAGATCTAAAATGCCCAACAACGATAATATGGTCTATTTCTAGTGCATTTTGCTCGACTGCTAAAACAAAGCGTAAAGTTTGGGAATCTATAATATCCATTTAAAATATTATATTTTGAAATGCTTAGTTGGAAAAAGAGATAACACTTATATTCTTGCACTTGCGTAATTCATATGTGTAAGTTTATTACTATGGTAGAGAAAAGAAAATATTTAGATACGAGTTATTTTATAATATTTAGAGAAATAGGGAATGGTAAATTGCGGAATTGAAAAAATGTTACTTAAGAATGCAAACATATTTCAATCACATTTCTTCGATGTATGTGGAATTTACCTTTAAATATCAGAGCGGCATTTTAAAATTAGTCAAATGGATATGCAACAATCATAAATTGGTATTCCAAAACTAGATATCAAAAATACTTATGAGTCGTTGTTTTTGAAAGTGGTATAAGCCCTCTTTTTTAACATATAATTTTAACAATTTGTCTTCTTAAATCTTATCGTGTAGGTAGCTCTCATGTAAATTTTTCAAAAAGTGGTCTTATACCACTTATAAAAATAACGATTCCATATCTCAATTACATTCGTTCAAGAATTTTGTCCACAAATAAATTCCAAGTATGAAGTATCTTTTGTGAAGTTGTGCTGTGAGTGCTTTACGGACAGAACAAAGGTATTTAAAATCCATAACAATTCAATTATATATATGTATATACATATGTAATAAAAAATTCCATGACCGTCGGTAGACAAATTTCAAGTGCCTTTGTAATAAGATTTAATAGTATTAATTCAGTTGAATAAAGAAATCTGAATTATATATAAAATATCTAGGTCAAAACAATGCGACAGCGCCGATGTTTGCAGTTCTTCTGGGTTATTTCAATTGTATCTATGTATGTACTTAATTGGAAACATGGAATAGTTTCTTAAACCTGTTGGATTCAATTATTTAGGTTGGCTATTAACACCAAATTGTGGCATTATTTATCATACATATTTGGTAATCCAAGAGGGTCGCTTATTTTGTTCCGAAAATTATTTTGTTGCTATCAAAATCACTATTGGTACCTTTAGTTTTAGAATAGCGAAAAACTAAGTATCAATTTTTAACAATTCCAAACTTTCAATGTTTCCTAGTGCAACAATTTTCGTACTCTTGAGTGAGTTATGTACAAACATAATATGTAGAATGAGGAAATGAAAAGTTAAGGAAAAAATTACGCTAAACCTGTACGGGGAAACAGGCAGGCGAAAAGTGGAATTTTAACGTACCGTTATTGTTGTTTCAAAATAATCCTTTGAGATTGTTATACTTACGCAACCGAATTATTTTTCAATTTTAAATAAATATTTTTACTTCATTAAAATGCAAAACACAGGAAATCTAATTTTGTTATGGTTTTTACTACATCTAAAACTCTTTAAGCATTGTGGTATAGATATATATATTCGAATGCTTTTATATTACAAATACCTAAATTTTGTCCGGGAGATAATACTTTTATTTAATATTAATTTGTTGTGATATACGCCACATTTTAAGTGGCTACTCAGAAAGTGAATCTGAAGCAGCAGAAGTCTTCTGCTCTAAATGTCCTTTTTTTAAATTTCGACGAATAGATATTCAGTTTTATATTCATCACAGTAATTTTCCGAGCAGACTGTATGTGCTATAACAAGTGCTCACTTCTAAAGATGCTTTGCAGTGTAAATTATCAGACACTTAGCTGATAGTTTGTCTTTCTTAAATTTACTGGTTTTCCACCACTTCAGAACGAAGCCGCTTTGCTAGAGTCTTCCTTAATTGTAAGGATGCTGAGTTATTATCTTTAGAGCTTACTACGTCATCCACGCTTCCTTCTAGTATTTTCTGAGCTAGCTGTGCTGATGACGGCCTATCGCTTTTTTTTGTAGTTTCACTAAGTTGTTGTACACGTGCCTTTTTTTTTATTTCCAATATCTTGTCCCTCTGAGTACGTAGATAATCTTGCCGTGATTTAAGTTCATCCGGGCTAATCTGAAACGATTAATTTCGATTACTCCAGGAACAAACGGTGCCTGTAGGTCCACCTCTTTATTTTCGAAGAATAGATTTAATCTCTCAAACTTTTCTTCTTCAAATGCTGCGTGTTCTTCATTTTCGAGCTCTCTTTTTACGACATTAACAATTTCCTCCTCTACTTTATCTAGTTTTGAACTATAAATAGGACATGTTATTTATTATTTCTATTTAAAAAAAAATTCAAGAAATTACCTTTCGGGTTGGGTTTCTTGTTGGTCTGAAGCGGAAGGATGCTCCGGATTTTCAAAGGTGTGAGTTCGCTCTATCAGGTCTAAGGCCTGAAGCTGTAATTCAACATTTCTCTGAGTCATCATCCGTATGAAAATTTTAATATCATTGGCTGCCCATATCTAAAATATATTCCTAATATTTTGTTCATCAAATTTTGGCAACTTTTCTCTTGTACCTGTTGAAAAAGTCCTTGGTGAAAATTCAATGGATTTTCCGAATTGTGACTTCGTCCTTCCAAGCAAGCAATCTCAAATTGCTCTGGCGTAATATGCAACTCCTCCATAAAACTCCCAAGCATATAGTCGACTAAGCTTTTGTACTCTTCATGAATTTTCCGATATTCAAGATCTTTCTCGTCTTTCTCCTCGTTCGGATCAAATACTGAAACAAGTTTTTTAGTAGTTAGCCTTGATGTATTCACATTAGAAAACTTACTTAAGGATTTTTCCTCAATAAAAGTTTGTAGTGGAGCTATCCATACAGGTCCATGAAGGAAGCAAACTAAGGAATCAAAAACCCAGGAGTTGTCCTCTGCCATTGTTCGTTCAAACTACGTAGTTACTATGTGCCTTCGAGACTGATTTCGACAAGAGACGGTGATTTTGAGTCTACTGCAGGTGTAAAGAAATGTTTTGCCGAAAATAAGTTACATAGCAACGACTGCGGGTTAGTATATGTATGAACTTTTACCTCAAAGTCCAGTCTAATTTAATCCTGATAACCTTAGGACTCTTAGAGTGTGTATGCGCTAATGTTATGATACATATGTATGTACCCAGTGCATTGCTTAGAAGGAAGCAAATCGCTTTCCTCTTCATATAGATATTGTAATTTTGTTACTTGGAAGTACATATGTCTTAAGTAGACGAAAGAATCAAGAATATCACGGGTTTTCTTTAGTGTCAATAATATAATCCAATTTATACACTATTTTAAATGGAAGT
The DNA here is from genome assembly GCA_933228815.1 of Machimus atricapillus. Classification (NCBI taxonomy): domain Eukaryota; kingdom Metazoa; phylum Arthropoda; class Insecta; order Diptera; family Asilidae; genus Machimus; species Machimus atricapillus. The sequence goes on from OW121788.1 coordinate 12,003,038, forward strand.
TGTCCTCTTTTTTAACGGAAAGTGCTATCAAATTGCATTCTTGTATAACATAAATTCAAATTTGACTACTGATTTATTGACACAGTACGGAGAATATATTAAAGATTTCAAATTTATTTTGTATATGGCAAACTCACTAAGTAAATCGATAATAGAATATTTTTTGAGTAGTCGTAGTTCTCTTTCTATGGGTACCTCCTTTTTACTACGCTGACATATAGGACACGCTACAGCATTTTCTTTTTTTGAAATTTGGAGCCCTAAATTCCCATTTTAAAAACAATAAAAGCGCCGTTTTTTTAATGAACTGGATCGGTTCTAGTACGTTTTCCCCATACAAATATGAAAACCAAGATTTTATCTGGGTTTCTGTCCAGGTTACAAGGAAATTTCAGAAATAACCCAATTTTTAGAATGCTGCAAACTTCACAGCATCAATAGAGATTTTAAAATAAATGAAGAAAAATTTGTAAAAATGCTGGAATAATATATTAATATTTAGTTGTAATTTCGAGTAAAAACAAAAGAAGATGAAAAAGGTTTTCGTTTAGTGAGCTCGGAATTAAAAAAATGTATATCTATGTAATTTAAATGCTTTACTTTATATCAAGACTATTTTTTAATTCTCTCAGGGACTGTAACTCCCTTTTGTATTTTCTGCCACTGACATGTGCCATATCTGCTAAACACATTCGTAAAACTTGCAGCTGTAAGGCATGTAGCGACTTGGGTATGCTTGTGTTCGCTGTCTTCGCTGTTGATTATCCACAGTTTTGTTTTATAAAGTGAATTGAACTATTTGTCGGATAAGCGTTAATAGTTTTTCAAGCAAAATGCCGCAACCTCGCGTTCAGGCATTTCTTAAGTTCATAGAAATGGAGAACTTTAAATCTTACAAAGGACACGTTGTGGTCGGTCCATTGAAGCAGTTCACCGCAGTAATTGGACCCAATGGATCGGGTGAGCGTCCCCTCGAGGCCTCGGTTGAATCCATCCTGTTAACACCATAATTTTCAGGTAAATCTAATTTCATGGATGCAATCAGCTTCGTGATGGGAGAGAAAACATCCAGCCTGCGTGTGCGTCGCTTGAACGATCTAATCCATGGCGCCTCTGTGGGCAAGCCCGTTTCCAGGTCGTGCTACGTTACCGCAAAATTCATCATTAGCGGGGACACGCCGAAGGACTTTCAGCGAGCTGTGGTTGGCTCCTCATCTGAATATAAAATAAATGGAGAGGTAAAGTGAGGTATCCAATTGAAAATTTTTTAACATCTTCCATTTGCAGAGTGTCCCCAGCAGCGTATACCTGTCGGAGTTAGAGCAGCTGGGCATCAATGTGAAAGCCAAGAACTTCCTGGTCTTCCAAGGGGCTGTCGAAAACATCGCAATGAAGAGTGCTAAGGAGCGCACTGCCTTGTTTGAAGAAATTAGCGGGTAAAGCTCTTGAGCAGAAAAGTTAATACTTCCTTCTTACTTTTTCTTGGATTTTGTAGGTCAGGATTGCTTAAAGACGAGTACAATCGACTCAAACAAGAAATGCATCAAGCTGAGGAGGAGACCCAGTTCACATACCAGAAGAAGAAGGGTATTGCCGCTGAAAGGAAAGAGGCGAAACATGAGAAGATGGAAGCGGACAGATACGCCCGCCTGAAAAAAGAATATGTAAGTCTTGTTCATTTTACCTATTATTGGAATTCTGGGCGAAGATTACTCTATGTCCGTCCATCCGTATCTCACAGTCATTTTATTCAGAGACACTGACGACACTGACATGACGACTGCAGATTGAAAATTGGTACACTTTTAGATAATTATACCCGTTACATGTACATACATATTAAGATTTTTGGAAACAAAAATTTAAGGCTACCGCGCTCCTACATGTAAAGTAGGGATGAAAAAAAAATCGTCATATACTACACCGAGTGGGGTATCGTTCAAAGGGAAAATTAAAGCCATTATGAGGTTTCCTAAACCGTTTTCAAAAATTATGCCCCGTTTTTGAAATATTCGACTTGAAAGTAGCCATTTTTGATTAGGTTCGTGTCGGCCAATATATCGCTCTGAATGCAGTTTCAGAAAAATGTGAAAAAATCTAGAATACTAGCAGATATACTGAAATTACTTACTTGCTTGAATTAAGTCAAATAGTTTACGACATTTAGCGGATCAAGAAATGGTTATTTGCTTCAAACAATTGTTCGGGAAAAACCGCGCACGCGTTTTATGTGTGTGCAATTATATATGCGACTATACATTATTTTATTATTTAGCATTGTATTCGTATTTTATCGTTTCATGGTCAGGAACGGAACTCGCTACACAAGCATGTCGCGACATGCTCTTGACCGCTTTTTTATAACTGAAATGGTATAAATTGAGGTGGTACCTATAAAACTGGACTTATAAAAAAATTTGTATTACTTTACTTTTCTTCTTCCTGTCAACATTTTAAGGAAGTATTTATTAAAAGACTTACTTTCAATTTTATATTCGTTTTTTAAAGAACGAGAAGCAAGTGGAGTATCAACTCTTTAGATTGTATCATATTGAGAAGGACATCCACAAATTGAACACCGATTTTGAAGCGAAGCAACGTGAAATTCAGGCCGTTGAAAAGAAAAAGGAGCAAGCGGATGAAGTGCTGAAAGAAAAAAAGAAAGACGCTGGTAAGCTAAATCGCGAATTGGCGAAAGTCGAACAGGAGATTCGTGAAATCGTAAGTATATTTTGTCAGTTATAGCTTCCAATTTATACATTACTTTCATGTTTAGGAAAGTGAAATGAGTAAGAAGCATCCTCTGTTTATAAAGGCAAAAGAAAAGGTCTCTCATTGTGAGAAAAAACTCCTGTCTGTTCAGAAAACCTTGGAGCAGGCCAAAAAAGCAGATGATGCTCATCAGGCAGATATTCGAGTTCTTGAAAAAGAATTAGCTGGCGTTGAGGGCTTGAAGAAACAGTTTGAAGAAGAAATTGCAGGTGAATCCCAGAGACGTGGAAGTACTGTACATATGGAAGAAGGGCTAGTTCAGGAATATGATCGGCTTAAACAAGAAGCAGAAGCAACAGCCACACAATACCGCTCTAACTTAGACTCCGTAAATCGAGAACAAAAGTCAGATCAGGATCTGTTGGACAGTGAAACAAACAGAAAAGCAGCTATTGAAGAGTCATTGAAGAAATGCTCCTCTCAACGGGAGGAAGCTGTTAAGAGGAAGGAAAAACTAATGGACCATATCAAATCAAGCCAGGCGGCATTGGAAGATCAAAATAGGATTATGGATGAGTTGCGCAGGACTGTAGGTTCATCGCAAGAAAAAATTGCTGAGAAACAGCGAGAATTCGAACAAGTTCGAGATCAGTTGGGTGATGCTAAAATTGATAAACATGAGGATTCACGCAGGAAAAAGAAGCAGGAGGTGGTAGAATTGTTTAAGAAGCAGGTTCCTGGAGTCGTAAGTTGATAGTTTTATTGTAATTTGGGGGATTGACAAAAAGGTTTTTATTGCAGTACGATCGGATGATCAACATGTGTCAGCCAACTCATAAACGTTACAACGTAGCAGTCACTAAGGTACTTGGTAAATACATGGAAGCTATAATAGTAGACACGGAGAAAACTGCAAGGAGATGCATTCAGGTGGGGATATCAACTATATTTCTTGTTCAGATACAAGTTTTATTATTTAGAAATATGTATGACTAAAAAACTTTTGCGTTGATTTTTTTTTATGATGACCATCGACAAACTTGGGAAGCGAATATTTTTATATTTTTAATGACAGATCAAAAACTAGCTAGTCTTTATTCGCCATTCATTAAGTTCATATCTATTTCAAACTTTCTGAGTTATTTTTATGATGACTGCTTACCCGTTGGCAGCTTTTAAACATAAAATTGACTATGATAGATAATTGGCATCTTTTTTTTCCACATTCGTTTAAGGAAACAGGCGGATGTGTATATATGAGCCTAGCAACATAGATTTATTATGCAGAATTTAGATTCAGAATTAATTAAGAATTTAGAACACGTGCTTTTATACTATTTGTAGGATCGGTTTTTTCAAAATTTTTAAGAATTCTATTTTTTTAAATTTTATTTTTCAGACCACAAAAAATAAATAAATTTGAATAAATTAGGTTAGGTATTTTCTGATTTATATGGGAGTGAATTAGTTTTTTCGACACTAAAAAGCGTCACGGAAGTCCATTTTAATTCGCTCACCGGAATTCGTACCCGAGTGCTCCGACTTACGAGCGCGGACTCTTATCCACTGCTCTATTCAAATCTCTCTTTTAAAGTGTACTATACATCTACATGTTATGTATAAAGCTTTACGCAAAATGAGCCGCATAAGATGTTTTCACATCAAAAATCCTACTTTAATTGCAATGAAGTCTCTTTGTCTTGTGTTTAAGAAATTACTCAAAGAAGCTCCCACGACTCCATTCAGACATCTTTTGGATTTATCATTTTGCTTTAAAAATGTCAGAGTTGCATCAGTTGAATTTGTTTTAATTGAGTGTAAGATATGAAAAATATTTGTTTCAAAATTTCGTGGATAGTTAGGGCCTGTCCGAATCCAAGTCTATGTCTACGTCTTCGTCTTCGTCTCGTTATAACAGTTCATGACGACAAACTGAGCTCAGCTCTGTTCAAATTCATGTCTATGATGTGAGTTTAGCTACGTAGTATAACAGTTTAGATAGCTTAGCTTGATGAGCGGGCTTGTGTTTGACTTGGTGAGACGGAATGAAAGCTGCTATAACGAGACGTAGACATAGACTTGGATTCGGACAGGCCCTTCACATTGGTATTGGTGCAGAATTATCAATTAGCTAATTTTGTTTTAAAAATCGATTAATTTATGCCTTAGATCTTGAAGGAGCAGATGCTTGAAGTGGAAACTTTTCTTCCGCTAGATTATTTACAAATCAAACCTCTAAAGGAGCGGTTAAGGTACTTAGCAGATATGGTCCCAAGTAACATCTCACTTTAAAACCACATAATTTCAGGAATATCACCGAGCCTAAAAATGTTAAACTAGTTTTTGATGTGTTGAAATTTGATCCACCAGAGATCGAGCGAGCCGTTTTATTTGCGACGAATAATGCTCTTGTATGCGAAACACCTGAAGATGCAATGAAAGTGGCGTATGAAATTGATCGTAGTCGCTACGATGCTTTAGCTTTGGATGGTACCTTTTATCAAAAATCCGGTATTATCTCAGGCGGCAGTCACGATTTAGCCCGAAAGGCTAAGAGATGGGATGAGAAACACATGGCCCAGCTGAAGATGCAAAAGGAGAAAATCAACGAGGAATTAAAGGATCTCATCAAGAAAACTAGAAAACAAAGTGAGTTGGCAACTGTTGAGAGTCAGATTAAGGTAGGTGCATTTAGATTAAGATTTTACATTAAAAATTATTTGAAAATGCCTATTTATCAAGGGTTTAGAGAACCGCCTTAAATACAGCATGGTTGATTTGGAGGCCTCTAAAAAGTCAATCGCAGTGTTTGACAAACAATTGTTAGATTTTCAAATGCAGCTCGATGAGTTTGGGGTTAGTTAATTATGTCTATTTTTTCATATTAGCAATAAAAACAATATTTGAACAGCCCAAAATCAGTGAAATTGAACGCCGTATGCTCCAACGGGACCAAAAAATTCAGGAAATTAAGGAGAATATGAACAACGTTGAAGATAAAGTATTTGCAGATTTCTGCCGTCGAATTAGTGTACAAAATATTCGCCAATACGAAGAAAGAGAGCTTGTTATGCAGCAAGAACGAGCGCGTAAACGTGCCGAATTCGAACAGCAAATAGACACTATTAATACTCGCTTAGATTTTGAAAAGCAAAAGGATACAAGAAGTATGGTGGTAAGTGAAGGTTAAGATGGAATTTATAATAAAAAAAATATTTTCACAGAAAATGTTGAGCGTTGGGAGAGAACTGTACAAGATGAAGAAGATGCTCTAGAAGTTCTTAAGGCAGCGGAAATTCGTTACCGGAAAGAGATTGATCTGGATAAGGAAAAAATTGAGCAGTTAAAACAGCAAAAGCAAGCCAAGAAGGGTGCTGCTGATGAAATGGAAGAAGAGATATCCAAAGTATTTATAACAATGTTTTTTTAAAATAAACAATTTAATGTCTACACTTTGTATGAAATAGGCTCGTCGAGATGTCGCTAATTTAGCAAAAGAAATTCATTCACTATCTAGCCAGGCTTCGGGAATAGAAGCCAAAATCGAAACAAAGAAAAACGAACGACACAACATACTTTTCCAGTGCAAGGTAAAAATACTGTTGAACTGTGGACTAATAATAATCTTCTTTTTGTAAGATGGATTGCATCATTATTCCCTTGTTGCGGGGCTCATTGGATGATGCAGTTCGCCAAGCTGATTCTGAGACCAATGGCTTGAGCGCTAATTCCTCGTCCATGATACAAGAAAGAGAAAATAAGTACGAAATATTAGTTTTACTAATAATAACTCATACTTAATATAAGGTTCTTCTAGTATCGAAGTCGACTACGCCTTACTTCCGCGGGAGTACTGCAAGCTAAAAGATGATTCAGCTTTTCGAAAGACAAATGAGATGCTACAGAATAATTTGCGTAACAAACTAGAGACTTTGGAACGCATTCAAACACCAAATTTAAAGGCAATGCAAAAATTGGACTTGGTTACTGAAAAAGTTGCGTCTACGAATGAAGAGTTCGAAAATGCTCGCAAGAAGGCAAAAAAGGCAAAAGCAGCGTTTGAAAAAGTTAAGAATGAAAGAGCGGACAGATTTAATCAGTGTTGCACACACATCTCTGAGGCTATTGATGGAATATACAAGGCTCTCGCAAGAAATGAAGCAGCCCAGGCTTACCTCGGTCCGGACAATCCCGAAGAACCTTATCTGGATGGAATTAACTACAATTGTGTCGCTCCTGGCAAAAGATTCCAGCCGATGAGCAATTTAAGTGGAGGTGAAAAAACAATAGCTGCCTTGGCTCTATTGTTTGCAATTCACAGGTAATTGTTTTATTTACTTTTTTATTTATTGGTACAGTGTTACAGGGTGCCGAGGAAAATGGAAATCCAATCTGAAAGAATCAACCACCCTGTTCTTTAAAGCAAACCGATCGCTAGGGCGTCTCACCATATAATTGTATTTGCTTTTTGTGCTGATCTGGAGCGCATTAGAAAACCTCTTGTGAAAAAACGTGTCTCCCTTCAATGTGTGAGGTCGGTATTTTCGTTTTGCCTGTTCCATATTTGAACAGCCGTTTGCAGTGCTTATTCATTATTAGGCAATTTAAACGAGAATTCGGATTTGGAACAAACGGGATTCTCTTTTTGATTAATGAGGAATGTTTTGTTTAATTTTTCTGAAAAATGGCAGTGGAGGGGATAATTGCGTCGCAAAAATAGAGTGATTATTCTTTGTAAATAAGCTCCATATTCTTTGGCCTTGGCATGGGCACCTCACAGGCTTCGCGAAGCAGACCCATTCTTTCCCCCGTCACATCTTTAGCCCCTTCCCAGTCGATCGAATCTGTCGAAGCAAGGGTGGGCACTCTGCAACGCATGGGCAATTCGTAGATAATAAATTCACAGAGTTCAATAATACGTTAAAAATTCCCTATTTATAGCTTTCAACCTGCTCCGTTTTTCGTCCTTGATGAAATCGATGCTGCCTTGGACAACACTAATATTGGAAAGGTTGCATCTTACATTAGAGAGGATGCCACCAATTTACAAACTATCGTCATTTCGCTCAAAGAGGAATTCTACGGACACGCCGATGCTCTGGTTGGGATATCCCCAGCTGTAAGTTTGTTTTGAACTCCTTAACTATAGTTATTAATCCATCGTGATACTTTTCTAGGTCGGCGATTGTCTAATTTCAAATGTTTACCTCTTTGACCTAACTCAGTATATAGGTTAAATATTATTTTTATTTGTGGCGTTAAACAATAAAAACTTGAACTGTCTTTTAAAATACATATGTATGTATTTCTTTTATTAAACACTAGCGAATACCGGGCGTGTGCTACTACGCTGAAAAAAGAAATACCCGGCGTGTGCTACTACGCTGAAAAAAGAAATACATTTTGTGTATTTGTTGGAAAAAAGGGAAATTTTCGTCTCGTCTCGTCCCGTCTCGTCTCGTCCCGTCCCGTCCCGTCTCGTCTCGTCTCGTCTCGTCTCGTCTCGTCTCGTCTCGTCTCGTCTCGTCTCGTCTCGTCTCGTCTCATATCATCTCATCTCATCTCTCGGTTATTAACGCGGTAAATGACAATTGTTAATATGCGGTGCCAGCTATCGGAAAGCTAGCACAGCCACTATACCCTATACTACTATCGTAAAATCATCTCAGTAAACTTTGAATTTAATTTTTTGCATTTAAAGTGTTATAATCTGAACGAAGTAGGTATTATAAAGTTTTTCGATTTATTATTAAATCTTTTATTTTACCAAGAAAAACAATTTTTTTTGGGCTAGGAACCTTCACGGGCGTACGCAGAACAACTTACCAAAATTTCATCACAATCGGATAAATGGCTTAGGAACGCATAGAGGATATACATACATGTGGGGGCCGCTGTAATCAAACTGCGCCGCTGCGACAAGGAGTGAAACGGAGGCGCAGCCAGCTGTCATTTTCTTTTTCGAGGGCACTCTCCTCGGAGGAATGAACGAACATGGAGTGGATGAACCGTGTAAAATCCCTGTACGTGAGTGAAGCCAAAAAACCTGGTTTTTAATTGTCAAAAATGGTTTTTAATTGTCAAACTCGGAGGAACGCTGTCAAATGATGAACGAGTGGGAAACTTCGGTTTGTCAAGTATAGTCAGCAAGCGAGCTAAAGAGGTAATTTTGTGCTTGTTTTGTGTTTTATTTTCAGTAAAAGTGGGTGACAAGGTGTAATTTTTATGTTTTAATTTATGGAACGTGATAATTACATCTATTGTGGGTTATTTTATAGAAAAAAGTGAGAAAAAATGCCCAAAAAATGTTTTGTGCCTGACTGCAAAAATGCGCGGATTTGCGGGAACTCTGGGATTTCTTTTCACAAGTACGTATTTAAGAAAATTACACTTAGTAATTTCATTTCATAAAAATTGTGAAAATGATTGGATTTTATCGAAAAATTCATTCTTAACTGAAGTGGTTTTCCCTCCAGAAGAACTGTCAGATTTGTGCAAATGAATGACAAAGTCGTCACCGTAAAAAATTTTTTTTGGGGGTCAAAGCATAAATTAATATAATGATAGAAATATTATTTTACTTAATACTTTCTTTTTATTGGGTTTTAGGTCCCCGAGCGATGTCCACATGCAGAACAGGTGGCTACAACAAATTAAATCACATGCAAAAGTTAGCCCCTCCGGAGTGCCAGCAAAAATTTTACGCCTGTACTGAGTGATGTCTATGTGTGTGTGTTTCTACTCACACATCTTTGAAATGGCTTCACTTTTTTCGGCTCGTTTCCACTCCATGTTCGTTCATTCCTCCGAGGCACTCTCTCTCGAGACGGTGGACGTAGAAGGTCGGAAGTCGATCCCCTTTATTTCTTTTGCACATCAATAAATTTTTATTGAATTTTATACATACATACAGACAGACATTCATTTTTATATAAGCTGCGTTCGACTGGGCACAGTCTCAGTGAGCCAGCTCACATTAAACCAGCTGTCAAATTGACCGGCTCAGTTGTGGCTCAGTGAGCGCGTCTGGCCCAGAAAAACGGACAGTGAGAAGTGGATTGTCAATTTTCAATTGTGCTGTCAAAATGGTGAGTTGGTAATAAAATAATCGTATGAAATTTTTACTACTCGAAATGTCACTCAACTCAAGTTTTATTCACCTTTAATAAACATATAAAACTCGAAATGTCACTTGTGAAACGAACTGAGCTGAGCAAGTGAGTACAGAATGAAGTGGCTCAGAAAACTCAGTTCTGGCTCAGAAAACACTAGCGACGCCATGCGGAAAAAAGGAGACCTTAGGGCCTTTCGGTACGCACGTTCTCAGTGAGACAACTGAGATACTAGCTGCGTTCGACTGGGCACTGCCTCAGTGAGCCAACTCAGTTATTCAGTTGCTCACTGAGATGGACCGTTTTTGTGGCCCCTAATGTCTCCTTTTTTCCGCATGGCGTCGCTAGTGTTTTCTGAGCCAGAACTGAGTTTTCTGAGCCACTTCATTCTGTACTCACTTGCTCAGCTCAGTTCGTTTCACAAGTGACATTTCGAGTTTTATATGTTTATTAAAGGTGAATAAAACTTGAGTTGAGTGACATTTCGAGTAGTAAAAATTTCATACGATTATTTTATTACCAACTCACCATTTTGACAGCACAATTGAAAATTGACAATCCACTTCTCACTGTCCGTTTTTCTGGGCCAGACGCGCTCACTGAGCCACAACTGAGCCGGTCAATTTGACAGCTGGTTTAATGTGAGCTGGCTCACTGAGACTGTGCCCAGTCGAACGCAGCTACTCTCAGTTGGCTCACTGAGACGGCGTGTTCTTGTAACCGTCTCACTTTCACATTGAGCAACAAAAACGGACGCAGCCTTTGGGCAACTGAGACCTGTGAGATAGAATTTTTGTGTTTCACTTGTCTCAGTTATATGTTATGACAGTTGTTGAGCAGCCTGAACTTAATAAAACAATTGCGCGTGCTTTATCGTTATCCATTTTTCACTTTTTAATCAACAACCTCTGCGGTGTCAAAATCAGCTGTTTAACCAAACTGAGACAACTGAGAAAGTTGCTCATATTTCGTCTCAGTTGTCTCACTGAGAACGTGCGTACCGAAAGGCCCTCAAATTTGGGGCGAAATCTAACTATCTCGCTGTTTCTTCATTTCCCCATGCAAATGCATATGTTAGACAAAGTGGGACATGTTTTTTTATATCTGACTCTTTCTTTCTTCCGGCCCCGGGCTGCTCGGTGTCGCAAGTATTTTTAATAAATACTCAAAATGTAGGGCAAAATGAAAGGTGCTGTTTTGTGACAACTTATATTTATTTATTTTCTTCATTTTAATATAATATTGCAAAGAATTTAATGTGTTTTTATCACAAAGGCTTGCATCTCCACTCCACACAAGGGTTTGCATCTTCACTCAAAGTCGTCTCACTTTTCATCCGCCGACTAGCAGTCCAGTATCTATTGCCCGTTCTCCAATTGGGAACCAACCAACTACGACCCACCGAACGAAAAAGCTCAACCCCGTGTAAAGTATAAGCCCTTGCCTGTAGTTGTGCCCTGCCAGCTGCGAAAACACAATCGGGCAAATGTTAAATGTGGAAGTTTTTACCACATTTTGAGCGGAAAAACTTCTCAATTTAACTTTTTTTATTTTCCTGAAATTACCGTGCACATTTTTCTATGTGCTTCATGTTATAATTAGTCTACTGATTTGACAACCGGCGGAAAAGCTGCGGCGACGTCACTATTCTGGTACAATATCGTTGCTTAAATGTGTGACTACTTTTGATTAAACGCACACATTTAAAAAGTTAGCCAGGTTGACCAAAACACGAGCGAAAGAGAAGATGAAACCAATATGAAAATGGAAAGCGATGGAGCGATTTTGGTTGGTTCGTAGTTGGTTGGTTCCCAATTGGAGAACGGGCATTAAAAACCACGCTGAATTTTTTGATACTAATCTCACTAAGCAAAAACTTTAAAAAAATTAATGCATAATGTTTTTGCATGCGATGGTTTGGTTTGCTTTACCAACACCAGACCAGATGATGATCAGTTTCATGCAAGCTTGAACCACCTTGAACTAAGCTGATGGTCTTGGATAAAATTTGTGGAGCTTTGATTCTTCTCTTGTTTGTTAATAAGCTTTGTGAAAACTTTTCCCCTGTAAAAGATTGAATAAATTTTCAAGCGAACTAGCAAAGGCAAGAATGCTTTGTTTTTAGGTAGATTTTATATCAAATACTACCCTTGTGTATAGAGCTTGTCCTTGTAGCAAAGACTTTTAATATAACAAGACGTCTCACAGCTGAAAGATCAGGGAAAAATTTGCTGGTTTCGGTAGATCGACAGGGGGGACATTTTACTGCTTTCGTTGGGTTCTCTGGGGTACGTTCAATATCTCGACTCGAGTCGACTCGATTAAATCTGGGGGCCTATTCCAGAACTCGACTCGATCGAATTGCCCATCGAGAAGCGCAATTCGGTATTCCGTAACTCGATATCGAGCTTATTTCAGTGACACTCGATCGACGATTTCGTCGACAACTAAATGGCAGTCGAGTGTGCTTTGTGCGGTGGTGCTGTGAGTGTTTTTCGAATAAGATTTAAGTATTTAATCCTTAAAAGTGTAGCGTTTGCATTGTGGAACAATTTAATTACACTAGTTTACAATAATTTTGCCCCTAAACAAGTGATATATGGTTTCTTTAGGATTTTTTCTGTAGATTAAAAATTCATAAACGAAAATATCTTATGATATCTTGCTTCATACAGTTGGTAGTGAATGAAAATCACAATTAGCGCACGTTCATGAAAAACTACTTCCCCGTTTAGTAAGGGATGGAATTTTTGTATTTCATACCATAAATCTAGCAAAGGATTTAGAATTTCATTTGAGCCATATTATGAGCACTTTTCACGTTGCATTATTTTTAATTCAATTCAATTCAATTATTATCAATTCAATATATGTACTGAAAAAACGATTTGTTTTAGTTTTCATCCTATTTTTATCAAAAAAAGTGTCAATTTGGTCAGTGAAGTTTGCTGCACTTCATCTTTGAAGCAAATTTTCAATGTTTCATAGGGCCACACTTTTGGTTGCTCTCGATCGAGCTACATAATACGAAAATGAAATCGAGTCGACAAACCAACTCGACTCGAGGCCCCCAGGGGGCCTATTCCAGAACTCGACTCGATTGCGAACTCGAGTCGAGTTGGTTTGTCGACTCGATTTCATTTTCGTATTATGTAGCTCGATCGAGAGCAACCAAAAGTGTGGCCCTATGAAACATTGAAAATTTGCTTCAAAGATGAAGTGCAGCAAACTTCACTGACCAAATTGACACTTTTTTTGATAAAAATAGGATGAAAACTAAAACAAATCGTTTTTTCAGTACATATATTGAATTGATAATAATTGAATTGAATTGAATTAAAAATAATGCAACGTGAAAAGTGCTCATAATATGGCTCAAATGAAATTCTAAATCCTTTGCTAGATTTATGGTATGAAATACAAAAATTCCATCTCTTACTAAACGGGGAAGTAGTTTTTCATGAACGTGCGCTAATTGTGATTTTCATTCACTACCAACTGTATGAAGCAAGATATCATAAGATATTTTCGTTTATGAATTTTTAATCTACAGAAAAAATCCTAAAGAAACCATATATCACTTGTTTAGGGGCAAAATTATTGTAAACTAGTGTAATTAAATTGTTCCACAATGCAAACGCTACACTTTTAAGGATTAAATACTTAAATCTTATTCGAAAAACACTCACAGCATCACCGCACAAAGCACACTCGACTGCCATTTAGTTGTCGACGAAATCGTCGATCGAGTGTCACTGAAATAAGCTCGATATCGAGTTACGGAATACCGAATTGCGCTTCTCGATGGGCAATTCGATCGAGTCGAGTTCTGGAATAGGCCCCCTGACTTACTCCGGAGCGTTTAATATATGGGCCCTATTGCGAATATCGTCATTTCTGCGACTAAGAGTCGATTATAATGCCCGTTCTCCAATTGCGAACCGACCAACTACGAACCAAATAACATCGCGCCATCGCTTTCCATTTTCTTATTAGAGTCATCTTCTCTCTCGCTTGTGTTTTGGTCAACCGAGCTAACTTTTTACATGTGTGCGTTTAACCAAAAGTAATAGTCCCCCATTCCGCAACGATATTGTACCAGAATAGTGACGTCGCCGCAGCTTTTCCGCCGGTTATCAAAACATCAGTGCACTAATTATAACACGGAGCACTTATAAAAATGTGCGCGGTAGTTTCCGGAGAATATTAAAAGTTAAATTGATAAGTTTGTCCGCTTAAAAAGTGGTAAAAACTTCCACATTTAACATTTGCCCGATTGTGTTTTCGCAGCTGGCAGGGCACAACTACAGGCAAGGGCTTATACTTTACACGGGGTTGAGCTTTTTCGTTCGGTGGGTCGTAGTTGGTCGGTTCGCAATTGGAGAACGGGCATTAGAATCGAAAAGAGCTTTAAAAAGCCCTTTTTCGGTAAAAAATCCTTAATAAAATTTCAAAATTCTCATAAATTCATTTCAGTAACCTTTGACTTCAATTAATTTTTTGTTCAAAGTGGCTGAAAAAAGTCGACCGAGAGTCCAAATAATTCGACCGGATTTTTTTAATCGAATGATTTTGACACTTTGAAAGAAAAAATTAATTGAAGTCAGAGGTTACTGAAATGCATTTATGAGAATTTTGAAACTTTATTAAGGAATTTTTACGGAAAAAGGGCTTTTTAAAGCTCTTTTCGATTCTTATAATCGACTCTTAGTCGCAGAAATGACGATATTCGCAATAGGGCCCTTATGTTGTCCGTCAGCTACTGATTTTCTTAAACCCCACTCCCTGTCTCTATTGATTTTTCTCAGATGCTTTGATGTATTTTTCATTTGCTATAGTGAAATTTCGGGATTTTTCTTTTTTTCCTTCCTCTATGGGCTTAAAGCCGCGATCCCAATGTATCCGCACCGTTCCGATCCGCACCGATCCGTTGAGAAGCCTGGTTCCAATGCTTCCGAAATTTGACAATTTTGTTAGTATCAAAATGGAAAGAAGTAAGCTGTAGAAATATTTTAAATTGTTTTGTGAGCTATACAATATATAACAAGAATATAAAAAACTAAAAAGGCAAAGAAACATGAATATAATTTTTATTTTTTTTGTCATACAATTCTGGATGTCTTCGGATATCCTCGATAAATTCTTCTAAATTCATTTTTTTTTACTTAACCGCCCTGCGTCCACTCGGAGCACTAAAAATCATTAAATTGTGCCAATTAAATTTTTTTTGATGTTATGCTTTCCGTAGCAATCCGCAAAAGTTGAAAGTTAACCAACTCTTCCGTACCGATCCGATCCGTAAGTGCCATTGGGACCACCTTTCCGAGCTGCCACATATTCCTAAGCAACCATCGAATTTTAACTTTGACAGCTGGGCGGATCGGAACGGTGCGGATACATTGGGATCGCGGTTTAACGCTAACTAAAATTCAAAATTTGAACAAACCAATCGACTTGGCGGGGGCACTACCGTGCCCCCAGAATGATTCATAGCCTATACTACAATCATCCTTTCAAAATTCAATCGCGGCCAGTGGCAAGCATGAGTAAAAGCGCATGCGTTATTTTTTGAATGAACGTAATTTTTAATAAAATCATTATTTTTCATTAAATATAGGTATGAAATTTTGGGATTTTCCAGTTTTTCCTTCCTTTGTATGCTAAACGCTAACAAAATTCAAAATTTGAAGTTTGTGAGACTGCTAGAAGTACCTTGGAATTTTGATGATCGGTGAGTCAGTGAGTCAGTCAGTGACAAAATTATGGAACTTTGACTTGCAATAATTCTTAAAATACTAGTTCAAATTTAATGTCATTTGGAAATATATTTAGCTATAAGCTCTCTTGGTCACTAAAAATTTAGGGTTCTAGTTTTTTCTGCAACGAAGTTACAGGGGGTCGAAAATGACCCGAATGGCTTCGAGAAAAGGATGGTACGGCCGTGCCTTTTTAGCTCTTTTGCTCGACTTGGGGGGAGCACTTCCTTGCCCCAGAAAGTAGAAGATCATACATATTCAAAAATTATGCAGCAAATAAAGTTACACCTTCTGTATTAACTTTTATCTCGTTACCGGATTTTCCATTAATTAGGCCCTAATTCAGCCAACGGCTTAAGTACTGAATAAGAGGTGTTAGCCTTAAAATTTAAAGGAAATTCGTGTTGATTTAAACAAAAACTTGTTGCAAGAAGATGATTATTCTCAGTTCCTTAAAGAACTAATTAATCATAGTGATAGTAGGTATATCTTTTCCCCGTTGTTTAGTAAGATGAACAAACTTAAGAAAACTTCGCTTCTAACTACACAACGAAGCAAAAATTCCCGCTCCAGGAGTCTCATGCCTCATCCATGGGGGTAATTAAAACTTCTTAAATCGCTGTATAAAGTAAATAGACAACGCTTGAGTTGAAGGTGGTTGAAGTGAGCGACTGGAACGTGTAATTACTTATCTAACGTGCCCACAACAAACATTGACCTACTAATTGGTGTCTAATTGAAATTAATTCCGCGCGGTGACAAGTAGCTACTACGGCACATTTAAATTAGGGCTTAATACCTGCAGCTCTTCTACCACCGGTGGCCTAATTAAAAGCTGCCACTGCTCTTTCAACAAAATTTCTCTATCTGGGCACAAAAACCTTCTCAATTGGGACAAAATGCGAGATTAAGGCTCTTGTTGAATAAATAAGCATGCACGTACATACAAATTTCACAAGCGTTGTCCATGCAGCCTTGGACTATTTTTAATTCGAAGGTAGTTTTCAAATACATAATGAATATATGCAATAACTTAATTTAATTAATAAAGAAATTTAATGACTTTTGTCGACAACAGTTTGTTCAATTGAAGAGTGAACTTTTAAAGTTATTTGGTTTTGAAGTCAATTTGAGTACCTAACGAATTTTGTAGAAGTGATTATTTATTTTTGAAAGTAACTGATCATTTACCATTACAGGAAAATATACTATTTGGTACTAATCTTATATCTTGTCCGTAACAATTTAGATATTCGACAGTTGTATTAAAATGTTGAAGTAAAAGTATCAGGACCTTTATTTATTAGTTAGGCTCATGGATACAAAACTGAAAGAAAACTGATTTAGTATGTGGAGTTTTTTTTATAGAGATAATTATTTTGTTCTTTTTTAAAAAAAAACCTTTTCTGTAAAATTTCAAAGAGGCCTAACAATAGTGCTAGCAAGCCATCGAAGTTACATAACTACATTTGCAAATATACAGAATCAAAAAATAACATTTGTTGCCGTGCTGAATTTCATAATATTAATCAATCAAATGTATTAAAAACTAGGATACCTACTTAGATAAATTAACTGAGGGGCTTGGAAGTAAAGTTAGCAATTTCTACTTTCGTAAATTTTGTATAATTGATATTAATGTGAAACTTTGCACAGATAATTGATTTCTTCTTGCTATTTCGGTAGTACATAAGTATTAAATACTGTTGTACCTAAAGCAAGTTTACAAAAAAACATTCAAAACAAAACTATCATACTCCGAAGGAGAATGCTTTCTTTGTAGTGATTGCGGAACTTTTCGTTAACTTATCATTAAAAATTTGCTACTTTAAACTTGTGAAATAAGTGGATATGATTGCCTTGTAGCCGTTTAGTTTATGGGACACCTGTTATGATTGAGAAGTTTTGAGGTACTTGTTATTTTGAGTGATTTTCACGGACTTTGACCAATGAATTATTGTTTTCATTATAGGTGAGATGCTACTTTGACGAAAATCCGTTACTAGCTAACATCCGATCTTCTCACTAATAAAGACGGGCAGATGCTCGCTTGATTGTTCATGCAAATTGCTTGATATTTGATCTCCACTAATTTTGTCTATTTTAATTGCTTCTCTAGATGTTTATCGCCCAAAATATTAATTTAAACGAAATTAGCATTTATAATGGCGCTCATGCAGCGGCAGTCGTCGTGCCGCGTTCAGAGTCAAAGACATAAAATTAAAAAAGAAATGGCTTGAACTTGGATTACGAAGATTACGAAAAGCACGGCTGAGCTGGTGGAAATCGTTTTCAAGTCCAACAAACCGTGAGGAAGTGCTGCGACATAACGTTCTTTCATGCTCCAAATACAAAGCAATCAGCACATTTACTCCCTCCAGGTGATAATCGTACAATGCAGGTAGACATCATTTCCGTTAATATGTATGTCGAATGTCGAAGTTATTCTTTTGGGTGATTCTGGGTGTGCTGCACAGTATTTTTCGAGACGTCGGTACAGTGCTAACATACAGCATAAAAGTAGCATTGCTGTGGGTTTAGTTTAGCGCGGAAAATGAAGTTCGCAGATATTCTGAAAAGTGTTGGTCTTGCTGGAAACGGCAGAACCGGAATTGGATTGAATGCAACTGCAGTCGTCCCGGGAAGGGTGGCAAAAGGTTCAGGATCCGAAGTCGATAGACTGCTGCATCACGAGTTCAAGTCTTATCATACACCGAGTGCATATCATCAACAAATGGACCTGGGACTCAATCCAGCCATTGGGAACCTTTATTATCCTCAGGCGCATAACATGTACGTATGAACGAACATATCACGGGTTCGTGCAGTATGATTTCTCTGGCCTGGCTGCTTCCAGTTAAATGCTCACCTCTGTGTATATATCGCACCTATGTACAAAGTAACTTCATTCCCGTTTCAATTTTCTGGTTAATATTATGAAATCAAAAAAGGTTCGGACAGCGAGGACTCGGATTAAGACTGGGTGGACTTGGAGGACATACTCACGGAGGCTTCGGGCATCCAGCCGGGTTCGGACATTCCGGATATGGGTAATTAATGCGAAATTGCTGGTAATTTTAAATTTTAATTTCCGGGGGCGCTTCAGTGGGCACGTGGGAGGTACCAGTGGCGGCGGTTATGACCATAGTTATTTCAGTGGACGACAAAAGTCGAAAGGGTCATCGGTCATGACTGCGCTCACCTTGCTCTCCTTTTTCTTCTTTATCAACCTCCTCCAGAACTGCCTGAAGGAACACATGGACACTATGAATCCAACGGTGATGGTCATGACTGCAGGCGTTGGTAGGAATCGGCTCAATAAATTAACCGAGGTCAATTCACGTGAGATACCTGCCAGTGTAAACGGTGACAAAGATCAATTAGTGCACGAAGGCGGTCCAGGTGATGTCCGGTACACGAACTCTACATCACCCAGAGGAGTGAAAATTGAACCGAAATTGAAGAATGATTACTTTCGGGATGGAAATACATTTTATATGCGGATTAATTAACCTTGTCTAGCCGTCGGTTTTCTGTCTTTTTATGAATATTTATTGTGTGTGAACAAGTTGAATATATGTTGTATAATGTTGACATACATACATTATACATATGTATGTGTGAATGACATTTAACCTTCGGCTTATCAATAAAACTCTTTTGAATATCTCACTGCTGTGTTGTATTGCATTAATCAACTTTTATTGATTGTAGAAAATTAAATTTTTGTCAGTGTGACGACAAGGGTTATTGACTTATAAAGCCTTTTATTAGTAGCGAAATATTTCATGGATAGGTTTTCACAATTTACGAAAAATGTTGCTAGGGAAATGTTCAGCGTGCAATATTTAGCGGCTTACCTTTCTTGTACCGTATTATTGTAACTGCAATTACAATTGCAATTTTTTGGTAATATTTAGTTGATATTTACACTACCCTCCGGTTAGGGTGCCAGCGTTCAAAATTTCTACTCTGACTTTAATTGTTTTATATGATTCCTTAAATGAAGGGTGTTCTTTCTATTGTAATGAAAATTTTAAAAATCAAGCCCGAATTCACCCGATGTTCACTCTATTACTGTGTAGTTATTCTTTTAATTCCACTGGCACTTTTGAGAAAAATAAAACAAAAAATTCCCCCATTAGTGAAAAAGAGAAACTTTCCGTGTTTGTTCCAAATCTGAATTCTCGTTTAAATTGTCTAATAATGAATAAAGACGGAAATAGGGAGAAATGCGGCAAACATAATGAAATAAAATTTCACCTAATTACGGTGCGCTCCAGATCAGCATTGGTTTTTGTGGCACTGTGTTGGTGGCTTCCCGCTCGTGCTTTTCAAATATAGAAACGGTAAAATGAAAATGCCGGCCTCACACATTAAAGGGGTACACAGATACGGTTTGTTTAAGTTTTTTCACCAGAGGTTTTCTTATGTGCTTCAGATCAGCACAGGAAGCAGATGCAATTGTATGGTGGGGCGCTCTAGCGATCGATTTGCTTTCCTTTGTCAGAGTGGTTCTTGCAGATTAGATTTTCATAATTCCTCGGCTTGGAATCTGAAGAAATTTGTACTGTGTTACAGGGTGCCGTGCCGAGGAAATGGCACCCTGTAACACAGTACAAATTTCTTCAGATTCCAAGGCCCGCCTCTGCATTTTTCGTCTCTCTTCTACCATAATGCTTTAGCTGTCTATCGACTTCTAACAAAATTGTGGGGTTGGGAGGAATGACGGTACCAATGTCAAAAAAGATAAGGAGTTAATTGCAGGAGTGGACAGTCTTTGTAGCACAGCTTCCATAAGCCCCGTTTACACTGGCGAGTTTACAAGCTACAAGCCGGCGAGTAAGAAGCCGGCGAGTGCAGTTTGTTCTTGTTTAAAAGCAGCTTTAGAGCGAGTGCGTCGTGTACACTAGGCGAGTGCGTGTAAAAAAGCCGGCTTTTAGCTTGTAAACTCGCCAGTGTAAACGGGGCTATAGTCTTTAACTTTAACCCCAACCACTCGATCATTTGGATATCTGCCGTGCTATGAGGTTCATCTGTAGCATTATAAAGGTCTCTGGATGCCTCTCAATTTTACACTGTTAATACCGGCTTTAAGTGCAGGCAGTTGGTTTGGTCTGGGGTCTTTGGCGAGGAAGATCGAGCTGAGGCTTATTTCTAGGTTTTTGTTTGTTTTCTAGATGATTATCTATTGTTTTTTTGTCTAAATTTGATTCACTTTTTTTAGAGCTTTGTTATTTTTTTAGATTTTTGTATTTTAAATTTATAAAATATTAAAATTTTTTTTTAAAAGTTTCAATTTTTTGATAATTTAAATTTTTGAATATTTTAAAATGTTTCAAATTTTCTAAAACTTTGAATTTTTAAAATGTATTGCTTGTTTCCTTTTCAAAATTTTTAAATTATTTATTCATAGTAAATACAAGAAATAATTAATTTTAAAAATAGGTTTACTAATTTTGGGTACAACTTTATATTTAATCGAACATTTTTAGTAGCCTCTGGATGAAATTGTAGGAAGCCTTCGGAACAAAAAAAATATCTACAAACCATGTGAAGGAAAAGGTTTTTTAGACGAATTGGAAATTCTCCTGCATGTAAAATGTTTTATATCTCTTATATAATAATCATTAAATTTACTTTGCTGGGTTTACTGGAGCCTGAAAACTTCCATCATATCAAAATTTCAAGGCAGAGTAAGGATGGAGAACAATCCAGTTTCTTCGAAAACGGTTAGAGCATTTTATTTACAACAGAGGAGTCACAGAAAACTTAACGACGCCAATTGCAAGCTGGAGGAAACATTTTTAAGCATTGTTAAATTTTTATAAAAGAGTGAATATCAAACTTTTTGAATACTTTGTATATCCGTACGAAAGTCGGCTGACTGTATCCAAAGTGCACAAAGCAAACACAAAATGCTTTACCCAGAGAAAAACGTAATTTCTTCGTTTACATTTGTAATGCATTTGGCTGAAAAGAATTTTCACAATCTTTTTCGCCAGCATCGGACTCTGGAAGGATATGTAAAAATTGCTGGTGCAGGAGCTGGGAAGAGACGATGCATATATAGGAATTTTTCCCACGGAGTGAGTCTATAGGAAACTTTCAAGTTTTATCTCTTTTGTCCGTGACTTTGTAATTTTCTGACTTAAATTGGTCTTCCGATGCAGGGGATAAAAAGCAAATTTCATAATTCTACGGTACTCATACATTTAAATTACTTGTTAGAGTAAAGTGCTCCTTGTCTCGGGGCAGTGGGGTGTACCTTTAATATTTGTAGATAAAACCAAGT
Source organism: Machimus atricapillus (assembly GCA_933228815.1). Lineage (NCBI taxonomy): Eukaryota > Metazoa > Arthropoda > Insecta > Diptera > Asilidae > Machimus > Machimus atricapillus. Next base: position 12,024,913 of record OW121788.1, read on the forward strand.
TGTATTTTTGAAAAGCAGTTCAAGTCGATATTATGTATTTTACACATTGCGATTGTCAGAACTTTTTTTAAAGCTATATGTAGAAGGTAGTGTAATCTAGTCTATCTATAAAGGGCGTTTTTTAGTAGGTATGCTAAAATGAGTGGGATGAAAGATCTGACCGAACCAAACAAAAAATAGTGGGGTGGAACGGGGGGTGGGGGCTACAGGCAGATTCGTAAAATCCAATTTTCAATGGTGAAAGGTAGTAAGATGGGCAGTTCAATAAAATTAAAAATTTGCATTAATTACATGAATTTCGGAGAAAATTCGGGGAAAAGGTGAACTGTGGGAAAAAAAATTGTTTTTCCAATTTCGAAAGTCAGAGTACCTGCAGTGGTAGGTGGAATTTCAGCATTGCTGACTTTTTTGGAAAGTACATACATATGTATTTGGAATGGATAAAACTTAAACAGAGATGTGTATATACCATTGAAAATTGGAATTTATGAATCACCCTGTAGCTTCCAAACGGTTGACATGGCCCACCTCCCGCCATATAATATTTTGTTTTTTTAAATTAGATTTTTCGGCACATCGGCATACATCCACTAAGAAACGCCCTGTACCTATACGAATAAAAATGTTTAATGTTATAGAAGTATTCAAGTTTTCATCCAATTTGTTCGCGAAAATATGGGTGCACTTCCGGGTTCTTATAAAGAAAATCAAAAGGAATTACTTCGATTTTCGTTGCGAAAGAGCTCATTTTGATTTGAAATTATTTTTATTAAATTAAATTAATGAATCGTAATATACAGTATGGATAAAAAGTCTAGGAACGTGGAACGGTCAAAGATCTCGAAAAATACACATCGATTGAAAACAAAATATACGTGTTTTTTAATCCGATGTTTATTTCTCGATTCGAGATATTTTACCGTTCCGGAGCCTTTTATCAACAATATGCATACATTTATTACGATTCATTTATTTAATTTAATAAAAATAATTTCAATTAAAAAACAATACTTTAGTGTATGTATATACTTATGTGTTAGCTTCGTTTTATTACTTAAAAAATATATTTGGCATCCATCTCAGCATTTGACTACTTTTGGCTAAGTATTTAATTTTGTATAGAAGGTTTAAATAGAAATAATAACTGCAGTTCTCTGAGATTCATTTATCTTCCGAGAAGTATAAGGGCAAAAGTAAGAAGTTTTGAACAGAGTCCAAATTTAAACTCCCTCACAAACAGCAAATGAGAATTACTTGGCACCGAAAACGCACTTCCGGCGCTATAAAAGCAAGAAGCATTAGAGCATAGTTAGTTGGCGTCCTTAGCTGATTAGTTTTACTTGTGTTCGGCGAGACATAGTCTCCTCCTACGACAACGCTCCGTCACTTTTGATTTACCGCCGCAATATTTTGGAAAAGTTTCCGCCTTGATTCGGTTCTCTGAGACGCCGCCGTCGGAATATCGCAGCCTAGGGAATCAATAACAGTGTAATTATCCTTTAAGCTGTGGTGCGAATTCATTCCCTTGCGTTGAATTGAATGGGGGGTTGCGGAGGGCTGAGAAGTTCAGTAAATGCTAAGTAATCTCTTTTGACAAGTTCGGCAAACTTCTGTTCTATTCGGACTTACTGAAATATATGTAATACGTTTCCCTGAGTTTGCATCCTACGTCTTGGCCTCATCTCGCTAATTTTCGAGAATCCATGAACGCTGACCTGACATCCAATTAGAGCAAAATGTCTTACTGCCGCGCGAGATGTCACAAATTAATGTATGTATGCACATTCGCCGACTCAGGATTCCTTATTGCCACCAGTAGTTCATTGTCTTAAAGTTTAGCCGCTGCGCTATCTTTAGAAGCATACTTACTTTTAACATATTGCCGTAGTAAACTTTTTTTTCGAAGCACTGCGTTCCAGAAGTCGAAGAATTACTGTGAGAAGCCCACCCAGCTACATGGGGGCTCATTAAATATTTATGTATGCTCATAATCATAGCGCCAAGCTTAGGTTCACGTAATCGTCCAAATTATTAACGAGCTCAATTTGTTTGTATACATTTTCATAAATTATGCTCGTGACCCTTTGCTTGATTAACCCATTGCCCGGTAAACGTGGGCCTGTCTTAATCGTTTTCGAGGCCGACTTAGGTGAAGATCAGCAACTGGGCGATGTTGATGGTACCTGGTCGTCGAGTTGCATGCCACATGAAGAACCAGAATTATATTGCGAATCGGTAGAACCCAGAGAAAGTTCTATCTAGCGACAATGTCGAACCTAATTCAGGGCTTTTGGCCGCAAACCCTGACAAGAGAATCACCATGAAATTCCTGAAAAACAGGATTATTTTGGGCACAATAAAATTCGGGGAGATTCCAGTCTGCATATCGGCCCTAGCCGAAATCTATTGTATATATATATAGGCGTAATTTCGTAACAGCGCCAACTAATTTGTTTCTCATCGCGGTGGTAAAAGTCCACTTACGAGCTCGCACCAAAATCGAAATTAGATAACATGGACATTCTGCTCACTGTTAGTGTTATAGCATTACTGGTCCCCGGAACATTTTCCACCGAATTTCGTAAGACCTTTAAATATTCACTGAAAATCGCGATTGTGGAAAATTTAATTTTTGTGTTAAAGCCACACCACAACTGTGTAACCCGGATGATGGGAAATGTATCGGAAAGGCATCATCTGATTTTATCAAGCTGAATGTAAAAGGCCGGCAAGATATGGGCATCCCGATTCTGGACCCCTTCCAAATTGACACCCTCACAATAAGGCGGACCGATGGTGGTGGCCCTTTCAGTCTGGACTTGAATTTGTACAATGTGAATATTAGAGGATTGTCGAGTCTCTCCTTCGACAAAGTGATGTAAGTTGTCTCTGCACTCTAGCAGATTTCAAAAATAAGTTCTCTGTGATTTTCCAGAGGTTTTTCTAAAGATCCCCACACTAGCAAAATGGAACTGTATGGAATTGTGCCAAAGCTAAACATTAAAGGAAAATACAAAGTGAATGGACGGATTTTCATTCTGCCCATTGAGGGGAGTGGAGATGTTTCCATTGCTGTCGATAATATGAAAATTGCCTTCAAGTTGAAGCCAAAAATATTAAGAAAAAACGGAGTGGACCATCTACAGGTTGATAAACTCAAAGTGAAATTGGAGCCCAAAAAGTAGGTCATGCTTCGAATTTATCGGATGAATCAAATCTTTTTGTTTTCCAGCTTAGAAATAAAGCTCACAAATCTTTTCAACGGCGATGAAAAGCTGGGAGATAGCATGAATGGTTTCCTTAATAGCAACTGGAGGGAGGTGTGGGAGGAAGTTTCCCCCGCTGTGAACAATGCGATTGAAGATGTCCTTGTTGGAATAATTGATAATGTCTTCAAAGGATACGCGTACGAGGACATATTCTCGTCTTGAAGTATTGTTGTATATTGATTTATTTATTTAGGATAATAAATTGAGTTTTGTAGATGTTAAGGATGTTAAATATATATTAATTTAAAATTGAACTGCTATGTCATTTTGTTTAATTTGATATAATATTTCGTTTGAATTTGAAAGGTCTCATTAACGCTCCCTGGAGAGCTCTGGCACTTCTTAGTATTGAACTCGGATGGATCTGCGAATCTTGACTTTCACTTTTTACTGTGATTTTGAATTTTAATAGCTTCAAATGTATTTCATGAAATGTGAGTGAAAGATACCGTTAAACCTTCATTAATAATATTACGGTGAGCTCATAAGATCTATTCTGCTATACTAAAGTTACTATGTGTATTTGAATTTTCTAATTAATATGAGGGGTATTCATTCTTCGATATCTTTTGATTCAAATAGCAAATTTGTAGTACATATTTGCTTACAATTGAGAGTAAGCTCCCTGTAGCAAGATATTACTACACGCTTGTAAAATTTCGATCAGCTGGTTAGATGACCTACCTTCGCAAAACAACCTGTATATGCAAGCAGAAAATGTGCACGGAAATATAAATATGTATGCCAAAATTAAATCCGAAATATTCCTATTTACAAAAGCAGCCATGGGACTTGGGATCCAAAGGTTTCAAAGGGTTTAAAACTTGACTTACACGCGTATGAACCCTTTTCAGGAGGATTTGTGTTTATCAGGACGTGACTAGAGGTTTTAAATCCTGCAGAATGCGGAGCAGTGCATGTGGCCGGGGGAAAGTGGTTTATATGCCTTTTTCGAGGATGCATGTCCGAACAAAGTCCATCGCAAGGCCCTAATCTTAAAAACAAGTAGGTGTGCGATCGGTTGTACCTGTATCCTCCTAACCGAATACAAGGCCTTCAAAGCATGAGGCCGCACGGGCACAACATCACCCTTGTTTCAATTTCACGCTTCTGGTTCCTGTAGGTTTTTACGTTGATGCCAGCTGCACGGGGGAAAAATTTTGCTTTTTTGCGAAAAATGTGATTTATGGAGCCTCTGCTAGTGAAAAGTAGGTTAGTGTTAATTTAAAATTCATATATGTGCCACTTCCTGCCGTTGTGGTCTTGGCCATGGAAAATTCAGGGATTTATTGCAAAATGGCTCGGCGATATTTCGCGCTGGCCATCAGCTCACCAGCAGCAGGCATTTGGGAGCACTCTGGTCAGCCGTCATATTTGGTGGTTAGCTGCAATTATTCCTCATGAGGTCGGGCACTGCCCAGATGCATTTTTGTTAGTGAAATGTGGTAAATAATTGCTGTGGCGCGGTTAGCTTCGGGCAGCTTTCAGCCTTTTTCAATGATTCCAAATGTCTGACGGATTTCAACCAGGGGGTGGCGAAAAGCCGGGACTCTGCTTTAGAGCTGGATCTCCTTTTCGGTTGGAGCCAGTTAGATAAGTAAGGAGATACATGGCGAAGTGGGGCGCTTTTCAGGCAGGCTGGCTTTGTCAGACTGTTTCAGTAAGTGGTGACTGCAGCGAAAGTAGGTCTTACACAAAGCCGGTTGAGGTCACTGTACCACGAATAATCACCGTGGCAATTAAGGCATGGCGCGCCAGAACTGTAGGAAGTTGGAACGGCACATGCATCTCGGCCCTTTTGCTTTTGTTATAATGAGAAATGCAAATAAAGCATTTTTCTAATGTTTCTGTTTCTCATATATGTATGCAACTAAATATAATGTATGTATATTTGCACCATGTCCGCACTTGGCTCGGCTAAATTTGTCCCCTTACAAAAATATGAAAAAAATACTTCTGAATTTGAACTCGGCAGCGCAAACACATAGTGTGATTCACCTGAACTCTATATGTAAGTTTGAATTAACAGCAAGATAAAGGAGCACTATGAAAGGACACCCTGAGGGATTCTGGTGGGCTCTTAATTTAGCCCGTGCCAACCAACATCGGCAATAGGTGTCGGTTGGTTCTCATTTACAAAAGATTTAAATTAAGAGTGGAAAAAGTCATTGACAAAGGTGCGGTGATTGTGAGTACAATTAGGACAAACGAGACCTTCAAGAACACGGGTTTTCTTCTAAGATTTTTGATAAAAGACAAAAATTGTTCCCGTGATAATGTTTTTCAGTGTCTCAGCGTCATTCATGGTCTTTCGAAAAACTACTCTAGGAATTCTTGGTCTTCCATAGGAATATTCGAGTCGAGTCTACCGAATTTGCTGGACTATAGAAAATTTCACATTACCTATGAGAAGATGCAAATCTGAATCTTTATTCTTTAGAACACCAGCGTCTTCCGAGCGGAGGGTCCCACATAGAGGTATTGAAGGGACTTTTCAAACGTCTCTCTGAGATTCGGAATACTCCACTGGAGGTGGAGATTTGTTTGTCTTATTGGTATACTCTGGGATACTGAAAATTGTTATCTCAGGTAGGCTTTCAAATTCTTCCGGCTACAAAATATAAAAATATTAATTTTAATCTTTAATAATCATCAAAACTAATTGATGTTAGACAACAATTTAACAAGTCAAAATGAGAGAAGCGATGTGGTTCAAAACCAATTCAAAGCTTAGGTCAAAATTTTCCTAAAGTTATAAGAAGATTTTCATATTCCTGTCAGTTAAGAATTTGGCAAATAGAAATAAATTATTTATCCTGATTATCCATCTTAAATACTTCCGCAGGGTTATCTCAGATCCAAGTAGACAAATTTTTTCCGCACAGATTTTGAGGTCTTACAAGAAGGCTAACTAAATAAGACTTCGGTCCTGACGAAAATTATGCACCAATGAAAGGACCTTTGGAATACATTTATGGTAAACCCTTTAAAGTGATCCACCTAAAATCAACTCCCCTTTGGAGCGTAATTAAGCTTCTCTGCTTCAACTTAAAGGATAATAATGCCGGCTAAACATACATAGACAATCTCAACGGAGTGCTTCAACAAAGGCACGGCGAGGATTTATGTTCCTCAGTCCTGAGGGAACAAAAGCGAGGCCAAACAAAGTGATAAGTTAAATTGGGGAATTTTTCTTTCAGTCAAAGACATTTAAAAAGGTACTTTAGAATTCAGGGTAACCTCCTTCAGAGTAAAGGATAACAAAGGGCTCGATGAAGGGACTCCTATGTTCGCGGAGTTATCGCAATAAAACAGCTCGCGAAATTAAGATTCATTGGGATACCGGGAGGCCGGCTACGGGGTTTTAATATTCAACTTTGGTCGCTGGTCTAAAGTTCTTCTTGATTTAACAGAAAAAGACAAGAACAAAAAGTGGAATTCATCAGTAGATTTTTTTGTAGGATTTACATAAATTAACTGCTGAAAATATCCCCGAATGATAACAGATTAATTGGGTGATAAAATGTACAGAGTCTGCTGGTGCCGGACGATGCTTTCTGGGTTAATGAATTCCTGAATTCTGCAACTTTGCGATTCCTTTGATTTAATGCTTTTCGTAGATTTGAATAAAGCATTTATCGGTCTTTGCTGCATAGACCCCCCCGCATATAGCAACTGAAAGATTTTCTTAAAAAAGGGCACCTTTTCTCAGCGAAACTCTAAAGAATTTCGAAATCCAGAGGCGGAAAATTTATTTTATTTACCCAATGAAGTTTCTTAATTTTTAAAGGAACGTTAAAGGCGAAAGCTTTTGGGGCTATTTGGGACACTTAATTAATGAATTATTTTTGATTGGTCCAAAATAAAATTATAACGTGGAGAAAAAATAATTGGAGGAAGTTTGAAATAGGTTAGCAGCATGCTTAAAATTAGTGTTTGACGTCCTAAATTATAATTATACTTCTTAATAAATATTAAATTTCCTGATTTAAAATTCCATATTAATCGACTATAGTATGATATTACACATACATATACATATACAATGGATTTGAAAGCTTACCCGTACCGAAATTTTCTGCATATTCCTATAAAGGTTCATTGGAAATTTTATAAAAACGTCGCTTCCTTCCTATAAGTTTTTTTTGAGTTATCGTCAGCGACAAATATGCTTTTATGTGTATGAAAGGATCATCAAAATTCATAAGGTCGCTTCAAACTTAATGTAAATCAAAAGAACATCTGCATTATTTTATTGTACAATGTAAATAAATATACTAAATCTTATTCGAGTGCTTCTTCACATTTTTTGGACCTCTTATCACACGGTCATAGAACGTTCGCATTCAAAATGATTGTTTCTAGTTCTACTCCCAATTCAGAAGATGAAAAGTAAACAATTATTAATTTTTGAATTCACTTTTGGCGATGTAATTTTTCAGGTATACGTGTCAAGGAGATGAGTTTTTAAAAATCTGTGCTGCAATAAGAAAGAAAGATCTTCGCAATCAAACTTATCGCATCATTTAAGGAGCCGCCATCAACTTTGGCTGGTAGTGATGTCGCTTCCTTCAACGTCCTTGTCTTCATTGTTGGCAAACATCCTGCATTGCCATCAGCATCCAAACAACAACAAGGCTTCGCCTTAACATATGCTTAAGAGTTTTTATCGTGCTTCTTAAAAAACTCCTTTTGAGCGGGTAAAAGGATTTTAAATGACTTTATTTGAAATTTCTTATCGGCTATCAAATGATGTCAGGAGGCACATCACCTTGCATCCACCTGCGCGCATCCAGCGCACCCCACCGACGAACCGCGCGGATGTCAATTTGAATATGGGGCGCAAGAATACCGCGATGCTATCTGTAACAGTATCTAAAATCTTTGCTGCTTTAAGTACATGACCTGGATTCGTTATTTATAGGGAAGAAATTTCCTCAGAATAAGGAACTAACTAGAAGACGTCTTGCGCTCACAAGATATCTTTATCTGAGCAGGAAGAGACCTGTGCGCCAATGTACGTCACGTAGACGGAAAATTTTTGTTAGTACCTATATCTTCCTAGGCTGCCCCTAGGCCACAATCCAAATTTATGCACTTTATGCATTTGAACATTTTTAAAGAAGACAACTTGGTCTGAAGCGCCCAATCAAATATGTATATGTGGAAGCCAGCATAAAATGCTAATGAAGCTGCCAAGGCTCCTGGGAAAATTCAAGGCACATCTGGGCGGGCTCCTTGAACAGATTGAATGTAACGAAAACTTGGAGGAATCTTTCTTTTTAACAAATGAACCAATCGATTAAGGCGAGAATATGCGATAAGCCCAGGCACGTTTCGCATTGTTGCACTGTTTCACGGGACAATAAACAATTATGAATGCAAATGGTTATAACGTCGAAGATTCCGGATAGCTATATCAGTTCCTATGATATGAATTTAGCATGTTACTGGTTTAGTTAAAATTCGAAGAATAAGATTTGTGCTTATTTATATACCTACTTCTAACGTAACCTAAAAACTAGACGGGACATTTTTCAAAACCATCGTAAATCTTTGTAGCATCAGAAAGATGCCTTACTTAATTTTGTTAACATTTGAAATCAGCGTTCTCGAACGTCTTCGTATGTGTATCAATATTGCCTTCTTTCTATAAGACAACAAACTAAAATTGGCTTACGATTCTTTCGTCTTATGTTTATTTGATTCTTGGATCAGGTTTGTAGTAAACCAACCAATTCAGGCTTATTCTATATTTTTATTTATTTGATTTTTCAACTTTATGGTATCCTATTAAGATAACGTGAAATTCTGATTTTAAATTTGTTCTGTAAACATACACAAGGCTTCTAAAATTGGATGGACGTTTTTAGTTTAGGAAGTAAGTACCTATTCCTACATTTTTCAACTGGATTAAAAATACCTACTTTAATATTGCGAGGTAATTGTCAGAAAGTTTATTTTAAAAGTGACTATTGAAAACTTGGAATTCCACTGACATGCATTTGGTTTTTTTCTTTGTGAAAAACATACTTTTTTAAATTAGTTATCTTTTTGAACAACAAACTTAACATCGAAAATTTTATTTCTGGAAAAGAAAGCTTAAAAATTAATGTTGGTCAAAAACCTGCAAGCCAGCCATCCTTTGCAAAATAGAATCTCGGTTTGCATTTAATTGACATAAAAGCACTAATTTAAAAGTTAAGTTAGTGGTTTTCCTACGGTATATCTATAAGGTATGTACATATTTGAAAAACAATATTTAACGGACAAATATAATGTAATTTAAAATTACGATATATAATTTATTTGATTATTATTCTATTCAGTTGTTCCCGAGTAGGTACCTATTGCAGCGTTTCTCAGCGTATTTCTGTGCAGACTTTTGGATCTCTCATACAAAAGGTGCTGGAGCGATTTTTCAAGCGTTTCTCATGGGAGACGGAACTTGCCTCTTGGTGAAATATGTATTAGCTGCGTTTTTTCACAATCATATCGGGATCAGATTAGTTAGGAAATTTTTCATTGAATTGCACCTTCAAATCTTGAACCGAACAAATACCTACATATAAATCAATGCAATTTTATTTTACTTTTACGAATTAAAAATGGTTTGATATGAGTAATTGTTCATAAATTTTAATTCAATGCAAAATTTTCTGGTAAATTTGATCCGGAAGAGATTGTGAAAAAAAAAAACAACCCAGGTATTGAAAATTTTGATCCCGGGTTGTTCTTTTCCTCGATTTTTAAAAAGTAGCTTACGATATTTTAATACATAAAAAATTAATTTTATTTGACATTTATATTCCCATTCAATACATTAAATAGATGTAAAATACTCCCGGCGATTATCGTAAGATGTATTACATATATCACGTTTAATTGAGGAGTATGAAAACTTTTAACATTTCATTTGATTCATAAAATGATCCAGGTGCAACTAACACTGTCATTTACCCGTACAACAAAGCACGTCCACCTTTAGCTCACAGGGCAAGTGCCTGGAGTTGAGTATCCCGCGGGATACTTAATTTAATGGTATAACATTTTTGCACCCATTAAGCTTTAATTAAAATCCTTAATTCTCTAAAGAAACTACAACGACGCATTAAAACAGCGCACACAAGTGTTTAATACATTTTCTCTTTACGGATTCTTAGCACTAAAACTAATAGTTATGGCGTGGAGTATCTTAAGCATCCAATTTAGCCCCGTTGTAGTGAAGTTCCCATTGAGTTGTGGAACCCGGTGAGGAAGTGAATGATGCCTTCTCAGCGGAGTACTCTTTCAAGACAGAACTTTTCAAATAAATTTTAGAAGGTGGAAAACTATCTACAAGTAACGTGCATATCTAAAACGTTTTCTGAGGATAAAATAAAAGCTGATCGAAACGTTTGAAAGATGAAAATACGCGGATCTTTCGCCTAAATTGCATTTAATCGTTTTAAATTTCTTGCGGTCAGATTATATTGCCTTTAAATTGAAGAATACGTGAATTTATCCTCACCTGCTTGTTTCTGCAGATGTTAATTCATTAATTACAAATGCCTTCCTTGTGAATTTTTTTTATATACATATGCATATGTTTTTATATTTGCAATTCATGTTATGTTTTGTGAATTAATATTCGTGCGTATGTAACGCATTTTGTTTTAACCTTTGCAGGATGTGTTCCTGCGGCTTGTTGCTGGCGGCGGGACGATGACTACAAAAGGTCATTATCTCATATCTGGTTGTCGCGTCTACTGATTATTAAATATCCTCCGAAAGTCGATGAGCTCTGTTCTCCTCGCACATTGACTTGGAAACAGGACCAGTAGGCATTTTGTTTTTGTGGCCGCAATGAGTCCGGGTTATTTAATTATTTCCCTGATCAGGAGAACTAATATTTAATTAAGAAAGGAAAATGCGTCGGAATTACTGTGACTATGCAAAAGACTTTACGTGAGTTGAAACCCAATTCGGAAAATCACAGCAATGAGCAAACTACCCAGGATTCGGGATATTCTGGATCAGAAGTTGGTAAAGCCCACAACTTCGGGTTGATTCCTGGAAAGGTGGCAATGTAAATTTATACAATATGCGCGGCACCCACTTTTGCCTGAGCGGTGCTATTGAATTTTTATCAGCGCAAATGAGACATTCCTCCGATTTCGGTTTACTTATGAGCTTCGACCGCTGCATATTCAGCAATGATCAGAGACAAACCGAGCGGACCCTTTTCAATCGGCAGGTGAAATGTATCAATTCAGCCCCTTGCTTTCTCTTTTAATTAGGGCGCCGAGGAGCAGGAGGACAGTTTCTTGAGTCGGGCCACATTCATTCGGTCTTTATTGTCTTCAGGAAGCCGACGTGATGCGAATAGTGACAATTTCTGAGGTTGAGTATTCCGTAAAAGTTCCTTAACAAATGTGACATCCTCTTTTAGTTTGAGGGGAAGGGAGGTTGCTGAGCCCCTTAAACGAGAAATGTTTACATTTGCATACGGGGACTGAAAACATCTCAAATATTTACGAACATAAACTTTCCACCCTGTTTTTCGACCCGGGGACTTTTATTATTTTATTGATATTCTCAGCGTGTAAGCTTTTCGGGTGCGGGGAAGATTTGCGAAGTAATTATGCAGCCAGGCAAGTTTTCAAAGTACGTGAATTACGACCCACAAAATTAAGGGTAAATTAAAGGATTATTTTAAAGTTATTTCAAACACAAATTCCGTATTCCGAAGTGGAGATCACACGCTATTTGAATTTTTAATCATTTTCTAAAGAAATTATTTATAAATAAGGAAGGGGACAAATTGAAAGGTGAACAAAACATGTGTTGTTTGTGGTAAATTAGTACTTTTAATAAACAACATAAGAAATGTAGGTAATAAAGATTGCTTAAGCCATTAATAATAAATAAGGTAGGTGCGGGTAATAAGGCCTAGCTAAGGGAGATTTGAAATAAAATAAAAACTATATATCCAAATCAACCAATTTTAATATTTTTTAAATCTATAGAACTATTACAAAAAAATTTAAAAATAAAATGGCAACTTCTGCCGTAAACGAGAACAAAATTAAACATTTTCAAAAACTCGGTCTATAGGCCTTTTTATACTATGGTCGGGTAATAAGGCCTAAGAACTTTAACTTAAATAAACAAACAAAATAGGCATCTTATATTTGGTAATTGAGATCAGTATTCATATATATGCATTAATCATGCATAAAGTCTTAAAAAAGCAACAAATTTCTTTGATTAGCAGCCATTAGGACACTCAAAAGTGTCCGTATCGTCTGCTGACAAACCGACGCACTCCTCGTGGTACCACTTGCCACATTTAGCACATTGCCTCATATCTGCCATCTTATCCTCCTCACAACCATGACAGTACCAACTCACTTGTTTCTGCTTAGTATCACTTCTACCTTTGTTTGACGTCTTTATTATTTTTTTCTCTTCCTTGTTTTTGTCAAAATGGTCTTTGGTGACTGGAGGCCTTAATAACCGCCGACCACGTGTGTAAAGAAAAATAAAAATAAAATTATTCGACCCATCATATTATAATTCAAACTTCTAAGGTCTTAAAAGCATGAAATAATAGAAATATATAATGCAAAATTATACAATTAAATGAAATATTACAAAAAAATATTTACGTTCGTATCGGATGATTTTTTATTATTCGGTGCTGCACAACCGCTCCCCACAATGAATGACACCACATTGGCAACAGCACACAAGCTATCGCGTCGCGACAAGTTTGAGGCGCCATCTGTAGATGTTAGGTACCTACGACTGTGACTTTCGAGTGATTCGAAGCATTTTAAATTGTATTTTTGCTGCTTAGGCCTTATTACCCGACAGGCCTTATTACCCGAACCTACCTTATAATAATATAAATAAAGAAAAGTGTTAAATTTTAAGAGTTAAGAATTTTTTGAATTAATTGTTCTTTAAAGCTTAGATTATTCGTTTTCGGTAAATATGTCATATTGAATTGGATTTAAGGGGTCTATTACGAATTGCGAGTCGAACGTTCGCCGTGGGTCGAACTTATTGGCGAATTAATGCAATCGTCGTATATTACGGGAGACGAACTGACAGTCACTGACAATTCCGACTGAAACTGACAATTTTGTTCGTCTGAGGAATGAGATTTTAGCGAACACTTATTCGAATATTCGTCAATCGTAGGCTCCTCCAAAATACAAAAGTTCGCCTGTATAGTCACCAATTATAATTTTTCGTCTTTTGAGGCGAATAAATAGTTCACGACTCGCTATTCGTAATACCAAATCGTGCGATTCGTAATATTTTATATATGATGTTCTTATTGTCCAGGCTTAGAGTTGATTTTTGTTTGTAAAGGGGTATTTATTTTATGCATTGTGTTGTGTTCTTTATTTTTATTTGTCTATTTAGTCTACAGAGCACAACTCCTAATAGATAATTAAACTTAAAAATAATGTATAAATAAATGCTAAATTTATTCAAATCGTACCTATACATTGTGTTATGAGAAAATAAACCATATAAAAAACGTGTTAAAATAGGATGTAGATTGAATAAAAACAGATCAAAACCTTTTTAAAAATTAAATTAAAATAAAATCTAAAGTAAAGGCGAAATTCAAATCAAACATGAGCAAAGTACGAAATTGGACGAAAATTCGATTTCGCTGATTTCTACGTCAACGTATCTGAGTACCTACTTGTTTTGGAAGGCCTCCGGCCCCACTCTGCTTCTCAAAACGAAATTAGGCAAGGACTCGACAGCCACTTCAAATTTGCGGAAAAGTTTACGCCAGATCAAAGCAATCCAGCCATCCTCGAAGAGAAAGCTTGTTATCCTTATGAACCGGGTAATTTCACCAAATAGAGCTGCTACAGAAGTTTATTCTTTAAAACAGCGCTTCCGCATAATCGCCAAGTCAAGAAGTTGTTTATTAGCGCTGTCGTCTTGTAAGTGGCGCGGTCCGGAGAGCGCTAATAAACAGAGCTCCCCTGATATGAATAAATCAAAAGTAGCGTTTAATAAAGTCTTATATTACGCGCAGCCCGGGTTTAAAGCTGCCATCGATTGGGGCGCACCCAGGGATGAAAGCTTCGAGCATAAATCTGGCATTATCCCCAACATAAATAGCTGCTACATGAGACTTGGAAATAAATTACAAAAGATTTGATTAATCAGCTTTGCCTCAGCGACGTGATTTATAAATTGGAAGCCGCGACAAAGTTTGCTAAATTGGGGAAATTGTTTTTCGAAGGAATCGCAATATTATCGTGTTCGTGGGGCGCGGGTGGGCGGCAACGTTTCGGCTATTTCGGGCGGTTTAATGGTCGCCTGGACACAGAGGATTAGCAATCTTCGCTTTACCATCGGATTGGCTCAAAATTGCGGCTAAATTTGATTTCCCGGTAAAAGCAAATCGCACTGAGAAAAAGGATTTGCTGATTATAACTAATACATTAGTTATTATTAACCAATAATATTAGCTGATTTTCAGCTTACAAATCCTTTCGTTATTTCAACTAACTCAGATTTCTTGAATTTCAAGTTTTATTATCAACAAAAGAATTCGCTAAAAAGAATAAATCGAATTTGCTGAAAGCAAAATAAACATTGATATTTTTAACTAAAGAATTGAGCATTTTTTAAACCCACAAATTGTTCTTTCTACCAATTATTTGCAGAAACCCAACAAATTATATTAGCTATTTCTTATAATAATTTTTGTTGAAATATCAAATATTTTTGTGAAAATTAACTAATAATATATGCTATTTTCGCCACTAAATTTGTTGAAATATTAATTGTTTCGCGCAAAATTATCCACTATTATTTGTCATTTGTATCAATGATATTTGTTCATTTAAAAAATTCCTTTTGGAAAATCACATAAAGGAGCATTTGTTACTGATGCCAAAATATTTGCTGAATTCTAATGTGTATGCCACCATATATATGTACATATATATGTACAGAACATATATGTATGTACATGCATAAGGTGAAAATTAAAATCAACTTGTTGATTAAAGTGTTTTGCGATGTTTTATTTACTTTTACTAACCTTTTGATTTATTATCTTAATCACTTCAAAAACAAATGCGACGAAACTATTAAATGACTATCCCATCTCTTTAATTCATTTTTGTAGGTATTATTGGATTTGAATAAAAAGCAGATTAAGTTATATACATTTTATTTATTTTTGTTGCTCTATGTAAGATATAATATAATACATGTACTTCAGATATGTTTTTGTAACCGTTATACAGTTGTCAATTATTTCACACTTAAGTTATTCAGATTTTTTGTGAATATAATTCAATACGTAAATAAATTTGTATACCTATTAGTAGCAGTTTATTAATTATTAGTACACTTATATTAACGCCAACAATGTTAGCAATAGAATGTATAAGATTTTTAAGATAAGATAGTTCTCAGATACAGTAAGTAAGTAAGATAGTTCTCAGTACAGTAAAAACCTAATCAATTGTTTCATCTGAACATACTCTTTTATTCATTTTATAATAAGTATTTTTATATTAAATTATATTAATTATATTAAATATTAAAAAAATTATATATATATTAATTAATTATATTAAAGATTTTTTGTATCAATTATAATTGAATGGGCTTGTTTTCTATTTAAATTTAAGCTGCCATATAATTTTAAAGAATAATTTTCGATTTCTTTTTTTAAGTAGGATAAAGTTAAGTTTGGTTCGGTATGCAGAGTGGTATTTTCAAATTTAGGTTGTGGTAAGGTATCTGCGCTATTAGAAATTTTATTAGAGATTTTATTAGAAATTTTATTAGAAATTTTATTTCCCAATAGTTGATCAGAACAAACTGAGTTTGCATGTTGTACTTGAATATGCCGTTTGAAAGAGTATATTGATTGGAAATCGCTTGAACAATTCTGAAAATTACATTTAAAATTGGATGTACTCGAAAGTTTATGATATAATTTCAAATGACCAATGTAGGATTCAATATTTTTAAAAGTATATGAGCAGATGAAACAAGAAAACATTTTTTGCCGGGAAAAAGACGCAAACTGTCTGAATATTATATTAATTAAAGATTTTACGATCTTGATTTTAAAATATTATAGTTATAACGGCAATATGATTCAATGATTCAAAATACATCAAGTATATATAATATGTATATTTAAGAATGAAGATTTGTTTTTCATTCAATTTGCACTACTGATCAATTTTGCTTTATTTTCCATTGAATATTTTGCTATGTTTACTTTTTTTTATCAATAATGAATAGCAAACCTATTCTGCTTTAAGATCAGCAAGAAGCGCAGTCAATGCTGAATTGACTTTTCCAGTTACCTTAAAGTTATAAAAGTAATTTTCGAAAAATTGCCACACAAGGCTACATTCTTTTGCGTATTCTAAATTAAATACTTGATGTATTTTGAAAGAAACTGATAATGCTTTGAGAAAAGAAGGAAAAGAATAAGTAATTCCGTTTAAATAACAATAAAATTCTTTCGGATCATCTGGCTCCCCTACTACAATAATGCATGGCTGGAAAGATGCTCCTAAATCCTTGTACTTTTTAGTTTGCCTTTCAATAGACGACGATAGGCAATTGTATGTCTTAAAAGGGGGAAAAAATATATGTATAAAAACTAAAAACTAATAATTAATAATTTAATTGATGGAAATGGTGGAATTACTCACAGTCACATGAAGCGCAAATGAATCCTGTGCGTCTGCAATAGATGGCTTCCAAGAAATTTTCTTATTATTCTTTTTAACCTGGACTAGACGTGGTATCAAAATAGCGTGAAGCAAACGGCACGTCAAGAAATTTCGTCCATCTATAAAATTACAGACATTTAATTATTTCAATATTTATAATATGCTTAACACGTTTTTATACCTTCTGATTTACAATCCTTAAGTGTTTTCAGGAGCTCTTTACTACTCGGATCTTTAATAGTTTTACTGAAAATAGCAAAAATGTTGGTCACAAACTCATTCCATTTTGAGAATAATAAGGAGTCAATCCCCGGATGAAGTGCTTCAAAATCCAATTCAACCTATTGAAAATAAAACAATAATTAATTTTATTTAGTTATTTTTTTTTTATTTGTATATTCACATAAATATAACCGCTAGGAAGTTTGAAGGTTGGCCATTTTTGAAAAATATCGTCACTGGACGACCAAATATCTTTTTTCCGTTTATTGAAAGTTAATTTCCACTTTTCTGTGACAATTTCAGGTGGATCCCGGTTATGTAAAAGCCAGTTATATGCCTCCTCTACATCGTTGTCTTCACCTTTGGTACAAGACAAATATTCAATTAAAAGTCAGAATTATAGGAAAACTTTTTTACCTTGATCGGACTCAAAAATGAAATTGGAAGTAGAAGATGTAGATGTAGAAGGTGACAGTGTTCTTGATTTGTATTTACTTTCTATCAATCCAAGTTTCCTAAACTTCCTGCACCTCGAATAGTATTTATCAATTAATTTCCCTCTAGGAGGTATATTTCCTAATCGGGGTACGTAGTAAACTTCCTATAATTGTTTATTTTCATTACTGAGCCAGTACAAATTATTCAAGATATGTATTTTTCTAAACATTTACAAGCGAACTCATAAGACATAAATAATAACATATTTCAGGTCGGGTTAGCGAACTTCAAAGTTTATTTTTTCCTTTTTAGAGCATTTAAATAAAAGTTTCTTTTAAAAAAATGTTTTTTTTACTATTAATTTTTTCGTTACTGTGAAAAATTTAATAGAACGAACTAGGTTTGTTAAAATGCTATCACTCTTAAGAGCACAAACGCTAATATGACAGAATGAAAATGATAAAATTAAATTTACTTAAAATCAAAGAATTAAAATTGAAATACAAACCTTTTCTTCTGAGGGAAATAAAACCTTAATTTCCTCAACGGCTTGGACGTATGAATTTGGAATCACTTTAATCCCTTCCGAAATCCAGTAGTCTACTATGGTGTTTGCCAAATTTCCTCTTGAAGTGTTAGATAATTTATGAGTGGAATGATATTCAGTTAAGATTGCTCGACCAGCGAATGTTTCCGTTAAAAGTTGCTTTAGATTCTATAATACCAATGTTACTTAAGAAACATTTTGGAATAAGATCTCGAATATCATCTTCACTAATGTTTTTTAAAACATCAATATCTATTCCAAATACTATAATGTAAAAAGAGAAAAACAGCTAAGAAAGTTAAATGTATGATGATTGGAAAAAAAATTAATACATTATTTGTGATCGAAAGTTATGTTCGGAATATGCACTCAAAATTTAAAAAACAAAATTCGAAGCCGTTTGGGAGATCATCAAACTACACACGCGTTTTGCTCGAAATGACCTTTTTTGCTGGCGTCACTGAGATATTTTAAAAAGCAGTTATCCTATCGACTTAAATCTTGTTGCATTATATTCACTA
This sequence comes from Machimus atricapillus, assembly GCA_933228815.1. NCBI lineage: Eukaryota > Metazoa > Arthropoda > Insecta > Diptera > Asilidae > Machimus > Machimus atricapillus. The sequence continues at coordinate 12,043,640 of OW121788.1, forward strand.
ATGTGTTAGCCAGTAGTTTTAATAGAATCTCGGCCTAATATGCACTCCGAACTAAAAAAAATTGTACCGCTAGCTCATAAAATGGCTGTGTAAAAAAATCTTGGAAATTGTTAAAAAGAAAAAAACACGAAAGCGGTAAATGACGGAAACTAATTACATTAGAAATTATTTTAATAATAATTATTTCACGGAAGAAGTACTCACCTTTGAAATCACTAAGAAGATCCAAACATCCCCATTCGCTGAGTAAGTCCTCAATAATTTTGTCTTCAGTCACAACTGAGATAGAATTATCCATTTTTATTTAAAACTTTATTAATTCACAAAATAACACACTTTATGCGCAGACACCATCGCTTACTTTGCACTCGCAACTGCCCAGCACGAAAATCGCAGAACTTATGGCGTATAACTGCGTCAGGAGCGAACTAATACACAGAACAGAACGAACGGATTGCGGTTTTCTATATAGACACGTGTGACGCGCTTGCATCATCAGCGAAAGCACAGCTGTATAATGCATACTGCAGCAGGGTGTTGCCTAATGAGATTTGCTAAAAGAGCAAATTTATTTGATAAAGTAATAAATGATTAAACTTTGTGTTTTTATCAAATCGATTTCAACTATCTTTTCAAAGTAATTGGTTGTTTTCTCAAATGATAATTTGCAAAATTTACTAACTTGGTCCCTGAAAGTGCTAAAGTAGATGATTGAATCAAGAATTGGTGCTTTTTGCAAATTTCTTTTGATAATATTTTGTAAATTTGCACAATTTAAAAGGAACAAATTTCATTTCGCTAAATTAACGAATTAGCACTTCCTTTTCAACTAATTTATCATTTAATGCATTTAATTCATTTGTTAAAAATCCCAAAAATTTATCAACAAATTAGGTTTTGCTCATTTTCCCAAAGTATTTTTCTCAGTGCGGTTGTCTGACGGGAATGGGCGAATGGCACATGGCTGGAATGCGATTTTCGGTAATTGTAGTCATCCTACTTTAATTGATTTTAATGGGACAAAATGTAGAGATTTGTTCAGAATTCACAATGCCACTGTTCATGAAAGCAAGTGTGCGGAACAATGCGAAATTCCGGGGGATGCCGGATGTTGGATGCACCATCTGAACGAGGGCGAACTGCCGGCAGCTAGCAGCAGGAGGGATCTTGACGTTAGTTTACTTTACGCCAGAATTTACCTTAAGCAAAATTCATGTTTCGACAAAGTTTCCCTCGCTAGCAACTTTCCGTCTGTCTCGGTGTATGTCTGCATGCTCCTAATGAAAATTAATGTTAATTTGTTTAAAACTAATTAAATGTCGGGAAATTTTTAAATAACTATGAATCTCCGAGTCTTATGCAGCAGAATTTGAGCAAATTTAGAGTTGCCGGGAGACCAAAAGACGGTTTGTAAGTTCTGCACATTGGGGGAGGGCTTGGCTACGACACATCGCACACTTTAGACAAACGGGCACAGAATAATGTGAACAGACACACGAGGACCAAATTCTGCAGCACCACAATTTTGAACTAATTCCCGGAAAGTATCTAGTTAAATTCGGTTAAAATTGTCACATTCAGACACACAGGTTCAATACAGAGGCATTTGTTAAGCTCACATGGAATTGGTTTAGAGCAGGTATAATTTATTCTTGGAACTTTACAGTAGATCACCTTAAATAGAGTTTACACAGCTAATTCTTTTTACTATGAATAACCTATTATAGCTACGGGCTTTTTCTACCAAAATAATTAACTAACAAAAAGTGATAAGAACCTTAGAATCTTATTAAAATAATTAGTAGTAAAACTTACATATAAGAAAAGCAATTGTAGTAGATAGGTACATCGATGGAATCGATTAAAATATAACATAAAAAGAAGAATAAACGATAGATACTATAACACATTAGAAAATACATATGCAAAAAACGTTATAATAATTAAACAAACTATGCATCTAATCATTTTTAAAATAAATTAAAAGCTTTCTAGTGTGATAGTTTTTGAATCGACGGAAACAAGAACCAAAGCAATCGATCAAGAATTGCATCTTGCAACGGGCTATTACACGTATAAACGTACAAAGCAACTGATGGAGGCGTTTAATGATTTTCAACGACAAATTTAGGCCTTTTTAGAAATCACAGGATTAATCAACCATTCTTATCAATGGTTTCATCATCATTTATAAAACTTTAAATTTGAAAAATTGGCAGTTTAACTAATTTAGTAAAACTAGTTCTAAAGGTCTTAAACAGTCGAATATTAGTAAATATGCAGGGTCTAATTGCGGAGTCTAATCAGAAGGGGAGCATGCGGGTGAGTTGGGGAAGGTTCGCGAGCACAGGTAAAACAGCATCGGTGGTCTGGCAGTGAAACAATGCAAAACGACTGCAGAGGACTAAGTCAACGCCATAGAGAATTTTTAGAAGGGCTCTGTTTTGCAGTGCTGCTTTGATAACTGAACTGAACCAGACGACAAATTCCACAAAGAATTCCTCTATGGAACTTTTGAATCCGGGGCTTATCGCGAAGTGCAATTTTTACATTTAAGCGCGGCGGCGAAAGCGTCCACCGAGCACAATTCACTCACTCAGCTATAAATTTTATTGAAAAGTTTTCACAATTTTATTCAGAGCTGAATCGAACTTTTTGGGTGGCTATAATTTACCGCGGAAAATATTTGGCTCCGTGACATGTGTACCATTCGGCTTTTAGCGAAATGGACTTTCGGCATAAAATGCAAAACTTTTATTGAGTTTGTTTTTGACGCCAGGATTATGTATGTCCCTGTCATCCATAATTAAAACCGACGATCCGGGCCGCACCAGTTCAATAATTGATGAGGTTCGGGTTCATTGAGGTGGAAAATTTGGAGCATTGAAAAAGTGCACTCGCCGCCGGAGCCCTGGAACTTTGCTGGTGGGGCGCCCTATAGCACTCCTTTAGCAGAGTCACTCCTGTGCGAGCACAGAAAAAAAAATTTGTACGAAATGGAAAGCTCTTGAAATTTTTCTTTTTTTTTGGTTTTTTGGGCGTTTTTCTCGTCTTATCTCCTTGCATGAGCCATTGCCTTAGGGACAGGATTCATTAAGATTCCGGGAACATATTAAGAATCCCGTTCGCAGAAAGGAGCGGGAAGTCATTACTAACATGGGGATTTTGTGTACTTCAGACGAGGTGATTGTCCTGCCAAAAGCCTCTGAAATGTGAGGCGTATCCTTGACGGATTTCGACAACTAAAAAGTAGTCATGGGCTCTGGATTCTTTTTGGGCCTTTTTGGAATTTCAACTTTTCTCCAACCCGAAAGTTCTTGGCAGTCACAGGAAAGATTTATTATGGGAAAGGCTTCAACCTGCAGGCAGGATGTGAAATTAAAGCGTAAGATAAGGGTGGAAGTTTGGAAACAAAAAGCGGTGACTTTTAATTAAGACAAGGGAAGAACATAGCCCACCAGGGGGAGTTTGGGCTTTAATTACAGGACTTAGTAAGACCGCTGCCGCCCACTCCTCTCCCGTGTCCCCAACGTTCTATGTCATCAGTTATCTTTTATCGAATGGGGCAATTTCTGGGTGTGGTACTGGCAAATTCAAACTTAATTAAGGAATACATTTGTAAACATGAATTTATCTTGGGTGCGATTTGGCCTATGCTCTGCGGTTCCCAGAAAGACGTTTTCATTGTATGGCCCCAACGATTTTCTGGTGCTATACCAGCCGCAGAGATGTTTTCTTTGTCTCATCTAAAAAGAAAAACTCACGAAATGTACGAGATAAAATTTATGAAAGCATAAATTGCACCTGCGAAACTTAAACATGGCTTAAGGTGCAAAATAAATTGAGACAGCAGCACGTAAACAACAGTTGGGGACTTGTGGTGAATTCTCCAGTCACTTTATGGTTCCGCTGATGACGTTTTCTTGTTAATTGTCTTAAGTTTTGCAGGGACGCTGTATCGTTTACCAAAATTTATACCCTTTGAGAGTTATTTCATTTTCAGGGCGTAGGCAATGAAGACAATTTTGACTTTGAGAAGGGAGAAATCGCTTAAATATTAATTATACCGCAATATTACTCGGTAAGTGCTCGGCATGTTCTGAGTTTTATCAAGAGACTGTATCGCCAGAACGCGTATTTCTTAAGTTTTTCAATTTTTTTAAATTCTTAATGGGCCGGGTACCCATGAGAATGGTTTTATTTCGATGTCGCAAGCTCTGTTCTGTACCCAAACTTAACGGAAATACGTACAACGAAACTTTGTAAACTTTTCATTTGTAAGAAAATATGTACATATATTAAATGTTTAATGAAACTCTTATTTATTCATTTATTCCTAATGAGCACACAATTACTTCAAATCTAGACACAATATAATAAATACAGTATGAAAATACAAATTGTATATTCAATAGCATATTTGCCGATAAAATATGACCAGTAAAGATAAGAAAATGAGGAGTAAAAATGTCTTAAAATGAGCAGTTAAAAAAACAGTTGAATGAGTTAGGATGTAAACCTAACGCTAGTCATTCACAGGTTGATGTTATTGCGACGTTTTGAGTAGTTATACTGCGTGTAACAACATACGATCGGAATAGTGTAATATCTCGAGAAATAGGTACCGATTGGATCGCAAAAACAAAAAACACCTGTTTAATATTTTTGAAAAGCTATCCAATGATACAAAACCCGACCGCCCATCCATATTCCCTGGGGCTGGGGTGGGGGTAACTTTAAAATTTTTTATTGCAAATTCCGACTCTGCGGGAACATGAGTATTTTATCTGAAACATTTCTCTCAATGCCCGCATATTTAAAAATCTACTCAAATAATTACTTCCCAAGTAAAAGTTTGTAATAAGTAGTGAAATATCGGCGTCGTCTAATATTTAATTTATGTAGGATTTTAAGTGGTAATTCTTAAAAACCTTTCACCTAATATATTTAGTTCTTCATCTAAACAGTCAAAATTTTCAAAAGCGTCAAACAAAATTAGTCTATTGCATATTACCAAAGACTATAAAGACCTGTTTATACATTTCTTGATACTATACCTACTGAATGCATATCATTTGGTTCGTGGTTACACAACCATCAAAAGGAACAGAACATAATGTATATGTATAGGTACCCACATATGGTTTCAATAATTCCTATAACTACCGCGAACAAAATAATTTAAGTTTCGGTCAAATGCATACAATTTCACATTATGCTGTACGGAGAACAATTTGTAGTCCTCTCTCTATTTTAGCACCAAAGTTAGACTAAGTTATTAAATAACTACACAATGGGAAGTCAGTAGCTTAATTGAACTTATTTTCCCAAAATCTCACTTAGCATTATGACGGCATCGCATGGGTTGAAACACATCGTATACTAAACCTCATCTTCACTCCCCGTCATATCCGTTGAATTAGCAATTATTAATTTACGAGCTATAAATATCAAAAGATTTGTCGGGTCGATGTCGTCTGCACTGTAGGACTGATAATTGTTCATGCCCATTAAATCTCTTACAACCTTTCGCCATTCTTATCAGAGGGGGATTCTCAGGGACGTGATAGAGATGAACATATGCAATCCACGATTATATCTTGATGAGAAATTAATTTGTCCAAATTCCAGTCCCCAAGAATTTCCCTTTTAGCCGTCAGTTGGGAGCAAGCTAAAGGGCGCAAGAAGGGCAGTCCGCCAGCCAGCAACCATCGAGTCATCCAGCTCCCGTAGAGAGGAGATTCAGGCAGTTCTTGAAGCTACATAAGTCATTAATCAAGTCGACAATACATGATTAAATGGTTGTCATTGTAAGCATCAGCACGAAGTCGGATTCTTGCTCTACATCGAGTTTATTTTCGTATTTCTCATCTTGGAGGAATTGCAAGGGCATGTGGTGACGGGGTTTCAATATACTAACAGAGCTGTCACACAAGATTTCGCGCTGACACAAATCAGAGCAGTTGCCGGGGATGGGTTCCTCCATCTTTTGACAGATATATCCTCGGAGATCAGGTAAGAGATGAAAGATACGATATCCAAGATGATTTACTATACAGTCGCAATCCGGGCGCGTTCTAATGCGTGCAAGGACTTCTAAAAATATAATGAGAAATTTCGAATGAAATTAACAATGGGTTACGCTCGACGAGGCTTTTCTCTTTAGGACGAAATATAGAACCTGGTCATGTGGTAACTGATTTTATCAGATTGTTTGTATTTTAGAATAGGTACAGATTGTCGGAAGAAAGTCTAGAGCTATGTATTTTGCTAATGAACAATTCACTCAAAAAGAAATCAGATCACCTTATGATTAATTTTGAATTCTCCTCATCAAGAGTGGTGTTTTTCTGTAGTTTTTCAGTTTTTTTTACACGTCTATTATTCACAACCTCCAGGTTACCTTCAGTTCATTTTCCGACGGCCCTTAAACACAGATAAAAGTGGTAAATTGTTACCACTGACTGTTTTCATTTTCATTTCTTCACCTGGGATTTCTAAATATCATAGCGAAAAATATTCAAAGTCCAAAAGCTGGAAAAGTTCTTTTTGACGAGTATGTTGCTAACTGATCTATGCTGTCTATGCTAATATAAAATTTTCAGTCTCTATGTCGCTTTTCCGACTAAAAAAAAATATTTCCTTCTCACTACAGTTTGTTTCATCATAACATAGTGGTCACTTTTCAATAATAAATAACTTATTTAAATTAAGTTTAAAATTAAGTTTTCAGATTCTATTCCGTTTCTTTTCAATATTTTTTTTTACACGGGTTGCAACATTTTTTAATGGCGGTAGTAACATTATTTCATTTTTAATTTTGTCCAGGTGTGAGACGTTGTGCCGCACACTCTATTTATCAGTATCTGTAAATTAACGTCCAATGGGCCACATGGTCTAAGTACAGGGTTATCACGCCCGCCTCCTGAAATCTACATCTGTAAATTATATGATGATCTTTCAAATCTCAATGGCCTTACATACTCTTTATAGTCATCATCTTACAACATTATTGCATCGAAAAACCTATGAGAAACTCCGCAAAAATTACATACATATCTAGGTATTTCAGGTAAACAAAAAATTAACGATTGTGCATAATTAGGGCACAAAAGAAATTCGCGGTGCCTCTACACAGCCAAAACAACTTTCGCAAAGATCTAATCGGCAGTCGATTCGATTATTCTCCACTTCGTAGGAAAAAACAAGCAAAAGTGAACGGAATTGCTCACAATCTTGATGCTCGTGGGACTTTAGGTTTTAGTGTTGCTGCTCGTTGCTTGAAGCCAGGTAGGCCATTCTGAATTGAATGAAAGAGGTTGGCTCCGCACGAGATACGCACTTAATGACAATTGCAGGGAACGGAATTACCAATGGTTTGCAATATTTACAGTCTATTTTGAAGGAGTTTCCACAGGTAATTGGCCCTAACTCTCTACTCAGAATGCGAGTAATGGCATTCATGAGAAAATTGGAAAAATAAATTTTCCTATACATTTTCTTCCCAAAACTCAATGATTTAAAAAAGGCTCAATATTTTTTTACTGAGACAATACAAATTTCGATTTACGGTTCCGATTTGGTGTCCATTTTGACTTTTGAACCTTGTTAAAATAAACATACGTAAGTATAATCAAATAAGTGACAATTTATATTAAATAAGAATAATATTTTGACTTTGTTTGAAAACTGCAGTTCCAATTATGTCTGTAATTAATTTGCCTTACGATGATAACTTGGCAATTTATTTTGAAAATGCAATCTTCGTAATTAATTGGTTGTAGTGTCGCCATTAGTAAATGCCAATTTCAAAAATTTGAATACATTAATGGAATCAGAACACATGAAAATGTAAGATCAGAATTTTTATATATCTACCTAATTTTAACCCATATAGGTAAACCTAAAAATAGAAAAATTTAAATTGCAATTCAAGCGATTTTGGTGGTGAAAAGGGTCATGATCTACCACTATATTGAACAGACTCTAAGACCTGCAGGTAAATTTGGAATTTTTTTTTAAAGTTTTGAATTGTATAAAAATAAATAAAAAGACCGTGTTTAAGAAGGGCTTGTATATTTAAATGAACTTGAAATAAAAAATTCTAGCTTCAGGTATTTCGGATAATCTTTATCGTAATTTTGGTATTTTAAGTAATCTTTATTGACACTTCGAAATCGGTGCGATTCCGTGGCGTCACGGCATTGTTGATTTCGATAAAAACATTATTTTTCATGACAATGTTACTCAGCAGGTTTTTTTACTTTAAAACTCGATATCACAAACCTACAGTATACCTACCTACTAATTTCTGCTTCATTCAAAACAGTGAAGTGATTAACTGGATGGTCACCTTAAGTTAATTTCATGATAATTAATTAAATAGAGTTATGTACATTTTATATGTGTATGTATTGTACATAGTCTGCCTCGGTCCTGGGACCTACATGACTGTTACAATTTTAACGGGAATGTCGACGGTTTGCGAAATGTCTTTTATCTGGCAATATTGTTTCCTTTAAAAATTATCCTTTACGCGTGTACAGTCTACATTCAAACAAGTCCTTCCTTAAGGACACCGAATTCAGAAAAAGATCCTCATGTTTAAGATGTTTTGGGTTTAGTTGTTGCCAGGATCTGCATATAAATTTCTGTGGTGCTATTGATAATAATTTGCCTAAGAATTTCTAGGAAAAAAAATCTCAACCAGGCAGATGCACGTTTTAGGGGTATGGGAATGGTCGGTGCCCGCAGGAATTACGCCCGAATTCTGCAAGAGAGAAAGGACTTTTTCTCTTCGCTGTATCCCTGTTGCTCTTTTTGTGGGTCTACGCATATGAAAGAGAACTGGGTTTCAGGATATTAAACGTGATAAACCCACACAAGTTCTGGTCCTGAACGATTTTTTTTTACAATTCCTCCAATACATGCATCTGTATCCTTGCGTGTCCTAGGGGCGCTGACACGCGATTCGGTTCCTGTGTTTGTTGGAATGCAATTTCAATTTCACGTACGTACATTGTTCCCGTAAGGCCGTAAAGCGGCAAGATCTCGCGCAGCCGCCCTCTTCCCAGATCTCAGAACCTGGAGAAAATTTTTCATGGAACCGGTTCCCTTTCGAGCAGATCCAGCCAGCGATAGCGTGCTTCGGAGCCCGAGACCCGAGTGCGGCGTGACATGAGCACAAACAGCCAGAGGGAGACGCTGCGAGACAGCGAGGCCGCGACTTGCACAGTGCTTTGGTGGACGACGATGGTACTCCGACTCCGCTGGTACTTGCTCCATCCAGCCGAAGTAGTTTAGTTTACGTCGACTTCGGAGCGAGTGTATCTTAAAGGCGGTGTTTGTCTTGTCGGGGGAATCGCCTGCGTTCACCTCTGCTGGTTTCCTTGGGTCTCGAGAAAAATGAAAGCTCTGCAAATTTAACAAGTTTATTTTAAAGACAGTAGAGTCTGGTGCACCATAGCCTTTAATATCCGGCGATTAACGGTCGAGACACCGCGGACAGACAGACGGTGGTGGACGGCGAGGTCGCGGAATTTTTTTTTTCAAATTGTTATTTTTGTTTTTTGCGTGCAATTAATATATCTGTTCGGATTCGCGTCGCGAGGCCCCTGCTGGCTACTAGAAAAAATAACCTCAACATCCAATAAAAGAAGAGGGCCGACAAAAGTGGTCCCGGTCCGGTGAGGTGGAGGCTTAAGGCCTGTGTTCATATATAAAATAAAAGTGTAATAAGATATTTTTTTGTGCGAAATTAAAAGTTTAGATAGAAGCGAGTGGGTAGTGCTTTAAGTGATTATCAAGTAGTGGACGCCGGTCTGCCTCGCACCAAAGGGATTACATCTCGTTCGGACAGCAGGGAGCAGCCAGCCACCTGAAATCGTAAGAATTTGCTTTTTGTATTGAACCTTTAAAAATTCTACCTCCTTGCCGACTATCCTTACCTCAGTCGACCCTACCGAGTTGATTGACACCGACACTGAAACTCGGTCTGCTCCTCTGACTAGACAGACACCGAACCTTGCCACTAATTAACTCAGGAGTTACAGAGAGCTTTCCGCAATTTCTGCAGTGTTTAATCCGGGCCGTGGAAGGCATTTTCTCGCATTGTGATAATATTTCGCCCTTAGAAAGTACATAAACAACATATGCCGCCGTTGCAGGCACTCACACAGGCAAGCCGGTGCATCGCACCGGTGAATGCACATGTCATCATAGCAGCACAAGCCACCTTCTTCTTACCTTGCAAAGTCTTGCTTTTGCTGTTCTCAGGAAGAAAATTCCCCAAACACAGTTCACCGCCAGTATGCAGCGGTGCGGACAGGGCTCCGGTGCAGCGTACAATTTGAAAGGCATAGAAAGAATACTCGCACAAAAAAAAAAAAACAAATATTCATATATAACTACATATATATAATAAAAAATAAAAAAAAGCGATTTTGTTGCTTTTGGTGCGCTCTGCCGATGCCGTGGTTGGTCCATGAACATAATCTCAACAAGTTTTCAGAATGCATCTTCGCTCCTGCCGCGCAATGGTCCAACTCGCGGATGCTGTACTGCGCTGCCTACCTTCGTTGCGACGACGACAATCATCTCGGTGCACTTTGCGGCACCCATATACCCGTCGCCGTAGGACCACTCTTGTTTAATGCATCCAAGTCATGATACTTCTTGCAGGCCTCATACCTGTAGTCTTGCATCTTTATAGGTACCTACATCTTTATATAAAACTCCTCGAAGCTTTTGTTACATTTAACTGTTAATGCGACCAGATAATTGGAATAAAGGCAAGGTAAATTTTTTTGCAGACTCTGCTAACCGCCAGGTTGCTTGCCTTGCCTGTCCCTGTCCCTGTCCCTGTCCGACTTCGGCTCCGACGACGACGTCGACGTCTTGTAGCCCTAGAGTTCCGGAGACAGGTCTCAGGTCAGTGTCTCTTCCAAGTGGGCAACTCTCCTCGCCTTTGGGAATTTCAACGTAAGATTAGGTCTTTGTTTCGCGTGCACCAACGAACCATATTTTATATATATGTAACGTATCTACATGGGACGCTCCTTCGTGCAGATTCCCTGTGAATTGCGCGATTAATTCCAGAATTTAATTACTTCCCCAAATTACGTATTCCACCTCTTTAGGAAACGAGGGCGAGGACCCTGCCAGACAAGTCTCAGCGTAATTACAGAACTGGCACTGTCTGTGAAAACCAAATCACTGATTAATTCTCACACCTCCTTGGCACCTATGTATGATGGGATAATATATCATCCTTTTACGATAAAGATGCATTGGGGATCTTCCTTAAAGGGACGCTCCCGAAGAAACAGGTATTTCGCTTTTCATTCCTTTGGATAAAGTATTTCAAAATGAGTACATAGACATGAAACTTCTAAAGCAAACCTGGGAATTTAGAAGATTTCAATTTGTAAGTAATATTTATGTTATAAAAGGCTGTTGAAACTAATTATTCGAGAAATTTCTTCTTGATTTATCGCAAATTATCTACATACATATGTATATGTATATTACATCAGTTAAGAAATATAGTTACCTAGTAGGAAGTAGTGCAAGCGGTTATGTGGTAATCAGAGAATTCATGTACATATATACATACATCTTTTGTATATGTAGGATATCTTCGCATAAATAAATAATGGATTTTGTTATTGCTGACATAAGCTATTGACATTACAAATCTACATTACTCATTCGCTTCGGTAATGATTGCATTTTCTACTGGGTAAAGTCAAATAAAAATCAAATAGAATTTACACATTTTGTTTGTAGATTATAAATTTCTTATTTTTCGAAAACTCGTTAATTTCAAATTTTTAGTGTGCAAGATTTGAAAAAACCAAAGACCAAACCATATTTTGTAAAGAAGGAAAGCTATAAAAAAAATAGGTAACGAGAACGATTTCTGGTCTATCAATCACAATGATTTATTTTGTAGTCACGCACGCCGACTAGCTGGGAAAAATTGGTATACATAACTATTTCATTTCATTTCATTTCATTTTCTTTTTCATTTTACTATCAATTTACGATGGCTTAGTTACTAATGATATCAGCATTTTACAAGTTTTAAAAATTTTAACTTGTATAATATTTATGTAAATATTTTCTTAAGGACATAACTTGCCAGAGATTAGTATTCTTCACTTAGTAAATATATTATGTTATATATACTTTCTGTTTTTAGAGAAAGATAAGTAGGTAGGTACTTAAACTTAATAGCTTTTTTCTGAATTATATTAATTAAAATTGTTTTAAAATGTATTTTTGTTCAAGCCGTTATTAGCGTTTATCAGTTTTAATGGCATAAATTACATTAGAAAAATATATGTATGGTTTTAAGAATTTTTAATGAGACAATAATTATTTAAGAAAATATTATGGAGTTTTTTTGATTATTTTTCAAAAACTAAATATAAAAATGGTATAATGGATATTACATAGTATATGCATTCAATTTTCAATAATTAAGTAACACCTTTAAATTTTCAATAAAAATATAAAGATAAAGATTTCGTAACTCTCGTTCCATCCTCCAGATGGCGTGCCATAAACACCCACATGAAACGGCCGTGCTCCTTAAATCGCATCTGTTAGGGATCCACCAGCACCTGTCCATTCCCATTCCATCCATCAAGGAATGAAATATTGACAGCAGTCCTGCAAATTCGAACATATTTGCACGAGTTGCCGGTATTTAAATTTCATGGGATAACTCGCAGAATGAAAAGGTATTCAGTCCCCTGGACTGATCAGTTAAAATTCGACGATTTTACTCAAACATCCCGAAATTGCCCGGAGTAAATGCGGGCGGGAGTGGTTCACGGCGTAAAACGTAGCAAGGAAAAATTCGCTCATTTATTACTTCACTCGGCTTAAAATCAATATACAGGTAGTCCTTTCCTAGAGTCAATTCCCCGAATGCCCTCAAAAACTTTTGGATATGTCGCAGGTTTCGTGTGTGAATTTATTATTTGTTGAAGTTGCACAAAAGTTTTGGTCTGTTTTTACTCAGGTGGGCAATTCTGGTAACAGGAGGATACCAGGACGGGCCAAGGTGGTGACACCGTAAAAACTCGTAAATTACCTTTCTTGTGGTTTCACTTATTCGAAGCAGACTTCCCGCCGTTTGGAGTTGGTTCAGCGGGCTTTGTGGAGCTGCTTTCATGTGGATTACAGGTGACTATTTCGGTAGTTTCTATAGAAGTAGCTATGTCTTCAAAACTTTTTTTGGGGCAGTAAAATACCAGCGAAGTGTATAAATACTGAATTAAAGAGCAAATGGATGCGGTACCTATCTAAACCTTTTACTAAACTTACAATGAGGTAAAAGATAGCCATGCGCGCTAAGAAGCAAAAGTAAAATAAAATTGAAATGAGAAGGAAATACTGCAGTACCGATTGATTTAAGGCGATCTCAATGAAAAGTTAAGTCCATTTTTTAAAATATCAAAGAAGACCGTATAGATAGTAATTATTCGGCTTTTGTAAATTTTATCCAAATAAAAGTTTGCACACATTTGAATGAATAATTTTATAAGAAAATTAAAGCTCTTCTAAAATAAAACCCTTTAGCCAATATTTACAACTTTGAGTTCTGCGCGAAATACTTACATTGATGAAGTTTCAAACAATTTATATTGGAAGGTTTCCCCACACTCTAAACGATTTTTCCTTACCTCCAGCATTTTGGGATACCTTTGGGAACTCTATCAAAATTTTCGCAATGTTTTCACTAAGGAAGAAATTGAATTTGAGGTCTTCGCACGAATTTTTATTTTTAAAATAAACTAAGCATAAATAGAATTTGCGGTCTCCTGACGGAATTTAATGAAATTTTGTGTAAAATCTCTATTTAGGGCCAAAAGTGATGGACATATGGGCATGTTAAAAAAATGTCGGTCGCTTATACAATTTTCTAAGATAATTAACTTTAAAATTCTCTAAAGTGAAAATTATCCTTAGGACTTTGTCTTCTGAAATGACAAAATGAAGAAATCTGAAGTTTTCTTTCAAGATCTTTCAAATATGGTTTGTTTAAAAAGGGTGCAAATACCTTAAGCGCAATGTTATCTTAATAGAATAGTAGATCCTAATTTGAATTAAGTCTCCAATAATATATTCAAGTCAGGGTTACAGGCTGGCCATGACAAAAGATTAATGTTATGATCACTAAAACAAGCCATTGTATTGCGAAAAACGTGCTGTCATATGTATGTACATATGTACTATATACAAAGTGAACGAGAGAGCAGTTCTCACAAAATATTGATTGATTTGATAGTATTTATTACTACATGTAGGTACTTAATAAATTTTTTTTTTTTTTAATTAAACGCTGAAGATAATGCTATAATTCAAAATAATCGTAGAAAACAATTTTGTATTTAAATTATATTTAGTTTAGTTACATGTTGGGTCTAAGCTAGCAGTTAGGATATGAGATATGCTTTCATTTTAAAACAACTAAGTCCATCTTAATTAAATAAAAATTATATCATCTGCAGGTTTACATTAACATTAGTGATAAGAATTTCAGGAAGCTTGTTCTTATTAAATTTTTATTAACAGTATTGCGGTAAAATTGTTAAGTTTTCATCTTAAAAATTAAAAGCAAGCTACTTATCTGAGGAGGATAGAGCTTGAGGCTATAAATCCAGTGAAAGAAATAAAACATGATGCAGTATAAACTGGGTTCTGAGGATCCAATTCGATTGCGATGAATTATATCAAAAGAAAGTCAAATATGCACTTTGTTTTACTACCGTTACTCCTGCAGGTTCTTCTTGGCAATTAAAACACATTAATTAGACTCCGCAGCTCGCCAAAACTCAACGAAGTCTCTGGTAATAAACTAGCTAACTTTATAGAGTTCTCTGAAGAAATTGTTTTTCCTGAGAGCTGACATTCAAACAATGTAACTAACTCTGTGAATTGTGCAAATCTTTACCATTTGCCTCTTTTTCCTAAAAGATACTCGTGTATTTATGAAAGGATGCTAAAACTTCTTCAAGTATGTCAAACAGTGGTTCACTCATTATACTATAATTAAACAAAGACTTGCTTTGCCTTTT
Source organism: Machimus atricapillus (assembly GCA_933228815.1). NCBI lineage: Eukaryota > Metazoa > Arthropoda > Insecta > Diptera > Asilidae > Machimus > Machimus atricapillus. Next base: position 12,058,729 of record OW121788.1, read on the forward strand.
TTGTGTCACTGCAACATGTCCTGAATGTAAGCCACCTTGGCATGCATTTAATTGTTTTAAACGTTACGAGCTGGCTTTACTAATGTCATTTTGAGAAGAGATGTTCACTTCGAACGTAGTTTACTTTACTACAAACTGTGTCAAATTCCTAAACTTTCTTTTATTACATTTTAATGAAACATACTGAGAACGCAAGCGGTTTTTTTGTTTTTATTTTCTAGAAATTGTAGTATATTTCGTTTATTGTTTTCAAGATTACATTATGTACATAAAAATATTTATGTGGAAATTAAAACAGTGGAAGAACAAACAACAACAACCACCACGCGCATTTGAGCATATTGAAATAAATTAAATTTCGCGTTAAATTTATAAAGGTATTAAAAGCTTTATCGAAATTTAGTATCAACGTAACGTAAATTTACTTAGAACGAAATCGAGGTGTTTAGTACCATTTTAATCCCAATTAAGTACTTGAAATAAAATGGCAATTCGAATCATTTACGTTCGACATCAGTTTGTGCATTAAAAATACCAAGAACTCTTCAGAAGAAAACAAAAGCTCGCTTTTTAAAATTTATTGCGCACAACTTTGAATTAAAATTGACTTCATTTTTATGAAAAAACCTTACTTAAGTTGTTGTAATTCGTAATAAAATTACAGGGTTGTGACGTAACAATTAAAATGGGTACATTCCGGAATTTAATATTTTTCAACTCTTTGTTGTTTTTGGTTCAAAATAATTGAGGAATTTTACAATGTCAATTTTTGCGGCGCGGCGGCGCGGCGTTTAGAAGTTAGTGTAAATATCATGCATTAATATGTAAAATTGTTAATCAAGAATGCAAATATTCACTAGGTGTTTTGCACGCAAGACTTTTAAAAATACTTTTCAATTAAGTACAGGATTTTGTAAAAGAGTAAAATTATACAGTAGGAATGTGCTTAAATTCCTCTACACACACATATTGAACCATATTTTCACTGCTAAATGTACAAATAAATAATGAAATATTTAATAAATAAAATAATAATTTATTCCAATAATAACAATAAGTGCGAACTATAAGCAACTTTTTCCAATTTAACTATCAAGTATTGCGAGATATGGTTCTCGTATGACGAAATAACGAAAAGTGTTAAATGTTTATCATACAAAATTTTTAAATTGATAATTTTCCATTATATGTATACATAGGTGAACGAACTTTTAACAATTTTTTTTTTTTTTAAATGAAATATTTATTTTTACTGACAAATTGAAAATTAATATCTGTAGGTACTATATATTTTATACATGTATGCCATAAAGAGCTTTCTGACGAGTATTTGTAAATTCCTCACGGCATGCTTTATTTGTACAAGAAAGTAAAGATATGTATGTATATCCTTGTTCGCTCGTTAATTTATCTTCAGTACTGCAGTCAGAGTTATTTTATAGTATATACAATTACAATCTTATTCTCAACCTTGCATTAATGGAAAAAGTTAAACAAGTTACCAAATCTTTTAAAGACTCTTAAATAATTTTATTATCATCACCTTGTACGTTTGTGAATTTATAGCTTATTTCTATATTTCCTGAGTAACTTCAAACTTGGAAGATGAATTTTATAGAGTTCTCAAAATGTGGGATCTTATGGCGAAACTTCTCCCGTAGAATCATCCTACTACTGCAGCTAGCACCTTACAGAGTGACGTAAATTGTTCAAGTGTAACTTTCGCGAAGCAACACACCTAATAAGCCTTGGAGCTTGCCATAAAGCCAATTGAATCCAAAGCGCTAAGGGTTACGCTGTAACCCGAAACTAACTAACATTTAGTGAAGGAGCACTTTTATTAGTAATATTGTCGCATCAGCCAAGTTTCTTGGCTATTTCTAAGAAGTGGTGCTAACACTAAAACTGCAAGGGTTCCCTGGCCACATCCTGCAGTGCGGGTGGGATCCTCAATGAAATCACCTCCTGTGGGACTATCTCCTGAGCAAGTTTTATGCCATTCCTACGGGAGATGCTTTCGGTGGCAATTTTAAGTGCGTTCACTTGCTGCGTGCAACGATGTTCCTTCTAGAAATGTTCAGAGTCTTATCGAACTTTTTTATTTGACTTCTTTAGCCATTAAAGATTTATATGAGTAACGGCATCTTGGAAATTGAATCGTTTTTCCAATTTCTATATGTGGTTTGATTTCCCTTCTTGGTTCGAAAAGTCGCACAAACTTTAATTGTGCGGAGCCAGAACCACTCCAGCTGCGGTCACCGGCCAGAGAGCCATTCGAAAGCAATAAATTGCATTCCATTAAAAAGTTTTTATCAGCGGTGGTCTGGACTGGTGGAGCGCAGCACGGTAGTGTTTATCTAAAACCAATAGCCAGTCCTGCCGCCGCAAAAGATACTCTGCTCATCTGAAAAAGATGCAAAATTACGAGTCCACAACGACTTGTCATGAACTATTTATCGGTAGGTTATCAGCTCGGTTAATGGGGAGTTTGTTGGCTCATTTTGTTGGTCCATTGCTCGGTCGAGAGATGCTGCGGCGGAGGGCGGTGCCAGTGCCACCCTGTCGTGATCTCTGCAGAAATGTTTTTGGGTCAGCATCGCAAACAGCGCTAAAGCGATAAAGCGCCAGAACGAGCCGAGACAAAAAGGCACAAGCTCAGCAGAATGGGAATTCGCTTGTTTAAATTTCGATGAGGTGAATGAAATTCTTGAACGGATTTTGCACTGAGCCCTGCCCGATAATTTAATGCTGCAGCATAGTCCGACCGGGTGATTCGTCCTCCGTGCCCCCCATCGCCCGCCTGAAAGTAGGTAAAGTAAGCAGACTGCCTTTGCGTCCTCCTTAAAGATGTTGACTCCCGCAGAGGACAAGTTTGCAAAGAAGGAGGAGCATCGGCGTACCCACTTCGGAATGTCCCAAGCAGTTGTTTATTGTAGATTCCGCTGTAACATCAGCAAAATTCCTGGGGGAAGTTATGTGCTTCGAGCGGTTATTGTTGCAGCGGGTGCAACTCCACTGCTTCTCTAATTAGCCTCGTCCGGAGCGACAAGACTGCGGATAAATCAATTGTCTTCTAATTAACTTTCAATACTCGTTGCCGCGTCCCACCTAGGCAAATTGCGCAATGGCTTGCCGTGAGCGATCATTGCAGCCCACAAGTCTGTCTGGTCATCGACTTTGTTTCTTCTATAAGCAACAAGTCCGGGCCCAAACATCGCACTCGCTTTGCTCATCTTCAAGATACTGATAACCGATGGACCAAAGGGGCTCTGTGCGTCGTCTACCTTGCCAGCGTCTTCGGAGCATGGACCAGCCCTGGTGCTTAATAACTCGAGTGTTAATAGCATTTTTCTTATCCAGCTGGGAAGCTCACACGCGGCTGGGGCATAGGACGGCTCCGCAAGCTCCCTCCGAGGGGCTTTAATTGATTTATTGAGTGCGGCGAGCACGACTCAGTGAGATCAGCGATAGATAAGCGTGTGAAAATCTCAAACATAGCCACACACAACCTTATTGCTTTTTATGTGGCGACGTCATCGGAGATCTTTTCTGATCGTAGCACTCCTTCATTTTTGAAACACCAGAATATGCAACAGTAGCAGCTCAAAATAAACATATAGGTACCTAGTCAAAAGAATTTCGATAGTCTTTTATTTTTATATATGTACAGTACATACATGGACTGTATGTACCAGACATTCATAACATTATATAAACAAACATGTATAAACACTATTAGACTGATCTACATATCTATCATATTTGCCAGTATTGCATTTTTTCTTTAACTTTGCTTTGTTTTATTAAGTTTGATTTTTTTTGCTATTGCACATAGTAACTTCTAGCCTAGTTTATTTAGCAATATTTTAAGCTTTTTTCCAACATAATAAGTTAAATTAAGCAATGAAAATGTAAGGTAGCGAAAAAGTAAAAAAAAAAATCAATTTCTTTAAAAAGGGTGATAAAATGTCGAAAATACGCTTGTAAACTATGTAGTTATGTATTTTGGTTAATGTAACCTTAACCTTTACGTAAAATAAAAAGGCGTTGAAAAAAGTTCCGTATTGCGGTAATAGAAAATTACTTTGTTTTATTGAGCTGCTGTCCCCTACTTTTTTACTGCTACTGTACATATGTATATACAATGTTGTAAGTGTATAAAGCCAAAGGAAACCAATTCCCGCTGCAGTGGAACCAAGCCTAATTGGGTTACCACCCAAATTGCCACCTGTTGTCCAAGTGGTCAGACGCCTTTTAACCATGTAGATACAATATGATAATATGCAATTAGGGCGGTTAATAAAGCTTGATAAGTGGTTGGCAGAGCCACATGTGCCCCACCAAGGCCGGCGAAAGACAAATGGATAATCGAACAATGCGTCCCTCCGAGGACCTCCGGAAAGCGGGATGACAAATGGCATTTTTATTCTAATGATCCAGGCCACTGTCGCCGCACACAGGTGCAGGGAGCAGCCGTTTCTGTCGGTTGGCAAATGATAACGATAGGATTCGCTCTTATTAATTGTAATTGAAATTCCAGGAGAATCGATGGCATTTCTGGGTGATAGAAATTATCATATTGCCGCCATTTCTGAAACAGGGGTGGGTTGGAAGGTTTTCACCATCTTCGTTATTATCATCGTTAGAAGGAATTATTATCAGGGCTGGTCGCTACTGGCACGGAAATTCTTAGCATTGGAATCAATAAATTATATGTATTCACAACTCCGCATTGGTTTGCATCTCATTATGCGAAGATATTTGATGCTTGGTAATCAAATTAATCCCAATTAATTAATTCCTTCTGGGGAAATGGTATTATTGCGTTATACTTAAAATTAAAGCAATTACTCGCAATATATCTGTCAAATAATTTAAACAAAACTCCAGTCTTAATTACAGTGAATAATTAATTTCAACGGGATAAATCTTAAAATTTTTTATTATAACGTACCTACCTAAGAAATTTTTCCATATAAAATTACCTTTAATTTTTTAAAAAATTGTGAACTTTGTATTTGGCAAGATTTATTTAGTTCATTCCTATATTTATTATTTTTAAAGACGAGCAAAAGCGAATGCCCCGTGCCATGATGATTCCGTAGTGTTTTCCTCGCGTAATAATTCAAAAAAGAATTAATAATATTAACGATTTTCAAACTTTTTTCCTTCTTAATGCTATAATACTTCCTTTGGTCCAGGACCTAGTACCCTATAGGTTTTGATATCTAGTGAGTCAGTCTATTAGAAATAAAAACGACAGAACTATGAGACCTCAGTATTTGATATTATTGGAGTTTCAACTTAATATATGTAGGTATACCTCTAGGCATCATTTCTGGTTTTGATAGATAACAAATTGATCCTACAAGGATTCCGCTTTTTCTTTACGAGGTACGCAACTCAAAATACTAGAAAAAATAAAAAACTTGTGCGGGAATATTATTCTTAATTTTTATTTTTTTTGTTATGAAAAGCCACTGTTTGATTTTTTGGGATGAGTATTATATGTATGTATAATCGAGATAAAATGCATTGAGTTGAATTTTCTTTATTTTAACGTTATTGTTACTGTCATTTTGTAAAAAAGTCAATATTACACTAAATTATTTCATTTCTTTTAGTTTTAAATACATACATATATATAATTTATTGGTATTGTAAAATAGTGTAATCATTTTCATTACAAATGAAACTAATGTTTTGGCAAGAAAAGAGTTACATTCCTGGTGAAATCTCTTATTTGCCTGTCAAAAAATCACTCCAAAAGCAATTTAACCGAATTATCGTGCTTTTACAACTTAATCCACGAAAAAGTTGAAAGTGCTTACACGTAACTTTAGAGACGTAAGTGCGACCTTAAGCCCCGTGCACGTAACGTCTCCATAAGAAGGTGTCGATGGAAATAAGAAGAAATCTACGTCATGTAAGTAACCCACCGTCTGTGATCGCACGGGCTGAATAAATGTGCCATGCCAGGCATGAACTGTGACGCATTTGTGATTGATGAAATGATCCATTGCCGTCTGGTATGCAACTCTTACCTTCTAAGACCCTCAATCTTTTCCGGATTTCGGTATCTTCTGTGGGCATTGTGCTCGGCCGCAACAAAGCGAAAAAGAACAGATTGTTCGATAAAACATAAGAAAGGAGAACCGATTGACCGCTGGAGCTGATGGCTACCTCCTTCCTTCAGTGAGTGACACACTAAGGCAAATCAATCTTAAGATGGAATTGGACAAAGTACGCCTCAGCGGGGCTTATTAGGGGATTAGTATTGAATAAAATGAGGCAAAAAATCTAAGTTTAAAAATACATATATGAATCCATCATTTGCGCACCGTTATTCACACCTACTCCTTCTCATGAGGCACGGATTTCTGTTTTGAATCGAAGCCTATTTCGGGCAGAATTTTAAAGTTAAATATCTCACGAAATATAAGCAATTGATAAATTATTTTTGCATATCCGTCACTTTGGAAGATATCTTAATTAATTAAATATTATTCATTAGTATAAGCTTCACTAAATTATAAAAACCACTTTTAGCACTGCATTAATTTTGTTTCCTCCTGGAATATAAAAATATACATATGTACATACATATTTCTTTTTCAATTCATAGTGCAAACTTATTGCCTGGGAAATATGTAGATATACATACATATAAATGCAAACAAATCGGTCTGTCTAATGTTATAGTGTTGTAGAGATTATGATAACTTTTTATAAAAGGTATGTAGGTACATATGTATGTAATGTACATGGACTGGAACTGGAATCTTGAAAGGATTAGTTTCAGAATTCTTGTCGTTTTTATTTCCTATTTGTTTTTTCGGAGCGGTTCGAAAATTTTACATTTATTACCTAAGTAAATGTTGGTTAAGGTTACCAGCAAAAGTTAGTCAATCGGTACACAATACATTGGCGCTAATAATTGAACTCGGTTTTTCTAGTGCTTCTTTACAGCAATGAAAATTCTATTCATCTGCTTGCCCCTGCATCGATCCCTCTTTCTTATCGGTGGGACCCAGTAAACTTGAGAAGTTTGAGTCCCAGAAAAAATTCTTATCTAGAAAAACGATGAAAATTATTACCTCCGTTCGGTCGATATTCAACAATACATTCGAAGAGGGCTGGGGACGCGGCGGCCGCGAGTTCATTACGCGAGATTTATTAAATCGACCGCAACCGCAGGCGGAGGGGCATAAATCTTAAAATATTATTGCGGCTGCTTTTAAAAACTGGCATGATGTCGCAGTCATTGAATCGCCACAATACTTGATCCGGGGCAATTAACTAATGTGACATTCATGAATGGCGGCAATTTAGAATTTGGGGCCCCCGGCCTCGGCTCTTGAGGGCTGATGTCAATGGCATCCAGTCGTCGGTGATGCGTGTCAAGAAGATAGGGGACCTCACTGTGATTCGTCGTGGCCTGAATGTGCCTAATTGCGAGCCGTGCCTCCGACAGCCTGGCACTAGATTTTAGCTTTCTGGTACCCGTTCAAATTCGAATTCGAACGGCCTGAAAACGAAAGCGGCCTCGAGACACGTGCCAGAACCTTTGAGTTTTGGCCTCTGAGGGCTCATCGCGCGGTTGCGAAATGCCGAGCCGCTCGCAGGCCAAGGTGAAGAGGTCTTATTTCCTTATTAGCGCAAATCGGGGCTTCCCCGTATTTACGCAACCGCTTGTAATAATAGAGGCCATTGACACACCCCAGCTCCTTGCGCCGCCTCCTCGCGTGCGGGGGTGGTGTTATATCATCGGGTTCAGCCGTCAGCAAGCACCCACATTCTTGCGCACCCATTGACGTGCTCGGCACGGCCGTGTGTGCACCGCGGCGGGTCAAAGGGTGCAAGTAACTGGGGTAGTCGCGAGATTGATTTTTCAAGCGCGCCCTTCAGCGCCTCCGTGTGAAATGAGTGGGTGAATCGCGGCTAAGTGGCGCGCGGGGGGTGGTGACTGGGAAAAGCCGATTTGCCACAGTGGGACTAAAGCGATTGGAAAAACGCTGCCGCCGGGGATTCGGGCGTCAAAGTGGTAAATTCTTTCAAATCCCGGCCGGATTCCGTGCTAATTCAACTGCGACTTTGTTTGCAAGAAAAATAATGGCGGAGAGCGTGTCTTCAGAACCCTACCACAAACAAGGGCTAGTGCGTGTCACTTGCAGCCCTTCTACTGACGCGCTGTTCCCGTTGCCGGGCTGGGCCCCATTAAGGGCTTTGTACCCTCCGATGTTTGGTCGTCCTGCGACGTTTTTTGTTATTTGTTTTCTAGTCCATTGTTTTACTCTGGGAACCAGGAAAATGAATTGTCTGCGAATTTGTCGGTGAAATGCACTCGACCAACGACTTCAACACTGGACAAATGTTTTTGTTTAGATTTGGCGGGTTCCGTGTTTGCACTCAAGTGTCCCCAAGTGACAGGATAAATGTTGGCGTGTCGACGTTGTTTCATTTTCGACTACTCTTTTTTTTCATTTCCATGTTGTAACTTTGGTCTGATTCATTTTCTATTTTTGTGAAAGCATCAAATGCAATTTGCTGTATAAATAAAGTTTGAAAGTAGCAAAAACCGTAGGTTTTTCTAAGTAACTATTTCGAAAAGAATTTTCTTCAACCTGTACTTTGAAATGTGTGGCCAGTTGGCAATTAAAACGAAAGAACCCAAGGGTGTAGTAAAGGTTTTTAATCAATTTATTTTTGAAGAGTACGAAAAACTTTAATGAAGTGGCTATATGTTTTGAATTGAAATTGGGTTAGGTTTCTCTAACTTAGGTACATGCATTAAAAAGCTCTGTAAAACTCTGAAATCAAATTTCTAATACCGCAAAAAAAAAATAACAATAATAATAAATAAATAAATAAATACAAACAGAAAAAATAAATAAATACATCTAGCCAAAATATCATGCCCTGATTTTTTCTGGCAGTAGGTAACTCTATTTAGCTAATTTCTAATTAATCATAAGCTGAGCTCTAGAAGAGAAAAATAGTGAATAAAATTGGGTGTTATTCGATATGATGAACCGATAATTTTGAAGGTTCAAAATGTTTTCCATCGTAGGCATTTATAGTTTAGTTTATTAGAATGTGTTTCACAAAGACACAATAGATTACGGAGATTAGATCGTCGGTATATTGTGAATTACCATCATTCTCTTTCCATTTCATTTTTATGTATTATTCCTGTATATTCCTTTTCTTTTTGCTTCCCTTTTTCTTATTCTTATTGTTTTATTTTAACTCTTTTGTTTTTATACTCTGAAGTTAAATGCAAATTTAATGTACCTACTAAGTAGTATTAAGATCTGTGATCTTGTGTACATATGAATGAAATAAATAAATATTAACTATTACCTATAATTATTAATTTTGATTTTTTTTTTTTTATGGCAGCGGGGAAATGCCGTTACGCACCTATAGGTGGCCGAAACCGAAGCATTATTAATTTTGATAAAGAATATCTATTTATTATCAATAAGTTTTAACCACAAATCCATATAGTATAAAATTTGTACTTTTCTATAGAAAATCCGAATACTATTGTTATAAAATTAGACCAAGGAGCTGTTTTACGACTTAGTTCAGAAATGCTTGTACGCATATATTTGAGTTTGCATTTTCAATATTTTTGCACCAAATAATATTTATGCATAACAATCTTTGTAGAGTATGACGTTTATTGATGTTGTTAATCAAGGAAAATATGCAAATTATAGTGGTTTGACAGTCCATCGAGCAGGGAAATATGCATGTTGATTATGATTAAAAGGATTATTTTCCAAAATGATGCATATTTGAATAGATAAATAACATTAAAATAAAATTCTTCCAGTCATAAAATTCATACAAATCCATAGGTAAAAATTAAAATGCATGTTCCCTTTATTTCACGCCTGAAAAGAAAAATGCTTTTTGCAGTAGCACCTGTATTACGGATAGAAATTTATTTTGGTTCGCTGTATAAAATCAATTTTATTGTTGGCAGATGAGCGGATAATTTTAGAGTCTTAGTTTTTGCTCGTTGACGAGAAGCGATTAATTAGGTGGTCGTTTTCAATTTATCGAACTTTCCAGCAGTCGAATGTTGGTCGGTTTATTCTTCTACTTGAAAAAGAAAGCGGAGAACGACCCTTGAAACGGCGAGTTGAACTGGCTGCTGTGGCAATTAGGGCTCAAGTTCTGGTACCTAAATACAAGGGTAATTAGCACACGAAATAACCGTTAAGTAGAAAAAAAATCTAGGGAATTACTTTGCGGAAGTAGGCTGCAGCTAGCGAAGGTGAACATCCATAAAGGGCCTATGATGTGGTCATTGCCTAATAACGAGTTGGAAACTCATTTGCTCACCCCAGGACGCGGACCCAGCGCTTGTATTTACTACTTTCTTCCTTTTTAATTATGCTTCGCTCAAAGGCGAATGGAGGAGGTCAGTCATAAGCCCTAATGTTGTTGAATTAATTCAAGAAAAAGGAAACACGGCAAGAGGAAAAAGCACGGTATAGGGCGCTCCATTTAAGCCGGACTCCATTCAGACCGAGATCAACTGCAAAGTTTGAAAGTGTTAAGTTCTTCCCCGAAAGATCTTCCCTCCCGTTTGGTGGCGGAAAATTTTATAAGCGATTAACATTTAATTGCGCCTCTCCGGCTCAGCGCCGTCGTCGGCCGCACCACCACACCCCCGCTTCTCGGCGCGGGGGAACAGCAGAACTCTGTGCCATTATTCATTAAAGTGAAGCACAAAAACGGCAAGTACATTTTCTGGTGGGTCTGTCCAGTTCTTCTTCTTCGTCGTCTTTTACTTTTATTTCGCAAGTCGTGCCATCATCCTCCAGCCGCAGTCCTTATTTATGGGGCTCGGCCAGCGGAGACCCCGGACCTCATTAAAAAGAAGAGTTGCCTTGGCTATCAGGTAACATGAGCCCCAACCGGTTGACGGTCGGTCCAGAGCCAGAAGATCAATGATTCGCCTTTAAAATTCTTGAATCGGCCGACGTCGGTGTGGATGGTCGTTGTGTAAGCAACTTTTGTATGCATACACCTCCACATGACGGTCTTTAGTTAATCTTTCGCAACCAGCAGGTGGTCACAACCTTTACGGCCATTTTCGACACATTTCGCAGTGTGACTCACTCCCGGCTTCATCTGATGTTTGTTAAATGCTTTACGAGGAACATAACCCTTCCTTTTCGATGTTTTTATGAATATCTTCCTCATTAGTGATTGCGGTGGAGGCAGTAAATTTACGTCGATTTCTTGCAATTTTTGCATTTCATCCATCGGCTGCCTCGAGAGATGTTTTCCGATAAGCGGAACTAACCTGTCCACTGCCATCAAATCAAACTTACAAGTACCTACATACATAACTTTGATAATTCGATGCAAACTGGCGAACAGTCTTAGGAAAGTTGTCTCTCTACTTTGTCTATTCTAATTGCAACTCGTAATTGCCTAGTTGAACATTTTTCTGCTCTATTGGAGAAAATTCTTTTGTAGGTATGTACAAGAATTTAATTTTGTTTTTGATTAATTTCAAAATCGACGTATGTAAATGTTTTCCAAATTTCATTAACGCTCAATGGTCTCTACCGGATGGCAAAAGTTTGTGCTATTTTACATAACTATTGGAAAAATAGCATTCAGGATTTAAATTTGTTTAAAAGTGTATAATTAATCAATTAAATTTGTGAGCGTGTTTATTAGAACGCGCAGCATTATTGAGTTGAAATTTTAGCCTTACTTTATTCTTCGAACTTTTCACGCTTAAAAGTAAGTTTAGTAAAGTACGTGCAATTCAATACAACTATTAATTTTCTTCAAATTTTAGGCAAGTTACATACGAATATTCTATTTTGCTACCATTATAAATTTTACGATAGTGAAGAGCCGTCAGTTTATAAAGCGGCAATATTTGGTGTGAAATAAGATTAGTGATTCTACTTGTTTTTGAAGTTATATTGTTACTCTTATTCAAATTGTTATTGTTTTCGTCATAGTTTCTTGTATTTATGCACGTATGCATAATGCATATACATAAATTGAAATGTGAAGTTGAATTGCTAGGAAAACAATTATATGAGTAGCAAGCCTTATATAAGCCATAATTTTGCATCAAAAGCAAGCACTTCAAGATTGCTAGTAATTGCCAATTTCCCCACTGTTTTCAGACCGTGTTTCCTATTATTCAAGAATACAAAAGCTATTTAGAAACCAAGACGAGAAAACTAATGTTGCCATGGAGGCATAATTCTCGGCAGGGAAACGTGGGAGCACCCAGGCATTATTCTTTTATTAGTGCAGGAAAGCACCCCGTATTCGGTGAATTCTAATACCTTTGATACAGTGCACCCATGGGATATTTTCACAGAATTCCTTCTCTGTGGCGCAGTCATTTCTTGGCGTTCATGAATCACCCTTCTCCCCATTGGAATGACTTAGAAATGCCCCGGTACAGGACTATATATTGGAAATTCTACACTTTCATCCCGAGGGTAATAATTTGCATATACACAATTCTAGAAATATTTTTGTGAAATATGTATTAAAAACCGCGTGATTAATAACAAATTGTATACTTTATTTAGTTTTCTCTGTCTTTTCAGGCGAATGCTGGATGCTGTCTGTTTTACACTCGTTCATTATGATCATCAAGTGAGGACCTGGTCATGAAAATCGGAGAGGTGAAACAACCCTCTTCGATAAATTGATTTAACACTGGACATGTGTTCGTAGAAATGAAATGGCATCGCCAGGACAAAATCGGACCGCTATCGTCGTCGTCGTCGTAGTCACAATTGGCGTGTGTTCTAACTGAGTGCAAAGTGTGCAATTGCAGCCTATAAGTATTAAAATTGCAAACAATTGATAAATATCTTTTGCTCGGTCCGACAAATCGTGTCAAATCGCCAATCGATTTTAAATAGCCGGGAATAAGCCGGGAACAGTTCGGGAACAGTTGAGGTCGCCCCATATACCAACAATGGCGGTCAGCAACATTGTGTGCGAGTGGTTGCGAGCCCTGGGCCTCGCGCAGTACGCCGAGAGCTTCCTGGACAATGGATACGATGATTTAGAGATTTGCAAACAGGTCGGAGATCCCGACCTGGACGCCATCGGGGTGGTCAACCCAGGCCACCGGCACAAGCTGCTCAAGAGCATTCGTCAGCTGCGCGAGAAGGGCGCGGCCAGCGTCTACTTCATGCTGAATGACCCGAACTCGCTGACCGGGAGCACGGAAATCCTCTGCGAGACGCCGCCCAGCGAGCTCGAGATAATCCTCCGCCAGCAGCTGGAGGCCGACGGAATACGGCTGACTGCCCATCCATACTCGACACCGGTAAGTGCGCCAATCTATGTTTTAGCTTCCGAGACGCGGCGTGTCCACCCACGTCGCGTCGCCGACGCGAACGCCATTTAAATGGACTCGCTCATTTGCATTTCTAATGCTCGTTACAAGCTTATTGTAGCGTTTATTGCACATTGGGTGTGTTAACACTTCATCCTTACCATTAGCATTAGGTCTAATCTGATTCCAGAGGCGATAGCGCCAGCCAAGGACAGGCCTCCGCCCCCCGGCCGGGTCCGCGCGATATGCCTATAAATGGGGACGCGAGCGTATATAAAAACACACCGGTCGCCGTGCTTTTGCCCCAATTAAGTTATTCAAATTCGCTGCAACTTAATTGGAAAATTTGTTTTTAATTTATAACTTTACGGGGCATGATGGAATTTCGTGCTCGAGGTGCACCGCGAACTTTTCCAAAAAATTTGCATGAAAACTTCATAAGAGGATAAATATTGCCATGTCCCCGGGACCTCACTGGCTGCCAGAAGGCTATTTGTGGTAAATGTGCAATAGTTTTGCAGATTTTCACTTCAAAGGTGGATTCCTGAAAAGTTTGTTTTCATTGCGGTTATTTCCTCAAAAACTTTTCGTTATTAGTTTTTGCTTTAAAACAAAAATGAAGGTCTACTCGAAAAGGTTGCATCTGTCTGGAGATGCTAAATTAAAAGTGGAACTGTTTTCAACTTTGAAATTAAGATTGGACACTTCGTGAAAGTTTAACCATTTAAGTACAAGTCAGTGACACTGAAAAGTAGTTGCAATATGCACTTCTGTTGACCTAGTCGTGGTTTTCTGTTTTTATGTAGCTCCATGATGTCCTCCCCCCTCTTAAATACATATTTTAGGAGGAAAGATGCAGTTCCTTGTATTAAATTACTTTCACACTTAACGTCTTCAAATCTCTTAGCATAAATCTTATGAAATTCACTGAGACTTCATTACGATACAGATTCATGAGACTCAGTAACTCAATAATTTAAAAGATAAAATGTGTAGTATAGAAATATTTTCATATGTATGTATGTACATATGTATGTATATATGATCAATTTTTGTAGCTTTGCCTTTTATAAGTCTGATTTTGCTTAATGAAATATGTATTTCAGCATTCTCAATATATCCTTCTGCCAACATAAATTATAGGTACATATTGTTAGACTTCAAAAAGAATTGAATTACAATACTTATCTTAAGCATAAATTTAAATTAGGCACATAGAAAAGTGGAAATATTTGAAGAAAAAATAGTTTTCTAAAAATTTTAATTGTTTATTTATGTTACCAGTTGGAATCTAAACATTTAACCGATCGAATAAACCAGTTTTTACTTGCTAATGTTAAACTTTCTAAATATGTACAATGTACATACATATATGTATTTGCCATGTCAAAAAACGAAACTTTTGTCAAAAAATTTAATAAGTGTAATTCATAGACCAACGTTTACGCTGATTCTAAAAATTTCAATTGTTTTAAATTAGTTAGATAATCTACATATACTGAAGCAAAAGGATTAATTCTTTGTTAATAGGAACATTGAGTTTTGTATTCATGTGAGCACAACTTTACTAATGAAATTACACATTTTCAACATGTCAGTATGTTGAACCATCTGCAGCCTTGCGGTTATGGCTAAAAGTTGAAATAATTTGAAATGTTTCAAGACTTAAACTATTTCGGTTTGATCCCCACGTACCCTGCATGGAACATACGTCGTATGTGGCGCGAAAATGAAACGGTTCGATCCAATGGGGGTGAAAAGTTTTGATTTGAAATATCTTGAATCGCATGGATCTTAAAGGCGTGAAAGTGGCATATTTATGGAGCTATCGTGTATCGTCCCGTGATATCTGATTTTCGGTTGTTATTGAGCAGGGATTGACAGGAAATCTTTACTGCATCCGGCATCGATGCGAACAGAATGATTTGTGCTTTCGCTGACATAAAACGTGTTTCAGAAAAATATGTGGACGTCATAAAAGTGGGTTTCAATCGGATTTTATGGAGTGCAAATTAAGAATTTGATGGTCTTTCATTCTTTAAGATTTATGTCAAGATTTATTGTACATGCACGTGCTTTGGGAAAATGAGGTTTGGTATTGGAAAACAATAAGTTTCGTGAGAAATGTTTGAATTTAATGCAAACATAAAAGTGTTAGTCGGTAATATTTTTACAAGAACATGATATGTCAAACATTGAGTTTTGTTTGCTCCAGGATTTGATGAAATATCACACCTGAAAAGATCACATAAATTGAAGTATATTATTATTATATCCTTAATTAACATATCGTTTAATATTTTTATAACAAATGTCTGAATTCTGCGCATAAAATGAACTTCGATTTTATAGAAATAAATCTAATTCGAAAATTGACGTAGGTATCTTTTTTTAGTATTTATTATAAAAGGAGGGGAATTAAACTTACATCTTCCGAAAGGTATACTGTGCGTGTGCCATAGATGTCCACACAAACAAAATCATGTATGTATGGTTCTTTCCGTTAAGGTAGGTAAAATAAAGTGAACAATACACACATGAGTTCCCCATACAAAAAGCTTTAGCCAATTAAATTAAAACATTTTGATTACGTTCATGGCTGTATGAGCTTAGATCCCTTTACCTTCCCTGCACGGAAGAATATTACAAGAAAAAACTATGCAGACAAATATATAGCGGACAATTTCAACAACACGCGTTACTTGTAAAATGTAATATGTATTTAATGTACTTAATTTGTATAGGTACATGGAAGACCCAAGGCGGTCGCATAGTTATTCTTAAACACAATGAATTAATAAAAATGAATTCGTGTTAAAGAATAATCTAAATACTATACAAATATAATTTATTTATGTAATCATAAAAATACATTCTATCGGAAGTGGAAATCACTTTGCGTACCTCACGGGAAGAAATCTTTCCAATTTAAAGTTGGAGAAAGGCGTCGTTTACTTGTTACCAAAAAGCAAGGAACATTTTTGTTGTATCTTTCGTACGAATGGGTAAAAGCTTTAACACATTTTAGCACACAAAATATGTACTTTTCATTATCTTTAATTGGGTAACAAGAACTTGCTTTCTTGCGAATCTATAAAATTAGGTCGGTATCCTTCTTGCAAAAAATACTTAGTAAAGACTCAAGGGCATAATATTAAAAATCAACCCGTTGCAATTTTGTAAAAATAGGATTAATTTAAACCTTTAGTAAGGTACTCCTACCAAAGGTTTCAAACCTTTGTTACCACATCTTCTTAAAAAAGCAAAAATACCATTTACATATACATATGTATGTAATGTATGTATATACATATTCAAACGGATTTTACATTAAGTTATTTGGCTTATATTTCACATTAAATAACTAGAATATTGTAACTTTTTTATTAACAAAACTCTACAAAAGTGAAGATATAAAAGGTTTAAAAATCTGAAGATAATTACATGTTACTAACGGCAGATGAATACAAAAATTATAAGAATTTATAATAATTAACGTTGAGAACGAATGCATCTAAATAAATATTTAATTGATCTCTTAAAACGAAATACAGTAAAACCCCGAACTTACGCGATACAAATTGTTTTTAATTGGGTCCGGAGACTAAAGAAAACAATAATTTGGACAAAAATGTTTAAAAAAATCATAGATATACATATTATTAAAATTGTAAACCGAAGTTATTTTGATGTAGAAGATTTCATAATTAATCTAACAAAAAATCGCGTAACTCCGGGTAATTGAGGTATTACTGTATTGAAGTGGGAAAAACTGATTTAAAATGAAAGAATACATTTTTCTCATGGATTCAAGTGCAATTCACATTTCTGTATAGAATAGGCTTTAAATCCAAAAGACCATAGTTTGAAGCCAAACCAAATATTTGTATATGTGAATGCAATTGGGAAAGTAACAAATTTGAGAAAAGAGAGGTCCTTCTTGGATGAGAGGAGGATTTTTCTAGAGCGTTTAATCATGTTTTGGCGTAAAACCAAGAACACAGAACAGAAAAGTCATCACCTAACTACACCAAAATGAGTGAGTTCCACGTGTGGCGAAGTATCAAAAATTAAAATAAATTGAAACCAGTCGTATAAATTCTGATCAACGTGACCGCAAAATGTATAACTCGTGACTGATGCACCGGGAATGCCAGCCCCGCGGCACATCCGGATTAAGTTCCCAAAAATGAATCACAACGAAGGGAAAACACGACCAAAACCAATTAGATCGCTCATCTCCATTCCATATCAAAAGTGATTAGTTTGGTAGCATTTAGGAAAACAAAAATAACTAGCAAGAGGAGTCTGGGTCCCATCTAAAAGATATCCAGGAGTTCTAACATCTTCCTACCGCAGTCCATCAACCGCTTATGATTGATTCTCATGGGAACTCCGGGCTAAAAAGATTTGTTTCGTTTTTAAAGTAATTCTCGTTTTGGTATATATATATAGCAATTACATCCGACCTTTTCTCCTGGAAGTCTTAGCATTTTATTCCGCTTAGTTTGTTTTGAAAAGACACCTTCACGTTTCAATGAGAATATTCTTGGGAAGTAGAGAGTGGTAAAAACACGAAGATTACGTACCTGCGAGCCTCCGACCATAGTAGTATGAAAGTTTTTCATAAAAGGTTTCGAACCTTTTCTTGACTAATATGGGGCGATTTACTCCAGCCCTTCACAGCAGGCAATTAACTCGAAGATGTAGGTGAGTGTATCTTTGTATCTTCGCACAGGAAGGAAGCCAAACAGCGCGACGTCTGCTGTGACTTTCTAAATGATTTTGTCTTTCGTTTTATCGCCGGACATTTTTATCCGCTGGACTGGAGCTTACTTAAGATCTCCCTACTGAAGAACTTAATTATCTAAATTCCCCGTAGAAAAAGCGAATTGAACATCATGCTGGAATGTGGTGAAATTTGTAATTTTTCTCATTTTGGATAAGATTTGGGCCGAATGTTAGCTTCGATTATAAACTCAAAACACCGCTAAGGTAGGCTGATTATTTGTTGCATTTATTAAAATGAGCTAGACCTCACCTGCGGATATCGCAGGGGGATATCGTTCAATTTAATGGAAAAAAGATGGGGGAATAAATTTGGTTTTATGGACAAGGCTTTCTGTCAAGCGATTTAAAAATGTAAAAAATCGCACCGAAATTATTTTTGCATGAATTTGAATTTTGGATGGAATGAAATCAAGCAAAAATTAAGTGCTCAGTTACGAATGAAACAGAAAATGTTGAAAATTTAAGGAATTTACGCAGAAAGACTTTAATTTGTGAATATCCTGAGAACGTTTCAGTGCGCCACTTGTACTTTTACAGTTCGAGTATTTTTACATACATATTTGACTACTAAGATTATGCATAGAAAATGAATAAGAAATGAAAATGAAAAGAAAATGTTTGAAGCACTTTCAACCTTTTTGGATAGAAGCCTAATGTATGATTAAAGGATCCACAACAAAAAAATATCACTATTTTTTGTGTTTGAATAATATTTTAGTTACATGATATCATAGAAAAATAAATACCTGGCCTTTTTACACGAGTTTTTATAGAAAAATAAAGACTGGGCCTTTTTACACGAGTATTCTTGAAGGTGCTAAAAACCTGTTTTCTGGGCAAGAGACAAGAGAGAAGAGCTCTATCTCTCTCTCTCTCTCTCTCTCGTCAGACACAGTCTCATTCTTTTCGAGAGTATTTTGGTTATTTTTAGCCAAATGAAAACGAAAAAGGGCTTTCCGTAACGCAATAAGAAAACGTCAGAGGGTATGCACAAAAAAAATTGCCGTAAGATATGCAATCTTCGAAATCATTTCAATATGAAGCTTTTGGAGGCATCGCTGGAGGTGAGGCCGTCGACGAAGCGTTTCACTTCATTTGTTCTAGATGAAACTTCTTATACATAACTTATGTATGTGGTTTAATATATGTATTCAAATTATTATGAAAACATCATGATCTGAATAAAAATTTGGAGGGAAGTTTGTTTAGATTTCTCTGTTTTATTACTAGTGACTTCTTCAGTGTAAAAGTATAGTTTTAATTTCATTTAAGGGGATTTATACACCTAGGACGGTAAAAAATTTAGTGTTTTCATAATTTTTTTCATGCAAAACTAGTTGAAATAATTGGATTGACGCTTCTCATAGTCATAGTTGAAAACTTATATTTCGAGAAACTTGTTCTGTTTTTATTAATATACTTAAAAAAAGGTTCAACATAATAATAACTAGGCCTCTTCAACAAACCGCTTCAAAGAAAGACAAAACGTTGTCAAAAATCTAGTTTAAAAAAAGGAGAAAAGCGGAATATCAAATTTTATACCTGATTTTAAAAATAATTCTTCCAAAGGAAGGTGCTCGTTTGAATTAAATGATCTAGTCAATATTCGTCAGCCTTGGGTTAAGAGGGAAAACTTTGGTTTTATCACCAAAAGGTGTAGGTAAGGAATAAAATTATAGGGTGAGAATATTTGGAGCTATGATTTTATCAATTTACTATGACTTGTCATCAATTAAACATATAATAGTTAAGCCCTTGAAATTACAAAATTTATAAAAAGTAGGTAGTACAAACAAGTCTGTCACAGTTTCACCTAAGTATAGTGCTCCACTAGTGTTTTTGCATAAACGTTTGAATTAAAAACTTTGTTGATTATGAAGTAATGTATTAAAGTTGTATAAAACCTCTGAACTAAATTTCGCTGCATATCTCTTTCAAATGCAGTGCGTGCTCATTATTAAATGTTCTCCCAATGCCGTGGAAAAGTACCTACTATACGCCGAATTTTATATTATTGCTTAGTGTCTGGCACGGGATGGTTCATGTTGCTGGAAACAGCAACGACAAATTCTTATAATCTACTCACAAAAAGTCCATTCACTCCATTGGAAATTATTAAAACACCGAAGAAGGATCTAACGAAATAAGTACGCCTCCGTTTTGTGAAGTACATAATTAGAGGGAAGTTGCGAGTAAAGCTGCATTTTTTACTAGACAAATTTTTTTAGCCCTGGTCCATGCCACCAGCAGGGTGTGGAATTAAAGCAGAAGCAACAGCGAACGTAAACTATCCCTCTATAAAATATAGACTGATTAGCAAATCAAATTACATTCAGCGATCTGTCGTTTCGCTTCTGAAAATTCGAAACAACATCTGCGCGTGGTACATTTCTTTAAATTAAATTCCCTCAGAATTCTAGGGAATGCCAGCCATTTATCCTAAATACAGACGGAGCTGGGCCTTAATAATAAGCATAACGAAATCAGGAATAATTGGATTTATGTCCCTATTGGGAGAGGAGTGCCAGCTAGAACACGTGTCACATAGATGCCAGCGATGAAAATCCGAACAAAGCCTCCTGGATATCTGTGCCCGGACACCCCACATTTAGTTGTCTCAATCGGGGAATATTCGGGCATTTGAGCTGATCAATTCCTGGAGGACGGGAAAGTATCCATCTACCCTCCGAATTACTCCCTGGCCCTTTGCCCTGGGGTGTTAGGGCTCAGTGAAAAGCGAAAGGAGCACCCACCGCAGTGAAGTGCTCGCACACACATCCCATTTTAGTGAAATTTAGCCGAGATGGGGCTGCCGGTTATGCCGAATATGACCAGCCGAGGGCTGTGTAAATCCAAGGGCGGTTTAAATGTGACAAATTACTGCAAGTTAATTTTCGTTTATGAAACATAAAAGGGCCATAAGAATAACCTTTGTGTGGTCATTCGGGCAGTTTCGGAAGGAGACATCTGCTCTCCGGGCAAGTGACCGAACAATGAATTTCTGGATCCTGGAAAAATCAACGTCTATTCAGGCAAAATTGCATCCGGCACCTATTTAGGATTAAATTTAGCGTAAAGAGTCACAGGGCCAGCGGGAGGCCATCCGGACACTGCGGTGCCCACAGCCGTAAATAACTTTAAGAATCGCATACAAATTGGCCACCCGGACGAGATAGAGCGCCTCCTCTGTGTCGCGGTGCCTGGCTCCGACCCCTGGATGGTCACTTTCGGGCTCAGGTGACCTGGAAAAAGCGGTGGGCCATAGAAAACCATTCCCCGTCGGATCGACGGTGATCCAATAAAACGTGAAACCCAATCCGCTGACAATGAGTTCCAGGATTTTAGAGCCGGGACGGGGCTAATAGCCGTCTTGGCTGAATTCTGGGGCGACTAAATGAGGCCCTCTGCTGGAGATGGAGAGCTCCGACAGATCGTATTTTGGCCCAGAGGTGGTGATAAATTCCGCTGCCAGAGGTGCGCCTCTCCGATTTATTTGTCACGTAGAGGCAAATCTATAAATTTCAATACTGTGGGCATCATAAATTGATTGTCTCCCAGGTGTTTCCCGCTGACGGGGTGTAGGAGGACACATAAAGTTCATTTCCTTACACAACTTTTAGATGGGCAATAAAATCTCGAGAATTCCCTTGTTTGATTCATTCGGGAACACATTTTATTGTTCGGCTGCTGCGCTGGCGGGAGTTCTGTCCGTCGATGTGATCGATCGATAACTAATTTTCTTAAATTCCACCAGTTACCAATGAATTCGAGCTGTTTTACAGGCGGAGATGAACTTTTCTTCTTTTATTTTTCGATTCGCACCGACGAAGTTTGTTGTGGATCAGTTCGGTCCTCAGGGTCAGTGGAATGAAATAACTTTTTCAGCAAAGTTTACTTGAATTTATGAAAGGGCCTCTTCGCTATAAATTGTTTATGGCCAAGGCTGGTTCGAGTAGGTACTACGACCGATTTAGGAACGCGTTAAAAGCAGATTATATCCAGGGCATTTGCTAGCTTTATTGGAAAAGTAAAAGTGTTTTTATTTGAAAAATTGTTGCGATTTCTTTTTTTGGAATTTTAATGGATGAAGACATAAAATGTTTCTCAAAATCAATATTTGTGTTTAGTACCAGTGTAATTGAATAATTTATGGGCAATGATAAATGCAAGGGTTAATTAAATTATTATAACGGTTCTACTTCAAAAGAAAGTTTAAGGGACCGAAAATAAGGCTTTTTATTTTTTGCAAACCCAATATAATCTAAAAGAAACAGCATAATATGAAAAATGTTTATGCACAGTTGAAGAAAAAAAAACACTAATACGAGTATTATTACTTAAATGCAAACACAAAACTTATTTTAAATTGTTATAAAGTGAGGAAAGCGAAACAGTCCACTGATGGCATCTATTTTTGGAGTGATTAATAAAATTATACATATATATTATACATATATGGCTGATTACTACAAGAAAATACATACATAGTTGTATATACACATATGAGAATAATTTAATATTTAAATATGTAAATGTAATCATGTTGATTCATTAATTTTTAGTGCAGTTCGTTTTTCAATAACAACAGTTCGTTTTTCAATGAAAAATACTAAATTTTTAGATATTACATATTATACAAAATGTATCAAGTTTGCAGGAAGTTATGGATTTGTGCAATTTTTCCGCATTTTCCATTTCACTTTATTTTTTTTTTTAACATCCATCACTGAATATTACTTTCGTACAAATCGTGTGAATGATACACCCACAGGAATATTTCGTATTTTAAATTCCATCATTCTTTTTTATCAATTTTTTTTCTGTACATAGTCGTTAGTATTCCAATAGCTTGGGTGTACCTAAAAATCAATTTTCATGAAAGCAGATAATCTATAGCCTTATGGCATGGAATACTGAAAGAAAATTGCTTCTTAATATCACGAAAAGTATGAAGCTGTTCAATGTGATAACTATGTATGTTTCAGCACAATTTCCCTAGACTTTAGGAAACATTTCAAAATGAATATAATATGGAATATTTACATATATTAATATAAATATTTATAACATAATATGTATGTATGAATAGCTAAATATTTCTGTTGACAATATTTTGTGCCAATTTAAATAAATACAACTAATTAAGTAGATTTTCAAAGAATGTTTTTTTTTACGAAAAATCTCCGAAAACGAGAACACATGTTTTAAATCCCTTGAGAATCCTTTCTCTGGTTAAATTAAAAATTGAGCAACTTGCTAAAATGGAATTTGCGGCCGGTTACTTCCCTTAAGGGATTATTTCGGTAAATCCGAATGTCTTAAATAAGTAAAGACTTAATATCCACACGAGATTGAGTATTCAATTTGTATGAGACGGTGGTAGCAATTAAGCCCACACTCCGGGCTTATTCGAGCAATTGCGCAACTGTGGCAGTAGTAACCCGGCGAAGTGTACTTGGAGAAAACGTTACTTTTGAGACTTAATTAACATTGAGCATTCGATTAATCCATGGATCAAGTGGCAGTTTTGGCGGAATGATTAAACACATCACCTTCCTCCTCACCACAGACTCCGGGCCGCTTAGCATTCCTCGCGGGAATTTGTCTTAATTACAGGAAAGCATCTTCCACTCTTGTCTAATCTTCCAGAGGGTGACCCTTCGTTCTGTTCAAATGCTCATTTTCGGAATTATAGACATTGTCGGGAGCGAAATAACTTCAAAGGCATACACGGACTCAAAGATGTTGCTGGCGGAGGAGCTGTTTAAATTTTATTTGGAAATTTGAAGGAACATAAAATTAGTTTGTGGAAGAGGAAGTCATGTTGTCGTGTGTTTTATGCAGCGTCAGGCGTGGTACTTTTGCCGAGCACTCCTGCTCCTCGACCCTAGACGGGAATATGGAACGCCAAGCCAAGTGTATAAATCTCTTTTTAGATACAAGGCGGCATGGCACGGGAGTTGGATGAGACTTTATTAGGTTTGGGCTGCCGAGACTTCGGGAGTTCATGTGCTGCTTGCTCCTCTTTTGTATTTATTTCAGTACCCAAATGAGAAAATAAACAACAATTTGAGATCTTCATAACATTTTGGACTCATTTGATGGAAACTTTCTAATTTAGATTAAGATATTCTTTTTGCAAGTCTAATAACCACTTACGAATGAAGGAATTCAACTTCGTAAAGTAGGTTCAAATTTAATATGCAGGTAGCAATTAGAACAGTTTGGAAACTTAAACAATAATAAAAAGACAAGTAATTAAGCCTGGATTTAGATTTTCTTTCCTCTTTATTAGGTAGTAGTTGTTTGTTACCATGTGAGCTTTTCCAAACAAAGTGCTGCAATTTTTTTTTTCTTGAGTATCAATGAGAATTGAATACGTACTCTCATATTCCAGAATTATAGGTACTTACAGAGCGTGGTAAATTCAACTATATTAAAATTATAATTGCAATTCCCCAGAATGGCAATTTGTAATTAAAATGTTGAATTCCTGAGTACATATTGGACTGAATTATAACTGTAAATTGGCAATGAGAATTCTAATTCAAATAGATATACATAACTGAACTGAATGTGAATGAATGAGTATAAAGTATACTAATGATTATGGTATTTGATATGATTTCATTTTTGTTATTTGAATAAACAAATAAACATTTCCTTTATCGAATGGTGAATAACTTTCAGGCTCTCGTAATGGAATTGAGGAATTAATTAATAATTAATAATAATTAACAATTACAACACTTTCTAATGGCATTGAAAATTTGTTCACATCCAGTAATAAGAAATTTGGAATATCATTTTATAAATGGCATATTACAATTCTAGGGAATTGAAATTTCAGTTAATTTAATGCCTAAGCAACTAACCTTCCTTTGGGTATACATACTTTGAATGTTTTATATCATATCCATTTGTTATTGGAAAATCTGGGGATCGTTAAGAGATTACCAAAAATAATGCAGTATTTGGGTTTTTATGTATTATGTGTATATTAGTTTTGCAGTCTGTATTAATTATTTAAAAGCTTGTATACTATTCCAAAATAGTAAAATTTCTTGTGGTGCTCGTTAAGGACTTATAAAAATTTATGAGCCTATCGTTATCCTCCATAGAAATTTTTAAAATTTTTCAAACCCAAATCCGTTGAAGTATTTTCTCCCCGCACGAGCCAACTAATTGGGAGATTTTCTAATTCCGGGTCACGATGATAGGCTTAAAACGGACGAGCATCAATAATCACTTAAACTCGAACCTCCTCAACAGGGAAGCCCTTGTGGGAGTTTCGTGGCCCTATTGCAAGTTGAAGGAGCTCCATTAGCCGGAGGAGCCTTAGGAATCTGTAGGTAATTAAAACTGAGCATCGGAGCTTCAAACTCTTTTTTACATAAAAATTGCTAGCTGGGCTGTAATTGAAATTAAATAATTAACCGCCAATTTTTCGGAATTATTGCCTTATTTCGGGGGATAATTGTCTGGCGGGTGGGCAATTAATTAAGTGCTAAGTCGGAGTTTTAGACACCGGATTAGCAAGAGTTAAGGCGTCTGCCCGGACCCCGCTCATACATTTTAATGGCATTTCAGTGTTCGGTTCGTCGGCGACATTTCCACCGGAACAATCGTGTACTGAGAGCGTTTCCCAGTGGCAGATGGTGCTGATGGGAAACTTTTTCGTTCATCCTTTTTTGCTCCATTAGGATAATCAGCCCCGAGACCGTTTCCAACTATTTGTGAAGTGAAGCCGCTGATAAATGGCTCGACGGTGTCATTAATAAGACGAATTTAAGGGCTTTGTCTGTTATTTTTCAAACTCCCGTCTCTAAATTAAATTTGGTGGATTGTGGTTAACAAAGACGCCGAATGATGAAATGCGGATTTCGAGTGCACAGAGCCACCAGCGGCCGTTCAATTTTGAAAAATTGCTTCCATTTGGTTGGCGGCGATTTGTAACCGTCTGACTTTGTTCATTAAATGTGCCTCTGCTTGAGGGCTCCTCTGGTAAGTGATTACTTACATATATAAGTTTCCCCGGTTATGACAACGATAAAAAGCTAATATGTTATATTTAAACATAATGTAGGTATTTTGGCACAAACATAACATATGTTGACATTTTTCCTACTATAGAAAACTCTGTTTAAAACTTTACTATGGGTATCATTGAAATTGTTTTAAGCAAGCGCAACAAGACATATTGCTGAAAAATGGTAATAAAAGAAACCCGACTCTATTAAGGGGAGGGCAAACGTTTTTTTTTTAAAGCTAGGTTTATATATTTTGTTACCAATACTTTTCTATACGAATAGATAGCACAACATGCTTCAAGAAGGTTCAATATTTTTTTTTTATGTTAATAATTTAGTTACTAGTATTTAGTCTTATGAATAGAATCCCGTTGGAGTTTTTACTCTATGTGTTACAGGAATCCAAAAAACTGTGGAGCCGTTTTTAAAAGTGTCTTTTGGAAGAGAACCCCTGCCCTCTGAAGTGGTTCTAAGATGTCTACTAAAAAATGAAAAATAAATTTTTTTTTCTGTTTTATAAAAATGTCCAAAAAGAATGAGTTCAATAAACATAAGTCTTTTCACAAAAAAAAAAAAACAAAAAAGCGTATTTTCTTCCAATTATGAAACGAAAAGTCCCCTTGAGGTTTCAACAAATTTTACACCTGAAGTGAAAATAGGGTTTGAGTTCACCGATTTTAAGTACGAAATTCAAAAACGTACACATAAATGTACACATTTTTACGTTTGTTTTAGACCATGTACGAAATGGTTGTATACTTGATAATTTTATATGTTTAAATAATTTTGTTATTATAATTAAAACGAAGTGACGATAGTTTTTTATTTTTCATTCCCTATTACAGAAAGATTCAGTTTGATGGATGAGAAAAAATGTATTTTGCTTATTTTATCTATGGCTAGGGGAAATGGTTCCGAAAGCAATAAAAATATGTTTACGTAATACTTAAAAGATCTTTATTAATAAATTTGCGGCGAGTATCCAGCTGGCATTTTTTCCAACAATTTTGAGGGCTTCTGCATGCTGGAGCTGGTCATTAGTGGAAAAAGATTTTCATTGTTTTTCCAAAGTAGCAATTTTTTTTCGAGCAACACGTACTCGGAGCGCCGCTTTTACGGTGGCCACCTCGGTGCTTGCGGCAAAAGCAATCTTCCGGGTGGGCACTTTTTAAGTGCGCATATAGGTCACATGTGTAACTACTAAAGAGTGAAGTTCAAAGCAAACAATTGCATTTCGTCACGGCAAAAAATAATTCATCCAATTCAACTGCAGGCTGCAGCCGCCGCACACCACTGCGTCACTCCAGCGGAATAGTCAAACTTTTCAGCGCGGCAGGAAAAATTAATTTGTCCTCTTAATGGGGCATCGCCTCCACTTACGGATTCATTTCTGCTGCCGCTCCAGAGCAATCTCCAGCATCCACGATGGTGGAGCGGAGTCTTCCCCGCGCCGCCGACGCTCAGCAGCCGGCTGCCATCATTTCGAACATCTGCTGCCGATGTATGCGCTTTAATAGCATTTATCTTTTCAAAAATTTTATATAATTTACGAGTGATAAATGGCTGCCAACCATTCCAGCAGTGTCGAACGGGGCGCTTAGGCATACCTGCTACTTGGCCCCGCGGCAGGTGATGTATGACTTTCGACATCAAATCAAATTATCGGGCTCCCGGGACAGACGAATTTTTATAAATCAATTTGTAATCGTCGCATGAAATCGGCCTGCGCTCACTTGGCAAAATCGCAAAATTGGCGAATGCTTGAGCATCGTAGCTTTGCATCTGCATCCACTTTGGATGCGAAATGGGGGTTGAGTGCGGTGCGGTGTCCGTGTGTCACCATTTCACCCTTTTCATTTTAATTAAGGAATTCCTCTGCAAGTGTGTCAGTCTGCACAATTTTCCCAGCACTGATGTGCACTTTCGTTCCATTCGAGCGCCTACTCAGACGCTTTGTAATTGTAATATTTAGGACTCACTGTGGATGCATTCGGAATTCGCTTTTTCGCGGAAATTCTATTCGGATAGATAGTGCAATGGGTGCACTACATGCAGTGCAGAAGTAGTTTTGACAGACTCAGCCGCGGCATGATTTTTCGTTTTCCACAGCTTTCCTTTTAAGGACCTTTTTAGGTGACAGATTTTAATGGGTAAAAGGGTTCAATGGCTTTTTGGGATGTAGACTTTCTGTAATTACTCGTATGACTTTGCTTTTTCGGTCCATTCATGCTTCGGAGCTATTCAGCAGTGATTTAATTAATTTAAGGGATTTTTGGCCATACAAAAATGTATTAACAATTTCCGGGAAGTAACCTGGGTGAAAATAAGACTGAAAATAAGACTGTACAATTTATTGATTTTTCTTCGTTTTCTCATATCAGATATAGGTACTACTTATTGCAGCGTAGTTGATGAAAATAAATTATGCCTAAACTAGTTGTATAGAGGTTATAGAGTTAAAAAATAAAATTTATTTGTACCTACATGGGATAAAACGCGTGTGGACGTTTATTCCGTCAATATCTCGGCTAAGTTCATAAATGGGAGGAATCGGACAAGGGGTGGAGATATAAAGACCCTATAAGCTATATAAAAATGATTTGGACACGATAACTTTCGTATTTCTTAATTATTATTGATAGTTTTTTTATTTTTTGTCTGAAGGTAGGTACTACATCCTTCAACCTAACATACAAACTATTTTTATGGACATCAAATTAAAATGTTTGAAATTGCGGAATTCATATATTTATATACTATTATGTATATATGAAAATAAAAATCGAATATGCATTTTATAGGAATTGTGCCAAATGCCAGCATGAGAAAGCAAGTTAAATTTCTTATTAGCTTTCATTTTGTAATATTCAGTATTTAGATTTCAGGCACAATTTTTCATTAGTTTTATTCGATAAAATAAAATTAATTATTTAAATTCCACTTTACTTACTTACCTTATTGATGATAGACTCTAAAATATTTTGCGTTCTAGCCAAGTTGACGTTTTTCTTTTAAGGAATAATTATCTGTGTATCAAGTGCAAAACAACATTATTTTTCCTTGCGTTATGCAGTTTCTTACAAAGGCGTACAAAAACGCCTAAAATGTAGTTCCATATCCACATCCGAATGGAGAATGACTCGGTATCTTCGACTGATGTGTTACACACACATAGCTTCAGAGGACTTCCTATTCTATGTAATAAATTTCCTTAAATTATCTTTTACACTATATAGGTAATATTTTTTCCATTCTCTTCTGATCCGCTTCAGGAATATTTAATAATGAGATATTTTACTCATAATTTCGTGAATAATTGTATTGAATATTTTTCTGTCTATTCAGGTTGGTTGTCAAGTAGGAGATTTCGTGTTGATAAATATTTTACTATTTATTTTCACCGAAGTTTTTATTTATTAGATAAGCATGAATATTATCTGGCTTGTTTTGAGATCTATTGTTGAACAATCAGAAATTCAGCGAAATCGTCAAATCAGTTAAAAATGTTTAATGATATTAATATGTACAGACTTGAACATTAATTACCTATCTGTAATATCTGTCTTGCGATCGAATTTGCTTCAACTGTGAGATTTTGTAAAAATTGATCAGAAACATTATAGAGAATTTGATGAAGTTATTAAGAGAAATTCTGGAGATAATTTTTCTTCAAATAAATGATAAGAATGTTATTTTGAAATCTTAAAGAGTGAATCAATAATAATAATAAAAATAATAATATGCTAAAAATTATATATTCAAAGTATTGGACTTATCTCAACTTTTTTAACCAATCGTAGTTCTAGTTGGCGGAAGTTGATCAAGTTTATTGCAAAGTATTTGTTATTAATTTAGATATAAGGAAAATATCAGTCATGAATGAATAACACACAATTGATAGCAAAATTATCAATCTTATCCACTTCTTGCTTATCGTTGAAATGTTATGATAACGGCTCACACAGTCTGTGATTGTCTCCAACTTTAATTGAAAATCAGGTGCAAGACTTTTATACATCAAAGAAAACACTTCATTGAATCGCGATTATTACGAAATTCAAAGAAACTGACAAATATTGTTTGATCGAGGCAATTAAGCAACTCAATTGCTTTAGTATAAATAACTCGCAGAGCCCAAACGAGCTTCAGAGTTTCTTCGAAATTTGAAAGGAATAGAATCAGAAAGATGTCGCGCTTCTTTATTACTTTGGCTTGCATCGCCTTTGTTGGTGTTTGTTCAGCACAAAACTTGGAACAACATGTTCAATTTGTTGAGGATATTGAAAAATTCCGTGCTGAAAATCCCGAAGTTGTGCTCACCCCAATGACTGTTGAAAGTGTCAAGCCATTCAATCAAATGCGTTACACTTTTGGACACCGCATCTTGGGTAATATATGAAAATTAATTTACAATTATTTTGGAGTTGCTAAACGTCATTTGATTTGCAGGAGATAGAATTGTTACTCAAGGTAACAATAACTTCAATTACCCCGCTGCTCAGGACGTTCGCACCAATTTGAACTACCCAGCCAATGGTATTGGTCAAGTTATTTCCTATGTTGAAATCGTTGTTGACCAAACCTCTAATCTTGGAACTGCATACATTACACGTGGAGGAATTGGACAGAGGTTCATTTCCATCGTTCTAGAAGCCAAGCGCACTTTCCGCTTCTCATACAGGGCAGCTATCTACGGTTATTAAATGAGGAAACTCTCCAAATAAACAATTTCATTCAAGAATAAATGTTTTTTGTATGCAATTCTTTTCTTTGCTTTTTTCATTTAATAATTTTTTGTTCATTTTACATAGGTACATATATTTGGGGTTTCTATATAAAGACCTATTTAATTCATGGTCACAATTTCGCCAAAATTTAAAGGTTTGTGGCATTTTTGAAGTATATTTACATACATATCATATAGGTACATTTCTCACATTAAAGGCTACCGTGAATTATTAAGAACTGACGGGACAACATATCGTTTTGTTATTTATTGTTGACAAAATTAGGTCCCTATCCTTAATTTTTCTAAACTTTTTTCATAATATAGGATTGTTATTTACTATGTAGGCTGGGGGGGATCTTGACAATTTGGATCTTTCGGGTTCTAATTCTAATGGTATTCTTTCTTCGGACATTCGTTTATTTTAGAAGTTAATTTGAAGAACATGTCTTGTATTTTTAAACATTCGTTGCATAATACTGCTGATGAAATTTTTTTCTTGTCATGTTAATGATTTACTTTAGATACATGCAAGTTGAACGCACTCGTTAATAAAAAATAATCCTTTGTTCTGCGAAAAAAAAATTCTGTAATCTCTGACCACGAATAAACTTTGGTTTTAATTTAATCTTTTTTTGTTAATATTAATTTATATGCTTTAATTGTGTTTTTGTTGTTGTGGATGATTGTTGAGTTATATTTTCGTTCTTAAATTTACTAAATTGTGTTGTTTTTTAGAAGCTTATGCTAAAATGGAAAGTGGAACCAATTTCCGTTTTTCCTTTTCCATAAAATCTTTGTCTCATTTTACATGATATTTCTTTATATTCTTTTATTCAATTTTCAAGTTTAAGTTTAAGTTTATACTACGAGTATTTCGTACGGCGTTTTACGTGCTTTTTCGTGAAAAGTATGTACTTGCCGTGTGAACTAAGGTATACATAGGTATAAATGAAAGTAATCAAATTGACTGCCCTATGGGAAATCTGATGAAAGTACTATATTTTAATCTTAAAAAGCGTTTTATATTTTAAGGCCGAACTTTTATATGACTTCTACATAAAACATTTGGTGAACATAAAATTATATTTCCTAGATTCCAATCCAAATCGCTCTGATGTGTGTTTCCACATGAATTTATTTAGGCGGATCAGTTTTTAACATCCAGGAATTCTTATGATGTTTCCGAGCAATTGAGAGTTGTTTACAAAAGCCTACTAAATTTATGCAATAAAAGCAGTCGTTCGATGATGGGGCTCTGCATATCGAATTGCATGGGAGGGAGTCGTCGAATCTCATTTTTCAAGTGTACATTTGCATTCACTTCATTACTATTTTGCCTTCTTCCGAAGCACTTCACAATTTATTCCCGGGGCGAAGTAAAAACACCGGGAAACGACACACAGGGTATACATTGCATTTTTCCACAGAGAGGAAGCACCACCGAATTTGTCATCAATCAGATTGAATTAAAAAAGCGTTCCTCGACGAGCTCGTCACTTGTAACCCGAAAAAAGCGACGAAACGCAAAAGAGGAAAAAGTGACGAAACGAAAAACATTGATTCGTCGCAGCTAAAGCGATTCTTCCTGAAATAAACCCTAGGGATCCCCATTGAAGTAATTTGTTGTGGGTGTGGCGGCTCAATTCAGAGGAGCCACCATAGCGCTCTGGGAATCAGGGCCCGGGTCTGGGCTCAGCCGGAGCAGACTCTCGAAATTGATTCATGTCAACGAGGGCAGAAAATCTCCGTCATCCCATCATTATTTTCTAATTAAAGATTCGAGAGGGCCTCCCCACTCATATATCACACCCAGCTCGGGAATTGTAATCCATCAGCCGAACTAGAATTTTAATAGCGTGACATCTCACGTAGGTGTCGACGGTGTGCTACACCCACAATGTGACGGTAACGACCCGGGATAGTTCCCGTCGAGCCCACAATTAAGGACCCGGGGGTGGGCGCAGGTGCTCCTGCTTGATCCGCGTAGTTTGTTGGCCCGGTTGCGGGGCACTTCTATTTTGTTCATTATGCAAACACAGAATTTCGAATTGTCCCTTAATTGCAAATGAAATGAGGAGCAATCTTTTGTGAGGTGAATCTAGGCGATGAAGGACTGAGACTCAAGTGACAGCGCTACTTCATGTCAGAGCAAAATTTTGCATGGACATAAGGTTTGTATCTTCCTATTTTAGAGAATGCGTGTCAATTTCTTTCGGGTCTCAAGACGTCGCATCTTTCTACTGCCTCTTGAGAATGCAGGTCTACTCGCCTCCGCCATCAACGATAATCGCGTGCAAGCGCAAAACATTTTTTATATAGTCGCACCGTAGGAATTAATGGGCTCAAAGCGAATTATTTATTATTCAAATTGAATTTGCGGACACTGGCACAATTGTGCGGTTTCATGATACCAGCAGCCAGCCAGAGTATTAAATTTTTAGAAATGGTCGGATTAATTTTTCATCGTCGTGCTGTGTTCTGGTGCTGGTGCCAGAGGTGGGGGGTGCTTCTGTGAATATTTCATGGAGGACAACTTCGTTTGCCTACACGACACAGCACGTGGGGTCAGGAGGGAGGATAAAGCGAAATGACAAACATTTCAGTGGGAATCCCGCTGTCAGTTGCTCCGGGGGAGCAATTATTTCAAAAACACAATTTATTAGATTATCAGCCGCTATCACCCCTCACATTAATTTGTTTGCAGAAATTCCTTATCAGCTGGTAATGCCCTGTCGGGCAGGTAGCTAAATATTATACAAATATTGACCAAATGCTTTCCTCCTTCAAAATTTGGTAACAACTTTTCCATGAGGTATGATTAAGACGTAATGGTATGTTGGGGCCAATGAATAATTCATTCGCGCACCGGCTGTTATGCTACGTAAGCCGGGGCGGAGCTTCATTTCGCGTTTATGTTTCCTACAAAGGACGGTAGTTTCGAATTGCTTCAGCTTTTATGATCTTTTGCACTCCATATGTGAGGGAAGAGTGCTAATAACACAGCATTTCTAAAAGCTTTTAAAATACACGTAAGAGTTTATAGCCAGTGCCTTTATATGAAAGAAGTTTGCTGAAAACAAGCCCCGTAAAATATGAACAAAGAGGTACTTGACTGTTTTAACTATCTGTCATAATACCCGACAAGATAAACTGCTTAAGATGCTTAATAAAATATTCAAGGATTTAATGGTGATTACACAGTGCCCTCTTATGAGATAGTTAATGTTTCGCTGATACGATAACGCTTTACGGATCGTTTTAATGTTATTAAATGAGAAAACGCTACATCTTATGTCTTAAAATGACTATACATTTAAAAAATGTGGAAAAGATAAAATTATTTTGACAATATACAGTGAAGTTGGTATACCTCATACTGCCATAACGATATTTTAATGAATTAAAATGTAAATTAGGAAAACTTATTAATTTTATGGGGCCTTGATATTCTTTATGATTATCAATTTTATAGAAATAAATTGTTATTATTAAAATACAATCTTTAGGAATATTCTTCGGCTTTTACAGTTTCTGGAACACTACATGCTGAAAATTAAGAAGTAATATTTTACGCTTTTAGTAAAAATAAATTAAAATGTTAATCTTTTACAATTATTTCATTAATAGCAGATTAGTAGTGGTTATTACATATGTACATATAAGGAACAGAGATATTCAAATCTTATTTTTTTACATACATATGTACTTAAATCAAACTATATTGTGAACCTGAAATGTCGGCCGCACTATCCTGGTTGCGTTGTGATTAGAATTGTTGGCGAAGTTTGCCACCACATCTTTTTCTAGTTTTTCTAAATTAAGGCATAATTCAAATAGGCAAGAATTTTCATTGTTATAATATGTTTTTTATTATTTATGGGTTTTGTGCTCTAAGAGTAGATAGTAACCCACCCATATACCTACATAGTTTCGGACTACACAAAGTAATTTGAAAATCTATCTTGCGCAAGAATTATCCTATATATCGATCTTTAAGAAATTAAATTACAAAAATTCTAAATCAAGAAATTTGTCAAACTCTTTGCCTTATACTGAGAAAGATACTAGTGTGTGTAGGTAAGTCCTGAAAATATGTCTACATAATCCGATTTATGTTGTTTCCGATAAATTTTTGCTGGCACCTATCGTGTTTGCTCAAACGCACATTTTAACCTTAAGGGCGAAGGGTGAACATATTTGTCATCCCGTTGAAAATATGGCAGAGTATAGCACCATTGACAACCTTTTGCTTTGTATGATTTATTATCTTTAGAGAATTGTTAATTAAAAGCGAAGTAATGTTAAATATTATCTGCATTTTGTTTTGTCTTCATATACATACATATGTGTAATTTAAATTACTTATTATATTAAAGTTATAAGTAATGAACTGAGAGCAAATATTAAAGACTTACTATTTTTAATTTGTTTGTGATCCTTGTAAAACTCGAAACTTCGAAACTTGGAAGTTAAGTATGTCGGGAAGTGCAAGAGATAGATAAATGTTTCTTTTACATGTTTTTCATGTTTGACCCCAATTGATGGATTTTACTACATTTCCATTTGAAGGTCGATCTTTTCGTTAATTAGCCCTTCATCTATGAACAATAAATCTTTACAATATTTTTATAATAACTAAATGATTGCAAAAGCATAATACCGAAGTTTGAAGTTGAAAGAATGTGTTAACTAAATGGAAGTGTGTATTAATGTTTTCATATATAATTCTCAAAAACAAATTAAGTACTAATCAGTAATTAAAATAATCTAACAGAAATGAAATCCGAAGTCTAACATATTTTTCATTCATTGCTTTTATAAAATTGCTCATCTTCTTCGTCTTTAATATTTAAATTGAATAATTTTGTGGGTAAATATGTACATATGTATATGTATATAAAAGTAATTATAAAATAAAATTTTAAAATATACCTACATATAATACACTCAGCGATATTTGGAAGAGATTGACTTTTAAAATTGGAATTAATGAACATCTTTAACAATTTTGCTTTCATTTTTTAATATATTCATCAAAAGTATTAAAGGATAATTAAAAAAATGCAAGAGTTGTTCAAGTTTTTGAGCAGTTATAAAAATGGTTTGCATCATTAAAATGTTATTATTTTTTGCGAAGTTATAACTGTTTACAAATTTAAAAAATGTTTGCATTTTGATGAGTGTACATATACATATATGTATAATAACTATATCTTAAATCTTCAACTAAAAGACTGTTTTGTTTTAAATGCGAAAATTTAGTTATTTATTGGACACACGCATGATAAACATGCTGTGTTAAGTGTAAAAACGTTTTTAAGTCAAAAGTTGGATTACTTAGGTTTTAATCTAAAATCTAGCAATGTAGATAAATTTAATGCACTTTTTCTTGTATTAGTTTCTGCCAATATCTAATTTAGATTTAAATACATATAAATAATTTTAGACTTACTGATTTTTTTTCTTTGTATGATATAACGTCTTAAAAAACTTGGGATTGTGTAAAGCCCTACATATGAAGGTATATCTCAAGAGGCAGGGAGGAGATATAAGGAGTGCTCAGAGCCTGTGTACGAAGGCGCATCCTTGAAAGGACCGCTGCTCCGGTGGGGGAAAGTGCATCTCGGAGCGATATCTCTCCGTTCGGTAATCTCCTTGATTTGGTATAAAACGCAATTTCTCCCAATATCCAGCAATGATCGGAAGCTATTCCACGCTACATTAATCACAAAACGTTTTTAAATAATCGTCGGAGTGAGCCGGGGTACGGCCCGGTGCCTTGGCATCGCAGTTGATGGAAAATCAATTATGTACTTCGGCCGGGGAGGAAGAAAATGCGAATTGTTTGCCGCAGCCGTAAAAAATGCTATATTCTTGCCTGCCGGCATTGTCTGTGCTCCTTGCTATGGAGCCCACGTCCCGAAGTGGCTGCCGGGATGTGAATATTTTTTTTCTTTCTTTCTGGAGCAGCGGCAGGGTCTGGTCTTCGGCTCCTGATCCTGGCGGGGTCCAGGCCCAATTTCAGGCTCTTTTCCAGACCCGTTCAGCCCGATGGTATCAGCAACAGGGAGGGATGCACCGTGAGCTGCCGAGCCGCAACGTGCCCGCCGGATTCCTGTTCCGGCGATATAAACCTATTGGTTTTGGTATAAGTCGCGCAATTTTTTATGCTTCGACAAGAGACGACCGTGAAATTGCATTGTGAAATCGAATCAGTCAGGGATATTCCGCTCCGTTCCGGCGCAACCGAGGGGATCCGGAGTAGTTGTTTTTGCTTGTATTCTAATTACTACGCCGAGACCGGTGCGGTGCGCTCCTCTGCGATGATGAAGTCGCCGGATCGGGCCGGTCCAAATGAAGCCCAAATTAAATTCAGCCTGCTGGTCGTTTTGTGGATCCCCAGCGCTCCCGGAGAAAGAAGTAAGGAGTCATCAGAGAAAGCAATCAGAGGGTCCCGACGGGCAGTGGAGCCTCCGCCTTTAATTTTTAATGCGAGGACAGCTGAACCACCTCTCGTTCTTCATACTTCAGTCGGATTGCTCAAGTGCTAAATAATTGATGACGCAAGCAAAACGCAATTTAAATCCAGCCACCGAGCAGTTGTAGGGAAATTAACTGAAGGTGTGCTCCGTGAGCCTTAACGAAATGCAAAAAGGGTTTTTTTTTTGGTCGGACTTCCGGGGAAACCTGAGGCGGATTGGAATTTTAATTTGCTGAAAAGGGTCGCGAACCGTCCGGTTATTGCTATTAAGAATTTGTGTGATTCTCGAAACCTTTCAATATCTAACTTTGTTCAAGTTTTTTTGAAACCTTGGACATCGTCGTCAGTGTGTACGCTGCCGTGGGCGAAAAGTGATACAAACCTTCTGTACAAAGGTTTCAGAGTATTTTAAAACAAACCTTTAGGGTTCCAGGCACTCTTATATAAAGTTTGTCATTGTCTGTCTGTAGCAGCTTGATATCGTTTGAACTGTTTAGACTTACATAGGCGTCCGCTTTGAAACAAACTTCAAAATGTCAGAGTTTCAACTTTTCTCTAACTTTATCATTATTATTTTATTCGAAAAGCAATATTTCCGTTTTTAACGGCAATACTGGGTAATCGTTGGAATTTTTTTTTCTATGAAAGTAGAACTTTAGTGAATCATTAAATCTGTATAGTTTTGTATAGTTTTATCTAAATATCTACCTAATCTTTTAACTAGGCGCGAATTTCATCCTTGATTATACCAAATAATTTGAAACGAAAAAATGCGATATTAGGTTACTTTAATCAGAAACTTTATAGCAGTCGACCGAATATACAAAATGAAAAGAAAATCATATCACAGAACACAAAAAAGGGATACTTTTTTTCAAGCACATAAACAAAAAATTACCAAATAAGTTTATCAAAATTTAAATCCGCTAAGCTGGTTGCCTATAATTTCGGTTAAATATGACTTATATTCTGTCTAAAATAACCGGTTCAACTATTGCTGATGTTTTAATGTGAAGCCCTAATTTTGATTCGAAGGAAAATTAAATTCGTTCAGAATGAAAGAAACTTGAAAATAGGCTGGACTATTATATAAAATTTAGTGATCCCCGAACTTTATGAAAGTGCCATTCTCTTTTTGAATATCCTACATCCTGAATGGGTTTTGATTTCATTAGAAACAAGACCCAAATGGCTAGACCCTAGTTTCTTTTTTTAAATATAAGCTTTTTTTTATAATCGGCTACTTTACTTCTATCTCAGATATTAATATGTATGCATATGTAACTAAATATATGTATAAACATAATTTATATCTAATAAAAGCATCAGTAAGGAAATTCATAAACAAAATATCTTATGCTTGTACAAATTATAATTAATAAAAGTGATATGAATTATAGAGAGTAAAATACGTAAGACATACGATTATCAAAATAATTCAGTCATCTTAGGTAGGTACAATATCAATAAAATTGAAAAATGGAAAGCTTTTTGAAGACTGCAGGTCAAAACTAGACCAATTTAGAGCAAATTTTTATTCACGTATCCATAAAATAGGTTTGCCATCAAAGGTATAATAAATTGGGGGGTAAACCATATTCTTTATACGAAGACAGTACAGAAGGTAGCATTAAACCATTAAACGGTATGCGAAACTGACAGAGTTATACGATAGTTATAATCAGAAACCATGCAAAGCCCTTCGAGGAGGGTCTTTAGCTCTAGCGGGGTTGGAGTGGGTTAAAATTTTACATGTTACTTTCTGTTGGAGATGAAATAGAATATGTGTGCTGAGTTAAGAGTTTTCGACAGAAGATTTTGTTGCTAGAAAATGTTAATTCAGCTTATATCCTTCTGTCGATAATCTTTGAGTGGAGGAGCATTATAACTTTGGGTACCTAACGAACTAATTTAAAGCTAATGTTGTAATCTGATATTATAAATGTCAAGAAAAGAGCTTATGTGTTACTAAGTATGCTCGTTCTTAAAGGTATTTAAAGGAGGTTTAACCAGTGTTGGGTATAAGGATTAAGAGTTATCTGCGAGTTTGTCTCATCGAAGCCCTAAAGTACTGCGATGCGGCGTTATCACGCGACAATCACTGGCAGTAAATCTTTATTGATTTGAAAAGCTTAGATATTGGATGTTGTAAACAAACACTTCGAAAGCACCCAACACCGTCCGTAATCATCCCGAAACCTCTACCCACATGGTTCCGCCAGATCCTAAGATACCTACTCATTTACGACTTCGATTTCATTCAACATCGACGCTGGGGACATGACCATTAGCAGGAAAATAAACCGGACAGTAGGCGCCTCTAATGCGACGTTCACAAGGGCTTGGGAATTTCTATAATTTTTACTTAAGTGTATTCTGGCATTCTTCCATAATTGATCATTCTCTTCTCACCTTAAAAACCAGCGCCATAGCTCATTTGCTATGCGGGTAGTGGATCCAATTAAATTGAAAACGTCGGCCAGGTCGGCTTGAGAGAGAGCGCTAAAACAACCGTCCCCGGTGACATTAAAGACGCTGAAATATCATTCGACTCCGCAGGTGCAAAAGACCATAACCATTAATAATCCGAGTCTGTTGTCGTAGTTCAGCCGCGCGACCGGATCACTTCCTTGGTCGCCGCGCTAAAATCTCCGGTCGACGACGGACGGCGCGGTGGGAATGGTCAACGTACGGCAGGATGGACCCAAGAAAGAGGTTACAAAGTTGCGGGCACCAGCGCGGCCCAAATGACTCGACCTTAATGTCTTAAATGCTGGACATGCCCACTGTCCACTGATTAGTTTATCTCCAATTTACGGCACAGACAAAAGATGGAGCGACACGGGAACAAAAAGCAATAAAATGTAAGAAAAAAGACTCTGGCGCAGCTCTCACAATAGCCCTCACCCAGTTTTTTGTCAATTACCAAGACGGAAACCGCAGTCAATTCCCGTCTTAGCCCGGTTGAGTGACTCTCAAGGTGATGCGGTAAGGGCTGTGCCCGAGAGGAGAAGGCTCCTCAAGCGTTTAGCATCCACAAAAAGCCTCGAAATTCAATTAGAAATGGAACTTAATGGGCTCGGGCTTGTAGGGGCACAACG
This sequence comes from Machimus atricapillus, assembly GCA_933228815.1. Classification (NCBI taxonomy): domain Eukaryota; kingdom Metazoa; phylum Arthropoda; class Insecta; order Diptera; family Asilidae; genus Machimus; species Machimus atricapillus. The sequence continues at coordinate 12,099,212 of OW121788.1, forward strand.
CATCGCGCTCAACTTAACTCAATCTTAGGGTTTTGGGTGAACCCCACTTCGCGCTGATGTCTTCTTCGACAGGCTCCAGGTGTCTTACTATACCTGCAGGCGGCTTTTAAGAACTCGAACGGGTGCTCGTAATTCGATAGAATAACTTACTTAGCTCTTATCGTGTCTAGGTTCAACCACTTACTACCTTAACAAGAAAAATGGTGATGAGATGGATTCCTATTATACTTTAAAGTTTAGCGGTATTGAAAAACCGAATTCAGCAAATCTGAGGCGGAACTAGAACTCGATCCAGTTATAATGATCGAAATAAAACTTATCAAATTTTATTCTTTTATTTTGCTTACCTTTACCTTCATGTAAAAGTTAAAACTTTGCTTGTATAGTGTATAGAGATTATTATGTATTGTACTTTAAAAGCTATAAAATCAGTCAAATATTATATTGAAAAGAAAAGATTTTTAAATGAAAGTATTCGTAATTCTGACCAAAAATTGTATGGCATTGAAGAACAGAACAACATATAAGATTACAACTGCATGAAATAACACTGTTTTGTCTGATAAGTTATTGTGTAATTGTAATTTTTAGTCACTATTCACATTCTATTCTGGAGTGCAACAATTTTGTTTTGGCTTTGAAGTAATTTTTCGCCGATTGTTACCAAAAATGGACACAAACACAAATAAAATGATTAGTTATTTCGTTCAGATTTATGTTCGAGAAAAAACAGAGCATTTATGTATATTTTAAGTTCTTTCTCAATAAAACAATTTATTAACAATTTCGTAATATCACAATGTATGCATGTACGACTACAATTTGGAGTGTTAGAAGAAATTTAACTTATAAAGATAGAACGTTATTACGTAGGTGGTTTTGTTTAATTGTTTGATTTTATTTTTTTGACGTGATAACGCCTTATAAATCGATGCGGCTCGGGGGCATTCACGAAAAGTTGTAACGAAGCCACTAACGTCCGGTCACGTCACGATGCTCGCGCAGCATTCGAGAAAGAGGCTCGCTGGACCTCTCTCTCCCACTCATACGTAATCGGTCCGCTTGAAAGGCATCCTCGAAAACGTGGTAAAGAGCCTGGTCACGTCACGATGCGCGCGCAGCATTCGACAAAGAAGCACGCTGGACCGGTGTGGGCCTCGCGTCTCACTCCCACTCAAGCGTTCTTAGCGTCGGAGCAAAAGAAAGAAAGCGTCTGATGTATCAAAATATGTACTCTTAAAAAAGACGTTATCACGTAAAAACTTCGCCCGTATACCGACTTTACAGACAACCTTGCTCTTTTTTATTGATTGTATTTAATACTTATTAATGTTAAGCACATAGTTATATTTGAGGTGAAAATGAATTGATTAAATAAAATTTAAATAATTTCCGGAGTTTGTAATGCGGATTCGTTATGATCTGTAAAGGTGGATCCACACTGAGCTGGCGAAAGCAAACGAAAGCGAACGAGTCCACGCTGTTGTTGTTGTAAACAACAACAACAACGTGGACTCGTTCGCTTTCGTTTGCGTTCGTTGGCTCAGTGTGGACCCACCTTAACATGACGCTGGTTGACACTGATTAAATTTAAACTTGAGTTGATCTATGTACCTAATTTACCAATTTCTTTGGTCAACAAGGATTATGTAGCAGCACATTTTTTGACATTTTTAAACAAATTGCAAATTCGTAAACGAAAATGCTCCAACAAAGATGATTTTTTTAAAAGTATGAGATCAAAAAGGGAAACAATTCGTTTTTGGTACATTTTGAAAACCTTTAGCTCTTGATTTTTTTGAATTGACAACCTCCACTGAGTTACAATTTTTGCACTCCTAATAACACCCTTTGTTCTATTGGAGTTAGGGTTGATAGAATTGTTAGTACTATAGGGTTAAATCTACACCGCCTCATTTTTTTTGTTATCAACCCTCTAATTTTATCCTTTTGGGCAATTTATTATTATTTTTTTGATATTTCACCCGTACTAAATATGTATAAGGAAGGTCGTGACGAGATGTTTGTCAGCTGCCGGCCAGGACGGGTTCAGTACCTGCCCCGGCCCCACACCGCACGAAGCCGCACATGTACATATCAATTGATGTCAGCACGCAAAAGAATCATCTCGGTCGACAGTTGGAAATCCCTCCATTATGCCCAGCAGTCGTCTTAAGCTGTGCGCCAAGGGCCGGGTGATTCGCATGGGAAACACGTCCGAGTGGAAGGGACAGACAAAGTATTTGCGGGGAGATGCCTGTCATTAGAGGTCAAAATCCTGTTTGGCCAGGGATTTACTGTACAAAATCCTTTATTTGATTAAAGGATGAACCGAAGGAAAGCCACCACTTACCGGCATGGGCATCCGACTTGTCTGGCTTTTAAGAGCCCATAAAGGATTTAAGATGAATTCGAAAGTGGAGCAAATGGAAATGATTAGGCGGCTGCTTTTGAGCGCTCCCTCAAAGATATGTCACCCTTTTGGAGCGGCAGCTACAGCGCCCGGAGGCAAATTAGATGAATTCCTTGGGTCGTCACAAAGGTACGTCAATTCTGCCATCTTGATAGGGGCCGCATTAGGCGTCAGATCCCGAAGGATGTTGCCGACGCTGTGCCAAGCCCTGGCTACGAATACAAATTCGCCTGCGTATACTCAATATGACTTTGATGTGAGGAAATGCCCCTGTGCGGGCCCAGGCATTTGGGGAATATTTCCTAATAGCGCGATTAATCTTATGGGCGAGAAATGTAGCTTGATAATTATAGTCTGGCATGGATACGTGCTTTCTAGGAATGCGCTTTTGAAGATTATAAATGCCTCTTTCTAAACTTCAAAACCATACTTTTTATATGTCGGTATATGTAAGTGATTGATTGCAAAAATTATAAATGGTAAAATATACTATGAGATCTTATCAGAAAAATTTGTCGCAGTATAAAATACATTACAGTTAAATTTATATACTTATATTTTATTCCCCTCCTTTTATAATAAATACTATAAAAAGGTACAACGTCTTAAACGAATAAGCAAAATTTAATTTTTTGAAAAGTGTAACCAATACCTACTAATATTTTTGAGATGAATTTTATCAAAATGAAAGAATATAATGCAGTGAAAGTCTCAAGCAAATAAAATTAAATAACTATTACATATGGAATTTGAAATATGTATTTTTATTTTCTAAATTGTCACCACTCATTTAAAACTTCATTTGATAGATGATTAATATGAGATAAATAAAGAGCCCTACTTCAAGAAAGATTGCTTTGTGAAAAATCTTAAAACTCCTCTTATATTAAATAGGAAGTCGGTACTCGTATTTGTCCGCCCGCCGCACGCACTGCAACGGAGCCTCATAATTATTTATAGATCATTATTTTATTTTCTTCTGATACTGTGACCGAAAATTTCAAAAAACTTCAGGATTTTGTCATGGAAATTAGTAGTTTTAGGAGTTTACGGGGGCCACTTTTGAGAATACAAATGCAAAAAATTAATTAAAATAATAATTGTTGCTATTTTAATACATAGTATACTGTTTGAAATCACACACACTAAATTGTCGTTGTCTTTCCGTGATTTGCGAAGTAAAAGATGTTTTTGCAAAAGTTGATTTTTGGACATTCAAAGCTCTAACATTTTCTTTATCAAAATTAATGTTACCAGTGCCTACTGGTCGGATCGGGCGATTGTTTTGTATCCCTATGGAAGTCGATTTATTGCCCGACGGGAGCACGTTCGCGTAAATTAACGGTAAAACGGCGATAATTATGTTCTAAACTGCTTGTAAGCGAAACTGGTGGTGGCTCGAATCCGCTGAGTAATCACCCCGGAATTTTTGAGCACTGGGAAAAAGGCCTAGGTCGGGCGGGGCCAGTGAAATTAATCGAATTATGCATTCGAGCGCTGACAGATTCAATTAAATGCTCGCTGAGAGTAAAGTGTTTGGTGATAATTGAAGTCGTTTGATCCGGCCACCCGTGGAGCGGAACTGAATTGATTAACAATGTTTTAGCACAATTTCCGTGGCGCAGGACAGTCGTAAATTCTGGGCGGGCGTGAGAAAATCGCTCGCAAAACCACGGATATTTCATTTAATAAATTTGGATACATCCGTATCAGTGATCAAATTTCCCATAGGACAGCTAAAAACATGCTGCTCAACGGGATATATTTAAACGTTAGAGAGGTTCCTTATTTCGAGAGCAGCCCGGCCCTGTCTGGTGCAAAATCAGAAACACACTATTCGGTAAAATCGATAAATTCGACCGATTTATCGACCGGCGCGCGCTCGACAGGGATAAACTCGTGCGCTGCCAAATGGACCGGCTCGAAATCCAATAAAATTTGTTTAAAGACTTTACGACTCCGGCCAGGACCTGGACGATGTTTTATTAATTGCTGCAGGAACCCTTAGTCTAAGACGGATTTTGATCGACCTCCCGTGATAAATGGCAATTGGTTCCTCCTTCGTCTTGGCCGGGGCTCGGGTCGTCACTCGTCGTGTGTGATGATGACCCGAACTTTGGGACAGATGCGATTAGTTGAGAGGAACGCAGGCCGTGCGATCAATAACATGTTAATTTCCAATCTAAAGGGGTTTTGCTACGTGGGCTCATCGGGGATCATTAGATTTGAAAATGTGTTATTACTCCTGGAGATTTTGCTGTATCGTTTCTTGAAAATTATTTGAAACGAGTTTGGTTTCAGGTTTCCTATGAATGGTATTTTATGAAATTTTGCTTTGAGTTTGAGTGCTTATTATAAATAATTTACCGTCGTTTAGCGGAGCTGACGTTATCATAAAGTTATTCTTTTATTGAAACTGGAAAATGTTTAAGTGGTTAATAATTTAGTCAAAGTGAAAAGATTTGCGGTAATAATTTTAAAAAATATTAAGAATCCTGTTTTGAACTTAATTTAACACGTAAAACGCTTAACGATAAAACGTATAGATAGCCCCATGGGTTTTCAATCAAGAGTTATCACCTTTTTATATTCAAATACGTACATAATATGGGGCACTAAAATATTTAATCATGAAACTCACTTTCTTCCATAAAAATATTAAATTATTTCGAGAAAGTTTTTGATGTGGTAGCGTAGCTCGTTAATATTTAAAATAATTAAAATATTTAATTACAGAATATACATATATGTATATGTACGTTTACGTAGGAGTACAAAATTCTTAAAGTTTATGTGAAGTAACACTTAGATATGAGGAATCTTGAAAGAAAGCATATTTTTGTGATTTCTTTTGTTTAATCAAAATGTGAAATAAGTTGGATAAACGTTGTTGTCGCCGTCTTTAAAAGCACTCTTTAGTTTTAAAAATAGGAAGTAGCATGGGCAAGGCGTTTGGCAGAGTGTAGCACTTATACTATATAATTCATATACAGATATGTAGGTACATCGACATTCAAAAGCTTATATGTACATATCTTGAAAATTACTAAACATCTAACAGGTGTTTTCAAATTTTTAATCTAATTTATGTAAATCCACTTTTTTGAGAATGAAAAATTATAACGTTTCTGTAAGTCAGTGTTTTAATTATTATCTAATAAACGTTTGTTTATCAATTTAAAATGCGCCCAAGAAAATCGGCAATTAAAAAATATGTTTCTCGGAATTGCCTTTCCAAAAATACCGCGTATTATCTACACAGTGCACATTTTCACCTGGAATTTTGCAAACGTGTTAACAAAAGTTTAATGTTTCCGCGAGTAAGCAGTTTACCGCGCATTTTGCTTGGGTCGCATGATTTTTACATTTTTCCCACGAACAAACTGCGCCCGGGTGAAATAGTCGATAATCTCCATTGTAATTCTTTGCCTAATGGCCTGGGTTCACGTTACCAACTTCAGCAGCTGTCGCTCGCGCAGCCCGATGCAATAGAAGTTACCCCGGAGCCCCGGGTGCTTCTGACTTATCCTTATAGCAGTTACCAATTTTCCGGTAAGCAGGCCTCGGATCCCGCGGCACACCTTCACCGGCTACCTTCTTCCGAAATCCAGAGCCGGTGCTCCAGCCCCGCTCCCCGGAGGAGGCTCCTTCCCCGCGTTATCTACCTGGAAAGGCGTTTTATCTGTTATGGATAAATTTTTGCTCCGACTTCGGGCAGGCATCGACTTTACACGCTCAATAGAGTTTTTAGCAGCCCACGTCGCATATTTTCCAGTCCTCTTCTCCAGACGCTGATGCAATCTCGAGCCTGCTTTGTGTATCTTGAGGACACGCTTGATGGCTCCTGGAGGCTCTTCCACCTCCGAAATCGTCTCTTTGTTTGTGAAATTGTTTGGAAAATGATTTTGTCGAAAAAATGTCATTACCGTGGAAAGTGTTTTTTCCGTCTTTTCATTATTGAATGTAATCTCTGGCACGTCGGGTGGCGGGGGTGGATGGGGTTCATCCTCTACCCCCTCGTACTTTGTCAGCCGTAAACGCAACGAGTGGCGCGGCGAGCGTCGCGACGACCGTCACGATCCTTGTCCCTGAAAATCGTTACCATGACGAAGACTATGCACTCATTCGGGTCGAAATTTTCAAATTATCCGATTCTAAAATTCTAAAAGGCGGAAGGAGCGGAGCAGCACTCATTCCTTGTGTGTCCCCTCCCCCTAAATGAAAATAAAAATTGAAAGCTGTAAGATTTTATTACCGCCGCCTAATGGTTTTTTATGGATCGGCATGAAGTCGAATTTTTAAGCTTTTCCGGTCGACTTCCTGAAAACAGTCGAGATTAACTGAGAAGTTATGTTGCTGGGACGATATTAAATTAAAATTATTAAACTTCCAACAAATTAGGTAAAAGGGAGATTTTCATTTAAATATTCACCGCGTGCCGACTGCGGGGAGGAGGACGCCTTGTTTTATGTTCACTCTCATTTGGAGATTTTGTTTTGTTAGGGTCGCCGCGGCTTTGACTGCCCTTTTAAGTGGAAAAAAGCACACTTTCTTTTTATGAAATACTTCTTCTGGGATGATGAAATTGGTTTGCTACTCGCGCAGGATTAAAGTTCTTCTTAATATTGAAGAGTGAAATCGGGCAGAGTCTAAATCTGAGGAATTTATCAATTGTTGAAAAATCTTATAATATTTCTTCATTAGTTACATGGTTGTGAATCTTCTGATACAACTTACTGTCTTTATCCTGCGAGTAGTTAAAAGCTATGGGGGCTTCGGCGTGTCGTTAAGATGATTATTTTATAGACATAAATCGTAATTATTAAATAAAAAGCCTTAAAACCCAGACATTACATCCTAAAATCCAGAGTATTTTCTTTTATTTTGTAAAAATTAAATCATAAAACGGCATTATCCTATCCTATCTCTTAGCTGGATTTCCTTATTTATGTATTATTTTTATTAAAAAATCTATTGAAAATGTTAAATTGGGTTTTAATGAGGTGAAGTTAAATAAACGATTGTAATAAAAATGTAACCATCTACATATGTACATTTTCCCTTCTCAGCTCAATAAATTAATTTCTGGAGTTTTCTAAATGTTGATTAAAAAAAATTGTTGGATGGTTAGTTTTAATTTTTGATCTGTATACATATAGATAGATGCTATACATATATAGTATGTATATATTTCTTCTTCATAAAATAGATGCAATACAGGGCTACATTTTTTCTTAACGCTTAAAGTTTTTTAAAGCCGAAATCGATTACTTAAATGCAAAGCTGCATACAATCGCTGTGATATTCGAATTTATTATTTTCTACACCTGCGTTCAACTGAGGATAGAATGCACGGTTGAAACAACCACGGAAGGTACAAATTTAACGATTAAAGCTTCCTGCAGACGGATCAGTATCATCAGTTGGGCTGGCCGAACAGGGCTCGGAAGCCATTAAAACAGCCATTAAGGTTTCAGCATCCAAAAGGTGAGATGATCTCAACGCTATAGAATTATCCCACGAAATGTGTTTGAGCAAGGATATTAGCCATTATTCGCATACGCTTCATCTGGCCAGGACCCTCCCACGAGTCCCCTTCAAATGCGTCCGCTTTTGCAGGTGGTGGTCGTGTCGGTTGGGTTCTTAAAGCCGAAATAAAGTCCTATTTCTCAGGTGCTGTTGTGGGGCCCAGTGGGGCGCTTTAAGGTCAACTTGTCAAAAAGGAAGTACAATTCCAAGAAATGTTTGCAGATGTCTCAGCATTTATTCGAGTGCCATTAAATTTTAGCCTAAAGCCATTACAAAAGGAAATTCATTAAAAAGGACGAAAATCTGCTCAAAGATTTGTCTTTTGAGAAAATGTTTTCACCGGAGGAACCTTTGCCACTCCGTTCGCTACTTTTTCCCGGTAGATATATACTGCGATAAAAGATTCCGGGCCCGATACAAGTCGTTGTTGCCCTGCTTAGAGGAAGATTATTCTCTAATTTATCGAGTAACATCTTCGGTTTATTGTTGTTCCTCAGATGGCATAAACTGTTTCCTCCAGTGGTACAAAAGCAGAGGGCTCGCTGTCACGTAACTGAATGAGGAAATTTAGAGCAATTTCCACCGAACCGTTGATAAATTGCCCCGATAATAAAATATCTTGCTTTAATATAATTTTGCAAAGGTATAATTTGGCCGACGTCTGATTTTATATTTCAATACTTAATAGTTTGACAGCGCAATGTAAGTATTTCTCTAAAAAAAACAGATTGTTGTAGAAAATGTTTCTTAAATTAAATGCAGACTTTCTTTTCGGCATATGCTATAGTTATGCTTCCATGAAAGTGATAAATGTCATTAATTTAATAATAAGAATAAGTTAAAACAATAATGTGTAGGGATAACATGTTGCTGTGTCGTATGTATATGGTGTTGCATATAAATATTGCGTCTCAAATAAGGCCCAGTTGTTATAATAATTTCGTGTCCTTAGACGCCTCCTGTTGGAGGAATATCCACGTCAGAATAGAATACCCATAGCCTAGAGAATGAGAATGGAGTAATATATGTACTGTATAGACATGTCTCTTTCACAAAAAGTGGGCCTAAATTTATTTCTATTCTATTTTCTGAAATAATTAAAAAACAAATAGATTTTCTAAAATTTCCAACAAGCAAAAGGATTTCAAAATTTTGCCGAGAGTGAATAAAAATTATTAAAATTGCATGCAACACCCTCTTTCAGTTTTTATAAAAACTGTAGGGCTTTAAGCTAAGAAACGTTATAGAAATTCTCTCTCCAGAAAATCCTATTAAGCTAATTTGTGCGAGTGGCAGACTCTTCTTTAACATTTAAATATATTAAATTATTATATTGTAGTTGTGCAAACATCTAAGTTCGGTCTTCGGCTAACCCGATTATATACATTAAATGCTTTATGATATTTTATTTTACATGGAATGTTCACCGTTGTTGTGGTAAACTTCCCACTTTTAAAAATAGTTCCCTATCCAAGTTTCGGCCGTATATCGCAATTTTGTCTTCTCTTTTTCATGGACAGCAAGGTGCAGGACCATGCCCGTCAAGTACTGCCACTAATTTTGAATCAACATTTCTTTTGGCGGGCATTGCGATCCCCAAATAAGGAGCCAACCACCTCGCTTCCTCCCACGCTTGATGCTCGAGGTGGAGAACCCGCGGCACCGAAACGGCGGAAGGTTTCTAAAGTAATTACGTCTAAAAGCCGAACTTGTGTCTCTGTATCTAGGGCTGATGGAAATGACTCGGTTGGCGTTTTCACTTCGATAGGCCCTTTCAGGGCTTCAGGCGCGCTAGGACAAAAACTCTCGGCAGTGAATTTACAAGTAAACAAGTGAAAAAGGAGCAACTGCCAGCTCCTGACGACGGCCATTATAATAATTTGCCTTTGAATGGATAGGGACTACTTTGATGCAATTTCCCTTTGCCCGTCGAGGGCTGGGAGGGCATTTTTCCATTTGGTCGCGATGAAAACGATTCAAACGCCCGCCCGCATGCGATCCCCATGGACCGGGAGCACCTCGAAACAGGTGAAATATATCAACCGGAGTTTATTCGATTTTGATAAAGTCCCTGATAAATATCGGGCAATTTACAGTCATCAATTCGATGTCTAATATCTTTAGATGTTTCCCCCGGTGGGATTGCTTCAGGATTCCGGTCGAAGTTTGCGAAACGAATTGATGGGAAATTTCTCAAGCAGAAAGACGTGATTCGAGGATTTTTTCTCAATTTTTTATTGTTTTTGTTCCTCCCGCCCCAAAGTACCTACATGCGCCTCATCTCACCTTAAAGACGGGGACAGCTTTTGAACCCTTAGAACCAGAGGACTTCTCCTTTTGAGGCTCGAGCTGGGTGCGTTGACGCAAGCATGAGACACTCATGCGGAATAAAATCGAATAGCCAAATTAAATCATGTGGGACTCGGGAATTACCGGGAGTTATTTCACCATTTAATGCCTCACTAGCTTCTCCGTCAGTTGTTCAAGGATGAATTGACTTTGCTTAAATCCCTCCAATTTATTAAATCGAGCAGAGCCAGAACAAATTTTAAAGGGCATTTATTTCGCATTATATACCTGCTCTATTACGTGAATATATTAAAATTCGATGTGCACACATTTGGCATCTACAATGAGCCCTATTGGCAAATATTTAATATTTTGAATAAATAAAGATTTCGCAGTAATCTACTGTATATTTTCAGCCTCTGTCATAATTAGTATCATTTCGCATAACTTTTTAATAAAACTCAAAATTTATTGGTGTTATTTAAAACTGAATTTTTAAAGCCCATAATTTTCTTTAAGCTTAAATAGCGCGACCACTCGATATTGTGAAATTTTAAAATATTTCTTTGATTTATGAAATTGTTTAAAAATGTTAAATGGAAACGTTATTTCCAGGATACATCTTGCATTTTTGTGAAAAATTAATGAACAATCCCCAGAAATTGTGCGTGTGGCATGGAAATGGTTTCGCATAATTTCGCAATTTTTCAATAAAATAAAAACGTATTCAATTCGACTGGTTGAATAATTTTATATTGTAAATATTGAAATTTTATTTATGTTAATTGATAATATAAAGATATTATTTCGTTATTTGCTGAATTTATTGATTTTATGGTTAAATAACTTAGAGAAGGGTATGATAATAATTTCTGTTTTACATTTAATTTAATTCGTGTATATATTCTCTAACTAAACAGTTGACATGATCGAAAGGCGCTGTGAGGATTTATTTATCAGATAAATTAAATTAAGAAACACTTTTTGGACAGGTTTTTTTAATGATATTTTGTTGGCTGATAGCAGGATATTTTAAAATCGGTACGTAAATGCTTTAAAATTGTTATCGAAATTGTGTGTTTCACTACTCTTTATGTTTTTTCATATTTGTCAAAACCCAAACCTACAAAAATTGACTCAAGATGAAAATTTTTAATGGCTTTTTCTTCTGTACTTTGGCAATTAAAAACCTCACCCGATTACCAGGGTTTTGAGTGCAATTCAAACACCTTGCATCAAAGACAGTTGACCCCACTTAACAGGAACGGTGAAATTTTTCCGCAACTTCCGAAGAAGAAAAGGGCAAAAAAACAGAAAAGGAATGAAATGGAGGAAAAACAACAGCGACAACGAACGCCACCAAAAATGAAAAATGAACTTTGGTCCTTGAGATTGCCGGTGAAGTACTCCTTGGCTTCATTTAGAATGCCCCATAGCCGGGCATGGGCGGCGCGTACTTCTATTGCTCATTACGTGTATTTTGTCCAAGTTTTCCCTCAAAACTTACACCATGCAAATTAATCATGCCCCGGAGGATAGACCTTAACTGAAATTTATGTGCCGTTGCGAGTCCCTTAAAGTTAAAATTAAATTCCAATCTCGGTCTGCAATGCAGATAAGAAGGCGAACAGTTAAGTGGTTGCGCCACAGAGCAAAAGAATTTGAATATGAAGGAACCACGAAATAACGATAAGAAATTCTCACCCTGAGAATTGTGTCCGCAAAGAAAAATACAATAAAAAAAAAAGCGAAAAATCGGTAAGTTGCTCTTTGAGTTTTTTATTTAGTAGAGCACTTTTAGTCCTCCAGTGTTTATGCCTTTCGTCCTATCACTCGAGTTTATTGCCGAGGGCTCTGGCTGCAAAGGGATTGGTAAGAAAATTATCTTGGGGCAAGCTTTTAGCTACGACGGTAGCAAGTCTTCGGTCGTATTCGGGCGGGCGAAATTACCCGCTTTAACCGAAACTCGGATGAATAGCGCCCTGGGAGTGAGAAAAACTTGGCAAAGTTGCCATAAACCATAACATAGTACAACCATTGAGTCCCTCGCATCCCGGCCAACCCATTCCAGGTCTAGGGAAACACTTTGTTTATGTTCCCAGTTAACGTTCTCCCCCGAATACTTGGTTGAATTGCTCCCACCAACCTTAAGGACCAGTGGCGGGTGCCCTCTGTGCAGAATTTTCCATTCACTCGTACAAATATAAAGTCATCCAGACGTGAGCCATAAACGTCTTAGGTACGCGAGTACAGGTGTACAAGGTGAGTCTGCCAATTTAATCCAATATATGCTATGCATGAAAATTCCATTTTATTCGGCAACAAATATGAAATTACTGCAATTGTGTGAGTGGAGCCGAGTCCCTTTGGGTGTATGAGTGGCCCCGGAGGAGCTCGTGAAGGAGCCCAGGAAATCGTTCTCGGGGAAAACTTATTCCCATAAAATGACTTGCGCTTTGCAAGTAAAGAATCCCAATAAACAGTGGCACTTCTAACACTTAACAGACCCCCGCCGCCCCTAAATTTTATTCTGGTAAGGGACAGAGTTGGGGAGTGCCCTTTTCTATGTAATTTCGTCTTAAAGGCACACTGGCAAGCGGAGGAAAATTTTAAGGAAGATTTTTACTGCCTGAATTTTACATGTCAAGGTTCGCTCAAGGATACACATGAGCGGCTCGGGCTGCCACATGAAATGCAATAACATGCGGGTTTTATCTCTTTGTTTCCGCATAAAATATGTATGAGTGCCTCAAGTTCACGCAACTCCGACTCTGCCATCCGTAGGGTGCAGAAGGTCTCCCTGGATCGTTTAATAACTTCAGTAAAAATGATTCAGAGGTTATGGGACGATTTAGCGCAAGGTTTCAGGATATTCAGCAAATTTTTTTGAGATTTTCGGCAACTGTGGCAATCAAAACGAGAATTTACTATTCAAGTCGTTGTAAAAAATTTTCTCTAAAAGCCCCAGCTTAACACTGTCCAGAATATTTCATAACATTTTTCTTTTAAATCTAATACAAATCATAAAGTGTCACAAATTGCGCAAACTTGGTATAAATTATGAAAATCGGCACAAACTTTATACATTCTCCCGAATTTTTTCAATTTTCCCATCAAACAAGATTTTAAAATTAATGCTAAACGCGTTAGATGGACAATCGCATAACTCCGGGCTATTCTTGTAGATTTACTTTCCTACATGTCTCAACCAAATACAAAAAACCTTATTTTCGTGTTGCGAAAGACGATCTCAGAAAACTTTCCGCCTGTGTCCCTGTCTCATGGTTTCCTCGCAATTTAAACAATTTTTTTTAGTGCCTTCTTACGTCGAAGGGTGGAAGTTTTAAAAGTAAATTATGAAAACCAAAGGACACAAAACTTTGCGATAATATTCCAACAAACTTCACGAAAAGTTAACTTTTTGCGTCTTTCCCGGGGAAAATTCCAGGAAAGATTCGCTCTGGCGGGCACCCGGGGTCGTCCGTCTTAGTTTGTCCTGTTGCAAGACGGTCGGAGGGGGTGGATGAGACTGCGGAAGGGAAGAACCTCGGAGGAGTACTAATGTTATATTAATGTATAAATCTTCCAGGGGTGATTCAGGACCTTAAATTTTTTTAATATTCTTAAGGAGGGTGCTATCATAGCTGGGTATCCCGCTGCCTCCATATTGGTGAGCATTTTTCAAGGCGGCTTAAGTAAACATCCTTTCTACACCATCATGATTTCTTGCTATTCAATTCCGGAATTAGTTCCATGCCCTTTATGAGGTGGGCTGCCGGAAATTCAGACGTTCATAAAGAAGCGTCTTTATGGACTAACAGCGCTGTATTCCTATTTGATACAGCCATTTCTTGTGATTATAATTATGTATCGTAATAAAGACCTACCGCGCTTTTAAAGGAGAAATTAGAAAGTGTGATGTCTGCGTATAATCTTAGAACTTTAAGCCAACATGGGCACTTTGAAATATAAAAGCTGTTGTTTGTAAGTTATGAAATTATTAAAATTTTTTTTCTTTTCTTTTCAGGTAAGGCTAATAACCAATATACAAATATCTGTAGAATACTATTTTGTAAGTATTAACGTTGGGTATAACTTTATATGCAAAATGAGTCATAATTGAAAAGGCTTAAAATCCTAAGAATTACGAAATAAGTTGAGTTTACATATGAAGTTAAATGAACATAAATCAACAATATCAGGCGTACGACTACTTGTATCTTTAATTCAAAATTTGGCTGCAGTATGTCTTTCCGTACGGCTATTATAAGGTTTTCCACGAGTGACCTAAACTCTGTAAGGCTGTTCGTTATATGGCCTGCTCGATCGCTGTTCGACATACGACCGTCAGCAATTTTTGCTCGGATTTCAAGGTTTCATGCGTACCATTTCAGAATAGTAAAATAGATTCTAATGCGTTTTTGAAAATTATTTCAAGTTCCCTAATTTCTAACAATGAAGTTTTGATTTATCAATACCAAAAGGTATAACCTGAGAACAGTAATATGCTAGAGCCTACACATTTTTTCTATGTAACATGTAGAAGTTATTAGTTTTACAATAAAACTCTAGCCCTTCCATTCTGGCTAATCTTTCATCTTTATATATGAAAATATTTCTTTGCAATGTCCAGAATGATTTAAAATGCGAGCTCAAAAGATACCCAAGAGCACAGGTGCCTGAATATCGAAGTTTGCATAAGTGTAAAGAATCTTCAAATAAATCTTCGTGTGGCGAATAACGGCAACAAATCCGGCGTGTGCCATAACGTTAAATTATGTTGGAAACAAAAATCAGGATATTTAAATTTTCGTCATTATCACGCGACCGTCAGGCATATTTTCACGAAATAAATTCCTTGTGGGAAGCGTGTTTTTCTATGCTTTATGGCAGCACAATTTCCTCGAGCCTGAGCCGAGCATTCTGCGAAAAGCTTTAGTTAGAGCTCGTTTAGGAGATTTATGTGAGTGTGGCCACTCCGGGGTTCGGGCCATTACCCTTGACCTTAGCTAAAAGGCGTCTGAAGGGACCCCGAATAAGTCCACCTGAAATTAATAATTTAGCCAATGTGCCCTAATCCCTTAAAATAAATTGTGGAAACGTAAGGGTGGAGGGACACAACGCTCCCCGGCACGATTTCTTGCTTCACATTACGACATTACCCACCGCATCGGCCAATCTTTTTCCTTAAACACTTCGGAGAGCAATCCACGGTCCGGCAGCTCCCGTCCAACGATATAATTTTCGTCAAATATTTAACAACATAATTGCATGTAAGGCTGTGGGCTAAACGCCGAATTGGCGGCCTTCGAGCACGAATTGAATTCCCCGGGAGCAGGTTGGGTCCCGTCCGATCGTCGAGGACGTGCTTCCAGGCGATGTGTGCCGGACTCCGGGATCAGCCCCCTCCCCATTACCGAGGAGGCCAAATCTCGCGTGACAATTATGAGCACAAACAGGCTTCGTCGTCCGGCGGCCCCATGTTTATTCATGCTGTTTTTGGCCAGATTGTCTTGGCATAGCTTTGCATGCTGGTGCCGTAGTAAATTTTAGCTGCCAAATTGATAGCATATCAAAGCATTCGGAATGCAGAGGGCGTACCGCGCGGCCAGGAAACCTCGGCAACTAACGCCGCTTTATTTCCCATTTGCGCGCTCTTTTGGGTGCTATTCCGGTTTCTTCGATTTTATTGCATTTTCGAGAATGTCACGAAGCACCGTGGCAGTCGAATTAATTAGAACCGTCGAATGGGTGGGAACAGGGCTTTGGGTGCACGGACGCGAACAGAACCAAATTATACGGCCGCCAGTTTATGTTATCAATTTATTTGACTTTCCAGAATTTAATTTGCGAATACGGCCATGATTCATTGCTTGTACGGTCGCCGACGTTTATTGCAATAATGCCAGACCTCTAAAATTTTACTCCCCACTCGGAGGTATTTTCACTTTTATGTTTCGGTTTACGAGTCCCCAATAGACTCGGGACATTTTCTATATTTGCGCAGCGCTCCTTCACCCCCTTATTGATTTCTTCTAGACTGCAGACTTTTTTTTTCATGTGTGTTAATGTGCCATGTGCTTTAGGGTTCTCTACAATTTTCGTGTTCAAAAGTATTTTGCTGCTCGGTGTTAATTTTTAAATGGCTTATAAATTGCCTCGGAACACGTTACTTTAAAACTTTATATTCAAAAGCAATTCTGTGGCTAATTTATAGGCTGCGGCTGTCCACCCAGTAATTTGCACCCATTCCTGTAAGGAATTAATTGTGACCTTTCAGCCAATCCAACAAAATGCTTAAATATCTTATACATATGTATACATATAGCTCTGCCGTGTTTAAGAGTTTAGGTAAAAGACAGTATGCCATTCATTTTTACGAGCTCCACGCGAACAACTATTCGATGAATTCAAATAAATACTGGCATGAGCCAAACAAATTTAAGAAGTGAAATAAAGTCTTAAGATTAAGTTAATGTTTTATAAATCTCTCAAAATTAAGTTAATGCTATATCAATCAATTCCGTACACTCTTTTCTTGCATTTCGTCATCACTTCTAAAATTTCTTTAGCTCCAAAAACCTGACCTTTGTTCTTTTGAGTGATGAACAATTTTGTACCTGCAGTACGGAGCCCAGTCCGGTTCAATTATATTGGACTTGTTTTACTTCTGAAGAATTTCGTTAATTTATTCTAGATTTGAGAATTTTTGTTTTTTTAGAGAAAAGTGAAATGAAAGCAATTTAAGGAATTCACATTCATTTGAGATTAGTCCCTGTCCCTTTTCCGATTCATATGAGGTATGTTTTTGCTCTTTTTTAGGTCTAATAGGCCAATGTTTTAGGTCTAGATTAGCACTAATCTATGCGAAATTTTAGACTCCTACATAGATCAAATCAAACATGTGAACGATGCAAATAGTCTTTATATCCCTATATAATTAATATAAGAAAAATTACTCTTTTACATAAACGTGAATAACTCCTTTATAATTTTTAAAAAAATTTCATAGGAAAATTTTGTTGAGAATTAAAATTCCTACGACTAAATTATGTAGGTATATATCTCAACTGAACTAGAATGATTATGTTGCTCAACTCCTAAAGCTTTACCCTATTCTTAAAAAAATTGATTTTAGGAACTTGAAATACATAGTACTACCATATTTTACTACACGTCATAACATTTGAAATTAATGCCGCCCCCTTACATTTGTAAATCCTCTTGCTGATTTTGAGTCAAAACTTACTTTCCTCCATTTTACTTTTTTCATTTTACTGCTATTTATACCATAAGAGCAATCGTTAGTAATTGATATTCTTCAACAAAAACAGAAGCGAATTCAGTTATTTATAATTGAACCACACTTAAGATTGCATATAAGAAGGGAGCTATTGTACAATGCCCCAGGATTCTTGTGAGTGAGAAAACGCCCTACATAAATCAATGCCTAATACCCATCTTTTATTCCATCTGAATACCTCCTTAAAGATAAACTTAAAAGCCAAGTAGATTTGCCTATTGGGGAAAAAATTCGAATTTTATTGGGTCACCCTCCAGGGCAAGCGTAGTCCTGGGGCTAAAAGTAACAAAGCTTTGAGCGTAGAGCCGGTATTGCTTTTATTTGAGTCAATCAAGCAAATGAAGCAGGCAAGACAACACATGACCTATCTAAATGCTCCGCAACAATGAATGCAAAAAGGTAAAACCGAACGGGAGGATTCTTTTGCCGTGAATGGTCGGCTCTCAAGCATTGGTCATTGACCCTGTCTCGGTTTATAAAACTGCGAAACTTAAAGAGATTATTGATTCCGGTTTAGCAGAGAACACATTTCACATGTTCTGATTATTACTTGAAGAGCATTTCAGCATGATACCTGCAGGATTCCTAGGGTTTCTGGTGAAATTAATTGATATTTGTTTAAGTTTATTGCGGTTCACTCTGCCTTAGATTTAAATAAATTAGGCTATTCATGCAAAATCAGAGAAACTCAAGCCGTAGGATGATTAATTGAACGTTAGTTTGAAAGTACAGTCCATCTTTGGTTTTTTTTTCGTCCAAGGATAATAGACTCTTGTGGACTTGGTAATGTGAAGCAGTCAAAATTAATCAAAAAAATAAATACCTAAAATTAGAAATAATTGAGAATTCTGAATATTGTATGAAAATGTTAACAAATGAATCTTTCAATGGATTATCATTTCAATTTGATTTTTTAACATTTTAGGACACGCAACATATGTACATTTTAAGAGTAGAAAAATATCAATTTTCGATTGTGAAATATATAACTTTATTTATGTTTACTGACATTGGGTAAGTGCAAGTAAAATTGTTCAAGACAACGCTCGTTACGGTTCGGTCCTTTCCTTTAATTCAAATTAATTCCCTGCTTTAAGCTGAAATGTACAGCCTGAGTTTCGTTACAGCCAACTAATCGCATTGCCTGAAGTCATTTTGGTAATTACATATTCCAAATCAGTCCCACATTCAACCGTATTGATAAGAAGGTTCCATTGTAGCCATACATCAGGCACACAATGGTTTAATACAGTGAGCGACTATCCCTGGGCTACAATAAAAGCAGCTCTCTAACGACGGCAGGTTCATGATAAAGAACTGGCTCCCCGCATTAATGTAAATTCGCTGGAAAGATAATTAAGGTGAATTGCCACCTATAAAGTGGTATTCCGTAACTTTGACATTAATTTTCATCTTATTTGGTTACGTCAGCTGAAAAAAGTTTACACCTTTTCCATTCTATCGTAACTTTCCACCCCTGTACTGCTCTAAAATTCTTAGTTTAAGTACCACTCAAAGCTCAACCCTTAGTCACCCCACCCCAGCTAAAATAACAAAATTACATAAAATTTCGAACTACTCTCACACTCGGCTGGGCTGTTCCCTGCTGTCCTGCCTACCGGCGGCGGCGCCGTAATGAAATTTTAATTAGTAATTTGCAAAGTTAATTTATCATTAGGCGACACAACTGTCGGAGTTTTATTCCGCCTCTGTCTGTCATTGTCGCGCGAAGTGCTGGGCTTTATTCCATTTTCCCAGTTGCTCTTTATTTGTCTTCTACCCTGGCACACGAGCTCCAAGGGCTATGTAATTAGATTCATCCATTTGATGAATTTGAATCCGAAAAAATGGGGCTGTCCTTAGGTACATAAATATAAGTTGAAAAGGAAAAAATTCAACTGCAGCTTGAAGACGAGAAGTACAAGAAAAATCAGGAGCATACTTTTCAATTTAATTACAAATCAAAATGCCTCGTGTGTATGCACTTACAGGTTACATTAGCACTAGGACTGGGGCAGGACCCGTGAGTGGGATCCGGGACGATACCTGGAACGGGGCTACAACGACAAAACTTGGAGCAGTCAAGTGGGTACCCATTTTCGTTGGAGTTTGCTCCAAGTTTTTCATTTCTCTGCATGCAAATTAGGAGAAAGTTTGAGTATTGCCATTTCGCATTCACAAAAGTGAAAACAATTTGCATTGCTCCCCTCGCCACCTTAATCAAATTAGACTTCTCCTGCTCCTAACGAACTTTACTAACATATTCCGACATTAAAGCACCTTTTGATTGCTTCTCCTGCGCTGCCTGGGCACACTTTGGTGTTGCGTACCGGTCGTGTGGGAAATTGATGGTGGGATTCACCTTTTATCTTACGCTGGTAGTGGTATGCGGACGGGTATAAGAACGAATGGTACGAAAAGTAATTAAGCGTGTTTTCCACGCTCAGTCTATTAAACACTTTGTTTCGAATTTCATATTTATGTACCGCGGTTCCTGCATTGTTTACCAAGAGACAACTATGCAAAATTATTTCGTGCCACCCGCTGTTTCTATATATAGTCATTATTAAGGATTGCTAGATGAGAAGTTTAAGTGATCGTTTTTGTCTTATTTTAATCCCTTACCTTGTTATTTACACAAACACTTGCCGAGAACACTTGGCTCAATAAATTGTTTGTAACTTTATTCTGAATTTTACGACTTTTAAGATACTCGTAGAAGTTAATGTCTTTGGAATGTTTATTTAATGTGTTTCCAAAAGAAGGGGAATCAGATATGCTAATCAGTTCTTGATAATCGACTGCTTTCAGATTCTCTCTCAAAAATTCACCAGTTAAGAAATCCTTGACTCCTGTATCTTAAATTTTAGAAATTTGCAAACTATATTATTTTATAAATTTCATTAGCTTCTACTAATATGCATGTACCCTGCATATGTATATAATAATGATCATTAATAAACTTTATTTCATTTAATACCAGCGACACACGGCCGAGTCAAATGATCATTTCCAAATTATACTTAAGCGTCAAATACTACTTAAGAAATCCGGGTGACACACGGCAAGTCGGCAAGTAGCCTTTGTGAACTGTGAACTCACATGTGACTTTTAAGGTCAAGGAAAAGTTTTATTAATAAAAATACAGTTTAAAATGCAGAAAGTAATGAAATAACCGACTTAATAAAATTATAAGAGAGATACAATTATTTTTGGGAACGAGAAATTAAAAATGACAGCTCTAACAGGTGGAAACCTTGGAAAATTCCAGTGCTCTCATCTTCATTTGCCGAAAATGAAGTTCCTACAAGCTACTTAAGAAATGAGCTTCGAAATGAAACTCAAGGCTCGTAAGTAGCATTTGGAGGGTGACACAAGGTCATAGAAATGATCATTTGCGGAAAATGATCATTTGACTCGGCCGTGTGTCGCCGGTATAATCCCTGTCTTGGAATGATTAAAAGAAACGATGTTTGTTATTTGATCCTAATAGTAGATATTCTAGGGTTTTTTTTTTTTTTTGGAGTGCGGAAATGCAGTTGCGCACCTGTGTGGTCGAATGACCAGGCCTACTGGCTAAAACTTCGCTCCCCGCTCTCCGTCTCCACTTAAACTTATTTATCCTTGAAAATTAATCATATTGGGGTTTTTTTTACAGTCGGATCCGGATCGGATTAAGCATTTTAAAGTTAGCATTGAACTGAAGTATGTAGTTTTTGAGCAGTTTACCATATCAAACAATTTTTATTTCATTAAAACCGAATTGTTTTAAATGAAAAATTTTCTAACTAAACTAATCCAGATCAGAATGTGATAAAAACGCAGCTATTCAGTATTGCTACGTATACTTACGACCGGAACACAAAAACATGAAGGATTGAGAAAACGAATCGAAATTGGATTGAGCGGATCGGAATCGCTTTTTAGCTTACTTTGGATTAAGGGATCAAATCGAAAGTGAATTCAATACGAATTGAAATGACATTTCTCTTGCATTTCCAATATCTCTTTTGTGTGTAAATAAAATAACTTTTACAGGCAAAACAAAATCCCACAAAGAAATTAATGCTGCAACAACCTATTAGCCATAATTTTCAAATCAATTACTCGATACGCGTTTGTATAGCAATTTCGATTCAATCCAACCAGGTAAGCGAAATTGAATCCACCTGCGTTATAAATACATATTGGGATTGAATCTAGCTTCAATCCTGCTAGTATTAGTAACTAAAAATAAGTAGGTCCTTGTAGATAAATAGCTTCCACATAAATAGAGTAGAAGTTTCATTTTTTAAAGTGCATCAGAATCTTGTCCGCTAAGTGAATAGTTCAGGATTAAAAGGTCAAAATAGTCATAGTGAATTATAGAACGGAAGGATAAAAATATAATCGTTGATCAGATCAACCAGAGGAATCGAATGGTCTTAAATATCCTAATGGCTTTTCCGAATACTCTCTATGTAACTTAATTGATTCAAACAGAGAACAGAACAGAATTCGAGTACCAATTAGGGACATGTAAAACGTCCAAACAAAGGGATTTAAATGTTGGATATTAAAATCATCATGAAATAAGAGCTTCTATCACCGCACCCATAAATCAATAAATTTATTCTGGTGATGACACCACTTTGATCTCTCGATTTCAACTCTTTAAATGGAGCAAATCGTCGAAACAATTTGCTCTAACAGTCGCACTTCCCAGCAGCGGTCTTTCATGTGCAGCCTTAGCTCCTTCCTTTTGCCTAATCGCGAATTAGAATTGTAAAAATGGAAACACGAAATTCACGAAATGCTGCCTTTGGTATCATCATATTCGTATACTTTGGAGCTTCCTTTTCGCCAGCGGAAGGATAAGGGAACGTCTGAAAAATTTCATCCGTTCAACGATAGACCAAATTATGTTACTTTCATGTTTCAGACAGTTCCCAAGTTGATACTGTGTGCACGGAAAGAGGGCACGAAATTGAATGGAATGTTAAATTATATTTGTTTAAGGGATTTCAATTTGTCCTTTCTTTATTGTACAACACCCTTTTCAGAAGTTTTACTGCTTTTGATTATTGCGATTGAACTTGTGGGATTTTAATAAAGAAACAGGTCTTAGGGTTTGCGGAAGGAATGAATAACTATAAATATTTACTGGAAGCGAACGAGAAAACGCAAATAATCAGAATGTACATATATTTTGTCTTTAAAATAAAAATGTGTAGGTACCGTAACTTTTTACACAATTACAGAATTGAGGAACTAGTCTATATTCGTAACATTGCTATTATAGTGAAACAACATTATCTCAATTATGAAATGGGTGAAAGACAAGATTCGTGTATTCCCATATTTTGTTCTCTGAATGTGACAGGAAAAGTTACGCAAAAACTAGTACCTACTTATTTACAAAATACATGAAGAAATAATATTTCTATTCACTTAAAAATATGTATTTTATTTATTATACAATATATGTACACCTGGCATATTAAATCTTGATTTTTATTAATCCTTGAAAGGTTTAGGACTAAATAAAATTAAGTTCTTTTATGAGGTTAGATGGTAAAAAAAGAACATTTTATATGTTTTTTTTCTTCGAAAACTACTTTTTAGATTATATACTTATTTTATGATATTATTTGCAATACATATCTATAGCTATAACAATTAAAAATTTTACAATAAAATCTAAAAAATTATAGAAATTAATTTCAGGCTTTTTGCTATGAATTGTTTTTTTTTATTAATTAATATATTGTAAGCAAATAAATTTATTGAAAAAACTGGAGTGGAGGCAGTAATTACTTTATGTACCTACCTATACATAATATATTATTCCACATAATTTGTAAAATTTTGAGAAAAACATGTTCAAAGTTGTTAATGGCGAAACAAATGGTTAGTGTTATGCAATAATATATAATTCTTGTTTTGTGCTTTGATTGAATTATGAGTCATGGCCGTTTAAAATTGTGAGTTTAAATGCTACATGTGATATTTTAATCAAATACACAATAAAATAAAAATGCATATAATAAAAATCCTTAATGAAGAATTATTTATAAAAGAGTGAATGGATAGCATTAAGAAGAAATTTTCATTCTTAATTTGAGTTTATTTACTTAACTTCGCTAAATAGTGCCCCTGATCACCCTTTGGATGTCCAGATTAAATTGGAATTACTAAAAAGATGACTATTCCTTGAAAAAAGCACAGCATAACTTCGCAACTTTGTAGACGGCGCGGATGGAGGAGGAAGATACTCCTTGCGAAGGCAAACACAAATTTAGAACGTGCATCCGTTCTCTTTTGCATATCAAAGGATGCTCCCGACCTGGCTCTATTAAATTATTCATAAATTTAATTTCTAGTTGACAAGAAAACGCATAACCGTCTGTTTTTGACGGACCCCTGGAGGAAAATTCTGTGCAACATTTTGCCATTTAATGTTGAATTTACTGAAAAATGTCATCTTTTATTAAAATTAATCCGTGGACAAGGGGCACAGACGAAGATAAAACGTCCCGCCAAGAGGGTGAAGTCCTTACTCACGTCTTCTAGAGCAGAAGAGCAAAGAAGCGCCAAAGGAATTTTCAACAAAGGAAAGGAAGCTGTAGCTGTCTCCGAAAAGCCAACGGCGGCGCGGCGGGCTGGGCGGAGGCCGAAGGCCGGTGAGTGTGACGATGATAAAGACCTTCTACTTGCCATTCAGAGGGATTAAGGCAGTTCCTAGAAATGACATTACCAGGTAATATAACTAATAGATTCACGCCCTGACCATCACCTTCGCCCCCGTCACCAGAGCCCACGCCGCGTGCGCCACTGGTCGGGAGATCGCTTTAATTCACCGATTTCGACTGGAATATAAATTAACTCATTATGAAATAAGCAAGTCCATCAAAAATAGGTTCGCCCACAGTGTAAACTGACGGCAGCCGCAGAAGAAAAGGGGAGTGCTCAGGACCACCCTATTTGTATTTTCTGTCGAGTGCTTCAGAATCCGGATTTGTATGAAAATTTTACCACAGCATCGGGATAAATGGAAGAGGAAAGAAATAAAAATGATCACATTAAACGAACGTGCATAGCCTGCACCGCGGACGAACGGGGTGGGTAATGAATCCAATTTTATTAACTCATGCGGCCGGGATTATGTGGGAGAAGGAATAACGCCGAGATAAACCCCTTTGTGCCGTTTGATCTTCGGGGCTAATTCCTGCTTTAAAATGCAAAGAATTTTTGTACAGCTGGATTGCATCAAAGCAAGTGTACATTTCTTTGCAATTTCATCGGGGAGAATTATTTTAATTATCGGGAATTTGAAGATCGTATTTATGTAGTCTTTATATAGATAAAATTAAAAAAAGAACCTCGAGATTTAAAGCTAGTCATTTTAGTCTAAAACATTAAAACATTTATTACATATTGGGAAAGTAGGGAAGAGCTCTGGCATAAAAATGACATTTTTGTTTTGAAGGTTCTTGTAAATAAATTATATATATATAACTAAGCAGTTTCGAACAGAATTAGAAACCTCAGTTAGTTCACTATTGATATACAACACAATAATACATAATAATATATTATTTTAAGTTGCATATTTTTTCAGTTTAAATAAAAGTTTCATAAATAGACTGTATTGAAAGGAACATGATTACTGGTCAATAGGTGTATACGTTGGTGTTGTTTTTGGGGGATTCGCAGCCTGTAGTTTGAATTTTCCTTTCATGTCACCTCTCACCTATATATACACTATCAATAATGTTAAATTGCTCATAAGTTATGGATTTTTGAATAGAAGCCATGGACCTTGAGGTTCCAAGGAATCATAAAGTCATTTTTAACCGACTTCTAAAAAAGGAGGAGGTTCTATGATTATCTGTATGAATATTATTTTTATATGTTCACTGATATTTTCACTAACTGTGGACCTATTTAAAAAAATCTTTTTTTTTTTGAAAGGGTGAGGCCCTAAAAAGTATAAAATAATTATATTAAAAGTCCTCTGCTCTTTTCAATATGATTATGTTAATATTTAAATGAAAAATTTTGACAAATAGAGGAAAAACTAATGTTTCCTCAGTCATTTTAATGTTTTATTTGAAGAATAAAGTTACCAGTCTATTGGAAAATCAGCACTTAGTAGTTACAATTTTGTACAAGGTCTTATCAAACCATAAAACCGAACCATAGTTTTACTATAATTACTCTTAATAAGTACTTATCTATTTTTTAATTCAATTATTATCAATAATATTTACAAAGGATATCATCCATTTTGGTCCAAATATGAATGTGCCGGCCAGAAAAAAAAAAATGTTATATCCTGTTAGAACTTGTCTATCCAAGCATTTATTATTATGGCACCAAAGCTGTAGGAACATTGCCCTTGGTTTCATTAACATTTGAAAAATTTGCCTTTTCATGCATTTTCGACGCAATGAAATAGCAAAAACAAGTGATGTTTTGCCGTAACATGGCATTTTGCACATTAATAGCACCAATGGTTCGTTCTAACCTATACCGATTCTTGGCATAGAAAATCACTTTTTGGGGATTTTCTAACTAAAATACCACGTGATCGTTAAGACAGAGCTTATTTTTTCTGGAATTGAATGATAATGAATGATAGATCCAAAAAAGGTTAAACCTGAGCCAAAAGAAAGGAATGCGTTTTAAAAGATCATGATGACTTAATTGTTTAGATTGTAATTAATATTACGTATAAAGCTGTAAAACAATGAAAATTTTTAATAAACATATTACATAAACTATATTTTTTTCTTTTAATTTTTAACAAGAACCTCAATGTAAAACCGAGCTTAGGAATATTCTAAGGCACAATAGATGCACAAAATGTTGTTAAAAAAGCACTAAAAGGTGTAAAAAGGTCAGATATCATTTACTTTTCTAAGATTTTCATTTCATTTCATTTATTTATTTAATTTTAAATTCATTTGTATCTACATATACAATGGAATTATTCATTTTAGTGCTGGAAATATATTTTCATCATTTAATTGAAAATGTATGAAAAGACAGATTTTTTAAACTCATATAAAACCAAGGACAATGGACCTACAGCTTTGGTGTCATAATGATAAATGCTCAGATGGACAAGTTCTAATAGAATATAGCATTATCTTTTTTTGGCCGGCACTTTCATATTAGGACCAAAAATGTATGAAAATCGGATGATGTCCTTTCATATTTCGGAATTTTTATGAAATGTCATGAAGATTATGGACCGACTAATTTAATATTGACTATGCAAAATATTTATTTACAAAATCACATGAAATTCTGTTTACGAGAAGAATTCATACAAGACTTACCTACATATGTATACAGCATTCAACATTTTTTTCAAAAAGATTATCAATTCGCAGGATCCTTAAAATACGTGAAAAAATGTTAAAATTGGCTTAAGATATCAAGGCACCTATAGAACGTGTGGAGCGACGGATTTCAATCAAAATAAAACGTTTCGCTGAATTCACTGTGGGGGGGTGGAGGGGTATTGGCTGTAACGTGGAATCGACCCGTATTCAGAAGCGGCGCATTCCTAAAATTTTAAAATAATTCCCAAAGGCAATGTGACATAGCATCCTCAAAACCCTTTCATAGCGCTTCTATCCCATTTCGAAAAAAAGCTGTAAAAAAAGGCCCGGCAGTTTTTTCCCCTTCAAAATTTTGTTTTACCATCCGACATCAAGGGAATTACTCGGGAAGAGATGTGGTTCCCGATACCACAGACGCGTTGTGTGCCTTTCATCTTTTCCGAACTGCGACGAATGTACGCGAATGCGAACTACGTAAACATGAAAATTTAAATAAGTGGGATACAGGGACAAAAGGCGCGTGGTGCAGTAGATGGAAGTTGACATAATTCAACACTTCAAAATCCGGGATGGTTGGTGTCCCGACGAGGTGGGAATTTTCCGAAATAATGCCTGCCCTGCAAATTTTGCTCCATATAAAGCTCTAGCCGGGAAAAGGCCGGGATGGGGCTGTGACCGCCCGGCCATATGCAGGGGGTGGCTTCCCCGAGAACAAGCATATCTCATTTAGCTAGGTGTGGAAGTATGTAATTTATAAGTTTTATAACATGAGTGCAGGCCATTTGTATCATCAGGATGAGCAGTGGGGCCACGCAGCCGGGGCGGACCCGCCAGGATTAGATGATAAAAGTGGCAATGATACGGGCGGTGGCCGGACTGCGTGAATGAGTGAGCACTCAGCTTCGCAGGCGGCCATAAGTCATGATGAAGAGCAACTCCCGAAACAACTAGATCTTCTTGAATATTACTTTTGATTTATCTCCATTGCATGCATTCATTAAGCAGGAAAACAGCAATTTCTGCTGGTTCTGCTCCTGGTTCTCAACACTCGGGGGTGGATGGTTAAATATTTGCCGGCCGCTCGGGAGGATATTCCTTGAAAATTTAAATCAACATTTTAATTCCAGCAGACGGTTATATCGTAAATTTCCGGACCCTTTTGTGTTGCTTCAGGTGCAAACTTGAGCCAGACGGCTGGATGTGCTTTTGCACAGAGTGAGCATTATTTTCTAAGGTGCTCAGGTTTTATTGCCATTGCAATTTGTATGTGGAAGGGAAATTAAATTTTGACAAGAATGAACCATGTGCAAGCAGGAGGAAGTTCAGAAAATGTCTCACATGTACCTTTAGAAAATATAGAGAAATTTACTTTTGAATTAATTGGAATTGGAAATCTATACAAACGGGTGTTAAAACATTTTCCTCTTGAAATTATTATATTATTTTATTATACTATACAAGTTTAAGCATAGGAACCTTTCATCGCCCGGTGGTTACTTACCAGTTTACTTACACTATGTGTATAGATATTCTTCTATGTACTTGTTTTATCACAACAGATGACAGTTATTGCAGTATATAATGTACCTAATTCGTCTCAGAAGAAGCCCTTATAAATTCTTCTTATCTATCAATCCATATGTCGGACACAATCTCGTAATCCCTTAATTTTTCTATTTTTTGCAGTGCAATTATTCTTTAAAACCTTAAAGTCAATGTCGGACCTAAACGTGAATGCTTATTAAAGTTTTGGTAGAGTCAAACGAAAAATTGTTCATGATTAAATTTCTAAAACTAGGTTGTATTAAAAAATTTCGTATTAGACTGCAATTGGTTTTCATAATTTCATTATTTTAATTAAAAATTTGACATTTTTGTTTCAATTAAGAGAAATTATCTTACGTCCTAGATAGACGGACACGGCTGAATGAAAGAACTCGATTTTTATTCATTACATAGGTGCATGACAGACGGCGAACTTTATTCAAGTTGAGAATTTATTATAGCTCAGAAATGGAAACGATTTATATAGCAATATTAAGTTAACAAAAAGGTACGCATGCTATTAAACGCTTGATTATCAAAAAGATAAGAATCATTTTAAACCTTATAATCTTGGGCAGTTTTGTCAGATAGCTGTCAACTCATAATTTGCCACTGAAAATCTACTATTTTTTCCAGGATTTCCATGCTCATTCTCTGAGAATGAAATTGTCGGGGTTTCGTTGACGAGGAAGAGAATAATTATAAGCGTTCACTCAAATTTCATTCTTGGTATAACAGAGGACACGGCGAAAATCATTTTTCGAGAACGTTCATTCGACCGAGATTTACTTCTATGGTTTTCTAAACTTTGTAGTCTTGAACTTTTCTAATCTAGTATTATAAAAATAAAATCCGCGTGCTATAATATCTTTAATCGTCATAACAAAATATAAGGTCGGAATGCATTTTAACCGAAGAAATAATACAAAAATACCGCTTAATACTACTTGATATAGTTTCCCTGCCCGAGAACTCTTTCCAAACAAACTAAAAATAGCTTCTGTGCCGTATTTGAATATACATACATGAATTCGAACTTATATGAGTTCAAAAATCCATACAAATAGTCTAGTAAGAGGATTATACAAAATTTCTATTTATACAGAAGAAAATTGCATGCCAGATATTATTGCTCCGACACGAAAGTGAAAACGATACCCCCTTTAGTCAGGTGCAAAAGGATTTTCACTTAAACTTAAAAAGAATTATATTTCCAGCTCAAGTGCCATGGTGTGCGATTTTTTTCAATGAATTCTTTTACTGCATTAATGTATGCATGAAAACGTGTCAGGTTTTCCTGGCTCGATTCGACATTTTCGAATTTCGATTGTTTAAAAAACGAGGGGAGTGGCAAGAAAACATTTCTTTTAAGGCGTTCTAGTAGAAATATTTTTGCTATTTCATCTCAAGGACAAATATACGTAAATTGAAAATTGATTAAGTTCTGTTAGGTTTCGATCAAAAGAGGAGAAATCGAATTAGAGAAATTCTTCTATTGGAATTGAAAGTGTGAATCGGGAAGTGTTTTTGTTTTTGGCTCTCCAAGGAAAAATTCGTGGAGACCAGTTACGCTAGGACTTATCCCTTAAATCCTAGCTATCGATCATGCCTCAAGTTCATTCTCCTCGAACTCTTACGCCTCCGTCGAAGAGCTTCTTTACGTCAAAGGTTAAAAAAATCGATCGCAGAATGCCCTCCCCTTCCACTTACTTCTACCTTTTGCGCCGCTTCTCAGCTTCATGAACTCTGTGTGCTCCACAAGAATCCTCTTTGCGTGCAAAAGCTATTACAGGAGACCTAAGAAGCTCTAGCACGCATTTCTGGAATTCAGCTCCTTGCAGCCCCTCGTATTTGCTTAGCTTCCAGCCCTAGCACGGAATGAGAAATTCACATAAATCTAAGCCTCCCTGCTTTTTAAACCAACTGAGCCGCTTAGAAATATCACAGCCAGATGATTACTCTGCGAAGCGGGAAGCCGGGCGGCCGGGCGGCTCCCGAAGGAGCCCCACCGCCAAATACCGTCATATCACACATAAATACACACGTAGATGAATTAGGTTTATTGTGGATTGACATGCACGGCCTATAAATATCGTTGACAGTTGTTATTGTTTTCCAAATCCCTCCCTTCCGGCTATATAAAGTTCGCCCAGGTCCCACTTCGTTTGGGTACTTTTTCGTTGAGGCGAAAATCAATTTCGGGCCCTGGCTCGGCTCCCGGAGAACAAATGCGAAGGACTCCTTCCGCGCAGTCTGACTGCCATTCCTAAAAATTGTAAAGGTTCAGGCAGGCATGATATGACCGAGTTATAAAAGCGTCGTAAACGCGATCCTGAAACGACTGGCCCACCTGACGACGTCGAAGACTGCAATTTCACTGTTGACGGTGGCGGTAACAAGATTTTTTCGCTTGTCGGCTTCGTCGGTGGAAAATTAAAATCCATAAATGCTCCAATTACCCACAAGATACGAATATCAAAAGCCCTTTTATTGCTTCGTGCAGGATTTAATAAAAACAGAGCGCTTTAAGTACTCACCTCTCCTTTGTTTTTTGTCTTATGGGCACTCCAGCCCCAGGAGAAGGACGTGTGATATCCACCCCCATTTTCTCAGGAACGTTCTCTTTATGATTTCTGCGGGTTTTCAAAAAGGGTTTATTTGCATAGCACGTGTTTACTCAATCAATATTCTTTCCACATGAGCCAGAAAACAGAAAATGAAAGAACAGAAGGCGAGCAATTAACCTGCGCCATACTTTTAAAAAATTCCTGGTGAATTTTGTAATTTTCTTTGTATAATTCCTGCGCCCTAATTCTATAAAAACTTTAATTACAGAAACTTTTGCCAAACTTTTTTTTTTAACTTTTGAAAAATAAGTCACCTTTAAAATTGAAAACAAAATTTTCGTAACTCATAATCAGCATTTATTTAGCTCTGAATAGTGTAACAAATATACTAAATCAGGCAAAATATCCAAACTAGCTTCTATTGTAATAAAATCAAATAAAAAAAACTGTTTAAGTTTAAATTCGGAAAAGCGTCTTCAAAAGCACTATATGAATGCACCTCAATTTTTTCATGCATTTTCTAAATACTAATGGCAGTTATCTAGTTGCGTTTAAAATCCGAGTATAAGTACCTATATATTTCTTTTGTACAATGTTTATATGTATACTTCAAAAGGATCCCACTTTTGCTCTAGTTAATATACCGAGACAATTTTTCAGATGGAAGATTCAAAAATACATACATTAATCTGCATCTAAGGTAAAGCCTAATTTTTAATTTTTTCTACATATTTAAACATTAGTTTAAAATAGCTTTATAACGTAAGTATATAGAGTTAAACTTGATAGATGATGAATTTCGTAGCATGTACCAATCACAACAACATTGCATTGAATTGCAATTTTAAAGAATGTCACGTATAACATATATATGTAGGTATATAAAGATTTTAAAATTTGCGAAAGGAAAAAAAAATGAAAAATAGCCTGTATATTTCCTAATTGGTTTAATTAAGAGGTTTGTGTTATATGATTTGTGGATTAGATTTGTATACACTTTTATTTAGAATTATTTTAATTAGTGGACGTCGCACAAAAAAAACTATCCATTTACGATTCTCTGAATAATTTTTACTATAAAATAAAGAACTCAAATGGTAATATAATACATTAACCTATAGAACTTCACATTCGTCTTTGAATCATTTTTATGCTCTGTTGATTTCGTAAATACTTGAATACGATTTTATAAAACCCATTTTTTTTTAACTCATGAAAGGACTCTAACAGACTAATCCCTTAATTCTAAAAAATCACCCTGATGTTTTTCTCATACAATCCAGATATGTGTTCCTGGAAAGCCGTAATTAAACTGCCTCTATAATTTTGCTCCTTCGATGAACTAATGGACATTATTGCTTTCAATACAGGCGAATGCAGTTCGAAGGACACTAGGGGGTTAATACCCATAGTTTGAGTAGAGAGCTTCCTTGCAGTTATCCGCCTACACTAAGGAAGCCCAAATTTTCTAAACATTTGCTAAAAACGAACACGAAAAGTAAGTCCCAAAATAAACCCGAGGCGCTCTGCAACGGCCCCAGCATCCTGTGAGTCTGTTTGGGCAGGCTCCTCTGTCTGCTAATACCGAAATCTTATTACCATAGGAAAATCGAAATTTGTGGAGAGCCACTCATTTGCATCGCCATACCTTCTGGCCCCAGGACGTGTGTGTTGGGGCCGCAGCAGCACGAAGAAAGGCTCTTCGCAAAATTTCGCAGTCGACCTGGAGCTGGAACAAAAAGGGGGCTCCTCAACAAATCACGTCGCTCCTTTATTCAGTCGACTGCGGGGCCCAGTGACTGCTCATTCTGCAGGCTCGGGCGGCGCACAATATGTACATAATTTTATCTCGGGTCCCGGGTCCCGGGCGCACCCCGCACATGTGCACCCACCGCACGAAATGCCGACAGAGTGGTTGGGGTCTTCCGTTTATCATCTAAATTGTGAGATGAAATTTGTTGATTGTAATCCCATTGTAAATTATGTTCTAGTTAATTGACTTCATGTACATGACCTGAATGTTATGCTCGTTTGTGAATATCCTGCAATTTGTACCGATTGGTTCGGGCTCATGTTGCTGCTAAATCTCCTGTTGTGGATGTGGGAGGAGAACGACCACCCGGATAGACAGGCCAGCATGGAATAGGATACCTAACCAAATGTGTTCAAAAACTCACCTACTGTCTCGACGATTTGATACAGTATGGAAATTGGATTAAGTATTTC
Source organism: Machimus atricapillus (assembly GCA_933228815.1). Classification (NCBI taxonomy): domain Eukaryota; kingdom Metazoa; phylum Arthropoda; class Insecta; order Diptera; family Asilidae; genus Machimus; species Machimus atricapillus. The sequence goes on from OW121788.1 coordinate 12,132,416, forward strand.
AAATGTTCGCACTATGTACGAGTATGTCAAGTGGCAAAATATGAGGCAACAAATTGTATATCTTCAAATAAAAGACAGACATCAACACACAATTTCGCATACTGCGCAGGGAATTTCAACAAAAATTAGTTTTAAAGATATGTAGCTATTTCTAGTTGGGTTTACATAAACATAAAAAATGGTAATTTTTTACAAAAACTTCCAACAACAACAGGAGATTTAGCAGAAACATGAGCCCGAACCAATCGGTGCAAATTGCATGATATTCACAAACGAGCATAACATTCAGCTCATGTAACGAATGGTATAATTTTGAAAACCTTGTTTTAAATAGAAAAGTATTTAGAATCTCCCAAAGTTAGTACTTAAAGGTGTATAGGTGCCAAGTGGAGAGCTCAATAAGAAATTCATAAAAATTTCATTTTGAAGTTACTTTTATTTGTTTTTCAACGAACAAATCTTGCACGACGATCAGTGACCGTGGTCACGCTCATCATCTATAATTAAATGCGGAAAAATTCAACAGAGTTCGAAAGTTATCCTTTGCTTTCTCCTTCATGAAAACTTGACTGGTGCCATCGAATGTATTCACGTTTTCCCGCTTTTCCGGCATACCTTGATTCATGACGAGTAAATTTTCCGTCTTGGCAGAAATTCATTTCATATTCCGATGGCTTCCAGCAATGAGGCCCCATACCCTCGCCTGTCGCCAGCACATACAGCCGCCGTATCGATGAGCAACTGGAAAAGTCCCGAATGCAAAATCCCAACAAATTGAGTCCACGCACCCCACGAGCACCTCTAATTCAGTGCGCGCACCATGGGTGGAGGGGTGCGTCTTACGCGTGGGAACATTTGTCAAAGTTGCGGACTTGACACGTGAAATTTATCATTTTTGGAGCCCTGGTCCCGGAGCATGTGCGCATCCATTTTATCAACACTCTTATTAATTGCTCTCATAATAGGGCCACTCGGCGCGCTAAATTAGGAAGCTGCTCTTCCCGGACAAATGGAATTTTAAAGTGATTACGACGACAGAAATTTTAAAGTGGAAATTATCAAAGGTAAAAGCGTTCCCCGGGCAAAAGCGTTGCAGAGCATCCACAAACTTGAATGAAGGTCCCCTCTCCTGTCGGAAGGGATAGGAAACTTTATGGGAAAGTTTTCGACTGCGTCCCTTTTAAAACCGTCTTGGAATTGGTTTACCGCACCAGGTGCACTTTCAGTAATTTAAAGGAGGCGACGGGACTCAAATCCAACGTGAAAGCACCACCCCTGAAGATGAAATAAAAATGAGATTCCCTTTACCCAAACTGGTGAACCTGACCAAGACTTTACCCAGTACCTCAGGTGAAAATTGCAATCTTCTTTTACTTGTATTAAGCAAAAACGAAAGCATTAAGTGAATTTGCTTGCAACTTTTTTTAATTGCTATGCTTCAGTATGAAGCAATTTTTTTTTCTTTACTATTAATGTAATTAACTATGTATTACTATTAATGTAATTAACTCATGCTGGTATACTCTTAAGAATAGAAAAATAGGAAAAAACAAAAAAATCAAATCTTAAAACCTGAGGATCTCTTATCTTACCTTTAATTTGAATAAACTTTTATGCGAAATAGTTCTTGCAAGAATAATCAAAATTTTATGTTAGCTCTATATTTGCGAAACATAAACATCTTATTCACATTCTTATGCGTGTAATTGGGTTTTGAAAATTTAAGTAGGTAACATTAAATTTGAAATCAGTGGTCCCAAAAAACCTGGAACCGTATTTATAGAGGTTTACGTAAAATTCGGATAAAAATAAATAAAATAAAATTCCGCATTTGAAGTCAATGAAATCAAAAAACCTCATATACCTACCTACCTACATATTTTTATATGATCTCAATGAATTTTGATATAAGATCTGGATTTGAAATTAGTGATCCTAAATATGTAATTGTAAATGTTTTAGTATTGTAAAATAAATATGATGGCAATTTGCTCAACGCAGTATAAAATATTTTGTTTTTTATTGTTGTTGGTTTTTTTATGGTTTTCTTCTAACCTTTGTAAAACAAGACTTTTTTCATAACCTTAAATATTTAACCGGCCATACAATATTTTATTCTTCTATTCTAAGTCATTTATAATTCCATTAAGTCTTATGTCTTCCGAAGAAACATTCTGGCAGACAGCTTGGCTCCAAAAATACGTCTCAGCCCGGTGGGAATAAAAAGCCCACGAATATTTTTCTCTATTATAAGCCTTTATGGCACAGGAAACCATTACGTTTTGATGTAGTGAGGGAAACATATTAAATTTTTTTTTTACAGCAGGTTTATTACGCAACCTTGGGGTGTCGAACTTTTCCAGAAAAAGTAGCGCTTTATCCTTTCTCCCCGGGCAAGGTGCGGCCAGGTCGGGTCGTGAAACTTGACTGCGGCAAAATGATAATGAGTCGACTGTCCCAAAATTTTCATCCGGCCAGTAAACAGGGAGCTTTAGGGCTTATTAGCGGAATCACGTCGATTTGATTTTATTAATTCGCCCCGAAACGACAGTTGCCTGGAACGACTGTTCACCAGTAGAAAATTTTCGCTATTTCCTCGGGGGAAATCGTTCTTCTTATTGTGTCTGGGCCAACAAAGAGAAATGTAGCATAGGAAGTAGACAGAATCGGGTCTTATGAAAGAATCGGAAGGGTAACTTTGCCGCTCGGGGCAGATCCAGAGAGCAAATAGTCAACCACACTTACAATTTGGGATGCACACATGCTCCAGGAATAAGGGGCGTCGCGACGGCCCACCTCACCACCGCCGCGGCGTACCGCACCTCCTGCTCGCTGCAAAGGAGCTCCTGTTGTTCATAGCTCGAGTTTTCGAGGAGGGAAAACTTTCTCGCCTCGGGCGACTATCCAGTTCGACGTACACTTTCCATTTTCCAGGTTTTCGATTTTTCTTTTCTTTTGTGGTCGTGTAGTAGCTCAAAGGTTCCGCCGGCAGAGTCCTTGGGATGAATAAAATTTGCGTTAAGTTTGCACTTTAACGGAAAGTATGCGATTGGGCTGATAGGAGCTGATTGCTTGTCGCTATTTTGCCAGCCCGGGGTGGGTGGGGGTGGTATAAGCGTTATTACCGGAAGTCCATTTGTATAAAAATGTCTTCATCGTGTTTGCCGAGCGCAACCCTTTAGCCGATGGAAGGAAATGGCTGTTTGATTGGGCAAAGGGCCGCTTTTGATTTAATTTGAATAAGGATCGCCCCAACAAGGGTTAGCGGGCGCGGATGTGGTCTTATCTCCTCGTAACCGGGCGCTGTCAAAGTTCATTAGAAGGGAGAATTAATGAAATTAATTCTGCGGCACAAGTCCCAGCAAGACGTAGGGCCGGCTGTTGCTGTTGCTCTGTGTGACTGTGTGAGTGTATCTTCCGTCCTAGAATTATGTCTTTTACAGCGGAAAATAGAGCATTCGCCTCATAACTCTTATTTAGGGGCAAATTTATTCTGCCAGAGCTTCTGCTGGTGCTGCTGTTACCAATGGGACTCCGCAAATTTATTGGTCTGCTTTAATTGCAAATTAATTAAATTTGCTTGCTACAGTGCGGTTCATTTGCAAATTTTAATAGGCTCGTATTGCGAGGAAAGTACACGCAGAGTACTTCTTCCTTCCAGGAAATTACTTTGTTTGTTCTTAAATTTAAATGACAAATGCTATAAAGTATACTTAAGCATACAAATCGAAATGAGATTCTTATTCTTGCTTTAAAGTCATTTGTAAATCAAATCAAATCGACTTAAGAAGAATTTTAGGGCAAAGGAACTGAATATAAATTAAATATCTAACTGTAATCATACAGTCCACATTATCAGCTTTTAGAATATTTGCTATTTCTTATGTACTTAATAAAATATATCTCATTATCACATTGTATATCAAATAATGTGATAAGCACACACGTAGGTAGTTTAGATATATGTATACTAATAATAATAAATAAAAAAAATTCTGGTATTTTAATTTTAACTATACATATGTATGTTTTAAATAAGATTAAAAATCGTGTTTAGTACTTGTATTGATTTTACAGAAGCGGAAATGATGGAATACAAAAATTGCTTGTTGCTCTCATTAGGAATGATCAAATTGTTAAAGCTATAATATAACATCAAAAGATTTTAAATTATACCTACATACATAGTATATGTAGGTATATGTATATGTAAATATTTATGTCATCGAAAAAAACTTTTTATATGTTTTGAATTCTGAATAAAGCTGCAATAATACAATTAAATTTAAATTTACTGTTAATAATGAACAATGAATATATGTATATGCATAGGTAAATACCGAACCAATCCTATAATTGAAAAACCTGATGAAGTTGTTTTCCATATATATGTATACATATAAACATCAAAATGTCCAGACAATTTCATTTCCGGAATCTCACGCAAACGAGTAACCTATTTAAGTTAATTTATTCTGTCAAATAACTAATTGAAGCCTGCTATAATGCAATAGCACTGAATAAAATATAGGCAGTAAATGCCAATAACTGATACCCTTTCGAACGAAAATTATTTTTAAAAAATCCGAAGCTTACTGGTTTGTAATTTTGGCAATTTATGCATTGATTATATATGGAATGTGTGTGTGTGTTTTTTTTTGCTACATATTAAGGAATCACAAATTGAAACTTTCCTTTGAAGTTATCATTTGGAAGTAAGACGGTCCCTTTTTTGCTTCGGCATTATAAGCGTATTATCGAAAATCTATAGATTTTACCTAAACGAAATCTTTACGTCACCTAGAGTGCTTTGCAGTATCATTTAATTTTTTTGATTCGCATATGTAAAGGAAATGCGACAAATACATATAAATTAGGTCCTCTAAACCTCATATTAGTAAGGACTGTGCCAGAAAATATTAACCTCTTTTTTTCTCGCATTACTCATCTTTTTTTAGCGTAGTATGTTTTTCCGTCTTTGAAATTTTTCTATAGTAAGTAACGTAAAAAAAATTTTTTTTTAATTAAATATGCATTATTAGTTATTTGTTACATCTTAAAGGAGAGCAAGTTGTATATTAAAGGAGAGCAACTGTTATTTATTATTGCCAGATATGAGAAAAATCCTTCAATAAAACTGTTCAAGCTAGCAAACATTTGATAGCCAATGATTAGATTATTTAGGATATTGAATTGCAAATATGTTGAAGTAAGTTATGTTTCTTAGTTTTCTTAGTGTCTTAGCTTTGAAAATGTGTAGTTGCTTTCTAGTCGAGTGGAATCGACTTTGATAATATGGGCTCTTAATATGTTTAGGTTAGTTTTGGTTTCCTTGAACATAGCCTAACCTCATGATTTTCTTGTTAGTGAATGCAACAAGTTTGGTGTTAGAGCCCAAGATGTAAAGATAGAGTGGAACCTTCCTACTGCGAATAAAATTTCGGACCAAATACGACCCTTCCTCATCGCCTCGTACGCCTTCCAATTGATTGCGATAACCTGGTCCAGCATAGAACTTAAAGTTTTATTAGGGGCCGTCTCAGGATCTGCGCTGAACGAGCTCGCATTAAAGCTTAAAGGAGGTGTTCGTTATCTGGCGCTACTCTTTTATTCTAAACTCATTTAGGGTTTTACCCAAATCTTTTGACTGAATTTATCTTGCCAGAGGGGAATGTTAACCCATTCATAGCCGAGCCGACTGCCTTCGCCCGCATTGGCAAACATGAAAGAACTTCAGGGTTAACGTCAAGGAGCTGCTCCGGGAGCTGAATCGGGAATAGTGGGGAGCAACAATAACTCCACCGCAATCCACCCGACCGGAGTCGTGTAAAGTTTGAACAATACGATCGTTATCTAAGGAGGTGATATGTGCGATTCGAGCTTCAGTTCTGAGGCGTGCTGGATTGCTGTTAACAACATTGCGTATTCAGAGCGGATATCCACTCTTTCTTCGACTACAATTTGCAGATAACACGACGGCAGGAATCAGGGGTGAGGGCTCCCCTGCCGTCCTAGTGCTTTGCCCCTGCCTTCCGGCCGTCTCGACTTGCGCCCTTCATTTTTTCAGACGGTGTAGGTCCAAACGATGCGAACCCTTCCCTGGGCTTTATTTCATCCGAAGCCAACTTCAGGAGATGAGGGTGATACTCTTGTCTTGTTTCCCTTTCTGGATTACCACCCCGCGCCCGACAAACCCTGCGCCGTCGCCGGGTTTTATGTTTCAAGATTTTGTCGACACGCACACTATTAATGGAGCTGGAGAAGACACATTTGGAGCTCGATAGTGGCGAAAAGGACGCCTTCTGGAGTTCTTTATCTCCGGCGGGAACAAATTGAATTTTAATTTGCCGCCTCCAAAAACACATTCTCCTGAGATGTGCGGATATGCACATCAGTTCAGCTTCTAGCTCCTTAAATTGCCAAGTTTTTTGCAAAGTCTCAAAGTCTCCACTGAGCGATCTTTATCTCTGGAGCCCGTAATCCGATTGGGCGAGGAGATGGAGCCGTGATAATGGTGATAGAGGGAAATATATTACAACCCTCTCCTAATGGCAAAACGATTCAGCATTTATTTCCCTTGATTTCACCCCTAAAGCGACGGATACACACAGCTCGTCGGGATGATGGAAAAGGGTGCCCGAAAGGGTCTCGTCCTTTCTGTCTTCAGGATGTCTTCAATCAAACCTCTTTTAATGTTCGATGAAACTGGAAACATACACGATCCCGATGATGGGGGTGTCAATTTATTTATATTTTCATTGCATGCCGATGTACCGTGTCGTGCCTTACCAAGTCCTATCCCAGTGCTTGCTTACTTTGCGGTGTTTGCATACCGAAACTCCGGAGGGCAAAGAAATAACAAACCAGAAAATTGTTGAAAGAAACTTTCAGCCCACTACAAAAGGTAGACCCCGCTAAAATGCGAATCGAAGACTGGAAACTTTTCCTGGAACAATTTCACCACTCCGCTAGTTTCCGACGTCCGCACTGCAGGTGAGTGAAGCAGCGCAGAGATGGGCAGTCGGGACTCCGGAGCCAGGACTCAGGACCCGGGAGTACTCTGCGATCCAAAGTGTCACTCGAATTTATGCATGAGCGTACGCCTTGCTATTTGCCTTCAATAGAATTGGTCGCCCCGACAAAGGGATTCCCTGCCCCCACCTATTGAATTTTTACCTAGTCGCATCCAGAGTTTTTGTTTACATTTAATTTCCCCACCGAAAACAGACAGATGGGAATAAATTTTCAGCAAACTTTTATTGGCACTCTGTCCCGGCGCGGCATTTGATGTTTCTGCATTTCTTATGATTCCGGTTGAGCGGACCCCTGACTCCTCTTTGCAGTTTCCCACTCGTTCTCAGTGAATTGGATTTATTTATTTATGGTGGTTAAATAAGGGGAGATACCGCAGAAAAAGCATTGTAGGTTTAAATTTAAAAACAGAATCAAGAAATATCAAGAAGGTCGATTGAAAAGGACAGGCGTTGAGTGTCGTTGATATTAACCAAAGTGAACAGTGCTTTCCTTTGAAATGCGATTTTCGATATAAAACATTTACTTTTTCGTTTTCTTATGCCAGCTTCTACAAACTACATGTACCATTGAGATTTTTACTACAAAATTTAGAATTTTTATTTAAACATTAATATCTTTTCCTAAATTTCTCGAAGAGTTATTATCATTCGTATATAACATATGAGTAGTAATTTTTAAAAGTGTGGAGAAATTGTTAAAATGATATGTAAAAAAACTGGACCTATAAGTACCACTTTCGTAACCAACGGCTCATATGCATTTGCTTAATCCTATACTCAATTAAAAGAACGCACGTTAAGCTCAGATAAAACATTTCTCCATTTGATTATAAAGAACCAATTAAATTAAATTAAAGAGCCAATTAAATTAAATCAAAATCAAACTAATTAATTACATTATCTCTAAAATATTTAAGATAATCGAGAATCATAGCAAGAAGAGAATTGTAAGAAGTGTTTCCATATTAATTTGATAACTCAAAGTTGACATTAATCATACAAATGTAGCACAACTATTTCTGTGAGTAGTTTTAAATTCTTTTGTCAAAAGAAATAGATAATAACACATGCAATAGTGAGCATACAAGTAAGTACCTACATGAAAGAGGAAAGGTATTTCAATTTTTTTTTTCTTTTTCAATGGCTAATATAAAAATCTTTGGAAATATCTCGTGTATATATACCTACATATATTTTATGTAAACATATAATCTCTGTTTCACCCTCATGTACTTTAAATAATATTTCTCTTGATTGTGTCATCAATTTGTTTTAGTGATTTCGCTACATTTGCTTTAAAATTAATAGGTAACTACAGGGATATTCAAATTCATTTATGCTCATCTAGGAAGAAGTCGTAATTAAGGTACACACCGTATCCACTCCAAGATTATTTCTGATATTTTTCTCACGCGTAATGAGTATGCAAGGCACCAACCCAAATTACTCCATTTACTGCCATTAATTTCCATAATATTTCGAAGACATTTAATACATTCAAGATAATATCTACGACTCAAACTCAAGGTTCCTCTGCAGTCTCTGCAGGTGTTTCACTGGTTAATGTGTCTTTTGCCAGCACCAGGCATCGTCTTTTAAGTACCATACGGCACTATCCAAGTAATTTAACAAAATCCGCAGACTAAAATGCGCAGATAAATCAAAACGTATGATATGCCGCATGCAAATTACATCATTCGTTTTAATACTTTTCAAAACCAGTGGATTTCTCGACGGAGATTGCTCCTCAAGGGCATTTGAAGGAAAAAATCGTTCTATATGCGGTGGATTTTATTCAACTGAGCAATCTCCGGCTGTGGAGAGGATACGAATCAGAGCGAATCGACGGGCACTTTTAATTCAATTCCGCCACAGCTGAGAAGTTATCTAATTTAATTCAAGCAAAGAATGTAAGAAAACTCAGTATATGTATACTTTTAGTTTGAGATTTATTCCATTTAGGTCACGAATGATAAGATATATGTTGGAGGAGTTTGGTGGTACTGCTCTTGGCTGGGAAATTTGCCAAGTGATTTAACATGCACCTAAGAAAGTTTCTATGCAAGTTTTCTAATCGAAAAAAAAGTTTATTTTTTTGCATTTCCAAAGGCTGAACTTATTGTACATCACTCCTTTCAACTAGAAGTGGATTTTTGGGGTGGAAAAATTGAAACAATTTTTGGGGAAATTCCTTCTGCGGAATAAGTTCCATCGTTCTGCATACGAAGCCATTGTGCTGAAATTTGGTCTCATCTCAAAATGGAGCAATATGCAGCAGCACTGTTACATCTTTTTTGTTTTTTTTTAGTTTAGCCGGAGTGGAGCTGAAAAACAAATGACTCCCATTGCTGGCAAAGCCCGAAAGTGCCAATGAACTTCGGAGCCAGACCGCCCTTTCCTCGAAATGTTGCATGCCACCTATTCCGAAAAAAAGCAAACAACCATTGTCATCGATGTTCGGTGTTTGCTCTTGTGAGTTATGGCAAGGAAGGAAAAAAGAATGATTATAAATCTTCGTGATAGCGCCAAGTGCGAATGAGTGCCGAACTCGTTGATTTACAACAAAAGTTCCCCAGGGAGTCGGGCTATGACACTTTCAATCTGCACACTCACAGCTGGGCTGCGGCTGCATGAATATGCAGAAATAGCATCTAAATCACGGCGAGTCGATTTCCATCTCGGACGGGATGCTTGCTATCAAATTGCACCTTCACAATTTTGAGCAGTTGCACTGCAGTCAGATGGAAAAATTGCTTATTATAGGAAAATTACACGTATGTACATATGTATGTGGGGGGAGAGAGGGGGTTCTTGAACCAATGTGAAGTAGTAAATTACCATTTTATACGACAACAAAACCTGTGGGGATCCCATCCCACAAACGTTGAAAAATCATCTTGCGTTTATCTAACCCTTCGCTATTGTCCCCCGAGGCGTGTGCATAACCTTTTCAGACATTTTTGTGCATGAGTACTAGCTCTTGAGCAACTAAAGGGTTTATGGGCGGGTTGCAATTTCGTGTATAGATATGTATATACAAAATTTATATATATTTTTTTTATCGTTACCGCATCAAAAAAAGAAAATACAAACACCACACGAAAAGTTGCACAGCTAAATAAGTTTATCGTTCAATTTATCTGAACGTTCTGGAAAAAAGGATAAATGTTAAGGTTCCCAGACATGAGAAGAGCAATTAAAACGTAAAAGCTGCTATCAATCAAGGTTGTCGCTAAATGAACGCTAATTAACTCACATTGCGCCAACCAGTAGCTGTTGTCAATTATACTTAGAAATACACTTGTCCAGCTGTCGTTTCGAACAAAAGACAAATTGAAAGTGACCATTTATGCGTCCATATTTCTTCATGATGTCCGACAAAGTAGCTCTGCTAGACTGCTTATTCACGGGAACACCTTGATGACAGACATATCAAATTTTCGTTGATTGGGCTAATAGTGCGATTCCTTTCAGAACTTCGGCCCGGTCAACGGACGCTAGCCCTCCTATACAAACAGACAAGTTCGGCAATAAAACGGCCCCATCCTTCGCCTTCTGGACGTCACAATTCCTTTATCTTATGACAAATTCGGAGGGTCAAAGTTGACCATTTGCCCTAATCACCTTAAAGAAATCCCTTTACGTTCAGGGGTTCGTTCAGAAGGTACTGTCGTATCCTTGCGAAAAAAAAAACTGCACACATGCCAGCGCGTAGATAGAAAAGGCTATACCTACAGGAAAATGGAAAGTTGCCTTCCGGAGATGTCCAACGTGTAATTGAAGGCTAAGGTCGGGCGAGGGCGATGGAAAAACTTTTGGTTACGCAACTGATTAATTCTCGTATGCTATTACCGCCCTTCCCTGGACTGATGTGCTTGCTGTGGGCAGTGTGGTACGTGGGGCGGGGGTGGGGCTGGTCTGGGTCCTTTTACGGTTATATGCGGTGCAATAAAAGAAGATAAAGTCGCACCGATATTTCTTCTTTCCTTTGGCGTGTGTGCTTTTCGCCTCTCTGGGTAATTCGTAACAGTCCTGGAACGTGTAAACTTTTGACAGACTATGGATTAGTTTTCTGTAATCCACAATCAATGGCTTCATAGAGTGGATCAAGCTGAGAAAAGAAGGAAGGAATGTCGTTTTACATGTAATTCGGGCTGCGCCTTCTTTTTATCAGGGGACTCCACACTCTTCTTGTTAGCAGTAAAGCTTGTACTCCACAGATACTCTTTCGTGGGGGTATTTTTAGCTGTATTGTATAAGAAGTAAGTAAATAATGCTCCGCTAATAAACCCAATAGAGTCCCGAAGTTGTGTTTGAACGAACTTTTCTGTTTGGACTTGTATTTTAAGGCTGACATAAGCTGCTTCGATGCGAACCATAAAAGTAAATTGGTAGATGTAGTTATTCATAATGGCAATATTCGTAATACGAAAATAGTTATAAACTCTTTCAATTTATAAGATTTGGTGCTAAATGCAATAAGGATATTAGTATAAAAACAATACCTTTATGATTATTCTAAATGGCTTATAGCCGGTTTTTTCCCTTTAGCCTTAAAATAAAAAATAGCCAAACGATTTTGTTTTCTTCACCTTCTTCTTTGACACAGTAAACTAAGTTCAAGCCAACTACTTAGTCAGACGGCAAAATGGGTGGATCGCTTTGCCAGTTTTCATAAATAAAGGTTAATTACAAATAAAATATGTATGTATGTGTTTCAATTAGTGTACGGACATGTATACATATGAGCCAGTTTGTTTTAAAAATGGGGTAAGGCCATATTTTGAATTTTGTTACAAACAAAATGATCTTACAAGTAAAATAAAATAAGACTATTTATGTAGTACTGAGTTTGCATATCGGTCTACTGAAATTTTAACTAAATTAAAAAAAGAAAATTGGTTCAACAAAATCAAATACATATGAAAAACGATAATTTTGCTTTTGTGTTTGAACTTGAACTTATAAAAATGATGGATTTTTCTTAATTTTAAGTCAAAAATTAAAAAGGTATTTTTTTTTCTATACTATAATTTTTTAAATAAGCCAAATATGAAGATTTAATACCATGAAAAACATTCAAAAACTAGTTCTTAAAGGATATATGAAAGTTATATAAAAACAAAGTATTTAAATAGTTTTTGTTTTGGCAGATTTAAAAGATACTCTTATTCAAGAAAAGTAAAAATATCCTTTTTTAAAGAACATCAACTTCTTCTAGAAGTCATTATACGAGTATTTCCAAACTATTTCTTTTTCATTTTAATAACATTTTTTCTTTCCGCTTCTCTTGCTGTATAAAATCTGTCCGTTGTACGTCTGCTCCATAAGGTTTCCTTTATTTCTTTCTTTATTCATGAAATGTCTTCTTGAACTCCACAGTACCTAATATAAATACTTAAGCAGAGATGATGATGACAAATATATGTACTTAAGCAAAAGTGATATGTATACCTATATAATCTTTGGTAAACTAATATTCTAACATTCCCAAAGGTTAAAGACTATCCGCAACTGTTAATATTGCAGATAATCATCTCACATTTGCACAGCAATTAATACCCATAAAGAATCAATATGACAAATGATTTATAAGCTCCAATAGAACCCTCCCTGCTTAAAGTACAATGCTTTTACTTCCTGGTAAATTGCTGAAGCACTCCGAGATTTCAATTTTATCCCGGAGCCCCAGTACTTCAGCTGGAATACTTGGCAGAAAAATCAATGAATAGTGCAGAAGAAATCAGGAAGCTCAAGCGGAAGTGAATTCCTATTAATGAAGCAATATATCTTTTTTCGCTTCGGTAAGCATGATTCTGATTCTTCCTTTATTCGCCGAATCCGCCTCTCCTCCGTTGGAAGTGAACCATTTGATTTACTTTTCGGATAATTGTTTTCATACATTTAGCGCCTTTTCGCCACATTTTCGGAAGCACTTTAATATCTGGTTATTCATACATCTATTGGATCTTCGGTTTAATTAATTCGTAAATGAAAGCATTTCCTCGAAAATTAAAGGAATTTTTCGGTCAATTTTAAAATGTAATCGAATGATGACTAGATTTCAAAGTTACAGAAACCTTTTGCCGCTCTCAAGCGTATACATTAGTGCCTAAAATCCTTTTTAATTCATTAGGTATTCTTTCGAACCTTGTTCGCTAAAATAAGTTAATTAATCTTGAAATTGCTCACTGAGCGCATTAAAATTTTGCCATCTGGCTGGTTTGCATATTGGCCAGGATCGGATCATCTTCATATTTGATTCATGAGATAGAGTTTGAGCTGCTGTCGTTTCGAGTTAAATACACCTCATTGCCTTCCTTTGATGTAGGGCTGGTGCCGCTGAGGACAGGGAAGACTTTTCTGAGGAGCTCCGGCCCCTTTGAGTAATGTTAAACACGCAAAAAACCCGAAGGTATTTATTTTCCAGCAGAGACCCCTCCCCGCGGACAACAGTCTCGCTATAGGAAGATTTGCAAATTAGTGAATGTGGCGCTGTTCCAAAAGTTTCGGTGCAACAGCCGCAAAGGCAACCCGGCCTGTGTCACATGTGGTGCCAACGCGATTAAGTTCCCAAGAGCTCTGAACGAAGGAGACAAACGCGACTGGCGTGCCGTGCCGGTGGGAGGACACATGTTTGCACGCAGCTCACTCGCTAATTTCGGCAGATGCTGATTAATTTTACCTTGAGACGCAAATCGCGAAGTTAAGACGATGGCAGGCGCACCGTTTGTGCGGTTCCTCTGTAGCTTCGCTAATTAGGAGCAAAATGCATGCAGCCCTGTCTTTAGCATTGTTGTCTTGTTGTTTTTCGTATAATCGCATCATTTGAAGAGTTTTATTTTCTTGTTGGCCAAATTAACATCTCTGCGCAAAAAATGAATGTCGAGGGGAAAGAGGCATCCGCATATGCTCCAACCGCAATTAGTGACCTCCGCATCTTCTGAGTGGGTGGCTGGATTGCTAAAAACAATTTCATGCAATTAACAACATTCCACAGAAGATCTAAGGAAGGAACAACCATCTCGTTTAAACAGAAGTTTCTGGTGCCAGTCAACTGTTTACTATAGTTAGTCGAAATATAAAAGTATACAATACTTTTCGCACATTCATTGGTAAACAGCAGGTTGTCTGATTCTTTCTCATGTTGCGTAGCCAGAAATAAATTTCGAAGATTTCCCATATTTAGGTATTAGATGTGATACCTACTCGTCCTGACGAACAAATATGCATGATTAAACAATGAATGCCTCTTACTTACTAATATCTACTTATAATAAAACAACAGAAACCGCGTACCTACAAGTCTGTACATTGAATTTATTTACCAAAAATTGAGAGGCGGCGATAAAAAAAAGAGAAATAGAACACAAAAAAAAAAGATTTTTAAAATTTTTGTCTGTCTGTCTGTCTGTTCACGCTAATCCCCGAAACTACTGAAGGGATTTTCATTTTTCACAGGTAGATTAAACTTGGCTTGGAGCAACATATAGGCTTTGTTTCATCGAATTCGGATTTCGGAAAAAAAATTATTGCCATTTATCCTTCTCCATTGTTTATTATTTGTAAATAATCCGATTTCTTTTAAATTAAATGGCGTGTGAAACCGCAGAGTACAGCTAGTATATACAGTAGTGGCCATATAAAAGTTACCACTATGAAAATTTTGGAAAAATCGATTGCAAACATTTAGATCGCCAAAAAATGGAAAGGAAAGGATACATAATCCTTTCTTAGAGTATAATAATTAATAACAAACTGTATGCTCTTATAAAAACCGATAATTAACTTTATTCTTGACTAAATATCAAAAAAGCCATTTTCATTCAACTAAAATGCTGATATAAAAAAAGGACAATAAAGAAAAAGAAACTAATATTCTTACTAAAATTTTTATAAAAATTCAAGATGCGGTCCTGGAGCAATCTCCTAAGCCTAATTTCAATATTTTGTTGGACCTCCACGAGCTTTTATAACGGCTTCGATCCTCCTCGGCATTGAAAGAATGAGTGCTCTGCAGTACTCTAAGCTGATGTCGTTGTTCCAAGCTTCAATCACGGCAGTTTTTAGTTCATCTTTCGTGTTGGGATGCCTGTTCGACACGTAAACCTTAAGCTTTGCCCAACAGTTCTCTATGGGGTTCAAATCCGGACTGTTCCCTGGCCATTCCAATGTCGTTAATCCGGACTCTGATACAAATTCTTTGACCTTACAGAGAAAACGGTGAAAGTTTATTGTTTTTCTTTAATAAATTAAATGTTTATCAAAGATAACAATAAAAAAATTATAAAAGTACTTTGTGGGCGCGATGACATGGCGCAGAGTCGTCCTGGAAGATTGGGTCGTAAATCACAGGAAACAGTCTTTCCATCGATGGGATCAGATGGTCTTGAATGATCTTAATGTAGCTATCCGCGTTCGTGGATCCTGTGCATATTGCAATATCCCCCACTCCGAAATAGGAAATGCAACCCCAAACCATAATACTGGGCGGAAATTTCTGCCTGGGTAAAACGCAGTCATCTCGAAGATCTTCACCTTCCCGTCGACGAACGTACCGTAGCCCATCGGATTGGTGGAGGTTGATCTTCGACTCGTCCGTGAAGATGACTCTCTTCCAGTCATTTTCAGTCCACGATCTATGCGCTAGGGCAAAATTTAAGCGTGCGGTCCTCATTTTTGCCGTCAGAGCCGGTTTTTTTCGGGGTCTTCGTGCGAATAGACCCCAGGATTGCAGCCTTCGTCGTACACTTCTCGCACTCAAACTGATATCTGAGCTTTCCTGCAACTCTATAGCCAATTCCTTCGCCTTTTTTTTCGATCCCGAAGGCTTAAATTTTTAAGAGCACGATCCTCTCTTGGGCTTGTTTTCCGATTCTGCAAACCCGTCCCTTTCTTCCTCTTAGTGGATCCAGTTTCACGCAACAACCTTAAAACTTTAAGGACTGTAACGTGGCTACATCCCACTTTATCGGCAATCATCCTAATCGATTGTCCTTCCTGGCTTAATGCACAAATCACACTCTTTTGTTCACTTGTAAATTGCCGCACCATGTTCACTCCTGGACTTCCTAAACAACAATGCGTTTTGGCAAACAAATAACCGTTAAGTAAGATCGACCTAAGCCATAAAAGTATTCTAGGTATGTTAAACTCATAATAAGTCATAAAATTTTTAGGGCGCCTGAAGCAATTAAAGGAGTTTCATGACCGTTACCGCGGATTTCCCAAAAATTTTAAGGTGGTAACTTTTATCTGGCCACTGCTGTATGTTCATATGTATAGCACAAAATATAGGTAAAAATCTTTCATAAATTCTTTTCTTCAAAGTTTTCGAATACCTATATAGTTAGATAGGTATATATGTATGTATTTACAATACATGAATTACGGTCATTAAATTCAAATAGTCTGTCATCGATATTTTAATTTCTTTCTTTTCAAAATTTAATGCGTGAGGAACAATTTTCGGAAAAGACCTTCATTGCTATTCTTCTTAAGATTTTGCTTGCTTACACAATGTATGTATATTAAATCTTCTAATTGAGAGCCTCATTAAAATTAATTCGTTTGTTCAAATTTTTAAAGTCTGGCCCATTTAGGTAACATATTTAAAATCAATCTTTTGCAGTTTTTTCTGCCATATTTGGAGCAGTTACACTCATTTCAATTTTTGCAAGATTTCTGTTCCGTTTTAAAATTCTGGCTCAGTAAATTTTTTTTAGTTTTTTGGGCCATTTATACTAATTGGTAAAACCAATTTTCGTCCTAGTTCGAGTCTAATCTTCTTGGGGGGCAATTTCAACAAATATAGCATAAAGAGCATATTATGTGAAAATAGATTTAAAACCAATCGCTCATAACAATAGCCTTTACCGAGGGCAAACGGAGCGTGAGTCAAAACTTTAATTGAATAAAGCTCCCAAAGCAAATTTAGTTGGTGCTGCCAAAGAAGGCGAAACATCAATAAATCGGAGGGCGGCATTAACGAGGGGATGTGCAGCTGCAGTCTATCTCAAATCGGATGATGCTATCAAAGTACATAACCTCATTTCTAATGGTATCCTGACATTGACGGAGAGACGACCGCATACGTGCATGAAGCCCACAAAATTGCGAACTTCTCCATATGCCGAGGCACAGTACAACAAACCGCAGTGGGAGCCAGCCAACCATTCATTGGCCAGAAAATATTCAGAGCGTACAGAAATGTCTTTTTTGTATTATTTTTTAAAAACTTTTTTAATTCTTTCCTATTTTTGGTATTTTTTTTTTACTCTCTCACTTTTGATGCAACGTCAACTCTTCGGTTTGTTTTTACTTTTGATTTTGCCAACGACTTTGAAGTCGCCTGGTTTTATGAACTTTTTCGTGGAGGTTTACTATGTGTGGCTGTCTCTGAATTTGGCGTTCTTCAGGACATATTTACAGCTGACGCTGCCTTTGATATCTGTGAAGGATGAAATTTCCTCCAGCATGACATCCGGTTCCGTTGTATTTTTCCGGTTGGAGATTTTTGCGGAAGTTCTAATCAAGCAGGTGTAGTTATTTGTGCGCTGTTTTTAGTAATATTATTCTGTAGGTAATCTATTTCACACTATAACTATTGCCTGCTTCTACTTTCAATAATAATAAAATTAATATTATGTGTAATCTGAGTAGTTGTCATATGGTATTTTTAAATGCAAGAATTTATTGCAAGGTTGATAATATAAGCTTTACATCTACGAGTACCAAAACAAATGTGATCCTTTTATCATATTTGCATATGTACATACATACATATGTATATTCCCATCAAACGTCTCCAATCTTACTTCAATTCTAAATTTCGCCACGATTTCTTTGTAGCAAAATAGTAGAAAATTCCTATGAATTTGTTCTAATTTACTTCCTAAAATTTAAATAAATGGAAATTTGTGCCCTTTTTAAATGTAAAGGAGTTTATTTGTATTAAATTTGTGCACTCTTTACACATCTTTGATGCATTGCAATATACTTTCTATTTTTTGAATTATTTTTACCTGCAGTATTATTTTTTTGTAGTATCATGTGATCATTTTTTATCGATCCATTTGCGTTTTATAGTTTTTATTGCTTTAAACGGAAACATATTTCATACAGATGTTGGTAATATTTTGGCGTAAATAAGGCTCTTTATTAGTTATGCCCCATGAAATTGAAGAGCTACCAATCGTCTCGATTTGAATTAACTTACACGTGCACTTATTTGTTTGTTTTACGTATTCTTGAAGAGTAAAAAGTAGTGCAATTTGCTCATTCCAAAGAATATGCATCAAAAATCAAAAAATTCTTATTCAATTTTTGGACATATGGGGGGTTTCGTGGTCAATAAAAAATTAATAGGTTTTCCGTACAGGTATGTATTATTTAACTAATAAAAGGTCTTTTTAAAGGATAACAGCAATCCCAGTATATGCCTAGCTGTCTTGTAAAAATAAGCCCTCACACAGTTTTTCATTTAAACCTAAGTTTTCTCTTAGATCATGTTCAGAATGTTAATCGAGCGGTACTTCTATAAAACAGAAAAGCTGAGTTGTCCTCTAAATGCCAGAACTAAATCCAAAAGATTTAAATTCACTCAATTTACCTGTGACGTACTTGAAGATATGTGCTTTTTTTTTTAACGTGAAAACATATCATCACAGTATGTTAAACGCTTCTGCACAGTCAAGTTAATTCGAATAGTCTAAGGTATCTCAAACGCTTTGAAAGTGCGCATCGTGACTTCTGAGAGCCTCTTTCCGACTATCTGCAAAGCGCTAAATACCCCTCTCAACTTCCCCCGAGCATTTCTTTTGCAGGCATAATCTTTCATCGGTGTGCTCCATTTGCAATGCGACTATGCTAGCAAAAAAGTTCTTTCACGGTTCTGCATCACGCCATATTTAGCAGAAAATCCAGTTGATTGCATTATGGTCGGGGTGCAGGTGAGTTGGCACCGAAGCACGCGCCCTGAGGTGCCCTTTAAGGTGCCATGATAAATCTAGCCGATGCTCGGCCCAGCCGCCGCCACCGTACCTCACCTCGCTTGCTAAAAACAATTCAAATAAGCATTTAACGGTGACATAATATGTCCCAGACATCATTCATTCGACTCACATGTCGCTCGTGCAATTAAAAATGCAACGAAACTCTATCCTCAAGAGTTGAATGCTAAGTACGCGCCGTGAATGAGTGAAGAAATTGGGGTTTCGTTCACCCTTTCGTCCTTTGAGCGGAGAGGTCTGGCCCTTAAGCCCCGGCCACATATATACGGCGGCCATGGTTGCAGCCACCCCCGACGCCCGTCTACACCGATCGTATTTATATAGCGCTATACTTAAAATGTTTTTGTCTTCTGTTCTTGCAGGACGGGCAACGAGGTCATTTGGAAGGACTGGCATCTGTGTACTGCGAACTGCTAATGGCTCCCTTCGGAGATGTTCTAAGTGCTTTAGAAAATGCTAGGCAAGCATCATGGGCGGAACGAAGTCCACTTAATCCGGCTGGCATGGGGACAACACGGGGTCATCGAGGTAGTTCCTGCCAAGGGGGCTTGCCGAATAGTCACAGTCAGCCAATTTACGTGCCAGGAAAATACTCGGTAAATATACTAACTAGACCACCCTATGAAACCACCCTTCCCCAATAATTGTTTGTTCCTCCCGGGAGGCTTTTTCTCTGCTTCCTTTCGACTGTTTCTGCCCCGACGCCAGGGCCAGGCTCAGACCAAGGCCCAGACCCCAACTTGTTAGTATGCAGTGCTAACGATTCCCCGCCTCCCCGCCCAGCGAGGCAGTCAAGAGCACGAGGTGCTAACACTATACCTATACAATCGGGAATCGTTATCCGCTGCGAAATCCTTAAGTGGCGAAGGGCTCGCTGCATAGCACTTTGAATTTCAAAAGCGCGAATTATTTACGACGGTATAATTTCGGGTTCGAGCATGCATCCTGCCCCTTGATACCGAGCACTTGACCTGTGACTCCGTATTCCCCCCGGCCTAACCTTTCATCCTTTCCTCCCCCGCCCTTCCTAGCCCAGCTTTAATCCGCCCATTCCGCCTTCTTTGCACTTTTCTACAGTTTCTTTATTTGCTTGCAGCCGTCAAGTTGTCTCTCTGATAAAGAAGAAGATGAAATTTATGGTTTTGGCTATGGAGTTTTCGCCCCCCGAGTTGCTCGGGGAATCTTGCAAGCGAACATCAATGCCCAACAGCAACAGCAACAGCAGCAGCAGCAACAACAACAGCAGCAACAACAGCAACAGCAGCAGCAACAAATTACTGCACAACCCGCTCAGCAGCAACTGCCCAACACCACGAATTTAAATTTTGTTCAGCAAAGGTACAGTGATGAGATGTACGTCCCCTTCCATTGACCTTCCGTGCTAAATTTCACTCTGGTTTTCTTTTTTCTCTTTGTAGTTGTTTAAGCCCTAGGTCAGCATATTTTTACGAGTTTCCGCCAACAGGTAAGCGTAATTGTTCAACTCTTCTCAAATGAATGAATAGAATAAGAACAGGTTGCCCAGATAATCCGACCCAGACTAAGCACGGGTTAAATTCAAATCATTTCAAGATTGCGAGTGGTCGCAGTGCACCGCAGATCGCAAGTGGAAGTAATTTCTTTCAAATATGTATTAAGAACGGCATAATTAAGACGATTTATACATATAAGAAGAACAACATTTTCAATTTAAGGCTTTTGCTGTTTTTTATTGGGTTTTAGGCTTGGATTATCTTTTTATTTTAAGGGTGACATTATATACAAAAATAAAAATGCTTTAAGCTATACAGTGAACTCAGATTGAAAACTTAATGAATTAGAAATGTAGCTAATATTTTTGTTTTTATAACTATATATGCCATACGAGCTATCTATCTAGTAAATTGTCAGTAAATTTCTAAAGAAACTTTTGATTTGGTTTCAACCTTTTTATTATAGTTGTTGTTTTTGTATAATATGTTTGGCAGCGGTTTCGTGTTGCAAAAATTACTTTAGAAGTTGATAATGTGATTAAAAAGAAAAGATGAGCAATAGTGTACTCTAATTCGACTTTTAATTATTAGATATATTTGTGTAATGTTTTGATATACATATGTATACCTAGACGTTTTTAAACGATAATAAAAATATCGAAACTAAAATTTTGAAAATCGCTGATCGAGTAAAGTTAGTATTAGATTTTAAATTGAGAAGATCCTTTAAACTAAATTAAAATTAAAGTTACAAAATATGATTTAATTATTTTTTCTTTCAGAAGGGCGGGAAACAAAAAAACGGACAACTTTAGCAAGACTATTAAAAGGTTTGAAGACTGTAAATAGGCGGGATAGGAATCATCAACAATCAGCAGCGCAAATTAGGGTAAGTAAACTTACACTCACGCTCTTTTTACCTCTATAGCAAACTCCAGGTTTTGGGTTAATCATCTAGTCTAGGACAGCGTACTAATTGCCGCTAACAGTAAAAATGCTTTTTCTTATTCACTGCTTTAAAAAATAAATATATATGTATACGCTTTCAAGAACGCCCAGTTGTCTCGCTTTGCTCGCGAATGTTAATTTTCGAAAAAGAAAAAAAAGAAAAATAAATTATATTTTCGAAGCCTCCTCATTAACAATTTCTTTGCTTTTACGCTGAAAAGGGGCCGCTCCGCTCCTTAAAACTGTTTTTTAAATAAAGAAAGCCCCATTAACGGCGATTTTTTCTTCCTTTTCCTCCCAAGAAACAATGAGCACAGCTTGCATCAAAAAATATTCTCCAAAAGTCTACTCACCTTTTGTTCTCACCCCCTCCTCCCCCCTCCGTCGAAGCTTAGAATTTTTTTTACAGACGCACACACGTAAAGTGTTCTTCTGGTGGGGCTCTTTGTGCCCACAGGAAAAGATCGACTTCAGAAGCCGACGACATCGCATCAGGAGGGTGGTTTTTGAACATTTGCATATCTTGAAAAACACCACTAGATCTGAGCCCCTGGCTGCACTGCACCCGCCCGCCGCCGCCACTGCCACCGTCGCTCGCCGCCGCTGGGGTGCCGGGATCCTATAACAATTTACTCTACATCGTGAGATATCTGTCTAGAGATATGCGGCGCTATGTAGGTGAGTGCGGGCAACTGTATGCGCCTCGGCTCGCTAATGTCGGCGCATCGCTATTTTCCCAAGAATTATGAAGGTGTAATGAGGGTCTCTTGAGACATGCATATAGTAGACGCCGGCAAAAATAAGAAAAAAGTAATTTGCTACGTGCTTTATCACGCCAACAAAACCACAGGGTGGCGCGGCTGGCTGCTGCGAGTCTGCCCGCCTGACCTTAACTTCTCTCTAAATGAAGTGATTATCTGTGATAAATTTTGTTTCATACATTTTTCTTAATTCGTCGCATAAATGTGATTAATTAATCAGCGCATTCTCGTGCACGAATTTTAATTCACATTATACATAGATATTTCGAGGGCATTGAACTTTTCTGTTGATATTAAGTTTAGTTTTTTGCTATCTGAACAAAAGAAAGAGCTTTGTATCAGAATATGTACCTAATTATCATAAATCGACTTGTGCCAAAAAAGATATGTCCAAATTACCTTCATTATACAAATATAAAATAAAAACTTTTAAGAACTCCAAATAAAAAAACGAAAATAATTTAGTTATAATTATCAACTTAGAAAAACTACAAAATCATAGTTATCGATGAAATGCCAAGTAAATATTAAATTTTGCTAATATGACTATCGAAAAATAGCACCAATAGTTTTAGGCATGGTTTTATCGTTGGAAATACCTAAATAAAAAAAGAAACACAAACATAACTTCTGCTGAACATCCTTTACTTAATTTATTAATTTGCTTGCTGTACAGGTTTGTGGGAAGTGTGACTGTTTAGTTAATGACTAATTTTTTACATCATACTCAAATGACTTAAATATAGTCTAGTCGCCAAAACACTAAAATTTAGCCAATTGCTGCAATCAATATTTTCAAAAAAATTATAGAAGATATCTATGAATGTTTTAATTTAAGTCAGAACTGGCACAAGCCCTAAGAACGGAATCCAAACTCAAAAAATTGTCAAAGCATAATATCAAAATGTTTCTTATTGGATCAATCCGACTCGATTTCATTTGATTTGATGATTTTTGTTAACAAGTAAATGTTACCACTGAAAAATGTATCGAAGTATACGAATGCATGTAAAATTCAAACCAATCGTAAACAGAAACCCATGTCCAAAGATTTCTCTCCAACTTTATTTCTTCAAAAAGGCCCAATATTCCAATAGCCTTTGTAAGCAGAGAAAGGTGACACAGAGGAGCAAGTTAGAGTTGGAGGAACGCAAATTAGAGTTCAATCGAGTCAGCTCTCATACATTTTCTGGGGCCTTCGTCGGGACCTAAATCGTTTAACTTTCAATTGATCGAATGGGTTGACTTCATCTTACGTCTTTCTCTGCAAGACGCAAAAGGTTTTATAAGGCCAAGTTCTTACATTTTGTTACACGCTAGGGGCTCTGCAAAGGATATGAAAGGGCTTAATGCAATCGTCGAAAAAAGTTACAGCATGAGAGTGCTGCGGAAGAAATTAAAAGCTCTCAAAAAGACCTTTCTTAGTGGTTGCTCCTTGAAGGAGTGTTTGACCTTAGCCCAGTAAATAAAACAGATTTTCCCAAGTTTAACACGCGAAACCCCCCAAAAGTTAACCCCAACTGCGGACCCTTTTAAACCCGGGCAATGTGTGTAAATAAGATTTTGTTTTCCTTGTAAAAATTTTTATGGCATTTCAGCAGTTTTGCAGCGGAAAGATAAGCCTCTGAAGTGAATTTTTGATTTTCCAAATAAATCTCACAAAGGCGCTCTGGCCAACAACCACCGTTCGTTCCAGCCGCCCAGATAAAATATTTTTCAGCTTTTTTTATCAGCATTCATTCATAACTTCTGCCCGTATTTACATGGGTTCTGGAAGACTGACCCTTTTACGGATTATTTTCATGCACACATAGATTCAAGGCAGAAATTTGATGGTAAGAACGTGTGATAACTGTTTTATCGTAAAAAGGGATAAAATCGAAACGTCGTACGACTTTTGTGGCCGACTAAGAGGGTTTTTTTTTGTAGCTTTTCTGATTTTCAAGCCTTTCTTGCTCTGCTAGTCTTTGCGAAGGACTACACAACAATTCAGGAATCGTACGGGGATTCCGGAAAATTCTTTATACATTCTTCAGATGGAAAAGCGACCTTTCGTGTAATCGATGGCACTAAAAATCGAAATTTCCGATTAAAGTTCAAACAAATTTTTGAGGGATTTAATCTGATTCTTTACTTGAGGCAATTGACGAAGCAAAATTTTGCTCTTGATCTCTTTAACGTTTTTCACGAGTAAGAATTAAGTGTGTATAAGTATAACGCTGGTCCGCAAAATTATTACCTCGAGTATCTGATAATTTTATTGAATATTTTCTGTAAATTACGAATCCGAAAATAAAAATATTCCAACATGGACTTAAAAAGTTTGAAAAGCCTAATTTTGTTCATTTTTGAAAAATTCTTTAAAATGACGGATTTTTGAAAGAACTTGAACTGAACTCAAATAAAAAATTAGATCCTTAACTATCTATGTATATAATATAACTTATTTATAAACTTTATTTAGATTTGCTTAGGAAATATGTTTTTCATGAACCTTTCCCAAAAGCCGAGAAAATGAATAAATATTTGATAAATAAATCTCTTGACTTCTGCGACATCTCCTTATCTTTTAGCCTCCTCCTCCTCCCTTTAAATGCAAAATGTGACGATATTTTATTTTTATTTTCATAATCCCTTTTTAGGGCGAACATTTATGCACTCAATAATTTAGAAATCATGTATGAATTTCAAAAGGAACCATTATTTGGCTAACCAGCTATATTTACGCAATCTATGCCAACAAATTGTGTGTTTGCGGCCTAAATATTTGAGTTAACATGATAAGTTCTGAAATGTAGCTGCACAAATCCAACATAAATTAACATTCGCATTACAGCGATAAATGGCAACCACGGGACTATGTACGGATATTTTAGTCGTAAGCACAACTAATCTCAATTAAGAGGAAATTTATAAATGATCCGTCGGGGCATGAATTTAATTTGGTCGAGCTAATAGGAAAATTTTCTGAAAACTACCCTAATACTCAGTGGAATTAACTGCAGAGGGGTATGGTTAATATTTCAATAATTTATTATCGAGGACAATAGATATTAGTGCAATTATGGAAGCCAAGCTGTGCACAATAAAATTTGTTGTGGTTATTTTACAGGAGGTTCATTATTTTCAAATTTCACTATTATTATTAGTAATTGTTGGCTTACCTTTTAAATAGGAAAATAAATATTAATTGATATTTTTAATTATGTCCAACAATAAATCATACGTGCAAATAAAAGAGAAAAACTTATTCTCGAGTTGAATGATTAGGTTTTTCGCGAAAATACACCAACACATTTTTCTTTGCAAAAACCTGGTGAAGGGCTTGAGGCTGTGCTCTCTCGACAAACAGAATGTGTTTCTTTTGCGAATTTAGCGAGCAGATAAGTGAGAAGAAAAAGTTTTTAAAGTATATCGAATCACTCGCAACCTCAAGCAGGTTTATGCAGAGGCGTGAAACATAGTTATGTTTCTAAGAAGGAGCAAACTTCTTCAAGATTGCGGAGGATAGTTTTCAGCGCTCTTCATTGTTAGTTACTGTCGCTTCTGGCAGGAACACAGGGTGACAACTTCTTCAAACCTGAATTTAATTAATTTTCTAAGCTCAACCGAGAATGGAAAGTAAAAAGAAAATTTTGTGGTTTTTCATTACAGACAACAAATGAACGACTGAGGAATTTTCAGATGAATGGTGGACCCCAACAAAGTTTTGAAGAGACAATCCAAAGGGTAAGCATATTTAAGAGGTGCGCCATTGTGTACATGTTTGCTTCCTTGATAGTGTCTGTGCCAAAGCTGTAAATATTTGAGTATCTCCTCTTACGTAAACTTTAAATCCTTCACAGGATTAAAATGATGTTTTCGCTCTTGGTGTTAGCCTAAGTGACGACGATAAGGGTTCTTGATGCGGTGACAATGACCTTTTAATGTTTAAGGACGTTATAATTTACACCTCCTTCCTAGTCGGGGTGAAAGGAATTCTCAACGACTTCGTGATATTAATTTGCGGCTAGGTTAACAGTGTATAAGAATGATCGCCTACAGGCTGATGCTTTTACGTTTTGTCTATCCAAATGACAAATTCTGAGAAAGAATTTATATTGTCCCATCATTTTGCTTTCTACTGAATTGGACGTATTTAACCAACAGGAATTTAGAATGAGTTTGCTTTTCAGAAAATTAAGCAATACATTTTTAATGATCACACTTTATTGAAGCTATTTTAATTAAACATTTACAATTAATCTAGATTTAAAGAGAATGAATAGGAAACAAGCCTTTTCAAAACCAGAAATACATATGTATACATATACCGAATAGCAAATGAGAATTCATAATCATCTCAAAAAGCAAAAAGACTTTTTCATAAGTAGGTACGTTGTTAGTACATATGTATACCTACCTACCTACACATCTATTTTTCAGTGAAAAACTGATTTCAACTTCAATATCTTCTTTAGTTAGGTATGTACGTGCCTTTGAAAGGTACAATTTTTAGATTATGTATATTGTAGGATATATTAAAATACAAAGTTTTTATTAAATAGCAAAACCGTAATACCTATTTCATTTTTCCGGAAGTGCTACAAATGTAAAAAAGGAAAAACAAATATGTATTTCCAAACAATACGGCATAAAGTGTAGTAGGTACCTATAGGTTTTATTTATTTATTATACGTCATATTGGGATAATGAAATTATGCAATGCATATTCTAATGTCATTTTATCATAAAATTTACAACCTAACAATTTGTTCAAGTTCATTTTTTCTAATTTTGGAAAAACACAACAATGTTCTTAATTTCAGTTGGTCGCAAAATGTTCGTTATATATTATTAAATTTTTGAAAATTTTACTCAAAAAGTTCACAATTCAATAATTGTTAAAAAAATGCAGGAAAGAGTTTGTAAATAAAAATGCTATAATAAATACTACTATTAATAATTCGATCAACTTTTTAGCTTGTCAATTTGACATGGAATGTTCAATTTATGTATATAATATTATACATACCTACAATATTTGTATGTGTATACATTATTCCAGGCAATATTTTCATTTTAACATACTTAATAATTACTTAGCTTGGAAAAGATTATATTAGACTAGAAAGAAGCTCTTGATATGAAAATTTATAGAAGAATGTTTCGAAAACAGAATATGTATCAAGATATGGAATTTTATTTTGTAATCCTTTCATATATTTCTGGAAATCTTTCTTTACCTACCTGTTTCCTGTCTAATGTATTACGTGAGTATACCAAAGTAAACTGCTTTATTTGTCTGAAGTTTTCCACCATTAACGCGAAATTTTGGCAAAAAGGTGAAGGATCTCCCCGAAGTATGTACAAACGCATTCGATTTCCCAGTAACATGAGTCAAAAATGTAAATAGAATGTAGGCTAACAGCACGAAGCTTGATTGCATGCCAGACGTCTGGAGGGCGTCTAACTTAATGAACCAGTTAAAAGTAAAAGACACGGAACCGGGTGGTGGTACCCCTGTCATCCGACCGTGTAAAAGCTAACTTTTTCGATCACACAGTTTCCC
Source organism: Machimus atricapillus (assembly GCA_933228815.1). NCBI lineage: Eukaryota > Metazoa > Arthropoda > Insecta > Diptera > Asilidae > Machimus > Machimus atricapillus. The sequence goes on from OW121788.1 coordinate 12,160,193, forward strand.
CAACTCAAACAAAAGTCCTAAGAAATATTTAACTAACGTTCTTCCTCATCTTCTTAAAATTCTAGCTAAAAGTACAAGAGGCGATGCGGAAAAAGGAGAAGTTCCAGCGGGAGCACGAGGAGGTAAGTCAGCACTTTTTGTAATGTTTAAGCGTATCCAAACGAAAATCTGGGAAAAAATGCATCGTTCCCTTCCAGAAAGTGACAATGGGGATAGTTCAACAAAATTCCAGCGCGTTCTCTAAAACTGTCTGGGGACGGGTTCAATATTTAAAATGGCAAAAGGCGAGCACATATCCCACCCTAAATTGCAATTTCATTCACTTAGAATTCACATTACTAACTCCTGGTGCAGCGGCGTCACCGAGGTGAATGTCTGATGAAAAAGAAAGTCCTTGATGTGAATAGGAAAAGTTTTTTACAACTTTTTAGTATCCTTTTGAGAGTTACAGCAGCGCTGAGAAGAGGAGTATAATCTGAAAGACTGTAACAATGCGCGCATATGACAACGTAAACGTGTCGTCACGTAGGGCAAAGTTTCAAGTCGTCTCCTTAGCCTTGGCGAAGCAATTTTCCTTCTTTATTTAGTCGACAAAAAGGACGACCTCAACCGCTGACTTATTCAGTCCCCCAATGATGGGGTTGGCTATCGCCGAGGTTGGAATAAATACGTCTGCTCCACGATAGCTCACCGGAGTTATAAATTTTAAACACCAACTTTTAGCCAATGTAATTTTGTCGCAATTCTCGAATTTATGAAAACTTTGTCAAGTAGGTACCCCAGGTACCGCCTTGCCAACTCCAAGAAACGACTGTGGCTGTTTTACACTTTCGAAAAATGTGAAATTGACGTGACGTTAAATTGAATCGACAAAGTAATTGCAGGGTGAGGATTTTTCTGCGGTAAAATTTAATCCAGGCGACTAACAGACCCTAGAGCTACTTAAGTATGGCACCGCGCTGAATGGGAAGGTACAATAAATTTTGGTGGTTGAGGAAGCGCTAACTCTGTGACGTACCTGTTAATGATTGATAACCGAATTTAATCACGTAATTACTCATTTAAATTTAATGCTCTTTGAGAGTGTTTTCATTCGCAACTACCGAGTTCACATTTGCGAAAAACATCGCATTTGAGATTACTTCTTAAAACATTCATGGGACTGGGAACACACCAACAAATTACGCCAAAGCTAGCACGATGAAGCCATTTATTTTGGAAGCCTGTCACCCCGTGAAGCAAAGTAATCAATCAAATAACCTTTCATAGAGCGTGGAAAATCACTCATCTTCGAAATAAAACTGGCACGAAAAATGTCTATATTGATTTCTATTTTCCATCACTTTAGAGCGCTACATCAGAGTGGAGATCGCAGCAAATTAAAAAAAAAAGAAATATATTTAAAAACTAATTCAGCTCTCCGATTAAGTTCCTCACAATATCCAATGCACCCACAGCAAAAACAAAAATTATCTATGTATGTACATTTCAACCTCTATCCCAGCGATATGCATTTTTTTTTAACTAAAAAAATACATTTCATGATACTTCAGGCATGTTCCACTAAAAACCTCTCTCCTACAGTTGACAAATTTCTGTGAAACTATGAATGTATATATTTGATAAAAAAACAAAAATTTATTGGATTTATAAATCCGTGCTTCGTTCAATGTATAGAAAATGAAATATTCAAAGGATTGTGGAACATTGTAGTGGCGGCGCCGGATATGGGAGTAAAATGGAATTAATTTTTGCTGGAACTATGAAATGACTATACCTTTTATAATTTCCAATAGAAAAAACGTTTTTGTGAATATTTTCCCATTTTGTTGATATTTATTTAGAAAATAAGTGCATAAGCACTTGCAACATCATTTCATTTTCGCTTTATTTATTAACACATTGTGCATGTGTAAAGTGTTCATGTTATTATTCCATTATCGAAATGGATATGGTTCGAGATTATATTTTTTTATATGACCATGATAAAAACTACACTTTATTACTATTATTAATACGGTTAACTTAGGATATTCCATTAAGAAAGATCTTTATTTAAAACTACTTTAGAAATACATTCGTAATATAGTCCAATCCAAATAACTTCGAGATTATCTTTTATATTTATTCTACCTAATTGACAAATAATTTCGAGGCTTCACTTCTATTAAACAGATTTCATATAAAGAGAAAGTAATCGAAATTAGATTATTCTTTTGTTTTGTTTTACTTTCTTACAAATATGAAGATGATAAGATAAAGGCTATTTGAAAGTTGGAGCCCAATAACTCTTAAACTTCAGACAGATAATGATATGCAGTTGTATACTGTTAAAAAGATGCGGCATTCTTTTCCGCATAAATTCACTTCGACTACATCTTTTCTCTTTGAATCTGTTTCTAAACGAGGGATTTCAGCTTATAAAGTTAGAAGTCGGCAAATAAATTTTTCTTAATTTCACACTTGGGTTTCTTTGTCATTTCAATAACTACTGGTCCCATAATTTAATTATATTTGTGTTCATACATTTACACAATTTTCAGTTGACTTAGAAAATAGCTTATGTGACGAGATTTGCATAGCACAACATAAGTTTCTACTGATTTCTAGTGTATGGCTATCAACACAATAAAATTGAACTCTAAAAATTATTGTTTGTTTTCTCTCACCATAAATTGTTATTATAAGTGAATTTACATATATTGACTAAGTATGGTTCGGACTAAAATTTCTTTCAGTGTACTATGCATACTATAAATTTGCTATGTTCAACGTAAGAGCCAGTAGTCACATTTCTCATACAGAAAGATATTTTACCTATATGTACGCTTTAAAATACGCTGTAATCGTTTTCTTTTTTCAGTACTTAAATTTTTAAATATTTAACACTGCTTCTATTTATTTAAGATACTGCGAGACATCCGGCAAGGTCTTCTGCAAATGAGCAGGGAAGGAAGGATGGGTAGGTATTAAGGAAGTTTAGCGTGCTAATTAAAGACCTCTTCCAGAAACTTTTCAAACTATTTGAATTAAAAAGTTCATTCCACCCTTTTCGCAAAACTAAAATTTTGTATCCATTTACCCCGGAACTCCACTTCCCAGCTTACGTGATAAAAGGATCCCCGTTACCAGAGAAATGTCTAATCCCCACGTGGATTTACATTAATCCCAAGGATTTCTAATGAAATCACGGTTTAAGCACTTAAGCAAAATACATAAAATATCCATCCCATCGCGTACTATCTACATACGTATATGTATGTAGATAGATGGCATTCACTTATAGATGTTTTATCCATTTTCTTGCAGATGATACTTATATGTACGACGATGTGGTGCGGGGCGCTTACGGCATAGGGGGACTCCATCATCAGGGCCACTGGTACGATGAACCGCCCTACGAAAGCGACCCGGACGATTTCCTTATGTCTGGAATAAATTCAGGGCCTGCAGCGACTATCCAGGTAATCAAATCTGTCATAAAAGTTGCAAAATCTCTGCACGAGATTCTGCGACAACTTTGTCAAATTTAATGAAAAATATCTTCGCTGGAGGGTATTAGAAAAATCAATAGAAGAGACCACAAGCTAGAAGAAGGTTCCTTCATCCCTCTCTTCATTTAGTGCCAACCACCCCATGTCCCTGTTCGAAAACTGTCTTATGAAGGAGCACGACGGCCTTATTTGATAAGGAGGTAATTTTCCCATGGGCTCACGCTGAATATATTCGGATTACCTCTTTTTAAGAATAGGTGAAATCCTCATTAATGATTTATCCAACGTCTTGTGGGTTTCTGGGGCGAGAGGAATTACTGGCGTTCAGTATGCACAGCAGTGCGCTCCACTTCCGCCTTCATTTACTCGTTAGCACTTCTATTATTTTTTTCCCCAACTTATCGCGTATCATCTTGCTGATTAATCACGGATATTTTTTCTTCCGTGTGCTCTTCCTTGCGGCCCGTGATTAATGAGGGCATAGTGATATCATATAAGTTACGTCAGCTTCATAGCGTGTTATCTTCGTGCAAAAAACCATGGGGAAATCCTCGTTCTGGCTGCAAAATTATGGGTAGCGTGCGCTCTCCCTTATTTTTTTTTTATAAGAGATGATATTTATTTTAGCTGTTTTCTACATTTTCTTGTCCTGCTTTCCCAAATTTTGTCTTGTTTTACGAAAATTTATTCTATTATCCATGCAGGGGCGACGGGCACCCTTTATTTCACCTGTCAGGTCAAATATTATGGATATAAATGAGGTTTTTCTTGAATGGTCGCCCTTTTTTAAATCGATGTTTCCGAAAAAGTCGTATTATGAATTGAAGGCCATTTTAATTCCGCCTAGACAAGGTCTTCTTTGTTTTTCTGCAGAATAGAGATTAACCCTTAAAATGTATCATTGAATTGGTAAATTTTAACAACATTAAATATGATATTATTTTACAAACTAATATACAAAAATATCTCTAAGCATTATTTTGCAAGCATACATAAATAGAATAATAACTAGCTGGATTACCCGGTCTCACCCGCGATTCATTGCTATTGTACAAAAGTAAAGATTTTAGGGGTTCCTCTGGCTCACCAAGCGATGGAAGTGAAACTTTACCACCAGAACAACACATACCCGGTGTTTCATCTTTCCATTTTAGTGCTTCACAATGTGTACATTTTTTTCCATTCGCTCTATGAGAACTAATCGATGGTTAATATAGTCGATCAAAGGGTCATAATCAAAGGTAGCATCTTGAAGCGCCTCCCATGTTATAGCACAAAATTTGAATATTTACACACTCGTCTGCCCGTTCCGGTTAATGGGGCTTTTAAAAAGTCATACGACATTTTAAATCTCTGATCAAAGGAGACATATGAATGCGTTTACACTGTATGACTCGTCATTTTTGTTGTTTTTAACAATTCCCATTGTTCTTAATATTCGAAAGTAAAAAAAAGTAGCCTATGACCTTCTCTATGGTCTAATCTGTCACTGTACCAAATTTCATTAAAATCGGTTAAATGGTTTAGACGTGAATAGACGACAGACGTGAAAGCGTAGCAGACAGACAGACAGACTAAAAATAGCATATGTCCTTCTCCTATGTAGTTCTAATCTATCTTTGTACCAAATTTCATCAAAATCGGTTCAGAGGTTTAGGCGTGAAAGTGTAGCAGACAGACCAGAGTTACTTTCGAATTTATATATTAGTAGGGATAGATAGCAAAGCTTAGACTTCCTTCAAAATGGTATCCTCCTATAGTAATAATAGAAAAAGATGTTTAGCCTATAGTAATTTTATTATATTTCGTATACTATACTATATACATACATAGTTGACTGTAATTTATCAATAAAAGCAAAATAGCAGTCCTGGAAGAAAAAGGGTATTAAGTTATACTGGTGAAAAACACAAAGAGAATTTAATATGTATTTGAAAAATTATACTTAATTCAACGAACTTTCACTTCAAAATTTTTCAAATTTTATAAAAAAATTTCCAAAATCATATTCCAGTGAGACTGCAGATCAAAAACTTAATTTTTTTTGGTAAAAAGGTGAATTCCGTGTTAACAAATCTAAACTAATCTTCTAATTTAAATATGAATATGAAAATTTTACATAATAACCTTAAGTATTTGGCGTTTCAGTACATTACTTTGTTAATTATTTAATGTTGCCAATATAAATATAGTGGACAAACTGTGGCAGTTCTGTGTTGCTATATGCTCCACCTTAGCGTAGAGATAACAAAAATAGAAAATTGACTAAAATTAACTTGACTATCAAAGAAGCTACGCTAACAATAAGAAGTAAACTGAAGTTCGTTTGTCTATTTGTTAACCGTGTGTTCACCAATTTGAACTTTTCACTTTGGCACTGCACCACCACCAAACTTTATACAAATTGGCGGTCGCGAGTTCAAACGCAGTAATCAAATCAGCGAAAGGTTCGACTGAACTGAGGAGGTGCCGCCTTTCACTGCGTCCCAACTTTTCCAATAAAGTTTCTCAATTCGACAGGAAAAGCTAGCTCCTGGCTGGGCGGCAAAAAAAAAAAGTAAGGCTGCGTCTCGCCAACTCTTTCATCCTAATCAGTTCTGACAGAAATTCAAGGCACACTTGAATGGAATAATGCCATTACAAAGTGCCTGGGCAGCCACCTCCTGGCCGTGCCCACCGCCATAAATCACAGGGGAGTAAAAACCTTCCCTTAGACAGAAAATTCTGTGAACTTTCCCTGTAAAATCTTCAGCTTTTCCCCACTTTCTTCAATTTTTTTTTTGTGTTTCTCGCCCGTAACTTTTAGATAAATTCGTCCGGCTATTACTGCCTCAAAACGAGCACCGGCTCGGAACGAGGGGACGGAAGAAGTTCGTCCGTCGTCGACGAATCGTCGCAAACTTTCCCTGAACAAATCAAACCCTGCATTATCCAGCTGACCTGAGTCGAACTCTTTCTCGGGCTTCATAAATAGAAAATTCCGATCCCGAACTTCCCTTGCCCCAAGGCCATAATTTAGCTAAGAAAACAACAAATTGCGACCGGGGTGAGGCGAAGCACCTATTCCTCGGATATTTCTCGTGTATTTCTCGTGTATTCCTCATATGTCCTTTGTTTGTGTTACAGGGGGGCCGCGTGCGGTTCACGTCCAACTCCCGGGAGAGCACCGGAGTCATCTCGCTGCGATCGGCCGGCGATATATCCCTGCCGCAAAGGGGCCCCACCCGGCGGGGCCTTATCGTCCCGCAGCAGCCTCCTAATCCACCTACAATAATACCGTTGACTCATGCCAGGTAAGTGTCCGCGCTCCGCAAAGGATGCGGGGCCGATTGATTGACTCCGCCCGGAGCAGGGGACTCCGCCCCCGGGCTCGGCCCCACATATATTTCGTCCGCTTGACTTAGAGCAAATAAACTTGAAGAGCTTGCGGAAATCCCTCGAAAGAAATTAATTTTGAGTGATGAAGGATGCGGGGGAAAGTTTTAATTTATTATACCGGGCTCCGGGGTTTCAGGCTCTCGGTGGATGTGTTTAATTTTTTTTCCCGGAGTATTTTTTACTGATTTATTTCTGCTTGTGGTTTTTGCTAGGTCTCATGATAGAGAGAGTGGTGACTACGCCGGATCCATCTCAGATTTGCAGAGTGTGACGTCAAGGCTCAGCACAGTGTCGGTGAGTAAACGCATTTGCATACTTATTGGTTTATGTTTAGCATAATCGAAAGATATTAGCTTATGGTGGGTTTAAGTATGGTAATAGGATTGAAATATTATGTTTGAGAAAAGATCAGATTTCAATTCGAAATATAATAAAAAGATATTCTACTGGAAGCTCAACTACTTTAGAAATAGACGGCGATGGTTTTATAAAACCAAAATAGCACTTTTTAAATTTAAAATAAATTGATATGAATATTAATCTGTGCAGACATACTTACAAAAACAACCAAATCAAGTTCAACGACAACCGAATCAAAATCAAGTTCACGTTCATCAAATCAAAATCAAGAACAACTTTTTAAAATACCAAACAATTTGTTTCAAATCTCAATGCAATAATATAAACTTTAATAACAATTAGGTATTTGAACAGCAACCAAACATCCATCCCAAATAAGTAGAACTAAATAATTCAAAATCAATAAGAACAATTTCAGCTGCAAAAACGACCGTCTAGTTTGTGATCTAAATTTAAAATAAACAGTATCAACTAAAATAATAATAATATTATTTTCAAATTTAATAACACCCTTTTCACTTAGGTACCTACTACTAAGAATATACATATGTATATGGATGCATATTATCTATGTAATAAACAAATTAATTTTTTCAGTTAATTTGAGTGAAATTTTGTGTAGGTAGGTACATATAGTTTAGTTACACTTTTATTGAAGAAAAAACTTAAAGTATGTGAATACATATTGAATTTATTATTACACTTATAAAATACATAGAACAAAATTTGCATCTGATTTTTTCTGTTAAGGAAGTATAAAGTATTGCTTATGCGATATGACTCATTTAATAAAAAGGCATCCCTTCAAAGAAATTTGTTTTGCTGAAAAGAATGCCTTCTTTTTGTTCTCAGAAGTATTACATACATATTATATTTAACCACCGCAGTGAATCTACTCTTTCCTTATTTGTAAACGCACATCAGCAGCGTAGTTTGCAGGAATAAATAGACAGTGCCTTTCATAAATTTAAGGATGTACATATAACTCCCTGTCTGTCGCCAATATCTCTGGAGCTTTTTGTTTGCTTAAAAACTGCAAAAGTTTCCGCGAGGATGAATGTTCGAAAGGCATGCGATCGATCAACGAGTGGCGCAACAAGAGAAAAGAACTTCACCCCTGAGTCCTCGTCAAATTCTTAGTTCAAACTAAAATGACGTCGAAACGTTTAGCGGTTCAAAAATAATAATAGCAAAGGGCGCCGCCATCCAAATTAGTTTTAAACAAAGGGCTACTGGGTAAGGTACTCACTCGAGTCAACTTTGGTAAGCAGGCATGAAATTAGCAATTAATTTTTGTTGATAGAGGGAAATATCAAAAAGTGCAAGGGGCGCACAACTATAGCGAAAATATAGGAGATGAAATAGCTGGCCCATTCATAATTTGAAAAGCACGCCGAAGGGAACACAAAGCAATTTCAGGGCGCACCAGTTCGGCTGGCATAGAATGAAAAAGCGGAAAAACTGGAAAAAAAGGGAAAAGTTCGATCGAAGTGCGGAGTGCACACGCAACCTCATTAGGTTCCTTTGATCCTCTTTTAAATTGTTAATAAACTTCTAATAAGCACTTGATGCTTTTTGTTTGCTTAGAGCCACCACCAGCCCCTGGAGTGGGGGATCCAACGGATGAAAATCGATAGTTTGCAATAAATGATTTTTCTCACGTAGCTGCCTGCAGGATTTCCTCCTTTATTACTTCACCATCCCTTCGCGAACTCGGGCGTTGAGTACAGATGGTTTGTGCACAAAGTAACCCCCAGATAGGGCTCCGGGGCCCCGCCTAGTAAACTAGCAAACTTGCAGCCCTGTTCCCACTGACGGTGGTGCCGCGCGAATCAAACAGACTGGAAAGAAGTTCGTTTGCAGATGGAAATCTAGTGAAACTTTTGCGATAAAAACAAAAAAATCAATTTCCGGACTAAACTGATTAGCTATATATACTTGATTACTTGACTCCTGCTTTGTGCATGCTATGTGTACAATATATATTTTTATTTTTTATTTTAGATCGGAACGAACAACTGCACCGCCCGGTACAGGACCCTTAGCGGAGGTATAGGAGAGTCGCCGTCCCTTTCGCCGAGTCCTTCATCCGATTATGAGGACGATATAGCCGCAACCCGTGGCCTGCCCGGCTTAGTTAAAACAAAGAAAAACGGAACGCATAAAGGGACCACAATTAGTCAGAAGGCAACTGTACACCATGTAAGTTAATTATGTCCCTCCTGGCCGCCCAAAGGGCCCCAGTGCGATTGTTTTGAAAAAAAATATATATGTATATACATACATACATATATATAAAAGAAAAATTTTATTCCTTCTTAAGAAGACCAAAGACCCAAGCAACGCCCGCCACAACTTGAAAAGTTTCATTCCCCTTGTGGATTGTGGAATGGAGCAAACAATGAAATTGTGCGCGGGCTCGCTAAAAGGTTTTTTCCGGTAAATCGCAAGTTTCCGGGGCCCTTGGGTCCGCTTCTTTCAAGATAGAGCCCCTCTTGTGATTTGTATCCTTCCGTATACCCTTTAATGCAGAGGAGAGAATTTTCTGAATTAACCTTTTGTCTTTCTCTTCCTCTCCCCGCCACCACCACCACCACAGTCCGGTGAAATGCGGAGCTCCCCAAAAGACATTGGGGTCTTCAACGAGAACGGGCGCAACTTCACTGCCACAAAAGATACTTCGAGGGATTTTAGTAATTCGCAGGATAATACAGACAGAGGAAGTATGAGTGATCAGGCATTCGCCTGTTCGGCCAGTTCCGTCGAAAGTTTACCGAGTGCTTCCGGTTCGAGTGAGTAGTCGCACCATTGGTCACGTTCAAAGTTATAACAAGCACTCAATTTACCTGACTATCCTTTCCCGCAGGTACCCAAGCCCTAGTCCGCCCAGGCAGCCCCCACAGCTCCATCTCAACGGAGGACCGGACCTCCCTCATTTCGATATGCAAGGCAAAGGCGCTTGTGGACAGCCTGCCTAACCCCTATGACAAGGAGGCCCTTCGGTTCAAGGTACTTTGTTTAACTATTTATGAGCAAAGAAATTGAAGTTGGGTGGGGCTACACTAACATTCTCGATGCGTTCGCATTGCAGAAGGGCGACATCATCGACGTCCTCTCGATGAACGCATCTGGGATCTGGAAGGGCCGGTGTCACGGTCGAGTGGGCCACTTTAAGTTCATCAATGTTGAAGTCCTGCCCGAGCAAAGGGCGAAAAGCTGCAACAAGAATTTAAGCCGATTGACAAATAGCAACGGCCCCAATTCGGTTGAAGACTTACTTTTCCGAATAGGACTCAAAGAGTACACCTCCGTTTTTGTACTGAATGGGTAATGTGAAAATGGGACTCTCCCCCATTCGTCTGGAGCTGGCTAATCAAAGTTTATTAATTAACAGGTACGAGGATCTCGAGCTTTTCAAAGAATTGGAACCTGCCGACCTGGATTACCTGGGCATTGTGAATGCTGAGCATCGAGCCAAACTCTTGACGGCCGTGCAACTCCTGCACGATATTGAATGTAAGTACTCAGGTCCCTTTCCCTTCCCTGCTTCTCCAGCTTCGGTGCATTAATACTGAATTTGTTCCGCAAATAGTACTCGAAAGATTCAATCACATTCTCTGGTCGTACGTTTCCCTGCAGGTTCGGATGGTGATATAGCCGGATCGAGCTCCGAGAACGACGAGGCCCGACTTAACAACATTAATAAAAAGCATGCGTCCTCTCCATTTGGTAGGCGACACTTCCCGCGAGATTCAGGATGCTACGAAGGATCCCCAGTTCCATCCTCCCAGACGCCGACACAAACGATTAACTCAACTGACGAATCGAACAGTCTGGACGACGTGGTCGCCAAGTGCTCTAGTGAAATCCTTAAACGGGTGGAGAGTGCGCGAAGGCAAAAAGAGGATAAGTGCCCCTTAAAAGGAGTTTCGCGGGTAGGAAAGAAGGGCCTACTTGGGGGCAGTCTTGGGGAGGAAACCCTAACTAGGGGAGGCGCCCTCAGCGAGAAGTCCAGCGATTCGGGCGTCAGTAGTAGCTCATTATCTTCGGGTCCAAATAAGAGCAACTCTTAACACTTACCGTTACTTATAGCCCCTTACGCCACCACCACCCTGACTAGCACCCACCCCACGATAGCCACAACAACAAATAATTTAACTTTAAGCCGAAATTACGTTATCTTGAGGAATCATTTGCGCAAGAACATCCAGGAGCTCGCCGAAAAAGAGCCATAGTAGCAGCGGACCGACGGCGATGCGTTTCGTTATGCGTTTCGAAATTCTAAGGAGAACCCACATCAAGCTGTGATTTGTTGAAAGATTAAGTTCAAATGTACAGTGAGCCGCGCCTCTTAGGTGGAATGTAAATCTTGTAAATAGCCGAGGACCCCTGGCGGGATGAAAAAAAAAAAAGAAAACAGAAAAGACGGACGGACAAATATAAGACAGCCGGTGGACTGGAGGACACCCGAATCACAACGCAGGAGCTTTCTGACATTAAATTCACCTGTCCATGTAAATAGGTACCTTCCAAAGGGCACAGTCGCCCCCGACAGATTCGTTTCGACCCTCCTATTTATTTCCCCCACAAGCCCCGCTTTCGCATGACTTCATAGCAATAATCGAGACACGTAAGACTTTTAATAAGATCTCTGTACAATACAAAATACATTATAAGAAAAGAAAAGAGACTTTATAGACCGTTGAGTATGACTATGACTAGCGTGGGCGTTGGACAAGCGCGCGCGCCAACAGAGGCCCCGACCACAACCGCACCACCGCGGTGCAATTGCTTTCCTATAAGTTAACAGACTGCCAGTATTCTTCCATTTTAAGTCGTTCTTGGACTTGTTACTTTTCGAGCCATTTATTGAGCACTCGCGACTCAATATTTTATTAATTTTGTTGTTTACGGCTTGATCGCCTGGTCGACGCTCTGCCAGTTTTATCCTCGACAGATATTTTTAATATAAAATCCTTCTACATCAGCCAATTCTCTTTCAACAAATAAAAGCGAACAAAAAGGAGTGTAACGTGCTGCAAATTAAATTTTTGTTTGACATTTTTTTACTTATTCTGTTTGTACGCAAACAATAAAGGTAAGTGAAAATCTTTTTGAAACAGGCCAAGTGGGTCCTTATTATTTGCTTCTTCCCAATATTGTAAGGCTGTGAAAATTGTGCAAGACGGGAAATAGGAAATAAGTTAGTATATTTATTTTGCACTTCTCAGTTAATTTTTTTTTCTTTTTGCTTAATACCGAGTGAATGTAACTCATACATAATAAATTATATATCATACATATTTAAAATGCTACATGATTAACTTCGAATTAAACTAAAACACTTTTTAATTATACAGTAACACCTATTCATAACACCTAAAGACGTACGTAATATTTTTCTGTGAAAACAAAAATGCTATTATTAAACCGATAAACAAATTTCTTGAACATTGAAATAAAGTTTTATTCAGCCCTATTCCGAGGACCGTCGCGCCGCGCCGTAACGATTCTACGAAAAATAAATAATTCTGATTTGAACATTTATTATTAAAGCCTTTTTATGCACGATATTCTTCAAATCCCAATAATCGATTTGTTCCGATTCTGTCATACCAATCTGACTTCGAAATTCATAGTCAATTGGATCTCTAAGTAGCATTTTCGGGACTCTTAACAAAATCGGACTTTAGAATAAGCTGGATTATCAATACTTTTTGTTTTGAAATAAGATTTTTTGTTAACAATTCTGAAAAATGTGCTTTAGTTTTCCTAGTGCCCTAGAACTTTTTCATAAAAAATATGAAAAGTTTATTTATAAGCTCCTTTCCAATTAAGTTTTTCTTAGAAGACTTTAAAACAATGAATAGAGACTTCCCCTTAGTAAAAAAGTATCCTGACATCTTATTTGCATTTTCTTACCTCTCTGAGAAAACATAATAAATTGCCTCGTTCCATTACAAATAATATGAATTCTCAAATGTTGCAATTTTTCTAATTTGGAAAATATGTTTTTTCAAAGCAGTAACTTCAAACTGATGGTAATCCTCATCTTCATATTTTACAAAACAATTTTAAGCTTTTCATCCTCAAAGAACGAAATATTTAATACAGATCCTTATATTTTCGCTCATCATCTTTTAAGAGGATTTAAAACCATTTCAAGGTATTCTTGCATACAGGAGTACTTTAAAAAATGTTGGTCTATTGCTTTGCAGTTATTAAAAATACCTTTCTTTTCCTTATGAAGATGAAAATATTTTGTTCCTCTCAATATTAATCCCAACAATTTTGATATAATTGCGAAAATATTTGAAAAATTACAGTTTTCTTGTCATTAGTTTAATTGCGCATAAAACATTCCTTTGAGAGTATTTTCCACTTTTGAGAGCACTCCTGCACAGTAACCTCATTACTTTAAATGCACTTTTACTTTTCCTTTTTTGATAGGAATTATCTCGACAAAAAATTCTAGTTTCTGAGTAAAACGTTTTCAAATTAGTTCAGCAATTAGGAGAGTGCTCCGTCACTTAAGCCTACTTACAGATTATTTTAATTTGCTTGGTAAAGAGCCTCCTCTCTGAGTACGAAAATATTTCATAACATAATATTTTTTCTCAAGTAGGTATAATGAGTAACTTGAGGAAAAATTTCACAAATTAGAGATATTAATATATGTATGTATAAAAACAAGCAATATTTGAATACACTTTGTAATGTGTCATAATGGAATTTAGACATGTGTTTAGGTTCTGGGCACTATTTAAATAATTTTATAAACCAATGTATTGTTTTAATTTTTTAATCATGAAAGAATTAAATTGAACTGAAAGGAACTCAAGTTAAAGACTCTTGTTTCTCGCGTTTTCTACTTAACTAGATACAAATCACCGAGTGCGAATTTTTTGGGGTGAATTATTTACCTATTTCCCTATGGTGTATCAGCGTTTCACCACTGCTTTTTGTCTCACTCCACTCCATCAATTTATCTCTAAAACGAGAAATAAATCGAAAAATCATCAAAGGGAAATTACTGTTAATAAAGCGACCACAAATCTGTAAATGTTCAAATTGTTTAAATATCAATTAGATGGAAATATTCCTGCGCGGATTCGCGGCATTATCATAGAATTTTGAATTAACCAATTTTTCAGTGGTTCCATACGTTTTCAACCAATTGTGATTTTTCTAATTACTCCATTCGTGAATTATGCACGTAATTGTGGTCTCATTAACATTCAATTAGTTGCCGTCATTGTTATGTGGCTGCCTGTGTGCACAGACCCTTAAGCAAGCTTAATTTCTTGCTTTGGCGCTGCATAGAAGAGTGGTTAAATTAACACCAAAGGCGATACTGCCTTCAAGAGAATTTGTAATGGATTAAAGCCGCACAGACTCGCATCGTTATTAAAGTGAAAGTGCGCTAAAAATTCTTTTATGAGCTCAGGAAAATTATTTACACTCTGAAATCATTTAAGTGTTAGAATCAAACAAAATAACATTTTCATATATGTTCTAATAGTTAAGAAATTTTAATTAAAGTTCTCTAAGAAAATTATAAGTCCAAACTAAGTTGTACAATAATTTTCTAGAAATAAGCCTCGGTTCTTGATCTTGTGAGTGCACAATTTCGGCGGGTGTTTTCAAAACTTCTCAAAACATTTTTAACCAGTGTAATAACTTCTGTCCACGAAGATGCTTTCCGATTCAATAGTAAATTCCCTTTTTTTTACAAATTATCGCAAATTATTCACAAGGTTATTTATTTTTTTTAAATCTTTTCAATTCGGCACTTTCTTTCTTCGACTATTTCTTAAAAAAAATAAAAAGTTCTTGTATTATTCCTTATAGAATGAAAATATATGTAAATATTTAAACAGGGATTAAAAAAGCTTTATTTTAGTTACAAAAAAAATATAAAAACAAAAGGTGCATATTTTTTTAATTTCCTTAATCTGCAAGACACTTACTTCTAGTTGGGTTAGTATGAATGTGAATGAATGTTAAAAGCTTTTTCTTCTCAACAATATCAACCTTTTTTTCTCGGTAATCTGAAGGTGTGACAACTCTAAAAGTGTTTAACTTTTATATTCACGCTACTTTCGCGATGTTTTGCGGGTAATATCCGTGCAACACCTCACTCTCTAGTGGAAAAGCCACTTGAACATGAATGAAGTTCCCGCACTTTTTGTCATATAAAAAATATGCCATTAAGCCGTTTCGCTGGATTCGAGTTGCGTTTAATTCGTTAGAAATTTTCTTGTTTACGCAACCATTTGATTTTTGTATTAAGGAATAAAATATGCATGAGCGATGTTACAGTGCTAAACTACTTATTTTCGCAACAATGATTAGAAACATGAAAATAAGGAACTTACCTAAGAGGATAAAACTGCGATATTCGACCATTAAATAAACATCGTATTGATAAAACAACAGTTTTACTACCAAAACATTTTACCTTTTATGAAAACCAACATAACGAATGAAATTTAGCGAAAAAGTGTTAAAATAAAAAAAACAAGATTTAAGCAATACATAAATTACGAGAAGTAAAGTCATTTAAATTTTTATGGAAAAGAAGATAAAAGCCTGTAAATAGACATTCAAATTGACAAAAAAAAGAAAGAGCAGTGTAAAAAGTATAGATCTACTTAGTTATTTATTTATGTTAAAATGTCTGTATAAAGCCATCTAGCCATTAAAACTGTAGATAGAGTGAATTTTTAATAAGCAACATTTTGATTAAATAATAGCAACAAAAGAAGAAATAAAAAAAGGTTATCCATTTCGTATTGATTTCATCAAAGTCAAAATAATTCTCATATTAGAAAAATTATTCGATTAGAAATTCATAAATGGACAAAAGCCACAAAAAAAAAAATTAAAGTGGCCCGAAAGGACTTTATGTGGCAGAAAGGACAAAAAGGTGAACCGATTAAAACGCTTTCGAACGGCAAATCATTAACATTTAGAAAGAGAGTAATAATAAACAAAATAATGAAAAAAGTAATTTCTCTATAAAGTAAGGACAAAAATTTATTTTGACTGATAGAAATTCTTTTTGTATTTTCATAAATGTATTAAGCGTAAGAAGAGCTAGGAAACAATAATCGAGTTACTTTGTTGTTACTTTCTGGAATTAGCTTTAATTTCGTACCGTACACTTACGAATGTTACACCGTTTTTTAATTATTAGGATTTCTATAAATGCATTGTGTTCCATTGCTTTTGTACATATTATATTAAAAGTGGATTAATTTTTTTACGAAAAAGGAAAAAAAATGTCTTTGAAATCTGAGCGAACGAAAATCTTCTTCGAGCCTGTCAGTTAGTCAAATATAAAAACATATCGAATTGAAATTGTCTTTTATTCAATATTTATATTTTATTTAGTAATATCATTTTTTTCTATTTTCCCGATTAAAATTTTTTCCATGACTGGCTTTATTTTTAAATAGTTTAGAAATAATATTTCTAAATTTTAGCTTATGGATATGTTTCTTTATTCGAGAATTTCACAGGAACCACTAAGCCAATTTGGATTTGGAATTTTGGATTTCGAAGATCCATTAAAGATTTCATGCTGCTTTTTTTTAAGTTTTAGTTAAAATAGATTATTGTGCAATACTGCAATTTCAGTTTATATTTTTAACATATCGTCTGATTACATTTTGTGATGAAAATCCATAAAAATATTATAATTTGTATAAAATTTTTAAACTTCCATGGACTAAATTATATAGGTTTTTATTGATTTGTAAAATAAGAAAACACTAAACAGTTAATCCAAGTTAACACCAATATAATCTTCAAACTCTATTAGTTTACACTTAAGGTTAAATGTGTCGAAAATAATCAGCAATTTTTGTTCTAAAAATTGGTCCCGCTTTTTTGTACATTTTTTCTTCAGATAATTGAATAAGATTCAGATTGTAAAGATAAAAAAAAATTGCCTGATCAATTTCCCATTCTTTGCATTTTATTTTGCATTCATTGCATTTTATATACATAAATTAAATACTATCTTACTTTTAAAACGATTTCGTCTTCGTTTTCAGTTCCCCAGAATTGCATAATTTTTTACATACAGGTATGTAGCTAATGTGTGTCGTTCTTATGTTATAGATTATTAATTTCATTCGTTTTTCTTATGTATTAGAATTGGTTTAGGATTTATTTTTCGTATAAGTTACAGATAGTTTCAGGATATAATCATACATTCCCGGATATGCTAAGAGTCGCACTTTTAGTTAATGGAATATAAAAGGAAAAGTTGAAATTGATTCATAAATTGATGATGTATGTACTTACTTCAATTTTCGCAACTTATATATTCCGTCAGTAACGGAATAATTAATTAAAGACTACACGTAGTAAAGTGGATGTGGAATTCAAATTATATACTACCAAACACAAACCTGTGTAGTGTTCAAAAGTTTGGAAATGTTAATTAAATTGGGAGAATGTATAACTTTTTTGAAAACAAAACGACCACAACATAGAAACTCTTCAACAAATATTTTAAAACGTTGCCAACGACTGCACCGTCGCGTAGCAGAAAGGCTGTCATCGCAATGAAATTTCAATGAACCTTTCGCCAGAGCTCTGAACAAGTTTCAAAAAGGAATTCTTACAGAGCACCCCCTTGGGGCAGACATTGAACAGGATTTTGGTAGTTTAACGAACTTACTTCCACGCACTTTTGTGCGTTCTATTGGCTTGCCTTTAGCAACCTCTCTTGGGGGATTTAAAATTCACTGAAAGGTATGCTCGCTTATGGCAAAAAGTTGAAAAATGTTCATTTCGGTCTGATCCTTTTTTGTGGGCGGCTTCTGTATGTTCGGGACTCGAAAACTCATGGATGCCGCCTCCTTCGCTTCTAGTCTAAAAAGTTAAAAGCGTTTTAAAGAATGCAAACCACCACAGAATACTAAAATATTCTTTGAGAGCATTTTTTTATAGGATGAGGGTCAGATGATTCGAATTCCAGCCATATTCCCAAATTAAAATTTTGTCATGAGGGAGAAGACAAAATGACAGGAGAAATGTTTGCCTAAGAGTCCCGGACTCTTTTTGCTACGTGCCCTTGGTTCATACCTCCTATGCTCTGTCAGCAACTTTCGACTAACCCGCCCCTGCCCACGCAACCCTCGATCCGGCGGGATCGAAAACTTGGTTTTAAAGTTAAGCGATTATGGCGAATACCTTGTAAATTTGATTCCTTTTGGTTTACGGATTTACGAGAAAATTGCCCGTAAAATCGTCAACCCGTGGTTATCGGATTTGCGGGTTTTCGGGAATTTTTAATATTAGTAAAAAAATAAAAGTTCTCATTTTAGAAATTATGTTTTTAAAACACAGCAATTAAGGGAAACTTATTATGCGAATCAGAAATTATTTGTTCGTTCTGCTGAAATCAAAAACGTAAAAGAAGAACTGAATTTCCAAGACTCTAAATGCTAAAATACACTTATCCATTTAAGAAATATTAATAACAAAATTGAAAAGCACTCCGAGAATTACTAATATCTTGTAATATGATATTAAAACATTCAAGAATGTTCAAAAACTCTGTAAAATGAATCTTTCAAAACAGAACTGTGCGTGAACGTGTTTCCTTGACCCCCACAACTATTATATTTCTTTCAGAGCTGGTACGACGTCTACACCCGAAAAGGTTTAAGCGAATAAAATCAGTTTTTCTATACATAAATCTTAGACTTTATTTATTATGTGTAAAACCTATCTCAATTTTAAAACTTAAAAACAACGGGTGGTACTCTGGGAGTGCCGGCAGAAGTGAAAACTTGAACATTAACGTTGTGCATTTTTGAATATTTTGGAATGGTTAGGGAATAATTTCGCACGAATTGCTTTATTTATCAGTATAAAAGTACTATCATTTATGTGGTAAAATACAATATTCATTTATTGCGCTATCGTACACAAACATGACAATTTATATTACATAAAAAATTTAACACTTCAGAACTATTACAATTATTTTACATTAAAAAGTTTATCTCTCAGAAAAATCAACTTTCATCCATAATTTCAACGACTCTTTCACCATCATCATTACCAGCATCATCATCGCCAATCTCTAAAACTGATACAATAGGTTTATGGTAGCTGAAGTAAGAAACGAACAATTTTGATTCGAATCTGTTTAAATGTCTAATAAAGACCGCATCAATAGTAGTTTTGTATTTCGTTGTGCGCGTAGCAGGCTGTGTACAAACACACACGCACACTCGCGCAAGCGCCCTGTCCGTCTTACGAATTTTCGATCAGGGTCACGTGTCCTGACGCGAGTTTTACATTTTTTACCTATCCCAAAAAAAGTGCACAACGCCGCTAAAGAAGTTTTCACTTCAAAAATTTATCGTTATCATACTTTTTGGTTCTAGGAGTTTTCTGAATTTGATTGCTTATGTGGGACTAAAAGGCAAATCTTAATTTTCTCCTGGAAAAAATTGATTTTGTTCAGAAACGATGGGACTTGATTGAAGAATTTAGGGCTTTTCCGAATCAATTTTTTTATTTCTAATGGTCTCGAGCTTCTTGCTTATAGGAAAAATAAAATCAAGGTATGTCCCGAGAAAATGTCCATTATTTATTTCTGATGATTTACTTTATTTTTGGATACATAGATAATAATTTTAATATTTAATCCATTAAATTCTCTACATTATTCTTTCTTTTTCTTTTTCTCCACAGAATTCATTCGCCCAGGATCAAGAATGTACATAGGAGCTAAAATTAGCCCTGGAATTATCGGAGAAGAAACTTTAAACTGATGTAACCCACCTGCTTTAAGAAACCCAAAAAATAAATCAATTATTAAAATTAAAATTGCATAAATGTACATTTTATACAAGGCCAGTTTATTAATTGTTTTTTAATTTGTATGCAAAAGCTTAGCCAGCATAGACATTTAAAATTTTTGAATTTCTCCATCCGCAATGTGGAATTTTCCCGAATTTGTAAAAATGAATAAACGTTTAAAACAAACTTTTAAAACAATCTGCAATTTTTTTATTTACCGCCCCTTCCTTCTCCGTTCCAAAAAAGTTTCAGAAATTAGCTTCATCAATTGATAATTTGTTAAGACAAAAGGGTAAGTTTTAATTTACTCCTGGAGGAAATGATTGCTTTTAAAGAAAAGAGGAAACATTTGGCCTTGATGCGGTTTCTGGGCTCCTGTTACAAAATCGCGGAAATCGGGCCGTTGAAAACCCAGATTTTGTAACAGGTGCCGAGAAATCTACGCAAGGCCAAATTTTTTTTTTAGGCCCACCCCCTGGAGAATCTGAAAAAAAAATTGGCCCTGCTGCGGTTTCTGGGCTCCTAAAATCTGGATGTTGAACGTTTTGATATTTTTTTAGTCCCAACCCCCTGGAAAACCTGGAAAAAAAATTTGGCCTGCTGCGATTTCTGGGCTCCTGTTACAAAATGATTTTGAACGTCTCGATTTCCGAGATTTTGCAACAGGAGCTAAGAAACCGCAGCAAGGCCAAATTTTTTTTTAGGCCCACCCCCTAGAGAATCTGGAAAAGAAAAAGAAATGGCTTGCTGCGATTTCTGGGCTCCTGTTACAAAATCTGAATTTTGAACGTCATTCGGGTAACAGTCATCCCTTTTTACATGGGCTGCCGCGAAACACCTGCTGCATCTGTCTACTGGGTAAGCTTCGCAAGGTGAACTGCTTTTGGACTTCTAAGTTTTTGACATTAAAATTCCAGTGGCGCTATTGTATTCGACTAGAAAATCTTGGAGAGTTAAGTGTACAACTTCGAGAAAGGCACTGGCGCATTTTCTCACTGTCCGGGACTTTAGAAACCGTCCGTGGCCGTGGGCAAAGAATATGGAACCTTGTTACAAAGAATGTTCACTCTAATTCTGCGACGCAATTTACCCCCACCATGGACAATTTTCAGAAAATTACAACAACAAAATGCCCATTAGCCGAAAAGAAAAATTCGCCGTGTTTGTTCCAAGTCCGAATCCCCATTTAAATCGCCTAATAATGAACAAGGACGGCAATAGGGAGAAATGCGGCAAACACCATGAAGCGAGAGTTCACCTATTACGGAGCGCTCCTGCTCAAGCATTGCATTTTGTGAGACTGTGTTGGTGCGAGGGCGCCCGTGCTTTTCGAATAGGAACAGGCAAAACGAAACTGCCGGACCCACACATTGAAGGGGTACACGGATTCGGTTGTTTACGTTTTTTCACCATAGGATTTCTTAGGCGCTCCTGCTCAGTACAGGAAGCAAATGCGCTTGTATGGTGAGGCGCTCTTGCGATCGGTTTGACAGGGTGCTTCTTTTGGTTGGATTTTCATATTTCCTCTGCAAATCCTGACACCCTGTAACACTGTACCGATTTCTTCAGATTCCAAGCCCCGCCTCTGAATTTTTCTTCTCTCTTCGACCAAAGTGCTTAAGCAGTGTATCATCCTCTAGCAAAATCGTGGGGTTGGGAGGAATAACGGTACCAAGGTCACAAAAACTGAAAATCTAAATTGCAGGAGTGAACAGTCTTTGTAACGAAGGTTCCATAATCTTTGCCTGGGGGCCTATTCCAGAACTCGACTCGATTGCGAACTCGAGTCGAGTTGGTTTGTCGACTCGATTTCATTTTCGATGTAGCTCGATCGAGAGCAGCCAAAAGTGTGGCCCTATGAAACATTGAAAATTTGCTTCAAAGATGAAGTGCAGCAAACTTCACTGACCAAATTGACACTTCATTTAGTTTGAAATTGAATTGTCAGTGGAATATTTTTTGGATAGTGAAAAAATGGATAGTGTTGCGATTTTTTTTAGTGATAGCGATAGTGATTCCGCTTGTGAGGAGTCTCAAAAGGATATCCGGAAGAAAATAAGAGACCAAAGTGACCCTCTTGGATTACCAAATGACATGTAAATGTTTCAGTTTTGTGTAAATTTTCTTGTGTCCTTTGCATGAGATGTATTTTCTTAATTTATTTAATGATAGCCAATCCTTATCGTGAAATTCTTTTGTTTCCATCACGTCACGTTTTTGATAAAAATAGGATGAAAACTAAAACAAATCGTATTTTGAGTATATTTGAAAATTTTATTATTATTTTATTATGAATTTTTAAAAATATTCAAAATTCGATACTTTGGGCGTGTGCCAAACCAGACTTTTCTTTTGAAAAGTACGGTAAAAATGTGCCACATTAAGTTGCCTGTGCCAAACAACAGGAGTCTTTTCAAGTGACGTTGGATTGACTTATACACACCCAAAGTCGGGAAATGGACGAAGAAGATATCGAAGTTGTAAATATATTTCTTCAAATGTTGGCAAACTATTTCAAATACATTATTAGTAACTTTATAATTATCAGTTTTTAATAATTTTTTACTTACAACGTTCACAATATTCTCTTCTGGTCATTTTTCTAACGTCTTCAATTAACTTTAAACCTTTTTACCAAATATTTTAAAAGACTAAACAATTTCTCCTCAAAAGATTTGAAAATCAGCGTATGTGTGTGTCAAAACAGTGATCATTCGTTAAAATTTACGAGAGTGGTGGCTCTGCTTTCGATAAGGGGAAAAGTACTGAATTGTCATTGAAAATTCTACTCGCCAGATTACTTTTCGATGAAAAGTCGACTTTTCAAAAGAAAAGTCTGGTTTGGCACACAGCCTTTGTATACTTTTCAAACCTAATTTTCTTAAAAATAAGATATAAGATATTTTCGTTAAGGAATTTTTAATCTGCAGAAAAAATCCTACAGAAACCATATATCACTTGTTTAGGGGCTAAATTATTTTAAACTAGTGTAATTAAATTGTTCCCAAATGGAAACGCTACACTTTTAAGGATTAAATACTTAAGGTGCCTTTACACTATGTGACTTTGTCATATGACTTGTCAGCTTAGCCCTCGCATCTGACATGTCATATAGTGTAAACACATTCAATGTTGTCATATGACATGTCATATGGTGTAAAGGCACATTTAGCATTTTGGTTTTGTGACTTTCGTTGATTCCGTACAGTTTAAGAAATAATAATGGACTCGGAAGACGATCAGGAAATTGTATTCACCGATGAAGAACAATTCGATGAAACGGAAAGCAGTTCCGACGAGGAACAAAGCTGCATGTCGGGAGTCGCGAATTTCCTAATTTCGCACGAATGTGTTACAAATGAAAATGCACTCGAATTAAATCGATATATGCAAAATATGCTTCTTCAAATGAAAAATAAATTAGAAGCCATGCTTACAACGTGCCGAATGAAGTATGAGGCAAACGCCAAGCTTCTCTCTTCAGGCAGTTTCAATTGGAAGTCAAGGAGGCGCTACAAGAATAATTCCTTCACTTACTGCGGAGCACCCTACTTCAAGGACACAAAGGGGTTCTCGCAACCACACAATGATGACTATATGCACCGGAAAACAGTTCTGAAGGAGCTATTTCTGATGGACATCAACGCTTTTGTTTCTATCTGGACTGTAAAGGACAAAATTGGAGTGATTCAGGGAATCAAGACTCAAGTAAGGATTCCTATCGGACTATCATATCTTAGACTTTTCAATTTGAAAATAAAAACAATGTAGAAATGCATTTAAACTACTTATTGCTGCATTTCGTATAAGGAAAGTTCTCCGTCAATAGAAATATTTTTTAAAAGGAATATCTTTAATTCAAATAATATTAGGTTTGCATGCTATTGTTATTGTAAATGAAAGGAAAAATCTATACTATTTTTTTATTTTAATTTTTTTTAATCTTTAGGACCACTGCAATTCTTTGAGAACCTTTAGTTTTCCAAATTATGCCTTTTCTTAAGTTGGACAGACAGGGGGAAAAGCAATGGAAAAGGATACTTTGAGATTTAAATTTAGCCCTGAATTGATTTCCCTCCTTTGTCGAACCTTGGGAAAAAAGTTTTTGGAACATTGAAGTATTCCTTAAAGTTTGCCACAGTACTGTATATGTTTAAAAAAAAAATTGCTTTATTTTAATTATTCTTCTTCTATAAGTTGAAATATAAATAAAAATTTGTACAGGTGATTAATTACTTGGAAAAGAAAGAACCAGTGCAGGAAATGAAAAATTCCGTCAAGAGGTCTTCGAAGATCAAAGAGTTAGATAAAAGAATTGCAGTGCACAGCAAGCGCCTGGTAGATCTTCTCTCGCAAGTTGGAGATGATTTCAAAATAAATTGGTTCCTAGTGTCAGCATCTTTGGATGGCCGGCATCCTGAGAATTGTTGCGAAACAATGTGGACGATGTATTTGAGGCCTGATCTGAATCGCAACAGTTGGACATTGGAGGAGAACCAGAAACTGTGGGTTGCAGTCCAAGAACATAACTTTCAAGATTGGGAAGCTATTGCCCGGAGGATGGAAAACAGGTCGTCCTACCAGTGCATTGTTCAATTTAGAACCGAGCAAAATAAGTTCTTTAAGCAAGAAACCAATGAACCGGTGAGGTGGACTAAGGACCAGGACGATTTGCTGAAGGAGGTTGTCGAAGCGAACAGAATCGGGGATACTATCCTGTGGTCAACAGTCGTCTCGCATTTTCCGAGCAAAACCAAGAATCAGATCTATACAAGGTAAGTCTGGAGGCAATAAGTCCTTCATTTATTAATAAAATCCTTTGCTGAATTACATTATACGCGACAACCGAATTTTAATTATTTTATTTCGATACATTCAAAATCCATCTATTTTTGCAGGTATAAGTACAGCGTAGATCCTAACTTGAAAAAGGGTCCCTTTACCGAGGAGGAGGACTGCATAATTCTAGCTGCAGTGCAAGAATATGGAGAAAAGTTCTATTTAATGCCGCGATCGCTTTTCCCAGGCCGAAAAACTAGGCAAATAAAATCGCATTACTACAACGCCCTAAAGCAGACCAAATCCCACAAAATGTGGGACGTTGAGGATGATAAGAAACTTATTGAACTCGTAAAGGAGCATGGGCAAAACTGGGCAGTAATAGCAGAGAGTATTGCAACACATACACGGATAAGTTGTAGAACTCGTTATCATGTAATTAAGAAGTTCCTAAAGAAAAATCTCAGCAACAAAATTGAAGATATCCCTAGGAAGCGACGAGGTGTTCAAACCCAAGTCAGTATGGACAATTGGGTCGATAAAATTATTGAAATCAGCGAACAGGGACCACAAAAGAAGGATCCAGTGAAAAAACCAACAGGACCGAAAACTTATAGAGGGGCTCTTCGTTCTATCGAGAGGGATTTTTATGAATTCTTAAAATACTCATATGATTTCAAGTACGACTTAGATAGAAGGGTGCTCATTACTAATGTGAAGGCGTTCCAACAACTTAAACACATGCTTAATTTAGGAATAACAATAAAAGCCTTAACAGCCAATCAATCGGCCTTCAATTTAGAGGAGCGCAATATCATCAGAACATCCTATCGAAGTAGCGTTCCATTCTATTTAAATGGTAGTACGGTATCAGAATCTCTGCTGGGAAAATCGTTTTTACTACCACCAAGTTGGTGCACTATTTTAGGCCTACGAGCTGTCTGTATTCACACAACAACTGAAACTGAGAGTATCAGTTCAAGTCAGACCGCCTCTGAAGAAGATCAAAACCAAGAAGACGTTGAGTGGGCTAAATTATTGTTTAAAAAGCGATTTTTTGCAATTTTTTACAAAACAACTCTATTAGGCAATCTATCCCCGCCTATCCAAAATGAGCTAACGGAGGGTACCTACAGGATAGAACCATTTCCAAAAAGAAAAAAAATCGACAAGCCGAAATTGGACATCAATTGAACCTTAAGATTGCTAAAGAGATACAACAAGTCTGGTAGATGCGAGCACTTTGTACAATACTTGTTTTAATTAAATTACAATTCCATCGCATTAAACTTAACAAATATCTAATAATTAGAGTTCACAGAATCCATAACTAAGTTCAAGTTGCCGTCCTTATCCTTCAAACGCACCCTTCCATTAGAGTACCTAGTCTCTTGGCTGCCGTCGGGGTACGCAATCTTCACAGTCCCATCAGGATATTCCCTCCTTTTATGCAATTTTGTGTGTATCTCCTTCTGACCATTGGGCATCGAGAGCACCTTATCGCCGCTTTTCAGCTGCACCAGGGTCGTCCCGTCCGGATATCTTCATTCCTCGGACATATTCTTATCGGTGGGATTTGTTATCCTAATTGATCCGTTCGGGAAGTGAACCTCAATCTTACCGTCTTTATACCGGTGCTCTGTCTGACCATTTGGGAATTCGAGAATTTCTGAGCCGTCCAAGTATGTTGTGTGCCAGGTGTTCGTCTCAGCGTAATAATACTTAACCGTGCCCTCGGATATGTTCGTCTCCTTTATGTCCTTATTATAGTAAAGCATTCGTATAATCATATTGTCTGCAGATATCTTTTTTAAATTCCCGTTTGGGTACCAAATGTCCTTACTCCCATCAGAGTTGACAATTTCGCGCTTAAGACTAGGCACTGCGGATTTACTAGCTCCAGTGGTCTCATTCTTGAGATCATTTTTACCTTTTTCTTCAGTTGTTGAGAGTTAAGAGAAAAAAATTTGGCTCTTCTGCGATTTCTGGGCTCCTGTTACAAAATCTGGAGTTTGAACGTCTCGATTTCTGAGATTTTGTAACAGGAGCCCAGGAACCTCAACAAGGCCCCCTGGAGAAACCGAAAAAAAAATTTGCCCTTGCTGCGGTTTCTGGGCTCCTGTTACAAAATCTCGGAACGTTCAAACTCCAGATTTTGTAACAGGAGCCCAGAAATCGCAGAAGAGCCAAATTTTTTTCTCTTTTTCAGATTCTCCAAGGGGGAGGGACACGAAAGAAAATTTTTCCCTGCTGCTATTTCTGTGCTCCTCTGTTACAAAATCTTAATTGTCTCTATTTCCGGAAATAAGTAATAATGGAATTCATTCAGTACCATGGAAACCAAAGTCCATTGATATTTTGATTTTTGATGATTCAGAGTAATAAAAGTCGAGATTTTATTGACAAAACATTGAAAAAAGCAAACAAGCGGTCTAGTTATTTTAATTTTATTATAACGTGGTGAAATGTACAGAGATATGTAGGATATGCTAAATACTGGTTAGCTTTATAAAAGCTTCTAAGGAAACTTAGTTGCTAAATTTCTACCATTATCAACTACTATAAATTTTTTGGTTTAACTTCTCAATCTCATCGCCGTCATTAGTTTCCTTTCGCTGTGGCGATTTCGGCAAACTCCAAAATTTCTAGAAAAAAAAATGAATTAAATGAGAAAAGGTTGTAAATTGACTTTCAAGTGATTTACCTGATCTCGTCCAAAAATTAGGGCATCTTGCATGGAGTCTGGCAACTTCTGGTGCAGCGTTTCGGGCACGAAGAGGGAAGTTATGCCGCCCAGGACAAACATGGCGGTCAAAATGTAATAAGGATAACGAATGTCATAACTTACGCCGAGGTAGACGAAGTAGGGTGCCAGGACGCCGACCGCATTTGCCAGAATTGATCCTATGGAAATTCCCGTCTGGCGGAGGCACGTTGGATACAGCTCCATGGCTTGCAAATTTACAACGAAAAACGTAACTCCGTTCAGAAATTTAATAAAAGTGGCCAGGACCACCACGGCCGTCTCGTACTCAAGATCTGTGGAAGAGTAGACGGTGAGGGGCAATGGCCAGAAAAACCCTGCGAATACTCACGTGGTGCTATAAATAAAATAGGTATGCAAACAACGCCAGACAACAGGAAGGAGCTGCTGCTTGTCAGCCGGCGGCCAATTGTATCACCTTAAACGGAAAAATAGAAAAATACGTTTATTTCACTTGAAATTTAAAGATTTTGGCCAGGGCAGTGGCGTAAAAATGCCCGAGGCACGAACTGCACGCCACAGAGGCTTCTGTGGCCTGCAGTTGGCGAAACGACGGGGACCACAGCCGTAAACAAGTGCGGCCTGCAAAGGATTTGAATACTCACCCAAATATTTCCCAACAAAGTACGAGGGCACTTCCACTAGGCTCTGCAGCAAGAAATTTAAAAATGGATTCCCGCCCATGCGGGCACTAAACAAGTACAGCGTGAAGTAGGAGACGGCCACCACACACCTAGAAAATAGGGCGCATCTGAGTTTTCCTGACCGAATTGCTTAAAGGGGCTTATATGAGTTAAATGTTCCTCTTTCAGACATTTTTATGCCCTACAGCTTTAATAAATACGCGGAATCGTTTAGGGATTTGCAAACTCTGTCGTGTCTACGAGCACCTAATTTAGGGCCTCGGAAAAAGATTGTACTCTCATCTTACGAACAACGATAACGAAAATTCTATTGTGTGTACTACATATTTATAAATTAAGCTATCTTTGAATAATACTCATTAAATAGTACATTAAAAAATAAGTGCTATTATAAGATCCTGTACAAATAAATTTGTGTTGGCAACTTATAATGAAAAGAACAGCCTATTAATTCTTTTTTAGTTGCTAATATAGTTAAAATATTTATTTAATTAACAAACAAAATATATTTCAAGTAAGGTTTCAAGAGGCTCTTCTTCAGATTCACTGCATTCATTTTCTTTATAACCTTACCTTGATAAATAACGGCAAGAATATGGTAGAATTAGAATGAAAGCGAAAATATTAGAAAAATTAAAAAAATTGTGTAAGTTATTAAAATTAATAACTTACTGATACATATCTCACATTCAAATGTGTGCATCTGAAATAATTCAAGTAGGTATTAAATATATGGATTTTGCCCATTTACAAAAAAATTATGTAACATAAGTTATACGTTACGCAAGATATTTTGATTTTAATTCAAAAAATAAATAAATTTATATTTCATTTCTCAAAATATATTTATGTATTTACTTTTCGCTTTGAGAAAAAAATAATGCTTCAATTGGACTGCATTCTTTTAGTGTGCTTTGAATTCATTAAAGCCTGCAATCTTGAATACTTTTGGAGGCATAATGCTTCATTGAATTCCTTTCCTATTTTTGAAAAAAAAAATTTCTGGGAGTATTAATACCAAGACCGCACCTCATTTGCTACTCTTGCTATGGAAAGGTGTCCTTTTATTCAATAAAAAGCATAAAACTTAAATAGCACTAAATTCTGTACATGGTCTAAATGCTATAATCCTATAATTATTATACTTGTATAAAATATTATAAAGTTTCAGAAATACCAAAAGCATCACCGAATCTGAATTTTTTTTTTATTTGTATTTTGAGGTTCCTAAGTTAGTCTGCCACCATCTACATAATTTTTCGCAAATATAAAAGAACGTGGAAACCTTTCGTATAATAATATATTTAATGTTACAATTGCTCCGCTTTTTTAATGTGGAATGACGAGAGCCTTTTAACTAACTATACGAAACCTTTCTAAGATAACTTACCAGCTGAAGCCCATAATGAGGGTATTACAGGCAAGCCGTCTTGCGCTGAATAGCGACATAATTCCATAGGTTTTGTCCTGTTTCACATTTGAATACATGTCGGCCAGTTCCTTTTCGTTCATATCGAAACTCCTCCTGTTGATTTTGGCTATCTTCTTGAATTGTACAATTGCCTCAGCGAAACGCTTCTGACTTATAAGCCATCTTGGCGACTCTATCATGTACCTCGAGAGATATAAATGGAATCATTCTTTACTTAATTCCTCCTCTGGCAATGTCACCCCGAATAGCTACGCTAGAAACTCACTTGTGAAATATAAAAATAATCAAAGCTGGCAGAGTAGTGAACCACATGAAAGGATACCAATCCCGCAGTCCCCAGTAAACTAAAGGAATTAAGCACGTCCCGGCTGACCATCCCAAATTCTGTATCATGGATATCTTGGTCCGGTCGTCGCTAAATTCGAGGCAAAACATTTTCATTTTTTTAAACGAGATTTTATGAATGCAACGGCTGAGACTTACTCCCGGGATATTTCCATTGCTATCACCACTGCTGCCATGAAGAAGCTGCTGATTGGAAATGCGGCTATGGAGATTGCGACGATGAACCAAAGGAAATTGGACGTTGTAAATATTGATAGCACACGCCCCATCAGTACCAGGATAACGCTCGAAAAATAGGCGACCCTCCTACCATACCTGAAATAAATAATTCGACTTTGATACATATTTAAACATTATAAATGCTATTATTATTACGAACAGCAAAACTGTTCTTTTTGACGACTCATATTGCTTTTTAATTAAACACAATAAAAGTGCATTTTAATATTTTCAGTAATAGTTTTACATAAAACATGTTTATGTAAATGTATTTATTACTTACACGCGTATCGAACATGATCAACGAATTTTGCTTCGGGAGGAGATTTAAGATCTTCATTCCTGAACGGACGGACTGGATTGGCGAAGGTCCCAATCTAGGTCGGGATAGTCTTAATTGGTACACCGATGGCTCGAAAACCGAGCTTGGCACTGGAGCAGGTGTCTACGGACCCAATACCACGGTCTCGATTGCAATGGGCGAATGGCCCAGTGTATTTCAGGCCGAAGTCCAGGCCATCAAAACCTGTGCCCAATTAAACCTTAACAAAGGACTTAAGGGCTCAACAATTAATATACTCTCTGACAGCCAAGCGGCGATTAGGGCGCTCTCCTCGTGGAGCATTCGCTCAAGACTCGTCAAAGACTGCTTTGACTGCCTCCAACGCCTGGCTGCTACAAACAGAATTACACTCGTTTGGGTACCGGGCCTTTGCCAGAGAGGGATCTTCAACTAGGTACCAAGGCCCCGAACCCTACTGCAACATTGGCTGGTCCTCAGCCAAGACTGTGGTGGATAAATGGGCGAAATCGGTTCAAGTCTCGTACTGGAATAATGCTTCAGGGTTACGACAGACTAAGAAGTTTATCAAACCCAATATGCGTATACCAACGCTACTGACCTGAGCAAATCGGATCTCAGGCTGCTGGTGGGTTACTTATCTGGCCATCATGGGGTCACCTCAACAGGTTAGGTATGTCAATTGAGACAGAATGTAGACTTTGTCTAGAGGACGAAGAAACTACAGATCACATACTGTGTGACTGTCCGGCACTGGCGCGGATTAGAAGTAGGACCTTCGGTAAAGGGTTTTTAACCCCGGCTGAGGTCCGTAATTCTTCTGTGGGTGACCTTCTGGCTTTCCTTAGAGTAGCGGATCGTCTACTCCACTAACGGGGCTTCGGCACAAAAGACCGTCTGGTCGCAGTGCCCATCCACTTGGGCGGCCCCCTCATTAATAATAATAATAATAATATACGTATCGAATATTTATTTTATATTTACTTTTAAAATGTTGATACAACCAATATTTAAATAGTAAATACAAAATAAAAGCTAGTTACTTTAACAAAATCTCTAGATACGAGCATTTGAGTAATCGAAATTAGAATTAAAAATCTCTCTTTAAACAAATATTAGGCATATCATTGCCACCTCCACTTCAACAGACATACCTCGGGCGGTCCATAAAATCATCTCCAGAAGCAACCTCAAAATTTAAAAATTTGTAATGATTTATTTACCTTCAGATTTTGTGAAACAAAAGGCAATAATACGAAAAAAAATGTATGCAAGCAGTTTTCCAACAGCCGTTTTTTATTAAATACATCTGGACCTCTGGGTAGAGATAATCCAACATTTTAAATAACTTTGTGTTGCTAATGGGTTGCATTTCAAACGAATATATATGTATATTTTGTATATCAATTGATTATAAAAGTGGTGTCTTATTTTCTTTTGTATTTAGCTAAGAGCGAAGGATATACTGAAATTTATCATGCATAAAAATTTGTGTACTAATGAAAAGCACATATGAAACTTGTTAATTCTACTCTGAAATAACAATTGTCAGCATATGAAACACAAAAATAATAAATGCGCTGTAGAATTTAAATAAAAAATATCCTTTCATTAAATTGTTTCAGTATCTAAAAATAATGTTGAGTTATTGGAAATTTTATCAATTTTAAATTACGGTATTCTGTTTTCATCATATTGAAAACCTTTGAAAATATTGTATCATTAACTATAAAGGGTTCTGGTTTTCTTGAATTTGATCGTTGTCTATTTCTGGTTAAAACAACCTGATAAAAATAGAAATTGTTTCCATAAAATCAACAATGGGTTTGCTCGCGTAGTGTTGAAAGATGCAATTATGATTCTCATTGAAGGATAACCAGCAACGCTGCAATGCTATTAAACAAATAAATGCCTGTGAACGAAGGCAGTCATCGAATTTTCGAAATTGCTTTCGTTACACCAAACACAGCGAAACAGAGAAGTCTAGATGTCTTTTAAAATTTGTTCAAAAAGCAATTTCGATCACAGAAAACGTCTTCCCTTTGTAACATTCGGGATTTTGATAACATAAAAGAACTTGCAGCGTTGACGAAATTTCCCTGCTGTTGAGAAGCAGCGACAACAAGACCGCTACAAACATAAAATGAGTCTGAAAAAATGTCGAACTTAATGGGCAGAGGAAAGCCACCCAGAGGCTCCGAGTGGTCCTCCATGAACTCCTGAGGTATACCATCACCTCGGGCCGAGTGCTAAAGGGAAATAAAACGTTTCGATTCGATTTACAATTCTGAAGGAACTGGGCAATGAATCACTATAGAAAAAATAAAAACCTGTGACCTCTTGGACAAGAATTGAATCGAATTGGATTAGTTCCTTACGTGTCGCCGAGCCAGCCGAAGACGAACGTCCCGAGCACTTCTGTGACGCGGCTGACCACGAAGACGTTGGTCTCGTAGAGCGCCTTTTCGCAGACCCAGTCCTCCTGGGTTATGACAGTCGCCTCGTACCACCGTCTGTCATAGTCGTAGCCGTGGACGCAATCTGGAAGAGGAGGAAACCGAATCACAATTGGCGACCAATATGTAATGCTTTGTTAGTTTATTTCTTTATTTATGTGCCAACGGAGGTAATATCGGCCCTAACATAAACAAGCGGAATCGGGGATTTCCCCGGCTATAAAAGCGCCCGTTCCCCAAACTGCCATTGTTATATTCATAACCGGGATGGGAATTGGCTTGCTTTCGGACCGATGCTCCGGGTGATAAACGTCCCCGTTGTGTTGACTTTCCCAACTCCGAATGAGTTTTCGAAATGGGTTAATTGTGTTGCCAATTTTTTAGATTGAACTGGAGCCCTCGGGCAAAGCCGTTTTGATGCCCGAGTGCAAAATATTCTTCTTGCCTAGTCGTAAAATATCCGATTTCTTAAAAGTTTCAAGTGAATCAAATTAAAATAGGTTTACTTGGAATTTAAAATGCGTATAAGACATCCTCTCCAACTACTTATTTTGTAGGCTTCTTACATGCTCCTACGTATTCGTTTGTATAAAAAAATTACTGAAAGTATGTATATATATAATTCGGAAAAAAGGTATTCTAAAAGATAAAAGAATTATTTTAGAAGGAGGGGTACCAAATAAACGGATCCCCGTATCACGAAAAATACTGTTCGAAATTTCGGTTTGCGAGTAAATGTTTAAATACGAAAAGACTAAATAAAACGACGAAATCTTCAGGAGGCTTCATTTAAACTAGGGCAAGTCCGAATTAATTTTGCAAATGAATTGTAACCTACCTTTCGTCCCAAACATACTGAAGTTCCAAGTCTCGTAGTCCCAGTGCTGTATTTCACTAAAATTTGTATTATACATTTTGCAGCTGCTGAACTTCACCTCCCCTCTGTTATCTCGCTCCCTGAAATATAAATTTTGAAGACTTAGTACACCACAAGCACTAGGCTGCAAACTGAGATAAACTTACTTGGGCAAAGTTATGGCCCTCCACTCTTCTACCGTAAAATTTGTCTTGTCCATTCCAGGTACATGACACCAGTGGTCTGGGACATTAAGGACTAAGATGAGATTCATGTAAATCATAGCACCACAAAACGTTAGGCCCATTATGTATATCCAATTGTATGTGCTCTGGAAACGTCCTTCGTAGCTGACCTTTGCCATGAGTCGTTCGAAGGCATCGTTCTCATCGTGCATGATTTACTTGCGGCAAATAACCTGGAAAAAAGGTCAAATACTCCATCAAAAATAAATCCAAACTGGCTTGTGCCATGAACTCTGAAAACAGAGTGTTTCATGCACTTACGACACGACTCACAATTTCCGCGTGAGGTTATTAAAATCTTATTTAATTTTATTTGTGATTAAGCGCGGCTCCCACACTTTGTATATCTATTGACATTGCGGTGCTGACGTCAACGAGTTTAAAGGCCAGAAATTGCATTGGGTAGTTAATGTGCAAATAGAATAAGAGCTTAGTTTATGAGATGATATAGACAGCAGCCGCGATAATACTATTTACCCACGGATTGAGTGATTACACTAGTTTAAAAAATTCAAATTTTTTTTTGCGACTTGTATAACATATATTTTTTTTTTTTTTTAATAATAACTAACCCTTAACGTGGAATTCTTTTGTCACGTTTTTGAGAAAAATAGGATGAAAACAAAAACAAATCGTATTTTGAGTCTATTTGAAAATCGAATTAAAAAATAATGCAACGTGAAAAGTGTTCATAACATGGGTCAAATGAAAGCCTAAATCTTTATCTAGATTTATGGTGTGAAATACAAATATTCCATAACTCTTACTAAACGGGGAAGTAGTTTTTCATGAGCGTGCACTACTTGTGATTTTCATTCACTATCAACTGTATGATGCAATTGGTTACCAGAGAAAAGTTAAATTAAGAGAGTATTTCGGAAAGCCTTAAAGACTTCAGTATTTTAATATAAAAGCTAAAGGGACAAACTTTTATTTGAGCTATACATTACAAGCTCTTATATTAATCCGTTATTTTATTATGAATTATTAAAAATGTTCAAAATACAATATATTGTACTCTTCAAACCTATTTTTCTTAAAAATATGACGTTATAGGACATTTTCGTTTATGAATTTGTAATCTAGAAAAAAAATCCTATAGAAACGATATATCACTTGTTTAGAGGCAAAATTATTGTATACTAGTGTTATCAGACAACTGTCGACTAAGTCCTGCTTTTGTGGTCAGTATAGGTACTAAGTAGTTTTATGTAATTTCTGATAAATTTACTTTCCTTAATCAAAAGAAAATCTACCACAAATAAAAACTTAACATGTAGCCGCCAAAATGTTCTTTAATTAAAATTTTTTAATGTCAGCTAGCAAGTAGGTTTTAAAATGCATAAAACCTAAGCAAATCCATTTTATTACTTTATTTAGCAATCTACGTAAAATGCTGATAATAAAACTACAGATGTTTTATATTTCAAATCTAAGATAACATACCCGAACAATGCGCCCACCCGTTTTATTATTGTTACTCTTACAATAGGTTTACTGATGCCTAGAAAAATTCATTTTAGCTTGGTAAGTTGGCGAACAAACCGCCTTAAAAGTCAAAATAATTTTGATTGAAGTAAAAACTCCTCCAAAGGTCTGCAACAGTCATAATTAAATCTTATGATTACATTAATTGTTCATGAATTGAAGCAAATTAGACTTTTTATCTAATTAAGAAAATAAGATAAAAATATTAGTATATGTTTACAAATATTTGCTAAAATCTAATCTTCTCTACTAATTGTATAGTAACCAAATTTTTGCTAGTTTGAAGTTCCAATAACTGTATTCACTATATGCTAAACACTTTTGTATAAATTCGGAGATTAGATCATTTTTTCAGGTAGCTAGGAAAGTGACTTATTATTGAGAGATGGAATTTCGTAATTTTTAGAAGTATTTAAATAAAATATGTAGGTACTTACGATGCTATGACGGAAAGTATTTTTGAACAATCCATTTTTCTAGCCTTCTATTTGTAATGTAATAATTTATGATCAGGTATGTATATAGGTACAAACTATGTTTGGTTGCAAAGAATTCAAAAAAGTAGTTTCTGCATCAAACCAATTTGCTTCCTTCCTTCAACTTAGCTTATAAGTTTAGAAAATGATGGCTATTTTAAATTAAAATTTTAATTTCTAGTTGATCGAAAAAACATATACAGAAGTAGAAAAACTACTTTTACATGCAGAGAAAAACACGGATATTAAAACACAATATAAAATAAACATACTCCACAATGCAGCTTTATAAATTAAGTAATCCAAAAGTGTTCACAGATTGATAAAAAAATTATTCACAATCTTTTTAAAATCCTTTGCTTATTTTCCGAATATGAAATATTTAACTTACAGAAATCGAGGAAATTTTAAAATGTACCGCCAAACGTTACGTTTGAATGACTATTTATCGCTGACTGAAACGTTCTTTATTGAGCTGAAAAGTCTGTAGCTGAGCGTCTTCGGAATAAGACACCAAATCTCTGTTCTGCGATAGATAAAGTATTTACCTAACTATTGACTCAGACGCTTTCATATTGCAACACAAAACTAAACTTAAATGTTGCAGAGAGGTTCGAAGCTTTGAAGCTTGCCTTTGCCACAGCGGCTTGGAGAACTCGTAAATAAATTAATTTTTGCTATGTTTATTTTTTATTTTATTTAAGTGGAATATGATTTTAAATTAATAGAATATCGCTTTAAATTAATTTTGCATTACATATTTATTTATTTTTATTATTTGGACAGACAAAAATTAAAAACATAATAAAACCAACAAACATTCAGTTTTTCATAGTTTCTTTAATGGTTTTATTAAAACCTGACAGCAAAGCTATCTTGAAGACTTCGCACGTTTACAAGAAAATGTTAATTAAACATTTTTTCAAAAAGGAAAGAGTCATTCTGCTAATTATTAGAGAATAACCTACAGAGAAAAATTAGTACTTTATGCAGGATTTCTGCTCATTTTGTTATTGTCGTATGTTTCAAAATCAGGGACTGAAAACAACAATTATTTCCAATTTTTCAATAAAACAACATTTTGAAAAAAAGTGGTCGGAAGATTAGTTCAAATGTAGCATCATGATTCTTATGATTCCTTTACATAAAATTCACAAATAATCTTTCGCTTTGTATTTTTATTTTTAAAATCAAAAATAACAATTAAAAATGATTTTTATGCTTGAAATCAAAATAATTTATTTTATTTTTTAAATCAATCATCCTTAACATTATAAGATGAGTTATAAGCTTTGGATTAATAATGGTAATGGTGGTATTAAATAAATTGAAGTATATGTAATGTATATCTGTGAAATCAGCTTTTGATTTAAAAAATAAAAATCATTTTTTAATTATTCTTGATTTCAAAAATAAAAATCGTTTTTTATTTTTAATTTTAAAAGTCAGAAAATAATTTCGTACATCTGATTTTTATTTAAAATCCAAGGAAGCAATGAGCAGACGAAAATCGAATGCCTCCTATTCTGTTCTTCCGATCCTGCCTTCGCCGCAGCGGGGGCGCACGCAGCTCCAATCGGCGCATAAGTAGTAATCTGCTTGTTTGCATTTCTAAACAAGCTCACTCAGTCGCTTTTGAAACAAGAAAGCTTTGCAACTTGGTTGTGAAATGCTTCGCAACCAACTTGGCTGTGTATCTAGCTACAAACTTGGCTAGGAGACCAATTTACTTGGCTATTGGAAATGTTGCAATGCGGAAACTTTTTAGCACGGCGTAAGAGATCTGTATTATTATTTGTCTGTGCTATTGATAACATTTGAGATTTTAAAAAACAGAAGTTACCTCATTGAATGATAAGACGTCTGTCTTTCAAATTGACCGCATTAATCCACAAAATCACGACTATATTCTCAAATTCACCGCAAAAGATTATAATCATAAAAGTTTCATAAGATAATGAAAAAAATAACAAGGTTTCTGTCCTAAAGTTTGTCATTTGTTTTGATCTTTGATGATAAATAAACGCAATGTCATGGTCGCATATCGTACACATTTCTATAAAGTATGTATAACCACATAAAAACTATTGATTTTAACTTCATCTTATGAAGAAAACAAAGTGAATATTTTTACAAAAGGACTCATTTCTTTGTTTATAATTTACAATAATTTCAAAGACGAGAAGTTGTGGCT
Source organism: Machimus atricapillus (assembly GCA_933228815.1). Classification (NCBI taxonomy): domain Eukaryota; kingdom Metazoa; phylum Arthropoda; class Insecta; order Diptera; family Asilidae; genus Machimus; species Machimus atricapillus. Next base: position 12,198,455 of record OW121788.1, read on the forward strand.
TCTTGAAAATCCAGAGTGGTTCAATTTGATATAGTTATAGAAATCTCTCGAATAGTGCTAAGAAATTGAAAGAAGTACTTTCCCTAAAATAATTAAATACTGCACTGGTAGCCAACGTTGTGCTGCATTTCAGGACAATAGTAACATTGTGATAGATTTTAACGTCGACTCCTTACAAGTTCCGTTTAATTGTCAGCTCCATACAATTCAATCATTTCCACTTGAGTTGTGAAGCCTCCAATTAAGGAACTCGGCAAGATCCCTTTTACAATTAGCCAAATTCTTAATGGAACACAAAAAGTCTTCTCCAAGTCTTACGCCCAGCCATTGATACCGAACTTCACTTTTAGCTGTGAGCAAGAAGTCGGACGAAGTGGGCGCCGCGAAAGGATTTTGGAGGAAGAGCTCAAAGGCGCTCACCATAAAATCGATAGAGTTTCAATTTGCAATCATTAAAATTTGTAATTGGTTCACATTGATGGCTGCTCTTTCAGAGGTCCTGATTTCCGATTCTCTCGGAAAGTTCAGTCGTCTTGATGCAGAGGTCACGGCTGAGGAGACACCTGGGGCACCTCCGAATCGGAACACTTTACAAAAAGTCCACCCAATGTCACACCGCCACTGATATTGCGCAATTATGAAAAGGAACAATTAAATAACCCCTGAACCCCTTTTATTGGCTCATAAACAGATTTTTCCGACTGTAATCAGATGAGCCTCTAAACTAAAGATACAAGTGCGCGATTCACTTCTCTATCAGCTGACTAAATAAACCCCGGCTGAGCCCGACTAACCTTTGCGGTAGCTCAAATATTTAGTGATGGCTCCGGAAATTTAATAAATTGACATATCCCCACGGTACGAACGTGTAGGCAACATTAGCTTTATTCAGTTAATTGGATGCTCGTGTGTTCCGCGACACAGCCGCAATTCATCTTCAACCTGCATTAATGCGATAATGATGCGAGGGCGTAGTGAGATGGATGAATTTCACATTTTGCGTTCATATCTAGTTTAAAAGCAAATCATTCTCAAATTTCGTTATTTAATGAAAAAGAAAAATTACAAACAATGTAAAGCTTCGGAGCTTGTTGTAAAACTAGTTCTCGGATTCCTAAAACACGTATATGTATTTAATTTGGTTACTTTTTAAATATCTTTATTGCCCCCATCCTCAGTGACGGCAAAATAGGATTAAGTGTTATCAGTAATATTAATTTTATAGCACTACATTTCAGGTTATCTCATTTTATTTAACGGAAGATTTTAAACTGTCTCTAGTAAATGATAGCTTTTGGAACAAAAAATGTTATAAAAGTTCTAAATATAAAAATTGACGAGTCAAAAACATATTTGCAAAATAATATATGTAGTACTGTACGTACAGTACATACATATTTGAGAAATATTCTATAGTTAAAAACCGTAAGGTAAGATCATATAAATATGAAAAGTATCTCTTTGAAGTCAGGAGCATGAGCGATATTAAATAGTTTTTCAACTAATTTATTATACTTGAAATATAGTTTAAGTAATATTGTATTGAATTTTATGATTGAAGAACTTTCAAACTTACTGCTTACACCTATAGGAGTAGTAAATTTTCGTATTAATAAACACTGAATAAGTTCGGAGTAGGATACTCCCGACTTAAACTTAGAGTAAAATTTACTCCAGGCAGGCCCCAAGTTTAGATGTGGAATAATATGACTCATGTGACCAATGAATGACATTTTAATGCTGTTTTATTTGTTTGGTGTCGCAGAATTAAAATTAGCAGCGATATTCATCTACCATAAAGTAGTAGCTAATATTTATAGCATAAATCTAAAATAAGAAAGAATAAAGTAATAAATCTTTTTTTTTATGTACATATACATATATAAGAAGTTATTCGTTTCTGTTTATCATTGACTAAGGAAAATTTCAGAGGTCCAACTTTCCCATTCATTTTGTGCGCCCAGTAGGAATGAAGCCCTTTAAATTCTTGATTATTTTTTTCAGCATATGAAACTTTTTTTTTTTTGTCTAAAAGAGCTTTTGTAAGCTCTATTCGATCCGATTCGAACGGATTCAACAAAAGGACCTAATGATGTTGCCATATATGTATGTATAAGCACTAATCCACTGCATAAGATATTTATTTATTTATTTATTTAAGCAGATTCATCAAATACACTGATTACTACAAAGCATATTAGCAAACGTTAGCAAAGCTGACTCTTCAGTTGAGCCTTTGTTAAATTAAAGTCAATATTGCGATAATGCAAATTGAGGAGGCGAGACATTGACGAAGTCGGCTCATTCAAACCATAATTCGTGCTGTGGTGAGGTACAAAAAGGAAGTCATGACATGAGTCCTCAATGAGCGAGACGGAACAGAAATGTTAAAAAGATTTAAAAGTTCCGGAGAATTGATTGAGCCCTGAATGCAGTCAAATGCAAAAACAGTTCTGGAAATGTTACGACGTTCCTGGAGGGACTGAAGCGATAACGGAGGGACTGAAGCGGTAAAGAAGTAGGGTTAGCCCAGTGGAGACCACGAAGAGCAAAATGGAAGAATCTCCGCTGAACAGCCTCAATACGATTTATGTGGGTCGCATAAGATGGCGACCAAACTTGGCTAGTATACTCGAGTATTGGGCGAACAAATGTACAGAAAAGTATTTTAGTAATATGCGGATCGTCAAATTCCTTGGACCATCTTTTAACAAACCCCAAGGTGGCATTAGCTTTGGCTACGATGGCGTTAATGTGGTCTTCAAAGGACATCCGAGAATTCAAAACAATTCCCAAATCTTAGGTTTTGTCAATTCGAGAAAGAGGGTAACCGTCGAGGGAGTAGGTGAAGTTCAGAAGGACCCTCCTGCGTGAGAAAGACATACAGGTACACTTACTAATATTAAGGTCGAGACAGTTAATAGAGCACCATTTATAGAAGATGTCTAAGTCAGAGTTTAAAAGATCAGAGTCCATCCCGCTGGAAACACGTCTAAAAATTTTGGCGTCGTCAGCATAACATAGGATCCTCGAGTTGTTTAATAACAAAGATACATCATTGATGTAAACAATAAACAGCAAGGGCCCCAGATGACTGCCCTGAGGGACACCAGAAGTGTTATTTATTTCGTCAGAAAGAGCTTCACGAAATTTGACTCGTTGCGTTCGGCCAGACAAGTAAGAGCTGATCCAATCTACAAAAACAGTGGGAAAACCAAGAACAGAAAGCTTGTAGATAAGGATATTATGATTGATTCTGTCAAAAGCTTTACTAAAATCTGTAAAAATGCAATCAATTTGCATTCCGGCTTCAAGAGCAGTGATGCAGAAATTAGTAAATTCAACTGAGTTAGTTGTGGTTGATTTACCTTTAACGAAGCCGTGTTGGAAGGAGTGGAGAAATGGTTTGCAGTGGAAGTATAAGACTTTGCAAACGAGCGCTTCGAATATTTTGGCAATAGCAGGTAAATTTGCAATGGGACGATAGTTGGAGATATCACATCTATTACCCTTTTTATGCGTAATGGGATAATAATGGAGGTTTTCCACTGTTTAGGAAAGACACCACAGCTTAAGGATAAATTGGATAAATGGACTCCTCGTCAAGTATAAGATCCTTAGTCTCTAGGGAGGTCGGCGGGAGCCTCGTCAAGTGGGAAAAGTCGTCAGGATTAATAACACAAGAATTATCACAGAAAGCTGTTCTGAAGAAAACCCCAAAACAGTTGGCTATGCTAAGAGAATCAGTAGAATAACAGTCGCCAAGTTTCATAGCAGAAGGGTACCCATCAGACTTACGTTTTGAATTCACAAACCTCCAGAACTGCTTGGGGTTGCTGCGTAGGGTTGACTGCATTCTAAGGAGATAATCATTGTAGCTAAGAGTAGATAGGAGTACTTACTCCTGTGCTATTTTTTGTTTATTAATACAACGCGCAGTAAATATTTAATACTGAGTTACTCTAGGAGTAACTATTCTTAGTGTAATGCTAGAGTAGCTACGGAATAAGACTTTTTTATTAATACGGCTGATAATATATACATATGTATTTATATATGTACTTATCTATAAATCAACCAGATTGCTGCTGCTTCTGTTTTTATTTATACACAATTTCAAAAGATTTCTCTTTACCTTGTGAATATTAATACAAGACTTGAAGTCAATGTATGTGTTTAGTACGTTAGTTTTATTGTAAATAAGCAAACACGCACATACGCAACTAACATTGCATAATTTAATCTTCTGTTGAATGCGTGAAAATAGCTCGAATTTCGGGTGTAGGCAGCCATGCCTTGATAAAGTTTTCCCTGCCTCGTTTTGCTGGCTGCTCCGAGCTAGTGATTTATAGTCATAATGACGTTTGTAGTGAGAAATTGTTAGTACATATAGCGCCACAGGGCAAATAATGAGGGCTTTAGATAGAAGCAAATTTTGGCTATCAATTTTATTTGAAATTTCCCTAGGAACATAATAATTGATGTTAGCTGAATGAAATGAAATACTATGGCTCGCACCATTACCAGCACTTTTTGATTAATGAAGCAAATCAAACCACCTACAAATTTAAATAAAAAATAATTTTTGCAAACCATTGTCATAAAGTCAGAGCAAATTTTTCAATTATACATCAAGTACTGAAGTACCTACCTACTAAAAAGATATAAGCAAAGTATTTATAAAGCATATTTTGCTTAGATCTTTTCAGTTTCAATTTTTGCAATACAGTATTTCAATGTGGTTACAGCGATTTCTTGCAAACTATTGATCTTCTTGCAACTATGTATATTTTGCATCGCATTATTCATTTTTTAGGTAATGGTATAAAGATAAGAGAGTTTAATTGTTTTTTTTTATTTCTGATTTGCTACTTACCTGAATTTTAATCACATTAAACTATAGCAATTTTAAAAATATATATGTATGTAATAAATACATTCCCGAGTAAAAATCGTCAAAACGGAAAGAACATCAAAATACCACCAAACGTTCGATTTCCACCGGAATTCAACCAAAATAAAACCGATACTGATTAACCACCAAATAAGTGACAAATGTTGTCGAAATATAGACAATAGTTTATGAAAGGCCCAAAACAGCACCAGAAGAGCACTGCACATGAAATACCTTGTCTAGTACCAAATGAACACCACATACTTTTTATCTATACAATTCACGATTTCTTTATAAACTTAATTCATTTATCAGAGTTTTTAGTAATATCCGCACATTAATTTTATAGTATTAATATTAATCAATATAAAATGCAAAAAATTACATATCGTGTATTGTATATTTTATCAAATGTTCTGTAATTTTATGTAACAAAAGTAACTGCTATGAATAGTAATATTTTCTTATTTATAGGTACTCGAAATATGCGTATATGTAATACGCTATTGGTGGTTTGAGGGTGATATTCTGGTGTAGTATACGGTGCTATTTTGGTGTTCGTTTAGTGTAAAATCATTTAAAAATTTTTATACGATGGTTATAGTTTGGTGGTGATTTGGTGTTGAAGTGGGTGTTCTTTTGCTCTTTATATACTTAGGTATCGATCGACTATTTTATTCTCTAAAAAGGTCTATTCTGGTGTAAATTTGGTTAACTTTGAGGAGTTGATTCAGTTGTTATTCGATATACGTAAAATTGAATCCACAATTTTTACTCGGGTTGCTAACGATTCTTTTCAAAGAATATCACTCATTTAAAAATCATAAAATTAGTATAGATAGATACCCTAGTTAAAAATAATTTATCATTGAAGCCTTTTTCAGGTTTATTGAATGAAAGTTCATTTTTGTTTTTTTGTTTTTAAAAAAATAAAACTGCGAGTTCAACTTTCATGAAAATATCACATTTAAATATTACATATAAGCAAAGAAAAAACGCAACCAATTTCCAAATTTAGCAAGAACTATGTACCTATGTATGTATATTAACCAAAAAAAGTATTTTCAAATAGATTCGTTCTCGTTATAATTACGAGTAAGTAAGCAAATAAAGTAAGTAAATAATTTATACATACTTCGAAAAGTTAATTTAACCGTTTAAATACTACTCAGGGATTTACTTTGTAGCTGCATAAATAAACCCTAAAATATTGCCAAAAAAGTCGCAAAGAGTGCTCTAGCCGGAGTTCCATTAATATTATTTGTTCGATCTGATTGCCATTACTGTTACAACTTAAAGGACAATTTGGCTGGGAAGTAAATTAAAAGCAACGATTTCGCCCGATTAATTACACTACAAACTGAGCGGATATTGAAAGTCCTGTCGGCAAAAAGTCAAAGTAGAGTAGGATGCTGATCCAGGTCTGGATCCCGGGACTACCAACGACACCCTGTAACCTCCCTGCGTCCGCTTTGCTCGACGGTTCGTCACCGTCGTACCGCGACTGAATTAAACATTTAATTACTCACCTTTAACGAGTGACAGAATGCTTAATAAAAATCTTCCGAGCCGCATTATTGCGGCCCCGGCCCTTCCTCTTCCGGCTGCATTATCTCACAGCTCACCTGGAGGCTGGAGGCTGGAGCCCGAGGAAGTCTTATTTTCCTCCAGGGTCGTTGGGAATTACCTGTGCGGATGAATACGTGGAGCGCAACTTGTTTTCAGATATTTGCACAGTTGTTTTTGAGGTTTATTAGATCATAAAGACTCCCATAAATTTGTGGTGCTTTTTCTAGCCTTTCAGAGCTTGCCAGGGCTCGTTCCTTCACACAAGAACCTGGTCCCCGCCCTCGCTCCCGCCGCCCTTGCCATGCAGCGGGGTTTGTTTGCTAAGGCGAGCCATCTCCTGGATGCTGCAAAGAGCACTTTTCTTTGCCAAATATCTTAAACTTCCGGTGTCCTGAATTGGGTGAGGACGGCAAGCTGGAGGAGGACCAGTCGGCGTCATTGCATTACCAAAACGACTCGGAGCTCGAAAAAAAAAATTACGAAATTCCTCTCATGAATGGCTCTGCGCTACAGCGATGGGGTGGATTTTGCTAAATCATTTGAAATTTTCTTTCAGCGAAATTGACTCCATCTTGTTTTGAGAGCCGAGAAATGAAAACAACTTTAGGAATACAAAGATGACATTGCCGCAGTAAATTGATGGGAAAAACTGCTACAGGAGATTGTTTGGCTCGGCCATAAATCACGGCCTCAAAGGCAGTTTCACCACCCCTCACGGAGAGCTCTCAGGAATTAACCGATTCAGTGGCGAAGCGATGGAACTAAATGAATCACGTTTGGGAGATGACAGCGCCTTTCTATGGAAATAAGGAGCCCTTCCAAATTTTGTAAATAGAGCGGTGACGAGGTGGGCTAATAAAATTGTTAGTGATCGAAGTTTTGCAGGAAATACCGAAAAGCAGCAAACATGTTTTGACAAACACGTGACGAAAACGAATGAAGAAGTTCGAACTTTATAAAAACATCACACTCCTTTGCGCTTACGCTATGTAAAAAAGTTGTTAAGTACATAACCATACAAGATAACATTGCCTAAGAAATAAGTAAGGAAGAGATTCTATAAAAAGAAGGTTTATGTTTGGAAGCCTTTTCTGAAAACAAAATTAATGTTTCTAAGTTGTGCTTAGTATTTACACTCTATTTCATTAAAGCATCATCGCTCACTATCACAAAACTTTTAAGTACTAGTTCACAACGCAAAATCATTATGGGTATTCACGCTTAAATGCAACTTTGTGCTACGTACACATTTCCTACGATTCTTTGCAACGGAGAGTGAACGCACCCAATCTTGATTGCATTGCAAAATAGAACTTATGTCAAAAAATCAGCTTTCCGAAATCTCAAAAAATTAAAGTAGGTACAGGAATAAAAATTCCGGGTTATTTTGTGCCGGTGACAGATAATGATGATAAAACTGGTATGCGCGATACTTCCGGCAATTTCTAAGCCCGCATACCAAGATATTTTTGAATGTGGCATTAAAATGCGTAAAATGAAAAAAAATAACGGTTTCCGTGATAACAGAGAAATTGTCCCCCCTATCACACCCTTCAAATAGGTATGCCGGACTTTTCCGGCTAAAAAAAATTGGTCGTCCAGGTTATTTCTTATAATGTATGAAATTTCGAATCAAATTAGCTAAGATTGATCAAAATCCACGATGACGGGAAAAATTCACTGTCATTTCATAATACATAATTTATTTAAACATATTTCCGGCCAATTAAATCCACACCGACCAAGCTCATCTTATACGTCTAAGGGTAAACTATTGTTTTTCATTAAAAATTTTCAAATCCCGATCACGGGGCTTTTAAGATTGCCGGCTCCCCGCCTTAAAGGTATTGTAGATTGCATTTCTTCAGAGTTGTTGTTGTATCATTGCACATTTATGCTACGATACACCGGATGCAAGGGTGCAAGGTCTATTTCCAGTTTGCACCAAAGCGCGAATACCCATATTATAATTTAATTGTCAAAGAAACAAAACTGACTTTATATTTTGAAAAATTGTGTAATACATATACATATGTATATGTATGTAGCAGCATATATACTTATGTCTATACATATGCTAAATTTCAAGGTTTTATTTTAAATTTTATGATGAATGTGTTTAGACTTCTTCATAGGTAGGTACTATATGTAGAAATTTCTGCGGTAGTAAATTTTCAATTCACGTCTCATAAATATAAGAATTTTCCACTAGTATATTTCAGACAAAATTTTCAGTAATAATGTCGTAATGATTCTTAACAAAAATTTTAATTTATTTTGGTTTTGCAATTTGGAGTAAATTCCATAAAAATTCTCCCTTCGTATACTGTTAAACCTTGTATTTATATTCAAAAGGTTTTACTGAAAAATTTTCAGAAAATCGTACGAATTATTTTAAATCTATGGTCTTTTAAACTAACTAACATACATATGTACGCCTTTATATACTCATAATATGTATGTACAAGTGTGTAATTAAACTACCTATAAAACTACTAATTCTAAACTAAAGAGATTCCATTTACGACAATACTATTAAAACAAGCTTTTTGATAGCAATTCTATTTAATATTTAATTTTACTACTGACTAATTACCAAAACACTATTCCTTGATCCATTAATATTTGTATAATACAAAATCATATTTTTATCTTTCTCTGATAAAAGCTTCAATATTTATATATGAAGATCAAACAAACCTAAAATAAGCTGTAGATTTTACTTTTTATTCGGTACGTGAAATTATGTAATTAAAAACAAACATTTTTGTTTTTCTTGCATTTCAACACGAAATAATTTTCTCACATTTTCACAACACTATGAAAAATTTAGAGTGCATAAATTGTAAAAATTAAAAATAAAGTGAAGTCAATTTACCGCTCTTTCATTTTGCAAGCCTTTTGAGGAGCTCAGCTATAATTTCCGGCCAACAATTTTCGATTTTAAAATGTGCAAGAGGTTTTTTGTTCCAAAACAATTTCCAACAAATTAGTTTAAGTTTGCTAATTAGCTCGGTGCTGTGAACGGTTCTCTGATCCTTGGCCCAGTTTTTTAAGCGATAAATAGTTTTTTAGTTCCACTACTCGGCACACCGAGGGCGAGGACGGACGAAGAATAAAATTCAATATCAGTAAATTTACGAAACATTTTGTGCTTCACGTTCGATATCTTCTACCATTTTGAGGCGGCGTTGACACAGATAAATCAAATTTGTTGATACCATAGATCACTCTAGAAATCGATACAAGACGCAATCTCGGAGATTCCTTTCAGGATGCTCAGCTAAAGGATTAACTAAATATTTCATGTTCACATAGAACCAATTTTACGCTCTTCAAATCCCATTAGTCAGTCGATACACATGGATGAATTTATTATGGACATCCCCTGGGAAACTTCCAGATCCGTTGGCTACGTACGTTCCGCTCCCAGTCTCTAAGCAAATTCGGCTTTCATTTCAGGTTGCGGGTAAATTTTTTAGCAGCATATCAAATGGAAAAAAAGCAGTAAAAGATGGATGCTATTGTTGGAGCTTTCGTGGTTTCCTTTTTTCGATTGATGACCTACTCCCCGCCGGACTACCAATTATTTAATTCATTTCTGCAAACTTCTCGCCATAATTCGACAATGTGAGAGGGCAGTTGAGTAGAAACATCAATTAGACAATTTCGATAGCAATTTTTGCAGAAAAGCAATATAAAATAATTTCAGCAATACATCACAGGGCCAATTGACTGCGTCTAATCGATATTTCCTCATTTAGGGGCGAGTAAAAGTTTTACGTCGGAATAATTCCAATTTTATTGGCATCGAAGCGCTTTAAATTATTATGACGGGCAAACACTCAAGCATTCGGTAATCAACGCACAAGGGACCTCCCACGCCTTGCGGACAATGCGCCGAGATTGATGCCGTTTAGAGCTAAATCATGAGATTTAAAGCTTTTTATCTTTATCATATCTTGGGATCGCTCCTGGGGGCTGGGAAATTGCTAGTTAAGAAAACGTGACCGGGATAATGGCTGCGCGCTCTTTCTTTTATTGAAGCGAAAGTCGTAAAATGATATTAAAAAGTTTTTAGGAGAATTCCCAGGAAATACAAGTTGTTCTGAGAATGTGTGCTACTTGGGGATTTGAGTAGATAAAAGTATCTGAATGCAGAAGACCTGGACGGATTTACTTTTACTCCTTCAAGAATTTATGTATATCTTTTGTCAAGTTTTTTCCAAGAGATAACAGATTTGAAAACCGGAAATTGAAAATTTCCCTAAAGACTGCCGTCGTTTTATATTGATTTTTTCAAATAATTTTGTCTGAGTTATGAAAAGTTATTATTTATATTTATATTAACTACATATGTATATATTTGAGTTCTTTTCGACTTAGTAAAAGTAAACTAAATAAGAATTGTTTCGTCAAATATCGACCACGATAAACACTTCATAATAATTCTTACATTTAGGCTGCGTGCACTCAGCCTAGCTTTAGTATTCAAATAATCTGCAATTTAACTGGTCCTTAAAGTCAGTATTAAATTTCCATTTGAGAGTTTCATTTGCAATATATAGCCACACCTTTAATACTACCTTCAAATAAATCAAATTATATACTATATAATGTAATACATACCTAATAGCTTGGAAATGTAAATATTCCCAATCTAATTTAAAATTTCAACCTCCAATTGAATTTTGATTATGAAATAATTATTTTCATGTCAACAAATTATTATGAAATCGAAAATAATTTTTACAAAAGAAACTCCTTTAAAATGTTTGTAAAAAACACTTGTAAGCATGTTTACAAGTTACAGCATCACACTGGTTTTTAAGGTCGTTAAAAATTTTTAAAGCACTTTCATACCTACTACAAATAAATACAAACATTAGATAAATATAAATTTTCGCACCACACGAAACATTCACTACTTCGTATAAGGAACTAGCAACTTTTCACTTTGTCGCTTTGAACTGTTGAACAAACTGAATGATAGAAACAACTGAAAACAATATTTCGCTGTAGCTCTTTTAGAAACCATCAACAACATTTAATTAAAAAATATTTATACTGTAGAGGCAACTTGATGCCATTCCGAGTAGAGACCGCAAAGCACTTTGCACTTCCACAAGAGATCAAGTGGCCGAGCATCTCGTAATACTCCAGGAAGGTATAAGAAAACAATCGTTTACGGAATTTTAAAAATTTTGCTTGTTTAACAGCTTTATATGTAAATTATGTTTAGAACTAATTTCGTAGTTTACTTATTTCGTTATTGAAGGTGGATTTATGACGAAATAACTCGTTTTGGTCATTCTGTGGAATTTTAATTCCAAAAGTAAAAGAATCAAAACAAACAAAATTTTCTTAAAAAGCTAAACTATGGTTAAAATGATTACTCTAATTAATGAAACAGCGTATATCTTTAAGAATGTGGTCTGACAAGATAACGTCAACGTTATCTAATATGACTTTAGTAAATTAACAAGTGTGTTGTTTAAGAATTCATAGGGCTAATTATAGGATTCTTAGCTCATTTCTTAATATTATATCTATTTATACGGCTAAATTTTAAGTAATTTTACTGTTAGTTAAATTAATATATCTACATAATTGCAAAATTGACATGTCTAGCAGTTAGGTGTCCTCAAATTTTTGAAAATGTATTCAAGGTTTATTCTTTGAAATATGGCATTAATAAACTACAAGATTTTCCCTTGCTTTAATCACTGATATTAATTTCAACCAAAGACGAACAACCGATACTTTGTGGACTGAAACCCCCAAGCCAAAACCCTTAAATATAACCAGAATTTCAATCACACTAACCTCGTCTTATCGTAAACTATCGCCATAACTCAAAACCACAATGAAAACAAATAGCCCTCATCACGGGCGATTAATCCGAATCATCGCAGTCTTGGAAGCGAGCCCTGACGTCAATTAAAAAATATGTGACCAATAAGTTCGCTGAAATAAACACTTTGCTCAGGCCGAGGGTTGAATTCGATGTGCATTGCCCGGGCTGGGGGCGCTCCCAATAAAGATGCTTGCGAAAATTAATTGTTATCACCCCATAAGTTCTACGTAATACCCCAAAAATATCACGGGGAGAAATAATGGCAGCGACAAAACATAAAACGGATTCAAATTAATGTTTCGGAAAAATTGTAAAGGACCATAAAAAGAGCCACAATCCCATGTTTTCATTCAGGTCAGTGGCATAAATCCACGACATGGGAACCAGCCAGGGCCCCCGAGGCAGCCGAGGCGCTCCTATTTCGCCTGCACTTGTTTTCCGGTCGTATCGACTGGCTTTCGGTTCCCTTCGAACGTGTACTTAGTCTTCCTTAAAGTTCCAATTCCCCATTTACTTCCACACTACTCGATCATAAATTCGTTATTATGTCCTCGGCGCCACAAGGAGCGCTCCTATGCTGCACCGCCGAGAGTTTGCGAAATTTAGGAGCACCATCTTTTCTGCGCAACCATAATTCAGGCTTAAGTAACAAAGTTTTCGTTTTTCCGCTGGACGGAAATGGCACCCACCTGGTGAAATATTTAGTGAAAAAGTTTATTTAGATCGCTCTTGAGCGCCTTAAAAGTTCACAATTGTACACGTCACATATGAGTCGTAAATTTATTATAAAGAAACACGCTCCAGGAATGCCTCCCATATGTCGGATGCTGGAAAGTTTCACCTGCATCTTCTGCATATCGTGGGACAACGAGCAAAACTTTTTACGACCAAAACCACTCCCACAGGCGCAAAAAGTAAAGTTATGACTTTTTACTTAGCTGGCGTAAAACACTTTGAATTATTCTAAACTGTTGTACTAGGGCAAAATTGGAGCTCTTCACCGCCATTTTTGTAGAAGAAACCGGAAATTGTTTCTCTTAAACAATTCTACGAAGCAAAGTGCACCTTTACGAGTTTAAAGGAATAATGCCTCCAAACTCAGATGCAATCACGTCGGCATAAAACACACAAAAACTCAGTTTGTATAATAATTCTATCCCTAAGAATAGTGGCCATTTTAATTCCATTACTCCCGAAATGCAATTAAAAACGCAATTTTGGTAAGCATCCCGGAGGATGTGACATTGCATCTCCTCAAAAAGCCGCATAGAGCCGGGCGACGTGGAGCGATGCTTTGCGACGCAATTTGAGTTATTTGCTTCATCTTCTTAAGTTTTATATCCCTTTTCGTAATCAAATTGGAATATATTTGTTAATGTCTGCAGCGCCACGTAAACACAGGAAGTTCTTATCAAAAGTGAACAAACCGAGACACCAGCGGGGGAGCTCGCAAACAATAAATGCTCCTTGGCACTGAGCTGGGGCCGGAAACGCTCTGTGCGCAAAAAGACGAGCGAGCGTCTTAATGTCGATGGGGTGCGGCTGCAGTTGCATCCTCCAGGATAGTGTAATATTCCAACATAAATATAAACTCATAAAATCAGTTGCCATTAATTTTCATTAAGGCAACGGAGCGATTCCCGGTACAAGCTAACTAAATAAGCTTTGCGCGGCCATGTAATCCTGTATAAGGTCTTACCGGCGACGTGGAGAATCGTGGAACGCACCGCCGCCGCCGCTCCAAATGCGCTTTAGCAACACCCTGTACATTGCGGGTAGGGCACTCCACGTCGCCAGGAAGGTTACGTCTGGGTTAGTGCTGCAAGAAGAAACTGACAAACCCTTCGCGCCGCCTTAGAAGCTACCAAGGAGCGCTTCTTCGACAACTTTCTTAATTACTTCAATTTTGTTAATGAAAAAGATATTGGATGCTGGTGGTATGTACATATATAGGATGTTGCATTGTTTGATCGTTAAATATGCATGAGGTCTTTTATTGGCATGGTACTTCACTCCGATGCGACCGACCGATGGGTGAACGTCTCCTTGATTGTGCATTCACACTTTTTTGGCCACCCTGTCCTCAGACTATCACCCCTTTTCTTGCTTCCCCGTCGCCAAGATAAATTCGTCTCATTAATAACCCATAAAGAATACCACTTCGGTATGTTACTCTCTGATGGTTTTTGCACTCGAGGCGACAGAGAAAAATATTTGCAAAAAGGACGACATCGCAATAAATGTGATATAAACTGAGATATCGCATTTTGTGATTTATTTCACCCGACGCGGGAATAAGCAAAATGAATTAGACGGCAGCTAGCTAAAGTTACACAAGGATTTTTGGGTATCAGTCCCTTTCAGTTTTTTTGCGTTTAATTTATTTCCCTTGGTGCCTTTTAAATTACGCATACATGAAATTTTTTAATTGCTCATAATGGATGCAAAATGACGGGGGTTTTGTCAAGTTCTGCACACATTTTATTAATTTCATAGACGTTTACTGAGGTAGGGTTGACCCAGTTAAAGAATAATTCGTTTAGTAAAAACACCATTCGACTAATGGAAGTCAAAGTCATAATTCCCATAAGGAGGGGCCATAAAGCTCCCTAAATTTAATGATGATTCTATAGTAATAAACGAAAACTCAATTATTTTAGAAAATAATGTATATAAGTAAATGAATTAAACAACGTAACATTCATATGAACAAGGGTTCAGAAAGTGTTTAGTAGAGTAGTGGCATTTCAGTTTGACTAAACTACTTTTATCATTCTTAATGATAAGCGAATCAAAAGGAAGGTGTATGTTGTAATAGTAATATTATTCAATATTTCTCTTGTGATTGTTTTCCTTTATAATTTCATTTTTTATAATATTATCACTCATTTTAAATTTGTTTTTTGAAAGTTATACTGAATTGCGTTGGCATATCACGTCATGAATGGTTGTGTCAAGCAGCCAATGCATGAAAATTGCGTTTATCAAGGGTAGTCGAACAAAAATGTTATGTGTTACAATTTTACTGAATTTAGCGACATCGTCAGAAAACTGATATAGGACGAGCAAATCTTGTCTGGCTGAAGGGAAAATTGTGAAAATTCATCTCTCTGCAGGGTTTAATGGGAAATTATGCATGACTTGGTCCCAGAAAAATATAGTAAATTTAATGGCGCATATTCAGAGACCATCAGAACCACCAGTGCGTGTCGTAGGTGTAATTTCGGGTGCGATTGTTCCCATGCCAGAGAGTTTAGCTGAAGGGATTTGTGTCACAATGATGGGAGTTGGACAAACTCATTTGATTTGTTAGCTTATGTCTGTTTATTTATTCTCCTGACTAAGTGACTATGTGGGAAACTAAAAAATTAAATAAAAAGAGTTTCGTACAGCACTGCATAAAGAATTTGAAGATTTTTGCATTTCATTTCGTTGGTAACGCTTTTTCAATAATTCTTCAAGTATCTATTGTTATCAAAGTTGTACGATTTACAAGAAAATAAGCAATTACTTACAGACGTATAGGTAGGTATATGTACTTGCCATAAATGAGTTCTGTTAAATGAGTTGTAATTACAGCATATTCTAAAGAAATGGGAGTCCTCGTAGATAGTATATATATTTTTTAATTAAAAGGTCCCTGACCACCAAACAAAGGTCTTAAGCGGTCCGCAAGGACTATGCACAATAGGAAGCTAAGATCGTTAGTTTAGATAAAATCTTTTCTGACTTCCACTCCCTTTAATTTATTTTCTTATTTTTCATTAAAAGATAAAGTACTTTGGCGGAGATATTTTTTTGTGATAACGAAAGAGCGTCGTGGGCCCAGCGAATAGCAGGGGAACGCAGTTAATGGAAGCCCGCGATGGGAGAAGAAACGTCTCATTAGGATAGCGGAAGCGCCTAAAGCACATCTCAATTAAGTCGCTTTTGATCAAAGGGATGTTGTCTGGAAGGGTGAAGCTATAAACTCGTTAATTCTGTATAAGCACCCCATGCTGATTAACGACGTCTAGACGGCAAGGCTGAGTATAAAGAAGAGTTTTGCTAAATCAGAATTAGGTTAACAATATACGGCATCCATGCACGAGATGCCCCCTTTTCAAGAATTGCTCCAAATGTGAAACGAATAAAGTTCCCCATTCAAGAAGGTGAGCGCCTCGTCTGAGAGGGCAAATATACAATGCTATAGTTTTTAAACTATTTAATGATGTACAAAGAAATGTTTGAACTTTCAACATGCTTTTTTAGAAATATGTATATGTACTTACCTCTTCCTAAGATTACTTACTACTTAGTCTAGATATTTTTCAATAGTTGGAAAATTTCGTTGAAATATGAAAGTTACGCACTTATTAGATAGACACTAGTAAGGGACTCACCTACGAACAAACACCAATTAGTCTTCATTAATCTTACTATAAAATTAAGAAATTATTACATATCTAGGTAAGGTACATATTATAAAGAGAACATTAAATAAATTAGAAAAATACTTAGTATAGAACCTCTAATTAAAACAAAACGTTATTTATAAGAAGCAATTTTGTCATTTCTATATAAATAATTAATTAATCTCTGCAATGAGTCTGTGAGCCGTTGCATTACATTCGCTCATATGATAAATCTTATCTTTTATTGCCCTCATATCCCAGTCCCAAATGGAACTGGAAATTAGACATAAAAGTCACGGGATCTTAATCTAAAGTATAATAGTAATAAAACAAACCAGATCAGATCAGTTGCAAACGGCAGTTTATTGGCTTGCTATCACGACTTAACATGTAACTAACGTCATTAGAAATGTTAAAATGTTAAAAGTCAACTACAAGAACACTTTAGTCGTTATTGCTAAATAGAAAAGTACAAAAGGTGAATATCAACGTGACCTACACAATGAATAAATACTGCTCCAGTAACGCGCTCTTAACTCGAAAATGGTCCCGAAAGCCCGTTTGAGCTGCACGTCGCATATGTCTCGATTAAGGGCGAAACAGACAAACAAACTATTTGTCTGGCTGTGGCCAGTGTGAAAAATATCATTGGGAAAATTAAATTCCCTCGCAAAAGAGTTACAGCCGAATCAATGCGGAATTTATCGCGTAGCATATGCAACGCAAACAGCTTTCGGGTGCCCATTAATTTCCTGCATAATTGCGAATTAATTGTATCAATACTATGAACTCGTTAACAAATTTCATGCTAATTAATTTTAATTCACTAAAGTATCTGTAAAGTTTAAATATATGCCCGGAATACTAACAAACGAATTAATTGCCGCACCGCCCTCCTTCCCTACGTTTTCCTGCCCAAAACGCGGCCAATGCAAATTTTTGTGTTTTACGATAATCGCTGTTTACTTTGGCTCTTTTTTATAGTTTTCGCAATAAATTGTATTTACAAGCGGCGGCCTGATTATAATTTCCGGAATAATCCTGAGGTGGACGTCCAAGAATCCGCCGGAGCGGCCAATTAGCCGGCCGGAGGGCCGTGTGTAGCTCCCGCCGCTGCAGGTCCAATCCCCAGACGTTCGGCCGGGCTTAACCTGAATTAAACGTGAAGACAAAGTGCTATTTGCAATGCATAAAATTATGTTTATGTGCGGCTTTCCAGTGTAATTACCATATACCACTGCGAATGTGCAAACTTTGAACCAGTGCCAGTTGTGAGTAGCAGAAAGGTACGAAGTTATGAAAAACTTTTGGCTACAGTTCTGGATCACTGCGACTAGGGGTGGGTTCGGGGTATTTTTGGGTTTAAGGGGCGAATTCTCGTGCTATTATCATTTTATTCACATTGTCATACTGTGTACAGCGCCTGTAAATCCGGGTAACATTAAATATCCACGTAAATGCACAAGTGAGGTTCACTTGCGTAGCTTTAGTCAGTTAACGATAATGCAGTTACCTCTTTGCGGTCGTGAACGCCCTTATCCTTTTTACGTACGGCTTTCTGGGTTTTTAGCTGAAAATAATACCAAAATGTTTTAAAACTTTTCAAATAAATTCTAACACAGCTTTGTTATTACACGGTGTATGGTTTCTTCGAAGTTCTGGTGCGGCTCCTTCTTCGTTGCCGTCGTGCACTTTATCCGCTCGTTGCTCTGGAATTAGATTTGAAATTAAAAAACCGGCTCGCTGCCAAAAGTCCTCCTAGAGGAAATAGAAATGACAAAAATTAAAGAGAAACTCCTTAAATCGCACAAAGTTTTTTCGTTTACTGAAGGTATGATGGAATTAGTTATGACGAATGGCTTTTGTATTTTTACTTTGACTAATTTTTGCTAAAATTAAAACGAGTACGTCGCTCTGACATGATTTACCGCAGTGCATGATGGACAACTTAATTACATATTTAAAGAAAATGGCTGAATGTAAATTTTTGGTTTTGCAGAACTTCTAGCACCAATTCTTTGCACGCATGCATTTTGTTGTTTTTTATTACATGTGTATCTACGTCTAAAATGTTTTCCTGTAACTTTCAAAGAAAAACAAATATGTTTTCGTTAAGATGACGTATTTGCAATGATATTGTAAACTAACCAAATCCACCTACCTGATATAATAATGTTAAGTTTTCAGAACTTCTTTAAAGTTCCACGCCTATTCGGTTTTTAAATCGAAAATGAAAAATTAAATTTGCTACAAAATTTTCGAAACTCAAAGCGACGATTCCGAAGAATTTAATTGATTAAGACCGTGTGCCAATTCAGCTTTTAGAATTCTTTTCATTTTCGAACATTTTTCGGAATTGCATAGCTGTGCCAATTAATAATGTTTGTTTTTAATTATGAAATTTAAAATATGTATATAAACTGCCGGCTGGATATGAATGAATGGAGAGACATGTTGTATTGTACTCTTGTTTTCTCAATTATCCCTAGCCCTTTTATTAATTTCTCTAAATAGTTCTTCGTTTTTGAGCGATTTAGTTCCAAGATTTCTTTTTGACCCAATATCCGTTTTATTATGCATTGTTACTCTAAGTTTTTCATTTACTTTTCATTGTCGTCTGAATCTTACATGGTACTCCTATATATTATTTTTTTCCACGTAAATTTATTTCTTTTATTGTCTGCAAAGAATTCAATAAAGAATAAAATTATTACTCCCACAATTTATCAGGTTTTTGCACATACATATGTATTTCTTTCAGTTACTTTTTCTTAGAGATTTTAAAGAAAAGAAAAACTAAAATAAAATACTATACAATATATATGTATATACATATTTATAATATACTACGTAGTAACATAAAGTTTTCTATTGTGTTACATAAATTCTTCCATTAAAACCAACTTTCATTTTTCATACACTCTTTTGTGAAAAGAAAACCTTACCTTTTCGATCACCTACTTGTCTCTTAAGGAGTACTAAAAACAGATTTCTATGCTTATTAATGAGGTGAGGTGACCTACACATTATTCAACCAAGAAAAAGTGTAAAATAGTAAATAACTACATTAGTCCAAAATTTCCTGGTTTCAGTTTTCTTCTTATTTATAACTCATATATTTCTTTTTCTTAAATGTATTTAATGCTTTTAAACTTAATTCTTAATGTAGATATGGAGTGTATCCTTTCATCACGCGAAATTTGGACTTATAGAAAATCAATCTCATTATTCCCCGCATGAGACACAGTTCATACGCGCGCCGTTCTACAGTTTGATGAGTAATTTTCTTTGATGGACCTTAATTTTCCCTCAAAATTACACACATTAAGATTCAACTTTTTCACTAGCTAACATAATGTCCATTTTCTATTTTAACGCAACATATTTGAACTATAACAATTGCAATAACTTTATACTATTGGATTAAATTTCAAATTGATGTAATATTACTATGCCCTTGTGAAAAGTGATTTAATTTAATTTTATTTTAATTTAATTTAACGCTCACCAGAGAAATGTAAATCGTGAAATGCGCTAGCTCCTTTTGAAGTATCAAATTTGGGTCACTTTTCCATTTCGTCCCAAATTAAATTCCTAGGAGTCAACTTGTAATAAAAAGAGGATGCTCTGCCGCTGCTTTTGGTAAAGGGAATGAGGTCATAGAAAGACCGCAAATGGGTCCCCTAATTGCCCGATAAATGTGGCCAGCATAAATTAAAAATCACGTAAACCGCAAACTGTGCATCTACTTTTATACGCGAAAATCAGCGAGGCGGATTAATTTTGCATTAATCGATACCAGGCTCAAGGAGCGTGAAGCAGGCTGATCATATTTATTTAAAACTTCAATTAAGACATCCCATCCCATACCTGGAGAGGGTCGGGCTGTGCTGGTACGCCCCGAGCCCGAGGTAGGAGGAAGAAATTTTATTAATTGTTGTACATTCCCTGGAGGAGCACTCCATCTTCGTAGGCACTTGTCGTGCATGCCGGGTGGGTGTTTCGAACAAGGACAATTAACCCGATTGTCAGGAAGCAGCTGAGGGACAAACGAGCCCTGGCCCACAGGCAGGCAGAGGTTCATTCGCTCGAGCTCCGAACCCACAATTGGGGACCGCAAGCCTCCGCTTCCTCCCAAGAACCCGCAGTAAAACGACAAAAGCTCCACTCCGTCGGCTCCGGAGCCTTCCCTGCGGCGGGCGGGGCAGGGAACGGCTTCCGATGCCGGCGAGCCGGGCGTCTGCACAAAGATAGTATTACTTACTTTTAATTGCATTCCTTCCGTTTGATTGAGCTCATCACCGCTGTGTCGGAGTCCGTTCAGGAAGCGGGTGAACATTGTCCTCCGCTTGTTTTTGCGACCTTCTGCAATTAAAGGGAATATTAGTTTGCAGATTTGGACGCTAGGGGGCGAAGGGATCTATTTTCGCACGGACTACATCCCGGCTAGACCTAAAAAACTCCCTTAGATGAAAAAAAGACTTTGACCCAGCCGACGGCTGATGGCACTCAAAAAATCCTTTCAATCAGGAGATTGCGCTCAAGGAATTTAGGAAATTTTCGGGAGCCGTAGACAAACCTGTGGCGGAAAAATCGTAGAAGAAATTTGATCTCGTGTTTGGGTAGCTGTTCTGCATGCCATTGATATTCACGGCTGATTTCGTATCAATGGCGCTCCGGGCCATACGTGCTGCTAAATCGTTTTGGGCGAAGCTGTAGATTTCATTTTCCTCCCGGTTCGATAGGCAGCTTGATGGCTGACCATTGGATTCCAGAGTTGTGTCCACGACGGCGGGTGTAGGTATGTCCAAGTTCGGCGTTCGTAGGTACATACGTTCCAGGGCGGTCCATTTTTGGGGTCCAGAAAGTTCCGGAGGAGCGAAAAGAAACAAGGAACGAAATCAATACACCCTTGTCAATAGTGGGGCTCGCCAAATGAGCGGACGGGTGCAAGCACAGCAAAAAAAGGTTAAAGGGCAGTGTGGTGGGCTGGAAAAGGTCTGACGCCTTACCAAATATTTTCCTGGTACATAAATTGGTTGACTTTGACTATTCGGGAGGCTTGATTGATTAGTGGCTCCTCGGTGTGGTCGGACCGTTGTTAAACCAGCTGCTATCCGGACATGTCGCTCCGTCCACTTTGACTGACGGACTTTTTCGATCGCATCCAAAACATCTTCGTATGGCAGTGATAAATGTTTGCTATAGTGGGCGGCTAATCCCTCCAGATAGCCACGCTTTCCCTCCTACAAAATTCAATTAAAACGAATATTTCAGCAAATCGTCAACACTTTGGGGCCCGCAAGTGGAGGAAAACATTGGATTTGAAAAAAAAAACACCTTACTGAGAATGCGTCTTTTCATCAAATTTTAATAGTGGTCGGGGTCTTGAGTATTTTTAAAATTGATAATATTTTATACTCAAGCATTTCTACCGAAAGTTGGGTTGGACTTAAATCGAAAAACATTTATAATGTAATTTCGGTGTTTCAGTTACTTGGCACATGTCAAATAATTTTCGCGATGAAAATAGACGATGAAACATGCGAAATGATATTTCCATGAAAAATCGACGTATCTTAGAATTCGATCATTCATTGAATTCTATTTAATGTTTGATTAATCCTCAACTCAAAGTAGCCAGATGTTTAGCTATCTAACACTTAGGACCTTCTTGAATGTAAAAATATATCAGATTTGCCGAAACTCGCAAAAGAACAGTCGTAGGAGCTAAAATAGACTACCGGTAATAACTTATGTATGTAGTTCCAGTTCAGTATTATGTAGTTGGAACCAAACCAACAAAGCCCCGGCTGCTTATTTATTACAAGCATTTTCTAAAACTTCTTAGATTGTATTTTGTTTTATGTTCTTGTTATATTTTTAAATAAAAACCAATGGCGTATTTTTATAAGGAGTTTTCAAAAATTTTGTTTTATTATTTTTTTTATTAAAATTAATCATTCAATACCATCCGGAAAAAACTGTTTAACGATCCAGAAAAGGTAAAATAATACCTTTTAGCTTAAATTGAGTTTGTTAAGGCGTTATAAATGAAAATAATTTTTAAATATCTACATTTATATTTGCGAAAAGTGCATCAATTTGGTATAATTTTCGCCTCCGAACATCTCTGTTACTGCAAAATAAATTGTTTTATTAATTTTTCGGTTTTATATCAAGGTAATTTGGTGATCTTGTTTTTGTACTATGTATTTAAAATTTAATTCATTCCAAACACCATTTCAATGTTAAATATAATCCGTATCGCAAAAACAATCACAACTAACTTTGGCTAAACTATCGAACACAAATTTTTTTGTTTCATACATTAAGTGTTATTGATGAAGATAGTGAAGCGGAATTTTGCACAATAGCGATAAGCTAAGCGAATAAAATAAAACCAATCCTGCGTATAAGTGCCAATTTCCTTTCAAAATTGGAGATTTTCGGAGGCGCCTTGATTAAATAAAATTAAATTACTGCATCCAGGAAATTGGGTATTTCTCTATAGAATTACTAAAGATAAACTGCGAATATCTAAAACAATTAGGGATTACAGCCCATCCCATGGTATCCATGGCTGTGTTTGTCTTGAGAAACCCTTTGAAACTCCAGCCAACAATGATTAAAACGGCGGCAGTGGTTGTGAGAACCTGCATAACAAAATCCAGCTGGATGGAGCAACGAGTGCCGCCCCGAGATTTGCTTAAGCTTTTAATGAAGGAGTTATTTCCAAATATTGACATTCCAAGAACTTGAAACAATGTTCTAAAATTGTTCAGGATCTTCCTGCATCGGGAGAAAACACGGATCCATCATCCATCCGGGAGTGTCCCGTAAGACAAAAGAATTCTTCGCTTTTGATAAAGACCTACGCAAATTAGATGGAGCCCTATCGTACTTGATTTACTGGGTAGCTCAAGTTCTGCTCAGATTCATCAAAGTAAAACTTTATTTTAATGGGTTTCTTCAGGACTTAAAGCTTGGGTAAGAGTTTTCCGGAACTTCTCCGTCAGAGGCTGGATGACTTTATGCGGGAAACAAAGTGCCAGACAACAAAGCTCCGAGGAATTCAAATCCTACAAGTGTTAACCTCTTCCGGTAATTAGACAACCCTCGGCTGTGACGACCCTACATGCACCTAAATAACCGAAGGGCTGGTGCTCCGCATTGTCAAATGGGGCTCCAATCGCCCACGGCTAGGCGCGACGCAGACATTTCCTCAAGTCAAAGGAGAAGACGGCTGACACGTTTCTTGTGCGAGCCTCGGAGTCTCGGAGCCCTGGAGCCCTGGAGCCCTCAGCCCTCAGTGGTTGCTCCCTTTCTGTTTAAACAAGCAGCCCACATGGCGGAGGAACTGCAGTAAAATGCGAGATCCTTGAAAGAAATACACGGCCTTCCATTTATTCATTAGCACGCACATATTTCACATAAATACATTCGGAGCGCCGACGAGGGCTGGAACGACCGGATGGAGGTCGTATAATGAAACAGGTACTTAAGGATTCATAACACATCGCACTCCGCTCAGCCAAATCACACATCTGCGAAAGTACACGTCTGCGGGGGAGGGTACATTAGCCCAGAATGTATAGTTTTGTTCCATTGTAGCCCATCTTTTAGCCACTCCCGGGCCGGGACAACTCTTCCCGAGGGCGGGTGGCTTAACCCGGGCTGCTCTCCTGGTGAAATTATTCCGGAGATAGATTACTTACCGGGCCCGTCATAATTTTCTTTACGACCCCACGTATTCCTGCGGATTAATGGCACGAAACGTGGCACTTAACAGCTCAATAAGAATAAACATAACCCCTGAATTACCCCCGCCTTTCCGCTCTGTGCGACTTTCACCTGATCCACAAGCATGAAATTGATATCGTAGACACCCCTGATTTAAATACCTTCACTAAAAATGGAGAAGGTTAATTGCAACTATGGCATACCTACTTCCTCTGTTAGGTTCTTACTTTGACTAACGTAATCGTATTTATTACCCTGGAAAAAATTCTTTACGTTGTTCAATTGATCATTCCAAAACTTCTAGGTGTGTTGATTATGAGAACTTATTAATTGTGAAACAAATCATCTGGGCTTTTTTGTTATGGAGAAATTTGCTTAGATACATTATACGAATGCTTTTGATTATGAATACATGTATTTCGACAACTAATTGCTGGTAAAAAATTTCCACTATACATCAAAATAAGCAAATCTATCGCAAATCATAAGTGACTTTTGGACCCCGGCTTAAAGTATTCATTAAGGAATTTAATTTAACTCCTTTACTCATAAAGCGACATTTTTGGAATTGAAAAAACTTTTACTTTTATTTAAAGCATTTCCTTGAAAATTTTGAATAAAAAAACAATTATCTTGATTGAGGAATTATGGAAACAATAGTGGTTAATTTTAAAATCCTAAATTGAGATTAAATTATAAGTTAAGGGTTAAGCAATCGGCTCGGCGTTCTACTTTCATTCGTAAATCTCTGGCGGATAAAAAATATATGTTTGAGTTTTCTACTTAAGGTTCTGCAGGGCATATATGTTTTTGAATAATTTATTTGTTGGGTTTGAGTATTTTCGCAAAATGATATTTATACCCCCGGAAACGTTCCCAGAATCCAAGAGAAAACATTTATAAACTCCAAAGCTCCCAAAATGCTCGTTGAAATCTTGCCAGCGATCTTTGATCATGTCGCAGAAAAACAAAGGAAGTTCCAGCCCTTAGCAAAACATGAGTTCTTGTCATGCCCGAGTTCTTCAGAAGAAGGAGCTGAACATCCATGAAAATATGCTTCATCGATTTTCCTCGACAATTGTTTTGGTATCTCCGTTGAAACTGCCGGGCCCAGGCGTTGGGCGGGGGCGGAGTGCCGGGGAATCTTCAACAAATTCGTACCTGTTACAAAACTAAAAGCCCCCCACCATCAGGCGCCAAGTGGGCATTATGTCAAGCAGCAAATGCTAAACGTCTTCCAGTTTCCGTGCCACGAAATGGGGCCCCTTTCAAGGAAACTCCTAAAATGGTTTTATTTAGTCCCACCACAGACCGCAGTTGTTTTTCGGTGAAATCGAATAAAAATCCGCTCAGTGTTCCAGCAGCTGGCACAGAGCTCCTCCTGCGGGCGCCCGGGCTCCCGGTCTCCCGGGGTCCTCGGGGAGCGGGCCGCAGTAAGAAGGACGTTTTAAAAGCTTAACAGGCAATTTCAATTAGCATGAGCATGTCCCACTTGGCTCCCGGCCGGCGAGTGGTCCGCTCTCATTAAAAGTGCGATCCAGTGACACACTTTGGGCCTCCTCCCGTTTTATTTACCTTTCTGCATGCAAGTTTATGTTTATCTTCTATTTGCATAAGCTTTATGCGGGAGCGCTTACTTGGCTATTTGAAAGCGCTAAATGAAGGAGGCTGATGATTCGGAAGGGATGCTGCAGGGGCGCTCCTGTTTACCTTAGGACAGTCCAGGAATAGGCTACTCCAAATTAAAACAAATAGCTGAAGTTCGGCTGTGGATCTGCTCCAGGAGTTCGAAGGAGCCCGGCTCTGCTCTGGGCCTCGAGGCTGCTGATTCCGGTGGTCCTGAGGAGGCTGCCCACTCAAGCATCACCCAGAGAATAATTACGGTGCTTATGCGGGGCATTAAAGCTATGCAAAAAGTCTTTCCAACTGGCGTAAATCTTTTGGCGCCAGCCACCATCACCACGCCCACCAGCCGAAACAATGAGCCCAATTTGCGTAATGCTGATCTTGGGACTCATTGGCGCTTAGCTCCGAGAATTGCTCCCGCAGATGCAGTTTAAAAGAACGCCTAAGTGAATTGCGACCTGAATATGACGATCAGAAGGCCAAATTCTTAAACAGATAAGACCTCTGGAAAAATTCAGGTAATTTTTTGGAAAACCCGCAAAAGAATTAAAATTCAACACAAAAATTACTAATAGCTTACCAGGCGAGTCATAACCTTACGTGGCAAAGAATTTAAAGAGATCAATTTACCTTTTTATACTGTTGTTAACTTAAAATAAAATACTAGCTCCAAGTGCGTTTACGTACGAACTACGAATCAAGTGTTCTATAATTTAAATTCATTCATTGCTCGTATTAATGAAAAATTCATTTCAGGGCTATAGAAACAAAGGTGGCAATTTCCAATTTTTTTTAAATTTAAACTCAAAACCATTTTGTGGTTTTCATTATCAGAAATTAAGAGTCCAAAATAATTTATTTTGAGCTATAAATTTTAAAATAATTAATAATTGTTTTTTTTTCGGCATTTCCTTGACAAAGATCAACTGTAGTTGGTAAAATCATCAACAATGTAATCTTAAACGTTTACAAACGAGCTTAGAGTTGGAAAGTGGAAGTTACGTAGAATTTGAAATTAAATAACAAATAATATTGCTGTTGTTTTTTTGTTTGGTTGTTCGAGCAGACTCAGATTGAAAGCAGAAATATAACAACAACAAAACTGATCTAAGAATATGTAATTTTGAAGACTTTAAAAGTTTCCTAAGTTTAACTTTTATATTAGGTATATAATTTTTAATTTTCAATTATCTGCATCATAACGATTTAACTTGCCTTAATTTTTTTCCAATTTTTAAATGCATCGCTTTGCATGCACTGATGTTCGCTAAAATTTCGAAGTTTTTTAAGCAAAGATAGGTATGTACCTATTAAAAATAATTGAAAGATGTTCTGCTCGCCAGTGTATTTAGCCCCAAACACTTCATTACCGCGCTGCTTTATGCTGCTCTCACAAAATTTTGAGAGTTATGAGTGCCGGGATTTTCGGGTGTAATTATGCTATCTAGTCTGGGGAGAGCGCAAAACAGTTTTATAGGCGATAAAGCGCGATCGTATCGGCGGGTAATGAACAAGTGTACGGTCCGCGTCGTGTCGACTTAGGCGCGCAGTGCGGGGCCAATTATGCTAATACAGGGCACATCAAATTTGTACCGTATAATGGGATGCCGATGCTCGCAGGGCGGCTAAAATATTTATTGATTTATAAAATTTATGGCTGTAAGTGCTCTAAAAGCCGTCAAGTACCATGTCAGAGGGCCGTCGAGGGTAGGCTTACTGGCACAGAGGTGAAACTCCAAACTCGACGGCAGGCGCGGCGGGCGGCGAGGGCCAAGGGATGTCTGCAGTTAAATGGAAACGGAGCTGCACTTTATTGACATGGGGGACGGCGGCGTGTCCTTAGTTTAGTGGGACAAACTGCCAGAAAAACCGCCCCATTTTGCTGCCGCCCGATCTCATTTACATGAGCCCCACTCGAACCGACCGTCGTCGTCGTGCCAGTCGTCGGTGGTGGACACAAAATCGACACGAAAAGCAAATACCAGTTTTGAAATGGAATATTGTAAGAGATGCCCAGTCACAATCCGATGTCTGTTTGCGAGCCCTTAGCACAAACAACTTTTCACGGTATTTACACTCGGAGTCGGAAACTTACATTTCGCTCTTCTGCTCAGATAAATGGAATTAACGAATACATCGGACTTATTGATTTTTATTATTTCACGGCAGAGCTCGATGACGTTGATTGCGTTGTTCACTCGGTCCTTAATTATTCCATGAGATATTCTTCTCCACCTGACTCGAGTGCACATCCCAAAAGAGTACCTACTACATATTCAAACAAAAATTCCTAACACGAACGACTGCCTGATTTATTGCATTTCTCATCATCTCTGATTGTTGAAATTCAAAGAGAGAGGTAATGCAATGAAGAATTCTCAATTACAATTCCACTTATGAACTAAAATCCCGGGAATACCACAGTCTTGCAACACAGAGAAATACAATTTGGTACATTAGAAATGAAATTTCATGATCTAACGAGGTTTCACTGGAAGTGATAGCTTACAGGGATCGGTGTAAGAGCAAAATCAAGTTTCGTAAATTCCGAAGATTTTACAGTACAGATTAAAAGACTGTTTGTAAAGCTTGCCTTGTTAAGCAATACGAATTAAAATTTTAAATTGTGAAAAGGGAATCTATAAGCTAACGTTAATACATTTAATTTTGGTTTGTTTTTAGCCTAGTTCATGTAGAGACATAATAAGCTGAATACTTATAAACAATTTGAATAGATTTCCTTAAATAAATTAAATGTTATTAAGTAATTTACTTTAAAAATCTCGAAAATTCCAAAAATGTCGTTCTTTAATCCAGATTATGATCTAATCATTAATATATTTTTATTCCTTTTCTAAACGAATACAATTTTCGTACCTTATAAGAATTTTATACGCAGCAAGTCTCTAGTTTCAATAATACTTAAAATTTTCAACGTGATATACCTACCCTTGATGATTACAGAAAATTCGCACCACGGATAGAATATAAAAAATTATATTAAATGTGTTTTATTCCGATTGCCCTATTTTCTTCTAAATTTTTAATTATTAAATAGCAGAAAAATTGTCAGCCTCAAAATGTGTACAATGCTCCAACTAAGGCAGATTTGTTTTCACCACATAAAATTACTTTGGACTTTGGACCTCACACTCAAAATAACTGACGTTTTAGTTCTGTCTTTATTAATGAAGTTGTAAATTTATTTGGCCACAGTTGTAAATTTAAATTCGAAAAACTGACTTTCTTTCTGTCCGTTTTTCTTTTCCGAAAATAAGAATTTCATAAAAAGGGTAAGGAAAATCCGTTTCAAAGTCAAAAGTACCAGGAGGCTCGATTTCATTTACACACGCCGCATTGTTAAACGTCGGGTAAACATACATGACTTATAATTTAGAAAGGAATAGTTTAATTTAAAAATCATCCGAACAATTTTTAATTAACTTCTACAATAGCCAGTAAAGAGGAAAAGAGGAAAAGTGCACTTGCACAAACATATGTTGAGTTTAAGCTCACAAATTAAGTTTTATGATTAAATCATTTCAGGTTTAAAATGCTAATCGTTTCCGGACGCAATCAATAGGCGATCTACCTCCAGGCAAAAGCAGTGTTTCCCATTTGGCTAACAATTAGGAAACAATGCGTAAAACGCACAATGCACCTCCGTTCCGCGAGTCGAAATACAGCAGGATGCAGCGGAAAAATATTTGGAGTGCAATTCCGGTATTTGGCGAAAAATTGCTTCCCGTACCAGTGGCTGTCGGGATGGTAGAACGGATGGGTGGAGAGGGGGATAAGGGGTGGGGGATGACGGGTCGGTGCAGGGGTGGAGGACAGGAGTCAATACCCACCAGCGAGCCCTTAAATAAGTAATGAGCAAATGCACGGGCAGGGCAAACAGAATAAAAAATGAGTGGATGTATGTGGACTTACCGGCGTTGAATACGGATGAGCTGTTAAGCGAATTCCATCGGCCTCCAAATGTTTTTTCATCACAGACTCGAGCTTCTTCGGCGATGTATCGCAGGCTATCAAAAGTTCGCTGCTGTTGCTCAAGGCTTTCGGGTCATTGATCATGACGTAGACGATTGCGGCACCCTTCTCCCGCAGCTGGCGAACACTCTTTAATAGTTTATGACGGTGCTGTTGATTTTCTACGCCAATAGCGTCCAAGTCGATTTCACCGATTTGTTTGCAGATCTCCAACTCATCGTATCCGTTCTCCATGAAACTTTCCGAGTACTGTGAGAGGCCCAACGCTCGCAACCACTCACACACGATGTTGCTGACAGCCATTTTTCAGTCATTCCTTTCGGATTGTTTTGTTATTTTCTTCCCAGTACCCACTACCCGGACTGTGGGTTGGGTTCGACAATCTACACCCAGCTAGTTCAACCTTCGCTCAATTACGACGATCCGAACAAAAGAAACCTGGAGGCGAAAGACGAGAGTGAAACACGAGCCGGGCGCACGCTACTTGTCTGTCTGTCTCGTCCTTTGTTCGCCCCCAAACGTACCAACGTACTTTTTGCACTTCATCTGAAATCGCAGTGCGAGTTCCTCTACCCCGGTCCTGGAGTTCTCCGGGCGCGGAACACGCAGCAACTGCGTGCGGCTGTAATGCAACCTGCAGCCGCCAGGACTTGCACATAATGCACAGCGATTACGAAACCATACAAGATACTCCCGCCGCTCACCGCCAAGGGGTGGAGTTCCTCCGGGCGGCCGTCTAGCCCCTGCGCTGCTAATTCCCGTTTGCCGTATTTGCGAATCAAACAGCCAGTTCTTAAAATATCGATCTGAGTTAAATGCATATTACGCTCCAGACATATATTATGATTATCGGATTTCAGAACACAATCTGCAGCTTAGCGTGGTTGCCGACGGCGGTGCGACGCAAGAGGGGGATTCCCCAAGTTACAGTTGATGAGTGCATTCCTGCACTTTGAACCAACCGGAACATGTAGAAGGAAGGACTCTTCCCACCGCAGCGACTTCCTTGCAGGGGGCTCTCGGGCTCCAGCTACGACGGAAGTGCGAGAGTACGAACAACAGCCGCAGGAAGGAGGGTGCTGCAGTGGGGGTGGACGGAGACACAGCCAAGTCAACCGTGCAATCGACTATTGAGTGCAATGCGAACAAATGCGGGTGATTTTCGTTGCGAAAATTATTCCTCGCATAATTTCTGCGAGTAATTTTTATCGCTCCATGTTCTTTTTTCGCAAAGCCCATGGAGCGGATGCACCCTCATGCTACACTTCCGCTGTTAGATTATTACTCCTTGCCTGATTTACCCGGGCTGCAGTGGGTTCATCCTGACTCTTCTCCATTATGTCGAATATTTCATGGATTTTGAATTTCGCTTCCTGCCTTTTAGGTGACGATCTTTTGTGCACACATTCCACATGCGATACTTTGTCAGATTTTAATTGGCGCCACTTTGTTCAGTCGGATCGACTTCCTTTTTCAATTTCCTTTACGGAATGCGAGTTGGTCTTATTTTGCACGCTTTTGTTTGTCGCAATATTAAAATTAAACTACAGGTAAAAACGACTTTTACATTGCAACTGCAATTTTATTAATTACGAACGGCAGACAAACTATTCGCGATAAAAGTTTTGCTCAGGCAAAAAGTTGCACATCACAAAAATATCTAAATGAAACTAATGGACCTGTATCACGGGCAGTTGAGTTTTGTTATACCTAACTTTTAACTCCTTCCCCGGACATTTGTATTTTAAATTGTTCCATCAACTAAGCAAATCTCCTTCAAAAGGGATCAAGGAGGAATAATATGAAACACACTGAATTTTCTAGCCTGTTTTCAAACTTCCTACATTTGGCACAAAATTAAATTCTATTGGATTCGAAAGTATGACTTTTATATTTATAAGTAATTTTTTTGTTGTTACTCGATATTCAAATAATGTTATTTTGCAAAATAACCAACAATTAGCAATCTGATAACTTAAATCAAAGCCCTTATTCATATCGCTCTATCTCGTCAAAGTTTTCAGCTTTTGCCAAAACTCATACATTTTTGTGTATTATTATAATTAGGAACATTAAGAAATTTTACAGAATGAAATTGTAAGATGTTTACTCGGATGTGCAAATTTTTAATACTATAACACGTTATGTAAGAAGAAAACAAAACATTATTATGTTCATCAAATTTACAGAAAATATGTTACAGACATTAGAAGTTTACCTATAAGTCGGTTGTAGTTTTCTAAAAGTTATCGTCAAAATGTATTCATAAAATCCGTTTGTTCACCTCAAGCACAATACTTAGTAGTTAATTGAGTTGAATATTTATTAGAATTTTATTAATTGCACTCAATACTACATATAAATCACGAAAACACTAATTAATATAAATTTTAGGAGTATAATATCTGTTTGTCATAATTAAAAGAACAATAGAGACTATGTACATAGAAATGCAAAATTGGTTCAACTCACACTCAATGTTTTTAAATAAAATTTTAAATCAAAACTATGAATTTTTCTACGAAGAGCAAACAATTGAGAATTCAGTAAATTGGAAAAAATTCTTCTCTGTAAAAATTCCTCAAGATTTATATTTCTTTCAAGGCATTCACAAATATGTATGTATGTATGTACGTGCACTACCCAACAATAGAGGACGAAAGCTAAGAATTTGCTCTACCAGCGAAGACATCGGTCAAGAAGAAATTCCATGTCAACAAATCTGTGCTCAGGGGTAATGAGCACTTCCTGCAGTAGAATGCTATTGTAGATTTATAGATATACCTACATATGTAGTTTGGTTGGTAAATGCTTGCAATTTTTCCTTTTTGCCACCCCTAAAAGAACAAAGTTTTCTTAATAATGAAGTCGATATATTCTTCACACAATTAGACAGTATAATACGCATACGTTTCAATTTATAAATTACATGTAGTAAATGTATTCATGTCCATTTTAATAATATATGTCCTTTAATTTTAATATTATTCAGTTTCTTTGAAAAGAAGTACATTCTACCCTCCAAAATCCTTTTCCATTCACTCTATCTATAGTATATCTTAGAAAACAGTCTTCTTTACAAACCCAAAATGTTTTCACATTGTTTTATCACGGATTTTGCTAGGCCTGTTTTCGAAAATATAATTCCTATATCTGTGAACCATTCGCTTTTATATTTGGTGAATAAACTTTGCTACAAGTATCTCTCATGCATCAACAAAGGGTATTGTTTTACAGGCACTCTTAAGTTTTAAATAAATCCTTGTGCAAGCAAGTGTGCACCGCTTTTACGAATTCTTAGTGCTCCAGTTATTCTACGTGGTGTTTAACAGAAGTTTTTGAGTAGGTACGCTCTAAACAAAACCCCTCTGTATTTCTTTTGGATAAAATGGCCTAAATTTAGCCCATATATTGTAACATGCTACTTTAAACGAGCGAGAAATGAATTAAAATTGTTGTCCTAATTTACAATTTCAAGTGACAACTTTGGTATAAAAAAGCACATAACTGAGCAATATTTAGTTCCATTTATATAAAATTGTATCTATAGGTTTTCGTTTAAATTATCTCGAAATCAAAAAGCACTCTTGTTTTTGTTTTTGTTTATAAGTGTGGAATGAGAACATCATATTTGTTTTTGTAGTGGTTTAGCTTACTCACGTTCTTCTAATAATAAATATAACAATCTAAAAGATAAAAAACTTTATTGTAACCAATAGACTGACCAATTGTACTTTTTCTTAAAAAAACCTTGAAACGTATTGTTTATAAATAAAACTCTCAGAGTTATGATAACTAAATAATTCATAGAACTAAATCAATGAAAAACGAATCCAACTGTGATTATGTTTATAAAAAATGTATATGGGCTGGGCACCATGTTTTCCATAATCTAAAAAGATCGTGGATTAAAGAAAATTCAGCCACTTGTTTAATTTAAGATTTTCCACGTAGAAAAGCAAAGGTGATAAGTGTCCGAACTAATTTACGAGAACAAAATTAAAACCATTTAAAACCCTTATAATATGACAAGTCCCTTATCTTACCTTGACAGGTGATTATCATTTTGATCCATAATTAAAATCATATCGAAAATTAATACGAGGGCACTGTTTTGTTAAAGTCATTGTGCTTCTATGGAGGTCAGTACTGATATCGAAAAAACTTAAAGTGAAATTGCGTATGATTTAACTCTCAAGGTGTGTCTTTTTGATATATTTTGGTACCAATGCTTCGTTTAAATACAATACCAAAAAACGTGTAAATTTCATATGAGTACAAATAGTGTTTTAAAAGGGAACCCTAAAATTTGAAAGCTAAGGCATAAAATCGTTCGTTTTCATTTAAATTAGGTACATTACCTTCTTAAACAAATTAAGTACCTACGTTTTCAGCCTTCAGTTATTGTAGACATACATATACATATGTAAATTTGCATGAAAATTTATTTGAAATGAATATAGAGTAGTCTAGTCCATTAGTACTATGATGGTCTTCCTCTGTCTTGTACTTAAATATATGTATACTGAATATAAAATTCTTTGAAAGGTCCATTAGGACGATGAATTTTCTTTCTTTGCAATGGTGCTTTTAAATCGCAAGATGATTTGCTCCCTTGTTCCGTAACAAAAGCAAGTTGATGTAATACATGAGCTGCAGTCTACAATGAATCAAAAAAATCCTTGGAGTTCTTTTGATTTTATGCGAAAAACATTTATATTTAAAATTGTTGTTGTCAAATATAATACTAAAGATTTTTTTAATAGTTTCGTGGATTTAAGGCTAGTCACCATGTTTACAATTTATTTAATGCAATTAAAATACAGGATCACGAATTTTTAACATTTTGGAGTAACTGATTTTCATATTTTCAAATTCAATGAATTTAATTATAGTTAATAAGTTCATTGGTTGACACATTTTAGTTATTGAACCTGCTCTTAAATATATAAAGTAAGAATATTGAGTTGTAAATGAGTAGATAATGCCGACTAATGTTGCAGGGTTTAAAGAGCTTATCCCTACTAATATATAAATGCGAAAGTAACTCTGTCTGTCTGTCTGTGGCACTTTCACGCCTAAACCTCTGGACCGATTTTGATGAAATTTGGTGCAACGATAGAGTAGAACTAGGAGAAGGACATAGGCTACCTTTTGTCTGTCTGTCTGCTACGCTTTCACGTCTATTCACGTCTAAACCATTTAACCGATTTTGATGAAATTTGGTACAGTGATAGATTAGACCATAGAGAAGGTCATAGACTACTTTTTTTTACTTTCGAATATTAACAACAATGGGAAGTGTTAAAAACAATAAAAATGACGAGTCATACAGTGTAAACGCATTCATATCTCTCCTTTGATCAGAGATTTAAAAAACTTATCTAGCACGGGTGAGACCGGGTAATCCAACTAATATTATATAAAATTTTCCGAATTTTAATTATGTACTAGGAACCATTGTCCTTTTCTATATACCCAGATATGACTAACAATAAGTGATAACTTATAAATTGTTTCCTATGTAGGTATACATAAAATTAAAGGTTCCTGCAAATGACTACTTACGATGAAATGAGTTAAGAATTAGTAGATTGCCCATAAATCCGTGAAACGTCGAAACTTTCTTGGCAGAATCGAGCCTATCAAGTGAAAGCCACTTTGATTCCCATGAAGAGTTATTTCTGCTAAAGTTTCATACGCTTCAACCTGTTGCTGGGGCCCATTAACAACTGTCCGCAGAAGCCATTTATTTTTGGAGTTGCCGGGCGGAACTGCCGGCGGCCCCATTCGGCAGCCGAGCAGCGCTAAAACAGACGATAAAACTGTTAACTTAGGAAAATGTCCAACGTGTTGATCGCAGAGGAGCAGGCCTCCGAACGGAGCCACAATATTGCGATGTCATTAGGCAAATTGTTGGCTCGACGCCTTCGTGTTTATGCCCGTCGTCCATGGTCATGTAAATGCGAAGAGGCGACATGGGCCTCCGCTGACCAGTGGCACTATTGAGCATATGAGCGGGTGCGACCACGTAATTCCCAGAGACAGTTTTTCCCGAGTTGGACATTAAAGCCACTGCCACAGCCTGCTAAAGGGGAGTTGCTTCTTTCTGATCGCTCGTTACTTATTAAAGAATTTTGAAGAATGACCGGCAGTAACCAACCCGTCCCATTAATAATTCAGCGCTAAGGGCGAGCGCCGACATAATCCGTCTATATCCAGCCCATATCCAGCCCATCAAGCGGCCAAAGAGATGCATAAGTCTCAATTGTCGAGCGAGCACAGGCGGGGATTTATTGCATCGTCCTGGAGGGTCCTGACGTGAGAACCCTTCGTCGAGCCTATAGACAAATCTGAGCTGCCTACCGTAAATATGTATCTTGAAATAAACCAAGTTAGGGCCCGCGTACCTCCATGAGACATCCAGGGCCGAATTGGCGAAAAGGACGAAAAACCGGGAAAACTACAAATTCCACCTATGTAGCTGCCGGAGCATCTGAAATATGGCAAATAAGATGGCAGTGTCTTGCCGGCACTCTGCTCATGTGTTATTCATTGGGGCAATCAATTTGATTTAATGCCGTATAAGCTACTTACGCCAGAGTGATGCTCGACTATCATTTCTCACGGGTAGCGGCATGCACTTGGCACGCTCAGATAAGGCTGCATCTCTATAAACCGACAGTCAAGTGACATATTTTATACAAAGTGGAGGTCTCAGATTCCCATGATTGCTGCATCGCATCCTCTGCCCCGTCCTCCAGCACTAAGGAGCAGAGCTATTGCGAAAAGACGCAAGTAAGACTTTAGCCTTAAATGTTGAAGGCAGTTCTTCCAGAAAGCGATTTATTTATGTTGTGATCCTTGCGTGCGGGGAGAAATGGGTTCCAGCACCTCCCGCAGGAACGTTACTTGCCTTCGGGTGCATTCTGCTGGTGTCAAGACGACCGACAACTCATGTTTTTTGCAGAGTCAGTTAAACTGGTAAAACATTTTTAAGTGAGAAAGTGAAGTAGATATGCAAAGTTGATAAAAGTTATGGAGTATCATTTTGTTGAAATAACAAGTACGAGTAGACTCACATTATTGTATCTAATCTTCTATTTATATAGTCAAATCAAATTAACACTCAGTTAGAATTTTTTCTACTTGCAATTTTTTTTAATTTACATTGTGGCTTCTTTGTATCTTTGAGCTGTACATATGTATGTTAACATATGAAGGTATGTATGTATATCTATATGTATAGACAGAAATTCGTATGTAGGTACATACCTATGCAAGCCTTATTAACGTTTTCCAGGAGTTACAAAATAATTTGATGAAATTAGTAGCCCATTTGTAATTCACTAAGCTAAATTGTGATGTAAAGACTAAGCCCAGTAAGGGTATTCACGCTTTGGTGCAAATAGGCCTTGCACCCTTGCATCCGGTGTATCGTAGCATAAATGTGCAATGAAGAAATGCAATCTACAATACCTTTGCAAATTTGCAATACCCTAGACTCTTGCAAACAGGCCTTGCAATATTGCAAGATTGCATAGAGAAATCAGCTGTGTGTCAAAGAAATTTGAATTAGTTCATTTTTAGTTGCTATAAACGAAAAACGAAATTAACAAAAAGATGGAAAACAAGAAAATAACCCGCGGTATTTTTATTTCTGTACTTAAATTTTTTGAGTTTTCGGACAGCTGATTTTTTGACATAAGTTCTATTTTGCAATGCAATCAAGATTGGGTGCGTCCACTCTCCATTGCAAAGAATCGTAGGAGAAGTGTACGTAGCACAAAGTTGCATCAAAGCGTGAATACCCATAGTAAGTTTCGCTGAAACAAATTGCATTGTATTTTATTTTTAGATAGTATAAAGTCACAAGTTAAGCCATACGCCACATATTTATGCAGCCAGGCAGGATTATTAAATTTCCCAAACCTCCGATGGGGATATAAGGTAACCTAGTTGTTAATTCAGGATTCGTCCTACAAAACTTCGAAATTTGTATTGAAATACATTTAGCTTTTGAGTATAATGAGCAAACAAACAGATAAGATTTCTGAAAATTACTGAGGGTTGTAATGTATCCCACTTGTCGGAGCACATTTAAATTTTTCAAAATAATACCTGGTATGATTAAAGCAATGTTTTATCTGCAAAATATATTCATATATCGCAATTTATATTGGCTCGTGACCTTAAGAGTCCAGATTAAGGTAGGTAATGTAGGAATTATAAAATCTTTTGTAATTATTGCAATTCTTTCTCTGTATACTAATTTCCAACAAGTAGATACCTACCTACCAAAACTGATTTTTAATAAAAATTACTAAAAGTTTATTGAAATTATTTAGCTAAAGCTAGATAAAACGCATCTAATTACAAAAAGTTTTTGTAATTTCTACTGACAAATTTTTATTCTCAATGAAACAATTATTAGAATATGAGACATTAAAATTTCACCGAAAATTAGGTTTAGTAAAAACGCAAATGAAATGGCGAGAGAAGCGTAACCATATTTTCAGCTTATTCGACAATTTAAAATATTTCCAAAAAAAACAGCACTCTAATAAGATGTGTACAAAGAATATTGGAAAAAAAATCCCCGGTTCTGCTGTACCGCAGCATCCCACTTTCTAGATAATCCGCTTTTCCTCGAAGTTTTACCATCTTTTTCGAAGATTAGGGCAATTTCGAGCATCTCACGTTCGAAGATTTTGAAAATCGCCGGCTCTGTTGCATAGCAACCGAGTCAATACCACCCCCCGGACGTTTGGTGGCGCACAAAAAGGACGAGACGAAGCTCCACAAGCTCAAGCACCTTACCATCATCGAAGGACTCAGGGAAAATGTTTATCGTAGATTTTCCCATTTCCGCACCGCGATTAGGAAGTAAAAGAAAATCAAATTGGCACCCCGACGCCTCCGCCACTATCATTAAATTACTAAATCACTTCCTCAGAAAATGGGGGACGGGATAGAGGGACGGGAACTGCACTTTCTCACTGATTTCGCACAGAACGCGATCCGTCAATTAATTCACACTTTACGCGTTTTTAAAGCGCCCCCACTTGAAATGGAGTCACCAACAGCCGGAAGAGGGGCGAAAATTACGCGCCGCTCGAAAGCCGGAAGTTGCACGCCACCGCGGATAAAAGCGGAACCGCGCGGCACACCGCAGATAAACAAACCGCCCGCGAAATGCGCCCAGATCAGCCGCGGTCGCGATAAAGTCGCCTTCCGTCGATATCCCTTCGCCAGGACTGACATAAATCAAACTTGGGGACAAGTTGATTGCAGAGTGCAGTTAAAAGCCTGAAAGCAGTGTATCTGGCTAAAACAAAAAACGAGACACCCCCACACACTCGCAGACTGGCATGTCATTACAACAAATAAGCAAGCAAATAACCACACCGCTAGCACCCCAGGGAAGACGGGAAGACGGGAAGAACGGGAAGAACGGGAAGACTAAGACTTGGCCGGGCCGATGGGGGCGGTGAAGGTATGTAAGCCACGGAAGGGCGCTGCTTCCACCCCCACAAGTCGCCGGGCTTTTTGTTTTAGCCCTGTCGCCCTTTTTGTTTTAGTGACAGACACACATCATTTGACGGTGGCCGTGTGGTCGTGTCGTGGCATATTAGAAGCCTCCCATAAAATCCCGGCCCCCCGCCAGAAAAGCCCGGCTTCTGTGTATGAACCCGGCTGCATCCTGTGCCCCGGTGCATTCGTCGAGATGGAAAGAGTTGCCAGGCTTAGATGATATGCTGTCGTCATCATCTCGCCGTCAACGTTGCGGCTCCAGCTCCAGCTCACGGAGGAGGCTGGAGGACAAAAATTTGCACTCGTGTGCGCCCGGATCCTGCACGGGATTTCAAGGAAATCCACATGCACCACAATGCACCCATATGCACATATACATGGAGTGCAACAAAGAACTCGTTGACGAGGAAAAAGTAGATCATTCGATTGCGTGGACGAGCATGACATTTCCAACGGGCTGAGTCCACCTGCGAAGCAACTGGGACTTCCTTCTAACACGCACTTATCACGTGTCCTTAAGATGCAAAAAGATTCGCTGCACCGAGGCGGCCTAGAACTGCATATCCTGCCCAGAGAGCTGGAAACAGGAGCAATTTCACTCAGGAGTTTAATAGTTCGCTTCATGTTCTCAATAGAGGAAGTCTGCGGACGATTAACCACGGACAGATTAAAACGATAACGAGTATAGCCTCTGAAGCACCCAGAAATAGGTCAGGCACTCCCCTTCACTTTTCGATTTAAGTCAAACGGCAAATATGTAAATGTCCCTATTAACTTATTACGGAACAGGCTTTTCAAGAGAATTTCAAACTCTAAAAAAAACTTGATGGACGACTCTTAGAAATTTTCGAAGTCGCAGCGAATATCTAACAGATGAAAAAAATTATAAACATACATAAATCGTAGCAGTTTACCTTAACAAGCCCAACTGTGCGTGATTTATTTGAAAAGTACCCATCATACAGTATTTTCTTTAAGGTGGGTCCACACTAAGCCACCGAAAGCGAACATATGTGTTCGAGGACAAGTTTTCGCTTAATGTGTACGCGTTTCAAACGCGAACGAATCTGTTCTATACCCTGTGCTCTTGTTCCGTGCTGCTGCCAAATGTGGAAGCAAGAACGAACAAGTTGTGAACGAACATAAATTTCTACGAAAAGCAGTGCGGACGCCTCACGAATCTTTAGCGAAGGTAATTAAAAAACCCTAAACAAACAAAGAAGAAAACCCTAAAGTCCTAAACAAACAAACAAGTTTGCCGAGTGTGTACGTCAAGGAAATTAGAACGAATGTGTGCTATACCCTGTGCTTGAGTTTCATTTCGATTGTGAAATTATAGCGACTCCAGCATATGAATTTTTGTCAGTTTTGCTCAATATATCGGACAATGAAGTTATAGTTGCAATTACTGAGCCTTTACTTATATGCATACTGTGATTCATTAATAAATCAAAAAAAAAAAAAGGCTGTTTTGATATCATGTAGGAAACGCTGTACCAATCGATTCCTTGGACATGTACGAGTTAAATGAGGATTCAAATTCAAAATTTACCGAAGTTTGTATAGAAAATTGGTAGAAAACACGAAATATTCGCCATATTTTATATACATTCGCTCAGATTTTCCAACTTGAATGGAAAACATGCAAATGCAAGCACACCTGATTGAAGCCTTCTCAAAAGGCGTCCACACTTAAAAAATTTCGCTTGCGTTTGCTTGCATATCTACGAACGCCGGTGCAGCACGCGTGATTATGAAAGCAAACATAGCGAACGCGCATGTTTTTTTATGTTTCTTCAGCGTACACACTAGAAAACTTGGATTGCAAACATGTGTACTCATGCGTTCGCTTTCGGTGGCTCAGTGTGGACCCACCTTTAGGTGAGAATCCGTTTCGAATCGAATCGAACAAAAAAAATCCGATTTTCCTCAGTAGTCAGGAAAAATAATATACAGTGGCATGTAACACCTCAAATAATCCGGACCGAGCCAGATCATAATTAATTATTTTGCAAATCTTTTCAAACAAATAGGTTCAAATAGGCATTCTGCATTAGGGTTTTAAGAAATTTTTTATTTCGCTGCATAAACTGGGCATCCTGTAACAGATAAGTTGAGATATATCCTATGTGACTCTACAAAATAACTGAATTAAAACGTTTAAACTTGGCGCAAAATTCGCCAATAATTTAGCTTTAGTAGGTGTACACGTGTGCTTAGTTTTTGCCAAGAAAATCGTCAAAACGATGTATGTATGTATGTGTCCGTCGTCCGATGACTTTGCATTTTGATAATACACATCATATCCTCTTATGCATTTTACACTTTTCTCCGTTCTGCCTTTTAATCGTGCAGTCAATTCATCTCATCCTTATATCGAGTATCGACTGCACATGAAAGTTCAGGTAAAGCAAAAAATCGACACTCGAAATCTTTTGTTCACATTCTCAAAGTTCTTTCTACAAATCCTTCCAAGAGTCCTTTAGTTCTATAGAATTTTGAATAAAAAGTCTTTCACATTCTCGTTTAAGAATTTCAATCAGTTACATGATAATATTGTTTCATGAAGAAATAGAAATTAATGATTCAAATTTGTATATTTTTATTTGACGAATTCCGTCTTAACTTTTACAATGTAAGATGTTTTCATTATTATTTTCAATCAATTTTCAGTCTAAATAAGAATATGTTATTACATTTTTGAAAAATTAATTATTTTTGATTTTGATGCATATAATTTCACATTAATTGCATTTGAATGTGAATTAGTTGGTCTTAAAGTTATTTGATTTATTAAAGACACATGTGTTCTACTAATTTAGGAAAAGGTTAAAAAACTGAATTTAGTTTAACGAAATCCAAGAGGAGTCCAGAAAATCGTCACCTTTTTCACGTAGTACAAAGCCAATAAATTGCTGGAAGCAGGGAAGAGCAATTAAAATAGCTCGCACAGGGATTTTTTAAAAGCCAACCCCAGAAGTGGGGAATTTTTGGAAAAAAAATAAATAAACAAATAAAACGAAAAAAAGCATAAAATTGCGACTCTTGCAGAGGATGTGGTGCGCAGCGGGAATTGTTTGTTGACAAAGCCGAAGTCCCGCGGAAGACTGAAAGTAGCATGAATCTTATTAGAGTACGTTGCACCGCAGACATTTTAGGCTGATTCTTTTGTTTCCGCGCCTGACGTGCAGAAAAAGACGGACAATACAGGAGACGCGGCACGTCCTTTAAAAGGTTTCCCAAAAGTAATGACATGGGCAAACTGCAGCGATTTAATGTCGTTCAACCCGCGCGCAAGTGCTCCCCGTCGGCCCTAAGCCCCTTGTGCCCCCCGGAGCGCTACTTCGCGTATTCTTGCTTAAGCCATAAGGAAAGGAAGTCTTTTTCCAGCCGTTCACCGGTGTTTTCAGTTTCTTTTTATTTCGCATTTAATTATTGCATCATGTGCACCGGGGAGCAACAACAAATCGCGCGCCGCTACTTCGTGTTTGGCGCGAAAAAGGAGGGACAAGTGGTGAAAGGCTTTCTCTCTACTTAGTGAAATTAATACACGAAAAAGCGAAGAGCACGAAAGTGAGGATTATGATGGCCGAGGCGAAACTAAATTCGCTGTGCATGCATTATTTAAGGCGCAGGGACAAAGAGCGCCTCTGGCTCCCGAGTCCCGGCCCGCCACTTTTTTTTTTCGTCCTCTTGACTTCAACTCAAGCCCTGCATTTCGTAGGCGGGGCCGGTAATTTGTGCACTGAAAATGAAAATTTTTCGACACAAGACCCTTTTGCCCGACTTGAAT
This sequence comes from Machimus atricapillus, assembly GCA_933228815.1. Taxonomy (NCBI): domain Eukaryota; kingdom Metazoa; phylum Arthropoda; class Insecta; order Diptera; family Asilidae; genus Machimus; species Machimus atricapillus. The sequence continues at coordinate 12,241,858 of OW121788.1, forward strand.
TGAAATTTCCAGCTGAGGGACCCGGCGGCGGGTAATGCATATGGATCCGCACTTTACGGATTTCGGCTTTATTAATGCATGCCCAAGCAAAACGAGCAGCTGAAGGACGCAGGGGCAAGACAACAAGAAGGTGGCAACCATTGTCAAGGACTGAGCAGAGTAATATAACCAACAAGATAACTAGTTTTAATCTTTTGTACTATAACTGGGGAAACTATGTAGCTTTTAACCGCTTCTCGTTTGTCACAAATAGCGAAGATGCTAAACTTTCCTGGCATGTTAAAGCGTAAAGCCATAGGAATAATTTAAGTTTATCATTCATTCAAAAATTCCAACAATTAGTTGTTCTATAGCCATTTAAAGTAAGACAGAATCTTCATTTCTTATACGAATACCTAAGGAAGTGATGCTTAGGTTTTTACTTTCACGATTTTCTCGAACAACTTTTTCCACTTCGGTGAAGTTAAATATCTCGAAAATTTTTCAAGCGATTTAGTTTTAATTCTACGCACATGGTATTAACAACCAACAAAATCTTCGATGGAACGAGGGTTTTTTCATTCAATTACAAATTTTTGCATAGCTAAACAAATATTTTACTTCATTATGCTATAATTTGTTTAGACAATTTGTTTAATTTTCTCGGCTACTTTACCTCATTATTTCAGACACATTTTTCGCAATATAGGTACTATTAGCCAAAAAAAATTTTTTTCTTATTTCTTTATTATATTATTATTATGAAATTTATGAGTTACATATCATCATTGGGCCAATGATGAATTAGCGCCATACTTGGAATATAAAACCGTCCAATTAAATTATGATAAGTGTTATCAGTATTGTAGGATCTGAACGCGGCCTCACACAAGTTATTTTAAATGTTGGCAGACCTGCTAATCTAAAACGTCAATAGCAGGATATGGCCCGTCACCCTTCTTTCCGATTTGAACTCTGGAGCGGGTCACTTCACACTCGAGCTCTCTCTCCTTTTATTTTTTGTAGTTTAATTTATAATATAATTGTTATCATAGATAAAACCATCTTTTACTCACAAACTTAACAACTGGCGACGAGGATGGGATCATGGAGGAGCTCATGAGGAATTTCGGGACTATGCTAACTCAGCAGCAAAAACTCATCGAAGCAGTCGTCTCCACCCAGGAACGAATGCTAAAGGATGCAGCAAGTGGCAAACCAGCCATCTTGAATCATGTGCCGGTCTTCGCGCAGTTTGATAAATCAAAGCATTCATGGGACACGTTTAAGATCCAGCTCGATCAACATTTTAGAGCGTATAACGTTACCCAGCCGGAAGACAAAAAAGCGTTTTTTCTGTCATGGGTGGGCCACGAATTATGTGAGCTACTGCAGAAACTGTTCGATGGAAAAACATTAAACGAGCAAACGTACGACTCGATGACGTCTAAACTATCGGAGCATTTTAAAGAGAGCACCCACATATTGGCCTCGAGATATCAATTCTTTCAAAGTAAACTCCAGGAAGGTCAGAAATACTCAGATTGGGTTGCAGAATTGCGGGGCATTGCGAGGAGCTGTAACTTCAAGTGTAACCAGCCAGGTTGCAATAGTTCTTTCGTCGACGATTTAATACGAGATGTGCTAATATTAAACACACCTCACGAGCAGGTGCGTGCAGCAGGGCTTCAAAAAGCCAACCCATCTTTACACGATGTGCAAACAATAGCCGCAACATTCGAAACAACGAAAGTAGCAGTACGCACCATAACGGGAGTTACCGATACTCCTCCAGTTCAAGTTCAGCAGCTTAAGAGTAAGCCCAGCTCTAAAAAAGTAGACGGAAGTGGTCCTCGTGGTAAAAGTGCAATACAAAATGGGTCGTGCCCTCAGTATTTGAAACGTGCTCCTCACAGAAATAAAAAGGCAACTTCGGAGTCAGAAGCAAAGTGCCAAGGTTGCGGGAAAATTCATGCTCGAAAAGATTGCTGGTATAAAAAAGCCAAATGCAGGAGTTGCGGTAAAATTGGGCATATTGCTCGGGTGTGTAGGTCGGAAAGCAGCGAAAAGGTGCAGTGGGTGGAATCCGTATTCACCATGGAGGACGGTAATACTCAAAGCACGATACGGCGTATCGGAAATAAGTACTTCTTATCCCTTAAAGTAAACAGTAACTTCTTGGATTTCCAAATAGATACAGGGGCTACCTGTTCTATGATAGGACTATCGGGCTACAATGCAATCGGAAGACCAACGTGCAAATCAACTTCGAGGGACCTAAGAGGCTATGGAAATCATCAGGTTCCTGTTAAAGGAGTCCTTACAGTTCGTGTGGATTGGAGGGCGCAACAGCTAAATCTGCCATTGCTGGTCACGAATTCTAAGTCGGGAGGTAACATTCTAGGGATGGACTGGTTCGATAAGCTTGGTTATCAGATTCATCATAATGTTAACCAGGTAGGTGATTGTTCCCTGCAGAGAAGTGATCACAATATTAAAAAACTTGTTGATAAAATATTGAGTGCGCATAAAAATGTTTTTGAGGGTAAATTAGGATGTTGCAATAGTTTGCAAGCAAAGCTATATTTAAAGCCAAACGCGCAACCAAAATTTTTTAAGCCGCGCCCAATTCCGTTCGCGCAAATGGACTCGGTTAAAAGGGAAATTGAAAGACTAGTCAGTGAGAACATTTTAAAGCCAGTAAATTTTAGTCAATGGGCCGCGCCCATAGTTGTTGTTAATAAGCCCAACGGAAAAGTGCGAATATGTGGCGATTTCAAAGTTACAGTAAATAGTCAAATAGAGACTGATCGTTACCCTCTTCCGCGTATAGAGGAGCTAACCAATAAGCTGAAAGGTGGACAATATTTCTCTAAATTAGATTTGACTGACGCGTATTTCCAAATCGAACTAGATGACGAATCAAAGAAGTTGTTGGTAATCAATACACCGTTCGGTCTATTCGAGTATCAAAGAATGCCTTTTGGAGTTTCTTCCGCACCTGGTATATTTCAGCGCTTAATGGAGCAAGTTACGTCGGGAATTGAAAATACGGCTGTTTACCTTGATGATATAATTATTGCAAGCTCAACTAAAGAGGAGCACTTACAGAATGTAGAGGAGGTTTTGAAGCAGTTGAACCAAAGTGGGTTACGATGTAATCTAAAAAAGAGCAAATTTTTTGAGAACCAAGTAGAATATCTGGGCCATATAATTTCTTCGAACGGAATTAAGCCAACTGCCTCAAAGGTCAAAGCTATCGAACAAATGCCGCATCCAAAAAATCTAAAGGAAACTCAGGCATTTCTTGGAAAAGTTAATTATTACAGTAAGTTCCTTCAAAACTTTTCAGTTCTATGTAAGCCGCTAAATGATTTACGGAAAAAAGGAGTCAAATTTTCATGGAACAAAGACTGTGAAAAGAGTTTCCAATCTTTAAAACAAGAAATTGTCAAAGCAACTTACTTAGTCCATTTTCGAGAGGATTATCCGCTACTATTGGCAACTGATGCATCACCATATGGGATTAGTGCCGTGCTACTGCATAGATATCCGGATAATACTGAACGTCCAATCGCCCATGCATCGAAAACCCTTACAAAAGCACAAATTAACTATAGCCAGCTTGAGAAGGAAGCTCTTGCTATTATCTTTGCAGTGAGAAAATTTCACCAGTTTGTATATGGGAGGAGTTTTGAGCTGATCACTGACCATAAGCCCTTAGTTTCGATTTTTCATCCTCATCGTCAGTTACCAGTCCAGACAGCACAAAGGCTGCAAAGGTGGGCTATTGTACTCATGGCATACAACTATACTATCAAATATAAACCTACGGCTAAACATGGAAATGCCGACGGTCTATCTAGACTGCCACATGGTCCAGATGCGGAATTTGATGAACGCGAAAAGGATGGATCTGAGGTTGTGTGCTTACTCGATGAGGACCTTGGAAATCTACCCATTCTTTATACTGAAATATCGAAGGCTACGCGGGAAGACAAGGTACTAAAATCTATTTTAACATTTGTGCAAGCAGGTTGGCCTGATGAGGGAGCAAAGCTGACGGGAGAATTAAGTAAATATTTTAGGCGGAGATTAGCAATTTCCACACATAAAGGAGTGCTCATGTTGCAATCGGAGTATAACAGAGTTATAATTCCAACGAGATTTAGGCAGCGGATCCTGAAAATGTTGCACGAAGGTCATTGGGGTGTCGTAAGGATGAAGCAGCTTGCGAGACGTTATTGTTGGTGGCCTGGAGTGGATAAGGACATAGAGCAACTAGTGGCAAGTTGCAAGTTATGTCAGGAAAACAGTTCGCATCCAAAGAGAACCTTCAAAAGTTGGCCTGAACCCGACGGACCGTGGGAAAGGATTCACATCGATTTTGCAGGGCCTTTCATGGGATCAACCTATTTAGTTTGCGTCGATGCCTTCTCAAGATTCCCTTTCATTGTCAAAATGAGTTCTACTACTACAGAAGCTACCATACAGGCTTTACAAAGCATATTTGTGATAGAAGGCCTTCCAGTAGCGGTGGTCAGCGATAATGGGCCACAATTTACCAGCGTCGAATTCCACAAGTTCTGTGAATCTAATGGAATTACACATCTTACCACAGCACCTTTTCATCCAGCATCCAACGGGGAAGCAGAGAGGTTTGTACGTTCATTTAAAACTTCGCTAAGGAAAATATGCAGCGGAAATGTGGATAAAGACGACGCTTTGCGACAGTATCTGTTCACATACAGATCATCTCCTACGCCAATTAGTGGAAAATCACCAGCTGAGTTATTGCATGGTCGTCAGCCTAGAAACCGTCTTTCCTTAATAGTACCCCGGAAAGATAGAAACAGAGCGAACCGTAATACAGGCAGCAGTCCGAAGTTCCTTATAAATGATCCTGTTTATGTAAGGAATTTCTCAAGAGGTCCAAGGTGGATCCTAGGTAAAATCATTCAAACCTTAGGGTCGAAAATGTTTGTGATTAAAACCGAGCATCAGATGTTGAAGAGGCATCAAAATCAAATTCGTAACGCCTCTTCTCATTTTTTAGAAACCGAGTCTAGTCCCTATGTGTTGCCCAGCGAGGATAATACCCAGCACACACATCAATCGGGGAAGTCAACAGGTACCCCAGGAAGTTCATTGAGTCCTGAACTCAGCACGCAGGAACCGACATCAAGCTTGGAGGGCAACCAACCAGATGTAGATGGCGAGTACAATCAAGAGACACTACGTCGATCAGAACGACGCCGAAGACCTGTCGACCGTTACAACCCATCAGCGTACCTATAACAAAATAGGGTTGAAGGAGATGTAGGATCTGAACGCGGCCTCACACAAGTTATTTTAAATGTTGGCAGACCTGCTAATCTAAAACGTCAATAGCAGGATATGGCCCGTCACCCTTCTTTCCGATTTGAACTCTGGAGCGGGTCACTTCACACTCGAGCTCTCTCTCCTTTTATTTTTTGTAGTTTAATTTATAATATAATTGTTATCATAGATAAAACCATCTTTTACTCACAAACTTAACAAGTATGAAGTTTTTTATGGCAGAATAAAGGCCTTCTTTTACCTTTTTTGTAAAATGCTGGATTGAAATCGCACCCACTGAAAGCGTGCAGTCCTGGCAGAGCATTACAAACAGAATTTCCCAATTTTTCGTATAATTTGTTGACATCAATAATTCTTTGGTGGTTTCCAGTTCCAACTTCGATCCAAATTTTAGATGTACTCAACAAATTTACCATATTTCTTAACATTACAACAAGTGTATCAGTATCTGAACACCTGATTAATATATGTATTTGAATTTTGAATGATGTTACATGCATGGAAAATTATTTTTGTATCAGCCTCCTCGTGAGAAGTGCATTTTTTTTCGCTGGCTCTCCGTCTATATTCACTCCACCATTTGTAAACGTAAAAAAAAAGGTGTTAACCATACGATCGACGCATACCTCCGCCATTTTGTCTCTTTATATTTTTGCCAACATAAATATTTTGTACTTTCGAAACTGCCTAATAATTGTTTAATTAAACCTTCTTTTAAAAAGATGTTTAACAAAATAAAAATTTAGGAGCTTTATGTTTCAAGGTCCGATGTAGTTTAAATATATGTAGGTATGTATACATTACCTACATTTTGATGACATAAATAGTTTAGAATCTTCTTCATTCCGAATGGGCGGAAAAGTACTCATGATATAAAAGTGTGCAAAGCATGTTTTGAGAGTATCCAAAAAAATGAAGTTAGATAAAAAAATACCTACAATTTGCAACTTGGAAGACTTGCTGTCAGTTACACAAGTCTCCAACGTACCTACTTTAATTTCCTTTAAGAAACGTGTTTGTTTTGTTAGATACTTCTTTGATATCGTGAAAGTTCCTTATCCATGATACGTCGCTGCTCGTTAACATCAGATGCTATCAGAACCACAAAAGATCCGAAATTCCTTTAACCATCAAGTAATCTCAAATAATCGAAATATCAACAAACTCGTCAAATTCGCCTTAATTTAGCAAATTGGTTCAAAAACAATGGCCACCTTCCTTTCGTTGCTTTTTGTATCTGTATTTGTATCATTCCCGGCAGCCAATCCATTGCATGTTTTAGTGAGATACAGCGCTATATAGATTTTAGAGGTAAAGCTGAATCGAATTGTTTTGCGGATTTCATTTAACACTTACTAGTGTGAAACTATCACTTGCAGCGCTAATTATTATAACTCAAATTAATTTAATTTCAGGTCACAAACAGTTAACAAATCTAATTAGTAACTAATTACACATTAGCTGCCCCCCGCCCCGAGCTAGGCCCGCGGAATTTCCGCAATTTGCGCGTTCTAAATCATCAGCTTTTTGTTTTTCTATCCGAAGGCCGTACACCTGCATTCGTTTTTCGATCTTCATTCATGTAGCCAAAATCTCAATATTGACACATTGCGAGTCTGGGCCCCGATATTTCTATTTGCATTACAATCAGCCGCACAGGGCCGCGGGGGCTAGGGCCGCCCGCGTTTGATTGCACGACTTTGTTCGCGTATGACTAGAAATTGTCAACTATATCTGACCTGAATAGTCCACTCCCCGGCGATGTACCCGGGTTCGTGGGCGAGCGGGGACGAAATGAAATTTCGTGTTTTGCTTTATATTGCCGGTGGAGTTTGGAACAGGTGTGTTTTGGAAACATCCTTTCAACAGGATGGTTTTTGCTTAGCAAACTGAAAATAGATAGAAAAAAGGAAACAGTCCTTTCCCTTGCCCCGACCCCGCTGCGGCACCCGTGGTACATGCACCCTATACGCTGGCGTACAAGTTGACTAGATTGTTTGAAAACACCCTGTCATCACGAATCGTGTACATGTTCGCACGTTTTTCAGCGATGAATTGCGATATGCAACATGTCAACAACTTGACGGCCTCGCTGAATTTTCCATCATATTACCCGGTATTACCTGGGAAATGACAGCCTGCAGATTGCGTTGCAAAGCGCGTCTGCTTCATTGTTTTTGAGGTCGGGCCTGTTCTCTCGAAACGCTCCGATTAGCGAATTAGGCGAGTTTTCGCAACTCACGCGGTCGGAATATATCGGAAGTGTTATATTTTGCATGCATTCCACGTCCCTATCGTAGCCGCACAGAAAAAAAATTTTAAATAACAAACAGAACCTATATGCATGTACCAAAAGTCCTCACAAATGCATGAAGTGGAGTTTCCAATTTCCATATAAGCTTGGGCCAATTCTTTTTAAGAAAGAAATTCCGGAAAATGTAAAGTAGTAACAAATAATATAATAATACCTATTGCTTTGTCCACATTATTTTTATTGTTTAAGAAAGTACTACTGGTCGAAAACGTGCGAAATTGGCATTTTGCGATTATTATAATGAAAAAGAAAAAACTTCAATTGAGAACTAAAAACTTGATGAATATCCACTGAATTAAAATGGAATAACAGACAAGTACAAGTATTTTTCTCGTGACATCTGCAAAAAATATTTTTGATTTTCGGAAAAAAACATTCTTGAAATTTTGCAAATTCAAAATTCTTTGAAAAATTCTGCATTCTTTTGATGCAAAACAAACGTATTCCAAATTTTAGAAATCTTTTAATTGGTTGAAAACTGGCGGGCGAAAGTGCTCTTTGTATATGTATGTACCTACATATGAATGCTACACAATTTATAAACAATAAGATTTTTTGGTAAAACATTGTCGTTCTGCCTGGCAACTCTTTTATGAAATTCAGTCAATTACCAAAGATTTTATCTACCGACACTCTTTAAAGTATGGTTCCGACATTTTTTCCAACCTTTTTTTTTTTTGTGTCACACCATAAGATAATTCCCTGGCGGGAAATTTTTCACCTTCTGTGTGGAGCTGGTTGCCGAGCACCTCTTGAAAGATATCGCAGCACGTCTGATCTAGTTGCTAAGGCGGGACGGATGCTGTGCTGGAGCATCATCCTCATCTGGCGGAATCCTCATTAATATAGCGAAATGCAGCCCCATCAGGACGCGCACAGACGGTGGCAGTCCCAGCGCGGCATATTCGTGCATTGGCGGCTGTTTTGCAGTAATTAAGATGGTCGGAAATTGAGGCATATGTCGTTTGGAGGTTCAGGGGTTCAGCAGCCGCACCAACAGCCACATGGCATGCGCCAGATTTGTTTTATACATATATATAAATATAAATACATATTCCAATTTGACAAGTTTTTTCCATAACATAACAAGGGAAAAGTGTTGCGGCGACGGGTTAAACCTCGCCCGGAACCCCGACGACAGTGGAACTTATGCAGACATCCTTTAAAATATTGCAATACGTCCCCTCTTCCGTGAAAAGTTGGGCACATGCTGCTGCAGGTGGAGTGGGTCGTTAGTGATAAGTTGGCTTATCCGAAGACTCTGGGGCCCAGCAGACTTGTCTCTGTTTTAATGAGACGCAGACATGCTCGCATTAAAACTTTTCCTGGCGCCCGGGTCACCCGGAAAAGCCGAAACTTCTGATGGAGCTCCAAAAGCCATCGTTTGCTAGAAAAAGGAAGTACTTTCCGCTCAAGTGGCACGCATTCATCACATTTGCGACAAAGGGAGGCGCACTATGAAACCCTCCGCGACACCTTGGCTTTGTGCGACTCCAATTGCACACCCGCCCCCGCACCGTACGCATGGAACAAAAAACAATGCCAAAACGCTCTCGGAATTATTAGAAGGATAATATCTTAGTCGCTGTACTTTTCCGTTTGTAAGTTGCTAATGAAGAACTGCTCCAAGGATTTCCAGTAAACGCCGCCGTTTCGAGTAGTGCGACTCCGCTGGCGCTCGCATTGTGCGACTGCACCCCGCGCCCCTCCCACACCTAGCGCAAATGCAAGTTTGCCTTCTAATTAAAAGCAATTGAAAGCGCGCCAAGGAGCCGGGAAAACCCCCGCACCACGATATGCCCAGATCCCAGCCTATCATCTGTCGGATGAATCAGGGTCTGAGCCAGACACGTACCCGCAGGGATCCCCCTAATTCCACAGCTCCACCCCCGCCCGGCTCAAGTGCACACGGCGACACACTTCAATGTTTGTTAACAAAAGGACGACGAGGTGCCAGAACCGAGATACGTCGCAGGTGACGGTGTATGCAGACTTCTTTCAAAGGTCGACTCTTCGAGGGCTTTTTCTTGGGTAATTCTAAATTAATTCTCACACTTGTCGCGTTGTTTCACTTTTCAAAAGTGATACCGTGCAGTGCCCATACCCGGATTGTAGTGAATTTGCATTATTCGCGAACTGTCCGGGTTCGCACACTACACTAACAAAAGCTCCACTCATTCTCAGGATGGGAAGTGATTACGTTTCAGGTGTTAAAACACCTCATGCAAATCCTTGAATCAGGATGTTGATGACTGCATAAACTGCTTGCTGTGCAATGAAAACACGGTTTTTGTCGTGCCTATAGGAACTGTGTGCCTAACGAGTGTCTGTCCATTACATCGACTTCCACTCATTTCGCAAGGACACCACCAAAAATCAATAAAATCTAAAAAATTTCAGTTGATTTTTTCCACCCTCGAGTGCTGTTACCGCGGCAAGTTTTTATTTAAATCATGTTCGGCGTGAGGACTCTTAATTATCAGGCGTTGGCAGGAAAATAACCTTAAAGTCTTCGCGCCCAAAAGGCCATCAGTTGGTAGCAGAGGAAGTTAATTAACAACATCGACAGGAATGAAAATTCTTCCAAAGGGCTCTCACGCGATGAGAAACGAACGACCCATGGAAAATTAATTTGAACCGCTGAGTATGCTTTAATTGCCAAATAAACCATTCCTCAGTCCCAAAAGAATTTTTATGTAGTTTTCCATTTTTTAAGGAATTTTTTCCGCTTTAAACACACGTTGGCTAACATTTTAGAAAAATAAATAAATAAATAGCTCATTAGAGTTAGGGCAATCCTCAATTGTATTTCATTTTTGTATACAAATACATATATGTAATTGTGTTTTCATTTGTACATATCTAAGGTAATATAATCGCAAAAACGTGCAAATTTGTTATATTATGCATAACTACTTAGATATTTTCCTAGATGGAAAGCACCTTATTTTGTCTTCCGAACATATGTACCTATGTACCTTAAAAAATCTTAAAACGCTCAAACTTATAGGTAGTCTCCATCGAATCAAATATTCAAAATTGAAAAATTATTTAGTATTTCAGTATACTTTGCTTAATTTGGTGGTAGTGCCAACATTAGTCCTGCGCAAGGGGTGAATTCGAAGCATTCCTTGGCAATTTTCTTTAGACTTTGCTTCTTCCCGTAATTTTTTCTATACTTTTAATAATTCATTACGAGTTTTCTACTTCCTGCTAAAGCTTTACAATTGTAGCAATTTACACAAATTTACACTTTAAATTTCAAAAACCCACTACCCTTAACACAGGCTAGCAGGCACACGCGTGATCCTATAAGGCTTCCGCTTTTTCATTCGTCGTACGGAACCCTAAAAATAAATTTGTTCAAATCCTAATTGTTGTTATATAAGAGCAGCAATTCGTTCGGATCACTCGTTTTGGGAAAACTGCGAAAATCATTGTGACGTAGACTGCATGTATGTATAGTATACTTATGACAAAAGGGAATAGCAGGTATACTGTTATCAAACTAAGAACCTCTAACTTTGTTCGTAATAAGGAATTCCGCAGAAAGTCATAATGTTGCTATAATTTCTCTGATGAGATTTCTTAAGTTCCACTGCAATATATCGTCTTCATGCAAGTCTTAATTATTAATTAAAAAGTTTTCATCTCTACCTGCCAGCAGGTGTGGTTTATTGAAGGGAACTTGATGACTTTACTCCGCCACCGCGTGGATCGCCTCCCGGTGCACAAAATTGAATTGTGCCAAATTGCATTCGAGTATCTTTTTCAGGCGCCAACCACCTTTCAGGTAGCATCGCCAGGTGTCTGCCCAATTTTAATTCTCAAATTTCTAAGACATGCAGAAAGTCATGTATAATTTGCATCGTGTTGACACCTGGGGATTAAAAGACCCCGACCGCACTGGCGCACAAAAAGTTCACCACGATCCGAGCAAAAGCATAAAATCCGCCCTGCTCGCGTTGTGGCTGTGATTACGACGGATGCACACATCTTAGAAATAGTGCTTCCTTCACGAAAAAAGGGAGGCGACCTCATTTTCGGAAAAAAAAGTTTGTTACAAGCACAGCCCCGGCAACCGGGATGAGAGGCTCTTTTGAATTCCGACATTTTAAATTTGATGCCGCACCCCAGCCCCTCTGCGGTGCTCCGCGGCCGGGTTGTCGCCCGGCTCATCCCGCCCATGTCAACGTCCTTGGTGACACATTTCATTGTGTCACTGAGGTACGCGGGATGTCTTATCGCAATTTGTTGATCTGTTTAACAACACTCCATGTAATTTGTGACGCAATAAAATCAAATTCTTGATGTGGAAATTTCAATTTGCAGGTCCGTCCCACCCGACTGCGTGGGGGCGGAGATAAGATAAAAATGCAGGACGGAGTTTTTCGCTTCAGGTTTTTCGGTTAAGTGGTCCCCGGCTAACTCCAGAAGAGTCTGTTTAAGGTTTGCCCCAAATGAGGACTAATTAGGGCTCAGTTTGGCTCCTGGAAGGGCTCTCTAATAACTGCACTTCTTATAAAATTATTAATAAAAATTGCAGAAGCATAAATTTAAATGAGCAGCTCCGAGCAGAGCCCCATCATCCGGCTGGGGCTTCCCTGCGAACCGGGCGCTACTTTTGATGTAGTCAGGCGACACTACGGCGATGCTCCTGCCATAAATATTTTATAAAGCACCTAAGTACTCCTCCTGTACAAACAAACAAGTCCGGACGTTTACAAAATACGGATATTTTCGTCGTATGCTTGGGCTCCAGGAGGAATTTTGTTATCCTGCCTCGTCTGAATAAATAGAGCTCTTTTATTCTGGACACGGTGTCCGGAGAATGACTCCGGGAGACGTTTTGATTGGTATTTAACTAGGTGCACGAATTATTTGTTCTTTACTTAAAGCAGATCCTCCATCGGCCCCTCGACGTCAAAGGACGTCCGGTCATTTAGCAATTATAATTGAAATACTTCAATACTTCAACAGCGGTGGGCGCAGGAAACGCCTCACATTGCGTTTCTTTTACTAATTTATTCACTCCTTTTCCTCTACTTCGAGGCGACTTAATAATCAACTCCTCCGTCTATCTGCAACCGAGTCAACTTCGAGCACTTTGGCCTGAATACAAAGATTTAACGTTTATGAGGAAACGTGACGTGCTTTCTCGAGCAGCAATCGGAATTTTTATTTAATTTTGCAAAAAGTAAAAGTTTTTGAGGTCGTCCACAGGACTGAAATTTAAAAGCACTCAATCCACAGTGGTCTAGTTATATTGTGTAACATGATTGCATATTTGCATTTTTATTTTTAAATTTATCAGTTATCAGCAATGAAAACATCTTCGAAATAAAACTATAAAGTAAATGAAGTAAAATTAAGCAGTACTGAGGATCATGGAGTAATAAAATTATTTAATATTAGTTGTAAACCCGGTTTTACCCAATGTATCAGAAGAACTATTTAGTTAAAAGACTTTCCAAATACTGGAACTTTTTACTTCTGCACTTATACATACTTTAGGAGTGTCAGGACGTACAATAACAATTTTAAATAAAAATACAACGTTTTAGATTTGACTTGCAACTATTCTCTGGAAATTTTAAATCAAATTACACTTCACTACAATAAAAATTGCTGTATTGCGTTCCACTTCTATCCTGTCATATAAACTTTCGTTTATGTAAACAAATGATCTCACTGATATTAAATTGAATTTTAAATCAACTGCGAAAATGTAATAAAATGATTTATAGACCCTGATCAAAATTTCCATCAAATTTAAATAAACTTACCTCATCCCGATGGTGTTCGGAATCATACCATTCTTCGGTTGCAATTTTATTGGCAAGCTGTTGGAGTGGCGTGCACCAATTCACCTCATAAAGTCAATTGGTTAACCGGCAGAAGCGTGGTATTATGCACTTATGTGAACCATCCAAAATGATAAAGTAGATAATGAGATGATTACTGCAATCATATGCTATCAAAACCAACAAACTTCTCGCACAGATTCGCGACGAAGAGGGAATTCCATAAATCAGCAGATTTTCAGCTTGTGGTGCAATTGACTTTAATGTCGTATTTATAGCGCAACTGTTTATTTTTTTAATATTGCAATATTTTTTTAAATGTAAATATGTGATATTTACAGGAATAATTACTATGCGATTATTTATTGTCATTCAAGTAATTAATTAAAACAACTTTTAATTATGGTACTGCGATAAATAAAAATATGTGGCAACCACTATTAAAGTACCTATCACTAAATAAACCGTGAGAACATATTTCATTAAATTTATTCTCACCCAAAAACATTTGCTTGAGAAAGATACAAATGTTTTATAAATAACACGGAATCATTCTAAAGAAAAATCCAAGATGAAAACGAAGGAAAACCTTAGCAAAAAAATTCAATTCAAGAATCTTTGAAGCTTCGTCGCCTTGCAGCGAAAATGACATCAATTTATTTTGAATAAAGACCTTATGGAATAGCAGGCCCAAAGCTTGTTGGCATGTCTAAAACAATTTTCCACATCATAAGCCTTTAAATGGTTATAAATTGCATATTTATTACATAAAGCACTATGTCATGTCACAGAACTTAAGTTCCTCTCATATCTTTCTTGATATAACGATCTCAAATTTGATAAGTTTAAAGGTAATGGTTTTGAAATGCTTACGAAAACGCTGCCTATTTACTTGTGAAAACTCCCTTTTAGCTCCGAGGATCGATTCTAATTAATTTCAAAAGAGTCTTGCTCTGGTAATTTGCCGACTGCTTTGATTGAAAATTAACTAAATTGAAGAACATTTCAGATTAAACATGAACCATTCCGTAAATTACTTCACTTCAAGTAAAATCATTCATTAATTCAAATAATTGGAAATTGCTCATACATCCAAGGCCAAGAGAATTGTTCAATCATCGTATTGGACGCAGGCAATCAGCCTTTGGATTGGCAGAAATGAATAAATAAATGATGGTAATGATTGAAGATTGGAGATTTCATGCTAAATTGATCTACCTTATCTTTTAGTATCTATCTGAAGAAACCGTTCTGACTTTTATTTTTTAGTTTTAAATTTAGCTTTTTATAACAAAAAAAATTGATAGCTTATTTTAAGACTTTTGTATGTAATGTATCATTTACTGATGGATATTATAATCATTAAAAAAACTGTGAGCATTTTCATTGAAGTCCACAAATTGTTTCTTCTTAAAAATTACGAAAACTCTGTACCTTTTACCAAAGAGCAAAGTGCAAAGCCCTAAATAAAAGAATGAAATCGCAGACGTTTGATTAAGTATGTATGGAATATGTATGTAGGCATAAATTTATGTTTCAGCGGGGGCTTGAAAAAATGATTGAGTTTCCAGAAATGCAGTCAGGGGGGTATGGCTGTTGTTAGTGGTATGTACTTAAAACGTCGACGACATAGAAGGAAAAAAATTGCTGAACGATTTTAATAACATCAGGATGGCGAAGGTAAAAGCGTTTCGCGTGAAATGTAAAAAACCTTTCAAAGAAAAACAACATGGGTAAGTACGGTAGCATGTTGATGTATTTTAACAGGTTTGAAATGAGTACACGTGCAGACGACTGGGTATTTTTTAATAGAATTCCACAATTCAGTGTACATATGTATATTCGAAATAATTTACACAGTAGGGCTAAATATGTCTCATCTGCAGTCGATTTTCGCACTTTAAATAATTATGGTTCAGTTGCGCTATTAACGAGATAAAGTTAATGCTAATAACATGTCAAAATACACTAATCCTGTGAAAAGGTACAACATTCAGTAGCCATAAAAACAACTAGCATAACACATTTTACACTTGTTACGATACAATAAGAAGTATATATTTAACAAAAGGTCAATAAATCTTAGGTTATTTTGTCGCGATTATATGATTTTAAGAACTTTTCACCATATATGTACATACATATGTATGTATAGGAATTAAAGTAGCTCTAGGTGCTTTTAGGGTGCTGTAACCAATTATGCATGCATATGTAAGTTCTTATTAAAATGAAACTTAATATTAGGACGCTGATTGATAACCGAACAACAGAAAAGATAAGACCATAAGACCTTTGAAAAAATAATTTGTTTTGAACCCTTCCCACTTTTTTTTCATTTACCCCATTGAATGGGGTGTCTTTAGATAGGTTTCCTACGACAATAATTATATTTCATATCTTAGGGATTCCTTCCACATGGTTCGACTTACATAAGCTTAGCCTTAAGAAAATAATATTAAATAAAATAACATCAAGAAGTTCTTAGAGTGCCGATTTGAAATTTCTACATACCTATATCTCTCCCTTTGGGACAGGTTTGACCACTTAATATGTATATATTTTCATTTAATACAATTTCTCCACTAAAGTTACACCTTTGGAGTTAAACATAAAGGAAACACCAATTACCCGGCAAACCCCCTTGTGAACCCCAATTTGTCTTGAAATATCTTAAAAATCATAGAATATTTTGCACGAGCTTCTCACCGACCAAGCTACAATGAATCGGAGCAGTCAACCCCGACATATACTCGTGTGTCTAATATTCAACAAATTCATAATCGGATTAAGCTGAGCAAAATGCTATGGGCTTGAAATTAAATTTTCCACTTGAAAGAAGAATTATTAAAACGAAGAAAGTAGAACAAGCGGTTGAATGGTGGTTTGGGTTGGCAAAATGACACATGCATGCTCCGGAAAATTTTACCAACGAGCATGTGTCGAGGACGAGGTACGTAACGCTGTTCATCTCTAGAGTAATAAGTGGCGGTTATTATGCCATTAGCTAGCGAAAACCGCACTGGAACTTCATACGCAGATTTACATAAAAGGTTGTCTACTCCATTCCTTTTGGTCGTCCCGCCAATGACGAGGATAAAACGTCACTTACAACGAATTATCATAATTTCGAAGTTTTCGAGTGCTACGAGGGCAAGGCACCGGCATCCAAAGTTGCCTAGTGTGTAGCCGGCGAAAGTTTCGCAAGTGGAAAAAGAAAAAAGCAGTCGCAACAGCCCGGAAAAGTTTGCCCCAACAAAAATACGTTTATCTAAATACTTTGGGCCTCGGATGGCCCACTGCCTTTCTCTTGTGTACCGCTGAGGTTTCTAACTTAAACAATTTACATGAGAAAACTTTCCGGCAGTAATGTGTCGTAAGGAGGCCCCCGTAAATCTTGCAATCCCAGGGAAAACGTGACTTTTTCAAGATCCTGGCTGCAGCCCATCTAATTTATGCAAGTTGCAAAGGAGCAGATTAACAGCGTACATTGAATAAATTTTAAGTTCTTAAGCTTTTCCTAGCAAAATTTCAGAATTGCTAGATATTCAGGGAATTTAAATTGTTTCAAATATGCCCGGGGTGGAGGTCGGGGCGTAGCGCCCTCTAAAGGGAAAACGAATGTGACATATTATCTGGGTTACTATATGTATTTAAGTTGAGGAGTAATTTCAAGCTCCTATATGTCTCCGCGGAATTCTTAAATTTATTTGACTATCGTGTTGAGAAAGATATATAATAAATTTCCGGAGCTGACAGACGTACATACATATCCTTTAACATTTTACTTGGGTACAAAAAGACTTTGAAGTTAATTTATGCAGTATTATAAATGGATGCTACTTTTTATTCTATAACTCGATTTAGGTACATGACAACATAAAATAAATTGAATGTTGGAAAAATTAAAATAAATTTCTCGAATCGGTGCAGAATGCAACCATTTGTTGAATCAGCGCTTGAAAATAAGCTCCTAAACCTAGAAATTAAATGAAATTTTATAAACGGAAAGCTAACATAGGTAGGTACTTAGTAAAATAAAAAAAAGTAGGATAGGAAAATATGAAGTTCTTTAAAGAAATTATACTTTATACCAGAATCATCAAGTTGCTTTATAAATGCATGTGTCTGTGTTTCATTATTTGGTATATACAATTAATGAGTTTATTATTGTTTATTTATTTTTATTTTGTGTACTACCTCAAAAGTGTCACAAAATTTGGAATATTTTCCTTTCCATCAATATCAAGTAGAATTACTAAAGAAGAAGTATGTAGATATGATGGAATGTTGTAAAGTGCGGGAATAAATAATCGTAATCATACAAATCACAAATGCTAAGATAATTACCTTGCGTTAATCCATCCAACCGTAGATAAATAGAAATGGTACTTCAAAGATAAAAGTAAAACAAAATCGAATTTGCCTTACAGATGAATTTTATAGCATCACTATAGGTCAACACCTCGTAGTTTGTACTACCTTATTATTGGTGGAAAATTTCAGGAATTAAAGTTTATTGTGTAATAATACACGGAATGTTTTTTGTACTGATAAACCAAAGTGAGAATATCGTCATTCAATCCACGCTTACGCCATGCAAAATCGCCATTTTATAATTGTTTTTTTTTTGTATAGGTACTTATTATTAAAAAACATAGTACCTACAAAACTCGATAATATATACTTAAATGTTCTTCAGTTAAGTATTGAAAAGCAAAACAAATACATATATAAGTATTAAATATGTCCCTACACGCAGCGTATAAAAAAACACGTGACAAATATTTGTTGAAAAATTATCCAATAACACCAACCTCCCCCCCCCCCCCCCCCAACTCCACCTTTTTTAAAATTTGCTACAATTTATATAATGTATACTTACAATTAGTCGACTACACAGCCAAGTAATATTGACTTAATTAATTTTGGAAAACTGCTGTAAACTCAAATTATGCTTAATGTATATTTGTTTCGTTTGAGTTCATTTTATTTTGCTTTTCTCAAACCTATAGATAATTACCAACAAATATATAGTGCTATAATAGATGTCTGCGGCGATTTTGTAATATTCAAATCAAATGTCTGGAATCCACGAGTAGCTAATAAATCATACTGGAGTTCTACTTTCTCAACTTCCACGCAGAACGTAATGTAATCTTAAAGTTTACTGAAAGATATGAACAAAATGTAGATTTAGCGGCAAACTGCTTCCTATTACGATTGCACAGTTAGCTAAAATTTAAATAGAGTGCTCAATTACTTAATGAAGTCAGGCATATCCTTATAAATTTGCAAAGTGTCGCGGAAGCTGTAGATGCCTTTTCGCCTCCCCGCACTCTTAATTAATTAACAGACATGGTTTCGTCTCTCCCGAAATGCTGATTTATAATTCTCCAAGTAATGAAATTTCAATTTAATTTTCATCATCCGCCAAAGTTGAGCACATTTCCAAAAATCGTTTAAATGTTTCTGCGAGTTACTTACTACAATTTACATAGTGCCACTTTCGGGACTTTGCCGGGGCTTAATGTTCCCACAGAAACCGCAGCCCAGAATATTGAGTACACAGAGCATAAATCAAGCCTCAACCCCTTTCCGTGTTACTACCATACAGAGGAGGCATGCAGACAGCGGTGGAACAGTGTCAAAAGTAATTAACGTTTAATTAGTTTTCGAGGGGTTTAATCATTTTCATCAAATTAGATTTTGTTTTTTAATAGGTGGCACCCCCCAGCGGCACCTGCTGGCGGTCTATTAAACTCGTTTTAGGATGGCTTAATTTGCGCTTATTTAACAACATCCGCGGCCACTGCGGCACTTTAAGGCACATAAATTTATTATAATTATATAGAGGTGCATACGGTCCCCGCTCATAAGTTCGATGGAAGAGGAGTAGGTTGAGTTGATACGCGACGGAGGTAATGACTCAAAGTAACTTACTGCATCCTAGAACTAGCCCCAGCAAAATTAGCTCGTTTCTGCTGTTAAATTAGTTCGAAAATTGCAGAGCGCTCCTCCGAAGCTGTCTTGCTCCTCCTTGTGGAACAAGTTGCTTACTTAGAGGGATATTAATTTGGAAGCATGTCTACGTCGCCGAAGCACTCCAAGTTAATCTAATAACCATGAACTTGTGTCTTTAGTCAAAATTGTTCTGTGCAGCCTCCTCGGGGCTCGATGCAGTGGCTTTTGTCAACAAATTGCCTCCTGCTGGGAAATCGTTCTATTGAGGCTTCAGCCGCACGGACTATGCACGCAATTGTTGTGGGTAGGGCATGGCTAAGAGGCTGCCACGTAATTTCATCCCAAGGATTTTTGATCAGCTTGGCAAATTTATTCCAAACGCAATAATAGGATTCAATTGTTTATTGGATCTCATAATTGCATCAAACTGTTCAAAAGCCAATATTCCTTTACTAGCACTATGATTGAAATTGCTGCACGTTTGAAGCGCAAATCCTAGAACCAATTCAACATTTTTAAAATTTCCCTCCTGAATATTGGAAAAGACAATGGCTGACTGAGGAACAATGAAATTACCATACCGCAAAACCTCTACCCCACCAAAGCGAATTCAATTAAGTTCCATAGAGAGCAACTAGTTTGTTTCAAACTGAATCAATATTTAAACTGTTCTGAGGCATTGTAAAATACCCAAGCACACCCTTATTACTAATTAATTGAAATTCGTCAAATTTCATTAAATTTCTGTTAGTTAATTTTAAGGGAATGTGAGACGTGGACGAAATATTTATGAGCTCATGTCCTTATGTGCTACCTGATAGCGAGCTCGTGTGCCGACTCAGCGCTAAAGGTTGAGATAAATCATTCATGTTTGACCAAGGTAAATGCGCCATTAATAATGAAGGATCGTAATTATGCTGCTGATTATGTTATTTGCTCGACACATATCTTTAGCCGGCTCCTCAATGTTTGCTCAGGCTATGCGCTCAAAGGAAACCTTTTAGGCGTTCCAACCGCCCAACCATTAGGGTGCGGCTCACTGCACGACTTTTAACTTGAAGCCATGGCAAATAGACAAAATTAACTTGTCTTCTCCTGGCACACAAACCGCTTATTGAAATATTTGAGTCTTGCAAATATAAATTGCGTTTGACGTCAAACAAACCCAATCAAATTGGTTTATATACGTAATTATATTGTAGTTAAATATTAGTAAGTTTATTGGGTTATTATTACATAAATAATGTGATAAGAAACAACAAATAATTTTGATTTTTAAATTTTTAATAGGTAGAAATTAATGGAAACTTGTCATTTTAAGATCAGTGGAATTAATTTTAAGATGCACAGGAGTCCTCTATTAATTTTTCAATTAAATTCAATTAGGTACTTAATTTCTTTATGTCCAAATTGGACATGCTACATAACAACACATATATCAACTAACACAATATTGATGGACCTTTCTGGTGTTGTTATAAGTTCGTCCCTTAAACACATATCGATGCACTAAATTTTAAGAAACTTCAAACAAATACATTAGGTACATCTACGATCTACTATGACATCTGATATTGCTACATTTTAAATTAGGTATAAATAAACACAACGATCCATCCCACTGGATTTCCCAAAAGTATGTAGACGTTTTGGACATGAAAAAGTTTTAGGAACGCATTAAAGAATTGGAATATCAAGTAAAGATGAATAAACATTATAATTGAGCACAATGCAAACGAGCGAGTTCAGAAATATTGTAATGTGCTTATGGGCCATGAAGACAGTCTAAATGGCCAATTTTAGTACCTTTGAACGGCATCACATATATAATAAAATTGTAATAGCCCTTGGTTGTTAAAAGAAAAGGTTGGGTGCAGTCTCGTCATGCAAAAAGCTATTAGGTAATGCTGATTTTCATTTCTTCTACTCATTGTTTTATTTTAGAAATATATGTATGTAGTTTCGCTGTTGAAAGACCACCATAATTACTGAAATAAATATCAATTAAAACACAGCATATGTAGGTACCAACATTTTTCTATGCATTATGTGTGTATGTACATATGTAATTATACATACATACATATATCTGATATTCCCAAATAAATCATTCAAATCATTTTGGCTCTAAGAACCATTTTCATGTCGTGCCTTTGGCTTTATCGTTGGATAAAAATGTTATGTATATTTATAACTCAAGAAACGAAATAAAAATTTCAAATACAAAACGATCATTAATATCAATATACATACATACTTTAATGCATCGAAGCTCCATCAGGTCACAAGCAACATAGGCTAACCCAATTTCTACCATCCTCAGAGAACTAACTTTTAATACTTTACATTTCATGATGCGATGGCACGCATTACAAAAACTCTTTTTTCCTAATCGCAAGAGCCCACATTGGAAGCAGATCAAAGCGTCAACTAAACGCAGAGAGCCCCCAAAGCCCTTCGAGTTCCGTTTCAATTAGCCCAATTGTTCCTAGGAAACGATTAAAACCTTTCAGGCGTATACCGCCAATTACGCTGAATGCGAAAACACTGCAGCAAAACTTCCGGCGGAAAGCAGCAGAAAATCAATTGGAACCAGAATTTTCCTTTTTTTTCAAATCTGCAGCCTCTGATACACGTCTTCGCAAAGTTTCTATTCCCCTGAGGTGAACCACCAGCCGGAAAAAATCTCTCCAGCTATTTTGTTGGCTCACTGTAAAAATAAAAGTTGTGCGGGGCACGGCACGGATTCATCCAAGTTTTAGTAAATGTAACTTTTATATCTTTTGGTTTATGAATCCCACGGCAGGCATCAGCAAATGTACTCCGGGAGGCGGCTTCGCAGCCCTATCAGGGATTAGGATTTAAAAAGGAATTGAATGGCGGAGCTGGAAAAGTTTTGAAAGGATCAATTTAACGACAGCAGAATGGTTGGTGCGGGCTGCATTGAGATTTAAGAGCCAGCCATTCATGTGGCTTTCGAATTGAACCGAACTTTTCCACTTCGTCCGGCATGTGTGGGGCCCCGCGCCGCAGAGGAGGCATTTTTGCGATTTAAGACAATATATCTTTAGGACTCCCTGGCCGGCAGGGCTCTGACACCTTCCATCCGCAGGGTTTCTGCGCCCTCCGAGTTCACGCACGAACTGAAATTTTGCTGGCCAATCCACTCAAAATAGGCCGGGCGATGGGCGTTTAATTCGATTCACCGGAGGTAAATACGAGCACAAAAGTTGTTCCATATTCATGATAAATTATTATCACGAATTACGAACCAGTCCCAGCTGCGAGGTCATTATGAACTGCCGCAAAGTTATGTCGGTCGCCGCAATTAACTGACACCGGAGTTTCCAAATTATTGGTAAACAATTTCCTGCAAAGACCTGCGGTGCACGGCGATATTTGCAGCGCTCGATGAAGCTCTTGTGATTGAATAAATCGTCCTGTGCCCCCCTCCGCCAATAAAACAAATGATTACCAGAGCCCCGCTGTTAAATTCGCTTATTTGCCCACGTCACCTTAATTACTCCAAAAATACCCATAACTCCTTATTACTCTCCCATACTACTGGACTTAAAAGAAAAATATTAAAATATTATTTTTTGGAAACCACTAGAAGTCCACTGGACCGATTTTGCATAAATCTTATCATGTGTTAATTGAATCGTCATTTTTGAAAGTGGTTGTATATACATAAGTACATTAAGTCAATTTTTGCAAAAATTCACAAAAAGGTTATCTACTCGGTAAGATTTAATTAGAAAAGTTTTAAAAATTATATGTATGTTAAAATAGTGAACTTACATATATCCCTTCAAAACAGAAACGACTCAATTATAAATTACATCTAACATTCTAACGAGACGTATCTACATATTTCGATTTCAGAAAGTTCGAATCATCAGTTTACGAAATGTGTGCCAAAATGTGTCTACACTAAAAAAACTGAAACCTTATGTTGGAAAAAAAATCGTTTCTTACTTTAAAGCTACTACAATATCTTTAATTTGTGGAATTCCTATCCAATTTCTATAGGAATTATTTTAAAGATTCTATTTCCCTGGGCTGGAATTATGATGCATTTTGATTAAAATTAATGTATAGTAAGTATATACCTTTTTTCTCAGTATATGTATAAAAAAATGAATATTAGTTTTAAATAAATACAAAAACTAAAGCAAACTCTGTTGTACAATCTGAACTACAACCACAAAAGTCTTTTAAAATAACACTCATACTTTTTGTAAATTTAAAATTCCTATTCGTGTGCACACATGTCGAAGGGGTATAAGAAAAGTCTGGAGACTTAAAGCTTTCCTTCCGCTTGTTTTTTTCAAAACGTGAAAAACATTTTATCCTTTAATCAGACACCCTCGTGTTTGTCTGAAGGAGTGCTCCAGCACAAGTGGATAAGCAAGCTGTTACTTTTGCTGCTTAGGGAAAACATTTTAGAGGCGTTTTGCACGAGCTACAGAAAAATACATTTTTAGTTTCATGCGTGCGGAATTACGCGAGCTCCGTAGTTTCTGAAGGATGAAGCAAAATACGCCGCACGTGTAACGTGTAATGAGCTGGACGTGGGCACGTAAGAGACTTACTCCTAGAGCGGCAGTTATTATTATAATTTTTTTTCTCGGCAAACAAAAGGACACAAGTGATGAAAGTGAATGAGGCCTTCGATGTAAGGAAATGTTAAATTGAATGTGGACAAATTACACCTTTCCCTTATCCTATGAGAAATACGCAGCTAATTCTAATATGAACTTTTGCTTAAAGAGTAAACTTTTGCAGTTTTTGCATCATAGCAACATCAAAACTCGCACTTTCAGCGTATTATCTGCATGCTTTTGGCAGATTACATACTTAATTGTGAAATAAAGAGGAGATATTTATTCATATACCTGCGCACTTATCATAACAAATATCTCCATGAAAATATTTACTAAAATCGGTCGACGATAATAAAATTACTTAAATAAAGTAGTTTTGTTGGAGTAGGTCTACAGGAAAAAAATTTTTTAAATTGCATTCAAGAGTATACCTATGTATGTACATTCAGGACATTTTTTAGATTTTGGAGGACACTTTGATAACGACT
Source organism: Machimus atricapillus (assembly GCA_933228815.1). Taxonomy (NCBI): domain Eukaryota; kingdom Metazoa; phylum Arthropoda; class Insecta; order Diptera; family Asilidae; genus Machimus; species Machimus atricapillus. The sequence goes on from OW121788.1 coordinate 12,266,351, forward strand.
ATGAAAATATTAAAATTAAAAGGTCTATAAGCAATTTTGTTGCATATCCGTATCGTAATTAGGTTCCCATTACTGCTGCTGATGCATACCTCACCTTTATTGAATCCGTCTCAATTCCAAAGCTAAGTTAATGACTCTTCACTTGAGGAGCACTCAATCAGAAGCAGGCGTGTTTCCAGTAAGTGCACCAAAACTAGTAAGCATAGGGCGACAATTTAAAGTAATAGTATTAAAGCTGACGTCATTATTTCTGCTATCTGCTTTATCAGAGATAAAAAATAACATAGAAAATATATGTAAAGCAGTTTTTCTTGCAGTATTGACATGGAGCGTCAGTATTATGCTTGTGCGAATACACTGTAACATGAAAAGAAATTTCAGACTGCTCTAAACAAAATATTAAAGATCTTCCTTGGCATTACTCAATTAGACGATTGCATTCCATAGCAAACATTGATCTTATTGAAGATGAGATAGAAAAGTTAACAACATTTCTTTTATTGAAATGCGACACCCTGACTCGACAATTATCCCAACTTTATATGTATAAGTATTGTTAGGCAGCTTGGAATTACAAATAGTGTAAGTTAAAATAACATTTATGTTTTTCTTATGACATTTTTATAAACCTTTTTCTACATATGCAACTTTTATTCAATCCAAATAATTTATAAAACTATATTTATATCTTAGTTAAAGATTAATTCAAGAAATTCTCAGCTCTTAAAATATAACATATTATGTACTCTGTAAATTCTGAAAATGTTAAAGGTAATAATAAATAAACATTAATCTAATCTATAATTAATCTATCATATTCTATTTATCGCACTTTGTATACAATCTCATCGTTAAATTTGAATGAGCATTCTAAGTAATGTTGTCTTTGACAGGTAGCAAAAAGCGAAATCAATTTCAGTATTTAGTACAATCGGACTTCTTATTTTTCTGTACTTCAATAAGATAAAGAATTACTAAATGCTTAACTATAGAAAGTTAAGGACGGAAATCCCAAAGCAGCTTAAGATCAGGTCATACGGAGCTTCGCAACTTTACGTGGGCACACAAAGTTTATACCGAGCAAATTAAATCCTGAAATGGTCACATCTGCTCCCAAAATGATTACTAAACTTTCCCCGAGGGATGATGTTGCGTCCAGAGAACCCGACAGAATTATATTGTCGGGTTAGCTTCCTTAATGACTTCATCAGAAAAGGTAGTGTGCGGTGGGGCACTATGTTGTGGGGCACAATTTTCTTTTTTTTTCCTTTTCGTATTAAAGAGTTCTATACGTACGCAGATCGTTACGGGTACATCCGATGTTTGGACGGATATCACGTACGTGGGCTTCCCCAAAAAGTATTTTTACTCCAATCAACCAAAGTTGGTGTAGTTTAATGAAGAGAATCGTAAAAGCTCAAAGACCCAGCCCCTGGACCGCTGGACGCTAGTATGCCAGATAGGACGTGACAGGGGCTTCATGCATTACATGCCTCTGTAAATCAAATTACAATCTCCTTTGCAAGGAGGTTATATGAGGAATTGATGTTGGTCGCTTAGGGTTTGGGGCGAAACTCTGCAATTAATTCGGGAACTGAAACAACATGTGGTCCGATTTTAAAACAAACGATTTTTAAGTGGTTTATAGGCAATTATACTTTCGGATACAAAGCTGCAGTTTTATACATGCAATCCGCTAAAACCGAGGTAAAGATACATACCTGTGTTACCAAAAAAGTGGGAAAGGGCCAAATATGAAGCAATTAGTCGAGCCAATATACGAATTTCAATCAATAATTAAATTAAGCAATAAAAACATCTCGACTACTCAAACCCATTCACCTATGTCTAAAATTTAATAAGGACTCATCCCCGAAGCTATATACACGTGCTTTTAACACTGTTTGCTACAATAGTTTAGATTGGTCACAAATCGTTTTGTAGTGCTATATCGCTTTTTCAAAACTAATTACAAAGAACTTACAATAGACGATTTTGTATTGCTGCAGGTGATGCTCCAGGTATTTGGCGCACAAAGGACTAATCGAGCAGGAGGCAGCCATAGTTTAATAATATAATCACAAGCTAGCCTCCATCGATAGGTTTTAATATTTGAAAAGAGCCCCGTCGGCGATTAATAAACACGCCACTTTGGCGCGTTCTCCAATTACAGAAAACACTCCTCAAAAAGGAAAGTAGAAATCAGTGGAATTTCGCATGCAACTGATGTCACATTATTCTAACACTGAACAAGAGAGTCGAATTCTATCTAGCTAGGTCTAACTAGGTCTATACCATGGAATGGCTCAACGAGGATTTATCCAATTGTTTCAACTTAGTTGCCAAGCCGATAACGAATTTCGCGGCGCATTCACCTGCCGCCGGCCGGTGTGTGTTTGTCCTAGACCCGCGTGCAGGTTCACAATTGATTGCACGGATGCTGGATAATTAATGAACTTAAGTGATGGAATACGAAATTTCAGTAGATGCCTTCAATGGGACTAATTAAACTCGCATTTCGATAAATCAACCATGCTGGCGGCGGGTGGCCGCGATTTCGAGGGGGTTTTCCCCAGAATCCAGATTAATGTGAAAAATTAATTTCTCACTCCCTACTAATTACACTTGTCGTTAACGCGGAAGAGAGAATTCACAGTATTCCCAGTAATAAAAGTTCTTGAAGTGAAATATTTTCGGGGGTTGGCGGCGACGCTCGGGTACCACGTTCCTGAACGATATTAAAAAAAGAAATAAATGTTTTACCTGAAAATGTATTTCTTCGAGATGCTGAAGGATGATTCTCTTCCTTTCTGCGTGGGTATGATGAACTCAGTGTGTTGTCCGCCCGTTTTTAGTGCTGTTCTTCTTCAAAACATAATGCATATCTCCATTAAAAATCAAAAGAGACAAATCCGACATTTTGCGGTAAAACAAATGTCTAATAGCGACGTGTTTTCACTCAAAGTGTATTTTTCGCTTTTAAACAGACAAAACTCTGTTAGTGCACCGTAATGCCTGACCTATTTGTTGGTGCGCGTCCTTCTAACTTCATTAAGATTTTTGTAAAAAGTTTCGGTTGTTTGGAGTGAAAATATAAAACTTTTTCCTATTCAAACAAAAGAAAAAAGGTATAATGTATTAATAAAACATTTTAATTTTATTTTCGGGCTCGTTATTATGGCTTTTGAAAGTTGAAACGACTTCATAAATAAAATTAGAAAGGCTTTTGATTTTAGTATAACAGTATGATTCTATTTAAAATTGTAAGAATTGATGTTTATTACATTCAGACAACATAGAAATTCTTATTCGCATTCCGTGTCTATGGTAATTTTTCGTACGCAAAAAAATATCAACTACATTTTATTACCCCTGATCCCACCTTCAAAAGTATCAATATGAACTAGTAAATGTTTACGCTTAGCTTCTGAAGAAGACAAACATGTGTGTAAATGCATTTAATAAAAAAATCATTTGAAGCCATCGCTGCATTATCAATTTATCTTTTAAAATTGACTTCATTAACGTTATCTTTCTACATCAGATAAATTACCTGATATTAAATTCCATTAAAAACGTATTTAATTCACATTTCAAATAAGAGCACTTTAAAAAGATCCACGCAGCCTTCACTTTTAATTAAAATTGTAAACCAAGGAGAGTTCTGCACACAGATAAATTGAAAATGTGCAAAAAACGAGATTTTTTAAATTACCACTCCATCTAATAGAACAGGGCAAAATGCAACGACATAGTAAATGCGCGTAATATTCAGTTGTTACAAGGAGGACATAAATTTTGATAAGAGTTGCACCTCGACTCTTTGGTAGGTGCACCAGTAGTTAAGTAACTATCGCCTCCTACTGTCTGAATGCAATTTTTATCGTGCAACAGTTGCTCGTTTCCCATGCAGTAATTTCGCCCTTGCCCAGTTAAGCTCATAGTCTTTAAGTTTTATGAGTCATTATTATTTATGAATTCCATAAAAGTGCCCGACGAAGGGAAGGTGATATTAATTACGCCAATGATAATGCAATTCTTAAGGGGTTTTCTGCGGCTTTATTTCATGCGAGATAAAAATTCCCCGGTATGCCCACGAATGGTGAGACGTTGCTGTGGGTTTTAATTTTTTCTCTACGTATAAAAATTGTCGTATTTATGCCGGCGACGAACGTAGAGCTCCAGAACACTCTCGTAATCACACGGATGGCGAGGCACAGGTCATATTTGTCACTTTAATATTTCCATTTTGTTTTCCTTTTTCTGTTTTAATTAAATGGCTAAATGTAGCCACCGCCCTGTAGCGGCTTAAATTTTAAAGGCATAAATGCCAAATTCGTAGCATGCTTTTTAGCAGCTTTTAATTAAAACAATTTCCACCGAGGTAGACTGCGCGGAATTGCTTAAAAATTGATTTCCTTTTAAGAAAGTAGTGCCAGAGAATAGCTGGGAAATTCGCATGAATTATTCGGTTGCAATCGTGCCTTCATAAGGCTGATGAAAATTGCAAATACCTGGAATATTGTCACGTTTCTCGCATTGTTTTGTTTGTCCCAAACGACATAATATTGCGGCAGTAAATAACTCTCTACCGGCAAAGGTGCCTGGCCTGGCATAATGGAAGCTGGGCACGTTACTACACCTCTCCATGGAACATAGGAAATTTTCAAATTACGCTCCGCTGTTGTGTTCCCCCGAGATTGCCAAATAATTATTTGCTCGTGTCTTTTATGACATATGACCACCGAAAATTGCGCGGAGTGTATAAATTATGTAGGTAATGTTCAGCCATTTTCTTTTTGTACCACAAATTTAAATTTTATTTCTTCTAATTTGGACGGTCACTATGCTAAATGATTATCAGTCACTATACCAGTTCTTTACCCTTTGAATGTTTATATAGCGGCCAAGATGTGAAAATAGCACTAGTTGATTTAGATTTTAAATTACATATTTCTTTAAACCGTAATTTTTCGGTTTCGGTCCATTTTTTTAAGACTTCATCCCAAGGATCGTGGTTGTACCTCAACCATGTTTTTATTTCCAAATAAGTTTTGTTGGTTGCATCAGGGTTTACGTTTTCTGTGGGATTTTCCGAATTTGTTACAGCCTTTTTAGCCCTTTTTTTAGGCCATATCCCAGCTTTTCTAAATTTTTTTAATAAATTATTGTACCTATCATATAATTTTCCCCTGTGGTGTTTTCCAGGTTCTCCTTTTATAAAATAGGTATCTTTAGTTTCTTTTTGAAATAGCGTTTCTATGTCTTGTGCTAAACGTTCAAACTCCTCTCCTTTTATTTCCCTTTTAAACTTTAATTTATAATCTAATATGGAATCCACAAGCAGTTTCCGGTCTTCGTTATTCAAGTTTTTGTTATTTTTGTAACGCTGAATGATAAGTTCTCCATTCGTGCTGTTTTTTAAAATACATAGCAGATTCTGTTTAAAAATTAATAATTTTTACTCTCAAGTGCTATTTCTTTATTGAATGCTTTCCATTAAACACAAAGCAATGTATTACGAAAAAAAATTTGATTTTAAATACACTATCTTATCTTAAAACATCATTTACAAGTCTATAATAGCTTACTTACATTTTTTTCAAGACAATCTTTTGAAGTTTCGCTCGATGAGGACGGGTCTGAAGAGCCAGGATTATCTGTTATCCAACGAACAACATCATCGTTCATGGATAATGTTCTGGAGGAATGATTTTCGCTATTATTCTCGCACTGAAATTAATTAAATAAAGTGAAAAATTTCGATAACTACATTTTCGGAACAAGAAAACCAAAAAAAAAAAAGAATCAATCATTTGCAACATCAAAGACTTTTACGGTCAAAAACTACTAAAACCAAAAAAGTAAAATTCGAAATAACATATAATTGCTTACAACTTTTCGTAACAAAAACAAAAAAAATTACCGTTTAATTGGAAATATTATACAGATACTTACATTCTGCTTCCATCGTTTAAGGTTGTCCTTAAAGCGAATCCTTTCTACCAATTCTGAGTTTGGGAAAAGCACATTTATTTCCTCGTTTTCGATTATTTTTAGGTCGTTAAGGGTGAAACCTAAATTCACAAATTGTTGTGTTTTATCAGATGATAAGTTCCAGGACGTTAATAAGTCTTTTAACTCCTCACTATTATTTTCACAAACACTTGCGCCTAATGCGCTATCAACGCGTTCTTCTTCACCACTAAGGTCACTATTTCCTTGAATAAATGTCAGATCCTCTATTATTGAGTACGAACAGTCACTTAAAGAAAAAATGTCATTTAGTGGTTCGCTCATGTTTAGGTCACTACAGCACCACGGACAAAATTGAAATGAACGAGATACGCAGAAAGCTCGCTGCGCTGCAAAGATTAACCGCAACTGTTGTCATTCTCATAGCAATACAAGGATGCATCCTAAGAAATGACCGCATTTGAGGTTGAGATCTCAAATTGACTGCAAACATGTGTTTATTCAAACTACATGGAAGGTTAATCTCGCATGTATAATGTTTAGTAGGTGGAACCTCAAGAATGTTGTTGTTCTAACAGCACAAATCTTTGCAGTATCAAGTCATTTCAACCGAAATGCGGTTAAATTCATATAAATATTTCTTGCGATTGTTTTAACAGCATTGTTGTCAAATTGAAATTCAGAAAATTTTTCTGGGTGTACATAAATGGAACTATGCCTGTTTTTCTTTAAGATGCACTGCAAGATACATACATACATATGTACATATATGGGGGCACGGCAGTGCCCCCGCCAAGTCGACGCACGGCCGTAACATCCTTTTCGCGAAGCCATTCGGGCCATTTTCGACCCCCTGTAACTTCGTTGCGGAATAAACTAGAAGCCTAAATTTTCAGTGACCAAGAGGGCATTACAGCTAGATATATTTCCAAATTACATTAAATTTGAACCAGTAGTTTACGAATTATCGCTGGTCAAAGTTCTTTAATTTTGTCACTGACTCACCGATCATCAAAATTCAAAGGTACTTCTAGCAGACCCACAAGCTCCAAATTTTGAACACAGTTATTGTTTAGCCTACAAAGGAAGGAAAAAATGAAAAATCCCGAAATTTCATTATATTTAATGAAAAATCAAAAACATAAATAAAAGAATGCCAAGTCTTGCAACGCAGTTCTTCTGCCATAAAAAGTTGTGAGATTATATGTAAAACCAAGTCAGTTATATTAGTTAGTGTCTATGGAAGCACCTATTCAACAACTTTGTTATAAATTGTTATCTAATCAATTACCTATCAACATTTATAGTGACCGTATCAATATTACACATCTTTATTTCTAATTATAATTAGGTACTTGGCAATTGCACGGTAACATATTCTACTAAATAAAATACTGGCCGTGCAATTGCCAAGTAAAGTAATTATAATTATTATAGAAATAAAGATGTCTAATATTGATACGGTCACTATAAATGTTGATAGGTAATTGATTAGATAACAATTTATAACAAAGTTGTTGAATAGGTGCTTCCATAGACACTAACTAATATAACTGACTTGGTTTTACATATAATCTCACAACTTTTTATGGCAGAAGAACTGCGTTGCAAGACTTGGCATTCTTTTATTTATGTTTTTGATGGGATTACTTCTTTTCATCAAGAAAAAGTTGGGTGTGGCTTTATCAACAGTGCCACCAATTTACATAAAAATTTTATTAAAGAAAAAGAATCTTATGAAGTGCATATGTTTTTGTGTTTTAATAGCAATACAGACATATGTATATAGTATGTACATATTATTTACTCCTCTCCTCCCATTTTAGAGACAATAGTTCAGGCCTTGTTAGAAAAGACATTTTTGTTTTATTGAACGACCCCTATTTTCCCTATCTTGTAAGCGTAAGGCATCTAAACTACCCCTCCACATTTGATACTTAGGTACTATGAGTTCAATAAATTTACAAAAAGTGGAAATACGTAAAATAATAAAATTAGACATTCATTCGAGCTTAGTAGACACACATTAATTATTCATAAATTAATTATGCCATTTTTGCATCTGACTCACTGTTAAGAAAAGAAACTACTACGTAACTTTCGTGCTTTTTGGTTTTTCGTAATACTTATCGTCCTAATGATGGCATCAGAAGAGTTCATTTGCATTTCTTAAGAAACTTCACCACCAGAGACCATTTGAAAGCCAGTATCTGCGCTATGGGCATCCTGATTTAATTAAAAACTTGTGACAGGCATGAAGGGATTTGTCTCCATTGCACTTAGTTTGGTTTCCTCCCAGTTCTCCGGGAAAACTCCCTTTCCGTTGTTTTTGCCCATCGAAAGCTCCCATTGCTATGCAAGTCTCAAACAAAACTGTTTGTTTCTGTCAGGATACTATACGTATACCCGTTTTAAAGTTTGATTTAAAACAAAACTTTGTCCCGGCATGTCTATATCATTCTCCTACCCATAATAGATGCACCGTCCTCTCCTCATGCTCGCACAGAACCATCTTCCTATGCTTCTACAAATAGTGCGCTCAAATGTATTCCCGTGACGTGAAAAGTTTAAATCATTGAGATTTATTGTTTCATATCGCACATTGTCTATCATCATGTAGGTCAGATGATGCCGATATGCATTTTGCAGTCGAGATAAGTTCTTCCAGGATTACTTCCATTTGGACCATCGTCGGCTAGCGATATGGGGATTTTACAAACTTTTAATAGCATTATGTACATACCTGTGCTAGTGCTAGTTTTTAAAAATTTTATATTGCTGTATAGGTACTAACTGTAAATCAAACAATTTCATAACGAATGAAGCTAATTAGGACAGGACATTGAAAGATAAAAGCATAAGTAAAATACAAAAAATATATAATACAAAAAACACGCAAATATTTAGTTTTATCAGTATAGATATACATGCTAGTAAGGTAATATATAACTCATACATACATTTTTCGTTGAAACTAATTAAAAATACCCGAAAATTCGAAAACGCCCAACGTGTGTGATTCAGGTGTACAACACAAAGATAAATTTCTTCCTTTAAAATTCTTTCAATTAAACTAAAGCTAAAATTTTCTAAAAGCAAAACAAAAAGAAAATAGCCAACCCACAATGCGAAAAAAGAATTATCGGCAAAGCACCTGGAACATCCTCAAAATAACCTTCGAAACTCCAAAGTTAGCCAAGGCTAAGGTGTATCGAGACAAAAATAAAAGTATTCTTCCGTATCTGCTGGAAAAAAAATGCGCCAGACGAAACAAAGCCAAAAATTCCGTCCTCTTCATAAATCAAATGTGTGCCAGACGCTCTTGAAAAGTTTCTTGTTATCTCAGGGTTTAGCCAGGACATCACGTATTGTTCCTGGTTAAACAACAGGATTATTATATTTTGAATCAGTGCCAATTCCTGCTACCAGATTTACTTCTTTCTTGACGGAAATAGAAACCAGAAGAAGATTGAGTTCTACGAGAAAATTTTCCAAGTGGTTGGCAAACTGCGGGATTTGTGCAATTTTCCAGTGATTTAAGAGCGATGCGATCGCTTAAGTTGGAGCACTGACAAAAGGTATTTTATGTGCAGTAAATTGAAAATCTACTGAAACGAAATGGATTCTTTTGTTTCTCAGGGTTCTTAAGAACGTGAAACTGTCTTCGACGGCGTACGTGACAAATGGCAAACGCGTGGAATGCATTTAGAAGTGTCTTTATCCATTAGGCTATTTGGCCTGAAATTTCAAGATTATAGTCTCTAGACTTTAGTGTCTGTTTCTTACATCTAGTGCCCAAACACGCTCGTATACAGTGGTTTTCGCTGTTCCTTATGGGAGGTGTCCATGACCACCCAACCTAATTTTTCATGTTTTCTTGAAAAGAGCACAACTACGGAAAACTAGCTACTCCTCATTTCCTCCACGAAATTACCATGCAAAATCAGCCATTAGCGCCTGACCAAAAAGCACTGTGCTAGCCAAACGCCCAAACCAATGGCTCTTGTGACAAAAACAGAAAATTAACTCAACTTCGCTTGAAGTGAATTCGTGGTAATTTTTCTGGAATGAGTTAGCTGCCGGGAGTAAGTTCGTTTTGTCACACAGCAACAACCAGGCAACAACGATCCGGGGCCCCACTACACGGGCTTGGGGCTGATGCCGGAAAGGGGCCCAGCTCGCCCGGGTGTTCCCGAAACAGGAACAGCGGCAAATTCGCTTATTAGTATTCATGGTGGCCGCAAAACTTTATTCTTTTATTATTTTAATATTCTCTAAAGCTTTCGCATTAAGTTTCTCATTTCCACATTTGCATGACTTTACAGGGAAAGTGCAACTTTGGCAAACTTTAAAGAGATGATTAATATTTATAAAGGACGTGCATAGAAAGGCAGAGCGCAGGTCCCGAAACAAATTTCCTGCTTATGGAAAATTTTAAACTCGCGCTCATTGCTCTTATTAATTTTTCTGCCACCGGCTGTAATTTGACTTTTAAATGGGTCTGTGGGGATATGTTTTTTGGCTTTAAGGACCCCAGGCGACAGCTGACATAATTCAATTTCACGTCCCTCTGTACTCTTTGCTTCACACCGGAGATAAGACACATTAACCAGCCGAAAGTGCAGAATAGGAAAATTTCAAAAGTTAAAAAGTTATAAGTGGAGCAGCTGAAACTTACTGAATATCTTCCCCTTTTTTCGCTCTAATAATTATAAAGAGATATGCATAACATACCTACTGGCTTTAAATAGCTGTCGCATAATTAAGGAAATTTATGTTTAGTACCTACGTATATTTACTCTTTTAGTAATTTGCAAAATCTTAAAATTTTAGTTATAAAACGCTTAAGGGGACTTTTCGTTTCATAATTGGGAAAAAATACACTTTTTAATTTTTATTTTTTGTGAAAAGACTATTATATTTGTTGAACTGAATCCTTTTAGGCATTATTATAAAACATATTAATAATTACTCTAAAAGCCAGCCCACAAAACAAAATGTTTAGTGACAAAATCCAGATAACTCAGCATTTAAAATTGTTAACGCATTTTTTAAAAAATATTTGATTTGAGCGTTTTTCTATATTCAAATTCAATTCAAAAATATTCGGTTAACTTGAACGAAAAGTCAATAAATATGCCTATCTATGTTTAAATGCGTTGTGTGTTTAATCTACATAGTCTGCTTTCTCTTAGTGTATTCCTGTATGAAACCATATTTTTTAAATTATTATTTTAGTGTGATTTTCCTTATAGGTATATTTTGATTTTCTAATAAAGTCCGCTAGAGGAAAGGAATTATAATATGTTTCATATTTTAGGACCTTTAATAAACTATACATAATTTTTTTGCTAAACATATTCTAAAGCATTTCATAATAGCTGGAACTGCAATTCCTTTTAATTTCCAATCTCTATGGGGTCATATAGTTTCACTTTTCAGGATATAAACAAGAAAACTTCTTATTTCTGTGGTTTGCTTTTAAATAGAGTCACCCTAATTTAATGACAAGTGTGACCAAAAATATGCTCGGACGCTGTGGCTCTAGCATACAATGCAATTTTGCAGATAAAGTTTGAAAATGAGTAAAAGTTTCATAAATTCAATTAGACATTGAGAAGAATAACGATATCATCTTCATGATCATAGCACTAATTACTCTTAACACGATAAATAATTTATGAGCCTGTCTGCATAATATGATGAGGTCGAATGAATTATGCAAAGCTGCGCGGCAATTCCGGCAATGCATCATTTGTTTGGAATTTTCTCCCTTTGTTATTTCTGGAATATTTGCTGTAAACAATAGCACGAGCGAACATCGTTAATTAATTAATTTTGAATGAAAAACACATGCAATTAAACTGAATTTAATTTAATTTTTAGAGAACTGTCACCAGCCCCCAGTCCGAATTGCTGGTGGAAGAGTCCGATTTAACAGAGCGAACTGAGACTAAAAGCTGCTTGTTTTGAGTGCGTCCATCGAGCGTGGATTACATTACCAATTAATCATAATAATGCAGTACAGCGCTGATTTAATTGCAGGTTCGACATACGGTGGTGAATTGGTGGACTTTATAAATTTCGGAGCTAATTGAGTTCCTTCATTCTGGAACGCTTGCCAAAGTTCTCTATATCTTCTTAAAGTTTGCTACTCCCATAACCGAACCTCGAAAGTCCGGTTGCTTCTACGTACGAAGCCCTCAAGTATCCCCAATCTTTGCGCCTGTTTCGGTTTTGCTAAAATAAAGCGACATGGTAATTTCAGTATTATTTACTTTAGAAGTCCCTCTTAACAGCTTTAAATGTAGCACCTGGCAAAGTTTCGTTTATGTTTTCCTTTGCAAGTTGGGCTCATAAAATTCTTAGGAGGTACCAACTGCTCTCAGCTTTATCTCAACTCATTGAAATTTCATGCTGTGGAAGGTAAAGTGCACAGGGAAAGCAGTTTCCGCTCGCATCAGAACAGTTTCCCTGAGAACACAACAAGTGTCGCAGGGCGGTGTAAAGCTATTCTGCAGTTTCGGAAAACTTTGACGAATTTTCAAGAAAAGTATTTTAACTAGTGGTGGGACTTGGTCGTGCATTTCCATATTAAAATGTTTCCACTTAAAGGGCTCTAAGTGGAAACATGTGCGGCACCCTTATCCTTGGGCCTTCATTTTTTATTAGGTGACCAACGCTGATTTTTAGAGAAACTTTGTGATTTAATGTGAAATATGTATGTCTAGCAATTTTACTTTCCCAACGGTCATATTTCTTAATGGTATTAACCCGTTCTTAATACTTCAGTTCCCTAAATAAAGCTAATTAGTTATTTCTCATTCCATAATATTTTCTTTATCTTATCATTAACATTTATAATTTTTGAACGTAGTTTTTATAGCTGAAGAGTTTGGTTTAGAAGTACATACATATGTATATACAAAAAGTGGCCAATTTTTGCACAATCAGTTTCATTGAAACAAGAAATAAATCATATACAGATTCCGCCTAAAAGGTAGTTTTTTCGAATTTTTGTTTTAAATTCTTCCATATTTTTAGAGTGATTTGACAAAGCTACTAGTCTTTAATGCTTAGTATAGTATGTATGTTCTTACTAACTTACAACGGAGTCTTCAAAGAACTTTATTTACCTGTTAACCGGGGAATTAACTTTTGTTCAATATGTTTCGCAATAGCACTTTTTTCTTCGCAGTGAGTAAGATTATCCTAAAGTAATAAAAGAAAATCATTGTTCACTTAGTGATTATATTTATTTCGGCAACAATGTTTTAGCATATGATCACGCAAGAATTTAATGGGAAACAACTTTAAAGATATTGTAGTTGTCTTCCTGATACGACAAATTTCATCACACCCGTTCCAATTAGAAACTTACAGACATCCAATGGAAAACAAAATCTTAAAACTATCAAAGAAGTCTTTGGATGAAATGTTCGAATTAATTCTTAAAAATATTTAATAGACGTATTTAATAAAGGTAAAATATAGGTATACTTATCTACACTTCCTTATCCAGTTCACCAAAGATAGTTAGTTTCTTGAGTTTCTTTTAATCTTATCGGTAAGTCTGCAGCACAGAGGTATAGCAATAAAGCCGCAAGCGACACAGTGTAGTCATGAAGTTTCCTAATTTTCCAGGTGATCGCCCATCGATTAAGTTAATTTAATTAACCCCCGGAGAGTTTCACAACATTTTCTTGTAATAAGCCATTACCGGGACAGATTCCATTGAATTCCTTATTCCTTGAGCCAAATGCAAAACAATCGAAACCAAGCAGTGCGGCAAAAACAGCGTCTTCCACGCACATCGGCGACGTCTGAAATCGTTCGAGTAAATTAAATTTGCCCCTGCGGAATGCCAAAGCTGCTTCTGGTAGAAGTGCGTTCCGGAATAGACCTGGCCTGGTGGCATAGTCTAATCAATTTATTTGGAAATTTCCTCCGGGCGACAAGTTGATTCCAGACGGGAGAGGAGTAACCAGATTCGATGGAGGACCAAGCAAGCGACTCGTCGCACGAAAGAAACGGAAACAAAAGGTTTTATGGACACATATCGTTTGATCGAGCAATAAAACATTTACGGAAGGAACTGGGCTACAGAGAGGATGTCCCATCGTTAAGAGGATCTCCGGCAAGTTTTCTTTTTTTTATGTTTTGCAAATAAAGTTTTCGCATAAAACAGTCAAAGAAGTTTTAGGCGCTTATTGCTGGGCTTTAGCGCTTTATGGAGCACTTGGGATTAAAAATATTTAAAAAAAAAAAAAAAAGGATCTGGAGCATAGGCAAAGCGGAGCACCGGAGATTTTCCCGTATATCCAGCGAAATTTGTTTTTCAAGACAATAAAAGTTGGACGAGGAGTTTGCGAGGTTTATGGGGCGCACGTCCTTCAGCGAGGAAAATTATTTCTGCGATAACAATCCCCGTATAAAGCCACTTTGAAGGTAATAATACCCATAAATCCAACTCCAAATGCTCCGGTGCATTTAAAGTTTTTTATGTCTCCCCGCATCCCGCCCTACAGAAGCATTAAAACGAAACAAAATCTTCAGTTCTCTTGCGTTGGTGTTGGCTGCAAACAATTCAACGATCCGCCGATGATTAATCCTGGCGCCTAGGAATAAAAGGAAAGGACCCATGCAAGTACGCGGGAATCTGTTCCGTTGCGGGGTGGATTAACTCGGATGCAGTCGCACGTCTTTCGAGGTAAAATATTGTAAATGCCTTTTGGGGCGCCCGCCGGAAAGGATTCGGTGGAGCACAGTAAAAAACATGATTGAAATCAAAGAGCTTTTTATTATTCATGGCGGAACATGGCTTGCAGAATAATGTCTTCAATCTGAAAGAGAGTGGGAATTTATTGGCACTGCTTGCAGTTCAAAATCGCCAAAATCTATTTTCATACTTGCACGTAGCTGGGTGTATTCAGTGCATACATTACTGCCCCGGCAACATCCTCCGGCTTCAATTTTGGTAATTGACCATACATCGATGAGTCGTAAACTCCTAGGAAGTCAGTATCAACCATTCCTGGACTAATACTCTAAAATTCAACATAAAAAATAACAAATTAAGCTCTATTAGAACAATCGTGAATTCAAAAGAGCCTAATTCAGAGATATAGGAAATATGCTAATAACTGAAATTAAAATTATACTAATGAACATTTACCCCACAGGAATTCGATTACAGAATTTGTACAAAGAAATACTACAAGTAGTCAAAATATGATTCATACCTATCATCCAATTTAAGGTGTTGTTAGAATCTAGAAGTCTGAAATGAACTTAGTTTTTGGAATTATTTTTAAGACTGAATTTATATAATTATATATAATATATTATAGTTATATTTAAAAAAAATTGAGGTATACATATACGTACAATGTATGTACATATAGGGACCTTTCTATTCAAAATAAAATCTATATAACCTTAAATATGTATGTCAACAATTTTGGAAAAACTCAATTAAATTATTTATTGTCTAAGTAAATCGCAGAAAAACGTTCATAGTTGCTGCAACCCTCCGAGCATAGATCTCCTCATAAAACTTTCCAGCTCATTTAGGTCATTATGAACCCAACCAACTTTTATAACCCACCCAACTTTTATAATTACGACACTTCATTCATAGAAAAGACAATGGGGAATGAGCATAATGCCAAAAACTTTACTATAATAGTTGAAGAGGAAGTAGATACTTTTACGATGGGAACCACAATAAATAATAATCGATGTTCCTATTTAGGGGGCTCTTGGAAAAAGGTTAGGGTTACTATTAAAATTATTTGCAAATTAAATTAAATTAAATGCAAAAAACTATAACACTTCCTTTATAAATTGTTTCAAAAAATTTGCTCATATATTCCTTGGGGTAAATGTTCGCTATGACTGCGTCAATAAATATTAATCATCAAAAATTATTTTTACTTAGGGATTAATTCCAGGATGTTGGATTCTGACTGGTCCTACTCAAGGGATAGGATCGACTGAGTTAAGCTCCTTGAGCCAAGGAGGGCCGCAGTAATCCGAGCGGCGGCATACGTACCGTCAATTTAATATTTAATTTGTGGAAATGAATTTCCTGGCGAACTGTCTGGCAGAGGGCTGAAATTGCATGTTTCGTCGATGGATAAACGCTGAATAACGGCACGGGCACATCTGGTACTCGATGTCCTAATATGCTGCAGAACACATTTTAATTAATTAAGTTTTAATTTCGCCCAATTCTGTGTTGAAACATTCGCGTAATGTTAATTTAATTTCCCTTCCATTTATATGGGATGCGGCTCGATATGTACACACAACTACGGAATGTAATTAAAAAGTCGTCCACTTGCGCTCAACCCCCGACCACCACCGCGCTTCATCTCACCCGCCCCCGTTCATCGTCTCCACCATACTCCGCGTTTATTTTATTTTATTTATTTTTTTTTTATTTTATTATTTTCCTTTTTGACCATCACCACCATCGTTATCCGCTGTTGCAGCAAATTTTTCACACAAACACCAAAAATACCGAAAGTACCAAAAGTAGGTGTAAAATATTTATTTATTCGGGCAGATTTATCTGCGGACATCCCTCTAACAGGGGCGCTTTTGAATCGCGCAGCAAATTCTGTTTACATAGAGCCGCAGCCGCGATCAATAAATTGAAAAACGAATTTCGTAACACCGCAGAGTAACGTAAGTAGGTGGATTTTTTCATGGCTTTTAGTTTTTCACCAGAGATAAATAAATTAAAATATCTATCAACTAAAATGCGAATATGCCCTTCATAAATTACAACTATCTCTGCGTAGAACGTGTAAGCCAATGAATTTTATTCGTTTTTAGCTGCCACCCCCACTCGCTCATTTTCACATGTTCATTTACGCGATTAATTGCTGCTTTATAGCACGGCACAGAACAGCGATCGCTGGAACACCTAAATTTAGTATTTTCGAGTTTTACGTGCTAATTTTGGCAGACTTAACTTTAATATTGAATGAATACAACATCTAAAAAAACGAGGACAATTGATGCATATAACATGATTTGGCAGTTTTTCAAAACCAGGTTTAAATTGCCAACGTTTATTGAGATTGTGAGTGCGGATTTGGGTGAATATGGTTTTACAGGAAATTCGTCATTCCCTCATATTATAAATATAACATTTGTTATAATGTACTTTAATTAAAGCATTGCTTTCTTCAGAGAGCTTGCGGACCCTTTTAATAAAACAAATTAAAAAGGTATGTGCCATATGGAACTCGCTCCCGAGAGCACGTTAATTCATGTAATTAGGTTAAGCCCTATCACTATGTTTTATAAATAAATAAAAAGGTATGGGAGTTAGAAACCACGATAATGCCAAATTATGCATCTTAAGTGAACATCATTGAAGAACCTTCAGGAAATATTCCAGAATATGTATATGTAAGTATTGCATAAAACGATTCATTATTTTAGTTTTAATACACCGAAAAGTTAGCTTTATAGCTTAATGAGAAACTTTGAAAAATATACTGATTTATATTTTTAAGCTGTAGCTTGTACCTAATATTTATGAAATTTTGACGAGTTCCAGTAGGGTATTTCCATTGTAACGGGTGCGACACTGACACTGCGTTTTTTCAAGATAATAAAGTGTTTGTTCAGATATATCAAATTACGTTTATAAAGAAAAATAGTATGAAAAATTAGATATTTAACTCAAACAAGATCTGTATAGAAACTTGTAATGAAAAACTTATACAACGTCATGAATTGCGTAACGGATGTGACCTTAGAAAATCGCCAAATGTGACCAAGATGACTTTCAGTTAAACACAGCTGTAAAATTTTCGATGAAAGTACAGTAAGATTCTTTTATGTAAAACTTGAATAGTTATCTCAAATAACTACGTTATTCGAAATGTACAAACATGTATAATGTACTTTATAAAAACTTTTGAAAATGCAACGGGTGCGACAGGCCTTTGTAACGGGTGCGACACTGTATGGTTTTTCAAGTTTTATCGTAAAATAAAAAATGTTCTAATCAACATTGCTTTATTAAAAATCATTCCAGATAAGAAAACATAGGAAATTAACATGAGATTTGGTCTAAAATTAATAATTTCTTTTGACCATTGTGCAATTTCCCACCTAATTTGAAAAATTCGCTTGTAAATTATAATATAATTTTGGAAAAGAGCTAAAATTTTTATTTTACAAATTTTTGAGAGCATATGATTATTTAGAACTCCAGATATGGTTTTTGTTAGTTAGTTAATAACACAATTGAATTTTTATCACAGTAGGGTAAAGTTTCGTGGAAATACCCAGTAGTCAAAACAGTGCATACAAGCATTTAAAAAAATATAAACTAGTTTTTTCTGAACTGGTGGAGGTCATCAATACTTCCAAGACGGAATCTACAGAAAATTATCTTACGTTAGGTGCAAAAGTTTCACAGAGCTGTTGTTTTTTGGTTACATTAAAAGCAAAACAAACCAAATCAACAAATTCAACCTTACATAAATGTAGCTGGACTTTAAATTTACCGCAGATTAAGAAGAAACGTCTCGATAATAGCCTTAAGCCCCCTTAATGTATATTGGGGCTAATGAAATCATTCTATAATTACAGTCGTTAGACAGACAAGCGACATTAAGTCCAATTTGCTTTAAGTGCGGCACGACAAGCGCGCTCTTACATCTTAAATGATGGCTAAAGAAAAGGAAAAAATTACCTGTTTATGATGACAATGTGGCCATTAGTTCCATGTGCCCGCATGACCTTGAGCGCCTCCCGAACGCACAGACAGGAAGCCACCACATTTACGTTAAAGAGTTCCTTGAAATCCTCCGTGGGGCTGTCTGAAATTTCAAAAAAGCACACTCTATATTGGTCATTTAAAACAGGTGTAATGCACTCAATCACCCAGCATAAAAGCGGCTTTTATGATTCCCGCATTGTTTACAAACACGTGAATTTCGCCAAAACTGTCTGCAATCCACTTGAATGCATCCAGAACTTCCGTCTCGTCGGTGACGTCACACTTCCTGGAGTGTATCTGACCACTTCCGGAGACATTTTCTTGCAGAGCCTGAAAAAGGGGTGCTATGGGTGCCCGCGGTTTTGGCTAAATTTCTATCAAATTAACTATACTTTAATCAGTTCCGGACGGCGAGCGAGTCCGACGACGACCATCCCGGCGTCCGCCAGCTGAATCGCTATTTTCGCCCCGATCCCGGCACTCGCCCCAGTCACAACCGCCACTTTATTTTCCCAGCGGGAATCCATCAGCAACTGTCGATTGTATTGATTCCGACTGAATGACAATTATCCGCGCAGCAGAGCCCACATATATTTATAGGGTGGCTCAGAACAGTCATTACAGGGCCACCAGTTCCCGGAGTTTCAGGCCGGTCGGCACCCGCTGGCATTGAGCGCGCGGATTAAATTTCACAGAGATGCACCACTTGGCGCGATCATTTGAGCGAAATCTTTCGCGTTTAATTGAATGCACCGCGATAGAGTGGGACGACTGCTGGCAGGCTAACCCGATGACTCGAGCTCGGCTCCGATTGAAAAATCAATTTCGAAAAGTAATATCTTTAAGCCGGCCACAGGGGCGCGAATGGCTGGTTACGGGTTACGAAACCTTTAAACCCGACTTTGATTTCATCCCCGACCCCCGCTCGATACCTACAAGCGACTGGAACCGAACGCAAACGCGGGAGGTTACCTTTCCACTTCTTCGCTGCTCGAATATCTTGCACCAGGTGAGTGCAACTACGGATGGGGCGGACTTCAATTTAATTTCGCGTACTTCGCCAGCAGAGCGCTCAACTTATGTCCACTGCATTTATTCAATTAATGCCCAACGAAGCGATTGTGCGCTAACTGGATATTAAAAATAAACCAGTGCAGAACGAGCAACTTGCATATGAATTTTGCAGGTTGAAGAACTCTACAAACTACGAATACATCGAAAAGTTCACCGCAAATTAAGTTATTGATGAACATGAATATTTAATTAGATATTTAGCACTGTAGCATATCAGTCGAACTATACGTCACTACTAGTGAAACTCATTCAAGTGTATTTGAAAAGAAATAACCTCAGGTTTCTAGACTTCTATGTCTATTTTTATTAGATATAATTTTGGGAAAATGTCTTTGTAAAGTCACATGCTCCTTCTATCGTTCCTAAAATATTTTGAATGACTCAACCATTTGTTCATTCATTGGTGATTTCAGATTTCCCTTAAGAGAGAAGCCTTCGGGGTATACATAGAAAAATCAAGTTTGTTGGGATGTTGAAATGAAATTTAAAAATAAAGATTTTCGGATTTAAATGGTCATCATCGTCATTCCAAACATCGGTATAGAGCAATAGAATAAATGTTAAAAATTAAATTTTGTTATGACATAAAAGAAACCCTTTGATGCACTTTCGTAATAAATTTCTTGCATCATGTTCAGCGCTGCTTTTACATACATATACATATATACATATGTTCATATTCATGATAAACTGCACAACACTGGTTTTCTCATTATACTTTACGAAGAATGAGAAATATCCCACTGGCAGACTTCATCCAGAAATTCTTGGAGATCTATTCATTACAGCTATTGGCAAATAATTCCCCTGTTGACGGAATTTCCAGTGATTTTAGTCAATGGATATGAAATCATAGTAGAAATCAATAGTCTCATGAAAATCATTAAGCCTTTTATAGCCTCTCACTGCACGGAGACGCAAGGCACATTATTTACCTATATAATCAGATGGCCGGATGTACTCAATAATTTATATCTGGCCGGGAATATGGAGATCGTCCATTTCCATCTTATACAGTGCGACTCCGAGTAATGGTTATTACAGTCAGTGAAACTTTATGAACCATAGATGCGCTATTCATAGCTCCATAAATTGCAGGGATTTGCTCCTATGCTACTCTGCATGATGCTATGAATCTTTTATTTCTCCCCACGTTCATTTGTCCACGAGTGAGAGCCTTTTGACTTATTTTTAAATTTTCGTTATTTATGTTTCAGCATATCCTTCCCAGCGTTTTAGTTAAAATTAAATTAAAACTACTGCTCCAGACTTTGTCTTTCCAAAAGATTTTTCAAATTTTTTAATAAAACATCCTTACAAAATAATGATCAAAGTAAAAAAACTTTTTTAAAGTTTTCGCTGTGTCCATTAAATATTAATTAAGACTGCTGGTCGTTTTGATACTTGTGGCTGCATTTCTCGGAATTCAGGACAAATGATATGCTGATTGATGTTAATGTATCTTAGCATTAAGGACCAGTTACTCTTGGTATTAATTATGTAGATTCTCGACTATAGGGATATGAAAATATGCATACTTTCTTTGTTCATGTTGCAGTTCAGAAAATAAAAACGGTTATCAGAGCGCTTCCAAAAACTTTCAATTACTTTGAAGTGGAATGGAAGAGAGTTTTAAAAACAAACATTTTAATTTCGATATCTTATTTTGGATTAAAAGTTTTGTGAAATTTATATCGATAGCAGTGAATAGTTAGGATTTTAGTTTAGATCCCCTTCGGAAGACAATTTCTATAACCCAAATTGATGGGAAAATTTCGTGACAGAATCCTAACCCAATTTCATGAGAGTTCAAATCAACTACCCATGAAAGGAACCATTCCCCGAATCACGCTTAAAACTTTTTAATTTATTTTTTACGCTAGAGTAAAGTTTATAGGAAGATTAAAGCCGAAGATATAATCTCTGGTCATAAAATAAAACTTCATACTGCTTGAACGGGTCTGCCAGTTCGGACAGTTCATTTTCCCTCGCCAGGATAAATTTTTACTAGTTCCCATGGATGGTCCGTCCTCCGGGAGGACACAGAGAGAAGGGAGCTTCCCACAAGCAAGTTTTCATTAAACTACCGCTCCCTCTATTCCTTACCTCTTTCTATCATATATAAAGCAAAAAGTTTAACTAGTCTGAGCTATACCCGACTAACTTGAAAATTCCCATGAAACCTAAGAGATTTAATCTCTGCACGAGTTAATTACATTATTTCACGCCTTTTTTAATAATACATTTTCCATCCTTTCGGACCCGCTTTGATATACTCGGGGTTTTGTGATATACATATAAGGAATTCTTGCTTTGCCCTGAAATCTAACAAACTGAATGCTACCAAAGTGCGAATTTGTGTAAAATTCATTATTTAAGCGTGTTTTGTGAAATGTCTAGGTGAAATGGGGCAGCAGCAAACATTTCATTTGGGAAACTATTTAGATCGCCTCAGGAGCTTAGATAACGAACGAAGCACTCTGGTTCGTAATGGGAGAAAAGGAAAGTATAGGTACAACAAAATCTATTTCATGAAAGTTGAAAACCATGAAAACTCCAAACCCCAAGGGGTGTTAAATTCACTCGTGCGCAGCAGGAAAATCTAGCTTGTCGATTTGACGAAATAATTTATTGCCTCGATAACAAATGCATATTTTACTAATTTTCCAACAAAATATTTTCCAGTTTGTTTACGTACTGAAATATGAATTCCTTACAAAGCATGGCCAAATTTTGAATAGTCCTTAACTTTCAAATATAAAATCAAATAATTTCTATCGATTTATAACGTTAATAAATAGTACTACACTTAATTTCAAAGTTATTGATTGAAAGTTTTCACAAATTCCATCACTGTTCAATATCTAGGAAGCAAAGTGAAGTTAATACGAAATATGTTTCTTTACGCCAATTAGAAGTTTAGCTATTTGTTTTCTTCCTTACGGTTTAGATAAATATATAAATTCCAGTCCGATCACTGTCAAGGTAGGTAATTCAAGATCAACAGTAACTTTTTTTTATTTCTCCTATAATGTTATCTCTCATTTCGTTTTGCTTTTTTTAAATCAAAAACAAAATAATTTTACTTATATACAATACATATATGTATGTAGTTCATCTAGGATCTGATCATAACTTCGAGAACTCGAAATATGTAACAATGGAGCCATGAAAAGGCATTAATTATATTTGCATTACTGTAAGTATGACCAGTTTTTTGCCACATTTGACCACAGTCTTTTTATCTAACAAAAATTTAATTTTTTTTTTTTTTTTGGGGAGGGAGGTGAAATACATTTACGCACTTAGGGACTATCCCGTCGTGCCGGACTCCCTTTCGGACTACCGGCTAAAACACCCCCCTTGTCGCATCGGGGAAACTAGCCTGGAACTGTTTAGCACATTACTTCGGGCTAGACCCCTTTTTCCTAAGCCTGGTGGCTCTCTCCTGGGATCTAGTCTCTCCAGGTCCACTTTCTTTGCCCGAAGTATGTGCTGCACCCGATGCGACACCACTGCCCAGTTTTCCTTCGTCTGAAGCATGATGTCCACTATCGTCTCGGGTAAGATCTCGCCGGCCTCTGCTGGTATTTCCTCCTTCCACCACCTCCATCTGGCGCACTGGAAGAAGGTGTGTTCTGCGTCATCCTTTACCCCGGGGCAGTACAGACAGTTGTCTGACTCCCCTTTTCCCATTTTGTACAGGTATCTCCTGAAGTATCCGTGGCCGCTCAAAAGCTGCGTCAGATAGTAGTCCGTCTCTCCGTGTCCTCTCGTTAGCCAGCGGTTGATATCGCCGATAAGGCGTGCCGTCCATCTGCCTCTTGTTTCCCGTTCCCAGGTATCCTGCCAGGCTGCCAACAAAAATTTACATCACAATTATGTATGTGAAATCAATTTATATAGAATAGGTAAAACTTGAACATAAATAAAGGTAGATGTTTTTATAAATCAGTTCCAGAGAACCAAATTCCAACGACCTGCTTTTAGGGCTGTCTTTCAGAAATGCACTCATCAGTGTCCTAAACCACATATTAATCACCTCTAGCCAGTCGGTCTGAAAACCCGTCCGAAAATGTCCCTATATGCTTCTCATGGAAGGACATACCAACTCGGAAAGTGGTCACGTTTATAATTTTCAAAGGAAGACCCTTCAAGTGCAAGCAGGAGTGCATTACCTGATAAGTAAATTAATTTCAGGAATGTTGTTACCTGTTGATGTGCCTGCTCCTCCGGTCTGTTTGTATTCATGATTTTGAAATAGTTTCCCGACAAAACCAAATTGCAAGTGCTTTACAGTTGTGTTAATAGACAACGGGGTGCCGCCCGCCCCAGGAGGCTGCACTTAAATAATAATTCTAATTAGAACGTAATGGCCCGAGGTGGCATATCAATTTTAAATTAAACAGATACGAGGCAAACCCAAAGAAAATTAAAAGTAAATACAGTCTGTGATTGAGTAAATATGCAAAGGTGAGCGTTTTATAACCAGGAACTACAGGCACTAGGCAGGATGTCTCAATTCCCATGACGGGAACGGATGCTTCCCCGGATGGGTGTACGGCATGTGTATTATCCTTCTGATTCTGATGGGAGACGCTCGAAATTAATTACTCGCAATGAAGGTTTGTTAATTTGAGGAAAGGGCTCCGGATATCACATTTTCGCATGTGTGTTCGGCCATATGGTGCTTCCGGGTGAAGGAGGATCCGACTCCTGCTGGTGTAGCTGGCAACAGCTTCCTCGGAGGCATGTGAAGCAGAAGGCCCCGGATCGGGTCCCGAGATGGCTCCACTAAATTAGACTATAAAAAGCGCCAAACCAGCAGCCAACGGAGTTCAAACAATGGGGAGCATATCAACTGCAAGATATGACCCGGGAGGCGTCTAAGGCGAAACAAAACGAGCTCTAAACGCGTTTTGGCACGGCTCCCGATAGGAGCGATTTTAATTTGAAATATGTTTTAAAAAATGGTCCTATGCTCAAAAAGGACAGTGTGCAGCGAAAGCCTCATAAATGGGCGTGGATCCTTTGAAATGTTGAAACACACGCCGCCAAGGGAACCGCCCGGTTCAAGCATCTTCTCAAATATTCATTCGAGCAGGTTGTGTTTATTGAAACAAATGTTTCTGTCGCTGGGACCATGAAAAATATTGCCAGAGGGCAGAATATTTTCCAGATTTTTATATGCCACTGTTGGGAAAGGGTTTCCCTCCCTTTTCACGCTATACCCTCAAAAACAAAACATACACTCACATATCGCAGAGTACTGTGGCCGCACAAAGTTGCAAATATAAATTTCTCCGCAGTTTGGGGAATGTACGGATTTACATTTTTAGTATAAGCACAATTCGTTCGGGTGGCGTTCTTTTTGAACAATAATTTTTAAAGTTGTGAATTGAAAACGGAAAGTTCAGCTGCCTAAGGCGATTTTTAGCGATAGATACACGAGTTACAGGGTGGCTGCAGCATATTTTTGGGAAGGTTCCACGGAATATGCTTTTAATTGCAATGCGAGTACTTTCAATGCAAGGGAAACTTTTCGGGGAAATTAAATTGGCGTTCATGCCTCGTTAATAACTTACAATTGTGCCGAATGAACGTGGCTTAAACCTTAAACTAGAAGCCTAAAGGAATTAATTAACAGAACCCTAGTGGAAGTAAAATACCTCTTCTGAGACATTTTTCCCCGCGGAATATTTAAACAATTGAACTTTGTGAAACAACATGCATGCAGGCAGTTGTACAGCACTTGCTGCAGCGATGCATCAAATATTCAAACGCAACTCCAAATTTCCGCAACACCTACGGGGCCATACTGTGTTAATATAGGAGGAAATTTGAAATTGCGCTTTTTTTGGTTTCACCGGAACACGTTCTGGGGTAGTCTATCATTCAAATAAAAGGAAAATAAAAATGAAGCAGTCAACCATAGTCTCTTCAGATATAATTAATCTGAACAATTCACAAATTGTCGGGAATTCAACTGCAATATTCATGGCGACATTTATTCGCGGCAGAGTACAATGTGCACCCAGGGAAAAAGGGAAAAGTGCAACTGTGCCAAAAACAATGCTACCGAGTGCATACTGGCGGAGAACAAGTGAGATCTATTTGAAGTTGGTAGCACTCTGAAGCTGTTCCCGGAATAATTAGACCATCAATTGCGGGCAATTCATGGTTCCGTATGCATAATGGAAGGGTATAAAGCCCGCTTATAAATTTTAAACTATTTGCATGGCTCTTGAAAGCTTACTGTGGAATTGAATTTGTGTTCCCAAATCGAGGGCCTGGAAAAATACAAAACGGAAAAACAGAAAGCTGAGAAACAGCCCGGACCCAGACTCAGACCCAGGACCCAGGACCAGAAGTGGGGCTTGTCCGGGTGCAATTGTAGCGATAAAAATGGAATGCTCCAGATGGGATACGTGTGTATTTGGAGAGTACTAGGAGCTCTGCGGTGGTAGCAAAAGAGGCGCAAATAAATGGGGATTCGCCCTTGTTGGGGAGCTAAATTACGGCCTTTTTATGGGTCCGCACTGTGTGCAGAACTTTCAGCAATCAATTCTACCGAAATGGCAAAAACTGATAGCCACAGCTTAAACTCCACTAAAAGAAACCGGTGCTAAAAGCGTGCCAATGTCTGTCAGGATTTAAATTTATAAAAATTTATTTTTCTTACTCTGGCCGGCTAAGTGATATACCGGGATAGCCGCGATGTGAAATGGTCGGATGCTGGAAAAACCCCCGTATACCAACAGTTGCGAGTTACGGCTGACACGAGTGGGTAATTTAAGATTTTCTGAGCGAGACGATGTGAACATAACCCTGGCTGCGATATGGGTTAGTGCCGGACTTTTGTTTCCTCTAAATTACTGTAAAATGGAATTGTGGTTTCAATTATTACAGAGAGTGGAAAATGGGTTACGCCAAGGCTAAGCGACACAAATAAAATTATTATTTCTCACCTGAACTTGTTTAGATTGAAATAACAGCTAAACATAAATTTCATTTCGGTGTTTTTCTTTTTGTATGTATAAAAAAAACTGCTGACAAACATAGATTTCGAAAATGAAGTTTGATACTATACCAATTACAAATTAAGAAAACTTCATTCCCGCGTTGTAAGGTCATGAATTTGTCCTACGTCAAAAATTGGACTCATTACCACTCAAAGTCATATTTATTGCTGAAAATGTGGAATAGCTGCATTTTCAAAACACAATGAGAAAACTCACATATAAAAGATTGTATAAAATTAAGTTTTTCTTATCAACATAGGAAAAAGAATGAAC
This sequence comes from Machimus atricapillus, assembly GCA_933228815.1. Lineage (NCBI taxonomy): Eukaryota > Metazoa > Arthropoda > Insecta > Diptera > Asilidae > Machimus > Machimus atricapillus. The sequence continues at coordinate 12,293,444 of OW121788.1, forward strand.
AGAATCGAATCATATTTAATAAGTACAAGGTCTAGAACTTATTTTTCAATTCAATCTTTCCCATTAGAGAAACCATCTCAATATAATCCAGCCGTAATATCATTATTCATTGTTTTTTGTTTTTTTTTATACATAAAGCAAAGGAAAATGATGATAATTTTGAACAATTTACCTTTTACAGATTCAAGCTACCACTAAACCAAAAACCAAATCGTTTTTCTCTACCACTAAAATTTTACTCTATTTTCCCTTAAAGACCACATCAAAGCAAAAGCAGAATTTAAAGGTGAATATGTATACGGTGGAGTACTGAATATCAAATACAATGTGATATAAATTCGCAGCATACATCAAACATTTTAGATGAATCGAACACCCGTCAACAACATCCCCAACCTCTCCTCCCAGTGTGAAGTCCTTGAAACATGACCTTCTCGCGCATTCTAAACCGAACCGAAACGCCTCCTCAATCCCAACCTATTTGGCAATTTTACTCACAATGAAATCCAATCACAGAAAAGTGAAATTAGGTGTACATATTTCATCAAATCGCGCATAAATACGGTGTCAACGTCAAGTCCCACTTGAGACTTAATTCCAGCATCCATTCCTCCATCCGTCTGTGCTGAACGTGGAGGAGGCGGCGAGTGTTCCACCAATTCGGGGAATTGCTCCTGTAGGATCATCAAGACACTTTCTGGAAAAAAAAGGAAAACCTCCGATGACTAGTGACACGAAGCTGTGCTGACGTCTTACCAACTGTTTCGTGTTCCCGCCCGCACATGTCTCCGGCTCCTCATCTATGGACTCGCGGAGAGTCGAAATCAACGCCGGGTCTGGGGTCCCGAACCCGAACCCGAACCCATAGCGCAACGCCAGACCCCACACGCCCCCTCTCGTCCAAGTGCAGAACTTGCTTCATGTTGTGCCCCGCACAATTTCCCTCGTTTTGTTCATCGAGCTTTTTCCTCGCTATTTTATTATTTTCCTCGCTTGTTATTATCCTTTCTGCGGCTTTCTTGGTCGGATCTCCGGAGGGCTCTGCGTTGGTTCCTTCTCTGCAGCACCCACGACACATCCAACACTAGAATATAATTTTTGGTGCCAGAAGTGTAAGCATGTAAGACGGATATCGATAAAATGCAACCTTTAATCGATTCTGCCACTCAAAGCTAATATATTGTGAAGTTTTATGTATTTTTTTTATTTCCTTTATTTCATTCCGTTGCTCTGGCCGCAGCCACCACTCGGGGGTGCTCCCCGGGCTCCAGATCCGGTGGATTCGCTTCGCGCGCCCCATTCGATTCGCACACGTCTTCTTGATTTAGGGGTGGCGGCGAATGCTTGCCGAGTTCAAATTTTATTTATTTAACTTTGATCGAATGGATTTCACGGGGCCGCACGGTGAATACTGATTTTAAAATTAGCCCCGCCCCACCAATCCGATGAATTGCCGCAGTTCACTTTGATTCGCGGTACCGAACTTTATAATTAGATTTTAAGAATTATTTCCTCGGAACACTACAAATTCATATAGTATGTATATGTATGTATGTATGTAGTTTCTGCAGATAATGAATTTATTGCTTCCTGCGGTAGTGCTGCTTGATGGTTTCATAAATTTCTTTGATTTTAATTTAATATTATTGCGAAGAACTTCTAAAACGAGAATGTACGAAATATGGATATGTACATGTAGTACATACATACATATATACATATATCATAGTATATATGAAACTTTTAGCACCGATGAAATCAATCAATCCCTTTATTGCCTGTAAGTTAAAATCGTTTTTTATCATAATAAAAGCTTTTTAACAAAATATTAAACCGACGAAAAATCAACTGAAAAGTGAAAAATAAAATAAACCTTTTTATTCTGAATAACTGAACTCCTAAACTAATGTAACCGACTCAAAATTAGTTACTTACATTAATATAGGAGGTCAGTTATTCAGACTAAAAAGGTTTATTTTATTTTTCGCTTCTCAGTTCCTTTTTCGTTGGTTAAATTTTTTGTTAAAAAGCTTTTATTTTTCACTTTTCAATTTTTATTTCGTCGGTTTAATTTTTTGTTAAAAAGTTTTTATTTACCCTTAGGGGTGAGATTTTGTTTTCAATTTTTAATGGGACGAACTTCGGGGTATACCCTATGCAATAAGAAAAGAATCACCAAAATCGGACTACTCTGTAAAAGGTTATGCGCGAAGATATGTACATAAAAAAAAAACCAAATATACACGTTGAATTGAGTGAGAACCTTTTTTCGTTGGTTAAAAGGACACGCAACTTTTGCAAAACAAAAAAAAAATTTCACAGAATATTGTTGCCAAATGTTTAAAGAGAACAATGCCAAGAACATAAATACCAATGTTTGCGAAATTCATAAAAGGAGACACCTAAATGAGAACGGCGGAAACTTTTACATATGTACTCTTAATATATTAGTATTGCCCGGGCAGGGGCAAACCCAAAACGTCCAAACGAAAATCAAACCGTATCTACACAGGGCGGCCAATATTTATTTATTTTTTATTTTAGAAACAATTTCTACAATCAAAAGACAAATGGTCTTATGGCGATTGCTGTTATTCTGTAGTAAAGATAGGACACAGCGGCTAATACTGCTAATAATATAAATTAAAGCCAAACTAATAATCTAAAGTTAGACTATATCAACTCAAGATAGTTAAGAATCAGATTAGAGATATTACATTTTAGAGCTAGATTCAATGACTGCATTCCCCAAGAATGTCACCCGTCCACACCCAACAGCCCGCACGAAAAAGACCAGTAGCAAGAAGAGCTCAAGGTGGTGGAAAGCCCGGACACAGGCAGGCGGACGACCCAAAGAAACCGGGCGAAATCATCATAACTAGCTTAATAAATGGCTCAAGCAGTTACGTTTAAAAATAGCAGGAGAGGCAGCACACTTAAGTGGGGCAGGTAGGCTGTTCCACAATCTAGCAGTTCTCACGATGAAGGAAAACTCCATGAGCTTCGATGTGTGGGACGGAATCAATAGGCACCGAACACGAGACGAGCGGAGATAAGTAAACCGCTGGAATAGGTAAGCAGGGGCACACTGCACAAGAATCTTACGAGTCAATAGTAGAACCCTTAATTTAAATTTCAGGTTATTTATGAACCTAATAGAGGTATTAAAGCAGACCCTGACACAGTCCATCTCCCCTGCCGCGCACCCAGCAAAGATTTCACAGCCACACATAAAAAGAGGAAGGATAAGAGTTCTAATAAGAGTAGCCCGAACTATAATGGCCTTAAGGCTGATTAAGATTCCTTAAGATTTGTACGCTCGGCACCGTACGCTTAAGACTTGACGAAAGATTCGAATAGTGAACGAAAGATAAAATAAGGCCATTTACGAATCTTTCGTCGAGTCTTAAGCGTACGGTCCCGAGCGTACAAATCTTAAGGAATCTTAATCAGCCTTAAGGCCATTATAGTTCGGGCTAGTGAGTGAGTGCCGATCTCAGTGAATTGGAAATCAAATCATTTTAGGTGGTTCGAAGTTCACCGGGTCATCTGGTTTAGTATATAAATTGATTATTTTGTACCCATTTAATTTCAATTCAATTCGTCAATTGAGCGATCAATCGATTATACATATTAAAGTAAAGTGTTCTTTGCTATTTTATATTTTTTAGTTCAATTGTAAAACTTACCTTCAATCGATCAATTGTTAACACCTTCTGTGCATTGAAGTTCGTTCGCTAATCTAATTTTTCCCGAATGTTGAATGTCGTTAACAGCTGCAGAGATCTCTGATCAGCTCGGGGGCTTAACTTGGCCATACTTCGCGTCGAAACTGTGCAATTCTTCTTCATCATCTATTAACAAAGTTTTCGATGGAGATGACGCGTTTGGTGATATCGCGGTGGGACTGTAGGACTGAAGGGTGCTGCTGTCGATCACTTTAATTTTTGTACACTGGTTCTTCTCGAGTTCCCGATTGTTTGCGCGAACGCGCACAATAAAACGCACATTTTTCCGATCTCCACCAACCATAGTAAAAAAATCAAACGTCTTGCTACACGCACTGTTCTAGTGAAATCACCGTTAAATAACACGATTGTTCCCCTGAGTTGTCTTCCTTAGCTTAACCGTCCAACAGATGGCGCTGTAAACACTCCACGAAACTGTTATAAAGCGGAAGAGTGACGTATCTGCCAACTGAATAAAAAGCTGACGTTTCCAAAAGTGTGCGAAAGACCCAACCAATAACCTCCGGACACAAAGCCTGTTGTGCATGGAGAAACAGAGTTAAGTTTCTTCCATAAACCACGTGAAACGCTTCCATTCATATAATTTTTATATCTACAAGGTACGGAGTTTTTCGTTTATACCAAAAATTCCCGCGGATATCTCGCTGTGATGTGCAGACGGGGAGAAAGTTGTCTGCAACCGAAAGTGCGATCGATTAAATTTTCCCGTATCTAGCGACCCAAAGTGCGACGTATATAATTTGTTTACGTTTTATCCCGAATGGGAATTATCACTTAAATGGTATTATTAACCCGGGAATTGTTCAAGCCGTTGAATTCGATGAATTATCAAAGATATTTTCTACGACATAACCTGGAGGAGTCGCTGAGTCACTAAAAGTTGCATGACAGCTGTCTTCCTTGGTCAGACGGGCATTTTTTTTTTCTGGGAGTGCGGCCCCATGCTAGTGAATTTTATTAATTTTAATTCGGCCAATTGTGTAATTTTTGCAGGTTTGCTTTGCGCTTAACATAATCGAGTAAGATGTTCATTTGGGACTGGTTCACGGGCGTCCTAGGGTACTTAGGTGAGTTCCGTTCAAACAAAAGCGAATATTTTTAAATGCTACCTGCAGCAGGCAAGAAACGACTATTTTTGTTTGGTGCCCGCCGCACACTTCTTCGGTGGCATTGAAATCTTGCCAAAATCCTGGTTCATTTCATAGTAATTTTGGTATTTTGCTATTCTTGGGGCTCGGCAGGTTTATGGAAAAAGTCCGGAAAGCTCCTCTTCCTCGGCCTGGACAATGCTGGAAAAACAACTCTCCTGCATATGCTGAAAGATGACAGGCTGGCACAACATGTTCCCACACTGCACCCTAGTAAGTACTATCCAGCGAATGCAAAAGATAAATCTCATTTATTCAAAACCCCAATTTTAGCTTCAGAGGAACTCTCCATCGGAAACATGAGGTTCACCACATTTGATCTGGGTGGCCACACTCAAGGTAAGTCTTCTGGCAATCTAAAGGTCAAAGCTGAAAGTTTAAAGATGTATTTTGCTTGCTTTGCGTTCAAGCAAAAACATTAATATGCTCGTGCTGTCAGCTTCCGAAACCGGTTAAGGTTAATTTAAAATAGCTAATTTGAACCGCCTCGAACGCATTTCGGTATCATGTTATGCAACAACTAACGTCAAAATGTTAATTTCAGTAAATTTTACATCTTACGTTCCCATTGAGTCGCCGAAATTTTTTTAAATGTAACTAAATGTCCCATAATTATGAATGTTGATAAAATACTATAATTTTTGCTAAATGTACTCAAGCAAAAACAATTTTTTTTACAACGCAAATCATTATTTTACAAATATCCAATAAAGAATTAGAATTACAAAAAATTACAAAAACAAACATTTTTATAATATAATTATTTCAGCTCGTCGAGTGTGGAAAGATTATTTCCCTGCAGTAGATTCGATAGTATTTTTAATAGATGCGTGGGATCGAAGCCGTTTCCCGGAAAGCAAAAACGAACTTGATTCCCTCCTCACTGATGAAGCACTATCAAACTGTCCAGTCCTTATTTTAGGCAACAAAATAGACAAACCAGGTGCAGCAAGCGAAGACGAGCTACGCAATGTTTTCGGTCTCTATCAGTTAACAACAGGAAAGGTACTTATTTGATTACCAAGACCAACTATATGTTTTACTCACTCTTTAATGTTATAGGGTAAAGTATCCAGATCAGATCTTCCTGGACGTCCTCTGGAATTGTTCATGTGTTCAGTTTTAAAGCGGCAAGGATACGGAGAGGGTTTCCGTTGGTTAGCGCAATATATCGACTAAGCCATAAACAAAAATAAAAAAAACCATAAAAAAGAACATCCAACATTCAATTAATGAAATGGAACTAAAAGGAAACACGATTATTTTCTTCAAAATAAACGAAAAAGGAGGAGCTAAACATCATCAGCTTTGTATCATCCTTCTTTTAAGGTCTTACATTGCCCCTCTCTTTTCCTATCAGCCTACAAATTGTGTTTGAGTTCCGAACAAAGATTTACCTTTAAAGAAAGCTATTTTAGTTCCGTGATGTATAAATTATTTTCCATTTTGTTGTGGGTCATATTTGTATATTTAAAGAAATTTCAGAATCCTGACCTGTCAGGTTTCTCATTTACTTTAAGAGATATGAAAACAAAGCTGAAAAAAATAATTCAAAATAAATTTGTTTTTCTACTCAATCGTTCCAGTTTTATAACAAAGCATTTTTATTCACGTGATACATTTTTTTTAAATAAAAATATTTTTACAATAATGCACAACTTGTTTGTGTTTGTGTTTAGAGTTCAGTATTAAAAATTACGTACGTGATAGCCGTGATGAATTTTTGGTATAATTTGATGCATTAGGTACTTTCAAAAATAATTTGCACTATATTACATTACAACAAAGCGTTTGAACAGTTTGGGAAGAGTATAATTACAGCTCAGAAAATGGAATAACTTCAAACTCCAAAAAACTAAATATAAAACGTAGATATATTTGAATTCAATGAGATAATCCAGACATATTTTAAGTAGGTGCAAAACAATTCCTAGTCCAAACGACTAAAGGGATAAAAACAAGAAATAAAACAATTGGCGATATACTGCTGACATATGATTTATTCCTTAATGAAATATCACTTTAATAAAACTGTACAAGAATCCTCACAGCTTTGATTTACAGTCTCCTTTAGAAACATCTCTGAAAGAAAATAATCAAAAAACGCGACTTAGTTTTATGCAGCCTTGTGCAATATTTCGCAGGAAGGAAGGCAATTTTAAAGATTTTCGAAAATATCTTGAGAAAAGGTAATACAAAGTCCTGCAAGATATTGCACTTTTGAATCCTTATTTATTCTAAAGTAAATGCAAGTCTGGCTACAAAGAGAATATTAAAAAATAAAAAGACTAATTACAACTTTAACTCCTCGTTATCAGGGAGCTTTGCAAAATAGAACTGTACACGCTCCTTGGAAACATCTTCAAGTTTAGCTGGATTCCACTTGGGATTCTGATCCTTGTCGATGAGAACGGCTCGGACTCCTTCTTTGAAATCACTATCTAGCAAGTGATGCACAACAATTCTATATTCCATTTTAAGGCACTCTGCAAGAGATTGTTTGGCTCCGCATTCTATTTCCTGGAAGGTAACTTTAAGACTAGTAGGAGACATTTTGCAAAGATCCTATAAAAATAAAAATAGTAGAATTTAAGAAAGGAAAGTTCGTTCGGTATGGTACCTTTAGTGTCTTTCCTGCCCATTCGCTTCCATCGCCGGCTAACTTAGTAAAAATTTCTTCAACGGAAGAAGCGGAAAAATATTTATTAATTTTGTCCATGTGTTGCTTTAAAACAAATTCTCCTGATGGACGCTGGCAATATTTGTCAAGGGTCGCCGAAACTGTGTCCTTATCTTTGCAGTTGAGCAAAGCGGTTTCCAGTTCACCTAGCTTCGAACTTTCACAATAGTGCGTAGCAATCCCAGCCTTTAGGGTATCGGCGCCCTTAAGCCGGAAACCAGTCAGCCCCAAATATAGACCCAGTTTACCTTCGAGCCGTGGCAAAAAATATGAGCCCCCGACGTCTGGAAACAGCCCGATCGCGGTCTCTGGCATTGCGAAAAGCGTTCTTTCAGTTGCAACGCGATACCTGCCGTGGACAGAAAGTCCAACTCCACCACCCATCGTGATCCCGTCCAAAAGGGCGACGTAAGGGATCTTGTAGCATCCAATAAGGTAATTGAGCTGATACTCCTCCCGGAAGAAGCTCTTTGACTCTTCGGTCGGTCCGTCCTCGACTATCTTCCTCACGTCTCCGCCGGCACAGAAGCTCTTTTCCCCCATCCCCTTTATGATAACCAGGGATTTTTCGTTCTCCCAGTCCTTCAGGTTACAGTAGATCTTCCTGACCATTTCTAGATTTATGGCATTTAGGGCCTTTGGCCTGTTTATAGTAATGACCCCCTTGTCACCGGTCTCGCAGTATAGGATATTTTCTGTCGCCGTGGCGGACATCGCGCGGAGGATTTGTTTAGATCGCGGGAAGCAGAACTGCCGCAAAATTCTTGGGGTCAACTGCAAAACACGCCAATTGAGCAGAGTCATCGTGGGTTTCGGAAGCATACAAAAAATTCGATTGTCTTACCATGTTTCCATACAGTTGCACTGTGCAAAGTCCGGGAAAAAAAAATACTCACTTAGCTCACTAACTATTAGCCAAGTGCTAGTGTCACACTGAGGGGAGCTCGAACAGCTGTTATATGTATTTACATCATTTACATCTTTGGACAAAGGCAGCTGCAATTGCTGGAATGACACAAAACAATCTGGGGGCACTTTGCTTTCATGCACCCGCCCAGTCGCCTATTATTTTACTTGCTTTAGAAAATTTTTAGGGTTGAATATTTTTTTGTATACAGGGTGCCTCATTTGAAGCTGATTTTCTGCATGCAACAAGTTTCCTCTTGTTTATTATAAGCTTCAAAAATCCCAGTAGGCATTCCAAAACTATCACTACAGCTCCAAGGTTACATATAAAATCCCATATGTATAAATTTACCTTAATTTTACAAAAAAACGAAACATGAGAAAAATGCCCCTTGCCAAATTAAAAAATTCACTGACCATGCATGTTGCATAAGTTATCAATCCGATAGCTTCAAGTTTTTTAAGATTGTGTTCTATTTCAATTCTTACTAAATGATAAATTCCAAAACCGCAGTCGTTATATATGGTGATATTTATTATTATTTCAATCCTCAAATCTTGCTAATAGTCCAGTCATTTGGGCCGAAAAATAGCGTTTACCTGGAAAGTTTTCCGGGAGTTTTGAAAATTGGTAATTTTATAGATTTTGAGGTGCTCTTTCCGAATTTAACTTTGCGACCTCGTATCTTTGCCGCTCGCGCCGCCACATTGGAAAAATGGCGCTTAAAAGCAGTTTTTTGACAATATCTCCTTTCCGACTCATTTTACGGTAAAAACAGTTATATACAAAATGAAACTAGAGACAATTACCTACAATTTATGTATCTACCTTTTTTTCATAAAGTCAATAGTTTAGGCGTACGAGCGCTGCAAAGTGTACCCCAACACGCATTTTGGCCAAAACACTCATTTCCACACCACCTTGATGTAGAGTAAGCGGCGCGTTTTTTTTAATGTGGCCATAGTACGTCGGTTTTTCAACGTATAGTATAATATCTATATATTATATATATAGAAATCACTGTATATAACATCTATTTCAAAGCCCAAAATTTGACCTTGACCCTTCATTCTGCCGATTTTTTGTATGGGAAGATCGAAACTTTTTTTGAGAAGAAACTTCACTGTCACATAGCCTTTCTCAAGAGAAAAACCGCACTCGAATCCGACGGCGCGTTCCGAAGTTATTCGTCTTAAGCCGGCCCCACACAATGCGTGCATTCGCCAAACATTTGACGATGCGTCTCACTTGACGAGGTGTGTGGGAGCTTCTACGAAGAATATTTGTCATTCGTCCTTTCCAGCCGAACTTCGTGATGCGTCGACTTGCCTCGTCATTCGCGTATGCGTTTATTTCCACAAATATTTGCTGTGTGTGGCGGTTTGACGAGGTATGTGGGAGACATTCGTCCCTCGTACGAGGGAAATATGCGTTATGCGTGTGCTTCCCACCGATGATGGGAAAGAGGCGAACATTTGTGCGCTGATTCTATATTCTTTGAACGTAAAATCGACTTTATGACATATTAACTTAGGCCACTTTCAAAATAAACGGCTCATATACTGGACGGCTAATACGCGCCTGTAAAACGAGACCAGTTTTAACCTATAGGCTTTAACCTTTTGAGAAAATTATGCCAATTAAAATGCCCAACAATCCCACACATTTATGAATAAACATAACTAGATAAAAAATAATTAAGTTATCACGAATCAATTTCTCTTACATCTCGCTCATTTTTTAGTTTATTTATAATAAATATAATAACAGCTGATTTTAATTTGGTTTTTGTGCTATTACTGGTGTCTAATTTACGTTTTTTGTTTTTCAAAACAAATCAATTTAATATGAAGAAAAAAGTGTTTTGCAGTGCATTGCATTTATCGGGGTTGTGCCATATTCATTCGAATATTTTATTAAGTTGTCCGCCCATTATATGGGATTCAAAAAATCCTCAACGCAAGATGAGGAACGTAATGGTTCGCAATGCTTCGGCCTTTATTCAAGGATAACATCCACCACCTTCTCTTTCGTTTATCTACCTTTTCAATTGCAATTAATCACTCATTATTACATTAGCAATTATTTCGTTTACACTGGCCATTCTGGGATCAAGAAAAAAACTCTGTGCCAAACATTCGGCGAGTGATTTCAAGCAAAAGTTTGACGAATGAACGAGTATTGTGGGAGCAAAGAGTAAACGCAGAAAATGCTCGGCATATGCACTTTGACGAAGAAGACGAAAGTGTGGGAGCTCACACAAGGCGAGGGAAATATTTGGCGAATAAGTAGACGCAGAAATTTTTAAAATGTTTGGCGAATGCACGCATTGTGTGGGGCCGGCTTTATAATAATTAATAAAACACAAAACCCACTACCCGCAATGAAGTCCAATTGGAAAGTGACGTCACATTCCAATTGGACTTCATTGCGTATAGTGGGTGGTATCGTTGGAAAGCTTGAAGGCTCAGCTTTCTAATGCGTCAAACAGTATCCTAGGATGTCTCTGAAAGAACTTATAAAGCATTTTCTAGGTTGACCTCCTCCAAATTTTCAATCGTGATTTTAGGGGGAAGGGCCGATTTTAATGGAAGGGGGGGGGGGGGGGGGGGGGTCCGAACAAAAGTTGATCAGGAGACCGTTTAGAATCGATTGGAATACCCCTGTTCAGCTTCAGACCTTAGCAAAACACCTATTTCTATTATATCTATTTTATATATATATATGTTATATGTATATGTGATATATATACAGGGTGTCCGGTAAATGAAGGATAATCCTGCAACTGCGATGAGGGTAGACCATGTCCTACTATATGCTAGAATTTTAGTTTAGTAAAAGTCCTACGGTTTTCGAGATATTAATTTTTTTATTTTTTTTTTTGAAAAAACCATCCACATTCAGTTTTTGTCACGCCATTTCCACAAATTATAATTTTTTACAGTCAATTTTTTTTACAGTATTAACGGATAATATGTGTCATCTAAAACAGTATTTCGTTTTTACCTTAAATGTTGCAAAATACTCCAAAAAAAATTGTAATGAAAAGTTTCCATACAAAAAAAAATGTACTATGTAAGTGAACCGTACCAATCACTTTAAAAAGTTGCTTGATAAATGCCAATTTTAAAATGCTAAATTGTTTCACATTTCTCTTTTAATTTTTTTTTATGTTAATTTAAATTGATGAAGGTAACCATTTCAAGGATAACCATTTCAAGGACGAAAAAATAGACTAAATAAACTGAATGTGGATGGTTTTTTCAAAAAAAAAATAAAAAAATTAATATCTCGAAAACCGTAGGACTTTTACTAAACTAAAATTCTAGCATATAGTAGGACATGGTCTACCCTCATCGCAGTTGCAGGATTATCCTTCATTTACCGGACACCCTGTATACAATAATATATAGATATTATACTATACGTTGCAAAACCGACTTACTATGGCCATATTAAAAAAAAAAAATAGGTAAAAAAACTTTTTAAGTTAAACGGTTTTATGTTAAACATACATTGCAATGTTTAAGAAAAATGTACTAAAAACCAAAAAATAAAATAGATACAGTCGTGGGAATTATAAACATATGCATAGACTAGACTAAAATATAAAACCGTGGGGCACGTCAATTGTCTACAAATTATCGACTTAATGTGCGATAGAAGAATCGTTTAATTCGTCGTTAGGCAGTTGGCCCGCAGACGGTGAGGAATTTGTAGACAATTGACGTGCCCCACGGTTTTATATTTTAGTCTAGTCTATGCATATGTTTATAATTCCCACGACTGTATCTATTTTATTTTTTGGTTTTTAGTACATTTTTCTTAAACATTGCAATGTATGTTTAACATAAAACCGTTTAACTTAAAAAGTTTTTTTACCTATTTTTTTATTTTCTAGTTTTTAGTTTTTATTTCATCTAATATTTTTCATTCTATTTAGTGCCTCATTTTTACTAGTTTTCTTTCCTGTCAATTTGTTGGAGTTTTTATTTCATCTAATATTTTTCATTCTATTTAGTGCCTCATTTTTACTAGTTTTCTTTCCTGTCAATTTGTTGGAGTCTAACTCCTCAATACATACCTAATCCTTCCAAAGACTAAAAAATAATTAGATACCTAGATTTCAGTTTTAATGTATAGACTGTCTAAAAATTATATATTTAAACGGTAGCGGCGGCCATCTTAGATTTTTTTTACCATTTTGTTCCCACGAGTAATCGACATTTAAACGGTAGCGGCGGCCATCTTAGATTTCAATTTTGCATAGTAAATTGTATTCTACTTGTATAAAACCTAAGTTATCCGCCATTTTGTAGAGGCCGCCATCTTGGATTTTAATTTTATTTATATAGTACATTGTATTCTACTGGTTGAGCACTTGAGCACTTTCATTTGATACCCATATTGATGGGATTAATAAAATAATGAATAAACATAATTGTATTGTCACCAAAATCCAAAGTGTATACAAAATTTCAGATTAATCGGTCGACAGGAAGAGGGTGAAATTTGAATTACTAAATTTGACCCAAGAATAAAACAAACGGGGTGAGCTAAATAAAACCGTTTAAAAACGCGCCGCTTACTCTACATCAAGGTGGTGTGGAAATGAGTGTTTTGGCCAAAATGCGTGTTGGGGTACACTTTGCAGCGCTCGTACGCCTAAACTATTGACTTTATGAATAAAAGGTAGATACATAAATTGTAGGTAATTGTCTCTAGTTTCATTTTGTATATAACTGTTTTTATCGTAAAATGAGTCGGAAAGGAGATATGTATTGTCAAAAAACTGTTTTTAAGCGCCATTTTTCCAATGTGGCGGCGCGAGCGGCAAAGATACGAGGTCGCAAAGTTAAATTCGGAAAGAGCACCTCAAAATCTATAAAATTACCAATTTTCAAAACTCCCAAATGACTGGACTATAAATGGACGATTAATTTTGAAAATGGTTGAGTTCCCTTTTGTAGCATATAATTTTTTAAACAACCCTATTTAAATGCAAATGCAATTTTGAATACCTTTGTATTTGGACAGGTGGCTCTTTAAAAAGATACTAATATTAGTACATACATATGTACGTACATACATATATCTTTTTCGTAACGAACTAACAATATTTTGAGAGATGTTTGCAAAAACATTTGTCAGATGTGGTATTGATAATAAAATAACTATAACAAAGTAAATAACTCGGTTGAGCCCTTTACAGGGTCTTAGAAGGTTGCAATATACAAACAATAATCATTAGCTACATAGTCGTCCTGTCCTACTCTTATTATAATTACATATTAATTTAATGCTTTTCTTTTTTCCCGACATATATTTAATTTTAGATATAGGTACATACTTATATCTATATAATATTTTAAATAACCTTTTTAAAAAACATTTGTTTTCCCATTATATCACATATAATTTGGCTTACTTTCGATTCAGTCTCTCTTATTTTATTTCCAGAACCAATATAAAAAATTGGCATATGCGTGCTCATCAGCGTCGATATTACATACCTTTAATTCGTTAGTTTCAAAGATTCTTGACAAATTTGTTAAAATTGAAAGATCCAAATGTCCTTAATTTAAGATGTGTATACAATTCAAAGTGAAACTTTGTGGGAATATGAAAAAAATTGCCAATAAAATCGTAATTTTCGAAATTTGGAAGTTTAATATACATACATACATATATGTCGGGAAGTACAAACGACCGACAAATTTTTTTTTGCATATTTGTCACCTTTGACTCCAAATGAACGCTTCTAGAAAATTTTATCAGAAACCGTGAGGAAACGTCGGACTCAATCTGTTCCAAAAAATCCAAGAAAAATATCACGGCACGAGTAATAAATAAACGTACATATCTATTTAAGCAATTTTGGTCACAGCAAGACGCTGTGAAAACACGATTTTATGGAAATTATCCTTAATTCATTACACAACCGGCTAAATTTGCAGACAAAATAAGTCAATTAGTTTAAAGGTATAATAGCTAATAATGAACGTATCTGTGTCAAATTACCTGCATGCACCGATAAGTGAAAATTGAATAATTTAATTTATTTAAATGATTTTCTTCAAATAATTCACGGTCCTAAAAATTGTATATAAAAATAAGCTTCTGCTTGAAAATTACAGTTCGTGGTTTAGAGTTCCATTTGATACAACTTCAGAAAAATGGCACAAGTTCTAAAATTCATACAACTGCTCCTCCTCATTGCGCCAATCTTGGCGGAAGACTTAAATTTACAATTCGTGAAAATTACCGTAGAACCTGAGAAAAATAACATAGGCGAACTTGAAGTTAGTGTCAAAAAGTCGGGTAAAACATCTTTTGAAGTGACCGGCCGTTTCGAACAGTTTAATGCAATGGGTGATGATTATTCGGTAGCAAAAGAAAAAATAGGGGAATATGGAAATGTTTTACTCTTATTTAATTTTACAGCTAGAGCCAACCATCTACTTTTCGACAGACTCAGTACTGTACACAAAGATGACAACCGTCCCTAAACTAGGTATATGCACCTTAATGACGACTTTCTATAGGCACAAGGTTTACGAGCAGTTAAAGAAAGCTTGTATAAATGCACCTAGTCCTGATACATGTCCTGTACCCGCTGCGAAGTATGAAATTAGCAAATTTAATTTGGATCTCGCACCTCTTCAAGGAATCATCATGAAGGGGTCCTACAAGTTCGAACTTATCGTATTTAAAGGTGACAAACTTGAAGCTACTTATACCGGTTTCTTTGAAGCAAATTATTCCTAATTAGAAAATTATTCCAAATTTAAACGCATGATTTATCCTTCGATAAATAAATACCAATTGATAATAAAATACTAGATTCAAAACTTAAATGAAAATCATTGTGTTTTTAATTTTTAAATTGTGTTAACAATCTTATAATTTTTATTTTCATGGAATAAAAGTAAAACATTAACACAAAATCACAACGAATTCTTTATTTAAATAAAAAGGTGTACAAAAATTTTAATTACTATTATGTCCCTAACTTTTGCGATTTATTTTCAGTACAGCCAGTACTAATTTCGAGAAACATTTTCAGCATTTTTACTTTTGTGGATACAATTGGGTGAACGCAGGTATACAAAAGTGCTTTAGCATGATCTATTTCACCTTGAAGAACAAGCGTAACAGCCAAATTATATTGCATAACTGACTGAGCAGCTTGAATCGAATTTATTTCCCAGCCTTGTGTTTCAAAATCTTGTGCATTCATATTCTTAATGAAATTCGGATCCAAATGTGTTCGCGCAAATCCAATTCGGTTGAGTTTTACAGCTGCCTCAGCACAGTAAATGTGTGCCGCCATTCTGCAGAAATCAGCTTGAATTAGATCGTGATAAAGGCAACAATTCTTACCTTAATGCGTCAGTAATGTCGTCCCGTAAGATTACTTTAAACCCATATGTTAATGCCAAGTTGTATTCTCCGAGACGAAGAAGGACATACGCGTTCGCTGCATATATATAAGCAGCTAATTCTCGAAAGGACTCCTTACTAAGAGGCATAGAAGGATTACAAAATTTCTCGTCACAAACAGCCTCCCAGCTTTCAGACTCTTCTTCAGGTTTATTTTCTTTGTGCAAATTAGCTGTGTGCTCCAACAAATATATCGCATTACGCAGACAAAGTGCGGCAAATTCCAAAGTTGGATTTGGTATACCAAAAGATTGCGCACGTCTGTTTTTAATAAAAAAATCAATTAAATTCCAAACTACACAAATATGCAATAATCTTACTTAGTCATTGCCTTAACACTTGGCACTAAAAGATGTTTTCTGTGCATGCCTGAGCCTATAGTAGCTGCGATTAGGTTTTTTTGTTGTTTGTCCTTAATCGTCTATTAATACAAACACTGTTCACTGTTAAATTAATCTTTATACCATATGGAATGAACTAACCTTTTCATGGAGCATGATACAAGCCTCAGCCAGCCTGTGCCAAAGCCTTGGATTGTTGTGATAAAAATTTAAAGGAACAAGAAAACATTCAAAAGCCTCCTGAGGTCGATTTAAGTTCAGCATTGCTATACCCAAATTGTAATAAATTTCGGGCTTTCTTGTCGCTAGGATTGTATGCAACGGACCATTTTTCAAGTCCACGCAAATTTTTTTATCAAAACGAAAAGCCTCCTGAAAGAATCTCGCAGCGATTGCATAGTGGCGAACTCTTAAATGTATAACACCCATATTGTTGGCAACACAGGTATCCAGATCCTCGCCATGATCCCTAAATTGTTACTAGTTTAAACACAAATTAAACAAGGGAATAACGCCCATACTTTACTGTAAACGACAACGTGGGAAAATGCTGAGACAATTCCTTTGCTGCTTTTTGAAAATCTTTACCTACATAAAACTGGCGCGCTTTAAGTACAGCAAACTCTGCACTCTAACGAATTATTAATGATAATGAAAACAAGAATAGAATATTGTATTAACTTACCCCATCATCCGGAACTGAAACTAATTTCTTGTTAACAACATTTGTCAATAAAGCCAAAAGTTTAAACATTCTTTTGAACCCATCAATGCTGCTAAGACTTTCAGGAGAAGTATTTTCATCGGCTGCAATAGTTTCGAGGCTAATGCCGAGATGTTCTTGAAACTTTTTCAAAAAATTTAACGCTTTATCGTACTGATTTGTATTTAAAAGAAGTTGGATCATTAATAAGCCTGCTCTTGGCGCTAGCGACTCATCAAGATCTTCAAGCCTTTCCATCAATAGACCTAATTGTTCTAAGGCAGGAAAGTATTGGCGGAGGAAAAATAAAATGACTGCCTTGTTGTAGATTGGAACAGCAAAATTTTTAAAACGCGTTTCTCCCGTTTTCCGTTGTATCTAGAAAATTTTTATTTATTAGCCACGGTATATCTATTCAATGAATAACGCAAACTTAATATATATACTCCGTACGCATCACGCAAAAACTACTGTACGTTGCCTAAAAATAAAATTAACACATTTTCCACCTTTCCTTAATTTTCATTTGGTCTCTGGAACATAAACAATGATCTCTGGCCCATCCTTGCCGATGCTACATAGTCGGTACTGTGTTATCTATTTTATTGAAATTTTTTTGTTATGGCTACTAAGATTTTTTAAGATATACATACCTTTAAAATGATAAACAACGGCTTCTATGATTAAAAATCTGTTAAGTTAGTATTAAGTTTATTAAATAACGTAAGATTTTAAGTTAGATCTCTAGCAATACATCGGTGAAAACTGCATTCAATTCCATACAGTAGTTTTTGCGTGATGCTGGTACATAGACAGACAAAAATTCTAAAAACTGTTTTTTTGGCTTCTATTACTCTAATAAAGACCCCCCATATTAGTTTTTTATCAATATCTATAATGTGCTATAATGTACAGACATCAGCCCGTTACAATTTTATTATATCTATAGAAAGATATAGTAATGAAGGCATAAAATAACTAGGTACTCTAAAGCTAGACTCAATTCGTACAGGTTTAACATTCGTCTTGAGTACTTTTAGGAGTAGGTTCCATAGAGCCGGTACCGACGAAACGAACTTACCCCTTCCATTTCGTGGATGAGAAAATTATGCAGGGTCTTGTAATCTTTACAGCCGGAGTTGTAGAACTCAACGACAGCCTTGTTGTGAAAAATCCTCGCACTGATCCCCATCGACTGCTCTAATTGATTGAGCGTATGCAGACACTGCTCGTAGTTCTTACTAAAAAAAATAAAATAGGATTGCTTTTGATATGTGAAGCTTCGTCATAAACATTACCAATTAAATTCATCCCGAGCTTGTGTTATTAGATTGAAATCCTGCTCTGTTAATTTTGGTTTTTCCGCAGTCGTGTCAGCCATACCGCCAAAATGTTCAAAATACAATTAAAAAGCAGTCCTCCACTCAATTTTAAGTTAAAATCCTGAGTTGGAATACAAAGATTCAGATCTGAATTATATTGAAGTGTCATAAACAGCTGTAAAAACACAATTGAGTTTTCCAGCTGACAAAACATTACACCGACGTACGCAGAGTTTTTGAGAAGAAAGTTTTTTCTAATTTTTTCCATTACTTTAATTGAAAACGCAAATTTTTAATGCCAACTCTTAAACTTGATAAATATGTATAAAATCCTTTTAAGATAAAGCCTTCTTCAAAGATAAAATATAAATTTTCCAATTGAAAATTCGAAAGTTTATAGTTCAGTGCAGTAACTCCAAGAGTGTCATCTGTGTTTGTTTACCTCTTAAAGAAGAACAAGGCATTACGCCAGAATTTTCTGTAACGGCGGTGGTGAGGTTTGTCGTTTATGTTTTCGTGAAGAAGTAGCGATCAAAAATGGATTTCCACTTTGTAATTCCTTGCATAAATGCTGATTTACTAAATTCCGAAGGGGACAATTACTATGTTAAGCAAGTGTTGGATCCCCGCGAAGTGCCAGACCAGCTGAAAGGTAAACAGATCATTTGCGGTTAGTTGGAGTTTAAATCTCGATTTTTGTTTCTACAGTTTGCAAACAAGCGGCGCTTTCTGGTAACCCATTCTACATATTTGACCACTTCGATACCTACTTTTCGGTAATTGAAAACATCAAAAATATTCCAATTATGAATGTTGTTCGGGCCTTTGACTTGCTGTTTCTAACAACTGACAAACTGGGGATAACTTTGGAAAATTTCCTGAACGGTACCGAGGATTGTAGCGCCGGCGGCAGGACCTCGCACTTGAATTTGATGAAAATGACTCTTTTCCTCATCTCGGGGACGGTTAAGGCAATGGACCAAATGTACCACAAGGCCCTGGTGGATACTGGCAATGTGAAGAAAAACAAAAAGCCGATGATGGAAGGGTTCGAGGCGGTCGACTGGGAATCAAAGAGGTTTAAATTTTTGCTCCAGACTTATAACATTTTGCAACTACCTCTGGAGAAGCTGTGGGTTCCACCTGTAGTGGAGGAGAATTTTGTTAAGTAAGTTTTCTAAATACCTCAAAGTGAATCTGAGACTTGAAATGTTTATTCATAGCATGATATGTGATACCGCTTATCGCACACTGGAATTATATACATTAAAAGAACGTCATGTTTGGGAAACAATTTTTCAGATTCTCGGCACAGCAATCAAACGATACAATCACGCCCTTGTATTCCCTGTACGTATTTTACAAGTTTTACAGACTTGCGAAAACGCTCTAGCACCTACAGCTAATGGGATATTATTACTTTACGAAGAGTTCGGAATTAACACAATCTTTTCGGTCCTGATAAATGAAATCGTTGAAACACTCCGGGAAGATGCAGCGGATAATCAAATATCAAAAAATTTCAGCACATTCCTGACAGAGCTTGGGTCCGTCGCCTCAAATGTAATAATTCGTTACATCCCAACTCTTGCAGACGAGCTGCTTAATTTGGAATCTTATACATTAAGGAATTCTGTCCTACAAATGATTGGGGATGTTGTTACTCGCGAGTTAACAGCAGAGAATCTATCCGAAGATCTCAAGGAAACTCGCAATGATTTTCTAGAGGACCTTTTAACCCACATCAATGATGTGTCGGCTCATGTGCGTTCCAAAGTCCTTCAAATTTGGAGTCATATGAAAGAAGAAAACGCCGTACCACTGGCTTTTCAGCATAGAGTCCTAAGAGGAGCTGTAGAACGTCTTGAAGATCGTACAGCAACTGTTCGAAAGAATGCGGTTATTTTAATCAAATCATTTTTGGAGCGAAATCCTTTTGCGGCCAAATTGACTTTGGCTGAACTCATAAAACGCTATGAGGAGGAATCGCAAAAACTTGAAAAATTACGCGATGCAATGGCTCAACAGTCCCAAAAAATGACGGAGTTGGATAAAGATTGGGAAAATATAATTCCAGAACTTCTTCCATTTGTAGAAGAGATCGTACAACAAAGTAATAGTAAGTCTGATAGGGCTCTAAAAGATATGTATAAGCAATAAATTGTTTTCAGGTACACAAGAACATGCAAACACTTCAGAGAGTTATGAAAACTTGGTGGGCAGAATAGCAACTCTACTGGCCCAGAAGGAATACAAAAAAGTGGTTGCATTAACAAACAAAGCTGATGTTGTTGCAGGAAATGCAGAATTGAGGTAAATAAAAAAAACACACCTATAGCGACGTCCAAAAATAAGGCTTTTATTTGCAGAATGACTTTGTCAGCAGAAGAACAGTGTGTTTATTTTATGGCTCTTCTTAAATCTTATTTGTACTTGAGCAACGGGTGCAATATAAATGTAAGTCTATACAATTAACTAAAAAAATTGTGGTTAAAATTTAAATTTTCAGAATGAAGAATTTGTCACACAAGAGAATACAGTCAAGTTCTTGGAAGATTCTATTGAATTCTCTAAAATAATTACAAAGGCTGTGCCCAAGCTACAGGAAATGTTAATGTCCAAAACAAATACGGATGTTTTTGAAGCAGTTGATTTTTTTACCACTGCTTATCTCTTTGGTATTAAGGGAACAGAGAGTGGCATGCGTCGCATGCTTTATTTGGTGTGGTCTGGTGACAAAGAAAAACGAGATGCAGTTTCAAATGCCTATAAGAGAGTCTTATTTACGACTGACCAGGGCGGACGGTATGTACATATATTACTGTAAAATATTTTATGATTAATGAATAGATTTTGATATATTAGAATCAAATTTATAATTAAAACAACAATGTAGTGCATTATACGCATATGTATTTCATACACCGAAATCTTACTATAAGTATTATTTTTCCTCTTGAAACCCTAAAAAAATACGAATGGTTTTATTAAGCAATTTTGGTGACCTTCTCCTTTTAATATAATATTGAGTAATCTCACCATCAATAGGAATAAATAAATTGGTTTTACAATACGTAAAAGAATATCCATAAATACTCAGACTTGTTTAATGCGAATGATTTTAAATAAAAAAGCTAATAACGACGTAAGCGAATCATTATAACATTCAAACAATGAACAAAGTTTTGTTTTTCCTTAGTCTACAAGTTGAGTTTAATTGAACTAACCATATTAGCTTGGGTATTGGTCTCATTACGAAGGTGACGAAACGAATCGTTGCGCTCATTTTAATAGATTATATTTACGCAGTGTAGCTATAATAACCGAAACGAAGAGGTTTGTTTTGTTTCTCAGAATGTAGGCATGTAATCATAGCCATAGAACAAATGCGTGTTAAATAAAATTATCCTTGAAAAATCGGAAATTTTCAGCTTATTACAGCAAATCATACTGGTTGATTTTTGATGATTCACCACGGACTGATTTTGTTCAAGTCATAATATTCTTTTGTAAAGTCGCAAAACTGGAAAAAAAATGTTCGCAACCTCCAAGTTAAAGCTCGTATTCAAAAATGATTTTCACAAAACTTTTAACCACCTCTTCGAACAAAGCATATGAAATTTATAATGCATATTTGTTAAAAATCATTTCTCCTTTTCATTTCAGAGCTCATTCAATAAAAGTAGTAAAAAATGTGTGTGCACTTTTTGAAGATTTAACCTACGGCCACTACTCAGCAATGGAATTTCTTGTAAAAGAATGGGTTGACAACGGGGATATCGATCCGCAAATTATACAAGTGCTTTTCGAGCATTTTACAATGAAATTAGAAGGTACAACCGAAAATGAATCACGACAAGCACTTCAGTTGTTGATCATGGCCTCGGCGTAAGCAAAATTGTCAAATAAATTTTCCTTTACAGATTTTCAATAAAACTTTCTTTGTAGGGCAAAGTCTTCCATTACTTCTGCGAATCTTCACATAATCGAATCTATTTGCTTTTCTGAAAGAGCATTGAAAGACCCTCGGGTGTACACCGGTTGTTTGAGCTTCATCTTAAACACAGTTCCAATGAACTTAAAATCAAAATTTTACAAAAGATACGAAGATAATGACCCTTTGGTAATAAAAACGCAAACCTTCTTCGAGAAGTTCTTCTTCCATCCCAGGATCGAGGATTACGATGAGATCTCTACGAAAACAATTGAATTTTTTTATCAGCTCTGCCAGGCACCTGATATTATTTGTCAAAATCTCCTAAAAAGCCTACATAAGAAGTTGAAGAAGTTTTTGGAGAAGATCCAGGGCATACAAGATGTATTACCGCAGTCGCAGGACATAATTGGAACACTTTCTCAACCGCAGGAGATAAACGGAAATAGGCTTCAACTACCTGCCTTTTTACTCTCCCGGTTTATCCATCTAATTGGTCTCATTACTATGAAGGAAATGATATTTTTGGACATCGATGTTTATAACAATATGAAATACCGGGAAGATCTTAAAGAGGAAAAGAAGACTTTGAAGAAGAAAAAGGGGAAGAAAAAATCAGTAAATCTCGAAATGTCTGCAAGTGAGTCTTTAAAGCGACTATCAGGAACAGCCGCTGAACCCCAGCAAGAGGTATGTGTCTGCTTTTTTTCCGAAAACATATTAACATAGTATCCTTTACAGCCAGACGAAGAACTTGTTGGTGCAACTGCAGAGGACAGCATAGCTGAGCTAATCAACCACATTTGCGAGAACGAACTTCTATACTCTAGAGAAGGGTTTCTACACAAACTGATTCCTATAGTAATCGGAATTTGCAAATATCCAGGCAAATATAAAGATGAAACTCTGCAGCAAGCCAGCTGCTTAGCCTTGATCCGTTTTATGTCTGTATCGTCGAAATTCTGTGAAGAGCAAATGCCCTTCTTGATGAACATTTTGCATCAAACGAAGAACATCAAAACAAAGTGTAATATCATAGTGGGGCTCTCCGATCTCACTTTTCGCTTTCCAAATGTATTGGAGCCTTGGACAAGTCACTTTTATTCAACGCTCCATGAAAGTAATGATGAGCTGCGTCTCACAGCCGTTAAAATGTTGAGCCATTTGATTCTTCACGAGATGATACGAGTGAAAGGCCAGATATCAGATCTTGCAATGTGCATTGTAGATCCGAACGACGAAATTAAAAATATGACTCAGCAATTTTTCAAAGAAATTGCGAGTAAATCAAATATTCTCTACAACGTCCTACCGGATATAATCTCGAGATTAAGTGCTGTGGACCTAAACCTGGAGGAGGAGAAGTACCATGTTATCATGCGCTACATCTTAGGACTCATACAGAAGGATCGACAAGTGGAGAGTCTGGTGGAAAAACTCTGTTTGAGATTTTGTGTAACACACGATGAAAGACAGTGGAGGGACATTGCCTTTTGCCTGAGTTTATTAAATTATACTGAAAAGACTATTAAGAAACTCACAGATAACATTCAACATTTCAAGGATAAAGTACAGATTGAAGAAGTACACCAGTCTTTCAAGACGATCATCACAAATGCATCAAAATTGGCTAAACCTGAAATGAAGACTGCCATCACAGAGTTCGAGAATAGGCTCGCAGAATGTTTCGAAGTTCGTGATGAGAACGATTCACAAAATGAAAGATATTCTGAACAACCACCGAATAAAGGAAAAAAGTGTATTCCCAAAAGAAGAGGCAGGCGCCAGGTCTCCTCAGACAGCAAGTCTGAGAGCAGTTCCGATGGTGAAGATATTAGACGAAACAAAAATCGGAGTAGCAATGCGGGAGCAGCAAGTACCAGAAGAGCTAAAAATACAGAAGTGAGAACAAGTCATCTCAGTAGAGCAAGTGCCAGACAAGTTAAAAAGACACAAGTCGTTGTGGAAACTTCGACCTCGGGGGAGGATTTGCCAAAGTCTAAGCGTGGTAGAAATAATCGTTAATATAATCTTACAATAGTATTAAAATTAGATGTTTTCTCCTTTTCGTATTGTTTGTCAGGAATTGTAAGCCTTGTTTTATCTCATTATTTACATAAATATATATATTTTTGTATACAGGGTGTTTCATTAAGGTCTGAACAGGAGGCAATCGATAAATCGATTAATCCATGGTGCTGAACCCCTCGAGCACGAATAATTTCGGTACGCGACATCGAATTCAAGTGCAGTTTTTGAGAAAGGCCCACAAGACAGGGAAGCTTTTTCGAAAAAAATGTCTTCCCTTACAAAAAATTGGCAAAACGAATGGTCAGAGTCAAATTTTGGGCATTGAAATTGCCATTTTTGAATTTCGGCGCAAGGTCTTGCTTGCGTCGACGGACAGTTCATCTATTCCAATTTTGAATCTGATAATTTTTTTCTTATTAAAACTAAAATTTAAACCGAAATGCTATAACAGATTAACTAAGATTTTAAAATTAGGGCAAAGTAAATTCGATTCATCACATTCGTTATATAAGAATTTAAATTTCCCTCCAAATAATAATTCTCAAAATTTCCATTCATTTTAACATGCAGAGGTCGCTGCGAACCTTCGTTAAAACAAATTCTTTCGTTGTTTTTGTGGGGCTTTCAGTTTTTGGCAATTTATTGGGGCGTCAAATGTCATTGGGTCGCGAAGGGTTGCTGTTTTTCATTTCTTTGTGTTTTATTGGTGATAAAGGTGACAAATTGAAGTTTATTTCATAACGTGCAAAACCACCAGGTCGCCGAGTGAGCCTTAAGAATTTTTATTCCGTGGAAAGTCATCGTTACCTCCAAGAAAAAAAAAATCCTGTGCGTGTAGCAGAAGAGGATAACTTTTTTCAGTGATTGACTTGTGAAATTTCTAGAAGATGATGGTTGAGTCTGACGGAACAGCGGACGCAACAAGACGGCTTAACGTTAAGAAACAAACATTAGACGATGCATACGCAGTGCCCGCAAACTTCCTTGAAATAGACGTCGTCAACCCAATGACAACGATGACCGCAGGGAAGAAGCGATACACCGACTATGAAGTCCGCATGAGGGTTAGTATCAAGCGCTGGCCTCCGGGGTCTGCGAAAAGAGGTGCTTCTTCGACTCAGTTCGGTGCCTGGCAGAGCCCGGACGAGATTTTTACAGGACAGAGGCTGAGGCATGCAATCTGCCTAATCATAATGTGCTCCGTTTTTTAGGGTGTGCAAAGATTTATCAGCAGCTTCGTATCTCTGACGGAGTATAACATACTCCTTTGACCAGACAGCCAGTTTGTGTCGTTTTATCGTTTTACTAAAACTGTAACAGATACTAGCGGCTGCTGAAAAAGCACATTATGCATAACGAAAAAGAAAATGAGATATCTGTGCCTCATACGGATGCCATGGTTACAGTTCAATTCATTGCTACTTTGGGTCCGCTACGCCACAATTATCTGAAAATAAACCAAATCCAATATTTCGCATTTGGGAGTGTTTTGCAACCACATTTATCGATTAGGTGAAATGGCAAACAAATGATTTGCTTCAGTAATTTCATTAGCAAAACTCTCTTCCGCACGTACCTCAGCTTGTTACGATTTTAAACATAGCTTGCCCCGAATCAGCGACGATTTCTACGTATTAGGATGAATGGTTTTCATTTATCAGCCGGCTGAATAATAACCGGCAATTGAGCGAGCCACAGACGTGCAGCTTTCGATTTGGGTTATCTCGCTTGGGAGCATCGAGAGAACCGGGCGATGTCGATGTAAATTCAGGCTGCCCAAGATCAAACGCTTAGTTGATAAATAGATCTTTAGAAAACTGCCGGCCTTTTGTATTACGCTCTTAAACAGCTCAAAGGCAAATTCTAACTCGTGTTTCTGATAACTCAATGTGCAAATTTTCATTTCAAAGGATTTTTGGCTTACATTTAAAAATAATAACTATTGCGTCACTTATGGAAGCTCTAAATGCTATCTTGTTTTAGATTTTCATTTAACGATTCACGCAAATGTAACTAATTACTTATAAAAGTGCTGAAACACATTTAGTTTGTCTGTAAAAATCGGAATTTGCTCAAAATCATAAGTAAGTCTCACCTCTAAAATAAACAAAAGAATGACTCATTCAAAATGAGCAAGTAATTGTTGGAAATGTACCCGCACTTTTATTTTAAAGTCTAAGGTTGTATATAAGTAGAGCAAGTTCATTTGTCTAAAAAATCAAAACTCTTTCCTCGAAGAACCAAAATTCTGCACTCAAATAATTAAAGGTAGATCTGGTTAGATCTGCAAATCTGTTCACTAGATCATATTTATCGAACAGGCTAGCTCTTCTCAAAAAAGAAAAAAAAAACCTTTGATACTTTATCCTCGCAGAATACAATTCTGCAGAAATTTCCCTGAAAAAAGAGAAAAGACAATTTCCAAATCTACGGAAAAAGTAACTTAAACACTGGTTTTGTTTTATTCTATTTCATATTTTTGCTCCGGTGTTATCTTTCTTTTTATATTTTTCCCTAAGGCCCTGAAGGGCTCCCTTTATATCAAATTTAAAATTAAAGAGATTGAGTTTAATTTAGGGTTTTGCAGCCCTTAAAATGGAACCGGAGAACATTTCAATTGTTGCTTTGGCAGTAGTTTTTTTTATATACATATATTTTATTCTCAAGCCCTGAAGCCCTTTGTCGGCTGTAAAATTATAATAAACTTTTTAACTCAGATTAAGTTTTAACACTTCTTGTTTTTTGTTTTAATATATATTTCTAGACAAATTTACCCGTATTTAAAATTAAGGAATCTAGTGTTAGACGCAGATACAGCGACTTCGAATGGCTGCGGAATGAACTCGAAAGGGACAGTAAAGTAAGTTTTCAATTCAAAATTAATGGTTTATTGCAATGACTATTTTTTCACCGATTTCTAAAGATTGTTGTACCACCACTACCTGGGAAAGCCTGGAAGCGCCAAATGCCTTTCCGTGGAGACGACGGCATATTCGATGAGAATTTCATTGAGGAGCGGCGCAAGGGCTTAGAGACTTTTATCAACAAAATTGCCGGACACCCCCTGGCACAGAATGAGCGATGTCTACACATGTTCTTACAAGAGAATACGATCGACAAGAACTACGTTCCAGGAAAGATTCGCAACACATAAATAGTCCGTGGATCGAAACTTCTCAGCCTATAAATTATATTGTTTTCTCAACCTGTACAATTCTTCTTGGAATTTTTTTCGAAATTGAAATGAACCCACACAATTTCCGGATGCATACGAAATTCTTGCAGATCTTTTAAAATCTAATTTCACTCGGTAAAAATAGATATAACATAAATTATGGTTCTATACTTGTAAGCAGAGATGTGACCGTCAGTCAAATAAAATTATATTTTTGAATACAGCCGGTCTCATGTAAAAATTGTAAGAATAAAAGAAAAATGAAACATTTAGTTAGGTAGACAATGAGGGCGACATTTGTATAAAGTGAGTTATCTAAGGGTAAAATAAACAATAACTACAAAAACGAAAATAAAATAAAACGATTACGGCGGTAGGGATGTAGGTTTGTATCTATGTTTCCCCACATTCTCCTTGTTTTTCGTACTCAATTTCTGTTTCTCGTGACAGTTGGCGATCAGAAATATTTCCACGTTTATATTATTATCCTTATTATTTTTACACTTAGGAGAAGGCGTTTATTATTGGCTTGTGTCTGTTGACATAATTATCAGGAAATTAGCAAAATTCTATTGATTATGCAAAATAAGCAACTGATAATATTGCTTAGCAGATTATGCAACATTTATATCATTGAATAAAAAGTTATTGTGTACAAATTGTCGTTTTCAAATTATTTCATTTTATAAGCCCCCTTAGTAAGTAATGCAAGTAAGTACTTGATTTCACTGGTTTAAAATACATAAATCTACTTTATCATTATAATTTCATCTGAAATGTTTTTTTTTTTAAATTTCATTTTAGAAACTCAAGATCCAAACGGGTCTGCAAAATCAACAGTTCAGTATCCTCCGTCAGTTATAGAAGAGGTAAAAAGAGGAGGCATAACGTACGAAGGATTTCGCTTCCACAGGAGCGGAGTTATTAAAAAGGGCGTAACTTACTATCGATGTTCCAAATCACGTAATCTCCACTGTCCAGCTACGTTAAACGTTTACGAAGACGGAAGTGCTAAACCCAATGAAAAGGCGCATAATCACGGTCCTAAACAGATTAAAGAGTCACAGTTTGCAGGTATTCTCATTATTCTTTTCCTTCTTTTGTAAATATTAATGCTAACAATTATAGGGAAAAAGTTGTACTACAATGGATATCCCTTCTACAAGCATGGAAAAAGCGGAAATAAGATGCACTGGCGTTGCGCGAACATGTCCTGTTCCGTGCGACTACATACAGATTTTTCTGGAAATATTGTGTTCATCCGCGGTGAACATTCTCACGAGAAACAGAGCAAATATTTGAATTCATAATGAATATTAAAAAAGACTGAATTTATTCATTGGATTGTTTTTCTAAATTTCCTTATAGTCCACGGGCCAGCTATGTTTTTTGTAACTGATTAATAACAAGCTGATAATGGGTGAGTAGCTTCGTGTAGCCGAGACGCCCAACTTGTCTGAAGGAAAAATCTTGATAAGGGTAGGTAGCGAAGTGGGTGGTCGTGAAACATGTCGATCGGGTGGCAAACTCAACTTGTTTCATAACAATTATTTTTATTGTCGAATATTGAGATTTTAGTATGCTAAGCTCGAAAAAACATTTGTCCTACAAAATGGGCGGTTTCACCGAAGCGTCCCCCATGCTTGATATGTTTAAATAATGACGTTACGAAATTGATTAATAACCAGCTAATTTTTTGTACTGTTATTAGTTAATGATTGCGCAATCACAAGGACACATTGTCCTACAAATTTAATGGTATGATTTCTCTGTCCTACGCTCCGAAGTTGTCCGATCCGTGGTTGCATTTTATTCATTAATAACCGTAGGACAAAAATAGAAAATGAAAGATCAGTATATTCTCAAAACACTGTATCGCTGTCCTACACAAAAATGAGTATGTGACGCCAGTCCGACAAAAATTACCTTTTTGCAATTTTTGTACTCGAAGTACAATATTTTATTTTTTTTTATAGCTTTGTCACATCGATCTGCTGCTGCTAGAGTCTCAGTAATAAAATTGACACGTTGTTTTTCACCCTCGACCTCAACTGATGCCAAAAATTCATATATTTCGTTCCTAACAGACTGCCCTTTTGCTACATTATACAGATGATTTTCAGACAAATTTGATGCAAAGCGATTAGAGTTTTGCCTGATCATTTGCAGCAGAACTTCTACGTTTTTAGCAGATTTTTTGATGCTAGAGTTTTTTAATTCTTTTGTTGTATCATCAGCCGATCTTATATCGCAAAACTCCAGCACTTTCGATATAACACTCGTGGGCAATGAGTGCGTAATTGACCACTTTTGTCTCGCGAAGAACGAGTTCGTAATGTTGATGATGCCAGGGGCTTTAGAAGCAGCATCAGCATTAATTGTCTGTTCTAAAGTCAAATCTACTGGAATCCTCGAAAATGGTTTCAATGTTCGTCGAATACCCAAAAAATTTCTTTTACAATCTTCAAGTAAACCCGGATGCGTATTTTCAATGTTGATTAGCTTATTACAATAAAGAGACATATACCTTGCATAGTTTTGATGATTCATAGAAAAAAATATGTTAGAAATTTTTGTCAATACGTATAAAAATAAATCCAAATCACCTCTACGAATGCTGTAGTCAAATATGAGATAGTATTCAACTAATTTAGTATAAATTAAATAAATTTGTGGTGTTTTACCATGCTTGCCTTCCAAAGTTTCAGTTGTAGGTATACTTCTCATATTCTTCGAATAATGTTTTCACATTTTCATTCGTAATTTGTTCATTGAAAAATTCTAAATATTGTTGAATATTATCCAGATCCAGATCCGTATGTTGAGATTGTAAAAACTGTTCCAAATGCAAAATTTTCAGAGCAAGATAAAGGATGAATTAAAACTACTTTAAATTAATTTTTCATTAGTATCTACCTTTTTTTTTGTAGGACAAGTGTACATTCGTGTTCCATGCTTCATTATAAACAGAAGAAAAAAAAATTAGTCGGTTATTAATGAATAAAATGCAACCACGGATCGGACAACTTCGGAGCGTAGGACAGAGAAATCATACCATTAAATTTGTAGGACAATGTGTCCTTGTGATTGCGCAGTCATTAACTAATAACAGTACAAAAAATTAGCTGGTTATTGATCAGTTTCGTGACGTCATTATTTAAACATATCAAGCATGGGGGACGCTTCGGTGAAACCGCCCATTTTGTAGGACAAATGTTTTTTCGAGCTTAGCATACTAAAATCTCAATATTCGACAATAAAAATAATTGTTATGAAACAAGTTGAGTTTGCCACCCGATCGACATGTTTCACGACCACCCACTTCGCTACCTACCCTTATCAAGATTTTTCCTTCAGACAAGTTGGGCGTCTCGGCTACACGAAGCTACTCACCCATTATCAGCTTGTTATTAATCAGTTACAAAAAACATAGCTGGCCCGTGGACTATTAGTAACTACATTTCGTTTAAAGCACGTTTAAACTTTTAAATTCCGTAGTGGAGTAGTAAGTAAATGGTAGCGACTGCAACACCCAGAGAAGTCAGCGAGCAGCAAAATTACTAAAAGCAGCAAATTTTTGCCTGAGCCTTCAACTGGGAGACGTCTTCGTATATTAGGTCTTTGATATAATATATTGCATTGTCATGGGACTTATATACGTGTGCAAAGTTTCAGCCTGTTCGGATAACAGAAAATGGTCCAAAATTGACTTGCAAGATTCTAAGCAGACATGATGCGAAATGAGCAAAACAAAAACTATTAAATAGTCTTAAACGCAAAAGCTCTATTGTAATGTAACCATTATGCATAAAGTACATGTAAATTCAAACGTAACAGCTCAGTAAAATGTTCATACAAAATTTTAATTATATCCAGTCGTACAAGGAATTTAATATTATATTCAAAATTATCCATATGTACAATGCAACCCATTAGGGCAAATTAAACAAACAAACGTTCTAAAGTCGTTAATTAAACTCTGTTAAGTCACTTTAGTAAAACTAAATGTTTGTAATTAAATGATCACCTCACTTATTATCTCTTGTACATTTTTTGATTTGATTCTGTTGTATAAATAAAAATAATTGTCAACTTACGAGAATTTCGATTCTGAGTTCGATAGTCTCGTAGTTTTGCAGAGTAGTTTTATCATGAAAATGTTTAGAGGGTGTGCTAAGATCAAATACTTGCGATTTACTATTTGTTGTCGTTTTGTTTTAATAAAGAAAAACATTCGAAAATCAAAACTATCTGTATATTGAAAATTAGGCTTTTTTTACACTGAAGTTTCAATAACTATTATATGTATGTATATGGGTGTTTTCAGAAATGCATAATTGTTGCAAGCATTCCGTCAAACTTGCAGTCAGAAAAGTCAACTTCTTATTTTGATTGCAAAGATGCCTAAAACTGACATGGTCAGATTGCATTTTAATACAGGGAATTAAGACATTGCATTTCGGAAAAATTAAGGGAAAGCTGGATTTTTGCATGAACCTTCTTTTCGTGGTTCTAAACAATATGCCAAAAGTCCCCACCGATACATTTGCCACTAAAGATGCTACGCAGGGTGAAAAATCCCAAAAAAGGGGTTTTCATGAAAATCTAGTTAACGGTGACTTTTATCGAAAAAATAGTAGTTGTCAAATTTGTAGCTTAGAAAATTACCTACAAAAAACATGATATTACTTTTTTTCGTAAAACTAACGCTTTTCGAGAAAATTAGCATCATCATGTGCCGCTACATGTATCGGACTTATGGGATATTGTTTAGAATCACGAAAGGTAGGTTCATGCAAAAATCCAGCTTTCCCCTAATTCTTCCGAAGTTAGACCTATTTCTTGTCTTTATTCCCTGAACTATTTGTAAATATGCTGATTGAATTATTGAACACTAAACAAAATCAAGTTTTACGCAACTGCGTACTTTTGAAAACGCCCTATATTTGTGCCGCTAATTTTGAAAGTGGTCTGAGTCCGAAATATCAAGATAGAGTTTTATATATTCTTTTAAGGTCAAATCAACTTTATGACTTTGTGACCACTTTCAAAATCAGCGGCACATTTATTGAATACAGCAGCATAATACGGAAACAAGCTTTATACAATTTTCAATAAAAAATGTTACTAATAGTTTTATCATTTCCGATTAAATAAAATTTGTTTAATCTCTTATTACCACAGATCGTAAATCTTCCTCCTTACCCATTGATTCCAACAATTCCATTTTACTCAAGGCATCAAAACTCTTGTCTCGAGGATGATTGTGGTGAGTATTGCGGGTCATAAAAAGCGTTTCATTTGCATTTGTTAAAATGCGTGCTTTACAATTTCGACTCCTCTGTTTTGAACACACCCAATATTTTCTATTTTTCATAAACTTTGCGCATATGTAAGAAAAATCATCGTACAAAATTTTCTTGGATCCCCTTTGCCCTTTAACGTAGGTAATTTCATCTGGTCCCACCAAATATCGTGTTCCATATTTCATGATGATTGGATCCCCACAATAATCTGTAAAGAGAAAAAGAAATGTTCACCAAATCAATAAAATAACTAGAATAACAGCTGCGAAATTTTCTAAAAGGTTTAATATAAAATTGGAAACTACGTTCAGTGGACAAAAAATGTATTTTGTTAAAAAATATAGAATTATTTGAATACAAATCTATAATCTTAAGATACAGAGTAATTTTAATTTGAACAGATTTTTTGCGTTTGAAGAATTATATATCAAATAATTTTTTCGTTAGAAAAGAGAAAGACGTAATTTCATTTTCCAGACAAATACAGTAAAAAAGTAGTAATTCATTTTGATAATTTCCAGAAATTGTCCTAAAAAATTATAAAATAACCATAACATAATTGCTCAAAGTAATCATACGTAGAAAAAAAATAAATGTTTTTAAACCTTCATGAAATATTGAACATTTAATTTACGATTTGAATACAAATGAACCGTGTCGCACACACTGACTTGTTTTCAAAATAGAAAGTCAAAATATGTACATTGCATTAAGTTGAAGTTTATGAACCTATATAAACAATTGTTATTTCGTGAAATATCCTTTTAATTCAAAAATTTTTTTAATTAATGATCTGATACCCATATCAAGGCAATTTGATGCACTTTTCGCAAATTTTAAAATCTTGATAACTAAATAATTTCGCATTCACTTCACCCTCTCCGAAAGTTTTCTGTTGAAGCAGGTATATTGAAATAGCTAAAGGAGATTCACTTCTTATGCTTATAATTAGAATATAATTCACTTTCACGTTATGATTTGTTAATCCTATTTCTGCCGAAAGAAAGACAAGAGGGAAACATGAAATCCGTAGTCTGGAAAAAATATGGAAATGAAAATCACTTCTTCTTGAAGTGATTGTCTGGAGCGTCTATATCTAAACTGCACTCTCGTGGGCAAAAAATAAGTACATACTAACAAAAACAATCGTAATCATTTATTCATCACTTATTTTTAAAAAAAAATCTCATATATATGTATCAAAGGCAACACTTACAACTTTATTAATTACTTCGAAGACACTTGTACTGTTCACTTAATTATAGGAAAACAAAACTTTGAAGTTTCCCTTCAGTTAATTAATACAAAGCCGGATGATTGTGAAATTGATTTTTAACAATCAATTCACCAGTACTGGTTTTCGTTATCAAACGAGCTGTACACTTTTGGTAGCGATTTTTGGCACATAACCAATAGGTTCTCTCTCCGTTCCCATTGTTTCGGAAATATGCGTTACCACCGTACAGGAGTCTCGGTTTCCCCTTACATCCTCGTATAAATTGAGTATCCTTTGGGGATAAATAGCGCTTTGCTGTAAATATAAAATGATTTAGAATGAGATAGAATAATAAGGAAATGTATTAGGTATATTTTTAGAATTGCAAGGGATAAATCCAAATAAAAGTGGACAGTCTAAACTATCTATGTATTCGTTTTGCGTACTCAAAGATTTCACAATTTTTTTGCCATAGTATGTAAAAAACTGAACCTTTCAACAACTGGAAAACTCTCTGAAATTAAATATCTATTATTTACATAAAATTTTTAGCTCTGTGTTTAGAAATACCATTACAAAAAAAATCGTGGCAACCTTTATTGAGATTATAAAGTTTACATACGTTGTGGTTTCTTGGGCTTTTTCAATATTTGTACTATTTTTAGTTTTATTATTAATTACAAAAAGAATGAGATCAATAATTCGTTTAGCTCAAAATCTAATTTAAAGTACTCAAAGTCAAATAAGTATAATAATACACCTTATTAAAAAATAAAAACGAAATGTTTTTATACAAAAGGATTTTATTCCTAAATTATTGCTACGTCAGAAAATTTATTTTGTGCATCAAATTCATAGCACAATGATTGTGTATTTGTAAATTCTGGAAGGTGATTATGATCAAGATTTGTAATTTTAATATCTTTAAAATCTTCTCCAGTAATTATACGTGCACGGCATTTTTTCAGCTTAACATGGGCACAATTCCAATACGTTTTCTTGTCATATTTTTTATTTTTTATATATGAGTATCCGTTTACAACTAGTTTTGGCTTTCCACGCTGACCCCGCACGAATGTTATTGATGGCAACACTTTAGCATCAGGTGTTACTAAAAATAAATAAAAATTTTTATTTGTTAATATAAATTGCATATATAATTGTGCTTTGATGCAATGAAGAAAACAATTAAATTTTGCTTAGTCCATTTATATTTATTTTCAAACAATCTTCTTCTATATCATATAAATAAGACAATATTGTATAATTAAGCAATACTTTTCCTTCAAAGAAGAAGATAACAGCGCAACTTTCGTACCCACGATCATTAAAATCGTACAGAATTTTTAAATTGGAAACTTTTTGATTTATTTACTTCTTTAAATCAGTTATTCAATAAGTAAAATTTTAAAATTTGTAGAGACCATTTTGTAACAGTTTTCTCCAAACAAGAAATATTTAGTAGACTTCGTATAATTATTAAAGCACCGACCAATGAGAATCGAAATCTTTGGGAACCGATTACTTAACGAAGACATTAAAAAGTATTTTAATATTCTACTTCATTCTTTCTGTTATCCGTTAACGAAGTTATATCAAGAACGGGTTTCTTAAACGACTTATTCATAACCTCAGATATATATTTTAAATTTTTTCACTTTTCCAATATATGTTCATCAGCGATAGTTTAAACACTAATACCGCAAAACAAGAACGTATTTAACACTATTGTAACCCACATAAAATGAATCAACAATTACATATGAGAACATTTTAGCAAATGTACATATGTATGCATCTATTATCGCAGAAAATTAATTATTTCCAAAGCTCTTACTGCATCAGTGAAAAATTATGTTTAAAAATTGAAACAGAGAACACAATTTACACACATTTATGGTAGAATTTCATAATGTCCACATTTGAACGCTTGTTGAAACTTTATTAGAAGACATTTGTTAATTCAATTAAAAAATAAAACAAGAAAACTGAAACCGAAATGAAGAACTCGCATTTTCTGTACAAAATAAGTTTACTAATATTACATTGTTTTGTATTAAAAAGAATAATACCAATTAATACTATAATTCCTCCTCTTTGGGTCCGTGAGTGTGAAACGAGTTTGTGAATTTCATCATGGTTATACCTGAGAAGTCTTTGGTAATTGCGCGCGCTCGGCATCCAAGACGACGGAAAGATGAACACCTCCAATTCGTTGTTTCCAGAAATTGACGATCTTTAACGTAATAGTACCCGTGATGCGTTAACATGGGTGCGCCGCGTTGGGATGTTGTAAACACCGCTTCAGCTATAAAACCTAAATAGTGTATTCTTTTAGTGAGTTTTACTATTTTGAATGCATAGAAAAAAAAATATATGCAGACAAATTTAAAGAAGGAATTAAAAAAGCCTGTATGCATAATTCAGCCTCACTTATCACTGCGCTGAATTAAACATTAATGCAGCGTTAACGCGTTATAATCTCAATCAAAATAGCGTATATTTAAATGTTTCTATTTATATTTAACTATGTCGTTTTAATATAATTTTATTTCCAAAAGTTTTCAAAAAAAAAAAAAAAGAATTTTTATGCAAGTATATTAGTTACAGGCAGATAACTCAAAAAGCATATCCATTAAACTTTAATGTGCAAGAACCATATTCCTTAACTGTATTAAGAACATGAATTAAAGTTTAACCCTTAAACGGTTTGGAGGCGGAACTACTACGTTTTCCTGTTACTAAACTGCATTTATTCGTTTCCCAAAAATTTTTATTAAATAGAGATTGATGTTAAGTTTACAAAAAACAGCCACAAAGTTTATAAAATATTTTTAATTAAAAGTCGGTATAGTTAACCGCCACCCCATGTATGTATCATTCTAATCACATAGATATGCCGTGGAAGGGTTAAAAACTCTGAAATTTTGAAAAAATTAGAAGCTAAACAAACAAATGATTACTCTGATTTTATTTAAAAGCAAAACCAAAAAAAACCCTTACCTGATCCCAGAAGCGAAATAAAACGGGCAACAAAGAAAATCCCTAAAAAGATGAGCAAAATGTCCATTTATTTTATGTAACACTGTATACATATTGCACATATTCTTTTTATAATACTTACTATATACATTTATTAATTTTCACAGTACAATTTTGAATGTTTTTAATTTTTCTGGATTGAGAAAATTTGTAAGTTATTTACCTTTTATTGGAAATGTCCAAAGTATTCCGATTCGAAATCTTCCTGGCCTAGCCCTCACTGGTGCCTTATTATTTATTACAACTTTGTTAGCTCGGTTTCCAAACATAAAGAGGTATAAAAAGATATCAAACAACAACTAATCACTAATCAAATGCTGCAATATTAAAGCAGATTGGAGATTCCTCCAGTTTAAGAGATCTTCATACCTGAAAATGACAACTGAATTCGTGCACATTGCAGACATATGTATATATGTACATATTTTTAAACTCCCACACCCAGTAAAATAAATCTAGGATTTTTCTAGTGCATGAACTTTCTTACATTTTGAAAACTGGCAAAAGAAAGATCCTTAATGGTATCGAAATTTTTCAAATAAGAAACAGAAAAAATTGTAAACGCTATGGCCCCGAATTTTGATCTAATCGTTTTCGGGACAAAAGCCCAACTATAAAATAAAATTTATATGATTTGAATCAGATTTTCCAATAGAAGTATTGCCTCGAAATGTTGACAAGTTCCCATGGGCTAAATACTAATATCCTATAATTAATAAATCTAAAATAATTGCAACATTTCATTGCTACCCATTAAGCGAGTCATACTCGCACTTAAGCTATTATGTGTTTTGGTAGTAAAGTTTTTAAATAACGATCACATGTATATCTTAGGCAGACTTAGTAAAATTAATTTAGACAAAGCAATGTTAACCCAGCGTGAGAGAAGTCGGATATAGCATACTCAGACATTTTTAAAATCAATATATTTGATAGTGTACAAGATTAATTTTCAGATGCGCCATATGGGCTATTGTAGCCGAGAATGCTTTTATACATATAATGAATTATTGGTGTATAAATATTGAATAACTAAAACTTATAATACAATAATATGATATTCATCTCTTAATCGGTGTACCAATTTCCCACCTCAATCACGCCGGGTTATTATTTGATATTTTTATACAAATTAAGTTTTGATAAACCAAAGATAAAAAATAAAATACCTTATATTATTTGAATACGCTGTGAGAACTGTCTCTTACAGACAAATAACATTAAAAACAAATTACTTACAATTATTTCTCGTTTAATAAATCTTATTTAAGTTTTGCTAACGGCTTACATCGTATTCTTGGTACTTCGCCGGCTTTATGATTATGTCCTAATTTGGAAAATTTTACCATTACTACACCGCCAATGTTCTGGGTAATTGCTCTTGCTTTGCATCCTTTTGGAGAACTGGTACACCTCCAATTGGTTGTTGATTTAAAATGTTTATCGACGTTAAAGGT
The DNA here is from genome assembly GCA_933228815.1 of Machimus atricapillus. NCBI lineage: Eukaryota > Metazoa > Arthropoda > Insecta > Diptera > Asilidae > Machimus > Machimus atricapillus. The sequence goes on from OW121788.1 coordinate 12,331,898, forward strand.
ATAACTGCCCTGGACAAGTTTGTGATTGCGACGATATTTACCAATAAATTGAGCTTGTATGGTATATCCTAAGTAAAGAAGAATAAATGTATTGACATTGTTTTAAAAACATAAATAGAGAGATTTCCATAAAATCACAAGGTGCAGTATCGAGAACAAGCTTTTTTTAGCGTGTCGTCTGAAAATTAACGGCTTATTGATTTTACCATTAATCATCATGTATTAAGTTAATGATAAAGTCAAATTAATCAACTAACAAAGATTTCATGGTCTCCGGTTTACATTAATCTTAGAAAAAGACAATTTTAGAACTTACCTCTTTCATAATTTCTCCTTTGCCGACCTCTTGGGATAAATTCAAACTCTAAAATATAAAAAAGACAAATTTTTATATTTAAATTTAGTTAAGTTTAATTTAATTCATACTTTTCTCTCGCCTAAGCCTTATCAACATAAAACATGTGTTATGCTTCCTTTGGTAAAGCAAATATTTGTTCAACTTTTAACTGCCAACATTATTTAAGTCAATCAATGAATTTGATTGAAACTTGTTAAATCTCGTCGAATCAATTGAAATTATTTGTTTAGTTTAAATCATTTTATTTAAATGCTATATCTCTCTTAACTAAACATTAGTTATTATTTTTAGAAAAAAATAATATTAAAATTTTCAATACAGTCAATCAGCTTAATAAGAATTTGGCAAACCAAATTTCAATGTGTATGATGAGGGTATCGTAATGCATATTTTTCATGATTATTAACAATTTTTGTAGTTGCCCTTGCTTTACACATCTCTTTTTTATACTTGCAGCATCTCCAATTAGTTGACGTTTTAAGGACTCTATCACATACAAATTGGTAGTTTCCTATTATAAGCATTTTTCGTTTTTTTTGTGTGTATCCAAAAACTGCGATATCTCTAAAGTCCTCCGAATCTAAAAAGAAAAATATTTGTATAAGTATAGAGAAGGAATGCGTTTGGTAGGGGGTTTTATTTCTGATTTACCTGATGACTTTATTAAACAATAATAAAAATATTATTTTGGCATCAAAGAAAGCTCTACAAATTTTTAATTTATTTTATTTTATATATTTACAAGAAACTCACAAGAATTTTAGAATGCAGCAATTTTCAAAAATCGTGAAAATACGAGCTGCCTATTTTGCACTGATCCAGATCAAAGGGAAATTCTACATTGAATTGAAACTTGTCGGCAGCTTACCTTAAGAATTACGTATTTAAATTTTAAAATTATATCAAAAACGTTATAAAGTAAATCTTTCATCTTATTCCAAAATTTAAAATAATAAAAATAAAGCCAACAAGTTCCAATTCATGGTAGAATTTCAATGACTGGCTCAAACCTGACCTTTTCGAGTTTTTCATCTTCAGGCACTATTTACTTGAACAGAACTAGAACTGTTCAAAAGCTACACAATAGCTGTGTTCTTTTCACATTTGTTCCCGTTGTAGGTTTAACAGTAAATTTTGCATTGAATTGAAATTTTAAAGACTGTCCCGTATATAAAGGTTTTAAAATTTGCGAAAGCGCATCAAATTAGCCATGATATTTACGCATACAACTTTAAACCCTTAAACCAGATAAATTGTTGGGTTGCTATTTGACGTAAAATGGGTATAAAATCCAGGCAACTTGAGTTTATTTTTGCCAAGCCAAAATTTTTTGATATGTATAACTACTCATAAATTTCAATTCAATGCAAAACTTACTATTAGACCTACAACGGGAACAAATGTGAAAAGAACACAGCTATTGTGAAATTAAAAATAGTAATATTCTAAAATATTTTCTTTTGTTAGTTTCACGCTGAGTTTTCACAACTTTTCAATTAAATATACATAGGTATATTGTACAATACAGTTAGAACTGGGGTTTCGATTTTATGTAAATTGGATTATAATTATTTTAACTTACTCTCTTTCATCTAATTTTATGAAAATGTTTAATCTATTAATAAAGAAATTTAACGAATATAATTCAGTGGATGAGGTCTTTTATTTTCAGTCTAGTTTCTCACACATAAAAATAAATACTGAATATGTAATGTAAAGCAGGTACTCGTACGTAATGTTGCTAAACGATGAAGGCATGTTTATACTTAAGTTTGCCTTTTAAAATTCACACCATCAATTTTAAGTTTAAATCTCCAAGATCTTAGAAAATATACTCGGCGACCAAATATTACAAATTAAACAGACACACATTTTAAATGACTCTTATGTTGGTAAATTTTGCAAAAGCAGATAATCATAAAAAATACTCATATTACTTATACAATGATAGTGTAGATCATGAATTCAAATATATACGTACCTCAAATTTGTAACTCCAATGCATTTTGTAAACAACAAATTAACCTTGCTTTGCTTCTTTCTTTCTTGACAATACCTACTTTAGAATAAAAATTAATTAAAATAAATTGGCATTTAAAAATACAATGTAAAATATAGGAAATAAATTAAGGAAGTTATAAAACTCATTTAACATCCTCGTTTCATCATTTCTTTGTTCTGCAGTAGAATTCATTTATATTTTGCAATTACCGACATTTTTGTAAATTATTTTTAAACACACTTAACTGTAACGATAAAATAAAATTGGCTCAGAAATCATAAAAATATCTTATACATATTTCAGACTACTGAAACTATGACTAAATATTTACAGCACCTAATAATTGGATCTTTTTCATTCTGGTCCTATCAACGCCGTGATTATGCTGCGTCTTACGAATGACTCGATTTTTGTAAGTATGCACACGAGCGTGGCATTTGCTTGATGTTGTGTACTGTGTGCACCTCCAATAAATCTTGTCACGAATATGCTTCTCCTGAACATAGTAAAATCCCTCAAAGCAGAGCTGGATCTTACCCTTCTGACTCGTAACAAAGTCGAAACTTGTCAGTACTGAAATATCAAAATATTAGTAAAACTTTGAATTGCACTGGAATATGATTAATAAAAAAATCATTTTCATTTGCACACTGCAGCGGATGAAAACAGCCTTTAAAAAATATAAACATTTTATTAATTTAACAATAGAAAAAAAAAAAACAAGAAGGCGGTCATTAGATAATCGATGGGTTCACCGACACTTCCGCCTTTATGCAGTACTTGCTGCGCTTCAATTCGGCGTGGATGTGCTCGGCCTTATTGATTATGAACTTTGGTGGCTGCTCTTTCAACATGGTTATCCGTGCTGGGCACTTAACTTTTTTCGTTGCCATATAGCTACATCTCCACAATATTTTCCTTTTATTTTCACTCATTATCAGAAATCGAATTCCATTCGCCATAATGGCCGGCCGCCCCCGCAACGATTGTGTAAAGTACACCTGAACATCGTGATCTTCGTATCGTTCAACAAAGCGGAAAAAGAAAGAAAATATAGTTAGTACAAGAGTTAATTGTTAGGCAGTCTTTGAGGTTCTAGACAAAAAAGCGAAATAAAAACCAATAAAAGCGGCTGCAATTTCTATGTCAGATAGGAAGTTTTATTTAAAAACAAAAATTAATTCTGGGACACATCGTTCGCTCCATTACCTCTAAAATCAACGGCTTTCATTTTCTTAAATTTTCGAAGATTCAAGCAATCGCATATTTTTATTTTGATCGTTACAAATTTTGTCCAATAAAAAGCCCGTCGTACTTAAAATGCTTTCTCCCAGATTATCCGTCTATATAGCTCTTGTGCTTTAATGCTATGTATATAAAGAATATAAAACTTAAGATTTAAAAACATTCACAGAAACGTTTTAGGAATATCAATTTGCCTTTTTTCTGCTACAATTAATTGAAAAACTTATTTGAGGCTGTCGGGACGTATGTGCCGATGCTGATGAATTTGACGGAAGTCGGTCGGGTCAAATTTATTCATACAGATCAGAACAGGGCAGCGAATGCGACGATAATACTGATGACACCGCCAGAACAAATTTGTCCGATTCTCATTGTTTCGGAAATATTTTAAACCGTCCAGCCAGAGCAATTGACCACCACGACGCGACACTGAGAATTGTATGTGAGGATGAAAGCCACGGTACTGTCCACGACCTAAAATTAAAAAATATGTTAAAAAGATATTCAATGATGAGCTTTTCGTTAATTTATTCTACTCTATTTTAATTTATTGATAAAAATACTTTGAATTTTATGAAGTAATATTTATTTAGGTTTACAGTTTAACTTACACTTCCTATCATCCTTTACATTTAGCAATTAAAAAACTAAATATTTGTATAAAAACAAAACACAAAAAGTTCCTTCGTTTTTTGGTTTATCGCCCATTTTCATTTTTAGGATAATGATACTATTACTTTCACATTTTAATTTCAAATTTATTCAAACTAAGGTGGAATCGTTCCAATATATGTAAATAAAAATAAATAAATATGACTTCATTCATTGTGGTGAATTAATCATGTTTATTAATTTTCAAAGATTGCAATAAAAAGTATTTCATGATACTTCCACAATAATATCGATACATCCGCTGAAACCGAAAGGTAGTTTGAAGTGCGCATTAATTCCCGTAGATATAATGCATACTTTTATTTTTAACTTCAATATACATATGTATGTTTTTTGATATTATTTTTCAATGTTGGCATATTAACATGGAGAGACAATATTTTTTTATTGATAATTTAAAAAAAATACTCTTCGCATAGACTTCTTTTAAAAACGCTTTTATTTAATTCGAAACTTAATGAAACTTTGCACACATATGTTTCACTTCGATTGCAATGTGGTGGTGTTTGTAGATAGATTTGCGCCATTGCATTGTATTTCCAAAAAAGTTTTTTTTTTAAATTTAAATTTATTATTATGAAATTTAAAACAACTCGAAAAAGGATAAAGATTTTGTATAGAACACATTTTAGAAATCAGACCGCCCTGAATTTTAATTAAATTTATTAATTTTCTCAATCACACAACTTCCAATCATGTCAAATAAATTTCGACTGTTGATTAAAAAGTAATGTTGAAATTGCTTCAAGAGAACTATTTAAAAACGCAATCATTGTCGTCATTTTTTTAATCACAAACTAAACCTTTTTTTTTTTAAAAAAGAAGATTAATTAACTTGTAATTGAAGATAAAAGTGCTTCAAAAGCAATTAACATAAAATTTTTATTTTGTTTCCTTTTTAATAATATCAATTCAACAATAATGTTTAGGGAAAATTTTCGAAGGGACCTTTTGCAAAAATTTGTTCCATATTGCATATAGTTCAATTAATTAATTTCAACTCAACTTGAATTTTAAACGATAAGTAGATAAGTACAGTTCAATACAAATTTTGAAATTTCTATTTAATATCACTGAAAAATCGTACAATTTAACTTCGTTTCTAAAATTGAAAGTGTAGTGTGGATGAAACAATAAAACACTAGGTGAGCTTTGGTCCTAAATTGAAACGCGTAGAATCAAAATGATAGTAGACAAATTTGAAATAAGTTAATTAAAGCTTGATGTGTTACAGTTTGTATAGAAATTAGCCTCATATTAGTTTTTACACTATAACGTGTTCTGGTGAGTAAGCGGAAATCAATGGGCAAAGTGAAAAAGGTGTTAATACTGAATATGATTTAATTAAATAGGATCATAAACTCAATATGTTTCAAATGAATTTAAAATCTATTTTTAATCGAATCGTATTCAATAATAATAAGAACAATTCGTGTCTTTTGCATCTTAAAACAAATATACAGTTAAATTTTTTATATATGTACAAAATAATTCCGTGGAAGCCTAACACTTTAAAAAAATTAAAAAAAATACCAGATTTTAGATTATGTTGGAATTATTAAATAAACAATACAAAACTCAACAGAGCAAGACCAAAACGAAGAAATTATGTTGTATATCACAACGTCAATACACGATATTCAACCTAAATAAGACCTTGGTCTCAACTTTATTTAAAAATATTTAATCCTCGTAAAATGATCTAATTTCAACTGCTAAAAACGTTACATACCTTCGGTATCTAGAGGAAATGTTACAAAAAACATTACACATACTTAAACACTATCAAACTATAAGTGAATCGCTTGAAGAAGTTGCGAGCGGCAATCAAGCAGTATCACCTAAGACACTTCCTTTTCTTCTTTCGCTTCATCTTTCTTCGGTGAAACTTCTGGCTTAACGTGCTTATGGGGATGGCACAATCTTAAATTAAGTGTTATCTCATCATAAACCGCAATCGCTGGACACTTATCCTTGTAGTAATTGCTGCATTTCCAATATTGTCTTGCTCCACGTTTTTTATTTCGAAAAAATCGATAGCCATTTATTACCAATAACTTGCCGCCATTCTTTTTCGAATCAATAAAGTCAATCTGAAAACCTGGAAAATGTAAAAAAATTTTAGTAAAGGAAATTATTACCGGATTTTGTTTTTTCGGAACCAAAAACAAGTAATGGTAAAATTTTGAAATGAAAATTTTACCATTATGATGTATTTATGCTGTGAATATTCATTGTAAATTTATTGTTGCATTGTAAGGAGAAAAAAACAAACTTTTAAAAGTCTTTGTCATTTATTCTTTATGAGAAAAATATTAAAACTGAGCCTATTACGAAAAGAGGGGCCACATCGATACAATGACTCGCTTTTAAACATTAATTATTTTAGTTCTAAAACTCACTTTAACTATCGGAAAGGAAATTTTGCCTCCAGGGCAATATATAATAAAATTGACCATAATTGGACTACAGTCGTTGGTACATGAGACGTATTTTCGCTACTTATAAAGACCTTTAACAACTCAGTCTGAATATTCATTTACTCCTAAAGGAATTAGTAAAAGGTACATTAAACATTTCCTCAACTCCTGAACTGCGCTAAATTATTATTAAATTCAACATATATTTCAGATCTACACTTTAATTGAATCAAGAGCACGTTCAAGTCAGTTATGTGAATAACAAGTACAATTTTAAACTGAAAATTATTTGGAACTTTGAAAATAAATTTTAAAATTTGAATGTGAAGGTTAACAGTATAATATGAAATACATCTGACGGTTTTTCAAGGATGATCGACAAATAAAAAACGGCGTTAATTTACTATAACTCAATTAAAACAAGAAATCATTAATGATATTTTTAGCAAAATAGCAGCTGAGTGAAATATATTCGAAAATATGTACTGCAACTTTAAAACATGAAAATAAATAAAAAATAATTCTGAAAATCAAGCAGCCCAAACTTGTTCACCACTCTTTTCTTACAAGAAGGATGTTCAGCTACAATATCTGTCTACATTTTCATTAATTCTGTTATCAACTGAAATAGGTGGCAGAGAATCGTGGTTGTGAACGTTCTTTAAAGTACAAACAGTGGGGTCGTGCATGTTAGTAATAGCTCTTGACCGGCAACCGGAATGCCACTTTGTACATTTCCAATACACATTTGATCCATAGATATTATTCTTGATGTATCGATGTCCCTGATATGATAGCAATTTATTTCCACGTGCTGATGTCAAGTAACGAATGTTTCCCCAATCCTCGAACGTTCTCAGCAAATATTCACATTTTGAACGACTTTCTAGTGGTGGTGATGTTTCTGAAATATTTCTTTGAAATTTTCGAAGAAAACTTGGCGAGGAGAGTTCTTGACAAAATTCTTTTTCTAATTTTGCACGGGACTTTTGAAGATTACCTAAAATGTGCAAGAAAAATATGCATTAGTTATGGTTCTTTTTGTACCAATAATAATCAATTTTTGGTCTGATACAGTGGATTGAAAGAAGCTTTGTTATAATAATCTAAGTTGGCCTTGTTTATTTTAAACTAAAGAAAATACATAAAACTTAATAATACGTCAGGTATTTTCTCTGAATGTTTCCAGTCATGTTTATGGGATGATTATGATCTGTTGATCGATGGACTATCCGCTCGACACCTCGTTCGTCGATACATGATACAACCCTCGCACGGCACTTAGTACGATCCTGTATTAGCATGACGTAAAATTTTTGTTAAAAAAAAACTAACTTTTCAACACAGTTTCACTTTAAATTAAAACAATTAAAAATTGCCCTTTATTACCAGAGAATTGTTATTTGAAGATATTCAAAATTTATCCATCTAAAAAATTTACCAAAAACATTTTTTTATTGTAACATAATGTAACCAATTTTACGAATTTTTAAAATCTTTTTGCAACGGATATATTCTTAAATTTTCACATGGCTTCAAAAATCTAAGCGAGTTTTCAAATTTTATGTTATTATTTTTACGTATCTACAGAAAATCTGAATAAATGTCAATATTAAAACAATTCTTAGTGGGGCACACTTCATCTTCATAAATGCAAAAATTAATTTGAAGCAAAATAAATTACGGATATTAAGGTCATTTTATTGAAAAAGCTTCTTATAGCCAAATTACGAGAAAGCATATCAAATCGGTCTACGTTGACCATATTTTAAATTCGTTTACATGAAAAAAAAAATTTTAGTTTACAGTTTTGACGAAAGTTATGTTAACATTTTATTTGTTTTGGACTTTTTACGAATTTAAAAAGCGATAGAATATTACTATACTCAAAACTCTTTGTTGTACTCAATGCCATATTTTTTTTACCTTTCGTTTACTTTATTTTTCAATAAATCAGATTTTTTAGATTTTATAAAAAAAAGAATTTAACGTAAGAAGAAATTGCACGTAATTCAACTATAAAAAATTTCTCTATCAAAATAACTTGAATTCCATAATAAAAATATGTTTCCTCGTAGTGATAAAAATTACTTACTTTTCGGGCACATATCCAGTACGTTCGATATTTTGATTTACGATTTCTCACATAGTTATAGCCTCGATGAGTCAGTAGCATACATCCTCGCTGACCAGTTGTAAATTGTGCTATCTCTACAAAATTGCGACGTGTCAATTTGAAATTTTTATTTGCCAACGAAAAATAGTTAAACTGTTTAAAATTTCATTTACAAAATTATTTAGAGTTTTTCTTATTATTTTACATAAAGAAATATATTGAGAAAGTTTTAATCAAACAATGCACATTTTTATATATATTCCACTGAACAAACATTTTAAATAGGCTTTCCTTAAAAAATTTATCTTCTTCAATGGTATTATTAAAAATGAAAAAGTATAAATGATCAAATTTGAAACACAAACCTAAATAAACTACAAAAATTAAGAAGCAAAAACTATGTTTTAATAAAACGCAAGATTTTATAAACTCCTTCTTTTACTTTACTATAAAGAATATCTACAACGTTTGCTATCTTCTATACTCAATGGATATCCGGAGAAATTTTGCGCGGAGTACTTCTCCTTTTTCTCTTCACAATAATTGGATGATTATGTTCAAACGAGCTTAACACAATTTGTTGAACTCCTTCAATTATATCAGTAACTACTCTGGCACGACATTTGGCACTACCCTAAAATATAGAAAATATAAAACAGGCACAAAATAATTGTTAACAAATAAAACCTTTTTTGAACATATCCAGTATGTTTTGTAGCCACTACGCCGATTTTTTACGTAGCTATAGCCATTTAGGACCAACAACGTACATCCTCTTTGACCCAAAGTGAAATCAACCTTGTTTTCTTTTATAATGCCAAAACCTTTTGTAGTAAAAATACCTAAATGGGGGAAAAACGCTATATTAGTCGACATTTTCCAGAAAATTTTAAAACAAATAGAATTTTCAGAGACCTTTTTTACGTTTTTAACATAGTATAAAAATTACTTTTAGTTCAAATGAGACTGTCATGTCTTTTAAACGAATTATTCCATTATTTATTTAACGAAGTCCAAAATACATCAAATTCAACTACACTCTGAATTTTCTTTACTGATGCATATTTGAAAGATCGCCCTTGCTTTAAGAGCAACTTTTTGCGAAAATGTCTTTTATTATATTTTAAAAAAAAAAAATGGATAATAGGTAAATATGTAAAAACATCGAATGCAACCTATAAAGGTTTAAAAAATATTAAATTCTCTTATGAGAATATAAAATTTAATCAAATTAATTATAAAAGGAGTTGCGCATAATTTGTAATTGAAAACTTGAACATTGCATAGTTTTTATTAATAAATATAGAAACAAGAACTTTATATATGTATGTTATATTTTTTCAAGCCTAATCAAAATCTGAATGGCTTTTATCTTAAAATTGCAATACCAAATTCGTAGCTGCTAAAAGGGATGTTGGTATGATTAAAACGCAAGCAAATGTTTGAACAACAGGACCTGTGTAAATAAAGTACTCCTAAAATTCCTTTCTGATGGAAATATTTTTCTTTACTTGCGTTTTTTATCACTATATTTTCTCGACTCAAACACGTAGTTGTGTTTATTTGCTCACAATGTAACCACGTTTTTATTTATATTTATTTCCAGAAGAATAACAGCACTACTGCTCCTGAAGTTTATTATTTAGTTAAAATCTGAAAAAATAATTCGATTAGTAAAATTTTTAAGAAAAGAATACTTTACTTTACCTTTTTCTTTTGTGTTTCTTTATCTTTATCAAATTATTATAATCGTCCCCAAAAATAATTAATCGTTCCTTGCATTAAGATTATATTTTCTCGCAAAGTTACACTTACAAACACAAGTAGACTTAATTCAGTATGATTTTAAAAAAAAGGCGAACTGAATAACTTACTGCATGGATTTGTTCCATTAAAAAACAATCATTAACAATTTTATATATGTGCAATTAATTTAATGTAAAAATTATTCTATATTTACAATCTGTGAGCCTAAAAGAAATATCTTTTTATTTTTAGAAACTTATTTAAAAAGGTTCATGATTGTGGAATCCGCACTTAACAATCACATCGTGATTAATCCCATTATCAATGGTGACTACTCTCGCCTTACATTTGTGCAGTCCAGCTCTCGCACAGGACCAGTAGATTTTCTTTCCAGATGATTTATTCCGTGTAAAACTATAGGCACCAACTTTTAACTTTCGACTACCCCGAAATCCAGTTATAAAGCAGAAGAAATTACCTGAAAACATTTATTTGAAATTATGTTGAGAATTAAAATATATTTCACATATTATCTATCATGAGAACCCAGAGCAAATACTTCATTCATGTTTGCCAACATTTATTCAACTTATATACAAAACTTCATTTTTGTACACTATCAATTAAACGTTTATCGAACTTATTGAAATTATAAAAAATTTCATGACAACTAATTCTACTGAGAAGTATTATAATGAATGTTAAGACTACTGTTCTGCCAAAGATTTTTTTAGCTCCTTGACAGATCCGTATTTTCTGGTTTTTGTAATAACATCGTGATTATGCTGTCCATTCAAAACCGTCAAAACGTTCTCCTTGGTTTTAATTCGTGCCCTACATCGTAACACTGCAAATTGGCAACACCTCCAGTAGATGATATTTTGACGGCATACATGACGATTGAACGTATGTTTCTTGAACACTAACTGTTTTGTACCATACTTACTAAAGACAAATATTGGATCACCTCCACCTGGAAAGGAAATATGTCAGTATAATATATTTGTCGATAGGGTTTCGGAATTGTTGCAGAAAGGTAAAAAGCAAATAATGTTTCGTCGAACTCAAAATTAAGCCTTAACTGCTATATTTATAATTTTGATTATTTGAAAAGATGGATTTTCTTGGACCCATGTCATTAAGGTACATTGCATTTCTTTCACGGCGGCAGTTTAAAGTTTATTCATATAATATTTCTAATTTTGATAAGTTTAACGAAACAATAATTTTGATTAAAGGTAAAATCTCGATTTAAACTTATAGTTAGAATAAAATTACAATACAAACAAAATTTTTCAAAAAATTAAAATGTAAGTGAAACTACAAAATATCCGAAATAATCATTTTATTCGTAAACATGATTATGGTCGTTCAATTCTGTAACACCATGTGGCTCTGTGAAAAGTCGTGCCGGACAGCGATGACTATTTATTTTCGAACACCTCCAATACGTTTTAGTCCCTTTTATGTAATGTTTATAAAACAAGAAGCCCTTATGCAAAAGTTTTGATGATACCTTATCTAAAAATGAAGAATTAACGTTAAGAATTCATACTGATAATAAAAGGCCAACCTTCTCCCTTAATTATAGGATGGTTATGCTGATTGAAGATAGTTATTTCCTCTTGGTTGTCATTCCTCACGACAACAAGTCGAGCTTTGCAGTTGTACGGTGTTGAATTTAAGCAACGCAGATAACTTCTAGTACCTCGTGATTTTTCCTTTTTGTATTTGTATCCTCCATATGTGAAAGGCCCGGAGGACTTCTTACATATTGCGAATGTATCTGGAGCTAGCTTTATAATAGTCGTTCCTATAGAAGGGGTTAAAAAAGCCGTCATCAGACTTAAACGGATAGCGGGAACATAATTAGATAAAACAAGAACGTTACGCAATAAAGAGTTCAATTTTATTTAAAAACAATCATGCTTTCGAGTAAGTGTTAAAGAACCTCCTTTCAAATCATTAAAAACAATTTCGCCGCTGCAATTAATATCCACACATTTCCAGTAACTACGATAGGCTAGCCCTCTATATTTTTTGTATTCTTTTCCCTTTGCTTGAAGGAAAAAACGATCACCTCGTTTTGTAATTACACCAACATTTCCTGTAACGAAAAATTTTTCATGGAACGTAGTTACTAAAGAAAACCAAAAAGAAAACAGAAAAGGCCAGTGTGAAAAATGGATTCAATGGAACTATAACTGATGGTTGGGAAATGAAATTAAACAATCACTCAAAACGTAAATGCAATGTATTCAATTTGTTTTATCTTAAATGGTTAGAAAAATAATGTACTTAATTTTAAACAGATTAGTTTAGGAAGCTTTTTCGATTAATACCATTGTGGTGGATGATTATGATGGTGCTTTCCAAGTTTTATTGAACCATCGTATCGAGTAACGCAACGAGCAAGGCACTTATTTTCATTGGCACGTTTACCATTCCCCTTCGAGCATATCCAATTTATTGATGAACGAAAGGTTGCTTCTTTTTTAAACATATACCCATTAAATACTAAATTGATGCCCTTTTTCTGATTCTGCATATACCACATTGGTGCGGATTTAATCCATACACCCATTGGATATCCTGAAAAATACAATGTTGTGCAAAAATGATTTAAAAATGTAATTATGTGATTTATGGGTAGATGAAAACAGAGATAACAACATGATTATTATTCTTACTATATTTATCTATTTAATGGAAGATTTCAAAGAAAAATGTTTCGATTAAAATTAAGTTTCAATCAAAAGGATTTTTTTTCCATTCCATTACCAGCATTTGTAATTTTGTTACGTTGCATTATCCGCGCCTTATGACCATAAAAAGACGATCTACTTTAGAGATTTAAACAAGTATGTAATTGCGCACTACAAAATTTCATTTTTATATCATTTAATTAGAGGATAAATAAAAATACATAAAAATATGAACATAGAACCGAAAAGTTTGTTAACACAATCGAAGTTATAATCTTATATGAGGGTGCAGAAAAACACAATTTAAACCATCCTTTTATTTTAATAAGTATAAAAACAGTGTTTAGTAATAAAAAAATTTATAACAAAACAAAAATAAAGAAAAACTTTCGAGCTTAAGGTAATACGTAATCCGAATTGAAATGTGGCTGACGAATTGGTAATTTGATAGGTTTCATGACAGTCACATCATCCTTAACTACATCATTGCCTTCTTGACACTCTAGAGCCGGCTGAAGATTTGATCGAACTCTTCTGCCCCAGAGGATTTTTTCAGTCTCGGGTCCATGAGTATGCCTATCAATGCAAATTGGTGGCTCAGTAGGCTTTACAATTAATCGACTTCGGCACTTATACTTTGTGCAGCGAATACATCTCCAGTAGTTGCTTCTGTTTCTTCGATACAAATAATTATCGACAACAAGCAATGGTCGGCCTCGCTGACTATAGATGTATTCAAGACCTAAAAGTTAGTTAATGTCAGGAAAAGACTTTCATACTTTATAGGCGCGAGCTGGGAATTTCAAAATAAATTATGGATAATAAAACACTGGCAATTCAAATGTTTCTTTTTATTCATTAAATACATTGTGATTGTGTTGGCGATATTTTGTAATTTTTCCACGGAACATTATAAGCCGTCCGTGACAATTTGTTTTTACACAACGCCAATATTCCCGACCCTTGTTAGACACCCTATCCTTGCGATACTTGTGGCCCACGAGGCACAACAACGGACGACCACGCTGACTAATTTTAAAGGTAAGTGGTAGAGAAAAATCAACATCCTTTAAGTCTGGATGGCTGCTTCGTTCAATACCTGTGGAGTTTATTTAAATTAATACCATAAGGCTACAAATGATTGAATGAATATTAAACTCTAACAAAAATACTCAATGTTTATAATACTGCTATAGTGAAACTTCTGATTAAAAACAATCGAATTTATGTTGTTACCTTATACAGAATATATTGTAGAGAAAATATAAAAAACTTTAACTACATATTTCTCTAATATATTTTAATTGCAATTTTTTTGTTTCGCAAATGAAAAAAGCAACAAATTATTCTTATTATTGAGTATGAAACAGTTCAAAGCATGGCACGATGCATAATGGTACTCCACAGGTCGAGCAAAGATATCTCGACTCCCTCCGAATGCCCTTTTTGTAACAAGCTTGACATCTTCGAGTGGCATTTATTTTCGAATTACTTGGAGGAATATGGTCTGGGAAATGCTGTCCGATGAATCGTATTGGATTGAGGTATGTTCCTGAGCGGCGTGCTTAAAGAATAAAAGAAACTTATATTGTTGGAAAAACAAATTATTGTTGGAAAAACAAAAAAAGTTGAGCTCTATTCTACAGTATTCTTTTGTATCTTATGATTAAGGAACTCATATTTTCTCAAAACAGTTATGCATGCTTATCAGGAACAAATTTATGGAAACGCAACTAAAAAAATATAACAATTTATTACCATTTTTTCTTCTGAATGAATAAAATGAAATAATATTTTATTACAACTTTTAATTAATCGGGAGAAATTTTGTTATGAATTCAATCTTCATTGGCTTCCATTAATCCTGCGAAAAATTAAAATAATAAATTATTGTAAAAAAGTATGTACATATAAGTATACAAAATACTTACAACTGCATTTAATGATTTTTTTGGCTGTTTTTTTGAAAAAATACGTTTTATTATAAAACACCAACTTTTATACGATCGACATTGTAAGAGCACTTCTTTAAAACAGTTTAGCTTAATTTGGTACACTAACAATTTTATCTTTTAGGAATAGTGCATACACCAAAAAATTTGTCAGTCCTGCAACAATCCCAAAATAATTAACACTTCACTAGCATATCCGCACTTTAAGCTTTGCACCACCTACAATTGTTACGAACTACACCGGCAAATACTATTTAAAGGACTATTTAAATTTTTGAAAGGAAATAGGCTTCTCCAAAAATTCACTTCGCTATCAATTGTGCACAGTCTACAATTGAAAAAAAATACAATTAAAGTTTTTTAGAAATTTGATGACTGTCGTTGGAAGGGGTTTTCAAGCATAACGTTCAATAAAATAATTAACGCAAAACTCAGAAATAAACGTACCTAACAAAATCACAAATCTTGTTCAAATTTTATGTGTTTAGGGACGGAATCTAGTCTTTTCAGCATCTTTCTATAAATTACTGAACCAACAAAGCATCACTAATGCAAATTAGTAAAACTTATTCAATGTATTTTATTTTCCGATAATACTTTTGCTTTACGAACCTATAACATCTAGCAATTTCTTAATATAGTTAAAAGTGTTTCGGCACTAACAAACGACAGTCAAGATTACTAGGAAAACGTGTCGATATCATCGCGTATGTCTGTTTCGATTGTTAAATTGCAGATCCTCTAAAGCAGGAGATTGGGTGGTTCATGTCATATCGATTAGGAAAACGCGATGCGTAACCCCATCCAAGGAGCAACATGGATCATTTTCGAAAACAAACAATACGTTCTGTTCAATTAAAAAATCTAGATAATCGTATTATTATATTTGCATGTTCTCAATATTGAATCAAAATATGTACAGTACGCTCTTTCAAAAATTACCTTTTTTTTAACAGAAAAGGTTTAAATATTACGCGTAAACCCCTGCAAGGAAAAGAGTTTGACCAAATAAATACAATTTAATTTTTAATTCACGAAAAATAACATCACGATAAATAGTGTTTACTTAGTTTAATACTGAATTCACTTATGTATTTGATATACATACATACTTCTAAATGTTATTCCAGTTCTTGTCTTTTTTTATTATAATTTAAACTTATCTAATGAATATATTCTGGGCATTGAATTTAAAAAACGTACACAATTATTAGAATCCTAAGATTTAGTGTTTAAAATTACTGAACTCATACTTTTATTTATGTAATACATATTACAAGAAGGGAAAAATTAAGGAATAAAAAAAAACTCTCTATTTATAATAGATCATTAATTACATAATTTTTTATGTAAAGTAGCTATTTCTGAAGCAAGAATTTAAACATAATGTTTAATATTTTATTACCTTAAGCAGCTCCGCATAATTTAACCCTTTACGCTCCGTGCCTTTTTTACGTCTGTAGGTAGTCAGCTCTAGCGGCTTTTAGGTTAAATAGAAAGCAGGATAGTCTACACTTGATATGCTAGGCTGGTAGTTGGAGCGTGAATGGTTAACACCGATTTCTGATTTATGAGAATCGATGTCTTGACATATTTTTTACTTGAACATGAAACAACAAGTATTAGAACAAGTTTCAGAACAGGAATAACAGAATAACAATCAGAACCAATACTTTCAACAACTAAGGAAACCCTATTTTAATTTTTATTCGTCAAATGACGTAAGTTTAGAAGATAAATTAAGAAAATGGATTATAGAGACCAACCCCTCAAGAGAGAATGCAACAAATTAATAATATTTTACTCAGTAAGTATATTTTAATTTTTTTTATATTTGAAAACTAAAATTTAAATATGTATTATGCTAGAAGTCCTGGACTATGGTACTGAACCGAAAATTTATATAAAGGACATTCGACGTGAATTAAGGGATAATTCAGAAATACAATTGCTTGAAAATGAAAAGAAATGGAAAAAAGGATTTAATTTAAAGTTCATAAGTGCATAAAATTTAGACTGAATTACTATAATTTGTTTTGTTTCTCTTAATGAATACGCAACAGGGGTATTATCACTTCATGCCCTCGTAGGTTTCGTATGTATTGTAACTGCCCAAAATTACTTAATATATGTAATTACGAGACTTAACTATCTAAGTGAATCTATTGGATATCGTTGAAGTTTTTAAATTAAACATTGATGTGAGTAAATATGTGAATGCTTCAATTCAGATAAAACTAAAAATAAGGAAGCAACTTCACCATCGCCAAATCTCAAATGGCCTTAATAATCAAAAATCATTAAGTTCTCTTTTTATTTCCCGATGTTTTTCATTTAATTTTTAAATATTTATGTGATTTCATCGTTTTTGTCTTATTATTTTTATGCCTTCGTCTATTTCTATTACGAATATGATCTTTTAGTTCATTGCATATTTATGGTTATACTTTTTTGGCGAAAGTAATGCAAGATCGTTTCCCAACTTTAATTAAAGACTGAATTAAATCTGAAAATGAAATCGTCATCGGCTTAAGAAACTATACAGTCCCTTTATTTATATTTGTAAACAAATGGTCGCCATTTTACTTGTTTTAATTAAAACTTTACTAATGGAGCTAGTTGAATGTTATATTACGGTTTTTACACTTTTCTTTTTATAAAGTGGGTTAAATTGCCTTAATTTCTGCAGATCTTTTAAAAATATAGCAATTAAAGTACTCACCACATCCGAAATTCACATTTGTCAACACAGAGGAGACACACTAAAGTTCTCACTTATTTTCACAACCGCATTTGGAATTTATCTCTCTAAATTTATCTTACACATAATCGTTACACCGCAAATTTCAATTATCACATGTATATATTTAAATAGAACTATTATTTATTACACAGGCAGAACAATTTGCACAGCGCGAAAATATCAGAATTGTCAAGGAATTTTACGGTACTAGATGACACAATTCCTATAAAATGGCGGTCAACGGAATGCTCGTAATGCGTCGGTAGCGGTCAAAGCGACATCTTTATGTGAAAATGATAATGTGTCGTATTTTACTTTGATTAAACCATCGACACAACACATCTTTATGAAGAAATAGAACGGTTTAAGTAAATAATTAAACAGGCTCTAAAATTTTATTATTTTCGTATATTTAAGAAAAATGAAATTAATTTCCGCCGTCTAGTACAATTTTATAGTGGACGAAATGTGACAGTTGACCCTTCTAGGAAACGTCAATGGAAGATGGTTTTGGTGCCAAGCTGGTAATTGTGTAAATATAGCAATAATATCAAAAAATCAATTAGTGGCTAACATTTTTTATTTATTGTAAAGCATTTTATTTTGAGCCTGGGTAAGTAAGAATAAATTATTAAAATATCACCTCGAGAATGGAGTGTGCATCAACAGAACAATTTACAAAAATTACATTTAAGCAAATGGTGTAATTTAATTAGAAATAAAGATTTACGGAAAACCAGAACAGTTTTATTTCTCAAGAATTTTAGAATAAAAACAACAGTTGTACTGGTGCTTCCAAATTATCTAATAAAAAAAAAATTTCCTGTAGGCAAGGTGCAGTTTATTCCAAGTCAAAAGATGAACGCTCAGCTCGTTTATAATGGCTATATATACAACAAAAAGGTAACAAGATCAACAGGAGTCACAACGTGGAGATGTGCTGATTTATTGAAAAACAAATGCCGAGCAGTTTGCTTAACGAGAAACAATATTTTGTTGGCGCAGAAGAGGCCGCACTGCCATTTGCCTCACTGGAAGAAAATCGCCCAGAAGCCAGTGTACTCCTCTGAGGAGGATTTGGATGAAATAATCGAGATTAAAACTACTGAACACTTCAAATTGTCTGAAGTTCTCAAAACTTCACAGGTGGAGATCCACACGGGCGAATATAAAGTTATCGTTCCCCCATTCAACCACTCGAAAATTGCTAACTTAAAGAAAAATGACACTAAATCCTCATAACGATTTTTAATTTAATACCTTGTTACCGTGAGGGAAATATATCAAACCTGTTTGCCTTAATGTTGTTTTCTTTGAATATATTTTGTTTTTAGGATCCCGAACCAATAATTCAGGTATGTAATGAACTTCAAAATTATAAATATATTAATCTTATATTTTTCAGATCTCTGCCCCTTGTTTGGTACAAGAGAGTAAGTCTGAGACCAGTTTTGAAATTTCGCTTTTCTTATTCATATTATATCAAGTTACGATTCATTCTGTTACCTTAATATTAAGGAAACTAAAAGCAATCGATTCAAGTTCTTGGTTCTGATTGCTTCGAAGAAACCTTTTATTGGTCTTTCTGAAGATTCGCACCAGCCTATGTATCTGTAAATCATACAGTACATGTTCAAATTTTCTTGCATAGTGTTTACAAAAACCAACAAGCAATGAAGATAACTTTGAATTTTGTTTGTAAGATGTATTTATCATCTGAATGTTCCTTAATTTGTTAATGAAGCTGAATAACTATCAGTTTAATTATTAAAAAACATTGATAGTAGTGTCTAAAGCCAGTGCATCAGTAGCATATTTGTGTACTTATTATTTAATTTTATTCAATATATTTATTTATTATCGGTTTTATTTTATGATTTGTAATATATTTTATTAAAGCGCTTTATTTCAATATAAATAAAAATAATATTTTTTGAGTTTTATTTAAATTTGCCATTAATAAATATGTAATATAGTAATTTTATATTAATTTCAACTAACCTCATTTATATTTATTTCCTTCAGTACAGCGACCTCGTCGCGGCAGACCTCCATTAAATTTGCCTAAAAAGCCCCCTCTCAAAGATATGGTGAAGAAAGCACTCCAAGGGCCTTCGTTTCCAGTGGAATATGCATCGACGATTAAGGGCGGCATGAAATTAATTCTGGACGATCATCACTACAAATATTTGTATAAACGCAACAAATTTAGTATTTGGCAATGTGCACTCCACGATTCAATGGGATGCGAAGCGAAGGCGATTATGTATGCAAATCGTGTCTACAAATTTGAAGAAAAACATAATCATACGATGGCGGCTGTGGATCTTACAACAACTGCACAAAAAATCCTTATGGACGCGAACTCTGACTCAACTCCGGATATAGATTCTTTGAATTCAAACGAAATTGACGACAATACTAAGATTGATCCTATTCTAGTTGATGATGACGGCATGTCTCCACAAGATTTTAAAGACAAAATAAAAAAAAGATTACAGAAGGCATTGTTGGGTTCACATAAATAACTTAATTAAGAAGAGTAAAGAAAGAATATTGTTATCCATTAACTTTATACAATTAAAGTAAGTTGCTGCACGTAATAGGTAAGGAAATTATATTTAGTACGTAGGCCTTGTGTTATTTTAATAGTAATTTCTATTTAGCAATACAGTTTCAATATATATTATCTTTAAGCAAATTTGCCTTCCAGATTGGTGGTAAGGGGTATGCGAGTTATTACAATTCATCAAAGATGGAGTAAATGGAATGCATTATATGGCAGTGTTAAAAAAGAAATCCTATGATCGAATGTTGAAAACGACATCGTATGATTTTACTCCCTTAACTTCTAAACTCTTGGACATATAAAGTTGAAATTAGACATATGTATGTCGTTCCGAAGTCATACTAAAAATTTGTTAACAACACTTTTTTTTAAAAAAGTAAGCGCATATACATACATATTACCAAAGATTATATAAATACAAAGATGTAGCAAAGTGGCTAAAATCGACTTCGCGCTTCAGGGGCCCAGTGCTGGCCCCCCATAAATGTGTTGGTAACACACCTATAGGAACTCTCTCTCATATTTTTAATTTCTCTGGCTCTATTTTCCGAGCTCACCGAGCGAAACGCGCATGGAAGACGAGGCGCTTGTGAGACTGGCGAGGCGAACAGCAAAACAAGGGAAGAAGCGAATAATGCACGGGAGCATATCTATAAGCGGGGTATATTGTGGGGTGGTTCTGTTGATTCCGGGAATAATTTATAATATGAATTCTGCTGTCGATGCCGTGCCTGCTATGCGTTTCATTGATTATTTAAACTAATTAAAATCAGCCGAGAATGTCGCAATGACCGATATTATGATTTTTATATGAAACATGAAATGCAATTAATAGGTTTTTATGATATTTAACCAAACATGTTTCCCAAAATTCTTTTTTAGTGGATGCCCACGTCATAAAATTTATGTACCCCCCAACATTTGTCTCCCTAAGAAGCCAAGACGCATTTTGTTCAAAGATAAGCCTTTAAATTGAATCAAATTACCTTATTGCATGAAAATTGTAACCTCTTTGGATTAGTTTTAAAATTTGTCTATTCCTGATTCGAGAAAACTCAAAAGTGATAAAATGTAAAAAGGAACATATTTGGAGAAAACTCCGAAATAATAAAATTAAGGGACAATAACAACGAAATCAAGAAAACACAAAATATCTTAATTGCCAAGAATCGGAATTACAGCTCAAATTCCCGGAATTAATATATGAGAGACAAGCAACCCCACAATATACCCCGCTTATAGATATGCTCCCGTGCATTATTCGCTTCTTCCCTTTTTCTGTTGCTCGCCAGTCTCACAAGCGCAAACGCCTCGGCTTCCATTCGCGTTTCGCTCGGTGAACTCGGAAAATAGAGCCAGAGAAATTAAAAATATGAGAGAGAGTTCCTATAGGTGTGTTACCAACACATTTATGGGGGGCCAGCACTGGGCCCCTGAAGCGCGAAGTCGATTTTAGCCACTTTGCTACATCTTTGTATTTATATAATCTTTGATATTACACTTAACCGTTTTTTTGTTTAAATTTAAAGAATGAATGTTAAGCATTCGTTCGACCCCTCTTCTACGTGAAATAAATAATATTAGTAATATATTCAATTCAAAATCTATTTTTCGAACAGGCCACGCAGGCTTGCAACTTGGTAACGTAATAAATTTTGAAGTACATATCATACATATATTTTTAAGTGGTGAATATTTTAATTTTTATAAACTTTATTTATAGTTATATTTTTAGCAATGTAAAATAGTACAAAATCATTAATTTCTCACTTATAAGTTTAAGGTAAAATAAATAAATTCTTACTTAGTTCGCAAACTGTTCATTTTATTTCTTTCAAAAAACTTAAAACTTGTTACATAGTTGAGATTTATATTTAACATCTTTCCTTTTTTCTATCTTTAAGGTAACCACCTAGCAAATTGTGGAGCTCAGCTTTTTATATTAAGTCGAAAGGGGGGCATGTTGCTAGTTGTTAATGACTTTATCTACCGATCGAATTTAAAAAGACATGGAAAACAAATCAATAAAATCTATTGGGAGTGCCTGCACAATCGTTCCAAAAAATGCCGGAGTCGTTTAAAAACAGTTGGAGATGATCTTTACATAACAAATGGTACATTTAGGATACTTTTTATAATACCTTTTTTTAAATAGAGTATTTTGCAGAAGTTCATAATCATAAATCAGATGCTGAAAGGATAAAACGTGCAAAACAAGCGGGAATGTTGGTTTTTAATAAATTTAGTACTATTGGGAATCCACCGCGACCATACGGAGAACCGGATGAGTAGAATTTAAAATAAAATTACTTTGTTTGGAATGTTTATTGTTTAAGGAAATAATTTTAAAAAAAACACTTCATGTTTTTATTTTTTGAAGTTTTACAAATTGTATTTTCCTTAGTTACTTTAGAACAACTGGCTTTTTTCAATTGACGGAAACCCAAGCAGAAAACTGCATCTCAATAGATTCCTATGCATTTTTAAGTTTTAACTTATGTATTACATATTTACGAAATAAAATATATTTACAGTGAGTTTTCGTAATTTTATAAAATGTTTCCTCAACCACGACGACGCACTTCATACATACTTATATAATATAATTGTTCTTGTCAAATTCTGCATGGATTTTGTGTGCTTGCAATGCTCTTTTGCCTTTTACTAACATTCAAACGCGTATCTTTCTTGCTAATTTTTCAGTTGCTTTTGTAAAAAATGAAGACCTAATATTTGTGCAATCAAAACGAGGAAGTCTTTTAGCATTTTTCAACGGAAATATGTACACCCCGAATGAAAAATACTCAACGGATAGGGTGCAGCGTCGTTGGAAGTGTCGACTATACTACAAAAATAAATGTAAGGCCCTTCTTAAAACGATCCGCGAAGCAGAGTACACCCGGATTGAAATGACTTGTAAACATAGTCATCCTGATATGTATCCAGAATTTAGTATGTGTCCTTTGCAGGTAAATGATGTTTAGGCTTATTTTGACTACTAGATTTCCCAGATTTGGTGGATGCTTCTGAATATGTGCAATAAATATACATAACTTGATTTTGTATCTATTTTTTTATTCAAAATTCTTTCATATTGGTTTCCACAAAGTTAATAAGACAGGGATGCGAGGTAATCGATCAGGAACAATATGATACAAGATCCAATTAATGATAAAGAAGAAGATTTATTAAATTTATTACGAAAATCATGCAAATAATTAAATAGTTAAGGAGAATTACAATTTCAATAGAACAGTTTTCACGGATTTACTATAAACTTCTGAGGTTTTCAGTTTCTGTATATTAAATGCTCTGGATTACCAGCCTAATGTTTCTTATAAAATAGTATAAAATTTATATTTATTTAAATACATATGTATTTAACATACGAGTACCGATGTTTAATTTATAATTTTCTATAAATTCTCCGAGGGAAGAGCGTTCTGTCGCCTGAGTTTGAATTCGATGTAAGGATATTTAATAGCTAAAACACGTTTACAAGGTGCTGGCGCACCATTCAGCGTAATAGTTTTTGAAGCTTCATTATTGCATTTTTACACTTTACGTCACTTAAGATAATATAGAGAAAGAAAAAGATCAAATAATTAAACACTGGAAATAAAGTAAACTAAAAGTCTAACTTCTCACGCTATTTTACAGTATTGAACAGTAAGTTTAGCGTTTATCATATTTAATGTTTTTTTGATTTTAACATTTTATATTTCGAAATCCAATTTAGGTCGAGAACTGAAACGTTCAGAGTCGTATTATTATTGCAGTACGACATATCAACAAAAATTTCCATCTGATATTTTTTGGGCGCAATTTTCATATGCTTTATCCTTTTATGCCCTTTAAATCCAAATATACAAAGACTTTTTTTTACTTTGTTATCAAAGAAGAATTTCCTTTTCACATTTTTATTAAAACTTCTTGCAAACAGATTATTTATAACCACAAAACGAAAAAAGTAAATTCACCGAACCTACTGTTCGTTAAAACATGATCAAAAGTATTATATCTTAGTTTAAACTTTAATAAAAATAACGTCAGTATTTCAAGTATGCGAGAGAATGTACAGATAATCCAACTAAATGAATAAACCTAAGAAACTCAAAGAAACTAGGTTTTTCTAAAACTTGAATATATATTCCTTTATTGCATTAGAATCTTCTACAGATCCCATTTTGACTTCAGGATCATGAGTGTGCGGTGAACCAGAAATTCTAACTGTAACTTCTGTGCCAACTTTTGATGTAACAACAGTTGCTCGACACCCATATTTGACATACCTGGAACATCTCCAAAATATGTTTTTGTGACTTTGTCTATTTTCAACATATTTGTAGCCGCCGTAAATTAACATGATTCTTCCGCGTTGGGTTGTTGCGTATTGAAGAAATGTTCCATCTCCAGCAACTACCATTTCTCGACCTTCATCAAATGACGTCCTTTCAATTTTTGGAGATTTTCTATCTAAAATTTGGGAATTTTTATTTATTAAAATAGCAAATGTAAGTGTTTTAAAGTTGAAATTGAATTTGAATTAAAAATCAAAGGGTTCAAAACGCGTTTGCACGGTGCTAATGCATAATGCAACTCAAAAACTATTACGCTGAATTTTCATAAGCACCGTGCAATGTGTTTTTAAACTCAACCGTATAAATGTTATCAAAAGATCAAACTAAAAAACAAAGTTAATTCTCAGTGCCTAACACATAATCATAATTAATTATTATTAGTGCAGTGCCGTATTTATATTGTATAAGTTTCAGCTAAATTCCCAAATATTCTACCTCAACATAATATACATATGTAAATTTACATGGAAGTGCTGCAGATAAAATAATTTTAAATCATATTTGTTACTTGGCAGCCTTTCTTAGTAGCGCTCAGTAACGCACACTAAGGAGTAATTAAAAGTAATCCTTATGTGAATATGGTAAGAGCGAATTACTTATACTCCATTACATTTTTTAAATTATCATTACTTGTAATAATACTGATAAATCAGTTTTGTAGCATCTGTTCAATTGTAATGTGTACATATTTGTTAATTAAAACCTTTTCAATTTGATGGCTAATTACGACACGACAAAATTTGGGGGTTTAATAAAATAATGTAGTTGTAAGTAACAAATTTATTTATTACGACATGCATATCTTATATTTTAAAATTATTTCCGTCCTTTCTGATATCCCCGGTTAATCTTCCTTCGCAGAAATTTTTTAACAGTGTCCTCATCAATTAAATTACCACGTCTCGTAAATACTTGAACTACATGAACTAAAAATATTTATTGCACAAATGAGTAATTAAAGAGTGTGAATAATCAAGTTTTTACCTATTAACGATTGTAATCGTATCGGATCCAGTTTAAATAGACGATCCTTCTTTTGACTCAAATAACATTGTTGAAGCATCTCTTCTCCAAATACCAAATCAGCTAGCTTACCAGTGTATATTGAAGGATTAGCGTTAAATATGCGGACCAGATCGACTTTTGATACAAGCACGGAACAACCAGCGTGTAGAGGAATCAGATCACTTGAAAGACGTGTATTTTTACCGGTATAAGCACCTAAAAAATACTAAGTTTTAGGGTAATCTGAAAACAAAGGTCACTTTCAAAATCAACGTAAAATATGAATTGTAGAGAGGATGTATAATTGGTATTTGACCATCAAAAAATCTCAGGGCGTTTTTATTTAATTGCATGAAAAACAAAGATACAATAAAATAAAAATTTGATGAAGTAATCTAAATTCTACCGCTATATTATGCCGTTTTCGCTTTGGTCATGCGATACAATTTCATTTTAAAAACTTTACGGACGTAGTCCTCGGCGATTGGTTCTCCTTTACGCCTAAATACTTCTAAAACATGAGCTGAAAAATAAAATAGATTAAAAAAAATTATACCGAAAAATTGCCTTTTTTTCTAAATTTTACTTATAAGAGATTGTGCACGATCTACATCCATTTTAACGGTTCCTCCGTCAATTAGGTCTCGGAAAAGCAAATCAGTCAACTTGGAAATATATATTTTAGGAATTGGACTGAATATTTTAACCATATCCTGCTTAGAAACGTAAACTTTGGAGCCCGAATGAAGGGGGACGACATCCTTGCCACTTTTTTGTCTGGATTCAGATAACTCGGATGAACCAAGACTTTCGGTTGGCCCTTGTTGACCAGGATTTTTTTTAATAATTTTAGATGTTTGAGTTGTATCATGCTTATCAGAAATTTTTCCGGAAAGCTGGGATTTCTGGCATAGTGGAGCATATACAACAGGGTGTTTTTGTAATTCCTGTAATTGCTTAGCAGCCTCTAAATTTTCTGCTAATTCTGAATTCTCCGATAGATGCACAGTTGTGTCTACAGAAACATCAATAGAAAGCTCATCAACGGAAATATTTTCTGATGCAGTATTTTCACTTAATATTGTTTCCTCGATTACTTGTAATGTCTCCTCGTTATTTGATTCATTTGCATTTTGTTTGACATCGTCAGAATCTTCGCTTGTTGGATAAGCAGCGTCCACTTTTTCTTCCAATTCCGCAGGAGTACCTGGTAATATTATTTTATTAGAGACTAAAAACTTAGGTTCTTGTATAATTGAAATTTTTTAATATGGGAGGAAGGAAAATGGAATTTGGTGAGGCTTCAAACTCATTCTGTGGTCGTTTAAAATAATAATTTTATTTTCAAAGGTATGTGTACATGATAATAGAAGATAAATAAGTGATAAAAATTTGTAGGTAAATCCTGGGTGCCGCCAATCCGCTTTAAAGCTAAAAGTAAGTTTTTGGGTTAACTTGTTCGCTAAAGTGCATCCGCATATGCTTTATTTAACACTAGTGTTCGAAGGCGTATGTATATTTTTATTATTGGTAGTATAAAACTTGACCTTTTATGGTAAATTAATAAATGTTTAAAAATGTAATAGGAAAAATTACCTGACTCAGACCACCACACTATTTCATAATTCACAACAGGATTATTTAGGTATTCATTAGTTAACTTTTTTTGATAATGTAGATAAAGTTGTGAAGCACTATAATAAATAAAAAGCGTTTGATTCCGAACAATTTTTCTTCAAAAAGCACGCAGACGCTGCAGATTCCTAGCTCCTCAGTGCAGTTTTAGTGCATTTACTTTTACAAAAATTAGAATGCTTTACAGCTGAAACAACTTTCGACACATTAAATATACTGAGAAGAATGAAAGATCACTCGTATCGCATTAATAATAAATAATTTCAATCAGACCCACTCCTTTCAAAACACATTTGACACTTGAAATCTTGACATCTGCCCGAATGCCCACATATCGGAATCCAATTATACCAAACTTTTACTCTCTCGGTGAGATTGGGAACTAGAGAGGTAATTAATCAAAAATAATATGTAATTTTCTGGCAAATGTTAAAGAAATAATGATAAAATAAGATGTATTTATTTACAGTACTTCTTTTTTAATTTGGTATTCCGATTATTTTAATTTAATATTAAAATATCTGAAGAGGAGTTCACTTTCTTTCAATCTAGTACTACAATATGCTCAGCATCATTTCTTCACTGCTTTGTGGAAATGTCAAAGTTGCAAAATGGTGTTAATGGCGAGGTGAAAAATTAAAGTTGGATTTTTGGGATATCTGTGTTTATTGTTTATGTTTTGATGTGCAATTTTTACTATTGATAAGTGAATAACCGTATTTGAAACATTTTAGGAATATGAAGTGAATATATTTTAAAGGTGAATTTCTGCTTTTTTTTTCTCGGACTTTTAAGATTTCCATGAAAAGGTGATTCCCAAATAAATGTAAAATACTGCATAAAACCGTGGTCGTTTTGCGGGTAAGTCATTTTAATATTTGTTCTTACTATTTTAGCAACTGTTTGTGCTAAAATTACAAACAGCATTGGTTGTTCGCCGTCGGATCACATATCAACCTGCGCTACACATCGCAGAAGGAAGCATAGTTAATAAAAATTAAATTTCAAGTTTATCAAGATTTTTTACGAATTTATTTGAGGTTTATGCAGATATATAAATTTAAAAGATAAAACTGAAGGGCAGAGACATGTTTGAACTGACTATTATACGATATGAGGTCCTGTAAACAAAATATATTCCAACATCTGAATACGAAATACATAAATGCAGATAAAACACTTTTGAAACCGTTCAGCTTTTTCCTTTTTCATAAATGTTTTAATTCGCCCGGTCACCAGTAATAATGAAATATTAGACTCAGCAACAAGCGGGTTATATGCTGGTTATGTTTAAAGAATTACAAAGTAATTATAGCTGTGTTTTTTTCACATTTGTTCCGGTTCTAGGTTTAACAGGAAATTTTGCTCTGAATTGAAATTTATGAGTAGTTATACATATCAAAAAATTTTTACTTGGCAAAAATAAAATCAAGTTGCCTGGATTTTATACCCATTTTACGTCAAATAGCAACCCAAAAATTTATCTGGTTAAGGGTTTGAAGGTTGTATGCGTAAATATCATGGCAATTTGATGCGCTCTCGCAAATTTTAAAATCTTTATATACGTGACAATCTTTAAAATTTCAATTCAATGCAAAATTTGCTGTTAAACCTACAACCGGAACAAATGTGAAAATAACACAGCTAATATAATAGCTTCGTTTTTTCATTCGGTTCAGTGTCTAATTCACTGCTTTAAGCCTGGTATGTACATATATGTATACTAGGCTTTAACAAAGAAACAACAACATGAAACCTAGATATTTCTCGTGTTCTGGGTTATAGAACCGGATGATTGGTTTGAAAATTTTCCGGCAAAGGCGTTGTATATAGAGAACTTTGTTGTTCATCTGAAAAAATGGAAAATAAGAAGTAAATGAAAGGTACAAAATATGTAAAATGCTTAAAATGTTGCAAAAACAAAATGAGCGTGCTTGTCTTTAAGGCTTTCATGTGCTACCAAGCGTTTTCCCCCTTCTTAAATTCTTACATTCCCTATATCGGTACATATTGTAAGTGGTAGGCCCTCAATACCACCTCATGTACGCACGCACGCTTCTAACCAGAAACGCTAAAATTGCATATAAAAAAAAATCCGACCCATTTATTCTTTGCAGTGTAAGCGCTGTAGGTAGTGTTTTGTGATTGTATACTTTTGTCTCGTTCACTCTTTTTGAAATTTACATACGAAATGATAGGCGGTAGTTCTTTGCTGTTTATGTAGTTCTTTGATTAAGAACCGGAGAAATATGTGGGTTAGGAGTTATTGTTGTATTTGCATGTAAAGCGCCTGAACTAAACCCAGAACTGGATGAAAAGAACGCAGCTACTATCTAATCGTAAAGTTCGTTTGGGTAACAGTATCAAGGTCGCGAAAATTTAAACGTATACGTCATAAGTGTTATTCTGGATAGTTTTTGGATTCGAAGCCCCAGCGACCCACCTACATCATGGTGCTGACCCACTTTAGTATGAATACCTTCGGAACGCGATGGAGAATTGGAATGGGAAGCTTAAAGGCTCAGCTTCCTAACACATTTATCAACCAATATCCTACGATATCTCTGAAAAAACTTGCATTTTCTAGATTCACAGAGGTGAAGGACCGATTTTAAGGGGGTGTCTCCGAACAAACATTGATTAGGACACTATGCATAGAATCGATTCGCATACTCCTGATTAGATCCTAGCAAAACACCTGGTATATAATGGTTCAGAGTTCAGACCTCTCCGGGCGCGAGTTTTACTCGCACTTGTCGGTTTTTCAATAATATTCACAAACTAATGCAAAGTAAAATTTAATGAAAGTTACTATTACTCAATATCCCGCAAATGCTGTCTGCTAGTAACACGTTCCGTAATCCAAAATATGAGTCTTCCTTATAATTAAAGCCAAAAATTATGATAGTGACAAGAAGAAAAGGAGGTAAGTTGCTTTTTTCATATTTCTTTCTTTATGATGGTGGGAGCGATGTATAAACCTTTAAATTGTCGGGAGGAAATAATTCCTTGCCTAGAGATGAAAATGATTTAGAAAAAGGCTATCATACAGTATATTAACGATTAACCGATTATTTCTTACTCATATCAATTTTATTGCACTTTCATTAATCAAATGTCCGATTAAATCATTATTCTGAAATTGTTGCAGTCTCTAGTATCTGTATATGTTTTTTATATATGTACATTTCATTTATATGATACTCCGAAAGTATCACGTATCACAATGCAAAGGTTTAGAATCAGTATATAAAGTCACAAAATTAGAGAAATTAATTTTTATACAAGCAAATTGTAACCAGTCTCACTTATTCCACATCACGTGGATGTCTAACTTTATTATCGATTACCGCACCATGAGAGTAATTAATTACACATATCTACCACTCGAACGCGAGTATGGTAAGCACGGAGGCTGGGATATCTTATCCTTGCGCTCGTGTTGCACATACTATTTTTTACTTTGCTGCCGCCGAAAGTATACTCGTAGTTTTGTCGCTGTTTCCCTGTTTAATTAATTGTGTGCAACAAGGAAGAAAAGTAGGACATTTCAACCTACTTTTTTTTTGTCTGTCTCTTATTCAATGAAGGGTTCAGGAAATATTAGTCATTCCTTTTACGTTCGATATTCAAATGATTGAACGGCGAAAAAATAATAATATTTAATAAAAATCGAACCATAATCGAAATTTTTAAAAAAAATATTGAAGTTAATACTTACGAAGCATTAATAGCAATGACAGACTTATTAATTGCAAAGCTTCTCTAAATCTTTTCTTACTTTGGATTCTTCAGCAGATCCTTGCATACTTCGGATTTTCTTTTAGTTTTTTCTGTAGTTGGTTTTTTTTTCGACTACTTAATCCATTTGTCTGATTTTTGTGGTGTTTATGTGTTATATACAGAACTCATATTTTTTTCGGTTTTTTGTTTAATAACAGCTCCACTTCGTCACGAGGATTATATACCAATTATACCGATCAATAACAACAAATTTTTAAGTCTGGTTTAAAAAAAACACTGACTTCCTTTTCTGTGTGCGAAAACCATGCAAACTGCCAATAACTGTTTACAATCTTTGTTTCCTTGGTCAGAATAAAAACATTCAGATGATTCAGATTTCGAAAATAACTGAATAGAGTTGTTTTAAGCTTTCGTCACTATAATCATGCCATTTTCAATCCGACAGAATCATTTCTGCGAGAAACGAAAATGGTTCCCGAAATAAATTCTTCAAGTTCCATAATCGAATAAACAATTTTAGTACAATGAATAATTAGCAAAACATCTCCCCTTTTGTTTACTTTTCTATTCAAACTGATTCTAATGCTTGTTTTTATATACATTCAAATGAGAAATAAAACTTGATAAAACATTTTAATTGGAGTTTGTGGACCATGTAATATATTGTTCACCGAATTAGTAAGTAAAATAATTTGACCCGTTTACTCGTATGTACATTACATAGCTCTAAGATTGTTAATAATTATCTAAATAAATAACTGCTGTTGAAGAGGCATTTTATTTTTCTCCGTAATGGCATTTATCCTACAGAACATTTATTTAATATAGAAAGAAAACGTTCCATTTCAAGATGTAATAACTGTGAGTTAAACATTTTTAGGATACGTGTTCACTTTAAAAACATCAGAAGTAAAATTCGTTCGAAGCGCCCGCGGAAATCCCTTGCTATCAATTGAAGGACGAACATTCACATTGAACCGGCGAATAAAGGGCACCTGTTACTGGGAGTGCCTCAAACGACGAAGCAAAATGAAGTGCACCTCGCGAGTCATCACAGTCAATGATAAAATCAAGTCTATCCGCGGCTACCACAATCATGACTAAGGCTGATAATATTTTAGTTTGTATTGCCTGTATTGAAATCAAATATACGTTAAAAATAATATAAATAAGTATGTTTTTGAGCTGTTATTGACCCTTGCTCGTAAATGAAACAAATAACATTTTCGGTTAGAGTTTAAATGTAACACTAATTACTTGACATGAAAACATTTTCTTTTTGAAATTCTTTTGTAGGTCTCGGCGTATGGCTGGAGACAAAATACAATTTTATGCCAAATCGGAGAGGAGGTCTTAATTTAATTTACAATGGATATTTATATACAGCAGAGCGAAAATACAATAGCACTGTAAATTGGGTCTGCAACAAAAATAGCAATTCAAACGTGAAGTGTCCTGCTCGATGTGTCACCGCCGGACACAACTCGATTAAGCTAAGTAGAAAGCTTCACAATCACGAGCCAGTGATAAAGGACTATTACAATGACTACTACACTCCAAATATGTGGATATAGTTATTTATGAAAATGTTGTTTTTTTTGTTTTTTTTTTTTTGTTTTGGTTGGTATTATATAAAATAAATGAAATGCATTTTTATTCTTTCGTGTTTTTGTGACAAAATATCTTTAATGCATTGTTTCATTCAAGTATTGCAATCTACGCTTCTTCAAAAGCAAGTAAATCTTAATCGACTGACAATTTTAGTTTATATTCCACCATATGCGTTCAACAAGGCAAACAACTTCTTATGCGAATTTACATTTTTCATGGAAAAATATTTTCACGAGCAGTTTTATTTTTGTACAAAGAAGCTGCATTCAGTAAGTTAGTTTTTGTTGTCAGCTGTACAATTCAGCTTAATTACAATTTGCTGAACTGTCCCTTCGATTGCAGAAACTGATTTCATGAATGCAGATAGATTTCACATATGTATGTATGTACATATACATACAGTAAGAATGTCCCTTCTTCTGCATTTAACGCAGCAAAATTTTATTTCTTATCACAAATAATGTGTGTGTGTGAAATGTGATTGAGAGCAAACGTACTTGAATAGAACAAAAAATAAGAATATTCCAAAAATTTATTGAACTAAAGCGACCGAAATACATATTTCTGGTAAATTTGATGTAACTCAAATGACAAGATACAAAACGATTCATTTATTAAGAAAACAAATCCCGTGAAGAACACGCGTAGATGAAAATATTAATCCTTTAATAATAACTTATACAACTACTTTTGACACTTTAAGATATTTGAATATTGTTTTGAGAATGCAACTCCCTTTCATTTTAAAGGTTTATGTGCCTCATTCCTTAAAGTAATTACTATAAAGTAAATAAAAATGTTATTTTTATATATTATTTTTCTTCTATTTTCGCTTAGACTATGCACCGGGAATTTGGCATGAAAATATTTTCTTCGAAATTGTGAAAAACGAACGTCGTGGAGAAAATTTATTTTGGAAAGGTTATAAATATCGCAAAGAAGCATCGTTTAAAACCTCAATCAACTGGGTTTGCTCACACCCAAAGTGTGCGGCTCGTTGCATTACAATGGAGACCTCTATTAAATTTGGGAAACATAAGCACAATCATGAAGTGTAATAAAGTAGTAATCTTAGGGAAGTCGCATTAAAAAAGTGTGTAATTTTTCCTTCAATAAAGTGAATAAAATAAACAAGCAGTTGCGATGTTAAAACGAAATCAAGCATTTTTACTTTTTGCTCCATTGTTTAGTTTTCTTAAAGTTAGTTGAAACCATTTTGTACTAACATATACTTTTGAATGTTCCATTTTTTTGCATTTTAGGCGAAGATGATGGTAAGTTCGCAACGGAATTTCGACGAATTATGATAAATGGATATAGATTTGTAATTGGAAGTCAATCACAGAGTACTTATTATCTGAAGTGTGCACAGTTCCGAAATAAATGTAAGGCTAGAGCTACACAGCGTAAATATTCGAAGAGAGTTTCCTTGACTTACGCCTTACACAATCATTCCATAGATCCACCCGAATGGAAAGTTTATAAATGTGGAGAAATATAACGTATGATATTAATCTCTATTAAACTTTTAAGTGATAAATTGTACAAATAAAACATAATTTAAAATTGAAAATAAGTTTCTGTGGGAACACACAGTTTTTAGAAACTTTGATTTGTTATAACTACTTAAATGAATCCTAATTGTAAATTACTTTATTTATGTTCAAAGTTTTATATTTTAAATGGGATAATGCTGCCTTTTTTTTTTATAACAAAATCACATGTAATGTACGCCAAAGTATTGAAATCATATTGTTAAGATTCTTAAAAAATTGCAGCAAATATAAATTAAAATGATTTTAATAAAACTGAAGTGCTTTTTCATGTTACAAAAGTCGAGCATTTTTCACCAAATCCTCGTACCTACCTGTCCAATCGATGACCGAAAATCAGTTAAGGTTTTATATTCTTAAATATTAACTTTGATACATTAATCCAGTGCTAACACACTTATGATAATTTGATGAATTTGGCTGGAAACTGTCTTACAGTTACCCCACATATTTCGACTTAAGTTGACTTAACTGAAGAATTTCAAATTTTCAGGTTATTTCAAAGAAGAGAAGATAAGCTATATGTATTCGAAACGTGGTACTAAACTTTTGGTGTACCAAGGGAACACTTTTACACCAAATGAAAAATTTTATCCTGGACAAATAACAAGGGATTGGAAATGCTCCCTTTATCATAGATTGAAATGCAAGGCGAGAATCGTAACAAGAAACTGTGATGACGGGATGTTTGTTCGTTCAACAAAAAAGCAGCACAATCATTCGCCAGCGCTCTGCTAAAGTTTCATTCAGATTGTATAGTTTAACAGAATAAAATATTCATTTTTTAAACTCATGTTGTTTTATTGAAATACTACATATTTCATTCAACACAAGGCAAAGTACCTTTTTATTTATTTTATATTGAATTAAGGCTAAATGCATTTATTTTTATTGTGAAATCCCAAATATTCTTTTAAATGAACATGAAATAGTAAAAGCAACAAACAAAAAAGCAAAATTAGTTAAGAAGAAATATGTTCAATTCATAAAAATAAAAAAACCATCTGCCTGACAACTTTTAAAAATATCACACAAAGAAAATATATGAAACTTTTACAATAATTGTGACTCACACAATTTACTTAATTTAAAAATAAATATAATTTTCCTTTTTGAATTTTGAGAGTTTTAGTTCAATTATATAAGAATTATAGAAAAAAGAAATTCGATGCTGATTACAGTGGAGTTAAAATTTAGAAAAAAAAATCAGAGAGGGATAATATTTTTGGTATACAATCGTAGCTAAATGAGACTTTATAAGAAAATAATTTTTTGATTCTTTGATAGAGTGAAATGTGAACTGAAAAAAAAATTGTTTTACTTAACCCATTTCCCAGAGTGTCTTTAGAAAAGTCTCCTAAAATGCCACAAAAAATGTCGAAGATATTTGCTGTTAAAATCGCTATCAGAGTCTCCCTGCCCTTCCAATTTATAAATTATCGATGCAAAAAATTTGGAAGAATTCCAGAATATGACTTTAAATTTGTACTTTCAATGGAATATAAAGGACTTTGGGATTAAAATTATTTTTTTAGAATGAGCAAATTTGTCCATATGGTGTATTCGGATGGTTTTTCCTAGTCGACCTCCATGAAAATCTATGCGCATGTAAATGAAATCTTTGAGTTTGACTCTTTTCTTGGTCTTGATGTGCGGATTTTCTTTCCGAGAATAAGAGTTTGTTAAATAAGAATACCTAAAGATTTCTATTAGAAACAAACTTATTATAAAAAACTGAAAACAATGCTAGTGAGAATGGCTACGGGGCTACGGACTGTACGTGTCCAACACGCTTTTCACCGATGTTTTTTTTTAAATCTTTTAAACTTTAATCTGATTTTATCAGGCAAGTTATGAGAATTTTTTGACTTTAAAATATTTTGGGCTGATCTAATTTATAATAAATTTGTTTGTAATTTTACTAATAAAGTTTCGTGTAATATGAATACATTTTAAAAAATTGTACAAAACTTTAATTGCAAGAAAAAGCAATGAATTTAAAACTATGATAGATAAAAGTTTGTTCAAGATCTTGTGACGTGTTTTCAGTTATATATAGGGGTTAGTTAAATGTGTTGTAATAAAAGAAAATTTTCTAACATTTAACTTAAAATATAATTAAGAAAGCTTTGGTAAGTGCCTTTATAGTTTATATATAACTACACTCAATCATCAAGCATAATATGCAATGTAATTTAAGGCGTCCTTAAAAAATATAACAAATTTCACTAACATAACTCTTGTATTTTTCAGATGTATTCTACAACATAAATTATTTAGAATCAACCCAGGAAGAATCACAGGTTCAAAAGCGAGAAGTTATATTGGACAATCAACTGCTCACCTTTATACCCGGTCAGCGCGGAAATGCGTTACTAGTTTACAATGGGTTCACTTTCGCTAAAAATCTCACCCATTTAGACACAACTTATTGGTGTTGCCGAAGTCGTAAAAGTGGTAGGCCTGCGTGTCGAGCTAGAGCTACAACAATAAAAAAATGTAATGGACTTTATAAATTAATTGTGACCAGGCCTGATCATAATCATGGTCCTTCACTAAGAATGCAGAATAAATTTAAGAGATATCCACTTATTAAGTTATAAAATAAAACAAAAAGGATATCAACCAATCAATTTCGGACATCTGCGGTTTAGATTTGTGTATGAATCAGGGACAGTAAATAACTGTTTTTTTATATTTTTGATGCAAAAAATTGGTTAGAGTTGGGTGATCAACAAAAAAAATCTTTCATATAACAGTTTGTAAGGGTGATGCGAGACTAGGCATGCTAACGTCGGGTGCGGAACGAATTTTTGAGTGAAGGGGGAAGTGACGCTTTGCGGGGAAATGCGCACTTCATCGGTCTTTTTATCCGCGTAAGCATGCTTAGTCTCGCATCAAATGCGCGCTTAGCGCACTCATTCAACGCGGAAGTCCTAGTCTCGCATTACCCTAAAGATTTAAAATAATAGTAGGCAAAGATTTGAATTAAAAATAACTGAAAATATTTTTTGTGAAATTGATTAATTTCAGATATTTTTAATATAAGTTATAACAGTCACGATCCCTGGTATGAATGAATAAAAGATTTGAAATAGTTCACAATGTAGCTTTTTTTAAATTCATGTTTTTGTGTTGCGTCAAATTAGATTTTATTTTTGCAATAAATATTGAAAAGTTTATGAAGTACTTTTAAGATGGAAGATTAGAAAAATCATAGTTATACCATCTTTCCTTTATTATATTTTCTACGTAAAGGACTTCGTTACAAAATTCGCTGCTTTAAACATTTCAGGTATCGACTTTTTAAAATTGTATTCAGAAGAAAGAACATCTGTATTTTATACATATGTTCATATTTGGATTCAACCTAGCATTTTTGAATAGGTGCCTAATTAGTGAGAAAAAGAGGGTTATTTAAACCGAAAGTAAATCAGGTTGTTTTATAGTAGCCACATGAATGAATGCATCAAATACCATTACTAATATAATTTCTTTTTCAGAATTTATCCTGGCAAACAAAGTAATGAAAGAAGAGAGGAAATTTCTCAATAATCAGCAATTAAGTTTTATAAAAACTGAACGTGGCTGCCAAGTTTTAATATATCAAGGCTTTAAATTGAGTAGGAATCGGGTATCGAATAAAACGACATATTGGCGTTGTAGGAAACGGAGGCGCGGCCAATCCTTTTGCCGAGCAAGATTGACGACAATACTAAAGACGAATGGCCTATACAAGGTGCACGTGACTCGACCATTCCACAATCACCTGCCTGGAGAGGGTCCTGGTTTGATAACTACCTGTAAAATTTAGTTGATAGAATATTAATCATAAAATCGCCAAATGTGGAGTTTAATTATTTTTGTGATCCTATGTATAACATACGTACGTTTATTTATTTCTAATAAAATGAATTTCATGATTATACTTTGGGAATAAATTCATTCGAAGAAACTGATTTGAGAAGGTCTGACAATTGTGGCCCTTCATTAAAACACGCGAAGACGAAGAAGCTGGGCATTAGAATTGTTGTGAAAGGAGATTTGCTTGCGACAGTTTTGTCCTTATGCTCCTACTGCTTCCAGTGAACTTTTCGTCTTATTCCTATAGCAAAATAATCGCCATTTAGGGCTATATAATACCTGAAAAGCCTCAATTTGTTATGATACAATTTTTTAAATAAATCCCCTTAATTTAAACTATTTGAATAAATCCATTTTATTCTAACACATTTTTATAGTTTTAGAAATGGCGATGTATGCCCCAACGTCTCGAGGTCGAGTGCAATTAATTTTTGGTGGTCAACCGTTCATTTTTGAAAAAACTCTAAAATTGGTAACTGGAGAGGAAAAAAAGTATTGGCGGTGTAACCAATGGTGGAACCAGAGGTGTCGATCCCGTGTCTATACAATGAATGATATTGTTTTCCCGCTAAATAGACTTCATACACACGAAGAAATTATCAAGCGGAAGAAGCGAGTAAAAAAGTCGGTATCTACAGCTTCGGCAAAATTCAAAGATATCGTGGAGGAATATGTGAAAAAGGAAGACGACTACTGTTGAATCATGTTGGGTATGTTTCTTTAAAGCAATTAATGCTCCGTAAAGATACCGGAAAGTGACAGACGTTAAGTAATTTTTTTTTTTGTCCTGGATGAGGTCTATTTGTCGGTGTCGTTACTTTTAATCTATTACTTTCCATTGTGAAAATACATATTCTCAAATGTAAATATTAAATAAATTTATTAATATGTTTCATTTTCTTGTAGGGAATGTAACTTAATATTTTCATAAAAAAAAAGAAAATTTAAAAATAGAGCAAAGCGTATTGCTTTTTGATGTGCTCTTTCAATTTTGGTTAAAATTAGACTAAATGGTAAAATAAAAAATTTAACCATAAAGATTTTTTTATTGTCAAAATAAGTGCAAAACATTAACAATCCTGTAAATTGTAAAATATTATAAAGCCAAATATGGTTTCATTGAAATCTTAGGCTTCTCATCAAATTACATTTCGTCGAGTTGAATGTTAGGTGTTGATCATCTCACCAAAATTGAGTCTTATTATAAAAATTGCTATCAATGTGTAATAAATAATTACATTGATTTGCTGCTTTCATTTTTGTTAATTTATGCCTCAAAGTAAATCCGACAGTTTTATAATATAACCAATTATAAATACTTCAGGAACGCGTGAACTGTACTTTGTGGACATGAAAAACAACGAATTGAAAGATGGTAAACAAATTTACCTAAATCGCAATAATGCGGGGATGGCTCTTATCGTTGGCGGTCATATCTTCCACAAAAACAATGGTTTTAAAAATAGGACTTACTGGCGGTGCAAACATACAAAACGACTTAAATGCAAAGCAACAGCAGTTACTAAAGGAAGAGAAGTACTTCTCACGAACAATACTCATAACCATCCACCGATGGAACGTTTAAAATATGGCATGGGATCCAAAGGTGTAAGAAAATTAGTTTGTAGAGAAATACCCAAAACTATATAAATGATCAAGGTTAATAATAAAATAAAGTAAATTATTATAAAATACTTATTTTTATTTGAAGTTCCGTTTTGCCGTTTTGATTGTCGTATAAAGTTTTTCGTGTAAGTTAATTGATCGTTAATATTTGATTTCAGGTCGTTATTTCTTCATTGGAGGACAGCGTTCAGCCGTTAAGTTAGTGTATAATGGCTTTGAATATTGTAAATCATTGGTTAATTCAAAAGGAACTAAATGGATCTGTGCTACGAAAAGTACTACAAAATGCCGTGCTAGGATACGACTGAAAAATAATTTAGATATCGAAGTTTTGTGCTCCGAACATAACCACGAAAAAAAATTTGAAAATTTACAAAAAGACTCCTTCAAATCGCGGACAAAAAGTAAAAAATAAATACAGTCAAACCTGGATAAGTGAGAGTAATAGCCAGGACCCGTCATTTTAAGCTCCCAAAACCTCTATTAGCGAGAAACAGAAACCCCTGTAAGAGAGAGTCGTTTTTCCCTCATGAAGCTAGCTTTAAATGCGTTGGAGACGGTCCATCAGTACTTTGAATACGCGGCGGTTGTTGATCAAGCAATATTCGACAAAATTTATGAGTTAGAGAAAAACATTCAAAATACAAAAGCAGAAACCCAAACGAAATTGACGGATTTTTTTAACATTTTTTTACATTCGTACTTGCTGTGACTTGTTATTGCTGCGTACCCCTATAAGAGAGAAACGCTACCCATGTACCTGCATTAGCGAGAAACTCGGGTTAGTGTGAAACCTCTATAAGCGAGAATGAGATTGTGCTCCCTTGAACTCTCGCTTATCCAGGTTTGACTGATTGGAATTTCGTTTTATTGCGAATATATTTTTTTACTTACACTTAATTCTTTTAGTAAAATATTCAAACAGAAATAAAGTAGTAATAGGTACTAAGTGCATTTTTTAGGGGTGAAATTGGAATTTTGTACTGCAATAAAATTAGCTGTTGTTAGAATTTCAAGCTTTGTGAAATTAATAAAATAACCATTAAATTACAATTTCAGATCCCTTGCTATTCGACTCAGTTGAAAACTTTAAACTTAAACGGAAATGTGTAAAACTCGGTACAAATATTTTTTTTTATTATAAGCGCAATAATTAAACCATCTATTTACAGAAGCAGAAAACAAGAACTTAAGAGAGGAGCTGCAAGGAAGCGCAGAAATTAAAAGATTTTTTGCGAAACAAACAATTATGATAAAGAGAGTTGAGCCAAAACGGCTCAACATATTTCCAATAACATCTAAAACTACCTTGGAAAATATCGATAAGCTTATAGAAAACTATTCTGAGTATGAGTTGGTAATATACGTAAATATATAAAAAAAAATATTTTTTTTAAGCACAATCTTTGTTTTTCAATAGATTGGTTATTTAAGAGAGATTATTGGCAGTTCACAACTCTACAAATGCATCAAGCTTCTTTTAGCAGACAACATTTTAATGGAAGTGAACTGGGACGGCAAGCAAAAAAAGTTTCCATTAAAAACTAAAAAAATGTTTAATACTTATTTGTATGGTGTGTTAGTTGTTTATCAGTACAAATATTTACATTTTTAAAAAAATGCATGTTTCGTTTTTTATAGAAGCAACGAAGAACGAACATTTTGGATATATTGATTTCGAGAATGCTATGAGGAAGGGCTTACGAGCCGGAAAAAACAAGTTGCATGCATTGGCGTACAGACAGAAACAGCATATTCTTAATTAATTTCTTA
The DNA here is from genome assembly GCA_933228815.1 of Machimus atricapillus. Taxonomy (NCBI): domain Eukaryota; kingdom Metazoa; phylum Arthropoda; class Insecta; order Diptera; family Asilidae; genus Machimus; species Machimus atricapillus. The sequence goes on from OW121788.1 coordinate 12,373,598, forward strand.
TTATCTTAATCTAACTTAATTCATGAAATACAAGAATTTTTGGTTTAATTGCTTTTTTTAGTATTGTACTACCTAGTGAAATTCGCATGCATATACTAAATGCAACTCGAGAATTTATTACTGGTGCGACTGCGATACGATTTCGCACTAAAAAGTTTTAGGTAAGTAATTAATTGTTATAAATACTAATACGTATATATAGTCGAGGCTCAAAATGTTTGATTTTTAAGATAAAACTCAACATCTGAAAATGAGACTAAACAATAGAGCAAATGCAAATGTTTAAACGAAATATTCTTTAAAAATGAAAAGTTGCAAAGTATCATTTGTAACTTCCAAATTAAGTAGAAGTAATTTTAAATACCTGAATGTCATGTGTACGAAATTTAGTCGATTCGATTTCCGTCGAAACAAATTACATGTTGCCACCCCGCAAGTCAATAACGAAAATTTTTTTTTTTACTTATTTATTGTTTTAGTCTTACTATGTTTTAATTTGTGAACCATTTTATAACAATGATTTTTAGCTAATCTAAAACCCCTCCGCATCTCCCGTTCGTAATCGGGGTACGCTAATCCTTCGTGTTTCACTGCATCTGTATTGAAATAATATCATTTTGTAATTGTAGAGCATTGTAAAAAAATTTATTGATAGAATAGGTTACAGCGACAGAAAATCAATATGATTTAATCAAAAGTTTAAAAAACTAGAGTATGGGCAGTCCGTAAAAATCAGGTTTTCGCAAATACATACACATGCATATGTATGTATACAATCTCAATTCATTGATCGTATGGCGAAATAAATTGTATATCATAAAATTGGGAAAATTTGCCTGGTATTTTTTAAAGAATGGATATGCCCTGCAGATATCATATGGATTTTTTGTTGCTCGTTCCTAGATATGACATTTACCAAACAAATGTTTATTAAATAATTTGAGCGTCTTCACAGGAATTTTTTTATGAACTCCATCCCAGTTGATTTTCATCAACATTTCGTCTGTAAAAAGATGAGGGAAGCTCTTGCATAGTGGCGCTCTTCCAACTATCTCTTTAATGTAGGAAATCTGCAAATCACGGAATTCAAATTGTTTGAATTATTCGCGAATTAACATATTTATTACCAATTGATCCTGAGGTGTTGTATCAACAATTTTTTCAGCGGCTTTAAGTTCATCCTCCGATTTTATAGGAAAGATGTTGAGTTTCGGTGCAGAAATTTTTGCTCCGAGCCGACTTAAAAGATCTTTTTGCTGAGTAATGATTTGGTGCTGTGCCAAAAGTTCGCTCTTTAAAGTACTTATTAATGTTCGATCCACCTTCGGTTGTATTAGCGCTTTTAGGAAGCTAGCATTATTACTGAATTTTATGTAAGTCTTAGGTGCTGAAATAAAAAAGGAAACGGTTCAAACTTAATTTGCAAATTTAGAATAGCTTAAAGAAAGAAAATGGAATTTATACATATCTAATAAACGTGCTCTCTACGACTGTTTACTATTTTGAGCCTGAAAGCTAAAAGGATTTTATATTCTAATTGAAATGTAACGTCGGTCTAAAATAATTGTAAAATGTTTCCCATACTAATTTTAAATAAAAATTATAATAATTGAGCTCAAGATATTAATGCAAAAACAATTTTATTTATTTATTAATAGTTGTATTATAAATTTTAATTGCATACATTGAAAATGTCAACCATAAATTAATGTTTTATGTTACTTGTCGATCTTGGTGAGTACTGCTATTAATAAATAAAGCAATATTGAGTTTTTTTCCCGTTTTTGTTTGGAACTTTCTTTGAATCGTATGAAAAACTTTTGTAAGATTTCTAAACACTATAATTAAAAATACGGTCTCCATTTGTTTAAATTACTAAAATGATACTATTCACTGCACTGCAATTAAAAACCTTACGTTGGAAAATAAATAACAAAATACAAATAAAGATGAATATTTGTCCTTAAGCTTTTATTGAAAATTATATATAATTTCATTACATAATTCATTCGTTAATTATACACTTAAATTAAAAATTTTTCTTTTAAACAATTTTTCCGATTTCATAGTAGAGCATGATAATAAAAAGTGAACTGTCTTGCTAGTCTTAAGATTAATTTCAAAATTTACGCCGTTCCCAATGGGGCCTTAGCATGAACTTCCTCAAAACACGTTTCACACAACCAAATACCACCAGGACATTTGGGACAATACGTAGTTATTTTCGGAATTTTTTCCTTGAATTTAGGACCCTGCTTCTTCAGGCACTCAACACAAAATCCCTTTAAACGAGCTTTTTTTATATGAACTAAAATATGACCACCACCAGCTACTTTAATTATGTTTTCCGGAGTAACAAGTAGGCTGTTGGTAACAGTAACTCGCTTATCTGGATCTTGATTTCGTGGCAATTTAAATTGAGAATGTGGCATATTTTGCTTTCCTTCCTTTTCAGCGATCTGTATTTGCTTTTCATGATCAGATTCGATTTTGATGGCTGTACTCGTAGTTGAAGTGCTTACTTTTAATCGAACGTGTGTTGCTGAAAAGAAATAAAGCATATTAGTTAGTGACAGTGCAAGTTTTTATACTAATAGTAAAAATAATTTGTCCGGTATACAAAAATAAAATCAGTAGAATAAGCGACGCTTTTACTTACTTTCCCATTTAAAATCAACGATATCTAAGAGAAGACCACATATATGTATGTACATAGATTTAACTTGGTTCGTACGTCTGTTTTAGCAGTGCTAAATTAGTCTTTTACTTTAGGGTAATTGTTTCAATAGAACCTAACTGCAAGGAGTTATAAATAAATTTGTTATGTGAACTTAAATTGTAAAGGAAAGATTTGTAGAGTATATAATTGTTTATTATTATTTTACTGTAAGTCTTGTAAGTAAAAAAGAATTTCTTAATTTAAGTGTTTATTTAATTTAAATATAACATTTATATTTGCTAAATCTAAAAAATCTCGAAGAACATCGTAAAATAATTTCATTTTAAATGACAGAATTGAAAACAAAGCAATTCTGAAAGACAAAAAAATTTTAATACATATCTTCTAAATAAAATTATAATATTTTAATAACTATATCAGAGTATATTTATCTGCATTTTTAATTTTTATAAATAACACTAGAAAGATATATCGCCTTTCCAAAGTCGTGCAGCATACGCCCTTTCCGACCGCGGAGGATGATTATGCTCTCCCCTTGCAGTTATAATATCTTTTCCTTTTGTTTTCACCGATGCATTACATTTCGTCTTTTTGTAGAAAACACAACGCCAGTAAACGACCAGATCGGGTCCATTTTTAACAGCGCTAGCATAAGTATGATTATTAAACACCAGCTGACCACGTCTGTTGTACGAATATTCCAGAGGAGGCGAAGTTGAGACTTCTTTTGAAACATATTCCAATAGACCTGTTCAAAAGGTGAGCAGCAAATGTTAGTGAAGCTTCACCCGAAGGGTCGTTCATAATAATTATATTACTTTTAACTAAAAAAAAAACAATTTTGTTTAAATACGTTTATATTTTTATTTAGTAGTATAAACACGGCCTCGCAACATTTTTTGCAATTTTCTCTCCTCGTACACTGCCTTAAGAGAACCCTTCTTTCTGCGTTCTTTTAATATATTGTGGTTGTGAACTGACTGAACAATATGCAATTGAGTTTTTTTATCATGAATATTTGTCCGAACACGAGCTCGACACCTGTATTTATTTAAAAAGAAAAAAAGAACTTTAATTATTATATTGTTTTTTATAAAAATATTTCTTACCCTAAGGGCCTAAATTGCACACAGCGCCAATATGTTGTGTCCCCCCTTACTCTGTGCCGCGTAAACGGATATCCGTCCAAGCATAGTTGACTGCCACCTTTCAAACTACTGATATACTTTATTTTCACCAAATCCGCGTCTTTATCTAAAAATTTAATAGGTTAATGTCGAAATGTTTATGAGTTTTATAGAGCACAAAATAAACAAATAACTAATTAATGTAATTACCATGACCAATTGACCGAGAAAATTCGTCATGAGTATATTAGTTGAATTTGACGCTACTGTATTCGCATTTCATTTAAGTTTTAGGTCGCGTATAAAAACTGATACAGTTTTGAATTACGCGATGCTAGAAATTTGCCAGGAAGGGAATAAAATCTAAAAGATTTAAAATATCTGAATTCCACGTATGGATAAGATTGTTTAACATTATACTATATTTTTCGGCTGTTCAAGTTGAAACCTTCCATCATCAGTAAATTAAATCTCTAACGAAGGTTTAATCATAGCAAAGCAATTAACGAAAATGCTCGGTAATCAGTGGGCTCAAGCAGAATTTTAACAAAATATTAAAACAAATAATTTGTTTTTATAAATATTTCTTTATATATCACGGATCTTCAATACAATAATGTGAATACAAATCTCTACCAATAAGATTTTGTGGATGGGGTGGATGATTGTGCTTTCCTATGAAACTAATAAGTGCACCCTGTCTAGTTGTACATCTTGCCTGACAAGGAATATTTTTTCGCGAACCAGAAAGCGTACACCGCCAATACGTTGTATTTGTTGAATATATGCGTTTATTCGAAGTAAAGGTATAATCACAGAATACTAAAAGTTTCCTTCCCCATCGACTACGTATGAAATAAACTTGATTGGATGGCGCTGGGTACTTATCTATAAAAAATAAGTTTTGGTTATAGGTAATTTTTGATTACAAAAACAATTTTAAAATTAAAATCAAAACATATTTAATTCATAATGGTTTTAAGATTGTTTTCATATTTTTAATTCATAAGGGTGTTTTAATGTTTTCTTACCCTTAGCCGCTAAAAAAGAGAAATTGTTAATAACAATCTTCTACGCCATTTCACGAACATAACTTGGTTTTAACAGTCTTGGAAATATTATTGTTGTTGAATAAAACAAAAATTATAAAAATTTAGACTGAATTATTGTATAAGGAATTGTCAAATTTTAGTTTAATTCATCTAGATATTTTCTTATTAATAATGGTACCTGGACGTATTGATATTATGATGCTTTCAAAAACTCAGCAACTGTTACATACATAAGATCAGAAACGACGGATTGAAAAAAGCGTTGCTCTTTTTTACACGGCATCTTTTGAGTTTTCAATATATCAATTTACATATTTTATATTTTCTCCAAAGACCCTTAAACAATCCCCCATAAACTAGGTCCTAGATAATAGAAAAACAACCTACTAAATATCTCCTAAACGAACTCTCAAAAATTGTCTCACAAATTGCAACCGTCCTTCAAATTTCTAAATATAAAATCAGTAACAAAAAGCCAATACAATCTAAATGAACTGCAATTTATTTATTTATAATTATTAGGAATGAAAACCTTACTTTTCCTTTATAAGCAGCAATATCTATGTGTGCCATTTCAATTTACTCAGAAATAATAAATAGATTAGTTAACAACAACAATTTCAAAAACTGACAAAAAACATTAACCCAATTTCATTAGCATTCAGTCAAATTAAATGAAAGTATTGATAAAATTTTTGTTATCAAATATAAAAATATAAATATCAGACAGTGTTTTATTGTAGGTGTATATTTACAACAATATTCAATATTACTATATTTAACCATAAAATAAATGTAAAATATATAAATTTTTACCCGCTATAAATTCGTTTACTTAGAATGTTGTAATTGTTTTAGTTTGTCGTATCCGAAGTTCGTAAAGCGTGCTCTACAGATTGTTGACAAGTCGGTGGATTTTTTCAATCCAGTTTCCTAAAAATAATTTTATATGTGAGAATAGTAATTCAAATAGAATAATTTTAAAAACACACATTTTTACAGCAATAAATCCAAGAAAATCCAAACATGAGGACGAAAAATTAACCTTTTTGCCGCGTCGTCGTCCTTTCTATTAATGGATTGTTTTATGGATGTTAATAGCAAATTTTCTATCATTCTAAATGAAATATTTTTTGCTCAAATAAACAAAATATGTTTTATTAATTCAATAACTAAAGAAAATCTGAAACTTGTTCTTAGTATTCATTTATTTAAGCAATATAACAAATTTAACTCGTAGGTCTGCAAAGAAGTGTCCATTGCTCTAGTTATATAACTTAATCTGTCGACTAAATTCAGTATCGGATTTTTGCACAAGACTGTTCCTTTGTAAGATTTTCGCAATTTTTTCTGTGTGTGGCAAATGATTGTGATATCCTCCCGTGATCGCTTTAATTTTACCATTTTCCACAACACAGCGGGCCCTACACCGAAATTCTTGCTGTTTCTTCGAGTAATTGTGGCACCGCCAATATGCTTTACCATTCTTCTTGCTATGCCGGTTGTACATGTAACCGTTGATGACTAGGCAAGGCGTTGACCACGGGCTTTCGATAAAAGTCAGAGAATCTGCTGTGGACAAAAAAAAATATTTGTTTTTCTCTTATTCAATCAATTATTTTAGAAATGTATTAAAAGTGAACAAGAGTAAATAAGGGACAAAAGGGATATTGAAATTAAATATTTCACCAAAGAAATATATTTGAATACATATGTGACTTAGCCAGAAGTACGTTTAATGAATAAAACGAAAAATCTAAAATATTAAAATGCTCGTGCTTAGTTGTTATAGCTCAAAATGTGAATTTCCTTTTCTTTTTTATCAAAATTTTAATCCTTATGGATCTCATCAAGAATTCGCTCGAACTTTTTCCGATCGGTAACAGTAACCAGAGAATCTGTGTTAGGTACAAATATTTTGTACTGGTCTTTGTTCAATTCTATGTGGGACACCTGGATGACTTCATTAATTTTATTGCTGTCGTCCTTTCTGACCTCCAAATATTCGCCCAGTTCTTCTTCAACCTCATACAGAGGACGGTTACCAATTCGGCTCCAATGGGGTGGATGAATGTGATGGCGTCTTACCGCTATCAATTTATTTCGTTTCGTAATTATTACAGCTTTGCACTTTGTTTTTAACACATCACAGCATCTCCATGTGGTATGACCATTAGCTTGTGTCAGCTTCTTATTATAGATAAACCCTTTGTACACCAGCTGTGCATTTTTCTTTTGACTGCGAATAAATTGGATCTTATCTAAAAAGAAAAGAAAACAATCGGATGTTCTTTACTGAAGAAACTTAAGCTTTTATTTTACTTGCTAACTATTTATGAGGCAGTAGATAAAGTAAAACAAAGTTCGGTATTTTATTTATTTATTTATTTATATAATTTTAATAATCAATAATTATACAAAGTATTTTTAACAAGGCCCCTGGCAAGTTCAGTATCTAAAAAGGAATAAATGTAATACTTAAAAATTGTAAATATTAATGAATACTTCTCCGATTATTGGAAAATTGAAAAAAAAATCACTGCAGTTCACTTCACAAAGAACTACGGAATGTATTTTAATCCATACCAATTCCATCAATTATTTCTATACTGAAAAAAGCGACCACTTTTAATGCTAATCGCTGCCGAAATGAACAAAAAATATGAGTGCTTCATATTTTGTATTTAAAAAAATATAAATAAAAATATAAGCGATAATATTTGCAATAGAATAATAAACTGCACGTAATGAGTATAGTGTATAGCCCAAATATTCTGATTCCGTTTGATGTTATGGAATCTGCCTTTATAGCCATATCTGTAAACTAAAATTTTTTAAATACTGATACATATAGTTATTAGCATGCACATGGCCTCTCCAGTGTTCAATCTTTTGTCGTGAATTCAAAAAGTATGTTTTGAACACACTAATATTTCGCTTATTAATTAATAAATAACTTGCCTTAAACTATTGTGGGAAGCAGCGACAGCACTTTAGAAGGCATTAATTCTTTAGAAAAATGAAATTTTGCACAGGTGTTCCTCACGTAACGTATGTGGGCACTAAGAAGGAATTTTGAATATTCATCCCCCAAGGAGGTTAAATATGGGATGAAAGTTCGTCGTTTTTAAAGTTAGAAATATGGAAATTGGTGTTTAGGCTTCTGTTTATAAATAAAAGTCAGTTGTATCAGCGTTTTTGGATTTCCATCGAGCACACGGCTGATAATAAATAAATATTTTATAAATAAGTTATCTTGATTTACTTATCAAACAATTCCACCATGAGTATTATACTGTCATTTATTAACAGTGAAATAATAGGAGTGTTCCCCAAAAATCCCAAGTATTGGAACCATAATCCTCAGGACATGTTCGATTCCTGCAAAAAATCGCTAACTATTAATGTGACATGGACACCTAATTTATAGAAAATTAGATTTTGCAAAAAATGGAAAAACTATTTTGAAATATAATGGTAAAAGTGCTGCTTTATGCATACATCCCTGTCGAAATGTTTTATGCTATTCACCTATTAAACTGTTGGATTTACCTCAAAATAGGTTACATAATGTGTTTGAGTACCATTACAAAACATATTTGTTCATCGTTGAACCGGCCCCTGGATGCGTGTTCAAGCTGCAAAACACTGACCCCGAGAATTCTAACTTCATTATAAACCTAAACCTGGAGAGTTTAGTTTAAAGCATAACCCACAGAAAAATTATCAAGCTAAATCGGGATCGAAACTAGAGGGGATTTACTTTATAATAGAATGTTCAATAGTTGAAGAATTCGTATCCACGAATTACTTTTAATTATTCATACTGAGTTCCATCGGAGAAAAATTATTAATTAACGCAGTTTATGGGATGGCAATTACAAATACGTAAGTCCTGCTGAAAAAGAAACATTTTTTTTCATTACAAGTCCGCACTGCAGATCGGTTACATTACACCACTTCCTATTCAAAAGACCCCATTTACCAATTTTTATTTCCCATAATACGGAAAGATCCCCAAAAATATTTTCCTATGACAACAGAGGACATATAAATTCCCAAAACAAAAATGTAACTCACCGCATCCGTGCTATGGCGTGACGCCATGTAAATTCTTGCAATTTTTTCATTCCACTCACATGCCCTGTACGGCTTCACAAATAAAATTATTCCAGGGAAAGAAATAAAATCCACTTCTACTAAAGAAAACCATTTTGTAAAGATTTAATGGCTGCTTGCAAGAGAAACAAATTGAATACTGACAGAATCACTCAATATCCACCATTTTTTAAGATGACAGCCGAGCTACTCGATTAGAATCATTCTAGTACAATATTAAATTATAATTTTTGTGTAGTTCAACATTTCACACGTAGATGGAAAAAAATGTCGCCGAAAAGCATTGCTACAAATATATTTTCTATAAGCGATTGAAAAAATAAGATTTTAGTATAAACAAATTAAGTTATCTTTATATTTATTTCGTTTATTTCAGAGAATTTTTTGTTTCAAAACAATCCATTTTTTTTATGTACTATTTTTTACTATTCATCGTTGTACTTAAAAGTTGGATTTTGAGCAATTCGTAATTGGTTTTCCAAAATTGCAGTTCTCTTACGTTACCATAGATGTTATTTATCCTTGCACCCGTTTTTCAATTACTATTTTTAGCTCCGTGGTGAAAATCGTTGGTACATATATATAATAAAATAACGAAACATAGTCCAGCGTTAATTTAATGCATCCTTCCGACAAGTTTCGTGGATTAAAGTTTTCCAAAAAGTGTTGCTCAGTTGTTAAAATAAATAATAGTATTTATATATAGATATAGCACAAGTATACTAAGTTAGCTCATCATGAACGTTAGAAAAATTAGCCTATTTTACAATGAAAAATGTTAGTTCTCTACACGGACGAAAATATTTTTTAATTGTTTCTTACATGACACGATGCATTTCAAGGTTTTTATTTATAATATCAAAGAACATGATGCCCGATGCTTGTGTAGAACTCCGTAGCATGACTACAAGCGATAAAATACGAAATACTAAATAATATAACCCAGACAACATTTAAAGCAAGCGGAGAATTTTCAGAGTTTAAAATTTCGAATTTTCTTCGCTTTGGTGAAGTTGGTTAGTACTGTGCAGCTCTTTTTTGCTCAACATTCTGCAATTGCGAAATTTGCTGTCCTGATAAAGAACACCGCATGCAATTCTTTCGATAAAGATGATAGTTTCCATTCTAATATGAAATGCAGTAGCGTTTACAATTAGTTTCCTTTTTTTGTTCAATTATCTTGACAACCTCTTCTTCATGTCTGCAATGTTTAATCGAAATCAGTTCAGCCACTTTGAAGATAAGCTCGGACAGAAACATTCGAATAATAATGACACAACCCCGATAAATGCAATGCACCGAACAACTTTTCTTCATATGAATTGATTTATTTTGAAAAAAAAATGCAAATAGACAGCAGTAATATCACAAAAACCAAATTTAGATCAGCTGTTACAATATAACGATGATCAACAGATATGAGGCAGCTAAAAAGCTCTAAAATGAAATATCTATTCACTAAATTCATGACTCGATTTCACTAGCCCTTTTTTATTTTCTTTAATTTTTAACTGACATGGTAGGCCGTTGAAGTTCAGTATTATTAAGCTGAGGTAAACGACTCATTAAGTAAAATATTGTTCCTATAAACTCTTTTCTTTACTTACCTTTTATCTTAATCTTCTTTCCCTTCGATATAATATTGTTCCTCCCTGCATTTCAACATGATCGCTTTTCTGCATATAACTATGCTAAAATCATCACGATAACGAAATATTTTCACACTTTGGAAACAAACATAAATACCATACATAAATTTTCGGAATTAAGATTAAATTATTTTATACTCTTTTTTTATTGTAGTAGCACGAATGGTATTTAAGAAATAATACGATACAACTGGCCTCCTCTGGAAATACATATTACTTAATCGTCAAAAACTTCGACTTTTGTCAAAATTATTCTGGTCATTTGATCGTCAAATGGATTTGCACTGAAATTGTCAATTGATCAATTTGAAAACGATTTCACGCAGGACTATTTTCCATACTGCTGAAACTGCAAATGCACGATAATTTTTAAACTTTTGATTTCTGTCAACTGTATTATCCAACACACTGTAAATGCAGTCTGCTTGCAATTGATATTTCCAAACGAGGCCGAAATAATCGTAGCTCATACAGCTTATTCTAAATGAACCACCCCAGACTACGGGTTTTAAATGGCTCCTGACTTTTCCCGACGAAAATATGTATGTACTTCTAAAATGTTGGACTTCGCTTTATACTTACGACACAAAATGAATTGCCCAGAAATTAACACCAGACCCAGAAAACTTCTGGATGAAAAATCTTCACGGCGAAATATGGATGACATTGAAAAACTATTCTAATGTTGAAATGCAGGTGAAACGGGTGAAATGGTTTCTGCTTTTGTTAGCGAAGGCGAACAAAAGGTGAAATTATACCAAACTTTTTTATCCGCGAAAAATTTTCGCCTTGATTATTGAAATCCGTTTGAATCGGATCGAAAAGAGTTTATAAAAGCCCTTTTTGATAAAAATTCCTTAATAAAGTTGCTAGAATTTTCAAAGAATGCATTCTAGTTACCATTGACTTCTATTAATTTTTTTGCTAACAGGTTAAAATAATCTGACAGAAAAATCCAATCGAATTATTTTGACGTTATGTGCGGAAAAATTTATTGAAATCAAAGGCAACTAGAATGAATTTTTGAGGATTCTAACAACTTTATTAAGGAATTTTTGTCAAAAAGGGCTTTTATAAGCTCTTTTCGATCCGATTCGAACGAAATCAATAATCAAGGTGTTTATCATCCAGGTTATAAGAAAGTTAATGTTCGTTTCTCTGTATTTGCTGGGAATTGGGAACTTTGTGGACGGTCAATGGTCATGCCAGAAATGTGTGACTATTTATTAGTTTATTTTGACATCTAAGTGCATTTGGTGCAATCCGAACCATTTCCGCTTTGACTATTTAAGAAGTTCTATCTAATAAAGGAATCCCGTTCTTTTCACGATTGGATCCGGATCTGATTAGTTAGGATATTGAATTTTACAAACCGTCTACTCTATCTTCAAAAATTGCAAAAGCTCATCACAAATTGCCTTGATTTTTGTTTACTCATACAAACTTTGAACCAAGAAAATATTTGAATTAATTTTTTGACGCAAAGTATGTAGATATAAATCAAAGCAATAAGATTTTATTTTTACAAAATAAAAATTGTTTGATGCAGATGACTGCGCATAAATCCCAATTCAATGCAAAATTTGCTGTTAAATCTAAGATCAAATTCGTTATTTAAAATAATCCGATTAAATTTGTCAGCCAACTATCTATGTATGTACTTTGCACGAAAAAATTAATTGGTCATATCAAAAGTAACTGAAATGGTTGTTAACAAAATTACGAGCTTTTAATTTTATAATGTCTTTTCAATTCGAACGGATTTAAGAATAAGACTCCTAGGCCTAAAAACAACGAAACGATAAAAAAAAATATCTTACTGAGAAGAGTATAAGGTGATTGTCGGGTATTGCTACACGGATAATTAACATATTTTCAACACATATTCCTGAAAAAATAAATTCACAAATGTTTAAACGGAAAAAAAAACATCCAAGTACAAACGAGGTGATAGTTGTGATCTCAGGATTAATGTACATACCTCGATTTACAATATGGGAAGTTACAACAAAAACAGTTGAAAGCTGGTTAAAACAATAACGTCAACGCACTTTTGTATAATAGCCCGGTTTTCAACAGAATCAAGGATACGGACAATAAAATTGTTAATATAAATTCCGTGAAATAAGATAATTTTCTCTATAACTGCATGCTAATTACGGGAATTATCTAAGCAGAGCAATTCTTCCTCGAATTAATTAATGCTTAATACAAATTTCGCGTGGTGCTCGAAAAACAAAGCAAAATTACATTAGTTCTAATTCCGCAGTGGCTTTAGATGATTGTGGTTAGTATACGGTCGATACCTTACTTGATTTATATGTATATACTTGTATTTGTACTACAAAGCAAGTAATCATTTTACTTACCTTTAAATAAATCAATTTATAACTAATAAACATTTTAAGAACAATCACTCTTTATTTCACTATAGAACAATTAAAATAATTGAATTCACTTTAAATCACAGTAAACATACGGAAGTTATGCCTCAACTATCAAAAAAGGAGACACTTCAAATAACTTATTGCGCGTAATTTTTCTTCGGACAAAATACTGGGGGCAAATCATGACTAGCGATTCAATTAAAATCGTATTGAATTTAATATAACTGAATTTTTAATAAAATTTTGAATGAAGAACTCAATGCAATGGTATCGCGTATGTATCGTCAATCACGATTTCCTCCCCGATATTTTGGACGGACGCGAAAACAATTTACGAGTCCGGACCAGAAACAAATTTCAAACTGAAAAACTTACTAGCAGCGTTAGAAATTTGTTCTGTTTTGCACAAAGGCAAAATTCATACCGTTTTTAAAATGCAAATAAAAATAAGTTAACGAGTTATGTATAAGAGAAAGAAATATAAATTGGAAAATTTGAATTTCAAAAATGAAAATTGAAAAGATACCCACCTAAAGATCTGTGATAGTGCTCCTGCTCAGTACGGGGTTGTATGTCCTCTGAACACTTCCTCCTCTCAAAACACTTCACAAAACATTAAAAATGAACACGATGATGGAACACAATAAAAAAAAAAAAATGTGTTTGGCATAAAATTCAAAACATTCCACACTTCACATAACAAAATAACGTTAACGTATGACTGCGAGACCTTTAATTACGCTTTTTGATAAGTCTCGTTTGAAGAAGATAAAAATATTCAATTAGCCACGCCACGCCTGATCGCTTTACCGGTAAAATAGCGAAATTCTAATCGGGAAAAACACGAAAATCTTTAACGATATATACTTAGAAATATTAATATTTAAAACAGGGAATATTTGTAATTAAGTAAGAGGCAAAATAATTTAAACAAGATAATGCAATCTCGAAGGGTGAAATGTAAGCGGAAAGGAAAATTATAAAATATGATTAGAAATTTAACTGCAGTATATGCATAAACTTTTCAAAAAAAAAAAAAAGTAATCCTACTTAGTCATATAACCCTTCGAAATTGTTTGAGGGAAGACAGAGTTTAACAATGGACAATTTAGAACATAAATGTTGTAATTTTGGATCTTCATTCATCATTTTAAATAAACAAAAACAAATATATTTCAATATTTTTAAAGTATGTTCGAATATTTTATTGTCCATTGCATAAACCTGTGAATCATTCCCCACATGTGATAAACTGAATTGCAACAAACCTTGAGCTTCTGTTGCCGATTGATCTCCTGTATCGCTAACATATGATTCTGAGAATGTTCCGCCTTGTGTCTTGACCGTTGTCGTGCCCGATGTCGTTGCTGCCGCTGTTGCAGCCCCCGTTTCATCATTTTCCGTAAAATAGCTTTCATCATATTTCATATCACCGTACGAATCATCTTCGACGTATGTGGCCTCCTGTTCTGCCGTTTCAACTTCTCCAGCATCCTCGGCATAATCGGGTTCTGATTTGGTTGGTAAGTCTATTGGCAAGTCAATGAATTCAGCTTCACCACCACTCGATTTATTATCGGATACGGTCTGTACAGTGATCTGTGTTGGATCAGTCGCTTCTAGTGGATCACTGTTTTTCACCCGCTTCACCGTTGGCATTGTGTGTGGTGTAATACTTCGCTGTGCAGGCCTTTTCTGTGTTTGTTGCTGTTGTTGTACTATTTGTTGCTGTTGGTTTTGGGTTTGTAAAACTATTTGTGGTTTATCATCGCCACTATCTTCTGACTCTAATTTATATGAACGGGTTGTACTACTCCTCTGCGTTCTCACTCTTGGTGATGTCGCTGTCATTGATGGTGCTGGGATAGTTTGTTGGGGGGCTGGTGTTGATGGTTTGGCAGGTGATTGTGAAGGTGCCGGTTCTCCCTGTTAATAAGTTAAGCATTAATTCAAAATAAAATGAAAAAAAAAAAATACGGTGCGTTCTGTCGCCAATGAACTTAAGAATTTAAAAATTGTCTAAAGTTCGGAATTAATATCAAAATAGCACCTTTCTAATAAAGGACAATGCTCAAAAAAAACCCAGGCCCGGCGGGAATGAAATATATCTCATAATTTTAGTAAAAAATAGTGTTGAAATATTGTATGTTTAGAATTATAAAAATGGCTAAATAATAGATCTTGCTATTTTTTTTCAGGGGTTTTCTAATTTATATTAAGTATACTTATTTATAACAAAACAGCATAGCTATCGTATTTAGTAACATTATTAGGCCCGCAGAAATATATTACCATGGTGCTATTATTATTGTCAGTCTCTCGCTTTAATTAATAATGACTGAATGCACATCACAGTCCTTCGATAGCGTGTTCGTTGCGATCTGTGCCTTTTTTACATTCGAACGAATTTATTTACGACTACTGCGTTATTTTTTGCACAGTGGATAGTAAGAGGGCTGGAGAGTGACATTAAGCTTCTTTTTACCGATAATTTGACAAATGTATGAAAGTGCGCTGTGTAAGGGCTACTCTCATAGTGTTTTTAAATCTATGACATTTTTTAATACGCAACTGTAACTATTTTATGCAACTTTTGGTTAAGACTAAAAAATGACCACTGAAAAACTTACAACAATTTCTCACATTTAGCCATCGATATTGATGATGCCCCCTACGTAGTATTTGTTTAAGCATTATTACCAATAATCTAAGATACATTTCTTTTCCGCCGGGCCTGGGTTTTTTTTCCATACTATATGAGCATTCTCCTTTATCATATTTTTCTCAATTTTGATGAACTTTTATCTCCTAAACTAATTATGCTTTAAACAAAATATTCAATCAATATTCCAAATATAACAACGAAATAGAGTATAGAATCATCAAAAAGGTATTATTTCCGCAAATTGTTAATATTCAATTCCAGGATTTCAAAGTACTTGTAGCGGTTTTTATGCTGTTTTAATTTTTACATGAAATTTCGTTATATTAGCTGTGTTTTTTTCACCGGGATTTGTGACCAGATTTAACAGGAAATTTTGCATTGAATTGAAATTTATGAGTAGTTATACATATCAAAAAATGTTGGCTTGGCAAAAATAAAATCAAGTTGTCTGGATTTTATACCCATTTTACGTCAAATAGCAACCCAACAATTTATCAGGTTTAAGGGTTTGAAGGTTGTATGCGTAAATATCATGGCTAATTTGATGCGCTTTCGCAAATTTTAAAATCTTTATATATGTACGTGACACTCTTTAAAATTTCAATTCAATGCAAAATTTCCTGTTAAATCTGGTCACAAATCCCGGTGATAAAAACACAGCTATTATTACTACACGAACAAATTCTTGTTTTTTTATAAAACAAATGGATAATTTTTTAAATTTCTTCTTTTTCATTTCCAGCCAGGAGAGACATATCAAAGTCAGAGTACCTCAAATATCGATTCTAAGATCATTGCTATGTTTTCTATATATTAATAATATTAAATTCCGAAATCCTAACGCAAAAACTGTACTGGTCACAAAATTCCGTCAAACACTTACTTAACTATTAACGCAGATCTATCAATATTTGTACAATTGTGCAAATACTGGAGGCAAGGAAAGTCAAGCTGTGAATTTATTTTCGTGTGGTAAGTGTTCGATAAGTTAGTTTTATTACTGTCATAAAATCTCCGCATTTTTCACTATCGTAATATTGGGCCCTATTACGAATATCGTCATTTCTGCGACTAAGATTCGATCGAACGAATCGAAAAGAGCTTAAAAAAGCCCTTTTTCGGTAAAAGTTCCTTGATAAAGTTTCAAAATTCTAATAAATTCATTTCAGTAACCTTTGATTTCAATTAATTTTTTTTTCAAAGTGGTTAAAATAAGTCGATCGAAAGTCAAAATAATTCGATTGGATTTTTCTAATCGAGTCATTTTTACACCTTGCAAGGACAAATTAATTGAAATCAAAGGTTACTGAAATGAATTTATGAGAATTTTGAAACTTTATCAAGGAACTTTTACCGAAAAAGGGCTTTTTTAAGCTTTTTTCGATTCGTTCGATCGAATCTTAGTCGCCGAACTGACGATATTCGCAATAGGGCCCATTTTTTAAAAATCGGAAAAAAATTCAAACAAATAATTCCAACGGATTCCGCTTGTATGTCGAGCACGAAACATTAAATCAATAATCGTCCACAAAAAATCTTAAATAATTCGGAGACTCCAAAATATGAAGGAATCTGCTCTGGAAGTTTGGGGATAATCCAACAGAAGCCTACGTAAATGTAATATTTCTTTAAATTTAATTCATACTTTATAAGATATATAACAATTATCACTGAATTCCATAACAAAATAATGTTCCTAACTTGTTTCCAATTAAAAATTAATTAAGCAATTCATTCAAAAATTAAAATAAAATTTCAGAAGTTGAATACATCTGGCAATATAACAGTTGCAGAGGACAATCATGCGTCCCTCTCACACATTTGGCGCGCAATTGTCTGCAAACGACAGAACGCATTTCGAAAGTACGCGAAGAAAAATAAATTGGTGCGGTACTTACATCGGTCAACCCTTTTATTTGAAGCGCTTCGGCCGTGCTAATGAAGGCGGGTAATGCGTCCTGCTTGACGTTGACTTCTCCACAATACATGAACTGTATCAAGTCTTTGAGCGCAGAATGACTGACGTCTTTCAGAAACACTGTAAAACAAACAAGAAAAGCCGCCATTACGCCACCAGTCTCGTGTGCGTCCCACACCACGCAGGCAACAGACAAAAAAACACTTACCAAAAGCATGCTGGTTGGCAGGCATTTGTGTGAACATTTTCCTAAAATATGGGGAGCATACTGAGAGTACTAGGCGATGGGCCTTCACAAATTGGCCCTCCGCCGCCAGTGTCACATCCACTAAGTCCCCACGGCACAAAGATTCGTGGAAACCAGCCGATAAATTGCTATTGAAATTATTCCAACATAAAGAAAATTGCTCGTCGTCCGCCATGTTGGGGCGGCTTATTAGTTGCTCCCTACCCAGAAACTGCCCGATGTATCGAGTCTCTGCTGGAACGAGAAAAAGCAGTACCCAAAATCAATAATGCGACGCATGTCCCGTACACGGCTTCAGCGAAAATTATGAACATTTTATTACAAATCGAAAACAGCATATAAAAAAAAAAAAATAAGTGAAATAAAAAAAAAGCCGCCGAAAATATTTACAATTTGTATACAAAAAGAAAGTCCCACTATATGTTTATATTTTCTGAGCTTGTGACACTAAATTGGGAAATTTTTTCGCATTCGACGCCATTTTCGATTTTATAAAATTTGTTATAATTTCCGAATATCCCGAAAATTAACACTTCGCCAAGAATTATTACTTAAGGAAAAATGGATATTTCACTTACCTACAAAAAATAATTAATTATTGAGCAATTTTTAACGCACTTTTAAACTTAAAAAAAGATTTTTCACTTTTATAGATTTTCACCGAATACTCCGACGCACTGCCCTTCTCTCTCAAGGTATTCACGGGAATGACGAGATTTTCGACCAAAAACTTGGCTTGGGTACGCCAGCAGATTTTATTCCCCTTTCCGGTATGTCCGCTTTAAAACGAGTCTCCTGATTGGCTGGTCAGGCTATTGGAATTTAGGGTGCGTTCAGAGACACATGAAGCAATTTATAAATGATCTAATTATGAATAATTTCGTATACAGAAAATACATAAACGATTTAGTTTGTTAAAGAATTGTTATCATTTTAAAAATATAAAATTCAAAAAGGCAAATAAGTGCGTTGATAAACTCTATTAATTAATTCGATTTCTCATTTAAATCGAATAATAATATGTAAATTTATTTTTATGCAGATATTGATAATAGTAAAAAAGTTTTAAAACATTTTTTAAACAATAATGTTATTTATATAATCGAAAGTTTTTAGAATTTTCAAATGATTTTGAATTAGCCGCCTTTTATTGGAATGATTCAAATTTTATTTGTTCCTTTAGTTTCCCCTTCCAAACGCCAAGCACCAATACATTAAAACGTAATTGTTTTGTAGGAATGGGAAAATGGTCTTATTAGCAAAAGTAACATTTGCGAAATGAATTGAACCAATTTTGAATTGTGCATGGCAAATGCAGAAATATATATTTATGCATATTTATTTGATCAACTACAAGGCAAAAATGAGTAAAATCTGTGTAAAAGGTATTCTTTGCATTGAAAGAATTTCCCTCCATCATGCTCTGCGCTGCCTTGTTGCTAATTCCTCTTTGAAAAACGATAAGAATAATTGGCTTTTAGCAATTTTTGGTAAAGGCCAAAAGACCAAAGGGCAATTATTTAAATTTCACTTTTATTTGCGAGCGTTCCTGCACATAGTTCCGTGTGACAGTTCTAGATATTCGCAATGAATTTTTTTCCATTTTCGCAAAGATGCTTCGTTCAAATAACTCGCCGGCTGTCAACCGCTATGCAATTCACAGAAAAGAAAGCGTCGGTAAAGGGATTAAATATAAATTATGTGGAAGCTGGATCTGGACCGAAAAGTGTACTTTTGCTGCCTGGGGCACTCGGCTCAGCGTGGACGGACTTTAAGCCACAGATCGAGGAGCTGCCCAAAGTACTGCCGGGGCACACAATAATCGCATGGGATCCCCCAGGATATGGCAAATCGATTCCTCCCCGGAGAACCTTCGGCACTGATTTCTTCAACAAGGATGCTGAGTTCGCAAAGGCTCTGATGGACAATCTCGGAAGGTCAAAATTCTCGGTTCTGGGCTGGAGCGACGGTGGTATCACTGGGATGATTATCAGCGGCACGTATGTGGACTCCGTCGAGAAATTGGTGATTTGGGGCGCCAATGCATACCTAAACAAGGACGAGGTGAATATTTTGGAAGGTACGTGAAATATAGGAACCACATAAACGTTTTGTTCAAATATTAATTTCTTATTTCAGGAATTCGTGACGTGCGAAAATGGTCCCCACGAATGCGGGAACCCTTGGAGAAAGTTTATGGAGCAGCAGAATTTGCAAATTTATGGTCCGAATGGGTCGACGGTATGATTGGCATATACAAGGAGAAGGAGGGTAATTTTTGCAAGTCGGAAGTAACTAAAATCCAGGCACCTACGTTTATAATTCACGGGAAGAAGGATCCACTGGTGCATCCAGAACACATCCCATATTTACGCAACCATATCAAAGGAGTAAAGTACGTATTCTTTTTCTTCTAAGGTAGAATAATCGAAGGAGTTTGAGCTTATAACAACACTATTAGTTTAACACGTTCCTTGCCAGAATTTTCAAAAAAGGCTTTCGTGAGAGACTCACTTAAAAATGCATTTGGTAAGATAGAACTTTTATTTGTGTACCGTTTTCGGTACATGTGGCAGGGAACGTGTTGTAAATTTACCATGAAATATAATTTACTTCGTTAATAGAAAACTGCTAGCTATTCCAGCCTTATCTAATTTCTTGTAAAAGAAAACCTTGCTTTAAAAAGCGAAAAACTTCCATTGTTTCCACATACCTTCAAAATTTATGTAATCACTAGCTGGGCTACCAATTCAGTTGAAAAATTATTCAACACTTTATCAATTATTGAATGATTTTTAAAATTTTTTGCAGAAACCCTATCGTTTTCTTATAGTAAATACTAAATACATTTTATTGTAAATTAGGTATTATGAGTTCCCCGAGGGTAAGCACAACATTCACTTGCGATACGCAAAGGAGTTCAACAAACTGGTTGCAGATTTTCTACTGAATAAAAGTTCGTTGTGATGTAATAATTTTAAATAAAAGTATAAGCAAGCAGTCAGTTTTTCAAAAAAACGATGATTTTATTACAGATGTATTTTCCTGCAGTTAGGAATGTAGAAAACATTTGTGGTATGACTTTTTCACTTAATTAAAAAAAAAAAAAGTTTTACAAAAAGGGAGTAAACTATCAAATGTAACGTTCAGCACAAAACCTCCACTAATTGGATTTAAAAAATTACTTTTTGAGGAATTGTGCTCTATACACTAAAAGGGAACAGCCACATCACAATTTACGAACAAGGGTGGAGAATTTATAGTTCCTCGTGAACATGCTTTTCTTCCGCCCTAGCATGGCAGGCAGCTGGAGTCTCGAATTCAAATTTATATTCACACCGATTTGGTTCAGACACCGATGTAACTTTATGTTCCAGGCCGCACTCTACTACAACTGAAGCTGATCTTTGAGGACCATTCCAGCAAGACGCACCATTGCTGTACAGCATGTTATTGTATTTGTTCTCTCTTCCGTTCCAGCGATCCCAAGTACCCAGCCTAGAAATCAATTTCAATATTTTGGTTTGATTTAAAGCAGAAACTTTTAAAATATACCTGGTTTCTGCACCACCACTTCGGGGCTGTTGAGAAGCGCGGTCGAAGGGGCATAATTTATAGACATATTCTCTATCTTCAAAGTTGAAGCACTCGCCATCAAGGGAAGCAAACTCTTCGTCAGGACCGTAATCCTTAGCAAATAATTCCTGAATATCTCTCATTTCAGTTTCTATTTCTCGGACAGCACGATCTGCTTCTGAGAAATGATTTCTAGCTTCATTTGCGTGCTCAATTAGTTTTTGAGTTTCTGGATCGTATTCTTGACTGGGTTGGCTTGTAACTTCTTCAGTTTCTCCTATCGATAGAATATTAATATTTCAAAAAAAGGGATTTCCTATTAAATCATACCTTCTGAATGGTCCTCGTCCTCTTCGTCTTCAGAGTGATCAATGTCTGCTTCTTCAATCTGATCAATTTGCTCTGCATCTTCGTGTTCATCATGTTTCACATGTTCTTCAGTTTCTTCCTCTTCCTCGGTCTTTGGTGGTTTGAACAAGCCAGAATCTAACATCAGATACGGCATGATCCGCGGCCATGCAAGTGAAGTGAAAGTCTCCAAATCAACCTTATCTTTCTCGTCCAGGAAGAATCTGGCTTCCTCTTCGCTTACAGCACCATCACGATTTTTGTCAAATACAATTCTGGTCTGGATTTCGGCAATCTCAATGAAGCCGTCTTCATTCGAGTCATACTTGGCAAAAACGGACTCAGCCTTTTTCCGGTGTTCTTCGGCATCCATTTCCATTTTTTCTCTTCGCTCGGCTTCCTGGGCATCTCGGTACACTTGCAACGCCTCGTTTTCGAGCTCCTCAGCCGCGATCTTTAATTTTTGTTTTTCTTCCCTAATTGCTTCAGCCTCTGCTTTTCTATGCTCATATTCGGCTAGCTTAGCCTCACGTTCAACCTTTAATGCTTTACCCTTGCTGCTTAACTCATTCCTCAGGAGGACACCCTTCTTCATCAGCTCCTGCCTCATCTTCTCCCGCTCCCGTTCTTCCTTTCCAAGCTCCAAGCAATTATTAACACATGGAGCGTTCGAAATGTATTCATCACTTGCATCACAGCAATCGCAAACTCCGTCGTTTACCCAGGCGCTTGGAATGTTTTTGGGGCGATAGCCGGCATTTGTACAGTGGAACTTACCTTCCGGACATGCTGACGTACCCGGCTCATCGCTAGCGTCAGCGCAGTCACAGTAGTCGTCATTTACCTGAAAGCGAATAATTTTCAACACTCCTGCATGAACTGCATCTATCCACAAGTGTTTTCCGGCTCACCTGAATGTACTTAATCCTCTTCAGTCCGTCCAGGCACATAAACGTATCATCAGGTGCGTAGAGACTGGAGTGGGATATTGAAACCCCTCTCGGCCTTGGAATTTCTGACAAAACAAGCATGTCAAAGCCAAAGATTATTGTGAAAGGAAGGAGGTATCTCTCCAGGGCCCGCATTTTGAATTTTCCTAGTATCAGCGTAGAAGGTCTCCAATCAGTCAAAGTAAACGACCACGTCCGATTAAGATTTTACCGCTTGTCAAAAGTACAAAAACCGCTGGTTCTTCTTTCCATGGTGGCACTTGCACGGCGGAGCTTTTGAAATAATTACGAATGACGTGCCTCAAAACTAGTACTACATTCGACTTGTGATAGATGCAACGTGCGTTTTTAAATTAAACGGTACGAATTTTTTTACATATACATATTAACTAAATAGGCAAAATCCTTTACACTAAACAGAAAATTTGGTAAAAATGGCAGAAGAATAAAACTCGTATTTTTAAGGCTTTAGCGCTTATGGAAAGCATTCTCTATAATTTTTATGTAAATTATTTCTGTTTTTCTTTTTACATGAGATAAAGAATTCTTTTCTAATTAAGATTTTGGCACCCCGTGATAAAGAAGTTAAAAAAATCCAATTTTTCAGCGTTTTAGTAATACCGGGCTGAAATTGATTCTCTTTAATGTTTTCATAATAATAATAATACTCCTTTGATAATTTATAACGCCCATTTTATTTTTTATGTTTTCTTTTCTAACTAGACCAAAATATTTGGAAGATTGTTTTAAAGGATGTTAGAAGCTGTGCAAGTATGAAGGTGCAAATTCAAAAGTAAGTTTGCTTGATCTTATATGAGGTTCGAACACTAAAGAATAAAATAAAAATTTCTTACTCATATATCGAAAGAAAGAAATCTAAGTAAAATTTTACACAATCTCTTATACCATGTTTCCATCTCCCTAAAATCTCGGGATTTTGTAAGATTTCGCGAAATCCATATGACAATCTATTGGATTTCCCATACAAGTAGGCGATTTTGAAATGTTGAAATTTCGAGAGAATCTTAATCAAAATCTACTAAATTCGTTGTGTCATCCCCAAAAAATTTTTTCACCACTATTCAGCAGGCGTCAAAATTGACAAATTTATGACTGTAATTTCTTCTACTTTTATTACACACAAATTTAAATTTATTCACTATATCCAAATGTTGGCTAACAAGAGTTTGTTGATATTCAATCATTTTAACATTAACTTTTTTAGCACAAAAACGTTTTGAAAATACATAATTAAAACATGACACTTGACTACTAGATGGAAACACTTAAATCGCTTATTCTAAATCTCGAGGTTTTCGGGAGATGGAAACATGGTATTACAGTGGGCTCCTAATATTTCAGGGAAGGTTCTTTTAATAATTTGCTCTATTTATTATATTTACATCACAGCTTGAATGATGAGATTGATTATCAAATGGAATTGATTTTAAAGCTGTAAAATCATCATATATCCTAATTTGATGTATTAGATATACTACGAGTATATTGAATGATCAGTAATCACGAATATTGTCTCCTACGTCCAAGGTTTTGGATTCTGAAGTAGATTGCTCATTTTAGCTTATAAAATTCAAACGCTGAATTGAGCAGTCGACTGAAAAAACTGAATTCTCGAACACAGGGTTCTGTTTCATTAAAATCAAAGTCTAAAATTATCTGATAATATTAACAATCCTGAGGCTGGCAACCGGACACTTCCAAATAACAGCAACCGTTGCTGGTCGCTACCAGCAATTTAATTCCACGTAGGTGTCCAACTCAAAAGACCGTGCCGCAAAAGATATTCAAGTCAGAAATTTTTGCTTAATGATCCCGAAATATTATAAGACCTGTGCTGACACCTTGAAATACGAATGTACAGTGCAATAATGAGCAAGTTTTTAATATTTCGGCATAAATTAGTAGACTGTCCCAAAAATTAAATTCTACTAGGAGTCTCAGGGCAGTGCTGGTCGACTTTAAAGAGTATGTACAGCTTCTCCTCAGATGTTCCTCGTCTATTTTAGTGACCCAAATTGATGGAGCATTCGTCACAAAGCGCCTCAGGAGTATAAGTTATGCGTCAGAACAGAGTTTTTCTAAATATTAAACTAATTTATGAGAAATCTGAGTGCGCACCGTAAAATTATTAAATTTTAAATATTTTTTTATTTTGAAAACATGCGTTGTTTTTATGATGCTAATTTTTCATAGTCCATGAAGAGAATTTATTTATTTTGCCCTATTTGTGGATATGCTTACTAAAATAAATATATCTACTTTAAAATGTGAAAAATACCGAAAGATCTTTTAACAATTACATATGATTTGCATCATACAACCTCCGCATTAAATCCATTATATTATAATCGTTTCCTATTGGCAAGATATTCAGCATTCTCTGAAAAGGCTGAGGAACTCTAATGATTAATAATGAGGTCCAATTTTGAAAATCAGTGATATTTTGATTATTATCGCTAAATTGAGTTTGGTGCAATGGCACCAATAATCCCATCAACAAATTGTAAATTTTAAATATGTCGAAAGCATTAAGTTCAATGTTCGCCAAATAACAAAAATAAACTGTAAAATGAAATAATAAGCCAAGCATTGCCTGAGTCATTCTGAAAAACGAAAACAAATGGTATTTTTTCAACTTTTTATTATCTGTTGAGTGAAAAATATGGAGCACATTTGAAAGTGCCTTTGAGTTTAAAATAAATTAGTGCGTTAAACTCGCAGATGTTTGTAGACTGTAAACATAAAGTTTTTTTCTGTGTATAATTTTCAGGAGCTTGGGTATACCTTTAAAATGTATGGAATTTTTTTTTAAATACAATTTAAAACAGCTGTTGGTAATGCACTTTAATTTGAGTAGCCTTTATTGCATAATGATAGCATTTTTATTTTCTTTCTTTTTATTATTAATGTAATAAAATATCTACCACTACTCCTTTTTGATTGATTTGATTACAATAACTCGTAATTAAATGATAAAGACAGCGATACCGATTGTTATGCTATATCAAGAATATCTGGGCAGGATAAGGAGCAGAGCAGAGTAGAGAAGGGAGATTTTTGCATCGTAAATCGCTGAAGTGAATTAGTCATATTGTCATGATCTACATTATGTTTCCTAGAATATATTCCTCTGTGTTCTCTAAAAGTTGCACTTTTCAACTACTTTATTTAAATACAGAAACAGTGTTCAATAATTATATTTATTTAATTTTAACTAAATTAAAATTGAAATTTTTAATGATAGTATTATAACATGGGCCAACATAAAATACAATAGACAAGAGTAAAAACTGGAAATATGACTTAGTTAGTCCTCAAAAGCCAAGCGGCGAACAACACCGTCTGAGGTTCCGGTGAAGACAATGTTTGGAGTGTAGCCACAGCAGATAGCGTTGACGCAGCATCTCATGTTGACCTCACCCGCAGCCTGAGCTGCCTTGTCTATGCCAATCCATCTTTTTACAATTCCGTCATAGCCAGCGGTGTAGATCGTAGTCTCGTTCCCGCAAATAGAGTTTATTATCATATCGTGGCAATCCTAGGAAAACATAGTTATTATTTAAAAATTAGATTTTTAATTTACCATACCTCTTTAGACCATAGTACTTTAAAAGAATCTCCAGGAAGATTACTGGTCACAGTAACGCCCTTTCCATCTCGTGTGGTGAAAGCTAAAAATGATTTACTCCCATTTACAACTGGTCCACAAAGAATAAGTGGTGCTCGGCCTGGAATTGTTGCTTTTGTGGAGTATTTGCCGGATTTTCCAGACATTACTTCTGATACCACAGCATCCAAATCTCTCGCGGTGTACAATTGGTTTTTTTCAGCTGCCAGGGATTTTACCTCTTCCACAAGATTGAATTTAAATAGGATCTTGTCTTTTTCCCACTGTGTAACAACGCCCTTGTCATCGCCAGTGTAAAGGATCTCTCCATCGCAATAGAGTGACTGTATTACGTCTTCTGACCGTAGGAGCTCCTTGGCATCGTCGGATTCCACGGGGTTTTCCACAAATTTAACTACACCGTCACAGCTGCAGGAATACAGTTTTCCTTTTGAATTAACTGCCAGTGCGTAAATGTAGACATCGTGGATGTCCAACGTCTTCTTTAGCGCCAAATCTTGCGTCCAAACCTAAGGGGGGTCACAGTTGGGTGGGGATTACAAATTTTTCGTCTCCAAAACTATTATCCAAATTACTTTAATTCGCCCGTCAGCACCTCCAGTGAAAATGAACCCGTCGTGGAAAGCGAGACAAGTTATATCCTGATCGTGCTTAGAGTCCCCCCAGGGCGCCTTATCAATTTTTCCCGACATTTTCAAACTTTCTCCGTCTAAATGGATCTCTTACTTATCCCTACCGCGACTTGATCACCACTGAGACCTGTCTTAGATGCAATCGAATCAAGATATATTTAGAATTTATTTTCACATCTCACAGCTATATTTACGTTCATTCAGTTTTATTTGTAAATACCTCAAAGAGAGCATCATCTAGTAGAGCATTCGCACTCCTCCCGGTCCGCTCGATCCAGCCCTCTTTTATATTTTTTAATAATTACATCCATCTATCCAATCAAAATTTTCAGTTTTCTTATTTTTCTCAGCACATTTTTTCAACACTCAGGAAACTGAAAAATGCACAAGAAAAATATATTTGTCGATTTATTTTGGGATTGTAGGCGGCAACCGGAGCAATCTATTTACTGCCAATTGGAAAAGTAAATTCATCTCAGTTAACTAATGCCAACTGGCTGGCAAATAAATCCCCGAATCACACCCCAATTTGTTTCGATCTGGATTACACACAACTCTTTGGACACGTTCCGGTATATTTTGAGAATTTTAAAACGTAGAAAAATATATCTATCTACGTTTAGTAATCTAAAATTTAGAAAGAAAAAAATAATATGACTCAACTTGTTATATTAACTCGATTCAGGGAACTATTGGAATACCTTTAAATTAGTGTATACATACATATGTTCATATTTAAACTATAAAAAAATAGTATTATTCGCACCAATCGATATAAATTATGTTGCAAGTTTTCAGTGCTTAAAAGTTAACACAATATCAAGGATAAATTAGAGAAAAGTCGCAAATTCCGAAAACGCAAATAGATATAAAGATTTTTATACAATTTACCTACAGACTTATGAAAAAGAAAACTGGCACCAATCAAACTTGTAGGCGACAAACAATTATTGTTATTGCACATATTCACCTAAAAATAAAATTCTGGCAAAGTTTGAAAAAACGAATCGTTTACAAAAACATTGATTACGTCAAAATGTTGTTTTAGTATTCAAAACTTTGGAGTCAATTGAATAAATGGCACCTGTGTGCTTCAGACGAGCCTCTAAACAAAGAAAAACCTCATAAGTTTTTTTGTATATTGCATTGGGGCTGTTTTTTGTTTTCTATACTATATCTTCTTAACTAGAAAGAGTATGTTTATTACCTACACCGCGAAAAATTTCTATAGATTTGAGGGCAATAGAATATTCATGATAAATCTCTAAGATAGGTGAAAGAATATACAATAGTTCTAGCATCCGCAAGATATGTATAATCCATCGAACATACGTATATTAATGGTTCTCCCAAAATATAGTTCAAAATTTTTTTGAGTGTATTTAATCTTAAAACATATGTAACATAAGATAAAAAATTGAATGTTTAAAGTCACAAAGCATAAGTGTTATACATATGTATGAATGCTAACATTATTTAATATTTTGCTCTGGGCCTCTACCCGATGATCACGGGTGCGACCTGATCTTTTTCCATGCTGCAAAATCCAACGGTGGGGTCAATTCAAACAAAACACAATTTCTGAAAAACGATACCAAGTTTTCAAAACTTTGTCTATTGGTAAAATAAAAGCATAAAACATGATGCACCTACTTTTTACTATTAGTAAAACTGTTTGCTCTATTGCACTTTTTATTTGAATAGATTAAGTACACATGGTATATTAGTGAAGCTGTTTTGTAAATTTTCTACCTGTGTTTTTCTTGTTTAAAAATTTTCAAATGTTTCTTTTCAGACTTCGGTATAACTCTGATTAACTATTTACATAAATGTGTAAATATGAAATGCATACGCGCATCATTTTACGAAAGCGCGAAAAATTTCGCAATATTTCTCGCAACTCCTTAAATTTTTCGCCAATCGTATAACTTATCCAATCTTATGACTTTAATTCGATCATAAAAGCTTGAAATATTTTCTTGGTGGCAATTAAAGTTTTCAGATACATTATGTATGTATGTAAATGTTTGGGAGAGCACAATGAAATTTAAAACAAATGACTGCGCCGCTGAGGGGCAGACGCGTGCTAGTTTAAGTTCTTTGAATGCCACGAAGGTGGATGACTCGAGTGGCACAGCGCAGCGGGATTAGCTTTAAGAAAGCATTGTTACTGCTCTCTATTTTCTTTTTGTAAATATACATACATATTTAAGAAGGCCTTTGATTTGAACTGACCTTGGTACAGAATTAATTTCTTGGCATTGCATTCGCTAGTGATATTTTGGCGTTTGTCTTAAGTTCGTTATACTTGAACTTGACCCTGTTATTGACTTTAAAATGTTGCGACAATTATTCAAAAATTGAATAAAAAATTACTAGTTAGCTTTTCTTTTTTTCCTTTTATCATACATATGTATGTATGTACATATACGAGTATGTAAGACATTTGACTTGTTAAAATGTAGTTCTGCTAGAAAGTTTCTGAAATTTTCCTCAAATGCCTAAAATATCGATCAAGTCAATTATAGTTATTATATTATATTACACTATAGAACATAACATGTAAGTTATTTAAAATATTACTTATTATTCTGTTTCTGATAATAAAATAAGCAACGTTTGAAAAAATATTTAAAAAAATCTTGGGTATGGTGAGCCGAGATGCTGCTTTTCGCAAATGGTCTACTTCAAGCCGAAATTCTTTTCATCCGGTGCGTACAACATAAGTATTTATTTACAGCGCGTAGCTGTGCTGGAGGCTTTTTTCTAAATTTAAAACCTTTAAAAATGTGAAAGACATCTTCGTTGTTCTTTGGGCTGCATGCTATGTTTTTATCGACTATAAAATTTCATGTTTGGATTAAAAAGGGGAGCTTAATAGTACATATGTACATATGTACTGAAATTGAGTAATTTCAAAATCAGTTGTTTACGAGGTACATATTTATTCCATTGCTTTAAATGTTTAATGTTTATGCATACCTTTTTTAATAGGGAGAGCAATGTGTGTCTAGAGTAGGCAGTATATGTATATTTTCATAAAAACGTGAAATATTGTTTACTGAAATCGCTACAATTGTTTTATTGACAAGGATATTGCAATTTTGCTGGAACTTGATTTGTTTTATATGATGGTCGTTAGAAAATTCTGAAAGGTAAAATCATGCTGTTTTAATTGTTTGCATTAGTACTTAATCACATCAGAATTATTGTTTTCTTGGTTTAGTGTTCCAAAACTAAAATCAAAAAAATAGGTTTGAAAAATTTAAAAACACTCCAAAGAGCCTATTTTCATACATTTATCATCAGTTTTAACTCTTTAAATGACCGGAAAAATTATACTCACCCAAATATGCATCGAAAGATGTTTTTTATTTTGGGCCGATAACACAGTAATTTCCATTTTAATTTATGGCTATTAACAAATTCAGACTTAAACTTTATAATATATGTAATAAAGTTTTGAACTTTAATTTTTCACTACTTTCATTGCATTGTTGTTCTTTTACATATAAGGATATAAGTATAAGACGACCAAGTAAATTCTTAAGAAATTCTGCCGGAAAACTACGAAAATTCGTTTCTATTTGTTCGCTTAGATTTTTTCTTCAGAAAATATGAGAGAATGAAAATTTACATCACTCTGCACTGTAAGATTTTTCAAAGCATAACGATATTTACAATTATTTAAAAGACAACATTTTTGTAGTGATTTCGGTTAAACTGCAACTGCCAAAGCAAATTGATTTTTTAAAGAAGCATTTCTTTTGGCTATTTGATTTAACTTGTATAGAATAAATGCACTTAGCTTTTGCTACCAACACTCCGAACTAAATATGAAATGTCAAAAATCGTCCTCCTATTTACAGAATTGCTCTGCTGTCATTCAGATTTCTAGAACTGACCGGGAGGGTTACTCATAACTCGTGTTTGGTGCAAATTTGTTTGAGAAAAGTGAATTTTCAAAGATCACGCGATGTCTACTGTTGCAAGTCCTTTAACTATCGCCGGAACAAGAACATCCGGTAACAGTGTACGCTCTCAAAATGGTAAGACTATAAAAAACTCAAAATGCGGGTGAGCAACAAAGGGGATTATGACAAAAAAATTCTAACTAATTCGTTTACCGATTAAGTAAATAAAAACTTAAGTATTTTAAAATGATTAATATAAATAGATGGATGAGTACAGGCAGTAAATCTAATATTTTCCGATATTAATTATTTTGAGGTTAGGTGCTCCAACCAACTGCTCGAACAATTTGAGATATTTCAATGAAATTGCCCTTTTTCTTAAATTTTTGCAGTAATGGCAGCATCAGCTATTGCAAATATCGTAAAAAGCTCCCTGGGACCAGTTGGTTTGGACAAAATGTTGGTGGACGACATCGGTGATGTTACCGTGACCAACGACGGTGCCACCATTCTGAAGCTTCTAGAAGTTGAGCATCCGGCCGCAAAGTAATTAGTTATTGAAGCAAATCTTTATAAAAACTTCAAAACGTAACTACTTTCAGAGTTCTGGTCGAACTTGCACAGCTCCAAGACGAGGAAGTTGGTGATGGAACTACTTCGGTAGTTATTATTGCAGCTGAGCTGCTTAAGGTATGTATAAATCCTCCCATCACTTTCAGTCAACAAAACTTATTGTTATTTTAATCGAAAGAATGCAGATGAACTGGTAAAGCAGAAAATTCACCCTACTTCCATCATATCCGGTTACCGTATTGCATGCAAAGAGGCCTGCAAGTACATTTCGGAGCACCTCACTGCGCCTGTGGAAGAACTGGGCAGAGAATGCATTATTAACGTTGCTAAAACTTCAATGAGCTCGAAGCTGATCGGGGCTGATGCTGACTTCTTCGCCTCAATGGTCGTAGACGCTGTTGAATCTGTTAAGGTATAATTTGGGTTTCACTCGCCTGCGATTTATTTTATTACGCAGCCACTCCCTTTTATTTTAGATTATCGATCCACGAGGCAACCCCCTGTATTCCATCAAAGCGGTTAATGTTCTTAAAGCCCACGGGAAGTCCGCAAGGGAGAGTCTTTTTGTCCAGGGCTATGCTTTAAATTGTACCGTGGCCTCCCAGCAAATGCCGAAAAAGATCACAAATGCAAAGATTGCCTGCCTTGATTTTTCTCTACAGAAAACCAAAATGAAAATGGGTGTGCAAGTGCTCATTAATGACCCTGAGAAGCTGGAATCTATTAGAGCCAGAGAATTGGATATCACAAAGGAGAGGATACAAAAGATTTTGGCCACAGGCGTCAATGTGATCCTCTGTAGTGGAGGAATCGATGATCTCTGTCTTAAATACTTTGTTGAGGCCGGAGCTATGGCTGTTCGAAGAATAAAGAAACAGGATCTGAGAATAATTGCGAAGGCAACTGGCGCTGCTTATGTGACCTCCTTGACCAATTTGGAGGGTGAGGAGAGTTTTGATTCCGCCATGGTTGGTGAGGCAGCAGAAGTCGTCCAAGAAAGAATCTGCGATGACGAACTTATCCTCATCAAGAAACCAAAAGCCAGGGCTGCTGCTTCAATTATTCTCCGTGGTCCAAATGACTTCTACTGCGATGAAATGGAACGATCCATCCACGATGCACTTTGTGTTGTTAAGAGAGTTCTAGAGAGCAAAAAAGTCGTCGCTGGTGGCGGATGTGTTGAAGCTGCCCTATCTATTTATTTAGAAAATTTTGCCACATCTCTGGTGAGTTAAAAAATATATATTTTTGTTTTTGCAAAACGGCTTTAATAATATTGTTTTTCAGAGTTCCAGGGAGCAATTGGCTATTGCTGAATTTGCGAAATCCCTTCTTGTTATTCCCAAAACGTTAGCGGTTAATGCTGCCAAAGATGCAACTGATTTAGTTGCAAAATTGAGGGCCTACCACAACGCCAGCCAGACAAAGGTAAAATAAAATTAGTACAATAAATAATAAATTCTACAATTTCTGTACCGTGTAGGTTGATCTCGATAACCTTAAATGGATTGGTCTTGACTTGGTTAATGGAACTGAAAGAGACAATAAGGAAGCCGGCGTCCTAGAGCCAGCAATGTCCAAAATAAAATCACTCAAATTTGCAACGGAAGCTGCTATTACTATTTTGCGAATCGACGATATGATCAAACTTAACCCAGAAGACAAACCAGGCAAAAATTACGCAGATGCCTGCGCTTCCGGGGAATTAGATGGTTAGGGTTAAGTTGCGCATTTTTCCATACCGCTCGAACACCGTATCCCTCAGTACATTCTTTTTTTACATCTAATGGAATCACACGTCATTTAATTTAAAAGTTCATTCTGTGTTAACGTTCTAAATATTAAAAGCTTTCTCACGTACACCTGTAACAATTTTCAAGGGGTAATAGGGATTCCCACACACAAAATAGTTGAAAAGTCTCAAAAAACAATACAGGCTCGTGAACTCGTGAAGATGGGATTTTCTCTTTATGATGAAAGTGCGATTGCAATATTCATGATAATTTCAGATCTAGATTTGAATTATATTTGATGTAAAATTCTATATAAACCTAGTTACACAATTTTATGCATTTCTTACGAGTCCTTTTAAGTTAGAATATCGAAAATTGAAACCCATGCCAAAATCCATAACTTCGTAAAAAAATGATATATTCTGATCTGCCTTATATTTATAATTCACGTTTCAGTTATAAGCCCAGGAGTCCTTACTTCAATTTTTCTATAGTTTTATTCAAGACATCAATTTTCAATTCGTAAGTTTCTTTCAATTCCTGCAAAAGATAAGACCTTATGAGTTTAATTTAATTTAAACAATGAATAGCCTTCAGACCTTGAAGCACTTCGATTGGAAGTCATACTCCTTCCTGAGGTCTTCGTACAATTTTTGGGAAATGCACAATTTTTTCTCGACCAGGCCGCATTTCTCCCGCTCGGTCTTCACTTTGGTGTTCATCGACTCGAGTCGTGCCTGCATGTGCTCCACTTCAACGGACCGTAGATTTAACATTTCCTTCGTAACCGTCAATACCTCCTTGATGGCATCCACTTGAGTTTTAAGGGTTTCAATTTGCTGGTCCTTGTTCTTGCATTCCTTCGTCTTTTCAAAAAGTAATGTTTTTGCTTTTATAAGGACATCATCGAGCTCCTTCTTCGATTTGGGGCAATCCACACCAGCAGTGATCGTTTGCTTAAGATTTTGTTCTAGCTGAGTATTCTTCTTCTTTAACTTTTCATTTTCCGCCTTAGTTTCCTATATTATTTTGAATATAATAATTTCTGTAAATTTTAAGAAAGTAAATCTTCACCTGGAGATCCCTTGCCAGTTGGCCTATTTTATTATTGGACTGTTCTATGAGAGCCTGTTTTTCACTTTCCAAGCTGAAGACGACGTCAAGAAGTTCTCTCTCCTTTTCAGTGATCGTGTTGGGTTCCTCTTCAATTTTTTGATCATCGGACTTCTCAGCACTGCCGTTTGAAATAATAATAGACTCTTCACGGGTTGCAGTTACATTTTCGATAGGGTTTTCCATTACGTTTTCAGCGAGGTTTGGAAGTATATTTTCGGCAGGATTTGCAATTATATTTTCAGTAGCGATATCTGCCATTTTCTTGGATATTTAATTTTAACGAAGTGGAAAGTATGACACTCCTTCAAGACTAAAACTTCTATTCGACTTGCAGACGGTGCTCAGTGTTGTATTAATAGAAGCTTTAGAGCTATTTTAAGCATTTTCACTCAGGAGATTTAGCTCACATGCCAGGAAACAAGATCTTGATCAGAACAAATCGTAAGCTCTCTGATATTTTTCGAAAAACTCTCAAGATTTGGTTAGGAAACTCCGCTTGTGAATTTAAAGGTTGAATATTTTACGTTTTATTAAAACAAGCAATTTTATCGATTGAAATTACAAATTTGTGTGATTGCACTATCAATCTTTCGAACATTTAAGCATATTAGTTTTTTGTACCTCAACAAACGTACTACTGAACACTTTGTTATAATAAATTAAATCACAATTGTCTGAGAAGATATGAATGCTTAAAAAGGGTAAGTCTTGTACACTTCGGAGGCAGGCAGTGACCCATTTATTTACGAATCCCAAAAGAAACAATTGTTGCCTTTTAAAAAATATATTAAAAAGAATTTACAACACAAGAAAATAAAGAGTTAAAACAATAAAACTGGGATAAAATAAATAATTCAAATTCTTGTGAATATATTAAAATAATAACGAGTAAATCTAGGAAACTTTGTGCTACGCGTATAAAAATCGGGCAGGTAAATAAGGTATATACAGCTTAAATAAGTTATAGAAAATCTATATTAAATTTAGCACTCGTTCTTAACGAGTGACGAATGAAATGGAACATCACTGAGTAGCGACAGCGGCCTGGCTCATCCTTTTAGGCATCTCATCACAAAATGGCCTTTTTGTTGTAGCCAAATCAGACCTGAAAGTAGTCGCCAACCTCTCCATTTTCGTTGTTTCCAGCGGCTTTTTTGTCGACAGATCGGGTCTGCTGTGAAATACTTTTTCCATCCCCGCTAGAAGGTGTTCCACCGGGAACATCAGGACTTATATTGGAATCACTGTGCAGACGCTCGTAAGGATTCTCTGAATCTAAGTATCGCACCGACTCATAGTTAGGATCCGATTCGCTACCTGTAAGCGATTCGTAATTGCTACTAGATTGCTGTTGACTACTGCTAATAGTGTTTGATGTGCTGCTGCATTTCATTACCCTGTCGGGACTATTCTGTCCTGTCGAGGGAGTTGTTAGTTTTTCTGAAGACTTTGAATTAGTGGAGTTAGCGTTTCCTGCCTGTTTGGTATCACTTATAGTTTGGTAATTGTGGAATTCTTCTGGAGTACCTACATAAGGTAGAGAGAGCTCATTTGGTATACTTGAGTAGATATCCGAGCCGTTTTCGTCGTTGTTATTATTATTTGGTTTTGATACCTCCATCTGCTTTTTAGCCTCTGATATGCTTGCATAATCATGGAATTTACCGTCGGGGCCAACAAGCTTTGCTTCATTGATCGTGCTATAGCCCACAACTGCTTCATCAGTTCGTTCTTTCACCCGACTGTAGCCATCCACTGAATCGTCATCAATACGCTGTTTTTCCCAAACTTTAGCGTAGCCATCGTCTGAATTGTTGCTGTATTTGCCTGGTTGCAAGATTTCATAGTTTGGGTCGTAATCTGAATTGGGATTTTTCGAGCCTTCACCTTGTCCTGTCTTTAAAAGGGTTTCATACCCGTGATCTACAGTTAGCAAGGAAGATTGATCGGGAAGACTTTCGTATCCAGGTTCACCAGATAATTTTTCGGTATTTATGCGGTTCTGGTATTTGCCCGCAGAATTTTCCACATCTAGGGCTGCAGTATGTAGACCTGCAGCAGAATAAAAAAAAAATTATTTTTGAATCTAAAACTTACATAATTGCAATGCCATTACCTGTCTCTCGTAAAAGTAAATCCTTCTGAAGCACTTGAGCATACCCATCAGATTTCCTATTTGGAACTAAGTTGTTATTGCCATTGATTTTATCGGCTGGAATAGTCTCATATCCATGATCCTTGGTATTGTAGCTGTTGCTCCTGGGTCTACGTTTACCGATAGTTTCATAGCTGTTTTCCAGACAAGAAATAGATTTTACACTATTTTTACTAGGGGAAGTATGCTGAGTACTAGGAGGAAGATCTTTTATAGTTATTTCAAGAGGTACGCCACCATCAGGAGAATTTGTATCAGAATGTTTTCTGCCCAAAACTGGTGATGAGTTCTGAGATGGTGCATTCGAAAGTTTATTTTTCTTCATCACCTGATAAATAGAAAACTAGTTAGAACAAAAATAAATGCATGGTAAATATAAAACATACTTTGGCATACATTCCCTCGATATCTTTAGAAGGGCTTAAATTCTTCTTTCTCGCTGACCCATCATCAGATTCCACGACAACACTTTCTTTCGATGCAATGCGACTGCTTTGTGGCAGGGAACATTCGATGACCGAAGCCACAGAATTGCGTCCTGATGGTATTGAGCTGGTCGATGTTAAATTTGAATTACTGCTGTTAAATTGTAATATTTTCGGGGTGGGTGGAAGCGGCGAATTCGCCTGTCGTTTTTCCGGCTTTGGAGAACCAAGAATGCCAACTGAACTTGTGTTAGATGACGACGAGGCCTGCCTCGAATGCATTTGCGCTCTCAAAGTATCCACTGGTGGAGGGACTGGGGTCTCACTGGCATGCGGTTTTGTCGGCATACTATGTCTTGTAACTAACGGAAATTGCATTGGATTTGGATATATGTTTTACTAGATGGTAGTATAGTTTACCTTCTGAATGCTCCTGAATGCGAGGCGTATTGGCGTTAATTTCTACAGATACAATAATAGGATTAGCCGGTTGTATTTGAGCGTAGGTCTCCGATCCACTCGTGTAAATGTCTCCATGATTATTAGGATCGTCGATAGCTGCGTACATTTCATCTAAATAAATTACATTTATTTTATTATGTGCATTTAAATAGAGTGTCTATTTGCATATTCCACGCTGCCCTGCGTAACTATCTTTATGATATCAAAATAAAGTAAAGCAGATGCGTTGAAATATTGTAATAAGCATGCATAGTTTGTACGGACAAAAATTATGAATAGGCATTTTAAATCACCTGAATCATCGGAGACAGTTGCGTAGTGAGAATCACTAGTTTCTTTTGGTAACAACCTCGGGTGGGGGTGATTTGTCTGTGCTAAAATATTAGCTAGCGGCTCCCGGACGCTTATGCTTGTATAACCTTCTGTGAAATAATAAATGCACACTTTGAAGTAGAGAAGAAAATCAACTCACTTGATGAGTCTTGAGAGTCTCCACTGAAGTGAGGCTGTTGCACGATCGGTGGGGTCATGTACGGAAGCTCTTGACTAGCAGAAACCATTCCTGCGATTGCTGAAGCTGCCGGTATCTCCTGCTGTTGTTCTAAAGACCCTAGGAGACTCTGGTTCGATCCTCTGTGCGAGGTTGGACCATCAGGGGAGTCTTCGAAAATTGGTTGCTGTGTCGAAGGAGCAGGTCCAGGTGCGTTAAGTTGTGCATAAGGGTGCTCAGTTGATCGAACCTTATAAAGGAAATATTTATTTTAGTGGAAGGAAGGGGTTATTGCTACTATTCACCTTATCATAGTCATGAGGAGGTGTTTTAACTCGTGCGTACGGAGAGCTGACGTCGTCAGCTTGACTAATGGAACTATGTTGTGATACACTCGCTTGCTTCTTTAAACTAAGTGTGGCTGAAAATGTAAGTGGTTAGGAGATTTGTTAAGAAGTCGAAGAGATTTCGTTTCGTACGACTCCTTCCTTGGGGTTTTTCTTGTACTTTATCGGCGACAGTTGCGTACAACTCAGAGCCATTATCATTCATGCATTCGGCTACTGGAATATCTGGCAGACTTCTGTGGGGAGCATTACTAGCTCTGTAATGGTTCAATTTTTGGTTAAGAAGAGAAAGGTTTCGTTAGTGTTATTAATTAATTGTGTTTTAGTGCAGGTATAGTGCATGCAATTAAATGGACATAGATTGTATTAACCTTTTTGAATCAGTCTCTCCGGCGGTGGATGTACTTATATCTATTTGTATCGAGGACTCGGCATTCTCTACATTATCTTCAGGATTCTTAATTTTTACCATGCCTTCTAAGCCCAAAAATTCGTTCCTAAACAAAATACAAAATATGTTTCAAAATTGGGCAAATTATTTGTTGAAGGCTGAAAAATATCAGTGGATTTTAGAATTGCTAGAGGAAAGTCCCTTTTTGCAGCCCAGCTTGTTAGATGGGACTAGAGACTTAAATTTCACATCGATCCTTCCTGCTGAGATCTACTCAGAACCATCGCAAACATCTTTTGGATTTGCTTCAAGAAGATATCCTTAGGATTAATCCACTCCTGCTTTCGCACAGCGGGAGCAAAGGTTCAGAAATTAGTAATCGTCGAAGTTCAAGGCTCTCTAGCCCCACAAAATCAGCGAATTGAAGCACGAAACAAAAGGAAAATAGACTAAATAAACCAGCGTTAACCGTGCGTCTTGCCGTGGGGAATTACATTGAATTGTCCAGATCCGGCCGCTGGCGCATCACAGAGCGCCGACATTCGCGAAACACCAACCAAACTAGAAATTCCGTGACATACTTTCCCCATTAATCAGAGTGGCTAGAACGAGTCGTACTCACTTTGGGATTTTCCTCCTGCAGCAGAGGCAGGCGGCCAGCATAATGACGAGCGTTGCACTAAAATTTACTGTCATAAACACCACGAAAAAGACATCATATTCCATTGCAGTTTGATTTTTTTCCAGAATTTTGCTGTTTTTCGCTTAGAAAAATGTTTGCCACAGAAGGGCTTCAAGGCTCGAGATGTCAACAGTTGATTTTACCATTTTCCCGACTAAAGCCTGTTGCATTTACTGATTAAAATTTTATATTAAAAATATTACGATGAATTTAGGAAAACACTTCACAACTCTAGAGGAATGTCTTCATGATGTTTTCGGGAAGTTTTCAAAAGAAAACAATATACATGAAAATCTCCCAGGCACACCTACGAAATTGACATTGTCAAAATACAATTCCTTTATTTCTATGTTGGTAGAACTGAATTTTAATTCACAATAATAGAAAACTTGGGTCTTTGTTTTAGGAAAATAGTTACTTTAAACCAAAATTTTGTTAATTAAAATATTTTTAAGTGCAATGTGACACATCTATAACTAAATTAAAATAGAAAATCTGTAATTTGGTTTAAAAATGTTGTTGAATATATAAAGTTTTCAATTGTGAGTTAGGCTTTCGGAGACATATAAGTGCGGCTAACTTCACCAGCTTTCGTCAATAATTTTGAAAGATGGTCGACTATTTTTGGTCGATCATTCTTACAAAAATTCAAAATTGCCTTTTTCGTCGCTTTGATGAAATAGTGTACTAAATGTTCGTATTATGAATAGG
Organism: Machimus atricapillus; assembly: GCA_933228815.1. Taxonomy (NCBI): domain Eukaryota; kingdom Metazoa; phylum Arthropoda; class Insecta; order Diptera; family Asilidae; genus Machimus; species Machimus atricapillus. The sequence goes on from OW121788.1 coordinate 12,413,596, forward strand.
TATTCATACAATACAGGTGATTATTGAGTGATTTTTAAAGTTATTTACGCGAAGCGAAGCGATTGGATTTATGTCATCCAAGTCACATCTCCACCCAATTTCCGATTGGGTTTGACCTATTGATGTTTTTCCCATTTGCATAGTCCCAGCAGGGGTTTTGACCGTTTTTTACTTATAAGCAGATTCTTCCTACCAGGACCATCACAGTGTCATGGCAAGTGAGAACATTATGGATGAATTAGCATCTTTAATACGTACGGAAATTCCGGAGGGGCGCCAGAGCCTTAGGGATAGTTTTACTAATTTAGAGCGTGTCGCTGACTATTGTGAGGATACCTATTACAGGTAGGAAGCACCTTCCTATTAACCTAGTAGAGATTTTTACCAAAAACCACTGTAGAGCCGAGAACAAAAAGGCTGCGCTAGAAGCCACCAAGAACTACACAACCCAGTCGCTGGCCAGTGTCGCCTACCAGATAAATACCCTGGCCTATAGCTACATGCAGCTGTTGGACCTGCAAGCACAACAATTGAGTGAGATGGAGTCCCAGATGAATCACATTGCGCAAACTGTAATGATACACAAGGAGAAGGTTGCACGAAGGTGAGTGCGCTACTTGAAAGCGATTAAAAACGAAAGTAATTCATCAAATTTCTACAGAGAAATAGGAGTGCTAACAGCTAATAAAGTTAGCTCCAGACAATACAAAATAGTCGCCCCCATAAACCCCGAGAAACCGATTAAATACGTTCGAAAGCCGATTGACTACTCAATCTTGGATGATATAGGTCACGGGGCAAATGCTGGCGTTCCTAGACAAAAGCATAGAGGCTCCAGCCAAGTATGAATAAAAAGAGTAATTGGATAACTTTGTCTCATCAAATTTTTGCCTCCAACAGGGCTCAATCCAGTCATTGACTACAAATACTTCAGTAGGCCCTCCGCCTACAACAAAACCACCAACTCCACCCCAAATGTCCAGGGGCAATACGGGCACTTTAGGGAAATCGGCCGGTAATACCGGGACGTTAGGCAAAAGCTCTCGTGAATATCGAACACCACCCGTCGTTAATCCACCCCAAGTACCATCACACTATGCGCCCAATTATCCAATTGGACATCCTAAACGTGTTTCGTCCGGTGGAGAAAGGGCTGCGGGATATAGCGCATTACCAATGCCACCAAGCCAACAAGTCGCAACTCACGTAAATCTTCCTTCGGCCGGAATGATGCAGTCTTTGCCACCACCACCACCGACCACTTACGACGATAGAAATAGTATGCCACGTAAGTTGACACCCTTACTGCCCTAGGAGTTGGACTCAGTTTCGCTTTCTATTTTTACAGCCCCACCGTCACCTTTGACGGTGACTCACGAAATGAATGAGCACAGTCACATCGGCATGCACACTTTGGGGCGGAATATTAGCAGGTAAGTTGATACTTTTGACTTGGCACGACTTCTAAACGATTACTATTAGCATTCACTTCGCTTATGTACTTTGCATACTATTCTTCTAAGCCTCTATTAGGATTACACTTATTGTGGAAGGGGAAATTGCATACGATAGTGCTATAAATGATTAATAATAATAATACGGCGTTTGATGTCTTTTACGTTAATTTTTTCTCAGCTCTCGCTCAGTTGAAATAGCTCCACTTCTTTAAGGTCTGGGGAGAGATGTTTTAAAAAATCAGATTTTTTTTTCAAATGAGGGCAAAACATTTATATGGATTTTGGAGAATTTCGCAAGTAACTTTTTTCAAAATTAATAATATTCTCTAGACGTTGCAACAGTAAATTTGAAAAGAATGACAACGATCGAATAAGTGCTTTCAATTTAAATGAAATTGTAGTGAAATTGAATATTGATTAATTTCGATCGAATGTAATCCACTGGTGATAACACTAAATATCAAGAATGCATTTTTAATAACTCTTATATATTCTTGTAGATGTTGGCATTCATTAAATTTCTAGCAAAATCAAAAGAGTATAGTATATTAGTCTCATTTTCTTTCATCACTTGTTTTCCTATTTCTCTTCTATCAACTTTAACATAAAAAAAAATCTTTTTGCGATTTAGAAACGGAAACAATTTCAGTCTTAATTTTCAACGGCCTGGATCGCAATCTCCCCCGCTACCTCCGCCACCACCCCCAGAAGATGAGCATCAAGATTTTGGGCGACCGAGAACTTCAACTCAAGGACAATTAGCACCCATTGTGCCTGATGATCAAAACCTTCCAGGCTGGGTGCCTAAGAATTATATCGAAAAAGGTTGGTAACGCCCAAATTGTTAGTTAATCCCTCCCATTCTATTCTGCATTTTAACTATTGTCTTCTGCTGCAGTTGTCGCTATATACGATTACTACGCTGACAAAGATGACGAACTTAGCTTCCAGGAGAGCTCTGTGCTATACGTACTGAAGAAAAATGACGATGGATGGTGGGAAGGTGTCATGGACGGGGTAACAGGTCTTTTCCCGGGCAATTATGTGGAGCCTTGCGTTTAAGGCTACTGCCAATTCGCTTTCAATTTAGGATGATAGATTCGTTGATAAACAAAAATAAAGATAAAAAGGGAATAGGCCGCCGGGAGCGGGACAGATAGCCACACTTGTTTAAATCTTTTAATTTGTTAAATTTTATACAAAGATCTAAGCGGAAGTTTGTCTAAGCTTAAACATTAGTTATTAAGGATCAATTTTTATACGAGACACTTGCTTACATGTTTAAATACGGAATCTATCGATATTGCTACTCATTACACCACGGATCAGCCGGAGGACAGCCCTATGCTATCGTTTTAAGCCGCTTCAAGTCTATGTAAACCAAGAAGAGAATTGTTTACGAGGATAGCTCGCATTTAGTGAATTTTCGTTGATTGGTACTTTATCTAGTATTATTTAATTGCTTCATACTTTTATAGATTATTTTATCGCATTTTATTGTTCAAAGGAGCTCCATTCGTGGAGTTCCAGTATTTTTCCATTTATTTAACTGAGTCACGCATTTACAGTTTCCTTCTTTTCTCGTATATTTTGTTTAATTTCTTATATCCTGTATTGAAACGTATTATTATGATTATTACAATTATTAGATAATTGAATTATACATTTTCAAGTAAAACCAGTTGATTATTTTGTTCCCGTCCTTTACGACATAAAATCCAATTCTTTTCGTTAGGATATAAACCAGTGGAGTATATAGTGGAATACTCTTCATATTGGTTAACCAAATTTTACTATGTTGATGCGCAATTTCATTGTACTCTTCTACGTTTTCTATATGCTTCAAAATATTCGGTGAGCTGAGCAAATAAGAAGTTTATTTTCTTTTAATGAAACACTAAAATTTTTAACTAAAATCAAGTGTAGTCTAATTTATCGAATCTAAGAGTACGCCATCATTCATCGCTAGACGTACTTTGGTGGCCGCTGTAGCTTGTGTGTCTTCGGACAATGGACGGCAATCGTGGAGCAACAGGGGGCCCCATTAGCCTATCAGGACCATCTTGAGCAACTTCCATGGGCTGAAGTTCGATAGGTGGAAGTGGTGATGGTGACCAATCTGAGCCGGAACTTGAGCTGGCAGGTGAATTAGGGCTGTAATATGTATAGTCATAAATAGCAATATAATAAAACGATGGATTAATTACCCCGCTGAGTAGATAGGTGGCAACTTTTTTTCGTATAAATCCCGCGGTGTACCGACGGTGTTGTTCACAGTACTTGCATGAATCTCCTGCTGGTACAACGCGTAAAGTTCTTTTAGTTCATCAGGAAGTTCCACTTGACCCTCTTCAATTAATCGACGTTGACTGCTTATTATGTCTTCGCATAGTCTTCGTTGTCTTTCCGCTCGCAAAAGTTGAAGATCTCTTCTTCGTAGTTCAGCTTGCCTTGCTAGGCGCTCGGCTTGAAGAGACACTTTATCGGCTTCTAATTCATGCACTCGACAAAGTAAAGCTTCAAAAAACAAAACAAAATTAAACGAGCCTTTTTAAAAAATTATTTAGCTCACCTAATAGTTCTCTTTCCTCATCACTACTTATCCGTTCGGGTAGCTCCTATTAAACATTAAAGAAGTTAAGAAAATACGATATTAAATTGAACCTATATTTAACACCTACATCTTCCAATTGAACACCCTTTTGCCTACACATCTCCAGTTCTTGTTCTGTGCGTTCTCGAATTTCTCTGTACCTTCGGGTTTCTTTTTCAATCGCTGCAAGCTCTGCCCAGGCATTTTTCAAGGCTGCAGAACCTTCAGAATCTGCGTCTGTTGGAGAAAGGTATTTAAAATTAATTAGTAATTCATTCTTATCAGAGACGTTCGAAAAAAGAGGTGGTAAAATGAGTAGGCGAAAGCAAGCTAAAGGCGCGAGTAATACTCCTCCATAATTAATTACCGATTAGTCACATGTGCCATTTTTAATTTCATAGCTGCTTTTACCTTGTTTCGCCCTTAAAGGTTAATTTATAAGATATTATGAAAAGTAATAGCACACAGGAGAGGAAGTATTCCCTAGACTGGAAAAGAATATTTATGCAGCACCATAAGCTGTCTGAAGCACAAACTGCAGATTATCCCTTATAAGCCCTCACAGTGTGCATCTGTAGCTCAAAGATAGGAACTTTCTACTTTCTTCTACAGCTACAAGGACTGCAAGCAGCATCGATGTATAAAAACAGGAATTATCGCTGCTAATGTGTGAAATAAGGGACTTTATATATCTTTATGATTTGTCGTATAAATTGCATTATTAGTTGTCTATAAAATTTTTAATGCATCGCCATGAACTTTTCTTTCTCTTAATCTTAATTTTTAATCGTTATCGGACGATCAAAAAATTAGAACTTGTTTGATATAACCATTATTATGCGATCGAAAAATAAAAATTACCTCCTAATCATTATTATGCAATTTATTTATTCGAAAAAATTAAATCTCTTATTCCATTTCATTCCACTCTCAAGCCCAATTAAATAAATCACCTTTGCGCTACAACTACAGGCTACAGCTGCAACTGCATGCTTCACCCTTCTCGAAAAATCGCATGATTCCGCAATGATCAGTGACGCGGTGTTGGGTGGTGTGACGAGTGCAGTTTAAAGCTTTTGAGAAGACAAAGGAAGTTGTCGGGAGCTTGTACAGGCCTCAGCCATTTTGTGGAAATTGGTCTTTTCTTATTGATATTTCAGTTTGATAAGTCGATGGAACTAATTTTGAGCTAGAATTCGCAATTTCATTGTCGCTTGGATTTAGATTAGATGAAGAGTGGCTTTGTAATTCGATACAAGTGAAATTTTCATGTTTGGAGGACTTTTCTAGGTACGTAGATACTTATTTATGTATGATAATGATAATGACCGCTTCCTTGGGGACGACAAGTTCTTCAGGTCTTTATATTCCTGGAATTGACCTTAAGGAGATTTTCCGGAAATTATTAATGCGGCACGTGTACCGGATGACGTTTGCGACACCGTTGAAATCGTTTTACATATAAATAGGTACATATGTACTTATTGGTCTGAACCTGGGACTTATTTAATTCGAATGATCCTTAATAATATACCTCCCACGTAAAATGCTATTTTAATCAGTAAACGAGTATGTGATGAAATACATCAAAAAGTTAAAAATGATCTGGAAAAGTATTACATTTTTCTTTGAATCTACTTTGCCTGCGTGAAATTGTTAAATTGTGTTCGTTCAAAGAATAAAGTAAAACGAGAAGTATTTGGATAGTCAGTCTATTGAAAGCAAGATTACAATATCTTTAAATCAAATAATTTGGTCCTTCCAATTAAGATAAATGTGGTTTAATTAACTAAGATTTCACAGCTTCCTCGCCGGTACCCTAGTACATTCGAAATTTTAGCCTTTAGGAAATTTAATACTATTTTATAAAGTTGCTCTGAATTTGTGGGCTAAACCCTCTAAGGGGAGCGCTTTCTAGGAGCAGAGTGTAATTAAAGATTCATGTGTATCTTCTGCAGAATAATGTATGATTATTTTTCAAATGTAATTACATTGAGCATGATTATTTTCTATTAAGTTTAAAAGTGTATTTGATGATTCAACCAAATTTTTTCAAATATGTATTAGAATAAAGTATACTCTGTTTGCTGCTGACGAAAAAGTATGGGCACGCTCTGAGGATGAGGATAATTCACTTTATGAGCCATTCACGCGAAAAGACAGTCTATTGAAGTATAAAGCGTTTATTTTAAATTCGGTGACCCTTGATCACGTGGCACTTAAACAGAGAAAAAACTTGTGACGGTCATTTAATCTAAAAGCCCTATTACAGAAAATTTAAGGTTTGTCCCCTGCGTTGCTAACGAGAAAAATTTGAAACGTTTTATTTATCCTTTCGTATGAAGTCAAGGATTTTGAGAGTTATGAATTTGTTTTGCTTGGCATGAAAAAGGAGATAGCGAAATTTTACAAAAGGACAGTGTCCCGGTGGGAAATCACAAGTTTATTGATCCAGAAAGAGGAGAAATTTCATCCGGGCCTGAGTTCCTAGTTTGATTCCCCTCTGTCTCTGCGGCCACTAACCTCTGGTTTTGTAAACAAAATTTAAATAGAAGGCTCTCTTTTTTTTTTGTAGGCTTCAATTAATTCTCTTATTATGCGGGAATCCGGACATCTGAGCGGTCGGCTACCTCGATGCTTTGATAAAAACTCGCACAAGCACATCTTATTTCCTGCTGCCAATCTCTCCTTTCTGACAGTTAATTCACCTCGAAAGGTCCACAATGTTATTTTTTCCACTTTGCTTTGGAACGTGCCGAAGAATGAATGAGGACATTGTGAGTGGGTACGATTGTCCTCCGCCACCATGTTGAGCGACAAAAGCTATTTACTATATCAATGCCACTAGAACCTCCCCGGCAGTAAAAAATAATGTTTACCTAATGTAATAATGCAATACGATGCAAACTTATTTGCTCTTGAGTACAGACATTTAAGGCACCCCATTTAAGTACATAGATATCTACATTCTCTAAAGATGACTAAATATTTTTAAAATGAAGAACACAATTATTTAAAACCTGACTGATATTAATCCAATGCATCCAGGCAAACCGATCCCATCAAAAACATAAAATGTAAAAAAATGCCAAGTCTCGCAACGCAGATCTTCTGCCGTAAAAAGTTGTGAGATCGTATTTATGTAAAACCAAGTCAGTTATATTAGTTAGTGTCTATGGAAGCACCCATTCAACAACTTTGTTATAAATTGTTATCTAATCAATTACCTATCAACATTTATAGTGACCGTATCAATATTAGACATCTTTATTTCTATAATAATTATAATTACTTGGCAATTGCACGGCCAGTATTTTAATTAGTAGAATATGTTACCGTGCAATTGCCAAGTAATTATAATTATTATAGAAATAAAGATGTCTAATATTGATACGGTCACTATAAATGTTGATAGGTAATTGATTAGATAACAATTTATAACAAAGTTGTTGAATGGGTGCTTCCATAGACACTAACTAATATAACTGACTTGGTTTTACATAAATACGATCTCACAACTTTTTACGGCAGACGATCTGCGTTGCGAGACTTGACATTTTTTTACATTTTATGTTTTTGATGGGATCTCATTTCTTTTTGTTAGGTCATCCTCCTTTTTTTTCTCGGGTAATATATCTTGTCCGTCAGCTACTGATTTTCTTAAAGCCCACTCCCTGCCTCTATTGATTTTTCTCAGATGCTTTGATGTATTTTTCATTTACTATAACGAAATTTCGGGATACTTCTTTTCTTCCTTCCTCTATGGGCTTAACGCTAACTAAAATTCAAAATTTGAACAAACTAATTGGCTTGATGGGGGCACTACCGTGCCGCCAGAACGATAGCCTACTACATTCATCCTTTCAAAATTCAATCGCGACCAGTGGCAAGCATGAGTACAAGCGCATGCGTTATTTTTAGAATGAACGTAATTTTTAATAAAATCATTATTTTTCATTAAATATAATGAAATTTCGGGATTTTTCTGTTTTTCCTTCCTTTGTAGGCTAAACAATAACTGTGTTCAAAATTTGGAGCTTGTGGGTCTGCTAGAAGTACCTTAGAATTTTGATGATCGGTGAGTGTGTCAGTGACAAAATTAAAGAACTTTGACCAGCGATAATTCGTAAACTACTGGTTCAAATTTAATGTAATTTGGAAATATATCTAGCTATGTAATGCCCTCTTGGTCAATTTAGGCTTCTAGTTTATTCCGCAACGAAGTTACAGCGGGTCGAAAATGGCCCGAATGGCTTCGAGAAAAGGATGTTACGGCCGTGCCTTTTCTTTTGCTCGACTTGGTTTAATTATTCACTAATGGATTAATATCAGCCAGGTTTTCATACCGATTTCAAAAGTCTAGGAAAGTCGTGGTATTTAATGTTGAAAGTGTAGCAGCTGAGGGCCTTGAATTATATGTAATATCCTTTCAAACAAAAAAAGATTTTTTTAAATTGGCGAAAAAATCGGTGAACATATAGTAAAAATATATACAGACGAACATAGAACCTCCTCCTTTTTTGGAAGTCGGTTAGAAAGGTCAAGTGTTTTCTGTTTTCTGCTTTCTGTTTTCTGTTTTTTGTTTTTTTTCTGATATAAAAGTGCAATTTATTATAAAGCCTAGCTTGAAAGTACGGAGTTGACTTGATTTGATTATTACTTACCTTCATCGGGAGGCTGGTCGTAGAGTTTTCCCATTCTTCCTTGCCAGTGTGAAATTATCATGTGCTGCTTCTCAGCATCCAGCTCTAATCCCAGTAGGTGACTTTCGGCCTCCAGTAGTTTTCGTCTGAGTTTCATCTGTTGCTTGAAAGTTAGCACTATCTGCTCCCTCAGATATCTGAGCTCGGCTTTTCGCTTTTCGTCGTTGACTGCGCTGTTCTGGAGGGCTGCGCCACTCCTCGGTCTCTCAGTTAGCATCTTCGACCGCAGTCTTGTCACCTCCTCCCTGAGCTCGGCTACGAGATTCTGATAATGTTTCATCGGGAACTCGCGGCTGTCCTCGATGTAACAGGTGTTCTGAATCCTGGTTGTGATATTATTCGCCCGATCGGCGTAGACGAGGGTGTTTTTCGTTTCATCCCTGTGCCGAGCCTCTGGAGCGACATGGGCTATCATAACAGTCTTACACTTTCCACTTAGCGCCTCCTTGAGCAGTCGGGTGAGTTTCGAGTCGCGATAATTTACGTATCTTGCGCCTCCCGAAAGGGCATTGATGCAGTTTCCTAAAGCTAGAAGACTTCGATTTATGTGTGCACCTTCCTGAAGACGCTTCCCTCGGTTTTTCGTTTTCTTTGCTCTTTCGGAGCCCGCCAAATCCGTAAGGAATAGACGTCCCTGCTTCGTCCCCAGGGAGGTCAAGTGTTGAATCGTTATGCTTAGAAGTGCATGACTTCGGGAGGAAGTTTGGTTGGCTGCAGTGGGCTCAATCGTGCGCGCCTTGTTGCCTTTCAAAAGGAGTTGGATTACTTCTTGTCGACTTATTGTTGTGATTTCCGATAGTCCAGCTACAGTAATTCGCTGTCCTCTGTTGTCCTCACGGAGTTCTAGTGGTCCTCCGGGATTTAGGAGGTCTCTTATAAGTTCATTGTAAATTTCCAAATAGGAGATAGACACCTTGAATGAATGTAAATATTAAAATCTTCAAGGATGTTGGCTATATGAATATGTATACGTTTAGTATTTTAGAAATTAAAAGCATTTTAACTCAAAAAAAATCAAAACCTAAGTATATTAAACAACTTCTCACTAGATTATATTTCAACAGTAAAACTAAAAATATCGTAATTTGGTAGCATGGATGGCATTTTATTCCACTGAAATTACATAAGGGCATTACAAATTTTTCAATGGTGCGCATCTTATTATCTCAAGGCTACTTTTTAGTTTATTGCTGAAATATCGTAAATCATACTTCATACTAATATTATAAAGAGGAAAGATTTGTATTTTTGTGTGTATGTTTGTAATGAATAAACTCAAAAACTACTGTGCCGATTTAAAAAATTCTTTCACCATTAGAAAGCTATACATTCACCCTGAGTAACATAGGCTATATTTATTGCTAGAAAAGATTAGGGATCCTTACTAAATCTTTAGTAACGTAACCCAAGGTGTAAAAAAAATGCCGACTACTTCGATTAGATTATAACACTTTGAATGCAAAAATTTTAGTCAAAGTTGACTGAGATCATTTTACGAGAGAATTTTAAAATACGGAATTTCAAGGAGGACTTGAGGGGGTGTCCGTGGGAGTAGATGAAGGAGGAGTTGAGGGGGTGTCCGTGGGAGAAGATGAAGGAGAAGTTGAGGGGGTGTCCGTGGGAGAAGATGAAGGAGGAGTTGAGGGGGTGTTCGTGGGAGTAGATGAAGGAGGAGTTGAGGGGGTGTCTGTCGGAGTAGATGAAGGAGGAGTTGAGGGGGTGTCCGTGGGAGTAGATGAAGGAGGAGTTGAGGGGGTGTCCGTGGGAGAAGATGAAGGAGGTGTTGAGGGGGTGTCCGTGGGAGTCCGCGTGCGAAGCCGGGGCGGGTTGCTAGTCTTTGCTAAATAAATTATCCAGAATATAAAATTTGGTTAGTTTTAATATTAGTGTACCTACTTTAAAAATTTGTAAATTTAAAAGTTAATGTTTTTATGCTTCGATCAATTTGAATCTGACAATTATTGGTATGCTTGTAAAAATTTTAAAGAATTTTCGTCATCACACACCTTAATAATTATGGTTCGTGACCTCAAGGTAAATGATTTTGTGGCACGACTATTTCATGTTGAAAGTGTAATAAAAGGCGAAAGATATTCTGAAAGCTTTTAATTATTGATTGTTTTAGGGAAAGAACGGCCTCGATAGTGTCATTAGACTCGATTCCTGTGATTAAGAGCTTCTTAGGATGGACATCAATGACTTGACTAATGGTAGTTTTGAGGGTAGGCGGGATATCCTCATAAGCAAGTGGGTTTTCTCATTTATCGAGGGATATCATTTCGAAAAAATATGGTGGTGGTGGTGATATTATGAATTATTTAGAACCGTAAAGGTATTTTCTTGAAAAGCCACTTAAATGGTAATTTAATATAATGAGCTTTGAATTCTTATACAGCTCATGGTTTTACTTTGTACATAATAATCATAGCTGTGTTTTTTTTTTAAATCGGTTCCGATCTTAGGTTTAGCAGGAATTTTGCACTGAATTAAAATTTATGAAAAGTTATCTATGCCTGAATTTATACCCATTTGCGTTAAAAACTTAACAAACATTTGTCTGGTTCAAGGTTTGAAATTTGGGTAATGACATTTTTTTTCACTTTTCTCACATTTTAAAATCTTGATATACGGCGGCTTTTAAAATTCAATGCAATGTAAAATTTGCTATCTAATTTGAATCAGATAGGAAAATGAAAAAAAAAAACACAGCTATGTATAATATTCGATGTCGTAAATCACATTATGCTATTCAATTATAAAAACTAATTCGAATTTTTGGCACCGCAAAGCGGTCAAAGAGCAAAGTTACATGTTTTTAAGTTGAATGTATTTTGATTATACCTATTAAGGGAGCCTTATGTGAAAAATCAAACTGAATTTTGAAAATATTTTTGATTAACTTTATTACGTGTTTATTTAGAAATGTTGTTCCCCTTACAAAGATATGGTTTTTGACATAGTTCTGATATACTCTGAAATTCACAATACATGTTCAACTTACATGACAATACAATGTGGTGATTTTTGTAGGTAGATTCCAACCACGCATGGAAAGCGGTTCTTAAATCTTTTCTTTAATTTGAAGTGTTCATTACATATTTCACAGTTGGATTCGTTCAAATATTTTATTTTCTCTCCGAAAATATCGACAAACGCATTCTAAAAAATATGTAGTTTTTCTTAAGGAATCAAAATCAGTGAAGTGTTGAATTATCCACATTTCATATTGCCTATGAATGTAGTTTTTATGAAAGTGACTTACACGTTTATTAGTGCCTGTACCTATATATCACAGCAAATTGGTGGACTTCCAGAAAATAAATAAAACAGAATTTATTTGTGAACTTGTGCCTTTATTGAAAATACCCATATGTACCATATGTGTGCTAAGCTACCTTCTATTTTTAAACAGCGATGTTGACAACAATACTTGGCATTTTTCAGACTAAACTTGAAATTGATTTAATTTTATTTTGTCATCGAAGTCAAATACCAGAAACGAGCGAAGTCCCTAAAAAAGTTTGCCGAAGTGCACAGGCGGGGGGAAATTGAGAGGAAAAAGACAATAGACGCACATTCAATCAATTTGAATAATTTTTTAGGCACATGTATACATAAATTTGATTAAGTACACCGTTTTTATATCGTGTTTTCCGAAACGTTGACACGAGAAGAGCATCTTAGGACTCTCGAATTTCCATTCAATAAACTTGAAATGGAATAGGAACCGAGGAAGCACGACATGTTAATCCTAATTGCAAGTACATAGCACGAGGCAATTTGGTCCCCCAAAAACTGGGTATTTGGGTTAAAAGCTAATTTCAATATTAATCCGATAATTAAGCTCAAACAATGTCGTGGCGGTGAAATATCCCTGCCTTAATTGCGCGGAAAGCAACCACTTCCTTCGGCCCATTTCTTTTTATCGTTCAATTATTAAGCCAGCGGGGGTGCTACGCTTCATATGTGAGTAACCGTATACCTGTTAAATTCTACCGCCATTTGCGCAGCCGAGGTGGAAGAAGCAGGTCAAACAAAAATTTTGGCGAAGTACCTATTGTCCTCAGCAAAATTTATTTAGTAGACTGAAAACAAGGGTGTTTATTTTAGCGCCGTCAAAAACAAACACGGCCTAACTTTTTCCCGGTGGGGCTCTCTTTTAATGACGTCATTGCATGCTGTGGTGTCCTTTCCGCTGTTGTTTGCGGAAGCCTTGGCACGAAATAGAAATTTGGTCGCTCATTGTCCAAGGTCTACGTACTGGAATAAAAGATGAATTCATTTGTAATACTCGACCAACTCAATAATTGAGAAAACCGTCTTATGTGCCTAAGACAATTAAGGCCGAAGCGTTGGCAAGGTAAAAGACGTGTCGTGACGCAAAACACGTGCCTACTGGTGATGTCGCCGGCAATAATTATAGATGAGCAAAGACGGCACTCAGAGAGGAAGTTTCGTAAACTTTTTAATCCACTTAATCATCTGGAAAACACCAAACTGAAAGGGGGCTCGTTGTGGTGCTACGAGAAAGCAAATTAATCTAATGGCCGTTGGGCGGTAATTTCATAATTAATTGCGAAATATGATAATAAGCGCGAGATCGGCTCTACGATTTGATTGAGCTGCCTCGACACTTTCGAACGATAAATCCTTGACTTCCATTTGCAGGTGTTTAACAAATTAAAACTTTTCTGCGAGTGCCTTCAACATTAATTAGAACCCTTGCAATTAAGACTGCTTTAAATTTAAAAGCCCTCAGCACAAAATTTACATTTTGATAATTTCCCTGAAATCGCATAAAATTGAAAAATAAAGATTAAAGTACCAGCTGGACTTTGGAGGACCAAAAGTTCGTACATATGTCCTATATCTATTCTCGCAAATTAAGAAATATTACAAACATGTGCCGGTTCGTTCTAATTAATCATAGATTTATCTTCAGCGCTCAAGGCACGTGTACCTACCTAGATTAACACTGAAAGTTAGTGCATTTAATTAACATTGCTCGTTTTACCGTCCAATTGCCATTTTTCTCAGATTTTGCAATCTCCAGGTGGTTTCACACACCTGCCAGGCCAATTCAAGGTTTTGTTTTCCTTAATATTTATACAGTGACTTAGCTGACCGAAGGCAAAAGGTTGTTTTCACGAGGATTGGCACGCAATTTACTCAAGAAGTAGAAGACGACGACGCCGCTATTACATTTAGCAATGTCGTGCTAGCCTTGAACCTGGTTAGTGCTAAAAGTGGGTTACATTTAATAAACCAACTTCGGGTACTCGTATTTTCCGGGTCTCACTCTATTCCGCATAAGCGTTATTTTTCTAGGTTAGTTTAGGCATTTTATGGGGTTGTCTGAGAACATGGTTTCATATTAACGTTTCACGGAAACACGCTCCGCTCTAATTTAAATTCTTAATTCGCTTTAATTTAAGAATAATTGTAAGATCTCCATGTTTCCGTGATTTTATTTATTTAATATCCTAATTTTAGTCGAAAGGGGATTGTTTCTCATAATTTTCAATTCTAATTCACTTAAAGTTTGTGGCCGAATGTGGTTTTTTACTATAAGTAGGATAAGTTTTTGTTACAGCTACTATTAGGTTATTTGCATGGTTTTTATACCCACACAAATTAAAAAATCAATATGTAATAATATCCCGAATAGAAGTTTATATATGCATATAGTTAAATATGTCAGCACAAAATTATGGTAATTTTTCGTAATATTTGCTATATTTGTTCATTTCCATCTAAAGGGAAGAATTTAAAAAAAAATAAAGACATTAAAAAGCATCGCTCTGTTTACATTTATTGAAATTTGAAAATATTTATTTCTGAATTATGTTCATATATGTATATAAAACAAAAATGTGTTAGATAGACACGATATTAAAACAGGACAAGATATTTTGTTTTTATTTGTTGATCTGTTAAACGATACAGTTAAATCAAATAAATATTTAATAAAAACAATATTCAGACATATTCGAATATTTTTGAGTTTAATTTGAAAATAAATCAAAAATTGCAAAATCAAAACCTTTTACAGAATTATATTTCTAATAAGTGGGATTTGAATACCAGGAACAAAATGATTTAAGGAAATAGTGCACTTGTAGTGTACTATTAGGAGATGAAAAGTGGTCTCCTTAATTTATTCCTAAATGGCAGATGGAGCACACGATTTAACCGCACGTACTGCAATAAAATATTCGTTCACCGTGTTTCACTAAAACTCTTCCTTATTTTGAGGAAAATTTCTTGGAACATTTCTAAAGATGTACATATACTGCCATCATCAGTTCAAAGACGACTCATGTTAGGGCGGTCGTGAATATTGATTAATATTTAACTGCACGTAAGTGCTTTTAGTGTCAGATTTGAAACATGTCTATTTATAGTTTATACATACATATGTATATAGCATATAACCACAATACTTTAAATAACTCAAGCAAAACTTTTTCAAGCTGAAAAGTGTTCTAAACACACTTCGAAAAGTTTGTTTACCAAGTTCAAAAGAATTTCAACTGCAAAAACCAACATTTTGCTTAGCGCCTCTCAGCTCGTTCATTTTTACAATTTAAAACTATTTGAGAGTAGGATATTACAACAGAGAAAATAAAAACAGCACGTGAAATAGTTTCTGTGTTGTTGGCAACAGTAGCAGTGCATAATTGCTTTTAATTTGGGTAAGCGTATAATAGAGGTTTGGATTTTAGAGTGTAGTATTGGAACCTACTCACCTTGAAAGCAGTGGTATCGTTTGCCTTTTCCACAAACTGAAAAATTTCATCGATTGCTCTAACCATAAGTCCAGCATTTGCCGCGGAGGCACTTGTTTTTGGTGGGTGTTCCATTGAGGGGGTTCCGGCCTTTTTTGGATTCGGTCCAAGCATAGTGTGGGTCTTTCCCGATCCGGTCGCACCATATGCAAAAACAGCAGCATTAAGTCCGTTGAGAACATCTTTCACTAGGGGTGCTGTTGTCATCCTGTACACGTCTTCCTGCAAATTGTACGTGGAAATGAATTTTCACTAATGCTCTGCGGCGAATGAAGTGGGTGGTATATAATGAAATTGAATTTCGTTCCGTGACTTGTTACATGTGCTGAACTGGCACTTTAAGGGGCGAGTGGACAGGACTTTATGGAATTAAAGGCAAGGTCGAATTGGAATCCGACATCAATTATATCATGCTACAATCTTCTTGCCATACTCAGGCAGGATATTTAATTAATTTCTATTGTCGACTTCTTGTTTCATTGTTACATTCGGTTTTTCATTTAATCTCCTTCTAAGCTATTACTATTCAATTGCATACCTGGCATTAATTCTAAGAAATTGCGAATCTAATAGTATATGACATACCTGCGATGATTCCTCATTGAACACAAAGTCGTAAGCATATTTCCTGGGAGGATTTTTGCTGCCATCGTCAAACAGAAGTGTTTTGTTCGATACTACCTCGATGCATTTATTATCAACGGTTTCTTGAAGAGGTCGAACTCGAACAGCAACCTTCGGTATTGAATGAAACAATATTTATTATTAGTAATATTATACATATGCATCGCCAGAAAGTCGCAATAAATATACCACGAGTCTTTCTTCTCCAGCGGCTGTAGGCGGTGGGTTTGATGTTGAACTTCCGCTTCCACTTCCACTTGACCAATTTCCATTGCCGGTCCTGTTTGCGTTCGCCATGTAAATATTTTCGATATTGACTTTGCGGTCAATGTTCAGGAGTTTATGTTGATAGACAGACGCAGTTCATAGTCTGCAGAATAAATGCATTTGTATGACTACCTTTATTATCGCAATGTTGTAAATGGCCATAAATTTATTCTAGACTGTTCGGATATTACCAAAACAATTTATTCGATGAACGATATAATCAATTGAGGACACTGGAATTTTCGAACATGGTCGCTTGAATATTAAGTTCATTCATAATCAATGGATAATTGGTTGTGGGCATGAAAACGAGCGTTGGATGAAGGTTTTGTCACAATATAAAATCGAATTTGTCTATTAAAGTGACATGGCGAATAATTGAGCCACTCTATCAACAGGATGAGATAACATGGAGTGAGTTAGACCAATTGGTTGAGTTATTATTTGCTTCTACTTGAAGTCACAGCAGGTCATCTAAATGGGGGTGTCTCTATAGAAATTATATACAATACAAAATAAATATAAACACAAATACACAACACGCCCTGCTCATATTTGTTTTTCTTTTTTAGTCCATTCGCCCAGCGCTACCTAAAAAGAATATTGATTTGAGAGGTACCATATGTCGAAATTTAATTACAAACGAAAATACATGTCTGTATAACATGGAGATCAAGAGTTCGTTGACCACCAACAGTGTCATTGAGAACTACATAAATTGGATAAATAATTTTCTTTCAAGGTAATACTCCTCAAAAAGCAATTGATTTTCAAATATTTAAGGACCTATATAAATTAATTTCAAATGTGATAGTTCTCAATCCAAAATAGCATAATCGATGTTAGGTACAATGTTTGTTTTTTTAATTTGGCGATTTAGTTTTTTCCGGTCACATATCAAGTGATTGAAAAAGCAAAAAATGTTTAAATTTAAATGTATGGCATATTTAATTTTGGGTGGTTATTTCTTATGGAAGCTGCAACAAATTTTTAGCCAAATTTTTTAATTCTGAGAAGTTAACCATTTTGTCCCATCGATATGTGAGTGTGGTGCAGTCCACAACTGTCTATAAGAATTGTTAATGCGTGTTTTTGCTTCTAAATCATCCTCTATAGATTTGATAGCTTCCTACGTGCAATAAACTCAAAATTCAATAAATTTATACTCCATCCACCCTCACCGTTGTTATTCATCAGCCAGGAAATTTTGTTTTTCATTTTTATGAGATCCTTACAAATCACCTATAAAAAGCGGAATTTGTGTTTACTTGCGCCCCGTTGTGCTGGATTTGTGCTTGCCGCCATGGCAGCTTCTCACCTCTTTGCGGTGACCTATTCTTTAACGCTAAATGGCAGATGGGTTTATTTTCCTCTGTACGTAGAAAAAACCCAATGCCAGCATGGGATTACGATTAATTATGGCTGAGCCTCAGAAAACCCTCGAATCGCTTTTGTTGGCAATAAGTTAAGGCGTTCTAATACCGTCTACATTAGGTGGCAATTAATCACTATCAAAAGTATTTAAGAGTCCTTAAACAAAGCGATGTTCGTTAGCGAAAATAAATTGGACTTTCGGGGAAGATGTAATTGCAATGAATAGCAAAGTGGTTTGCCCTGTTCATTCATATACAAAATTAAATAGGTTATCTTCTTAAATAATGAGAAATGTGGGCAGGTTCTAAATTTACAATACTTAGGTTTCGAGCATAAAACCGGATTTTGGATAAGGGAAAAGTTCAATACATCGCGTTCTGCATTAGTTTTAATTTCAAACTATTATAATAGAGAGAAACAAAAAGATTCTTCTTATATACATTAATTTTGTTATTTATCTACTTTACCACTAATACAAAAATATTTTGTTATTATTCACCATCCGGAGGCGTACCTTTTCATCCACCGACCTTTTAAAGTTAATTAGGAGCCATGTAAGAATACACTGCTTTCATACATTGACTGAGGATAAAATAAATTGTTTTGTGGGGGTATCATTTTACAATGGGTGAAAGATCGCATACATTAACCCCGCTTAAATTAGTTTCTTCTATAGCAATTTATGAAAGCTCCGAGGATATCCTTTGAAATTTAGTAGCGGCTTGCGTTGGTGCGACTTTAAATTATATTTCTTATATTTTTTGAAATGATGAGAGGCAGAAAATGAAACTCTCATATTTTATAGTAATTACATTGCATTTATATGTGTATGTATGTAGGTATTTAAGTATTCCTTTCAGGCGCTCCGGTTGTAACCGGACATACTGTCATAACCGTTGAGAGACTCTAGGTGCAAATTAATGTATCGTGAATTGTGGTTTTAACCAGTTCGCTCGAAGTCTATTCTCTTTGTCTAACGAATTTGCAATTTTGTTCATTAATTGAATTAATAGTTTTTAAGATTTTCAAATGAAAGGAGTATAGCAAAAATCATTTTGCATTTTAATTTAGCTCGTCATTATATGCATTAAAAAAATAATTTAAATCTCTCAATTCTCAAATTATTATTCATTCATTATTTTACCTAGCTCTTCGACATAAATAATAAGCAAAATGAATCTAGAATGTTATGTACAATACTGTAAGTGTTTTTAATTACTATTATTTATTTGTGCTTCGGTTACATATTTAAATTTCTAAAAGTTTTTTATATAACCTGCATAAAGTAGCGGACGGTTGGAAAAAAATCATTGAAAATATTGTTATTGTGAAATTGTCGTTCTTTATGACGATGTCTATTAACACCACAATACAAGAGGCTTTTAAGGGATATTGTACAAAATAAATTAGTAGTATGTAACGAATCGAATGCAATTTTGATTTAGTCTTTATTAAATGAAAAAATATCTTCACGTAGATAAACATCATGCGCTATTTACATATGTATATGCATTTTAAACTTTCTACTTGAAGTGATTGCTTTTGGCTAATTGTTTTATTAAGCATTAAGAAAATTCCAAAAAGTATAAATAAATATTAAAATTCATAAAATTTCCTTTGATCACGTTCATACTTTCTGTAGCTCAATTGCTTGTATACATGTGTACATATAATTTGCGAAAGGTAATAGTACCTTAGTGATTGCTTTAAATATTTTATATTTCACGACATGTCTGTTTTCAATTACCCAGGAAGCCATTGCAATAATAAGTCAATCTGACTGAGTTGCAGAAGGTAATATCCTCGCCGTCTAATTTGAGTTAAATCACCGCCTTGCTCCTGGGTAGCTTTACATGGTCTCTACGTGAAAATCGATAGTCTGCATTGTAATTCAAAAAGTGCTACGGCGGCTCCATGTGGAAGCCCTTCGAACCCGAACCCGAACCCGAACTTACGTAAGTCCGTGAAGTTTTCCTCAAAAAAGGTTCACGACAGATTTCCACGACTGTAAACACCGCTGGATTCACGTTTTTTTTCTTGATTTTTGGTGATTGTTGTTATACCGATGTATTTAAAGCAAGGTTAAACGGCACTAAGCTTTAAGCGGGTGGATTATGGCACTTTACCGGGCTGTTTAGTCCAGAGTTTTCCACTTGGATAACCCGAGAAACCGCGACTTACTGCAAGGAAATACGGCACTACACTACCTGGACAGGACTGGTCACCTTTCGGTTATATCCAAGGAAAAGTTGCGCTGAATTCCCGTGCCCTATGTAAATTAAGTATAAAGTTTGGCGTGCCTGACTGCGGTGATTAATATAGGACTAACCCCGGCGCGGTGTTGTTGTTCGTGTTTCCCTTTCTGTTGTGCCTGCTGCTATAGTTTTTCAAGTTTGAATTTTCTAATTTGGCCGGTTCTATGAAATGATCATTTTGGTAGTTCTGGACCATCCGGTCAAATAACCCACAATGAGTCTGGAAGAAGTTTGGATAAAAGTTTTCTAATTTTTCGCTTTCCACTTGAATCCGCACCTTTTATTGCTTTTGAGGTATCAAAAGTTTCGAGCGTGCAGATGATATTGCGGACAAGTTTGGTTTTATAAGCTTCCCTTGACGATCTATTTAATGGATTTGCTTGGAGCTAGGCATTCGAAACTTGGCAGATTTATTGAAGCTTCAGTGGACAAGAACACTATTTTAAAAAGGAGCTGGCACACTGTTTGCGAAAACTTTTCTATCAATTGCCTTGTTGTTTTAGCTGCGATATTAAACGATCCCCCTTGGCACAGTGACGCAAAACTAAATTGGGTCTGGGAATGTGAAAGGCAGGTGTTTGGCTCAGAGACAAGTGTACAAAGCTGATACCGAACAGCACGCTAATTTATTTGTTCATTGCGGTTATACCAAATCTACTCGGTGCAAATGTGTATACTTTCAAGGATCCAGAAATTCGCATAAAATTCCCCTAAGGCTGTTTCCGCTTTTTGGCTAATGCTTGCATGCAAAGTACTTTTGGAGCTATGAAAAACATCAAATTGAGTAAATGGATTTATCTGGGGGCAAAAGCCAACATTCAAATTGGCACCTCCTTAGCCAGTCAAATTGTTATGAGTAACCCTACAAAGGAATCTAATGAGCATGCAGAATCTGTAGCGGAAAGAATTCACATCATATGATTCGCTTGCGGAATATCAGTTTAGTTGAAGAAATTTCAAGACCACCTTAATTGTACCATCATTATCAGTTTAATTCTCAAATATCAAGACCACCTTAATCGTACCATCATTATCAGTTTAATTCTCAAATATCAAGACCACCTGAATGGACAGTTGAGGACAAAGAAATAGAAATATTATAAATAGATGCTGCGGGAGGCTCCCACGACAGTTCTGACCAAGACCGTGTATGCATAATTTAAAAGGCTCTAATAAAGTACTCGAAAAAGTAAAAACTGTTTTTTTTGCTGTGAACCTACATAGAAGAGAAAACTGGCGCAGTCGGTAGGATCGCGTCGGGCGATTTAACGTCTATGTCTTAACATTTTACGGCGCGATTCGCGAAAGACACATTTTTCGAAGAGCAAGTGCAAAATAGTTTCGTGAAATCCATTAAGTGCATCGTGCAAGTTAAACTTGGAGAAAAACGCGAAACAAAAGCACGGTGACAGTGTGAAAATACATGGTCAGAAACTCATGTGTGCCACTACTTTTTGAAATAAGCAATCAATGATCTGTTATAAAATTTATTGTAGAAATTGTTTAAAAAGAAAAGAAGAGAGAAATTAACGAATAACAAAAGAAATAACAGAGTGTGAATAACAAAAAAAAAATAATAACAGAGTGTGAATAACAAAAGAAATTAACAGAGTGTGAATAACAAAAGAAATAACAGAGTGTGAAAAATAATAATAAATTTTTTTTTTAAATACTAAATAATAAATAAAATATTAACAAAAAAAAAAATAATAACGATAATAACAATTATAAAAAAAAAAAAGGGAAGAGTGAAAAGTGGTAGTTACAAAGTAGTCTACAAAAAGGGAAGAAAGAGGGAAAGAAATCATCAAACAGGAACAGAAGCGGCTAGTGTACGAGCATAACGGAATCATCAAACAGGAACAGAAGCGGTTAGTGTACGAGCATAACGGAATCATCAAACAGGAGCAGAAGCGGCTAGTGTGCGAGCGTGACAGAGTCATCAAACAGGAAGGAGGCTGAACCCGTCCAAGGCAAGCGACTAGATATGAATTGATGTGTAAGAAAAATTATAAAGTAGACTAGGATAATCTTATGATAAGAATCGAAGAATTGTCAAATTTATTAAATAAAATATCCTTAGAGGATCCTCCTACGGTTGAACCCACATTAGAAAGTTTAACAAATAAAGCAAAAATGGAACCTTTAACACTAAATATCGACCCATTAAAGTATCTTAATAGACTACCGGAATTCTATGGGGATTATAAAGATCTCCAGAACTTTGTGAGTTTGATCGATAAAGTTCATCCGACCTTGTTGCGTTACGATAATTTGGGGCAAAGTATATTTTCGGATATTATAAAATCGAAATTAAAAGGTAAAGCACGCGAGGTGATTGAAATAAATAACCACGTCACAAGTTGGATGGAAATCAAAGAAATTTTAATTAACAACTTTGGCGACAATGCAAGTGTAGAAGAATTGTTCGACCAATTGCGAGCAATAACCTTTAAGACAAATAGTGTCAGCTTTTACGGTGAAATTAAAAACGCGCTGAGAAGATTAAATGTGAAAACCAAATTAAACTTGGGGGAGGACATCGAACTCACTACCCAAACAATTGAAAATAACAAAAATACTGCCTTAACTATATTCAAAAATAAACTCCCTGAACCTATGCGGTCGGTCATGTATTGTAGAAACCCGTCTACGTTAGAGTCGGCAATGGAGATTCTTCATGAATCTGGTTACGCTTGGAATACTCCGGTTCAGAATAGGTTTCACTTTCCTAACAATAATAATAACTATACTAATAACGGGAGCAACAGAAGGAGTAATAATATTCCGCGTAGTAGTAATACTGTGAATATGAATCAGAGAAATAATCGCAACGAAAACCAAAATACCCGATTTAATAATAATAGTAGAAATGGTAATCATAACAACAATCCTAATAACAGAAGTGAAAGTAATAGCGACAGAAATAATAGTTATAATAATGGTAGAAACAATCATAACAATAACAGAAATAATAGTTATAATAATGGTGGAAACCATTATAACAATAGCAGAGATAATAGAAACAATAATTATAACAATAACAGAAATAATAATTACAGGAATTTATATAATCGAAATTACCCTCCAACACAGTCTTGGCAACGGAATCTCTATCCACACGATCAGGTTGCTTCTCAGAACTTCAACCGAAATAATACACAAAGTGATCAAACTTATGAACAATACCGTAGTGTGAATGATAATAGCAATAGACCGGAACCTATGGAGGTTGATGTGGCACATGTCTCTCCTGGTCAAGAAGGGTCTCGGACAGAGCGGCCTCGGGGTTCTCAGACACTGGGTCAGTCCCAGTCTTCTCAGACTTCGAATCAGTCTCAACCCCCTCAACCGCTAAATTTTCAGCATGTAGCCTCGGACCCCAACTTCCATATATAATAGTTGCGGGAAAAATTCGACCCCTCAGATTTATAATTGATACGGGTGCAACTCATTCTGTAATTAATCCTGGTTTATGCAATACAAAGTATATTAGTGTTCTTGAATCCCCTATACAGTTGAAAACTTTAAACCATCAAGTGAAAATAACAAAAGAGGCGAACTTTCCCCTGTTCAAAGAGTTCGGAACAGAAATTATTTCAAAGTTCTATATATGTGAATTCCATGACAAATATGACGGATTGATAGGCAATAATATATTGCTACCTTTAGGAGTAAAAATAGATTTTCGGGAGGGATTCCTTTCGACGGGAGAACATAAAATAAAATTAAATTTACAAATAGAGCCACAAAAAATTGGCTTTAAACTTGATAAACTTGGTGAACGGGAGCTTATAGTTCCTGTATCTCAGAGGAATGGACTTGTTTATTTGGGGGAGCACGAAGCCGTAAACGGCACAATTTTGCTCAGAGAAGGCGTGTACAATGCGGAAAATTATAAAATTAGTGCTATTGTGAATGTAAGGGAAATAAATAATAATATGTTTAATATCGAGCAACCATTAGAAGTAGAAGAAGTAAATGAAAAGAATTTTAATATAATTGAAGGGAAAAGTGAGGATGGTAATAAAACGTTAATTGAACAGATACGTATACACCATTTAAATAAAGAAGAAAAACAAAAATTACTGCAAGTAATAAAAAAATATGAGCATGTATTTTATCGGGAAAATTCTGATTTAACGTTCACAAATGCGATTAAACATCGAATAAGAACGACAAACGATGTGCCTATCCATGTTAAGTCTTACCGTTATCCTTACATACACAAAGAGGAAGTAAAAAACCAGATAAACGAGATGTTGGAAAGAGGGATTATTAGGCATAGTGACTCGCCGTATTCCGCTCCTGTCTGGATCGTACCCAAAAAATTAGACGCGAGCGGTAAAGCTAAATGGCGACTCGTAATAGATTATAGAAAATTAAATGAAATAACTGTTGATGACAGGTATCCCATTCCTAACATTGAAGAAATACTAGACAAACTTGGCAGATGTCAATATTTTACAACTTTGGATCTCGCAAAGGGATTCCATCAGATAGAGATAGATCAAAGAGATATTCAGAAGACTGCATTTTCAGTGGAAGACGGTCATTACGAATTTTTACGTATGCCTTTTGGGTTAAAAACAGCCCCGGCAACTTTTCAAAGACTGATGAATAACGTTCTCAAAGATTATATTAACAGGATCTGTCTTGTATACCTGGACGATATAATCATATATTCAACCTCGTTACAGGAACATTTGGACTCCTTGAAGAAAGTCCTCGCAAGATTGTCAGAGGTTAATTTGAAGGTTCAGTTGGATAAATCAGAATTTTTGAAAAGAGAGACAGAATTTCTAGGACATATAGTCACACCCGAAGGAATAAGACCTAATCCTAAAAAGATTGAATGTGTTCGTAAATTCCCGATTCCTAAGACCCAGAAGCAGATCAAACAGTTTCTCGGATTGACGGGATACTATAGGAGATTCATTAAAGATTATTCACAAATAGCAAAACCTCTTACAAAATACCTTAAAAAGAATGCTAAATTGAAGATTGATGATCCTGAGTATGTTGGCGCCTTCGAGTTGTTGAAGAGGCTTTTGATTAGCGAACCAATACTACGATACCCTGATTTTGAAAAACAATTCACGGTAACTACAGACGCAAGTCAGTTTGCCCTTGGTGCAATCCTGTCCCAGGAGGACCACCCGATATGCTATGCTAGCAGAACGCTGAATGACCACGAACAAAATTACAGCGTAATTGAAAAAGAACTACTTGCGGTCGTGTGGGCAACTAAACACTTTCGCCCATACATTTTTGGCCGAAAATTTGTAATCGAAAGTGATCATAAACCACTTCAATGGTTGTTCTCTCTGAGGGAACCAAATTCAAGACTATTTCGCTGGAAGGTTCGACTTTCAGAGTATGACTATGAGATCAGATACAAGAAAGGCCTAAAAAATAGCAACGCAGATGCTCTTTCGCGCATAGAGGTAAATATTAATGAGGAAGGGAACCCGCGAAGGGCGATTCCTGCAAGCAAATCACCCTTAAACACTTTTAAAACGCAAATCATTATAAATAGAGTAAACTCCGGATCGTTGAGAATCAAAGTGAAAAAAATATTCAATAGAACACGAAAAGTAATTAGTGTCAAGACGTTTGAGACGGACACAGCTACAACTATTCTTAAAAACCATTTCAGCCCCAAGGGAACAAATGCCATATATATCACTGATCCCGAAATTCTTGAGGTTCTGGAAGATTCTTATAATAGACACTTTTCGGGTAACGAAAACTTTAAAATTCTGCGGTGTAATCGCGTTTTGGAGGACGTAACCGATGAGGAAACCCTCGCGGAGTTGATAGAAAAAGAACACCTAAAAAACAACCATCGTGGTATAACGGAGGTTGCAAAGGAGTTGCAAATGGGGTACTATCATCCAAAGTTGGTGACTAGGGTGACACAGTTCATTAACAACTGCGAGATATGTAATTTAGAGAAGTATGATAGGAAACCTATCAAACAGAAATTTAAAATAACGGAAACCCCATCCGCGCCTAATCAAATGATTCATATCGACGTGTTCTACAGTTTGGAAAAAAACCTTTTCTTGACTTTTATTGATAAATTTAGTAAATTTGCTCAAGCCATACGGATTAATGGAAGATCATGGTTGGAGTTTAAAAGGGCACTCCTTCAGTATCTTAGTGCATCTGGTGACGTAAATAAAATAATAGTAGATAATGAGCTTGGATTTAAGGCCCTTCCGTTGAGACAATTCCTTAACAATAGAAACATTTCTATACACTTTACTTCTAATAATAATCATACTTCCAACTCCGATGTGGAGAGACTCCACAACACAATTAACGAGCATCTTAGGCTCTTGCGTCATGATCCTGAAAAGGAAACCGATACGGTCGAGGAAAAAATCCTCAAAATCATTCATTTTTACAATAATACCATTCATTCTACAACCAATAGAAAACCTATAGACTTTCACACGGGAAAAATAAAAGAAGATGAGTTCCAGGAAATTCACGAGCGAATGATAAAAATAAAAACTAGAAATATAGAAAATGTTAATAAAAATAGAGAGGAAATTCAGATTGAATCAGGTCCTAATTTTATTAAAGAAGTTCGCGGAGGGAAAAATCATTCTAAATTTAGGAAGCTAGAATTAGAAAAAATCAATGAAGATCATATAATTGACAAAAATACTGGCCTTAAATATTATAAAGCACACGTTAAAAGGAAGAAAAAATTTCAGAATAATCGATTCCCAACAATTAAAGCTAAAAAGAAAAAGTTTAAAAGAATTCCTACGATTGCAGGTCAAGATGGACATTTTCCTGTTGATAATGCTACCCGTGGGTCTGTGCCAAGTGCTGGAGGTGCACAACCTTGATAATAACAATGGATATGTTACCATAAAAATTGACAACATTCGTCTTGTCGAGAATTTTACCAAAATTTTACATGTAATTAATATAACTGAGTACGAAATCGTTAAAGGTGAAATAGCTAAAAACATAAAATTAATACAGAATAATAAATTTCTAACCGACCCGATGTTTAATACACTACTCCACAATTTTAATAGTTTAGAGCAGAAAATAAATAATATGAAACCGCATTCACGTGAAAGGCGCGGCCTTGTGGATATTTTGGGAACCGGACTTAAATACTTGGCGGGGACAATGGATCATAACGATGAATTAGAAATAAAAAACCAATTGGACGCAATGGCAAGGAGTAGTAGGGACTTGATAAAGGAAAATAACAAACAAGTAGTATGGAATAAAATAATAACAGAGCAAATAAGTAATATAACAAAGCATATCAAATATCAACAAGAAGTGATTAAAAATTTCCTTAGTGATGCTAATAAGCAGGGTGCACGCGCAATCCTGAAGTTAGAAGATGAAGTAGTCTATATGCAAAGGATTTACCAAATTAACTATGATATTAGTCTGATGAAAAGCCATCTTGATGACATTGAGGATGTTATTCTGGCAAGTAGATTGGGAATTCTGTCGCGAAATATTCTTACTGCGGAAGAATTGAAATTTGTGAAAAGTGCAAGGGAGTTGCAGGACATAAGAATTGTAGTTGCTTACCATTTGTATTATCTGAGCCAAATATTAATAATCATATTGATACCTAATTACTCTTCAACAAACTTTTATAAAATCTTAATAGAACCTATACCTAGTAAACAGAATAAAACTATAAATTTAAAACAAAATGAATATATAATTGATCAGTATAATAATGTTTATGATTCGAATTTACAAAACAATCTTAAAACAAATTTAATAAAAGTTAAAGACAAATGTGTCTCCAATATAATGAATTTTAATAAAGGATATTGTTCCATGCAGGACTTTGAAAAACAAGAAATAAAAGAATTAATACCAGGAATAATTGTCACAAAAAATGTTGAGGAAACAAAAATGATTCAAACTTGTAATAGTTATAATATAAGTCTAGTAGGTACTAACTTAATAAAATTTGAAAATTGTAAAATCCAGATAGGCTCAGAAACATTCGAAAATTATTTCCCTAAGATAAAAGATCTTGTAATTCTTCCACATTACACAACAAAAATACTAGAAAATAAAACAATAAAAACATTAATATTCGAAGAACTTCATTTGGAAAAGATTGAAAATAATAGAAACAAAATTGAAACAATTTCAGTGGAACATAAGATACATAATATATTTAATACCTCTTTCAGCATTGTATCTCTTTGTATTACTATAGTATTGGTATTTGTACTATTTAAATGTTTAAAGAAAGAAAAAATTGTAAAGACTTCGTCGGAGCCTCAGTCGAACGGTGGGGGTGTTATGAGTAACCCTACAAAGGAATCTAATGAGCATGCAGAATCTGTAGCGGAAAGAATTCACATCATATGATTCGCTTGCGGAATATCAGTTTAGTTGAAGAAATTTCAAGACCACCTTAATTGTACCATCATTATCAGTTTAATTCTCAAATATCAAGACCACCTTAATCGTACCATCATTATCAGTTTAATTCTCAAATATCAAGACCACCTGAATGGACAGTTGAGGACAAAGAAATAGAAATATTATAAATAGATGCTGCGGGAGGCTCCCACGACAGTTCTGACCAAGACCGTGTATGCATAATTTAAAAGGCTCTAATAAAGTACTCGAAAAAGTAAAAACTGTTTTTTTTGCTGTGAACCTACATAGAAGAGAAAACTTCAAATCAGGTGAAAATTTCTTGTTGCTAGTTCACTCTATTTATGGAGGAATTCAGCTAGAACTCACACGAAATATGGCGCAATTGATTGACACCTTCGACTTATAGTAGAAATACAATTTCAATGAAATTGACGCAATGTGTGTTTTCATGACATATTGAAGTACCTTGACAATATACATGAGGAATAAAGTGCCGCCCTTTCAATTCAATGTGAAACATGGAAGTTTTCAGGAAATCCTTTGCAATCGTTAGACAGACGTGGGGTAAATGTTATACGCAGTTAGATATAGCCTTTGGAATTTAAAGCTTTGCCTTTATTTTAGTAATATGGGCCTGTACTTAAATGCGATTTAACTTTAGAGTCACTCATCCATTCAACCACAACAGCCCTTGTCATGTCGTATTTCGCATAATTCAAGCAACGTAAGCCTTACAAATCTACTTAACATCAGAAATATTTTGCTAAGTACATGTACCCTTCGGCAGATGAGTTTTTAAGATAGATAAGTAATGCTTCATTATTATTTGGTGGGCTAATGTATGTAAACGATTTTTGGGGTTCTTTTACTGATGTATTATTATTACTTCACTTAATTATTTATTACTATTAGAGCATATACGAGTACTATACATATCCCTTAAGTTAGCAGAAGGGAATTTTGCTTTGAAGACCGTCTTCTTGTTGATTAAGGAATATGCGAGTTGTGCTGTAAGGAAACAGACAGAGTAGCCTTGAAGGAATTTCGCAACAAGGTATAGTGTATTTTTCCCTTTATGCAAGTTACATGATTTCGGTATACGCAACCTTCTATTGTTAGTTATATATATATTAGGTATATGAAAACTTCATTTGCTTTTGTCTTCTCATGTTACCACTCATTTAAATATTATAATTCCGAAATCAAATTATTATGACTATCCGGCCTGTGTACAGAGTTCAACCTTGAATTAATTTTATGATCATTTATGCATTTACGTGGTTGCTCTGCTCAATGTGTTTTTATTATCTTAATTTTTATAATTAATGCATTGTATATTAAAATGAAAGATTATAAAAGGGGCTACATCAGTTTCTTAAAGTGATTCTTACTGCAATAGCTACAGCAATTCTAAATTGATTTTAATCCAATTTTGCGTATGTATTTATTGGCTCGATATCTAGGTCGTTTTAAAATATTGCGGGGTTTGGTGAAGGGGGAGGTGGACTTTTTCCTCTCTATATATTTTAATTTAATTCGGTGTAGACGGTGTATTTCAATTCCTTAATCGATTTTGAATAAACTTGGCTAACATATTCTCCATGGCAATCTTTGCTATGTTTGCAAATGGGGCGAATCGATCAAGGGGGTGGGGTGGGGCATTCACCATTTTTTATTGACATCTCTTGATACTCTCGGTTATAATGAATTCGAATACCTATAACAAACAGCCGTTATCTCGTTTCCTTGGAATCGTGGTTTTACTGTATATCTTGAGCGCAGTTTAAGCCAAGTTTTATATAATTCAGTTAAGGTGGACCTATATAGGTAGTATTTTGGGTGAAATATTCTGTTTTATAATAAAAAATTTTTAGAAACAGTAAATCTGACAAATTTCAAACACAGTAACAGCACATAACGTACCCACATTACATTAAATATTTAGCACGTACTCTTGTACCTACTGCTTCTCCTATCATTAGAAGGTTTCTGAAAATTCTTAGTTTTCACTTGCAAGTTATTTAAATGAATAGCGTTTGGTAATTTTCGTACCACTTATTTCACTGTCTTGTTATAGTCCACGCAAAGTACTCATTTTGCTATAATTTATAGTATACGAAACATTTCTTTACAGTGCAAAATGTCGTTGAGTTAAGTGTTGAACTTTCCCGTGTAATATGCGCACTTGCATTCTGCCTGGGAGGGTGCAGTCCAGGATTTTATGGTTGTTCTCGGCTAACTTTTACCATTTTCAGAGCAATTAAGTTTATTTATTGCTCTCTTTAGACTATGAAATGCCAATGTAAACTTCCTATTCGGATTCAAATTTTTATGAGAAATTTCATTTAATTGCATCGGCGCCTACAAGATTCTTGGTAGCATTTGCTCGGTTATTTTATATTCCATTTAAACAAACACGTTTTGCTTTAAGAAAAGTCAAAGGTCAAACATTGATACATTTGTAGCATATATCAAGTCACAAGCTGATGTTTCTCATAATGTTTGTCCTTAGCAAGGTATCCGCCCTTATCCTACGAGCACGAGGATCAACAGGAATGCTTTACAAATTTCCTAATCCTCGAGCATGCTATTTGTAAACAATTTTTAATCTGCGTCTCCGGTGGATTCAGAAAATATTTTTAATACACTTTGGCGTATGGCAATAAAATTGTCCTCGAGATTTTCTGGGTAATGTGTTTACTTTGAATGTTGAAAGCCCCCTTCCTGTGTTTTTCACTGGTGCTTTATTTTCTTTAGGAAAAAATTAATTCAATAAAACGTTATGCTTTTAAGGTATTTTCGTTTGGAATTATTCAGTTGTCATTTGGTACATGTATGGCCTGATAAAGCTGGGAAAATAATTTTCTCTTTATCATTCTCAATTGAGGTTGCGGCTTATAATTTATACATTTTTAAATAAATCTTCATCACGTATCGGAAATTATTGGCACGGAAAAAAGATATAACAAATTGTAAGTTCCAAGAATCCACATACATGCACTATGTAGTAGAGTGTTTATTTTTGAAAGTGGTATAAGTCCACCTTTTGAAAAGCTCACGTGAGAGCTACATACATATCTAGACGTTATATTTAACTGATGAGATTTATCAAAAATGTTGACTTATACCACTTTTATAATTAACGGCTCATACATATCACCTAATATGTACAATGTTCAAAGGTAATGCAAAATGATTATTCTCCCTTCATTCATTTAAATTAGTTTACAATACATTCAGTCAGTTTACTCCTAATTTGAGAATTCAATTAACATGATTAAAACTGTGTGTTCATATTGGCATAATGCTTAATTTTCATCATTGAACCTCACAACGGCTCTTTATTTTTAGAACGTGATGATACTAGTAAATCCTTATTTCGTTATGGAGTTTCCTTCGAATAAATCAGAATTTTTAACTGATACTGATGATATTTTGTTACGAAGTGCTGGCGGGTGTACTTCGTTAGGTTAAATCGATTCTGAGTATTTTATGGAGATTGGAGGTCCTCTTCACTCTGCAGTAATTACATAATTTACTATGTACATCGAATGCATAGATCTTGACAAAAATGTCGGCCAAAGAGAGGAGGAAAACCGTTTTTAAATTATATTTTGCGATTACCCATGTTCGGGCATCTAAATGATTTCGATTATTTTGCTAAATCATATCTTCTTCGGTTAGGAGGCACACATAGATTCATTATACACCCTTTGAGTGTAATCCTAAAAAGATTTTCAACAACGTGCTTACCCACGCATTATAATTTAAAATTACCGAATAGAATGGACTTGCTCCTTCACGTGCGGTGATGTTCAAGGGGCCTTTTGATATTTCATACTCATCTTGCGTGCGGGTCACGTACTCCTTAGGTGGAAAGGATCCCAACTTTGCACCACTGATGATTGGATCCTTGTGGCGAACAATACTTTGCGCTCGAATATCTCACGATTTTACAACTTGTTTAAAATGTATGCTTACTGAAATGGAATGAATAATAACTTTTGGATCTTCGGTCTACGTATGTATTAGCTTTTAAGAAATCGAAAATTATTTTGTTGCCGGGGAGTCAATTTCTTTTATGAATCGAAAAGGGTATACAGATGGCTTTTGAAGGAATTTATGAAATTTATGAAAATCGTCTGAGAAAGTAAAGAGCAGCTAAACAAAATTGAGTTTAAAAGAGGGACACAAAGCGTGTTTTTATTATTGCTATAAATAATTTCAATACATTTTTTATAATATTTCGATAAAATTGGATTTACCCCAAGCTATTAAGGTATGAATACTGGATGCAAGGTTTACATTTTTGATAACAAAAGATCTTAATTGTATTAAGTTGAAATATATTAGAAAATCCGCATAAGTGTAATTAGTTTCGAGCACTAAATGAAATCAACTTCCATAAGATTCGTTTTGCCCTTACTCATGGATTCATTAAAAATTCTTTAAGGGTTTTAGCCCTGATTAAGCTGCTGCAGTAAAACAAAGAATCTATATGGTTTCGCCATGTCCGTCTGTTCGTTCGTCCGTCCGTCCGTATGACCAAAGACCTTTAATATACGTATATTAAAGGTCTTGGTATGACCCATTTCACTTTACTATAGCGCTGAAAGGCAAGAAAAACAAAGAAAATACCTTAAGGGGCTTTTGCTGCCACCGGCTCCAAAATAACTGATTAGATTTTGTAAATAATTACGTATCAATAATTTTGCATATTGTCCTTTAATTTTATTTTATTTAAAGTGATAAATAATCATTTTTTTAACATTTTAACTTATGTTTATAAATATAGTCAAAGTTTCGGTATTTATGCTTTTGTAAAAATTGTTCCTCATATATGGTATACTTAATGTATGTATTTCAAATATCCGATAAGAAGTTAACAGTGTACTTCTTTCATATTTTCATAGGCATCACGTTATTTTTAAGAAATTCATTCAAGTTTTCTATTCACTGAGTTTCACTCAAAAATTTCCCCTCAATATATTTCACTCATTTCTCCAGCACAGCAGGCATGTGCATTGCAACTGGGGAAATTCATTTTCTGGGAATCAACAAGTGGCTAATGGCCACTTTTTCTTCAAAACCCATCAGCAACTTATCCTTTGAGAAGTTAAATCGAGGTGCTTCTCAACGTATTAAGACGACTTAAAGGTCATGGAGAAGCTAATTAACTCCTCTTCTTATTGAATTGGAAAAAATATAATGTTAGTATATAAAAAAAAGAAATAAATTAAAGAAAATACATATTTGAGGCTGAAAATAGCAACCTTCTAAGTATCACTGAAATTTCGAATATAGAAATTTAATCTTAAAAATTCTTTACCATCAATCATAGACGACCCAAATATCGAAGGCATTTCCCCAATAAAAGTCCCTCAATTTCACTCAAAAATTGCTGTCATTAGTCAGATGCCCCAGAAGATTTGAAACGATTTTTACATTTAATAAATGATTGTGCAGGGACATAAAAATTCAATATACATATATAACAATTTTCTACTGATTTTCGTCACCTTGTTGCTGGGGAGCAGACATATATCCCCATCATGTCGTGTTTTCTAAATCTTCTTGAAAAGGGTTCAACTTATTCAGCCGTGACATTACACTTTAAAGAGAAATTATGACTGGGTCATTTTAATATTTATCAGTTAGTTACCTTAGCAATAAATTTTGCAAAACAAATTAACTTTTTGTTTTTAATTGAAGTTAATGGGCTTTAAAAGTAAAGAGACTGAAAGTCAGCTTTCATCAGAAAGATCCTGCAAAGTTTTCATATGTTGTATGAATATTTAAATATTTAAATTTAGACAGTATAATTATCCGAGACTTAGTTTCACAGAAGGTATAATTTCAGACGTTAAACCTTTCAAATATCTTAGAAATTTGGAGGTCAATGTGGTTTACAATCTTAAAAACATCTATTTTAAGATACGTGCATAATAAATATTTATAGATTTTGAAGGGTAGGCCGGGCGCTTAATAACTCCCACGAATGTTTACAGAGAAATTTTACAATAAAAGTTCTCATAATATGTAACGCGCAAATGATGAGTTTTTTCAAAAATTAATGAAGCATATATAAAATTTGTTGCTATTCATGGCAAATTTGAAATTAGGTAAATCAGTTTATTATCTTTTTCTTTATCTTACGGGCCAATTAGACTTTTAGGAGGAAACATTTCAGTTCCATTCCTTTCCTTTTATTTTCATATCCTAATTTTGCCTAAAAATATTAATTAATTAATTAATTAATTATATGTGTTCTAAAAATTTGTAATTATTCCACGAAGTGAAATATATCCCACCCATTGCTTCGGTTTATAATACCACAGAATCATTGAGACTAAGCTTAGGTTAGTTAAAAGTCATCGTACAGTATATGCTTAATGAAGTTGCTAAAGCAAATTAATGAAGAAACGGAGCACTATTAAGGTTTTCCTCTCCACTAACAATAAATTAACTTTTAGTTTCATTCTGCGTTATTAAAATTTTGCTTCCTGTTGCAACAAAAAGAGGATGCGGGGTTCAAATAGCCAGCAAAATTCACTATCAATTAAAATTTTTGGAGCTTCACCAATTACAATACAAATTTAACGATAATGCTTTTTCAGTTATGCACTGGAGTCTTTCTAAGTGGAACGCTGCATATGATCCGCAGTGTTCCATATTGTAGCGCGATTCTGAGTTATTTAATTTACTTTAACCGAACAAAGGCAGAAACTTTTTTAATCATTGGCGAGAAAAACTTGCCTAGATCCTGTGGAAGCCATAATATTTAAAATAAAAGCACGGCTACTTTTTAATCTCATTACCACAGTAAAAGGTATCTGAATGAACAAAACAGTATTCTTATGACTGCCAAATTAACAGTTTAATTATATGCGTGCATGTCAGCAAAATCAGAATTGCTGTGTCTTTTTCAATAATTACCCGTAATCTTTTAGTTGCACTTAGACGTTAATGTAATTTTTTTAAATTTTACGGAAGAGCTCAAGAACTGTAGAAGGAAACCAAGTGCGGAAACATTTTAAAAAATGGATTGATTGATTGCATTTAAGAGTAAATTTGATGAAAGTAAGTAGCTTCAAGAAAACTAGAGCACTGAGCAGCTCTTTGATGTGAAATGGTAAAAATCATTTCCAAGTGTATTAAGGTGAAAAGCTTATTCAGTTTGGAATTTCTTATTACGATAAATAACGTACCTACACATAAATGGGAGCATACGACGGACTTGTTTTTAGTGATAAATGACTGAGAAAATCAATAACCAAGTAAATGACATAAGATAAAATTTATTTATTGAGAATTTCGATTGAAATAGTACAAAATCATGAGATGGGAATTTGTCTATCATTCTTTTAGAATTTAAATTGATCGAACTCGTTCCCTGTTCAAAAGGGTCATCCAGTCATCCTTTTTATGTCATAGAAGATCCAAATATTGTCGCTGGATTTACAATAAGGTTGAGTTAACATTAATTAAGTCGGAAAAGTTTTAATCAGTTTTCCTTGCCAATAGCATAAATCTCGTAATGTCTCTTAAGTGCTCTTCCATCAAAACAGAAAACTGCGGCCACTCTAGGCATTTCGATTTTTGACCTTGAAAGCTTAAAACGAAATCTGATTTGCGTCTTTCATAATATTTTCAGGTAATCTCTTGAGGAAGACTGTCATTGTCTTATCTCCTTTGCGTTTCTTGAAAATTATAAGTCCACTTAACTCTTATCCAACAAGAAGCGTCTAAATTTAGTTGTCCAATGATTGTGTGATAATTGTGTGATATCTTTGGCTTTTAATTCCCATAGGCTGTATTTTATTCGTAATTGGAATGGAGTTCAGGAAACGTCTCTTCGGCAAGGGAATACTATCAGATTCATTTCACGGGCGAACGATCTTGTGGCATAACTTCAAACGATATTTCTGTTAAAAGATATCTAAAAAGATATGTTCAGAGTCAATTCTCGTTCTTGTTTTTGTCTAACTAACAGTCAGTGGTTGCTCAATCGATAAAATGCGAGATAATAAAGTGAAATGCCTGAGCTGTTTCAGAATTTGATTTCACAGGAGAAATTGAACAAAGGGAAAAAAGTTAGCAATTTCCATTATTTTATTTGCTAACTGGAACCATATCCCTGAGGACAGCCTATTGATTTTCATTTGACTCGTTCAATCTTATGACATTTTTACGGGAGAAGTGTCATAAAAACATTTCCCAAGGAAGTAGAAATTAAATACGTTCTTATAATGGTGAAATTGATATCATTCATTCCTCTGATTTCTTTTCTTTGTGAACAAATTGGTTGAATTTCTTCTTAGAAATTGAACATCTCGTTCCTCTTTAAGGCGTATAAAGTTTGTATGCGTAAATTTCGCCCATGAAAGGATGTAAAGGATTTGCTGAGTAAACTTTCGAAATTTTTCCTCCTGAATAAATTCTGTAGAAATCATTCGATATTTCAAAGAACTGCCCAGGATTTTTATGTTCATACTGTTTTCTCGTTGTCGTTGCTTATGTTGAAAACAACTGAGGTCTCGTATCTTATTTCACATGTTTCCTGTCAGAGATGTGCTGGTTTGAATATTAAGGATATTTGTGACTATGAAACAATATCAGACTTTCACATGAATATTAAATCTTAGGCAAATAAAACCTTGACACGTTGTCACATCTTACAAAGGTCACTCAAGCTTCAGCTCCGAAGGATTTTGTTACTGTGATATATGGGACCGCATGGGATTTCATTCCATTTTATATTTATGTCTTCGTCTTTATGGCCTATAATTCTAGCAAGATTTGGGGGCGCTTCTAAATTTCCAAAAGTAATCTTACTTACTTGTTACACTATTAGGAGAAACACAAACAAATCGGTTTATTGAAGAGTGTACATTAAGTAAGAAATGTAACATGTCGTTCGCAATCACACATAAAAACTAAAGGGACATTAAAATATTATTTATATAATATATTATGTATTTTACGACTATAAAAGTTCACTTGCCTTGTATGGTAAATAAATTCAGCAGATAAATTGAGGTGTTACTTAATTCTGGTAGGTACTTTTAATAGCATATGGCAATTTGCATATGCACAGAAAAAAAATGGCAACATGGCTGTAACTGCACATTAAATATTTTTTGAATTGAATTTTGATCACGTAAGAACAATTAGATGGATTGTAATGAAACTTTACATTTTTATAAATCCGCTCAGAAAATTGATGTTTTTTTATAAATCACATTTTCAAATACATACATACATATGTTGATTGGAAGAGAAGATTCAACACAACTACGAGCAATAATATTTAATTAGGAACTCAAAAATTATGCGGGCACGGCACGGTAATTACAAAAGCTCATATATTGTGTGATGAAGAGAAAAGGATTTTCTTGTATTTTCTTCTATGAAAATTTACATCAAAATTTCCAATTTACGAATAGGGTAATTTCATTTTGAAGAGTAAATATTTTTAATAGATTTCACATTTCTTACTGTTGCAAAATTATTCACTTTCAAACGCAAAGCAGGTATATTTCCGATCAGTTTGTAATAATTTTTTTAAAAAAAAACGTCAGTGCAAGGAATTACATCCATTTAGTAGATTTTCTGCTAACTTAATGAATCGTTATTGAATAGAAAGGTCAATTATTAAAATCACATTAATGCATTATTATTGTGACCATTCGGATACAGTTGCGTACATTATTTAATAAAGAAAGTATTATATTCAAACGCCATTAGTCAGACAGAACAGAATGCTTCGTTATCAACAAATTAAAGAACTGTTTGAAATTCTCAAGAACTGGGTTACCTTTCCTTTGTTGCTAAATATCCCAGGAATCTCAGAGTCCTCGTTCGGAATTCCGGAAATGTTTCTAATTATGCCAATGAATGAATTTTTCTGAGAAAAAGTTTCGGTTCTGGATATTTGTTGTTTTATTCGTTTCCAGAAAACCCTTCGAACAATGTTTGAAAAGGGTACTCAACAAGGACAAGTATGGACGGCAATTGAGAGATATATTTTCATTTTTCTCTTTTTTCAAGAATTATTTTGGTCAGCGGGGAGGGTTTCGAAAATGTAGAAAATTGAAAACCTTTTATTTGCAGCGTTATGGTTTTTGTTATCATAAATGTTCAGTACATGCCTGGAATTCATGAACATGCATTAGGATTTAACACTTCTTGTTGGGGATTTGAAAATTTATGAGAAATTAAAAGATTGGCGATTTTAAGTCAAGCTTTTTTAGGACAATTTCGTGACATAGGTACATTTGAAATATTCAATTCTTATAAAGTGAAAAAGCGAAAGACCCTTGGAGGCATCTCTTATTGCAGAAGAATGTACTTACATATATCTAAAA
Organism: Machimus atricapillus; assembly: GCA_933228815.1. Taxonomy (NCBI): domain Eukaryota; kingdom Metazoa; phylum Arthropoda; class Insecta; order Diptera; family Asilidae; genus Machimus; species Machimus atricapillus. Next base: position 12,452,421 of record OW121788.1, read on the forward strand.
ACTGAAGCGCTTTTTCATATGCATAGACGTATATGTAAAAGCAGCTTGCAGAGGTGTTCATTTATAAAAAATATGAATATTATACAATTTACATACACATACATATGTACATAACCTATTCAACGTGGATTTTTTTATGATCCTATACATTGTATTAATCGTTCAAAATTGTAACTAGAAATATGTATACATATGTATGTATATGTATGTACATAAAAAGTTCAGAAATTTGTCATCAGAGAGATACCTACTAAGTTAATTTTCTGCTGATAATTTTTTTTAATAAAATAACAAATATGTACATATTTAAATAATTGACGTTTAAAATTTTTTTGCATGCAAATGCAGATACGAATATTGTCAACTATTTTTTTTTTTAAATTACAAGCTTATTAAAAATGAATTGAGCACTTCGACATCCCTTTAAAGTATATGAGTGTGTCGGGTAATATTAAAAAGTTTTAAAAAAATGGATGCAGCTTTATATTGGCTTCCTTCTTCCTTATTTTTTTGGTTTTTTTCTTTTAATTTTTAATCAGCTGCTTCCCAGGAAACATTGTTTTATCTATAATAGATACTCTGAACGACTTCAGGGTACTTTGAATCCCCGTGCCTGTGCTTGTGTTAAGAGCTGCACGTTTCATGAAAATCAATTTGCAATAGGAAAATTGCAGTGAAATACACGGAATAAGAGCTCTCTGACAACTTTTTAATGCAAATTTATTTAGAAGTTGGAGTGAATAATTTTTGTATGAAAGTTCGTTTAAAGAGAAGAAAAATCGATGTCGTCGTCTTCTTCTATTGGCATTGCAAATTGGGTAAATTGTTCATGCCTAAGAATATTCTTTAGAAAAGCAGTGTATAAACACTTTATAACTATACATATATAGTTATTTATTTATAATTTGATTTAATTTAATATCATAGATTTAATAAGACGAAAGATATTTTTGTACATTTCACAATGCAATAATAAATAACAATTACAAACACTTATTATGTACTTACATTTTATCTGCCTCAAAAAATGTCCCGAAACCGTTTTACAAAGAAGAAAAAACATTATAATTCCACTTAAAATTAAACAAGGCTGCATAAAATTTAATTTATAATCATACAATAATAAAACGTTTTTAGAAATAATAGAATTTTAAACTCTTCTAAAAATTGCATTATAATGAAAACAATCACTGAAAAATAACTTCAAAGAGATCCAAACACGATTTGTTTTTCGGTATTTTTCTTTAATAACACCGATGAGCTCAAGGACGGTCGCCTTTATTTATTTCATATTTAGAGCGTAAACAAAAATTCTCAGCTGCCGATCAGCTGAGTTAAAGCGCAAAGGGAGCAGGAACACTTCGAGTGATCGCCTGATCGCCTGATCGCCGAAAAATATAAAATTCAAGGTGAACTCTTGGTTTAGAGTTTGCCTCCACTCCTCAGTTGTTGCCGTGGTGAGATCCAATTCCATATTTTGTCACTGATCTTGGAGCAGGGCTCTTGTTTTTGCATGTACGCATTTATTTAAATACGGTCCACAGCTGATCAGTGCAGGTATTTGTTCTAGTCGCGTGGTGGAGTGCGGGTGGTCTCGCAATAAGCAGCAGCTCAGTTTAATTTCAATGTTTTTTATCATGTGAATTTGATTTTATTTAGTGTTTTTAATGTTTTATTTTTTTTATTTTTATGATATTTTAAATAGGTTTGCAAAAAAACTTGTAATTTTTTTTTTATTAACAATGATTGTTTTTTGTTGGTTCGATTTCAAGGAAGATGTTAGTTGCTTAACTAAGGCAAGCCAATCATTTTTTTCACTCACTCTGAAGACTATTTGATATGTGAGTACATTTAACATTTTTTATTTTATATTGGTAATTTAAATATTTCATTGGTTACAAACACTAATTACATGTTATCTCCCTCAAAAAATGACCCTATCCGTGTTACAAAGAAGAAGAAAATATTAATTCAACTTATTTATAATCGCACAATAATAAAATGTTTTTAGAAATAATATAAAAATAAGTATTTTGAACTTTTTTAAAAATTGCACCATAATGAAAACAATCACTGAAAAACAATTTTAAACAGATCCAAACACGATTTGTTTTTCGGTATTTTTCTTCAACAACACCGATGAGTTCAAGGACGGTCGACTTTATTATTTTCATATTTAGAGAATAAACAAAAATTCTCAGCTGCCGATCAGCTGAGGCAAGGCGCAAAGGGAGCAGGAGAACCTCGAGGGATCGCCTGATCACAGAAAAAATAAAATTCATGGTGAACTCTTGGTTTAGAGTTTGCCTCCACTCCTCAGTTGTTGCCGTGGTGAGATCCAATTCCATATTTTGTCACTGATCTTGGAGCAGAGGAGCGGTGGGGCTCTTGTTTTTGCATGTACATTTATTTAAATACGGTCCACAGCTGATCAGTGCAGGTATTTGTTCTAGGCGCGTGGTGGAGTGCGGGTGGTCTCGCAATAAGCAGCAGCTCAGAGTAATTTCATTTTTTTTTTTATCATGTGAATTTGATTCTATTTAGTGTTTTTAATGTTCTATATATTTTTTATGTTTATGATATTTTGAATAAGTTTGCAAAAAAATTGTAATTTTTTTTTTATTAACAATGATTGTTTTTCGTCGGTTCGATTTCTCAGAAATTTTATGTTTGTTTTAAAAATTGAATTCGTATTTTTTGCTAAGTTTACATAAATTAGCGTATGAATAAATAAGTGAGTGTGATAAAAACATATTAAAGTATTAAATCCGTCGCGATTTAGTGCCGTTAATGTGTGAAATATTTTTTTTTCGGGATGAACACCAGGAACTTTAATGAAAGGAAGATGCAAGAAAAGTTTTTTTACATTATCGAAAAAGAGAACGGGGTTTTTTTTTTTACTGTGAGGAATCATCGATGAAAAAGTCCAATTAAGGTACCTGGGTCGAATATGGCCACCTTAACGTTTCGTATAGTTTTTTACATATATTTTATGGTATTAGGCTAAGCAACAGTACTTATTAGTAAAGTGCATCTATTTAGTGTTCAAACTACGAGGAAGATAAATAGCAAAAGTATTTACAATTGGAGTTAATTTTCTTTTTTTAAAAACAGGCAAAATGGCCATATTTCCGCCAGTGTATGTAAATATGGCCATATCTTTAGTTTATACTAATTTTTTTTTAAATTCACTTTAATTATTAAATACATAAATAGTTTAAAAAAACTACACGGAAATATCAAATATTATTGTCAAGTATTAAGTTAATAATATTACATTAAGGTAATAATATTAAATAGAGAAATACAAGCTAAAATCTTACGTTCGATTTTTATGATCGCGACGCGTCGTTCCTTTGTTTTGGCATTTGTCCCGCTGTCGCAGGTGCGGTGGCAACGGTAAGCGCGTAGTTTTAGTGCCTACCGTCTCGCCGAACATTTTGCGACTTGTTCAGTTTGTTACGTCCTTTGAGATTAGAGATATATGCATGTGGCCATATTTCGCGGCTGGCCATATTCGACCCAGGTACCTTAGTTGCTGAATTCAGTTCCTATAGTAGGTAAGCTAAATCTTCATTTTTAAAGGATAAAAAATTTAAAATGATTTTACACTATGACAATTTTTTTATGTTTATACTAGCTGACCCGTGCCCACTTCGCAGGGCGTCAAACATTTTTACTTGTGATGAAATTATCTTCTGTGGTTCTTAGTACTGAGTATTTATGATTTATTTTATGTTTATTTTATTTCTTGTTAGCTGCTAGTATGTATTGGGCGAGTATGTTAATTGTTTAAGACTTCTCTGTATACTATGTTTTATGTTGTGCTATTGTATGGTAGTAAATTGTATTGGTTTTCTGGAGTTCCAACTCGAGATAAGCCAACTTATAACTGCCCATGGGAAAAACACTCCTTTTTCAAGTCAATGCCCACCAGAGAGAATATTTGACCCTGGGACTTATTTATCGTGAGGGCAAATGAAACTTTGACTGGAAACTGCAGCCTTTTGAACGATATTGGCGCCAAAGGAAAATTTGTTTGTTTGTTTGGCGCCGATTAAAACTTAGTTACTTACATTAGTTTAGGTGCTCAATTATTCAGACTAAAAGGGTTTATTTTATTTTTCATTTTTCAGTTCCTTTTTTGTCGGTTTAATTTTTGGTTAAAAAGCTTTTATATACCTTTAAAAATGTTGAAATTAGAGGACGAACGAAATCTATCGAAATTACCTTGTTATTCTTCACTGAGAATTTTACAATCTTGAAATCCTCGTGTATCAAATCAAAACTAATCGAGTATAGCTAAAAACCAATGACTGATCAATGTAATTGTTTGCAAAATTTCGCGTTCACCAAATCTTGCCTCAAAATCCACTATATTTTATGAAAATCAATTTTAAATTATGGGTCCACATACTCTAAAACTACTCTTTTGAATTGAAATTCCGTGTAAAACTTCTGTCGTAAAATCATCTCAGTAAACTTTGACATACATTTTTTGCATGGAAAGTGTTACTTTGACTTAAATTTTGTGCACAGTTGTTTTAATTCACTCTGTGATTTTGGCGGGAAAAGAAAAGTGTTGTTTTTACTATTTTCCAAGCAATTTTTATGTTTTTTCTCTCCATAAGAACCTTCCTTGTGCCTTAAGGAAAATATGAAAAAAAAAAAATTAGCTGAATTGGTCGAGCCGTTCTCGAGTTTTGCGCTTAGCACCGCATTTGGCGATTCATTTTTATTTAGAAGATAGATTTTCACTAACGTGACTTTCCTTTACTTTAATTTCAGGAACTCAACGGTGACTTTAACCCGAATTGGGTGAGTTGCTGGCCTGTGAGTAAATTTTATTTATTTTTTTAAATTAAATACATACTTTCATTGGGCTCGGAAGACTCCTACCAGAGATAACGAATATATAGATGTGCAAACCAATAGAAATTTTTCGCATCATGAAATTAAAGTTTCTCAGGCAAAAGGCTTTCGTTTAGAATTCTCTTTTTATGGGCCATTCTCTTCAGTACGATTAAATGGCATGGTCTGGTGCTGCGGGAAAGAAAAGGGCAAAGAGTAGGGCCGCGACTCTCTAAATCCGTTTGCGTTGCGCCGAGCGGAACTCGAAAGGACAACAGCTCAAAGAGTCTGTGAGCATGTTCTAGAAGAGAAACTGACGATCTCTTCGCTTATAGCTGAGCCATGTGCTATTGGAAGTAGATTGGAGGTTTTTAAAGTGAAAGCTCTTGACGAAAATTTTGTATGAGATTGCACATCTATATATTCGTTATCTCTGCTCCTACTAAGCGATTGGGTCTTCCGTGTGTTTTCGTCTGTGGGGCCCGGAAGACCCCTACTAAGCGATAGGGTCTTCCGTTTTTTTTTTGTTTCTTAATTAAATTATTAATTTCTTTAAAATTTCAGGATATGTGAGTATATTTAACTTTTTTTATTTTATATTTGTAAATTGAAATATGTATTTAATTGGTTCCGAGAGACTCCTACCAAGCGATTGGGTCTCTCGTCCTCTTAAGCCTCATCGGATCCAGGAGACCCCTACCCAGCGATTGGGTCTTCCTGTTGGAACCTTCGTTGGGTTCGGAAGACCTCTACTAAGCGATTGGGTTGTCCGTTCTCTTTCTAAAATAAAAGTTATTAATTTCTTTTAAACTTCAGGATGTGTTCGGTGAGTGCGCGAAATCGACAGTTCGGTTCGGTTTGGTTCGGGCGGCGGGTAGGAGGGCAGGTGGGAGGGTTTTCGGTTACGAAAAGTTTTTTTTACTTTTACCGAATAAGTGAACTGCGTTAGTTTTAATCAGAGATTGAAATTAAGAAATGATGAGTATTGTCTGTTAACATTAAATTTGAAAATGTGCTGATTTTTTTTTTCTGTGAGGAATCATCGACGAAAAACTCCAATTATAGTTGCTGAATTCAGTTCCTGTAGTAGGTAAGCTAAATCTTTATTTTTAAGAGATACTTTAAAAATTTAAAATTATTTTACAATATGAACAATTTTTTATGTTTATCTTTTCACTAACGTGACTTTCCTTTACTCTTATTTCAGGAACTCAACAGTGACTTTAACCCGAATTGGGTGAGTTGCGTATACCTGTGAGTACATTTTATTTATTTTTATAAATTAAATATATATTTTCATTGGGTTCGGAAGACTCCTACTAAGCGATTGGGTCTTCCGTCTTTTTTCTCCGTGGGGTCCGGAAGACCCCTGCTAAGCGATTGGGTCTTCCGTTTCTTTTTTTAAAAGGAAATTTATTAATTTCTTTTAAATTTCGGGATACGTGTTCGGTGGGTGGGTGGAGATCGGTAGTTCGGTTCGGGGGGCAGGCGGGAGGGTTTTCGGTTTCGAAAAGTTTTCTTACATCTACCGAAAAAGAAGATCGCGTTATCTTTAGCGAGTAATTGAAATCAGTAAATTATGACTTTCGTGAGTTAAAATTACATTTTAAAAGTGTTAAATATAAGCGAGTGAGTTATTTACATAGTGAAAATGCGAAATAGTGAATGCTGTGCCATTTAAAATTAAGTGAACCCCAAAGTAAGTAATGAGAAGTTGAGAACATGCAAAGACAAACATTTTACGTAAAGAAAACTGAAGCATGAAGCAACTGTTTGCGGCGGCCTGTTGCGAAATATGTATGTTGCTGTGCGCTGGCCACTACAAGAAAAGCTCTTTCGTTTCACATTCGACTTTTGCCCATAAGCGTTGTTCATCTGGGTATTTATTATCTGTGGTTTAGGTTAACCTTGCTTTCGCCAATCCTGAAAGAAAGTGAAATTCTGCACAAGATCTAACGTCTCCGAGGTTTTATGGTGGCTTAAATTGAATGGGCAGTGTTTCGAAATCGACGTGCTCAGCAAAATAAAAATTGCTTGATATAGATACATTATTGCTTTAACATAATTCAGATTCATCACTTTCTTTTACGATGCTTTCTGATAGCTTTAAACAAAGCAGTGGTTGACAATTTAAAAAGAATTCTTCGAAAATACAAATTTTGGGAATAAATAATACTTAGTTGAAATAATGGCAAATTTTCAAAAAATCCCTCACCCTTTTATGAATTATATGCAACTTAGAACTGAACGTAATCAATAGAAATGAGTCTCTTTTAAATTTTAAATGTTTTTTTTTTTAATTTGGCGTAGACGATAATTTAAGTTCTCAATGTACAAAGTTTCAAAATAGTACTTCTTTATACTTTTCTTCAATAGACTCCCAAAAAAGATAATTTTTTTACTGTCTTGGGGTTACTTACTGAAAAAATCCTTCTCATCGATTCTAAAGGCGGCAGTACATGACATGTAAAAAGCCACATGCGCATGTGGCTCTGACGTCACGAATATGTGTAGCATGCTGGTTACATGTTTCGCATGTAGCCTAGTGGTTACATGCGGTAAAAAGTTGATAGTACACGACATGTGTGTTTTGTCCCAAAATCCACATGTGCACATGTGCTACATGTGCTACATGGCTACATGTGCTACATGGCTACATGTCTGTCGCTAGTACACGGCATGCTGCACATGTGCACATTTCACATGTGCGCATGGGCGATTCCACATGTTCATGTGGCTTTCTAGTGCACGACATGCGACTGGCTACATGCGGCATGTAACCATTCATATTGTAGAGAGCAAAGATTACGGATTAATCTCGGGTTGTTTTGTCGCTGTATAGAAAAGTAATTCAATAAAATGTCGAAAAGAAAGTGGGATGCTATTGCTGTTTTGGCAGCGCATATTTTGGAGAAGGAAGGCGATGACGACCATAATTATAATTACTTGGCAATTGCACGGTAACATATTCTACTAATTAAAATAATGGCCGTGCAATTGCCAAGTAATTATAATTATTATAGAAATAAAGATGTGTAATATTGATACGGTCACTATAAATGTTGATAGGTAATTGATTAGATAACAATTTATAACAAAGTTGTTGAATAGGTGCTACCATAGACACTAACTAATATAACTGACTTGGTTTTACATAAGATCTCACAACTTTTTACGGCAGAAGAACTGCGTTGCAAGACTTGGCATTTTTTTACATTTTGTGTTTTTGATCCTTATTTCGAAAAGCAATAAAAGCAATTTTCGCCTGCTCGTTAATTACTAGGGTTTTTTCGGGTTAGGCAGGCAGCTATATTTTCAAAAACAATTCCAAATAAGCGAATCCTTATTTCGAAAAGTAATAAAAGCAATTTTCGCTGCTCGTTAATTAAAAGGTTTTTTTCGGGTTAGGCGGGCAGCTATATTTTCAAAAACAATTCGAAATAAGCAAATCCTTATTTCGAAAAGCAATGTTCGATGGCTACATGCGGTCCAAACATGTAAAGTTCTAATTTCGCGCAGGTACATGTGGTACATGTGGTACATGCGAATGTACAAATGTAGCACATGTCACAACTCACATGTGGCGAGGTAGTACACGGTATGTAAAAAAGGCACATGTTCACATGTAGCATGGATGCTACATGCGGTACATGCCGCATGTGATTTTCACAAAAGGTGCTAGTACACGGCATGTAGCCAATGTAACCACGTGCTGACGTCAAAATAGCGTCAGAGCCACATGCGCATGTGGCTTTTAACATGTCGTGTACTACCGCATTAAGGTATATACTTCAAACGTCCGATGCATAAAATATTTCCTTTTAACACCTTTATGAAAACAATAGCTTTATTTAGCCCATTTAATTCTTTTCCTATCCGATACCGAATAAGTATGATTTATGATATGCAAAAATAAATATTTCGAAAACGACGTTAGTTTTCCACTTCTAAGTTTACGCCGATTCAAAAACTCTCCGTTCGACGCTTACTAGGATAAGACTCATTATTTGTTTAGGCGATCAATTGAATTTCCTCTCCTTTAAATCGATCCCTTATTTATCGCCCTCCCTTCGGATGGAACATATTTAATTACTGCAATCGACAGAAAAGTTTAGCAATTGCCGTAAGTTAAAGTAAGCAGACGATTGCAGAAACTTGAATTATTGAATGCAAACATAAATTTCTAATTCATAAATCACACTATCGTAATTTAAATATAAATTTATTCACTTCTCAAAATGTTGCGAAAAACAACAAAAACGTATCATACAATCCCACAGCAAAGACTTTATAACTATAACTGTATTGTAGTTATAAAGTCTTTGCATGTACACAAGCAGGAAGTGGATTTTGTTGTTTTTGTCCTTCAATGCCTGCTTTGTTTGGAAAATTTCTGATAGGCACGAAAACTTCGGCTTTCTTTAAAAATTGCTGGGGTAGAAAGGATTGTCTAAAGGTTAAAGGGAGCTTGCATTTACAATTCTTAAAGGTCCTCCAGTAAATTTACTGCTCTAAATTGCAGAACAGGAAAGAATGGAGAAGTTCCAAGGCGGCGTTTTAAACGCAAGTGGCATTAATTAAATTAATTTTCTTAGGACCTTAGCTGATTAATTTTATTTATACATACAATTAACATTAGAATGTATAAAAATATCCTTTTCACAAATATATTTTTTATTTTTTTATTTATTTATTCACTGATACAAATCTACAATCAAAAGACAGAAGTCTTAACGTGATTGGTAAAATAATCAATGTACATGCAGCAAATATTAAACTTTCACCATAACAGCTTTTGAGAAAAACATGTAACCTAAAGTATGATACTTACATATATACCTATTATTGAGTACTTCAATAATTTATTCCTCTTTTTTGTTTCATTTTATTTTTTGTTTAAATAGAATAATTTCGAATGGATGCGAAAATTCATTCATAAATTAAAATAATTACGGCTTCCAGCAATGTTTTGCATACCTTGTATGTTAAGTCTTTTAAATTGCTCTCGCGAAAAGCGATTTGCATTTGATTGAGGCCTTGGGCTTCTGGTCATTAGCCTTGAAAAAATGTATTGCCTTTCATTAAAAATGAATTTGAGAAATTTTCTTTAATATTTTCTTTGTTCTAACATTTATAAAATCTGCAGTGTTTGTACAATCGTCGGCAGTCCGCTTAACGACATCTTGTCAACTGCTGGTTGAAACAAATTAAATTAAAGGCAGCGTGCTTCGGCTTTAAGTACTTACAATCTGTGAGAATGCAAATTCGGGAAGCCCATTTTCGTGATCTTTATTCACAAAATATATTTCCTTCGTTAAGCAGCAGAGTGAGATAACTCAGATAAGAGTCGGCTTAAACGAAAGTGAGTGTAATTAGGAACGTGATCCTGGTTATGTTTTCTCGATGTACCTATACTGGCTTTGACTTAAAGAAATTATTAAAGAAACGCTTTAAGGAAATTCTTGTTTCTATGTGTTTCGGGGTTTTTAAATACCTAAGAAATTTGATTTATTTGACTTTATTACGACAAGTTCAAAGAGAAAAAAAGGATAGCTTAGCGATTTTCCGGTATAACATTATATACAGTAGTAATGTAAGGATAATTTATCAAATAAATTGCAAATGTTTACACTTATTGCGGTATTAGGTGGTATTAGGTTAGATATTAATACTTACTATTTACATACTGTCAAAAAAATCTCAATTGATCTCGGTTGTAAAACCGATCTTATAGTATGAATTGTGAGCAGCACAGTCTTCTGTATATCTTCACAATTGGCAGCAATTGGATTGCAACCATTAGAGTCTATAAAATTAAATATCATAAAATGACTTCAAGTATACATAGTATTATTAGGTACTTGTGGAAATTACATGCTCACAAATTTTTTAACTGAGTGAGACTAGCCTGAGTGTTACACGTTCCAAGCAAATAAATAAAGTTTCAATTTTCAACGAACGTTTAGATAAATATTTTAATTTTTGTGGTTTCTAGTATAGGTACATATGTACATATATACAATGCTTTACAAACTGCCCAGATTGCTGCAAAATGGGTTAATTTGTTACTTTAACGATAACATTTTCTGAACCAGAGACCAAGGAAGCTCGAGAGTTTACAACGGATATTTAATTAGATTTAGAGCTATAAAAATTTGTCATAAAGGAGACTTATTAAAAGAGATATTTAGCTAATTTCCACCCTCTTCCTTTATGATGCTGCAGACGACTTATATGTAGCTCATAAAGGGTGCACACAATTAAGTTCAGAAATTTAATAATACCTATTTCCCTAATGAACGCCTGGCAGCCATTTCTGTTGCTTGGGTGAATGTAATGAAACATTGAATTCTTGGAATTGCAGATCGTATCATGGCAATTAATGTGAAATGAGAAAGGAGTTCAGCATGGAAACAGAATTGCTTAGAAAATAAAAATAAGTTAGCATAGCATATGCAGGTATTCATAGGATTTGAACGATTTTTCAAGTAAAATAAACAATTGCGAAAATGTTTAAGTGTTTCTTTGTATGAAGGATACAATTTTTTGCGGAGTTAAGTCTAATGGTTTATAAACAAAATTTATTTGTAGGATAACTTAAATCCAAAATCAATGAAGAAATTTTCGTTAAAGCTTATTGTTACATTATTGAAAAGGTAAAAGTTTTGAAAGGTCATGGCAGTCATGGTTAAGAAGAGGTACGTATCTCTGACGACGGAAGGTAAAATTTTTTCGTTATAAGCTTTATCAACATTTTTAATATATAGCTACGCATGGTTAAAGCCAATTTTGCTGACGGCAGAATTAATAAATTTTCAATAATTTTTTAAATGTAGAATAGTAGTTCCATGTAGGACAGTTGAGGAATTAATTACTGAAACTTTTCGGTTTGTTGATGCTCCTGGAAACATCGCTGCATAATAAAGAAAGGGTCTGGCTTTTTCAATTTATGGTACATTTTTTCCAAAAATCGTTTTTAATAGCTTCTGGCGTATTCTTTACCTCCTATGTGCATACCTTTTTCTCTCCCACGCTACCATGCAGTACCATTACGCCTCTGCATTGATTGAGTTTTTGTTGTTGGACGGATTAAATCAATTCAAATTGCTTTTCCCACATCTTTGAATTTTTAGCGTATTCGGAAGCTATATCTATGGAATGTAGGTTGGTTAACTATCCCTGAAATGTTTGTTGTAAGGGTCTGCGTACGCGTGGGCGGTGCAGGCATCTTATTACTTGCGGAAGTTGGAGTCACAGTTCAAGAGGAAATCTATATTCCTTCCTAAGGTGTTGGTTCCAATTAAAGTGTTATCATATTTAAGGTCTAAATAGATTTTAAAGTATCACATTTAAACTTTCAGAAAGACACATTTGCAGCAGGTGATGGTCTATCTTTTGTTCGAACGAACAAAATCAATCAGTGTCCAAAAGAGGTGAAGGGCTTGTAACCGGTTACTAAACCTCCTTAAATCATATTAAACCAACCATGTGTATTCCAATTATGTAGAACAGGATTTTCTGTTTTAGTTTAATTGGCTTTTCTATAGTCCCCAGGGCCATACTCTGGGTCTTGTCCCGCAGTCCCACAGAATTAGAGTCCTGACAAATTGTGAAACAGTGATTTCGCCAGAGCCATGGGCAAGGGAAAGTATAATTTCTTGTTCATAAAACCATCCAGCACGCTTTGGGAGCTCTGGGAGAAATGTGCGTGAATATTGCTATATCATGGGTTTCATAAGGACTAGAGCTGTGAAAATCGGGTGGACCATTTATTTCCGGGACTACCTTTTATGTGACCTAATTTCGGTCTGAAAAAGGTAATTTTCACAAGCAAATGCACGAAATTTCAGTATCCACCCCATGCTGAAATTAACCAGATAACGATGAAAGGCGCACCCATTTGCACGGTTTTCTCGATATGAACTTCAAATTATAGCCTTAATTGATCTCTCGTTTAGATAACCGCTGAATAACTTTTATGTTACTGACCCTTTTAATTTGGCTCTGTAGCATAAATTAGGCACATTCCTCCATTCGTATTTTACAAGAAAAAGGTCCTCCTTGAATTTATTGGAAGCAATTTACAATTTTAAAATAACTATTTAGGGATTTGGTTGTTCATAAAAATGACGTCATTAACTTTTGATATGAAATTTGGTCATGTATTAAAACTTTATTAGGTATAGAATCAGTATACTTTCACTCCATCAAAGCTCGTTGCGTTTTTTGTACCCTTTTGAAACTTTCAATTACGGAGTGATGGCGACGTTAATTCGTATTTTATGTGACGCAAAGAGATCGATTAATCAAATTGTTGACATTGAATGTGGGATTCTATATGAGGTGGCTGCTGTATATGCTATAAATTTTGTAATTTGAAAGGTGTGCTAGTAGTTGAATAAAGTTTTGGATCTATTTTGATTTTAATCTATTTAATGAATTAAATTAATTGCTCTTAATCTCAGCTGTTGGCATGCTAGTCGCCAGCTTTTAGGATTATTACATGAATGCCTACGTTCATCTGTATTAAGCTCTTTACATTTTTTAATTGAACAAGATTTAAATGTACGATGTGAGCACACAAATATTATAATTTAAGTTTTTTATTTGGCTGGCGAATATTTAGATTGCATATCAATAAACCGTTCCCCTTTAACTCGGAGTTATCGAAGCTTATTTTCACTGAAATATTTAATTTTATTTGCTTGAGTGTCAGTTGTCAGTACATTAATTTGAAATGAACTGTGACTTCCACAATTTCCAATCTCATTTCATATTGCTTTGAAACGAAACTAAAATGTGATTCGAATTTGTGTTATAAATTATATATAAATCTCATAATTTATTTACATAAAGTCCTCTATAGAATGAACATTTGTGATACATTTTAATTACCTTAATAATATATATATGTACATATATATTATATATATTAGTTTCATAATATATATACAATATACATATGTATATTAGTATGAATTGGAATGCCAATTTCTTTCTATCGCTAAAGCTACAAAAATAATGATTTTAAAAGTGAAGTGCCTACAAATTATCATATCTATTTAGAGGAGGAAAATTGGGAATTTTGATTCAGAAATTTATTTAAAACGAAAACAGTTCTAACCCTTTTATAAGTAGGTACCTATGACAAATGGATTTTGCACATAACTAATTCATCCATTTATTCATTATCTTTGCTTTGTAAATACTCTTCAAAGTCTATTTAAAAACAGCGCTTTAATTTAGAAAGACATTAATTGAAAGTGCTTTTTGGAGCTCAAATGTTTTTTCTTGTAAACTACCGGACGCATTTGTGAAGAAAATTCAAAGCAATTTTCCCAATTTCCCAATTTATCAAAAAAAAAAAAAAACCAAAGTCCGTCTCCTAGGCATGGTTTTGTCATGAATTTTAAAGCAAATTTTCGACTTTTCCCAAAAGACGAAAAACACCAACCGAATTTCCGGAAGGCAAAGAATCCCTTGAGCCAGTCCGTGCTTTATATTAATTATTGCTCTAGTAAAACCCTTCGCGTTAAGTGGTGTGGTGTGCTGTCGTTCCTTAAATTAAGGGAAACTTTTTGGCAATAAAGGAAACTTTAATGAACTTTGATGGATGCTCGTGTTGAATACCCCGACTTGTGTTTTGAAACTTGTTAAGCAGTCTAAAGTAAGTTGTCCACAAGCTGTCTGGAGTAATTTAAATGCAAATAGCGCTAGGCGGGTTGGCAACTACATCTAATAATCTTTATCGTTTTTTTTTTAATATCAGATTAACGGAGTATTTATACAAAGGAACGCAGCATTTCGTCTATTTAATTATGTAAAAATGACAATAGGTATACATAGGCGTAAAATTATAAATTTATTTAAAAAAAAGAATATATTTCTAAGTCAAAGAGTGAATGGATCAGTATCATGTGAAAAATTGTCATACATACTAATAGTCCAGTCAAATAAGACTTTGAAGGTTACAATAATTCCCATAGAGCTAAAAATTGGTATGAATGTTCAGAATACTATTATAAATGAATTGTGAAAAGTCCCCATCAATCCCCCTTGTGCTAAAAAAGTTATTCAAGGTCAAAGGTCAACATTTTCGGTTTTTCGGATTTTTCTCGGAAACGGTAATTTTTATTAAAAATATAGCCCAGACAAAAATTGTAGATCATAAAATTGTCTACAAAAATAGTCCTTATACTTTTTTTCCTAAGAATCACCATTCCTAAGATATCGCCGATCTAAAAGTTGAAGGCGTTTCAATTGGATTTCATAGCGGATAGTGGGTTTTGTTGTTGTAATAATTATTATAACACGAATAACTTCGGAACGCGCCGTCGGATTTGAGTGCAGTTTTTATCTTGAGAAAGTTCCTTCCCTGTCGTGGGACCTTTCTCAAGATAAAAACCGCACTCAAATCCGACGGCGCGTTCCGAAGTTATTCGTGTTATAATAATTATTACAACAACAAAACCCACTATCCGCTATGAAATCCAATTGAAACGCCTTCAACTTTTAGATCGGCGATATCTTAGGAATGGTGATTCTTAGGAAAAAAAGTATAAGGACTATTTTTGTAGACAATTTTATGATCTACAATTTTTGTCTGGGCTATATTTTTAATAAAAATTACCGTTTCCGAGAAAAATCCGAAAAACCGAAAATATTGACCTTTGACCTTGAATAACTTTTTTAGCACAAGGGGGATTGATGGGGACTTTTCACAATTCATTTATAATAGTATTCTGAACATTCATACCAATTTTTAGCTCTATGGGAATTATTGTAACCTTACTTCTATTTTAAGGACTGATTTGACTGGACTATAAGCTGATAAATTTTATTCTTTGGTTTTTAATTTTTGTATAACTAACCAGATATACACCTGTGTTCAAGCAAGCATTCAATATTACTCCAATAAAACTCTAGTTATTATGAGGAACCGTTTTCTTGCTTTAGAATAAAACCTTTAAATATAATATCTTTTTTTTTTACTAATTTTATTCCTAAAAATAATGTTGAATTAAGACTAATATTAAGGCATTGATATTGGTAGTGTATCTTGAACTATAGGTATTCTATTGTGATACTTACTGTTTTACTTATTAAAAAAAAAATATAATTTAAATTGTTAAAGCAATTCCAATTATAAAAATAATATTTGTCACTCGTTATGGATGACATCAAAGCACAGGTGTCTCAATGCAGATAAATTGCCATAGTATGTATGATGATTAGCCATTAAAGAACTCGACATAAAATTAAATAGCAATGCTTGAATGAGCTGTTGTTGAGTAATCAACTGTGCAAAAAAAGAAAAGAATCGGCTGAGCAACCCGTTCGTCTCAGCAACCCGGCTCCTTTGGAAAATGTGTCAATTAATTAATTGTGTTTTGTTCCTGAATTCATTCTTCATTCTTCGCTTGTAACTAACTCTAAGCTGTTGTATTTTTCTCGTATTAAAGTTTATTCGACTACTAGTCTAACTTTGTGTTGCTTCTCTCACCTGACCGGAATTTTGAGTATTCACGCTACATTTATTGGTCCTTCGAGGCCGGATAGGTGAGAGAAAATTAAGTGCAGTTTTCTTTGGTTTTTCGCTTGAGGATCTCATTCCGTCGCATTGCGGAACACCCTGGACGTTGTGTTGCGACGGAGATCATCTGACTTTTTTCGTGTGTGAGCAAGTGAAATTGCTAAAAAATGTCTGTGCCAGCACCGACCCCTCCTGTCAACCAAAAGCTCGAGCAACGGCTTAGGCTGCAGGAGATTCGCTCCACTGCGATAAAAAACATCGCTGCTGAAGGTAAGGCTGGTTTATTCGCCTCTCTTAACCGCTCGGCACTCGCCTTCAAGATGGGGGAGCTAGACACGACATGGAACTCGTTTGACGTTCTTCACCTTTCGTTATTTGATGGAAAATTCGATGGACTTCTATACACTGCCTACGTGAAAGAGGACATGTACATCTTGGCGTTCAATCATTATAATGAAGCCAAGGTCGCTCTGTTGGAACGCAAGGAGGAACTTGAAGGTACACGAGACATACCTACAGGTGCCACAATGCTCGAGACTTCATTCGCTCAACTGGGAGCTTCGCTGATGCAGAAGCTTCCAGAAGTTCCGCTACCCACATTTAGTGGCGACTACTTGGAGTGGACACATTTTCATGAAATGTTCACGTCGCTTATTGGGACAAACGAGGCTGTTACCCCCGTCGTAAAAATGCACTACTTAAGAACATCACTGAAGGGGGAAGCCGCTGATGTTGTCGCTAATCTGCCGATTACCGGAGAGGCATTCGCTACCGCGTGGGACCTTCTTGTCACCCGCTACGACAATCCACGCCGCCTGTTATTCGCTCATCTGGATAAGCTCCTGGCTCGAGAGAAAATCGCTCCACGCTCTGCCAAAGCACTTGACGACTTGCTCCGCTCAAATAAGAAGGCCTTGGACGCTATCCAGGCTCTCAATGTTCCCACCGCTTCCTGGGACCCATTGCTAGTTCACCTGACAGTCAGCCGTCTAGATGATCGACTGAGGGAGAGCTGGGAAAACAGGCTGGGATCATCCAACTCCATGCCGTCGTACGCAGAGCTTCAGACCTTTCTGACTGGTCGAGCTAGGGCCATGGAGACAATTGAACTCACCACTGCTGCACCATCTGAACGTAGACAAATCCCAGCTAAGCCAACTTATGCTTTACGATCTTCCGCTATAAGGTCAACCTCTTCAAGGTTATCCGCTTCCGTGAACCTCTCGTCAGTCGCTGATGCAACAGATGCTCCGAGACGTTGTGCCATTTGTTCCGAGAAGCATTTCGTGCTGTTTTGTCCTACTTATCGGGCAAAATCTATTGAAGAGCGTATCGAGGCAGTGAGACATTACCGCCTTTGCTTCAATTGTTTGGGAAGACATCGCATCGCTGACTGCAGAACCAAGAACACTTGTCAGAAGTGTGGTGAGCACCACCACACTTCGATTCACGCTGACCGGCCTTTTCGTGATTCCCAGTTACGTGAGACTCCTCTCAGGCGAGCCACTTCCATCGGCTCAATGTCTTCTGCCGCTACACAAACCGCTGCTGACGCTCCAGACAAACAACCTCAGCACTGACTCGTTACGTCATCTCCCGCTACGAGTCCTACCTCTACTACGGCTGGTTTCACCTACAAGAGACATACATGCTCCACCTCTGCACCTGGTGGTTTTTCGCTCAAGAGAGTTACATTCGCTGATGATCTACCTGCAGGCTCTACTCGTCCTGTCGCTACTACCACTGCTATTGCTGCATCTTATGGCATAACAGGTAACCCCTCTAAACCGACTGTCTTACTCGCTACTTGCAAGGTTTCAGTATCCGCTCCAAACTGTCATTCGCTAACCGCTCGAGTCCTTGTTGACCAAGGCGCTGAAGTTTCATTCATCACTGAGAAGCTCGCCAATAAGCTGGGCGTCTTGAGACAGCCTACCGCCGTCTCTCTTCGTGGCATAGGCAACACATCCGCTGGCTACACTCGTGGAACTTGTTCTCTGGAGCTCCAATCCTTATACTCCGATGAGAAAATTCAGCTTCAAGCATATATTCTTCCAGTTCTTACTGCTCACCTACCGTCATTCACTATGGAAGATCCACACTGGCCTCATCTAGATGGGTTGCAATTCGCTGATCCAGGCTTTCTGATACCTGGACCCGTGGACATGGTGCTTGGGGCTGCTCCAACCGGTCTGATTATCCGGCCTGGAGTGATCAAAGGATCGAGTAACACCCCAGTCGCTCAGGCCACCATGTTTGGGTGGATTATTTTTGGAACAGCCGACTTGTTGAGTTCAACCGCTGTCGGGTACGGTCACCATGTCTCCGCTGATCAGGATCTCCATGACCTCCTCTCACAGTTTTGGTCGCAAGAAGAGACGCCTACCTTGGCAGCTCCACCCCTCAGCCCTGCTGATGAAGAGTGTGAACAGTACTTCATCAACACGCACTCCAGGGAAGCCTCAGGTCGCTACATAGTAAGGCTTCCGCTCAATTTTCCTGCCACACAACTGGGTAATTCGCTCTCGACCGCTCGTCGCTGCCTTCAAAGCACTCTCCGACGTTTAGCCTCTAATCCCTCCTTCAGTACACTCTACAACAACTTTATGAGTGAGTATGAACAGCTTGACCACATGAGGGTAGCACCTTCTATAGGTTCAGAATCTCTACCTGCATACTATTTACCTCATCATGGCGTGCTGAAGGAGCAGAGCATCACTACGAAGCTGAGGGTCGTTTTCAATGGCTCCAGTAACACCTCTTCTGGGGTTTCGCTCAACGACATCCTCCATCCTGGACCCAAGATCCAGATTGATCTGTCCGATGTACTCCTCTGGGCTCGCCGTCATCGCTTCGTCTTCGCCACGGACATCACTAAGATGTACCGTCAGATCAAGGTCCACCCGCTCGACTGGGATTTACAGCGAATCCTCTGGGTCGACCAACACCAACAGGTCGCCCCATATCAACTCACTACTGTGACCTATGGGACCCGCTGTGCTCCGTTTCTAGCTGTCCGTACCCTCCTCCAACTAGTCAAAGATGAAGGGCATCGCTTCCCACTCGCTGTGGACCCGCTCACCAAGGGTCGTTATGTCGACGACATCTATGGAGGAGCTGATTCTATTCCCGAGGCTACTTTGATTGCTCAACAACTCACAGCTATTTGCTCCTCTGGAGGTTTTCCGCTTGCTAAGTGGGCCAGTAATTCCGCTGAACTTCTCGCTCAGGTATCACCAGCTGCTCTCACAACTGCCGACCCTATCAGCTTCGAGGAATCTACCATCAAGGTGCTTGGTCTGACCTGGCACCCAACACAAGATAAGTTTAAGTTTACTTATTCATCATCTATAGAGAAGACAGTCACCAAACGATCCATTCTCTCCGAAACTGCTCGACTATTTGATCCACTAGGATTCCTCGCTCCGCTAGTGATACGAGCCAAGATGCTGCTTCAAGAATTGTGGCTAGAGAAACTCGGCTGGGATGAGCCTCTTTCACCTGTACTTTCACACAAATGGCAACTCTTCAGGGAAGACTTACTGCACATAGAATCGCTTGAGATACCTCGCTGGCTGCACTTAACCTCCGCGTCTACCGTCGAGATACACGGCTTCTCTGACGCCTCACAACTCGCTATGGCTGCAGTAGTTTTCCTCAAAGTCGTCGCTCCTGATGGCAGCTCTACGACTTCGTTTGTGTGTGCAAAAACGCAAGTTGCTCCACTTAAGCATCTCACTATTCCGAGATTAGAGCTCAACGCTGCAGTAATTCTCTCTAGGCTTACTCGCTACGTCCAGACCACGCTTGAGCTTGGTGACGTTCCCACCGTTCTCTGGACAGACGCCGCTGTCGCTCTTACATGGATCAGAAGTCATCCATCTCGTTGGAAGGAGTACGTCTGCAATCGAGTACAGAAAATTCAAGACCTTCAACCCTCAGCTAAGTGGCGGTTCATTGCTGGGAAGCAAAATCCCGCTGATTGTGCTTCTCGAGGACTCTGTACTCTGAAACTTAAGCAGCATTCACTCTGGTGGCATGGGCCCTCATGGCTGTTACAACCTTGTGAAGAATGGCCAACATTTGATCCTCCCGCTACAACAACCGCTCACCTTGAAGAAAAACCAGGTCTTTTCTTCAATGTCGCTATAGAAACAGATCAGCATCCTCTCTGGGAACTTATTACTCGCTACTCTTCACTGCCACGCCTACTACGAACGTTAGCCATCTGTTTACGCTTCATCGCTCGCTTGCAAAAGGTACCACACTCTTCGCTGACCACACCGCTGACTACCGCTGACCTGGAAACCGCTAGAGTGTTGATCGTCAAGATAACACAAAAATCTTTTTTCGCTGAGGAGTTGAGAACGCTATCAAAAGGCAATCAGCTCGCTAAATCGAGTCATCTAATCAAGCTGACACCATTCCTTGATCATCAAGGTGTACTACGAGTTGGAGGACGCTTGAAACATTCGCTGCTTGATTCTGAGCAGAAGCACCCCGCTATTTTGCCTCGAGAATCGCCTTTAACTTCTCTCTTGATAGCTGACGCTCATCACCGCACTCTACATACGCATATCTAAGACGTTCGTACTGGATTATTGGTGGTCGAGCACCGGTACGATCATTCATTCTTCGCTGCGTCACTTGCACTCGCCACCGAGGGTTGCGAGCTCAACAGTTGATGGGGCAACTGCCCGCTGCAAGAATAACGCCTGCACGTGCTTTTCTTCATACCGGTATAGACTATGCTGGTCCAATTACCTTGAAAACTTGGAAGGGCCGTGGTTCCAAAACGCACAAGGGATGGATTGCAGTGTTTGTGTGCTTCGCTACATCAGCTGTGCATTTGGAAGTCGTTACCGACTATTCTTCGGACGCTTTCATCGCTGCGTATAGAAGATTCGCTAGCCGTCGAGGCATCTGCCATACGCTTTACAGTGATTGTGGTACCAATTTCGCTGGGGCAGATGCGACTCTAAAACGCCTCTTCAAGATGGGATCGAAAGAACTGGGACAACTCGCTACGCTCCTCTCTACTGACGGCACCAACTGGGCCTTCAACCCACCTGGAGCACCCCACTTTGGTGGTAAATGGGAAGCCGCGGTAAAATCGCTGAAGTTCCACCTACAACGAGTCATTGGTGAAACCCTCTTAACCTATGAGGAGATGACTACACTTCTGAACCAAGTCGAAGCAGTTTTGAACTCTCGGCCCATGGCACCGCTTTCTGAAGATCCTGCAGACCTAGCAGCGCTTACGCCAGGTCATTTTCTTATCGGTGAGCCGCTAACCTCTCTTCCTTCACCTTCGCTGAGTGAGATCGCTGAGACGAGACTCTCTAAGTGGCAGCTTATACAACAGAGAACCGAACACTTTTGGAAGAGATGGTCCGCTGAGTGTCTACATCGCTACCAGTCGATATCAAAATGGCATCACCCCTCTAATGAGATTAAAGTCGGCTCCATGGTACTGCTAACTGATGAACGACTACCTCCAACTAAATGGCCTCTCGCTCGAGTACTCGCTCTACATCCTGGCAAGGATGGGCTTACCAGGGTGTCTCCGCTCTTGAAGATTCATTTGTCAACGCTGTTGCCAAAGGGGGGGAGAATGTTGAGTAATCAACTGTGCAAAAAAAGAAAAGAATCGACTGAGCAACCCGTTCGTCTCAGCAACCCGGCTCCTTTGGAAAATGTGTCAATTAATTAATTGTGTTTTGTTCCTGAATTCATTCTTCATTCTTCGCTTGTAACTAACTCTAAGCTGTTGTATTTTTCTCGTATTAAAGTTTATTCGACTACTAGTCTAACTTTGTGTTGCTTCTCTCACCTGACCGGAATTTTGAGTATTCACGCTACAGCTGTTATGCTTCAAATGAATTGCTTGTTATTTTGATTGTTTCATTCGATAATAAGATGAAACGGATGCTTTTCAGTTAGGTACATACATATACATATATTTTTAATACAATTATGTAGATATATCAGGATAAAATTAAATTATATCAGGAAAAAACAATTTAGTATAGTACCTACCTATCTAACTGATGTAAAAAAAAAATGTGCACGCTTTATTAATATGTCATACCATTCTGAGTGCATCAATAAAAAATAATAGCCTTACAACCTAATTTAATAATCCGCAAATATCTAATTGTTTTATTACGATATTTCATGTCTAATTGCCTGCACAAACGCAAATATATGTATGTAGTTGTGTTATCTATCTATATTTATAACACGATTTATATTTTACATTTAATTTGGGTAAGCTCTAACAAGCACTTCATCATAGACGGGGTCGATATTGCCCACTTAATGTTCACGGGAAGGTGTTAGGTAGCCGATTTAATTATTTGCAGAAATAAATTAATTTTTGGTATACCCAATTATAAATACAATTTTGAATTAATTAAAATTTCCTGTTTACATCGAAAAGGGAGTTCGATTTAATTATGGGGATATAATATTGCACATATTTGCTTTTAATCCACAATAATAAATATCAGGGAGAATACATTGCAATTTATAAGTTAATCTCCAATGTTCATTTTCTGCCTGAACGAGCGAAATTACTTTTCCGAGGAATACCCAACTCTGCTAAAATTTAATGAAAACCAGAGCTATATGTGTTTATCTCCTATTCGACAATTTCGTAAATACATCAGGATAAATGCTCATATACTCAACTGGCGAAAAGTCCTTTCTCGCATTATTACCGTCTTCATTGCTAAATTGGCGAATACCATTCGACATGGCTTCAAAAGAATGGTTGACATATCCCACGGGGCCTCTTTTGATCAAGGCTTTAGTCAAAATGGAAAACCGCTGGCCATTTATAAATATTATTATCGCAAAGTAAGCGAAAATGCAATAAATGAGGTAGGATTTGTACAGAGCTCTCACTAGAGACAATATTCTCAGATTGACTGAATGTCTTCGAAGAGACCAGATGTTCTATCTTTATGTGAAGGGCGAAGGCTGACAATCATTCCTCTTTAGCTTATTGACTGCCACATTCTTCGCAACCGTTTGTTCTTTTTCTTCTGTCTTTAATTCCAGAAAAAAAAAGAATTCAATGAAGCCACGTGACTGCCTACTTCCAGCTACGTCAAAATTAATTTAATGAAACTCCACTTCCGCCAACAAAATCAATTTGGATGGAATTTACAAAAAATTGTTTTTATCTCTAGCACTTCTGTGCTGATTCCCTTTAAGGACGGTATTACTAATGAGCGCTATTAGGGGAAATAATTCAATGCTTTCTTAATTCCGTGGAAGGAATTGCGGCAAATTATTATTCCCCATTAAAAGACGACACTTGACCATGCTAATAGCAAGGAAATAAAATA
Organism: Machimus atricapillus; assembly: GCA_933228815.1. Classification (NCBI taxonomy): domain Eukaryota; kingdom Metazoa; phylum Arthropoda; class Insecta; order Diptera; family Asilidae; genus Machimus; species Machimus atricapillus. Next base: position 12,476,160 of record OW121788.1, read on the forward strand.
TTGGCCGGTTGTCTTGGTAACATTCTCTGATGGTTAACTTTCAAGAATTTTCGAAAATAGATTGGAGTTCGGGGTGGAGAAAAATTATTTTCCCTCCAGGGAGAGGGCCATAAGTATCGGCAAATAGCCCCTGAACTCCTTGTCCTGCAGGCCGCGATGGTTTTCACAATTTCGGGTAAATATTAATTAAACCATCATCCTACCCAAAGTTATCGGGAGATCCGTGACACCGTCCGCATTTGAAACATTCTGTAATTAATAGATGGAGCGGAAAAATACCGAAAACGAAACTTTTCGATACGCGGGGGTTGTCTCGTTTAAGATATATGTATATTTTGTGCTTGTGCAGAGTGTCATCATTCCAAGGGTTTATTGAACCCCACTCGGAGCGCATAATCTTGAAGAAATATATTTCGAGGGGGATCGATAGATAATTTGAGTGCTCCTGGAATAGAACAAAACTTAGTGATAAAAGCGGCTTTGTTGTGCTCTAGAAGTGGTTTGCATTCAAAGGTTTTTTCGTAACTAATTAACCTGGCCTTCCTTTTCTATGATAGCAAGAAATCCGCAGTCGTTTTGGATAAGAACGAGAGTCGTGCTTAAATTTAGGAAATTTCTTTACTTTTACCTTTTTTACTTTTCCTTTTTTACTTTTACCTTTTTTATTTTTCCGTTTTTACTTTTTCCTTTTTTACTTTTCTCCACCACTGAGTACGAAAGCTCCGTTGAGCAACTTTCCTGATAATAAATCCCAGTTGCAATTAGTCTAACACTAACTCACCGCACTTGAGTATGAATTATGATTTCAAACGTTTTGCAGAACACTTCCAGTAAAATTCATGAATTCCTGGGGGAGCTCGGAAAATATTTACAGCCATGGATATTTCAGACAGAATTTAAAGGAGAACAACAATTTAACACGTGGTAACAATGATATAGAAAAGTTTTTCTCTAACAGATAAACTTACATCCTTGGCAGTACCTTTATCATGGCTCTGTAATGTAAGCAAATCCAAAAAATTTCTCGTGTGTGAAAGACTTTCACCGGATTGGAAAATTTCTTAACAGGCGCATATTGTTTTTTTTTCTTTTTATTTGAACATTCTGTCTGAAAACTCATACGCTTGGAAAATTCATTTTTAGACCGGTTAAATATTTTTCTGTGCCGAAATTCTAGAAAAGAGTTTATGAAACGATTTAAGTTTTCCACATTAGGAAATTTTATGTAACTATTTTTTCACAATTTTATTTTAAGTTTCACAAATATCAAATACTTAATATTCGTTATTGGTTTTTTTTGGCACGCTACTCTTCAATGTCTTCCCTTTCCCTTCATATAAAGAACCCTGCGGCTGCTTTTTTTTTCTGAAGAAAAATATTTTATTTAAAAACAGATTTAGGACATTTCCGTGAACCTTTTCCATTAGCAAATGAAAAGGTACGTAAAATTTGAAGGAAAAAGTTAGCCCAAAGGGTGCACGTAATTTGAATAGAAAAATGTCTGACCCTTGAATATTGGGTTATTTGACTTTTTTTCATTTTATTTATAGTTATCTTGGTATAAGAACTGATTAATAGGATGACGAAAATTGTGACTTAAAACATTTAAATTTTTTTACCACATTTACTTACATTCCTAGCTTGCTTAGATTGTATTCTACTTTGCTAGAAACTGTGGCGCCTAATGTAATTGAAATTAATGTTACCGATCTGAATTTTCTATATTTATGTTCTAACCAGCCTGATTTGCAGGATTCGTTTCGTTTTGAAATTAAAAATGGAAGAGGTGGGTTTCTTAAAAAGATTTTGGTTTAAACATCGTTTTGTATGACGGAAAGCACTTCAACTTCCCAACAATTTTTTGGATGAAGTTTTTCATTTTTCTACTTTTCTTTAATTAATTTTGTTTTGCTTTGAGCCCACATTGCGACGTATATAACATATATTTGTAGTAGTAACCTTTTCATTTGAAAATATAATATATTGCTTATTGGTAATAGAAAAAAAATATTAGTAATAATAAATAATAAAGAATATAAATCACTTTCAAGAAGCCTACCCATCAATCAAACAGCCCCAAGTGGCCTTCATGGAATGCATTTTGATTGATAAAATGTAAGAAAGTCAATCTCTTTGTGTGCCTCGCGCCCTTAAGAAAATCATTTTATCCCCCTCCAGGGATTTTTTTTCAGGCACATGTCTTACCTGAATTGAAACAGGGCTTGTGAGTTTCTGAGGAATTCGGCCAAATCCATCTATTTTGCCTGTATATTGATGATAACTTTCATAAAAGAAAAGTAATATTTATCTTAAAAAGTTGAAATATGCATAGGTAGGTATCCGTTTATTTTTACTGAATTACATTAATTCTTTATGATAACTTCATGCAAAAATAGCAATATTTCAGAAAATATCCTAAAATCGAATTCATGTTCTACTTTGATTGATATTTAAAAGAGATAAGTATATTTTGATTTTCTAATTATGGTCGTAAAACTGCCCACGAAATAACATATTCTAGTATATGTATTATAAAATTTCCTATCCTGAAAAGGCATCAATTTAGCACACTCAAAAACTATGGTTCAAACATGCAAAACGTAAATTTTAAAGATCAATCTTGATCTAAAATAAGTTTTCCATCAATTAAATGGAGACATTTGAGATTTTTATTCAAATCCTTTAATTCGTTAACAAAATATTCACAAATGAATATTTAAGCCTTGTTATTTGCAATACACACGAGCTTATGGACATACATACATATATTGCGAGAGGATTTTTCAAATTAAACTAAAATTAAACTCTCTCTCTAATTCAAAATAGGATGTACATTCCATTCCATTTCTAAATGGTTTTCCATTAAGAAAAGTCGGGAGGGATTGAAATTATGGGGTATCTGACGATTCAAGATCGGAAGAGTGTAGTGTGTGACCGAGTACCTATTTTGCAATTCAATTGTATCAATTTTGTCTTCACTCCTCAATTTTCAATAAAGCAGTGAAGATTTTCGAATTAGTCCGTGTTATGTGCAGTGATTATCATAATGGAGTGAAATTCCATTTCCATTTGCTAAAATTTGACGCTTTTTTCTTGCGGATTTCAAATTAAAATAGATAATATATGGAATTTAAATCTGCATCTTTAAGGCTTTTCATTGTTCCTTTTGTGAAGATTCTGAAACTCTTCAGCAATAACCGAAAGTTTTGTTATAAAGACTATTACTTTAGTAGAGATAATGACGAATTCCTAAAATATTAAAGCAACAAGACATAATGTCCTCCCACCTAATTTGTTTTTTACAATTCATCCTTTTAAGCTACTTTCATTTAAAGAAATTTATTCTCCATTAAGGCGTCCACAGCCACTTCAAATTGTCTGTTTGCCGAACTTTTTCTCTGCGAAAAGGAGTATAAATTTTAAATGCAACATCTGCAGAAAAATATGCATTACCAGTTAGTTGAGTTCTGTGGAAATGGTGTAGAATTTATTGAATGGATTAAAATTAAATTAAAAATTGAAGGGTGAGAATTTACTAAAATGATTTAAGGTTTTATTTGTGATTGTGAAACTTAAAATAATCTTCAAAATGTTACATAAATTTAAAATGTTATATTTGATGTCTCTTCATTTAAACGCAAATACAAATAATTTACTAAAATGAGATAAAATGTGAAGTTAAAAACTGTATTGTGGTTTCGGCATGCAGAGGAATAAAACGTTTAAGATTTCAATATTTTTCTCTTTTGATACCATAATGTATTTTTAACGATATGAAGAATATGTCCTTTCCGCTGGAGCTGGTGTATTGCTTTTTTTAAGTGAAAAGATTGAATCACATTTTATAGCAAGTTTTGCACAAGGAAGCCCCTAAATACGCCCTTATTTTTGTGCGACTAGAGAAATGCCAGGCAAATCATAAAGGTCAAAAATAAACGTCGGAGAGATCGTAAAACTGCCAGCCCATTCAGCACGAAAATTAAATTTATTACCTGGAAGTAGGAGGGACTCACATGTAGCTGCTTTAATGCATTTTAAAAGCTTTCAGATCATAAAGAAATCATCATATTTTTTGTTTTAATAAGCATTGAGATTAGTTTGGATGCAATGAGAATGAATGAATGAATGTATATCTAATTTGGCAGTAAGTTTAAAGTATGCTACTATATGTAGAAGCAAACATGAAAATATAAAAAATAACCATCATCTAAATACCCCTATTTTATACAGAATTAATACTACATCTTTTTGTACTGCTTTAAATAATTCGTTGCTCCTTGATGTGTTATAGCACAGACTGTATAACTAGTAGTATAGTTATACAGTCTGTGGTTATAGTGAACATAACAATACTAAGAGCGTGAATTGTTAATCTGGAGTTGATTGTAGTGGGAAAGGGCAACTTTCACTTTTATACCAACAATTTTTATCTTTTATAAAACAGAGAGAATCCAGGAAGAAAATTTTCTTTATTACGTAAACTCCCAACATGCATATGTTTTTCCTCCTTCACAGTAAATATTAATTTTGGTTTAATCTACCGAAGTAATACCAAGGGATACGCTGCAGAAGAAAGTTCTTTTATGAGCGATTGCTGATACGTGCTGAAGATTTTTTTCTTATATTCGGACAAGGACCACTGTTGGTCAATAAAATTTTATGTGTGTTGAATTATTGATTAGGTGTCATAACAGGCACGAATTATTTGACCACCATATAGAGTGAAATGTCTCCCTTTGGTCCGGTAAAACTATTTGGCTGTTGAAAATTGATGATTAAATCACTTGTGCGAAATTCGTGTTTATTTATTTAAAAGTTTATCTTCTGCTTTTGGTAAATATCTGAAGAAGAAATCCCTAAGTTTAATATACTGATGAAAATTTTATGATTTTCACTTTATCTTACACCAAACTGCTATAAAGTGTGAAATACCACTTTCAAATTCATTAGCATCTTATTTGATTAAATTTAAATTACTTGGCGCTGATGGGTAAAATTCAATTTATCTGTGAAATTGGTTAAAAGCTTTTTCACGTAGTGGTGCTGTAAACGTCTTATTATTGTTTTATTAGGTGAGATGCTTATTAGACAATTCAGAACTTATTTTTCGGGGCTATAAACAATCAAGATAATTTTACTGAACTCAGCTTTATTTGATTTGAGTCTCAATATAATAATTTTCTGGTTAGAGAATCGATTTTAATTTAGAAATAGTGTTAGTATATAGGAATCGCCTTATTTGTACCTATATAATTATACGTATTTATAGGGGCCTACGTCAAGCTCAGCTGAAGGATAATGCTTAAAAAATGCGAATATATAATATGTAGGCCGTATACTGTACATATATAAATCATATAGAAAATTTTAACAAGTACAATATGTTTTTTAATGAGGTACAATTACTTCCTACTCTGGTTTTTTTCTTTCGGGCACTCACACTAGGCTATGCTGCATGACGCTTTCTTTGGAAGATTAACCTTATTTTTTGTTTTTATTTTTAACCGGGGTTTTTATGTGGGAAGAAATAAAAGTAAAAATATTATTCGGTACTGGAACTCAACTTGTTTATTTAAATTAAGGAAATGCTTGTTAGATCCGTCACTTGGCTCGAGCCCGAGCGTCACCTATGCTATTTTTACTTTCATTTAAGTTCCGTGGTTTTTTGCATCATCCTATTAAAAAAAACGCCTACTTACCTACCTTTGAATAGACCACCCAAAAGCTTCTAATTTGTACATGATCCAATAAAATTAGGGAAGGAATAAATTACTTTTCTTTTCGTTGAAAAATATTCTCTTAAAACAGTGCTTGTTATGTTTACAATGTAAGCTAAATTGATTCCGCTCCCTTTTTCCAAATAAAAAACATTTTAGGCGGTTCTATGTTTTGAATAATTAAAACATACAACCTTTTCAAGCAGTTTAATCGGAATTCAAATAAAACTGAAATTGTTTTCTATCGGGTTGCTAGGTGTTTTCATTTGCAATGCATAATAGCGCTGTTCCATCGATTAAATGGATTTTTAAATCAAAACCAAATATAAAATTTTAAATGGTATGGCATTTGGGGCTTCTAAGTAGTGGAATATAGTTGTATAAAGGACGAGCAGTCCTAATCTAACTAACTTATAAGTTAATAACGACAAAGAGTATCTGTTTGGGCATTTGATTTAATAACTTCCAATATAATAACAGAGAGTCAATGTAAGCATTGGAGTGGTTGACTAATTGATTTTTATAGTGCTAATGTGGAAATTTCTGAAATATCGAATTCAAAATTCCATAATTACCTACATGTTGTGAAATACACAATACACAAATATTCTAACAGGCAATAAGAAAAAACTATTATCGGTTCCAAACTGAACTATTTTGAACCAAATTGGAAAAAGGTATTTATATACATAGATACATATATTCTATACAACAAAATTTACATTAAAAATTAAATGAACTTAAAATTTTTTGTATGTTTGCAAAAATATATATTATCCAAACGTTCTAATCGCGCAACACGTTCACAAAAAATTATAGGAAGGCGCGAGGATTACTGTAAGAGTTTCTTGGGAAAAAATAATTGAATTCAAATTGCTCTTTTATCACTTTCAGTCATCTTTATTAACTGAATTAACTGAGGGCAACTAAATAGCGTATCTCTGCCTAATTCAGGGATTTTTTTCGCAGTAAAAGAAACCAACCAAACAACGACAACGTTGCTGAAGTCATCAAAGTAATTGGTGAGTATCCTCAAGCTTGCCTTGAGTTTTTCTCAGTTGGTGTGCACGTGCACCCCTACATTGAAATTTTGTACATTTGTCGGGAATATTATGTTTTCACCTTTTGCCGTAAAACAGCGTAGTATCGCTGAAATTCTTTAGAGGCTTGATTAAATTGGGCATGAATTTCGGCGCATCATAGTTACGACCTAATCTTAGAAGCAGATTTATGCAGGGTGCTTTCGTAATTTATCCTATTGCTGTCTAGAAATTTTTTCTTTTGAAAAAAAATATTGAGCAATAAACAAAATGAATGTCTTCTGAGGAAAAAGTTTCCATTTAATAATTTCTGGGGTAAGCAGACTTTCTCAGGAAACCACTCATAACATTATTTCTCTAATTTATCCAGCTCGGAGAAAATTGATGACTGACATTTTAGTTCTGAAAATATCTTTCTATATCTTCCTAGTTCGCTTATGAGCTATCAGGGTCTATTCAGCTATGTAATTTCAAATAGCACTTTCATTAACCTAAAAAGACAATTTTTTCTTGGGTGCCCAAAATCAAATAAAAACCATGATATAATGATTCACGCCTATATCCGATATGCTAATTTTATTTCAGTTGAATCAGATAAAAGATTTTTTTTCTTCAATCGTAAATTAAATTTGATTAGTGAGGTAATTAAAACAATACCCACATACATAATTATCCATTTTATATGTTTTTCTAGCTAATTGTATGTGTATGAATGTTATAGAATAAAATTGTCAGGTTATGTAAAACAATTTCGAGGTTCTACGCGTAATCTTTTTAAGCTTGTAAAATCCTGAGTAATGAAGATTTGTTTATTTGCTTTATTTACTGTCCCTGCAGGTGATATCTTTGGTATTATGGGATTACGTTAATTTATTATACAACTCTTTTAATAGACATACAAATAAATCAGAATCGTGAAAGAATTTAGTTTGCGTATTGCCTAAGGATAAAGAAATGTGCACAAAATGTTAGAATCAGCAATTTATGCAACAGCGAAAATTTTACGTCATTGTAGTCGAGTTAAAATAATATTTTGATTAGCGGAAATGTAATTTTCCCCGTTTATACTGAATTCTTGCTTTTGTTATTAGAAGCGAAAAGCGATTGTGTTTGTTTATGCTCACTCAAACAGTATACTCGTGACTAAATTAATCCATTAATTTGCGAACGTAGTTGTTTTATACCAACATAAGTTAATCTTTGTACAGTCACTAATTTCGCGGTTTTCTTTCTTAAAGGCTTACTTAACTGACTACAACGAAATGCCTTCATAGCAAGATGAAGATTCTAAAATCACCCAGAAGGGTGCTGATAATTGGATTACTTAAGTGGTTTACGCTGTAACGATGTTGTTGTTGCGATTTGTGAGCTCGTTGAATTAGCATAATTAGGCAAACTGGATAAAAATTACATGATTCTGATTACAACTATAGATTGCTTTTCTTTGTTAAAATAATTTAAATATTGTTAAGCCTTAAACAAATACCTAAAAAGACTATTCATTTTTAGACATAAGTGGGCGATAGACTTCTAATATGAGATGCAATTGTTTTTTAAATATAATTACAATATAATAGGAAACACGAATTTTATAAATGGAACAAACAATACCTACATCATTTTAAAGGATTCTTTCTATAGAATAGATTTCGAATTTATGAATGAAAATATTCCATCAAGCCTTCTTTTATGAAAAATAGAGGTAAAATGTACAACGACCGAAATGACACCGACAGTATTTAACCCAAGTGAAGGTTTTTACAATGTAGCATCGCAAACGGCGAGGAGATAGATAATCAAATTCGATCTGTTCCAATAATTTTATAATTCTAATTATTAATTAATTAATAATTATTGTAAACTATAAAAGTTAAAATAAATTAAAAGCAGTAATAACCATCCTTTAGAAAAAATATAATAACACTAAAGAAGGCAAAATGTTAACTTATAAATTAAAGTAGGTAATTCTGATAGCCTCTTAATTTGAAATTTGGAAAAAATTTTATTAAGTTTGTAATATTCAAAGCTATTCAATGTACATTTGAAAAAAACAAGAATGACAAATTTAATTGGGCCATAAAATTGATAGATATGTTAATGTTGGGATGTGTTCTATAATAATCAAATAAATTTGTAGGTACACCAGTGACTTTGAAATTCAGGATTTTATGGAGCAAATGATCGAAATGTAAAGTCTTTGCAATAAATTTGCGTGTGGCCATTACATTTTTCAAGTGTTGATCACTCAGAAAAACTTTGAAACTCGGAAAAGTGTAAAAGGTCAAGTTAAATCAATCGGAAACTGTACATGGGTGAGCCTAGAGGTTCGTAATAAAATGCTAACTGCTCACCCACACCGCATTCATTTGCATATATATCGCCATAAATTTTGGATAATGTTCCCTTCAAAACCTTGCATTTCATGGACCTACATGGCTAGCCCCTTTTATTTTCGTACATACGGTTGAAAATTTGCTAGGTTGAGAGCTTATTGGCTCCCATTAACCATCCATCACAAAATGCTTCTATTCACTCTTGGTTCAGAGGTTTAACATTTTCAGCAGAGTGTCCATTCAATTTGCCCTCATACATCACAGCATAACGAGCTTTTCTACAAAATTTAAATCTTTATGGTAGAAGAGCTTCGCTATCGGTTGGGGTAGAAATGGACTTCCTTATTAGCAACAATCAATATACATACATATTTTGAACGACTTATGCTCGTGTTGTGCGGTTGAGTTCGAACATATGTACACTGCATAAGTCAGATTTATCTTGAACCAGTTGCGAGAATTCATAAAATGTTGATCTTAGGTGGGTATTTTATAGTCTCTTGGCAAGTATGCTTTTTAACCTCGGGTGGCTATAAAATAAGATTCTCCTACCTTCATAAATATTTGTACTAAAATTATTTTACAATACAACGGACGAAGGGTGTTCAATAGAGAACATCTTGCTAGCATTTACTGAACGAAGTCTAGCACAACAATAACTACTAACGAATTTTATATATTAATAACTTTAATTGTTTTATTAAAAATCAGATGCAATTGCTTTGCACAAGCATTCACTAAATTACTTAAGGGGGATAGCCACTGTGATGAGTCAAAAAAAAAAAAAATTTTTTTTGTTTTCAATCAAAGTTTATATGTTCAAAAATATGTGTACAAAATTGCAAGTCAAAATTTCAAAAATTGACTAAGTTACAATGATTGTAGCGAGAGCAGGTAGGCCGACTGTTTTTCGCTTAACCTTCCGATCACAATGTTACGAATCGAAAAAGTTAATAAAAAAATGAAAAAATGAAGAAAGTCAACAAGACCCCTGGAGATGAAGAGGAAGAACCGTCATATGGTCCAGGACTCGATAGTTTAATATAGGTATGAAAATTTTAAAAGATACATGATTTCATTACGAGAGAAATGGACTAAAATCTTTAAACGCATTTTTCTCGTAACGACTTTTTTTGAACTGGTCGCATTAATAACTCGAACAATTATTAACCGATGTCTAATTTTTTTTTTTGTTTTGTTCGTCTTAGTAGTGGTTAAGGTTAAGCGTAGCCGATTTGAAAAATTTTGTTTTTTACTATATTTTAAACTGGTTGAAAACCAAAAAAAACGGTCGAAAAAATTAAAATATTGTCAATCGGTCGCCATTTTGTGAAAAATCAAAAAAAAAAAAACGGCTACGTACAACGATAACTACATTCATACAGATTACAATAAATTTTTTTTTTTTTCGGAGTACCGGTTTTTGAAAAATCGATGCGACCATGGAGGGGGAATTTTTTTTCAGGCGCTACGGCATCGTTTATATTGTTAAAACTATTTAATATTTTTTAATAAAAATTTTGTGGAAAAATTTTTAGATGTGTACTTAATAAAATAAAAAAAACCCGATCCAAAAATTCCTCTACTTACTCGGTCAAAACAAATTTTAAAAATCACTAATTTTTCGGCCGTCACAGTGGCTATCCCCCTTAAGCTTTTTATCTCAGTACTTTAAAGGAATTTAAAAAGTTCAGGGTTATTGAGGACATTATATAAAAGTTTTTGTAGCTCTCCAAGCACCATGAAACTTTCCCCTATCACTTGCAAAATTTCATATTTTCTTCATACTATCATTCCGCTAATTTTTTCTGCATTTACTTTAATCAATTGAAAGAAGAAAGAAACTTATATAACGACTGCAGTTTAAAACTAAAGAAACTTTATTTTTCAGAAAGAATCAAAAAAGTGTACGCCTTTTATCTGCGAGTAAGATCTAACTTTGTAATAAATTTAACCTGAGATTGCATGAACATAGAAGTGAAACTTTATCCTGATCGATTTCATATTATTTATAGGTTTTTCGAAAGAAACTTCATTATATTTACATATATTTTAAATTAAATATTCAGTTTATGATTGATTGACTGAAATTAGTCGCTGAACGAATCTTTTCGACGTATGTATTTACATTCGAATTACCAATTGGGGCTGACTATTTAAAAGTTGCCACTTTCATCAACGTTATGATCCACATGACATCAATTTATCATAAAGTTTTTTTATTCATAAACTCCGTAAAAAACGAGTTATGGGCATATAAATAATATATGTACCTACCTATTTTTTCGTATGTTTACACTTGAATTGTTCAATGAATGGATGAATAATTTAATATACAAATATGACCATAATATGGTTTCAATTACCACTTTTTCGTTAATTTGGCTTTATAAAAGGAAAAAGTTTAAAAAGCGGAAAACAGAGAAAAGGTTTAAAAACCTGAAAACAAAATTCTGCAATATTTGTTTAATATTGAAATTAATTCATTGCATTGCTACTGTACAAATATGTTAAATGAATTCATGCTGATTATACATTATACATATAATAGTTCTGTAGAATACATATTGTCTATTAAGTCAATTTATTAAATAAAAAACACGTTTTCCTTTCTATACTTGATAATTTGTAAAATTACCTTAAATTTTATAAATAGTACCAAAATGTCCATTACATATGTACATTATTTACCTACTTCACTTAAATCTTAAAAGAAAAGTCTTAACTCAGGTTGGAATTTTATCAACTACTTAATATTCATCGATTTCTAGACCATCCATATCAATTCTACGTAATGCTTTCACTCAGGTGTTTTATTCTTCCCAATATTTTCCTGGATTGGGTTGGAGATGGGGCCAGATAAGTTTGTTGAGGTTTGTTGAGGTGACAATAAAAAATTGGGAAATGACAAAGGTACCTCATTTTTTCCCTTAAAGACGTAAACAAACCTACATCTTCCTAAAGCATTTGACCTTAAGCCAATCTATGAAGCAGCTATGTATGTACATCAAAATAAAAACAAGTAAATGGATTTAAAGATAAAGTCCACATGCAATTCTCTGATTTTATGATTTTGTCCATATGGACTTTTATATATGGCAAAAAGGGAGAGTGGATCACGTATATTTTCTGGCTTTATTGCAGACGGTGAAGAGAAAAATAAAACAAAGCCATTCAATGCCGCAATAACAACTAACATCTAAAAATTCTGTGAAAAGTACAGTGTACAGGTGGAGTTTTGTTTCTGCAAAGTGCATCTTGAGAGACTATACATAGATGTAAAATATTCAGGATTTTATAGAGTAATTCAATTAATTTAATTTGTCCAGAGTAGTATATGTATTTATAAAATGGAGGATGTGCGCTCGGACGACAAATGAAATTAGATTTTGTTTTTTCAGCTCTACTCTTCAAATAGTATACATACAACATATGTATGTAGTTCTTTCAATTTATTGTTTAATTTATACAAACTAAGAGATGAAACATTTAACAAATATGTAAATAACATATGAATTATGAAAAAAAGTTAATTATTTCGTTATCAAATGCGAGAAAATTTTTTATGTTGTCACGCAACAAGTTTAGCGGTTATACGATGTTATAAATAGGAATTAAAGAATAGAAACATAATTAAACATAATTAAATTTTGAACGGCATAGAGAACCCAACTAACAATAACTTTTATACGCATTTGCATGCATTACATTATGCACATAAAAAATGGGTGACAATCTTTCAGAACAGCACATTCATTTTGCTCTGCTGAAAATTTCATTTAGGTACTTGAAAATTAATCTTTTTGATTTTTGTTAATTCGAGGTTTCACAATGTACAGCATTACTCCGGGAAAACCAGAGAAGTGGGTTATTTTTTAAGCAAAATCACTGAACGATAAAATTCCTTGAAAGCTATTAATTTAGGTTTTTAATACCCATATGTTTTGCATTGATGCGGTTGACCCAAACTGGCTTCTGTGGTTTGTTTTAATGAATTTTCATTCCAGTTCAAACATTAATAATAATATGAGGGTGTTTTTAAAGACCCTAAATAAAATGACAATGCTCTTGGTTAAGCTTGGTATACATCATAAAAAGAAATGGCTTAATGCCATTATATCCGTGGTGAAAAATGTATAACATAATTTGCGGTTTCCAGACATTACGTTCTCCATATTTTTCGAACAAGGGTGGTGCCTATTAAAAGAGGATCCAAATGCGAGACTAAACCACCGATACACGAGCACTCCGAAATGAAGATCTCGCCGAGATGTTCATCAGTAGTGCGTGTATCACTGCGAATTGAGTTCGGAACTTCGTTTACATCTTCATCCTGAAGGTACGAAATGTAGTTCCCAAAACTACATCTCGCCGAATGGGACGGGAAATGCCTGGAAGAATCAGCTGATTTCCAGTGTCAAACTGTCCGCGAAATGTCGAAACCGTCGAACAAATGAAATTTATAATATTATATATTATATATATAATTTATATTATATATATAAACGCAACCAAATGTCTACAACGCAATGGCGGGTGAATTATGTAGTGTTGGAATCAAAGTGAGTCCCTCTGAAATTTCATCGGCCCAAATGAAGTTCAAGCGTGAGAGTGTATCAGCCCTGAACGAAATGAAGCTCTGACGGGATTGAATTCACCAGATGTTCATTTCGCAGTGCTCGTGTATCGAAGGCATAACACCACCTGTTTATTAAAATATGCACTTATAATTTGCAAACGAACTAATTATATTGGTTAAGAAGAATGGAATTACGTAAGAATACGAAGTGCCAGAATTAAGTGAACTTTATTAAAGTCAAGTGAGAAAAAAGGTCGAAAGGGAGTTCATAGTAAGCATGCGGAGTGGCGTCATGAGACTAAAATTAAGTATCACTGTAGCACTGCGAAATGAACATCTGGTGAATTCAATCCCGTCAGATCTTCATTTCGTTCAGGGCTGATACACTCTCACGCTTGAACTTCATTTGGGCCGATGAAATTTCAGAGGGACTCCCTTTGATTCCAACACTACATAATTCACCCGCCATTGCGTTGTAGACATTTGGTTGCGTTTATATATGTAATATAAATTATATATATAATATATAATATTATAAATTTCATTTGTGCGACGGTTTCGACATTTCGCTGACAGTTTGACACTGGAAATCAGCTGATTCTTCCAGGCATTTCCAGTCCCATTCGGCGAGATGTAGTTTTGGGAACTACATTTCGTACCTTCAGGATGAAGATGTAAACGAAGTTCCGAACTCAATTCGCAGTGATACACGCACTACTGATGAACATCTCGGCGAGATCTTGATTTCGGAGTGCTCGTGTATCGGTGGTATTAGACTATGCGTAAAAATTTGAAGTACATAGATGATTGTGTTACATTCTCTTCGCTCCACTTATATTCAAGACCTATGTAGAAAGCTTACTTTATATACATTGTATGTACGAGTATATATAGTATATATGTGATAAGTATTTTGAAATACAACGTTAACGTTTGCGGAAATGTTACACGGCTAGCATGTTTTCCTGAATTATAAAAATTCTCCTAACACGAATCTTAGACTATACTCTCCACAGAGAAGCACACTTGTTACTTGAAAGCAAATTCATCATCTCGTTTTCATTATGAAATTTGATTTACGGCAAATGCCTTAGTTCATCCAGAAAATTTTATGAAGGATACATCGGTTCAAGGAGAATTACGTTATCGTGTTGGGTAAGTGAGCACATGAATTTAATGGATCGTAATCATCCATAACATCCAGTTCATGATGTTGTTTCGTGAAAATAATAGAGGCAGCGCAGAAACCAAGAGTAAAGGTATCCTTTTGAGGTGAAAAAGAGAATTTCTTTAATGTTGTATGTAGTACGTAGAAAAAAACTGAACTGGAGAAATTAAGTGTGTATTGTTTAGGTCAAGTACGGTTATTGATTTGCCCATTTTGTATATGTACTTACACATTCTTCTAATAGCTTTGTATTATCTATAAAGAAAATGCCATAAATGGCATACCTACAAACAAAATGTTAATTAATCATCTCGTTTAGCTTAATTTTTAGGTACCGAACAGCTCATGTGGGTGGAAGTCGCTTCCACGAAAGATAATATTCTTACAGAGTTTACAGCGTAATTTCATAATGCTTCAGGCGCAGCTTTGCGGCTGATAAGGTCTTTTCTATGGGCGTCTGGTTTCTATGGCCAGGGCGTGGGAAACGTTCAAATTTTGCTTTCACTGAGCCTCTGTGTAATTTAGCAGAATAGTTCACGTCGTCGGTACCACGTTAAAAGTAAATAGCTTTATCAAGCCCCAGCCATTCACCCAACTTTTAACATAAACATGAAATCTGATATCTTTCTTTCAGGAATGGCTGGTTGCTTCAAGGTAGTATACTGCTAGATGTAGATAAGTAACCATTTAATCCGGGGATTGTGGCTAGCAAATGATTATAAAGTAACTTTTATTTAAAATAAGGTTTTATATTAATGAATTTTCCATAAATTGCCATAAGCTGAAAAGCCTTTCACGTAGTTATCTTGTATTTCTGTGCATGGTGCACCAGGATGTAAGCCGCTTATTTCGTGGCGTCCTTTAAAGTTTGATAGCACTGTGAGAAAGAAGCTTAGCGAAACTCAATTGGACTGTTGCACAACTTTTTTCCATGTTTTCCCTAATTAAAGCAAGATTCATAATTATTCAGCGAGATGAATTATATTTAGAAGGTTTTTCTTAATAAGCGAATATATCTTGGAATTTGTTAAATAGATTGATTACGAATTAAATTTTATGTAACTACTTTTCTAGTATCTTTATAGTATAAAAGCTTTTATTTACCATGCCTTATAACTTATAACGGATTTTTCCACAATTAGATCCCAATTTTTATAAAAAATCGCACGTCTCTGATTACTTTCGTTTCCGGATTTGAAATCTACGAAATCAAAATAGCCCTCCACTCCAGTGTAGTTAATAAAACTTTATCTAAACTATTCACTTAAGGCTAGGTACCCACGAGATGTAGTGAATATTAATTAGCATTTATTAAAACTGCGAAATTATTTAAATCTTCTTCAACATTAACTAATCCTTATTAGTGTCTTTTACAAAAGCTTCAGTTGACAACTCGTTATTTTTTACTTATATTGTACATATACATATATACATCTTACATAAAAGCGCCGATGAACATTATAAAATCATTTCCAAGAATGTGACCAAAAATTTTATTTCTAGAATAAGTTTTCTAAATGTTTGCACCAAGCGAAACCTTTACAAAGTTTGGCTATTTGCCAACTATTTTCCTGCCAACTGTGGTAGTAAATATTTCTCGTGAGCAAAAGCTTTTGCCCTTAAAAGTTTCTTTAAAATGCATTTGACATGATAGTAAAATGTATGTATTTTATCTATGATCAAGCGAAACACCTATATATGTATGTACATATGTCCTATACATTTTAAAAAAATCATTTATTTTTCAACCGAAACTAGTTTTGGTTTTCTTCGCATTTACCACTAGGATTAGAAATATTTAAATGTAATCAAAATAAATGTCCACAGTACAGCAAAAAGTGGGCACGTTTCAAAACAAATTAACATAAAGAGAATGAATCCGAGCAGAATTGATATTAGTAAAAACAAACTGTTGGGGAAAAACCTTTGGTCTTTTAGGCAAATAATTACTGGTTTCCGTGCAGCAAACACATAGGTGAGCAATCGCAGTCCATAGTCCAGAAGGATGGCAATCAGCTTGGCAGGATATATTTCTTGGGACGTCCCTTTTTAGAAAACGACCGCAATAAATCGTCACCTGGATGTGTACCTTTTAAGGTACATCGGGAAATGCCATCGAGTGTACCATTCATCACTGTCAACAAGTTGTAGAGCAGCTCACCTACAGTTCTACAGAGAATTCGGCCTGCTGCTAGAGTCAGCAATCGTTCTATCGAGTTCCTGGTTGTAAGAAGAAAGTTCCCGGTAGAAGCAGGATTTTTTCCTGTTAAAGACATATCAACTTTTATCAATGAAAATTCACTCAAATTTTCACTCACCGGCTTTTCGGAGGGGAAAATCTTTATTGCGCAGGACTTACACAGTTTCTTAAATGCATTTCCACTTGTTCTATTTCCACAAAAGAAACCATGGCCGAGTCAGTTTTCCGCGATACTTGAATGCTGCAAGGCGTAGAGCAGCAGGTGTACCAGAAAATCAGTGTATCCTTTTAAGAATTTCAAAATGCAACAGAGTGTTGCTGAAAAACTCTTTGTAAATTAATGAATGATGTGTACGGCTGAAATTTAATATGTGAAAAAATTATAAAATTTCTGAAAATAACAATAAAATATTAACAAAAATGAATTCAATACCATCGATGATGTTGGAAAGTATAGACTTTGTGCAGATCAATTTTAGCACACCAATTAATGGTTCTAGTGATGTGGGCAATTTCTCTGTGAATTTTTCTGAAAACGTGACAAAAATTGTGAATTATACGCCTGGTTATTTGAAGCGGGATCCGCTAATTATAGTTATACCAATGACTATCCTTTATTCGTTAATATTCATTAGTGGTCTGCTGGGAAACATTATCACCTGCATAGTGATTGCGAAGAATCGAGCGATGCACACAGCTACCAATTACTATCTATTCAGCTTAGCTATTTCGGATTTATTGTTGCTAATTTCCGGTAAGTAAACGACTAACGCGACTAAAATTTTTCTCGACTAAATCTGAGGAAGTTGGGGAAAGAAAAACCTAACAATGATCGGATCTTAAAGTGTCTGAAAAGGATAGTGCTTCCCAAGAGGACAGCTATTTTCTCTGAAGAGGACCTAAACCCAATAGGGTTAATATATGGCGATTTTTGTCATACCCTTTAAGTATTTGTCTCTGACTAAGGCTGTGATTTGAATCACAATGAGGGAAATATTTGGAAGACATGTCAGACATCAAGAAATCCATTCATCCATCCTCAAGGATTTCTTCTTGTATCCAAAAATATTTATTTCCTGATCTTTTTCCTCTCCTTTTTAAGAATTCAGCTCATGTTCTAAAAGTGATTCGTTTTCTTCAGGCAGTTCGTTGTTGATGATATTTAAACATAATAAAATGTAATTCATACTGTTCACCATAAAATCACCTGAATTTTTGTACCTTTTAACCATTAATATCTGAAACTTCTGGTGTTCACTTTCCGTACGTGGGGACAATTTTGCTGGAAGGTATTTTCAGATATTGGGACATTGTTATAGCACTATAAAGTACAAAAAATTTCGACGTATAAATATGTAGTCTAACTATTTTAAAACCATAAATCGAATTTAATAAAAATACTATAGAGTAAAACATGTAAATAAGCGAGGCATTTTATTAGTATAGAAATAAATTCCGAATATGGCAATCCTGTCGAAAACGTCTTAAAAGCTTTAAACGATTTTAACATTAAAACAAAAATGAGTTTAGTTTTGTAAAATATGTTTTATATTAAAGAAAATAAATGTTGTAGTTTAGGAATTCATCAAGCATAGTATCAATTAGAAAGATAAATACAAACAATTTGGAAAAACGTCAGCAAAGAAATAAAACATTTATGCAAAATGTTGCTTTTTAAGCATTTGTGGATAAATTAAGTTGATTTAAGTTGAAACAGACAGGCTTATGAGTATACTAGTCGAAATCCAACTTGAACTTAATGATTTATGCATTTAAGATAAAAGCACATATTTCTTTGCAAAAAGCGTTTGTATAATGACAAAGTTAACGATAATTTTTTAATTAATCCCCTTTTAGGACCTAAATCAATTATAATTATTGCACTTTCCTGCAGATGGAAGCAAAAGACAGGGAGTTAATTGCAAATCTTAGTTCTTATAATGTACAGTACACTATGCTTAAATAAAAGTAAATGACCACCATGTGAAGACTTAAATTTATACTAACTAAAGTTACAAAAACACATATACGTTAACACTAAATTTGCACAAATAATAATACCGTACTAAATTTGCACAAATAATAATACCGTACTAAATTTGCACAAATAATAATACCGTAAGTAATCCAAAAATAATTTTAATAATAATAATAATAACATTCGTTTGTTTTAGAAATACTCTTGCCGAGATTAAATCTACTTTTTTGCCTATTTATTTCAAAATAAAATGAAAACTATTATAGATTTAATGACATTAGTAAGAATATTTCCTAATGCCGACTGTTAATATTGACTTTATTAAATATTCGGATACAAATTATTATTATATAAAAAACCCGAATATTTATGATCTTGAGAGAGTTTCATGAAAGTCGTTCGTAGAGGTTTTGAGGATTGCTGCATTTGAATATAAGTATTAAGAAATTATTCTTCATTTTATTTACGTATGTAGGTATGTAGGTACCTATCGCGCAGGAAACTTTGATCATAAAAATACAATTAATACATCGTGCTACCCAATAAATAGCAAAGCAACAATAATTAGGAAGATTATCTTGTGTGTTTTATAAGTATCGACCTTTCCTATATGTTACATATATGTACATAAATATGTATGTATGTATTTCAAACAAATCAATATTTAAATATTCCCTAAACTCAAGTGGAATTTGTTGGAATTTGCGTTTTTCTACACATAGAATATAACTTTTCCTGACCATTATATTCCTCTTAAAAAGATATAAAAAATTGCATCGATGGAGAATCACAAAATAAAAATATTCTGCTGTTGAGCTATGGAATTCTTTACATTTCTATGCTTGCTTTCTGCGACGAAATCTTTTTTGTAGATTTCCCGAATTGTTAAATTTTTGTGAAGCCCTTCAGTACGTAGCTGGGAAAGCGCAAGAATTGATTGAATGGAAGAAACGTTTTGAACTAGAATCCAGCAAAAATGAAAAGCATTGGATTTTTTATTTATCAAATGGTAAGGAACTATGGAATGATATCTAAGGATTTCTTTTAGTTAAATTTTAAATTGATTCAAAGTTCGAGAATTGCTTTGAAGTTTGAGTCTATATGATCTTTTAAACTTGCCATAAAATACATATCTTATCAGTCTGAAAATTTATTTTTGAAAAGGAAAAACGCAAAATCTGCAGAGCTGCATTCTTTTGATTTTGAATAATCAACGAAAGTATTTTTCAACAAGCTTTCAGATATGTTTAGAACATTCTTGAAAGGTATAATTTAAGAAAACCTCACTAAAAATTGCTCATTTAAATATAATTAATCAATTAGAGATTTTTACAACTTTTTTTATTACATACATATACAAATGTGTTGACATAAATATTTTGTCCATAATTAAGTAGGTATAATTTCAATATTTGGTATTTTTTTCTTGTCCATTTAATTTTTAATGTTTTAAAATCTCATGCATATTGCTGATGATATGATTTTGTTTAAGTAGCTAAAGGAGTTGGACATTTTCATCTAAGGAAAATAACATCGAAAATTTCTTCTTTTCAAGACATGAAATACATATTTTGATATAATAGTATACGGGCGCCCAAGCGGGGATTTTTGGATTTACTCGAGCGCGTCAGAATAACATAAGGGGGAAAGCTAGCACTCTGTTCAGTACCTCCACCATACATGAACCTTTGATATAGCGTCGAACGCCTAGGGCAGCCGATCAGAATAGTAAACAAAAATCGATCATTAGAAAAACTCGAGCGCGTCAGATTAAGGAATGGTGAGTTCATCACATGCAGAAAAGTAAATAATGTATTTTAGTAATCTGACGATTTAAGCGTGACGTAAGGAAATGGCAGAGTCACAAAGTTGCAAAAAAAAAACGTCACCATGGACATTCTCGAGCGCGGTTGATTTTTCTTCAGTTTGAACGTAAATCCTTCAAGGATCACGGGAATATAATAATCTGCCGATTTCCACAAGCCGAAGTAGTTAAAATCATTAATAAAGAACTATGTATTTCCTACTCCGCGCCTCTCTTTCCTTCTCACTTTTTCTCTATCTCTTACTCTCTCGCACCGTCCCGCCACTACTTTCCGATCACTCTTTCTGACGCCATGATGCCATCACAGCTGATCACGACGACACGTTCTTGTTTGTATGAGTACAACGCTTGGGTTAGTTTATTGTGCTCGAAAAAAAGTTTTATGAATTAATCGCAATAAGTTTTATATGTGCTATAACAATGGATGATAATAGTGCGAAATGTGTATTTTGTGTAAAAAAAAATTTGAAAAAGCTATAAAATTTACGTCAGAACCAATCAATTTTTTTTCAAATGGTCAGATTAAGAAAATTCCTCCACATAATTGTCAGATTATGGGTCAGCATGACAAGGACATCAAGCTGAACCGACTGTATGTTAATCTGACGCGCTCGAGTATTTCAATGTCACGATTTTTTTTTGCATTTTGAAAAATCAGCCATGAGGTTTGGTCGCGTCCAAATCGTCAGTCTTTGAAATGGGAGCTCCTTTAGGGTCTACTTAACACCCCTTCTGAAAATCTGACGAGCTCGAGTAAATTTTTTTTTTTTTTTTTGTACCCCTTCCTACGGCCATCCCCACCATTCAAACCGGCAGATTAATATTCCTCCGTCATCAGAGACACGTGGGGAATATACACTATTAATATCTGACGCGCTCGAGTATTTTCCATGTGACTGTTTTTTTTACATTTTTGAAAGCCTGTAGTGACTCCCCCCACCGCTGAAAGTGAAAACATGATATAACCTTTTTTTCTTTCTACCGTTATAATCTTCGAAATCCAATAGGTCCCCACGACGCTCGAGTAACTACATACAAATTTAGCATCGCGGGCTCTCCTACTATAATATAGTTAATTGCAAAAAAGTGAAAAATTTTTAATATTCACCAAACGAGAACATTCTTGAATCTCGGAGTAATAATGGTTTTGTTTACTTCCCATAAAATTGTTACAAATATCATAAAATTTCAGAAATTTGCCTTAAACAAGTCTAAATTCTCTTCAAACGCCATTAACCCAGTTCACCCCCATTATCGTAGCCATATTCTACCACAAGTAATGTCCTTGTATGGTTCGATCCACTTCCTCAATGGGGATTTCTTGGTTCTCTAATATCTTAAGAATATCTATCTTGGTCTGCGATTTTTCACTTAGGTACGGCAGCCAATTTCAATCTTCTCCAAGTCAATTCAACCAGGACTTATCACGTTTCTGGCGCCCTCAAGATATCTCCCAGAGACATACCTATATGTATATCCTAAATGGTCTTTTTGTGCTGCCTTTTTTCCCTGCTCCTTGAACATGAACTTCCCTTTCTGGCAGGAATATATGTTTTCTGGAATGCTGTCACGAATGGAATTTAAAATTCACAGTTCAGGAATTTCTTCACCAGTAACTGGTTTCGACAGCAGTTAACGTTCCTGTTCGATTCGCCAAATCGGTTCGATTGCCCTTTTTTGGAATGTGCCTTTTCCAATTACCTTTCGAGTTCAAGCGCCTCGCCCCCTCCATTTTCTGTCTAAGAAGCACACGCGTGCAGTGATAAGCATGCGGAGATCTGAGTTCCAAATTCATATTTTTGGCACATTCCATCATTCTAAGATTTTATAAATATTGCAAGACATAACTCCTTCTCAGTTTTTCGATTTTCTGGTACTTAAACCTTGATGGTAGCTGTAGACATGTCTGCACTTCACCAATAATTCCTGTGGAGTTGGCCATTTCGGTGAGATATTTTTGAAATACATTTACAATACATATTTGGAACAATCTCTGATTTTCTTTTAAAGAAAATTGCGGTGCCATAAACCGTGAAATACATCCGACACGTTTATATTAGGAAACTGATTAAAGAACACGTGGCATGTTACGTTACGACTCCAAAAGTACAAAAGGAAAAAATACAATATATGTATGTACATGTCCTAGAGTTTCAAGTTTCCTGCAGTTGCCAGATCTTATTGACGGTTGAGCGGAATTATGTACATATGTAGGTATATCCAAAAGTATTTATTGCTCTCAAGTAACTCCTCACCACATTAACGCGGTAGTGCACGACAAATCCACTTACTTAGGATTCCTCGCAAATTATCTTCCATTTCTGAATGCTCAAGGAACCATGGCAGGATATGTGTGATATTGTTACTAATAAGTAAGCCAGGAACAACTGAATTATGGTAAGAGGATTTTGATAAAGCAATTTATTGCAATATTTCGAAGGATTACATAAAACACTATTAGTAATCATTGTATCCATTTTGATTGACTGAGAATACGGTTTAAGCCCTGTCTATTTGTATCTCTTTCTTGCTTATGAGATAAACGACATTATTTTTTCCTTTTGCTATTTACCATAATTTATAAATACATAATATCTACAGGAAATCCTTAAAGCAAAAGTAAGGCTGCGTAGGAGTAGAAGCCAAAATAATATTAAAGTTAAATTATCTTGCACCTCAACTTTTAATTAAAAATCCATCTGCGCTTATAACTTTTATTTCACTCTCAGATGATCTATCTCTTTGATATACTTTATATTCTCTATTTTACGTAGGAAAATGTTACAACAATTTAACATGTTAAGAAAAAAAGGTCAACACACATCCAAACGCGCGC
This sequence comes from Machimus atricapillus, assembly GCA_933228815.1. Taxonomy (NCBI): domain Eukaryota; kingdom Metazoa; phylum Arthropoda; class Insecta; order Diptera; family Asilidae; genus Machimus; species Machimus atricapillus. The sequence goes on from OW121788.1 coordinate 12,499,836, forward strand.
GTAAACTACTTGACTAAAGTAAGTCATGTTATTTTTAAAAGTAATTTCAGATGTGCTAGTATTCTAGATTATTTCAGATTTTTCCGAAATTGCATTCATATATCTTGGCCGAGACAAACCAAAAATGGCCATTTTTGAGTCGAATATTTCAAAACCGAGACATAATTTTGCAAAATGGCTTAAGAAACTTCATAATGATTTAAATTCCCTTTTGAACGATAGTCCGCTCGATTGGGAAATTAAATATTTTTTATTCATCCCCACATTGCATGTAGAGGAGGTAGCTTAAAATTTGCATGTTCCGAAAATTTTAATATATTTCTTTGCAGCGGGTATAAATATTTATGCCTGTGCCAAATTTCTTAATATAGTATCTGAATAAAATGACTGTGACATGTGGACGGACATGGCGAAACTATAAGAGTTCCTTGTTTTGCTACAGAACGCTAAAACCGAAAGCAAAATGTACTTGACTTCAAAATAACAATAATTAAATTAATTCGAACAATTTCGCAGAAATTAACACAACGAAAGTTTAAGCACGTTTTCGGGTTTCTGTCTACCTTCCAAGATGATGGTTTATTTACTTTTTGAAAACTCCTAATCTGCTTTAGTTTGTTAAGTAGCACCAAGTTAGTAAGCCGGAACCAGACTCATTTAACAACCAATATAGCTTTTGTAATTTTACTGCTGAGAGGATACCTACCCCTTGAATTTTCTTACTTGTTCCTAAGAGACTTTTGAAGGCTTTCGTGCTAATTAAACTAAAGATCTCAGACATTCTAAATTTATAGGATATTAAATTGAGTTTTGAATTAATTAATTAGGAATTGATAATTTTTAATTTTTTTAATGGTATCTTAAAAGGTTCTAATAAATGATTCTTGTTTAGGAAGGAAAATTCAAGCGATTGCTTAAAATCTACAGAATTCTGATAGAAATCACTCTTCTTATTAAGGATTGTTTTCACAAATGCGCAGAAAAAACCATCAAAATTTTCAAATTATTTTTTATAATTTATTTTAAACTTTAATTACTTTAAAAAATCCTGTCTATTCGATGAACTAACTTTGGGGTTATACATCTTATGTGCAAAGCTAACATAATTATTGTTCAGACTAGTATAAAGCGCATTAAGGCGATTTGCTGGTTTGTTTAAATCTCTATTTCCCTTCCTCATTCTGCAAGCTGCACTGAATGGAATATCCATTAATCCTGTCTTTTGACAAGATATACATATAATTTCAATACTTAAACAACTCATGTAGGTCCTTGCTACTTAATGCGAGTGCTTTTGAATGTGAACAATAAATATATGTTAGTAGATGCTGAAATTTATTATGTTTAGATATTAAGGATTGTTTGGCATTATTTTCAACAATGAACAATGGATTTTATGGATTTATAAAAGTGGTGATGCAACGTATTTTAATACATATATGTATAAACTTGCCATTCTTCTAAGGCTAAGTAAATAAAACAAAACATGAAACTAGTTGGGTTTTGGGTGTAAATAACATTTTAGTTAGCTAACATTTATAATTATCCATTTCAAATGAAATTTAACAAATTATTTTAATAATTTTATGGTCATAATTCGATTTTAAATAATCTTTCGTGAATTAGTCAAAATTTCTATGCTAAAGATGCCAACTTATATTTTCTTCCGAGAAAAGAATTTCATCATTAAATTAGCATATCTATAATGTAACAAAAATGGAGATATTATGCAAGAACTAAAAATTGAGTTCACGCGACAGATTTTAATAGCGACAATCAAAAAAGGACATTTTCTGATCATTCTAGCCACTAATCTTAATTTAAAGCGGCAGGAAATAACCCTCTCTCAGTAAAGGGCTCTATTTGACTTTATTGCCCGAAAGGGCTAGGAAGTCCGCAGGAAGCGTGCACACGACCGAACTAATAAATTCTGATTTTGTTTTCGCACGTGAAGCTCTGAGAGGACTTCTCTTTCGTCTACCTGATCGTCTCTCGAAAAGAATTGTTGATTTATACCAAAAGGGTTCTTTATGGTTATTATATGCATCACGTGGAATACTAAGTAGATAAGAAGTTAGTTTTGTGGGAAAGAATTCACAAACTAAATCAATTTCTCTTTTGAAACAGCTTGTAATTATTATTAAACTTTTATCTATGTATGCCACCAAGATTCCACGAGTTGTTTGTTGTAAAAGTCCAATATCCAGAAAATTTTTCTGGGAGGGTGTTATTTTAATAGTGGCTTGAGTTTTAATGGATTATGGTGACATTTTTTATACATATGTGAAACCAATGAAATGACCAACGAATATAGTCTTTTTACTTTGGTTTATTGGTTTTTTTTATGAGAACTTGTTTTAAAATTGGTTATAATATTGAATCGATTTTTAGATGATGGTATATAGCAAACAATTTATTCTTCTGGGCTAAATATCTATATTCATGGCAGAGAAACAAACTTTTGTCATTATCCTTTTAATATGTTTTTCAAACTTTTCAAATACCTAACATCCTGTTCCCGATATGATTTTTAATTTGCAAAATACCAAGTATTTGCATGCTGGAAACTATATTTATCGAAAACTTTTGTTTTTAAATGTTATTTTTGCTCCTTTTCTTACCCAGAGGAATGAAATAGAAGCTCCTCGTTATTATTGATTACTTTTATTAGTGCACTTAATGTGTAAATTAAGCATATGTATACCTCCGACATGTTAGCGCTGATAAAATCTGATATTGAATTTCATTTTCTACAAATACTTTATCAATCTTAATTATATGTAGGTAGGTGGTGACAATGTTTTCTGATGATACTTGGCTACTTGAAGATAAAAGCTATTGATAGCAACTTAATTCGAATAGGAGTTGTACCAACTTCCAAGTTTCTGTAAGATAATGCTGGGTGAAAGCAGAACACCTGTAGGAAAGGCAAAGTAAAACAATATTAACTATAATTAATCTAATTTTAGGCCTCGCTGTGGTTAATGAATTTATTCAAACGATTTTTTCTTTGCGTATTTGTATAAGTAGTAAAATGGCGTACGGCTTGTGATTTTGTAATGTAACTTTATGTGTATTTTTAGGTAGTATTTACCACGAGAACTAAAAAAGAAATAAGTCGGTAAAATACTCAAACAGCTCTCTTCGTGCTTCTAATAAAATAAATGGCGATTAACTACGTTCTCTAGGAATTTGCTTGGTGTAAGTGAGACAATTAATAACCAAACACAGTCAAGATTAGGTTTGGGCTAGTTAATTTAGTCCAGCTTTATAAAAAGCACGCAATTTAGCTTATTTATGGATATCAATATGTAGCTTGTTTTTAAGATTCCATAGGGGCTGTTAGGGTCTTATTCGGTTCATTGTTGCGAAGGGACAGTTATCAAAGAAATGTACTGTGCTGTGACGTAGTCTAAATTTGAAGGTAGAAAATTAAGTTGTGTTTGCATTCACTTTCGAAGCATATTTATCTTTGATTTGCACAAGTATTCATTATTTATAGTTATTTATTGCCAAAAGAAAGAATTGAAGAATTGGAGAGGATCTGCTTTATTAAGGGTAGTCTTGGTAATGTTAATCTATTTTATCGATACTAATATTATAGGGAAGAAAAGTTTATCGGTTCAATAAAGTTATTCACAATTTGTATACATATTAGTGTAATATTGTTTGGATTTTCTTTACATATACTGCTTTTTCCTGAATTTTCAATATTAAAAATCAAAAATAATTTCTGCTAGACTATTATAGACGAATAAACTCAGATTCCAGCTCTAACCATAATTCTCTGATTGTATATATATGTACATATATCATGTATGTATTGTTCATGCATCATCTTTGAAATATTCATGCATACATACATATGTCTATTCTATTCTATTCTAATAATTTGGGTATGATTGTCGGATTTTGATTTTGTTAAGATTGTTTTGTATCATTGTGTGATGGTGGCGACTATCACCAGTCATTATTTTATACTCTGTTTCCATAGCATAAAAAGTACTTCACGAGATAAAAGTAGATTTATTTTTAAATAAGTAGGTACATTTAAAATGCTTGTATACCAGTTAAATATATTTATGTAAATACATTTATATTGAACTGTATAAAAAAATAATGTTTCCTTTGGTTATTTTATTTAATTTCGCATTGATTCAACTTTTTGCTGACATCATGAAATTCAAATTAATTGAAGCATATCCTTATTTGTTGGCATTTGCAAGTAAAAATAACAGCAAATCATTAGAAAGCAGTTCGTAAGGTAGGATATATGTATATACAACATCAAAGCAATATTCCGCAGATAATTACAATTTCCGGTCGCCTCACTGCGACATCATTAACGCCATTGATAAAAATATATGGTAATGATGTTTCAGTAAAATGCAAACTAGCATTTGCGAGATGAACAAAAAATTGAATGATATTATGAAGAACTGCTTTGTTTTAAAATTCTCTTGAATTATACGCTTCGCTGATTTTATACATTCTCATCATGCCGATCATTTATATTTTCTTTGTATCTACTGCTGTACCTGCAAAGCCGTTTAAATTATTTTTCCTGTATTGCGGGGGATATGATTAAATGTTATTCCTAATGAGCCAAAAACACTAAACATTTTCTCTGAGAGTTCTGAGCTGTTATGCTATTTTTAAAACGCGTATAGTTTTCATACGTTGCCGTGAAACCAGCGTTTTGTAAAACACATTAATAATAATCCTTCTGACCTGTGATGAATTACTGGGTAGCAGCATTACTGTGATAAATGCCACCCAAAACCAGCCTACGTCGTCATGTTCAAAAAGCACAGGGTGATATTTAAGCGCCACATTTGCTTCCGTCAGATAGAAAACGGGTGGGTGGTGGCTTCTGCAACGGATGGCTACATATGTATGTATGTGGAACAATTTATAGATACGTTAATCACAGAAGAAATTTACAAACTCCGCCTCCCTACTTTACAAAGATATATATTGACTCCCTGGTTGTTTTAAATTGCTTTTTGAAAATATCGTGCCTACCGCCAGGAACAAAATACATGTGCTTGTAATTTACGGCGGCATAAAAGTGCATTTATGTTTTCTTTTAAAGATAGGTTGGGAGAAAAGACACATGACTTTGTAACCGTTTACCCATTTACCCATTTTTTCAGTTCTTCTCGTATATTCCCAATGGAAAATAGCCCGCAATTCATGTGCATCAGAGGGTAATTTTTAATTCTTTTCATGTCTGTTTAATTTCGATTTTTAAACATTAATGGACAAATCTGAAGAACGTTCCAACCAACCTTCCTTTTGTTTATATTACACTTTGCAAATATGAGTACATTTGTTTTATTTTTTCCGGGGGTATCCTTTTGTCTGTTTTATTCTGTTTCTGAATTTAAGCGTTAAAAGCTCGCGCGATAACACAAAATGATGATCTCTATTCATTGCACATACATAGACTTTGCAGAGGATGTCTGCAAACCTTTGAGCAAAAACATTTGTGTCTGATGTAATATTCTTTAGGTTTCCTCTCTAGAAAGTTTCCCTTTGAGTATACCGGATTTTTTTTGGATGTTCGGGTTATGAATGTCACATGAATTTTGCACTAATGATACTTCAGATTACGAAGAGATAAAAGGTGAAATTATTATCCTTAAGGGAGACGATGGACGGTGACATTTGCAATTTTTTTTTCTTTTTCTTGATAGAATAAATGGCCTTTGTTGCCGGGGAAAGTGAAAAACTGTCAAGAGAGATGACTTGAGTTAATGGAAAATTTATTAAGTTCTTTTTCCATACGCCTTTTGTGTATCATTGATATTGACATTTTAAACTTACTTTACTTTGTAAACAAAATATAAATAAATATCTTATTAGACCCTTATCTTAGAAATCTGTAATGTTGAAAGATAGTTAATTATATTTATAGAACGATAAAGAACTAACCCACAGCACAAGTAAAAGCATAGAACGTCTTAATGAACTCTTTTGTAATCAGGAGATTGGTTGTCATTGGTACCTGCACTTTTTACCTCAGCTTTCAAATTATTTCGCAAGTGGCAACAGTGAAACTTCTTTTTGATATTAGTCTCTAGAAAAGTTATCAGAACTTCGAATACGTATAATACTAAAAGGACTTCCGAATAATAGCGACAAAACAAGACCATGTTTCAAATTCGTCAGCAGAAGTTTAGAAAATTTGTTCCATACCAACAAATTGCATTAGAAATCTTCAGAAATAGTTTGGCAGAAATAATGAAATTAAATTCAAAAAGCGTAAATGCATATAATAGAACTGAGTGGTTTATGAGTCCTAACAAACATCGCTGAATTTTTGAAACTTGCTTTCACGAAGTAAAATTATTAGATACCTACCTACTAATTTTTACCACAAGTTGCGAAAACAAATTGAAGTTGTTAAGTAGATTTTCCTTGCAAGAACACTGCAAAGCATACTTGTATATTGTCTACTTACTAACTTCCTTTTCTCTGGAAATTCTTTGAATACACAATATAGATAACAGACTTAAAGAAATTTCTACTCTTTGATTTGAAATAATGCTAATTGGATTACATTTAAGTAATATTTTCTCAGATGTGTAAGGTGAAATTAATGTTTATGAATTAAATGAAAAAGAGGATAATGATGAGAGGAATACCTTAACAAATATTGATTCTAGAATAAAATAAACTGCTTTCGTTGAAATATTTTACTCTGCTTGTTTGCAAAATATTTGGGATGTTTCTGTGGGTACACACTTTTACCTTATTTACATAGATATGTGAGAAAATGTAAATAAAATCATCAATAATTATAGTTAAATTACTAGATAAGAAGATATTGCGTCGTTTCATTCAGAAAAATGGAATTACATTAAAAAAAAATACTAGGCATATGACAACTACAACTTACGTGTAATAAACAATCTAAAAATGCTATCTTAAAGAACATACTACATGATATTTAAGTTTTAATGCTTTTGTCTCATTGAGCTGAACTGATGACATAATTTCAACATAATGTTTTTTACACATTTTAGTGCAAAAGCAAAATTTATAAAATATTTATAGCTGACCTTCAGGAAGTATCCCCTGCTTCTGAAGGAAAATTTCTCGTTGAGTGTCATAAAGTAAAATAGAAGAAGCTAAAACGTTTTGCTAGGGAGAAAAAACTTAGAAACTCCTCCACAACCAACGCGCAAAAATTCAGGAAATAAATTTGTCTTAACTTTTCTTCTTATCTGATTCAAAGCTTGCCATGTGTTAAGTAGAACTTTCTTGATAGCGACTTTTTCGTTAACCTTTTAACAAATCAGGAACCATAAAATGTGAGGTTTTGTTGTATATTAGGTAACAAGAATTTTTTTTATAAGTACTATAAGACATTGGTAGTGAAGAAAACTTTTTACCGAATATAATCTGTAAGATGCTGGGGGTATAATTTCAATTTAATTTGCAAAAACGATAAGAGGGTATGCTTGAAAGTGTTGTTTCACGAAGGCGCTGTTAAAAAGACAGCTAAGGAGCGAATTAAGTCGCTTTTTTGGTACACCTGCCCCACCCAAATGGTGTTGTTTTAAGGATTCTTACTGTACCAGAAAATCTGTTTTCTCCTCACCTTGGGAGGAGTTGGGTAAAATCATTTATCTTCGGGTAGCAACTGGTACTCAGGAGAGGTTGATTCGTTTAATTAATGACCCTTCTTAGTGTAACAGAGGGCTGCAAAGGGCAAAGGAATATCCAATTTTCTATAGTTTACTGAAAGACAGGTGAAATCAGTTATAGAATTTACAATAACAAATATTCGTTAATTATCAATTAGATTACGCAAGTATGCTTCATAATCCGGAGATACATAAATCCAAAGTATACAAATATTTCTCTCTATTTATTAATTTTGATTTAACAATTTTGTGAAAAGGGCTTGATTTCTAAAATTTACCTATGTACGAGGCAAATTGTTTAAATGTCTTAAATTCAACGATGCCTTAAACATTTTTTTATTTTCTTATATTATATTACATATACACAAGTAGAGCATTTAAATCTTTTCTATCACCATGTTGAAATTGTGACTTTTTGTTTTAGAAATAAATCAATTAATGTTTTTTAATAAACCCAAGACGCTGTTCATTATTTTCAAGTGACTTAATTTCTTTTCTAGACATTTTCTTGAAATGTGTTTCACAGAAATAGAACGCAGAGAAACCAATTGTGGCCTTTATTCGCATTAAAATCCCTAGAAAATCAGCGACTCGTAATAAGACCAAAGCAGTTCGGGTAACTTTTTCAAAAATTAATTCGTCGGAAACGAAGATCCTGTCAGAAGTGATGCGTCGTTTAATGCTCTTCATTTGCTTTGACATAAAAAGTCCTCAAGCATATACCGTTTCCAGTTAACTTAGATCGAAGTTCTATTCCTTCCCTCAGCCTCAGGAATTACTACGTTCGCCTAATTAACTGCATTAAAGACCTTCGAGGACTCGTAAGAAAGGTCTCGACAGAAAGCGACTACTATTTAATTATGGTTCTGCACCTGAATATAAATTAGCGATTTTCTATGCTGTCGAGACGCTTCTCTTGCATTTAATTTCGAGAAAATACACGAAACCGCCCCATTTAACTGGCGGATGTCCCTTATTAACTATCTCAGTGGTAAATAAACTGTTCCCCGAAACTGTTGATAATTAGAAACAAATTACGGACTCAATTACTTAATTACTTCCTATATGGAATCAAATAAAGCGGGACAAATTAAACTCCAAAGGGAAGTGTTCCCTCGAGTAGAGAGGAGGATTCATCAAGTCTTAGATTGCAAGCACACGTGCTAAATGTGCAAAATTAAATATTTGGTGTATCCTGGGTGGAATGTCTGAATTGCTTTTTAAACGAATCTGAATTTGATGATTCTTTCGGTGACTTTAAGCGAGACACACGCAGACACATGCTCAGCACATTGGCAAAATACCATTTAATTTTATCCTCAACAGAGTGCATGAGTGTCACGTGTTAAATTTCGAGGAGTCAGGAAGGGCTAATTGAGTCGAGTCGAATTAGCAAGTTAAATTACGGCCTCGATTCAAAGTTAGGCGGCATTTCTAATTTAAGAAGTTTGTTTTATGAAAGCCTTTATTATAACAACTGAGAGTGTGTAGTCAAAGTTGTTTAATGATTATTAGGAATTGTGGAAAATCGAATAGAATTTTTAACACTTTATAACATTATTTAAAATAGGTAACAGTAAAAAAGAAACAAAATTTGGTTTGCTCTCATTAAATAAATTCTTAACTTAGTATTAAAATTAATAAAGTTTCGCTCATATGAAAAACATATGTACATATGCAATATCATAGAAAAATAAAATTTTTATTTTTCTATGGTAATATGTTCACTGAATGAAATTTTTTATTATATTCTGGGAGAATTATTCAAGATAAACAATAATTGAAATTTGAAATTTGTATAAATTTAGCCTAGATATGAAACAACAATTTAAAAACAATATTACTTTTATTTGATAACATAACTCTATGACATAACACAAATTGAGTTTGGAATTCCTGGAAAATAACCAACTTGAATTTTCTCTAGCAACTGGGGCATTAATATCTTTGGATAGTTTTCTACGAAATGTGTGCTTTTCAATTACGAAAAGCCCGGAGATGTGGAAGATTGATTAATGACTTACAGCCATAAGGTTACGCAAATGAAAATTAAACTAAGTACTTGCTTTATGTTTCATAACTTTAATGTGAGGGCATTGGCTTGAATTATACCATAAAACAAGAAAATCAAAAGTCAAATATTAAACAGAATATGAGCTATATAAGATGAAGGTGAGATTATTGACTTTGATTCTTTCTTCAAATAAATTACTTTTCATAAGCACGTTGCTCCTTGCCGCTTGGAGGTAGGGGTATAAATCGGTTTGAGGTATCTTTTCACCCGAAAAGCGATAAGTCATGAATGTGCTTTTTTTATCTTCCTTTGGAAGATAAACCAGAGTGAGTACATATACCATTTTGTGGAATGGAATCGAGCCACATAAAATGTCGCCTGCTGTGCCATTTTTATGCTTCTTTATTTTTTGATAAACCTACGTTGTATCAACAATGCAATTTTCAGTTATTCTTAAGTTTACAGTGCAAATCTATTAATATTTTAATTAAAAAAAAATATAAAATAAAATAATTTTCTAACACATCATCATCATATTTCATAATTTTTGGCAGAGATAATTTTTATATTATTATGAAATAACTGTTACGTCATGTATGGTACAATTTTACCAAAATTCGTAATTAATGTTTAAAGGCATTCATTGATTCTTATTACATTTTTGGTTTCTTATTTAAAGTACTTTTCTGAAATTTTATGTTAGTTCTTTATTTAGTAGAGAAAAAAGGCTTATTTTCGTTTGACATACTTGTAGATATCTCATAATTTGACATACTTGTAGATATCTCATAATTTCGCGACTATAAGCAGACTATTAAAAAAAAATTTTTGGTTACCTACTGGAAACGTTTCGCCGTATTCTTCTCACGTTATGGTAAAGCGTTTCATGTTGTGCATATCATAGCTAAATTATACACGACAAAAGAAATCTTAATTTTATTTGACATTACGACCTCGAATGCAAAAATTTCAAATTCAACAAGTTGGATAGTGCTTGAATTTAAATTCCATAAAAACCTTGCTTTGGTCGCTTAAGAAAAAGAAAATGTCTAAAATAAAGAAACTTTCTTTAACTTTTACTATTGCATTTTTGGACAGATTTATTTTTAGGAATTGAAAAATGTTCTATACAGTAAATACACATACAGGGTGTTTTGCTAAGGTCTGAACAGGGGTATGCCAATCGATTCTAAATGGTCTCCTGATCAACGTTTGTTCGGACACCCCCCCTTCAAATCGGTCCTTCACCCCTAAAATCGCGATTGAAAATTTGGAGGAGGTCAACCTAGAAAATGTAGTATAAGTTCTTTCAGAGATATCCTAGGATACTGATTAATAACAGATTAGAAAGCTGAGCCTTCAAGCTTTCCAACGATACCACCCACGACCAAATCCGTCAACAAAGAAGCGGGAGAGACCCCGTCAAATTTCGAAAATGGCAATTTCAAAGCCCAAAATTTGACCTTAACCCTTCATTCCGCCGAATTTTTGTATCAGAAGATCGAAACTTTTTTTGAGAAAAAGCTTCCCTGTCATGTGGCCTTTCTCAAGAAAAAAACCGCACGAAAATCCGACGGCGCGTTCCGAAGTTATTCGTGTTATAATTATTTATACAACAACAAAACTCATTACCCGCAATAAAGTCCAATTGGAAAGTGACGTCACATTCCAATTGGACTTCATTGCGGATAGTGGGTGTCGTTGTTGTATTAAGGCCGAGTTACAATGTGGTCGCTGTCGCTGTCGCCGTCCCAGTCGCTCAAGGTGTCAAAAGTTAAAATGTATAAAACGTGGCTAAGGATGCATTAAAATTCAAAACAAATGTCACTTGACGCCCGTAAAAGTTGAAATGATTCCAATCTTGCGCGTCGCGACTAGCGACAGCGACGTTTCAATACATTTTAACTTTTGACACCTTTAGCGACTGCGACGGCGACAGCGACAGCGACCACATTGTAACTCGGCCTGTAAGCTTTCTAATGCGTTATTAATCATTTTCAATTGCGATTTTAGGGGTGAAGGACCGATTTGACGAGGGGGGGGGGGGGGGGGGGGTCCGAGCAAACGTTGATCAGGAGACCATTTAGAATCGATTGGCATACCCCTGTTCAGACTTTAGCAAAACACCCTGTATGTACCTACATATATACTCTTTCTTTACACTCTATATCCCAAAAACTGCAAAGTACATAGTAAAGAAAGCGCCATAATTTTGCTAATTTGATAAGTCTGGAATGGATTGCTTGTTATTTTGGCGGTCAAAGTAGCAACAAAGTTCTTGGAATTTCTCGCGAACTTTATTGAATGGGGATAAATTTATCTCGAGCGAAAAAAAAATGGTTTGAAGTCTCCCAATTCCACAAAACTTTCGATTGCTCCACATGTCGAGCTCCTAATCCAACATCCCCAAAAATAATTTGTCTCGTTTTCCCTAATAACACACAATTACTGACAGAGCACAATTTTCCTTTAAAAAAAGAGAAACTTTCCGCCAAAACGTTTACGGGTGAATAACTTATGGATAATTTCTGTTTACTCTAGGAAGTATTACCGAAGCGTGTAGACCATGCTGCTGCCGCATTAATCGAATTAGATTCGCTTCCTTAAACGAACTTTTTTTGATTTTGTCGAGTAATTTGAAAGTATGTTTAGAACGCGTGGCGGTTACCACATTGCCATGCTCGGGTAACTAGGCACTTTAATGCAGTCTGCTTGTTGGCAAGTCAAACTTGGCTATCGATTTGTTTTAATAGTTTACATATCTAAAAGTTACTTGTATTAAGAGCCGTTTTGCCTTCAACAATTTCTAGATTTCCAAGAAGTACCTAATATGCAATATTAAGTTTTGCGAGAACTTAAACTTAGTGTAATGAAAATTAACTTCGACATATAGGTACCTAGAGTTCACAAAGAGTAAGTAGCTTTATTAGCTTGAACAACTTCTCTAAATAATAAACAAACATATTTAGTTGCACTTCTTGGAAACTTTGAAAACTAAAATCCTCTTATATAAAAACGATAAGAAATTATTTTATCTTAAAAATCTGAAAATATAATTGTATAGTTAGTTCTGCTAATATAATTGTATAAATTATACATTCATAATGGATCTAAAACATTCATAAATTTAAAGTTTGTCTTGATTTCAACTTGAGAACAATGAAAATGGAATTGAATTATTCGTGAGCATTATAGAACGTGCAATGTATCTACGAGTACGTTTGAAACATTTGGCGATACTTATGTATTTGATAAATGACCTTATCGTCCTGAGGCTATCGCTCTGTAGAGCGTTTAATGAAATTGTGGACTACGTGTGTTGTTCCAGTCTGAGTTTTGCGGTCAGCACATTCCACTACGGTGTCCAATTTCAAATGCAATACGAAACTAATTTGAACTAAAGATTTAAAATTCTTGTTCATTTTGTTGTTTCAGATAGCAAAATTTGCAATTTATATTCCTTGTGCTTGTATTTACAGGATTTCGGTAATGTGGTTTTAGAATTGGTTGGAATGTTGTTATATTCAAATTCAATGATGATGTACACTCGACCGTTTGCTAATTCATCCGATAATTCAGCCGATATCAAATTATCTTCGAAATATAGTTCCAAAAATGAAACTACGCGAAAATAGTGAATGAAATGAATGATTCATTTAGTGCAATACTTCAATAAAAATTGTTAAATGCCTTAATTGGGAATGTTTTATTAAGTCCCTTCTAATCACGACGATTTGTGGCTTTCTAAACAATTTTCCTAGAATTAAATTAGAGCTTCAATTACAGCCTCAATTTAGCTGGAAAATTGTTTTTATCCATAAATGTCCATTGATTCTTGGCCTTATTATTAATTCCCCTCCGATTCACGAGCCATCGATTATCTGCGTGATATAGGGCTGATGGAGCGCGCAAGTACACGTGTAAATTTACTTAAGGCGCTAAGAAAAATAAACTCGAAGGGCCCCACACACACAATTTATCGTAATTTAAACAAGCCGCACCGACTCATTTTAATTTGCCTAATAACCCCAACAGTCGATGGTTGAAGCGAACAAAAACGCCTATACACTTTACTTTTGATCGACGTGGGCTAAACAAACCCAAGTGAGTTAAAGCTAGACAAAGACTAACCCACATTCGATGAATCTGTCAATCAGTGCCGCCCCTATCCAATTACCCCGTGGTTTGCGGAAGTCCAATAACAGGGTGACAATATTTCGCAGGTATGCCCTTCGAGATGTATGAGATTTGGTTCCGATTTCACCCTTACCCCTTCGGCGAGGCGATTTGCATCCTCCAAGGATTTGCAGCTGAGACGTCGGCGAATGCAACAGTCCTAACAATCACAGCCTTCACAGCTGAGAGGTGAGTGTCTTTTCTTTCAGGGGAGCTTATATGCATACACTTTCTCGGATCTGACCATTTAGAAAGCATCCTATTGTAAAGTATCATGTGAATTTCAGTAATACTCGTTGAAATCTTCAGAGGAAAATCTTAAATACATACTATCAAAGTTTTTTTTCGGTGTTGAAAAAAAAAATTCTGGGACGGTCGAAACTGAATGGAGAAAACACATGTCAAATAATTCAAGCTATTCAATAAAATTAAACTCCTGTTTCCCCTTGCCATACCCCCAGGTGGGAAACGGAGGTCAAATTTGGTGTCACTGAATAGCAAAACTGAAACAATTTTTAAAACAAGAAAAATGTTGCCATTGAAATAATGTACTTAACTTCGTCTTAATGGAACAGTTTTAGACAAAGTAACAAAAATTTTATTTTAATCAAGAAAATGTCGTTAAATTAATGTAAAATTTCCTTAAATTAGTGAATGCTTATTTTACTTGAAGGGTATATTTTCTTTGATCATGATCGATTTCTTTCAGTAATTTTTGTTACTTTTGAGGCCATACCAACTTTGGAAGTCCACCATATTTGTTCAAACAAAATAATCGTAGTCTATATTGGGTCATATTTTTTTTTAAAGGATATATACTTACCTATGTATAATTTTTTTTGAGCCGAAATTGTGCACTCCAGCAGATTAAAATTATATCAGAATGACTTCAATGAGGCTGCACAAAAACACTATTGTGGCGGTTAACGGTTAATTTTGAACAATTCCAAATTAATTTATAGGTATTTAAAGAACTTTACAAAATGAGGAAAATATTAAAAATCCAAGTAGCTTCAGATCAAAGTAGTTTCAGATCAGAGTAGTTCCAGGAAAAAGTTTAACTTTGTAATAGAAAATTTTTAATAATCAAGTTAGTTCGAGACAGATAGCCAGTCAGTTATTACAAAAAATTTAAAAAAAGGAAAAGGCTGTAAATAAAAATATAAAATAAAAACTAAAAGAAAAGAAACTACCAAATAAATTTATTATTAAACCAATAACTAATCGAAAAGGAATCGTTAAACAACTAAATTATAGCGCAATTTCAAATTTACAATTCTGCGCTTTCCTTGCTCCAACAACACAATTAAGGAGGATTT
This sequence comes from Machimus atricapillus, assembly GCA_933228815.1. Taxonomy (NCBI): domain Eukaryota; kingdom Metazoa; phylum Arthropoda; class Insecta; order Diptera; family Asilidae; genus Machimus; species Machimus atricapillus. Next base: position 12,515,000 of record OW121788.1, read on the forward strand.
TTTCACATCCCCGAAGATTACACCCCAGCATTTGTGTGGTGTCTTGTTGGGGTAAAAACAAGAAAGCCCCAACACTATAAAGAAAATAATTTAAAGAATAATAGGTACTTATAACATTTTGTTCTCTTTAAATATTTAAAGTACATAGTCAGAAAATTAAGAACTCAAAAATTGTTTTTTTATTAATTTATCAGTTCTATAAAAATCATTAAAATTTTCAACCGAGAAAGTGTATTGATTGTCCCCTTAAGATGGTGTATATCGCCTTTTTGGCCTTGACTTGAATCTAAGGGGCGTCAATTTCCGGACTATCTGTCTTTATGTTTTCTGCTTAATTTCAGATACATCGCAATTTGCCACCCGTTCTTATCGCACACTATGTCAAAGCTGTCACGTGCTATCAAATTCATCTTAGGGATCTGGCTTCTGGCGATGGGCCTGGCCGTCCCCCAAGTAAGTAATCAATTGCTTCCAGGGTCCGGGCTCGGCTATCTCTAGCAGCATGAGGGGAATTTCGTATCAGCATTCGGCTGAAAAATATTTGTTCAATCAATTTGCCGCCCCCATTTGATCTGTTACCCTAATTCCTGCTCTCGTCACTCCTTCCAGATCCTAGATTTGGGTATCATCGACAAATTCGAAACCTGCGGGCCTAAGAATGACGAACGGAAGTACGTTTTCACGATATCGTCGATTGTTTGCTTTGTGTTCCCGATGGTGATTATCACTGTCCTCTACATATTGATTGGGTTACAATTGCGAAAATCGAGGATTGTCGGTAGATCGACAACAGCGAACGGGAACAGTATTCGCCTAAAGGTAACTCACAGTAACTAGATTTTACAATTGTTATTAATTAAGTCCCACATTACAGACAAAATGCAGAGTTCCCTCGAAGCGTCATATATTGGTTTCTCTTGATACAGATGAAAAAACCAACCCTTTGCTCCTGCCCGTTCAAAACCATAACCTCATGGAGGCTGTTTATATTGAAAACAAAAGGGAAAATGGACAAAAGGAGCCCACGCGGTGTTGCGAGGAAGGCAGAAAAAATTACTCCCAAAATAGGTACATGGGCTCTAGGCACGTTGTGAACATGCTCGGTAAGTGGGTACTCCAAGAAAATTCATTTTCAGCCTCAGTTGTTCGAATTAATTTCGCCTTGGTTGCCCGATGAAATAAAATAAAATTGGAGAGCACGATTCTAGCTTTAAATGAAAAAAACAATTGACAATATTTCTTCGGATATGTTATAAAAAAAAAATTTGCATGGGCGGATCGAATATTTCCGATTTCATGTGACGAATCGTTTTAATTCTAAATTACATAGTATTGATTGGATTCGAATTATCAGCATGATAGGTGTTTTTATGAAAAAATACATAAGAATATCATGCTGTTTACTTCATATTTACTCTTACTCCCTGTGGATGGTAAATTTAAACCGCAAACTAATTAAATGTTCTTAAAATTTTGTCGCATGTAAAGCCACAAAGGGAGGTTGTTTACATTGAAGCTCTGCTAATTAGAACTTCTACAAAAATAGTAGAGATTTAACTAAAGCCAGCAAAATTGACAAAGTAAAAATGGATGTACATGCAGGGAAATGATCTGAAGGACATTATAAAAACGAAATGACTTTTTCTAATTTAAATTACTACTCCCCAATGCTCAATTTTTTTTACCATATATAAATTTATTAGCGGAATTACAGAATTATGTTTAGGACGTAGTTTTACTATATTTACATAGATTTTTATACTTTTCAAATAAATTTGTCCAGGCTAAGAGACATTTTCTTAATTATCTATCTTTAGGAACTAGGAAATCGACTTTCGATAGAGAATGAACAAACATGTGTTTTATTTACAAATTTATGAAATTTATCCAAAATATATGGCTAAGCAAGGCTACGAAAAAGAAATTAAGTAAATTATGCACTTCGATTGAATGTTGTTGGCATCGTCACGATATATTATAGATTATCTTTATGCAGTGCTAATTATGTAAGAAGAGATATACAGGCTTTAGCTACTTGGTTAGGCGTTGGCATAGAATGCATATAGAAAATTTCTTTTGATATTTTAATTCAGTTTTCGTTTTTCTAGCAGACAAGTATTTTACTAAACAATTTTGCTAGTGAAAAGTGCAAACAGTTTATTTTTTCTGCATGATGATCTCTTTTTAAAAATATCTGTTGTTTTCGAAAATATCCTTTTTGCTTGCTTTAAAGAAAATAAACTCATCTCTGCGCCTTTAGCAAAAAAATAATTTCCTTTCGTCAAACAAAGGAGAAAAGCCTTCCAGACGCCCTTTTTAAAAAACAAACACCACCGACACTTTTGCTTTACGCTGAAATATTTTACATCCCCTGAGCTACATCTTCATAACGTGTACTCAGTAATCACTCGTCATAAATACAAAAGACGATGCTATGAGTTACTCCTTGATATTTTCACATATCCTGTAAACAAAGTTACTTAAAACTGAATTTAGATTGAAAAAATAACATTGCGATATCTTATGTTTTTCTTTTATGAAGAAAAATGGTTTTTCTTAAACCTATTCGACAATTTGGTGGGATTTGATGAAACCAATTTAAAGAGGATGATCTTAGTTGCTGTGGTTTTATTACAAGATAACGAACAATGCTTAGACTTTTGACAATAAAATAAACCAAAAACTTTTGTTCTTTATTAATATGCATATATCCTGAGGTTATGTTTAAAGTAAAACATTTGTCGTCAGAATGAAAATTAAAGATTGAAAACGGAAAAGAAATGAAATTCCGGAAAAGTAACTTGTGTTTCCTTTTAAAATTTACGTATAGATACGAACATTTTCATACGCTTTGGTTCGTACTCTTTGTTTTCGAAATATAATTGAAGACGAGATGTGAAAGTTCATTTTGTTTTGCCGAAGGCATTATGCGCAGGAGTAAAGGTGAATTTAATTAATTTTATTATAGAATGAAATGAATCTGGGTAGCAGAACTTGGATTTCTTTAAACAGCACTTATTTTCTAAGGGCCTTTGACATATTTTAAAATAATCGTCTAAAAATATACACTGAATTTTTTACATATCATAATACATATTATAAAATGTAAATTTTATATAATAATTTGTAAATCAAAAAGATTATGCGCCTGCTTCTTCATAATTATAGGAAATCAATAGATTATATAATTCCCACGTAGAATCCAACACCCTGTGGATTCTACGTGGGAATCGCTATACCAATAGGTTCCACGTGGGGGTCAAGAATAAAAGTTTGCTCAGGACACCCCCAAATTTTTTTGGGGCTAAACAATTCAACAAAGTGTAAATAAAGCTGATGGATTATAATTTTTAAACCAGTTTTGCAATGATTTTCATGAAACACTAAAGTTCGTTTTATCATACAGATTTAAAAGTATATGTGCCTTTGATACAAAACCTGATTAAATTAACAACTTCAATTTTTGAAATTTTGTGCTATTTCATGCGTTATTACCAAAAATAGTGAGGAGAAAATGATAATTTGTCAAATTAATTTGTTGTTTTAAAGTATCTAAAGAATGTCATAGAGCCAAACTCGCTCCTTTTATTCTATTGATTAAATATCCTAAAAATAATTAGATAAATGTGGATAAAATGAATTCAGTTCTGAATTCTGTGAAGTTTCTCTTTTAAATTTTAAATCGATAATCGATTTATAATAGCGTGGTTGGTGAATTGTCAATTAACTGCATGGCATTCATTATAAGCGTGTTTTCTTAACTACCAGCAGTTAATTGACTAGGTATAAAAAGTTGAGAGAAAGAAGGCTAATTACTTTTTCTGTACATACAGTGCTGTCTAAAATTATAGGACCAAGCTTTAATTTTGCATATATGGTGTATTCCCAAGCCCATAACTTGTTGGTAAGGAGAAGAGAGATGGTGACAACTGGTATATATGAAATCGTTGTGTGTCCTTAATTATTTCATAAATTTTTTTTAAAATTCATGTACTAATTTTAACAAAAATCGTAAAAAACTCAATACAATAGTGTTTAAAATTATAGGACCACTTAATATGATGTCTTTGGCCTTTATATACAGGGTGTTTTGCTAAGGTCTGAACAGGGGTATGCCAATCGATTCTAAATGGTCTCCTGATCAACGTTTCTTCGGACACCTCACCCCCTTAAAATCGGTCCTTCCCCCCCAAAATCGCGATTGAAAATTTGGAGGGGGTCAACCTAGAAAATGCTTCATAAGTTCTTTCAAAGATATCCTAGAATACTGGTTGATAATGCATTAGAAAGCTGAGCCTTCAAGCTTTCCAACGATACCACCCGCGACCCAATCAGTACACAAACAAGCGGGGGAGACCCCGTCAAATTTCGAAAATGGCAATTTCAAAGCCCAAAATTTGACCTTGACCCTTCATTCTGTCGATTATTTATATGGGAAGATCGAAACTTTTCCTGAGAAAAAGCTTCCCTGTCATATGGCCTTTCTCAAGAAAAAAACCGTACTGGAATCCGACGTCGCGTTCCGAAGTTATTTGTGTTACAATAATTGATAGAACAACAAAACCCACTATCCGCAATGAAGTCCAATTGGAAAGTGTCACATCGAGCATCTGCTCCGTAGGGCTGAACCATCGAACACGAATAACTTTGGAACGCGCTGTCGGATTCCAGTGCGGTTTTTTTCTTGAGAAAGGCCATATGACAGGGAAGCTTTTTCTCAAGAAAAGTTTCGATCTTCCCATATAAATAATCGACAGAATGAAGGGTCAAGGTCAAATTTTGGGCTTTGAAATTGCCATTTTCGAAATTTGACGGGGTCTCCCCCGCTTGTTTGTGTACTGATTGGGTCGCGGGTGGTATCGTTGGAAAGCTTGAAGGCTCAGCTTTCTAATGCATTATCAACCAGTATTCTAGGATATCTTTGAAAGAACTTATGAAGCATTTTCTAGGTTGACCCCCTCCAAATTTTCAATCGCGATTTTGGGGGGGAAGGACCGATTTTAAGGGGGTGGGGTGTCCGAAGAAACGTTGATCAGGAGACCATTTAGAATCGATTGGCATACCCCTGTTCAGACCTTAGCAAAACACCCTGTATATAAAGGCCAAAGACATCATATTAAGTGGTCCTATAATTTTAAACACTATTGTATTGAGTTTTTTACGATTTTTGTTAAAATTAGTACATGAATTTTAAAAAAAAATTTATGAAATAATAAAGGATACACAACGATTTCATATATACCAGTTGTCACCATCCCTCTTCTCCTTACCAACAAGTTATGGGCTTGGGAATAGACCATATATGCAAAATTAAAGCTTGGTCCTATAATTTTAGACAGCACTGTATTTGTAAATTTTATACGATTACGTTAAAATGAAACAGTTCACTGCTGAACTACATCAATAAGGAAAAGCGGAGAAAAACTGTCCTTGAAAGCAATGCAAATTGGAAGGAAAGAATGATATTCATGTTAATACATAAATTTCTGTGAATATGAAGGACTCAAACAAAATATCCATGTTCTTTTTCATCGCATATGATATATTTAACTTAAAGGAAGATTTGAGTTTTTTCTACTTCCTATAGAAATGTGGCGAAAGTGGCTAAATCACAACCGAGAGTAAAATGTCCTGGCAAAGGAAATGGAAGAGAAATCCTCGAGGATGTCGACCATGTGATTTTTCTGTGCCAGGATATGATTAACTTGATACGCTATGCATTAAAGTTGCTGGATTAAATAGAGATGTAACAAAGGGCCTTTAAGAAATAATATCGCTGACCCGCAAGTAACTATTATGGAATGTAATGTCATGCATCACTGTTCCTGGGTAGGGAAGATTACAACGGAAATTATGTGGCGCATTGCAAAAAGTGCTCGGATCCCAATAAACCCGGGGATGGAATGATTTAGCAGAAAATGTACTTGAATGTAAGCCGCTTGGCTACACGGGCTATCAGTGAGCGGAAGAAAGTTATTTACTCAAGTTTTTGGGATGACAAGAGTGAAATGATTAAGTAGGAATGTATAGACTTTTTCTCCAGAAACAAGAAAGAACATAGAAGATTGGATCTTAATTGTTTTTGTCTGGAAGCTCTTCTGGAGGCATAACTTTTTGACGACCATTGACTTTTGTCCTGGTTTACGAGGAATAAGCTTAAAATATTTTTAGGGACTCCCAATATTTCTTATTATTTTCACGTTTTTCTTTAAATGGAAAGTTTTTTATCGCTCGAATCGTTCGTTTCTTCGGTTCGGAACAATTTTAATGTATGTATGTATATCATTTTGATATTATTTATTAAATATTTTTTTTTTATAAATCTGTAGCTTTATTTAAGCGACCGACTTTACAAACATCATATATAAAATGTTTTAATGTCTGCGTTTTTTCTTGCTTTGGAAAGTTGGGAAAAATTGTTGAATTTTTCATGCCATAAGGAAAGCGATTGTGATTCTAGTCACTGATTGATTTTGGTACATCAGTTTAAAAAGAATCTTTTCGAGGAAAACGCATTTAACACTAGTATAGCCAGGGCCTTATATGCATAGTCTTAAATTAATAGCTTAATTTTGAAACTTTTCTATATATGGGTATTTAAAGAATTCATTCGCCTGCACATCCGTTTCATCCGCAGGTAATAATTTGGGTTGTATCAATCGGCTTTTGAAATTTTTGTCTGCATTTTTGAATGATTTGCTTGCAAGCTCGTCAGATAAACTTCACATTTCACATTAAAGTCGACTGCAGCTAACTCGTCTGGCTGCAGCGCTTGTACAATTTGTCTGCTGCCTGATATTTCGAATATTTGACTGCAGAATACTTGAATAACTGACTGCAGCGGATGCACAGCTGGATGAAGTTTCGAAAACACCTAACATTTTTGCCTTGTTCGTAAATTATTATGCGAAGGTATTAGAATGAAGCAAAGGTCACAAGTCAGAACAAATCAAGGTTTATATATATAAGTAAGAGATCCGTCAATTTGGCAGGTTGATTGCCCTAATGTTAAATTTTTGAAAAATTTTTTTCATTCACTTGATTTGCAAGCTTAATTTCCAAGCTTGATTTTAAGGATTTGAATAGCAATAAAATGGAAAGAGAGAATTCATCCTAATGTAATTGTAAATTGTCCAAAAGTAAAACACGCAAAGAGAGCGTTTGTTTTTGTTTGGTTTTAATACGAATGGACAGGAAGTTGTCGTAAATAACAGAAATTCCTATTTTGTTGTTCACATTTTTCAGTGTTTAGCCTGAACTATAATGGTCTTAAGACGCCTTAAGATAGCTTAAGATTTCTTACGACAGCATGAAGTACCATACTGACAACTATAATGGCCTTAACCAATCTTTCGTTAATTTTCTGAAACTTTCGGCAAATCTTAGTCGTATACGATCCCGAGCGTACAAATCTTAAGGGATCTTAAGAAAACTGATGTTTGGTTTAAAGTGGACGTGATTTCATTTAATTTGCTTACAAAAATGTCGACATTTTCGCTATTAGTTTTGAAAAACTGCCTCACACTAAGCAAATTCAATTTCACAACAAGCTGTCCGTTTTAATTTTTTGACACTTGTCAAAAGTGTCTAAAGACAATTATAGTTGATTTTAAGATTCTTTAAGTTTTGACAGAAACTTAACCAATCTTAGAGAATTTCAACGAAGAATCTTAAGGCGTCTTAAGACCATTATAGTTCAGGCTTTTGAATTGCTTCTCTTCTGTAAAGAAAACATCGTTGACTGAGAAATAGCAAGCTTTTTGATTTAGTAATCCAAGCGTGGCAAATAATCTCTCAGTACATAGTTTACCTATAGATATTATTTTTTAATTTTTCTGAGCTTTATTCTGAGGTTTTAGTTAAATGATCCTAATCCTAATATTTCCTCATATTTAAATTGTTACAATGTAATGAACGGTGAATTCTAAGTGAAAAGCTAACAAAAATATTGAACTTAAGCTTGCTATTTTATTTGCTCACTTTCCTGCAGTAATAAAACTAAATGCAAATAAGTGCTGAAAACCAAATATTAATCCATTCATTTTCAAGCTCAAATAGAATCTGTACTGTACTCATGGGATTTGGAGCAGTAAGTGCAGCGCGTAAATTGGTTTTTCCTGCGGGAATTGCGTCAGTTTTATATGTACTTTGGATATTTATAATACACACAGTATGATTTTTTTTTGTTGGAGTGGGGAAATGCAGTTGCGCACCTGGGTGACCGTGGCCACCCTCGAATGACCAGGCCTACCGGCTAAAACCCAACTCCCCGTCTTCAGGAGCTCCACCCCGGGACCGTCTGGGTGAGGTAGTAATCCACCTCACCATGCTGACGGTTCAGCCAGGTGTCCAGCTGGGGGATCAACCGAGCTGTCCACCGGCCCCGCGACTCCCCATCCCACCTATCCTGCCAGGACGCCATGGTTCTGGCACGGGCCACCCTCGCGGCCTCTCTCCTCCCCAGGGCAGACTTCTCCCGGTGGACGGACTGACGCTCCCTGGCTAGGAGGTCACACAGTATGATAATACCGCTTTATATTGAAATTAATCGAATAGCAATATTGCGAAAACATAGAACTTTAAAATTACAATGATCTTCATTTTGCTAACAAGCTTTTGAAAATTGTTAGAGGGATGAATTTGTTAAATAAAATAAAAAAAAATATAAACTTCCATCGGGCTGCTTTACCTGTATAGGAAAAATTTAGAAGCATAATAAGGAAATTAGTAATTATTTTTCTTATTTCTTTTAGTGGCTGTTGTAGTTGCTTTTTTTGTATGTTGGGCACCACATCACGCCCAGCGAATATTTGCAATGAATGCAGAGGAGAAACATGCAGCAATATACGATATAATAACACCAATATCAGGGGTTTTGTACTATGTGTCGACATGCATCAACCCCCTCCTCTACAACATAATGAGCTATAAGTTCCGTGAAGCATTCAAGGTAGGATATAGGCAGCCATTTTCGTAATCAACAGTATTATGTATATGTGATCTAGAAACATGTCGTTTGCTTCTCTGTCTGATAGGCTACATGTGCGCGTTGTTGCCTTTACCACAGAGGTCGTGATCAATTTCAGGGGAATGGAAAACTCTTCCGGAATATTTCGCAGCGCTCAAACTCACATTCCGCCCACACCTGCTCATCGATATGTTCGGGACAAATAATGCAGCAGGTGAACGCATGCATCCTGGAGCAAGACTTGTCGCTGTTTAAGTGCACCAAGCGGCCCTTGACTGTTACCTTTAAGAAGCCATGCAGGAGTTATAACAGGACGAGTGGCTTGAACAGTCTGGACTACACCTGTTCGGCAGTATCTCTCCACAGGGGCACACCTGAGGTATACACTAGCCAGCCTCTAACTTATCTTCCCACAGGAGATTCTTACGCCACTCTACAGGTACACAAAAATTATAGGGGTGAATGGGCGCAGTAAAGTAAAATAAAAGTACGCAGTCCCCGCGAAAGAAGACTTATTAATTATTCATTTTAGAAAAAAAATTTCGAAAAGTAAGGCAGCTTTAAATAAGTGATAAACCCTTGTTCTTGTAAAACAATAGTTCCTTAGCCTTTATGTTACAAGTGTTTTTGAAGGCGACCATTGTTTTGAACCTTTTTTTACAGTTTAATTGTAGGATATTGTAAATAGGAAAAAGTTAAGATATTTTAACGGATAAATAAAATAGAAGGGAAGTTATAAAAACTTTTGTTTTGTAAAAATACAACGAAATTTATCGTCACGAAAAGCTTGTTTTCCTATATTAAACCAAAGAAAGTATAACATGTTTATACTTTCTTTGATTAAACAAAGCATCCAAGGACGATTAAAAGGTTAGCGACCCTCTCTTTAAGAAATTCTAAAATTTGTTGATTTTAACTTAAAATTGTTGTTGTCTCTATGTAAAATTATTATTTTCATACTACTTAAGCTTTCGATGAGAAATAATAGATACAAGATGCGTACATAATTCTTAAAACGGGTTCGGCTATTGGAGTAGCACTTAAATAAATAGCTATTGTTGTTCCACCTTAAATTTTGGCTATACCTACAAATTTATCTCTTAAATACCCAAAAAATCCACAAATTCAAGACAGTTGGAAATTCTCCTGTCCAATGTCACGAATCATCTGAATCATTGAACAAAAAATAAATATAACAAAGAAAAATAAACAATCTGTCATGCTTGATGTGAGACTTTAATGGGCCACAAGGCAAATTTGCAAACTTTAACTGAAAAAACGTACATCCATACTTTCATACATATATGTATGTATGTATGTAATGTACATAAATTTCTAAAAGGGATCAGATCCATCGAAAACTTTTCATGATAACACTCATCAAATCTTCGTAGACTCCCAGACATAATAATAAGGAGTTTATTGTTTGCATTTATTTTCGAAGTAATTGTTTTATTCAGATTCGTTTCATTTCACGGCATTTGGGGACACAATCAACCGAAGAAATGTTTTGTGGAATGGAAAGGATGTGTTTTATCGCTCGGTCTGAACACAGAACGACTAGGAAAAAACTTTTGGATGACTAATGAATTTGAAGGAAATGGAGTTTCAGTTTTATTCAGATACTTTCAAGGCTATCGATCTTATTCTTTCTTTTGTTTTCAAAGAAAGTTCCCTTTTTTGTTGAGAAGTTTACGAAATGAAATATTGTGGGATTCATCTGGAATAAAACCTTTAAAGTATTTTTTTGTAACTTCTCAATTCGTTTTCTTTTCATTGTCGAAGACCTTGTATCATTTATTTTTGGAAGTCACAATTCTTATGAGCTTTCATAAACACTTGAACTCCATATGCAGTAACTGAAGCGAGTTTTAAAAGTTTATTAACTTCTGAATTTTTCCATTGTTTTTAAGTGAATTCATATGTATGTAACTTATTGCATAATTATGAAAACCTGATTTTATTACCCCATATTTTTTGAATAACTCAGCTATTCTCTTTAGTCCTAACGTCTAACTTTTTGAATTTATTTATATCTATTTTGATTTAATCACATATCTGGTATATGGAAATTCCGTTCTGAGAAAGTATAGAGGCAGTATTTTTTGTATAAACAATAATCCAAGACCAATCACATTATGTTGCAACTTAACATTTTGGTAAATTTTGGAATAAAAACAACCATTTGAATAACTTGTAATGTGGAATGTTTCGAAGCAATCAAGAGTGCAAAGTCCTATAGCATATCTAGCAGCAGGTAGTTACTGTATTTATATTTCATTAATAATTTAACGAGCTTACCTTCAACACGAAACGATTAATATTAGCAAAAATGATTGTGTTATTTACAATTTTTCACTGACAATGTTTTTAAATTAAGTTTTGCCAATATTTTCAATTTGTTTCTGTAGAAAATTAAACTTTAGCTAGGTAACTAATCTACAATTATTATATTCTTAAAAGATGTAATTTAAATTTTATGAGTAATTCATTAAATTATTACATTCTCGCAGCAACTACAGAAATGAAATGCAGTTAGAACATTTCAAGATGCATTTGCATGTATGTTACTAAATCCGTTTCTAATTTTCCGTTTGATTACATTATTATCGTTTCATTTTCCGAAGCGCCGTGTTATTTTTTAATTACAAAATAGCCCACATCCATTAATTTACTCTGTTGTTTTTTGACACGCGCCTTCCGTAACAGGGGAAAAAATGAAGGGATTCATTTTTAAATCTTTTTCAGATGTGAGGCACCCGAGCGTAGCCAAATCCACACTATAAAAATCTCATCAATAAAAAGCCTCTTAAAGCAGTTCTCAGTAGCCCTTAAATGCAATAAAAATGCCCATTCATCTGTAATTTCTTCGGGCCCCTTCGAGTTTTCTCAAACTGAAAGAAACCCTGGACTCTATGTCTTCGAAAGTAATCCTTTATCAAGGCAGGCTATTTAGCGCCTTTTTTTTATTCAACTCGTACTCGGACAATTCAGCGTCCATCAGAAAATCCTCTAACTGTTCCAATTTGAAAAAAAGGAAAATGCAAGCAATTGTACTCTCCCCAATTTAGTTTTTATTGATAATGCTGATTGAGATGGAAATGATTATGGTCGTAACGACAAATTTCTATTTCCGATCAGTCCTGATAAATGGCAATATAGCGCCACGCCAATATGTTACCCAATAAATCAGAAAGGTTTTTTATTTGGTCGACTGAAATTTAAAATAAAAAAAGTATGTACTAGTGCAAATTAATTAAAAATCAATTAAAAGACTTAAAGCAAATAATATCTACGATCTTTTTTCTAACATAACATAATTTAGTTGATAGAGAATTAATCAAAATTAGGACCTATTGTAGAATTTGTAAAAATATAAAGCATCTACTATAAGAATTATATTGCTTACCAACATATAATATAATGCATAAAAGACAATTACATGGAAATATATAGTTTTAAGGCTGTTAATAGAAATTAGTGTTGTTAAATTGCAGCATTTTTAAGGTGTCATTCTCTTGCACCTAATTTAGTTAGAATATTTGTTGCATACATTTAAAAAAAAACTCGCAGAAATTTGAAAGGTGCGGTTTATTAGGCAACTTTATATTATTTTTATTACATGAGAGATTACATTATTGAATAAATATAAAATAAGAATGACTTGTTTCAAAATCTGTTGTTTTATTTACAAAAGGATTTGGATTAAAATTGCAAAATGCCATCGATGGCTTAGTAAACCTACCCAACTTTTTGATTTATTCGAAATAACTTTCAAATCGTTTTACTTATCTTTATGGAATGCAGAATAAATTCAAATATTTTGCATTAAATTGAAAGTAATTTTCAAGTTGTGGGACGCATATTGTTTCCGCATTCTAAAGTATCACGTATGCGTCCTTGTTCGCGCGAAGGTACCCACGAGATGATGTATATTTAATACAGCTGGCGGTAATTTGCATATATCGATTCATAAGCATGTGGAAGTTTTAAGTTAGTCGGAAAGCCTAATATACATAACTTCACATGACATAACATAACACTTGAAGACTTGTGTGTTATCGAGGGAATGTAATGAAAAAATTAAAACTTTTATATTTTCGTTCAAAAACGTAGGTGATGTGCTTCTTGTGTAAACTTTGTTAAAAGTTTAAAAAAGGAAACTTGAGCAGAAATTTGGTAAAATTATTCAAGTTATAAATTAATAATTACTTAAATGCATAATTAGTACCTAAATCTAAAAGAATATGCATTTTAATTTGGAATCTTCAAAGGGAGGCAAAACTCCTGCATTTTGTGACAAAATTATTAGTTTAATGAATGTTTTATTTCGAAATTAAAGCTTGTGTTACAATAATTTTCTGTTGCAGTATAGTAAAACTCGCACTATTTGTAGATGCATAAGTCAATTAGGTTTTGTGTTCATTTTACTTATCTAAATAAATTATAATACATATGTAAAAATCATTTGAAGCCATTACCAGCAAATAATATTACGTAATAAATTATTTTCAGCAGAAAAAGTCATTTGATATACTCTACTTTGTTAGTTGGAAATTAATTAGGAGAAAATCGAACGAGAGGTGAGAAATAGATTATCTTTCGCCAGCAGATCCTGACTCATTCTAATATTCCTAATCACTGTCAAATGAGCTAGGCAACTTTCACTAATTGAAGAGGGATGAGAAATGAATGAAAGGCATTAATTTACGTGGTAACTTACCTTGGGCGGAAGCATTATTAATAGATTTAATTTAAATAATCAGAGATCAAAGGTCATTCTCAATTTCTTAATATAGCATAATACATATGAAGGAAATGAGAGAAAACAAACCCATTATAAATGAGAAAAATGATCAAACAGTTTTTAATTAAACTCTAGGAAATTCAAAGGTTTGCAGAAGAATATTTTTTAAATAAAATTTTAAGAGCTAAAAGCACTACAATACAAGGGTCATGCCGGAAATTGAACGACAGACAGAATGTATTTTTCAAGGATACAACATCAATCTAATTACTTTTCCATCTTCCCACAGTTTAAAGCGTTTAATCTACACTTTGTAAATTCCTTACGTGATGGTGAAAGTTTAATTGAAAACGGATGCCAGTCTTCTCTCGGGGTAGTTACGGCCTTGGAAACTGACTATGGGAAGAAAGCTAATTATTTTAATGGAAGTGTCAAGTATTTAAAGGGTTAATTTAAGGATAAATTTAATTACACTTAACACTAATCTCAGATTTTCCTTACTAAGAATGTCGAAGGAGGTAAGTGTTAGTTTTTAAGATGCGAATTTTAAATAAAAATGCTTCAGTGAAACTCAATGAAACTTTAATGAACTTTAATGTTATTTTAACTTGAAAAATTAATAATACCATAATCTATCTATGCGGGGATTATATGTTGGCATGTTTATTAATCAAAACATAAGCCTGAGTAGCCAAAATTATTTCTTTCTGACTCTTTAATTTACTTGTTTAGTAAATAATTGAGCATATTTTAGCTGAAAAGCCAAATACTTTAAAGTATTCACTAATTTTATGTGCGATTGTATTCAGAAAATAAATTAATTTAATTTTCATACTAATATTGAAAGAGTCGTTGCAAAAATATTAAATAATAGGTTATTTACCATAATTCAAAATGCCATCGTGTCCCTTATTTTTGGCGGCCAGTGTATAATTTGAGGCATAAACCTGTCTTAAGTCAATACCTGAAGAAGTTTAATCCTGATCTATCTGACGAAACTTTAAAGCTTGGAGCACTTTAATCACATTTAAAGATTATTATCGTAACAAAGACTATATTTATTACTTTAAACGTCCGCTGTTTTGTTTCAAGTCGATTTTTTTCAAAAATTTTTCAGTTGAAAACTAAAGTATTTGATACCTTTATGATAAATAAGAATAATGTGTTTCACTTTTTTATCCTACGAGTTAGGATACCGACATTTAAAATTTTTTCTCTAACGTTATTTTTGTTATTGTTCTCTTCTATTAAAATTAAAAGTACAAAAATCGGGCATAATGTAGTAGTTATCTAAATTGGTAAACCGTTCATATCAATTGCAATCACTAAGTGTACCTAATATTATTTAAATTTATGATTTGATGAAAAAGAAGTTCAGAAAGACCGCGATTTTTATTCCTGACTGATTCCTTAAGTGAGATTGTATTATTATAATGAAGCTTTTAAATACATTTGAATTATGTTATCTTCATGTTTTACGATCTTCGAATTTTAGTAAAAAGCAGTCTAGAGTCTTTATTGTATAATATCATAAATGAACACAATATTTATATTTTAATACTTTAAAATTGCATTGATTGAAATTTAGAAAATGTTTAATTATAATATAGATAATAGATATACAATTGGTAAACATTGAATTAATTCCGTCATTTACTTTAGGAAGAGTACGAGTTAATCACTTTAGAAACCTCCATAATTCTTTGAAGCACCGAGTTTCTGACTCTGCACGTTGTTTTATTCTTTCCACATGGAACTGAATCGTGAAATCAAATCCATGCTTCTACGGTTTCTGAACAAGAAGTACTCGATATCATGTGACACTCACTGGGCTTTTTTTTATTATTATTCATCTTAAGCCATTAAGGTTTTGAGCTTAAAAAACGGAAAAGTAAGCAGATGCGCTACTCAGAAGCGCATAATTTCTTTTACTCCAGACCAAATGTGTTTAGTTTTTGTCTTATCAAATAAAAATAATTTTTACATCTGGCTGTAATGTTCTGCCAGTCGTGATCAAAATTGAATTGTGCTCTCGCCGCAGCATAACTTTGCATAATGTGTTGGTGTTTAAACGTTTACTGGACAATTATGCAAAATTTGTTTATACGTGCATCAGATAGTCTAGTGAGTGCCTATTATAACGGATGCTGTCACAATAATTTTGACGATGGAACCGAGAGCATCAGAGCTGAAGATTATATTATTGTCAGTAAGTGATTATAAATTAAGTTTTTTAAAGTTTATTAATCTGATAAAGTGATTAGGTAAACTATGTAAATATAGAGGTGTTGTTAAATTACTACATTTGTGCTCAAAGTTTCCTGGAAATATTGTGACTGAATGGTTATTAAAAATATTACATTTTTATAAAACTCATATAAAGTAATTCTCTGGTGGAGTTTAAAAACAAGGGGTACGGATTCCTTTGGCGATTTGAATTAAAATTTTTAAATATACACATTTCGAAGACGACTGTCGGTGTGATTAAAATTCTAAATTTATAAATTAAATTTTATGACATTGACATGTTAAAAAAGTGTTACAGGTATACATAAGAAAATAAAGATGTTTATTTTCCTTTTCAGGGGATAATTCAAGGAATGTTTCAATATTTGTAACAAAAGGTGTGGAACACGAGATCTACTTTAGAGCTGTAGATAGAATGAGTGCTGAGGAAATCCTCATGAATCGAGTCGACGGTTCATGTTTAGTCCGTCCATATAAAGAAATGGTACCTAAAAGTTAAATAGTAAAAGGAATCAATAAAAATTATAATTAATATATATTTTCAGAATACATGTATTAAGTACATAGTCAGTGTCTATGCTCAAAATAATTTCTTTCACTTGTACATTCGTAAACTTCATCGTATTAATAAGTACGGGATTGGCTTGGAAAAGCCATGTGAGAAATTGTTTAACTCTCCGGAAGACATAATAAACTACTACAAATTGAATAGAATTCTATGTACAAATAAATCAACCAGCATAAGTCTTGTATTAGTTCCAATATCTTAAGCTATATTTGAATATAAAAATCTGTACAAACAAATTCCCCTGCATGTTTTAGGTAGCTACAATAGCCTTAGACACACATTGATTATTTTGCATTAAAGCTGGCCATAAAAATGCTTTTATGATATCAGAACGGTTATCTGCAAGCGGATGACGATCATGTTTCTCCGGGCGAAGTAATCCTAGGAGAGATCAAAAGTTAAAATTGAATGATTATTATTTTTGAAGAAATTAAAAGTTTTTTTTTACACCAAACAAGTAAATGACGCATGTTTCTTTTGCAAATATTGGAAATGTTATGATATGTCTACAATGTCTTTTATATGTAAAGTAATAAAAATAAAAATATTTAGGAAGAAAAAGCGTAATTATGTTAATAATATCACCTAAAGTGAAATCATTGTCCAGGCAGTATGGAGAGTTTTGGTTTACAAGCTTCCAAGCAAGTCGAACACATGCACTAACAAAATGCATTAAGGTGGTGCACGTCTCCAAGCAGGGGTACTCGTGTAACGTGGATAAAACCTGATGGGTGAGGAAAAGAATTAATGCACCTCACTAGGATCTGGGTTAGTGAAATTGTCTTTCATTTAGCCGTACTTGATTAGCCACATGCCGCTCAATTTCGCCAAGAGGATAAGTCTCGACTGTGTCGCGCAGATGCTGCTTGACCGCTCTGTCCAGCTTCAGTGACTCTTCGTCAACACTTTCCAATGAGCAGTTGAGTACGTTCCGAACCTCGACAAGTTTGCGTTCTCGCAGTGCGTGACATGCCCTGAAGGCCAGCTGGAAATTGAAAGCAGTCTTTTTTAAAAACAAACATACATATATTCTCAAGACGAAAACAAAAGAAGATGCGCTGCATTAAAAATTCGCACCGAGATCGTAATTGATCATGTTAACACCGGTCGCAGAAGGTACTTTGAAGGAAGAGTTATTTTGGGTATGCATCTTTATTGCACGGGAATTTCAAGGTGACTTCAATTTACGGCAACAGTGCGAAAAGAAATTTTTGCCCTACTTACCACAATTATCGAGAATAGTATCTTGCCTTTCAGATTGTGGACGTGCTTCAGTTGCGGTAGGGTATTGAGTGCTTCTAAAGTGTCTTGTCTATTTTGGCTGTATAAACTTTTATATAATCGAACCATTTCATTTCTAGAAAGTAACATTTGAATTATATTAGTTAAATTTGTACCTACTAATATTGAGTTATAATTAATTTCCAATAATTAGGTAGTCTTTTGTATTCAATAGAATTATTGTCTATTTCTGTTTATTTAGTATTTAGCAAAGCTTTGTGCAATTCAATATTCATAAAACAAATAGGTTTATATAATTTTATTCATAATACATACATGCTGGGCCCAAGCATGCTAATTTTATGATTTTTAACTGCTCCTTTGGCCTTTCGAAAAGAGTTGTTTTATTATCTATGTATTTATTTTAGTTTTTCAAAATTTTGAATTTGCAATGTCGGCGATAACTGAAAATATTTCTATCCATGAAAGTTTTAATACAAAATATACAAGCTGAAATTGCAGGATTGAAAATTACGAGTTTTAATACAAAGTACATATTTAAATAAAGTATAAATCAGACGGCTAATATAGAAATTATTGATCGCTTAATAGGATAAGTATTTGTGTTCCGAAATTAGGCACCTAAAAACTTTTTACAATTCCGATTTTTAGAATTGGCATAAATGAATTAGATTTATGGTTTCAGTTTGAGTTATATTTCTGTTTAGTGGCTATTAGATATTATTATTATTAATTACCTCAATTCGTCAGCAGCAGCATCAGGATCAGAATGATAGCCATCACTGCAGCAACTCCCAGAACTGGGACTTGAAGGTTTACTTTGTGACCCCATTAGATTTAAGACTTCCTCGCACCCCCGAGAAAAATTCATTAGCAGTCCAGCAGCAGGTCGTTTATCAACGTTCGAATGTGGGTCCAGTCTTTTAATCTGTCCGACACACAAAAGGACTTCCTTATCATTTTGGACCCGTTGACTTAGTTGTGCTACGATTTCTTGAAGTTGCTTCAAAACAGGCTTATCGAGAATTGTGAGAAGGGTTTTATTATCGATCAGTCTTTGTTGAATATCGCTATAATTAATGGCCAATAGTCTCTGGTGCGAGGATTGTGCGGGATCCTGGTTAATTGTTACACTGCTCATTTCCTCCAGTTTGTGTAAAGCGGACTTGTACGTTTCTATATGCCGATGAAGTTCTTCTTTGAGTGCGGCATGAAGTGAAATGAGGGCCCCGGTGTGGTCCGCTGTAAGCCCATGGCAACCTAAACCTTGTATAGCTTGATCAAACGAAGTTCTTCTCTGTCGAAGACATTGTCTAAGATTTGGATCCCACTGTCCTAAAGCTTGAATTAGCTTCGAACACCTTTGTCGAAGTCCTGATTCATGGGGATTGCTGAACAATCGCACCAACTGCCAAATAATTGCTTCAACGGGGACATTGGGTTTTGGGGATGGATTGACTGTGATGAGTCTACAAAAAAATGTTTTTAAACAAATGGCTTTTTATAAAGGTTCAATTTAATTTGAATAAAATTCTCTTTACCGGGAAATGAAAGACTCTAGGAGGTAGGCACTATGAGGTAACGCCTCCAATAGAAGATCAATGGGAAGCTCCGAAACAACGGATCGGAGAACAGATGGACCAAGACGACCAACGACACCTGCTGCTTCGCGGTATTGACGACCTTCGGAAAGTAGCATCAACCGTCGCAAGACTTGACGTGGACTAGTTAAACCTTCACGTCCATCTCGCGACGGGCCACGGATGCGTTCTCTGCTGTCCACCATTTTACCATTTACATATTAGTCGAATTTTCCTTGGAACTAAAAGTAAAAATATACAATATTAAAAAAGTCTGAAATTTCAAATATTTACAGGTAGTTTATAGGAAATAATTATAAATTAGGTAAAGCAGTTTTATGCCGCAGTATAATGTGAACTGTTTTTTTATTGTAAAATCTATTTATATTGTAAAATAATGCGAATTACATAGAGGAAGAAATTTATCCGGCCTGAAGATGCGATATCACTTTCTACCGGTGGGCTTCCAAATTCTAGTTATTACCTGTCTTCCAAAAGACGAACATTAAATTATAAATTGAGGATCACGTGCATGGAAAACAACACGCTTCTTTCTCCCTTTTGGTGTTAATGTGGCTGGTGGAAAGCTGTGGAATACTTTCTACTTTTAGATGTCTACGGGAATATTTCGATTGCAATTTACTGCAAATTGCAATGCAAGAATGGTATATACCTAAGTATTGTTGGAACCCATCTCTAGGGTAAGCAACATTCCAGAAGGTATTTAATCTTGAGTAATAATAGCGCACATATCTTGCAAATTATTATCCTATTAAAACCCCTGCTTCATTACGGCCGCAAGACATCTTATTTCCTTCGACTGCTAATGACCAGGTGAGCAATTACCTCTATTTTTGCTCATCAACGCCAAACGATTCAGGTCTGTTTCAGCTTTAAAAATTTTTGAATGCAATGAACTAGAATCGGTTGCTGCGGCCATTCGTCAAGTGACGCAATTATCGCGTAATTTCTTTTGATTTCTTTTGTTTTTCATCCCTGCGTCTTTAAACCATTTCTTGGTCCCAATGCATTACAATAGCAAAAGAAATGATCGTGCGTGTCAGCGCGGTCATTGACGCTTCTTACTGTTACAGAAAAGAAGTATCTTTCCGCTGTTTGGGAAAGCAGATAGGAAGTAAGGCATTTTTTTTACGAAAATTGGTAACAATTATTGAGGTTTTTCGATGGTTTTTTCATTTACTGTTTCTGTTCTTATTTTGCTCTTAAAAGCCTTAATCATTTTACTCTGCAGTTTTTTCTGCGATCATTCCAACATAACTAAGATAAATGGCTTGTAAGGTGGAAAGCTTCTGAAAAGCATGAATTATTTATTAGAAGGTCTATTGATGCTGCTAACGTTTCGGAGAATTTTTGTAAACCCAATCTACCATAAAAAAATTTGCACAATTTCAACATTAACAGAACGATATTTTAAATCTAGAATCTTTTTTCGAACGAACACATAAAATTTTCATATTGAAGAAAAGAACACACGTAATTTTATTGCCTGGGAAACGAAGGCCAAGTTAAGTGAAATTTGCGGTAGGAATGATCGATATGCGTGATTTGATTAGTTTTCTTGGTTTGTTCATGAAGATATCAGGTCGAGTAATTGACCTGCGTGTATTGTCTTCTTTTCCTTTATTAGGCACATTTGCAGTCGCATTCAGTTCTTGATTATATTATAATGATGCTAATTTATTCAATTTCGTTTGGACAGAAATAATGTAAACCACATATGTGACTTAGGGGAATTGAATACTTAATATAATTTATGATAATTTGTTTAACGAGAGTAATATTATATACTACTAAAAATTTCAGTATATACAATAAATACAAGAATCGAGTTTTTGAATGATCATATGCCTAAAAAGATTTATTTCGAAATATTCAAACAAAACGATCTAAACGTTTTTAAACGAGTTTAGAATATCACAGTCAATTATATAATGTTTTCTAAGAAACCAAAAATAGGGCGATATTGCTTAATATAACAATAAAGTTTCGGCAAAAGTGAGGATGGGCCCTTAACTGAAAAGATATCAAAGATACTAAACCGTGAGAAATATATTCTTGAAATCAATTCTTTTGTATAATAGAATTTACCTATAATACATTCTTTTGAAATATTGGATGCGGTCTAGTCCGAACGCGGAATATTGAAATTTTATAGGCTAAAATTTAGCCGCTAAATCACATACTTGACGTGCGACATGCACTGAAATAAGTTTTCGAATTATTGTGAAATAAATCGCACTAATTAATACTTTTTGTACTTACAGATTTTGAAGAATTTAAGTTTTTAAAACTTTTTTTTACAGAAATTTTCAGCGGTTATCAAAGTTATGGGTTCCATTTAGAAAAAAGGCTGACTAGTTTTGAAACCTTAAAATTCTGCAATGCGACTATTGAAAAGCTGAAACTCGGAAGTCTACGCATTTACCTCTAATTATTAATGATCTGTCTATAATTAATTTATGGCATTTGTAGGTATAAACAAAAGTAATTTTTATAACTTTAAGAATGTAGGTATGTAAATACCTACATTTATGCTATCATGAGTTAATTACTGTTTACAGATCAGAAACTTATTTATATCGCTAGTATCAACATATGAGTTGTTAATTTTTAAAGTGGGGCAAGAGAAACATAATAATCGATACAATTTATCATCCTTTTCATCTCTAAACAGATACGCAAAGTAGATATTACTTATTTAATTAATTAGAATTAACTAACTTCATTGTTTGGCTTGCTAAAATTGGAATGTATACAATAATGCAATAATAGCTCAATTTTAGATAACATATGTGAGTAACAAGGTTTTTGAAAATTTTGCGAATATTTTGGGCATTTTAATTTAAATAATATTTTATGCTAACCAACTGTTTCATTTGTAATAACTTATTAAAAAAATTATTAATAGATAAGAAACATTGCATAGATAATTTGCACTAACTTACTTCGTTGAAAATATGTTCAAATAATTCCTTTCTTAAAGAGTTTTATAATCCACGAATGTTTTTCTGATAGTAGAATTGTTACGTGTAGGCAGGAAACATTTAACACACTCAAATTTAGTCGGCTTTCAAGCTCGAATCACAAACAATTATCGATGTTCACTTTAACTTAAAACGCGTCGAAGTCCAAGGTACGATCCGGCGATGCGCGTGAGACGATGAAGACTAAATCTGGTGTTTTCCTCCTAAAGCTTCTTCATCCGAACACACCTGGGAAAGTGGTTGCTTTTCTGCATAATTGTTTTTCTCTTCGTCTTAAACGCTGCAAGATCGCGGTCCGACAGCAAACAGGTATGTATATGTCGATTGACGACGACGATGACGACGATACTTAAGACCTCAGATAGTTCTTGAAATATTTCCTTTCCTGCTGCTTATGGGCAGCAAACGCGGTACAGAAGAAAAGTATAAAAGATACTTTTTGCTACAATTGCTGCGAAAGTACTTTCTTTAAGAGGGAGAAATTCTTGCTATCAGCGGCTGCGCCGCTTTTAGCAGGAAATGAATTTTGCATAATTGTACCATTCAGAGATTTATTCACAATCCATTTTAATTATGCAACGGAGCTTAGACGGGTGGTGCTATAGAGCCTTTATTTATACTGAAGTGCATGCAAATTAGGAAAAATTTCTATTTAATATTTATACCGTTTTTGCAATCATTGTTTGGAAGCAATATTATTGCACATAACTCTTAATATTAATCGAACTATTTTATAGTTACAAGTTATCGTCTCTCTTGAGGAATTTCCATATTGTCGACATGTCTGTTTCTGTTGTACATAACCAATTAGCTGAAATCGTAATAGATTTCTTTTCTTCTTTATTGGATTCATCAATATTTATCTTCTATTGCTTAAATATTTTCGGTCGATTTCTAAATATAGGCGCCGGTGTTGACTTTGGTATTGTATAATTACAGGGGCGATAGGATGACAAATAAGCGGGTAGAGCCTTTATAATCAAAATTAAAAAAAATTCCCCAAAAATCAAAGTATTTAATTAAATTTTTCGAAGTAATAAAGATTCGCTGAAAGACAGTAACTATGGTTATAATTAAATTCAAGTTAATGACCACTTTTGAAGGAGAAATTCGCTTAGAAGTCTAATGAATCAACGGTGGTTATAATACAATATAATTGGTAATAAGAAGGCGAGCTCTAAATTTAAAATTGAAAGATAACAGAAGATGAGATATTCGCAAAGCTTAGGCAGAAACCATCACGAACTTTTCTAAAGAGAGGTCAACTATGGATGGGATGATATACAATTAGTACTGTTAATAAATTTTAAGATGGAATGAGGTAATTAATCTGCATGATGCTGAATATTGAAATTAATTACTATGAAGTTGCTTCTTACCTTTACTGGAATTAAGGTGTTATGAGAAAGTGATCACAGGCAATCCATTGGTATAACTATCGGAAACGTTTCTATTTCATTTGTGCCAAATTTCAAATTGATACTGTTATGTATCTTGTGAGTTGCCTCTAATGACCCAAATAAGAAATTTTGGACGGCATAATGTGAGACCGTAACAATTTGATATCACGAAATATGAATACGTACATATCTTGTGCTGTTTGCGTGCTGCGCTAGTGGGAATTATTGCTCGAATGCTTCTTCTATGAAGTAAAGTAGAAGTTTTTTTTGTAGTTTTAATATACAACTATAAAGCAGATAGACACAATTATAATAATTATTGTGAATTACTGTTCTTACAGAGTGATAATCTTCAATTTCCATTTGGAAGCGTTTGGAACTTTAGGTGGATTATCAGAAAATTAAAATGTTGGGAAAACGATTTTGTTTTTTCTTTGTTTGCTCAAATTCCTTAAATTCGAATAGTTTCACCATTGTTAATCTGATTCACTTAAAACTTTCATAAAATGTCTTCAGGATTAGGCAATTTAAAAAAAGTTCAAAGAACCAATATCAACGAGTGTATACATATGCATAATTAAATTTTAATTCTTATAAAAAATATTAGGATAGTTAAAAAATTCTTATTAGTTGAGAAATCAGTTTATTGAACAACTGCGGTCGTCTCTCTATGAGCCGTGTCGTTGCGGTGATATAAGGGGTAAAAAAATGTGACATTGGTAATGCCTGGGAAAAAACCAGATAGGTGGACTTTCACGGTCAATTAATTGCTCTCACAAATTCAAGATGAAGCACATTTTGCACGAAAAATGCAGTGAGCTTCACTAAAAGGAGCAAACACTATTTCTTCGTTCGCCAGTTAATTTCACTTGCACCTGTTTTATCGATGTGGAATTTCTGTGACCACTAAGTCAGAGGATTTTATTTGTTTACTACGAGGGGCTTAATAAGTGCATTAAACCGAAAACATTTCTTATTAATGGAAACCAACAATTACTCGCAATATAATGCATTTTTGATCAATGAAATGATTCATGTTTTATAAAAGTTGAACGGATTTTTAATTCAGCAGAGGAAACTTTCTTGCGATGCGACACATGCTCAGATGTGTGATTTGTTTTTTTTTTTTTTTTTTGCCAGATTTATGCGGAATAGGTTTATGATATTCAAGCAAATCGGATGGTAAAAGTTTATGGGAGAACTTCGATATGCGAGTGCTCGCGGAAAAACCTGCTCCGCAGCGCTAGCAAACTGGAAGTGGTCTTCGCTTTCGTCTTGTGCATATAGTCGTTTATGGCACAGTCTTAACTTTCGCGCTTAGCGTCTTACATTGTAATTGTGCGTATGAAAGGCATTCTTTAAGACTCTCGAGTACCCGGTGCTCTTATAGTCGACTAAGCCGTCCTAAGATGCTGACATACTAACCTTTATATTTATTTGTTGTAGAAAAGTCGACATAATAAGTTTTTAAATGGTTATTTTAAATTTGTTTTATATGTTTTTTCATATCACGATTTTTATGAAATATGCATTGCCTATTTTAGGATTGATTACTATTCAAATAAAACCATTCACTAGGCCAGAGGGACATTTCGAAAATTATGCACTTTACATAATTATAAAATTGCAAATTTTTCGAATGCGATTTTCAAGGTACATAAATTTGATTTCAACCCCTATAAATGCATTGTTACTGAAATCCATAAATATATTAATTTTGTTCCAGTAAATAATTGATTACATAGAATAATAGGTAGGCCTTTTTAAATCGAGTTAAAATATGTAAGTATGTAATAATTCCAATTATATCAAGCCCAAACAATTCCGTAACATATAAAAGGGAAAAATAGAAGCCTCTATGTGTCTATTTAGGACACCTCTGAACTAAAAAAAATATGTAATAAATAAATTAAAAAAATTTATTATGCTTCATTTCAAAAAATAAAATTTGAAATAAATAACCATTAGAAGTTATGACAATCCCTTATATGTTTTACTCTTGTTTTAGAAAATGATTTGTTTTCGTTAATTTATCTAAAAATGATTAAAGACGATTATGTAAAGTATAAAATAAAATAACCTAAGAGACATAAACTTTTTAAACATTCATCTCAATAAAGCTTCTCAAAAGTATTTTATTAAATGGCACTTCTTTTCCTGCGCCTCAGCCAGGAAAATCTTGCTAAGAATAGTAAGTGGGCTGCTTTGGCACTTGTTAATGCCACAAAATATAAACAATAACAGATGTATGGGGATGTGCTTTTAACACTTTATTTTGTTCTAATTTTCAAAAGACTTTTCGCAGTGACAGCTTTTCTTGGTGATAGGGCGCATGATCGAAATTGGCCACTTTTATCGATCCAGGTCGTGAGGAAGAAGTTCAATCATCAAGTTTGTCAAAGAGTGGATTGAAAAATGTTTTATATCAGAAAGTTGCTAATATTTTTCACTTTATTTAGTAGTGTTTTTAGTAGTTATAGTGGCCCTTATCTCTTCTGGGGCATAGATAAGCTCAAAAATGTTCAGTTGCCCGCGTTAGAGTCAGTGGATGAGCAAACACTTACGACAATGTACACCGATGCGAAGGCCGTGGTGATATTTTTACGAAATAGCACAAGCAAACTCGACAAAGCACATTTTCCAAAATTTAAGGAACTAATTGGTAATTCAAAGTGGTCGTATTTCCCACAAACTAATCTGCCCGCAGAACCAGTTGATTACAACTCAAATGTCGAGGTATAAACAGGAAAGATTAATCTTATACCTACATGATAAAAATATTCATTCTTTAAATTCCAGATAATTTCACTAGTGGGTCCAGCCTCTCAGCAGGACACTGAAATCTCAGCTCTTTATAGAGATGCTGTTACTATTTACGGAGATGGAGAAGTCCTCGGAATTCTAGCAAACCAAGCAGATGAAGGACACTTCATTTTTAAAAGAGATATTGAAATGCCATCTTCAACAATTAGCCCTAATGTGGTGGAAGAACCAATGCAAGAGAACTGTGTCTACTTAGCTAAGCAAGGTAATTTTTTTATACGTTTCGGATTTCATTTTATTGTAAAATAATTTCCCAAAATTAAGGCTTATTATATACGTCGTCACCTCCCGTACTAACTATGGAGAGTGATGAAAAAGCACCTGTTACGACTGAACTGAGGGAACACGGGCTAGTTACTGATGATAATCGTTATCTAACAGCAAACATGTATCGTCTCATCATCAAATTTAAATCGGTAAAATTTAAGAGACTAATAGTTGAAAAGATTTTAAAACCACTTTTAAGATTATTGTTCGCTTTCGGTTCCCAATATCAAACGATTACTGGTACCTGGACATGGTTGAGGTGGACATAAACAACATGAAAGTTCATTTGACACCGGAAGAAGACTCTCCAAACGCGCCAGTTGGGTTCTCCTATTGCTGCCCCCGCACACTTGTCTTCAGGAATGGGTCAAACACCTTAACGTTTAAAGACATTCAAGTAAGTAACTTCATACTCCGTAAAAATGGATTGTGTACCTTCTTTTGCATTTACTTTCGTTTGTTCTCTGCAATCTTCTGGGAATATCATGCCCATTAAACTCGTTGTTCGAGTTGCATAAATTGTCTTTAATATCAAACCCACACGAATTAATGATTTGGTTAAGCTGAAAAAGACTTCCCATTTCCGGAGATAAATTTCCTTCGGGAGAAATTATTGTGGGAAATGTTAGTACTTAGTCATTGAAGATAAAAGTAAAGAGTTTCCTGGTTCCCAACTTGCATAATCGCCTGCAGGTTCAGCCTTTGATTGAGGAGGGAAAAGCTCGTTTCAGCGATCCATACGATTGCATTGGATTCATTACTGCGCCCATTTGGTCAGGAATTTTCGTCAGTGCCATCATTCTTCTTGGAACAATCATAGGAGTCCTCGCTTTGATGGATATCAAAACACCGAATCGATTTGAGAGCAACAGAAATAAACAACTCACCTTTACTGTTCAAGAGTAAAAAAATATATATGAAAATGTTAAGTTGCTTTAGTTGTTAGAAATAAGTTACTGAAAAACTTGAATAAAATTGTGGAAAGCTTCCTTGAGATGAATAGTTTTAATAAAAGGTAAGTTGTTTTAGGTGCATCTATGTATATATTTGAAAAAAAAATGTCTTGGTTCGAAATAATTATTTTTAAATGCCATATGAATAATTTAAGACATTCGAAAGTGATAACGTTTTATATTTTGATACTTAAATTTACTCATTACAACTCGATCGATTTTAACCATAATTTGAATCGATCCAAAAATATTAAAATAGGAAATTAAATCGTAGATGTATATATGTATGTCTATGTATATGTATTTTTTAGTTCTTTAGCATTTGTTTTTCTTTAGGAGGTTTACGCTTACATAAAGTTCTTAATCCTTCACTGTAACAAATTAAGAGCAACACTCAATATACTCGTACATGCAAAAACATTTTCAAAAGACAGTATAAAAAAGTTGAATGAATAAATGGGTATAAAACATTAAAATTTATTATTTTAAATAATGATTTCAATTAATTAAAAATGTATGTACATCCCACAAGTACCATGGGTATCATAACGTATATCATCTTTGGCTTTAGACGTTTCCCAAAGCTTTTAACATGGCTCTTTTTGGATCCTGTAAAAATACAGTTTAAAAGGATTCCGCTTAATACATTTTTATTGAAAATTACGTTTTTCGTTGGGATCACGAACGCCACAAGTTCTGTATGAAAGTGTAACTCTTCGTTTGCTATTTATGTAACCAGGAATGTATAAACTCGGAGACTCTAATCTTCCAGAAGCTATGAGTCGAGAAAAGTCCTATGAGCGTAAAATTTTATGAAAATGTTAAAGTAATTTAAGTTATTTAATTACCAATTCCAACAAGTGTGCAATTGGTCCTTTAAAGTGCATTATCATTTGAATACATGCACCGCCGTGCAAAGTTTTAGTTGTTCTTGCATCAATATCTAGCATCCATTCCGGAAGACCCATAACTTCTCGTACGTCTTCTAAAAATTGTGCTCTGAAAAATCAAATTATGCGTTTAATATTTAATTATTTTACTATCACTCAGTTTACTCACGTCACAAACCGAGGTGGCTTTTCTAGGTTAATGTACTTAATTATGTTATGATCTGGTTCTATATTGGCACAGGCAAAACGTTCTCCAGATTTTTCAGGACCAAAAATTACAATAGAACGACCAATTGCACTAACCTGACCCTCGAGAGGAAAATTAGGATCAGTTAATACTACTCTTTTGACGCCGAGATCTAGAAATTATTTAATAAGTGTAAAAATTTATTTTCGCAAGACAGAAGCAGTATACCTATTGTCCCAATTCTTGCTGAAACGTCTCCAACATAACAACGAAGTGGATTATCTGGAGCACATTCTCTTTCATATAGTTCGGTCTGCGATTAAATAATATTAATTGGTTTTTTAATAATTTTTGTATTACTTTTTTGTAATATTACATTGAGAGGATCTGCCAATTGCGTGTAGAAAGGATTCCAGACATAACCACCTGCCACGCACCTGGTTGCTGTTTGCTTGACCGTAGCATCCACTCCCACTGTATTTACAAATATTTGCCAGTTATGGTTTCTTGTCTATAATAAAAATATTTGGTTTTGAATAAAAAGATATCCATTTATGTACTTACAATGTATTTAGTTTAATATTAATTAGTTCAGTGATGTTAAATATTTCGAGACCTAGAAGTTCTTTAATTTTTTGTGTGTTTTTTTTTTTAAATTTGTTACAGGAAAAGAAAGATCTAAGGTAGCTACTAAATAAAAATTGTGAAACTGTTGGTATCCATTATAGTTTTTTGTAGGGCTGGATTGGAAGTTTTTTTGCCTTTTTAATAAAAAAGTCAATAACAAACATCGGTGAAAAGTCTGTTCCTAAAATTTTCGAGGACACATGATTAAAATGTATGCAGTCTAGGCCTAAGTTAAGTTATGCTGGAAATTAATATTAATAGCTTGATTTAAAATAGCATTGAATATTATAAAACCAGAGTAGAAAACTCAAAACTATTAATGTTTTTAAATTACTTACAACATTTCGATCATTTTTTCCAGGATGTCTCAGTTTAACTTCAATAACCGTGTCACTTTGACTTCCGTCATAGTGAATCAATTGAGTCATTCTCATATAGCCGTAAGCATAACCAGTTGGATTGTGAAAAGATGCAATGGCGCGAATTTCTCTAGCTTCACTAGGACTATATCCTCGTTCAAGGGTACTACAAGCCCATCGTAAATTTTTTTCCTTTTTATGAATAATGATAGATCGTCCAAGTATGCTCTCATATCCAAAAAGAGGAAGGTTGGTATCATTGTAGAAGGTCTCGTACTGTGTTAAGCCTTCTAGCGTGCCGAATTTACCACTCAAGTCACCTAATTCATACTGATCGGTGCTTCCTTCTGCAGGTGGTGGAGATAATTTTGGATTTACGTTCCGAGGATTCCAGTGATCGTACAGAGATGATCCCTCACAAGGAAACGCCAGATTTGCTTCCACTGGTGTCTAAGTAAGAAAATTTTTATGTAGGTACTATATATTTTCAAAAAAAATTGAAAAAAACATACCATATGAATATGATACCCGCGATTTTCAGATAATCCTTTAAATTCAACTTCAACGTTAGTCACATCATATTCTGACTGCTGGACAATTTCTAGTTTTCCTTTTACTGTTAAAGGACTACCATTTGGATACCAATCCTTAGCCACAGCTTTTCGTTTGAAGTACCCTGCAATTCTATTTTTTTTATATGTAGTGAAATGTAAGAAACAATTAGTCGATTATTTTACATAGAACACGCCAGTCGCTCTCCTCTTGCTTTTGGTCCAAAATCATCGTAAAGTACCAAAGACTTCCCTAGGATGTTATGTTTCCCACTCAAAGGAAGATTAATGTCCGTGAAAATGTTTCGGCTTCGTTTTAGAGCCTCCAGTCGACTACCGGCTATTGATATCGTACCTAGTCTGTTAAACATATCACCCAACCTGCACAATCCAGGCATATGGGGCTTGCATGTGCTTTCTGGGCTTTTGCTGTCGAAACTAACTTTATAAGGATTGTAGATTTCTCCAGTGCTTAAACACCGTCCGCTCCAATTATAAAAATCTTTTCCTGGTGGCTCTAGGTGGATAGCCCATCGGTGAAGGTCGGTGTTGTTTTGAGTTGATCCATCAGCATGGATAATATATTCAAACAAAATAGTTGTGTCCTGCCAAGGTTCTTCCTTTGGTTGTCTAAATAGAATTTTAGCAACCACCGGATACCTAATCAGAACTTGTGCGGTGAACATAGGTTTTTGATAAATTCCATTATTTTCGTAATGAAGAATAGTCCCACATGCCCAATTACTTTTAGTGATATTTTCTGGATTTGTCCTGTTGTATCTGTGCAGAACCAAACCCCGATGGGCTACACTTTGTGGCCCACTTAGAGGCAGAAATACGTCCCAATAAATCCCACTTAGTTCAAAACTGGTCCCTGGCAAAAAGTAATTGTGCGAATAACCCTTGTTCCTACCATGCAGTTTTCCAGAAAGATCTCCCACTGCATATTGATCTTGAGTTCCAAAACCTGGTGGTGGAATTTTCATATCTTCGAATTCTATGGGGCTGAATAGAGTTCCTGTTGTTTCGCAATAATGGACATCACCAGCTTTTTGTGGTGACGGAGGAAGATAATTTATATTTAGTGAAGATACATCCTTTGCATAGTTTATATTGTCTTCTAGGTCATTTTTGGCAGATGCAATGGTAAAATTCAAAAACGTTGGGTCGAATTTTGATCGTTGGGAAAATGAAATTTCACCCTTGATACCGCCGGCATTGAGGAAAGACCTAAAAAATATCAGTCATAAAAAAATTTGTAATTTAAACAGCTGGTATTCTCTTGGTAAATCGGAAAAAAGGGGGTCAGGGGAGATGTTCTTATGTCACAGTACAATAATTGTTAAAAATTCTATTCCAACAAATATATTCATGAAAAGTAAACTAATTTCATTAGCGTTAGACTATAAGTATAGTTAGCAAACTAAATCGAAGGTATCCCGATGTTTTGATTTCATTCACGATTACTGTGAGAAGTTTTCTTTTAAACTTAACAACAACAAAATATATAACAATTTCGAGTTGAAACTCAACTCAACAGAAAATACCTCTTGCAAAGTACAGCTGAAGAGATAATTTGGCTACGAAGAACTAAAAACCGAAATTTATCCAAATTGATTTTGTTTAATAGAAACGTGCAAGAGTCTTCCTCAAAATGTGTTTGTAAAAACAAAATATAAAATTGATAATGTTTCTGCCTCTTGTTAGAAGGGCAGAAGAAAAAACTCCAAATATCCACGTGCAAATTAATATGCGTTATACTTATATCAATTTAAATAATACTTACTTTAGCAGAATTGGGCTCACATGTCGTATCTGAGCACAGGCTAAAAAATTTTCAGGATGTGCATAATCAAAAATCACCAGGTACAGCGTTCGATGGGGAATAGATAGATCTGATGGGAGTAAAATCAATTTCTCATCCCTAAAAATCTGCGGTTCTTGCTTCCTCAGTGGACTCGTAGCTACTTTTAATTTTCCCAATCTGTCGTCCAAATCACCTGTAGCATTGGAAAGCCCGTAGCCTTGAGGATCAAAGACGAGTTGTAAAAAATTGCAGTTGTCCTCTGACCTGTGATGATCATTTTCGAAAATATCAGTCACATATATTTTCCAAGAATGCTCAGTGCTGGTTTTGTACGATAATTTTCGCGGAACTTCCTGTACATGGTATAGATTAGAAAATATCAAAGTATCATGCTGTTTTGAAGCAGCCGAAGCAAGCCAGCGAAAATAAACTGAGCCATAAACGGGTGAATTAAATCGAGCTTCAGCCATATGCTCTAAAGATTTATCCACGGTAGTTATAGTTGCACAAATTTTGAACTCGTTGTGCGGATTCGATAGAACTAGGGATTTTCCCCATATGCCCCGATGACCTGTGACGGTTAATTTGTTTAAATAAACTTAATCTGATAACGTGCTCTAAAACCTGTTAATCGCATTTCCTTGAGCCATGTTGAGCTCTCATTTCCCGGAAGATTTAGATAGCCAAGATCATCATCGAAACTTATGAGACTCTCTCCGATTTTTGCGGTGTCGCACCGACTCTTCCCGTCCACGTCGGTGTAATCCACTGGAAACTGATGCACACCCCAACTCCAAATTTGATCCGGATACTGTAAGGTGGTTTCTAAACTTGCAGATATTTTGACCACCGTCTCATTGAGTTGGTGAAAGTGAAATTCGCCATGGAGGCCATTCTGCGATACGTAAGCCACAAGATTTACACTCGAAACTAGATCACCAAGATTTGAGAAGTTAGTAAATTTTGTAAAGGTGCTGAAAGGCAAATTTATTACCAACGATTACTTGAATAACTATTCCCAATAGGACCCCTAAAGATTTATTCATGTTTCCAGATTTTTTTAAACAGAACTTTTCATTTTTCCTTCCGACACTGATCGCAATTTCTGACTCACTAAACTCTGCGCGATCGTAATCAAACCAACCATTTTTATTCACTTCTTGTTATGCGAGCGTTCAGACGACTTTTATTTCTAGGAAAATTCAAGACTGATGTTTTATCAATTTTAATTAAAATCTAATTTTAAGAAATGTTTATGTTGTTTTAAGATAACGCAAGAAGTAACTTCTATCGAATATAAGTCATTTTATTTTGATTTCCAACTCGGCTTCATACCTAGCACTGATCACCTGAAGGTATCGTGGAGGAGGTATCTTCTTTTCTTGAACACCATGTGCATGTTAATCTGGTTGGTTATTCCGGTTTGTGACGAAACCGTCTTGAGGGGAAAATACAATGACGAAAACGTCTTAACTGTAAAATGAGTGCAGAAATATCTGAACTTAGAAAAGCTCAGTATTTTTATATACAGAAACTGAGTTTTATTTCATTCTAATTTTGATCAAGCTCAGTTAAGAATTAAAACTGATAATGAACTTTTCATTCATATTTATATTTGCTTTGCTTGTAAGATTCTGGGCAGTTAAGCATACGCTGTGTTAAGTTCAACTTGAGTTGATTTTTACAAAAGTTTTAAATTTAGGAAATTAACGTCGATTATAAACATAAAAAATTAAAATTTAACTTTTAAGATTGCAATTGCAATTTGGCAATAATGCAGCAAATTGTATGTAGTGAATTATAGTCTTTTTCGATTTTTTTAAATGACGCTTAGCTCGGAGGGAATGTTGTATAATGTTTTTCAACTGATGCCGAAAACTACTTTTATTGTCTGCATATGATTTCTATATACGAATTTATGCAATTCAGCTCTTTAGGAACGTTTCGATGGATTTCAGTCGAAAAAAATTACTTACTTTATTATTATTAAATTATATAATAATAAAAAGTTGTATCATATTTTGTTGCAAATAGAATAAATTTGACCAGGTTTTTGGAATGGAAAAGGTCCCCCTATAGTCCCCTCTTACATTTTCTCAAACCACGTTTACAATTTAATTGAATAAAGCTATTTCTATTCTATCTGAGATAATATGTAGATAAAGCAAAAACAGCTATATTGCTGTATTCGCCCTACATTGTATTTGTCTAATAAAAAGCATGCTATTATTAAACGTATAGACTATAAATGCCGGCAGGGAAAGTTAAAAAAATTTACCAAAGGAAGAAGTTGTGTTTCAAATTTCAAATTTTCTTTTAAATCTATTGAAAACGATTTTTTAAAAGAAAATGCCTATACTATTTTTAGAAAAATATCGCAACTAATCTAGAAATTATGCAAGAAGCAAGTTTATGGTTTTTCCAAAATAGAACTTCGCAAACTTTTGGCAACCATACAGACGAAAGCATCATTATCTGCTACAAAAGTATGCAGAACTTCTGGCAATAGTTTATCTAGCTAATGTGTTTAGGAGCAGAGGTGAAAACATATTTATATTTTTATATTATTTTTTATATATTTTTTTGTAATTTTTTCATTTTTTTTTTTTTGAATTTTATGATACATTAAAATAAAAATAGCAACGAGTTGGTCTGTCGCTTGAGATACACCCCATAGAATTATCCTAAGTCGATACTTTCATGTGAACTGAACAATTAATGTATATACAATTAATAAATAAAAGTACAGCGACACGATTAAAGTACAATTTGAGACTAGTTGACGACTGCGATGTGGCACGCGATGGTGGAACGAAAAATAAAATTTCATCAAAACCCATTTTCATCCTTTATTTTCAACGTTATTGCTTCGGAACTCTATTGTTCAAAGGTGAGCGCATATTTTTTTTGCATATTGTGTTCAAAAATGGAATTGATGACTGATGAAATAGATTTGCTTTAATGTAAAAAAGTTGTTGAAGTGTTTCTTTTTCAGTTGGTGATTTTATGCAGCCTCTTCCTCCTCATCCTCGTCCTTGCCGGTGAGCATGGCAATGAGGGCTTGTGTGTCGATCATGTTCTTGTCGTCAATGACCATGTTGTCGAAAGCATCATCAACCTCGTCGGCTGTGAACTTTTCACCGTAGGTCATCAGGGCTGTGCGGAATTTCTCTCCATCGATCAATCCATTGTGGTCGAATGTTTTGAAGGCGGCAACGACGACCTCGTCGTCGTCGGTGGCACCTGAGGTGGCCATGCGGTTGGCGAACAGCGACAGCAATTGCGTGAAGTTTATTGGGCCTGTGGCTTCTGAGAGCATGGCGTCCAATTCCTTGTCTGACGCTAGCTTGCCAAGGGAATCGAAGGTGGCACGGAGGTCGTTCTTTCCAATGATACCATCTTTGTCGTGGTCCATAAGTTGGAAAGCCTGGTAATTTTGAAATAAAAACAAAATATATAGTTTAAAAACATTAAAAAACACGCTTTTATTAGTGGCACATTAAAAAGCAACAAAGGGTTGGATGTGGAGAAAAAGTCAATCCGCCCCGCCATATTGCATATTGTATAGTTATTAGAATTGTATATATTTGCAAGGTCTCAGATCAATACGATAATTTTGAAGTGGGTGAAAAGTAAATTGTAAAATTTTCTTATACCTAATGTATTGTAAAAAGCGTTATTCGTTTTGTTAGAAAGTTTTAGGGTATGATTAGAATTACCTCCTTGAATTCAGCAACTTGCTTCTGTGAGAACACAGAGAAGACGCTGGATCCAGCGCGCTTGGACTTCCTTGATCCCCTTGAGGAAGCACGTTGCGACCCTGTGGATGCAGCAGCTGGGGTTGCAGCTGGTGCTGGGGTTGCTGCTGCAGATGCAGATTCAGACGCGGCCTCTGATGCGGCTTCGGAACTACCTCCCTCTTCCTTCGCCTTCTTCTTCTTAACCTTCTTCTTATCATCGGCCTATTTTTGTTTTAAATAAAAAAATAGGTAAGAATTTGTAGCAACAATTCAGAAATTAAAAATATTGGTTTTTGAAGCTAACGGACTAAACGAAAACTTTTCCACTAGTGTTATGTCATCGAAGGTATCAAATAACATCTCTACTAACATGCGTTACATATTCAGTCTATTCTTAGAACGAGTTCGCGGGATCCAAAAATAGGACACATACGCTAGCACAATTTCCGCAAAAATCCGGGGTATTCGTATCAACGAAAAATTATAAACGAAAATTATTCTCAACAGGAATTTTCCAATTGATTCCAAAATATCTCAGACGTATAATCCTTTGACTGTTTCGTTGAATTGGGTCATATCCTTTAAAATATTTTCGATGTGCCACAAAATCTAATTTCCACTTTTTCACGAACAATTTGCAATTCTGTATCGTTTTGGTTTCTTTTAGCTTTTAAATTATTCATTTCACTTTCACTATATCCTTAGTCCTTTGAAAAATAGTCCAAATATCCTGACTCCTTACCATTTTGCTGTGACTAAGTTGTGATGTCTAGTTCGATCGAGAGGCGAAAACCAACTGACTGGTCGGAC
The DNA here is from genome assembly GCA_933228815.1 of Machimus atricapillus. Lineage (NCBI taxonomy): Eukaryota > Metazoa > Arthropoda > Insecta > Diptera > Asilidae > Machimus > Machimus atricapillus. The sequence goes on from OW121788.1 coordinate 12,551,771, forward strand.
TGAGTGATCTTCGAACGATCGACTCGGTACGAAGTTTGTGCTGAGATTTAAAAGAAGAAAACATTTATCAGTTCACTTATACTAACACTCCTTATTTAGTAGCCAGTGTATTCAGTCATTGGACCACGGCTAATTTTAACTCCTCGGGTTGATTCACACACTAAACAATATGCCATTGAGGCACTTTAGGGCAGGGTGAGAGCATAGAAAAAGTGAGCTCAGGTAATCGTCACTATGGAATTCCACCTGCTCGTTCTTTACTTGTATGCATCTATCTTAGATAAAAAGATTCAGTAAAATCAAATGGATAACGATACATGATTTTCAATACAGAAACAACATTTTGAAAAATATATAAATTGAGAGGGAGAAGGCCATCAGATCGACCTTAGGACTTGATATACCTTGCAAAATATAAACTTTCTATTAAAAAAAAACAACATATACGAATTTGTTTGCAATTTTATGTAGTCATTTCCAAATATTTGAACTTTCTGTTTAAGGGGTTCTCAAATTGTTCCCTGATCGTGTTGCAAAAATTTAAACCTACTTCGTCTATAGCCAGGTGTACCAAATAAATAAAAAAAAAAAACAATTAAAATGCCTATTAATTATTTTCTGAATGTTGCCAATAGTTTTGCAATATTTGCCCAAAAATGTTCAAACTTTTTCGAAGTATACATTTAAAGGTTATTTTGAAATAAGTACCTACAAGGTCAAAAAAAAGAGTTGTTGACTAATATTGAAATTCAAATATTCCGGATACCTCTGTTCATGCTTGAATGTATGTGTATCCGCTCATTTACTTGTCCGACATACACTATCTTAAGCTTACGTAAATACAAAAGTTTTCAGACATAGAATTTCGGCAGCTCGTTCAAGAATTGATCTATTTTTATCGCGGCCGCAGCATGGATATTGTGTTGCAGGGAGATTCGCTCGCGGAACTCTTAGAATATAAATGCCAATATATTTATATTCTGTTTTCCAATATGGAATTAGGCAATTTGGCAGTTTGCATTATTTTCAACACTGTGTTTTGCATTAGCTCTAGCTCTGCTGATGACAAACGCATTTATTTCATGATTGAAAACCAAATACCGTCGTCTATTTGGAATGCAGCCAAGTGATTAATCATTAGCAACATATCAATCTGATCGAACTTCTTGTTTTTGTTACGTGGCCTTATAAATTATCGATTAACATAATTTTGGCAGTGCTAACCTATTACTTAATTTTGATGGAGTTTTCTTTTCACTCCTCTTTTATCTAAAACACAATATAAGAATTTGGAATATTTTTCAAAACTTGTTTATTTGGGTGAAAAAATTATTCGGCACGTTTTGAAAAAAAAGAAATTCGAAATATTTTTTATGCTTATTTCTTTAATGTCAATACAATTTCATCTAGACCATTAAAAGTTCTTAAGATAGAAACTTTTTATTTACGAATTCTTTGGAACTATATGATAATTTGGTAATATGGAGCAATATAACCAATCTGAGCTCATCAATAGATAAATTTAATATATTTTGAAAATAGTTTGTCTCTGAACCCTCTTTCTTTGCAATATTTGCAATAATGTAAGTTATTTTATGATAAACATCTAAATCTAGTTCGTTATTTCTAGAAAATTAATAGAGATATTAGCTTTAATTTCGTAATAATTATAATAACAAAATATTAACAGTTAAAAGAATACTTTATTACTACATATAAAAATTATTATGTCAAAATAAGGAAAAAAATCGAACTAATGCCGGAAGTTATGCTCGAACCAATTCTCTTGATATTTATTGCGTTTCTATATATTTGATGCTATGAAATCTACCTCCTATCAAAATATTGTTAATAACTCTAATCGAATTAAATTTAAACTATTTGGCATTTGCTCTAGAATTTCAAGACGTTTTAACGCCATATACCTAGCCGAAAACATTGAAAGTGATTCCTCTTCTTTTAGTGTTTTAAAATAGTCCTGGCACGGATCCACCACAAGTTCTATTTAATGTTAACAATTGCAAACGTGCTCCTTTTCAAAAATGTAATGCAAGTGTGTGTGCATATATTTACCAGAACTAATAAAAGCAAAATGTGTCGACGCCTTCACTAGTAAATAAAATAAAGATATAAATGAATCTTCATTTTGAAACGATCTCTCTAATGCTAGTTTTATTCGGCTTGTAGCATTTTTCGGTTAAATTATTTTAAACAACTGCGAACTTAGCCAGGGATTTCATTTAGAATACTATAAAATTGCAAATACATTGCAAACGTTAAATTTCCAAAGTTTACATTTTTTTCCTATAGATTTAACGTTACTTGAAATTAACTTCATAAACCCTTTTGATTAAGAAAACAAATTCAAAAGACTATGGTTTTAGTGCAATTATTACGTTATTGTTTAAATAAAATATTATATCAGTCTTGGATGCATTTATTGGCCTATAAGTAATAACAATTTTTTCGTTGAGTAAAACAGTTTGAATGCGAAAACCAACAGAGTCTCTTGTTGCGCACGCTAGACATAAAATCTTATAAAGTTACAAATATCTCAAAATAAACTGAACGCATCCTCCCGAAAATATTTATCTTATTACGAAACTCTGAAATATTTTTGCTTCGCAACGTTCGAATGAATGAGAATTTTACTTTTGTCTTAGTCTCTACGTTTGTGCTGGTTTGTCTTCTACGGAATTACTAGGCGTCGACTTTTTTCGGTCTAAATCCAAAAATAGAACTTCCAACACGAACAATTGTGCTGCCCATTTCGATCTGAAAGGAATATGTTAAGTAATATTTGGAATATAGCGCTTTAGTCTTACACTCACAGCTCTTTCGAAATCATCGGACATCCCCATTGAGACCTGGACATCTTCGGGGTTTAGGTGGCACAGATCGCAGACGTCCCTGTGGCACTGCATTAAAGCCACAAAATCGGGGTTTGGACCAGTTGAGTAGTCGTGGCCAAATTTTCCTATAGTCATCACTCCCTCGACCTTCAAATTTGGAAGATTATCGCGGATGTGCTTAAACAGAACTGCGGCTTCCTTCGGGTGCACTCCGTTTTTCTCTGCAAGTTCAAGGGGAAGCAGGAGTCGGCACTTAATCTTTCTCTATTCCGATCTTTTATATTTTTAATTTAATATATTGACAATTTTACCGGCTTCTCCACTCGTGTTCACTTGGACCAAAACACGCAGTGGCTCTTTGCTGGGAATGTCGACCCGGCCCCACGCATTATTTAGGCTGTTTGCCAGCTTTTCAGTGTCCACTGTTTCGATCATGTAGAGCCCAGGTACTTTAATCACCTTTTAAGAAAAACATTTTTACACCTATTTCATCATGGAATTATGCTTGTTTGTTTATCATTAAATGATTGAAATATATATAGAAACAAATGAGGTAATATATCGTTTCATTCCAAACATTAAATTTAAGATTTCTTTCTTTGAACACGCATTTTAAAGCAAGAAAACGAATTAATTCAATGCAAAAATTCTTTTCTCTCAGTAAAACGCTAAATTTTATGTATACTCGTAATATTTGAATTATGTATATAAGACCAAACTAAGCTGTTTTATTCAATTTATTGTGTTAACTTTTGAAAAGTTTGTAGATACATATTTACAAACGTTAAGTTACTACAGGGCAACTAAGAGTTTTCAACAAATACAACAATTCCCAAATTTCATGTTTTGGGATTTTAAAAAAAACTGTCTGTCTATTTTATGCAAGCTTGATATGCACGAGGACTATTATTTCATTATAATCGATCTAAATTAAATAAAATTCAATGAAACCAATTTTATTCAGAGATTAGCGTATTAATTAATTTTTATAAAATTTACTGTTGCTTCTGTACCCCACAAATGATTAAATAATAAATATATGTTTCTTTACAAAAAAAATGAGATCTTTAACAAGTAAAGCAATAATTTGTTCTACATTTACTAAAGCATATAATAAATATACAAATTTAACAGCGAGACGTTCCATGTTTAAATTTCCCTACATATTTTTATTCATATACTTTTTGTTAAGCATGCATAATAAAATAATACATAGTGCTTAAAAACAAAACATATTGAATAAAGCAAAGTATTTATGGTTTTTACAGGCTGATAAATATTTAATTTTTATGCATGAGTAATTATTTATTTACTTTTAAACCACACAATTAATCAAACACTTATAAAATTTCACAAAATCGACAACTTTATCTGTTGCTTTTTTAATCAATACATGTATTGTATAATTTAAAATTTAAATGAAAAACTACAGCAATATTTTGCTAAGTAGTGTATGTCTGTTTTTCGAGGAGAAATTGTAGTCCTGCGTAATTTATGTGTTTATGAGTCACTGACATATAGATATTGGACTGCTAATCGGTGGATAAAAAGTGAAACCATTTTGAGTGGAGATGCAAACCCTTGTGTGGAGTGGAGATGCAAGCCCTTGTGATAAAAACACATTAAATTCTTTGCAATATTATATTAAAATGAAGAAAATAAATAAATATAAGTTGTCACAAAATAGCTCCTTTCATTTTGCCCTACATTATGAGTATTTATCAAAAATACTTCCGACACCGAGCAGCCCGGGGTCGGAAGAAAGAAAGAGTCAAATATAAAAAAACATGTCCTACTTTGTCTAATATATACATTTGCATGGGGGAATGAAGAAATATCTCGCTCTTTCTTCATTCGCCCCAAATTTGATCTCACTTTTAAAACAAGTTTTTGTACGGAACCAGCAGTCCAGTACTTACTTACATATATGTCAGTGTTATGAGTACTCCAGAATTTTTATTAATTTAAAACAACTGATATTTTTTAAAAGCTTGCTTGAGATTGCTGAACATAACTAAACAGAAATTCAATTCAAATTCAATTTCTGAAAATTTAATTTCAAATTTTTATAATATGCTTTTTACTCTGTATCATAATTAGTTTTATATTAGTTCAAGTTTGTGTGCAAATAGGTAAAACAATGTATAAAAATCAGAAATATAAAATATCCTACCCGAAATTTGAAATCTACATATGCATAAACATTATGTATAAAAATCAATGCCGTGCGTTAGCCTCGCAAAAACTCGAGAACGGCTGGACCGATTTGGGTGATTCTTTTTTTATTTTGTTCGTCTTAATATTTCGGAAAAAAGAAAATCCGGAAAAACCTAAAGGAAAAGCTTTGTAAAGTAAAAATGCTAATAATAAATCGAAAAACTTCATAATACCTACTTCGATTAGATTATAAAACGTTGAATACAAAAAATTAAAGTTTACTGAGATGATTTTACAAGAATTTTAGGTGGTACGTAGTTCACCGAGTCAGCTTGTGTTTAATAAATATAGTATACCTTATTTATTTTGTTGGTCTGCAGGTGTCCAATGAAATGCCACTTGATTTCCGCGCACTGCTCAAGTATGACGGGATTACTCCCCTTATCCACTAATTCCTGAACATAATTTTCCCCGAAATGTCTCTGTCCTGTGGAATAAGCCTCAGCAATCATCTCGACTGGCTTCGTTTTGCTCACAGCAACGAGTACAGGTTTAGCGCCCCGAATATCCTGCAAATAGATAGACCAACTCCGGCATTCTCCTCATTCAGATCAAATTCAGATTTAACTTACTGCTGGTCGTTTGATTAAAGCCTCATCAATCCTTTTCAGAACGGCGAGAATGCCACTTTTAACGCTAATATCACCCATGGTCGCTCGGAGCATTCGAAAACGAAAATATTTAAGGAACTCTAGTAAATTTAACTGCACAGATCTTATCAACAAATCAAGTCAGCTGTTTTTGGCAGTCCAAAACATAGTTCAGTGAATGACTGAATTATGAAGCGAGAACGCTGAATATGATTCTTGTCTCCGCTAAGTTCCACATCGCCTCAAACTGTTTTTGAAAATCAACCTTCTTGAACAACAAAAAGATTTCATTTTTTGATTGAGGCACTTTTGGTATTTGGTCTAGATATTTTTACATTTTTTCTGGTCGCTTATTACTAAAATAAAATAAAAGTTCACACAATTTATCAATATAACTTCCTCTTTTTCGTAAAAATCGTAACTTAAAAAACTGACCCAGATACAACAGGTTTCAATTATAATGTAATAAGTGTTATTTAAATTGCAATATTAATGTAAAGATAATAATAATAATAATAATAATATTTAATAATAATAATATTTATTCAGCAAATGGTATTATATACAGGGTGTTAAATTCTATGTACACTATATATAAATATTCTTATAGCCTAGATGTGCTACCCAGACAGATTGCTCTGGTATAAGGGCGCACAATATATTAGATTAACAATATTGTATTTCAGATCTGTAACTAATCTAACTTAACACGAATTTCCTCATTAGTGCTTTAAATTCATTCATATTTCTGGCGCTTCGAATAGGTAGTGGCAGACTATTATAATAACGGATTGCCGATGAAATGGGGTCATCTCTGAGCCGGTTGGTCCTTGGCGATGGTACTCTGCAGTTCTTTACCGATCCTCTTGTATCGTGTCCATGTATACTGCTAAGAGGAATAATTTTAACAGCTAACTTGATAAATATTTTAACATAATATTTAATTTTACATTACTAGTGCTTTGCAAATGTACTACTTTTCTTTTTTGTTTTGTTATTCATTGTAATTGGGAAGGAAATTATAAATCCCTTTCTTTAAATACATAGTTCCAATTTATTACGAATTCCAGCCATTGTAAATGAAGTTCAAAATTTTCGCAAATGTTTAATTTTCGAGCATTATACACAAAAAATCCTGAAAATACTTTCTTTTCTCTGGTAAGCCGAATTTTACGTGTATATCAATTTAATTTGAATCTCGAAAATTTGTATATACTACTTTTTCCTTTATCTGGTTCATTTTAGCCTTCGCTGCCGATCCTTTATATTTTATTTCAACCTCTTCAATACTTTCAGTACTTGTTCTGGAGCTTCTCTCCGAATTGTTTTCCTCTGTAGTTTGATTGTGGCTAAATTCAATTACATACGGATATTCTCGTCGGATAAGAGCTGCATGACGGGACGAAATAAAAAAGTTTGTAGGGTATGGAAATGGAGGAAGCGATGGTGCTGACGATCTGTGGGGTAATTCGATTGGGACAGGATGGTGATTCTGCAGTTTAATTGGATTACAATCTCTTTTTTATAACTTGCTTTTCAAACCTCTTCAAAAAGATGCATCAGGACAAGAATCGCAGCGATGGCTAAAATGATCCATAAAGTCATCAAATAACAATAAAATTTTTGTTGATATCTGACTGAACAATTGACAGGTATGAGGAAGGGTACTGGGATTTTCAATTTATATATTATATATAGGTCTATTATTGAAACTCTAGTAACAAGTTAAAAACTAAAAGAATCTATAAACATTATATTATATTAGGATGAATATCAAAAATTTTTCGAAATTTGAGTTATCGTCCGCGTCCCCCTCACATATTTTGGATATTAATCTTAAATGACTAAAATCAACAAAGTATTTCATATGTACTGCCGTGACGAATTAATCTCTAAGCATTTTAGATATTATAGATATGTACATATGGTAATTACTAATTAGCAACGCTAATTTCAATGCAAAATTTATTTTAATTGCTTTAAGCGAAGCGTTACAAATATTGTAAGGACTTTATCTCCTTCCTTTCGTTATTTATTGTGTCTGGATCTTGGATGTACATATGTACATATATAGATTTATATAGTGAAAATTTACAAAAGTCATAACCTGCATTATACTTAAAAAGCCTTTTATGAAACCCTCTTTTTTTCTTGAATCACCTTTCGTAAAATTTTATGAAAAATATTTCAAATTACATAAGTTATAAATTTTTCATATTGTTGCGACTCACTGACTTATAAAATTTGTTGCAAACATTTTTTTTTTTATTTTAAAAATATTAGACAATTAAAACAGATTAGTTAAATGAATGTCTTCAGTAATTTGATGTCAAATTAATTATTAATTACATATTATAAACTTGATATTTATTAATCCCATTACCTCAATCCATGCACTCAATTAAATTGCACACAGGTTTTGCAGTAGACTGCGACTTCATAAAAATCTGAAAAATTCGTCATAAAATGGGCGTCAACATTTTATAACAATCATATGCATACAATGGCCGCTTCTATATCCAAAGCACTCTTTTACTTGGTATCAATGATAATTTCTGGTATCTTAAATGGACTTCGTTTGTGGAACTCTTTAATACGCAATGCAATTTTTTGGCCAATAATAGCAATTTTAACATTGTCTTATATGCTTACATATGGAGAGGTAAATATTTTTTAAATGTCTATTCAATTTTTGCAATTTCCAATTTAATTTAATTGTTTAGTCAGCAAATCCACCACATACATCAGTCGGAATTCCTAACATTTGCACTATGAGCATGAGGGAGTATATTTACCCCAGTGAATGCCGTTTTGACGATGCTCCACTAGGAGATCACAACAGTGAAGAAAATACATAATTTGACACACCAATAAAGTGAAATCCATTCTGCCGAGCTCACAGAAATTTTCCTTGACACCTAATAAGAAATTTTTGAATTTTTGAAGAGAAGCGGTCAAAGTATAATGTATGACAAAATTTCAAATTCGTGACATAAATTCAAATTAAAAACTTTATTAAATTCAGAAGCGCATTAAAACCATATCAACATATGTATGGTTAAGCATAATGTTTTTTGAAGTTTTTAATGCGTTCCTAAATTTTTGAAGGTAAAAGGGCTTTTCAGAACATTTTCAACGAATAAAATGGGATCATACGAAAAATAAGTTTTGTTTTATGATGGTTTTTGAAATTATTTTACCAAGGTTTTAGGAACATTATTAAAGATTTTTTATTCAAAAAAGGTTTTTGTAAGCTTCTTTGGATTGGCAACGGACAAACGTTCGAATAATCCAGAGGTGTCGTAGCTCACATTTAAATAGCAATAAAAAATGCAACCAATGTACTGATACGTGTTCAGGGACACAACGTATTTTTCCATAAAATGATTCATTAAAAAGCGGCTGCAAAAGAAGGGTACAGCGCAAAAAATTCTGTGGTTCCAAAGAAATTTCTTTCGTACGCAGATTTGGAGATAACGTCTTTGTACCAAGCAAAAGAGGGCTTAAATCTGCGGCTGGACTGACTTTATTAGGTGATTATATTTTTTGTATCGACGATTAAGCCAAACGTACCATATAGAAATTTTTGAACTGAACTATTTCCACACCTAAAACTCTTCTTTTATTGTTTCAAACCTTAAATTTGGTTATACCAGTCCGAAACGGTTTACGGATTAACGTGGCTTTATATGTTAAACTCGCAATTAAGAAACTTTATGTTTCTACAATCTATCTACCTAAGTATTCATTATTCGTTTGGACGATATTTGAAAACTTATGGAAGTTAATAAATAATTTCTTAGGAAAAGGGCTTATATGTATTTTTATATACATATGTACATATTGTATTCTAAGTTCTTTGGTTGACGGCTTCTAACATTTACTAAAAACTTGACTTACTTATAGTTAAAACATATTGCGCGGACCAATTGTTCGTAATATTTAAGGACGTTCCCAAAAAAATCAATTTTTTTAGGATTTTTTTTAAACTTTAAATACACATACTTATAAGTGTCCTTTATACGTAGAAAGTTTTTTCAATGGCTCTTGCGGGACTAAATTTCGAAATATTGACTATTAAAATTTGCATATTTAACATGGGAACCCTATCCCGATCGATGTTAAAGCGAATGTTTTATTAAATAACAATAGTAATTTACTTACAATTTTTTTAAAAAACTGACAACTATTAATTAAAGATATAACGAATATCTTCTTGTAAAAATAACTATGGCAAGCGGTATTGGTTTTGTTATAAAACATATTATAAGTGAGCGAAGTGAGCTAATTTTCGATGATTTTCACTTCTCGCGAAGTGAGAGATGGCGACTTGGCAAACGACGCAATGAAATCATTTTTGTAGTTCTGCGCGTGTGAGCGGAGGCGAAAGAGTGTACTGCTGTACTGCTCTTTGGGAACGTCCTTAAGTAACTAATACATAATATTCAAAAACGAAAATGTTTTTGATTGTAGCCAGACGCTAAGGTAGAAAAGCGTGATACTTACACTGCTGTTGGTATGACTCACTAAAAACCGTAAAAAGAATACAAAAACAAGAAAAGGAAATAAAAATTGTTTAGAAATAATTAACCCCCAGTGTTGTCACAAAAACAACTTATAAGTAAGTACCTATATCTGATATGCTATTTATGGAATTTCGTGAGAAAATGTTTTATTAGTTCTTTATCTATAGAAGAACAGAATCATAATTTTATAATAATAGGTAATACGCCAATTCTTGTTTAACGATATTTTGCTATTACGATAAAAAAAAATAAAATAAATAAATAATAAAACCATAATTAACAAAACGCTCTAGGAAGAAAAGTTAAATCTCATAATTAAGGTGAATAAACTGCTTTCAGTATCTACATATGTTAAAAATCCTAGCAACCAAAATGAGATGCAGGAGAGAGATGCTGTGAGAAAAAATGTCACGTTTATCTCATTAATATTCCAGTCGCATGTAACCCTTTGAAAGCTTGAAATCTTCGAAGATTTAATATTTGTGTCTCAACACGTTTTCTGCAGTTTTCTTTTGATGTGACCTTTTCATATGCACACTGTCTTGCATCAGAGAATCGCATCTTCCAGGTTCACCCAAAACAAGTTGCTGTGCATCTCCCCCTTACTCACGTGCAGCGGATGGAGATGTGGAGAAAGTTCGCCGAAAATATGTAGATATTAGGATTCTGGTCCACCATAAATATATTTTTTACAAAATTATTGCTCGTTCATTAAGAAATAATTTAAGCAATGCAACAATATCTTACATATGTCTGTCTGAGTCACAATCGAATAATGCGAATTTCAGTGCCACTTAATCGAACTTGCTTTTTGAAGAAACCACCGCTGGAGAGATGCCGAAATTTCTTCGAAATTTAATTTATGGAACTGCAACCTCTGTAGAAAACCTTGCAGCAAAAAGCCGCACGTGAATATAAAAAGAGCAGAGCTTAATTTTATGCAAATTTAAAGGTGGAGCAGTTTGTTTAATTGCAATGCACCGCGGATTTGATTAAAACAAAAAGTATAATTCTCGCATTAGCATTAATTGTATGGAAACGTGCGAATTTTTTAACAATTTTCTGATTTCCCAGTTCATGTTGACAGATTTAAGTTGCATGAATAAGAAAGTTGCGACCTTGGAAAACGCCACACCGGTTGCGAATCTCCAGATTAACGAACTTGGTTATTGAAGCATACCTTTGGTAATCAGGTTTGCCGTTTGGGGAGTAAATAAAAGAGATACAATTGAACATTTTCAACTTTGTTTAATTATTGCCGTTTTAATTTTCTGGTAATAATACATTATCTCACACACACAACAGGAACATACCTTAATTCTAAATCTATAAATACAGTACCTACAAAACACACCAAAATGATCACTACGAAAACGCAATTGTTGGCTAATGAGACATAAATATTCCTTACATACTTTACTCCTCGTGAAATGCTTTTTTATACTACTAGCCCCAGAGATAAATCAGGGCGGAGGATAATTAAAATCGTAAAAAAATATTAAGTAACTACTGCTCTACTAATTTATAACTACTCCTTTTTGTCCCAGACATTGGAATTCTCATCGTAGTTTTCATCATCTGCAGGCATTGGAACTTCGCTCATATGATGTCCAAATTCAGGATGACTTCCGTCTCCGCACTTTTCAATTGTACGTTTCACAAGGTCCTTGGAAGGCTGCTTAAGATCATAGGCCCAACCAATTTTCGCGAAAAGATCAAGCCAAAAGGCAGTCACGTTCACTGAGTACTTTCCAAATTCAGCTGCTTTATAGTCCCAAGGGAACACGTGGTGGTAGTTGTGCCAACCTTCACCCATTGCAAGGATTGAAACCCAAAGATTTTCACTAGGACTGATCCTCCTGCAAAGCCCAATTTAATTTATTTGCATTAACATGAGTATTATATAACTTACCTATCATATGGTCTAGTTCCCCAAAGATGGGCAGCACTATTTACTGACCAGGTGAAGTTTAGTCCGCAAACGTATCTTAGAACGCACTGCGACATGAATGCGTAATAGAAAGACTCCCCCCAGAAATACATAGGAACAGCGGTTGGGAGGATGAAGCAAATGAATAATTTCATCCAAAGGAAGTATTTTTGGTGGAATTGGACGACGGGATCATCTAAGACATCGCTCATGTCTATTTGATTGCCCCTCCGCAAAACTTCGGGATGCTTGTACATCATGAGCCAACCGACGTGAGCAAAGAAGAATCCTCTGTGCGCATTATGCGGATCCGCATCCGTTTCAGAGAATTTGTGGTGCACGCGATGATCTCGAACCCAATCAAACATTGTGTTCTGAAATTAACGAAAAAAAGTTGAATTTGAGTTATTAGCTTATTTCGATAAAAGTTTAAAATTTCTAACCGTTGCAAATTCAATTAATAGTAAATATCCATAATACGTTTACACTAGTGTTATCTAATACTGTAAGGTGTTACAGAATCAGAAACCGTATAGAAACAACTAAGGAAATATAAAAAAATTGGCACATAGTGCAACAAACATAAGGAAATATAAAAAAAAGTGTGAGTTTAAAGAATGTGTTTATGCAATGACTGATCTTTTTGCACATTTTGGTTATACGATAATTCAAATTAGTTTAAAGTTAATCGCATCAGTAGTTTTAAAGCAATCGTGCTCAGTGATTTGGAAAATGCAGTTTAAAAAAAAAAAATCGTGTTTGAAGGTTTGTGTGGTGCATAAAAACGTTTAAACTCACTTGTAATTTCATCAACTTTGGCGAGATTCACATAAAATTTTAAACATATTATTTCGAGACATTGCAGTCTATGAAAACGACATTAGCAAAAATACAATTGTTGAAACTTAAGACTAAAGCATGATTTCTTAATAAGATTTAAATATCCATTTAGAAATCTCTGATACATATAATAATAATTAATTAATCTCATTTCCATTCTTCTACCAGAACATCCAACATTTTTAAAGCTAAGTTTTTCCCATTAATGAATTGTTTAAAAATCTTTCTACGATAGTCAAAAATACGTTTATTCAATTAAAATTTCAAACTAATTTGAACATTGAGAGCTGTCTAAACTCTTATTCAAAGAACATATTAAATATTATGTTAAAAAGAACCAAAAACAAAACAGGAAGTTTCCGCAAATTGATCTTTCTAGAACGCAATTGGAAGGTTTTTGACTTTTGACGTCAGTTTGCTTTCGCATTTTCAATCTTAATCTTGTTATACCACTTCAAAAACTACTTGAGTTACAAATTTTATGGAACTCTTCTTAGCTGCACCCTCATTAGTCACCTATGGTTCCTTAGTTGAATCAATGCTAAAAATACTTGTCTTTATATGTATATAAATAAATATGTAAATAAAAAGTGCAATCTGGTTGTACTTTTGGTTATACCTACATAGGTATATGTATGTATTATTTGTCTTCTTATTTACGTCAAATCAAATCAAACTTGCTTTTAACTAAATAAATATACGTAAACTATAAATAAACGACTCTGTTTATTGCTTTTGCTTTATAGCCTAGACGACGTAAAAGCTTAAATATGCAAAAAAAAAAAATTGGGCAAGATGACACTAACATAATAGAATTCACACGTTTAACAAAAGACAATAAAAAAAACTTACCTGGCCAGCCATGGAAAAACATGTTATCAGAATGATTCGAAGAGGCAACTTTGCTTTGAAGGATCTGTGTGTCCAGAACCTGTGAGCTCCCCCAGTGATTCCGAATCCGCACATCCCGCCAGTGAAAAATGCTGTAAAATAATTTGATTAATTAGCCTTTTTCTCAGAAATTAAAATCAGTTACCAAAGAAAAATTTACTAACAAAAAGATATCAAGCGGCAACATCAACGCAATTTAATTCGCCTAAAGTCAAGAAAGTGGAACATAAATTTCGAAAATATCAAAATTTCAGGATCTATGTCCCAACCGGTACATCTCAGATATTTCCATGTATAAATTTGCGAAAAAAAAACACTATCTTATTTTGCATTGCAAAAGAAATTTTTCGCAACTTTTAAGATAGAGTCCGGTAGTCAGGTTCACGGCCCTGCAATGTCAAAGTTAAATCAGCCGTTTCGTTTCGGCACTCGACGCCTAGGCATTTTAAGACAGCGTTGCTCGGAGCGCGTTTCCTAAGCTGAATGAAATTCAAATTTAATTTAGACATCAATCCGAGGGCCTCGTGCAGGTAACGTGACCATAAACTCGCGGCACTGTTTAATCTCCGGGAGTAAGAATTGCATCATTTAAATATTCATCACTTCTCATTATTTCGCGCTTTTCTAGAGTCAATACATTGCAGACTAGTAGTATTTAATCGAGTAGCATTGAAAAAAAATGTTGAATTTAGATCTTAAGCTGCTTTACTCGCTTTAAAATTAATGAAGGAATATGTAATTTATGGTTATTTCTGTAGGCGATTTCTAGCGACGCCCTTATTTCTATAATAACACGATATTATTAATGTTAAAATTCCCTGCGCTTTACAAGTCAAATGAGGTTTAAAATGGGGTTTTTACAAAAACAAATATTGAGAAGTTATTGGCAAAAGCGCTTTTTAGTTAACTTACCCCAAAAAACAGTCATCATCTTCAGCTCCTTGTACTGATAGAAGAAGTCGATGAACGCGTAAAGGAACAGCAGGTGAATAAGTCCGATTTGCACGACCTTACCCCATTTTAAGGGTGCCTTGAATTGGACTCCGAGCACATTGTCACCTTGCCAATTCTCATAAACGTTCAGTTGCGTTTTACCCGAACTTCGAACCTCTCGGTATTCGGCAGGACCCACTGTCTCAATTTTACTGGCATTATTATTGTTGTCAGATATTTCACTTTTATTTTCACTCAGTCCATCACAACTGTCCCCGAGCATCGTCTTGCTGTAGTCATTGCTTGGAAGAATCGCCTTCGAGGCCTCAACCCGTTCTGATTTTGATAAATGGCCCATTTTGCACTTTTCCCCAGTAGACCTCTTCGATGGAAGGTGGTTGCTTTCCTGCTCCTCGGTCACTGCGGTTTGCAAACGAAACAAGCAAATTATCGGTTACCTCACTGAAATTCACTTTCTTTCTTTCAACGTAATTGCACTTATTTTTTGTAATGAACGTAACGCACAGAGCGAGAATTTTCGGATGGCGAGACTGATGGCTTTACTGCCGTGAACGATCTGTCCGGACTACAGGTGCAGATCAAGCCACAGGACAGGGTCCAATTGTCTCAAGTCTCTCAACAGCATCTAGCTGAACTAACAAAAGAAGTGTCCGTCGTTTCTGGTCTAGTGGCCAAAAATGGTCGCGTACCTACTTGGCAAAATTAATACTTGTTTGCTTTCACTTTGCATAATTTCCGTTTTTTAGTTTTGTTTGAACAAATTTGAACAAAGACCCTACACCTTTGTGCTACTCAGCACTGTTGACACTCATTAGGTAATGACTATCGTTAAGACCTCGATCTGCCTTCAAAGATTATCTCGCTTTCCCGACGATCTGTTGGATAATATGATTTTAAGTGTCCACCGGTATTTAACAACGTGCTTCAGTGGTTTAAACTCGTTTTCTAACTCGTTTCGGACTTTATATAACTCCTACCTAAAGATCCCTGAGTGGCTCTCGGAGATTCCAGATGACCATCCATCTCCACCATCGCCACCATCATCAACGTCATCGCCACACCACTTTTCAGACTTTTTCAAATTTTGCCCATAGTGCTTGTCTTACAAGAGGGCACTTGTTATCTTTTCGGAACCTTGAGGTCTTCGCACTGTGTGCAAATGAAACTATTGCGTTATCCATCTTTTTAGTTTTCAAGTGAACATGTTTCACCACCATTCGTTTTCTTTGGTGACAATTCAATTTGCTAACACTAAGAGAGTGGGTGTGAAACCAAACGGGAGGGGTTTTCACTTCCTTCCGCTCTAAGGGAATTGGTCACTAAAGTTAATCTACATTTAGTGGTTTGGTTTGTTAAAGGTGACATTGACAACATATTCTATTTTACAGCTTCTTTTATAAGTAACGTCCCTTGTTTTTAATAGAACAAAATAAAACCATCATAATTGAAATAAGGCAATTACCCCAAAAAAATAAGAATTGTATTGTTAAACGATTTTTCCAGAACCCCCGGAAGACTAGAAAAGGAAATGTAACATTTCTTGGACTACACTAATTAGGCACATTTTTTGGCACAACTAATGGATTTTTATAAACAAATATTTAATTTTTATTTTAGTCTTATTATTACTTTGTGGAGTGTATAGTAAGTAAGTAATAAAAGGACTAAAAGTAAAATTAAGTAAGTATTGTTGCTGGCATTACATTTATTAGGAATATATGTTCCTTTTAAAAATTTTAATATAATAGAGCTTCATTAAGAACGAATAAAAGATAAGACCAAAATCAATTTGACCATTGTATCATCATAAAAAGTGAAAATTAATATGTTGCCAGGGCATTGAGTTTCATAAGCCTAGTATAATATTTTGTTCAAAATGTCCCCATTCAGAATTAATCGAATTTTTAAAATTTTATTTTCAATTTACGGAAATTTACTTCGATAGTATTCTCTACACCCTCTCGATGGGCTCCAAATCGGGGCTAGTAGTGGGCCAATTTTAAGAGGGCTTATTGCAGCCCTACTAAATATTCTCATAATTGTAATTTATATTCAATACAATTTTGATTTAATAATTCTATAATGACTAATTGACTAATATTTGATTCTCAATCTCAATGTAAGAATCTGAAGGTATTTCAGTAAAAGTACTATATAATTCGATCGTCAATATTTTTTTTAAATTCCGTCGTTGGTCCTAAACACGTATTTTCAAAGCTAGTTATCTATATGTACTTAAAAAGAGGCAGTATCTGAATCATATTTTGTCATTATTTCTACATTTCATTGCTGATAATTCTAAATTTTATCTTTACCTCGCTCACGGTTTAAACACCCTCTACTCGAGTTAATCAGCGAAACATTTTATAATATGAATCAACAAAAGATCTACGTTATTTTAAAATATACATAATTTTATAAAGCTGTGATATTTATTATCTATGAGTTACAATGAGTATCACACGAGTAGCGTGTTAAACTGGTTAAGTTTTCATTCTTCAAAGAATCATCAAAACTTTTTGGCACAAAAGACATAAAAAGGTTTTTCTAGTTCTAAATGTGAAGATTATCATAAAATATATAGCCGCAGTATTCAGTTACTTAGAATCATAACAGGTATTGGTGTTCAGTTCCGCCATTTAACTGAACACGCGTAGACCTCTAGAATGCTGGAACTGATTCCGAAGGTCGTTTTAGTTTTCCTAGATAAACTCTGTCTGTTTCTATATGAAAAGGAAAAGTAGGAATAGTTAAAACAAAAATATTGTTATGAAATTACACATCATTTCAAATATAAATATTTATTGCTGATTGATCAAAGAAAAATACGTTTAGTCCACATTTTACTTTATTAGGTCAACGCAGACACAATTAATTAATTTCTGCTAATTAAGCAATATTCTGCTGAATGCTTCTCAAAAATGCAATAACGTAATCAATTTAGAAAATTTTGATTTGACAATGCTTGCAATTCGGACTTTCCATTCCATTTCCCTCTCATTATTTGCTGCTTTATGAAAGTGAACGGGTTAATTGGGAGCATATATCCGTATCAACCTTGTCCCCGAGAGGTATCATCAAAGGTAGTCCAAAGATTTTGAAATATTACTTCCTTTGGTTACACCTCAGGTTATAAATGTGCTCTTGCGCTTAATGGTGCAGCAACCATGTTTGAGAAATTTCTATAGAATAAAATTATTTGAGCTAAGTATTTTTTGAATTAATTTTTAACATCGCGGTTTTCCTTTTACTTTTTCAAATGGTAATAGAAATTTTAAAGGTAAATCAAGCAATTGTTATTTGAGTAATGTGAAATTGCTTTTACTGAAAATTTTTTTTATTAAAAACACCAGAGATTTTGTTAAATGTACTATTGAAGACTACATTTAAAAGACTTCAAGAAAAAATTTAAAAACTGTTATGTAAATTAAGAGATCTTTTAGTAAGTTAGTTTTTTAGTTTCATCTATTTTTTCTGGTCAATCACTGATGTGATTGTGATTATAAAGCAATAATTTTTTGATACATACATATGTACTATGTAGGCATGGGTTGGCTAGGAGTGGATAAATATATTTCACCTAAACTTGAGTATCATAAAAGGCTAACATCATCGTCATCTTTCTCAGCAGAAATCACAAAATTTTAATCGTCAAAAGTGGTTGTGTAACACTTTAACGCACCTTTTTCTTTAAAATAGCCAAGAATTTGCGATCTGCGAATGAATAGGGAGTATTCTTTAGATGAATATATTATCATTCTGCACGTTTGGAAACACCTTGAACAAAAATAAAAAGCATAGAATAAATGAGGATTTTATAGAGGAAATTTCCCATCCGTTGAAAATTGCTGTTGCCAACGGCATAAATAGAATAACGTCTTATAAAGTAATGTAGACTAATTCTGAATAAAAAAAAAAGATACGTATGTATATTGCGCCGAAATTTTATTAAAAAGATGCAACTTTAAGATTTTCGCAATATTCTCTGGTTTGTTACATGCATTCCAGTGACATGAAATTTCTTAACTCCTGCTATCAAATAGCTCATGAATATGTTTGCTAGATTTTAGAGCTCATAAAATTATATGAGTAAATCAGTCATATCAAATAACATAAATCTGAAAATTTTGCTGCTAAAGTTTATGTATTTATTTAGAGTATCTCATAAAAATAATTACAGTTACTTATCATTTGCGAAAAGTCAAAGTTATTTTGAATATATATATTTCAAAAACTTTCTAAACATAATAAATTAGTAGACTCGTCTACTATAGTAAATGTTAAGTAAAAGAATATATTTCATTTAATTATTTCTTAACAATTTCATTATTCATTTGCATTGAAAGAAGAAACAGGATTTCACTACATTTCAAATGACTTACAGTAGCATAACAGCTAACAAATTATAGTTCAATATCATTTTTTATGTATGTAGATATGTTCAGTTCACCCATTTTTCGTTTACTAATTAGAAAAGAAAATGTTGTAGAATATAAAATTATTATTTTTAAACCGTTCAAAACAACCTATTAATCATTTTCTATCTAAAAATACATATATATGCATACACTTCTGACGCGTCCCAGTGGACGACAAACTTTTCGTGTATATAATAGATTACTTCCAGTTTACTGAAACAGGTTTTATCAAAAAAGCGTATAAAGTTGAATGGTTTAAAAATAACCTGACAAATTTATGGAAAAAAGATAAAAATTTGATCGTATAAAATAAACAAATACTTATACCTAAGTTCTTGTTGGTAAATTATGGCTGTAAAAGGGGTTTTTTCCATCAGGAAATATTTGAAAAAATCTTATGTGACGTCAATAAGTATAATTTGGGTTTTCCTAATATTTCGTAAAAGCAATATTGTATATTACAACTTTCATTTACTTATACATATCAGATTCAATCCCAATACATATAAAAATTTTAAACCCTTTTTTCCCTTTTTTTATGAACGCAGTTTCTTCCACTCATTTTAATATGTCCAAGGTGTTAACTTTCGGGGACTTTATTGAGAACCATAAAATATTTTTTAAACGATTCTCATACTTTTGCTTTCTTTTATTTTATCTCACAAGAACAGAAATGATATAAAATCTTTTAAATAGCTTTGCTGCTGCCTAAAATAAGTACATAAATAGGAAAATAAATTGATTTATTGTATAAAATATTTCTTCAGAATTGTTAAAAGTTGGTATAACCACAGACTGTATAACTATACAGTCCGTGGTATAACTTAACAAAAACAATTAAAGAAGAAAACAATCAACTGGAAAATTTTGTTTCACATAGCACTGATTTTTTAAATTCACGATAAGTGTTATTTATTAAAAGGAGACGGTTTTTTTTATTTTTATTTTATAACAAATATGTATATGTTTTTTATACTATAAAATTCAGATTCTTTAACAAAACTTGGGTATATTTACTTATTTACTTGCAATTATCAAATTCACCCAGCTTTTGCACAATTAAAGAGTTCTTTCATACTGTCACTAAATGTTGTTTGTATCTTATAGAATGTTTCTTATAAAATAACCGGTTAGAAAAACTTGGTAAGCTATACCAACTTCACTATAACTTGCTTCCTTTAAATATTATATGATTCACACATACACGACTCTGCTAATCCTTGTTATGCGATTGAAATTTGCCTGCAGACTTTAAGAGCTGAGAAGATTCAAGCTTATCTTCTAGTTTACTCTTGCAAACTGACTCCATTCGAAAGACAATGATTTTATAGCTAAATCGTTGGCTGCATGGTTCTTTTAAGTTGGGAACAACTAAAGTTAATCTATTCAGTTCTTTTACATAAAGAAATAAAAATAAAACAAAAAGAAAGAAATAAATCAAAATACTTCATTTAAACTTGACTGGTAGGAACTCTCGAATCTTTAAATATAATTACATATTGACCTTATAACTGTCAAATTAAAATATAATGAGAACTTTTGTTAATATTTTTGATTCGTGTGAGTCATTTTTGATTTTGTTCTTTAACACTTTACAGTTGATGTATTTGTTATAAATTGTTTTCTTTGCGAACCTTACAACTGAATTAATCAACATTTTTACTTAAGAAGATATAAGACGTTTTGTAGTTTAACCGAATCTGACTGTATATGTATAATTGCATGTCTTCAATGAAATTATTGGCTATCCCGAAACTTTTGCAAGTAAGTCATAACTAAATTTTGTAATAATAGTGCAGGGTCCAACAGGCTTAATGGATGCATTGCATACTTTTCTTTACCTTTTCGAAGTGCTTCTCTCTGACTGATTATAAGTAAACAATTGGCAGAACTTTGCATTTTGTAATAGGAACTAACGAAGCTTTAAGTGTTTGAGAACAAAGAAAGTGTAATATGGCACTAATAATGAGACAACATAAAATGCCTTTTAAAAGTATTTTGGCATAAATACGCAGTATGTACTTAAAATTCTTTTTAATTACATGTTATCTCATATACATATGTTGTGTTTACTAGAAAAATTAGATTTCTTGCTTAAATATTATCTTACTAAAAACTTTTTTCAAATGTTCAATTAAAATAACAAAACGAAATAAAAAACAAGAGATGGTGAAAGAATAAATCTTATATAGCCATTGTACTACACTCTTATTTTGAACAATTGGCAGTCCCAATTTTAATTAAATAAATTAATTAGGGAAAAGAAAGAAAATCGAAAGCTATATAATGAAACAACGGACAAGAGGTCATTTACACTATCTGCACTGTTAGCTTTTTAAAGTATTTGGCTACTTTTTATTTCGTTTGAACTTTTAAGTATAAGCTTAATATGCACTGTAAATCTCAAAATGATCAACTATTTAAAATGCAAAATAATCGTTACAGGAAATGAATCAGGAAAGCCATATTGGCTTCAATAAACTGAACATAATTTTATTAGAGAAAACTGGTTTCAAATGGTTCATTATTTAAGTAAAGAATTTGATTAAAATAAAAAAATAATAGATATTCCTGTTTCCTAATGGGTTTCTAAATTGAATTATTGAATAAATGTTCGAATTAATGTTTGCAACGGAATAGATACGTAAATAATAGAATTTCTTTTTTTGGAATATCTATTATTAGTATTATAAGTAGATAAAGAAAAGTATTTATATATGAATTTGTTTATTTTTATATTTTCATACAATTAGTATCTCAGTAAATAAAAACTCCTAAAGAAACTACATATTTATCGATTTGATTAGCGCTAACGTCGCTACAATTAAAAATTCAAATAGAAAACGAATAGTATGCCGATTATTCAAAGATTAATTACTATTCTTTTCTTTAAGCTTTCCAACATTAACCTTTCACAGATCAACGAGCTTGGCTCGACTCTCTATTTTATCACAGGAATTTTTTTTCTAATGTTTTTAATTATACTGTACCTGTGGGAATAAATAGAATATGATACTTGTAAAAAACCATGCCATTTTAGAGTGACTGGACTTTTTAAGTTCTCTATTGCAATAGTTAAAAACAATTGTACCTAGTTATTTTGCAAGAAGCAAGCTCTTTTAATGATGGAAAAAATAAAAGAAGGTACATATGTATATGATATAGTTTTCCAAATATGTAAGTATTTATATGTACATATAGATTGTTATGAGAGAGAGCTAGCACTAACAATATCTAAGGTAGATGGTATGATCCTTAAAAACATTGTTATTAATAAGATAAAATTGAAAGTGATTTTAATTGAGTACGCAATTAACTTAATAAATGATGGTTGAGTTTATTCTTGTTCGCTCTGTAGTAATATAAGTAGTTCATGTATGCTTTTGCTAGTTAAGTTGATATTGTGTGCAAATCTGTCAAGCAACAATTTGTTAACACAAAATTTGGTCATAGTTTTTTCCAAACTTACCAAAATATGTCGATGATGTCTCTATTTTCACTGATCAAATAAATCAACAAAAACAATTTCGGTTTTCAGTTGGTCACGAATTGTATAAGAACATTTTAAGTATGAATGTAGAGCAGCAAAACTAAATGAAATCTACTTATTAAAAGCAACAATCAAAAGCGAAATAATTGCCTAAGTAGACTGTTTTCAACATTGATAATATTTCAACATAAGAACTGCTTGTCTTTGTATTAAGGTCAGCAAAAATAAATTTTGTGCCAAAACAGCTAAATTAGCACCTATTTGCAAAATAATAAGCAGCTCATTCCAATTAGTAACCCCAATTTCTTTTCTGGATCAATTATTCCTTGACAAGATCCTCTTAAATTCGGCTAATTGATATACAAACGACTTTTCGAGGGTAAGTTTTAGCACTAAGTACTTAAATATCACTATTGAATCAACTTATCTCTCAGAAGGGACACTTAACTGTTAAGGTTTAACATCCATACAAAACTCATATCGCTGCACTCAGTCACATAAATAGTAAGAAATTTTTAAAATCAAAATGCTACTGTTATATTAACGCTTGATTTTTATTCACTAATAATAATAAAAATGCAAAAATTATTAACTGAACAAGTATCTCCGATTAAATTCAGATACCAACTGATTCGCACCTTTGCCAACATTTGTAAGTGAATTCAGCTTGTGAAATTAAAATCATCAGCAAATTTGGTTTTTGTTGCAGTCAGCAAACTTTTACAGCTTCAAGAATTGCTTAAGGTCTCGAAATATGTCAATAATAAAACACGAGGTGAGTGGTCAACAATGAGGTTACTTATGTTGACCCTTATGCTGTGCTACATTTTGGTCGAACGTGATGTTGATTTCGTAGATGTTTTGCCGTTTTTCTGGGTCTTGAAAATTTTGAATATTTGAGTTCAGTAGGAAATTGTATACCATCTTTTATATTAGTTCCGCTGAATTCCAGGATAAGCAAATTAATTTCAGCTTACCTCTGGTGAAATTTTAATTGATTGGAATATTTAGTTTGAATTTTCATAATACCCATTTACTTGTCTAGATGTAGATTTGTATTATAGATATTCAACTGTACTAAAAATCCACAAAAATAAATTCGCAGTTTCTTTACTGAAAGCAGTTACCTATCCAGTCCCAACTTCAAAATTACGATTTTACTCATTTGATTAATATAACAATCAAAATGAGAGGGTAGAACTACTACTAAACCAATAAATCGCATATTAGAAATTGTATTATAGTTTCTAATTTTTTTCGAGACGCATATCGAAATTTGTAATAACTCTGCAGCAAATGACTCCAAAGACACACAAACGAAGACACATATGTATGTATGTGCACTTCCCCATATTTATAGACTTATAGCAAGACCATCTTTAAGAAATTAATTTATATTCATTATTTTTATACTAATCTCGCCCAATTATTTAACCCAAAATGAGAAGAATCTCATTTGTGTTATTTACCTATCTCAAATACGTCTTTCCACTCCAAAGCATAAATAAACTTAGATATCAAAAAAACTTATCCAACTGGAAATATGTAATAAAACTTTTGGAATTTTGGGAAACCCAAATTTCAATTAGTTCTTAATGAGGGAATGGTAATATTTATTCAAAATTGAGTAGAAGAATCGTGTGGAACTTTTAGTTTTTATGCAATCACTTGACGTCCACACAAACATTTGAACATTGAAGCAAACAAATGCCGGCTTATCGCATTTTAAAGAATTCTCTCATTGGAGAGTAAATATGTATTTGGGTTTGAACTTATTTGTTCTTTAATATTTTCGAGTATCAAGATAATGATAGAATTATTATACCTACATCAAATTTTTACATATAATTTTAATTTTTATGACTAATTGTAAGTATTTGCCAGTAGCAAACGGGAGCTTATTGAGCATTTTTAATTACGAATTTAGAATCTACGGAAAAAATTCTATAAATGCCACTTGTTTGGTGCAAAAAAAAAAAACATTGTTATTTAAGCTTACATTCAATGCGTTTATAGACCATGGCCAACGCCTATTTATGACGCACATATAAGTTCATTAACGCTTAAGGCCTAAGCTAATTAATAATTTTTAATTGCGACTCCTTTCGCTAATATAAACCAAAAACAAGAAATTTTGAATTGCTTTGTCTTTAGTACGTAAGAATATTTATAAAAAATATCTTTGGTTTCTTTTTCGTATTATTACATTTATATTTTCAGGCTATTAATACAGTTAATACGTGTAAATTAACAGTTTATTTAACAAAGAATAGTGCGAGAAATGACAAATTTTGTTCATTGTTTTATATAGTTCAAAAAATTACTTAGTTCCTACATTTGCCTTTTAAATAAGCTTTAAATTGAGTTCACCTTATGCCCCTTAAAAACTCAAATTCATCCACTTACTTCTGTAATATAAGGCACTAAAACGATAAGTAAAACGAAGAAATACAATGTTCTCAATATCGCCGGTGTTTGGTTGACATATTTTATCAATGTGAGTGAAGGTGCACTAGTACTTAATATACTCATAAACATTAAATAAAGACCTGAAACAATTTCGCCTCGGTAAACATATTCAATACCAAATTAGCAATTTAATTCACCTAATGTAAATTTCGTCAGAGTTGAGGTAACATGGGTAAAAGTTTTTCAAAATTCAGTTCTTATTCAGTTTGCTCTAGTCGATGTCAGTACTCCGAACGAATTATCGGAAATTCTACTATTGGGGGTGAAAACAGGTGTAAACTCTAAAAAGTTAATTATATTACATCTTTAAATTTATTAAGAGGTAAAAAAAAATAGTTTTGGTTTGATTTAGTGTAAAGTGATGATATGATTCCATCAAAGTGATATTAGCTGCGTTTTTTTCACCGGGGTTTGTGACCCAGATTTAACAGGAAATTTTGCATTGAATTGAAATTTATGAGTAGTTATACATATCAAAAAATGTTGGCTTGGCAAAAATAAATTCAAGTTGCCTGGATTTTATACCCATTTTACGTCAAATAGCAACCCAAAAGTTTATCTGGTTTAAGGGTTTGAAGGTTATATGCGTAAATATCATGGCTAATTTGATGCGCTTCCGCAAATTTTAAAATCTTTATATACGTGACAGTCTTTAGAATTTCAATTCAATGCAAAATTTCCTGTTAAATCTGGTCACAAAACCCGGTGAAAAAAACGCAGCTATTATAAACTTATTATCAATATTATTAATAGTTTCGGTAACAGTTTAGTTATTCAATTACAAGTCGAAAATATATTTTAATAATACTTACGCTCATAATACACTTTAAATTTAATCAAAGGCACAAATGCAATATTATTAATAAAAACATCTTCTTGTAACGTTCATGTATACATTCAAATTCGAACCTCGAAAAATACTTGTTAATTTCGGAGCGCATATCTAAAAAAGGGAAATAAAATAATATGCATTCTCAAATGGAATTGGTGTTCTTAAAATACATACATTCTTTGTCATTTTCGCTTTAATATACAAATTAAAATAGTTAAAAAGGGAAAAAAATCTTCCTGAAATATACATATGTATATTTACTTACTAGGAAAACTAGACTAGACTACACCATCAATCAAAATATTTGTTCTATCAGAAAATATGTGTATGACAGTGTACCCAAAAATATTATAATATAAAAAGTTCTAAATTTTAAAGAGATTCAGGGCATTGGAAAAATATGATAATAATAAAAACTTGTTTTTACATAGAATATGACCGATAACACCACAAAGAGTCCAGAGGCAGCAGAGCCTGATAAAGTGCCTATCGAAAATGTTGCAGATGAAAAAAGGGAAACTAGTTGGCCATTGGTCCTATTTTTAATACATTTATACATATTAGGTGTCTATGGCTTGGTCATCGTTTTCACAAATACTTCTCTCCTAACCATATTTTTCGGTAAGTTATCATTGGTATTATAAGTTTATAATTATTAAACCTACGTTCCACATATTTTTCCCTCAGCGGCTATCTTAATTTGGTTGGGTGTGCTGGGAACAACAGCCGGAGCACATAGATTATGGGCCCACAAAACCTACAAGGCAACGAAATATTTGAGGATATTTTTAATGCTCTGCCAAACCCTAGGTGGACAGGTAATTTTATGTTCAATCAAGAACGCCATTTTTTTAATCGCGTCAGTGCTTGCTAATTAATGTTGCGTTATATTCCAAAACGTGCCACGCAACTGTGCATGACATAGCAAATTTTAATGTATGCTTAGTGTGCGTCACTTTAACTGAAATTGACTTTGGACTATTAAAATTAAGTGCATCGCATTTACAATACTCTCAAAGTTTATGAAATTTGAGAAGAATATCGTTATAATTATTAAATTAAAATATAATGTACCTATGTACATATGTTAGAAACGAACTAGAACACAAAATTTAAGCTAACGATTTAACTGGATTTTACCAAAATCAATAGTTCTCAAAGCAATAAATTACATAAAACATTAAACATATAAAAATGAACTCCGGAATGATAAATTAGTCAGAGATACCATTTAAAACTTAGAAAACAATTTTAACATAACAAACATCAGAACTTATATTGGAAAAACCTTTTAATATATCCAATGTTTCGATAAAACTAAAATTTTGAATCTATGTATATCTTGCCAAAAAATAAGCCACCTGCATTTTAAATTGCAGAATACTTATGAAAATTAAAAAACAATTATAGATATTATTTCTGCAAACAATTTTACTACGTACCTACTCACAAGGGCTAGCAAACAGAAAACCGGACTCATAATTATATTCGAAAGCAACATATACATATTAAATGTATGGGTATTTGTAAATCGAAATCTCTGCAGAAAAGTTTTACGACGCATTAAGTAATTTAAATATTTCTCATATAGCATACTTTACGGTAATTTGCAATGCGGATACTAACGGGCGACAGAATAATTCTTAAAATTATATGTATTGAAAACAAATATCGCACCCACTTTTCACTCAATTAATTAGAAAATAATAAATATCTGAGAATAATATTGTAAAAATATTTGCACCACATAATGTGTTCTAAACATATTTTGAAAATACCAACTTTTGTATTATTTACAATTTTTTACACTGTATATTACTTGATTAACACTAAAATAAATAATTTGTTATTACACTACATTAAAAGAAACAATTTACACTAAATTAAACTAACGATATAAACAACAGCACAGGCCGAACTGAACTAAAACTCCATCAAATTTAATCACAATAATATTTATAGGCCTACCTTACCTCTACAATTCTTGTCATTCGTGTTTTAAATTGTTATAATGAACTTATTTCAAAGAAGACAGGTCGGAAATATCTCACCATAAAATGATCTCATCAAAATTGTAAATAGTTTTATGTTCAACCCTAAAATTATGCAAGCCATCGATTCCGGATTCAAAAATATGCAAACGGTTATTTTGATCACGTCACAAATTACGTAGGAATTTTTTTATTTTTATTCAATATAAATTCATTCGATTGAAGGATGATGGTATATTTGTGCTAGGCATTTTAAACTAGGACGTCAACCAAATCGTATAACTAACAACATTTATTGTTTTTAATCAACTATGGAAATCCAATATACGATTACTACAAGGAAAATAAATACATATTTTTTATTTCATACTTCTAGGGGTCAATATACGATTGGGTGCGATCACATAGGCTACATCATAAAACTTTTAAAACGAAAGATGATCCATTTTATAGCAACAAAAATTTTTTATCTGGCTACATTTTCTCTTACTGCAAAAATTACAGTAAAAAGCAGCAAAAAATGCTAGAAGAAATTGATATGTCGGATATTGAAATGGATGAAGTAGTAATGTTTCAGAAGAAGTAAATTTTTATAAAATATTGTTACAAATTAATGATCTCTTTATATCTAAACAGGTACTACTGGGTTTTATATTTTATATTTTGCATTCTTTTGCCAATCAACACACCATTCGAATATTGGAACGACACCTTAATGGCATCAATTTTCGTCGCTTTCTCACTGAGGTACCTTATAACACACAGTATTTGTTACTTGGTTAACTCTGCGCACATGCTTTGGGGCTTAGAGTCAAGTCGTAAGCCATCCGACTCAAATATGATATTTTTAATAACTAAAAGTTATTGGCCACAATATCACTATCTTTTACCAAATGACTATCAAAGTGGTGAATTTGGAAATTATGGTAAGGTTTGAGATTTTAAAATTTTAGATTTAATAATAATTAATGTTATTTTTAGGCGATGGCTGCATGACTGCAATGATTCGAGTTTTTGCTGCTTTGGGAGTGGCATCTGATTTGCAGACAGTTTCATCGGAAGCTGTACGGAAAGGATTGACTGAAGCCGTAGAAACAGACAAACCAATCGTAGATTGCATTCAAGAGGCTGCTATACAAGAGATGAAAAATCTGCCAGAAGATCACTATTTGAACAAATCTAAATTTTTATAGTTAATAACAGCAAAACATTGAAATTATCAAAAAACATAGATTTTCTAAATATATATACATATATAGTATATGTTATGTATATATATATAATTTTACTCTTTATGAATCAATCTCGACTGTATTTAGAGCAGAAGGTATAAAATACCAATCATTGCATCTTAATGAAATTAAATATTATTAGTTTTCTTTCTAATGCTATGAAGATGAGTGCCGTGGTTAAAGATCTTTGAGAGTTCAGTTTTTATTTTCTCCGTATAATCGTAAGCGAATTTTGACAAATTAGAGAGTCCTGCCTTTATTAATATATGCGAATATTAACGTACTTATATTAAAAGTTTTTATTTATTTTTTTTTAAATTTTCCTTACCCATTAGAAATTTTGCAGAGTAAAACCAAAATTTAACTTCTCTTACGGAGGATACTTTAATTATTGCAATCTAACTTGGATTCAATTCAATAAGACGGAAAAGCGTAAAAATGATTTTTAATTAAAAAGTAAATTTGTTCAACAGAGTTTGCATTACTTAATCACTCATTGCCTCCAAATCATCTTTGTCTTCCTTAGGTATATCTTTGTCACCATACCCCCAACATTGTTCGTTATGAGCGAAATCATCGTTCAAAAAATGTGTTCCATCTCCGCATTTTGCGGCACGACGAGCAATCATGTCCGGTGAAACATATTTGCCTTAAATGAAATAAAAAATAACGTTTACATTTGTAATACTATTGTAGTACAAGCTGCTTAAATCTTACGTTCATGTGCCCAACCAATTTTAGCAAAGGTGTCAATAAATCCAGTAGTGAGATTGAACTTATAATCTCCAAATTCGCTGGTTTTGTAGTCCCAAGGGAACACATGGTGATAGTTGTGCCATCCTTCGCCGAGGGCAGCTATTGCCACAGAAAAGTTTTCAACTGGGCTAATATATCTAGAACAATAATATTAGAATTAATATTTTACACTATAAGAAATTCAGCAACCGCTTACCTGTCGTAGGGTTTTCGGCCCCACATGTGAGCAACACTGTTCACGAAGAAGGCGATGTTGAGAGTAACGCAAAAGCGACAATTGAAGTTCACCCAGAAAGAGGTCCAAAGGTCCTCGTTCCAGAAGTACCAGGGCACGAGGACAGGAAAACAAATTGTCACCAGGGCAAACAAGGGAATGTAATATTTTTTCTGCCACATGACAACGCCGTCCGCCTCCAAATCGGACATGTCGATTATTTTGCGCTTCTCAACCACCTTCGGATGGGGCGTGACAAAAAGCCAGCCAACGTGTGCAAAAAAGAATCCACGTTTTGCATTGTGCGGATCAGCGTCGGTCTCCGAATATTTGTGATGGACCCTGTGGTCAAGAGCCCAAGTGTAAGCATCTCTCTGCGCATAAATTTGAGCTAATTAGGTTTTAGACACTTTTTTATTTTTAAAATACATAATATTATTGTCATAAACTAGAAATTTTAAGCTTACCTGACCTGCTATAGTAAACAGGAAAAGAAGTAACCAACGAAGAGGTAGTTTTGCTTTGTACGATTTGTGGGACCAAAGCCTATGGGCTCCGGCTGTTATTCCGAATCCTGAGCTTACAATTAAGACTAGAACTGAAATTACACAAATAAAAACAATTTATTTCTTTATGCAAAAATTTCAAGAAAATTTACAAAAATTGTAACTAAACTATAATTATTTATTTTCTCTTTGAGTACATAGATGTGAAAGTTATAAAAGTTTAGAAATTCTAAAGACATAAAAGTTTGGTAAAATTAAGATACACATTTTAGGTTTGTCATTTTCAAGGAAACAGTATACATATATGAAGAGTTTTTAAGTTCTGGAATTTGATATATTTTAATTCAAGACAAAACTGAACGTTATTTTTTAAAGCTCAGTAAAATCTATTTGATAAAATTAACCCAGAAGGTGTGGTTCTTGTTTTTACAAAATTATTTATTAATTTTATAAAACTATATATGCATGTATGTATATATATTCATTTTCGGTAATTTCTCTTATCCTTTTTATCAAATCACAATTTCGCAATATAAACTCAGTTTGGCAACAAGATTTTCGAATATTATTATTTTTGTTTTAAAATACTTTTTAAACTTTGAATGGAGGAATACGCCTCCCTTTTTACATTTTTAAAGTAGCAATATAAATAACGCTTTGGTTATTCATAAGCCGCAACATATTCTGATCGTGATATATTTAAGTATAATAAAATTAGCTAATCTCATTTAACACAGATGTTGTTTGGCTGAAAAAACCCAACGCGTTCCCAGGTGCACAATCTTAAACTTGATTACGTCCTCCGATAGTTAGGAAGGGTCGTCAATAAAAGATATCGAAAATCCACTCAGTTCACTGTAAGCAGCAAGATTGTAAGAAAATCGACTGATAATGGTTACAGGGACGCAACCAATTCTATTTGAAGCGAATCAGACAAATTGCTGATAAAGACACTATCTTTAAAATGACTCATTTTCATATTCGGTAGATATCTCCCAGTCAGAGAGTGGTTAGCTTAACTTAAACACTGATTGATTCAAAGTACGGCTTATGACCAGATCTAATCAATTAAAAATAATCAGTTGCTTAATTTTCTTTGGTTCCTGAGATAGTATACTGTCTAAAAACTATTTATATACATTTTTGTTTGGGTTCGCACGAGCTGTATAAGCAAACAATTGATAATAAACGAAATATTTCCTTATACTTACACCAAACTATTGTTTGAAGCTTGACGAAGAATAATAAATACAATCCGTAGAGACACCCTGCGTGGATGAATATTTGAGCAAACAGGTCCGGCCATCTTATTTCCGGCCTGAATTCTGTCGTATCATTAACGGAGGTGTCTTTGGGGGTACTTTCGAGATGACCGTCTTGGAATACTGAACTTTCTGAACATTTTCTTTTGGTAGCTTTGCATTCACTTTGTTCGGAATTTGTTAGACACATCTCAGCAGAAAAAGTTTTGTTTGTCGCAATTAGAGGCACTTCAGTTGAATGCGTTGCCGGAGGCATAGCATAGCTGGTATTCTACTCGTAACAGGAGCTCTAAAAAAAAAATATTAAAAAATTATTTACTATTAGTATTGGAAACAAAACTTAAAAATATTTATCCAAAGTTAAAATGCGTCTTTTAAATTGTAAAACAAGTTATTAAAAAAAAACAAAAAAGCATCTCCACACATCCATTGTAAGAATATTTTAGAAGAAAACTGAATTATAACCACAGTTCCAACATTTAAGAATCTAGTTAGGTCATCGTTTTCGCTGGTGTCATTATCTTAAATCGGCCGGAAATTGTCGCATTGCATCATATACCAAAACGATTACTAGGTGTGGAAACAAACAATTTATATTTATTCCTCACACGTTAAAGGCCCCATTTATCAGTTTATTTAAGTAAACTCTTTCACAATTATTCGCCGGAGAGCTTTGCAGCAATCAAATTAATAGACTCAACGTAAGTTTTATTTTTGCAATTAATCCAGCAAAATGTATAAAGAAAGTTGACATAATCCAAAGTTGCGCAAGGTCACGATTTGTTTTAAAGCATCCAAAATCGACTTGTGTTTTGGTGACTCTTAAAACTTAGTAAACCAAACAGGTTTTTCTAATAAATTAACTCACCCACAAGCATGTGTATTTTTTTTTTTTTTTTACTTTTAGTTTTAGATGTGTGACAACGAAAGAAGTATGTAGCCAACAATTAAATTCAGCGAAAAGCAACTTCATCGTATCGTAGTGTCACGTTATTACACTACTATTAATTTGAAATTGGCTACACACTATTAAAAATGACAGGAAAACATAACAAGGTATTGAGATAATGAAAACAAACATTTTCGTCATTGGTTACTACTGTCCTAATTTTATTTTTTTACAACTTGTTACGTTTAGGTTCGACGAACGAAATTTTCTTATAATATTACTCCAAGAAAATCCAAATCGTCTTGTGTCACATTTTCGCATTCACATTCTTGTTTGGCCATAAGCCAAGGAATTTATTAAGTTTTTAAAGTTTTACAGAGGTATTTTATTTTTCATTTGTGCTCTGATATTGCAATAAATGCATGGTTGATTTAAATGGCATTTGATATTAATGGGCACATGTGCAGTAGGTATGCTTGTTTTTTATTGTAAAATGAAGCAGATAATTAGTGTAATGATTTTTTTAATTGATTTAGATTCCTTGGTGCTGGATCTATATGCTCCTCGTCTAATTTATGTTTGTTTAGTTTTAAATTGTATAAATTGTTAAATGAAATATTGTAGAAATATAAGTAAAAGTACGTTAAAGCTCAGTTCTAGCGATGCACATTAGGACGTGGTACGAGTCACTTATAAATATGGTAAATATACATACATATGTATGTTCGATATTATCACCAAGCAAACAGCTGTTTGCATGGTGATATTATTCACAAACAATTTTTAAGTAAGCATTTTGAAAATCAGTAAAGAAAAGTTTATTTCCATGTTCTTTAAAAATCTGTTTAAAAAAAATCATTTTAAAATTTTAGACTAGAAATAACAATGAATTGTCATATACATACATATATAAATATTCAAACCTGAGGTACAGAATTTAAAATCAGCGAACTTTAATAAAATATTTTCAAAATTTGTATATTCTCTGTGATCCATTAAATGTTTGTGATCGTATAAATATTTAATTATTTACTTGAAAAGATTAAATATACAGCTTGCAAAAGTAATTAGAATTAATATGCTGAAAGTAAAATTCTTGCGTGTGAAACCCGCAGGAAATCGTTAGACTTACATCACCAAAAGAAGTTCAAGTAATTGGCTGTATAGCGTTAGAATGTACAGGCCAAAAGAGCGATAATCGATAATATCAGATTTCAGTTAGTAATTTACTTCTCCAAAGTGTTTTTGAAGTCCTTAAATATAATATGGCAAACTACAAGCCAATGCTTGCGATATAAACTCTTTGTTATTGCAGTTTTCATTCTCGCAGAGGTTAATTGGAGTATCAACTTGTGGTATTTATTTCTTTTTTTAATTGGACAGTTTTTAAATAAATTGTAAACACTTTTTAATACATACATATATTTCAGTTATGCGTTTATTTCGTCTTATATATTTTTGTACCAATTTTGAAAGCATTTCTATCATTTTTAGCTAGCAAATCAAATCACATGATAATAGCTTGAGTAAGCAGTTAACAATCGCCACATTTTCCAAGTTGTTAAAATGACGTGATATTGAGTACTGCTAAAATACCTTCTACTGGTTATCATTTAAGCAAACACAGACTTACTGATAGCATTCTTATGATGCTAAAATTACGTACCTACCAGTTTTGTAGGAAGAAAATTTCTGTTTCTCACGTTATTGCTTAACAACTAATTAGCAAAATGCTTAACCTTTTATCGAGCTCTTAAGATTTTTACTTGCTGAGCACGTGATAACAATTCTCACTAATTGTTAGTCTGATTTATTCACAAAACTAAAATAAATAAAAATTTTGCACTAAGTAAACCATTCTACTCACAGTTATCTTTAAAGTTATGCATAGACAGTTCATGAGCCATATCTGTATCTGTGATTATTTTAACAAATGTTGCTGGTTTTCAAATGAAAGCATAAAAACTTGTTTTTTTTTTTGCATAAGCAACTTTTTTTAAGGCAATCTGACTCACAGCTGAGAAAAATTTCTCTTATCGACGCATCTGCGAGCCCAAAAGTTTCTTATTTCAACTTTTAATGATAACTGAGCCGACGACCGTTGGAAGTGTTTAAATAGTTGCTTAGGGAAAAATGCTTTATTGTGGTTTTTAAGAATACACGTTTCTTTGATGTTTACGCACCTGTTTAAAAATGATTTTTCACACTTCACACCATCAGCAACCTTTAAATTGACTGTGTAAAGTGGTTCTTAGAAAAATAAACGATTTAAATCTGAAAACTCGTGCAGTTGCATAAGAGGGTACCAGGTACTGGATCTGGATACAGAGTCCAGTTCCAGAACATATTCTCAGAACTTCATCACTCAATCTTTAATGAATGTTCATTGCGACGAGTATTAAATCAATTAATTGCGATTTGGTCCGATCTGTGACAAAAAGGCTGACGAAAAGCTCACGCTATTTGCGATTTTGCCTTCAATTAAAACTGCTGAGCAAACCAAAACCGATGCAAATTGCAGAGTTTCGGCCTCAAGCATCTGTATGCTGCTGCTACAGCAGTTCGTGCGTCGCCACATTAAGAAAAAAATATTTCGGCAATCAATCGGCGTCTTTTTAAAAAATCATTTGGAAACTTACTAGGCGTGACATCATTCAAGAGAAGACTTCTCCAGCCCCATAGTAGGTCACGCATAAAAAAAAGAGCGTAGGAAGGCGGGCATTGTTCACAGATACGCAGCCGAACGGTCGCGCCGCAGAGGCAACTGTTGGTATTTTCATTTTATAAACAAAATGTAAATTCCACGACCTATCACAACCGTGATGAGATGAGAATTTAAAAAACAAAAAAGGAAAAAACCAAATACATCGAGGCCAAAACACTGAAATATTTCTATGTTAGTATCTTCAAGAAAAATTACTCACTTTCCACAAGGAATATTAGTTAGCAGCGAGGCAATCAGAAGACTTTCGAACAACTTGCTACTTTTTCAAAAAAAATAAAAAATAATAAATACACTTTACACCGGAGGCGCTCAAAGAACTAATGGTCGAGTAAGTGGAAAAACTTGTTCACGTGGAGGAAGCCGCTTTCCAATCGAAAATATTTAGCTACATCCGACCAGTTGCGGGAAATTCATCTGACTAATGCTCGGGTCCGCTAGAAAAGCTCAACATAGTCTAACGGCGTGGCGGCGGGCGGCACGGCACGTCCCACAACTGGAAGCTTCCCGCCTCGAGGCCCTCACCTTTGCCGCGGTCTGTGGACAGCGAACGCGCAAGAAGTTTCTCACACTTAATCGCGTCTTATCGCGGTCCTTAAGACGCTAGTAAAGCCGAACCCCAACACCGGCCAGGTGAGCTAACCCATTACATCACATTTCATTAGACCTCCGGCTGGAGAGAGACGGAAGACATAAAACCTGAGTAAGTTCCGTCTTTTCATTTCTTAAGTTTAGTGCTTTAGTGCTTCTTAAACTGTAAGAAGAGCAAGCTTTAACTTCTCTGAATGAAGCACGCGAAGAACGCCGCGTTGCCTCGACCGCGGCTTGGTGTGGCTATTTGCCGCGCTTTTGTGCCTCCATCAGTCATGTTGTAGAGGGCAATTGCTCAATTAATTGCGTTCGGAATAAATGTTGACTAATCCATTAATTTTATCAGGAAAATTGCTGCTACACATTTGTAAAACTTTCCTCAGAAATGCGAGAAAGCTGTACTAATTGCACATGCAGAAAGGTTGTCGATAATTCTTGATAAACTGCAAATACTTATTGTTAGTATTTTATCGAGTTGGCCTTCGATTTTGTACAGACGTTCGTCATTGCAGACAAACAAGTTCGAAGCGCCGAAATTAACAAATATACCCAAACATTGCGATGTTACGTAATTTAACTGAAATTATGAATGATTTTTTCTGGAAGGAATTTCGTTTGGGCCATGGTCATGCAAGGTTTCGACGCGACGCGACGGTGCGCTTTATGAGTCTTTTCGGTTAAATAAAGTGGCTAAATTATTTTTTCTTGTAATGACCAAGTGCTTTGAAATTAATGGGGCTCTATGGTTGTTAAGGTTATCGCATAGTTCTTTTTAGAA
This sequence comes from Machimus atricapillus, assembly GCA_933228815.1. Taxonomy (NCBI): domain Eukaryota; kingdom Metazoa; phylum Arthropoda; class Insecta; order Diptera; family Asilidae; genus Machimus; species Machimus atricapillus. Next base: position 12,588,721 of record OW121788.1, read on the forward strand.
GAGGGGAACTTTTGTAATTTAACCCGTTTTGAACTCCCTGTCAAGAGAAAAGAGTTTATGCGTTTGACCTTTAGTAGTTCATGTCTAATTTAACGATGTTTTATAGCCGCTTAATCAATTAAGCGATTTCGATACAATTTTCCAATATAAAGAAAGAATTTGTGTACCTACTATAGTTAAAGAGATATAATCTATATAGAATCGTTTTTATTTTTTATTTGTGAAATTTTGTAAATCTTTTCGTGTTTTTAGCGTTCCGTACCTACATAAAAACGAAAAAAGGAACCCTTATAGGATCTTCCCGTTGACCTAGAATCATGAAATTTTGCAAGAAGCAAGGTCTCAAAGCAAAAATAAAGGGAAAAATCCGAAAATAGTTAATTTGTATTTATATCTCATAAAAAAATATTTTACGGAACCCTCGGTGCGCGAGTCAGACTCGCACTTGTCCGGTTTTTTTAATTCACCCTTATTTTTTGTGTTGACCACTAATATAAAACAAAAATTTGTAACGTGTACCTACATATGTACATTAAAATTAAATTTTAATAAGTTGCTTTATTATTCAATTCTTCCTTTCATTATTTTAAAAATATATCTAACGCTATAATACTATTTGCTTAAATAAAGTACACTAAGAAAATGGAAGTTAAAACAATGCTCATATAGTAAACCAGAAAATATGTATATCAGATCAAGATAAATAATAAGTTAATCCGATACTAAAGCAGCCACATCGATTAAGTACTTAAAACTAATTTTACTGCGCGGGAACTATTAAAAAGAAAATACTATGTATCGTATCATAAATCAGAAAAAAATCAATAAAGCATGTGACTGTGTGGTCTTTAAATCACCAAACATTAAAATAACAATATTCCTTGATGGAAATTGTAACGAAAAGAGTGTGCCCTTTCCAAGGATGTCTAAAGTGCAACACTTTCTTCGCGCAAATGTCAACAAAAGTGCAAAGGAGATGGCCTAATTCCTCTTTATCGGGGGAAGTGTACCAATTTGCCAGAATCAACATGTGGGGCGCCTTGAGTGTCCGATAAAAGAAAATCCCCCAGTTGGCGACAGTTTGACGCCGTTAAACGCTCCCCGCCGGATGTTTTAGGGCTACGTCACTCGTTGGCCCTTTATCCTCTGTGCATGAGGCTCCAGGACTCGAACTTTCGCAGTTCCCGAGGGTGTTTAGCATTCCTGAAGACATTGTGCCCTATAATATAACCCCGTTACTGTCTACAACTAGCCATAAAGCTCCCTGCCGCCACCCTCCATACAAATGAGCCCCGCTGACGATGCGGTGGCCTTGCGATTAAGTTTTCACTATCTGTCCGCACCAGCGATTAGCATACTGGATGAGCTCGGGGTTGCTAGCTAGTAGCTAGCCTAGCCTCAGCCGCGGCTCCTCCTCCGGTCCGCGGACCTTCCTGGGGCTTCATTAGCCTAATAGGGTGCCACCCTCCCTTCATTACTTATCGATAAAAACAAATATGAATTAACGAAGGCGCGGTAGATTGTGGCGTGTATCAGTTTCACTTGGGCGAGGAACGACGCGACGAGGGATCGGGCGCAGTTTTGCGTTGTCGGCACCAAACGAACAGATAAAAGTTCACATATTTTCGGCGGCGACTGTTGCGTGATTAAAATCATATGAGCACAAAACATACGCCTTCTTTCGGACGGGTGTTTGCCCTAATCAATAATTCACATGATTGTAACAAGCGAGCACAGGTGCCGAGAGGTGCACCGACTCTCCAGGTATGATTAATGGAGGACGGCACAAAGATTGTATTTTGATATGGTTTTATGGAAAAGGATAGGGCTATTAAGGGCAACTAACAACTAATTGCCGATGATATCCAAACTGTAAAGTTGTAAAAAATAATGCACTATTGTAGCATTATACTATACAATAGAAACAAAAACATCACACCATACACTATCTAAAATTACACAAATGCGTAAAATTTAAAATTTTGCTTAGATTTATAGAATATACATTATTTACTTTATTTTACAACCGACGGCGATTAGCACGAACTATAATGGCCTTAAGGTTGAGTAAGATTCTTTAAGATTTGTACGCTGGGGACTTGACGAAAGATTCGGAAAAGGCCTTATTCTATCTTTCGTTCACTTTCCGAATCTTTCGTCAAGCGTAATTAAGCGTACGGTCCCGAGCGTACAAATCTTAAGCAATCTTACTCAGCCTTAAGGCCATTATAGTTCGGGCTATTGATTTAAAAATGTGCAACAAGTAATTATAATTAGATTTTATCATTGGATATTTTATAAAAAGGGAACATTAATAAGAATAGTGCGCTGTTATTATACCTGAGAAAAAATTCCTTATAAAATATTTTTTAAAAAACGGCTCATTTGAAACAAAAATATTTCACATATGTTTTCAGCAAGAAGGGCTCCATCTATCTTTCAAAACTTCAAAACACCTTTCGTACTTCCCTTGTCACACGTCTCTAAATATCGTAACGCTTTAAGTTTGTATAAGAGCTTTCTGATTCATTCAAAGTTAAAAAAGACTTCTGAAAGTTTCATATTTCTAAAAACTACTAGAAGATGTCGCCTTGTGCAAATTTTAAATCTTTTGCGAACTTGACTAAAAATGGAAAAGTAATCAGTTTAACGGTTTTATAAATATCCGTGCGTATATGAACAGTAATTTAATCAGAAGCATGCACTTTTGCTATCAATTAATGCTTGTATTAATTTAAAACACGAATGCGTTCTGGGACAGATAAACAGATAAATACTAATGAAATGAATGAGGTTAGTCACAAAAACCTTTTTATTTATATTAAAATAATGTTTACACACTCTTTTAAAGGAAATGTAATTGGTTTTATGTAAGAAGAAAAGCTTGTTTGTATCTTTTATTTTATTGATTTGCTTTCGAACCGTTCACACTCTTTCTTTTAAACTACCTATGAATGAAACATTATGTTGCGTTTACTACTTTTAGTATAAATGGTTAGTCATAGTATTCAACCAAGTTTAAAAATTCTTTTTATAGCTAAAATTTTAAATAAAGTAGCCACGCAATATTGTATTTCGTTTTACGAGTACCCTCTGAAATAAGGAGGGTGCATTTTGTTAGATAAATCCCCCATGGTTACCGAAAAAGCATAAAGCTGCTGCGGTGCTCTGGTGGGGCTCATTTTATCTCACCCGTGATATTGAATCCTTTGTCTAGACAGGTAAGAGTTTGTAAACAATAGCCCCGCTCTGCCCGAAAGGTACCCCAAAAGCGAAGTCCTAAAAACAGAAGAATCCTTAATGGTATTTTGGGGTAAACCCATTTTGTATAGATTTCAGCCTGATCTCACGGACTACGTCCTTGCACCGGAGGGGCCCTTTAAAGCTGTTGCTTGCGTCCTTAGCCCTTAGCAACGCAAAAAGTCTATTACGCGGTAAGCGGCGTGCAGATGCGTTGCAATTTCTGTTAGAATTTTTCCGAGTGAGCAATGTGTGTCATTAATCAAAGGCGGCGGTAGTAATGAAAGAATGAAAATGCGTCGTCATCAAGTCCTGTCTGACTTGGAAGGAGTGAGCATTGCACGAGCAGAGGGTGCTAAGTAAGTCACAGCACAGCCACTTGCTGTTTTTATGGACACATCCAACGACGTGCTTTCTTAAACATTCCTCCGCCGTTCACCAAGTAAACATGTGCAGCATATGCGCTCCGGAGAAGTAAGCAAATATCGGAGGAAAAAACTTTCCCCATATGAATATCAGAATATGATGACAGTGGGCTGATTGCGCTAAATGGGCACATTTTCAAGTATTAGATTATATCACGTCAGAAGGGTGCAATTCTCGATTTTTCCTTCAGCGGAATAAGTATTAGATACTCTTTTCGTTCATACGATTGTATGAGTTGGAAGGATCAATTCTTTTCTTCTTACCCAGCAGGAAGAACTTTATTAAGCCATTTCGAAAAGGCCTGTAGAAATATTTCACCCTATTATTAGGCAATATGTAGTGAGTTTTGAGAACTAACAGATATATTGATGATTCTCGAGATGAAACACATATAGTAAATTGTTAGGAGGTACGCACTTCTACTATATATAAGAAGCAATATAAATAAGAATATACCTATTTAAAGCTAAATTTTTTCAATACAATGAAATGAAGTTGTACCATAAATCACCAGTTATTTTTTTCTACCCCAATCTTTATGAATTTTTCATCTTCTGTCATCAGGCAACAGTGCTTTTTCAGTTACATATGTAAAGCCATTATGACTGATAGCATTCAGTATTCAAAATCTGAAGTGTAAATAAAACTCCCAAAGTGTGGAAAGTAAAAAAGTGTTTCTTAACACTTCATAGCCATCATTTTTCATATTTTCAGCTTTTGTCATGCGTCAGTTGATGGCACTCCTTACGCGAGGTTATGAACTGAAAGGAAAACGTTGGAAATGAAAGACGTAATCTTTTTCTTATTTAAAAACATTGTTATACTTACATATGTACTTATTTAAGGAATTGTGAAATAAATTTTATGTACCTAATTTATTTAATCATAGGCAGTTAACAAAATTTGACTAAAAAGTATTTCAATTATAATTTGAAAATTCATTGTATACATAAACAAACAAAAACATAATACAAATTCTTCAAAATGAGAAAAACCTAAATATTTTCAAAAGGTAGTTATAAAAATGTAATTTTAGCTAATCATGCGAAACAATATTTCGATCTTATAAACTGGGTTTTACCATAGAGAAATAAAATATTTTATTTCTCTATGGTTTTACCCACCCTATTTTTTTCTTATTGGAGCCTTGAAATTAATGAATCTCTTCACTTCTACGATATTACTTTAATTATTTTTCGAACAGTTATACATACATATGTACACTTTATACTTTCAACACCTGACTCCTGCTTTTTCGATTAACTTGAGCCTACGGAAAATATTCAACCCTTTATGAATGAAACAAATTTTAAAAGCCCCGGCACTTTTGCGTTTTCAACTAACTTTGCATATGTGTATTCTTCTTGAGAAATTCTGACATTAATTGAGGATGCTCAGATATAAATAATCACAAAAGAATGGCGGGAGCACATTTAGACTCGCCCATATTTCAAGAATATCGTGGTCATAAATTACAGTAGAGAAAACTCAGAGAATAGGAAAAAGACTTTCAGAACCCTTTACAAAAGTTAAGAAAGACAGCATAAATAATTAGTCCTTGAGGGGCGTACTTCGCGGAGCGGAAAAGTTACATACGTGTATTTCTGACTTTTAGTGCTTTTCCAGGACTCCGCTCCCTCCATAAGCGGGCGACAGCGACAAAACCCCAACGAAGGGCGTAATCCATAGACCGCGGAAACCTGCACGCCTTAAATCTCATTTTTACACGGTAAGGGCGGGAAGCTGAGGGTGGTGGAAATTCAGCCGTATGTTATTGAAGTTTTAACAAACTTTAATTAAAGTACCTGCAAATGTTTTCTGATAAATACTTCCCAATACACGATTGGTACTTTATTGCTTCGTTGTATCGTTGTATGTAGATTATTGTAGTAATATTTCGGTTGTTGAGCCAATTTTATAACCTAAGAATCTGGAGAGATAAACAAAAAATATATTACTTCATTATTCGAAAAATAATGTTATCATAGGAAAGAACATTAGATTACTGCCATAAATTTGTTAGAAACATTTTTGCTATAAAATATAAAATGTACCTATGTACTTAAATTGTTTATTTTCAAATTTATATGCATTAAAATGAGTTTCAAAATACTTGAATGGCCATGACGCATAAATCTACAAGTAACGTAGAACTCTTACATAAATTAGAACATTAACTAATTAAACTAATAAAAATAATAATGTGTCACAAGTATCTTTATGCATACAATTTACTTTAAGTTCAAGCAATTGTATTTATAAAAACACTCAATTGCCACAACATAGTAAGAAGTAAAATTGAAAACTAAAAATTATGCTTATACGTAATGAATTCCGTTTTTCAACATATACACATATGTATGTACATATTTTATATAAAGGGACTCTGTGCCTTCAAATTTATAAAACGGAAAAACAGCGAATTGCAACATTGAGTTATTCATTGATTATAAGTTTGTAATGCAAAATGTTCACAGTATGAATGAAGCTTAAAATATCAGAAACTTTTCTATAAAATTTGAAATATTACCAGCGGAAGTTTACCTCACTTTCCGGTTCTAAAAACCTTGCAAGCAGACAAAACTTTCACTGTAGCTCTTATTTGAAACTATAATTAATTGAGCACAACTACGGCGATTTAATAATGAAGGAGGAGCTTATGAGTACCTTCATGCCGCCGGTTCTATTAAAATTTGCATATCACACAAAAGTGTTTCCTTGTGGGGATCGCAGGCTCTCCACTCTTCCATTAATGCTGTTCCATCTTAAGGTGTTCGAAGGTATGGCAGTCCTTTTGTGTGCCTTTCTAATTAAAACGCAAATAATTAATTCGTGAAACCTATATTTTGTGTAATTTTCTATTTCTTTATGTAGGAGTGGAAACTTACTATACGTCGAGGAACATGTCTACATATGGATTTTCTAATTGTGACTACATCCCCCCACAATTGGAAGAATCCTTTTGAACAAGAAGCCGCGTAGCTAGCGGGTTGTTTAAGCGGCATGATTAATAGCGATCTCAATTAAACACGTTCCAATATCCGGGGATATCTGCTGTTTGATGCTCTATCATGTCAAGCTAGAATTAGAAATGGTGGTAGGCTTTTTAACTCATGGCGGCATCACCACCCGCTGCGTTTAGGTGATTATTTCACTAAAATGTCTGCGGAAATGGTGGAAGGATTTTATTTCAGAAGGGTGCAAATGTTTCTGGGCTTTGGCGCACAACCGCATTCGTGGTATTTCGAAGTAACGCCATATGAGGCCAGCAGCACATACCCTTTATCAAGGGATAATAACATGTGTAATGTTATGAGTGTCCCAATAATCAGTAAATTTAACTGGGAATGCTCTGCAACACGTGCACATGTGGAAATATATAGCCTCGCTTTCATGGCATTACGAATTTAGAGGCTCCATAAAATTCTATAGTTTTGAATCTGTTTATGCAGGAATAGTCATCTGGAAAATTATAATATTAACTTTCATAAAAGACGAACATTGAATGAGAGTTCATTTCAATTTGTCATTTATTAGATATAATTTTGTTTAAATACATCACGTTTTAATTAAATTTTGAATTTCAAAAGCCTTTCGCTTTCATCTAAGTTGTCTTTTGGTTAATAATTAAAAAAGGCAATCTGAGTTCCCAGAAATTCATTTAATTGATTCAAAAGCATCTGTTTACCGAGAATTCAATTCAGAGCTTAATCAAATACCAGTGGCACCTTTTGAATCGAACGAACTGAATCTACGCAACTCGTAATATGGTCGCCTATCTAAAACAAATTATGTGACCAACTTTGTTTACGCACTTACTGGAAAACTCATTAAGGGACAAGTGGAAGTGGTTTTCTTCAGTTCGGGTGAAGAGCCCCAGGGCTTAATCACCCCCAGTTTAGCAGTAACTTTCTTATGAGGCAGTCAGCACTATGAGGACCACTTGAAATTCTCCAGCCTCCACATATGGGATGTATTTTTTTTTACTTGAAAATCGCAGCACGTGACTTTTGGAAATTCGCTGTTTTGTAAGTATGTACGAGAACTCACGAACTTTGCAATTTGCCAATATAGGTACCCCAGTTTTGTTATTCCCCCCAAAAACCTATGTCATGGGCTGTTAATTTTACAAGGGTGACCAAGTTCGAAGAGCAAACAGAGAGCGTCGTCTTTGTGGTATTCAAATGCGTGTTAATAATGTATTTTGAACTGGAGCAAATTCCCTGGGGATATTCGTTAAGACAAGTTAAAGTACGTGGACACTTTGTTTCACAGTAGGCCAAAGTATTCAAAGTGATCGAATGGTTCCCAACGCCACATGTTTCAGTGCCCTAGTAAGCTACCGAAAATTGTTTGCATAAGGGGGAAAAGACAAAAACTGCGATTGTTGACAAAACGTTTTCATAATAAAACGAACATACATTACATATTTTAATTATGTAAAATAGTATAATATAAATTTTTTAATTTAATAAAAGAAAGTTATGCGGAAATAAAATGACACGTACTAATTGTATTAAAGTAAAGGCAACATAAAAGTAATAAAGTAATGAAATTAATCAAACTAAAGCAACATTTTTTGCCTGGACCTTATCACCGTATAGTACTTTCACTGCCTTAAGAATATAAATATGAAAGTAAAATCGATATCCTCTCAATTCCACAGATTTACCCATTTCAGAATACTTTCATTTTCATGAAGAACTCAATTCATCATTGCAATTGGATCATAATAGCTCCACTTTGGACAAAATTTGAATAGTAATAGGTTACATTGTCCGTCGACTCTATTGGCTAAAAGCAATATCAATTTGCAATAACTGAGCTACTTAAATTTTATCATCTTATTTACGTATTGTGCACAAAAAGACGGTTACACTCCTACTTGCAAGGATGAAGGACAATTTTTTTTCTTAGTACGCATGAACTGCCACCCCTTTTCACCCCTTTTCACCCTATTTGAAGGGCCATAGAAACTTGTGCATTCCAAGCGGATGACCATTTACTCAAATGTTGGACTACAAATGCAAATATATGTACTTTAGGACTCAAAGTTGCTGAGGAATATTTTTCAAATTTTGAGTGCTGAACATTTACTTATTGAATTAAGTTTTTTCTTTATGAAAATGACAGGTCCTTTATATGGGGATGTTACTTTCATGCACGAGAAATAAACAGGAATGCTTATTAACTTTAGTAGCCAAGTCATGGTCAGTAGTGTTTAAAGACAAAACATTTTGATTTACTTATTTATTTTTTAATATATAATTTTACGATTTTAAATATAAAACAAGTTTCCACCCTCCTTTAAGGAAAATTAACGCATTGCTGATTTCAGCAGCGGTTTCCCGAAGCAATCTAAGTTGGTACAGTCGAACGAAAACGCAATAAATTTTTCGCGTTGTTCAGTATGAGGTGCTTGTGGTCCCCTTAGAAAATTGTCGCCTGCTTTTCCTCGTGCTTCCTTAAGTGCCATAAAAACATAGCTCCAGGCAACTCACAATAGCACTGTTAAGCACAATGGAACCAGATAAGTGAAAATCAGGGACAATCGTAGAAATCTAAAGGATGTCAAGTGCATAGCCCCTCAACAATCCCCGCTGTGCCAGTGTTCTTAGAGCCAACAATATAAAATTTTCAAATCACTGTAGGTGTGTAAAACCGCCTTAATGAGAGGTAGACGCAGACAATCGTTTTAGTTTAGAAACTTGGTAGAAAACTAACTTTACTTAGTCAAATCAGTTGCAGGAAATCGGCAATTAAAATGTAATTACTATCTCCGAAGCGAAATAATTGATTACTTTAAAGATAAAGTTGAACAAATAATTGTTTCAGAATTGTATATAAGCTGTGGACGTAAAGTCAAACAACCATCAGAAGAAACTTCAAATAATTGCAAAAATGAATTTCTCTAAAATTTTCTTGTTCCTAACTTTGATCTTGCTGGTGTCAATTGCGCCTTCATATGGCTGGAGGCGAATCGGAAAGAGACTGGTAAGTATAAAACTTAATTAACTTTACAAAGTAAAAATTACTATGTTCTCTGAAATTTTTAATGGTAACCCACTTATTACAGGAAAGAGTGGGTCAAAATGTTCGGAGGGCAGTTGATAAAGGTCTCGATTTGGCACAAAAAGGAGCGAACGTTATAAACACAGCTAGAGGGTGAAATATGTTAAAAATTGTCCTGCTTTATGAATTTTTCTCTTAATAAACCTCTTCAGCATTAAGTCTTTTATTATTTTTAATAAACTGATAAACTATTTGAAACGCTATCCCAACTTCAATTAAAATTAAAAATTCTTTGCTCAAATCTAACCATTCTCATGTTTTAAAAACGGTACTGATTCTAAATTTTAACAATGAGTTATTTTTTTACAAATTTATTAAAGAAAATGATATAAAGGTGTTTTTCAACACAGACTAAAATTTTATATAACTGGCTCTTTCATCAAAATATGTCGAATCTTTTCAATAAAGTTCTTATAACTTTCTATTAAATCAAACATTTTTTTTAAAATATTGACACCCATCGCCAATATGGCCAGTTTATACAAAAATTTCATAGAGAAGGACTCAGTTGGTTCCACAGGATTGGGATTGAGTTACATCCCTATTCCTAATAACTGACGCTTGTATTTTAAAATTCAAACCGGAAAGAATACTCGTCAAAAGGATCGGATTTAGGGGATTTTGTTGAATTCAAAGAGGAAAAATTAAATCCGCGAAAAGTCCTTTTGTACTTTGGCAGGAGCTTAAAATCGAAATAATTGGAATTCCGTCTGGCCCCTCATTTTAAGGAAACAACGTGTTCTAGGGGAGCACAACATATTGCCGAATTTTACAAGCACTCCCACGCCGAATGAAAAGCTGGAAGGTAGGCAGGCAGCAGGTTCGAGTCATTTGGTAGCGCATGATAAAATATGCAAATTATTTTCGTCGTTTCAAATTTTTCATTTTATAAGCTTAAGGCACCCTCGAGTTGACACCCGTCGACCCGACACCCACACCGCCCTCATTTGTACTTCAAAAACGAATTGGCAGATGTGTAAATGGTTGCGTTCTAATTGTGAGTGAGATTTGCGGATCCAGCAGCATTATTCGTTTTTCAGGGCGCGGGAGGTAAGCGGGGAAATGATGTGAAAGGAATTAGTTCATCCACTTGACGTCTTTCATGTTTCTTTGGGAAATTGACAGGTTGTTCTTTTACGGCGGCGGATTATCGGATTTTACGGATTGACTAACAGTGCGCTGATATGACTGCTTTTTTAATGTAGAAACACATAATTTGCATAAAAAGGATTCTGAGATCAAGCAATCGATTCTCAGCAAAAATGTATCTTGAAATGAGCATAAATATTTATGATGACCTAATTTTAGTTTAGTTTTTTAAATACCCCGTAGTAACACCATCTGCAGCAGACACACTGCAGTTTTATCAGTTGCGAAAACATTTCTAGCAATTTACTCTGTGGGTAAGTCCAAGGAGATATGTTAAAATTTGTTATTCTTTACTAAAAAAAAAAATTGTTACGTTACGAGTAAATCGAAAGGAGTAAACATTTTATTCTTGGATACCCTAACTTTGCTTAAAGAGCATTTTGTTTGAGCTCTTGGGGACAGTAACGAGTTTAAACTTGAAGCAGTTTCACGCGGTTATAATTTAAGTTCACTTAATGGCTTAATGGAATTTCCAGAAGTAGCTTCATCAATTGATCGCTTTTTAAGGCAAAAAGGCAAGTTTTAATTTATTTCTGGAGGAACTGATTGCCTTTATAGAAAAGATGAAAAATAAATCGCATTATTTAGTTGGTTACATTAACTCAAACACCCCAAATGCCGACTCATGTTATTTCGTAAGACTGCGCATGATCTTAAATAAGAAGAAGAACTAAAGAAGTTGTGTCAAAATGTCAGGGAATGCAAAGAGCGCGCAGCAAATTCGGCGGACATTCTTGGCTTGAGTTTCGAGTTTGTAAGTAGTATTATTTTTGCTATCGCGTTGCGTGTTTTCACAGTTTTGATAGTTTAATAACTTAATAATACCTACTTCGATTAGATTATAACACTTTGAATGAAAAAAATTAATGTTTTATACGGAATTTCAATTTAAAAGAAAAGTAGTTTTACAAGCTCTTTTCGATTACATTTCAATTGGAATAAAGAACATTTGGGCAATGGAATAGATGTTTTATGCCCAATTTCACAGTGCGAGCTTAAGTTTCCACTCAGCTAAGCGCGAGGCGAAACTTAAGTGACGGCTTAAGTATTTTCGGTTTCACAGTCCTTTTTTATTTCATGCTTAACTGAGTGAGAGTTTAGGCATTTTGCTCTATTATGTAGCACACTGTGTTTGCTTCAGCAGTTGTCAGAAATATTATTCTGAGAAATTACTGCCAAAAAAACAAGTTTTTTTTTAACGAACTTCTTCAGGGAAAATTGTTTTAAAGGTACAAAAATGAATAATAATAATATAAACGGAAGCAGAAGGAGTCCTAATTTTACACAAGCGGAAATCATAATTTTAATGAACTTGGTTGTGAAGTATACAAATCCATCATCGAATCCAAACAAACGAACCAAATTAGTGTAAGCCCCAAAATTGATAAATGGAAAGAAATTGAAGTGGAATTTAATGCCGCACCCTGTATAATAATAATGTAATATATAATGTACATATATGTTCACTTTAAAATAGTAGGTATATTTATTTCAAATTTACAATTTTTCTTTTCTTTTAGACTGTTTCATTTTGTTGCAAGAGATCCGTAAAATATTCGTTGATTAAAACATTTCTTGTGGTATTTAAATGTAACCGCATTCCTGTTTCTACACTGGTGTCCACCATCAGCCACTATGCAATTTCTTCCGAACTCTCCTTGCTCAAAGCGAGACCGAATTCTCGAGTTGTTAAAGATAGTTGAATCATGACTGGAACCTGGCCATCTTGCCACAATGTCCATAATTTTGAGCTTCGAATCATATAACGTCTGCACGTTCATAGAGAAGTAAGCTTTCCTGTTGCGAAAAAGTTCCCCATTTACTGCTCCTGTAGTATGGAATCTTTTGACTCGTGTAACTCGAACAATTACTTCATAATACTCTTCATCACTTCCATCAATTAAATCTTCCGTATCACTATTCAAATTTTCAAGAACAACTTATTTGCTCGTTGAATTTTCGACACGAAATGTCAAAATATATCTCTTAAGCGAGACTTAAGTGGCCGATTTTGGCGACTTAAGTATAGTAACCACTTAAGCCGTAATTTACGCTTAAACTCCCACTGTGAAACCGAAAAATGGTTAAGCGGGAGCTTAAGTGACGATCAGAACTTAAGCTCGCGCTGTGAAATTGGGCATCAGTGTCTGATTACAAACAAACATTTATTTTTATATCCATAGATTAGTAGTGTCCGGACAAGGCGAGTCAGCTAGTAAGAAATAAAAACAAAAACAAATTGCCGAGGGTATACGATTATAAAAATTTGGGCACTATTTCGCTTTTGATACCATTTCTTTTCAATTTTTTATTACACACGCAAGAAAGGGCATTTAAAAAGGTTTTTGTTTTTTAAATACGGAAAGAATAAGAAGAAGAAAATATATTTTTTAAATTTGCTGTTCATTTTCCATCTCATCCAAATCTCAATTATTTGTCAAAGAAAGAATATTATAAATTCAAATAATGTAATATTATATTTCAAGTATGTAATTTATTCCACTTTAATTTAAGTCCCTTTATTTTTCATTTTCATAGATTGTTCACAATTCAACGAAGAATATGGGGCATTATTCCAGGTAGAAATTAAATAAATCATTAAAAATCGCTGATCGCCTAAACTTTTTATATTTGTATTTTTCACCTACAGAATACGTGTAAGCTAACATTTATCCACACTCCCAAATACTGCACTATCTCCAAGAAGGCGAAAATCCGCCCAGCGAGCCCAAAAATCGACCAGGAGCGCGAAATCTATTAAAAGAGAATTTCTGATATACACGGTGGACCATTTTAATCTATGCACCTATGTAAATATCTTACCAGGAAAGCTTCCAATCAAAAGAAAGTCTTAACAAAAGTTGTCGATCTTGTAGTGTAGATTGAAGAAATTTCCCAAGCAGAATGAGAAAGAAAGGAAAAGGTATTATTTAATTATCGATTTGAAGCCTACCATTTTGTAAAATTTGTTTTGACATTTCAGTTGATCGCGGGCCGGAGTTATGTGGACTTGTTTATTCTCGGGTAGTTTGGCCGACTTTGGAAAAAAAATTAATTAAAAATAGTGAAAGCATCCGATTATCGCTAAGCAGCGATTAATTCAGCAAAAATCAATCAGCGTAAGTTTTCTATGAAAAAAATCTGCGATTATTTTCCAAAATTCGATTTTTGCTTGCCTTTGATCGTGTTCGTGAATTGAGGGGTTTTCGGCGGTTAAAAGAAGCAGCGGCGACCAGTCGAAAACACCCAATTTTTTCCGAGCAGTACTAAATTTAACAAAATCAATATTTTGCTAAAAATTTAATAAAAACAATTGATGCGTTTTTTCTTGAATTTCTAAGATTCGAATTACCGTCTGTCTCTGAAATTGCAGTTAATTTTTTTTAGCCCCCTCCATGGAAAACCTAAAAAAGAGAAAAAAACAATGGCCTTGCTACGATATCTGGGCTCCTGTTAAAAAATCCCGGAAATATAGACGGAGTAGTGCCTAAAAAATCCAGATTTTGTAACAGAAATCCAGCCCCAATGGAAATATTAAAATTTGATCCTGCTGCGGCTTCTGGGCTCCTGTTAAAAAATCTAGATTTTCTAGACGGAAAAAGTATGATTGAGAGATGAGAGTACAGTCCATAACAGTCTGTCTTTTTGTGTAGGACATGTAATTTGCATAAAATGTTTCTCGTGAATAAGCAATCGTTTCCCAATGAAAACTATCTCCAGTTGACCATTAATATTTATTTTATGATGAACCACCGAGTGAGTGTATCAATATTTTCTTTTAATACCCAAAAATAACACCTCCATTTGGACGGGCACATCTGATGTCGGGGGATAACCAGCAATCAGCATTCATCGTGCGTCCCGAACCATGGAGAACGAATGTGGGGACGGGGGCGGGGTCATTACAATTTACTTCAAATTGGATTAATGCCCGTAGAATATTTCATATCCTCAACCCTCTCCCGCAAAGCAGAACAAATTCATAAATGGACAGACTGGCCCGAAAGGGTGATTCAATTATTTTCGAAGATGTTTGGCCCGAGGCTGGGTCCTCACTCTCCTTCAAGTTACACTATTGCCTTGCTGTGCTCATCGAAAAAAAAACGATTTTGTACACCGCTCTGACGAGCCGAAGGTTAAATTCCGATTATTGCGAGATGTTTAATGACAAGATTTTAGGCCGGGCATTACAATTCGGCTGACTGGTCCCTTGCTCTACTTTCGACTAATTGGATCCTATTATACTTGAGGGTACGGAGTGCTGCAAATGGGCTAGCCCTTATTTGGCCAATGCAGAGCAATTGTACGTGACTTCCATCCTCGGAAAAGCGAAAAATTATCAAATTACTCCGATGCTCGGAGGGTCGAAAGAGCTTGGATATCGTCATTAGAAGACCATTATCAAAGATTTACTCTATAAGAGCGCCTTTCGTGGCAAAAGACAAGCAATTTTTGTAAGAAAAGGTGTGCCACCTTCTTAATTAATCGTGATCACCTCGCAGTTGACGCCTTATTGGTACCAATTAAATTAATCTGTTGAAGCCCAGATGGCGACTATTAGCAGAGCCTTTTCTTGCACCATTTGATTCTTATATTTAATATTTTTTGATTAATTTGCATAATTTGTTTCAGATCTGGGTGAAAAATCATAAATAGCCTTAATTAGTCTTCTTTTAACCCTTTCTTGGACCCTTTAAAATCCGCCAGACCATGGACTTCGTCTACTACGCTGCTCTAGAGTGAAAAGAAAAAATGTCACTGAAATCTGTTACACGTAGCCTAGCTCCCTGAAGAAAAAAAAAAAAAAAAGACAAATTACTCCCCGGCAGAATTTCATAAATTTCGGTGAAAATAAATTTTCGCTGAACTGACTTGTTGTCGCCGCGTCGTTTGCATGCATATCATTACTTGATTCAATTTGTATCGCAAGTTCGGCGGGGCGCTATACAAAATCTGAATAACCACCCCCACCTAGGTCTTGGGCATGTCTGCGCTTCCACGAGGAAAAGGTTTCGCATGATACTTCACTTTTATACATCCTTGTTTTTATTTTTCGCTGTAGCACTGTAATCCGGTTTATAAGTTTCGCGCATATGTAAGAAGGTGTCTTGCTAAGTAGAAACAGGTGCATGTTATCCAAACGCCATCCCAGAGGGAATCGAAAATGAACACGTATGAGAAAAAATTCAGGAGTTTGTTTGTGCATGGGTAAATTGAATTCAGCTGAGAACCGGTGGCGTCGGATCCTTTTGTGTAATATGAAGCTAAGTAGGACGAGATTTAAAATTGATAGAAAAACTGATAAAGTAACTACATAGGTTAGATAGAAATACAATATTCTTTCTTTCAAATGAGAAGTCTGGATTGAGGTTCATTCAGTAGCTAATATTACAATTTTAAATAAGGTGCTCATATTGTTGCACTATTGTCCCTTTAAATAAATTTCATACGTATGGTTTAAGTACCTAGGTACTAAATGCATATTGAATTAGATTAGGTTACTTATATTTTCGATTAAAAAAAAATCAACTTCAATCACTTGTTATTAACCAATGGATAAACATATGAAGGGTCCAGGGGAAGAACAACTTTTGTCACCTAAAGAACAAACTGAGATATTACTAATTAAAAAAAAAGATCTTAATAAAATATGTAGTGTAATAGGTATAATGGTATAGGGGGGAGGGCTGGTTAGGGGTAGGGGTAGGTATAGGGACTAACAAAAAATAAATATGGTATTTAAGGTTTGAAAAATATTTTTTTACTATTGGTCCACAATATTTTGATAAAGATTGTATATCCAGGAATTTTGCTTTACTGATTGGTAAAATGTCCTTGTAAGCTTGGTCAGCTTGGTCTCCTGAATTAGGGGTGTCTCCACAGGAAGTTGAGTTTACCCTTTTTCTCTTTGCGGACAACGGTTGTTTTTTCCCTGTATCGATATTTTAAAAGCATGAAATCTCGGAGACTATGGATGTTATTGCCCTGTTGTTATGACAGAACATAGCGACAGGTATAACCATTCACACTGCATTGAAAGTTGAAAAAAATTAAAAATGTGACAAAAGTTGTTCTTCCCCTGGACCCTTCATATTAAAACATTTTGAAATACGACTTTCACTATTTCATTATTTCAAAAATAATATCGCTTCTTTTCAACTTTTACGCCAAAACATTCTTTATTTCTCGAACCTTTAGCGTTCGTTTCACTTTCACTGCATTCAAAACGTAAACAAAGAACTTACAAAAATCACTATAACTTAATTAAATTTGAAATTTTTGGAAAACTTTATTGAAAATGAAAGTTTTCACCTACTCATTCCTTATATTTTTCTATGGAGTATTCCAAAAAATCACTAAAATTAAATCAGATCAAATTAAACTTTTGAAAAGTGCAATCCAAAAAATTATTCAATGTAAAGTAAAATGTCTTTCAAACTGTGTAATAAAATCTTATACATAAATAACCTACAGATCTTATAAAATTAAGAGTATTAATTAAAGTAAATGAAGCACTGAAAGTAAAATACGAAACATTTATGATTTAAGATATTTTTTTCTCTCGTAAAATGTAAAAATAATCCTCAGATAGAAAATGTTTATGCCTCTCTCTGTCTCAGGATTATTAACATCTTCCAGACACCATAGTCAATCCTAACATTATGAAGTATCCGCGGAGGGAGCAACCACTGAGGCTTTATTGTGCGTAGAATCAATAAATAATTTTAACGGCCGCTGATTTGCTTTTAAATTATATGTAAAGTGAGCGTTAAGAAGACAAATTGCCACTGGCGGGGAGTGTTAATGGTTTCAACTGCCGTCGAAGAAATGAACAAGCCGTAGGGCAGAATTTAGTGATTTATTCAAAATTTTAATATAAGGTAAGTGCATTGGTGGAATTTGAATGCGCTATATTCTAACGTTTATAACAAAGTTATCTATTTCAAATTTATATATACATACTTATAATATTTCATCCCTCAATTATTCAGCCGACGACATGTTTATCATTAAAATTTCAAATAATGAGACGCTATATGCTCCGCTCCTTAAGGTAATATCATCTAAATTTTAAATAAGACAGAACTAAGACTTGATTGGAATCGCATTAAATTTTTAATCTAATCGAAAACTTCTCTAAAGTAGAAAACCAATTCCGTGAAGGTTGCTAAACATGATTTTGGTAGACAAATGGAAATGCCATGTTCTAGAGCCAATATATTTAGCGCATGAGGAGAAAGTTCTGCGTGAATACTTCTTAGATAAGTGGAAAGTCTTTTCTGAGTGAAACGTTTTGTTGTATTGCGATGAAGGGTAAGTATCGTGAGAATTTCAGCTTTTGGTGTTCTTTTACTTGAATTGTGCTCGTAAATTTTTAGTCAATTTCAAGGCTTTTTAGTATTTTAGTTTTTACTTTGCCTAAGGGATATTATTTGATTTGAAACATTTTTATAATTTTTATTATTGGACTCCCTAAATAGATTAGATTATTCACCGTTTAAATTAAAATAAATTTAAATACATTTTTTTGCCTACAGGCTGCTTTAGGTAATTGAATAGTCGGTGTATCCCAAATTAAATAAAAGCTTAATAATAGGAAAGGATGAATTTATTTCATTGTCAAAATGGCTATTATACATATTTATAAACATTGAATAATTTTCCAGCAAATGAAATCATAAATCCTGCTCATATATGTTAATTTTCTTTCATCTATAATATATGTATAGAAAATGCTCTGTTGAAAATCTGCGGTATAATATTTAACCAATTTCGGACTTGAAATTCAAACAAAAACAATTATTTGATAACCAAAATACCACAAATTTTTAATAGTGGACTCCCCCTAAAACCTATGTTAAAACAAATATATGAAAATTTAAAAAACTTCTTTTTCATTTGAGCCACAATTAAAAACAGGAAAGCCTATAGAAGCAGACATATGTACCTTTTAGTTGAAACAAACAACATATAATAAAAAAATGAACAGAAAAATTCCAAACTAGTTGTTGTTCTAAAAATTGGATTTTGTGCACTATGCAATTAAATGCAGCGGAATGGGATCGAATATTCATATTTCGGGCTAAAATCCAATTGAATTCCAATAGAGGCATATCTCATGCTACGTGACGAGAAATCAATTTCGGTTCCCTGGTCTGTGCAACTGAATGAATTCACGCACATATATTGAATTCGGGAGCAGCTAACCAGAAAAAGATTATGAATTCATAGATCCTTCCTTCCTACGGCAAAGATATGGACTCCACCTTAGGGGATGTTTTACAAAATGTGGGGTTAAGACCTTCACAGTGAGAGCATGACAAAGTGCTGAGATTAAAATGTTTTATTTGATGGAATCCTATAAATAAAATCTAAAATTGCTTATAGGCAGTGAATGGTGCGAGTTGAAAGTGTGACAGACACGCACGAAAGACTCCCCATGAGTCAGGGGTAGATAAAGTCGCAAAATGATATTTTTCAATATTCCCGCACCCTCGGTCGCATCGCAAAATGTTTTTCGTGTTTTAGATTTTAAGACAAAGTGAGTTCACAAAACTCACGCAGCCTCCGGAGCCGTACCAACTTCAGTGAATTTAAGATAATTTTTTTTTTATGCCGGACATACTCCAGTGAAGCATTGCTGAGGTTAATAATGCGCGTTGAATTTGTAATTTCAAGACCAGCACCCTACACGCAGAACGATCCTTAGGGCCCCATAAATCAAAAGAATATGGGAGAGGGTCTATGAAATGTTCCACCATACTGTCCTGCAAATAATTTGCGGGATTTACTTTCAATAACTCTTCTCGCCTTCGAAATGGATTGGAATGGAGAATGGACTTATTTGTAGAACAAATTCCACCTTGACATTTTTTATCAGATCAATACTTAGCTTGATTTATTTGAAGGAACCCATATGCTTGTGATTTGTTTGAAAAAGAGCTCAAGTGCATGAAGGATTCGAGGTGAAAAAATTGTGTGTAAAAGAAATTTAGACAATGAGTTATGGGTTCAATTCAAACACATTGACGTACAAGAATTAGATTAACACAGAACCACAATAATCGAATTATATTCATGACTAAAATTCTGTTATGTGGGCATAGGGTTTATCTCATACAGTCACTTCCTCCTTGAAGGAAGAAAGGGTACATTTAGTCATTTCAAGGCGAAGTGAAACAGGTCTGGATTGTGTCAACAAGTTATTATGCCTACAAAATTCAACCAACCCCTAAAATTGCTTTGCAAAGCCCAAAACAAGTTGGAGTAAATCTCAGTTGGAATAAATTATGGGTCATAGAACCGCATAAATTCATTTTAATCTAGTCAGGGAATTGAAACAGAGCTCGAAAAGCAGCTTCTGCGCGGACAATTTACATGAATCGATGTTTATTCAAACAATCATAATTCAGCGCCGCAGCAAGATGGCACTTCTTGTGAGGTGTTCGTTTACTTAGGAGGATGACATTTCCTAATTAGATTTGATTTCCCCACTTCCGAGCACAGATGACATATTTTAATTAAGTCACTTTACCGTGACACGAGGATGCCAGATACCGCCAAAGCTTGATTGACAGACGCTGATTGCATGAGTTGAGGGTGGAGGGTGGCAAGTTTTGCATTCTTTGATTATATCATTTTCTTATTTCGATCATGGGCTGCTGGGATTTGTAAAAGAATCCAAGTATATTGTAGAAATCATTATATTTTATCTTTAATTTATAAATAGAATAAATAGTCTACAGTCGTATTGTAGGTACTACTTTCGACCAGCTGTTAACCATGTCGAACGAACATTTGCAACTTGTTGAGCGACAGGTAAGGTTTTACCCAAAGAGTTACGTATTCTCTTAAATGAATGCTCCTGTAAAAAATATACATACTTTTGATTTAAAAAGCACAACTCAGTTAATAATATTAAAAGTATTATAATTTACTGCTTTTTTAAACATTTTCCATCTCGGTTCAGCGGCTCCAATTGCAGCTAGCACTACCAACAATAAAAAACACAAGTTAAATTTCATTTCAGTTCACTTCAAAGTGCAATCATCTTATCACAAAATTTCACTGAACGTTTCGAGTTTTATATTCCAATAAGACTGGCACATTTGACATTGATCACGAATAAGATAAATATTTGCATTTTCAAAGACGATTTTCCTTTCAAATTTGTTATTTACTTCCGCAAAAAAAAAGCACATTTATACGTATGTATTGTACACTAAAAATATTTGCTACTTAATTGACGCACTGAAACACTTGTTATTTTGGCAACTTAGATCTTGTCTTTTGTTCATAAAAAAAGGTATTTCAATGATATGTTGATGATATTCTCTAGGGTAGACTGCGTCTTGCGAAGTTAATTTTTGATTGCTTAAACAAAAGTAACACATAATGAATATTCACACAATAGGTACATTATATTATACTGGATTTGATTTTACAATATTTGTCCATGTTATTTTTTGTATTTATCGATTACAAACAGGTATTCATTAGAAATGTTATCCAACGAATTTCATATCTGTAGATATTCACTTGTAATTTTTGAAAGAACCTATGAAAGTGATATTTATAAAAAAATTCTGTAACTGAACATTTTAATTTATTTATTCATTTAATATTTTGCAGTGCCTGTCAATTAGATTGCTTATTATTATATATTCTTAGTTTCAATTTAATGTAAATAAATTCCAACTTACTGTACATATACCATATACATATACATATGTAGATGATAGTCAGTTAAAATGAGTTGAGTGTTCTTTTTATAAATGAATTATATTACATAATTAGGTAAATGTGGAAAACTCTCTTTCTGAGAATGATTATTTTTATTTATTGTCAAATTATTATTTTTATGCCAAAGCACAACCAATTGTAAAATATGTACATATAAATACCATGATTCACTAAATGGCCAAGAAATGGCCTAGAAATGTTATTGCAAAAATTCCTGTTCTTGCTCCATAAAATATAAAAATTATCTTTTAAAACCTACTAAATTTATATAGTATGGGGGTGGTAAAACGCAAAAGCCGGTACCAATTCGGTGTAAAAGTTTCAAAACGCAAACACAAAAGATAGATATGGCGCCAGCATTGAATAAGCCAAAAGTACAGACAAATCTCTACCCTATGAGGATTTATTGTGACTAGGGCGGAGTATATCCTGAATCTATTTCAGGACTATAACCATAATAAAATTCCTCCTTTGGAATGGAACGGTGAAAGCCACTCGGGGGACATTCTCGGTGTGTTGAAGAGAACAACAATTTTATAGTGCATAGTAAAGCAGATTTACAGCCGATCAATACACGTCCGGCCTGGCACGTATAAAGGAAATGGATAGTAGCTACCTCGTGTGTTAACTAGGAGTTGTCGATAAAAGGGATGTATTCATTACATTAAACAATGCCGACTGTTTGCAGTTCCTTTACTGATGGTACATAAAGGACTTAATTAAATGTCTCTATTTTGTACAACAACATAGTCATAATCTTAAAATTCAACATCCTGTTAAAATTTAAAAGGCTGATAATAGCAAAATTGAAGGAATGATGGTGAACCTCAGTTAAGCAACTTCCGAATCCAAAATTTCATAAAAAAATTGCTGCAAGAAAAATACCCCTCCTGTTCTGCACTAAGATTTTATGAAAGGACAGGTAAGAATTTCTGGAATTTTTATATAACTCAGCTTGACATTCAGAATGGAATCATCTCATAGTTAGATTTTATGATTTTATTCCCCTCGTAGATAGACATTTTCAGCATATTTTTCCGGACATGTTAGAGATTCATGTTTTCCATTTCGCGCTATACTCTTTTAGAAAAACCTGCCTGGATTTTACGATATAGTTCTGGCAATTTGAAGTATTTCCATTGAGGTTTTTATGAACTTGCGGGAAAGTTTATTAACAAAAAGTGGTGTCGAAAATATGCTAAAAGCAATGGTAAAAGGAAATGTAAATTTTTTTAACATCTCTAATGACTTCTAATACAGCCTATGTACCCTGAACCTACATAACGTATACATTTAGGCAAAATTTCAATTACTTGAATACACAGAAATTTGCAATTTTAAGCTGCATGTTAGAGCAGAAGCAAAGCCAGACTGAAGTGTTTAATCGTAAAGTAAAATCTGCTTCAATTTGCTAATGGAAAAGCATTTTGTTAGCAAACAAACGAGGGATGAGAGCAAGATACGTAGGTGCCTCTATTGGAATACCGAAAAATGTTATAGTATATTATATGTGTGTTTTGTTTTAGTATGTTGAGCGAGGGGCTGATTTAGGTCTGCTTCAAAAAAATGGGTTAAAGATGGTTAAAGCCAAGCTATGCTAAAAATATAAAAAAAAGACAATATGTCCGCGAAACTTGAATATTGTTCTGATTATCACAAAAATGCCATAAAGGTGTGATAAATCACCAGTGAAAATTCAAATATTATACTATTATGCTAAAATTGAGGCCGGCTTATAATTTAATGGCTTTTTCTGGCAAGGACGTCGCCTGTAAACGTATTTCTCCATATTTATGTCCCCTGAAATGATACAAAAAACTACTCGTCCATCGCCTTCTGTATATGGGGAGAGATGAGCCCTTCGATCCGGGAAAGATTCTGTCGTGATTTATTGAGGCAACGTGCATACATTGTTCCAGTTATTCATCTTCGCCGGTGTCAATGATTTTAAAACCGCTCTGAGGGTGACAACGACGCAGTTTTGAATCTCCCTTCTATTTGATTCGATTATAACTTTAAGACAAAATTTGTTGTAATTTTTGATGAAATAAATGAAGCGTATTGGCATCATTTTTTTTTATGTTTCTTTACAAGTAGGGTTAACACTAACTTTGATTCATATTAAAGAATCGTTTTCTAAACCATAATGGGGTTGAAATTAAATTTGCGCCCCTCTCTCTACCACTTACATTAATAGTCCTCCCAGCAATTCACTATTCAATTCCCTATGTACATATAGATACATACATACATATGTAATTTAATTAGTAAGAGCTAGATGATATTGATTACCCAAGGTTTTTTTTTTAATGTGTATCAAAATTATTTATCAAATTAAATTATAAAATAATTTTATATAATTAATGTTTTATACTTTCTTTGAAAAAGAAGGAATGTTTAAAATGATACTTTTAATATACCTTCATATACATTTCTATTAAATTGACTTCTAATTAAACTAACAAAGATAGGCAGATAAAGTGTGAAAGTCAGGAGAAATTACTAAATTTAGGAAATCACTTTCGCTGGTGAAAACTAAAGCTCTTAAAGAAATTATCCGAGAACAAAAAACAAACCGTTTTCCTTGTTAAGACCAGCACTACACCAATTTGACAAATTTATAGGTGCTGAGGAAAATGTAAAGTAACAGACGGTTTTAATTGATAGGTATGCTTCTGTTTAAAGTTATACTAGTGTCCATAGTTTGATTTTATATTTTATTTAATGTAAAAGACTTATGCGACTAAAAATATTATTCCCATCTTTCCTCCAAAGTATCTCAATTCATGAAATGCAAATCCTTGAATTTCACAATTTGAGCGAAAACCTGAAACGAATTTCCGCCTCCTTAATTTGCATGTGTGAATTTTCGTCACGAAATCCTATTCGTTTCTCAAATGTACACAAACCAAGCCAGCGACGTCAAGAGTTTACTGTCGAAAAATGAAAGGGAAAAAACCGAAAAATATGAAACAAGTCGGTGCAGAAAACAGGGCCCGACATGACTAATTGGAGTCCGAAACTGAACGTGTCCAGCCCTTGCAGGCCCTAAACGAATAAAAGGAAATATCCCCAGAGATGAGCCTGGCACTTTCGAGCAGCGTTTCCTACGTAGGTAGAGAGATGACAGGTTTAGGCGGAGGGTAGAAAACTCGAGGGAAATTTTTAGACACGCAAACACACATGTCGGCGCAGATTTAAATTACAAATTGGCTATTTGCAAACAGAGAACTAAATCGAATTTGCCTCGACTCCGGAGGAAAAAATAGAAAAACAAGGCAAAGTTTTGAGCAGTGCCGAATTACTTCACTTATATTGCTTGATTAAAGGCCCCCGTCAAGGACCACTTCCGAAAGTAAACCCCATTAGAATTGAATGACAGACCACCACCGCGTTGGGTGACTCCCTCGCGCAGAGCCAACTTGTTTGATCTTCCTCCCGGAGTTGATTAGGCGGCTTTTTTAATTCCCCGTAAAATCGATCTAATCTCAATTTACTCCAATAACGTTCGCCAGCCGTATCGATACCGCGTGCTCGGTAATCCAGCCAATATGGTTCTATTTTCGGCTTCTATTATCCTTGAACAATTCTTTGATAATATTAAATGTACATAATAGAAAAATAGACCCGAATTCCTCCGGGAACACCCACCATTCCATCCTGTCTCCATTATTCTCGACTGTTTGCAGTACCGGAAACAATGCCGACAAAATTTTTAGACGCAGTAGGTAAATATTTAATTATAGTAATTGGATTCGCGTCCCTTTTAAAATCATCTCTTGTGCCCTTGGAAGTCGGCCCTGTTCTGGTAATTTTGGGTAGCTCCCCAGCTTGAAGGATTTTATGCATTCACAGCAGTGACAAAAAACTCAAACTGCTCGGAGCTAATTTGGGTTTAAAACATCCTTCTGAAAAGCATACATGCAAAAACATTTTTTTTTTCGAAACTTGTTTGCGAATGCAAATGAGCAATATTCCCAGGATTTTCATGATGATGTTCTTCAATTTCATAAAGAATACAAAGTATGTCATATAATACATGAACTATACAACGTCAACAACATATGAATATTACTGAAAAAGTATACCTACATATATGTATATGAATAATAAAAAAATATATTGCTGCTAGAAGTGTCTAGTGAAAGTAAGTACCATTAGAAACTCTGGATCCAGCACAGACAATCGTTGCAAGGATACGCTTTCTCTTATGAGCTCAGCGTACATAATGAACTAAGGTTTTATTATTATTATTATTATATACACTACTGAATAAAAGCCTCCCAGAGTCTAAAGTGTGCCGAATTAAATAAAAGCAATTAATAGAAACTTAAGTAACAAACTTGAAAGGCCCCATATTGTTTGCTTGACCACTTCAATCTTTTCAAAATTTACCTTTATACACAAAATTGTAAACATCCTTATTAAATAACTCACTTTCTTGGCTTCAATCCATAAATTGCTGCAAAGACACTACTTCATTTCTTGAGAAGTACACTTTTACGTCTTCTATTTAACCCTATAGCAATTTTGAGCAACTTCAAGAGATGCTGAATTATTCGCTGTGAAAAAATTAATTTGTAAATCAACAAGGTATAAAACCCTTCTTCCTTCCTTTTGCACCCTTAAGCTAAAGCTGTCAGTCAAAGTGTTTGTGTGATTTCTACTCTTTGTTGTCAGCATGAGGATAGAATCATAAAAAAACTCCCCTTTTTTTCCATACCGAGCCAAGCCCTTTAACCCTTTCTTTCTTAATTGAAGATCTGATACGGCGCGCGTGTAATTAACTTTTTTATGTTTAGTTTGCAATGCGCGTTGTACCTAATTTGTTGCATCAGAAATTAGCGATGTTTTCACCGAAATTATAATTGAATTTTTTTTAAAACGGATGATCAATTTGCAACGTGAAGGGTTAAATTCATTAACGAAAGCTTTAAAATTAATAAACAATTTGTTTTTCCTAATTTTAAGTGGGTTTATTAGGGTTATACATTTGATTTGCATTACATTTTGTGTTTTCTATATGAACCCTAATTTGGTGCACTAAATTCGATTTTTTTTTTCGTTTACCTTAATTTGATGTTTTATTATTACAATCGAGTATTTTTAATTGATTCTATAATTTGGTAGGAAATTTCAATATTAATGCAAAACAGCAATTCATTATAATAATGGATTCTATGAAAATAATGAAAAGGATTTATTATATCTATGTTTGACTCACCATGCATGTCTCCCTTGCAAATAGTTGCAATTCAGTTCTTTTATTTGCAAATCAAAAAATTTTTCGTTCTTAAAAACCCATTTAAAATGTAAATGGGAAACGCGGCACGCGGACAAAATCACGTTAAGTTATTAATCACTGTCACAGCGGTGTGCTCGTTAAAAATTAATTTCGGCATAGTTTCCACTTATGGCGGGCTGCGAGACGTTGCCACCGAAATCACATTGCGAGGGCAAAGTGCTTGCATACACCCTAGGTGATGTCACATGCATGTTTATCTCTGCAGGATATCAAAACATCGTCAATGAAGGGTAAAACGAATTCGCAAACCGCCCCTTTCTTCCTGAACGACATTTTTTCGAAGTCTGGAACTGTTCGCCTAAGTCTAGGCTCATTTCGGGAAAATGTTTCTTAGATACCATGCGAGTGCGAGAGTTCGTTATCAATTGTGAAGTTCGGTGTCAAATGCAATTTTTTTCAATAACAGTGGCCTTTTCAGAGCCAAAATCTAATGTCAACACCGTGAGTGGCTTATTTATCTTCCTCCTCACGAGAATCCGCCAAAATATATGGCGGTAAATAAATCGCACGGTTACACTCCTCGGCGCTGTGACGAGAAAGTAATCCCGCCAGGACATAGGTGTGCTTGTATGTTGTATGTCTGTCTGTTTGTCCGCGCTGTGCAAAAAAGTCGCGCAAATTTAAAAATTACATTGTATCACATCATTTTTCATGGATGATATGTCACCAACATTTGGCGCGTGTGTTACGTTCGCTTTTATATATATAAATATATTTTTTTTTTCGCCACTCATGCAGGGCACGTTACGGGCAAATTTGCATTTTTCAAACGAAGCATCATTACTTGTTCGAGTATAGTGCATTTGATATTGTTGTCAAGTGATAACTTTATTCATCGGAGCACACCCTCCTGTTTAGCGGATAAGACGCCGGTGGCCGATTCGCCAGGTTTGAGCCCGGCGCCACCCTCGAGTTAAGAAAGCAACGTCGGTGTCACACCCTGTAAATGGCTCGAGATAAATGACTTTCTGTCACTTCTTCCTTTTCCCAGCTTCCTATAATTCTACAAGTTTGAAACTTCTTCAATCTGTGATTTTCAGGAATTTTTTTTTTAGCAAGGATGCCCCCTCCCCCGCACTCAGGATGTGGAAGACTAGCAACAATGGGACTAGAATTCGAGGACAATAAAGAATAGCACAAACGGAAGTGCGTCACTCGATGCTTATGCGGGAGTAATGACGACAGTGGAGCGAGGGATTGGCGCTTTTCGCTTTATTTCGAATCACATTTAATAACTTAGCGATTTGAGATTCTTTCTTAGCTGAAAAGTAGGTTCCACGTCCACCGGGAGCAGCGCTAGCAAAAAGAAATATTGAGATAATAACGACTTCCTGCAGCTCAATGGGTAGTAAATTTTAACGATAATAGAGCAATTCTAAATTTCACAATAACTGTGGGGGAGGCGAAGGCATCTGCTACCATTACCGATTGAAGTTTAACGCTTTAAATTTTTACAATATTTTCGACAAAATTGCTACACATTGCAATTGCAACTTTTTTAGTAGGTAACTTTTAGGTAGACTGAGAAAAAACACTGCTGATAAATTTAACGAAACTGTCTTGTAATTTTCAGCAATTAAACAAGGAGTTTGTTTAAAACTGAAATATATGCTGAAACAAATTAACTGTAGTATTGCAACTTTAAGATTTAGACACAGTTAGTTAAAAATAACTAATACTGCACATGTAGTCTCACAAGCTAGAGTTACAAAGTGTTACACGTATATAAAAAAGTTTTCAACTAATATCAACATCTTTGCTTGACGGAAATTGAAAGAAGGATTTAAGAAATTCAAAGATGTTTTTAAAATTGAATGCATTCGAAATTGTATCTTTAATAATATGTAGGTATTCTCTAGAATTGAAATTGGTTAATTAATAAAGTATAAATATTTATATTCTTCTCCAGATCAGAGTAATTAAAAACAACAAATATTTCTATTTCTATAGTAAATATCCGTTCTATTATAGAAATAAAAAACACAACATCTTATAAAGCTTGTAGAATGAATGGATGAATTGAGGAAAAAATTACTCGACCTACATATTTCAAAGTGCCACCACATTTGAAATATGTTTCCACTTTCCTAAAAATTGTATCCCTCAATGATCCACCAATGAGCCCATCAAATTTATCGGATAACTGGAACATCCCGCCCAAAATCGCCTGAATCCATCAACCAAATTTCTATTACACAAGAGCATCATCATCATCATCTGTATCACTATAAAAATAATATTTTCTTGCAATGAGTTTCCTCGTCTTTCTTTGACCGCCATCAAACGTCAAATAAATAAAAATGCTTTTCCCTCGCAACGATATTGAAGGCAACCGTCGGTGGCGGGGGCGAGGCAGGACGAAACGAATGACGAAACAGGATTGCATTGTTCTTTTAGAAATGAATTTCCTTCGCCTTCGAGGATATTTTGCAAGGACTAAGCCAACCGTGCACTCTGCCAGTCGAAGAGGAAACTCGACATGACAGCTTCTATTGTTCTGGAAAATGGTTCGTTCTTCATGACTCGGTCCTGGTCCATGTCTGTTCGGCCAGGACGCGGTGAGCTGTCTTCCGAAAGGACCTCATGAGTTTTGTATCAATATGAGCTAGCGTAACGAGAGCGCGACAATTATTACTGCTTGGCAGTCCCATCTTCGGCTGTTTACTCTGCCCATCTCTCGTTTCTGCAACTCATTTCTTGATCATTTTCTCAAGATGTGGCAGACACTCAATGTTTATGTGATATAATACTTTATTGAAGGATGGCTTCTAACCTACTGCCCATTTCGCAACCCTCATGAGCTTGAATGTATGTTGAAGTAAGAACTTTAATGGTCGTAGGCTAACATAAGAGTCCTTTCCATGTATGTATGTAGAGTAATACTTTTGAAAAATGGAAATTCTTAACCACTTAAGGACTTCTGATGTCTGGCGTATATATAACATATATGTATATCCCACATACATATACCTATACTTACAGCTTACAGCGAAAAACCGTAATTTAAAATTTCAATTCTGGGAAAATTCCCTATTTAAACTTGGAACAATTTCGATTTGAAAATTAAAAAATCGTTGCTTACATAAAATAAATTTCAATATTCTTTTTTGTATAAATAATAAAAAACATACACATCTAAAGTATAATTAAATAAAAATCAAAATAAAATCTTTAGCCAAATTCTATAAATTATTGACAATAATAACGCATCTTATAACTTCTAAAATATCTCACGTTGTGTTACTTCCTGGCGAAAAGTGAAAGCCATTGAGAAAATTTTATTGGCTTCGAAAACCTAAAACTGCTCTTAGCATTAATCCATAAATATGGCGTTACAATCCATTAAACCTAAAGCTGCCATTTCTATGCAAAGTGGGCTAACCGTTGTGACTTACTTTCCTGTCCCCTCCGCCACAATCGATATGCTTGCCAACGTCCATCAGATTAGAAAAGGGGAAATGTACCCAATTTGATAGACACCACAAACATTAACAACTTGACTTAACGGACCAAATTTCCGGATCGCTTTTTTTCATTCGGAAAAAGTCAACTGCCGTAGAATGATATAGGGCCAATTTTCTGAACATATGAAAATCTAATGGCAGGAAAATGCTCGCCTTCTTCCAAGAATCTCAGAGGAAATTAAAGGTCATAAAAGTCTTGTGGTGCTTAATGTCATATGTATGAGTATTTCTCTTGAATTTGAATCCTTTGAGGGATATCAGTTTATTGTATATTTGTCATATAATAACTATAAACTGTAAACGCGCTTACATAATGATACACAATTATTTTCAGATTAGGCCATTATAAGATAATGAGGATTTTTAGAATAAAAGTTTTAAAATTACTAAGGGTACTTCGGTATTCTGTTTAACATTAGTAAAATTTACCATAGTGTATAACTATCCAGAAAAAACCGTCTAAACATCAAATATACGCGAAAACTGAAAAACACTCTTACTTATATACTTACTCTACAAAAAAAAAAAAACACGTTATGGCATGGTTAACAAAAAATTTTGAATTTACAACCATAGAGCGTATATCATAAATTCCATCAGACGTGTAAAATAGTTTACAAAAAAAGTCAACATTAGACTTCTCACCCCTTGTCGTTTGATTCTGATTCTTTTATCTCGTAAAAGAATATAATCACTACCGAAAATCCCAATATTCTCACAGAAATGTACTCATCAATAAAAATAATTTTCTAGAAATTCCCATAAATTAAAATTTTAGCTACAATTAAAAGAAAACTAATTAAACTGCGGAAAGCAGACAAAAAAAGAACTAACTCACAAATTCAACAAAACTCTGGAAAAAATATTCTTTTCTCTTTTCCTGTCTGTGACATCGTCCAACATGATATTTTTTTTATTTGCTCTCAATCAAATTGTAATTGAACATTCTTTTGGCAGGCACTATGCTGTAATCGTTTTTGTGATTTGCATTTAAATTTCCGCATCGCTGGACTTAACATTTCACAACAAGAAGGCCTTATGTAATGCTGACGCCCTCCTCAAAAGCTTCTGTAAAACGACAATTCTATCGAAGGACGATGGTCGAAAAGGTGAGTTTGGTATCTTTATCTTACCGTGAATAAAGTAAAACGTGTACACACCGTCGTAAGTTATGCATGAATTGGTCTAAATAAATGGAATCGTGTGCTTTCACTAAAGACCAGTGATAGGTTCGTCTTTGATCTTTTGTAATGTCCCCAAATCACAAAGGTTTTCGAGTCGAGTCACATGTGTTTGACTGCCAAGTGTGCAGTGAACTGAAAACGCAATCAATATTAAAGGATACCGACTACCGGTTTGCAAATCTATAAAAAAAAATAAATACAAAGGGAAATATTTCGCAAACAGTGTTTGGTGAAGGGTTTGCCAATTTCAGGAGATAAGGGTGATATCTGCGGATATTTTATGGTCGTTAGAAAATTTGAATGTATGCATATCAAATAGATCGAAACTTGAAACACGTTTTTATTACAAATCCTCGTTATTTATTTATTTTTTTTTTTAATTTACAAATGCAATTATTTATTTATGTTTAATTTTTTATACTGTTTGGAAAATTATTATAGAATAGATATATGTATGTATTCCGCTATTCTTTCGAACTTTAAATATATATACATATGTATTATTATATATAAGAAAATGCTGCTTTACATATATTTATAACACCATGTACGAACTGATTACTTTTATTCGTCTTCTATAAGACCAAATTATATTTGCATAATTGAACGCTTTAATTGAAAAATTCGTGTGAAGACCGGGCAGGCACTGTAAGCTCAGCTTAGCTGAATAATTATATCAGCAGAGTTTACGACACTTCTTCGGACGGTATTTCATTACGCGCCCTTTTAAACTCCCACCAAAAAAAATTTTTAAATATTTGCCGCGCCCAATATCGCGCCGGATACCTTCCTTAATAACTTCTTCCTCCTTTTAAGCGATACCCTCTTGAGAATTTCATTTCGGATTAATGCAGAGCAAGAATTTCTTGTCATTGTCAGATTTGTGCGGAACGTCGAATAAATTTCATAATTAGGTGCTGTGAAGCATTCACGACGGAGTAAAGCTCGTATAAGCACACCGCCGCCTGCTCAGCCGAAGAGACTCCTGAGGGATGGGGCCCTGTGCCTGGTTAGTCCCGACTCCTAGTTTTGCCGGCGGCGGCGGCCACATCTCCAGGAGGAGCTGTCTTCTCACCCCACTAATTAAGAGGGTCGTATTTCTTAATAAAATTTTCCACTTGGAAAGGTAACACGAGCACCACCAAGCGCTAATAAAGGAAATTGTTCCAGGTCCTTATCAGACCAGAAAAGGCAGTTTCAGTGATGTCTGTAAGGATGAGGATCCAAGAATCACACACAGCCCGCCAGATTAGGGATTTGATCCATTCAATTCTCGTTATTATCGCTGGTTCGCCCTATGCGCGGGAGGGGCGGGACAGTCCTGAAACCAAGAAAAGGAACTGCCACATTGTTGACAAGTCCTCCTCGGGGAGATTATCCTTCGGTACTTAGTGAATTAGTAATGGTCTTGCACAGAGTTTATATTTTCCCTCCGTTGAGAATAGACGATGTATCTGCAGAAGCCGATTTTATGCTTTGTTGCAATTTTCAATTTACAAAATTGGAAACATTGCGGGCAAACAGACTGACATACAGTCATTTCATAAGAATTGCTAGCATGACAAGATTTCTGGCCTTCACGCAATGAATATAAATATAAGTAAAGTATTTTAGATACAAAGTAAAATATTGACAAGGAATTATACGACATAGAGATACGTGCTACCAAAATTGATTTTGGGATAAATTAAAGTTATGTTAGTTTACGTTGCTAAAAATGTAGAGTAGCATTGTACCGCACCGCGTTCTGCATATAGTGTAAATACAATAATATTATACGTTTAGGAAGGTCATACGTTATACTTTAGTATTTCAATCCTTTTTAAACGATAGATTTTAGATTTTTCAAAAATACTAAGAAAATGTTAAAGTATCTTATGTGAAGAAAATATGAAATATTTTAAAAGGATCGTCTCCAGTCTGTCTTACAGTATACACTGATGACTTTATTTTGGTATGGAAGTTCAAACCTGCTGCAAAGCAAAAATGTTGTGCATTTCTTAAAGATATCCAATTTAAATTACACAATTATGTTCTCAGTACTATCCACACACAAGCCTGCATCGCTACTAACCGAATAAGTTCAATTGATTAATGTAATCAAGTCTCGATTGGATGCTTAATCAGCTAAAGAATTCCTTTAACGAGTGTCCATTCCACTGACGACTATCTTTAGGTCCCCGTAAAGTAAAAGGGACGGTCCGGCAAATTTATTTCTTCGTTTCATTACTCCCAAAGATTTGTTGATGCTGAAGTGATTCAACTACATCACCTCGCAACCCCCTCCTTGAGAATGAACGACGAGCCGGGGATGTGGTTTCATGTAAATGTTAATACGTTTGACCATCCTCCTTCTGTAGCATGATGAAAGCCTTAATTCATCTAAGCAGGGGATATATCTGCAGTTTTTCCGGAGGAAAAGGAAAGAGGCCAAGCCCAACTTTTAATTTAGTTATAAGAGAGATTATTGAGAATTATGGCCCGTAAGGTATTGGAGATAAAAGGCATTTTTGGCTTATTAAGAGAAACCTTGTCACATAATTTACGTTAATTGAATAATCTCATGCTGTTGCCCGGGATGGAAGTTTTGACGTAATACCCCAATTTTGGCTTTTACTCTATACTTTTATCTCGAAGAGATTAATGGTCTGCCACTAATATACATATAAACACATTTTAGATATCCTGCACTATAAATGACGTAATTAATGTCTCAATCGATATTAAAATCTTAAAAGTCGACAAACTTTTATCATTATTCTTTAGCATCGTAATCTTGCGAAAAGATTATTTAGAAAGATTTTTCATAGTTCTTTCGAGCATGACATTGCTTAACCAAGAGCTAGGTATAAAATTATTTCCTTTCCCGAATAATAAACTGCATAAAGTAAAACTCTCCAGAATTGTTTTTAACTCCACTTGAGAAACTCAATAACGAGAATTCACTGAAAATGTCTGCGTAAAATATTGAAGATAAACAACTGCTTCATAAAGATATAGTACCTACCTAACTGAAAAATATATTTTGAATAAAAAGTATCGAAAGTCACCCCTCATCTATTTTATTAGGGGAAGCAATAAAGCAAAAGGTTCTTAAGATTTTGTTGGATTAAATCCGTCATCAGAAGACAGCTTACGAGCAATATTTTTTTATTATTTGAATTAAAATTGACAAGCTGTATGGACTCGTCCACAACATTAGCCTACTTCCTCCACGGCATAGAGTTCGATTAGATAAAGAGGGGCCCGAGTGGTGCTCTGAAATAACTTTCTAATTTACATAATAAAAATTGGATTGGGAAATAAAAAATATTCAAATGTAGGTTTATTTTCAGCTTAATCTTTTGGGAAATTCCAATAATCCGATAATGATACGCTTTCATTTTGGAAGCGTTTCTAAATACATTGTGATTATTGGTAATGAATGTTGTTTATGTAGAATTATCATCACCTGCATTTAATACCTACATGAAAATATATAATAATAAAATGTTAATACCAAAATAGTAGTACTTATGTACATATACATACTCTCTTTCATTTTCAAGTGGATAAATTCTATCATAACCACAGTCATATAATTTATTGGTTTTTAGTACAATAATTATCAAAATTTAAATAAGACGCAAATCAACTGAAGATGTTTACTTAGTCGCATGAATTCCCACTACGTATAATGGGGTGAGTCAGAATAAATTTTCCTTCTCAGGAGTCAGAAAGGGGAAGAACCACTTTCGCTGAAATATAAAGAAATACGCACTTGAAAGTTCATGCTACCAGAAGTAATTTTTGTATGAGATTTTTTCCTGGTTCGCAGTCGTAATTTATGGATATTAAAAATTATGTTTATAGTTGTATATGTGTACACGTCGACAAAGTATGTATGGTTGATATCGTTACCATGGATGGAGCCAGCAAGTTGCCTTAAAAATGCATTGAAAATTATGTACCCCGCGATGGAGCGCGACCGGATTCTTTGTTACACCTTCGTTATAAATTCAGTTAAACCGATAAGGAATTGCTAATGAGGTTTTAAGTACTTTTATAAAGTTTTAAGGAGTAAATCCTTAAAGTGTATGAAAACAGATTTTAAATTTTAATATAGACGAATAAAACGTTTCTCGTATCTCTCACTACAATCTTAGTGTAAGCATAGTGTTATTTTAAAAGAAACGAAATTCTTCAATTTTCTATATATGTACCTATGTATTCTCAGACTGGATTTTCGACGTCCATAGGCAGAAGAAAGGCCCTATTTAAGTTAAAGGGGAGGACAAAACTGAAATTGTATTCCATTTAATAACATGAATCACCATAAAGTACGAGTATGTAGCTAAACACAACCAAAATCATATCCCTGGCGATGCCCACTCCGCCCATTAATCCCTCCTGTCCAGCATTGTTCTTTGACTCCTCTAATGGTTACATAATTTTATCTTAAGGCACACAGACCCTAGCAACAGAACCGACCATGCCTTTCATTTCATCCATTCGTTATAATCATCCCCTGCAGCAATACTGCGAAATTCAACCGTCGTACCCCTGTTGTATTTAATTTTCACTGATTTTCTCCTCTTGATGAGTGCGGCTGGTGCGGGTTGTGAATGTCGAGGGCCGGGCACAAAATTCAAATTACAGCAGTAACCTTGATTTTTGGCCGGTGAAAATATTAAGAGCCTTTGATGGTGGAAAAATTAAAAACGCTCTGAAGTGGATTCTAAATACTTCAGAGTATCTAGCGATGGTCCTTGTGGAGAATGAAATTAGTAAACGTCGTAGAGTACTTTAGCAACTTTTTGGCCATCCTGTTCCTCATTTAGGTATAAAGGGAATATATCTTGGCGGGAGAGTGCATGACAAAATTAGGAACTTTGATAAACGATTGAATTTGTCTTCCTTCCTGTACCCGTATTAAATTTAGAGCACAAAGGTGCTCTTCACTTTGCCTAATTGCTATTGTAATTTATCCTTATCCGACGACGGAGGAAGCATCTTCTTTGATTCGACTGTTAATGAAAAATTGGTTTCTCACCCACAACTGAGGAAATAAATTCAGACAAATGATGTACGTGCGAAAGTCATTACGTAAGTGCTCCCGTTCCATACTCCGCCTTAATCAATGCCGCAGATAGTCGTCTTAAGAAGGACCATAAGTCGTTGGGTAGAGTTCAGAACACCCTCCCCCAAAAATAGACAAGCGAAATTCGGCTCTGATTAGAGAGGTGGGAAATTAAACGCCAGCAAAGCACATCTCATCAGTTCGAGAGTGTCACCAGGGAAGACAAAGGAAAAAGGACGAAAAAAAACCCCGAAATTAAGACAGCAAGAAAGGCGATTTTTCCGTAGAGACATAATAAAGTGGGCGATTTTTCTCGAATTGTCTGAAACATGAGCCGCAGCATCCCTCCTGTGTCCATCGCGATCTTTTGCTTATGACATTTTTTATTGTTTGCGCTAATTTTTGGCTCTTGAACGCAGCAGAGTCGGCTCATTGTCATGGAAATAGACGCAATGCTTACGTGCAAATGAAACGCTATAGAGTATAGAAGAAACCAGGAAAAAAAAACATGTAAAAAATGGCCGGTCGTTTCCGTCGTAGGTTTAGATGTCCTGCACGTTTCGGCGTGCCAGCGAGAGGTAATTCAACACATCCTCAGATTGAATCTTCCAAGGGTTGTTAAACAATGGCGCGAAATTGAAATGTGAACTCGTGCAGAATTACGGAAAAGCAACGTCCATTGAGCTGGTTCACGTGCGCAATTTACACAATAGGTTTTAATGCGGCGGTGGCCGTTTATGCGAATGTGTGGCTCTGCATGTGACGATGTGTCCATTTTAGATATGGATAAATGCGCGTGCACATGTGGCAGAGGCCACTTCAAAATACGGACACTATCAAAATTTCATTTTCTTTTTAATGGTGTCATAATCTTGATTACATCGCCCTTTATTATCGTTAATTAAATGTAAACACACACGCACACTCATGTAAAATAATAATAATTTTATATAAAGCACAAAATGAATCCGCCGACATAATGTAAATATTGTATGTTAGCAGTGCATACATGTATATGTATATTATTATTTATTGCATTTATTATTCACAGTACTTCAAAAATATAATTTATTCATTGCTTTTAAAAAGCCAAATTGTTATGAAAAATTTGGGACCTTTGTTCAATGTCTTTTTCATTAATTAAAGGACTTAAGAAAGCTGTTTATAATACTGTTCCACAAATATAGCATCACTATTTTAATTATTTAAAACTATGCAAATATGTACCTATAGTTATATACGTGAAATGATTAATTCTAAAAAAATTTAATATTTTTCATCTATAATATGTAACATAGGTTGAAAATCTTGTTGGAAAAAAGCGGTCTTTGGAAAATTTTAAACGTTAGTATTATACATATGTACATACATATAAAGCAAACTTTAAATGTTATTTTTATAAATATTTCACCTAAATTTTAAAAGATTTCAAGACAAATTTTCTGAAAAGAAGAGCCATTATTTGATTTTATTAACAAATTTCAGGGAATGTTTATATACCTGCAAAAACCTAATTTTATTGTCATTTGAATTCATAATAACAAACCATTCTTCCAATTTTATACATACTTAGTCTTAGCTTAGTCCTCTTAATTTGTCTCCCCACGCCGAAAAGTTGACTTAACTTCCGAAGGAATTAACAAAGTTCGAAAAAAAGAATCTATGAACTTCTTCAATTAGTGAAGTCATTCAAATCGGGGACAAAAGGTCAAATTCTTCAATTTTCCACTTGCGTGCTACTCTATGAATACTTTAAAACCTTCACGTATTTCCACCTATTTATAATCCGTCAAGTAATTAATTACTTTCACTTCAGTTAGCGATTTTCTCCACTTCACTTGCTATGGAAAAGTGCTTTTGTCAAACCGAATTCTGAAGATATACCCATTTCTCGATGTCGGAAGAAAAGAACCCAATGACCTGTTGCTGGAGAACGTCTCCAAGAAGCTAGGGGGGTTTTATTAGAGGGAGTGTTGGACCACCTTTGCTTCCATTAGACAGCGACCCTCGCCGATAGAACATGTTATTTGCTCAGTTTATTAATCAGTAAAATTGACAATTGATTTCGGTGGCTATTGCACTGTAGATAGCCCTCGCAAAGGGATATAGAGCTCTAAAAGTGTATTTGCAGGTTTTCAGCAAATTGGACTTCCAGCATAATCCCTAGGCTATCTGAATGTGATAAAACAGATAAGCTTCTACATACGCTATGGCGCAATATTATTTACTTTTATTAGGTCCCAGATGGAGGTATCTATTTTTATTTCGTATTTATTGAAAAAAAAAGCATTTTATCTGCGGAATAAATTCCCCTTTTACGATCTTGCAAATTACACAACAAATTGAATTAAAAACATCAACGGAATGTGCCCAAGTATCGCATGAATAATTCATATCCACATCCCGAATCGGCTGGTGTAATAAATTCGTTTTTTTATAATTACTGTCGAAAAACGCAAATTTAGTCTGGTGTTGGTTACGGCTCCGCATAAGTCATTACCAGTGTAATCACATCAATTTCATTAATTTCCATAACATCACCGCCAAAACCTCTGGGTGAGATACTTCTTGGCAGGATGGTTTTCACCAGCGTCGTCTGCGGCTCTAATCATCGCCAACGGCAGCCCTCTCCATCACTCAAATAATCGTTACAAAACAGCAGTACCATTAATTATCAAGCGGCGCATAATAAATCCTCCTGTCCTGGAAATGTACGAGTATTTTACTTGGATTAGATGTGCCAAGCACGGAAGCCCATGGCCACGTCTACCACCAGTTTCCACCTTTCTACGTTCCTCGGTTGCGTTTGCTTGCTCGACGAGTTTCAATCTAACAAGGAGTGCTTAGCACGCCATTTCCGTCACGTGGTTTAGATTGACACATGTCAATTACAGAAATTAACGCGAACCTTTAAATTTGTTACATCGCTTGAGCAAATGCCCCCAAAGCAACTTGGTCTCAAAAAAGGGGAGACAAATTGTATATCAATTGAGAACTGTGACTGCGATGCGATTGAAAGAACCGAAATTGACGCGTTTTGCATTTTATTAGACAACTAAATGCATTCAAATTAGAATTTTTCAATTTGCCTGTTTCTAAGGAGGTTTATCTATTTAAAATATGCTTAATTACTTAAAGAAAAATAATTTCAATCGTCCCATTCCAAATTAAGAAAACAAACACGAAACTATGGTATGGTATAATAAAATACAAAAAACAAACAAATTTAAAATAAATGGTCGAAAAACAATAGATTTAAGATAATTTAATTATTTTTTTCATTAAAATAAAATGTAGAGAACAAAAACAATTCCGTATTCTTCGGAATCTTATGCATGTAAGTGTTTGAATTACACATTATGTATATCAAAAACTCTAATTCTTCTGCCATAAACAGGCAATTCGAGTGTTATGGAACATAACAAGATTTTCCACCTCATTTCCGCAAAAATGTTTCATATCCTGCAGATTTTAAGAAGTATCGAAGAATGCGAAGTTTATCTTGTGTATGCGATGTCTTCACGCACAAATGCAGACGCATTCAATAAATAAATTAAATTTTAATATCCGCCAGAAGTTCCCTCGCGAAATTCATTTATACTTTTCAATATATGAATCGATTACTTTAGGGATTGCCTTCAACATTCCCCCAGAAATTTTAGAAAATAGGTCACTATGCTATGCTATGTTAGAATATCATGTCTGAATATGAATATTCTTTTGTCCTTTTGCCGCGATTAAATTGATTCATGAATTTTTCGTTATTATATACAACATATTCTGAACTATCCTGATAAAAATACGAAAGCAAAGCCAAAACC
Source organism: Machimus atricapillus (assembly GCA_933228815.1). Taxonomy (NCBI): domain Eukaryota; kingdom Metazoa; phylum Arthropoda; class Insecta; order Diptera; family Asilidae; genus Machimus; species Machimus atricapillus. The sequence continues at coordinate 12,629,184 of OW121788.1, forward strand.
TGATCTTTGAATTTCCATATATGATACATATTTTAATTTTTTTAGAGATACATATTTTTAAGAATTAAAATAAGACAACTACGGCGAAATGAAAACGTTTTGATCCCTTTAAAATTAAAGGACCCGTTCGCACTTAGCCCTATCGGCTTCCCAAAAATTTCTTAAACCTCCATTCCACCAAAGCATTATTCGCAGTGGACCGCAGTTTTGGGGTATGAAAACAATCTCTCTAAGGACTTAAAGAGCGGACCTCATGCACCGATATCAATTTATCCCGGGGCCAGCCTACTTAAAATTATAATAATTATACTGTCGTCGTTGCATATGGTTCCTTCGAAGATTACTTTCACCCCGACGATGAAAATTTGCGTATGGTATAATAATGCCCCTGCCTCCTTAGGGAATTGATTTTGGGATGCCAACACAACAGGGTACGACGCAATCTTGTCCTCATTTCAGTGTGGCCCCTGCTCAAAAGGCGCATTGTTCGCGGCTTGATATATGAACGGAGTCGCATTCTTCTCCTCAGGTGATTGTTCCGAGTTCCTTTCCTCTTTTCTCGTTTCCTCGGGCACATTCACGTGTGTGTGCAATCGAGATCGAGGACAATAGTCGGAATGTAGTTGATTTCAATTTCCCTCGAAGGCTTCTCTGCATATGAATGAAACTGTTCGAGGGTAGTTTTGGATGAAGCGTAGTAAAATGCGATAGAATACTTTTTCGTGCTAAATCGAGCATCACTTATGTTTTCGTAATTTGATGCAAAATTGAGGGTTGCATGAGAAGAAGTTAAAAAGAAATTACAAGATATGAATTCGTTTAGGACCAGAAGGATAATTTTATTGCTACCGAAGTCAATCAAAATATATGCATTTTTTTTTATTGAAGAAGAAATAAAATGAAGTATTTTGAATCCTAGTTTGTTAGAAATTGTACTTACACACAATCATATAGTTTTTTATATTCCTCCGTTTTATTAATCCCGTAAAAAGATTAAAATACCTCGTTATATTTTAATTCAATTTTATACTGCCATATATTGTTTAAATTTTAGTTTTACAATTATATGCAGACACACAAATATATGTACATAAAGCTTGTGTGAAGTTGGTGGTAATAAATATAAACAACAAAGTCTTATGTACAAGGAATGTAAGAACAAAGAAATATGCAACCCTATCAAAATCCTCCTAAAACGAGTTCAAAAAACAATGAATACTTTTAATGAAAAAATGCAACAAAAGATGAATAGTTGGTCGCGAAAGTACACAATTGTTAAGAAGCAAGTCGCTCGTCTTTTATAAAGACATTGGCATTGTAACATTGTCTAAAATCCTTTATCCTCTAGCGTGCATTTCTTTTATGCGTTGGTTTGGTTTGGTTACTATATCTTGAGCTCACGGGGGGCTTTATTACGATTTAAAATCATTCAAGCGCTCCGATAAAGAAATTGTAACAAGGCCAAAAAAAAAATACGAAAACCTCCAAAATACCTGTATTGATTCAACTTCTTTTGTGCAGATTGCAGGTACGGGTGAGACTTTTTTGAAAAACTCGAGCCGCGTAAAGAGAGGGTCGTAAAGAACAATAGTATAACCACCGCAACAGAGGTAAGGATGTCCTTGCTGTGTTACGTGTTACGCAACTAAAGGGGTTACAATCCTGTGCCGCGGAATTAAAGGAACTTCTCAGTTTTTTTCTCCTCCTTTCGGGGATTTCGTGGAAGATGTTGTGTAACAAAACTTGTTTGAAAAAGAATAGGTGATAGGATAGTACCAAAGTTACTGCAATTTTCACCGCGAGAAATTCGATTAATCGTGGAAAACTGCTATTGAGAAACGCGCACACTGAGAAAAAAGTTCTGATCAATTTAACAAAACTGACTTCTTACACTTCGCTATCAAAAACGTAATTTAGTATTTACAATCAAAATTAGGAAAAACTAAAACGGCAAGTTGTTTAAATAAATCCCTAAAAGCGGATTGTTTGCTGCAACCAAAATAAATTGGATGATTTTAACTTGGTTTTGAAGTTGATTATAACAATAGTACTAGGTTAGGTTAGGTTGTTTTGATAGTTATAGGGGCATTTTCTACAACGATTTTAAATCTAAGCCCCTCGCTCGCTAAAATCTGTACTAGCCGCTGTGGTAGAAGAATATGTATTATAATGCAATTTAAACAAATCCTTGTTAATTTCTCCACTGAACTTGGTTGAGTTTTAATTAACTATAATAATTTTTTTATTATAACCAAATAAAATCGTAGGCAGAAAATTTGTCAAGTATATTTGATAACGATGAATTTAATTTTTGGTTGTTTTTAACAGTGTTCTTTTAAGTGTACGTGAGGCATTTGTCCAATACACTTGCTGGAAGTGCAATACCGTGGTGCACATAGTACAGGGTGGCACGCAATAGCGATAAATATCGACTTGATGGCGTCAACTGAATAAACAGCGCCAGTTGTTCATGGGCAGTAGGCTTCCCTCGAGCAGGACCACAATGTGTAACGTGTTACGGATTATGTAGCAAAAGTTGTAAACTTGCATTCCTTTTGATACCGCGGCCTGGGATGGGTACGGGGAATATAAATCACGGGGAGGTCCTTTGTTTATTGTCATAAAACAAGAAATACTCCCTGCGCTTGTCATTTTATAGAAACTCCTTTTCAGTCCTTTTGTTAGGCTGCTTTATTCAAGCTCGCGGATCGGCATGAATACAGTCGGGATTTGAATGAAAGACGAACATGATAGCAAAAAACTATTCAAAAGATATTTGAAATCGTGGTCTTATTGAAATTCCGGTTCCTGCTGGAACGTCTTGCTTTCAATTAATTTTTTTTTTACCAAAAAATAACAGGACTATTAGTGCCTTGGACCAACTTTCCTTCTTTGTTGTACTTCTGTCTGGTTAATCAAGTGAAATTTTCCAAAGAGGATTCTCACTACGGTCGTCGTCGCCGGAGGAGAGGTTTTTGTCTCTGCAGCAAATGATATTTTTGTTACTATGGATGAGGTCCTGCAGGTCCCCCAGCAACAGCGGGGACAACGACGAAGACGGCCTGAACTCACTTAGAGATATCAAATCATTACCGGCCCCGAAATGCTCGGATGTGATAAGAATGGCTATTCAGGAATTGGGCTACAAAGGTAGAGCAAATCTTGACCATCGACGACCAATTTACTGGCAACAAAGGCGAACAAACGTTCGATGAAATTGATTATTTTGTTCCACCCCCTCCCGTAGTTGTGTGGTTTCTGGCCTTTCTACGGTTTCCCTCACGTGAATTTCAAAACGCCTGACTTCGACGTTTGGTTTTGGCATAATCCTTGCTAACCCCGCCCGAAAAAAAAGACATTTTGTCCTTGTGGACGAGAAAATTTTACAGTGAAACTTCTGTGGACATTTCGTCTTTTCACTTTCTCCCGATGGACGATGTCGGGAATTGAGCGTGAATTGTATTTCAACTACTTCTACCCAGTTCGTTGCTAAGAGGGCAAATTTTCTGGATTCGATTTATCCACTTATGTCCTTGCAGTATTTGCTCACATTTTCTTTGCAATTACATCTGAGCCCTAGCCGGCTGCTAAGCACTTTTCCTTTTCTATCTTTTTGAGGTAATTTTGTTTGAATATGATGATTACGACGCCGACGTACCTACAGTCGAATTTTGTGAACATTTTCATTTAAGCTTTTTGCTACAACCTTTGATTTCAATTCACACCGTTTTATTTGCTTACAATTAGACATGAATAGAACATGACTACACCGTATGCAGGTGCAGGTAGGATAATATTCAGACAAAGGAAAAATCCACTCAGACAAATACGGAAATTCTAAAAACTAAATTTTAATTCTCGTAAAAGTAGCTACAGCTTAGTGTAATAGAAAATCATCAACTCGCAATGTATAAGTATATTTGTATTTAACTACATAATTCTCTTGTACGTGCAAACAATCAGAACCTGAAACTTTTTATTATTTTAGGTAAATATTCAAAAACTATGCGCTTGGTGGCTTAAATGTATTAATAAATGAATTACTGAGTTAGTTACCAGAACAAAATATTTTTATGAGAAGAATTTACAACTCGCCGAAGAGAGGAATCTCGTCTGAATTGGTTCGTGGATATAAAAATTCCCTAAGGGTTCCAATCCGACCACAACCGCCGTTCTAGGAACCTTGCAGCAAGGTAAAGCATATTTACGTGGAATTCTTTATATCACAGGGAAAATTCTCTGAAGAAAAAGTTTTAATATCAATGTAAAGTCTTGCTTTGAAATAACGAGTCTCTCTATTAAAATATTTAAATCACAAAATATTGCTTCTTTGACAAACCTCTTTAAAGTATCTATAAGGCATGTATTTCGGAGGAATTTAAGAAATAACCATTGACGGAAACCTACTACCTTACAAAATAGCAATAAAAACCATAACCATGGGTTCATTTAAAGAGAATATTTTTATAACAAGCACAATTATTTTGTTGACTTATCCTACCCCAAAAACGAAGATATAAGATAAAGGGGATAGGAATAAGGCAGTTTATTGAACCGTCCGGATAATGTGGTCATTTTTTCCAATCACAAGGGTTTCCTCCTTCTTCGATGCGATAGAAATTAGGGAGATGATTGCGATGCCCCTTTATTTTTTACAAATGGTAGGCCAGCCGAAGTGAGCGGTAAACGAAATCTGCAAATGCACAAAAAGTCCTTTATTCAGATGGGTTAAGTAAAAAGATTCCAATTTGGCGATTACGGAAGATAAGGACTCAGAAAGCCCCATATGGTCAAAGTTAGGGAAAGTCGAGAGGCTAAATTAAATTAAATATGATCCTTTTCAATGATTAGATACCCTAAAAGGGAAATTCCTTTAGTAATAACAGGGGGAGCTTAAAATGAAGCGTATTAGAATTTTGTAAGATGTAGATTAAATATAGGTAAAACCACTGTAAGACTGGCAATGTTTTTCAATTCGGTTATATTTATGGTAAATATTATTAAATAATTGTTATATTTTTGGTAATAGTTCGAAAGTTATTAATTTATCAACTTTAGATTTACAAAAAAAAAATTAACATTCCAATTAAATTTCCCAAGTTGTTACTTCATCTAAAAAGAAGTCGTTTGCATTGAAAACTTAAGAGAATTTAAGAGCTATCCCTATTTATATACGATAGATAGAATATCGAGAAAAACACATTTAAAAGTCTGATATTACGAAAGGAACTCCGACAAATACGATCCATGTAATGGGGAGTTTTTAGAGTTTAAATTTTGAACTGATATTTTTCAAGCTTCAAGCTTGAAAAATTTGAAAATTACATGGAATTGCTTATATAGGGATATACTTGTAAAGGTTTGGTCATTATTTACTGCAACCCTAAGAATTGGTTATCCATTAAAACTTGAAAGAATTTAATAAAACACCAAAAATGCGATCGAATTGCGAATAAAGCAAAAGTCGTATAGTACTTTCTATAGGCGGGTAGGTACCTTAAACCCAAACGCTAAACTCGCTCCTTTTGATTGCTGCATTAGCAGTCGGCCGGGAAAAGGGGACACATGTCAGTGGAAACGTGTAGCGCCCCATGTGTTACGCGTACTAATGGCATGTTGAGGTGAACTTGCCGAACAAGAAAAAGTACTTGAGAAGTGTTGATCTCAAGTGCACTTGAGATAGCAGGGGCCATGAAATTGTCACATCCCCTCGTTATCCTTTTCAGAAATCTTCACATGTTGTTATGTACCTACCCATGATGAAGTTTCGATTGACTGGTAACACTTTATTTCTATTTTTTTTTGGCTTCTCTGGGGGCAATTTTGGTTTGATTCTGATTGAAACATTCCTAAATTTGGACAAAATTTTGATTATGTTTTTGAATTTGACACATACTGTGTATATTCAAAATATTCTCATATAAATAACCTAGTGACAACAATATAGCATATTTGGAATACTGGCAGATGGTACTGAACATGTATACGAAGATTCTTAAATTATGCTCGCTCTAAGTTAAACCTAATTTCAATAAATTTTGGTACAAAGTAAATTTTCAATTGGTTTCCAGCTTTTAATTTGTTCTATTTTTTTTTTTTTTGGGTTATGAAAACCTTTTGCTATACATACTAAATAGCTATTTTTTATACTACTCTTCACAATTGCTACACTTTCTCTTTTAATAGCTACGTTCTAAGTTAACTTTACATAAATCAGTTTGGGAGGTCAGGAAAGTTAAAGATACATAAAAAATTAATAACACTTGAATTAGACAGTTATTTTTTTGTAATAATAATTTTGAGAAAGAATATTTCCTATAAGTACCATATCATGTCTATTTACATACCACATCAAAAACTTGACTACTTTTTAAAACAAGCGATTTTTTAACCTACCATCCGCACGTGAACCAAAGTTAGGTAAATTTACCCGAGTTGCACTTGCGGAACAAAATATTTTAAAAGTGTGTAGAATAGTTCTGAAGCTTTCCTCTAACTAGACAATTATAATTTACTCGTATCAATTTTATCCAAAACTCAAATTTTACAGAGGGTCCAAGTCCAAGTTAACACGCCGTCATTGGCTGCTAATTAATACATCATGCATAATAATGAGCAGTGCGTCCAAACAGTTGATAAATATCTTCCATCCGCAGCTTGCAGTGGCTTTTAATCCTTGCCACCACGATTTAACTTTTTGCTATGATTTATAGCCAATTCGAACTCATTTGCGGAAAAACCAGGTCGTCATGTGATGCGAATCAAATACTTTTTTTTATTATAGAAAAAAAAAACAAAACATCACAAATTGAGTATCAATGAATTATTAATATCGGAACTGAGTATTCTGCATATGATTATATCTGCGACTAAAGTGTTTTGTTGTAATTATAGCTTTGCATATAAATTTTGCATCTAAGTAAAAAAGGACATGATACATATCTATGATAACAGTTCTTACATTTTAGCGTCTTTTTTTCTTGTTTTATGTAAATTTTTCTAAATTTGGAGGTAAAGTTTATTGACATATCGTTATTACTTTGATGGTAGGTATATCTGAGACCTTAACATATTAACGACAAATAACTTGAAATATACAGTCAATCTCCTACAGATGTATTACAGGGAAATTTTCGTAATTCGTCTGACTGTGAGTATAAAAGAACGAAATTCGAAAGGTTAGCGTTAATCGTTTAAAATGTTCCACCTTTTATCATGGTATCATTTTGTAACCGACTGTGCTGTGTTACCTAATAACCTTCCTCGTTACCAAACGTATTTTGCTTGGAAGACATCTCTAGTCAAAAATTTTTTCAGCAGCATTTGATCGTACGTACAGCTCGGAAGCGTTCCAAATGAGTCATTCTACGAAAGCTTTCATTTTACACCTGGCTACGGTAGCGGCAATAATTTTAGATAGAAGCGAGAAATTAACGGACAGTAAATGTGCCACCATATCACCGAATTCTTCGATTGGGTGCGACATACCGAATCAAAGTGATAAGGGAATTTGTGTTATCCTGCCAAAGTGTAATGCATACTTAAAGGTTGGAAATTTTTCGGAAAATCTGAGCCCGGAAAGGCTCAATTTTCTCCATCGAGTTCAGTGTAAAAGTGGTAACGAAGGGCTCGAAGTATGCTGCCCTGCAAACTGCACAGACTATGTGCAACCAGAAGTTGGGCTGACCAAAGCAATTGTGGACGGAAAAAATAAACAAGTGATTTCACCAAAGGGTCAAAAAAGTTACCTTCATAAGGTCGAGAACGTAACCTTAATGAGTGCGAAAATTGAATGTGGTAAGCAAGTGACGAACCGAATTTACGGGGGAGAAATCGCTGAATTGGTTGAATTTCCCTGGATGGCGCTAATTGTGTATAATTCCCGTGAGTGTGATAAGAAATGGGTTCTTTTAAAATCCTTCCCTTATACCTTTCCGTAAACGTTTCAGATGAATTCGGCTGCGGCGGTGCACTAATAAGCAACCGACATGTTCTAACAGCGGCCCACTGCGTCACAGGACCTGTTGTCAACGAATTGAAAGGATTGTACGTCGTATGTTGCCAGTTGCCGCCAAAATGCACTTTTATTTGAACTCTTTTTAAATCAGGAAATTCGTAAGACTAGGGGAATTCAACACGAAGACCGAACGTGACTGCATCGATGAAGGGAATTATTTAAATTGTGCCGACGTCGCCAAAGACGTACTTGTGGATAAAAAAATAATTCATCCCGATTATAAAGAGTTTTTGAGGAATAAGATTAATGATATTGCGATTTTACGACTGAGGAACAGTGTCACTATCACGCAATTCATAATGCCAATCTGTTTACCAGATAAAAACGATGAAAACCCTATCGTACCTGGAGAAATGTTCTCAGTATCCGGCTGGGGTCGGACAGATTTGTGTAAGCTTTTTGTATGAACCCCTAAAAAATATAATAAGAAAAATATTCTGCCCTTCTTTCTATAGTCAAGGACTACTACCCGAATATTCGCAGCCCCATAAAACTGAAGCTACGTGTACCAATTATAGAGCAAAAGAGATGTGCGGAAATGTTAAAACCTCGCGGATTTGAACTGGCTCCGACGCAGCTTTGTGCGGGTGGTGAACCCTCAAAAGATACCTGCGGAGGTGATAGTGGAGGACCACTGATGTATTTTGATCGGAAAACCTCCCGCTGGGTTACTTATGGCATTGTCAGCTACGGTTTCACTGAATGCGGCCTACGAAACCATCCCGCTGTTTACACAAGTGTCTTAAACTACGTTGACTGGATTGCGGAATCTATGAAAAAATAAAAATCCACTTTTCTTACAAGCACCTCTTTTGTTTCCTTTGGAGAATTCCCCCATATGTTTTGGATAGGGTTTTAAAGTTTCCAAGTAAAGTTGCTAATAATATTTAGACCTAGCTTAATATACGATAATTTTTATGTCCATAACACATGATATACTAAATAAAATTTTGGGTATTCCTATCTACAAAGTATACAAAATTCAGTTGATGAGAAAGAGAAAGTTTTGCAAAGAAATGAAAAAAAAAATTATTTCGTCAACGGAACCAATAGAAATTTAAACGTAAGCTTACTTTCAGAAACGCTTTCTAAATTTTTCAGCCTAAACCTCTGCAAAGAAGAAATCAAACAAAAATTGAACTTTATAACGCTCAGATTTAAGCTTTAAATAAAAAATATTTAAGTGTTTTCTACTGGAAGTTCAATTATCTTTCATTATTTCTTCTCACTAATTCAATGCACGTGGCATTTTATTAAAACTTCCAAAAATAAATACGCTTTAATCGAGTAAAAATTATATAAAAGATATGTGCAGCTCAGAACAGTTAGTGCAATAGTCGTTTAAGATTTCAACTCCAATTAACTGCTGCTTCAATTCTCATTTGTCTAAGTCTAAGGTAACGTGGCGTCCACTGTCAAGTTCGCGAGTGTTCACAAATTACTTTCACTCGCCGAGTTGAGCGGAGCCATAAACATGAAAATTGCATCACTGGTGAAAGCAATGCGGCAAATATTGACAATCGCATCAAACTGACTAAACGACGAAAAGGTGGGATGATACAGTGGCTTATACAATTATTTTATTACATGTTTTATCAATTATCTACTCAAAGTGTAAAATTCTTTTTTAAAAGCATATGTTAACTGCAAATGCCTCGTATATGTTTCTGTAAATGCCTCAAACTTTATTTGAAAGATTAAGGTATAGTCCCAGGCCAAAAAATTACAAACACTTGTAAATTTCATCTTTACCTGCAATTGTCTTCATCCTTTCTTCTTGGATACCTCTTTAGCCTATTCATGTTTATTGGTGGGAATTACATAATTAGTTTACGATAATAAAACAATGGGTTGATCCTTTTTCGAGGATGAAAAAGTATAAAGCAACGGTTATTTCATGTTAGAGGTGCCAGTAGTTCAAGTGCTTCAGGTTAATTAACTGTGTTATTTTGGTGTCTCAATTGTCTTGTTCGGTTTTGATTGTAAAGGTTTTTGGAATCAAACATTGAATTGCTGGGTAAGTAGTGAAATTGCAGCATTTTGAGTCATTATTACGGTAAAAAAAGGCAAGATTAATAAAAACCTATATTTTTGTACAGATTTCAAAATGGGACGTAATGCAGATATCCCCAATGAAAAAAAAAGTGTAATTGCTGCACTACTTAGAAGGGGGAATCACTCAATGAGGAAAATTTCTCGCCTCCTGGGAGTTTCACATTACATATGTAGTGGTCCAAATTTCGAAAAAACTTAAGGAAAATTCTTCGGTGACATCTTAAAAGCGGGCAAACTGTGGACGAAAAAAGAAAACTACGTAAGGTGGTGTCAATTGCTGCTGCGAATCGTAGGGCACCCTTCAGAACTCAACAAAATGGCCCATGATGCTGGAGTGGAAATTTCAGACCGAACTTTGCCATGAAGAATCAACGCGGTCAAAATAGTAAAGGGTGGCAACACTAAATATTAATAAATACTACTTTTTATTATTGTTATCACTTTCCTAATGAATTGTTCTTTGATTTTATGTATAAATTGTTGATAAAAATATAAGCTTTTGTACTTTAAATTACATATGTTTGAATGAAAACTTTATAAAATTTTCAAAGTGTTTGTAATTTTTTGGCCAGGGGCTGTAAATTGATTCAAACTATCCATATAAGCGTTCAAATCTGGACTACGATTAGTAATTAGTAAAACTCAAATGTTGAATTAAGCATTATTAGAAAACAAGATTTAGAATCAATAAGATAATTTAACATACCTACACAAATGGCCGTGGGCAGGGCAAGATAAATTGTAATGCCATTTTTAATATTTAATCCCATTTTCAATTTTTCTAAAAGATATTTGATATATGTTATTGAAAAGAATGATAACCAAAGTTTGATCAAGAACACAAATAATTTCTTATTTCAAATGTAATCTAGCACTGTTAGAGATGGCACAAGGCAAACATTACCGAAGAAATGACAAAAAATATTAAAAACATAGTAGATAGCTCGGACACTGAAAGCAATTAAGACTAGGTTAGGTCGATATCCAATCCAGATAGATAAAAGAGAGCCAGACAAATTTGCAGGAAGAATATGATGATATGATTTATAAATATTGGCTCTGATGCTCTAACTGGGTGCCTTCGTTTGATGGAATTTCAATTAAATTGAAGGATCATGAGAAAAAAGCCTAGAAAAAGCATGACTGCCCTTTTAGAAATGCGTTTAATGGAGTCGTGAAAGTAAATAGGCTATAGGATCAAATAGAAAATGCTATCTAAGAAAACTAATTAACCGAGAATTCAAACGCCAGCACGCAATTAAAATACAGACTGCATATCGGATCAACACGAGTATTAAGACATCTTAGGAGGGAGAACAATGGAAGAACTGGCTGATGAGATTTTGCTCTTGAACAGTATAGTGCAGCATTGGCTTCTGTTCTTGATAGGAAGGTGGATCAGTTTCTATTTATCTTTTAATTATTCAATTTTTACAAACTCTTTTAGTAGAGTTTGTGTACAATGGTAAGCAATAATCTAAATGACCAGAACTTCGCACTTAATTAATATACATACTTATCTATATTGAGCATTTTGCAATTCTTCATTTGCAACTGCTGAATAAATTTAGTTCTAGAATGAAATATTTTGAAGCTTAAAAGAAGAGGAAAAGCAAAGTAATACCATGTAATACTTTGCTGAATGTATAATATGCCTACCTTTGGAATAAAAATATCATGATATCTAGTTTACAATATACATATTTACACTTGTACAGTGAACGAAATTGATTTAGCCGCATAGACATTTTTCAGAAGAAATATGCCAAAAAACGTAAACCACTATTTTTGATAAAAGGTGATAATCTCATAATATTTATATTGTCTTGTAATATTTTACATCTAATAATCTTTAATTCAAGATTAGGTTTTACAGTAAATAACAAAACAAAAAATTCAATTTAAAAAAAAAGAGTGAAATTGATTTAGCCGCAGCACTAATAATGAATAAAACTACCAAGTAATTTAAATCAAAATCCAAATGAACTTTATTCAATACTTTGTGGGACCTCCATTCTGATTAATAACCGAAAAAATTCGATTTGTCATAGACTTTATAAAGCTTTGTAAAGTGTTGACTGGAATTGCTTCCCAACACTTCTTGATTTCGTCTTTAAGTTCCGAAATGCGGTTGAATTGGCGCGCATTTTTATAAACTTCTCTAGCCATAGATTCTCTATGGGGTTTAAGGGGACTTAGCACCTCCAGAATAAAAAAAAACTGCCTTTCTTAAAAATGGTGTCAAAAAAAACGGAAAGAGATAGCTTAATGAAACTTTGTGAGCATATATTTTACTAAAAAATGTACATAAACAAATTTTTTTCCGATTTTTTTTCGGTGTATATTCGCTGTTGTAGCTTTTCCTCGAAAATCGATGAAAAATCACGGTGGGATCGATCACAGCCCTCAGAAATGACCTAAATCAGATTCTCTAATTCTCCACAGGATGAACTAGAATCATGAAGAATGGCCAATACTTACTCGATTTATAGCAGATTTTACACGAAAAAAAAGCGATTTTTAAAATTTCGTGTTTGTTCGGTCGCCATTTTGTCATTTTGTGATGGAAATTATTTATTCTAGTTCATCCTGTGGAGAATTTGATAACAAGTAAAATCCATTTTGAAAATCTGTTTTAGGTCATTTCTGAGGACTGTGATCGATCCCACCGCGATTTTTCATCGATTTTCGTGGAAAAGCTACAACATCGAATATACACCGAAAAAAAATCGGAAAATTTGTTATGTACATTTTTGAATAAAATATATGCTCACAAAATTTCATTAAGCTAGCTCTTTCCGTTTTTTTTTTGACACCATTTTTAAGAAAGACAGTTTTTTTTTTATTCTGGACGTGCTAAGTCCCCTTAAATCTGGACTGCATGCTGGCCAATTCAAAACACTTATCTTTCGCTCAACTAGCCATTCTTTTGTGAACCTAGAAGCGTGAATGGTTGCATTATCGTGTTGGAAAATTACTTCGTCTTCCATGTAATCTTCCATGAACGGAATTAAAACGCCATCTAACAAATCTGTGCAGTCCTCTGAGTTCATCCTATTTGAAATAAAACATATTGGCGTTTTCGCATAGTGGCTAAAAGTTGCCCAAAAACCATAACATTTCCACCACCACCATTATATTTTCATTATGGTTTCAGGTTACATTTTAGTTTATTTTATTATTATTGTAACATAATTCACAATGTTTTCCATTACGTCACATTCATTCAAAGTTTTAGTACAACATATACATATAGATGGAGGTTAATCTATAAACACCGTTTTAAGTACAAATTCCAGAAGAATGATTTACCGGAAATATTCGTTATAATTGAACACGTCCATGAAAATTATAAAAAAATCGTTTTCTAAGATTGTTGAACGTGTTCACCTTCCTAAGTTTCCTTTCCCAGCTTTTTTAATTGTGCTTTGGGTAATTCAGAAAAATTATAATAATGATTTGTAGAAACGCGAATCAGTTTTCTTTCTCAAGCAGTTGTTATGCTCCCTATGTAGGTAGGTCGATTGATAGAAAAAAGCATCATCATCATTAAATATGCAAATAATATGGGCATAAGGCCAATTATTTCTTAGAAGACGCAATTTCGTTATCAGACAGCACGGTCGTGCGGCGACGACTTAGCTGCACGGCCATAAATAACGAAACGCCAGCACTGCCACCCTTTGCCGGAATAATGCGTTGGACTACTAATTAAAACTCACGCACCAAGGGGTCCTTCGCGCGCCTCAGAATCTGGGGCCACCCGATGATGTCACACCCAATAAAACAATCACTTGGCCCCACTAAAGCGGGGCGAAAATGCCATAAACACCGCAGGATGACGTCTTTTTATCTCGACTACCGTGGATAAGGCGCGAGATTTTCCCAACAAAACGATTTGTGATAGCAAAAACAAGTCGAAAAGGGTTGAAACCCCTCCCGGACGACCATAGGTCTGGAGGGTAAGGATACATTCATCTTGTTAAGACATCAAATTTATTGAAGAAGGAAATTAAAAGGATTTTCGGCAATGGGCGCAATGGGATGCAAAATCTCTGGAAATATCGAATTTCATTTTGGGTGAGGATTTTAATTACCACTAAGTTAATATGGATTTCGTGGTTTTTGCTACGGGTGGTACTTTCACAAAGTTTTGCTTTGGTTTCACATTTTATTATGTTTTATCCTAAAGCAATGGTCATGGATATCGTACACTATTAAGGGTTTGCTAGAATTTCCAATTTTAGCATACAAACCCCTTTCTAGATTCATCAAAATTTGAAAACATGATAGTAACACAATAATTATGATTGTCATATCAATTTTCATTGACTGAATCATTATTGTGAAATGATTAAAATTATCGTCGAGACAACATCTAAAATCATGTAAATTATACTTCATTTCTGGTCAATTATCGAAACAAACAATCATGTTTTTATCAACTTAACATGTATAATCAATTCATTAAAATATTATCAGTCATTAAAAAGTAATTTCATTGTATTCGAATCCGAGCAAAGTTTTTTTCTAAATTATTTTACGATAGAATGACATCTTTTTCTAATTACTTTTTTTAATTGTAGATTATAGTCGTTTATTGCGAAAGAAAATATCAACGGTTTAATGTTTACATTTAAGTAAAAGTTTACCACAGTTTACAGTAATTTGTTAATTGATTATATGTATATATTTTATAATAGCATTTTTCTAAGTCTTACTGCTATCGAACAATAAAAAAAATAAACATCTTAATAAGGTGTAGGTCGGTTAAAAAAGCAATAGCTCAAGCAAGGTTATAAATTTGAGTATACGTTACCGGTTCTTTTGGCATTTTAATTTTAGGTTTAAATTTTTAAGTTCCTAAACTCCACCTTTTTAACCTAATTTGATAAAAACAGGTTATTTTATTTACACATTCGTCATATACATATATGAGAAAAATGCAGTGAAAATTACTTACCACTTAATCTTTTAAAGCAGTGTTTTTATACAAAATATAATTGATTTAATTTTAAAAGCTTTCAGATTCCTAATAACAAATGCATATTATTAACTTTAAAAACACCTTGAAATGAAATATTTCCACTGAATTTCATTTCCTTAATTAAGTATAATAATATCAGTTGTTTTGTATGAACATCTTGCATCTGTATCTTTTACGATTGGCGTTTTAAAGCTAAAGCATAAAAATCAACAAGACTTATCACTCGAATAAACAAAAATATGCATGAAATATCGTCTGGAAATTCCCAATGCGTTACGAGTTTATTTTTAATTTTTAATGCATTCTGATATGTATATGTGCAATACGAGAATAGTTTTAAAAAATATCAGTTGTTCGAAAACGAATTTCGTTTTATATGATGAAATGTTATTTTTCAATATTTCTTTACCTTATTAGGTATATCTAATATAGGTAGAATGGTTAAAAAAACTTCTCGTTCTTTTATCTTTTTCATTATTTTCTGGCAAAGGGGAAGTGAAGAAAGAAAAGTATACCATCAATTATTTTAAAAATTCATTCGAAAAAATATGACAGGATATTTTCAAATGCTAATAAAAATATATTCAATCAAGTGAGTTGGATTATTATATGTAATAATTAATAATATTGAAACTTGATTGATCATTGTGGCTAATTTCTTTGATAGTGTATATAAAATATAAAGATCTATTTAGCAAACATATAGTATTATATATTTTTCTCTTATTTTTTTCATCACTATTCAGGCTTATCTATCGTACTTACAAAATAACTTTTATTTAAGGCTTGAGTTTACTTTTAATCCAGGACTCATAGCTTGAGACCCGCGTATAAACCGCAGGCCAATTTTCCAGGCCGCACCTATATCCAAAGGACACAATACCTTCCAAAACCCAGTAGTTCTCGGGGTGGAGCTTCATCAGAGGACCGCCCGAGTCCCCGTCACAACTATCTTCCGCATATTTTCCTCCGGCGCAGAGTTGAGCTTCGGTCAATTGAACCTTTTTCGTGGAATACTTCTGCGCACAGCTACTTTGATCCGATACGGGAATTTCCAACTTTTGCTTTATTGAGCTTTGTCTGTCTGTAAATTAAGGTGAAAAAATATCGCTAAAAAATTTAATTTGGTTATCTGCATACTGAACAATGTTCTTCCCCATCCTGCGACAGTAAGATACAAATCGGGTTCAGTTCTCACGAAATTCACAGCAAATGGTAGACAAACTGGGTGGATGAAATCAGTACTCTTAACGTCTCGATTGAGTCTAATTAAAGCGATATCGTCATGACGACTGGGATCCGAATCAACGAAATTTTCGTGCGGTATCACTTCTTCAATTCCAGATACAATAATTGGATCTGCGCAATCATTTTCAACGCAATCCTCTTCAGTGGCGGTGTTGTATTCACCTAGTCGTACTGAAACCCTAAAAAAAAATTAGTTATCATTTAAACAATAAATAAAACAAAACAAATTATCAAATTCTTACAATTGCCCAACTTCGGTTGAAATTTTCTGTGTGACACAGTGTGCAGCTGTTAAAACGTATCTTGAATTGATAAGGCTACCGCCACAGTTCACGATTTTATTTCCGTTTCCTTAAATTTGTTAATTATAATCAGATAATTATGATCATTAGTTTTAATTTCGACATACTATCGATGTATTCTAGCAAAACCATCCACGTGAACTGGTCAATCCCAGCGTCCTTGCCATTGTAAATTTTGTTGCCTGTTGGTTCCCTGCCACACTTTGGAGGTGTTGGCAGAGCAGTTCCCTTGCCATCACTAGGATAAATCGTGGCCTCAGTGGTTGGTTGTGAAGGTTCTGTCGTGGGAGTTGCAGTCACAAAACCTACATCCTCATTGCAGCACACGTGGGGCTGTCTTCCACTGCCGCCACTGCACCGTGACTGCACTAAGAAATTCCTGTCTTGATCCGGTAGAGGTTTTTTCTGAAGAAGGTTAACGAGTGTCGGACAATCGTAGATTGAGATGCAAACACCATTTCTCCGATTCGGATTGAAACAACGTGCTAGAAATAATTTTAACGCTTAAAGGGCAATTCACATTTTGTCAAGAATTACTGATAACATACACTGCGCAACGGTCGTGCGAAGGCCGGTCAAGGCTACTAAGGCCACGGCGCCAATTAAAAACTTGATCGACATTTAAAGTAAAATTGCTAAACCGGTATACTTAACATATATAAAATATTTGAACTTGCACTATAACCAAACACACACGCGCTCAAAAATTTGAAATGTATTTAGAGTGATGTTGCAATTTATTTTACAAAAGAATTGTCTTCTGATCTGCGAACTTCTCTCGGCACTCGAACCGACCGGACTGGCGATCAAGACAGTTGACGACCAACGGCTAGGTGTCTAAGAAGCACGTCTCAGCATTATAGAAAATCTCATCCGACTTGACAGAACTGGAAATCACTTATAAATGTGATAGTACCACTTTATGCCATACACCCGCAATTCAGATGGCTAACTTGCAAACAAATTAGTATTGCTGAAGGAATCATCGAAACAGATACTTTATTCTCTTCTTTCCCATCACAAGATCAGCGATAAAGTTGCGATCGCGAGCCAAGATTGCAAAAATGAGTAATCTTTGGCTGATAAACAGATTTCCCACCAATATTATACTATAGTTGAACAGCTTATGTAAGTAAAAAGGGTGATTAACAGGCTTCGACGAATGGATTCATTTCATACTAAATTTAAGTGATAGTCCGGTCCAGAATGCTTTCCAGTAGCTCGGTAATTTTAAAACTGGTTCCGAGGTGATTTTTGCGAACATCAACTTCATTGCAATCAGGTTCATTAATCATCTTGACTTGTCCACCAAATATTCAATTTTAGTCCTCTGGCAGACGTTGCATTGCTGATTATTACACACGCAGGTCCGAAAAAAAATAAGTTTTAGCTTCTACCTCCAGTGTTAACCTTGACTCTTACTAACTTTAAATAACATACGACAGTTAATAAAATGCAGCTAGCAAGCTTCCACACACCTGTGACATTTCTTGAACGGTTGAGTGCCCAAATTGCTCATACATATTTATTTAAAACCCCTAAAGCTCTCATTGGAGCCTCTTAAATTGTATTTAAAATTTTTTTTTTATAGAAGGGAATTTCAATGGTTTTGAACTCTCTCAAGGCTGACGAAAAAGTGAGTCAACACAGAACATCAACTAGACCGTACTTACTTACAAATTTACAAAGTTCAATGAGCGCGCATTTTCCTCTTTAAGCTTATTATGTTTTATAGTAATTTTGGCTGCCATACAGATCCAAAAATCACCATGTTTTGTCCTGTTTTAACATGCGTTCAATTCAACCTGGTTATCATCAAGCCAAAACAAGTTTTTCTCCGTCTCCTACTTTACTGCATATTAATTGAATATTTTAAATGTAAAACGAAATGGCTTCGGTGATGCAATTTTGATTGAATTGAAAGTTGTTTATAAGCAAACAAAATACACACACACTTAAGAAAATGCATTGCTTCCAGGGAAAATCCAGTTCATTTCTTGGATTTAGTTTTATTATTTATTGTGAAGTCACCTGTTTTGTCGATATGGTTTTATATAAATGAATATAAAAAGAAGATTTAGTTGAAGATGTGATTTCGTGCAAATGTCTCATCATTTATACATTATTATTTCTCTATAATTTATCAGAAAACGGGTTTGAAATTAATGAGAATGGGTAAATTGATCAAAACTCTTACATATAAAATGAACTAAATTGTCGTGTCGTGATGTTAAATATAACTTAAAATTTATTTCCCACCATCCAATGGCAGCGACTTATTCAATGTTCACAATAATAATGAACATAGTGTGATTTTTTCAAATGATTTTGATAATGGTAATAATTTTTATTCAATATTCATAGCGTGATGATTCATATTGCAAATGTTGGTTGGATTTTTGAACTGCACAGTTGCAACCCTTCATCAAAATTTATTTTATAGCTTTTATGTGTTTCCAAGCAAGTGGAGAAGCATTTCTTAAAGGTTTTTTTTTCTATAGGTTACGTATTCATGAATATTTATGCAACAAGGTAATTTTGGACAAACTTCTTTTATAAACCCAAAATTTTAGCTCTTGTTTCTTTAATAACATTTATTTTAAAAGACTAAAATATGTTAATTATTGATTAAAGGTCAGAGTAGATATTGTAGATAGTAAACATTTAGGATTAATTTGCAAGCATATAAAAAAATCGAATTTCAAAATTTTTTTTATATAATAGAAGTTAATGTAGTCACAAACTATATTGGTACACCAAACTAAATTTAGAACTTCAAAAAATTTGTCATATTAATATGAAGTTAAAGTGTAATTTGTTCACCGAAATATTTGTTAGGACTTTCTTAGAATATACAAAGATGATAGTTTTAAAACTGAAATTTATACCCTATCATACATAAATAAATAAATAAATTAAACTGAATATGTAGCTTTCGTTCATAGTCTGTCCAAAGTATCTTCTTACTAGATTTTGGTTACTATGATAATATTGGCAGTTGGCTCATTGCGTACTTATTTCTTTAATGTCAATACCCTCAATCCTGCAATATGTTCCCAGGCGTAAATCTTTATAGCTCACCTTAAACGTGAAAATACTTGATCAATTGAAAACGAGCCCTTTTTACTCACAAGTTTAAGCCGGCATCGTTCTCATAAAAAGTGTCAAAGTCGTAAAACTGAGGTAATAAAACGTTCTTTCTTCAGTTTTGCATGGAATAAGAGGGTAACGTAATATGTTTCATAGAAATGTTCTGATAATGCCTTTTTTCTATGCGATATTCGATGAAAAACTGAAATTGTTGCTCTGTTGTAATTTATGTACTTTAATACGCACTGAGATGCCTATTGTAACTTTAATGGTCTATAGGTTTTTATACCCTGTAAGCCGCTTTTTCACAAGGGTTTATCACAAAAAATTGCGCGTAGAACACTACTAGCAAACGTTTGATGTGCTGGTTTTATGGTCGTAAATTTTCTCGTCTCTTCTTAATGAAGTAAATTCGTTATATAAGTTTTTTTCGGCAAACACGCGTCATTTATGACATTTGATGTTTAGCATAAAATACCTCATTTGTAAATCAAATAGTTAATTGTCTTACTAAAATGTAACTCGAGATGCATCTTTACTTTTTCTTCCCTCTTTTTCTCGTTCCGATTAAGTTTCATATTAATTTCACTCAATCATAATTCCAAGTAAAAAGACTCGCGTTATAAGTCATGAAGAGTTTTTTGCTGATAAAATTTCTAGAAGCTATAATTAATTTATCGCTGAAATAATCGGTTACTTTTTTTTATTATTTAAGCTGATTATTGATGAGGGGAATAACTTTTATGACACAGTCGTGTTATTTAAATGCTATAATTTACAAAAGTTGAAAATGTGTACCTACGTAAGATGTACATATCGCCTTTGTTTACTTTTATTCTGTGATTTCTTTAAGATAACCCAAATATTTGGGTCAGGAATATTGGATTAGAATTGCTTTCAAAAGATAACGTGGAAGATTTTTGGGAAAATTTACGAATACCTACCTAATTTATAATATGGCGTAGCAAAGTAGGTGAAACTAAACTATACATATATACATATTTCGATTTTAGAGTTTATTTTAAGTGTACTTATCACTGACATGTGAATGAATTTTTTTATAATAATACGAGGTATTATTTTTCAGAATAATCAAATTGTTCACCCAGAAAAGTTTTAGTCGATAAACCCAAAATTGTGTTTTCATTTTTCCTACGGAAGTTATAATATCGAATATCTTCCCTTTAAAACATATATTATTTTTAACGTATTTTGATTCCATGCCTAAATTCGAAAGGATGAGTAACGAAATAAGTTGAAATAAAAATGAAGCGTTGTTCTTACTCGCAGAAGAGCTCCCCTTTCTTCAAAAAAGTCCCGAAGCAGATCTTGCAACTAAAAACCTATTTAGAATTAAGAAAACTTGACCCCCATAGCGTCTCTTGAGATCCAACTACGGTCATTTCTCTAATCGTCCTTTTAGCAGCATCATGCTCAAAGCAAGTTCTTACCCGAAAGAAAATTCCCCCGTTTTATATTTTTAATCGAAATCAAAAGCGAATTCACTAGGGTAAATTAATTTTCACGCTCATTACACGCCAAAGGCCAGAACTAAATTTGAATGTCCCGTGAAGTGCAAGGATAACCCTTTTTCTGGAGGATTCAGCAGATTCGGATTTATGCTCTAACTTTTTTCAATAGTCAGCATGTTGTCGGGCGCTCCAGACAGAGGACGTATTGTTCCCTTTCGCTAATAACTTTTCCGTCGAAAAGAGCAGCTTAATAGAGTTTAGGTGGAGGAGGACGCTGAGGTAGATGACCATGGTGGTGGCTATGGAAAACACGAAACGACAAAAATATAGGGTTTTCCTGCTAAGGAGAAACCCCACCGGTGCTCTACATAAATCTGCAACAAAGTGAAAATTCTTGCGCTCAAAGAATTTCTATAAATCAGGATAAAGAATTTTTGCACGTACCCCCGTGCAGTATCACTTAAAGGGTTCTTCGGGTATTGGGGGAAGGGTGAAAATCCTTTCTGTCTGGCAATCTTCTTTATGTTATTTCTGGCCTTAATTGCTCCTTCGCACCGCCGGTAGATAACCGTGAGGATTTTATGACTAAAAGATCCTGTTCACACCCCAACGTCTATCTGAATCCCACCAGGGATTTAGTTTCTTCCAACCGAAATTACACTTTTTCTTTAATTACTAATTTCACTGGGGATTACTTTCGCGCTTCACACGGCTGAGACTGGGATGTAAGTAATTCGCTGGGATTTTTACTGCTCAATTGAGTTATTTGCTTCCATTCCTTAATTTAATGGCATTCTAAAGAACTTCACTGAAGGGGAATCATTTAAATGTGGAGTTCTTTAGAATTTTGGTAAACTGCAATTTCTTAATCCAAACTTACGTGGAAAGAAGATCCGTTATTTTTGTTTATTGAAACTTCCATGCAAAGCTTTCTTTCTGCTAACTGCCGGCGCCTAAATGTATGCATGTTTTGCACCCAAATTGCAGTTTTAAGCTTAGCTTAATCGGAGATTTCATTGATATCAAAACAATTAAATGTTGGTTAAGCATACTTATTTTAACTCAGCTCTAGAAATCTGTCGAATTGTCAAGATTTATTAATGTAAGCACATACCAGTGAAGATATTAGAATGGGAACATAAAAATAAATGTTGCAAAAACTGTTGAGCATGTTTTTCTAAAAACAACACTTTTCGTTTATAATATCTAACTCGCAACATACCATTAACCATAACATTTTGCAGGGCACTAATTTTAAATCATCGTTTCAAATCTTCTGTCCAAAGAACACTTATAATTTGAAGATCAAATATTCGGTAATTTGAGTTAATGATATTTTCAATGACAATTTCTAACTGTTAAGAAAATTTCTTGTTTACTGAAATAAAATATATATTAAGTTTAACACTAAATTAAATCCCTGATTTAGTTAATTGAGTTGCATATTTTGAAAGTTGATTAGAGCGACATTATGTATTTATTAATAAGAACACATTAATATTACTGACAAACGTTTGTTTTTTGAATTTAGATGAACAGTAAATGTTCAAATTTTTTTTCCTACGAATCAAAAGTGTTACAGAATTATGTCTATTGTCAAATTGATAGTAGCACATTTTCATGTAGTTCTACGGTCGAAGATATTTACAAACAATTAGATGACATAATATTTTCAAACTTATTTTGGGAGAAAAAGTGCGTAGGAGATTTTATATAACGGCTTCAAAATATAAAATAATAACTTAAATTGCATATTTTACGTATAATGCCCACATAATTATGGCGAAAAAATTTTACAGCTCACACACAGATAACTCGAAATTAATTAATTAATAGAATTTTGTCAAACATTTTTCGCATTCATCTTTTATTTGTTTTCTCCAAATCAGTTCATAAATCATTACATAGTGATTAAAATCAATATTTATTGCAACATAATGCAATAATCACAAGCTTCCATAGTACCCCTTTCCATCAAACACCTAGCGATACAGCTGATAATCTACAACACAATTTTGTTAATTTTGATTGTATATATTTTAACAAAAGTTAAACAATCTTACTTCATGATTATCTACTGCCGATGCACTGCCAAGAGCTGCTGCAAAAATGAGGCAAAGAATTTTTAATAAATCCATTTGTAGAGTACAAAATCAAAAGCCGCAATTTAAAAAATACTGAGGTTTGTGTAACCATTAATTCTCTTTTATATTGGACGATGCTCGGATTTTTGTAAAGAATATGGTGATCATTCCACACGTAGTCATCCCAACAGATAATCAAATTTTCAAATGTAATTAGTTAGAGCAACCAGAAGTTAAACACCTGTCTAAAGAGTAGTCAACCCAATGAAACAATTCAACTTCTGATTAGCTGATACGTGTGAACACATGCAGAATTGATTGATGTTAATGAAAATTTCGCAATTAAGTTTGAAAGGTCAATTTCAAATTAATGTCAATATTTGAGAATTATTCGACAGTGTAGCGCAATAAAGGTAGATTCATTTTGCGAGTTATATACTCTACAAATGATTAATTTTTGATATCGTGCCATCAACATATAAAAATTTCCCTTTAGGCCCACATTGTCAAACATATTATAAATCAATTTCCGCCTATATTTACCACGCATTACTTAAGCGATCTTTATGCAGTTAATGTCCGAAAATTATTAGTCGCGCAGCAGTTAATTACAGAGTAGTAATTGAATAATTCCAGGGCGTTAGATAAGGCTGTCCCGGGTGAAAGCAGTGGTTGCACGCATATAAATAATACCAAAAGGCCGCAAACCCAGTCTTAATTGGCGGTTGAGACCAAACCCAAATGCACCCACACCTCTCTTGTTTACTGATTGTATGCTGTAATTATCTCCACGGCTCGATAAACACCGGTGTAAAATGATTTTTATGTCCTAGACAGATTAAGGAGACGTCAGCGGCATTCGGCTTTAATCCGCTTTTCGCGCTCCATTTCATTTCAAGTAAAATAACTTTTACGTATAGGTGTACCTGGTCTACGATCACGCATCCCCTGAGAGGAAACGTGCGCAAAATATGATTTATAATTTTGTTAGGAAATGACCACATTTCCGCTCAAAATCTAGCCCTTATTTAGATCGAAGTGGAGCGTGCTGTGTCCGCTTTATTGACCCATAAATTTTTATTCGGGTGAATATATGCCTTCCGCTTCCTATTGAAGCTGCTGCAAAAAAGGGTAGAATTTCTTGCAGCCCTGCAAAGGTAAATTCCTGCATGTGTGCGCCCAGTCCACACCATCGCTCTTAAGTGGCCCTATACGGCGGCGTTCATTGTTATTCAAAACATCTGCCCAAAAACCAATTAGGAACTCCGGGCCTGGTATTAGGGCACCTTCATTTAACCTTGATATTCATTAGGATAGTGCGCAGTGTAATCGAAAACGCAGAAATATAATCCTCCAGCGTGGAGGTATTACGTAATCGGGTTATATAGGCCATTTGCTTAAGAAAAAAGAAAAAATTAAAGGAAAAATGCCGAAATGGCGCAGTAGTATAAGTAGAAGAGGATTTGTATGAAATTTGAGTGCCAGCAGGAAGCCGGTAAAAAATTCAAAAGGGGAAAAAACCTTTTCTTTTTAATGGAGCTTAACATAAAGAACCGCTTTTGGATAAAGTGATGATGTAAGTGATAAGTATGTCTATTGATTTCTTTATGGGGATTTTCAAAATGAACAACGAGACTTCCAAAGAATTTTCGGGTTTTATGTCATGATTTTTATTGTAATCAAAATGGTCAACATATAGAAGCAATTCAAAAAAGCTAAGATTAGAAAAGCATCTGTCATTCCCGTTTGTATCAATATTATTATTAAAAATTAATGTCTTACAAATAAAACAAATTTTGTCGCACAATTCACAAATGTAATGTTCCCATATTGCATTATATTTAATATTACTATACGTATGTTTCTCACACGTTGTACGATATAAGTTTAATTTGATATTATAAAGATAAGATTTTTTCATTCATTATTAGGTAGGTATATATATATTTTTCAGTTATAACGGAATTATAATAAAGAAAGATATTGTATACATAATCTTTTCTTTCTGAGTCGAGTGTTATTTTACACATGTTGGGATAATACGATGAAAAAAAACTGGAAATAACGTCTTGGTAATGAAATGAATTCTACTGGCAATAAGTACTTGTAAATTAATGAAACTATAAAAGAAAATCCCTATAAATGTAACTCTAAACAAAATCCACACTTACAAAACAACTCTGCATTTGAATAGGTATGATCTAAAAATCCAAAAGAGTTAAATTATTAATTCAACCGGAATGAAACACTTGCCAACTAACAAATTTATTATTGATTTTAGGCTAGACTCGTATTAGGATATTTTCCATATACTCGTACGCGTAAATTATATCTGAGATATTAATAGTAACAGCTAGTAAAAAGTAGAATAAGTAGAATGTTGTTTATTTCCTTTAAGAAAAATATTGTATGAAGATGAAACTGAAAAAACCATACTATATTTTACATTCTAAATAACATAAGAACATTATGAAAACGATACCAATATGCATAAAACTGAAATAAAATTCGGTAGGTACATCAATAATAAAAAACTATTAGTCCAAAAATTAGACAAAGAATTTCGAGTGAATGAATCCTTGACGTCAATGTCGCGCGCCTTCAGCGCTAGATTTTCATGAAATCACCTAAAAAATCGGCTTGATGATGATGATATTTGATGAATTCACAGAAATAAATAAATAAATAAATAAATACAATGTAATAGTTGTTATGCATCGAGGAAATTAAATTAATTTATGAAGAATGTTGCTATGTCATTTCTCTTTAGAGCTGATTGGGAGTCAATTGCATGATAGTTCATTAAAATACGCATACACATTAAGTGGTTCTAATTGACAGGGTTTGACAAGGTACCTACATATGTGAAAAACTAATTAGTGTTAAAATGAGAAATTTTGAAGTCATATCAATAATTATATGTTTGCATGAACTTCATCCAATATGAATTTGCAATTTGATTCTTTTCTGTTGAACAGGACTTAAAATATTCAATTTTTCAATGAAGCAACATGCAGGAACTATGAGGCAATAATGATGAAGTTCTCATTTATCGCATCACACCATCTGTCTTTGGGAAAGTGGATGTTGGCAGTATTTCAATCGTTACTGCTTTAATGAGCGATACATTAAGTGCAATAAAACGTACTCTGAGTGGTTTGAGTGCTTAAATAAAATGTGAAATTATTCACAGTCACATTTTCGCTGGC
This sequence comes from Machimus atricapillus, assembly GCA_933228815.1. Taxonomy (NCBI): domain Eukaryota; kingdom Metazoa; phylum Arthropoda; class Insecta; order Diptera; family Asilidae; genus Machimus; species Machimus atricapillus. The sequence continues at coordinate 12,655,648 of OW121788.1, forward strand.
TTGCATATAGTACTTAGGTCTCCCCTAGTGAAAAAAAAAAGATTTATTTTTTTTTTGCTTCCTCCGATCGAAGAGATAGAGCACAAAACCTGCAGCATAAACCGACACAACCTGCGAAATACAAAGGCGTACCTATGTAAGTCTGTATGTTGGAGTACATTTTTAAGACCTTAAGAAAAGAAAAGACGAACGTCTTTGGGCTGTGAACACTAAACTAAAAATAAAAGTGGTTGTGGAGAGGGTTGGTACGGTCGCAGGGGGGTGGAGAACGAGCGCAGCCATCGCAAGTACTTTGGTGGCAAAATTAAATTCCTTCAACCAAAGGGAGAACCAGTTCTGGGCCCCATTCTATCCTAAGGTTCCCCCATCCCGCGCCGACTCCTTCGGCTGATCTTCAAAATGTGCTTTGTATGTTACGCAAAGGTTCTTTGTAGGTCACAAGCACAAAGGCAGGAGACTTAAAGTGGATCGAACACGCACACGCCATTTCTTCCAGGCGTTCTTCCCTGCTGTGGAAGGCCTTGACCAAAAAGTTGAGGATTGCATAAACACATATGGAGCACGCAACGAGACCATGGTCACCGATGCATCGCGCGATCCCCCCGCGGCTCCCTCACGACCTACAAGAGGACGTCGTGACGGTGCCTGGTAGCCCTGGGGCTGCATCACATCAGAGAAATTGAAATTAGCAGAAAACGAGTATTTCCCGTTTTATGCCCTTTTCTCCCGTCCCCGGGACGTTTTCTGGACGCTCCTGTGCCCATCCGGCAGGGCTTCGTTTCGATGCTCATTTTGGCTACAGTTTTGTCCTTTTTTTTTTTCTTTTTCCCTTCGTGCATTCTCGGCAAAAATTTTTCAAGGACATGATTCCCGTATATTTTTACTTTATGCTGCATCTCGTGGGGCTCGAGGAAATGAGATGTGAATTGTATTTACCGTCTGGATGCCCACCGCCCCCCTCCCGGGCGAGCCGCGCGCCCACCAAACCAGCCCCAGGGCTGCTTCAAGAAAAGCTGCCTATGCGCGCTCCGCTGCATAAAAATACTTCTTCCAGTGATGATGCTGCTGATGGGGCCCCGGTCTCAGCTGGCAGAGTCGTGGTCTTGTAACCGCATTAAAACGCCTTTTAGTTGCTTTCCTCTTCGAGCGTTGCATGCTCTGGTGGAGGAGCCCCGCATAAAACTGGGTAATGCACTGCCAGGAACAATGCGACGAGCAAAAAAAAAAAAATACCCACTTGCGTCTTGGTCTTATGGATAACCACCACAAGGGGCAAGGGACAAGGGACAGGCCAGCGGAGCCCCTCACCCGTGACTCAAAGTCGCAGGGCCCCAAGGTTTCCACTTTTCGGAGGCATAGTTTCTACTCCGCGCAAAATATAAGGCAGGAGGTTGCCCAGGATACTTTAAATTAAGAAACTGACGATTTCGTCGCTCTCCCCGGGGAAACAAGTGCATTCGTAATTTGTTGGTACTTCCAAATGAGTCACTCTTGGCGTGATGCAAGTTCGGCGCTTCGATGAAATCATGCAAATGGTACTTGTCTGCTTGGGTGAAGTGAAATGCACCCAAATTCTCTCGAGATTTAAGCCGGAGACTTCCAAACATTCACGCCTAATGCCAATGGCTTCAATGATTTATGTACTAAAGGAAACAGCAAGGTTAAATCTATAAATAAGACAATGAATGAAGAGACAAAGACGGAAGACCACACACTGCGCTTTGCCAGCATTTATTAGGGACCATCTTGGTAATCTGGCAAGGTAATGAAACTAAGTACTTGCATTAATTTTGCAAACTTTGAAAGGACACTGCCTTGTAGTTACAGTGGAATAAGAAAACCTAATGTATATACACACATAGTATAAAATTGTACAAAATAATCTCCAAATTTCGAATACGAAGTGATCATACAATTTTCTTATAACCAATAGTAATGGTTAGATTCTTTTCAGATTTTTCTTAAATTTTACTTGGTTAGGTCTACCTACGGCTATTTTCAAAAAGGACAATTTGGTGCGTTTTCATTTTATTGCGCACCTTGTTTAGGTTCATTCAAATCCTTTATTCTTTATTAACGACGGCGCGACAGTCCGACTATAACACTGATGTTGTATAGAATAGTTCAGAGAGAGCGATTTTTTATTGTTTCCTTATCTATAGGTATTATAATTGTTTTTTAAAGATAATACAATTCTGAATTAAACTCGAAATATTTGAGGTTCTTATCAGAAATGTGTTTCAGGGTTTCATAATATCGGATTCCTAAAAACTAAGATGTTTCCTTTTTAATCTTTAGGCACGATGGTTATACATACGTACAGTGGTGGAAATTCCCATAAAACCATTAGTAAATTAAGCGTATTTATTTGCGATGTTCGGATTTTCGGCTAACGGAAAAACGGAGCTGGCCTGGGTTCCAACGAAAATGAAGTCTGAAAAATATATTGAGCTCTTAGAAGCAGTAATGGTGGAAGAAGCTGTGGATTTGTGTGGTCAGGACTTCATTCAAGATACGCCGCCATTCACGTTTCAAAAAAAGTGAAAGAATGGTGGATTCAAACAAATATTACCACCATCGATTGGCCGGCGAGAAGTCCTGACCTAAATCCCATAGAAAACTTATGGAGAATCCTCGCAGGACATGTTTATGCCAATGGTCGGCAATATGACACCGTTATGCAGCTGAAATCCGCCATCAAGGAAGCATTTTCATAACAGAATGTGTTAAACTAATTGACTCCATGCCGAAACGCATTTTTGCCGTTATTTCGCAATAGGGGTCCCCTACAAAATATTAGAGAGCATTTTTGTTTACTTACGTACTATTTTTCTTGCATTTTTCTAATAAAACCAATATGGTTTTATACGAGTTTCCACTGAATTCCTACAAAATTTCCATAAATTGCTGTTTTTGTCTTTAAATTATTAATAGGAATAAAGTTTTGTTACTCAATATTAATAATAAACCCTAAAATTATATTGAAATAATAAGCTTTGTTAATTTGGTTACGCTTTACACAGACAACTTAAGAAAATAGTAGTGGTTTTATAGGAATTTCCACCACTGTATGTGTGTATGTCGTTTAGGGCTGCAAGATCCTAATCAACAGGTTTTATGGTATATGAATATCTTATTACGGCAGCACCAACCACAATTTTTTGGAATAACATAATTATAAAATAAAATGTTTACAATCAGCGCAGGTTCCAGTATTCTAAAGCAAAATATATGCATATACATGTGTATAACAAACAAGTTGGTTTTCTCCAACAATTTCAAGCATCAAGTAAAAGCTTAAGATGTTTATATTCAGCATAAAATCAGATTTCAAAATTAAAATTGCTTCATAATTTTTAGGATATCTAAAGTTTTAAAATTCAGTTTCTTTATTTAAAGTTTTTTAATACAACTAAGTAGTAGTAGAACTAGAATTAAAAAGAGTGGTTCAGAAATATACATATAATTTGTATTAAAGATTTAATTTTTTCTGTAATTCTAAGTTATACCCCTTTCAGACAAAATTACCTGCGGTTGCTTTAATTGCAGCAAGGTCCTGATACAATTTGGTAAGTTCGAGTAAATTTTTCGCTGAAGGGCTCTCAGCTTCCAGTCGAACCGAATTGCAAAAATTTTTTTCGTCGGGGTCGGGGGCAGTGCAGAAATCCGAACGAAGAATTAAGCAGAGTTCGGGTAATAGCAAAAATTGCCCGTTCGGAACAAAAAAAGAAAACGACCGGGCGGGCAGGTTTCTTTGTGCACCTTCCTCCCATTGATCCTATCTTAATTTTTGAGCACAAAATGTGCAAAAGCCATAAAATTTTTCTCGTTGCTCACAGTGCGGGGCCCGGTGCTTTAAAGCACCCTTCCGCGATGTAATAAACTCCGATGACCATTTTAAGTCTTAAAGAAGTCCTTCCACCGAAATGCAGCTCAACAAAAAGCGGCGCTGCGGGTTAGTCGATGGAGGCGAGGGGCAGGGCCCCAGGGCCAAGGAAGGGCCGTAAAAATTGCAGTCATTGCCACTTCTGTGCTTGTTAATTTACGAAAAGAACAAAGTAAAAGAAATGAGAAATTAATTTCCCCCTGGAAAGGGCCATTAAGGACAGAATTTTGAAATTATCTTTTTGTCCGGGTCGAGACGGGGATGGGGGGTCAGAATTTCAATGGGAACAGTCGTTCGCCGGGCGGGGGGGTGGGGGAGAAGGAAATGTCCGCCAACCGCGCTGATTACCGCCTGGTGCACATCAAAAGTGACGGCGGCGGTGAGTCCCGCGGTCGTTTTTTTATTTTTTTTATTTCTGCGGTCTTGGGGCGGGCACTGGGGCCATGCACAGGGCGAAATTTCAGCAATTGTTTCACTTCAATTAGGAGATGCATGGGGCGCAGTTCATTTTTTAAACACTTAACGGCCCGGTGGGCCTTCAGCTGGATTTGCATCTCCGACAGGGGCCCTGTAATTACCAGAGCGAAATGCTCGGGGTCTCACCTGGGGCCCGACAGGCGAATCGCAAGACGCGTCTGCCGCCGCCGCCGCAGTCGGCGGATGAGGTAACTTAACCCGTTTTTCGGATATTTGCTAAAAATGCGAATGAAAAGCGACGGTGGTGGCGGCTCAATTCTTTGCACGCATGGGGACACAAAGGTCCCATGGGAGAAATGCAAATTTAGCACCCAAAGGTGCACGCAAGTCGCTCAATCTTGAGAGTCTCCGTCCGCGAGCCATAAATACGTGACTTCCTCTGGCGAGCGAAATTCGACTGCGCACATAAATTTTTTGGCCTTATACTATGAGGTCTAATTTACGAAATGGTTCCAGTTCACGCTTTTTGCACAAATATAAACTGGACGTCGGGCAATTACGTCATTTCGGCATGGAACCCCTTTTCTTAATTTTAATTACGTGCAGCTGATGCGGCCTAAGCGCTGCCAATGCAGTCGCAGTCGTCCGCTTTTAAGGGATCTGGATCGAATTTCCAACTCGTAAAAGTTAATTAGAGTTATGCCCACGTCCAGAACGGGGCCAGGCTCCATCCATAACTTTCAGTCTGGTGGCTCCGCGATTCGAATTGTTACTCTTTGCGCACTGATGCAGTCGATGACGTAAGACACGACTCGAATTTTACCCATTTTCTGCACGCGCTAACTTCACAAAAAATATTTCGACACATGGGATAGCAAATTCAAAAGTTATATTTTAATGCGATATTCATTTTGTGGGCAAGATCAAAAATTCGCCGTTTCTTACAAATCGTTTATTTAATTTCTTGTTTGCAGTTCTGCACAGCACGGTTAGGTTAAAAAATGAAACTTTATTTTGAATTTAATTTATTCATTTTTCATTTCTCTCATCACTGCACTTACATATTTTATGTCAAAATACATAAATTTGGGATTTCTTTAAAGTATCATTTTATTTTTCAAAATGCTAATTGTATTTTACAGTGCTTTTTACTATAGAGCTTCTGTGTATTGTTTTACGTTTTAGATTTTCGCTTTATAACATTAATTCTTCATATCGATACATGTTTGAGTATTTGTTCAACATAAAAAAATGTAAAAAAAGTATTGAAGGAAATAGCCAGGCAAGGATAATTCTCTAAAATAAAGTCGCCAACTTTAAAATCAGTAGGTATAATAAAAGTTGTTTGATGAAAAATTATAGAGGAGGTACATTACATTTTAAAGAGGATTTAAACGGCTTTCAAAAACTCTCTCTCGAACAAAAGTAAATTTTAACTTTGGTCGATATTACAATCTTCCTAGAAATTTGGGCACTTAATTAAAGATTAGACCGATATACACTTCTCGTAGTCCCTTGCAATGACCCAATAAAGTAAAGGAACTATAAACGGCGATTGGGCGATTATCTCATTTAGGATAGTTTATAAACTGTTTGCCTTGAGGATGACAAGGAATTTAATTATTTGATTTATTCGACATCCCAGATCGCAGTAAGGTTAATGCGGCACAAGAGCCGACTCGTGTAGCTTGGTAATAAACAGAAATCAAGTTGCTTAATGTCTCGAGGGAATGAACATAAGACGCACTCAAGCCGTGCTTTTTTTTCCTTTCGTTTGCTGATGTGGTTTTCTTTAGCATACGAAACTTAATAGTCCCAAAAATGACCTTCAGTCAAACTATGAGAATTATTGTGATTAACATGGGGCAGCTGGCTATATTTAAAAAGACCCCAAAAAGTCTTTCGCGAAAAGTTGGGGCCCAATAAAATTATGGAAATTGCCCTGGATGCTCTGTTTGATTCAATAGCGTCGGTCCGATTGTGAGTTTTTGTTCACAAATCGAAAGATTTATATTTGCTTCCCATGTGACCATTTTGTATTTTGAATTTCGAATTCTAGGGAAAATCACATTTGCGCTTATTGGCTACTGCGTTATAACTAAAATTACGTCATTTGGTGTTTTAACCATATTTTGAAAAACAAAAAACGCGCGTGCAATTAATTAGGTTTTATTTTAAGCTAACACAGGAAACTGAGTCTAATTATTTTGTGCTTCCCGATTGAGAAGCAACATCGCATTAAATTGAAAAAAATATAAACACAAATCATAATAAAATTATTCATAGCCTGGGTTAATGTTGATCAATATTGTAAGATTATATAACACACAATAAACAAGAACTGCTTGAAGAAGTTTTGCATAATTTATGAAACTAAAACTGATGTAAATATAACTATTTTTCTTGAATGATATGTACATAGCATACGATATATGTAGGTATGTATCTTATTGTCGTCAAGTTAAAAGTAATTTTTATAAATGTAAGACCCCAAAAATAAAATATGGGGTCTTTTAAAAAAAAGCATAATAAACTGAAATATAATAAACAGAAACGTAACTGAAACGTAATCACATACGTTGGTCCGCCAGGATTAGGCGTTGGGCACAATCACGTCAGCAGCTCTCACCCTTTAAAAAGAAAAAAACAATATGTGAGTCCCGGGTAAAACAAAACATGCAAAATCATATTTCAACTGAAATAAACATAATAATGATCTGAATCAATGAACCGTATTCTTAAATAGTTTATCCAAATACGTTAATACAAATCACATGGATATGGGAGCAAACAGATACGAGTAGTACGCGGAAGAAAACACGTCACACGTACTGATTAATCAAAACGGGGTGTAAGGGCGAACTCACGAATACCCCTAGAAAATTAGGTGCTAAACACCTTAAAAATCCAAGTGCAAGGGCTAACTCACGAGCACTTAGAATTCGCCATTACTGGGGCAGGCAACGGCACAGTACAAGGGCGAACTCACGAGTACCGGCCTAGGCGCAAGGGCTCACTCATGAGCGCCTATCAATCATAATAAAAAGCCCAGCCTTCAGTATGAGTCCAGGCCATTGTTTGGCCTGACTCCGGCAAAAAGGCTCCCGATCTATGTATTTCACTGATGTGACAATTTCATTAACACAACTCCAAACTTCCCGGTTCATTGATTAACAATATGTAGAGTGCACTCCCAATTGATTCAAAAGGAAATAAATAAAATACATTTAGAAACAAACAAAGACAAAATAATAAAAATACAAAAACACATCTCCTGAACTACCCGAAAACTCAGTGAAATTCACTCACCGAATTAAACTTCCTCTTCAAGGTCGGAATCACAAACAACTCTTTTTGATAAACTTCTTTCCCAACTCGTACTTCACTTTTCCAAATCTATCACTAGACTGAAAAACAATTCTCTGCCTAGCCAGATTATTGGTTAAAAGTGTGTTCTTTAAAAGAAATGCCCCAAACAATACTGCATTAATAACAAGGTCCGACCGTCATAACGGGCCTTATCCTTGCTTACACAAGTGTATGGATACGCATAGGCTCCAGCGCATCTGGGCAAAATTCTTCCCGAACATGCACCGCTGGCGACGAGTTTCCTTAAAAACGGAATTTTCGCTGCGCAAGTCATAAAAAAGGGTCGAGGTGCGAATGCGCACCCTCATTAGGGAAGGCGACCCGAGCAAAATTAAAACAAAAATACTCGTGCGCATATGCAGAATTAAAGGAGAGAGTTTTTTAGTGAAGATTCACAACAACCAAAAAGTTTTGTTTAAAAATAAAAATGTTTTTATTTCAAAAATTCCTTTCGCCTTTACATAAAGAAATATCAATATATTAATCGTCACCATTATCACAATTGAGCTTACAATTTGAATTTGAATTTGAAAAAAAAATCTCTGCCTTTTTTAGTTTTTGAACAATTAAATAGTTTATATCCGAGCACTCCCAGAACATCCGCGTTTTGTCAATGAGTCTTTGTCTTACAAAATACGAACATTTAAGAACCCACTGGAATGTGGCTGAAACTCATTTAAAATGTTTTCTTTTGCATTTTCCTAATGTTTTATTTCTTTCTTTCTTAAAATAATTTCTTTCTCAAATGTGAACAAGTTTTCTAATTGGTTTTTCTGTTGAATCGAGTAGTTGCAGACAAGACTAGAACTGGAAGTTTTCGATTCTATTTTTTTCTAATTTAAATTTTAAAGTGTTAAAATGCTACGATATTTTAAATCCTCAAATTTTATTAAAATGAATATTAGTATATTTATGTTCCGATTTGTTCGAAAATATTCATTCTTTTCAACTTTATGAAATTCATAACTCGAATTACTGAACAGTGCTTACCCACTCCTAGAAAAAAATTGTTTAATTAATTTAGAAGATCTGATTTTACATTATATTGCTCAGTTAATCCTATAGTTTTGAAAAATCTTAATATTGTAAGAATTATACAGTTGCATTGGTTTAGAGCGTATACCTCATAAGGATCGGCGATTTTTTTATTATTCTTTGCTGATGTCTGATTGTTGTATACTAAAGTTGTTCTAATGAATTGCAGTTAATTTTATATTAAGAAGGACAGTAAGAAGTTATGCTATATGCTGTTAATAATCACCTTAATTGAAAACCAGCGGGAGTCCCCTGGAAACCTCAATCAATTGCAGCCGGCTATCTCTGGTGCGTCTTTGTAAACAGTTGAGAAAGCTTCAAGAGGTTCGCGTTTTCCACTTCGACAAACAACGCGGCCTCACATCTGCTCCCAATCAGCAAGACGCGGGCTCGGGGAGGCCTCCTTTAATCGGAGGCGCATTCTTAGAGGGTCCGATCAAGAAAAACTTCTGCCGAACAGATTTTGGACGCGCTGCCTTTTAAGTTGTCGAATTTCGATACACAAACGACTTTGTTGTGGAGGGTGACCCCCTTCCAGATTTGGACGGACTTTCGGCTGCCAGTTAATTTATTGGACACGGCACATATCCAGAAAATTTTTTCCCTATTTGCCCGCTGAGCGGGAACACATGTTTTTGGGCAAGCCGCGCGGCATGGGATTTAGATTTTAGCGAGTTCAAACTCCATCCCGGCCACTGTCCCGATAAATTTGATTTGAATATTTTCTTTTCCGCCGCTAACGCAGCGGGTTTTTCCGCGGCATTTAGCGAGTGTCAATTAACGTTAAAAGAAAAGTGACTCTGGGAAAATGCCCCCTCGTCCCGCGCTGGAGATAAATCAGTGTGAATTATGGGACGGGGCTATTTGCCGCACTTGGCTAGAAACATGTGCCGGGGAGCATTTCGATTTCAACACGTAATCTCCTGAATAATGTCATGCAATCTTTTAATAGGAGCATGACGCTCTCTAAACTTCTTCGCAGCACTCAAAGATTACGTTTTAGCCCCCGCTTTAGGAAAAACGTAGCTAAGCCCGGTAGCAGGGAGTGTCTTAAGTCGCGGGTATCTAAGAAATTATGCTGCCTATTAATTTAATTTTTGCTTAACCCTTTTTTTTTTGCGCGCGTACCTCACTAAACTGAGGCCCCTCACCAAATGGCGTTTTTCTGTCCGGACCTTGTTTTTGCGCTTTAATTGTATTCACCGAGTTGTTTTCCTAATTTTATTTTGATCAGGTACCTCCGGGGGTAACTACACTACAAATACAAATGGCTACAGAAAAAAATCATTTGACATTTTTCACCATGGGGTTTTAATTGAAAACTCTTCCCCTTATTAGGTCCAATGATTCCTCTCGGGAAGCAGCCGAGTGTTTTAGTTTGCAGGAAATTAGAAACCAATTTGGGGCACGAGTCAACTTTTTTAATTACTTTTTCAAGAAAAAAAAAAGCTAATTGAAATTCAATTTTTATTCAGGCAAATGGGGCAGGAGTCCTTTAATGTGAATGGGGAGTAAAAGTGCTCCACTCTTTGAACTGTTTGCACCGCTTAAACGTTTCCGTAAAATAAAATAAAACTTACCCATTACAATTCTAATTTGAATCAAATGCACATTCAAGCCAAATTGCGGGTTTTTGGATGTAAAACCTTGTTTATACATGTAACAGTCTGAGTTTCATTAGTAATTCAAGTTTGAACGACTATATACAGAATTCAATTTTCTTTATTATAGACTAATCAAGATAGGTGTTTCAAACCATAACTGCAACTCTTAAAAAGGTGATAGATTAAACCTTAGCATCGCAAGCGAAGTTCAACCTAGAATTCTATCCCTATCCCTTCGCAAAATCTCTTCTATTCTGCATCCGCAGAATGCGAATGGGGTCAAAATTCATCAATCTGTGCATGACATTCAATTAAAAAGATTTGTTCTTATATATACTGACATGAGATAACCCCAAAAGTCGTTGTGCAATTTCTAGTCCTTCCTATTTTATTTTTAAGTAAGATATATGTAAGTAAAGTACATGTATGTAGGTATCTAAGTCCCTTCGATTGCAAACAACCTCCTCTTCAGTCCTAGTGGTCCTAGCGTCCAGATCGCTGGAGAACCTTCATCCTAAAATACAAGAACAAGCTACATACAGTGTTGTGCAAAATCTAAGCAACTTTTGCAATATATAATAGTTATTCAAATTCATGTACTTTTATTTTCACAGCATTTAAGAAAAATCAAAATATATTTATTCATACTAGATATCGTGAACAATATGAATATAAACTTAAATATTAAATAAAACTCCGTTAACAATATACAAAATGACAAAAGAAAAATATTCCCTATTTGCTGTGCAAAACCTAAGCAACTTTTCTAAGTTAATGTAGGTACTTTTTATTTGTTTTCTGAAAATTAACGGTATTTTTTCTTCTGCATGATGTTCATTTGAAACAAGCAAATATTTTTCAGTTATTTTGTGGCAGTTGAAAAGTGTTGTTAGTGCGTAATTTTGGCAATCATTATGCAGCGTTGTAAATACGATAAAAATTTCAAATTAAGGATAATAGGAGATTACAATAACGGTGAATCGCAAATATCTATTGCAAAAAAGTACAAAATTAATAAATCAATCATTTCGCGATTAATAAAAATGTATAAACTTAATGGAACTGTTAATAACTTGAATGTTGGTGGACGACCTCGTAAAACATCGGTTCGAACGGACAGACAAATATGCAGTTTGATTAAAAAAAATCTGTTCATTTCCTCGGGAGAGATTGTAGAGACATTAAATTTAAGGATAGATCCCAGCACAGTACGAAGACGTGCTATAGAAAATGATTTAAAAAGCTATTCTGCACTGAAAAAACCTATGCTCACAAAGAAGCATTTAGAAAAGAGGTGTAATAAGAACTAAGCAAAAATAATTTCAGTAGGAATTATCATATTAATTCTTCCTGAAATTACATAGCTGAAGCTTCAAAGATATCATTGCAGTCGCGCCAGACGCTTAGGCCAGCAAATTATTGCCACAAGCAAGGAAACGCGATATAGTAAGATACAGTAAACCTAAGCATGTTAACTTTGTACTTCTCTGAAAACCTAAGCAAATTTTCTCTGTACCTAGCTTTAAGAACAGCAGTTGCATTGTGACTTCAGACGGTGGTACCACGTTTGGAACAAATTAAATAAAGTCCCTTAATTAATAACCTGGACTTTTACTTAAAACAAAGAAATGTCTAAAACCAAATAATAACTTATTTCATGGCGACCGTGACAATTTCGGTTTGATACAATAGAAAAATTTAGCAGTTCTAAGGTGTTAATTGTAATTGATTTTGTCCAAATCTGTCGCCCAGAGTGTAAGTTGATAATAATTCTGTGATTATACATATGTATTGACTAAAGTTGTGCTTCAATTTAATCGGTATAAAGTGTAAAAAAAAAAAAAAAAAAAATCGAAAGTGTGCAAGGACACAAAAGTGTGCAACACAAAAGTGCGCAACACAAACTTTTGCAAGGCAGATACTTGAGTCAAGTACTAAAGTTTTGAAAAACTATTAAAGTTATGGGAACGACCCAATCAAAGAAAAACGATGGAGTAGTCGTTAATGATATAGTGGTACAACCCGCGACAATCGAAAACAGCGATGTAATCGTAATGCTTTATATAATTTGCTGCGTGCACGTTCTAAATTTTCTGATCCACGTTTATAAGATTTGGCACAAGAATATGAAAAGGAGATATCTACAAAGGGCAATATCTCAACCACAAATTTAAAGACAACAAGCTGTCCATACCAACAACAAATCTGCTGAAGGTCAACAATTCAACAGTCATCATTAAAATCACCGTATAAATTTCAACCACAAATTTGGAGACAACAAGCTGTCCACCCCAACGACAGATCTGCAGGTCAACAATTCAACAGGCATCTCATCATTAAAATCACCGTATACATTTCAACGATTTGTAAGTCCATCAAAATAAGAGTAAAATTATTTTTAATGTATTACATAAAACCTTGCCTGTTACTTGTCTGGAGAAAAATACATGTATATATATAACTTCTACTCAAAAAAAAAAAAAAAAAAAAATTTAAAAAGTTAAATTAATCGAATGTTTGTCGTGCATCAAAGCTGATCCAACTAAGTACATACAGTACAAACTTATTTGCTAAACGACCCAGTGGTATTTAATGGGAGATACACAACGTTGGGCAAAAATAGTGCAACATATCGAATTACATAAAAATGAATTTGATAAATCTTTTAAGTGTCTCAATAAAAGCTCAAAACCTCAAGATATAACTAGAGACAAACACTTGAAAATTTTAATCAAGGAATACAATTCAATCAGAGGATTATTACATGGCTATTACGAAAAACTTAGTCCGCAACATAAGTATGAAGCAGTAGCAATATTTAATAGATTTAGGGACCGACTTATTAGATTGTTTGCTAGATACAAGCTCCACATAATTATCCCGCATAACCTTCGTCAGGCTGTCGACGAATCCCTTATAGAGGAGTGTAGCGATTCCGAAGAAAGTGAAACAGAAACAGAAATAGATTTAAATAATAGCAAAGAAGTTTTAATAAATGCCGAGAAAATGAGCATGTCAGCGGCAGATTTCTTAAACCTTGCAACCAAAATTCTACCAGATTTTGATGGACGTTCAGAAAATTTACAAAGATTTTTAGATGCAGTTACCTTGGTAAAAAGTTTAACTACAGAACATGAAACAGTACTTATTGAATTAATTAAAACAAAATTAGTAGGATCAACAAGAAATTTGATTGAAAATGAAAACACAGTAGAACAAATTATAAACTCCTTAAAATCAAAAGTGAAAGGCGAATCGACAGAAGTATTAACAGCAAAAATTATGAATATTAAGCAGAATAGTAAACCGGCAAACCAGTTTACAAAAGAAATAGAAGAATTAACAAAAGCTCTTGAAAACGCCTACATAAGGGAAGGTGTCACAGGTAAACTAGCAGAAAAATATGCGACACAGTCAGCGGTTAAGGCATTCTCGTTAAATGCATCCAATGAAAAAGTTAAATTAATTATGCAAGCAGGCCAATTTAACAATATGAATGAAGCAGTCACGAAATTCGTGAATTCTTCAACGAACAGTGATAATAACCGTAACATTCTTTACTACAATTCCCACAAGCGATTTAGCAGAAATATGCAGAGAAATCGATACTTTAGAAACCCTAGAAACTACAACAATCAAAATCGCAGCTACAACTGTCAAAATCGCGGTAGACAAAATCAAAGCACCCGAGGCAATTATAATGCCAGTTCAAATACTAGAAGGTTCAATCGTCAAAACCAAAGATCCCCAAATAACATTCGTGTAGTAACAGAGACCCCGGAAAACTTAAACAACCCCCAGTAACCGAATGGGGGTCTGGAGGATATTGTCGTAAAAAGATATGTAACCCGAACGTGAATCGTATATACTCATCGTTCTCAACATTTTGCATGAATTTGAACTTAAACAGCTATGTTTCAATCAAAAACAACTTCACTAACTCCTATAATACTTTTCTATTGGATACTGGCGCTGACATCTCAGTATTCAAAATTAGCAATCTAAACAATTGCATTCCTATCAATTCTTCCAACTGCTCTTATATAAACGGTGTTGGAGCTGGTTCAATAAAAACGCATGGTAGCGCAAGGTGTACATTATATTTTGGCAATTATTCCCTTGATCACGGGTTCCAAATCGTTGATGACAACTTTCCCATACCCACTCCTGGCATTTTAGGCTTGGACTTCATACGTAAATGCAAATGCATACTAGACTATAACAATAATTTGCTCAAAGTTCCAAATGGCTCTAACGATATTACAGTTCCAATCAACGAAGCTCCAGAGCAAAACAGCTTATCTGTACCAGCAAGATGTGAAACAATAAGAAGAATAATTCTACAATCGGACGAAGATTATGTTTACGTACCCAACCAACAGCTCACTGACGATGTATATGTCGCAAGGTCCATAGTTGCAAAATATAATCCCGTTATAAAGATCATAAATACCTCTCCCGACAATAAGCTGATTCGAAATGTTCAAATTAAAACCGAAAGCCTTTCAAATTATGATATTTACAGACACACTCAAAGCAGAAAATCTGATCCCGATGAAATCCTAAAAAGACTCTCTAAAAATTTTCCTCAATTTGCTTATGATAAGCTATCACACTTATGTTCAGAATACATAGATATATTTGCTTTGGAAAATGATATTCTAAAGCCAAATAATTTTTACAAACAAAAATTAAGATTAAAGGACAAAAATCCAGTTTATATAAAAAATTACAGAATTCCACATGCTCATAAAGCAGAAGTGGAAAGAGAAGTTAATAAATTGATTGAGAAAGACATAATAGAACCCTCAATTTCAGAGTACAATAGCCCAGTACTACTAGTACCCAAAAAGTCTTTACCGGGAAATCCCGAGAAACGTTGGCGATTAGTTATAGATTATCGCCAAGTAAATAAAAAATTAGTAGGTGACAAATTCCCACTACCAAGAATCGATGAGATTTTAGATCAGCTGGGACGAGCGAAATATTTCTCGTGTCTTGACCTAATATCAGGGTTTCACCAAATTGAGCTTGACGAGAGATCGCGCGATATAACTTCTTTTACCACAGACAAAGGTACCTTCCGTTTCAAAAGGTTACCATACGGTTTAAAAGTCGCCCCAAATTCTTTCCAGAGAATGATGTCTTTGGCATTCGCTGGACTCACACCTTCACAAGCCTTTCTGTATATGGACGACTTAGTTGTGATTGCTTGTTCTGAAAACCAAATGATTAAAAATTTAATAGATGTTTTCAAAGTGTGTCGCCGTTATAATCTTAAATTGCACCCCGATAAATGTTCATTTTTTGGTCATGAAGTGACATATCTCGGACACAGATGCACGGATAAAGGAATCCTTCCAGACAACACCAAATTTAATGTAGTCAAAAATTACCCGCGTCCTACAGACTCTGACTCTGCGAGGCGCTTTGTCGCCTTTTGCAATTATTACAGACGTTTCATACCCAATTTTTCCGAATTCGCCTATCATCTTAACTACCTAACTAGAAAAAGAACTAAATTTATTTGGACTGAGCCCTGTGAAAACGCCTTTCAATACCTAAAAAATAGTTTAATTAAAGCACCAATTTTACAATACCCAAACTTCGAGAAACAATTTTGTATAACTACAGACGCAAGTAACATATCTTGCGGTGCAATTTTAAGTCAAGACTACAACGGTATACAACTTCCCGTATCATATGCGTCCCGCACTTTTACAAAAGGTGAACAAAATAAATCAGTAATAGAACGCGAATTAACTGCAATACATTGGGCAGTCTCTTATTTTAGGCCCTATGTTTATGGTACAAAATTCCTCATTAAGACGGATCATCGCCCCCTTACTTATTTGTTCTCCATGAAAAATCCGTCCTCAAAACTTACCAGAATGCGTCTTGACCTCGAAGAGTATGACTTTGAAGTTGAATACATAAAAGGATCTACAAACGGTGGGGCCGACGCTTTGTCTAGAATTGATAGTAATGCAATAAAAAATTGCAGCGATAATACAATAAATGTACTAAAAGTTACAACTAGATCTGAGACAAAAAGACTCGAGAGAAGTAAACCGCAAAACGTCAATCCTTGTGAGAGTCAACACATAGAACCGGCTAGGGTATTTGAAGTCAATTCCGCAAGCGAAGTTAAAAGCTTTATTAAACTAAAGTTCTATTTTTCCGAGGACACACCAAGGTGTTCCTTTAAAAAGGGCAAAAAGACTTTAAAAAATATTAAGTTATCGCAGTATATCGATAACGGAATATTCAACTTAGGTTTGTTTATTCCTAGGCTAGAAAAGGAAGCCATAAATCATTCAAGAAAGTTGCAACTGTCCCTAAACGATGAACTATTTGAAAGAATTCGAATTCAACAATTAAAAGATATGGCGGAAAGATTGTTAACTGACGTGCAGATAGCGTTAACCCCTAAGCTGACCTATGTCACCTCTAAACAAGAGAGACAGGATATTATTAAGGAATATCATGATAACCCAGTGTTTGGCGGCCATCCTGGGAAAAAACGATTATTAGAAAAGATAAAATCTAAATTTTTTTGGAAGAAAATGTCAAGCGACATTACAAATTATGTAAAAAACTGTATAAAATGCAAACTAAACAAACCGATCGATAAATCGGTACAAAACCTAACAATTACACCAACACCACAAAGGGCATTCGACATAGTGTTGATAGACACAATAGGACCCTTGGTAAAATCTAATTATGGAAACGAATACGCAGTCACAATAGTTTGCGATTTAACTAAATATCTGGTAGCAATACCAATTCCGGATAAATCTGCGAAAACAGTGGCTAAAGCTATTTTCGACCACTTCATTTTAACTTACGGTCCCATGAAACGAATAGTTACAGACATGGGAACGGAATATATTAACAAAACAATTACAGATCTTCTCAAACTACTAAACATTCAGCATAACACCTCAACACCGTATCATCATCAAAGCCTGGGAACAATTGAAAGATCACACCGAACTTTTAATGAATACCTAAGGTCCTATATTGACATAAATAAAGCAGACTGGGACGAGTGGCTGAAGTATTTCGTCTATTGCTTCAACACTAGCCCGGCAAGTGTACACGGGTATTGCCCATTTCAACTGGTATTTGGCAAAGTACCTAATAGCTATGATTTTCTTTCCCATCAGGAAATAGATCCTATATATAATCTGGATTCTTACCACAATGAAATTAAATACAGATTACAAAATTCCAATCAACGCGCACAACAACTATTAGAAAAAGCAAAACAGGACAGAAAGTTGAGGTACGACAAATATTCGAAACCATTGCACTTAAAAGTAGGTGATTTAGTTCTTATGGAACGAACTCCAAGACACAAATTCGAACCCATGTACAAAGGACCGTACAGAGTAATAAGAGTAGAAGAACCAAACTGCAGAATAGCTATAGAAAATAATAAAGAAATACTTGTGCACAAGGATAGGTTAAGAAAATACGATTAAATGAAATATATAGGTATGTATATGAAAAAAACAATTATAATAAGTATGAGGTAGAAAAAAAAAAAAGAACTATATTATATAAGAAGCAATTAAAAAATAAATATAAAAATATAGATATATATATATATGTAAGTATATCAATTATAAGTCAAAAACTTTAATAATGGTGTGGATGTTTAAGAATGATTGATTTATTAAATTTTGTTGCATAGCCAATAGTTTAACCGGTATAAAACCTAATTTCAATAATTATAATAAATAGGAAAAATAAGCAAACATTACAATAAGCAACCATTTTATATAGATATCTATGAAACTTCAAAAAAAAGGGGGAGGTGTAATAAGAACTAAGCAAAAATAATTTCAGTAGGAATTATCATATTAATTCTTACTGAAATTACATAGCTGAAGCTTCAAAGATATCATTGCAGTCGCGCCAGACGCTTAGGCCAGCAAATTATTGCCACAAGCAAGGAAACGCGATATAGTAAGATACAGTAAACCTAAGCATGTTAACTTTGTACTTCTCTGAAAACCTAAGCAAATTTTCTCTGTACCTAGCTTTAAGAACAGCAGTTGCATTGTGACTTCAGACGGTGGTACCACGTTTGGAACAAATTAAATAAAGTCCCTTAATTAATAACCTGGACTTTTACTTAAAACAAAGAAATGTCTAAAACCAAATAATAACTTATTTCAGAGGTTTTTTTATACTAATTTTATTTTTATTTCTTTAAATTAAATTTTTTTTAATTATTAGTTCACAATATCTAGTATGAATAAATATATTTTGATTTTTCTTAAATGCTGTGAAAATAAAAGTACATGAATTTGAATAACTATTATATATTGCAAAAGTTGCTTAGGTTTTGCACAACATTGTACAAGGTGTCTCAAAAGTAAGTTCACATTTGCTTATCTTATTACGCGAAAGCAACTATTCTGAGGGGCGCGGGGGGTATGTCAGTCGGTAGTCTGGCTCTTGGGAATTTAGTCGCTATGGAGCGTTTCTCTGGTGCGGACCGTGCGTTGTGCGTACGTGAGTTTTACAAAAACGGTAATTCGGCGACTGTAGCGCGTAGAAAATTCTGCAGTATTCGACATAGTCACTTAAATGATGCGCCTAGCACTCGACTCATTGCAAAATGGGTTGAGAAGTTTGAAGAGACTGGGTCAACTCTGGAGAAACCAAAATCTGGGCGGCCAAGAACATCAAGAACAGCCGAAAACGTGGACAGTGTTACTCAGTCTATTCGAGATGATCCTGCCGAGCTGTCATAGGCAATTTTAGTGCCCGACTAAATGAATGCCGGGAGCGCAACGGTTTACATTTGGACGATGTTATTTTTAAAAAATAAATTCCCAAACAGTGTACTTCAATATAAAATAAACATTTTTTCAATAAAGCTAAGACTTTTCTTTTAAAAAAAGATTTAAATGTGAACTTTCTTTTGAGACACCCTGTATATAAAGCCTTAATTTAGAGCAGGTACTCGTATATCTAATTTTTTACCCCTGTATAGTACCTACAACAATTTTATACATGCATATACATAGACAGAGTTTTGTATTTCAACAATAATTCGTTATTAGATGCCATTGCAGATGCACTGATGATGCACTGGAATTCCACTTAACGTACTTGGAGCAATTTGCAAATATTTGCGTTAAAATGTTTAGTTTAAAATTACTTGAAACATTTGTAATTTCAAAACCTGAACTAAAATATAAAATTAGTGATATGTCTTCAAGTTATTGGTAATAAAAATATAAAATAGAAATAAAACCTTTGTGTTAAAAAAATGGGGCATTATTGTAATAATCTAAAAATTTCGTCGCTTCATCGAAAATAAAATTGTTGTATGTGAAATAAAATAAAAGCTTTTTAACAAAAAATTAAACCGACGACAGAGAAACTGAAAAGTAAAAAATTATTTACTAAAGAGGTTTATTTTATTTTTCACTTTTCAGTTCCTTTTTCATCCGTTTAATTTTTTGTTAGTTTTTATTTACCCTTAGGGGTGGAATTTTGTTTTCAAATTTTAATGGGAACAACATCGATGTATACTCTATCTATCCTATAGAAAAAGAACCATCAAAATCGGACTACATACTCTGTTACAATGTATGCGCGAAGATAGGTACATAAGAAAAAATATTTGTATACGCGTCGATTTGAAAACTCTACCTTTTTTCGTCGGTTACAAAAATATAGAAATTCGAAATTTAACCGACGAAAAAAGGAGGAGGTTCTCAAGTCGACACGTATATATATTTTTTTTTTTTTTTTTTGTATGTATGACCACGCATAACTTTTTACAGAGTAGTCCGATTTTGATAATTCTTTTTTTATTGGATAGGGTATACCTCGAAGTTGGTCCCATAGAAAAAATTCCTACCCTAAGGGTGGTAAAATAGGGGTGATTTATTGTTCACTCACAGATTTTAATGCTGAGTTGTGTATTACAATTACAATTAAAAAAAAAACCTCACGATGAATGAGCTTTAGACCTGTCAGTCTCTTGTGTGGAGACCTCTCAATCTCTGCAATTCTGCTAAAGCTCGTTCATCGTAAGGTACCGACGAAAAAAAGAGGAGGTTCTCAAATCGACACGTTTTTTTTTTTTTTTTTGAGCTACCGACGAAAAAAAGAGGGGGTTCTCAAGTCGATGCGTATATTTGTTTTTTTTTATGTATCTTCGCGCATAACTTTATACAGTGTAGTCCGATTTTGATGATTCTTCTTTTATTGGATAGGGTATTCCTCGAAGTTGGCCCCATTAAAATTTGAAAACAAAATTCTATCCCTAAAGGCTGGATTACACTGGGCGAGTTTACAAGCTAGAAGCCGGCTTTTTTACACGCAGCTCGTAAACTAGCCTAGTGTCATAAGCCCCGTTTACACTGGCGAGTTTACAAGCTACAAGCCGGCGAGTAAGAAGCCGGCGAGTGCATTTTGTTCTTGTTTAAAAGCAGCTTTAGAGCGAGTGTGTCGTGTACACTAGGCGAGTTTACGAGCTGCGTGTAAAAAAGCCCGGCTTTTAGCTTGTAAACTCGCCAGTGTAAACGGGGCTATAGCTACAAGCCGGCGAGTAAGAAGCCGGCGAGTGCATTTTGTTCTTGTTTCAAAGCAGCTTTAGAGCGAGTGCGTCGTGTACACTAGGCGAGTGCGTGTAAAAAAGCCGGCTTTTAGCTTGTAAACTCGCCAGTGTAAACGGGGCTTATAAGCCCCGTTTACACTGGCGAGTTTACAAGCTACAAGCCGGCGAGTAAGAAGCCGGCGAGTGCATTTTGTTCTTGTTTAAAAGCAGCTTTAGAGCGAATGCGTCGTGTACACTAGGCGAGTTTACGAGCTGCGTGTAAAAAAGCCGGCTTCTAGCTTGTAAACTCGCCCAGTGTAATCCAGCCTTAAGCCCCGTTTACACTGGCGAGTTTACAAGCTACAAGCCGGCGAGTAAGAAGCCGGCGAGTGCATTTTGTTCTTGTTTAAAAGCAGCTTTAGAGCGAGTGCGTCGTGTACACTAGGCGAGTGCGTGTAAAAAAGCCGGCTTTTAGCTTGTAAACTCGCCAGTGTAAACGGGGCTTTAAGGATAAAAAAAAGAAGCTGAAAAGTGAAAAATAAAAGCTTTTTAACAAAAAAATTAAACCGACGAAAAATAGAACTGAAAAGTGAAAAATAAAATAAACTTTTAGTCTTAATAACTGAACTCCTAAACTAATGTAAGTAACTAATTTTGAGTCGGCGCCAAACAAACAATCAACGAAGATCATTAAATTACTTCAAAGAAGTTTGGCGCCGACTCAAAATTAGTTACTTACATACATTAGTTTAGGAGTTCAGTTATTAAGACTAAAGGTTTATTTTATTTTTCACTTTTCAGTTCTTTTTTTCGTCGGTTTAATTTTTTTGTTAAAAAGCTTTTTATTTAAAATATTATTGAACCTATGATGAGGCTGCAAATGAAATAATTAGTTTTAGTTTGGTTCAAAGTGATGATTTTTTTTATTTTATAAATTTCAGAAATTAATCATTGTTTCCGGTCCCTGGAATTACCCTTTTTGGATGGGGTAATTAGTTTTGTCCAGTTAGAAAGGGTTCTCGCATCAATGTGCTCCTCCGCCCCCGCCCCACCCTCAAGCCCGTTGTTAGCCAAACGTTGCTCATTTAACGTGTTCAAACAGCGAAACTGCGGGAGCGCATCCCAAAGGCAAAAAAAAGGCGTCCATCGTCCTCCCCAGACCGCGAGTTTTTCCTATTTTTTATTTATTTAGACTCGAAAGTCCGTTTGTTTGCATAAACAGCGCCCTCTTGTAATTTAGGGCCCGTCGGGGCGCCTCCTCCCAAACCCCAAACCCAAAGTCCAGGAAAAGTTGAAGCGAGTGCAGAGGAGGAAGCGCCGCAGCCGGAAAAGCGAGGATCACCGGAACATTCGATGCGTGGGTGTGAGCAGGGGGGTCGGAGGGACGGCAAGTGCTAATTGCATTTACTCTCCCTCTCGTTGCACACTCACACCGCGCGCTCCGATGCACTATGCACCGTCTGCACACACCGACGGAACGGAACGCATTTGCTGCACACAATCGCGTATGCGTTTGGCAACTGCAATCTGCAAAATGCATAAGAGGTGCAGCGGTGGGCGGTGGTGGGCGCGACGCGGAGAACTTTCCCTTGCGTGACACTGCACCGCGCACCCACACAAAGCCGTTCCCACCGGCCGGCGGTGCGCCCGAGACGCGAGACCCTGAAATGTGCATCAACCCCGGCGCGGCGCACACAAAAATGCATTCCAGTCGAGTTGCGACGGGCTGTCCTTGGTGCATCCAGCGTGCTGCTGCACTCTGCGGAAAACGCGACTTCTCCCCGAAACGAAAGGGAAATTTTCTCAGTTTCCCCAGGCGAGGAACGAAAAATGAACTCCACAGGGGAGCAGCGAATTCATGTTCAATGTCGTTCATCCGCACTCTCGCGTCGTGCGGTGTTTCGCCGGCCGGTTGCTTGTTTTGCATGTGTATGCGGCAACTTTCCCCTCGCCGAGAGACAGCGTGGCGTTTACCCTTGTGCATGTGTGCGTGTGCCGGCCCGACCATGAAAGCAATAAACTGAATGTCGCCGCGGAAAGTGTTCGCGCCTGCGCATGGGGAGGTGTCCCTGAATTTGTGCAGCGGGAAAATTGTGTTAACAAAAAAGGGAAATTTTCGCTTCCACCGCGCTGGAATCACGCTTTTATTTTATGCTCGTCCGGGACGGGAGGAGACGGATGGCACGCGGCCGAGTCGCACGTACATAAGCCGAATTACGGCCGAAATTATGTGCCGCCTCGCCTTGTTATGTACTCGCTGCGCAGTAGGGAAAGTCACGGCGTTCGCTTCATCCCTTTCCCGCAGGCTGCCGGCAGAGGGCCGCTTTTCCTTTTTGACGACGGCAGCAGCACCCGCCCCGCTCGTGCCCGCTGCGTGACGACACGACCGGCGACAAGGCTCGTGAAGTTTAAGGTCGCATGCTGGTGCAAGGGCGCTGCACCGGCGAAGCGACTTTTGCAATTTCACTAGAGCCGGGGACCTCCATCCAGTCCAGCCCGTCATGCAACTTGGGAATCGATTTAACAACCGAACTTAGTCCAGCAGTTCAGCAGTTTTCCCTGGGGATAAAAGTAAGTGTGTTTTGTCACTAGCCAATTTTCGTAACAAACTTAAGGCCCTGCGTCGTCTTCCGGCGAAAAACCACGCCCATGTTTCGGCCGGTGCGTGCGTAGGCCTTGTCCTTGAAAATTGCTCCCGGACCAGAGAAAGGACTCTCAGGAAGCGAACCCGCCCTCGAGAAGCAGAAACAAAAATGGGTCACCACCCGCAGCCCTTCGAATCGCCGCCGCAGCAATTACAATTACTCCTCCGGAGGCCCACCGCTCATTTACTATACACAAAAATTAGTGGGAAAAAAAATGTCGGCACGGTGCGGTGTGCGACGGCGGCGGCGGGCGCAACGTAACGTGGTGGTGTAACCCAGAATTCCTCAGATTTTCCCTTTCATCCTGACACCATACAAGCCAGGAGCAGGGCTGCGAATTGTGGGCGGAGCCAAGGAGCATCGCTATCCCGGCTTCCACCCTTCTGTGCCGTTGATATTTTTTTTCGGGTGCGTGCGCTATTACGTCAGCAGGGCCAATAGGATGTTCCACTTTCGAGCAAACGGAGGGCGAATGTAGGCCATTTTGATTTCTTGAAAATCCAAGGGATCGGCGGCGGGGGCCAAGCAAATGTGCTCCCATTCGAAAATGTGGGTTTTCAAGGAGCTCCAGAGGCAGAGCTATACGGCGGTCGGCGCCTATATATCTCACATGCCCTCTGACGCTCCGCAGTCCTTCCCGGTAACAGCCCTTCACCCCCTATCACGGAAAGGGTTCCCGTAAATTGAAACTTGGATTTCCGCCGGAAATAATCCGTAAAGGTCTTCTGGGCTTTTCGGCAAAAAGGTTTGAAATTTCGTCGAAAAGTTAATCGCGTCGCACTCATCCCACTCGCTGCTAACTAGCTGCTGCAGGCTAAACAATTTGAAAAACAAATTTTATGACCAAGGGTCTGGGCCCCGTACGCTTCATATCAATTCAAATATCTACAACAAAAACTTCTCTCATTTTCCACTATCCCAGAGAGTATATATGTATAGTTTTATACCTACTTTTTAACATTTCCCATAAGCCTGATGAAAAATGCTGTGCGTCAATTTAAATGAAAATTTGTATGAGAAGATTCTATACAAAAATTATTACCTACGCTATTTTGTTTCTATCAACTGCCTATTAACATTAGAAGAATAACCTTTTTTTTCGACATCTAATAAAATTTTAAAATTTTACATCACATAACTGAATTTTAAAGTGCCTTTTTACCGCTTATTGTATAAAATTTCAATAAATTAAACCTTTGGATCAACATTTCAGTTGGACCATGGACGAAGAAACCCGCCGATGTGTTCCCGATGATAACACCGAATCTCTTCCCTCAGGTAATATCAATGAATTTATTTAATACATATTTATTTTTTATTTATTTAACTAAGTGTCTAGTTTAAGTGTCTCGCGACACATTGCGTTCTTTTATGAATATATTTATTTGTACTTAAAATGTTATATGTATTTAATCTCAATGTTTTATCTGAGCGTCTCATAAAATAAACAGCTCAATAGAATTGTTGTGCAAACTGTTTAATCTAAGAACAGATTTATATAGTTAAAATTTCTCCTACAATTACATCAAAAGTGATCATGATACAATTGATCAAATAGTTCACGGGTAGTTCGACGCAATACGAAAGGTTTAGTTCTCGTCTGAATTTTTTAAAAAAAAATTATTTGTTATTTATTGCTTTTAAATTCCCAATATTTGAATAATATGTCGTAAATATTCAAAGCAGAAGCGTATTTTCCTTGAATTAAAAACTCTTACATGAGTATCAGCAAAATATTAACACATTAAATGAACATAAAGTTATAATATTTTATTATCTCTCATTACTTTTTCGATATACACCTTAATTATAAATAGTTTATCGTAATTATTTATTAATATAAATAATTATAATTTATGATAATTATTAGTCTGATAGATTCTTTTTACATGTAAAAAGTAATAAAAAAAAGGTATAAAGACATTAATAATCATCTTGAGGAAGTAAAACCTTAATAAATACTTCTAAGATATTCTGTTTTAAAATATTAAACTTAAACTTTTCCTATGAATTTTAAATGTTAAATACTTATTGTTGTCCTCGCGTAAACAGGTATATAAAGGATCGTATTGTTCTCTTATATAGGTTTAGATATTTCATTTATTTGCTTTAATTTTAATAACTATAGATACATACATATGTATACTAGCCGGGACACTCGTGTCAAATCTGAATATAAAAATACGTATACTCGTTTCTCGTATTTAAACTTCACAGATTTTTAAGCTCAGTTAATTTGTTAATGAAAAAGTTTAAGGATGAGCAAAATTAATCCAGTTAGTATTTCATTTCAAATCGCCTAAATTTGAAAAACTTGTCAACTATCAATGAGTGCATGAAAACTTTCAAGCATCTATTTTTATTTATAGATCAAATTTGGTCACCATTTTGAAAACCGCTATTTTGAATTTGCAAATTTTCATATTAATAAATCCAGAGCCGGCTTTGAAAATACTTTGGAGCAATTTTCATGGAAATCGCTTAAAGTTGAAAATTTAAAGTCACTATATTTTGAATACACCGTTTTGAAACTCAATGTTGGATTGGAATATTAATTATTTTTGTATCAAAAACCAAATATATTTAAACAACCGCTCGGAAGTTGTTGAAGGTCAAACGAACACTGAACACATATAAAAACCTATTAAACAATGAAATAAATGTTGAAATCGGCTCAATAGTTTTTGAGATTTTCCCAGACAAACTCATAAACGCTTCCTCTTTATAATATTAGTATAGATTAAATATAAATTATAAGTTCTACTTTACATAACGATTAGAAAATCAATTGGTTCTAAAAGATTCTGCAAATATGTATGTACCTATATGTAACCAAAAAAACATTAGAGGAAATCCATTGGGAAGTTTTAAAAATAATTCTTAATACCTACTTTGCCGACGGTTTTTGTCTCGAGTTTCTGAAAATTTTAATAGGTACTAAAGGGCCGTGTGATTTTTGACATTTTCAACAAAGATTTTTTATCTCTTGATTTTCATAGATCCTAAAATAAACTTTAAATACTCAGAGATTCCAAATTTAAATAATTTAAAATCAACGAATTCGGATAATATCGAGCGGACGATTTTTTTGTTCCGATTTTGTTATGCATTGGTTTTTAATTATCACGTGTCTAGCTATCCACAGATTTCTACTCTGTACAAAACTATAAAAAATCAGAAATTTACGCGCAATTTACGTTACTACAATTTACAATTTAATGCACTGTGCTTGTAAAAGTTGTTAGAGTTGTTTTCCAATAAATGCTAAAAATGATGTCTTTTAATGGCATTTTTAAGTTAACCAACAGAAAGTTCCTCCATTGAAGCAAACTTGATAAACATGACACTCGACACTAATAGTAGGAAGCGCGAAGAAATTGATTCGCCGAGTTCTAAGCAACGCTGTCTCCTTTTCCGTGACCTCACTAAATTAAATGGTTTTGTTTTAATGGCAAGCGAATATGCAAATATTGCGCACGACGCTTGCTGCAATTAACTAATCAATTCCGTGGTAATTACCATCTACCAGATCGTTAAGATATTGCGAACATCGCGAGACGTGAATAAGAAACTCTTCATAATCGATCATTGAGGCCTGAATTAGGAAAGAATATTTAAATTTTATTTAAAAAAATATTATTTTCGAAAATAGCTGAACGGTTATCAATTATCAAGTTTTATTGTTATGCGTATCATTACAATAAGCAAATATTATATGGTTTTTGCCAGGGACCGATTATAACAGTTATTATTCAAATTTTATATAAAAAAATCATTTAGAAGGAGTGGTCCGATTTATAAAACACGTAGCAATATATGATCCGTTGGAAATGTATTTTCCATTAACATGCAAATTTTGAGATTTATAATTTTAACTGTAAAAAATTAAAAGTTAATCGTTATTTTTACTTTTTTTTTATAATCACAGCTTTATAACAATTATCGGCTAACTTTTAATAGCCAGATCAGAAATAAAAGTTATCAGATGATTTTTATTGTTTTAGATCGACATTAAAAGTTATCAGATGATTTTTATTTTTTCAATCAAGAATAAAAGTTATCAAGCGATTTTAATTTTTTTAGATCAGAAATAACAGTTATCAAGTGATTTTAATTTTTTTGATCACGAATAAAAGTTATGATGTGATTTTTATTTTTTAAGATCAAGAATAAAAGGTATCGAATGATTTATATTTATTCAGATTAGGAATAAAAGTTATGAGATGATTTTTATTTTTTTCGATCAGGAATAAAAGTTATTGGATGATTTTTATGTTTTAGGTCAGGAATATAAGTTATCATCCTATATAGTATTATCTATTTGAGTTATTTTCCCGTTATTAGAGAACATTTTCTTAGTAACGTTTAACTAGACCTATCAACGGCTCTGAATCTGAATAGAGGACTAGGTAAATAACAATGTTTGAAAATCATTTGAATTAATGTATATAGCATGATAACTTATATTCCTGACCTAAAACATAAAAATCATCCAATAACTTTTATTCCTGATCGAAAAAAATAAAAATCATCTCATAACTTTTATTCCTAATCTGAATAAATATAAATCATTCGATACCTTTTATTCTTGATCTTAAAAAATAAAAATCACATCATAACTTTTATTCGTGATCAAAAAAATTAAAATCACTTGATAACTGTTATTTCTGATCTAAAAAAATTAAAATCGCTTGATAACTTTTATTCTTGATTGAAAAAATAAAAATCATCTGATAACTTTTATTGTCGATCTAAAACAATAAAAATCATCTGATAACTTTTATTCCTGATCTGAATATTAAAAGTTATCCGATAATTGTTATTCCTGATCGAAAAAAATAAATGTCAATTGTTAACTTTTATTAGAATATCGTAACAAAAGAAATCGTCATTATAACAGTTAAATTGTAATTTTTTTTTATTTTACTTATAACCGTTTCGTCCCTGGTTTTTGCTATTTGCATTTATGTAATTAGCATATTTTTAATCTATGTTTTTCTTATTTAAGGCTGAAATACAGTTGCAGCTTTTTATGCCAGCTTGTAGCTTAATCGGTTAAAATATATTTTCCTGCAAAAGTAATCGCAAAACTCTGACTGACAAAATCATCTGGTATTTGATATTGAAGACACAAACTAGCTGAAAATTTGAACGCTGGGCAAATCTGAAATTAGCTTAAATCCACCTGAGCAGAAGAAGCTGTAATTTTGTGTTGCCGCATTCAGTTGGCTTAAAAGCTGCAATTGTTTTTCAGCCTTTAAAACTTTCCCTGGCTAATACTATATTTATGCATTTGGTTTCCTGTAAAATTTTACAGGTTGTTATGATATTTTAATGAATTTGAATTCCATTTCTTTTACACTTATCTTCGCGTAGATTCAAACAAAACATTTTTCGTAAATATACTATGAAAAACGAAAACTATTTAAAAGTGATCAACTTAAATTTTACTAAGAATGCAGCAGAAATAAAAAATGATATTGAATAGGATTTTATTTTGAACATTATTATTATCTCTAAAAAGCTTTATAAATATCTCCAACCGTACTACGACTTACAAAATTGTACTTTGTTATCACCTTGATTTCCAGCTAATTTTGAATCTTAACGATCACTAAATAAAATAACAAATTAGCAATAATAAAATAATAAATGACTATAAATATTTCCAACCAGGTTTTCAAATTTTTAACTATCAGGTATAACTTTCAGTCCTAGGGGCTCAAATGCGCAAAGTAAAATTGCGTTTTAAAATTTAATGCTGCAATCAACTTTAACTTGATTTTAAAGACAAAACTCGTTGTTAGAATTCGTTTTGAAACAACTTGTATGCGAAACAAGAAACATTTCGTTTTTATATGTGTAAACCCAAAAAAGTTAAACTGAAACAAAAATATTTTAAATTCAAAAACGAAACCATTTTAATTTCGAAACTGAATTATATTTTTCGAAGTATAGTATAGTAGTAATATACATAGTAGTTTTAAGGACCGCTGATTAAAATTTTTGCAAAATGTATATAAGATAGGTATATATTTCAATTTTATTTATTTGTTATTTCATGTTTTGGCCACTAGTACCTACTCGTATATGAAAACAAAAAGTATGTCCAAAATCTGTGAAATAGAAAAAAATTTACGAAAATCGAAACCGAAAAAGATGGTAGGGTAATACTACTGTGCAACATAGGGTTAAAACATGTAATCATTCCTTGTAAATAATTTTTAATATTTAATTTGAACAATAATTTATTATCAGTTCCTGTCTCTATCTCTTGATTATTCTATCGGAAACAAAACTATTTTTTGAGACAACTTAATTTGAATTTTAATTTTCTCATGCATATGTTGAAATTTAAGCAATCAAGTCAATATAGGCAAATTTCGAAACTGTCTACAAATTATGAAATGTTTGCTCTCTGAAATCAGGTTGCGGGTTCCCATAAGTTGGATTGAAGCATTACAACGCAAATTATCCCGAAATAATTTTGTGCATATTCTGGCCGTTTTGCTTCGGGTAACGGAAGACTTCGCGTATGCTACGCACAAATATGCAAAGTAGTTAAATGAAACAGAATCGCGGCAATTAATTAAACTTTCAAATTACTGCAATCCACTACAATTTTGGTATTTCGGTAGAATAAACGGCAGAGCCGATATTACCGACATTTTGAAAACCGGCCACTGGGGTTGAAGTGGGCAGGGACAGGGACGTCCCGTCTATCTGCAGCCCTAGCCTTTGGGATTCTGCTCCAGCGGAACTCCCGGGCGGGGCACGGTGATTGCGGGGCGTCGATCAGAACCGATTTCATTTTTTAGTGGCGGAAACTACCAAACAAACTACTGGCGTGCAGCGACTCGCAATAGATTCCCGGAATTCATTTTGAGCTGGAGGAGCGGCGGGTGATATTTGAAAAAGGGCCCCATTGCGGATGCGAAGGGTCTCCGGGATTGCCCAATTGAACGATGGAGCGGCTCTCGGCCGGGCGGCCGGCGGGCTCAGTCGGCGCGACGCGGGGGAGGAGTGCACCCACGCCGACATTAGCAATTGCTGCACTTCGGTGAAGCGTGATAAAGTCGGGTTCACGGTCACGTTTTTTTTTATGCTATTCCCTATTTTATCGCAGGCACATACGCAACCATGCTCCGGTGCTAAGCTGGCCATTGTGAGCCCAGCCGTTCCCAGTGTTTACCGGCCGAGCCCGTCTTCGAGCCCCCCGCCCCCCGACCGTCTGTCCATCGCACCAAATGCCCTTGATCCGTCCTATGCAGCAAATGTGCACTGTGCGGCCGGCGTGCAATTTCGTGATGGGAGTCCCTGCAGCCGGCCGGGAACATCGGGAAAGGGGCTCTCTAATCCGCCCGTCCCTCGTCCCCCGCCACCGCCTGTTCCCGGTGGAGCTGCTTTATTGCTTTTCCGAGTGGGGCCTGTGCAACGTTTCCGAATTAAAAAAACTGCTCCCAAGTTTGCACTTCTGTGTCATAGGCGCTAACGAGAGTGAAATTCGAAATGATCCCCCTTCCCCCGGGGGCCCGGTGCACTCAAGAAGACGCCTTGTGAAGGGGGCATCCCGATGGGATGACGGGATGAGGCAGAGGGCGCGCGGGTCGCCAGCTCCGAGAACAGAAAATGTGCCAGAATGAGGCGCAAAATGCAGCACACCGGCTCTCGCCTGATTGGCCTTGGAGCATGTTATTTTTTTATTTTTTGCATCTTATGCACACTTCCCCCTGCCGCTGCACTCCCCCTGCGATCAACGAATCTGCCAGAGATGACGACTTGCCCTGCGATTCATGCAACCGGGATACCCGCGCGCCCCCCCCTGCTTTTGATTTATGTCATCCCAAGCCCGGCTCTGGATGTGGCCCCTTATGAGCGTGTATGTGTGTGTGTGTGTAATTGCGCGCCTATATCTTTTCATTTCATTTCACTTTTTTGCAACTTCAGCCCCTCCCCCGCGCCCTCTTCCGCGGATCTTGTCCAGAGGGCACTAGAGGGATTTGCCGGATTCGCGCTGGTGCGCTCCGCTCCCCGCCTGCGCCCCTCGCAGCTGTTGGCAGGCCTGGAGGATGCCGGCCGGGCTCCTATTCTTCTTCTTTTTTGTTTGCATTTCCTCCATTTTTCCCGGCCGCCACCGAGGCCCCGTCATCTCTTTTTGTTTCCATCGTCGACCGCTTTTTTTTCCCTCGTACTTCTCGTTTCTTTTAGCTTTTCTTTTTTGTTTTTGTTTTAGCTCTGTTGGAAAGAATGCGGCATACAATGCAACCATAGAAACGGAGCCTCCCCCTCCCCCTCTCTGGTGCCTACTTATGCGGGTATTACGTAATTTCTGGTATCGATTTTCTGCCCACTTCAGTGAAGGGTTTCTCGGGACGCTCTGGATACCCGGGGACGCTCGAGCCTGGAATTTAATTACATAACGCTAAAATTTGCGAATCCCAAATAATTTCGCTGGGAATTCCTTGCGAAAACTTACGTCTACCTGTCGGTCAGGTCAGGAGGAAGCAGTTTCTCTACAAAAAAAATATATAGGTACATATATCCACCTCCTGGAGAAGGGAAGCAGCAATGGGAAATTCATGTAACAACGATCTGATCCAGTTAATTCCAAAAATAAAATGGCCGTGAACACAGAAGGACATTTGAATTGGAGAGAGAGAAAAAATTATAACGCAGTATAATTTTAGAAAATTCAAGATTGTATTTAATCTGAAAGCACAAAGGGTGCTGTGAGTGGAGGTCATCTTGGTTTGGAATTTTTTACAAACATGGCGTATGAAATGATATTTATTTGTGGCCTCTGCTTTAAACAGTTCTAGAGCAGCAGTTTTTGTGTTTTATAAAAAAAAACTCGTAAAAAAGTTGTTTGTAGAAAATCAAATTCCCCCTAATTAACTTTAGTCACTTTTTGTGGTAACTTCAATAATAAAAGAACTATGAGCTGAAGAATTGGTTGAAAATTTAACTGCGTAGGATGTGATAGAGCTACATATGTATGTACATAGCTACAATGGGACAATGTTTTTTAACAATACAGCCATTTATACCCTCGCAGAAAACATCGTAAAAATTATAAAAAAAAAATTCTTAAACAGGCCTAAACAGCATTAGCGAAATACTTCCACAAATGCGGAAAATAAGTTATTATTAAACATATGTATTTTTTTTAACTTAAACTTATATTACTAAATCTACTTTATCTAAGATCCTTACATAAAACTGTCATTACTTTTAAGTGCCGAGTTTCTTACTAATAGCACCCTTAGTTTTATTACCCAAATCAAAAGAGGCCACTTCTATTCCACGGAGAGCTATTTTTATTAGCTTTGAATAATTTTTTATTAAAAATTGGGAGATATAGAAAAGTTTACCTACACTTTTCCGGTAAAAAAAAATTGACAATTTTCGAAAAGGGCCCCGCATAAAATGTATGGAAAAGGCCTTTCGGTGAAATGAGCTGAAATTTTGGGAGTAAGTAGTTTTTGTGATGGTGATCAAAAGTCCCAACGGCCTGAAAGCTCCACAATGGCTACTTTTTCATTTTTAGCGGGTTGAAATTGCGAAAAATTGACAATGGGTCCACCTAGAAAATGCTTAATAAGTTCTTTCATAGACATCCTACAATACTTGTTGATAACGGATTAGAAAGCAGAGCCTTCAGGCCTTCCAACGATATCACCCACGGCCCAATCCGCTAACAAAAAAGCTGGAGAGACCGCGTCAAACTTCGAAAATGGCAATTTCAAAGCCCAAAATTTGACCTTGACCCTTCGTTCTGTCGGTTTTTTGTATGGGAAGATCGAAACATTTTTTGAGAAAAAACTTCCCTGTCATCTAGCCTTTCTCAGGAAAAAAAAACGCACTCGAATCCGACGGCGCGTTCCGAAGTTATTTAATGAAGAATGAGAGCCAATCATTTTCAACTCTTGGAACTTTTACTGAAGGTTTTTTCTATTGAAATACATTTTTTTTCGAAAAGAAAACACCCGAATTGTATAGATCGGGAAATATCGTGTACATCGTTTTGAAAAAGTTGCTTCAAAAAAAACGCAAAAGAAAAAAGAGTACATCTAATTGCCACATTATATAACTTCGCTAGTACTATGAATTTTTGAATGATTAAACATTTAAAATATTTTTAAAAGTATAAACAATTTATTTAGCGATTTTTTTAGTATTTCAGGGTAACCTAAAGTTAGAAGACAATTTTTAAAGTTTAAATTCTATCTAAATGTTGGGCATATGCATGTATACTATAGTAAAAATGAATAATCTTTAATTAATAGCTAAGAGGTGTAAGTGGTCCATAAATGCATTAATACTTATATACAATAATAATTCAGTTTCGGTAAAAATGTCACCACCAGCCCCCGGACTCCCCTCTACCCATATCAAATATTCAGCTGTTCACCACGAAATTTTAGAATTTAAATTTAAAACCCTCCTAAAGGATTCTAAAATCGACTAAATGTCCATTTTATTTAAAAAAAACAGGGCCAAGTCACTCCCATCCTAAGGATTAATCTCAGTTTTGTCAACTGAAAAGCGATGCGCATTAAACCTGCAGAACGAGTCCAGGCCACCGAGGGATCGAGGCCGAGCCTATTTCAGTTGCGTAATTCTCTGCGGCAATTGCGTCGCATTCGCATATGACACGAAGTGGCGATGCACACCCTTCAAAATCGAAATTATTACCCACCGCCACCGAGGGCAGCGAGATTACAGTTACACAACAAAAGGCGCGATTCTCGGTGACGACGTCGGCCGTTCTCCCCAAAAAACCCACCGAAGTCCACGGGGCGCCGCGTCAGAAATTCAGGAGGATTCGCGCTGGAGCCCGAGGAAGCTGGCAATTACGCGTCCACGCAAAAGAAAAAAAAATAAACGAAATTTCGCTGAGCAGAAGAGAGAAATTGCCGGTGGACTGCGATGCGTTGCGTTGTGTGCCGTCCCGGCGTCGTAGATGCCCGAGCGAGACGGGTATACCGGCGAAAAAGTTTGGCATTGGCAGTGAACATGAATTGGCCATTTTACGACGCAATTCCAGCCGTAGAATCCCCGAGCGGGGGCAGGGGACTCGTGAAGCTGCGGGTTCCACCATCCAGTTGTCGTGCATTAAAAGCATAATTTCCTCGGAAATGCGCAATTCTCAACATAATTTCAATCGTGCTCCCAACTCTTGAATTTAAGTCAACCGGCGTTTTGATAGTGCAAAAGAGAAGGCGCGGTGTTGGTGTGCGTGTGTTTACTATATAGATGAAAGTGAAATTGAAAATTTACTCACCATTTCACGGGTGTGTACGTGCGATGAACGCATATCCAAAAGATGACGACGGTGTGCGACGCTGCGAGTATAAAGTTTTCGTTGCAAATACGTTTCGCTGCGGGAGGGGAAGAGAAATATGCTCTTCATCCCCACTCCGACGGTGCACCTTTCGTTTTCATCCAATCAGTTCGGAATTTCAGGGACACACCAACACAAGCTCAGCCGGCTTCTCGCATCGCATCGCACTCACACTACCCGACTAGTGCCACTTTCCCCTTCGATTGTGCAGAAGATGTTCATCCACGGAATTTAAACGAAATAAAAAAATAAAAAATAAAAAATACGTTTTCTGATCACCGCCGCGTGCGTGAGGAGGATCAGAGCAGTTGAATACAAACGAATACGCACTTTTGCGTGTATTGTGTGTGACATTATTACGGCGTTTTTATTCGGTTCGCAGAATCCCGGCGTTGTTTCGCGATGCGTCGTTGTGCGTAATTTCGGTATAACAGTGCTTGCACATTTCGTGTACGAGCGTGGATTATGTAACAGTGTGTGTGTGTGTTATGCGTTGAGGTGGGTGGCGAAGCGAAGGAAGAACAGAACAAGCGCGTCATCGCATCAAAATCGTCGCACGGTGCCGTAACTCGACGGATCAGAAAATTCGCTGCAGAAGCGGGTGAAGAAAACAGAGGAAATTCTCTCACACAATCGAATTGAGATCGTGTAAAAACAGGAAAATTCTCGCGTGTGTGCCCCCTGTGCCGTACGCGACTGCAAAGCGGCACACGGTCGGTGCGGCGCGCCAGTCGCGCCGCGCGGCAGTCAGTCAGTCAGCCAGGGAAGGCAGCCTTAACCCCAGGCCGCGGTGGTGCCGTTTTGTTTATATGCCCGTAGTGAGCGTCGCCTAGTGAATTCAGTTTCATTTTCGCTTTCCGATAGATCAGTCAGCGAGACCGGTGGCTGTGGAGTGCGTTAAATTTCTTCTCTCATCCCCCTTTAAGTAGTTCTTAAATATAACAGGCAGAGGGACAGTTTTTTACAGTTTTTATAATAAACTTCTGTTCTGTAGAATTTTTAAAGTTCCGTTGCTTTTCGGGGAAATTTCTTTTCTATAATCGAAAACAACAAGAAAAACATTGATTTTTTTTTTTATCGTTTCACTGTTAATTTACAGTTAAGAGTGCAAAAGTAACTGTAAGCTTAAATTCTATTTTATTACTTGTGGCGCCCTCTTCGACTCGGGAAAGTGTTTTTTATTTCTTTTATACATTTGGGGAAAAAGTGAACTTTTTAAAATAAAGTCGCTAGGGGGCGAAGTGCGGTGTGTGAAAAGTCGCCGGCTTCCGAAAGTGAATTTTTATCATTGTTATTGTTTTTTTTTTTTATCTGACGCTTCAAAGAAAAAGGAGCAGACTGACCGCCGCAGCCAGCAGAAGATTAGCACCATCAAGTGATCGATTACCTCAAAAATAGAAAATTTGTTTTCTTTTTCACTGTTAAATTGCTTAATATTTTTTCTTCTGTGTTTGAAAAATTTACACAGCATAGTGAACTGAACTAGTGTGGACAAAAGTTGTATACCATTTAAAAATTTTCTAGTATTTTTAAGACCAAACCGGGGAAAGGAGAGGAGAGTGATTATTGTGCGAACTTTAGCGTGGGGTGCTTCCTCTGTTTTATAATAATTTTCTGTTTTTGCTCAGGAAATAAAATATGTAGGTACAAAAATTTCGAATCTTAAATGGGAGGGCCCACACCGCTTTTTATAACTTTCCGATAAAGATTCTTCGAATTGTGTTTGGTGAAAAACTTTTTCGGATTTTCTAGACTCAAAATTCCCCAAAATGACTGTGAACGGTTTTATGATTTAAACCAAAATTGGGGAAATAAGATAGAAAATCTATCGAGAATAAAAAAGAACTGCTTTATCGTACAACTGAGTGCGAAACGTAGTTTTATTATATTTCTTTCTGCAGACGTTTAATAAAAATTACAAAAATAGCTACCTTAGCGGCTTTTCATCCGTTGCTCCTTATGGCGCCACGAAGGAACAACAGCACCCATTCTGGCGTCGATGTCCACAATCTTTTGGGGCTCGGCGGTGATACAGATCACATCTTTGAGACATCATCGAATTCATCGCCAGGTGGACAAACGACGACGACTACATCCTCAATAATTGTTGGTGGTCATAATAACCATCATCAAACCATGTCCAATCATCATTCGATCAATGAAAATTTCACTCGGTGCTGTGTCCCCACCGGGGAGTGCTTTAAGGCAAACTCCCCAGATTTTGGTCTCATAAATCTCGAGGAGCTGAGTGAATGCGTTCGGGTGATTTGCAACAATGAGAATTGTAGTGCCGGCCAGTACATGCACCGGGACTGTTTCGAGTCCTGGGAGCAGGGTGTTCTTACGTCCCTCAGGTCGACAGGACGTGCCCGCTCCTGGTCGGATCGTCAAAGGGCTCAAAATTTGTGGACGAAAAAAGGTTATGATCTCGTTTACAAAGCTTGCGGATGTAAGTGCAACCGTGGACATCTCAAGAAGGACCTTGATTGGGTCCCACCGACACACAACAACATCTTCGGCCGAAACGATGAGGAGTCCACGAAAAAAAAGAAGAAACGAAATCGCAACAACCAGAAGCCAACGTTGGCCATCTCCTCGGCCAATTCGGGAGCTTACCACCCAAACAGCCAGATGAATAACGGCGTTATAATGAGTGTCGCGGAACTCAGGGGTCGCACTGGAAGTCTGTCGTCCAGCAATGGGTCAACTAGCCCTCCGGTATCGGCGTCAAGCGAGCACAGCATTTCGCCGATCCACAACATAAATCTGGCGCCCGGGAAGAAGAACCAGCCCCTCACACCGCAGCAAGCCCAGCTGCAGCAGCAGCAGCACAAATCGAAGGTCGAACTCTACTCGGAACGGGTCCGGTAAGTGCAGAAATACTTCTTTAAAAATTTTTTCCAATCGAGCTTTTCCGCCCCTTTCATCTCCCGAAGCATTCGGGAAACCGGAAGGTCAAGGTAAACAAGTTAAGAGGCCTTTTGTAGATCCTGCTCACCTTAGCGCCTCTGGAAAAGGTCCTGCAGGCAGGGGCTCCTCTCCTGCTGTCGCTGGCACGCGTGCCATGTTCCAGCTGAGTGCGATAAGAAAAGAAAAATCCACACCCCGTCCCGGTGGCACCCCTCTCAGGCCATAGGCCTGATAAAAATCAATTATTTTGTGCCTTTCCTGGGCCCTACGGTGCGTGTATGCGTGCCCGAAAATCTGACGTCGGGTCGGCGGCGCTTTTTCTGAGTGCGTGTCGTGCTCGGTGCGTGCAGATCCCCAGAGCGGAGCTCCTTTCTCAACAAAGTTTAGATTGGCGTAGGAAACGAATCGATTTTCTTTCCTCAGCCGTTTCCGTTAAGGTTTTCCTGGTTCCTTTGGTGCGTGCGAGATTATTTTCGTTTCAATTATACCAGCAGAGGCCCAGGCAGCATCCCTGTGACGTAAGTTGCGTATATCTGCTGAAACAGATAACACCTACACTGCCGGTTTTTTGGGGGGCCTAGGACGTCTTATTTAGAATTCGGTAAATATTTGAACACTGATAACGCCTTGAGGAGCGTCGTCTTAAAGACAAGGCCGCATTCTGGGCACTTTAACAGTTTGAGGTGGGGAAAATTGAGCTCTTTTTCTGGATAGAGGCCGGAAAATGTCGCAGCTAGCGGCTATGCTGAGTAATTCTTGGTAATGGTTAAGGCTCAAGGTCAACCTTACTGCAGAGGCTTAATTGGACTGTTCGATCCTCTTGGGAGGATTATCTTCAAATTGGGTAGAAATTGGCTCCATCAGGGCATATTCAAGGTCTGCAATTAATATGACGAAGTAAAGACAAAAACGCCAAATATATACGAAAAAATTCTAGTTATGTTAAGATATTTTTTAATGGTAAAAAAATTAGAGTACATGAACTTTCTTTCGAGTATGGTTCAATCCG
Source organism: Machimus atricapillus (assembly GCA_933228815.1). Taxonomy (NCBI): domain Eukaryota; kingdom Metazoa; phylum Arthropoda; class Insecta; order Diptera; family Asilidae; genus Machimus; species Machimus atricapillus. The sequence continues at coordinate 12,694,437 of OW121788.1, forward strand.
CAATTCTCCACATCAAAAACGACGAAACTAATAAAGAATATATTTAGATATCTATTGATTGAAAACTATCCTCCTCACATTTTTAACACGTCTTTGAAGCAACTGACAACACAAATCGTAATCTTTTTTTCGATTAGATCATAACATTTTGAATGCAAAAAATTAAAGTTAAAATTTACTGAGATGATTTTACGACAGGAGTTTTATACGGAATTTTAATTCAAAAGCAAAGTAGTTTTACAAGCTCTTTTCGATTTCATTTCAATCTGAATACAGAAAAAATGGGCATAGTTACTTTAGGTGCTGAAATTACAAACAAATATTCATTTTTATATACACAGATTATAGTAGTGCTCGGACAAGGTCGGTTACGAGTCAGTATATTTATATATTTTAGTAAAGGAAATGCCAGTCTATTTTAATTTAAATTGATAAAGTTTCTTTGCAAAACAAAAGTCCGATATTTCAATTAACTATTTTGTCTAAATGGCTCATGAGCTAATCCATATTTAACTAATTTGATTGAAAGGTCTTTTGCATCTTCATATTAATCTTGCGTTTAAGAAGATTGGACTAGAAAAAGGTTCTGAGCTCAATGAAAACAAAAAAGACAACAACGTAATATAGAATTTGTAACGCCATAAAAAAACGTGACATTGTCAACTGCTTTTCAACAATTGAATTCTCAGCCGCCGTAAATCGATTCAATGCAACACGAGGAAATGTTAATGTAAACCGAGGTATTTGCGATTTTGATCCGCACCTTTTCTGCACTTGAGCTCCATTTCTTAAATTCCTTGCGCGCCACGGAGGAAAAAGGAAAATAGTGAGAAGTGCAATTCAGTCCCTGAATGAAAATAAAAGTGAGTGCGGTTTCATTAGAATGCCTCAGTCATTATATTAATCACTTCTAATACATAAAAAAATAAAAAAAATATAAAAACATCAAGCAAAAATACCTTTAGCATTAAGCCGACTTTTTCTGCTCGCGAAACAATTGAACGAAAATGAATATTTAATTGACAATTGTGTAACAATATTTGTCGCACTGTTCATGGAACTTTTAAGGCGAGTAGGCGTTATTTTTGCATTTCCCTGATTGTTTACTGTCACGATTGTGCAAAAATTAAGTGAGAACTCAATTCTGTGCTCCCACTTTTACTTGCGAGGCAATCACAAAAAATAAGAGTACATTTTTTTTTCTAGATTTAAATAAACATTTAATGCACTTTTTTTCGAAAAGTGATGTAATACTTCTTGAGTCAAAACATTTGCGAGATTTTCCATTAAAAAATGACATAAAAAAGATCTCATTACATTTAGATTAAATTATAATATAGGAGGGTTATCCATTTTTTGGTTCCGAAAGTAAAAACGTCGTAACTATATCAATCTGATCCTCTTATTTGAATAGAAAACAGTAAATAGTTTTGAGTATTAGCCTATAATATTGATAACATTTGCGGTTGCGTACGGCATAAGGGTATACTCGACTGTTAATTAATTTAACATATTTTCGTTTTTAAATGGAGACACCTACATACATATGTAGACACTAAATACAAGTTCACTGATACTTTTCTCGTATTTGAAACCTAAAAGGACTGGCCTATACTGAGAATACTAAAAGTGAAATTTTTTCGACAATAGCAAGGCAAGACCTCAGAAACCAAACAGGAAAACTGGTTCAACAAATTCGTCAAGCCCTCGATGTATGATGCGAATTATATTGCAATTTTTCACAGAACGAGAAGCGTGTAGGTGCATTAACGCTTGCAGTTTATTAAATAGCGTCTCAGTCGAATGGTTGGAACCCTTTCGTCGCAAAACGAAGCACCCACCCACTGCCACCGGCCGCGACTCCAACCGCCGCCATATGGGGGACATATGAATAAACCAATTAAACGTATGTGCCGCGGTGAACTTGGAGGCGAAGGCGAAGGAGCCGTGCGAGATTTCCCTTACTTATCGACCATATGTCTTCCTCCGGCCGCTTTAAAAATGAACCTAAAAAAATTATATGTGTTAGTGTGTATATACATAAATTGCATGGCAGCGAATAATTGCAAGTTCGCTGCAACGACTTTTTTGTAACAAAGACGACGATGATTTTGGGTTTGGGGCTATGTTGACAACAGCGAAGACGGCGGGGCTTTTTATGCCCGGCCCGGGCCCCGGCCTGCCCTTGTGTGAATGACAGGAAGAAGCACGAAGAAATAGCAAAAAAAAAAAAAAAAAAACCAAGGAGCCGCGAATGCAATCAGCGAAAGAGGAGAAAATGGACGCGAAACGAGAAAAACATAAAAATGGCCTTGGCTGCATTCAAGTTGAAGCCTCCTCGACGGGGCTCTCGCAATTTCGTGTCAAGCAGCAGCAGCAGCAGAAGCCCAGCAAAACCCTGGCTACGAAGCCGCAGCCCGCCAGAGCCAGACGTACCACAAACACAACTACAAAGGAGGAAAACTTAGAGACTGAATCAACGTTTTAATCGAAGCCCATAAACCATGGTATCCTGCATTATGTGGGAACTGCATTCATGAAATGCAATCAAAAGTGCACACAGGCCCACCAGTTCTGTTGGCGGAGTGCATAATGGCTGCGCGCTGCCAAGTCAGACTTATGTACACAACTACTTAATGCAAAAAGCTGCTCTGCTGCTGCTGTTGCTGCTGATCTGCGCCGCTGCACACAGGCGCTCCCAACCCAGCGCACACAAGGCCCCACTGTATGTATAAAAGTCGCGGCGGGCCTTTACGAAACAAAATTGTCTGAGCTCTCCTGCGGGGTAAATTCAAAAATATTTCATACACAAGACGCGGGGGTGCTCTCGAGTGTTTTAATGAATAAGAAAAATCTATTTAATCAACCCTCTCCCCACCACATTACGTGCCTTTGTAGCTAAACTCTTATCAAGAGGGCAAAAAAGCCTTTCGGGCCCCACGATACATAAATTCCCTGCATTGCACCCTAACCTTACATCCTTCTTTCATGACCCTGAAAAAACAGCAAACATTCCAGCGAAATTAGGCTCCGGTGAAACGCTGTGCCGGTGTAGTACTTTCTCCATACTTATGAATCCCTATACTACACAAAAATAAAAAATAGTTAACTAAATAAATACAGTCTAATTCCTCTGACACTTTAATGGCACTTTCAAAATAGCAGTAACAAACGTATAACGAACAATTTCCTACTCAAAATCTGGTTCATTACCACAAATTTTACTTTCTAAATATTATAACGGGCTCAAAGCTACAAATTAAAAATAAATTCGAATACTCTCACATGTCATTTTACTTTTGCAGTTGTAAATTTGTTCTGCGTCTTGCTCTTTATATTTTTTAATTTGAAACTAGCTATTTATGAGCGATGTGAACAATTGCGCATAACAAAGTTTGCAAAAAAAACAAATGTAAGTCCAAGAACTTGATAAAGTCATTTTCTTTGGATTAGATTCAGATTCGGATACGGTTTTGTTTAAGATTGATCCGTCAAAGATACTTAACCGCTAGTACCTCTTTCAGTCTTCGCAAAACTTAAACTGTGGTAAAGTACAGAATTAATTTTACAAATACGACACAATTTAAAACAAGAGTATACAAAACTTCAGGATATATCACGTTTAAGGAAAATCGGGAAGTGCACATAAATGTAGATCAGTTTTTACTATTTTGAGGTCAGGCAATATCTAAGTTTGAAAAATAAGTTTTGAAGAATATCGACCAACACTTTTAATACATAAATTTTTTTTTATCTAGATACTCATACTCTTACAAGTAATGAAAGGAAAAAACAAAAGTTCAACAGGATTTGCACTTTGTACATTGCCTACACATACATACACCTACACATACCAGAATTGTTTAGAATTACTATTTTGCATCATTAATCCTGATCCAAATAAAAGTGTGGATCACGTGTTGTTGTTTTAAATCATGTTAACAGATTGAACCAGGTTTTGATCCGAACAAAAACAAAACAGTTTTCAATTTTTATGTAATTATATTTTTTTTTATGGCCTTAATGTTTATAATGCATTCAAAAGTGGTTGTGTCCCCTGTTTCTTGTAACTTAGTTTCACACGCTTTTTCATTAAGCGTCTTCCTTAAAACGTTCGCTGCAACCGTTTTGCGTGGAATGGTTTTAATTCGGTTTACAGTTGGTGTTGAAGGTTTTGCAAGGGTTTGACCTCGATGCTGCTTCTTCTGCGTAATTTTTGCAAGGATTGCAAGGAGGAGGCTTGCAATTATTATTCGATTTGGGTGGACATCGGCTACAAGGGTCTGGTTTTGGTCGGTGCTTTTTGCAAGGATTGCAAGGATCACATGGTTCTTTTTTGCAAGGATCAGGGCATGGGTCTGGATTGGAAGAATCAGATATGCAGGGGTTGCAAGGATTGCACGGATTCGGCTTACAAGGGGGGCAGCACATGCCTTGTTTTCTAGCCTCGCCCGCTAAGGTTTGTGGATCAAACTGAATCACGTCGCCTTCAATCCTGAGGAACACATTTCCACAAGGATCCTTGCAAATGATCTGCGGACAAGGAGAACCAATAGGGCATATGACTTCGCCGCATAGTTTGCCACACAAAGGCGGAGGACATTTTGGCGGCGGTGGCGACTGTAAGCATAGGGGGCATGCCGGAGGTGGGCAGGGAGGAGGGCAAGTCGGTTTGTTTTGTTGTCTCGGGCAGCATTCGCACTTTTTTGCTTGTTGATCCAAACATTTTTTTAATTTACTCCGGGTTATGTACTGTTGGTAGGCGCATAAAATGCGTCTTCCAGTTAGTTCAATCTCTGACTCATTGGCTCCAGCCTGAATGAAAGCGTTGACTGTCTTGTTCGCTGCATTCTTCCATTCACATTCATCGATGAAGCCCACGTCATACTGATTCACTACTTGCTTGTGATAAAACGCCTTGAACGCGCATTTAACAACTGAATAGGTTAACTTCGCCTCAGATTTTGTCATACAACATTGACACATTAGGTCGTGCAAGAATTCGTCCTTCCGAATCCTTTTCTTGCACTTTCCTCCAGGATGTTCGGCGACCTCGTCAAAATGCATAAAGGCATAAATAATTACGTCAAGCGCCTTGTTTGCCTTGCATTCGTTGATGCCACATGTTTGCAGGACCTTGACAAGGGTTGCCGATATATCCATGACGTTCTCCAGAACCTTTGAAGATTCGCGCACATTTTTGATGCGATTGCAAAGGAACTCTTTGATGCTTGGCCGACAGACGATTTCGGGAGTCTCTATGTCTTCACAGGGATTATTTTGGCGACAACAGCCTGAACGTCCTCCTGACATTGCAACGGATTTTATACGAAAAATTTAACTTAAAAAGAATTTTTTTTAAATTTAGGCTTATTAACTTATATATTTTGCAAATGTGAAATGTCCAAAAATTGCCGTGTAGTTATTAGCCTGCTTGGTTATTAATTTTCATAACTTTTGGAGAGCATCTAAATTGAAAATCGAGATAAGTTTTTTGTGGGTTCAAAGAAACTCTTTTTAATTAATTCAGTAATAAAATGCAGGCTTACTGGATACAATTTTGCTTCCTAATCCCAATGTTTAAGTGGACTAAAGATAACAATAAGGTGCAACAGAAAAGAAGAAAGATTTTTAGTCTTAATCACAACATATTTATGAGCGTTTTATGTTCTTTAACCAAATCAAATTAATCTCTTCATGCGGAAAAAAAATTGTATACTTTCGTTTAATTAATGCAGGTATTTATGTATGTAGGTATTTCCTTACAAAGCTAGGCTCAATAAATAAAATTGTCACTTCGATTTGAGGTGGTCAAATGGAATTGAAAAATCGTTTCACTTTTCTTAAAGCGACCTTCTTCGTCATTTATTGACCTTCACATGGATTTTTCTTCGAAGAGGAATCTTTCAAGCGAGTGCTTAAATATTTGACAAGTTCTTGAGACGTTTCATGAATGTAAAGTGTGAAACTAAAAAATATAAAAAAAGAGAATCAAAATCGAAGAAATTAACTTTTGTTGAAACAGGCCAAGTGTTTACACAATCTCTGCGGCCAATGCTTGGACACTTAACTTTGCTGCTATCTTGGGAATGCTTTTTGAATTCTAACGAAGCGCTTGGGATAGCCAAATAATGCGAAGCAACTTGAAACGATCTCATTTTTTTTGCTTTTTGTTTTTATTTTTGCTGATTACTTAAAATTGTATTGTATGTATATATTTTGTTTATGTAGGGATTGGGTTAATCTCATTTACATATTGAGCCTAATGCAGCCCACATTTTGCAGGTGGTTGGCTCCTCACCTCAGGCGGAGGACCACTCCAAGTTTCTTGAATCGAAAGTTGATTCTATGCACATGCATTGCGGCATCGGTGGCCGTAAACTTTCTGCGCCCCACTTACACCTGCAGCGTAAAAATCTCGTATTCAATTCCATTTGCGCGGATGCTCCTCGAGCTCCTGCAGATCGCAGTGGAAATCAATTTTAAAATATTCATGCATGCAGATGAAGGGAAATATGATGGAATCGCTTGTTTATCGAGGCGTTTTGCATTCTATTGAGTTTCAGTACTTTCGGTAAGTTGATTTCTGCACAAGACGCGGCCGGGTGCTCCGCAACGCAAAGCATAACCGGTTCAGGTTCAGGTTCAGTTGAACTTTACGCGAGCGAGTTTTCTTTCAATAAATAGGGCACCGGCAGGTAGTATCTATCATAATTTCACCTGCCACCTCCTCATCTGGTCATGTAACCAGGTAACATGCACCGAACGGTGCTTAAGTAACTCGGTTTCGTTTAACAACTAATGTTCCTTTTTTCGTCGCTAAAATGGAGGTGGAGCGTGCATCCTCGGAAGGTGCAGGCTGTGGTAATTATTCGCCGTCGCAAGGAGTACCAGGGCCAAAATCTTGTTCAGCAAAGGAGCGCACCCTTTAAATATGTGCTCCTTCGTCGAGGAGTGGTGCAATTTGCATTAGCAAACTGCTGTTCGTGTGGTTTTAAGTTTACTTTCATTAAGAAAGTTTATTTATGTACATAAAGTGGTCCTCTTGTGGGCGAGGGCGCGCTCGCGGCGGGCCCCAAATATACTTTGGGGAGTAAAAAGTTTTAATTGAAAAATTTAAACTTTGTTTTATTGAACAATTTAACAAGATTTAAAAGGTTCCCATCCATTTTACGGTCTTGTTGCTGCCACTTCGCTGTTTGCATGGTGGCTCCGTGGCGAAGTTTATTTTTTTTATTATTATTACTATTTTTTTTTTTTTCAATGGTAGGTACTCCACTGGTGATGCTGTTTTGCATACTAAGTGGACGTTTGTTGAGTGCAAAGGGGCTGAATTTATTAAGTTGTACGATGAAATATCGATGGAAAGCGACTATGTTCATGATTTTAGGTCTTTTTGGTCAATATAAACGTATCAGTGAAACTAAAAATAAAGTTTTGAATTGATGTAGATATACCTACTGTAGGTACTTGGAATTTGTTTAACAGAAAAGAAAAACAAAAATGAATTTTATCGCAGGAGAAATAAAGTGTATACTCACTTTTGGACAACAAAATCAAAATCATCTAATCAAAATAACATGTTTTCACTGTTTTCTGGCAGTAACTGTATTCAGCCAATATACCTATACCTATAAGTATAGATAATAACAATATTACTCTCTAATGTTAGCCATGTGTAAAAGTTCGATTTGTAAATAATTTCACATAGTGTATTTATTTTGTTGTCCATAAGGGTGTGTTTGGATTATTTTAATTTCTTCGTATTAGCAAACACCAATAAGAATACTTAATTACATTTTTCACTGCTACTGTTACGAAGTAAATTAAATTTTTGTATTGCACCTTTCGGGTCAGCTTTTATTATATCTATACATTTAAAATTATACATTCTGACTTCAATTTGATATTTCAAAAGTCTCTCACCAAATTCTTTCGGCAAGAATCTGAATGAAAAACCTTTCTATTTACAGAGAATTGGTTTAATGTGAAATAAACATAAATTTTCTTAATTTTATCCCTGTTACGGACCGACCTTGATTCGAGAGTAATCATAGTTCACCCAAGGCCAGAGTAGAGAGTAAATGCGAGCTTGTCATCAATTCAACAAGCACTCTTTTTTTTTTCTTAAATTAAAAAGTAGGTAGGTATATTCAATTGGAATAAAACTAAAGCGAACTATGTTAGGTTTCGGGTTTGACTGATATCATATCTACACTTTATGCCGCACTTGCATGTTGAGGGTTTGAGACTCATTTTTCGATTGTCGATTCAGTCTTTTGCGGTTTAACGTCCAAATTATCTTCGATACTAAATCTGACTTTAGGACTTGATTATAATGTTTACCGGTTTTATGCTACGTCACGTTTTTGCTCGAGTATGCTCTGATGATTAAATAACGATTGCAACTCAAACGCTTCCCGTGTTTTGATGGTAAAAGTAAATAAATCAACGGACTGCTATACATACCTACTGAGCCAACTAGAAAAATATGTTCCGTAAACAATCCTTCTGCCCGCCCCAGCAGTTTTTCTAAGATCGAATTCAAGACTTTTCGTGGAATATTGTCCGAAGTTTGCGACCACGCTGTCGTGTTACATAAGCCTCATCAGCTTCTGAGATGAACGGTGTTGACGGCGGGCCGCGCGGCACGATGGCGGTTTATGGTCAAAACAAACAAATGCATTGATTCCGGCCGGTGGGCAACAATTCGCCTGAGTTGGCAATCTTTATCACAAGTTTTGGAACCCAGGGCGGCCGAGGGCAGACGTAATGAGTGCCGAAAACTTTTATTATTCAAATTGAGTGCGCACTATGATGACCACTTGAGTGTCGAGCGCTCAGCAAGTGTGACTTGGAGTGATAATCGGTGGCGCAACGGTGGTCCCCATTATCGCTCAGTACAATGAGTGCGCCCGAAGTGGCTTTTAATTTCTTAATTAATTCAAGGACATGTCACAATTTTTCCAGTATTCTTGCGCATACAAGGCACAAGGCTAAAAAAAACTGAAACAATTATTCAGTTACGGTTGGAAGGTTTCGTTTCAGAGTGGCCAGTCATCTTTCTGGTTCACTTGGGCGGTGCGCGCGGCGCAAAACAAACGAGGAGTCGCACCTGAACCCTGAGGCACCTCGCATATGAGGAAGTGCCGGAGATTCAAATTGAGGGAAACGCGACATATGCGGGCGAGATCTTGCTGCGTTATGTAACCCCCCCTCAGACAATGAAAGTTAATCAATTGTCACGTTCGGTGGTTAAAACAGCAAGACACGTTTCGGTCAATTTACCGTCGTCCAGGTGCCGATTGCTCGAAAAACTAAAATTATAAATTTTAATCACTTCGACGATAATTCTTTAGCGCTGTTTCAAACCTTGGTGGAGAACGTCAGGGACTTGGAATTCGCTGCGAAGCTAATTTGGCAATTTCGTGCTAATTAACGGCCAAAACAATCGCCGTAAGCTCGGGATTGTTAATTTTACCCACTGGCCAAATATAGCCGATGTAAACCCACTCAAGGCCGCGGGTCGCTTGATAAGGGGATTCGCGAGGATGGCAGCTGCAGGTAAATCCAGCAGCGCCGTCAAAACTCAGAACGAGCGAAGAAACAGCAACAGCAGCAAACAAAAATTGAATGCAAAAAGGCGGCAATTGGCCGTTGCAAACAACGCAGTAAAAAAAAAAACACTGTCATGTCGAAGATGAGACATTCGCGGAATAAAGGCGGACGGAGGGGCGCGTACAGTCGCGGGGAGAAGGGAGGTGGAGCAATATCTGCGATAAATTGGCAACGACAGGTGGGTAATTCAATTCTTGTGTCATACGTGCTAACTCGTCAGGTGCAACTTATACGATATGCGTGCATGCGATGTTGCGCTGGGGGTATTGTGCTCGAGCAGCACTTCAGTTGGGCTGCCAAAAGGCGATATTCAATTTGTTTGGAGATCATTTCAAAATGTTTATTGGATGTGAACTTAAATGGAGCAAAGCACTCAGACTCACGAAGAATTGAGGGAGTTTGTATTTATTTTATTTCTATTTATAAAAAAAAGAACTTTCGGGAAGTCTTATTAAAACACTTCTTAATTCTAATTTCAAAAATATATATACCATCATACATTTTCAAAGTGGTAGTTACAAAAATTCATGAGAAGAACAACTCACAAACAGGATGTCTTTTAAGCCTAAAGTATAGATCAAAAATATGCGTTATTATTACCCAGATCTGGTAAAACGGAAACAATGTTAACGAAAAGTAAAAGCTGAAGAAAATCGTTATTTAAAAATTCCGAAAAATAAGAAATTGGAAGAAAACTTTCGATTTCGTTAGTTCATTTTACACGCTAAATACCTGCTTGTTACCTTTTATAAATTGAATAAGTTTTAAGCCTTTCGGTAATTTACTTTAAGGTTCTAACATAACTTCCAAGAGAATTTATTGAAAATATGCTGAAAATTTCAACTAAAGTTTATTAGTGACCTTGAGGGTTAATTATAAAATGTCGAATAAGAAAAATGTAAATTCATTTGAATGGCAACTATGCAGATGGGAATTAATACCCAAATAGAAGATTATATTTAAAACAACCACAGTACGAAATTGAGGGAAGTTCCCGCAAAGAAAATAAAAATTCAACAGAAATATTTCGGTCAATGATAATTCGGGACTCGTAAACACTTCGACAGTATCATAAGGCTCCATTTCTTAAAATCGTAATAACATTCTGAAAACAAATCATCTTCCACGGACCCCAATTATTCTGTGCACGTTGCGATATTTTCAACATTTTCATATATATTTATATATGTTCATATTTACCCCTCGGGGCCCGGTGAGTGATTCAGAGCTTATGAAACTGCTCTGCGTGGATTATTCACTGCTCGCGAAAATAGCTTTTTTAATTAATTTAATATCTATCGCGAACGTGATCTCGCATTGACGGCACAATGTGAAGGCGATTAAAAGCAAGATGGCTTAAAAATATAAATAAGCGGATCTCGAGTGGTAAGACCGCTTTTTGTGCGTCGTCGTCGACGTTGAGTCAAATCTGGCTCTCTTGTGGTTTCGGTTCGCTGTAAATATGCGGAAATTCAGCTGGAATTGTATCACAGAAGCTACCTAAGTTAGTTCGAAGAACATCAAGATTTTGCGCAGCATTATGTTACGAGAAAAATACTAAAAAATATAAAAAAAAAAAAAAACGACAAGAAACGCGCAGCGAGCCAAATAAAAAATGTTCTTCTTGTGTAGATTCTAAAATTAATCGAGTCGAAGCCGCTTGAAGTGTTTATTATTGATCCGGTCAATCAAAGTGTGATTCCTCATAACTTGGAGCCGCAATTATCAAGTGCCTTCTGGTCCGTTCTCACGCATCAAGAAGACGACCCTCGGCTGCACCAATTTAAAAATAGCCACCCGCTCCACTGAGTGGAGTTAAAAGTGAAACCCAGAGGCGCGCAACCGCGGATTTTATGAATGTGTCAATATGTAATTAATGCTTATGAACGAGGAAATCTGAATTCCTGCGGGGACGACGGGGAGGGGGTGAACCACTCGCGTACCGCCCGGCCCAACAACTTTTCCACTCATTACTTGGCCGGCTGGCCATTCTCGAAATAGGATTTATTTTTAACTAGTCGTAGGCTTATTCCGCCCAGCTGGCCCCGCTGAGCCGAATCTTTTGGATTAATCGAGACTCCTCCGAGTTGCATAAGGTCATTTGCATTACTTCGAGGGTCTTGTCCACAATTGTTTAAAACAAAAAAAATTCTTTCAAAATCAGCTGCGCAACCTCTGCACGCGGGCAATTGTTTCAATTGGGAGTCGTGTTTGCATCCGCGAAGACAACCGCGCAACAAACCGCGACCGGTCCTTTATTTGATTGGCCCAGTTGTCGTTGCGGTGTCATAATGCTTTTCTGATATTGTCCCCGTGTTTATTTTTGGATTGATTTTCAGTAAACGTTTCTTGAGCGATACTCAAAATTTTTAGTTGATTGCTGCCCTGTTCACGAAAAATGAAAGTGTCGCAATTCGTACCAAAGTAAAATTGCATTCAAGTTTAATTTGAAAAAAATCTCACGTACCTTTTGAGGGGCATTCAATATCTAAAGGAGGATTGTAGAAAAAAAAATTAATATTCTTATAGCCTTCTTCACAGGTGTCAATTGCATCAAACTGCGATTAATTGCGAGGTGTGTGCTGTGTTGGGCAAGAGTCATGCAAGAGGTTACTGCACCTCATTTGTATAGATAGGGATCAGATTAACGAGCAGTCGTGGATAAGTCGGATTACTTCAATAAAATCGACTTACCCTGCTACTGCTCTGCAGATGAAACTCGTGAATAGTGAGCAGTGTTGCAAACTATACAAATTTATCTAGTTTTATGGGACTTTCTTGGACGGTACAGAAAACCGGGCTATTCATCTCAAATAAAATACAACGTTTACGAGTTTTATTACTTTAATATCAAAATTACCTCATTTTTCATTATTCAGCATGAAGATTTGTTGCTGCAGTTATAGGTACTTCGTAGATAATTTCAACCTTTAAGAGCGTTTTTTTTTAACAAAGCTAAAAAGTGGAAAATAGCAATATTATTATTGTTTTTGCTGGACATTTTCATTTTACAGTTGAAATGGTTTACAAGTTATTTTGATAGTTAAAAATAACATAATTTTTTTATATTATAGCATGGCTCTAACGGTATAAAGTTATAGATGATTATGTAACCAAGCGGTATATTATCTATGTTTAAAATTCTAAACGTGTTCCCTTTAACAGTAACTCTTTTGTCCAATTCTTCACATGATGAATTCAAAAACTCGTCATCTTTTCGCACTATGTTAGTAAAGTTATTTTTTTAATATAAGATAATTTGCATTATCTATATTATTTCAACCAAATATAGCAAGATGAAAGGAATTTTTAAGCTAAGAGGTTAACAACACTGGAAGGGATTGAAAAGTGCAGGGAAAGAAAAACTTGTTAAGACCCTTCTGCTTGGCGGGTACTCGTGTAATTGATTGCTCTAATTGCCTCGCCAAATTAACGGCTAAATGTAAATCATTCGCGATATTGCCAGTTATGATCACTTCTCCGCTCCGATCGGGGCGGCCAGTAATTTTCTTGACATTCACGACTTTTCGTGGCGCTGATTCTCGGGCTGTGGCAGTTAAAGTGTTTCTGGTCTTTTGACTTTTCGATGCAGCGAGCCTCTTGCATAAAAGTAATGCACGCCTCGCGGGAGTTTACCGCTCGCTTATATGTGTAACGAATAAGTTGAGCTGATTTCTTGTCCGCCAGTTTACCGCAGTGGAAATGTCTTAAATTAAATTGAACCGAACCTTGGCATTTGTTGTGCCGGTTGATTGCCTTTTCATGACGCGCCTTACCTCGTTGCAAAATCCAAATCTACCTGTCGTAGAGAGAATTATTTAAGGTAAATGTATTTGAGGCAAATTTTCCTTTTGTGTACAAGTTTTAACTTTTTCTAATTGCTAAGAAACACGGCTGAGGAAGACCTAGGGTCAGGTTGGCAATTAAATTTTTATTATACATGCTCTGAGCATCTTACTTAACTTTTGATTTGTTTGCGCTCTTGAACAAAAATAATTAAATTATTCCCAACAAGCCCGCTAATGCAATTACCCTCTTCAAACAATCATATTAGAAATTCTGTGCTCTCGTTTTTTCTGCAATTAGAATTTGATGCTAATTAGATGAGGACTACCTAATTAGGATTGCGCGAAATTAGCAGAGGGATTCTCGAAAGAAGATATACTTTTTTTATATTCATCTCGAAAGTATTGCCCTGCTCCTCTAAGGTGCTGATTGATGAAAAATAAAAAAGTTAAGATTCATGTCAAGAATGTCAGGAATTTTTAACAAGGGAAAAATCGTTTACAAAACCGAAGGCAATTGCCAATGTAATATTTTTTACTGTCCGGCATGTCACAGCACGCGAAGGGGTGAATAAATTTACTCCGAATGCGTTGAGACTGTGAGCAACCATTGCTTAGGAAAGTAACCCTTCCTCCGTGTTCCAGAGTTTAATAAGAATAAGATGAAATGTAAGTAGAACCGTATCGGTTTCATTGATTAGATTATATTCTTGTCCTATGACGCATTTTCTTGCGAAAGTTGTCCTTCAGTTGTATCTGCAGCTTTCTTAGAAAATAATTAAAATCTTTACTGATTATAAGTTCAATAAAAGCTAAGTATATTAACAATCGATTAGAAAATTAGCTGGAATTTTGTTTTCGGTTTTAAATCTAAAAATAATGTACTTATGTGCAAATCAAGCTTAAATTACTTCGTGAGTAGGTACTCATATGAGAAATTGCAATATGATATGATATATTTCATCAGTTAATACCTATATTCATTAATATTATTTTGTGTGTTGCTGCGTACCCCAGATGTTAAGCTTTTAAGTCGCAACGCATTAACCGAATTTAATGTTAGGTACGTATCATTCGATTCATCTTAGTTTGAAATATGCTATTAAAACCTTTTAAAAATTTAAACTGGCGGTTGAAAATGCGATCTTAGGTAGGTAATTCGAAAAAATATGCAATAGTACCTACTTATAAGAACCGCGACAATGTTTATGATAATTAAAATAATCAAATATTACTATCATAATCATACCAAGACAGGTTCATTTATACAACCGACAACAACAATACGTTTCGAAGTGTTCGTTAGAAGTTATTTGTTTACAAGTCTAGGAATTTATGTCCATAAATTAACAGACAAGGTCGGCGATACTTTTGACAATCAGTTAGGGGTAAGTTTCGGGTTTTTAATATTAAATATGAATTTATTATAATATTTCCATAATAGTGCATAAAAGTTCCCTTGTCTTGATATCCTGCGGTGCAAATGCCTTGACTGACCTCTACAGTTTTTGAGTGCGCTCCTGTTCAATGTCGTTTCAATTAAGCAGCTAAATTTAGTCAACAATAAATCGAAAATGAGAAATAAAAGAAAACCAAGAGTATAATCAAAAAGGCACTCCAAATAATCAGCACAAATATAGCATTTCGCATGGTAAATATTTACACGGCTGCGGACACACCCATCAGCAAACGAAAGGTTACATCACTCACTCCCGCGTTAAGTCGAGGGTAAAAAGCTTGGATATTATTTCGCGGCAAATATGAGCCGCGACCGTGTGTCGTATGTGTGTCCACGCCGTTTTCCACACTTTCGCGCCGATTGCAATTAACATCTGCAACTGAGTATGCAAATTGTTAATTAATCGATAAGTGCGTGAATTGGAAATTCAGTGGCAACGTTCTTGTCCAAGGACGTGGCACGGCAAAGCTGCTCGAAACGAAAAAAAGTCTTTGCCGACAATATCGCACACCTTTTGCAGCAAATAAAATAGGACAGACACACGCACAGCCTCTATAAAATTAACATATCTCGCGCAATGAAGGAAAAAAAAAATAAATAGCAGCGAACGCGCGAATTTGTAATTTGTTCATTTGAGCGCGGCTGGCGTATGTGGTTGACTTTGGGTGGCTCGAAAGAACGTCTCTCAGTTGTGCAAAAAATGTAAACAATGCAAAAGGAAGGAAAAAATATTGCGCCGAATTACGACTCATTTTTTGCGGGTGATTTTTGCGAAAAAAAACACATTTGGCCAGGTATTACATAATTTTCAATTTCAATTTTCTTGCGGTTATTTCACGTTTAAGGTCAATAATATATTTTAAATGTAGGTATATTATTCTGAGGCTGAGTGCAAACTTGACTGCTTTGATGTAGCGGAAAATAAAGTTAATTTTGGAATTTTCATTTGTCCTTTTTATGGTAGGTACTGCGATGATTAACAGAACGTTTCAAATTTATATAACTGTGAATTCAATATGCATACTTGAGAACTACATATTAAATTTTGCATTTGATTGAGATAAGCTAATATTATTCTTAGAACACCATTTCACAGTGTCGCATATTTTCGACATGACTAGCGGAGACAACTGCGTTTCGTTCGATTGAAGGAATGTTCCACACATATTTTCATAATTGGTTGATATAATTTTAATGTTATAGGTAATAATAATAATAATGGCTATCGAATTTCCGAAAATAATGTAGAGCTATGTCTTAAACTCCTTATGTTTTTCTTAGTTCTCAACACTCTCTAATTATTGAGCAGTGATGATTCAATAAACTATAAACAATTTAGGAACAGAAACGATATTTAATATTTTTGAATGTTTATGTTGTAGGCATAGTGCAAAGTGAATAATTGGGTTTTAAATAAAATAATATTTATCTTACTAAAGGGTTTCCCACATCTATATTTACAAAGGCTTTTATAATCGGTAGTATTTTAAAGAAAACGATTTTTAGAAACATTTCCATTTTTTTCTTCAAATAACTCGACCTTGTAAACTTTTTATTTTTTCATTAACATTCCGATCACGTTGTTCAAAAATGATTTGAAGTTAATTTAACTATCGCAATTAGAATCATAGATATCGCCGGACGTGAAGTTTACGTTTTAAGGTTTGAATAAAGAAATTTATATTCTAATAAATTTTGAATTTGTATACTTTACCAATGCTTTTTTTTTCAAAATGATTAGATAATCGATCAACTAAGACATAAAGCCAATAATAGACGTAGGTATATTACTGTATACGTTACACATTTTACCTTATTGTGATGAGAAAACTGGAAAAACACGGCTCGTTTATTTAACTCATCATAACATTCAACAAATCGCCTTGAGGTAGGTAGAGTCTGGAAGAACGCATTAAAAGTTCCCAAAATAAAATGAGTATCACTCCAGATAATAGACTCCACTTCGCGGAGTACACATACAAAAAAAATTGCAAAAGTATAGGAGTCAGAAAACTCGACTAGAGGTTAGTTTCTAGCGCTGTTTTGTGTACTTTTCTTGTGTATGGTCAATGATTTTGCGCCATTGAGTCAGACCATTTGGAGCAGGCTCAAAAAGCAGAGCCGCGTGCACGTACTACTTCCTAACGTGGTTTAAACCAATTGTGAAAACACACCCAGCCATACAGCCACCTTAGACAAAAGCAGTTGGCAATTTCCACACTTGTAATTCGCTCCGGTGGTGTATTTTTCGACAGCTTAATTTGCATACGTAGAGCTTTTTGGTGGCAATATCATCGCACAATGTCAAGGTTAAAATCGGATTTCTTTAGATTTTCGCTTCTTCCGCTGCCCCCGCATCTTTCCGAATTCAGCGAACACTAAGGCATACAAGAATTTTCGAGATCGCGAAGCTTAAGGCGATTTCCTCAAGAAAAAAAAGAAAAACACTGTTTCAAGCTAAATGTTTTTTTCCTACGCCCCGCGATATTGTTATTGTTTTTTTTTTTCGTTTCATCATTGCATTTTTTTGGGGCCCATGATTAGATAATTCGGCCGACTTAGTGGCTGGCTGGGGCTGTGGGGCCCATACGAGCGATTCTCAATCTTTTCGACTGGTCTCATGGTTCGGGTTTTTCACGGCAAGGCGGCGTTTCACTTATTGGACATTATTTGGTGTGTAGCGTGTGCTGACATAAACACAAGCGCCATAAATTTTGATATCGGGGGCCGAATGTGAAGAATTAAAGTCACGGAAAATGCTTCGGGGGTAGTAGTGAATAAGCTCCAGCAACTGAATTCATTTAAATGTTTATGCGACTCTTATGTATGTATGTGTGTATCATGTAAACAGAGGCTACAAAATAGTTCACAATGAAATCATTGTGTCAACCCACATAATATGCATGAGAGGGGTCTGATATTTTTAACCAAGATTGCAAGTCAAGAATTACGAGTAAATAAACTTATTGATATAAGTGGCGCAAAATGACTCAATACATTGTCATGTCAGTAAAAAGTAAGGAACAATTTTGAAAAAAAAAAAATAAAATACATTTTAGATTAAAACGCAATCTAAGAAAGAAAAATAAACTCTTTGTAATACTCAAAACATTTGAAGATTTTTGGACGAAGTGGAATTGGTTTAAATCAGTAAAGTAAATTTGTGTGAGTTGCATTGGCGTTGAGCTGATTGGATTGAGATAAATTTAATTATTTAAATTAGCAGTGAAAGAGCAGAGTTACAAAAGTATAAAATGAAATGTATTTAATTGATATTGATGACACTAAATTTTAATAATCTGCTTATATTTCATCAATAAATGAAAAGTGATTCACATGAATTCCTTGCCTATTTCAAACATATTATATATAGGTTCATGTGTGGGTAGGCATATATAGGATCATCCAACAGGTTGGTTTGACATACGTTGAAAACTGTATAAAACCGTGCACCGAATTTCATATTTCATTACCTGCGGTTTAGGTATGGTCCCTTCGTTACTAGATATTTATTTGTTTTTATGAGTCCCCATTGTACTTGATTACTTTAGACTTTCTGTGGCTATTTTGGGATAATCAGACCTATTTTATAGATATTATTATAAATCTTTTTGATATATTATATATGTAGGTATCTTCGTCTCTCCTATTGTGTTTATGTTTTTGGCCGAAATTGATTAGGTTATTACTAAGGGCCTGTCCGAATCCAAGTCTATGTCTATGTCTTCGTCTCGTTATAACAGTTCGTGACGTCACAGCGAGCTAAGCTCTGTCCGAATTCATGTCTATGGCTGTGAGCTTAGCTACGTAGTATAACAGTTAAGTCAATTGCTTAGCTTGATGAGCGAGTCAAGGCTCGCGTTGACTTCGTGAAGTAGACAACGTGCAATTGGTTGTGAAATAGGACTTTTTTAAGAAAAATTAAAAATGTCGGGTACAAAATGTAAGTAAAATGAATTGCAATTATTATAGACATGTTCTGAAGAACAATGTTTTTATTGCAGGGACTAAAGAAAGTGTATTAAAATTAATAATGTTTGCATTCATATTTTCTTGTACTCTTCCTTCCATTATTAATTTATATTTTGAACGCTACACTTTCGTCCTCCTCTTAGGCACAAACAAATAACTTACGTTAGGTTAACTTCAAACGTCAAATTTCAAGCTAAGCAAACCAATCCGAACAGGTTAGCTTTGCCTTCGTCTTAATTGTTATAATAGCTCAGCTTGTTCGTTGACGTCACGAATTGTTATAACTAGACGAAGACATAGACATAGACTTGGATTCGGACAGGCCCTAAATACATATAATTCCTGCGTTGTTTAATGAAATTAACGCAACCGATTGCGTAACATGGCTGATTCTCGATCGGAGTAGAAAAAGGAGCCAGTTAATCTCGGCTAATTTATTTCGTGCGAAAATTGAGTTATCTGTCGATTCGCAGGCGCACAGAAACAATAAAACGCGGTAAACAAAGCGAATCACGGGACCGTGGCGTATACCGGGGAAAATGTCAAAGCATCCCGGTGCCGCTGATGCACGTAATCTCGGCAGTCAATCACTGCAATGTCGGGGACAATTGCCTTGTTCGGTCTCAGGAGGACTAAATATAGCGACGTGGACATGGACACGGTGTCTCCCGCGAGCGCCGTGGGAGTTGCGTGCTCCGTCCAGATTGGATTATAGAGGCGACAAGAAAAGCATTAATAACAAATGATTTGGAATTTAATGGCGTGCATGCAACTGGGTGTGAGCGGCACCCGGGCGCTGAGCTGTGGGCTTCTCGTTTGCATGTCATTGGCAAATTGTAAAATATGTCTCGTGACATTAACGTGCCCAGAACGTACTTCGACCACGTCGGTTGCGCTGCGAACATTGCGAGCCACACTGCCACTGCTCCAGACTTGGGACTAGCTGCGAGTCCCTCGTTATCGCAGCGGATTATCCAGGGAGAGTGCAGAAAAAATGGGGAATTAGATAAATGGACCGGCCGAGGTGAAATTGGACTTATACTTTTCATGCGGTCATGTTTTTCAAATTACCGTTTTCTGTAATTTCACCCTTTCCAATGCTGTCGCTAGTGGCGGCGGTGGAGACCGCGTTATGAATATGAGTTCGAAATCGCAGACCTCAGCTGCGACAGAGGAACGATTACGGGGGACCTTTTGACCCGATTGGTCCGGTTCGCTGGCGGGAATGCTGCACGCGTGTCGTGATCTAAATTGGTTTTCAATTACAGCACGGGGAGAAACGTGATGCTGCTACCTTTGTCGTGCTTCGTGGTGGCCAAATTACCGGGTCGTCGAGGGAGAAAGCACTTGACTCTCACTCCTTCGAGGGTGAAATGGAAATTTATTTATTTTTTTTTCTTCTTTCTTAAATTCCACTTCTAGAGTCCCCTGTGTTAATTGGCCGCGAGCGAATCGCATAATGAGCCCTAGCGGCAGTTCTGTTGTACTTTCACGGTTTTTTTTCACGCCCATCAAATTCTCCAGGTCGGCGTCCTTTTGAGTTGGCTGTTTTTGGCACACGACTATGTGAATTGGAAAAAAAAGTTGAAGACAAAAAACCAACCTCTTTGCGGAGACATGTTTCCGACAAGTGTAAATTGGGTAATGGTAATTTGATTTTTTTTTCGAATTTATTTCTCTAATAGAATAATACTCCCTTCTCAGTGTGTAATTAAGGAGGGGTCCGAGAATTCTCCCTATTAAAATCAATTGATGGAAAAGTGGCAATTATGTCTGCAAATTGGAATTCAACCCTAAGAATTTTTTTTTAAATTTTTTCTCGAAGTAAATGCTAAAGAAGCTTATCCCCTTTGATGTTCTGTTTAGTCAATTGACCCGACTTTACATATGTATCTAAATTGACTAAGATTAGCTGTGACTGTAAATTAACTATGTAGTTACCAACATTCTTGAATAGTTCTTTCAAAATTCTGTTTCGATTTATCGACGATGACAAATTTTTTTTTTCAATTTTAATATCAAGAAAAATGAAAAACTTATCCATTTTCAAACTCTAAAAATTTTTGGAATTAGGTAGATACCTTAATTTTGAGTATAGTGATATAAAAGGAGACTATAAACAATAAAGGTCTATATATAACACAAATTTTAAACTTTAAACAATTTTCTCTTCTTCCATTCGTTGCATAGCATTGAAATCCTCGAATTATTTAAGAACCGTAGAAAACCGTGATTTGCATCTTTTGACCTGAAAGTTTCGTTAATATTTTTTGGTAGAAGTAGAGTAAACAAAGTCGCTCGATCATTGGCGGCGGTTGCCGTCAAACAGGTTACTATAATTGAATCGCGGAATTGAAAGGAGAAGCGCCATAAAACCGGAGCCCAAATCGAATACTTAAGCACTTGGATCCCGGTTGAATAAACTTATAATTCGAAGATGCTTGCGTTTTGCCGTCATTTTCGTTTTCGTTTCCCAGGCCGCGAAACGCAATTAAACCGTTCCGCCAATTGCGGTTGCGACCGCGGACCATTTTTGCAAGTAATGCCCCCCGTACTCAGTCTGGGGGATGAAATGCGCTTTGTCAGAGGCTAAATTCCTTGTCTTTTGGGGTCTTCTATTCATTTTTTTGTTTTTGTGTTGAACTACAACACTTTTAATCCTTGCTACTCCATCTGCCTTTGAGAAGGACAACGTAGACATTGGACGATTACTCTGACACTGCGGCGGCAGCTGGAGTAAAAAGCGTTTCGGGGAGTATTCAGAGCATCTCCGGCGCGAAAGTCATCTAGATTCTAGATATTTCCCTGATGGGTCCAGAACATGTGTTCGGAGTTCCCACCGAAAAACAGAAGCGCAGGATGTTTTTAATCCGAGCAAAAAGCAAACTCGTGAATGGCAAAAACATCACTGCAATGACAATAAAATTAAAGAACCAGAGCGAAGGCAAAGCAAACATAAAAGCTGTTTACTCTAACGCCGTCGTTGTCATCAACGTGGCTGTTGCAGGAGGAGACTTTTGTGCAAGGACTAAACACGTCAGGAGTTTCTCCATCCTCGGATAGTCGTTCTTCAGTGGCGCGATTTTCCTCTGTTGTTTTTTATCTGTTTTGCACGGATAGCAACATCAGAGGGCAGAGAGCATAAAAAGCCTCGAAACATTATAAAACGTGCTCGGAATCCTATCGCCGCCTCCCACCTCAACTTTCCGACAAGGCGAACCAGCCACAATCAAAATATCCTCAATGTCAGCGCGGAGTATTTCTGAAGACGACGACAAAGACGACGTCTACGTCCCCCGAATACTGAGCGCGGAGCCCGAGTTCTGCAGCAGCATCATGTCACGATATTTGATTCTTGGAGTTCACTCTTCTGATCTCTTGGGCGAATCCGATAACAATTACTCAGGGAGTCGCTGACTTTGATGGATGGCACTGCATGGGGAGGTGAACCTGATTGAATCACCTGATCTCATCTGATGGAGGAAGGAGCCCACCTTTCGTTGGGTTTTGGTGATTCAGGTACCCCCAAATATTATCGCTGGCAAAAGTGCTTACCGAGGTCGAAAAGGTGATTTCTTTGATTTTCTTTTTTAGTGTGCCTTTTTTTTTATGTTTTTTGGACCACTGAATTCAAATTGATTGCCTCAATGGGGGCAGCATTCTGGGTTACTTGCTTAAATTGGTCAGATTTATTTTTGGTATCGAGATTGATAAATTATGTGTTGAAAATACATAACCTTTAAACCTATTATGATTAGTCAGAAGATGCATCAGATATCTTGTAATACTACGTAATACCTTATTTTGTTTCTTCTAAAATTGATATACCATACTACAATATACATTTTATGTTAAACGACACGAAAAAACGAATTTTTTGATAAATTGAATTTAAAATTTTGAAAGCATACCAGCAAGTATTCTGTATTCATGGATGTATGCCAGAAATTTAGTTTAGTTGACATTTAGTCACTATTCGCACACAGTCTAAGTATAAATTATGTAACATTTCACAATCGGGCAAAACAGAAATTGTGAAAATAAACTATCGAAATGGTGAGAATTTTGCAAAGACAAAACAAAAGTGCCACATATTTTTATTAATTTGTTTGAGGCTTTTGGTTGTATTCAGAATGCTATAAGAGGTGACAATCGTATTTTCACTGGAAAATATATCGCCCAGATAGTTTTAAAGTTTCAACCAACGTCTGTCCTCTTCGTTGTCAATAATTAAATATTTCACGTATGCACCGTATTTAGACAGAATTGCTTTTATCTTTGACTTATGGAACAATGCCCTTTTCTCAGTGAGGCACCATGGCATGAAAATTATCAAATTTAATTTTTCATTATAATTATGGAAAAGTTGTAATATTTCCTATGTTTTGTTTGGCATAGTGAGATAAAATATGTTATGCTATTAGTTTCAAGTTAAACTCAAATACGTTGCTTTAAATCAGAATTTTGATGATTAAATATGTAATTAAAAAGTTCTGTAGCTGATTTTTCGGTCAGAACGAACAATGCTATGCACTTAAAACTCAGTGTTCACCTTCACGTTTATGCCAACAGTAAATATATAGAATTAATTATATACCTAGAAGTGAAATAGTTAATTATTGAGTATCGAAATTTGTATTATCTCGGAAATTTCTCCTCCGCTTTCGGTCAAATTACTCTAATGGATTATTCATTGCTGTTGGCTCGTTCTCTAATTGACAAGGCAATTGAAATATTGCCTGATTAAATTTTCAATCGACATATCCTTTGATTTTATAAATTGGTATGCGATTTTTTGTACGACGATTTGTTTTTTATAGCATCGTTATCAATGGAATGTTTAAGTAATTTAAGGTTTTGAAGACATATAAAAACTTTAGAAAATATGTTTTAATACTGAACTGAATTATTAATCGATCTTTAGGAAAAGGTTATACCTTTGTAAACTTTTAGTCTTATAAAGCCTTAACAAAACTTAAAAAAAATCGAATTGGGGACAAACTTCTTAGATTAGATTTGATATGCCCATGATATACAAAAATTTCGACCTGAAACAAAATCTAATACTGTTGCCTGGTTGCAACACTTTAAATTTTCTACCTACCGCAAGAAATTTTATCTAGGTAAGAAAAAAGTAACAAAATACGTTTTAAATATTTAAGCCGCGGTTTCAGCAGCTACCTGCCCCAGAGACCTTAGATCAAGATAGTGACGTAACCCAAAATTGGTCTAGCATTAGCAAATGGTCGTAAAAATATTGAAAAGGCAAAAAATATGATGAAAAAAAAAATGTAACTGCCTGAACTGTGAGAACATTCGAAGAAGCTGCTAGTTTCTTCGAAGTCACACGCAAATGTGAGGAATGTGCTTTTGAACGTTAGGCAGAACCAGAACCCATTCCCCGCAGGTCTGGCACGGTTCACGGTATGATTTATGTGTCTCCTCGGAGCTGTTAGCTTCATCTGTTTTATGTCTTGAAAGTTCAATTTGCTGACACTTTTTATTAAGATTCGCGACGTGCCGTAATCCGTGGTATGGCTGTCTGTATGTCGCTCGTATGCTTAAGCGCCTTCACAAAATTTACTGAGCGAAAAGGAATATTTAGACAATTAAGGCGCGAACTTCATATGTGTAAATGTGGGAGCGAGTGGCAATCAGTATTGAAAAAAGTAGGGGAAAGGGTTAAACTGGGGCGCCAGAAAACATAGTTTATGTTATTGCCACGAGGAGAAAATTAGTTTACCCGAAAACCCTAAATTAAGGGTAGTTGTGCGTTGCAGAAAAGCGCCGTGGTCTTCTTGGTCTGGATATTTATTTGCCTTCACGCCGACGGATGGAACTGGTCTTCTCCCCTGACCGCACGAGTTATTAGCAGAAAACTCTCACGTTGGATTTACGTTGGGGCCCTGTCTGGTACTCTGGCACACACTGTCGAAACCTCGCCCCCGCAGTGGTCCAGGGGAGTCTGTTCATTTGTGGAAAATGCTTTCCTAATTGAGCTCGCCTCAGTGCAGAGCTGAGAGGGATTTATTTCAATCACGAAAACTTTTCAACATTTCTGCGGCTCCCTTAAAAGGGATGAATGCGGCTATGCAGTAATTTTCGCCTTGCAGTTGTGGCCGATTTCGATTTCTTGCCACCTTTCCCGGTAATTTAGCATGGAAAGAGCCGACATAGAAAAAGGAATTTTCTAAATGCTTTTAACTTGATTTTGTGATTTTCTATCAATTTCTGGGTAAAAGTTTTCTAATCAGATGTGCTACTTCTAATCCCTTAAAATTTCTGTAGGAAAGGCATTAGCTGCGTTTTTTCAAATTACAGGAAATTTTACATTGAATTGAAATTTTAAAGGCTACTACGTAGGTATATAAAGATTTTAAAATTATGCGAAAGTGTATCGTGTTGCCATGATATTTTCTTTCCCATTTACACTTCAAACCTTGAACCAGATAAATTTTTGCCAAACCTAGAACCGGATCCAATATGAAAAAAACGCAGCTATTGTAAAACATAATTCATTTCAATATTATGTAATGTACTAGAACAAATAATCTAACATTTTACAAATAATAATTATTTAACTTAACTTATAAATAGATGGCGCTGTCAGTAGGTATAGGTACTCCTTATTTTAAGTGTGTTTTATATATTTTTCGATGTATGCATTCTGTTTTTTGGTACATTTCCCACTAATATTATGACGACCCTAAGGAAGGGTTTAGTCTTTTCAAGGTATTTTTAATAATGAAAAGGAGTAGATAAGCCGCCCATAAGCTATAGTGCCTTTTGCATGAACACCTTTGCGGCATCCAAATTTCGGTTGACTGTTAAGTTTTGTGCTAGGTATGGAGCACTTCCCGCCTTGTCTTGTCTTTTATAAGACTGCATCTTGTTCAAAATTTACTGTCTACCGAAGCGAAGCCCCAAACGTTACGATGAAACGCTAAGAAAATTTCTTTACTTCTGGGATCTTTTTTCCCCAGAGAAGACGTCAGAGAGTCAGCGTTCAAGTTTACTTTGTGGTGTATCTCTTTTCACTTTGCAGGATATATTCAATCGCTTTACAATAACAAGACGGGCAGGTTTTCAATATTTTTTTTTTTATCTTTTAGTTTATTTCTTTTCTTTCATCCTTGGGAGCCCTAATGCCAGTCAGCCAGCTAGCATCGTTTGTGTAGGAAGGAAGCACAAGCGATTGCACGTTGGGTTGGCATTACTTTACCTAAAATTACATTTTTCAATCGCAAAAGAACCGCCTCTGAAGAGAATTTTACTAAAATTGCGTCTTGATTTCTTTTTGCAGGTCAACGTCAGGATGCAACGGAATTTTCTCTAGACGACTGGACTTCTCCTCCTTCAATTTGTTGCCGAAGACGCGTCTTAATTCCTATCAAGTAAAGGTAAGCTACCTCTAATTGCTTTTATCTGTTTTATCTGCTCTTTCCCATTTGTAGTAGCAATTCATTGTCAGGGGCAGTTGGATCCCACTCATCTGGATTACACTATCGCTCCCCTAATTACATTTATCCCTCGAGAATCTTCCCTAAATGCAAAATATAGCCAAAATCTGTCCCATTGCATGTCCTCTTTTAATTAGAAACTACGTGAGATAATTCGGGTGTTTACATTAAGCGGATAATTTGATCCTTTTTATGCCGCCGTGCCTTTTTATTTTTATCTAAACTGCTACTAGTATAAATCGAGGTAATCCCCTCTCCCCATCCGGGGGGGATGAAGACGTAAGGTGGGAAGAACGCACAGCAGCCCGGAACACGGAGCCCGATCCCGAATCTGGAGCCTGGCGATATAAACACTTTAATTTCATGCTACGTTTGCTTGCGTTCCATGTGCCCTGTGCTGCGCTACCGCCTGTCTAGAAAAAGGTTTTATTTTAGCAGAACCCACCCAGCCCCTAGCCGTCCATCCCCCCAGTGGGCATGCGAGTGGCAGACGGTTGACTCGTTTTTTTACCCACTTTTCCGAGGCAGACATTAAGATCATTTGCACGGAAAGAGCTGAAGCTCACTAAATATTTGGAAATGTATGTTTTTGCCATCCACCTTGTCTGGGGCGGGCCGTGCAATTTATCCGTTTTTACATGACCGGTCCAATGGGTCTGCGGCTCTCGCTCAGATAAGGACGTGATTTATTCCCCTGGTTTCGGCCCTTACCCCTTTTTATTTATTTCTGAAACCTCATAATTGCTCGGAGGTAGTGTCGTTAATTCCGAGATTAAATTGACGTATAAATTTAAAGAATTGGCACTGTGTCCCCTGTGCACTTTGTAGTCTAACGAGCCACTATTTGAACCCTTCGAGTATAACCTTTTTTGGGCTGGCAGACTGTCTGGATGGGTGTGGCATTTCAGTCGTTGACTTTTTGTGATTTTTAAAGTGGTGGTACCTTCAAATTGCAACGACCACAAGTAGAAGTATAAAAAAGTTTTGGTGGTTAATGGTTTTCGACGAAACAAAGGTAATAAGAGTCCATCAGAGTTAAAAAAGTAAATATGTACATATGTAGGTATGTATAAAAATTCAGAATCAGAAATCCTAACATATTTCTGAAAGCCAAAATTCGAAATATTTTATTATATTACTCTGAATTGCGATTTAAAATGAATTTATTGAATTCCTCCCGAGCAAATAGTAAAATAAAATCATTTATGTGAAAATTCAGATAAATTTGGATGTGATATTGGACCTTTGTTGTTGAACGATTTCATTGTTATGCATCCATAATTAAAAAAATTATTTTGCTGAGTGGCAATTTTATTTTTTATTTTTTTCTGAATTTATTATCTGAAAAATTATCTGTAGATAGGCAATTTGGAATGCAATTCAACAACTTTTTGTTTCGCCTTTCAATGCTGCCATGTTGAACTTTTGTTACGCTAAAAATAGGGAGTCTCATTGTCGGAAAATAAACTGCGCCCTCATTTAATAATTTTATGTATAAAGTTATATATACCTATCATTTTTCATTTAACATATTAACTATCAGTTTTAAGAAGATTCGAAGGGTCTAGCGATATAACATAACAAAAATGTTTTAATCTTGATGATGATGATTAATATTTTCCCAAATAATGCAAAAAGTTCGTGAAGTATTGGTAAATATCAGAAATTAATGGCCGCTAAGAAAGGACTTATATTTTTTTTTAAAGTACAGTCAATCGAAGGCCAATGCCAGAGGATCTTCGAGAAATGTAGGGCGAAAAGCAGAAACTTTCCACTTAAGTAGAGTAATATTTCTAATTTATCTCGGGAACGCAAGAGTTTGTTGACAAACTATTTTGCCTCCCGGCTAAATGATCAATAAAGCCGGCGCCGCTGCTTAATTCCTGCAGCCCCGTGATTTATGGAAGACAATTCGCATACATCAAACAAAAGTTATGAGAAAAAATTATATCAACAGCACGGACATTAGTTATAATCGTTTCGAGATTAATCCGTCGTCTCGGCAATCTCCGAAGCCAGCTCCGAATTAAATTGAGCCCAAGGACCTCATCCACCCACTCGGTAGGCGGCCAGTGGCGGCGGGCGCATCATGACGAATTGCCGGCTTGAGCTCGTAAATTGTCCCCCCGAAGATTAAGTCAAATTAATGGATTGTGCTGATGGAAATACGATGCAAGAACGCGAGCGTCTAATGTTGCTTGTTTATTTACTTGAGCAGCCCCCGGAATACCGCGGCCGGAGATGTCTTTGTTTTCAAGATATTCTAAAGAAAATTTCGCTGACGCCAGGGAAATTTCTCACGTTCAAGCTCGGCTTGACCATGGGCCAAGCGAGAACTCTTCGGGGTGTGTGCCGGAGGTCCGGTCGCGTTCAAGAACCCAACAGCGGACCGCGGTTTCATGCGAAAAACTGAAAACCGATTCGCGATCGCAGATGCAAAGTTTCATATCGCTGCAGGTGGGTGCACACTACACATTCATTGCTCAGCTACTTAATGCCGCGATTCTGACCGCGGGACATTTTAATGAATGAAGCTAGCGATTCGCGGATCTACGCTAAGGCAGCAGAAAACGTGAGAAGTCGAGTACACAATTTGCGTGTTTTGTAAACACGAGCTCTGCAACTCTCCGACGCCGGCCGTTTAAAGGCGAGAGCGATATAAAATAACGCAAGACTGAAACTGACCTGCACTATTTTAAAATTTATTACGCCTCAAGCACGCAGCGTGCTAAACGTTGATTTTATAGCGAATGACTGCAAAATAAGCGATTTATAAATTGCAATTTTAATTGCGTCTTAGAACACGATTTACAGCCTGTAGGCGTGCTTAGAACTTCGAAATAGGTTAAGAGCTCTATTAGTAGCGATTTTTTTAATGACGCAGAACCGAGTGCATTATTCTGGTAGGTGCAAAAAGGCCTTATTTTATCGCTATCTCAAGGACGACAACGCACCATTACAGCGGTTTCCGGATATTTTGTTTTTTTATAATTTTCCCGAGAATAGTTGAATTTTTCACTACGCTTAAATAACGTAAACAATTGCATTTTGAGTTTAACACGGAAGCGGCTTCGATAAGACAATTTCTGGAATTGCTTGAAATTTTATGCTCTATGAGAATATAAAAAAAGCGAGTTTTGTATGGTTTAGCGTCACGTTGCATAGCGAACGAAAATCTGATAAAAATCTATTTTAGAAGCTTCTAAAATTTTGTTCTTCCTTATTTGCGAATTTGCGATATTTCTAGGACGCTTAAAATTAATTTTTGGATAAGTATAAACATTTCTAAGTTACTTTTGAATTTATGAATTTTAGTACTAGGTATACGAATCAAAATCCCGAAAGCGTTTTTAATTTAATATAAGATGTTACAATGGAAGAGGTACTTACCAGAAGCAAACAATTTATTATTTAACTATTAAATGTATATATTATGTATATTTGGCAGAGGTTCCTTAACAAATAAAGGATTTAGGCTACTTTATATTCTAGTTTGCTGAAATTGAATCTATTTAACATATACATACATATGCATGTTGCTATTTTCTAATTTGAAATTACATTCATATTATTATTATTATTCATGTAGCTTTTTTTTGTTTAAGGTTTTGAAATTATTCCTTTACTTATTTGAAAATTATTAAATTTTGCTTAGTTTACGTAAACTTAAAATGGTCAGATTTCAATAAATTTCTGTTGTTTGTGTTAAATTGCGTTCATATCATACCTACGTAGACTTTATACAAAATGTTCATAGCTTTTGGTGATTTGGACTATCTCCGCAACGATAAACTCCACAAAATCACCTGAAGTCCAACACCATTCAGTTACTGGATATGTGCCAAGGGTTTTCTTAAGCTCCGGGGGCTCGAGTGTTAATTAGAATGTCAAAGAAACTGCAAGTCATTAAAGTATACTATGAGCACACACCTCCACAATCCGCCGCGTTTTGGCTTCCGTGGGACGGCACAAAGGAGTTATTATTGTTTATCGCCGGATTGTCTGGGTTTTGTATTAACAGTTGATGCAGACGCAGTGCATATACTCATAAGCAAAATTCAGAAGATTAAAATTGCACTATGAACATCGAGTCCCGCCGCAATATCCCCGTCCCGTCTACCCGTTTCCTCTACATCCAATTATCCTTTCATGTGCACGAGCGTTCATCACTGGAATAGTGGGGCTCTTTTCCCGGGAGCTCCACTCCTGGTCCCAGTCCCGGTCCCGGTCCCCGTACACTCGGCGTGCCTGCATGCCAGATAAATTTCCTTTAATGGATGTATGGAAACCAGGCAATTTCTGGGTACAGTAAACGTACACATGCTCCATTCTGTGGTGGGTGGACTCCCTGGACGACTGGGGGCTCACGAGCAAATGCTCCATGAAAAGTTGGCGTATCGTGTGACGAATACTTGGACAAATGCAGACGACAATTTCAGATATTCCCGGATTTTTGCAACAAATAAGGAAGAGCAGGTTCAATGACCCAAAAACGGGGAGAAGAAAGAAAAAAACTCGTGCGGTTTCTGCTGCGGCTCAAGTAGTAAAATGCTCTTAAGAGATGCAATTTTCATGGTACAATACATACAAGCTCCTTACGGTTTTGCTTAAATTGCATTTCACAGAAGCTGACTTAATGCGCTCAGTTGGTCTGCATCAGAAAATTCTTTTGTATTGAATCAAGCTACAAGACAATATTTAAGTACTTATCTTGTCCAATTGTTAGACCTTTGAAAATTCAATTTGTTTGCAGTTCTGGTTATGTTATTCAAGTCATGTATAAAATATCCAAATTTCTGAATGTTTTCAACCATAAAATATCAAATAAAAAAAATTTAGAACATACTCGAAAAACTACTTCTTGTCTCTCCCGCTTGAAACATATTTTTCTCTTGAAAAAGTTATAAGTATATCTAGTTCATCTAATATGTTATTCAGATTCCATCTTGAACAGCGATAAGATTTTAAAACTACATATTTCAAATAATCTTAAATTTTTAAAAAAATTCAAAGTTCAAGTCGTCAGGAGCTAAGGAAACAGTAAATAATTTATATAAGGTAGAATTAAAAGAAGAGATTTTTATAATTTTATGATTTTTATGACATGTTCAAGAACTTCAAGTGTCATGCAGAAATATACCATTTTTTCCTTTCGTTTTGGCATAGGAGGTGGTACGTAGTTTTTACATTCATATTTTAAAATGATTTTCTGTTTAATTTTTGATATTGTAACAGTTTTTCTCAATGTTGGGATATATTTTCCAAAGATTTGTACATGTATTTCCAATGTGGGAAAATATAACACTTTTCTGAAAAAACATACCTTCAAACCTACTCCGCTATTCGAAAATCTTGCGCACACCTTCCTCCATGGTGTTTAAGAGCAACCCAACCACCGGTAGGCTCTTGAGAAAAGCCTCGGAGCTGTGAAAAGCTTTTTTATTGGTATCGGAAAAGCTCAGGCCTACTATACATTAGAAAATTCCGTGGAAACCCCGCACGAACACAGGCCCATTCCGCAGTGGTTTCTCCGTCTACGCCAGGTTGAACTCTAAAAGGGGGCTCGACGCTCGACACAGCCGACGTCGGCGTCGTCGTCGCTGACAGGGTAAAAGTATGCCCCTTGACCTTGCCCTTGTGCGTAACGACCAGACCCCGACAATTCAAGAACGCCTACGGCATCTTGAAGGCCCCTTTTTCATGTAACTGTGTGTGTGAGGCTCTGCATCTTATTCGGCGTCGTCGGTTGTTTTCGTCCTTCTGGGTGCTGTCTTTGAATTTCAGGAGCATTTATTACGCGACGCCCCTGCTCCTGTTCCCAGACATAAATATATTTAACAGGAAAGTGTTCTGCTGATGCCACCAGAAGATTAAATGCTCGCACTTTGGGCCTGCATCGCTTTTTTTTTTTTTGGAAGAAAGTGACTTATGGCACTATAAAGCATTTACTTTTTTTATTCCTCCGAACTGGCGATTACATTAAGGACACATAGCCTCATTTAGAAATAATTTCATGGCGTAGTCCCAGGCGCTCTCCATTGGCAAAGTTAGCACATAAAAATGTAAAAAGGACAAAAAAAAAATGTGCTGAGCGTCCGCCGAAGGAGTAAGGAATCTACTTTTTCGGGCTATATTGAATCCCGGGTATCGGGAGCATCCAATATTGGGCCATAAAACGAGCTTAAAGTATTTCGGGAGCAGAACAGGGATGCGAAGATAGGTTAAGGATAAAATCGCACAGGATGCCAGCTTAGTGTGTGCGGCGTTTTTTTATCCACTCGTCCTGGTACTGTAAAACAAGCATATATACATCTTATCGATATTAAGTGGCGAATAAATTGTCTATAAAGGTTCTTTTTTTTCGCCGGGCTGTAATAAAGGCAGTGCCGAACTTGTCGAACGGGGAGCTATGTCCTGTAATTTTAATGATAATGTGCCACGTGGACGACGTGCATTGTTACGCCGGATGCACAGGACTCGTCGAATCGAGATGTGCTCACGATAAAGTTATTCGACATTTTTTCATTAAACTTTGCAGACCCTCGAGCTTTCTAGATAAGAATTATTTTTATGCTGTTTTCGTTCAAAGCGATGTTATTAGGGTGTGCAACGATATAAAATTATATGGACATTTGCTGATGCCGCCAATTTCGGAGTTATTTCGAAAATATTTAAATAAAAAATTTAACTTAGTTTCTGTTTCATATAAGTTTAGGGTTTACTAAAACGGAAACACCATCTTAAGGTGGGTCCACACTGAGCAAACGAAAGCGAACACATGTGTTCGTTTTCGTTTGCTCAGTGTAGACCCTCCTTTAGAATTTACGCCTCAAAATTTAAAAATTTTAGAAATGCTTTTGTGATTTCATTTAATATGCGATTTTCGTCTTATCTTTTGTGAGACGTGATTTTGTAAACAGGTAACCCCTTAAAACAGCTTCGAGTTCCAAGATATCTAATGAACCAATTAAAATTCATCCTATCCTATCATTTATGTCACTAAAAAACTTTTTAATGATATTGACTTTGATTTAATAATGATGGAGTCACATTGCATCTAACAATTTATGTAAATTTTTGTATAAATAGCACAGAATGAAGAAACGTGACTAAAAAATATTATCTTGGACATTCGTTCGATTCGAACACTGAGAATTTTATAAGGTATCGTTTGATTATGTAAGCTGTCCTAAAAATAAATTTTATATCTTGCTTATAAAAAACAATTTTAGAACGTCGATAAAGAAACCCTCGCATATTATATTATGCCATTTAACTTGTCTTCTATGTATTGGTAAAATCTATAACCTTTTTGTATGCTGATATAAGTTTATGAAATATTATGTTTTAATTGGTCTACGAATTAAGTGTTTAGGCAAAATGTAGCCCATAATTTAGTTTACGGGACATGAAAGGGACATTTTTGATACAGGGGTGAACGAAATTGAGCGCGTGTTTGTATTGCATACCTACATAAACTTCTTTTTAATGAATATATGTAATGTAGGTAATGTTTAGCTGTCATCACTCAAGTCTTTTAAACTGTTTTGTTTATGGATTTAATAATAAATTATAATACTTTTAGCTACTGCAGCAAAATAATCTATTTGAAATCGTTTCTTTAATAAAACTGAAGCTTTTGAGAATTAAACTAAATTTCTTCTGCTAACAATCTCAAAATTTTTGAGAAAAACAGAATACCTAACAAGTGCCTAGAACTGGAAAAAGAGTACCTAGGTATTTTTAAAACTGTAGGTTTTTATATAATAATTAAGCCAGCAGAAAATATAATTGGAGGCATCTCATTGGAGCCGATTAATTTTTAAATTTGTTTTGTTTTCGAGCGAGAAATTGCTAATTAACAATTCCTCATATTTTTTATGAAAATGGGACGAGCAAACAAACCGTCTGAATTAATTAAAACAGACTCATTATCATTTGCACACCTCCTGGAAATTCCCCCCGGGGATGAGTAATCCACGCTGTCACTCGCGTTTCTTGTACACCTTGTAAAACATGCTTAAGCGTCCTCCCCCATCCGCTGGCTGCTCCTAACGAGGAAAGACGGGTAAAAAATATTGTGAAAGGTAAAAACGAAGGCGACTTAATAATTCAGGCCGTTAATTAAAGCATAGGGTCCATATTTGCCGGCAGTGTAATCGGATCAGACAGGGCGGGATGGCGCCGGAAGCTCAGCGGAAGTCCTAAGTGAGCTCCACAAAAAAGATGGCAAAATATTCTGTATAACTTATGTATTATATGTATACATGATATAAAAAAAAAGGACTGGAGCTGAGTAGAAATAGAGGTGCATGCTCAAGCGAATATTAACGCTAAAATGTTGCTGTGATTTTGGGTGCAGCAGGCGAATTCGCGGTTCGTCGGTGCAGAAAGAGCTCCGTACTGAGTGATGGGATGCTGGTGGCCGGGATGCGGGGGAGATGTATGATTAATGACAGCAAGTAATTAAAGCGTCTGCTGGAACAATAACTCAGATCGGGCGACTCCCAAATCCTTGTGGGTTACCCTGTGACAACATTTCAATTTTTTCCTCCACTACAGCTCCTCCAATGGGGCTCCCAAGGACGAGCGGGGGAGTGTGAGGAACCGCAATACCGCGCGGGAGAAGGGGTAACAACACTATTTTGGAGTAAATCATTTAATTAGACCCGGCAGCCTGACAGCAGCGGGTCGTC
Organism: Machimus atricapillus; assembly: GCA_933228815.1. NCBI lineage: Eukaryota > Metazoa > Arthropoda > Insecta > Diptera > Asilidae > Machimus > Machimus atricapillus. The sequence continues at coordinate 12,729,427 of OW121788.1, forward strand.
TTCACGAGTCGGTCCCGAAAATGAAAAATGCTGCGTGGCCCGGGCGACTTGGACGTGGACGGGGGTGGGTGAATTACTGCTGCCGTCGCAGCCGCACGGATACGGGAATAAATTGAAAATAATAAAATATCGTCACGTTCAAGGATAATTGCAATTCTGAAGACGGTGAAGTACACTTGCAGCGTTTCGTTTCGTTTCGTCTAGCCCCCGACACACACGGGTCTCGCACATTTGGGTGACTACTCCCAGACGAAGAGGTAAAGTCGCCCATTTTCAGCTGCGGCGAAGGGCAAGGGCACATGTTGGTTAGATAGAAATTACGAGTGGATCCCTGTCTCTAAGATGTAACAGTGGCTATAAGGCGGTGGCGTGGGATCCAAAAGGAAAAGATTCTATCTCGGGAAATGTCGGAGGAGGCATTACGACAGCGGCAAGAGGAACGAGACCAGTAACGACCAACAGCGCGATGGGCGCACATAATCACCCACTTTTCTGAGTAATGAAGTAATAAGTGTAGTAATTACTCAACGGTTCCCCTGCGTCTTAGTTAGTGGTCACTTTTCTTTTTCTTGATCTGCAGTAAATTTAAGACGTTCGCCTCGCCGGCCCGTTTGTCTTCTTAAAGTGAGGTTAATATCCACCGCAGGCAAAGGGCCCAAACGAGCTATTGATCTCTAGTCCTTTTTTGAGAAGAATTTGTGAACAATTTAATTCTTTTCATGGCAAACGGCAATAAAGTTTGGGCAAAAGCACGTACAGCAAATCTTTCATCCCGAGGTGGTTCGAAAAAAGCGCCATTAATTATTATCACGTTCCCCTTCTCGCGTATCCTTTCCTTTTATAAATAGGTGGTGGTTACCACTTGGGACGATAACAAAGTACGTCTGGGGCAGCCCATTTGCCCTCTGCGGATCCTCCCCCGCCGGCACTCACATCCTCACACAGAGGACACATTCCCTAGCCCCCACATGTCCTTAAATTTCCAATCACTTTACACAACATTAAACCACTCACGAAAAATACACAATGATAAATGATTTTCGCCGGCAACGCAAAGGAGCCGCTGTCCAGTGATTACAGACGAGACATTTACGACGCTCAAAGTGATTTTGGTCGACCATCCTTTAAAAATGATATAAGGATCGTGGCGGGAATAATGCCGCTCCTGATTACTCCTGGCAGGGGGGCACGTGCTCGTTGCGGCGGGCAGCGTATCAATGATTTATCCTTTCCTGAAAAAGTTTGTCCTGATAGGAGACTCCCGTGGGAGGAAAATGACGATTTCATTTCTAGTCATTTTTTGGATGTCAAAGTCGCTAGGGGACACCTGTAAAAAAAGGCTTAAGACAAAATACCTCTGATGAAACAGACCAGTTGTAACTTTTAAATCAAAGAAGTTTTATTTTTGCCAAAGTCAATGTATTTTTAAGCATAACAATGTACATATACATATATATGAATGTAGGTACTGGGCTACTTTTAACACATTTTATTTTGTCGTAAAAGTTGAATATCTTTATTAAGTATTAAATAATAGTTGAATAAAATGTACTTAAGTCTCTTGACTTAAATTTACATTTTTTCTGGCTATTAAAATAAAACTAGTGAACAATTCGAAAAACCGCCAGTTATCGTCAATTTCAAGAATTTCTGATTAATAGCTGCCATAATTTCAATTTGGCCTTAATGGCTGTTAAAGGAGGTGAATAAAACACAAAGTTATCTATTCTGGAATGACATAAAAAAAAACATTGATATTTTTCGGATTTACTGGACTTAGGTAACCTACTTAATAGGAATTAGTCCAATGAAATCAGAATCAATATGAATTTCCTAATTTCATTAGCATTCGATTTAATCGGATTTGTATTTATAGTTTTTTCATTTACTGCGTTATTTAAAAAATGATAAAGTTAAAATTATTTGCGATTTAGTGCCATTGGCAAAATCTTTACCTAGCTTTGGGTTAAAATCACTTATTTTTCGAATTTACTATAATTTTTAGCCAAATACATACGATTGTTTTTCTAATTAATTGTGCTAACTTTTTAATGGATAGCAAACAATCAACGACGCATAATTTTGGCTCGTGTAAGAAGTTAAAGTTTAAGAAATTGAAGTCAAACATTCGCTGTTGCGACTCGCTAAATCCGTGGGATTGGCTTGATACAGCGCTGCTATTTGTCTGAGACCGCGAGTAGACGAGGTAATTGTATCGTTTGGGTCTGATGCGCTCATCCACGAGCGTAATCCAGGCGAATTTGGTGATTATCATGAAATTGAGCGATTTATTACGGTGGCACAATAGAGGTGATTAATGGTGAAAGAATGCTGTTGTTGAAAAAAAAAAAAAAAATAGCTGACGCGCTTGGGCCACCAAGTGCGGTCCTGTTCCTCCTCCCCGCAGCATTAAAACACCATTAATCCTGGCAAGTTTCGCCATCCTTCAAAAGTTGCAGTTGGCAATCTATCATTTTGTCAGGGAAGGCCATCACCTAAAAGGTACACCCTGTGCTGTTGGGTGCAGGGACTGCATGGGTACCCATTTGCAGTCTGCAACTCCGATAATTGCCTTTGTTAGCCATGCAGAGCTATCCTGAAGCAGACAAAAGCAGATATTGGTGGCCTGATGAGCCACGGTGAGGATTTCAATTAGTGGTGTTGTCGTGCCTTTTCGAGGATTCGGTGGGCTCTGAACGGAGCACATTTGCATATGAATCAATATTTTTCCAGCAGGACATTCTTGGCCTTTGTCTGCCGCTTATTTGTGTATTTAACTCGAGTAGTGCTCCGGGACGGGAAGAGAGGGATAGCGGGAAAGTGGGATAATTGTCTGACGCTGCTAAATTTTAACGCTTAGTTAATCGTGAAATTTTCCGTGTAAATATTTAAACAAAATCGCCATGAAGCTAAACGAGCAGGGCACCGTAAGAGAGGGTTCATTCAAATTAATTCATCAACTTGAAAAGTCCCTGACATCGTATCCCGGGACAGGAGACGAGAGCAGAGAAGGGATCCCTGAGTGGATGTGCTCGGGGATCTCTGCGTAGGTATTGTTTGCATTTTATAATTTTCCCGGCTCCTTCGACTGGCAGATGGCTCAATTGACATGTCTGCACGTAGATTATCTCTCCTCATTAATGGATCTCCTCAGCAAATAGTTTTCTTCTCTATCGCAATTAGAAGCGAAGAGGAGCTCCCTGCAGATTCAACCGGGGGACCTTCTCTAGATTATTCCCGGGTTGGGATTCACCACCTTCGCACCACCTCCCGGCTCCATGGGATCCGGCAAAAATGCACTCGCACGATACAACCCCTGGAACTTTTGAATATTTAATAGCGATTGTCTGAACTTATAAACAATTCGATCTCGTATTCAGTTACACAATATAAAATGCACATATGTATGCATAGGAACCTGCTGGCCCCAAAGTGCTCCGGCGCTCGTCTGCATCTTCGAATTACAGTGCAAGTCAAAAGTTTCAAAAACAGAGCGCCTGAGGAGCACTGAGGAAAGTAGTGTCATACCCAAGAAGAGGCAGCCGGGGAAAATCGAAGCTGGAGGAGGTTTTAATGTTTAATTCAAAAGGAGATTTGGCTCGGCTGCCGCCGTTCGGGTCGGACTGTATTAGCCTTAGCCTTAGCTCCCGACTGTCTGGCTCACTGCGAATTTGCGTTATGTTTCATAAGCAGATTTCGGAATTTGCAAGACAGGGTATGGGGAATCCGCTAGGATTTAAAAATAAAGCCTTAAATATTCCGCGAACTCGAATCAATAAATTGTTTAATTCCCAGACATTCAAGATAAAATAACCTGTGCACCTGTACAAACTATTTCTTTGAATCCATTGTGACGAACGAGTTGTGCAGTCAGCCCACTTTGTGACATGAGGTTGTCGCAGACGAATTTTTTATTTTTATTCAGTCGAGTGGAAACCAAATAGAATGACATTTTGTGTGTTAGTACGAGAGATAAATGTCATCTTTTCTACCTAAAAGCAGACAATGAAGAGGACGTGTCGGGGAAAACCGCTGTTTTAAAAAGTTTACGCCACATACATAGTCTGTCTGTAAAGAACGCGGCTGACAGATGTCTGTCTCTTCTAGAAAATTTCATTAGAGGAAGATCACTGGAGACATTATTTTATCACTTTGAGCAGACGTTTAGTTTTTAAGGGATATTATGATATTTTTGGGAGTCTGCTAAAACCAATTTAATTTACACGATTTTTGTATCAGACATGAAGTGTAGGTATCTATCAATATCTGTGACGGTCTCATTAATAATTTTTAGAAAAATATATATATTCCTTAGTTAAAACTTGACTGACATAAACATTATGTAGGTAAATAAAATTTTAATGCTCTTTTGGTTTTTGTGAACTTTAAAATTTTTATTGAAACCATTACCTATCTATTTTCATTGTAATAACCAGAATTATTAAAAGGTATACCAACTTCCCTATAAGTTATGATCATAGTTAATTATTGTTTTATGGTAGGTATACTATCTGAACTTTTAAAGAGATAAATTGAAAACATATTTAGAAAGTACTTCAAAACAGACATGGATACATAAAACTGACATCTCAAATGATCACTGCGAAAAAGGAAATATCGAAAATTTTATCTGAAACGCGAAAACTTGATAATCACGTCCAACCGAAGCCAATTTGGCGGACGTGTATACGCAATTAGTTAACTCCGTTAAAACTTCGTCGGTGATTTACGAATTCGAAGCGAGGAACTTTCGTCCCCGGGGTGATATCTAAATAAGTTTCACTGCATCGGGAGCATTCGTTGCAATGCAATGATATACTGAAGACGTTTAATCACGTTTCAGCCAATATATCAAAATTGAGTCGATTTTAGTTCTTTTAGTGACTGTTTTATGAAAAGTGGTTCTGTTAAGTTGAACTTATTTTATGTGATTGGCTTTAGGAATAAATCTAATATTGCAGGAAAAAGCATTTATTGGTCTTGACTAATCATTTCCTTTAAAATTTAATTATTTCTGTAACTCAGCAAATAGTGCAGTTATAGGGTAAGAAGAAAAGAATAAGAATAGGACATGGCGCTCTAGTTTATTTTCTATGTCTATATGTTATTTTTGAGGTATAAACGGAATCGCAGCGAAACGCATTAAATTTTTATTTTAAAAGGAAACCAAAAATATGGGGTTGAGAGCAAGCATTTCTTACTGATTTATTCCCTCAATTAAGTTAAGGAATTCAATTTTTCATCGGAATTTCTTTGTTGGGAACATTCCAAATGGTTTCGTCGACAAGGGCAGAATAAAATGCACCTGTGCTTGCCGCCAAATAAATGGACCACATCATGCGAAGAGCGATTGATCTGATTTACTATTATTGACCTGACCCGCACACGTTCCCGTTCTCAATTTAGCGCGCTTCCCATACCCCGATTGTGGCACCACAACGGTGCAAGACCTTTGATTATTTATTTTCGTTCCCAGACAACTAGGCAAACAAGGGTATTAACTAATACTGTCACCTGCAGCACACCTAGAGGAGCTCACGTCCCGGGTTGCGGAGCCCGGGTCCGGGTCAACGAAACCTCCGCCGCCTGCTTTAATAAAAATATTCGCGCAAAAAGCTCCCGCAGCTTTTTCAGGTCGTATGTACACAAAATTGACAAAGCAGAAATAAGAAAAAAATAAATAAAAATGGTATAGCAGGGAACTAGCGGGAAGGATCTTTGTTGCTTAACTTGAAAGTCGGGGAGGTAATGGCTACTTTTGGACCAGACGACGACTACCTGCAACGTCATATAGAATCGATATGGCCCCGATGGCTGTGCACGGCGACGGCGGGTGCTCGTGTTTTCCGGGCGAATTTCCCTCTTCCCGGGCTCGAAAAGTTGAGGGCAAGGGCTTTATCACTGGACAGCAATCGGCTGTAGTCGAACCCGGAGCCGGTTCCCGCTTCCCGGGTTTACCTTCAGTGAAATATCTTTCCATGCCCAAGTAGGGCCCGTAGGTGCGCACAGACCGGTCTGAAAACCTTTTTTGCTTATCGACCAATGAACTTATATGTTTTCTTAGATAGCCTGGGCAAACATTTGCGCGCTGCATCGAATTTCACACCCCTCCGGCAATTTTACCTATCGAAGAGTTATTGTTTAAATTTCTCAAGAAGTTTGAGTTTCTCAAGGAACCCTTCCTTACACAAGACGACGACTGTGCCTTGGGCAGCCCTCGCCAGTAATATTCACTCCGACCAGTGGACCATAGTCGGTCCGTGTGCAGCACGGCACGTATGCTCCCCATTCATCAGGGGATGATCCGGGCAGCATGGCATGGCATGAAACGATTCTATTTTTTAAACTTTTTTACTATCAAAAGTCTTTTTTAACGAACCATTTCGCACGTATCCAGTGGACTTGTTAAGGATACCATAACAATTCCCGTTATGTCTCATCATTTTGCGTTTTAGTGCTTGATGCCATGCCACACGACGCCACTGTTCCACAGCGAAACAACACCCCCGCCCCCCCGCTGCAGAACAAGCAATTTTTTGTGCTGCCCGAATTGAAATCACCTCGTTGACTTGAAGGGACTTTGCAATGTAATCTGCTCGATGTGGCATGCTCCTCAAACGACGTCGTCATTTTCTCTTGGATTGTCATTCATGACTATATCACATAGTTTTCGGTCCATCGCTTTCAGTTTTGCCCTGCCTTTTCCACAGAGGAGAATTTTTCGCTTTTCACACGGACGCACCGGGCGGCGGCGGTGACGGTGGCGGCACCGCACGGCGCACTCCTCAAACAAAACCAGTCACCCGGTGAGCCCCATCGAGGCCCCCCCCGGGCCCCACCCCGAAGAGTAGTCTTGTTAAAAGATGCTGTATCTTTGGAACGCTCCACATCCACTTCAGAACGACAATTTCTGGAGCAGTTTGTCGTATGGGGCCCACTGTCCTGGTCGGGTGCAGGGCTCCCCTCCGTCCCCAAATGGGGCCCATTTGTTCATTGTTCTGCTCAACAGTTTTTTATTATTATTATTATTTTTGTTTTTTTAATATCATGTCTGTTTTCTCCGTGAATGATTTGAGCAGTTTTTTGTCGCATCTCTCGCACGGCAACAGCAAAAGGCAGGCTGTCTTACAGTCGAGGCTCGAGTGGCTGGCTCGTAGTTGCTCTTGTGGTTTATTACCTGATTATTCTCGGCTGCAGCGCTGCAAGATTAGAGGTGGACACTTTCTACCGCAGTAGAAAAGGTTTTGTATGGCCTACTAAGAAACTCGGTGCACTCTCTGTCTATGGGCAAAATTTATTTTTCAATTAAATTGAAGGCGTGCGAGGACAGACATACCTTCGACGTCAAGCAATTTCTACCTCTTGCTTTTGAGTATCTTCGGTTGTTACTTTTGAGCAAACAATTTCATTAGACAGGTAAATTTCTCTCTCATGCAGTTAGACTTATTCGTAAGGGAAAATTGCCGTTGAAATCAATTAGGTCATTCCGTTGAAAGGTATCTAATTCAGAATGATTTCTGGCTAAAGTAAATAAAATATGAAAGTTTTTTTTCTTCGGGTATTGGTTGATTTAAGTGGAAGTTTATGTTAAATTCCGATAGTTTACAAAAGCTGTTTATTACATCTGTTACGATTTTTCACACTACTAATTTCGTATCATTACATTACAATTCTTCAGAAGAAAAATTTTATATTTATAATTTCAGAAATATTTGTTTTTTGAATTCAATCAAAATAATCTTCTAACACAGTGACCATTTTTTGCAAAGCCGGGAAAAGTAAGGGAATTGAGAAGTAATTTTATGACAATAATAAAATTATAAATAGGTACATTTTCCAATTCCCCTGTAAGCAAACAGTTAAAAGAATCTTGTAAAAAACTTTATGAGAAGGAGTAAGAAACAACAGAACAATTTATAAAAACATTACCTGAAAATATTAAAGCCTTCTTACTCAAAACCATATTATGAATTTGGCTCCTCTACTCGGTGTATATTTTTTTTGTTATGATGAGGCTGCTGAGTTTCGGAACAACCTGTGTATATCTTGGGAAAGTAAAAACTGCGTAAGCGTTTTTTGGGGTAAACTGTTGAATTCATGGGGAGTAATTATAGCACCATACGAGACACATTAAACGCACGTCTTATAAGTATGTTGTTAACCGCAGACCATCTACGAAGAAAATTGCCTTGAGACAAAACAAAGTATTTCAAGAACATGGCAAGTTTTCCCATTTCCTCTCAGATGAACTCAAGAAGAAGCGAAGTCCCGAAATCTGTCTGAACCCTCAAGTGGGAGACGGTTGCTCGGTACGCACCCCCAGGATGAACTTTTCACCGGGATTATGTGTGTTTGTACTTTTGCCACCAGCAGTAAAGCATGTACTTATGCGGGCTCCTTGACGTCTTACCGCATTAAAATAATGTTCACGGTTATAGTCCTGTCGTTCGCGTTGGAAGGAAAAACAGGACAGGTGTGAAACTCTTTTCATGTGGTGGACGCCCGCCGCACAGAACAACAAACCGACAGATAGACAGACAGACACAAACAAACAAACTTTTTCTCGCATATATGAAGAACGAAACCCATTAGAACCGGGAGTCACACCATAACTCCCGTCTCCTCCTCGGACGCAATAAATCCTCGCCACAAGTGGGTAAGGACCTCTGTATTCACCGATTCGGGTATAATTCGAGTGCATTATAATTTTATCCTCGCAAAACTGCTACCAATGACAAACATCGCCGTATATCCCCCGGACATTACACCACTTAGCGAGTTCTTAAAATAAACAATAAATGTCCTCGTCCTTGAAGGATACCATCGGCAGACAATGCCACTTCTCGTGGTCCTGTCCTCCTGCCCGCTGCCACTGCGGCGGCGGATGTTATGATATTGTCGAATGGAGTTGGAGTCCTGGGAGCAGTGGTGTAATATTGGCTCAGTTCTCGAATCGCTTTTCCACGACCCGTTTATTATATTTATGGTCGCGTTTGTCTTTTCAAAGACCGGCAATTCGTTTTCTTGCTTCAATTCAAAAGACATTTGCTGGCTTTGATGCTTGAGACCAGTGTGAATGATAGCGTTGCGCTCGAGTAGTGTAATTTGGAGTTCAAGGAGTTTTTAGTTATTGCTTAAAGGACAAAGCTCTAATTTATTGCTGGAAAAGTTTAGGCACAGGGGATTTAGTTCACTTTCGGAGAGGTACGGGGAAAAATATATTCAAAATTCTGCATAATAGTCGAGACCATATAAGGAGCAATCAACAACAAATTACACATTAATTCTTGGATCAATTTTTTTAACCACACTAATTTACCAAACAGTCTTAATCAAAAATTATGACTGTCATAACATGTGAATAAAATTGACCAGTTTATTTCAAAGGACCCATTTTAGCCAATATTAAGAAATGTGAGGCACCTACGTCTATAATTTACCCTTACATTTATCAGAAATAATATAATAATAATAATGCGGTAATAATAAATGAATGGATTTGTGAATTTTACAATTGATTTAATTAATTTTATTTGACTGTTACCTATTTTTTACTAGACCAATAATCAAAATCTTTAATTGTAGATTCCATTATTTTATAAATTAATACAAATATTCTTTTCTTTCCTTGCAGGTGAGTACGAGCCATAAAACTTTTCTTCCGCTGCCGGAGGTGAGTATGCATAGTCTAAAAAACGAACTCTATGAGTGTGGTTCGCGGCTAAACGCTCTTGCGAACAAGGAGAGCGTGAAAAGTCTGTCAGTAATTGATTTTACCTTTAAGCGAACTTCTCGCGATTATTGCGCCTGAGGCCCATAACTTACAAAAGGCGATTTGAATAACAAAAGGCGAATCAAATAAATTTCGCCGGTAGAGTGCGCGCACAATAAATTCGGAAGTGATGAATTACCTTAGCGCTACAATGGGCTTCTGGGGCGATTGAAGGCGCACTATCGCCGCTTGCCCATCCCCGGCCGCGGCTTCTATTGCGATCAACCGAAATTTTTCTTTGTCATTTAAATTAATCAAAGCGACCGGTTTTTGTCTATAAGCACTTTGGGACCCTCGTGAATTTTATTGAAGAGCTCTTGTGCCGCCGACGGACCTCTTTTGCGAGCCTCTGCTTCCAGAGATTATTATTCCTGGACTGCTGGACAAAGAACCCCCATACAGGCCATAGACAGGAGAGTTTCAGCGAAGAATAAATTATAGTTATGGAATTATTTACGAATTAAGACCGTTCTAATGTTGAATTATGACTTTGGCCAGAAGCACTTTTTATAGCAATCCATTTTAATGTTTGCTGTTTCTGTACCTACAAATTCAGTCCATCGCAATTTCACTGAAGAATTTCTCAGTTGTATTGCTACTGCTGCCGTAAGATGATAGTAATAAAATTTGCATATGTGCATCACAAGGTGCTTGCTTCGACATTAGAACGCATCCCATGTCGCGTTCTCCGTTCTCTCGTATTGGCTCAGGGTCGTTAAATGCTGCCAGTCATGCATTGGGGAAATTCGCATAGGGCGAAGAAATATCTCATAAAACGCGATGACAACTGTAGCGTTTAGTACATCAAGGTGGACATAAAATTCCCAACGACTAGAGAAATATGCAAATCCTGCTGCACTCAGCCAACAGAATCTGTCTTTTGAGTTAACACCTACGGCAGTTGCAAGTTTTATGCGTTTCTTTGTGTGTACTGGCGAATTTGAGGGTTTTTACGACTCTTCAAAAATTATTGCGACTTTGTGTGAAAATATTTTGCTTTCAACTATTTGCGTAAAGTTTTATTCTTTTTAAATGTGAAATTTAAATTTTGTTTGATGAAATTTTTAGTTGGTATAGGAGTGGAAAATTGGCCCAAAATTAAAATAGATTATTTAAATTTATGAATTTGTACTCATTTTGCAACGTCTGTTTGTAGAATATTTAAATATTCGTCCGCTTTCCTCATATTATCAGTAGGTAATGTTATTCAAAAATTAATTTCACGAATTTGAAAAACAACATTTACTCGATAAAAATTTGTTTCCTTTTTACGACGAATTCTAACATCTACATTCCACTTCTTAGTAGCAACGGATAATTGTACAGTTGTTTGAACTTTTTAGGGCTTTTGATTTGTTCGGGTGGTTCTACACACTTTATTTACGTTTTCTTTTTATAATGTAACTAACGTCGGCTAGAGCAAACCTTTAAGCTGGTGACACAATCAAAATTTGAACGCGTTGCGTGCGTCGCGTGCGATGACAAGTCGAAAAGAGCTTATGGGTTCATGTGCTTCGAGTTACAATGAGATCGCATCCAACGCAACGCACGCGACGCGCCGCAGATTTAGCGCAAAGTTCTAAATTTTAACGCGCCGCGTTCAACCTAACCTCTCTTTTCGTGTGTCATTGACAGTGTTGTGAGTTGAAAATGGAATTCAAGGAAAATTTAATTGATTATTATATTTTATTCGGCTTATTTGTTCAACTGTAAAGAAAAATTTTCACTTGTCAACATGTAAACAAACTGCGAATCTGCTCTCACTTGCCGCACGCGCCAATCTCGTTGTAACTGACCAAGAGTTGGATGCGTTGCGTGCGGCTGTTAACGCACGCGCGCACGCGACGCACGCGTTGGTTGTGTCACCACCTTTACAATAATGAAATTACATATTTGGGAACATCAAGAAATGCGGCTGCTTAGATCCAGTGCATTTTCGTGTTTCTTTTTATGATAATGCATATATTTTCGGAATAAAGCAAATTTTAGAAACGCAAAGTAAATAAAATTAGAATTAAATTTAAGAAGAATCATAAAACGATTTTATGCGTCTGGATCTCGTTTTGCCGCTCTAAGACATTCGGTTCTTAAGATAACTTTTATGCGGCGCAGTTTAAATTGAAGAAGTTCATGAAATGTTCACGAAATCAGAATTCTCAAGTACTTCCCTCATTACGTCTGTTTCAATCTTATAATTGGCTTGAAATCGCCTGCCTTTCCGGTGGGACTTGCCAAGGACTTAGAGAGCTCCACACTGACGAAGTCATTTTTAATTTCACGCTTTAAATTTAACGGCAGCGCCGTAAGACTAACGACATCACTTCATCAAGTCTCATAAAGTACGCTCTTTGCCGGTTAAAGATGATGGTGCATAATGACTGCAAAAAGGGCGAGCAAGTTTCCGCGAGACGCATCCCACCCCCCGCTGCTCCATCGCTCGAGGATTGCAGCAGCAGAGCGCGGTCGTTGCTAGCGGGAGCTTAAAATTTGCGAAAAAAAGGATCAGTGAACAATGTCTGAAAATTGTTTTATAGAGACGAGGAGAATTTGATGCAAATCACTCCCTCCCGCCGTATTCGTTGATGGATAATTTTTGACTGGAGCACTTCGGGGGGGATGTTCGCGGGGGTGCGCTCTGCATGGAAAGGGGCAAACTGTTGCAGCGCGATGTCGTCTGTGTAACAAAGATGGAAATCGCGACATCCATCCCAGCTAGCAAACCGCCCTGACGTAGCAATTTAGTTGATGATTCTATTCATATATTATTTAGCATCCTTCCTCTCCTTCGCCTGATATCTGGCATCAATTCAGCTCCGGATGCTGATGGCGAAGGAGCTTAACCCGTGTCGGGGCCGACATGGCTCCAGCGCTCCAGAATTGACGGGGAGCAGCTCAGACGACACCACGACACGATTCACGGCCACGAACGGGATCAAAGAGGAATGAAGTGGAAAAGATTTATAAAACACTTTGCTTAGATTTTATCCTGTCAAGCGTTCGCTGCATTCTAGCAGGACTCCTAAGGACGGGGGTTCACTCATTTGGGGCACTGGGGGCTCCTTTACGCGGCATTCCTCGCCCGTGATAAGGATCACCTCATGCATTAATGGATGAGGACAAACGAGACGATTTCGTGCGTCTGGGGTCCCCGCAGCCCCACTGGTCATCCATTCTCTGGCCGCGCACGCTTCCGACTTCCCGGCGATTATTGTTTTTACGACTGATATTAGGCGATAGCAATCGGTCGTAATTATTGCGAGATAATGGCTGCGGTGATAATTTGTCGGATGTGATCTCCTCGCTGTGCTCCAAGAAGCTGCCCCCGCACCGGAGCCTTCTGCGATTAATTGTTACAGATACCACTTGTCTTGGCAGCGTGGTCCAGCAACTGATGGACGAATGATTTTATTACACATATTTTCCTGTTGCTATCTACTTCTTAAGAAGTTCTTTGACGACCCCTTAAATCGTGCTTTTATCGCTGCTCGTTAATATTTTTAGTCCACCAATGAGTTTTTCAAAAACACAATTGGTGATATATGTAAATATATGTACATAGGCATATAAAACTTAAATACACCAAATGTAGTATTATGTATACATACAATAGTTTTGTTACAAACATGGAGTTAAAATTAGATCTACTTACATTGATTGCACGAAATTTTTGTAACTATTTTCGTCATTATTTTATCAGTAACTATACATACATATGTATAGGGTAAGGGTGCCTAATATGAGATAGTCGCCAAATATGAGATAGTTAGATTTTGGTGAAACTAATCGCCGCAGCCATTTGGCGCTACTGTCGCTAGAAGCCACGTGGCAAAAGATCGAAACGTGTGTTAGTGCTTCCCAGTCCGAGGCGAAGTTAGGTTATGTACGCGCAGATTTTCACGAAACCCCAAAACCAAATTTTTGTCATCAAATTTTGCAAGGTATTTTACAACCGTATTAATTACACTAAATGATTTTAATTTACAGTCATTGTGTCAATTAAAACATGAATTTTACGATACATTTGCAGTTTTGTTGCATTTTCTTTACTAAGAAATAATAGGCAGCCATTTTGTTGAATATAGATGTTTTCCTAATATGAGACACACGGGGGCTCCTAAAATGAGAGGAGAAAAATGGGCTAAATGTCAAGGCTGTTTCAAGTGGGAGTCATGAGGATTGTGGAGAAGTAACGACAGATCGATTTTTGTATTATTTGTGTTTAAATATCTAAGATTTCGAATAAAAGTTTGATTATGATGAGTCTAATATAAATTATACCTATGTATGTACGTTACATAAATATATTAAGTCGTACTTAAACCTATTTATTTAGGAGTGTGATATTGTTAATTAGAGAATATAGCCAATAAAAAGTTTAATTTGAATTGATTTCTTTCTTTTTCTCTAAATCTCATATTAGCAACCCTCTGTATCTCATAATAGGAGACCATTTGCCTGAGACGTAATTTCTGACCTTTTTAATATTTTTTGATATAATAAAAAATGTATTATACTTAGAACTAAACGTTCTCTCATATATAAACTTCATTAAATACCCTATCGAATATTGCAATTTTCATAGTGATTAGTGCAATAATTTATGTTTTATGGCCAAAAATAAAAATGGTATCTCATATTAGGCACCCTTACCCTATCATAAAATTTTAAAATCTGTAATTTTGATTTTTATAATTCTGCTAAAAAATGCTGTAGAACAGATGGTGTTTGGAGTTTTGCATATCCGTCACTTTTGGTCTAAATGCGAATAACTAAAAAGTTTCATCCGTGAGGAGAACTAAAACTCAATTTATGCCAATTCTGTTAAAAAAATTGCACCCGAACCTAAAATTTTATTTTACTGTGACTTTCAGATCTTCTCAGCAGAACCATTTCTTCTAAATCGAAACACATCTTATATGTCTGGCATTTATTTCGATATGGATATGTTACGTCTTACGAGAAAAACCAAGACATTGTTTGAATTGCAATTGATTGCATGCCTTTTATGTAAGGTATGGATTTATCTGATCTTATTGACACCTTAGTCACGAGCTCGTTTTGAACTTTTATCGCTAACAACAATCTTGCTGCGCAAAGCCTCTTTATCAATAAATAATAACAAAAATTCGAACCAAAACACTTTGTTTTCAGGTGTACATAGTAAGTCACCTATACAGCCGTAAGCAAACTCAATGTGGTTTTTCACAGATTGGAATCATTCATTAGATGCGAAGATAAATTTGGTTAAATTTGTCAGTAATGAGACGGAAATAAGATAATTAAGGTTCGACCCTGAGGAGAAATAATTTAAGAAATTATTTGAGTGAAAGTTAAAGAATGCGATATCTGTAATTAATCTTTATTGGTCTTAGATAAAAAAAAAACCGTCTGTGTTCCGGACACCGATATAAGCTTTAAAAATTTCTTATACAGCGTCTGTTCGAACCAAACAATTTATAGTTCAATAGTTCGTTTATTGAGCTAGATGCCAAATTGTGTTAACTGCAGGCAACTATGTAAACATCGGCTGCATAAAAATTAAATTGAGTCGCGTATTGCTGCTATTTAAATTGCAGCAACTGAAAAACCAAAGAAGCCAATTAAAAGCTCTCAAAACATGACTAACCACGAACAGCACTTAAAATCGATGTAACGCTTACCCGTAGCTCAAAGTGGCAATAGCAACTTAATAACTGCATGCCTTAAGAGCAATCGATTAAGGGGCTGCAAGCCACGAGTTAATGCACATCTTGCGCCGTTCCCCGGTGCCAGCCAATTAATCCCAGTTAGCTTGTTTTAGCTGCATTCAAATCAAATATCAGTCGGCACCGATTTTCATATAATAGAATTTCTTCACATAGCGTCTATCGGGTGCCGCAGACAATGCCCGAGTGCGGCGGATTCTGATTCCCTGAGCAACCGGATTCGGCATTGACCCACAATATATCGTCTTAAAAACGTCGTTGCAAATATCGTTGTTTCACCGTCAGAAGATCGGTGTCGTTTATGTTATGATTGTTTAGCATGCGATCCAAGTTACCGCATCGATCAGTATTGGGTGCAAATTATCGTGCAGTGGCAAGTCCAAGGGGTCGACGATTTCTCGGCCTCTGCGGTGCTCGCGAGTTGAACTCGCGTCTGGAAAATCAAGGCCTCGATTAAGAGGTAAAGCAGACACCTCAGTTTATTACAGGTTTGGCCTCGCGAGACACTCTGTGATTGATTACACGCTCGTAGGCACTTAGTGCTGTGTCAAACCGACTGCTCAATTAATACGAGGTGCTGACCTTCTCCGGTGCTACTGCAATGGGCAATGTAAAGTGGTTCAGAATCAATCAAAACCTGACAAAACCTCTGTAAATTAGTTTCATCGTTTTCTCTTTTCAATTTTTTTTTGTGCAATGTTGCTTAAATATTTTTACTATATCCGCCAATTTCCATACTTTTTTTCTGGTCTATATGTTGGCTCCAAGGCATTCTGAATAAATGTGAACATTTTTCGCGTTTATGTTCAGTTTCTCTTTATGCCAAAAAAAAACTAAAGTGGCACATTTTTTGTTATGTACATGTAAAAAGAAAGTGCAGATGACAGTCCCGAAGCAAAAAAAAATTGTTATTTTGCGTATTTATACTTTGAACCAGTGTATTTGTTGATTTAAAACGAAACTACGACGTTAGCCAAAAAATAATAATTTTGAGCAAAACTCCTTCAAAGTTTCGGTCTCGTCCGTGCAGCAGTCAGAGCACACCTCTTTATATATATTCAAATAGTCAAAATTCATAAATTATTGGTTGATATTTGCAAAAAACACAGATTTTTTAATTTTTCAAACCAAAATGATTGATTAGTCTAATTCAAACTTTCGTTATTGGTTTGATTTTATTTTTATTTTTATCTTAACTACTTGGCAGTATGAACGATTGTTGATCTCTTGAATCAGACTGCATCTGATTAAATTTTGGGGAAAATGAATCATTTATCAAAGGTTCTAATGACAGCAATAAATAAAACGCACGAGTTGACGTACCAATGAAAGCCAAAACTTTTTGTTACGAAATCCGGGGAATGTCGATATCCTTTGCCACTCAATTTGCAGAACTTCATCAAAGGTGGCCTGCGTCTTCTAGAATTGTGCGAGACGCCAAAAACAGATCTTAGTCTCGAGATTGTTGTTTTTTGCTCCTTAAGCGATGAACATAATGTCTCAAGCATTGAGCGTGCACAAAGGACTAGGACTAACTGCTGAAGAAGAGAGCGAGTTGGAAATCCTTACAAATGATAAGAAGGGTTCTTGAGCAAAAGCAGCAGCAGTGTGGTGGCAAAAAAAAATTTCCCGATTCGAGATCTACTTTCATTCATTTCATTTCTTTGGGGCCCTCGTTGGTTGGCAAAGCTCCACGAAGTTCTTGGATCCTTCGAGCAACTACCACACCATCGTCATGGGTGCGCTCCATATTGAAAAAGGAGTCTGGAAATAAGCGGAATCACCGCCTTTTAAAATATTCCGCATAGGCGCCCCCGACTAAAGGAGGAGCCCTGGAGCTCAGCAGCTTTCGGGACGAGGAGTTGTTCACGCATCCACGGACGGATGCTATTTCATAATTTCAGTCGCAGGAAGCTCGGCGCTTGGGGGCCGTGTGCATCCCCGGCAATAATTAGATTCGCACGAAGGTCCTCGAGCGAACCTTAATACGGTTGTCTGGGCTATTACAACTCCTGGATAATGGCTCATGCTCATGCTCATACTCATGGACCGCACCTCGTATCCCTGACCACAATGTCTTTACCTAACCCGAACCGTCTTATGACTTTAGCACTTACTGAAATTTCGTCTTAGCGACTCCCGATAAACCAAAACCGTAGGGGGATGAAGTGCATCCTCCAGCGAAGCCCCGTCCCGACTCCCGGCACGTACGATAAGAGAAGACAAAACCAACATAAATACCCTTTGCATATACACTCTGGGGTGAAATTCAAAGTTTCCATGAAGACGGGAGGGAGAATGAGGATTAAGAAGTGCTCGGGCTGGAGCTCGGGCTCCGCGTGTACTTTAACATTGTTAACTGGGGTGAGCCACTTTGTGGTGAGGCTGATGACGGTGAGAAGGCCTTTGTAAAGGCCTGCCATCGACCGTATGACATGTGGCTTTTAGCTCCATGCACCCACCCACCCAAAGATACGTACCCACGTAGATAGAGGAGTTATGACCCTGCCGGCAAATCACGAGGATACTCTCCTCATCTCGCGGAGCCTTTTCTACATGATTACGGCTCCATGAATTTACGGCGTGCCATACACTCCAAGGATTTAATGGATAAAGTTGCCTCAGATTGCGGCTGGTATGTTTGTGCGAATGTGAAAACTTTAAGCTATTTTTGATGCCACTTTCTACTAAAAACCAAAGCGCCGGCTGCACTCCGTTGATATATGAATGTATTTTTTCATGTGATGTTTAGAGTTTAAGTGGTTTAAAAGTGTAGCCCAGCCGCTAACAAACAATCCCTTGGGGTAATGACGTTCAGTCCTATCAGAAATTAGGGAACGTTCTAACGCTATACGTGCCAAGCAGAGTTAATTTTGGAAAATTTGTTTGGCAACTAACTTTCGGAATTGCTAAATATTTTGTTAAGGATTTGCGACTGCGAAAATAATTTTACGATTCGATTGCAAAGAGAGAACATGTTTTAATTATTTTTAGACAACATCACTTTAAACAAAGACAAAATTATGCTTATGTTTTCCAATTCATCTGTATTTAACTTGGTACATATGTACTTGTTTTTAAGTTATTCATTGCCTATATAACAAAATTCATGTTTTACGTTACTTACCTACACTATATGTACCTAAGTACTAAATTTAATAAATTGAATTATCGTTCTGCAAATCCTGATAAATCAGCTGTTCAACTATTTTTCTTCAGAGGGCCTGCAATCAGCCAATCAGTTGATTTTGTCTAATTGATGGAATTCTTCTATAAAAAACGTATTGTAAGCCTTAAAGATTAGATTGGAGTTTGTGTTTTATGCCGCTTGTGTTTTTCATCATCTGCTTCGTTTGAAAAGATGATTAATATAATGCATCATAAAAAAAAACAGTTCTTCTCTGTACTGGGGCTGCGTGAAAACTTTAAATTCGCAACTCCCAAGAGATGTTGTATGGAATAGATTGAACGCAATTTGGACACCCGGCTTCAGAATATGAGAGGGATAACTTAATATTACGCAATTGTATATTCCCCCTGCCGTAGGGGTATACCGTAGAATATATAGCAAGTAAAACGAAAATGGCGGAGTTAAATCATTAAAAGAATTACTCACTTCCTGTAGCCCTAATCTCCATTCAGATTTCATCAATTAAACGTAGCCATCGTTGTCATGGCAACAAAATTCCCGAAAGGGTTGCGAATAATTGCAAAATTTTCCCTATGCCTATGGAAGAAGAGTGCACCTCTTGTGCTGGCGAAGACCTTCCAGTTGACTTTTCCTTTGCCCTGATACGTGATATACGAACATTCGCGTGCATTCCCCGGATCCCCGGGTGTATCTAGGAAGTACCCTCGCAGTAATTTCATCGCAAAAGCCGAGCCAGTGAATCACGCAAAAACAAGCATACGAAGGGCGCAGGAGGTAACAAAAGCGCGCCTCGCATTAAAGGACGAGGGCCTAACATAAAGCCGAAAAGGAAGAGGAAAGGACAGAGCCCAGTTTTGTAGCCCAATACCTGAAAATTGAGATGTGCTGCAGGGTGTATTATAGAAACGCACAAAAAACACGAACACATTCAATTTAAGTTATTCTAAAGGGACGCTATAACGCTTCAAAAGAGGCACATGAATGGTTGTAGGGCTCCGCCCCAAAGATGTATCGACGGAGCTGGATTGGCAGTGTGTGTTTTGTCAGGTTTATCTTTCCAGGTCAGCTAACATTTGCAGGATTCCATGTTTTTTATGCAGCAAAAAATAGATTGAAATGCCTACGAGTTATAGGCGTGGCCAGTGCAGGCAAAGTGCTCAAATCCCTGGACCAACTGTAGCTCGAAAGCAACGTGATTATGAAAATGTTACTAGCTACATACATAAACAGTATCAAAGTATTTAATAAATCTAAAACTAAACATTTCTACCTTTCTGTATACGACATTTATTAGTCGTTTTACGAAATTTCAAATATTATATTAATAACTTTTTAAATGAACCCCTAGTTATAATTCGGTCCTTATTGTATTCTAAAGTTTTTCGTCATTAATATCATAAATGCGTGCTTGTCATTAAATGTGCATACAGACGAACACGTTGGTTTTCGATGATCATAATTAAAATAACTACCTTGCATACTCCGGAAGTCATTTTTGACCGATTCACACGGCATTCACCTCATACTTTAAGTACATGGTCGCCTTGTACTTATTATAAATACAGATGCTCTTTAATTGACACTTATTGCATAATTTTGCCTGTAGCTCGATACTTTAAAGCGATGATTATCGTCCGAAGCAAATAACTGGTTCAGTTATCTGAAACGAAATAAAGAATTCCAATCAACTTTTCTTCTACCTGAATGGACTAGACATTGCGAGATGCAAAACTGGAAATTGAATATATCCGAAATCGCATCTCTTGTTTGGCCCCTCCGGCCACCTCCCTCGTAAATACATGTTATATGTGTAGTACTCGTATCTGCGGCTGAGAAAAGCACAAAAACGTCTTCGCCATTCTATTTTACAAGTACGTTTTGCCATACGAAGGCCAAAAGCATAAATTCCACTCGAAACTCTCAATCAGTGGCAGTAAATATTGTCCTGTCACCAGCGTACCAGCGATTTAGCTTAAAGTTATGCAATATCCCAGCCGGATTCCCTTCACGCTTGGCATTAATAAAAAAATCGGCCCAGACAAGAGGAGGAACACAAGTGAAGCCCCCCGAAAATAAATCACTTCATGGTCATGTAATAATTTTATTTCAGACACGGCATTTACCCAAAAAAGGGCGAAAAAGATTCGCTTTTTTTCGTGATTTGCCTCTGCTGCTGAAGAAGAAGTCCAGACGAACTTAAATGCAGTGGGTTATAAGACGTTAACGGCAGCTAAGTGCTCGTGCTCCACTGGAAAAATCGATTCCCAAGAATACCTAATAAAGGTCTTTCCCGCATTTAATTTAAGAGGATACGACTTTGATATCGCTCTTTTGCTTTGTCCCATCAAACTGCCATCCTGCGATCTCCTCCTCCTTACGCATAAGAGACACTTCCTTTGAGTTTCGTTCAAGGTGGGAAATCACATGGTACTTGAAGAGCGCTTCTGTTTTAATGAATTTTTTAGGTTTTCTTTTTTTTTTTGTAGCTTACCTTAAGACAAGTCACTATAAAGTGCACAATTTTAATAAAATTTCGCCTATCTTTAATCTATAATTAAAGCAGACAGTTGTATCATTTTCTCAATTTAATAACTTGAACAAATTGTTCAAGATAGGACAGACAAATTTTCATAATTTTGCATAGTAGGTGACATATTTTTAAAACCTCAAAATTTTAATGAAACTTTATTTCGTAAATTTGAATTCGTCGTTTATGGTTTTTTGTGTAACCCAAAGCGAAAATTTTAAGTGTTACGACTGTATTTTTCCGGTTTCGGTAGTTTTTATTTTTATTTTTAATATTTATGTGAAAAGGGTAATCAGAGCCAGAACAGTCCCTAAATTCATTCGTTTATTTAACTGTACTGAGTGTTCAATTGATATCCCAGTAAAAAATTTTTAGTATCCTTTGTATTCGAATGGAGTCGCACTTGACAAAGCGTTTTTATATTTCTCTGTCGTTTGAATTATTTTTCCTGCAAACATTTTCTAAATGCAATTCCCGCTGAATCAATAGAGGCACGTCCATCACATCCCATATCGTCGACAAATTGCCGCGAAGTGCGAATGTGTGTGCCGTGCTCCACTATGCGAACTCCAACGCACCAGGAGGTCAGTAACCTTACGAGTGGAAATTTCGTCATTTTATGTCGAACGCATTCATTTGCATGAGTATGCCCGCGGTGCGGCCGATCGACGTATGCGTGCAATTCTAATAAACGCGAGAAACTTTCATATATCTAAGAAGCTTACAATGTGACGAATATCTGTGTCATATTGAATTCCCGCCGCCGCCGCCGCGGTCGCCAAGAGTCAACGGCATATATCTAATTCGCGTTCCGATTGATAAGTGGGCACCTATCCGATGCAATTTTGACTTGGGTTTTTTTTTTTTTTTTTTTATAACATTCGCGATATATTCGCGCCAGCACATGGAGTTAATTTGCAGTATGACTCCAGCAATAATTAGAAAATAATTGCATTCTTGCTGCAGTAGCCGGGAGGGTGCGCCGACGTATGATTTGGAGGTATCTTTCGAAATTCTTGAAATCTTTCCAATTTTCTCAATTTTTTTCTTCTGCAAGAATTTTTTTTTTTTTATATTTATTTTTTGCTCAGAAGGGGAAGTGTAATTTTAGAACTAAAGAAAATTGCCGCGAACATCTGCAGTGCACCGGTATGATGTAACAGACTCCCAAGTACAAATAATTTGCAGTGGAGAACAAAAAAGGCGCATTGAAAATAAACAAAATAATCGCGCAAATCTCACATTTAGCTGCAGAATTTCTTGCATTACCTTGTAGGCGGTCATTACACTTTCGACCATATTACCCTCGCCGTATGTACTTGACTCCGAGCTTACCTATAATAGCCTACGTACGAACGTACATGCACTCGCGTCTATTATGCCGCACCATAAATGAGCGCCGCGAGTGTAGTCGTGACAGAATGTGCAGATATCTTCGAGTTCAAAGCAAATAACGCATTTCCTCAGTTAAGCAAAAACTTCTACACTCATGCGTCTGTCTTCTAGTTCGGGAGTTCACATATGTGCTGCATATATGCGCAAAATGAGCAGCATTAAGTTTTGCACGCATGCGTAAGCCGGTGGACATAAATAGACCCAAGTTAGACGGCAAAACAGACACTGACCTATTCCTATCGCGTGCAATTACCTAACATGTACTCGGCATGAAAGTGATATGTGCGCGATAGTGGCGGAATGCCGGGGAAGGGTTAGGAATCGGCTGCCACAGCTGACATTTGTCAGTTTGACGAGGTGGGTCATTTCCCTGATGCAAATACCACTTTTACTGGAGCAACCTTTGCTTGGGGGCGAGAGCCCTTCCATCATTTTCTTTTCTTTTTCTTTTTTTCAAGCACGAAACTTACTAGCTAACATTGCATGAATACTTTATGCCCTATTCCTGCACTAGCGGACAAGCAGCCGCGATAAAAACGTCTACAACATTTCTAATATTTCATAACTTCCAAAGAAGTCCTATTTTTTATGCAGCATTGTTTCATACTTTATCAGTGTGCATCCTTTTATTTTTCTCGAAGGGTTCAAAAAAACTTTCAAGATTCACCACCTCTTGGAAACTTTAATTAACTTACTTGCTCTGGATGGGTGCAGAGGCAGTCAGTGCTATTAAAAGTCCGACGTAAACTAAATGTTTTCTAAAGTCCGCCGTAAGCGCAAAACGACTAAAATTTAAAACAATTTGCAATAAATCCCAGGTCGGCCCTGAGGGAATACAACACAGACGCCACATGAAACAATCTGTTGCAGATTTCTGGACATTCGTTTACAGTTCAACTGATATAAATCACAGCAGAAAGTCCATTAAAAAATCTCATGATTTATATTCTTCGGAATTCACATCCAGAGAGGGAAAATCACAGGGAAAAAAGGGAGCTTTAATGCGGAGGATCATGCTCCAAGAGTTTGGGTGAAAACAAAAATAAAAATAAATATACATAAAGGGAAAATTCGGTGTGACTGAAAGTTTACGGGGAAATGGCAATAAGAAGAATTGCACGTCCAGGTCCAGACAAAACAATCTCCATGAACCAAATCCGGAGGAAACCCAACACTTATCAACTGAACTGTGTGGGAAGGCCACCAAGTGGAATACACCGAAGCAAGGACAAATAGGAATTCTTTTTGTCTTACTAAGGATATGCAGATTAAGTATTCCAGAAGCGTCTCGAGACGCTGGTTAGAAGAAATCAAGACAGTAACGATTTGATAAATCTTCTTTTATTTAAGAAACTTAATCGCTTTTCAATTCTTAAATTCTCTAAATAATACATGCAATAATTAGCATAATAATTTAATAGCTCGATAATTTTTGTCAGCAATTGCAAACACGATGTGCATTTCATTCTAAATAAGACGAGACGAGACGTTTATCACCTTCTGCATCTAAACTGAACTCTGACTGATTAATTTCACACATAACGTAAAAATAATTTGATTACATTTTTTTATCTATAATATAAAGACATCTTCAATATTGTATACTTATATATAAAATATATAGATGTATGTAAATATGTCGGCAACTGAGTTAAGTTAATATCAAGGTTTGAGGATACGGTTAAACCATTGTAAAATAAAAAAACGCATGTAATAATAAATGTAATTTTGGTAAAAACTTACACTTAGTGTTAATTCAAGTCTCACTGAATACATGAAAGATAATTGGATTTTAGTTCTAAATATTTTATAAAGGGTAAAATCTTATGTGCAAACAGCAATTACAGATAATCAGCTTAGTTGGCGACAACCAGTTTTCTATGCGAATTTCATTTTCCTCTGTACCTACTGAAATCGAATTTCTTAATGCATTTAGCGATTTAAAGATTTGGCAAGCATTTCTTTTTTTAAACGATTGCAGTGATTCTTCTGCAGTGGCGCCTTTGTTTTGCTGAACTCGCCCCACGAGTTATCTTAGCGGTCCAGCACACACTATTCAGATACTTCCCGTGGAATGTGTACAGGGAATATGAAGGAAAATGTTATTCAAAAGATAAAAGATAGGTCTCAGCTTCAAGATGTAACAGGGACTAGAGGACTCAAACAAGAAGTCGAAATGCCTCAAGACAAGAAGTTGGGAATTCCCGAAGGAATGGGACGGGAACATGTAAGTTTGCAAAGTTCTGCGGTGTAGAAGTGCCCGCAAGAGGTAATAGGGACTGGAAGAACTTTTGTTTTCGGTGGACGAACCGCACTGATACGCCCTCGTAGTTTAAAGGAAGTTTTAATAGAAAATTCCTTAATGGCTGCGTACTGGACATAACTGATGGACGTCTTTGAATCTTAAATTGTTTTCGAGATTTTCTTGTTAACGTCTAGCCAGCCCGCAAACTTATACATGAACTGAGTGCTATTAATATTGAATGCTTCTGCATTATGATGTGTATAGGTTTTTATACCACTCCAGACCAATGAACAACAAACCGACCAAATCTGGATACTGTTCAACAAATAGCTCCAGGCTCTTTATGCTGCATTTTTTTCCAAGAACATGCAACTAATAAAATATCCAAATTTTGTTAAGCATGTCTCTGAAAGTTTTCTGGCCTGAGGTAGAACGCTAAAATAATTTTGGCACAGAACACCAAAAATTCTGGTGTCTCTATGTTCCAAACTACTTGCAACCATAAAGTTTGAAGAGGCGCACTAGTCGCCCGATCGAGAGACATATTTCTATATATGTATGTATATTTACCTACCTATATATAAAATACAATCGTAATCAAATTTCGCTTGAAAACTTTTTATGAAAGTGAAACTTATGTTAACTAAAATTCTAAATTCTAAATATGGTTCTTAGGGTTTTACTTCGGGATTTTATTTTGCAACTTCATGATAGTTTTTATGGAAATAAGCAAATTCTGCGAGTGCAATAATTTTATTTCAATTGCTGTATTTAAGTTGTGTATTTAACCACAAATCTATAATATTATATTGTAAAATTATTCGAAATATTTCTAAAATCATATGGACGCTAAATACGCTAAACATATTTTAGGCACAGGATGCGGGGTTGCTTTTTCCGATGAGTGTGAGCTTAGTTCTTTTTCTGTTTATTCCGACAAGTATTTTTCGGTTTTCTTATGCAAAAAAGAGAACCAAAGAAAAATTCCTTAATTGAACAAGGGCTTTTCTTTTAATGGGCTTCCCTCACTTGCTTTCCTCTCAAACCGGATATAATCCGAAAGGGTGAAGCTCCTTAAAATAATCTTCCGCAGTTGTTTATGATTTAATTTGAACCCTCCAAAAAGAGCTAGGTTTGCTTCTACGTTTTCTTGATCATATTCCGAGAATCCTTTATTCAGTTTTCAGCAATATTAAGGATTAATTGAAATGTATGTAGCCATTAACTGCCATCTTAATGGACTATTCTGTGTAATAAAACGAGCTCATTTTTATGATAATCAATTTGCAAAGGAGGAATTTTTCGGTGGCTCTCATCCGCCGGGAAAGCACTTGAGAAGGATTAAAATGATGTATGAAGCCGAATTTTAATCCGGTTTTAATTATTCCAGACGAACGAATTCCCTCGCGATGTAGCGAAGGGTTATGCTCGAGTGGAGCAGCTCGTTGCCCGATAAAATTGCTCCTGGGGGGATATGTTGGGGTCGAAACTCAATTTTATTTTTAATTTAATTTTCTTACATTAAAACTATTGATTAAATTTATTAGAAAGGACAGACACCTGCTCATTCTGATGTTTTCGGATTTAATGTCGAAATTTATTATCTTAATAAACCTTGTTTAGTTAAGATGTCGATAAATTTATAATAAGGAAATGATGAATTTCTCCTGAAGGAAAGTGAGAACAATTCCGTAAGAGAAATTTCCCATGGAAAATTCGAAGGCGATTGATTATCGATCGGCTGTCTCAGCTGCACACTTTTCGCTAAATCGAACGCGGCTTACCCGTGCACTTGGCTAGTTCTTTCTGCTGAAAGCCATTAAATTTTAAAATGCGATTGTTATCCATACTTTCGCCGGGAAATAAGCCAGAACCCATACTTCGGGCCATATTTTGCTGGTAACTGCAGCCCCGGCTGACTGAACTTGATCCGCGGTAAATTCGAGACACGGAGGAGAGCAAATGAAAACGAATAAATGTTGCAAATTTATTACCCAAACAGCATTAAATTCGTCGTTATTGATGGCTCGTAAATGCAATCAATAGACGATTTAAGCGCCCTCATCCTAACACAATTATTATTGTTGTTGGCGGTTCTGGGTGCGCTTCCAAGAGGTCAACTAGAGTAGAATCGATGGAGCAGCCGCGACGCGTTCGCGTTCGATTTCGATACGTATCACCCGCCATTCATGTGGAATATAAAATTTTTCATATCTGACACAGACAGATAGGGACGTGAACGAAATTTTAAATTTCAAATAATCGCGAAATGAAATTCACTGAAAGCGCTGAGTTAGTCCTTTTGTTTAGGTTCGATTGTGCTTTGTGTTCGAACTATAGGGGCGTGATTAAATTTAATCCGATTGGGGATTTTCGTCCGCGTAAATCGGCTATTTTGAAACGGAATTGAATTGTTTATGCTTTGTAGATATTGGGGCAGGGTATTTCCGTCTTTCAGCTATGAATACTTTTTATTTATAATTATAATTTTCTTAACGAATAATTTTATAAATGTTTGATTAAAATTGAGTTTGAGAAATAACACTGATTATGAATATAATTCCATTTTGTATTCGATGCAAGGTTTATGAAAATTAACAAAATTATCTTTCCTGAACCTTCTCTTTAATGTATTGTTATTATTAGGTAATTGTCGATATGTACACGTGAAACATCTGAATTTTGGTCATAAAAATCGCTATAACTTACGAAAATTGAACCAAAATATTAAATTACGAAAAGTTACCCAAAATAATAATCTTACTTTGACAACGAAATAAATTCATATGCGAATTCAAACAATGAAGTATATCAAAGTATGTGGGTGTGTTATGTATAGGTACGTTCATACATACATATGTGTAATTTCCTCAAATAATTGGCCTACAGTAAAGAAACCACAAGTAATTTCTCAACATAAAAGGGGGAATGCATCATTCTTGTAAAGACTGACCACAAGCCCTTGAATCCTTATACCACACCATTTCTTACAAGTTCCAAGAATGTCTTTGTACCATCTACAGTTCATGAAGGGTCCACCCCATACCCAAAATTATTTGCCACGAAATATTGTATCTGTCTTATTTGAGCAACAAATGAAATTTTTTCTTCCAGACATTGGGGAGAAATCTTTTGTAGTTTTTTTTTTTCATTTTCTTTTTGTCTTTTATTTCTCAAAAAAATGTCAACTCATTAAAAGCCACTCCTTGTTTGCAGTCAAGTTTCAAAATATGAAAATGTCCAAAATCATGCAATTTCCATTGTAGGACAAATTCATTTTGCATTTCGTCTGTGTGAAAAATGTCTTGCTCCGGGGTAAACTTCTGAAAATTCATATCTATACAAAAGATGAGCCACAAAAAATCAACAAGTCTGGAAGTAGTAACGAGAACACAATGCGAATAGAGACAGAGGAGTCTCATATAGGAGGATTAGTCTGATGTATAATGAGGATAAGCCCGCAGTCTCGAGCGCTGGATAGAACAAACAGTAACAGGAGGTGATTTAATAATGTTTGATTAGTCGCAAAGACCCGTCCCAGCGTAACGACGAAATAATAGCGAAACGTCTGGATATGTTTACATAATAACTAAATGAAATGGG
This sequence comes from Machimus atricapillus, assembly GCA_933228815.1. Lineage (NCBI taxonomy): Eukaryota > Metazoa > Arthropoda > Insecta > Diptera > Asilidae > Machimus > Machimus atricapillus. The sequence continues at coordinate 12,757,825 of OW121788.1, forward strand.
AATTCTACACATAGAGCACACCCTGCTGCACACCCCGATATCTGACAGAGTGCGGTCGCTAATTTCTTCATGGCAGCATAATGACACCGAGTTTTATGTATAGTACGTGTCCGGGACCTTTCTTCGTTATGCAGATCATAGCAAAATCTGCAAAAGTTGAGGCTTTTCTTGTCCGGAAAGTTGTGTGTTTCGCGCACTCGCTCGCCCGAAGGCGAAGCCCTCAAAGCTCCTCTGAGCCGATTTTGAGCACCGACTTCCAGAAATGCGGAAGAGTATTTCCTTCTGGAACTCTTGTTCCCGACTTTCCTCTTTAATATTATCGATCCAGAGCTGGATGCCGGGGCTCCGCCAGACACGTACCCTCCCGTGCAGTGGGGAAGTAGAGGAGCCCGGCAGACAGTGAAATTTTCACTGTTGAAATATCAAGTGCAGGGACGCAGGGCCTATGCCAAGGGTACGCCGGCGTTGGTTGTGCAGCCGGGACGACCGGGAGGACCGGGAGAATGTGGATGGACACATGAACTGATGTGGCTCTGCTGAATTAGATATGAAATTGCGAAAAACTGTGGTAGGGCACCAGAAAAACACTTTTATTATTCAACGTCACCCAGGAACGAATGCGGGAGGGATCAGGGAAGTGGTCATTGTTGGAAACGGGTAAACCTACATTGCAACCCATTTGAATTCATGACTTCCAACAGGAATTGTGTCGACTACTTTTGGACTCTGTAGATTGAATTATTTCGAGTAAAGATCGACTTTTAAAGTAATAAATGATGAAAAACGCTTTTAATCGACTTAATAAATGAACGATTTTCAAAAGGAAAAAAAGGAACCTGTTCAGTTCAGTACATTTGAAAAGTTCCACCACACCGAAAAACAACATCATCACAAACTCAAAAATTCATTACCTACTTATGTTTTGCTGTAGTCTGCAGACTTTGGGTTAACTTCTAATAACACTACATTTTTATGGAGTCACGCGAGATTGATTTGTTTTTTGCAACATTAGGTTTTTCTAGAAGAATTTTTCACAAAATAACAAGCCTTGAAAAAACATTTTTTTTCTTCAACCAGATAACAAATAAAGATTTTTCGTTTTTCAAGCAAAGTTTAAATAATATTAGAAATTTGTAATAAATAATTAAGTATATTAGATACGTAAATATAAATATATGTATATATAAATGTTTAATATTTGGAAGCAATTAAAATGCAAGGTAATAGTTGGTTAGTTAGAGGATGCATATTGAGGACGATACTAGAATAGGTCGATACAGAATTGCTCTTTATTGAATGCGACGAATTGGGTAACAATGTGTAACAATTATGTGCAAAATAGAATTTCAGTCTTAATGTTATCTTATGTGCTCTTTTAGTCCTCTAAAATTTTACATAATTCAATACTTGCAGAATAATAAAGGGGTTTGGTGAGTTTTATGGTCATGAGATGATTGGATAATATTGGTGATTAATAAAATGGAAGATTTAAATCGTTTTCTCGGTAAACCAGATCTTAAATACCTCTATTATTACTTAAGGTGTAAAATTAAACTTTAGTGTCTTCTGCAATTAATCAATTTATTTCAAGGGTTCTAGGAGATTTACATATTCCAACTAAATTCCACAGGAACCCTCGTCAGCTGCTGTGGCGTTTAGTTGTCCGTTCGATTGAAAACTAGAAGAATAACTCCTTCATTTACCTCTGCCGAAGTTCGGTAAGTTGGAGCCCAGACGCTGCAGACGAGGACCGAGGAGCATCCTCCCCATAAACAACTGGCACGTCCAGTATCAGTGGTGCAAAGACGATAACCGACTCTCTAAAGAGTCTAAAGGACAAGAAGAAGTATTAAAGTGATTTGGACAAGGGATTCCTTATCGCTTAAGCGTGGTGGAACACATGTTAAAGATGGAGCTTTCTCTGTAATTCCATTAGTCCTTATGTGTGATGACTGGGATTTTCAAGAATGTTCCAGTAGAAAGCATTTAGCACCCTTGGAGCCCCGGCGACCGTGATTAATCACACGAGGTGGCAGTGATGGGTGCTAGAATTCTCTGTGGCATGTTAAGTTTGAATTAATTAAATTTTTGTGCACCGCGCTCCGGTGGGTATGCACCCATTGGATCAATCAATTTCGTCCTCGGAGCCCACTGGTGACACCGTTCTGGCTGGGAAGTTTAACCGAAAAAATCGAGGGCGACATTCGCCTCTAATGGGGCACTAGCTACTCTAAAATCTTAATTACTGGGCACACGAAAGCGCTGTTCGTTGTCGTGTTAGCACGCAATTTGCTTAATTTACTTTCACCTCAGTTTTGCGGTGGGTGAATTGTTTATAGCGGCTAAAGTTTGGCGGTTCTTCTGCGAATATGTCTAAAAATCACTGGGAATCCAATCCCGCTGCGATTGCTTGTAATTGTGTCATGCAACAGACATGCCATTCATGTTCGCTGCTGCGGTAATTGACAAGGGCAGACACTCACTCGTGCAGAAGTGATTTTTTTGCCTGCATATCTTTTGTGATCACTCTTTTAGAAAATAATCATTTTAATGGGTCTCGATTGTTTTCGGTTCTTTTGTTATAGTTTTGTATCACTCACGTAAGTGTAGGTAGTATTGTGGAATGTCATTCAACCGTTTCAATTCAAATTATCACATGAAATAATTTTCTTAGGTTTAAATATCAATCAGAAATCTTAAACCACCACGGATATGAAGAATTTTTAAATTTCATTTACAGACATTTTTTATATGTACATACATATGTATGTACAATAATCTATATGAACCCTACGAAATTTCGAATGTTTTGAGACGGATAGAAGAAAATATCCCTAGAAGTCGATTTGAATAGGTATACTACTTCCCACTTATATTCTCGAATGCCTTGATACATTTGAAAGTGCTATGCTCAATTTAAAAAAATCAGATTGGGAACTGTTGAAATAAAATATTTAAAAAAATTAATTTTATTCTTTTAGAAATTAACGTCTGATATACATACTCGTATGCCATAGAAATAGGTTGTATAAATGAATTCAAATATGGATTGATTAATAAAACAAATATCCTACTTCAAATCATCAAAATCCAAATTAACGTATATTTACTGGTAATTTTTCTCATTTTCGAGTATGATACAATTTAAAATATTTTATTATTTTTGCTAATTTACATTACCTATATACTTAACATACATATTTTTAAAATTATTACACCGCAATCGAAACTGAGTAGATTTCAAACTAATCTTTGCAAGATCAACGTTTCTTTGAACTATAATCTGAACGCATCCCGCCTTCTTTCAAAAGGCTAATGGAACAAAAATTCGTGAATAATAGAAATTATTCTCGCCGAATAATCTCGACTCTGTTTTATTTTTTTTTTTTCACATTTCTGTCGGTCCTTTCGACGTACATTAATTTTCTCTGGGAAATTTTTTGGTTCGCTGAGTAGCGTTTTCTTCTATTTGCGGATTTATCATCTTTTCGGAGCAGTCCCCATTCGTATCTTGCTAGAGCTAGACTGAATTTTAATTAGGAAAAGAAACATTTAATTTCTGGAGAAAAGACACTTTTTGTGCGCAAGGGTTCGTTAAAGTTGGGAAGAAATTTCACAAAACTTTCTCGGTCTGGATATGCAAGTATTTTCTGGGTGACTTTATCCCTTTAAACGGTTTTTAGTTTTCTGCTTTAATTTTACTAAGTAATTGATTGGATAAGGTTTAATTAACCAGACATTTTTGAAGTAATTTTTGCTTTTAAATCGGGACATTGTTCGAGCAAACAGTGTAGGTATTTTGTTTTGAATACATATATAGGAAAGAAAAAACGCATTGTGTTCGCTTCGCTGTTTATTACAGCAATACCCGGATCCTTTAATATCACTTTTCATGGCTGTCAATAAATTTCCAGAATTTTATCATTTTCTTGGCAATGAAATCGTTCATTAGTGTTGCCCCCCAAGATACGGCGCCCCATGGATGGAGCGGAGCGCCCTGCTCTATGAAGCGAAGAGACTTATCGGGACGGCTGCACAAATACCCCCGATTGTGCCTTCGTCGCCGTTTTAAAACTATGCACATAAAAAGTATTGTTCGCTGTAAGAAATATTGATTAGACCGAAACAAGTCCAAGGTTTCCGTCTGCCCGCTTGGCGTTTCGCAATGCGGTGCATTGAGGGTTTTGCGTACATTGACCCCGCGCACAATCGACAACCTTATCAGAGAAGCGCTAGCTCGGAAGCTCTTTGCTTTCTTAGTTCACGTCCTTATCAATAGAAAATTGTTTGCTCGTTCGATGGATTTCCTACGGAGACCTATGCCACCGTTGTCAAGAGGCGAAAGAAAGGAAAAAGCGAATTAATCCCGTGCAGGGTACGCTGCATTGTAACAATTGCGAGAATATTTAAATGCTACAAAGAAGACAAAGTTTTGCGCCTTCGCTGTTTCACTCTTTGTCTCGAACGTAGCGAACTTAAATTGATTTTAATCAGATAAAAGATTCATGACAACGTGTGACTCTGGAGCAAGTTCGAGAATTCTTCTTGGAGCTCTACATCAGCACTTTTCATATTAAAGCGATATTGCAAAATCTAACCCTAGGCAACTATAAGAAAGGATGCGCTGGTTTTATTCCTTGTACCGGCCAGTTTTTCTTGTTATACCAGACTATAGTAGAGTGGATGGTAATTTAGTTAGGTGGTATTTCTGTTTGTTGTTTAACGACGAACAAATAAGTTAGTTTCAATTTACGAAATAATATCAACAGTGTTCTATCACGCAAGTGTCGTAGACTAAAAAAAATATTGTCACTTAAATGTTTAGTATTAGTTTAATACAAATCCACTATCATTAAATTGTTAATAAAAAATACAACAAATATATATAAATAAAAATAAACAACCATTCTCTTATTTTGCAACTTCTTAATAAATATATATTATTATTGGATTTAGAAGAAATCTAAAAAGTTAGAGCAAAACTAAGAATCGTTATACGATATTAAAGGAATTGTTTTAATATCGATGTATCGATTTTGTCAGAATATAAAATCTGAATTCGACCTTTTTACAATTTATAACATTAATAAATAAACATTTTGACATTTACAAAATCTTAAAAGAAAAAAATAAGCGATTTCAATTAAATGTCTTCACGACAAAAAGCTAGGTAATTTTTCTCTTATTTTGATTGGTTTTTCCAACATTTTTCTGTCGTAAAGTTTTCCATTGAAATAACAATTAGATGACAACATGAGTGGAAGTACAGCCCTAACCTACTTAAATCGATGTCGGGTACTAACCATAGCATCCTAGGCGTACCTCCCATCTCGTGTTCCTTGCAATATTCGCAGCTCCTCGAGATGCCCAAGATGTGCACCTCCTTCTTCGAGATGATGAATGGAATGGAAGCAATAAAATCGATTTCATGCCAGACTGATAACTCGTGAATCTGTTTTCTGTGTTATGCGATCTGAATCTTGTACCACGGTTGGGTGGCGCTCCTAAGAGGGACCCGAGATAAATTTCAAGTCTTTCGAGACGATGTCTTGTCTCTTAAAGCGCTGACAGTGGATTAAAGCCTCGTGGGTGCATCCGATGTGCGTTCTTCTGTATCGTGTGCCCGCCCCGACCCATCGCGCGGATTCAACGTCTTCAGGAAGAATAACTTCTTTAGACTTTTGAAGCCGCAGAACTTCAGGATCTGAAGCAAGGGATCCTGCCCGGTGGCATGTACAAGATATAAAGTACAAAGCCCTGCATGATTGTGTCCCGAATTTAAATTAAGTGCAAATGACAAGAGATTTGTTGTGCTGTGTCTACTTCGCCCTGAAAACTTCCAGAGACAATTCCCACCCCCACGAGCGGTGCCTCCCTGCCTGGCGCTTATTCTGGTGCTTCTATACTTCTTCGGAACGGCTGCGTCCCCACCCGCTTTCTTATTTTCTTCTCAGTATCTCGCTTTGATTGGTCACAAGACTCTGCCAGATGGGACTCGTTTTATTTCCAGCAAACTTACAATCTGCTTATTCATTTCTCCAGATGTCGGAGCTTGTTCGAGTTTATTTCCTTAAATTGCTTGGCGGTTTTCATAGTTTATTTTTTCTTCTTCTTGTTTTCAGTCTGCTCGAGGAAATGCGCAAACTTTTATGCAGTAGAGCAGCCGCGTCTTGAGAAAAAATAAATAAATTAAAATAAAAATAAATAAAGAAAATGTAAAACAGTGATGAGAAAAGTCGTTCTGGGAATAGATTGGTTGGGCGCTTAAGCCAATTAATTGAGTGGACGATTTATTGGTCTTCGAATTAGGGTAAAGTGTCCATTTATTACAGTAGGATGATGTCTCGAATGATTTAATTGTCTGATAAATTTCGGAGAACCTTGTTGGCCTCAATTTTCGTATGTCCATTTGGTTAAACATTACATTAAGTTGAAGGTTGGCATTAAAATAAATTCCCTGAGCACATATTATATGATTAAAATAAAATCGTTTGGCTTTTATATATGATATTTAAAGACATATTTTATTTCGATTTAATTTCTAATAATTTAGAGCAATAATTTGGCATTCATAAATTTTTATATCATAATGAAGAAGTACATATGTACTATGACAGTTTATATTACAAAAATTCTCTCGTGTCGCAATAGGTTTTTTTATTTCTAAGAAAGCTCTTAAATTACATCAATTTGCTTTTATTTTGCAGCTGTCCTTACAATATTTGGTTCACAACTTATGGCTAGACTATTCGGAGTCGATTTACCTTTTTTTTATTTCTCCTCAACGAAAATTGCTAACACCTCTTAAGAATGTTTAAGTCTCGATTCTTACGTTAATATGAAATATAATAAAATATAACGCCCCTCGTTCAACGAATCCCTTTCGTCTAATTCATTCGAGTAATGAATAGTCCTCGGTTAGCCCAGGTTATTTTTGGAAACAAAAATCGCAATGTTCCCTCCCATTTGCAGAGATTCCCCGTGATCATCTGCCATTGCAGCGGCAGTCTATATCTATTACCTTGGCGATATTGCCCATAAAATCTAAGTGCAGCCGCTTAGCGGGCTGAAATGCAATCGGTTTCCATTATCGGTGTAATTTCACCTTTCGAGCCGAATAAACTGACAAATTTAAAACCATTATCGCGTCATTACTCGGTCCCATATTGCCAATTGAGCGCTGATACATCGGACGATAACTCTGCCCAGATCTTCCCCATAAAATGGCTCTTCAAGCACTTGAACACGCGGGGAGCGTGAATGAATGTGGAAACTAGCGCGACTCCTTAAGCTCTTTTTTGCTAATATTTCCTCCTCGAGCTGAAAGCCGGGGGTGTGTTCCCGGGACACTTGAAGAAGTCAACTTATCCAGAGGAAAGAATGAGAACGATACGGTTTGAGGTTTTTCTTTGCATCAAAAACGAGTAGCTCCGTCATCATCACCGCTGAAACGAGCTGTCGTTGCCTGGAAGCGAGTGCCTTTCTAGCAGTTCTCGCCACCCCATTTTGAGGGGCTTTTATGGGGCTCCGGGACTCCGTTGCAGCAAGGAAAGGTAGCGACTAGGACCTCCTACAAGATTCAGAATGTTTGAACAGAACAGAAAGGCGGGGAATCGGTTAAGTGGATTGCCTTATAAAATCAATTTCACATATGAACCGCATAATCCGCGGCATTCACTCCCGCCACAACGAAGATTTTGGGATGGCAGTTCTAGAAAACGTTTATTTGATCCCCCTCTCGCAGCTTAAAGCGATGTGACAAACCATATAAAAGCAATAAGGATCACGGGAGCTCCCGAAAACTGCTTCAAATGGGAGTGTGGCTGCCCCCTAAAACCGAATACTGAAACATTCGGGACACACCCGAAAAGGCAAAAAGTGCTCGAGAGAGCACCAAGATGCGGGGATGGGATGAAAAAAAAAAGTCTTAAAGTGCATTTTTTAATCCTGTCTCCTCTAGACCGCTCCTTCGTATAGAGCAGAGGATCGGCTGCAAATAAAATTATGAGAGGAACCCAATTCCAGACCCATGAACGAGTATCCCCCCTAGGGCCACTAACTAAAGTAGCCAAATGATGAGATACACGCAAGGAGCTCTGGCTCCAACTTGTAGTTAGGATGTTGGGAATTTCTTTGATTCGAACTTAATCCCGAAGAAACAAAGTAATTGTATCCTCCTTTGGGTAATTTCTTCCACTTAACTAAATCCCAAGGGCTTAGTGCAGACATATGAGCACCGCAGTGCTCCTTCTCAATGAGCAGAATAAGAACTGAGCTATTTCTGACTGGTCTCCAGCGTCTCCGACGACGACTGTTCGTTCTTTTTGCGCGGAGACTTTTCAGGCTTAGTGGAATACAGCTGCAGACTCACAGCTGAGCTTAGGGTCTAAGTATCATTTTCTACGTGATTAGTTAGGTCCTGGAGAAGGTATAATACGACGGAAATTAATGCGATAAATCGCAAGTTTTCATTTTCGTCTATTAAAGCACGAATTCGTACCTGCTCCCGGTAGTTAAATTTGTTTAAAACAAATTTCGACAGCCCTTTACGTTTAGCTTTAGACTATATAGCTATAGGGTACCGTGGTGATGCAAACCGCCGTGGATGTGGCATTTATTGTCACATTTACGTTGTAAACGACCCACGGCAAGTTCAGTAAACGTCTTCTGCCAAAAGAGTACCTTTTTCAGTCCAGTCTGGCTGTAAGGTTTATGACAGAACCAGCGGGCCCAGGGTTTTCTATACCCTCATAAATGGGCTGGCAGCTCCTTTCGTAGTTCGACGTTCCCGTGGTGGTTACCACCAATCATAAAAACCTGGATAAATGCGAAAACGAAGAGATTAGTACGTCGGTGTAGGTCCCGGTCCCAGGCCGTCTCTGCGAGTTGTGTTACAACGAAAACTTTCCTGTTGAAATTTTTTAAGAATGTTCCCGACGAAGACGTCTCTTCACACTTTTGGTGCGATGCGAGGGGTCTGAATGCGGGGGCCAAACCTCAAAGGTACTCACCGTATGGCGGCGCACATAAAATTTATTTATGATTTCTGTGGCTGCGGAATATAAAACGAAGGGACATCACTTGAGAATTATTATTATTTCTTTGGTTGCAAACTCCTAAAATATGAGTCTCTTCCAAATATTTTGCGAAAATTCTCCCAGAAGGATTTCGGACGAAGAACAAAAAACGAGGGCAAGAGACATTTTTATGGATATTTCCAGACGATTCAGGCGCGAATAATTCAATTTTACAGCTATTACAATTTAAAGGGAGAGGGAATGTCTTCAAGGCACTGAAGGTGTGCAACGTTCTGTTCAAGTAAGGCCCAGGGTAGATATGCTTTTTTGTCGTTTCGAAATGGAACTCTTAAAAAAATTGTACATTATAGCGAACCATATAAATCTATAAAAATAAACAAATATGTATTATGAATTTATAAACAAATTCACACAAATTAAAATTAATATAATTTGTCAAAGCATGTTCAAAGTTTTATGAATAATAAAAGAATTGTATATGAATTACTAATTCGTATGAAAAAAATACCAAAAACTTAGTTGGAATAACTTAGTATAAAATTGAGAATAAAATAATTTAAGAAATTTCTTAATTCTGCCCTTAGGAACAACTTGTTGAATATTCCAGTGTCCATGTGTAATTTTAAGTCCCAAGAGGTAAAAAACCTTTAAAAATTCGAATTACTATTGTAATTTTAGCCACTATATGTATACCTATCTAAATCCTTCAGTTTAAATCATGCAAGTAAACAGTCTCCATGATTATACGACAAACTTCTCAAAGGATCATTTCGACATTCTAGACATACTCCAGCCACAACCGGCGACAAGTGAAGGTTTCATCTCCCAGAAGGACCATTCCATATAACTTAAAAAGTCGTCTGCCCTTTTGCAACAACTGAAAACAGTTCTCAGACTTAATTTGGCGCGCATGTCATGCGATTATTTTCTACTCCTCCACTTTTCCTATTGTCTCAGTCTCTATTCAAAAGGATGGTCTTGTTCTGCCGATGCGGAGGACATGGAAATTTACTTTTGCCCTGATCCATTCGAAGTGGATCCCGCCAGGAGCTTAAGCTTAACTTAAGACGGCAGGAGCAAAAAATTAGGGAAACAAATGAATATTTATTTTATTTGCCTGTCGGAGCTTGAGGAGCACCCAGCCGGTGTAGCACACCGAAGGGATGAATCGATGTCCCGATACGGAAATCAAATCAGAGTCGGAAGCTGCAGAAATGGTATCCGATCCACTCAAGTGCAATAAATTTCGTTATGCCCGCCCGAGTGCCCGGCACCCTCGAACGTGGCGAGGATAATGCCAGCATCGCATTAAAACATCGGAAACAGCAGCGTTCGGATTATCTCCTCTAAATGGCAGTCGTAATGGGTGGGTGCTATGATTCCTCTTACCTTTTCAGATTGAAGCTGCAGATTTGTGCACTTGCCGGTGCAACGTGTTTTAGCAAGTAGAAAAAAAAAAACACAAGTCCCCTTCAAGGGCTTAAACACGAATCAGGAACTTTTTTACGTAATGAAAAAAAGGCGGGAAGAGAAAATTTACTCGTCCAGAAAAGATACAGACGCTGATTCAGCGTCCAACTACACCTTGGAAAGAAAAAAAAAAAAAGAGGTTTTGCGCTTCAGAACCGGATCACCTGCTCAAAGGTAACCCAGGCCCCACCTAGCACTTTTATGGCGCACTTTTATTGCGTTTCCTCCAATTCATTTATGAAGAAGAATTTCTTAATTAAATGAGCAAATATCCAAAGTCGGGCAAAACATTTCATTCCCTTTTATCCGTCTGGTATCGCAGTCTGAGTTGCTCTTTTATGACGGCTTCTAGTGCCTTTTTAGTCCCACCTACACGCGCATTGTTTTCACGTTTGGACGGCAGATGGGGTCTGGGTTGGAAGATACCATCGCATCGGAGTCACTATTTTCCAGAGATGAATATTTATTTGCCGCCGTTGCTCTTTCCCCGCAGGAAACTTTTGCTATTTTCTATTTGCCGTCAGCAGATTCATTTCGTGCTTTTATAGTATCTAACCCTTTTTGTTTTCCAACATCTTGTAATAGCCAAACAAGATCTCGCTACAGAAGCCGAAATTGAACTGCCACCGAGATTCTCGGAAGAAATCTCACGAATGGGGGAGTTGCTGCTGAAGGACATAATTCCGGCTGGTAAATATCCCAAAAAGGGGTGAAAGGGGTGCGCCCGTCCCCCGCCCGCGTTCCGTACCGATTATGTGCTTACAACGTGGGAGCATCTCAATCTTTCAACGGTCGGCTATCAAGATATGCAAATTGTAAGCAGAATGCCGTGTACCTGTCTTCAGATTAGATTCGAGGTAATTAGACCCTCTAACGTTAATTCAGCGACTGATGCTGTACGAGACTCGAATGCTTAACGCGGTTCGGGCACATTTCATAATCAAAATTGACGGTATGTCGAGTAATTAATTTCTTTTCCATTAGATCTACGCTGCTAATGACTGACGTGCAAAACGATAGAAGTTTTCAGACGGCGTGACGGCATACATGCACATTTGCATATTGTCAACGGAAATATTATTTCCAAACAAATTCATGTCATTTGACCGATCTTGTGTTCTGCGAAAAATACTAAAGGCGGACTCATAAAATTGCATGTCGAGAGATAAGGTTCAAAGTAGCGATTTTAAAGACTCTATTACAGCAATTTAAAAGAAAAATTGCAGTAGGACTATTTAGTGTGACTTGGCGGAACTTCTAAAATGATAGAATATTATTTTCGAAAAGTAGGCAAACAATGAAATGGTAATAATTTTTAGGATACATTTTGTATACATAAATTCCAAACATTGAAAGCCTGAAAATGATAATGAAATGGTTTTTCGAAAAACAGAAACATTGCAAAATATTTATATTTTTTTAAATTCTACAAAAAACCATGTTCAAATAAATGCAATTTTCGTCAAGGAAAAATATTTGTTTCTTTCAGGCGACCTTATCAAACAACTATCTCATTGTTGAAAAATTTGTAATGGTACCTATACTAAAAATTGATTCTTAATAATTCTTTATATTTTTTGTCTTTTATATTCACTTACAACGAATCATTTACATATGTATGTAATAAAAAACGGCTTTCAATTAAAACTGATAATTCTGTGCGCATTGTGATGAGATGTCTGACTATACGTACTAAATTTCGAATATCCGAAAAGTTTGTCAATTTTCATATAATATCAGAGGGGGATTTATTCCATGAATTTGCGACACTATCAGACATGTTTATGGAATAGGTGTGTTCCCAAAATCGAATTCGAATGGAGCTTTATTCTGAAACAATACCTTACTGAAATTACATTTCACCTTGCCACCAGACAGACATTTTTTTGGGATGCTTCGTTATTCGAATCCTGAAGTACCCGAATCCTTTGTTACGCCTGCAACAAAGTATATAAATGAGATGTTCCTTAGAAAGGATACTCAGGGTGTATAAATTCTCTGAAGATTTGCTCTCTATTGCCTGCCAATGTTCTGGATGATTGAACTTCTTCGAGAAGTTTTTTTTCGATTTTCACGTCTTTTTCCCTTAAAAGAAGCCCATTTCTAGTGGCTGGCTGTTCAAACGCGAATTAAATTTCCTTTGGGAAAATGAAACAATGCAAATTGTGCATTCGAAAAGATTCAAAGTCGATGAAATATTGTAATTGAAATGGAATACCGCCGATCCTTGAATTTTGAAGATTGAATGAGTACGATAGAAGGAATATACATATGTATGTATGACGAAATAAAATAACGAAAAAAAGTAAAGTAAAGTAAAGCGAGAGTTTATTCCGGTTCTAATGAGTCTATCTTTTCGATTTCAGATGGAAGATGAAGGTAACCACGGCAACGACGAGACAAGGCTTTTCATTCTGTCTTCTTTGGCTCAGCATCAGAAGAGCAGAGTATCTTGCATTCTGTGCGAGGAGGCAATGCTCGTGTTCGACCGATATCCCCTAGTCGATGGGACTTTCTTCCTCAGTCCGAAACAACATGCCGGGGGATGTATTGAGGTAATTAACTTTGATTTGGTCTATTACTTTTTTTTTGGTTTTTTTTTTTTTTAATGAAAACATTAAATTAAGTATTGATATTTAGCTCGTCAATTAAACTCAATTTCATTTGTTTGCTACAGTAATAATTAATATTGGGCAAACAGTTTATATGATCTGTTTCATAATATCATTTAATATTATGTTACACAAATAAAAATAAATATAAACAATTAGAGTATTTTATTATTCAACACTTCAGATATAATGCGGGGCACCAAAATTATGGTATTACAGGGATTAGAGACTTTCAATGTCGTTGCTTTCGCCCATTTCAATTTTTGAGCCTAATGTTATTTGTTTAAGTATTTAAGTACATTGAATTAGAAAAGGGGACTGTTGATGAAACTTTCACAATAGGATATTTTAAATAGTAAGTACATAGCAACTATTAAATTTAAGTAAAATGATCGTCTGGGGAATTCTTAAATGTTTAAATGCAATTTTAATCACGTCAGTCCATATACAATTCAACGTCGAAAGGAAACGATGACATGTTGAGTGTTTGAGATCTGTGCGATGAACCAAAACGACACTCGATATGTCGGTTCTTGTTCGACGTTGACTCGCGTGAACTCGCCCCGGGTGGCAACTGGCAAATCGGTCTGGAAGTGGTAATGGCGATAAAAAGATATTCTTTCCGGAATGCAGTCAAGAAAATATTTCCTCTAAAAAACCGGAACTGCTAGAAAAACTCAGCAATGAATGCAAGTTTTGAATTAAGAAGCTTTCAATCAATTTTATACCGGAGGTGAAATTCCTCAAAGGAATACCGTCTATTCATCGAGAAGACAACAAGCGACTTCTTCTCGATTGCAGAAAAGTGCGAGCCCCGGCTGAAAGACGATTGATGGCTGAATAACTTATCTTATGACTGTGGGGAAACAACAAATCCTCCGACTGTGCATGCAACCGAGCCCCATTTACAAGAGCCTCCCAAGTCGCCTGGCGCTCCCGGGACTGGGGGGGGGACTTCTTTGCACTCGCTGGCGGGCAACTCCTCAAACCACTGACATTATCTTGGGATTGTTTATGTTGTTCAAGCACAAACTGTTTTCTTGGCTTCAATTATGATAAAATTGTAGCCGTCCACTCGGCACAAACCGAACCACTGCCTACATAAATGCAAATTGGTGATTTTCCCCGTACTAAACACATATAAGGTAATCGGAGTCGTTCCTGCAACAGTTCGACATGAAACGATTACACATAAATTGTGGACTGGATCGTATCCGGCCCGTCCCGTCCTCCTAAAGTCGGCGAATTTGTTTACTCCGTCCTCCAACTCCAGTGAGAGTTTCCCAGAATGTCCTGGAGATTAGATAAACACTTCGGCTGGGATTAACTCCTGCCGAGTTGGCACATACCACGGAGCCTCCAACTGGGAAGAAAGCAATTGCGCAAACTTTTAATTCATTAATGATATTCCGGGGAGCGTAAATAAGTGGGTTACTGCTTCATAGTTGCTGACGACGCAGGTATCCATGGAGTGCTCATTCATTATTTATTGCGTAGAAAAGCACTTTAATGGAACGCTCGAGGGCTCCGGAGACATTGTTTGACTGATGGAGGGGGGCAAGTGGCCCTAGTTTCGCACTTTCTAGTGCTCCTCTGAGATTTGGCCGGATAAAATGACCGAAAAAAACAATAATCTTACTAAAAGTTGCCTTTTATACCTATGCAGGTCAAACAGGACAACCGGACGTACTATCTAACAGCGGTCTGCATGGGATGCCTCGACGGCAACTCCGCTAATCGCGCTATTTACTGCAGGTAAGCGATTTCCTTATTGATAATGAACCTGTCGATTTATTCGTGTCGTCTTAGATTTTGCGGAGTGCGATGGGATGGGTCATCGCTTGTGCTGGGAACGATGTATTCTTATGACATTTTTGCCGCCATGCCATGCTGCGCTGAACGTCTTAAGGTGAGTTAATTGGATTTTGTATTTCACTCATCACAATTTCTGTGGATTAATTTACGTACGATTTTATCCCCAAGAAACGTACTGAATCTTATTTTTGTTTCTTTGTTGTTTTCTTTTCAATAATTGGATTTGCGGTTTCGATAATTACGAAACATGACGAAACCACAGGAAAAAACCCTGACCTGATTTAATTACCGAATGTGATTTTGTATTACTTTTATCTAAATCTTGCGGTTGTAGTGATGAGGTTTGTTTCACTTCAAGATGAGGTTTGTTTTATTTCAAGATGAGGTTTGTTTCATTTCAAGATGAGGTTTGTTTCACTTCAAAATGTTAGGTTCATTGTCAGTAGTCAGGTTTTTTATTTTCATATCTCAGATTATTCTGTACATATATGTATATATGTTATATGTTAGTCTTGTCTACTAAACCCATATATCTAAAGAAATAAATTAAGGGATATATTAAATAACGGACGTTTACAATTAAATTTATGCTTTCACTATAAAAAAATAAAATATCTCTTCAGAATTGCGTCGAATAGATGCAATTGAAAAATATAATTTAAATTGAGGTTAGAAGATGACCACTTTCTGTAAAACCAGGAAAAACCAAGGAATTTTAATTCACACAGCGAATATTTCAACCATAATATTCAAATTATTTTCTCAAGAAAGGAAGAAATTATCAAGATCCATTCTTTCATCATTTCGAATTGTAAAATTTAATCTTGAGTAAGCACTTTAAAACAAGACCCAACTGAAATTAAATTTCCAACTACCTATACGATTTGTAAATCAAATGGATATTTCGGCGTTTTGGCCATTCCTTTATTATAAATTTTTTTTAATATTTCTAAACTGTATTTCAGTGCAACGCTTGCTTCAAGTTGCTCCTCCATCCGCAGCAACGACTGAATTTCTTCAGCGATTACAGTCACGGCGTGTCGTGCCCTTACTGCACGACAACCGACACGCACTTCGTAAAGCCCCTTGGATACTGCTTCACCAAGCAGCCCAACAAGGCGGCACCTCAGCTCCCATAACATGAAGCCCTGTTGGAATCTCCGAAATCCTCATCAGCGTCTGAAGCAATTGTCGGTGGGCCGCCATCTTTCAGCAGCCAATTTCACCAGCCGAACAACTCGCTCCTTGTGCATCAAGTAAGAGGCATTGCTACGACAATCCCTGCGATGTCGACAGCCCTTAACTCGACCACCGACAGCACCTTCATGAGCACCCTCATCCAGGAACTGAACGCGATGAAGCTGAATAACAATTGCAGCCAAGACATTTTTGGAGATTCCAACAGTATTAACAATGTGAGTGCTAGTAATTATAGTACCCAATCCAAGCAAAACACCTGGGGCAAACAACCATCCCCCATATCCTCTCTGTGGAGGTGCTCTCCACAAAGTCCTAGTTCCTCATCCTCTAATCGTACGCAATATCACAGCGCAAGTAGCCATAGTAATAGCAAGGAATCCCTCTGGACGTCGAACCAGTCCTCGCCAAATAGCAATCTCAGGGATAATTTTTATTCGTCGAAAATCACCTCAAGCAATCCAATTTCGTCACAAATAACGAATTTATGGGAGAACCCAGTTACTAAGATGTCACAAGTGACGCTCATGTGCAGTAGGGACTCGATCGGTTCGATCTGGGCCACTCCACAGCCTCCTCAGGGTCAAGCATCACCATCTGGACCGGTTCAAATGCAACCGCCGTTCCTTAACAACACCAGTGCTAAGATGAGCAACGTCTGGGAGATGCCCAGCACACAAAAAGTTGGCGATTTTTCAGGAGGCCGTAATCAGCCTGCTCAGACGCAAATGGGACGTCCCTACGATATTCTCGGTGATCTCTGGACAAATGGTGGTGGCGGCGGGGGCTCCTCGGTGGGGATATCTCCCCAAAAAATAAAGGAGCCACTCGGCTCCTTGTGGACCCCGCAGCCCCACAGCAATTTCAGCAACTTTAGTAGCAACCAGAATTGCAATGGGAATGTGATCAGCAATAAATCAGCCCACATAAAGGGGCGCAACAGCAGCCCCCCGGTGGTGGCCGCAGCGCCCCCAATTCCTCCGGCACCGGCCGTGACCGGCCCGGTTGGCGTCGGGTACTACCCGCAGACGCAAACCCCGCAAACGGCGGCCAGCTCCTCCTGTCTCCAGCTGTTCTCGGATGAATTTCTCAACTACTTGAATATGATAAATTAGCGAATTTTATTTATACCGCACGCAGAGGCGCTCTTGGCGATCAAATCCATTAAGTCCTTAGGCTCTCACCTAGCGCATTTTTTGTATAATTTTATATTATTGTTAGTTCGTTTTCGTTCAGTTATTGTTTTCTGTTCTTGTGATTGTTTTGTTTGCTTTCGTCTGGACGACCCCGTCTGCAGCCCTTTTCACCAAGTTCTGTGAGTCGAAAAAATAGTTTAATTTAGTTAATTCTAACATATAGCGCGAGACAAGCCTCGCGATCACCTCCCGTTCGGCCTTCGTTTAGGTTTGTCCCGTGCTTTTGTGTATTTATTATAATTTTTTTTTATTATTATTATCATTATTATTATTTATTTACTTCGCAAATCGTGCACCTTCGTTTGCGGTTTCCTAGACCGGACATCCTGCAAACGAGCTCGATTGCGAGCAGGAAAATCGACATCTAGATAAATTTTGCTATTTTAGCATTAACCCACCGACCCCGAAGTCGCTTTGACCTGAGGGCGGTAACTCTTTGGATGATAACAAAAGTAAAAATAAAACCCATAAAATATTTTTGATCTACATATGTAAGTTAGATTGTTTGTTGCGCTAAGGCAACAATGATGAATTCGACGCGACAGATACGCTCGAATACTCCAAGATAAGTTAACTGACTCGCACTCAGTGCATCACGATGGAAGTAAGTAGGACCTTAGGCTAAGTAAGCATTTTGTACGTTTTTATACAAAACAAAAAGTTATCGTTAATTTTTGTACTTTAGCTGTAGTGTAGCGATCTAAGCGGTGAGCGCACTTAGGCGCAACCGATCGATTTTTAAAGAATGAACTTTTAATCATTTGTCGAAAGGAACGATGCTGTGTCCTCAATAATAATTGTTTCGAAGAGAGGTGGACGGGGATTCGCCGCCAATTACGACTTTTCCCCGATCCCCTGCATTGAATACGAGTGAGTTTTTGTACGACTAAAAAACATACATAATATTGATTAGTCTTTTACTTGGTTTTGATGTTGTTACGCATTTTCGATGTAATCAAGTCACAAGACGTCTATTCGACGCAACTTAATGGATAGATACCTGTCGAGGGAAAGGAGAAGCGTTTGTTTTGAGCAGAGGGTTTAAATCCTATTATAAGAAGAAAATTTGCTAAGTTTACGGATGTTTGCACTGTTTTAGAAAGTTTAATGAAGAATTTTTATAAAAGAGTGAATTTTGGGACAAAAATTAAAAATGCTACTGAAAATCCGAAATGCTTCAAAGCGAGAGCATTTTAACTGTATTGATACATTGCAAGCGAAAAGAATTGATCAACTTGTGTAAAATATGTATAAAGAATTATATTCAAACTTTTGTACTTTTTTACTTATACGTAATAAGGATCCGCCGCTAAAAGTGTTACTGGCATTCGAAGTTAAAGTTTTTGAACTCTTTTATGTTCAACAACAACTAACCAGAAAAAAATTTTTTTTGTTTTTTGAATACTAGAAATGTGATAAATATGAACTTATTTGGCCATTTTTACGATAGAAACCAACTGGTCGCCTGTCTGCGGAGCAGTTTAATTTTACTCTTATAAAAATTGAATACCACTGAATTACATTTCGAATGGTATCTTTAAAGATTTGTTTTTGTTTATTGTTTAGAATGGAATTATTGAAAAATAAATACCCCTTTTCGATGAATTTAAAAAATATATGTATATATTAAACAAAACATTAAATATTGAAGATAGTCCAAAGTTTCTTAACATATTTACATTCGAATTGAGATACAAATATATTTTTTCTTATTATGATTATGTTTCTGTAAAATTTTAGTTCAAGTAAAACGCCAAAAAAATTTCTTTAGGTTTATTTTTTTCGTCATACATACTGTATGTAAAAGAAAACGAAAAAGTAAATGATAAAAACTAATTATGTCCCCTTTTTCTTGTTGGTAAAATATACCAACATTTCGAAATATTTAAATATGCACAGAAATGTTATTAGTTTTGGAATGGAGTTTAAGATCTATTTAATATAAAAAATCATAAAATAATATTATATGAACTGTACCAAAAGATACCATTCTCATAAAATCAAAAAATCCTTAATAGTGCAGACAATATTTTACACAAAATGGAATTGATTTTAAGTATTGCACTAAAGAAAATAAAATTTAATAACATCATATTAAAAAGTGAAGAAAATGGCCAGTTGGTGAAAATGTAATTTGTAGAATAAAAAGTAAGAAGAAAGTGTAACAATCGTTTAAAATTATAATAGGACTCACTCTAAGGTCAGCCCAGTATTCACCTAAAACATTTCATGATCATCATCTTCATCATCATCCTCATTAGCCCCATCACATTTCATGTAAAATAAGAACTTTCGCGCGTGGTGAGTGGCGTGATGTTTCGTTCCACGTATGGTAATTAAGTGTAAAAGACAAAACATGTTATTGATAGGATACCTTAACACAATATTCCCTTGACACTGAATGTGAGTTTTGAATTTATTGCGCGCCAATGAGAGTTGTAGTGGTGGCGGTAGTCGCAGTAAAGTAGACTAGACGTACGAGTGTGGGTGGGTGTACGTGATATGTTTGTGTGATTTTAAGAAATCATTGTGAGCGATTTAACATAATAAGTACCTCTCGTAGTCCCTTTATATTGAATATTTCTCATTATCCACTAAATGGTATGTAAGAGTAATTGGATGCTTATATTAAGCCACACATTGGTATTATCCCTACCGTTAACTAAATTTCCTTTTGAAAGTCTTTTGCTCCCGGGTACGACGATTAAAAAGATTTCTCGAAGATTAAGAAGAGTTAGACCACTAGAGAATTGAAAGGGAATTAGGATTTGTTATATACTGTCTAGCCAATTTCAATTTGAAAGTTAGTGCGAGCCTAGCGGACGTTAGTGGCAGAATGGTTGAAGACGTGGAGACGTCGGACAGTTGGAGGGTGGCGATTGCTGTTGCACGTAGTGTAGTAGTTGCTGATGAGGGAGCGGACCTTCTCAGATCATCTGATGAAAAAATGTACAAATAGGGATATGCAATTGTGGAGTAAGTGAGTAATTAATTAATTAATTATACTTAACGTAAAACCTCCCCGAGTAACACCTGACCGCACTGAGATATTATCAGAGCAATATGCACGCAAACGTTGCATTTGTCATTAATTAGATTGTGAGCATTTACTAAATAACAAGTATATGAATGTTTTCCTTATTGAAATTATAAATGCGACATTTATTGAGATAAATCTGCTTCATACTATCTATCGTACTTCCTTTCGCATAGAGATAAATATATATGTAAAAATGGAGTAAATATAAAGTGGTTTACACGAGATATAATAGCTAATACTATCGAATCATGTTTTATTTTCGTAGTTAATTTTAATTTAATGTTTTGTTGATTTTTCTAAATGTTTATCGAATAAAATATTACCAATATATATTCGAAGTGACCCATTTGTTTTATTTTATTTCCAGCAGCTGTATAGTTTTCACTTGCATGAAATGCTGTTTGTGTTGCAGTTTTACAGTTTTGCAGTTACACGTTTAGAGAAGCAAAACAATATTTATATATTTGCAATGATACAAATACAAATAAAGAGATAAAGATAAAAAAAAATAATACGATAGGATAACAAATAAATAGTTCTTCCGATTAAATTATTGTACACAACATACAAAGAAAGCGAAAAATAATAAGGAATTAAGCATTCAGTGAGGCTCTAACGCAAAATGTATTCTAAATTTGATTTTTGCACACGAGAAAAAGATCCCATCTAATCAAAATGTATGATAAGAATTAGTTCTAAAGTTTAGGAAATAATACTGTTAGAGAAGTCATAACAAATCTACGTACAAAACTCGAAGGCTGAGTTAATTGAACACTCAAACTGTACAAAATGCCAAGACGACGTTTCGGCGTTTCTCCGCTTCGAGGCGATCCCCTTGCTAGGTTGGTGTTCACTTAAGTGAGTTTATGTTGAGTCCGTCGCCTTTTAGACAACCGAAAACGATGTACAAAACAAATTTCTTACAAATTAAACGCTGAGAAGGAGAAAAAAAAAATAAAATAAAATATAAAAAAAATAAATGCAAAAAAGAAACAAAATTTCTGGATTCAAATTTTATGCATCGAATCAGTTAAGTCCATTCGTTATTTTGCCTCTATATATTTTGCGATGTTTTTTTCACATCAATCGGACAGCACTTCTTCGGTTGAACTTCATCGTCTGCTTGTGATTTTGAATAGTGTCGTCGACGGGCTTTGCGCGAATAAGACTTTCAATAATAAATTATATCAGCTTCGACAAGTACTATTAATTGAATAATGTTCCAATAAATAATATTTTTCACTATTAGTCCTCAAGAGCTTTGTTCAAATTAAAATTTTATTTATTCATTCGAAAAATAACATAATTTCTATGATTGAACATCGAAAATTTTAGATTCATCTTGTATAGTAAAAAGCTTTCTTCATCAAAGTTCGTCGTTTTTGGCAATTTAACCCTTAGTCTATTTATTCATAGTAGTAATTAAAAATTCAGTTTCAGGCAAATAAGCAATCAGACAGAAGATGTTAACAACGTCTTCCTTAAAATAAATTAAGTCCTCAAAATCACAATAAATTCTTAAAAATGAAACCAATTATCAAAATTAATTTAAAGATTAAAGTACAGACGTGGTCAAAAAATTACGATCACAACCTTTACAATCCTGCCAAATTCTCGCTGGGAATTTTTTTTTTCGTTGTTCAGCGATTTGATAAACTTAATTTTTTCGCTCGAATTATCAGCTTTGCGACCCATATCTGAAATTTTTCGAAACAGTTACAAAATAGCCAAAATATTTGTTTTTATTACAACTTAAAAAAAACTTATAAGAAGGATACTTTGTGAATACCCTGTATATTAATTACTTTCTTTATCTTAATTGATTGAAAAATACTTACTAATGTTTTTGAAGTAAAACTTCTTTACGCACGCTTGACTTGGGGAGTAAGCTGGTGAATGCCCTACGAAAAGTGT
This sequence comes from Machimus atricapillus, assembly GCA_933228815.1. Taxonomy (NCBI): domain Eukaryota; kingdom Metazoa; phylum Arthropoda; class Insecta; order Diptera; family Asilidae; genus Machimus; species Machimus atricapillus. The sequence goes on from OW121788.1 coordinate 12,780,107, forward strand.
TACGATTTAAAGTGACACTGCGGCGCGGCGCGGTGCCTGTGTCTATGGAGTGGAGGCCCGTGGGGCGCTCCGCTGCTGCTGCTGCTGATGCTGGTGCTGCTGACGCTGGTTCGGGAACTTAACTCGATTCGCCACAATCAGCGGCGGCGGCAGCAAACGATCAGTTAATTTATGCACGCGAGAGAATTCATATATACATATATAAACATATATATATACATACATATAGATGGAGCTAAAGAAGTTTTACTTCAGTCGTGTGGTCTAAGGCACACTCGTTTTTTTTTTACTTCAATCTTCTGAGAAAAATCACAAATCCACTTACTTTCAACATTAACACTGCACACAAAACCGACTTTATTGAAATGATTTTTTTATGGATACTACCTAAGGGTGTGAGAAGTACAAGGAAAGAAATCCCGATATGCAAAATTGGGAATTCCGGGCTTCTAGGAATTAATATCCGGGAATTCCGTAACATTTTAAAGTGATCGTTATTTTTTGACCACGTCTGTATGTTTCTTTCGTTGCATTCAATGCAGCCCTAAGATGACAACTATTCAAATAACAAGATTCATAAAATTATTATCTCCGGATCATTATTTAACTGAATCCATTGAGACACAATGGATCAATTCAAAGTAAACATAAAAACACACGTTGCCAAAATAAACCCGCAATAAATGAATGAAGAATTTCAACAATAATAAGCAAGAAAATCCGCAATTGCCAAACTGATTACCTCATAAATAGGAAAAATTCGTTTCGTTCATATCAGACAGAGGAAGTTTTTATATTTCAGATAAAGAGACAAAGAAGAAAAGAGAGACCGAGTGCAGGCAACACGCAACAAATAATCCGAAGAGGAATTTTATGAAAAAATATGAAAAACTCCTAGGACATTAAAAAAAAAGTATAATACTTATCAAGTTGAATATAGTAGAGAACTGCAGAGAGAGAAACTATAAAGCAGAGGTTTTATGAAAAAAAAGCGTAAATATATAACATATTCATGTGCAATTTTAACACTAAACAAAAAGAGATCCAGATAAACTTAACAAATACAAAAAATTATATTGTTTATTAGTCGTAATTAGAGAATTTTATGGCTTTTGACTCGATTGCACCGCAAAATACCTCATATTGCATATATAATTGCCATTTTAATGTATACAAAGTCATTCAGATTTACTATAAAATATCGTCGGCAGATAAGGAGAGATTTGTGGTGGAGCGCCTTTGCGACGATGCATACCAAAAAGAGAGATAATATGAAAATGTCTCGCAAAAGCGCCCCCGCCCCATCTCGGTATAAATGGTCTCAATATAGCTGCATGCCGTGGACATACCTATTGAATAAATATGATTTATCTTCGCAACATAAGTATAAACTACGATATATGGTAGAAGCGTATGGCTTAATGTAGGAACAATCAATCGCAAGCTCATTACCCACTCCTGTTCCAAATCGTACATACACGAGCCCGGAGGAGGTAAGTATGTGCAAGGTTTGCAACTTCCTAAGAAACTATTTTCAAGATGTTTGTGTTTAACATGTTTGTGTTTAACTTGATTGTGTTTTAAGAGATAGACCCCAAATTGATTGGTTGTTCCTGGCTAGGTGTTTTCGTTCACCTGATAAAGATTATTAATAAATTAAAAATTTAGATAACTTAAGTGTATAGCGAGTATGTACTAAAATTCCTTAGATGTTGTATCGTATCAAACAATGGTAAGAATCACTTCCTACTCATTAATTTTTACATTTCGTATGTCTGTTTCTGGGCGTGAAATTGTGTATATGTTAAGCAGTGTGAATGTCAGGAGCACATTTTCTCATTTTTCATTCATTCTCAACCATCTCATTTTGGGCTGCACTTAGAATTTAGTAATTATGTAGGATTCGTACTAGATTTCGGCCTAATTCAATTCGGTCCCCGCTTTGCATTTATAAATAAAATTAAGGAGAATGCGTCCCTGCCGCAAAGCAGTGAAATTAAGGAGAATGTCTTTGGTGGTACGTTAAACGATTAATGGAGGACGAAGGTAAAATCGAACCGACAAGAGGCGCGAAGAAAACTAAAGCAGATGGAATGGCATTGTGTTAGAGAGGCTGGTACGAGGACCAAATCGGTTTTGCTTTCCAAAATATTACCCGGCTGGTTTAGGCAAGCAAAGAGTGTGAAGATGCGTTTCGTTAAGCAATAAATAACTTAAAAATGAAAATATCTTTGAAATTTTTGGTGTTCTGTAATTGGCTGAAAATCCATTATTTTCAATTAGTATAAAATTTTCTGTGAATTTCAAATGACAGCATTTAAGACAAAAGCAAATTCTTATAAGACTGGAAAAGCGATAAAGTAATCTACACTGGTGATATTTACTGTAAATTGTAATACCTCTTAATGTAACTAATAATAAAATTACTATCGTAGCGATTAAAAAATTTCTTTTCCGAAGTGATCGTTGCTTCTGATTATTGTAACACTGCCATTCTTCGTAGAACATTTTCTTTCATCGATATTCAATAATTTAAATAAATTTTTGAATGGTTATATTCTTGGATTTATCCATTTACCTACATAACGTTCATTTCCGGTGGTGTTCTTTTTCAATTGTTTTACACAAAAGAAAAACCTCTTGGCAAAATACCTCATTCAAAAAGAACGAACTTAACGCACATAACGTTCTTTTAGCCCGACCCAATAGTAAATTAGTAAGAGAATTCTTAAATAAATATTTAGTGTAAAATTTAATAAACAGTAGAAACCTCTTAAGCAATCATGACTCTAAATTTATACATGAAATATTTTAAAATGATCCAATATTTAGTCGTCAATTCGTGTACATATAGACGCGTTTGTCTCAATGTTAACTTACTACTACTTATTACAGGCAGAGGCTTTCGCCAGACGCCTGCGCGATTTCAGTGTTACTTTTGGATGTTTGTAACGTTTTTTAAGACATTAACCGACTTAGAATTTATACACAAAACTCATCTTAAATCGTTTAACATTACCATCATCTCACCCGTGCCATTCTATAAAAAAGGCAACCACAAAAGAACAAAAAAAAAAAAAAAATGTAAATCTCCTTCATTCTGCTCTTCCTTGATGAATGTGTGAATGCCGTGTTTTTGTAAATCTTCTATGCCTCCAAAGAAGAGGGTGTGTTTTGCAGCGTGTTCGAGATGAAAATTGTCTTTTCCGTTGGTAAATATTAAGATTTTTACTATTAACACCTATGTAGTAATTTGCTATGTAATACTAGGTATAAATTATATTCACTACTACCGTAAAGCAAACCTCCTTTTTTTTTACACACAAGCACGATGTATATTCCTATAAATACCATTTACATTTATTGTCACGGTGTCGTTTGATTTTATGTCCTCGTCTCTTAAGTTAATCTCATTTTTAGCGTTCTAGACATAGTCGGTAGTTGTATGTATTTATATTTAAATGTGAAATCAGCCACAAAGCAAAATTATTATTATGAAAATTCAAAAATAATTGAAAAAAAATTCGAATTTGGACTGTATACGTGCGTTCGGAGGGAACATTTCATTAATTTTAAATTTAAAAAAAAAAAAAAACAATTTCGTCAATCAAATACGTGTGAAAAAGCAATCAGAATGAAATGTTTCAACACCAAGAGCTTGTTTCCTGGCAAAATATTTTTGTGGGGAATATTTTTCTATAATATGTGTAGATTTGAATCGTTTTTTACTTATAAGTCATAAAACCGTGTGAGACGCTCATTTACCTTTTTTACACATTTACACCGAAGATTATGAAGCTTTTCTTTTAATTATAAAAAAAATACAATTGAAAGAAAATACGCTCCATGTTCGTGACAGCATTGTGATAATATTGATATTTTGTTGAACAAAATTTACGTAATGTAAGATAAGTATTCTCCCTATCCATTTTTGGCGTTATAAGGATAGGGAGACGTTTTAGTTTTTTATTTCTTAAAAATATTATCTAATTTTATACCCTGTGCTCTGATGGCTCCGACTGACAATTTTAAACGTTTTATGTTCCAGAATCATGCAATGCTATTTTGTTGAAAAGTGTTGCTGAAGTTTGTACTGAAAACAAGTGAAGAAGAGGTTAATTTCGGCGAGTATGAAATCACTACAGTAATGTGCCAAAGACAAATAATCAATTCAATATTCATTTTGATTAAATAGGTCAGAATAGCTTTTCTTCAAAACACATCAGAAACTCTAATGCCCAATTTCACAGTGCGAACTCAAGTTTTCACTCAGCTAAGCGCGAGGCGAAACTTAAGTGACGGCTTAAGTATTTTCGGTTTCACAGTCCTTTTTTATTTCACGCTTAGCTGAGTGAGAGTTTAGGCATTTTGCTCTTTTATGTCAAAATATATCTCTTAAGTGAGACTTAAGTGGTCGATTTTGGCGACTTAAGTATAGTAATCACTTAAGCCGTAATTTACACTTATACTCCCACTGTGAAACCGAAAACTAGTTAAACGGGAGCTTAAGTGACGATCAGAACTTAAGTTCGCACTGTGAAATTGGGCATAAGAAATTAATTTAAAATATTTATCAGGTTTATCAATGTTGGTTCTGCGTTGACCTTTCCTCTTTTTTGTGTACGAAACCGAATTCCGTTTTAAGAAGATGTACATATCACTTTTGAAGAAAACAATTTAGCTATTTATTAATGATCTAAAAAACAAGTCTCCAATACGACAAAATTAAAGATGGGCTACTCCTAATTATTTGGCACTTTTTCCGAGTGCTGTTCAATAACTTTTTGTTATCCTAAAATTTTTAAGAGTTTCTTAACAAGATGGACCACATATGCGACTAAACTGACATTTGAAACAATTATCATTTTTGTTAAAATCTACCAGCTCAAAAATATTTCCATATACCTACATATGTATGTATGTACATATATGCTTTAAAAAATCAGTAGCAAACTTCAGTATTACGTTTTAACATAAAAAGCCACATGTATTAGTAGTTGACACCATCAGACCACTTAATTGTTTGATAAAAAAACTACCTCGTTTGAAACCAGTGTTTTATGTTTTCGTTAGTGTGCGTTTTTTTTTTTATATATGCTAAGTCAGGTTAGACCCTTTAGTTCATTCAGTTTCAAAATTATTCGCCGAATTTTATTCGTTTTTCTTAATTTTTGTACAGTGTTCAGTTTTTGGAAAGACTCGCATCTGTGAATTGTAGGTTTAGAACTTTTTCGGAAAATTTTTTAAGAAATTTTGAACAATTAAAAACCAAATGAATTGAAAATTGATATTTTATACTTAATGTATTGGGCTTAAAGTAAACATTTTTATACTCCAAAGAAAAAAAAATAATGACAAATAGTAAGATAGGGTTTGAAAATGTCTGCGATGACGATCTATTTGTAGATTAACGCATTTAAATCGAAAAATTTATATAGTTTTTTTAGGGTTTTATTTTCAATTTATTTTTCGTTCTCTTTTCCTTTTTTATTTGTACTTTGTAAAAACCCATCACGCGACGACGTGACGGAAGCTCTTCTAAACTCGTATCTGTGAATAAACAAAACAATTTGAAAACATATTAGAATTGGAATAAGCTTAGGGTTACTTTAGGTTTGCATTAGTAGTATTTAGTGAGGAAAGGTAAAAATGAAAAGTGAAAAGTGAAAATAAATGTAATTAAAAGAAAAAAACGAGTTGCGCTCAATAAACGCACACAAAATTCAATTTGGCTCGAATTTGTTTTAAAAATCGATTGGCACCTTAATTTTGTGGCTGACTGTATGAATATTTTTATATGTTTTTGTGTTTGGTTGATTTCGTTCGTTTGATAGGTTTACGTTTCCATAGGACGCATTAAGGTTTGTGTATAATGATTGCACACGAAAGATGCGATTGCTTGACTTTATAATTGAAGCTGCACCAAATAACCATTGAAAAAAAATTAGTTCACGTATTCGCAAGTATCCCGTTTGAAATTATGTCCAATTCGCGATACTTTCACCGGAATCAGTTGCAGGTTTTTACTTACAGCGTGAGTCCGTTGGACCCGGACAAGCGTCAACTTAATAGCGATAGCTTTTGTCAATTGTTTCATATACAAAATGTTTGGTACACATTCTGCCGAGAAACTCCTGAGAAAATGAACATGAGACAGATACAACTTAATAATATATCTAAAAAAGTAAATACCTCAAGATAGAGTTCTAGTGAAATTTTTATGAAAGTAAAGAAGTAAAGATAATATAATACATATGCGCAAATTAATAGAGAATATAAATTATATAAAGAGAAGCTATATAAAGAATTTTTTAAATTAGTTGTTTTGTACGTATCTCGTCATGTTTTAAAAGAGAATTGATTTCCAGCACTTTTAGATAAATGAAAGAATGCACTCGACGTCTGATGTTTAGTCCTGAGGGTTGTTTCTTTCAAAATCCTATATACAAAAAGAAAGTACACGTAACAAGAAATATCTTTAAAAAATTTGTTATATTTGTTGCAATTTTATTTAGCCCAAGATAGTCATTTGTTTAGCTAAATGTTTTTTTACTGTAATGGAGGAAGTGAGTTTTGTGGATACATCACCTATTATTTTGTATTCTCCGCGTTCTACGGAATCCTATTGATTGATTTAACTATTCATTGATTTAGAATAATTACACAATCCTTTACTGGTGAGTCTATGTTGAAGTGTGTTTAGATTAAAGCAAACGTAAGGCTAACTGTAGAAATTTGTATGAACTTAAACAATCGCACCTTTTTTCAATGATATGCAATTGAATAACTTTATTTAGTGAATAATGAAATAAGCGTATTTCCTTTAAACAAATTCTCCAGAATTTACGACGAAAATTCGTTTTCCTTAATGCGCTTTCACCGCCCCCCGCCCCTGTTCCCTAGCCCCTTTTTTATAAACCCAATTTTTGAGAGTACAAATTGTTTTTGATTAAGATTTTTATAAAACTATTATTACTATTATTGAAACTAATTAATTAATATATACGTGTTTACTTAAATAGTTCATTGTATTATTCAGATAAGATTTAATAATAAATTAAAGAACACAGATTACAACTACTTTAGTTCTGTTCAATTGTGATTGTTTCTCTAGCAATATGTATTAAGTCGAAGCATTTGTGAACTTTAGAGAAGTTGTCCTCTTCTACACGGCACCTGAGTTAGACGTTTTCGTTTCCGTTTCTGTTTCCGTGTTACTTTTTAACATTTGTTCTTAAGATGATACAACATACTCACATATAACTTTTAATATGCATAGAATGCAGCCGAAACAGATTGGATCAACTCTTATGATTATTTCACTTTTAATTCTGTTAAAGCCCTATTTGAGTGAAGGAAATTCTTTAAATGAAATGGAGTAAAACAAAGAGTTTATTAAATAATAATAATCATACCAACAAAACAAACACTTTCGTACAAGTTTAACATCTCTAACTACCTACATAAACAAATGTAAAAAGAAAAAAAAAACAAAGTATTTAAAAGCAAATAAAATAGAAAACAAATAGATATACAGAAATAACACATGACATTTATAATATATCGAGAAAATTCACCCAAGTCTAAAAACCAGATCCAGATTTCTATTGAAACGGTCAAAAAGTTATGTATATCTCGCGGAACATATTAGATGTAATAGACTTGAATAAAAAAACTGAATTAACTGAATAAACAGAGTTGAAACGAGACAAATTTTGAATATGAGAAAAACAAAAAAAATAAATGCTTTTTTACTTTTATACATTTACACGAAAATTTTTGAAATGGAAAACAAATAAATAATATAAACCAAACTACTATTAAAAAATAAACACAAATATGTATTTTATCCATTATATATCTACTTATTATATACACATTTATTATAAAGTAAATCGCAGACTTTTCAAAGTAACAAATAAACTGCGGTAATAATTACTGCTACAAAATTAAACCTGCTGTATTTTATTTCAGAAAAATCCCTATCCGAAGAAATCCATCAGGAAAACCCTATTCCTTGGAAATTTTACTTTTCAGTTAGTCTTCGGGATACTGAATTGGCATAAAATTCAATGTCGGTAAGTTTACTAATTATATTTATTGTTTACGAAAATTGTCGCTTCCAGTAAGAAACACGATCTAGAGAGGGCGTATAAAGGCAAAATTTGTAATCTTGTCTTCTATAAGTTTTACAGAAATTGATAAGAATTTGAAGGTCCACTTTCAAACAAGTTTTTGGCATCTTTGCATTCAAAATGAGAAGCTCATGATAGTTGTTTATACCAAATTTTACATTATAGATTGCAAATGGCAGATTTTTCTTTTAGTTATTCAATTAACTTTTTTGCAAAAAGACTGAGTCCAATTTTGATGGTACGAGGCCTGCAATTATAAAAATACCATCTGCAATCGAAGACTAAAATTATCGTCTTTTTGGTTAATACCAGCTTACAGTTTTATTCCGCAAAAGTAACTTCTGACTGCAAATGATAATGGAATTTTTTATCTTTACTCAACATACTGGACAAATTTCTATGAACTCCCAGTAATTTATCTACTGAATCCTTAAACAAGGGCTCTGATGGTGAATTGTGAGTTTCCTCATACCTACCGAAAGGGCCCATACAAAGCTGGGAAATGTAGTTATTTTGGACAGCCCTGTGTATTAATTACCACCGCATCGCATGCAAGCATCCCATTATTATTTTGCCCAGGGCGATCCCGCATCGAAAATTACTTCGTGACATGGAAGTGAACGGGCTGGAGGAAGACACACGTCCCTTGCTAATATTCCACCAGTTAGCTAGTCTTAGCCTTAGTGAGAAATCATATCGTCATCATTACACCCTTGACTTGCGTTCATTCCCGCTAAATTCGAGGACTTGAAAGGGATTTATCTAAATTCCGGTCATGCCCTATGGCCAATTCCCTTTTAAAATTGCGGCATCTGCGGGGGTGGGATATATTTTCCATCAAATTTTGGGCAACGATTATTTCCATACGCCCCTTCTTTTGGGGGGTGACATGTAGTGTGGCGTCTTTCGAAAAGGGGGGATTATGTCACAAGTACCAAAATCAGGAGCTTATATAAGAAATATGCATGTTGACCCATCTGCTTTATGAACACCTTCTTGCTTCTGGGCCTGGCACATATTCTTCCCGCTCTGGGTTAAGCCATTATAAATATTTACGATACCCTTGAAGGACTTGAATCCGCCTTAGGAGGCGTTAAGAGTCCTGTGTGCAGATAGGGCACTTTTAGGGGAGTGAATAAAAAATAAAAGAAAACGAGTTTCGCGGCGGCCAAGCATGGAGCAATTCAAATCGATAAATAAAAACCCGGTCAAACGCATGTCGGACTCTTACAACTGAACGGTTTTGTACTATCAACAAACCTCTAGGATTCGGGAGCAGTCTAGTTTGTAATGTCTATAAACAAGAGATGAAGCAACTTTATACTGGACAACATTGATCGGAAATAACATAGTTTTATAATACAAAATACATTAGAGTATTACAGAAGTTATACTATTAACAACTTTATATCTGAACTCCAAAAATGTAAACTATCAAATTTCTTAAGACGATTTAGCAAAAATTACTTCATTCTTTCAATGATATTTACCTCCACGTACAATTAAAAAAAATTGGAAACAACATTCTGAAAAGTTTTGTGAAATCAATTAAAAGTTGACATTTGTGAAATACATTTAAAGCATTTATAGTTATCATACTTTTTGGCCCTGGAAATTTTCAGAATTTGGTTTCATCGGTTGGTTGCTTATTTGAGACTAAAAGGCAAGTATTAATTAACGCCTGGAAAAAATTTATTTTGTTCAGAATCAATGGGACTTTATTGTAGGGCTTTTCCGAATCATACTTTTTATTTCTAATTGGCCAGAGCTGCTTGCTTATAGAAAAAATAAAATCAAGGTGTGTGCCGAGCGAAACTTCCGAAAAAATATTTATTTCGATGATCTAATTTTAATATTTAAAGTCTTCTACATCGACATTATTCTTTTTCATTATTTTTCTCACAGTTTTTGTTTAATCATGTGTTTATTTTTTTTAGTAGAGATCGCAAAAAAATGAACGTACAAAAAAAACGTAAACCCAAACTGCAGCAGGGCGATTTATCTCTTTTCTATAAAAACAAACATTTGCTTCAGGAAATAAACTAAAACTTATCTTTTTGTCTTCAAATGCGATCAGTTATGAAGCTAATTTATGAAAATTCTTTAAAACGGAGAAGGAAAATTACAGATTATCATAAATATAAATATAGTCTATTTAATAAAAAAGAATCATTAAAATCGATGAAGAAATTGTGTAACATACACATACAAAAAAAAATATACAATCGAATTAAGAACTCCTACTTTTTTTATGTCGGTTAAAAACACTTATAAGATATGTAGACTCAACGCTTCTTAAAACCAATATCACTCTCAGAACGAACGAATCTTAGGGTGGCGCCGTTTCTGCAAACTTGTCTATGTAAAAATAACTATAGCTATTTTCAACCCATTAATCGGATGAGGTTAAGTGTTAATAAGAATGCTGATTTGTTTGATGTTCGTGTCAGTAAGCATGTGTTGAAGAAAAGTCTGCATGAAGGTTGTGGTCGCATTTTTACTAACATAGAACCAAATGATGATTAAAAGCAAGTAGTCCAGCGATATTTTCCAAAATGTAATACACCACAATTTATTACGTGCATAACACTTTTGAAGGTATTTTTTTTTTTGACAAAGACAGCTTTCTTTACCCTGTATGTAAGTCAACTTATTTAAAATGCGTCGTGCTATGTCGCGCACAGCACTTTTTTTTGTTAAACTTTTGGAACGTAATCCACCTCTTCATGTTTGTTCTTCGCTTCCTATAGCACGGAAACTTTTAAGAAAATTACCTGTACCTTGTCTTATACAGGTATATTTACTATTTTTCAATTTTTAAAGGTTTTCTTTTTGAATTCATTTTAATTTGTTATTAGTCATTCATTACATTGTGGTCAGCCAGCATTCACCTCTTAAAATTGATTTTTATCTTTGCAAGATTTTAATTGCGCGATACCTTAAGATATATTAAAAAAAAATTGTATTACATCATTCCTTTGACTCGGATGTTCATGGCAGTTATTTCATTAGTTGAGTAAATCAGTGAATGGCTTTCAAATCTTTTCACAAAATGCATCTGCTATTGATTCTCAAGTGAAAGTTGAATGCAGCGCGGTCTAGACGCACTATTAAGCGAAATTTACTATTTTCTGTAGTAGCTCCAATTTGCCAGTCATTCGCGTGGCTGACGGGGCGTAGAAAGGCACAGGGTGGAAGTCCCTGGGCAACTTGATAGACGGGAGTTTTAGTGGCCGCCAGGATTACTCATTTCGGTTGCACTTTACTGCAACGTAGTAAAATCCCCCATTACCAGACGGTGGGGCACGTAAAAAGGGGCATTCATCCATTCCTCACCTTTACGGCGGTTATTATGTGACCCGTAACTGGCGAGGTTCTGGCTGCAATAAATTCAATAATAGTTGGGTTTTGGTGTAGGAGGTGAGGGCAGGCCACCCACGCTCGGGTCTGAAATTAAATCCCGTTGAGAAAATGTCAAATGCGGTCATAAAAGGTAATTAGTCTTCCCCAGGGGTTGCTCTTTCGGGAGCCCCCCATGCACCTGCCAGGAGTGCGGAGTCTCGGGCTGGAAAAGGCAAGCGCTCCAACAAAGAAAATTGATAGGAATGCTCAAGGAGCAGCCCCAGCCCGAAAGAATTTAATTTTGCTGCTCGGCCAGGATATAAAATAATTTGACGAATGACGGGTAATTGCTCGGACGGCTCCCAGACGCATTTGTTATATGCGCTGCGGCGGCTCCAAATGAAAAGTTTATGGGAGCGCTTTATCTATTTGAGGAGCCCCCGAAACGGAAGGAGCCCATTTGGGGCTTCCCGTCTTCCAAATGCACGCATCGGGCCGTTCGCAAGTCCTTTGACTTCCCTGTCACGGCACGACAACCTTTCGCCAGATAAAACGAATGTCAGATATTAAGGATTGAACAGGATATGCCGCTGTTAATATTTTATTGCGATAAAAATCGCCCCTCGTTTCTGTCTCGCATTTCTGATGCCCGTTCCTCCTCCTTCCATTCCATTATCAGGGCACGGAGATAGCCGCTGAAAAAAAGGAAGGACGCACGGGGACTCCTCGACGAAAGGATGACAGATTGTCAACAGGACATGACAGCATAAAACTTATTCGTTGCGGTTTGTCAACTCCCCCAAACCGATTTATTTGTTTTCCAAAGTTTCTTTGCTCCAGCACACCACCCTCCTTTTGCCCGAGCATGTTGGCGACTTAAGGGGCTTAACGACGGCTCCTTAATCTTTGCACAGCTCGGATTTGCAAGGGTTAATGCTAGGTCCTTGTGCGGAGAGCACATCTCGGCCCTACTTTAAAATTCACATGTGTGATCGGAATAACATTGAATGAAATTGGCCGGCAATTTTCAACTGCAGGGCTAAGGGGACTATCAACGCCCCCATACCTCCATTGTGCTGCTTAAAGGAAAAAAATATATGTATAAATTTCTAAAAAGACAGTCACTAACGAGGCTTATGGTAACTACTAGCTAACGTCTTTAGTTTTTCAGCCCTTTAGAACTTATTACAGAACAAAAAGAATTTTCGAATTCCAAAACTGTATGCAGATTATGTATGATTATAAGCAATCTGAAATGTATGTAGTTAAAAGTTTTAACATCAGAAATATTAAACTGCCAAATTCGTGTTAATGTAAATAGAGATATTTCTAATTTCTTGAAGACTTCGTAAAAAATGTTATTCGTTCGGTGTTGAATCGAATTTTAATTTTGAATAAAAAAATAAATATGTAACTTACAAGGACTTCAAATATTATTAAAATATATTTGAAATACCTAATCATTGAGCTATTCAGATACATAGTGGATAAGTCAATTTTAAATATGAATATGATATGTATATTAACAGATGATGGGTAAGTGATATGATTTTAGTCTTAACTCAGTTTTTGAAAAGTGTTGACTTACGCCACTTTGAATCTCCACGGCTAAGTGTCCTTCACCTTCCTTTCAAAGAAACTGATATCAATCCTAGTTTGTACATGCACTAGTTATGTATTAGATTTAGCCGCTATATGATTTTGTTTAAGTACTTAGCAATCGACATAAGACTTTTGTCTTTTGATTGTGGATCAGACACCAGAAATAAATAAATAATGACAGGCAAAATGATCTTAAGCAGTTCATATTTTAAGCTCTCAAACAGAAACCAAAACCAAAGCATAATGATAAACAACAACTTTGAATTTTAAGGATTTTTGTGGACTGTTGTGGCTGTTCCAACTATGTATTTTAAATTTTCTTATCCGTTGCGACATTATGAAGCGATGGTCACATTTATTATTTAGCTTTAATTATAAAAGGACATTTTATATACATATCTGAGCATAAAGCAGCGCTTTTGAATCGTAAAAGGTATTATTCAAAATGTGAAGTATCCCACTAAACATTTATCTTTTATATTTATAAGATGTAAATTGTGGGATAAATAAATCCTCTTTTCTCATTTCCATATGTACTTGGGTATAGTATCAATAATTCTCAATTAAGATCCTTGGTCCAAACCCCTAAGACAGCCCTCGACTATCCGATGGTTCTCCTCCTCCTTCTTGGCAGCCCCAAGGAAACAAACATCAAGTTCGATTTTCGCATGAGCTGGCGGGTCCCCCTGTAATAGAATAAAACTTGTCATCTCCTTAGTTCACTTTATTTATTTACGACTCTGGAAGGAAATCCATTTCCTGGTTGTCTTTGGGCAACACCCGCCAATATCCAACCCGTTCGTATTGTGGGGCTCGCACCCCCTCTTCCCGAGGGCGCTTTTGTCCGCATCGTGGCCGGGCCACCCCCGCGCCGCCGGCCGAAGTTCGTGCGAGTGCCAACGAGGATTTTGACTTCAAAGGATTCATCTAAATAATGCACGATAGGCGGCGGGGACATATTTTATTCCCGATATTCAATTTTTTGCAGAATTTATCCGCTGCTGGTGATTTTCGTGGACGACTTAAAAGGGCGGACGGGTTTTATTGGAAATTGAAAACGCCGCAGGACGTGAGCGGACTCCGGAGATGAGTTTTCATATTTACGCAGCGTAGAACGGTCAAATGCAAGGGTTATAGGTGGAACGTGCTCTCCTCAATTCATTTATTTTCCTTTCAAGCAACGAAATGTACGATTTTATTGAGTTACCATATTTTTAAGTTATTAGATCCCAGTCTGCTTGTTGCTGTTTCTTGGGTGACCCACCAGGCGGAAGTAGAAGTAATCTAATTAATTTTACTTGTTTATTGTACTCATTCCCTTATCTTTTGAATGTCTCCACTTTCCACTCGCTCCAACATTTTAAGGGCCGATTTGTTCGTATCAAAGGCAGAGAAAATGCGCCTTATACATAGTGAAATGAGAAACTTGACATTAAAATGCATTTCGGGTTTATTAATATATTTAATATGAATTTTTCTTTCTTAGTCTACGAAAATAAACTGAGTCAATGAGTACCTAATTTAAATCGGGAAAATAAAGAAGGCATGAAAAACGCCTATTATAAAATAAAAACCACCGGTTATTCAGAAAGCGAAAGCAACTGAAGATGTCTTCCTTTTTTTGTCCTTTCGTTTCATTTATCTTTTGGCTAAATAAATTTAGTATAGGGAAGTAAACTCTTCATTCATCTACGATATTTATAAGTAATCTAGTAAAGGTTTTCATGCAAAAAACGCTTAAGGACTTCCGAAAATAAAGAAATACGATTCCATAACTTTTATTTACACCCTAAATCTCAGATTGTAAAGAACTGCAAACCACTGTAAACATTTTTAAAATTCATTCAATTTGTTTAAGAAGTACGTACATAAATATTCTGAAATTTTTTAAAAGTAAACTGGAGGTAGATTTTAATTTCTGAGAGAAACGTATATTTTCTAACTATAATAGTGATAGAATTTGACATTTTGCCATAGAAAACAGATAAAGAGTGGTCGAGATTCAAAGGTTCTATATTCGCTTGAATCGTTCTGGAATTTTCCCTTTTCCTTTTCAGAATTGAAGCTTTTAGTTTTAATAAAAGACACCGAGAAAAAGTGTCCTCTTGATTGACAAATTAAATTTTAACGGGCTGTACGTGGCCTTTGAGCGCCGCATGGGTCAACCCTGCACCCATCTGTGGAGCTGGAGGTTTTTGCGTCCAAAAGACGGGTTTCGTCTCGTTTTGCAGGAATTCCTCCGTGAATGAAAATGTAAAAGAAATTACAAAGTTATTCCTGGGACGAGGCAACGGGAAGCAGGGAGCTTTCTTCATAGCGCCGCACTTCGTACCCGAAATGCAGTCAAATGGGTGACTAGGGAAACAAGTCCGTCAGGGCAGTTCGTGTCCAGAATGTGAAACAACGCCCCTCGTCCCGGGGATAGTCCCGGGAGCTAGAGGATAAAGGGCGGATAAAGTTCGCTCGCTACGAAATCCGAACAGCACTATTCCGGTTACCCTTTTCGTGTCGGCACTCGACCGACGATGGAATTTTCACGATTTAAAACGTCGGAGTGGTTTTGGGGAGAGGAGCCCCCAGCACTGCGTGGACTCCAGAATTCGTTATGTCCGGAGGAGTCAGGACGAGATTCCTTTCTGAAAAGGTGGCTCCCGTGTTTGCAGCCTCCCTTCGTTCCTGCTGATTCACCCCTTTCATTCGCTAGAGTTGCACTTTTTAAATTTTAAAGGAGCCGCTCTTATCTACGCAGACTGGCCAGCTGTAATGAAAGGGACGTGACTGAATTTTGAATTTCCTTGCTGTTTTCAATTTTATGCGATGTGTTGTTTGAACTTTTTGTCGACCATTAGTTGACAAGGGATACCTGGATCCTTGTCCACTTTTTCCACCCAACTACAAGGCACAAAGTTCGTGTTGTGAAAAACGATCTCGCATCGAGAGCATGAAGCGAAAACAGCCCTTGCTCGGCATTTAAATATCTATCTTCAATTTGTTGCACGTAGTGCTGCGTCGAAAGCATAAATCAATTATCTTTATTTAATGCTATCTCCCAGCCCATCAATTCCCTTGAAGACCGAGTTCATAACTTAGGTCCTCTCTAAGCGACGCCAGGCACAGGGGCGCGTGTATCATTTGATTTATGCGTGTTGGGTCGTTCATTTGCTCGAAAAGTTTGCCCCAAAATCTAGGGTCAAACCGCAACTACCCTCACGCACTGGGCGCAACGTGCAAGGACTTTGAGACTCAGCCGCCGAACACTTTCGAGGAGAGTGACTAATTAAAGTCCTTTGGGCAATTATTTAAGTGTCGTGCCTGAGTGTAAGGACGGTGTTCTTTGCACAAACTCAAAGTTATATTGAGTTATGGTCACCTTATTCAAAATTTATGTTCCTCCTTGGTCATGCCGCCTGAGGACTTCTCTCGATTAAGTGCAAGGGGTTTACCCTTCTAGGGATGGGGAAGTCTTCTTTGATAGACTGTTGTCTCTTGTTTCGAATTAGAAGGAATTCTAAATGCTCAAGAATTGTTAATCAGGAATAAAATAAAAGTTTAAAAACTAAAACCCGGACAAACCGAAACTATAAAAATATTTTTAATACGCTTGGCCTAGCAATAGCAACATACTTACAAACAAAATAGCTTCTTGAAGCCGAAAATTAGCTGAACTCGCTTCAATCGTCCGAATTCCAAAATTGATATATGTACTATTGTTCTCCTCATTAAGACCTTTTATAGCATTTTTGGATTAAAAAATCACCCGTGGATTAAAAGAAATTATTTTCAGGTAAATGAAACTTATTTCAAGTAAAATAAAATCTCAGTAGTTATTATAGCTAAAGCCAAATAGTGCTTAAGCAACATTTGAACTCCTGTGAAACCAAGTAAATCTTAGTGGTTAAATTTTAATTTTGCAATTAGTATTTCGTAAACTTCAAGAACACTAATAGTAATTATTTAAACTAATTCAAATTTTTTATCACACATCTGTGTAACTATCACGTTGAGTTAATATCACTTAATCTTAAAAAAGGTCGCAACAATTTCATGTTATGTCCACTACTTCTAATTAACTCTCTCTTGAATTTTTCGCGTTATCTATAAATCTAAAAACTAATTCTTTTACTGTGGATCGTTAATTTTTTGAAGCAGTCGTTCAGTGTTCATTGAGCAGTTAAAATCAATAAAGTAACTTTCATTTAATCCGAAAATGATTTAAGTCCCTATTGTAAAAGTCTAAATGTGGTGTGCACTTAAAATCTTGATAATAACAAAAATTCATAGCAATTCAGGGGCTAAAGAATTGTGTAGAAGTATTTCAAATTTGATATCACATGAATTGTTACTCGTTGCTCACTCACCATCTTCCTGTAGACTCATTTAAAATAAAATCAACCGAATACTCACCGCTAATGTAACAACGTCATCATAAACAGCGAATTTCCAAGAAAGAAAGGGGTCAAACAAAGAAACAAGTTTGAAAAAGTGTGTTCACACGTTTTATTTAACGCTTCAGTAAACTTAGAATGAGCACGTACAAAACGGTAATAAAGTAAATTATAGAAGGAAACGAATCACAGTCCTACAACAAAAGCAAATATTCTTACTTTCCGAAAAGTTTTTTATTTTTGATCAATGACGTAAATTTGAAATCTCTGTATGTAATAATCAATAACTAGATATAATTGAACTGTAGTATACACGGCGATCCGCTAACCTACTCCAAAAGGGTCTTGTCGAACAAGAATTCTCCAATTTCTTTGTATTGATCCGTCATCTTTTTCAGAGTGGACAGTTTGCCGGCAATCTCGCGCTCACCCTTGTATTGCTCTTCCAAATACACGCCAGTCAGATAGTCGACAAGCTGTACAGAAAATATAAAATTAGCCCTCATCCCTCCGTTCAATTAAAAAAAAAAACTTACGTGATAGTCGTTGAAATCAACGTCCGCCGTCTTATCCGTTTCGCATATGCCGATTACATTGCGGATATTTTCGGTCACATTTGTTTCGAGGTTAAGGGCGTCGGTCAGCGACTCAGCAGCGTCGGTCCACTTAAACTTGTCGAGGGTCTTGAATGATCCGAGTTTAGATAATGTCAATCTTTTCTGAATACGAATAGGTGCTTACCGGCAATTTGATGAGGTCAGTGATTTCGTTGGTGAGCTGGCCGCGCATGGTGAGGTAGTCGATCAGAACCATGGCATGTGACCGCTCTTCCTTTGCCGCTGCAAAGTAGTGCGCAGCAAAACCTGGCCTATTAACTGTATCCCGAGCGAAGTGCGCAGCCATGGCGAGATATTTAAAAGAAGCCTCAACCTCCATCTGGATCTGATTTCGGATAGCGTTAGCGCATTTAGCAGTCATATCAATCCATCGCCCTGGGACGTCAGCGTTTGGTACAGAGCCTGCAAAAAAATTGCTCTTAAATTACTTCTCGTAAAATTAAATAGGATGAAGAGGCTAAAATGCTGGAGCGATCCTCCAATGGATCTCCAAATATTTTGCAATGACCAAATCCAAAATAAAATAGAAATAAAATGCGCCTCTTTCATAATTATCACTTTGAAAAGAATAATATTAAAAAAACCAAAAGCAAACATCATACTGATAAGCAAAATAGCAACGAAGTTTGTTTACCGAATTGGCATGCATTATCACATAGCGCTAATGCATTGCAAAATAACATAGCTTTGAAATGTATTTAAATTGTTTGGCAAATTCTCAAAACAAAAAGTATAAATTCATTAGGCTTAAATCTCATAAAACAAAATTCGACAGAAACTAACCTTGAGTGGAAACGCTCCAACATTTCCAATATATTTGGTTTAAAAACCCCTATTCAAATTTAACATGGCTAAATTCAGGTTTGCAGATTAAATTGTACTGATAGAAGACTTTTAACATAGAACTGCTGGTTTCAAATTAAGGGCTAGTTTTTTAATCAAAAACTGATAATATTCTAAAATTCGTTTTTATTAAATTCTTATTTCATTGCATTCGTGTTAATCCTAATACATTTTAAATTACATTCACAGCAAAAAAAAAAAAAAATGCAGTGTACACGAAGATGTACGTAAAGTTCAACAAACATTGTAATAGTTTTTTATAAGTAGTTAGTATATTTAGGCAATGGAAGGACTTAAAAAAAAAACATGAAATCCTCAAGAAAATCATATCCACTCTAAAAATTAGGATCTAAATTCTAATATCGAATAAAAAACTTCGCTTCAAAATTGAATTCCATTCGAAACCATAGACCAGATATAATAAACAATAAAGTTTTGCTCCGTAAATTCGTGCATATATTTGTTTCCTAGAACAAGTGACTTAGTGTAAAATTCAATTCTGGCTCTGTTAAACAAAATACTTAAACAAATTAAAAATACTCAAAGCATTACTGAGCGAAAAAACACTTCATACGGCAAACATAACTGCCCTAGGTTATTCTTGGAATTTTTGAAAGATGGGCTTTATACATTTTTAAAAAATATTATGTTTTGAAGTTGAGTATTTTATTTCAGCGACAAAAACCTGTGAATCTATGTAGTAAGAGCAGTACAGACTGCAGAGAGTGGATGAAGAAATGCCGGTACAAAGATCAACCAAGCTGTACACAAAACTTGTTATCTCCGAAGTTGTGCTTTGTTGCTCTCGAGATGGAAATATATCTTGTGGGGGGAAAAATTAGGTTTGAGGTTTGATCATATTTTATCTGTAGACTCCAATGAAAAGCGTCAGCTGATTTTTCTTGTTAGCAATGACTAATTGAAAATCATTTCACCATCAGAGAAAAACAAGACGTTGAATACAAAAATAGCCCTGAAACATATGACCACAAGGACTGCTGCTCTGTCGTAATCTTGCATTGTGTTCACTGCAGAGATTTCCGCTTTTTGGAGCTCGACCAACAGCACAATCAATAACACGTGGTTTGGGAATGGGGCGGAGATTCTGCGTGAAACCCTTCCCCCTTTCCCCCCTCAATAACGCAAAGAATAATCAAGAAATTTAGCGGACTTTACACCAAATTGTACTCCCCGCAAATTGTGTTATCGGTCACCGGTCGAAAAGAAATTACTTTCTCGGAACACTTTGGTGACATTTCGCAAATTAATTGCTGCTTTTCCTAGCATTTTCAGTACGGAAGTGCGCATTTGCATGCTAGTGGCCAGTTCTCTCGAACTGTTTACTAATCAAAAGCAAAACAAAAAAGTCGAATCGTTCGCTCACAAGATTTCTGAGAAGCACTAGGACTAGGTCAACGACGGAGCTGAGCTAAACAAAGGGAAAACACCAGCAAACATTTTTGGGATGAGGGACACTCACTGCGTAAAATGGGGTTAAAAGACTGCACAAGATTTCGAAAATTGTAAAATAAGCGGTTCTGATGTAACAAATACTCACAGTGCAAATTGGCAAAGGAAGTTGTGGCTACAAGCGCCAAGGTGATGATTCCCACGATTAATTTCATTTTTGTAGGCGTCCACTGCTCACTTAAACTCACTAAAAACAAATGTGAATAAACAGTTCGCGGGATATTAATTTAATAGTTTTTAGGAAACCTACTTCGATTTAACTTTCAAAGAAGTTCGTTCTACTTTGGGGGTTTACTTTCGGGTGGAAATGAACCGTTCAAGTCGCGTTAGTGGCTTGCAATGATTTATTGCAGAGTCCACCTTTACACTCACTGGCGTAGAAGGCGACCGATGACAAAGATTTCGAGTACTTGCTTTGTTCTGTGAGAGCCGTTTCAAGCTAAATACCGTTGCGTTATCACTAAATAGCACTTTTAAAGTACGAGAGCAATTAAAATCATCAACTGATAGAGGGCGATTATCTAGAAAAGTCGATTTCCCGTGTTCACACGTCTCAGAGGCAGATTAAAACGACAGCCATTTAAAACATATGGCGGACTTGTTCAGCTGATTCAGATGACAATTGCGTTTTTGATTCAATTTCGGGCTGCCAGATACATTCAATCACATTTATTCTTCTTAAAGGAAAATGCATTCAAAATTTAGGAGTTTTAAATCCAAACCAAGTTTATTTATCCAGATTTGAGATACCAGAACTAATAAACAATTTTAAAATAATTTAGAATTAAATGTGCTAGAATTTAATTGAGCGCTTAAGTACTGCTCTACTTCTATTTGCATTAAACTATGTCCTTTAGAACTTTTAAAAACTAAAAATTTGGTTTACTTGAACGGTTTTTCTTCAACAAATCGGCTTCGCAAACGCTGAAGAATTTAGATTGAATTAATACACAATAACTCAATTGTTGCTCTGGCAGCCCGAATTGGTGCACACAGCCGATAATTTTCCGTTGCCCATGAGAGGGAAGTAGTGCCGTGCCGTGCCGTGAGTAACATGACAGACCGCCGCCATCTTGGCTGTTTTCCTTTTGTTTCTAATCAGACATCAGTCATCTGGGCATAAAGCAATCGGGTGCAAAAGAACGTAGTCATTTCGAAGAGTTTTATCGAGTTGCGCGTACGTACATAAACACAAATATAATTGTTTCTCGTTGGGGGCTAATTGCTCAATCAAACGAGAGTAAAGAAAGGTGAATCGCAGCCGTCTGACCCAATTGAGGGAGACAAAAATTCCGCGTGAACAAAAAAATTTCGAGACCTAATTGCGTTTGAACTTTGAAGTGCCCAAATAAAGTGAAAAAATGAAATTTCTTGTTGCCTTAGTGGTTCTGTTTGGCCTTGCGGCTGCAAACGACGTGAATTCGTGCCACAGCACCCTCGTTGGAGCCTGCAAAGCGACTTCGAAAGGTAATCTTTTACGCCCAATCGAGTTGTTCTAGAAAAAATATTTTCCCGTTTTAACTTCCGCACAGATGACTCTATTGAGTGCAATGCTCTTATGGGAGGATTTAGCGGTGTCCAGCAAGAACTTCAGGCCTACGTGAATACGCAGCTCGCTGCCTCGTATAACTACCTCTTGCTAGGAGCCCACTTTAATACGTACCAGAAGAATCGTCCTGGATTCCACAAGCTGTTCCAGGGTCTCTCCGACAAGGCCTGGGACAAGGCTGTTGAGCTGATCAAGCACATTACGAAAAGGGGCGGCAAGGCCAATTTCAACCGCAAGCACGAAAACCCCTCAACTATCACCTTCCCCGCCAATAAACTGGAAGTGGATGAGATGTACGCCCTCGCTATGGCCCTCGATACTGAAAAGAAGCTGGCCGGCGTCGCCCACCACATCCATCAAAGATCTGCTCACCACCACGATCCCGAAATTACTCAGTTCATCGAAGAGGAATTCCTCGAGTACCAAGCCGACACTATTCGCAAGGTTTCTGGTTACGCCAACGACATGTCGAAACTCATCAAGATTTCAAATCCTTCCCTCAACGTTCATCTTTTCGACGAGTACTTGGCGAAACAGTAAACTCAACATCCTCTATTTTAAAATTATCAGTACTCCTTTTTTTTCGTTTACCCCCTTCTCCTTCGGAAATTGAAAATTATTTTCTTTTATAAGATGTTAAGAATTTTTTCTTGTGATATAATTTGAGAGAAATAAACAACAAAGCGAACAAAGTCCAATTTTTCATTTCTTTCCCTTGATGTGGACCAGCTAATTTGCATAGTGCTTGTCGAGGTTGACAACGGATTCTCTCACACATGGCCATCGTCTCATGGCCGTGTTCTCTGTTATCACGATTTGAAAGAGAGAAACGTGGTTTCGCTCATGAGGAAGTTATCGCGCATTTTATTAATCAATTTCGCAAGATGCATGGGATGGGAATTCAATCAGGAAAATTGCATCAAATGTACGAAGAGGCCATCGATTGATTTGACCTTCTAAGGAAAGGATTGAAGTAGCTGGGGAGGCAATCGGGTGATGATTTTATAACTTCTCTACTTCTAAATAAATATTTACTCGACGGATGGGGGAATTTTGTGCAATTATGATACATTTTTAAAACTATTAATAGAATTTGTCGATACAATACGGATTAATAAATATTAGAAGTCTGGCTTTAGGGAAACCCCACTATGAGTGGTCAAAGAATAATCGGTTTTCTACAATTATTTATTTTATAACAATCAAATATAAATAAGTATATATGAATTGAGGAGCGTCGGAACAAAAACCGATAAATCCCTTTTGTGTTTTTGTTGGGAAATTGTAAAAATATAGCCAAACTCATGGTTTTCTAATTTGGGATTGAACGAAATTTATCAATTTATTGATGTTGGAATCACTGTTTGGAAACCTGAATTCTACATTCTTGTGCACGGTATTTGTTGAGATATAAAAAAAAATGGATGTATCGGTTTTTGACCAAACCAACTGGATATATCGGTTTTTGATAAAACACTGCAGGATATATCGGTCAACAATGAAAGATACTAAGGATTTATCGGTTTTTGTTCCGATCGTCATCTTCATTTGGTACGATTGACGGATTTTTAGGTTTATGTTCTGATCCGGGTATTTCGCGGAAGGATTTGGAGGGGATTTATCAGTTTTCGACCAGTTTACATTGACGATAGAGAAAGATATGTAGGAAAACAACCAATTGAGATCATTAACAAAAAAAAAGTGAAAATGGGATTTATCGGTTTTTGTTCCGACGCGACGCTCCTCAATTGAATTGACATTTTATGAGTCAGTAGACCTAAGGAATATGGTCTGATTGGGAAAAAATCAGTTCTTTTTACACAAATGTATGCATCATTTTCCTCATTAGTTTTAGAAAAACATTTTGTTATTTCAAAAACAAAAGCTTTATACTTGTTCGAGATTGTCGACTTAATTTATTAAAAGCGGCCAAGTGCGAGTCGGACTCGCCCATGAAGGGTTCCGTAGCATTATGACGTATTAAAAAAAAACTACTTACTAGATCTCGTTCAAACTAATTTTCGGTGGAAGTTTGCATGGTAATGTACATCATATATTTTTTCTAGTTTTATCATTCTCTTATTTTAGAAGTTACAGGGGGGGGCACACATTTTACCACTTTGGAAGTGTCTCTCGCGCAAACTATTCAGTTTAGAAAAAAATGATATTAGAAACCTCAATATCATTTTTGAAGACCTATCCATAGATACCCCACACGTATGGGTTTGATGAAAAAAAATTTTTGAGTTTCAGTTCTAAGTATGGGGAACCCCCAAAATTTATTGTTTTTTTCTATTTTTGCGTGAAAATCTTAATGCGGCTCACAGAATACATCTACTTACCAAGTTTCAACAGTATAGTTCTTATAGTTTCGGAAAAAAGTGGCTGTGACATACGGACGGACAGACAGACAGACATGGCGAATCCATAAGGGTTCCGTTTTTTGCCATTTGGCTACGGAACTCTAAAAACCACCGGATTGATTACAATTTCACGTGAGTTTTTATAAAAAAATTATTTCAGCGTGAGTTTTTATAAAAAAATTATTTCATCTTCATGTAGGTTATATAATGTACATATTTTTCAAACCAAAAATTTAATCAATCCATTGTCTGCCAAATTCTAAATAAGATACAAAAGTCGTTACCACCTCAATTCGATGCCAACATTCTAATCTGGCTGAGATTAACATTGTCACAATGTTCAGACCTAATTTTTAAATTTTGAAGCTTATCTGACGGAGGTATAGTCAGGTAATAAATCAGTGATTTGCGTGAGAAGTGGAACACTACTTTTATCGGTTACGGTTAGGTTTACTTATAAACCAAATCTGAACAATTAAATAAATACCCAAGAAGAGCTTTGCTTGTAATGCTCTTCAGAAAATATCGCGATAATTTTCAATTGTTACGAGTGTAAGTAAACAGGATCTTCATTCCATTAATCGAACTAAACGTGAAGTAGGAATGTAGCCGAGTTCTTGAAAGATAGATTGTTTCTGGAATCGTTTCGGTTTTAGAATGCGTATACTTAATTGCAATCGTTAAAGCCTTCCGGATAAGCAAAAATAATAACTAGCACCGAAATTATGGCAGTTTAATATTATCTGGTATTATTTTCGAAACCCTAACCAATTGCTCGTGAGATTTTTATCATCATATGCTCCATTGCCTGTACCTTGGCTTCCGCAATTAAAGGAGGAGAGGAGATAGATAGAATGTGGATTTGCCGTCAGTACTCATCATTATCTAGAAATGTCTTTCAGGATGAAAAATATAATTAACTTCTGCTTCCCTCTACGCGTGCTGTAGATTGAACATTGCGTAGCTCAAAACAAAGCAAATCCCGTCATATAACAATTAGCTACAGGCGAGCAATGACGCGTTCGTTCTCCTCGAAAGGGGGACCTTCTTAATATATGGAAAATGTCAGTCAATTTCCTTTTATTGGTTCTCATTCATGGCAGCACAATAACGTGTCATTGGGCAATTAGGGTCCTTCCACCCTACCAACAAACGGCCCATTAAATTATAATCTTCAGTTATTAATTGCCGAGATTTTGGCCCGAGGAGCAGTGTGATGTCCATAAATGTGGCAGTTACGCAACATATTTCCATGGCAGTTTTTCGTATTTATGACCACTCCTTTTATCGTCTACCACTGAAGGGACGACCTGCACTTCGACTACCAACCATAGTGCTTACATAAATTAGGGAAATGAATACGTCTGCTCAGACGAACTTATTTGTTTGTTTGTTTCTTTCGATGGAACATCCTTCACATATGTATGTATGTAAGTCATTGTCCTTGGTATAAAATGTTCTAAAGTTATCCAAGTACATTTTGAAAGAAATATTAAAACATTATTGGCTGTTATTTTTAACCGACTGTATGTTTTTTTTTTGTATGTCGTTACGCGATTATTCCGCCAATTATGAATTGATTTTGATGATTATGTTTTTGTTTGGTAGGTCATACTTCAGAGGTGGTCCCATATAAATTTTATCGAAATTGATTCAGCGCGTTTTGAGAAAATCAACAAAAAACAAAATATATACACAGATAAGGTTTTGGTATTTGGTTGTACATTCGGTGCCCGATTGCGAGGAATCCAAATGGCGGACCAAAAAAAATTTACTAAAACATATTAAGTATACACTAAAAAGAATGAAATAAAAACATTTTTAAAAAACAAATAGAACCGACTCCAAAAATCCCAAGCCGTAAAAAGTATAAAATAATTATATTAAAAGTCCTCTGCTACTACTTTCAACATTAAATACCAAGAATTTCCTAGACTTTTGAAGGCGGTGTGAAAACCTGACTGATATTAATCCAATACTAACTAAATAATGAATGCAATCGGTTTGTCTGGTTTAATTGGATTAATATCAGTCAGGTTTTCACACCGCCTTCAAAAGTGTAGGAAATTCTTGGTATTTAATGTTGAAAGTAGTAGCAGAGGACTTTTAATATAATTATTTTATACTTTTTAGGGTTTGGGATTTTTGGCCGCGGTTCTATTTTTTTTTTTTAATTTATTTTATTATAAAAATTTAGAATTTCTTTCGGAATTACATCGTTGTATTGAAGTTACTATGTTCTCTGATACAAAACTCCGCAAATCCGGGAGTTAATCTTTCTGTTGGCCCACAATGACATTGAAATACTTCCTTGCTAAGTTAGTGACAAACGTGTTTATATTGTAAGTAAAAGTTAGTCTGCATTTTAGTGTTCTGTTGTATCTAGTAAATGCCGGAATGTTCTCTTTGGTATATTATATGCAATTTTAATTATAGACGATTAAAAAGTTAATTTCATTTTAAAAAATAATTCGGTTCACCATATCGAAGCCCATTTATTCCTAAATTAATTTAGATTCAATTTGATTTCAAAGTTCGGATTCACTGTTCTTGAATGGCTTCATTTCGACACATAAGTATTGAAAACTCAATATAGATCTAGAGCTTTAAATAGTATGCATTAAATTCTAAATACGCTGCAAAATGCTGTTAAATTATAGATTTTTGGTCCTAATTGATTAGACTTTGATTCTAATTATTACCAGACAAAAAAAAATTAAAATTATAAATACAGCATACAAAAGTTTTTCATCTTGTTGACTAGGCATTCATTTGTTAGCTGTTATCATTTAGAATTACGTCTTTGATAATTCCGTGTGTCATCACACGGCATGTGTAAATTGATTTTCAAGTGGAACACTAGCGCTGAGCTTAGCATTTTTTCCTGCTTTCAATACAGTGCCACTTGCAAATCGGAAAAAAATAAGCTACGTGAGACAGTTTAGTTTGAATATTCTCGACGAGTCTTGATAAGATTTATTCGCAATCAGTACGTTTACCTGTAGGCCGTAGCAACAAAAATCGAATCGAAAGCCAAACCACCACTATTACTTATACTTCTTATTAAATTTTTTTAGATAATACGTAGCGTATACTTTTTTCTCTCTTATTATTTTCTGAGCAGAACAATGAATTTTGCCTCACGCAACTAACTTTTCGCGAAGGTTCGGTTCGCTTCTGATTTCTATGAATATCTTCAGTTTTTACGCCTTTCTTTCAGAAGCAAATAAGCTGAGAAAATACAGATGTTATTTCTCAAAACAAAGATTTTTGAAAATGTTTTTAGGAGCTAATGCGTATTTCGATCTCTCTATGTAAAATTATTTGCTTGAAGCCATTTTAGTTTTCAGTGTATGGCTTAAGAGTGTTTTTGTTTAAAAATTTTGTTTTAGACCCATATTGATTTTAATTCTTCATACATACATATGTGTAAATGTAGGAGTTCTGGGATGAAATTGAGGATTTATTATTTAAATTTATATTATTGTGCTTTTAGAAACATACAATGTTGTGAGATATTAAAATATATCTGCATACAATATGTTTTTTTTTATTTTGAACTCTAAAATCTATGTTTGCAAACAATTATCATATTCTAATTTATCTTCAACTACTTACCCTATATAGAAAAACATGATCTATCCGAGGTATGCATGCTTATAGGACTCTGGGGATGTATAAAGTTCTAATTTCTGTTTAACCGCGACATCGTGTTAATTTCAGCTCCGCGCACTAAATCCACCAATTTCACTTAAGAATTCATTTTGAGTTGCTTAGCACGGCACATCCTTTGAATATTTTACTGCACCTGCACAAGTTTGTCTAATTTGTATCATGGGAGTCTCTGTTTGAATATCGTTCATGTTTATGTTACCTTAAGTTTTCATGTTTTACTCTATGCAAATATCTATTCACTTTATTGGCATATAGCAGTTATTAAGAAAATTATGCCATTTGAAATTTTACGGCTAGCGTCTGATTTTCGCGGGGTAGTTTCTTTAATTTAATTTCAAATAAATTAGCGAAATATTAAAAATCGTTCGTTAAACACGTGTATGTATTGTTTGTATTCAGTTGTAATTGAGACGTTAAATTCAACACGAGTTTTCTTTAAACTTTTTGGAAAATTATACAATATACAGCCAAACACAAAGAAGTCATTAATTAATAATGAGGGGTAGTTTTTCACAGGTAGCAATGGAAAAACCATCAAAATTTCAAAAAATCTTATCTGTGCCACGTTCCATGGCCACATACTGTACATACATCAGTACAGGCAATGTTGATTTAAGTAAACTTAATGAAATAACAAGAATTTTCGGAAAGGTAGCAAATATTTATTTTTGACACTAAATTAGTGCAATATGTTTATTTAGCATATTATAATTGGGGGAATATAAGAATGTATATACATTTTTTTATGACATGAGTATTCGAAAAATATTTTATTTTCCAAGTCCTCTTGTTTGAAGATAAAAACCCCGATCCCAATGTATCCGCACCGTTCCGATCCGACCAGCTGTCAAAGTTAAAATTCGATGGTTGCTTAGGAAATATATGGCCGCTCGGAAAGGTGGTCCCAATGGCACGTACGGATCGGATCGGTACGGAAGAGTTGGTTAACTTTCAACTTTTTCGGATTGCTACGGAACGCATAACCTCACAAAAAATTTTATTGAGACAATTTAATGATTTGTTTTGTAGTGCTCCGAGTGGACGCAGGACGGTTAGGTAAAAAAAAAAAATTAATTTAGAAGAATTTATCGAGGATATCCGAAGACATCCAGAATTGTATGGCAAAAAAAATAAAAATTATATGAATACTAACTTCATGATTCCTTGCCGTTTTAGTTTTTTATATTCTTGTTATATCTTGTATAGCTCACAAAACAATTTAAAATATTTCAACAGCTTATTTCTTTCCATTTTGATACTAACAAAATTGTCAAATTTCGGAAGCATTGGAACCAGGCTTCTCAACGGAGCGGTGCGGATCGGACGGATCGGAACGGTGCGGATACATTGGGATCGCGGCTAAAATCATAAACTATTTTTTCTGCGGAATATTTTGAAATCATACACATGTTCTCTCCATTTTTATTATGAAATATTCTAAAGTACATCATCCGATTTTCATACATTTTTGGTCCAAATATAAAACTGCCGGCCAAAAAAGAAAATGCTATATTCTATTAGAACTTGTCCATCTGAGCATTTATCATTATGACACCAAAGCTGTAGGACCATTGTCCTTGCGGTTTTATATGAGTTTAAAAAAAAATCTGTCTTTTCATACATTTTCAATTAAATGATCTTAGAAAAGTAAATGATATCTGACCTTTTTACACCTTTTAGTGCTTTTTTAACATCATTTTGTGCATCTATTGAATAGAATAGAATATTCCTAAGCCGGTTTTTACATTGAGGTTGTTGTTAAAAAATAAAAGAAAAAAAATATAGTTTATGTAATATTATGTTTATTAAAAATTATCATTGTTTTACACCTTTATACGGGCAGGGGGCGGGGCACCGCATTCCTTTCTTTTGGCTCTGGTTTAACCTTTTTTGGATTATCATTCATTATCATTCAATTCCACAAAAAATAAACTCTGTCTTAACGATCACGTGGTATTTTAGTTAGAAAATCCCCAAAAAGTGATTTTCTATGTCAAGAATCGGTATAGGTTAGAGCCATTGGTGCTATTAATGTTCAAAATGTCATGTTACGGCAAAACATCACTTGTTTTTGCTATTTCATTGAGTCGAAAATGCTTGAAAAGGCAGATTTTTCAAATGTTAATGAAACCAAGGGCAATGGTCCTACAGCTTTGGTGCCATAATAATAAATGCTTGGATGGACAAGTTCTAACAGGATATAAAATTTTTTTTTCTGGCCGGCACTTTCATATTTGGACCAAAATGGATGATGTCCTTTAAAGTCAAACGAAGACATTATTTATATAGTAAAAACTTAAATTGTAATTCATTTTTGATTAGAAATTTGTAATATACAAGTCCTGACTTAAAAAGTATCCCAAGATTCTTAACTATGCGGTTCACACAGACACAACTATATTTGGGTAAATGATTACAAATTATACTTACACAAGGTCTTGCTAGATTTTTATACAGATTGTTATAAATTTTTAAATTACAAGAAGCCTTTCTACACAATCACTTTAATTTTCGAATGTTTCCAGGTTGTATGTTTATATAACAATTCGACGGCACTGTGCCACCCTCTAACCAATGTGAGCACTTTTGTCGGTTGTCGTGTGTAGTTAAGAGCATATGTTCCCAATTTATGTGTGGCACTTAAAGGACATAAAACAAGAGAGCAATTACATCCCCATGTCCGTGCTTCCACGTCTAGGGGCGATGCTGGAGCATCGTAGGTATCAAAGGAATTAATTGCCATAAATTTTCTATCAAAACACAAGCTAGGAAACAGGCTAAAGATTCTGTGAAGTGTTCACAAAGTAAGCTCCCAACTATGCAAACATTACCGAACGAAGGTATTTCCGAAAGGATTACGGGTATAAATTATAATTAAGAGTCGAAACGTATTCAACATCTAATGAACCAGCCGTCCGCCTTTCGCTGGAGGGTGGTTAGACCGGTGGTAAGGGTGCCGATAGTTATATCTGAGGGACTTTGATAGTCTAGAAATTTCCCTTTTCGCGACTCTGCATTTTACGACGTTTGCCACGGTAATTAATTTCAGAGATAAATAACAAAGACATAATTGTCAGAAGCATGGCCGTAAACGAAACATGGGTTCACCAAATGGCCGGAAATCTACTTTATTTTATATTTTTTTTCAGGGAAGTAGGTACTCGAGGGCACAAAACGATTGCGAGGACAACGAAGGAATCTTGCATGTCGAAAAGTATGAGGTGCTGACAATAAAGCAAGCAAGCTGCTTCACCTTGGTCTGAGAATGCTAGTTAACCGCTTTAAAAAAGAAATTCACAAGTTTGAGTAATGTGAAAGGAATAAAAGAATTGGATGCTTAAAAAGCAAAGAGTTGTTAAATTTAATTGGCTGGGTCCTGAATTTATCTTGAGGCACAAGGGCTTTTTTAACGAATTTTCGCTACCCTTAGGTATAGTTATAGCCCGACAGACCCTTTTTTTTTCATAGAAGACCGCCGGATGATTATAATAAATGTCGCATCTCTGGATACAGCGTCTTAAAGAGGATATAATTTGCGGTGGCAGGAATTTAATCCAAAGGAAGGTCAGTTCCTTTAGCAGTGCATCCTGGCAAGAAAATCTCCAGCGGAGCAGAAGAAAAAGTTACCTTGTCCCTGCTCCCTGCTTCTGCTCCTTTTATATTCTGCGACAACATTTAACCAAAAAATGTAATTTAAACTTTTTTAACTAATTTTATTCTTCCATTTTTGGTGTGGTGGTCCATCGTCGTAACCTGGTGTGGACCTCCATCCGCTGGGGCTGATCAGGGGTAAGGAGTGAGTTTTTGCTTCGTTAGAAATGTCCCTTGCAATTGACGTTGGACCCGGGGAGAGATCGGGCGCGACAAGCCACAGGGAACTTGGCTCGAGGTCGGGCGCCAGACGTTGGAGCCCGGGCCCCGGAGCATGCAAAGGGATCCGAATAAAAGGTTCAACTTATTTTGACATTTATCTTTTTAATTTCCGATGATAATTTTTCGTTTTTTGCCCGCCCATCTGCGACTAAAACGAACGAGGACGATTCGAATGATGCACAGCCGCCGAAGCCCCGTCGGTCGCCCCTCGTTGCACCCTGATTTGATCCCTGGAAAATTCTTAATGAATGTCTCGTTTCAAAGTTTTGTGTAAGTTATGAGAGTTTAATCAACTGCAGAGAAATTAAACTTTATCTTCCACTGATGAAAGGAGAAAATTCGTTCTAAGTCATCATCTACTTTATGAAGTGGTTTGTTAGGTGATTTGCTTCAGGATACCCTGAGATTGTTATAAAAGTTGTTGTTTAGTTCGGCGGCCAGTGGAGCGCATAATTAGTTACTTACTAAACACTGTTTCAAAGTATATAAATTTACCTAGCCTATTTCTGTATTTGCTATCTCTATGACTAAAAGCTGGCAGTCGCTTGGTGAAATGAGTATATGGCAAGTTTAATTCTGTTGAATTTACAGAAATCAAGAAATTTTTATAAAGTAGTACATAGTCCTCTAAAGGAACAAAATTAGAGGTAAAATTTAGTAGAAGTTCAATTTCACTAGGCCTGCTTTAGTAGTAGACCTGATCATCTGTATTTTTTTAACGACTTGACCGCCAAGATCAAGATCATTTGCAAAAGCCAGTTACAAACATTCTGTTATCCCACAACGCAATGATCGCTCTCGGCGCGATTAGCGGTCAAACAAAAGAAAAATCATAAAAAATCCAAACAAGTGGGCACAATTAACGCTACTCACCTGATCCAGCAGTGCCCAACTTTTGACTTTCCTCGTCATAATCGCGTCGTTGACCGTTCATTTTTTTCAGTGCGTTCAGTGCGTCTGACTGCGAGTCACGTTGCATTGTGCTCCCGAGGTTAATTTTTGCGTAGTAGAAGCAATTTCTGATCAATTTTAATAAACATCATATAATGTGTTGTTACTTTATAATGTACGAGTACCTAATTATTAAAAATACATAAATTAGAAGCACATTTATTGTATACGTTTAATTCCATACTTTTTTTTCAGGAATTCCCAGAGCTCTACAAATCAGTCTTGAAATTAAAAGTTCTTAACCCAATGGCTACAAAAAATGTGGTTATAATTTTTAATTTTTAACCCTAGGTAAATATATTTGAATGACTTGAAGACTTGATCATGAAAAATTTTTCTTGGGTCAATTCGCAGATAAAGCGCTAAAAACTTGGATATGATGGGATTTCCAGCCTGGAGTTACTGACTTATAAAATAAGGTAAGTACATTGTATGTACATATGTATGTATTTATTTAGGTAGATATTACAAACACACAAAATAAATTCAGAAAACCTTAAAACGTGTCACATCTAAATTTCAATCTGTAAAATATCTGTGATTCTATTTTTCCTATAGAAGTTGGAAAATAAAAATTATTATTAACAATCGTCGCGCATTTAAAAACTTTTAAGATTTTAAAACGTTGAACGTGCTTAATAAAATCACGTCGTCTACTACTATACAGCTCCGCTTCATTATTTTGAAAATGAAAGTTTCCTGCCGAGGGGATTATCGATTAATTTCTGTGGAATGTTACAGTCCCCGGGAGATGAGCTCATTCTGAAAGTATTTTTAATTAGAAGAACAAGTGTTCATGCTTGAAATTTTGCCCGCAGCATGTTCATCAGCGTTCTCCTTTATTGCCCCTTTCGAGTGGTCACTGAAATGGACAAGGGTTGGGATTAAAGGGTATAATTTCGCCGTCGTCGTCTGTAAAATGATTGAACACACTCCGACATGATGGGCCTTGGACTTTGGTTTTCGATAGTGTAAATCATTGCATTGGTCAAGAGGGATGAATTGGGCACGCTGGCCGGCGTTAATTGCAAATTCTAATGGATTTTAAGTGGTCGTGTGTGAGAGGGTTGAATTTTGATGATACTTATAGTTATGGTGAATGGATTTATGGATACTTTACTATGTAACTTTATTTTTGCATACTCAAACTTTTACTAAAAATATCTAAAATTTTAATTAAGGTATATTTAGTTTTCTACTTGAAATTTTAAAAAATATATAAGTTTATGAAGAACTTTTTATGATCGTACTGGTTGGACAAAGCAAGAACAAAGAATCCAATTGAATTATTAATCAATATACATTTAGGGTTCATTCGTATACCCGTAGCTACCCTCCTTCATCTTGTATATTTAAAATCTACGAATTCTTCTATTTGATGAAGGACTTAAAAAGAATGTCTATCAAAATAGTTTGCTCCTTATTTATATTTATAGCAGAAAACTTTTAGCGGTATAAATTTAAATTTTCGCCACATTTTTAACTTTTATTCAAATTGAATTTCGTGCAGTTTTCTCGTCAGAAAGTCTTCGGAAGATTGTTATAAAATATCATTACCTCTATATCATATCACCGGGTTGCAAAGGTGCGCAAATTCATTGAAATTCATGAACTGGGTAAACTGTTGTCGGAACATAGATTGCTACACAGATATGATAAAGTATAATGAGGCGCAACCCGCCCCGTCTTCGAAAGTTAATTTGCCTTCCAAATTTTCACCCGGTAAAAATGTTCATCTTGGAGGGAACCAAAAGGAAGTAATAAGGGCGCTCCTGAGCGAGATGTGAATACGTTTAATTGAAATTAACAACTTTCAACCCTAGACGGTGAGCTCGACGGGGCCTTTCGTGCGTTTTAGAATCTCTAGGAAACATATTAATAATCGCGTTCGCCTTGAGATGGAGGAAAAACTGTAGCAGGGGGCAGGTGGGAGAATGGCCACTTTAAGTAATGCAGACTCCGTTTGTGGGGCTGCCTTCCTTCGCTTATTTGTGTAAGA
Organism: Machimus atricapillus; assembly: GCA_933228815.1. NCBI lineage: Eukaryota > Metazoa > Arthropoda > Insecta > Diptera > Asilidae > Machimus > Machimus atricapillus. The sequence goes on from OW121788.1 coordinate 12,814,911, forward strand.
TACTTATAAAATCCTGAATTGCTCGGAGAGAGTTAATTAAATCGTTATGGGGTAGCTGCGCGGAAAGAGATTTCTTTTCAGATGAAATCATTTCGTCCGCTATAACTCTTCGGAGGCTGGGCTTAAGTTGAAACAATTTTAGAGGAATTTTAATACCAATCGAGCGGATTTACTCCTTTTATGACTCCACCTCCTGCGATGGGTCTAAGCGATGCTAATTAACTGAATTATTCCAATTAAGAATTTTCTCGTGTTTTCCTCTTAATTCTTCATCTACTCCACTTTTCGCAATTAAAAGGCATACTTACTTAAGTTTTTCAACATTTTTTTGTTTCCGTCTGGCGTACCGATTACATCCTGTTTGGGCTTCTTGCCCAAAATTGCGACTCCTTTTAACCATTCTCGCCACGTTCTGTTAAAATTTTGGAAACACGTCAGAAAGATTTAAAAGAGAAGCGAAGCCCTCGAAATTGCTTTGAGCCCACCACGTTAATCTTCAAATAGCTTTCGATGCGCTGCGAGGGGACGAGTTTATTAGATTGCGGGTGGCTCGTGTCCAGGAGAGTGATAACACATGACAACTGACCACAGGTCCACAAAGTACAAAGTCCCCTCTTTTGGCCGTGTTATTTTGAAGTGTGCTAGCAGGCTTTTGTCTAAAATTTGATTTCCGGTCAACAAAGTTTGAAATTTTCGCTTTGGGTATTTACACTTCTTTGAAAATGAGCAAAATTGAACAAAACTGAAATGAGGGGGTGGACAACATCACAAGGCTTTTAGTATTAAGGAAATAAACGAATGATGAAAATTTCGGAGGGCTGTGTATGTTGGGACTAGTCATATATTTGGAGAGGATAAGCCTGAAACTCTGGTAATCCCCTCTAGCATTTGAAAAGGATATAGAAAAGACCGAATAGGATTCAGAAAGTTCAATATTTATGCTCAGGATCGTCGAGACATTTTCGACTAGAATACCTTACCTGTTCATCTTTTGTCAGTTATGTTTTTTAAGTTACTTATGTCAGTTAAATCGTTTCGGTATCGAATTATATTCGTCATAATAAACCTCAACTATACTTCCATTCGATTGCTTTAGTTAGTTGGAAAAGAAAAATTACTGAAAGAGAATAAGCTCAACGTAATTTTGTGTAATGTTTTTATTCGAAAGGTAAAAATCTCTATTAAGAAACACCCATAAAATCATAAATTTAATAGCGCTTTCCACAAAACTATGATATATATTAATGTGCAATAATCATATTTCATAACTTTAGTTTAGGTATAAGCTTTCTTTCGAATTTCTATTAGAGTGTTTTCAATTCTCCACGATTTTCGAACTAATTTTCAAAATTGGTCAAAATACGTATTCTTTCACTATTTGACCCTATTTTTCTCAAAAACGTGATATGATTGAATACATACATATTTTCATTTTCAGATTTTCAATCTACGAAAAATATGCAAAACTTATACATACATGCAAAACTTATACATATGTACATTATTAAAACATAAAATTTAAAAATTAGGATGATAGTTGCCTAACTAATTTGCTGCATTTAAACGAGGGTACTTAATAACGTTTTTACCATAAGTGTAAATATAAGCCGTAATACGGATAGGTACATTTATTTATTTAGCTAAATTCTAGTTTCGATAGTAACATAAAACCCTGACACGTAAAGCTCCAAAGCCATCAGGTGTGAATTGAGTATCCAATTAAAATGGATATGTCTGGAAATTGTTTTGCGCTCAAAGTCCTCTCTAAGCCATTCGAAACCTAAGGAACTGAGGGTATGTATAGGTGAATGTTAATTGGCAAATTCGTAATTTAGTGTCGCGGCATATCACCAGGGTAGACATCAAAGCGTACACATGTCCCGCTCATCCTAAATAAATCCCGAATGCGTAAAAGCAAACAGTATCAGCAGAACTAACCGAATTCCGACGGGCGCGTCTATATCCATCCGAGCCCCAATCTAATTTAGGAGACAAGTATTCCATAGATTCCCTTTTAGCCCACGTAATTCCAATGGTTAATCATATTAACACGGCCCCAACAGTACGAAAGTACACCAGAACAGCATGGAACAAATTTGCTCAAAAGTTCTCGGTTTGCGGCCGGGAGACGTATCTATATGCCGACATTAATTGACTACCCAACAAGATCCGGCAAAAAGGGTTATTTGGCCGAGTAATAGTATTTGAACAGGAATATCAGAGTTATTACGACTATTCAGCGACACATGAACCTTCCCCGCCCCAGCCGCAGCACTCCGCAGCAGCGGCGGGACACTGTTTGAATAGTAATCGAGGAGGATTAATTAAAACTATAAAACGGGCTTTTTCTCATCTATCTTGCGCCAAATGGTCCGGCTGTACTTTCCGATGTCCTTTTTATGCAAATTGCGCCCTTTGCGGATTATTAAATGTCCCATTTTAACATTTGAAAAGGGTTCTAGGTTCAGGCACACACCGGCGACCAAAAGTGGACCAGCGTCACACTTCCTCTAATTGCTCGTGTATTCCCCCCTCTACTGGTCACAGCCATATTCTGTCGTCCATTCACGAAGGGCTCTTCAAAGGACCCAAAACCTTCTTGAGGACAGATGAATCTCTGTATTTTTCTTTTTTAAAACGCGAAATGGGTGCGGCGTAATCCTTTAAATGGCGATTGTATGCAAAGCTGTGGCGCCCGCTAAACTGAACCACGGGAAAGGATTAGATAGCGTCTCGGGAGAAAATATAAATTAGCCGGCGACATGACAGCGTACTTAGGTGAAGAGACTTCCGCGAGATTTGCCGATGCAAAAATCTAAGGCTTTCGAGGCTCATTTGCTATGCGCAGCGGAACGCCTTCTTGTTGCCAACATGAAAAAGAGTTAACCGCACACTGCCAGAAGAGCTCCATGGTTAATGGGAGTTTTTGTGCCCCATAATCCCCCGGCTGTAGTCTGGTGGCACCATGGTGGTGCCACAGTGCTCTTATGCATCGGATCCCGATACTAAGCCACGTCCAATTCGTTTAAATGAAATTAGCATTAGGCTAAATTTAAGGGTGGCGTTAATTCGCACAATATGCATATTAGATTGCCACCCAGCCACTCAATAGTTCTCCCCTTTGCGTCGTCCTATCCGTTTTTGTTATTCAGGATGAGTTCCTCGGCAGCTTTGCCGTCAAGATTGGCCATCAGAGCTCCCGAATTGCTGGTTTTCCCATTTAGCTTTGTAATTTTTGGTCAAATGAGATTTTTGTGCTAAGGTTACGATTAGTGGTGCATTGTCTGAGATGTCGCTGATACGTGCAATTGAATTTAATCGCGCAATTGGTCTGGTGATACTCCTAGCTAATTTGATTACTTCCAAAGGACCTTTGGGATTCAAAAATTATACCAAAAGCGCTCTGGTCGCGATTGACTTTAAAGCCTTTAAAAATCGTGTTATTTCATGTACCTTTCATATATTGTATTGTATTTAGATAAAAGAAATAGAAACAAAAATTTGATAATACAAAGGTAAACTAATTACAACCGCAGTATATGTAGTCATACTTTTGGGAGAATTCAAACTAATATTACATAGATTTATATAGCATAAAAGTCTTATACATATATACTATCTGCAAAATTTATATTTATTAATATGCAGATTATTAGAACTAGAAGACTGAATTTGTTATGGACAAAATTTAAAGACATTTTTAAGGATCTGCTTAGAAATTTGAATCTACTTACTCTACCATTGGTAACCGAGACATGCTGACAATGTGGGTTTTATTACTAGTGCTGATCCTAATATGTTTCAGTTATGATTTTGATGTCAATATTTCTTGTCTTGAGTATACACTTAATTACTTTTATTCTATTTTCAAAATCGAGTGCCATTTTAAAGAATTAATCATGTTCACCATCACACATAACTATAACGATCATTTAATTTAATTGAAGGAGATACGTCCAAAAGTACACTTTCAAGAACTCGAAAGTAGTTATACTGAATATCTAATATTTTTTCTCATTGTATTTAGTCTACTTTCTATTAACCAAAATCAAGAGCTCCACATCTTTCTTTATCCGTATAAAATTAGGTTGCGTCTTCAAATTAATTAATTTTATTAAACTAAACTATTGAGCAGGTTGAAAGAGTTTGACAATGGAAGTAATGACCGCAAATGGTGAGGTATTCTTAATTCAATTAGCGAAACTTGTAATCAAGTTTGAGTTTTTCATGGGGATGGACCCGTCCCTGGTGGACAATGAGTACAATCAAGACATTTAAAACAGCTTCGCAATTAAAACTGAGCAATGAAAAACTTTTCAAACAACTGCTTTGAATTCGCAACAAGCAGTCATCCTGCCAAGCGTAAAGTAAAAGGAAGCGAAAGTAAAAATATTTTTCTTATCTAAAAGTCAGTCGAAATTTGCACCGGGCGAATCTAATTGTCTAGGGCACATAAAAAAGACCAGAAAAGACTTGTAGGACAATGAAGGGTGCTTCCTTTCGTTCGATAATGAGATTTCTTTAATTTGCATGCAAATAGGGAACAAAGATACCACCCACACCCCCTTCTTGGCTTTAACGTTTGAAACGCGATTATGGTCCGCCGCGTCTCAAGCACCGTCTTCCTTCCCTGAAAACTTTTAACTTGCACCGTCCCAAGACGATACCTCGCCCAGACATTGCAACTTTTGAACAGATTGGATTCTTCCTGGCTAGTTCAATTCGGGTGGGCGAGCTGCTTCTTTCTGATTTAATTTCAGGACAATAATTTTGTTAGCGGCTCATTTCGGAAGTCCAAATTTAATAGTATCGTAATTGGTATCGGTATGTCATTAAATACAATCACCCCTACCCAAACCTATCGCATTATTTCACTTTTAAATTTGCATTAATCGCCTCAAAATACAAGCGGGCTTTTTTTCTTCGAGAGGAATCAGTTAATCCTGTCTGCTCAGCTCGAAAGATATTTGTAATTGACATTTTAATTAAGAGCCCTAACAGGTCGACCTCAGCAGTTTTTTGTAATTATGGGAGCATTAAATTTGATAAGCCGAATATCTCTTGTGGCTGGAGCTTGGAGAGGGCGACATGTTTAATGTGTTCGATCATCGTAATGACACCTTCTATTAATTAGTTGTTATCTATTCTCAGCCACTCTAAATTGGAAGCTACTGGTAGCTAATCCATCAGGGCTAACTTTACAATTAATTGGGCATTGTGTCGCTTCACAGAAATTGTTTACTGCTTGGTTTTCTTGAGTTAAAAAAGATAAAAGGAGACTATTTTAATTAATTAAGAAATTAATGATTTTGTAAATATGTAACTAAGAAAGTCAATTTAAATGACATCATTGTAAGGGATGGATAAATTCTCAGATTAATTTCTAGGCATCCGAAAGATTTACGCATGCAATAGCTTCAATTCAATGATTGTTTATCCATGTGGCTCTCATAGCACGGTATTATTTTCGCAATTCTTTATTTATTCAGTTTAAAATTTATCGGTTTAGAAAGATATTCAATTCTGTTAATTGCAAATTAGTCCACAGCCGTTTTTCTTAAGGAGGGAAAAGGGCAGTAGTTTTAAATTTTCAAATCAAAGCGCAGTTTTTGTATTTCTGGAATATTCAGATCCCTAATTTAAAAAGGTGAACTAAACATTTGGCATCATGAAAAAGCGGAGATTTAAATTGAATAACGTTAAATAAAAGATTTCCATTGCTTCGATGCCTAATTAAGTTCGATTTGTCGTCCAACCGTTTTATTTACGGCAGAATATCTAAGTTAATTTAACAATGAAACACATTTTATTTTAATTATCCTTCAAGAATGTGTCTATAATTAAAATATTTTTGTTCCGAAGATTTTATTATTCTTATCTATTAAAATCTCGACTTCCAGATTTATAAAACTTTTAATTAAACACTAAAATAGGGTTTTTTTAAAACTTTAAATAAATTTTCTTCTAAAATTCATTTCGCAGACTCCCAGTGAACCTTGGGGACTTACTAAAAACATTGAAACAACTTTATTATACCTTAGAGACCCCAACTGGATAGAGTTGCTTAAGATGTATTGTTTCAGCAATATCCCTAATTGCTGTCCTCTTTTACATTTTGCACCCTTTCACGATTTATTCCCCTAACAGGAAAGAATAATTTGTTCTTAACCAGTGGTCTTCCCTATTCCCGAGCTTCGAGTACACAGTTACCCAGTTCTTTTAAAAATAGAAAGTTTAACACAAGATTTATGGCACTTTTATTTCTACGTTCACTCTTTTAAATTAAAAATTATGTACGAAGAAGTATAGCGAATAATTTATTCATAGGTGAATTTTAGATACTTTTATCTTTAAAAAATTATGATATTGTTTTTTTTCAAAGAATATAATCGTAACTTGTTTAATTTACAAATAACCGAATGCTATCTATTGTGCGATCCAAGTGAATAAAACTTTCCGACAAAACCTTAGATGCATTGCATATTCAATTACATTTTCTGATTTTCTGAGAATCAGCGTACCTTCTCCGCATTATCTCAAATTTAAATTAACTTTGCTGCTTTTCTATACGGTCAGATTGAATAGAGCAGCAGATCCGTAAAGTATGTCGGCAACTTTCAATAAAATAAATTCCCGACAAGATTGTTCAAACTGAGTTTGCATATGTAAAAGAGCAGTTTTGTTAGTACACAAAAACATCTTTATTTGATCGCTCCCAATTTATCCGTGCTGAAAGTAGGGAGTTACGGCTGTTACCGAATTTCGAATGAACATTTTGAATGGGTACAGGACAAGAAAAACGAAGAAGGTTAAAATATCCATTACTCTAATGAAGTTTTTTACGACTAGCCTGAATGGAGGAGACTGCTGAGTGAAAACTCGTTATATGCATGTTTGCAGCATCGAATCACTGCCCGCAGGAATCCATATGGATTCGCCGAGAAAGTTGTTAAAGGTGAAATAAAGTGGGAAATAAAGCGAAAGGGTACCAAGGTTCGCTTTTCGCTGAGGGACGAAGGGTTTTATTTCTTCATAAAATCACACCATTAACTCGTTGCCGGGGGTATTTACAATATTCTAGAAATAAAATTTCGTATAGTTTAATCAATAGAGTACTCTTGCGTTAAATTGCAACTCTCTAAGGAGTTAAAAGATATTGCCGAGTAACGTTTCATACAAATCCTTAAAGCAAAGAAAGTGAACTGTTGCATACTTAATTTACGGGATATGTAGTAAAATCAACAGCGTTTCAAACACGAACAATTGCCACGCGATGAGAGAGTAATTTGAGTAAAATACGAATTTTTTTTATTTATATCCTTCTACAATCTATAATTTCATACTTTCAAACATACCTTCTGAACAAGCTAAAATAATTCATTTCAATTAATTAGTTTAACGTAAAATACCAAAATGAGATTTTAACATCCGTTGTTGATTTCAGTCAGTTGATTTTCAGAACAAAATGTGCCTTCATTTCGAATAGACGATTCTTGCTAATCGTTATAAGTATTCGCACTTGACTTTTATATCACGTAATAATATTGGTGGATATATTATTCGATTTCATTTATCCTGGACTTGGATTAAAATTATTACAAAAATACCAAAATTTCCTAATTATTGCTAAAGACATAATAAGGAGAAGTATAATGATTTTTTCAAAGTAGATATGAGGTCATAAAAGTCCAACGAGTATCTGTCACGGTCATTAATTTTAATAAGAGAAAATGATAGAAAGATGTTGGAATGGTCCCTCCCTCGCAGAGACGAATGCTAACGAGTAGATGACAATAAAGAACAATCGTAACTTTTGGGGAAAATTCCGTCATTTTACCATTTTATGATTCGTATTAATACTTAATTGCATAAATTTCCCGCCATGCATTCATCCACAGGGACGTTATGCAATAATTTAAGGCCTAGGGCGGTATCAGAAGATTTCAAACATTTCTGCTTCCACAGAGATAACGACGAAATGGTCCCCTGTCAGCGATCTAAACTTAAAGAAAACAATAAGAAACGGCAGAGGCATATATACCACTGCGGTTTGGAAAGCACCTCTGCATACAGATTATGTTTCCTTTTATTATGAAGCAATAAAATAATGTCATTTTTATTTTTTATGCCGTCACATACACCGCGACCGGGCATGCACTGAAGGGAAAACATTCACGGTCCCTATAAAAATCACTCGAGCAGAATTTATGCAAAAATAATACACCGCGAAATGAAAATCACATTTATGACCCCTCCTTAGTGGGTCCCCACCTAGTCAACCCCGAACCTTTATATTTTATTTCACTTTTATAGAGTGTACACAGTTTTTTATTATTTGATTCTTAATATCCTTCACCCGATCTGAGATAAAGCGCCGACGACGAACGCAGGTCTTTCATTTTGCCGAGGACGCCAAGGATCAAATGGGAAATTCGCTCTCTGCAAAAGAAAGCGTTTCCCTTCGCTTCGTCTGCCTTGCTCACGTGATTAATTTCGACGGAGCTCGACTGATGAAATGCTCCTTCTGTCTGTATGCACGTAATATTCAATTTTCCCTGCGTCCTTATTGTGCCCAAATTGAATGCCACGTCCTTGGCTCAACTCGTACTTTTCGAATTTTCGATGAGCATCACTCAAAAGATATATCGCCGCCGAAGAGCCAGGATGGAGCTTTGCGGGGACGAAATTCAAATGGCAGAACTCCTTCTGTGATATATGCCCTTGCTGATTGTGGAAGAGCACAAATTTATCTAAAGTGGTGGTACGCCTGCAGTCCTTTCTTTGATATGTCAACCGAAGCATGCCTCCTTCGAAGGATGTTTGATTCTTTTACATTTGTATTATTGTTAATAGCAGGGCTTTTCTTTGACGTATGCCAAATTTTATTAAGATAAACTTTTTCCTTGAGTTCCCTTCGATATACAGAAACAGGACTATTATATCCTTTCCAGATATGTTCGCATTTTCTGCGCATTATTTATATATCCTATAGAGAATAAAGTAGGAAGATATTAATATTTCAAATTTATAATAACGAGTCAAGAATATTATATTTTAACTATCAAATTTTAGGATTTGTTAATCCAAAACATATACCCCTAGAGCGCCTCACGGTTCTACTAAATATGTAGGTACACACATGTCACAAAAACATACGCATTTTTACAGATATATTACACCTAATAAGGGATTATAAAAATACTTCAATAATTATTATGTGTATTATATAGTATAAGATTTTTCCAAATTCACGTCTCTATCTGCATACACACAATAAAACATAATAACAAATTGATCATCGAATTGGTGAATTTTTATGAAGTTGTATTTTATTTAATTTAGTTGTTAGTTTATTATTTAGTTAGTTTATTTTATGAAGTTGTATTATTATTTAATGTTACATTAAAAGTATAATAATCTGTAATTACCTTTAGTGGATTCAAAAATTGCGGTGGCAGCTAAGAACAAAGCTATACAAAAATGAAATTTACAGGGGCTGAAAATTCGTACCCATAATATCTTTTAATTTATGATGGATGCATCGTTTTAAATACATACATTTGCATTTTTTTTTAGTTTATTCAAAATTGTGGTAGAACTTTATTCAGAATTAATTACAAAGTTAGTTTTAGATTTAAGAAACCGTACTAAGTACACTATCGTTGAAAAGGCATGCAAATGGAAAATGGCAACAGATTCCCTGGAGTGGAAATGCAAATTTCTTAAATGTTTTCGGATTTGCTAATGAAATATTATACAGTTTAGTTGACGCACCGCGCCACTTATTTGCACTTGACTACTTGGCGGTTCTCTTGGGAGGAGCGAGTGCTTCCAGCGGTGGTCGATGGAATAATATAATACAAAAGGAGTACTTCACTTCTTGAACAGACACGCTATAAATAATCTTTGTTAAAATGTGCGCCTTATAAATATTTTATGAAATCCATCGCGGCGCCCACAGGAGGGGCCAAAAATTTTAATATTCAATTACCAAGGACTGCTTTCAATTTGTGCGAAAGAAAATTTATTTCCAACGTACACGTCCCTATTACGCGATGTTGACTTTTCTGAAAAGCACGATGCACAGACGGGACTTAAAACTTCCTTTTAAACTTCTTGGGGGAGGCTGGAGTAGAGTTTGCGGGCCTTCTCAAGACGTCTGTCATATTCACGCAATTATCAACGCCCAGTTCGAACTCCTCGTGGCTTGAGCCAAACTCCGGGGAACGTTAAGCGCAGAACTCGTGTCTTTTTGCCGTTCGCTTTTCACAACGGCGCGACGGCGACGATGGCGGAAATGTTTAATTTTACTTTTTGAAAGTGAAATCACAAAAATTATGCTCTCCTGCGTTAGATTTATATATTTCAGGGTGGCGCAAAACATTTTTTAATAACAAGGGGCAGCTCCGGGACTAATGCACAGCGCCGCGACGGAACCGGCACGGCATCCCACAACACGTACAATGTCCTCGGCGTCCGTAATTTAGATCAAGATTTCAGGTCATGCCTCAATTTTCCTTTCGTGCATTTTACACGAAATGTCCTGGGAATCGATGATTATTGCCTCGTTATCCCTTCGATAAGTTGGGCACACGCGTATACCCGTGTAACTTGTAACTGGGCTGCCCTCCTGAGGACTCGTTAGCCGGAGAAGCCCCGAGATTATTTGAACTATGACTTGCAACTATTATCTGCTCAGGAAGGCAACTTTGATTGATTGAGGCGACAATTGATTGTCTAGAATTCAGGCAATCACTTTCCTGAAGGAACTCCCTGGGGAGGAGTTGATTTTTAAAGACGTTTTCTATGTGGGTGATGAAAGATTTTCTTACTCTTAACGAGGTTTTGCAGACTAAAAAAGGATAGGTGCTGTGGAGTTTCTCCTGTAAATTAGATGCTATTCTTAAAATGAACTTTATTCACCCCAATATTCAAAATTGTAAACATTTTTATAATATCCAAAATTAAAATAGTGGATCGTGCTATGATAGGACTTCGTGTGGCAGGCCCTTATCTAGAATTTGATTTTGGCTTCTGGACATATATGAAAATAATACTTACTTTAAATTTAAACTTCGTATTACTACATTTTTCCAATTTCCGTCCTCCTCGAATAAATCGTTTTATCATAGTATGTACCTTTAACTACGCTAAGATATTCTAGCTCCTTATTTTCATACGTTTTTTTTTTCTAAGACGGCTATAGAGTATGAAATCTTAAATGCTCGTCCACACTTGGTTTTAAACCCTATTTAGAAATTAATTTCGTTATCAAAAGGGTTACCTGTTACAGTCTAGTCCAGCGTTCTTAAAAAGTCATTCAAATTGAGGAGGAGTGTGAAGAATTCGATTAAAACCCTTATCATGAGACCCCAAGCCTTGGAAAAGCGTAGGAGCCAGTTTCAGTGGATTTTATCAGAATTCCCGTCACGTGCTCTGCCCAGATTCGATTAAAATCCATAAAATCACGTCATCATGGCGCAAACTGCCAGCCCACGACGGCATTCCGGGAGAGTATTTTGTGCACTGGGATATTTAAATAAAGTGACAGAATGATTTATTTATCCTCGGTGCGACCAACGAGGATGAAATTTACGGCATTTTAAGGATTCACTTGATCCACACTAGTGCTCCCGCTGCCTGAATAAAATACGCGCGCGGCAGGTTCTCTTCATTGAAGGATTTTCAAACAATCTGCAGAAAAAAAAATATACATCCCAAAATTGGCTCCTGCGACGGATGTGTCCCACAAAGCCTTTGTGGTTCGACATTGTGCCTATCCTCCTGGGATAGTGTGCGGCTACCCCAAATATCTTTCCAGCTTTTAATTTGTATGCATATCCCTTGCCCGGTACGCTTCGTTGTACATGAATACGTTAGCTGATTTTCCAGGAAACAAAGCCGGCAGGAGCAGGGAGACGCATGTGTTCGGGAGCTTTTTACTTTTCCTCCTGGAATGTTATTTAATGCTTCATTAGACCTATTCACCGAAATTCTATACCATTATGTGCTCTGGTTAAAAAGTTTTCTTCGAATAAGGAAAATTCGCCGTCGGCCATCGAGCATACAAAGTTATTTTACTTAAAAATAAGTCATTGCAAGAAAGAAACTGCGATTCAGTGAAAGAAAACGAAAGAAAAGTCTCTTAAGTTTATATTCTTTTTAATTTTTAATTCATTTTATGAATCATAAGATTTTGGTGCAATATTTAATATTTTTTGAAATTTTGAACTTTTATTTTAAATTATACATATGTGAGAACTAGTGGGGTCGTAGTCGTTATTGTCTTTTTCTTCATTTGTAAAAAATAAAATTGGTACTCAGAATTCCATTTCGTATTTGCGTAGGTAATAGCAGAATTATTTCTCATATACCTGCCATGTCCGGAAATAATCAGTTACATAAGGTTTTATTTCTAGCCTTTGCTTCCGTCGGGGTGGGGTTACTTACGCAATCTCAAACTATTCTCGTCCCTTTGGACAAAATAAATATAAATCAATTGTCTGTAATTGCGTAAAAATGCGGAAGCACCATCATAAATTGCTTATTGAACGTCATGCCGGCCTTAAGTTAAAAGGCTTTTAGCTTGCGATTATTAAATTATGTGATACACGTGAAAGGACACATAAATTCCATGTTGCGTAGAATAAAAGGCACAAAACATAAAAGCACTAACCCTCGTTTATGGGAAGTATACTGAAGTATAAAAAGGCGAAAGAAAAAAGAAAGGGGTGTGATATTGACACACATTGTGTCCTCCTTCTACGGAGGGCTGATTTAACTCTCCGATTTATGATTTCCTTACGCCAGAAGGAAGAATATTTTGCATTTGCCCAACCCCAACTCCAAAATAAACATTTTTGTTAAAGTGTGCAATCGAATGTGAAAAATTTATGAACTATTACTGCTTCTTTGAATACATTTTTTTTAAAAAACGATTTAACTAGGAAGACACAAACATTTTATCCTTACCGCCTAACTGCCATAATTTCCGGGAAAGGGCGAGAATGAAATATGATTTTTCATTTAGTGAAGGGTGATTTCTTTGGCACCTGATGATTATCAGGGGATAGTTGAATGATGAAATTGCAACTTTCAATATAATTTATAATGTTCAAATACTTCTTTCTTCATAAGGACTCATCTAAAGAATGAAATGAATACTTGTTTATAAATTGAAAATTTTGTTTTCCCTTCGAAAATTAGTTTTTCGAAAAAATTAAGGTTTTAGAAAAGTAGATTTAATTAAAAAAATACATATGCACTTATTTCGTCTAAAAAAGTTTGATTTGGACTTACATATATAATCATAAAATTAAACGTAAAAGATCCAATTAAACGGTGGACTAACATCATAAAAATGTTTATAAATAACTCGTAATTCATTTAGATCCCTATGGCCGATTGAGTTCGTTAATACTTTTAAGCACTTTGCAAGGTTTACTTACTTCCTTTATTGCCCTTAGGAGATTCAAAATTATCACTGAACAAAACATCCCCCAACATTTGGGCAAACCAATCGATCTACTTCAATTCCAACATTACAAGCTCGAATGGGGACACACGTTTTCTACTTGCTGCAATAGTGGGGCTAGCTTATAGATGTCCCATAAATCTTTTTAGCAATTTCGCAATTGACAACCTGTAAACCGTACAATAGAAAAGAAAAGGGCCGCAATGCAAGCTGGAAGGGTAAACAATTTCACTTCCCATTTTCGGGAAAAAATACCTTGCCAGGAGGGTACTCGAATTCAATAAGATGATCATGAGGGCACGAGAACCTGTTGGGCTATCCGGGGAGAGGAATTTGCAATTCGAAAAAGAAATAAGATCTTAAATTAAATTTTCTGTTTTCATCAAATACCGCACATATCCACTCATGCAGGAAAATTCCCTGATTTTGGTTTGTTATATACCGTGGAGGGGTTGTCAACAAGAACGGCACTGGTGAACAAGGACAACAGAAAAATCACATCTGTAACTAACTTGTTTGCAAAAGAGTTGCTTGCTTGAATATGTAACTCTAAAATTTTAGATTTTAAAGAAGTGCCCATGTTCTCGTCGGTTCTCTTCACTTTTCCCAAAAATTGTAAAATAGCGCACGTTCGCGAAAAGTTCCCTCATATTTCGCAGGGGTTGATAGTGTGCTGTTTGTTGCAGTGTTACGTGAATATGTTTCGACTTGGAGGGCAATGCGAAAATTTGTATGAATCAACTCCCACATATGCGTTGTATAGACACTGGCTGTCCCTTGTTGGTTACCTAATTTGAACTTGCTTAAATTCGATTTCGTTTTCCAATATTAAGTTTCACCCAAAAAGGGACAACTGTGACCACATGTCTGCATTAATGTCGTAGACGTAGGTAGTTTTTCTTTTTACTGCGCAGATGCTTTACAAGTTCTTCAAATATCGACAACTCTTCTATTTTTGCAGGAAACGCATTTAAATTAGTTAAGTACACCTACTTTCATTTACATTTATCATTTATTTTAAATATGTAAATGTTGAATATTTTATGGTTATTCACATAAACCGATACTTTATGTCTTTGCGTATTCGCAATCTTTCAAATAGAAAACGAGCAATTAAGTTCAGTGATGTGTTACCTAATTTTATAACCTTTTTGCTTTCTTTTGCGTAATCGCAAGTTAGTTCTTTTTATCATCGATCCTTCGTATGAATTACATACAATAATACTTGTATCGATAAGTTTTCTTCATAAATATATCCTTATTATGTACTACGGACATAAAAAGTTTATTGCAGTATCACTTTATGTTTCATTTAATGCAGAAGAAGATTTGTAATTCAATTTATTATGAGTACTATATGAGCATAGACATATCTAATGTAGGTATACATGCATATACATATCTCAATTAAGAAATTTGTTTTTTCTACACTCCATGCCAAGCTTTCATTTCGTATGTACATATGTATATTGACTTAAAAATTTCTATAATTTATTAATCTGTCAATATGAAAATTTTCTATCACATAGACTTGAAGAATAGGGTTTAAAAGAATTAATTATTACTGAAATGAAATGTTTATTACTCTGTTGATCAATTTAATCTAGAAGTGACGATATAATGCTTTATTTATTGCTGTTATGTAAGTTAAATATGTATATTTTTTAAATTTGGAGTTATATGATATAAAGGTAATTTAACTATTCACGATTCGACATCTACAAAATTTGCTTCACAAAATCTTGCAATTATTCCCCAGAACCAAAAGGCATCTACTAAATTTGATGTCAGCTGAGAGACCACAAAACTGTCACGAAATGACTTAAAGTGGTTTCCATAAAAATTACAATTCCACTCAGAACAGCATAATTCTGTCGCCACCGTAATCATCTGAATAGGTCCTCAAGGAGAACGAGCTCCTGAAGATATAAAATCCACCCTCCTTTTCTGCGCTGTAAGTTCTTACCAGCGTCTAACCAAAGACCTCGTTGCGTTCTCCGCTTATATCATAACTTCTACAAAACTTCTGTTTTTAATGACATCATTAAAATTAATCGCGAAATACTTCTAATTATGATTATGAAGTGGAAAGTGTTCGCTAAACGTTCTCGTATTTGTCTTGCCGACAAACTGTGTTCATATTTAACACTGAAATTGTCTGGCAAAGAACACCAGCGGGTTCGAACCGGTGGGATATTTTACCCTAATTTATAGCTTTGGCGGTTATTAGAATATCAGAAAAATGAAAACTTTCTTCAACACATAAGGATGTCAGGGGAGTTACTCCTGCTGAGAGGCGTTAAAAAATTAATTCAATATTTTCTAGCTCCCCACTGACCGAAAAGGGATGGATTCTAATAAACTCGGCCCGCGGATTAAAACGAGAAAAACAAAAAAAAAACATAAACTACGGTGTGTTAAGTACTGATAATTTATTGCTTGTTTCGATTAAAAATGCAAAAAAGGGAGTTCCACCCCATTTGGGACGTGATTTTTTTGCGTTGTATTGAGGGAATGTTTTACTGTTTGAAACAATTTTCATTTAATTATTTATCGCGGAGTTGTTGGTATTAATTTCTTATTAATTCCACCAAAATAAGGGTGAAAAAATCATTTACGAAATTTGTAATATACTTTCAAATAAACGTCATTAAAAATTTCTTATTAATTTTATAATCTTACATTTTGGGCAATTAGTTCGTATTTTGTCAAGAACTCGAACTCTTCTTGTGAATGAATTGAAAAAAAAACATAAAATTAAATAGAAAAGCATTGATTGAACATTTTGATGTTATTAATTCGGTATTTTAAAAGTGAATAGTTTGTTAGCTCCTTTTTTTGGTTACATATAGAATCTAAATCCTAGGGCACAGGCACAATTAATAAAATATGTATGTATGTATTTTGTTCTGTATTAAGTGTATATACATGGTTGTTTATAGTCAGAGCATAGAAACCCAACCAACAGCTATGCATATCCTTTATGAATTTGCTGATTAAGTAGAAGTATTAAGGTTTCATTATTTACCAGGCACAATACACATAAATTACTACATTAAATATTACGATTAATAAATTAATAACTAATATAATGCCCAATACTTTTTTCTACAATGATTAAAACATGAATCTTATTTAAAGCGAGCTTTGAATCCAAGCTTTTTCTAAAAGCTTTTAGGTTGACCATAGCCGGCAGAGATATCTATAAAAGTTTTTAAACTTTCAGAGTCACCGGTTTGGTTATCGGTTAAATTACCTACAACTGCTTAAACCATTATATGAGCAGCAGATGGAGTTAACTTTTCCGTTACGACATAAAATACGAAAACTATTTATGTGTATTTTATCCGTCTTTCAACACTGTTAAAAGATTAAAAACGTTTGATTTGAATATAATTTAAGCACCTAACAATCAAAATACTTTTCCACTTACACCATATTTATAATAACTTTGTGTTCGCCTTCGCATTTTCTTGAAATCCATTGCAAGATGATTGATTATATGTAACTTCATGATAACTACATAAGAAAAGAAAACCACAAATAATTATAACTTATTCTTTTTATTTACATTCTTACAGAAAATAGCAGCATTGCTTCTATTATTTACACAATTAAATATACTAAACATACCTATTATATAAACAAATATACACTGGATTGTAGCCTACAAAGTGTTTTAAATACTTATGGTGACGTTGATTCTTTGGGACATTTTTTAATTGTTATGTGTTTTTTTATTTACAAATTTAAATGTTGAAAGGCTTTGCTGCTTATATCATAAGATCATTATACAATTCAATAATTTATTTATCCGAGATATCTAGTAAAAGATAAGGAATAAGCAGCAGAGCTCAAACGACAATATTTGTTTTGTTTTTTCAATTAGTATAGGTATAAATTTTAAAATTTTCTTTAATCTAATAAGATGACGAAGAACTAAGAAATATGTCAAAGAAGTTGTTGTATGGACTTAATACAGGTTCTTGTGGATATGAATCTGAAAGTAATATAGATGGAGCGATTAATTGAAAATTTAAATTTATAGCATTTTAAAATTAATAGAATGAATTTAAGAGTATGGTATATCATATTTACAAATAACAATTATTAAAAACTGAAGAAACCAATAACTACAGATATCTAGATAACAATTTTATAAGTGTCCCACTGCGATATGGTTCATTAGAATAGCGTACTTCTTTTATATAGAAGCCTACTAGACAAAATTGGACCTTGAAATAAATTAAAATATTCTGCAATCTGTATCTTCTAAACTCACCACAGACTGCGGAAGTAAAAGAAATAATGTAGAAACAGCAAAGTTCAAGCAAATTATCATTTTTCTAATAAGGAACTATCCCGCCGATCAACAATTTAATGCATGCAGTTAAGACATAGTTGAAGAAATATTTAACTTAAAAAGCAGACGCGCCGCGCCAAACATGATCATAAATTTCTAAGTAATGAACCTGTTTAATTGATGCACTTGCGAAAGTTTACTAAGCTCTCATTGATTTCTGCGTTATTGCATAGCTACGTTAAAATTTATAATCAATTCAAAGTCAAACTTCTAATTAGGTATTTCTTGGAAAGCTATACAGCTAAAACTCCTAATTTGTACCTACACCAGGAAATTAATGTGCCGAATTCGTGAATCAACATTTTTTTAGAAATTATTTGAATTAACATTTATGCAAGTCATTTCTTTTTGAATAAATCCAACGGCATTGAGTACGATTTGCTGAAAATAATATAATAATGTTTGGAAGCACGTGCTTGAAAAGACAAGTCATTTCAGTTTTTTCAGCATTTGTTGCATCTTTACAATGATGCAACGTGTAAGCACTTCTATTATGGTTCAAAAAACAAATTCATGTACATACACTGAAACATTACTTATCTATTACGATTATAAAAAAATTAAATTTTCAATGCGAACACCCATAATTTTGGTTCTGCCGGCTTAATAATAAGAAATAAATCTTGTTTGTTAGGTACATTTAAAAAAGGACTTATTGAGGTTATATTTTACCGAATGAAGTGCTGAGAGCTAGATTTTCGGAAATTGCAAGGTGCTTATATTTACCACTAGATGAATATATATTTACATATGAAAGTTTATAAACTAAATGGCTAAAACTAATTTATGTGTTTGATATTTTGTATGAGTATCTTTTATGAGTGTGATGTGAATAAAGAACACATAAACATGAACTGTTCAATGTTACTTACTTTTATTATCCTTCGATGTTCTCATACCAATAAAACATACAACGACATACACATAATTGTATGTACAATATTTTTATATAAGGTCTTAAAAACCATTATAAAAAGACCTTGAACCTGAAATTTTAGTACAAATTATATAGGATTAATGAAACACAAGTTTCCATTTTGTACAATTTATACAAATCCAAGTACACCCATTTACGTAGTTTATTTAAACTATATACATCATTGAAAAAATTTTAACAACACTATCTCACATTTATATATATACAATAATAACTAAATAATAAAATTGTTAGGCAATAATTTAAAGATAATTAGTAACAATAAATAAATAGGGAAGGAACCAAGTTTCACACACCCATTCACACAAATTGAGTTATTCTTATAGTGCTAGACATTTCTATGTTGTGTTTCACAAATAAGTGCATTTCAATAGAGTTTATACAGTGCATTCTAGGTACTCTATTTCTTACTTATGAATTTGTTTTGTGGTGGAACAAACCCATATCCAGAGGCTCCAACAATCACTCCACTAGACTCTACTGGAGCATCCGCTGGGGATGGCGGAAATACGACTGGTCCTTTAAATGAAAAATTTACTTAATTATTCAAAAAAGAAGCTTTATATAGTTCATACTATAAGAAAAAAGGATTAGTAATACCAAGCTTTATTATTATTAAAACTAAGAAGCGACTACATCATCAGAACCAACAATATATGAAAATTACTATTATAAAACGAAGAAGTAAAGAGCTTATATTACCTCTGTTTTGTCGAGGATCACGTTGTTGGAATCCCCCCGCGAAGGCTGATGGGCCACCAAAGTCAGGTACAAGATTTCTCAATCCATAACTATTGAAACCCCCAAATGAATGGAAATTAGGTCCTAGGAATTGAGCTGATGTCAATGCTAATGACAAGAAAATTCCGAAAATGGCAATGAACTGAAACAGAAATAAATAATTTATGAATTCAATTGTTCATACCTAAATTATTAAACAAACACAAAAAACATTTGCATAAATCCGAAGTTGTAATAGTTCTATTACAGTTGCACCAGCACCTTAATTCATTAGAACATAGTGCTGGGCGGTGTTATTCCCTTTTAAAAAATAAAATTAATTTTGTGTTTAATGAAGATGTTTTATAATATGTTGTCATTGTTTGTATTAGTTTGTCAAATATAGTTTAGTTAAAATTAAGTTGCTTCTGATAACACTTAATAGTTGTTGCTTTTACTAAGTTGTCGCTTTTTACAAATCTCCATTTAATTTCTTTGAATGCAGTTAATAATTCTTATGTAAATTAACAAGGTATAAGAATAACAAGTTTAGAATTTCCAACTTAAACAAACTGAAGTACGTAAAAGAATTTTAAAATTTCTACACATCTCGTGTGATAGGACAGGTAATTAGCACGATTTTAATCAAGAATGAAAAAAAAAAACAATTCATTCATATTCATCGAAACAGTTTCGAAAAATTTCCGTAATTAACGATTGAGTCAGATGAGACTGCCGACCAAAGTAAATTCTCAGGTTCTCGAATATCATTCAGATAAATGCATTACGACTTGTTTTATTTGCATAACGTAACCGACCCCGTGTTTTGGCCTGCTTTTCAGAAACATTCAAGAATCGACTCCTTAATTAAAATAAAAAACCTGCACAATGGGTACTAAAGCACACCTACCGGAGTACCACAATTCCGTAAAGAAAAAACATAATTTTCAAATTGGAACACATTACAAAATACACCCTTGTAGACATGATTCGTGTAATTGAAAATGATCCGCCGGGTCTATCGGTATGGGTGTAATTTGAGCAAAAGTAAAGTGATACAAATTTGCCAGTATAATGTCTAGGTGGAATTAACAAGATTCGTGATCGCCTTACAATCTGAGACAGTGTTCTACTAAATCCAGCTGCGATGCACGATCGTGTAATGCGATCATCTATCCATCAAACAAAAAGTACGACTAAAAATTGGTTAACTACAGCCGCGGAATAAATTTGCAAAAAATAACTGATCAAGTGCAAGGAAGGTAGTCAGTCACGTTCCCAACCGATTACTTCAAATTGGTTGTGATCGATATTTGTGTAAAACTTATGCTGCACTCACAGATAACGAAGAATTCTTCGTCATAAAGCTATAGAACTAATTGTTCCCAACAATCGTTAAAGATGCTTATACTTGGAGCGTTCTGGAGATTATTCAAGGTGTCTTAACAATCATATCGTTGAACTTGGCTACTGAGTGAAACATTTCTTGGGGTGGCAACCAGCCATTTCTAATTACCAGAAGTTATGTGCAGCAACAAACCTGCTGCTGGATCCGTCTTTAGTGCACAATGCACAATGCAGCAAGATACTTTATTTTTTATTCAATTTGTTAATGTAACGGGTAGACAGTCTGACTATATGTATGTACACTGAGGTGGCAACTTGACAAAGAAAATAGGATAATTGCTTGTAGTGGGTCAATGACGAGCGTGTTAACTTCCCAAACCTTCACGGTTTATGTAATTTACATTTTTTTTAACCCTCAAATTACCTTAAGACTAGTAGCAAATGGCGGTGATCTAAGTTTTATTGAAAATTATGTAATTATCATGTGCTTGAGTTCGTGTTGACATTAAGTGGTTGCAGTAATATGTCCTGTTAGTGATTAAAGTTGTTAAGCCGTTTAACTAGACACGGAAAATTATTTTCATTTCTAAAGAATTTCAACAGTTTAATTAATATATAAATCTCGATAATTAGATAATTATGAGAAAAGTTATCAGAGATTAACAGGTATTATTATTAATATTACAAAATAATTCAGCAAAGGATCTTCCGATGTTAAGGTAAATAACTTTTCATTGAATTAAACCTATTATGAGCGGCAAATAAACTTTCATGAGTTCAACATTGATTGTTTCTATGATTATCTATTATATCCAGTTTAAAATCACAACAGAGAGAAATATCAGATAATATAATATATGATTTGATGACTACTAATGCTTCACCATCGATAAAATCTACACTCTACCCGAACTTTAGTTACACCAGCAGCTCGTTTCTGTAACTCAGTTGAGAAACTTCTCTATTCTGGTGACGTGAATCGAATTCACCATGCCTAGCTTTATCAGTTGAGTTGATGCGTTTCTGTGGAAAATGACGACAAAATGACGTCAAATGGAGAATGCCAGTAGAGATATTCTCTATTTGAAGTTACAGAAACGAGCTGCTGATCTGCATAAAATCGCATAATGCAGAAAGCTCTCTTAAAGTTACAGAAAACGGGGGGCATATATTCATTCATAAAACAAACGTAATGTGAGAAACTCAGAATTCTTGTTGGACTTCTGGCTCCTTACCATGACGACTGTTCTTTGAGGCCAAGAATAAAATGTCGTTATCATTGCTCTACTTTAAAATAGACTTTGCACCCGAAGAAGTACATCAAAAGAATGCGAAGTTTTCTTACGAAATGAAGGTTAACATTTGAAAATATTCATTTGAAAATTTTAACGGAAATCATCAGCATCAAAGCAAAATATTCATCAATTTTCATATAAAGTACACATCACAATCGCAAAATTACCGACAATGACGTTTTAATGAGATTTTTCGCTAGACTATCCCATAACCATTTTCGCACACTGTAAATGCTTTCGCTTTCATTCAAGATTGTAATTTTATTGTTCGGAGTTATAATCACACTATTTCTCACATTTTAGAACAATCATTTTCTTGTAACCAGCATTTAACCTTTAATGATATAACGTGTAAAGATTTATCATCATCATTTGTATAGTAAGAATTCGGAAGAGCTGAATGTTGGAAACGTTTTGTAAAATCTTTCTATGATAATGAATTTTTTTTCGGTCATTATTAGGGATTTTGTATTAAAACTAGGAGATTTTATCTTACGAAGTTACGTAGAAAAATGTCTTAAATTTTTTGTATGTAATATGTATTCGGATTTTTAGAATAGTTTTAATTAAAATGGGGTTTTTAAACTTCTATAATGGATTAAAAAAATAAAAAAAAACGTCGCTACCATTTTTCGAAGAATAGAAAAACCGACTTTACTTTATGAATTTGTTACAATTTTTCATAGTTTCAGACACGCACAAGGCTTGTTTTCTATGTTATAAATTTTGCTCTATAACTACAAGTTCTGTTCAGATTATAGTTACTTCGTTTTTCTATTAATATTCGGAAAAAGTTATAGCAAACTTAGACCATTAGAATTTCATTCAAAATTTTAGATGTTTCAAATTAAAACAGTGCACATAATGGAGCACGATTCTGCAAAATACAGTGATTTCATCACGGATTGAAATTTTGAATACGCACGCGATCAATTTGAATAATTTAAGGACACACCGATCGACCTTCTTTCCTCTTTGAATTTTCTTCCGAAATTCTTTGCCTTTCGTTTACTTGTCAGCACTTAATTTACCCATTACTCTCCGCTAACTGGCGGACTTTATATTACGAGATACAAATTACATACTTGGTTGTGTTGTAAGTGGTCTCAAAGGCCATAGAGAACAACTACAAGTAATGTATGTAGGTTGAACCGATGGACCATGCAGACTATGTGATGTAATATCTTTGGAACGCTCACCACCTGCTTTATACGGAAAGCTACGTAAAAATATTTGAGAGATAAGCCTGGATGAAAAATTTCATCTGGAGCATAAATTGGAACAAAAGCACGCTACTCAGTTACTTCAAATATACGTAAAACAGCTCAGTGATTGGAACAAGCAACACGTTTTCAAATTAATCAAAGTATTTCTCGTGATCGCTTTTTTCCCACCGAAGACATTGAACTAATTGCTTTATGATGCATGGGCCCAAAGGAGGGATCAGTTAATAATTTTTAATGGATTTCTGGCAACATGCGTTTTCGGATTGTGTTGGTAAATTGTTTCATTATTTGGCCTTACTAAAACAAAAGGTAAAAAACTGTTTAGCCGGTGAAAAAGTAAATCTGTGCGACTGCACTTGATATTTCCGTGCAAGGAGGTACTAATTAGAGAATATTGCTAATAGACTTCCTTCAGTTGAGATCAATTTTTATTTGATTAAAAAAAAATGGGAGAAAAGATCATTAATCGGAGGTCTTAGCTCCAATTCACACATTTTTAGCTTGAGTGATTTGCTCGTGCCGACCGTTAGCGACGAAGCGAAAAACATACAGATAATTAATTAATCTTCAGTGTAGTAAATAATGATATTTTGATTTAATAGCTTACCTTTCCTTAAACATTGCGACATACCGTACAAAAGGCCATTTCATTTTTCATTGGGTCTTTTGATTGAGCCGCGTGCCATTCTCATTTACAACACCCCGACCGCGTGTGCAAAGGCATCGTCTTGAATGAGTGCGCCGCTCTAACCTCTGCCTTGAACTTGAATTGACAAACTTTCAAGAAATTAATGCAACATAGTCGTTAGCCAGCCAATTAGTCGCAATCGACAAGGTGATACTTGGGCATACTTACCTGCCGATTCGACTAATAACTCAATACGGGAGTCATGCAAAACAACATCAATGAGCAGTCGAAGCGCTCAACTAGAAAAGTCACTAACTACCATTGGCTTTGACAGAGATTATCATTGGGCTCTGCCACTTTCGCACTTCCTTGAATTGTGTTTTTCGAACTGCGAGGGAAGTGAGGTGATTGCACCTGACAGGTGTGCGATCACGATCGAGCGAGCCGTAATGATCTGAGTCGCTCGTCATGCATGGCCATTGGTTGCGTTAGGTGTCTGAAGTAATTTCGTGAATCTCTCGGGATTATTAGTGATTGCTAAACGTCTGCTTATTTTGAATATTTTTCAGGTGTATGTACAACACCCAGACGGGTGAGCCGAAAAAATGAAAAACATTAATTACTTCCGCCACTTTTTTTTACTTTTGACGAGCAAATAGGCAAGCATCATTGAAGATCTTTTGTAAGACCTAGATGAAATGTGAATTGGGTCATTTTATCTACCTGCCCGACATGTGGCTTCAAATTGAATTAGGCCAACCTGCATACAGCTAAAGGACGGGCTTAAAGATTTTACAGTCACTTTAATCCAGCCTGTGAGATTAATTGCGCGAAAACAATCTGATTATTTAAACTGTACAAAAGTCTCAAAAAATTTAAATGGTCTGTTGAATAACAAAATTACTTAAATGAAAATTTCATCATTTCCGAGTTTTAGCCAGACATTAATTGGGAGACTGGTTCTGAATAGTCGCGCACTGTCCGCTCATTTTCAATTAAAAGAGAAATGCTTATACATTCGAGGATAAAGAATTGTCTTGGATCGTGAATTCATTCACAAGGTGAACAGCCAACACAACTAAAAACATTTCAATAAATCGTATAAATCTTTTGAAATCGGAAATCAACTCTTCGAATAATTGAAAAAAGGCACCTTTTAAACGGTTTTTATCGTATACCTCTGATTAAATTAAATGTTCGCACGCTTTATTGTTGTTTTCCTCGCCTTTTAACTTCATTGAGATCATGCTTTTAATAGATAATAATAAGTGTTGCAAATCATGCAACAATTGTGTTGTGGGTCAGAGGAGCGGACAGTTGAAGTCGAGTTTTAAAGAATGTAGAACAGATTGGTAATTATTCATAATTATATTTATTAGTGCTTTGCAAATATTTAGTATTAGAATTCCACCTTATTTACCTGACTGAGATGCCCGACCAGCAGATGACATAATGTTATGTCTTCCATTTTCTTTCCATTTCGTAATTTAATGGCACATTCATTAACCTTGTTTTTATATCCGATGAGAGGTATAACGAGCAATATGCAATTTGATACAGTGTAAACACCACATAATGGGATAGTATTGTCTTTATGCGAAGACATGAAAGTAATTTGTTTTTCTCCTTTCTTTAAAAACACTTGGCAGTTAAAAAAGATAACAATTTTTTAAAGAATTTCCAAAGATTTGATGAGCATAATAAGGTATTTCTGATTATTTCTTTATTATACATACTTATATGTACATATGTGTAATAGAAGAAAATAAAGAGTATTTCAGAATTAGAGAATTAAAATAATTTCCGTATTGAATTCCATTATTCTACTATAAATGTATGTAGATATTATCTGTTGATGAAATATTAAAAAATGTTCCATTTTGTAGAAGTTATGATCAATTTGTATCAATATTTCAAAGTTGTAAAAAGTTTTAGAGTTTCTCTTGCCATAAAAAGATAAAAATAATGAAGATAATACAATCATTATGATAAATAACCCGGCCGTTTTTAGTTTTTTTCAAAATAATAGGTAACCTCACTTTTTAAGCCAACCAATTGAACACGTCTGAAATGTTGTAGTTTTCTTGACAAAAAAAATTTCGTATCGCCTATTGGTTTGATTTAATTTCAAAAGTATAATATCACAGATAAGATTCTTATCTGTGATAATATCCTACATAATCCACAACTTAATAAACAAAGCCTTAAGAATCTTAATTACAAAACTTTTAAAAATAATTTTCACAAGGTTTTGGCTTACATACTTTGGCTAATTGGGAAATTGACACATGCTGTAAAAATGAGTTTAAGAAACTAAACTTTGTTAATAACTTCATAAATTTGCACATGATTATTATTCTCGTTATTATTTAAATGCATTGTTGCCACAAATTTTACTTGCAAGCAAAGGACACAGGAATTCATAAAAACTGGAGAACTCACCAGCTGCAAGAAAGGCAGAACTCGCATTAAAATTTTTAATTAACTCGTTATTTAGTTATATGAAAGATTGTATAAGATTACCAAATCGTTCGATGAATAATGAATACCAATTATATAAATATTCATACCCTCGGCGTTCTGTTCTAAATATAGATATGTATATGTACATTATATATCTAAGTTTCGTGGTACAGATTGACATGCACCTTAAAGAAAAAAATTACGTAATTTAATAGTTGCATAAAATTAAGTGTGCCATATATTTTTGCACTTTCGTTAGCAGGATGTGTTAGAGGACATTCGATAAATCGCTTATTGAAAGTGAAAGTTTCTTGTGTTTTAACGCATGCAATTGGTATTTCAATGTCAGTAAAGTCTAGTTTTAACCGAATTACTCTAATGCTGACAAAATAACTATAATGATTTATTTTAACACAATCGTACAAGTGTTTTTTTAAAAAAAAAAATCTTTTCTTGTCGTGAAAGTGAAACCAATTAATTGTAAGTAAGGTTTCTTTTAAATTTTAATTATACATGTGTATAATAATTTTGTGTAATTGTTTCTCTTTAAGTATAGCATGAGTAATAAAGAGGTTTTAACGATTATTTCTTTCAAAATCTGTTGGAACTTTGGACCTTTAGTACTAAATATTGCTTTTATATATTTAATAATTTTAATATTTCCTCCATTGCATAAAATTAAAAGTTATGATACGAAAAATCAATCATTAGTAAAAATTGAACTTTCAAATGATATGGAATTATGTAAAATAAAGATCTCTTGTATAAAAATGTAAGAAGACGCTATTTCTTCTAAAATTATTCTTTCCCTATCCTTGGGATTACGAGTTCCAAAGCGAAATCTTTTTAGTTTTAAAGATACAATTTTTGTATTTGGACGTTTTTCGAAAATTGTAAGCTGACATTAGAAATTCTGTATAGAAATAATTCGTATATATATATTCGAATATATATATATTCAATGTATTAATAAAAAAAAAACGTAAAAGTTCATCACTTTCATCAAATGTTTTGCAGTTTTTAAAATTGTTCAAATAATAAATTTCCCTTTACTATTAAATCAAAATCGCAACATGAGGTTCACAATTTCAATGCACAAAATTTTTCTAAAATTTTTCCCTTTTCAATTTGACGCGGCTCGTTGAAATGGTTTATTAACGAATGACAATGCGCTTTTCGGCATTCCGGCGTTACTTTTACAGAAACAATTCGACTGCGGCTGCTTTAAGTTCCGAGATTGAATTACTTGCAATTTCGAATTGCTACATAAATTTTGCGGTTACGTAACAATACCATGAAAGAAAACAGTGAGAAAGAAGCACGAAAATATTTTGATTCACAAAACAATCACACGATGTAAATTTAGAACTTATTCGAATCGAATATTTATGTTTTTATATTTACTTACATATTTCATGTTGGCACAGTAACCGTTCGCGCCTTTGTTGAGAGGGAGTCTTGCGGAGGTGTTGCTTAATCCTGGTCCAGGGCACGGATGATTAACCGCGATAGGATCGGCACTTTGGCACAAACTTAATCACAATTAATATCTCACAGCACTAGAGAAGAAAATGCGTTTGGTTTAGAACCTGTCCGCAGGTATAGACCCGAAACGAGAAATTCAAATTATGGTCCAGAGAGACGACTTTTGCCCGCTGGATGTTGCGAAACTTGCATGAGATTACGCGGAAGTGTTTTGGTCAAGAAAGAGGCAAAGACGAAAGACTTGAGACTTGAGACTTGAGACAGGTTGCCCGGCTGTCGGCGGCGGTGGAACGTCGGTTGCGAGTTGAACGCTTAATGAGTTCCATTGCTTTTGAATTGTTCGTTATATACGGGGTGCACTCTCTCTTTCGTTCTTGGACTGCAACTCGCCTCGTGCACATGGGCACATTGTAATATTTTTATTGTTTCTATATGCAATGCAAGCGCGGCCACTGGAGGCTGGAGGCAGAGGTATGCTCGTTATGCTCCAGCATAAGGAGCACTAGGTTATCACCACGGCGCGACAACATCGCGTATAGAACAATGTCACCTGGTCGGGGGGCAGTAGTTCGCTATACCTACGTGTCTGGCTCAACACTTCCCCGGAGATTTTCAGTACATAATTTGACGTAATAAATATCTAAGTAATTATTTAAATTGGTCCAGAAACGAGATCGATTGACCTTGAATATCACTTCAATCGCAATGCAGTCGTGCTGGTTGAAATCATACCAAGACCAAGATTCGACGTCCAACCTCATTTAGATACCTCGGATAAGCATAAGGGGCAGCACAGCACGCTCTGGGTCTGTAGGATTAAAATCGACCTGGTGGTGAAGGAGGCACAGCCTGTCTCAAGATCCGATTGCGTGAATTAGTCACCTCTGTATGGTTTCCGGATATTGTGGCGGCTGACGGTTGAAGGTCTAAAAAATTTATCTATGAAACAACTTTGTATGGTGCAAGTATCTGACAACAATTAGGATAATACTTCATAAGTACTAAAAGTAAAACTATATATGGCCAGGCGCCTAACGCTTGATCTATTGACATTGACGTGTCACATTATTTAAATGATTTGTTTCATTAGTCTCGAAATTTGGTTACGCATAGCGCCCGCAGCCTACATAAAAAATAATGGTATATATACCTTTGTTTTGCAATTTCGACTAGAGGTGATTGAACTAAACAAAAAATGTGGATTATGCTGCCCACTGACTCGCTATTACTTTTCGCGTCATTTCCCTTTCAACCGATTAAAAAACATTTCTTCATACGCGCCCGCCGCCCCAGAAGCAGTATCCTCAAAGTCGGAAATAATGAACTTTTTATTGTTATGCTTCACAAGATTTTTACTATGAGTTTTGTTTGTTTGAAGTAAGTTATTCGGACCGAAGGAAAAAAATGATTGAGATTTTAAAATCCGTAATACGTTTATTTATCGATCAGTATCAGAGCTGGATTGCGTTAATTCGATCAGATTAAAGGTACTGGGAATTATTGGAATACCTATGTACTTCAACCTTCGTCCTCATTGTTTACTACTTTGAATTATTTAAAGATTGCTTCGTTTACATCCAATGTAATTCCCAAAATTGACCTTGGACACTATAAGAGATATTTAGAGAGGTTTTCTTTCTATCACAAAAGAAAGATTATACAATTGATGCTATTGAGCAAATAGAGCGACCTACTTTTCAACATTTACACTTTAAACCCTTCGTCTGCATTTAGCCTTCAGACAAAAATTATTTTTAGAGATGAAGTTGGGAACTTTAAGCAGGAATAATTTTTAGAGAAAGATAGTTATATCACCAAAATATTAAATGTCATTAATTAATTTTAAAAAATTGAATAAAATAATGTGCCAAATATTTGATTGACAAAATAAGGTTGATTTTTCAATAGTTCTTTTATTAATTAGTAACATTTAGTACACTTAAATATTAATATTTGAAGACATTAGCAAAAATTTGTGCGACTGAAATTAAAAATTATAGTTAAGATAGTCGTTTTATCAGCTATTCTCTATCGATATGTTTTAGAATTTTGAATGAAAGGTTTTGTAAAATATTGATTTGCGACAAAATAGCAGAATTAAAATGTGCATAATATAGTTAAATATGCAATAGATGCACACAAAATCTTCATTTTAACGACAAGTTTTTCTTATATAGAAAATATCTGACCAATTCAAGAAATAGTAGGTATACGAAATATTTTGATCACCGATATTGGCAATGTGATTCTGAAAAACACTAACAAGTAAAATTAGCTAAAACCAATTACAAAATAGATTTTTTTAAACGTTGAATTCTAAAACTCAATGTTTGCACTCCTTTCCCTTTGCATACAGTTTTTTTTGTGAACTATACTTTTATTATTATCTCTAGATTGTAGGTGGCACCAACATATTCAAAAATAAGTCTTTATTCCGAAAAAGGTCTTTCTTTAGTCTTCATCATGTCACTCATATATGATAGTATTCAGGAAATAAGTACGAAGGTAACTCCCCACGTGTAATGAAAACGTACAAAAAAAATTCTTATTAACTGCAAAAGATACTCCAATTAGTAAGTTTTTCACATTTCATTGATTAATGAATGTGAACTTGAAGTAAGAGTGGCCATTCATTCTATATTCTATTTCTATGAAACTCCCGGAACCATCCGTGTTTAGAGCGAAACAAATAATTTTCCTTGACAGCAGTTAAATTAATAACATTGGGCTTGAATTGCGTAGACGTTTTCTGAACAATAAATTCATGAGTAAAACACGTAAAACTAATATCCTGGTTAAGTATTAAAAGTTTATTTGTTGAGTCATTTCCCCATTAATTTAAGAACAAATATTTAACAGTTTTCTTTCAGCATTAAAATGCTCGGCAACATTGTTAAAATTATTTTCATTCTCAGAAGTCGTTTTGTAATTGGCAGGAAATATCAAATCATGTGTAATCCGGCCTTCATAATTTTTAAAAAAAGAAAAACCATTAGGTCAGTGAATGAAATAATTACTTAATAAGTACTACTCGCAGGTATCAGAACATGCGTTGGCAAGGTGAGCTTTTATGAATTTTCTCGTTTCTGAAATGCAAACAGTTTTGGATAATATTCTGAAAAACGCATACGTTGTCTATCATAGCATAATGCGTTGAAATTATTAATTAATTAACTAATTAATAATTTTATGGTCGATTAAGAAAACACACTGTATGTACCTACATATATGTATACATATGTGTCTCTTGAGAATAGATTAATAATACTTTTCTTGTTCAATCCTACTTGGAAAAAAGTTTACGTAAGAATAATCTCAAGATGCGAATTGTATGTGTAATGTTCAATTATTTTGGATTTCTATCGGTAGGACATAAAAAATACATACTCCCTAATTATCAATAATGTAGGAAAATATTTTGATTAATACTAAAAATGTCTGCATATTAAATCGTCGTTTCAATACACATATGAAGACGTAACATTTCTGGTTAACTCCCGAACGTAAGCAAAAATTAATAAATAATAAGTGGTGCTGTTGATTTTTAATATGAAAAATTATTAAAAAAAACGACTTCGTAACATAATTGAAAGATAAGATATAAACGAAATCAAGAGAATTTGTAAGGCCCTATATAAACTCTCTTTTTATGGCTAAATTTGGGTTACATTTTCTACCAATCACAGTGTTCAACTGAATGAAAAAAATTAAGTGTAATTAAAAGGAAGGTTGTATAGGCTGATTTAATTACATTAAACATTGATTGTGGTCTTAATTGAGATAATAATTAACGCTTCACTCACGGACCTTGTTTGCCGAAAGTTGTCAACTGTGACAACCTTCACACCATGGTTTTTAAGAGGCATTGTGATTTTGCGGTTATTATCGGTAAAAGTAACAAATTGAAATAAATATGGCATATTTTGCTTACATAAGGAAAAGAGAAATTGTATTTTTTTTTATAGATAATCTAAAAATTTTGAGTTCTTCTTTAGCATTTATTCATAACATATTACTATAAACAATATTATAAAATATATAAGATTTTTAAATAATGATATCGCTGTAGTCCTAACGGATGTGGTAAAATTGTTTTTCTTAGATCAAGAATTGCTTGAACAATTTTCAAAGAATTTGTTCCACGAATAGAACAGCTTCAGTCGCTCATCCATAAATTAAATTTGTATCCTTGTAATCAGACTTATTGTGAGTCAAAGAACCTAGTTTCCGTAAATATGCATATTTCATATTCTTAATTATACAAACCAGTTCTGATTCACGCATTCATAGCTTAAAACTACTTGCGGTTACGAGGCAATTTCGCTTTTTCAGTTGTTTAATGTTTTCATCTCAAATTGCTTGAAATTTGAATGAAGCTAAAAAATTCTTCATTTATTTATTTATTTTTTTTATTTTTATTTTTTATTTTCCAATTAATGACTTAATCACAGTATTATGCCGACCTTAATTAATATCAAAGGTAAGCAGCTGAGATTTAGTTCCGCCTAACTACGTATGCATTGGCGAGTATTCAACCTTCACATCTCCTCTAGACCTGAGAAGTCATGTGACTTTAGAATAAAAATTATGAAGTCTAGTAGTCATTAAGTTGAACAATTTTAGACATAGAACTTACTTCCGAGATTGATTATAATTTGCATAAGTATAGCTAACGGTCTGCTAATAATTGCTGTCTCAATTACTAAATTGATTACATCCACATAAATTGAGATTGCACTTGAAGCTGTGGTGCACCTGGTGACGAAACCTATCATTTGATTTATGTAACACCACGCCTAGAGGACTTCGCGTGGTTGATAAACTCGGACGCAGATATCGTAAATTATAATTTAATAAGATTGAGAGATCTTACAAATAAAAAATTAAAGATAGTCTTTATGTTAAAATTAATAGCTTCTACCGTACCCCGAAGGTTGAATTGTGAATATTGCAATGAAAAGTGCTTTATTATATTGGAAAACATGGTTATTTATAATTCAATTAAAACACCGTGGAGAAATGACTATGACTACACATGTTCAAAAAATTAAATTATATAATAAAATTAGAAAATTTAAGACTTTTATTGAATGTTGTAATTTGTATATTTATTTTAATTGTTAAATATTTTTCAAAATTGCAAGTTAAACGACAGAACTATTATATACATGTGTATAAGATTGCAAATTATTTTGTAAAAAAAAATTGGTGGGAATCAATCGTTTCAACTTGGATCTTGCTGCCATACTAAATACGTTTAATTAGAATATATTGCGATTAATGCTTTAACTTTGTAAGTTTTGTAAAACATTTTTATTTTCAACAGAAATAAGCAAGTTCCACTCCTCTAATTGCTGTGTAGGAATATTTAAAAGTGATCAATTCAAAAATGTATAATATACATACATATATGTATGTACATATATGTATATGCCCTTATACATAGGAAAACAACATATTTTATTAAACACTTAGATTAAGAAAATATGGATTATTACCTCAAAATCTTTTAAGTTAAATATTACCAATTTGGCCTCAAACATACAATTCTTTACTTCCGATATTAAAATTTTATTTCATATTTGTGAGGAGATGGCTTAAACTTTTTAAAATGCCGAAGTTTTTCGGCCTCCCGCAACTAAAAGAGTAAAAGGTACTATTCAGAAACTCGGTTAACTATAGCGCGGGCCTTCGTATAGCGAAAGGCTCATTCTATCTTTAAAAAGCGACTTTATTCTGTCCTCTATTGAGTTTAACGCCATCTCCTTATAGAATCAACTTCCGCATGACCGACCAAGAACTTGATCCTTTCACCACTGGGTAACCACCTTCAAGAAAAAAAGGCCTCCTCCTGACCACAAAACTTGTTTAGCTTTTTTTGCAAATCACCGCCGAAGGTGCAAATCAAGACCCCAGATGAAAACTGGCTCTTGCAAATGACACGGAACAATTATTCAGAAATTCATATGTGCACTATCCGAGGCATGGGTTTGTCTCGCATAAAACATGAAATAATTGCTCGGGGGCACGTACGCACTCAAAACTGGATTTTGAGTTCCCTGTTTCTAAGCTCCGCGTATATGCGACACGCACGTCACATGTGCGGCAAGTTGAGCCAGCAAGTGCAAAATTCAAGATCAAAGAAAAAGCCAAACCGAACTTGGGGCTCTGTCACGTTCTTGAATTGCAGGCTGCTTAGCAAACCGTGAGTTTTCATAATCGCGCAGATTTCTTTTTCTTTTCCTTTAAATCGCGCATAATTTCATACCGTTCTAACGAGGAGTCGAGTCGTTATCACCTCAGGCCTCAGACCAAAATCATTCAAGGTCACGGTCAGTGGCCAGTGAATTTTGTCTTGAACTTGAAATCAATAGCCGTGAACTCTTTGATTAATTTTAATCGAATCAATCAGCAGGTCAACCGGGAAATAAATATCAATTACCATTGTAATTCAATTTATGAATCGCTCGATTCGTTCTAAAAAATTGATTAACTATAGATCCCATAAACTGCAGGCTTGTTAGTGCCAAAGACTGATTTGGTCAAGTGAAAACATAATTTCAGGTTTAAGGCACTCAAGCAGGCAATGGATAACCTAGCTCACTAAATATAGTAATTTTTAACGGCCGTGATATTTGTTAATGTCGATTTAAGGGAGAGTGATTACTAGATGATCTGATACCTCAAGGATGGAAATTAACTTTCACAAAAATGTTTTGCCCTTGCAAATTATTTTGAATCAATGTAGTTACTATGTATACAGAACATAATTAACAATATTCGCTATAGTTGAATTGCACAGGTCAACGACATTTATCCATCGTACAAATTTGTACCTATTATTGAATATGTATACATATGTATTTGTACGAATTATTCATCGATTGAGAAGCAGCAATTGAAAATGTTCCATGAAATTATGTTTTCGTTAAAAATAAATTCAAAAAGCTAGAATATGTGTATTTTGGAATTTTTTTTTGTTTTTAAAGAAAAATTCAAATAAAAGTTTCCTAACCCCACTATTAAAGATTTTCAATGATGTCCGGTTATTTAAAAAAGAAAAAAAAATTATCAAAAATGCCAAAATATAACTTTAATTTATTCCTTAAAACTACAAATGGTATTCGTCAATGGTTTAATGGCTTAAAGTTAGCTATTTTTAACCCCCGACGCAAAAACGATGGGGTGTTATAAGTTTGAAGTGTGTGTCTGTCTGTCTGTCTGTCTGTGGCATCGTAGCTCCCAAACGCATAAACCGATTTTGATTTTGTTTTTTTTTGTTTGAAAGGTGAATTAGTCGGGAGTGTTCTTAGCTATGTTTGATGGAAATCGGTTCAAGATGGCCACCGCCAGAAAATGACGGATTACATATTTTTTAACAACTCCCTCAATATAGGTATCAAATAAAAGGGCTTGAGTAGTAGAATACTATACACTATGACAAATTTCAAATCCAAGATGGCCGCCACCACAAAATGGCGAATAGCTTTTTTTTTCACACAACTCCCTAAATATGGGTATCCAATGAAAGGGCTTGACTAGTAGAATAATGTACACTATTTTGAAAGGGAATGAGTAACGAACTGAAAACTAAAAACTTGAAAATTATTTTTTTGTCTGATCAATACCCTAGCTAGATTGATGAGGAAAGTGGAGTGATGACTGGTACCTAGGACCTAACGAATTATTTAGTTTTTCTCCCAAGCCCCATGTTCAACACTTTCACCGGAGCTCACAAAAATATATATTTTATTTTTTTATAGTTTATAACTTTATTTAAAATTATTGGACTATCGGTATTAGGGTCCGCGAGTAATTTAAAAAGAATGAAATAAAAAATAAAATTAAAAATTTTAAGTAACCCCCGACACAAAAAAAAACTCTAAAAAGTAAAAAAATAAAAATTTTCTCTCGGCCTTTTAACTTCATTAAAAGAACCTATTAATGTGTTGGTTGGCCCTTTAACTTTAATATAAGTACTTATTAATATTTTGATCCAAGCGTCGTCGCGTTGGGGGACCACTACGAAATAAATAATTATTATCCACAGATATTAGCGGTCCCCCAACGCGACGACGCTTGGATCAAAATATTAGTAAGTACTTATATTAAAGTTAAAGGGCCAACCAACACATTAATAGGTTCTTTTAATGAAGTTAAAAGGCCGAGAGAAAATTTTTATTTTTTTACTTTTTAGAGTTTTTTTTTTATGTCGGGGGTTACTTAAAATTTTTAATTTTATTTTTTAACACAATATCTTTTGAAAACTATGATAGTCAAAGATTTTAACAAGTTTCGAAATGTTCAGCGAAAGGAGTCCTTTCGAATAATACTCAACTCAACTGGGGTAAAAAAATGTTTGACTACTCTATCAAATAAAAGAAGATAGTTAATTTTTTGTTTGAACTTATAGAATAAAGGATCGTTTTATTAACATGAAAATGTTAGAATTTACTCAACATATGTAGGCTGAGCAGCATTACAATTTACAAATTATTATTATCTTTTACGTCTAGAATCATTGCAATTAAGTTGAAAATGTATCCAATGTCTGCGTTCCAAATCAACTTAGTAATCGTAGATGATGATTCAGAGCCATTCAAACTGGCGACAGACACAAATTGGCCTTGGGGCAGGGGCTAGTCATGCAAGGACTTGGAATACCACCGATCGGTTTTCACGCAATTCCACGGGCTCATTGGACCGTACAAAAAGTTGTTCAATTTTAGAATATGTTGGCTCCAGTCAAGACAACTTCAATGAGACCTCTCAGTTCTGCCAACAGATATAGTACAGCATGCAAATCACAAGGCGACTCCACTAGTCCAAGTATTTGGTACTCATGGCAATGTTACGCAACAAGAAAACTCATAATTACCACTTGACCAAGGCACTTACTGAAAGAGGTCTATATACTCCGAGTTTCGACTGGAAATTGTCCAAAAATCTTTGGACGGCGGGTGCGCAACCGAAGAACTCGAACATTTTCTAGGCATATCGATGTGGTGCTATGCTACAAAAACCGGACGGTCAGTGAAAATTCCAAGCAATCTACTCGTTGGAGTTTTGCCGCCACCATCGTCAGAGCAATCAGCAAAGAACAACCGAGTCTTGGAGACTCGCCAAAGCGTTTTCTGGTAGCAAGGTAGTCACGTACTCCGGATCATACACTTGAACAATCGAAGGCATTCACGCAAGATTTCGCAAAATTAGCCGTTGAGGTTTTACGGCCTGTGCCTGAAGAAGTAATATAAAAAAAAAATGAATGAATACCTATCCGATGCTATGTGCCGTGAACTGCGGAGGCGGGCTGGATCATGAATGCGTTAACAGAAGGACAGATGAAAAGCTCGTGGTAGCGCCGCCAAAACATGTCTTATTCAAACACTTAATTGAATAATTGATATTGTGTTCTCGCCACACTCAGACTTGTCTGCTCATATTTATCTGGGTTAATAGCGCTTTCAGTTAATTTCGCAACTGCTAACCGTCAATAAGTGCTCCTGGTATCCCATACAACCTTCCATCAACTCGTGCGGACAATCAAAACAGGTATGAAAATAAATTGGTATTGTCATATGCCCCATAAATTTTTTGGTCCAGCTTGGACTACTACCGGGTAATTCGTCGACGTGTGAGAATTACCGCCAAAGCTATTTCATCCGTGCCTAGTCTAGGCACTAAGACGGACAGATTGCAAAATACGCCTTTAACTTTTATTCCTTTTTTTGTGCCGTTTGGAGACTCCGCTTTATGCAATAGAATAAACCCGACTACCAAAAAAAAAGTTACCTGAAAAGTATGAAACAGCAAAATATTCTTGTTTGAAACTTTGTCTAGACGAAGCCAATTTAGTATTCTGAAAGGTATTTAATAATCTAAAATCAAAATTTACTGAATTTCTCTAGCCCCGGTTGAACGCACTATTAGAATTAGACATTGAAGGTTTCGTTTATCTTAGAGATCAAAAATATACAAATCCAAGAGAATTTTATGTAAATTTTTATATAGCGAGATTATTTTATCAGACTCGTTGATCGTAATTAAAACTTCGAGTAGGAATTTATATACCAGAAGTAAAATTCGCTTTTACTTTCATGTTCCAAATAATCCAGGCAAATAAGGCTCAAAACATTTGCAACGAGAACTGAGTGTTTATGCAGTTGTAAATGATTTGAGCTCCCAAAATATCTTTTGATAGTATTTTTTAGTTACTGTCCTTATAGTTATGAGAAAAACGATTTTTTTTTTTTTTGGATTTTAGCAATATTATTGTTTTTTGAATAAATTGATATCCTAGAAGGATGGATTTCATATCATAATCATAATAATTAAATAAAATTAAATTCCTCCTGCCTATGCGTCTGAATAGTATTTTCTACTGTTACTAGGAGAGTCGGCCTAAAATTGGACTCTTAAAAAAAGTACTTATATACATATAATGAAATTAGTAATAAAGGCTCAGAAACGCATTGTATTGGCTGCTGCATATTTCCTTTTTATTTGTAAAATTTACCGCATTGCTTGTCTGTTACAACTACATGTATTCTTCATTAATTCTTCTTACTTGAACAGGGATTACTTTTATTGTCGACGGCTTTCTTAGCCTCCTCCTCGATCTTTTTTTGAATCCCATCTAGCCTGCCGTGTTCCTTAGCGATTAATTCCCTTAGTTCTTCCCCGAATCCGACAGCGTCAGCTACGGCGAAAACTCCGTCATCACAGTTCCCAATCCAGGCCACATCTCTTTTATTATTCGGGCTGTCGTACTTGAGTCCGCCGCCAAAAAAGAGCCATGAGCTGATCGCGTCTTCCCGCTGACCAACCTTCTCCAGGTTTATCAGCAACCGAATGCACTTCGGGGGCACCTTTTCTATCAAAGAGGAAAACGGCTGCACCTCCAAGGAGGTCCCCATTATGATCAATAAATCACAGTCGCTGAAATCGACGCAGGGCAGCTCATAGAATTTCTCCGGAAGGTTCTCGCCAAAGAAGACGATATCCGGCTTGACCACTCCGCTGCACTGGTCGCAGGTAGGCACCACATCGGCGAAGATTTGCTCCTTCATCCACTCCATCGAGAAGAACTTCCGGCATTTGAGGCAGTGGTTCGTGAAGAAGGTACCATGGGCCTCCACGAGCTTGTCTTCAGATATTTCGGCGATCCGCTCAAGCGTGTCGATGTTCTGCGTGTAGTGGCGCACGAGGAGCCCCTTATTCTCCAGGAGCTTCACAAAGTAGTGGCACGGAGTGGGCTTAAACATGCCCGGGTAGAGCTCCTTCGCGAGGACGAAGAACGGTTTTGGGTTGTGCTCGAAGTAGCCCATCTCGAAGATGGCTGTAGGGTGCGGGAGTTTGTACTTCTCCAGATTGTGGTAGAGCCCAGATCCTGGAGACCGAAAATCAGGAATACCGGCCGCTAAAAAATAATACTATTGATTCTGATTTAGTTGATAAGAAATAGGCTCTCACAAGTCGAGATTCCTGCCCCAACCATCGTGATGATCTTCTTGAAACCATTCTTCTTCCAGTGGTCCATGACTCCCTGAAAAGTGAGATCTTCGATGACCTTCTGTCCAGAGTTGTCGTCGTCTGTCTTCGAGTGGAAGCCCAACTTATCTGCTAAGAATTGCCGAATGCTTTCAACTGAAAAGGAGGAAGAACTCGTTCCTTCTTCTGCATCTGTGTCATCCTTTTTTTTGCCGCATTTTTTGGGCGAGTCTTCTGAAAAATTTATTATAATAAACACTAATCAAAGCTTCTACCAATTGTATCCTGAAATTTAAAAATTGTATTCTGCATTATTATATCAAAATCTTGCTATAAGCTTTTTAAAGTTACACAAAAAATTTCCTGGCAGTCCGAGTTTTTTTTTTTAGATTCAGGATTGAATTGGTATCATCGAATTTTGATTGAAATCTCAAAATTAAACGGAAATAGGAAAATGATGCCCCATTTGATATTTGGGTAGACTTTACTACATACATATAAAATATAGTCCCCGCTGCTTTTGTCTGTCTGGTCGTGATTTTGTCCATAATTATATACTTCGTTTTTAACTTTGTAGATTGTTGTACGAAAAAAAATAAATAAATCGTCGGTGAGGTAAGGAAAGTAAGATAAGTAAAATCTTGCATGTAATAAAATCGAGATTGAGCAACTTCCACATTTTGTAAGAGTTTTAGCGGCTTTTTATTTTCCTTTCTCTGATTTTTTTAAAAAATGTAATTTTATATTTTTCTGCCAACGAAAGCGGCTCCTTTTCCGTTTCCGCCAGACCGCCGCGCCGCAGCGCCCCTTCAGCTTTTTCGCGTTTTCCGACGCGGTTCTTGTCCCCGTTGAGTACAAAGCTCAAACGTCGAATGCCCACAAAACCATCAAAACAAAAAACGCTCAATTGCCGATTTTTCGCCCCTGCCCACTTACCTGGATTTAATTTCTTATCGGCCATTTCTGGAATCACAGGTATGCTGTAGAATCTCGCAAATTGACGCCATAAAATATTGGAAAATCGAATTTTAATCGCCGTCTTGACAGCTCGCACCTCGCACTCTAATAAAATAAAAACGAGAAACTCACTGGAAAATGGCAACTGCTCTCAGCTGTTGTAAGTTTTGGGGATGGTTCTGAGGATAACTCGGTTAAAATACCGTATTTAATTTCAATTTTAAAATGATGCGCCGAAGATATTTATTTAAAAAAATTATCTTTAATCTTTTAAATCTGCAACAAAAATATATATATAAACATACAGCTTTTCATTCTTTGGCGTCTCCGACTCCGTCCGGATTTATGGCAAACATCGCCTCTGACTCTGGAAGGCATGGGGAGTCGTAGATCTTGCAAATTCTTGTCTCACCTCGTCCTTTTCGGAGGTAGAGTCGTGTCGTTGAAGCATGGGCAATTATATTCCCTCCGATAGGTTTCTTCGGATCAGCTGCAAACATTGAGGCGCCGTCGACTTGTGCAACGACTTGGTTTGTAATTAAAACCGCGATTCCATACTGCGAAAGGAAAACAGAGTTAAATAACAGGTAATAAGGGAGAATTAGAACTGACCTCGTCCGCCAGACGAAGCAACATTCTTAGGAATCTAGCTAAATGCATTTGCCGGGCTGCAAGCTCTCCACGACCGGAGTAATCCGTTCGGTACAGCGCCGTTGCACTGTCTACAATGAGCAGGGCGTATCTGGTTGGGTAAAGAGATATAAATTTAAGAATTTAAACTCCTGGTTAAATTGGAATGAAAATTGTTACCTTGACTCAGACATCATCGCAGCCGCTTGGATAAGCAGCTGAGTCTGATGATCTGTGTTGTAGGCCCTGGCATGCGCGACGTTATCCAAAACCTCAGGCCCCGACATTTTGAACCTCTCAGCGACGGCCACAAGACGTTCTGGTCTGAAAGTGCCCTCAGTGTCAATGTAGATGCACTTTCCCTCCCCTCCGCCCTGGCTTACAGGCAGTTGGCATGTTACAGCGAGCGTGTGGCACATTTGCGTCTTCCCAGTTCTAAATTCTCCGAAAACTTCCGTTATTGATCCAGTCTCAAGTCCACCTCCGAGCAGCTTATCCAGCTCCCTAGAGCCCGTCGTCAATTGTATAAGTTCCGATCGCTTCAGGTGACACTCAGTGGCCGTCGAGAATCCCATGGGGACTAGTTTCGAAGCCTCCGCTAAAAGTTTGTCCGCTTTCGCCTCTGAGATCCCCTTGATCGCAATTAAATGCTTTTTCGGAGTGTATGCGATCGATTCGACTGTGTAAAAGCCGGCCTCGGTCAGTTTCTTAACATCTGCCGAAGTAATTCCGTTTCCCTGTGAAGTTTTTATGAGATTTCTGTAATTTTTGAAATGGAATTTGAAAATAAAAAAAAACTACCTCGAGTGTGTTAAGCATTTTTGGTCCAGATTCATCTTGCTCCTGAACGTCTGTTTCGATGGACGTTATTGATGTTTGCATCGCCATTTATGTTATAAATTCACTGTTTTTTGTACTTTTAATGAAAAATCTCCCCTTTCACTAACAATGTCAAATTAAAACTAAAAACAAGGCGGCAAGTCAAACTAATCTAACGGATCACTGACATATGTGATATGTCAGTTTAACAGATCCTTTCCTTTTATCGTACAGCGAAGACAAGAATCATAAAATTTCTATAAATATTTTTGACTTTTAATAAACACAAAAAAAATTGCAATTGGAAAAACACACTTTAACATATTAAATTATAATTTGGATTTGACCAAAGTTACAATTGGTTCTAAATAAATTTAAACTTTTTTCTTGTTCGT
This sequence comes from Machimus atricapillus, assembly GCA_933228815.1. Taxonomy (NCBI): domain Eukaryota; kingdom Metazoa; phylum Arthropoda; class Insecta; order Diptera; family Asilidae; genus Machimus; species Machimus atricapillus. The sequence continues at coordinate 12,857,140 of OW121788.1, forward strand.
TCAAATGACAATTACAACTTGCCGGATTCTGTATAAACTAAAACTTAACGAAAATTGGTATTTCATAACCTTAAATGTTCTTGCGCAAGAATCTGTCATTTGGTTTCGGAGCCGGGCAAATATTTTTAAGAATTATTCACGCTAAATCGTCTTACTTTGCATAAAAACATTTGTAACAAAATGCTGAACCTTTAAAATATGTCAGGATACTTTTACCTCGATGTCTCGCTGTAAGTGTTTATCAATTAAAAGCAAAACCATCTTTCATGTAACAACAAGTTTAAATTTATTTTAAAGGAAATTATCTAAGGATATCGACACTGTTCTACCAATTTTCATAAAAGGCAGTGTAGAAGATTCGCTGCGAAAGACTTTTGGCGAGATAGGTGGTCTAACAACGTTAGATATATTGAAATTTGATCGCGATTCCCGCCGTGGTATAATTCGAGTTCCTGAAAGAGATTACGTTAAAACAAGGGCTGCGTTGACCCTAATTTCACATTTTCAAGATATCCCCTGCCATTTCACAGTAAACGCAGCTTCACCCGTACTTTTGTCGCTCATCGGCAGTTTTATAGAGTTCGACTGCTAGTGAGGGAACCCTAACAACACAAATTTAATAATGTCGTACTGCAAAGACTTTGGGAAGGATAAGGTAATTTTTGTGACCAAAGAAGATCATTCCACACCCAGCAAAGTCACTTTACCACCGCCCGAACCTTCCCCGGGGTTAATTTTGGCGAATGGAGAAATAAATTGGAATTGCCCGTGTCTGGGGGGAATGGCAACTGGACCCTGTGGAGTGGAGTTCAGAGAAGCATTTTCCTGCTTTCACTACAGGTGAGCAAGTATTTATAATGTAAAATTAATTCTTAGAGAAGGCAATAATCCGAAAATCAGTTACAAATTTTAAAAAAATATATACTTAAATCTGGTACAGAATATGTAGACTTTAGAATGTTGCGATTTTTTTTTAAATATGAGCCGTTAAAAATCATAGTGCCGTAAGTTAAGTGTTAATAGTTCGGAGGAAAATGAAACTTCGCATGATAAATGATATAATTTTAGTCTTTAAATAGGTTTTGAAAATTCTTCGCTAAAGCTGCGAAGACATAGTCTTCAAATCAAATCATATACTTTTTAACGCATTTCTAGAATTTCCTAAAGTAAGACTAAAACCAATCGAATTATTCTTTTAAAATAAATTTCTGAATTTGAGAACCTCACTTTCGCCATAAATCCATTAAAAAAAAATATTTTACTTAGCGAGGCAGAGCCCAAAGGTGCGGATTGCTACGACGCCTTCAAGCAGATGCAGGAGTGCTTCCAGAAGTATCCGACTGTCTACAATAAAGCGGGAACTGACGACAATGCCGACGACATGGACATGGATATGTCCAGTTTGCAAGATTTAGACGAATCTAAAAACGTCGAGAAGGACACCGACGACACGGTGGATATCGCCGATGGCGAACCTTTACCCATGGAAAAGAAAAACTAGCTTTTAATTGTTAAGGAGGAATGTTGTTGAATAACGAAAAAGTTATGCTATGAATGTTTTTTAAAAGGGGAGAATAAATTTCTTGAATTAACGTGGTTTGTGTTCTCCCTGTAATAATTTATTTATTATATGTTTATTAGTTTTGAAGCGTTGTCACAGAAAATAAAGTAATTTAAAAAACAACTGCTAAATGAAAACAAAAAAAGGAGATTATTTTCTGTGGAATATTCTTGATTTGTGCTTAGATTACTTTTAAAATATTGGAAAACAAATAAATCTGAAATTTGAACATCAAGGAAATGTCCTTGCAAGATTTTAGTTCAAAAATCCGAAAACCTTGAGCCCGCGACATTTCTTCAGGTTTGTTTTGTATTAATTAAGAAACATCCCTAACTAACCCAAATAACGAAATTGGAAGCACCCTTAACATGACATGTGCCAAAAAACACGGTATACAGAATACAAGGTATGCTCATGTTGACTTTGACACTTCGTCGTGACGTACTTTTGGACAATTTTGTATGAAAAATCGGGAAAATTAATTTTAATTATTTTTTAGTAATAGTACAATAAATTGCTATGGGCACAATCGTTAGTGATAAAAATTTGCCATTTTTTAAAATATAACTTGAATTCGTGAGACTCATGGTATTTAAGTAAAAAAAAGATTTCTTCCGTGGGGAAAATGTAAACAAGTTAAAATATTTTAAAATATGACTTAAAAGTGCGATTATTTGCATCACATTAAATGGAATTAAATAAAATAACGATCTTTAACAACTAATACGGATTATTAAGCTAAAAATAAAACTGTATCATAAAAATTATTATTGCTTCTTTTATTATTTCCCTCCACAGGTTACAAACAAATAAAACCAGCTACCTGCGCAGGTAACATAGCGAACGATTCGGGGAAACGTCTTCGCTTAAATCTTTTCCTAGAATAGAAAGGATGAGGTCGTTTTATGTTATATATTGCGTAGAATTAGGGATTTTATATGGGGCTCGTATTAAAAAACCTCTGAAATGCATTCATAAGATGTTTTAAGTTTATTTACATGCAGAAGAATCCGTGCATTTTAAATTATATCATCCTCATTATTTGAAAAATTCACAACCATTTTAAAATATTCTTTATAGCCTTGGGGAGAAAGACTGATTAGCTTAATAAACCGTATTAGTTGTAAAAGATTGTTATTTTATTTAATTCCATTTAATGTGATGCAACTAATCGCACTTTTAATTCATATTTCAAAATATTTTAACTTGTTTACATTTTCCCCACGGAAGAAATCTTTTTTTACTTAAATACCATTAGTCTCACGAATTTAAGTTATATTTTAAAAAATTGCAAATTTTCATTACTACCGATTGTGCCCATAGCAATTTATCGTACTATTACCAAAAAATAATTAAAATTAATTTTCCCGATTTTTCATACAGAATTGTCCAAAAGTACGTCATCAAAAGCAAGATGGCGAAAACCGTTTTTGAAGTGAGCATACCTTGTATTCTGTATACCGTGCCAAAAAAGAAAATTCCATGCACAGCTGAAACATGGCACTACTGCTTGCGTGCGTCTCGCTCTGACGTCTGCGACCAGTCGTGTGCTCTCGCTCCCACTAAAAGCCCACAATTGCCCCTGTGACGTTGGTCATTAGTTTCTTTGAGAAATGGTGGAGGAGGAGAAGTGATTAGCAGTTGTTCGCGGAATGTTTTCATAATTGATAGCAACACAGCCGAGAATATCCCGAAAAAATGCTCCAAATAAAGGGATCTAGTTGAAAAGTACTCAAAGTGCATACGCATGGTGCGATTTTTGTGCGATTTCAAAGCAACACCGAGCCACCGATGGCGTGTCTGAAGAATTTTGTGTCTGCACATTAATAAAATAAAAATAAGTGTCTCCGGGAAAGTTTTTTTGCGCTGTTTTTTTGATTTTATTCAAATGTGATTTGACGGTAAAGTGGAGGCCGCAAATATTAGCCTATTGATTTGATATTTGGCCAGTTTTTTTGTTATTCTGTGGCAACCAAATGTGAAAGTTCTCTTACCAACAGGGTGGTTCTGTTCGTTAATTATTGGAAAAGTTTCTGAGTTTTATTTTGTCCGAGGTGTCTTTATCGCGTATTTAACTGTGTTTTGGATTAAATTGAGGCAAATTACGAGCCCCAAACATGGAGAAAATAAAGGAGAAGCCTCTGGGCACAAGCACCGGAGCCCCACAGCAGGACAGTGGCACTGTCACCAGCTGCAACAGTCCTGTCAAACCCAAGGAGAAGAGAAGGTAAGAACCAGATTACCGCTTTGTTTACCTGATAGTTTCTCGAATTAAATGGGATTATGGAAATAATATGCTCGAGTTTTTCAATTATCACACAAATACACCCGTGGAGTAAAGTTTTATTAGGCCCCGTTATGTCATCCAAGTCTAATCCCACCATCCTAGTCGCGGTTCGTTTGGGGGACGGTGGCTTGGAGAATTTTATTTTGTGATACGCGTGGAGGCAATCTCTCTCCGCTTAAAGCACTTAATATAAAATATTTGAAAGGTGCGCTTTTTTGGCTGTTGGCCCCCGATGTCCGATGATGAAATACAGCCACACGCGCCTAATCTCTAATGGATTTCAACTGGTCGCCAAGGGTGGATTCGGGCCAGTGGTAGATTTTGGAGTACTTTATTCAATGTAACTAAAGCAACAAATCCCAAAATATTTATAAGATAAAAATAACTATTAAAGCTGAATCGGAAGCTGCAACCTAAATTAAACTTTGAAAAGCATGAGTCTGAGCAGATGTTTGATTTTGCTTCCTTGTGTTTGTTAAAGGGTTAAAGCTCCGTCTTTTGTTGACGACGAGGGGTCGTTTAGCCCAAATTTATCTAAAGAAGCTCTTTAGCCATATGGAGTTTCTGGTGATAGTCCAAAGAATAAAATCCAGACCATTTCTTTGAGGCGTAGGTTTTAACGTGTTTCTAGAGGTAGATTTTGGTATACATACATACTTAGTCTACTAATTAAGCCACGTCGTCGTTTTATTACAATTTACGATTATTTTACCTACATTTTCTTAGAGGTTTTTGGTCAAATGAATGTGCGAAGGAAATAAATCAGAAATGTGTTGAAATGGGCGAAATGGGTTCTTTCAAATGATACCACATTCGACTGATTGGCCAAATTTTGCTCTTCTTATCAAATAAATATTTCTGAATTTGCGAGGAAATAGAATAGGAATTGAATTTTTGTATTTAGTTTTGGCTATACATATTTCCTCATGCTCAAATCTATATTTTTTTATGTCAAAATATTTTTATGTCATGATTCTAATGCTAAATAATCCACAAACTAAAAATATAAATTTTACTTTTATATAGCTTCCTTGTTGCACCACAATTTTTAATGAAAATGGGTTAGTTTTGGTTATTCGCGCTGAGGAGTGATTTTTCAAAAGGACTTATTTCCACATTTGACCTTGAACGACCTAAGAATGCTATCACCTTTATTATGCTGCAATGCATCTTTTAGTGAAAAAATATTACGAAACAGACATAGATTTCCAAGAGAAACTTGTGATCAAAAATCACAGTTTCATACAAAACGACATATTTCCACTTTAATTGCTGTGTTATGGTTCAACATTTTTAGAATTTAAAAAAAAAACGGATTTTCTATAGTCCCTGAAGAAACCTTTATATATACTATTTTTGTAACGATTGTAACGAACTTGAGTGCACTGACTTCAGAGTATAATCTGTGGTATAATAATAAAATTTTACAACAAAAGGGCATATTTCCAACTGTTTCATTACAAACAGCCTTATTTCCTGTAGTTTACACCAAAAGGGGCTTATTTCCAAATGTAATTTTATTTTTTTTAATTAATACAAATATGTTACAATAAAATCTTTAAGCGTATTAGAACATTAGATCAACACACTATAACACTATATATATTTAAAAAAAAAAAGTTACTGTAAAGAGCTCTTAAACGTTTTTCCTCATTACTGAACATTTGTTAAACATGGAAATAAGTCCTTTTGAAAAATCACTCATCGCATGTTGTCTAATAATTTCTCAAATTCGGTGATCGTTTTATTTTTAAAAGCCGCTTAAACGATTTAATATGAGATCATGTTGACGTCCTGTTTTACAGATAGTTATTAAAAAAACAAATAAATTTTATTTCAACACATGTATATTTTTAAAAACGTAATTATATTATTCTTCAAATTTATTATTTCACTTTCGGTGCCTATCACTGTTTATAATTGGTCTAATCTTATTCGTTAACAGTATATATTTTGAACTACAATTATCATAAAATATTAATTAAATGTACGTACTCGTGGATCTCTTCAATGCTCCTAGCTTAGGTTTGATAAGAGTGACTAAAGTAAAATTCTGCAATATTTCCAATCATTTTTTAAGTTGCACGTTTTCCTTTGGGTCGTGAACAATTGAAAATTGTTTTTTCTTTTATTTTACCGAAAAGGAATGGTTTTTCGAGTATTCAAAGATTGAATGCAGAATAAAAGAAGCCCTGCATTTGTATCAAGACAGGGTCGAGAAGCATTAAGTAGATAATAGGAAAATCTACCGCAGGGTCTGTAAAATGTTTCAAAAATGGCGAAATATATGTAATAAATATAATTATGCATAATGGACCATAAAGATCTTTCCTGGATCAAGTTTACTCAAACGGCAAAATGGAAAACCCTCTGAGCCATAAACCAGTTTTTGGTTCCTTAGATGCAGTCAGTGAACGAGGCGACTTCAGAAACGTTTTATTCTTGGTTGCATCGACTTAAGTCGTTCTCAAACAAAAACACAGGTAGCTCCGTGAGTGAAGTTGAGCATGCATATGAATCCTTCTTATTTGTATTGTGTTACTTTTCGTCCAATTTTAATCGCATTTTCAAACTCGTTTTCTGGCCCTTTCAGTAAAATATTTTTCGATAACTAAAAGGCAATAAACATTTTCACGTAAGGAGAAATGAAAGGAGACGAAGATCAAGACAAGAAGCAGGCCTGAGAAAAAAACAATATAATGATACAAGGAAAGAAACATTAAAATCCCTCAAATGTTATTCTCCATTAATCTCGCATTATTTGAATTCTAAACATAATCACCTTCGTATTTTAAGTAATTTCTCATAATGTGTTGAATATATTTCGTCTTAACTAACAGAAGAATTGAAGATTTCTCATAAGCAAGGAAATTTCAGGCTATTTTTACAATAAACAATTCAAAATTGCTATGATTACAACCAAATGGGCAGTGAATGTTGTTTATGAAGCGGTTTCATATAGTTAAACGACTATCGTATCTTTTCACCTCTTTCACGAATGTTTCACGGTTATTTACATTATTTAAGAACTTCCGAATGAACTTGATATTTTTATATCAAAACCAGCGCGCGCTCGAATGAATAAATGCTCACAGGATGGAAATTTTTTATAGAACAATCCCTGGAAATATTTATAAGCAGTTTGGGTAAACACAACTTAATTGACTGAAATTTTTTGTTATATTCGTAAATATTTTTAAAATAACTACATTAACAAATCTGAACGCTTTTAGACACCATTTCCATTCTTTGAAATCGCTTCATCTAAAAAACAGTGTGGCCTAAAAAAAATGTTGGCTTTAGTCAAGATGTTTTATATTCAAAACGAAACATAACGGAAATAGTGCGAGAAGAAGGTAAAAATGCCTATACTATCTTAGGAACCAGTTGAGCCAAGGTATTTTACAGAACTTCGCAAAGTCGAGTTATATTTGTTTGTAGAGGATTTTTTTTCTATGTAGGTTACCTTGATGTAACATAATTTCTTGTTTACATTTTTTTCTCGCCCAAAGCACCTTGAACATGACCCGATGATTAGGCACTCTTTTATTTGATTTCGACGACATTTTTCCCCCAGTCTGAGGGCACACGCAACGCTTCGTGTTGATGGTTATTACTATTGGGGTTCGGAAAGTAACACGAGACGCACCTTAGGAATTAGATGAAGAATTCCTAAGTTTAATTAGCGAATTTGTTGTATTCTGAGTCGCCACATGTTGCAACAGGATAATGCCAGGCCACATACTTCCACACCCTGAAGATAGAGCAATGAAAAGAAGTGACTTTTGGAGGGTAACAACAAAAATTAGCTACTATATAATAAAAGTAATTCAACAAAAATCTTTGCTTTTTATGAGAAAGTATTTAGTAGTATTTTTAGGGTTTCGCACCTCATTTGGGTTCCATAACCAGAAATGATCTCAGACTTCGCGCCTGTTTTTTTTATATGTCACAGCCGAAATTTGATACATTTATTCTACTTGAAATCGATATAGTTACGAGGAAAAAAGTTGTTCATGAAATTTTAACAAAACTTGGCAAATGTGTTACTTTTAGTTTTATTATAGTTTTAGAAAGAGTATATAGTTATATAAAAAAAAAACAAGATATGTATGTATTTAAAATCTATGCAGAAAATGTCATTTTTCTAGCTGTGTGGGATTTAGAAGAAAAATAAATCAATTTTATTATTCAAATTTGTTACGATTACGTCAAAAGCATTAGAAACCATTTAGAATAAAGGCGGGAAAGATCAACACCTTTTAACAGGAATCAAGGCAGAAGCTGCTACGCATCTTAAACAAAAGTTGGCGTCAGTCTAGACCACATCTGAAAATCAGCAGCAAGAATTCAATTGTACTTTGTACTTTCTTTATAGCGCAGGAGCCGTACTAAATTTATTGCATCATATTTCATTCTGATTTCGTAGCAGATAGTAGCAACTTCAGGTGTATTTTAACAAAAGCGATTCGGATACAGGTGAAAATAATTCTAATTTGAATTGTAAATATGCCCACGAGTAATAATTATGTCTTTCCAGTTGCATAATCGAGCACTACCACCAGCACACCCCGCAGCAGCACGTAGAGTTTCTTTGGTGTAATTGCCTTAGATTGATCAGAATGTTCCAAAAGTTAATAATCATTTAAATTATCGAGAGACATTTTTTGTGTCTATTTTTTAATTTTTAGTTTTTGCTTTAATTAAGGGGAGTACGTCAATCTGTACATTTTTCGGGAGAGAATTGTTATCATTTTAGCTGTCTGTAAAATTCTAAAAAGATGCAATGTTAAATCGACAATACACCGATAACCTTTTTGGTATTACTTTCCTCCTAATTAAAGCTGGGATGATTCGTTTTATAAACGCATCATATATTTTTTTAAAATTATTATAGATTGATCGCTTTGGTACGAGTTAATTGGGATGTATTAGAAGATTTTGGGAATTTTGAGCGTTCATATTAATTTTATAAATCTCAGCCTCTAGTTAGTGAAACTTGAACAAAAGGATCGTAGTTAACTGATAAAAGAAAGGCAGTAAGGTGTTTGATTTGAGATCTTTATTTAATTTGTCAATCGAAAGAGATCGTCTTCAAGAGAGAAGACCACGAATTGCAGAAACAATTATTTATTATTATTTATTTAGATCTTGACTTAGTTATATGTATATATAAGTCTAATAAGAATTGTTTTAAGAATTTCAAATATAAGGTCGATTTCTTCAAGGGAATTGTTCGATTGCGTGAGCTATTTTTTAATTACATTTATTAACTAATCTATAATATTATGTCATGTATAATCACAAAGTTGGGAAGTTAAATTCGACCTTAGCAAAAAATTCACAAAAATTCAATCACTTATTTTGCAACAGAGTATTAAATTTTTGATTCAATTTGAATAACTATTATGCAAAATTATGCAAAATTGCGAAGAACAAATAAAAATGCTGACAGAACCAGCTAAAAGTAAGTAAACGGAACTCGTACAGCTGAGACCATAAGTGACTCGCAGGAAAAAGCATAAAATCTAATAAAATTCAGAATGTGCCTTTTGAATTGAAGCAGTAATTTGCGCTTCGACAGTAACATTGAATTAAAAAAAACTGGAACACAGACGTTGGTGACATGAGGAGACCCAAAAAATTCGACTTTAAGTGAAACTTTCACAAATTAACAAAAGCTCAAATATTTGAACAATTGTTGGCGGTTTTATGTGTTTTGAATGAAAATTGACTAAAACGTGTGCATATTTGAAATGAATAAGACCATCTGCTGCCTTGCAACTACTTTTTATATTAGACATGCTTAAACTGCGTATATTAAAAAGAATTCAAGAATGCAAATTTGAGACAAACAAGCTGTAATTTATTTATTTAGTTTACTTATTAAAACATCTACATATGTAGATCTACCCAAGAATGTGTCAAAACACAAAGTACATATACTCAGAGACTTGATAAGGTTGTTATTAAAGCGAAGACAGGCCATCGTAACTTTGAGAAACAACCGAATTTTCTTATCAGATGTGACTCATTCAGTTCAAAGTTCATTCAAAACCCAGTAGACTGCCGCATTTTCCATCCCCCAAAAGTTACCACCCGGCCTGAAAGATATTTTAAGGCAGCGCAAGTCTTTTCTCACTTGACTTGTTTTCTTCCTAAATCTTCAAAATGTTGATAACACGAAAAATCCGGGTCATATAAATAGAAACTTACTCGAGTTCCAATTCGGAGTCGGTCTTTTTTCCTGCAAATCCTCACCTCTATTTGATGTGCGAAACGAATGAATGTTTAGGGGTTTCCTCAGGCCCCGAAATCTGTCGTCCAATTTTTGGATATGTTTGCTAAGGCACTTTCTAAAAAAAGATCCCACGGGGGAGGAGGAGACCTGTTTTCGCGCTTTGTGCGAATTGTTCGCGTTTATCAAACATATCGCGATTTATGCGTATAAGGTCTCTGAGATTTCGATAGATTGCGTGCCGTTTTGATGGCAGATAAATTTACGATTCTCGCCAGTATCGGGTGTCGCACTACGCACCTATTTCTTTTTTTTTTTTTTTTTCAGAGATAATACAAATGGATTTTAAATGTCCAATTTAATTTTATCGCAAGATTTTGAGAGATTTAGGATTTTTCCGTTCAAATTTTCATTATGTCGTGATAGACATCAACATATTTTCGCTTTGAGGTAGTTTTTATCACTCAATTTGAACTCATTGATTAATTAACTTTTAATGGAACGTTAACGCTAAAAATAAAAAATTGGTATGTACTTGACTTCGCCTTTTCTACCAGGAAATTTCTTTTGAAAAATATTTGACGGACTTTTTAATTTCTTCGAACAATTTTTCAAGAAAGTGTGGCTCAGTGCTTAGCGACAGTGAGATATTTTTAAGTACTTTTTTTTCGATAATCACAAAATAATAGTTTTGTTATAGAGTAGGCGTTTTTTTTTAGATCTGAGTGAACCAGTTTAAAATCTAAACATTTCGGAAACTCTTTATTATACACACAGCATGCCTCAAGAGAAGTTTTTTCCGAATGGCTTTGTGGTAAAAATTTTAAGGAAACATTTGCTGCAGTTTTACATTTTTAATCGCTCTAGAAGTCATTAAAGTTTTCTTTTCTTTATAAATCTTTGATATATCCTCTCATTAAATAATAGCTGTGTTTTTTTCACATTTGTTCCGGTTCTAGGTCTAACAGTAAGTTTTGCATTGAATTGAAATTTTAAAGACTGTCACGTATATAAAGATTTTAAAATTTGCGAGAGCGCATCAAATTGCCATGATATTTACGCATACAACCTTCAAACCCTTAACCAGATAAATTTTTGGGTTGCTATTTGACGTAAAATGGGTATAAAATCCAGGCAACTTGATTTTATTTTTTGCCAAGCCAAAATTTTTTGATATGTATAACTACTCATCAATTTCAATTCAATGCAAAATTTCCTGTTAGACCTAGAACCGGAACAAATGTGAAAAAAACACAGCTAATGTTTATATTGTTTAGAACATAAACATTTATGGAAATATTGAATTTATATGAAGTAGTTTTTGAAAAAATTATATAAAATATATAAACTCAATAATATAAACATAATTTTAGTATATAATAACAAGGAATTTTTGGGGTTTATTTCGGTATAAAAATGTTAGAAATCATTCATTACTGCATTGAAAGTACGATTTAAATTAAAATAAGAGAAACGAAACCAAAACTCCAACGGACACAAGTTCTTTATTAATCCTCATTAACTAGTTGAAAATGAGTCAAGTAAATTTGATATTTTAAAATAGAGCTGTTCGATTAATGACTTTCTAAAAAAAATCAGGAGAATGAAATGTCAGAAAGATTATTTCAATTAAATTCGTAATAGAATCCGCCGCAAAATTCCCAAATAGATTTTGGATTGGGGATAATTTATTAGACGTTGTTTCCGAGGTATTACGTAAATTGACACTCCGCAAAAATGGGAGTATATATGTATCTCAAAAGCCTGTGGGAACAGGTTGCTCCCGCATAAAAAAATTGATACGTGCTGAATTTATCAAAAAGAAAAAAAAAGAAAATAAAATAAAGAAATTCAAGAAAGCAACACGAGCCTGCATATAAAGTGCGAAATTTAGCTGATTAACATTTCCATGTAATTTCAACGAAATGCGTACCAATGGCAGTTGCTTTTTAGGCATTTGTAATTTGTACCCACTTCAATAGGCGATTTTAGTTACACATTTCCTTTAATTTCATTCGTACAGAAATTGTTTAGAAGACAACACTTTTGCTTGGTAGTAATTCTTGGAATAGCTACCGGTCTGTTTTTATTCGTAAGGGATTTTGTTCGCTTCTGGAATTTCTCTCAATCACGTTTGCGTGAAATGATAAACACAAACCGCGAACTGGGATCATTGACTAAAACAGCACCTGGGAACTCAATCATTAAGTATGTTTTTTGAGATTTTGCTGGGGTTGCTACTTTTATTTCAAATTATTTATTTAATTTTCAAAGTTTTTGGAAAGGAAAAATCACATTCTCTTTTTCAAAGTTAGGTACTGCAATTTTTTATATTTTCTGCAGGGTGACATTCCTTGTGTCACTCTTATCGCATCAATTAGCTCATTATATTTTGTATGCTGCTCTGTTGTCAAGCAGATTTTATTTTAAGCATTAAGTGTGATTTTATCGGTAACGATAATCATTCTGGCTCATATGTCTACAATGATGCGTGTAAATAATATTTTTTGGGGGAGTTCACGTGACAATATTTTATTAGAGGATTATGGGTCTATAGATTTGGATAAGAAGTTGCATGTAATTCACATAATCACTTGTGGGCGAGGATTTTATTCGAATTTGCATTTTATTGCTCGATTTGAGGGAAAGTCGAAAACTTTTCCAAAAGGGGATTTTGCTTACACAAACCTGATAACATGGTGCAAAGTTTTGTTTACAATTTTTAAATTTTAAGGATTTCAATTTTCGACTCGCATGTTGTTTTTAAAATGTATGCTACCCTTGTTTCAAATCGAAAAAATATATTTTTAGGTACCATATTAAAACCTTTGCTTTCATCGAAAAACTATTTTTCATTTACAAACGTTCAGACTATTACCAATGGTATTGATATACATACATATATAACCTTTGAACAGTTGAAAAATATTAGAAAACGAAACAAAATTAATTTTCTGAATTAACATTTGTTGAGCAGCATTTTTTATAACTTATAAAAGAAACTTGAATTTGAAACACGACTTTTATTTTATTTTTACTTGATATTTTCAGCAGATTTTTTTGAAAATGGGAGATTTTTAAATTATTAAAAAGTTGAATAGTTATATAATAAAAGATGTTTACATACATACAATATATAAATAAAGAATCAGGTTTAAAGTTGGCATTGGATTTAATATGAAAATCCATAGATCCCATGTTATGATATGTTGAAGTTTTTGGAGTGGTTTCTTTTCAAAGGAAAAATCAGTGTCGTCAGTCTATGCAATCAAATATCGGAAATGCCTGCAGATATTGATAAGAGAACTATGAAACTAACTATGACATTTTTTTTCGATATTTCTCTATATGAATCTATCTTTTATCGATGAGAGTAAGATTTTCAATAAATCGCTGAATGAGACATTTTGGTTTTTCCGGTTACTATGCAATTCCAAGGCAATTTCTGAAAAATGAGGACCAAATGATGCATCAAGAAAAGCACGTTTCAAAGAAAGATATTCAAACAAACGCAAATCATGCGAGTTTGTATTTTGAAGTAAACACAATTTTTATCTATTATAAAAATATTTGTCCGCCACATGAACTACAACTGTGTTGGTTCGTCTGTCTAGCGCTTGTATCAGGGCTCCTTATCCAGGAAATTGGTCACAACAAACTCACTAAGCGTTCCTGATAACAGAAAGTTTGATTTTTGTAAAAGAAAAAAGAAAAATTACAAAGTAATCAAGAATCCAATTTGATGAAATTTTTCGGCTAAATTCAGTCGCCGGCGGCACTTTTACTGTGGTATTTATCTTGAGAAGTGTCTCAATTTCAAACAAAAACATTCGAAGATTCCCTTAATACGAAGTAGTTCAAGCAAAAGCTGGTTCTAATTTTTATCTAAGATCCGAGCATGTGGAAGATGTTCCAGTTTCTTCTCGAATTAAAATGAATGGTAAACAAGTGAAATTTGGGAATGTGGAAAAAAAACGCATCGCCCATTTCATCACTTAACCCGCGTACTTTGAAGAAGGGCTTCTCACGAAGAAATAAATCACCCTGCTTCAGACACTTTTCGGCCATCGTGATTTATTCCCGAAAGTTATTCCAATGGTAGTTTTTGTTGGAGATGGTGAACGTCTTAAGGAATTTCAGCAGTAGCAACGGGGACGGGTTGTGAAATGAAGTGGACGTTTGGGATGCCCAACTACATTGATATTTTCTTAATTTCAATATTCAATATCCCTTTGAAAGATTTATAGTTGACCTCAATGTTTTTGATACTTGTTGCATTGATTTATTAATTTATTAAGGTAAGGACAGTTTCCTGGTAGAGGTTTTCACTAGTCAGTTTTTTATTTCCCAATTTGTTATCTGACAGGAAAATCGTGTTTTCGTATGCAGAAACTTGTGTTAATTACCAATTTGTAATTCTATTTTGTGAAAGTTGATTACTGCTTTAAGATTTTAAAAACTTTTAACTTAAAGATTTAAAAATATAATTTTTCATTCTATGTTTTGATCTATTAAGTCATCCATAAAAATACTCACAATTTTTGTATTGCTGCAAACCTATTGCATGACAGACGTGATTAGGAAAAGATAATGTATAAATAAAATTTTAACTAAATTGGCCTTTCCTGTTTGAAATTTGTACTTTCGCAAGCATCGTAGATAATATGTATACCTATATATTTTAAAAATAGTCGAGTAAGATCATTTTTTTAAAATTAGTTTTAAACAATTTAGGAGTTTTCATTTAATATCATTAGCATACAAAAACAACTCAAAACTCATCATGACACTGATGATGCTAAAATGCATCAATGAATTCGTAATTTAGTTATATTATTACTTAAAGGTCAAAAGAATGAATACATTATTCATATATAATACAGTCGTTTTGAAACTCGAATTTTTCGTTTTTCCGCGTTAAAAAATTCGTTGGGGAATGTCATATTTTACTATTACATAGATTTAAATTATCTAATAAAATGATTTTTTTAAATTAAAAATGATAGCTTTTTAAAGAATGAAAGAAACATTTTTTAAACTAGATATTTTTAAGTAAATCACCGATTTTCAATAGAAACGAAGTGAGATATGAGTCAGTAGCGCAGACGTAGTGATAGTCTAGTCTAGAAAGTACAACTTTTGGGGGCCGCCTTTCTGCCACTTGAAATTCGAGCTTATATTGATTGATTTGAGATGATAAAAAGCCGTCGCCGCGATAGTAGTTAATCGTTTTGATATTTTTGAATGCTTTGCATGGGGCGATTCGTTAAGTATTAGAAGATTGAACTTCTTGTGTGGCAAATTTAATGCATAAATATAGAGCCCTCCTATAGTATATTTAGTTGATCAATTCAATAGTTTGGTTTTAAATATGTTAATTATTTTCAATTCAATCCTGTTGTTTTGCGTTAAACGAATTTAAGTACTTACTATTTTATATAAATTTTGATATGCCATTTGAGCGAATTTTAGTTCCAATTTTTTACACTTAGTTACCCTTAAAGAGTTAAACGACATCTTCAAAGTTTATTCAAATTTTAACTTTTTGCATGAGTTTATCTGTGGATGTTTCTTTTTTGATTTGAAAAATTGTTTCCAATTATTTTTTTTAACAATATATAATGGTTATGATTTACAAATGCGGAGTTTAATGCCAACATATTTACATATTTAAGCTTATCAAAGTTCAAGTTAACTGATAGAATTTTAAAAAGTGACTTCAAAACGTGAAATATTTGCTTTCGTGATAGTAATCCGAAAACTATGCTAATGAATATTATTTTATGCACATTAATTGACTTTTTATTGGTAAGTTATATAGCCCACTCCGAAGATAGTTGTCTCCCACCTTTTGTTAAAAAAATAAGTAAAAAAAATTGATATCTGACACCAATTTGGCTTGTTAGTGTTAGTCCTCCTCAACCATATAAATCTTGCAAATTTTTTATGAATGTCACAGGAACAGTGACAATTAATTTCATGTGACTCCGCTTCGCTTAATTCTAAGAAATATTCATAAAGCATGTGATGATGGCCAGCTAGAGTTACTCTTGAGTGGAAATATACTTGGCTAAAATTAAGACAAAAAGAATTCGCAAAAATAGATCATGTCTTCTCGGACTGCGATCTTATTCTTAAGTTTTATGTACTCTCTTAAGTTGTGTTGTAATTCAGATGTTGGTCAGTTTTTCAGGGTGCTGTCCAGGTTTTTGTTTTTTTGGTCTCGTGCCTTTGGTCTATTTAAATAACAACCCAAAGGAATGTCAAGACAAGGATAATTTTCGCGTGATTACACTTTTGAATTTCACGAATAGGTATATTGTATAATTTTCTATAGAGGCAGGAAGTTGCACGTTCATCACTTACGATTTGCTGACTAAAAACCTTGAGAACTCATCAGCGCGATGCACTTTTGATTCTTGATACAGATCGGAGGTAGATGGCTGGAATTATTATACAACATGCGCCAACTCGAGACAAATTGAATATGATTGCGTGACAATATCATCAGAGGTCACTGCTTTTGTCTGACGTTCATCTTAAAGTTAAGGCAGGCATGTGATGCTTACTTGTCGCTGCATCTAAGTTGTCTCGTTAATAAAACGAGAATTGCATTGATATAAATTCATAAGCCTCATACGGCCAAATTCGGTCGATGACCCCGACTGTCTGTTCAATTTCTGGGTTTGGACCTTTGAACAGCATACAGTCTCAAAATGTGTTACGCGTGTTTCTTAAAATGAATTCGACAAAAGCATGAGTTATGTGTGCAAGTTGTCGGGTTTGGCCCCACTTTATACGGAGGTGGGGAATGAATCAATCTCGAAATGTATCACAACTCATTCTTGGCACCTATAGGAAGCTACATATGATCTGTGGGAGACACGACCAACAGCTGATTTCAAACTGATGAAAATTAAAGTTTTGTTCTTTTAAAAGACCATCTATCTTTAGCGCACGTGCGGCGTGATATATTTTTTTAAATGTGATTCTTTCATAGGTCCTTGGTGGTGGTATTTGCAACAAGTTATTTATTGATGTACATTCCTCCAGAATTAAACACGTAGCCCATAATTTATATTTGAAATGAATGAACCCAGTATGAAATTATTGCGGTGCAAATATTTGTTTAGTACGAGTAGTTTATTTAGTTATATTTTACTGAATACGCGTCTATATGCACTTTGACTTATCCGCATGAAGGTACATACATGTTGTTTGAAATGATAATGCCTCACTATTAATGTGTTTAAGACACTAATTAGCAGTTTAACGTAAAAGATAAATGTTTACAGATAAATTAAATGTTTGAGTAACACAGTGTTAAAAAATATCGAATTGTTTAATTGCAAATTGGCTTGCATATAGAATTAGCGTAACTGCTACTTAGAGTATTGAATGATGTGTTAAATAGCTCAAGGTTTTAATCGAAAGTACGTATAGTTATAATACGAGAATGGTATAATTTAAAATTGCTGAAAATTGTGTTCGAATTTAATCAACAAGCTTTTTGAATTCAAAATTGTTATTTCAATTTGCTAATTTCATTTAGTGTGATGTCTAATTTTTCAGAGTAGGCAGAATGAAACCGGTTTAATTACGCCCAATAATAACCAGACTAATATTCGGTTAAGATTTAATCTTGTGTCGTAATTATATTTTATACTTATTACATTCGGATATATGATCTGAGGTTTACATTGAACAGTAATTTCAGGAGTAACTTGTGATCAAATAGAAGATACGAATTTAACTTACATTGATCGGCTTTTCAGTTTAGTTCCATCTAATTGTTAAGCACTAAAAATTGTCATATTTATAGAAGCATTTTGCTGATGAATTAAATTAAATAGATATTTAAATACCATTAGAAATTTAACTTAATCTTAATGGTTCGAATCATTCTGTTTTCTTTTCGCTATATCGACACACAATTGACAGTTTTATGTTTTTTTTAAACTATTAGTCGCACTAACTATTTCCGTCTGTTGTATTTTCTGTCTTTAAAAAATCACCATTTTTCGTTTCAAATTGAAAGCGAAAGTTGCATGAGAAAACTAGTTTTCCGTTTAATTCTGGATCTCTTCCAAATATTTTACTTGGTTTAAGATATTTCCAAATATTTTCTTTGGCGTTGTGTACTTCTCGCCGCGACAAATCACATATGCTATTTATGTAATATCTTTTTAGAAACGTTATCAAAAGTATTGGCATAATCGCACGAGTAATTATCACCTCTCTAGTGAACCATTATGCTTTGCAAATTTTCATGTACAGTTCCATTATTTTTTTCATTTTTGTTTCGTCTGGTTTGATACTAAGAATTAGGGTCATTTTGTGATTGCATTAATTCTAGAGATTCTGCAAGTTAATCAAACCTTGGATTTTTGAAAATTAGAGGCGGTGTCTCAATAACGATTCATAATGAATTATATTAAATTAATGAAATTCTGAAATGTCGGCATCTTCATCTACGCATTTGTTCGGTACCTTGTATCTTATTTTTCTATAATAGTTATTAAAGCGCCTTTGATATGCCGGAGTGCTCTGATAAGGAGCTATTTTTTATTTTATTTTACGCACATTATATGGAAATTAAAAAAAAATTGTAAGATAAATCAGTTGCGTTATCACTCAGTAGATGCGGGAGTATTTGTTTTCGTTAGTGATAACGAGTTAAATAAATATTTCTTATAAGAGATTCGTTTAAAATTAATATTAAAACGTCCAAGCGAAAGTAAAATTATGCACACAATAAAACAAAACTACGATTAATGTTTTGTGTACCTACAAAAAGACGAATAAATATTAATTTGAACTATCCAAGTCATGAGATTAAAGCTGAAGAAAATGATATTTTTTCCGAAAAAGCTTCTAGGCCAGTCCAAATAAATCGAGGTCAGATTAGCAAAGCTATGGGGCCTCAAACTTTGGGTGTGTTTGTTGGCCGTGTTGGAATTTTGCTTTTTTCTCTTTTCTTTTTTATTTTTGTAACGAAAAGAGCTTCATGACGCGCTCAAAGATGTTGATTTAACACTTGCAGTGAAAGGTCATCTTACTTCAAACATGAAAAAGTTGTGATAGTAAATTTTATAAGATATTTATTCATATCGAGGAATCGCTTTTATCGGGCCTTATCAGATGTCTTTTGTTGTCTTTCCACTGTTAAATAATAACTTTAAAAGCTTTTAGTTGCTAGAGCCCCTTATCACGCTGATGATGTTTGGCCCCGTATAACAGTTCAGAAGTACACTGTTGGAAAAAGTATGAAATGATATAAACGTAAAGTTTTGCTTTTGTTTAATGTGCTTTATTGTTACTTTTGCGAATTTGAATTCTTCTTAAATTAGTAAATGATCTGACACTTTTCTTTGACTCTTTATTTCATTGATTGTTTAATTTTGAGTTTTGGTGTACCTAAATTTAATGGCCTTTTTCTAAATATCTTAAAGACTCAATCTATGCCTATTTCAAGTCGCAAGAACCTTGTTGCCTTCAATTATAGCATAAATCACAACATTTGGCGAAAGTTAGTACATATTTAGTACATGTCTTGGGAGTAGTTTTAGATACGGAATTAGCGTTTCATTATCGCATATTGACGAGGCTCTTAAAATGAATGGATTAATAAATGGAAAGGCAAGTGATTTCAATGTCCATTGATATTTTTTCTTAGTTAGACTTATTTTAGAATTATCACTGCTAATTAACAAGTTTGTCGCATGGAAATTGAATATTTGGGTAGAAAGTTAAATTGTGCGTTTCTAGTTATCAAATACGTTTAGAAAGTTTGCTAATAAACTCATACTATAAAAAAAACTACATAATTATGGGCATTAAGCACAAGATTTTCAATTTTTGCTACCAAGGGATCCGTTTTTGCTATTAAAATGTTTTTCTACCCTGAAGATAACTACACAAGTATTAATATCGACTTATGGTCAGAGGAGTCTTTTACTATTACACTTGATTCTTTTCATAGTATTATGAAGTACTACTGCATAGTAGAATCTCCAACAAGCTAAGAAGTAATCTAATCAATTTCATGCTTATCCAAGTAATGTCTATCTTCTTATAAGTGTACATTGTCTTGGTTTGCAGAACTCACTCCAACCTTTTTTTGTGTCTGTCTGTTATAGGTGCGATTTTAAGGCTTATCAAGTCTCCACGATCAAGTGTCTCACCTTATCGCACTTCTCAATTTAAGACAGTAACAACGGCACACTGTAGAAGTCCCAGTTATGTCTTTTCCTTGATGAGACTTACGTCGCTGTCTTAAAGTTGTTTTTGCCACTGTTCCTGTGCGCGCCCCATATTATTCTGGGTTAATATTTTTTGTGTTGTTTTTAAATCCCTAAAAATGTACAATAATTGGTGGGTGCCGCAGCAGTTTGATTGCAATGGATACTTGGACCAGCAGAATCTTTATCTCTACGAGGAGAATTGCAATAATCCTCGTTACAAAAACTGTGATCAGTTCGAGCGTGTTCCGACGGTGTACCCGTGCGTTCAACAAAATCCGCCAGTACCGGCGATCGGGTGTTATCCTGTGAGTCCAGTCCAAAGTCCTGTTCAAGTAGCCCCTGGATTCCATGGGGCTCAGGGGGCTCACCAGCAAGTGGCCCCCTTGGTTCCCAACGTGGTATTCAATCGTCCGCCGTTCGGTGTCCAAGTCCATGGATTTGGCAGTGCCAGCAATTTCGGAGGCCCGATAGCGCCGGCGCCCCCGTCTTACTACGTGGAGCCGGATTCTTATGCGCCGTGCCAGGGGCCCCGGCCTTGGAATTATGCTTACTGCTATGGATATTATGGACAACCCGCGTGCCAATTCTCCGATGTTGTGGACATCGAAGATTTCATGTGAGTACCACCTGAGAGCGCTGCAGTTGCAGACGAACTCGCTCCGGCCACTCGAGACGCTCGTAATCTTGCACTGATTGAATTGATAGCCGCGCTGGACTTTAAGATTTAGCTCTTAAGTGCGGCATGAGCTGGGGGCTACTTATTTCACTTGTATTCGCTACAATGTTTCAAAAAGTTTTGATTTTTGCTGATTTACTTAAGTGTTTGATATAATTTCACATAAACACTCTCATTTGCGGATCTTATCAAGGCTTGATTATGTAGTTGGCTGCTTAACAACGTTTCATCGCTTATTTTATTTTTGTTGCTTTGTTTTAAAATGCCAATGAATGATAATTTCGCGAATCGAATCTTTAATAAACCGGTTTTTGATTTGACCATTAGTTAGCTATACATAAAATGACTTCAAAAATACAAAGAGAGCTTTGCCCTGTATGCGGATGTCTGTAGTTGCCAAAAATTGTGAACGTTGTGGGAGGTAATATTAAAAACATTTATTGTCACATTTAAAAGGAATAGTATATTTCTCTAAATTGTAATTAAATTTTAAAAGAAACTTAGCCAGACTAATTTATATCTTTGTGAACAACACTAGAAATACTTATAAAGATACTCAACACTAAATACTGTACCTACCTTAAAATCATAATTTTGCATAATAAAATAAACAGCGGCTTTTGATGAATATAATATACATATAAGTATATTTTGATAACAATATCATATCAATTCCCAAAAAGATTTTTGATATAAGGAGAAATTGTATTTTTAAAGTTGCTTTTATTATACAGCTATGGAAATCTAATTAAGACCACCTTAAATTTATCTGAATATGCGCAGATTTTTGAATGGATTTTATGATTTTTTTTTGTAAACCACTTTTTACAAATGTTCGATATGCATTTTAAACTAAATAATAATAGTAACGGTAAATTTCCACTGGTTGACTGTCCAGGTCAAATGAGATCGAGCAAATGTGACCCGCATTTTACGCTGCTTCGATGTAATAAATGGCTTCTTTCTGGAAACACGGCCGTACAGTCCAATTTCGATCAAAAGGTTTCTAACGGTTCGTGGTGTTATCTGGACGCCGAATTCAGCCGAAATTTCCCGATGAATATCAGCGGAGCTTTTTCGAGGGTCCTTTTTTGACGAAATTGCAATTTTTCGGTCAACTGTCAACTGTTGTTTTTCGTGGCCTGGCTTTTCGCGCAACGTTGTCCGTGGTATTATTATTCCAAAATTATTTTAGTGCAATAATGACCATCGTTTTTGACCGATTCATTTGAGTTGCAATTTGTCTATATGACAGGCCAGCTTCTTTAAGTGCAAAAATCGCCTTTCGTTCTGCTGGTGAGCAACTCTTAGCTCTCCCCATGTTTGTTTTTCTTTCTAACGAGAAAAAAGTAATCTAAAACACTGTTGACACTCAATCAAAGCTGAATTTAACAAATATACCAAACATTTTTAGAATTATTTTAAGGATGACGTCCCCAAAACTTAATGGTCTTAATTATATTTCCGAAGGAATATTTTAAATAATCCACAAAACAACTAAATTATATACTCCATAAGCACGTGTTTAACAAAAACTCAACTAAAATTGATGATCGTTATCAGAACAAAGAAATGCCAACTCAAAAATAACGGTAGAATGTCTACAAACAGCAAAGAATGAGTTATAGCTATAAGTATGTATGGGGTCCTAATTAGATTTCCATAGCTGTAGTAGATAAATTTGCAATTTGTTATCTAAACATCTTATGAACGCGGTTAAAGATTTTTGGATGCAATAAAACAATTGTTGTATTGATTAAGTTAAAGCATCAATGCTTCTCATGGTAAGAATGATTTAGTAAAAAAAATGTCTTTTTGGCTAACTGAAGTTCCTCTGATAAGAGTCAATACAGAATAACCGAAAATAAAAAAATACAACGTCCTATGAAATCAATTAATCAATTCATTGCACGCTAGCAGAGATTATCGAAGCAAGAAACCCATAAACAAGATATCATTTTACGTAGATTGTGGTCAACAAAGCATTTCGTATTCAGCACCGAACACGCCGACAAGCGATGATCACTTTTTTATAGTTCGTCGATTTACCTCTTCGAAACGACTTCCCACTTCGCTGCGAAAGAAGCGCTTCAGCAAAAATTTATTATACATGCTGAATTTAAACGAGATTGTGATAACGTCCTGGTGGTTAGGTTCAATATACCAAAGCTGCGTTTTCAAGTACGGGCGATATACGAAAAAAAAGTAAATAAATAAAAATGCAATTAAAGTGGACGGCAGACAATAGACTTATTATTAGTAGGCACTTCAGACAGACTTATGCAGCTCGGCTTTGAGATATTACATATGAAGATACTTGTTGCTTCTTTGACGAAACTTATACCCAAGAATCTCACGAGTAGGAAGGAATGGAAACTGGTATTTATTTGGTAACCACGGTGGGATGGAAACATTTTAACAAATGCGTTTTGAAGCCAAATGTCCAAATTGATGAACCACGGCCTTATCTTGCTGCATTCCATGACAGGTTTATCGTTTTTGGTTAAAGCACTTTAGTTGCTATTTCTGTGGTACCGAAACATGGCTTTGGGGGTCAGTAGAAGAATTTATGAAACCGCATTGTTTTAATTAATTATAGGAATTATGAAACAAAGTTGATTTACTCCTTTGTGCAATAACTATTATTTTAATTATTTTATATACAAAGTGTTTTAGGCATTATGTCAATAAGAAAAAGAATATCCAAATTTCGATCGGTTTCTTGGTGTTTTTCATATTTTTGTTATCATAGTATCCGTTAACATTTTAAGGAACCAATAAGTTTTGAAATATTTTTCATAGAATAAATGTTTATTAAAAAGAGAGAAATATTATGCAAATACCACAGTGTATACAAATCAAGTCAATAATACCAAGATAGTATGTATCTTAAAATAATCGGAAATACGCCGCTCAACCCATTCGCTGCTGAAAGCATATTCAGCCGATAATGAATATTTCAGCTATTATCAACCACAAATGTACTCGTGATTGGCAGTGAATGTGTTAGAATCTAAGAACATTAAAAGCAATGAATTTTTCAATAGTACATCTCTAATATGAAAGAAAATGAGCTACATATAATGTTATTCTCGTTTACGTAAAACTTATAAAAAAATATGTTTATCATGTACCTAAGTTAATTTTGTTTTTCATATGTGAAAATCTCGCAATATTTCCCGGAAAATTGATGTAAATCTTGCCCTCAGCTATATTTTTTCTATCTCAACTACGATGTTATATGCAAACTAATTCAAGCTAATTGTTGTATCATCAGGAAAAGAGCTGTGATTGTAAGTAAAGTAGCATGCAATTAGTGTCGGTTCAATTCAAAGTCTGACGCGACTTCCGTCTCGTCGCCTATTTGCTTTCAATGAAAACACAAGAACATTTCAATTGCAATTGCAATTAATCAACTGCTGGCAGGTGTGGCACACTGGACCATGCATGAATTAATAGGTTTTTTTAGACCAGAATATTGTTTCTAATGCTTGCTATTTATCTTTATTTTGCGTGCGCTAGAATCTCCCGCAATTGTTTATTCTTCTCTCGTCGCCTCTGTCATAATTTTCATAAAAACAAATCGCGGCTAGGTTACAAACTGCACAAGAAATACGCGAATGCACATTGCACATGCAATAAACACTTTCAAATAATATCAATTTGTATAGTAAAATAATTGCGAAATAATAAATTTTACACTTTTCTATAATCGCAATTATATGATATTTAAAGATTTCAAAATAGCTTCCTGCTATTCGTGTGTTATCTTAGCGTTGTAAAGATTCCGTTGCCAAAAATAATATAATAATCTTAATTAACAAGAAAATTGATTCCGGAGGAAGTGAAGTGTTGCTATTTTCTCCACTATATCAAGATTTGGAGAAAAATATAATTTAACTTTGAATTCGGTCAAGGGGTTTCATTTTGCGGGAAGTTCCAAAGTACTCCTCTTTAACGTAGAGAACCATCCAAACGGTTAAAATTCATTAAGCAGCCAAAACTTTTAAAATTATAATTTCTAAATATGTACATATGTATGAAAATTATTAATTTCTACAACTATGTGGAATTAATATGTGACAAAACTGGTGCAGAACCTAAGCTAGCCCTACTCTCATTTGTCCGTATTTTTCTATTAGTTACATTGTAAAATCATTGGAGTTTTATGATATATTAAAAAGTTAACCTTTGAAAAATCGGAAAAAAATTTGGAAGTTGCACAAATGGAAAACAATTAAAGTCAATGAGAACCCTTTTAATAGAAATTATAAAAAAAAATAAAAGTCATTAACCCATTTCTATCTATAAATCACAGTTTGCTCCGCAGAATACCGAGTGGCTTCCTCTGCTAACTACTCAATTATAATGAGCACTTTATTGCGGATATGTGACGCAAAAATGCGAATTTCTACTCCAACCCGGGCAATTAAAATGCACTTGAGTATCTTTGTGGCTCTGTCGCGATAAATCAGATTAATGAGAAGGCAGTAAAAAGTGAAAAGTTTGCGTCAATTACGTTTTATGATTTTAGTGCATTCAAAACGGTTGACTTCAATAGCTTTTATGACTCACATTAAGTTCGATTTATAATTGTAAACATTAAACTCTAATCACAGAAATAGCTTCCAGTTTTCTACACTTGTTAGTGTTTCATGATTGTGCTAAGAAAAACTTGTTTGGAACAAGGAAATATACTTTTTCCTCGAGAAAAATTTATCTGTTTGCAAAATTTGTAAACAAGTTCAAAATACGCCAGCCAAAAAATCAATGCAAAATAAATTAAAATGAAAGAGGAAAAATTAGCACAGGCGACATCTCGTCGCCTCATTTATTTTTTAACTATCTCACCTTGAAGACGAGGGACAGGTCAGGAATCTTTTAATTATACATATTAAACAATTTGCACTTATTACATTTAGGTATGTAAATTTATGTTACGTAACGAACCCTAGACGACAAAGTGCGTTTATCGTTGGGGTCGTAGTATCTACGATGTGAAGAGTTTGTTAACATTGTTTTGCCTACGCAATAAGCTTTGATTGGCTTAATTGAAAACAATTTGCCAATTTTAGTGGAGTGCAAATTTTTGAATCGCAACATATGCTGCTTTTAGAGGCCAGGGTGTTGCGTGTGGGGGAAGGGACTTAACGATAGCATAAGAAATTATGTGATTACAGCTCTCGGGGGCCAGTATTTTTAGTTTTCCAAGGAAGAGTTCATTGATTTTTCATTTTGTGGCACGTAGACGTTATCTTTCAAGAGGTTACGTATGTCGCCAATTATTACATCCTTCATATCTATGAGGATTAGATTTTTTGCCAGATTGTCTTATGTTTTCTGTCGCTTTAAAGAAGCTTTCGGCTCGAACTATCTGAAGGTAAACATTGGTATTTTGCTGATTATTTAACATTCGGAAGCATGCCGGTTCAAGTGGATTTTGTTGGTTTTCTATAGATTTTTATCTTAATTTTTTTTCTGGGATTTCCAGGATATTTTTAAGAAATTATTCAATAAAGGCTATCTAGTAGAGATAACATTTTGGCATTCTTCTGGCGAATATTTTGGGTAAAAGTTATTGAATATTAACAATTTATTATTCATATAACATTTTTTTGAAGAATGCGATAACACCTTAAGGGGTCTTTATGGAGAAAACATTTCTTAAATTTGCACAATCTTACAACTATCATTTAAAGACAATGGTGAATAATTTTCAAATATTTTCTTTTATCAAGGCATTTGATAAAATCGTTTGCATATGGTTGAATTCAATGGGTAATTAAAATTAAAATTTGAAAACTGAAACCTCGTAATCACTACTAACATCATCATTGAAAATACATTAATATGTAATTTTCACCAACTCGAAGTCTGTTAGTCAAGTAATTTGAAACTATAACCAAAGCGCAACAACAAAAGTTTTGTTGCAATTAATTTTGTGTTTTGTTTTATATATTTATACATAGTGTAGTGCATATATCAAATAACCTTCGATTGATGTTGCGTACATGATAATAAATTAACGGGTTAAATTACATTAAATTTAGCCACAAAAGATTAAATGCGATTAAATAAGTTTGAAAACTTATTAAAATCAATGAATTAACGTTGTGGATTAAGAACCAAATTCAATTCCATTTCATTTTTAATGTATTTTCATTGTCTTATTTCTATTGAAAAGACCAAATGTAAATTTGCAAATATTTACTGAATCTCTTTTGCATTGTGTTACTTTTCATCTCCATTATCAATAGTATTAATAAATATCTATGTATCGTGTCATAAAGACAAAATATAACTAGAATTGTTTTCATTCGTTGATCAGAAAGGCGTCTTAGATATAAAAATCAAGACTTATTATTTAATATGTAACGAAATCTTAATTAATGTCTTATTCGTACCCAGCATAGTTTTTGAAATTGGTATTCAGTTGCTTACAAACTTCGAGAAAGTATTTCAGTTACGAAAATGGGGTCCAGTGAATCCCAAAACTTATGTATCATCTTCTTTAACAAGATTTAACAAGAAATGAATGAGATAACAAATATGCCTCTGGTTTTCTTTCTTTGCATTATGAGAGTGTTAATTTGTTAAAATTTACCTTTTTGTACTCGTCAGTGATGAAAATGAATATCGGGAATAACCCACCATTGAGTCATTAAATGTGAGCATTCTTGGAGTTTACACTTACTGCATTTATAGGAGATATTATTAATAATAATATTTGGGTAACTTTGGCCTCCTATAGCGTGGACTTTTTGACCCTAGATATTGTATTTGCTGTGAAGATTTTTTTGGAAAAAATTTATTAATGTACATAGCTGGCCCCTAAGCTAAAAACATTAAATACCCTATCTCTCCGTCTAGACGTCATTGGTTTCTGGGTTAGTGTTTTTATTGAGGGTTGGTGTTTTATTGAGGGTTAATAGCACCCCCAATCTCATAGTCAGTTTTCAGAAATACGTAATATCACTTGCGGATTTTAGAAAACCATCCTTATCGTCTTGTACCTTGCGCAGGCGACTTGGCCTCTGAGATTTTCTTAATTCCAGGAATTTAATTAAGATTTCTTTCATATTGCTGACCACAAAGAATATTGACCTAAGGGAGATCGCGATATCAAGAGGCTCGTGTTTTAGATTTCAACGTTATCAGTTTTATTAACAGCGAAACGTTAATGATGATTTTTAAAATTAAGAAAACTCGTAATAAGTTGGGGATTTTTCTGATTCATTTTATTAAACTTCGTTCATTTTTAAATCAAATAGAAATTGCGTAAATAGCGCATAATTTATTGATAACACTTCACGCCGAGCTGATGAATCCAGTTACTTCATTGCGGATTATTTACTTTCTAATCAATCGAAATGTGAACTTGACCCTGAATTGGAAAGCAAAATCTTGCATTTACACAGCACGTGTTGCTCATGTATGCTTATTTGATGCTTTTATTTATCTTGACTAGTAAACATTTATCGTCCGATATCGATAAAGCGATCAATAAGTGAGTAAAAACCATCGGGTACTTTTTCATAAAAAACAAGAGTTATGCACCACTTACTCTTCGTAATTTGAACTGCGAACATTTTATTTGTATATTAATTGATTAAGGTTGAATTTTTATTACTGGTCGTGTTGACGATCGCCTTGTAAACTCTTCTTGTTTTTAAATGTTGGCCTCATTATTTGGAGATAACTTTTATTTTTACTTATCCGCTGCTTCGGGAGCAGTCAGGTCAAGCGTTAAGTCGTTTAATTTGTACTAACTGCGAGGACGGTCCTAACGAATTGCATTGCTTTCGTACAAATTTTCTGCTTTCATTCGGTGAATTGACCTCTTTTTTATTTATGTTTTATTGCATTGAATGACTAGAAAATAGGAGAATTGTACTAGGCAATGTGCGTTATCAATATTTATAAAATTAACAGGCTTTCTCTTGAAAGAAGCAGTTTTTAATCTCAAATTATATGAATATATCTGACTAATATTTGTATTTGGACCTTGTAGAAAAATAATAATTAATTATTAATAATGCTACAGTTAAAATTCTAATTTCTTATATCCAGACTTGCAGTACAACATTTCAATATATCGTATAAAACAGAAAAATATTGCAATATAAGTTAAATACAGCATGGTAATTATTTGTTTGATAAATAACATCTCTTATTTTTTATCTTTTAGGAGCAATGAGAAACGTAAAGAAAAATCACGAGATGCTGCTAGATGTCGAAGATCACGTGAAACAGAGATTTTCACCGAACTTGCACACGTTCTACCCCTAAAACGAGAAGATGTTGAACAGTTGGACAAAGCTTCTGTAATGCGTTTGTCTATTGCATTTCTTAAAGCTCGAGAAATGTTAAAACTTTGTAAGTTTATCAATTCTTTATTAATAACTTTTAGATCTATTATTAAAAATCAAGTGCTACTGAGTTAATTGGATGATCAAAGTAATTTGTTGTGTTGTATTGTATTTAAAAGTAATGATTTAGATTGTATTAAGGTGTTTGTTTGTTTTTGATATTCACTTGAACTTCACAGGTGCTTTTTTCCAATACAATTATCAAATTATCAATCGTAGATTTTCCGAATTTTCATCGGTATTGAAATGTTTTCTTTGCATAAAATTATACTTAAATTAAATTATACTTACTTAAAATCATTGTCAGAACGATTCCATTCTATATGTGGTACACCTGTTTAGGTTGACTGTTCAAAAACGTATATAAAATTATTGGAAAGAATGCAAAATTCTAAATATGATGTTTAATATGTCACAACTTGAGCAAAATGGTTAACCCCACTTCTGTTATACAATACTTCCACAACATTAAATTTTCTCTTCACTTATTGCAAACATCAACCGCTAATTCAATATTTTGCTGTAGGTCTGATTTTTATAGGTTATTCTTACTATAGAACTGCTAATATTTTTATCATTTTATTCTGTTTTCAGTCCCAAAAGGAAGTGAACTGCTAATAGAGAGTAAAAAGGAGAAGTCTGAAGAAGAAGATGAACAAAAACCATTTGATTTGTGGAACAGTTCTGTAAACATAAGCCTTTTGTCCCAAGCTCTCGATGGCTTCCTGATGATGCTTTCCGGTGATGGAGACGTAACTTACGTATCTGAAAATATTGTAGATTTTTTGGGTATCTCACAGGTTTGTGCTGCAATAATGGATTGGTTTCAATGTGTTTAAATTTTATTATTTTGCATTTTTTAGATTGACATTTTGGGACAACAAATCTGGGAATACAGTCATCAGTGTGATCATGATGAATTAAAAGAAGCACTCAATGTTCGCAAGAATGAAACGAAAAGGGATGATAACAAGAAAGATTCGTTTGTCACAGTGCATAGAGATTTTTTTGTAAGGTTGAAATGTACACTTACTAGCCGTGGAAGGAGTGTAAACATAAAGAGTGCCTCTTTTAAGGTGAGAAGAATTCGTTAAAAGGTAGTTTCAATAAAAAATACAACTTTATGTATGATGTACATGATGCAGTAATTCCTAATGTTAATTTAATACTTTATATGGTTTAATTTAATATTCTGAGGAATGTTTAGAATTTAATTAACCTTAAGTATAGTTCAGTCATGACCTATCGCAAGTCACAAGCTTTATCATTAGTCGCCGCACTATTGTAATTCGATTGTTATTTATAACCTCTTACTGCGAATTTTAAGAATAGGGAAGTTGTAGTTGGAAAATCAGTAAAACCGTACTTGCGACGTTGACAATTTGTAATATGGCTTATTAAATTCATCAAAGTTAAGATTTTTCAAGAATACTTATATACAAACATTAGCGAAAAGTTAAAAATTATTTATTTATGATGCATAACTTAAAAATTGTATTGTATCTGGTAATGAGGAAGAGCTCAAAATTTTCTAAAATAGTTCATTGCCCTACCACTTTTCTAATGTTTTTTGGTTGATTGTTTCATTAATTAATTTTTGGTAGAATTGAGTTTATAATTAGGAAATTTCTAACTTTAGCTTTTAAAACATATCATCAATTTATCAGTGACTTTTTTTGTGTAACGGAGATACTGTCTTATCATACTCCAAATTTTAGAACATAAGATCATAACTGAAAAGAGATTAATATGTATTTGTTTTTTTTTGTTCTCTTTAAATTCAGAACTATAACTTTATTATTATATTTCTGAAGTGTAGTCTTATTTTCGTTTATCTTAGGGTCATTTTTCTAATGAATAAATAAATTGGATTGATCATTTATATAGAGCGTTGAATATTATTTTAAGGTTTCGGATCCAAAGACCAATTTCCTTTATTTGTAAAAGAAGTATAAATAGTAATAGACCTGAAAGCAGTCGTAGGAAAATGCTAGAATATAAATAATTTTTCCATTGTACGGAACTCTTAATGTGCGAATCCGATTCGTACTTGGCAGTTTTTTTAATTTTTTTGCGGCAGTACAATTGATTTGTACAATTGTGTAGAAGTAAAAGTATTTGATTTTTATGCTTTAATTTTAAAAGAATAACTTCTTTTAGTTTTATTTTTACTTATGTAAAATAAGCAAAGGATTGATTGAAATAATTTTATTAAATTCATATGAGAACCAAAATATGTACTACTATAGCTAAATGCTTCGCACCCTTACGTTTTCTATTCAATAACCACATACCTAGGTATTTGAACAATTTCTAGTGCTTGAAAAATAAGCGCTTCGTAAAGACTACTTGATGATCGTTATTTTGTAATTTATATTTTTTTAATCATAATCATTACAGTCAAATTTGATTGTCCCAATAAATCAACTTGGTTTTGATTTAAAATAGCTACCAGGCGGATAAACTTATTCGCTTCTTAAATCGCAGATAAAACTCTTCGTCAGTTAATTTTGACAAATGGAATGACCAATAATGTTTTCTCATAGCCAAGTTGATTTTTTATCTGAAGAATAAAGTTAGCCGTCCCTTATAGTAGTAATTTTATATTTTTCCTTTTAATATGAAGAAGAAAATGATGCTTAATAATTATTTCCACAAATTTATATGTTTATTTCGATGTGTACAAAATCAAATCTCATTTACTAACGTAATATTTGTAATGTATCCATAGAATTTAGTGAAATGAGCGTCACGATATTTAATTTTCTTTATATAAAGTTATTTTGATATTTGTTGCTCTTTTCAAATGAACAAAATGGTTTGTTACTCTAAACTTTTTTTAAATTTTTTTTTTTATATCGTACCTAAATATATGTATGCATATACATATGTATGTATGCATGAATATAGAAACTTGGGATATATTATTGGAACGTTTGAAGAAAAGTGATACTTTTATTTTTATCAGTTTAAGTTCTGGCTAGTACTAAATTACACTAGATTTTTTTTTCGAAAGTTCGAAATAAATAAAATTGTTATATTAAGAAAATACACCACTTGAATTTGATTTTATTTCCAAGTTTCTTGAAATTCTCTGCGGTTTTTTTGTATTCGTACCATTCTAGTTAGTAAATATGTTGTCTTCTTTTTTATTTTTCTATTAGTGATACTACGTATTTATTGGTATAGAAGTTATTTAGATTGCTATTCATATTCTGTCGATTAAGAACGAAAACATTGAATATTTTAAAAAGGCATGTGACTACATCCTCACATTTGTGTGACTAGTATTCCACATTTAATAGAACCATTATATTAAAAATCCGAATATTCAAACTACGGCATTGTTGATAACAAAGTCAGTTTAGTTCAAAATATAATTATTTGTTTTGTTCCATAATTAAGTCCATATCAACAGGCACAGGTACGCTAAATTATAAGTTGTGTCACGTTAAATATGAAAGATTTTATTCATTAGTGGATAGTGGTGAAACACAATTACGAAGAAATGAGGGAATTAAAAAATATATGTATTTTCAATATCTGTAACGTCACGCGGTGTAAAAAGTTGTATTTCAGTTGTAGAATACATTTTATATCATTATCTCCATTATTTACAGGCTTAGAATATTTATAAATTTTATAAATTAGTTCATAGTTGTATGTTTATTTATTCAGATAATAAGTAATTTTGGATTTATTTTACAGGTAATCCATGTAACTGGTCACATGGTAGTGAACTCGGAAGGTGACCGTATTTTGATTGCTGTTGGAAGACCACTCCCTCACCCTTCCAATATTGAAATACCGTTAGGATCGACAACCTTTCTAACAAAACACTCATTAGATATGAAGTTTACATATGTCGATGACAAGTAAGTTTATTTTTAAGAAAGCTGTCCTTATGTTCCCACCGAATTAAATTAAAAGCTCTCATCTAATATCATATCATCACGTGAGAATTGTATTAAAGAAATATTTCCTCTTTTCTAGAATGCTATCAAGTCTTGGCTATGAGCCAGAAGATCTCCTCGGTAAATCTCTCTATGACTGCCATCACGCAGGAGATTCTGAAAGTCTTATGACAACGTTCAAAAGTGGTGAGTAGAATTTTTGTTTAAAAAAATGTCTTCCCTCTTTCATTTTTGAACTTTTATTTATTTATTACCAGTTGGATGTACGCCAAAGCAAAAGCGATTTTGTGCGTTCATTCCGAGTTATGTTTTCGATCTATTGAAAGAAATGAACTGAGTAGAGGAGTCAAGGACATATGTTTTGTTTGTTCTATTGGGGAAGGATTGTTTTTTTTATATAAAGATTTAGTTTGGATTGCTGGCAGATTTATTCATGCTCCAAATTGATACAAAAAACAATTTGAATTTCTTTTTATTTCCTTCAAAGCTATCGTCTTACAACTCAGCTTCATGTTTGTTAGTATTTCAAGGCAATTTTGTGAATTCGTAAAATGTTATCGATATTGATTTTTTTCCAAATTGACGGTAGATAATTTAAAAATATTTTAGTTTTCATTCCTGACGACTGTTTATGCAGTTGAGATATCATAGGTTATATCTCGTGTGGGATATCCTTTGCAAGAGCTACTTGTATTGTAAGGATGCCAAAGATATATTTGTTGGTCATAAAATGTGCAAAATAACGAACCCTGATTGCGCGAGTCCGACTCGCTTTTGACCGATTTTTGTCTTTTCAACAATTTAGTAAATTAAGAAATCAGAATAAGCATATTCGAAGTGTATATTTTGTCCCACTGAAATGAAAAATAGTCTATTTGCAAAATTCAAAACCAAATAACAAGCTACTTTTACTGTTTTTCGTTCCACATCAAAATTATATGTATAATTAATAAATCAACTTCTGTAAATGCTTTTAATACCCAAAGCTCAACGTTTGCTAGGGTGCCACCGTCATAAATAACACCTGAAACCATATGTTGCTTGGTGTAGAATTTAGAGCATATCTTATGGTATCATATGGCATAGTTGTGTGTGCCATATGTTACGATTGAAGAATCATAGTTGGTTAGTCTATTCATCTGTTAGTCGATCTCTACTAAAAATGCCCTTCAATTATGCACAGGACTTTTATACAATAGCATCCGTTGATGCTTTAATAAGAAAGTTCCTAATTATAACTCCCCATAGTGAAATAAAAAAATACGCTAATGATAAGTTTATGAATCCTTCGTAGAAGAAGTGCATTTCATTACATGAATAACGACAGTGCTTTATCATGTCGCGGTGTGGTCGTAACAAGATTAATAAAACTTTCTTGCTGACAATTGATAAAATCTCATTAGAAAAAATCTTACCGAAACCCCTTTAGAGCTAGTCACTATAAAAAATTGCGGGTATGTCCCCTTTGGAGGAGGACGAATCATAAAATGCGCCGTAGTGCACCACAATAAAATTATTACGAGAAAAAATTTTATTAGCGTAATTAGCTAAAAAGGTAAGAGCTCCTGGGCGTCTCTCTTCCCCTTATATCTCATTGTGTCAGAAGTTTTTGATTTGGAAAGTATAAAGAAAAAAGGAAGTAGAGTGAAAAAAATGTTGGGGAGAAAAAAAGGGAAAAACGAAGCTTAATCGACGTAAAAGGATAAGGCGAAAATGAAGTGGCATTTCCCTCAGACAATTTTATTGCCACCACCCACAACCACCAGCAGGAGGAAAGCAGCACTCCGTGGCAAATGGGATT
The DNA here is from genome assembly GCA_933228815.1 of Machimus atricapillus. Classification (NCBI taxonomy): domain Eukaryota; kingdom Metazoa; phylum Arthropoda; class Insecta; order Diptera; family Asilidae; genus Machimus; species Machimus atricapillus. The sequence continues at coordinate 12,892,230 of OW121788.1, forward strand.
TTGCACGAAGGGAACAAAAAATACTTCCCCCGGTTCACACCCATAATGAGATCTAACGAGGGCTTAAAATGACACATTTGAGTTCATCATGGGGATGCCTGCATCGCTGAAAATTTTTAGTAACTCCTCTTTTGCCAGCTGAGTGGAAAGTTGCATTTGGGTAAATTGCATCTAAATAAAAGTAGTGATATTATGTCGGTGTCCTCCACAAATGAAACATGGAGGGACTCAGAGCGGGTACTCAATATCCGCAAAATCTAGCTAATTCTAGTTAATTGCAGGACTAGACTGGACGAACGAGTGTTAATTAGACGTTATAAAATTCATATGGGTTTTTGTCATCTATATCAATGGCCTTTGTAAGGACACTGGCATCATGTATGGGGCCATTTTGATTAAACGATGCATAATACATTTGCTTGCATGGCACCCTTATCATTGAGCCAGTTACCATAAAATCTCTGGTAGCAGTCTGAGAATGCAAGCCATAAAACCCTTCCTGGGCCCCTTTATGGCTGCAACTGCTCCAGATACCCTTTTTATACCCGTTGTAAGTCAAAGTTAAATCTCAGAGATACTTTTACAGTGCCCTCGAGCATTCATTGACCGAAAAAGTATCTAATCGCTGGGAAAAATCTTTCGATCGGTGCTGCAGATTACATTGAAAAAAGGACGAAATCGACTCTTGGATAGGGTTTGATATATGTATATATATTTTTTGTTTTTAAAAGAGGAAATCCGATAAAATTTCGAATTTGGGGAAGAGATTGGGTTATTTTCACCCTTTGTATAAAAACGGTTTAATGTTCGAACTTGAATTGAAGCAGTCAAAGCTAATTGAGTGGCACAAATAATCTTGATGCGGGATGCACTTTTACGGCGATGGCTTATACAATTTTCTTAAGTATTGAAGAAGATAAACGAAAATCATTTTTGAAATAGGAACAAATTGCTTTTATGTTTTTGACTTTTCTTCAAAAATGTTATTAAGTCTTTCAGTTAAGCTTTAGTCAAGTAATTCTTCGTGAAAAAAAGAAGATATTTAGTCATAAGCTACCTAAGCAAAGCTCCATCTTAATTGTAACTTAGGAAAACCAATTGAATTCGATATCTACATATTTAAATATCAAGTTTTCTAAACGAAAATGTAGACTTAAACTTTTAACGGAAGGGTTTGGATTTAGTGAAACCATAAACATCGAAATAAATTGGCTTTACATAACTTATTCATTTTAATGCTTATCGTTTGTTTGTATTTTTCGATCATTATCTTTAAGATTTTGAAAAGTGAAAAAACTTTGTGGGAATATCGAGGCGGATACCGATGCTTTTTAAAATTTTAAAGTAACACTATTTCGGGACGTACAAACGACTAACAAAAGTTTTTTAATACTTCTTATATTTGATTCCAAATTAAACGTACTTATAACATTTGATCAAAATCCGTAAGAACAATTTCAGCTTAATATGCTTGAATTATAGTGTACTTTTTGTTTCGGTATATGTACTAATTAAATGATTAAATAAAAATAATAAATGAACTTTATTTTATTTGGCTTAAAATTATGCCACCTAAAAGATTGAAGGATTAAAGTTGACTAATCTTCACGACTAAGTGGGAAAGTTCTTTTCTTTTAATAAACCACAGAAATTAGAGATAATTTGTGACAAAATTAATTAAAGAGTTTTTGAAATTTTTCTAATATGAACATTTAATTGTGCATAATTTGCAGTTGATTGAAAATTTCCCACTCATTAACTTTACAGCACAAAGAAATAAAAATAGGTAAAAATAGATTAATGAAATGCAACTTTGTAGCAATTTTCGATAGAGCAAAACGTTATATCATTGCAAGCTAATTATTTGCATGTCAACAATTTGACCCGTCTTAAGACGCATATTCTTTCAATCAACCCCGTGTAGCACCACAACAAGAGGCCACTTATTACATAAAATCACTTATATGATGGATTCAGAACGATGGTAGGAGTCTGTCATTTTAAAAAAAAGCAAAGCACTGCTTGGGCTCATTTTAGAATCATTTGGCCACCACTTGAGATGTTGAGAGTTGAGACTGTCGAGAAAATTGCCGACAACAAACGCCTGCCACCAATTGAAAGCGAGAGCAATTTTCACATGTGTCGGTGGCATCTTAACCAGTTCATTTAATTCTTTTTATTTTTATTTTTTTATTCTGTGACGTTTTTCTTATTCTTGGGGAACTTTTTATTTAGTCAGTGAAAAAGGGAGCACACTCTGTGCTCAGTTAAGCATGAAAATATCTGTTTACGTTCGGTTTACATATCAAACGGAATTTAGCTTTAAGACTTTTTCTAAGAATTTCATTTACATTTTCATCTGCTTTCCACACATCTCCTGGGGCACTTAGCTGAGAAAATTTATTTGCTACAGCACACTGGATATCTTTCAGAATTTATTGGTTTCCCTTAAGCAGTGGTAGGATCGTCAGGATTTTGCCAAAATTTATTCGGTTTCCTCCTTCAGTGGATTCGATTACCACTTCCATTGATGGGACATGCAATGGGAAAACATCGATCGCTTTTTTTCCTAACTTGCTTCTATTATTAAAGAATTTTGCGAATAACACTTTAACAATAATAAATTAATGCCAAAATATGCACCTGGTGACTTGTATATCACACTTATTTCTTCTGGTGATACTTTTCATCTTTTGATCTCTGTAGAGATGCATTCTTTTGGTTGAGGTGGCTAAATATACACCTCCATCCAGAGGACAGAGACGAATAGAATAAATTTGTGCATTTGTAAAAAAAGAAAATTGCTGCTTATCTGCTATCATAAATTAAGCAGTGAAACAGCCGGCTTCGGTGGCGTGATAAGCTTAAAAATAGGTAGATCTTGGAAAAAAGAAATCTGGCAATTATAGTGCCACATAATGCCGTCATTGTTGTTCTTCTCGTCCAAAAATTTAAAAATCTATTTAAAAGTGTCAGACTTGATCCTTGTTTATGTCTACAAAGATTGCTGAGCATGATCGACTTGACGATTTGATGGATTGATTGCCTCGTAAAAACCTTGACTTACAACGCAACGGAATAAAACTTAAAAGAAGTTAGGAGTATCTTCAGTGAACTATAAAATTTGATACTGATCATATCAAGAAAAATCTTGCACACATATGTAGGCTTCTCATCCTTTCAGGGATTTTTTAAAAAAATATGGTTTGAAAAATAAAAATGGTATGTTTAAAAATGTCTTCTTTTAGAAAATCAAGAAAATGTATCTAGGAGTTTATAACGACCTTTTAATGAAAAAATACTCGGGTAAATTAACTTCATGAAGATCGAATTACTCTCCAAATAGTCTTACGGAAGAATGGCAGCTAAATAATTTTTTATGAATTCGAGCTACAGTTGAACATATTCACCCCGGTGGGTAACACCGGTGGTTATGAGGAATAGATTTTTGAAAAATTTTATAAATTCTACTACTTGTGTATTTACGGAAAACTTTGTCAAAAATTAATATGTATGCGGTTTTAAGCACGAACTTTAAAAATAAAATATTTAAAAAAACAGAATAAGTCGAAGAACTGTGCGACGTGATGCGATAAAAAGATACACTTAAAATAATATGCTGGCGTATACACGTTTTATTGGATTTGCTTCGTATCGTCGTAAAAAAAAAATAGGTTGCCATTAAAACAAAAATGAGAATAATAGAATTTTACAACCTTATAATAGGTAATACGTAAACATAGTGATCAATTACACGGTGTAGGTATTTATTCTAATTTTAAAGATTTATTTACTGCATATTCTTGAAATAGTTAACAATTATTCAATGTTTTAAAAATTGTAGAATATGTGTAAATATTGCCTAATAGCAATGTGTTGTCTTGCATAATAAAAAATTGTTATTCATTTTTGATAAATTTCCTGGACAATTAAGACTTAATCGTTTTCCAAATAGCTCATATCTCTGCTATTAGCTCTCGCATTAGTATCAAGTACAATTAAGGAACCGTACGTGATTCGAAGTTTATTAACTAAATAAAAATATGAAAAGTCGTTAACGAACAGTTGCCGTGATTAATATGAAAGTGATCATAAATATCTGATACGTGCTATTGCTTGGTCCCGCGGGTAATGTGATAGTCCTTGATTCCATCTGGTGGAAAAGCTGTTGAAATTTGAAGCTTTCATGTCATGCATAAATAAGCGCACATGGAAATTATCGTGGCTATCATCAACCCTTCACGAAAATGCCAAACAGCAATCAGTTGCAAGTCGATGTACGAGGATGGCCGGGACCGGGATCGGGATCGGGGTTTCGTCCGTGTGCTTCCATTGTGAAGAAAGCCATCAGAGTGTGCACTGCGATTTTAAGGACGGGGAGCGAAACGGGAACGATAGATAGTTTTCGGTCGACAAACTTAACCAGAAGTTATCCCCCATTTCAGGGCGCCCACTGGGGTGCGACCCACCCCGGCCAGCGAAATGATTTGGCATGCAACAACCTGACAAAGTGGTATCCGTTTGCTTTCCTTGAATCCTGGCTCTGCGGCGGGCGTAGGAGTTGCACCAACCTTCCTTTTGTATATATAAGAAGATATAAGGGTGCATGTGCCGGAGCAGTTAGGTGGAGGTATCCGACCATGTAAAGGGCTCCCAGCGCAAAATGGTGGCACATAACGTAAAGCTTTACTATCAGTTAGTCATTCAGCGGAAAATCTACGACTGCCGGGCTTGGCTTCTGCTCCTTTCTGCGGGAGCTGTGACACAACTTCGTGTGGGTGTGCTTTGCGTTGCTGGCACAATTGAATTAAAAATAAAATAGGAAAAAAACCCGTGCTCAGAGTCCCACGAAAAGGATACGTTTAGGAGTTGAAAGTTGAACGCCTCGAAAGGATGCAACAAATATCTCTGTGATTTCTTATGTCGCAGTAGTGGTGCGAATTTATAGTTTGCGCTCGAGACCGAAAACTTTACTATTACCCAGGCGCACGATATATTCATTTCGTCTGTTTCTTATGAAATCCTTTCGCGAGAAAACTTTTATGTTTTGGAGTTGTTTGGAGTTGGTATGTTCGTTTATGATACTATACTCTGTGGTGCACGGAGAGATGACAGAATTACGCAAAGAAGCAGTTAAAAATGAATCAAACAAAAATGCTTCCAGAGCTTTTCAGTTTATTGTTCTTAAAGTTGAGATAATAACACAATTGTCACGATAAATTACATTTTCGCTGAATAAAATGGAAATTTATGGGGAGGAATTTTTGATTGTCCAATAAGATAACTCCCTATGCCGGGCAGATATGACTTTTATAAGAAGATTTAAAAGTTAGGTTCAGTTGCGAAATTCAATTTGTTTTGTTATTAATTTATTGACTAAAGATATTCGGGTACAGATGAACATTTTGATAATGTTAGTTACTTACAGTTAATAAATAATAATTTGAATTTTTTAGGGTTCCGTATAAGAAACTCTATGGTTCGATATTTTGAATCTTAAATCAATGCAAATTGATGTTCTTTATCGCAAAATTGAAAAAGTTTACTGGGAGTCACTAGTAAATTTCAATTCAATACCAAATTTGCTGCGAAATTGATTCTACTATTTCGCGGATATCCGCTTATTGTGTTGACTGAAGTATATGTAAAATATACAAAGAACAGTAATTTTAATATAAGATTGTATAATTCTAACGCGTATATTCATCTTTGCTTTGATACCTACAAACAAATTGTAATGAAAATATAAGAAGACACATTTTCAGTATTCCTTACGGTTCCCTAATGGCACCATGTGTGATTTCATTAGTTAAAAATTGATTTCGGGCAACTCTTCGCCTTCGAAGTCAGTGAGACAAATTAGATTGCGGAAATTGCCTAAAATCTTTAACGTGTTCTATTCATGTCACGGCCTATTTAAATTGGATTACGTAAATTATCCTAAATAGGAACTCACGATGAAAACATGTTTGCTTACATCAGCAGGTAATCATAGGGACACATTCTCAGTAGTTAACAAGAGTAAAATTAGCTCCGCATCCCTCGTACGGCCACCCCCATTACCTACCTTTAACAGTGCAGAGCATGAAATCTCTCTAATTTTCCCCTATCATGTAAGGGTGTCTTCGCCAAATCGGTCTTCTTACCACATCCTTCGGAGTAACTTGACAGGACAAGTAAGAATCGGGTTCTTTAAACCGGTTAAAATGAAGGTGGCACAAAGCTCACATCAAATGAGCTTAAGGTTTCAGACAAAATTACATTCATCCACCAGCACGAGCACCAACTCACGAGATAACTCGGTTGCGCTCTCCCTGACAATTTCACCGATTTTCGATTTAATGAAAATTTTCCAGTTCGCCGAGAAAAAATCTCATTCAGTGTAAAATGTTTTTCTTTTTTGTGAACGAGAATGAAAAACTTTCATAGTGCGGGCGGGGCACACATGCACCCAAACCCAACCCATCATTTCATCGTCCTCCTTGGGTTTTTAGATTCTTGCATGCGTTCAGCCCGGGACAGGCTCCTGGATCCTGGCTCCTGGCTCTGGGATCTTTCCTTAGCATTTTGAGCGTTTTGAACAAGGAGTACGTGGAACTGACAGACAGGATGCCCAGATCCTGGGTATGGAATGAAATGATTACACGTTGCATCAGAAAATTGTTCAAGATTGCTGGGAAGCTTCTGAATGGATTATAGCAGCCGTCAATTCTTTTCCTCGTCTCATTTCCAGGGTATGCTCACAATGACGACGAGCTTGAATGGGTGCGTTCACCGGCATTATCGAGGATGTAACCGAGAAAAAAGTAAGATTTTTCTCGATTCGACTGCTTGCCGTTGCTACAAGTCATGGTGCTTTCTATAGTAGGTACATATAGTGGTCGGATTGGAGAAATTCTTTGAATTTTCTAAAAGATAGATAGGCATATCATAGAATAAATCATTTTATATTATTTTACCCTTTACTACCAAAGTAAATTTGCTTGTTCTCTTCTTAGGAGATGCAATGAATTGCAAAATATCACCATGTAGTCTATGCTTTAACACATGATTGAAGATGTATGATAAATAACACTAGCGCGTTAGACTTTCGAATATTTTAAAAATTGGTGATAGACCTTTTCGTAGAAGAATCTGTTATAAAAATTTTTTTACAATTTCATTCTTCAGTCTCTAAAATGTAAACGATGGTAAGCAATGCTTTTGGAAAAAATAGCTGATGTTTAATTCTCTTTGCGCCTATAAAAGTAAAAGCAAATATTTTCCTAACCGATTACCATTTTTGTACATACATATATCCATATATTATTGTAAAACAATCGCCAAATATTTTTGAAGTGCGTGAATTAAAGTTAAATAATATTTCCGATTTCTCTTAGTTAGTGGTGGCAAGTACGCATTTGTCATGTGAAATAATAAATCTATGTAATGTAAGATGTTTTTTTTTAATTTAATTATTGTTAGGACTCGCCTAGAAATAGAACCACATTAAATTTTTAAAGCTTTCCAAAATATTTTGTGAAAATTTGTGTGGAATATCGCGGCGAAAAAAATTTTAAATTTTAAGTATACGTATGTAGGTACCTACATAAATATCTTGGGGGAATTACAAGACCTGCAACATTTTTTGCTTATTCGTTAGATCGTTAGATCTATCATCGCAAAGATATCTTAAAAGATTTTTTATAATTATGTTGTTGACTTGTCAAGGTATACATATGTTAATATGCTAGCCATTTATATGATTATCCTCTAGATGACTGAAAAAAATAGATGTACATATTGTAATGTATAAAATTAGATAATGCTCATTTTAAGCCAAATTTGAACTTTCATAATTTTTGTTTATGACTTGCTTATATAATCTTATATAACGTTTATAGTTTATCACAAATTTTGAAGGAAGCAAGCATCTTTTATTTGGACAATTTTACAACCAACAAATTCTGCAAAACTTTCTTTAATATTCCTCGATATATCTTTTACCAAGAAAGCAATACCCAATCAAAGTGGTCGCATTGACCACAAATCCTTAAGAAATCCCATAATCCAGGATCGTCGGCAGTAAACCGAGCAAGCGGTGAGTGGTCTCTGAATGAATAATCAGATAACCTTCCACCCGAAAATACTATCGAGTGACCACCGCCAGCAACATAACCAACAACGAACTACTTCTACACGAACATAAAAACTCTGAGGAATATGATTTTTTATATAGGATTATGCAATGAAAACAAAAGGGAGGAAGGGGGAATGCACGCCATAATCCTTCCCAAAAGAGGAATCATGTGCGCTTTTACAGCCCTCAAAAAAAAAAAAAATATAACACCCATCTCGTTGCAATTCCATCCCCCCGCAAGAAAGTGCACTGCATTGAAAGAGAAAATGTGCAAGGTCATTGCACAACCATCGACGGCACTGGTGGGAACATTTTGCGTTCATTCTTCCCACATTTGTCCTTTAGCCAAGGACTATTGTTCTTGCTGGAGCGGCTCCTGCCCGCAGATAGCATAAATAGCATAACCTGAGAGTAATAACTCAAATATAGATTTCGTTTGGATGGTCCGGATGGCGAAATGAAATGACTGTGTGCTGCTGCTGCTGCTTCTGCAGCTCCATCCTTGATGCTGATGGTGTTCGCATCACGGGAGTACATAAATCATGGATCCCTTCAACAGAGTAGATTTGTTTCACTAAATCTCGCAAGCATCCCCAGCATCACCGCCACCCGCACCACTCCCATACCTGGCCGAAAGATAAATATTTTTGCAGAAGAGATACCCGGAATGGCTGTCATCTTGGTGAATTCAACGTTTTTTCCTTATTTTCTGTTTCCTCTAAAGACTTTCATACAAAAATTGCATCAATTTGGTATTCCTATGGGTTAGCACAGGTATGCCTTGGAGCGCTTACAGTGCAAACAGACGCTAAGTAACGTTGCCTCTGCTCCGGCGGGAACGTCCTGTGGAATGAATAAATGTTGCTTCGCTTGCATGCTAAAGGGGTTCTCGCGCTCGTCTAATAAGTTGAACGTTCTGATTACGTTAAAAATTCCCTTCTTTTTCCCGGGCTTCACTGCGATATTGTCCTTTTTAGCATTTTATAATAGAATTTTTGATATGAGCAAAGCAATAGGAATTTCTCAGCTTTTCATTATTACTTAGGTGTAATTTATGGCATGACTGTGACTGTTGGTTTTGTTTTATTGCTGCAGGAAGGACATAAAGTTTGGGAGAAATGAAGTGCTTTTGGGATAGAACCGTCTATGTAATTCCATTTACTTGTACTTGTTCTTAAGAAAAGGAATGAATATATAAATATGATTAGAATTAAATGCACGATTTATGCAAATTTGCTCTTTTGTGTATCCTTTATTTTTTATTATAACCAACATAACTAAAGAGCTTTACATGGGAATTTCGCTTGATACTTTTTTAAAAGTAATGTAATACATATATAGATGATTTCATATTTTTGATTAGACTCATTATTTTATTTTTTCTTAAAGAATTATGCTTAATTTGATATTTTGCTTTCTTCATTTTTATAAAATTTAACTTCTAAAAATTTAAAGTTATAATTTTAATTTATTAATTTCAAAACTGGATTTAGGAAATCGGTGACCAGGAGTACATTAAAACTAACTATTCTATTAACTTGAAACTTGTCAATATATTTTTTCATATAAAAATACATAATTCACTTATAAATTTTTTTTCCCCAATTAAAGTTAATATGTGTATATATGTATATACATACTTGGGTTCGGGTTTTTGCTGAGTAGAAAAATGTTGTACCTATACGTTGTTACGGATTTTAAATTAGAAAAAATTGGATCTTTTAAGTTGGTTTTGTTCTGAAAACGACGGTTTTTTTTATAAAGAAGTATACTACTCAAAAATGTAGAACCTTTTATAAACAAACTGGGTCAATAACAAACTCACAGTTAAGCAACTTGGAAGTCTTATGTAACTTTATCTTCAAAACTGATTCCCTAATTAATTTAATTAAAAGAAACCTTTTCCCTTGACTACCAAAAACCCCCTATTCAGGAGCATTCATCGAGTAAAGGTATTAAACTCATTTCGAGTCATGCACTCAATTTAGGGTTAATTACCTTGGAAGTGTCCCCTCCTTCAGAAGTCACCTTATAACTCTGGGAAACTTCTTCATTTACTGCAAAATTAACAACGATACAGAAAAGTGGACGTCCTTCGGTAATGGATTAAGGCAGCATGAATACCAGCACAAGTACCCGTCGCAGGACTAATTCTCTCACATAAATTCGTTCGCCTTAGTACCACCCGTGTCACTTGAGAATTCAAATTCAATAACGTTCTTAGGTTAATAAACCGTTTAGTAAATTAATTCTTACCCTTTTGAATGCGAAGATGAAAAGATTTTGCCAGTGCTCGCCCCTTTGGCTAGCCGGGACGAAGTCAAATACCTAAATATCCCTTGGATTTAGCTCTATAACCCTGAGGCGGACCAGGAGGAAGGATCTGTTTCTTCCAGTTGATAGTAGTGGATAGTCGTAGTACACCATGCAACATTCAAGAATGCATTTTAATTGAAGAAGTTGAAATGAGCTCAAGAGTAGCACCATTTCACTGATAAAGTTTTCGACGGAACTCCGGACAGGGAGCGGGAGGTGAATGGATTCATTATCGCTGGGAATAGTTCCAGCTCGCTCGCCCCGCTCATGTTGCTCAAATAACGATAACGTGCAGCTATTTTAGTGAATTAACTTAATTAAACCGCGCATTAATTCTCTAATGAAGAAATTTGTTTTTCGGTGCAGGACCCATTCGTCTCCTCGACCCAACCGAGGGAAAATTGTTCCATGCACCATGATTATCCTGTTTCGCGTAGTTTTGAATAAATATTAATTTATTAATTGAAATTTCGCTACACAAACAGCACAAATAGCAGTAAGGTTCGCTCAGCTCGGGTTTATGCCATTATTATCTCCAGCACATTAATTTCCCGCCGAATAGGATCGCTTTGCTCATAGCTTTTGGAATTCCCCCGCTATAACCTTCAGTTTCGACTATTCTAGAAAGGAAACGAAGGGAAGTGGGTAGTCAGTCCATCTTAGAATTATCTCCTTTATTTATCTTAGGACTGAGTTATTTCGAGTATTTTAATTTAACAGAAAATTCCTTTAATTTTCCTCCCGAGTTAAGCCCTTTTGAATTGTTTTGTTAACTTCGGTGGAATCAAGAGGGGTGAAATATTCGTGGAGATTTTTTGCAGTTCTTTTTCCCTGTGGAAATTTTATTGCTACTTGTGATGTCTTGGTTTTCCTAGATGAACCAACTCCGAGTGGTCAGGGAACAAAGGGTCGGATCTGATGGGTTTAATTAAACCGAATAAAACTTTTATGGCCAGCACAACTGGACCAGAATGGCGAAAGTGTTTTGCCCTTTAGAATGAGTTTATTTCCGTTTTAAAAGAGGTTATGGCACGAAAAGGGATTTATGTCACAGTTGTGCACTTGTAATTGGGGGTTTGAAAAGTATTGAAAAAGGACAAAACCCCAGTGTGTTTGGAACATTATTTGTCAACAAATCTACCTCTTTATGTAGAGCAATTTTAGAAAAATTTTAGAAAAACAACTGCGCAAAGTTGGATTACATCAAATTAACTGCAAAAGAGATATTGTATAAAATATTGTAATTAAAAGTAGGATAATTAGGGGCATATACCCTTAGCAGGGAAAAACAAAATCGGTTTTTTACGTTTTTGAAAGTTTAAAATATTAAGAATATCTGGTAAAAGTTTAAAATGAAATGTCCAAAATCTTTCCACCTCCCATACAATCTATTCGAGTTTCTTTGGAGCAATCAGGTTTTTTTTTTTGAAACTCAATTTTTTGAAGCGGTTTCGCAAATATCTCGAAAACCAATTTCCCTGTAGATACTACGGACTTGTTTTTTGAACTCTTATTTTTTTCGGTTACCAACAACTGACGAACTTTGACTGAAAAATCAGACTTCTAAATACAGACAACTACGATTATTTTGGATTTCAAGTTTCAAAATCGTATTTGTTCCATTATCGCTAAAATGATTTTAGGTTAGTAATTTTTATGATGATACTTTATAATATGATTTAATCAATTAACCATGTCCTTTTTCAACCAACGGGGTCTCTGCGCAGGTTTTTACTTTGACTAAATATTTACGATGAAGAGTTGATTAACTTATTTATTCAGTGCGTTTAATACAAGGTACATACAATGTAATGTTGATATCTATCAGAGTTATAAATAATTTTTTTAAATTTCAAAAAGGTGCCTAAATACGTTTTATACCATATTTTCTATAATTTAAGATTAATTAAATGTTATGAGTACATATAAAAACTCTAAAATTTGCGCTTTGAAATACTTTTTTTCTAAAGTTATATGTATGTATGTAGAAAATGCCATAAACTACGCGAACATGCCATGGTTTTTGGCGAGATGTCGGTAGTTATCTGTTCTCTTGAATAAATTGAATAGACGGGCAATAAATATTAAAGGCAGCTCGGATGAAATGAATGTCAATCAGCGATGCATTTGCATAAACATTCAGTTCAAGTAAAAGTGCGAAGCAAAATTGCAGCAAAATCTATTCTTAGTATACGAAATCTAATTGGCCTTAAAATGTTGTTATATTTTCATCAGGACAGTGATCCAGTTTTTTGTAATTCAAAATGCAGATTTTATGATGTTTGGATCATAAAGAGTTCTCTGGATTTCTATTTTAAAACGAATAAAAGATGAAGCCGTAAGAAGTATCTATCGTAAAGATCATTACCATTAACACTTTTTGAGTTCGTTTTCCACCGATTCAATGTAAATTCAAACGTGGCCATGAATTTTGAAGAGACAACTTTATTGCCACAATAATCACACCTTCATGGCAATATTCGAATCTTTTGCTGAGACATTTAAGGGGGATGGGTCAGGAGATTCAATTTGGTATGATTACTCGGAGAGTTACCCTACATACGTTTTTGTAAGTGCATTCTAACGAAAACCTAGAAGCTGCAATTCTCCAACGTGACAAATATCACCGGCACGTTCTAGTAGTTCTGTTTCGTTTCCATTTGTGTTTATTTGAAAGTGAACGAAACGAGGTTATAGGGCATCTTGATGCACGCTCCAACCGTCATATAGTCCCTCCCCGAGGGGCAGTAAGAAGAAAAAATAATATATAAAAAAAATGTAGCTTGCTACCAGTTTGGATCCGTATCTGTACGATGAATTCAAATCTCTGTTGTAGCTAAACTGGAAAATATGCTTGCACGTCCTCTGGGCATGAACCACCACGAAAAGGAACGATGAGAAGATTTTTGCCAGTTGAACTGGAGTTTTATGGGTGCCATCGTCCACATTGGCACCATTGAACGTGACATTATTTTTAAGAATATGGATTAATACCGTCTAGATAAAGATAACGTTGCTACAAACACGATTTCAACTCGATTTATTTAGCAATTCGGACAAACCGGCTACTTTCAGGATGGATCCACTCGGACGAGAGTTACGTAAAAAGCACGAAAAACGTAAGATATGCGTTAAATGAGTAGCTATGATCCCCTTTCTCACCGCTAATAGCCTTGACTTTGAAATATCTACAATCTGAACATCTTAATTTGATCTGGCAGTACGCCACGATTTTGAGTCTTCATTGCTCTCTGGTGGAAAGAAAAAAGAACTTTGTCTGATTCGTAGAGATAAAAGTCGATTTTCAGTCGCAAGAAAACGTGCTTACAAATAGTTCAGGATTTTAGGAAGAGTGCCACTGCACTAGAGTAAAATTAGATCACCTACGTGCCGTTGAGTGTTGACCAAATTATTTGTGATGCACATTAGAATTTTTTTCTTTGGTGTAAAAATAAAACGCTTTCACTTTTTCCGAACTGTTCCCAGGCTTACTTAATGAGTTAAATCTAAATGTCCGTCGACGCGAAAAGTTGAACACTTTCGGATTTTTATCTAGAACTTCTATAAATCTGCCGGTCGAATGTGTCTCAATAGACAGCTGAAAAAACATTGCCCACAGTAATTTACCATATACATAAGTACCTTGAAATCTTTTTGATATTCCCTTATAGTTTACAGTGCTTATAAATATCACAGATGAATGAAGAATGTACTTGGTCAGGAGTTTTTTTTTTTTTTTTATTAAAATCGAACAAATTCTTCAAATCTTTCGATGTGCCCAAGTTTTTAGAAATAATGATAAGTTTTTTAGTCTGTCTTTACTTGACTGTATATAAACTTTTTGTTATTTTCAAAAGGAAGAATTATTACTTAGGTACAGTACATATTACAATTTTTAAAATTAAAATAATTTCAAAGTAATTTTAAATTATTTACCATGAACTTTTATTATTCCGAAAAACGTCCAATTAAAAATGAAGAGTGGAAAAAATTAAAATGAACAATTTAAAATATGGGAATATTTGGCATTTTTGTCAGAAGAACTGTTTAGAAATTCTATAAAATGTTTAATAACTATTATTTTTTGATGGCTTTAAGGCTTACAATGGATGATGTTTCGTTTATTTTTAAATATTTATTAATATTGGTGCTAAGATTCCGACGAAATAGTGTCATGCATGAGACTTTTTAAGGATACTATTTTCATAAAAAGAAAAAAGGTTTTTTAGCGATCTTTCAAAAGGAATTAAAGGAACGATTACTGAAACATTAAAATAAAATAAAAGATATCCTAAAGTTCAAATGGCCTTCCAACATACTCAAACTTGTTCAATAAAGGAAAATGTCCTCCAAATCGGAACTTCCATTGTTTGTTTTTTCCCACCGCCCTTCCTGATGGAGTTAGAAAGAAACATAAAAAAAAAAAATAAGAAAAAAGATTTGCTTTGCCGGACACTAAAAACTTCTGGCAAATCACTTTCACAAAAGTTAAACAATCAAACAAGACTTGAAAAAAGGTAAACTGGCAGAATTGTCGGGAAAAAAGGGAAGGGATAAAACACTTTGAAGCCTTAATCCGTGCAAGGAGCAATTAAAGGTGTTACCAACAAATAGACAAGACTAGCTGAGGAACGAAAAATGAAACTGACGTGAACTTTTTCCTCCTTTACAGACATTTTACTTAAGTTTTTCCAGTTTTTTGCGCTTTATTGTCTTCCTCTGCTGTTCCCGACGAAGAAACCTTTCCTCTCCGGTTAACTTCTTTTTGCGAATCCGTTCCCTGCCAACTACTTGCCATTTTCACCACTGCGGACGACCCATCAGGTTGCATTTGGGAATGTCCGGGAAAAAAAAATAAAGAAAATAAGTTTAACTTGTCTTAACATCCCTGCCGAGAAGGGTGAAGATGTTAACACGATTTCTATCGATCTGGTTTCGCGGGGAGTAGGATAGGTGAGTGACAACCACCCGGTCCATCGAACAGTTCTTACACAGTCGCGTTTAACTACTTTTCTTCTGGGAGTTGCTGCTGGTGCATGAACAAATGCAATAACATCGTGAACTACTATAAGTCGATGGCATAAAACTAGCAGCCAACCGCGATGCATTCTTGCAGCAAAAGACGATTAAAAGGAACGTGAGCAGTGGCACAGATGTGCCGGCGCGATATTAACTGCATTTCGAAGGAGGAAAGTTACTTAAAATAGCAGAGCCAGGCAATGACATCCCTCGGGAAAATTAGGTACGAGAAAGTATTTAAAATTTTTCCTTTTTTCATCCCTTTATTAGGGAAGAAATTGTTGAATATATTCTCGTTGGGAAGGAGTATGCTAATCGATGGCAACTGAAACAATGGGGTTTTTGCTTCGGTGAAATTTTTTGCATTTCTTTAACAAGATGCAACAGAGGACTCATGAATATTTTATACGAATTGACGAAGCTCTATTGTTGAATTTAATTTAATTTACCAGGTCGACGCAAAATGAACGTTTTAAATTTTGCTGCATTTGTTCATTTCTATTACGACCCGAGACTTTAGACTGTCCTGGAAAAGTATCGCTATATTATGCATTTGACAATACAAATTTAAAAGTAGTATTGTTATTAAAAATGTTATATAAACTAATATTTGTTTTTAAGTTGTTATAATTTAGTCAGCTCAAAATTATCATTTTATTCATACAATAAACTTGTTTTAACTGTATTAACACCTACACCACATTTCATTTATATATCTTTATTAGTTTTTTAAGAATCAATCATATGTACAATAATTAGTGTATTAAATCTACTAGATTATTTATATATATCGCTATTTAAACATTTTGTCTGTAACATTGTTCATAAAGACAAAACTGAAACATATGTCTTTAGCTATCTGTTGGAATATTTTCGTTTATAGTTTTAAAATAGAAAAAGAAGCCGATGAAAGTACATCAGGATGCAAAAAGTGGAACACTGTAAGTTCTAAAATAAAAGATCCAGGATCAAAATGAAAGGAACGCATTCGGGCTATTCGCAAGGATAGTGCCGTGTCTCATAAGACCTTATCCCTTGCTACTATGAAATGTTTTTATTCATGGCTTCCAGCAAAATTTGTATGCATCATATAAACACCTTGGACGTAATTAATGTTGAAATGCTCTTATCTCTCTACCAACATTTCATTTCATGTTTTTTAAAGTTTTTTTTTCCCCTTTTTTTATTATTTGTTGCTTAGCGCAGAAAATATTTTATCCGTGGCTCTTCGTTTTATTTACGCCCTGCCCTTTTCACCTTCCCTAGAAAGAAATGTTTGGATTTATCTACAGAAAGCTGAATGAACTTAAGGTACTGACAGGTTTAAGAGCCTTCCATCCTTTTGAAGGTATTTGCGGGTTGTAATGATGGATTTTTATTTAACTTTAAAAGGGGTGCTTAATTCGGGTTTCCTAATAAAAGCAGGTGTTGATGGAGGTTTTAAATATTAAAAAGGTGAAATTATTCCAGTTTTTATTAAAGATGGGTTGTATATATTTGAATTTGCTTGAATATTTCTTCACTGCAATGACAGATCAACTTTATAGAAGATTCATTCTCAAGGATGTACTCAAGATTTTAATTCAATGTATTCACATATTTTAAGCTTGTTAGGTAAATATTTATAGTTTGAAAGACAATACACAGAAATCGCGAATTTTAATTTTATTTTCTGCTCTTCTAATACTTGCTTATTTTTTATATCTATTAATTTATTTTATTAATAGATGCTTTTTACTGGAATAACTCTATCCTGAAAGTTGTTATGCATTAAGCGAAACTAGTCTGAGTACTTTGTCAAAGCCAAAGTCTTTGCAAGAGTCTTTCCTACTTAAGTCGAATGCAAACTAAGCTTCAAGATATGTGTCCAAAACTAAAAACAACCTAGATTAAATTTTGCATAATCTGTAATTATTCAATAATTTTAAAGTTTTAGTATCTCTTTAACCTCGGATGTTATTTAGCCTAAATTCTATTTCATTTTGATATTATTTTTGTTAGTTATTTCGAGATTGACATTTTATTTACAGGATAAGAAAGGTTAAATTCAGTGCTAGAATTAATAATTATTCAGCTGTATTATTATTTACGTGTGACATTAGGATTTAGGATGACCGTTCATGGTGATTTATTATTAACATACATGCACATATGTACATACATACATCGACATAATTCTGACATACTCGTTATGTACAGTACATACATATTTACAGACCAAGCAGGGAATCTCCTATTTTGTAAATATATTTTAAAAATATTAGATATACATTACAGTTAATATAATTTCAAATATTGTTTTTTTCAGTTCTGAGTAAAGGACAAGGCGAAACGTGTCGATATCGCTTCCTAGGCAAATTTGGTGGTTACTGTTGGATCGTGACGCAAGCTACAATGGTCTACGACAAGCAAAAACCTCAAAGCGTCGTCTGTGTAAACTACGTCATTAGGTAAGTTTATTCAAAACTAATTAATTTTTACTGAATGACTGTACTCCAACAAAATTTTCCATTTTTGTCAACATTTTATATAAAAGCAAAGTTGCTCGCTTTCTTCGTGCTTTTCGATATATTTTCATATTTTATGACACACTTAAAGAATATGATGAAGTTGCGACCCTAGCGGGCTTCACCGCCTGACGAATATTGAACACTAAAGTTGCAATGTCGTGATGCAATGATGCAATCCACTCGTGCCGTTGGGTTGCATGACTTCACTCGTTCGGCTGGTGCATATTAACAACCTTCCCCGTCTAATTTAGTCTTGTGATGAAATATTTAAGGATATCTTTCGCGGCGGACAATAACCTCTTGTTATGCTTAAAATTTCATAAACAGGAGCGGAAATCTCTTGGGAATGTTATTTTAAAATTGCTTAGGGACTTGCACGAAAGGGCTTAAGAAATTCCTCATCGTGTACGTTGTTATTTAGTTCGATGGTGGTATTTTTTTTTGAACAAAAATGCTACCAACCATCGATCATCGTCTTTAGTAGAATGTCCTTCACCGTTTCTTACCTGAGGACGGTTGTATGAGAATTTTTTCTTAATTTATCAGAGAATTTTACTTAACTTTACAAATTTTTTTACTTTTAAAGGCAACTAGTAGGTCTAAAAAACCTTTTTTTAATGAAAGCGGAAAGAACGTGATATACAACTCTCTTGGGAGGAAGTTAAATTTTCCTTGGAGAGGTAAATGGAAACTTCTTTATTGTTTTTGTTTAAGGTGAAATAAGTAAATGAGGAGACAATTTTTTTTTCTTCTTTCTTTTCTGTATAGCCAAGAAGGGTAACTTCGTTCTTAAAAAAGTTTTAAGATGTTGAAGGTCCAAAGAAAATTGGCATTAAAATATTGCGCGGTAACATACCTACCTTTTCGTGGAAAGGATATTGTTGCGTGTCCTATAAATTCTGAACCCTTTTCAAGACAACACTTAAGAAACAAAAAGTGTCAGGTGTTTTTTATTTTCATGGTTTGTTATCTGGTTTGTGTGGAAATAATTGCGGAATTTAATAAATACAAGCATAGAACTTTTGAATTTGATTTATTGTTTGGTTCCAAAACAAACACTTGATAATATGTAAATAAAAAAAATTTCAAAAATATGTATATTAAATACAATTGTTTATTTTCAAGCAGAAAACTGTGCTAGTTGCTATGAGTTTTGCCAATATTTTTAGTCGTGCATTTAGCAAGTATTAAAAACGGCTAAGAAACATTCCTTTCTTTATTGTTTTTGTCCCTGCCTAAGTAAAATAAATGTAAATATATTATTGTTTTGAATTTTCACATTATGACAGAAAATTAATTTTGATTGCAATTAAAAAATTTATGATTCTTTAACGATAATTTACAACTTAATTTATTGGACGGCAAATCGTATTCACGTGTTCAATCTTTTTGTGAGGTTAACGAGTTGTTTTTTTCTTTCACAGAGAGGTAAGTAATATTTTTCTGTTAATGTTAGTATTTCAAACAAAGCGAGCAATTTTCAAAAAGTTTTATTTGTTAATATAATTGAATACATGTTTAAACAAAATTGGTAAAATTTCTTGGAAGCAGTTTGTACATAAAACGATGCACACATTCTCAGCAGATGCTAACATAAAACTTAAAAGTATATAGACTACAAATAACATAAAACAATTAAAATTTTAATTTTGCAACAGATAAATATCGGAAATATGCAAAAGTGAATCGATAACCATAATAAGTGATAAACTCCAGTGTTATGTTCTTATATTGTTGTTTTAGAGAAATGTGAAAGTCTGAAAGTAATTTGAAATCATTGGGATATTTGTTGTCCCCATGCACACAATCATTATTTAATTTTCGAAAAGTTTTATCTTTCTGTTTTGCTTTTGGCAAGTTTGTATTTTCTTTTGTTTTATGGGTGGTGTAGGGTGTAGGTATTTTATTCTCATTGAAGCAAAATTTGCTATTTAATTATTTACTTAAAAATTTTTTGGTGTCAAGATGTTCTGCCATGCGGGCTGTTATTTTGGGATATTTTTTTATTTATTTATACTCATATTTTAGTAATGTTTTACATAACATACTGCAACTTATTTTAATATAAGCCTTAGGTACCTACCACAAGCAATTATAACAAAGTATGAGTGTTTTTTTTTTCTTTTCTAGACGGTTTTACATAACTTAGGTGTGGGTACATCAGCCATTCGGACTTGTATTGGCTGGGTATATTAGAGGTGGAATTATGTTAAATTGTACCTAAAAGGAATCTATGTTCATTGTTTTAGTATACAGAGTTTTAGAGTAGGAAGGATGGACTTTTGAAAATGACAAAATTGAAATTCTCTGCAAGTTCGATGTCATCAATTTTAAAGCTTGTAGGATACACAAATCACTTAGCATTAATTTCCATTTAACGCAACAGTTAAACCCTCCTTAAAGAGAAAAAAATCTTATGTTCATTCTTGAATAGCCGTCTGGACGAGGAGGCAGTGTCTGTCTCGTTTCTTTCCTTTTTATTTCCTTCAAAAATTATCTGACCATGTCGGAAAAATTGCTGCGAAAAAACTCGCATCTTGGTGCACTTTTACAGCCGTCGAAAAAGTCATCAATCAATCGAACCGGCGAACCAAGACAAAAATCGATATTCAATTTTCTTTCTAAGAAACATGACTTAGCCCTTTCTTCAGACAATTTAGAAGATGATGGCGATGGCGGTGCGGCACAAGATCAGGTTATTGCATTCTGTTACAAAACAAGCAGCTTAGAGCCAAGATGCATAAGGCGGCAGCCAGAAAATCTGCTGAAGTTAGGGCTGTGGGCGGTGATGTAACTAGACAAACTGTGACGAAACAATTGGAAATTCTTTCGAAGGAATGTCAACTTGCCACTGACTGATATCTTCGGTGAGTCTCAAATGTCTTGAAAGGCGGCAGAATATATTTTGTCATTTGTATGACAGCTCACCTAACTGATTTCCAGAACAGCCGCGGTTCGGTGCTTTTTCTTTTGATTCTATCAAGAGCCTCTAGGGACCCACTTCGTTGGAGGTAAACGTAAAGATCCGAAGAAAATTTCTTATTTCCCGCATATTCCATAGAGGCGCTTTACATAAATATGTAATGTACCTTTAAAGCGGATGCGGTGGCTAATTTTGTATCTTTAATAGAATCGATTTTGTTGTCTCATATTAAAAAGGGCTCGGGACTATTTTTTACCCACTAACTGTCGTTAAAATAAAGTAGCGCACTGGGCATTCGAGCCACAAGTGGCATGACAAGGCACTTGCAATTGAGAGCCTTTTGCGTGTCAATCAATTACCCAATAAAGTGGAATTATTAAAACCCAATCGAAGCATAAATTGTGTCACGAATACCCAACCAGAAAAAAATGAATCAAATAAAAATAGCAACAATTCGGATCAGGGGCTGGGGTTAAGTTGATTCGGCGTCAGTACGATATTTTCATGCAATCGGGGTCGGTGCTTTATTGAATTTTGTCTCCTCCATCAGAAAGGCTGCTTCACACGACCACACTACATCCAACACCCAAAGTGGGCATCATCGAATTGTTTGCAATTGCAACGATCAAGTGCGTGGCGTCTGAGTGCGCCTCGTTTTACCAATTTGAGTATTTGAACAACTGGACGGGGTCATTTAGGCGTCGAAGAGGGATTAGGCCTATGCTCCAGTTCAATTGTTTGATTTATGCAACTTTCATGGAATCGCACTGACTTAACAGCAACCACGTTCACTTTTTCCACCAGAGTTGCCTTCACTTTGTACTTGTTGCTGATTTTACTGATTCTGAAATTAAGACGCATTTAGAAGTATATACACAGCCAGTTCAGCAGGTGTACGTACCGAAAAATAATTTCTTGTGAAAGGAATTAGCCGTCATGATGGAAAGATATTGACCTACTAAAACTAAGCCTAGTATTATCTTTCATATAACGAAATAGAAAGCCCGTTCAGGATCTTAGATACCTTGTCATGAATTTGAGGCACTTAATACGTATATGAAATTAATGTTCTAATCATCAAATTTCCCATTGCACTAAATGAAAAACGTGGTGCCGAACAAGATTTTTGTGTCAGACCCGTTTTTTGGACCACCTGTAAACGGAACTTTGGTATATGCTTAAGACGTTTTTTTTCAAGATTTCAATTTATTATTTGTGAGTATAGGTACATTAAAGTCATAGAATTCAAATTAATACTTAAACGATTTTTCGGTGTTTTGAACAAAACTTTAATTGTTACAATCTTTAGAGGAAAAATATACCTACCTGCTGCTGTATCCTTATAAAGCAGCTCCTTTTTAGTTTATGCAATTTTTAATTCGAGATTGAAGAAATTTGTCCTCTAGTTCAACATTTCCGATCTCATGTCTCAAAGACAAAAGAACCCTTGCTTTCTAAAGTCTACATGCTTATGAATTAATATTTGAAAGGTTATCAGAACAAAATGTATATTTCGCAGGAAGACAACACTATTTTTAGTTTGGGCAATTATAATTTCGTATTCATATATAATTTCGAAGTCTTTATCTTTATTTATTTCGTTAACGAATACTATTTTTTTTCATCGCAACAAAATTCAATTCACGTTCAGGAGTTCTGTGTGCCTTGTAATGAATTTCAATCGCTCATTGTACCTAGGACAGAGGCTTTGCTCTGTTATTTATTGATGAAATACATACTTCCTTTATCGAAAACCGAGGTACGTATATTCCGCCAAAAACCCACCGCACATTTGTTACAGGATTGAAGAAAATTATTTCATTATCCTACCCACCTTCACAAGAGCGTAAACATGACAAATGTACCCTCAATAATTCTGCTAAATCACGTACGCAATTCTAGAGACATTTTCCCAGACTTCTTATGAAGCGTATAGAAAAGCAGCAGTAAAAGGCTCAGGAGCAGTCGTCCTTGGGCAGAAAATCCATAAATTGCATATATAGGGACCTAGTAGACATAGAGATAAATCCCAAATATCTACGACATAAGCAGTTTTTCTGTGCCTTAGCGTTTTGACAAAGGTCGATTTGCAAGAAACGATTGTTCCCTGTATGACTGAATGTCCTCTTAGGCCCTGCTGTTGCCGGAAAGTGAGAATATTTCACGGGGATTCTTATAAAAGGGGAGCTCTATCGCTTGGTGCTCGTATTAAAAGGAATTCGCACGATTGCGTAAGGAAAATTTTCGGCGTAGGTAGGAGCTATGTGCCCATTCTCTCCCTGCGGGGAGGCTGGTGGATCTGCGCCCTATAATTTTGCGGATTGAGCAACCCGGGAACGCTCCTAAATATTGAGTAAATAAGATGATGGGGAGTCCTCCTACCCCGCGGGGATTATGTAATCGCAGCAGGGATATAACAAAACTTATCCAGCTGACTTTTGGGCCTTGTTTTTCAGACAGGCGATTGCCGGCAAGCGAAAAACAACAGGGTGATTGGGAGCTTTTCTCTCCAAGTGCGGGGCGCGAAGGAAAGTAGTAGCCCTGTATTTTGTTTTCCTGACTTCAGATCGTCCTGAAAAAGGGAACAGATGTTCGGTTGCCTCCTGTAGCCTTGATTTGGCTGGGGATGACTACGCAGTGGAATGTCATCCTAGAGCCTCTGTCTCTAGGAGTTTCTACCATGGGGAAAATTGTGAAAGTTCAAATTGTCACTCTTGGCGACTTGCTTCCTGATAAAATTGTCGTCGAATCTTAAATTAAAGGAGCTTCCCACTCGACATAAATTTAATTTGTGACAAAAGGCAAAAGTTATGTCACCCGAAGGTGCGGTTGAGAAAAGAAAATTCATTGGAAGGACTGAAAATAGCACAGAGTCGTAAAGTCGTTGTTTTTGGATGGTAGCTCCAGGTCTTGGATGGATATTTTATCTTTGTTGGATTTGTTGATATTTTTATTTTATCTTTTCCCTTCATTTTTTTCTTTTGTTTGTGGTCTCCACGTATGAGTTAGTAAGGATATGATTCTGCGTTTTTATGGGCAGTTACATCACGCCCACGAAGTAAGGGCTTTTTATGGTACAAATTAATATACACGAGTTGTCGTAAACATTTCAGAATGTAAAAATCACAGAAAGTGCCTCGCGAAGATATACACGCAGTAGGTTAGGTCTAATGCCATAAAATTAATGCAAGAGTGGTAATTGTAGGCATTCAGAGAAATGGCATTTTTATTGGCGAAATGTGACCGCAATTTCAAGTACTTGTTACTGCTTTTAGCTTCTGGCAATATTTTATTATTTAATATAAAGAATATAATGTTTTAAAAACTGGTTTTCCAATTTTTATTCATTTTAATGAGTGAAATTAAAGTCGATTCTTAAAATGACTCCAGGTTAAGTTTTATATTTCTTAATTGTTCGATTTTCGAACTTTAAATTTACGGCAAACTGAAGTGAAAATTTTGTTTTTGGATGAAAAATTATGTTTGTTTCTTATTTTAAATTATTTTACTAAGTAAAGAAGTGATTGAATTCAATAAAAAAATCAATAGGTATTCAATTAAGTTGTTGGTTTGTCTGAATTAAATTTTATTGAAAAGAATTTACATCATTGTTATACCATGTTGCAGTCAATTAAAAGTAAAGTAGTTATTTATAACTAACATTAAGTCTGCATACGTAAATAAATTATTAACGAAGAAATAAATATGATTCTTCAGAGCACGTAATTTCCAATATAATGGAATCTTTAAATTTATATATTACGTTATACATAGATTAGAGCCTGTATAAATCTATCAAAAGTGTGTTAACATTTTTACAAAATCTATAAATATTTTGAACCACCCGCTATTTTCTTAATAAAAAATAATCTATCCATGTTCACCACAAATAAACATGACCTGGTGATATTCCTCGGCGACTGTGGTATCAATATTCGCTTGATTGCTTTTTAACTTTAATCAAAACGTAATAAGGTTATCATCAACTGCAAAAGGTCTTCCATTAAAAATAACGTCTTAAAGGGAAACGTGCATACACAGCATAAAACAATGCGATGAAATAACGATTATTACGTGATCTTCTTTGGTCTAACTTAATTAACTTTCTTCCCAGATCTCTTTAATTATGTCTGAGATTCCGAAGCGTTTCCTAACATAGTTATAGTTAATAGTTTGTAGCCTTAAAATATTAACTTAGTGCACATCTGTCTATAAATTCCTGAGAAACTAAAACTTTTGCCGTGACCTCAATATGGCAGTTTTCTTTTTTTTAAATCAGTGTGACATATGGCAACTGAGTACTTTTGAGACAGAAAACTGCAGCCTCTGATTATTAATTTAAAAATTATTTAACTGGAAAGCATGACACATTTAAAAGAGTCACTCTCGTCTCCAACAATGCACTATGGTATTATATGACAGAAAACAACGCTAAAATTTATATCTCATTGCGCTAAACATATGAGAAGCACAAATAGATTGCCATCATTGAATTTTCTACGCGGCAACCGACGTTGGCGCGCGTTATGTAATTCATGCAATTCGCGAATCGCGCGACTCAGTTCGCGATAAATTAGATCTGAACAGAAACAGAGCGGTGGCGCTGGTGTTGCCGGCGGGTTGATGCCTTCGCGAGATGAAAACAAGAAGGCTGAAAACCGGCTTTAATACCTGACCGGTGTAGCCTACATACCGAGATATCTACCTTCTTTTTTAAAAATTGTTCTGATAAAAAATCGCATAAAAGGTCTATTTTTAGAGCGGGACAGAAAAATCGAAAACAAGCCAAGGCTACAACTATGTACATCGCATTCTTTGCTTCGAACGTGGAGTAAACAAAATGCAGCGCATCACGCTCTCCGTTGCAACTTAAGACAGAGCAATCATCTAAGCGTTATCACATCACCCCCAAGGCTACTATTAACGTCAATCAGGGCTACAACTTTGGTTGCTGCACCCTGTTAATTATGAACTATTGAACTAAAAAAAGTGGAAGCAAATAATTTTTAATGCAGTGTACAAACAAAATTTCGTGATTGTAACTAATAATAAACGAATATCAAAGCGAACTCATTAAGCCGCATAATTAATTAAATCCAATTAAAATCCTTCCACTACAAGTAAAATATTCTATCTGCACTTGGCCTAGACGACCAGAATTAGTCATGGCGTAGGTCATGGTCGCCCGAAGTATTCGGAACATAAAATTAATCGTAAAAGAAAACAATAGCGACGACTTCTTTAGTATTTTTCGTCGTTTGAATGTATTTAGACCGAAATGAAAAAGGGGTGGCGCGTGTTCATTTTTATGTATTGTGCATATCATAGGTAGAACTATTTGATTCTATTGAATCTATTTAAAAAATTATATAATACCTATAGGGCAATTCATATATGTATTAATGTTATTGATACATAATTTCAAACAGTAAACTGTCCAATTTTTGTGAAACGATAGAGAGAAAAAATCCTTTAAAGAATATCATACCTGATTGCCAAAATATTGAAAATTGTCCATGCAAAAATTAAATAAGTGATAATATAAGCGTTTCTCTTGATCATAACCCTGGGAATTTAGTTAGCCATTATTCATTCAAATAATCAATATGATTCAGGGTTTATTGACTGCGGAATTATTTATTTATTTATTTATTTTTTCGTCAACGGAAATGGAAACGAAAAAATCAACCTCCCCTACTGAGTAAATTCTCAAAATGTTATCAAAAGTGGGACAGTCTGATAGTAAAACAACGAAGCAAATCATGAATATTTTGAATTAGTTACATATACTTTATGGAGATTCAGCCACCTAAAAAGATTCCTTTATATTCAGGCGGTATCTAGAGAATATTAGGTTTATGTGTCTGGCCGGGGACTGGTGAATAATCACATTCAGAATGTATCGAATTACATAATTCCGTCTACAACAAAAGCATCTCGAGAACAAGAAATGGCATTTTCTACCCAGAGACGATCGGTCGGGTGATCGTGCTCACCGAAAGAAAACAGCGATATTATATCCCTCGCGAGTCGCAACTGAGGCTCCAAGATGCAACAAAAAGCACAAAAGATTGAAATTCACCGCCTTCCAGTGGATTGAATTCTTGCATCTTCTCTGATGCGGCACAAGTCGTGCAATTACGTCGCTGGAGAAAATTCAAGAAAAGCATAAGATGGAATTAGGTGAATGAAGAAGTCATGCAATACATTGAAGATCGGCGGAATATGCTCTTTTTGGTTTTCTTAAAGATTGTCTGGAGAACCGGTTCAGAGAACAGCTATAGTGCTGGAGAAAGGACCGGTAAAATATATAGTAGTTGGACTAACAATAAACGACGACGTTTTTACCAGAAAATTAGCACGGACTCAGCCGAACGTTCATATAATATTTTTCCTTCGCGAATTCAGAAATTGATCGTGCCCAGTTGCACGTATTCTTTGGTTGATCTTTCGCCAAGAGTGCCGAGCCCCCCTTTTGGTCACTGTTTGTAAAAATTAGTAAAAAAAAAGATCGCATAGCAGCAAAGCAACTACGTAAAAGTTTGCGAAATCATTTGATCGATAAGCTGCTGAGCAAGTTTGATTTCACCACTTCGCGGCTCTTTTACTCTTGGGAGTTACGGGTGGGTTTTAAGAACTTAGTCACCGTACTGGGCTTACGATTTTCAAAGAAATCTAAATGAGCTTTGAGTTAATGAGTAAACTGATATGCGAACTAATTTTTAATGAACGAAAGGCAAGTTTTATTATAAAAATTTTAATATGAAGATATGCCAATGAATAAATTTTTAAATATCAGTCGAATTTATTTAATGGGTTTAGTTTGCAAATTATCACATCAATTGTCGAATATATATGGTTTTTTCAGCAAATTTTTTTAGTAGCAACTCTTGAAAAAAATGATAATTTGGTTAGATTCCGGCTCATTCGGAATTTGTCTGGCTTTCGTTTACCTACTTTGAAAATTCTTAAAAATTGAAATTTTACGGTGGGTGTTCGTGTGACATGAAGGGATTTTACAAGATATTTTATATTCAATAAAGCCCTAAAAAACGGCTAAGAGAAAATACAGCATAACAAACAAGTAAATTCAGAGGCCATATGTACTTGCTTTTTCTGCCACAGCTCTGGAAGCTCTGCAAAGACTCCGCAAAAACCTGTCAATAAGAGTAATGTCTTTTTTGGATGGTGAAAATAAAGTAGTAAAATAAAAATGCAATGAAATCACAAGGAAGAGGCTGTGAAGAATTAAACTTTTGCTGCTGCTCCTATGTACTTTCTGTTCTTCGGCGAGAATTGTGAGAAGTCAGTGAACTTTGAAAAGTCTGACACAAATAGCGCAACATAAGCCACCGCAGACGTATTCGGGGGGTGTCGGAGTCGGTGTTTACAGCGAAATAAAATA
Organism: Machimus atricapillus; assembly: GCA_933228815.1. NCBI lineage: Eukaryota > Metazoa > Arthropoda > Insecta > Diptera > Asilidae > Machimus > Machimus atricapillus. The sequence goes on from OW121788.1 coordinate 12,920,522, forward strand.
ACCACCTCATACCTTCGGCTTGTTAAAAATAAAACCGCGCCTGCAACATGGACGCAATTTGCGAGGCCCATCACGCGACATTACGCCTTTTGTGCCCCATAATCCGGCTGCGGCTGCGCGATGGGCTTAAACCGCTTATTGAACACAAAATCGCTTCATAGACGACGTGATTATGGTCATGTTGAATCGTTCACCTGGTCGGCACTTCTTTGCAATTTTTATGAGTGAGCCGTAAAACTTTCATTTCCTCAATTCTATGGAAATTTACATCATGTGTTATGAATAGTAGCCAAAAATACAATTACATGTGTACTCAATACAAACACCTTTTGAAATTGCTGAGTAATTTGAGATATTTTAAAAAGATAGCAATAGTCGGAGAAGCGTATTTTCTATGAGATTTTTGTTATTTTCGGATAGAACATATGTGCGAAAAATCATATGATGCAACTTCGACCTAGAGAACATTTTTCGAGTTTTTGCATTTGCCGGCAGATTTAATTTGTTAGGAGCTGGTTGATATTTTGCGTGACTGATGGATGGATGAGGTTTACAAATTGCTTTTTTCGGTGGTAAAAATGAAAGAAAAAGTTGTGATCGTTTCAATTATTTCTTAAATGAACGATAATTACTCGACAAGGTCAACCCGTATACATATATGAGCTAAGACGAGAAAATTGCTACTAAATTATTGCACATTTAACTCAAAATAGAGGTCAAACTATATAAAAATTTTTGACACTTAATGTTAATGGAAAACGCTACAAATAAGACGTTATTGTAGAAGACACAATTTATTCCGCAAGAGGACAATTTGTTGAAATTTTTCATATTTGTATGTTTTTTTTTTATAAAAGTAACATGTTTTGTTGTTATCGTTTATTTGGAAAAATGACAGTAAATTTTAGCTATAATGGTGATGGATGAATTGCGTTATTAGTCATGGTGAATATAAAATTAGGTAAAAGCAATTTTTAAAAAGAAAACTGGAAAGTGTTTTTCTGCAAAATTCTTAGCACCTTTTACAATATTTGAGGTGCGTTAACTCTCAACATGACCCTTTACCATATGCCAGCCGCATAAATCTCCACTCGTACATTGAATTTACGTCAACGTCCATTCCCGTTCTCGTCTTGTTTAGGCATGTAGCAAAATAAAATTTTTCACTTCATTTAATCCAATAATCCATTTGCCTTCATTGAAAATCAGTAAACGTTTCGTCCTCTTTTTATTTCCCCCACCGACAGACCTACGGATAAGATATAGCTTCGACATGAAGCTCATGTGCAATGAACGTATCCTATTTTATGTAACCGGCAACATGGAAGGACTGGTCTCATTCACCAGTATAGCGATACGAAATGTTATTTGAGTGCAACATGCAACTTGAGGTGAAATCTAAGATACTTACTATTCCCAGCCGTGTGCAATTTACAAGAAAAAGCAATTGAGTTTTAAACGATCCCTTTGAGTATATTGAATGAAGTAGGTACTCCTTCTCCTTGCCAAAAATTCGTAATTCAATTCCCTGACGGAACATTCATTATTCCATTTATTAACTGAAATGGCGTCAACGACACAAGCTCAAAGTTTCGTAATTAATTTCCCCAATTATCTGGCTCATTTGAGGAATTGCGTGGACGTGTCAGGAAAATAGTCCAAAAATTTAGTGAGAATACGCTCTCACAAAATAGGCAGTGGCAGAAATATAGCAAATATACGTTGTAATTTTGCTTATCATTTGGCAGCGTGAATGATGGCTGTGGATGTTTCAAATTCCGAATTTATTTCCCTTTTAATCTCTATCATCCACTCGTATTTTGTTTTATGACGAATTTTAATCAAGCGGTCTGTGATAACCTTTTCGATCATCCGAAAATATCCGCCCAAGCGGTTATCTTTTTGGACAATTTTTGTTTTGTCGTTTTTCTTATGCTTGACTATATGCATAGTAAAGCTTTTTGAGTTTAGGAGCAAATGGTAAAAATAAAACATTCAAGGATTAAAAATTTAGTAAAAGCTTTATCAGCAATATTTTGACGGCTTTTGAATTTGGGTCCACTTCAGTGGAAAAGAATTTTTTTAATAGCTCGGTACTATGAATCACTGTGTTTATTCAGGAAATTATATGCTCTTAGCGAAAAATTTTGGGGTAATATATATCTAGAGGTAAACGGCTAATATATTCACAAATTTTATATCGTAATTCAACAATTGTGTAATTTTTACATTAAACAACGAAGCTACCAAACATTTTGTATGCAAAAGATCTTGTAATTTTACGTGTTGAATTAAAAGGAGATTGTGACTTCTGAAAATAAATAGAAACCGAAAACCAATATTCTTGTAAATGCTTCACGCAAATTAAGTACTGTAATATTTTTGTACACCACACGAAATTTAGCTATTAGGTCCGTAGTCATTCGACAGGCAAATAAAGAGACAAGTAATTTTCCCCACTCAAGTACCTACATAAATACGCAATCCTTGAAATTGCTCAATTTTATCAATAAATAGGTCTATTAGAAAAATACTCCGGACAAGAACCAAACGATGATTAATCGAATTTAAAAAGCAACGATCCACTTATCTTCATTCAATAGCCTTGGGGCCATCGGTTAATATCCAGTTGAGGTTAAATAATCCTATAATTCCATTCAAACAAATTCAGTCGTAATCATCCCAAAGCACCGAATATATTTATTCAGTTTTTACGAGGCAATTCAAGTCAATTACAACTTAAATAACTCCGGGCTAATTACGTTTACTTAGCACCAAGGAGATGAGGCACTTCCTCCTCATTTGAAAAGCTTGAACTGCCCAAAGAAGTCCTTCGGGATGATTCTAGGACACATTAAAGACGTCCACCATGCCCCATTTAAAGTGAGAACGATTTCTTAGATATTGCAAAAGATTAAGGGCCCCACGGGAGCCCTTTTGAATCTCAGATAGCAGATCGTCAGCAAAATTTGTGGTCACTTAACAACTGGACAGAGACTAGTAACGCAATTCTAAGGGTGCGGAAAGGATGCTGCTTTTATTACATAGAAGAAAGAAAAAAAAGAGGCAGTGTAAGGATGGAACTAGAATCAAAAATTAACACAAGCAATCACAGTTAAATTTAAGCTTTTTATGGGAAGGGCGCTGCCATAAACACCCTTACGAAGGCAGTCTCCCATAAAAAGCATTGATTTTCTCCAGGCCCTTTAAATGGAATGTCATCGCACATTCCGTAGATATAGCAGCCGTATAGAATATATCCCGAGGGAAAGTGATATACACCGACACCCTGCTCGTATGCGTGTCTCTATAAATTGGAAACATCTGAAACGTCCTGATATCGTCCTACGTCGGATTTAGAGGATAAAGGTGTACAAAGCGAGCGCAAGGACGTTCTGTGCATTAGAAACCAGTTAACTATGAAAGTGGAGCGTAATAACGAAGAGCCAGGCCAGGCAGATGAGATCTGCTAGATGGATACTTTCATGGGAGCTTTTATGCAAGGAATACCTCCCGTAGGCCTTGTGGAGGACGAAGCCATCCTTTTTATTCTTTCCATCCATTCATTTGGCAGAGGCGGTAGTAAAAACAACAACAGCCATAACTTACTGTCCTGGGCATGCGGCCTTGGTAGGACCTTGAAAATTTTTTTGTAGGCCAGGCTGAAATGGAAAATTGTACTTTCACTCTCAAAGGAGAAAGTCTTTTCCTGTCCCAAGGATTCTGTCTGCGTTTTTTCCACACCAGAGTTTGGTATGAGTGGGCGTGTGTGATGGTGTAAACGTTTTTGATTCATATCATGCTGAATGTATTTACCACCTGCTTCCCACATCCCTGCCGTTTTTCCCGATGTTCGCTATAGTCAACCTTATATAACGCACTTTCTGGATATATTTTTAGATGGTAGACGGTGCAAGTATATAATGGAGCAGCAGTGCGATAAGGTGCGTAAGGTTAAAGGTACAGCAGAATATTAAAGGCGTAGAGAGGGTGTAGTTTAGAGATAATGTCTAAATGAAGTTCGCCTTAAATTTAAATTTTGTTGAGCTGTGAGGAGGAGAGGCAAGATAGGGTGGCGCTGTTTTGTAGTTTAAGGAAGTATAGAGCTCTGGAGACGATTTCAAGTAATTAGTGGCAATTCAGTGTAATTATTTGAAAGAGCTATTTCCCTTGAGAAATTAGAACAATGAGCGATTAAAAGTTGGTAGGAAAACTTAAGGAGCTATAGGGCGTGTCTGTGTGGGTTTTACAATTCATTCGTTTTGATCAGCGACGTCTGAAAATAAACAATTTGTAATAAATATTATACTACTTAGGGTTCTTTTATCTTCCTGACAATCATATAATTAAAATATAAATAATATGATAATTTGCTCCTAATTGTATTATGACTTTAAATTATTTTTCTTGAAATTGAATTGTTGTATACCTACTAAAGTAAATAATAATTAAATTAATTGTGGGAGTAAAAATATGAATATATAGTAATTTAAACAAATTTGATTAGTTTAACCTTGCAGCGGCGGGTGCAAAACTTCCTCGAGCGCCAGATTAAATATAGAAATGCCATGCAATTATTAGTTGAGTGATAACATCAAATTGGCAGTTAGATAAATTGTTTTTGGCGTTCGATAAAAGCATAGAGAAATTAAGCCTAAAGGAGGCATTTAGTGTAAGAAAAATATTCATTCAATGTGAATTTATTATATGGAAAATATAGAGTCAATATAAGCACTCTGTCTATTTTAAGAACGTATGCCCTACTTTTTTTGCAATATTATTATATTCTTTCATATTAATATTACTACCACAATAGAAAACAGATGCGTTTATGTTGCTTTGTTCTCTTTAAAAATATTTTGCCTTCAAAGATTCCTTGAAGTGATAAGTTCAATTATATGCATTTATTTTCCTTTCATCATTCTTGAAAGCTTTGATTAGTGCTTACAATAATTTTACCAAAGAAGCAGCTTAATATTTCTGTAAGAATACAAAATCAATTATATATCCAAAGGAAGTCTTATAAATGAGGAAAATAACCTTAGAAGGAAACGATGTTATTGAGAACAGTAGATATTAAATTACACTATTTGGCCTCATTACTGCGAAAATTTTAGACTTTGTTAACAAGGTAAAAGAAAAGAGTATTGAATGAAATTATCAAAGGATTTTCAAGGTTAATTACAGTTTTCTCTAAATTGGGTAAAAAGACCTTTAATATCCAAAGAGATAAAATTCCACAATATATGAAGCCATCTAATGAATGGAGGCTACTGTTTGCCGTGAAATACCTTTCTCTTTATAAGCCAGAAAAAATTTCTCTGGAACAGGAAAGACAAGCGCTCGGAATCTTAATCTTTATAAAGAATGAAAGAAATGAAAAATTGGTAGAACCTTTACAATTTGTAATCTCTTCGAAAAAGGGACGTTTTCTTTAAAATTCCGCAGACACAATGACATATTTTCTTTGAGTATTTGTATCTGTTTGAAAGTCAACGTTGGTCTATGGCCGTGCTGCTACAAATGAAACTGAAGAAAGTATCCAATTTCATTTGCCAAATGACAAATTAAAACGTTTTCTGAATATAAAATATGTGATTCGGTCTCCATGCTGATTTCATGGCGATACGCTCAGCTGGAGTAGGTGAGTGTATCTGCCACAAAAATTTTCTGATGTAAAGTGAACAAATATCCAATTTGGGTCATCCAACCATCTTTCCATCCATGGAGCCAACCCGAGCAGACGTTCCTCATCCACTCATCTATCCAGTCACCCCGCATCAAAAGGAGTTGAAATTTAACTTCATTTGAGAGTTATTGTATGGAAATTTCCTTTTTCGGAATGTAGGTCTTTCCTCTTATTTTCCATTTGATTTTTATAAGAAAAGAAAAAAGAGAATCCTTTTGGGTACGGGGAAGATTTGGAAGCGTACTTAATAGGCTTAGATGGCGTGACTTGGGCCCACCGACAAATTGACTTTTGAATAAGATATTTCTTTGAGATAGTGTGGTTGCTTTTTTAGATTTTCACGGTTTTTTTCGTGACTGCGATTCGATTTATTTAGGATAAATATTCTTTTGAATTCGTTTGTATCTTGTTTCTATTGTGTTTTATCTCAATATCTCTTTTTATTTTACCTGGGGTGTTTTTTCTTATATGTTCTTAAAGCACGTCATTTAGAATACTTCAAGCTAACAATTTCGCAGGTAATAGTAAAAAAGCACTAATTTTTAAATTAAAAATAATTATATTCTACGGCCGTCGAAAGTTTTGTTCTATTTTGCGGAACAAAATGGTACGTTTTTACCTTGGGAACCACATAAAAATGTTCCATTTTGTTCTTTTGTAAACTTTCCGCGGTGGTATTGTAAAAATTAGGATGTTTATCTCGGGGGCAAAGTAGGACATTTTTACTTGGGCCCATTGCTCGGGCGGCAATTTTACACCCGAGTAAATGTACTATTTTGTTCCCAATTTGCACTATGTAGTATTTATGTTACATATATATTTTGGGAAGAGCTGAATCAGTTTATGGTTCGACCTCTTAAATTTTCCACATTTTTAAAATCTCGTTATTTGTGTGCTCTGTGTCGAACATAAAAAAGAAGATTTTCATTTGTAATTTTAGTCCTTATTTTGGAGAGTTAAGCTGATTTAATAAATTGTTGCCAATTCTATCGATTGGATTATCAAATGAAATGATCGTCCCAGAAATATTTGTGCATGTATACTTATAAAATGTTATTTATTTTCCATTTGGTTATTAATCTTGCTTTTCCATTTAATATAAAGTCTGAAGCCTTTATCATAAAGCGCAACAAGAAGTCTAAAAAAAATCGAACTAAATCAGAAAACCCTTCAACTTATTCCCGTCGACATAATTAAGATTGACGAGATTCCTACTTGACATACCCAAACAAACACCATCTCCCTCTTTATTCGCCTTTTGCACGCACTGCTGTCAAAAAAGAAAAAAAAAAATAATAAGAAAACCCTACAGTCTCATTTCAAGAGTATTCCAGAACCGGAGGAGTCTGGCGACTTGATTTTTCTGTACAGCGAATTTTTTTTCGTAAGACATCCTTCTTGCCTTCTTTGGCTGGGCTTGGTTGCTTCGATAAATTGTTTTATTTTTGAATTTTTAAATAATTATATACGATGTCGCAAAAAGGTTTTCGTAATTTTCACCCAACCAATTTGTGGACTTAATTTGATTGCAAAGGTAGTTGCTACTGTTTCTTCCGGTGCCTGGATATTGCCGCTTCTGTTCATTTCCGAAGAGGCGCAGTCGGGGCTGCTTCTTTGATGTCCTCCCACTTTGGTATGGCTGGAACAGCTGAAAGCCACCTTCTGATGATGATAGAAAATAAAGTGAAATATCCCCGGCTGAGTTCCTGAGGCCGGATGATACCAAAAATATATTTTTGGAGTAGGTATGAGATGCATCTTGATTTCGCTTGTAGACATGTCTGTGGAAAACGCGAAGTCTTGCTTCTGACTTGAGATTTCAAAATTGGGTAGGTATATAGCGACTTGTGAGAGAACACAGCTCAGGGCAGGGTTAGTAAAAGTACTCAGTGTGAAATGAAGACGAAAAGACACCAGAAAGCTTTTGGGGCTATGTACGACTCTTGGGGAACCCGTCTGTTTTATGTACGAGAGCAGGGCCCCTCCACTTGGGACGCCTCTGTCTCTATGTGAAGCAGCGTCTTCTTCTTCGGGTGATTTCGGCCCGCTCTCCTCTATGGCACTGGTAACGTGGTGTTCGTGCAGCTCGTCGTCGTCGTCTGGCTCTGGCTAGCTGCTGAATACTTCGCTTTCGCTGTCCGTCCATTCGGTTCTGGCTCTAAGTAGCGGTGCTGCTGCCTCAGAAAACAGAATATTTCCTCCTGGCTCTATCTGACTATAGGAAGATAGATCACAGTGTAACCGAAGTTTTTATTTGAAGTTGTGTTTCAAAACTGCCGCGCAAAATACTGAATGTTTCGTAATTGATTAGCTAAATTAGTTTATAAAAAATAATAGTTTTATTTTCTTTTTTTTCTTTTGTAAAAACCTTGCAATCGAACTGAGTGGTCATTATCTGGACATATACCTAACTGAAGTGTTTCGGTAGTATCACTCATTGTTACTATGAATTGGACAAAATGATCTTATTTGGTGAAGTTTGCAACATTTGGGATGATGGCCGTATTTATAGATGGAATCCCCTTCTAATTTGAATATCTCCAAGTTTTTGACCCAGTGTTAGGATATGGGAAACACGACAATATTTTTTAAAACGAATTATTTAGGAAGTGCATTAAGTGTGATATTTATTTAGGATATGTTAAAAAGTTTTAAAAACTTCGATAGACATTGTGGGGACTTACTGGGACTAAGACCGGAGATATTTGTCCATTAATTCGTGACTTGTGTAATTACTATGAGTTATTTAGCTTAATTGTGCTTGCAATGGTACAATAAGACCTTTTATCTCACAATTTACTTTTCAAATGTATGTATGTGTGAAAAAAAAAGCTTTGAAACTTCTCTGTGATTTATTATTACACAACCAAAAATACAAAACAGTAAAAAAGTAATGGGGAAAAAAAAATTAATGAAATGGTTTAATTCGAAATGCAAATTCTGTATAGATTAATGCGAATGGTTGAAGTTTAAATAAAAGAAACAAAAGAATCGAAAATTCATATTAACTAAATTCAAAACATTGAGTGCAAGAAGAAGTGATTGTTTTAATAAAAGAGTGCAACTTTGTTCCTTTAAAGTTACGTAATTTTTTAGGCAGTAATATTAACAACGATATTTAATAGCTTGTCACTAAAAGTTCATAACAAACCACAGTGGATTGTCTCGCAATATATCTTATCGTATGTGATAGTAAATCTACCGGTTTGACTGATTATTATTTTCGTGAAAAATGTTAATGCTTTTAAGACAATACGTTATGTTATCTCTAAGTGTAATCATAAAGTCATAACCGAGACAAGCTTAAATTGTTAACAATTAATATAAAAAAATATTAAACAAATTAAAAGCATCTGCTGAGAAATTTTTGCATCGTATAAAAAAACAAAAATCTGCCTGCTTGTAAAAAACTTAAAAGACAACAATTGGCGAGGCAAAATATCGTATGATTTCTACGCTTTTTTTTTATCGTCCACGTTGTTTATTTCTCGCGTTATTAATCACAGCGCCAAATCTCTCTTATTTTTTGACGCGAGAATATAAAAAATACTATTTTGGCGTCCTCTTACAAGTATAATCGAATGTCGTTATTTTTACGCGAGTGCGTTTATATATAAAACCACGTGTATAAAAAATTCTACTTAGCAATACACGTAAAATAATTACGGGTTTTAAGAACAAGTGAAACTTAAATCTCACAAAAATTAAAGGCAGTGAAATTTCTTATGTTGTTTGAGAAATACCACGAAAAAGTAAATCAATTCTTGCAGTAATCTTGAGAGCAACAATGAAGTATACTCATGTGCCCAATTGAACGCGAAGCAAAATCGTAAAGAAGATGAAATTATATCCAATTCGTCAAAGGAAGATAAACAACAGGATAATCAACAGCAGGAGATTCTACAGAAACCAGAAATTATTGAAGAAAAGCCACCGGTTTTGCAAATAATTAAAATTGACAATAATTTCGAAAACATTAAAAACAACAAAAATTCTCCAATCACCAGCGGTGTACCACCAACACCGCCATTAAAGTGTGAAAGCATAAATACTTTAAAGAAGCGGGAAACTTCACGCTGTCGCGAATCATCATTATCACCAATTCGTCGCACACTGAATGATTGTTCAATATCACCAATATCATCAACAAAACAATCTCCCCCAGTAATCATAAATCGTGCAAGCGATAAACGTCCAAAATCTGTAACAGCTTCAGTTTTTACGCAAGTTCGTGTACCAGATCGTAATATACTGCTAAACAGCATTTTTACCAATTCACCAATTACTACTGTAACGAATCCGCCATCAACAGTAATTCCGTTGGCACCGGGAAATTTTAATAGTGTATCTCGAGCTCAATCTGTAACGGCTTCAGTTTTTACACCAATTTCGGCGCTTCCAAATTTTGGTGGAAATCGTGCCTCGTTGTGTGGTAATAGTGGAAGTAGTGCAACGATTGGTGGAAACAATATCAACAACGTGAATAAGACATTCGCTACGCAAAAACAACAACGTTCTGATATGAACAAAGGATTTCTATCATTTTCGGACGATAAATCTGATTTTGCAAGTAAGTATCATCTTTAATTAAATTTATGTTTTGCAGAAAAAAAATTAAGGTAGCACTGCGATAGGAAATTGATGAGTTACATCATCAAAAACTTTAACTTCCAAAGTATTAAAAAAAGTGGTGTGAGAAAAACCGTCTCGATTACAAAAAAAAACCTGAAAAGTTGAATAGATGCCTTTTGGAAACGTTAAAGATTTCAGATTTTTAGGTTTAGAAACGGATTTAAAAGGGTTATTTAGAAATTGATTAGCGTTTTATATTAGGTTGAAATAGCAGCAGGGAATTCCACAAATGTAAAAAACAAACTTTTACTTCCAGGACAAATGAGATATTTGGTGATGAAGAAAGAAAGAGGTTTAGTTATTCAAGATGATTAATACAATATATTTGTGGAAAAAATGTTAACGTACATCTGCCGCTCAAAATTATGCGCATTTTAAAAAATGTTCTCTCAATTATTTTTAGGAATAGGTAGGTATAGATCGAAAAAGGGATAGGGATTTGGGTCTTTTAAGAGATTTTTCGTGTGCTTTGCATAAATGTGCCTCTATAGACAAATGGGATGAACAGCAAGGGCATTGTTATTCTTACAGATTTTAAGAATTAAAATTTCTAAGGTTACGGGAATGTGTGACGTATGAAATTTGTCTCAAGATTAACTTATTATCAAAGACATGTCATGACATAATTTCTCCTCATTAACTTATCGTTGCTTTTAACCCAAAATATCTGAGAAATGTTTGCCCTTCTTCTATCGTCGCCAGGCTGATGCTGGGCTTCCTTCTACTTTCTCAGTTATGGCAATGCGGAAAATCTTCGCAATCTCATAACGCAATCAATCCAAAAACAGCGGGTACACGCCGCTCTACTGCGCGAAAGGAAGTTGCTTTTCCAAAAGAGCCGTTAAGGTATAATAGCTTAGCACTTGCTCCAGAATTACGGAGTCCCCTGGGTGGGCTGGAGCTTCACCTCCCGTGTATGAATTATCGTTGTTTCGGGGAATACACGTGCTGAGAGAAGCTGTGATCCTGCGAGATATGCCCTTTCCAGAAAATTGGGGGACCTATCCTATTTTCGGTCTGAGGGTTCCTAGGAGTAGTTGGGGTAGACATTATAAGAATTTACTGGCTTGGCCTCATTTTTAACTGCTGATTTTTTTAAAGGTGCTATTTTCCACTTTAAGGTATTTATGGCGCGCACTTTGTGGCATTGTGTATCCTAGAGTTTATTCAGTAGGCCGGAAAATTTAAAAGGTGCAAAATTGTAATTTATTTATATTTTGCTTCCCTGGTGTCTTTTAATCTTCTATTAAAAAATTTAAGTTATTGTGGGTTAAAGTGGAATTTGCTTCATATTTCATTAAAACATTCCTCTATTTTTAGGTTTAGAAATTACCACCTTTGAAAAGAATTTTTTTTTATTATGGTTCCCATGACCACAGAATACATAAGTCACATCGTTACAAACTGCATTCACCTAAAAACCCTTGATTATAAACAGGTAAAAATGCAACAAATCTCTCCATCTATGGGGCTTACACTAAACATTTCATGGCTATGCATCTTGTAAAAGCCAACAATTTATCTTGGCCAGTAATACCAAAGAGCTATGGGATTTATTGCAGTCGTTACATACTCCGTTTTATTCCTTTAAGCAGAAAAGGGAAGCGAGACACAACTAAAAAAGAATCATCCTCCAGAATATCGCACAGTTAAAGGAGAGTAAGGGGGACTTTTAACGTGTGGCTACCATAATTTTCCATTAGGTTTGATCTAGGAATTATCCATTAATCTTGCTGAGCTCTGAAGTACCAAACAGAGTCGACTGACTAAACCAAACCCAAACCCAACCACCCGAACAGACGAAAGTAAAAATTTTTCTCGTTGCCTTCTTACCTCGTGTGTGGTTGTCTGCCCGGTGCTAAAGGAAACATTTCATTTTTACCAGATGAATATAAGCGGCACGGGTGCTGTTGTACAAAATCTCTTTTATTTTTATCTGATTGTCTCGTTGTCTCGTTGACGGGAGAAGACCGGCAACACCCGCATACTTGGAATATTAAATGAAATCTCAAATGAAGCGAAATGCACATTTTATTAAGAAATATTAGGCGGGAGAAACGTCTTGCCGTGATTGAGTCTTTTCAATTAAGGCAACTGCATGATTTTATTTAGTTTTTACGATTTTGGATGATCTTCCAGAAGTATTGTTAATTGAGTTGATGAAAATGTGTAGGCAGCTGTTTGATAACAATCTGTAATTTTGTCATTTGCTAGATACTCTATTAAATTGTTCACAATATAGGCATTTTATTTTACCTTCGAATATGCAATTTGGAAAAACATTAAATATGTATGCGTGCTTGTCAGTAAACTTCGTCTCATGTACTACCTTCTTTGAAGACAAACTTGTATTTATAGTTTATTAATTAATTTGACGAATTATCATATTATTTTGATTAGTTCACTAATTCTAATAATTAAATTAATTATTTTTATACAATGCTGTTGTTCCTTTTATTGTGGGATTTTCAAACGCCTTCTTGTTGATTAAAAATACCTCAAGTCAAATCGCATTGTAATCGCTTTCAGTCTGAGTCGGACGAAGGCAGTTTTTTTTTAAAGAATTTTCTAAAATTTTATATTTCAAAGTCTATAAAGTCTACGTTGAAACAGTCTAAATTTCACAGATTATCAGGTAAAATCTTATGAAAGCGAAGATGATTACGTAATACATACTGTATATGTTTGTACAACATTGATTCACTGCAAATTTAGACTGTGTTATCAAGTCGACATAACTTCGATTGGTTTATAGATAAGCCAAAAAGTAATAAAAATATAAGCAAAGTAAAATTCTCCCGTCGTCGACAGATAAGTCTAAAAACGCACACCTACCCAAGGCCTCAAGTTATTAAACTTGAAGTAGTTCTTGGAGTGATCAGTGAATGCTCACAACCTGCCTAAGGCATGATGAAAACTTTTTGTGAGGAAAATAAAATAATTTTCGCGAAATTCATGCTCTTTATGTCTTTCATGTCCCGAGGGAAAATGAACGAGGAGCTGAACTGATAACGCTTATGACGCTAATAATAGCCGCGAACAGATGTTGGCAAGCACACAATTATGTAAATCTAGTCAGTGGCCGAGAGTGTGGATATGGCCAGATATTTTGATATTTTAATCTTTTTTTAGTGCTCTATCTTGGTCTTCTTTTTATCTCTACGAGTGCATCATGAATGGGCGAATTGGTGAATTTTAATAGAGAGCCGTTGGATGGCAAGTCCGTCGGCCTAGGGGCAGCGGGGGAGCTTTAATTGAAGAAAATCAGCCAAAAGAGTCCAATTAATTCGGAGCCTGGCTAAATGACAAGCACGCCGGCTGAATCTAGCTGCGTTTGCTACGACTGCATTCAGCGTTATACAGTCGCAAACGAGGAAATTTTACAGCCTATGTAATTACTTAATTTTTGAATAAGAACTGCATTGGCTTGGTTGTGGAATTGTTCGCGAAAACACTTTTCAACGTAAACAAAAATATTTCGATGTATTTAGATAATTTGTAAAGTGTCGCAATTACGTCGCTTTTATCTTGTAATTTTCGCTAACGAAGGGTGTAGAAACAAATGAGTTTTCACTTTCGATTTTGTAGTCTTTGTTATTCTCTGTAGAAACATATGTATTTCTTATAATTGAGGTTACATTGAAAAAACCCGATCCAACAGAAACTGAACGTATAAAGCGAAGTTTAAAATGGTTTTAAATAACATGGAAGTGCTTTTTCCGACATAGTAAGTAGCATTTTTTTTTGTAAATGCAAGATAAATGTATGTATTTAAAATGAAATAATAATAATCGTTAATAATTTTTTTGTGGGAATGCATAAATCTTTCAATTTAGTAGCTAACCTTAATGTTGCACCATTCTCGGTTATTGGAATTTATATTTAGTTATTTTGACTATATTTCATATTTTATTCTCATGTTTTACAAATTTTTCATTATACCATTTTCAATGTCGTCATACTAATGACCGATGCAAATATATCCGTAAAGCGATAAGTTATTATAGACTACCCTGAAAAGGTTTGCTTTAATTCTTATAGAATGTACCTAGGTATATCGATGACTCAAAAATAGTTTATGAATAAAGCCGAGTAATTCATTACTTGTTTTCATTAATTATAGCTTTGAAATACATAAAGAGCAGATTGTTAAATACTCTTTTTTCGTAAAGCAACCAAACAAAAGGACAAAATGTTCAAATCTAATTTTATTCGCTGTTTCCTTTTTCTTAATGGCCATTAAACAGCCAAGAATCCCTTAAATTGCAAATAAATGATGTCTTGAATTCTAGGAAGTATAAGACACCACCCACTCAAAGCACAAGACTAAAATTTTCCACTGGCACATGCTTTTTTTCTTCTACACTGAATTTATGAACAACGAAAGAAATTAGGCTGAGTGCAATAAATTTCGAAAACTTGAGGCTTTAGTACGGATTGAGCGAATGAATGAATATAAGTAGCGCATAGATAAAATGGTTCAGGAAATTCGAAAAGAATTTTTTTAATGCATTTTTGTACAGTTTGGAAATAATTTAAAGGTGTTTTATGAGTTTCATGTGTTTTAGCGGAATGTAAAAGAAACATCGGCAGTAAACAGCTCTATTCTTTTACATTTCTTTCTCAAATAGCTAGTGTTTCCCTGTATTTAGATTTTTTAAATACTTTTCTAGATTATATAGTGTTTATATTCAGGGCAAAGCTTTAAACGCCAAATGATGATATTGGAAACTACATGTATTGCAAAAATGTCAATAGATTATTTCTTAGAACCAATAGAACTGTAGATATTTCAAAGTATTTACGTACAATAAATCAATGATTCATATTTAGCCTATGAAGCAACCCCAAATCATATTCCATCAGATTTAGTAATAACTAACTATTAAAAAACTCCTCTGGGGCCCATTCAATTGAGAGTCACTTTAGAAGAAGTTTAATTGAAATTAATCAAAAAATTACGACTGATTTCTTTTGGCTGCAAATTTATTTGGTGCTCGCCCTCGAGTCGTCATCATACATAAACAATTAATTAACGCCTTCGCCAGGCAAATAAAAAACCACAGTCGCGGAATGGTTCAACAATAAGAGGAGCAATATAATTTCGCACAATCCACCTCGTTGCAATCTCTTTAGATGGTGTAAAAAAAGGGAAAAGAATCGTGTCAGTCCAATTTTGAGTCGAAAACTAATTCGTTCCCTTCGCAGTGCTACCACAGTGGGCCTGGGGATTGCTCAGCCTCGCTTAAGACAATATCATTTATCATCTTGGTTCTAACTTTATTAACAAGTACTCTGTTGTTGCCTTGCAGTGCTGAAAGAAGAGCCCGATGATTTGACACATCTGGCACCTACTGCCGGCGATACGTGCATTCCTCTGGACGAATCTACGCCACTATTTGAGGAAATGCTCGAAAATCTGATCCTGCCGGACTCCTATGGCACCCTGCTGAACGACGATATAAATTCGCTGGACTCACAGCAGAGCAATTGCAATAACAGCAAAAATCAAATGGATCCATTTATCAATTATCGGGAGGAGTCCAGCGACACCAACAGTTCGCCGCATTTATTGTCTCCAGGTGGTGCCTCCAAGGTAAGAGACACCCCCACCCCCGTCTGATAATTGCCAATATATTCGTATCATACTCAAATCTTTTGTTCAATTTTGCAGAGTCCAGAAGCCAGCAGCATCCCGTCCCTGTGCAGTCCAAACTCGCTCAGCCAGGAGGACGAGTTCGCTATTATGACTATGAACGTCCACGATGATATCGATTTGACAATGCGTGCTCCATACATCCCCATGAACGAGCAGGAGGACCTGCCGCTCCTCACGGACGACCTCATGTGGAGCACTTTCTCGGAGGAGCTAAAGGAAATTAAGGAAGCGCTACAAATGGAAGCAATTAAGAATGGAAATGGCATGAATGTATCTGGTGTTGGAGTTGTTGGTGGATTAAGCGGAAGTTGTACCAGTTCGCCTGGCACTGGCGACGATAGCAATAGCGAATCAAGTTTGGCTGCTTTGCTGTGCGGAAGTGCTAACATCCAACAGCAGCAACACCAACAGCAACAGCAACATACCCATCACCAGCAGGATCAATCTCTATCTGATTGTTGTAGCAGTGAAAGCAATAAAAAAAGGAAATTTGAACAATCTGGCACTGGCGATACGCATTTGGTTGAATCTATTGAAACATTCGGACCGACCTTCAGTAAAAATTGTAAGTGATGTCAGCTTGAGTGAAGTTATTGATTTTTTCTTAGGCATTTTCAATTGTTTTATAAGCAAAGGAACTTTTTTATTGATCTAAAGTTCAATTTGATCGTTAATAATTATTTCTGATCAACATGCTAACTTTACAAAGTCTAGATTTCGTTTTAATTAATATGATTAATTTAAAACGATCTATTCAATATCACCAATTATCTAATGGGATAAGTGAAATATATTTATGATTTCCTGCGACTACTGTTAAGAGCCCAATGCTAATTCTACATTGAAAATCTGGAATACAAGTTTGCATTTAAGTAGATTTATTTTTTGCAGGGTACTGATATTAATAAATGTATCAAATAAAAGATAAAAATTATCGGTATCGAATGCAAACTATTCGATACCAATAAGTATCAATATTTTTTGGCTCGCTACTCTAGATAATCATCGGTCAAAGTTTGCACATGATTGACTAAACATCCGTCTGTCTGAAACTTTTTTTTATTGGCAGTAATGAGAATTGCAAGCTCATATCAATAGGTCTATTAAGAGAATTTTTACCGAACCGAAGAATTCTGAAACAGAGTTAGAATATTGAGGTTTAAAAGAAAAATACCTTACTTAATTCTAATTTGTTGTGGAAGTTAATATTTGTTTCGAAAGATATAATTTCACATATTGCGGCATCATAATTCAAAAGTAAATAATAAAAGTCATCATGTCTAATGATGCGACCGCAAACTCTATTAGTCAGATATTTCAGTAAATGTCTTGTTAAAAACCCATTCATCCAAGAAGAAATTGTTTTTCTATAAAATCATTTAAATTACATTTTAATGCGCATTAAGCCTGCAAAGATAATCACTCCCTCCTTTAGATATTGCGGCTTTTGCCGCAAAGAAACAAAACTAGCGACTTTTATAATTGCACTACCACACGATCGAAATTTTCCCCTCATTGCGACAGAAGAAGGTACGTCGTATACCAAAAATGAAGAGCAACAGCCATCGTCTTCGGCAAGTTAATTAATATTTGCAGTTGTGACATTGATATTAATAAGAAATATATAAATTTTTTTATCAAAACGCCAAGCGAAGAATGCAAAAATTCCGATATTTTTACACCGAGTAAGCTATCATCACAAACGACATACGTGTCTACAGCAATTTGCACGCTAATTTCCATCTTGTGTCTTATTTTTGCTTTTATTTTTTTAACGTCTTTATGCCTCTTATGCAACATCGTTCAGCATCACCACTTCGGTTGTGTTGTAGTGTATCAAATAGCACCAATGCAACTTTATATTTTACTCCATCGATAAGAAAAGAAAATATTAATAAAAAATAAATACAGCGCGTCGATTGTCACAAAACAGCGACACCTTGTTATTTTATTACTTTTATAAAATTGGTCACTTACAGAAAATAGTCAGAGTCACGGTGTAAAATCAGCCCCTTAGCAGACACTCAGGGGGCCGGCTTATCCCCGTGATTGTGGTAAAAGTAAAATTAATGGAGGCGAGAAAATCTAACCGGTCCGATTCTATTTATGTAGCGCCGCGTGGTATTGGCGATTTTGTCGCGAATTTTTCTACTTTTTATTTGTTATTAGCGACTGTTTAGTTTTCTATGCTCACTGCAAGTGAATGGATGAGTCAATATTTGATAGGATCATTTGCAAGTGATTTGTCAATAGCGGCTGGGCTTTTGTTGTGGTAAATTGCTCAGTGGGTTGGGTGCATTTTGGTTAGTTTAGAACCGCCAAATTAAATTCTTTAAATTATTTTATTAACTTATGATTAGCCCCAAGGCCGGGGTTCTTGCTCCGTGTTATTATGTAATAATTTTGGACAACGATTTTTAAAACGATTTAACTTTGGTGGACAATTTGCTGTAGGCAATAAAAATTCATAGCGATTATTTTATTGTTTACTAAATAATAAAAATGCAGATTCGAAGCCCCTGAACCGATTTTAACGAATTTTTATACACACACTGATTATATAGTTCAACTTAAATTAGGTCTCAGTTACATTTAGGTCAGTGTGAGCTAATCTAAGTCCGTTGAGCCAAACCTTGCACGGCTTAAACCAATGCTTAGTTTGGCTTTTGAGCTATAATTCCCTTATAAAATTATATTTACCATATTTTGAAACCTCGTTTAAGGTGCCTTCAAGGAGTTACATAGTTATTTGAAATGAGTTTCTTTACATTCTTGATAAGTAGCTGTGGGGGTTTTCTAAAACGCCAAATTTCAAAATTATTGAATTTGTCTAGGAACGATTTCATTAAAAAGGCTTGTAGGAGAATTGGTGTACTAATTTTTTTTTTTAAATTATACATAATAGTAAAAAGTATATTTCTGATTTCTATTATATACATCTATAATCTATACTAATATTATAAAAGAGGAAAGATTTGTTTGTTTGTTTGGATTGAATAGGCTCCGAAACTACTGGACCGATTTGAAAAATTCTTTCACCGTTGGGAAGCTACACTATCCCCGGGTGACATAGGCTATTCTTTATTCGGGGGTTTCAAAATGGCGGACCCAAGATGGCGGTCAAAAATTGTAAATATCAAAGGATTACCATGAAAATTAGTATTCGGGGGTTTTCAGATCTCCTGATTGCGAATCTATGCTCGAAATTTGGAAATTCAAGATGGCGGATCCAATATGGCGACCAACAATTTTCAAACTTCAACGAATTTAAGTAAAATTTAGTATTACGGGTATTTTGATACCACTAATTTCGAATCTACTAACAAAATTTGGAAATTCAAAATGGCGGACACAATATGTTTATTACACAATCACGCCTAAAAATTTGGTCCCATTATTTTCATTTTTTAAGTGAAGGCACTACACATCCCGACTTAAAATTTAGGGTACTTTTTACTCACGGGTTTCAAAATGGCGGACCCAAGATGGTGGCCAAAAATTGTAAATATTAAGTGATTGCCATGAAAATTAGTATTTGCGGGATTTTCAGCTAGTTTTTAATAATTTAGTCAAATTAGGGCCTAGGACTGAGTTTTCAATCAAACTTTATTTTAAATGAAGAAAATTCCTTTGCTTAAGAAACAACGGCGAATACCTATTTTTATACATAGTTTGCTTTAAATCTCAATTAATGTTAATACATTCTTTTAAAGCAACAAATGACTGCTGGACAACAATGAATGATTTTCTTCAATTAAACTCCGCACAAAATTCACCGTCACTAAATCCCAAAAGTAATCAACAACACAATCAGTCTTATCATCATGAAAATATACGGCCAGAAAAGCAAAATCTAATCATACATCGTGCAATACCAGCAACCGTGCAAGTTCCGTTTACAGTGCAAAGCAACAATACGAACAATAGCAAAATCAGCCCAACCAGTGGCAACATTTGTCGATCGAATTCGACAAATACCATAAATAATATGACCAACAGTAGCAATAAGAGCAGCCATGACGATGTAACGAGTAAAAAATATATAACAAAAATTCTCAGCATAACGCCTCCACCGAGCACAGGGCTGAATAAGTTAAATAGTAGTCAATTAACTACTACGCTAATTGTTGGAAATGATAATGCGATGATATGCAACAATAAGCGACACCTTACTGTTGCAGCATCCCTGGACACGAAGAGAGTGAAAAACTCGTCCTCGGTTGAGATTCAGACGTCGCCGCAGTTGTTGCAGCAACTGATGGCGCCCACACCGCAGAAACAGAAATTGATAAAATCACCTTTTGATAAATCACAGCAAGGTACACGATGGAGCCAAGACGGTGGTGGCGGAGGCGGTCTTCAACAGACCTCATCGGGTACTTCAACAACCGGCTCAACGCCGTCATCAAATTCAGTCTTAAAGAATCTGCTCGTAAGTGGATGTGATGTAAGTGCCGGCTACGTTTGTATAGTTCCAATGCGACTGAAAAAGGCCGCCAAGGCTTAAGAACAAAATTCTCTTTTAAGTAAATTTTTGTAAATATAAAAAAGAAAAAAATTTATAAAATTAAGAAAATGCGTTTTACATTTTGTAAATGGATCGATTCTTAGCTGTTTAGTTCTTACTGTGTAGCACTATAGCAGCAGGTCCAGATTGTCCGATCCGACTGTGTCTGGACTGGATGGTTTTTTTTCGATACGAAAACAAAACTTATTTTGTAAATAAATATTTTTTACAACAAAACAATAACCAAATGTTTCATAAATTTTTCCATTTCCCGAAGAGTTTCCATCTTTGGTGAATGAGAAAAAAATAAATAAAATGGGCCGTGTTCTGTTTGCGAACGAGGCACATTGTATTCAAAATCAGTGAAAATCACAAATAATAATAATAAAAAACAATTGTTAAGTATGAAATATGACTACGACTTTATTTTACTGTGATAGACAAAGATAGGTTTTTAATTTATTCTTTGTTACGAAGACGAACGAAATTAATGAAGCCGGGCATTGGAGAGGCCGATCTAGGAAACTTTAAGACAAAAATAGACACTTTGTTAATAGTTTTCTTTATAAAAAAAATAAATACATAAATAATTAATGAAATGAAAGAACATTTGAGATGGTGTTTAATGTTTTAATAACAAGCAATGCGTTTTTGCTGTCTATATTTATTTTATTTTGGCGTTAAAACGAGCGCCGACGGTACAAATAGAAATGAAAAAAATAAAACAAAATAATAAACAAAGCAAAAATGCAAGTTTTTTAAATCTATAACAAAACTGTAAAGACAATTATAAAATGCGAAAACATTAGACAGAATTTTTTAACAAAGGAACAAGCCGATAAATAAAAAGAAAACTTGTTGATATTAATTATAACGCTAAACAAGAAGATAACTAGAAAAAAAAAAGTAAAAACAATAGAAGTAGGGTAAGTTCTAAGTTTAAGTCAATTTTTTATTAAGAAAACAGAAATAACCGACGAAAGAATTTCGAATTTAGTTTTAACATCGAACGTTTCTTTCTTTGCTTTTGTTTGTTCCGATTTTTATTATGTTAATTTATCTCGCAGGTAATTTTCTTTTGTTTTCTATTGTTTGTTATTTTTAAAGAAAACTTACAAACGAAAAAAACAATGAGAAAGGTAAATAAATTTTATTGCAACACTTCATGGTTTTTGTTTTTGTTTATGGTCTATTTCAGTTTACAATTAATTTACTTTTAATTATATTTCAACGTTTAGAAAAGAATTCTGTTCTTGAGGAGAATTTCAATCATTCGAATTTATTTAGTTGTGTGTAAAGAATATGGTCGGGGGTTGATTGAGATTTTAGCGAACAAATTGTTAAATATTGGAATTATGTCCCCATTGTTTGAGTAGATAAATTAACGTAGATGCAATTAGCTCTTATTTTCTCCCAAATTTATAAAATATTTAATAATAGAACACATCTCATATTACGTAAAAGTTTTCTAAACATAATTTTTGGCATTGGGTTTGAAAAATGGCATAAATAAATTATATCTAGAAAAAAAACTTCTCAAATATAAAACTCTTGGAACCAATTTCATTCTTAAAATCAAATTGTGGCCCAATATGCCCACAAAAATTGATTTAACGCATATATTCTTGCTTGTCTATTCGGAATTTTATAGACAAGCACGCATTTATGCTTTAAATTGCTGTTTCGAATTTTTAATCTTTCCAAATTCAGAGTTCACCCATTTGCTTTTTGGATTTTTAGTTGTTTATATAAACACAGTTAAAAATTTTATACTCAAACTTATCACGCGAATATATTTTATATGTACATACAACGCCTTAATGCGTGAAGAAGATTTGAATGGCAACGGATTAGGCATGAAGCAAAACTAAATTCAATATTTAAATTTTATTTTATATATCAAATTACTTCTGTTGTCGTGCTTTACTTCATTATATTGAATATTTTCGTGCAGTGTGAATATTCAAATTAGGAATATATACTTAGTAAACCGTCTAAATATAAGCAAATCTTCAAAATTAGGTTCAGCACAAATAATTTAGAATTTAAATAACTCGGACGTACATTCCCACGGTTCTTAACTCCAGTGTGGTAAACAATAAAAAATAGTTTTTATACTTTTTTCTGAAAATTCGTTATTTCAACTCGTTTGTTATATTGTTTTTTAACTTTTTAGTTACACCAATTATTTTAATAAAAATTAGATAAATATTTTATCACACTGAATCGCAATTGGTGCAAATAATAAAATATGCATATGTGTGCTGACATTAATTTCTTTATTTTAAAGAAACTCCTTTTGGTAGGCTGTGTTTGTATTATATTCGTATCGTATATAATGCAAGTAATTGGAAATAATTTTGGGAAAGTAAAGAATGATGATCGTATTAAAAAAAAACATGGGTAATGGAATGAAAATTTAAATGAGTTTTTAAAGTATAGATATTTTTTTACTTTTTTCTTGTAAGAATGCGAAAGAAAAGTCGGTAAAAAGACGCAGGTGGGGTTAACAGTATTCTATATAATACACTAAAAACAAATTTGATTATAACGATAATTTAGGGAAACATACAAAAACCCATTAATAAAGTAGAAAAATATTGCAATCAATGATACAAATAAGAAATCCAAAACAGAAAATCTACCTCTTGATCAATAGTACACAAATGTGTTAAGGAAAAATTGTTTATAAACAAACAGGTACAAAATACGAAAATTACAAAAATAAATAAGCGCTACAAAAAAGTATAACTACAGACCTCATAGTAAAATATTGAATAGCAGCAAAATGAAGTAAGTTAAACTACATAAAGAGTTACTTATATATACATTATACAAAATATTTATACTTAAATATACATTTTTTACATATCGTCCAAGTAATAGCAGTTTTGAGGATTTTGAACGTGTTTTTGAATACTTTATATTCCGACT
Source organism: Machimus atricapillus (assembly GCA_933228815.1). Taxonomy (NCBI): domain Eukaryota; kingdom Metazoa; phylum Arthropoda; class Insecta; order Diptera; family Asilidae; genus Machimus; species Machimus atricapillus. The sequence goes on from OW121788.1 coordinate 12,943,943, forward strand.
TAAATAAATTTTTAAAAAACATAAACCTTTTAAGTGTTATTACTATCAGACCCAACGAGGATTGATTTGTACATTTGTATTTCGGATACGATAATTAACTTTTCTTACAACCCTAAATATATACCTACAACATCGTAAACAGCTTCAAATCAATAACAATTATATAAATACTCGAAATGAATCGCTAAAAGCTTTAATAACACTTTAGTCTTATTTGTAATGGAAGAAAAAACTTTGTTTATAAGTATTTAAATGAAATACACTTATCTCTAAAGCTGTAATAATGATATGGTAGTAAATTTGAACATATGACAGTAATCCTTTAATTAATGTTTTTAAAAATGGTTTAAAATTATGATTATTCGATATGGTTAACAAAAAGAGTCTTATAGAATCTAAAAAGTTGAGATTTTGATGAGAGAGAACTTGTTACAACTTAATTTCACTAATCACATTTTATTAAGTGCAACTAATCTACTCTAGTCTAATCGGTTCTCATTTTTATTCGAATATTGCTTTTATTATCCATATTACAAACATTGTTTTAGATGTTTAAGCAATTAATTAAATTTTATTTAATTACAACAAATTCTTCTTACCAAGCTCATTTACTAAAAGCTTTTCTTGTTTGGAATAGAATTGGGGATAAATTACAACTTCTACGATTAAAAAAGTTGTAGTTAAAAAATTTTTTCAATTACGCCATTTGATTTTACGGAAAAAATGTGGTAAAACATATCTGCTTTCATATAAAATATTATAAATAAACAAAAATTTAATTGTTATGTTATAAATTTTTCAATTGGTAATTTTTTTAATTTTTTTTTTGAAGTTTCGAAGAAACGACTTTTGGGCGAAAGTGTCCCTGTTTTTCATAATTTGGATTGATTTCGAATTTATGCGCTGTTTGAATTAAAGGAATTTATTGGCATAAGTTAAATTATTTGCGGACTACGGTGACCCACACTTTGCTTGTGCTCATTAGGAAGGAGCAAATTACTTAATTTTAGATTAACCCAACCACTTAGTCATCGGTCTAATACGGGTCGTAAAATATCAACTCGTTTCAAATTCCCTTAATAACAAAATGTTCGCGTTTGATCAGAGCTTTCATATTTCTCCCCATTTATATTTTATTCTCCTCCTCGAACAAATCTCTTTTAAAATTTATTGCACGAATTTTCCTTTATCAATCAATTGGCCGGAAAATTTGTCATTTGTGATTCTAATTAAGATTTAAACGAGCTTACTACGCCTCCATCACATGCACCGCCCTTCCGTCCCGCAGTGCGTCTATTTGTCCATCCCCCGAGGACAGACAACCCCTGCGCGGCCCTTCTGGCCCTTTGAACAAGTGTTCGGGTAAATAATAAAAAACAGAAGAACGTGCCTGCTCACAGTTAACGAATTATTTAACCTTCCCGGGACGAAATTATCGATAATATTTATAAATGGATCTCCCAGCTGAAATAGGCTTTGCAGTGGTAATTGCCACTGGGCGTCACGAAGATGGAGCGGACCAGCGGACCCAACTATGGCGTTTCTAGCCAAACTTGTTGGACTAATGATTCGCCTTGACCTCAAGTTTGGGCGAAATCGATAGAGCCGTATATTTTTTGAGTGATGGCGGGGTGGAGCGGTCACTCAATCGAACTTTCTTGTAGGCTTCTTGGGGTAGAGTGGGCTGTAATAAATTGTATTTGGGCTCGAAATGATGACTATAAAAATTTGTGTATTCCTTTTTCTATTTTGAGAACTCGACACGAAAAAGGCTTTTGGTAAAATGAGCAAAATTGGCCTTCTTTTCACAGTTTTTACAACTGCCTTCGACTTAATTATGGAAACCTTTTAGTTCTGAAAATTACAACGTTTTCTTTTGACTATTATTAAAATGCTAAATATAAAGACTCATATAAAAAACAATCTACAAAGCTTCCTTTTTATTTTACTTGTAGTTCTGTTGATAAAAAAAAAGTAAATCTTTAAAGTCTAAATATAACTAGCTTCAATTCTAGTTCTTAAATTATCACTAAAACGTAAGATAAACGCAAGCTTAAGAGGAAATTGATAAAAGAAAACTGATCAAAATAAGAAAGTAGAAAACAAAAAGACTACATAAGACTTAATGAAGAAAAGCAAATGATTATTTATATAGAAAATTATTGAATATTTCTTATAATAATATATTATATGTGTCGGAATGTAATATTATAATTATACTAGGTAAAATGGAATTCATGTTGTCTCCACTAATTCGTATTTTTCAGTAGATGGGCGAAATCACTACTGTCATTTACTAATAGTGTAAAAGTGGGAGGAGATAAAAAAATAAATAAAGCGAATTCGAAATTTATTGTATTACGGTAGAACGTAAGGAAGCGTAATATTATTGCTATTACTATGGGAAAAAATATACACGATGATAATGCAAAAATTTAATACAGGTGTTTCATTATGCTTTGGTTTTTGAAACTATAAGTTGTTTGAAAGTATTTCAAAATAAAATTGATGGAAAATAAATGGCTCTACTTATTTTTATTAAAACTACTTAATGAGTTTTAAGGTACTCTCAAGTCTCAGGTCAATAGAAAAGACGAAAATTTTTCAGTGCATTTATTACAAACTATTTTACAAGCCGCAGTTATTTTTGACCACTTATTTTTTAATTTAATTACAGTTTATTTAAGTAATTTGTGTCCTTTTATTCCAGTTTTTTAAAAATGATGGTATAAATTTAAAAGAAACATTGCGTTGTTCGAAAACATTTTAAAGAGAACAAATTGCTAAAGTCGTTCGGAGGTAGAAATTTGAATGCTAAGTTCGCAGATAAACTTTTATTTTATTGCCTTCGTAGGGTATAAAAATGTTTTCCTATTAGGTAGATAGGTACATCTTGGGAAAAATCTGCTACAGCAACCTTTTTATTTGCAAAACTTAGCCAACTTTTTAAAAGGCAGCTCAGACATTGAAATTTAAGGAACTCAAATGCTTGAGGTGTAGTAAATATAATATTTTCGGTATTACAATTACTTTTCTTCAAAACTTGAAAAGGTTATGTTTTATTATTTAAATGAGAGATAAAAATCAGGTATATTACTAAAGAGTACAGACGACGGACGTGCTTTGATTTCGTGAGCCTTTAATATCATTTTTCTTTTATATAACATTTACTTTTGAAAACACTACAAATTCTGGACCAGTTGAGTGAGTGACCCCTGTTAACACCCTGTTAAATGTGCTCTAAGGACAGATTTTTAAGTGCATAGTATGTACATAGTTTTTCTTAATAAGCGAGAAGACGCCTCATCTCTATATATTTTTTGTGCGATTTCTATGAAATGAAAATTCCACAGTAAAAATGCCAAAACTTGTAGTAAACTTAAACGAATATTGTGTTTAAAAATTTATTATTTATTCCTGAAACGACAACAGTTGCTTTTTTTTTATATTTGTTGATTAAAAGGAGTTATATTGACGACTACTTTAAATGTATAGCGTTCGAAGTTTGGAGAAAATGCAATTTGTTTGAAATTCGTAGAAAAATCTTTAAAGCTTTTGCAACAAAAAAATCAGCCCTTAAACAGTGAACATGAATGGTTCTCATAAGCAAAAATATATTTCTTCGGGAATTATTTTCTTTTTCTTCTATTTGGCTTAACCGAGATTATAAAAATTGTCGTTATTTAAATTCTAAAATCGAACAATTTTTGATAGTATTAATGATACAGCTAGTTCAAGAAAAGATCTTTTGAAAAACGGAGGTCTACTTGTGTGCGCGTAAAGGCTATAACTTCGTAATATTTTTTATTAAATTTTTCCCTAGAAAATTGTTTCTATATATGTACATACATAATGTTGTATATATTTTTGAAAATTTGTCTTTTCAAGAAATGCAAAAACAAACCTCTTTTCGATCGGCCACTAAACTCTCAAACACAGTCAAATAATCTTATTTTAATTCGATTATCTAAAACTATGTAATCGATTAGAAAGTATAAGCCCAAAAATAGTGATTTGCTACGCCTATTAATTTATTATTTTTAAAGCGGAACAAAATGCCTTGTACTATCTTAATGACTGCTATTAAAGCGAAAAGCAGCTTTTATTTCCGATTACAATTTGCATATTTATTATATAACAAGAATGACCCACATTAAGACCACAGTCACAACATTTCCGTACCTCTCTACATCCCACGTTAAAGTGAAAAAAAACATCAGCAGATTTTTTGATATTAAAAATGGAAAAAGGTTGTAAATTCTTTTATGCATAGCCTGGCGCAGCTTGTTAATGTCGCTGGGCCGAGAGGAAGCGACGTTTATTTGCACCGCCAACATTCAGCGGAGTCGTCGGCACACACAATGGCGTTTTTATTGGAGGACACATTAACTGCAATAGAAAGCCGTAAAATGTTTTAATGGGTCCCTGGGAAAATTAAGAAAGCCTCATACAATTTTCGGGGGCAATAAAATTCCTCTACGCCTAGAAGAGAAAAAGGTTACTCTTTTCAAATTTCGGAGAGGGGTTTTATGTCGTGCTTCTGATAGGCCCCTTGCGAGCAAAATAATGGATAAGCCCTCGCATAAGGAGATTCTAATAAATTTAGAACAAAATTTATGCTGCTAATAAAACCAGAGGGAACATTTTGTTATGCATGAAAGTTACAAAACAAATACTTCCAACCGAATTGAAGAAAGAAATAGATTTCGATCAAATCGCGGTAATCAATAGCCAGTAGCTGCAATGTAGTAATGTTTCCTACACCGCTCTTGGGGCACCAGTTGTCCAATAGTCCTCTAGGAAAATCAATAAAAAATTGCGTAGACGTCTAGAGAAGGAATCCACTTAACACCAAAATGCTAATGAAATTTTTATAGTCTGTCTTCGAAAGTGTCCACGACGCAAAAGAACCTCCCATTGAAGACAATTTTCCCTTCTTCTGCTGGGGAGGGCTTGATAAAAATCACAACCATCAGTAGAGTCCAGGGGCCAAAAAGGAGACAATCAAGAAGAGCACCCCCGAAAATGGATAGGAATCTTCTATAAAGCGGGATTCCCGCACTCTTTAATTCCTTTTAAAGCCACCAAATTGAATCTGGGGATTACTCAAAAAGTGGGAGCCCCATCGATTTTGTTTGTGCAGCGACAGCACCCACCAGCCAGTTAAGTCAGCAAGAACCAAACCAATTCCTGGGTGATCCTTTTGAATTTTATTTGGGTGTTGGGCCCATTGTGTTTTGTTTTATATGCGTCCCTCTAGAAAGATATCTCCCAACTAATTTCAGTCCCATGCGGAGGAGAAAATGAATCTCAAGGATTAGGGGGCCCCCCTTAAAACGCCTTCTTCGCAGCCCCGAACAGTGCGAACGCACGAAAACCTTCGACGAGGATTCGTCCTTATTCAAAGAGTGTTTTTCTAGGTCAGTAACATAAACCTCGAAGGAGATAAGGAGGCGAAAATTTTACGTTGTTAGACGAGGGGTTTAGGGAGTGTCGGGCTGGTTCCGAAAGTATATAGCTCAGTTAGATGGGAGCTTTTCCCTATTATGTATATATGCCATAAATTTCCCTTGAAGGGGATGGATCTGGAAATCGGTCTATTTACCAAGATGTAAGATTATTACTCTTTATCGAGCGAGGGCGACGGGTTGACAACGAAGACTTTAGGTCTCCAGGAGCATGCAAAAATTTTTCTTCTCTCCTTTTTAAGTCGTTTTCAACTCGACGAGCCGTTTCAGTTTTATGGTAATGGGAAAGCTCCCTTAATAGGATCCTATACATAGTGCTCTCAGATCCCGAAGGAAGGAGAAATTCTGTCCTGGCTGCTGTCCTCCAGCTGCTGAAAGCTCGAGCAAAACCGGGGAGCTTTACCAGCCTAATATAATAAAAAGGAAGTGTGCCCGAGAGCACCCGCTCCAACATCTCGAAGGAATCGCCCTAATGCCGCGTGCTTATTACACTTTCATTGATTTTACCATAAAAACGCACACACCCAAAGATCAGAGAATAATTCCAGGATACATGGTTCGCCCTGTGGGAGCACGAAGGACCCGAAAGCTCCGTCGCCCTATAAAAGGACACCGCGTAGTTCCCGAACACATTGAACATTTCGTGAATGACCAAATGAAAGCGAAAGTAAAAGTTTTACTACGCTAGTTGTTGACAACGACGACATTTTTGTAGTCCTTTTGCTCCCAGTGTGATTTTCACTCCCGAGTCCTGACAAGTTGATTTAGGGCGAGCGTGGATCACAAAAACCAGGAGCACTCCCCCCATCATGAATTCAATGCACGAAAAACTTTCAATTTTCTTTCGAGTTGTAAATTGTGTTTCGTTGCGGGACGCGCTATGCTTAAAACTTAGTCCCTATTTTTTTTTTATTCTCTCTATTTCTTCCTTTCTTCCATTATTTTAATTTCGAGCTCTACGTCTCGGACTAGTCCTGGAGATAGATGCGATTTTGTAGAAACTATCCCAGGACATGGCAAAGACAAAATAAAGATTAAGTGACACCACATCAGACTACGATTAATTCTTGGTTCGCCTCCCGAATAGTTTAGGGCTATTAAGCGCTATCCTGTGCGACGGACGGGACGCTCCTGGTCGAGGGGGCAAAAATAGTCTCCAGCAATAATTCTAATTTGCAGGATCGCTGCAGGGACACGCAAACTTTCTAAGCCTTTTTAAGATATATTTGTCTGGCTTTGGCTGGGACCTGAACATGAGCCAACATTTCTGGGCTATTAGTCCTCTGGGAACTTCGCAGCTCGCATGATGGATTATGCATTAACTTTATGACATATTTCATGTCCTCGCTCGGCTTGAAGAGCATAAAAATTTCGCTAGTCGCTATAGAGAAGTGGTGTAATATTCGGGGTGAATGAAAATTGCTTAGGGATTGCGTAGAGCTGCTCATTGAATATTGCTATTTGATAACCTTTGAGTGGGATCTTAAAAACATTGTTGATTTAGGGTCGCATGAGTACTTTGTTGAAAGCCATAGGCTGAATGCCTTGTATGACCTTTTATTAAGTCCATATCTGTATTGTCATATATTTTTTAATATACATTAATACTATGATGAAAATTTAGCCTACCAGAGGTATAGGAATATGTATTGTAAGTATAATGGAGCATGTGAAGTGTAAGGCTCTCTCTCTGTATTAAGAGGGGAGATTCGTGTAAATCCATGTGTTTTTGGTAATTGTTAATAAAAAATTCAATTCGCGTGGAATTTAACGTTTTGAATAAATCGCGTTTAAGGTTTTCGACAAGATATTTGATATTATAAAGCTAAGATTATATTTTTAAAATACCTCATACATTTGCACTTCGAATCGAGGTTTAAAAATTCCAGAGAATATTTTTGAAATACCAAACTATATTTTAGAGCAAAACAAAATTTGATTTATAGTACAGTCACTGAAGATAAAAATCGACCATTACCTCCGATTTTGTTGAACCTCCATCGATTTGCATGAAAATTGGTGAGTAGTTAGAGGATACCTCAATAAACAAAAGTGACATAGTGCCAACTTGCGCTTTTACCCTGGGGGTGGATGCCACCCCTTCGCGGGGGTGGAAATTATTTTTCGAAAAATAACCCCAGGAATCGATAGAGGGACCAATTCTAAGCAAAATTTGTTATATAAAGTTATTAAAATAAATCAATACTTTTTGAGTTATTAAAGATCAAAGATTTTGATTTCTCGTGAAAAAAATGCATGTTTTAAAGCGGTTTTTCATCAATAACTCAAAAACTATAAGTTTTTACAAAAAAGTTGTCATTACCAAAATTGAAGCTAATAAAAAAACGAATAAAATCCTTCCTTAAAAAAACCTTTTAGTATTAATTTAAAGTGAGCTATAGGTAATTGAATGTATATTTTTTTTCGGCGAGTACTCAAATCTAAGTATTCAAGCTCAAATAACGGAAAAACGATGCATTTTATAAAAAATACTTATTGAACACTTTTCAAAGTACTCACAAATACCTTTAAAATGAGCTTTGGAAAAAGTTGATAGCATCAATATTAAGCAAGTTATGATGAAAATAAGATGACCCTTTCGAATTTTTTAGGAAAAAGTGAAAAATAAAACCTACGCCATTTCCACAAAAATTAAAATTTATAGTAATCCCTACAAGACTTTTTGTATTTTAGCATAAGTAATGACGTAAAAAATTTTGACCGGTTTAGAATGCATATTTTAAGATAAAAATATGATTTACAAAAATAAAAATTTTTCAAATTTTCGTAAATCTTATTTTCTTTTGATAATAACTCCAAAAATACTCGATATACGTAAAAAATGAAAATACCAAAAACTTTGTTAAAAAAAAAGCTCAAATTTCGTTCTCTAGTATTTTTTCTATCCTCTAACTACTCACCAATTTTCATGCAAATCGATGGAGGTTCAACGAAATCGGAGGTGAAACCCTTCAGTGACTGTACTATTAGCACTTAAATAATTTGGATAAAGAGATTAAATTTTAATATTGATGGTTTTCCAACAGATTCCGAAAATTGTTTGAAATTAATAATAAATAAGAAATTTTAAAATAAGACTAGTCTTAAGTTAATAATAATAAGATGAATCGATCCATTTATAAATAATATTTGCATTTTTGCTGTAATTTATTAATGCATTCAGAGAATTTTGTTCTTAGTTCCTTTTTATTTTAGAATTATTAGTTTACATTATTATGTAGTCACTCAGTCATAAAATAAAAAGGGCTCAAGTTTCTGTTAAGGAATTTGTTAGGGGACTTGAGTGCGTTTCATGCGGATTAGAGTGTCCATTTATGTAAATTTCATTGAATAGTATCCTTCGAAATCTTATAATCAAACTTCTAATGTATTTCTTTCATTTAAAGGACTCGTTCGCATCACGTCCGCCTGACATAATAATGATAGACGACAACAGCCGGGACTCAATGCAGGACCAGCAAATGTCCCCGGGATCTTATTACGGCCGGCCATTATACTGCAAAACCTCGACGGCCCAAGTCCTCCTCAATTACGGCTCAGTCGGATCGAATCCAATGATAGGCGGTGCGGGAATCCTGCCGTCGCCTCCAATTCCAGCACCATCTGGGGATGATTCCCTGCCGCCCGGCTTAATATCCCTAAATGACTCCGATTCCGGGAGCGACAGCGGCATCGAGTGCGGCTCACAGCCCACTTTCGCCACTAAATCAATTACCAGGCCATCAGCTGTCCTGGTGAATTCGAGCATCTGTCGTGGTCCAGGTGGACACATGGACGTCGACGTCGACGTGGACGTTGCAAAGACGGAGTCCCCCAAATCCCTAATGAGTGGCGTAACCCGAATTGGGAATGGTACCGAGGAGCCCCCGCCTCTGGAGCAGGACAAGATGACTTGCCCCTTCTTAGACGACTCAAACCCGCTCTGCTCGCCGTTCCTCTTCGACCTGTGCAGCGACGACTACGCCATGGAGGAGCCGATCAGCGGCGACATCCTTCAGGACAACGACATAACGAAGGTCCTCGACGAGTGGACCGTCGAGATGACGTAGTGCTCGTCCTTGGCCCTTCTCGTAACTCGTTTGATTTTAACCCTTTGAATAGCATTGTCTCTGGAACTAGCTAGCATCTTGCGCTTGAAGGGAATCCACTCAGAATTTGTTCATTGTATAAACCCTTGTCAACGTGGCTGTAAAAATGTAATATTGTTTTTTCTTAGAGTCTTGCATTAAATGGGGAGGCGGTGATGTTAGAAATTTGAAATCGATAAATATTTTATAACGTGAACAAGTTCTGACCAATTTTTCTGTAGCTTACTCACTATTGTAAACAATGGAGCAAATGATGATCGTGAAAAAGACAAACCCTTTTTATTCTACCCTTAGGGGAGACTTTAACGGAGTAAAAAAAAGCAATAGTTATGAAATAAAGTAAAAAAAAAATTATATATATATATACATAACAAATACATTTGCAATATTTACAGAATCGGGACAGGACATTGTCATGAAAGACAGGAAAGTGAAAATCTGAAATATTTTATTTATAATGGACATCTAGGAACATAAGAGATATATTGACATTTTAGACTTTTTAAGAACCGATGAATATAAACAGAAGAGCATTATTTTAGATATACCTACATTAGAAGTACGTTCATTTATTGGTGAGGGACTCTTTCTATTTTCTCTTTTCACGCCTCAAAAACTTCAACTGGAAACTTTGTCGCATCCTACAAAACAAAAGAAAAAAACTAACAAAAAAAAAAAACATTTTTGTACATATGTATCTGCAAGACTGCTCGGCGTCCGACCTTCGAATGAAAGTCGTTTGTAAGTAACTTTGTACTATAGATGAGTTTTGTTTGTACACTTTTTGATGTTTCGCCGCCAGTTGTAAAGCTTTATTTAGTCTTCCTAGTGCCATTTGAAAAAAAAGATGTTCAGATTCTTTTCCAAACCGTTTTAAAATCATATATAACGAAATTTACGCAGACTTCCAACATATTTCGTAAAGGCCGAGTAACTAACTAAAACCGTTTTCCAACATACATAATCTACCTCCTTTACAGTGAATCGTTTTCCATTTTAAATAATAACTAGACTTTTTCTTTTCAATTTGTGATGGCAATATGAGAAAAAGCTGAGCATTTTTTTAATATTATATTTGACGTCATAATGAGTCGTTTTTCTTAAATCATTGTTTTGGCTAAATTTGACGTCAGCAGAAGAAATGTTAATATTTTGTCTGTGCAGAAAATATAAGAGAGTGTCGAATTGTTAATTGTAAATTGTAAGAGATATGTCGTAAGTTTTTTTTCTCTCTTTAAAAGGTTTTTTATTTTACGGTAAATATCAATAAAATTTTGGTTAAATTTTTAAAGTGGCAAAATTTTGGTGTTTCATTTCGCTAATCCTTATCCAAATTTTTTTTTTAGGTCCACCCCCCTGGAGAATCTGAAAAAGAAAAAAAAAATTTGGACCTGCTGCTATTTCTGGGCTCCTGTTACAAAATCTGGATTTTGAACGTCTCGATTTCCGAGATTTTGTAACAGGAGCCCAGAAACCGCAGCAAGGCCAAACATTTTTTTTTAGCATCACAACCTGGAAAATCTGAAAAAGATAGAAAACCCCCTTTTAGAACTCAGTTTTCTGCCATAGTAACCGCCTGAAAAACAAGCATAATCTCATTGTGAACGTGTAAAACAATGGCTGAAAAGCATGAAAATTAAATTTTTTAACTGCAATTTCGCAAATTCATGGGCAGAAAAATTCCACAATTTTAGAAATTCAATAAAAAAACAAGAGGAATACTTTTTAAAATTTTATTCATTTTTTCCGCAACAATTTTAACAAATCATTGATTTTCTTTTCATCGCTGTTCAGCAAAAATTGGTTTCTTTTCGTTGCTCGCTGCTGCTGCTTTTAGCCGCTCAAAACCCCTCGATCCAACAGTTCACGATCAAAACCAAGTAGAAGTCGAATTTCGGAAAATGGGGTGAAATTTTAGCTTACACTTATTCTGTAGGTGAAAAATAAAAAAATTAAATCTTCTGGTGATCAGTGATTTTTAATGATTTTTTAAATTTGTACCTGAATTAATGTCCCACGTTCCTCGTTTCATGCTCTTTTTTCCAGGAATGTAGCAAATTATGAAAAATTTGTGAAAATGAAAAATAAAGGGACTTGCATTAAAGTGGATTAAATAATTTTATTTTATTTTAAACCCTTTTAATTATAAGTTATAAAATACCATCTTCAAAGAAGTATTGAAATTTGGATGAAATCGAAAATAACAGCAAATTCAAAAAAGAAATTACATTACATAGTTTATTTTGATTCTTATTTTTGAGGTATTTAAATAATTATTGAAAAATAAAAATAAAAAACCCTTTTAAATTCACTATCTTGCGTGTTATAGAAATTGGGAAATATTACATCAAAAGTGAAATTGTGCCAATAATTTTTTAACTGTACCCCTCAACGTCAGCACAATTTTTACCCAGAAACAACAAAAAGAAGATTTATTTTGCCTCTCTTAACCACAGGAACACAGCAGCGCTAAATTTTTTTTTCTGTTTTTCAGATCCTCCAGGTGATGGGGCTAAAAAAAAGAAAAAAAAATATGTGGCCCTGCTCCTGGAAATCGAGAAGCTCTCGGCCCCGCTAAAAGAATTTTGTAAACACATTTTTTAGGAGTGAAGACGCGCTGGTTTTTGTACCGGGAACAGGGTTGGGTTTCTATGTATTTGCGATGTTTCACCTCAACAAGACCGTAAGCCCCGTAAGCTCATCACTTCGGCTCGGATCTTAACTAAAAGCTGGACTTTTCTCACACCCAAGCTGCAGCTTTTAGCTAAGACCCGAGCAGTCGTGATGAGCTTACGGTCTTGTTGAGGTGAAACATCGCAAATACATAGAAACCCAACCCTGTTCCCGGTACAAAAACCAGCCTGGAAAAAGTACAAATTTCAGCACCATCTACATGACAATGGCAGGGGTGAAAAAGTTTCACACTTGCGATTTCGAGTGACAGTTCGCCAAATGAAACGTCAGCAGATGTAAACAAGACGTGTAGCCAAGGGCACGAGAGGGTTTTGTTTTGTTACAATTTCAAACAATTTGATGGCAAATGGAGGCGAAACTTGAGGCGTACCGACTTCGGAAGCGGAGGAAGCAACAGTTCGAGCAGATTAAGAGCAAAATTCTTAGCATGATCCCCTTTCGTGGCGGTTCTACCCCTGAGGAGAAAACCGAAACAATTTTAAACGTCCCGGTAATTGGTTCAGAATATTTTCTCGATTAAATTAATAACAATTGCTACAGTCCGATCTCAGCGATACAACATCAACCACCAGTGACATCCTGAGCGAGACAATTTCTGACAACGACCAGGACCTGCTCCAGGAGCAGGAGGAGCCCCCGAATCCGCTGGTCCCGGAAAACAAGTGGCTGAAGTACATCTTCTGGCTCATCTTTTTCCTGTTCTGGGTGACTTGTTACGTGATCGCGATTGAACTGAAATTCGGAATCGTCTACTTGATCATCTCGGCGCTGTTTGGGATTTACTACAACACCCGAACGGGGCCCCGGAGGAAGGGGGAGGTCAGCGCCTACAGCGTCTTCAACAAAAACTGCGAGAGCATCGACGGCACCTTGAAGGCGGAGCAGTTCGAGCGGGAAATTCGATTTGGGGCTGCAGCCGTTCGATAGGCGAAAGTGGTTTTCAGACGATTCCCTGGATAAGGAGCTTCTCTAATTCTAAATAAACGACTATGATCTATTTATAAGTATGCACAAATATACGCGGTTAACTTTGTTACGCATGAATTTTATTCTACCGTTTTCCATTGATTTATGAGTCCTGCTGTTGCTGTAAAATATTTACTCTAAATTAAAGCAAATATTTTTCTCAAAATCTCAATAGCTGCTTTTTAAGGTCTATAAATTTCTCCTACTTTAGTCTATTTATTTATTAGCAGACTGATCCGCCAACAATTTCAAACAAAAATTAGGTTAAAAGTCTTCAAACTCAAACTTATAGTCACAATTCGCATGGGTCCGCAATTTCATTTATAACCCTTACAATTTAATGAAGCATATTTCATCTTAAATCTTAATATATGTAAAAATTTTTAAAATTTGCAAAAATACACCTACCCTGAATATGCTTTAATGTCTGCGAATACAGCTATTAATACCATGGATAATTAAAATGCAAGCATAGTGTATGAAATATTCTTTTATTACATCAAAAGTGCATAATTCCTCTCTTTATCACTTAACAACACTAATTTGTCCATTCACGTTCACGTCTTGTATATAATTGTTCTCTTTTATGTTAGTAGAATGCGTAGTGCCTACAAAATTAGCTCTGTTAGGTTGCGACCCGATAAAATTTAGTAGAATACGCCCTTATTAAAACACTTGTAAGTGCCAGGTAAAAGTAAGGGAGTAACTAACAAAACTACGCAATGGTTTCAAACTAAACTCTGTTTTCAGGATGCGCTGCAAAAATATGATAGTTGCTGGCGGCAGTAAAAAGTGCCTCCTTCTGACGCCTTCGAACCGTAGAAAATAATTAAATAATGTAGTTAGCCGCTGCTGCATTTTATGAAAATAGAAAAATTTACTTGTATAGTAGTTGTACACAGACTTACACTATTTACACTAGGAATGTATTTTTTATTTTACTTTTTTTCTTGGTTGGTTGGCTTAAGCTAAGAGCGGTGAGGTGCATTTTTTTTTGTTTTTGTTTTTATCTTTATATCGTTTCTTCAGAGATGCGTGCCCTGACACTTTAGCGAACATTTCCGTTTTTGCTGTTGTCCTTTATGCGCCTTTTGGTAACATTTTCCATTTTTGTTTTTACATTTTCTTAATTACTAGAAGCACCAACTAAATTACTTTTTCTAACAATAAACTCCGACTATTGCAAGAAAACAAATTGTGTACAGTTTGTAACAAAGGGGAATGTTTTATGGATGGGTAGATTGAAAGTTCTGTTGAAAGTTAGGAAAACTTCTCCTTGAGATTTCTTTTAATTGCTGCGAATCGAAGGCAACGAAGTGATTCTTTTCTTTTTGCTTTAACGAGGCATTGAAAGTTATGTACTCTAATTTATTAGAAGATCTTACACCTTAGCAATACTAAAAGAATTTTTAAAACAATGGATGAAAGAAAAGTAATAATTAGCGAGAAAGGACTTAAAATAAAAGCTGTCTATCAGTTGTCCCTATAAAAAGAAAAAGTTTAAGCAGTCTTCTTCTTAAATATGTAATTATAATTTCTGAAAACAATGCTTTACCTCGTAATTATCAATTCTTCTCTAATTAAGGTTTCAAACACAACCAGAAAGTTAAGAGGTGTTATTTATTATTCAGCTCACTGTCACATTTGCTTCACTTCTTGGCACACAAAGCTGAGTTTGAATCTTAATGATTTCTTATTTTAGAATTGAATGTCTTTTGATCTACTAATTGGATTTTTTTTTTTACAATTGTCTTTATGTATTTATTTATTATTTAACTTAACGTTCGGCACCGTCTTCATTTAAAACTCGGTGCTTATTAGTTAAAAAGTAATCAATTTTTTGATGAGGACATTCTCTTCCACATTATACTTTAATATTTCTTTAAGAAAAACTTGTTTTTTATTAAAATTTGGAAACCCTTTTAATTGTATGTACTTTTGTACTTAGAATACTAAACTTTGTATGAATAGAAAAGTCCCCTGATTTGAAACGAGACCACAGTCTATGCGGATTGTTTAAAAATCAGAAATCAATAATCAGTCCCAATATTGGAAAATATTATATTCAGAATACCGACACGAAAGTTTATGTGTTGATTTTTCATCCTACATTTTATAGTTTTTGAGATAACAAATCCTATCTATAAAATCCGTTGTTGGCGGAATGCGATAAATAAATATATGTATACAATAAAATAGTAAAACATTTTAATAATAAATAACATAATTAAATAGTTTGCAGATTCCTATTTGTTTTGGAAAAGTTATTGGATAAATTTGATAACTAAATTTTAAAGGTCTTTAATATCTTTTATTTTTAAAATAGTTTATAGATATTTTTTTGCCTCTGATGGCACAAAAAAGATTGAATTTTTTAATTAAAACGCCTATTAAATAAATATGCACATATTAAAAATATCAACAAATCGTACGAAAGTTATTAATTAAGGTCTAAGCCAAACAAATAATAACAATTAAATTTTAATAAATTGAGCACTAAATTTGTTGTTGTTTGTTTATATTTTATTTGAATTTGAATCCTTTTAAGCCTCGCCTCCTCAAAGATGGTAAAGGGCAGCACTATTAAAAAAAATGTCAAGGAGAATATATTTCTAAGAACATATTTAGGAGAGTAATAAAATATTTAACAATACTTACCGTCTGTATGTGTGTATGTGTGCAATACTTATTTCTAATCGGACTTGGCAAAGTGTGTTTACATCGAAAAATAGCGGCACGAACGAACTGAGCCTCGATAGTCACAGTACGTTTGTCGTTTACTTTTTTATTAAATTACTTTTTCCTATACAACGTCTACTTGGGCGTCCTTAATTAGCTAAATCCTCACATAAATTACACTTTCTCCTTAACTTAAGGTTTCGTCCTTAAAAGATTTGTCCTATGGCTGGGTCGAGTCTATCGATACATAGTTTCCTCCCTTTGTTATACTTTTTTTTTTCTTTTTTTATACCGTAAAAATTTCATTAAGTGATCTAGTAAGGCGTTGTGAGTTTGGTTGTTTTCTTGTTGATTTATCCCTCCATTTCCCGTACTATCCTTAGTGAATTGAGCATTTTTTGTTGTTCATTATAATTGCTGCATTTTTTTGTCATGATTTATGCTAAACTTAGTTAGGTGAAGGGCGTGGAAGGTTGCACCCTTGACCTTCGACATCGCTGGGATTCTACATGTAAAATTCCTGTTCGATCAGTAGGAACTCTCTGGTTAAGGCCCGATGCTAGCACTTTGGGAGAAATGAGTTCCGGCTAGGGAGCAGGCAGAGGAGGCTCAGGGCCATGACCATGTGCCAGACCGAGTGCACGATGTGGTAGTTCTGCTTCGTCTGGAGGAACGCGTAGCAAATGAGCCCCACCATGGCCAGGGTGCTGCCGATCGGCATGTAGACGGTGAGGTACCTCTTCGATGGGAACCACTTTTGCGTCTTGCGGCAGCGCATGCCCCAACTGGTCGAAATTATGCAGATCCCGGTCAGCGCAGGAGCCAGAAAAACCCACAGGGACTGCTTGTTCAGCTCGGTGCCGAACGCCAGGACGATCGCCCCGAACATGTGGAGCAGGGAGACGAACTGCTGCCGGATGTGCGCCATTGCGACCAACGTCACCCAGATCGCGAGCAGTCCGCAGTAGAAGTCGCAAAATTGAAGAACGCCAATCTTCACCAGACAGAAGCTGTACTCGTCCTCCCCCGAGTCGCAGGCGTGGTAGAAAATGGAAAAGAACATCGCGAAAAAGTATATCACAGATTCCGTGTGGTACTTGCGCCGGATGGCGAAGTAGATGCTCGGAATGAACAGAAGATTGCTAAGGGTGAGGAGCAGGGAGGCGACCAGGATCGAGATGCTCGAGGGCACCTGGGAGTCCTCGGTGCAGTCCCAGCCGCGGTACCCCTTGATGCATAGGCAGGTGGAGAAGACGAACCCCCCGGACATGTAGTGGTAGCAACGGCCGTACCGCCCGCACCTGCCCCCCACGCAAGGACTGGACGAAATTGTGAAGATGACGGACGTGTTGCACCCTTCCGTCGCCACACTCTGCTCCGTGGCGAACTTGTGGTGGATTTCAAATCTTTTGGTCATCTCGTGGTAGTTAGCAGTGCATTTGGAGTCCATCAAGCACTCCTTGATCTTTAGAGTCTCAGTCTCGTTCATTTGCATCAAGCACTTTCTGTCCTCTATGCATGCCCTGTAGGTAACGAATAAAAATTATAAATATATTATTAAATGGTCAAGTGCGAGAGGAATCCATCCAACAGATGAAAAGTTCGTCATTATAGATAATTTCGAAAACGAAAAAGTGCCCTAAAAATAACCAATTTTATTTCCTTATACATAATTGTTACTAAATTCTTTCACTTCCGTATTTTCTTGGACCAACAGGGGAAAGAAAGGGAAATTCAACAATTGTGTGACTATTCTTCTCTTTTTTGTGAGGTCTCGTTTGAAGGGCTAGTTATAATGATTCCAAAAATTGTTTTGATCACTTTTTCAAAAAGACCATTTTATGTCTTATAGTTTTTCAGAAATTCAAAATATTTTATTAATTATAATTTCATGATCCGTGAATTTGATAAATATTGTTAAGAAACGCTAATACGTAATTTTAATATAGGATCGGGCTCATTATGTATATTAATTATAAATTATGTTTTGGATTGTACATATGTATAGAATAGGAACCATCAAATACGGCTATATTACGTAATATAGAAAAAAAAATAGTGATGTAGCTCATAATACCGAAGATATAATTTTAAATATAAAATTATCATTTATTAAAAGTCTTCGAGCAAAATAAGTTTCCGGTTGAATGGTTTTTAAAGTGTGCGGAAAATCAGGTAATTCATTTATCTTCTACATATTGCAAGTGCGCATTTGTTTCATACAGGTATCTGGTAACTCTAGAACTAAATGAGCGAATTCAATAAATGGGGGCTCATTATATTCATTTCTAATTTATTTATTAAAAATTAATTGGTAACTCTAAACTTAATTTACATGGCTCGGTCTATTTGCGTAATCAAGAACGAGAATTTGCGAAATGTGATATATTCGAAATATTTGATTTAATAATGCACGTTTAAATGCTTTTGCAATCTATAGTTCAACCTAAATTGAAGATTTACCGGATTGCAAGCAAATAAAATACACATGGATTTGTAAAAGCAGCCATTAAATTCATTAATAAGTTCGATTTAAGTTTCAAAGTCTGAAAACAATGGAAATAAAACAATTTTTGTTTTAATTACTCATCCAAATATTATGGCATATCGAGAAGGATATCATATCATAAATTATGTGAAATATTCTTAGAAACTATTCAGGTTTTTTATATTTGCATTCAGATAATTTAAAATGTGAAATTAATTTCTTTGAGCTGGAAAGATTCAATTATCTACACGTCTACCAGATACTGGAGGTGAATCAAGAAAGAAATCACATCTCCTTTAAAGAAAATTGCAGTTTTTATAAGAAAATTGCAGTTTTCTAGTTAAAAAGAGTGAAAATTTCATCACCGCAATATGAAAAATTTTTCCGGATATTGAAGTGCCGGAACTCTATTAAAAGTTCCGGATGAAAGGAGTTTTACTGTATGCGACGTTACACAGAATAAATATAAATAAATCAGCGTCTTTAAAGTAAAGAAGGGAAGAAGTTCTCACCTGTAGTAGCTGGTGAAGTTGGTGCAGGAGCAAGGCGCCTTCATGTGGCTCAGCATCTTTGAGTACTTCCTGATAAACTCCTTGACGCTGTCGATGATGGTCACCCTGGCGGCGGTCTCCGCCCCGTGGCAGAAGAGCCCCATCGTGACGTACCACTGGCCGCTCTCCGGGAAGGGGACGTGGATGAGCCCGGTGCTGGTGTCCGAGTCGCTGTTGTTCACGATTCCCGAAGCAGGAAGCAATTTCCTCCCGTAACGACATTTGTCGGGCCACGTTGGCTCCCCGGGTTCGCCCAGTCGCATGCAGACGATGATGGTCTGGTTGCTGCGTCCTGCAGGCTTCTCGCTGGTCGTCGCCTCCGTTCCGGCGATCCTGTCGGCGAACTTTTCTGCAAAAATGTCCTGCTCCTCGGATAATTTGGGCTCATTCGGTTTATTGTCTTGTTTCAGTGAAATTCCAAAGCTGAGGGTGCCACCGATGTCGTAGACGTCGCCGACGTCGAACCGAAAGCCGACAGGTGTTCCCGTTGTCAGGTTGAGGAGGACCGGGACGGTGCCGTTGGCGTCCGGGAGAAGGTCGTAGTCGAACATGAAAAATTCCCTGTAGGTCTGCCGGAGCAGGGGGTAGAACTCGATGTCCCGGAACATCACGGGTCGGTCGGGTTCGCCGTTCTCGGGCTCCTCCTCCGGGTGGATGTCCACCTGAATTACAAAATCAACTTCGTGGTAAGCAGTGTTGCTGCCGCCGCCGCCACCTCCTTCTCCGGCGAGCAGGCCTCCGCCCCCTTGACTATTGAGCGCCAAATCGTCCTGTGTCCGATTTGCAGCCGTTTCCTTCTGGAATTTCAAATCTATGAAGTGCCACGTTCCCGATTGCACATAAAACTCGAGCAGGATCTCGCCCGTCTGGTTCAGGTTTATTACGGTGCTGTGTATGTAATTATGCTCGCTGGGAAGTGCATTTGCTTGGACATAAAAGCCAACATCCGGACATGCTGGACAAACGGTTCCGAATGATATTCGGGCGGTAACAATGCCCACGTTCCGGGGCACGTAGAATTTATAGCTAATTTCTTTGGTGCTATTATGATCGCTCGTTAAAGTGTTACTGCTCGCCATGCCGGCGTTCAAGATGATGGGAATGATACGTGCCACCGACATCTCGGACAGGAGCAGGGTCTCGCAGGAGGCAGCCAGACCTGGAACGAGAAGCCAATGTGGCGAAAGCATAAGAATTTATGGTGTCAAGATTCAAACTTTGGTGACGAAGCATCGACAGGCGACGGCCCAAGACTAATGGTATCGACATTCTTGTAATAGCATTCTGCTGAGAGGGCGGGTGGTGCTCTTCACGGTCTTAACCAAATATCTTCTTGCTCTGTATACAAGATGTCATTAAAATAGCTTAAGTAATTATGGAGAAATACACTATATCATTAAGTTTTACAAATTATGAGTGAGAATTCAGGATCTCAAGAAGCAGATGTTCCAAAAAAAAAAATAGAATTTAGCTTCAATTTTTAAGTAATCAATTTGAAGTAAATGCTTTTCCCAAGGTATAATTGTATAGTGAAAAAGTTCAGCCTAACTCTGAGGGTCTGCTTAAAATCAATTAGAAATTAACCAGAAATTGGCTTTCGTTCCACTTTAAGTGCTACACAAGCACCAAATTAAACCCGATTGTATTTTTAACTTTAATGAAAAGAGCTTCAAAGAAAAATATATGTAAAAAAAAAATACCGGTGGAGACAAATTTTAAATGCCGGCACCCTAACTCGGAGGGTTACAATTGGAAAGAAAGATAATTTTTTCCACAGTCGGAAATATACTGTTTTGTTTTGAATACATTTTGAATGCAAATATAATAAGTAATATTTATTAATTAATTAATAATATTTAATAAGTAGATATTGTAGAAGATTCATTTGTTTACTTTTACGAATTTAAGTCCGATGTTAGGTAAAAAGTACTTTAATTTAAACTACTTAAGAGAAAAATATTCCTGGATCCCCGGATTAGTAAATAAAAGCTATTAGTTAATACCTTGATTATAACGTTGGAGGATACCAAACACTTCAATATCCAAATTTTGTATTATTTCTTAAAACTTATACTCCAAGTATAATACTTTTATTTATTTACATTTCATTTCAATTTTAGGTATAATTAAGCTTTCAGTTTTATAAAAAAAAAATATATGGAAGTAGCTCATGAAATTTTGATCCTTAATTGGAGAAGAGAATAATTTAATGTACCTGCACAAAATTTGTGGTTCACTTGGTAAGAATAAAGTGAGAGAAAAGCATGTTGCAGAAACGTTGTCAGGGAAATCATAAGTAGCTTAAAGGATAAGGTACTTTGTTAAAAAATTCATACTCTTTCAGCATCTCCTCCACTGCTCCGGCAGTAAATCTCAGAGAGCTTTGATAAGTAAATCCCTAACTTAAAAATGTAATGCCATGCCAAATGCTCACAAAGAGCTACAAATTTTGAATATTTCATCGCCACCAGCTAGGGTTTTGTGACTGCAGTCTCCTGCTTCGCTTCTTCCCAGGCATGAAAAGCCTGTCTAGTAAAAGAAAAATCAGCAGGAACCGCACACGATTATTGCCGTCTGATTATAAATCATAACGTAATTAATTCCAACAGATTTCAAAGTCGCTGTTCCCGAAGGGCGGCTGGCATAATGTAATTAATTTCTCCTCAGAGCGACCGCAGGACCACCCCTCTGCTGGCGCCTTTGGTGAATGCATGGAATCAGGAACACCTGATGAATAGCTTAATGCTATTTGCAGGAGTGGCAATTTCCAGACCGAGGCCCGCAGGAGCTGGGGCAGGAGCGGACGTGCGGACACATGCAGACGCCCTCGTGGGGCCCTCGCACAGGTAAACCTTTCCCGACTTCATAAAACGCACCTCATCCACCTCGATAACCCTTTCAGCTCGCTGGTTGAGTAAATTTCTGGATATGTGGTGGAGCCTTCTGGGCAGGGTGCCGTCGCGGCCGACTAAGGGCGTCTATATGCTAACATGAATTTCGGAATTTTGGAATTTTGGGAGTGAATAGAATGTGGTCTATTGTGGCCGACACCACCGAATTCTCCGGGGATTCTATGCAGCACAAACCTCAAGTCAAATGAACTGGTGCCGGTGGTCAACGGTGGCAGGGCCTGTGTCCATGCAAATGATGCAGTAAATATTCGCCACCATTTTAAGATAAAATACTACCCTCACCCTGTGAGGAATACTCGTACGTACCTTGTTGCTCTATACGCTCATTATTTGGGTCTGTCCAACTAATGAACGCCACCGCAAACCAATTTCCAGCTTGTGGTCCATCAATGGTTAACCGTTGCGTTCGTCCATTCGATTTGAATTGTAAGTTGTAGATCTGGAACCTATAAAGATAAAGAGAAGATGTAGTAATTAATAAAATAAAGAATACTCACAATAAAATATCTTAATCAATAAAGAAAGAAATGATTTTTGCTTCTAAGTCCCGATTTTCCATACATAGACCATTCATACCCGATAAGCTACCATAAAATCGCCTTCTTGAAAAATGGTTCCTTTTTTCTACTTCATTTTTCTCTAATGTGGTAGATGCTCAACATTTTTCAATCCACGCCGAAATTTTAAATAGCGAGGTCTTTTGAGATTGCTTATGTTTACATACATGTTAATTAGTGTAACTGTGGTTAAACTTGTTAAATTTATATACCCTCCTTGTTTTAATCAATTCGGGTTTTAATATACATATGTATGTAGTAAAAATGAAAAATTCCGATGTTCAAAAAATCTACAAAAAATCCACTTGAAATTACCTATAATATTTGCGCCTTGAAATAAACGGACATAACTATTTTAGTTTTTATTAATTCTAGTATTTAAATAATTTGTATTCGTTGCAATAGTTAACTCAAAATAAGGTTCGATTTATACATATGTATATGTACATATATTTAATTAATCATTTGTAATTAAAGTATGCTCAATTATTTTATAAGCACCATCAGAAGGAAATAACGAAGATTTTGATGTTTAATAATATTATATGAACATACCAAAAACAAGAGCCACTGCAAAGTATGTTTTTAAATAGGATGAAGGAAGGGTGAATCCGGACACTATCAAAAATAAATTCTGTCGTTCTGGATCAATAAGAACGCTTGCTCTTTTGGTGTCTGTCCGATTGGTGTGTAATTCTTGCCGAAAAACGATGAAAACGAGAAATCGATTAATTCTGGATAAATTGCAGTAAGGAAATTCCGGTGAGCGGATAAATTCGAGTGCTTCTGTGTCGAGCGACAAAATGAAATGTATTTCTTGTGAAAAACAATTTTCATGTATGCCGTCTGTGTCCCCTGCCAAAGGAACCCTGTAGACACTGAATCAAACACAGCGCAGACTGGATGAAGGGAAAATACTTTGTGCCTTTTTATCTTTTGGGAAGAAAATTGGCAGGACGAGATGCACTCCTTGAGCATTGCATTGGGAAATATACATGACAAAAAATCAATTGAGCTCCTCTGGATGTTCTAAGAGCGCTCAAGGGCTGCCGGAGATTGTTCCGCCTCGCCTCGCTGCCCCCCATCAAGCCGCTGGCCCTCGGTGCATTTTTCTATCGGTGCCACGGGCTCCTTGCAAGGACCTGGCTCTCATCTCATATTCCTTGCGATTTATGGCGTAACGAGAAAATTTGTATTTTTAGATCGAAAATGCAAAATTATGACGGGCTGCAGCTTCCTTGCAGTCAACGCGAAATCCTTCCTCCTTTGCCTGAATGAGGAGGAAAATCGCTTGAGAAACTCGAGTTATGCAAGTGAAAAGGTTTCCTGCGAGCTACCATAATCGTAAAACTCTTTAGGATCCGAAGAGCTCTGTTTATAGTCTGAATGGAGATTAGGGAAGCGAAACTTTATTAGGAGCTATTTATTACTGATTTTATTCGAAAAGATAAAATAAACACATATGTATGCAATGCAGTACCTAACTGGTATAATAATTACAGCCATCCTTAGATTTATTTTTTTGATGGTAGTTTCACCAGTAAATGTTCAATATGATAAATTTTCATTCTGTGTCAGATAGAAAAGCAACGTCGCTCAAATTGCCTGTAGTTCAAACTTCTTACAATTATTTTCGCAAATTGGGTAAAATTTATTTAATATTTCTCAAGAACTTCCTATATGTACTCTCTCGAATTGGTATCTAATCATGAGAGACTGAATCGCCATTTACAAAGCAAAACAACCTTTCTAAATTTGGTTCAACTTGACCTCGACCTAAAATTATATGTTTTAAATTATGATTAAAAAAAATACAAATTCGTTTTGATATTTTGCATTCGAAAATATATTCTGCAAGAAAAATGCCTTCCTACATTATTGTTTGTTAATGTGGGTATTTGTTTTTAATATTTTTACAGGCACTAAGTACAAATTGGCAGTAGACGACAGACAGTCTTTTTATTTTTGATATTGACTATAATATTGATGTCTAGTTATTTTTCCACAACTGATCTAATTATATGTTCGTTTGCTTTTAAGGAAATTAAATGTAAATGGAACTTCTAACTTACCTTTGATCGGCACTTAGAAAGTTTCTGGGAAACGTTATATTTTCAGGACTTATCACAGGGTAGCTTCCCGCTTTAAGATGCAGTGTAACGTCACGAGGTTCGCAAACTCTTTCTGAAAATAAGAAAAATAACATCTTGGGGGATTAGTTTAGGTTGGAATAGGAATATCGGCGTACGGAAAAACAAAAATCTAGCGATCAATTTCTATATGGTAAGAGGGAAAAATTTGGGAAAAGGAAAAAAAAAGAAATAAGAGACCTGTGGGGCTAAATATATTCGGGAAAAGTTTTCCTCCATTCTTATCAGTCCTTCACTGTTCCACCCTTTCAATTTGGGGTTTTGGTCGATTTTCCGAGAACTCCTTTCGATTTTTTTGTATGCTCTTAAGAACTTCTCAGCTTGTATCAAGTGCTTCTTTGTAAATGAGGTGACGGTTGATGCTTTTGAAATCGGAGGATCCGACAGGAGCCGTTCTATGGCATAGAGGAAAAGGGAATGGGGTCGGGGTAACTTCCCTTTCGAATCCCGAAGTGGAAGGAAACCAATTGAATTTTTCTTCGTCTTTTTTTTTTTTATTTTCCTTCCACTGTGACTGTGCACGGAACTGATTAAATTTGTATCTGGTGAAAGAGAGGTTGGGACGCCACCCGGAACGCCGCCGCCAGGAGCCGACAGGAAGAAACACACAAAAAAGGCACCTCAAGGTGAAGGAAGGAAAGGAAACGCTTTGACAAGTGTCGGAAAGGATTTTTAAGGCAATTTTTCAATTTGTGCCGGGGGCAATACATGTAATAAAATAATCGCATCAACATTTCCCAGCTTGAAGAATTATTTAGCAGCACGGGATTTTGCTTTCGACGCGTATTGATTCGAAAGGGAAGAACTCGACTGGATTGAGTGGTGTAGATTGAATACAATCCTAATTTTCCGAATTTAGAGGTACGTGAGGATCAGGGGTAAGGTGATATGCAAATGCAGAACTTACGAAAGGCACTCTTGGACTCCTCATAAGCCTTAAATGTAAAAAGTGCAGTACGTGTATCGGGTGGAATACGAAAGTGAAGGATTGATACATCCTTGTAGGCGGTGTACTTAAGTAAAGTGTTCGACGGCAGACGCACTAGAGGAATTTGATCCTTCGGTGTTTGCATGATGTCAATCTTCTCGTGGTCATGCTGCTGCTCATCCTGGTGCTCCTGTTCGGCTATTTGAACACTCGCTGTGGTATGACTTGATGATAAAAACACTACGAATATGACTAGAATGGTCCTGTACATAATGTAGATCACGCACGAGAAATCTCGGTTACGCATATCTCTCTAGATCTTTATTTTAGATTTGATTTCTTCTTTTTATTGGTAATGCGTGATTCTTCTAATTCTTAGCTCTTATTCCCTATAAGATGATATCACTTTGATGCTCGAATAAACATGAGGCCGGCTTTCTCGTACGGAGTTCTTGTTGCAACTGTAATATATAAATAAATTTCGTAAAAATTATAATTTAGAACGAAAATAAAATTATAAATATAAGTACAAGATTGAATTAATTAAAGGTATTTTTGAATTCAAAAATATGAC
The DNA here is from genome assembly GCA_933228815.1 of Machimus atricapillus. Lineage (NCBI taxonomy): Eukaryota > Metazoa > Arthropoda > Insecta > Diptera > Asilidae > Machimus > Machimus atricapillus. Next base: position 12,970,019 of record OW121788.1, read on the forward strand.
TATTAGAATATATTAGTATATATTAGAATACACCACTACAATATACTTTATATATGTAAGTTTGAAAGTTTAGAAATGCGTTGTGTTGTCGCAACGAACTCTACAGCAACAATTAAAAATAAGTTTAACTATCTTTTAAACATTATTTAGTGGCTTAGCACCTAAAATTTTAAAGAGAGAAATTTCATTTAAATCATTATCCCGCAAGACATCAACGCCATAAACCACATACACTTAATGAGCTATTTTTGAAAACCCTCAAGAAAATTCCCAAGAACAGTTCTTCGTCTTGTCTAGGGTAAGAAACTTGGTAAGTGCACACCTGCTACGGTGAAAATTTTCCGAGAGTACGAAGGCATGGGATGTACTTATTTAGTTGTAATTAAAACGTCATCAAAACTTTTGCATTGGAGCTAACACGAAAAGAGCGACGCACGGCCCGGCGTGGCGGGGAGTGGGGAGCATCAAATTAATGCCCATTGTGACAAATCCATTTATCCCTTGATTTTGTTAATTAAAAGTGCCAAAGCGGTGTCATTTGCCTCCGTGACAGCCTCTGCTGCAGGGCCGCTTGTCGACGCTTAAATTAGGTTTGCAATTTGAAAAGCAATTTTAATCACATAAGGATTCATACGTAATTACAGCCTTCAATGGCTCATCCATTCACTTTGCATATGGAAATTCGGTCTAAGCCGTCGCTAATTGAACTATGTGATTAGAGCTGGCGCGGGGAAAGTCCTGTCGGTGAGATGTGTACCTACAGGCCCTAGTCCTTGTACGAACGCAGAGCTCTCCCGGAATCCCGGTCACTGCGGCAGGACTTCGTGCTGCTGCAGCTCCTTGTGGGTTTCATCGAATTTTTATTAACAATTAACAATGATCGATGGCCGACGACGAATCTGTCGAAACTGCACCCAACTGCAAACGAACATGTGCAGTGTGCACCTTACTCCCGGAGTCCTGGAATCGGATTGGAGTTCCTTCGCAGATATTTCATCCGTGGGCTCTGCTCCTGTTACCATGGACTAGGATTCATCGTTTGCAGCTAATACCTATTTTAAATCTCCGCTCACGTTGCCATGGGTAGTGCTACATATGTTTCAGTCCTGTCTGCTTCCCGACGATGATTTAATGCTTCCACTTCGATTGAATCCCAGAGGAGATTCTAAGGAGAAAATTGTAATAATCGGGAACTAGGTAGGTACGTAGTGCAGCTTTTTTTCTGGAAAGAAGCTACTTTCGATAATGTTAATCCTTCACAGTCAACTATTTTCGAGTACCTACCTACTTATAATATTTTCTATCACATATAAATATTTAAATAACAATTTTATACTTTTGCTTCTACTTATAAAATACTTCTTATAATGGATGATTTCCTGCTGACATAACATCATACATGTCGTAAAAATCATCAAATATACATATATTATATAAATTCTCAATTTCAACTTTTGAAGTTCTTGAAAGTGTGCTAGCGTATTATTTCATATTTTTTAGTTATTAATTCCTAACAATATCTACGTTTTTCTTTTTCAAACCTAGAGAAAAAATATTTCAATAAGATTATCAAACGAAGAAAATTGAAAGACTTAAACTGGAGGAATTTGACTTTTGATTTTATAAACCATATTTACTTTAACACTGAATTTTAAAAAAATCATTATTGCATTGGAAGTGGTTTTAACTCAGTTTTCATTATTGTATAAAAGCCAAGGGGAAATGGCATCATCTAAAGTTTTTTTTTTTTTTTTAAATTGCGTATGTTTCCTTTGTGAAGTTAAAACTCATTTCCATAATAAATTCAAAATGCTTTGTATGTATTATTAAAAAAAGCCAAGCATAAGTGGAGCTTGAATTATCCACAAAAGGCCAAGCTCATTAAGGAAAAGTTTAAAATATGGTAACACAACTCGTGGAGTAATCCTTGAAACCCCTATAAAAATTGGGTTACTGCCCCCAGCGGTTGGACGGTTAATGAAATTGAATCAAATAAACCCGGGGCCGAGGCAAGTACACTTGAACATTTTTCGCCTCAGAAGCCACACGTGAGCGAGTCGACGAGTCGAAGAAATGCATCTTGCACTTGTAGTTTAAGCTCAATTGCAAGTACTTAGTTTGCGGCGAGATTGAGCCCGAAGATACCGCGCGTGGCACACTTTCGCATCTGGCTCGAGAGGGTTTTCCTCATCCGGCGTCTGGAGCCGCAAATAGATAAAAGAAGATCCACGGAGACGGTCGTTGGTCGCGTCCATAAATTCGACGTGATATCCAATCCTTAGCAGTTCATCATCGTGGCAAATTGCTTGGAGCTTGGAGTAATTAATTGACTTCATCCGAGCACGATGCTGGGCAAAGGCAATGAGTCCACTAATTGTTCAAAGTTGGGAGCAAGCAGAAAAGCACTCATTCAACCGCCTGCCCCCCAAAGCAGCCCACAATTTTCTTTCGTTAAGCCACCGAGGTCTTTCTTGTAAATGCGGTACCAGGAAAAGCCACAAATAAAAACTCTTAAAATTATCTGCCGCACTTATCTCAACTTTATCCTCGAAACTTTTAGTCTACCCTGGCTGCATCCAGTGCCTGCTCCTCAGGATCTTCCCAGCTCTGGAGCTGCTGCAGTTCTCCAGTTCCAGGACGAAATAATCTGAATCGTGGTAGTCAGTGAGGAATTTCACTCACTTTACAGCAAGTTCGTGCTAAGACGAAAAACTCTTTGTCTCCATCCAATGAACGAAGGAATCGAAATTAATTTGCCTGCGCTGTGAGAACTTTTTCGTTAAATGATTAAAAGCAGTTTTGAGTCTGTTTTGTCCTCCCTCGAGGACTACATGAATTATGGCCGAAATGAATGCAAAGTTTTCCACAGTGCCGAGGAATTACAGGGATTTATGCAAATGAGACCAAAATGGAGTCAGTTTTGAGAAAGTTTTGCATATTTCTGAAACAAGACAAAAGTGGACATCTGGCGATTCTACGAAAATTAAAAAAGGAGGAAATGGGACCCCTCGACTGCTGGATATTTATCGGATGAATTATTGTTTTAGGCAAGGAAGACATCAATTGATTTTGATTTGGATGCCGCAAAACCCAAAGATAAAAAGCAAAGAGGAAAATCCAGAATCTTTGGCGATTTAGTGGTCTTCGGCAATTCACTTTATTATTCATTACTTTATGGTTAAATCAATTTAAAAGCACACTCCAGCTTCTGTTAGTGGAAAAGAGGATTGTGTTTTTTTTAAATAAAAATTCTTTGTATTACACCCTTAAACATAAATTATGAATTTACTTCAAAACATGACTTAAATTTACTCTATCAATTTAATTTCATTTCTTGAATTTTACTTGAGTTATTATTTTTTTCCAAATTCAAATTACAAATAAATTCGTTTTAAATAGATACGTTTAGATATTCGTTATTTCCTTTCCTTCGGCGTTTGGTAGCAGAAATTTCACGCTTATTTTGGTTGGTTTCAACAATTTTATATTGTGTTAAGCAATGGCATATCTCCTACCAACCAACCAAGAACTAGTATGAAAAGGTGGGTTAAGCTCCATAAATTAAAAAGAACAAGATATAATTTTATTAGTTATAAAGGGTGATTTTTTTTTGTGGCAGTCAATCAATGCAATCAAGAAATTAGCGAATATATTTCTCAAGACAAGGGAAATCTGAAACTAATTGTAAGAATAACAAATTTTTAATACTGGGTTTCTTAACTAAAAATAATCGTTAGTCTTATAGTCCTGAACTATGGACACTTCCAAATGATTTCATGTTTTAATTTAGAACTTGGTAATCGTAGGGACAAAATTTTAGGACGATTGCTTTTCAGGAGCCCTAATTCGAAATCATTTTAAAAATGTTTTTACATTTTTTTGTAATTACCATCTGAATATTTAGAGAATTTGCGGTAACTATACAAACAAAGGTTCAGTTCAGGTTATCTACAAACTAAATTTAAAACGACTAAAAACATTAGAAAATATTCTGTAGGTACCCCAACTCTGGTTAAAATTCCCATTTCAGTGCAATTTTGGTGGGAGTCTGCAGGGAGTGGTGCTTTAATCAGATGCCACTGAACCACCTTTGTGCTGATTTTAATTCAATTGCACTCATACAAGCCAAAGGTAACACCCACAGCCCGCCAGAGCAAATAAACACCTCATGGTGCGGCGTCAGCTTTCACACCTCCCAAAGAGGGTGTCCTCGCATTTTAAAAATTATACCGCAGCTACCCCGGGGATGAGGGTGGAAATTCCAGCAGCAGCTCGGCTGGCTTCCACCCACATGAGGACGTTTTCATGTTCGCGCCTTCTGCAAATCTCCCATTTCTTTTAATCAGAGTAATAGCCGGAGGTCTGGGAATGGAACTTTTATTGCCAGAGATCGATTCGAAGGGCTCGCCCGGGATCGCTTCCCAGGGCTCTCATATTAAGGCCCACTCGCTGGGGCTCCATCGACTCGAGCATAATCGTAAAATTCCAAGTATCCCGGTATTACTTTGTTGTGTCGCGTCGCACAAAAACACATCGGTCGTTCCGACTGCTGGCGGCTGCTGCTCGACAAAAATTATGGACTAGCCCAGCAAACGAAGACCCCACTCACATTCCGCATGTGCACTACCCCCATATTAGTGGGATTAGACCGGAAAAAGCATCCTAAGAGCCTGCAGGGCCATGTACTCCCATGTATAAATTATTCATGTTAAAAGTTCGGATGGCGCTTGGATTCGAGACGAAAAACTCGAGTTTGTTTGGGTGCCTCTGCCGAACGACATATGGCACAGTACGGCAGAAACGTGCAAGGATCAGGTCCGCTACAACTCTAGACGAATCCTTTCCCACTTTGGCCGTATTGAATTAAATATCACGGCAAATGGGGGACCCAGCCAGGAAAAGTAACATATGTCGACTGAAACAAATGTTTGCTTTTAATGGTGTCCTCTATTAGAGCCGACTGCGTACGGCATATAGGAGGAGTGGAAAAACGCTTTCGAAGTGCTTCGTAAGAAAACTGCAGACTCGAAAAGTTATGGCTTTGTACCAATTTTTGTCCCGGGACAATAACATTTTCAGAATGCCACATAATTTTTCCAAAATTACTTACTTTGGACTACAATTTCAAAAATTGAATTAGGGCTTTCTTTCTTAAAGATTTTATAAATATCTAAAGTCATTTAGAAATTCAACTTTGGCCCTTTATGTCTTCAATCAAGATTATTTAAGATCAAGCATCCTACACATTTTTTTAACATAAAAATGTTATCTGATAAAAGCTTATCTACTTATGCTTTTATGAACACTGTAACTTTGAGTATTTCTGGAAATTGAAATACTCTTTCATTCATATTTTATTAAGGATTTAAATGATAATAAGCAGAAAATAAACAATGTTTAACTAGGAAAATCCGCTTTAAAATAACATCAAGAGTTTTGAATTATATGTACATATGTATGTATATTAGCAATTATGATTCCGATTTTAAAAGCTACAACAACAGTCGTAACTTAAGAATTGACATAGTAAAGCAAACAATGAATCATTAATTTATATTTCCCACATCCACTCTATTTTTAAGATTTTGATCCATAAGGATTATATAATGGAGGATTTTAGTTCAAATATGCTAAGTGTAATGCAGCAATTAAATTGTGAAAACGTTTTGAACTTTGCTTTCAAATATTAATTAATTCTTTCCCCATTAAAGTAAAATAAGTTTGATAACTTTTCGGTTTACAATTTCTAAGAAATCATTTGTTAACCGAACCGAACAGAATACAAGATTGAATTTAGTTAATATCCTTGTCGGATGTACCTATCATAAATAATAAACTTCAAAGATTGTAAGAGTAATAGGAAATGAAAAACTTCTTAAAATCTTCCAATCTATCAATTGGCTTCTATATCTGAGAATTTCCGGAAAACGTCAGGAAATATTTAAATTTATCCTGGAGAGCTTGTACTTTGTAGGGCCGGGAAACTTCTTGTTTTCTTGTAATTACAATTTTACCTTATTGTTTCTATCCGGAACAAAAACATAATGCCCAGTCGGGTAATCTCCTTTTCACGGCAGCTTAATAATAATCCCTGCCAAGGAGCACAGTCTCAGCACCAAAGAAAACTTTCTTAGCAAACTCGGGCCTCTGCTCCATCTGCTAAGGTGATGATGTAGCAGAGTTACAGCGGACCTTAGCGCAGATGCTTTCCTTGCTACTCAGGCTGTTGCTCCTTTTCTTAGACCTGCTCCAGTCGTCGGAGGAACTTCGAATCTCTTTCCTTTATTAGAAACAACGTCGAACTGTTGATGGTCTGACATAAAAGAAAGGTGATTTTTCTAGCCAGGAAATGGAGGTCTTGCAATTCTTTTCTTCAGTCGAAAAGACATTTTTCAATTGAAGTAGTAACTTAAAACTGTGTGTAATAAACAGAAAGCAAAAAGTTTGCAACACTTCGTTCATTGAGATACGACTTTCCACGTAAGCCGATTTTACTCCCTTTATTACTGCCCAGTAAAACCAACTTGCGGCAGCTTAATTCGAGTCTTAATCCCCTGGTACTTCACGAAGAAGCATCTTAAACTTCTGTTGTGCAGAAAGAAAACATAGGGCATAGCAGGAGTGCGGGTGTTTTGCGTCAACTTTGCATCTTTGACTTCATTTTTTTTTTCGTAAACAAATCGATTCTAACAAAGTTGAAAAGTTAGCGCTACTCCCGACAACTTCGAAATTGATTCGAGACGGGCCCTCCAGGGCACTCGTCCAGGTCCCTGTGCTACAGTCCACCAGAGATGACAGCATTCTTTTGCGTTTGATGGTCCACGCTAATTTCTAAGTTGTTAATCTCCAGAAACAATTAAAAAGTTTTCGTTAATTAACTTTCCAGGGGAGATTCCCATCCGTCCCAGCCCTTAATGGAAAATGTGTAGAATGCGAAAAGGCTCAGACAGAGTTTTGATGAAAATTCAATTTGGTCGGTGGTCGGCCTGTCGAGTTGGGAAATCATCAGACAATTTTTAATCTTTCGCGGCTCAGCGGAAGTTCGCCTGAGTGTTTGGGGCGGATCCTAAACAAGAAGTTGGGCTTTTCTCACTTGTTGCAGCCAACCTTAGGCAGTAAAAGTTCTGGCAGTCTCTGACAGCGCATCTTAGTTTTAAGATTGGTTTGGAGGGAAATTGGTTTGGTCGGACTTTGAGCGGTTCTATTGGGCTAATGAAAACTGGAACTCTATTAACAGCGATTAAAAGTTGTGGGGACAGTAAATAGTTAATTAAAACTCCGAATGAAATCCTTTTAATCTTTAACAGACTTTTGAAAGTGGAAGCTAATTTGTTGCAAACTTGCGAAGAAAATTATTTTTAAAAACTAAAATTGACTTGAAATTTTCCATTTTTTATGAGGTAGGTATGTATCTCGTTTATAGCATTTATAGCCAATATGCTGTACAAAGTTTTATAGGTGGACATTAACTCGTTAATCCGTTATTCGTTAATTAACGAAGTTAACATTCTGATTAACGGATTAACTTTTAAGTTAACTTCAAAAAGTATTAACGCTCTTGTTAACTTCCGTTAAATTGCACTTCCGTTAATTTAGTCCGTTAAGCCCGTTCCGACTCGAAAAGATTTGTTAAGACTTAATAGCTGCGTTATTTTCACATCGGATCCAGTTCTAGATTTGGCAAGAAATTTTGCATTGAATTGAAATTTTAAAGACTGTCACGTGTCATAAAGTATTAAAATTTGCGAAAGCGTATCAAATTGCCATTATATTTATGCATCCAAACTTCTAACCCATACCTAAGCTTAAACAGATAAGTTTTTGGATTAAGTATTTGACGTAAAATGGGTATAAAATCCAGGCAACTTGATTTTATTTTCACTAATGCCATGTTTCCATCTCCCGAAAATCTCGATATTTAAAATAAGCGATTTAAAAGTGTTTCCATCTGATAGGGGGATGCGAGACTAGGCATGCTTATGCGGGTGCGGAACGAGTTTGTTGGTGAGGGGGGAAGTGACGCTTTGCGGGGGGATGCGCACTTCACCGGTCTATTTTTCCGCGGTACGCACCACTACAAATGTAATAGAGCTGTCAATCACTAACACAAATATGAATATCTTGTACATATCTTTATTGAATTCCGCACTCGCGTAAGCATGCCTAGTCTCGCATCAAACGCGGACTTAGTGCACTCATTCAGCACTGAAGTCCGCCTAGTCTCGCATTACTTATAGCGCTATTTAATTTGATATTTCAAGTGTCATATTTTAATTACATATTTTCAAAAAGCTTTGTGCATAAAAAGTCAGTTTTAAGATGAGTGAATATCAACAAATTCTTATTAGCCAACAGTTGGACATATATATATATGTGGTGGTGGTATATATATATTATTTTGCCACTACTTTTTCCATTTTGAATCACTATTTGAAATGACAGTCATGAATTTGTCAATTTTAACACCTGCTGAATAGTGCTGAATAAACTTTTTGGGGATGTCACAATGAATTTAGTTAATTCTGATTGAAGATTCTCTCGAAATCTCAAGACCTCAAAATCGACTACTTGAATGGGAAATCCAATAGATTGTCATATGGATTTCGCGAAATTTCACAAAAGCCCGAGATTTTGGGGATATGAAAACATGGTATAAGTAAACATTTTTTGATACTCATTAATTTCAATTCAAATTTCCTGCCAAATCTAGAACTGCATTCGATATGAAAAGAACTGCTATCCCGCCTAGTGCTGCAGTAGAACGTTTTTTTTCTACAGGCAAAGGTATTTTAAGGGCTAAACGATCATTGTTGTCGCATTACAATTTTAATATGCTAATTTTTACGAAAGGGAACATGCACCTAATGCAAAATTATGATGAAAAATAAGTAGCCTTTTATTCTACCTACTTATTTTTATCTAATTTATACCTATATATCCCAGCCCAAAAGTTTTGTACGGTTAACTTTTAACGATTAACTTTAACTTGCGTTAAATTTTAGAAAATTGAACGCTTTAACGATTAACGAAGCTAACTTTTTAATTAACGGATTAACGATTAACGAAGTTAACTTTTTGGTTAACTGTGCCCACCTCTTAGCAGATATACCTATAAAGATTGAACACTTTAATATAAGTTGTACTTCGTTATACCAAATGTAAAGGACTTATATCTTCATAATGGTTTCTATGGAAAACAATTTACTTAAACACACTGCAAACGTAGTGAAAGACCAGGTAAATTTTACAATTGAGTATTCGATATGTTCTTGTTTTAGTTTTTATTATTGTTCACAAACCAAATCGGAGTAAGGATTAGTCAGGTCTGGATTAAACGAAGGATTTGAAAAACATTTACCACAAAAGTTATAAATAACATTCAAGTCAACTGTGATTGACTAATAACTTTGAAGAATGAAAGGGGCCTTTTATAACAGTCACATGACATCAAGTACCTAATATCGATATTTTTTTTCATATTAAATTAATACGTTTTAAAGTAAGAAAATTATTTTCTCATTAATATACATATGTACATATGTATGTGAAAATATTTCTATTTCAATTACATGGTTATTTATGAAAACCATACGAAACTAATAGAAAATTAAAATATTATATTTTTTAAAATGTGAAATAATTAATATGAATTTATTTCACATAAAATGTTTTTTTTTGGTGGAAAAAAGTAAACGCAACAACCCGTAAATTAATCCAGCACTAAGTTGAAATTCAAAATTTTGAATTGCTTACGTTTCGAATTAATTAAAGTTTGTAAGCTAATTTTGTGCTCAAAAAGGGATATTTAAATAAAAATAATTGTCAATTTAATTCCATTCATCTGGCTAATTAGGCAAGTATCACCTGATACGCAACGCGGCAACTGAAATAAATTACGCGATGACCCAATTTCTCGAAAATATTTGGCTGACACCAAGAGGTGTTCGCAGTATTTAGGCGTTGGTGAAATCATGGCGCGGGGCTATCCCCTAGAAATTATCGCATTTGTCCCCTACTATCGGGTCGTATATCAGAAATTGATTGCGCCCTAATGTGTATTTAAACACAATGGCCCTGTAGGCCCCTCAATAAATCAAATAAATTTTCCCATTACGCCGCGAACTCATGATAAAGGGCGTAAGGGACTCCGTCTGTGACGGGGAGGTGTCACACGCCGCTTTTCTCCCTGGCTTTTCTGCGGTCTCGGTTGGGAATTTAGCGCTCCTTCCTGGAGAAGCTAACACAAATTGCAATCGCAGATCTTTTGTTAGAATGAAGCGAAGCAATTTGTCCCCGAAAAAATGTTGTGTTAATGGACAAAAATTGTGCTGAGTCGAAAGGGACTCAGTCCGAATCCAATTAGCCAGTTTTCTTAGAGAAGACGGGTAAAAATGGAGAAGACTCTTCCTCCGGAGTATCTCAAGGCATACACGTTCGGGTGGATGGCCTGCCTAATTTATGCCCCACTTAATATTCAAATTTGACTTTGCGAGAAAAATTTTTGCAATTTTTTTTTTCGCTACTCCAGCAAAGGGAAAATGAAGGGGCTGCCATTGGGGACGACAGTTCTATTGCCTGGAAATTTGCCTGTTTGGCTGACATGTCTTAAGTAGACAAATTTTTTGCCCAAAGGGGCAAATGAAGATTGAGGGCTTAAATTTGTCATTTCATTTGGCGGAACTGTGGGTGCTGCACCCACAGCGGCCCATCCATAGGTATTTAAGAGCCAGTTCACCGCAGCGGAGCCCTTCAGCTCTATCGTCCTTGCTGTCATCCTTGAAACGAAGGCGGCCCGGGGCGAGCCCGAAACGCCGGAGTTCATTGTGATAAATAACAGCCCCTGACGGGTTCATAATCTACAAAATGTTCGAGGCAGATAAAGGCTTAAGGACATTTTTTGTGATGCCATTGTCGCTGCAAATTATGGAAATTCAACTTTTTCCTGGTTGTTTAGCATTTTTTTGTACCTCTCAACAAGTGACGTTCACAAAGGGCCATTTATCACACAGCCGAAGCAGCGCAAAGCCGAGCGCGGTGCGAGCGGCTGATGGTCCTGGACCTCCAGATCCTGCAAGACTGAAGCGAACAAATTGCGAAAGGAAAGGAGGCCCTGTGGAAACTCTAGGACTCCGTCGGCAAACACAGCTACAATAAATAACGCGCCGGGGATTTTCGAGATTCTAAATGATGGCTATTTTGTCCCATTTGAAAATTTTTGGACCCCTCCGCCCCTAGTCTCGCCCCATCGAGCCCCGCTAAATGTGCACACTTTTCCAAGAGAATTTTTCATGTTATTAAGCAAATTTGAATAAAAATACGAGAATCGGCCTGCCGTAGCAGAGGCTGAATCTGATAGCTTACCGGGAACAGCGGGCGAACGGGGGAGCTCCAGAAATATGGATTCGGAGAGCGGTCCTTTATTTTTTATTTATCCGCTTAAAAAGTATTTAAGGAGATCGTTGTACCTAGAGCTCGAAATAAGGGCAAAGTGAGTGCGAACTGCTGCTTTTTGCCTTTCTACGGCTATGTTTCGCCTTAAAGTCCAATAAAAACAGGTGGAACACGAAGGTGTTATTTTCAATATGCGATGACGATAAGACGGTTTGTTGTAAAAGATAGATACCTACATATGTATGTATCTTTGAATAATGTGAGAGCATATGAGACTCAAAGTCAATAAGTCATATTTACGCACTTCGAAAACTTGTAGGACCCATTAATATTTAAAAAATATTATTAGTATAATAAAACGTGGTCGGCCGAGCACATATCGCATCAGAAGTTACAATATAGCAAACTGCCAATTCGAAGGTCCGAGGTTCGAATCTTACCTCCTGACAAAGTCTGTGCGACGTTTTCCTAATGAGATATTCTCAATATTTGTAAAAAATAATTTAGAATACTTAAACCAAAGACATAATATGTATTTCTTCACCCAGGCAATTGCAAAACAAAGAAACCATGCTTATCGCATAAGATATTGATTTTAATTTAATTGATTCAACTGATAATTTTATAATGAAAAGGTAGATATTTTTTATCTATGGTTTCCACGAACTTTTAACATATAATCTTAATATTCAGGAAAACAGAAAAGTTATGTCTCGCCCAACCAAGAACAACTTTTTTTTTACATATTCGTCACTTTATAGAACCCAAAAAATGAAAGTTTCAGTTGTTTTTTTTTTTGTAAGTATAGCTAGATAAACACTGCATATCTTAATCACGCAATTATTTTCACTACTTTTATTTATTAATACGGATTTGATTTGAGATTTCTTATCCTTAAGAAAACAAACCATAACTTCTTTCAATTGCTGTTCGATTGCAAGAAGTTACCATTCCCAAACGATTTTCTTTGTGACAATGTTGTAAATGGTTAAATGAAGGCAAATTTGTATATTCATTTTTATTTCACATTACTTAAAAGATCAAGGATTTTACTCGATTATACATACGTTAAAATGTCAATTTTCATCTTTTAACTATTCATTTCAGCTAGTGTCATTTCATCACTCTGAAGAAGATTTTGCACGACTGCTTGTCAAGCCTTAATTCTAAATAATTACTCAAATCACAACTGAAGTACGATATCTATTTTCATTTGAGATATGTACGCTACGTAGTACATACACGCAATTGGGCCACTTCTCTGCGATATCACACTATCTTATCATGACTGTGATAAGACAACAAAAGTTCGAATTTTTACACCATATGTTATCGAAATTAATTTTGCACAACTATATTCATTGCACTATTCAATTAACACTCTCGTACGATAATGGGCATTATCGCAGTATACAATTCACGCCAAAGAAGATTAAATTAATAAATGTTAATAAAAATTCTTATCAGAGTTATGCCTGGCCCGGACGTAAATACTATCTTAGCTGAGCTGATAATATTGAAGAACGAAGCATACTCGGGCAACTATCGAGAGATACTCATTAACGAATCGATTCCAGTTAGGAGCAGTCCCATTTCGCACGATTATTCCTGTAAAGTCCAGATTTGAGTAGAAATTATTGCCAGATAAATTTGCTCCGCAGTGGTTTCATTTCGATCGCCATTAATTATCGGGAAGCCTCCGAGGGCTCTGTTTCAATATTTTTCAACTTCAATCATCGGGCAAGTTGGTCGTCGTCGGTTCCCATTAGGTCTGGCTCAAAATCATTCGAGGCAAAAATGGAAAAATGAACGAATTGAAAAGGAATCTCCCGGGAGGAGCGGACCACTGCCGTGAAACCATCATCATCTCCTAAAGTGGTTGCAATCACTCAGGGCCGCGCCGATTGTTAGCAGCGCCTGTGTGCAAAACCTATGAAGCGCCTCTTGTTTTCTGTTATTTTCTTATATAGAGCGAACACAAATTAAACTATTTAAATTTTTTATTCAACATGTATACAAAGAGTCAATTAACAACAAGTAATAATACATATAATATGTGTTGTATTTTGCACAACGAAAGGGGCAAGGGTCGAAAATGTAAAAAGAATTTCTGTTTGCGAAATCCTTAATAATGCTTTAATATGGCTCCCTCTTCTATAGATACTGTTGCCAAATCACTTAACCTTTCCTGGCTCATGTTGAGCGCAGGTAATTTTTTATCAATTTGAATTTGGAAGAGGACCTTTCTGCGCTTGCTACTGTGACTGGCACACGGCTGTCAAATTATTTAAATATATAAATTCAACAATTTTCGCTACATCATTGTTGAATGTTTTGAATAAAGACTGACATGAAATAATTTCTTCAAACAAATCATCGGCATCAATATCCGATGAATCATTTGCAGAAAATTTTTCCTGTAATCGATTACAGCTGGTCCTTATTTGGTTGTGATCTTGAACATTGCTTAATTTCAATAAAAAATTAAAAATATTGTTTTGATTATTTAACAAGTTAAATCTTTCGTCAACGGAGAACAACGCTTGATCCAATATGTAACAAAATACATTAATTTGAAATGAGTTTTTTGGATCATTTATAGCTTGGTCTTCGTGTTCGTAATCAAAATTTTTTGGGATTTTACGACGTCTTAGGGGTCTGAAAGTTTCAAATTCAGATTCTATATACCTAATTTTTCGGCAATTTCTTTGGCATTGTTCACAATTTTATCAAAATTTCGTCTGTTCTAATATTTATTAAAAAGATTTTTAGTTCTGATAAAGCATCTAAAGCTACTTGCATATTCATATTCATGGACACATTGTGGCATCCCCAAAAAGTTTATTCAGCACTATTCAGCAGGCGTTAAAATTGACAAATTTATGACAGTCATTTCATCTATTGATTCAAAATAGAAAAAGTAGTGGCAAAAAAAAATAGAATATAATATGTCTAATTGTTGGCTAACAAGAGTTTGTTGATATTCAATCATTTTAACGTGAACTTTTTATGCAAAAAAAAACTTGTTGAAAATAATTTAAATATGACACTTGACATATCAAATATCAAATGAAATCACGCTACTAGATGGAAACACTTTTGAATCGCTTATTCTAAATCTCGGGATTTTCGGGAGATGGAAATATGGTATAAGCGTGCAGGATGCAATTCAATATAAATACAAATTTTTAATTTGCAGATTTTTGAAGGCGCCTATCTTGCCTAATGCGAAAAAAATAGACTATATTCTCCATATTTTAACTCTTCTATCTATCTTCTATCTAGCTATCAAAAAGGCCAGCCATTTGAGTGAAACCGCAAATCGAGGCATGCATTTCCAACTATAGTATACATTAGTTTTTCTCACTCGGTGAATCTGGGAATTCCTGTCGACTCTATTCTGAATTTCATTGGATCGGACAAGCAGGGGCGCCTCACGGCGCCCCTGATGTCCTGGCGCCTGTGTGCACCGCACACTTCGCACACAGGGGCGGCGCGGCCCTGCAATCACTTCATCATCCGATCAGCCATCCCCCATTCATCCGCCCCCAGTTCGCCCACAACTTTCCATCAACTTTGTAGAAATCAATTAAAATGGAAAAAAAAAGTATTATATAAAGCCCGCGAGGCCGCGAACTCAACTATTCAGGGAACATAGTCCGCGACGTTGGTGTGCATCCCGCCGAGATCCTGTTTTCTTTTTGCTACTGCATCACTGGATATTTTCTGTCAATGCTATCGGGGGCATAAATTGCTTTTATATTTCGTTTTAATTCTGGCTGAAGGTGGATTCCCTTTCAGTGGAACTCGACAGAACAGAATGAGTATACCTATGCTGCAGTTGAGAGGTGCAAAAATATAGTGTTTTTTTTTTAGATTTGCCCAGGTGGAAGGGTTTTAGGAATTATTGTGAAATGCGCTCGGGAAAATGTACTAAATTGGTGCAGGTGGAGATGCGGTGCATTGGTGGGAGTTCCATCGAAAATATTTAATACAAGGGCGACCTTATCTTGTATGAATAGGCATCATAAAACCCTTTAGAGGCATTTTCCAGGTTTTCATTTCGAATATCGCGCATTGTCAAAAAAAATTTATTGATAATTTCACTATAAAAAAGTAAATCTTTTAAAAGCGGCATATTGGAGAACCGAGAAACAAAAGGAAGATTACATGCTAGAGAATAATTTTAATGGATTGCAGAAAGATTAAAACTGGTCACTATCATGATAAAATTCCATATTCTGGAAATTTATTAATCCTATCGAAGAGATTCGAGTCCTTTGTGCGATTATCATTCTCATGTGATTTTAAAATTTTTTTTACATTGTTTTAAGTTACTGCATGAGAAATTTTCATACTTTTATGACCAAGTCTCTAAGGGTAAGTACATGGAACTCAAAATTTAATATCGAGATTTTCGGAAAAAAAGTGCAATCTTTAAAAAAAAAATCTTTCAATTCAATTTATACATTTTTAGTTTTACTATGTCGAAATATAACATTTATGATCATTAAAATTTAACACTTCTCTGTATTTGAGTTAATGTTATTATTACTAAATATTACATATCTAATATATTAGTGTTTAAAAACGGAGATTCTTATGTAGGTACATACAGTTATTTTCTTTATTTCTTTTATATCTTTTTAAATCCAATTAAAAAGGGAAAGACTAAAAGTTTTCTTATACCTACTTAATTTACATATATCTGAAAACCAAAAATCAATATAACGTAAAAATACATACATATATGTACATTGTACAATCATACTAACTCACCTAATTATCGAATTCCTTCCGTCGTGAAAAAATAAGATGTCAATAAACTCCAAGGATTATTCATTGGTCACATTTGTCCCGAGCTATAAGAAGAAAAAAAAGAAGGGGGATTACATTTCCAATTTTTTTCGGAACAGAAATTTATCATAGCAAATAGGATTTTATGTTTCTATGTATCAAGGTATAAAATAGGAAATTCTTTATAAATTTGAGCTATTTATTTGAGTTTTCAGAAATAATGATATATAGAATTGTTACAACATACATACATATTTTAAACCAAATAACCATTTTAAAGTAATGGCTGTGTTTTTATAAAAGTTTGTTATTATTGTTACAACTTTTTTAAAGTTATATGATTATGCACGTAGTCAATATACGATAAAAAAATAAATAAAAAAAAACAGAAGTTGTGCTAAAGTGGTTGGAGGCTTCTTTTTTGTTTATACGTAGGTATGTCTTTTATGAAAATTTAACATTTGAAGAACAAAGATTGAAATCTTTGGAAATTTCAAGAACTTTCAACTGAACTTTTTAAGTGGTTACCGAAGATATTTTGAAAACCTTAAAATTTCTTGAAAACTACTAGAAGGCTCATTTAGGTCAAGTTTCCGTCTTCGTTTGGACCTTGAGTTTAAGGACACCGTGTACCTACATATATATTACAAATATTACATCACCAAGAGGTCGTGTTTCCGTTAAAAAGAAATCTTACTATCACATATCCTATTTTTGCTAGAAAGCACGTATTTATCCAAGTAGCACATTCAGGAATCAATAGGGCACGCACTTGCCCTCTTATGGATCTCAATTGCCTCATTAGGAGCTCATCTACGACTATGTTCGAGCCTGGAGAATGTATGTCCTCCAAAAGGTTAGCAAATGCTAGATGACCTCCGGCTCTCTCACACCGGATAAATAACGCGTCCAAAACTCCTGGACTCCATTCCATGTGTTGTCCGATGTGGCCCTAGACAGTATTTAATTCGAGTACATTTGCGGTCCGGGTCGAGTAGATGCCAAACTCATTTGTAAACAGTCACCACTTTCAAAATGACCAAAGTCGGTGTTTAATTGCTTCTGGTTCTTTTGTGTCGTTCCCAAGCAGGAAGGGCTCTGAGTTTGGAACTTTCTCAACCAGTCCAACTCTCGATCAGCACCACCCCGAAGCGCTGTGGTAATTTTGGGCGGGTAGGTTTCATCTGAACAAAGTTATTATTCCATTTTTGATGACCTGATAAGATTAATGTTTTGAAACTTTGCATATGATAACCTGATAAGAAGATTTTGTAATTTTCCTTAAGATAAGCGTTCTGTTCATTACGATGTCCTCGCTCAAAATATAATGCATGTGTTGAGGTAAGTAATAAATTATTGGTGAGAAAAAGTTATGGTGTGAAGGTTAGTTATTTTCACTATTAAAATTTAATATACCGAAAATGGAATATAATGCGCCAAATGCGTCGGTATTATCAATTTCAATAGAGCTTAGTTTGCATTCAGACTTGACTCCTGCTTTGTTAGATATGGCTTTTACATGTTCCGAAGTCCTGAAGGTCGTTTTCTTTGGATAAGAAGTAAGGGCGGAAAAATTTTAAAGTTCGCACAAATGGCAAGGATTATAATCAATCAATCATTCTTACCATCTTGGCCACAATAGCAATTTCCCAAAAAATGCTAGTTTCAATACCGATCCGAGGTTCCATCCATAAAGAAGTTTTGGGTCTTCAAGAAAGCGTTCCATATGCATGGGATTTATCTCAGAAAAGGATTTTGTGGGGCTTTGCCCTTTTTCGGCAATGAAAGACAACTTGCCTGCTTGTGTGTCGTCTTCAGCCGCAGCATCGTTCTACATTCACCTTGGATTAAGTTGGTGAATCATTTATCAGCAGGTGAAATTATTCCAGGTTCCTGCATCTAATTCCCTCCCCCTCTGAAGACGCTTAGAGGGAAGCAATTCTTGCAAAGCAGGTAAAGTATATCCCTTCTACGTTATAACACCTCAAGAATCAATGCCTAATCCAATTAGAAGAGGACTCAATACCGCAGTATCATACCTTCCGGAGATTTCGATCGGCATGAATAACTAATTCGCTCACAACATCGAAATTACACAGGGCGCTTCAGAGCCATTAGCGTAATTCCCCCAAATTCGGGGGTCCTGAGGAACCACCCCCGCCCCACTGTATAACTTATGACTTACAATGTCATAAACTTTCGGTGCACTATTTCGGGCGCAGCTTGCTCTTCTGGGAAGCTGGAGGAGGAAGGAGTTTCCAACACCTTTTCGGGTTCCTGCCGAACCCCGGGACCAATTCCTCTGGCACAATGAAGCTGCTGGATAGAGTTGCTCGCTGGAGCCCCAGCAAAGCTCCTCCAGTCATGGGGCCCGCGCCACTTGACACTAGCACTCTGGAGGGGATCGAAACAAAATGTGAAACTTCATTTAATTGTAAATTTTCCCATTGTTCGTGAGCTGCGGAAGGAGCGAGTCATGAAGTCGGGTGGAGCAGCGCCCTCTGCATGGGGCTGCTTTAAAATGCTTTCGAGATAGTGCAGGCTATGGACCTCCGCCCCCGCATCACACCGGCGCGGCGGGGGGCCACTGCAACTCCAGGAGGATTCATGCGATTTTCATGACGTGCAAACTGCACTCGCACGTTTTGCGCTCCCGGGATGCGGCAACAATGGGCAAATATCATTTTACCAATATTTCCAGGAAATTTTCGCTTCATCCCGTTTTCTGTTTTTCTTCTTTTTTTGTACCTATATACCTACGCTGCTATTGTTGAGCTTTGTTCATTTGAATCGGGAAACTTCCGTCATTAGAACCGGGCAAACAGACGAGCGGAAGCGGTCCTCCGATGGCGGTGAATGGATGGAGCCAGTGGGGCAAACTAATCAACTCAAAGGGAGTTAGGAGTGTTCTGGCGCTCCTTGTATCATTTCAGGATAGTGCGGCCCCTATGAAGCGCACAAGGTCTAAAATTTCAAATTGAGCTAAGCTCGGCTCAGGAAACTGGGTCATGGGAGCATTTTCAAGCTATCACTTTTAGAAATAGCTGTGCCACAGAAAATGAAAACACATTCCCGTATTTTGCGGGTGAAGGAAGCAATTAAAGTTTTCGAAGTAGATATTGCTAAATATTGGCAAAACTCTGCATTTGCAAGTACTTCTTCGACCTGCATGAAATTGCTTCAAGGCGGACTCCGGAGTGGGAGTGGGAGTGGGAGGCGCAGTGGGAGGATACATGAACACTGTGTCCGCAGAGCAGAATGTAAACAAAAGGAATAAATTTATGAAAGTATAACTATTTTGTCTTGTAGCCAAAGCCAGCTATGGTGCGCACCAGGTGAAAATCGTGTATTTAAGGGATTTAAGCAAATTTCACCTGTATGGAAATAATGAGGTGAAAAGTTTCACAGGCAGTCGTAGGAGTTGATTACACAAAAAGCTAATAACGACTATTATAATTTTTTGAAAACTTATTATAATGTACATACATATGTATATCTGAATTTTTAATTAAAATATTTGTCTCAATTTAACTAGAATTCAATATGTAGTATGGCTCTCTGATTTTCTATATATTATGAAGCAGATTATATTTTTGTTTTATTGTGAAATTTTATATAAACAAAATTAATTTGCAGCCAAAGCTCAATAAAATTCTTTTTATGTTTGAATTAACGCAGTAACGAGAGCTTTTAAGATCAAAGGTAATCATTTGTAATTTCAGAACGAAGCGGCTTTTAAAGCCATTTCTGAAAAATATTTCAATTGAAAGACTTAATTTGAAAATTGATATGATAAAGTTATGATTTAACCTGATTTTTTTTTCAATTTTAGGTTGTTTTATCTCTGCATATATCATATCAGCTTTGATAAGTATTAATTCATTTTTCCATCTACAAAAGTTTGCCTGTTTATTTGCCTCCAGCGTCCTAAAATGCGAAAGTATCAATATCCAAATAAAGGACAGAGCATTGAACTGAATAATCATTTGGTTCTGTGAGGATATAATAGCTCAAAACCAGTCGATCGATAATTGGCTAATGAAGATAGTAAGCTACTTAGGATATTTAATAAAAAAATTGTACACATACATATATGTATATTTTATGTAAATTTAAAAAATTGTCTGTGTATACAATACATACATACATATAATTAATTATAATTTGTAATCATTTCACAAAAATTTTAGACAGGTTTTAATGAAACTCTGCGGTTCTATACCCTAGGCCCTAGGGACTTAGTCAACATTTGTAATTTAAAATATTAAAGATATTCATATTTATGGATATAATTGTTTAAAACTTTGCTGTCTGTACATTGAGAATATGTGAGGGAAAATAAAATAATTGTAACTATATTTGATCTAATTATTCTTCTTTTTATTTGGTTTGAGCCTGGTCCATGATTACGTATACCTACTTTATACTTATAATTTATAAAATAATATAATTCAACAATTTGCGCTTTCAAAGTCCTAGAAATAAGCTAGAAAAAAAATAAACAAAACATTACCAACTTAAGTTAATAGTTAGTAAAATGTAACTGGCAATTAGTATTAAAAGATAATAATCTCAAAAGTTAAAAAAGAATCTCAAAGTACCATCCAAAGACTTTCTTTTGAGGTTTGCAAAGATATTTTAGTAATCTGAAGCAAATTGGCAAAGTAATCAAACTATGTAATTTACGACTGGAATGTGCTTTCAATTTTAGGATATTTCTGGAGAGCACCTCCAAAAGTCATAAAAATGTGCATATTTCATTCACCTGCGATCCACTTCACCTTTACCATTTCGAAAAATTTCCGTTTTGAATACCGCACCGAATGCAGGTTGGTTTCCTCTGCAACGTCCAACCCCGGCAACATCAAACTTTTCTCTAAGCTTCTGCAGAGTTGGCATTTTTATGAGGATATTTTTCGAAAGGACGAAACCAACTATGAATGTATGTCTCTCTGTAGAAAAATGTCGGCTCCTTTTGCCGACAGGAACACGAACGAATATCCACCTCGTCCCGCCCTCCAAGACAAGGACGTCTCCTTCCATTAACAAGGAAGATAATTGTGATTTGATATTGAAGTGCATGAAAGGGAATAAAACGGCATTCACGTGGAGCACAGCATAAAATGAAATATAGAGAAAAGCAGAGAGAATGGGAAAAAATAAATGAAATATTCCTTTCTGGCTCCGAGACGGGACTCGGGAGTTTCCCGGTTGGCTTTCCTTTCATATTTCATTTTGAATGACATCAGCAGCTTGAGCATGCCGCCGTTCTTCCACCTCGTCATACCGAGGATCAAATTTTAGTAGCTTCGAACATTTTTATTGCATTTCGTTTTGGCGGTTGCCGTGTTCTTTTCTACCTTGATGACTCCGTGCCGTAAGTTTGCTGCTCATGTGGACGAAGTGACTCCACAGGACCTTTAATAAAACTTCATCGGAATGCCTGGCTTTGTCCAGGTTTTTTTTTTTCATGACAGCATATCAAAAGTTCAATGCGAAAAGAATGCTTTCCAGGACAAAGGGTAGGTTATGCTCGCGCTTTGGATGAATTGTTTGAAAATAGGAAATGTGGATATTGGAAAAATTAAAAAAATTTCCACGAAGATGAAGATTTCATAAACAAATTTTCGAATGGATAAAAAGAGCAATACACAACACTAGCTAACAATGTTAGAGAACAAATACGTTTTGAATGGAATAGTTTTCAATATTTAAGTCAAAAAAATACATGTAGCTCGTTTCATACCGATCGGTTGGGCAGCTCAGGCGTGAAAATGGAAGAAAGTAACTAATTTTTGCATTTTTAATATTAGTATCTAATAATTGTTTAGGATAGTTAGATATCTACTTCATCAGTAACATTTTAAATGGGAATTGTATGTCTATGAGCAAAAACCTCATATTTTGAAATGAAATGAATGAGTTTTTCAGGCAGTGTACTGGTCTACATCGATTAGATTGGTAATTTTTCATTCTATTAAACATTTAAAAACAATACACAATTTTAATTTTGTGTTTACCAAATTTAATGGAATTCATATAAGTAATTGGTAACGTTTAATTTTGTGGTAAACTACAATTAAAGTCTTTATCTGCGGGGTTTGAAACTTTTGCGAATATTTTTAAAAAAATTACTCATTGAGAATGGAATGAATGAATGAGTAGGTATACTAATTTTACCAA
Source organism: Machimus atricapillus (assembly GCA_933228815.1). Classification (NCBI taxonomy): domain Eukaryota; kingdom Metazoa; phylum Arthropoda; class Insecta; order Diptera; family Asilidae; genus Machimus; species Machimus atricapillus. The sequence goes on from OW121788.1 coordinate 12,992,390, forward strand.
GAAGAGAAGGATGCATTTTAGCAAGGGGAGAAATAACTTTTGAGTTCGTTTCCTGAACTATACCTAAAATTTCAATGAATCATTTGCAATTTAGTTCAATCGAACAGAATGAAAATATTTTACCTACATATCAGGTGGAAGAAAACTTCTTTATAATTTTAATGATTCAATGTTTCACAGTAACTTCCTAGATTCTTGCACTAGTCCAAGAAATGATTATGAAACCAGTTTTCAGTGTATCAGAAGTTGTTGCAAGAAAGATACGAATTGAAATTTTTAGGTGAGTCACAGCGGAAGCACTAAGAGGGTCTGAGTACGTGAATTTTAATGAGCGCGTTACCAAAAAAAAAAGTCCGAAAGTTGACACGCAGAGCATAATTACCTTTACTCTCGAGGTCTAGGCGCTAGAAGAAAAGGGGTTAAATGCCAGCAGTTTCCATCAATTCAAGTCGTCGCATCATCTCCGCGTCGTCTGATGGCATTATCTGCAAATCCGCGCGTGGCATGCATCGAATTAAACGGAGCAGCTATCACTTCACTTTCGATTGCACTAGCGATTCTCGATCGTCTGCACCTCGGGAGCAAATCTAAAGTGCCCCGATCATCGCTCCCGGATTCATTTGCGGATATCTTTGAAGCACCACCGACCGCCTCGAAGAAGCCACTGACTGCTTCAATCTTCCGCGAGTGGACAGTCGCGGCAGTTCGTCCGGGTCTCGGCACTATTTCAAATTTGTTGAAAGTTGAAACTATCTTTTGATTGTTGCCGAAGCCGGTTTGGATGGTGGTCGAATGTTGCACATACGTCGAACTGGGAACGCGGACAAGGGAATTTGCTTCTCAGTGACGTAAATGAGACCTCCGTTCATTTCAAATGTCATGCGGAAACTTACGTCGCCCACATGATCCGAAAATACTGTCTACAGTCTAGATATGCGGCCGAGCAGATAGACACTAGACAGACTCTGGGCAGAACTAGCGATCGCAACACCAGGCTATTTACATATGTACATAAATGTATGAAGAGATGACGACGGGGGGTGAAGACATATTTCGTCTTTGTCTTTTTGTTCAATTGAACGCATTTGAGGCGGCACCGTCGGGTATTGCTTAATTGAAGAAAACAAAAAAATTAAGAAATCGCCGAGAAGGGGATCAAAACAAAACTATCGTGCGAAAGATACGGCTAATTAGGGCCTCACGGCAACTCGAGATCTCTCGCACTCTAATACAGAACAGTTTTGCTTCTTTTTATTAAAGCGGATGTTAAAGGAGGCAGAAATATTTGCATAGTCATTATGATTTCATTTAAAATCAAGTCACGATTTATGCTTTATTGTTATGATCGATGCAACTACCTGGAAAAGACATTTCTGCTAAACTATAGATAGAACATTTTCCAATATAACGGAGAATTATGTTTTATGAATTTTAATATGCTTTTCTTCATAGTAATTTACTTTTATTCATATGTAAAATTGAGCATTTAGTTACCTTATATATTTGAAAGCAAGCTTTTCGCCAATCAGTTTATTTATTTGTATGTAAGTTATAAATGGAAATTAGAAATTTTTTGCGAATTATTATTTGGTTTTTGTTATGTGATAACAATTTTGAATTTTCCTAAAAATTGATAGAAGGGAATTTTTTTCTGAATTGGTAAGTACCTAAAATGAGTAACATCCAAACAACAATACTTATTTGTATTTCATTGCTCTTTGTTTTCTTTCGATGCGATTTTTTTTAATTTGTGGTTTTAATAGAATTTTCAATAATTTTAATAAAATCTTTTTTAAATACTTATTCCTCACATTTCATTCTAAAATGGTGTTTTTAGAACGTGTCGTAAAAATTCGTTAAAAGATATAAAACTTAATATTACATATTTTTATTTGATAATTAGGTACCTAACTACATATGTTTTGCGAATTTTGCTGTTTTAAATGTGAATTGAAAAATTTAATCTGGAAAATGAATTAAAACGAATTTTATTTAGAGAAGTATTTCGCGAGATTTTCACTCTTAATTTTTGGAACTCTTTGATCTTTTTTTGAATTGTATCGATCTTAATTTATAGACTTATTTATGAAAATTTTTTAAAATGTATTCCACTATAGAAAAGCGCTTAATATTTTAACGAAACCCAACAGTTACTGATAGGTACTAGTAAAATTTTTCATCTTTTTTCACCGAAGATACAAGAATCCACCTTCCCATCTTCAATGCTACCTTGGTGAGACACCAGTCTTAACTTCTTAAGATTTTGAAGCAGCCAGGTAACTCAGTTTCTTCGCTGCCGCGCACTTGTTAAGTCTTTCGTTTTGAAGCTTGTACAATGTGTGTGTATTGTTTCCTTTCGAATGGAATTTACGTGTCCGGCTCAATTATTTTTGCATTTCACAAAGTGAATTGATATTAAAGTTTAGAAGACCTTACAAGATTTGCGAAAAATTTGTGCTAAATGATAGTTTAAGGTGCGAAAAAGGTGGTTTTCATTTGAGAAAAGTAAGCTCAAGAGGTGCTGCCCGAATGTTAGTGCCGTCCTAAGCCAGTGTGCGTGTTTCATTCGATTTTTCTCTGTTACCTGAGAGTCTGCCGCGACGGCTTTGTGCTTTTCCTCATGTTATTAATATTCCAGTGAGATTGCACGAGTTATGATATTTGTGTGAGTGCAAAAGAGAAATCGCGTCTAATAACGGCGTTCGAAAGCCACAAATAGCATAAATCGTATTCATGTCAACACAGAAAGTTGCGAAATACATTGAGCAAAATAAATAAAATTAAATCGCTGAGTTGACGGTGTGATAACAAGTGGTTCGGTACAAATAAAAATGGCATCTTGATCTAAAGGGGATCTCCGGCTGAAAGCCCCAAACTGTTTCAACTACCCACATTCTACTATTTTGCGATTTTTAGTGTCATATGGCCAAATTTTTGCACACTGATCTGGCGCAGTGTCATGAGTAAACTATGCTGTGTTTAATAAGAATCACAAAAAAACAAAAAACTATACCAACAAGGGTAAAAAGCGAATAGAAGCGCACAATGGTTTTGTTAATGCGCTTGATTTGGATAAAATTTAAATTGCATCCGATAAATTTTGGATAGAGTGTGGAAGTCTTTATCTTCCTGGTCGAGCAGTTAATTCAGCAATTTACATCGGGTGCTTTTCTGCATCATTATCATCAAAGCGGCGCCAACGGGCGGTCGGGTACTAAAGTCAGGCGAAAAATATAATTTCCCCGATTCGTTCATCCAAATAATTTTAATTAATTTTTACCTCATAATCATGGATTATCCTGCAGCAACAACAGTACCTCGGATAGTGCCGGAATGGACCATATTCGGAATAATTACGCTTTTAGCTGTTGTCATACAGCCAGGTAAAAATATTATATCTCGCAATAGTCACGTTTTAATTAACCACAGAATTTTACTGAGTATCCCTCTGTACTGTCGTTTGGCCCACCTTTTTGTATCCCAGTGCAAGGTGCAGTTTACTGGCATGCCTAAATCAATTTTGTGTTTTACATCTAATTAATTCTGTTCGGAATTTATTAGATACATGAATTGCATTTCCCCAAATGACAATTATAACCGCTTAAAAGTTTATGTTGTGCATTTTGATAGCCGATCTGATTGCTCTTCCAATTTGTTTTGATATAGAAGTGGAATAAATACTAGGATGAGGTCCCTCCCGCTAATTAATTTTGACGAATTTATGTTTTTACAAATTGGACTAGAACAGTTTAACCGATTTATTTTTCGGTATGTGCAAAGTGCAACTAATGTTTAAATAAATTGATGTGTGTGTTGCTTTTATTTATTCGACTTTGTATTCGATGAAAACTTTATGAAACGCATTATTTCACGACTGATTCTTTTCAGTCACAGAATGGCTTCACCAAACTTTGCTTTGATTTTATGAATTATATCTATAAACTGAAATAAATCGAACGAAAATTAAATAGAACAGGAATATTAGTTTTCATTAATAATTTTGGAAGGTTTCACATTGTGATTCCAAAAATTTAATTCTGAGCATTTCGATAATTCAAATGGTAGACCTAGGATATGTATCTTTTTGAGACTCTATTTGAATAGAACTTTATTAAAGGAGAGGGTTTTTATATAGGGTTATTATGGATATCAAGTACAAAATAGTTTTACTTTGGAGTTTTATTACACGTTTGTTGTATATACTTGCAATATAATAGTTGTGCCTCTTATGTACATATACTCACTATGCAGCTACCAGCTCTGTGTAATGAGTTATTCGATAGTATAATATAAATGGAGAACCTTTTTTTCTTTAAAAAAAATAATAATCGGTTAAAAACATCTATCACGTAGGAAGATATTTATAAAGTATGTATATTTCAATTGATCAATTTTATAGACTTTTAATTAAACTCTTTTGATTTACTTTGTGTTCAATTGTTTGGAAATTTGTAATTATGTTGATTTTCTTTACTTTGTACTATGTCCCATTATTCTTAGGACATCCAGGAAACCATTTACTAAAGTACCATTTTAGCACCTGCTCCTGATTTACAGTAATCACGTCTGTTGTGCCAATTTGTCTGAACCTCCATCAAAATCTGGCAATGGATAGCTGACAATTTCTCACTTCCTCTGAAAACCAGATAAAATGAAATTAACATTCTCCAGGTGATAAAAGAGTCATTTTGTCCCCGGAAAAGTCCCCGAAACTCTCCTCCTTTGCCCCCGAAATGTCGTCCTGTCGCAAGGCCGTAATACCTAAAATACCCTAATCGGCTGTGACATATCTTGGATTTAACCTTTCGGCAAAAATGCTAATGACCCCAAAAGATATTCCGCCACGTTTTGTAGCACACCTGCCAGGTGGAGTGTACAAATCACTTTGACATGAAAAATAACTTTTTTTTTCTTTTCGTTCAACTTAATCAAACCTCGTGACATAAAACGCTAGGATAGAAAATCAGAGTCGAGCAGGATGATGTTGGCTGGAAACGCTATTCGGTGCTAAAATATGTGAGCAGAGATGCCCTGCCGTTCGGGAAGGTGTCGGCCGGGGGAGGGGCGAGGATGTGGCGGCTTTGTCCCTTTACATTTTCCCTTACGACTAACTTTTTGGTGGTGCGAGGATGGCGGGGGTCGCAGCCACCCTTTTCTAGTCGAACAATACTCCGCCCGCCCTCTTGTCCTGGCACGCAGGGCTGCCCTGACAAGAAAGATTTTGTCTAGTGTACAAGTAATGGATGACTTTCGTGTCGTCGTTGTCGCCGTCGACGCCCGCCGCGCCGCCCGCTGGTGTCACCACCGTCGCGTCGCCGCCGGCTCTCCTCCTCGACAGGGTCCTTTTAAAGTACTGGAGCTACTTCTATTAAAATTCCGTTCTCACCTTTCCCAGTAGCGGAGGAGAGATTTCGACCAGATTTTACCTTCCCTTCCGGTCGGCTCTCCACCCCCGCCTCCCCTTGCAGTAGGTCATAGAAATCCATTGGCAGTGACATTTTTAATCGCTTAGAAATCTTGAGAACTTTTTCAATCAACTTCAGTATTATATTACGACAGACGTAGAGAAATTTAAGAAATTTAATATTGAACATGTTTACAATGTAATGCTACTCACCTTGCTGTTGAAGATTATTTAGGCAGAACGCCATTTCTGATATCCTTCGCCATCCGTTGAGTGTTCTGTAAGAAAAATTGAAATTACTTTTACTTATGCATTTCACAAGCACTGCGAATGTTGGGTACAGGAAAAGTGAGACTTTCTTCAACTCCCAATAGGATATGGAAGACCTTGGTGAATAAACAAATTTACTCTATTTTTATTTTTCAGGATAAATAAGAACTTATATCTATGAAAACAAATTTCTAAAACTTAAACAAAATTTTACTTCCGATTAAAAATCGTACAAAGGCAACTTTTGATACAATACCTTTGAATTATATAAATAAAAAAAAGCCGCCGCTTTGGCTTATTTTTAAAACAAAAATTCAGATAAATAAGAACTTATATCTACGAAAACAGATTTCTAAACTTAAACAAAATTTTACTTCCGATTTAAAATCGTACAAAGGCAACTTTTGATACAATACCTTTGAATTATGTAAATAAAAATAAGCCGCTTTGGCTTATTTTTGAAACAAAAATTCAGATAAATTTGTAATTTCGTGAAAAGCACATTTGTAATAGCATATTATTTTTTTTGCAATATCACTTTTAAGTTAAGATAAGTATTTTTTCATACGAAAATATTGGGAGGTTTGCGCACTAATAATTTTAATAAGGGTACATTTCTGAGAGATTTCAGTTACATCTTTTAATTTCTTTTAGACTAAATAAGCGGCCCTATTCTTGAGTCTATTCGAATCGAAATGAAAAGGTTTTACAAAAGCCCTTCTTGGAAATAAAAATTCCTTAAAATAATTGCTAAAACTCTCAGAAATTCATTTTAATTACCTTTGACTTTAAATTATTTTTCCGTCATAATGCCAAACTTTCTTTCTATCGGATTATTTTAACCGTTTTGAGCGAATAAATTAATTGAAGACAATGTTATTGACATAAATCTGTTAAAAAAATTAGGACTGCTCTTTGTATTTCGTAAATTGTTCCTGAATAGATTATACATATTTTAAAAATAATTCTTTCTCATTTTTTAAAAGATTTAAATCAGAGTTATACCGATTTTGATATTCAATTAAAACAAAGTCGAACGAAAAGTTTGCCTCGTAAATAATTGAAATTGTAGTGCTTAGAATTTAAAGAAAAATGCGTGAAATAATAAAGAACTAAGGAATCTGAGTACCTAGAGCATTCTAAATATACTGAATCTTATTTACTAAAAAAGCTCTTAAATTTATGTTTCTGTAAGTTTTCCTGTTTAAAAAAGCAATTCATCTAATTCTCAGCCATATTTAGCTCATTATCACGCCGCAAATTTTAGGGCTGTTTTTTCCTCGTCAGTCAGTAAAAAGGGAATTAAGTAGGGCTCTTTTTACTATTTATAAAAGCAAACTTTAAGGAGGGTGTGGGTATTTTTTCATTATTTTGATACATGAAAGATAAAATAATTATGAAATAAACCGAGACTCAAAAAACAAATATTTGTTGTTGATCGGTGTAATATTAAAGGAAAATAACGAGAGGTGGAAAAAATAAATCTTTTATTCACCTGTACTGAAAATGAAAGCAACGCCCACACAGGTGCAAGTCAATATACTCAGAGGCAACCTTTAAATACAAGCCGTTTCACATAAGGCCACAATGACGTCAAACGGCCTTTCTCCTTATACAGCATAAAAATGCAGGTCAAACAAAACTACCTGCCCTAAAACACCTGCTTACAGCTTTCCAGGGCTTCTCTTACCTTTGCTTTGCGGTAAGTGGGCCCTTTATTCGAGAGAGTTGTTTAGGGGGAGTCCAAACATAGTATGTAATCAGTGAACGGAATGACTGTGCATAGTTTATCTGCTGCAATTTGTCTTTATGCTATATTTACTAGATGCTTTGTTATCGATTCAGAGGGCTTTTAAACAAATTATCGCCTTCATTCACAGGTGTGCTTTGCATGAGAAAATCCGAGAAAAGACGCTACAAATGCATTCCGGTCACTTTCACTTTTATTAATAGACGGTAGCTCACTTTTGCGCAGATTGGCCTACAGACGTAAGCATGAAACTGTTGCAAAGCTCCCTCGTAACGTAACTCCACGTAATTCCCTAACCGGATTCCGGACCTAATTCAGCAGCGGAATTGGATTTCAGATACTGATTAATAATTAAATCCCAACTGGAGTGATGAAGGCGCTAAATGGGGACTAATTCTGGTCAAATTCCGGACATGTCTCTCGTGTTGGAAAACAGAAATCTTTCATTATTTATGCTACCGACGGAGATGCTGAGGCTAATTGTTAGAGATTATAGTGAATTTTAAAATATACAAGAGGGAAAATTATGATTTTTGTATTTTCTTGTGCATTTATACTAGAACAGAAGGTGCTCATTATTTGGACACGTATTCTGCAATCAGTTTTTATTTAAATAAATACATGAAATATTCAACATTAAAATCTTCACTTAATTTCATTTTTTTTTTATATTAAGCGAATTAAAAAAATTGAAAAAAGTCGAATGGCAAATTAAAGTTAAAAGGTGAAAAAATACATATATAACCGTTTTTTCTATGTTATGTTAGGAGTACTTATTCTATAATACGATATAGGAAATAGAGGAAATAGAATAGAATAGTCAAACTTTCGAAATGAAGGAAAATAAACTTTTGAAATGATTAAAATAAATATTTTAGTTAACGTAGGTACTTTAAGGGGGTATTTCGATATATGCCTAAAATTGCAAGTCAATTTGTAGAACTATACAATCTTCTGGTAAAAGGTGGGGATAATTTAAGGAAATGGGGTCTTCTGAAAATAATGATCAATAAAATTTGTTGGATCATAAAAGACCACCGTGGCAGTCAAATATAGATAGTAAATTTTATGAGTAATGATTTGGTTCTCTATCTTTTAGTGATAATACACATGCTATACAAGGTTATTGACAGTGTAAAGCTCAGCCATTTGCTTTTTCATTTATTTTGAACGCAAACAACCGAAGAAAATAACAACATTATCCTAATTTGAACTGAAGAAAAAACATCAAAAGACCAAAGTTCCTCCATGTCTTCAAGAAGCGAAACATTTTTTTCAGGTGCGTTGCCCCGGAAAAGTACACAATATCTCCCCTCTCCTTTATATCGCCATAGAGTTGCTACCAACGCAATTAAAACTTCAAGTGAATAAAATAAATTGCCAAAAAAGTTACTCTTGGTAAATGGTGTTAGCCCCGAAATTCATCCCTGAGGATCAATAAAGACGACTGGAATCATCATACTTTCCGGGAACAACCGTGGGGGCGGGGCGGTGGAGTCAAAATATATGAGCGAATGAGCGTCTCACAGTGTCGGGCGAATGAAAAAAATGACAAAAGGCGAAGAAGTTGGCAAAGTTCGCGCAGTTCTCATGGCTCGGTGAACATTTTATTCCCCGTCAAGCGGACAAAGCCATAAGTGTAGTTTGTCAACAACTTTGTATCAAATTGACATATTGAGCCAAGAAAAAGAGATCTCGTGTCAAGGAAAGTTTCTCCTTCGCGTTAGGGCGAAATCGGTTTTCGGGGAGTTTAAGGGAGTTTCGGGGGGTTTCGGGGGGTTTCGGGGTCGCTGAGCGACTAAAGGGTAGACGAACGGATGGAGACGCTCTTCCCGGGATACGCCGCCTCGCCACTTATGAGCAGGGAACATATTTCGAGCATGGATGGATGTGGGCGACTCTCCCGGATTAAAGTTTCGTAATTTTTGGCTTCGAAATTTTTTCGGTCCCCCTCCCATTTTTTGTTTGTCGTGAGAAGCCGACAGGGAAGCAACTTTTACTGGTAATAAAAGAGTCCTGAAGGATATGCTAACAATAAAATCAGTAGACGGAAGAAGCAAGTTATCCGGGCAACTTCTTCTCTGACTGTCTCAAGACATGCGGGGGCTGGCTAAGTGGGCTCGAGTCAGGCAGGATGGGGCCGGGGGCCCTGCCCTTAACCGCCAGGCCAAGGGACCACTCTGTTTCAGGACTCACGGATGCGGAATGTGATGCCATTATTATGATGTAGTGGTAATGTCTTAAGGAAGGATAACATGTCAACTTATTCCGGGAAGACGATGTGCACCCGCATGGAATAAGTTCACAAATGTGTGCCACTTCGCCCTAAAAGATCCTCGCAAGCTCCCTTCTCGCCGGTTCGCAGTAACTTTGTTGCTGTTGCGACATAATTTTAGACGACTTCTTTTTTTCACTTCCTTCCATTTGTTTACAATGTTCACAACAAATTTGTACAAGATGGCATTTTACGAGCGAATGATATCGATCAGGGCTGAATGCCATACCTTGGCGAGGTGCGGGTGTTCATCCCATAAAATTTACAGGGTGACTTCGTCCGGGAATCATTTATCACGATTCACGTGGACCCGGACGAGAGTCGTAAAATTAAAAGAAATAACCGAAACATCCAAAGAAAATGGGCAATACTGACTTCGAAGACGTAGGGCAGTCATGCTGCGAAACGGTGAAAGTACCTTTAAAAATGAAATCGAAAACGAAATTTAAGCGATTCACCAGTGATACAATGGTATCAGCATATGGCATCGCGTCGCGGTTTCATAAGTCTTCACCGCGTGATAGGTGGGGGCATAAAAAATGATAATGGCCCGCCGTCACCTCAGCTACACATGATAAAAAGACAAGAGAAGAAACTGGAGAAAAAAATGTGAAACAAGCAAAAATCGATCCAGCTCGGCCTTCACTAAATCAAGAAATAAAGAAAAAAAGCAGGAACAGAGAAACGACGACTCAGAAATCTCCTCATGTACCTATACCTACCTGGCTACCGACCTCACCTTGAGGTCGTTTCTATAAAACAAACAGCGCGATCGAACGTATCTCTGCATCTTTGTTGTTCTGCTGATGTCTCTATATAGAGTGCGACTGGTTTTGGTCCAAGGAAATAATTAAAATCTAGCGAAATTCCTGTACCAACGCGGCTGGCATCTAGCGCACGCTGGGGTGCTCTCAGGTGTACGTGTGCTGGCGAAGAGAGCCCTGTCGAAACTTTTATGCAGATTTTATGCAAATTCAATTTATGCGCGGAATTGGTTCACGACACTTGAGCTGGGGGTGATATAGCACCGGCACTAGCAGTGGATTTAGTCAAGTAATAAAGAGAATCTCCTTGGGACCATAGTTTTAGGATGCTTTAATTTATTTATTTTGGAATATCTCACTCTGGTTTTTACTCATGTATATTCGATGTACATCCATATTTTAATTCATTCTTCTTTGAAATCTCCTAAAGATTTGGAGTGCTATTACATTACATTATTTCGAGTTACTTAATGATTCATAATTTATACTTTTGGAGACTATGCTAGAAAACCCTATGTTTCGTAACATATTTTAAAACTTAAATTAGTACTAGTGTTGAAAACTCCTAATAAAATAAATTTGGAATTTAGAATGTTTAGTCTACGTGCTTTGATAAGTTGAAAATTAAAAGAAAAATAGGGGATAGATGCATCAATTTCTATTGTGTCTTGTATGTAGATATCTATCTAAACTACTTCGTAAAAAATAAATGCCATTCTTTTCTCCTAATTTCATCAGTCAAAAGGGATTTTAATCAGACAAATTCAGACAAAAAAACAAGGAATCTTTAATGGTACACCATTGATCTGGGAGTAATCAGTTGATTAATAGAAATATAAATAGATAAATAAAATTTAAAATACACACACACATGCAACCCTCTCTTTATTAAAAGTAAGTTAAAAAGTACCTACTATAAATATCTTGAAAAGCAAAAATAAAAAAACTTAAACGCAGGTTATACGTTGGTAAATAATTTTCCATGAGAGCCTATATTTAATTTACAAAAGTTCAACAAAAAGTTAAAACTTGATATATAGCCTAGTTATTTCATTAATGGGTCGTCCAATTTCGCATGTAACGAGGCTTTTAACAATTTCCCTTTTTTAATCAATAGTGTCAACATTTTAATTTTGTGTTTTTCGTTAAAATATTTTGCAGCAACAAGTCAAATAAACGCACCACCAGTTATGCATGTCGACCAGAATTGGCGTATTTTAGAATCGGAGCCGGTCGGTTCGGTCATAACCCGTGTAACCGTCCTCGATCCCGATTATGATTACCTAGAATTTGGCCTGGAGCCACGCTTCCCGGAGGACGTTGCAGACCCCGATGGAGGCTCCAGTAACAAATTGCCGTTTCGTATTGATCCAAACACGGGCATTGTTTATTTGAACGAGAGTCTTGAGGGGAGGGTAAGCGGAAGTTTTTGCAGAATTTGATTCCTAGTTTAGTGCTGATTCATGATTTTACCCGTTTCAGGCTGGAGAGAATTTTTTCATGTACGTCACCGTATCTGCCGGGAAGAATCAAGCGAAAACGAAAAATGAAGTCTATGTGAATATTTATTCGAAAAACGATAGAAATGTCTACAGCCCGAGGAGGCCAACGCAGAACATATCGCAGCTTTTCCCGCCATTCCACTTGCTGCCCGGTGTCCAGAACGGCCGTCGTCCACCTCCCGGGGGTGTGAGTATCAACCAGGGGTCCATTAACTCAAATATTTACCCCCCGTACAACCTTCCGCCACCTATACCGCGGGAGTTCCCAACAAGTCCCCCGAAAACGGCCAGCACAAACGAAGGTGCTAATGATGCTGCAGGATCGAGGACGAAGCTTACACCGGTCACCCGGGGCTCCAACAACACTTCCCAGGGCGCAGAAGATACAGGCTGGGCAAAGCCCGGGGCCCCGGGGGGCGACGCTGGTCAAGTGGAAAAATCACCAGAGGCTTACTCGGTTAAGGCCATTATCCCAGTCATAATCACAATTTGTGGGATATTTCTGGCAGCCGGGCTAATAGCCCTCTTCGTCTACCGGAAGCATTTGTGCGCCATTGGCAAATCACTCAAGAAGAAGAGCAAGGAGGAAATGGCGAAGAAGTCGAACCAAAGCAACCTAAGCAGCAACATCACCGACGACAGTCGAAACTCGATGGTGCTTCAGCATTGGAATGGGCCCCAGGCCTTCTGCAACCGATACGTCCCCTGGGAACGCGACGGACAGCAGCACCATTCTCCGGTAAGTGGCTCATCCCTACAATCAATGTCATAATAATGCATATTAGAACAAAATCACTTGAATTTAGGCAAAAGGTCTTTATGTGAAGAACCGGTTAACTGAGAGTTAAAATTTTGTAACGAGTTTGAAAAAACAGTCTGATTTGGGTACATACCTACATTAAAAGTTAATTTTCAGTTTAATCGACAAAAGTTTGTGTATACCATGGGCAATCTATTTAAGAAACTACAGTTCAAATTTGAAGTCAATCAGGTCAAAATTGTATAGAGTTTTAATGCGTGCCATTTTATAACATGTTTTGTCGCCACCATTTTGTATTTTTGTTTTTACCAACAAACTTTGTTTTTTTATATACGTACTTACTTCAATATATGCATGCCTGCGGTAATGCCTAAAAGACATTTATTAAAAATATTTAATTCTTCTTTATTAAAAATGCCAAAGATATTGAGGCCATAAATGTCCTCTCTTAAAAAGGAAATCTAAATTAGATTTAGTTAGGTATATACTTATTTCAGAAATTTTAATAACATTTAGGTATTTATTTATTCGTTCAAAGCTACATATATGTATAAAAGGAATCATTCAAGAGAGACATAAAAAGAAATTTAATAAATGCTTACAAAGGAATTAATCTTCTTTTAATAAGTACCTACTTGTTTCGTCGTTAAAATAAAATAAAAACAATTTAATATTGATTACTCTTTTGAGTTTACGTAACATTTTCGAAATGAAAAACTTTGAACACATTTATAAAGTTTTCGAAGGATTTTAGAAATTTCAAAAGATATACTAGCAGATGCATTGCTTTATTTTGTATGACATTGTTTTCATAAAAGATTTGTTTAGTCTGAATTTCCCAGTGGTTTTCAATTATACTTTCGGCAACATATATAAATTAATATATGTAGGTTAAACGATAGCAACAATGGAAATAAAATCAGTTTTTAATATGTACTTGCACAGTGTTCAAATTCCCGGTATATGAAGATCTCATAGACTTCAAGGAAAGTATCAACGAAGAAATTTATAATCAGACTAGTGAATAAGTAGCTGGGTTTTTTTCTTGTCTTCCGGAAATATTTTTTTCTTCTAAATAAATATACATATGTAATAATAATAACTGTAAGAAAAAAACTATAAACAATTATTTTGGGGTTAGTTTTGGTATAGTTGCAAGGATACAAGTTTTACTTTTTACACATTTAGGCAATACCTTATTAATATTTATAAAAAAAATACATAATAAGTGTATTCATTTGCCCAAAGATGCTATCAACATTTCAAACATCTATGTATATCTTCAATTTTTGAAATTTGGAAAGTAAAATTTCTAGATAGACCGTACAAATCGGCGATTTCAACAATGTTAGTCTCTTCTAATTAAAATGTTATACATACATAGCTTTAAATAAGAACGAAATATTTAATTTGCTATAAACTTGGAAACATAAAATACATAGATAGGTACAATTACGGCATAGTTCAAGATGATTTTGCGCTTCTGAATTGTTTCTGTTGTCGCGATACTAAAACAAACTCATCCACTCCTTGCAGGCCGGCGCAGAGCTATCAACAAGTAGTTCAACAGGAAACGTACAGGCGAAGGCAGATCGATGGGAATTCCCAAGGCATCGATTGAAGTTCTTCAACATATTGGGCGAAGGCGCCTTCGGGCAGGTCTGGCGGTGCGAGGCGACCGACGTAGACGGTGAGTGGCAGAGCGGTCGGCAATTCGGTGGCATCCTCCACCCGGCACACGTACTCCCCCGATTTTACTGATTGATTGTTTGTGCTGCTTCCGAGGACCAGCAGCATCCCGGCAGCCCGGGCCATCCCCGGAAGCTACTCTGGCTAGAGACCAGTTGTCGGGGACGATGATGATGGTCATCTTGGTAGGCCCCCCCGCCCGTCCCTCTGGCCGGCTATCCGACCAGCGCAGGGGAGAGATCTCGTTATCGAAATTGGGTTTATCACTTCTTCAGTGCCCTCGATTTAATGCGATGCGGTTTATTGGCTTTCTGGCGACGGGGAATTTCTTTCGCAACATTTAATGGTGGCAATTTGTCAATATTTCCAGGATTTGTCGGCGGTGGGAGGGGCGGTCTTCCCTTTGGGCCGGCCAGCGCCCGCACCCTCAAGAATAAATGGAAGCGGCCGGGGGATGGGCCCGGGCGCATTCACATGGTTCGCAGAGCGTCCCGAAACAACTTATTTTCGAGGGCCGCCCGGAGCATCCCTTATGTTGCCCATAATGACAGCCTTTTTCGGCTATTTATCAACAAATTCGACAAGTGGGCGCCGAAATATCGGAGCAGATTTATCGCTCACTTGGCTGAATGTAGCATGTAGCCCGGAGTGGGAATTTATGCCATTTTTGTGTTTATTTTAATATCCAGGGGGATTAGGACGAGATTTGCTTGCCCTGTAGTGGGGGACGCGTTAATTTCGGAACATGCCCGGATAAGCCGCCTGTGGGAGAATGGGACTGCATGGAAAACCAATTCATTTAGTCGCCTGGATGAGATATGACCGCACTCTGGCGCGCCAAGGACGAAGGGGCGACCAATGCCAAGATGAGTCAGTGCGCGTGCATAAAGGGTGAAGTTTTTGTCTTCTCAGTTCCTTAATGTCATGATGGAGATAGATTTATGGGGTCACTCGAATATGGGAAAAAAATTGGATAGAACTGATTTTAGAGAGATTTAGTCGTTGACGAATTGGCCATATTTTTTACTTTCAAAACATATTGGCTTGCGAGTTTTTAATGGAGTGCTAAAAAGTAATATGTACGTACATAGTTATAATTTTCATTTTCTATTCATAAACATTTTATCTCCATCTAATAAATTTTAACTGCTAATTGTGCTGCCACAATTTTGCAAACGTGTTGTTATGGGTAGTTTTAGTCTCTGACACGAAAAGAAGGGTGTTAGACGTTTGGAGCCTTTGTTTATTTGATGTCTGTTTTTTTTCTGACATGGACCAATTTCCCAATTTTCTCTTTATGGGAACTTCCATATGATAGATTTATATTTTGGATGCCCTTTATTTAATTTATACATGTATAGACATGTATACACATACATGTATAGAGTAGGAAAAAAGTTTCTGTACACCGAAAAAGCCTCTTTACTATTCTATTTATCATTCCACTGGTTAACCTAATTGTTGGCCCAATCTTATTTGTTGAGCTTTGTAGAGAAATTTTTTGAAATGTTAGGAAAAGTCGAGGAAAAAATTCGCATTTTCTCCAGAAAAGTATACCAGCTGAGCTTCAGCAAACAAGCTGGAAACTAGGGAAAGCCACCTGAAGGATCTGTGGCATGAGATGGTGGTCTTCGCGGAAAGCAATGGATAGACGTTCGCTACTTCGTTGAGCATCTTAAGAAAAAAAAAACTATTAGAGAAACTAGCGTCATCCTTCGCAACAATAGGGGAAGATTGTGCAAAAGTTATTTATCACGAGCGCTTCCCTTCCGTGGTTCCTCTTTAACTTGCCTAGGAAGTGCGGAAAACTTTTTCGTTCAAAACTAATTTTCTTATATTTTTCTTCTCCTTGTCGTTCTTTGCAGGCCAAGAAGGTGTGACGACAGTGGCAGTAAAAACACTTAAGGAGAACGCGACCGAAGTGGAGAGAAATGATTTATACACGGAGCTCCAGGTAAGTAAGCGAATTTTACCTGGATTTATGGGAAATCCCGTAAATTGTCCATATCACTGCTAACATAATAGGAAAATTAGTCACATCACATCGGGCCTGGTTGGAATCTATTTTCCGGCCAGGGGGCATAATGTAAAAGTTTCCCTTTATCTGGTGCCAGGCCGCACACCGGTGAAAGTTTGGTCCATTGGACTCATCAAAGGGCCACACTCTTTCCGACCCTTTTCGCAACTGGAGATTTTTGGCAAGTTCCGCCGTTGTTCCGAGCGACAGTTGGCACCGAGAGCAAAAGTTTTTAATGAGAAAAGTCAAAATGAAAGTGTTCGCCGGACGCCCCTGGTCTGGCGATGCCGCGATGACTGCCTGGCTGCCATGCCGTGACGACGAATCAAAGTAGTTATGAGAACTCGAATAAAACGCATTTGCTGGCCGACATTCAGTAGACCCGGCCAGATCCAGATCCAGATCCAGATACGTTTTCCCGCGGAGTATGAAGGGGCTCCGGTGGCACCCAAGATCGTTAATGATCATCCCGACACAGCCATGTCCTTGAGGATAATGCGGTTATTTTGTGGTAATTTAAAGTGCAGCGAAACTCACTTAAAGTTGGGCACTTGTTTGGATTTCGATGGACTTTTCCATTAGTCCCGGACGCGCACTCAGAGGACGTCTATTAAAAAAGTTTACACTTTTCGGAGTGAAACTTAACGTGGCGACTTAATGGAATATTTTTGGGGGTCATTCATTTATCACTTTCAGTGAGGGATGCGCTTTTGGTTCCTCCAGACAGGAGAGTGCTGGGCTACCGCTTTTTGTAGGTTAAGAGCTTTTGAAGAGTTAATGGCTCTATGCCTTTTGATAGAGAGCCTGACTTTAAAAGGTACAGAGCATCAAACGATGGCAGGGAAATGGAAATATAATCGAATAAATTTATTCCGTCCTAGTTTATCCTCGGGGAAAAAAGATAAAAACCTTTGAGTCCTTTCCGCAAGTTGCGACTTCTGTGGCATGTTGTCGGAGCATGAAGCAATATTTTCTTACTCTATGAATGAAAATTTCGATGGGACGTGGATAGTTCTGTACTAAGTATTACAATTAAGAAAAAAATTAAAATCTCCTATTGAATTGTCACTGTGTTAGTTTTGTAATAACGGAAAATTGCTTTTTTTGATTAAAATTATACCAAAAGATATTTTAGAAAATTATAAGGATTTATTTATACCGATTACGCAAAGCGGACGAAGTCACTTCAAAATCTCACTCGTTTTTCTCCCAACGTGTTTGAGATAGGATAAAAATTAAAGTATAAAGGTACGACTTAAAATCATAGAAATCCCATCAAAATAGCTTTTTTGAAATAAGATTTTATATTCTGTAATAGAGAAGGTACATATGTATAGCTAGCAAAATTAATAAAAATCGGCTCACTAGCCCTTTGAGATATTTTGGTCACTGCCTAGCGATTTAAATAAAAAAAAAATGATTTCGCGAAAAATGCGTTTAAAGTTTTAGGTGTATAATGCGATACACTGCATTACGTCACTTCTGTAAATCAACGTAATTCAGCCAATTTTGGGCCTTTGATGAAGAATACAGAAAAATTTCTTAATATCATGTTAACACAAAAATCGAAGTGGCTGCAGCCCCTTAAATTATATTACTTTTTTTATAGCCTTTCAAGCCGGGATTTAGGATAAATTGTTTTAACTATTCATTCATACTTTTCAGTAGTGCTTTGTCCAGAATAATTCAAGCAAATACCATTGCAGTCCTCAATTTTGGCGAAAAAATGTTACTGGGGATATTGGTTTTGTCGTGGTATCTCGATGGAACCACAAAAAGACCAAAATAAAATGAAAAGAGCCACAAAGGGCGGCCGATTGAGCTCCATGAAATCGATTTTTGTTTGAGGGAAAGCACTCCCAAATAAAACCCTCAGGCAAAAGGGATGAGAAATAGTGTCAGTCACTATTCCTCCTACCCCAGCCCGTTTCAGGGCATCCATTTTAATGCCTAAGAGCCCTTGACATATTTAAATCATTTTCCACTTGCACAGGACGAGCTCATAAAATCAAACAAGTCGAAGTAGAACAGGAACAAGAGAAGCAATTTAGTCGATTCCTTTGGGAGCAGAGTCCCTTGGTATTCATGCCCGCTCGAATCCCCCAGTTGCCATTAGCATTTTAACCTAAATCAAAAATTTCAATGTTCCACTCAAGGGGCGGTGGTATGGCTAAATGTCGCATATTGCGGGGCCCCGTCGGGTCCTTCGTGTATAGAACATGCGATTTGAATATTCCCGCTCGTTCCCGTTCCAGGTGATGAAGTCACTGGAGCCGCATGTGAATGTAGTCCGCCTCCTCGGCTGTTGTACTGATAAGGATCCAATTTTTGTGATAATCGAATATGTAAATCGCGGCAAGCTGCAGACCTATCTGAGGAACTCGCGCGCAGAAAGGTAAGGAATTTGGAGCGTTGGAAGGGCTCCCGGTGACGACGGCGTAGTTCCTGCGGGACGGCCATAGTGTCCCCGCATTTGCATCAGTCACAGGAGCGGTTCTCGTAAGCCCTTTCCTCATGCAAATTTTCTCGGTATATCCCACAGGCACTACGGGAACACACACGGCAAATCGAACGTTTTGACGTCAAGCGACTTAACATCGTTCATGTACCAGGTGGCCCGGGGGATGGATTTCCTCACGTCCAGGGGGGTGGGTATCAATCACAGCTGATTTGCATGTA
Organism: Machimus atricapillus; assembly: GCA_933228815.1. Taxonomy (NCBI): domain Eukaryota; kingdom Metazoa; phylum Arthropoda; class Insecta; order Diptera; family Asilidae; genus Machimus; species Machimus atricapillus. The sequence goes on from OW121788.1 coordinate 13,011,500, forward strand.
CTTTGGGCAGACGAATGAAGCCGGCCCCGCCCGCTCTGGCCACAGCCGTCGCAAGCCTCGATGACGCAAGCCAGCTGAGCTGAGCGGGAAGCTATTAAGCCACCGATTGCCATCCCGCAGAGCCCAAAATCCTGATATAGACTCCCAAAGGGAGGATCGAGCTCCTCCGGACGGGCGGGCAGGGCACGGCTATAAATTCGAACGCGCTACGCACTGTGTACTGATGAGGACTAACTTTGCCTTGTTTTTCTTCCAGATAATTCACAGGGACTTAGCGGCGAGGAATATCCTGATAACGGACGATCATACGTGCAAAGTGGCTGATTTTGGATTTGCACGTGACGTTATTACCTCGAAGGTGTACGAGCGGAAAAGCGAGGGCAAACTCCCAATCAGGTGAATTTTAACGACTTTTTACCGTCTCTCGCCCCCCGAAATGAGATTTTAAGTTGAGCGGGATGCCGCTGCCACATCGCGGCGATAAGCTCATCTTAAAGAGATCTGAATTACCCTGAATTTCCATAAAAGCTACGCATTACGCCCCCATCCAGCGCGGCAACGTTGGTCTGGCGGGTGCAGTTTAAGCAATTACCACCCCCACCACCCAGCTGAGAGGGAGTTTCGGGTAAATGCCACAGAAAAATGTTACAAAAAAAAAAGGCGTTTCCTGGAATTTTTTATTTTTACGTGGGAGTCAAAAAGTGCTAAATTGTCGCGCAAAATTGACAGGAATGGGACCGCACCTCCCACACTTTATCCCGGTGTGGTGCACGAAAGCTGGAACAATGTTTACAAAACTCGTTCGAAATCGTCCCGGGAATTTTCCCTGCTTTCCTGACGGTACGGTTTGTTTTTCTCGCCGGGATTCCTCACCGGGATTGTGCGCTCCTGCCACATGGGATTCACATCTGCATTTCATTTGCTCTTCCCTTTTTTGCTTAGTGAAAAAATTAAAAGAAAAAAAATATGTGAGGGAAAAAGTGAAAATCTCCCAAGCAGCTTCTTTCTAACCCGCCCTGGGGTTATCTCCCATACCCCTGCGTTCTATGCAAACTCCAAACTCTTGCGAATAGTCGGGGAACCTTGCACGGATTCAAGGAAGTTAGCTCAGCCGGGGAACTGGGTTAGGGTTGTGGACCTTGTTCAAAGGTACATGGATGATATGAGCTACTTTTATAATTTCAAAGAAAAAGATGCCGTTTCTTGTTTTTGTATAAATTGGGGCTAATTTAACGGAAGTTGAAGCATTTACTGTAATTTTTGAAATTTCCCTATGTAGGATGTTTGGGAAAATAACCAAAGGCAATTGATAATTGCGAAGATATGTAGATAGAAATAATTGCATATTTATGACCAAAAATATGTAGGTAATGTATACTTTGAAACATATTTATTGAAGAAAGCATTTCGATTCAATAAGTCTTATTTTAAATTAGTTCCTCATTTAAAACTAAGAAATGTCTACTATATCAACAACATAGTTTCTTTATTTTTATACGTCCTTGTTTTTGAAAGAGTATAGGAACTCCGACCGCATAAGTTTAAATGGGTTAGAGTAGTATAAATGAAGTTTGATGACAAAAGTAAGATGAGGAAAATAAACAACTTACACTCTAAATTTGTTCTCATTAAAATGCAATGAATATCAACTATAGAGTTGGTTTTCTAGATGTGCAGTTCCAAATCATAGTTAAAAGCGAATTACTTGAATTTTATTTTAATTATTATTTCCTGCATTTCTATTTTAGTTCAGTAGTTTTCCTGGAAATATAACTAGAAAGACAGAGAAGCTTTTAGCAGTAAAATTCATCTGACATCTAGGAAAATTGACTGAAGTACTAAATTACTGGAATTTCAGTAAATTCATTATATCGTACCATTGACATTACAATTACTATTAAGTAGGTACTGAGAATTCAGTAAAATTAGGGCAGTATTCAGCAGAACCTCTTTTACATTTAGACAAAGCCAATTAAGTACAATTCCTCAGCAACAATGATTTCTTAGAATTTAGACGAGAGAAAGCTTTGAAGTTAAATTTACAAAGTTATTGCTGTAAGTAAAATAGGATAATGTGCAAAACGAAAAAGACTTAAATATATGTATGTAATATCAAATGTATATTCAAAGAACGTGAAATACTAATGCAATAAACAAGTGGGATTATTATTTGACTTAAATGATGAGAATTGTCTTTAATGCAATATTGAAGTGAAGTTCATGTAATTCTAAACACCAATGATTTTATATTTGTGTCGTAAATTAATGTTTACTTGATATTTTACCAAAGTAAATTATGGTTATCAAATCAATGGTTTATCAACTAAAGTTTGCTATAATTACAAAACAGAGTAAAGTTCGTATATCTATCTATTGTTATTATGCTTTACATCGAATGTCCACTTAAGGGGGGAAAAGGGTCGAAAAATCAATTTTTTTTTTAATTTTTATTCTGATACTACAACTTATAAGGAATATTGTCAGAAAATTTGAAGTCATTAGGAGCAAAACTTTTCGAGTTATAAACAATAGGGTCCGAGCGCTCGGACTTCGTAGTACGCCATAACGCTCGGTGCGGCAACTTCAATCGCGTTTTTCTCAAAACTTTTTTTTTAAGTCCGTAGACAAAATTTCTCGAAAACCTTTGGACCGATTTCGCTCAAAACTTGAACACTTCTTTTAGATACAATATACTCGGATCTGAACGAAGGATGTTTTTTTTTCAATTACTACTTATTTTTTTATTAAACAAAAGGAGCAATTTTTGGTAAAAATCAGAGTTTTTTGATTGCACGTTTACCAAAAATTCAAAAATGAATATTTTGTTTAGTCCTTCGTTCAAATCCAAGGTATACTTACAGTCCCTGTTCATCGAATTAGAACCACTCACAATTTTTATCATTCCTGAGAAATTTCACGTAGCTTAATAAAAACGCGGGTTTTTCCAAACAAAATCATTTTATCGTATTCTTAGTGGCGGCGCCAACATAATGTGAGCGCAATTACAACACCTTACACCCCTTACCCCTTTTTCGGGGTGATTTTTGACCTGTCCTTTAAGGGCGTTTTTAGTGAGTTTTTGGTACTCTATAAATCGGCCGAAAAAACTCAAAATTCATCATTATTCGGGATTTGTTTATTTGTTTGATCCCACGCCAAGGATCTTAAAACAAAATATTACAGAAGTGTGGGAAAATAGCCCCGAAATTAAACAAATGATAGAGCGATGCTATGAAAGCATGCCAGAACGAATAAATACAGTTATTAGTGCTAAGGGTGGTCCTACTAAGTATTAAGCCATTTTTGAAGTATTTTGTTCATTAATTAATAGTCAATAAAACAATTATCCAAAAACTACACTTATTTTCACATATATTTATGTTAGCACTAATAACTGTATTTATTCGTTCTGGCAGTCGTGATTTATCCTGCCTACCGCATGTCGAGTTTTTTTTAGGTGACTCGGTTCTCCCCACTACCACGGGCTTATTTTTTAATATTTTCTTATGAAAATTTAGCAGAATATTCTTGATATGATGCTTAATAATGTTACATATTTTAAAAATCTTAATAATGAAAGGACTGTGAAAAAAACAAATCAAAAAAATATGCTCTTTTTTTTTGCTCTCGGGACCCTTTTCCCCCCTTAATCATAAGCCCTACTCTCTCCCAACAATTTACCGCGTGAAAAAAGTGTTAGGTGTAGGTATATTACATTGAATAGCTTAAATTTCGATAAAAAAATACCTCTGAAATAAATGAAACTAACACAATATTTATCAAAATATCGTCTGGTCCATAACTTCGAAAATCCCCTTGAATCCCTCGTCAATTCATTGCTCGTTCTGCATTGCCCCTAAAGCTCCATTCCCCCCGTTTGCGTTTAGTCCATAAATCGCCGGCCCTAGGCACCTTGCTAATCCCGGCCACCCATTCCGCACCACACACAAATTACAATTGACACTCGCATTAAAATATTCCCGTCTCTGTGTTTGCTTGCAGATGGATGGCCATTGAATCACTTTACGACAATTTATTTTCGGTGAAATCAGACATTTGGAGCTTCGGGATCCTCATGTGGGAGATAGTGACACTGGGCTCAACACCCTACCCGGGCATTTCAGCAGCAGATGTCATGAAAAAGGTAATCCTCCTCGAATCGACAATAACAATAACAACAGCTCCCAAATGGCGATTGTATTGATGAAATGCATCCATTCCGGGTTTTGAACCCATTTGTTTCGTCCACACCCCCAAGTCCCCAAGTACCGCCCGCTAACATGCAGCCCTAGCCATATTCCCGCAGTCCTAGCTCCCCATTTCGCCTAGCCCCGCCCCCGTCCGCAGAACAATATTTAGTCGAAAGGGGGTTAACAAACGCAGCGCTAATCCATTTCTGTTTTTGTTGATTTCCGCTTTTCTATGGCCTGCTCGTGTGCGTCTGGATCTAGGTTAGGGACGGCTATCGATTGGAAAAGCCCGAGCACTGCCGAAGAGAGCTCTACAACATCATGTACTACTGCTGGGCCAAAGATCCCAATGAGCGGCCATCATTCTCGGAATTAGTTCAATTGCTCGATAAGCTACTTCACACGGAAATGGACTATATTGAGCTGGAGCGCTTTCCGGATCACAATTACTACAACATGCTCAGCTTGAGCGGTGAAAAATTGTAGGCTGTCGCCGCTCAGCCGGATCATCCACCCCGCCAAAGCAGCTGTTTGAGTTCTTGTTGATTCCACAGGACGTGGGACACTTTCTAGTTTTTTATACTATTAACTATTTATAATACTCGAGAACTTGAATGTTTTTATAATTGCTTTATTTATAAGAGTTTTCATTTTGCGAAGTAAAGTTTTTTTACAATATAAATATTGTATTTATTTTTAAAATACGACATCAATTTTTTAGATTATCATCAGGACCCTGAACATACATAATTTGGTACTATCTCAGAGAAAAATTATGAATCCTTACACCTATAACCTTCAAGCGTGTTCTCATCTTTCCGCTAAAAATTAAAAAAAAAAACTTCAATTGCCTAAAGTCCAAGCTCGTATAATGACAAGACCATAAACGAAGACGAATATGAAGAGCCTGAAGAATTCCTTTATGGACTTGACGTCGCAAATTATCCGCAACTAAGTACCTAAATATAAAAAATTCAAAAAATCTCTTCTTGCAGTTGAATGCAAAATGTAATAATATAAATTTCTACATTGGACAGTCTTGATACCGGAGTATGAAACAAAATGATATAGTAGTGACATTTTATCACTTTACTATTATTATTACAAAATAGAATGAAAAGATAAACCTTATGTTAAAATTTAATACTCTCGAAAAGAGGAACTTAAGAAGTATTATAATCTGGAAATACTCCCAGGTTGATTTAAAAATAAATATGAATTATTGGTATTCTCCCAATAATCTTTGTTATGTTTTTAATTAATTACTGCATTGCGTTTAAGCTAACCAATGCCAATTAAAAGAGGAGCACACTACTTATTAAGCAGCTTACCGGTGTGAACTTTGAGACCTTAATCTTGTCGATAGAAACTAAACAGCATTCAGTTCTGCAGATCGAAAATCTTCTCAAGTTATTCTGGGAACAATCTTCGATCGAGTCGAATGGTAATCGGAGCCCATCTAATATTCATTGCACGGACTTGAAAAGGGAGGGGGAAAAGTTTAGAAAAATACTAGAGAACGTTCATTTCATGTCGCACTCCATGAAATGCATAGATTTAGTGCTCTTAGTACGCGAGGATGCAAGGAATCAATAAGAGCCTTCAATATCGTAGTGCAAGCCACGGCAAACTTCATCTCATCGACAGGACGTTTCGATTGAAATTGAGAGAGAAACTGGGGGAAAAAAAAAATAAAGCAGGCAAATGCTGAAAACGAAGATGGTCGTAGCTCTACGTTGCTAGAAATTTGAATGATTCACTTTCCGGCTCTATGCACCCCCCGGGTGGGTTTAGTGAATGCTTCAGCCTGGTTAAAACTGAGTCTGGGCTGCCTTAGCAGAGTGAGGCGATGGCTAATCGATGCACCAAATGAAAGGAATCGAATTTCATTCCATAAAAGGAAGTTTGCTAAAAAACTAGCAAATGCATGCAAATAACCCGACGAATAGATGGAACTGGACTATCTGTGTCATAACAGAATCGGGATCGGAATCCGGAAGGCATGGACTGGCCAAATTGAGTCCTTTTTTGCTTTAGTGCAAAGCTTTGTTTCTTTGACTGACCATGAAAAAGTTTTAATCACCCGGAGGAACTGACCACGGGGTAACAACTCAAAAAAAAAAAACAGAAAACAATGAATAGATAGGATAAAAAAATATAGCCCAGGCGAAGAAAAGCATCCTCACCAGGAGTTCGAGTTCCCCATCCCCAGGGAAAGACCAGGGCTGGTCGGTGGTACGTGCCAGCAGTAAATTTCAAGTCGTTTCCCCATCGACCGAACTGGCTACAACTTGTTTGATAAAAGTTTCTCAATTAGCAATTAGGCCGACGGTCGACCGACCCGAGAGGGGGCTGGGGCCCGGTCGAACTGTGGCGCTCCGGCTGTCGTGGCCGGTCCAGAGACTCTCTCTGGATGTGACCTTATTTAATTCTGCTTTGTTGATTCATTGCGAGATATCACTGCTGTCAAGTCAAGCTCCCGAAGGACTCCCACAGCTCCTGCAGCATCATCTTGGGCTGTGTACTCATTAGAGGCTGAGAGGGGGTCAGAGAAGTGTTACTAAGTGCAGGCAACAGCAGGAAGATTGGGGTGGGCGGAAGGTAGCCCCAGCCTCCGACTGCGGGCTAAAGAAATACTTCCGCCCCCTTTTGGCCCCAAGATCACCGTCTCTCACGTTTCTAATAAAAATTCTGCCCGCGTTCCATGCATGCTACCCCCAGTGCGCACAGTGGCGATGGGGCAAGAAGCTCTTTAGCAATCTTTTTTTTTCTTCCCTTTTCGGAAATACAGGACTAGGGACTCTTGAGAGATGTGGATGCTTTTGTTGGTATCGATCTGAGAATTTTGTTTATGTAGCCACTAGGAGCTGTGAAGCTCCCTCGGGAACCCCATCGTACAACTCCCGATACCTGTCGAAAAATGCTATAATCTACACCCCCCCTCCAGTTTAGGGCAACGTGCTGCCCAAAGTTTTCGATAGAAGATCTACACCCACAGCAGGAACGGTTCAATAGCGAAAAATGCATTTCTATCATTTGCGACCAACTTCATTACATGCGGACCATCGCGAGGGAGAGGTGGGCACCAGCTGAGGAAATTGATGGAGCGCGATTATTACGCTCCCCCCTGGGACATGGTGTTCCGATGATTTTTCAGGAGATCTTTATAAATCTTTCAGTGCAATTTCCATTCGGAGTATGATAGGTGTAATTTATGTGACAGCTGCTTTATTACATCGGGAGGAGGGTGAATGTCCCACAGGGAAAGCTTGAATAGTTTTTCGGGATAACGTTTTTCGCTAAAAATTTAGGGCATGACTCCTTGAAAATTCTTAGAATGGTGAAATTATTTCCATAGAGCTAACTCAAGAAGCATAGTGATGATATTGAAATTTTAAACACTTTTCTTCGCTAAACTCTTCTTCTCAGGAATTTTAAATTACTTAAATTTCAGAAAAAGAGTTTTTCTTCAAAGTTAATCAATTCCTTACCTACTTATAAATGAAAGGGTTCCAATCAAATGTAGTTACCTGAAAAATAAAACAAAGTAATAAATTAAATTTTGTGAAGTATACTATATTTTAATTTAAGGTACGAAATTTTAAACGAATTTTTAAATTTTTGATCAAAAATCTTAAAAATTCATTAGTGTTAGTTTTAATTTAATATTTAAGCATTATACGTCCGTAAAGCATTGAAAACTTATACATTGTTTTCATAAGTTAATTTTTCGACTCTTATTGAGGCTCAAAATTGAAATTCGCTCTTTATATTAAGTAGTTTTGCTATAAGGTATGGGTATATGATATCGTATAAAGACTTCGGAAATATTCTCCCCTTCTACTGCATTCAGGTTTTTTATGTTTATCCTATTAATAAATTAACTTGATAAAAATTCAAATGCTCGTTTTCAACAAGTGGACATTTGTCCGAGTTGTATCAGCGCAATGAAAATCATTAATGGTTTCTTCGCACAGCACGATGAGTAAATCATTAAGGCTTTTGAAAGTCGGCAGAATCTCATAAATAATTCAGAATTACAAATGAAAATTCTTTCTCAATTTGAATATCTAATATATTCCTCGTGCAGTCCTGCTGATTTCCTTCCCTCCCTAGCGCCAATGCATTCGTCGCGGAAAATATATTGAGCATATTGATTTTGCCGATACATAGTACCTCCGCCCCCTCTTCCCTCTTACCAGAACCTTTGCAAAAGCATAAAATTTTCTGTGGAAAAAAAAAACAATTAAATTCGATTTGTTTAGAATAAAGATTTCTTGAATGTGTCAGCTTTTTCCTCTAGCTCTGCTTTCAATTTTTTATTAATTCTACAAAAATTAGGTTGACAGTAGGAGGACGTGAAAGGTTTCAAATGCGAAATAGACTACCCAACCCGAGTTAGTAATGTCATTGAACCCAATTTGAGCCTTTTGTTTCTAAATTGAAACAAATTTGATCAGAGATATCCGGGGCAGAACGATACCGTTGCGAATCAGAGAACATTGGCAAGTATGTATGTAGTGGTGATGGTCTGTCCTAATGAGGCAATTCATTTAAACTTCATCAAAAGCCCCCATACCGTCGGTAGCGGAAGCATAATCAGCAGAAACATGGCCCTTCGCCCCCCGCAAACCTTCATAGGGCAGATAGGACCCATCATCTCACTACATATTTATGCTGACCGAATATTCAACTGAATTTGCGGTGGTGTCGAGGAGGGCAAAATATTTGGCCTATCAACTTAAAGTGAATATTACGGCGATAATTTTGGAATATAATGGGGAGATGAGATAAACCTCAAAGGCACAGGATGGCCAGATGAGCTCCGGCCGTAGCAGCCACTCATTCAGCCATCCATCCGTTCTGGGCTAACTTGCACCTTTGGGCAAGTCCTCTTTAACTAAATCTCCTCCGATGCGAGTACACTATTATCCGGCCACATACTGTACGTGCTATAAACTCGCTTTAGAGCCACCCGTTCCCCGGCTTCCCGAAGCCTAAATTTCTGCCGAGTCACCCTGTGCTGGCTGGCCGTTGTGAGCGAGTAAATTCACCTGGTGTCGGGCGAACCTGGGGTGTATTAAGGGTACAAGTTTTTGGGCTCCTCGGGTGGGATGTTTATTGCTCACATTACCGGAGAACGGATAATGGGGCTTGTGTGCTGCTCGGGCGCCCCATTCAGTGGACCCGGCAAAGAGCATATTTCTCGAGCGATGGTATAGTGCAAACTTGGATATCATCGGGTGGATTTTACTACCACCAAAAAACTATGCAAATTTGTTCCTGGGGATCATTCCGGCTACAGGGTAAGTGCCGATGGGTGTGTATAATACTTGTTTCGAATTTCTTCCACATGATTAGCTCGAGCAGCTCCAAAAATTGTATCATGGCCCATTATGCTCGGTCGAAAGTGTTGCGTGGAAACTTTTAGCCATTTTTGGGTGTTTTATAGGCAACCATAGGGCCGGCCCTTTGACGTGATTGCGCACACCCATGAATTATTGTCGACAGGTGTTGTGAAGGTGTATTTTACGGTTGTAATGCATCAGAGCACATATGCACTTTATTGAAATAACCGTTGTTTTGGCGTGTAAAATTTTACGCAATTTTAAAACAAGTTTTCTTGTAATGGAAATTATATATAGTATTTAAGAAAAATTCTTACATGCAAAGGAGAACGGATGTACTGAGAGATACTAAATATGTACTGTACTACTACTAATAACCAGATTAAAAACTATTTCAAAATTGTGAGTCTGCTATAGCAGTCTAAAATTGTAATTTTCAAAGAAATCTTGGTAGTTTAATATATATGTATGTATGTACATACATATATAATCACTCTTAGTGTTTTCAGACATAATTCCAAATACATATGTTGAATTTTCACAAAAAAACAGTTAAGCAAAAATATTGTACAAAATGAAGCGTAACTAATTTAATACGACTTCCCCAAACATAAGGAAAATTGCTAAGAAACCAAGAGTCAAGTACCTCAGATTGAAAAACTCATCAACTTTTAAAAATTAATTTATTCCAGTAAACAAAAGCTCTCAAAAGTGAACTTTTTCTTGACTTCGAAAATGGAAAGTATACCTAAATTATATTCACAGGAATAATGAGCAAAAGATGGTACTAAAAAACAACTTTTGCAATGATTGTTTTTAAGCATTTCCTTTTGAATAAATGGTTCCATTAAATCTACCAAATAACAACAAATAATACATATTTGGTTATTTTTGCAATAGTTATGTATTCTTAAAACATGAAGTGGAATTCACTGATTTATTTAAGTTTTATTATTTGGTAACATGAGGACACTAATTTTTAATAAAAACATATGTACATATAACATACATTTGCACATGAAATTTATAGTTTTGGAATTTCAGTCAAAAAATAAGTTTATGTCCCTACTCTTTAAAGAGGATTTAAAGTTACTTTGATTTAAGAGCAATATTCATACCGAAGGCTTAGAGTGGATGCCTTCTAAATCCATTTTTCATCTCTTATGACTTATTTATACCATTCGAAAGGGAAAAAAGCCGCATAATCTAGGAAAACGTTTTATCTTCAATACGAGATGAGCAAGCGAGTTACATATGTAAGTGATTTAACCCTTCTAACGATTTCAGAATGCGCTTCGAAAACAAAAAGTCGGTATTTTCAATAAAACTCGCAAAGGGTAACTGAAATGCAAACCTATGGACAAAAGTTACAACGCTTAGGTGGATTGCGATCAAACTCCGTCTAACTCGGGGGAGAGTGAGGGGCCCTAAGAATGTACAAAATCCCTGTAAGCAGCCGCATAAGCGGCTTTCCCGGCCCAAAATTCCGCTCATTGTCGGTGGATGTCGCTGCAAAGCACACCCGCGGAAGGGCCGCCGAGGAGCCTCCTGAGTCCTGAGTCCTGAGTCCTGTCTGCTGCGAAAACAAAGTTGCTCCACGTCGCCGTCGGAGCAGCAGCTTCTGAAATTGCTAAGCCCTTCGCCACGTGCTCTCAACTTTGAAAATAAATTGAAAAGTTTTCGCTTGTAATTAACAGCGGTACGAAGCTGTTCTTTTAAATTTCCCTTGCATTACGATGGAACGGGGGGAGGGGGAGAGTTTCTGCTTCAACTATTCCCGGAACAGCCCAGTGGGGCTTAGTAACTTTTGGATTTTTCACCGTTCCGGACTTTTCTGGCTCGCCTTCCTGTGTCACCCCGGGACCGCTGTTTTCTTTCTTTTCTCATTTTCATTTTTTTTTATTCTTTTTGCAGAAAACTTTCCCGGTTTTTTAAGCTGCGATCAAATCGAATTTGCGAAGTTACATCATTTTTGGTTGCAGGTGAATGGGAAAAAATCGCAAAATGCCAAAAGTAGCAGCAGCCCAGGTAGCAGAACAGAGTGCCAACAATAACTGGCTTCGGTCTCGCGGGGGAGGTTTGGAGGGCACCTTCCAATTGAATTTGTCCCAGACCGAGCGTGAAAAATACTTTTTGCGGGGGAGGGTGACCTTTTTTTTATTTTGGGGAAACTTTTAATGCCTTGTTGCCTTGTTATACGTTGGCGAAAGTACTTCAAAACGTTCGAGGGAGGGAAATAAAAATGGTAAAAAAGGAAAAAGAATCATAACAACCGCGCGGAAGTGTTCTGCCGCACGGGAGAATTACGGAGGTTTTCACTTTCTTTTTGCTCAATGGAATTTGGGCCATGCATACGTTCACGGGGCAATTCCGCGAAGCACCCCCGCTGGTGTGTGGGGCTCCTCGTAAAGTTTTATGGGTTAAATTATATTGAGAAAGTTACGCTATTTTAGGTAATACCTGACAGTGTTAAGAGACCCCTGAATAATTTCTTTCTTACCCGAGAATTGATCGGCTTTTTTGCTTTTGTAAGTGCTTTTGGGCATAAAAATTGAGTTTCGCACGACAAAGTCTTGTTCATTCTGAATTGATACTACCGAACCGAAAGAGAGTTAAATTGCGTTTATTTAAACTCATTTCTTACACCCAACAGATGTCTTTTTAAACTTGCAACACTCTAAATAAATCGTTTCTAAAACGACATCGCTGAAATTCTATAGTTAAAAATTCAGCAATATAACTTTTATTAGAAATCGATTGAAAATATCCGGATTTAAAGGTCCGAGGACCTCTATGTCAAAACCCCTCTAATTTTACAAGCTGCAAATCGATAGTATAAAAGGTCAACTTCCAAAATAGAACCCATTTAAAATTACAGTAAAATATAGTTAATTGGGAGAATCTTAAGAAAGAGATTTTTTTCGAAGAAAGATTCTACCACAAACTACCTAATATATAGGTAATAGGTAGTTTGTGATTCTACTATACCATCTTTCAACAAATTATACATGTCAATACTGAAACTTTGAACACAAGGAAAAGAAATATTTTATAAACCATACAAATTAGAATCAATATCTAAAATATTAAGCACTACTTTACGAAGAACATTCTTTTTTCCATAACTTTTTCATAAACCTTAACAAAAACTAAATTTCAGAACACGAACATAAAATAGCACTTTTCATTTTTATATTATTACATAAAAGCAAGTAGGTATACAGTACGTGTACAACATTTTGCATTTACAGGAAAAATTCAATTAAATTTTTAAAATTTACGCTTGAATTATTATATGTACATATGTATAATGATCTCACGCATTTTATTTATAAAGCGATTAACTGATAAACTAATAACTGAAAATTGATCCCTTCGAAGTCTAAATGCATTGTAGTGGAAAATTCCTTTTATGTGAATTTTGCATCGATTATGTCACCAAATATATGCATACGACGAATTGTGGTATTTAAAATTTTCGGTATGTAATTTTACTCTCAATTACGAATTTAAAATGCTATATGTGTAGGATAAATGATTTCCTATTAGACATTTATTCATTTAGCTTAATTCTATCATTTAAGTTTGCTTTTTACGCAGTCAGTTTATTAATGTATGTAAATGCACTTAATAAATTATAAATTTTCCTAAAACTATGTCACAAAAATCTGTAAATAGATTGACCACCCACACTAGGCATTTGAAAATTATAACCCAGGGAGCTCGGCACGCCAAGCTCTTAATTTTAGCCATTTATAGTTGGGTCTCTGGGTAGCCACGGAAATTTCTCGAAATTACTGAGGAGATTCCGGTGATTCGCACCTGAAGCCACAAATTGATTGGAAAATAGCCTCTGCCCTGTAACGATGTCGGCCCGTAGGTTTACCCATAAAACTCAGCTGGCCCCCTCGCCCTTCGGAAAAAGCTGACACGTACTTTTCAGGCCCGACCCTCAACCTGAGCAAACAAAGCCACCACTTTTGGGGCACCATCAGCAAGCCCCAAATAGGGCCGCCGGCCGGGCCATTTATTATTTTCTGTTTGCATTATTAATCTCGTAAAGTTACTTAATTTTTCACTCGTGTCAATTATTGTCGCCGCTATTTTGCCAGGTCTGCGAATTTCCGGGGACGGATGGCTGGATATTAAGTGGGACGTTGGGAGGCGCAGGGACGGGAAATTTTCTGATAACGATGGGAGCCTTTCTGCCATCCCCCGGCGGCACTCGGGAAGGACTTTTATCGTAATTGTTGGTACCCGAAGGGCTGGCTGCGGCGGCCCCCGCAAAGCACTAAGTCAGCATGGCATTAATCACGAAAGGTTGGATCCTTGTAAAATTCAACGTGCGTATATGTAGCCAGGTGTGTGGCGGCCGGGCCGGGGCAACAAAAGGTCCAGCGACGCACATTTAATGGGATGTCCCTGCAATATCCTTAATTACATCAGGCAATTCCCCGTTGCTACATTATCCTAAAAGCGTTAATGACCAGCCCGGCCGTCCTCGTTCCCGCCTCCGCCTCTGCCCGCCGCAGTCGGCTCATTTCTTTCGGGAAAAACAGGGACGGCCCTTCGTCCTGGCACCCGACCAAAATCCATGCATACGCCGGGATGGGCGGAAGGAAAAGTTTTTCTGATTATTTCCAGCACATGGCGCGGCCGAATCAAACGGGGAAATGACTAAATTGAAATAAACCCAATATCCTTCCCTTGGTTTCGTTTACGCAATTTCGGGCAGATATGAGTGCAGGCCTGGGAATGGGCGTCCTGTGTGTAATAAATGTCTACATGCGGCCGGGGCCTCAGCCCTTCTGTCGGGCCGATGCTCCAGCGACTTCGCCACATTTCCGTCTTATTTCATCCACTTAAATGGCAGCACGGCCGGGATTTTCGGGATTTGGGGCCGGCCGGCGTCGGCACTCGGGTTGGATGCGGGGGTGGGGGCTGCTGGGACTGCGATATCTCAGCATCGCAGGGATAAGTTTCTTTTGGGATTTTTGGCATTCTGTCCGCCTCCCCCAATTCCCGGGGCCCACTGAGTGATAACCATCATCTTAACGGGATCAACTTTGAAGGCTCAACACTTCGCCCGGAATTCTTTTATTAAGTAAAACTCATTAAGGACGTCATTTTCGCGACGACGCGTGGCGTTGTTTGTTTCATTTAACTTCTGCAAGAAACGACAGCGATGACAACGCACTTGAGCCGCTGACGTCGAGCGTGAAGTGAAATTACGCCCCCGCCTCCCTTTCCCGGGGTTGTTTGCCGCGTGATTCATTTCATCCTCACGGAGGGATTCCGGAAAATTACCGTCAGCTCGCCGCAGAAGCAATTTTTCGTAGGTGGTGAAAAAGTTGTGTTTTCACTTACTTTGCAAGGATTTAATTAGAACCACCCTGCGCACTGGTCGAATTCGCCCCATCGCTTTAAAAGTAAAAAAGTGATTTTGTGAATCCCGGGAACTCACAGGTGTTAATGGACCTTGTTTGTTTTTTCAAAAGGTGTTTTGTTGATGTTGTTCCAGGCTTTTTGGACCTTTTATCTTTTCTGAAAAGCGGATTTATCTTGGAAGAGATTTATTGAGATTTAAGGGATACATCAACACCTTAATCCACAAAAAGTAATCCATGTACCACTCCCTATAAAATATTTAAGTAAAAGTGCATTATCGAATAAAAGTTCAAGCATATAATATGCGATGAATTTGTAAGTTCATTCAAGTTAAATTTCGGATTCGCTTCAAAAATCACCTTAGCACTGAGCAAAGGTCTTATTTCAATCGGATTATCGACAAGACAAGAAGAAGAAATTTAAGGGCTTTTGAATTTTTGAAGTCAACTGCAATTTTTTTCAACGTTTATATAAATAAAAACCAAAAGAAATGAAAAAACAAAACTTGACTACAAAAGATGAAGCAAGAAAATATTCCTTTCTGAAATCGTATCTAAATTTACTGAATTCAAATCGACATCAACAATCATAGGACAAAGAATTTAATATCAGTTTAAAAAGTGATAATTATAATATTACAATTCGCAGGGTAGGGTAGACTGGGTACGGTTGAAACATTTTAGCGTTTATCGTGCATAGCATCGGGATTTGTTAAGCGAGCGATGACGGAAATATATTAAATAAAAGACCTTATATCTGTCTACTAACGGGCAATGTTATTTGAGATCACCGTATAGTATTTTCTGTGTAAAATCATATTTAAAAAAAACAGTCATTTGTTTCAACCGTCCCCATGCCAGGGTCGGTTGAAACAGTGCCTGGGGTCAATTGAAACACATGCAAATAATACAAAATATAATCTTATAATCTTATAATCTAACATTATTTTTACATATCTGAACAGAGAACAGTGGTTCAGTCCATTTTTTTCTGCCGCTGTTTTTAACGAAGATCCCGCTTTTATATCTTCATAGGCTTGTTTGTACGTTGATAAGTCTGTCCGACCTTTGTAGTCTTTCTTTGGCGTACCCTGGGCATCTAAGAAACAAGAAAATTAAATAAATAAACTGTTTCAAGCGTACCCACAAATAATGTTTCAACTGTCCCCAACCCCCCCTCTTGGTATAAAAAGGTTCACAGTAAGAATGATAATAAATTTAAATAAAAACTTATCATACTGCGATATTCTACAAACTTCAATTAAAACGAAACAAAACTCTCAATACTCTAACTTTAAACAAAATCTTAATAATTGCAAAAATTTAAGTACAAAAATACTTACTTTTCCGTCAAAAAACACAATGGGACCTCCTATAGACAAGCACAGCGCCCGAAGAGCGACGCAATACTAAAATTCGTGTTTCACTTGTCGCCCGCTTCGTACTCCCCTTGTACCCATCACCTCATCACGCACTGTTCACGAGATATTCGCTTTGTTTCAACCGTCCACCGTTTCAACCGTACCCAGTCTACCCTATTTATAGAGTTATATAAGAAAATAAATTATACTAATGAACTCAAAAGAGAGAAATTCTAATTTTAAAAGAATGTAATTATGTAGATACATACATATATCTAAGACCCTTGTTTTGAAAAATATATGTACTATTACTATATAAAACACCCATTCTAACAACTTATTTTTAAAAGTTTGGCTACTGTTTCGGGAAAAGTGTATTTTACGCCTTTTACCAGTTAAGCCAAAAATGCGAATAATTCCGGAATTATAATTGGCATTATTTGAGAAAACACATTTTCCACAAAATTTACTTGTAGAGTATGCAAAAACAAGTCAGAATACGACATGGTTTCTTTTGTTTTTTTTTTGTAACGGATTATGGGCAATATCTATGTAATGTAAGAGAATTTACCTAAATTTGTAAAACTTTTTAAATAACAATGGCTGGAAGACTTACCGCCGTTTCTCCATATGGAAATATAAATATACTCGTACAAATGTATATTCATTATTTCGGTAAAAAAATTGTATTCTTGCCTTGGGGGAAAAATATATCCGCGTCCAAAGGACACGTCCAAGAAAATTTAAAATTGGACATGACGCCTACATGGCACATGTTCGAATGATATACGATATATCAGCGAAAACGTGAATATTTTCTCTCCCTGAGCGTCATATTGCGAACATCATGAATAACTAACGATTGGAAAAATAAAAGATATATTCTGGTAAAAATGGAAACATTGGAACTTCCGAAAAAGACGTCAAAAGTCGTATTCAGTATTCAAAGCTGCTTTGGTAGACGCAATTAGTAATTCAGAATTCAGAATGTCTTACAAGCCGGAGGAAGGTGGTTTCTGGATTGCAACAGGACAGGACCACTTCCAGCTGCAATGACTCACAGGTCGAAAGGGGGTGGGAAACATCCAGGGTATCTAGAGCCGGGAAAAATGCCGTGCGCCAGAGACCTCTTTTCGCAGGCAGCAAACACTCGGGTACAAACATTTGTGACATGACATTGTCAAGTGTCGACACAAAAGAAGTGGAATATGCAGATGGGAAAAAATCCACTTGACAGCTGACATTTGCACAAAGAGTTTATCCATCCGATGATATAATGTAGCCCGCAAGAGGATGGCGCGGGACGCGGGGTGCCATTCACCCAATCGTCTTCATCATCGTTGTGTCGTCATAATGGGGGCCAAGCACAGTTTGCATGCAGCCCTACATGGGCTCAGGCAAACATTCCCGAAAACTGGGTCATCCCAATCACCGCGCCGGGACCGGGATTGCTGTTTGACATGTGCATTAGGGTCATTAGTCCGGCCCCAAACCACGGCCATCGAGGCCCAACAATGTCGGTTATTTTACTTTGAAATGTGGGCTGATTATTTTAAAGTCTTTTTTGTTGCATAATCATAGGATAAAACTTATTCAGTCATTTTAAATACATTATGAACAACACAAATTGGTATTTAAAACTTTTACAAGCTTTTAGAGGTACCTACTTACTTTCGGTACCCTTATTTTGAACACTACCGATTGCTTTTTAAGAATTCTCTTAAATTTTAAATTCAAGTATTAAGTTAGCAAAATTTCTACATACATATATACTTCATATGGTTAGAAAAACTCCTAGATAAAATGTATGAAAAATTGTAGAAATTTTTTCATGAACTGTTTAAGTTTTCTAGCAAGGCAGATAAACTTTAATTTGTGTAGAATAATTGTTTCCTAAGTTGTTATTTAAATTATTTCTGAACCAAAAGAAGGTAAAAAAATTGTGTAAGATACCATATTTCTTATAAACAGACAAACAAAGAGAGAACAAAAATATTACAAATCACCTACTTCAAAAGCAATATGTAAGTATTTCTACAATGAAGATGAAGAAACTTTTATTAAATATCAATGCATGTTCAATTTTCTAGTTCAACAGATTTTTTAAATAAAAGTTCTGAGTGCTCCATTAGCTTGGATTGGAATTGATGCTAATAATGATGATCTGGATGCTTCAAGTGAAATTTGAATTTTTACTCAAGCTATGTACATGCAAAAATGTACCCGGGTGTGTATCCACCCGGGTGCGCACACAAGAGTTAATGCGAAACTCAATGTCCTAAGCTTCCTGAAAAGACAAATTTTAAAATTCTGCTTTGCCTGTTAGATGCATTACCTTACCATAATAATAATAACAAAGTATTTGTAAAATTGTAGTTTGATATGTGACTGTTTTTTTTTTTAATATAAGTACTTGAATAACGTGCTCGTTCTCATTCTACAAAATTTCAGTAGACCTCTGGCTTTATATGAACTACACATTTTCTATTCCATATTGATTTCTTGTTGATAACTATAGAGTAATTGTTTAAAATTTGATATATGTAACTCTTACGTTGTACATATGATATGAATTTTTAATTATGAAAGCTATAGAGTTAGAGTAGAGAAAAATGGTTTTGAGAAAAATGCTATACGATAAGATAAGTTTTATCTGCTCTGCTCCTATGTAAATGGTTATTTATACCTTATATTGTTAGTAATTTTTGGATTATTAAAGTTTTATCCAACTTCTATAGCAAGATACCTTAATAAGCGTTCGCACTTAAAAACTGGGAATGGTTTTGTTATTTGACGTATGCATTAAGGTCATTAGCCGGGCCCCAAATCACGGCATTAAGGCCCGATGGGACCCCCTGGCCGGAGCGGCAGTCTGGCGATGTTCCACTCCTTCCGCTTGTTTGTTCCATTTTTCTGAGCCCCTCACTTTGTTTGCACACATGAAAAATTCGCCTGCATACAATTGGGATGTGGACGTGCCGTGAAAATCAATAGTGTCACTGTAAAGGCCCCGGGTGTCTCCCATGCAACTCCCCGCAAAACACTTGAGTTTATTGTGTCTTTCGTGTATTTTTTGCTGGTGTTGCCCCCCAAGTCCCGCAACCACCGCTGCCACTGCTACTGCTAGAGACGGGGCCTACTTCTTGCGCTGGGCCCCGGGTCGGTTCCCGGTTCATTGGTTTCTAGGGGGATGTGTCACAGCGCCCGGAGCTTTTTGGGGATTTAATGCGAAAATGGATAAATGAGTTGTCGGCGAATCTCTGTCAACAGATACATGCGGGGGATAAAGAGCGCCTAAATTATGTGAAGTGTATCTGGGGTGTGTTTTGAATAGTAGTTATGGCGACCAGCTGGGACCCTGAAGGTCGCGCGCGAGGTGCTGGGTTGCTTTCCGGAGGACAAACTCACACATGTGGGCGACACCAGGTTTTAAAATCAATGGAAGCACAGCGCTCCCGGCCTTCTTTTATCTTTCGGCGGCGCGGTGGAAAGACTTGAGGTGGGTGCTAACCTTCCCGGGTTCTCGAAAGGGCGGGCTTTTAAAACGTTTATATCCATTCAGAGGGATGTTTTTATGACTCAATTTGTGACAAATTTTGTTTTAGTGAGAAGCAGCATGGAATTTTTTCCCCCTTTTGAAGTGGAGGAAAACGTTTTTAAGGATAATAAGATGCTTAATAAGCTGGGGATCGAAAAAGTTCCCAAGGCTACCCTTTTAAGGAGCTTAATGCGTATATGTTTTTTTACATTCTCCACTTTTTTTGTGGCTTTTGGGGTTCCTACTTTAGGTTATACAATAACATCAGATAGTTTATTTCAATTTACTATATCAAAGGAATTAAGATGGAAACTGTGTGAAAGAATATACCTTTATTTAGGTGAAACCGGGGAAATTTGGGTAGGAGCCCATAGCGAACAAAATAACGCGTGCCTTTTTTAAAGGACGTAGCAATTTTAAACTTTTACTACCCAATTAAAGAAATAAATTAAATAGGAAGTAGGTATTTGATTTGATTTCATTTATTGAGAAAACTGGGAAATATAGGCATGCAATAAAGGAACAAAAGTTTTACAGCTCACACGAAGTAAGAGTGCTGCGATTGGATTGGGGATATTCAAATATCGATATTAAAATACTTTTCGTCCAGATAATGAAGTAAGTTAGAAGTTTAATCACAGAAAATTTATTCAAGTATGTACAATATATTTTAAAAACTTCAAATATTCTTTTAAATATATAAATGTGCATATAGGTATTCCCAATAATTAATTTGTTATCTTACCTCAAAGTTCAAACAGTGTACTTTTTAATTAAGGACGAAATCAACGTCTTTCTTTGTACATATTTTCCAGATAATATTTCCTCAATTTCATCATTTCAATAAGCACTCTCCGACAACAGTCAACTGTGCTTGGAGCAATAGAAATAAAATGGAATTCAGAGTATCCTTCCGGTTTTCCACATCAGAAAAGACTTCCTCTTTATTGAACTAAGATTTTATAAATTCCTCTATACACGCGTTCCATTCAAATTCTTTCGTACTTGCTTTACAAAGATTTTTCACCACGGAGAGCATATCAAACTTTATCTATAGGTTTAACAATGGATACTATGCATATCTACCTTTGGAGCCCTCTTGGGATATATCCTGACATACTTCTTATATCTAAGAATATAGTAAAATCAATCGATGCTTATTGAATGGATTCGTGAAAATATTGAATTGGTTTTAAATTGTACTACAGGAAGTGCTGAGAAACATCCGGTATATTAGTAATTTATGCTCGTCAGTAGCTCCCGGCCATCGACAAAATTTCCGAAGAGAGATGTAATAGTACAATAATTTATTTTGTCTCAAAACAGGACATTTCATCTAGTGAGATGAGACGTGTATAGTTTGGTTGACACGTGCTGAAAGTCCAAGAGAAAAGACAGTGTCTAATGACAACAATTTTCCTTTGATTCAAATTCAGACAAAAGCGTTTTGAGTATTTCGTAGTCGCCGCCTTGTCTTTTGAAAACCTCATCATCGTCATCAATCCTGAAATGTTTCCCGACATTCCCAGGAGGAGTCTCCCGTCCCCGATTGGTTTCCCAACGCAAATTATAAACACTTCATCCGCAAACAAGCAACTTGGCACTCAATTATTTGTGTAAGGTTTTGCAATAAACCCCCGGTCCGGGGGTTCCCCTATCCCTCGAGGAGGGCATATACAGGCGCTCCGCTCGTCCTGCTGTCTGTCATACGTCCCTCTCTAAGCACGAAAGATTTATCTTAAATTGCTGGGGGAAGAGCGCTCGATGCCGCTGTTTTGGGCCATTCATCTCCATCATGGTGGGGCTGCTGCCGCCCGCGCCCCAAGGACAACCGCCAAGATCCAGTTTTTGTTAATTGCAACCTAGACCTTAATTTGCGGCTCGCATGCATCGCAATTGAATGAATTCTTTCGCTTACGAGTTCATGTTACGAGTGTGCCCCCTCCTTCCCCTTGAGTTCCGCTTGGGCGCATTTGTGCACCGGCGCCGCAACACTTTAAGAATTCCACCGTCTGCATGCCGCAAACGATTTCATTATCAAGAGCAGATGGGATTCCGTGCCGTTTCTCGAACCAGCCCCAGAAAGTCCCAGCAGCCCCAACAGCTCCAAAGAGCGGAGTCCTTGCCTTCAGCGCTTCACATTCATTTTGAATGTGCCCTAGTCGAGGCAAGTTCTTAAGAAAGTCACTAGCTTCTTGCCGTTCCTTGAGGAATTCCTTCTGGGCCGAGTTCCGAGATTATGACGGGATGATAAACTGGGGACAGTGAGTTGCGAGGTGTGATGGAGGAGGTGTGGTGGAGCCCCTCAGCGCTCGAAAAGGAAAACTGGCAAACATTTTATAGAATGACACTTTATGCACCTCGAGGATCCACCTTGCTCCACTTTTTCTAGAGCCACTCGCAATATATGAGAAAGTTTATGCAAGGACAATAGTGGAAAATGTCTCAGTGCTTCTCCTCGTTTCTGTACAGAGCGCACAAAATGAAGCACCCCGGGCAAGATGAGTGCGCCCCGCCCCCGGCACTACCACCCAACCGTCCAACTTTTGCCTTCTGTATGCAGATGTGCAAGTCTCAACGGCCCTCCAGCAGCCGGGTCCATCTGCCCGGCGCTCCGCCCCCAGCAAGGTTAATATTCCACTTCATAAATGACGTGATTTGGCAGTTGTGGACGGGTGGAGGGCCATCTTAATGGAGTCGTTCGAGTACGTGTCTTCGGGCGATGAGGATTCATCCCCTGCAATGTTGCGAGTTTTGCGGGGTGGTTAGGTGCTCCTCGGGTTTTCGGAGGAGGTTAAGTAATCATCCATCCTTCAAGTTATTTTCAATGGCCCCTTAACTTCAAGGGCCTTTTGTTTCGCTCTTACAGTAAGAGAGCGGTTATGCAATTAATCTTAACTCTCGAACGTACGTAGCAAAAGGCTAGAAAAAATGTCTCTAGAGTCGTTGGTTGATCACTTTTAATCCAACTAAAGATAATATCGGAAATACTTTTAGCTTGGGTGCAAAAGAATGTATACATATCTCAGTCATTTTTGAGAAAACCATACCCTTTAATTGGGTGTTACCTGCCACACCCACGCATACTTAATCATTTTTGCAAGCACCACCCTGAGATTGATCTTATTAATGATTTCTAAGAATTTTTCCATTATCGACAAAGTTATATTTAGTTCCGCAGTATTTAGAGGACAAGTAAAAACACTGTAGTCAAAACCTCTCAAATAAGCTTATGTATGAACGAAAATCCAAACACTTTTTGATTATTAATATATGATTACAAAAGAAAAGACACTCTAAATATTTTCTCACTATACACTTAGGTACAGCGAATATCAACTAGAGTTGGTTTCCTAGATATAATTAATAATCTAGTGAAAAACACATTATTCAATTTTCTATTGCAATTTATTTAATTTTAATTTTATTTATTTATTTAAGTATAAATGAGGTACAATATTGTTCGCAGAATAATATTCAAATTTGCAGCGTTTTATATTAAAGAATAGGTACATATTTGAGCTGTGATGTAATTGATCAAACAATTCGCCTTTATCTGTTAACAAGTTGAGGGGGAGCATTTTTGAAAAACCTCAAAGTAAATTCCATTGTAATTTTGTACTAATTATTTCCTTCCTTTCTGTTTTAGTGCAGTAGTTTTCTAGGAAATAATTTAATTAGAGAGACAGTGAAGCTTTTACCTGAATTTTCAGTTCAGAAAACAGGAAGTTTTATTAAAATATCGACTGTTAAATTCTGGTTGGCTTGGCTTCAAATTAAGTAAATTTCGCCAGAAATGCATTACATTGTACAACTTGTATAGTAACTTTTAGATGGATGCTGAGAGTTTGATAACATTAAGGCAGAATGATATGAGTAAATTAAGTTTGTCAACTAAATATGATGGAGCGTTACTAAATGAGTCATTGAAAAAGTTGTTAAGTTTGTTATGTTTCAGTAGATATTGGGACCCACAAGACAACTTCCAAATTATCCAGTGAATTTCATTAGAATTCCAGATAAAAACTATACCTATACTAAAATATCAGGGCTTTTGAGTTTTGACAACGTGCTAGAAGTACAGTTTTAACGATATAAGTTTCCGATAAAAAATGACAGAAAAATAACTAAAGTAAAGTCTAATTAATTTCCACTAGAAAAATTTCGTAGTATGTATTGCGTACAGATCGATTATTCAATAGAATTCAATCATGGGTTACCAGGGTCTTATGATTCTTATAAAGATTTATAGGGGGTAAAATGCTATATCTAGTTATTATTTTTGCTTTATAACTAGGTAATGAAATGGTTCGCATTAAAATTCTTTGAGGTGTTCGAAACTACTTTCACTTCCTAAAACATAATAGAAGAAATATTAAATGAGTAAGTGTGATTTACAAAAACTTTGTAATAACGTTATATTTATACCTTACACAATAATTTAAAATAATTTCCGCTTATTTTGCGTTAAATAATTATTTTTAAAGCTATTTCGTGAGCAAAACTAGGTTACTAGTTTAATCATGGGTTCACTATTATCGGATGGGTGAAAATTTAGTAAGTCAAATAGGCTTTGATTTCTACAAAATACCGAATAAGCTGGTGGAGGCCTTATTTATAAAATTATAGCAAAATCTTGAAAGGTATATTGTGGAACCGCATAGGTTTTTTTAGGGGGTGAATACATATCTAATTTTGCTGGACTATTTCTTTTGAGAGTGAAGAATTCCTTGCTGAAAGGTCGCGTGGCAAGGAAACTGTTAATTAAGGAAAATAGAAGGTTAAAAAATAAAAGCAAATTCCCTTAAACGCAATTTTCTCTTTAACTCCCTCCTCTTCCTTATTTCGTACTCTGTTGAATTTAGGAAATCGAACTTGAGTTTTTTTGTTCTATCTATCTATCTATCTATCTATCTTTTGTTAAATCTATAACGTGCTCTTTTCTCGAAAAAGATGATGTTTGTTTTGTGATTTAGAACTAATACTTATGTAGTTCTGTATCATACCAAGTAACAATAATAAAACAATACATTACTTCAAATTATTCCACGAGCTTACCTTAATTTCGCCCAATCAACTTTCATCTCAAATATATGATCCAAATAGGACAGCTTAAATTGTTCTTAAGCTCCATTCACGTAGAAAAAAGTTTCACCGGCACCATAGCAAGAGTTTTAGGGTTCGGGGACAAAACCGACGAGGGTAAAAGACCAAATCGAGAAGAAGAAGAAAAGACGAACAAAAACGTGTCACCGATGTGCCAACTCAATTGAACTCGTTTAGGTCATTTCCTCTGAGGGGTCATCAAATCGACTGAACCCCGCCGCCGATAGTTTTATGAGCAAATGATACAGCCGCCCAGCAGCCAGTCGGTCTGGGCCGTCTCCACGGAGGCATCCGGAGGGCGGGCCGGGGATTTCTGGTCCAGGCCTCCGGTGCTCGTGGATGCTGGGATGATGCCGGCGGGTCAGGCCCAGACCAAAAATTCAGTCTCCACGAGAGAGGTCGGATGTCTGCCGTGATTAAATTTTCCTCGGTGCGAACTGGACGGGCCTCGGCACGCCAGCAGAAGTGAGTAGGATTGGACCGGAGTGCCGCCGTGCGTTTGCAGCCTTTCCTTTTTTTCATTTTTATCTAATTGCCCATTCAGCGGAATTGAGAGTGAGGGCAATGCCGGCCCTAATTATGTGCAAAATTGACTGCGAGCGGTCGCGGGGTTTTAGCGGCTTACTTGCGGACACTGTCTAATTGCAGTCAGCCTTGGCACTACTTACGAGGTTCGGTGTGGGTGGCAATCGCAGCCAGTTCCACATTTTCGCAATTTTCTAATAAACCCCAGGAACGGGAACAATTTCAAGAATTTCTCAGCCCTCGCCCCGCAACGTCTTGAGGTGACGACAGTGCGGCGCCCGATGCTCACTCAAACACGAGTGGGATGAGGTTGCTGTTAGGGGTTGCGCAGCCAGTTGCATCCTGGGAAGCATAATTAAAGGTAAATTAAGCAAAAAGGATCTGTTTGGGGATTAATTCCGTTGAAAGCATCTCGAGGCTCGGTGTCGGCAGGAATCCTCATTTTCGTGGGCGAGCGCGGCACTTAAACGCGGGCGAAACATCACTTCCTTTTTTGTTTGATGATTTTCAGCATCTTCTTGGCTCGTTTCGGGTGGCTGAATATGCTGCACGAGGTTCATTAAACACTCCTCCTTCGGGGCGACTATACCTGAGGACCGAGGTGGTCGTTCGGCGTTCAGCAGCTGCCGAGAGAATCATTACTGTGGGTAATCACCATGGTAAATGGTTACGTGTTTTTTAAGAGGACGCCCCACCGGTGCCCCGGGGATGAAATAATTAAAACTTTTTGACAACGACTGGGAAGAGAAACCACTTTTTGGGTATCTGGAGCAAAACTTCCAGTTCAGGTGAGTCCTGGCACAGCCATTCCGGGCAGCGATGGAAAGAAGACGACGACAACCCGGGCACCACCACCACCACCACCACTGCGACACCGATGAGACGGTTCTACAAGAACTTGTGAACAACTTTTAAGTTATGACCTCGTTCGGTTCTTATGTGATCCGAAACACACGCTCAAATACTTCCGTTCCGCGGGCACAGCGATGTTTCTTGCAATTTTAATTCTGGCCGCGGTCGCGGAGCATTCTCCACACTTTTACCCCAAAATTACTTGGGGTATCGGAAGAAAACCCAACTTATTCCCGGGGGTTATCCTGCAGGTTTCGGGTAATTAGAGCGTGCAATGCTGGCAAACCAAATGTCCGTCGCATTAAGGACTTTACGCGAAGTGCCTGCTTCTTCCGTTCGCATTTTGCTGCAACAATTTTGAAAGTTTAATTTCAATCGTTTACAGCAGTCTTTCAGGGATTTCTTTAAGAGATGGGATTGGATTTCAGCGGGAGTTACGGTTGCGATTATTTTGAGGATTTCGTATTTCCGGAAGAAAATTATAATCCTGGATTAAGTTCAGAAGATCAAAATCAAATCCCACCTTAAGTCCATATAAAAACGGAAAAGAAACAAGTTCTTACAAAGAGATTTTTCATTCTTCCCAACCTAAGGGAAACAAACAGTGCGCTTGTATTTCTCTGTTTAATTCTTTAAAGGATTCTGCATTTTAAAACCCTTGGTCCTGGAAAACCAAGACTACCAAGAGATAAATATATGGAGTAGCACAGAGTAAGATTCCAGAAAAAGTCACGAAATAAAACATTATGAAAAATGCTTACCTACGTGTACCAGATAATTTTTCGTTCTAAAAAATATCTTGAGTTTTTAATTAAATTATATCAATCTATCTTTTAACTTCCACGGTATAAAATCAATTATAACCTACCTAATTACTGGTTGCTAACTAAACTTAATTAAAATTTAGGGATCGGTTTCTTAAGCATCTTGGTTTCAACTACATATACTGTAAAGCCGAGTGTTATAGTTATAATTTTGAAACTTAATTGATTTAATATTTATATAAATTTGAAATTTTGAAAGTAATCACAATTTATTCAAAATTTTTCAAACCAATTCAAAATTAAAACTGAAAACGGATGCATGGATAAAAATTATTATTTAGTGGAATATTCCTACTCTGGGAAGGTTATAACTACTTCGTATTAATACAATAATTTTTATTGCCTGGATAAAGAAAATGTTTCATTTATGTTCTGATTTTATCTTTTGTATCAGTTCAGTTTCTCCAAGAACTTACATCTGCATCTTCCAAGTTATACAGTTACCTAGATATAGGTAATATTTAAAAAGCGAATAAGGTATTATGTTTTAAAGCTTTCAGGAAGAAAGAAAGCCTTATTTTTAAAATTACAAAATTTAGTTTTGAGTATAAATCTGAAAACGATAGAGAGCCCCATAAAAAGCGCTAGATTTCCTTTTTCAAAAATTCAAAAATATTTTTTTAATTTCGGTCCCTTCTTCTAACCGATAAAATTTTAACTTTACTCGGTTTTTTCAATCGATATAGGTAGTGCAATACAGGAAAAGTACGCCTTAAGGAACGAATCAAAAAGCTATCACTGTTTGGGATATTGAGGAACAAAAATGGAGCCTGTGAATAACAAAATTTTTCGATAAAATCTTGGGTGTATTTCCCTGAGGGTTAATATTTTATTCAGTAATAGTATTAATTTCCATAAATCAGGTAAATCTCTCCCTTGAACTAGCTATCTCCGAGGTAATTGATACATATTCAATTTTATAATGTAACAGGATAAAAAATAAATCGATTTTGAACCTGCACACTGGTTAAATAACCCATCCATTGTCACCGAGGCGTCCTTGTTAGGGGTGCTGTGATAAAGTACCCCTGGACATCCAGGCTCATCCCTAATTAGAACGGCTCAAATGTTTATCTGATGATGAAAAATGTTTCCGCGAGAAAATCTGTTTTCTTTTTGCAGCCCTAATGTTCTTTCATTTTAATTTTTTGCATCGTCCTTTCCAGCAATTTGACCTCGAGCCATCTTAATGTCCGGCATTAAAAAAATTGGCAGGTCGGTCCTCGGAGCGCCCGTGTGCGACTGTGAGGAGCGCCCGCGACGAGCGACGAGCGACAAAGATGATAACTACCACGTCGACGTCGACGTCGATGAGGACGATGCCAACGAGGACGGCCAGGCAGTGGTATCACAAGCTGTGTCGAAGTGAATTTTATGCTCGCTGGAGCGAATAATGTCCTTTATATTGGGGTAGATCCTCGCTAAAGGAAAGGAAACCGCCCACCCGCCTGGCCACCCCCGCGTACTTTTTATTAAAAAAAAAAAAAAAAAAAACTAAAAGGGAAGCAAAGAAAAAATATCCTTTTTTGCTGTTCCCGTTTTGTTTCTCCTCAAAGATTGCGAAGTGATTGAAACATCTTTTCATCGATGGAGCGCTGCCGGGGGTGGGCGATATATCGATAAGTTCGGTGAGTTATTGCTATCCAAATAATGGACGAATTCCTTTTGGGTAACTGGATACCTAGGGGGCGCTGTGGGACTGAAGGGCACTCCGAGGAGTGGGCTTTTAATGTAATTGCGCTCGAGATTTTTTTCTGGGGCCGTTTTTGTGCGATCAATCGACGACCTCTCGGAGTGAGGTGGGGGCGTTGTCCAATGGATAAAATTCGGGGCCGATCAACTTGCACGCTCCCCCCACTCTTCCACATCGTTTCTTGTGAAGCAGACGTGATTAGACATTTTTCTCTTTCTTCCTGCTCAATGTTGGGGAGAAAATCAGATTTCTTGAGGTAAATGGTGGAAAAAAAATGTTTTCGTTTTACTTACAAGCTATGCAAATCATCCCATCCGTGGGGATGGTTGGATATAAAAGTCGACGTTCCTGGGAATAATGAGATATTTTCGGGATACTTTTGAGGGGACTTGTTTTATTAAAGATTGCTTTTATGTTGTTGTTTTTTTTCGCAGATTTTTCTTTCAGTTTACTTGCTGGATTAATGGACGAGATTTAATTTAATTTTTAATTGAATCATAAAATATGCATTCACGACGCTGTAAGGAGTTTCAAAAAAGGTAAATATTACTTCGAAATGACTTTTGAAATTTTCTCATTGACTAAGTGGTCGACTTCATGTTAAATTAACGAGAAATTTTTTAAGAAAAATACCCTTGCTGCTGCGGTGAGTAATGAGCCTAAAAGATGCGAGGTAATTAATTTTCTTGGAACACACTTCCATTCCAACATTTTTATCACACTTTATTCTTATCGCTGTAGTAGTATCTAGCAGTTAAAATATGAGGAAATCACTTTCCACAAATATTTCAGAATGTACATATACATAGGTAGGTAGGTAGGTACTTGATTATTAAAACACTGTTAATTTTAAAGGATTTATAAATAATTAAATTAAATTAAGATCAGACTATTGATTTAAAGTTTTTCCTTAAAATTCAGGAGATGATCAGTAAAATCGCAAATCTGAGCATGTCGATTGATGATGTTTGTCAGAAAAAGAGTTCTTAAATTTCGTGTTAACATTTTATTCCATACCTAATCAATATTCCCATTTTTTTTACCGGTTTTAGTTTCATGCCAGTTTACCATGTTATTAACTTTAAAAGTACCTACCTACATGCGACACTTAAAACGATCATTTAATAATAATCGATGCACCAAAGGGTGGATATAAACTGTTTAAACTATGTCAAAGAAAGGACTACTACTTGTAATTAATAAGAGAATCTCAGGAGGGTTCAAGATAATACAATTAGGTCAAATTACCAGAAAGGCCAATTAGTTAAGTGCAGGTTTAAGCCTTTCACATTCAAATAATCCTTTCATCACGAACGAAACATCTTCAGAAAATTCATTATCCAATAGATAATTGAAAACTAATTGCAATGTCTTTTCGGAAATTTGAGGTTGTGAATGAAATTGAAGGCAATTGCTTCTAGCTACATAACATGCACTACCAAAATCAGATCAACAAATAGAAATGCTATTTGAGGAAATTACAATTTATAATTACAATTGCTGTAAGTTTACATGTAACCGCTTCCTTCAGGTTTCTGGTTATGAAAGGCTTTTGCTGAATCGGAGGCATATCCTAAAATTGAATATCCTGTCAGAGTTTATTAGTCAAGGAAAACTCAGAAATGCTGTAAATCCGTCAATTTATGTCAGAGAACAATTTGTGGTACATTTAATTAAGTTACGGAGAACGCCTGAGTCGACAATTTCGAGAATAAGGTTATTTGTCTGCGATAAGGGTATCTCTTTGTTTCGATATTTTATTTGCTATGCATTAAGTTAGTTTCAGTTAATACCTATAATTGACTGATAAATATATATATATATATGTATGTATAAGTGCATGGGATATTTCAATACCAGTTTATAAGAAAATGATGGAAGGGTTCAATGATGTTTGATTCATTTAAAATGATTAGTTTAATCAACTCACTTCCTTTGAGTTAATTGATTGCTTAGATCTGAAATTACCTTCATACTTCGCGATATTGATACTTCCAAAAATCTTGATTTAATAAAGCAAATTAATATTTTAGATAGTGTATAGCATTTTTTGTTTAATTACAGACGACAAATCTATCCTCACGGGGGGTTGCAGTTTTTAAATTTAAAACGTTCTTTTCTTGAAACTATTCGATGCACTGGACACGACAGTTGGAAGAGATTTCAATAGTTTTTAATTTGTTTGTTTTTTTTGAATCGACTAACACTAAACTAAATTCTTAATTGTCTTTTCTTTCTATATATTATAAAAGAATGAAATTTGTAAAGTAAAGTAAGGACAACATCTATAAAACATATTTTAATAAACGTGTTGATTAATTCATATGTATATATGTATATGTAACTCCTTTAATAGATTATAATTTTGAATTATAGAATTCGGTTTTTAGGAAATATTTAAAATATATCAGTTTCACTTTGTTATATTTACATGTACATCCTGTATATACATTATACAATACAATATACATGTATGTATATTGCGTGAAAAAATATCTTTGCAATTCAAAAAATTAATGATCAGTTAGGGGTTCCTTCTAAGGGAATTTCAAATGCAACCCTAATGAGTGCTCCGAACACCTTCTAATGGCCGCCTTGGTCATTAGTCTCAATTAGCCGCAAATCGATCAATTCACCAGAAGCCCTCGATGGTCTAGACTACAATAAAACTATATTCATCGGAGTTCAGGCTCAATTTCACGTTTCACCCTGGGAGCCCCTTGAAAGGTTATTCGCTAATATTTCACACCTGTCCGCTAGAATACATTACTAGACTAATTAGATTTAACCACTTGTTGTTGGTGACGACCGGTGGCAACCGGGGCAACCGCAAGCCCCGCCAGCCCACAGTCGGTGGTCCTCTTATAAAGACATTTTGTCCTGTATAAAGAGTAAACCGTGAGGAAGACACAAATGGAAATTTATTAATCTTTCCGGAGAATTAGCTGGACAAATGGATGCAATTAAAATAATTCATACCTTTTGTTTTTTTTCCTTCGGTGAAGCGATGAAATGGCCACTATCAATCTTTATTAGAACTGCAGAAAATCTGCTTCTCCTTCTGGCGGTGACTTTCCCCAAGTTTGTCGGGACTTGGGTTGGGTGGGCGGGCGTACGAGCGGCCCTAGCAGTTCATGAATAATTTATTTTCACTTAACGTCCTCACAACAAAAGGAATTCATTTGATTCCGCAGCACACAAAAAAAATACGTTTAATAAAAACAGAAAAACTAAAACTACGAAGGAAATATAAAATTTACCGAGGACTATGTGCGCGCACACAACCAGCCAAAATATATGCACTTTTTTAAAAGAGCAGTGCAAGGCTATTGTTTTTATATGACCCTATCTGTCCCTGAAACAATGGGGAATAGAAAAAATAGAGGAACCCACGGGAAATTTAGATAAATAAAATACTAAATAAATAAATAAATAAATAAAAAAGGCATACATAAAAGGAACACGCGAGGACAGACTATATTTTGTGAGGGCTTAAGTTTACTTGCAGTGGGGGATTTTGGGACGGTTTTGCACTTCTAGTGGAGGATTTCGGGAGAACTGGGGCATAAAATGGGAAAAAAAGGGCAATGCCGACTCAGGAACTTCGCGACGAGAAGGGATAACAGCAGAAGGATATCGGCTGTGTAAACACATGACATGACATTTTCTTGGAAAGCACAACAAAATACTAGGACAAACGTCGGGAATCCCCGCGCTATAAACCGACCCGCACACAACGGAGTGTCGAATCGATTTGTACACTACCAAAAAAATAGAGGATAATTCATATAGTGAAAAGCTCTCTCTTCCCGGAATTCCCGCTCAACAGTGCTCTGGAAGTTCTCTAAAAAATGTCTCAAAACACTCTAAAAATCTCAGCGATTTCTCTCAAATCTCCCGAAATCGTGTTCCTTATACGTAACGTGATTTACGACCTCAACAAAAAAAAAAGTGGTCATCGGAAATTGTCAAAAACTCTGTCAGAGTCCAGGCCAGGAAACCTTTGTGGAACTGACGGAAGGGTTTTACCTGTGCAACAACGAGCTAATTAGCCCTACCTCATCCGAGGTGTGACCGAAATGAAGCAGGACAACAAATGCACTCAAACTTTGCGCAACAGCGAAGAATTCATGCACTGACCGAACAGATGATATTTTATTCGCGAGGCCGATTTATGAACGATCCCCCCGCGAAAAGCCGCGTAAAAAACTGCGAGAATTTCCTACACGCACTTGATTTTAGGACGGAAAGAACGAGACCATCGATTCCAGGATTAAAAATTTTTCGAGACTTCGGTCAAGCCTGTCCACATCACACCGTCAACAACAACACCACCAAACTGCCGTTGCCCGTGGAGGTCGAGGACTGGACGCTGTGCTCGAACAACTCCGGTGGAAATCTCTGACACGACTGAATCGAGTGTCGCGGCACTTCTGCTGTTAAAGTTGGAGCTCTGAGTGTGTCGCCCCCCCCACCACCCCGCCGAAAGAGTACGGGAGACAAATTGGCACATGCGTCTTTCGAGGAAAACAATTCAATTGGTGACGTCATGTTGAGGTGGTCGCTCTATGCAACGAAGCTTTGCGACAGGGCCACCCACCGCCAGCCCCAACGCAATAAAAATGGTTAAGGGATGGAAACAACATGTTGAAGCTTGTTAAGTGATGTTTGAGCCCTCAATCGTCTGCGGATTACGCTTTTATCCAGACCCATCCAGCCCCCCATCACCAGCTGTGGGCCAGCGCGGTCGGGGGATGGGAAAAAGGGCGGCAAGCACAAAAGAGTTCAACCATTAGCAGAACAATTTCATGGGCTCTCGTCGAGGGCCCTCAAACAAATCACGAGTCGCGCGAATATAACAAGACACAGAATAGTTTCCGAAGTCAGTCAGGCTGTTGCTCCACGCACAAGAAGTGCTCGGAGGTGTCAACACCATGCGATACCCTTCTACACCTCACCAACTTCATCAACACTTTTCGTCCCTTAGGGCACACCCGACCCTCCGTTTCACCCGCATTTACCATCCCTTAATTTTACTCACACGCACTTTGGAACGAGATGAATGTGTAATCCAAGAGCGGCTTAATAAGGGCGAAATTTATGTATAACTGTTATTATCGCACGTATGCCGTGCACTTGGCGGATTGCCTCTCAAAGACAATTTTCTGCCAAAAGCTTTTAATGTCTTAAGAAGGGTATCGTGCCCTCTGTTCAGGAAGCACGTCCTGCGGGGGGAGAGGGCATTTCAGATCAATGCGGGGGTATTTTGTTTGAAATTTGAATACCTCCAGCATAAGGGAGCTTATATATTTCCTGGTATATTCGAGATGCTTACTAATCGCACCGAGCACCTTCTCGATCATCCCCATCAAGTCTACCCTCAAAAGATTTGAATTATGTGAAAATTTTCAGAAAATTGATTCGCTCCTCTGCAGGGTGTGCTCGTGTTAATTAAGAAACTTTTTAAGATGTTTTGATTGCGCCCCCTGATAGGAATTGAATATTTTCATAATCTGAGGCGATTTTTGATGTGAATCTTCGGATTAGATAGATGTCAGAATATTCCACATATCACTGCGGGAAGTGCGCATTTAACCACTCTTACTTGAATTTTCACTTTAAAATTTAACATATTGGCAAAATTTTATGAGAAATGTACATAATGTATATTATTTTTATATGACAGCTTTGAACGCTTCAGCAGGTTCACAGAGGCTTTATGATAATCTTCTTTCTTGAAGTTGAAATCCCTTAGAAAAATATTTCTTTGACCTTTCAATGCGGGGGTTCATTAAATCAGAAAGGTTACTCTTAGCTTTGAGGAAAATAAATATGTGTACAGAAAAAGAATTAATCATTTTAAAATTTCAAGACAAATCGGCACAGAATTCTGACCAAATTGTAGGACATACAACTGAAATGAAAGAAGACATTTTTAATATACCTAAAAGTAAAAAAAAACACATATGTACATTGCCTGTAGATATAATAATATTAAAACTTGAATTAGTAATTATTTTTCTTCTTTAAAACAAATCTGTCAAATGCACAATTTTCAAGTATTATATCAATCGGAAAAATCGGAAGTTTTGTGTTTAAATTAAACTAGATAAAAAAATATTTAATATTCTCCAGGTTTTTGATTCTTTGACGATATTAATTAAATTTTTATTCTAGGAACCAATCATTTTTGGAGCCCATTTGTATAGTCAAAATCTAATTGAGCTCTATCAAAGGCAAAGCAATTCAAAATAAAATAAATAGATCCCTTAATTTTTTTATATACCTTTCCCAACCTGTTTGTTTGCTACAAAATTGCTTCGATGAAGCCAAACCATCTCAGGGTCTGTTCTGTTCGTTCTCTTGATTTCGGTTTCATTTTAAATTAACAAAAAAATCGATTCTCTACTCCGGGTATGGTTCTTTTTTTTTAAAAAAAAATTAGAAAATAGGACCGGGGAAAAAAGCATAAATCGGTTTTAATTCGGGCAGCCACTGTCCCTGAAATTAAATGTCTCACTCCGAACAACGGGGAGGACACATAAATCTCGGAGGCTGCTGGCAGTCCCGGGCCGGGCCTTGGACTGGAGGAGGGAATGGGGCCCCAGTGCGACAGTGCCCGGCAGGGGCGGAGGCCCACCGGGGGCTAAATGGTCGATCGGTCATGAGGAGGAAATTGAAACTCACCGAGACAGCGTTTACGATCGGTGGCATCCGAGGCTGGTTGGTAGATTTAAGCAATCCCACGGGATGACTTTGTTATCAAACTTAAGGATAAAGATTGAAAGGACGTCGGTGCATATCTCGGTGACTGGACCCATGCTCTGCTGCGCCATAGAAAACCGTTTTGTCGCAGCCCTGAGAGGCGCACAATGCCACCGCAGCCCCTGAACCTTCGGAGGGGTGGGTGCTCCAATGTCAGTGGTGATGCACCGCTCCAGGACCATGAGCCCCATCAGTCGCATGCACCCCGCCCGAGAATGCCCTAAGTCTTTTGGCAAACAGACGCCCTTCGGATGAGGGGATATTAGCGCAAAAGCTGTGATTATGTGTGCCAGCTAATGTGGATGTGGA
Source organism: Machimus atricapillus (assembly GCA_933228815.1). Classification (NCBI taxonomy): domain Eukaryota; kingdom Metazoa; phylum Arthropoda; class Insecta; order Diptera; family Asilidae; genus Machimus; species Machimus atricapillus. The sequence continues at coordinate 13,047,398 of OW121788.1, forward strand.
GATGTCGAGCAAACTTTCGAGAGTTATGTTAATTTTATGCTGATGGAATGGTTTTCGGTAGGGGGTGGCTCCTTACTAAGCCCTAATAAGCACCTCGTACAGCTTTTGCACCCAGACGGTGGATATAGTGCGGGGGCGGAGGACGACAGAAAACATGACTGCAAGCGGAAAAGTGGAGGAAAGCAAATAAAAAGTTCGCGCAATCATTCCGTTGACATCTTCTCATAATTTATCAGGGCCATAACCGTTTTGCTAAGTAACTCTCTGCAGCTAGTAAACAATTTCTTAATTGAATCGGGGGGGTGGGGGCGCGTGCGGCGACACCACTGCACAGAGATTTCTGCTAAGGAGAGCAGTTTCTTTGCACAGCGGCAACTTGGGTCATGTGAACCGAATCTCCGCGAAGAGTGCGATTGGGAGTTAGACAGAGTTCCTCTGACGAGACTCAAAGGAGTAGTCGTGGAAGACGTGGTTTTGTCTGGGATGCCGAATTTTGGATGGGACCTCCTTTTGTCGAAAGTCTCATTTATATTATGTGCTTTTGGCATATTTTTACGAGCGCCGTCGTAGCAGCAAATGAGTTGTATGAACTCTGTACAGCTTACCCTGTACCCTCGGATCTTATACTCCATACGAAATTGCTTTTACTTACTTCGTCTTAGCCTAAGCCAAAAACTGTTTTACGACTCCCTAAAGCCTGATTCACACCGCCGCGATAGAAATTGCGATAACGAAGCGTCAGCGATAAATTGTTGTACATATCCTTTTCTTATTTTCTTATTAGATAACAACAATACATATCTGGAACATGAGAACCGATTGAAATATCTCTTACATGAATACATATAGTTGATATATGTATGTATGTATGTATGTAGGTATAGTACATACTATATTGGTCATTCCTAGTACATGCTGTTTTAAATTATTAAAGAAATTAATTCTTTTGTGATATTTCGAATTTGTTTGAATAGTTGCAAAGAAATATTTCTTTTTCAATCATTTATTATTCGAAGAAAATATCTAAATAAAAAATCTAAATGGAAATTAAAAAATTGATAGAGATCCAAATAATCTGAAGGCAAAACTATAGATTCACTGCAAAACTGACTTACGAGATTTAAATCAATTTTTAAAATTGCTAAATGGGTTTTTGGAACTCTTTAATATAAAAAGTAACTTCAAAATTAGTAAACTCACACACTCCATTGTATCAATTTACATAAACGTTATTGAAATTGAAAATGTTTGCTATAGTATTTGAAATTACATCTGTTAAATGTTGTGTTGCGAATATTATATCTTTCATATTAATCGGAATTAACGGAGCGGAAGTCCTGCCTTGTTTACGCAATTCATCAATTAGTTTCTCATTAAGTATAGTAAATATGTAAATATATTATATATACATTCATACATAGACATTTCGAAGAATAAAACTTGCCAGTTTTGCAGCAACATGAGAGTATGTAATGTGTTTGAAAAATAATATAACATCATGATTTTTCCATCAGGTGATGAGAATTTGGCAAATAATCGATAGAAACAATTTATAAATAGAGAAAGCAATTTCAACCGCAAATACCTCCATTGACTTTCATTACATCCCTTCGTAGCTTTTGCTGGTGCTACATATGTACATACAATTTCACTTATCTTTTGATACTGCAGGTTTCAAAATAGATTTTTGCATACTGGACTATAGGTATACCCTTTTTAGTGTAGGTACTGCACGATGTCCCAATATTTTTATAAAAGCGAAAATTTTTTACCTCACTTTTCCTTTCAGAAATTTGACTCTTATTACGACCCGACATTTTCACGTGCTATAGCCAAACCGAATTTTCGAGAGTAAAAAAATCCACTCAGGTCGTCTGCAGGAATCATTTGCTGGGGGATGGGAGTTTTGTTCCTTGTTTTTTAAGCACTCACGGGAAAATATGGAAATTTTCGTGGATTAACCATGCAAATCCACTCCCCTGGTAATAAATGATTCGGGCTGCTTTGATTTCTTATTAAAGTGCAAACAACTGGCTTCGCAGCTCGACTCACCTGGGCACGCGGGAATCTCCTTAAAAGGGAAAACACCTCCAGGTAATTAACTACTTTTCGAGTTTAATGAGTTCTGGGGTACATTTCGAATTTTCGTAGTAAACGGGAGGCTGGGGCCTAGCCAAAGTTAGAGCAATTCTGGGATAATTAAGAAAATGGTGCGGTTCTGGCCCGCCGATGATTCTGTGAGGTTTCTGGCTGTGCTTTTGTTTTTGTTTGCGCCGTTCCTTTTGTTGTTGCCACTGGTGGTGTTGTCGGCGTTGTTGTTTTCGTTGTCGTTGTTGCCCTGCGGTGCAAATAAATAGGCTCCGCCAACCAATGGAAATTCTTTTCAGAATTTTTCGTTCTGTTCTGTTTTGCTCACACCAATGATTCATTCTGCTATTTTGAGGATATTTTTATGTTATTACGTTAATTAAGACGTGAATTCATTATAATGAAAGAGATGCTTTCTCTTAACCCAATTAGTCTATACAAATTTAAGTACGTATTTAATGCATTTTGTTTTAACGACGGAAATCTTATCGCAAATATATAAACAGTGAGGTGGTGATTTCAGAAATATTACCTATACAAAAAACAACGAAGTGAAGTAGGTAATTTCTCAATTATTGAATTAAGTGAATATTTTTTAATAAAATGTTTAAAAGCACATAAATATGCATACATATGTAGATATGTATGTTGTACATATTATAAAATTAAATGCCAGTTTTTCCTTGCCATGATTCTCATTTTACATATGTAGGTATATGTATATGTATGTATAGGATTCGATAGAAGTCACAGAACCATATGTAGCTTAATTAAGTTAAGTTCAGATTATACCCATGGCTTAATTTAATACAATTTGAAAACAAATAAATGGATAAAATAATCATTTATTAAATTTTCAGTTGTAACCTAATAAAAGATTCATAATTGAACCTGATATGCTTATTATTAATGTAGAGATGTACATAACATCAGATGGAACAATCAGTTAATATTAAATATTTCGCCAGATTAATTAAATTAGCGGATAAAATCGACGTTTACGTAAAATGCACTAAAATTTTTCCATTGAAATAAAAATAAAATGTTCTATAGCCTATAGGGACATTGTTTTCAAACTTATAACAAGCGACGAGGACCCTTAATGCGCATATTGAAAACAATTCCAATTAAACTTTGTGATCCGATACAACATAGTTTTCTGAATTCTAGACCTGGTGCTGAAGAGAGGAGAATATGTAAAATATGAGACCGGGATTCTGCTAACGACGGTGTCAAATTTCAACTTGTTTAATGACAAAATACTTTTTACATTTTAATTTCGCGGTTACTAGGAAGATATATGTTTCCATTTAGTTTTCAATGAGAGCATGTGCATGGAATTCGGACCAACAACGTAGGACGCTACAGCTCTGAAATATAGGAATCGGGATATATGTACAGCACAGGGCGATTGTGTGCTAAACCGAAAGCACTTTAAATTGAAAAACTTTGAGAGATGGAAGAGAAATATTTCAAATGAAAGTTGAATTTTATCTTTATCTAAACAAGATTTAAATAACCAAATAAAAATTTAAAAAACTTAAAAGGAATATAATATATACCTAAATATTTTAATGGCAGTGTGTGACCTTGAATTTTTAGTTACACACTAAATTCATTTTGGAGGTAGGAGACAGGAGAAACATTTCACGGTTCTCATATTTTGCACATTCAAATATCTACCTTCAGGCTTAGCTCCGCTATCAAAATTTCATTCATCAGTTGGCTTAGTAAAAAATATTCTGGATCGACTGAAATAGACTGAAATACCCACAAATTCTCTCTTATATTACCTAATCGAAAATTGGTTTTATTTAGGCTATTCCTATCCCTATTGGATGTTTTTCGATCAATAAGTAGCACCTAACATTTTGGTTAACATTTTTTAGATTTTAACTGTAAGAATTATTGCCATTGAAATTATTATCTGGCGGTTTTCATTGATAATTAGTAGGTATTAAAGTAATTCAGTAACATTAATTTCGAACTGAATTTGAAGAATTTGAGAAGTGCTCAATTAAAAATGATATTTAATATGATATTTGGGTGAAACCAGATAACACAATTATTAGATTTCTGTAATTACCACGAAAACTCATTTTTGTTTTGCCCTGGGTCATGGTGATGAAACCTTCGTAAATGAAGAATCTCTGTGTGACATAATAAAATGCTATGCGGATACGTATTTCGTTTGACTCTCCTGAGCCAAAAGCACCAATCTAGTGGAAAAAAGACTCGATTTTTGGGCATCAATTTACTAAAAAATATTCCACCACGCCCAGAAAGTTTTCAACGAAAACATTTTCGTTTCAGTGACCCCTTGAAAGCGACACTCTTCCTAAAAGTTGTGACCAGAAAGAGCCTTTATTTTCTCGTATCGTTTTGAATTAGAGGATTTTCCCTTCCTCCGGGATCAGTTGACTCCACTCGATAAGACCCTCCAGGAATTTACATATGCGAGAACAAAGTGCAGAAATGGGACTTGGGAGTGAAAACCACAACGAAAAAAACAATCGGGGGCCCGTCACTTGTAATAAACGAGGCGCCGGGGTTTATTTAACGTCTCGCCTGGTGGCCTGCTACTCCGCAGCCATCGGAATGGGGCGAGCCCCAGGAATCATAAGGATTTGGTGCTCCTTCGTCTGAAAAGGCAGAGAAGTTTTAACGAAGTGGTTGACACTTTTCGGTTCGGTTCGGCCTTTGGAGGATCCGCCAATTCCCGGGACTGGGTGAAAGTGAAAGTTCCATTAAAAGCAATTCCCTCGCTGTAAATCAATGAGGGTAAACAAGGACTGTGTGGGGTTGGGGCGGAGGTGGGGCCGGGACGATCGTAAAATGTGGTCACTATACTTAACTTACGCGAAGATAAAATAAAAAAGTTTCAGCCGACAAAAATACGAGAAAATTTCTTCGGCTCCTGAAGAAGTTCGCTCGTTGCCTTCATCTTATCCTGCTCCTGAGGAGGGGCAGTGTTATAGACACAAAAACTATCAACACTTTTCCGTTTTGATTCCCACCAGAAGGGTTATCCCGGGCGCTCTGGGGGAATTTAAACTTTATTTCCGCTCCATAAACCGAGTGGTACAGCTTCCTCCAGAGGTCAGTTGATTGTCGTCGATTTGGGGATTGGTTGCGGTGGGACACATCCCCGGGGCACATAGGAAGTGGTTGCTTTTTTGCGGGTAAACACCAAATCCTCTGATCCTGCTGATGCTGATGCTGCGGTCAAATGCTATATGATGTTTTTTTGTTGTTGTTGGACGTGCAATTGGCAGAAGTTGGATTTCGCACACAAAAAGGATACACACGTCCTGGAAATGAATTGAATGTGTTTTTCTCGAGAGAGGAAAATGGGCGTATTTGCCAGCGATATTTATGGACTATATTCACGGGGAGTGGCAAACAGTGGAATTTTAGTTCCCGAACCGTGAAAACCAAGCCAACTTCATATTAAGACAGACAGTCAGACAATTACACGGTCAGACAACATCAATTCTTGTTACAAATGTCCATCTGGGGAAAGACAGATTGTTACTGAGGTACGTAGATACAGGAATAAAATGGATGAAATGATAATGATGAGTTACATAAATATAAAAAGATAAACAAGCTTAAGTTTCTCGGTGTCTTAAACATGTCAATAATAAAATAACTTAGTATTGAGTGTAGAACCATGAATTATTATATAAACGTCTTCCGGCTTTTACCACCTAATTATTTTTTAGTTTGTCAAAAATATTATGTTTTATATGTATTTATGTTTTATTTTTATTAAAAAAAATAAGTCATAAGAGAAATAGCTAAAATATCCTTTTTTTTACTTTTCAAATTCGTATGTATTTCGAAAGAAGTGATATTTTAATTTTAGCTGTAATTCATTTTTATCAAACTTAATAATTGTAATCAATGCTTACTTTTGTTATAGTTTCTAATTCCTACAAACACAGTAACTTTTTCATTTCAATTATTGATTTATGTGTTGTGTTGAATCACTAATGGTAGCTTAAAATATATTATTAAAAATAATTAGGTAGGTACTTAAACAATTTTTTTACTTTACAAATAATCCTTTGCTGAAGGCGCCATCAGTTGCAATTAAGCTAAAAGCTTCTTAACTAAAACGAATGTTGTTTATGGTTTCTATAAAGAACTTAAGGACCCTTCATTTAATTTGAAAATTTTAATTTCGGAAATTCAAACTAGCTTGTCTAGTGTTATTTATGGTCTAATAAAATATTTCAAACAGGCCATTCAAGCACCGAAAGGGGTTTAATACCCATCGAATAACATGAAAACTATGGACATAACTTCACTATCCTCATCACCAATAAAAGGCGCCAAATTGAGATAAATCTAAAGAGTTTGAGGGACATGATCGGATCCATCATTTCATCGGCAATAAACAAAATTCCGACCTCAATCTGAACATGATGTGTTGGCTCTAAAAGAGGGATTTAATAGGTCCAAGGGCCATTACCCCAATATCGTCACGAGGGCCGATGGAATTCCATTTCTCCCATCGAATGCCATTATCCGTTCCAATAAACTCACCGTAAAATTTGATTACTTCACTAAAATCGCCCGAAATATAATGCAAACAGGATCTGGAGAGGACCACGGCGAACTATGATTTTCCCGTCACAGTGACAAATGAAAACGGCCCGCACTAACAACTTTCACTGTCCTGTCCCGGGACAATAAATATCCTTCGAAAGAGCCTCCTCCACCCCCGCATCGTCAAGAGCTGAGCACAGAACAATTCGAACGGCCGGGTGGGTGGCGATCCCGAAACCGTAGACCCTCCAATAAAATAAATCAAAACATTTAACAGAGCCTGGAAAGGAGGCGAAAAAAGAGGAATCCAGGAAGCGTCCCGGCCCAGCCCGTCCCGCCGCCGGGCTGTTGCTGTTTGGGGCGGTCGGCCCGGTCCCGAAATTGAATTCGAATAGCACTTGACGCTCGAATGGCTCGCTGTTGTTGGAGCCGTCGCCCCTCGGCCCCAAATGGGATCTTGTAAGCCCGGTGTGCGATGAACTGTGACATGTTCCCGTGCGGCGGCCCGGCCCGCTCCAGGCCTTTCCCAAGGATAATAAAATCACAGAGCGGCAGGAATTATAAGGGCGATATTCTGTGACATTGGCTGAGGTTTATTAGGCAGCTCTATGAAGCCATATGTCGCTCCCGACACGTCCTGGTAATGGATGGGAATGTCCCGATGAAGATATACGCAGCGTTGCCTCCTGCCAAATTGGTTATTGTTTTTTACGTTCCCGCCAGGATTTCAGGAGGAGCATTTCTTTTTTTTTCCTTTTAATTCAACTCACTCGAGTGGAATTCAGAACGAGATGCTCAAAGTTTCAGAAGCTGGGGAACAGAGGGTGAGATGATTGTTATTTTTTTCATAAAAATGTAAATCATACATTATGCCGGTTGAATTGACTCAAATAAAGCAGTGGTCCATTAAAAAAATTCAGATTATTTTGAATTATAAGGAGCGCTAGAGGCAGAAGTTCTGTTTGATGTCAGATAAGTTAGAGGAAATTTTAATGGAGGATTGTAACAACTATTGTTTACAATAAATCAGTGAAGTTGATTTTTATTCCAAAATGTACAAATAATTCAAGTATTTATAAGAATTTTTTTTTTTGCTCCCTCCCCTTGAAGCTTGGAATTAAATGTAAAATTTAATAAAGCAAACTTTGAAATTTCTTTTACCTGAAAATTTTATTAATTCCTCGTTGCCCGGTCTAAGAAATTGGTTTCTTCAGCTATTTATTATTAATTTATTATCTTTCTTTAGAAATAATAATAATTATCAAGTATATATATATGTATGTATGTACCTACACTTCAAATGTAACCAAATTAATAACCAAAACGACAAGAACAAACAATGAAATTCAACGACAGGTAAATGAAAATAAGGATCAATTAAGAAATTTTCAAATTCAAATGCAACCATATAAAGATAAATAATAAATATTTCAATGTCGAAAACAACTCTAGCTCTCCCAAATATAACGATACAAATATTGTTCATTTTTTTATTTTATTTTTTTAAAGATATTTATTGCTCCGTCAGTTTAAAGTCCAATTACTTAGTGAATATTGCAAGTTTAATTTGTATTCGCCAGACATGCCACAGGTGCCACACATATCGTCCTTGGAATAACTCATTTGAAACTCTACCAAAAGTTTTCCAATGAAGGCACTGCAATTTGAAACTGATATTTACAAACATTGTATGAGTATGAGTCTCGTATTTCATAGTGACTTCATTTTGACTCAAACATACCCTAGAAGCATAGGTCTAGGTCGTATCATCAAAGCTATCGGTTTGGCTATTTAATTCCAGTTCTAGGAACGGAATCATTACACTGATGAAATCCCAAAATATTGTTTACCTCTGGGGCCCGGGGCAGCATTAAAAAGCAATCACGAAAAATATCTCCAAATCCAGTTTCATTGCGACGTTATCCTGTGTGGCTATACAATCGATTTCGTAACGTCCCTTCGGCTTATCAGTTTACCTGTAGCCCCTGCCGCATCGACGTATCCAATCGAATCTCAATGAATTTAATCGCATTTGCGTAGGGATCCCGAATTCCACTAACTCTAAAAGACCTCCCGGCTGAAGCAATCCGCACAGTCCCGACCTCCTCCGATCAATTTGCATTAATAATTTCTGCCGGAATTTATATGCGACCTCAAGCCAAAGGGCACAAATCTGATGAATACCCAGAGCCTCTTTCGGATCTGAATTGCATCGCACAATGGGAAGAAAAGGAAGCGGAGATTTTTGCCGTTTCGACCCTTTCCCTTTTGTTATTTCACCTGGTGGATCTACAGCGCCCCGGGACGTCTCGCCCTACAGGATTCGAGGAGTCGAGGGAGGAAAATTGCGGCGATACCCTTTAGAATCTTTGGATACGTGTACCCTCTATTTGGCGCCGAATAACACGCTTTTTTACCAGGTTCGGCACTTCTTGCCCTTTTTCTGGGTTGGCGAGCCGGGGTACGGTCGAATCTGAATCCAGCTCAAGTGGCGGAGGGCCTTTCGATTCAGGCAGCCTTTTTAGGAATTAATGACTTTTATGGGGCTCGCCGTGATATACTACGACACTTTTTTGCTGGTAAATCAGAAAAAAAACGATGCTCCTATATCACCGATTGCATGTCCCATGGCACTGAAGAGACAAATTTTTAGGAAATTTCATATGAGTGGATGAGTGCTCTCCCAGGAGGTTGGCTTATGCGGTTAAAATTTTTGATCACTATGCTTTTATGATTTTTTATTCAGTACTTCTATAATAATTTATAATTTTCAGAATTTCACATCAAAGAGATGCTGGTACTGGCTGGATAACTTTCATACGGCAACGTCCACGTCGAAAACATTGTTTTAATTTATTTCATGCATAATTGAAATTGTCAAGTAGGTAGTAGATTCGAAATAAATAGGTATACTAGAAAAATTATGGGATTGATTATCGTCAGGACGTCTAGTGCCTGTTGTGTTCATCCGAAACATCGCGAACAAAAATTATACTTATTATTTATATCTACAGTTGCTAATGGAACTTAAAAAACAATTGAAAATTTTAAAGTTTCAAGAATTGACACACTACTTAGAGAAAAAAGTTAATTTTACCTATTTTTATTTTAACAATTATTTCGAGCTAATAAAATAATATTATAAGGTTTTGATAAAAACGTCATAAAGATGAGGTGAAATGTTTTTGAATACGATTCCTAATGTCGTAAACCAATTGAAGCTTATAATAGGATAATATTATTTAATTTTTTAAATTTAGTTTAGTTTGAAAGCTCTTAAAAAACATTTAACAAGCAATTTATGCTTCTAAATATTATAATTTCCTTTTATTTTTGACGGGATTTCCGTCCAATTGAAAAATTCTGGGTCCAGCAAAATCGACCTGCCATTTTACGTTTTAAATTCTCCTCGTCTTCATGTTTAAGACCTTAAACTTTTAACTGGAAGAAATTTACATGAAAACTGTTAGAACGGTTTTTAAGAGGACATTCAACCATAAACAATTTTAATTTCGAAATTGAAGTACAAATTAAGTGCATTTTGTGAGATACGTCTATTCTTTAGTGACTTTCCTTCACATCCACCTATAGTTTCCTTTTCTATTATTTCATGCCCTTTTTCATAAAAATAATTTGTCGATAAAGTTGGAAGTGAGTGAATTACTTACTTTCTATTCCTTACCTTTATAGCTCTGTTTGTGAACTTTTACCTAGTTTCCAAAGGAAGAATAATCGCATTTTTCTCCTGTGGCGCCGCTCCTTCCAGTCGGGTTCGTTTTAATGCTTGTATTATCCGCTGAGGTAAGACCCCAGGACATCCTCCAAAAAAATAATCCATTTCCCTGCAGGAATGGCTTTTAAAACTGCTCAAATTGAATCTATGAAAATTCCCTTACCCATCTCCGGCGCGGTGATGGAGCGGTTGCGGACATCTTTCCTCTGCTGGACCACGGCCTCTCCTCGCGGTGGAGCGTCGGTTGGCGGAAGATCATTTCGCAGATAGCACAATAATTCACCCGAAAATTGCGAAAAACCTTCCGTAATAAGTCCGTGCGCGCTTCGCGTGGATTTAAACAAGTTAGCGCCGACCAGACGATAATTTTCCATCGCCACTCGCCCGTATTTCGCCCGTAAATTATGAGAATGAAATTTTAATCAGTTTGTTGCGGTTTTATTCATGGCGGATTATGTTCACGCAGACACACGGAAAACAATTTCGACAATTTGCCAGCTTAGTTCAACCGAACGGAACAATGTTGTTATGGTCGATGGTACGACGCCTTTTAACGGCTGGTCCTGGTCCTGGTCCTGGGGCCCAGCTTCCAGCTGCGGGGGAGGTGTCGGAAACGGCGGAGGCGGCGGCCGTGCCGGGGCCCAAACACCCATGAAATTGAATGGAGTTGAAGGAGTCAACTTCTGCGGGGGCTCCGCCACCTTCCTCCTGGGACCAGGCCGCTCTGCTGCGCCGCGCGGGGCCGTTCTCCTCTAATAAGACAGGGCGTTACTTTTTACGATAATTGTTTCGGGAATTATTTATAACGTGAGCGGAGTGCAGTCCCTGCAGGGCGCGGGAGTGCAGCTGGCTAGGGATACGCCACCGAAGCAGAAAAAGCTTAATCTACTGGAAATTGATCATAAAATTGTAGGGCCCCGTGCGCTGCTTTCGCCCCCGAGATCGTCGGGACGCCTGGAACGCCTGGGACAGCTGGAGCTCCTCCTGCAAGCCTCGGCGATTGGGGTGTGATTGGAAAACAACCCAGATTTATACAAAGTTGCCACTTTTGGAAATTAGAAGGTATCATAACGAAAATCCAGGCAATTAGATCTACTCGGTATTGCCAACCATCAAAATCGAATAAAATTTGTCAATTAGGCATTCGACCTGGATCTAGGGATTGCCCAATTTTATGGAAAATAAAAATTAAGTTTTCACGTCAATGCAAATTGACGAGGTACTTTAGTGGAACCAAATTTCATTTTAAATTAAAGAGAAGAGTTCTTCCCACTAAGTTTAAGTCTACTGATTTCACTTACCAAATATTTAGTTCACTAAAATCAATGAAGATAAATAAAAAATTACGAAATCGAATTATACAGCAAACAGAATAAATTTGTACGAATGATTCGCATGTTTTAAAGTTTATTGATGTTAGAACTTTATTCATTATATAAAAAAACAACTAAGCTGTGAGGAAAAGTTATTTATCGTTTCATTTGTCAAAATTTTTATTTTAAATTTTCAAAACCAAATTTATTTTATTTGACGAATTATCACGCCATTGAAAAATTGACCTTTACAATAAAATAACTACAGAAAAACAAATAAGATTTCAATTTAAAACTATGTAGTTTCAAAATAAAAATTAACTCAATATAAAAATGCAGAAAAATTTTAATTTACAAAATCCTTTGACTGAAAGGAGTTAACTTTATTTATTATTATCATTTTAGACGTAATTGGTAGTTTATAATATGTAGAATTTTTAAGAGCATTAAAAAAATAGAAAATTAATTATTATATCACCACAGAAAAAATGTGCCAAAATATGATGTCTATATGTAGGTAGAAATATCACTTTTTGCTTTATGAAAATTACACTTAATTCTTTTCTTAATACATATTATGAAGAAATAAATATAAAGTTTAATACGTATTTTTTTATTTTAATATCCAAAAGTTTAATTACTCCGAATTTGGTTTCCGATAGATGCGTCTATCAGCTGGCAAAACTCGGGTTGAAAAATTAAAGCAGTTTTCATTGTTAGTTCAAATTCTAAAGTGTTTATTTATAGACGTATTATCTGTAGAATATCTCCAAATATATACCTAAATTACTTTACAAGCAAAATACATTAAGTCAATCATGACACAAACATGTTGGTTCTACATTCGATTACACTTACATTTGCATAGATCGATTATATTTCAGTTTGCATCACTCTGACGTCAGCAACTAATTCCAAGAGCCTTGTGCATCACAAGCATTTAATTTCAAAAGTAATTCAATTCAATTTGAGTTGACATTTAAGGAAATGTTCCAGCTTCCTCTCACATTTCATACTATTTTCTGTATACTTCGTTTCGTACGGATTTGAGAGCATACTTAGAAATCTATTTACAAATTGTCTTTAAATGTAGATCGAAATGAAGAACAGAGCCGAAACTCTCAATTTCGACTGCAATGTGTCAGGGTTATTTATTATAAAACAATTTTGCCTTTTTTTATATTTACCAGAGACAACTCGTCGTATTGAAAGCTATTCAAAATTCCAAATGCGAATTACAAACGATCAAAAATATTTCCCTCTCAATCACAACCACAGAAAACTGTCATTGAAAGGTGTACGCTCGAATCAACGAACAAAAACAGCAGCTTGGGAGTTTCTTTGCAGATTCTCCTCACAAATCTTCGCCTATGACCTCAACATTCATCACTGTCACATTCAGAGCAGAAAAGGCGAAATCAACGGATTTTCTCGTCACGTTTCAGCGAATTTCGCGGATATATTTTAATTTTCGAGTATTTAATGGGTCCTTGCAACAATTTTTCCCCAATAATCTGTCGCTGATTTTATCATGTTATCCGGCGGCAGGCAATCGAGGTCACCGATTTACCACGCATGTTAATTGCTGGTAAATTAAATCCATAAATCCTTGAGCCCTTCGTGCACTCCCCGAGCTGTCCTGGAAATATTGTGTTAAAAAACATACACCCGGGCGGCAAAGATAATAAAGCGTTGAAGTGAACAGCTCTTATAAATGTAGTTTCAACAAATAGGTCGTAATTACGAGCAAGAAGTACAAAATAAAATTAAAATTTATTCAATTAAAATCGGAAATACAGAGCAAGAGTGGAAAACGTAAAATTAACACTTTCATGGCTTTGAAAATTTACCCACTGCGTTCGAAATCCCTGCCCAGAGTCGCGTCCTGATGGAAGAGCGATGCCGCGGGCCCTGTGGTTATTGATGGGACACTGTGGATGTGATTAAAACTCCCAGCTGGACATCCATTTTAGGCCATGCATCGTTGAATTTGGTTCATTAGCCAACGGTCCGGTCATGCCGTACGCCAATGGCGAAAACAGGACGAAGCTGTATGCGAGAATCCCCAGGACCGCCCCCAGGACAACATGTTTCATCCATCTTGGCAAGCGTTCCACCAGGTAATTGAACATCACACCTGCGGGCAGATTAGAAAATATTTCAGCTCTCGGTTGGTCACAACCTTAACTAAGTTGTGGCATGATTGATCCAGCGCCAACAACACATTCTGCCCATCCCAGATTATTAAGTATGATATAAAATCGTTGCAAGGCAAATATGTATGCCATTCTTGTGAAGGGAACAAAACAATATCTTACGTAGTCCTTAAAGCAGATGCAATTTAAAGTATTGTATGTATGTATGTATGTAGGTACTATATGAACTTATGGGAAAAGTATGAAAATCAATATTAATTAATAATGTAAATTTAAAAACTTGAAACGTATTTTTAACGATGATTAACGACGACAAGGTTATTAAGATAAGTGCAATCACTCTGAAGAAATGCATTGAAAATTACTTCTACAGGAAAGTAAGACTTTAGATAAAAAAGTTAAAATTATATGTAATGTATGTACATATATATAAATTTACAAAGTAAGTATTATCTACCTACAGATCGATAAATTTAAAATGTGCAGTATATTTATATTCCTAAATAATAAGATGCATAATGAATTTATCTTATTATAAAAATGTGAAAATTGATGTTCTCAATAACGAATTCAAATATTTTAATATTAAACTTTTTCCTGCATGGCAACAGACCAATTACTAGTCTGGCAGTTTGATCTCTTGAAAAGTATGTCAGTAAAACAGGTTTAATTTTCTCATTGTCATAAATGCAGATATGAAAACAACCAATCGCACACTTCATCCCTAGGTATTCTTAAATTTAATTTTTTAGCATGTGCGCATTCTCTCACCCCACGTTCATTTACCCGGCTGTGTATATTTTTACTATAGAAAATCCCGAATAAATGCAATTGCCACTCGTTTTGGGGTGTTATGGGGTGTCGTGGGGGCTTCGAATGATTCGAAAATAATTTGTCAAAATTGTACCAATGCTGTTTATTTGTTTGCGTCCATCGTCTACTTTTGTAATTCACTCGATCTGCGTGGAGAGCATGGCATAATGAGTTTCCACTGCGACGGAATATTGAATTGAAATATCGCGTCGATGGCCATAATCTGTGGCCCAAACAGCAAATTAATCGAAAAATCAATTGAATCCGATGACCTCCTGTCGTTGTCATCCATTATTACCGAGGGCTTAATGAAAACTTCACCAATTCGCTAGCTGGCATAAATGTGTTGTTCTCTCTGGTAATTTCCAGCGATTTTACAACATTTATCCATCATTAACACATCCTGTAGGCTGTAGGGTAGAAAACAGATGGTGTTGGGGACTCAAACTCAAACCCAGAACCAGACTCAGCCAGAGGAGTCCCAATGAGGTTTTCGGGAGCAGCAATGGCTAATTGAAATTTTAAATAAAAGGAAAGGCGCTCTCGTTCGGTCCTCTATCAAAACAGGCAACAAATTAATTTTTGACCAGGTAACTCCTCTGCATGCGGAGGCACTGGAGAGTGGCGGTGGGCTTTTATTGTTTTTTCAATAATTAAGCGACCATTTGACCCAGAAACGCAAATTTCAAGCAAACAGGCAAATTATCCATCCATCAATGCGTCCATCACGACCCGGGCGAGCTTCCGATGTTTACCTGAACTTATTCCCGGCCTATGCGCGCCGGTGTATGAGTGCATGCGACTGTGGCCGGGTTACTTACAATTTAATAATTTCCACCTGGTAAAATTTTATTTACCTGACCCGGCCCGCCCGGTTCCCATCGTCGTGATTACATCGAACTGAATTTAAAATGACGCCAGGTAATGATTGGCTCGTGAATTATTTACGGCTCATGCAAAATGTATGCGGGGTTGCCTCATGGCTCCCGGGCTCTCTTCCCGGCAAATTGTATACTACAAACATTGCAGTGACAGATTTGTTTGAAATTAAAATTTCCTGAGGGGCACAATTTTGCTTGTACGCTCCCTGACGCTTCGACGGCACTGCGCTCCCGCTCACACCCTTGCACATCGCGTCTCATAGTGCTCAAGGGCTGTCCCAGGAAATGCGAGCATCGAATTTAACGAAAATAGTCCTTCAAGAGGAAAATGAAATTTATGAAAAAGGCATCACGCCGGCAGTTTTAATGAAAATATGATCCCCTTATTTGCATTGGCAATCTTCTTGGAGCAACCGAGCTGTGAAATGCTCGTTGGCACAATCGGGGATGAAGCTCAGAAAGTTTGCCCTCGGGATATTAAATCTAGTCGCGGCTATACAAACTGAGCTACGATTTAAAGTGTTGTAAAAATGGTTTTTACATATTTAACATTATTATTTTTAATATATACAGAAATTAGATTTGAATAAGATTTGAATTTTTTGTGGTTCAAAATATAGCTAAAGAATTCCAGCACTACCTCTAACTATAAAATGAATTATGTCAGTTATGGTGATAAAGGTCCCACCTAAAAAATAGTGTTACACTAGAAAAGAAAGTGACGAGCTTTGTCAAAATAGCGAAGTGAATCAAGTAAGTAATTTTGATTATTATTTCTGACAGCAATATGGAATTTGTATTCAAAGTAAATGTTTCCAGCATTGTATTCTCAAATAAAATAAAATAGTGCCTACTCTTAATCGCAATGTCAAAAACTAATCCAGCTTATTCACATTTAAGTCTCAATTTAGCTTGATAATGTTCGAGAAGAAAGAATTAGTTCTGTCCTACTTAAAGAACTTCGGCATAAGATACGAAATTCGTATATTCACTATTTAAAGGTGAGCAAGCAATAAAAGTTGATGAATTCCATAATCATTACGCATGCAAACATCCTCCCCTTGATTGCCTCAATCTAAAAACGTTGTTTACAAGCTAATTCCGCATGTTCGCTATCCCGCAGACAATCACCCCCAAAGTGTTTGGGGCTAACGTTCGACAAATGAAAAACGAAAAAAATCAACCCAATTTCCCATACAGCTTGAAATTTCGCAGCGAAGCCGCACACATTCCTTTTGCTTTTAGATTTGCCACATTTGTGTTCCGTGCAACAAAATTTGTTGATGAAAATTTCATTCAGTCGGAACTACAACACATGCTGCAGCCCTGCAACAAGTTCGCAGAAACGAAGTGCCTCATACCCGCGCCCCACTCGAGCCACCCTAAAATGGGGTCCAGGCCAGGGGGTAGAGTGTTGCCTGTGTCTAATTCATGTAGCAACACCGGTGCACCATTTGGAGCAGGGCACCTATTGAATTTTGGGAGTGATACCTACCTGTTAGCATGGAGTTGAATACGAGAGCAGGGAAGTAATGATGAAAGTAGAGCACCCGTCCCATCGCCCAGAATGGCAGATAATGCAGGAGCCATCCCCCGAAAAGCCAGGCAGCGGCTCGTAAAGATTTTCCACTTTTCCCTGAAAATGGAGGGAAAAACACAAAGATTAGAGGGATGGCGCATAGGAAAATGTTTGCATTTATTGCGCCCTAGCTGAAACCCGGCTCCCAGGAAGCGGGTCCTCCTGCAGGATTCTCGCTTCAGCATCCACCTCCTGTATCAGATCATCTGAAGTGGCTGCTCCGGAGCATGGCAATATAATTAGCATACTCAGTTGCCCATTACACCCTTTATCGCGGTGCTCCATCTCCTTTTTCCGCGGACGGAGAGATGTTAGCAAGGCGGGCGCATTTTCCCGTGGGATGACCTCGAATTGAAATTCATTAGCAGCGAAAGGTGACGCCATTGACTTGATGTTTTTCTTCTGCTGCATGGCACAAGATACACTTTGCTTCATTGCAGCAGCGTGTACCGGAGCACTGTCGTGATGAGAGGTTATGTCATTTAGAGGGAAAAAAATTACCATTTTTTATGGGATCGCTGGAATGACCGTGTCGTCGTCGCTCCTTAACGGCAGTGATAAAAAATACAATTAAGAAGAGGGCCAGGAAAATAAGATTGCTCCACCAGATTATTGGATTTCCCAACAGGTAGATACGGTAAGCACTCCCCGAGAAAAATTGTCCCTGAAAGGAGAAATGAGAAAAAAGGAAAGAAATTAGGTGAATTACGGAAAGCTGTTACATTTTCACTGGACTCCCCTCGTCCCACTTTTCGTTTTTCTAATTTTGTTTCACTCTACAGTGAGTTTACCTGAAGGTCTGTCGGTTAATGAAGAAATTTCACTGATTTGGGCTTAATTAGAATGGAAAGTACCTCTAAATTAAACGGAGGCTGATGTTGCGTGAAATTAGAATTAGAAAAAGCTCCCTGCGTGCAGGATTCTCCATTCCCGGTTTGATTTGAAAACTATTCACGTTCAACGGAAGAAACGAGCATTCGATGTATTTAATTTTGAGTTGCAAAAGGAAAAACTAAAATATGTACATACATATTAGGTACCTAAGCATTACAATTTAGAAACAATCACGGAGTTAATTAAACTGGTCAACAAAATTTCAACGTTTTTTATTACACGAATTCTATTGTCATATCTTAAATCCATTAAAAAGACTGACACAATAAAATAAAAGTATAATTTGTACAACACATCAGTTTTTATTGTAGGTAGGTAAAATTTTTTTGAAAAAATCAAAGCAATCAAATATTAATATTTTATAGTGACAGTATTGAAAAAAAAGATTTTTACGACATTCGTGGACATTTAGCTTCTGGAATATTCCCCTTGAATGCCCAAAAGTAATCTGCTAACATGTTTGAACTCCATTTGCCTTGGTATTTCTTCTCTCTGACTGAAATATCCGAGTGGAAATGTTGACTTATCGCTTACTGCTCCCAGATTTTCCGGGAAATTTTAAAATGGGAATCCAAACAATGAATTTCGATTTACATCCCAGTGCTTTATAGGTCGTCAAAAAAAAAAGTTCATTGATCAAGTCCAAGTTTCCAAGAAAATCTTTATCCACATTTTTGAAACATATCGAGGCGGATTTTCCCAGTACATTTAATTTTTGTTCTTTATTTAACCCTTTGAGCACATTTGACGTATCAGAACATAACACATTTAGCAATGCGAAGAATGCAAAGTATATCTCTACACTTACCAACCTGTATTGAAAAATAACGCACGCTTTAAAATTATTATTTAATAATTTGGTATTTATTTCTTTTAAGTAGTATTTAGCAATACTAACTGCCTGAGGTTATTTCAATATTATGTAAGAGAAAGTACTATATTTTTTACACCGCAAAAGAAATTCCTTAAACTATCTTCAAAATTTTACGATTTAAAATGTGAATAGAAAATACTTTTAGCTAAATTTGCATAAGGCTTGGTAAAAAATCTCTGTAAGCTTAGCTTGACTGTTTTTCATTTTTACCCTTGATGGAAGCGCTTCAATTAAGAACTTTACTAAACCGTGAAAAGTTTGCCACTATAGTTTGGTTAAATAATAGTTTGCAGTCCCAAAATACCCTTTGGAGCAATCTACTTTTTCTAGTCTTGTTCACTAGCTCCGCTCAGCTCAGACCGTCTGTTTTGTCCGTTTATCAGCCCTGGCGGGTTTTATGGGAATAGTCCCATCGACTACGTGCAGGACATAAATTTGCTCGAATCCTTAATTAAAACCGATTCCGATTAGAGATGAATTCGCCTCGAAGGCGAAATCTTAATCGGAAGAAAAAAGAATTCCACTCACCCTGTAATTGATGGGCCACTGCCATGGCCTGCTCGTAATTTCGCCCTCCTTCGGTTTCAATCCGGCGTTTCCCTGGAACATCACAGCATGGGACTCAAGGAATCTGGGAAGGAATCCAGGAGCATAAACATGAAAGCTGACGCTGGGCACTTTATTTGACACCACATCCGGGCAGAATACCACCAACAAAATTCGCACCCCCGCACAGCCGCCGCAGCCCGAAAGCATGGAATCACAAGAACGAAAGAGAAACGTGTAAATATGCGACGCTTCGGGTTAATAACACTACGTCAGTGCCGTCGCAGAGCGCAATAATGAAATTTAACAGAACCATTAACCGCCTATAAAACGGCCCCGGAGCCGGAGGAGCCCGGTGGAGTCCGGGATCCGGGGGCCCGCCCACCACCAGAGTCAAGGGGTACTCACGTCCTCCGTGCACGTTGTCCTCGACGTTCCAGAATGCGTTCTTGTCCCTAATATTGGGATTACACGAGACTTCCTGCTGCTCGAAGCCCCATTTTGGTAATTGCTTCCCGCTGGTCGTGAGGGCGCAGTTCTGGAGGTAATGGACGATTAAAAGTTTGCTGGTGACCGTCAGGACAGAATCATTTTGTCGCCCTCCGGCAATTAGAACTTTCCAAACGTCGTTTGCGTCGCCGGTGCCATTCTGCAATGAGAGGTCGAGAGGCACACATACGTCTCATAATCAGATTCCTTTTTGAATGAACCCGAAAGTCCTGCAGGACTACCGTATACCCACCTCACCGTATCCCGTCACTTGGTTGTGCTTTTTCGTCAGTGGTGCAGCCTCCCGGTGGGAGTGGAGATTTCGTCTGGTCTGGACATGTTCCAGACGTACTAAATCGCCATGCTTAAGTATTCGAACCTTCGGGAAGGATTCTTTATTGTACGGTTTTATCAGCCATTTATTATTGTCGTCCTTGTGGGTGTACGTCGTTATCTGGGGCGGGGAAGAGCAACACAAATCGGTTAAATCGGGAAATTGTTCAAACAGGGGATAAAAATGACGAGGGATTTTCGCCCGTTTTACGCCCCGCCGGAAAAGCCCAGATAGACCGTATTAAGGGCGGGGGTCCTTTTATTCGGGGTCTGCTTAGATCAAATTAAATTGCGCCTGGGAAATGAAAAATTGCGCAACTTTTACTACAGGGGGGGCCACCAGCGGAGCACTTATTCCCGGAAAAGAAGATAAATCTCTCCCACCCACCTGTTGCTGGCGGGCTCCGACGCCTTTGGGGTAGAGGTGGTAATGCGAGTGCAAATAGCCTCCGCCCGTTTTGTGATTTTTTATGGTGACGATGGAGCCGATGGCAACTTCCCTCGGCATCGTCGCGTTGTACAAGGAATTTCCAATCAACCGGGACTGAAACGCCGAGCTGTAGAACCCGTCCCCGTTCCCACTTTTATTCAGCACCGTCAGGTGAATGTAAAAAAACAGAAGGTACAGGAACGCCGGCCAAACGATTAATGCAATTGCACGGCAGATTAGTTGCTTTACTGTCTCCAACTGGAAAATAAAATTCAAATTAGCACACTTCTTTGAACAGATTGTGTATTGGTATTTAAACCCTTAAACTAATGTCTATAGACATGTCGTGCCATAACCTATTGAGTAATTGCCTATTGAAGCATTTTAATTTTTTTCAAAAATAATTTCTTGTCCGATTAAAGCCTTTGTCGAATCAAAATAATCCATTAAAAATATCCAATGTTTAAATAGGAAAAAGTATTCTTGTTACAATATACTAACTAATAATACATTGGGGTTTTTTTTCAGATAGTTTACATCAATAGTTTAATATTACGGGAAGCAAAATGCTTCAATACCAATTGAATGAAAGCAAATATCTGGTAACTGAATGTTCTAAAACATTTCAAATACCAATATTCAGGCCTATATAAAGACGCCAATCAATGGGATAAGTAATTATTGGCTACAATTGGGGGAACATTACGACGATATAGAAATAACAAAATATATCAATGGAATTGATTCATAACAAATTCAATTTAAAAATTCCAAAGAATTTATTTGAAATATCAAGGGGATTGTTCACTCAAATGTTTTACTCAATTTCTGAATTCTCAGAAAAATATTATTCAAAAGAAAATTATTTATTATTTAATAGGAGCCCTTTAATGCATTAATAGAAATACGGATTCATTGTGTGCTGCTGGGAAGCGAAATTGTTCTCGTTAACGATGAGAAAATTTTGCCGCGTGATAGGAAGTTAGAAGTTAGATTTGATAATTTAATTATTGGCAATGTCTGTCAGTATACTGGAAGGGAATGGTGTCATTATAGGTATAGCAACAACATTTTGTTGAGTTCCTAATTAATTGAATGAACACTAGGCAGCGGGAAACACACTATATACAATTGTTGTATACCAATTATCAATGCGACATTTGCATTGGGGCATGCACAGGGTACGATTTGCGTGAAATTTTCGTGCAACAATAATTCAGAATCATTCGCTTCCTACGTTCTGAGCTCCAACGTGGAAAGGATTTTCAAAACAATGAAATCTGCTGCAACAGTTGTGTCACTGAAAATACACCATGCAATTTACATACAACCTGTCGCATACGACCACAGGTTTTGGGTCCAGACCATACGACAGTGCGATAGCAGTGCGATTTTCACCGAATTCAAATTTCGTTATTTTAAGAAAAAAATTGTTTTCATAGTTGACAAATTTTGCCCCTTAAAAACTCTAGTGTTAAAATAATTCACTGGTAAAATACACATGCGAGTATCATCCTGAATTTGATATGTTAATATTTCTTAATGCTGAAATGAATGTAGTGTTTGCGCTTTGCGCTTGTATTTTAACTCACGCTAGTACAAGGTGTCTCAAAAGTAAGTTCACATTTGCTTATCTTATTACGCGAAAGCAACTATTCTGAGGGGCGCGGGGGGTATGTCAGTCGGTAGTCTGGCTCTTGGGAATTTAGTCGCTATGGAGCGTTTCTCTGGTGCGGACCGTGCGTTGTGCGTACGTGAGTTTTACAAAAACGGTAATTCGGCGACTGTAGCGCGTAGAAAATTCTGCAGTATTCGACATATTCGTCACTTAAATGATGCGCCTAGCACTCGACTCATTGCAAAACGGGTTGAGAAGTTTGAAGAGACTGGGTCAACTCTGGAGAAACCAAAATCTGGGCGGCCAAGAACATCAAGAACAGCCGAAAACGTGGACAGTGTTACTCAGTCATGAAATGGCAGCCATCACGGAGACTACCTGCCGAGCTGTCATAGGCAATTTTAGTGCCCGACTAAATGAATGCCGAGAGCGCAACGGTTTACATTTGGACGATGTTATTTTTAAAAAATAAATTCCCAAACAGTGTACTTCAATATAAAATAAACATTTTTTCAATAAAGCTAAGACTTTTCTTTTAAAAAAAGATTTAAATGTGAACTTTCTTTTGAGACACCCTGTACCTACCTAATTAATTTTTCGGACAGAGTCCGTCGTATTAATTTTATAGAGTACAATTGAATTAGATATTAAAAACCCTTACCACAGACTTCCTTAAATCACCCAAAACGTCCCACAACTCGCTTATCGTGTGCAATCCAACAAGGATGATTACGAAAAGCCCGACGAATTTAACGCTTATCGTGCAGGAGAGCATCGTGCCCGTAACGAAGAGCCAGAACCACCACCTGAGCGTATAGGAGCCGCCATTCTGCGTCGTCTTGGACACTTTTACCATCCCCCAAACAGCACCCGTCATGAAGAAGAGGAGGATCGGATCCAGCAGGATATACTGGTTCAAGGTGAGCATTCCGACATCTACAATGGCAAAATATTAACTTGAATTGGGATGTTTCCAGTTTTTTTACTTTTAATTATAGCCTTAACAAGTTCAGACTCATCGCACTATAACTTTACTGACTGCTATTAAAGTATTAAGTGTTAGTGGACAACCCAAGCTCACTATCAATAAATACAATATATGTATAAGTATATGAATAATAAATATGAAGGTATTATGTAGTCAATATTGTGAACATTTTTTTTTTTTTGAAGTTTTACTATAAAAAGATCTTACTTCTACTAGGTTCTTTCTTCATTAAATACTATACTACATACTATACGTACTATACCTACAATACAGTTCATACGACTTTTATCCCATTAACAGAATTTTTCGGGATAATAAAATTACAACCAAATGTTAATTATATTCATACATACGTCTGTAGGTATATATATGAATTTTAAAACGGAAGCTTAAACTATAAAGAAAAGAACAATACAAGGTACACAGGTATTTCGTATTTTATAGAAATAGAATCAAACGTGAAGTAATCTACCAAAAAATTCTTGTTAGCATTATTTTATCTCTTGTCATTGTAGTGCACTACCTTATGTTTTAACCTTTAAATTATAGTGAATTTTTAGCGTGGTAATCTCAACAATTTAGTAATTATTACTTGTTAGTGCTGCATCACTTAAAAATTGAATGATAAACTTGCAGTGCCACTTTCCGTGTAAAAGTTAGTGCACTATGTAGGTACAATTTAAAAATAACTTGAGATAAGTAGAAAAGGAAAACCTTACCAAAGATAATATAAGCGGCGGCGACCAGCGCAGCCTCCTTCGAATCCGTCAAGTCCCAGACAGTGTCGAAGGCCATGGGGGCAATTAGGGCTCCAAGAGTGGTGCAAAACTGAAAAGTGGGGGTCGGGTAAGTTAGAGTCATCAAAACAGGTAAATCCCCAAAAAACACTTACAATCCGCATGCCTTCGTACCGCGACCCGTTGTACCTGTCCCCGGGCTTCTCGAAGGGATAAGTCCCATTGTATCCCGTCAGAACGCCTGACAAGGCGATCAACATCTGCAAAGAAAGTTTTCTCAAGCACGAAACGTTTCATCCTCGCCCGGCTGACAGCGCCTTACCTTGCCCAGCGGAGGATGAACATCAAAGAAGAACGTCCGATTGATGTACCAACTCCCCATCTTCCCGAAATGAGTTTCATCCCAGCTGAAAAAAGGGAAAAATATCAGGTGAAAGGAGAAGACAAGAAAGTGAAAAGAAACGCCGATCAAATTAGGGAGCGGGCGACATTTTGCGTTTAAGAACCTTTCGGGGGCAATTTTCCACCTGGTTAGCGAATAAGGCGCGCTCACCCAGCCGGGCGGTAAATTTTCTTTCGCCTATTAAAGTGCCCACTTACGCCCGACCGCTCGTCAACTCGAGCGCGGGTGTTGGTTGGGGCTCCTTGGGGGGCTGAGGGGGATATGCTAATTCTCCGCGGGCAATCCTTTTAAACTGAAAAGTGATGCGTAAGAATTCTGATGGATTTCGAGTTCACTTCCCCCCGTCCTCCTCTTCATGGTTTTTCCGGGCTTTTTGTTCATCGGCTCGTTTTTACCTTTGTTGCTCAAAAGCGGATTAACGACGCGGATTTGGTCTAATGGACTTGCCCGGATCAAGTCAAAGGGAGATCATCTGCAAGACGAGTTACCCTTAAATGGACTTTTTCGATTCAGAACTTTTTAGCCTTACTGGGGCGGGGTTCACGTTTCAGATTTTTCCCATAAAACAAGGATATAACCTTTTCCTGCAGGGAGAGTATTAACGAGAGAGTTTCCCCGAAGAGGTAAACCGATAGCCATGAACTTTGAACTTCCTAATTTTAACAAAATCAAAAATGTTTACAACGTTGACCTTTTTACTTGGAGCTATTCAGGAGTAAAATTAAAACGGTTCTCGGAAGAGGTTATAGAATTGTTACAATAAAAGGTAACTCTTTACTGTCAAAATTAAATTCTATAAAAAATGAGTTTTTAAAAAATCTGAGCTTAAATGTATTAAACCCTTATAATAAAGAGGTATGATCCGCTTTCGTCTTATAAAAAAGCTGCAAAATATCTTGGAGTTGGAGCATTATATTTAAATGAACACTTATTAAAATAGTATAATTAAGATATAAATGAGTATAGAACAGAAATCGTAAATGTTATTCATCATACCAAAAAAAACAGAAAATACCTAATAATTCTTTCGAAATTCATATGGTTTTCATTAAAAAAATACTTATGCCCAAAAATGTGTACCTACTTCTTATCCCCGAGATTTAGAATCTGGAATAATTCTACTAATGGAAGTTCTGTCTGGTATACATACAGTACATATATTACACAGGAAAAATACATAAAACCAAGTATCAGATATTAATACAATAGTTTCCAAAGACAATAAATAAAACTGTTAATATTTCTCCGTAACTGCTCAATTTGTAAACTATAATATAATCATATTTGTGGATTTACATATACCTATTGATAGATTATTGTATGAATACAATTATTTTTAAAATTATGTAGGTACGTTGATTAAAGTATAAGAATGACGAGACCTGCGCTATAGTCTGCCATTTTTTAAACCTAACTACTACTTAGTGTGGGGATTTGTATGGTTGTTAGTTTGTTACATATTTTTTTAAATTGAATTAAGCACAAGATGGAGGAGTCTATAAAAAAAACCGACAAAGCGCAAGCCGTTTTTTTCAGTTTATCTTAACTAGTACACATCATTCTATGGATTCTTTTTTTTTAAATAATTTGTTATCTGCCGCGGGTTTGGACTAATCAGGTCTAAAATAACAATAAAAGAAGTCACCACAAAGAGAACAAGAAAGCAGTTTCCTTGCTAGAAAATTTGAGTTCGCATTAAAGTTTTCACAATTAAAATGTGTAATCCCGAAATTTCTTTGTAGTTTTAGTCAACCATATACATATGTATATTGTGTAGAATATTTTTTTTTTTTTAGATTTCAGTACGCTTTACCTTTACCCCAAAAGTGTGAAAATTCAAAACAAACCCTTATTTTCCAGCTTACCAAACATGATCCGGCTCAGTGACCTTGTAGTATCTGGTTGCCGCTGTAAGAACGACCACAGCCGTGAAAATCATCCACCAAGTTCTGCAAAAGTAAATTCCAACATAACTTTCGAGTTCGTCACTTAAGTCTTTCGTTTTTAGCGAAAGCTTTGCACTCACAGCTCATCTTTTTCAGCGCTCTTCTGAGGTATTTTGGTGCTCTTGGAGGCTACAGCATCCATCCTCACACCGTTTTTAATAATTTTAGCCACTTTTTCACTCATTTTCAAGCAACTGACAAAACGCTAAATAAATAATCTTAACAAATAAGCTACTAACAGACGAACTTCACATTCTTCGGCCGTACGCTTCGAGATTTCTAGATAAACAACGGCGAAATGAGGCGTGCCGTGTCCGTGGCAACGTGTCTAACTGAACTCGAAAGCGAGTGGAAGAAAACCCGTTCTCCATTCAGAAGAATTAGCCAAAGAAGGTAAATCGAGTGGTGGTAGGCTGTGAGATTTCCTAATGAAGTGCTGTCTTTGTTGCTCTGCCTCGGAAGGTCGTGGCAGTGAATGACCCTTGTTCACTCACGGCTACTTTCTCAAAGAAGGCTTTTCTGCGATTCTATAATAATTACTGGTGATATAAAAATAACGGATTCTATTGTCCACGGCATTCTTAAAGTGGTACGTGGTATCATAACATTTTCATGCTTTTTTAGAAGGCTTTTGAATGCTTGAGGTTGTGTAAAGCATAAAAGCTTAAAGGTTGAGAAAAAGTTCTATTGAAGACATCTACCGTTATATGTATATACATATATATCTTACATTAAAAGATTTATATTTAAACGATATTTCTTCAGATTTGAAGCTTTCTTACGTTCATTTCATTACTTCTAATCGTAGATTTTGCAAGGAAAACCACAGTATTTCAGTAGCATAATCTTATCAACATAAGATTTTGTCAGGCAGTGTATTATTTAAGTAATAATTTCATTATTAGGGTCTTTAATACCCTTATCAAAAATAAAATAGATGTTTAGATTACCATTACACAAAGCTTTCAACTAAACTTTCAAATTCCCCGTACAATTACTATGGTTTAAATTTTATAAAAATTGGTAAGTAGATCTTGAGATATCTGGTACACCGTTTTGAAAAACGTAGTTTTGAGAAAAACACAAACGAAAAATAATTTTTTAAATAAATAATTTTTTTTTTAACAAATCCCGTTTTTCAAACAAAACTAAAAAGTGCCTATGAAATAATTTTTCCTATCCTCGTACAGATAAGTCCTGTACATTTTACCTAAATCTTACAAACTTTCATAGCTACTTATTACCATCGATTACAAATTCACAATCACAAATTTTCAGGACTATCTTAATGTGGCTAGAAGAAATTATTTTATACTTTTTTTTTTTTTTTGAAGACGTGATTTATTAAAAAAAAACTTTTTTTTACATAAAAATCTATTTGCTGCTTTTTAGTCTTGCCTCATTGGCAAGAAAAGAGGAATGTGCTTCAGCTCGGTAACGCCGTTTGACTATATTTATGACTTACATATCTATGTACTTTCGATTTCTGTCGTTTTTCGTTCTCCTTCTCTTCGCGTTGCTTGCGTTGGGTGATGTGGGGGTTGACTAACTGATTGAACGGTCCGGAACAACAAACTGTCAAAGCAGAGCTGTCAACGACTTCTACACATAGCGCCACTTGTGTTTTACACATAGCGCCACTTGTGTTCAATAGAACAACTAAGTGAACAGAAGCAGAACAAGAATTTTGTTCCGTTCAACCCCCGCCCGTCTTATAGAAGGTTGTAAAGGCCATCTCCAATGCGCGAACCACCCAACCACGAACCACCGAACGAAAATGCTGAATCCCGTGTAAAGTATCCCTTGCCTGTAGTTGTGCCTGTCAGCTGCGAAAACACAATCGGGCAAATGTTAAATGTGGAAGTTTTTATCACTTTTTAAGCGGACAAACTTATCAATTTAACTTTTATTATTCTCCTGAAACTACCGTGCATATTTTTATAAGTGCTTTGTGTCATAATTAGTGCACTGATGTTTTGACAACCGGCGGAAAAACTGCGGCGATGTCACTATTCTGGTACAATATCGTTGCTGAATGGTCAACTAGTACTATGTGGTTAACACGCACCAAGAAAAAGTTAGCCATGTTGACCAAAACACGAGCGAGTGGGAAGATGGCGCCACATTCATGTGGGACGAGATGGCGCGATTTTGGTTCGTTCGTGGTTGGTTGCCCGTTCGTGGTAATGCCCGTTCTCCAATTGCGAACCGACCAACTTA
Organism: Machimus atricapillus; assembly: GCA_933228815.1. Lineage (NCBI taxonomy): Eukaryota > Metazoa > Arthropoda > Insecta > Diptera > Asilidae > Machimus > Machimus atricapillus. The sequence goes on from OW121788.1 coordinate 13,075,993, forward strand.
AAACCATTTGCTGAATTGACTGAATATGTGTACAACGCAAAGTTCTTGGCTGTAGTAGTACCAGCTGATTGTCAAGACATCGTCTGACAAATGTCAATTCGGGAATTAAATTAATTTTCGTAGATTTTTTAATTTGGTCCATATGGCCTCTGTTGCCGGGACCAACTAATCACCATATGGTGACGCCTTTGGGCGAACATAAAATCAACATAAAATCAACAAATTTTGTAATATTATTAATGACGAAAGTGAATGTTTGTGGAAATGTGTACGGTAAGTTAAAAATATTATTAATATTGTATAGTGCTACCAGAGATAACGAATATATAGATGTGCAAACCAATAGAAATTTTTGCATCACAACCCTATTTAGCAACCTTTGCTATGAACGCAATGGAATGAGGAATATAAATTACATAGGACATTAATACAAGTAAGCATAGTTTAAATTATAAAGAGTTTATTCATATTCTCTCCTATATCTTAAAAATACTTCCAAAATGTCATTCAGAAAACTTTCTTGAGCATTTTCGGGCAGAGTCGACAATGCAGTCGTCATGAAGTCCACGTATCTTTGCTGGAAAGGAGAGCGTGCTGGAGTATCTCTGGTCCGCGTTCTCATCGCTTCTGCGGTTTCAGATATATTTCGCCAGGCTTCAATACTTTCAAAATACATCTGCCTTCTAAGCTGAGATGCTTGTGTTGGTCGATTTTCCGAAGTGGATGGTGGCTCAAGTTCCCTCCCGGAACGCGTTGCTCGTGCAATCCTGCTACCTTCTGAAGTGGATGGTGGCTCAAGATCCCTTCCGGAACGCGTTGCTCGTCCAATCCTGCTACCTCGAGATAGCGGGGCTGGGTTAGAGGTAGTTGGCGTTTCTGCTATATGAGCCCTAGACGTTGACGGCTGCGGTGGTTCCATCTCCCCTTCAGATGGCGTAGCCACTTCAGATTCCACTGCCGCACCTGATGATCCTGCTGGATTGTTTTCTCTTGGCAATGAGTCTTCAGTTCTAAATAATTAATATTTAATCACTAAATTTTTATTCAAATTATATTATTTACCTTCGTATTTTTAAAGAATCAGCAGCTCCCTGCTGTGGCCGTTGTCTGTTGATCGGCCTAACCCACCACCGCCTTACTGTAGTATCCTCGTAAGCTTCCATTGCGCTCATAGCAAGGGTTGCTAAATTCGCAATGTTAGCCAAATCTTCTAATTGGTTCCAGTCGTCGTTATTCTGGAATATGCAATAAATTGGAATGCATGTTTAACGTTAATTAATCATTCGTGAATTTAAATCAGTAAAATTATAATGCCTAATATTCGAGTTTTTAAAAACTTTGGTACCTGAGGAACACGCGCCCACCAGGCACCAGATAATGCATGAATTACAACTAAAAGAACTCTTATTTGACCTGGGAAATCCCAACACATTAAATTTTAATTGCGGTCATTTCCCAACAACCCTTTACCTCTCAGAAGTGCTGTAAAAAATAAATATAAATAAAGTTGTTGTGGCATAATCCCGGCGCCAAATAAACTATTGCGGGCGATTAGAATAACAGAAATTGCTTTGTTTTCACATTTGCTAATCTCTTATTTCCCTGCAGGCCTGCCTTAAAGGCAAAATAAATCGTAGGGAAAATGGTTAAAATCGACTAAACACGGATATGGGAACAAGTTAACCTATAAAATTTGGATTACTATTTTCTCCCCAATTGCTCACAGGATAACAACTCAAATACACTAAAATAATTGTTCAAGCAAAATTAGTACGAGTTTATTTGATATTTTTAAGTAATTTAGCTTGACAGGAACATATCGTACGAAATTTGTCCTTTGAGTTGTCTTAATTTTGTATCACTTTTTGAGGAGAAAAACTTCCGAAATTTGCTTATGATGTTGCACTACACAATATTAATAATATTTTTAACTTACCGAACACATTTTCACAAACTGTTTCTGTTATAAACACAAACTATGCACCACTTACTTAAAACAATCTTATCACAACAAACTTCTGACAAATGATCACAACAAACTTCTGACAAATGACGTTTTGACAGCCACAGCGAGGCCACTTTATTCTAGTACAAATAGTTGCTGAATGGGTGACTATTACTTTTGGTTGAACGCACACATGTAATGCCCGTTCTCCAATTGCGAACCGACCAACTACGACCCACCGAAAGAAAAAGCTCAACCCCGTGTAAAGTATTAAGCCCTTGCCTGTAGTTGTGCCTGTCAGCTGCGAAAACACAATCGGGCAAATATTAAATGTGGAAGTTTTTACCACTTTTTGAGCGGAAAAACTTCTCAATTTAACTTTTTATATTTTCCTGAAATTACCGTGCACATTTTTATAAGTGTTTCGTGTTATAATTAGTCTACTGATGTTTTGGCAACCGGCGGAAAAGCTGCGGCGACGTCACTATTCTGGTACAATATCGTTGCTGAATGGGGGACTATTACTTTTGGTTAAACGCACACATTTAAAAAGTTAGCTCGGTTGACCAAAACACAAGCGAGAGAGAAGATGACTCTAATAAGAAAATGGAAAGCGATGGCGCGATGTTATTTGGTTCGTAGTTGGTCGGTTCGCAATTGGAGAACGGGCATAAAAAGTTAGCTCGGTTGACCAAAACACAAGCGAGAGAGAAGATGACTCTAATAAGAAAATGGAAAGCGATGGCGCGATGTTATTTGGTTCGTAGTTGGTCGGTTCGCAATTGGAGAACGGGCATAATGAACGCTTAAAATCCATTTTAAGATATTTTTATGAATACCACTGTTAAAATATTCTTAAAAGTATTAGTAAGAAATCTATGCAAACAGAAATAATTTATTATTTGAAAATCTCAAGGTGCTGAAACCCCTCAAAAGCAACTCAAACATTTCAAATATCGTCGGCAATGAAAAGCTTTAGTTGAGACGCACCGTGCGATAAGCTCCAAGTCTCCGAATTTGCGAAAGTCAAAGCTTCTGTTCCAAAGTACTAAAAGTTTTTAAAACTACCGGAGCGTAGTAGAAGAAGCTTTTTGACGAGTAGCTGTATATTCGACCACTAGCTGACGCCAGAGGTCTCTTGGTGTTCCGAATAACTACAGTTAATTACTGGTTGTCATCGCGACAGGAGTTTTTGTTTTCGTTCCAATTTTTCACCAGGATCTCAATTAATTTTTACTATTTATTTCTATTGTGCATTTTATTTCACGTTAAAATAATACAAAACAATGGAAAAAGAAGAGAAAAAGGCCTCTGGCGAACTTCAGATAACAATTGAAGAAGTGGATCCGGACAAAATTGCCAAGTTTGGAAAAGGTGGAGAATTAGGAAAAGAGCATGATGTCTTTGGGTCTGAAAGACCGAGCTTCGAAGATGTGTCTAGAGATCAGTCCAGAGATGTGATGGACGATTCCGCGATGAGCTGCATCTGTTCGGAGGACTCGGACGTCCTGGCCGAAAGTGCCGACCCTGGAGTCATCGACCTCGCGTTCCCGGAAAATCCAGACTCGGAACTCATCGAGAAGTTCTGCCTCCCGCCCAGCTACTACACGCTTTCGGGAAAGGAGAAGCTGATCCTGCTCTACGCCGAGAATTTCCGGAGGCAGTTCCAAATCGCATATCCCGCGAGACGGCCGCTTGTTCTAGCTGTGAAAAACGAATGCGGCGTTCAGGTAACTTTTTCCTTTTGCTCAAAAAGCAAATTCCCTCGAAACGAAAAGAACACCTTTTGAAGAAATTCCATTATAAAATTACTAATTTTTTTAAAAAATTTTTTCAGTTACGACTTCAATTAATTTTTTCGTTAAAAGTGGTTAAAATTATTCGATTGAAAAAACAGCTCGAATTATTTTGATGCTATGTGCGAAAAAATTAACTGAAATCAAAGGCAAATGAATTTGTAAGAACTTTAGAAATTTTACTAAAGAATTTTTGTCCAAAAAGGGCTTCAAACGAATTCATGAATAAGACTCCAGGGTAACACCCGATTTTTTTTTTCAGAAATTTGTTAGTCAAACGATTCGGCCCACAGGATTTATAATTACCCAATTAATCGGCTCTTTGGAAGGAATCGCCAGCTTTGTCGCCGATTTCATCATCTACGAACCACTAGAGAATCCAATTTCTTTGGTAAGTAATAGTTTTCCTTTTGACTTTAGACTCTTATTTTAAGAATTTTAAAAATATAATTTTAAATGGAGCAATATTGAAAGTATTAGTTTTTACCCGACATATTTGAGCAAAACTATTTCTATCTAGATATGTCCAATATGCATAAAAATTTGCACCGAGCTAAATTTTGTATGCAGTTTTCAGCTAATGTAAAAACCGAAAATTCCTCATATAAAAACTAGAAGACCGTTTTTGAATTTAACAAAGCTATTTTCATTTTATTGCCAACTATTTAGTTTCAAATTTATTTCTTTAAATTTACTAAAACAGTTTCTAACGGTTGGAACCCGAATTTGAAAGTTCCTACAGACAGATAAATATATTTCATTAATGAAAACCCGAGTTATTTTATGTTAAATTTTGATGTGTTTCGTTGAACTAAACATTGAAACCTATGGCGAAGGAAAATATTTAATATAAAAATTCATTCTTTAAGAGAAATATCAAATTACACCGTGACAAGGAAGAGGGAACATTTTTTAATATCGTAATTCTTATCTGCCTATAAAAATCAAGATGAATATTCAAAAAACAAAAAAAAAAACTCCGCCTATAAAAACCTTTTTTTGTTATAAAACAAATAAAGCTAACATATTTAGAACTAAACGCTTTCATCAATTAGAATTATCGTGCTTTGTGTTCGATATTTTAGAATTAAATGATATTGATCTGCAAATTTTCTGCCTCGAATATCTGATAGGCTAATTTTACAGTTTTTCTGTAGATAATAAACCAGAAAATAAAATGGCAACTACATCATTTTTATAACAAATAAAACTTACATAATGAGAATAAAAAATTATGCTAAAAATTTTAACATCCAAAATAATTAACATCGTTGATTAGCGGTAATAATCAAATTGAAATCCGCTAAACTTTGGAGTAGAGGAACCAAAAGAACAGAAATGAAATGAAAACGCAACTTCCTTGCAATTATACATTTAAATATATTTAGAGCAATAAGTAATGAATTAATCTCATTTTTTTCTTTGAATTTATTTATAACAATTTTACTTTTAGTGGTTTTCTTTATTTTATAATTTTTTTTACTTTTACTTTTAATCTGAGAAATTCGTTTCTGACACAAACATTCACAGCATCTTCACAAATCGTTTCGGAATAGTTTTTCTCTGTTTCTGTTGCGAATCGTGTACAGCAGTAGCGGTTTGAACAGATTTTACATTTTCTTTTGAATGGCTTTGATTAGTGCTATTGCAAAATATTGCAGTTTTTACAGTTTTTTGTATGCCCCAGGCAGCTTTTAGTTTTGTCTGTTTTGGATTTTAAGTTTCCGATTTTCGTTGGTTTCCTTTAATTAATAAAATTAACAAAAGCATTCCAAAACTTGGGGCTTGTCCACTACCTACTTCAAAATTAGGTTGTTTCTCTATCTTAAATTTGTTATATTTTAAATTTACAATTACAGTCCAAAAGTTTATTTACTTTTTCGATAAAATTTACAATTGTATTTTTTTTTATTTTTGTGTGTTCGCTTTATGCATATAAAAAGGAGATGATATCTTTTTTGAGCAATCTCTCGAGTTCTCGCTAAATATTAGTTCATTATTTATCTAGAAGAAAAATTGTACATTTTTTTGTTATGTTAGTTCTCTCATAAAGTTACTTTTTTTAAAATCGATTTGAAAATTGGCTCACGTTTGTTTTGATGCTTTTTTTTATCCTCACTTATCAGCTAGAAATAGGATTTTGGTTTTTTTTTTGTCTCTTTAGCACAAATTCAGGTATTCTACAATCTCCCTTGGTCAACTTAAAGAATTAGAAAAAAAAATGGAAATAAATTATGTAAAACAAAGAAAACAACTAGAGGAAATTTAAGGGGAAGGGGAAACTTAAAAATAATTCAGTTTTGGTTGCTCGAAAAACAATTGTTCACGTTATTTTACATTTATTCATAACAAATCACGTTCTCGATTGGCAACAAGAGTGCGGGGGCAAATAATAAAAAATTATTAGAGGGGACGATATATCAGAAATATGAACCATCGTTTCGATGGTGCACAGAGACCCCTCCCTCGCCCGCTGCTGTCTTTTTGCGGAAAAATTCAAAAGTGCCTTAAAGATACAATTTAACTAACGTAACATTTTACTAGTTTTGTTCATCAAGTAATGAAACTGGTTAAGCGCTATATACAGGGTGTAGTCTGAGTAGAGTAGGAATTTAGTAAGACTTCGTATGGGTGGGTTACAAGAAAATATGCAACCAACCGCCAAAATTTAATACTCTCGCTCCTTAGCTAAGAAATTCATAGATCGCACTGACGGTCTCCTGCTGCTCCTCGTCAGCTTGGTAGTCGTCACCGACGTTGGCTAGGTCATGGGTCTCGTCCAGGTCATCACAATCATTGTCCCCGGCGTCGGTCTGCAGCAGGTTGGCAGAACTGCTCGTCGTCGGGTAGTAATAGTCCTCAAGGTTGTAACCCAATTCGTCGTCATCGTCCTCGTTTGTGCAGTTGTCGTCTTCATCATCATCATCAAATTTTTCAGTTTGTTTGAACGCAGGGTGGTCCACCCTTCGCACCCCAAAATGGTCAATGTTTTCATTGTGGTATTTATAGTTGTCGGTCTCGTTATTACCTAAGCTTACATCATGGGTCACGTCTGGATTGCAATTGTTGGTGAGAAAAGTACTGGTGATAATGTCGTGGCTTATAGGGCTACTATCGCGTGATTTGGGCACTATAGCCAGCTTAGGCTGCTCCTATTTGCGTCGGCGGATCTTCGTGTGCTGCTGCTGCTCACTATCGCTGGTGAGCTTCTCAACGTCCGATCGAATATTTAAAATTAACGCCTTTAGCTGACCAATTTGGTGCGCAGTTACTCGTGGATTTCCGCAGCTTTGCAGCCACTTTAGAAATCTCTCACCGTGCTCTAGGGCCTTCTTTGGTTCGTCACAATCCGCCTCGCTTTCACTCACCTCCCCCGCCTCGTCCTCCTCATCGATGTGGTTGTTGTTATTATTGTTGTTGGTGGTGTTATTGTTGATAGTGTCGCTGTTGTAGCTGGCGTCGCTATCGTTCCCATTGCTATTGATCTTGTACAGGAGATTGTCTAGAACTTCTTTAGAGTTGTTAGTGCCTGTGTCGGCTTCGCTTTTGATCACAGGACTCTCCCTCGGGGAATTCTCCTCCTTAACAGCAGCACTCTTTGCCGACAGATCTTCAGGTTCGGGTTTCGCTAAGATGCTGTTGATTTCATTGTTGTTCAAATTGTCTGAATTCGGGGGTGAAGCCTCTTTGGTCAAGTGCGAGTAGAGGATGTTCTCATAGGGGGGCTTCAAACTTCCCTCAATGCTACCCGAGCTCCCGTTTAGGTGATTCTGGGGCGTTAAGGACTGTCTATCGGTCATTAAGCTAGCTCCAAAAGCCTTGCACCAGTTAAACCACGCCGAGTTCTTAGTATCATCAGAGCATCCTGACGGCGTGGAGGATGGGGTTTGGGGCGTTGATGTAATGGGGGGCGTAGTTGTTTGATTCGACGTCTGAGGCGTTGAGACCCGAATGGGCGGACTAGTCGCACTCGTATTTGGCGTATAAAGGCTATTCAACCCCAGCATCGCTTGCTGGGATTTCAGCCAGTAGAGCAGGGAATCATCAATGCTAGGATCCCTTCCCATGGACTGTCCCATGTTCGGCGAAGGAGCCTTCATCTTAGAGGTCTTATCACTCAGATTCATTCCGTAGCTATCACAAACCCCCTTCTGCTTTGCCCAGTTCTTCACGCTCAATCCTTGAGGCTTGTCGTTTTCACTCCTCGGACTGTGCGTCGTCGGCTTTGGCTTAATGCTCCGCATAGATGTCGTGTTCGGATTTAATCCATTCAGACCCATGGCGGCCAGACTAGGATTCAATTGGGCGATCAGATTCAAATTAGACGTTAGCTCACTAAAACTAATCGCAAGAGGGCTATGTGTTAGGCTCGTTAGACCGGACAAGTGACTTAGGCTAGTTAGGGGACTTATGGCACCTATCGATGGATCACTTTGACGAGACAGATCAGCACCGTAGCCTTTGGACTTTGACGAACCATTTAGCGAGGATAGATCCGCCTTCTGATAAGCGCCATAGTCCGTCCCCAGGCCATTGAAGCTCAAATCCGAAAGTGCTTTATTTGTGGTGAAGTCCAGTCCGTTCAAGGGACTTCTTTTATATCCCAGGTCATCATACTTCATCTTATTTGAAAAATTGAGGGGCAAGCTAGACGGATCTAGCTTTTGTCGCTTTTCAGGGGGTCCTGCAAGGAGACTTACAGCTGCTGCTGCGGCCGCTGCACCGTCACAAATTTTGTCGGTGAGCGAGTCTCCGCCCAGTTTGTCGGGAATTGATTGGCGCGACATGAATCGCAATTTGTCTTCGTTTTTGCACCACCCGCGCAATGTAGATTCAGGAACGCCTATGTCACGGGCAACAGATGCTTTCGATTCACCGTCGTGGATTCTCTGGATCGCTTGAATTTTATCACTCGGTGTCAGACTTCGCAGGGGCCGCTTGCCCTTCGAAGTCATCCGAACGTTAAGGTACCTTGTTGAATCCAGGGCTGGGCCGGTGTTGCTTAACTGAAATGAAATACAATAAACATGTGTTATTTGAAATTATATAAATATTTATAGGGTTAAATGTATTTAGTAGCAAAAGGAGATTAACTAGTAATTTTATATGTAGAGTGAATATGACAAGGAAGCTTGTACACAGTGTTTCCAGGAACAAAAAAATTGCACCACGATAACATCTGGTATAATGTCTAATGTCTATGTTCAGAAATTGTCTCTGAAATATGTTCTATGGTAAAAAGTGAATAAATTCTTTTTCCCACGATTTTACATCATGGCGTTTAGTCTGCCTAATTGGATTTCCTCTGACATCATGTAGCCAAAAACATGTTGTAGATCAATACGAATCCAACGAGACCTCATTTGTTGAAATCAGTTCAGTAGTTGAGGTTGTACGAGTAACAAATTATCACTAGTTTACTATAATTTTGCTTCTAAATAAGTGATATATCGTCTCTATACGATTTTTTCTGTAGATTACAAATTCATAAACGAAAATGTCCTATACGATATTTTGTACCCTATGTATAGGGTACAAAATATCGTATTTTGAACATTTTTAAAATTCATAATAAAATATCGGATTATTATAGGAGCTTGTAATGTAGCTCTAATAAAAGTTTGAACCATTAGATTTATATTAAAATACTAAAGTCTTTACAGGCTTTCCAAAATACTTTCTTAAGGCGCTGCTCCACGGGCAAGTAAATTTCCAGAAGTCGCTTGCAGAAGTGACTTGAAGAGAATATTCTCCGTGTAAAATCGACTGCAAGAAAACTTCCAGAATTTTTCATGATTCCAGAATTTACTTGCAGAATTTAAATTGCTTCTGTGGAAAAACATTGCATCCAACTTCCAGAATTATTTTCAGCACTTGCCGAGACTGGGAAGTTTTTCTTAACTTGCTGCAATTTTTGTGTTATTCGTTGAAAATATAAGTGGAATATTTGCTGTTGGATTTTAGTTTGAGAGTGATAAGAGTGGTAGGAGACATGCATAAACATGTTCGACCGTAATAAAATCACTATTTAGGTTTTAATGATCTGGGTTGCAGTGCAGGTTTTTCCGCGGGAAACATGTACAAAGAAAGGGATAAAAATTTGAGAGGAACTGGAACAACGAAAATTATAAAATTTAGCTAAAATTGTTAAAAAAACGAGCGAGCCTACGGACTGATGGATGAAAATACTGAAAATGGTTTAATAGTTTAATCCGTCAATCCGTCGCTTATGGGTGAAGCTCCATAAGTAAGCATGGATTTCAATCCGTATATCCGTCGAGAGCTTTGAAGCTTGAAGTATGGCGGACTTCCTGTTACGTTACACACTTCCGGTCCATTTCAAATCACTCCCACAGATTGCAGGAAAGCGAGAGGAAAGATGAAAGGAAAGATGTCACTAAAAGTCTGTCCCTTGCAGATATTGAGGATCTCATGTTCGTATCCTGTTTTGCAATTTTTGGTCCTATCATACACAACAAATGATCAAAACTGTCATATGACATCCGTAAAAAATTTTGTAATTGATGTGGATCTTCCATATTTAGTTCCTTCAAAAGCGTTTCTTGGAAACTTAAAGTATTCCTGCGTTCAAACCACTTCCTTATCCAAATTTTTCTTTTATTCTTACTTTTTACACCGCACTTTTTTCGCAAAAAATAATAAGCTGCTACTGCAGCTGCCACTTTTACTTGCCCGCACGACATTTTCCTAGTTCAAAACAAAAAACGACTTGCCGTTAAGAATGCGCCGTGGAAAGAGCTGTGCAAGTAGTTGCATAAAACAAATTGGAAGAGCTGTCAAAAGCTACTTCTAGAAGTAATATTCCGCAAGTTTGCACGTCAGTGGAAACATCCCTGCAAGTACTTCCAGAAGTTACTTGCCCGTGGAGCAGCGCCTTTAGTTTAACTTTTCTCTGCAAGCCAATTGCTTCATATACATACATATGTATGTACAGTTGATAGTGAATGAAAATCCACAAGTAGCGCACGCTCATGAAAAACTACTTCCCCGTTTAGTAAAACTTATGGAATTTTTGTATTTCATACCATAAATCTAGATAAGGATTTAGGCCTTCATTTAACCCTTGTCATAAGCACTTTTCACGTTGCATTATTTTTTAAATCAATTTTCAAATAGTTAGACTCAAAATACGATTTGTTTTAGTTTTCATCCTATTTTTCTCAAAAACGTGACGTGACGGAAGCAAAAGAATTCCACATTAAGGATTAGATATCATTAAACAAATAAAAAAAATATATGTTATACAAGTGGTAAAAAAAAATTGAATTTTGCAAACTAGTGTTATCTCGCATACCTAGCCTGCGGGATTTTATAAGCATTCCTTTGCCTTAGTCGAGCAAAAAATGCAATTTTCTTGAAATCCATAATTTCGAAATGATAACTACAGAAGCAAACTTTTCGGGTTTGTTGGTATTTTATTATTTAATATCGACGCTAGAGGCGTTAATCAACGCGCGCTTTTAAATTTGCGGTAGCCCTACCTCCCTATTTCTGCGCGTAATCCCAATCATCTGCAATCTGCTCAAGCGCGGTCCTCATGAGAACGACGTCCCGGCTGCTGTCCCTTGCCGTCCTTTTTCAGGAATATCTTCCTTTTCCGGTTGTTCTTGAAAAGTTCAAAACTGCCACCAAAGTGCAAACCTCACTTGCCGCCGCACAACTCGAGGGCAAACTTTTCAACACAAAAAATACACAGGGCAACCAAACCAACAACAACGCGAACGTTCGAGCAACCGCCTTTTCGTCGGGAGCACGTGGCCGACTTTTGTTTGTTTACGTTTCACTAACTGCTCACAGTTTTGCTTTGCCAGGTTTAAGCACCGCCTTTTGCCAGCTCCCACAATTTAATCCATTCCTCACGCATGTGCGCCGCGAATGAAACTAAAAAGGCTCACCAGTTTCAGATGCAGAAACAAGGCGACACGACGTGACGTTGTCGCTCCTTTCATCCCCACTCCTGGGCTGTTCCCTCCCTTCTCTTATCTTACAAACCTTTTTTGTATTCCCCAATGAGAGGAGAACCGTAAAAAGTTGAAGTTAATCGCTCTCTTTCGGAGCTCTCTTCGTACACCTGTTCCGCTGCTCTGTTTTTGTGTGCATTGCTCTCTAGAAAAACACAACTTCTCCCGCAAAGTGAGCAATAATCGGTCCGCTCTCTCCAGCATCCCTCTCTTGCCTAATTTCCAAATGCATCCATGAATGAAACCGTTTTTTCCCACATTTCCTTTTTTTCTCGGCAAACGCATAAACACAAAGAAATGCGACTATTGCTTGTGGTGGTGTACCAACGGAACAGGCGGGGGTGTATAACTGTACATGTGCGCCTTTTACATAGAATTGCACCGCAGTGCGTGGGATTGGGTGGGTGGCAGTTGGCAGCTCTGCCCTGCCTGAGTAATGGGAATTTTATTTGGCATATTTCTGTTAATTTGCCGGTACGATTGCGGTTGTATTTGTGGGGTAGGGGGAAATTTTTTACAAGTCGTGGCCCTCTGTTCTCTTTCGGCTCCTAAATATTTCCCAATTTTCGAATTGCGGACGGTTTTTGAAACAGCCCCAGCCCCCACCCCCTCACAACTCAAGTCATCGCAGATTGCAGGTTTTAGTTCTGTGCTGAAGTCCTTTTTTTGTCTCGCTTGCACTTTATAGAAAACTCTACCTACACTAGTGTTGGTGAGCAAAAAAATCCAAAGAGAGTGATAACAGAAAGAAATGCAGGAAGTCATATGATTTTTGACCTACAAATTCTTTGGCTTCCCTGCCCCCGCTCCCGCCGCTCCAACGATCGGGTGATGTTCCAATTGCCTCTCTCCAGGCCGTCCCCTCCGAACACTTTTGGAAATTTATTTTATTATCCAGGAGATTTTTTATGATAGCCTCGTTGGCCTTGATTGCGTGGAAATGTAAACATTTCTTGTCGCCCGGCTGAAGGTCGGTGCAGTTCATAGGCGAATTTAACGATTTCCACTTAATGCACGGGTTTTGTAGGATTTGCGGATTTAAATTTCGACGGGCATAGGAGAAGTAATTCTCCTCGCCATTTTCCACCAGATACCGTTCAAAGCATGCACCATTTCCTGGAAAACGGCAACGTTAATTAGTGAACGGGGTTTTATGGCGGTCAGCAATGACACCATTACGTCCCGCGGGTTTAACTGCCCTTCTCAGGGATTTCAAGGAAGAAAAAGAGCGGCATTTATTGAACCAATTATCATTTTTCGGAGAAGTGTTTAACAATTCAACGGAAAGAAAGGAAGGAAAGCAAGCGGGTAGGCCGCTTAAAATTTCGCCGCTCGTTCGCGAAAATGCAGGTAAAACAGGTTCCCATTGATTTTCTCTAGCTTCCTCGAAGTTGTCTGTTGACGCGGCCATTTTTTCGACAAAGTGTCGGACTAAAAATAACATCCATTATTAATATGTTTTCGGATTATCGATAAGCACCCATTTGGCAAATCGAAGCAATACTGTAAAATTTTCTTCTAATTTGCTTTTTTGTATCCTATAGAATTATATTAGCAGAAATCAAGCTGAAACATCTTTTCTTAAAGGTCTTTCTGCAACCTTCCCCAAAACAATATCGAAACATGGAAAAACATCTCAAAAAACTTCAAGCGATCAATCCAACGTTTTTTAAAACAAATTGCTAGGTACTTTTTTACAAGTTGTAACATTTAATTAAAATTTGGTAGAAAAAATGATTATTGCTTTCATCAACGAAAATGATTTTGTATCTAACGGCTTCCAAATGCTCAACACTTCAGTGCACGCAATTGCAAAATCAATCCGCAAGAAATTTCCTTATTAAAAAAAAAATGTAGTAACTAAAATTCTAATGAATACGAATTAATTAAAATTTATCAATTTGCTAAGGACTTATTAAAAGTGAGCGGAGCTCCCAAAATCTCATATGTGACAACTTTAATTGAGAAAAAGGTTATCTAATCAATTAAGATAAGCTTAACTTATTTATTATGCATTCATACAGTTTAGAGCGCACTCAGACAGGAAATCAAGACTAATGATAATCAACTATTAGATTAAAATTGATATAGAAAAAGAAAAGCATCTCTTTATTTATGAAGAGCAAGCACATATAGCAGTATTTAAGAAATACCCTTATTTTGCAAAAAAATATAGTTCATAGTTAGGTTTTTCCAAATTTAAGATCTATATGGCAAAAAGGCTTGTGTAGATGGATTGAGATCTTGGAGGGTCTTACACATATTGAAGTACCATCAATTTAAATTCAAACGTTTTTTCAATTGCCTTCGAACCTTAGAATAATAGAATTATGTTGATCAATTTTAGCCTTCTTGTTATAACAAAATATATGTATATGTATGTGAACATATTAGCTTTTTTTTTTTAATTACAAACATGAAATGCATAATATTTTTATTGAAGCAGAAGAAAATTTGTGTACTTAGAAAAATATAATGGCAAACTCCAAAGATAAGATTACCCTAGTGATCTTTACACTTATCAAAGGCTTTTACATATTAAAGGGCTATTTTCTGAAAGATATTCTCTAAAATGCTACGCAATTAATTGAATTTGTTTTCTTTCTTCGTTAATTTGATTTGTCCTGATTTACAGAAAATATTTATTTACTGTCGCAGTTTTCTCTTTGACTTTGTCATAATTTTGATATTTTCAATATCATGATGTATAGATCAAAATAATCACGTTTAGAAGTATTGGAGATGAACTTGTTAGGAGAAATTCAGTTAGACCACGAAATGAAACTTGAAATACCTAAGTTTCTCGGGAAATCACTGATCACCTTTCATTTTATTTTTAATTTATATTCCTAGAAATCCAGTAAACGTTCAACCATATGAACCATGAACCATGAAATTTGAGACCATTTTAGTAAGGAGTTTTCTTTTTTATGAACACTATTTATGATGCGAAATTCAGTTTATATTTGAACGAAAGATTTAAACTACTGTTTCTGAAACATAAAGTTGTTGCTGTTGTTCAAATAAAACAAAACCCTCGGTTAGGTAGCCCACTTTTAAAGTGTTGGTTTAGTTTACTTATGGCAAGGATTGGTGAACCACGGGCTTACGTATCTGCATGTAGGTATGAGTAACGTGTTGAATTTAATTTAGGTCTGTCTTAATTTTGTAGTTCCTAGAAAGGACAATATAAGGTCAAATTTTGGCATATGGCAGGGAAAAAGAACTTGTTTTTTTTCTGAGTCTCTTAGTACGATTTTCTGCAGGTATTAAAAGAATAAATTTACTGAATCTGTGTTTCATATTTTTATTACAATAATTAAATTCAGTTTTGAAGAAAACATAGTTGTAATTTTTATACATAATGTATGTATATGATGTAAAAGTGCGCGCATAAATTCTTTGACTTTGCGGGTCAATAAATACATCAAACAAAAATTACTTTTAGGCAACTACAATATATAGGATCACTGTGGGGTCCGCTTGATCCCAGCAACGAAAATTTTTGCTGCAAGCCAGCTAATGATTTTTTTTTATTTGAAATAAATTTACGATATTTTTATTATGAACTACTGATATAGGTAAAAGAAGAAATTCAGGAAATATCCATTATTAAGATACGTCCTTTGTCGTCTATAAAATCGTAACTACGATTTTAGGTTTTATTATGATAGTTAAAGCCATATTAAAATTAAAAACAAATCTCCTCATAAAAATCCGCCAAGTACCTACGGACTTTGTGATAGAAAACACGTATACATATGCATATTAAGAATTAAGGTCATATTTTCCTAGGCAGTCATGTTTTTACCTCATTTTATGTATAAACTTTTAAATAATTATATTTAGTCAATAGCCGGTCAATTCTTTTATTATGCATATTTACGTATAAAACAGATTGCCTTCCAATTAATCCAAAATAATTGTAAACAAACTTTGAGTTTAGAAACTTTGTCAGGTAATCATGTAAACACTCTAACAATATGTTTTTTAAGGCATCGTTATTAATTTTTCGTAATAACTTCGATACACTCTGTTTAAATACCAAAACTTGCTGTAACTTTATTTTTTCCCATTTTTCATAAATACCAAATATATAGTTAACATTACGAAGTAGTCATTTTTATGATATTTTTGATATCAAAATGTCCCGATTAAAGTTAAGTTTAGCACGATCTAATAAGTTTGATCTGTGTCTACAAGACCAAAAATCCTTGAAATTCATTAGATATTTTGCCTTATTATTTCAAAAAATGATATTAAAATCTACATTTAAATAAATTATTAATTCTAGTTTATATAATTTTAAATTATCAAGATCTTATCACGCCCAAAGTGTTGTCACTGAACGCGTATTTTGTAATACATAGTTGATTTATTTTTTGGTTACCTACATTTTATTAGGAAATGCGACGAATATTTTTGCAAAAGATTTTCTTATCAAAAATGAGAAAAATTCGGATCTTCACTCATGAAATGGTACATTATAATATAAAACTTGAATGACAAAATTAGTCCAAATCCAAATTAGGACACTACCTGAACAAAAAAAAAACGCGCTTCATCTTGTGCGCATGGCTTGTTAGCTCACGTTCACGTTTTTTCGATTGCGCGAATTAGCTTATGTACAGAGGCTTTAATAGTGTGCGCATTTACTTGAATTGTATGTAAATATTTGTACTGTATACCAGAAATACATAGCTAGACAATTCAGCCTTCGCAGAAGCATGTTGAAATTCGAAGAAGAGATAATTTTTCTTCTTGAAATTTTCAAGAAGAATAAATTGATTTACTATAAAGATATGTAATTTGTACAGATTGGTTTGTAATTAGAATGTTTTAGTTACTTAATATTCGGATTAAAAGAGATTTTAATACATACCTTGGCTCTATTAAAGACCTCCAGTTTGAAAATGTATCCGTAACGTTTGGCGAAAGAAAGTTTATACTCGATACTATTCCTTAAAACGCACTCACTTCAGCTATTTGGCACATCAAGAACAATTTCGCATTAAAACTTCAATTAGCACCTTATCCTGAATTATTACTTTATAATAACGCTCGTCTTGTTCGCGTCATACAAAAGCCAAGTTGCTGTTCGATTACACAATACTTATTTTAAATTCATAAGCACCTCGCTGCAGTTGCACTGTGCAAAAAATCGGTCCGAGGGTATAAACTAAATGAAATCCGCGAATTAAAAACAGGTGAAATTCCACTAATTGCGTTTTCACTGTGTTGGGACTGTCTGGGTCAGCGGTGACCGCTAAGAGTCGGGATTAGCACTAGAACTGCACTATGGCCGTACTCGGCGTCGTCGTCGCCGTTGTCACCGCGCGCGTGATATATCGCAATTGTTCGGTTCGGCGTTGCATTTATGACGCCGCCGCCTTCTTCGCTGTTTGCAGTGTGGCGCGGCGGTCAAACGGTCGCGTCGTGTCCTCGCCGGCGAATTTTGCCGCGCGTGAGAAGAAACCGCTCGATCCTCTGTGGCCAAGAGTCGCCAAATGGTTCCAGTGCATCAACGTGCGGCAGGCAGGCGGGGTGGGGGAGAAGAGGCGGTCTATTAATTC
Source organism: Machimus atricapillus (assembly GCA_933228815.1). NCBI lineage: Eukaryota > Metazoa > Arthropoda > Insecta > Diptera > Asilidae > Machimus > Machimus atricapillus. The sequence continues at coordinate 13,093,289 of OW121788.1, forward strand.
GCCGTTTCCGCGGGTCGCGCGGGGCTCTCCACTGTCCGGCCGGGAGGATATTTACCAGCAGAAGTGGCGACGACCGTGGCACGAGGAGCAGCAGAAGCAGCAGCACCGTGAAGGCAGCAGTGACACCATCAGCGGCACTAAATGAAATGCACACATCTTCCCACCAAACCCTTGTCTCCAGGGGCGAGGGGGTGGCCGCGGGGGGACAGGAGGCGACCAGGCACCCAGGACCTGATGTCGTCTATTGTGGTGGCCGTGCCTGCACCGGAGGGCTATTTATTTATTATAAATTGTGCACCAGCGCGCGCCACAACGGATTCAACTGCGCCCGGGCTCCGTTGACGACTATCGGAATACACGCGGAGGACTCTGGTGGTGGACTGAACGACTGCTGATGGGGCGCCCCGTTCGGAGGCTCAGGCTCAGGCTTAGGCTCGTTCGCTATATAGTTCTGGCTGGCGCGCTCGCTCCTCGCTGGGGGCTCTTTGGCCTGGTGACTGACTACTCCTCGAGATGGATGATATGATTTCTGGTGGCCCCTTGGTCAAGCACGGAACCGTCGTCGTCGTCGTCGCGGCGTCGTCGCCGTCGTTGTCCGTGTGCTCCTTGTCCCCGGTGTATTAGTCGCTACGATGTCCAGTTTCGGGTACGTACACCGTGCCCCCGGTGGCTTAGGTTAGCACTTCCTTCTATCGATGGGTGAAATCGGTCTTCCACACTCCTCCACTATGCTTGCGCCTTGTTAGAGCTGTTAATGCCCTCCTCCTCCTCTTCTCCACATTGAACGAGCAGCAGCACCAGCAGCAGCAGCGCCTCCTCGACGGTGGTCCTCTCGCAGAGGTTTCTTGTTCTTGTCCTCCTCCTCCTTTACCACCTTCTTCTTCTTCTTCTTATCCAGACGTCCTAGTCGGTGTCGTCGTCGTCCTTGTTACGTAGACACTATAGTAGACACAAGTCGACGTTAGTTAGAAACTGTTCGTTCGCGCTATCTGGGACTTTGAAATTTTGAAATTTTCACTTCGTCTGGATTATGCGAAATTCGCCCCTATATGTATATAACTGTCCCGTCTTTCTACCAAGTATATGTCTTCAAATCATGCCATTTAGTGAAAGCTGCATAGGTGCACGAAATTTAAATCACTGTATCACTTTCTCAAGGTTCACTCAACGTGTATCCTTTAACTACTTGGTGGCTCACCCACTGACACAGTTTTTTATTTATTTTTAAGTATTTGTCATAAATTAAATTTTCACCGAGTTTGCGAAATTATTCAAATTATTCTAAGTCTGGCACTGACCATGATATCACAATCACTCACTGCAAGATAGACAGGTGGAAGATGAAAACAAAAATCAACATCCGGCAAAATTATCCTATATTCTGGACCGGAGAGGGTACATCACGTGCTCCTATAAATCTTCAGTCACAGAAACAAAAAAACAAAAAAAAACAAAAGAAACAACAACAAGAACTCTCAAACTTCACTTTCTCCCCCACTCTTTTGTTTACTTTCCCTCCGCTCCCATTCGCTCCTCTTCCTACCCTTGCTCTTTAATTTCTACTATTTATAATATGTACAACATAAAAGCGAACTGGACTCGAATCGACGTCCTGGGAAGGTCCTTACTCTTCAAAGTTTGGCGGGTATCTGAGGGCCCGAGACTTTATTAGAAAACTAAACTCGCCGTCATGTGAACTTCTTCACGTATGTGGTCTTGGTGAATACTGGGACTCGCATACAAGAGAGAGTCGTTCACACACAGGATGCTATATCCTGTCGTCGTTCTCGAAACGACGTGGCCGCCTGTAATGTTGTGTGTGCGCGTGCCTGTGTTAGTCCGACTGTAGATGTAAGGAAAATTTCTCCCTCTAAAGTGCTTTTCTTCTTTCCGAACATGTCCTTTCTACCTACCCAAGCCGAGCCGAAACCTACCTATCCAGCTATCTCTACAACTGACAACATATCTATCTACATATCTATATAGACACAAAAAAAAGGTATAGTACGTGCGATATGTGGCGAGGCGAACAGAGTATCCTACCATATATGCAATATAGCTAGAGTTAGAGTCAGCCGCTGTGCCGCTAGAATCATATCCTTGGAGTATTCTCCCCGTGTCGCCGCGACGCTGACGGTAATGCTCCTACTGCTGGCGCGGTGCTCCTGCTGATGCTGTGCCGCGGCTCCCATCCAAACTCGCCGAACCACTCGCCAGGAGCACCACGGCAAAGGCAAGGAAATCAGCTAAGCACGACGACGGCAGAGCATAGCCACTCGGCGCTTTCCCTTGTACATACATCCTCCTCCGTTTTCTTTTACCCATCACAGTCGCATAAACGCACCAATACACCGGTCCATGGCCCCCTGCGCCCCCCGAAAAGCGGCCCAAAACTATCCTATACGCTCCTCTAGATACATAAACATATCCCGAATGTCCGCAAGCATCTCCTCTATCTTGTATTATAGCTGGCCGGCCATCCAAGCCTTCGACTTGGTCGTTCTCGCGACCCGCGTATCCGTTGGGGACGACGACGGGCGATTTCTCTGCTGCTGGTGGCCCAGCGCCACCCACGGACCACCCACGACCCACCCACGCCCAGCCACCCTCCTACTTACCCCCACCCGACCTCCTTTCACCTCGCTTTCTACTGATCCCGCTGGTCCATGATGATGATGGTGGTGGTGGTGGTGGTGCTGCTGGTCCTTGGGACAACAACAAAATTTCAGGAGCAGCAACAGCAACTCCACAGCATCCACAGGACCGCCGTCGGCCGCCCGCCCGCACCCACCCCCCCCCCCCCCAGAGCCCAGAGTCCAATTTTGCCCACCTCCCACCCGCTGTGGCCATCGTCCTCTTCTACAGGATGCCAGAATCCGGTTTTCTCTTCGTCTTCTTCTTCTTGCATTGTGTGTAGTGAATAGTATTTTCGGGCTGCCGGATAATGGGGGACCCGGCCCAGGAGTGGGTGGACCGGGCCACCCCTTCAGGACCGTGGGCCCAAGGGCGGCAAGGGGCCGAGGAGTGGAGGGGGGCTGGTCGGTTTCGAGCTTGGTCGAACTGAACCTGAAGAGGATTTCCACCGAGAGTATGGAAAAGGCGTCTTAGTGGATGCTGGTCTGCTCGAAATTAGGGTCTACTACTATGCAAAAGGGAGCCCCACCGTATGTACGGCCCCGGAGCCCCGGAGTAGAGATGTCAGAAGGTTGCCCGATGATAGATAGGTGGATGGGAAGGTGAGTTCGAGCATTTTTGGGGGCGGCCTGCTGCTCCTGCTGCAGGTAGGTAGTACCGCACACTGCGCTCCATCCTTCTCATATCCGCCTTTTTGCTTTCCTCTCCCTCCATCTCCTTCGTCTTCCCTTCTTCTTCTTGCCGTAAATCCCGCTGCTCCTGGGTCCTCCTGATGATACTAAATTGGCCTGTGAAATAAGAAGGACTCTGGGAGAAGCACCCAATGACACAAATTGAGTAGTATTGCACTTGGACTCATCAAAATGATTAATTGGGCCGGGACGAGTTGCCGGTACTGGACACACACTGAACGGGCAGCCGGACTCCGTACTCGGCCCTTTCATTCTGTTTGGTTGAAATCCACAAAATTGGGAATTTTTACTTCTACGAAAAAATATGCATTTTTCAAATTATTTACCATGAATTTAAAAATCCGCACACAAGTTAAATCACCGATATTTGCTTCCTTTTAGGAAAAAGCGGGAACTCTGAAGTATTTAAAAGATTTTTTAAGAACTTAAAGCTTTAAAGGCAATTCTTCTTTAGACTGGTGAAAAATTGGGAATTTTCAAGCAAATTAGAACTCTAAGAATATTTCACAAGGTTTGTGCTTCTTGATATTACGACCTGCATTACGAATATTTCTACCCCTCCAGGGAACATAGCTTGATGTGTAATTATTTGAAAATCTGCTTTATGTCCTGAACTGTAGCTCAAATTACCAGAATAAGAAAACCCATTCTATGTTCACAAAAACTTTTTTTACGGTATAGGTATTGTCGAAATTAGAAATAAATTTGTTATAAAAAATAAAGTTTTAAAAATTAAATTAAATATGTAGGTATATGTGCATATTAGAAAACTATTGCTGAATTATATGTAAGCTATCTTTGCTCGTTTTTTCTATCACTTGCAACAAATGCCTTGATATACATATTCCTTAGAAGAGTATACATACGGTTATTTTGAAAATAATTTTTGAAAAATAAACTCCGATTAAACATTGCATTTTTGCATTTTATACAAGTTTATTTTAAGTTTGTCTCCATTTTCGGTTATTTAAGTTTTGAATGAATTTAAAATTGTTATGTACCTACTTATAAAATGTCTTGAGGATATCAATATGGGTAGGAGGAGTGTATTTATTGTATAGTATTTTTTCTTGAGGATATATGAAACGCGAACATATTTTATGTATGTATTTTAAAAAAGACCTTATACCCTTGGACAATAAATGGAGCAAAAATCTCAATGTGGTGGAATTAGCCATTCTCTGCAATATTTCTGTGACGGTTCATTTTTAATTCATTTTTGGAGCGTAGCACCCTGAAATAGGGTTAAAAACGATTCAGCCCCTCTGCTGGGCGGCTGCATACGCACAATGCCTCCTGGTACACGCAACTTATGTGCGCCATTTGAAAAAAAAAAAACTATAGAAACCCTTTGTTGCCGGACAAGTGCAATCTCAAAGGATAAGAGGAGCGTGTTATTTACACATTTTTACGACGGTGCGGATGGTTCTTGTGCCGGGGAACTAATGAACACTCATGTCAAGTGGCAAGTGCTGTGCTGTGCGACGCCTCGTGTAATCCTGGCCCTGCAATTCCGAAGGAAGTAGGTTCCAGCGGAATGCGCGATGTGTGCGATACCAGAGCTAGGAAAACGCATTTCTGGCGCTATTTCAGCGCTACGAGGGGGATGCACATGCCCAAGCATCCATCCACTCGTGGAGTGGTGGTGCCTGTGTCCTGCTCGCTTTAAACTTTATAATTCTTTCACGTGCACCTCCAGTTCCATGTGTGACTGCCATCTAAATAACTTTCCATTACTTAAAAACAGTCAGCTGATTTAATATTTAAATTTAAAAGTTGTAATGTGCTAATGTCTGCAGCGATATTCAGTCAAATATCTGACATATTTTGTAGGTCTATATTTTATAAATTATTAAAAAAATCAATTAAAATAGATTTATTCAGAAAATTCTTGTAAGTACACTGGGCTTTTAATATAAAAGAATAAAAACTTGATATTGTATTTGAGTCAAGCATAAAATTATGCAATTTTCAAAATATTTATTTATATCTATAAATTCAAGCTATCTTATGTAGGTACATACATATGTCTATGTTACGCATATACGAGATATTAAGAAAAGCAGGCATACAAGAATTTTCTAACGTAGGTATACATAGTAAGTATATGGATATAAATTAATATAACACTCGTATGAGGAATGTCATTTCAAAAAGACCTACTTTCCTCTGAACTTTTTCAAAAAGTGTAATAATTTTTTTGATTGGTTAGTATCTCCTTCATAAGCTCTTTTGTTGCGGAATAATAAGTATTTTATGAAACTATAAGTAATATATACATACATATGTATATGTATATACTAAAAATCCCTGAAAATAAACTGTTTTTTGGGATGGATAAAAAAATGTTAAAAGAAGTGCCGATGTATGACTTAAAATAATAGATAACTTTTTGAAAAGTGGAAAGAAGTTCTTCAGGGTTTTTGGTAGCAATCCAGCTTTAGAAACAAAACAAACTATTTCTATTTTAAGGAAGCTCACCAAATTAATAATTTTGTCTTATTCCTTTTTGAAGTTCTTCAGTTTTCTAAGTAGGAAAAGAATCGCTAGTTTCGTAAGAATTCATTGCAGGACTACTTAAATTCAACGCCATGTCGCAAGAAAACAAAATAGGGGGAGAAAATGAACTGTTTACCCATTACGTCTACATTTACCAGATATTACATTTTCAAAAGTGTATTCAGCAAGTTCTGATATGTTTACAATCTCGACGGATTAAAGTTTAGTTAAGTAGGTATGAATTATTTGCTTCTTAGATATTAAAAACACTACAACTTACTTTTCTTTGATTTTTCATACATGAATTCTCCGATAACCACATAAGTGCTTGCACAATTTCTTACTAGGTTGTTCAAAATTTAATGTGAAATAAAAAATTTTACATTTTCTAAATAAGATGCATGTGTTGCTTTCTGTGAATTGAGTGGACAATCGTTTGCCTGTAGAGCTTAATATAACTCCTTGAGGAAATTTAATATTCTCTCTTTTTAAGGACGTTTTATGCTTTTTGTTAAAAAACTTCTAAATGGGGTGCATCTTGCGATATACATGTTTCGTTTATTATTTGCTACTTCTACTAGTTTCTTGGATTCTCATGACTTATGAGGAATTTAATCAATATAACCGCAGAAAGATCTTATTTTTATTATACACATTTTATGTGCATAAATACCTTATGTTTTAAATAAAAGAAAGTCCAGACGTTCTAAGTATAATTTGGAAATCTTTTGGGGGCCAAAGTAAGTTTCATGTTTAACACTTAGTTGCAGAGGAGGGGTAGTTTTGTAACATATCGAAGGAAGATCTGAGAAGGATTTCAAATTTAATTGAGTTCGTTGTCGAATTTTATAATTTCTGTTTAACCAATAGAAGTTGACTTAAAATAAACTTTTCGTCGAATGTTGGGTAGTTTTTGCAAACACACCTCAGCCTCCGCTGGAGAAGTCCTAGAAATCTCGTTTTTTTTTTTGGGACAGTGACACAAAAAAAAGGGAATTGCGAAAAAGGGAAAGAACGGGCAAAATTCACCCTCCACGGGTCTGATGACAAACAATTTTCGCTCATCGCCACCCCCGCGGACGGGTGACGCGGGGGCTTATGTGAGTGGTGGGCACACAGAATAAGGACACATCCGTCGTCCCTTCGACTCTTTCGCTCCTTCTTCCCAAAATTGTGGAAATGTCTTCCCTGTGTTTGGACAGTTGGATTCGCGGGACGCGATTTGTCTATTGGCCAGCGGAGAGGGTAAAAGGATAGCCACACGTTCGCTTTTCGTCCTAGACCCTATATTTGTATGTATATGCGAGGCATGCATGCACGATGGCCCGTAAGGATATCCTTTTTAGGGAAAAGGGACATACATCCGCACATTTCTTTCGTCATCTGTAAGCGGTCTATCCGTGGCGCGGCGATGGCGCGGCAGCGGTGGCGGCGGCGGCAGCAGCGTACTTGCTTTGAACTTCTGCTGCTGCTGCCAGAGTCCTGCCCGAGACGTAAAGCGACATAGCTACGGTCTCTGACGTATACCCTCCAGGATAAGGGTCCGCTATTTTCTGATGTTCGTATGCTAAAGTTTGAAATCGGTGGCTATAAGCATCACACAAGGATGTACTTCTTCTGGGTATGAGGTGTTAGGAAAATGCGGCGTGAACGCGAAAACTGTATGCGGGGGGTCGAAATGGCCCTGGACGGGTCGGGTCGAAATTCGGTTTGGAGGGGGTGGCCGACGGGGAGTGGGGGAGACAACGGATGCCTGCTGGCCAAACCGAGGGGCGGCGCGGTGCGGTAAGGGTGGCAAAGCGCGCCCTGGACTGGGGCGATATTCCGCTGAAAATAGAAGTAAAAGACGACGGTTGGGCTTTAGGATTTTGTGTATGCCAGGCCAGCCGCATTCTGTGCTCGTTCAGTATGAACGTCAAGAACTCGCAAGGTTTGTCCATACCACACGTCCACTTATCCCACACATGTAGGTATGTCGGGCTGTGTGGCGACCGCCGCTCGAGTGCCAGCTATAAGAAAATTTCCTTGCTATAGAGACGCGTATAGAGGGTATACAGTCTATATAAATATATCTAGAAAGCCCCGGCGCTGGGCTAGAGATATATCAGGGCAGCCTTATTTTCCACGGGACGGAATATCGCCGCAGGGGTTTGATCGCGAGCTGAGTTGAGAAATAAGCACCAACGCCTGACATATATGGGGTTCGATGCCGTGTTTGGCCTGCCCGTGTCCTGTCTCTATGCCTTCCATGTGTGTGTACCATTTTCTACCGGGATGATGATGGTGGAGCGAGAAATTTCGCTGCGAAAATTTCTCTGGAAGAAAACGTGTAGGAACGAACGTTTCTTGTTGTTCTTATAGTTTCTTTTTTTTTTTTTATTTTCTTGTGCCCAGCATATATTTTTTTTTTTCGTTCGGGCTATATGTGCCCGGAGATAGTCAGTCGATGCACATGTTTTATGCTGTCCAGTGGATGTATCTCCCTGCACGTGTGTGTGTGAGCGCGCCGAGCCTGCCTTGGAATAGCGTTTTGTGTCGCTATCGGGATGGGGTTGAATGGCCATATGAGACATAAAATTCGCCATGCTCGCTCGGCTTGATTCAGCATGCCTGTCGTGCCTGCGAGCCTGATTTTTCCTCAAAGGCCCTAAGTCACAAATGAATTCCTTTTCCCTGTCCGCATTCCCTTCGGGGGCACCACCAGCATACACACGTATCGATACCGACTTGATGTATATATTTTTTAGGAAAATGAAGAAAGGAGCACAGCGGACGCGAATATGCGAAAATCCTTCGCTGGTTTTCCCTTTTTTATATCCTTTTTGTTCTGGCATAGTACATACGGCGGACAGTCGACCGGGTGGCGGCGGCGGGCAGGAGAAAAGGCGGAAGATGAAGAAAAAAGAAGGGACGCGCGCTCTTGTTTTTTCCTTTATCTAGGACTTGAAAACTGCTCAGCCTGAGCAAAATAGGTTCCATCGGGCATTGGAGCGTTTTGTAAGACTCCGTTCCGAAAAAAAGGGCAAAAAAAAAAAACAAAAAAAAAGAATGAAAAACTGCATGCAGGGTGCCCTTGGGGGCTTTCAATATTTCGATGGTTTCCGTCCACAGTCCTCTTGGCTGCTCCTCGCCCCTCGGTTTTAGCGCTTCTTTTTGATTTGTATGTCGTTTAGAAAATATTCATGCTCCCCGCCATCCAGCCAGCAGTTGCTTGCAGAATCCACAGGATACTTCATCGCTTATGGTTTTTCGGACTCCTCCGACCAGAGTACTATTTCTCTCTGCTGCTTTTAAGTTTATTACGCTTTCTGTCGACTGTTTCTATTATTTTTAGGAGACTATAAATTTCGTTGTGCCCTGGTTCGTTTTCAATAAGTCTTCTTGCCATTATTTGTTTCTGTTGGGATTTCCTGGAAAGAGGACCATGTCGATTTTGAGACTAGTTTAACTATTGGAGATATTAAAATTTTACTAAATTTTATATACATTATCTACATATTTGAAGAGAATGAATGTGGTGTAAAGAACATAACATGCTAAAGTTGCGATTCCAACTGAGTTTATCACCTCATCCTCATATTCTATTCTACTTCCCATAACGTTATAATGGTTATAGTCTAATTGAAACATCATCAACATCATTTTACAACAAAAACAGTCAACGATCATTTTTTATCCTTGAACGATGCAGAATAGCAAGTTTTTAAGTAAATATCGTCGGTTTACCACCTAAAGAGTGAGAAAATGTAGTTTTTAACAGTTTTGCCAATTTAAAAAAAAATCTTATTAATAAAATCAAAATCTGCTTTATTCATTTACAAGCGATATACATACATATACAGTTATAAAAAGATATAATATGTAGGTACCTACCAAATTTTATCAAAATCGGTTCAGTGGTTCTTGGGATATTTGGAACATCTCCAAGCGGTTCTCAAGAAAAATTTGATTCGAGAAAAATTCATTTAGACTGTATTCTACGTAGCGTCACTTGTTGAAAACCACACCAATAAATTTTGGACCGATTCTTATAAAATTTACAGAAAATATTTTTAAGATATCATATTAAAACGAAATGCGAGAATCCAAAAACCGAATTGCATGATCTTTATGATCCCCTTAATCACAAAAAGAAATAAATTCCCTAAGGGCTTATGTTTATAGAAACATGCAAATTAAATTTTTATACTATGCATACCTTATTAAAACCATTAGCATAAAAATGATTCTTTATGTATAACAAAATCATGAATTCTGCATTGAATTTCTTTTACATCCATCTCATTGTATTATAGAAATTCTTTCTCACTTCCGCTTAAATGTGCTATTCATTCTGCATCATATCGAACTTTTTTCCCATTGAAAAATCTCACCACACCGCCAGTAATTTAAGAAAAAAAAGCCATTGCAGCAAACCAATCCGTCAACTCCCATTTTTAAAGTAACAACAGGAAAAAACGGGTCCTGCCAGCAAAAACGCGCGCGAATTTTTTCCCTTCCAACGAAAATTATTGTCAAAAAAAATTTTTTTTTTCGTCAAAGAGGACCCTTCTCAAAAGTGGGAAGACACCACCAACTGCGCGGTGCGTTCGCTGCTACCTGCCCTGTCATTATGCGTTTAAGTCAGCGTGGTCATTTCGAGAAATTTATTTACTAAAGGAATCAGTTTCGAGCCCTTTCGTGGAATGAAAAACGGCGATTTTGCGATACTATATAACAATTTTTGGTTAGATACTAATTTGTTCTGATTGATACAAAACTGGTGCAATTCAACAAATGACGAACTCGTACAAATCAGTAAGTATACGAGCTCGTGATTTGTTGAATTCCACCAGTTTTGTAACAATCAGAACAAATTTGCAAACTTTCAGCTTTCCAATTTGTGACTGAAAATTAATCATGACAGGCACCCGGTACACACGGCATTTATTGGTCCCTGAAAGGGAGTGCATCTGCCAGCGCAGCGTGGCCAATTTCCGAAAAATTTCCGCCACGGCTGAGGCGAAGTGCAGCAAAAACAAAGCCCATAAAGCCGGACCCGGGAACTCACGCACTTTTTTTTGTTCGTCCCGTCGACTGTGACGCAGGGTGACCATGAAAACAACCCCCGAGGACGAGACGCGACCGGCCTGGGGAAATTATGCAGGCCAGCCGAAGGTGTGGGCAATTAAGTCAGCGAGGTCCTGTGTCCCGTGATTTTGTGCACGTCCCGGGAAAATGCACAGTGCACCCCGCGTGCTCTTTGATTTTGATTTTCCTTTTTCAACTTTTCCCTTTTTTGCATGGGTGCGAGGGCGGGTAGATTGATGGCGGTGAGCTCCGTGCATGTTTTGATGCACACTCACACTGCAGGCGAACTTTCAAGTGGATTTTTTTGCAGGATTCTCTGTACGAAGTAAAAAGGGGCTTAAGACGCACGGCGACACTTTTGAAGCGATTTAGACCAGCTGAATGCATTCCCGCGGAAGGGTGCCTGTTTTGATTCGACTGATTAATGCTGCACCGCACCCACTCCTGCGCATCTCAAATAAAGCCGTGCGGACGGATAAGCTGTGAGCGCAAATTGGAGCAAGACCTGGGTAAAGGAATTACTTTTATGAAGCATTGTCCCTAGGGCTCAGGAGGTTCAGGATCCGACCTCATTGGCGATTGTTTGCAATGCCTTTGTTTGGCTACGAAATCCCACTGGAGGGGAAAAACGGATTTAAGCAAGGGTAGGCTGTTTAATTTGCCTCTTGTGCGGAAATTCAGTAGTTTTCACCCCATTTTTTCCTTTTTATAGCTATTTTATGCTATATTATCTTACTGGCCTTCAAAACAGTTCTTTACCAAATTCTTTCATCTTTCTTTCTCTGACGTATCTCTCCTCAAGTATTTAAAACCCTCTTGGCTCTTCTACATTATACTCTACTCTACAACATATCTTACAAAAAAAAAAGACATATAATCGTGTAATTCTGCCCTCACCCATAAGTTTGGCCCTATGTAGGTCATTAATGTTGTTTTAATAAACTTCTTTCAAGTATTCATCGAAGAATTCCGTTTTTTTTCACAAAACCTGTGAATTAAGACATTCTTTTCGAATTTGTTACACAGATGCTATATATATTTACGTTTATGGTCTTTACTAATTGGAAATGTCCCAGGCAAATTTAATGTATTTGAAGTTGTTATTACTGACTTCTAATATCAAATCCGATAAAACGCTATATCTATTCTCAGCTCGCCACGCAGCATAATGTCTAATAACATAATACTGTAATATGTATTTAAATGCCTTTTAAACATGCCAAAACACAATATCTTTCTTTGACAAGTTTTACAATAAATATCTATTTTTGGTATTGAAATTTCTAAATACAAAAAAATATCATTCAAATGTTATCCTCAAAAGTTTGGATCAGCGCTAAATTCATAGTTTTGAATCGGTTATTGCGTTCAATGAATGCAAATAGTTTCACGTTCATCTGAATGTGGAGCTAAACCGACTGGCGTCATATTTATTATTCATTTTCACAACCCTCTGTTTATTAGGGAAATTCGCGCCTTGGCCACTTAATTGAACAGTCTACTGGTAGTAAGCATCATTTATCACATCATTTATTTACTGAGTACGTAAGCCCTTATGAATGACTCTTAAATCGATACTGCCTTATTCCGTTGTACACACAATTGTTTATTCATTATTTTAAAGAAGAAACATGCATGGGACAGCGTTGTATGGGTCAGTTCCCAATTAGTAGAGAAATATCCTTACAAATAATTTAATTTCAGATGTACTTTTTTTTAAATAAAAATTAATGCCCCAATACTCCTGATTTCAATTAGCATATAGCTAATGACAAAAAAATTATGCTGAAGAAAGTATGCAATGCTGATAATTTTTATGTATAGCTTTCTTGAATATTTTTCTTCTCCCTGTATTATAACATATTTCTCAATTTATGTGATCATCTTCTGATTCTTCTTGATAAGTATTACTTCCGACATGATTAGCAAAGACACATTGCTAAGGATAATATGCTTGGGTCTAGGGAAATAAGTGCCATTGTTAGCTGTTCTGAATATGAAACGACTTAGAAGAAGGCGTTGTTTGTAGTAGAACCATATGCCTTTGGCAAATGTATGCTTAAATTGCAGAATTCAATTAATGAACGTTAGAAATAAGACTGGAACAGGATTGTTCCTTGAGGGATACACGAGTAAAATGGAAGGGGATCAACTGGCACCTTCGACAAGGCAAAATCGCCGTTACCCTTCGACCTAATGTCCCCTGCTAATATTTTTGTGTGGTCGTCACAAATTCGAATTGAAGCACCACCGGGGGCAGTGCTGCCAGTGGAAGGAGACTTCATTCTTGATAAATCCAATTTCGCTGGAACCTAGCCGTCTTCTGGTACCTCGGGGACACATAGCCGGGGAAAAAAGGAATGCCTGCGAGAGGCCGTTACCTACAAGAGGCTGAAATGAAACACATTTTTACGCCTAGGGCACATCCAGCAAAGCGAAAAGAGGAAATTTTCTTGCGCTGGTTTTATTGCGCCTCGGTGGGTCCGCCAGCGATAGCGGAGCACTGGTGCTCCGGGTACCGGGTAATGCCCGGGACGAGGTCGGCGACGACTACGACGACGACGACGACGTCTTCGCCTGATTACGACCGTCCACCCCAGCAGCAAGGGGTTCTTTCCTCAGGGCCGGGGCGAACTCTGGATAAATGGATCTAATTTGGCAGCAGCAGTCACATATGTAACACGAGGAGGACCCCGGGAACGGTCAGCCCGGCCGGGAAAATCGCAAATGTGGTACGTGTGCAGATAAAATGGGGTGGCTATGGCGGGCGGAAAAGGGGGCGGCCGGGTCGCTCACAAGGACTCGGTGCGCTAACCCCAAATGAAAGTCACTAATAACGCGAAATGCGACATCAACGTCGACGTGCCAAATTAGGACAGAAAAGAAAATCTCAAATTACGCGAGACGGCATCCTAAGCCCGGCAGGACACGAAGCACGAAAAAAAGGAACAAGGGAGCTGAGTCCCACACACCAGGGAAACGTGTGTATTCCTTCGCTGCTCCTAGGGGAGATGCGGGTCTCTATAGTGCGCCAAAGTGTTCTAAATAAGCAAAATAACGTAAAAGACAGGAACAGAGGAAGCAGACGCCCCGCACTACCGACCGACGTCGACGACGACGATGACGCCGGCAACGGCGACGGCGATGGCGACGGGAGAATAAGGATCACTGCGGCAGGAAGACCATAGGGACAGGGGGGCGAGGTTGTCGCTCCTCTCGCGCACGCCGGGAAGGAGGCTGGCCGGAGCTGCTTTAATTTTGTCACGCTACGGCCATCATCATGTGTGCGGCGTTTGTCCCGTGTAATTCGGACACTGCGAAAATTGATGAGGGTGACTTGCTGCGACTGTATTTTCCCCCGGGGGCGGGCAAACTCTTGCCACCGAACCGCCGAAGGATATTGTTCCCGTCGGGAATCGAGGGGACGTCACCGCTGCCGCTGCCAAGTCCACCTCCTGGACGCCTGACATCGCCGGCCGACAGTGTCGGTTTTCGCCAAAGAATATGTACGGCGACTGCAAATTGGTCCGGGGACAAACACCGAACCAGAGGAGCCATTCAAGAAAGGCTTGGGTCCATGCAATGGGCCGCCGAACAGGAGCAGACCCGGCAGGAAGATGCAGAAGAAGAAGAACGGCATCCTGGCCACCCCTGTCACGGATTATTGAATTTAGCTCCATCCTGCACGGCACGGGACCGGCGACGGGGGCCCAGCGAGAAGGACATTCCTGCACATTTTATTCACATCTATCCTTTAGGTACTTGCACTTCAGTAGATACTCGTTATCCTGCCGCTATTCACGTTCGCCTCCTGTGCAAATGGAGCCCAAGGACTGTGGGGCAAGTATTTAATTTTCTTCTTTATGTCCAATCGAGAACTCCTCCGTCGGTGCACCCTTTATCTGGCTTTCGGGCTCGGACATTCGCCGGCGCTCTAAGGTCGTCTTTCCTTTTGGTCCTTGGAAATTCGTGGTAATGACAACAACTGCTGAATACTAAGATGACCACAGCGCACCCCGTCCGCCCCACTATCCCTGCCTCCTCGCCTTTGTCAACTAAACCACCCACCCACCCACCTCAGGACCACCGTTAACACACGTCCAAACGTAATATGTTCCATTTTGGCGCTAAAAGCTTATTCTGCTTCTCTTCCGTTTCCAAGGAACCAGCCAACCAAGCTAGGGCCTGGGCATATGACCAGCAGCGCCATCAAGCGGGCGGGCGGGCGGCCAGGCCTCCACTTTATAATGCAGTTGAGATGCAGGCCTTACGGCGATAGTATTTATTCACATGACTTGCCCCTGCCCGGCCGCCCCTCTCGCCATCCCCATACAAGTGTAATTTCTGCTCCGTGGCCAGAGTTGTATTATTGCGTGGCCACCGCACACAATCATTTGTCCCGAGCTAAGCAAACACTTCCTTCTCGGGGCATATCTCGAATTCCAGCAAATAGGACTCCTTTAATAAAGCTTTAATTATTCACCGCTTCAATTAAAAAACAATTTTAAATTTTTCGCTTACCGCGCTGTACCCAGTTCACAACTTAGCGGCCGCATCGAGCGAGTGGGGCCCCTTCCCGGCCTCTGGGCGCCACCCTTTCGAGTGGACGTATGAAACGTAACCCGCCGCTACCGTCGACCTCATCAATTTTTAATGCACAATCAGCCGAATGGCGGTGGATTCGCGAAATAATTCTTTCGGAAAAGAGTTTCAGCTGATTACCCGGCGGAGTGCCTCCAAGTGGGGTAGTTTGAAAAGCGCTTCAGAATGTGAAGCAATGCATAATGCGAGGGACCTTTGTCGGTTACGATCAACCGCTTTAGACATTTTCAATCTGAATTTTTATTATTTTATATACATTTCCCAATCCCAACCCCTTCAGATTTAACGAAAGCCTGTGCTGCTTTTGCTATAGTTCATTATGGTGTAACTGCGTACAAAAACTAAAGAAAAAATTAGGTTTAATCAGAATTTAATTAAACTTATCAAACAATACTTAACTAAGAAAGGTATCCCAATTGAAAATGAGGAGCTGGCGAACAAAACGGTATAATTACATAAAATTAAATTTTACAGGAGCAGTAAAAAACTGAATGCCATACTTACAGTGAGCTTTTGCCGGGGGTTTTAATTTATCCATATGAAGTTTGAGATTTTATTTGACATATGTATGTTAAATCCAGATTGCTATGTCTAATACAACGGAAGATATTTAAATTTGTAAAATGCAATTATGCCGTTTTGTTTGCAATCGGTGCAATTATTACGTTTTTGATTGTCACGAGGATGCAATTAAGCCCTTTTGTTAGGTTAGGTCAATCTAAACAAAAATCAGTTTAATTAGTTTAATTCTTAATCAAACAAAAAAAATAATTTTCTTCTTAATCCATTTTGATTGACATCTTGCAAATTTGTATGAAAATTATTCCGTTTTGAATGAAAACGCGCTCGCTTATTCAATGTTGTTGAAACTTTATTGTAATTATACCGTTATGACCGAAACCATGAACTTTGGATGCAATTTTAACACTGTTTTAGGAGGTTTTTATTGAAAATGAGTTGAGATTCAAATTCAGCGGGCCCAAAACCTCCGGACCGTAAAAAAAAAAAGGATTTTGACCAGATGCGTATTATACCGTTTTGTTCGCCAGCTTCTCAAATGAAATCCAAAAAATTAAGAATTGCATCCATTTAGGTGTTCATAGTTTTCAATTAAGATATGGACAATGGACTATCATCACACGCAAACTTTTTTTTGCTATTATTATGTAGATATTCATTGAATATTATAATATTGCATAATTTTCGACATTGCTCCAAAAACAAGTAATATTTTAGTCCTATAAAGCCCTCCCTTGGGGAATAATAATTTAATAAATCTGAAATGATATTAGAAGTCAATCCTCCTAAAAATTAATTTTATGGACTAGGTGTCGTTCATACTAATATTACAATTTTATTCGGACCATATGAAAATTAAAATTAAACTTCTATACCTACTTCACTGCAATTAAACAAAACAAAAATCCCTTAATCTACTAAAGTTAAAAAAAAAGATATTTCTTGCATTTTGACTGAATTTATTGTCTTTTAGTATTTCTGGGAAATGCTAAGTAGATAACAAAGACGATAATAGTCGACCTATTTGAGGAAAATTTCTCAACAATATTCATCACATCAAACTAGGTCAAGCGATGTCTTGAGAAAACAATATCAACATTGTTTTGTTATGATTGCCAATTAAGAGTATTTAGATATTAATTGCACAAGCTTAAATGGGTGCATTTATGCGTGCTTCTTTCACCAATAAAAGCGATTTCATACGATTTAATGGCAATTATTCCACCTGCATGGAAGTGAAATTCTAGAGTTTGGATATTTTGGAATAAATAGTTATTTTGCTGATTTTTCTGATGCTTCCACAGCGATGCCTCCACCCTGCGATGCTGCACCAGCCAGCAACGCAGAGAAGTTCGGGCGCGCAATGTTGTTGCTATGGAGTTATACGTCGTGGTATATCGAATATGCGTCGACGTTCCTTTAGCTGTCGGCATCCGCATTTTTAGTGCAGATCAAATTCTGAGAAAGAATTCTATTGAGAACCCCGACTGGAAATCAGAACTCAGAACTCGGAAGGATTTTCATTCTGTTCTGATAATAACCCATTAGAAGAAGACGAGAACCCAGAATTTACAGAATTTGCAATCATGGAAGAAGATGCCTTAGTTGAGGATTTATCCCTTCGTTATTTTGTTAGTTTTGCAGTATTTTGAATCTCTCCTAGAAATTAATTGTGCAGTTTGCACTTTTTGCAACGCGGCCATGAGAAGATTGAGAGAAATAATAAAGTTACAAAAAACATCCGAAACATTCCTCTTCCATAAGAATTACTCGAAAAGTGGAGACTTTGGAAGTATAGTTGCTCCTACTGATCAATTTTTTGAAATTTGTAAATTGGATGTCCAATTTTTTAAAAAGTGTGTCAGTAGCTGTCCACATTTGCATGAGATGAAAACAAAAATTATTGGAACGTGTATTTCAAAAACTTTTCAAATTCCAGAATTTTCGTTTTGGTTTCCTGACAAAAATATATACAAAGATATATGAACATATAAAATTGATTTTGCTTAGAAAATATTGTGCCTGCGAAAGTTCGTGGTTTGTCGCAGAAAAAGTTATCAATATTCAGAAATTCTTGGTCACACTTCTGATGTTAGAAGCTGGCCATCTTTTTATTTATTTGTCTATCATATTACTAAAAAAAACAAATTGCATAGACCAAGAAAAATAAAAGTTTTTCATTATTATGTCTTTGTTGTTGGTTATTTGCTCAACAATTCACATTCATCCGAAAAGACAATGATATTGTGTCCATCTTTGACGACCTTATTTATTTAGTTTAAAAAGCATTCATTCCATCGTTCAGAAAATTACCTTTCATTCATTTTTTAGGGTTTAAGACGTATAACTAATTTTTCACAAATCTTCGTAAATCTTTGGACCTTTGTGGATACTGGCGAATTCTTTTCTGTAAAATTGATTGCTTACGTCTGAATATTATGTACTTTAAATTAGGATCTATCTGTTTGTCCGAACTCTCACTGCATCCTTAGAAGTCCTGATTTGGAATAAACATTTTTATAAGAATTAAATAATAGGTGCCTGAAATGCAAGTATGGGTCAAATTTCGACTGTTTTTGACTGCGTATAGTTTAATAAGGACTAAATAACTAAAACTCCGATGGTCTGACAGACCCCTGTTTACCAAGTTTAGTGGGGGAATATTCAGTTAGTAGGTATATAAATATGTATAATACAATAACTTTTTCTTTTAAAAACTAAAAAATTTTGATTTAAGATAAGAGTTACTACTTATTGTTATATCTACTTTTAAGAAGTCTATAAAGTTTTTCCAATTAAAGCATTTCCGAAGCGCATAGTTCTGCCACTCCCATTGAGCTGTCCCAACTGAAAATCAGTGCAAGTGTGGCTCAATGCCGAAAAATTACAAAACAAATGAGAAACAATTAAAACTTCACGCAAACGGCGATAAATTTTCGAGGGCATTTAAAGCACTTAAACTACCCGGCCGGGCGGGGGGCGCAGGGCGCAGCAAACATGGGAAGCGAAGTCCATTAGGTGGCGGAGCGCCCAGTCGCCGTAATGATCATCACGAAAAATAGCAAGAGT
Source organism: Machimus atricapillus (assembly GCA_933228815.1). Taxonomy (NCBI): domain Eukaryota; kingdom Metazoa; phylum Arthropoda; class Insecta; order Diptera; family Asilidae; genus Machimus; species Machimus atricapillus. The sequence continues at coordinate 13,112,374 of OW121788.1, forward strand.
TCCACCGAGTGAAAACAAAAGTTCCTTTTTTCGCTTCCTTTTTTGTGTGCGGAGCAATCGTTCCAAGGGCAGCAAAGTAATAAATACAACTTGTAGCAACTACAGTAAAAAGCTGATGGGGCCGGGGGCCCGACTCCGACTCCAACTCTGACTCCTCTGTGCTCCGGAGCCGGGAAGCGACCGGCGGCCGGGCGCTCCTGTGGCATGCGGCTGCTGCCCCACTCAGAGAACTGTGGGCACGGTGTGCGATGGAATCGTCTACATGAAATAAAAAGATAACGAGATTTATGTCCTTGGATCATAAAAATGATTTTTTCTTCATTTTTACTACTTTTGTTGGCGTCTCCACTGCCGTCGCCCGCACATCCCCTCGTCCTTTCATCCCGTCTAACCAGAATTTTATTGTCCTAGGTTAGTTGTATCCATAATGGGGGGAAGGATCCGGTATATTTCTGCTCCTTCTGTGTATTATGTGTCTGCAATAAATTTTTCATTCACTTTCCTAGACGCACATCCACGTGCACAGCACAGGACTTTCCACATAGATTTACTTTTGTGCTCCTTAACAAAGTTATACACACATAAAAGCAGGCGGGGGCGGAGGGACCCACAAATATACATATATTCAAGAAAAGAAAGGAAAATGCAGAAATTATCAGAATTAACCCCACCGGGGCCGGGCGAGTGCCGGCCAAGGAATAGAAATGAAAAAAAATATATATATACATACATATATAATATATATAAAAATAGAATGAAAGTGAAAGTAAAATGAATGAAAGCCCTTTCTCGTCCCGCGTCTCCGTCCCGCCCGCCTCTGGGTCGCTCCACCGTGGCTGGCTCCTCCGCTCGAGACGAATTCGGAGAAAATCATACCGAATTGCTATAGATGTCTTTATCTACATACTCTGGATACAACTGTGCGGACTGTACGACATTATGCTCGCACAGTTACTTACTGGTAATTTATGAACTGGAAAATTTCAGTTTTTCTCGTAAAAGTGTGCTACGAAGAAAGTTATGGGGATAATTTATGAATAGCAACAAGTTTTCAGCTCGAGCACCAGGAGCAGAGAGCACAAAGGACACAACATCGGAACGACATCTGGGATTTGAAATGTTTTGTGTGCAAACACGTGTATTTTTGTGTATTCTCCCCATTTGCCGCCATTCAGTCAAGCGGGGAGTGGAGCAGCACGGGGGGAAGGGGGGGTAGCGCCGACCGTGCCGACGATGATGATGGAGACGTCTACGGTTATGAATAAATTGGATTTACTTAATATGTAAATGAGCTATTAAGTGGGAATTGATTCAGGTTAATGTTTTGATATGTGGCCCACTTATACCACTTAAGTGCCGGGGGGGTGCGGCACGGGCGGTTATGTGGTTTCGAAGTGTTTAGAAGTCAATGGAAGTTGCACAAGTTGTTTGTTTCGACTTTCTTGAATAACTTCCAGAGGGCTAATTAAGCAATTTAGGAAAAAATTGTAGATCTTAAGGTCTAGTGTGGAAACAATATAATGTAAGAAAAAAAGTTGGACATTTCTATTTACGTTCAAGATAAAAATATTTGATTTTAATTGACATCGGTCAAAACAAAACTTTAATATCATAGATAATTGTGCATGAACATCATTATAACTATGCGTGAAATCAAAACTAAACCGCGTTTGGATCAGACAAGGTTTGTCCGGGGAAGAAATAAGACTGAAAGATACTGAAAATTGAATTTTAGAAGGTATCCGATCTGAAATAAGGTAAGCTATAAAAGGAACTTAAAAAACTCAGCATTTTATGTTTATTAACATAGCTCATCTATCGGAAAATATACTAATTAGTATCATTTAGAGACTGCAAAAATACTGGAATGAAAAGAGCCTGAAAATTGGTCAACTTGTGGACTTAGAATTTTTTTCGCTAGCACATAGAAATGTTTCAAATATTTACGTATTTGTTTATTGAAGTTAGTTTCGTATATAGGTACATAATTGCTATATACATAATAAATTCCAAACGTGATTACTTTAAAAGAAACTAATGCCAAAGACCAAATCTTTAAAAATTAAATTAATGTAGGGATATATCAAATATTAAGTATGTATACTTATTCTAAATTCAACTTTTAATGAACAGTTGTCTGAAAATTACTAAAAGTGCAGTTCAAAGGATTAAGCTGATGTGCACACATACATATGTATAAATTGATGGATTGTTTTGTTTTTTTTTTCTTGGAAACATTCTATGGACGAATGAGAATGTATTACGAGCAAGGCTTTGGGTATCTGAATAAGTCGTTATTTCTGTATTGAAAAGATAAAACTGTAAGCAAACTGAAATATTACTAAATGTTTCTGTGTTTAAAACCAGACGGAAAACGAATTGAAATATGCGACCCGTAAAGTCCGCACGACTAACTTCCCAGAGGAGAACAATAAAAAACTAGTATAATATCATGAAGCACTTATTCTCACTCATATAGACTGTTTTCCCTTGAAACTACGAAAATATATCCGCTAGAACTCATTTTCAATTGTTTATAACAAATTATTGAAAAATAATATATTTTTAACACTGATAGATAAGATTTCTCGAACTATTGTTGCAATTTATGCTGAAATAATTTTTATAAATAAATGACGAATTTTATACACTTTCAAATTCTGTTAGTTTGTTTTTTTTTAGTTTTTTTATTCCTATTAAAAAACCGCTAAACCGATTTTGCTGAAAACTTATTCAGTTCTTAATTAAGCGATTACGCGTCGAATGAGCCCAGTCTCATGTCAATATCATGAGTGGTTCGCAAAATAATGGATACGAATCAATCCGAACGTACATACGCACATACGAACATACGTACATACACACACACAGACATCACCATAAAAACGTTTGATTCGGATTCTGGTGACCTTGAAACGTGGAGATATGCAAAAACTGAGAATTCACAAAATCGGCCCTATTACGTTAACTTCCTCTGGGAAGTTAACTAGACTGATGTAGTGAGCAAGAGACGGAAAAGAGACTTAAAAATGCGAACAGAAAATGTAAGGTTGCGCTTATATGAAGGAAAAATTGTATTTCAGTGAATTTTTTGATATGTAGTTGATAGATTTTGAGTTTGAACGACAAATATACGTATAAGTAAATTGAAATAGGAAAAAGTAGTAGTATCCTGCCTAGATATTACAATATGGGTGTAATATTTAAAAGCTAGAGGCGTCCCTTATAGTTAACTATTATTTCTAATAAAATTTGTGTCACGCGCATTTTGTTGTTGTTGTTGCACTTAGTATATTCATAAGTACAACGTAGTAAGAATTTACTATGATAAAAGACCAAATTGACCAACAAGTGAATATAATACCTATTATAAAAGCTACGAACGTAGGGATCCCTCAATGGAAAAGTATTGTAAACGACGGCATTTTTACGTGAACATTTCTCTCAAAAGACATATTGTGACATCGTGATGATATACATACATACATACATACATAGGTATATCGTATTAAAAAATCCGAAGTTAAGAACCCGAAATTAATAGACTTGCTATGGAAAACTGCCATAAAAGGCAGCACTTTCTTAAAATGCAGGATATTTTCCTGGGGTTCCATTTTCATTGCATTAAAGGCTTTTAAGAAAGCCGGTTTAAATATTTACAATTTTTAACTGGTATATTTAGTGTAATGAGTACCTACATACAAACTAAGCATAACCACAGGTATAACATTTTGAACTTTGATCGATACTTTGTTTTCATTTTAAGAATTGAAATGTTAGTGTTTTTGAATTAGACGGTAAGGTTTAAGCAAATTGCATTTAAATTAAGTTTTTAATGAAGCGACGGCGGAAATTCACATAAAAAATGCCCAGAAGGGTGAATTACAATTTACAAGACTTCCTTGTATAGTTTTCATTAATTTCCACCGAAATTATTTCTAACGCTTTCTAGAAAACTTTGTTTGCCATATTTTTGCTTTGTATTTATTTCATTACAATTTCCTTTAAGTATATATTGTTTCAGCAAACAATTTCTATTTTACCACGATTTTATTAATTCGCTTTCTTGTCTGCCTGTTCGGCACAAATTAGGCGATCGATTTTAAAATTGTTACGAAAAGAGCTTAGAAGCCCCTCTTCAAAAATTCCATAGAAATCTTAAGTTTTAAAAAATTAATTTCAGTTACCTCGGAGTTGCGTTCATTTTTTTTATTCAAAGTGGTTAAAGAAATTTAGTAGAAAAATCCAATCGAATTATGTGGAAAAATTAATTGATAAGGAATTTTTATCAAAAAGGATTATTTGAATCGTTTGGTATGAAAATTAGAACCCCTGTTATGGTAACAAGTGTAGGAAGCACCTATCGTTGAGAAAACTCACACAATTATTCATATATGTACTTAACAAAAGTGCAATACAATTTTTAGTGACTCCGGATTTATTCCACTCTATTGCATGCGCCCCACGTTTTTCGTTTTAAATCTTACAAACATTTTCATAGCTATTAAAAATTCACAATCACAAATTTGGAGGACAATCTGTATAGTGTTAGGAATTTGTATGGGATTATAAAACTGAACGAGAAATTATTTTATACTTTTTAGCCCGTTGCAAAGATGTGGTATATATTAAATGTTTTTTTAATTCATAATTTCATTATTTTAGCCACTTTTAGATTTATATAGAAAGTCTGAGTCCTAATGTAGAAATATACATACCTAAGTACCACTGATATCATAGATGTTTCTTAACAATTTGGCGAAGAAGATTTTTGTGGGCAAGCACTTGTATAGTGATGTTGATGTATTTATCTAAAGCCTTTAAATGAAACATTTTGAAATACAAAGGAAATTTGGCGTAGATTATCGCAAAATCTAATATATTTTATCCCCTTGAAAATATAATGTCAACAACTTAATAGTCTTTAAAATGTACGATAAATGTACATAACTTTGAATTATCAAAACTCGCGAAGAAAAAATATTTGACTTTGACTGATTTTTTAAACCTTCTAATACTTTAAATCTTGTCGTTGAAGAATCAATGGGATATCGCGTACCGTAGACAATAAAATGCTTACTGCGAGTATGCTATCATTTATTTTATGTACGAAATATCATAGGCTTTTTGTAAGCAACATAATATTGATTAAGAGCGAAAAATGAAGAACTTCCAGATAGTTGACAAAATGACTAAGTATATTTTGATAAGATTTTTTATAAAAAATAAAAAAGTAATATAATCTATTCCTAATTACTGCAAAGGTATTTTTGATAGTGGTCGAAATATTATGAGGATATACTCGTAACTCGTAACTATATAAATGAGAAATATTGAAACCGGGATTGTATAAAGGGAAAAATCAATCTCATTTTATGTGTAACTATTAAGCATTTGCTAAAAGCCATAAGGTAATTACAGCACACATTTGATGTGCAACTAATATTTGCATAAAGGCCAGTGCTGCAACCTATTAACTTTATATGATGTTTCCAGACAAACAATCTCAGGTGAGCCTCATCACTGGCCAATTGGTCATCAGTCGAAGAAAATGGTTCATATACACAATTATCAAGGAAACAGTATCTGAAGCGTGGAAATGACCACTGAAGCAAGAAACATAACTAGAAATTGGCAATCACTAAAGCAATCTCCCTCCACACTGTTCCCATAACTCTCCTCTGGCTCTAGTTCAGACCCTCATTAAGGTTCGTGAAATATTCAAAAGCAGCTTCCCAGCTCCTCTGCCAGTCCGCACTTTGGACCTATGCTCGAAGCTGTTTTAATCACCTCCACCGCGCAATTAATAAAAATCTCAAAAATGTTTCTCACTTTCTTATTGGAATGGGATGTGGTGTGGTCAACTCTGGTCCTGATCCCGGTTACGAACTATTGAAAAGAGGGCGAACAAAAGTGTCTAGAAGTTTAAGAATTAAAACAAAATCGGGCGGAGGGGAAGGAGAGCGGGGATTTGGAAAAGGTGACCAACTTCATTGGGACGCCGTGTGTTTGGTTTTAATTATTTAAGGCGAATCCTGAAGATTAAAGGGCCAATAGGAGAGGGGTGGAATTGAGGGTGGGTGGACGGTCGATGCCGGACGATGGTTGGTGGTGTGGGGTTATCCCGACTTCACTTAGACCTCGAGCGATAGGTTTTCGATATTAATAAATAATTTAAGGCTGAACTTTAACCGAAGCCAGCCATTGTGGTCCATCTTGTCCACTGCGGCGACAGAGGTATATAGGTGCACGTCTTACCTTGTTTCGCTCCACAGTCATCATTAGCATTCCACTATAACCCGTCCCAGCCCCTATCCTAAATACGTCCTCCGTACCTTAGTCGCAATCTATCCCGCATTAAATTTGTACAGAAACGTGGAGAAGACGACCATAGCTACTGCTGCTGTTGCTGGTGCTACTTCTGCTGGACGCTGGTCTAACGTCGAGGAGATGACGTATATATCTATGGATACGGATGTCTTTACGTATAACGAAGCCGGCCATTGATGGCGGAGGAAGGCCGAAGGCTCCCTCTGTGTGCTGCTTGCTTGGCTGCTCCGAATGGCCCCCCGCCGTATACAAGGAATATATTACCCATCCCCCCTGAGACTGCCCGGTCCACTCGCCTCCCCACTTGGAGAGCTTCACTCACCTAACATATATACAAACATAAGGACATGCACGGGACAAGGAAGATGTGAACCGTTGGCTGGTTTCCCTTGTTAGGTGTGGGTGGTCTTGGAAAACGTGGACGTCGACATCAACGACGACGACGATGCCGACGACGACGACGACGACAACGAGAATGCCGGAGATGTGAGGACCTGGACCGTGGTTGGGTTGAGATGGGATGGGATGGGATGGGATCAGATGGTATGGGATGGGATGGCTGGGATTTGACCCTCTTCAAAAACCTCAAACCGTCGAATGCTGAATCGCGGCAGCCATCTTGACGTGTATTTGGAGAAATACGACCAGAGCGGCTGGCTGTACAGCACCAGAACGAAGGAGAGCCCCACAGCCCATATAGAGTGTGCGGCTGGATGGGTACTCCCGCATCTATAGGTCTAGCTATGCTCCATGTTAATACTTACATAGATTTAAGACTGAGGAGCACATTGTGTATTGGCAAATACAAGCAGTGCACTCAAGTGACCGTCAGGGTAGACGTGGCAAACGGTACACGTGAGATGCTGGGACTCAGCATATAAATGTAAAGTCCACCCTCCCGCATTGCCACAAGCGCTCACCTATATATCACCGGAGCCGTCCTGTATGGATTGATACCGAGCCAGAAATGTCCTGTTCCAACTGACCACCGCCCCCGCCCTAGTCCCCGGACCCCTACTCCCCTCCCCCTCGGGCGCGAACGCCCGCTTCACTTTGGCGAAATCTCTCGTTCCTTTTGTGATGCTGGACCAGCGCTGGACCGTTGATGGTCTTGAGCGGTTCAAAATGACGAATACCGTCGTCACCTGAAAATGGGAACTTAACTTCAACTTTCTGCACCTATTCTTCTATCCCGTGATGGTGTCGACGTCGCCGGGTCCACCCGGAGCTAGTTGGCTCCGGTGCGCGCCATTGTTGTTTCGGCTTCAGGTGGAATGGAGCAACGAGATCAGGCCATATAAATGCAAAAATTACAAAATTTACTTCGAACGAGACCGTTCCTTGCCTGGTTACAATATTTTCTTGGAGACGAACCCCGTCCCCGGATGGACGACGGCGGAGTCAGAAAGTCACAGTTGGTCACCTTAAGTGGGTCGATTCCGTTAAAATCGCCTTCAAAGATGAAAGAAGTCTAAGGAGAGCTTGATTGATACCGAGCGAAGTAATAAAAAGAAGGAAACCCCCGACGTTCATTGAGTTCTACTGTACCTAAACTGATTTCGATTTAGAGCTCGACCAGCAACAAAGATTGAACTTTAAGAACGAAAGCACTATTGAAAATTTAGAAGAGCAACTTTGATGCTAAAACATTAACCATGTTTAGACTAGGGAGAGTTTTTAGGGTTTCTTTAACGTACTTTCAGTTACAACAAAGTATTTTTAACCAATGATCGGATTCATAATTGAATCCAATGTTAAAATACCTTAAGTCGCACTAACGCCAGCCAAAAAGGAGCTTAATTCCGACGACCCTTTATTTAGTATAAAGAATGAAAAATCTAGGCAAAGGTTTTTATTGTATTCAATAATTTAGAATTTATAAAATGGCGGTGCCAGAACTCTACATACAAGAAAAATTTTGTTGTTCTGTAAACTGTAACCAAAAAAAGTAGATATATAATTTTTGAAAGGTGAATCATTTTTACCGCGATTATAGACACACACAATGCTTATGTGAAAATTGTGGAAAATTCATAATTTCTGTAAATAATTCTACATATGTATTTTCTTAAAATAAGGGAACATTTACATACTTTATTTCAATTTGTCATTTTAGAAAACAAATGCGTGCTCGTGACCGTCGATAAATCAAATAATATATGTATTTTCTTAAATTTTTTTCTTAAATTCATATACATATGTATGCATGGATGCACATATGTATGTATATCCAAGTTCATTTAAAAGTTTTAAGAATAAAAATGTGAAAACTTCTGTAGAGTTTAAGGCCTTTATAAAATTTATATATGTATTTACAAGTATATTTCAAAGCTAAATAAGGTTAAATATCGCGCTAATATATTTATAAGTATATTCAGAATCAGAGGTTAGTAATATAAGTTTACGACTGATTTACGTGCAAGTTTTAAATGTTCTTCTTAAAATCTTTGAATCTTTATTAGATATTTTTGTTGCGTGTGTTTTTTGATAAGGTGTAATAATGAAAATAGTATGACACAAAGTGAAGTTTCCACTGAAATTGTAAGATTAACATAATTATCAAACTTTGTTTAAAGGACAATGCTCAAAAAAACCCAGGCCCGGCGGTAATGAAATATATCTCATAATTTTAGTAAAAAATAGTGTTGAAATATTGTATGTTTAGAATTATAAAAATAAATGGCTAAATACTAGATCTTGCTATTTTTTTCAGGGGTTTTCTAATTTATATTAAGTACTTATTTATAACAAAATAGCATAGCTATCGTATTTAGTATTTAGTATTTAGGCCCGCAGAAATATATTACCATGGTGCTATTATTATTGGCAGTCTCTCGCTTTAGTTAATAATGACTGAATGCACATCACAGTCCTTCGATAGCGTTCGTTGCGATCTGTGCTTTCCATGTTTTTATATGCCTTTTTTACTTTCGAACGAATTTATTTACGACTACTGCGTTATTTTTTGCACAGTGGATAGTAAGAGGGCTGGCGAGTGACATTAAGCTTCTTTTTACCGATAATTTGGCAAATGTAAGAAAGTGCACTGTGTAAGGGCTACTACTCACATAGTGTTTTTAAATCTATAACATTTTTTATTACGCAACTGTAACTATTTTATGCAACTTTTGGTTAAGACTAAAAAATGACCACTGAAAAACTTAAACAACAATTTCTCATATTTAGCCATCGATATTGATACGTAGGGGGTAGTATTTGTTTAAGCATTATTACCAATAATCTAAGATACATTTCTTTCCGCCGGGCCTGGGTTTTTTTTCCATACTATATGAGCATTCTCCTTTAAATGTTGTTCGTATTTTCACTATCATAGAAAGGTGAGTTTTAGGTACTATCATAGAGAGTTTAGTTACAGCCTTAAATTAGAAAAAATAAAATGTTTACCAATTCAAAGTACAAACGGATTTATGTATATTAAATTTACGTCAATAGGTTTATTACTCACCTCTTCGAAAAGTCAAGATTTCGAGGATTAAAGTTAGTTTAAAATTATGATGCTTTTTGAGCGATTATAGAATTATGCATAGGTGGGCATTAACTCGTTAATCCGTTAATCGTTAATTAACGAAGTTAACATTCTGATTAACGGATTAACTTTTAAGTTAACTTCAAAAAGTATTAACGCTCTTGTTAACTTCCGTTAAATTGCACTTCCGTTAATTTAGTCCGTTAAGCCCGTCCTGACTCGAAAAGATTTGTTAAGACTTAATAGCTGCGTTATTTTCACATCGTATCAAGTTCTAGATTTGGCAAGAAATTTTGCATTGAATTGAAATTTTAAAGATTGTCAGGTATATAAAGATTTTAAAATTTGCGAAAGCGTATCAAATTGCCATTATATTTATGCATCCAAACTTCAATCCCATACCTAAGCTTAAACAGATAAGTTTTTGGATTAAATATTTGACGTGAAATGGGTATAAAATCCAGGCAACTTGATTTTATTTTCACTAATGCCATGTTTCCATCTCCCGAAAATCTCGATATTTAAAATAAGCGATTTAAAAAGTGTTTCCATCTGATAGCGCTATTTAATTTGATATTTCAACTGTCATATTTTAATTATTTTCAAAAAGTTTTGTGCATAAAAAGTCAGTTTTAAAATGAGTGAATATCAACAAATTCTTATTATCCAAAACTTGGACATATACATACATATATGTGGTGGTGGTATATACATATGTATATTATTTTGCCACTACTTTTTCCATTTTGAATCACTATTTGAAATGACAGTCATAAATTTGTCAATTTTAACGCCTGCTGAATAGTGCTAAATAAACTTTTAGGGGATGTCACAATGAATTTAGTCAATTCTGATTGAAGATTCTCTCGAAATCTCAAGACCTCAAAATCGACTACTTGAATGGGAAATCCAATAGATTGTCATATGGATTTCGCGAAATTTCACAAAATCCCGAGATTTTGGGGATATGAAAACATGGTATAAGTAAACATTTTTTGATATGTATAACTACCTACTCATTAATTTCAATTCAGAGCAAAATTTCCTGCCAAATCTAGAACTGCATTCGATATGAAAAGAACTGCTATCCCGCCTAGGGCTGCAGTAGAACGTCTTTTTTCTACAGGCAAAGGTATTTTAAGGGCTAAACGATCATTGTTATCGCATGGCAATTTTAATATGCTAATTTTTATGAAAGGGAACATGCACCTAATGCAAAATTACGATGAAAAGTAAGTAGCCTTTTATTCTACCTACTTATTTTTATCTTATTTACCTATATATCCCAGCCCAAAAGTTTTGTACGGTTAACTTTTAACGATTAACTTTAACTTGCGTTAAATTTTAGAAAATTGAACGCTTTAACGATTAACGAAGCTAACTTTTTAATTAACGGATTAACGATTAACGAAGTTAACTTTTTGGTTAACTGTGCCCACCTATGGAATTATGCTTATCGCATTTATGTACTATGTTTTTAACTTACATATAAATTGATTTATAAATATGCAGCGCTCTTTAAAAACTAAAAAAAAGATTTTTTTGGTATTGAATTTAGTTTTACAAGGCAAGTTTGAAAATTGGTGTAATGTTATACAGACAAAAGATAAACTTGAGACTGCTATTTTTAATCTAAGTTCTGCAAAACTTTAACTTGACCCTTTACTGAATGTTTTATTTGATTTATAGACTAAATTAATGAAATAGTTTAGTTACTAGTATATTCTCGTTACTTTATAGTTGTCTAGTAACCAGCTTATCGATTTTTTGATTTCACTGGAGAAGGCCCGAGTTTTATATTTTTAGCGAAAACACTTTCGCAGAGTTTTACCACTGAATGGTTCAAGCCCAGCATATGGGTATTCAGATTAAAGAGATTTTGATGGTATATGCACCACCTAGTTAAATGATGTTCTTTCCTGCTTAAAAAATAGTGAGAATAAAGAAATTTTTCTAATCTCCGTCGTAATTTTCATATAAAACCTAAACATTTTTTTAAGGCAACTGTCTGACTCGGCAGGGCAAACCACTTATAATATAAATTGAAAGCTTGGAAAGCAGAATGATCCTCAAAAATCTCTTGAACCCGAAAAAAATTGCTTAAATTTCCGCAGAACTATAATATTCAACTCAGCCCTATTTAGAAAGGCATTCAACAAAAATTTTCGCCTAGAAATTCGCTGCTTCAAAATGTAATAAACAATTGGGAAAATTTTTATTTTTTTTAATGGGTGGGAGAAAAATTGAAAAATTGAGAAAACTGCGGTTGTGTATATATGTATGTGTAGTATGTTGGGGTATGCGTTGTGTGTTTATATTTTAACCGTCCACAGCTAATCCTTATGGAGTCGAACATTAAAAGCTGAAAACCTCCTTGACTATCCCCTGTACTTAATTTGCAGCTACACTCGAGTCCTGTAAGTCCGGCGAGTGTGTTTCCCATTCCCCTCCCGTCCCTCCCCCGTCAAGCCAGGTCCAGCAGGAGCAGCGGGAACCTTATCTTCACGAGGAGAAGTGAAGTCGCCCTCAAACTAATTCGGTTCAGTCATTTGTGCAAATTTGAGTAACCCTCTTCACAAATTCTTCAGCTTTTCATGAAAATATATCGCAACTACTACCTAAACTTAAAACGCTCCCGCTCGGTCCGAACTTCTATCCCAAGTTGTGGATACTTCTCTATATGGACCATGTCCGAGTTTTGTAGAGTTTATGTGCTTTGAGGGGCTTCGGACGGGAAAGGGGGGACGACGACGACGGCGGGATTGGTAGCAGCCGCCTCCAACAACTCTAAGGTGGTTTTAGCTGGACTTTACATACACGATAAAATCCACTGAATCCTTTTAGTCATGTGAGGAGCTCGCTCCCAGTGGGTCGACCCTTCCACCCCCCGCGCCCCCACCACCTTTGGTTCGTCATCATCCGCAGTCCATAGAGGAAAGTATTACAAGAAGTCCATCTGACCGTATTAGATATGCTCACATGGAGCCAACTAAAAACTAATGCCGTGAGATGTGCGGCGCTAGGTAAGGGGTAGGGCTAGGGCTGGAGCAATAGGGTTGGGGGTGGGTTGCCAGCCCTGCGGCAGTTCGCCAGGGACTGTTGTGCTGCTACCGCTCTTATTATCATTACCGTCGTTACGGGCAGCTGCGGGGGCGGACTCCTGGTATTATAAGCCGCTCGTCTTCCCGGCTTTTATTCACACACGCGCGGCGGTGGGGGGCAGAAACGGGCGGTTGTTGGTATTACGGAACGCGGCATAAAGAGGCTCCGCGCATTTTGTATCTGTGTCAAAGCTTTCCGGCTTTATTGCCTTCTGCCCACCTCTGCTCCGTGCGCCGCCCTCCACCCCTTCAGAGCAGCAACTCTTTGCGACTGATGTTAGCTACATTTTGCGAAGGAGCGGGTGGCGGCCCTAAATAAAGGATTAATAGTGCTGTGGCAGGCTCAAAGGAGCAGCGTCTTTGGCTTGCCAGTCCACCTAAATTAAAAAATGTCCCGATGTCCTTCCGTCCTGCCTTGTGTCCTTTTTACCATTCCGCACACAGAGCATAAAAAAAATAAATAAATAAAAAAACATATAGCGAACCGGCAAAAGCAGCATAACAAAAACGGCAGAAAACAACGGCGAAACACAAGGAAAAGTCAAAAGAAATTGTGTCCTCATCAAAGTGCTCCAACGACTGCTCTGGATGGATCATAGTTGCTGGATTGCAGGACTGCCATTGTTTTCCGGCCCTGGGAGAACAAAAGGCGTCATCCGCCAAAGGAGCCACTTTGAGATGATTTATTGATTACGGCCGGAATCAGCGTCAGTCCTCGGCCTCGACTGCACCGCAGCACCAGCGCATCGCTCGGGAGCATCTTCGGCGGCTATCGCAGCGCGGCATCTGGCTGCCGGAGCCGCCGCCCGGCCGGGACTTGCGAGAAATTACAATGGCCGCGTCGGCACAAAAGGTCCCTTCGAGCGACTGTTTACTTTCGTCCCTGCACGGCCTTGTCGCCAATATGCCGCGGGGTACGGCACGGCACGACACCGCCAACGCCGTGTCGTCGAGGTTGCCAGACGTCCGGTACTCGCCCGGACCCGAAAGTCCGCGTTTTGTCTGCCTGGTCCGAGTAAACAAGTAAATAATACTGCCGAACTATGGAATAAAATCGGTAAAATAGTAGGTAAAACTCCTTTATAACGGACTCGAAGAGACCAACAACATTGCTTTTCGTTATACCTACATATACAAGTTCGTTTTAACAGATGAGTTAATGCAATATTTCTGTGCGACTTCGGCTGTGTTTTTTTCTCATTCGATCCAGGTCTATAGGTATTATACAGGAAATTTGGAATTGAATTGAAATTTTAAAAATTGTCACGTATGTAGGTATACATATATAAATTTTAAAATTTGCGAAAGCGCATCAATTTGCTATATTTACCCATCCAAACTTGAAACCTTAAACCAGATGAATTTTTGGATTAAGTATTTGACGCAAAATGGGTATAAAATCAAGGAAACCATTTTTTTTCTTTGAAGGAAACGCGAGGTTTAACTACATATACCTAAATATGTATATGCAGGCGCCTAACCAGGGGGTTTTTAAGTTATATTCGAAAAATTTGAAAATAAAGAAGTTCCTGATAGGATATGAAATACACCCTTGTAAAACTTTCTCAAAACAAGAAATCGCAAATATTTAAATTTCTGTTTTGTTTTTTTAAATTTTACAAATATTTTGAAAGCTTATAGGCATTTAATTATTTCCAAGAAAACATCACTTTTCGTAATTTTCTTTTTTTATATTACCGTGAAAGAATTAAATTTGTTTGAATTTTATAATTTCATCAATATTTGAAAAAGTTGTGATTTTTCAAACAAACTAAGTAGCGCAAACGTTTTTCATATTATTGGTAACTTGCATTAAATATTTAATACCAGAACAAAACCACCACCGTGTAAGCTTGTAATTTTAATAATTTTCGGTACCTTTCATGTAATATTTTGTCATATTTGAAATTGTAATTATAAATGAAAAATGTTTTTTAATATGTTGTAATGTTCAATTTAAAAACTATAAAATTAATCCAAGGAAGAAATTGAATATAGTAAATTTTTCTGGTCCTGGTAGTTTTAGTGTTAAACGAACAAGCTCGAATGTTGATGAAGGTACTAAAACAAGTTTTATATAAACTTAGTAGTCGTATACTATCGTAATATTTTAGGTTTTTTTTTATCAGGAATATTTCAAACCCAGGTAGGTACCTACTGATAATTATTTTGCAATGTTGATGTGCTTCCGAATTTAAGTAGGTATGCAGAAATGTTTTGAACTTGCTTTTGTTGTTGATACGTATGCAGATAACAGTGTCATTCTAAGTCATTTGAATGTTTTTGAAACAAAGTTGTTCTAAGAATTCTATTGTTTTAAAAATATACCTGAATTTACTTAAATTACCTCAGCTCTATAGCTTTTATTTGTTTGAGTTTTTGCTGAATATTGAGAATAAACCATCCCCTGCTCATCCCCTTGCCAAACGAGATCGATATATTTAACAAACTTGCCTGGCAACCCTCGCCGCCGCCATTTTGCTAGTCCTGTGACCTCATCTAAGTCCTCGCCGCAGTGCGCGATTTTGAGATAAATAGCAACGTCCTGCCCCCGGGAAAGAAGCAATTTTTTGCTACTGCCCTCGCCGCTAGCCGAATCCTTCGCAGCGCACTTGTGTTGGTGGCCGCCTCGCCGCAGTGAGTCCCGAGGGACGCGGCCAGGAAAAAATTAAGGACCACGCACGGCGATAATGTCGGGCTCCGGCGGTCGCTAAGTACGCGCAGAATGCGATTTTCCGGCGAAACGTAGGGCGCAAAAAATCGCCTTAAATAGTCCACTACCCTTCGACTAAGGGCTGAGACGACAGCGGCGGGGGGCGGAGGGTCGGTCAGCGGCCGGGACGGTGCTCGCTTGACTGCTTTTTGTGTCATTCTGCAGCAGCCGGGGGATTAGCGCGCTAGGGGTAAGATGCCAGCGACCGGCCTGGCACCCATCGATCCGTTTTCAGCTCTGCAAACAGCCATCCACCGCCGCGCCTTGCTCCGGCCCAGGGTGCATAACAAAACAGCAAAATTCTGGGAATCTGGGAGTCACGGGTTTCGTCCCGTGGACGGTGTTCTTCTGATGGCGCAGCAAAATCGGGAATTTTCGATAAATTTTGATTTTGAAAAGGGGAAGACACCGCCGGGTCCCGAGTAGCACCGGAAATTGATTTTCCATGGTGCGAAAGGATGAAAAGATCTTTGGTCGCGAAGAAATATTGCATTTTGGAATTTTCATTGTTAACCTATCGTTGACTTTTAAAATTCACATGCAAATTTCTTTTCTTTAATTTTATTGTTATTTTAAAATAGCACTAGTTGCGAACGAAGTATCATTGACGATATCAAAGAATTCGAATTATTATTGTCACTTCCATACTAAAAATATCTAGCTATATAATTGTTTTGAAAAATTAAAACAAAAAAGTATATCAACTATGTAGGTACATACATACATACATATGTATATAGTTATAAAGTCTTTGGTAATATGCTTATAGTAATGTCGAAAAATTGATAGTTTCGAATCGAAGTCATTAAAGATTAAAATAAATATCAGAAACTCTCTCTTGAAGTGAAAAAAAAATAATAATAATAATAGAAGAATTCTGCACCTTCGTCGTTGTACCTAAACATAAAAATTGTTTTATAAAATCTTTTCTTAGAATGACTTCTGAAGATCAAAAAACTAATTAGTCTGTTTTGTTTTCCATGGAAAATTCGAATAGGTTACTACAACAGTATCACTTTAACTTTAATTTTTTTCATTCAAAGTGTTATAATCTAATTGAAGTAGGTATGAAGTTTTTTGTGGAAAAGCATCTGAAACGATACCACTCGCGCGGAACTTATCCGATCAATCCTTTTATTAACCCTAAACCATCTCGTACTTGAAACATACATATACTGGTAAAAATTGAACTCAATCGGCCCAGTAGTTTCGATGTGTGCACAAATCGGACAAATACCAGTGGTTTTTTTATACTATATATAGATATAATGACCGTGTTTTTGTTTTTGTCCAATAGAATTGTGGAGCATAATCTAGTTATGAATATGGTTGCCGATTTAAAAAAAAAACAAGGTTTAGTTTTATGTGCACCATCACCATGTTCTCATGTTTCTTGTGAAAATAACTATTGTAATGATTTAGTTTTATTAGTATACGTTCTATACTCATTGACTTAGCCGATTTATTTGTTAATTGACAATTTTTAAATATTAAAAGCAGTTTATCCCTTCTTCAGTTGGGTCAACGCTTGTTTGGTTCTTATACTTAGTCACTTAACTTAGGAATTAAGTTCTTGAAATACGTAATGCCTTTTCCGCATTTTCCGGCATAAAGTGGGGATAACACTTGAGTGCATTATTTAATAAGCTTTAATCTCCATAAAGCACCTGCCTTATTGACTTCCAAGTGTCTTAATTCCCATCGCACCTGACTGAGCACACCGACAGCATATAGCCTGTCGTCGGTCGTCTCCCTAATAAAGTCAACTCCAACTAAAAACCATAAATCGGGAGAAAGAAAAACTTTTCCCTGTTTATCCCCTGCCTTCGCTTTATGTTTTTTTATTTTTATGAAATTGAAATCAACAGAAGGATTCACTTACATCACCGGGAAGTTGGTGATACGACAGGATGGCACAGTGCTCGCTATACAGGAGGACGCTAGACGCTAGAGCGGGACGCGGGGGCGAACGGGCGTGTTTTGGTAGCTCCTGGTGAATGGGGGCACATGAAACCGGCAGAGCCACCTGTTGCAACTGTGTGTGCTTTTTGAACACTTTCGTGCAAGCTTTTCTACACCGGAGATCGTAAAATGAGAGCAGTCATAAATTGCATTTGTAAGTGAAGGAAATTCTACAAAGAATTGTGTACAAAGGGGCGGGGGAGGCGGGGGCGGCGGGCGGCGCCAACGACAACCAAACTCCATATATGTATGTACACATTTTCCAACCGTTTTCATGCTATCTTAAGTTGCCTCAAATACTGAGCGGAGTCTTTTCAAGATTTGATTTTGAACGATTGCAATTGTGCAAAGGTAAGGAGGCCAGGCCGGGGGTTGATTGGGGGTAGTTCAGACAGAGCATGCAGCTACATAGTTCTGCTTTGTTTCAATTCTTTTCTGCATTCTTTGATTTTGTTTTGAAATTGTTTGAGTGGATTTATCAAATATAAATTGATATGAAAACCAGGAGTGGCAGTATACGCAGTTGATTCTTCCAGTGATTTGGTTTGGTGAATATTGTGGTAAAGAGTGCCAGATGCATTGAATTACATTGTAAATCAAATCATATTCATTATTCTGACAAATGCGAAAAGAGTTATCATATGAAAAATGAAACACTTCAAGTATGTTATCATGTTACGGAAAATATGCATTTTATCATATTGTGAAATTCTGCATCTTGATAAATTAGGGGACGATTTATTAAATGCATAAACAACTTTAACTTTATAAAAAACGAACTTCTTTCAAAGTAAATATTGAAAATGCAAGTACCATCAGTTCTCTCGTCTACGTCTCTCGACTCTTTATCCAAAGGCTAATTAAGTTCACTTCACAGAAAACCAATTTCTTTCAAAGTAAATATTAAAAGTTCAAGTAGGTACCATTAATTCTCTCGTCTATACGTCTTGACCTTAAATAGTTATCTAAAGGAAAAGTAGTTCAGATATATCTAAAAACCATTTGTAAGAAATCTCTGTCCTTTAGTTTTAATACACAATCAAAATACATATGTACATTACAATACAATATATACAATAAAATTTCGATCTTGGTAAAATTACAACGATGATTGGTAAAGTTATGTTGAAATTAAACAGTTAAACTTAAAGTTTGTTTTCGTGGGTACTGGGTACGCCTCGAAAATATATTGAATACTACAACTGAATTAAAGTAAAGTTCCTAATTTCAGCCCTCCCGTCTTATTTCACCTTATACGCTACTTCGCAAACGTCGTGGAAATTCATTCGAAATGGCTACGCTTCTTTGTAGCATGTTAATTGGTGCTGGATTTCCGGCTGTTGTTGTTTCCGGAATTGCACGTTGCGAAACTACAAAAAATGATCAGCGAGATATTGAGTGTCCCTTTGTTCCAGAAGATAATATACCTGCCGATGAAAACAGTAATGATGCTCCTGTAGACAGTGGCAAGTATGATCTACGAGAACCACCAGACCTCACCAGTCACCTTGAGGAACAACTCAGCAAAATTAACGAGGAGCGTGAGAGGGAGACTCGAGTGGCTAAAGAAATAGCAGACCGTTTGGAACAAGAGGTGATGATTTTTCTATAATATGTAAAATATTTAGACACTTTTGCATAGTCTCCATCGAGGTGAGATAAAATTAAAGCTTCTAAAAAAAATTTCCATTACAGTACAATTATAATTAGATATAATGGGAATAAATTAGGACCATTATAAGTAATACTAATTCAAAAACATTTAATTACCATTATTAATATACTGATTTTGATACATCATCGTTTTCTAGAACTATGCAAACATTGTTTTGTATACTTATTAATTAGCATTACTTTTTACTTACTAAGTACCATTACCCAGCTTTACTTTCCATTACTTCGCAATTTACTCTTTTTTCAAGCTCTTTTTAAATACATAAAACAATTTTTTTAAATGTGTATAGCGACTAGATATGTTATCGGATGATAGACTTCATGGAAGAAGACTTCATGCTTGGGTAGCTGTTATTGAAAACGCTCCTTGGAATGTTAAGCCCCGAGAAAAAAAATTCAATGAAGACGGTGAGGAAATTATAGATCCTCCAACAGCATTTTTTATTGAACCTTCTACTGGATTCAGACATGAAGTTACATCAAAGTATTATATAAAAGTGGAGAGCATTTGGCACAATTATAATTATTATGTAAGCTTATATTCTAATTTTCTTTATTTTTATCAGTTGTTTTCACTCAGAAAGTTTTGGAACTTTGTCATTTTTGTCTCGATTGCAAAATTGTCAAACATAAGAATGATAATTTTGATGAAAATGACAGGTTTTATTTCACATATTCCTTTTAGCGAAATTAAAACCCAAATTTTGGAGTATAAATTCTATTTTAATCGTTAAGATAAACCTACAAGAAGGACGCATAAAAACCATGAAATGGGACCTTACAAAAACTGCAGACTGGGAACACTTTTTACCCGGCGAGCCACCAGAACTTCGTGTAAAATCAGAAACATCTGACGAATTTCTAACTGAAGAAGATGATACTGTATGGCTAGAAAAACATCTCGATTTAATACCATCGTGGGTGCAAAAGTTGCATATTGGTGATCAAGCGTTTGAAGAGAGATATCCCAACCGCAAAAAGACAATTCACTACAAAAGAGCTATTTATACGCGATACTCCCCGTACTCTAACACTGATGGATTGGTTAAGCAGCTGACTCACTTCAAAGATGAGGCTTGGCGTACCCCTGTAATGCGATGGGAGTACTTTGAAAATCGAAAGGATTTATTTGAGAAAGTCAAAATTGATTTTGTTAAAAGGAAGGTAGAAGAATCGTTTAAGAAAGGAAGAGACGATCAGTTAATATGTTTGTAAAGAGTATGTTATTATTACCATATTTTATTTATTAATTTTTATAGATTACATACATTCCACACAAAGAGGTGAACCAAAATTTCTTTACTTTAATCACACTCCACGACTTGATTCTCTACGACTACTTGAAATTCATGAGTTCGCGATCATTTTGCATTTCCATAAGCGGAGAGATTTGTAAGTGGAAGAAATTCAATTTAAATGAAAGACAATTTTGCATAATATTTTTTTTTTCTTATTTTAGTTGCTACTACCAGGAATTTCAAATCGACGAAGAAAATTCACTCGTGGTAATGTATATGTATTTTAATAGCCTTTTTTTAAATTATAAAAGTAAAGGAAACAACGCGTTCTAGGGAAAATGCATTAATAAGGCAAATTGAGTTTTAGTTCTAATAAAATGGAATTTTTGAATGAAACAAAACTACCATTTTTGCTTGATTGGTTAGAAACCTGAAGTATGTTTATTGGAATTGACAATTTGCTGATAAATATGCTTTACTATAATTTGCTGAATATTACTTCACATACATATCTATCGTTATACAAAATAATATATGTATTTATGTTAGATCATAAAGTGCAAACGGCCTAGAAATTTTTTCTTTTATGTGTGCTTCAGTGCCCCCTTACAAAATGAAAAAGAATCGTTAAACAACTACAAACCGCAGCTCTTAAGGCAAATTTTATTCGCGCCGTCTCTATGATGTCCATTTTTGATACGGCCTTTCACTATAAAAAAGGTATATACAAAATAGAAAAATATATAATAAAAAAAAAAATTCGTAAAATGAAAATTCGCTTAAGATTAGCAGCATATGACGATTTGATTCTTGAACGCAATTGAAGAACACAACTTGGTTTGCTAAAAAAAATAAGTTATGTCCGTGAAGATCTCATTACTAACGAATCCCTTCCACAAAACGTTTCCAAGAAAACCATTCATTTTTAATCCTTTTCTCAAGATAAGGTTTTTTGCTCGCGTTTTCCCAAAGTATCCACAGGGCCACAGCACCTGGACACTCTGATCTGCTAATGAGGCTATGGCTGCTGACCTGCATCCTTTGAATTCTAAGTTAAGGTTGCTGCGTACCTCCGCGTGTTTTATGGTCGCGGCAGGTTTGCTTATCTTGATTCTAGACCCTAGAATTTAGTAGCTTTGCCCATGCTAATTGACTAATAACTTTTGCAGCACATTATTGATAAATTCAGAAGAAATCCTGCACTTCCGCCGAACAAGGACATCGCAAAGCGCCAATTCTATTTGAAAGAAAACAAAATTGTCATCACTTTCCAGAATTCAAAGGGCGCTGTGACGGCCTCGAATAGGGAATTCATTAAGCCCCCGAAACCGGACTACGGGGAGGAGATTACTTTTGATCCCAACAGCACAAGGGGATATAACGTGAGTTTGTTCTACGGTATTCTTTTACTTTGTCGTTGGCAACTTTTAAATTTTCAACTAAATAGCTTCACCCGCGCCGCGACGCCTTTTTATGCGTGTTTGTTGTACTCCGTTTCTAGCCTATATTTTTTACGATTTTCAGGCTAATCCGCTGGACCCTCCACCGTCGCAGGTTGAGCTCTACTTTTTGCTGCTTAAGCAGCTTAAGGAGGAAGAGTTTCTGCAAAAGGAGCACGAACGACGAATGAATGACTGCAGCAGAATCCTCGCCAAGCGCAAAAGGGAGATGAAAAATCCTGTGCTGATGTTTAGCATTTTTGATCCGCTGCGAAGTGACGGTGCCAGGAAGCTCCGCATGAAGGAGGTGAGCCTTACCTTTTTTCAGTAGGGACATATTTTATAATTGCACAAGGTCGCAAAGCACGGTTTACTATATCACTGCTTTATAAAAATGTATACTCTACTTTACATTTGAATTCAAAAGGAAATTCAGTTCACTTGGTGATTTTTGCTTTTGAAAGCAGAGTTTAAGATTTAGAGCTATGAAATTGTGCAATCTGCAAATTTGTATTTAAGATGCTTATTTTTGAATTAGAATCATCAAACGATTTAGTTTCAAATTGACGAGTTTTGCTTCTTGTGGAGCTTTTAGTTTTTTACCATTTAAGGCACACTATGTAATTATTCATATTTCCATTTTTGCAAAACATTCTCTTAATTCCCTCTAACGAGCTGATTATTATTAATAAGGCACTTAAGCCCAGATTTATCTAAAATTTATTCGTAGAAGTATGTTTTACAATATAAAAGTTAAATAGTTTTTTTTTTTTGTACATCATTAACTTTATTTCTACGACTCGGCTTCTTAAGTTATTTTCCAAGATCGATTAAACATTCATGAATTCATGAATATTTAACTTTAGTAGACAAATATGAGAGACAACTTGTGCACATTTTCCCGAAAATATCACACTTGATATAATTTATTTTGAGAAGTATAGCTTGCATGCAAAAACTGTCAACGAAAGAACAAAATCTCGACAATAGAAATTGAAGTGTATGTATTTTGATATTTTTTTAATCGTTTCATTCGACTAGAAAAATGGGAGTTTATAGTGAACTGGAGCTATTCCAACAAGGAATCAAAAGCAGAAAAAAAGACACCTTGGTGTGTGTAGCTTTTATTAGATTAATTATCTTAACAAAAATCTATTCGGAGCAACCATTTTAGTACAGTAATTTATATAAATGGAGAGAGACAAAATAATTAAAATTGGTTTTGTGCAGTGTTTATTGTTAACGATTTTTAATCGTCGAACTTTTGATAAGCTATAGATTATACTACACATAGGGAAATAGTGTCATCATCATTTTTGAATAATAATCGATATGAATTACATATTATATTGTTAATGCGAATATACTACTTAAATTTTTCAAACTTTCCTACTAACTACTTTTTAGTATGAAGCGGAGAAGGCTAGAAAGCGAGCTATTGCACTGAAGGATCCTGACTTTCTGGCGCCTTATTTGGTTGCTTACCGGAATCAAACCCTAACCTCCTTTGAGTCCAGAGCAGCATATAACGCCTGCTTGGATGATCTGAAAACTCGTTATGTTAAACTTTTAAGCGAACTGCAGCGGAAGTACGAAGATGTGAGCATCCTGTTCTTTGACTAAAATTCGTGTCTAACTTATTTTCATTGCTAAAATTTCAGCTAACCGCGGAAGCAAAGGCA
This sequence comes from Machimus atricapillus, assembly GCA_933228815.1. Classification (NCBI taxonomy): domain Eukaryota; kingdom Metazoa; phylum Arthropoda; class Insecta; order Diptera; family Asilidae; genus Machimus; species Machimus atricapillus. Next base: position 13,136,000 of record OW121788.1, read on the forward strand.
CTAAGGAGGTTCCTAGACAAATTCCAGGATCAGTTCGATGATTACGATTACCATCGTCTGCTTAAGGAGAAAAAAGACATCGAGCTGAACAAGCGCATGGTCCAGCAAAGATTGAATCTTACCCATGAGGAGGCTCAGAAAAAGTATGAGAAAGTCAAGGAGTCCCTCCTCACCGACATCCGACTAAATCTGGGCGAGAATTTTCCCTAGTGAAACATGAACTCACTCCATCGAATTGCCTCTTCCTTTTTGTGTGGATTTGATAAACTCTGTCATCTTTGATTGCCGAATACATTGACACGGTAAGTCGTTGCTGTGTGCACATTTGTGTGAAATTTATGATTTTTCCCATCGTTATCGTGGCATCGGAGCTCCCTCCTCCCGGCGCCCTCCACCCCCGTCCACAGCCCATTAGAACTGGATAAAAGTACCGGCAGACAACAGGTTGTTCCATGTTTTTATCGAGTCCCATAAAATTTTTATGTAACGATTACGCTCTGCTTCTGGTGATTCTGGCGCTGGCTATGGTGCCTCTGGTTCAGCTGGATCTGGATGTGTCTGGGGGCTGGTGGAGCTCCCCAAACCCGGAGCTCCACTCGTTTGCTCTCTGTTTGGCTTTTCCAACTTCTGGAATCGAGTTGAGCTGAGTCGAGTCGAGCTGGCATCATCCCATCCGTCCCCGCACAGTCCGACGAGGACTTTTTATATACGTTCCTCCACCCCCCGCCCCCCGCCCAATAAAACGATAATAAAATTTATATGATTGAATATAAACTTAAGTGTTGGATGGTTTGATTTATCGCCCGGTAATTTGTTAATAGAACATGATTTACCCTTATCGGGCCGGGTCGGGCGGGGGCTTTTATTGGGGTCGGTCTGCTCTCGGAACGGCTCCTCCGTTACTACCCCCAGTGATGCTCCGATGACGTGAAAAATGCTCCTCAGCCCGGTGACTTGTGCATATTTATTGTGTCGATTTTATGCCTGTTCCGATTCATTCATTATGCGGTCGTGGCCAGGGTCTTTATGCGCCTTCATTGGCCTTTTATTTGCGCCCTTTCGCTTTTATGCTCTTATTACTGCCGTCGTCTGCTCACTCGGGGCAAGTTGTTTTTATGTTGTCGGGTGCTTTCAATCGCACGACTTTTTAATGTTTTATGGATTCGTCACGAGGATTTATTTCTTTTCGTTCGCTTATTTGCTCATTCACACGTTTGACTTTGATTTCACTACCTACCTTATGCATCAATTCTGTTGTTTACACGTCATCTTGGAAATCAGACCTATAAAAATATGAGGCTGAGTACAGTGCGTGTATCAAGTAATCACGCATTTTGAGTATTAGTACAAGTATCAGTTATTCGAACTTAAAATTTGTCGGGGCTAGTAAAAGTCCTCGTACCTACTCAGCTCCAAAGTATTTTAGTACTCGTACTCCGCCCTTAAGTACTTTTGCATTCATACCCGAATATCTTGGACTTTTATTGTAACTATTGCCTAGTCGCTTTTGTCACTGAAAAAAATTATGTTAAAAAAAATTCAAGGCTGAATTAGAAATTTTATTATATAATTTTTAAACATATTTAACTGGTCCAGGTGGCGTTTGGTTTTACCCGACTGCGCCACGCAAAGGAGGGTAATGTGTTTCGGAACCTATATATGTTTGAACCTTTGTGGCACACTAGAGACCAAACGCGTTGACCGATTTTGATGATTCTTAATCTTGCGAGTGCTACTAAAGACATGACAGTAATCAAAATTCAATATGGCGGCAATTAGACATGAGTGGCCAGCTCAAAGCTATTAAAAACAATGTCACTGGAGTAGGAGTCAGAATCGAACCATGGACAGGGCAAAATAGAACGAAAAATTTTGCCATTGATATTGTGCTGGGGTGTTACTGTACATAAGTTATAAGGAACTACTTTGGACCGAACTGTGGTTGATTTAAGTTCACGCATTTCCGCGAAAGGTTAAGCTTATGTAGCCTTGAGCCGGGTTAGGTCTCTAGATGGATTAACAATCAGTAGTTTAGACCACCGCAAGCTACTTAATAATCCCCACGATATTAACTCCCTCAATGAAATGACAAGATTGACCCCATTATTGGGAAATTTTCATCCGGTCTAGAATATTAACTGTTAAAGTCGCTATGTTCCGCATTAGAATTTATTATTTGTTTTATGTGTGTATCGATCATGAAACTACTCAATGGTGTAGTTATTCAATTAACAGAATTCTAGGCTACTGGACTTGTTTTTTTTCTTTTGTTTTTATTTAAAGTTCATTTTTTACACAGTCGGGTTTTTTGATTTTTTAAATTTACTTTTTTTAACAGAACTAATTTTGCAAAAGTATCATCTGATAGAGCGTATCTTCTTGGTGCGAATACTAAGCCTGCCAATTAAAATAAAAATAACCTTTCTACAAGTGCCGATTAAGTTAATTGTTTGTTAACCTTTACTGATAAGGTTTTCAAAACATATTAAAATCAGCATCGTTGTCACTAATATATGTCAAGTGCAAGATTTCCAGAGAATCATTAAACCACGGAAAGAAAAGAAGAATCTGGAGTTGTTGATGACGTGCGAATATAACTGTAATTTAAAAGATGATATTATTGCGATGCAATTTTAAAAGCAGGAATCGCACATAACGATTATGCTTCCTATTTTCGTACAAAAAAATCACATATGGTAGATTTACACATAATATTTGGTTTTTCTTTTCATTACTATATCGAAAATTTCGTAATTTTTACGAAAAAAAATACATCAATGCAATTACATTTGGTTATAACTATCTTAAAAATCCAAATGAAACGATTAAATTTAACTTATAGTGATTTTATTCGTTTTTAAATGTTCATTATTCACAAATAATAACACAATGTTTATTTTTCTTATTGGGAATAAAAATCAAGTAAATTTTATTTTTTGATCGACAAATTAAAATCACTATCGATTTGTACTTTAGTACTTTAGGGCTGAGTACGAGTACTTTTACAGGGTGATTTTTTTTGTAGTACCTGAATTTTTTTGTGGTAGGTAGGGTATCTATGATTATCAAATGATTCCAAAAAGCAGGCTCACCGACAATAATGGTTTGCATGCTTCCGACCGCATTCAGAAGTGATAGAACAAATTTTGCAAGCCCAAATTAAATGTAAATAAACAAAAAATTAATTTGATTATCAGGTACCCACCACAAAAAAATCCCCCTGTACTTGTACTTATACACAAAATACTTGATTATACCAATTACACATATGTCATACTCAAGTACAAAAATACTCAGAATTTTACAGCTCTGGCATATTTCTTGTGGTGATTTTATTGAATGATTCCTCCGGCATTCATTGGCCTTTTGTTTGCGCCCTTTCGCTTTCAAGCTCTTATTACTGCCGTCGTCTGCTCACTCGAAGCAAATTGTTTTGATATTGCACGACATTTTAATGTTTTGTGGATTCCTCACGAGGATTTATTTCTTTTCGTTCACTTATTGTTAGTCGTTTGTTCACATTTGTTCACACGTTTGACTTTGATTTGACTACGTATTGCCATTGATCGTTTTATTCATCAATTTTGTGTTGTTGACACGTCGTGTTGGTGGGAATAAATTAGGTGAGAACCATTGTCTGATATTTCAGATGAACACATGTATGTACATATTAATTCATGGGAAATTGATTAGTTGAGATTGGTTAATGATAAATTGTTTTACGTAACTTTTCTACGAATCCGAAAACGGAAATCGTCTACATTATATTATTATTTTGGGAAAAATTGTATCATATATTAAAAAAGATCATGTTTTGTCAATTTTTAAATCTTTTTAATTAATAACTAAATGGTTAAAATCATCTACTAATGCTGCTAAAATTAAATTTCAGGCATTCAACTATTGCATATAAAACCTTAAAAATTCTTGTCTCCTTTCAATTAACTGTTTTCATCAAACAATTAATTTGATGCAATGTGGGTATACAAAAAGTGTCGTTAGACTATATTAAACATTTTTCGTGTTATCATTCACCAAACACAAAAAATATTTTTTGTAAAATGTTGGTCATGTTTTATTTAGATTATATACAGGTATAAAGGTCACATTGAATGAAATAGATATTGCTAGACTCGGGTTTTAAAAAATGCGATTTTATTAGAATATTCTGCTAAAGGGAAAGTTTATAAATCAAACCACTTTTTAATTTTTAAATTTTTATATATTTATGTATAACTACACAGGAATTCTAAAGGAGCAATTCGACTGAATAAAGGGTTAAATTAGAAAAATGTTAACTGGCTAGGGGTTGGCTTAGAACTTGCTTGAATCTCAGTCACACTTGGCTGGACTGCAATGAAGGAGTTTCCCGGGGGAGTCTGAGAATCTTGTAAGAGCGCCCGGATGCGTAGCTTTGCAGTGCTTTGGACGTTCCCCCGGTGGTCGTTGCGCCTGCATCCATCCAGGAACAATTTCTCCGCACCGGGTCTGAAATAACTTTCTTATCGCCGTTGGACGGGATGGTGGTGGTTTTGGTTCTGGTTGTGGTGGTGGTGGTGGTGGTGGTTGCGATAGTGGTGGTGTAACTGCCCAGTGCAACGGGGCACCAGCAGACCTGTTTGGGAAATACGTTAATTAACGGTTCAGTAAAAATGCGTTATTCCATCGAGTAACTAAGCATCGACAGAGTGCCTTGGGTTCCACCTTGCTTTGGTAACTAGGTACCTTCATGTATGTGTATAGGTACAATTAAAGTATAGACCGAAGCCGTAAGTTGGTTAAACTCCTTTCATGGAGCCACCGGGTCCCTTAGCGATGCCTCTCCAAGTGTTAGTGAGGCGGGGCGGGCCGGGTAATGGAGTCGGTCTTAATACACACCTCGCAGCACATCTTGCGCCACACCACGGACCCGACAGTCCGGCAGGATCCCATGGTCTTAGAGATTCGGCCAAAACCACTGGTCGCAACCAAACTTCACTGGCATTAAATTTGTACGGAGCATCGGAGACTCTGTGAGATTGGAGACTGTTTGTGAATGCCCCGAACTTAGTACGTCAAGCGTGGATACACATTCTTGCGAACATACTTATCTCTGGGTGGTGTACTCGTGACGTCGGTCCTCGGATACAAAGGTATGTACGACAGAGCGCTATCGCCTTCGACGCTAGTGCTCCCGGTCCCGGTCCCGGTCCAGGACCCGAGCCGGGCTCTGCTGCCGCTGCCACCACCGACTCCGCCAGTGGCCAGGGCCCGGCTCGGATGGGCATCTGAGGATGCCTTGAAAACTGTACACAAGGAATAAATTGCCCATACCCCCTGGACATGGTCAAGTCTGTTCGGTTCCCATTTGAAAGGCATGACTTCACTTACATACAAAAGGTGAAGGATGAGGGTACCGGGCATCCTTAAAAGGGGGCGGCGGTGGCAAATGGCGCTGGAGATGTTTGTGCCAGTCGAAGCAGCCCACGGCCAGTGTATCTTGATGTGCTCGGCGGAGGGCGGCGGCGGTGGGCAGGGGCAGGGGCCCCGGTCGGGGATGGGTTTCCCGGAATGGATGAAAATGACTTGGCTGGGTTTGACCCTTCAAACCTTTGAAACCTCAAAGCACATCGAATGTTGATACGCGACGGCCATTTTGATTTTGCATTTAGATAAATTTTCCCAAAAACGACTGGACCTGACGGGCTGCGGCCGCCCGGATTAACGTTAATTGAACAAATTGCAGGGGACAATTAGCCGCTTATGAATGATTCGAGTGTGTCAGTGTGGCTAGAGGAGTCCCGGCAAATCTAATTTCTGCGCTCGGCCACCGTGCCCCAAAGTGAAGGAACTGATCCTTTAGTTTCCCTGAATTACTCTGCATTATTTATGCGCCTTCGTCCTCCACTTCTCGAGTATTTCAAAATTTATAAGAAAAAGGTTCTAATGGAAAGGACCGACGCGCTGAGAGAAATTCAATTTAGCTTCCTTTTGTTTCTAGCGTGGTTCATCGGATTTTAACGCAGTAACTATTTTGAAAGAGTGTCTTTTCCTTGGTGCAGGCTAACAACTTTACTACGAAATATTTCAAACTAAGTGACGAATGCTCACAGTAATTAAATCGTGATTAACGCCCATTGTTAGAATAGAACTAATTACATAACAATTTGTAGCTCTTAATGCTAATTAAAAGCAAACTATTCATGTAACAAAATCGTAACTTAATTCAAAAATTCAAAGTGATAATATAATCGAATATTTTTGGGTATTCTTATATCTATAAAAACCTTCTGGCTCAAGTTCGTCATAGGATTAATCATTTGCAAATGATAGCACGTTAAATTTTACGTAATATTTCAAAATGATTGTATGTAGGTAGTATAAAAATATAAAATTGTAAGGTAAAAGATAAGGTTTTAGGATTCCGTACCTCATATAAAAAATGGAATACTTATAGATACTTAATGCTTATAGGATCACTTTATTGCCCGTCCGTTTTTCTGTCTGTACGTAGGTACGCCAAGGCTTTTTTTTCAGAAAATATTTGCGGTATCAAATTGAAATTAGTATAGAATACTAAGGTCTATAGCCTCATTACTCCACTAAACAATTTAAGTACACGTCTTTCAAAGCGTATTTTCATATTTCCCACTCATTGATCATCAAAACCTATAGGAGTCTTCCGGGTGATCTACAACCTTGATTTTGGTACAAACGAAGGTCTTTTGGCACAAGTGAAAGAATAATTCGAAATTCTTTAATTGCTTTTTATATGTTGAATCTTCCTATTATTTAAATCAACATGATAGAATTTGTACGTGAAAAACTTAACTTTTTTCTATGATTAAAATTAAATTGACAACATAAAAGAACGATATAGGTACTAAGAATTATTAAAGGTTCGGAACCCTCAAGGTGTTGGTTCTATTCATTCATATTTATTCGTTTGTTTTTTACTCTATATCCAATTTCTTGTTCGACTTATTGTTAGATTCAAAAAATAATTTCGTATTTATTAATGTTTACAAAATAATACTAGTCTTATTTAATTCCTTTTTTTTAGATACTGTTATTAAACTATTTGAATAAGGAGATACCTGACCTAAAAATTTGAGCACGATAAACTAGCACAATATTGCAGAATTTTTTGGCGACAAAGGTAAGTGATGCAAAATTATCAGAAAAAATACGACTATCAATTTTAAACCTCACTTTGAAGGTCTTAACCCAATAACCCAGCGAGGGCATTATTTTTTTCGTACTCTTGAGCCTAAGATCTATCGATTTCCAACTAAACACTGCTTTTCCAGAGAGTTTTCCGAAATAAAATGAAGGTTTTTATAAAAGGTTCAAAAAAACATACCTACTAATTTAATTGGAGACTATATTATCTTTAAAAGTAGAAACGATTTTCTCCCCCTACTTATAAACTTCTGATTTTAAGGTGTGCGCTCGGTCGGTCCACCTGAAATTATAATCAGAAAAAGTTCCTTACGCGGACCCTGAAGCCCTAGAGATTTGGTGGTATTGTAAGATGGTATCTTTTAAAAAGCAGTATCTTTCCGAGGGAGTGAAGTAAACCGCGGTTAAATTAAATTTGCTTGCAAATTGAGCCGCTCACGCACCTGAGGTTGCGTCTCACCTCGCGGAGCTCCTCTAGGCTGGTCGCACTTCGAGAAATTTGCGTGCACGAGTCGCCGCTGGGTCCGGATTGACCGCTGATGGCTATCCTTTCCTCAGCCGGACAGCGACAGGTCCGCGGCCAGCAGCTGTAAGTGGCAACGATATCGACGACGGTGGCCGCCAAATGATTTTCGTTTCGCATTCAATTCGAGCGGGTCCCCATGAGAATTTTCGCGCTTTGTGGATAAGTGGAATGAAACCGCCGACCGCGCGGTCTCTTCCTGCCACCAGCGGTCCTCCGGTCAATTGGCCCCAGTCGAGGGCTGCCGATGCAACTCAATATCTTGCCACAATTCGCCCAGCGGAAATTACGAACACGCGATTTTTAGCTCTTTTGTTACCTCCGTAAAATGGGCAGAAAAAAAAATAAAAGAGACATAAAAAAAGCGGCTGAAATTCTCAGGTGACGGTGGGCAAATTCCGTGTACCTACGCTGTCCAGCGCCCAGCCACCGTACTTAGTCCTTCGAGGTGAAACTGCCAAGAAAAAAGTTTGCCTCTTCGCGTTTTTGCTGCGATCAGGCGAGAACGGCTCCAGCGGCAGCAACTGTTGTGCTGAGATATGAAGTTTCACGGGGTCTTTTGGTCGCTTATTTTTAGCCCCAAGAAAAAATGCATGGTTGCGGTGGAAACAGACCTTATCTGGCTAGAGACAGTTTGCGCCCCAGGGGAATCATTTTTGGCTCGCTACTTCCGTCCCACACTTCGCGTAGTACGCAAACATTAGCCTAGGACTCTATAGGTCCAGCTCTCTATCTCCAGGATACATGAACCAAGCGAATAAAGCGAAAAGGTATTTCCTTGTACCAAACTTAGCATACAGTTATCAAGAAAGTATCAAAAACATCATTTCTTGGAATTTGGAATTTACATTCTTTAATTCCATTTTTTTTTTCAATTCTAAGATCAAACTCAATTCTATATCGAAAGATATAAAATATATACAGTGGTAGAGTACATAACAGGTACGAAAGCTGAACATTCAAAATTTGATCTGGTAATCCCTTCAATGAACAAGTTAAAATAAATAAGTCATTGTAAATAAGTACATTAAGCATTTACATTTAGTACATTATTTGTTATTATACACGACACTGTGAACTCATATATTTGTTAGTTGATTTTTCACTCGTATTTATTATTTTTTCCGCCACTATTTCTTCATTTAAAGAGTTTTGCTGTAGATTATGAATTTCTAAAGATAAACATGATTAGGCGAAACATAATCATTTGCAAATTTTTAATGTATTATATTTTAAAAATCTTATAGAAATTATTTTACGTATTATACTATCGACACACTACATTATGAACTAGGATATCATTTTGAAGAAAAATTGGCTCATAATGAAGTAATCAGAATGATGCCCGTGCTCCTTAATTTATTCGAAAACGACTAAAAGAGCCACCTAATTGTGAGCAGAATGTTTTGACATTTGATAAAATCAGCTGTTTAGCGCGTGCTAAATTAATTTATCTTAAATATTTCTGGTGACTGTCAGAACGTAAGTATAAAAAAATATTAAAAATCTTAACTATTATATGTTTCATATTCTAGAAATATGATCCGAACTATTTGTAGAACTTGTCAGCTTTGGTTTCGTCAGTTCTGATGAAGAAAAATACAGTAGGTCAACACGTCATTAGAAGTAACATAATGACGACATACTTCATAATGAAGTTCAGTGTGTCGTTGGTATTATATCTGTAACTGTTTGATTACAAACAGTGCTTATTTGTTGCGTGATTAAAGCGAAATTTTCTCATTTACTACATATTCGTATGTATGTCGATTTTAAGTTTTCCTTAAAAGTTTTTTCATAATAGCACTACTTACATATTTTTCTGCTTTTGACATGAATTGTACATTGCGAAAATAACAAGAGAGAATTACTTTATAAAAGTTTGTTACTTAGAAACGTTTTGTAAATTTTAACAAAGTAAAATAAACTTGGTTTCTCTATACTTATATAATAATTGAGGCTGAACTTTAGTTTTTCAGAATATTAGGTAATATTTTCCGTATGTGCAAACTATAGTATTGACTTTCTTTCTTAAGGGTTCACATCAACCTGAACACTGCAAATTAAACTTATTTAAGGTAATCAAAGTTAAGAATCGAAAGAATGTCTTTCAAATTGGCATTATACTAATTATAAATACATACATACATATGTATGTATGTGCAAATATATTTTGTGTCAAAATTATTGTTTATTGATTGTTTTTTAAACTTCAATGATCAATATTTAATTAACAACTTTGTGTACCGTATTAAACTCCCTAAAAAAAAATGAATGTGCTCAATTTAAGTATAATGATTTGAATTAAAGTAACGTGTTCGTAATTTCAACAAAATCTTTTTAAATTCGCAAGAAAGCAAGAAAAAGTGCTTTATTTACGACTAATTGTTTTAAAGTTTTGTAGAAAACGTAAATTTTAAAGGTATGTAGATGTACCTACATAGATATTATGAATTCTAGCTTAATAATTTCTTTTGTTGTTAATTTCATCAAGGAATAAAATCTTGGTTTCTACTCTGATTATCAGCAATATTCCCTAAAAATATCATCACACAAAATGCGGCATATACGGAAAATTCCTCAAAAATCACTTTAAGCAAAAACTTTAAATTTCGCTCGCAAAAATCAAATTTTTTTCCAATTATACGCCCGACGACAGGTGTTGGACCAACAGCGAAGCTAAAAGCGGCCAACGAAGGTTGACCGCCGCTGATGGCCTCCGTCTGATTAGTGCCGCGAACTGGAAAATGCGCGAAAATGAGTGATGCAAATTTGATGATTTTTGGATGAAACTTAATATTTTGACCGTCTGGAGCAGTCAGCCAGGGCCACTGCTACTGGTTTTGTTTTTTTTCGAGCAGAGATCCTCGGCGGGGCCGCTCGGGATGCTCCTCATATTCATATTTTATTGGAGGAGATTGTTTGCCATATCATGCCGCCTGCATCCGGTTACCCGGCTACTGTGAAGAAGCACAGGAGCAAACGACAGCTTGACAACGACGTACAAGATGCGATGTCAGGTCGGGGCAGGTTTTTATGTTCGATTCACAGGAAAAATCAAAATGGGGTATGTGTGGCTTATCGGGAACTCGACGAGATTTATTATTGGCTTACCTCCTCTTCGAGAGCTCTTGATTTCTGATAAATCTTATTTACCTCGAGTTTTATTTAGCTAGCTTTTATTTTGTTCATAAAACCATCATTTGGTGGTTTGAGGCCTCCAATAAAAGAACCAAATGACCTTTCCTTTTAAAAGATAAATAAATAGGTTTATCCCAGAGGGTTTATCTACAAAGCAAACCATCTGCAAAAAGACTACAACTACATTCTCAAATTACACTGAACAACACCTGCTTTTTGTTCCAATGAACTGATAAATAGATTCTGTAATATTTTTTACGTATTATAACTGATGGTCAATCGTAAATTTTTTGTTGTGACTACATTTTTAGAAATATATAACAATACTATTCCGATGAACGTTTTAACAATATTATAATTGAAAATAAGCCTCCAGATATGTAACATTTTAAATTTCGGAGTATACAATATTTGTTTGAGCTTAGGAAAAATATTCAATTAACTACATAGATTAAAAATTTACCGTTTCAACATAATAATGAGTACAATAGTACCTATATAATAGTAAAGTAATTTTTCTCATGAGATTTTTCGTAAAAGCTGTACTGTTTAAGGTTCCTTTTTTGTCGCACTATGTCGTAGCGACGAATTTTAGTCAATTAGGAGTCCTTTATGCATATTTTTTCATACATAGGTATGTCACAACCAGATGTATGACCCAAAAACAAAAATGAAGTTTTTTTTTGCAAATATACATAAGTACATATAATTTATTTTGAATCCCTATCCACAGAGTGAAAAATATACTTAAAATTGGTTTTTTCACCCCATTGAATGGGTGTCCTAAATTGTAAGAAAAATGTCTTCAAACCTTTTGAAAATTTAGTAAGTGTTTTTATTTGGTGGAAAACAGTTTCAAACATTTTTTGGTCAACTTTGATAGTTGCCTTTTTAATTAAAGATCGTACTTCTTGCAATAAGTGAACCTTAAATTTATACAATAACAATTTGTTTACGGCTGCCGTAAAAGTTAGTATTAAATGCGTTCAACTTTGAATATAAATTGATTTCATTTTATGAAAAGTCCGTATTTAAACTTGAAGCAATATCGATTTAAAAATGAAAGCACTCTATTAAAGTTCGTTTTATGTATGTATATTGAAACAACTCTTTTTTCGAGATGAATCAGAAAACACCTTATACAATTTGAACAAGAATGAGAATCTACTCCTTAAATATTATTCTCATAACAATTTGAACCTTATAGTCAAAGAAAAAGATATTACGATGAGTAGGTACTACATACATATATAATATTTTTTTTTATTTATATTATGGGTAGAATTTGTTTAACTTGACCAAGTTTTTTTCCTTCTAAATATCTTAATATAACAAATTTAAAGCATCAAATAAAAATACTAGCGGTGCTGGCAAATTTATCGATCAACTTAAGCGAGTCTTTAAGCTTCATCTAAACACTTTCTTTCTTTTGATGAGATTTTCAATTAGCGATAAAAAGAAATTTCAGAATCGGCCAGACCTTTGTCTAGAAAATTAACGAGATTTTTCAGCATTTCGCTGGGATGAGTAATCCAGCCAACGCCCGGCGCGCGGCTCGTCTCATCGAGGCGGGCCCCACACCAGGAGCAGGAGTCCCCAGGAGCCGCAGGAGCGTCCAGTCATTATAAATTCCGAAGACGTCACATCCTCTAGCCATTAGTTTTCGCCAAATGATTTTCGAATACAGGAAACTCATGATGATATCCTTTCCTTCAAACACAAATGTAATCAGAAACGGGAAAACGCTGTGTCTCCCCTTTACATGTCAAGGGATTCGGGAAGAAACCGTTGGCGAGGCCGCGATGTGGGTCGGGGGTGGATGGGCCGGATAAGGGATGGGGTGGGCGTGGGGTGGCGCGGTGCTGTGGTGTGGCGGCAATGGCGGTGTAGCGCTACTCTTTAGACTTACATTTATCTCGGGGCCCCGGAACTCCCGCCAGCGCCTCTGCCGCCCGTCCCGTCCCAGATCCACGAGTGTCCTTAGAACGCCTTGTGCTGTCCAAAAATTTTCTACATGGGGGATAGCCAGCGGGAATATACACGGACACATTCACCGGGCTTGTAAGGGATGCCGGAGATCTCGACCCTGTTTCTCGCGAAAATGGGAATAGAAAGGACACATACTCGCTAGGCATACATATCCCTTCCCATCCCACGGGGCCATCGCCGCTCCGGCCATAGGAGCGCCCGCTGTATGTGCTCGCCAGACCCACTGAGGGTATGTGCGGGAAAACGTCGTTTCAAGAAGTTTGGATCAATATTTTGAAGCTTGACCAGAACACCGTCACGTCCTGCACACTTGTGTAGAACACGTAGCCCGTGCGCCCCACAGGCAACCCACACATAGGGGCATATAAGGATCGGGCACATGCTGTCTTATGTACACACGGAAAGTACATAGCTGCCCCGCGAAGGCATAGATATGCGTAATTTAGCCTTTTCGGTGAAGGAGCTGGGTAAGGACACCGAAATATGTCCGGGCGATATCCGCAGCGGCGGTCCGTGTTCAGCTTTTAATTAAATCCTTGACGTCAAAAATGTCCTCTCACCGTCTTATGATGTTTGCGAATCTCATTTAGGCCGGAGCACGGCCCGGCGACTGCCCGGGGTGGCCACCTACCCGCCCCCGCCTCATTCCAATCCCGAGGAGTGAGCTCTGGGTGCCTAGGTGCGGCGCGACTCCTAGGCGTTTCCTTGCCTCCCCGCCCTCCCCGGGGCGCTTTTTAGCGCTCGACTGCATACTTCCTCCTGAAATCGTGTCGGGCCACCCACCCGAGGATTTATGGCCTATTCCATATCCATCCATCCATTCGCATGTTGCCCCGCTCCCCTGGCGGCGGCAGCAGCGGCCGACGTATTTTTCCTCGATTTTCCGATATCAATTTACCACCCGCCTGTCGAACCGCCCGCTGACTTCGACACAATTCTCGCGTTCGGAGGGGGCGTCAAGTTTCGCACTTTTGTTACGATTTTCTTCTTTTTTTTTTTTATTCGCCATCCACCCCACGATGATCCCAGTCCCTTTTGCCTGGTCCACCCCCACCGCGTCTCTCATCTGTGGAGCAATTGCGACGCAATTAAGTCGGCGAGGGGTTGATTTGCACAGATTTTGATTGCGCCTAATGAATGCTCGCGATTTTAATTAAAACGGAAGATCGGCGCATTTGCTGATTTATGAGGAGTTTTCTTTCTTCATGGCGAAGTAACTTACCACAACCATTTTGAGTAGTAATCCTTCAGTAGTGAAAACTCATATGCTATTTTAAGTGGAACTCTAAAAGCTATCGAAAACAAGTTCCATCGCATGCAATCTCCTAGTTCAGAAGAAATTTGTATTTATTACTGAACAAATATCGGGCTTCAGAACTCATGCTTTTTCTATTTTTAATTCCAATGCAAATAGCAATGTCAGTTCTCTCTGCAGAGATTCGATTTTCCTGAAACAATTTTGTTCCTCGAACCTATATAGGTATGGAGATGGCAGGACGTCATTGCTGCACCGGAAATGTTTCTTGGCAGAACGTTTGCAATATTTCAATCTGCGTTGTGTACGTATGAAAAAATCGTTTTCAAGTAAATTTTCATAGCTCTTCTGTAGATATGAAAAACAGAGATTTTACATGAAAAAATTCCTTTATACAATTACGCACTATTACTTTTAATTTTGATAAAGCAATAGCAGTCTTCACTATTTACAATCGCAGTAGGAACTAAAGCTGGCCATTTACAAAACCAAATTCATTTTTGATTAATTTTAAATATTTGCTTGAGCAGTTTTTATTTGGTGGAAAAAGTTTGTTTACTGCTCCACAAAGGACAATTTTTCAATGATTGATAATTTTACACTATGTATGTACTTATACCTACTGTATTCGGAAAAAGTTTAATGCAAAAACTACTTTTAAAGAAATTTTAAGAAGATGTTATAAATCGTTTTTAGACTATAGATTTTAATAAAAGTTTTAAGAGGACTAACCCTTATATTTTAATTAAAAAAATATATAAATAAATTGTAACTCAAAAAGGTTTCACGATTGAATGAGAGTTTTTTCCTGCAATCTTTATAAATCTCTTATTTCCTACTATTACATCTAACGTAAACATTAGCTTAAAGAGAGGAAATGGAACAACATTTTACTGAAATCCAGAGAATACGTTTTCTTGGAACTCTTCACAAATCGAGACTGCGAAAGAAAATACATGAATGTGATATTAGGTATATTTTGATTCAACACTAATCACACCGGCAACATTTGAGTTTTGAATAAAAAGGAACAGTTGAATTAAAGAAGCAATGTATCGTCAAATAACCGGAAGAAGAAAAACGATTGATATACATACATATGTATGTGAGTAGAAGAATTAATTATTTGTTTCTGGTTAAGGAAACTAAAGTGTAAAAAAAAAAAATTTTATATATAAAGTCTTAGCACGTTTCAAAAATGCCCAAACTGGTCATTTGACATTTAGTTTGTATTAATATCTAATATACCTATAATATATTATTACTGAGATTAAATTTATTCGTAAATATGAATTTCTTAAAATTTTCATTGTAAATAGAAATGCCAGCTTAAGTTGTAATTGTAATGATTCTTCAAATCCAATCTCTAGAAAAAAAATCTCTTTTTTAGCTCGACAACAAATTGATTGCGTTTCAAACTGATGTCGTCGGTGACGAAGGTCTTTTATATGCAAAAATCTTAAAAGTGTAACAAAGCCGCTGAAATTGCTCAATTTCACTTTGTCGATTATAATCCTTGCTGCGCACTATTTTTTCGCGTTGAGAAAGAAAAAAAAATACCCGTCGATGAAATGCAAATTAGGTCGCGACACAAAGCCAGTGTACACGACTAATCCAATTTAGCCGTTACAGCTAATTTGAATAAAATTGGAGGAATCGGCGGATGGTTCGATTGGGTATCGATTTCACGCCTGGTATGAGTGACATTTTCATTTCTTTTGACTTCCTTTAGTTGGGCTCGTTACTTTCTAATTCCTTGTAATTGTTAAGGCCTCCTTCCAGTCGACCGGGAATAATTTTGCGCTATTGTGTCGGTCGCGCCCTCGAAAGTAGAAACTGCCTATTTCTTATTTCTCGCGCCCTTCACGCATGTTCAGAGGCAGAGCGATCTGCTGTCCCTCGTCCCTTTTGCAATTTCTTCGATTTCTCGGGGGCTGCTGCTTTGGAGGTGAGGTGACGGAATTGTTTTCCTTCAATTTGAGCGGACGATCTCAGCTTCGAGCATTTCGGGGGACTGGGATTCTTCTGGAATTGATTCGCCGCCAGAATATTGATGACTTCCGCTGGCCCTCTAGGCGAGCTGGCGTTTGCGTTAGCGATTTTCGTTTGCACTCGTCGTCGTCGACGTCGTCGTTCCGTCGCTCGTACCGTCGTCGTCTTGATTTTGAGCGACTCTGCCCCGGCTGGCGGCGCGGAAGGGCAGGCAGATGTCCACATTCGGAATGGGTTGCTTAGCGGAGGAAAAGGGTCTTCGTGTTGAGTCGGGAAAATTTTTGTTTTCCTTCAGGGGGTAAAAAGGGCGGCGAATTGAGTGTAACGGCTGCAATTCTACAAAGGGTCAATCCACCGCTTTCTCCGCATCGCCACGGCCCTTACTTTGACCGTCGTCGGACATTTGGCGGATGTGTCATATCGATTTTTGCGAAAAATTCTCAAATAAAACTCATGCCCCTCTAAGTGCTCAATTCCGAATATCATACACAAAATTCTAAAATTTATGTAGTTTTGTATAACTTCCTTACATGCAATTATACGAGTACCTATATAGGAACCTACTTAAATTTTGATATTTAAAATGTCAAATCCAAAAAAAACATTAAATTTCATAGACTATCACATTTTTACTCTTTCATTATAATCTTTTAATTCGGACTGAATATCACGCTACTTTAATAATTATGTACTTATACTTTAATTTCATTCATTACCATCGACATTCGTTATTACTAAATAAAATCATTTGCCCCTTTCAATGCATATGAAATCCATTCATTCATTGTATTGAAAAGAGGAAGGGGAACGTTTTTCTATTTCTTGAAGTTTAATGAAATGGAAAACTGAATGAAATTGCATCATCTCAAAGAATTATTACGATAATGATTTCTAAACAAATTGTTAATGTACTAAAATTAGGACTAAGAATGCGCATAGTTATGAAGCCCTTAGTCTTAAACCTTATTAAAATAATATAAAATATAATTAATGAATGCCAAACAAATTCTGGGTACTCAGCGATATTGCTAATCACCTTTGCTAATCCAAAATCACAAGAATTAATTTTGATATACAGGTGTTACGTTACGCTTACGTTCATAATTGTATGATATAGGTACGTAAAATATTAATATTTAGATTGTATTAAAATTTTAGAGGAACGGCAACGCTATGGTTTCTGAAATGAATGAACTTTATTCCAATTAATATGCTTCTGGACAAATTTCCTAGAATTTGTGGTTTAATTTGCTTTAAAGAATAGGTCCAGTTCACTTGGTTATAATTTTGCGAGTTTTCCTAGGTTCTTGTAAGCTTTTGTACAAAAAAAAAAACATTTAAAAGTTTTATTAGATACGTCTATCAAAACTTTCACCAAGAGTTTTTAATTATATCTAGTAACTGCATTCTACTATGGCGCATTGTTTCGATGTTATGTTAGGATAAGGGCTTAGGGTTGAAAATTGAATTGAATTGCCTTATCATCCATTAGTTTATAAGGAGTTTTTAAAATATTGAAAGGAATTTACCAGACCCTCTTTGAATAACAATTTTTCAATAAAACGTCTCACAAATTCATTTTAGTGAAGTACCTTTGATTTTCAATTGAAAATAACTCAATTGGATTTTACTAGCAGAAGTCAATTGATAAGAGTTACAAGTTATATGTACCTATATTATAGAAATTTTGTTATGCATTTCCAACTGAAAAGTTGATTTTGTAATAAGTCCGATTTATCTCATTTTCTCTAAACTATGTTATTGATAATGGAATGGAAAATGGAATAAATAAAACTTTGTCAAGAAATCCGGATGTTAAGTCAAATGATAGTTCTGGGTGTCTACTATCAAGAGGATATTTCAAAAATATGCATATGTCTGTTGATATCGAAATATTGAAAACTTCGCCAGAACTCATGTCGAATCGAACCGATTCCCATTCGATGTGCCCTGGAAACGTTTCTATTTCAATCACACACCTCATATCCTCCTGATTTGTGCGCCAATCCAGCATCCAGTGCCGAGATCTGCTTCTTGAAGAACAGGAGCTCCCATGTTACAGGAAGCAAATCGCTCCAATAAATAAGACAATTTTCGAGCCATAAACACACTCGAGGAAGTCCTTTACTCCCTTTTTATTGTCCGTCGCTTGATCCAGTTACATAAAAGGGGCATAAACATGGTTATGACGTTGTTAAATCGAAAAGTAAATAAAAAGGAGCCGGGCAATGCTGTGGGGAGCTGGGGCGGCTGGCTGGGAGCTCGGTGCTCTTTCCTGACAGTTAACACGTCATCAATAATCGGTCTCGCATTGCTTTGAGCCGGGCGACCGCCGGGATGGAGGCATGCAAACATCAAATTGCCTCCACGAGTCCTGTTGGACGTCCTGCGCTCGTGAAGAGTGCGGGGAGCGGTGCGGGGCATAGTGGGTCTTGTTCCGGAATTCGCCGACTACAAACAAATGGTCGATGGCCCGGCAGCGGGAGGGGAGTACTATTAAGCTCATTTTTTCCCTTTTTTTGGAGAACGCACATCCAAACCCAATGCAGCTACTCAGGACCAGTTCCTGCGGGAAGGATACACAACGAAGCGCTGCTCATCGCCCAACTAAAACTCGAGCTGGGCTTGGCCGGGCCGGGGCAGGGGCCCGGATCGGGCGTGTGTGCGATAAAATTACTCCGCACTTGTAAATGAACTCAACAAGTGGCTCATAAAATTTAAATCAATTCATTTATGTGTTTGTTTATTTTTCTGGCTTCCTCGGACTCTTATCTGGGCTCTTTACAGTCTCATTTTTCCATTTTGTTGCTGCACGGGGCCCCGTACGTGCGCGCTGTTGTTGGCCGCCGCTGTTGCTCCGCCGCTCCTTTGTTGCCCTTTATTTGTTCTTTCGACTGCTCTGCTTTTTTCGTCCTTCCGCAATATCCTTGGACCGGCGTGGTATCGGTGGCATCATCTGAAGGATTCGCCCGCTGTGCTGTGCGCTACTTTTTGGCTCTTTCGAGCTCCTTAAATTGCACGGGGGACGGCGGGGGTGGGCGCAGCAGTAACCACGGCTCAGAATAATAAAGTCGCAATTTTTGCTACGTCTAGCCTTGTGCACTTTTTGGCACCACTCAGGGAGATTAAAAGGACATCAGTGTGAATTTAAGCCCCGGTATTTGTGTTGTAGCAAGCGGGGGTGGAGGGTGGTAAGTGGCTGGTGGTCGTTCGAATCATTATTCAATTTGGACGGCGCCAATTACGAGACAAAAAGTAATGCGAACTAATCTTTGCGGGTAGTCCTGAAACATTTCATAGGGTCATTTCGGCAGTCATCGTCCAATTACACTGCCTCGAATATCTGATTTATATATGTATATTTTAAAGATATTGGCTCTGTAGGTTATGAATTTGAAAATAAAAATGTTGCATTACATAATATCTTCGAGAAACAAAAGGTTAAAAAGTGAAAAAATGTATATTTTGGCCCTTTTTTAAAAAAAAAAGGATGGATATCGAACCAATTTGAAACATAACTCGAAAAACTTACTTTCTTTCTGAACAAGTCTTGATAGATAATTCAGTTCTTGTTCTTATCCATTTCATTTTATTTATTTTTTATTAGGTAATACCTTAAAATGATTAATTTTTTTTCTTTTAGTATAATTATTTAGCACAGCTCCAATATTTCTTTTGCAAGATTTTAGAAAATTAAGAATACCTACTTGAGCTGTACTTAGAAAATCCTTAAATTCGAAGAATATTTATTTATTGATATTTTTCAAAATATTAGAAGTTCTAAAGCGTTTAAAGTAACTTTTCTTCTAAATATATCTGTTGATATTTAGAATATAGCATTCTAATTTTAAAATTTTGTCGGTCAAGTTTTTGCATCTATTTGAAACATGTAGTAAGATTTTATTTAATAACATTGAAACACGCTATTATAAAATTGTTTATACTATAGGTATTTGGAGTTCCTATTATTATATTTTGAGCAAACCACAATTTAAAACTCACGAAATTAGCTATTAATTTATTTAATTAAATGTTAATGAATGTAATCTATTTTATTTAAAACACGACTCTTTTCTTTTGAGGACACGTCTTGAGGTGGTGAAATTGTAGAATGTCTAACAATTGTTTTTAAAAGGTAACTCGATTTTGTCATCAAATCCTTAAATTAATTAAGACCAAGTGGCCTTAGACTAGTAGACAGTGTCTACTGTGCTGCTACAATACCCATAAATCCGAGTTCTAGGAGATTTTCGTAATAATGTTTGATGAAAAAAAGAACAATTCTTTATGTTTGCCGTTTAAAATTGGACACAGAATGTTGACTTAGGGAAAGGACATCATCCATTTTGGTCCAAATATGAAAGTGCCGGCCAGAAAAAAAAAATGTTATATCCTGTTAGAACTTGTCCATCTGAGTATTTATTATTATGGCACCAAAGCTGTAGGACCATTGCCCTTGGTTTTATATGAGTTTAAAAAATCTGTCTTTTCATGCATTTTCGACGCAATAAAATAGCATAAACAAGTGAAGTTTTGCCGTAACATGACATTTTGAACATTAATAGCACCAATGGATCTAACCTATACCGATTCTTGGCATAGAAAATCACTTTTTGGGGATTTTCTAACTAAAATACCACGTGATCGTTAAGACAGAGCTTATTTTTTCTGGAATTGAATGATAATGAATGATAGATCCAAAAAAGGTTAAACCCGAGCCAAAAGGAAGGAATGCGTAAATAATATGTATTAATATGTAATTAATATTACGTATAAAGCTGTAAAACAATGATAATTTTTAATAAACATAATATTACATAAACTATATTTTTTTCTTTCATTTTTTAACAAAAACCTCAATGTAAAAACGGGCTTTGGAATATTCTAAGGCACAATAGATGCATAAAATGATTCTAAAAAACACTCAAAGGTGTAAAAAGGTCAAACGGTCAGATATCATTTACTTTTCTAAGATCATTTAATTGAAAATGTATGAAAAGACAGATTTTTTAAACTCATATAAAACCCAGGCCAATGGTCCTACAGCTTTGGTGCCATATAAAATAAATGCTCAGATTGACAAGTACTAACAGGTTATAACATTTTTTTTTCTGGCCGGCACTTTCATATTTGGACCAAAAATGTATGAAAATCGGATGATGTCCTTAAGAGGCCTTTAATACTTATTTTCATAAGATATCAATGAAATATAACATCACAGTGTCGCCATAGCTAATAAATTTAAAATCAACGATTAAATCCTTCATATATTTTTTTTCATTTTTCATTTTCTGACCTTTTATACCTAAGTACTTATTATTCGACGAGACTAAGCTATTTAATAAAAATCAGTTTCATCAGTTTCTTACAACTAATTTTGCGATGTTTTTAATTGTTATGAAATTGTAAAATCACTCATTTCTAGTTATTAGAGTAAAATTTTTTCCCTCAACTCGATTATATTCCTAGGGGCACCTATTAGCAGTAAAGCTCCGAAGTTGCCAAATTCTGTCCTATCGGAGCACCAAGGAGAATGCCTCCGAAAATATTCGTCACATCGTGTAATCCCCCCGGAACGGGCTCCAGCCCCACTCTCATGTCACGTTTACAGAGCTCTTATTCATTGGCCAACAGCCAGGCGGTGGGCTCGAAGTGCTCCGCGTGCATTGTTTTATGCGGCCGCTGCAGGTAAATGGAGGCGCCCTGCAGCATAAAAGCGGAAAAATTTCACAGACCCCCCCCCCCGTCTCGCAGGGCAGCATAAGTCAAGTATTCGGGCGAAAATTTCCACTTGTTTGCCATTAGCCTTTAAGTGAAATGAATATTCAATGCGAGGAGTTCGCCGCGCCGTTCGCGGGGCCCGTGCATGAGCCCATCACCTGCGAACGGCCTATCTGCGGGCCTGCGCCGCCCCCCGGCCGCCATGCACCTGCACCCACACCTACGACCGCCACCATTCGGTGCAGATAGGAAAATTGTGAAATTACCTGTCGAGAATTTATGTAAATTTTTTCGCCAACGAAAAATCGCAGCTATGCGGCATGAATGTGGCGTGAATATTAAAATCGAGGGAAGATATACGTTTCTGTTTCTTATGCAATTTAAAGGAGGATTTTCCGCAATGCATCCCGGAATCGGTCGGCGGTTTTTCGAAGCATCACCGGACCAATTGACTCCTGCCACATTTTAACAGTGCCTCAAAATCACCGCAGTATAAGCAAAACGCGCGATGGCGAGAGATTGATTTATCGACGTGTCACCGTTTCTCGAAAAAGCATGAATATTTTTTTTTGTTCGTTGTTTTCCTTTATTTTTTTCGCCCCGAATTCTCGCTCAAAAAGAAGCGGACAAATTCGGCTGAAGGTCAGGTTTCAAAGAGGATCCATTATCCTTGTAATCTGTGTGACATCTGTCCCTGATGATTTTTTCCGCTGGTCCTCCTTTTTGCTCGCGCTTATTCCCGCAACACAAGCCATAAAATTTCTGCTGATTCTGCCTTTGACCGCCGATGACGAGGGCCGGCGGCGTGGCGGCGTGGCGACGAAGACTACGGGGCCGATTGCGAGGCGGCAGTGGAGTCGCAGTCCCGTCAGCGTCATCGTCACCGTCATCCCTCGGGATAAATGCATAAGGACACCAACAACAGCGAGCCCGGCCAAACCTCCGGGTGCTGGTGGATTGGGACGATTTAGGCGATTTACCGGGAACGGCGAGTCGACACTGGCCGTAGGCATCTCCTTGTTAGGGAAAAACTAGCCGAGGCAAAAAAAAAAATGTGGAAAATGCGCGTTTTGGGTTAATCCACTGGTGCCTGCCACGGGATTTCTGCGAAGAGCAGGAACAATGCTCGCTGGCCGGGACTGGCGGGCGACCTCCCGTGGCTCGTTACAAGCCTTCGTCCTTTTTTAGATTTCTCCAGTTTCAGGAGTTGGCCGGAAAAAGGACATTTACGGAGTGATAATGCACACCGCCTCGCAGGAGTGCTAGCCGGATACATTTAAATCCTCGTGAAATCTCCCTGCAATTGTTCCCGCTGAAGGATTGCACCCAGAAATGCGTTCTTTTTTCGCTTTAGATTTTATGGCGCGAAACCATTTCAGCGCGGTTTAGTGTGGCAGGACTTATTCGGAATTCGACTTTTATTGTCTTCGAATGACAGGCTTGATGGATATATTACCTTAACAAACACATAATTTATTTCTTTTGAAGATATTGAGGAAATATAACTATTTTATTTTAAACACCTTAAACAAATATGATAGATTCAGAAGGGTGAGGCTTCTTGAACAATTGCTTATTTAATTTATCATAACTGGATAAATTGTGCATCCTATTTACTTAAGAGATTGCATAGCTAAATGATTAAGTTACTACAAATTGATCAGAAAATTCGTTTGGTCTAAAGGTCTTCAGAAAAAAAAAAACGTATCTCAGATTTGGCTTACTTAGAAGGTATTCTCTTGTTATTTTTTCAAGTACCTACCTTAAAAAGTCAGCAGTAATTTCATCGATTTCTTTCCGGTGATCGAATATCTTTACGTATGTACATGTCATTCACAGCATTCAATTAAGTTTAATTTAAGTTTTAGTTCAGAAACTCCTTGAAAATGGGCTCATAAGCCGAAATACACGTAGGTATCGGAAAATAAAGAAAAATTTGAAATAAGCATAAAAAAAACTTTTCACTTCACGATGAATATGTTTCATGAGAATTCCACGGTTCGGTCAGTGAATATACCAACTTAATTTAAGAGTCAAAGTTCAATCATTTTAACTCAGATATTTGAGTTCTATAAGGAAGCGTTCCATAAGTATTTCAATTTATATAGACCAAAATCAATAAAGATAATTGGATCAGTCGAAATAGCGAAAAAGTGTGTTAAACCGAAAGTCAGTTTGGATCCTTTTTTAATTGCTAACAATTTCATCTTATCATTTCGTTTCACAGCAATGCGAATTTTATATTACATTGGAAATTGTAAAATTCGAATTCAGTTCTTTATTACTTTCATTATTTTTTTTCAAATAGGTAAATTAAAAAAATGGATTAATTTAAACTAAATAATCACTGATTGCCTTTCATTAAGGAATCTACTGAATCGAATAAAATTGTGAACCTATCATAGTTATTCACCCTGTCCCTATAATACATGTATTATCTGAGCTATCAGTAACAGCAACTGTAACTGATAAGTCAATCTAATCGGAATCAAATTAGTTCCATTAACTGTTTCGCACAATTATAGATTCATATCTGCTTCCAGTATGCAGAAGACATGCATCAGTTTACAACAACATGCTGGGGTTAAACATGATAGAGTTAAAAAATAGACACTTCAAATCCAAATTTTGGTACCAATCCTAACATTAAATTTTTTTTTAAATTCTTATTTTGAATGCATGTGTTATTGTAGCGAAAATTAGATAAACGAAAACTTAGATTATCCGCTTTACCTTAAAGAGATTGTCAGTGGATCAATAAGCGCTTTAGAATTCTGAACTTGTCTTAACCCAATTTACCGAGTACAACGTGCATATTAATTTTGAAATATCCTATGTATATAGGTATATTTTAATTCAGCTCTGTGGACAGTTTATTTTATCATATATTCACACTAAATTATCAAATTACCTACTTGAACGAATGGGTAAACATTTTCTTTCTACCACCTATTAACTTTCTTGTAACATATAAAAGAACTTTTATTTAATGAGTTCAATTTCAATTATTGTAGCATTAACCTAATTTTAAATTACAGAAACTTTAATACACGAAAACCCCCTTTAATTTAGGTACGCAAATTGCACTATTTTTTTCAAAAACGAAAATAATCCAAATCTCATCTCTTTCACATGCACACTGCGCACACAATGCATATAAATAAGTAATGAATTTATATGCATTTAAAACATACTTGCATTAAATGAATTAACTTAGAACGAAATGTTACATAATTCTATATTTTAAAAGTCAAGAACTTTTAAACCAAACATACAAATTTCGCACAGTGGAGGATTAAAGAACTTTAATTCTAATTTTGGCTTGTTTTATTTTGTTAATTCTTCGAAAATTGCTAAGTTGAATAAAGTGGCTATTTGATAAAGTTAGATCTCCCAATTTCGAGCAAAGTAAAGATGATGTGATAATGTACATGTATTAAACCCTAAATTCTCTAAAAAATTAAAATACGATTTTTCATATGTTTTTAAAAGGCTTACGGAGGATAATGATTTAAGGACGACAAGTCAAGACTTTGATTTTGATGATACACATATGTAGTTGAATACCTACTTTGCAAACCGAAATCACAAAAAAAAACTATTAATATCAACATAATGATTTTAAAAAATGGCTTCTGAAACTCATTGTTCCCTACTTTAAGACAATTCTGGAAACGATTTTAATTTTCAATAACTCATTTGTTCTACTACTGCCTTACCTTGCAGGTAATTTGAAATTTCTAGCAAAATTAAAGTGCTTGATATTAAAGGGATCCTTAAGCAGTGCCAAAAATATCGCGAAACGAAGGGCGGGGGTTGGGCAGAGTCCGAGTAATTTTTCTTGGTGGACGCCCCCTGTACATTTAAGATAGTTATTCCAGCCAGTGGTGGGCGAAGGACCCACTTTAGCGCCATCGAGCAGAGTCGGCGTTTTTGGCGATAACAAATTTGGTGCGGTGGTCCTCTCCAGCTGGCCGAGGTTCGGCTGACCCTTTTTTTCCCGATGGTGGTGGTGGGTGCCACTGCCGCCGCCGAACAACTGGGCTAGGCCGCAGGACGACAAATCACCCTGTGCTCAAGTGTACAAGAGCGTTTGATGAAAAATCTACTTACAAACAGAACCAATTTCTTATGCTGTCCACTCTACGTGCCCATCCGCAATCGCTGGGATATCCTGTGCGATATTATGATGATGCATGTGTAGGTGTGTGGGTATCCTTGAAACATATCCTTAGGTACACATATCCCCCAATCAACATACAACCGTACCGCTCCGGAGGGATGAAGACGATTTTGTGCGGAAAACCTAGGGACGTCGAGATAAATGTAAAAAGGGTCGCTCGCGGCAAAATTGTTGTCCATAGTGATGGTGGGCGGATGGTGGGGGTGGAAGGGGAGTGGAAAGGAAAGGAACAGTGGGGAATGGAGGTCCGCGCCAAGTGGGTGGCTGGTAGCCGTGGAGAAGTCCATTCGCTGCCAGCGGTGGTGGCACTGCTGCCGCTTTTGCTGCTGTAGCGGCGGGCGATTGTGGACTTTGCCGTTGATTTTGAAAAGAGGGCGGCTGGCCGGGTGGTCCGGATCCGGGAGAATGTACCGCACCGGGGGATGGAAGCCCTGAGATTGAGGGCAACTTAGCGACGCAAGTGTGAAGATGGATGTATTGTTTGTAAGGAGAAGTTACCTCACAGCCGCCCCGGCGTATAACTGTAGCCACATGTAGATATATATTTATATTTATATATATATATACATATATATAACTGTGTAGTATATAGCCAAGGATACGTTGGGCCGTAGGCGGCTAGCAGCGGGGGTGAGTGGGTGGGTGGGCAGAGCGCTTACGTCGCACATTTGGCCAAGACCGGGTAAGTAAAACAAAAGCAAATCCGCCGCCGTATTTCGCAGAGGGACACACGTCTTCAACATGACATACACACCGACTCCACATATCAAGCAGCACGCGGATAGCTCACATGCTCGCATGTGTGCCAGCAGAAGGTATCGCCAAGGGACGAAGAAAAAAGTAAAAAAATAAACCAAAAGGGACATGAGGGTCTTGCGGCCGGCCGGAATCGGTGTGTGTATGTGCCCGTGCACATTTTGTGTTTTGTGCCGGGTAAAGGCCCAACAAAGGGATCAAGAAATTTCGCGCAAAATAAGAATTTTCGTCGTTTTTGTATCCCTTTGAGCGAAGCTTTTCCCATTCGTGCAAAACGCACACTCGCACACCGCATACCCGTAACTAACACATGCCGGGGTGCGCGAGGCAAAGAAAGCGTACTTGACATCGCAGAAAAAGTCTGCCCTCCCGCGAGGCATGAGGCCGGCCGTGTGTGCCGTGACGTGTTGTCCCTACAAAACTTTTAGCGGTGTGTGCGCGCTTTTCTTGCGCTGCCTATACGTTTTGTTGCTGCTGCTCCTTTGGTATCTTTTGCAATTTTTTCCTTTTTCGCTTCGTCGTATTTCTTGTTTTTTTTTTTTATTTTCTTCTTCTTCTTCTTCCTTTTTTTCCGCTCCCACACTGCTACCCGCTTTCGGAGTGGGTGGCAAAAGGTACAGGACATGTTCACCACCCACTCTGACCTCTTGCAATGAAATTTTCATGTCAGTTTAGCTCAGATGAGTAATTGTATTTGGGTTAAGAGTCATTGATATATCTCGGCGGAGGCAAAAACAGCAAAGGGGAGGAACGTCTCGAAAAAAAAAAAAAGCACACACGGCGAGCGGACGAAGAAGCCTCACGTAATCCCCATCCGGGCTAACCTACATGGGAAAACCGCGCATTTATGTGCATAAATCTGTGTAAAGCCCCCTTGGCCACTATTCACCAGCCCCCGGCGAGATTAAAGTTTTTCTTCTTCTTCTTGCTCTTCTTCGTGCCTCCTTGTGAAGTGGCCCCGCGCCGCCGCCCACACCCCGCGGAAGGGGGGTCCAGGACCAGCATCCCGGGTAATATGTAGGCCGGTGCACGTATGAAACATCCCCCGGGCCACTGGCCCCCACACACGTGCAGCCCACCCATCGATGTAAGGCGGCAGAAGTGTCTATGGCTAGTGAAAATCCGCGATTATTGATTTTCCTTTCGAGGCCCTAAATAAATAAGTCCGCCGCATATATGCAAGCGGCAAGCGGCAAGCGGCTACATGGCAAGTCGCATTGAGTGCCGCATCCCCACAATATATTGTGGCTCTCGACCACCGCCGAGCCGGCCTCCGCCCCCCCGGCGGCCCCTCCGGCGCCTTTCTGCGCCCGCGAATATCCTCAGAAGGCTGGAAACGGCCTGAAAAGGCGACCACCCGGGGGGCGGGCGACAGCGCGGAGGTGCTTCCGAGCTGGAACTGAAAACTGAACTAGGTGGCGGTGGGGCTGGCGCGACAGCGCATAGTTTAATATCGCGACTTTTGGCTCCCTGCACTGATGCACTTCTTCTTCTTCTTCTTATGTAACTGCACGGTAGATGGCTGCAGGATTTATTTTCCTTGACCGATTTTGTGTCGAACGGTGCAGCAATTTTGATTTTTTTTTTTCTTTCTCGTCCTTTTGCAGACTCACCGTGCTCAAGATCCTGAGGGGGACTAACATTTTGAGAAGAGGTCTTTAAGATTCACCTTTAGCGGGGTTACGTGGAAATTTTTAGGAGTAAAAAGATTTCTTCGTTTTCACGATATGCGACATAAAGCTGAAGATAGGAAACCTTTAAATTGGTTCAGGAAATTCTGTAGTGCATAGATACTTAAAGCGTACTAGAATTTTTTTAATGTATCAAACGAAGTGAAAAATTGTAGTCGAGTTTAAAAGTTAACAGGCTAGTTAATGAAGTATGTAAATCGAGAAACCCTATAAATCGTTTAAAATATATTTTAGTCCTTTCGTTATTGCGTAAGTTTATTAAAGTATAAAAATACTAACCTTAAAAAAGATCAGTAACAAACATTTCTATGTAAGTACCTCTATATTGAATTCCAACATTTTAGTAAAGTTTAGTACCCATTTTAAGTAGAAAATTTGTATTTTAAGGGCTGGAAAAGAGCAATAATATTCGCGAGGACATCATTTTTTACATTTTATTAGAATTGATTTACTTTTAAAATTTTACATGAATATATTCTTAGTTATTTTTCACTTTTATTTGATAATTCAACTTATGATATGAGCCCTTTTTGAAAGTTAGGTATATTTAGATTTTTTAAAGTTTTATATCTCAAATATATCGAGCTCAAATTTCAGATTTGTAAGATATTTTAGTAAAAATACCAACATTTATTATTTTTGTAAAAACTTCGATATTTTTATAGCGAACTAGGTATATGAAGACTCGCAATAAGCATTTTAGAGGCTGGATTATGAGATTGTTCAGAGTTCCAGATAAGTGATTCTTGAGAAGTGTGTCGCCTTAGGGTTAATTGAAATATTCGCTCCAAGGTAACAAGTTCCAACTCACTTAATTTTTTAATCTAATCTTATCTAGTAGTACGAAAATTCATTCTAACGAAGCTAGGTATTAAAATTTCGTATCAGTCATTCTAAAACTTTTAGAATTATTGTTACCTTCTTTTTTTTCTGTTTCATAAGGTTGGGGATCGTAATAGCTTTTAATCAATATTCGACAAATGACCATTATTGGTCAATACCAGTGTACCTACATATACATACATACATATGTATAGTTTCAATCATTATTAAAAAGAGGGATAAATGTGGTTGTGGTCTAAGTCCAAAGCAGCGGTAGCGAAGGAAGGAAAATAATATTAATTTTTCATCTGTCTAGAACAGGGCGTTTGAAAACTTTCCCATTTGCGGTCAATTGCCCCCGAGTTAGCAAGTATCACCTGAAAAGTGCTATCAAACACGAAAGGACTTGAGCCACTTTGGAACGGCAGTGTCCGGGAGTTATGCAAAATTTAATCCAATTTTGATATATGCCCGGCAACTATTTCTCCCGCTCCCTGCAGCATGCCGAGTTTGAATGAACGAATTCCAATTTAATTTTTTCTTCTCCGTTCGTCCTTTTTTTTGTTGATTTTGTTGTTTTTTTTTTCGGTTGCTACCCTAAGCGCTAAGGGGATGGCCTATCCTTTCTTCAGCATGGAGGAGAAGAAATGTCAGAGTCACGTACAGCCCCAGAGCGTACATCTCAATCCGAAGCTTCCATCTCAACTGAAATATAATTTTGAATTCGCTCCCAGAGCCACAAACACACACACATAGAGATGGCCGCCCGGAGTGGCCGGATCCGGATGGTCAGCCCGGGCCCGCACACAAAGGCGCCCCCTTAATTTGAATAAGTCGAAGTTTTCACCTTTGATTGTGTAGCTCTGGTCAATTCCCGAA
Source organism: Machimus atricapillus (assembly GCA_933228815.1). Lineage (NCBI taxonomy): Eukaryota > Metazoa > Arthropoda > Insecta > Diptera > Asilidae > Machimus > Machimus atricapillus. The sequence goes on from OW121788.1 coordinate 13,166,113, forward strand.
AGTGGAATCGATAATCTTCGATATGTGCGCGGTCCATCAGGCCCCGGCACTGGCAAACATCCTAATCTGACGTGGATAAAATACCCGAGGAGGAGGCGACGGGTCGGGGGGCGCCCATACCGCCGTGGGTGGGTGGGTGGCCCGGGCCCGGACCCGGCGTGGCACGGCCGGCACATAAACTCGCCTCCATTAAGGTGGCCCGGAGGATGCACGAACCCTACTTATCCCGCGAAATCGACAGGCTATCCGACAGAAACGTGTTAGACAGCACAAGTCGGAGGGGGGACCAATAATGGGGTGGGGCGGACGGAGGCCGAACTCGCTGCTGTCGCCCAGTGACATTAAAACCGGCCCCACCACCCCACATGTCCAGTTATGTTTTTGACAATTTATGTCAAGTGTTTTGTCGAAATTATTTCTTGCCCATTATCTAAGAAACACTCGTCCATGCGGAGGAGGCCGGGGCCCGACGGGCGCACCGTTGAGACGCCCTGACAGCAGGAGAGACAGCCCTGATCGAAATGGGTCCTACCTTCGCTCTTCTTCTGACTTGCAGATTAGGTCGGAAGCGGGGGCGCAGGGAAGAATCCGCCGTTCTGAGGCCCGAAGGGTCCCTTCTTCGAAGGCCCTATGATGAGCTTTTACATCAAAGTTTGCTATGGCAAGATATTCGGCAGCAGATATATCTGAATTGGACAAACGAATCCATGACCACAACGATGGAAAGTTTATCTATTCTCGGTTTGTAGCCGGATGAAAGGGAATCCGAGTTGTCCAAGAGGTATCCTGGACGATGCTTCTCGCAATTAGACAAAATTCAAGTCTCTTTGCTTTCCGGTTTTGTTGAAATGTGTGGAGCTAACCGGCCTAACCTCCCTGGTGGCCACTTTAAATGTCAATCAAAGGGTTTCCTAAAGTTTCCTATTGGGGCATTGAAACTGTTTCGCCCTTTCTGCTTTTATATGGAAAACCAAGGCATAACTTGCAAAAAGTAAAACAAACATTGAAGGGATTCTTGGAATCCCGAAGCCCTTCACTCTAGGCGCTTTTCTAGCCCAGTTATGATTTCAGATTCTGTAATCTAAACCAGACAGTACAAGACTTTTCGAATACTTTTGTACGGTGAACTTTAAAATTGCTGCTGGGGGGTAGAAGCCCTCTATATTCCCCAACCCCATTCTTACTAAATAAATCCGTTAGCCATGCAAAGTATAAGCAGCATAATCTCATAAATACTAAATACCTACTTTTAATGCAGTAAAATTAAACCAAACCAATTTTCGTATGTTTTGAGTGCCAATTCAACTTATAAGACACCTCGCAATGATTTTGCTTTGCTTTTATGTAAATTTTCACACTTGTTGGTACTTTTACCCCACTTTTTCGACTAAGTGAATTAAGAAAGTTGAGTGTAGAAATAATAGATATGTTTCTTTATATGTTTTATATTAGGTATATCAGAAATCTTGAACACTCTTCAGGAACAAAATTGTTGAAACGCGCTTGAAAATTAATCTTTAGATCGTTGATCCTTATTCACTATGTAGAGATACTATAGATATGTATAGTACATGCTATTTTAAGATTTGTATTGCTCAATTTCGTGAATTCGAAGAGAAAAAACTTTAATTTTTGCTTTATTCTTCTTGTATTTAGGTATAAGTATATTTTAAATCGCATCAGTACCTACTTAAAAATGTCAAGATGTTTCACTTAAAAAAAAGTTTATAAATTATAAGTGTGATTAAAGGGTTAGGGCGTTGACATTTCGTTTTAATTGTTAACAATTATATAATGTTTTTTATTCTAAATCTAAATATTATATTCAAAGTAAACTTCCTGATGATTCTGAAGAACAAATTCTTAAACGACCTTTTGCATAAAGTACTTTGCAGTGACACGAGAACTACTTTGTAAGTAAATTTCTACAAAATCAATGGAAAAAAATTTGTTAGTTAATTAGTTTATCTAGTTCTTAATCAAAGCTTTTTATGTTGCCTTGAAATTGAACAGATTTGTGACCTTTGTGTACTTTTATATTTCTGATGCCTATAGAATATCCCGTATTAATTTAATTTAAATTCATCTACATAGTAGTTTAAAGAATATGGCAATCACCATGCTTGCAAATGTAGTTTTAAGAAATACGCATCTTAAGTTTCACTATCTGCCGTCAATATAGTAGGACAGTCCTAAGGTTCTTATTAAATATTTTTATAACTATTCATTGTAACTTGAAATGTTTGCAGAATATTTTTGAAATATTTTTCCTTGAGTAACTATTTTTTTGAAAATCATGACTATAGCCCTAACCCCTTAAGTAAACAGCGATTATAATTTAAATCCATAGCATTACTAAAAATAAAGTGCTTGTCTGGGAATTTTGAAAATATAGTGAATTAGGTTATTAATCCAAAAAATTTTACTAGTTTGATTTGAATTGATTGAATTGAAACGCTCGTACTGAAGTTGAAGTTCAGAAAAATAACTAAACCTTCAGTTGTATATATTTATTTTTACTCTAGCAGTGCTAAATACAAAAGTGTTAATATATCCGGATTTTTTTTACAAAGCTTTAGTCTACATGAAATAGACGGATCTTGCATGTTGGGTTTATATTTCTTTCATTAAGTTAATTGATACCTGCAACGACATTGCAATAACCATCTAGCAACCAAGTGTTCTTAATATAATACAATTATGAATATTATAAACTCTTTGAACTAACTTGGTCATTTTTAGTTTAATTGAAAGCTGATAAAAAATTTTCTTGCAAGAATTAAAAAAACGAAAAGATCAGTTACAGCACTCGGTTCATCGAATGCGAATAAAGTTCAACTTTTTCCCATAATCCCTTTAAAGTGATCCGTCGCGGGTAGCAATTTGAAAACAATTGCGCTGACATATCCTTCAAACCCATCACAACCCTCGGGGTTGTGTCGAATGGAGGAACATGGAACGGGCAGGGGATAAGAAGGCAAACTGTAGCGCGAAACCTCGGCATACAAAACCGACGAAAATTTCGACCCCCTTTTTGGCGGTGCTTTGTCTTGCTCCCATCCTTCGGCCACTAAAAAGATCACTTTCACTTGAGGAAGTTTCTACGCTATTATGACAGCTAATTTAATAAGTGTAACCCTCGGATCGGGCTCCTTGGCCCGCCAGTTCCCGGGGTTCGCACTACCTGCGCCTCACCTAGCCTCCGAATACCCACCCGGTAAAAAAGCCCTCAATTTCTCTGCGCGCTTCCCCGCCGCTTCAACGTGTCGTAAATCAGCAGAAAAAAGCGAGGAACATCGTGTTCGTGCTGTTAGTCAATTGTTCTCCGGCAATATGCCCGCTGCCTAGGCCAAATTTATGCAAAATACGCCAGGAGAGATAACGCTGGTCGTTCCTGTCTGGAAAAAAAAAAAATAGGAAACAGCGAAACAAAAGGCAAACTACGGCCGCTGAATAGGCCTTTTCAGCAGCAACACGTGGCAGATTTACACAGGTAAATGGCATAAAATTGCGACGAGTTGACTTGCCAGAGTGGATTACCCTGGATTTTCGGCGGCGAGCACACTGCTCGCTGAATTTTGATGGAGCCCCCGTCCTCGTAAATCAAATTTTGATGCGGCGCGAATTTATTTGGCTCAGAGTAGCTGCCGGAATTGATATAGAGCACCGTGTGTGCGCCCACCCCGTGCTTGCAAACATCTCGCTGGAAGGTCCACGTTTTGTGACTTTTTTGTAGTAAAAACAGATTTTTTATTGAAAGTCTACGGTCCATCATAGTCGATAGGCCTATTAAAGCTGAAATCCAAATTTAAAGACCTCCGAAAGGTTCGATGAATTTTTTTAGAGAGCTATCTAGAGTGATCGGTATTTTATTGAGTTGTTTTTTGAATTCACTTCCCGTTGAAATTGTTTCTAAACGAGATCTTTCAACCTTCGGTTTTATAACTTTGACATCGTTTCGCTATAATTCATACTTAAAATTTCATCAAGTCATAAGTCATAAGATGTAAATATTAATTTTTGCTCCCTCATGCCATTCTAGTCAGAAAAAATCAATTTCCTTCTGTCTTTCTTTCTAAAGCTCGTAATTTTTGTGAGCCTACAGTTCAACCACATTTTCCATTAATAATATACATATGTTAGTTACAATATATGTATAAACAAATTATAGTCCTCCCTACACCTGTTAAACAACGACTCAACAATTTTTACTTACGAATATATGTAGGTATGTAAAAAAATCAATTTCATGCATAACGAAGAATATGACTTTCACTGCTTAAGAGGTTTCGTCCCTTGTAATTAAATTTCAAATATCACATATGTATGCTTTTGCAGGGGAGGACGTCATACCGCAATGAATAAGTGTCTTTGAAATCCAGGTTTTCGCCCCAATTTTCAATATTAATCTACAATTCAAGTCAATTTGGAATGGCCTTCTAAATATGTGCACTGCACCATCTCGTCCGAAGAGAACAGAATGAAATTATGAAAAGTGAGAAGCAGTCCGGCGCGGCATTAGGTGCGTTTACAACTTAATTTCCAATTAATTGACTCAAATTGAGAAGTGTGATGGAGAGAATGACAAATATGCATATGTATATCATGGGAGGTCACTCCTACATGTCGTGTTCGTACATTTATCAGTGGAAATTGTCCCTTCAGATTGTGACCTGAATAAGGAAGACTCTTTAAAATAGATTTAAAATATGCAAACTTCTGATAGGATAGTTCGCATATATGACTTTTATTAAATACATTTCGGTTTTTGTCTTCATATTTTCTCTTTTTCATAGAGAGTTGCTTCAGAAAATTAGTACATCGAACCAGGGGCCATCGCCATCGTGCAAGATAAAATCCAAACGTTCAACCGATTGAAACTCAACAGAATTTGATTATACTATAAAATAAGATTCCCCACAAAATATAATGTTTCATCTTGAACCTAAAATCTAAAACTAGAACAATTATCTTGCATTTTGTTCCAGCGAAGACATATTTATTGCCGCTTTTAACTTTCGAATATTTTTACTAATTACATAATTATATTTTTGTTTTGGTCCAGTTTTATGAAATTTTTACTTAGTAAAGTTCGTTTTAACAAAGTAATTGTGAAGACAAATTTCAATAACAAAACATATAAATTATGTACAAAAGGCTTCTGAATTTTATGGTTTCGGAGTCCTCAGACATGTTCTGAGATCCATATCTATCAGCATTTGTCTTTCTGAATGTGCTTCTGATAATTACGCTACTTAATCACGATTACGATTTTTAAAGATGTTAGCTTTCATTTGATCAGGGTAGAAACTACATATTCTATGTAAAACTTGTTCGCGCACTGTCCGAAGACCTTGGTGGATACGCACCCTAGGCATTCATCTGTTTCATGCTTACGTAATCACGTATAATAAACATTTTCATTCATATTTTTTGACATAACCGGTAGTGGCTCACAAAAGCTATAATTGGTTCTTTGAAATATATTACAAATTCTGTTCGCAGACAGACTTTTGTACAAAAACAAAAACTTAAAATATAAAAAATACATTACGCAGTTAGAAAACATTCTGCATAGCGACTTTTATTACTTTCTTTTAAGAAGCATTCGTGCCGTGGACAAATTTTAATTTTTGTTGACTCAATTGGGGACAGTGTCTAGGTACGTACATATATGTAATTTCATAAATATCATATTATTTTAATTTCTTACAAAAATTCAAACGAGTATTCTCTTAATCAGAGATTTTGGCATAAATTTTACTTTAATTTCAAAACAATATAATAATTGTGAAATTGTTAATTGAATATTTGTATTCAATAATAAGAATAAAAATATTCATTTTAGGCATAAAATTATAAAAAAATCATCAATAATCATGTGTATATAGCGTTTAAAATTACTATGGAAATTAATTTAATTTAACCTTCATATCTTTAAATGTTGGTAATGCGTCAAAAAAACGCCTGCTACATAATTCTTGCTTTAATAAGTGATTCGAGCACGAAGATAAAATACACCCCTCGTGCGCTAGAAGGTCTTGGCAGTTTGCTGACGAAAATACCCGCCTCACTCCATCTAAAGCTTCAGCCACGTCAAATTTTCTCGTCTTCTTCTAGAATTGTGCGAGGACACGAAAGAATCTTCTCGCAACGAAATCAATTAGCGGTACGTCAGCAGAGTAATATTCCCCAGACAGCGCTTATACCTTAATGATGCCCGACGAAAGTTATAGTCGAATTTATTCGTTCTTCTTTTTTTTCGGCAAGGACTGCCAGGACCGAGTGGGAGGGCGCTCTCCGGCCGCGTACCTCCCACCGAGTGGTACATGTCCTCGCACGGACTCATAAGGAATTTCGTGTCGAATGCCAATTACTTGGCAGTGGCCATGCACTTTGCATGTGATTCACCCAGGAAATGCTATTGAGCACGCCACGTACACACAAAATCGCCAGTGTACGAAGAGAGTCACCAGTCATCCCGGGCCTTCACCCTTTGTTCTCCTGGCCCCATATGTAATTAAGTCCATCTTACGTTTTCGCCTATTGCCAAGTCTTCTTCTCTGATGGCCACTTGAGTCTATAGTCGTTGTCCTCCTCGTCGTAGTCGACGTCGTCGTCGTCGTCGTTGTCGTCTTCTTCTTGGTCGTCATCGTTATTCCGCTCAACCATACGTTACGGCACCTCTATGTAGCCGCGTCCGTACATACGGGGGCTGCATCGAGTCGAGTGGACCCAGGCCCTACATATGTGACCAGTATCCACCGATATACATCAAGGAACGTTCCAAGCAGCAGCAAAGATGGCTGACGCGGATCATTTGTCCATTTTATAAGAGCCGGGCACACAAGGCACAAGGAGCGAGCCCCAAGGAAGAGGAAGGATGTCGGAGGAAACTGCTTGCTTAGAGCCAGAGATGTTGATGACGACGTTCCGGAGATGGCTAGGGATGAGAGGTGGGGTGGGGAGGGGGGTCTAGTTCAAACCTAGTGTTAGATGAAAACACGTTACCCACCCACCCACTGAGCTCGCATCTTTGATTGTACCATTTCTAAAACTGCCCCTTTCCAGCCGATTCTCTCGGACGGTGCGGTGCGGCCTGAACGGATCCGGGCGAAAACCCGACCGGGCGGACGGGACGGCCAGTGGTATCTCACCCCCCTTACCCCGACCCCATCTTTGTGTGCCCGCCCGGTGAAACTAAAGCCCTGAATACTTTGAATGTGTACGACGACAAGTGGGCCGGCGTCTTGGGAGTGGGTAATATATTCCTTGTGTACAGTTCAGTTTAGCAGCTTCACCGGGCGCACTAGCGGCTGCAATATCACCAGCAGCCGGACCGGCCACCACCAGAGTCCGGCTCCCGTAAGTGCCGGGGATGCTGCAAGTAGCAAGTACATCGCCGCCGCCACAGCGCCCCGCAAGGATGCACCACATGCCAACACAGGCCCACTGCCCCTCACCCTTTTAGCCATCCCCACCCCCTCCCACCTCCAACCCTCATTCCCTGGTCCATGCACGGGTGCAGCGTCCAGTGATTATGCAGAAATTTAATGCGGGAGCGCTCCAAGGAGAATGAGCTCGAAGACGTGACCATTCGAGCAGGTAAAACGGTTAGCGGCGGTGGAGGTGGGCCGGGTCCGAGTCCGGTTCCCAGTGCCCGATGCCCGCTGCTGCCTGCTCCTGATGGAGGTTAAGTTTAGTAAGGCGGGCGGCTGCAGTGTGCATTCAGATCAAGACTGTGCCGGAGCTGGGGGAGCGGCTGATGCTGATGTTGCTGCTGCTGCTGCCCGGCCCGGCGCCCGTCATGTAGGTGAGCTCCGGGGGGCCGGAGTCCGACAGCTCCGTCCAGTCGCCCAGGTTCGGACAGAGCCCACTACCTGTGCTCGTTTTACGGATGTCGGTTACTGCAGATGAACGCGTGCACTGGACACAGAGCATTCGCCGGGGTTCTCTAAACTTGAGGAACAAAGGGTGCTCTGCTACGAAAGTGCGGCCGAGGGTGATAGAGTTTCTAATGAAGAATGGGCAGACCGGGTGACCCCAGCCCACTCCCGCTGGGAAAATTTCCATCTTCGCATCTTACGATCCAATAAGCTTATTGATTGCTGCTTAAAAACTATTTTAAATCAAAACGAGCGGAGCTCACAGCTGCAACCGCTAAGAAACCCGCAAAATATCGCCACCCCTGTGGAGGCGCTCATTTGGAATCATTGAAAAGCATAAAAGAAGCACGTGGTGTTTAGGTAAAATAAAAAACTTAATCTTTAAACACTATACTGTAGCTAAAAATAGTGAGGAACTATAAGAGATTATGAAATTTTAATCTTTCAGAAGATTTGTTCCTGATGACCTAATAGGTGTGTTTAATGACCAGAAATTGGCTCAGAGTAGAGCAGTGCAGCTCAGTTCAGAAAAGCTGTCAGAGCAAACCAGATCAAAAAGGAGCAGGCTTGCTCATTGAACATCATTTTGTATATTTCTGAGACCGTTAATGTCAAGATATTAACATTTTTACTTGGGAATCAACCCGCACAGCTTTTCCCGTATCTTTTTTCGAAGTCGCAGGTATCTCCTCTGCCAAGGAAGCCTCCATTGCTTTATCTACTTCGGAACACCACATTGTCACATAAAATATTTACGAAAATTGGCCCTTTGACAGTTTTTTCTCGTTCTGCTCTAATTTGAACCTACTAAGATATTGGAGCAGAAAATCTTACTCTAAAGTAATCAAGTTCACTTTGGAGCAGGCTCATTGAACACGAAGCCAGCTCGGTTTAGAGCAGATTTGAGGCTCAATGAACGCATTTCTTGCACTTTTCTGCTCTATAGTAATCTAGAGCAGGTCATTAAACACACCTAATATGTACATAGGTACTGGAGAATAGTACACAACATGAATTTCTAGTTTCTAAGGTTTGTTTTGATGGCGATTCGAAATCTTATATACAAAACCTACAATAATTTAAACACTGCCTTCTCCAGACTGTGAAAGTACTGTTGATGATTTTACTTATCACTAAGAGACTGCAGATTAAATTTTTTTTTGCCAAAATTCATATTTTCATAGTGTTAATATCTGCAATCTAATTCGTTTAAATCTTGTAAATGTTTTTGCTCCAAATAGTTTTATACAAATTTCCGTTCAAATATTTCACTTGGATTATTCTTATTTCACCTTTTATAAGCGTTATTCTGCAGAAAAAAATATCAAATCAATTTCCATAAAGAATGACACATCTAAGGATGAACAAATTCATAATCGGAGAGGGACATTTTGGACCATTTCCTTATTAGTTGAGAAAGATAACAAGAATTTTCCATCTTTATGGATATTAACCTAACATATTTCGACCAAATGTGACAAAATCATCAAAAGTTTTGTTCCCCAGATGGTATGAAGTTTTCCAGACTAAATAGTAAATATTTGCTTGCGTAACTAACTAAAAACAAGTCATAAGTAGAATTGTTTGTTTCATTCTTTTCGGGTGTTTGTGGCACTGTGGCAGAGACTACATTGATAAGACGGACTTTGTTGTCTCGAAATACTCCGCTCATTTATTTGTTTATTTTATTTTTTTGAATCATGTCTATTTCAAGTGCCCGCAAAAACACATACAAGTAATGTATATTTTAGATTTATCGAAACCTAAAGAAAATGCCACTTTTCCTAAACTTGCAGTATTATTTGCAGAAAAAGTAACATTACTTTAAGGATGTTTCTCAAATTTTCCCAAAATGTTCTGGAAATATACAAAAAATCGGTCTAAAAAAATTAACAAATACATACATAGTTTTTCAGTGATAGAGCAAGTGAAATTTGAAGAATAAAATGCTATAATATCAAGTGTTTTGAGGAAAAGCAAGGAAAAAATTATAAAATAATAAATAACAATTTTTCAAACCAGGTAAATTTAGTTCTCTTTAATTATATGAAATATGTATTTATTATAGCTAAACTGGAAATTTTTAAGAATTGTGCATTACGCATATCTTTCTTCTTCAATTTATTATTGGAAAGGAAAATTTCTAATTTACTGGGATAAACTGAAACACAAAATTAATAGCGCAAGTATTATTATATGTATATGTATGTAATATAAAAACTATACAACTGGTTGGGAAAATAACTTTAGCTTTATGTAAAATTTTTTTAAAATAACTTAGACGGTTTACTCTAGTACCGCTGCAAAATTTTATATCAGTAAGGTCAGTAAAATATACAATTTCGAAGGAATTTTACCTAAACTTTGAGCGAGAACTTTCTCAATTAATAATGTTATTTTAGATAATTTACCCAATCTAGGGAAACCTAAGCTTAGGATAAAACAACAACTTACATACAGTTACAAAGTATTTTACCCAAGTTTATTTAAGTAATTTTATAATAGTATTTTCTCTTGGTAGTCTGTTAAGTTGACTTTTATAAAAGGATAGTTAGTTCATTACCAGATTGATCGGTTTCAATATTTACTATTATAAATATTTCTGCATTTCAATAATTTTAAAGCGTTTAATTAAAGCTTACATTTAATTTAATCTACATAGATATCTTGAAGTTACGTAGTTTCACATAAATAAATCGATTAAACTTTTCTTAATTCAATTTTCACACAATCGCAAATTAAAATCTGAACGTAAGAAAATTGAAAGTTTCCGAGTAAAGGAAATGAGTTTCATAAGAGGAATTGAATAAATTGTTCCCCCGCAGTAAGAGTGAAAGTGAATTACCCTCACAATAACTGGCAATTATGTGAAAAATCCTCCAGACCACAAAAACAATGATAATTCCTACAGACAGCTCAATTCACCTCTGGATAAGTTTTATTTCCCTTAAACACCATAACAAGCCGTGAACTGTTTTAATTACTTCATAACTTTGTTGGAGCAAAAACTTTCGCCCCTGGGCGCGTGCATCCACGTGTATGTATGTGTGTGTATGTGTATGAGTGTGTGCAATGCAACCTTTTGCCATTTCCACAAGGCAGCTACATAATCTGTTGACATCGCTCCGCACTCGAAAGGAAATTCACTTAAACTTTCAACGAACAGAACATGCCCGTTGCAGGGGAGAAGGAGCACTCAAATTCATTCAAAAGGATTACAGCGTGCAGCAAAAACTGAGGGAATTTTTACAAAAATAGGAGAAGAAGAAGAAAACGACGACGGAGAATAAGTAAGAAGAAGAAACCGGGGGCGGGCAAAAAAAAGGGAAATATATAGAGCGCTTGCCTTCCAAGTTTGTGTTCTTGACCTCCATGACTGAATGAATTCTTAAAATGTATAACAACTTTCACTGCAAACGAGATAAATCTATCCGCACAGCTACACATCCGCACAGATACAGGCGCAGCCCGCACAATGCTCCAAACGAGCAGTGGCCCTACGTTTTTCTTTTCATCCCTTTGTGCAATTTCTATGATATAAACAGATATTGCCCTGCCGGTGCACCGGATGAATCCGACTTGGCCCAGAGAGCGTCCCGACGACGCGTATGTGGACGCGGGACCGGGGAGTGGTGGCGCTGGTTCGATTCGGTCAAAATAATAAAACAAAGTTAGAAAAAACATAAACAGAAAGTACAAAGAGGGAAACTTTTATCTGTCCTGGAACAAAATCCTTCCGTATCGCCCACCCCTGGGAAGGGGGAAGGAGTCCCGTCCACCCACAAGGCGTCTTCCTTCGGTGTGCTTTCTGAACACATTTTTAATACTACGTCTAACTTTTGTAAGAGGAATTTCGGGAATTACTTTCACCGCAATTTTTGCGCAGATGCATCTGTAATAGCAGCTCCGGGGTGACTGAAATTTCGAAGGAAGAATAATAAGGACACAAAGCCTGAGAAGAGTTCCTGAGGAGGAACATTTTATTATAGAAAAGACAAATTGAGCGATTTGGACTTGTTTATGTCCTTCAAGATTCTTTCAGAACTTGTGAAGTTCATTGAAGTCCTTTCACTAGGAAATGAATCCTCTTGGGAATTAGAGTGTACTTTAAGAAATATATTTCAACGAACCTAGTACCCATACTCACATAATTCTACATATTAATAGATATACATTGTACATTCAGGACGAGTCTTGCCGTTTCAAGTTTGATTTTTCCAAAAATTTTCGGAGAAAATTTAGCTTAATTAGTATATAAACAAAACATCTTAGAATGTAGATAAAATCATACGGCGACTCTTTTCATAGAAACTTCGCATCACATCGTAGAATTTTATAAACTGTAATGAAACTTCGTGATATTTATTGATTTTCATATTTTAACCTATTTTTAATAATCAATGATTCAAATATGGAGTTTTTAACGGGAAACACCATTGTTAGGGCTAAAAAATTTTCTTAAACTATAAATAAACTATTTAAGAAATACAAGTTAAAGAAATAAATTAACCTATATGCAACAAAAATACATATACTGCAATACTAAAATATCACAAATTATCCTTTTTACGTAAGTAGGTGTTTAACACATCTAAAAATAGTTTAGCTTCCCTCGAAAAATGGTGGGTTTAAATTAACCGTCTTTTCATTCACTGGTTGAATTTTAACCACTGAAGTTATATTAATTCTAATTTCCTACAACTAATTACATAGCAGGTACGAAAACTTTTACTTTATGAAATATGTTTGTTTTATTTTAGTTTTTCCGTATAATAAAAGGCTGAAATGTTTTGCACTGGATTTATATAAAACTTTGAAATAGATGACACTAGCTGCGTTTTTTTCACCGGGGTTTGTGACTGGGGGCCTTACTCCTGAAAACGAGACGATAGACGGAAACGAAACGAAACAGTCAGACGAAACGATAGCAAATACCCTACTCTCAGATGCTTATAGTATTGCCATACGGATTCATAAATGTAGTCAGAACAACCAACATTGATAGCACAAACCTTTAATAATTCAACGACTTTTCATAATTTTATTGTCATCCGTCAAGTCTCACATTGTTTTTAAGTGAATAATTTGAAAAATAAACATGTTGAATGTGTGGCTCTTAATTAGTTCGGACGGAGAAAGTGAAAATGAAGGAAATAGGAGGATTAAAAAAGCAATTCGGGATAATTCAAATCCTATGGAACTGCAGGAGGGAATGTAAAAATGTCTGTTTTCTGCTTTGTCCTTGCAATTATTTTAAAAGTTTTGCAGGTTTATAAAACTATTTAGGATAAATAAGGAATCCGAATCATTATTATAAATAATTCAATTTATATTTTAATAATTTAAAATTATATTTTGAGCATAACCTTCTGTCACAATCACAAACGTCTAGACGAGAGACGATCACCAAAGTGCAATCGTTTTTGAAACGAAAACTAGACGATTTTCGTTTTCCTAAGTAGCATTTGCATCGCGCTTCATCGTTTTCGTTTCGTTTCGTTTTCAGGAGTAAGGCCCCAGATTTAACAGGAAATTTTGCATTGAATTGAAATTTTCAAGACTGTCACGTATATAAAGATTTTAAAATTTGCGAAAGCGCAACAAATTAGCCATGATATTTACGCATACAACCTTCAAACCCTTAAATCAGATAAATTTTTGGGTTGCTATTTGACGTAAAATGGGTATAAAATCCAGGAAACTTGATTTTATTTTTGCCAAGCCAACATTTTTTGATATGTATAACTACTCATAAATTTCAATTCAATGCAAAATTTCCTGTTAAATCTGGGTCACAAACCCCGGTGAAAAAAACGCAGATACTATCATACATTTACAAGAGATTAGTGGGAGAGCTGTAAACAAAACTGTGATATTTACGTGAGATTTGTGAATTTATATTGTATATGTAATTTAAGTGGAGACAAAACCTCAATAATTTTCTCTAAAACTCGGTATTCTGCGCTTTCCTCTAATTAGTTTGGTTATACTGCGAGACAAATTTTTGAACATTTAGATGTTAAATTTAGTCTAATCACTTTAACTTAAAAACCAAATATTTTCGACAAGTAATTTATGTATATGACACGATAGAGATAAATAATCTTTATACATATTAAAGCCACAATTACATGGAAAAAATTAATATAAGTGACATTTACTTGAAAATGAGATATTCAGTGTTAACAGTTTAAAGGCAATTTATTCAGGTGAAAACAAATAGGAGCTTTTCAAGTAAACGAATGATAAAAAAATGATATATTTTAATAAGTATATTTTAAAATATTTTATCAAAAGTGCATTTCATACAAAGAAGAATCAATGTAGGGTCCCAAAAAGTAGAACAAAAACATTTCAAGCTAGACATTTTAAGACCTTTTTAGGCTTGAATGGCTTGATTTTTCTCGTTATCTTGCATATTTGTAAAGAGATTGAAAAATTTGTGGCCCATTTACCGGCGGTAAAACTTTAAAGCCACAAAAGACTAAATTAGAAATAAATTATATATTACAGATTAATAATAAGCGATGATTTCGGGAAGAGTAAAAGGTAATTTAATATACTATGCTTCGAGGATTCTAAGTTCTTTTATATGTATTTAGGTACTTAGTTCTTTTTTTGTAAGTTTTTTTATTTTTTTATGTTGATACTAAATAATACAATTCAACTGGGAAGGAGCTGCTTAGGTATATATAAATAGTAATCGTAACAGGTTAAAAAATCGACAATACTACAAGACAATCCTATTACGAAAATTAGCAGTTTGGCGAATAGTGTCGAATTTGAAATAGGATATGCATATGTAATTACTACTAGGTAGCCTTATAATATTCAGTTTGGACTTAATTAGTAGGACAATTCAAGATTAGAAGGTGACTTGCTAGAAATGGTGAAATCAATTTAACAGCCCCTTTGGTGACCCCGCAGGATAATACCTTCTTAATAAGCAAAACCCATCACAGCGGTGTAGCTATCTACCGAATACATCGCGCTCACTTAATTGCAGGTAACAGACACCCTAAGGACATTTATCCCACAATTTACAGTCGATTTATGTCCTGTGACTTGAAAACTTCCATTCCTTGAAGGATGGCACTTTCTGCGCCAAGGCAGCACTCACCGCCGTGCTGCACCCCTCCATAAATTACACCGAAATTGCAGATAAGAACGAGAAAGGGATGAGTGCACAAAAACGCGAAAATCGTGTTGCAACTGTCAGGCCGCACAAAATGCAGCACAGTCGCAGGCCACTCGGGGCAGCATTGAAGCGCGGCCAGTAACACACCGGCGGCGTCGTCGGCAAAAAACGTGAATTTAATTGCACGGTGTCCTTAATAAGGGTCCTTACACCCGTTCGCCGCTGCTTTGGTTGCGCGGCGCGGTGTGACCGGCCGACCCCCTTCATTTGTTTCTTACCTGAGCTATCGCGGTGCCAGACCCGGGGATTGAGAAAACATAAAGTGACAGCAAAAAGGACATAATGCTGTATAAACACGTTAATGAATATGTCAAAACGAGCGGATAAAAACTCCCTTTTTATCGCTGTCCAATTGTTCTGTTGCACCCAAGAGACGTGACATGAGTACTAACTTCGCGGTTTAAGGACTGGATTTTCCTACGGTCAAGACGCAACGAAGGCATGACAGTTTACATAAAAGCGCGGCTATTAGTCCTGGCGACTGGTGATGATCCCTTCGCGGTGTTGTCCGCTTTTAGGACATTGCAGTCCATCAGATTTTTCTGATGGGAAACAACCCGTTGAACAATGTGTCCCTTTTTGGGTTTGATTTCTAAACAGAAGTTTTTTATTGTTCATTGATAGAAAGAACTTACCTTAATTTATCAGACAATAGAGTTTCGAATGCAATTTTACTCTGACTTCTCTTTTTCAAAATAAATCGTTGAACTTGAAGATTTAGAAAACTTTCTAGTCAATATTCATTACCTATATTAGTTTGACGTAGTCTATAGAGAATGGACTTTCGGGAAACGTCCTTTATTGAATTTCCTATAGTTTAAAGGACTGTGATATCAAAATTTTAAAATCAGAACAGATTGAATTGAAGGTACCTTTTCTTACAGATCTTAATTAAACTTAGTAGAACTTTTCTCTTTCGACGTATTTAAGGATATAAACTATGCATACCTTAGTTAAAAACTTTAATATATCGATTTTCTGCTACCTATTGGCTTAGAAAAACCTATAGTCCTTCGGAATTGAATTCTGGAGATACTATAGCTAGACACTAAAATTCTCGTAGAATTAGATGTAGGTATTCAGAATATTATAAATATTTTAAGCTTAAGTTCTTATAAACAAAGTTTACGTGCCAAAAAAATATTCTTAGTTGAACTCTTAATTAACTATATGAGATTTCTTTTGATCCCCTTAAAGAAATTGATCCTCTAACTAATCTAGTTCCAAAAATACCATCCATCAATGCTTTTCTGCCAACATATTGCCTATCAGAAAGTTTACAAAAAAAAATCATTGCTATATTTCTCATTATTTTTGTATCGAGGCTTTCATACAGGCAATTTGTTTATTTTTTTTCCGCATAATACCTATAAAGGAAATGCTAATTGATTACGTTATCGTTATTAAATTGTAGACTTTTTAAACTTTAAGATTTTGAAATTGGTTTTGAACGACGTCTATCATCTGGAGAAGAAAAATGTGTAAGTTACTCGATTTCTGTTTTTAATTTCAAAAGTGTTATGTGATATGAAATATGAAAATATAAGCACCAAACCTTATCTTACAATCTAAAATCGTAATATTTTGAAATTATTACGGGAATGCAGTCAGTTAAAATCCTATAAAATCTAAATTTGCCTTCACTCTATCGCCTGCCCATTATCTATTTAAAAATACCGGGGAGCCCTAAGTGGATTCAAAGGAAAACCCGAAAATGTCACAAATCACTCGTTATCTGTGCGAACTAGCCAAAGTTCATCCCATCCGACAGGACAGATAGGGCGATGGCAATAGTACTGAGAGGCGAGTTAGTCTAAAATTCTTTGATTGATCAAGCGAAACTACTTTACATAGAAAATTGATGTCATCCATGTAATAAGTAGTCTATGTACCGGCCGCAGCGGATCCGGCACAAAACAAAACCCTCAGATACCCCCATGAATGCGTTAAGACTAGCGACGACGTAAGAAATGTAAATGGAAATGTCAAACCTTCTATTAGGGCCTGCGATGACCCATCTCATTTGTGACAAAGGAAACATTTTCATTGTCCCGGAGCAACAATCTCGTGTATGTTTGAGTTTATTTATCCAAAATGTAGACAGGGTGGTAGTGTAGCTAAAACGAGCAAGAACAATCTGCTTCGGCCCACATGCCCCAAACCGAAGACTAACCAGGGCTGGGCGAACATCTTGAACCGAATTCCATTTCAATCAAAGATTCTGACCCGATTTTAAGGACAGCAAGATGGACACATGCCGCCCATCCTGAAATATGCTTTTAGTTTTAATGAGCACCCTGTGGAAATTCTATCAAAGCAGTACCATACAATAACAATAACTCGCAGAGGCCTCTCTACTCTAACTACAGTCGCAAGGATAAGAACACGAAGATGCCGACCACGACCAGCACACCTACACACCCTTAGCGGGGGTAAGGACAGCCGGAGCTAAGGAAAGGATCCCAGAGGTACGTAGGTTTGTGTTTTTGTATATACCCTGCACTGGATACCACACGGTTTTATGTGGTCCTTACAAAGGAAATTAGAACATTTGATGAGCCCCGAATGAGGTGTGGGTTGAATCTTACATAAATAAGCAGGCTCGCTCGAATGGACGTACATAGCAGCTCCAGGAGATATCAACACTCCATGGTTCTGCGAAAGGATAACACGCAACGGTAATTTCACAGCATAGCTATTTCCCCTCCCCCCACTCATCCCCCGATGGGGGGCGGGTGCAGGGGGTGTGACGGTCGGTGGATGGGGTGGGTCCGGGTCCGGATACCATACCCTTTTCATATTTGAACTTGTCCCTTGTCCACAACCGTGTCTAGTTTTAGAGTAAGTCAAGACTCTCTAAATGGCTGTTGTTTTTAATAAACACAGGCACACCAGCACACCGCCCCAACACACATCCGTACACACGCCGCCGGACCCGCTCCGGCTCCGGCCCGGGCCCGGCTAATTACCAAGTTCCTCCACAATTTTTCCAAGAGCGCCTATTGTGGGCTAATAACACTTTCGGCCGGGCTCTTTTCCCTGAGTGCAGATTAGAGCGGGCTGCCGGGGCTCACCGGGCACTACCCGGCCTAATGCTATCACGTTCGATGATTACTGTAGTTCTGCGAAAATGGCAAATGGCTGGCAGGGTGGGTGGGCGGTGGGTGGTGGGCTCGGGCACCCAAGGGACGCTGAGGTCAGCGGAGAAGGGTGGCGGACGGTATAAATTTTATGGTGACATGTTTTTACTGCCAAAACCAGAGCGTTACGGGGGCAGGGGCCTTAATTGAAAGCCAGCGAGGTTTCGGCTTTCTCTACATTTCTTTTAGTCGTGGCCAAATTCTTTCCGAAATTTCTCTCGGTGGACCTTTCCCGTTTTAGGGCGAGGACAACAGAGGACATGGGAAATACTTTAAAGAAGCAAAAATACGACCCGAAGACGTGTTTATTTAAACTGAAAATTAGCTTCCCTTGTGTGTACGTGAAGATCGTATGGCCATTGTAAGTACTTCTAAGAAACTGTCCTTCAATCAATTTATTGAATTGCAATTCAATCCGGGCATCATTTAAATAGAGAAAATCGACTTTATAAAAAGCTGCTTTTTACTAAATTCGAAACGTACGCTTAAATTTCATTGAAAATCTCTACGACTACATAGCAATTAAGAAACCAGCTTCTCGAACAAGCTTTGCCAATATTAATTTGTCATTTAATATAAAGGGTGTCCCAATAAGAGTGCACTTTTTCATTTAAAAATAAAAATACTTTTTTTGAGGGAGTTGTGATATTTTTATTGCATTGTAAAGTAGACATGTTCCGATCAAGTATGGAATAAAATATTCGGCAAATGACCCCCGCGGCTCTGATGACAGGACATTGCTCTTTTTATATAATGTTCGATGACTTTTTGACAAAGATGTGACTGTATCTCACCGATGACGCGTTGGATCTCGGCTTTGAGCTCAGGAATTGTTTGTGGCTTATTCGCATAAACCCGAGATTTCACAAAACCCTAAAGAAAGAAATCGCACGGCGTTAAGTCGCATGATCTTGGTGGCCTCAACTGGCCAGAATTTCGTGAGAATCAGAATTTTGCGAAGTTTGCGAGCGGTCTCAGCGTAACTTTCCCCATTTTGTAATGGGTTTTCACAATGATAACGCGTTCTTCTTTTGTGTAGCGATCCTTGCACTAAAAAAAAATGACACAAAATTTAAATAGTGCACTCTTATTGGGACACCCTATATATGTACACATAAATCGCCTTTTTTTATTTCAAGTTTTTAGAAAAATGAAAATCTTTAACATTCCAAAGAACATTATAATCTGAAAACTTAAATAGGCAAGCTTAAAACAGCTTCCAAAAAAATTTGATTTTATACTTTTTTGTACATATTCCCTCCCGGTTATTTCCTCATCAGATTTTGTTGCTGTTAAAATGTATGTATGAAAGCTTTCTATGTGCCCACATATGTATATATTTATTTTAACTTGTTCAGATACGAATTTTTTAAAGATGGAAAAAGTGCTTAAATGTTTTATTCGATTACTTGTTTACTTATTTTTTAGCGATAGCTGCTCAGTGAGTGAGCTTGAAAAATTTGGAAGAACAATTAGTAGGTTATATATGAAAAGGGAAACTGAGCTCACATATTTGACAGTAAATTGCTATTAGTAAAAAAATAAAAATCCTTTTTTTATAAATTATGTTTTAAAATAAAACACGCATTAAAATTGATCAAATTTTATACATTCTTTATCAAAGGCTCATGATATTTTTCCGATAAACAAAAAGAGACTTTGCGATAATAAGAGGTAACTTTGAAATTACCATGCTGCCATACTACAAAGTTTTTGGTTTTATTTTTGAAATATAATCTAATAGATCTTTCAGATTTTAATGTTTTTTTTCCAGATAGAATAATTTTAATTTCTAAAAAATCTAAATATACACATGTATGGCCAAGGCCGTCAAGAGGTTAAAATGTTTTTTTTTTGGCTTTAATTTTACTATACCATGAGTTCGAATATAAAATAAAAACATTAGTTTCATTTCATCCAAACAATTGACCGAGAGTGTCTATGATAAGGGAAAAATATCATCCCCATCAGCAGTAGATCCAGAAAAGCCCTGGGAATTTTTTAGTTGCTTTTATTTAAAAATGATCTCTGGAACACTCTTTATTTCTAATAAATACCTTTTGATCTTATTAGGGATTTTGTGAATTTTTAAAAGCGTGTCAAAAGTAACCATCATAGGAATTGCGAAAGATTGGAATTGAAAAAACAATGTGGATACATGTATGCACTCCAAAAGGACTACGAGTTTGTTGGATTTCGGGCTATTTTCTCGTAAACTCGTATACCAGTTAAACAGGCTCAAGTAAGAAAAATTTGGAAAAACAATTATTAGTATAAAAGTGTAAAATAAGTGTAATAGTAAGTAATAAAATAAAAAGCCAGATTTTGCAAATAATGTTTTTAAAATAAAACATGTCAAGGGAAACTTATTATGCGAATCGAAAATTATTATGTTCGTTCTGCAATGTAGAAAAGCATTCATATAATTACTAAATTTTCGAATATGATATTAAAACAGTCAAGAATATTCAAAAACCAGGTAAAATGAATAGTTCAACGGAAAAATGTGTCCAACATTGATTTATCGTCTTTTCTTGACACCCACAACTATTATATTTCTTTCAAAACTGGAAATTCCACACCTTAGAAGTTCTAAGCGAATAAAATCGGTTTTTCTATAAATCCTAGACTTTATTTATTAAGTGTAAAACTATCCCAATTTTAAACATAAACATTTATCGTTTTCACACTTTTTGGCAGAATTTGGTTTCATCAATTGATTGCTCATTTGAGACTAGAAAAGAAGTATCTATTTGTTTACTCCTGGAAAAAATTATTTTTTTTAGAATCGATGGGACTTCATTGTAGAATTTAAGGCTTTTCCGAATCAAATTTTTTATTTTTAATTGGCCCGAGCTGCTTCCTTAATATAGGAAATATAAAATCAAGGTATGTATATCGTATATCCCTAGAAAATTTTCAAAAAATATTTCTTTCAATCGATGATATCATTTTAATAATTAAATCATTAAATTATTCCTTTTCTATATTTTTCTCCACAGAATCCAATCGCTCGGGATCAGGAATCTGGGTTCTGAATTTTAGCCGTGGAATTATTCGAGGACGAAACTTTCATCTGAAGAGATCCAAATCCAACTGCTTTAAAAAAACCAAAAAAAAAAAAAAGGAATGCGTTAAAATTATTAAAATTGTATAAATGTTCATTTTGTACAAGTCCAATTTAATAAATTGTTTTTAATTTGTAATCAAAAGTTTAGCCAGTAAACGCTTAGAATTTTTAGAATCCCAATCCGCAAAGTATTGTATTTAGAATTAAGTTTTTAGAATAATTCCGAATTTGTAAAATTGAATAAATATTTAAAATAAACATTTAAATAATCTGCAGTGTTTTTTTAACGCCCCTTTTTCATTCCAAATAATTTTCAGAAATCAGCTTCAAATATTTTTTTTTTGAGCCCCATCCCCCTGGAGGGAGATCCTAAACAAAAGAAAAGAAAATTAGGCCCTGCTGAAGTTACTGGGATCCTGGTACAAAATCTGGATTTTCAACGTCTCGATTTCCGGGGTTTTGTAACAGGAGCCCAGAAACCGCAGCAGGGCCAACATTTTTTTTCTTCTCTTTTTCAGATTATCCAGGGGGTGGGACTAAAAAAAAATTTGGCCGTGCTGCAGTTTCTGGGCTCGATTTTCGGGATTTTGTAACAGGGAACCCAGAAATTTCAGCATTGCGATTTATTTATCCTCTTTTCTACAAAAACAATCATTTCCTAATTTACCTTTTTGTCTTAAAAACCGATTAATTGATGAAGAGCTAATTCTTTGAAACGGGAAGGGATGGGGCGGTAAATAAAAAAATTACGAATTATGTTAAATGTTTATTTTAAACGGTTATTCATTTTGACAAATTCGGGATTATTCTAATTGAACTTAATTCTAAATACAATAATATATTTACATAGCGGATGGAGAAATTTAAAGATTTTAAGCTGAAAGTTTCTTCCTCGGCTAACCCCATGGTTAAATTGTATAGGTCCCAGAGTCCTGATCCCGGGCGATTGGGTTCTGTGGAGAAAAACAAAGAAAAAAATAATTTAGAGGATTTATTGGATAAGTATTAAAATTATATCATCAATGTATCCAAGAGTGAAATAAACGTCCAGAAAAAAATATTTTGTGAAAAGTTTCTAGGGACATATCTTGTATTATTTTTCCTATAAGGAAGCAGCTCGGGCTAATTAGAAATAAAAAATAAATTGATTCGGAAAAGCCCCATCGATTCTGAATAAAATAAATTTTTTTGACAACTTGTTTAACTGGTTTACGGGCTTACAGGATAATTGGACTCTACGGGTTTAGGGGCAATGTTCCTGTAAACCTGTACAAACCGTTTGGGGTGCATATAGCGCGTTCCTTGAAAGAATTAATTTTACAAGTAAACTAAGATCATTATAAATTGCATGTTATAGAAAGCTCCAACTCACAAATTGTACCTACCTATTTATATCTTTTGAACTAAATTGTTTTAAATTTCAATATTGAACCATTAATCATGTCAAATTTGCATTTGAACTACATAGATGCGAAGAAGACTGCATGAAAAAGTATAAATTCATTAAAAGAAATATACGTTTTAATTATAACATTTTTCATATGCAATTTATTTATTTAACTTTTGTTGATTTCCTCTGCCGACACACTAATTAATGAATGCCAATGAATTTGTCGTCTTTTTTGAAAGTGTTTATCATAATTTAATTTCATCCCACAAGTGAATAACAAGAATTTCATTTTTTTTATTAATTTAGAAGTTTATACTTAATTATCTGCAATTTATTGCTAAACTAAAGTTATTTCTATTTTATTTTAATTCTGTGGTAATTTTATATGAAAGAGATAAACGATTTGAATTAAATTGATAATAGAGAGAGCGATATTACTTTAAGATCCAAATAATTATTTAAATTAAGCTAAAGATTAAAGCTTGCGTAATATGCGGTACCATTTAAAACCTGTCTATTTTGTGGTGGAGATATGAATATAGGTCAAGGACTTTGTCTTGCTGGTTGTGTGGAAGATTATCATAGGTATGTTTGCAAGTTCGTTGAGCCTTTATTTAACAATAACATCTTTGTCCTCAACAGAGCTATTGACGAGTCAATTTCCGTCTCGAACTGATTTCCATACAACTGTTCGGATATCATTTATGCAATATTACCCGCACATCACTCTAATGAGTTGAAATCATGCTAATTGTCTGCTGTGCAATTAATTGTCGAACCGGCTGGATTAGGAAGGATTCACGAGCAAACAGATTCATTTTTCCATTAAATTGAGCACAAAGTGCGCTTGACTAGCGATTGTGTGGGAATCATCGCTCCATGGACCATTGGGTTTTGTCCCCCACCTCGTTTTGTTCCTTCATTTGTCGCAATGACTTTTTTCATGCTCCCTTCCCGGGGAGGGGCGGGGACGGGTGCTCCGAATCGGGATGATACTTGCTCTAGAGCATTTCCAGCATCCGGGAGCGAAAGAAGGGCTAAACTTATTGCACCCTTAGCGTTATTTACTGTTATTTTATTTAAATAATTTTTATCACCCGGTGCCCGGCGGACCCCCATATCTCGCCGGCAACCCTTGGGGGGGCGTTACATCGTTATCAGGTAAAAAGATACAGAGAAGAAGGACAGTCAAGCTTGCGAGGGGGGCGGGTCTGGGGAAAAGGGGGCTCTAGTGGATGCTGCTAGGGTACAACAAAAGGAGCTCTCGCAATCAGTCGCAACCTTTTCGCTGTAGACCATCATCTAACATGACCAGAGGAATGTCAGGAAGTGTGGGGGATCATCGACCACTTACGTCGCACAAAAGATATGGCAAACGAAATAGTTTCAGAATCCGTAAAACCCCTTTTTCTGGACCGTTTCCCCCTGTGCCCCCATTTCACTTTGGCGACATCCCTTTAGCTGATACATGCTAAAGCTAAGAGGACGCCGCACGTCGAGGAGTCCGGGCGCTGGTGCGGCCGTGTGCGGGCGAGGTCGGGCAAACTCCGGGAACGACCCGGAGGAGCAACATTCTGGGATTAGGGGGTGGATGCGATCTCTCCACTACTAGTGGACTTGACGGGTAAATGTTTCCACTTTGCGGAGACAGCAGAATACCTTTAGCAGTTTGTGTCATGTGCCCGTTCCCTTCCCCCCTTGCCATCCCCCGCGCCGCCTGGGTGTAGCAGGTTTCCTTCGAATGATTTATTGTCACCATAGAGAGTAAAAGTTTGCCAGCCCACTTGGGCCGCGCGTGTCCCCGCTGCCGTCGCCGCGCCGCTTCCGTTCGCAAAAAGTTACAAATCGCTGGAAATTACTCCGAACGACTGTCGAGATGGTCGAGAGCCTTTTTTTCACCCCCCTCGCCCTGGCCGGGCCCCGCCGACCCCTGCGCCCCCGCATAAGATAATACACCCCCGAAATGACTCTGGAATCAAACTGCAGAGATATGGCCGGCACCGGCAACAACAAAAACCCAAAAAATCCAAGGAGCTCTGGTAATAGGCGAATACGTCAAGTCAATTTCGTCTGTCTGGCTCGATTCTTTCAGATTTAAAGTGCTCTGCTCTGGCCGGAATCTCGATTATGATGAGCCTCCTAATCGAAGGGATTAACATTTCTCCGGGTGGGGCGCTCCGACATGATTAGGCAGTTGTGCGTTCGTATCAAGTGTGATTACCGGCTGGAGGGGCGGGGGCGCCCGAAAAACTTCGAGTAGTTTTTCGAGTGATTTATTGTTGCTGATGATGCTTTCGAATTCGAACATCCTTTTTCGGTGTTTTTGCGGCGACATTGTCTTTAGTTTAGTCAGAGTTCAACTCGTGCGAAACAAACAACGTTTCATACAGCGACGAAAAGGGGTAAATAATATAAGAATCAGAGAAACTAAAACATACTTCCACTCCTCCACTTAACTTATGCTTAATATTTTGTCTCCTATATGTATATTAGTAAAAGCAGTAGGTGCTTTTACTTCTTAGTTCATAATGTGTAACTTCACTAACAATTTCCTTCTTTGTATTCAAAAATCAGAGCATTATATATTTTACTTTCTACTCGATAGTCATCGATCTTAAATGTTGTCGCAGTGGGGCTAGGGTTACTACTTTTTAATATCACAAGCATTCTCTTGTTCTATAAAACTTGAAGAGTAGCTATGACGGTATGACCTCTGCTTAACCAGATTGCTAAGCAATAACCATACTGTTTTGTAAAAACTATACAATACAACAGGGATATTGATATGAAATGTTTCAGTTTTGTAACATAAAACTTCGCAGTATTCTTTTGGAATTATTTTTGAAACTAACAATTATTATTTTTGAAATTAACGAATTAAAGATACATACTATACATATCCTTTTCGATTTATCGACGATTGCGAGCACGTATTAAAAAAAATTAAGGTATTGTCAATTAGAAAACTAAAATTAAGATTCACGCCTCTATTATATTGAAAATGTACATATGAAAAGTATTTCATGGGGACATTTTTATTCTAATAATGCTACTGCAAACCAAAACAATCTGTGTAGCTTTATAACCAAATTTGGGTTGAAAACAAACCTGTCATCAATTTAAATTACCAATTTTCTTAGTCTATTGAGGTGAAATGAGTCCTATAGAACGGATAACTTCCACCATAGTCCAGGCTCACAATTCATATTTCGACTCACGTAATTCAACGGTTGTCACTCAAAACTAATATCAAAACTCACAGGTTTTTGGAACAAGAACACATGGAATATTTCATCCTTTGATGCGTAACAATAACCACGATTACTGAAGCCGAAGCTAGTAGTAACCACAGTGCTTTTTGTTCTTATATTACGTGTCACTTTTATGGAGAAATAGACCACAAGTCTAAACAATGCTTCAATCAAGTGTGATCCTCGAGAGAACAGAATTCCTCGACCATGACCCAAAATACCAATAAATATACTAAGGAATCGTGCCCTTGAAAATTTGCATTACAATTAACGTTTAAAACAAATACTTCATCAATCTATAAATGCACACTTTTCTCAGTGCATTGAGGTGGAGTTGAGTAACTTCAGAACAGATTGCTACCGCCAAATAAGGATTTCTGGCTCATTTCCTAATTCGACTCACGTATTGAACAGTTGTAATTCAAAACTGATATCAAAGCATGCAACTGTTTAGAACGAACTCAGGGATGTTTCATCCTCTGATGTGCAACAATAACCACAATTAATGAAGTCGATGCTGAAAGTAACCACAATGCTTTTTGTTCTTGCAATATACGTGCTATATTTGTGGAGAAATGGGCCACAGCCCACAAGGCCACAAATTTAAACAAAGCCTCAATCAAGAGTGATATGTCCGAGAACAAAATTCCGCGACCATGACCTGAAATAGCAATAAATATATAGTAAGGAATTATGCCCTTGAAAATGTACATACGAAAGCATTTCATTGGAACATTGCAAACTTAAAAAATGTATTTAATTTTGAAAAAATATTCGTTTAAACTGCTTTAAGAAGTAACTAATAAAAAAATACTGGTTAAGATTTAACAAGCAGCTTTTCAAATTAGGTATCCTTTAAAACATTTGAAATTTATTTATATTCGTTGTAAATGAATTTTGTTTTAATTTTTCTTTTATTTTTTAATAGTAGTAAAGACATACATATATATCGTTCAGTGTAAAAAACGTTGAGAGATTAAACGTTAAGTAATTAAACTAATTAATGTACTTAATAAATCTAATGTTGGTGATAAACAGAAAAACGAAATTTTTTTAACTTTAAATGCAGAACTAGGTATAACTGTTTTACATAAAATTAACATTTTTAAACTTCACGGCTCTATTACAAATATTTTAATTGTATTAGTACGAATGGCTTTAAATTTCCACGATAAAGAATTTAAAACTTTGGAAAGTGTCTTCCATGTGGGCAAATACGTTCCAATCGACTTGCCATTTACGTGAGAAAATAAAATCGCGTATAATATGTTTCTATCATCAGTAATTGCATTTTATAGAAGTTACGTACCGAGTATACCTACTGAAATTCTAATTGGGAAAGAATTTGAGTTAAAAAATGGAAAACTAAAAACTTTAATGCTACACTTTAGAAAATCTGAATGATAGAATTTGTTTAAATAAATATATGAAAAGCATCTATTTAAAAACTGAGTTGAGTCTGCTTTTCTTTAAGGAGCCCCTCGTGTAAGGCGGAATGCATTCAAAACAATGGGTATGCGAACCCGCCCGAATTAAGTGCCCACAATGGGAAAAGGTTAAACCCTCTTTCCATAAAACCCACCTGAATGTCGCGTTCCGATTGTGAACCCGCGATAATTAACCGCCGCGTTCGCTCACGATCGCTGCGACTGAAGTGCCTCGCGCACCGCTAATTCGGACTGGGGAATGAGCGGAATCTAATTAAAATATTTGCGACCAAATCATGAGAAATATTTACGACGGCGGCGCACCGAGCGACGTGGCGAGGTGAAAGGTACCCCCGGCGAGCGGCAGCGCGGCAGAGCCGCCGGATCATGTTCGAAGGTACCCTCGGGCGAACTCTAGCTACCAAAAAAGGGACTTCTTTCAGCGGAGCAGGCCCAACTGTGCACGTCTATGCAAACAAAGTGGCTAATAATAGGACAATTAATCTTCTTAGCGGTTTCTTGTAAGGTATAGGACGCGATCGCCGATTCCGCTGAGAGGCCGCCGGGAAAGGACTCCTAGAAGGGGTGAGCCAAGGAAAATAAATCGGTCAAAAGTAAGAAGAAACAAAAACACGACCTCAGCGGAATCCGATCTTAATCCAGGACAAGAATATTGCAAGGGTTCTGGGCTCGGTCGCGATCACCGGCGGAAGGTACCGCGATTGGGGCGCTCTAATTGTTCGTTTGCATAATTCCCGGTGCCCGCCTTTGTGCGGCGCTCACTTTCCATTAATCACGAATATCACTCGAGCGTGAGGCAAGAGTGGCTGATCCTGCAGGACTCGACGTCCTGGTAATCCTAAATAATTAGTGCGTCATTAATTACGTGGTGTTATCGAATTCCGTTTCGGGACGGGCCCAAACAGGTCGGCCTCTCCCGATTATTGTGCTTGGCAAATATTTGTTTTGGTCTCACACGTAATTCGGGAGAAGATTGAAGGGGTGCCCTGATCCCGGCCGTCCTATGGGCAAACTGGTTACCGGTTGCTAGATGGGCCTGCAATTGCAAAGAAAACTTCTTGTGGCAAAGGGGCTCTGGGAGTTCTCCCGGTGCCCCTGAGATATATTTGCGGTATTGTTTAAGGTCCTGTCAAGGAATAATTAAATCCCGACTCATTCCTCAAACCGGCCCAGCACGTCAATTCCCGAGCGCCGTTTTATCCTCCGGTCATTTTTCAAATGTTACACGCAATTTCAGCCGTCGTCGTGGCCGAGGGAACGCATAGCATGGATCCCTCTGGATACATTTCCCGCTAAATTTTTTTTTTGT
This sequence comes from Machimus atricapillus, assembly GCA_933228815.1. Taxonomy (NCBI): domain Eukaryota; kingdom Metazoa; phylum Arthropoda; class Insecta; order Diptera; family Asilidae; genus Machimus; species Machimus atricapillus. The sequence goes on from OW121788.1 coordinate 13,194,805, forward strand.
GCGAAGGCAATCTTTTTCGTGGATAATTAAAAGAGAAGACACTCGAGCGACAGAAGGACATTCCCAGATGAATGGATAGACAGACGCCCGGTGCGGAGGATGCGGCGACATGTGTTAAGTGGAAACCGCCGACCGCGGCAGCGTCTTCTGCCCTGCACCCGCAGCATCCAGAATCCGCGGTGGCAACGGTGGTGCGGCTGGGCTGCACTCCCGAGTCCCGGACTCAGACGAATCCGCCGCTGCGGCCGCATTGTGCGTGAGATCTAGGGCTTGGGGCGAAATTTAATTCAAGCGTGTCGCGAACTCCCGTGAGTGTGTCGTGCACATAATGAGGCCGCCATAAGCCGGCGAATGACTTGGATTTCCTTCCACACACAAGTTTTGCGCAAAAGAAATTAAAAAAAAAAATACAAGAGGAGAAAACCTTTTTTTTGCTCCTTTCAGGCAAACACGGCGGTTTTGCGCTACCTGTCGTTTTCTGCGCATTTTTTTTAATTGATTTTTTCGCTGCGAGTCGCAATATCAGTTAAAAAGCCAAGTCGTGGCTTAAAACCGCGACATGTCATGGGAATGAACGCAGCTCATTGTGTTTAGCCCGTCCGACATCTGTTCCGCTGCCAATAATTGCGTTCTGGCGGCTTCGGTATCTCATTAACATCGTCCCAGGGGACCGAGGATGTCCTTGGGCCGCCGCGATTATTGCAAAAGGCGATGATGCACGGCACGATCTCAGATTTTGCTAATTTTGCTCTCCTCCAGATCCCCAGTTCCTCTTTTAAGATTAAAACAGAAGTAGACTGGTTATGAATGTCTTTGGCATGTCTAGAACGTATCTCAACTAGCATTCAGCATACAAAATAATTTTACGGAATTAGTTAAATATTCATCACTTCAATAAAATTAAAGAGCATATAATTACAAACCGGATTTAAAAAAAAAAACTCTGTATGTAGGATATGTCGTTTATCAAATATAATTGAGAAGGTCATGATATTGATTCATTAAGATTCCATTAAATTAGATTTATAGATTAATACATTTGCTTTACAAATACTTCACAATACTATACATATATTTAATAGTATTCTCCTTTCTCTATTTTAAAATTCGCATATATAGCGTTCAAAAGACCACTTTAAAGTCTTTCGTGATTTGTTTAAATTGGATTCAGCGAAGAATTTAATTAAGATATATGTATGTAATGCGAAAAAGTTACTAGATGGTATAAACATTTCAGTACAGAAAGCAAACATTCCTAAGATTAATGCAAACGCTAAGTAGCCTATGAGTGAAGATAAGGGAAAATTAATAAAAAAACCGTAAAGCATCTAGTTTTTTAACGATTGCTGAAAATAACACTTATGTATGTCAGTTACGAAGGTAAACCTAATTATATGGGCATTTCAACTCTTCTTCAAACGGGTGTGTCCATAAAGTTATGAATAGAAGAATTTTTCATTATAGGACTAAATGTTTGAGCCAAGCCAACTAATTGCAGGCTTGTATAAACAAATTAGTAATGTTGTTTTCAACCTCGAAATATTGTTTTAAGACATAGTAGCAGCCGTCAAACTTTCTTAGCGATAAAGGGATAACATATTAATATGTTCTCAAAATATACAATGGGTAATAAAAGTAAAGATCTACTTCCGATATACAATAGATTAAAAATTATGCAATGCGCAAAATTTAAAATAGTTTACGCAAAATAATAGCCAGAAACTGTCAACAATTTTTAAAGCTTTAATTATTTAGAGGTTCTTTATATGTAATACTTATATCATACAATTAATACATTTGAGTTTTAGTAGGTAGAACATATTTTATTTGGCAAGTAATTTTTTATTAATTCACGTTGTTCGTATATCTATAGTGCTTTCTGCGCTCAATTTCGAGTATGAAAATTAAGGAAATTCTAATTATTTTACCAAAAATAAAATATCTTGAATATGAAAAATGTCTTCGCTTTAGTGTCCTTGTGATGATGAAAATTTTTGACCAAACACGATATACTTATTTGTAGAAGTTGACCAGAAATACGATTTATTGTTGCCAGAATTTTGTTTCGAGTTTTCTTCCAATTATACGCTGGTATTTAATTTTAATGTTCCAAAATAACTGTGTGTTGCTTTTATCAATTTCTGTTATATTTACAAAACTGGAAATAACATATTTTTCATACCGGAACTGCAATTTGTTTAATAACTATATAGGTTGCCAATTTCCGGTAGGTATTGCTGGGGCTACATATGTAATGTAAATATTATTTGATTCAAGTATCCCAACTAATATTACAAATACGAGTTATAATGAATTTAATTAAAGACGACCAGTGTATAACAAAGGTCTGCTACTTACATAAATGATTTAAACCAACTATTTAGTTACATATTTTAATTGCTTGAAACAGCGTATCCTGACTTTCAACTCTCCATTTATAGGTTACCATCTTGTCTATATCTCAAAAACTCACATTAATAGATAACTAATACTAACACTACAAGTCCGGGATGATAAGTGTTTGTTTATGTTTCTGATTATATTCATGTTTGCATTATACTTATAGTATAAAAATTTGCCGATGAGCTAAGCTCTATCCAACAGTGAATGGAATCGATTCAGCAATTTTGGAGAAGATATGTGACAACTTGAAAAGCAACTCTCATTTATTGTCTGTGGTAATAGCGATAAAAATCCTATTGCTTTCAAATATTTTAAATATATATCTACTAATTATATGTACTAAAGTGTACGTGCATAATACGCTTATGGAAACATGTTCCTAGTGGATCTGGATTTTGCCTTAAGAGGCATGTGGTGCAGCTCAAAAGGGGCAGTGATGGGCGTCCGAGGTCCAAAGTATGGGCTCTGACTGAAGTGGAATCAAACTGGTCAGCAATTAAAGACGCATCATAATTTCCATACATGTGGAGTCTCAAGAAAGCCCCGAATTTTGCCAATTAATGCACTGACCAATCCGAGCGGAGGTCCGGTTCGCCAATCGTCCAACGAAAGCGGCGTGCTCCCGTTCGGATAGATGGAAGACGTCAACTATCGGGCGAGTTCGTGGAAACGTGCTTTAAATCCCCAAACAGAGGACCAAAATAAAAACAAACCACCTCCTCACGCCGCGCAAGATTCGAGCACGCGCGCCACCGGCCGTCGCCGGACTTGCCGAACGGGTCCAGAGTCCGCCCATTTTCGTCATGAGCTCCCCATGTGCTCCGCAGCTAAGAGAGCGACCGCAGAGCTCCCGCGGGAGGAGGGCGGCCGAAGAGAGCGGCTGCGAGAGGGAGTCGAAGTTGGAGCCCGAAGTGCTCCTCCTGCGACTCCATCAGGGGCTCTCTTCGGGACGCGCCGGCACCGGCAGAGACGCGCCGCCCACCCCGCGCCCGACCGCCCCAACGGGGAGTCACTTATGGTATTTATGCGATTTTTCTCTTCTTTTTCCCTCCGAGGAGCCACCGCAAAAATGTGGGGATAAAAAGAATAAAGGGAAGCACAAGGAGCCCCACAGGAATAAAACAAACACAATGAAAAGTAAAAGTTGCAGTCCTCGTCGCTGGCGCTGCCGTGCCGTTGCCGCTCGCCGCCTCTCTAGGTCAATGTCGTTAAAGTGTTGATTTACTGTGTCAAAACTTTTTATATCGCCCTCTCGCTCGGGCTGCAGCGGCCTGTTTGGGGGCCTCATGCACACGTCCTCGTCGTCGACGGTGCTGGGGGGTGTGGGAGCGGGGAGGTGGTGCCGTGCCGTCGAGCGGGCGGGCGGGCGGGCGAAGTGCGTGCCTTCTCCAGTGAAATTTTTATCCTGCCGCCAAAAGCTTAAGCTCTTGCGGTGCCGGGGTGACCGGGTGGGCGGTGCGGGGGGCAGCCCAACGCCCGCCACCCCCAGCAAAACATAATTTTTGCATGTACATTTTTACCCTTTTTATCGCTCCTTTCATGCCGCTTTGTCATCGACGGCGACGAGAGAGAAAGTTTTCCGTGTCATTAAGGAGGTCGTTCAACTTTGAATTGAATTATTTTTGCCGGCGCTCAGCTTCTCGTAAATTATTTCCTTGATCCTCGACGTCTGTGGGCCCCGTTCGAGTCGTTTAAGTGCTTCTAATTAATTTGTTATCGTTTCCTGCCTCCGACTCCACTGCGGGGCGAGTGGGGCTAACATTTTCTTCTTTTTTTTTTTTCTTGGGTTCGCCCAGTTCAGCTGACTTCAACTCAGGGCTAGGTGGCTCCAACAGGTGCTAGTAAATTTTTATGGGGAAAAAACTTGTTCATTAAGGTGATTCAATTGGGCCTTTCTGATTTCCGGCAATGAGAACGCATGAAGTTTGCATCCAGATTCGGAACTTTGTCCTTGGATTGGATCCTTTACGGAGAAAATTTTGCATATAAATATTTAAATAGATTTTTTAAGGTTTTTGTTTAAATGGACGTTCTTATTAATTTACTAAATCGGTTTGAAAACACCAGAACTTCTCCTAGATTTTAAACAGTTTTTATATAATTTTTAGAAGTAGGTACCTACATACATACATATATGAATATCATATGTTATTAAAATGAACTTCCTTTTTCTCAGCATTCACATTGGAGTATTCAATATGAACACTACATATATGGTTTATTAATAATAAAATAAATAATTTTATCCACGTCGGTGCTTCCATTGCGCGAATATATAAAATACATATAACCTAATATACCTAATATTTAAGATCATACTTTTCTAAGTATTTCGAAATAGAAAATAAATAAAAGTTAAGCTATGGAAAACAATTATTTTTGACATAGGTACTATGTACATATATATTTAGCTTCTACTTCACTTCCACTAGTTTTCACTTCAAGAGTTTCTTTCTTGTGATTCTTAGTATAAGCTATGTAATAATTCACCATAACACTATAGGGACTCATGTTCTGAGACTCCTTATAATCCGAAAAACGTTGCGATATTCAACCTATTAATAAATATCTAAAACCATCTAACTTCAGTATACAAAATATGTTAATACCTTTTTATATTTGTGAAAAGAAACTTTCTCCGCCGTTTACGAACTTTGTCGTTTTGAAGGAGGTACAACTACTTATTTACAGATCAGCAAAAATAATTTTTTTCCGGGGGATATCATTAAGCTGTAAAACTACTGGAATAAGACAAGTTACGTTGAATAATCAGCGGATGCAAAAGGAAATAGGCAAGAAAAGGAAGTTTCCCAACAAAAATATATAAATTCGATCTTTGGGCACAAACATTTAATATATTCTTTATTTGAAAAAGTGAAAGAATAAATTTAAAAGCTCTCAAGTGCAGGTCTTCTTCAATATTTCAGTTTCAATTTTGCAAAACATTTGTCGTTTATTATTAAATTTGTCCGAAATAGACTGCGTGGAAAAAGTTTAAAAATATTTCTTATTCAATTTCCTACGAATTTGAAATTTGATTAAAATTACCGACAAATAGTAAAATAATTACCTTAGTTTTTTTAAAGACTAACATTACATTCTCTTTTAACTAAAAAAAAAAATAAAACTTATAAAAATGAAACAATGTCTTACTTAATTCATATGAAATTTTTCCTTATCAATGCATGTTACCCATCAAGCATAGATTTGCATTTAAGATACATAGCCGATTGGACGAGAAGACAAAATGTAGTTAATAACGCAATAAAAATACTCTTTTTATCCTTCCCAAGTAAGATGCTCTTCTAATTCTTAGTCACTCAATAAATTGTTGTAAATATGTATTTTGCGTAGAGCCAAATGTCTTAGGGAAGTTATTTTAATTTTATTTACCATAATTTTCCAGAACTTGTTTGTGGTTAGCATTTTATAAAATTTGATGATGATAGCAAATTTTGATGGTTATTTGCTATCATCATCAAATTTTATAAAATGCTAACCACAAACAAGTTCTGGAAAATTATGGTATAATAAACAAGTTGATTTTTAGTAGAAGAATGAGGAATGAATCCTTATTGTATGCGCAATATGCAATTTTACATTTTCAATTCGAGATTTTGAAATTAATTACCAAAGAATCTTATTTAAATATATCAGATAAAATTTGAAAATTTACCCACATTTGAAACATCAGAGAATTTTAAATATCGTAGTAGGTATACCGAGAAGTATTTAATTAGTTGAAGTCCAAATCTGAACACGGAAATGCATTTTCCTCAGATTTGGTGGACTACGGCGATGAGATTTTCGATGGATAGAGATAGTGGGGTTTGAGAGAATTGCTCTGAAGTAATAATGCATTCATCCCCGGAATTTAAATTATTTTGATGATAGGATTAATGAATTGTTACGAATTTTCGCCGAAAATGCCCTTTACCTTTTCATTCTTAAGTAAAATTACCAGAGGAATATTATGATGTATTTGTATAGCATTTTAAAATAGAACATTTTAAAAGCCCCTTGTCGGCTTAATATACTTTTCTAGTAACTTGCCGAAAATGCTGCCTGTTAATTTTGGAAATAATTCAGCATTTTCCGACGAGAGTGGGCAAAAGGTCCATTAGAGCGGTGGTCACCGCCACTTGTGACGCACCAAAATATAAAAACTCGAGAAGTAGGACGGTAGAAGTTTTGGCAAAGTGCGGCCAATTGGTTGAGAATTTTCAGAGTTGCTATCGTTGGATAGATACCGTCCATATCTGAAACTCCCGAAGAAGTTTTCCGAGATGTTTTAGAGCAGCGGGTCCCCCCGTATTTGTCTTGGGTATCTTGTGCGGATTGCTGGTCAAATTATCTGCCCGGCCGGCGCTGAATCCAGTAAATATGAAAATAAAGGGTCCGACCACGAAGTGCACAGTATGGAAATTGTGTGCCTCAACATAAAATAGAACTGTCAAAAACTATCGCAAAACTTTTGTGTTTTAGTTTGAAGAAGCAAAACACAGGCGGCTACATAGGGAAACGGGTGGGGGGGGGGGCCTCCCGGACCCGGACTTATACACATAGAGAGTCCGGTATTTATGCCCCGCTTGAAATGGGTATTTCTCCTAAAACTTGACCACCCGGTGACCATTGGTCAAGCTCTATGGAAAATATCGATCGTGTTGCCTTGCGGCATTCAAGCAAGGCGGCCAGGGTGTGCTTTGATGCTGTACGCCTCAGCACGAGCCCCAACCCCGGGCCAGGACAGGCCCAGCCCCAAACCCCGGCCCAAAGTCTTCCTTCTCGCGAGACCCATTCCTCGGGTCACCCCATTGTGCTTATAGCTATATATATATGGGCGCCCGTGTGTACATATCCTTGACAGCATCCTCCTAGATGGAGGCGCTCCCGAGCCGGGCCGCCCCGCACACACAGCCCCACAGCAAAGTCTATTGCCTTAAATTCCTAGTGTACCTCGGTATGTAGATAAGTATGTCGGCAAGTGTGTACTGTGCTTAAGGCGTCCTTTCGTTCCTGATAAGATGTGGGTGGATGGACTGTGTCCACGTTCGTTTAAATATACCTACACATGTTAATAGGTTGCCAGCCCCACCAGCCGGGCTCCACCAGAGCCCGCCGGCTCCGCAGCAGGAGCAGCAGGAGCGGCAGGAGCATGGACTGGCCAGGGCCGGGGCCGGGACAGGGCCGGGCCGGGCCCCGACCGGGCGGACAAGCATCCATAAACTCTCTCTGGCTCGGAAACGTACAAATGTAGATGACGGTCCTTAGGGCAGTATTCGTTGGATGAGTGGCAGGCGAAATGGTTTTTGATTAATTCGGGTATATTCTCCACAAACAAATTTTCCGTTGATCTAAATTGAAGTCTTAGAATATACCGGTGGATAAGACAGTCCTCTAATGGCCACTACAAGACATGAGAGTGAATCATATATAATGGAAACACCAACGACACTATGTGCGGGACTGGACTGAACGGGGCCCGGTCGATCCCCCGGATAGACGGGGGCCCGGAGCGCCCGGACGCAGGGCTGAAAGGGCCGGGCTGGGGCATGCTGCTGCCTGCTATACCAGCACAAGTAGAGTAATTTATTCCAATTCTGCCTAAATCACTCAGAAATCTTTGACTTAAGACGAATTATGGCCGGTTGAAATGTACGCTTCCAGATGACTGTCGTCCATTGAATAAAATGCAGATTTCGTTAATCCTCATGTAAATCATTGATGCACCACTCGGACTGTTCGCCTCCAGTGGGTGGCAGTGGGTGGAAATATAATTGGGGCTTTGGCGAAATTGAAATATTTTCCATGAACGGAATACTCCCAATGCTCCGGACCTGGGTACCTACCTACGTGCCCTGAGCCATTCTTAGGAAAGTTTCAGAGTAATCATCTGACACGTGATGACAACTCTATGCAACTTTCTGGCCTCGAGCACTTTGCTCTACAGTCCGGATCCGGGGTGACTTTGAGTTCAGTCGGGTGGGGCACTTCTTCAAAAGGGGGCTGCAACCACCAATTAATGGCCACAAATAGGCAAGTGCACTATGGGCTAAGGAAAAGCCTTACTAATGAGGAAATTAACCGGAACTGCTAGATATTGTTTGGAGATTGCATCATTGAGGGTGTTGGTCACGTGGTCAAAAACAATTACACAAGTTATGTTGAATTTACCATCAAAAGCAATCTTGGTGCAATAATTTAATAATACTTAATTAAATTAAAGTTAAAATAACTATAGATTTGTATAAAGTAATTATCAAACTTTTCCCCGTTAGGAAAATTTTTAATAAAAAATCTCTAAATTTTAAGCACATATTTTCATATTCAGAAAAAGCTATAGGTTCCAATAATTTCAAACAACATACAACTCATGTAAATAGTATAGTTAATTTAATTTATGAATACAAAAACAATATATGCACTGTATACTAAACTAAGACTTTAAAATAAAATTTTAGTCGAAAAACATTTGCCATCACCGAACCATTTTGAATTTACTGTCCAACCTGTTTATAAATTAATAAATCAAAACTTTTTATAAATAAATAATTCAGTACCCAGCCCATTGTTTTAACTTTACTTTTTACACCTTTTGTCATCTTCGCACAATTTGAGTGAATAATGTATGTAATTTTAAACTTTCAGTAACTATCAACAAGTCATTCGAAATACATATTAATAAATTTTAAACTGTTGTCTTCAAATTATTTCAAATCACTTATTTTTTATAAAAGAGATGTCTAAAAACATTGTTCTTATATTCACTTAAAGCAGGCGTAAGTGTGTAGAAAACTATCGGGTTTTTGTAAATTGTTAAGGACGTTAAGGTGTATTTAAAGAAATTTTAATTTTATAAGGGTCATTAATGTTAGTTTGGTTTTTAACCTCTTTGTATTAAATATGAAATAAAAGCTGATTAAATGGACGTTCCAAGCAAAAAACACTTACTTATTAAATCAAAAACTATTTTAAATAAAAAATGTAACCTCTATGAGAGTCAGTATCTACCTACTTATTTATAAAAATTTTAAGAAAATTGAAAATATGCATATGCTATTGAATGAAAATTATCCACAGTATATTATATTATCATTTATCAGTTAATACTTTCTGAATTGAATTCTTATTTGTATTTAGAGAGAACGGGTTAATTTTATGGTTAACTATATTAGGTATCTATAGTAATAAGTAATGTTTTTTGAGCTGGTGGCGTGCATATCCAATTGGTTTATAGAATATCAAGAAACGAGGAAATATTTAAGATTGGAGAAGGAACAATTCGGTTACATTTAGGAGTTTGGTGTTTTTCTTTTTTAAGGTAACATTTAGATATATTTTTTAAAAAATAATAAAATAATTAAAAATTAATTTTCTTTTAGTCCCGAATTCCCACATTAGGTCCTTTCAAAGATATACATATATGTACACTGGTGATAATGCTTTTGTTTGACTAGAGATGAGCTTAATAAAAATTTGGGTCTCATCGCATGGTGCAACGCATGAGTCTAGTATAGGTAAGAATCCTTTTTCCCTGGGATAACCGAGAGCAGTCGAGGAGGGACCGCATTACCGCTGAAGTCCCCAGATAAGGAGCTCAATATCCTCGCGGCTACGAAAGGATGAAAACTCCGAGGAGCCGCAAGTTAAAGGAAAGAAAACATCGGCTAGAACCCGTGACAAGGGATCAAATGGATACTTTAGCGCGTGCATGTTTCATCCGGGCCACGATGTAAAATATGAAAATCCCTTCTTATCGAAACCCTCGTCCTCTTTATCTTTTGTTTGATTAAGCATCTGTCCGGCTTCGGTCCATTGACCGGAGGAGCTTCGCCCACCGCCGACGCAGTCCCCGCTGAGCGAGCGGCCCGTGCGGCGCGGGGGAGACATGTGCCGGCATGAAACTTCTCCCGAAAGCACGCATATTTTTCCCTTTTTTGCGCAAACCCCGAACGGGTGGAATTAAGGGACTCTCGGGCCGAGGTGGCCGGTCTGCAAAAACAACAGAAAATAACCCTTTGTGTGCGGTCGCCCATTCTTCCAGGCGAATACCTCCTAGGGCTTAATCATATGCTGCGATGACCTCGTCTTCAAAACAAAACCCTAAAAAGGGTCACCCGCCCTATACCTCATGCAAAAAGGATGTGTAGTTCGGTAGCTCTCTAGGGGCCGGGCGGGTGTCACAAAAGTTTTCCCTCTAAAGTATGCGTGTGACGCCAATCTTACAAAGTGCTTAGATACTGGCCCTTCTAGTTTCGTGCTCCAAGAAAAAGAAAATGCTAACAATTTTCTGAAGTTCACGATGATGTCCTCGGCCGCGCCGTTGTCGTGGCTCTTATCCTTTTTTTATATATTCCTTCGGCGCTGTGGTCAAACGCACGTCTCATATTGATCGATTTCCATCTTTTTTGCGTACCAAATTTGGGCCCAGCCGTGGGGACCCGAACCCTCTTTCGGTTCTCAAGGATACTACCGCTGGAGGTGGGAGTAATCTTCAAGAAGTGAAAGGGATATTTCGCGGATGAAAGGGTTTCATGTTTAAGTTTTTAAATTTTACTCAATATTTAGATCCTTTTCTCTACTTTTATTCAGAACTACATACATGGATATATCCGCGATTTTTTCCCCCAAAGAACTTTAACCATCACAATTGTTACCAACCCACCCTAGAAATTTGCCTTTACAATAAATGAGTAGATAAAATTATCGTAAAGAAAAATTAGAAATGCTAAGCACTATATATTTCTCAAAATACTAGCATTTTTTCAATCCCATTTTCGTAACATAACCATTTTCAAAATTAATTCACTCAATATAGGCAAATTAACTGAAGAAATTAAACCCTCAAGATTTGGTTTCAAATTCCTATAAAAATACCTGATTTTCATTTATTTTCAAATATTTATATGAAGGAGCTATTATAAAGGAAATAATATACAAATACAAATTCTACCAGCCCCAAAAACCTCTAGTATTGACATAACCAAACGAACATTATAAAATCTTAATTCTATCTCGGAAGTCATGTTAATTGCACGGTACCAATCTCTGTTTTAATATTTTTTATTACTTTAAATAAGCTTACTTTACAAAATATGCATTTGAGGAATTGCATTAGTATCCGAAAAAATGAAGCGCGACTTCATAGAGAAAAACAACAGTTGAAAAATCGCTAAATTTTAAGAACTCCTCTGACTGGCATTTCACCTGATTTAACAAATGATCAATCTACTAGGAATTCTGAAATAATTGATCTTCATAATAGTGATAGACAATTTAATGTATTCAACATTTTTTATCCAAATAAACTTAAAGTTACGAATATACGCATCATTTTTTAATGTTATCAAAAGTAATTTTTATTATTATGTTTAAAATAAGCCTGGTTTCGGATTTCGCAGAAAAAGGAACAGCTAACTCTTAAAAATTAATTGAATTGGAAAAGCAAGATGACTTACTTCTTTGTGATCCTGGTTTCGTTGATTGGGCTGACTATGTTTTAAAATCGAGTGGCTATAAATTCCTGACCGCAAGCGCGTTTTCCTTAACTCACACACTTTTCTGAAACAAATTTAAAAAGAAAAATTTTTATGAACCGATTCACTTCACTGAGCTAAGAACATTTCCATAAATAAATGTTTCGCAAAATTATTTGCAATAAAACTAATTTGTATACTTTATGCAAATATGTATTATTAATTTTTCTGTATTCTAGACTCTCCTTGATCTACTATATAATATAGGAAAATTGGACTTACATGTATTCCGGACATTTAGCATAAAAATGAGCAAAATACAAAAAGGCGGCAATTCCAATATTTAACGTCTTTGTTTTAAGATGAAAGGCTTCATTTCGTCAGCAGGAATAAAACCTGGAGAGATGACCTCTTCTATTATGCGTGATTTAAGTATGATCCCTTTCCCGGTTTGATTTCAAAGATCCTTAAGCCCGCTGTCAATTGACGACTAACGTTCATCCCGAATATAAAAAGTCGCTCAAAGTTAAGAAAACTGCAACAGCCCCCTCCCGCCCCAGGGGTGAGCTCGCCCTTTCGCCTTCCTTGCAATATATTTTTTTATAGCGGTGACATCTTCGGAGGCCCTCCACTCAATCCTGGCAATCCGGCGTGGTCCGGCAAGGAGGAAAACTTAAATCCAAACAAATTGGCTGATTTCACATTCATGATGGGCATATATCCCGGCGACCTCTCCGGCGACCTATCCCGGGACCCGTCCCATGGAAATGTGATAAATCCACGAATCATTAATTTGAGGCTTATTTGATCGGCCGGCATTGACAAGTTCGGTGTGTCCGTTACACTGAGACGATATACCCCCCGAAAATATTTTTGGGATGACCAGGATCTAGCCGGGGCCGGGCTGTCCCTTCGCAGCCACCGGACCAGCTCTACGCCTTGTCGTCGTTATTTCATGGGAAATTTATGGGCGTCCTGTGCGGAGGTTAATTTTTCATACTGTTGCAGGGCTTAAGCCAAGTCATTCGCAAACTATTTCCCTGGACAGCGGAGAAAGTGGAAAAGTAAACTGGACCTGGATGGACCCGACCGAGTCCGGGCCCGGCGTATATTTGTTTGCCCTGTCCCGTTCGAAGACAATGGCTGCAGTGGGTAAAGGGTTGACACTGGGGCCACGGCGGCATCTGTCCGGGCCCGGGCATTCACATTTCACTCCTGTTTTTATCGCTGGGATAAATTATTCATAAGACTCCCGGCTTGAGAAAACACGGAGCCGTAATTACGACGGACTGGGATCGGCCGAGGGGCATATATTCGATGATTACCGGCCCAGTCTTGAGTGGCTTATTGGACGTTTTTCCCATTTTTTTATTCTGAGAAAATGCGCCGCTGTCCTGCCGCTGTCCTCTAGGATGGCACGCAATGACCGAACGGCGGATCTCGGGAGGACTGCCAGCAGGCATTACGTGTGCCTAATCATATCCTAAAATCCTCGTCGCGATAAATGTGCCCTCGTAATTTACTGGGGGCTGCGCTGCGGACCGGGGCCGCGCTGATGGTGCTCCAGCATCTCGCCATGGACCAGGCGCTGCGATGCGGCCGGGGCTCCGCTGGCTCGGTCATAACAACGGGAAGACTGATGATATTCGCGTGAATTACTCCTTGCATGATCAGTCGAGGCGATGCCGACGATGAGGGAGCCCTCTCGGTGCATCGCGGTGGCATGTCGGAACACGCGAGTACCTCCGGAATTTTAGGGATATATCTTGATGACAATTGTGCAAGATTCGCGTGTAAGCAACGTGTTCTGGCGACCGCTTTTGATGGCTCCCCCGGACTGGAGCCCCGCGCCAGGGACGGGCAGGTGCCCGTGTAATGAGTGACTACGAAAACTTGATCTCGTTATGCAGCCCAATAATTTCTGGCCATGGTTCATGGGGGGATTTGCGAAATGCGATGATTCGGCCGCTTAAGCCAATCAGCCGGCCATAGAGACCGTCCGAATCCCTCCAATATTTTCTTTCTATAATAACTGGCCCGGCCGGTTCGGTTTAGCCGCGAGATGAATATGACATGATTATTCGGATTTTGCAGATTAACTGCCCCAGTTCACACCTCGTCCGAAATGGCTGCATCTTGATGACTTGCACAAGAGTGCATCTCATCATCAGATCTGTCCGACTATTTCGTAACGGATTTATTCCCATCTTGTAAATCCAGTTATCACCTCAAAATCCTTAATCTTTCCAACTGTCCCGTATCAAAATCACTCGTTCTCGTTCAGGACACCTCATGTCCTCTTGCTGACCAAGAAAAAATTTGTTCGAAAAAGGGGCAGAAACATTTTTCTGTGAATTATTCATACGGAGGAGCTTCTCCTTCTCTTTGTTATGACGTCCTGTCTGAAGGTCCATTGTTCATCGTATGCAAATATTTTCATAATCTTGAACTAGGCTCGGCCTCGAATGTCTTCCTATTTACGATTATGGGAAAAATTCGTGTGCTGACACGCGCTTCACGAGATTCTCCCGATTCTTGTCCGGGACTTGCATTCAACATCTGCTTCAAAACCTCGTAAACTGGATGAGTGCCCAGTCAATGGAAAAGACATAATTCAAACTTTTGTATTACTTATTGTTGGTGTTATTTACCATAAAACCCTCCAGCACGTTTAAGGGTATCTTTATCTGTAAATAAATTGTTTTGTATTAGCTTTAGCATTAAATTAAAATTAAGAAAATTGTAACAAAAGAAACTTAAATTCCCGAGCCGTGCTTTTTACTTGTTTTGTTAATCTCAATTCATTTTGTATTTTTAACTGCATAGATACTTCACATTTTACGTAGATATTATAAGCCTTTATTTAATTTCAAATGTCCCCCCATTCGCAATGTAATCTTGTAAATCGATATTAATGCTTTTTGCGTTATTTGATTGAGCTGCAAGTTTACATAGAAATGTAGAATAGTTTCGATAACTATGCAATATTATCAGATACCATCAGATTTCGTTATTTATAAGTTAAATTAAAGAGAACCCTCTCATCAAAGGTCGACGAGTCAGGCTTCAAAAATGTTGCATAATACATATGTAAATTTGGTAGTGAAATAAAATTTTCTTTGGCTTAAATTCTGTAAATCCTTAAAGACCCAATCCAAAACCCCCAAATAGTTTTTGATTCTAGACATATTTAGCGAATTATATGTACATATATGTAATATATCATATCAAAATAAAAGTCATTGCATTCCAAACGAAAAATACCATTTTTAGTAGGGAAATCAAAAATATGTGGTCACTTAAGTAATTATTTATCCAATTACAGAGTACTGTCGTTAAGAATAAAACAAATTCTGGGTGTAATTTGATAACAGAATCTATCTTCCAATGACAATAAAAAAATTGTATCTCCTTTGAAAGATGAGGAGTGATTTTTCAAAAGGGCTTATTTCCACATATGACCTTGAACGACCTAAGAATGCTATCACCTTTATCATGCTGAAATACATCTTTTAGTGAAAAAATATTACGAAACAGACATAGATTTCCAAGAGAAACTTGTCATCAAAAATCGCAGTTTCATACAAAACGACACATTTCCACTTTAATTGCTGTGTTATGGCAGGTTATGGTTAGACATTTTTAGAATTTCAAAAAAAAACCTATTTTCTATAGTTGCTGAAGAAACCTTTATATATACTATTTTGTAACGATTGTAACGAACTTGAGTGCACTGACTTCAGAGTATAATCTGTGGTATAATAATAAAATTTTACAACAAAAGGGTATATTTCTAACTGTTTCATTACAAACAGCCTTATTTCCTGTAGTTTACACCAAAAGTGCTTATTTCCAAATGTTATTTTATTTTTGTTAATTAATACAAATATGTTACAATAAAATCTTTAAGCGTATTAGAACATTAGATCAACACACTATAACACTATATATATTTAAAAAAAAAGTTACTGTAAAGAGCTCTTAAACGTTTTTCCACATTACTGAAATTTTGTTAAACATGGAAATAAGCCCTTTTGAAAAATCACTCCTCAGATACAATAATGAAATTAAATCCTTTCTTACGAGAGCGGCTCATATCCAACTTTTAATTCTAATTAAATTTGGGTGACATTTTTAGGGACAATATAAAATTCTAAAGTAAAAACGTTGACTTTGTGGTCTCGATTCCGCTCAAATTAATTGAGCATGTTTTGAAAGCACATCACATAATTCACACAGCTCATTTGAAAATTCCTTTTGAGAAGTGTCTTTGAAAAAGCTTTAGACCATTTCGAAAATTTCGGACTCAGCGAAGCCATTTTCGGAATATAGGTTGCGATGAGGGTGCGAGTCTCGGAATTTCTATGTCCTTAGTCCTCGCGTTTGACGTCCTGATGGCGCTAACAGTTCGTTTCGTCGTTGCACAACTGTTGCACCATAGATTGAAATTTAAAAAATTCTTCATACCTCTATTATTACAATATTTTCCCAAAAAATACATTATTTCAGTGAAGTTATTATGTATTTCCGTCTCTGAAATTACAATACCATTATTATAAAAAAACAATATAACTTTATTCGTTCGTTTAAATTTTAAATTATCCAAGTACATAACTTACTTGAAATAGCAATATCTACTTATAAAATTATAATCAAAACTATGCCACCGATCGTCTGATTAATAACAGTTGAGTTATTTGAATGCAGGCAATGGTCTTTTAGTTGATAACAATATTTTGGTTTATGAGATGTCAATATACACTTCAGTTATTTTTCAACCCTTATAACAGTCCTTCACTTTTCACCTGTATTATGTTGCAATCAATTAAGCTGCAAAAATTCTACTTTTACTCGAAAATAAATATTCCCCCATTAATTTTTTATTTCCGGACAAATTGCTGTGTGCTGACACTTTCCCAAAAAGAAAAAATTATGCTCGTTCCACAAATTACAGAAACATGGACTTTGTTTACTTAGCACAAAATAGAAATTCGATTCCCCTCGGTTCGCAGAGGTGAATCACACCGCAAAGTTGCGAGATGTTGCAAAATTCCTAGGAGGGCTTGGAAGCATGGGCCGACGGAACAAACAAACGTGGATGTTTTAAAAAGTGCCATCAGAGAGTCAACTAACTCGCATAAATGCACTTAGGTACCCACCTCGCCCAGGTGACTGCGAATTAAAATTTGTTTATCATTCTACTTACCGGCGATTGATGGAAAACCGCTTTTATCGCCAATTGATTAGGGGGGCCCCAAGAGCTCTTCAAAATTCGCGACGACCAGTCGGTTGTAAGTCGGCGGGTGGACGGTGTTTACCAACGATTCAAAACTAATTTGCTGGCGGTACAAAGTTGTAACACGCTTTTCTAAAAAACATAAAGATAAAATGAACCGGGACGGAATTGATGTTTACTGATGTTAATAGAGTCATCATCTTGTCAGGACTTAACTTGGGGGCGTTATCGATTCGCAATGATTTTCACACAATTAGAATATTCATTTAGTGGCCGACAGATTTGTTCGTTTATCTATTAAACCGCGGAATTTGTCGTCGTGCGAGTGGTGTTAAGTGATTGATATATTATCGAAAACCGCGAGATAACAAGGCTATGTTATATGATGTCATGAATTTTTTAAATATATATTCAGTGTAGCAATTGAAGATTGTGGATATCATGGGATAAATGAATAACTCAGTTGAAAGATTTGTGGTGGTCAACATAGAATTTAGAAATAACAAATACCGGTCGCAAACTTTGTTCACAATATTTATCGAAAATTTCACTTTCATTTTCGGACTATATTAACTGCTTCAAGATTAAATTTGTTTTGGCTCAATTACATTTTGATATATCACTACCCATTGTGCAATTTTATTTTATTTTTTCTGTATTTAAAATTTGAGGACATTTGTTATAAAAAAATATAGTAATTGAATCGTTATTTTTAGACTATTTTCAAATTTATCTCTTTTTCATTTATTTCTTGACAAATTTTGTAAATAATCTATTTTGTTCGAACTTTTTGTGATAAAATCGATCAGTATCAAAATCGATTAGATTACTATTTTCTTTGTATGTATGTAGATAGAATTATAGCATACATATGTAAAGTATTCTAAATATCTAGTTAAAAGCAATATGTTCAAAAGTGAAAAAGCAAAAATGCAATTAATACCTACTCTTCATGATAGTATAAAAATAAATCTCAATTAATTTTAAAATATCGATGTTTTTGGAATGCAGTTTGCATTTTCTGTTTGAAACATAAATTAAGCCTGAATGGGTTTGTTTTGCTGATAAATTATATTTAGAAAAAAAATGACCAATCGCAAACACAGAGAAATGAATTTGTATCATAATTCCTGGCTTCTATATAGTTTATTCGCCCAGAGGCAGTAATATTCAATTTTTTGTTTATTTTTTCCAATTACATGATAACCACCAATAGAACTCAATGCGTAAACAATCCACCGCGAACATATCGCGAAACCCAGACTCCAGAGTGCCGAATAATACCGCTGAAAATTATTGCTATCGGTCGGGTTTTAAGCAAATTTCCCACGTGTGTTTGCCCACCCTGCAACAACCCGAAAATATTCCTCCGGTATAAACTTCAAATTGCGGACGCAGACGTGTTTATTGTTCCTAAAAAGAGGCAAAAAAAATCAAGTAAAAATAGCCGTGCGAGTTGTTTACACGACCAGAGCAGTGTTGGGATGTGTCCGCCATATGTTTACTATGTGAAAAACACTGATGGAAACAAACAAATGGAAAACCGCGGGGTCATCGTGTGTCCACCGGGTGCCCAATAAATTCCTCTAACTGGGAAAAAATTCGGCTGAAAAGCCGAAAAACGAACTCTGAAAAAATGCTCGAGACGATGGTCGCACTGCTGAACGCCACCACCGCGGCGGCGTCCCCTGCAGAGAGGTTGGAGGGCACCGTCAGCACCAGCCGCACCCCCGCAGTCGACATCCAGCTGAAACTCTACAACGTGCTCCTGCCGGTGATCGCCGTCCTGATCATTGGCCTTAATTTGCCAATTGTCGTGTCCAGCGGATTAATCCTGCACCGAGGTAAACGCCCAGCCCAAAATCAATGTCGTCCTATCCTCCCACGCTCCCGCCCCCCGCAACTCTAAAAGTAATTCGTAAATATTCGATCTCCAGTTAATAATTTAATTGCTCGTAATCCACTTATTACGGCCGACCGCGGCCAGGATGAAATATGCAGCGCCGCGGCCCATGCATAAATTTCCGACCAGACGTAGCCCGGTTCCAGCGCAAAACATTAGTGCCAAAAGTGGCAAATTGTTTAGTTTTATGAGAAATCCATGTCCACCCCCGCCCACTGAATTATGCATGGCGTGCTGTTTGCTTTATTCTATCCGATAGTCGGTCATGCACGTGACCCCGGTGGGCGGCGGAGCGCCCGGCCGCAATTTGACCTAATGATTATCGGGCTCCAGACAATTCAATGAAGGATAAATCACAACTAGTCGCCCGCTCTTTGTGCCGAATTAAGCCGAATTGTGGCGCTTTTCCTGATTTAGCTGCATCAGCCAAAACCATTTCAGAAAATTATAGTTTTGTCAGCTTCGACATCTACACTATCATTTGTGGTGGGTGGGGCGTGCGAAACCCCGGGCATTGAAATAAGCTTTAACAAAAATATACCATAACTCCAGCCCATAATCCAATTTATAAATCGTAGAAAGTTGTAAAGTAATAACGAATTTTTTTAGAAAATATTTTTGTAAATATTTATATACAAGTCCATGTTCTAAGTTAGGTTTTAGTAGGAAAAATTTAATGGTATCCAAATGAAAGCGGCAATACTAAATTTGGGCCTATACAATTCACATCCTTTGACTAAATTAATTTTCAATGCAAATATAAAAAAATAAATTCCTCTTTTTCTAATGTACCTACTTAGTGAAAGAAATGTTAAGATAACAGAGAAAAAATTCCTTTATAACCTTAAACTTGCTTAAACGATTTACACACTAACTTCAGTTTCTATAATATGTATATAATAATAATATCTCAATAAAACATTTTTTATATCGAGATATGATCTAAAAGTCTCGTTAAGGTCTCATAAAATTTTTTGACTACAACATACAGCTCATACTTTCATTGGAATCTATGCATGCAATAGATTTTTAATGTTTTTGTGTTTTAAAAGTTTTTTTTTTAATAAAATTTATCACAATATTTGTTTGAGAAGAATCTGTGCAAATCTGTGGATTGGATCTGTTAATTCTTGCATTTTTTTCCTTTACAGGACAACAACCTCGGAGTACTTATTTATTTCTAGGCAATGTTGCGCTTTCCGACCTCCTCATCGGAGTCGCTTTACTTTTTGGACAGTTCTACCCCGTTGACCTGAGGCACGAGATGACCTGCTGCATACAAATGGGTAAAATGCAGAATTTAATCTAATATAAACGTTTGTAGACAACCAAATACCTTTTAACAACAGACAGATATTTAATTCACGAGGGAATCTATAATTTTTGAATTCTTGAAGATTAGCGTTAATATATTATAGGTTTTATTACCACATATGTTACCGTTTTTAAATAAGCGAGTACAATTCTATGTAATTACAAAAGTAGGAATTAGAAAGTACGAAAATTCTCCATCAATTCGAATTTTTAAAAAAAAAAATTAATTCAAGATGATAAATTCTGATATTCTTTAAATTAAGACTATTTTTTATCTTAAACTGTGTCTGATTTCCTTTACAACGGCAGGTATTAAAGTTATCATTAGAATTGTCTACTGTTTATTTATGTTGCATTGAAAAACATTTTGAGAGAGCCAAATTAAATCGTTTCTTAAAACTGTTCTTTAAATTTTTTTGCTTTGTTGTTATATGCCAATATAATCGAAGAGTAAAGTTTATTAGTGTACTCATTTCCTTTAGTGTTAATTCTTAATATATACCTACATATGTATGTGAAATTTTACATCCATATAAAGATACTTATATGAGAAGCAAAAATATTCGTAAATGAGAGTCAACATTTACTTTGAGAATTTGTGAAGTAATTTTTCCACGTCAAAACGACTTAAATACAATTCAATCATTTTCAATAAAATATGTTGGTTTTAATTCCAGGAAAATTATAATGGAGTTTAACAATTAACGAGTACAAGGAAAACCCTGATGAAGTCCCTATGTAATCAAACATGTTGGCTGTTAAACTCGATTAATAAATTTCATGGAAAGAAACACAAACGTTATTGAAATATTATTACTATGTATAATCAGGACATATTTGACGATGAATTGAAAGTTAATGAATCATATAAAAAGAAATTAAAATTAGCCCTCGTGTTCGCAGCCAAATTTAAACAATTGAATTTTTGTTTAATATTTTTGCAATTAAAATTGATTTCTTTACATTTACTTCAATTAATAAAAATGAAATTTTGAAAAAAATATACCATTTATGGATTAGGATCTTTGAATTTGCGTTAAATTTTAAGAAGTCTTTTTTCATTTTACATTAGTTCACCCCAAAATTGAAATTCGACCAGCCTGATTCGAAAATTGATTAGATAAAATTTATTTGTTCAATTCAAAGAATTATACAAATGAGTGTGTCATCATAGTTGCTATTTCATTATATAATATAAATAGTACAAAATTAATTTAGATATATAGTTCCTTTCTTCATTTCTTTTTAGTAAAGTTTGTATATATAAAAGATCACTTTTTTTTTTTTGTTATTGTTTTTATTTTGTTTGTTTGCTTTTCTAAGTTAGCTTTTCACATTTAATGTCATCGTTTTGTACTAATTCACTCATATCACCTAAGTTGTGGTAGCCAGACGCGTTCCAGAAGAATATCTTTGGAGGCATAGTGGGGGAAGCGGTAATTGCTATTTTACTTTAGTTTGTTTACGTCTTGGTTTTAAACCATGCTTTGCACTATCTAGTTGTCTAAAATTCTCCGGCGATTCATCTGAATGTTCCCGAAGTCTCTTTTTGCTTTCCTTCGAAACTGTCGAATCATCGCTTTCACTTTCGGCTTCACCTGAGTCCTGGTTTATGCTGCCCGAATTGATGGGATTATTTAAAGAGGTTAGGTATTTTTGTCCCTCAAGTAATGTAAATTGCCTCTCGCCCACGTGAAGTTTTTGTTTCTTAATTATAGAGTCAATGTTTAGGTTTTTAAAATCAACTTGCAGCTTTTTCAATTTGCTATAATCTTCTCTTTGTTTCTTACCAACTATACGGTAATGGTAGTAATACCGTGATTTTCTTTAAGCTTGCCATAGTTATCAAATACCAGTTGCTTGTCACGGAGTGAGATAAAAGAGACACTGACCGGCCTCTTTCTCTCCTCCCGTCCGATGCGCCTGGCTTCCTCAACATTCTCTGATGTAACTCCAATTTCTTGAAACAACTCCGAAGCAAATTTCAATAAATCTGAATTAATTTCGCTTGTATCTGGAACTCCATATAACACAAGGTTTTTCCTTCTCATAGCTAGTTGTAGACTAGCTACTTGTTTTTCTAATCCAGACACACGGTTTGCTAGCACTTTATTTTTTTGTTTAAGATCAACAATATCTTTTTCATTTTTAATACACTTTTTAGCCGTAGTACTCGTTGATTTTTCAATTTTATCAATTTTACTAGTTAAATTCATTAATAATGATTTTAGTTCATCATTAGACGTTTGATTCGCGTTAGCGTGCCGCTTAACCATTTTTATTTTAGGTTAGTTCAGAATTGATTTTGTAAACGACACGTCTGCTCTCCACGAGAGCTCAGACAACACTCGATTTTCGAAAATTGTATTTTTTTTTAAATTATAATTTATGGTGTTTTGCATATTTCTTAAAGAAGTGAATTATGTACCTGCAGGCATGACGGTGTCGGCGATGCTGGTGTCGGTCTACAGCGTGATGCTGATAGGCATCGATCGGTACCTCTACATCCTCTACGGACTCCAGCACCAGCGCTACATCTACTCGAACCGCGCCCGACTGATGGTCTTCATGACGTGGGTGCTGGGCGTGATCGTCGGCTTCCTTCCGGCGATGGGGCTCCGGAACGACACCGACAACGGACGCCTCTGCTGGTTCATCATCCTGACCCCGCCTTACCTGGTCCTCATCACGACCACAATCGGACTGATTCCGCTGGTCGTCATCATCGTCCTCTACAGCGTCATCCTGCGGCAGGCCCTCAAAAAAATCACGGAACTGAAGAAGGCGGCCGAATACAGCAGGGGAATCGAGCGGGGCAACTTGCGGCTGTTCCGCGGCGGGGGCGGCCCTGCCGGGGACCAGGTCCCCCGGGATTCGACCCTCTCCGTCGTCGACGAAGTCATCCAGCAGTACCGAGAGGGGGCGCAGGGCCACCCGCTCAAGCGGAAAAGCAAACTCCTCAGCTGGCTGAAAAGGTATAGGCAAATCGGTCGCCAGATTGAGCCCCGGCATGGCACCACCTGATACCAAAATTTTTTTGCTTTCAGGTCGCAGAAGGAAAACATCAAAATAGCGCCCGTCTACAATCCCAGCAAATGGAAAGCAATTAAAGTGGTCCTCTACACGACCGGGAGCTTTTTTGTCACCTGGTTCCCCTTCTTCGTCGCCTCGGCGATGTTCGCCCTCTGCAACCCCCAGACGACGCCCGAGACCTGTGACAGCATCCGCGTTGCACTCACGAGCCCGCTAACTATTTTGGGGCTGACGAACAGCCTCCTGAATCCCATCGTGTACGCCTGGTGGCACAACGGTTTCCGGGAATCTGTCAGGAAGATTTACCATGGGATCGTCGGCGGACGGCTCCGCCGGGATTTGGACCTGGACGAGGCCCCACGCCAGAGGAGCACCGCGACGTCACACGTTCTAAGCACTCCCCGAAGCAGTGAATTAGAAACACCTGATCCGGAGCAAAGAATTATCCAGCAGAAGGCGGCCGCGGGGGCGGACCACATCCAGGTGAGGGACAGCAACACGACGGACGAAACCGAGGTGTCCTCCCTCCGAAGGGATTATAATGAAAGGAGCTCTGTGGGGGGCAGGGATTGAAACAGTAAACAACACTCTTGTGCACACGTATCTCGTTTCGTTATTTTCTAAGGAGTTAAATAGAGCTTATTTACAAATTTCGTAAAAAACGTGATTATTTCCTAGAACCCCTCACCTTAATTTTCACGGTGTCCTAGAGGACAGGTAGATTCGCAACTGAAGAAACAAACCTTTTCACCTTCCTATTTCACAATTTAAATTTTGATACCTTTTTTCCAAACTATTGCCGTGCTAAAAGAGGTATTTATTTTAGAATTGAATATTAAAGTATACAAGTAAATAAATTTAAGTTTTAAAATTTAACTATTCTAAAAATACTGTATTGATTTGGAAGATTTCAAAATTTAGTATTAGAACACTTACTACCTATTTTAAAAATGACTTTTTTAGTTCTTAGTAGTGGGCATTGAATTGAATGTTAGCGGACTTTAAAAAACCCATTTTTATGATATTATACTATAATTAAATACTAAAAGGCTGCCATACTGGATCCGCCATTTTGATTTCCCAGAATCAGTACCGGATTGGCTAGCCTAGCTTTTAAAACTCTTTTGAAAAGACCTCCAAACAACATCTTTAATTTAAAAATATATTACATTCCTTTATTCATATTTTAATAATTGTGAATTCAACATTAAACTAAGCTTTTTAGGAGGAATAATTTTTAAGAGTTAATAAAAACAAATCCCGAAAAATTTTTGAAATCAGTCAAAGAACTTGTATTTTTTAGGTAGTGTATTATACTTATAATAATTTTTATTAAATGATGAAATTCTAAGTCCTGTTCCTGAGGATTAAAAAGTAAACCTTGCAGATATTATATTTTGGAAAAAAAAACTCCCTTATTAAAACTTCCCTAAGAAACTAATTATTTTCCTAAACCCTTCACGACCACGCCTCCGTTTTTCATCATTCGAATTGCAGGACGCATTTGAAAAGAGTCAGAAACGACTTTTCGGAAAACTTTTGAACTTAATTAAAAGTGCTCATTCGTCTTGCCAACCCGCAGGCGGTACGCGGATCCAGTGGCGGGCAAAGGCGGAAATTGAAGTGTTAATTACAAAGATTTGCCAGAAAACCCAAACTAAAGTTCAAAACGACTTCGATAACAATAAATTCTCGGGAAAAGTAAAGTACACCAGACCCCCCGCACCGCGTCGCGCCATCACCATGACTTATTTTCCCGTGCGGAATTACTTTCGCAGGGGGGGTGAAACTCCGCCGAAAGTCGGCTAAAGTTATCCGCCGGGAATCAAAAATTTTTACATTCGCACTAAGCGTCGGGGGGGCCCCGGTCGTGTCGGCTTGGGGCCACGCTTAAGCGGCGGTTGGCATCATTTCGGAAGCTTTTCTGTCATTTCTTGTGAAACCTTATTTTCCTGTGGCAGTTTCCTTCTGCCGCTTCTCAGATTTCAGCTTCCTCCTTTCTGGCCGGGGCCACCCACCCCCATCCCAGTGCCAGAAATGCCCTAGAAAATGCCCCGATCCCCCCCGACTGTTTCCAAGGTTGCGCCACGAACCAGCGGCACTCCGAATTTAGGCCCTGTGCTGTGTCTCGGTAGTTGCCATTGCGGCTTTTATTGGAGCGCTGGGAATCACTTTTCGGGATTTCCCCCGTAACAATAGATCCAAGTTCCGTAGATATGCAAATTTTTGGCTTTTTGTCGTCATTTTGTACTCGCCTTGTTGGAAAAGTGTTTTCGAAATTTCTGGTGAAACTTCGTCCACGCACGACAGAGTCGGCTTTTCACAAAGCTTGGCTTGCGGGGCCAAAGTGAAGACAAATGTTTTTCGCCCTTTCCTTTCTTCCTTCCCTCGTGAATCAGGAAGCGAATGGAAACGGATCATTGGAGTCGAGTGAATTAAGGTTCAAAAATCACAGACCTCTTTTGATCTTTTCCTGTTTACGCTGCTCCTTTCTAAAAAAGCAATCACCTAAAATTGCTGGGACACAAGTTAAGTTCCACCATCAAAGCGATAGAAATTCTTGACAAACTAGGAACTTTTTATTTCACTAACCATATGGAAGAAATAATATTGAATTTATTATTTGAACTGAATTTATTATTTCAACTGATATACATTGTAGTGCAGGGGTATTTGATTAAAATTAGCTCAGGTTCCGCTTTGAGGGCCGCCGATTCTGTTAATTAAACCATTCCATTCCGTTCCATTTAAACCGCATACTAGCAAAAGTATTCCTATAATATTTTGCTAATTTTTCGACAAATGAACAACATTTGAATGTTCCCTTTTTAAAACAAAATGGTTGTATTCATGCTTTGGTAACAAATAGACTTAATGAACATAACATTGTTCCCTCAGTGTAACGGTGCAACAAAGCGTAATTGCCCCTAAATTAAACCTGGATATGAGATATCTTGCAAAAAGGAAATTCTTAACCACATCAAGGAAATTGCAGCTACACAAGGTAATTATCTGGCAGGCGAAATACTGCTCAGACTTGATACGAGCAAATCTTGGTTCAGAATATTTGATTTAAAGCAGCAAGATTCTTAGCATCTCTGAGGTTAAAGAGCCTTCCTTTTGTAAATATCAAGATATTCACGAATTCTTAAAATTATTTTCATGTTTTTCATTTCTCTTAATCAATAGTAGATGAAAAACGTTAGTTTCCTTTTTTTATACATACATATGTTGCAAATGATGCATTTTAAAAAAGATGAAAGTTTATAAGTTTATTATTATAAAATATAAATGAGATAATCAAAGAAAAGTTGGCAGGTCGTTCCGCTTCTATTCAAAAGGCCACAACTTAAGAACTTTTGAGAATTTTTTAATACAATTTTAATAATACTTCTCAAATATGTAAAAAAAAATCGATATTTTGCAGACCACAAAATAGCATTGAAAAAAAATTAAATTATCGTCGTGAAGTAAAAGGGCTCTTAACAAAATATATGTACGCATTTTCCTTTTCTGCTAGGTTGTATTATTATTTATTAACGTGTTCCCAGCAGAAAAATGCAGCAGAACTATTATTTGTTATGCAGCAAACCACAAGAAATTGCAACTAACCAACAAAATCGAATAAATCAATTCTTTAAACAGTTCCAAAGTAAATATTGCTTAGATAAGTTTAGTTTTTCCGCGACCCTCAGTACGCGCAAAGTTGAATATGGCAGAAGAAGACAGCAGTGAAGTAATCAAAACCATGTTAAAATGTTGGTCTGCGGGGGGTGTAATACCCAACAAAAGATTCAAATACAGTTTCAAAATTTACTCAATTATCCTGAATCTTAACTTGATTGTTCTTGTCCCACTCGCATTAATTATCGAAATTTTCACTCAAAAAAGTTTTCTACGTTCATCTATGGAAGTCTCAGCTATGGCGTTTTCCTGCAAACATCTCACGATTTTCTTCAGTAAGAAAAACGTATACGACGTAATTGAAATCATTGAAAAGTTAGACGAACGCATCCAAAATGATGAAAGGCTAATAATTAAGGGTGCAACAAGATTGACCAAACAAATCTTTTTCATATGGAGCGGAATTGATTTCATGACAGTCTTCATATTTATAGCAGCGCGAGTATATCAAGGAAATTATTTGATAATTTCTCAATGGTTTCCCTTCCATCTCGGTGTGTCCCAAAATGCCTGGATAGCCTTCGTTTATCAGATAATAACAGTGTTATTTATGTGCCTTCTGACTGTGTTGCTGGATTCTTTTCCAGTAATTTCTTTGACTCTCTTAAGTGCTCACATTGAGGCACTTGAAGTAAGGATTAGAAAAATCGGAAAAAATTCTATCGAGGCAAATGCGGCTTATGATCAACTAGTCGCATGCATAGAAGATCACCTAAATCTACTTCGGTAAGTAAAACAAGATTCAAGCCGAATTGGTGATTTAGAGGTGGTTCAAGTCAAAGTAGAGAACTCAAAATTAAATCTTCTTCGGTCTTACTTTTAAATATTTGTCCCAAAATTATAAAAGTAGTAGGTAGATATTTAGTTAACTTGAAAAGAAATATGAAAAAAAAGTAGTTAAAAAAATACTATGGACTTTATTAAATATGGCTGTCATATCTGGATTAATATATGCAAACATATACAACTATAATAAATACTATAATAATAATAATAAATTTTATTTAATATTTTCAGGCTCTTTGATGCAATAAGTGTAGTCGTTGGGCGCACACTAACTGTTCAGTATTGCTTTACAGCATTTTGTTTGTGTTTGGACGCTATGTACATAGTATTCAATGCAACGACATTATTTGAAAAAATCAGTCACTTTATGATTATGATGTCGTTGATTTTAAAAATATTTCCGTCATGCTACTGCATGAATCGAGTGATTGAAATCCACGCTCGCCTGCCGAGAGTCATATTTGATTGTAATTGGATTGATCAGAATTTAAAATTCCGGAAGACACTCATCATTTTTATGCAACACTCACAACAGGATTTATTGATGAACATGGCAATTGTTAAACCCATCAACTTATCCACTTTTGTTGAGGTTTGAACTCGTTTAGGTCATTTGAATTTTATTATAAATAATTAATCGTTTCATTTCAGATTATTCAATTTTCATTCTCGCTGTACACAATTCTAAGTGAGTTAAATAAGTGAAAAACATCACGTTGCTGCAGTTACCCGAAACACACATATCCACATATAATACAACACAAATATTTTGAATTATAAATGCACTGAATCACACTGAAATAACACATGAATACTATATGAATTGTTAATGCACTGAATAAATAACAAATTAAAGATGCATTATATATCTTAGAATTTTAAGGGTTGAATCCTTAATTTGCTTACTTAGGTATGCCAACTTTGCATACATATGTAGAAACAAGCATTATTTTAATAGGGATGAATGAACTGGTGAAATTAAATATTTTATAGAGATGAATGAACTGGTGAAATTAAATAAACTGAATAATGGTGAAAAGACTATTCGCAAAATCCTTGAGACCAGATTTGCATAATTTATCAGACAGGAAATAAGTCAATTTTTCTAGTTATTTTAAGATATCTCCTTTGGTTTCCTCTAAAGATATATTTTTACTGTCAACCCTTCTTATTTTCATCTCACACGAAAGGCGCTTTTGTTTTTTTTTCAGGAAAACAAACCGCAAAATAAAAGTATAAATGCAACAATAATAGACAGTCTAATTTAGTTTTTACTAGAAAGGTCTGAATTTAATATTTAAATTGGAAATGGAATTGATCGTCTCTATGCTTACCTTTAGTCGAATTAAAAGGCATTCTGAGAAGATATGTATTTTAGGATATGGGATTAAGAATATATTGTACAAAAAAAGTCGAAAAAAGTGTGTGTTAATTGCATTTACCAACCACGTCCTATCCTGTTGTATAAAGTTTTGTACTGCGTTTAATTAATTAATATTTTTCGTATAAAAGTATAAAATAATTCTTTACTGTTAGGATGTGGTAGAGCTTATTAGTACAAAGAAAGCTATTTAATAATTTCTTTGATAGTCTGTTTATATTAATGGTATTAAAAGGAAAATATTTCTATAGTTTACATACCTGCTTAAGTTCGGTTTCCGTAAAAAAATTGGAAAAAGGAAAATGTAAAAAAAACCGCATTTGAGAGTATTTCACTTCCCGGTACACCTGTCCAAATTCCGCTCTGTTGATCCTCCACAGGATTGAAAGTGGTATGGCGGCCTTTTCCTGTAAACCCACTTTCTACTTAACACGTTTACGCTTCTGACCCTTTACTTTGAAATGAATAAATTTAAAAGCAGGACGTAGGCCGTGCAAACAACCCGCGGCTACCAAAATCCCCTCAATCAAACACAAGTGCTTTTTTTATTGAAAAAATTTTCTCTTTATTTTAAAATATGTGTCATCTTATGCAATTTAATCAGTTTTTGTAATATTCTTTTTTTCAGTTTTTTCGTCGAAATATATAGTTATATGTATAATAAGTTTCATATATACGAGAAAACAATAATGTCCGTAAATAATGCTTACGACTCGGTAAATATTCACTTTGTGTTTCTTTCCACCTGCTGTCCACCGGCCCTTGGGAGCTAGTGGACCTTTCGCGCCCATCAAATGATTAATTTAATTCTATAAGTATGAAATCACGTGGTGGTTCAATACAAAGTATATGCACTATATAATGTGTATATTATAAATATATAACACTGGTTTCGTTCCCGTCCGCCTGCGCCCTCCGGCGTCCTGATCAATCACGACTATTGCCACTTTGCGGAGGACACTACTTGCAGCTACGCTCCCGGCTTTTAAATTTTCGTTTGCTATTAAACATTTCGCCGCGATTCCGGCCGCTGTTCATTACGATTCTGGCTTCATTACGCCCCCGCTCCTTCGGCAGATGCCCGTCTCCGTTGGCTATAAATTTATTATCTTTCCGGTTTTTCATATTTTATGACCTACCCATTTCTCTGTACATTTTTTAAAATTTTTTTTTTGCCTTTCGCTTATTTATGCTTGTTTTTACTCTTTGAGCGGAATGAAATATGATAAAATCTGATTGGAAGTTGTATTTAGTCTTGTTTCCCGCACCATGGGCATATTTTCATTAAAATTTGCGTCCAAACTTTATTGCACATTTATTTCTAAAAGAACTGGGTTGGGGTGGATGGTCTTATTCTAGTGTGCAGCCCCAAAAATATAAACATAAAAATATAATATAATAATAATAAAAGAAAACGCAGCAGCGGAACAGCCTGAAACTGCATTCAAGTGCATGTTGTGGAAACTAAAGCGGCAGCTTCCGTGTAATGTGATTTTAATCTTAATGAGCAAACAATTGCCTGGAATCGATTGTTTTTTTTCTGTTTTTTATGCTTAATTTATGGCGGAAAATAAGGATAAATTTGCTGGAAACCATTTTTTAAATTCACATTTCTCTTGTTTTTACGTTTCGCTCAATTTTTTTTTATTTTATTTATACCTCATTGGGCACGAAGGACAAAAGCTGGCTTTTCAAGGGAATGAAAAGCAGCTTTAATAGGCTCGGTATTTTTCTGTCAGTTTTATTGTTCGCCCCGTATATTTCAATAAAAATTACCTCTCGAATGTACTGAGACAAATTGAGAATTATGGATACCGAACAATTCATTCAGATCTTTAAGCTTAAAATTGTAGAGCAATTAAATAGCCAATTACTTGGGAGGATGTAATGTAAACTGAAATTTTATATTTTATAAATATGAGAAGCAATGGCGATTTTAAACATTATTGCTTTTTAATATAAAGATAAAATGATAAACGAAATTTAATTAATTCAATTGTATCTATAAATATGAAAATAAAAGTAATATCGTAAAAATTGCGTTTCCTTTTCTTTGTTAATAATTCACAAAGAAAATGTTAAAAAGTTTCTCACATATACGACACGAATTTTACCTTAATAATCGAATTCCACCTGTAACCATCGCAACTTTGAAAACACTCAAGCATAAGCTGAATTTGATATCTCCTCAACAATTTTGATGAAACGTAGAAAAATGTTCAAGGTCAATAGTGACGAATAAGGCGAATAAATTTTATGGACCGCTAAATAAATGCCCTCAATTTGTTTCTTTTTGATATTGATTAATAACTACATATTTAAAAAAACAATGCAAAAAAACATGTATCCTACTCTAGTCCTCAAATGGGTCTTGTTTGGCCGTGTCGTATAGTAAACGATGCATAGATGAGAACCCAATGTTCGCAACAAAAATTAAATTAAATTGTAATGTAGTAAAATTTTGAAACAGATATATGTATGACGGACGGAAACTCCCCACAAAGTGATACACATTGCGAAGTTTTATGAGCCATTCGGAAATAAAATAAATTTGCCAGAACCACCACAATTTTCAATTGGTGCTTGCAGGCACCAGGACCTCCCTCAGAAATGAAGTACTATCCCTAGGGATCGGCATATACCACAGGAATAAGAAAAGGAACGAAACAAAACCCATTTATGGCGTTTTCACGAGTTGAGAGGCAAAGTAATAGCAATAAAAGCCGAAAGAAAGGAGGACATCGCACCTGGCCTCCATGCATGAGCCTTGTCCTCAGTCAACGAGGAGCAGACCTTATTAAAAGGAAGAGAAATGCAATATTTTTTTTCCTAGAAACTTGGCGCATTTCTAAATATTCTAAAGAAGTGCTTTCCACCTTTTTCGCGAACAAAAAAAATGTTTTAATGAAAAAAATAACGTTGGAGCAACAATTCATGAATTATTCATGGCTATCCCATCGTCCGGCGAAACGAAAAGGAGAATTTCTTGCAACCGACCATGGATTAAGTTTTTTTTTCCAAGTAAAGCAGGAGGTGGGAGTCGAGTGCATTTAAGAGATTTTTTCCAGGGATTTTAAAACAGGAATCAATAAAGGCATAATAAAGACTTTAAAATTTTTAAGCTCACTCTTCTTATCCACTTCTCTCTCAATCAAAACACTTCTGATGAAAAAGATTGAAAAGTGGAAGCTAAAATTAAAAAACAGAAAATCTCACTGTCAGCACTAAAGCCACCCTCAGACTTTTTTCGACAAAGTTTTCGCACTGCTGTCGGAACATTTCAATTTTCCAATTATCGGGCAGCTATTAATTACTCCTCCATCACATACCGCCGATGTGGTAGACCAATCCGCAGTCCGCTGAATCAATTGCTCCTACCCTCTTACAGGACGAAATTGCAGATAAAAGCTGAAGGATAAAGAGATCGGTTAAAATCCACTGATAGCCCAATTCTTTTGGAAATCCGGAAAATTATGTGACTCTATTAAATTTTTCCGCATACCTTTCAGAAAGGATATGAATTTTCTACGGGAATTTAATTAGCCCTTTTCGCTTCCTTCATTTTTTTGCTTGCTTTTCTCTCTGTTGTCGAAATCACCTTTCCTCGTCATCTGTGGCAAAGCGAGGGTGGATGCTGTTTTTTCCAGATATGTTTGCATATGAAATATTCATAAACACACAAATGAGTTTTCCTATACATGCTCAGATTTGTTGTTCAAGGTGCTTAAATTTCTTTCCTTACTTTGAAGTATACTTATTTACGAACTACCACTTGGAAAATGTTTTGTGATTACCAATCAGGAAATAAATATTTGTTTCCCATAACCTGAAATTCCAAGTTTGTAAATTGAAAGGAACAAGTGCCTCTCGTAAAACGAAGTTCGAAAATCATGAATAGTTTTTTCGCTATATTCATATTTGTAGACAAAAAAAAAAAATTCAGGAAAAAACGAATTCTCGAATTTGTCTTTTAAAGAGATTAGGTTATTTCAGCAATTTTTTTCATAGACTTCTTTAATTTTTGGAATGCATTTTCACATAATAAAAATTTAAATTTTTCTCATCATTTAGGAAAAAACCAAAATAAGTATGAGTTTTTGTTAACTTTAAAAATATATCTATAAAAACAATAAATCATTTATGATCATAAAAATCAATTTAAGTTTAATAACACCATTGAAAACGTAAAATGTGATAAATCTATGCTGGGGAAACATATCAACAACTTTAGTTCAATAGCTTTACTGTTTAATATGATCCGAATAGGGTAGAGGTAAAAACGTAAACTACCGAAAGAACGGAGAAAAGCTAAATAATTAACAACAAACATTCTGACATTGTTTCTGACAGTTGGAAATTCCTTTGAGCTCTATCGTCACAGCAGTGGAATCACAAATGTATTAGAGATTAAAGTAAACACTATGCAAATCAAGTATGACAACTTGTTATTTAATTATTTATCAAAGCTAAAGAGAAGCCGTAAGATTTTGAAGTCATGGACAGCATTATAATACCATTTGGCACAATTTCTGCTATTTACCATGAATTAAAGAATGCGTAATGAGCCAAGATGCTAGCTGTTTTGATAATTGATTACTTAATGTTGTGAATTTATGAAAATATCTTATTCAATGATATATGTATAAGGATCAATAGTATATTTCATCATTTATATTTACATATTTAATGCCCTCAGCTGAAAACAGGTAAAGATAAAAAAACACAAAAAAGAAGATGTCCAGCAGAAGCACGAAAATCTTACTCTCTCCATTGACTCAAAAATCATAGAGTGAAATAAAAATGTTTAAAATATTCAACAGCAAAATACAACTTATTTAAAATAATAAATGAATGATAATTTAATAAAAAAAAAAAACCGAAAAACAGAACCATCAGGTTAGTTCAAGCTATAGAGAAAATTAATCTCTTGCTTGAAACTGATCATCATCTGGTCCAGTGTTAGTATGGTAATAAATGTATTTTTCTCTCATCGGAAGGAGTTAAAACTGCTACTTAAATAACCAAATTGAAACACAGTTTGAATATAATTAACGACCGAGTATCACTTGTACTGTAGTTTGTATGCAGCTTTATACAGAGCGTAACAATAAACAATTTTAAACTTACCTCCTTATCTTTTACGTTTTCTTTAAAACGTTTTACTAGATTTTGATATTCAACGAAAAAGAAGGCAGATAAAATATTCGTATACGAATACTCTTAACCGATTGCATATTTCTGTTTTACCACATTAGGGAACTAAATAAAGGGACGTTAAACAATACTAAATAAAACTTCCATTGACAATCCGACAGTCTAATTTCTTCTCTGATATAACATCTCATGTTCCAGAATTCGAAAAAATAAACCTCTCATGGATATAGTCGTCGTCGCACAGTCATCTTGAACGAAATAATGTCGTTATCGTAATTGTCGTAAATGTACAACTGTCTCTGTTTGAATTTTACATAATTTTTTAATATGTATATAATAATTTATAAATTATTTATATTACACTAAGTCCCATATGTCCATACTTAGCCTATCATTCGAATGGTATAAAATTGTTTTTTTTTTCCTTCCTCTTGTATGTTCAAATGTTTGTGTAATAACACTTCTAAGTACACAACGTCCACACTACGCTCCCTTAAATAATCTTTTGTTC
Organism: Machimus atricapillus; assembly: GCA_933228815.1. Lineage (NCBI taxonomy): Eukaryota > Metazoa > Arthropoda > Insecta > Diptera > Asilidae > Machimus > Machimus atricapillus. Next base: position 13,229,686 of record OW121788.1, read on the forward strand.
TGCTCTGGATGCTGTCCTCAAATCTAAATATTTTACAATGTCATCTTGTTTGCTTTATATGCTTATGTGTATATGTGTCGTTTTACATCGTGAAAATGATTTCTCTGTTAAATATTTACTCCATTATCAATCAATTACAATAGATAATTAATTTCTCTTTGCTTTGGTGTGTCAGGGATGTTCTTGATTTATCTATATTTACTTTGATAAAGTCCAAAAATATTTCGATTTTCTCTTCTTCTTCTTTCGTATTTACCACTTTGCTTCCTCTCAGTGTCTAACTTGTCCACTCCTAATTATTCTCTTTCTCTCCCTTTTTGTCCATTAACTATACACACATTGAACTAAAAAACAAGTTGTTTTTAAAAAACGTTACTTAGCTCATCATATAATGTCTTTTTTTTTTCTTTTTCTTCAAAAAATGGAAGATTTTATTAACAGGTATTCATAAAATGATTACATCATCATTTGTACACAAAACAAATTTATCGAATTGTTTTGTTTCAAACGAAAAACTAACAAAAAAACTCGATTCAATTAAAAAATTCTTTGGTCTTCTAATGCAATTCAAAATAACTTAAGCTCCCTGTTTAACGAAGTATGATGAAAAGGCTCTCAACTGGACCTGGGATTTTGAATATCGATTGCCAGTTGACCAGTTGAATGATGCTTTTTCACCGAACTGAAAATTATAACAATGGTTCCAGTAGTAATAGAAAAACGATTATTACTTCAACGGAAATGTGAAGGGAATTTTAAATGTACTGCTAATAGCTTATTGATAGCGAACCCATCTGCCCTATACACCGTCCCTCGTCGTCGAATGTTGCCAAAGTCAGGCGGGAGAGCTTGTTGCACAGCACACCATTTCCATTATTTTGAATTGGATTTGGTTCTGTAAGAGAAAAAATAAATGTTAATCAGATTCGAAAGTTTCTAAGATCTTTATACACTGAAAATTTTTCATAAATTTCGATGAACAATGTTCATTCAAATATTTTACATTGATTCAATGAATTATTCATTAAAATTTAAAAGTCATTGATATTTTTTTGCAAGTTATGGACAGCATTAAAACTATGTACCTATCGCAGTTCTTTGATTTTATACACTCAATTTTAAATGAGAGTTCATCGATTCAATGTAAAAAATTATAAGAACTTAATTAACATTCATCGCAAAAAAAAGTATTTTAAAATGGCGAAAACGGACAGAAAGCCAAAAATACTTCCACGAACTAAAAACCCATGACGATAGGACCATAGGAGCTAAACCACATATTATGGACCACCCCCGCCTCCTTACCGGGAAAACCATAAAACTGTCGACCATTCGCATAGAATTGGCGTAATTAAGGTTATTATCGTAAACATTCATAAGTCGGAGTCCGCTAAAATGCGATGCCTCCACACGTGGCAACCATCAGAACGGGTAAAATTCCCTTTCCTCCTGAAATGAATTTGTGTCCACGTGCATTAAATGCAAATTTTAATTGGATAGAAAACTTATTGCCTGTGGTAGAAGTTGCACTATATGTGGGGGTGAAGTTGACCTGGCAGGAGCACTGTTTCCGCTCATATTCATTTTTGCAACCATAGTCCCCGAAAGTAAACGACACGACTGACATCGTTATGCGGCGACTTATTGGACGTACCTCGAACGCAAATGCGAGAAGTTAATTAATTGAATATGCTGTCGAAATATGACCTCCACCCCCACCTGATGTTTGGAGGTGGATCGACCAAGTTTGTATGATTAGTGGAGGCCTGACAAAACGTTGCACACCATAAATAGCCCTGTCTGGCCGAATCCATTATCCAAGCATGATCTGTAGGGTTTTCGGTTTTCCACATGGTTAGACGGTCCGAGCTGGCTGAATGTTGACTAATAAATTCCGCAAATGTATGCATCTGCCCGTCGCTGATAGGCCTCGTCTTTATTAAGTTATTCAGCCGTGAAATTAAACAATGTTTAATTGATGACTCACTGAATTACAGGGCACTCTAAATAATAGACTCCAATTAAGGCCCAATCCCACATTAGACGGGCCGTCAAAGCTATTGCTTGATTGGGCACAATACTCTGAACTAGCTGATTTTCAATTATGCGACTGTCATTATTCGATGTACTATACTGCTTTCACAGCAGTATCCGGAACCCGGAACTAGTTGATTTAATTAAAAATCGCTCTGATCCGATTAATTAATAACCATCCCGTAATCGCACTCCAATTTCGCAAAGAATTATGGATGGTGACCCAGTCCCGCCAACATGAGTCGCTTCACATATTTTTCCGCTTTTCATATCACTCAATCAATGTCACTGCAATCAATCACCCAAGAAGCCTTGCACTGATTTCATCTAAATCGCAGTCGTAATTTTTCTTCTTTTTCAGGCATTTAAACTGCCATTGACGTCGCTGGTTCTTTAAGCAAGCATTTGGCAGAGTGGGGCAAATAAAAATCAAGACCTTAAAGTAGATCTTAAAGCCCCAGGTCAGCCAGAAACCTTTATCTTGGTAATCTTGAATGTTGCTAACGCGCAATGATACACCGACCACCTGAGGGATGGTATTCCATGATGAATTGCTGCTCGGTCTAGCAGACGATGAATGACATAAGATGGAAATTAAGATTTGATGTTTTGCCTTGTAAGACGAAAGCTGCTATTAACAAGCGGGATTAGGTCGTAATTAAGCTGTATATGCGTGTGACATGGAAACAGTTGTCCCGGATGGACCGGATCGCATTCTGCTGGGTTCTAGTTTGGTCCACACTTTCCTCTCTTGTTTGTTGTGCAAAATTTTGGGTATTCCCTTCACACCTATTGCAGCTGCTAAGACATTTCGGAGAACGGAATAACTGAAGTTCTTTTCAGAAGCAAGGTTTAATTTAAGATGCAGTGAAAATTTCAGCTTCAAAGCAATAATGATTATACTACTACAAATTTATAGAAAAACGGACTAAACAGAATAAACGTCGTCGAACAAAACAAAAAATCCAAAAGCACCAATTCAACAGAAATTTTTAATATTTTCATTATTTAAAAAGAAGGTGGAAACAGAGTTTTATTTATCCTGCAGAGAAGATCAATAAAAATATTAGTTGTAGTTTAAAAAAAAATTAATGGTTGATATGACTACAATTTTATTTTTCATCGCTTTTTAAAGTTCTCAATCAAATTTAGAACATATATTTTTAAATTACTTTTAGAAATGGTGATGTTGATAAACAGCAAGATATGTCATCATTTTAGAATGAATAGAATGACCTAAGTCAGTCAATTAATTCGTCAGTTAAGTCTCATCTAAACTATGTTGAATTTTATTGAAATTTATTGTAATATCTACATAGAATAAATAAATAGATAAAAAATTAAAAAAAAAGTTTTTAAAAAAATTCTTTTATTTAACTTAAAATGATAGAAACAGTAAAAACGTACTAAAAAGTAAAAAATATTAACCAAATAAAATAAATAAAATATGTAAACACTATAACAACAAAATAAAATTCCTACTTATCTTAAACAGTTAAATAAAAGAATGACGCATTTTTATCACTTCGTCATATTGGCCGTTATGTATTCTTTAAGATAATGATTCCTATATTTAAATGAACATTAAACTCTTGAATTATAGTTTCTATAAATTGCAAGATCATCAGATCATTGGTAACTGTAATGCTGGAGATTCGATCAGACAATATTTGATTATACTTTAAATATAGGAATCATATTCTTAAAGAATACATAACGGCCAATATGACGAAGTGATAAAAATGCGTCATTCTTTTATTTAACTGTTTAAGATAAGTAGGTAGGAATTTTATTTTGTTGTTATAGTGTTTACATATTTTATTTATTTTATTTGGTTAATATTTTTTATTTTTTACTTTTTAGTACGTTTTTACTGTTTCTATCATTTTAAGTTAAATAAAAGAATTTTTTTAAAAACTTTTTTTTTAAGTTTTTTTTTTTAAGACTAAAAAACGATGTCTTTAATAGTAAAAGAACGTCAAATTGAAATTTCAAAAAGGCGTTAGCCTGACGCTGAGTTACTAGTGCACAATTCAGCGTGGTAGCGTTCGTAGCTGAATCGTGCATTAGCAACTTGAAACTCTGCTTTTGAGCTTATGCATTATCATATTAGACGTCTGCCATATTGGATTTAGAAGACCCCACCTCACTTATTGTGTTTCGCTCATTAAGCCCTTTCATTTGATATCCATATCATAGGGGTAACTATGGAAATTATAAATCGCCATTTTGTGACGTCCGCCATATTGGATTTAGAATAACGTCACATTACTTATTGTGTTTCCCTTATCAAGCCCTTTCATTTGATATCCATATCATAAGGGTAACTATGAAAATTATAAATCGTCATTTTGTGACGTCCGCCATATTGGATTTAGAATGGCGTTACTTATTTTATCGTTTCAAACTCTTCAAGCTCTTTCATTTGATACCCATATTAAGGGGGTCGACCAAAAATACATGCTCCACCATCTTGTGGCGGCGGCCATTTTAAAGATATTGCAATGTTGAGTATTGCATATTGCATTGTCACCAGAACTAAAGGTGCATGCAAAATTTCAGCCCGATAGCTTCATTGGAAGTGGGTGAAATATTGATTGCAAGATTTGACGACACGTACGACACGTAGTACGACACGTAGTGTAAGTTAAATAAAAGAATTTAAAAATACTATTTAAAATGTTGAGTAGAAATGGCATAGAAATAAATAAAAGAACAATTTAAATATGAAATGTGGTTAGATATGTATACTGCATAATTTGTAATTTCCAGTAAACAAATTAACCAATAAACACTGATGTGTTTACCTCTATACCTACCTACAATACGGTGGTTTTTATATTAAGCGCTATACGTGTTCTAACCTTATGTACCTGGAAAGCAGAAGCAATAAATTAAGGCACTAGTACAGCTCAAGGTAATAGCTGAACGTTCCGTAGCAAACTTTCTATGCTAACACGTGAACTCCATGCCAAGCATAAAATTAAAAAAAAAAAAAAATGTTTATGCCAGCAGAGGCTCTTCTCCATCAAATTTGCAATAAGCGCTGATCCAGGTGATTTAATTTTAAAGCGCTGCATCGGAGCAATTACCCGATCCCTCTTATAGGTCTCGTCCGGGGGGCATAAATCTGGAAAGTGATACAGCGCCGGTAAGACGCTGTAAAATATTTACAAGGTCTCCGGGTGAAGTAATTTATTCATAAAGGGAAATATGCATGCCGGGAAGTTATTGTCGGAGTTAAACCCGATCCTAATACCTTCACGAGTCCTTGATACCTTTCCCAAACGTCTCCTGGTCCCGATTCTAGCGCGCCGCTAGTGGGTGCGGGTATGGGGCGGTATTGTGGCGCAGATAAAGCGACAGTCTCTGTAAACCTGCTTAAGGCATTTTACGAGGACATTGCACAAAGAACTGAGGGCGGAATGCGCCGTTTTATTGCACTGCACGAAAGTGTTAACAATAAATCGCCCCCACCACGTGTGGAAGGTGTTTAAGAAATGGGACAGGGCGCCCCTGGGTGGACTCTTTACCATAGTGTCCCATTTTAGGGACCAAGCGGAAGCATCTATGCCGCTGTATCTGAGCCCAAAAACCCGGGCACGTCTGGTGTCACCGGGATAAATGCATTCGACGCTCGGTGAGATACACATCTAAATGCCATTAATTTACAAGTTCCGACACATATCCGGGATTTAGTGGGTCTAATTATGTAACATGGTAATGACGGACCTGCAAAACACCTCGACGACAGGTGCAGGAGCTCGACGCGGCTCAGCGCTCCTATCCCGGCCCAAATATGCGCATATTACACAAATTGGATTCATGACGTATGCATCTCTCTGGCTGTTATTCAAACGAATCCTTTTTCACTTCCGGGCAACTTTTAAATATGCAGGAGACGAATTCGATTTGCGCCGTGCTCGCTTGCACTCGAATTTAGGGCGCAGCCCGGCTCCCAGAGCTTACCCGGAGGTGAGCTGCAGGAACCGCGAGAAATGTTACGCAATTCCAGGACCAAATGCACTTTCATGTCCTCACCTGGAACGGGTATAACGTTTTTCCTTTTTCGAATATTTACGCCCTTCGGCGTCGAGGATGGGACGGGCGAAGATACACCTGATATTCTATTTGTCCAGATTGAAGCGGCTTACGTGTGATGGGTTTTTGATTTTTCCATAACTTTTTTAGGAGACTCTGTGTCGCGGTGCAGCCTGGATGGGGGCTCGACGAACTGGAACTAATCGCCTTATATTAAGGATAGATCGAAACATTTCGCTACTGAAATCCTCTAGCTTTCGCCGTCGTCTTTTTATTTAACAGCCTACAGCTACAGCTCTACAATATCATCCAGTAGTCGCCAGGATTTGCGCCGATTGATGCCGGGATATGGAAATTTCCAAATGGCCGGGATTAAGCGATTTTCAGATAGAAGTCGTGTGAGCTTTGGTTGTAACTTTCATTTTATTTTGTTTTCATTTCACATCCGAGGCGATAGATAGGCACGTCGAATTCGAATTTTACAGCGCGAATCTATCTCAAAATGTATTTCTGTTCTGGGAATTGTAACGAGAATTGAATGGCCTTCATGAAGGAGGACAAGGAGAAATGGAATATTTCTTGTGAGAACACCAGGTGATATTCTCGAATCCAATCCAAAATTATGAATAAATTTTATAGAGGTTTTTGCCAATATTTTATCCAAAACGATACGACTTCGAGGAAAATATTGAAGAAGGGAATTGAGTCCCTTTTCTATCACCGCTGATACATCTTCATTTACTTGCGGATAGCCTAAAGTTTTTGTTTGCCGTGGACATTTTAATTCTATTTTCGGTGAAAATGTTTTTCCTTGCCATCGTCAATCTTCCAATGTATTTTTAATGCCAATCCAGCAGTTTTTTATGGTCTTCCAGGAACCTGGGTGTTTTGGTGAAGTCTTCTAAGAAAAATTTATTGTTTTTGTTTGCTACTATAGTTTATTTATTTAAGGGTATCTATTACTTACTTAAGTATAGGTACCTAAATCTAAAGATAACTGAATAATTGTTATGTAATGTTATGTTAAAAAGCTTTTTTGACCCATTGATATACATATGTATGTAATAGTTTTTAAAGTGGTCGCTCGATTTACAAAAGAATTCTGAAATTCACTCATATCAAGAATTGCAATCATAATTTCTTTTATTTTATTTTTATTTTTTTGAAGTTATCATCTGAAGATGTATTTCCGAATATTCGCGCGACTTCAAGATTTTTTGTTTTTTTGTTCGCGCTATTGTTCCACCGAGGATCGAGAAATACTAAAACATTTGTCCTCATTATTGCTCTTTCAATTAAAACTACGAGCAAGAGCAATTCCTAAATAATGTTTTTTTCTTTCATTCCGAATACCTCAAGAAATCATTCCATGTCTGGAAAAGATGCAGATAAAGTTTGTGCATCAGCAAAAACCTGAAAATTTTCTGAAATGGAAACCCGTTTCCATTGAGTCCACACAGTCAACCACTTTTCATTCCCGGAGTTTCAGAAGTGTTGACGCCACATCCTCACCTCTAATTATATGCACCTATATCTCGCCCCCGCAGCCTGCCCTTGATGTATGAGAAGACATATTTCTGCGGCTTCGCTAAGAAAAGTAAAGCGCTGTCTTGGCTCGGGCACAAGTGCAAGCATAGGTTCAGTGTGCTGACACAAAGCGTTCAGTAATTCCCCGGGAAAACTTTTCAACAACTTTTAAAAAGTTGAAACAGCACTCAGTCACCCGGCATTCACCGGGACTACGATAAAGTATCCCTGCCGAGCCCCCCTGTTGTACCTACAGGGTGATGTTGCAACGTGAAATGCCAAGACACAAGAAAGCCAGGTAAACACAAGACGGATGGAACAGGAGGCCTGTAAAGTTCCTCCTAAAATATTCATACAGCTCCCCAGTTGGTAAGTAAAACTTTGCGTCTGTTCAACATTCAGAATAAATTAATATGAATAATGTAAAAATCGGGGATGGGAGGGCACTCCCGGAGGGATTTTGACACACATAAGTCGGATCGCGGACACCCGCACCACCCTCCACCCCAGCCTCCCACAGGATGTGTTATTCCTTTACTGATTCCGAGAAATAAACATCTCCGCGGGAATTCTCATTACAACTTTGTTGCAGCACCGATTTTGGTGCTAATTTAAATTCAACTCGGATTTGCAAGTTTCCGGCGGGGTGGGAGCGTCAAAGCGGCGCCGTCGCCGCGCGGCACCCTGCAAAAGCGGCCATATTCAATTAACCCAAGTTGAGAGGTGAAATCATACTGCAATTTATTTACTGCTCCGGGATAACTCAGTTATCCCTGGAAAATGAAAGTGGAATACGAAATTTTTAGCTGACGCCTGAAGCAACGTGTCCAACGGCAAAGTTTACCCGGTTGTACCCGGTCAGGGGGGGCGAGGACGACGGCAACCAGGTGAGAGGTAACCCGGCGAGTTTCTAGCTAGAGTGGACGGGACTTCTGGTTTATTAAAGGCAAATTAGGTGAAACATGAAATTATAAAGTAATGGAACAATTAGGAAATGCAAAAATATAGCGTGGAACTTTTCAGGAAAATTATTCATTAACTTTTAGGGTTTCTCCAGGGGCTGGGACTTTGATGGGCCGGAGATTCCATCGGATTTTGAGTACTTAACCTCACCTCAAGCCGGGGGAATTAAAGTTAAACAAGGTTTCATGCTTTCATGTCCAGACCCTTAATTTGGTCGTCGCTATTTTTTTTTTTATTTGAAATACTTTGCTCAAATGCTTTGAGGTCCAAATTTTAATTTACATAACTAGTTAGTGAACATTTTATAGGGGACAATCTTTATAAGATTTAATAATTTGAAGGGGACATTTTAAATGATTTTCACTTACCGTCATGAACGTGGTGATCTGCATGTTGACCCTCACCTTCACGTCTCCGTCTCATTTGGTCGGCGAAGTGAGCTATTAAGGCATCCATCATGGCTGCTTGCCGTGAAAATATTTGCATTAGCTTCGATACTGCGATTCCATTCTCCACAGCATCAAACTAAAAGTGTAATAAACATAATGAAAATAATTATGATTTGGACGATTATTTGTTATTAACGTCAAAGATTAAAATTTTAAATTTTAAGTGCATTTTTTTAAAAATTGTTTCCCTAAAAATAGCAAAAAAAATTAGAACTAACTCAAATTTCAGATACCCTAACTTTACTGATTAATCACACAAATCTTAACCGTAAGCTAGATTTTGTTCCCAAAATACGACCTTAACAATTTTACCCTGTGGAGCATAGCCTAACTTTTCAGTATTTGTATATAGATGCAAATATAATATGTATGTAAAGGGTGTCCCAATAAGAGTGCAGTATTTTTTTTTTTTTTTTTATAATAATAGAATTATGACGCACTTCTCAGCATATTGCTGGAAACATTCACCTAATTCTATACCTTACAGGCATGAGAATTTAGGCTCTGTGGATCCTTCGCTGAAATACCTAAATAATGTAGATAAATATTAAAATATAGAAATATAAATAAATCGTTATGTGCTTCCCAGACAAATTAAATTTGGTATAAGGGTCGCACATAAGTTCAGATTAAGTAATATTATTTGTTATCCTTCCTTAACATTAGTTTTTACTTGTTTTTTTGCTTGACGTATGTTTTAATCATCCTCTTAAATTCAAAAGTACTGCGAGCGTTTTTTATGTTTTCTGGCAGATTATTATAGAAATCTACAGCAGAGTAAATCGGGTCGTATCTAAGTCTGTTTGTCCTTGGTGCAGGTAGGTTATACTTTTCCATCGTTGCTCTTCTTGTGTTATGTCCATGAATCTCCTTTCTTAGTACCAGGTTAATTGATGATTTTGTATGTTTCCAATGTTATAAATGGCCTTAGCCTTTTCCATCTCTATTAGTTGCCTCAGGTTTATTTTATCTGTACTTTCATACACAATTTCGGTAGGTGTATCCCTAGGAAGGTTAAACACTGCTTTGATGGCTCTATTCAGTTAAAAATAAAAATACTTATTTTTTGAGCGAGTTGTGATATTTTTATTGCATTGTAAAATAGACATGTTCCGATCAAGTATGGAATAAAATATTCGGCAAATGACCCCCGCGGCTCTGATGACAGGACATTGCTCTTTTTATAAAATTTTCGATGACTTTTTGACAAAGATGTGACTGTATCTCACCGATGACGCGTTGGATCTCGGCTTTGAGCTCAGGAATTGTTTGTGGCTTATTCGCATAAACCCGAGATTTCACAAAACCCCAAAGAAAGAAATCGCACGGCGTTAAATCGCATGATCTTGGTGGCCTCAACTGGCCAGAATTTCGTGAGAATCAGAATTTCGCGAAGTTTACGAGCGGTCTCAGCGTAACTTTCCCCATTTTGTAATGGGTTTTCACAATGATAACGCGTTCTTCTTTTGTGTAGCGATCCATTTTTAATAATCGGAACAACCATAGGTGACTGTTGTTAAATTTCAGAGTTGCTACTTGCACTAAAAAAAAGTGACACAAAATTTAAATAGTGCACTCTTATTGGGACACCCTTTATGTGTATGTATAAACCCTTTTTCTTATTTTTCTTAAATATGCTGATTTGCTTTCCATATTTTCAAAACAACAAAAATAAAATGTTTAAATTGTTTTATGGTACCACATCCGCAATTTTACGTCATAATAATTACAAAAATTACCTGAAGAAATATGCAGGTCTGGCAGTCGGGATCATCGTTCGAACTTGGTTTCGCGTAATCCCATGATAAGTCTTCATATCTTAAACCGAGTAATAATGTCTGAAATCACATTAAAAAAATATTTAAACAAAAGTTCAGCATTCGATTTTTACGACATTTAGTTTTGTTAAATAAAGACATATGGAACTATCTTCTATTTTGAGTTATTTGTTTTTACTTACACATTCTACAGGATCTATAATAAAAACACCTCGTTCATTAATCGCCACTATAACAGAAATATCTTTGTGATTAACTAAGCTCATAAGACCTCGAACAGGCTGCTCCACTTGGCCGTGAAAGAAGGCAGCACTGAAATTATGAAAAAAGATAGTAGAGTTTAATGCAAAGTGGCATAATTCAAATATATGTTTTTCTGTAAACTTAACATAAAAAAAAACATAAGTTCAAATATACCTTATGCCTAATTTGTAATAAATTGAACGCTATTTAATACATTTATAGAAGACCCATTGGTCTTAAATCACATGATTTCGAAACTAGCAGTTATATGAAAATTTTAAAAAGTTTCAGGAGGACTGTGTGCCAGTGCTCGCAATTACTCTGGCCTTTGATTTATTTAAAAGTAATTAATATGTGACCATAATCTGACCAAAATAAGCCCGACCATTCTGGTTGAAGTACTGTGCAGCACAGCGTATTCGATGAAAGCTATGGAGAAAAATTCGTAGAGGGCTCTGAATGGCGAAACGGGCAACCACAAAAGAGCTTTAAATATTTAAAACACTCTAAAACCGGGCATTGAATTCGCAAGCAAGGAAAGAAGGGCGAATGGAAAATATATTCGCCCAAAAACGCGCTTCTCGTCCCCCAAGAGGAGCTCTTCAAAGGATCTCTCTGTTAATTTACTTCAAATAAAAACAGCCATAAGCACCCCGCCTGCCTGCGCACTTATTACCTATTTGGGAACAACTGTGCAACTCCATGAATACTCTTCGTCCGGGCAAAATGCGATTTAATCAACAATTTTCCCATTTTCCCGCAGAGTAATTAAAGCCAGCACAAAACGACAGTCAGGTCTGATCCGGGCGGGACCGGGACCAGAACTGGGACCGGGATCAGGTCCGGGTCCGGATCCGAGACCGAAGACCTACACATAATAACGTGCGCCGGGCAAAGAGGGTGTCCATCCGGGGAAGTCCCACAGAAAACTTACCCATAGAATGGAAGTGCCCAACAAAATTCTAAGTACTTCCTCATTAGCTTCCTTGTTGTAGCTGACTGTGGGACCCGCTTGTATTGTTCCAGCAATTTGACTTCGGCTGAATTCTTACGACTAATTGGTAACCATGACCAACTTGAGTTTTTGGCAACGTGTTGTGGTAAAAACCTTGACTGATTCTCTCTGTAAAGGGAAAGGATACGGCCGTGAGTTTGGGTTCTGAACCCATCCGGGTGGATGGGCAGATTTTTGGGTGGTGTATGCTCACCTAAAAAAACTGATTGTATGCGTGTGCGAGTTGTATGGACCCAATTCGATCCGTGCCTGGATGCCCCCCAACATTATCGAGTGCACCGACTCCATGATATAGCGACCGTCCAGGACGTTGTGCTTTGCCTCCTCGTACAGCAGCTCCAATATCCGATGATCCCTGAAAAAGATGAAAATGATGTATGACGTCATTGGCATCCTAACCCAAAAATGGGTCAAAAACTCACTTGATCTTCTCTTCGTCCTTCTTCGAGAAGAAGACGTTTCGCTTGAGAACGATCATGGGCTCATCGAACTTCTTATCGATGGGATTACCCTGGCTGAACTTCTCCAGGAGATTTGGCCACGCTACTCTAACTACGTACGGTCGATGGTGCGACTTTAATTGGATCTCTAGAAGTGCACTGGTCATCCATAAACCGAATATACTTTGTGCTAGTAATTTGTTAGCTATTCCTAATTCTTCACAGCCCAGAGCAGCAGCGAGCATCACTTGCGCCGGACACTGCGCTGTTCCTTCGATTTCCATATGTACAGCAATGCGTGACATGAGGTACACGCACGTTGGTATCACCTGCGAAGTTATGATTTTATATTTTAAATATACCTCTACCTATTTTTGGAAGCATGCCAAGGCTGGAGTGGAGAGGAACGGGTGAGCGCGGGGACTGGGATACGGGCGGGGTTGGCCAAAAAATCGATCAGTTGTTCTTTTGGGATATTTACATTTTGCAGAGGCCTTGGTATCGATGTCGACGATTTAGCACCACTGGAGTAGTTTGTTGACGTTGATGTGGTCGAATTGTAATTGTTTGATATACTTGATGAGGGCTGCAAATCTGTGTTACTTGCGGTGTGTTGCTGATAATTTGTATTTGTACTTATTCCTGAAATTATGCAGAAATTAGAGAGAGCAGCGTTAGTTTCTATAGATTTATACAGTCATTGAGTATAGCTTTTAATAAATTTCGGATGCCATTATTGCAATTTTCATAAATTAATTACATACAAATATTTGTGATTTATTGTATTGAGGTAACTTGAAAGTTAACCGAGATTTTGTAATTATTAGTCGTAATAATAGTTTGAGTTCGAATTTGATTGAAATTAAATATTGTAGTATGAAAATGTGTTTTATCGTTTTATTCAGACTATTGAATAATTTGTACTTAAATCAAATTTTAAGGGAGATTAGATTTCCATTTCAATAATATCATAGACCAACTAATAACATTAATTGGTCTATGATAATATTATGTACCTACATGTGTAGATATGTATGTAAATATGCATTTTTGCAGCTAAACTTGTTGGAGAGATTTTAGCGAGTACACTCTCATTAAAATTATTTTAATACTATCGGATATATGATGTCATAAAATACTACCTAAAAAAGCAATACCTTTAACCAACAAATTGTTCTTTTTTATTTAAGGTTTAATAAATTTAATAAATATTTAAAGTTATTCTAAATTGTCATATTCTTTTTTAAATAATATGATGAATATTCATTTTGAGCTAGAAAGTAGTGTGATGTGCAAAAGTTAGTCAAGTACAAAACGAGTCCAAAAATGTCTCATCTTAATGTTTTTTTATAGCATTAATACTTTATAGATATAGCTTGAATTTCTTCTGTTCTGTTTTATTCCTGCCCTTCTTGCCGGCAAACAATTCGCATATATTACCGGCGAGATTCGTCAAAATATTTATGAGGAAGTATAAGTCAAAAATTCGCAAGAAATGCACTTCGAAAGAGCGTCGATCTTAAGGAGCTGAAAAACTTTCGATTTCCACCTGACCACAGCATCGGCCATAACTCGCATCCTTGGCTGTAATTGGCCAATCAATAAAATCATCCAGCCAAATAGCCGTCGTCAGGCCTGTGGTACGGAAAAAGTAAACTGCAGAAAATATGCTGAGCACATTTTGCCGCCGCCGCCATCGTCGTCGTCGTCATCTTGGTCGTCATCTTCTCCTCTGTGCTCCTTGCAGCATCCTTCCAGCATCCCTGCAGCCTCAGCCAAAATAACCCAATAATTCTTCTTGGCTGCGCTTGCTATATAGGGTTTTTCGTTTTTGAAGAGTGCGAGCAGACGGAGCGGCCCACGCCCGTTTCGGGTGGCAGCGGGGGGGCTAATGGTGCAATGGAAACTTTTGTCTGATTTCATCTGGAAACTCTTCGGATTTTTCTCGGGCGATAAGTAATTTGTTCTCAAGACGTTGGTCGTGGCTGCCGACCCCGCACCACTTGCCGCCGGATTACCACTCTCTGGCAGACCAGACGGCATCCGAGCGATTTTTCTTCTAAATAAACCGAGGAGGAAATTAGCGCAATGAGAGAAGCACTTTAAAACAATTATGTTTCGCGCTGATAGTGCTAGATACTTAAATACTTGCCTTCGCGTCGCGACGGTCCGCGGTGGATGGCGCGAACATAAAATTAAAGTTGGGCGGGTTCTTGAAGAACTTTCGTAGTTCAGAAGTGCTCCGGCTTCATGAGCCAACTACTTAAAGTCACCGCCGACCGCAAGAAGGTTCATTCTCCCGTGCACCACTCCACAGCAGGATGCTGTTGTGGTACTTTTTGCGGTGGAATCCTTTGAAATATAGAATTTCTTCTCGATTTCCTGGAAGGAGCGGGAAGTTTAAGGAAGAGTCCTTACATTGTCAGCTGAACACGTTAGGCGCCGCAAGATATAAATAAAAATCTCCGGGAAACCGGCGAACCGGTGAACAATTTTTATATAAAAAAAAAAAAAAAGATATAAACGATCCTGCTGTCGTTTACAATCTGAAAAGCTTTACAGTGGTCGGCCATAAAAGGTGTGATGAATTTTCATTTCGTAAACATCGCGCGCTTAGGGGGCGAGGGAATCTACAATAGCTCCCCGGGGAGGAGCGGAGATAGATGCGGGTGCAAAGTGGAGATTTTTTCCTCTTATTTTTCCGCCCGGAGGAAGCAATGATAACGAGGATGCTGGTGGTAAAGCACCCGCCATATCACCGCCTTTTTTCCCGCCCCTGATGCTCCCCCCGCCAGGCAACAAAAATTATTCTTTCATGGTGCGTTCGCCTGCTAAGCGCTCGCAATCCCACTGAACAGCAAATAATTAGAACTGAATGATTTTCTTATGAATGATGCTGGTTCACTCCCGCTGCTGGGCAGAGCAGATCCTGAGAAACAAAATGCTAAGAAAATGCTGCCCTGAATTCATTTACTTGAGTTATTTCCCGGGGATAAGTGGCAATACCGAGTGCCAGACGAGAGGGGACTTATGCTGTATAAAATCCTTCGCCGATGAATTATTTAAGGGCCAGGCAGCCAGGTGAAAGGATTTTCTTCGAGTGGCTCCTTAGACGAAGACGATGGATATTCTGCTCGGCAATATTGATACTCCCACAAGGCCCATTTTCGAATGGTAGGTTCATCTTGAATTTAACCGTCCCACAAAATCGAAATTAGAAAGGGATTTTATTGTTTCAATGCGAAAATGAAAACCCTACAGCTTTAGAAGGTAGAACAACAAAATCATATTCGGTTTTTAGTACGAAACTGGTTAGGTTAATAAATTAATAAAATTACTTGGTTGAGTCTCTCAGTCATTGTGTAGGAGATGTAACGCAAAATGTACTAATAGGAGCTAAAGAAAGATATGTATTTTAAATAAGAAGATAAAAAAGTGGAGTTCAAGTGAGGAGCAAGTGCTGGTGGCTGTGTGGGCATTCATTTTAACTTTAACTTCAAATGTCAAATATCAAATGTCAAATGAAATCGCGCTATCAGATGGAAACACTTTAAAATCTCTTATTCAAAATCTCGAGATTTTGGGGAGATGGAAACATGGCATAAATCTATTTTTGAAAGTTTCCAAAACGTACCCAAAATCTTAAATATCAGGAGATTTTTACTGAGATGAGATTTGTCATTCTTTTTTTGTTTTG
The DNA here is from genome assembly GCA_933228815.1 of Machimus atricapillus. NCBI lineage: Eukaryota > Metazoa > Arthropoda > Insecta > Diptera > Asilidae > Machimus > Machimus atricapillus. The sequence continues at coordinate 13,245,873 of OW121788.1, forward strand.
TCGCGCATCAACTGCTTTTGTTTGGGCATTGACTTTTGGGACAATCTATATAAATTCATTTTCTATAGACTGATTTAATTCATTTTCAACCCGCCGCCCGTAGTATTCGTAATTATTACTGATTGATGATCGTTAACTATTATACATATGTATGTACATATAGTATTTATCTTTTTTTGATTACGAATTAAGAGTTACCAAATAAATTTTTTAAAAGTTCATATTCTATTTTCCATTTTCTGAGTTTAATATTGTTTTAAAAATAAAATAGAAAAGTCAGTCTTGGTATGATATTGAACAATATGTCATTAAAGTTTAAAATACTTAAAAATTTATTTTAAAAAAAAATTATAATATCTAATAAATTATTTAAAAAAAAATATAATAAATATTTCACAAGCGAAACTGGATCATTTGAATAATTAAGGAATAATAGCAATCTCCTACAAACATCTTTATTTAAATAAATAAAGAGTAACATTAATTTCCTTAAAAGCATTCATTGTTAGAAAATCTCGTTACTTTCTTTAATACATTAGCGCATTAGTCGATAAATACTCTCCTCCCAAAAACAAGGTAATACACTAATACTAAAACTACCCCAACAAACCATCATATATGTACGATGATTGCAACTTCATACTACATACATTTCTCATCTACAGACAATTCATATGTTTAGCAACAACTAAGTATTTTCTCAACTTGGGGATTTTCTTGAATTAAAAAGTTTGCCTTCCGGATAATGGGTACCAAAACTTTTGATTTAGCGAAAATATCGAAAGAAGCACTGAAGGACGGAAACGCAGCGCACCGACAAAAGCACCGCACACACACAACCGAGTGGCGGAGATGTATCTTTCCTTTATTGAAGGCCGCAGGGAGCGGACATTAAGTAACTTCCATAAATAAGGGAAGTCCCTAAACGAAGAAAAAGGTATTTCCCGGGCTCTTGTGAGTCGTGTAATCAATTACGCAACCTTTTTATGTCGTACTTGTCGTCCATAGTCGACGGTGGTGTTTCGTCCACGTTGTATGCTGTCGTCCCTTGGACAGGAGTGGTCAGTGGGTCAAGAATTCGCCAGATCAGTTTTCGGTGTTATTTTTAGGTACATAACTTGGGTCACCGCAGGTCCAACGTACAGTCGAACGTACATATATCGAGGGGTGTTTCCTAAGAAGGCACAATATTGACGTCATCTCAATTTTCACGAATCATATATTAAGATAATTCTCACTTTGTTTTATTCGTTTTCCAAATGGTGATATTGTGTTGCTAATGGCCACATTCAGTTACATAAACGCAATATCTATGATTTACCTTGTTAATAGCATCAATTTACAAAACTGGGGTGTCCTTTCTATTCTCCCAAAATAAAATACAATTTTGCTTTGATTTGAAGTTTAACATGAAGGCTACATTTCCAATGCTGGAGTGTGCTTTCGCTGAGGCTCAGCGCAGATTGAACCTGTTTCCAATGCGAGCGTAGCGTGAATTTCGAGCACCACCTGTTTTTCTCAATACATATTTTAAAGGCATCTTCTATAACTTGTTTCGCGCAATTTCACGCCCAAAGGATATAGTAATTATAAAAATATATTTTAGTTTTTGAATTACTTCTTTTTGATCAAAAATAAATGTTTTTTTAGAAAGGGAATCAGAAGAGCTTTAAAAACTCCATACTAGTCTAACCAAAAATTCGAACATTTTTCGAAGAGCTTGAATCTGAAGTAGGAATTGCTCTGCTCCAGATTGGAATTCAAACGTCCCCATCGTGGATAAGAGGGAGACATGTATATGTAAAATTGAACAAGCGGGAAAGGGAGCACAGATCCACGCTACGCTACGCTATAGCATTGGAAACGTAGCCTAAAGTATAATATATAAAATGTTCTAATGTTTTGAATGCATCACCTAAAAAACCAAAATTAAAAATTTTGAAAAAACCCACGACGGATGTAAACGTTGTATTAGAAAAAGGATTAAATAAAATGTTAAAACCCCCCGACTAAAAGGAGGTAAGTATCCAAAGAAAATTCGTCGGGGGATGCCATTCCCTGCCCTGAATTAAGAATAGGAGAATATCAATTAAAGACTACATGCAATATTTTAGTTCATTTCAGGGCAGGGAATGGCATCCCCCGACGAATTTTCTTTGGATACTTACCTCCTTTTAGTCGGGGGGTTTTAACATTTTATTTAATCCTTTTTCTAATACAACTTTACATCCGTCGTGGGTTTTTCAAAATTTTTAATTTTGTTTTTAATTTGAAACTTTTTAGAGATTTCTTACAAAATATTATTTTTATATCTAATGTGGCCGATGAATCACAAACCCTTTACAAAACACCGTTTGGAGATACTTGGAAACATTCGTTTTCGCAGCGCTCCTGGCGGGTTAACAGCTACCTAATAACAATCGGCGATGATTCACAAACCCTTTACAGGAAACCGTATCTAAATCGGTCAAACCGTTTTTAAGATAATTGGCAACATTCGTTTTCGCAGTTTTCGCAGCGCCCCTGGTGGGTTAACACCTACCTAAGAACAATCGCCGAAAATCGCATAAACTTTAAAATTTGACAGTCCGCCATCTCGAATTCGTAAAGTCTGACAGCTGATTTGAAATCGGTGACCCCGAAAACACCCAAATACCAAATTTAGTCCAAATCCTATAAACTTTAAAATTTGAGAATCCGCCATCTTGAATTCATAAATGTTCACAGTTGGTTTGAGATCGGCGACCCCAAAAACCCCCAAATATCAAATTTGGTCCAAATCGCATAACCTTTGAAATTTGACGGTCCGCCATCTTGAATTCGTAAATTCTGATAGCTGATCTGAAATTGGTGACCCCGAAAACACCCACATACCAAGTTTGGTGCAAATCGCATAAACTTTAAAATTTGACAGTCCGCCATCTTGAATTTTGCAGCAAGTTAACACCGTAACACCTATCTAAGAACAATTGCCGATGAATCACAAACTTTTTACAAATTTACATCTAAATCGGTCAAACCGTTTTGGAGAAAAATGGTAACATTCGTTTGCACACACAAACAAACAAACAACCTCTCACCCTAAACGCATATACCTTCTCCGTTCCGTCGTGGGTAAAAAATGTAACTAACATGCAAAATGTAGGTACCTAACATGTAAATTAATTCTTAGAGAAATCTTACTTCGAAATTCATATTCAATAGGAGGTACCTATATATTTTTGAGTAGTTTTTTTTTTAAATTAGGTACATAGATATTATTGTTCTACTAGAGATGAAAATCACTAACATGTAGAATAATTTGTATAGAACTTTAAAAAAGATCGATATTAGGTCTGTCTGATAACGTTTGGGCAAAATATTCGGAGTAAAAATATAGCAAAAAGTTTCATATGAAAGGGGATGAGAATAGGTAGGAATAAAAGGTTTATCAAAAGTTTCCAGACTTTAAGTAACATTTTGGTGAACTATCAAAGTCTTGCTTCTGTTTCTAAATTTTCAATATCAAAAAATCAGAGAAAATTATTATGATTTATTTTATTTACGGGTGGAATCTAAGTCTGTCCTGTAGCTGTCGGCGATTTTACCAGAAGTTACTTGAGCTTTAAGATAAAGTTTAAGTTTTCCCTTAGTTATACCTGTTGAACCCTCGACTCTTACCTCTCCAGAATGAGTCCTTAAATATTTTCAAAACGTTCAAGAAATGGAGATGCACAGATTTAAAAAATAATGCTAGTCCACAAACCAAAATATATAAATGTGTAATTACGATATCAGTGCCGAGTAATTAGTATTGAAAGAGAGCGGTAATAACAATAAAAAGTAAGCGGGGCATATTTCAATTCTCTCCCATTATAAAAGGTTACAACATTAAACCCCGAAATTCATAAAACCGATATTTTGCATCCATTGACACCTCAATTTTTAATTTGTCGTTTGGATTCTACAATACATGGAAGCAAACGAACACACATACGCAAAAATAAAGCGATTAAAAGGCAAACTCTCTTTTCAGGTTCCTATAATCAGATAAAAATATTTTGAGAAGAATACTCAAAATCTTTTGGTGTAATCGAGCTTTTTAGAATTCTAAATGTGATATCATCATACTCTTTCAAAAGTCCACGATTAGTTCTCGTCCGTCGGTGATACCATCACCATAATTTGGGGCAATCCTCGTTTTCTTTTATTGATTAACCCAAGGGTGGTTTTGTACTGCTAATAGTAGCGCTCAGCTATGAATTCAATTTCTCTGGGCCCAAATGGTAGGTACAATGATAAAATTCCCAGGAAGAGATTTCTTTGCCGGCTTTCCGGAGTTTCAAGTTTGAGTCCCTCCGGGAATGGAAAGGACTTTGCTCGCGGATCCTCAGTTAAAGCAGATAAAATGGACGAAAGAAAGGAAAAGTAAGCAACGACCTTTTCCATTATTCATACGGAAAGAATACTCTTTTAGATCCACCCCAGTACCCAGCACCCGTCCTTCCTAAATGATGAATTAAACTCATGAATAGGAGAGAACATCCTTCCCATTATGCACACACGAATCTCCTGGCAAGGAAGCGGCATTTAGAGGCCATGAAAGCTCGTATGGTTACACAACTCTTCATTTTTGCTGGACCAGGGGAAAGCAGCAGGAGCGTTCTAATTCAACATTTATCCAAACTTTATCTGGAACGTGCTGACGAGGGGGTGCACTGGACTGAGTGAAGGAAAAAAAGGTCCTCAAAAGGAGGAAAAGGCGAAAAATGAGAAGCGAAAAAATCTCAACTCTCTATTTAAGTGCGCGCCTGAACTCAAACGGAAATTACAGAAAATTCGGATATTAAACGTCCTCCTCGAGTGCTGATCTGGATCTACTCAGCACTCCAGGAGGTTAGCCCTCACACCCCCGCCTGCGAGGATAAAACTCAACGTCTCCTTGGTAGTCGTCCCATGTTTATTCAGATGTAATCCCAGAAGAAGTGGGTTGCGAACGACCCCCTTCCTGAGAATCCACCCGAGCCGGATAGTGGAGCCCATAAAGGACGGGAAATTACAACATCACAATTTAATGAATTTAGCACATCCACATTCGAAAAGGGCTATAGTGTCCGAGAAAGCCGGCTCTGCTCTGCTCTGCCCAGCCACGGCTAGAATTTATCTAGATATCATCGAATAACCAGACCGCACCAGCTTTGTTTGCTGTAGTCCGCCCCTGCCTTCCTCCTGTTTTATTTAATTAACTTTTTTAAGTGCTATTTATGGACTATCATAATGTGGTCGCCGCACTATCACGTCTGCTTCCTAATTGGGTCAAAAACCGTCCACCTTAGCCTCACATGTCGCCCGATGACTGTGTTTACGCCATAAACGACGATGACGATATCGTTTTGGATTTTTGTGTCGAAATTTTTGGTAAAAGTTTAAAACTTATCGAGGCCAAACTTTAAAGTCTACCCTTTTGCCCTGTTTCACTGCCGGGAAAGAGACAAGGGGGTGAAATAGATGGGTCCTAAAACATGTGTTTATGCATCCGCAGCACGACTGAGTGAACGTCCGAAAGTACTAAGTCTAAAATTACAAGTGGCGAACGTGATTGATTGCTTCCATTTTGGGGCTGGAAACTACCTAGACATAGACATTTTGGTTACGGATTTAGTTTGGGTATAACGAGTTTAAATCAGCTTACCTACGTGTGAACTTTTCACAATGCTCAAAGGTTTTTGGGTTTAACACATATTTGCACATTTATAAACTCCTACTACCTCATAATTGGTTATCCTTTTATTTCTGAAAAGATGTAGGTACATATGTATTATATGTATAAGTGTGGGAATTTTAGTATTTTTTTTATATTCGGTAACAAACATCAACCCCACAAATTTTTAACTGTGTTATCATTAAACTCTCTACACTGCATTGGCTCTGAAAAAAATTGTCTGTAACAGATGACTGCAGACAGAAAAGTTTGATATGAAAAATTAAAATTAAGTTTTTCTTTACTTTACTTCACCTAGTTACTTTTATCAACTTCCCCAACAAATACAACTTTGAAGATATTCGTAATAGGCTAAAAGTACCCATTAAGCCGTAGCAAAAGTGATTTCTCTCACAAAGAACTCGTCCACTTGTAATTAAAATGTCAAAAGGAATTCTTTATAGTTTTTAATAACTAATGTCTAAACCTGAAGCTTCTTTTATTCAGATTTTCTTTCGAATACTTTTTTCACTTCTCTACTTCCTTGAAAAGGTATGTCCCACCCTCTCATGGACGCCAAGAAACACGGTCGAAAATCAATTAACAGGAGAAAGGCCATGTACGAGTAACGTATTATAAAATTCAAAGATTCTTTTTAATTATAGGGCACCATATATTGATAAACGTAATAATCAGGTATGTGGATTCTATACTTCGATTAAGTTAAACCTTAAAGTTATAATTTTAAAAACGTAGTTTAAATTTAATTATTGTTAATATAGTAATGCAATAAATTGGGCCTCATTTATTATGTCATCTATTAACAAGTTTTTTTTTTATACCAAATACATTAAAGTTAACCTTACGCATATTCTATATTGCAAGATACTCGTAAGACTAAATTCTACATCATAGATCTAAATTTAAACGTTCCCAAAATTTATCAGTAATAAATAGGAAAAAGAGCATGACTTCTTCGACTTCGGGAAAGTATTATAAAAACTGTGGAGCAATGAGAATTAGGAAAAGCAAGCCCCTTATTACCTTTGTATGTATAGCAGGAGTATTCATAAAAAGTATATAGATTTATAGCTACCGATTCTAGACCTGACTAAAGTATTAAATTAATTAAACTCAAGGTTTTTTGGTTTTTTCATTTCATATGGTTTCTCATTAGTAAAGCAAATCTCTTTGCTAATAATCATAATAAGATTTTCATCTAAGTGGAATTTTCTTTGTTTTTCAAAAATATTACGAATTCTTGCAATTTCATTAATCTAATATATGTATATACATCCATAGAACCATCTTTTTCCATTCTTCCTTCAAAAGAATAATTGCCGTTCTCAGTCCTGACATTTGTCAGGAATGTGGAAACCAGTACGAGCCTCGGTAGGAATCTCCTCACTAAATGTCCATTAGAACGTAATTTCACGGACATTCCCTTGTCATGTATACCTGCAATTTGCCAGACCCGAGTCCCTCTGTGCCCAATTGGTTCCGCAGAAATTGCAGAGGTACGCTCCATGCCGGAATGGGACATTAGGTTCGAACTTAATCCCGCCGGCTTATATTATTCCTGGAGCTTTTAAAACAACTTGTAAAGGAATCATTTGTGCCCGAAGATAAAACATCTGGTGACATTCATTTTCCCTGACTGGCGCTTTATTGCCGGCGCGGGGGTTGTCGGATTTGCGTCTCCCTTTGGCCCGGAACACAGCCCCACCGCCAGAGGGCGCCAAACCGATGAAGTAGGAAAAGGATTCACCTTACAAAGCTGTTACACGGCATACTGATGTACATTTCATGCTTTGCCTATATTTATTTTATTTGATAACCTCCAGGCACAGGAGGGCTTTGCCCGGCTCCCCGGCCTTCCATCTTTCCCGGTTCTATTTCGTCGCCATTGCGAACCAGCCGCCCTCATCTAGCGATCGAACAAAAAAGCATAGGCAGAAATCGATTTTTCATTGGCAATAAAAAAGCACTTGCGGAAGATATCCTTGTTTCCATGGCGAAATTACGAAATTGTAGGACAAAATCCAGCTTTTCAAGTTGCTGAATTTAAAACAATTTTTAACTTTAGCCGGCAAGTTATCATGGGAATTTCTCGGAACAAAAATTCCTTGAAGTTAATAAATTCCACCTGGAGCAGGAATAATCCTGAAAAAGGAAGAAGTTAACGTGTTCACCCCTGCAAAAATTGTTAGAGACTCCAAGGATCCAGGACAGATTGTTCGCCGTTTCCATGGCAGAAGGAGAAATAATATTGAAACATTTCACGTCAATTCACGAGGATGTTCAATTCTAAAAGTCTTTTTAGTCGCTGAATGGCAGGCGGAGGGCGGCTGCAAGTGTTTTATCATTCGAGGCGAAATTTTCGCACGCCTCGTGCATATATTACAAACTGTGCTATATATCCGCAGGACCACCCCCTCGACCCAGTCACCGCCGGGATCGGGGGCGGGCCGGAGGGCGTGTGCGGAATTGGGCTCTGAAGCGTCCTCCGGGAGGCTTCAAATAATCGATGCGTGGAGGAAGTTAAACACAGGGTGAAAGGCACTCGCTGTAATTATCTTGTTAAGGGAAAAGTAATTGAAATCACACGTACGTACACATCCGTGGCATACGACCAAAACGTGTATGCAGGAAACTTTTGAAAATTCGCTTTAAGCCCTAACAAAATTTATACTTCTAAGGCTTTATGGTCTTTGAATAAAATTTCACCAAACAAGAAGATTCTCCACATTTCGAGAAAGAGGACAGTAAATCAGCAACACATGGGGCTCGCAGGTTTTAAGATGTTTGTTCTATTTTACACAGATATTACTTTCTGAAGTGTTGAACAATTTTTTGATTTTAGTATTCCTAACACAAATCATGTATGTAAACATATTCAAACTGAGTAGATATTATATTATATATTAATGTACATTACAATTCCCAACTTTAATTAAACTAACCAGCGAAAGAAACTCTGTTATAATTAAGTACGAAAACTTCCTAAGTTTATCAAGATTCGTTTGCGAAATCTTAATCGAGTCAGTGGTACTCGAGAAAATCATAAAATTAGCCCGCATGTCAACTTTCGCTCATTCATTTAAAATTTGGCTTAAATTGAGTTTGAGGTCTCCCTCCACCCATATTTTCATTAAACTTTGTAGGAACATTCTTTTGAGGTCAAAAGGAACGAATAAGCAAACAAATTTTGTCGGTCGGTTATAATTTTGGGGACATTTATACACATATAATATATTGTAACCAGGCTGAAATTATACATAAAATATATTTTGAAAAAAAGTAATTGCTTCTTTTTACGTGAACGAAACTCATTATACGCAAAAACCACTAGACAGATTTTGATGAAACGTGAGGGACTTGAGAAAAATGATTTTATAGTAAATTCAATTACTCTGTGTAATCAATTTTACAAAAGCCGCAAATTGACGAAATATTCAGAAAGGGATTACACTTTGTACAAAATTCACCATATTTTAATAAATATTACTAGGTATATACTCGTAGGTATCTGTAATTAAATTTCCTTGTACTACATGTAATCATAATTTTGATTACACAACATCTAATATGTAGATGCTATTGCTCTTTCAGTTGAATCAATAATAAAATATTCGAATGGTATTAGATTTTACTAACTACATATATAGTAAGTTTCATTACTACTAGATTTTACTTCAACTTCAAAGATTTTGCCAAAACTTGATATAATGTATTTTACTCCAGCTCTAATCGATTTTACTTCAGCTCTAGATTTTACTATAACTTGATCAAAGTTGTCGAAGTTTCTAAAAAATAAAAAGCCCCGTTAAACAAAGGATTACTGCAAGGTAGCGCAAAAAGTATTACTCTATTGGAAGACGCTAAAAGTTTTTCATTAGGTGGTTAAAGTCATTAGTTTTTTTTATTAGATACACATTTGGCAGAGATGTTGTTCGTACGGAAACAGAATGCGGAATAATTGTTTCAATAAAATTTTTTGATTATTTTTGGAATTACAGAAAAAGAAAATCGGACGATACATTTTACGCCACCTTGTACATTTTGCTCCACCTTATGTATAAGTAATCGTTCAAACAAAATAATCGAATAACCGAACAAGGCTACGTTGTCCCTTTAGAAGGCTTTAACATTTTCAGCTCTGAAATCTTTTTTTTTTCAAAAGCACGAAGACAAGATCTCTTTAAAATCAATTTAACTCCAATATCCACTCTTCCGTAATATAAGCTTTACTTCAGATCCCAGGAGCAGTAAGTTAATCCCGTCTATCACCTCTTCCCGAGCCCGTGACGGTGGACTTCTGGCAGTGATGGGAAATTTTGAAAATGGTAAGTTGGACGAAGTCTTATAATTGAAGTCAGAGCACAAATTGTTTAAGTAACTAATTTGTATTCCGGTCGAGATCCGTTGATAAGCGTGTTTTCTTTCAAATCTGTGAGAAAAGTGGGTCACATTCCCAAAGGCCGGGTGAGTGGTAGGTGGTCCTTGCTTTGAATGGATTTTCCCGGAGTTACAATCAGCATGCAAGCTGCGTCCGGCCGGCGGGAAGCGAGCGGAACGAGGGCCAGATGGGGGAGAGAAAAAGTATGCTGGGAAAATGAAAAAAGTTAAGGTAGTAAAAGGCGCCTAATCATCTGAGTTTGTACACGTACTTATTCAATGCTAAATATCTCCGAAGAATTTCGGTCAAGCCCTGGCCAGCGGCCACAAAGCAAAAGTTTGAACTCGATGTGTTTCTGAACGGAACGCAGCCTGAAAGTTTCCTATCAGAGGGGGGAGAGGGCCGGAAAGAAATCTTTTCTTGATTACAGTTTCTATACCCTTCAATACGGCATCAATGCCTGTGCCCCTCCCCTTGCCATTGATTGTTGCCCTTATTTTGTGTTTATGCATCATTGAACTGTAATCAATTTCAGTCATGTTCCCCCCACCCACTCTAACATTGGAATCCGGCATCATCTGAGCACGAAGAACGAAGGACGAGGAAAGGAGGAGGACGCCAGCAAGTTGCCTTGTTACGGTGAATTCAATTAAAACGGAACTTTGATGAACCAGTGAAAAGGTCCCACCCCCTCCGGTCCGCCCATTACCGTCCCTGCGGTGGCCATGTCTAACGCAGAATTCGCTTGCAATACAAATGCATGCCAAAGTTATTCCAAATTGGGAACTAGTTAAAACCGCCCCGTCCTGCGCCGGGTTCCGCCCGGGAGGATGCCGGGATGCTCGGTAATGCAAAAGGGCTTTATAATAATGAAATGAATTTGAAATTTTCCTGATTTAGGTTTTTGGGAAAGGGTTCGATAAAAATGTGAGTAAAACTTCAACGAAGGTGGGGGGATTTAGTATTGGTTAGAGAAGAATGAAAATGGAATGGGTCTGATTTTATAGAATCTATCAAAAAAGGGCTAAAATCTAGGCCCCGGTATTTGTTTATTAAATTTGCCGTGGAAAAATATTTTCGCTTTGAATTAAATTATGTGCAAATAAGCGATAATTAATAAAATGTAAATGTTTCGTAAAATCGCCTAACGGTATACCTATATTCAGGGACCAAATGGAATGGGCAATCAATAATTTATGAGGACAATTTCAAACAAATTGGGCTGGCAAACATTTCATGGAAAAGTTAAAATATTTTGAAGGATAAGGGCTAATGGAAAAGGGATTTAGTCAAATTAATCGATTGCCCATGAATAGCAGAAATTTTACGAGCCCACTATTACATACAATACATATATATATAAATGAGACTATGAAAATAGGACGTCACTCAAAGTATGTACGTTCATCAGTAGGATTTGATATAAATAATTCAAATTTGACACTAAAGGGAAATCGTTCGTGCATTCATAAACTTTGTCGTTATAAAATAAATTAAAAGTCGGAAGAATCATATGGTGAAAATGTAATTGAAAACTGCAATTTTTGAAATAAATGCTACATAAATATATGTATTGTGTTAATTATTAAATATATGGAATCAATTAATCAATTCCTATTGACATGGATATGCAAATGATTTTTAATTATATGGGTTCTCTATCTCGTTCTTGTGTATAATTTTTGTATTACATATTTAATAATATTTTAGTAAAACGGCTAAGAAAATATAGTAAATGTGACCACGTGATTCAAAAACAAGACAAATTTTCACTAATGAACATACATGAGGTTTCTATATGTAGAGAACTGAATAACTTATGATCCCATAAAGATATCTCTCTGTGCCATTTATATTTTGGGCAAAATGGAAAACGAAGTAATAATTCAGGATTGAACTCGTCCAGAGACTGGAAAAACGTTTGCAAATGCAAACGAGTTTTAAAAATTGATGAGAGCTTCGATCGAAGATACCAAAGTTATATTTTATTTCAAGGGAAGAGTCCTACCACTGGTTACGTGTTGCGACAGAGCATTTTTAATGCCTTTTACGGCAAGAGAAAATCGAAAAGCCTGAATCGGAAACAATTTATACAATAGCGTATACAAAAAAGGCCAGCGATGCAGTATTTTGTTGTTTTAAGGTAGTGCTCATTAACTTCTGTTTGTCATTATACGTAGCAATATTTATTAAAATTCAGGCAAATACCAAATTGTAACAATATTCATCGTATCCTTAAAATATATTTTCAAAATTAAAAGATGACCAAAGTAAAATAAATTTACATATACATATGTACATACACTCGTCAAAACAATTAAGGGAACGGAAAAAAAATTCAAATTTTTTAGTGATTTTCGACGGGCTGTATCTAAGCGAGAAATGATCGTATCGAGGACCTAAAGGAAGCGTCTTAAAGCTCCAAAACTCTAGTTCTTGGAACTTTAAGCCCAAACATTTTAAACGCCACGGTTCTCACACAATCCAAAGGAATAGCGCAAAAAAAAAGTGCCCGAATTTTTAGTCTTTTTTGTTTCGGTCCACGGACTCGGAAAATCTTTTTTTGATTTGACCACCCTATGGACCAGATTGCCTGTTAATTCAGCTTTGATTTTCTTTTATCAAATCCTTGCTACGTCGATTGGTCGCGGAGATATCTGAAATTAAACAAAAAGGACTCGTTTCTATTCAACCATCGATATCTCAGCAACCAATGAACGTACAGAAAATTTAAGGGCAGTTTCGGAAACTGGAATAAATTTCCTAAAAGAATCCGTTAAGACATTTAAAAAAAAATTTTATCCGTAATTTCAATTTTAAAAAAGTCAAAAAACTGACTTTTTTCCTTGTTTTGGTAAATCGACCGCATGTTTGCAAATACTGATCGAAAGGCTAAGGTTTGTAGGGACTTTTACACCTCAATGTACCCCCAATCTGTAAATCCGCAGCTCGATCCATTGGACGGTTCCTTCGGCCCGATTGATCAAAGTTCGTAGAACGAGGAGCCGTGCACCTTGGGGGTGGGTATCAACGTTTGGTTAATTTGAGAAATTAAAAACAAGGAAAATGAGGGCATGAAAAGGGTTGATAGCTTCAAAAATGAGCCTCTAATTTTTGTCTTTATTAGCTAAAAATTAAAAAAAAAAATTAAAAAAAAATTATAAAAAGGTTTTTTTTTTTCAAAAAAAATTTTTTTTTTAATTTTCACTATACCGCTTCACTTTTCGCTATATCGAGAAATAGCCCACTATTTAGAAGAATTAGAAAAAATGTTTCCATATTGTGAGTGACTCAAACCAATATCGCGGTTATCACTTGATTCTGTTAGTTTAATGTTCTTCAAAGTGGCTGCTGTTGGAAACGATCTGAAACTGAATATTCAAATGCAATCACCTCTAAAACCGGGGAAAGGTGTGAAAAGAGCGAAAACGAAAAACCCGAAAAAGCTAGGGTAAAATGAGAAAAAAACATCCCACAGATTGGAGTGTATTGGGTGACCCAGAAATTGCTCTCTTTGCAATTTCATTCATTTTCATCCATTCCACTTCACCTGATGAAGAAAACAAGAGCCTAGAGGTGGTGTGGTGTGGCCGCTGACACCACACCTCCCCGCTGTGTGTTGGTGCGATGGTTTTACCTGTGCCTGACGAGGTCAGGTCCTCTTTCTAGAAGGAAAGTGGGTGCAAAAAAATGATTATTTTTTTTCATTTTTATATCCTATTTTGTTCCTTTTAAGTGAAATAAATTTTCTATTGCTCGGGTGTGACGTCAAAGCAACCACTTTTTCCTCCACTTCTTGTCTTTTTATTTTCGTAACATATACATCGTCTGCGGCAGAAGTAATCAAACCGCAGTAGTTGATATTTTTTCAAATATGACAAAATAAGAGTCGACAAAAATTTCATGGAAAATTAAACGTCACCACAAATCATGAGATGTTTTTTTACCTCTTGTGGAAAGGGAAAGCTGAAATATCCCGATTTTTACATTTTTCTGTTCAAGTCGTGTAAAATGTAGGAAAAAAAAATTTTTTCATGGAATTCTTGAACATTAAGTACTTAGTAAAGGAGAGGTCATTACGATTATTAAATTCGCCGAAAAGAACCTTTATCTACACTCTCACACCAAGTTTTAATTGAATGTACTAATTTGAATCCGTCATCTTTAACGTGCTCATTTTTCCCTTGATATCTAAACTTCTCAATTTTCTTCTTTAAGTGCCACATCGTTTCGCCCGCTGCTGTCATCGCAACCATGCTTTTGTTCCACTTAAGAAAATTTTTCCTCAGATCTTTAAGTTCAGCTCAGTTGGCGAAGCCACTCACTCTTTTGAGGAGGCACCATCATTTAAGGCCCTTTTTGCCGATGATGAAAAAGGTGCTACTAACGAAACCTGCATTTCAAGGATTTTTAATTAAATTAAGGCTAAAGAACAAGAAACTAAAATGGCTTTTAGTATAATGAGATTTTCACTGCATCACTTTGCCCTCGTCCCATTATCGAGTTTTGGATAGAGGGGGGGGTTAAATGAAGCTTAAAAACTGAAGCGCCAATGGGGCACTCTTTGTGCTGTTGCCATTCACGATATTCCGGTTTTCCTAATTACTTCTAGATAAAATTTGATTCCATTAGAATCTTTACCGGTCAGGTTTAAAAAGAGCTAGGTTACTATTGTCGACATTTTTAATGAGCATGATTATCAAAGAGTATTCGAAATTTTATGTCTTCCGAGAATTTGTTACAGATCCATGCTGAATTTTCAAAGAAATAAGGGTTCTTGTTCTTAAGTAAAGCTCATCCCGAAATTGGGGATATTACACGTTTCTAAACAAAAGGTTTCTCAAGATGCCACTGGGGCTGGTTTAAAATCCATTACAAGTTCTAACACAAGTTCCCATGCTCTTAAGACTCCGTTCCTACAGGAAGCCATTTTAATAACCTCACAAAACTTTTACCTGTGCTCTAAGACACATTTAACCTTCGTCGCCATCATCATACAGACTATCGCTATTATCGCCATCATCATATGAACTTAACCTGAATATCTCGGGCCATGGACCACGATGCCGCCAGGCCGTTAATACACCAAAAATGGAACTTTGCCAGTTACAAAATGAAGTAAAAGTCATCGCATCCCGACTCTCATCCCAGGAATTAAGGGAAAATTTCTGTGTATATGGGCTGGGCCTCTTGGCCCGTCTGCTTGGTAGGCTTTTTCCAAGGACACAGGGCTTCCTGACCCATGACATTTGTTTTATTCGGGAGACACAAAGTTCTTCTTGCCCAAAAAAATATGGGGAATTGTTTTTGTAATTTCTTGAATATATCTTGAGGATGACGAGATATTTCTCGGGATTTCGGCTCTTGTGCTTTTCCTCTTCTTTTTCTTATACATTTTTTTTTCTTCAAACTTCCTCTACCAACAGATAAATCCATTTAACATTTTGCCATAAAAGTTTCTCGTGAACCGGAAAATTGTCCAGGGTGAATGAGCGAGGAAAGTGCAAAGCGAAGAAATCAAAATTATTGATTCAGTCAGCCAGATGTCCGACGATACAAAACATTGCGCATTAAATATTTATAGCAAAGCCAAAAAAATAGGCCCTCCCATCCTGATTTGCATTGGCTTGGGTATAAATCGGGAAGCTACACCCAACCAAAGCCCTAAAATTGGGCAAATAAAGATAGGCAAAAAAAGGAAATTAGCTTCATGAAAAAAGCTCACATATGTCCCAATCTCTCTTTGCTCCTGAAAATCTCATCAGGCTGTGTGTGATCTATTGATTATCCTCCTAATTTGCTTCTGGATCGTATAGCGAAAATCCCTGAAAAAATGGGGACGAAAAACGAAAAAAAAAAAGTTGTGAGGCAAAATTGGCTTTGGCAAAGGATAAATTGCTTTTGTGTAGCATCATAGCTCCGCTTCCGCCCCCCCTCTTCTATAAATGATTACCGTCAAAACTGTTTTATTCGATTCCACTCCATTTAGCAGCAGCCATAATCCAATGATTCTTCCACTATCACACAACATTTAAAGGTCACCGGAACATTTGATGATTTCAACATGAACAGAGGCATGGATGCTCGGTTTCGAGCGAAATGAATGCACGGTGACATGGGAAATTTTTTTGAAAGAGTTTTCGATAGAGTTTATAACTCTCATTGCCCATTGACATTGGATGTTACCGGTCATTCGGAAAATTCGCTGTATTCATCGCAGCTAATTTGAATTTAGATAAGGTTATGGCCCTATTTCGCCCAAACAATCATGGTCTGGCCATTTGCCAAAATCCCTTCAAAGTTGATGTGATCCTTTAGAAATCTCAGCAGAAGGCATCATCAATAGGATAAAAAAGAAATAAGAAGAATAGGAATCAGAATGAATAAAGGAAATATCAAAGTTAGCGAATAATTCTGCATTTAAAATTTAACTTAAGCATTTGATTGGAAGCGTTTTGGAAACTCAAAATTACTTATACTTATACCTAATTAATAATAATAATAGTAGAGGTTTTGAAAATAAATAAATAAATAAGTAAAACCTAAGAAAAAAATATCTCATGAGAAAAAGTGCTTCAGTAAATCCTCACTATAACGAACTTGAAATGTGCTATTAACATGACATATTTACTAAGCAAAATGAACTTTTATTATAATAGTCGAATATTTGTTTCTCGCTAAGTATGAGAACGGTCAGGTGACATTATTAAAAAAAAATGCGCTTTCTAAATAAAGATGTACTAACATAATCATAATATTAAATAGTAATTACACAGAACACTTTGAAATACGAATATATTTATACTCCTTTTATCGCAAAATATAGGTACTGGAAAAATAAATGTTCTCCTTAATATTTTTCATTCCTTAGGTTTTAAAAATTGTTTGATCATAATTTGTTTATTATTAATATCAATAGAAAGAGTTCTAAGTAGTTATAGAGAATTGTACATATGTATATGCGTATACCTATGACCGATATAGAATATTTTCCAAACTAATGATTCGCAAAAAAGTAAAAAAAGTTAATTAGCTATTGCTCTTTTCTTAAATATGGCAGCTGAATTACAGAGCCCCAGTCGCGAAAATTCGGTTTCATACCCCTCCAAAATCCATAAAAGAAATATCTGCCTGCCAAAAATTCGTAGTCTTATGTCTATTAACTGTACGCTTGTAAGGATGCTCTTTATGACTGTTTTAGATTGTCAGAAATCTGTTCTACTTCAAAGCAAAATGTTAATAATGAGCTGAGAGTCAAAAACAAAACCAATTGATGAAATATCATGGATTGTCTACGTCTATTGGAATTCTACAAAATATGTAAAAAGGCGAAATATATTGAAATCTGCGTCTATAGCTCAAAAACGAAAACTTCTAAGAACACTTTTTCTCCCAGCAATGATATTCCCAGAAAACTCATTAAACCTTCGGAAGAGAGGATACCACATTACGTTCTTTTGACAAGAAGGAATTTCTTTCTGTCTCCAATCAATTTTTTTCAACTTTGTTAAAATCTTGTTAAGGTTTTCTTGGATGACTTATGTTACTTTTTGCCATTTCTCGGTAACTCGAAAATACTTTATACCACAGCAATGCAGATATTTTTGTTCATCACTATAACTACCAGACAGCTTTTTATAATGCGCCTCGTCATGGTAAAAGGCCAATTAAAGTTGAAATATCGACAACTAGTGCCGGAATTGTCCACAAAATATCTAAATGCGCCACAAAATTGCCACCCAATAAAATTTGATTTCAGGTTCTCTCTAAATTCCAACATATTGCTGAATAATTCTGCAAAGGTCGTCAAATTTCCCGACCAACCCCTCCATGACATTAACATGAATTTTATTGCACCTTCAGAAACTTCCTGGAACGTTTAGTCGGATGAAAATATATTTTAGTTGCTATCGGGCGTATCCTGTGGATGTATCCCCCGGCAGCGAGCAGGATATTCACAATTACTGCAATTGACATATCCCGAAACATTTACTGTGGCACTATAAAATTGCTATAAAATGTTAAAAGCCCTTTTATACGCATAAAACCACCCACCCGACTGTCCCCGGGCCGGGATAATATCGGGAACGCCTGAATAAACCTCTTTCAGCGATTTAACGACACCGGCTCAGACCACCCCGCAGCTATAAAAATTATCTTAAACCTTAAAGGATTTCGCCCCACTATAAAGCTGAGCAACGCCTTCGGGAGCATATTCGTTTCCACTTCACTCCACTCAACTCGGCTCCGCACTTCAACTTCACTCGAGCTGCGAATAAAGCTCGAAGATTTTTGAATGAGTGCAGAGCTCAGAGGACAGAGGGCGGCATTATCCCTTTTTTTTCCTTAAGCATTTTTTGCATTTTTATCCCTGGCTTATCGGGCAAGCATTCAGGAAAAAATGGTGCGCGCTTTAAAATTTATGAAGGACAAAGATCGCAAGATACCGGGACGTTTGAAAGGAATTCAACTCCTTTTCGCCACACCCTACCCACTTTACGTTATTATTATTATTTTTTTTATTTATCTTTATAACCTGCTAACACTCAGCAATAGTGCCCTGCCGCTATTGCCGCCGCCATCCCGGCGGAATATATCGTGTCCAGGAATTTTATAGTCGAGCGATAAAGTTGATAAATTGCTCGCTGAGAGTGCGGGAAAGGCGAATTTACTGTGAGAAATGAAGCTTATGGCTGCTCCTGACGGCATAGTATTATTTTTCTTTTTTTTACCCCATTTCCATGAATAGTAGCACCCACTACTCTGGTAGAATTATACATGAACGCGAATAAGCAACGTTTGGGCATTTTTGAGTTATTTTTGCTATCCGCAGAGGTGCGTTGACTTGCTGAAAACATCACATTGCATTTGCATATTGATTTTTGTCATACGAATTGGAAGCCTTTTGGGTTGTTATTGGGACATTTTTCTCAGCCCAAGGGACATGAGAAGTTCCAAAAGAGTCATCTCTGCATAGTTTTTCTATTCGCCAAGAATTCATGCAGAATGTGCCTACAAATGTATGCAAATATAGTCTATCTATTTTATTGTTCGCCTTTTTATTAGCTTTTTAAAATCTGACATTGTGAATCTGAGCAAAACACACCCATTATTCAAATATTTTTTTATCAAGAGCTAAAATCAATTACAAATCAATGATGTTCGTACATCTGATGTACCTATTATTAATCTGATAATTTGGAAATAAAATAATTCATTTCTATTGATGTAAATATACAAATTGCAATATCTTATCGTAAGGCAACTATGAAGAACTAATATTACAAAATATTCCATTTTTAAACCTCAATCTATTAAAGATTTGTTTTAAATCTCTTCCATATAAAGTAAACCCTCATCAACTTGTGAAATGTGTTTACTACGCCAGTAGGTTTTTATATTTTTTTATTTTACGAAGCATATTGTGGTTTAATGTGATGCTGTACCATAAAAAGTTTAAAATAAAGTTCATGCACCGACTCCCATGTATGCACTTAATTTTCGAAAAAGCTTTACGTTGCAAATTTTGTACAAAGTCCAGAACAATACAAAAATTAGCAAACAATTTACTCTTAAAACTAAAAGATGATGAAGAGGAAGCACACAACGAACGGGTTTGATAACATTTTAGGGTCGGAGGGACCCAGGGCGAACAATGAAATAGAAATAAAGCGCCATTAATCACTCCGAGCATCGCTACAAAAATTGTTTTTTCTATCTGAGACAAACTTTCGCCTCCATGCGCATAATGCTCGTATCTGGACCACTACTTCCTGCCATCATCACGCCATTGGGGCTATCGGGGCCCACCATCGCGGGCTCCGAATTGGATGCATGCATGCCTCGCATTTACTACAAAAGGATAATAATTAAGGGTGCGCAGGGTCGCAGTAAATTTGGAATTTCCATGAAACACAGCAAAAAGTCAGTAGAATAAATTTATAGAGCTCGTCTGGAGGCAGGGCGAGCCGTCGGGGCGCCCTGGAGGACCGGAGGGGGAAGGGATAATGCTCGGCTCATGCATGCATTCATACATATACATAAGCCATCCAGTAGCATAACGAAATCCTTTTGATTCCTTCTCAGATCCAACAGGAGCGAATTTTCAGGAGGCGAGCCGAGTGGCCCCCAGCTGGATAGTGATCCCGAGCTGGCGGTGGAAGTGACGGTGGTGTTTTGGAGCTCGTAACTTGGGCCAGACAACGATTTATTTATATGCGCTGTTGGGTATGTGAAATTTCGTAGAAAGTACGCCCTGCCCGCCCGTTCCGCCCCGCCCTCCCCGCCGGCCCTTATCGCGCCCTCGACTGTGTGAGAATCCCAATTCAGCTATAAACAACAAAACAGCAAAATTCTTCAACCAAGCAAGACGTTGGGGGTGGCCGGGCGGAGCGGACCGAGTTGGGGCGTGTTCGGGTGCCTAACTAAAACTTTGTAATGGAAATTGTTGTGTTCCCCTGGAGTTTGTTTCAAAACCGTAATTAATGGAAATTTATATAAATGCTGCAGGAACTGGTAAATGTGTCAAAGATCACGTTCCCGCTTTAGATAATTCCGGCACACCACATGCACATCCCCCGGACAGGACCCAGTCGAATCGCTTTTGTTTTTTTTCTTTCTGTGGGGCCTCCTTCACTTTAAGGATTATCTGGAATTTGTGAGTATCACTAAACTTTGTTAAAATTTATGGGCGTCCTGTTTTTTCGCACATTATTCCCTCAGCCGGGACTAGGGTCGGAGTGTGTGCCCTGCGATAGAGAGTTATTTTGTGCAGGTGGATGATAACCCGGATATTAACGATCGATTCCTACGTGGGGTATGCGGAGGAAATCACTTTGTGGAATTATGGATGGTTTCGGTATTTTAATATTACAGATAGTCTGGGTGAACCAGGATGATTATTTATTGTAGAATTTGTAGTAAAAAACTCGATGGACATAATATCTACATAACTACGAAAAAAAGAAACGCCAAGAAAACTGTTCGATAAATCAAGAAAATTAAACATTTCTAAGACTTATAAATATGCAAGAAATATAAAATCTTCATCGCAATAATAAAGCTAAAGCCTAACTGCACCTACATATTTGTTTATAATATCAGCTATTTGTAAGCTTTATCACAATTTGTTCAGGGACCGATAAATACATAAATATTAATGACTTGCAAGTAAAGTTTTTCACTTAAAACAAAAAGTAAACGCACAAATTTCTTTATGGTTTGGTTAAAATTTCGATGACGCTCATTAAAATCAGCGGAGACATTACGATGCGAATCGTATTCGATAATCAACTACCATTACTTCTTTTGGCAAGGCTCATATAAATTTTTCTGTCTATAGCTATGAAGCAGTTTTTAGTAAGATATTATTTTTTTAGTAATTCTAAAAGTATGGGCAAATTAAATTAGGGTATGATGACCTTCACAAAAATTATAGCTCTCCCATATATTTATTTCACTCCCTCGTCAGGACATTTCGGGTCCAGTGGAAATGTAAAAAATACAAGTTTAAAAACATTCCTCACAAAATTCCATCTCGAAAGGTATTTTTGGAATAAATCCCCAAACATTACATCACATCTTCTCCTTCACACCTCTCCCTCGTAAATTTTTATCATTCCAGACAGCCCCGTAGTAGCCTAAATTTATGGCACATTTTAAAAAAAAAATGAAAAAAATACCAAAAAACAAAATAATTCTTCAGATCCCTTTAAAAGCACCCTTCGCATCGAGTCTCGAAACGGAGAAAACGTCGAATTACCAGCCTAATATGAAACGAAAAAAACATTATGTTACCTGTTGTGAGCCATTACCTGTATCATAAATATTTCAGTGCACCCTTCACCTGCCTTATTTTTTCGCAGTTTTATTTTTTATTTTTTTCTGAGGACGGCACCCACCTGGCTGATATCCGTTCCACCCACAACAGCCGCCATTTCGCCTACCACTCGCACACCTTCTGCGTGGGCCCGGCTGAGAAATAAATTTCATTTGACTTCCGGAATTTTTCATCTTTTCATTGCAAAAAGAAAGTAAATTTTGCACAAAAAACTCTTTAACAATTCAACTCGGGAAGCTTTTACTTTCCACCCTCTAGTAGAAGATGGCAAACTGGAGCATTTATTGCGTCATCGTTACGCTTTCCCACGACAATCTTCGTAGCCTGGCCGTAAAACTTGTAGCTCAAGAAATTCTTACCCTGCTGCAGTTAGGGCTGGCTAGGGGCATGGGACCCGGGACGAGGTAAACAAAAGTTTTCTAATTTTAACTTTAAGGCAATATGCATCAGGTCTATAAAATATGAAAAGATAAATAGATGAGTAAATATGTTGAGATGTCTGTCGAGTCCTAGATTTTAATCAGAAGCGGAGTTAATTGTCCCGGCGTGCTTTTTCGTTTTTATTTTTGTCGTGAGGGCCGAAATGGAGTTTCCCGGATGTAACGCGAGTCTGGAGATGAAATATTTAGTACAAGTGGCTGGGAAGCCCCGGCAGAATCGTGCCACGCCAAGTTTATGATGAAAAGTTTGCCTTGAAGTTAGCATAACTCTAAAATTAATGGAGTGTGTAACTATCCTGTTACTTGCTACTTTAAAACTAAGTTTAAATTAGATTTCGAATCAATTTTATGGGTCTTTGAAAGCAACAGAACTTGCAACAAGAGTTAAGAAGAAAGTTTACACGAACAGAAAAAAGTTTCTTTCGTGATGCACTTGTTATAATTATCCAGTTTATAAGAATTTTCTATTAATTTAACGAATTCGCTTAATTTAATGCAAGATTATTAATATTATTTAAAAAGAAAAACAGATCCAAAATCCAAAACATAGAACAGTATCATTTTATGGAAATAACTATACTTTATTTAAACTTTATTGTATTGAAAATAATATTAAATATTATATATATATATTATATTATGTCTATCATATCTTTCTTATCTAATATAAACATTAATCCCAAAGATGTCACTATTTGTACTTCATGCTACTATATTATTTTATTCATTTTTAAGAGGATGCTAAACAACAAATATGAATAACAAGAAATCCCTAAAAATAAATGGACCTGAAGAAGTTATATAATATGTATCTTAACTCTTGAGTTGGAATATAATTAAAATATTTTGAATTTAGGAAACCGAAAACAAATTAAAATTTTTGCGAAAATAATCAGCTTACAGATAAAGGTTTTTAGAACGTAAAGTTCATACATGTTTTTCACATTTCATGCATAAATGTACTGAAAATATTTGTTTTGTTTGTTAAACAAAAATTGTATACCTATAGGGTAAAATAGGGAACGGAAATAGATTTCATAAATAATGCATATTTAATTTACAAAATCACGTCCAACAATTTTAGAAAGATACGTTTCGATGCTTGTATGAAATTCAAAATGAATAAATAATTTTCTGCATAAATTCAATGAATTACATTTGTGTACATTTTGTTTTGTGTGGGTGTAACTTTTAGCTAATTCAACAGTAATTTAAGAGAATTGCACGCATTACATTACGAAATTGAGAATTATGATATACAAAATAAAAGTGATCTTGTTTGAAAATTCTGGTAAAAAGTTTCATGTGATTGCCAGATTAGGTAAACTCCGAAAGTCGTTTTGCATGTCAATATCAAAAAATCAGAAAATAGTAAAATACTTTTGCTCTGTATTTTGTTTAAAATGGTTTTGGCTTACCTATATTTATTCAGTTGAATCGTTAGCGGTTTTACCCAAATTTATTTGTGCTATGTGGCATGAAAAAAAACAGGTAACATTGGATAAAGGAACAAGTGTTAATTTTTTCCATTACATAGTATTTAAACGGGTGATTTAGAAACCACTATGGGCACTATGTTGTACAAAATTTAAATAAATGTTTCACTTTATATTTACATTGCACATACATTATGTAGAATAAAGAAAACTTTCTCTTTTTGAGATAAAGTTACTCAATAATTCGCAAAATTCAGGATAATTTTTAGATTTCAAATGTGGCTATATGCCTTAAACAACATCGCAAAATCTATATAATTTTATCCGTCATTAACTTTATATTACTGCTTTGTGAAAAATTCTCTAAACTATGTCTTAACTTTTCCACAAAGCAAATACCATCAACAAATATTTCCTCATAAAACTCATCTAATGGACTTTCTTCTTTCATGGCAATATTGCTGCAATCTTTATCAAATAAAGAGTACCAAAGGAAAGGCAGACTAAAAAGTCGGAAAATGTTCTCAAGATTATTTAAGTTAAAAGAGGACAGTAGAAATGCCCACTTTTTGACTGGTCCGTCTGTCATCAAATGCATACCACAGTGAAAAGAACTATTTTCCTAGAGAACTCGAGCATCTTGAGAATCTCCGCGCAACCGGAAAACTTAAGACTTAGATTTGGAAAATTTTGTACAAACGAGCAGGCGGTCGTATTCTGGACTTATGTAAAGCTTGATAAAAAAAAACAAAGTAACTGGAAAATGCGGAGGAGGATGTAAAACAAAAAAAAAAAAAACGAAAAAAACAAAAATTGCATAAATTATCCTTTCGCACAGCCAGCGAATGGAGGAGTTTTACAAGATGAAGACGTCGTCGCAGCCGTCTATTTACTAGCTCCATTTCATTGCCCTACTTTGTGCCGCCTGCCCACGCTCACCCCCGGGGCGGCTGTTGAGCCCAGGACAATGCGACACAAGTCTTACTGACAACTCCCAAAGACTCCTTTTGGAGTCAAAGGGAATTAGAGCCAAGGACATGCTGCAAGAGGCCGGGGGTGGCGGCGGATAATTTTAAAATCTGGCAGATTTATGATACACAAAAGACGCTTCCCGACTTGCTCCTGTTTCTGTTTCTGTTCATTCGCAATGTGATTTGTCTTCTATAAATAAAATTTCGTGCGTATGTGCGCCCTCTACGCCTTCTACATCTTCTACGGCTGCCGCAGCAAACACATAAAATTCATTACGTTCAGAAAAAGCCGAGATTTTAAATTAGATCCCGTTGCGGTCCTCTTCGCTGATGCTGAACAGAGGAGTCCATTAAGAGCCGCTCTGGAAGACAGGACAATGGGGAAAACATGTGTCGCCCGACAAGTGAAATGGCTCAGAGAAATTGAAAAATTGCGAAGAATAAAGAAGCCATAACATAACATAACATAACGAGGAAAGGGGGAATCTAGGACATTGCCGCAAAGACACTTGGGGCTTTTTACTGTTGCGTAAAGAACGGACTCCGGCCTCCAGAAGAAGGTCGCAAAGATCGAGAAAATTATAAGGATACCTACCTCACAAAAACATAAAATTAAGACAACCAAAATATTGGAGTCGTTTCGTATCGTGTTTTTCTGCAATATTTTTTATAACTTGCCGACCAAGATTGATTGACTGTGCACAATGTGAATAATAATTTTTGATTCCCAAGCAAATTGCTCTGAATTTTATAAAGATTGGCTAATGCGCCAGATTTCTTCTATTTCATTGTATATAAAAAAAAAAGGTTCAAATACATTGTTGAGAAAGCAAAATATTAGGTCGCCCGTTATCGACATGGGTATTGGGTATGTTAGAGCGGCGCCTATAGAACCATACGGTTGGAAAACATTCATATGGTATATTGATACCACAACTGTTAGGTAAAACTGAATCAATCTAACCCCTAAATTAAAGCTGGGATTTTCTATCTTTCTTACTTAACACTTTTAAACATAGTTGAAGTAAAAATTCCAGATGATACAAAAATAAATTGCTTAACTTCACTGTCCGATGTTTAATTGAGTTGATATTTTGCATATTACATATCTGTAGCCATTTGTCATTTAATGATAACTTAAAAAATTAAATTTTACAATGCAATATTATCTATATATAGTATAGGCACGCTGATTTGGTGATGAAGCTGGGAAGGTGACTATGAACTGGAACCATAAATTCAAAGCTTATGAGTTCGACCGAACTTGAATCAAATTAGGTAGTGTATATACAAATATTCCAAAAAGAAAATAACGGCGCAAAATTTATAAAAAAGAAAGAAGTATCAGGCAAACTTTGACGACAGAGAACCTACTTATGTATGTATTAAGGAATTCGATCT
Source organism: Machimus atricapillus (assembly GCA_933228815.1). NCBI lineage: Eukaryota > Metazoa > Arthropoda > Insecta > Diptera > Asilidae > Machimus > Machimus atricapillus. The sequence goes on from OW121788.1 coordinate 13,272,039, forward strand.
GATAAAAAGTTTATCATTAGTGAGGTTTAAGCGTCTATGGGACCGAACAAGATTACTTCACGGAAGGAATTCAATGGACGACGTTTAAAATTCAAAATTGTTCTAAAAGAAGGATTTTCTCGTTACGTCGTCACTAGTATTCAAAATAAAACGCCTCAAGGGCTCCCTAATAAGAGACGACAAATGAAAATTGATTAAGCTGCTCTGGAGTACAATACAAACGCAGCAAGCTTCCTTCTTTGGTATTACAAATCAAAAAATCATCATTTTTGTAGCACCGCTGCCATCCTTGAGCCGGAACTGGCTGCCTCCCCCAGGAAACCATCTGGTAACAAGAAAATACCCATTTGCCGAGGAGCTGGTGCTATAGAGATACATTTTGCATGATCCCATTAGCCAGTCTACTTTGAGTGTTTTCCTGCTCTCATCCTGTTTACCTCATGATGCAGCAAAAATTCAAAGGGAAAATGAAAGCGCGAAGGTAAAAAAAAAAATTGTTAAGGAGGAAAACCTCTAGCCACAAAGGAACGGCAGGAACAAATAGGTCTGGGCTGGGACCGCACACCCATCCGGGATTTTGTCATTTATATCCCCTCCGCTGTCCACGAATTATTAAGAAAACACTGTTATTTGAGTTCGCCCTTTTTTAAGGATAACCGAACGAGAACCGCAGCCCTCATTATGCAAATAGACATATCAAGGAATGTCGTCACAAAGTAGCTGAGGGAATCGAGTGGCTCTCGTGTCATTCATTCCCCGATTTGCATATCAATCTCTAGCTTAATAACGGAAATATCCTGAGGCCCACAACGTGCCCTGGCCCCGCCCCTCCGTGCGGCTCCTACTACCACATTTCGAGGGACCAACCCCCGAGCACCCATTCCTCCCTTCAAGGCAGTTACGAAAAGTGAGTGTTTGCATTTTGTATGTTATTTGTGTGCCCAATGATGTTATTAAGTCAATTTCGTTTCATAACGAACCTCACTCCGCCCCCTACCACTCCATCGTACTTGACAGGTCGCAGGCGGAAAGAGGGTGTCCTGATGCGATTTACATTTAATTTCATGTGAGCGATGGATTTAAATGGTTGCGTCACTGAACTCGATTTACATTTTAATTTTAGTCTAATTGGAATGATTCTGTTACATGTTGTCAGGGAATTACTTCTTTGATACGGCTAATTGCTGCATAGGGACACTGCGCAGGTTCACCTAAATGATAACCTTCAAAATCGTTTTAACCTCAAATTAACTGGCAAAAGCGCAGAAAGCTTGGTGGTGTTGATTATTGCATTTCCGGAATGAAAGGTATTCATAGCATTTAATAGCTGCCCCAAAGGTAAAGAGAAATCGAAATGTGGGGAGAATGGTTGATTATCCATTAATTAAAAAGTCACAGTTATAGGTATGTATAATAATCGGGCTAATATATGTATGTACATTTCTTCCAGTCGAAAAACAACTAAACCAAACATAGTTCAATTGTCCGTTTTTTTTGTATTTTTAACATTTGGAGATGGTACTATCATATTAAAAATCGCTAATTCAGTCTAAGATAGTGAAGATTTTATTTAGACTTGCCAATTTGATTAGACCACAACAATTTCTTTGATAAAATACGGAAATCATGAGAAATCCAAGTTCTTTTTAAAAGGATTCTGAGTGTCAACAAAATAAAAGGAAAAATCTTGTAATTAATAATTAATTAAATCTAAGTTATTTTCACTTAACAGGACTTTTTTCACAAACTTAAGTAGTTCTCCATATAAAAATAATAGGGAATAAACCAGATCTTTCAAAAACAAAATATTTATTTTATAGGAGATAATATTAAAATAAACTCAACCCAAATGACAAAATTTGAGATATCATGTACCGCTATTTTGTTCTATAAAATGTGATATGTATAAGGCGAAAGAGACTACATATATCTTTCACATCCGGCCGTTTTGACTATTAATTTCACATTTGTTTATATGGGGAAAAATTCTGCTTGTTTAAAGGCAAAAGAACTCATTGACTTGGAGAGAAATTGCTATTTGTATTTCAATTAATATCATATCAGTTGAACCGCTGCGAAAACAGATCCAAGGCAGCGCAGAGCTGACTGACTAATCGACTATTTATCAGCAGTAAATCTAGAAAATTAACCGAGCAAATGGGCACTAATCCAATCAAAGGCCTGTAATCCATCGATTACCTCCATCCCCAATTCCTCCCTATCGGGCGAAAAATCAAAGTGCGTTTTACTTGTATCCGAACCTATACTATACAAAGCCACCTTCCGCAGCACCGCCATTATTTTTGCTCTTCTGAAATTGTTCTGACCGAAATGTTATATTGAAATATGCCTCCCGGAGGAATACATGAGCCTCACAGATAATTCCACCCTTTGGTTGGGCCACCGCCGTCCTCCGTGCCCCGTCACACCGATGGCCGGGAAGGAAAATGCCCAGGAGATTCCCGATGGAGCTGAATCGCATCGAATTAAATTCATCTCACATACCCGGGGCTAGGGGCGAATTTTCCTTCCGTGAGCTCCTTCGCTTTAATGTTCAGTTGATTTCATCCCGACGCAAGAACCCAATCAATTTTGCTGCGGTGGCCGTAGACAAAATGAAGGTGCGGCAGTAGTGGGGTGGTGTCACCGCTACCATGGAAGCAATTACACCTGGCAGGTGGAATAAAAGCCTGGGCCTTCCGTGCTTAAGGGCTCCAATGGCGGGACATTAAACTTAAAATGACTTTGCCAAGCAATAATTATATAAAACCGCACACATGAAAGTTTTAAACTAAAACCGGGATACTCCCGGCCGGATCGACACTCTCACACATACGGCATTTGAGTGCAAAACACCACAAAATTTCCTTTTCGTCAAGTTTATGGATATCCTCTCTGTTTTGCGCCAGGATACTCTTTCCTATCCCGGTCCTGGGTCCTGTGAGGTGCGGCGCAAACTTTCATTATTTTGGCTGGCGTTGTCATTTAAGCTCGACGGTAACTAAGTTACCATTTATTTGGCGTAGAAGGACACGGTGTTTGGAAAGAGGTGCTGTATATCATTTAAGGGCTCGGGGGGCGGAGGAGGGAATGTTGTCTCTACACAACTTCGTGAAATGTCAGCGCTTAAATTACAAATGACTTTTATGGTTTTTCCCTGCCAGGGACATCCTCTGTTGTGGAGACGTTGCCACTCATTTTAGATGGGAACGTGTGTCCTCAGTTGGTAGGGTTGAGTATGTATGCGCCCACTTTATCGAAGCTAAATAACCTCCTTTCTGATGCTGGGGGTGAAGAAGCGAATATGATTCTTGACGAAAATTTTCGGTGGGAAAAATAAATTAAACAAATATTTAATTAAATAAATTTCTCATCAACATTTTTGTGTAGCCTCCGAACAAGATATAGGTTGCTAAGCTATTTTGAATATAGATTTTCATTGCAAACATATTTTACCGTGCTTCTCCAGGTGCTTTGAGTTCATATCACTTTGCAAATATGTACTTGATTTTATAATCGGCAGTAAAGGTGGGACTGCTGTATAACATTCTCCATAAACACCTACACTTCAAAACGTGAAATTTGGTACAAGTACTTAGAGGAATGATATTTCACTCTATTCAGAACAGTTTCTGCTCGCTTATTCTATCTCTGTTCGGTGAAAAGGGAAATAGACTTTATTGTATGTACGTGTAGGTTTTTGACACCCAGCTCATACTTTTCGTAAAAAAATTGCTTGCTTTTCGACCTTCTTTTCGACAAATTGATGTTAAAATAAAACAGAACAAGATTAAAGGAAGTATGAATATTAAATATGAATATTATTCATGTACTTATCGTAATAATTCAGATTGTTCCAGACGATTTTATTGTGTTTCTTTATCATTATAGTTTTTCTAAAAACGATATGTAAATACATACATAAATTGATATCAAAATATGAACCGCCAATATAAACTTAACTTTCAGCTGTCGTGTTGAAAATAATCTGAACCAGCATTTTTAGTTCGGAAAACAAACTCCTTAAAATAACCATTTTTGTTAGCCACGCAACTAACCCCTTAAACCCCATGAAGTAAAAGTAAAAAACCTCAATATGTTTTGAATAACTACAATACATAATGGTTTATAGTAAAAGCGTCAAAAAGCAAAAACATAGAAACATATATCCGCAAAATAGGAAAGTTTGCTTGAAATTTGGCACCAGTTTACCTGCATTTTCCGTAGTAAACACAGCAGTATATAACGTCTTCTTAAAGAACCTACCATTTCCGGTTTCCAGTTCACCGATATTCTTCTCCCACCCCACCCCGCCAATTATCGCAAATTGCCTTGAACTCGCTACATGAAACGAATTTGCAATTCTTTGAAGTTCAATTGAAAAACAAACTCATTCCAATCGCTATCACTGCTTTCCCTGGGGTGCTACAAAACATTTTCCTCAAGAATTCTGAAACTACTTCGTTTCCACAACCTAAAAATCCCAAAACATACGGTCCGTCCCCCGCTGGAGAAAAGGGAAAAAAACAGAAGCAAAGATCAAGCCAACCATTTCAATTACATCGTTTTATCTTGTCCCACGTGCAATCATTTCTGCCTGAAGTGAATATATAAACAGGATCAGGGTCCGGACTAAAAAGATTCCTCAAGAAAAAGAACTCAGTTCACCCAAATTCCAGCCAGAGGAGAGGTTCCTCTACCTAGCTGACATCATCAAGAACATCTAAGGAGGATTCAGTGGTATTTCCGAGGAATCGTCTCTTAAAGTTAATTTTATCCTACGGGTACATTCAGGCCACCCTGTGCCGAAGGACACCGGATGAAATTCAAAATTTTCTGAAATGACCTTAAAATTCAATCAATCAATGCCATCCCCGGCGCTCTTTCTCTTTCTGCCCGTGGAAGACATTTAATTTCACCGGAATTTGTGTCTCCTCTGGTAATTTGATTTTGCCTCACGGCTCCTGATCCCCTTTTCTAGTCACCCCGTTTGCCTTTTTCGCTTCGCCTCCTCTGCTTTAAAGCACCCCAACAATTTTAACACTCCAAAGGCAGGCACCCTATCGATTTTTCACCCACAGCCGCAACCAGCTGGGTACTTCCCTGGGTATTTCACTTCCACAGGGTGGCTGTGAGGGTGCTGCGGAATTTTCTATTTATTTATTTATTTATTTTATTTTATTTTTTTTTATATAAGAGACACGTCTCATTCACTGAAAATTCCCTTTGACTTCTAGTTTTACTGCACGAGAAGTTATAGACCCGTCAAATACAAATATTGTCTGAGGAATTTTCACTTTTCTGTTGCTGAGCCCTTCGCCTTAAATATTTTTGTTGTTGGCGGTCGCTTTCTGCCTTATTTTTGCTTTTCCCTGAGTATGAAAAGACTTTTAAACTTTTTAACTTTTTGCGTATGAGGTCTGGTTACAAATCCGGAATAATCATGTCTGCTTCCTAAAGCGTAAGATAATTCAAATGAATTCCTGAAAATGTTCCCGAAAAAAGAATTTTTTTTTTCCTTTTTTTTATTTTTTTATATTTTCAAGATACTTTCCGCCGGGGATAAGTGTCAACAGGCGACTTTCACAACTAAAAGTAATTTTCCTAAGCTGGCTGCTGATATAACTCAATTTTTTACATTTATTTCGATTTTCGATTATACATATGTATGTATATAAAAATTCCTGCCGAAGGGGCACTTTTTTATGAAGAAAATAAAAAATCTTTAGAGGATTTTCTCAAAAAAATTGTTTTCCTTCATGTAAAACTTCTAAATGTTTAAAAGGAGTATTTTCCTCAATTGCATCTGAAACTAACTTTCGAAGGAAATAAAATCGAACATACGAAAAAGTAAGAAAAAACGTAGTTATTTTTGTAAAATTACTAAATTATTATCTAAATCACCCAAATAATTTAGACTGTATGGTATAGGTAGTGACAAAAATGTTCTTTAGATTATTTGGTTTGGAAATCATTATATTTTTGCTGAATTATTGTGATTTTTTTCTATCGATAGATTATTTAGTTATTACACTTCCAACAACTTATAAATTGCTGGGAAGTTACGAAAACTGGGAGTTGTAATTTTGGTTATAAAAAATAAAAGGGATTTGATCCACTGTGGACCAGGCGTAATACACAACAAATCATCGTATGGACTGGTTCAAATACCATGTATCAAAACTACGGCTTCCAATAAACATACCCGTACTTAACACGCAAAACATACAGAAGCAATAATTAATCATCTTCATGTATTCTTCCGTATGTTTGCCTAATTTTTCTTTCCTGGTTCATTTTCCTATAGGATAAAAAGCTATAAATTACAGGATGAATTTCCAAGCCGCTGGTAGATATTATGGCTAGAATTAGCCTATGGTATGGTAAATCATAATCCATAGTTTAACACGATACAGTTTGTACCAGACTACCATTTTAAATTCAAAGTGATATTCCAATTATATACTCTACTTTAGTTAAGTTCAACAAACAAACAAACAAATTTCAAAATTCTAAACTCTCATAAGAGTTTTGAAAGTCGCTGATGTCAAATGTTATACAACTTTTCCAAATAAAAACTACATCTGCTTAATACGATTCCAAAACAATGAGGCAAGGACCTTTCGGCAGCCTTTAAACCTTCAGGGGATGACTGTCATTAAAAGTCCTTTATCGAAATACCATCAGTATTACACAATTATTGTGAACTGATTTCGAAATTAAAACCACTTTGCCGGCCCTTCTAATTACATTATCTGTGAAAGGGAATTTCCACCGTATGGCAACACAGAAGAGGACCGGGCCGAGAAAACACTCAATCCGTTTTATGACAGCGAAATATCTGGAGTGCCACAACAAAAAAGGGTTAAAAAGCCCTACGACCCAATCATTAATTTTCATCCCGAAAATGCCTCAACGCCCACATCCATTAATAACTGATAAAAGCACAGCGCCCCCATCAATGTATAGCGGGCTGCGAGGAGAATAAAACAGGACCAGTTCCCGCAGCCGTATCATCTATCCCGTGACGTAACTGGTAGATGTACAGCAGGATTCCTGCCTCACTCATAACAATTAACCTGAAAACCTCACAGATAACCCTGAATGACTTGAGCCACCTTAATCAAAACTGAGTTCCAGGACGAATATCCTCCTTGAGACAATTTCAATGCTGCTCTGCCGGATTGGCTCAGGTTAAGGGCGGCGACGGCGGGCAATTGCGACGGACACGGGGGGCCGGGGGGGGGGGGGGGGAGCCGGTCGGTGATATGATTTTATGGCCATAACTTCCGAAAGTATCTCTCCTGGAGATTATTATCAGACTCGCATTATATCTGCACGAAGTGTACTTTATCGTGGCAGCAGACGATCGTTTCGGATACAAAGTTCAAGCATTTACCCCCCGGGTGTTATGGGGTATTAATTTGCACTGGTAAACCATTCAAATCCTCGGCTCAGGGGCTCTCTCACAGTTCCATGCTATGATGGGGCTCTACGTGCCGGAGGTGGAGCCCGAGCGCTCTAGTGGCCCCGGGAAGAGGGCGCCTGGATAAGAAGTTTCATGCAGGCAGCTGGGCGCTCACCTTTCCTCCTCCTTATCTGGCGTACACATTTATTGAGGTTTTTCTTGCCAGGATGATATTAACCGAGTTATCGTGCAGATAAGGCGAAATTAGTCCAACTACTACCCTCATCCTGGTTTTTTACAGCTCCGGAGTTAATAACGCAATCCATAGCTGTCGTGGCGTGAGCTTACCTAATATATTCCCACTCAGGCCGCGTTTTTGCACCGATTTTATCCGACCCTTCCCGCACCCCAACATCCTGAAGAAACTCGAGCACCAGTTACACGGCAAAGTTGGCACATTTTATTTGCTCCGCTTCACGTGGAAATCAATAGAGCACAGAGCTCCAGATCGTGCGGGTAAAACTTAGCCGGAGCAGAGCGCCTTTCGTCGTTTTCAACGTTTTCAATGTATTCAACATTTCGCCCCAAAATCCCACAGAACACAGAATTTAACGAAATAAGGAACATGACGAACGTATCCCTTTTTTCTAAGGGGGTTCCCCTAATGCTGATGCTCCTTTAGCCGGAGCTCTGGGGAGGAGGTGGTCTGCTCCATGGATGGAATCCTTTAAAAGCGTGCTGTTAATCCTCAAGCAAATCCCTAAGATGTGTGCTCTCACAATTACTACCATGGCTATGGCCACATGTTGTCTTTTGGCTTATTCTCGAGGATTTTCCAACTATTTATGTCTTAAGCTGCGGATGTGGTTTTCCAGGAAAAGTGAGCAAACTTTCGTAAGCATCCTCGAACTCTGCGTTCTCGTATATCACCGCATCTTCTTTGTTTATTGCTTTTGTTGGATTGTGCTCTCCTTCGAGTCTTTGTATCGACGAGATGGAAATCATTTATATTTCTGCTTACTCTTAACCCCAGACAGACGTATAAAACTGTCAGAGATAAATTAATTCGGTGACCTTTTGAATCACATTTGAAGTTATAAAATCGTTTGTATGAAATCCGGTTTCTTTTCTATTAGGTTACTTTCAATTTATGATTAGAATACTTCATTATAATACAAGTACATTTGTATTAATAGCACCTACTTTACTAATTTATATATTTTATACATTATATATGTATATGTACATATTTTTAGATTTTAGGGAACCCGCGCTGACAAGTAATTGAGCCCGTTTTTGAAATATTCGACTCCAAATATGGCCAATATTTGTTTGCAGGTTTGTGTCGGCAAAGATATAGGTAATCCTGAACGCAATTTCGAGAAAAATCTCAAAAAATCTAAAATACGGGGTCATATTTTGAAAAGCGATTTAAGAAACCTCGCATAATGATTAAATTCCTTTTGGAACGATTCTAAGTTGTTGCCAAGCAAAAGAAAAATCTGAAACCGGTCTGTCTAAGGTCGAATGAAGGCTTGATTTTTCCAGTGGAGGCCACAAAGGGCGAAGCGAACGAATCTCGCCGTTGTAAGTAGTGTTATTAAATTCTCAGCATCCACTTTAATGTTACTACAATATCAATTACATATTTAAATGAATTTCTGGCGAATATCACTGAACTTCTAGCAAAACTAACCAGAATTTAGCTAGATACTTTTCAGATGAACTTTACTGGGAGAACAAGTAAAAGCTTCCCCGTGTTTCCAGTTTGCGTTTCTCAGAAAAGTATTGTACCAAAACATAAATGCAGGATATTAATTGCAATAGAAGTCTGGAGATACTTTTTTACTCGATTACTAATTCCATATGCATCTAGCCTAGGAAACCAGCTCTAGTTTAGATTCCTTCATTCTAGTGAAAAAAAAACATACAAACATAATTGCTATTCGAGAATGTAAAATTACTGCTCAAATGGGTAAAAGAATTTACTAAAAATTTTAATATTACTCTTCCTCCAATATTGCCTAAAATAAGTAGGTACTTCCTTAAATAAAATAATTGATTTAATTAATTTCTGGGTTTTCTCATTTATTGTTCAAATGTAAAGTTAAAGTAGGTATACTTACTTTGAGGATTACATACATATATGTATACATATATGTATGTAATTAAAATATGGAACCCATTAAAAGCATCTAAAAATTAAACAAAAGAACCCCAGACAACGTTTTTGAGCCTTCCACATAAAAATCAGTTTAGTAGGTATACCTATACATAATAATAATTATGTATGTATATACATACATATATGGTTTGTCTTTTATAAGCTATCAAATTAGCAAATTATGCTTTCAAAAAAACAATTTATTTTAAATATTTGTACAAGCCAAAACAAACATATATACAAAATAAAATTGATCAATTCATTAATGGTTTTAATGAGAGATATCACTCGTTAAACTATTTTCTCCCAAAGCCCCATTTAAACGAGGCGACAAGGCGTTATTTGCCACCCCAACAGTCGAAATGAGCCCTGTCAACCGAAATGAAATATTAAACGGGGTGAAAGGGAAATAAGCGCCCTATTCAGGTGTAATTGAACAATTATTTGTGAAATTATCCTTCAATTATCAGGATCGCCTCATAATGTGCCCCCACCGGGTGCCACAAATTATTAGCTAATTAATCGTCCACACCCGCACTCTTACTCGCACAACATTTCATTTTCGTGTTTTCGTCTGTGTTGCTGACGTCAATGCGGAAGAATCCCAATAAAATTATCCCATTGAAAAATATTGCGAGCATTTTGGAAAAAAAGTATATGTACGTCCGCAGCTTACCGGCCCTGATGTTTTCGCCCCGAAACTTTCCATTTAAATCTACTCATCGGTGAATTTTATGAAGTGATTAATTAAAAATTACAATAACGGCAAAATAAGTGGCTTAGGGTAATACGGGAACTACTATTTTCAGATTAAGTTTATTTTTTGTTTAATTAAGCCCCTTCCGCCGATGCTTTTGGGTCGAGTGGAAGTGGCATTAAAAAAACAAAAAAATGAATGTATTTAACAGAAAAATAATGTAATTATGGAAAAAGTACTTACCAGGTGAATTGTTGGATAAACTTCCAGCGCCACCCATGCCCATGCAATCAGTTTCATTGCGTACAGCGCTGACAACACTAGAAACACTTGACGATGTTGCGAACGTGTTGCCACCTGCTGTCTGAATTTGAGCTGTTGTAACGACCCGATGAACGGTGTACAGAACCGGCGGTACAGGTGTTGCAACCACCTGATCGCAGTTATGTGTCGTCTGGGTTGCAACCACCCGACTGTTGTTCAGCGCCTGATCGATAACATCAACTTGTTGTGCATGATGCAACTGTTGATGAGTCGACGATGCTGACGATGACGACGACAACCCCGCGATAATAGCCGATGTTGGGCCAGACGCTGTTTGTGCTATTGGATAATACTCCTCTCGACATCGATCCCTCACGTATTCACTGTTGTTGTAGTAAAGCCGCGATCTAGAAGAAACACATAACAAACATCAGAAGAAAAAATTATAGCATTAGTTAGTTGGCAATTTAAGTCTCCAATATAGCAACATGTTCTTCAATATATTAATTAGGTTAAATAATTGGAATTGAACTACTCAATTAACTTGTTGTCAACTATTTTCAACTTACTTCACACTAATTGACTTTACTTAAATTTACTAAGCATTAGTCACAAACCCTCTGAATCAATAATAATAATAATATATCAATAATATAGTAATTTGATTTGTTGTGATACAAACTTTATTCTTGAGTTATTATACGCTAGTAAGGTATCTCTCATCAACGACAACCGCGCCACCTGTGAGTCCCGCCAAGCAAAACTTCTAATGCAAATGAATAAAAATGCAAGGTTTTGTCTTTCTCACTATCACTATCGTAAAGAGGGACGCAGCACCGACGTCCACTCATTCGTTTTTTTGCGTTCCACTCACTCGTTTTTTTGCGTTTGTTTCCATTGACTGAGCACATGGCTTGCATTAGAAGTTTTGCGCGGAAAAACCTGTAGGTGGCGCTAGTGGAGATACCTTACGAGCATATTCTTGAATTACTTAAATGAAAATGCTATTGTCACAGCTCTAATATAATAAAAAATCAAGAAGGATATTGGATTCTTAATTCTTATGGTTCTCAAGCTTCAATCTCAGACTTACTGATACTCCTGTGGCGTCAATTTCCTCCGGTGATACTGGACACCAATAGGCACTGGTACGACATTTATGTAATTTCCTGAGTTGTGGTTCAGCTGTGACTTGCTCTTCGGTACCATTTCGCCTAAGTGGGATCCGTGTGTGCTGTGACAGTAGACCTTATTTGGATCCATAATTTCACACTCTATTAACACTACCACTAAACGCGCTGTTTAAATAACGCGGAATCAAAACATAAAATGAAAAAGTGAACGTTGCAATTGCACGCACTTTTTTCACTTACCTCCCTTACTCACGATCTCATGTTTACAGTATTTTCACATTTTTCACGCATTTTTCCAAGCAAAACTTTCTTCACTTCATCGCTTATTTGCAGGAAATTTGCATGCAAACATAAGTTCGCCTTTTTAAAGCACGTTAAGCGCTATCGAAACCTAAGTTTTATAGATTTGTTGAATTTTTTTACAACACTACCACGACTAGCTGAGACAATGTTCCTTTTTTGTGTCATGTTTTTAAGGTAAGTTGTTTAGATATCCATTATTTTCTGAAAACAAATAATAATTTACGTCAGTTTTTAGGCAGAAATATTATAATTAATTATAAAATTACAAATATGCTTCCATTGATAGGTTTGAAACTTAAAATGAAAATTTTAGGGGATCAACATGAAAAGTATTTGGTAAATTGTATATTAAAAATTACCTACTTAGGAGGGATAAGATGTACCTATTTATCAGAAAATCACAAAATTCTCGAATTAATTTTTAAACACCTTTCCTACCCTATACCCGAATGGTACGAATCCTACTCGCTCTAGACCGGTTTTTTTACGTCATTGATATTAATTGGTCACAAATAAATTATATATTTGCATTACGAAATTCGATTTTCCAGATCAATGAACACTAAATTAAAAGCTTGTTGATTCCATAAATGTTGAATCTTCATCAACTCCGGTAAATAGAAAAGCAAACAGCATTTAACTGATTGATTCACGGGTTAGTTGCTAACGCACAAAAACAAAATACTCTTGAACTACAAAATAAATTGTTCAGTAGCACTTTCAGCCAAACGTCCAATAAAAACTTCGTTCCAGTCCGACAATTGCGCTGCAAAAATTTGTTTTTAAAGGGAAACTAATACAAATAAATGTCACGTAACGTGCCATAGAAGTCACAAACTTCATCGTTACCGAGCAGCGCGTCCATCGCTCGCAGGCAATAACCATGACAATCCTTTTCTCTGTCCCACCCTCACATAAATTGCAGCCAATCTACACATCCAATTGCAATTGCGTCATAATAATTGAAATCTTTCACAGCGCGCAATTTCAAAGGACCGGTCTCCCTTCCCCTCTCCTAAATCCTTATTCTCCTCCCCCCGTGGAAAATTTCAAACTCGTTTTTATGCAATTTCAGAATTTTCATCATCATCCTCTCGAACCAGCACTTTGGAACATGAATCCCCTCCCCCGCCGTTCGAAGCTGGTTTACCTGCCCTGCAAAAGTTTCGCGATATGCCCTTTGGCGCACAGCCGTACAAACAAAGCGTACAAAAGAGCAAGAAGTAGAAAAAAAGAATTTTAAACAAATTCCGCTCACCTGTACTACCGTCGATACCCGCGCGCATGTAAAGGTTTACCTGGTACACGAATTAAATTAACCCAGGAGGCCAGCGCGCGCCAAAGTTGGATTTCCCACTTCGGGAACTTTCAATGAATCATCGAACTTTTTCGCCAGGCTCCCATATTTTTCCATTCATCGGGGCACCGGCAACAGAGGGAAATCAGCAAAAAACAAAATGCCAGCATGGATAATATGTGCACATCCGCGGCAAGGACAACAAAACGGTGGAAAAGGGAAATACGCGGCCCTAAAGCCACCCTTGGCTGCAGAAATAGGAGAAAATTAAACTTTGAAATCAGAGGATCACCCCGAATTCAGGGAGCTGCTGCAACAATTCTATAGGACCCCACCGGCAGTTACTTAGCACTATGAAGTCCATGAAAGCGCCCTTCTATAGGGCCGTGTAATCTGCAGGGACTCTGAAAGGAATCTGAAACAACACTAAACGAGGAAGGGGGGTAGAATGAAAATCAGGACGCAGAAAGCGGCGGTGTGATACATACAATGGAGCCCTTTTATCCAAAAATTGCAAGCTGCACATACATTCCATTTTTGAATTCAAATGCTGTTCCCAATCGATTTGTCAATAGTGTAACGTGGCTGCAGCATGGAGCATGAAATTTTTAGAAAAGTTATACCTATACTATTAAAAGAGAAAAATTTTATTACTGTATATACTGATTTCAAAAATGTATTACAAATAATTTTATGTTGTCTGTCTGACTATCCGTATTAATCTTAGAAACAGTTAGGAAGAGGATTTGTCGGACATGATTTAGCTTAAATTTTAAAAACGTTCTCTGCTAGTCTGTTCGTTTGTTCACTTTACAAATAAACACCGCTGTTTGGATTACGATCAAAATTTGCATACATTATATACTCTTGAGGGTATTAAAAAATCCCATGTATACCTAACTGAAATGTATAGAGTCAAGATGGCGGTTTTCAAAACGATGCCTTCAAATGTTCCAACTTTAAGCGATTTCCTTGAAAATCAGATACCTACTCAAAAAGGTCATAGAAGGAATTAAAATACCCAAAAATATTTGGTTTAAATTAAAACCAATACATCTTTGCATGCAAAAAAATTAAATAAAAAAATATTTTTTAAAGACAAGCTTTTATTTAACAATGAAATATAAAAAATATACTAAAAAGGAAAAAATAAGTTTTTGCTAAAATTTATCAATTTGGGGCCTAATATATATTTCAACCAAATATACCTTTAACGTATTTCTTCACGGTATTTCTGTATTTGTATGACTATAAATAAAAGCTTGGGCGCTCATTAGATATTAAAATTATAAACAATAGCAGTAGTGAAACGAAGCGAAATATTGTGTAATTTCAGCATAATTTCGCTTGTAATGAGAGCGCCCAAGCTTTTATTTATAGTCATACAAATACAGAAATACCGTGAAGAAATACGTTAAAGGTATATTTGGTTGAAATATATGTATATTAGGCCCAAAATTGATAAATTTTAGCAAAAACTTATTTTTTCCTTTTTAGTATATTTTTTATATTTCATTGTTAAATAAAAGCTTGTCTTTAAAAAATATTTTTTTATTTAATTTTTTTTTTGAGACTAAAAAACGATGTCTTTATTAGTAAAAGAACGTCAAATTGAAATGTCAAAAAGGCGTTAGCAAAACGCTGAGTAACTAGTGCGTGGTACCCTTTGAAGCTGAATCGTGCATTAGCATCTTGAAACTCTTCTTTTGAACTTATGCGTTATTATATTAGACGTCCGCCATATTGGATTTAGAATAACGTCACATTACTTATTGTATTTCGCTTATCAAGCCCTTTCATTTGATACCCATATCATAGGGGTTACTATGAAAATTATAAATCGCCATTTTGTGACGTCCGCCATATTGGATTTAGAAATGGCGTTACTATCGTTTCCTACTCTTCAAGCTCTTTCATTTGATACCCATATTTAGGGGTTCGACCAAAAATACATGGTCCACCATCTTGTGGCGGCGGCCATTTTAAAGATATTGCAATTTTGAGTATTGCATATTGCATTGTCACCAGAACTAAAGGTGTATGCAAAATTTTAGCCCTATAGCTTCATTGGAAGTGGGTGAAATATTGATTGCAAGATTCCAGGACACACCATTTTGTGGCGGCGGCCATTTTTAATTGCAGATATTGCAATTTTGAGTATTGCATATTGCATTGTCACCAGAACTAAAGGTGTATGCAAAATTTCAGCCCAATAGCTTCATTGGAAGTGGGTGAAATATTGATTGCAAAATTCCAGGACACACGGTGAAGTTAATATAAAGCTTGTAAAAAATAGGTAGTAGCCGATTCTAATTATAATAAGACGAAACAAAATATGTATAGATTCGGGCTAGAGAAAATTGGATTCTTAATTTATAAAGCCAATTGTCTAAAATCGTTAGCAATGCTATCAAAAAATTATACTGTGAAAATCTATAGCTTATTAAAAACATGTCGAAAAGATGATTTCCAGATTTGTCGCGAAAAATAAATTAAATTCATAAAAGCGTTATATGTATCTCATTTTCAGAGTTTCACGTGAAATTTTTTCAATTCTTAATGTCGCGTAAAAGAAAGAAGTTGTCTCATGTATATGTATGTAGTAAAACAATTTTTTACGATTTTTGTGTACTATATTATGCAATAAAGGGCGAAATCTCTGAAATGTATTTTTATATTGTATAAAACAGGACTCGTAACAATTAAAAGTTGAATTTTAAAACTCATTGTTTAATTACTTAAGTAATGAACTATATTTTTAAATTCCGAATGAACGATTAAATTTAACATTTAATAGTTCCAGTTGCTTTTAAATGCTGATTAAATATTTTTATTTTTTACAACCATCCATAACAGTATCGAAAGGATTTATAAATTTTTTTTCATGAATAAAAGTATCTAGTGATTATAATTTTTACAAAATCGCAATCGATTTTTATATTTTTAGTTAACATAAAAAAGTTATTTTCGGATTTTGAAATAACCAATCTTTTTACCAATTAAAAATTTAAAGGTTCTGTTTATTTTGCAGTACAAATTATGTGTCTAGAAATAAAATTTTGGTAAGGTAGAAATGACTAGGGGTTTTTATTCGTAATCAGAGAAATAAAAATCATTATGTGATAATTATTTGTGATCAGGAAAAAATCAAAATCCCTAATAGGAAAAAAAATCATCAAGCGATATTTTTATTCACGACAAAAACAAAAATATTAATTTCATAACTGTTATGGATGATTGTAAAAATAAAAATCTTTAATGAGCATTTAGAAGCAATTGAAATCACTTTAAGTTAAACGTTTAAATTGGATTTTTAAGATAGTTAGCTATAAAATAATTTCTCTCTGATATATGTAATATAATTTGTTTGGTAAAGAGGGTAAAGATTACGGAATTTACGATACAACTAGTAATGAAAAAATAACTCACATAAGTGCAGTCGATACTTTAATACAACCGCGTCGTGCAATTCTATGTATGTGATTTGCATAGACATGTCGTATAATGGAGAACTCGTGATATTAATTCTTTTTGGTTATTTTTTCAGAAGGAACCTTGGCGCTATTTAAGCAGCATTATCGTTGATCGATTGAGTTGTCCTCTAGCCGTCGTTGGCTTTTCGTTAAGAAATTCATTCTTCACGAAAATAGAAAGATTCCTATATTATGGATTCTTTTCTCCTGCACAACTTGGCACAATTAGCTGAAAGCAACTCCGCAGGGTGAAGGGTTGCTGAAACGACCTTTCGGAAGCTGCACATTTTCGTAAATAACAACTTAAGGACAAAACAGGGCGGCGAAATGTTCGTGTTCAAAAAGACGGTCGAGTCCATTGAAGGCCACCATCCGAGCTGATTTCCACTTCAGACAACGAAAAAAGAGAAATCACAAAATAAATGGAAATACCTTTCGTTGTACTGATAAAACAATTTTCTCATTTAATTTAAGTCTTGGGCCGTTCGGGTGCTTTACATCCCTAAAGAAATGTTTTTCCACGCTTTCAATTGAAGGGAATAAATGAAAGGAGTTCATTCCTGTTTTTCCCCGAAACAGCTTCTTCGAGCAGCTTCGCACAAAAACAAAACGAAAGAAGACCGAATGAATTGCTTCTTTTCGCTGCATAAAACATGCTCCCGAAATTGAAGAAAAACGAAAGAAATTAAGCGATCCTCTATTAACCGACTAATTTTCATGTTGGGCCTTCATTCGGGAGGAATTTATGCTGGGACTCAGTGGGAAGGGCTGCAGCCCTTTCTGGGTCAATTTTACTTGGCGATGCTATCGAATTGCGGGCACCAACGCATCGATTACCAGAATAATGGCGGTCAGATTGGAATTCTATGCTTTTGACAACATTCTGTTTTGCGTGGCATTTTAATTGTAGGGATTCAGCGAATCAGATGATTAATAATGGGTTCTATATCGTGATATAATAAACAATGTATAGAGCGCCCTCTAAGCACTCCCACGTATAAACGATAAACATATTTTCTGCTCCAGTTCCCATTTTAATCAATCCCGATTTTTTTCCCGAAACATGCTTAATTTTTGTTTCAATTTTCATATAATTTTAAAGAACATTGTATAGTGCTATAATATTGCACATGTACATATAAGCCCTTATTTTTGAAAGTGGTATAAAAGTCCACTTAAGGAAAAATTCACGTGGGAGTTGCCTACACGTTAAGACTTAACTGGAGATATTGTAGAAATAGTTAAGTTAAAAAAGTGGACCTACATTGTATATCCACTTTCATAATCAACGGCTCATATACATATTTATGATATTATCATAAATATACCCAAAATATTTATCAAATCGAAGCTATTCAAACTAATTCTCAAGAATGCTTAAAATCCTAAAATTAATCTCTTAAAAAGATTTATGTGAATCTTGCGGTTACTATGGAGAAACAGCCAAAAATTTCCTCCCTTATTTTCAAAATAGGCGGAGAGGGTGTTGAAACCCCAGAAAATTAGATTTAAGCTCACGACAAATCTCCAAAATTGCTGCCTTTAACCAAAATGCACGGGTGGAATTACAATTTCAATGGACTATTTATGAATTGTTTCGTCCTCGGCACGGCTTTGACTTTGGTTTGTTAGATTCCTCGCTTATTTCAGTTTGGGCCTTTCATCATTAACGAAAATTTCAATCCAAGTTTAATTTTGGCAATTTACTTTTCTTAGACAGGTTAAAGACAAATGCTGACGAATTCTAATGAAAACCGCACCTAGGACTAGAGATACTCATCGAGA
Organism: Machimus atricapillus; assembly: GCA_933228815.1. NCBI lineage: Eukaryota > Metazoa > Arthropoda > Insecta > Diptera > Asilidae > Machimus > Machimus atricapillus. Next base: position 13,290,563 of record OW121788.1, read on the forward strand.
AAAATCTAAGGAGCCCAATCTACGAGGGATATTATTATTGTACCATAATTATTACTTCTATAATATATGATTATTTTAGCATTAGAATTTCACTTATGCAAGATTTGACCTAAACATGCTAACCTACAAGTTAAATAAAAACAAAAACCATTGATTTGACTTCTGAATTGATGCAATTACAAAGCTAGAGGCAAGAGGTATGAATAAAGTGCAATCAGAAGGGTGGTGTGGTTGTTAATAACAAATTACAACGATTATTGTGATATATGTATTAACTTTTGACATGCATTGTGCACAGTGTCTGAATGCGAATAGCAACAAGGATCTGATTACTTCTGTACTCAAAAATTTAAGTGATTTGAGAAGGCAAGTCAGTCTGAATAGTTTCAAAGGTAATAGTTAAAAGCATTTTGCAAATTCCTTCCAAATGAGTAGACTTAACCATTCAATGATAGATTTGTTTGAGTTTCGTTTAAGTGCTGTAAACCACTTAAATTCAAATTGCGAGATAGTTTTGTTTGAGAATAAGACAATCGAAATATACCTATTGAAACTATTGAACAGAAAATCGTAGATATATGTATGTATGTACTTCTCCACTTACTCAATACCCTGAGGTATTATAATTTTGAAAATGTTTCATATTTCATTCAGCTTAAAATGTAAAGTAATAAATACCCTCATAAGTAAAAAAAATTTGTGAAAAATAATTAAATATATTTTTCAGTTTAATACTGGCCGTATAGTAAAAACACAAGAGAAATTGATCAATAATGCTAATAAAAAAAATTGATCGTATTTCCTAATTCATGTATTTTCCTTTTGAAATAATAATGCAACCATAGGCAAAGTTAATTCTACTTTGTATTCAATTCAAAAATCCCTACCGGCTTCAGTTAATTTAGTCCCTACGTACCTTAAACTTTCGGGCGTTTTTCCTTTGTCAGACCTTTTTCAAAGCACGGTAGCCCAGTTTAGGTACCTTTTTACACAGTATACATCAATCGAAGCGATTCAGTATAAGTTTCTTTCCTTCTTACCTTAGACCCTACGCTCGACCATTCAAATCTTCCTCCTTATACCTTGACAAGCTTAAATTGATCTACTTAGATTTGCTCGCAGAGGCGTACCAGCCCCAGAATCATTATAATTTCTGATATCTTGCAAGAATTAATTAATTTCTCTGAGTTTTCGGGTTCGATATCTTTTACAGCACAGTCACGCTCTTTCAGAATTCATGACTTCCTTCATTTTCCTTATCGTCGAGACACCGAAATAATTATAGATTACACGGGCTTATGACCTCAGTATTTCGTTATCTTTATTAACTCACACTGATTGTTGCTAATTAGTTAATTTTTAAAATCGGCTAGAAATTAGTCTTAAGGAAAGAACGTTTTAAAGTTGTAATAAAGAAAATATAATAAATATCTTGACAAATAAAATAACTAATAAATAAAATTTTTAATTCTAGAGGCTCCCCATACATAGATAGCGATATTTGTTGTATTTAAAAAACTTCTATACTTGCAAATACCAAATTAGGCTTGGTTATAAATTATATGCATACTCTATAGTTACATGACAAATAGTGAAAAAATATCGCACTGTTACATATGTACATATAACTTTTAAATGAACAGTTCTTAAAATCTATTCGTAAATAAGTGGCCTAAAAGGTACAGGGATATTCTCCAATTTCAGGATTTTATTATGAGTATAAAGCTATGAAAAATTATTATTTCAGAAGTAAAATAAAGCAAGAGGAAAAATGTTAATTATGTTATCAACTGTATGTATATTTGTACTTTTTATGCCTTCAAACTTCAGGGAAACGAAAAATAATCTTTATAGACCCATCCATGCCCTTCAACAAGTTTTAAAATTGTCGAATATTTTCCGCGGGGTCAAAGTACAAGACATAAAAATTTGCCTAAGTCCGTAACACCAGTATTAACACAAAAACTAAAACAGGGTTAAAGGTCAACGTAAAAGACGATGAAGAAAAGTAAAAGAGTCTGTTCCTTTTCCTAAACAATAAATCCATCAAAAAAGGCGGGAGGGTTTTGGAAGGACCCTTTTTGGTGCGGTGCACCCCAGAAAACCAACTTAATCTCCTTAAAAGAAAATCTCTAATTTCTTAAGAGTAGGTTGCTTCGCATATACATACACACACCTACCCGCAAGAAGTATCCCACACATTAATATACCGAAAATCTCATTTACGAAGAAAAACATTTAGCGAAATAGTCCTACTCGTCTCAGGATCATGCTCCAGCATCTTTTGCTGATGTGTGCGCTTTTCGTGGATACGTATGTATGTTTGTAGATATACGAAGATTGGATAGGATTTATCACAGGAACTATGACGGTGATGCCGACAGCGGCGACGAAGAATACGACAGCCAAAAAAAAAGGGGGGAAAACGGGTTAAAACCTGTGTCATACCCAAAAACCTGCGAATGATTGATAGTAAAGCCCCAAAAGGAGAGTCAGCCCTAAGGGAAGCACATTTGTAAATTTCAATATTTCTGCCTCCAGCCGGAAGGGGGGGCTGCAGGAACGTATTTATGTGGCTCCTCTGTAACACTGCTGCCTCCCCCCTTTCCAGGACTTATTATATATGTTTTGTGTAGTTAGTTCCACTCATGGACATTTTTATTTCCGCCCTGTGGCCAGTTCCTGGATGTAATCCTTATGGTTGGAGCCAGGAAAAAAGCGCAAAAGGAGAAATTTTATGGTGAAACACACGACGGAGCACTTACGTCCTAAAAAATTGTCGTGTAGTAGTTGGAGCAGCTAAGGGACGACCATGAGCAACGTCGGTATCCCAGCGTCCAGTGTCCTGTGGACGAAGAAGACATCGTCAAGGAGGACCGGGAGCGATAGTGGCTACAGGGCCTCCTCCCCTTGACCTGTCGTAGTTGTGGCGGTAACAGCAGCAGTCGTACAACTATCAGGATCAGCAGGGCCAGCATATTTTTATGTTCTGAAAAAAATGTGAAAATTTGCTGGGTGTGCTGCTTCTAGTGCGGCTGACGGTGCTAGTTGTAGTCGTCCTGGAGGTTGAATTGTTGCTGCCCTTCGTCATAACCCAGAGTACCCCGAGCGAAGTTCGGTGTGGTCCACACGACGTTGACGCTGGACTGTGTACGATAATAATATGGTTCACAGCAGAACAGTAGATGCAATTTGTCCTTTTTTAAGCTGTTGACCTCGTTTTATTTTGAATAATTAAGTTTTACTGCCCCGGAGGGCTAGTCCAAGTGGGCCAGGTTACTGCCGCCGCCGTCTCCCGAAAAAAAAACGTTTAAAGCTGGAACACAATGAAGGCCCGCAGAGGCACAACTTTCTGCACAGCAGGCGTACTCACACAAAAAAAAAATATTATCCTCCTTGAAAACAATAAACGATCTAAGATTCGTATCACCTCCACAGAGAACAGAACTTTTTCACGTGGAAAAAATAAAATAAAAATACTTTTCAACTTTTCAAACACCAACAAAATTCTTATCTCATTTCCCGACACAAGAACTTTTGCCTTATTCTTTGACAACAAAAATTAATGAAAAAAATAATAAATGAAATAAAAACACAGCAAGGACTAAAGGGAGATGAACACTGGATATAATGCACATGCTATACATTAATTTAAAAAAAAAAAAATATAGGTAAGTATTAGAAAGCACTTAAACAACTTCGAAGTGTTTTATAATTCGTAAATCCTGACGTCGATTCCGGGACGTGTCTTCTTCCGGCAGCAGTTTTTCGCGACTTTATCCCTTCTCGCGGACAGGAGAAGACGTTGACATGCTCCGCTCGACGTCGATGTCCACAACATTCAACGGTCCAAAACAAATGGCACGGCACAATTTCAACGACCGCGCGGCCACTGCACGGCGTTACCACGGGACACACCTAGCCAAAGAGGCGATTGACAAAAAGAGATTAGAAATAATTGTGGACGTTGTTGAGTCCGCCGTTGGTGTTTTTGTTGATTTAACGCGATATTCCTTCAGGGCACCCGCTTCAGCGATTGTCATCACTTAAGCAGCGCGAAGGGAGCACTGTGGAGCAATCGTCGGACGCATTCACCAGCAGTTCAGTGACGTTGTAGAGGGCTGTTTCAACAACAACGACGACGACGACGACAACAACAGCGCCAACAACGACGACAGCACCTCCATCGAGTTGGACGAGGGGACGGAGACAAGGACACGGGGCGATAACTACACCATTTACCGTTATCCGTGCACGCCGAGGACGAACGAATTATGCGAAAATAAAGAGGGATAGAGGCAATTATAACAACAAATGAGCCCTTCGAAGTCCTGTGCAAACAAACACACTCCAGCCCCGCACGAAAATACGGCGCTCGTCTCCCCTCTCCCGGCTTGTCCTGCTTTTTATTTTATTTTATTTTTTTTATTATTTCGTCCTCCTCTCTTCCTGCTTTCTATTTTTTTTAATCACAATTTGACGTTGATGAGGCTAGCGAATGCGGGGGAGTGCGGTTACATGCGTGCAATTCGCAACGGTACATGAGGAGTTGTTTTTTTTATATTAGTATTTTGATATTTTTATTTTACTTTCTTTGTGGGGTAAAGGGAGCACGCTGTATTCTAGTTGAAGTACCGTATCGATGCACTTAAAAGTCCCGTTCCCCTTTTCGTCCTGGCGTGTCCCGTTAGAAACTCACAAAACACTCACTACATCACGTAAAAATCTATCACGAGTATCAACAACCTCCCGAAAATGAGTCTAAAATAGAAAAAAATCCTCGGTTGAAAAAGGGTTCCACACCCGAACAGTTTTCTTCACTTCCTTGTTCAAGGCGAAAGTTCCTTTTTTTTTTTGCACACACGAAAAACTAGAGCACCCCACTCTGCCCGATAAATTTCATGTTTTCACAAAATTCGCATCCATCTCCGTTCGTTCGCATCACTTCTGGTTCCTTTTTCGCAATTAACTGACCGTTTCGATACCGTTTCAACCGCAAATCCCGTAATTTTTTCAATTAAACTACCCAACGGGAACAATTGTCAAAACAGGCAGCCATTTATATTTCGTGTTAGCCTACCCTCCCCCTATTTTTTCAGAAAACGCATGTCGTTTCTTGGTGCGCTAAGCTTTTGTTATTGTACGAATTCCCGTTCTTCGGAGGGGGTTTTCACTGTGTGCGGCTTTCATCGCTGACTTGGCTGGAAAGTTGCAGGATTCTCTGGAGGAAAATTGGGGATGCCATAGGGTGGAAAAGCGTCCACCAGTCGAAATCAGCAGGCAGAAAGCTTTCGGGAGAAGAATCTCCTTCTAGTGCGCCCAAGTGGGCGTTCAAGGACTTTTCGAACACTCGCAGATGTTTCGAAAAAGCGCCATATTTGAGTGGTTTGTGACTACAACTTGAAATCTTTATTGCTAAACTAATCAAAATTCTGTTTAATTACCTTTGGCTTAGAATATTTCTAAATGTGCCTTTTATGGGTGGAGCAAATAGTTTTCTTTTCTGGTCTACATAATGTTCTTTCTTTTTTTGCGAGAAATTTCTCAAAAGTGGAAAAAGTGTGAATTCCCCATCATTCTTTTTTCATTTGATTTTTATTTTAGTATTTACTTTTTTTCTTTTCTTTGTTTTTTTCCATTTTCTTATTCTTAACGCTTTATTTTTAATTCTTTTTTTACACACTGAAATTATATACAAATTTAATGTACTAGTTATAAGACCTGTGATCTTGTGTACATTGACGAAATAAATAAATATTATTATTATTCACTCAAAAAAAAAACAAAACATAAGTTCAATCTTTTAAACCCAAAATTACTCGTTTTGCTTCCTGCCTGAATAAAGCAAAATTGACTGTTTCATTTAAATAATTATTAATGTATAATAAACTAATTATGATAAAATCCGTAAATACTTGCTCACTTCAAATAATCTACAAGCTGAAAATATAACTCTTCTTCAGTTGCTGAAAAGTCCCTTTTTCTAAAAATTATCCTTTAAGTATTTTTGATCAACTTGTGCTCACTGTTCTTCGGCTATACTTGTGAAATTTTAAGATTTAATTTATTAAGATTTAATTTAATTAACTGAAATTTTCGGATATGAAGATATTGTTTAAAAGTTTAGTATGAAAAGTTCTTAAAATATCAGTAATCTTAGAAATTGCATAAAATTCCCTTATTTACTGCAGAAAAAAGAAAATTAAAATCAAAATACAAGTTTTAATTTTCAGCAATTTAAAAGCGAAAATGACAGTTGTGCTCAACTTCCCGGAAATTCCAGCGGTACAACGGATTTTAAACATTCCGTTTCATTACTATTCAATTCCGCTCCGTTTTGCAGATGTAACCCATTGTCCCATTTCGCCTCATCCTCAATCAAACTGTCAACGTCAAAGACTTTTTTAGAGGGTGGTTTATTCATCCGTGTCACTGATGTTAATTTTACCCGAATTTCGTAATTAATCTTCAAAATGAAGACACGATTTAATACCTACGATATTATTTGTGGAGTGGCCGAGCTGCAGAAGTAATTAAAATTTGAATACACCTCGACTGTTTTAATATTTGTAAACTTTCCTTCAGGCTGGTCGGCCATCGTGTGAATCAGGTGTACGACATCGATAACAAGACTTACTTGATCCGCTTCCAGCAATCGGAGGCGAAGACAGTCCTCTTGCTCGAGTCGGGCATTCGCTTCCACCCTACGGCGTTCGAATGGCCCAAAAATGTGGCCCCGTCCGGGTTCACCATGAAACTGAGGAAGCATCTCAAGAACAAGCGACTCGAGAAGTTGGAGCAGATGGGAATCGACAGGATAATTGACCTCCAGTTTGGGACCGGCGAGGCAGCTTACCACGTAATCTTGGAGCTCTACGACAGGGGTAACATAATTCTCACTGACCACGAACTCACAATTTTAAATATTTTGCGACCACACGTCGAGGGCGAGGAAGTGAGATTTGCGGTGCGAGAGAAGTACCCAACAAATCGAGCCAAAAGTGGATCCGGGCAGCTTACTGAAGATGCGATTAGGGAGATTATTGCTGCAGCGAAACCGGGAGAGAACCTGAAACGGATTTTAACGCCGGTTTTAAGTATTAACCAACTTTTCTTGCTCTTTTATTGTTATTGAGTTTTATATAATTTAGATTGCGGTCCATCGGTGATTGAACATATTCTTATAAAGTACGGACTTAATGACCTCGTTATTCCGGGCACGGTTTCAGTAGATGAGGCTGAGCAAGACGATTCGAAGCCGCAAGGTAAAAAGGGCAGGAAGCAAAAGAAAAAAGAAGCTGCTTTAAGCAACAGTCGCCCCTTTGATTTAACTAGCAACTTACCTCAATTACTAGTTGCGCTAAAGGAGGCCGAAGAAATGGTGCAAAATGCAAAAACTTCTCCGTCCAAAGGTTATATAATTCAAAAGAAAGAGGCCAAACCAACGACTGAAGATGGGAAAGAAGACTATTTCTACCACAACATCGACTACCAGCCCTTTTTATTTGAGCAGTACAAGAATGAGCCCTTTAAGGAATTTGACAGCTATATGGGAGCAGTGGATGAGTTCTACTCAACTGTTGAAGGCCAAAAAATTGACCTAAAAGCAATGCAACAAGAGAGGGAAGCTCTAAAGAAACTTTCCAATGTTAAAAAGGATCACGCGAAACGTTTAGAGGATCTTACGAAGGTGCAGGAGGAGGATGAGCAGAAGGCTGAGCTAATTACTCGGAATCAAGTTTTAGTGGACAACGCTATTCTAGCCATTCGAAGCGCTTTAGCGAACCAAATGTCGTGGCCAGACATCCGGGAGTTGGTAAAAGCGGCTCAATCGAATAAGGATCCTGTCGCCTCCGCCATCAAGCAGTTGAAACTTGAGATAAATCACATTGCTTTAAGTCTTCAAGATCCCTATCAAAATGCGGATGACGGTGATGAGACTGAGAAAATTCCTTCCTTGGTTGTGGATGTTGATCTAGCACTTTCAGCCTATGCAAACGCTCGCAAGTACTACAATCAGAAGAGGAGCTCTGCTAGAAAAGAGCAGAGGACGATTGATGCGTCTCAAAAGGCGCTCAAGTCCGCTGAAAAGAAAACTCAGCAAACCCTCAAGGAGGTTCGCATGATATCCACAATATCAAAGGCACGAAAGGTTTACTGGTTCGAAAAGTTCTACTGGTTCATCAGCTCTGAGAATTATCTCGTCATTGGTGGTCGGGATGCCCAACAGAATGAGCTTATTGTAAAAAGGTATATGCGTCCCACGGACATCTACGTCCACGCAGAAATCCAGGGTGCGTCAAGTGTTGTAATAAGAAATCCAACAGGAGGAGAGGTGCCTCCAAAAACCCTTCTCGAGGCTGGGACCATGGCTATCTCATACAGCGTTGCCTGGGATGCGAAGGTGGTCACGAACGCTTATTGGGTCAAGAGCGACCAAGTCAGCAAGACAGCCCCAACTGGAGAGTATCTGCAGAGCGGTAGTTTCATGATAAGAGGAAAGAAAAACTTTCTTCCACCCTGCCACCTTATTATGGGAATGAGTCTGCTTTTTAAACTGGAAGAGAGTTCCGTTGAACGTCATAAGGGCGAGAGAAAGGTTCGCAATTTTGATGACGAGGTTTCTGATAAAATGGGCCAAGTTATGATAGAAAACGAAAGGCTCGAAAGTGTCCCTGAAGAGGATATTGAGCTACCGGATTCTGATAAAGAAGACACAAAAGGTAATCAATCAGACGATGAGGATGAAAACGATCACTTTCCCGATACCCAAATAAAAGTAGACCACAGCACTGGTAAAATCATTATCCAATCAGCTGCAGAAGCAGCAAAACCACAAGCTGTAGAATTACAACAAATTGACGAAAAAGAAGATGAAAAGCCTTACATAATTCCTGCTCTTCCTCCTCGAAAAAAGCAACAGCAGGGATCCAAGAAAAAGAAGGAAGAGAAAGCCAAAAAGGCTGAAAGGAGGGAACAGGAAGAAAGAAACCGAGCCGAACAGAAAAAATCAGATCAACCAAAACGAGGTCAGAAAGGTAAATTGAAGAAGATCAAATCTAAGTACAAGGATCAAGATGAAGAGGAGAGAGAGCTAAGGATGAGGATTTTAAACTCTGCTGGTGGCGATAAGGCGAAGCAGAAATCCTCAGAAATCGATGAATCGATACAAGGGACGAAGCCCCCCAAAAAGATGTTCCAACCCAAACAGCAGCAATTGGATGAAGATGCCGACGACACTCCAGCAAACGCTGACGTCGACATGTTGGACTCATTAACTGGACTTCCGGTAGAGGAGGATGAGCTCCTTTTTGCGATTCCTGTCGTTGCACCTTATCAAACTTTGCAGCACTGCAAGTAAGTTCATAAAATTATATTTTTAAAAATTCGTCATCCCTGAAATTTTGTTATTTCATTCTTCTCCAAGAATTCCGACTGAAGTTTATTTTTATCTTTTGTAAATAGCAGACTTGTACAATTATCAATTCCATTATTACTTTATTGTAATTCAGTTATGCAGTGTTTTTCTTTAAAAAAAAAAAACCTCCCAAAATTAAAACTTTAAAAATGTATTATTGCAACTATGACAAATAAAAATATTAATTTTGTATACCTTTTTACCCACAGATACAAAATCAAACTGACTCCAGGAACCGGTAAGCGTGGCAAGGCGGCTAAAACAGCCTTATTGATGTTCTCCAAGGACAAGACGTGCACTCCTAGAGAAAAGGATTTACTTAAAGGTGTTAAGGATGAGGCCTTGGCAAGGAACATCCCTGGAAAGGTTAAGCTGTCTGCTCCGCAACTGCAGAAGTTTAAGAAATAGTTACATCAGACTGTTTTCTTCTTTGTATTGTTGAATTTGGAAATATATAAATTTGGAAATTTAACGCTCTTTAGATCACAACGAAGATGAAAAAGGATATTGAAATTAATATTATTTCGAGTTTGTTTTATCGAAAATTGCATCATGATATCTTCTAAATTAAAATTGTTTGTAGATTTACCCGCTATATTGAAGGCATAAAAACATCGGAAGTTTTATCAAAATTTTTACTCATTTTCGAATTTATAGTTAACAATTAATTAAGTAGTGGCTTCATTTTCGCTCATATTCTGTTTTAACTGCTGAATGTATCCGTCCAAGTCCTTAACACTGTAAGTCTTCTTCAGTATTTTCTTCGTGTCAACCGATTTTGGGTTCTACAAAATAAAAAAAAATCAGACGAATGTACCAGGGATATTTTTATTTATAAAAAAGAAAAATACCAAAAAATGATGATACTCCGGGGAAATAGTTTCCAGAAACAGGATTCGATCTTCAATTGATTTAATTCTCTCATATACGTCCTTAGAAGTGGTCGGAGTTATATTCAAAAACTTTTCTGCGTTTTCGATTCTTTCTGCAACTCCATCGGGAAGGGCATGAGTGGACTCTCCAGGCTCTTGTTTTATCCTTATACCTGACACAGTTTCTTCTTGACTACTTCTACTACTGTGACCCATTAATTTATCTAGAGTGCCGGCGTAGTCCACTTTCATTTGGGGCCCCGATAAGTTTTTAACCCTTTGAACTAAAGCCAAAAGCTGTCTCAAACAACTTAAAATATCTTGAAATATTATTACCTTTCAAATGTCCTTTTGAATCCTTCTGCTTTATAACAACGCTGTTCACTCTGGCACAGGTGTCTCCATCGCCACTTTCCGGCTTCACGCAGGTAAAATCCATCACGTTATTAACGTCGATCTCTTCCCTCTTCTTCTCAATGAAGCTCTGAATTCTTCTGGCCACCTCCGCGGGATCAGCCCCTATCTGAACCAAAGTTTTGGGAATGCAAGGTGTCTCAACGTTGCACTGCTCAAAATCCAGTTTTGGTCGCTTCAATTTCCCGCGAAATGAACCTGCACGCCAGCAAGGAAATAAATTCAAATTCAAGTATAGTTCTATCATGTTTATTGAAGCAAATGACAAAAAATAATTTCAATTTTTACAAAATCTGATTTTGTTCGCTTTTTGTTTTATTGTTACTAAGAAGCCACTGACATTCTTTGTTCTCCTTCCAGGTCGCTCCATTGTCCTCGTACTGCTCCTTCTTCCAAATGGGCACGGACTTCTTCAGCTCCTCGATGGCGAACTGGACGCTGAGGAGGCTCGTCTGACGGTGCGGGGAGCTGACCGCAATCACGACGCTGGCCTCCTTCACAGGCACCATTCCAAGACGGTGGTAAATCGCGACGTGCTTAATGTCCGGCCACTGGGATCGCATGTCGTCACAGATCTTTTTCATCGTCTTTAGAGCCATTGGTTCGTATGCTTCATACTCCAGACACAGAACCTAAACATAAAAATTGAACACGAATTCAATTTCTGCAGCCGATTGTGTAATTCATCAATTACTATTTTTAACCTGAATTGAGCATAGGCAGCAAAAACCGACCTTTTTCGAAACCATGTCTTTTAAAAATGGTTTCAGTGTCGCTTTTAAAGACAACTCGGATTGAATCAAATTTAAATTTAAATGTTTTGATATTATTTCAGCAGGATTATAGGGGCTCCATATAATTAAAGTCGTATGTTTTTAATGGCATTGTGCATTATCAATTAAGTTCTTGATTTTCGGGCAAATGTTATATATAATTTGTCCTTATTACACCAATAATTCCTTTTTAAACAACTCTGGGAAAACTTAATATGTAGATTCAATGGTTTACCAAATCCAGGACTATGGAAAATAGTGGAATTTCGTCATAAAGCGCATGTTCTTCCAAAAAATATGCCCGACTAGGTCTTTGATATGACTTAATTTTATTCATTAAATTCAAACTTGCCAGTCTGAATTTCCTAATTTTCATATCAGATTCAAAATCAGGAACCGCAAAATATTCGTAAATAATTAAAAAAACTCCCAGATTTAAGTTTTTCGGGTGGGATTTTAGGGTCCAAGACTGTAATGTTAAAGTATGTATTTAAGATATAATCGTCGTGCCAAGTTTCTCTGAATTTGCTCGCTGTTGTTTTTAGAACAGATAAACCTGGTGTTTATAAATACTATTTATTTTCATTGAATCAGCAATTCTCTCATTTATTAAGCTGATTATTTCTCACAACGCAAGCAAATGCTTCCCATTTCGCCGTGACCCTGGGATTTGTTATCTATCTGGTATCTCCTCAGCAGGCAGTCCCACATATCAAAATCAAGCAGCACGTCCAGCTTACTTACACAATATCTCGCGGCGCGTACGACATAATTAAGTGAGATAATCCGCGCGGTTACTGGCACAAATTGAAATTGCTTCTCGTGCAAAAATATAAAAACAAACATTTTGCCCGCTGCCTCGTGTTCCAATGACGAAAGAGTGGAGCCCCAATCATCTCTTGTGCAATTAAATAGCATGACATGCCATCACAACGTCCGCTATTTCAGCTTTCTATCTATTTTCGAGAAGTAGTTAAATAGCAGTTACTGCCGAAGCAAATTACCTTTTTTTCCTCAAAATTATCCCTTGTTGTTCCGATAAACATTGAAATTGCCCCACAGCTACAATCAGTAACGCAATCGTTAATAGCGCCAATGTCCAGTTTCTCCTTAGTTAATTTCAGGTAATTCATCTTAATCTCTACGCACAACCGTTTTTCCTCTTAAACTAATTTAAAATACTAACAAATTCAAAATTTCAAACAAGGCAAAAAAAATTCCGCAACAAATTTTATCCGCCACTAATCGGTGGAATTATAGCGATTTCGTCATTATTCTTAAGCGTAATAACAGCATCGATGTCTTCGCAATAGTTTTCATTAAGAGCAATTATAATACTATTGCTTATCACGTTCAAATTAAACTTTCTGCAAAGATAATCCAAAAGATTTTTATACGGGAGCTTTGGGGGAAGTTGCACAAAACTCTCATTTACACCGGCCAATTCGCGGGCTTTGGCGAAAAACAACACACGAATTTTAACAGTGGGGTAGCACATGCTTCACAAAGGCATTTTTCATTTAGATGAAATTACACCGTCGATAAATAATACATAACAAAAAATCTCAACAAGTCACTCTCACTTTGATTAATGCGAATGAACTGTCAGTCAGATCAGACGTTATACGAAAATATAACAGCTGCGATTAACACAAGGAACGGTACGGTTACGGAACGAAACAGAGCATTTGAAACGATTAAAACTCGTCCACGTTCGTTCAAAAATTGGGGAAAATGGAACACTAGCAATTTCAAATGAAATGTTTGTTTATAAAAGTATTATAGAATTTTACAGAATTCTCTTAATAGGTAAAATTATTATTTTTAAGTTATTCTAAATAGGAGAAGCCTTACTTTCTTCTATCTCATTCAAGGACAAGTTTCTTAATAATATGTATACATACAGGGTGTTTTGCTAAGGTCTGAACAGGGGTATGCCAATCGATTCTAAATGGTCTCCTGGTCAACGTTTGTTCGGAAACTCCCCCCTTAAAATCGGTCCTTCCCACCCCAAAATCACGATTGAAAATTTGGAGGGGGTCAACCTAGAAAATGCTTCATAAGTTATTTCAAAGATATCCTAGAATATTGGTTGATAACGCATTAGAAAGCTGAGCCTTCAAGCTTTCCAACGATACCACCCACGACCCAATCCGTCAACAAACAAGCGGGGCAGACCCCGTTAAATTTCGAAAGTGGCAATTTCAAAGCTCAAAATTTGACTTTGACCCTTGATTTTGCCGATTTTTTGTATGGGAAGATCGAAACTTTTTTTTAAAAAAAGCTTCCCTGTCACGTAGCCTTTCTCAAGAAAAACACCGCACTCGAATCCGACGGCGCGTTCCGAAGTTATTCGTGTTATAATAATTAATACAACAACAAAACCACTACCCGCAATGAAGTCCAATTGGAATGTGACGTCACTTTCCAATTGGACTTCATTGCGGATAGTGGGTGTTGCAACTTACCTAAAAAAGTGTTTCCCACGGAGTTGTGAGAAGTTATTCCTGCAAGCTTGCACTGCACAATTAACATTAGACCACCAACTTCACCTCTGCACTTAATAAATTACACTTCCAATTAATCACAAATACTTTCGTTGTTTGAAACACGTAAAATAACGGGGTACTCGCGGTATATCCTGCTTTTTATTATCTAAGTATTTGATATTTTTTCTTTCCTGATTCTGGTGTAAAAAACAAACAATTTCAATTTCTTCAACTTTAAAAATTTTTACCGCGACGCCACTGACCTTGAACAACTGAACCCGTTTCCACAGATTCCTATAAGAAATCACATTCCGCTCCGCCCATTCATCTACCGAAATTGGAATGGAACAAGTGTTTTTTTTTTCTCGTTTGGCCTGCCCTGCAACTGAGCTCTGGCAGTCGTGGTTGCGGTGCGGCAGTACGATTTTGTTCTCGGTCCTAGTTCGGCAATTTTGATGTTAATCGCACGGTGCGGACGCAGTCGTCTTATTTTCATTTATTTTAGCGTTCTCGGCTCGTGAGGACCGCGAAATTGTTTACAAATGGAAATTCTCAGTTAATTTTAGTTAGCAATTTTATCCGTAAACACACTTTTGAGTCACCACCCGGTCGAAAAACTTATCAGCGGGCGAGTTTATTTATTTTTTTGTATATTTTTGAGGAAGAGTACAAGTCCGGAGCAATTCGCCCGTTGGTCATGAAATAAAAATTCCATCATTGCATGTAAATCTGGACAAGTTACTACCAAATTCAAGTAAGTTAAAAGCGCCGAGTTTTACCCCCCTGAATCACGAAAGTCGCGCAAAATAGCTGTGGGCCAGCGCGAGGAGGAAAAAACTTAAAACAGTGCGACTCCCGGCCCGACTGGTGGAAAAGCGAGTTCTAGTGATGGTCTGCTGCAGGAAAAAATCGATCGCGATGACATTGGAGGACCGCATTTTTCTACCCCGAAGGGGGGTTGCGTGCAGGTCCTGCTCCTGCCCCACAGCCTAGCCGGCGATGATTTTATTACCTTCAATTTTCAAATATCCAGAAAAAGTGGCGGTGCCGGTAGAAAATAGCCCGATTCCCAAACGCGATAACCTGAAACAGCCCCTAGACATGCAGGACCACAGATCGGGGCAAACTCCTGTCACCGCTGCATAAATGCCCAGAGCTGCAGAGCTCTCCGTCAAAAAGAAAATAAAAAAAGAAAAATCGAATGCGACACCATTCAAAAGAAAGCTGTGCCCTGCTGAGGCCCGTCTTGAGCCCGTCTTGAGCGGAGGCGGTGCAGCACTCGTCCGGCTGTCTTGGGGCGACTTCCGGAGCCATGTGTTACGTCTGCCGGCTCTGGAGCGGCTCCTCCACGTATTCCGGGTGCTCCACTGATCAACAGCTTAGTTAAAAACGACGTCGGGTCTATTCCCACTGGCGCCTCATGTTGCCACTTCGACGTCGACTTTCAGCAGGGCGCTGACTCATGCCAAAATCCCTTTTCTTGGGCCCGACACACCTCTTGAGTTCTACGGGATCTAGCGCTCCTCAACATGCGAGCCAAATGAATTTATGGGCTTTGTGGTGGGGCCCCCGACGCCTTCGCAGTCGCGGCTCCTCAAATGGGCCGCCTGCTGGTGCTATTTTGGCTTAGTGCTTTAAGCCGTCTTATCTCACAGCGATGATCCCTCGGATATCTCTCAAGATGCGCCAGACCAGCTCCAGAGGCTCTCGAGAGATAATGGGGCTCACTTAATCGCGGCAGGCATCTGGGCAGCAGGTCGGTGAAAGAGGCTAAAAGCGAGTAACCGTCCAGTGCACGGGCTCGTTGTCTGGGTCGTTGGGGAAGACGTTGACTATGCCTCTGAGACGGGCCGGGGCAGACAGTGAAAGTCTTGGAAGACTCTCAAACGTGTGAGCCTCTTCAACTTTCGAAGGTTGCTAAATGAAGGTAGCTCGATATAATTAATTTCCAATTGAGGGCGGAACATTTCACGAGTATTAACACTATGCAGACGACGATTAATTTAACATTTCGTTCCAAACACTCTCTAACTAAATCAGAATTCGTAATAAACTGGAAATCACAGATGTTTAGTTGACATCGTTACCAATTTATGACTCCATCAAAGTAGAACCAAGTACAATTTATCATTTGAGTTGCAAGAAAGTAACACAGCTCGACATATGAGTTACAAAATAATAATGCTATGTCTAGTACCACTCGACATACGAGCGGAAAGGGTTAAGGCCAAATGAGGCAATCACTGCGGGTAATATTAACCTCTTTTAGCCTGCAGCTGCTTCATAGAGAAAACCACTTTTATCTTCCTTCCCACATCAACAGAACAAACTAGCGGTTAACTTTCATTACAATACCGATAAAATCGAAGGAGAGTCCTCCAAATCCAACTCTCCGCCCACCGCAATTTGTGGGCTACTCTAAAAGATAATAGATAACGTTTTATCAAGCTATTTTTCTAATAACCGTCTTTGCATAATATTTTTGTTAATTATATACCGAATTTGGCTTTTACTCATTTTTCAAATAATTTATTCAATTATAATCCATTTAGTAAAAGTCAAAAGAAAGCTACGTAGTAAATCAAAATAGAAAACGTAAACAAACACGATAGTTTTTTTTTATTATATGTAGTATGTAAATTTAATGAAGTTTCACATCCTCAAAAGAAAATATGTGTATTCTAAGATACTTTTGAATTTAGGTTTAACAAAGCATCTTTGCATCTTTTTAACTTATTGTGCGTGCGTTGGTCACCTTTATTTTTTCAAACCTCCTCTTACGTGAGGTTCGTAGGTTACTTTAAGAAAATGATTAAAAAATCATTAGTTCTCCTAAAATTATAGCTATATTTGCGTTAACCTATATGTATCAAATTATTCTAAAAATGAACCCAGCGTTCTTTGAGAAAATGTAGATAAAAACTGAATGATTTTTGATAAAATTCTTGGGTAATATTTTAAATAAGAATTTTCGAGTTTCTGTTCATAAAAAGATAAATGGATTTTGTGTAAGTCTTAAACCAGAGAGAAGTAAAATAATAAGAGATTCCAATGCGAACAAATAAGAAATGTATGAAGAAAATCAACCTAAGCGCGATACCTCCAGGCTGGCCTGGAGACACCACAAGTTCCACACGGCATGCCCTGCTGGATTACTTGAGCTCTCTCGTGTGGATTACTTTTCAATAGGCGTTGTGTGTTTTTGCCTCCTGGCATCTATATATGCTCTCCGATTCTGCGTACATACATACATACCGTGAGAACCAAAAGCAAAGAATATTGAACCTTGTTACAAAGAATGTTCACTCTAATTCTGCGACGCAATTTACCCCCACCATGGACAATTTTCAGAAAATTACAACAACAAAATGCCCATTAGCCGAAAAGAAAAATTCGCCGTGTTTGTTCCAAGTCCGAATCCCCATTTAAATCGCCTAATAATGAACAAGGACGGCAATAGGGAGAAGTGCGGCAAACACCATGAAGCGAGAGTTCACCTATTACGGAACGCTCCTGCTCAAGCATTGCATTTTGTGAGACTGTGTTGGTGCGAGGGCGCCCGTGCTTTTCGAATAGGAACAGGCAAAACGAAACTGCCGGACCCACACATTGAAGGGGTACACGGATTCGGTTGTTTACGTTTTTTCATCATAGGATTTCTTAGGCGCTCCTGCTCAGCACAGGAAGCAAATGCGCTTGTATGGTGAGGCGCTCTTGCGATCGGTTTGACAGGGTGGTTCTTTTGGTTGGTATTTCATATTTCCTCTGCAAATCCTGACACCCTGTAACACTGTACCGATTTCTTCAGATTCCAAGCCCCGCCTCTGAATTTTTCTTCTCTCTTCGACCAAAGTGCTTAAGCAGTGCATCATCCTCTAGCAAAATTGTGGGGTTAGGAGGAATAACGGTACCAAGGTCACAAAAACTGAAAATCTAAATTGCAGGAGTGAACAGTCTTTGTAACGTAGGTTCCATAGTCTTTGCCAAAAGTGATGGCACACTTAGACATTTTATTTTTTTCTTCCCACATTTTTATAAGTGTGCCATCACTTTTGGTTCTCACGGTATGTATGTACGCAGAATCGGAGAGCATATATAGATGCCAGGAGGCAAAAACACACAACGCCTATTGAAAAGTAATCCACACGAGAGAGCTCAAGTAATCCAGCAGGGCATGCCGTGTGGAACTTGTGGTGTCTCCAGGCCAGCCTGGAGGTATCGCGCTTAGGTTGATTTTCTTCATACATTTCTTATTTGTTCGCATTGGAATCTCTTGTTATTTTACTTCTCTCTGCTTAAACTCAGAATTTAATACAAATTGCATTAAGACTAAATGAAGAAAAGAAACCTACTCAAATATGTATTTATGATGCATAGATCAATTCTTCTGTAATGTAGTCTTCTACTTGTAAAGTTTTCGTAAATGTACGTACACAAAGCAGATTTTATGACAAAAATAAATTAACTGATTAAAATGTTTTTCTTATGTGTTTTAGTTAGTCAAAAATAAATTTGATTGCCTCGAAAATCGTGCGTCTTCTGACGTCAAAAGTCGTCCCAGCGGTGTCTTACCGTGAAACGACATAATCCCCACATCCTTCGCCATAAAATTAGAAATTGGAGTAAATTACTTTTATGTATACCCCCCTTAGTGCCTCAAATGCAAAAATTATGCACGGATAATAAAGAAGAAAATTACTATGGTTTTGCCACCACACATTTTGGGGATAGGTGGATTCTTCAAAAATTACGTTCAGAATAAGCTCGATTCACTTCGAGGCACACGATAATATGCGACCAGCATAGCGTAAAATTATTGTACATTATCAGGCAACATAGTCATAAGACATAAGACGATTTCCTCCGAAAGAAGCATAAACTTCAAGCAAAAGGACTTCTACGCTCCACTTTAAGGAAACGTTCCCATTACCTTTCACCGGCGGAAGTTATTTTTAGAAATCGGCCCGTTTTGTGAAAAAAGAACAATTATTAGTGCAAAAGAAGGGGAGCATACGGCAAATAGGACATGGGGACAATTAGTCCATATAACGGTATAACGGTGGGTGGCACATATGAGACATACGACAATTGAGCAAACTGGAGCTGTTCCGTCAACAAGTAAATCACACACGCGAACTTTGTTATCGCCGACTTTTATGAGCCTTTCACATGTTACTTGGCTCCGGACCCCAAGGAGCTGCTCATCGTTAAAAAGTAAACAAAACTGAGAAAGAATGGGGCTGGGTTGCAGCCGTACCACTTGGCCCCCTTGCACTCGCAGGTAACGTCTCCTTTGTGGCAGTTACTTGCTATAAACCATCATTCCCCAAGGGGTTAATTTAATTATTTTTAATTTCATAACGAACTCAGAACGAAGGAGTGAAGTTGGTGCGAAGTAAAATTAGTATTTAATTACAATTACCTCAGTAGCATAGCCCCACTACGATCCAGTCCAGGCTGAATCAGGTTAGGGTACTGAAAAACTTCTCAGCTAAAATCAATACCTTTTAAACCATAGGATTCCCTTATTTCTCAATATTTCGCAATATTTCTTATTTAAATATTTTCAAAGTAGCTAATTAGTTAACTGATAAAGTTGAGCTCTCTGAAAATGCCAGTTTGCTTTTGTCTTACATTACGAACAGATTTGAAGTCGAACGGAATCAAGAAAACTACACATACTATAATCCGGCCGTAAGCCGATGGCTTAATCCGATCCTAATCATTTGCGGCGTTATATTCCGCATCAGGGCCGGATAAGCCTTCATGCACCGGGCCGTATATAATTGAGGAGTGTCTGTTCAAAAGGTCCTAGTTCCATGATAAGCAAATTTTACAGGAAGCAACAAAAACTTTTTACATTGTTTAATGGAATATAATAATAATCTTTATTATTGTATTTAGCGCAGATTAGGCTAATTGATATACATGTACATTTTATTTTTAGTTTTCTACTGTATTTCTTTTTTTTTAAATAATTTTCGTTTGGAAATAGGACTTTATGATCGGAATTACCATAAATAAGTCTTTTTGATCAGAATATTCTAGAAATAAGACCTTTTGATTGGTCACTTTTGGAAATATGCCTTTTTGACTAAAAAATATTTCAATTGATAATGGAATCATTTTATTTTATTTAGGAGCCCTTGTTCATCAGTTCTTCTGCAGTGGGATTTGATTTATTAAAAATCTGTAAACTGAAACTGTATGGCAAGATTTAATTACCTTCTCAACAAAATTGTTTAATAAAACATAATTTGTATGAGAAATAAGACCTTTTGGTCGGAACGTCAAATTTTAAGATTTTTTTTAAATTGGATATACTCGCTTTTCGATCAGAATTTTATCAAATATGGATGGGATTTAAGTAGCAGTTTCGGGGAAAAAAATAAAAACTCGTTTCATTCGACAGGGAAATAGGACCTTTTGAACAGACACTCCTCAATTATAAGAAAGTTCGGATTCGAAGGTGAATTTAACCTGAAGAGAATTCTACTCTGATAACTAACGAAAATAGGAAAATAAATTTTGTTTGTTTAATAAATTGTTTGTGAAATTTTTTAAGAACATTCCAAACGGAGAAAATCCCAAAAAATACTTTTTATCCCCCCACCACGACCTATAAGAAAGTTTCAACATTGAAGGTCAAAGTAAAAGATAGCTAGTAAAAAAGCAGATTTTGGTTTAGACTATATTAAAGTTTATTTCTTTTGGAGTTTTAAGTGATTTTAAAAGAATATAATGTCTACTTCCTTTGAAACTACAATATTGTTGTTTCATGTGAACACCTATTACCTACTAATTTTTCACCTATAGGTACTATAATACTGCTATAAAATTTATCTGCGATTTACATGTAAATTTATCCTATTTTTTTAAAATTGTTTTTTCATAAATAATGATATGGGGTTTTCGTTGCAATTATAATAAATATTAATAATAAAGCATAAAACTATACTTAAAAAGCTGCTCTATATGACCTTAAATATAATAAAAAGGGCCCGTACTCATTCAGAATACTAATAATATAATATCTTAGCTCTCTTTTATAATTAATCCGCCAATGGGGTGACACCATTTTTAATTGATTAACGACCTCGACGGGGATATTTTCGTCGTCGCCCCATTGTTACAGTTACAATTCGCCGATGAAGCACATGCTTCACTGCTTCCGATGAATCTTAATCTGAAGTGTATTGCAAAAGGCAGCCTGCGCGCGATGCAATCGTCCATCTGTCCGCGATGGTCCCGTTGAATCGCGGCCGCACCCAGGTATGAACGGACGAGCGAGCGACTAAATTGCAAAATTCCCATGAATTGTTGTAGCGCCCGCAAGTCGATCGCGAGCTATTGGCATCATCAATTAGTATGGTAATGGAGCGTGACGCTCTGCGCCTGATAGATTGCCCATTCCCCTGATGTCTTGGCGGCGCGCGCTATAAATAAAAATTCAATTTCCCAAAACAGAAGCGCGCCGCTACGGCACGAAAAATGCTATAAAATTTATGCCCCCGAGCCAATTTTGATTTATCGGCCGATATGCCTCCCTGACTGCCTTCCGTCTTGGTGGGGTGGCCGCGGTGGGACGGGAGCAACGTCTTCAGCAGTTCCAATGATTATGTCTTTGAAATTCGCAACAATGTTGTTCAGTCGTCGCGTAGAATGGAGAAGAAGAATTCGCGGGCTTTTGAGGAAGGCGAGTGTCTTCAAACGGAAACTTACGTCTATCTTTGTTTTAAGTTACAAATAATGAGCCCTATTGTGAACGTCGTCTTACGTTTAACACCACTAAACAAGATACGCATTTGAGGAACACGTAAGACTTGAAATTTTACAATTTTACAGAATACCTACCATTCAAATTTGTACATACATATTTTTTACTGACAAAATTTGACAAATTGTTGAGTGCTATTTATCGTTAAGTAGTTCCTCCAAGATTTTTATGAAGGCTTTAAGATGATATTGAAATAACTCAGATATTCCGACCTTGCATATTTATTGCAAATCACTTCTTAATCTTTCTTTAATTATCGATTAATCTAGGTGTAAAAACTGTATTAAAAGAATCCATTAATTAATTGATTAAAACCGACTCAAATTTTTTTTGCCAGACAGAGACAACTAATGCTTTAATGAAATATCATGTATATAAAATACATAAAAAAACGATTAATCGTCAATCTATCGTTTAAGGTTATAAAATGAATCGACTTGTTCTTAATTTGTAAAGTTTTAATTTAGTATGAAATAAAACTATTTCAAATTCAAAATATTAAAGAGATGGATTTAAAAATTCCATATTTTATTTTAAAATTGATATGTATAATAAATAGTGTAGCTTCATGCATTCATATTGCAAGCCTCTCGCGTGTATATGGGGCCGATTTTGTCATCATATTACATGAATGCATCCTGTGAGCTATAACTCACTGTCTAAAAAGAATTATGAGTGAGAGCTGTTCTGAATTGTCACATTTTATAAAATATAACATGATACAACTGAATAATAAATTGGCTTGAGTTTTAATCGATGAATATTTTTAAAAATTGTTTCGATATTTCATCGTCCGTCATAAGTATTCTAAAAGTTTTATTATGTCAAGGTCTCTTTCCTTTGAAGGTAAAGCCGTAAAACACAACAGTTTCACCTAAAAACGCAAAAGTGGTACAAAAATAATAGGCGGCTAAATCATGAAATTTCCACTAGGCAGGCAAACAGAAAGATTAATGTTTAAATTATGAAGAAATTTTTCGGAAAAAATAATTTTTCCCCTAGAGCAGCAGCATGCACATCGACGAATCCGCACGTCTTGCATTTGCTACTGCACGCTAGAATAATTACTGCATTCACGTAATTGCTTACTCCTATATTCGAGTTAAGTTCAAATGTAATTTAAGCACAAGTAATTGAGCCGGGAGTTACTCATTGTGGCATTTTTTGGATCAAATTTCATTAAATATATGTACATGCCCCTGTTCAGATTAGTGAGGGTACACTGGAGCTAGTTGCAAAAATAGCAATATAAAGTGGCAGCTTTGGGCTGGGGTTATCTTATCTTTTAAATTGACACATAATAAAGACAAGTTACTTGTGACTCGCGGGTAATTGCTGATTTACTTTTACAATCACTGAATAGCCGATATTGGCTTCTAATGCTTTTAAATGCGCGGAATCGCGTAAAAACAGCACACTGATTATTTCTTCGACGAACATTTGCTTAATTTATTTTTAAATACGCAATGAAGTGTTTGGACGAATTGCGTTAAAGTAAATTAAATAAGAAGTGTCTGATCATTATTATTGAAATGTTATAACTTTCTATGCTTCGAAATTTGGAAAATCATCAAAATATGTAATTTCTTTTCTTCTATTAAGTCTCATTTTATAGTAATTTGAATGCGAATACCAAAGAATCAGCTCTTCTAAGCTCCCCCTCGTTTAAAGCTCATCGAAAAATTATAACAATATAATTCTCAATTTATTTAATTTCAAGCCTATTTTGTTTTATGGTTTTCGAACTCTTATGTTCTTTTCATCATGAAAATATTCTTGTTGATATTCTGATGACTTAGTAGATGTGTTCTTTAACAATGAAAAACACCTTAAACTTTTTTGTTGAAACATGAGGTCTAATATTTAAATCCAGCAGAGTGATTAACTGAATCATATAACAAAATCTCAGTTAGAGCCTAAACTACAAAATAAACTTTTCTAAGAAATTCAGCATAAAATCATAAAAAATCTCAACATTCTAAAAAGAACGCCTTGTGAAATAAATATGAATCGTTTACCGGCAACAGTAAGGGAAATGAAAAACTTCCTGTATGCCAAGAAGCCATCAATAACCCTTCCATGCATTTGCAAAACAATTTCCTTAATATCCATCTTGGCGGGATCCAGTACGATTTGGGCACACTTTTGCCGAAATCAATTTACTTTTTAAACTTTATCCATTCCCTGGAATAAGTTTCTTCAGAATGTCTAAAACTTTTATTGTCAGAAAATAAATAAAAAAAAAATAAAAATATTTTTCCTCCATATATATTTTCAGATAGAAAGAAAAACAAAAAAAAAACCAGTTAAAAGAAATGTTTAGGGAGAAATCGAGTTCTGAGACACAAATAAACTGCCAGAAGTCGTGCGAAAAATGCGGCGAAAGGTATACCACAGAAATATATCACTGATAAAATATATAATATAAGCGAAATCAGCTATCATTGGAAGTAGTGAGCCCAGTAAGAAGTAGTGACACCACGGCATGGCGCATAAACATGCATAAATCAAACAGTCACGACATCATCTGCATGGTTTCTCATACTTTTCCGATTAGTTTTCGTTCGTTTCGTAGCGCCTATCTTTAAGTTCGCTCAATCGCTCATAACCGCTGTGTTCGTTTGCTCTTTCGTATTCAATTAATATTAAACAATAGCAATTTGCTTAATTTGCACTCCCATTTTGCGCTATACTGGCGATAGTTTGCACAAGCTCACCCAGTTTCATCCTTTCTTTTCCAGCTGTTCTAGCGGAGATTAAGATATTCAAATTAGGGTAAGCGGAATGATGTGACGACCCAACTGTTTTGGGCTAAATTTTGGGGCCGTTTCATTGGGATTCATGGATGATGACATCCAGCTTACCCCCAAGGGCGGCCGAGGACTCATTGTCTCATAGACGAAAAATTCGTGACACGAATGCCAAAGTTTTCCGCGTTTGACTTGAATATAAATTAGACTTCATCGGTGGCGTCGCTTCTGTCGAAGACGAGTAGGTGCCTCCCCCAAGAACTCCTTAGAAGTGCACCGAAGAAACGCTATACAACGTTTTTATCAACGTGCCAATTTTGGTGTTCGGTTTCAATTACTTTCGTATAGTTGGTATTCCTTCCTCTCACCTGCTCGATCGGTTTGAAGAGGTGGCTCACCTTTTGCGGCAAACCATTTTTAACTTTTCCAGTTTCGGGCATATACCGGCAACGGTCTGCCGCTTGATTGTTGTTCACTTTTTTCCTCCTCCAATTAATTGCAATGTGGATTACGTTTTGGCACGGAAGAAACAAGAACTCCTCAATCACTTGATCTAACAAAAAGCGGAGGGGTTCCCTTTACCAAAATCTAGGTTGTACTTCTTACGTATTTTTCGACAATTTTTCTATCGACTTTTCTGGTTTTGCTCACGTAGCTGGAGGCGGGGTCTTAATTAGGATGGTAGATATCAGCAAAAGCCCTTTAATATTTAAGAATTTCCGTAATTAAAAGGTAGACCGAGGCAGTGGGGTGTGCTCATTTAATGAGGTGTTAACGAAGGTGTGAAGGCGGGTATAAATCAACAAAACGCTGTATTTTGTCGGAGTCGTGTACAGTTTTGTTACGCTAATTGCTGTTTTGCGCTTTTAGGTATAAATTAGGCAAATATTGGGGCGTAGCGGATAAATATAAATGTTTTTGGAAATTACTGGCTTGTAATAACTGTGTCATTAATTTTTATGTATTTTTCGACACTTAATTAGATTTTGTTTCATTCAAGAGATTAAAAACGTATTTTCATAATAATTACATACTAATATTTATGTTTAGTGAACCTGTCAGTCAAATCCTTAAAACGTTTGTTGTTAACTTTTAACTTATAAAATAATACGTATTTTAATCATATTACCAACTTTCCTGAAAAAGTATTATAAACTATTAAAATTAAAATGCGTTACTTGGACTACATTTCATGAAATAAAATTAGAAATTAGAAAAATCTGGCAAAAATTCGAAAAGAATATATAAACCTATTGTAGTAAAATCTGAAGCATCTTAAACTTCTGAATTAAGCATGAAAATAAATTCAAGTGCATTCAAGTGAATGCAAATGAATTCCACAAAGGTTTCAATGAACGTAAAATATTTCAGAGGAATGCAGTCTAAGTAATTCGCTCTCTTTGCAAAAGAAAAAGTGAATGCATTCTTTAATTTTTTTTTCTTTCAAGGAATGGGAATTCATCTAGTTCCATTTGCAGTCTTTAACGAACGACAAATTTTACTGCTACCTAAAATCCATTAAATTCCATGAATTAGGCCATAGTTCTGAGTGTTGTTAGCGTTCCTAAGATTATATTAGCCAAAATACATTAGGGTTAACGTGTTTAGCAAATTATCATCTTTTGACTGTAGTTATAAGAAAAGATCGTAATAATATAAAAAATCTCTACATAAAGTATATACGTCATGGTTGCAAAAATGGAAACATTGGTGGTGCAATCCTACAGATTAAGATGATTGCTGTTTATTAAAATATCTCGTTCATCATCCAACCCACTTTCCTGTTTTTTGCACTTGATCCAAATATATTGTTTAGTTTCCTCGATGTCAGAGAACTGGTAAATATGCGCGAGTGATCCCTTTCACTTTATTCAGAGATGCGCCAATCATAGAATAAATGCCAACTAAAAATAGCCCAACACCAGTAGCAGCAATAGGCGATTTCATTATTCTGCATGGTGATGAAGTTGAAGTGCAACGAGCGAGCAACACGCCATGGGCTGTGCATGACAACTCTTTTGCTCTGGGCATGAAACTCGAAGATATTTATAGACCTTGATGTTGTGGGCGATGATGTGGCCTTGTGGCAAGACTGTCAGTCACTTTAATTAGCACCTAGTTTCCTAAGTGAAACTAAAATTTCACTCTATTTCCGGATTTTGATGGAAAATTTCTCTGTTTTGAAATAGGGCAAGAGAACGTTACCATATTTGTTCCTAATTTATGGTACCTATACTATATTTGGGTTGTATAGGGTTCAAATCCATAAAATCTTTCAATTTCCGCCCTAATCCTAACTAAGGATGCTGTAGAATCTTGGACGGTATCCAGGTCACGTTTCTTCAGCAGTTTCCCAAATCATGCAGTACAGGGGCTTTTCATGATGCGAAGTATGTTCGCCGTTTGCTGTGAAATTACCGTCGTACTGCACAAAGCATTCTCCTTGACGGAAGGATATTAAATTTTCAGAACCTCCTCATTCTATGGCAATGAGGACACCTGCTCAATGGCTATGTATATTTATGCTTTCTTGAATAGAACTTCCGCCACAATTGCGGTCCCCTTTCCTCAACTCCAGCGCTTTTCATTGGGAATTATATGAAGAACGTTTATCCACCCGTTTCGGGGGTTTCTTTGGTTGCATGCTTCTCGCTCGTAAGGCGTTTTAGCGACCAAAATCTGGAAGGTGAAAGGCCTGATGACGTGCACTTTAAACACTTGAAATTTTGGGGTTTTTGCCCCTCCCCGGAAGAGAATGAATATCTTGTGAATGTGCATCGCCTTCTGGTAATTCCAATAGACTTAA
The DNA here is from genome assembly GCA_933228815.1 of Machimus atricapillus. Taxonomy (NCBI): domain Eukaryota; kingdom Metazoa; phylum Arthropoda; class Insecta; order Diptera; family Asilidae; genus Machimus; species Machimus atricapillus. The sequence continues at coordinate 13,317,862 of OW121788.1, forward strand.
ATTTTGAAGCAATTGCGTGGTGAGCACGCGATGCCTAATTGCCTCTAGTTAACTGCTCTAAATTTTTTGTTTGCCTTTATAATTCCAGTTCAAAGATATCTGGAAAAGACACAGGTGAGAAAATCACATTTGACTATAAAGTGTGGGGGCTTCTGCTATTTGTTTGGATTTTTTTGGGGTAACGATTTCAGAGAAAAGAAGACAATATACCAAAGCTTTGCTATTTTACCTGACAAAACAAATGTTTGATTTTCGCATAAATTTCGTTTCTATGGAAAACATACATTTTGAGGTGGAATTCGACTGCCAGGTAACGTTCGGAAATATTTTGTACACATTTTCATATTGCCAGTTGCCGACAAAAGTAGCTATTTTTTGCCAGCCGATGTTGCATGGAATGAAAGCCTTTTGCTTTCTAGTCACTGCTTCTCCTCGGCTGAGTGCGTTTAATATTTTTGCGCAAGCAGTGTGAAAAACAGGACAATTGCTTTGAGTGCTATTGCCAAAGTTTCCAGGTGTTATGTAAAGTGAATGAGTTTCGTGTTGCGCCCATGGATTGTGTTGAGTGTAATTTCGATAATTGCTCGTTTTTGGGTTACTGCTTAATTATTGCACGGAAGGTGAAGGTTTCGTTGAAGCTATAGGTTTGTAAGGAAAAATGTGGGTATTTTGGGTACCTATTGAATGAATTTCATTAGAATTATGTCACACAGTCATAACATTTAAAAAACTATGCAACTTAAGTGATTTCATGACATGAAATATATGTTCATGTTTTACAGTCTTGCTTAACATAACTTAAAAGCTTGTACTGTTTTAAATTGGTATTTCTGTCCTAATTTTGTAATTTTGTGCGAATAATAAATCTTGTTTTTTTTGCTTATATGCCTGTTTGTATAAGAGTTTATTAATGATTCGATTAAAGCTGTATCGGAAAAATAGTCAATTTTTAGTTGAATTTTAATGCTTTTCAATAATTAATCTAAAAGCCACTTTATTTATGATGCGATTTTAATCTCTTGAATTTTATATGACTGGGGAGTGTTCAAAAACTATGGGTCTATAAACCCTGAATGTGTTTCAATAGTCAAATATTAAGTTTTCTTTTTCTTGCCTGTTTTTTTGTAGACATTTTGTATTTTGATACCTTTATTGTATTTTCTAATCAGATATGAATTTGATCTCAAGTGATAGAAATGATGAAAATTCAAGATCGCGAAATTTCGAAATTGTATATTCTTTTTCGATTTTTCCACTTATTTTATCTTCATGCATTTAGAAGAACAATATTTTACCATCTGAGAGTGTCCCCGATCACAAATAATGAAATTATAACCTATCCAAATTGAATGCGTCTATTGATTTTATGTTATTTAAAAAAATATTATTTGTAATTGACCACACCATAAATAAAGTTTACTAATTTATTATAATAGAATGATTATAAATCAAATATCTACTAATGGGTTAGTGTAATGTAGGTATATTTAGTATAAGAACGTTATTCATCATATTTGTTGTGACTTGTAGTGAAAGTCTAATTTTGATATTTTCAGTATAAAGACAATTTTAGTGGATTGAAATCTTTTATGCGATTAGATCATCGTTTATTTTATCGCATCATACTTTTGGCGATGTATCTACTCTACATATACCACATAATTCTCTAAAAATAATTTCTGATCGAACAGAGAAATTTAACAAAAGAGAATCTTATTTTTTAAATTTGTATAAAATCTATTAAATCTTTTATTCTCTGCCAAATATTCGACAAGCAAATGTATTGCTCAATGCCAGAGCGATGTCTTTCATAAATCGCGTGATTTCCTTCCTAACAAAAGGGGGCCTTTGACTTTAAAGTTATATGCAGCCAGGTTGAAAATTATGCAAATATGTAAGTGGCATTTCAGGTGAAGGAACACAGTCCTCAAGCGCCTTTAAGTAACCAAAATTTGCGGTTTTCTCGCGTTAGGCAACGACAAGACAGAATTAATGCAAAAACCGCTGAGGAATTCAATTAATTCAATGACTCACCAACAAAACGTGTTTCCACTTGGGGCCATTGATCATCCGGGGGAAAAAGAATTTCGCATTAATTTCCTCGCCAAATTGAATGTGGGGATAGTGCGGCTAGACCAACCAGGTCAGTGGTGAGGAAATGAAAAATGAGCGTGGCTAGAGGGGCGAGGAAATGTTTTCTATAAGCGCTCTGTATTTTGCGTTTTTGCTCTAATCACGCAATAAAAAACATTTTTAAAAAAATAATCCGATCTGAAGGACTCACCTAGAAAATTATAGCTATTGACCTTCAACAAGTGAAGTACCGAGCGGAACAATCGTGGAGTGATCCACTTCAAAACCAATGGGAATTTTTAAAGGATTTCGATTAAACCTCCTGGTTGATTAATAATTAGTACGTGTCCCAAGGTCGTTTTCACTTCTCTGAATGATTAATGTGGGGCGCGCACAAGTGGCAATGACTTTGCCTCGAGGTGCCTTCAGGTGACCAGGTAAAATGGAAAGACAGATGTCGAATAAAACCTCGACAAATTAGGTAATAGCGAGAGAACTAGTTTTCTGTGGAAATTACAAGTGCCAGTCCATTCCCAGCTTTTCCCTAGTGACATGTAGAAATGGATGTTGCGGTGGCTATTTCGGGGCCTTATATGGCCAGATTTAAGAGGCTTTTCCACTTGCCGTCTTCTTAAGTTGTTTTCTTGTTTGGTGGTACCCCGGGTAATTAGCTTAACATCTGGAGATTATTGCGACATTTTCCTGAGGTGATGCAGCTCTTATCATGTTTCTACCTTATTTTGAATGAACGATTTGCGCTACCACATGGCTGAAATAGACCTTTGGGGCTTTTAAGGAAAGTGGGAGAAATGTGGTTTTTTAATGGTTGCCTTTAGCAGCACAGCGTAACATGGTAAGAATGAGTGGAATAAATAAATAAAATATGTAGGATTTAAAACATTCGAAAAGGAAAGTGACTGAAACTCGTGCCACTCCTCAACGACGAGAAGGCAGCTCAGAGTGCTCTACATAAATCTTTACGATCTAGTTTTTCTTTTTTCAAAACAGCTAGATGGCGAAGGAAAGTGAAATAATATTCAAGATGATTTTAAACAGGTCAAGATCTTAAGAAAGTAGAATTGCTAAGGAAAAATATTTTAGAAAAAAACCTTTGGTGTATTTAGTTCTTTAATTGTGTATGTATATTATACAGAGTTTTTTTTTTATATTTATAACTTTAACTCAAACTTTGCAGTAGTTTAGGTTTTGTAATAATGTTTCTATTTTAATGCTAGAGTAGTTTTTGGCGGTGTAGTGAATTAAAAAGAAAACTGTATTTTTGTAGTCTATTTTTTTATAGAATCAGTAGCGAAGGTAAAATTAAGCTAGACCGTCATGGAGTGAAGTTTAAGAATCGTGGGATTAATTGATTTATATCTGTTTAAAGTATTAATATATGTAGGTATAAAACAATTTTTGAAATGAGCCATTGTGTACTGTTGCATTTCTTTGAAATGTATGTCATTCTTATAATTTTTGTGTTATCGCCATTTGGTGCATGGTTTCGTAGAGAAAGCAAATCATTTTTTTTACTTAGGGTCATTGACTTGTTGCTAAAAATCCACTTAAAATTCTAATGGAATTGTTATTAATTTTACAGTCGTTCATAAAAACTTGTCTGCTTTATTCCATTTAAAAGTAAAAATAGCGCTTTACAACCTGCGGTAAAGTTTCAAAATATGCTTAACAGCGGAAAGTTTTGGTCGTTTAGCGACCCAATCACGCCATCAAAATCGAAGCAAGTAGGATTGTTTATTAAATTCATGTGCTTTACTTATGTTCTACCGCAGTATCAACAGTTCGTTTCCTGAACTGAAACATCAATTACCATCCAAAAATCCATTAAAACTTTTCGCTTCCACCTAATGCAACGTCATGTCACGCTACAATTTCTTCAGCTTACTTTTTCGTGTTTTAGCCCATTTTCAACGAAAACCCCCATTTTAGGCATGCACTCAAAAATAACTTTAAACGTAAAAACAATCATCAAATCTCACGGTGAACTTTTATAATTATAAAGTTATAAAACGTCTGCAGCACACCAATTTTACAATTACTTGAGATATTACTCGATTTTAAAAATTTTGTTTTCCGACTTTTTGCAGAAGCAACGTTTTGAATATGCCCACTTCGGAAATTTCGTTGGAAACATCAAATATTACGTGAGTAGCTTAAGTGTTTTCATTTTAAAGTCCAATTGAGATGAATTAAAGAAAAATTTAACATTTATTTTTTGTATTGTGAATTCATCATTCATCCCTTGTGTGCGTGCCTGTGGGCATTAATTATTGTGCATGTAGAGGAACTAAATTGTTGATGAAGATAACGAAAATAAGAAGATTGCACGTACGTCCATTGAATATGAAAAATTTAAAAAATATACCTCTGAAACGAGGAGATGATTTTCGCCAAATTCCAAATGTTAAGCGGTAATTAATGTTACTTAGTTGTTTTTCTTTGGTTATTTTTTTGTTTAGGTTTGTTTTACTGACTGTAGCTATTCAAAATGAAATTATGCTCCAATTGCACTTTCACTGTTTAGGAGTAAGTCACGCAATTTTCTATCGTCACAAAAGCACCAAATTAAAAGTAAATACACTACTTAAAATACGCTTAGTTTTAAATATATCAGATTTGTAACGTATTCATTCTTTTTGGGATCAGCATCCACTTAATCACTGCTCAGAATTGAAATTTTCTAATTCCATTCGTGAATTTAGTAATGGAAATTTGCAATAAAATTAACATTACCTTATAAGAAATAATGTGAAATTAAAAAGTAGGAATTTATTAATCACAGGAATTATAAATAGTTCCTAGATTTTATGCAAAAAATCAATCAGTCTTAGTGCTAAATGGTTAATTGCCGTATAAATTAATTCTTTGAATATAAACGTTCCAATAAATCAACTGTTCACATTTAGGTGTAATTTGGTCTAAGATTTAGATTTTCACTGATAATTAATTGACTAAATTCTAGTGTTTTCCGACTAGAATAAATTTTCGTAATTTGATATCATGGACCATGAAAATGAAGTAGTAAGACCTATGTTTAAAATGCGGTCATTGCAAAATCGATATGTGGTGACTAAAATTTTAGTCACAATTCCCATAAAACTTTAAATTAACATTTTCATACAGTGAAAAATAATTTCTCCTCATAGAGAAAAGTTGATTTTTTATTTGAAGTTATTCGTCTTTTGAAAAATTCGTTCTATAATGACTTTAGAATACACAAGGCCTTAGATTTTTTTAGCTCAACACAAATGCATCGTTAGCACTATTCATTGAATGGACAAATGGTCTGAAGATGTGTCCTTCCACCTAAAACTGGAGCTAGTTTTTCGAAATTACTATATATTTTGTTTTAATTTACAAAACTTAGAACTTTAATGTTTATTATAAAATCCATATTTTTTCAGTACAAAAAATGGAGAGCCAATGAACTTCACAAAAAATCAGTGGATAACAAGCGGTTCGCTCGGTTCGCGAAATGCAGTTCTTGTTTTTCGGACGAGTGTCCTTAACACAAAAGACAATGAGCTGCAGACGAACCTGTCAAGTCTTAGCATGCTTAGCGGCAGCACATCTTCTCTGAATGTTGGAGCCAAAGACGCAGAGCACAGTAGTGTGATTAGTTCTAAATCAAAAGTTCTCTTATCACTGCCAAAAAATAGTAAAAGTAGCACTAGCACTAATAAAAAGACCTACGGTCGCACCTTGGAGCCGATCACGTCGCCAAAGAAACGTCTGCATGATTCACTGTCTTCAAGTGATAATTCCCTAAGCAGTGATTGCGAGGAGGATGAGGACACCGAGGGGCAGAAGGACAAAAATGGAAGAAGACTGCTCAAAAAAGATAGTCAAAGTCAGCCGGTGGAGAAAGATACAGCGTCTTCGGACGATAAGGAAAACATCGAAGAAGGTTCGGAACTTGGTGTTTCTGAAATGCCAGGCGCTGTTCTTAAGATCACTTTCAAGTTCATGAACACGGAGACGAGACTACTGAGGAACATTTTTGTGAAGCACGGCTTGACCGAAGTTGAAGGTGATGAAAACTTCAGCATTCTTTGGACGGGAATTCATATGAAGCCGGACATCTTGAGGAACCTTACGCCATACCAAAGAGTCAATCATTTCCCAAGGTAAGTTCATCTAAGCGACGATTTTTTATTTATTTTGAAACATATCGCAGCTATTTAAAATTTGGTTTTGTAGTACTTGAATAAAAATGGTTTTGTTATGTCGTAACATAAGATATTGTTAAAAGACGTACACATGTATGTGCATAGTCAAAAATACCTACATTTTGTCGGTTTTTCGGAATTATTCACAATTTTTTATCTGTTGAGTGAATAATTTAAAAAAGTAGATGCATATGCAAATGCACTTAATATCTTAACCTGTTAAATATCTTCCAATGTTTTTTATATTATGAATATTTAAATTATAAAAAACGCGCTTTAAAACCAACATTAATTTTTCTTAAAATAATTACGACCCCTTTTTAGCGAAACTAATAAATAAAAGGGAAGAAGAGAAAACGAAATGTTTTAGCATGCATAATTTTGTTATGCAATTCCTGAAAGTGGACTTTTATACTTAATACATTTACTTTCAAGTAGAGGGAATATAAGTTTCAGAAATTATTATAAAACTAAATTTAGTAGTATCTAATTGTATCTAAATCGTACTACAGAACGTTTTTAAATATGATTTTATTCGAAGATCGTCTTTTGCTTTAAGATAACGTAGAGAATTAATAATTCTGATGACAGGTCCTATGAGTTGACTCGCAAGGATCGTCTTTATAAGAATATTGAAAAGATGCAACATCTTCGAGGTTTTAAGCACTTCGACATCGTTCCTCAATCGTTCATACTTCCGCTGGAGTACAGAGATTTGGTGACGGCGCATAACAAATACCGGGGTCCTTGGATAGTGAAGCCCGCTGCTTCTAGTCGAGGACGAGGAATATTTATAGTTAACTCGGTAAAAATGCGTTTTCACATTTTGTTTTTTAAAAGTAATATTAATTAAAATTACCTCACAGCCAGATCAAATTCCTGCTGAAGAACAATTGCTTGTATCCAAATACATCGCGGATCCGCTTTGTATCGACGGGCATAAGTGCGATCTAAGAGTCTATGTCCTAGTCACGTCGTTTGATCCTCTTCTGCTGTATGTTTATGAGGAGGGCTTGGTGCGCATAGCAACAGTAAAGTACGAAAGAAATGTTGAAAACTTATGGAATCCGTGCATGCATTTATGCAACTACAGCATTAATAAGTACCATTCGGACTACATTAAATCTAGAGATGCCGATGATGAGGATGTTGGCCATAAATGGACTCTGAGTGCTTTGCTGCGGCATTTAAAAAATCAGGGGTGTGATACGCGCCAGTTAATGGCCAATATCGAGGAGTTGATTATTAAATCGATGATGGCATGCGCTCAGTCAGTAATATCCGCCTGCCGGATGTTCGTCCCCAATGGCAACAATTGTTTTGAGCTCTATGGTTTCGATATTTTGATTGACGACACCCTAAAGCCTTGGCTGCTTGAAATTAATCTTTCCCCCTCGTTGGGCATCGATACGCCTCTTGATACAAAGGTGAAGGCTTCGCTTATGACGGATTTATTAACTTTGGTGGGAATCCCCGCATACAGTCCTATCCAAAGAGCTCATTATGATAACCAATGGGGCCGTTTTAAAAGCGTTACATCCTCAAGGCGTACAAATTCTGCAGATCCAATTGGGGGTAGTTCCTTCAAAAAATCGAACACTACCAATCCACAAGTTAATTTAACACCGGAGGAAATTCGAATTGTCCGAACAGCGAAACTCCAAAATGCTCGACGCGGTGGTTTCGTTAGGATATTTCCAACTGAGGACAGTATTCAGCGGTATGGGACCTTTTTGGATCCTACAACTGGCATTCCGGTTTCAACGTCTATACCCAGTGGACAAACAGCACCTTATACGATGATTTTATCACACAATTTTAATCTAATGCTACATCAACAGCTTTACAGCGGCAGTGCAAAGACAAGCCAAAATAATAGCTTTGATGATAGAATGAATCAATATGAGAGAGCTCTAGAAAAAGCGGCTGTGATTAATCTCGGCGTTAAGAAATTGGCTCCAAAATGTGTTGAACGAGGGAAGAAGCTGCGACGTCAGATTCGGAAATTAATTGAAAATGGACACGAGTTCACCCAGCTGCAGGCGAGACAAGCATTTAGCAACTATTTAGAGTGCGTTCTAAAACGTCTACTTGACGAACCCCGGACATCGCATGAAAAGCTTGTTTTGAAATTTATTAACCGCTTCAGTGGATCTTTTAGAGCCCCGATATTTCTTAGGAGCGGTGCACCATACCAAATCCTGGGAAAAGATCGTTCTGCGATGGTTGCTAAACTCCTGGGCGATTATCTGGAGACGTACAGTCGTGAGACTGAAGCCTTTGTTGATACCTTCGAGAACTTTAGCATGATTCCATCAGCCCTATTTTCCGAGTTCCTGGTGCACGCCCAAGAAGCAGACTACGAGTCTGTTTTAACCCTTCACACAAATATCACGCAGTCCCTGCCATTCCTGTACAATCGGTGCACAGCTCCTATGACACCTCCAATACCAACTGGTGCCTATGGTTTCCTTAAAGCGCTGCCGAGCATGGCACCTGGTGGATACAGCCGCGATCAGTACAAAATCGATAGTTTCTACAAAACGCTCGAGGCGAAGGAGGCACCGACGTCTTCGAAGACAGCCGGCAGCGACAGTGCAGAAGCTAAGAAAGCACCGAAGTCAACTGATCAAAGCACTAGCAAATTAACAGTCCCAAAAAAAAAATTGCAATTGTCGAAAAGATAATAAATGAAAAAATCGGTATTTTCTCACTCGGTTGCGTTTCAATTGCTGAATTGCACGCAAGCAAATGTGATCACCCGCGCATGCGTTTTTAGCTTATAGATTTTATATTTTATATTACTTAAAACCCAGCCATTGCGAGAGTGCTCGTCGCTGTTTCATTGTGATAGGGCGGAATTTCTGTCTTGCGGCGCTTTTAAGGAGGCTTCTGGTAGAGATTGTTCCAATTATATTTACATATACATATTTATTGTGAGAGTACTTGATGGTGATTTAATTGCTTTTTGTGTCGCTTCTATTTATTGATTTAAGTTCAGGAACAAAGCGAGTTTTTTTGTAAGAGAGTTAAGAACAAATTAAGTATTGTTGATTTGTATTATTTTCTGTTTTATTTACTTTTATAACTGTATATCACGGATATTTACACTTGTTTGGATAAGAAAGAGAATAGATACATAAAATTCAGGATTTCAAATTTCGTAAATTATAAGGTGTCGGGAAACTATTATTTGGTATGTGTCATTGTTTAACATATTTGTTATATATTTTTTTAAATCAAATCAGAGGTATGACTTAATAGAAAATAGCCTCGTGCTATAAAATTTGGCCTCCGTCCCAAATTATCACTTATGAAAAAGGTTTCAACGTCTTTTTCTTTGTTTAAAGTTTTATTTTCTGTATAATTGCAAAACTCATGACCGATGATGTTTAGTAAAAATGCCTTTTCAGAAATATTTGTCAATTTATCTAGTAATACAAATTTTAAAATAGCATGAACGTACTCACAAAAGAGAATGCTCAATTTTCGTGCAACCCATTTGGCTACACTTGCAAAAATGGAGTAAACATATTGACTGATGTTCATCTTTAAACACGATGTTCTCAGAACTTTATTTTTTAACTCACAGAATATCCTAAAATCTATTAAAACAACAGATTAGCATACACAAAACGAGGCCTAATTTATTGGTCTTTCTTGTAAATTGGAGTAATACAATGTTCTCACTATTTAACATAACTAAACGAAGCAATTGTTTTTAAGGCATTAATTGTTACAATTTTTTGTATTAAATACTAACTCTGAAAATCAGTACCTGAAATTATAAGAAAAATGAGTATTCGCTTTTAAAAGGGTATTTCTCATGTAGCCGATTAAATTATAGCATAAGCAAGGATCCATGACCGAACTCTTTCGAAAATTCTTAATTATCTCTATATATTGATGGCAAAAATCATCAGTAACTTTTACTTATACTTTATTTAAATTTTTACTAATAAAAGCCAGCCAAATTCCTCGCATTTATGGCAGACGCAATAATTTCCTAAAATCGCCAAAAAGCATTCGCAATTACAAATGGTAAAAGGCAAAAAAATTGTTCATTCCAAATAAGGGTGTTAGGCAATCGTGATAATCGAAAAAAATGTAAAACTTAAAGAAACGATTAAAGAATCATTTTAAAAGCTAGTCATTTTCTGTTACATCAAATGTAAAAAAGAATAAAAAGAGAAAAAAGGTTGTCACAATTTGCAGGTGACTTTAGTTGGTCGCCAAAAATAAAAAAATAAAAATTTCCTATGGAGTAAAAAAATTGTGAAATTAAAACTTATAAGGCTAAGAGAAACGCGTAGGAATTACTAAATCACTTAAATCTTATGTTTAAGCGCATTAACCGCCTAGTGAAGAAAATTGTGATAAACAACGTCGTAATTATGAAGATCAGTTAAACAAAAACATAATGAGCCTCAAAACATTTCAAATTTAATCGATGTAGGAAAAAAAAATCAATTTTATCTGTAACATTTAGAAAAGAAATTTAAAACGAAATCTTATTCAGATTGTCAGTAATTTTTATGCGCATTTATTTTTCTATCACGTCGAATGTGTTTGAATAATAAAAAACTTGCGGAAAATGCTTGTTATGTGTAGTTAGTTAGTCTTAAAAGTTTTTGTCTTATGCTTTTTAATGTTAATAGCAATTCTATGAAATAACAGTATACCGTATACATATTAATTAATGGAAAAGCAAATCAAGCGACCTTATCAGCAGGGTGAAATAATCGTTTTATATCGTATATGTTAAAATTGTGAAAATGCAATGAAAAATTAATTCAAATTTATCTGAAGTTAAGTGGAATTAAATTTCTGATTATAAATAAATAAAATAATAAAGCTTAAAGATAAATAAAATATGTGTAATGGACCTTATTTTCAGTCTCGGTTTTAATTTGATTTGTTAATACATAATTAAGGCGTAGGCAGATGATCATCATATGTACATTACGTTTTCCATTATAATAATGCGCGATTTTAATTATGTGTGTAAGGGAATCTTCTTTGAAATTCTCAAACAAATATTTATTATTGGTAATAATACGCGCATATAGCTAGTAAACATTAAAAATTCGAAATTTGATAATGTATGCATATAGTATATACATATTTTATGGAATTGTGTCTTAATTTACCCAGTTTAACATGAACTTATAAAACGATCATCTCCTCCTGAGCAAGGAGTCTTCATTTAAAAAAACGTAATAATCCCTCTTAGTGCACAAATTTATAGGTAAATCTAAAAAAATATTTTAAATAATAACGCAAAGTGAAAAAATGTATTTTTATATATTTAATTGTAAATTAAATAGACGCGCTTTACTATCAAAAATTCACACCGCTAAAATCGCTAATTTTTATTCACACACCGGTTTTTGCTGTTTACATTTGTTTCAAATTTTTAAAAACAATTGTACTAATAATAATATACACTAATATGAAAAATAAAAATTTACATAGCTTCGCAACTGGAGTACAAACACAAGTTCAGACATTTTTCCAGTTTAAAAACAATTTTCTCAATAAATTTCAAAAATAATGTTAACTTTAATGAGATTATAATGAAACAAAAGTCAATAAAATAAAAAGTATATTCGAAAAATTTATTTGATGTCTTTTATATAATCCTGAATTCTTTCCTTATCTTATCCCAACATTAATTGGTGATTTGTTATGATGCTGGTTTTCTCTGCGCATTCTTAAATTTAATGTAAATTGATCTGAGAAAATATTTAAATTTTTCAATTCGTTTAAGAGAGAAACAAAAAAGGATGCAGTTTCTAAAGAGATTTGAGATTCTTGACGGAGAGCTTATTTCGTGAAATTATTGTTATTTAACGACGGTAAGTACATATATTTGAAACGAGCAATTGCTAGCCATCTCACTTATCAGCGATTTAAGGACATTATTGGGTCAGTGAAATTGAAATTAGACAAATTTTAAAAAAATTTAATCCAAAAACGGTCTTTGAATGTATGTACGACGGGTTATGATTTTACCAGTCTAAATATGTAGGTATGTTTGTATGTATAATGTGTATACATGTGTGGGTTTGTTGTTTTCATTTGTTACCTCGTAGCCCATGGGCTAATAGTCCGATTTATGAAAATTAGGTATCTTCAACAGATTTGTGTTGATCACCGGGGTAACATAGGCTATATATATTTTTAGCCGCAGTCGGGTTTCAGTTTTTGTACTTTCTTTTCTTATTTTTTTGCATATTATACAATAAAATTTTAAAATCAGTGTTTTCTTGAGGTGCTCGTTCCTGGGTGTCTTACATTATTTAAATTTTATAAAGTTTTGGTACAAAATCCTAATTACGTGAGCCTGATTTGCTCTAGACTTGTTTTTTACTCCTAAAACTTAATGCTAAATTGGTTGTCTATCCCTGAACAGCTATGTTTTTCCAGGGAATATTTAGGGAAAGCATGAATCTTTGCTAAACTTTCCACTGTTCTTGCTAGAAGGCTTTTCCGAGGAAAAACTTTTCTACAAAATTTTCCACCGGGAACTTTTCCTGTAACTTTCCCTGGCTTTTCGCTCGATTCCATTGATAAGGGGGTGGTGAGTTTGCCATTTTCTTTCTTGCCGAAACCATGCGTCTAAAATGTCACTCCGCGTTTATTTCCTCGATCTCACCCCGTTGGTTTTCCCTAATCCTCACACGTAAAATTTTCTTTTCATTCGCTTCATTTTCCGCAAAGCAGTCGTCCGGTCACGACACACGTTCTCCGCTAAATTGTCCGCATCCAGGTGAAATGTGAAGAAAGTCCTCAAGTATTTTTGGGGGGCTCCAGTGGAATTTCTCAAGTTCGCGGTGCATGGCCCTTTGGTGAAAGTGTGTGTGCTTTTTGTTTTCCGGAAAAGAAATTTTGTTGTCGCTGTTGCTGCCGTTGTGTGTGACTCTCATTTACGGAGGTATTCCCCAATAATTTTTTAATACCTCCATAAAATGACTGTCGAAGTGACGTCACGCAGCGTCCCGCTGCTGTGCGGCGGGGGGAACGTCGGCAGCGGATCCCGAACTGGCGCCAATCAAACTGGGAGCTCCGTCGGCTCCTCGACGCTCCAGAAGCAGATGTCCCTGATGAGCAATCCCTCGAAGGCGGACGAGATTGAGGTCCTGGAGACCGGAAACGCGGACGACCTTGTCCAGGATCACAAGGTAAGAAATGCGGTCTTAGAATGTACTGGCCGACTCTTTCCCGCCTCCCTTGCTAGCGGACTCGATTTGTGGCTAATTGAATTTGAGCAGGAAATCCTGAAGGCGCTGCGTGGGCGTCTTTAAAAATAGCCGCAATTGAGGTAAACACTAAATTCGCGTTCGGTTCTGCTAATTCCCCAATTTCTGTTTTTATTTCCGTGCCAAATTGCGAAGGTCGCGGGGTGGCCTCGCACTTGGCGATGGTAATTTTCTGGCTGGAGAGCTGATTGGGGCCTAATTAGGGGCTTTCACGCCTCCCTGGCTCAATCGGGAATTACGTAAGCTAGCAAAAATCGCCTATTTGCATGACCACAACGACGAAGACAACGATTTCCTGTGGGGGTTTTGACCCCTGGTGACCGGCACCTCCCATAACGAATTGCAGGTACTAGATCCAGACATCGTTTCCAGGAATTGATGGCCCCGTAAATGCCCCAAACGCCTTAAGTATGCCCGCTGGGCCGGTCATTTCATATTCTGAAGGAATTTCGAGACTGTTTCTGCATAATTCAGGCTCATTACGAATGTGCGAGCGGGGGCGGGTGAGGCCAGCCGGACAGGTCAGTGCTGTGAGGGCGCATTAAATATTTCGAGGACTCCGGACGCTTCACTAGCGAGGCGCTTCCCGTCCGGTTAGTGGGTTTATTTATTTACCTGGCGATGTCAAATTCGCGAAAGGGTTTCGTTGGCGAGGAGACCACAAACAGCTTTGCACGTGTCCTCTGTTGAATGGCTGAGATTTTTTGAAAGGACCACTTCTCTTTTGGTCAAGGAGACCTTTTCAAGGCGGTGTTGAATAGTTTCAAGGGTGTTGCTTTCAGGCGCCTCTTGATTTTTTTTTGATACTTTGTTGCTTTGTATCTGATCTGCTTTTACCCGTGACCAATTACAGTCTGAAAGAGCGTTACAGAAACCGTCTATACATTACCTAGACCTGCAGAACGCTGGCAGTTTCAACATCACTTAAAAATAGGTTTCGGTGAAATGTTCATAAATGGGTCAACTTTAGAAGCAAAAAAACAACTCAGTCAGGTTTGATGAATTATCAAAATGCATTCATAGTTTTTCGTACCTTAAGAATATTTTCTGTTCTATAAAAATTGGTCCAATATGAACTGAGTTATGTCGGATTTAAGTAAGACGCGCATTTTGCGCAAAATCACTCCTTTTAAATAATCACTTGACTGCGACCGCACATCTTAAGAACTACTAACATAAAGGAGTTTTGAAATTTTAAAATATTTTCATTTTTATTAGCAACGGCCTGTATTATTAGTTATTTAAAATTAATTTAAACTGACATTAATTTGTGCTCAAATAAGTAGTATTCTTACTAAGGCCAAGGAATTACAAATAAATTAGTTATATAATCCTAGGTTTAAAGGAAAATTTTTATTTCATCTTTTTCAGTTCGGGATTAGCTATAAAAAGGCATGTATATCTTTGGGCGTTTAATTTCGAATAATGATACAAAAAACAATATTTAAAAGGGGCATTTGAGAGCACACTCTTGTAAAAGATAATTGAATTTTCTTTAACGAATTCAATTTTAAATGAAATCCAAAATAGGTACATATCAAATCGATCTTAATTGAAAATGCTTTCATAAAGAAGTTTATTTATAATTCAACGAAGTGATGCACTTAGAGCTAAAAATAACCATTTCGTGGAACAGTAATAAACCTTCAGACTAAGTAGATAGACCAAGGAGAGGACTTGAGCCAAATGTCTATAAATCACGCTATCGTTCAAGAAATCCGTCGTATTTTCCTTGCTATGTCAAGGTTCGCGTAATGTTTCACCTAAACATAATTAGGACGAGATCAATTTCCCTAAATGGGCAGCAATTGCTCTCGAACTTTTCATATAAGTATTTATCATTCTGTTCAGCGAGGATATTTTCATTGGTCCCGAGCGGAAATCCGCGACGTGACCTTATCGATTATTCAGACAAAGTGCGTGTCATCGCCTGGTTAATCGACGCTAATTTTGGGCGACACCGAGGGAACAGCGAAACGGCTGCTAAACCCACAGGAGTCCATTAATCATAAAAGGTCACCTGACTCCACCTGACGGTTCACCCCAATCTAGGGACCGACAGCTGTGAAAAATAACTCTAAATTGCATTCGAAGTGAACTGCAGCAAAGCGGTCATCCCCTGTACTAGGAGCCCATTTATTATTCACCTGTGTGGGAGCGCAGGTGGAGCAGTTTTATGTTATCCCAATCACTCCAAGGAAATCCAATCGAGATCGGGTTGAATTAAGATTCTTGCAGGGATCTGTAGGAGTGGCTAGAGTTACAAAACGTGGTAATTTTTCTCTTCGACAGAGTACTTTGTCGAGAAAAGCATTCTATGAATAATCGATTACTGAAGGAGCACCTCCGAGGGACGAACGAGGGATGTGGGGAGATCAGCCTGTGCTGACATAGCAACTCTTGCGGGCACGAAGACGCTTTTTGGCGTCTATATTTGTACCCTTCTTGTAAAGGGAAACGCTATGAAATCATCACGTCTCAGAGATCCGCGAGTTTCCTCCAGCTGGCACTCTAACTATATATGTATGTATGTATGTATGTAGTTGGCGTGGGAGCGAATATGCAAATATCCTTGGTGCACAATAAATCATGAAAAGCGAAAGTGGGTCGGACGGTTGCTCACTTAGAAAAGAGGATGAATAGATAGACAGGATGCTGCACGGCACAGAACCAACCGTTCCGCGCTTATCCTCTCAGAAATTTCCAACCATTCATCACCAACTTAAAGTACTTTTGCCAGCCACGTAATTCCACACCCTTTCGCTCTTCTTAAATAAAACACAAAAGTGTCTGTTTGCTTGCTTTTCCATCCCCCAAACAAATTGGAAACACACGGCTTTACGACTTTTAATATTGCTCGAATTTCTAAGCTCATGCATTTTTAGAGGGTTCCCCATAAAATAAAATGCTTGCAATCAACCCTCCAGGGGAAAACGCATTTGTTTGTTCACCAGGCGAACAAAATCACATAAAGTAGGTGTACACCGGCGGTGGAATATTTTTCGGGTCGAATGTATGTCGTCTTCGACAGGAAATGTTTACTAAGAAAATTTCAAGAGGTACACAAGGACAAAAGGGGAGAACCGGAAAAATATTTCAAGTATTTACCCAATCGATGGGGACATGGCAAATTTCTATGCTCCAAGATGTTAACGTGTTCAAAGCAAGTCGTGACAGGATCTAGATCTACCCAGAAAGTTTCGAAAGTTTTTAAAATGATTTGAGAGTCACCGATGTGCTCCAAACATTCCATCTAGCGAAAGGATACCACAAAATTCTTGAAATCCCTCCGGCCATTTTTGGGCTAATTTATTGCTTGTCTACATGATAGGTAACCTGGTTCTTGAAAGGCTACTTTCAGGTTTCAGTTTTCCTGGAATTTCAAATATTGAGTCCAAAAGCAAAGTGAATTTAGCAAGATTTTTATATGTTTAAATTAATTTCAGGCTGAGTTTCTTCTATGCATAATTTAACTTCTAGCTAGCCGAATTAAAAGATCGCTGAAATAAGTTTTTCACAAAGAATAACTCTGCAGGTTGGGATATCACGGAATAAAATGTTTACTACCAAATTATAAGCAATAAAGTCCCAGAGCCTTGTGGAATACCTGAGAAAATTAAGCCAAGATCAGAAGAGGTTTTATGTATGTAGAAAAGACCAATAATTTAATCGAATCTATAAGTCTCGTTTTACTAATATGTGGTTTCAAAATGGCATTGAAGAAAAAATTGCCTAATTAGTGTGTAGTAGCATAGATAAAGAAATAAGATCCCTGTTTGCAATAATTAAAAATGACTGGTAGCTATTCAATTCAGGTGTTGAATCTGTATTCTAATTACTTCTATTGCAAATATACAATTGATTTTATTCTATTATTGAGGTTAACATTACATAAATGATATTCAGTTAATACATTTCCAACCCACAAATTTTACGTCATTATATCAGGCAGGATGGACATAGGTAATACTCTGCAATTTGCATAATTATCATAAAATTATGTATCCATTCATGTTCTCGTTTTTCTATTGTATTATACATTCCTTATCGCCAATTTATCTGTCAACAGTCGACGTTGAGTTACGGTTGATTGTATGATTTGTGGAAATACGAGTAAATTATATTCTGAATGATACCCATTAATCGAACGCATGCATATTATATTCAATTTCACAATGGGACGGCATTTAGTGTAAATATCAAAAGTAAGGAAAATATACCATATCAATTGAATAGACTGAAAACTGGGTTGATTTTGATAAATGAGGTTTTGATTGATATGAGACATGTCACACGATTGATAAATTGTATGTAAGCAAATTTTTAGAGTTTCTATTTATTAATTATGCATATTTATGTTTATCCGTAGAAGTTTGTAAAAATAAACTGATTGGCCATAGTTGTCTTGATAATTACATGTATATGTAGGTATACATTTAAAAATATATAATTCCGTGAAGTGAAGGGACTTATGAAAACATACTTGAATTATTATTTTTAATTACATTCATTGTATTATTTAATACATAGTGCATTAACATAATGCCCCTAAATTGCATTCTTATCTCGAAGAAGTCTGAAAGCCAATGTATTACAAAGTTGGGTAGTGTTTACTCTTTAGAATGTTGAGGCAATTAGGGCGATCTTTTCAATTATCTCTTGCTGTTTAATCGCATTTATAGAAAACATTCAGACACTTCTCGGAAGTCCCACTTATTCAACTCGGCCAGTAGCCTAATCCAAATTAATCCCTTCCTGCTAGTGCAATAATAAAAAAAAATCTCTTCAAATGAAAATACACCTTGCTCATTTGTTGGCCCGTGTAATCTAAAATCGGGGCATGAGTTCAACTCCCTGTGTAAAATCATGCCCCCAGGGAACTCAACTCCCTTCGTCGACATCCTTTTTGCAAGTTCTTAGAATTGAGACTCCTTCTCGAGAAATAAGAAAGCTTTCCGCATTCTTTTACAGCCTTCGTACAATCGCCTGAGGGAAGTCTAGAAAAATATCCAGGGGCTTTTCATATTAAAAATTTCTTCGGTCCCATTCACCGGCCTAATCCACCTTATCCTTTTGATTTCCGGCATTGTTGTACAAAAGTGTGTCTGTCCTTAGCGAACAAAAGGTAGAGGAAAAGCGAAAGTCCTTTCATTTATATAGCGCCTGCGATGGCAGCACCTTCCGAGTTCTATTGATTTTTGTTGGGAATTTAATTTGGCTTCAAGAGGTGTTAAATTAATTTACTCCAAAGCCCTTAAGCATCAAGATAAATAAAATAATCTGGAGATTACATAACCATTAAATATTAACACGGGATCCAATTTACAACACGACAACACACTTTTGTGCACGTCTCACTTGGATTTGCGTGCGGGGTGCTCCCTAAAAAAATGAAATCTCAGACACTGTCTCTAATTTTTTATTTGTTTGCTTACTTAATCATGTTTGGATAACGACGCTCCCTTGTGGGTCTGGAGGACCTTCAGTTATTAGAGTCGAAAAACCGACAGAATTCGTCAGCTTAGTTGGAAATGCATAGCCAGAGATTCAATAGTCCAGAATTGGGATGGTTTAAGGTGGTTTAAGATATGGTCCAGTGAGAACTCGGTACAGGGTGGGTAGGATGCGGGAATTGGATAATCTCATCAAGGACATAAATGTTTGAGAGGGATTTAAGGCTGCCAAAACTCTCCCCTGCCGTAGATACATCTTAATGCCCCAGTGGCATAGTGATTTCCTGCTAGGTACATGGCATTAGGAAGATCATAAAATCGATTGCACTTTCCTCTTTCAGTCGGTAGAAATTTTCGTACTCTACTGTCCTTGTTGGCAATTTATAACTCGGAAAAGCTTTTAAAGTTAATCAATCAGAGGGAGCCGTCGTAGTTGGCGGAAGGCACAGGGTGGCGAGGAGGAAATTTTATTTGTACTGTACCGGGTACTTTTAGCTTTTTAAGTAAAATTGTTCTGTTGTTTCTGTTCTGGTTGATGAGGTATGAGCTTCGTCATTGTCCAAGAATAACTCCATGGGGAATTTCTGCATTTTGAAATATTTCATGCATAAATTGCCGGGGAGAGGATCAATTAAGAGAAGAATAACGTTGTGTGACTTCACCGCGCCGTGGGGAAGATTAATGGTAATTTTTACAATATACATAATACATACATATTTGGTATATAGCGAAATAAAGTTGCGAGAGCTCTTTTACTTTTAATATGAAATATCGATTAAGAAAGGGATAGATTTGAGCACAAAAGGTTTCATATACGATATACAATTAACCAAACTGTGAAATGTAGAAAAACATCAATTTAATTTCCTTTTAAACACTTTCATTAAACAAAAATCGATTATTGAAAGAAGAAGTTGCAGGAGATTTTCAAACTAAAGAGTTTTTGTATTAAATAACTAAATAAAATATATTTATAAAGATTCTAAACATTTTACCTCACATAGGTATATGTATAATAACTAGTTAAGAACAAACAGCGCTTAAGGGCCAAAAACCCACCTCATGGAACTCCATCGTTTCTGGAGTTGAAGTTAGCAAAGGATCCCCTGACTATTAAATTTATTCCGGTAAATGTAGTTAAAACTATAATTTATATTTTTCGGAAGGAAAACTTTAAAAGGTAGGTATAATTAAATGTAAACCCCTGAGAATATTTACGTTGCACCGCTTCCCTTGTACCCTCTTGAGAGGGCTCATTACACGTCGTAACCTTCACGTGCCTCCGTCCTATGTCGTCTGTAACGGAGCCATTTCCAGCGAATTTAAGCTAAATTAGAGCATCTGCTAACATTTCTGTTTCAATTAATAATTGCAGACTACCTCCATAGGGTGGGTGTGCTGTGCACCCTGCATCTGGCTCCGGACGTCGACAACAGTGCACAAGATTGCCATAACAACAGCAACATTGCTAGTGACATCGCTGCTTGTCGCCTCGCCAATCCTCTTCTTAATTAGCACGGCACCGTCCCAATTGCCCAGGGATTGCTACTCAGACGACGAGGACTGCATGCCGACCGCCGCCCCGCCGCCCGAATGCAATGACTCGGCGTGCCGTCTGGCGGCTCTAAGCATCCAGGCGAGGATGAACTGGAAACTTGATCCTTGCAAGGACTTCAAGGACTTCAGCTGCTCCACGAATCAAGCCAGCTTGAGGGCTGCGAGAAGCGCCCAAGAAGCTGTTGATATGCAGATGCAACGTAAGAACTCTCAAGGACCATTTTAACTGTGGCTATTCATTTCCAAGGATTTTTACAGAACTGCTCCAGCACAACACGACGTCGGGAACGTTTAGGAAACTCGGAAGACTTTATGGTAGTTGCCTTAGGCAAACTACAAATTCTTCAACGATTCGAATAGTTCTGGAGCAGCTGGGCGGTTACTTGCCCATTGGAGCTCTAGGCCCTTCCAGCATTGCTCCATTGATTTCGAAGATCTACGAGATTGGGCCAACTCCACTCCTTGATATTTACTACGACCTGAGCTATGGCCGGAGACCGCATATTTTGCTCATTATCGGCGGCCCTGGCACTTCTGCTCCTATTTTAGAGGTAATTTGACGATTTTACTGGTTTCATTAGTGTGTGTTAATTGACTAATTTTTTCAGAATAAAATTAGGTGGATAGGTCCCAAAGCCTCGCCCTATCGAATTAGAGAAACGGTTCCTAAGCTTTTGGATGGTTTATTGGACACGTTCTTACCAAGTGGACTGACTGTGGAACAAAAGGCTTCCGAAAAGGAAGCAATCACTAATTTTATAGAACAATTGAATAAGGTGAGTGCATGGGAGGTAATTTCCGAATCGATCCACTTTATGACTCTTGACAAACTTCGCTAACTTTACGATACTTAACGAGGGCTTTGCATCCGTGCATTGACTTACCACCGTTTCACTAAAACGTTTATGCAACCCTGTTCCATTTTGCATAACCACACATAGTAAAAATATATCCAGGTGGGCACGATGGCTAGGCTAAGAGCAGGTAATGTTGTTATTTAAATATTCTGCAGGAGTGGCCGCATGCCTTCTACAGGGAGGGAAAATAAAGTTTCCAGGTATCCAAGCGAAATATCGCCTCGTTATCTAACCCCCCAATAATAATAAAGTTTGCATGCAAGCTAGCGTGGTGGCTAACTCTACCCAAGTATCAAAGAAAAAAAGGTGAAAATGAGCTTGCGTGCTTTAGGCTATTGCTCTCCGGTTAAAGTATGTAAAGTAAAAAATCTTGAATATATTTCCTGGTTAGCCAATGCAGGCAAAGGTTTTTTTCATTTTTTATTTAAGAAAAAAAAAATAAGGCGGTGGTGAAAAGCGATGCGGAAATTTTAGGTGGTATTTATCAGATGTTGTAATTAAATCTAGTGTAGCATATGCTTAAAATGGTAAAAATGGAGTTAGATAAAATTAATAGGCAGGAGGTACACCGGTGTTCAACAACAACTAATAATTACAGCAATTATTTCTAGTTCTAAAAATGGGTTTTCTTAGATATAAATTACATGCTTTTTTAAAATAGAAATGAAAACTTTCATAAAGGCGCGAGTACATTTCAAAATATTACAGATTTCAGATTGAAAGATACAGAGTATTTAAGTTATGACATGAGGTGTTTTTGAATAATGATGACAATATTTGCACTTCTAAAACATTTAGAATACTTGAAAATTTTTTTTGTCACTACACCTAGTATTATTTTTGAGATGTTGCAACGCAAAACCCACCATAAATTCTGAAGCTAAATTTATTTTAAATGCAAGTCATCTGAATGTTAGACAAGAGACATGTGTGACTCAAATTATGGTCCGGAGCAAAGAAGTTGTTAAAGTTGTAAAGTTATCATTAGTTTGGGCTTTGTAACAAAGGAATATTGTAGCATAATTAGATATTTTAAGAAATATACATACATCAAAAAGCTTCTGTTTTTAATTACAGCTTAGAGTAGAGCATTCTAGAAGAGGATTTTGGGACAGTTCCGTCCTTTATAACACATCATCGCTCTCTACCATGTACCCTTTTGTAAGTTTTTATTTGAAGTGATTTAATATCTTTAATTAAACACTATTGTTATATTTATATCAGGTAAATTGGACCCAATTGATACCCTGCAACTGGACTGGTCCAATAGTTGTGCGAAGCTCAGATTACTTGAAAAGTGTTGAAGAGTTACTAAACAAAAATCCCACCAGAGTTGCACACAATTCGATGCTAATTTTATTCGCACTTGGAATTTTGCCACAAGGACATCCGGATCCTGCCGTGTGTACAAAGGCGACAATGTGGGCGCTGCCTGAAATTGCTTCGGCACTTTTCATGGCCCAGCAACCATCAGAGCAAATAAAAAATGTGATAAAGCGGGTAATGTGTCTCATGAGTGATAATAAATACATGAACGTCCCAAGGTATTCTAACCCTTGCGAAATTCCAGACAGAAATTATTTTTGACTCGTTAAAAGCCCACCTGAAAAGGGCGCCATCACTCAAAGGTGCTGCTTTAGTTAAGCTATCAGCTTTAAAGATACAAACGAAACCGTGGCCTGTATTCACAAATTCGACTGCTATTGCAAATCTCCTCGAAGAAATCGAAATAACATCGGATAATTGGTTCGATAACGTTTTGAGAATTTACAAGAAGAATAAAATCGTTCCTGAGGAGGAGCTGGATACTGAGAATAGAACTGCGTAAGCTGTTTTTTTTTATCGATAACTTAACAAATTATTCAACTTTTATATTTAGATGGGCTTATCCAATTGTTGCCAAAATTTTTTATGACACTTTAAGTCATTCGATTGGTAAGTATCAAAATATTTTATGTTTAGCGCTTTTTATTTTATACAATAAATTTTTAATTTTTTATTATAGTTGTTCCACTATCAGTGATTTTGGTGCCGTACTTCAACGAAAAACTACCACCATATCTGCAGTACGCCTCGGTTGGAGTTGCTATAGCTAAAGAGATACTGCGCTCGATAACGAAGGCCTTTGAGGATAAGGCGATGAGATGTGTCCCGAAATCTGTCAATATTTTTTCAAATTATAGTCGAATGGACATCCTCATCCATTCGGGAGGAATGCAAATTTCATATCATTCGATGTTGTCACTAACGGGGCCTATAAAAGGAATGGCACGTCTACCAGGATTAAATTTAACTCCCACACAGATATTTTTCCTTGTCTCTGCTCAGGAACTTTGTGCGGAGTCGATTTATATTGGAATAGATACGCATTCGGAAGACTTTGATAATATGTAAATAGATTTTTTGAATTTTCTGGATTTTGTTAAAATCTCTCCTTTTTTCAGACTTGGCTGGCTGATCGCCCAGGGCGGTAGTGCAACGGAAGTGTTTAAATGCCCCAGTGGTTCTATGATCTATGCACAGAAAACGTGCAATGTCCTGTAGACAGGAATCCTATGCCTTATGAGATGCGGATTGAATGCTAGTTGTTGTAGGAAATTTTAAACTATAGGGCCTGATAAGGGCAGGATCGAGTAGGAGCTACTGCGAATAGAGAGTTTTCACTATTTCAGTGGCTTGTCCTCAGAATTGTAATTAGTAGGTGATAAAAATGAAAAGCGTGTTGAGGACGCCTTTTAAAAAATTGGACCACGGATAAAGTTGAGGATTGATATATAATTTCGCTGTGTCAATTACATTTATAGATGCAATTGGTGGTCTCGACCTTTGTTTGTCAGCAATCTATTTATTTGTATTGTTTTAGAAAAAATCGAAATGTTTATCTAATCGAATTCTCACTTATAATTTAGGTGTTTTTTATGTCTTACTTCTACTAATTCTAATTCTGTTCTTATTATTACTAGTATAGATTTTTCATACTTTCGTGTTATATTTTCAATTAACTTCTGCCCATTATCTAACCATAAACTAACAACATAAGGTTTTCTTTCTTATTATTGACATACATACATACATTACCTACATATATGCATTTTTCAGCTTTATAATTTAACAGTAGAACTACCGCGCAAGCCCGTAATTTCAAAAATTTTCTTGATCTTTAATTTAATACACATTCAAATTTTAATAAGGAATTGTAAATGGCAAAAGGTTTTTGAATATTTCGTAATTCTCAATCTTATTAAATTTGGGCATAAATCTAAAAATAGTTAATTAAAAAAAAAAGAAAGAAATTGGTCAATTTGATTGGCCTTGGTATTTCTAGTGCTAATAATTAGATAAGAGTAATTTTAGGAAATTGAATAGATGAATGATAGTTACTTCTACGAATCGCAAGAAAACAGCTTTCCTTTCCGTGAATTTTGAAGAAGTAATATATGAATGAATTCAAAAAATATATTTCTGAGAAAGTTACTCAACCTTTTTATAGCCGCTATGTTAGACTAAAATATTTAGGCTGTTTTGGGAACAAATCTAGTAGACAACATGTATGTTTTATATTTGTCTTTTATGTTTAACAAAATGGATTTGATTGGAATATTTGAATTTTTACCAACACATATGTATGTAGATACTTAATCTATCCGATAAAATGCATGTTGTATGATACTTTGAATTTAAAATAGTATTTGGAAAGGGTACTCATCTTTGCTACCAATTTCAACCAAAAAATATTCAAAGTATTATATTCTTGAATCTTGATATAATAACCAGCTTTTAGCAACTTTTGCTATTCAATAAAATTCAATCAAATTAGAAAACGATATGAGGTTATTAGTGAAAAAAACTATGCATTTTTAGAGACTAGAAAATTGTTTTAAAGGATATGATCTCATAATTATTTTAAAGGTTAATTTGATAATACAATCGTTCGTATTTTCGTATAAATATTATTTAACGTCTTTTGAAACAAATATATAGCTTGAAAAAAGGTCCCCATCTCTTTTTTTTATGTTCAGCAAACAGACACTTCGTTATTAATTAAGTTTTTTTTAAAGTGGATTTCTAAAACATCTGTAGTATAATATAACGGAAATAAGGAAAATTCTTCAGTAATAAAGTCAGCGTATTGGTGAATGACTTTTTCGTTCAATTATGTAGTTCTTACTTTCAAGCAGTTGAATTCATGTACCTACATACTTAAGGTCTGAGTTAAATCAACTTGTCAGCTACCTATATTTCTGTTTTACTACGCATTTCGAGCGTTTTCTTTCCAGAATGCTTTTAATTCGAAAAGGATCCAAAGGCAAAACGAATCAGGCAAAATTTTAGGAATGAAGGAGAAATAGGGCATTTATTTATTAAATTTTTTTGAAAACTTTCAAAACTTTATGGAAGTCACCTAATCATTTGGGTTCCAATTTTCTTTTTTATAAAAAGCATAATCTCCATTGGGCTTACCGTACGTCTGAAATTTAGGGAATGTTGTTTTTAAAATTTTTCATTGTAGTATTTATAATATATGAAAAGTGAGCATCTTCAGAATATTTTGAATTTTGCTTATATTACGAACACTTTAGTTAAAGTCTTGTATTTATGATTTAACAATTTTAGATGGTAATGGGACCAAAAATCCAATATTCTAAACTATTTCACACCTTGACAATAAATATTAGAGGAATTGTTAGAAAAAAGGATAGGAAATGATTATGGCCTAGGAATTTTACTGAAATCTAAAACTAAATTTAAACACAAAAAAAACTATGAGCTTCTTTAGTAGGAAACAAAAACTACTTTAAAACTATCTTATCGATGATAAAATAATAGCGTTAAACTTATAGAGCACTAATATTGTTTAGAATCAGTTCAAAATTTTATAAACTAACCAAAACTCTATAAAATTCGATGATACTATTTTTAATTAACATGCATACAAACATGACTGAACTATCAAATTTTTGATTATGTTTTTTTATATTTTTAAGGAAAAGTAATTTAGCCTGAATTGTATGTAAAACAAATATAGAAATGATCAGCAATTTTTAAGATTTAATTAATTTATACAATATTTAAAAGTTAGAATGGTGGATTAATTGTGATAAAAATCCTATTTGTATTTTTCACCGATCGGAACAATTTAAAATGGCGTTTTTCATATGTTTAATGTATACCTATTATAATTAGAGGCCATAAAACTTAAATCGAAAATTCAGTCATGTTGATGTAAGTACCTTAAAATTGGTTGTAAAATTTAAAGGGCCGAAACGATTTATATAATTTACGCCGCTTTTAACAAATTTGCATTTCGTAAACACCTATAAATTTGAGAATTCGATTAGAAGAAATGTTTTTAGATATAAGTGGATTTTTTAGCAAAGTGATATTATAATTTAGGCAAATCGAAATTTATTTAAGCACTGTAAAACTAGGAACTGAATTAATCTAAACAGAAATGTAAATCTGTAATGAACAACTGCTTCCTTATTAGTGAACTGAACTCTTACATAAATTTTTAATAAAATAATTATAAAATCTTGTTCTTATGAATGAATACTTCGTATCGAATAAATAAATGCTTGAGCTAGCTTTCTGCCAATTTTATACATTCGTGAAATTGAGGCGTATTCGTCCAAAACTCGTAATTTCCTTCAAGATAATGTTTGAGAAGTAAAAAAATTAATTTTCACATTCAAACAATTTGGGAAATTCTTGGTCGATTTGCAGTTCATGTTTGGATTACTTCAGTTAAGAATTATATGTTTATTTTTAGTCTAGCTAAATTACAAGACATGAACTAGGTCTTTACAAAAGAAACAACTACTAAAAAAATGATAAAAAACTTAAGAGTATCCAAATTAGCTTAGCTCAAACTTGTAGAAAATATTTTAATGAAAATGAACCCCAAAAAAGAAATAGGAAAAAAAATCACTGCATTATTTCATTAGCTCAATAGATTAAAGTGCAACTACTTAGGTAATAATTTAACCGACTATGAACTTCATGAAGTACATAAATTAAGAGAATTACATAAGTCGTAGACACATTTTAGAACATCCCCTGCAATCAAACATTTGCTTACCTACTATAATAACAGAAATTCTTAAGAGTTAATTATTTAAAATTAAATGCAGACAGAAAATATTTTGTTTAAATTAAATGATTAAATTCAGAAAAATCGATAAAAGATGTTGGAGTCCATCCCCTTAGACCTGCTTGTGGTCTCTAATTGTTTCTGTGATAATTGCCAAAAAGGTAAAATTATTAAAAATTAAAACAAAATGAAAAATAAAAAAAATGTTGAAACTAGAGAGAATTTGTTTTATTTCAAATACAAAACCTGCAAATAATATTCCTATGCATAAATACATAAAAGATAATTGCTTTTCCAGTGGCTTTCCGGATAATTTCCATAGTTCACTAGGCTTTCAAAATCAAACGAAATGCAAAACATCAAATCATTGTCATTCTGATTTTGAAAAAGTTTTGTTTTTATGGTTCTTTTACGGCTCTTATCAATTTTAGTTGTGAAGAGCCGCGAGACAAAATATACATATATTTTTGTTAATTTAATTTTTAATTTATTTGATTATGAGGCGAAAGGACTTGAACGGTATCAGGATATTGCTTTGCATTGGGTATATCGTTGCAATTTACTCCTTTCTACAACATTTTATTCCTTCTGCAGCGATGCAGAACGTGTATCGTGTCTCAAAACAAACGTCCAAGAAATTGTCGCCCTCCGTCAGTGCTGTCTTGGTGGCGTGTCCGCGGAAGTCACGGGCGAACTGTGAACCCAAGATGATGGTCAACCTTAGGGTCAGTCCAAGCGAGGAGACCCAAAAGGTTCAAAAGTACTTGGTTTTGGATGAAGCTTTTGATCAGAAAAGACAGACGATGGCGAAGCTAATGTCGCCTTATATAATTGAAGTTACCAGAGGAGAACCCGTTTTAATGTACCCCTTGCAGTTCAGTAAGGTGAGATATTTTACAATTATTCTATGAATATTATTATAACTTTGATTAAATTTATCTGAGCTGCTCTATAATTTAGAAATTTAATAAAAAGACAATCTTAATCTATAGTTGTAATGGGTTATGTATTTTGAACTAATAATTTTATACTGATGTGTATGTGCTTATGTCTAGTTGTGAAAAGTTGGATTGGTAAAATTAAAATCTGGAAGTTTCAACATATTTGTAGAATTCATAGGTATCTCTTAATTATTTTAAATTGGAAAAATTTAACGAGAAGCTCTTTTCCGTGGCATTTCGAAATTGACTGTTGACGTTAGTTAATTCTGGAATTCTGTAGGGTAAAAGGGCGGTAGTTGCCCCAGGAGGATAGTTTGTAAATACAAAGAAAAATGCTTTGCATTCTTGAGCTTTGGTTATTTTAAGTACAAGTTTTTTTAGTGTTTAATCACTAAGGAACCTTTTTGTGATATAGGTAAATATTTTTTGTTATCAATTGATGTACTTAGCTTTTTATTTTGTTCGGCAGATGTTGTGACTGCCAGTGGAATCAATATCTCATTCAGAAAGATATTGGTTGTCAATTATAGAATTAGTAAAGGCGTTAAGAATTCTCAATCAAATATGGAGAACGATTTTTTTACTGTTATTTTCACTGATCATAATTTTTCTGTACTGAATACCTCACTTGGGTTAATTCGTTTATAAGTGGACAAAAACTAGATTTTTGACCGAATCGAAAACATGGTGAATCGGTATTTTGAGCCTTTTACCAAGTTGAAAAGAAAACCAATAAACTGATTTGAAAAACTTTACATTAAATTAAAATAGAGTAAGTATATTAAAAGTAAACTGTAATAATTTTTTACACACAATGATTTTTATTTAATGTTAGTTTTAATCGGGTGTGCCCCATAAATACCATCATAATCTGCGAGGGAGTTTTAAACTAAATTCAAGCAAATACTTGCTTAATAAGTAACTAAAATTTTAAAACCATTTCCAAGGCAGCTCGTTTCCTTTCTCCTTTCTTTGCAAATATTTTTATTTTACACAATGTAATATCTCAATAATAATAGCAAATATTTTGTAATTTGTTGGTATGGTATATAAATGTAAAGAAAAAAACAAGACTTTTCGGTTTTTTGGAATGTACAGAGAGCTTTTAGGGTTTCTTTGAATTTATTCTTTTTGTTTCAGTCGAGTCATTTTCAATTATACTACATATGTATACATTATTCGTGATATGCCATTTTTTACGCAATACTCGTATTTTTCCAAAAATGTTGTACCCCAATTACTATTACCCTTAGAAATAAATTGGAGCTCGCAACAATGCAACAGCTATTGCAAGAAATCTGCTTCAGCGTGCCCATTTCGTATGAGAAATGCATTCCCATTTCCTTCCTCCCATCTCAGTTCAGTTCTAATTTGCAATAAATCGCAAAACTTGAAATGAACAAGAAGGAAACAGTCTCCTAAAAACCAAAAACATTCCCCAAGAAGATCGCACAAAAACAAGGAAAACCAAACGAAACGAAGAAAAACAGAATCCACACGGAAAAAGTCAAACTGCGAAAGTTCACTGTTGTCTCGGAAGATGAAAGGACCTCGATAGCAGAAAATTTGCAGAGTCCTTGGTCCTTCTGCAGAGCATGACCATGTCCGGCTAGTCGGGACCAGCCGGCACTTTTGGGCTAGGTTTCCCGAATTACGACGAACCCTGTTGGCTGGTTGACTGCTGTTCGTCCTGAAATAATTTCACAATGTCCATACCTTACTTTGGAGTCCTTTTTTATACTATCTGTTTGACTGTTTCTATTCTTGTTGCAGTCGATCCGATGCGACTGCGACCAGGACGGCAAGGAGTGCTCTGGCCTCAGGGAGGAAGCTGGAGGATTTTCTAACTTACAGGGACAACCTGGCTCTGGGCAGCAGCAGCAGCCACAGCTGCAGCAGCAGCCACAGCTGGTCCGACAGCCCGAAGCAGCACCGAACAAAGATGGTAAGTAGCGTACGAGGTCAGTTACATAGTAAATTTTATGTTTTCCGATGTGTGCTGGAAGCGCAGCCAAAAGGATATGTTCGATTATTTTCCATGGCTTTCTTTTTCATTGCAATCCTATAAATTGATGATGTTTGGCGCAATGCTTTGCGAAGAAATGAACGTCAATATTTGCGGAGCAAACACGGAAATATGACAAGAACATTAAATACAAGCCCTTAGAAAACTAGGTGAAGATAAGTAGGGATTGGCAGAAGTAAATTGTTCCGATTTCAGGATAAAAAGTTACGAAACGATATTCTATGTTTTTATTCAGTTAATATACATAACATATTAGAAAAATAATTTTGGATAATCAGGGAACTAATTATGTTATATTTACGGATGTGTGCTGTAGAAGTGTACAAAAGCAATCATTCTAAAACTGTTATCTGCATTACATAACGTATTTCAGTAATATGTAAGATCTAGTTTAGAATAAGCCATGCTTATTATGTTATGCATAGAATTCACGGGCATGCCC
This sequence comes from Machimus atricapillus, assembly GCA_933228815.1. NCBI lineage: Eukaryota > Metazoa > Arthropoda > Insecta > Diptera > Asilidae > Machimus > Machimus atricapillus. Next base: position 13,348,751 of record OW121788.1, read on the forward strand.
TATTGTACCAATAGTATATCAAGGGAGAAATTTGTTTATTATAATGAGAGTTCACTGTAGCTAGAATTTCAAAACTTTTAACTTGTCAATTTCCTTTTTAGAAAAAAAAATATTGCCTTGTTATTTTCGAAACTGACATCATCTTTTCAGAAAATTCCCTTGGGGGTTATCACGTTAAGCTTTAACTATGCAAAATGAGAAACTTAAGACTATAACAATTACTCAATTTACTACCATTGAATAAGATATTTGATACCTCAACAGCGTGATGGGCTCAAACTATGCTTCATGAGCGTAATTGCTCCATTTACAACGCATCTTGCATCTGTTTCAGACCAAGCAAATACCTCCAGAGGGTAATAATTTAATACAAATACGGACGTATATTAAATGGGCGTTTTCGAGGTTGCTATATGGTTGCCTCAATGTCCATAAATCCCTCCTGACCACCCATCAGCTTTCCGGGGGCGATTTCATCTATCATTTACAAGGCTTGGCTCTAATAGTGAGCAACTCTTCGGCTTCAAGTTGAAATGGAGCCGTTTTGCTATGGGCAGAATAATTGGTATCGTTGTTGCGGCCCTTAGCTTTGGTATAAATCTGTAGGTATAGTGGTGCACTTCTGGCTACACGGGCTCCTCCTAAAGAATTTCGTATCATAAAAGTTTCGCTAAAACTGAGAGATAAGACGTAAAATAAATAGAATAGCTGAGCAGTCAGCCCTATAAAAACGTACCTATCGACAGAAGGATGGAGTCGGGCATTAGTCCGTAATGCCTTGATGGCGTGAAGTTGCCTAGGGGAAAGGGAATTTTTCGCTTTTTTTCCGCTTCGTTATTTTATTTTCTTAAGATACTCAACGAAATGATCATTGCTCTAATTATTGCAGATATTAGAATAGCCTCAAATGAAAATCTTCAAGAAGTTAAGGACCATTTAACTGATAAGTCCTTTACGAATGTTCAGGATTTAATGGGAAAGGGAAGAATTAATCAAGTCGTCCCTCAGAGGGTGGTGGAAGTAAAATCAGAGAATATAAAAGAAGGAAATGGCGCAAAGGAGGAAACGGTCAATATTGAAAATAATGATGCAAAATCTTTTGGAGGGGAAAGTAAGGATGAATCTAATGTACCGCCGTTTCTCGCTAAAATTCATATTGGAATGTCGAATGATAAACAAAATAAGAGAAATCCAGTTTACGGGGAGCAAAATCGAAAGCTCCTTGAGGAGCTATCTCGACAAGATCAGAATGTTAAAAAAGATGTTCTTCGTTCCTTGGGATTTCCCGATTTCGAAAAGAGGCTTAGTGGCGCTTACATGCAGTCGAAAAGATGTGGTAATTGTGCTGATTGCAAATATGGTCCCTGTGCTTCCCAATGTTCAGGTAATGGTCCATGTACTAAGGAATGTGAGAAATGCATCAGCGCGATTTTATCGAGAATAGTACCTAATCGAAATGACGAAGAATATGAACAATTTCAACACAAAAAATATAATGACCAACAGCAGACAGGGCGCGATGATGATGACGAAAACGACGATGACGACGAGGAAGACGGCGAAACCGCTGAGCGGAATGGGGGCGGAGATAAGGAGCTCATGAGGAAGAATGATTTGACTATTCAGAAGATTGTGGATGAATCGTCCAATTCGTACGACAGCCGAGACAGTCAGGATGATATATCGGCGAATGATGTCAGCAAAATTGGGAATGCCCCTTCGAATAGCGAGAACATGGACGTGGAGGGCGATGACTGGACGGAAGATTCCCCACAATCAGGTGGATCGCCGTCTAGCTTTCGAACGGGTGACTTCCTGAAATATCCGCGATTTAATGCTGAATATTCGCGAAATCAGCGAAAAATGATGAATGGGCCGAAAATTAATTATCGTATGAATAGTAACATTGATGATCGGAGGCAGGGATGCCTTTACTGCAATCCTCCTGGGAGCGGAAATTGTGCACAAATCGGACGAATGAAGATCGCCGTTACGGGGAAGGACATAGACATAGCCCGTGGACTAAACAGTTTTAATCGACTTGTAAGTCAGTCCTCATATGGTCAAGATAAAATTACGAATAATGTGCCACTCCAACGACTAGCACATGATCGCAATGAGAAACGTTTTCTGCACTCAACAATGCAAAATAAGAATAATGCTCCTCGGGATGTTGGGGATGGAGGCGCAGAGGCGCAGCTGTGTCCATGCAAAAACAGTCAATTACCACAAACGTCCTTATTTGGAGGAAGGAACGAAATCGCCTCCTTAAAAGACCATAAAATATTACAGTCGACGCTAAATTATCGCCTAAATAGCGACTTACAGCCGTTCAGCGCGTCAGCGGCTGGCATCAGTTCACAGGGTGTTCCGGCGAATGGGGACGAAGTCATCGACTTTTCGCAGTCAAGCTACGCCGGAGGAGCAGATGAGCCCGACGATGTCCTCCAGCATCCGAATGTCGGCCCTGTGGGCATCGTAGAGAATGAGCCGAATAATTGGGATCCTGCCGACAGAATTTATGCCTCTTCCGACAATAACTTCGAAGAGAGTCCGCAAAATCAAATATACAATGAAGAGATAAATGACAACCTTGAGGATGAATCAAAATTAGGACAAATTGATGCGGTTGACGACTTGGCTCTAGCGAACGGGGAAGAATATGACAAATCGAGCTCATTTGTCGAAAAGCCTTTGTTCTATGACAATCGTCTAGGTAAGTACATGCTACATAACATACATATATGTATACTATTAGAATCCTATAGTGTCTATTTAATCGAAAATATCACTAGATATATAAATAAATAAAAATAAAAACCGACGAAAAAGGAACTGAAAAGTGAAAAATAAAATAAACTTTTTAGTCTTAATAACTGAGCTCCTAAACTAATGTAAGTAACTAATTTTGAGTAGGCGCGCCAAAGGAAAAATTTGGTTTGTTTTTTTTGGCGCCAACTCGAAATTAGTTACTTACATTACATAGATTAGGAGCTCAGTTATTAAGACTAAAAAGGTTATTTTATTTTTAACTTTTCATTTTTTTTTCGTCGGTTTAACTTTTTGTTAAAAAGCTTTTATGTGTAGATTGGTTTTCATGGTTTCGTTTATATGCGTAATTCCGGGATAAGGGTACTTGCTTTGGATCAAATTCCACATATCATAATTGGTATAACCATATATGTATAAAGTGTTAACTCATCTTTATAATTTCAGGATTTTTCCATTGTATGCCAAAAGATTCGGTTATTTCTCGCATTATTCCGCTTTATTGTTCCCCCAGTTCTCCGAGATAAAATTGTTACCTTTCAGAAAGTAGCGAGGCATTTTTCCACCTGTCACCTTCCATGTAGCATTAGTTCTTCACACAATTGAAGCTAAAGCCCAAAAGCAAACAAGATGCTTTCACCTGTATTGTGCCCCGCTGGAACCACAAAATCCATAGAGCTATATGTAGATATTTGCACAACATTACACACGAGGAAAAAAGTTTCTTCTTCCCATCATCGTCTGGGGTGTCGTACACACAATCCCTGGATGCGTGGAACTGCGACTCTGGAAGATTCCGCATTCCTGGCATGATAAGGGAAAGGTGGCTCCAGAACCAGAAGAAGCCTTCTTCTGGAACTGGGCGGGTGCTCCTCCCCGCGAAAACAGTGACTAACAGCAACGCCCATAGAGTCCATAGCTGCTATACGTAGGTGCCATAGATGCCATGGTTTGCCATTTATGGCGCTCGGCGGGCGGCGAGGGGCGACGATGGAAAACATCCTATTGAATGCTATCATTCAGTTGAATCTGAATTGCTTTTGGATATGACAAAATTGAGTCAATATTTGCCATGAATGCTTTCATCATCATCATCATCAGCTAAGTGTGAATGGGGCTGATGTCTGGGCGCGCGATGCTCCTGCAGGGCCCGCGATACGTCGCACGTGACGCCCCTTGCACAAATATTATGTTCGAATTTAGCCGGGGAAATCTCATTGAAATTTTCTTTCCTTGGCGAAATGATAAAAACGTTACAGATTTTAATGTAGATAGGCGCCGGCGTCTCCGGAGGATGCGATCGAGATATTCATGTCTTATTCATTTTCCGAAGAAAGGGTTTGTTTGCTTGCCATTTTCAAAGTATTCATAGGTTCATCGCAGTGTCCCTGCATGGGAAATGTGCTTAAAAGTAAGAATGGGCTTTCACGACGATTGCCGCAAGGGCGGGCCGGGGATATTCGATACGAAGTAGTTTTGATTTGTTTGGACGCCTGTTTAGATTCCTCTTAGACCGAGGATTGTGAAACTGATTGTAACCAAAATGTTTACTTTGTTGTCAGGCGGTATTTCTTCCTAAAAGGGCTTTAAAGGGATATACCCCAAATAGCAGTTGCGGTAAAATAAACCCCTTCCGAAATCTGTGGACTTATTGATACAAATTGCGTTCGTGCTTATAATGCTTACAATTTTATAACTTAAATTGCGCGAATTAATATGATAGAAATAATATTGAGTTTGCCTTTTCCTATCGCAGGAGAAAAACATGTATATAGATATTATTCACCACATAAACTTCCTTAGATATTTATCTTTAACCTTTTTAGATACATACGATTTCCCATTAGTTAGTACAAAAAGTTCTTCCTAATGAAAAATTTAAAATTTTATCTAAGATTAGGTAAACCTCTCGAAAATATTCTTCATCTTCCGCTTTTCACAAACTGACATTTTTCCGTTGCAATGTTCTGCATATTCGGTAAAATTCCCGTTATGTTAGAATCACAAGAAAACTACTTCGCCATCGTTTAATTAAAAAATAAATAAAATTCCGGTGCAATCCTTGAAAAGCAAATAACTTAATCGATTTATAGACAAACAGGCACACATTTCTCGTGTGGAATGACAAACCGAAGAATGGAAAATTTTCTTTTAATTCCTTTATTGTTCTTGCGGAGTTATTTATATGAAAAGGGCGAAATATCTTTGGTTTATGGAGCTCCGCAATTTTCCATTTAGGAATGAAATGAAATTGCGATGAACACATATTATTCTACGAAATTTTTTTTTTACTCTATGTACATACATAGTCTGTTTTTATAAAACCCGAAAATTATATACAATATTTTTACACTTAGCATCTTAACGTAGTATAAACGAATTATTTCCGCTCACCTTTTTTACTTATACTTTATTTTTAATCTAGCACATATTTGATTGAATATTTGTGAGAAAAGATGAAAATATTTTTAGATTTAGATCATGCTGGGGAATAAATTTTTGCACCAATTCCTTCTATTTCAGCGGAAACTTGATACCTTTTTCTTTTTAATTAGAAAAATCTTGTTTGAATATTAGAAATTAAAGCAGAATGCTTGTCCGGAGATATATCTTCTTTAAAGATGACCTCCAAAATTTCCAGCCATAGAGAGTGAAATATTAAAAAAGTTTAGAAGTCGGAACATAATTGAGTTTCATTTTTTAGGTGATTTGATTACTATAGTTAATTTTCCAGTTTTGTGAAAAATACGATTCTTTTTAAAAGAGTGTCTAAACGGAAAATGTTATTACAAAAAAAAAAATTATGCTCTTGTCAAGAAGACATTAAATTAGTTTGATTGACTTGATGTTTATTCCTAAGATTCCGCCCTACCACAGCTGTATGATTTACAACATACTGACAAAGAAAATTTCCTAAAAGCCTTCAATTATGACTTCGCAAAACCAGCCTTCCCAATGTCAACCTTAGGAAGTCTTAAGCAGAGACGTGAAGGAAACCAAGAGCAGAAAAATATACGAGATATCGTCCGCACTCCACAAGAATCAAGTTAGCTCTTTAATGCAGGTCTATTTATGTAATTTTTTAATAAAGTAATTCATTTGCAGGTTTCTACATGGGTCCACTACAATCTGGTAAACTCAAAACAGCTCAGCCAAACTATAATCATGTGGATGACGACATTATTTTCGATCCAAATTTGGAAACAAGTGACAAAATGCAACTGATGGATGTTGTTATTCAACCAACTGATAAAGATGAGGACGAGCGTTACGCGAAAAATGAGCCAGATATTGAAACTGGATATATACCTTATGATTTGTCAAATACTGATCGAATGCCAGTAGTTTTGAAGACTCAATATCGCAAATTAATAAAAAGAAGCAACTCTCCTCATGAAATCGGAAATAGGCATAACATACCTGAACAGGTGTCTGAGTATCAAAGTAATGATGATTGTCCTAATTGCAACTCCTGTGGAAACAAGAAGACCAATGCTTGCAAAAATGGAAATTGTCTTAGAGACACATCTTGCGGCTCCTGCAAAAATTCAGGACGATGCAAATCTGGCAAGTGCGAAAGAGGGGCAGTATTGGGTGAGAAAAAGAGTGGACCATGTAAAACAGGAAATTGCGGGCGAGTAAGGAAACAGGAAAATTCCGAAATCAAGCGAAAAATGCGATCGGTTTCGGATGTTTGGTAAGTTTTTATCACTTATTGCTCTTTTGAAGAATTATTATATGGTGTTTAGGTACACAGTTTTGAACACGAGTGTGCCCTCGCCATTCCTCACCACGAGAGTGCGAATTTTCAGAAAGAGGGGAAATTCATGGTGGAAGATTGCCCCATCGATAACGTAATTTATAAAACATAAATTATTTATAACTTTTAATTATTACTTATTGCAGGCTTACGAGCTTGTCCGGAATTTATGCAAACGCGAATCTCTCGATTTTGTTCTCATCCCATGTCGAAATGTATGCATTTGATAAGCCTCTGCTTATAAAAAATCATAGGCTAATGCTACCTAGGGAAGAATATAATGATAACCATAAATGTAATGGGCGAAATATACTGGCTGTTGATAATCATTTGTACAATTTGGATACAATTGATCCGGAGGATACAAGAGCTACTAGAAGCGTATGTGAAGCTGCTTTTCATCGCTTAAATTCTGATGTTGAAGAGAAGAATAGTAATAGGATCAAACGGAGTAATGATGAGGGAATTTATGCTGTACAGGATTTTGGGTACTTTCCAACACAAATGAGTGTTTTGCAGAAGTGTCCAAATAACTCTCAAAATATGTGTTTGAACATTTTAGACAATGAAGTACCTGGTAAGTATATAATTTTTGACGAAACGTATACAACTCATAATCATAACATACAAAGAGCAAATACAAATTAATGTCCATCGTATCTTAGATATTGGAACTTAGAAGTGTTTTAATAAGTTGTTATTAATTATCATCTAATAAACCGGGTGCACACATAGTTAATGCAGTTAAAACATAATTCCATTCCACCACCATTCCATTCTCTCAAGTTCAACTAATTGTTTAATGACTTCTTTAATATCTGATTATTTACCTTTTCTTATAGCAATTTTGCACATTACTGAACTATTCTACCGCGTGGTAAATTTGCAATGTTAAACGCTGACTAATTTCATTCCGACATTTAACGTTTTAAAATTATTCAATTATTTTCTGGATACTATTTTACCTAATTTATATTAAATAAGAAATTGTTTTTCAGCCTTCAGTGTTAAAGTGAAATTCCCATTCAGGGATAATGCTCTTGTACCGCGTGACCACTTCCAAGTTCGAATAACAAATATATTTGCCGATGCAACAACTCCCGGAGCTCTACTAGCTACCGTTTTAGTTGTTAACGAAGGCTTAATAAGTCATAATTTCGCTGTTTTGATTACAAACTGCAAAATCACATGTGGAGGAAACAATAAGGTGGAAAGAATCTTACCTCCGCACATTGGTGAAAAGTTTGTTTTTTACCTACCTCTGCTGGAAATGACCAACAATATTAAATTTAAGTGTGATGGTAAGTTGTTTATATTTCCTTTGTACAAAAACTTTAGCGTGTTTCATATTAAATATACATATACATATTGTATTTAGTATCTTACCATAAAATTTTTCTCATAGCGAAAGAAATATTTTGTTGGAACGGAACCCATAAAACTTATCGAAAAACTTTATAATTCTTATTATAATAAAAAGGTTTATTTACTTAGATTAATAATCTCTGTTGTGAAAGTACAATTTGAGCACGTTTTCGATGACTAGGCCACAATTTGATAATATAAGATGTGGTATCGTGTAGTGTATACTTATATGATATTAAAATGCCTTATCTATAACAAAACAATGGTTCTGAATGCTAAGTCTATTTTGGTCAAACAATACCTTACAAATTTAGGAGCAATCTATAGTGTAAGCATGCCATACATATAAGTTGGGTTGTGTCTACCAAATCCTGATATGAATTTCAATTTCAAACTAAATAATAAACTCATGAGCCAAAGCTTAAGTCCACAGTTTCCCTCGGGAACTTATGAAGTGGTGTGCTGACCGAAAGCAGCAATTCACGCTGTCCACCCATTAACTAACCAACGTTGTGCATCATTCTTAAGAGTCGACCATTTTAAGCCGCTTACCGCATTCAGGAGCCATATAGAGCCCTTAAATTACGGAGGATACGTAATTACTGCAAGCTTGGCGTGCCAAAGACAAGACCCTTTCTTGTTTGACTTCCTGGGTAAGCAGGTGTAACGACGGCGGACACAAAAAGAATTGCAGAAAAGAACATAAAATGGGGAAAACCTTCCATAGATATGGGTGCTACAGGAACTGACTCCCCCGCAGTAACACGACTTCATCCTTCCTTCACGCTGCTGGTGATGAGTTGGGCGGGTCGGCTGCCATAGGTACTTTGCACAATTGTTAAACATTTTACTTTCCTGGCAGCTCACTTCCAAAACCACCACCTCTCGGACGGAGTAGTTGCTTTTTGTCTTGTACATTTTTTTTTTTTACTTTCACTCAACCTTTTTCCTCTACCTTGGTAGCAAATACCGCGGGAGCGCATGTGATATGGTCCTTAATTACGACGTCTGGGCGTCCGTTCCAGATAGGGTTCTCTAATGCACGTATGCTCGTACGTCGAGTCACATGTGCTCAGGGTGCTGGAGGATCGCCTCGAGGGACCATTGTTTCTCGAAAAAGTAATTAAACGGTGGAGAGGTGATTTTAATTTTGTTCGGACAATCTGCATCTGGGTAAAAAAATCTCCAATAGCTGCTGAAGCGATTTATTGATGACCGGGACTCGAAGAATTAAGGGGATTCAATTAAGGAGGAATTCTATGGCAAAATACATAGTCCTTTTCAAATACCTACATAAAATTATAGTATACGCTGATGCAAGATAGATCGCCCTCCCGCTTTTTGTACCGGTAATTATACGTATAAGAAAATAAGTAAGCTTATTATATTAACTAACTTTTTAATGGTTTATAAAAAAAAATAAAAATAAAGTGCACCTTCCTCACAACCTAGGCCTCTGAGCTAAAAAATAAGTTCACGTGAACGATTAGCCATTCCATGCTATAATTTTTTGGTATGGCATAGGTATTTAAATTTTCAAATACAATTTTGAGCTACTGAATGTATGTACGTATTATACATACATATGTAAAGTCTGATGGAAATAGATTAAAAAAGTTATCGTGGTCAACCTCATTCTATTGACCAATTGTTTGCTTGCATTTCCAAACTCGAATGATCTAATTAATGCGTAAATAAAGTTTGATAAAAATCCCCTCCCCTTCTCCAAGGACAGTATTTTTTCGTAATTTAATGACTACGTTGAAATCTACCCCTTCCTTGTGGCTGTTGCCGAAAAATGTTTTTTAAATTGAATTTCATAAATTCATCCTCGGTGATGTATAACGGAAGAAAATTTTGTTATTTTTGTATAATACCTACTCTGCAAAAGTTTTGTCTGTTTACAAAATGAAATATTTACAGAAAAGTCGAAAGTGAGTTTCGTGTTTTCACTTTCTTTCGAATAGAATTTATTAATTTTTTTGTTCTAACGATGTACAAGTTGCACGAAATTGGGAAGAAACATTGAAAATCTTATGTTGGGTAACGTTTTGAACCCTCATACTATACTATATGTAACATACTTACTATACATTCGTAATGAACGATTGGAGAAAATTGTTTTTTAAAAATTATTAATTTTTAAGGTGCGATAGAGAGGAGATCTAAGATGTTTAATAGTTTTCTTTTTTTAAATCTGGAAATTAAAATATATACCTTTAAAAGCTTTTAAGATAACTTAATATTTTGTTTTTCAGTTCAGGTTAAAAGCGAAATGGGTAAAATAGTAGCGTCTCGTCAAATGATGGTGCAGCCTTCAAAACGGTGCTTGTGCGTTTGGGAATGCGCCTGCCACTGCATGTCAGATCTCGAATCTACTGTCACTTATGATGTATGTCAACCACTGCCCGCATCCAAGGAGAAGGCCGCTGGCTTTGGCCGGAAAAAGAACCACGATTTCGACTTGCACTACGTCACAGAGGTTTCCATCCTTCTGCTGCTGCTGATGCTCCTTCTCGGTACGTGGGAGGCTTTTATCGCCCTTTTATGCGTTTTCTTTTGTTTATAAATGAGCAGAGTTCTAAAGGTGCTAATTGTAATTGTTGGTTTCTTCCTAACAAACAGGACTCATAAAAGCCCTGTTGGGGTGCTGTTGTCCGAAGGTTAATAGGTGGAAATATGACGACATCCAGCCCAGGAGCCCATACGACAGTGTCTCAAGGTAACCTCTTTGTTCTTCGTTATATGTATAGTGTCTATTGTCCCCTAACATAAATTGCATATACGTTCCACTCCTTTTGTAGGTGCCGTCGATTTTTTATTAACTCGCTCTTCTGCTTCATATGCCCTTTTGTTTGTTGCTGCTGTTGTTGCTGCAAGCGTAACACACCGGTTGTTTATCGGGATTACCGTGCAGAGTCGGGAGCATCCATCGTGCTTAAGCCGGTGTATCACGACGATCCCTCAGATGACGAGGAAACCATTTTAAGTCAGGTATGGACCGAATTGTCCTTGAGATTTTAACAATTGGGACGGACGTAAAAGCAGTGTTAATAATATTTAACAACTAATGAAGTAATTAAAAGTGTACAGAAATTATGAGTAGAAACATTGATAAAATCAAAAACTGATAATGGGTTAAAATAGGCAGAGGTTTGTCCCAATAGTCATCATTATCTAACTGATTTAATTTGAGTGCACTCCGTAAGAATTTATTAACGCTAATGTATTTGATAAGATAGGTTTTAAATAACAAAATACTTTTGAAGTGCACATGCCCACCAATCATTAATATTTTAGTAAAAATATCGTAATACCTTAAGAGCATTATTCCATAGACACAATCATATATTAGTATGCTAGGTAGTAAAGTTCGGACTCATATACATAGAATAAAATGTTGACCCTTTTTGCATTCAAAAGATTAAAATGTGCAGTAAGTTAATATACTCCTATTAAAGTGATAATATCTAAGATATTCTGTTTGTTTTTAAATAGTAGCCTTCGAGCTTTGATTTTTGCAAAAGATCACAAAAAATTCATTTTGTAACTCAATTTTGTCCTAAGTCAAACTTTCGTTTTTGTTATCAAGATTCCTAGATACTTTTTCAGAATAAGATAAAATCATGAAAATATCTAGATGACACGGACAGACTAAAGGATACATACACTTCCCGATTTATTCTTTTCTACGATTTTTATGTTTATAATACTCAAAATGCATTTTGCCCACTATACCTAAGTTATAGAAAGTATTAATCACAGGCAAGTTCATAATATTGGGAAAATTTTCTATAATAAATTTTATCTGACTATTGAAATTAGACTTCGATACTAATAAAAGGTTATTGAAATTTGAATAGGTACCTACTAGTAGATTTTATTAACTTGAATTTGTTAAAATATTTTAGTGTAAATTAAATATAAAATAATTTAAAAAAGCAAGCATTTTTAAGAAGAATTCTAGAATTTAATCAAAGCATTTTTGTATTTATTCACAGCATATCTCGACACCGAAAACTAGTAGAAGCCGTAGAGGTGGTGGCTTCGATACTGAAGCATCGAGGACAGCATGCGATTACTTTTGTGATTTGTACAATGACGATGAAGAAGAACAAGATACTGGCTTCGTCCTTAACACTTTGGTTGAAAGCCGAGAATCCTTTAAATTAATGGTAAAACTTTTAATCATAACAGAAATGCATCTCTATAGTGGAAAAATCTCCCAAAAATTAATCCACCCCCATGAAAATCGAAAAACTTTTTCGAAAACTAATAAAATTTGCAATTTTTACCTTTAAGCAAATGAAGTGGAGTTGCCAGAAACCCCCTGGTTGCTCCCCGAAAAATTTGCTGCGTTTCCCGTCTGTCTGTCTGTCTGGTTGGCTGGTATAGAGCTGGAGGCTTCCTGGCAATCTTCCTGCCTTGTCCCGCCCGAGAATTTCCACTCAGTGGTGTTTTGCAGAGCATAAAATTCGGCTCTCAATCTAGTAGTAATAATAACACAAAAGTGCCGGTTTTCTGCATAATAATAATTTTGTGTGAGTCCCGGGTGCACCTCCCGGGGCCCTTTTCATGCAAATTTCCCGGGCGTTCGGCGCGCTTTGTTATTGCAAGTGTGGAAATTTCATCCCGTAAGTGCTGCATGCACGCTGCAGAGGTTCTGGGGGTTTTTTGATTCGCTGTCGACGACGGACGACGCGGCATGGGGTGCAAGATGCAATATCCCGAATTGTCTAGCTGTGTGGATGCGGGGGTGGGTGTCGTCGAGGACCGTTGTTACACGCCCGGTGAAAGTTTGGCTGTTACGCGATTATGAAGAGCTCCAGACTCTCGTCCTGGACTTGGCTGCGCTTTGCATTTTATTGCGTTCATGGGAAGTAATTGAAGGGAATAGCGTTTGCTGCGATTTTAAGTGTTTGCCAACTTTTTATGCACGTAAACGAGGGGAGGTGTGCATCTCGGGTACTTAGGCTCTGCAGTGCGCTAACAGACGGAGAACCCGTTTTTTTTCCAAACAAAAATTGAAATTCTTGAATGTAAAACACGGGTTTATTAATTTAAACCTCGTTATATCTATACATATTTAAAAACTAAAATGGCGGATGAATCAAATTAAGCTTTTTATGAAACATGCACAAATATTTTAAAATTGAAATTATAATTTTTATGGGAATAGTGCTGTTTATATGATTAGATTTTAATTTCGTTTGAGTGAGTATTTAATATGAAGTAATTATTATATGTCGCATATGAAAATATTCTCATATTTTTGAAATAATTTTAGTAAAAATTCATACGGGCGCTTAGAGTATTCAGAAATTTCTAGAATCTTACAAATCTAATCAGAATACATACTTTGAATTGTTTATATACCTATAATTTATTGTCATGTTTAATAATAATCGATCCCTGAAATCCCCCTAAATTCATAAAATATCTTTTTTGATTAAAATAAAAGTAATGCATCTTTGGGGCGGAGCTAGTCTTTCTATTATTTTGTAGAAAATTAAATTGCTTGAAAGCTTGGAGGGTAATTTTCTATTAAAATGGTTGAAGATGTTTGTATAGGAGTAGTCTTTATGTGATATAAAAAGTTAGATGTTTATTATTTTCAGAGGGCACATATTTAACGCATTCTAAACTTTTGATTAAATTTGCTGACCTAATAAAAGCTTACCAGGGACCAGGACTAGTCAACATCTAGGGTTCATAAGAGCAAATAGTTGAAATTGCTATTTATAGGAAAATAATTAAATTGCTTGCCCTAATTAATTGCCATTCCCATGACCGCCGCAGAATAAATTGCTCAATTATTATCAAAAATAGTTGGTCGTGTAAACTATGTACGGTGCCGTCGGCTCGTCGCCGCAGTCTGAAAACTCCAGGGATCGCACTAGGCGAGAGTGATTCCCGATACTGCATGCAATCCCGACGGCGACGCGACGGCAGAAGTCCTGCAGGATAATAATGGAATGGACCTCTGCGCCGTATCCGGGAATTGCCGAGCTTTTTGATTCCTGGAACGTTTCGAACGCCCCTAGAGTCTAATTTAAGTACACGGAAATGTAATTTTCCTGGAATTAATCTTTGGTCTGCTGTTTGCTAGTGCCACTGCCGGCATTTATCCCAGTGCTGCTCCAGGAAAATGTCGATTTTCCTCAGCAGAATCTGCCGGCAGGGTTCTGATAACAGTGTAATTAGACCAGAATTGAATCGGTGAGGCTTGAAATTGTTATGTTCCCAATGGGGGAATAAGACAGGAGGTACAACTTATGAGCTCTGGGGTTTCTGCAAGTTCACCTGACGAACGAGTTGTGTCTACGTGCTCACCTTTAAGTGAAAACTGTATGCATAGCGCAATCAGTCCATGTTTCGCAGGTGTGCTCGCATATTTTGTATTTGTATTGCACAGCCGACCCTTGTTGAGGAGCTTTAGGGGACTCTGTCGGGGCAGAGAGGGGGTTTAATTATGATTTATGCGATTTTTATTAGGCCCTTGATAGCAGTGAAATTGTTTTCATATAATGAAAGGGAAGCACTAATTTGTTCGTACTAATTAATGGTGTCTTCAGCTCGTCTTTGTTATTTTAATGACTGATTCATCATTAATTGCAAAATAATTTTGGGAAATAATTAAAGGGAATAACTTTCGATTCAGTAAATTAGAAACCCTTAAAAATTATAGTCCATTAATATTAGGTACCTATTTAATATCTTCATAACTGAAAAGCTTTAATTATTTATCCCAACAACAAAAAAATGTTGGTATCCTTTACATTAACATATTAGAATTTCAATTAGGTATACCTACCGACCTAAATTATATATAACTCTCATTCAATTACATTTTCAAGTACCTATTTACGAATTCGCTGAAAAGCAATCTCTGAAGTTTCTCCCTCCTTACTTTTGTTCTGATTTCTGAATATTTCTTACCTCAACTGCTCCGATTTGTGCTCGTGTCTCGCAAAAACCATCCGAAATTGAGGTAAGGTTTAATTAATAAGGAGGATTCCCACCCGACAACCAACCTCAGAGTTTTATTGATTAACCCGCTTGCATGGGACCGCAGCTTCTTGCTCATGGTGTCAAACTGGATAGCGTTAATTTGCTTCAGTTAATTAACACCCAGATTATGTCGATTTGTCCCGTGTCATCCGCAAGGTGGCCCCATCGTCCCCGACGGTCAGCAAGGTCTTTTGGCCCGGGTTTTTCCTTAATGTTCCTCGGCAATCCCGCCGGAGACTGACAATATCATGAATACTTGAGGAGCACCCTGCAAAATGCACAACACAAGCTTCCCCGGTAAAAAGCGCCCCAGCGAAATCGGGCCACCGGGAACCGCGCAATCAGGTTAGCATTGCAAATTGGCTGGAGCGGACCGAGGTCGGGCCGCTGCCCGCAGCCAGGGCAATTAGCATAAAAGTGTAACTACTCGCAGTAGAAATTGTTTTACATAAATCCACAGGCGAATTATTTGCTTATGCGCTCTATGTAAATTGCAGGATGGCCACCGCAGCGAGGAGCTGTGCAGCGACAACCCGAGGGCCGGGTTGGCCGCCCAATTCGTCCGGGAGCTGGTCGCCTCGAAAATCGTGTACCGTACCCTCCACCAGCCGGTCGGGAACGCGAACGTGCCCCCGGGTCAATCATTTTCGATCCGGGGATATTTCCTCCCGGCGGCCGGACCAGGATACCAATTCATAACGCACATTCCGTTGCGTCAGCACTGGAGCATTTGTCCCGACGTAGGTCTGCCCTGCGTTCCGGTCGATCCCGTCTAACCACCGTTCCCGTCCTCTTCCAGATAAACACGCTGCGCCCGATTATCCCCCCGATAATGCTGTTTTCGAAGGAGTTCACCAGGAGCTACGCCGGCCGCCTGGACGTCCTCGAGGCGGGTGATTTATCCGTGAGGCCGACGGTTAATGCACCATGCATAAATGTCCTCGTCCAGGACATTAGCATGTACCACCAACCAGATCCGGACGACCTCAATGAGGAGCCAGAGGATGTTGTGCCCCGGGCCGCCGAATAATTTTGGATTTAATGTAAGTTTTTGGTTAGTTCGGCTTTTGCAGCATATTGCGGGCGACAGCCTGAGTTAGGAGCACTTAATTCGCTGGACTTGCACTTTGGCTTTGTGTGCACCACGCTTTGATGGGTCGCTGTTTGGGCGGGAGCCATTTACCCGCTACCAAATTGCCTCTTGTACAGGAATCCTAACTTTTGTCGCACTAATATTGCTTTTTGGAGCACCCAAAATAGGTCAAAGTACAAAATTATTTACAAAAATAGAACCACGTTAAAGCAACTCTTATTCAAAACCGAAATTACAACCGCCATCAAAAAATGAGAAACCCTATAAAATACATAAATAAATTTCACTTAAAATTCCCCCACCATACCTACACTATAACTTCCAAAGATTCTACTAAAGTTTGAAGTTGGCGCGAAAACCGAACTGATACAAAAATAAATATATTTAATCAGTTCCCATTTTGGAAAAGAAAGACACAAGGCCGTATTTTAGCCATTTTTAAAAAAATCATTCAAAAATATAAATAGGTTTGTCATAAGAATTTGTAATGTGCCTTAAATGAAAGTTTTATACCTATTCAAAGGAATATGTATCAAATACTCATAGGTACACATCTTAACCCTATTTAGCCCGAAAATGAGAACCAAACATTTTCAATTACGAATTCATAATCTACGGACAACATTTTATAGAAATCATTAGCCATTTTAATTATTTAACATTAATTTTACTAAAAACTTCCGGAGCTGTTTATATTAATTCTTGTTAATTATGTTCAAATAAACTCAACAATTTATTAACTAAACTTATACGTCGAGTCTAGCACATTTAAATGCATGTACTCAGTTAAAAAGAGAGGAAAGTTACCCCATCTTGGAATAGTTAAAACCCTTTAAATATCACTTAGCAATTCTACGCAGTTCCATGTTGACATTTGCACCGCAAACTTTTCCGATCGTATTACAGTCTTAGGGAGGCAATTTGCAGCCACATAACTTTTCATTTGCTTTCGAAAATCTGACAAAATTCTCCAGGCTCTGCACAGAAAAGCAGAAATACCGACAGCTCATTATGACTTTGGAAAACTTTCACCTGCTGCCCCCCGCAGTGTGAACTCATAGTCCCGAGGCAATCCATTCTCACTTTGAGCAACCCCCACATGGCCATGAACTTGGGCGTTACGTTTGAAAAGTTGCTGAAATTTGCCGCTAATAACAAGCCAGAATAAATGCGGGTATAGGCACATAAAATTGGTCTGTGTAATTCATGAAGGCGTGATGAGATTTTGGTTCCCCCTTCAAGAGTATTTCGTGCTGAGATGTTGAACCTGGTGCTTTTTTGCTTTAAATGGCAAGATTTTTGATCAAATACAAAATAAAATCTATCAAAATAATTCTATGCAAACCTAAAAAAAGTTATTTCAAACGGTAGAAACACTTTTAGGGCGTGTGCCAATTCAACTTTTCGAATACTTTTCCTTTTCGAACATTTTTCGGTTATATTTAAAATTGAAAAAAAAGCAGCCTTTTATTGCTCATTGTTCGTTTCCATTTAATTTCATAAATGCTATATTTGAAATTCAAATGAAAAGTAAGTAATTGTCAACGAAAAGCGAATTTCAGAGCTGTTTTTTCCTAAGACCCAAACCTTCGAAAATCAATTAGTAAGCTGAAAAGCAATCTCCCATACAAATTTACTTTTGAATAGCTGAGTTGGCACACGCCCTTAGTACCTTTATTTTTTCAATAAAATTTAGATTTATATTGTTTAAATTAAATCATTTCGCTTTACAATTTTCGTTATTCTATTGGAAAAAAAATATTTTGTATAGTGATAGTATACAGTTTAAATTTTGCGCAATCTCTAATTAAAATTTGCTTGGATTTTTTTTAACAAACTTTGGAATTCCACTTAAGAAAGAGCAGATAAAATGTTCCTGTTGGAGTACATATTTATGATTCAATCTTCATTATTTCAATTTACATATGTATTTCAAAGCACAAAATATTAATTCATACATTTTTTCAGGTATGGAATAAATTATAATTCAGACAACAAGGACTAAACTGAGGACAATATTTAAGAAATGATCTGTATATTATGATATATAATTTTAGGTTTTTATTTAAAACAGATATTAAAATGTTTTAATTATAAATGAATCTTAGTTTCTTGTATGTATATGATACCACAGTGATATGTATGATAACCTATAGGGACTTTTGAATAAAAGAATTATTTTGCTACCATACTTTAATTTATTATTTTACCTGTTTTGTGTTTAATAACACTATAAACTATAGATTTAAAAAAATTCTCAACAAAAACTGAAAAAGTTAAATAAGAAGTGCATAGAAATTTTCAATATACAATTAAATTAAAATAATATTTACTTCAACGCAGAATGAGAGTTAATTTTTTTTCTACGTATTATACAATTGTTTTGGCATTAAAAGTTAGATTAGCGTATTCTTTTAATCTTAATATTCCAGGATCAAATAAGATCAAGAAATTAAAAGCCCTTCTACAAATAATAAAGCAATTGAGTATGACGTGATAAATCTCGCAAACTTTTGCAGTTTTTGGTCAGAGTGAAAATCAACAAATTAAGAGAAAGTGCCTGATGTCAGGCAGTTTCACGCGCAACCTTCAAGTCATATATCAAATCGAGAAGTTTCTTATATCATCAGTTATTTTTGGACATTGTTTGTTTTTAATAAATTGCAGGAATGCCAGACATGCTGGAAGAGCAAAGGTTTAAACAAGAATAAATTCATCAAAACAACAACAGAAATTTACGGATGAAATGTAATAGGGCTAAAAACAGTCGTTTGAATTTATTTTTAAAAAATCCAAGAGATAAAGATATTATCAAGGTAGGAAAGCCCAATTAAATGGCTCTTGTTGAGCACTTCGCTCGGGTAGATACAGCTCGATGTCGTCTTGGCGACGGTTTGCGATTAATATGATCCTAATAAAATAGTCGAATCGAATTTGAATAACGATTTCGACAGTAGTCCCAGGTATGCAAAATCGTGGAAAACACTCAGATGAATCACATCCGGACTTAAGAGGGGGGAAACTGGGCACAAGGTTGTTCAACAGAAATTCAAGCGCACCTCGGAACTGTCGAAGAAAGTGAAATTAAAACCGTAGGCCCGAAATTTACAAGAGGCCCATCGAGGGGTATTAGATCACAAGACATTACCATAAAATTAGCATTAACGAGCGACACAGCTTCCACGGTGCTGCACCGCCCCGCGCCGAAGACAAAGAGTTGAAATTTATTCAAATTTTTATTATTGTCGCCGGTCCCGTTCCGTCCGACGGGATGAGATCGAGCCACAACATCGTCTCGATATTTGTCACCTGAGGTCAGGTGTGTGTGGCTGGGTCTGGATTAATCGAAGTGATTTCGTCTTCGAATCTTCCGGATCCGTATAAAACCACTTTCACTCATGCAGGCGAAGAGGGGATATTGATTTTTGGCAATAAAATGAAATTTAGATTTTGTAACAGTGGGACAAAAAAGGCAGCAAAACTATAAGCCTGAAAAAAGAAGTTGGAAAGATGCGAAAAGTCTTGTTTTAACTCAGGTAGCAGATCGCGAAGCGATATTCGCCAAATTCCCGGATAGGTGCATGGATGTTGTCCGGAAGTGCGCGGCCATTGATACCTGCTTCGATCAGCTGAAAAGTGCGCTTTGGCCCAAGGAAAGTTTGTTTAGGCGTCTTTGCTCCATTAACATTTGCATAAAGCGAAATCTTAAGCCAGTAGCACAGCTGATTGAACGATGAGAGCAGCATTCGTTTTTAGTTTTGAAAAGTTTTCATTTTTGAAAGATTTTTAGCAATACCTGCAACCAGGTACCACGACACTGGTCCGAGGGAAAAAGGTTTTTGATCGTGATCAGATATTTCGGAGGGGCCATTGGCAGCCATGTGGGGAGTATAAATAGTTTTTGGATCTGTCGCAACAGCAACAGTTAATTTTTGCAATCGTTTCGAAATAAGCGGATTAGTCCAGGATGAAGTATTTTTTATTGACGTGCTGCGCTGTTCTAATATCAGCTAGGCCCGAAGGTGGGTATCGATACGATCCACCGACAGCGTCTCCAAATCCTCCAAACTACCTCACTTGCTGCCAAAAATTGGCTATTTTAACGAGAGGTTCTGGAGGACAGACGACAGCCAGAATCGTCAATAGTCATACTTCTGGGTACAATTCAGGATACGCCGCAAACGCTGTGACTAGTGGCCAAAGTGGTGGATACAGCAAATCCGGTCACAGTTCCGGATATAGTTCTAGCAGCCCTGGAGGTGGTCACTCGACAGGAGGACTAACTAGCGGATATACCACTGGCGGAGTAGCCAATGGCTATTCTACTGCAGGACAAGTAAGTGGTCATACCCACTCTACTGGAGGATATGGTGCGAACAGCCTAGCCGGATATACTTCTGGGGGATCTGCAGGCGGACATAGTGCAGTTGGGCAGACCCTGGGTCCAATTTCGAACGCACTATCTCTAACACAGAGTGCATCGCCTTCAGGATATGTTACTGGAGGCTCCTCTAGTGGGCATTTATCTGCAAGTTCTTCTGGTGGACATCAGTTAAGTGGTTCAACTTCAGGGATATCCTCAAACCACTTATCAAGCGGTTCAGCAGGTGGAGTTTCCTCAGGACATATTTCCGGTAGCTCAACAGGTGGATTAGGATCCGGTCATCTTACATCAAGTGGACATTCCGCCTCAAATGGATTATCTGCAAGCGGATTAATAAGCAGCCTTACTTCTACTGGATTCGGCGGTGCCGGGTCTTCTACATCCGGAAATTCCTTTTCTGGCCAACATTCCTCAGCCAACAGTATTAGGGGATCAAGTGGGAGTTCTCAAGGATTTGTAGGCGGTTCCGGCGCCGGAGCCTCATTTACTCCAAATACATTCAACACCGGAGGGTCAAGAGTTGAAGGTGGTGAGCTCGATGGATCTGCATCGAGTGGAAGTTTTAGCTCAGCTGCCCTCGGTGGCGGATTTTCAGATTCTGACCAATCTGCTTTTGATGCGGGATTTTCTGGCGGTACTAGCGTCAACATCCAAAAACATATATACGTCCATGTTCCACCACCAGATGATGAAGAGGCCCTCATGCGAGCCAAGTACGAAGCACTCCTCACGCCAAAGAAGCACTATAAAATAATCTTCATCAAGGCCCCATCCCAGCCGAGCTTCCCAACAGCTCAGCTTCTGGCTAACGCTGGTCAGCAAGAAGAAAAGACATTGGTCTACGTCCTCGTCAAGAAGCCCGAAGAGCCCACCATGGGCGACATCAAGGCGGCCCAGGCTGCGATTCACCCAAGCAAGCCGGAGGTCTACTTCATCAAGTACAAGACGCGAGAGGCGCCTTCTCACCTGGCTGGCAGCGATAGTTTGGCTAATGGTGCTTTCGCAGGAACCGACCTCTCCCAGTACTCCTTGGCGAATCACCAGTTCTCGTCGTCCTTCTCAGGTGGTTCAGGACTCGCTGAGACCGTGTCTATCACCACCGAACTGCCCTCAGCTGCGTACGGCGCACCTGCCCCACCTTCTTCAGTATATGGAACTAAATAAGTTCACTAATTTCTAAGTCAAAGCTGTATATCTGAATGTGTGCCACTAATTATTTATTTCGATTAATTTATTAATGTGATTTGTAACTTATTGTAACTTATTGTAACTTATTATTAAATTATTTGTCTTTTTATAATCTTGGTTTTTTCTTGGTTGTACAAGGTTTTCTAAATATTGCACTATTTTAGGATGCCTCGCCATTGATGTAAATACATATATACAAAGTATGTAGTTCAAGAATAATTAGCATTGTTATGCTCCTGATTTTTATGCAGAAATATGAAATTTCAATTGCAGAATA
Organism: Machimus atricapillus; assembly: GCA_933228815.1. Lineage (NCBI taxonomy): Eukaryota > Metazoa > Arthropoda > Insecta > Diptera > Asilidae > Machimus > Machimus atricapillus. The sequence continues at coordinate 13,370,598 of OW121788.1, forward strand.
AGTAATAAAAATTAATGAGGAGAAGTGTTTTTTACATAACTTCTCTTCTGTTATTTTATTAATAATTTCTGGCAATTTTGATACTAGTTAATATAACACATTTTCTCTTGATAAAAATATGGAATGTACTTAACAACGTTTTCATATTCATATCTCTATTGTTTTTTTATTTGTGTTTAATTTTATTTATAACTTTTATTCGGTTGTCTTGCACAATGTTTCACATCAATAAAATCATTTTTTTTTTATAAACAGAATGAATTTTGATACTGTTAAAGAAGTTGTATTAATTTTGAATGTTATTAAGGTAGAGGTATCTTTCCCCAACTTTTCAATGATGCTGTTTGGTTTAATGTGATTACATATTATAATTACATACATATATTCCTACGTTTTTTAAACTTAATGATTTTAATTTTTTTTGCGGATAGTTATAATTTGAAAAAATAAAAATCATGCGGTTCGAATTGGTACCTTCTTTATTTGAACTCGGTTTAAAAAAATCCTTTTATAATGCTATTCGATTTGTAAACACGTTCCAAGAATCTTATGAATTACTACGCATACCTATTTATATGTATATGTATGCCTCGAAAAACCCTATTAAGGCAATCAAAAAGATGTTTTCAATTTTCACTATTTCGGAAAAGGCTTACACGTTTATTTTTATGAATGAGAATGTGTTTTGCTTTGCAAAGTGATATAATATAATGACACAATTCAGTGACTTTTCTCACCTTAATTTAATGAAGTTAATGAAGAGAAAACCACTTTAATTCATTTTGTTTTACACAAATTGGTTTTTTCATTCATTAGAATCGAATCCAAGTTTTGAGCGTTTTCGAAACAAAGAACTCTTAAATTTAATATGGAAACCTTCATATTATTATAATTAATGGGTATACATTGATTCTTCGAATATACATACATACTTTCAGAAACGTGTACTGTTTAAATTTAATTTTTTGTATCTATTATATTCAGTAACAAAGTACAAAAATCGATTTTAAATTCATAATTATACCATTTTTTCAGGAGTCATTACCAAAATAACTAAAAAGGACTTTTATGTAAAAATTAATTGTTTTAAAGTTAAACATACATAAAGTTCCATCACCTCACCTATAATTTTTAAAGTGAAATTGAATTGCCTATCAGAAAACGTTCTTCGTAGATTTCTTTAGAACCTTTTCAATTATAAGAGCGTGATATAAAATGGAAAAATTGTCCAGGTTACAGAGCACATAAGCTTAATATGAGGAAGGCAAAATATAGGTACATTGTGTGTATACATGTATGTATAACATTATTATGGGAACATGCAATATAACTTGAAGAAAGAATATTTTACTCAAAAATGTTTTCCTTCCCCTAGTATCAACTAAATCCTACTCTAGCACCAAGAATAGGTAAAAATACCTATCTGAATGAAATCGAGAAATGGATATGAGTATGAGAATAGGTAGCTCAGTAACAAAGTTATACAATTCGTCGACTGTGCGAGTGGTTCTTTGTCGGGCATCTAAAATTCAAATCCATTTCCGACGACGGTCGAATATTTTATGCTCTTTATGCTGCATCCCATAACGCTGAAAAGTGTCACACATCGGTACAGCGGAGCACAGTGGAAAAATATTTGCTCGATTGATGTGCATTCGGGCGGTGACATGTGTGGAGTGGTTTTTGTTGATTCAAATCCCCCCAGTCGACGTCCACAAAACAAATAATGCGCGGAAGTAGGCATCGCTCGTAATCAGTTATCGAATCACTTCGACTTGTTTTTGTAATACTATGCCGGCATAATACAGCGCCCGAATGAGCATAATAAACCGGGCCAGTGAGGGTCCAGCAACATGACGAACGTGGTATATATAGGCGAAGTGTGCTGATAACAACGTCAGTATTTTTCGCAGCTATCAGTCGAAAGATCGAGCACGTTCCGGGATGAGTTTTATCGGTGGATTTGTGGTGTTTCTGGTGGTCGTCGGCGTGGCGACGGCACAGCAAGGATACAATTACCCAGCGCCAGCTAGCAGCGAGCTCCCTGTGCAAACTTCGTATCATCCTGGCAACACATACCTTCCGCCCCCGCAGCACCAGCAGAACAACGGAGGGTATGACTACAGCCCACCGACGCCACCCCCGGCCCCATTAGATGAGAAAAATATTTACGTGCACCTTCCTCCCGATTCGGCTGAGCAGAGTTTGGAACTTCCGCAACAAGTCGGAGCGCCAAGGAAACACTACAAAATAATTTTCGTGAAGGCGCCAAGTCCCCCAAAGCGGCCCATCCCGACGCCGCCGCCTGTTGAAGAAAAGACGCTCGTCTACGTTTTGGTGAAGAAGCCCGAGGGACCGTCGGAGGAGGAGCTTCGTGCGCTAACCGAACAAAATACGCTGAAACCTTCAAAACCAGAGGTGTTCTTTATCAACTATAAGACAAAGAAGGAGAAGCTCCCGACCCCCGGACCCTACGGAGAAGGCGCAATAGACGTTCGAGGATCGTTCGACGGCGGCGACGGTTCCGACGACCTCAGCACAGGCAGCTTCTCAGGTTTTGGATCTCTTAAAAATTTCGGATCTTCCTCAGACGCGTTCCAATCTCAAGGAAATTTCCTTGCTGAAGGTAAACCCTTTGACGGTTCCTTGGGTGGTTTTGGAAGTAGCGATGCCTTCTCATTGTCTACGGCGCTGAGCCCTCCGCCCCCAACACTCCAAACACCGGCGGGGCTGTACGGAGCACCCAACTTTAGGCACTAGTTCTAGTCTCTTTCTAAGATTGTTATAAGATTAGACTTAAGTTAGTCGTAGGTTCCGATGACTGTTACCTTTAAGAAGATTAATAAAGCTTCGTTAATTTTGTTAAGAGCTAACTCGTTTCTATCGCCTGCTCGGTGGAGGCTGCGACTATTGCGTAACGGCATAGGCGCGGTTTACGTAACAACAACACATTTTGGGGGAATTTGGGGATATTCGAGATGTCGCGCTTTTTGCTTTTGGTGATGATTTACTTTTTTTTTTCAATCCACTTTGATGAGGTAACAGATAGGTAGTTAATAGGCGGTCCAATGAACGACCTTTTGAGATACAAACGAGCAAATTGGCACAGTTACGCAATCTATGAAGTAAAATATTTGATTTTCAATAATTCGATGAAATGTTGTTTTATTTCATTATATACATTTTTACCACAGTATAAAGAGATTTATTGAAAACTAGCCGTTTACAAGGAAGACTGCGTCTTTAGTTTTCGGTGGTTGCACATGTGGCCGCTAATTAAACTCATTAGACGCTCTAATCAAAAGATAGTGAATTATCGAAGTAGTTTGCGGTTGCGACTACGATCCCGTGATTGGTCTCATGGATGGGACAAATGCTTTTTAGGATTAATAATTCAGCAGGAAATTGAACTTTTCACACACCCAGACAACCTCCGAACCTCTTTTTTTTTAAATTGATTGTCTAACAAGCAATCAATCATTCAATTGTACCTATCAGATGCAGATGAGACTTCCATAATTTCCCTATTACTGCGCGGTTCACTATTCTCCCCTGGAATTCCTCAATGGGAGCACCATAATACTTTTATTTTTTATTCTTCTACAAATCTTTAATTGGCATAAGAAGTGGAAATCACCGCTAAAAAGATATAGAATTATTGCTCACAAAAGAGTAATTAACGAAACGTACTTCAGCTCATATTTTCTGGATCAAATCTCGGAGATTACGGAGGTTAGGTACGTCTGATGTCTCGTCTCTTAAAAATAGATAGGTATGCATGTCGGCATCGCTCCGGTCTGGCGTCTTTCAGTAGTTTAGATCGCTTGAAAAGACAATGGCGAAACTAAACTAATTATACCAAGTAAAGGTGACCTGCACTTTACCCGATGCACCTTGCTCCACGTTCCGTACTCCAATCGATGATATGTCATGAAGATCTGCGGGTGTCATGTAATCGGACCGATTGTGATTTTTGATTACAATCTCTGGCTTGGTGGCAAACATATTTCAGAGATTAATAAAGCGGAAGAACACGAGACGCCTGATTTATTTAACGTTTTTATCGAAGATTTTCGCAAGAACAAGGCCGCTTTAATTAAAAGCCAATTCAGTCGCTAAATTAGTTCGACTGTATACGGATCACAAATGAATTACGAGTCCCGGTCAAGAACTGAACCTCATGTAGAGCATAGACTTGAAGGATTCTTATCTGTGCTTGAAGGTATTGTTACTGAAAGCTCAGGGGATAACTCATTCAATTTGTAATTCTTATGGAAGTGTTTATAACTCCGATCCGAGGGCACCCTCTTCGCAGTTAAGATTTAAATAAGGAAGGTAGTCGTTAATTTTTTTATTATATTATTTGATTATGTTAAAATTTTTTTCACAAAATTAAGTGATGAATTTTTAAACCCTAAACTTTTGGCTTGGTTGTCCCTTTTTGACATTTTTTTCTTTTTCTATTTTCTATTATAAAATACGGATAAAACATTAAAAAAATTGAGATTTAGTTCTATAAGAGCTAAGTTTTATTAATTTTTCTTTACCTGCTTATGTTAGTTTCAGTTTTATCAAAACTATAGCTCCTGATAAACTTTAATCTATATCTATATTATGATTTCTAAATACAAAGAGCACTAATGAGAGTAAGATTAGAAATGCTCTTTCTGCTGTAAGCTCGACTGCACCCTCTTTGCCTTTACAGTAGACTGGAATGAAGAAAATTACCTACTTACCTACTATGAATGGAACCAAATTTTAAATTTATAGTGATATATTTTTATCAGAAGATTTCTTGAAAACTATACAATTTTAAAATAACATACTATTGTGTCTGAAAACATAGAGCCAAAAATTCGACGCCTAGAAGCATGTTATTACAAACATATTTTCAAAAATATTCAACTTTAATTTGTGGATTTCGTCTAGACTAAGTGATCATGATTTAGGTGAATAGCTTAGCTAATATGGGATATTTTTACATAATAATGCAACCAGAAGAGGAAAATAAATTTTACAATATTGAACTGAAAATGCAAAAAAAAAAAAAAAAATGGAGCGGGGACATATGTAAGTGTGAAAGCATTTATATATATTTTCTTTTCTGAGATGTTTATCTTTTATTCTTCAGCTAATTAGTTTCCTTGTGTTTGTGTAAAATAGTAAACATTTTTCCAGCACTATCTCAGGCGGCAAACCAAAAAACGAGCGAGTGCACACAATTCAATTTGCCGATGCAACAAACTTGTCGGAGGATCTCCTGTTGAATTGCTTTAATCCTTTCTCGGTTTGACTTTGTTTCAGCCAGGCGGAGAGATAAAATAGCATGTGTGGAAAATGCATTTCTCCGAAATTCGAATTTACACCGGACCAGGGCCTTTGAACACCAAGTGGAACATTTATGTATTAAGTGGATTTGGGGCAGTAGCTGTGCCACTGGACTACCGCAGAACAACAAGTCCAGCTTACACTTAGTACGTAGTCCTTCAGGACTTGCAGATTTAGCCCGCAAGACCACGGATAGATTGAGCTTACATAGGTTGCCCATTAAAAGCTTTTCAGCAACTTTAATTTAAGCTGTTTAGTGGCTGGCATTTGTTTTGTGGTAGTTTTTAAAATTATTGAAATAAAATTTCTATAGGGAAGGAGGAAGAGGGCCAAGTTGGTGGAATGTTGCCAAATTTGAAGTAGTTTCGCAACTTCCCCGTAGAACTTTGAGAACCTTACGCAGGAAAAGCTTTATGATGTTTTCAATCAATTTTTAATTGAATGGAACCATGTTGCTTACTGATTTCGATAAAGAATTAAATTAACAGATTTATTCTGCTGTTCTAATTTTACACTTAATAGAAACCGTTCTAGTTTGAAATCAGCTATTGTCTTGCAGCCTGTTTGGAAACTAACATAGTATACTATGCCTTATATCATCACGTACTGTTTATACCAGCACCCGTAAAAAATATGACTTAAGGTAATTTTAGAAATTGTCTAATTCATAGCATTTGGGAGTATAGAAATGAGAAAATATGTAGTACCTACTGCAAAAAGAAATAGTACATAGTTTGGATAATGGCAATTCACTTTTTTAATACGTAATTTATTTTATAGGTGGTTTATGTTATGCACTTGTAATGATGCAAACGGTAATAATGCAATAACATTTTTCTTGCAGTGTGGACATGTTGTGTGTTCTACAGAATAATAAACGACTTGAAGGAAAGGGCGAATAGTGCTTCTGGAAGTGTATCGAATAGGAATTTCCTGTTTATCTAAAAATCGTAGGGCGTTTCTTGGAACCCATGCGGTATCGGGCGCAACGGGTAAAGGGCAATCTCTACGACACAAACCTTCCGGTTACCTTCTTCGTGTGCGATTTATCGACGGGAAGGCATGTTCGTCTCGAGTGGCAACATGCATTTTCATTTCTCAATTCCATTCCTATCCGTCTGAGACTATCGTCTTTAGTCTGAAGGGATGATATTTTTTTAAACTTTCTTTTTATATGTACTTTGCTTCGATTTTCACTAAAAGCTAGGGTATGATACATGTCGCAAGCGATTTCTTTGCCAGCTTATTTCGTAGCGATGGTATACCACCCACTCGCCTTGAAGATATTTTAGAAAGTACCTACAAGTCTAACTTGAGGATGAGGATGGGGCTCTATCGGGACCTGGCATCTGGATAAAATTTTTAAAGAACTCTGCTGCAGTGCAGAATTTGGATGCGTATTTCACCCGAAAGGAGAATGAATGGGTGACTGTGAAGCCACCGGGCGGACATTTTAATAAACAAAACATTCAGCGGACCCTACCGGGGTGATATTTCGTAGATATGGTCGGAAACGAGGTTGTTATCATAAATCCTGCGCGATATTAGGGTTTATCTACTCCACCACGATTACCATCTCTGTGGGGATGGGACATAGCCTCACTCAGCAAGTTCGGCGCCCTAGTTATTGTGGGGCCGAAGGACTCACCGGGCACAGAAATATTCTGGAGAAAAACAGCTAATTGCTTAGGAAGACCAGAGATTTGGGTCAAAGCAATTCTGAAAGGTTTTTCCTTCCTCATGCTATAACTTAATTAGGGACCATCGCCTAGACGCTTAGATGCATTTTCTGTTTTCTCAGCCAATTTTTCCACCTTTTCACGCTCAAAGACTGTTGCTGTGCTAATCATAACGAGGTGCAGGGATGAAAATTGCCCGATCACCCGGCAGACTTGAGTCTCCTAATTACGTGCAGAGGACAATGTTCGAAAAGTTTCCGGTACAGCAGCCGGGATTTCTATTAGTTCGCGAATTGTTTGATCGGAAAGTTAAAAACAGAGCTGCGAATATTTGCCAGGCGTCCCGGTGCCTCTCTGCACGGTAAACATTTAATGTTCAGCTCGCCCTTAGAAGCGCTAAAAACCCTTTCAGCCGGAATCCCGGCAGCGCTGCACAGTTCAACGTAGGAGGTGACACCAGAGGTTGCATTTAATTAAACTTTTCTATTCGGCTTGCTTGATTCAATGGAGTCGGGATAGAGTTCACAGGAGCCGGGATCGGAATGTTGATTTCGATACCGCCAAATCCCGAAAATCAAACATTTGGAGCTGGATGGCTTTGAGCTCTTGTTTGTTTGACTAACCAATTCAAGTGTTTACTCAAGCGGCGTTTGTTACACAGTTTTGTATAACTATGCTGTTATTTTTGATGTTCCTTTGTATAAAAAACGGTGCCATGGAAATGAATACATAGATAAATTCAAGAAAATTTAAACATTACATGTCTGAATTTAAAAATTTTGAAAGAAAAATTTTTTTTTAAATTATCTTTATTTTTAATTAAAACCCTAAAAATACGTGAGCGAAAAAGTTTTTTAAAATTACTAAAATCGCAGAACTTACGGACCATTTAAAAAGTTGGGTTGGTAAGAAAAGTTTAACAACATTTGGGAATGTAACTAATACCTATCTGTCCTATTATAACACTTTATAAGAATATTGATTTTCAAGTGTTCGGTTAATCAGGTATTAGTTTCCTATATATGTACATATAAGTATAATACAATGCAAAATAGTGAAGTTAAATTAATCATAAAGTCTTAAGTAAGTGTACCCCGTTTTACCCCAGTCTCCACTACTTAAAGTAACGAAATGTTTTAAAAATCTTTAATTGTTCTAAAGAAAGGTTACTAAGTAATTATTAAATCTTATATAATAAAACAAAGTCGGGTTAGTTAGACCATTTATAACTCAAGAACGGCTGGACCGATTTTTATGATCTTTTTGTTGGATTCGTCTCCGCCCCGAATAGCAGAATAACTATTAAAATATCGGAAAAATTCACGGGAAAAGAATTTATGAAGAAAATTCATTTTCTCATACATTTTGTATGCGGAACCGCTTTTTTGATGATATCTCGAGAACGGCTCGACCAATTTGGATGATTCTTTTTTTGTTTTGTTCGTCTCAATAAAGGGGTGTCTTAAAAGAAAAGAAAATTCAGAAAAACCAAAAGGAAAAGGACAAAAAATAGTAGATCGAAAAATAGCACAATAGCTACTTCGATTAGATTATAACACTTTGAATGTAAAAATTTTAGTCAAAGTAACACTTTGAATGCAAAAAATTTAAGTCAAAGTTTACTGAGATCATTTTACGCCCGAAGTTTTATGCGGAAGTTCAATTCAAAAGAAAGGTAATTTTAGAGCAGGTGGAAACATTGATTTTCATGAAAAATAGGGGATGTTGAGGTAAGATTTGGTTAAAGCGAAATTAGTTGCATTTTGCAAACAATAACTTTGATCAGCCATTGTTGTTTAGCGATAATCGATTAGTTTTGATAAAAAGTTAATTTCGATAGATTTCGTTCGTCCTCTAATTTCTACATTTTTAAAGGTATATAGCTTTTTAACCAAAAATTAAACCGATACGCCATTGAAATATGTGATTTATATACTTTTATTGAATTTTCATTTTCTTTATATATATTATCCTAATTATCCTAATTGATTGTTAGGCGGTACGAAGTTTGCCGGGTCAGCTAGTAAGTAAATAAAGTATTAGATTTTGTCGATTTTGTAAGAGGTTTTGAAAATGCGACAGTTTGTAATTGGTTTTAGTTTTATCAACGTAGGATGATATCTATAAACACTAGCTAGCTTTTAAATTGTTTCCTGATCACCTATACACGTATGCCACCTTAGAAGACGTTTCTAACTTCAATTTCCACAAACATCGCTTGCGGTCTTGAAACCGTTACTCAGTCTAATCTAACTCCAATTTGGAGTCCATCTCGAGGTTTCGAACATCATGCAATGCACCCGGTTCAATTAACGACTGGCGCTCCTCGAAACGTAATTGCCTGCCATTTGATTCGGCTCGTCTTACAGATCTTGACGGTTCATGTGTCTGTCGATAATTGTCTCAATTAGACCACATCGCCAAGAAAGGCAAAATTTATGTGGAGCCTCGCAATGCTCTGATCTTTCTTGGGAGCCGAAGAAGGCCTCTTTGGATGATTATTCCACAGAGCGAATTAAAATGGAGTTGGGTGGCCCCGGACCAGTCCAGGGTCCAGGGAGTAAGGCAGCTCCCATTGTGTCACAGGGCAAGCGACTTGAGACCTTTTGTTAATGGATCACATAGTGCCGATGGCATCCATCTGGGGAAATTATTTTTAATTTCATCGCACTTTGAACACGAGAGGAATGAGAAATTATGTATAAAATTTCTCTCTGGATGCTCAGCCGGGATGCTGGAGCGAAACGATTGTGTTTTATCCCGTCTGGAGCTCGCCTGGTGGCAGGGGGACTCAAGAGGTCGTCGTCGTTGTCGTTTCGTTGCAACCGCTCTGCTGTCGTCGTCGCCGCCTCGCTGCTGCACTCGCATGGGTCCCGTTCTGGTCCATGGTACGTGACGTGGTGGGCCTGGGATGCTGCTGGAGAGCTCTCCCGTAAAAAAAACAACGCGAGGAGCCACAAAGAAGACGCTTGGCACGCGGTGGTAAAGCAGCCTCAATGGCGAGGCACACATGAGTGCAGCACACGTGTAAAATGCACTCTTCAAGCACGGGGACGGCTGGTTGTGTGGGACTATGGGCCCTAGCCAGCGAAAAAGACGAATAAGAAGAAGGCAGGCATTTTTATCCGTTCCTTCCCCATGTCACCGCCCGCCGCCGCACGCTGGGACCGGGCCTACCTTCGACGGGCTGGCCTGGCTGAGGCTCATGCAGAATCCGCTCGGATCCGCAGATAGAGTTCAATTACTCGAGCCCTATGTGCGGAGCCACGCAGAGCTACTTTCGTCCGCGACATTCTTTCCGATTCCTCCGAAGTGACCGCATAACCAGTCGTCGTGACCGCTCCAGGGTCCAACTCAGCGGAGCACCCGAGACCCCAGCATAGGCCAAAAGCGGAAAGCCTACGGCCAGTCGTTGTCTTGTCCGCGTCCGTGCGCTCGTACACCGCGGTCTGTCTTGAATTATATCATCCGCGGCGTGCCGATAAACGCCCTGCGGCCCCTGCGCCCGCTGCTTTAAATTCGCGCTTCTGCTCTTTTCCACCATACGCAGCCCCAGATTTCGCGATTCGCGATTCACGCGCCCGACAGGCGGACAAATCCGCGGTATCTCGCGGCCGCAGATAAATCTCGTCGTCGTCGTCGTCATCGTCGGTCGCCGCGTCGCGGTGCTCGCCTTGTTTTGTGCCCCTTTTTGAGCAATTGGCCATCGGGCGCGGACTGTGCGGAGCATATCTCGCGGGATTTCGAGCGTTTTGCGCCGTGTCACGGTCGACGGTGAACGTTTTCCACTTCGTTAAGGCCAGGTGTTTTTTGAGGTAAAAATCGCGTAAAGCTCGACTCACTCGCCTGACGGTGTCCGACTAAAAGGTTAAATCAGCGCCGGTAATTTGTGCACCTCATTAAGGATTTTCAGGAGGTGCTCACCTGAAAAAACGTGTGTAGCTTTTGTGCCTCTCGTCTCGTGGTTCCCGCCAACCCGGTCGTCAGTCGTTTGCCCACAATCCCACCCCCCACCCCCGCTCAGGTGTGTGAGTTTGTTCATATAGTGTACCTTTGCGGTGAAGGGATAAAAGTGCAGCGAAAAATAAAAAATTCTTTACCTTTTGTTAAGTTGTGAATGTTTTCTGATTTTATCAGTGAGGCCTGAAAAGGGCTCTCCACCGCGAAGGCATAAGAAGTTAAGGAAAAGGTGGTGTGTGGCATTGTGCTGTGATTTAACGAGTTCACGGGCTCAGTCCCGTCTTGTTCTGTGTCTGACGGGGATAAAATCTGGCGAAAAGCCCTTGGTAAGTTTGTGGAAAAAGTTGAGCTCATGAACGTTTTGTTCAGGTTAAATTTAGCAGGACTCTACTGGGCAAAGTAGAAAAGAGCTTTTCAGTTTGCACATGAGAAGACTTTCTCATTTCAATCCTGTTTGGAAAGTTTAAGGCATAATTTTATTTCAAGTCCAATTCTCAAACAAATAAAAAATAAGTAAGCAGACTTTTGTTCCAACAATAATATACCTACATATGTACAGTAGTTGAATGAAATGGATTCTAGCACTATTTTGTATGATTTCTATTGTAAGGTTGAATAGGAATGAAGAAATAATAATAATATAATACTTAATAATTCGGCTTATAGGAAGGTCTAACGGCGGTTTCAGAGTTTGAATTGTTTATGCAAATAAATATTTGAATTTTTAATGTAGAAGAAAATTGTTAATCCGATTTAGGTAGGATCTTTATGACGTATTTCTTATTAATATAGAAATAACCGAGAAATAAAAACTAATGATATGAAAATGGGTATTATACCTATAGCTGATTTAAGGAACCGTAATTTATTTTTTGTCGACGATCTTTTATCAAAAGTTACTGGTTTTAAATAAAATTAAAACATCTAAATAAAAATAATTTTAAAAATATTAAATTAATTTGCATATGCTGGATGAAGTCAGACTCCTTAAACATATGTATATTATATTTTGTAAAAATAAAAAATAAAGTTTCAGTCCAGACGACCAGATCGAAGAACAGAAACAGTAGAAGACTATGTATTAGAAGTCAGAAATACTACTATGGATAACGAAATATCGATAATAAGATAATAATAATGGATAATAAGGTAAAAGAAAACTAAAAATACTTTCCTGCTATTTTTAGTTCTATGAGAGAGTAAAATCTTGTTATAACGAAATTGTTTATGATGAAAAACTCGTTATATATACATATATAAGGAACCAATTTCTCGATAAGAGTACCGGCCCATTTTTTATTGATACCTCAATTCTCTGCGGTTACAACGAACTTGGATTTAATGAACTGCCATTTTCTCGGACTCTTCGACTTCGGTATAACGAGGTTGAACCTATTACTATGTTCAAGTATTCTTCATTTGAACATAAGATTAATGTTTCTCGCTAATGTTTTATGGTTCCTACTCACACTCATTTAACATTTTATAGGATATTCAAAAGCTCTCTATACAATATTGCTGTTTTTGTATAAATGGACTAAACTACCGAAGAATTCGTTATATGGATAAAAACAACCGAAAATCAAGGAGCTTAGTAAGCCTTAACTTAAGTTCAGTGGGGGTCACATTCGGTTGTTTTTAAAGAAAACAACTGGAAGAAATACGATCTATTTAAAATTAGAAAATTTCCTACATGGCGCATAGAATTGCATGCGTTGGCGTGTAGTTGTTAATTTGGCTCTTCTCTAATTTGGAGGTAGACTATTAAAATTGTTAAAATAGCCTACTAAAGCGTCTTAAACCGTCTTAACAGGCTCATAAAAGTGAGCGACGATTATTTTTCCGACCACCTGCCTTTCAAGCCGTTTCGTCTTTCATTTTTATGGACATCGAAAATGCTCTAAAACGAAGTCTCAGGGTACTCGCTTCCGGTGCGGACCGTCGCAAAGACTTTCTTATTTCGCGAGATTGTGCAGAAGCGTCTCGTCTAACGATTTGCACTAATGAAATCAGCCAGCGGGCGACAACCAACGGACGACTAGACGTCTCTAGACCGGGGCAAAACGTTTAATTAGCTTGATGCAGCGCGCTCAGACTCCTCGGCCGTGCATCGTTCCGCGGATTTACATAGCTATGCTGTGACGTTACGGCGTCGCGGCAGCAGGCGGTGCAGCGGAGCCCCCCTCAAAATAAAAGTAACGACTCCGCGTCGCCGCGGTCCCAATCGCTGCGATGATAGGTGACTTTGGGACTCCTTGTCGAGCCGACCAAGCGACCGGCAAACGTTTCATTAATGTCAATTAATTCGCGGACTCCCTAGAGAGAGATTACTTAGATGCAGCGGCGAGGCTGGCCGGACGTCGACTTTCCTTTCAAACATTTTGAGAAATCAAAGAAATAATAATAAACTGCAGAACTGCACCACCCCCGGCCGAGCATCTTCCTCTTAGCAGAATTCTTTCGGGGCCATGGATGTCTTGGACTCCGTCGTGAGGGGGCAGAGAAATTAAAAGAAGTGCTCCGGCCCCATTAGCGCTGAAGACTCGATCCGGGGCCCGGGTTAATTCAGTGCACGATCCACTGATGGATCCCAAGAGGCAGATATCCGTCTTAGGGGCCCCAGGTACTTTAAAGACGATTCGGACTCGATGGGGTCAAGAAGTTATCTATGATTAGTGCCAGATTGGTGCTCCATGGCCGGCAAGGTATTTATGGCGGTTCTGGCAGCAGCCTGTTCCAGCTTCGTTGCTAGCGATGATGTAATTCCTCCAGATGTGCTCCTCTTGGAGTCTTCGGAGTGATTAAGTTTCAATATAGTGGGGAAAAATGGTCCAGCGAAGATGCTGAGTTTCTCAAGGAGATTGCCCTCGTCTTCGTCGTCGTCGTTCGCTTTGTGTTCGGAGCCTGAGTGACTTGTAGCTTCTGTTTTTGCGCTGCATATTGTTTTTTTTTTATTTTTGCGCGCCAGTGGTTTTTGCTATTTGTGGCGACAAAAGTGATTTGGGAAAAGGACACGAGTGTGGATAATAGGAACCCTCTTAGTTTTTCGTAATTTTAATTAAAGCTGAATGTTGGCTGCACAAGCTAACCTTGTGCATGATGTGTTGATCATTTTCGTTGATGTGGGCAGCATAAAATCAGTCGTCAGATTTCTTAATAAATACCCTCTGTCCTTTACTCCATTATGCTATCAAACTAACAAAAGCTGTTATTTATAATCTTTTAACATTTATTTTACAGATTGCGCAAAAGTAGATTTGTAGATTTATTTTACTTTGAGTTAGATACATATATAAATTTGAGCACTTTTATTCGTTTGGACAAAAACAAGGAATTTATTTATACCTATATTTATTTACTAACAGCCGTATTCATAAAAACTTAAAAGTGATTTATAAAGGCTTTACAATGAAAATGCTTAAAATTCTATTCATAAACATCCAATATCGTTAAAACACTCTTACAACAGCAGAGAAAATTGAGTGAATTTACAGAAAGCTCACACCTACTTTAATCAATCAATCCAAAAAATCCAGGATTTTGACACATTATTTCAATTTAAGGACGCTAAAACCTACTTTAATCCTATTTTAGTTGCAAAGGGTTTGCAGCGAATTTATGAATAATGCTTTTAAAACGCTCATTAGTCTTAAAGAGGGTTTTAAGTAATGAATGCTTAAAACCAATTTTAAGATATTTTTATGAATACGGCTGTAAAAGTTTATAAATGATATAAATAAACCATTAACGAAGCCGACTCTTAATAAATCCTTAAATGGAAAATAATATGAAAACAATTTGAGGGTATACCTACCTACATATAATGCCCGTTAAAACCAAAGATGAACTTAAGTCTGTCGAAATAGGGCAATATTATTTATTCACCCAACGAATACAGCTAACATCAAATCGTAAAAATCTACGCTACGGTTATTAAAATTCACTTCCATTACTGAACCACTAATTTAGTGAGAATGCAGATTAATTTTAATACCTCTTATTTAAATAGTTTTACAGGAAATTCAATATTTGTATTTGAAAACCTCGAATAACCTTTTTTTATGGCAATTTGAAATGACATTTTAAAATATCACAGTCAATTAGTGATAATGAAATTATCGTTTAATGATATCACCAAGTCATTGCTATTGCTAAATGTGCAATAACTAACTAATTAAATTATTTAGTGATACTTAGTACTGTAACGCCCATGCTTGTTGGTATTTATGTATGTATATGATAAGTATATAGTAACAGTAACAGTAAGTAACAGTTTTAATTTTAAATAGAGATTTTTATTAGCCAATAAGTCAGTGGATCTGAGATGTTGTTTATGGCTACAAAGACAGCAGAGGTGGGTATCAAATAGCAACCAGTAGATAAATTTCTTGGCTCGATAGCCTAAGGGCTGCTCATTCGCTTCCTTTAGCTACACAGGAAACTGAGAGTCAACATAATCACTCTGTTGCCCGTCTTATTCCACTTAAGCCTGAGTCTTGGCATTTTCTCAATTTTTCCATTTTTAACTCCTCGCAGTCCACGTAGCTCATCCGGCCGACGGATGACAAGAACTAGCTTTTAGCCGAGATAAAGCTAGCTTGCGATGTGCGCTCCTACCTGCGATAAGAGCTGTAAAACAACAATAAAATCACCTGCCGGAGCGGTTCTGTTCCACGTTCACCTGAGGATTGCCGTAAACAAGATCGAGCCTCGCCGGGCCCGCGGCCCCATCGGGGCACCTCGGGTCCCTCAACCTCAGCGTGGCCTGACCCCCCGTTGAATCGCACCATGGTGTAGTTTTTCTTACTTCAATTTCTTATTTTTAAATTTATGCTTCATTGGGCCCCGCCTGTCTTTTTTTCTCTTCAATTAGCGCCGCTCAGCGGAAGATGTGGATCTCGTAAGTGGGCCACTTTTAATTTCTGAGAATTTAAAAGTAGTTCTCTGCCGTCATCTGGCTTCCTTCTGGAACTATTTTTAGTCCCTCCAGTGATTCACTGGAAATTAAATTTATGGGACCCTCTGGCAATTTTTAATTTTAGCTTTTGGCGGAATTTTTTTATTTGCCCGCGAACCAATAAAAATCTCCAATTCTTCGGGCGTGTAGTTAATTTCGCGGAATTGCTCCAATAAATGTTGAGCATAACTTTTGCTAGCCGCGTTATTGCCAATTTGTTTGTTTTTTTTTTTTTTCGTGTGCGACAATTTCGCTTGATCGGCAATTGCTGCCTGCCGTCGTCGTCTAAATTGATTTCCCTTGTGGCATTCGGCGTGTAATCAGGATATTCACGGGGCGGATGGAGGTTTATCAATTTTCCCGCGAGCTGGGTCCACTTTGGTCGGCGTTTTATTAAAGCTCGTTATAAATGTTTTTTCTATAGCGCCGAATGAACGAATAAAAGTAACAAGATTGATGTGCGGCTAATAAAAGTTGTACAAGTCGATATCATCGAATGCTGAGTGCTCTAGGCACCTGGCAGATGTTGTACAATGTCAGTGGATGTTTTAACCAAACATAATGGCCGAAATCCATTGGAGTCCTTTTATCTGGACATTGAAAGCCATTCAGAGAACAATCAAGAGATATGCCATTAACAATTACAAATCGTACCCATCCACTCCAGCCATCCAGGATCCAGGCTGGTGCAGGACGAAACAGATATTTCTAGGAGTGCCAATTTTATGGGGAGGGATTACTCCCCAAGACGACAAATGGAAATTCCTCCGCAACAATAGTGTGTTCCCCCGAGCTGTGATTCTGAGCATTCCAATCGGACAAGTTGTCTCTGCTGTCTATCATCCAGCTTGAGACGAGGCAAATGACTTTCGGATTGTCGTTCCTCTATGGCAAAGGGGGAGCGGAATATTTCCTAAGTTATCAATTTCAGCGGAAACAAGATATGCTCCCTATGGGTTGGAGACATCCATCACGGGGGAGGGAAGTCGTTTTACGTCAAGAAATACATAGAAAAGAATGGTACGTAGGACGGTCGCGCCCCGTCGCCCCCTGGCCGACTATTTTCGCATTCATTAAGTTCGTCAGAATAACCTGGAGGCACCACTATCGCCCGCTCTTCATAGATCGATGGCCAGGGAAACCCGATAGTCTGGATGCTGTGGAGCTGGACCGAATGAATCAAATGCCAGTGTCAAAACCAATCCAAGTGGAACAGGGAGATCTCTTTTTCTAGTCGGTCTTCGGGACACACCCCCCTATGCTTTTTCCGTTTCCTATTATTTCTAGACGGGAACCCTGGGACTACGCCAAATACTAGGCTCTTTCGCATCTAACCTCCAGCCGACCTTAGATTCAGTCTCTCGTGTCGGACATCAATTTCAAACGATACTGTTTCGTCTTTCTGGGAGCAAAATGATTTGTCAAAATAAATCCCTAAAACAGGACAGAAATTCTTCTTGCCTTCTGGATTAAGGATGAGTAAAAAGGCTAAGAGTGGAAAGGGGAGTCGTCTGCGGTTGGTTGATTTCCGATTTTTGGGATGCCGAAAAATGTTATTGTTTACGCAACTAGTGCGCAAATTTGGTTTCCTTCCAGACGGCTTTTTACATACATTGCTTAGGGCACTGACACAATGTTGTTTTATGAACCGGAACATTATTTGGATCACTTTTTTCTTGAATTGCACAAAGTGTTGTTGGCTATTGAAAAGAGACCTATAGGTATTATGTTATCGAAGTTTTTTTGGCAGTTAAGTAAATTTGAATACATAACGTGTTTATATTATGTAAATGTGCTTAGGTACTTACTTTTTATATATACTAAATTTTTCTTATTTTTGGGACGTGTAGAATTATTTTGCAGAAGTTGATAGAAAATATTTTTATTTTAAGGTCTTTCCATAATTTTCATTAAAAGTTTGTGCGGGAGCAAAGATAAATTCTGGTGAAAAACTTTCATCTTTCAAAATTTTAAATTTAACAATATAAGGCAAATGTACTCTGCATATTCGTCACCTTGAAGCCTAAATTAAGATTTCTACAAAGTTTCATCAAAATCCGTGAGGAAACCTGATACTCAATTTATGTCAAAATTAATTATCTAAGTATACTTACATATATGTATTATATTTTTCATTCTCTTCATTGTCAACTTTTGCAAAGTATAAAAATATATATTTTTATACTTAAAATTTTTGTAAAGTTATTAGAGTAGAATATTTTTATATAATATTTTATATAATATTAGAGTAGAATATTTTTATTTAATATGTCCCCGCGGATGCTTCAGTAAAAACCTGAGAGCTATCTTTTTCTTAAATAAATCTTTGTTTGGAATATTTTTCATAACGATTGGGACCATTTCTAAGTCCCAAAAGCAAGGGCAACTTTTGCGTTCACTGTCTGATGCTATTGCAGTTTGGGGGCCCATAGCCATATGTGATCATTTTAAGAAGTTCAACACTTTCCGCACCATTCGCCCGGAAGTAACACGAACGTAAAACTTCTACGACGCCCGTTTGGTTTCCATTAAATTGGAGTCCTGCTCCCGTTCCCGGGTCCTTATCTGGACCACTTGATCTGTGGTGGCTGTCGCCGTCGCTGCATAACAGCCCTGATGTAGGTCACGTAACATTGCATCCGTGCTCTGCCCATATAAAGCGTGCTGTTCACGACCTTCCGCTTTTTACGGCATCGCATAAAATTCCTTTAAATTCTCAACGGCGAGCACCATAAATTTCCCTGTAACTGAAAAATTGTGCATTTTTCGCCTTTTTGTTTATAAACTCGCTGGACGCTTGCGAGGACGGCGCGACGGAACTGAATCCCGCCATCGTCGCCGTCGCATCGTTTTAGACCCAACAACTCCGGCTCGTTAAGTTATGCTAAAAACGAGCCAAAGAAGAATTTCGCGAAAAGAAGACGCTCTTCGGCGCGATTTGCTGCCTGATGGAGTAGGTAGTTATAGTTGCCTTTATCCCTGTTTTTGTTACGACTGTCGCTCGCGAGTGGCTTGTCTGTGAGCTTAAGACACTCCCGAACAGTCCCGAGTTGTTCTAGTGCAACAGACAAAAGGAGCAAGAAGTTGACTACCCATTGGTAGATTAAGAGCGTCCGATAAAACCAGATCAAGTAGTTGTCACCATTTATGGTCAACTAAGGAACTCGTTGCTATGAAGATGTGGAGAGGGTACTCCGGGGGGCCTCACACGAAATGCAGTTTTCTTGCAGCCACTTCGCCAGATAAGCAGCCCATAATGGCCGACGTAAGACGAATAATTGCAGTTTGGGGAATAGTTTAGGAGTTTGGCTTGGAAGGAAATGATAAGGAGCTTGGCCACTTCCTTTTGTCGTAATGAATAAAGTCTCATTTTCGGGTAGAAATTCTCATTATTTTCAACCTTAGTGACCTGAAGTTTGGCCTTTCTTGGATTACAAAAACTTATAGAAGTAACAAAGTTTCAAGTTTTGAATAGTCTTTCGCGATGATTGAGATTTCCATTCATAAAATAAAGTATAAAAGCTTAGTATTGATTCAGAATTATTGAGCTGAAAAAGTGAATATAATGATACTTAATTTCACCTTAGTGTGAACATACTCTAAAAACAAATTTTCTTATTTAAAATTTGATGGGCGAATGAATTCTACACCGAGAGAACAAAAGAGTATACAAATAATAAAAAAAACTACTTTTCAAATGTGATTTGGACGTAAACACGGATTTACTTAATCGTAGTATGAAGACTAACATACAAACGCAAAAGAGCGACCTTATTTTACCTAATAACGTGTTCTGAGCTAACAGGTACGTTTTCTAAGCCCAGAACTAGCCACAGCTTTGATCTTGTAGAGATTGCCTTCGTGGTATATGGCCATGACTGCGAGTGACTTGGAGCCAAAAAGAAAATCCACCAGACCGCAACAACTCACCTAAATCACCCGTAGACGTGCTCCTCATTAGTCTCGGTGGTGATCAGACCCACCTAGCAAATCCTATTATATTTTTCGGAGCCCCGCGACCTATCTCGATCGTGTGAATCAGCCGGCGTCAGGTCGGATTTTAGCAATTACGTTTTTCCTTGAATTTTCTCTTTTCTAATTGCTTCGATGGACCCATACATCATCCAGAGAAACTGGCTCATGATATCGAAACAAATCCGCTGGAAATTTGCTCATTTTCTTCTCAGCAGTTTTCTCGGATGTTGCTTACTGTGGTCTTCTGGTTGACTGGTTGGATGCATCCCAGAAATGAGGGGTATCCGTTGCATTCAGTAATAATATTGAAGTCGCAAGTGACTTTCTTGGCCGCAACGGAAACCTTGGCAGCTTTCTTGGTCGAGTTTTATGCAGTAAAAATCTCTGTTTGATTTCTTCAATTAAGTTTGATTGGAAACTTCAATCTTCCAATTGGCACAAATTTCGATATTAAATTACATATCCATGTAAATTATGAGTGCGTAATAATTAACGTTTCATGGTGAAATTCCTCCAGGAACAAATTACACATCAATTAGAAATCTCTTTCTGCATCCTTTCATATGATTTTTTATCAATCAACCTCATTAAAGTGGGAATAAAATGAAAAATATAACAAAAACTTAACAACTGCGGTTTATACACGTTTGTAGGTCAAGTGAATCTGTTTTTACTTTTTCTTCATGGAAATGTGATCGCGTGATAAGCTTCTTCTTCTCCTCCTCAACTTCTTTTGGTTTTTTTTAATAATACGTTTGTTCTTTGGTAAATTGAGGAAGCAGAAAACGTTAGTCCCACCCTGGTGGAACAGATAATTAATTTTGTAGGTAAATGTGATAAATGAAATGATCTTGAATTGGGACATGATTGCGTGGGTAGCACACGACTATGTTGCTGTTTTTGTTGCTCTTTTCAGAGGCATGCTATATAACAGGTAACAATTTATGATCAGAAAGTAGGTAGAAAATTTCGTTTCAGATTATATAATAGCTTTTCGGATAATTTTGGTTATAAGTTAGGCGTTTTGCATCTTCAAGGTATATGTCCTTAAAAAGTAAGTATATTTTACATAAAATGATTTTTGGTATCTTTTTATGACGTTTCCTGGTACTTATTTGCTTTACGTATATGTACATTATATTGATTGAAATTGGAAATGCTTTATCATATCAGTTTTTCTATGAGTGAGGAAATACAAGTTTTTTAAATGATCCTTCATCACTCGATATATGCTAGAATTAAAGCCAACATTTTCCTTAATTTATTGTATTATGTGTTGACTCTAGTCTAGATAGATAAGTTTTATAGTTTATTTCTATATTTTATTTATTTTATACACACATGCAAATAAGTGTATCTCATATTCATTATTAACCCCTACTACAACTTTACTAACTTTGAAGAAGCGGTTTCATGTGAATGAAACAATTGATAATGCTGATGACTGACTATTTAAGTTCCAAGGTCATGACCAGTTTTATAAAAAACATTCCCTGTTTAATAATTCCATTCTTCATAGCTCCAATGACTCAATAATTAAGTGAGAAATTAAAATTTATCTGATATCCATTTGGCTATTTTTTGTGGCAATTTAACTCCCATCTGACAACTTGAAATATTTGCAAAGCGCCGGCCACAGCGACCAATTATCTTTAATTAAATTTCGAGAATGGCTTTCTAGCGATGCGCCCCCCGGAAAACAAAGACGGAGTGCTGACCAAAAATGAAGTCACGTTCAGTGTCACCGCACACTTGGGAAGGTAAACAGAAGCCGCCCATCCGCCTCCAGCCCGTTCCCGTCGCTCGCTCGGGACTAATTACGGCCCCAAAATAATTCATCCAGAGCAGCTACGCCAATTGAACTGAATGGAAGGATGGCGGCTGAATTTTCTGGCTAGAGAGCTAGCCAGCGCAATTAAGTGGCACCTCCTTAAGGTAGTTCCGGTATAGGAGTCATCCGGCGGTGATCTAGAAGGAATGGGATAATAAAACGAGTCTCCCGAGGGAATATCAACGACATTAGCGGCAGTGTGGCGAACGCGTGGAGAATTTCGCTCACGCTCCGCCATGCGAATTGAATAAATTATGAGGAGCGCGTCGACTCGACATCACTATACACACGGCCAGTTGGGGTTTCTGGGTTCTGGGTTCTGGGTTTTGGGTTCTAGCAACTGCGGCTAACTAACTTCCATGGGTTCATTTAAATTCAGTGGAGGAGAGGACAAGGCTCCCTCAATGAGGAGGGCACCGGGGCAAATGTGCGACACACAGCCACACAGTCCAAAGTCAATGTGGCGTCGGTCAATGGGCTTTGATCACCAGAAACTACGGCCGGCTTTGTGTTGACTTTTGGCCGAATCTGATTGAACCTACAAATTGAATGCACACACCAAAACACTCGCAATGGGTCCCCAGTCCTCGAAAATAATTATCATGGACACCAGGAATGGTTTGAGGGCGGCTTGGTGTCGTAATTATGCTTTGATTAGGACACAAATTTCGGGCATCGTCGATATGTGTGGTGATAAATCATCCTTTGGACCGACTTTTCTGTTGAGGGATACTTTGTAACACTACATTTACTAATTATTACCTACAGGTAGTCAAACTACAAATCTACTATTTCTTACTTTTTCCCTTTGATTACATAAAAACCTAAATTTCAGATCTTTGGATATACTAAACGAATTCGGTCAAGTAAAACTGGTGATGGTGGTAAACATTTCAACAAGACTTTCTTCTGGTGCACAAATTCGCAAACATTTCTTGTGCCTGATTTTACTGCTTTGAGTACCTTCGTCCTAAAGTAAGTAATTGAATTAAAAATGTTGAGCATTGTTAGACGGGCATGGTGTACCAAAAGTGACATCTTGTTTGGAAAGTTTAAAAGATATTTTGAGTAAAGCAGCGGTAGAGATACCAGCGAAAGTTGTGAGAGAAGTTTATCCAAATTGTTCTTAGCCCTAAATATGTCATGCTCAGTAAGCCACAAAAATTTATTTTGGCTTTTCTTATAACAAAGAACTGTGGTATATTTATATTAATGGTAAAACGAAAAATTAGAAATGTTTTGATTTACACGATTCGTCTAAACTAACTAAAATTTCTTTATGTGGCTATAAATACGAGTACAATATTTAATAGTATACATGAAGCTTTTGCTTCTAAAGTTAAATTTTGTTTTGTTTTTTGGTCGTAAGTAGTTGTCTATGAGTATATTTTACTTGACCCAATTTTGTTGATGTTTCTATTCCCACAAAGCAGAAAATTTTAAGAAGTAGGTGACCAGGTCCAGGTCGATAATATTGTCGCTGTTGGCCACTGGCACAAAACAATTCCCACCTAAGTTTCAGCGCTTTCACTTCCCTACACTCATCCAATATCAAGGAGTTTTCCTACTTTTTGTCTTATCTTTTTCTTCTCAATATTGTTTCTTTTTCCTTTTATTTTTCTTGATTTTTTCTGGAGAACGAAAAGTTGGAAGTTTATTGTCAGACGATGTTTGCTGCTCCCAGAGACTGCCTTCGTCTGCCTGTTGATGGTACCAATTCGGTTTAATGAACATTCGCTGAGGTTTTTGTTGCTCGGTTCAAGTTACGACTTTTATTCCTTTTGTCGAAGGACTCTTTTCTGTAATGGTTCTTTGGTTTCCCAGGAAGTAATGAATCATTTCATGTCGTCAGCGAAATATCGAAATATAATGAGTAGAAAAATCCGGGTCAAATTTCAGTGTCTAGAGACTTATGAGAATAACTATTTTATGGTAGAATTTTGGCGACGGTTTGTTATTATTCAATATTTTAATAGACATGTACGGAGATTTAAATAACACAATAGGGCGGGTCGTTTCCCAGAAGAAAAATATGTTTTTAAAGAAGGGCAATTAAAATAATACAAACATGAAACTTAGCCGACAGGTATATCCGGAAGATATTTCCCCAAATATTAATGTCATGATGTCGTGCGTTTTTGCCCTCAATATGTTTTAGGTTTTAAATTGCATTTTTCTCAATAAATTGTCCTGCCCGTTTGGCGTAT
Organism: Machimus atricapillus; assembly: GCA_933228815.1. NCBI lineage: Eukaryota > Metazoa > Arthropoda > Insecta > Diptera > Asilidae > Machimus > Machimus atricapillus. Next base: position 13,394,535 of record OW121788.1, read on the forward strand.
GTTGAATTAAATAAGACATAAAGTAAATTAAATGAAGTTGTGCAGTGTAACATTTTTATTGCAATATTTTTGAAAGTCTTTCGGAATTCTCCAAGGATCCAAGAAATACCCGATAGTATCCCGGTTTCCTTTTGAACTTCTACATCAGCATCGGGAAAGGTTCTCATAGAAGAATGTTTCCTTTAATTTTCCCAACGCTGACATGAATTTCATTGTAAACGTATCACAGAGTATCAAAGTAGCGCAACAAAAGGCAAAGAAGGACGATTGCACAGGAGAAGAGTTGCACTTAAATTCTAAGGAAATAATTTTACACTGGAGAAAAATTGGTACACACTACGGAGCAGTGTTACAGTCAGAATCGCCCGAAGGATGAAAGCCTTAAACTCTGGGGATAGAGCAAGTACATCCCGTCTTACTGCAAAATTGAGGTAGCAGCCAGAGTAGTTGGCCTTTATTTTGAAGAAAATTGGGTCGAGAGGGATGGGATTTCGCCCTGGGGGCAGCTTCATTAAGCGATTTCTCAAGGAAGTCTAATTAGAACACTTGCTATGTATGCGGAGAATGCGTGAATGTTTCGGTATTCCTTACAAGAAACGTCCTTTCTCGAAAACAAACCCAGAACCGAATAAATTCAGCCGAATACCATCCGTAGAGCTCGCTTAATGTCAAATCGAGGGAGACCCTCATCAAGAGTGAACAATTTATTGAATTTGTTTCCAAATCATCGGTGGATTATTGAGACCCTTGTCAAGAAACAAAATGTGGCCTATGAGACTACCCTGTGTATTGATTTGCTTCCTGCTAGGAAGCACATGTTTCTTCCTTTCGGAGGAACGCATTGTCATACTTCGAAGAGTTTTTTCCAATCTACATATGGATGTACATAACACATGTCCAAAAGTTTTGCTTCCTCGTCATTCAATTACCGCAGCAAAGCTAACTAGGGTACAAGGGCAAGTAATACAAAAGTTACAATTTGCAAAAAACATTTAGGAAACTTTAAAATGTACATAGGTTTCTGCAAACTGCAAAGGACTATTTAATGCTCTGTCAGAGCTACTCGTTTGTGGATCACCAAGAAAAGTTCAAGGAAAGTTTTGACACAAAGTTTTCAATACAGGTTTTAATAAATTTTGAGACGTTCTCGACTCCCAGGAAATGCATCCAAAGAACTTGGACCACTTCTGCTACTTCAAGAAATTTTGTTCCTTACGACAAAATTTCAATTGATTTCGAATAAATTGAAATTGGTTTTCTCGTGTATACTGCTGGTTTACCAGATGTTTTTGACTGGTTATTTGCTTGCTGCTGTTAAACGAAAATCGAAAATTTTTCGAAAGTTGTGTGTGCAACATTTACCCAAAGTATCTAGTGGTTAACGAGCTTGAGAAAATGTTTATTTTTTAAGTTATTACGAGCAATAAAATTTAAATTTAAAAAAAAAATGTTATTCAAAAGACGGAAGTGATTTGCATGCAATGAAACTATTGGCAAGGTATAATGAAATATGAAACAAACTATGTCAAGTGATTACTGAAATAAAGTCAATCTATTTAGAAAGATACTTAAAAAGTGCTTTAGTAAAAATTTACAAACAAATGTTTATTTCACAGAATAATTATTAAGGAAAGATACATATAGTATTCATTTTTCTAGACACATCAGTTTAATAAAATTGCTTATCAAAACCGGTACTTAAACTAAAAGATTGTACTTTACTTTGATTTAATTTCTTTCGTCCTGGGAAATACACCGAATTTACATAAATATGTATTCAATTATTTGGAGCTCTCCATGGTTTTTGACACCCCTCTCTACTTGTATTTTTTGTACAATCATTATCTTCCACTTCTGAGAAAAATGATGTTTGATAGATTTGTTTTTCTCAAAAAGATTCAACATGAGGGTGACGTTGTGATGGAAATTAAGAATCCTCTAGCTCTACCTTTAAAATAAAATAAATAAAATAAAATAAAAATTTGATTTATGAAGCCCTAAGTCCGCATTTGGATATTTTTATAAGTATACCGACCCAATTAATTTGATATTATAAATTGTGGAAACGAAAAATGTCTTAAGAAATAAAAAGACGATTTGAATAATAAGATGAAAATGGTATTATTAAATGTTACCAAATTAATATAAATTAAAATACAAAATTTTAATTTACATGACTTACATTTGATACTATAATTACGATATTTTAAATTGAAAGTGAAAAGTTAATATTTATTTATACTTAGCATGAATATAAATCAAATCCATGAAACTTTATCTATCTTAAACTCAGTGTTCGCTGTCTTAATGTCAATCAACAATTTCTTTCCAATTTAAACAAATGAGTCATTTATTGTTAATCAAATATAATGAAGCTCTCGTTTTTAATTTATAAATATTACAATTAGGCATCACTTAAAATCATCCTCCTTATCATGTGAGATTTATCCTTAATTCTAATCATTTTGTTTGGGTATTTATAATATGTTGGTATTTGGGGAATACATTTGTAAAGAGTCGCCTAATTATCAAAGTACCTGCTTATTTCTTATAGATTTTTCAAATATATGTATGTATAATGACTTTTCCTTGAATCTCATTAGTTACCTTGGTTTTTGAAATCCTCAAAGGTCTTCCAATTTTGTAAATTCGTACTTTATCAATAGTATAATCCCTAAAATATTATGAAACTCCAAACTGTGTGCTAATGGGAAATACATACTTGGAAATACTCAAACTTCTCAATTTGAGCATAAATAATTTAAATTTCCAATTAGCTGTTTTCAGTTATTGCCGAGCATGTCTTTATTTGCGTTTATCCTAACAAGCGGAATTAGTATTTCATAGCGAGGCAAATGTCAATTAACCTGTGCAATGTGTATGCACTCACGTTTAAGCTGCACGTCGCTTAGATCACACCCTCGCCTCACCTAATTTACGAAAATAAGGTCACATTTACCCGGTTCTCCTGCAACAACTTTCAATAATTCACCCAAAAGTGCTCCAACATGACTTCCCGATGTTGAGCGAGGTCTTGGCATCTTGGCTCCATTCTTCGCTCCGTGACAATTGTGACCACGAAGTCCTTTCGAGCACGGCTAATTCGCCAATTAGTGGGGGGTGCCGAAAAATAATTTCACCAACTGAAGACGAAGAGTGCAAGGAATGGCGGAGGCAGTTGGCAATTAAATTTTGGAAATGCTCCTTACAGCACGTGCGATTTAAACTTCCCGAACAATCAAATTGCTGGAGCCAGGTGCACACGTGCACGTGCTGTGTTTAGATGAGTCGACACCTCCCACAAATGAGGGGCGCTGAGCGATGATTTAGCAAATTTTCGCAAAATTCCGACAATCTGTCTCCGGGGATCACTCCCGAGGTGCCTAATTTTAGGTGGGTTATGGCACCGTAAAAGGTCCTCTGATATATCGCTAATTTTCTGTTACGGCACAAGTGCGTCACCAATTATTGTCCCGAGAAGTGTCCTCGGGGAGCGACTGCAATTTCCTCCTCCAGCTCCATCCAGCCACTCCTGGGGGCTCTTCAGAAGATGGATGGGCTCCAGCTGGAGGTGGTTGCCAGAAAGGTCAGTGAAATTTCGCGATGTGATAATTTTGCGGTTGCGGCAACTTTTTGAGCGTGAAAAGTTCCACCTCAGACATGTGAGTCCCGCGGAGTGTGGGCAGTGGGCTCGACAAAGGGAAGCCCCCCAACTTGGGAGCTTCTTTCGCAACCGGGAACAGGAGACAGAAATGGCGGATGGCGGATGAATCGAGCCGGGATAGAATGTCTTCGCCTTTCGAGTGCCATTGCGTCTTGAAGGGCCCGTCGCCGTTGCCGCAGTCTGGTCTCGCGTCTTTTGTTACCGCACATTTCGCAAGGCAAAAAGATAAGAACGTGCAAATTATGAGTCTGAGAAGTATCCTCCCGGAAATTTGATACTATTGTCATTTTTCGACGTTTCGCAAATCCTCGACTCAGCGCACTAACTGCGGTGTAACGTGCTGAAAAGTTGCGGAAAGTTAAGAAGCCATCAACGTCGTTTAAGAAAGGTATGTGGATTCGGGGCGGTGTGGAGGGTGGGTTGGACTACTTCAAAAGTTCTTAGTCGGCGTTCAACGCGTTTACCCATTAATCATGCGGGGGAGGTTTCAGCGATTTGTAATTACTTGGTGAATTTGGCTGTGAAAATGATAACCTTGACGAAAATTAAGTCACTTGAATTGAAATGGAAATGATTTGCGATTTTCTTACTAAGAAGATTAAAAACGACATTATAATTTTTGAAACATAATCTTCTAATGTAAATGGGTGGATTTTCATCAAATTAACATATAATGTTAACCCTAATTACGAAGTCCTTTAGAACCAATGTAATTATACCTATTTACAAGTTAACTTTTTAAATATGTTTATGTACCTTTATTTGTTTATCATAAATAGTTCTTATTTTTGCTTAACATTCTTATTTTTATAGAATTTTCTGGCAATATCTGCCTCAACTCATTTACATAAGTGAGTGGTCGATGTTTTGTTCATAAGTATTGATGAGAACTTGTTCTGAGTTTTTCAAAAATAAAATTTCAAAATATGAATATTCTATACTGACACTGTGTAAATTCATAAATTAAAAAATAAAATGTAATTTAAAGAACCCACAACATTATCACTTTATAACACAATTTTTGAAAGATTTAAAAGTATCTGAATAGGTACTGTGCGGGTGGTTTGAATTGAAGTGAAGAAAAATTTCCTTTAATTACACCATACAAAATAAAATGAAAAACTTGTACAAAAGAAAATTTTACAATTTACGAATCCATTCTTCAAAGTCATCTTAATACTTAATGTCGCGTAGGCGTTTAAAGGTCATTGAAAAGCCACAATACAGAACCCAAATTTTCAAGTAGGTGGGTACCTATTTAATTCTATTTTTATAGACAATGCCTTTGAGCGCGAGTGGCAATCCATATTTCCAATTTCTTGAGATATGTTTATAAATATTTGAATCTTATTACCTGAGTAGTACAATAAAGTGATTTGTATAGGTGGAAAAGTAAACAGTATATGTTTACAATGGTCCTTAAAATAGAATAGGAATTGAATAAGATATTGTATTTGCAACAACCTGTCATAAACCTGTTGTAACATTGTTGATTAAAACAGATTTGGGTACATTTATGATATTTTAATTCTTGTCGTAACTCATAGTTGATTTTAGTGATACACACATAAATAATAATTGCATATTTCGAGTTTTGAAATTAAAAGTTTGGAAAGTTTTCAGAAAATGTATCTTGCAAAATCCTTTAATGTTAAAAATGCAAATGCAAAAACCCGCTAGCTAGGACGTTTAGGAGCACAGTATAGAGGCGCAGTTTATTTAGCAAGAAATTAAGTTGCATGCATGTTGCACTCCTTAATGAAATGTAAGCTATTCAAAACAAAAAGTAAAATGCAATTTTACTCTTTGCTCATTTCAAACTCCCTGATGATGAGAGGTCACAAAGTTGCATGCAAATGAGTTTTTCGCTTTGCCTGTAATAAATACGGAGCATTTTTAAATCTCAGCCACAAGTGGGTTAGGGCAAGAGAAGAGAAAATAAATAATTAAATAAACAAATTATTTACTTTTCCTTTGGACTATGTTGCACACACATCGCTTAACGCTGCGGTAGCCCACTTTTGACTGCCCTTTAATCGGAGAGACCCACAGAAGCCACTTGCTAGAAGGTATTATGTCAACTCATTAAAATTTTATGTGTCTTGGAGCGTTCTATGAGAATCTCCAAAACATAGAGCATTTTCTGGCCCAGAGGAGCTGAAAAAACAAAAGCCCTCCGTTCTGCTTTCGACCAGAAGCTGCTGAGAGCTGGCTAGGGCCGTGCACCTCCTTTCGTACTCATGGCAGCCATAGGGCGTATCAAGGAATTAGTTTTTGAGGTGAGTCCCTAGACAGCTCCTGGTGTGTTTGTGGTGTAATTAAGCCTCTAATTAGTTACTGGATGAATTTACCGATTTATGATTTTTGCGGACAATTTAATCCCTGAAAGCGAAGTTCAAGTATGGAGACCGCATATAAATCCGCGATTGCGCGGCAAACCGATAACGACAAAGCTGGATATTAAATTACAAAGTCGGTAGGTTTTATAAGACCGAAACTCCGGATTTGGTAGTAAAAATCCGTGGTTTTAAAATAAGCTCTTAATAGCTGTGTTTTTCACAATCGGATCTGGATCAGATTTAGCAGGAAATTTTGCATCGAATTGAAATGTATGAGCAGTTATTCATATCAAACAAGTTTTAATTCATAAAAATAAAATCGAATTGCATTGATTTATACCTATTCTGTGTCAAAAAGTTAATACAAAAATTAGTTTGGTTCAGGATTTGAAGTTTAGGATAAAAATCATATAGCATTTTGATGCACTTATCGTACATTTTAAAATTAATGTATAGGTGAAAACGTAATATAAGCTTCAATTCAATGAAAAGTTTTCTAACTCATCTGTAGGTACCGGATCTGATTGTGAAAAAAACGCAGTTAATGTAACTACACGTTATAAAATCCGAAATACGTAATTTCTGTTTTTATAATCCTAGAATCCTGAAGATATATTTTTGTAATTGTAATATCAAAATCATTATTGCCCACATATGTAATGTAGGTTTTAACCACCAAATGTCCTAAAATTTGTATACCTACCACTTTTAAAAATGTGGATTTAGAAAAATTACGAACAAAGCAATACATATGTATTTCAATAAACTTTCAACTGTTGTTATTGTGAGACTTGAAGTTATATAAAATAGGCAGTTATCTGGACAAAAAAGTTTATGCTATACATAATTGATCTAAATAAATTTCTCTGTTTATGTACAGTCTGGCTTTCACAACAATAAATATGAGTACCTATTAAAAATTATGGTTTAGCTTAGTAGCTTTTGAAAACTATAAAAAATTGTTAAATAACAAAGCAGTTTAAATAACCATTCTTTCGAAATTATTTGGGCTTTCTTTGTTAGCCACGAAACTTGTGTGGTTAGGGCCTTCTAAATCCTTAAAGTGCCACTTCTGACAAAAGCCTCTCTATAGATATCTTTTGACGTGAGGAATTTTGTTTACAATTTCAGGTGATTGGGAAGCCCGTGGCAAGGTGTGTGCGTACGAATCAGCGATGTGCAAATAAACAATGTCCCAGTTGCGGAAATCTGCATCCTTTCGGTCTCGCATCCCAGTTCGCCGGGCGAAAACTCCCAACAGGCGGTGCAGCAGCCCGTCACCCCCGAAATTGTCCAGGGCATCCAGAGATCCGGCTCCAGATCGGGAGGCAGCCAAAGCCACGTCAGCAGCAGCCGCGGGGAAAACGGCACTGGGAACAGCCCCAAAAGCAGGAACCGCGGCTGCAAATCCCTCCGGACCCGGCACCTGGAGCACCCGCGCCAGCAGGCAGAAAACACTCACCGGCTGCGGGCCAGACGCAACCCCGCGCCGCTGCTACTCCTCCTCCTCGAGTTTTTCGAGCAGTGACGAGAGCTACGAGTCTGAAGCACCTCTTCAGGTAAGCCTATTTTTGGAATTTAAATGCTTGCGCTTTGATTGGGCACGTGCGGCATGCGTGCGGTCGTGGGGGATTTTGGGCCACTTATCGAAAGCGCGTTAGGTCGATATTAATTATAGTTTACCCGAAATCGATGCATCCGCCCTCTCCCTGGCCATGTGGCACCATGTGGCTTCTCGGACCGATGCCCCTTGTTTGCACATAAATAGAACGTGCTGTCCGAGCTAGAGATGAAAATTGATTTTGAAGCACCGCTTATATCGTCGTTTTAAGAAGACATCCCGAAAAGAATCAACAAAACAAAGGCATGAAACTATAATTTCTCAAATAATGTCTTTGTGATTTGATTGCGCAAATTGTTTCCTGATTTTTAATAGTACCTATCTACTATACTATACCTATATAAACAAAAGCATTTATTCTTAATCTACGCCTTCAGTGAGACTGTCCTTAAAGTCCTTTCAGCAAATACCTAGTAGTTTAAAATAGGAAGGAAGGCCTAAAAATTTAAGCAAAATTGTCACTTTATAAAATTTCAACTATGTATAACAAGAGAGAAATGTTATATGATGAGTTTACTATACCTTACATATACCTACAATATGTATGATTTCATAACGCTAAAGTTTAAAATCGTTGAAAATGTTGTCTGAATGCAGTCAAAAGATATTTTTAATTCAAAATTGTGGTCTCAGTTTGTTAACTTAATTGAGTTTGGTATCTAATTATAATACGGCAGTCAAATTTTAAACGAAAAATATTTAATTTTCACTACTTACCTGACGGTCGTACACACTGACTTCGGTTTTCATCAGAACGTGTTTTATCTGAAAGCAATAAAAATAAAATTTTACGACTTCAATTGAAACTATACTAAAATGAAAGAAACCTAAACCTATATTAAATCGTTTCAAGTTTTATTCAAAGGTAATTGTAATCTACCATAAAACCAAATGGTTTCGGATGAAATAAAAATATTTTCACTTCTGTTTAAGGTCTGGTGATAAATAAAGGCTGTTCACTATAAAATCAAAGTGTTTTATGCTTCAGTTTCACATTACAGTGTAGGTACTCATAAAATCACTTGCATGTTAAAGACAAGTCATGTTTTCATCACTATATGTTATGCTTTCAAGAATAGTCTACCAAAAACTGGGAACGATCTCGAAGCCGATTTGGATAAGTATTAAAATTGAGAAAGACTGCCAATACCGAAGAAAATTTTGATGCATAAATTGAAAAGATTCGTCAGTGAAATTTATTAGCGTCGGTACTTTTATAATAGCTACCTTATATGACAAGAATGAATAATAAATATATGTTTATATTTTGCGCTAAATACTAAGTATCACAAATTTATTGACGTCCATCTCCATTTCTCGTAGTTAGATTTGTTACCTTGGAGATGAAATATTTGGCAAATGTGTTTGAAAGACTTAAAATGATATTCCATCAATTTCATTCTTAATACCTCTGTAAATTCAACCATTGCAACGTCGAATAATTGCTCTTAATTGGAGCATTGGACCAGCTTATGTTTGACCAATTTTCCTATGGACAGACCATAATACAGAAAACAGTACCTATTATACCACCTAATGCAACCGTCAGTCGATACATGCCAGTGATGTTTTCTCTTCCATCACAATTTCGCATCTGCTTGACCTAAATGCTCTCTATTTATTGTCAAAACTTCACTGTAGCGGCGTGGTTGCAGGCCAATTGAAAACAGCAATTTCACGCTCCTGGTTGCCATCCGAATAATTTTCCGATCATATGGCAACCGTGAATATACTATCATTTGAAAATCCGTTTCCACGACGAAGTTTCCGTGAGTTTTGCTAATTCCCAACTGTGCACCTACAACTTCCGAACTATGAATATGTGAAATATTCACAAGTGGAACAATGGGTATGGAACAAAGGACACATTAAATCCATGCCGTTTGAAAACGAAGCGCACATATATAGATGACGGGAAATCGATCAGGCATATTAAAATCAAATTTACGACTCTGCAGACTGCCGGGGGAATTCGTACACCTTAATAACCATTTGATGACCAAATTTATAACACTCTTCAGACAGACACTGACGGTATCAGTGGTACATGTGCCGACAGAGATTCATCCTACGATAAAGTTGTGATGTCAGCATAAGGGGATATTACTCTATTGTTACGGGAGGGTAATGAACCCTTAAAGTCAGATAAATTTAATTATGTAGTTTTGGGAAGATTTGCTAACAGAGTTGATATCCAAAGGATGTCTGGTTGCAAAACAGTCATTTTATAGATGGGGCTTTAATTAAGATTCATGCAATACCATCATGTGGAATGGAACGGACTGATACTTCGGTTAGTTGGGTTGAAAAATATATTTCAAATCAATATTATAGAGTAGAATGTGCGTGTAGATTAACTTTTTTTTCACTCCGCCCTCCGAATTTCCATGTAGATATCTGTTTCAATTAGTGCTCAATCATTTCTCCACCCCTCTCCCGACGAAAATTCCAAACCGTCGAAGTTTAAAAATTCGAAGAATATTTACACATGATCGATAATTTTTGGGCAATTTCACTTGAGGATCTTTAATCTTTAATATGTACCTACATATATCATAGTTTTAATATAAAAAAAATCATTGTGTTAGGCCGAGATTGGGGTCTCGTCAAAGGCATGTGTGGAAAAATGTATCCATTCCTAATAATATCAAAATATAATCCGCTAACAGTACCTACAGAAATTTAAGTTATTATAGCCATTCTCTTAATGGAAATATTTTTAAACATGAAAGAATGAGTATAAATTATACCGGTATGTACTTAAAAGAGATATGGCTCCAAATTTTTAATTAATTAACTTATCCAACATACCTATTCAAACGCAAAATTCAAAGCTTTCAGGTCTGTAACAAGTTTAATGTATTTCGAAAATTCCTTTCTCTACGGAATCTTCAATATTCTATTCCTAATCATTTTTATTCACATCTGCCTGAACGAAGCGGAAATGATCGAAATTGATGTTTAAAAAACAATAAAAGAATTATGTGTAGTTAGATATAATGAAAATTACAAAACCATTTTCTTCTATTGCTTTCGGGCATGATAATTCGAATAGTCCCTTATATTTAGGTTTTTTTTTATGAATAAATATTTTCCTAAACGTGCTTTAGTAAAATATACTTTCCCATTTTCTGAATTAATGCGTTTTTGTAGAATGTCGTTGCTCTAAAAGTGCATGCTAAAATATAAAAACATTTCATCTCTGACGGAGAATAAACGCGTTTTGCATATAAATTTTGGGGAAATTGATATATTCCAAATACATACATTGTTTTTATCTAGTTCTGTATCAGATTAGAGGTATGTAGAAATAAAACTGACATCTGCGTATTAAATTTATTCCATCTAAAACTGATATTGTTTCGTCAAAACGCACCAGTGGCGTTCGTCCCATTCATCCAGATTTAGATCCGAGGGAACATTTGAAACGGCCACTAATTTATCTTAAAAAATTTATTCCCTTTTTCAGGGATATAACTCTGCCATCCGCCTGGATGAAATTTGTTAAAATATTTCCTGGAGTTTCGCTGCACGTACAAAATTAAGCACTATAAAATATTCCCTGCCTCCGTGTCAGGTTTTGGGCCGGAGGCCCGTTGGTTTGTTATAAATCAAAATTCAGAAATTTATTGCAACTGAGGGTCCACATCCACCCCGTGGTGGAGCATTTGCGTTGCAGGTATTTAGTCAAGTCATGCAGAAATATAGTTGTCTGCTGGCACGAGTACTGCCACACCATTTCAAAATAACGTCGACCCAATTCTCTAGTTCAAAGTTTCAACTATACTAAAATTGGCCACCCCCGCCTCTTTGCCTGCACCACGGTCGGGCTCTGTTCGTTTTATACATGTTTAAGTGGAACAGTTTTAAGGTTCACTGGCTTAGCTTAGTTCCACCATTAGCTAGCTCGGATAATTCTGTTGCTGCAGGCCGGGGAGTTGGGTAAATCCAGGTGAGGACGAATCAAGCCACTGCGTTTATGGCTAAGGGTGCATGAGTCTGGTGGTGAAGAAGGCGCTAACAATGCCCCCACAGGAGATTTACATAATTTAAACAAACGACGATTAATGTTTGTAATTAGAGGCTTTAAATGGCCACGATAGCAGCTAATGGCTATATTATGGCTGCGACAATTATAATGTGTAATTACCTCCGAGCACATACGAACGGAACGGAGGCTCGCCATCGGCGGCGTCACTGATTGCTTTAAGTTTATTTGGGATCATACACTGTTTGGTGTTTAACTAACCAAAAATGGTTTCATCTCGATTAATTTGAGTGGTTTTATACCCGATTTGCTTTCAAATACATAATAATTGAAACTACGCTATATGTAGGTATTACCAGAGAGAAGTAAAATAACAAGAGATTCCAATGCGAACAAATAAGAAATGTATGAAGAAAATCAACCTAAGCGCGATACCTCCAGGCTGGCCTGGAGACACAGACAAGTTCCACACGAGATGCCCTGTTCAATTACTTGAGCTCTCTCGTGTGGATTACTTTTCAATAGGCGTTGTGTGTTTTTGCCTCCTGGCATCTATATATGCTCTCCGATTCTGCGTACATACATACCGTGAGAACCAAAAGTGATGGCACACTTAGACATTTTATTTTTTACTTCCCACATTTTTATAACTGTAAGAGCTCAAGTAATCCAACAGGGCATGCCGTGTGGAACTTGTGAGTGTCTCCAGGCCAGCCTGGAGGTATCGCACTTAGGTTGATTTTCTTCATACATTTCTTATTTGTTCGCATTGGAATCTCTTATTATTTTACTTCTCTCTGGTATTACACAAAAGTTATAACTTATTTAATAATTTTGAATTCACAGTTTTTAAATAAATTGAATATTACAATTAAGACTATCAATATCAAATGCTATACGTTACAAACTTCTAAGATATACTTTTATTTTGTGTTTTGAGCTCCTATTTTTTTTTCAAAAAACGTATAGGTATATGTATACATGTAACTGCATTTTATAGAGAACAAACATATGTGTATGTAGGTCATATATAAACCCTTGTTTGCGCGTCTAGACTCTACAGCATGTGGACCGTACTATTCAATTTAAAACTAAAAATGAAGCGTAATTCGTCACCCAGCAGATTGCAATAACATTAAATATAAATTACGCCCTGCTGCGCGGAATATTTTCACAGACTCATTGCCTAGGCAACATTACCATACAAGAGCACTTCCTCTGAATAGGCTAATTTAATCACGCCAGTAGTGCACTAGGAAAAGTGGCTGCAATTTGAAGTTATTTCAATCCAGTTACTGTTCATGTTATGAAGGGTCCTCGCCGTCCTGTCGGCACTCGTCTTACCCTGGTTTACGGCCCCGGAGCGGCAATACCATATAAATTGTTTGCTTTAATTTCGCTTAAAATCTTTTTTCTTATTTTCTTATCTCTTTACAGCGTCTTGTGAAGCAGCTTGATGGTGCAGAAGATGCCTTTTATACGTCAACAGACGCAATTAGTTTGGATGGACTCCTAGAATCTGTGAGCAGTGGAAGCTTCTCAAGTCCGCCATCTCCAGTTCAATATCAAAGTAAGTAGACGGGCGCTATGTTGTTACGTTTTTTTTTTCACTTCTGCTCTTAGTTTTCCGAATTTTATTGTTCGCTTCTTTTGGTTTGTTTTGCTGCTTGATGGAATTAACCGAAAGAAATTGTTCTTCAAGTCCCTTATAAGAAACTGTTCATGAAGAGCACCTTTAGTAGTAGCAAAAATAGAAACATTTACTAAAATTAACATAGAAGAATCTTCAGGTTCTGAGAACAGACGGTTTTCATTAGGAAAACGTCTCAAACCACTCCATTTTCAGTTAGACTGAACTTATATTGGAATAGACTTATGTATTACAGCAAAACTTAGTTGTAAAATCTGTGTGGGTATAAAACTTTAGTTTGTTTCCGTCAAAGAAATTTAAGGTTCACCTTTCATACATTTTAAATTTCACCAAACATTTTGGAGTCACTTTCACTCTCGATTCCACGGTCTTAAATAAATCAATAACTAATCTTCACACTTAGTAACATGATTGTTAAACAAGTTTTACTGATTTAAAATTTTAAATTATAGTGTCTTCGTTGTATTTTTATTCAAATAGCAAATTTGTTCCATTTGCTTACAGTGAAGAGTGAGCACGCTATAGTAAAATATAAACAAACATTTGTAAAATTTTCATTGGCCTTGTTATGTTTGGGAATTTGCTATGATACAAGACTAAATCCACCGATTAGTACATACCTAAGGGGTATTCAGAATATCGTTTTATTTATTGAGCAAATACCTACTTGAAAATTGTTTTGTACGTTCTCAAATTACAACGAAAACTTTTAAATTTTTAAAATAAACTTCCATTGGCATTAACGATGGGCCTCCTTGAAGATTAAATCGGAATGTTATGAATTACCAGCATTTGCACTTTCAACTTTCAATTTAAGGTTAATTCAGTCTATAGTTTAGGTACATGTGTAGTTAATCAGGGAATAAGAGAATTCTCAAAAACTCTTGAGAATGAAATTTAAATTGTGGAAGCTTAATTAAATATTATTAAGTAGTTTTTAAAACTTTAAAACTTTTTAACTTAATCATCGGTACCGCAGATTTATTAAGAGAAAAATACCAGAATATCTTGGAGGAGCGAAAGAAACTTTCGAAGGAAACTTTTCCGCTAAAAATTTTTCAGCAACAATTTGTTCCCGAATTTATTTTTTCATTCTGGCTGTGTTTTTATAAACATGACCCTTAATTTCTGGAAACAGGGATATGATTACAAAAAAAGAAGAAACTAACTTGGAACATTTCCTCCATATGTGCGCACCATCCTCCTTACTCTGACTAGAAGTTACTTCCGCCCGTTCCTTCCTTCTCTCTGATTAAGAGTTGCTTTCGATGAAAGGACGGAAAATTGCTTTGCTTGTACTTCACGATGGGGCCTTCCTTTCACTATCATGCCAAGCTAAGGGTCTTGGAAATGGTGTGAAACTTCCAACGTTTCTTGTTGGTGGCAATCGAAAAGGAGTCGAATGGCAAAAACTAGAAAATACTGGGAAAAATTGCTTTTACCACAGAAGCACCATATGCGCCGCATTATTCGTCCGTCAACAGTCTTCTACACTAATTCACACCAAAAACCCGAAATGATTAATGGATTTTCGAAGAAGACCAGGTCAGTCCTCTTATTTATTTCAAGTCGCAAAATCACTTTTCTCGTCTCCCCTGTACACAACACAGCATCCCGGGGATCAGGCGGGAGAACATTCGCCAGAAGGTTAGCAACAGCAAGCGAAATTTTGTATTCCGACAGGCATTTGTAATTGATGATACGGACCATGTTAATGTCCTTTTCCTTTGCTTCAATCTTTTTTTCCGCTTAGGTTTTTGTTGAAACAGGCAAATGGCAAAAAAAAAAAAATACATTTCAAATACGATTAATTTTTCTAGGGGGAGTTCAAATTTATCGAACACTTTATAAAAGAAATACGTGACTTCAGATGTTCCTACCAAAAATGAGGCAACAGGAGGCGTTTTATTGTTCACGAAATTACTAAGGCAATTTAGATGCACTGTCGTATATAAAGATTTAGACCTTTATATTTACAAAATTTCCAAAATCAAAACAAAAATCTTTTATTATAATTTACACTCTCTCCCATTTTAAGTAAAATTAAATTATTTTTCAGATCTTATGCATCTAATTTGACACGAATAGGTATTACAAAATTGGAAGTTGTAAAATTATAGATTCTTTACTTCGAAAGAATGAAACAGTAAACAAAATTTTAAAATATTGACAATTGTGCAAAAATTAAATTTTGCATTAGTCAAAGCAATTTCGAAATTTACGAAATTTGAATTAGAATTATGCAAATCATTACAAAGAAAGGACCCCGCACAAAATGTATGGAAAAGGCCTTTCGGTGAAATGAGCTGAAATTTTGGAAGTAAGTAGTTTTTGTGATGCTGATCAAAAGTCCCAATGGGCTGAAAGCTCCAAAATGGCTACTTTGTCATTTATAGCGGGTTGAAGTTGCGAAAAATTGACAATGGGTCCACCTAGAAAATGCTTAATAAGTTCTTTCAGAGACTTCCTACAATACTGGTTGATAACGCATTGGAAAGCTGAGCCTTCAGGCTTTCCAACGATACCACCCACGGCCCAATCCGCTAACAAAAAAGCGGGAGAGACCGCGTCAAACTTCGAAAATGGCGATTTCAAAGCCCAAAATTTGAACTTGATCCTTCATTCTTCCGATTTTTTGTATGGGAAGATCGAAACTTTTTTTTAGAAGAAGCAAACAATAAGTTAATTTTTTGATTATTTGATGCAATCAAGGAAGAAATTACATTAATGAAAGGGAATGCCTTTGAAATATGCAATTTAATTTAAGATTTTAGATTCTAGTGTCCTTGTAGCTGTATGATAGTTTGGAAATTTAAAATGGTGGATTTCACGATATTTCGTTCACCATTTCTTATGAAAAAATTGATAACACGCGTATGTATATTTCTTCGAAGAACATACATATTCGTTAGGAAGGACAGAAGTTTGAGCTTTTTTAAGTTTTCATCAGAACAGAGAAAGGAAAATAATTGCGTCTATTATGTGTAAAAAGCTTTGCAGTTTCATGGGTATGTAAATCGGTCGGTCCACTTATGTCTGTCCTTAATGCGTGAACTTATTTCGCTTCCTTGAGCAGTTAATCCGTGAAAAGCGACTCTGTGCACTTGTGCTCAATGCAGAGCAATTAAATGTCGTCTTACTCAGCCGTCCATCATTTGAGTTTTTCATTTCTGCCGGAAAATGCTATTACGGAGATTTTTTGTTATTTATTCCATACATACATATATTCCTTTTCTACTTAAATTGTCCGGATAAAATCTTATCTCCATTTGGTCGTGAGTAGAGCCAAGCACACGCCCGGCCTGGCAGTTAAATTAATCAAGTCGTCTTGCAGCATGACTGCTTCTTCAGCAGCACTCTCCGGTTCCTTCCTACGACGAGGAAAAGGAGGGGTTTTTCCTCAGGTGAATAATTTTTTCCTCACTTTCGCCAGGTGATGTAGGTTCTGTGCTATGTGCTGTATCTTTAGTCTTCACGCATCTGCTCCAAGTTTATTTTACCATTTTGCCCACACGTTTCGGGACCCGGGCTCTATATTAATCTGAGCGGTAACTAGTGCTACCTGCGATTTTATTTTTTCCCAGGTTCACCGTCCCGAGCGCACATAAATCATTCAGATATAGAGGATATGTGTATTTATTGATTTATTAAACATACGCTCTGTGCATATCAACTAGTCTGAAATATTAGAAAATATTTTTCCTTACCCTCCCAGGAGACGGTACGCAGAGGGTTTTCTTGTCATCTTTCTATGTTCATAAGGAATAGACAAGAAAATTCGTTCCACTTCTCTTACTTGTCTTTTTTCCTGCTTTATTTGAATGGTGTGCAATATATTTCAGTAAATGAGAATGGGAGTGGCGCGAAGTGTTTTTATCCCTAGACACATAAATTTCACGTGTTTTGTTTGTTGGATTTTTTAAGCATTACTTCGAATTTGCCGTCTTGTGCTCAGTGTATATGCTTGTTGTTATCTGCTGCGCTTTTTTGATAAAAATATCTTATACATAAAAGAAACAACTGCATAAAATTATCTTATTTGATTTGGTATCAAAAGGTAGATAGTTGAAATTAAAATAAAAAAAACAAATTTTTTTCTTGGTTCATTCTCATATCTTGGACTTTTTGCAAGACTGAGGCCAAGACTGCAAGATCAAGACCTATTATGCTCATCACTACTTTTATTGATCTGAGGCAGAAAAAAAATCGTAATTTTAAAATATTTGTTGATATCTGACAAGTTCTATTAAACGTTTAATTGTTATCATTCAATCAGCATATTTATGCTTTTAGTCTGATGGTATACCTACATACATATATACATATATTATTTTATACGCTTCCATGAAATAGGAATTTATTTTTAAATTAACTTAATGGCGCCCATCAGTTGTTCCTGTATTGATAATAAAATCGTTATGTGCCATATACAATTGGCAATAATTTTAATGATTTGGAAAATGAATTTCTACAGCAATACACACCTTTTCTGACAGTATTCTATTTTTCCAATCTGCAGCCCTTTCACTGAGGTCAACAGACTGTCCAAATGTGCAAAACAATAAAATTACACAGTTCAACGCTTCCAATAACTGCGCATTCCCATTCAAATCCCACGATATATATTTATCCCTTGTAGTAATACAATTCCCTTCCATTATCGTAAAAATGTGTCCTGGACATCCGTTACGAGGAATAATCGAAACATATCCACCCAACAGCGAACGATTTATGTGAGCCGAGTCTAGATCCAGTTGAATGTCTTATCTTGTAGGGAGCACAGCAAACGGATTATCTTAGTCTTATTTAGTGCCGTTCTCATCCCTGCTGCATCAGTCCTTCCGAAATGGCAGCAGCACCCTTAAAAAAGCTTGTACCTTTCGGGTGATGGTGCTGCTGCCACAATTCATGAATTTCGTGAGCGTAAAGCTGGAAGGGATTTGCCGACGAAGGCCCTGGGTCAGGATATCACGGCCGGCATCGCACATATCGCAGGATGTATGGCCCTTAGGGCGAGTTCTCCACCCTGTGGTAGTTTGAACATCCCTTTGACGTAAATGTGACCGTTTTTAACCTTCCCGGCTCAATAAACATATAAAAGTCGGTCATTTCGGGGTAGTCAGAACAATTTCAGTGCAAACATATCTGACGCTTTCAACTTTCGGCTTACGAGCTAACTCTAGTTTTTCTATTTTCGGGGGATCTCGTTATCGTAATGGGAATCTCATTCTGTTCGTGCCGAATGAAGCCAAGTGTAATAAAACTTCATTCGAGTTCCATTATACAGCATCCTTTGGGTTGTGGAGTGTCCTTGATTGTCGTGTTGCATGAAATGTGGGATAATTCACATTTAAGCGAAATTATATCATATTTATTATGTACATATAAATGACAAAAATTATTGTTGCCCAATAATTCAAATATTTAAATTGAAATACCCACAACCATCAAACAAATTTCGTTATAGAGATATAGTTGTTATTTTCTAAATTATTTTTTTTAAGAGTTTTGACGTGATCAACATTACTGGAACCTGGATTATTTCTATCAAACTTTCTAGATAAATTAGTTAATATTAGAAAAAGTGGGAAATTTATTGTTTTGCTATTAAGTAATTAAATCAGAATTCTTTAATTCACATAAAGCAGAAAGGAGATATTGTGGTTACCATACAAAGCAATTTTTTTGTTTTTAAAGAACTGATGATATACCTACGTAATTTCCTTAAAACAGTAAAAACTTCAAGAACGCTTTATTAAGATATATGATATGAAAAGAAAATGTAAAAATCCAAAAATCACTTGTTTTGATTCAACTAACTTAAAGTGAAAAGCAAAAGTCTTTAAGAATTGAAAGTATTTAAACTTAAAACCTAAATTCAATAAAAACAAACTGTGTTTATATGTAGTTGAAGTTCTGAAAACATTTTCAATTTAATCCCCATCTTGTCTCTTTCCGTAGATACGAAAATGCCGCAGTACCACAGCTCGAGCTACGAGTCCTTGGATAAGTATAACGTCGCACTGGAAACTCTCAAACTGTCTGAGAACTTTCCGCACAAAAACAAGCCGCGCTCCGCCACCTTGGAGCGCCGCAAGGGGGGCCACAGCACCTCCACGAATAACGTGGGTCTCGCGAGCGGTCAGCAGATGGGCAAGAGCGCCTCCGGCAGCATCGAGGACAACTCGCGAGTCGGCCACAGGTCGGATTTGAAGGCCATGCGCAGCCCCGCAGCGGCGGCCGCCAGGTGTCGCTTCGAGGAGGAAAAACAAAAGAACCTGAGCGACTGGTACTACATCAAAAGCAGCCCCGGACCCAGACCAGGTGCCGGGTGCAATCAGAAAATGGAATCTCCGTCTAGTCAAAGGACAGCTCCGCCCCCGCTGTCATCAGCGCCCCCGGCGTTTCCCTTTGGGGCAATGAACCCGAAATTAAGTCGCGCCTTGCCACCGCCCTCGACCCTCTACTCCTCGATCAGACGGGCCGCCCTGGGGCCGGGGGCTGAATCCCTCTGTTACAAAAACAGAAAACGTGACGATAATTTAAATTTCGATACCCAAGATGAATTCGATACGGAAAAATGCGATCTGGTCACAACGGAATCCCGGCCGGGTGGTGCGGACATGACTCGCAGTGTCACCCAGAGCAATCTCAACAATTTTGATATTAAATTCAATTTGAGCCCAAACAAAATAGTCGCAAATGACACTGTTCCGTTTAATCAACTGCAGCCGGGCTCCGCTGGCGATGATGGCTCCAGCGGAGGCGGTGACGGCAAAGATATTTCAGGCGGGCATCCCGGACATTGGGACAACATAGCATCTGGTGGCAGTTGTGCAGAAATGGGAAAACATGTTGACAAACATTTGCCAATTACAAGCCCATGTTGGAGGCAGACGCAGATCCTGCAGGACCAGCAACAGCAACAACAACAATTCCAGGAATGTCAGGCTCTGGCAAACAATAATCCGAGGAGGAATAACCACTTGGGTAGACCAAGGACTCAGAAGCGTCCCGATGAGACCAGCTCGAGCAGTTTTGAACAATTAAATATCATCGGGGTACCAATAAATCAGGAGGACAGAACTGACCCTGGTAATTTATGGGACTGGAGCGAAAATGCGGCTGCTGAAATCGAGAGGAAGTACTATGAAGCCAGGAGGCGACCACTGCCCCAATTGCCACTCGACGCTGAGGTGAGTACCTACCCCAGAAATTTGTCCTTTCTTTTTGCTTCCTATTAATACGAAGTACGAAGTTTTTTTCGATTATATTGTTGAAAATGCTTGTGAAAACCCACGAAGATTACGTTGAATCATCTAACCCTTTCACAAACGAAGTTTTTCTTATCTTATAATATTTTAATAAGATTTAGAATATGGCAGAAAATATTATGTCGCAAAAACTTAAATAACGAAATTTTTGGAGTAATTTGTAATACGAGGGACAGGAAGTTAATAAAAGTATTTTATTCTTGCATTACGTATTTTATAATCTTAATTTCAATTAAAATAAATTAATAATATGAATATATAAATCTACAAACATATTCTATGTAAATCACTATATCTTACACAACAAGCAAAATACATCCGAGATTTCAACAAATAATGAAACGAGCTAAGGAATATTCCCACGAATATCCTTCGGCTTTAGTTGGGATAGAAAACATACAAACTCTATTCTATTATTAAATTTGCATTTATTAAAATTCGTGAGGGAGATATATCATCTCCAGGATTTTTTTTCTTATATAAGTATTTTATTATATTTGTGTAACCTTTAACACGAAAAGTAAATTACTTGTAGCAATCTATAAAAAAAAGTCTCAATTGGACCTCTTATACACAGAAGCAATGTTGTGCCAAAATACTCAGAGAATTGAATTACATCAAATGAAATGAAATCATGTGTATGCATAAGTAAAACATAATTTTTTATGCACACGTTGTCTTGAAATACAATAAACAGGAAAATTTGATTGGTTTTCTTATATGGCTTTTGTTTTTCCTGAAGAATATTTCTTCCGATTCGGAATGGTACATTACCATTAATCCAAGGGTACCTCCGCGAAAAAGCCGCCTGTGGCAAAGGTAATAAGTAAATAAATCAGAGGAATCTCAAAAGAACCCCTATAGAATATCGAGCGAAGAATGTAGGCAATTTTCCGGCATAAACAGAGACGTAAATCGGATACTGAATTTATTGGGTTATTTATGTAAACAGCGACTCTACCTTTTTTTCCCACTGTTTCAGCCTCGAGTTCTTTTGAAGGCTAGAAATTCGCTTTCTGCAGAAATTGGGGAGGAGGAACACAAGTGTTATTTGCAGATAAGAAATGGTGGTATTGTGATGGATTTTTGTGTCCTTAGAAGGACTTTTACTTTTAGAATTTCTTTTACTGGATTTTCTGTGAAAGCAAATTTGAATTGACATTAATTGTGTGTTTTCTGTATCTATTTCCTTTTCAAGACAATACAATACAATTTTTGGCGCTTTTCTGCTTATCTGAAACAATAGCCGGTATCTCTTGGGGAAACAATAAACAAACTCAATCCTGTTAACTACTATTATAACACCACTCAAATTGTTCATTTGTCTGCTTAAGACAGCTTATAACATTTTACATGTTCCTTTATAAAGAGTAAAATTGACAAAAATTAAATTTAAACATACTAATATATGTATAATACAATAATGATTACTAAAAAGTTGTATTTTACACACTCTTTCCAAACATTAATTTTACGAAAGATATTTATAGTAAAAATACAAAAATTAATTGGTAATTGTTGCATCAAAATTTAGTAGGTATAGGTACTTAATTAGGAAAGATTTGTTGAAAATATCGTTTTTTTTAATCCTATAAAGTTATCTCCTGTATTCTGCTACTTAAAAGTAAAATGTGTACTTCAATCATGAAAAATAACTTGTTTCTGTCTCATGTTGTGTCCCTTCCTTGAATGAAACGATGCTAAAAATAACAGAAATTAATTAAATTCCACTGGTCAGGTCTTTTGTCCAGAGATCCATATTCGTGCTAAATTTAAGCTTTCTGGGTTAAACGGATCAAAAGTTATCAGGGTATGACAAAAGCCGTGATGTGCTGCATCCTTCCTTCAGTTGAACATTTTTGCATATGTGCATGAAGAGAATAATCCTGATGTGTTTTCATACTATGCCCTAGTTACCAAAAATAGAACGAATTCCAGCTATCTATGAAATCGCCAAACAATCCCGCCTAATCCGACAAGCACCACGGTTTTAATCCAATTCTGTCTCATCAACCTGCAATATCTTCGTTATCTGTCGGAAATAATCTGGATTTCCGCCATAGATGGCATAGTATCTGCTATTTTAATCACAATCCCTAAGCAAATTCTCAAATCAAAATGTCCACTGCCCCTCTACTCTAAATCTGGCTTACATTACTTCCTGATTAATTCGGCTAGCCCATCTCTTGACTCCTTGACTGGGAGTAGAAATTCTCGTATCTCAGGAACGGGGAAGTGGTGCACATAAAACATCCATCGTTAATTTTCATAACACAATTAAGTTCTCCCTCCGCTCCGCAGTTCTGGTTCCATTCCCGCAACTAAGTTGATGATAATGTGCGTCATTTACAATGAGGGTTCATTTCGTGTGCTTTGCATACCTATCTATGTACAAAAGGACCTCGGCACGACGAGCAGTGGGCTCCTTTCTTTAAGCAGCTTTAAATTCATCAACTCCGACAGATTAAGCAAGTTGCTAAGTGATTTTATGTCTCTGAGTGCCTTTTGCTACTTTTGCTCTTTGTTCTTCTGTTGTTTCGTCTATCTGCCGCTGTCCACGCTTGTTCCTGGGCGCCTAGGCTATTTTTGGGACACATGAACCTTTTTTCTACGTAACTACTTCGGATTTTTGCTCTCCTGGAGCATGACTGACCGAAAAGGTACAACATTTTTTGTTGTTTGAGCCATGTCATAGACAGTAGACATCGATCGGAGCAAGTGAACACAGTCTCATCATTATCATATTCATTTTTAAATATACCACGTTTTATTCATATCAGTGCAATGTGTCTCTCCGAAAAAGAATCGCAGTTTACCATAAGATTAAATGTCTTTCGCTTATTTGTTATATAGAGATGTCAAAATACCTTTTATTTCTCACGAAATTACAAAAATTAATTAATTAATGAATTGAGTATTCTTATTTTTGAACTCGTAAGCTACGGAAAAAATCCTATAAAAATGTTGTTGGGCCCCAAATATCTGCAGATGCAGACCTACAGCATCAATTCATCATACTGTTGATTTTTTAAGTCTATTTAAAATTAAAAGCTATTATCCTCCAATTTTATATTTTTGAATAATAACTTTGAAATTTGATCCTTTTTCGACGAGACCCACTGTATAATAATCTGTATAATGCAACGGGAGAGGTTTTCGTTCTATACGAAAATAGCTCCCTTGGGCTCTGGAGTGTGGACCAGTGTTTTGCCCTTTTTATTCCCATTTACTTGTGTCGTCCAGGAGTTAGGTCCTGGCATACTCCCGATTCATGAAAAACGCTGAGCACGCTCTGCACATCCGCGTTGTGCTTCTCGGAGACGAAGGACTCCTCGTCCTCCCGATGCAAAAAGAGAAAAATCTTATCACAACGATGATGACGATGATGTGGTAACTAATAGCAACCGGAGATTATGCCCGGATTGTCCGTGGACACTGAGAGAGGCTGTCGGCGGAAGATAGATTCACTTGACGAAACTGCTGGAGGTTCTTCCTCATGAGGGGGATCCAACTAGGAGAGCTTGACGAAGTCTCCCCGCCAAAGGCGGGCGTATCCTGTTTGTGTAACAGCATAATATAGAAATGCTCTGGATGGGGCTCCTGTCGGGTTTTCAACAGGCTGCTCAGCATCCAGAGAAATGCTCCAGAGGCACCGTTCAAGCACCCCACAGTCACCTGCAAATCTTCCCAGTTGTGTGATAAAAGTGTGGCAAACAATGTTCATCTGATGTTTTCAGTTGAACTCAGGAAAAATACTGCGCAGTGAGAGTGCGTCTAGCTGGTGGATGAAATACCGGCGTTTTTCCAGCATAGTAGATAAGCGCCCTCAGAGCTTTTCTGGAGCCAGTATCCCGTGGTAGCTCGTGGAATCTGCTCGTCCAGCTCCGAAGGTACCATAGGCGAACGGTATTCCCAAAAAAGGGCCCCAAAGTTGAGGTACCCCCTAAAAGTGTATAGTCGGGCTAGCGCCTTCAGGTGTTCCCTTATCACTGGGACTAGTATAAAGTGATAGTGCTAAGACTCGTTTACTGCCTCCATCGTGTCCGGGATTAAGTTTTGTGGCTGGTGCTCCTCCGTTGATTCCCCAATTTCTTCCCCGAGACGCCCACCGCAGGACCGTCGCCGAAACGGCGAGGAGTCCGATTATGTTTGACGGGTGACACTCCTTATTTTCAAGAAAGCCGCCGTCTTCTTCGACGACAACGACGTGCCCGAAAAGAAGCACCAGAGCTTTCCGTCGCCCCCGCCTCCCCCCCGGGTGTGTAGTTCGTGCCTGTTACCAGACTTAAAAGCCACCTAATGGATGTGATAAGTGGTCCTAGTGCTGCCGTGAAGTGTAAATAATGCCCCGGCCGTGTATCAACGTGGAAGTATGACCGTATGTCGGATTAAAGGATTTAAATCTTCCCGTGTGCCCCACTTATTTATGTATAAACGTGCGCTCTGCACCCGTCCTGGGGCCAAAGGTTCTTTCTGCATGGCTTGCGACGGGACACTGAGCGCGCCCGGCCCCGGCTCCTCCGGGCCCCTTTCGGGTTTTTCGCTGTACCATTTGGAAACTGTTTATTGGCACAATGGCTGAATGGTTTGGAATTGTGCTTTTCATTTGCATTTTTCTCGGACGTTTTGCTTTTCCGATATTTTCGCTTTTTTTTTTCTTTCCTCCGAGAATTTATGGAAAAATTGGATGAAGGATTTTTCAAGATTAAAATTGTTTTTCAAGGATGCTTTTCTTAATGAATTAATTTCAAAAAGTGGGTCGAACGTCCATATCTAGGTCCTACTATTTTTAAAAAAACTAATTTCAATTTGTCTTTAAAACAAGAACCCATTTTCCGAAAATTAGAAATCTAACTAATACATATTAGGTAGGTACAAGCTGCAAAAAAACAATAAACAAATAGTACAACTAATTTTCTTTATAATATGGACACGCAAAAGACGTCTGAATAACATCCGCTGTCTAAACTAAAAAACTAGAGTCTATGAAATTTCCCCTGGCTGCATCTGGCTTAATTAGGGTTTTTTGAAAATGTTTTCATAAACTTTTTTCATTGTTCTCAAAGTTTCAGAGTATGGATTTGGTAAATTCGCTGTAATTCCATATTCATGCTGCTGTAAATTTAAACGATATGATTCAAGTGTGTTTTGAGTTAAGCACATTCTCTTTACTATTTCTGAGTTAATGAAGTTCTGATTCAAAGAAAAATGTCTTTGTTTTCCTTTCCCTTTTTGAGGTACACCTATTTTGTTGTCGTGTTTATTTTTCGGAACGATAAATAAAACTTTAATCGGATTACCTTCTCAATCTTATATAAAATCATGCTAAAAGCACTGTAATTATATTGTGAGTGTAGGACATTTTAATTTGAAATTATAATAATAATTTTATATGTATATTAACTGCTTTAAAAGAAAATCGAATATGCTCAGTTTCTTTATCACCGATTTTCAAATTGTCTAATATCTAAAGATTTGGTGGAAAAAACTAGAAAGGTCGAGCTTCGTACAAATTACAGATTTCTGGATTAATTTCATATTCGATTTTAAAAATTTGTTGACAAAGTTTTAGAGTTGAGTGTTGAGCAGTATTTAGAAACTTTCATTTGAATTTAGTTTAGCTTATGTTTATATTTCCATTCATAAAAGCTTTTCGATTATTTTAACGTCAGTACCTACTCCTGAATTTAATTAAATACCTACAACAAAAAAGGTCACTGATTGATGCCTGATTATCCAAAGGTTGTAAAAAAGTGTAAAGAACTTTATATTCAAAAATTTGAAATTAGTTATAATGAAACATATACGGAAGTGAATAGCAAGTACAGCGTGTTTGATACGAAACTATGAAAGCAAATCCTAATATTATTTTCAGATTTTGTAATTAATTTTTAAATGAGCTTGTATTTTGCATAAAATAAGTTTCGCTTATTAATCAAAAATTCAATCCCATAAGGACTCCAAAATCTGAGAGAACCCGAAATTTAATATTTTTACTAATTCCTCCAAAATTAAAAGGTGAAGACAAATTAGGCAAAATTAGTCTTACGATTACGATTACCAATATGAACATTTTTTTTGTGTACGTAGGTATGCATTTTAATTTTATATAATATAATCAGAATTGGAGCGGTTCCTACTACTTCACGCGATTGATAGCGAATCAAAATCACAACTGGCGCACGTTAATGCAAAGCTTATTTAATAATTTCAGCAAAATCTAATAGAAACATGATCGTTCGCAGTGAAATTGACTATTAAACTTTGTTTAGCAGAGTACCTAATTATATATGGGAAATAGATAGTTTTAATTCTAAATTTGGGATTTAAAACTGTTTTGCCGAAAATAATGTACTGAAAGTGCAAATATATACGTTGCATTGGAAATAATTTAAAATTTTCTGATCAACATTCATTTGAAATAAGTTAAAACATTTTTCTAATAAAGGATGAGTATACAAAACAAAAATTGGACTACAATAAACTGACAAACTCAGTCATTGAAATTAAAATGATTCATTTTCCAGTTAATAGAGCACAAAGTAAATTAAGTATACGTATAAATTTATTTTTTCGTTAAACTTTTTTGGAAGCAAATAGTTTGGAATATATGTACGTTTTAATAACACCATATTAATTAAAAATTGACAGAAACCCGCAAAATTGGCCGCTATTTTCGGAGAAGAGTATAACATTCAATTAAAAGGGTCAGAAATCCTCTTTAGTTTTGCCCCGCCAATAGCACGCTAAAGCAGAAATCAAATAAAAGGCCGGGGATTTTCCGAAAATCATAAATTCTCTTAATTTACGCCGCAACTGATGAAAAAAAGTTAAATCCGCGGGTGGCAAACATATTTATGTCAGTGGGTGGATATGTGCCCACAGACCTCACCGCCTCCAACCCATCCCCAGCATCCGCAACGAAGTCGGGGTTGTGTGAGTTTTGCACCCTGCAATTTTGCTGTAAATGCGCTGCGGTAATACCGTTTCATGATTTCCGCTGAGTGCAGCAAAAATTATTTTGAACTTGTGCTAAAAAAAATAATAATTGCAGGGGCCAATCATGAAATTGCAATTAAATCTCGCCAGTCGTCGAGGACACTGCAACACGCCCGGTGCCAGTGGTGTTTTGCACTTTTTCCATCTCGCCAGCGCCAGAGGTGTAATTTGCTCCTTTTTGCTGCGGCCTTCGGTAATTATTCAAAGGGGCGGAATCAACAGATTTTAAATGGAGGCCTCCGTGTTCGCACTGCACGGACATTAATTCGACCGGGCGTGCCCCGGCACCAGCAGCCAGGACATTTCGAGGACGAGGAATTCATCCCGGTTCCTGTCCCTGTCCCGGTCCCGGGTCCGCTGCCGGTCCCGAGCGCCGCAACGCCGGGTATGGGACCATTACTGCCAGCTGTACGTCGAATTAAAATCCACTTAATCGTTTTTAAGCGAATCCCGGGAGCAATTACTGCGCGAGGCGCGCAAATCAATTAGATTTAAGCAGAATAAATAGCGCATCCCATAAAAGATAAGGCTTCTCGTAAAACTTAATATTTATCGCTGTTTCGTGCAGTTTACACCGAATGGCCGCCTTTTGATTTCGGGGGCCTAACCCGGGGCGTCACGTACGAGCCCGCCCTGGCCTCCTCATCACCTCGATCAATTCATGCGATGGCATCTTTTCGGGATCGGGCGGGTGCGGCTCATCCCGGTTAATTTAACTTTGGGTGCACACCCGCCGCGATGCCGCATAAGGATGATATTTCACGACAGGCCCCGACGCCGAGTGTCGCTGTATCGCTGACAAAATTGGAATTCGTGCACATCAACTCCTTTCGCCCCTGGGATCCACACATAATCCACTTTGAGATTTTGGGGTATCTTTATTTATTTTTTTGTCGTAGCACCCTCCCCGGCGGCGGTGCGGCGCTCCAGCAAAGATTTCGCCTCTGCCGCCGCCGCCGCCGCCACGTTTCCTTCCTTCCGCTTTCGTGACATTACAGAAATTTGTTAAATGAATGCCAAAATGAAGCGTAAAAAGGGAATTTCATGTTGTAGGCATCATTCCATATGGGCGGGATGTTGCAAGAAATGGGATTATTTCCGTCTTTTAATGAAGGGATGTGCCCGGGACGTGCGAAGGGGATGAGATACTGAAATTAAGTGCCTACAAGAGATGAGCACGACAGGAGTTGGATAAGAGTTGCTTACGAGTCCGCAAAGATCCATTTTCCCTTTTTATTCCAAAGGACTCGTCACTCACAGTGCTAGGTTTAAATTTATAGTTTTATTCTAAATTGTAAATTAAGCACACCACTCTAGTGAAAAACGGGATGAAATCCCAAAATCATGTTGCGTGTGCATGTGAATACCAAACATAGGATCTTTAGATAATTTATACAATATCAACAAACGGAATTTTGAATTGTTCCAAACTACGACCTATTCATTTTAATTTAATTAATCAATTTTATGGGAAAATTAAAATTGTTCCTTTTCAAAAAGTCGAAGGCCTTCTGAAACGATTTTTTAATTAATTAGTTTATATTAAGTAGGTACCTAATTAATTGAAAATCACAATCCAGCTCTGTACGTTTGTATAGGAAAGCTTTACATGTCATTATTCAAAATAGATCTCAACAGTTATGTTTTGCATAGTCATTTAAATTTCCTTAAATGTCTCTTTTACGTAATAATATACCTACTTATCATATATTTATGAAAAATGTCTTTATAATGCCACCCTTAAAATATTCTTTCTAATTTTGTTTATCACACCAATTTACTTTATCATTTTCAAGTTTTTCATATAGGTACTAGGTATACTAAAAAATTTTTGTCCTGCTTTTCACGACGATTTTTGTGAAAATTTTTTTCAAGGTGAAAGTATTACCGTAGGTACCTAGTGGTAATGATTTATAAATATGTAATTGAAAGTTAAAATTTTTCATTTAGATAAATTAAGCTCTCTGTTTAGCTTTACTCATTTAATTTAGATTAAAATATATTAAATATTTGAAGGGAATGCGAATTGTTTGTAGGATCTGCAAAATCTGAAATCAGACCTTTATTAAAAAATCAAAGTACTAGACAAAAATCTTTTTTATTCCAGAGTGGCATTTCGCAAAGTAATAAAAAGTATTCCATGGCCTACGTTTTTCAGGTTGGTTTAATATCGCTTAGAGTTCCATAAAATTTGCCGTAAAATATCCCGCCATAGTCAAGAGTCTAAAATTACCACGGGTTCTACTCACGGCGCGGCTCTTCCTGAATCATCCCGTAGCCGCGGAATCAAAACTTTTATAGTCGGGACTCTTCGTCAGGAGCAGGAGGATTATAAGTAGGACGACGGGCGAGTTCATATCTTACGGGGCCGCGTTATTTCGGCAGGTCCGTAAATTTTTATGTTTTTATTTTTCTGTTTACGTTGTCTGATTTTATGCTCTCGAGTACTGGTCTCGTTATTTTTTCCGTAGTCATTTCGTTGTGCACGGGACAGGGCCGATCTGATGGGAATGATCAATTCCACGTTGCAATAGATTGCTCCCGCTGATATTTTTCCTTTTTTAAGCATTTTGACTGGAGAGCCACATTGCCCTCTCCCTTCCCCCAAGGGAATTAATTCACTGTTGGTGGGATTTTTCATTCAATTTCCATAAAACCTCGCACTCATTTATGTTTATGAAAATTTCAGTGAAATGAAAGAGGAGCGAAAGGTAGACGGTCCCTACCCACCCACGGGAAGGAATGGAGGTCACGGACAGACCAACTGGGGATTACTTTTATATTTTTGTCCTTTCGGATAAAGTACGTAAAATTTCATAATCCTCGGCATTATGAGTTTTCCCCTTATTGAGTTCTGGTACAGCAGCAGAAGGGTTCTCGTTTGGGTCCTTCTTGAACCTCGGCAGTTGTTTGCACACTGCTTGCTGATGGTCCAATTAACCCCAGTCCCGGAAGTGTCCAACTTTTGTTGGTGCTGCAAACTTTTTCTCCTTTTTTTATGGACAATTTACCACGCATATGAGGGGGTTCTCGGTCACAACAGAAATCTGAATATTTTTTTTTTTTGTTATTTTCGCAATTTGTGCGGCTCGAAGGATCGTGTTATTCTAATGCATCAACCCTCGGCTCCTGTATTGGATCGGGGAGTAAAATGAGTTCCGTCGTGGAGAATAGCAATTTCCTGCAGTCTCTCCTTCACACTAATACAAATCACCCAGGGGGGTAATTGAAGAAATCATAAAATCAAAGACTTTTGCAAGGAACGCTCCAAGAGAGAAGACTGCAGCTGATTCATTTCAGAACCCCGAGGCAGGAGACCTACAACGACCTCCACCAACCTTCCATTTAACCTTAATTAAACACCCCCACAGGAAGCGTCCCTAACCGCCCTCCCCCGGGCTTTCTTATTGAATGTGATGCTTTTTCGTTTCATGTCCTTCACTTTTGCCGTCGGTATAATCGTCGCTGAAATACCTTTTGAAATTTCATTAGCCGCCTGTCGACTGCCAATATTCAATTAACTTTTCATTTTTGTCCAGAAAATTGTCACACAGCGTTGTGTCTTTGAGCGTCCGGAAATTACATTACCTTCGCCTGGCAGGAGATGATGGTCAGTTTTGCTCAAGGTATTTACTGGTGTTCCGGTTTTGTCCGAGGGAGAGTTGTTTTAAGCTAATTTCCAGGGGATTGATTAAGGGAATTTCTAGAAGAGGATGTATCTGACAGGAACAATTAAATGTTTACACAAACAAAAATGTTATATACTTTTCCCTGTTTTGAAATACACTGAAAACTGAAGAATAATTTTAGAACGTGGGTATGTTCTAATAAGATAACAAATATTCAGTTTGAATTAAAATCACTTAAATATGACGAAAATAATCAAAGAGGAAAAATTAATAGAAGCTAAATATGTAATTACCTATATTCAGTATGGAACATATTTTGCTTGTCCATAACTAAAGATATAATTTATCTAAGAAAATGTGATCTTTTTAGAGATGAATTTAAAAAAGGAAAAAATTGAATTCATTATTTTATTAAATTAGCTATCTTTGCCCTGATGGCTTTAGGTAATAATTTATGATTGAAAAAATTAGCAATATTTCATATGCTTGAAGTTATTATTTAATAACATTCCTAAATAGTGCGACTTAAGACGGAAAATGCTAAGATAGTTGCTAAGACAAAATATCAGTATATCTTAAAATTGAGTTTTGATTGCGGCCAAGAGCTATTATTAAACCATCATCAGAAGAAAAACTGACCAATTTTACACACCTGGTATTTAACTTATCAAAATATTTATAACATTCTTGTAATATACCAACTAAAGGCAGAGATAAAACCTTCCAAAATTTCCAAAACATAAGCTTCAAGTGCTTATAATAAAACATTATTTATAAGTTTTTACTATTTAAAGATCGAGTATTATAATGAATAGTTCTTTAAAAGGTTTCCATTTATGTTTTTCAGTTAGAATTATTTTTTTTATTTAAAGTTGTTCAACAGTTATTTTGAAAATTTTATTATTATGGATATCGATGGTAAAATACAGACAAGATATGTATGTACATTCAGAAAGTAGAAGGTTAATTTGTTTAATATGTAACATCAAACGGCGCCTTTGGGGCGTTTTTATTTTATATAAATCTTTTTATTTATTTATAATTCTATAAATGTATAATAGGTAGCCATTTGCAAATAGTTAATGATATTTTGTTTAGTAAAAGGCTGAGTTAAATTTAAAATTTTACCGCTTCTAATTTCATTTTCCTCGTGGTTTTCTTCTTGGAACAATTCACAATTCCACTTTAGGCTTTGCTAAGCATGAAATTTTAATTCTCAGATTTTTTTTTAGACATAAAATTTCCACATCTGGATAATCAATTGAAAGTGCTCACTGCTAGGTACTCGAGAAGGACCATTTCCCAAAAAAGAAAACAAAACGAAATAAAAAAACATTATTACGCTGAAGCAGTTCACATTTCTGAGGAAAAAATGCATTCAACAACAGTTGAAATATTGAAATAAAAATTGCCAGAAAAGCGCCAGCCCCGTCCTTCACACCACATTGCGACGACATTTAGTTGTGCTGTTCGCGAAATTGTTCCACATATGTCAGGACAAATTCACTTTGCAATTCGCGTATTTTTTCCTGGATTTTTCATTATATTTCAAGGCTCTTTTTTTCCTTGAATTCCAATTTTTTAATAGTTTATATAGACTACGTTTCAATTCAAAGCCTCCCCTCCAGGCCGTAATAACATTTTAGTTAATGCTCTAAAAAGCGAAATGAAATCGAACAAAGGCCGCAGAATATTACGAGGGAAATAATTCCCTTTCCGGAAGAGTAGGGATAATTAAAAATGGGCGCCGAGTCTCCGTTCAAAAGACGAAAAAAATAAATGGAAAAAAGGACAAAAATCAGACATCAAGCACATATCTGGTCTGGTGCTATTTCGTTTAGTCCGAACCGAACTCTATTCAGTTCCGCGGATGTGGAAGTAGAGTAATTATCAGCCAAACTCAATACAATTTCCCGGAAAATCAAAATATTTTAACTGTGAGTCGAGGATCTCTTTCCGGGGCTTTTACGGCGCTATCGATCGCCCTTCAGTGAAATGGT
The DNA here is from genome assembly GCA_933228815.1 of Machimus atricapillus. NCBI lineage: Eukaryota > Metazoa > Arthropoda > Insecta > Diptera > Asilidae > Machimus > Machimus atricapillus. Next base: position 13,427,700 of record OW121788.1, read on the forward strand.
CTCGTTCAAAGTTCGTGCCCTCCTCTCATCGTGAGCATAGCGTGCACAAAAACTGGGATTCCGGGCTCTTACCATATTCAGCAGGTCTACGCAATAATAAGGTTTCTCGGCCCTCCCCGACCCATCCGGAAAATTCCTTTCTAGGGCACAACAATAAAATTTTATCCAGAAAACTTGATATAGGTTTCTTCCGGTTTCATTGTTCCGGGACATAAAAACAAAGTTTAAAGCTTCCATTAAAAGTGTGTAATTAATTGCATTACCTTTCCGCTCCTGCCGGAGGTTCGGTGGTGTTCCGTAAAGAATTTTCAGCTGCTTAAAATTTCCTTCTAACGTGCGCCCCTTGAGCGCCCTTTCCTAGGCCTCGGCGAAAGGACTGCTCGCCCTTTGCGGAGCATTCGACACCCATAAATTAGTCGCAGACAAATACCTTTTTACCATTCAATCTATACTTTTAGCTTTTGCTTTAATTTAATTAGGGTGCCACATAATTTATGGCTAGGGTCTTTGAGCAATTAGGCAACACTGGAGGAAATTCTGGAGACCTAGGGATGGTCACATCTTGCTCGAGGAGTGTTTTTAAGTACCGTCGATGCCACTTCTTCCAGGGGAGGTTTCGTAGATGTAAGAAATCGCAGAGGTATGAGGTGCGCGGTTAAGGGCTTCAGTCAACGATTTCTATTTTACAACGACAAAGTGAATTAATATTTGAAACTGGGACAAAAGCACTTGAATTTGGGAATTGCTGAAATTTCGTTTTATAAATACATTTATATGAATTCCCTTTTTGCTACTTCTAGAAGTACCTAATTTACTTAAGACAACTGGAAATTTGAATTTCTATAAATAATATATTGTTAACAGAAAGCAGGTAACCAGTTTTTTCCTGTTGGTTTAATATACGTATGAATAGTATATGTCGTATATTTCGAACAGAAGTCTTGTAATTCTTTTCATAGCTTGCTAATTAATAGTATTGTCGTTTTCCTCCTCTAACATCAGAATTTTCAAATTTTTAAAGCCTAATACTTACATAATTGAATAAATAAATACAAGCTGCCTGCTGAACAGGACAACATTATGACAATAACGCTAACTTTTATCGTCCAAATTCAAATTTTTGAATAGCGTTTGGGTTTGGGTTGTTAAATTTGAATCTAACATTAGGCAAACACATCAAAATAGCATCCAAAAATAGTAATTACTTGAAACATAAATAAACAACAACCTGGCCTAGAATTTGAAGAAGAAAAATTTAAAATGAAATTCCAGATCCGCAGATAACCTCAAATTATAGGTTTTAATTTCGTTTCTCATTTAGCACAAAAAACGTTCAGCTCCGGCATTGTCCTACATATCGAAAGATAAATAATAAAGCCTAAAAACTTGAGCATATACTACGCCCCGTACACATACACTTCTACATAAATACGATATCTCAACACAGTTCGCTATATCTCAACGATAATAAATTGTACTTATGCTTCTGATTCTGCCATAAATAAACGCTGCTCCAGCCAGAACGGAAATTTTATAGACTCAAGAAGAGACATAAAAGCCGAAACAATTTCACCTGTTCCCACTTTCTGCATCTACCACTGGCCCCATCACCTTCCCAAAAATTTATAGCGCCATATCGCTTGGCGGCTTTCCATAAAAACTGTGTCAAAGGCTATTGTACTTTTTTGGAAGGAAGATTCTCACTATTTTATATGCACGGGCCCGGTACATTAGTTATTCAAACATATTTCATGGCTCGCCGGGCGCAGAACCCAGCACGGGAAAAATCTACTTTTGTCTACGTTGTCTTCGTCGTTACGCCGACATAAGCTGCTTTGCTTAGAACTATTCTTTCACAATTGAATTTTCCATTCCGTCCTTTTGCCGAAATTTCCAAGGTCCCATCCCCTTTAAGACAAAGTTTCCCAAGAATCCCGGCATTGTATAGAACGTGCGCGGTACCTGCACGTTGATAAAAGTGTAAATGTGTTGTTTTACCAGCGCCAATATTTGCTGCAACAATCGAACACTTATTTGGATGGCTTCTTGCCGGATCCTTTTAATTAATTAAAATTTACCCACGTAAGCTCTGATGCACCAAATCAAATATTTCGGAGATGTTTTACTCGCTTGACTGCTGGAGCGTTAAAAACACACATTTGCTTATCTTCATTACGGTGTTATTATACAAACCAACATGGAAAATCTCGGAAACTATAGTTACACTGAATGGGAATCTTCTCAATCGATTTTAACAATTAAATAAATTTTCTATTTTATAATGTTGTTTCTCTAATTTGAAAACATTTTGAGCTACTAAATTATGTCTAGTCAGTTAAAAATAAGATCTGAATTTAAAGAGCGAATAACAAAACCTTTTTTAGGGGAACTAACAACACTTAGGAACTTTCAATTAAAATTATTTCGGGTATCCTCTGAACATTTTACTTTTCGAGTCATGAGGTTAAAAAAACAAATTTTAATTAATCCCAGGGAAACCTTTCGAATATACAAGCCTTTGAGATTTTCTACTCAAGTCAGAATAAGGACCAAAATAGGATATCATTAAAAATATTAAGTATATAGTATAAAGATTTTATGATTTGAAGCACATTAGGATGAAAGTCATATATTTCGACTATGGTATGCTAAAGAAACATACATATCTGACAAAATATTGTCGAGTTATGTAAATGACTACGAAACCCTACACTTTGGGTGATCCGACAAGTACTAGGCCGGTTTTTATATTTATCAGATACTGCCAAATGTTTTATGTTAAGTTAGAATCCTTTAATCCTTAGGTCTATGAAAGTCTCCTTTTTAAGCTTCTTCTTAAAGGGGGAACATTTTGTATTTAGTCTTAGAAACATTGCAAAATTCGCCATTCAGTACAACTAGGTTTCGAGGTAAAGAAGTCCTAATGCACCCGAGATACTATTGGACGACAATCCGGGCAGTGGAGCACCTTGTCGCATGTAAGGAGCTCGCTGTGCGGATTTAGTTTTCGGGAAGTGAACAAACTTGCCAGGTATGACAGGAAGTCCTGGAGGAGGTCACGGTCTGGTACACCTCCTTTTCCGAAGGAATCCCGAGTCCCGACCAGCCCTTATCCTCCGTTGCCTGAGCCCTTTGAAAAGCAAATTTACACGAATTCGTGGAATTTCAGTGCACAGAGGAGGAAAGTTTACCGGGAAGGGAGGCTCCAAGTCGGCAAGCGAAAATAACTTAAATAAGATGAATAGCGGCACACAAAGCACAAATATTTAAAGTGAAAAGTGAAAAGCCAGCGGTTGTGTGCAGGTGACAGCCAGTGCCGTGGTGTGACGTCGTTTTGCGTCGCCGTCTCGTGCTGAGTACGTGTGCAGCGAGCGCAGTCATGTAGGACGACAGGGCAGGCGAGGAATTTTGAATTTAGGTGCAGAGCCCGCTCCCGTGCCCACCCTGTCAAGTGCAGCAAATAAAATGTGACACTCCCCCACCATCCTGCAGTTGAACAGCGTCTAAGGAAGCACAGGAAGCAGAAGGACCAGCGCCTGCAGCCTGGGTGAAACTCCTTAGTCGGGAACAGAAAACCGAGAAAAAAATAATTCCTGTTTGGACAGAGCTAAGAGCCATAGGACGACTACAAAAATAGGGGGAAAAATAAACAAAACGTCAACATAGGTTGCCCGCAGTCAGTGCTGGGGTGCCCCCGTGGGGAGCCATCAACTCCGCGGCCTCCGAAACCACCCATTTGGCCGCCTGAACCAGAACTTCCATTAGAATCTCAATGGGCCGATGGGATCACAGAAGGATACTGGGATCAAGGTGGTCCCTGGGTATGTATGGCTTAATTGAATGAATCTTTTTATCCCATTACTCCCCTCCGGGTCCTGAGACCAGGATGGTGGTCTCGTCCTTTATTTGGGACTTTATTTAATTTTTTTTCTCTGTTGATTTTTCTACGTTCTCGAGTTAAACGGCATTAAAGAACTGCAGACAGTTGGCAAATACCGTCTGCGATGAGCGACACAACGTACACGTCTGCGGACTCCTGTGGACGGTTCTAGAGGTCATTAGATTATACGAAATTAAGTTTCAAGTTGTTTTGGTTCAAATGAGATTTTCTTCGCTTTTGCTCCACTCACCTGTTCTACCCAGAACAAGCTTACTCAGAGTTTTCATATTACTTTCTCAAAATTGAACAACGTACCCGTTGGAATTAAGTGTCTCCAAATTTACTTTTTATCAATAGAAATTGGATTAAATCTCGAGCATTAGTCTAAAACATATTTACTTACAAGACATTAAGTAAGTTCGCTCATACAATCAATATTGATTAAATTTCATCCTACACATTAAGTGCAATCTAAAAAAAATCTAAATATATTCAATCCAAAGACTGTAAACTAAAACTTTAAATCAGAATTTAACAATTGCTGGAACCACTTTGGATTTGTTGCAAATTTCTCATTTACTCCACGTTGCTCTAGCGATTGCGATATAGAAATGATAGCCAAATCATCAAAAGTATAAGTTAAACAAAGCAATAACTATCGTCCCAATACAAAAGCCGATAACGTAGTTCAAAATACCGTAAATAGTAATAATATAATTTGAAGTATTTTAAAAGTGGAATTAATTAATTTTCACGTCGGTGCGTAACTTGGAAACAGCATTTTATGTAACCTATGTATTTATGAAGTGCACTGATATTACCTTTGTGCAGCTTTTTCCGGTTTTTGTTTTGCGCACTAATGACTGAGCATTCACAGTGGTATTTGTTTGCATATATTATAGTTTTACACACTCAAGTGGGCTACAAATTATAAATATTAATGTAGTGTCCCGATATTGCAAGCAATTTGGTGGATGTTAAACACACTTAAAACGATTCAACCACGCGATTTGCACCCCAAATTCGATTTGCTCACTTGGAAAATCCAATTAGCATTATTAGGATCAATAGTTGCCACCCAACCGAGTCTCATGTCCTTACATTTCATCAGAGCACCCTCCTTCCGATTTCTGGATTCAGTTAATTACAGGGGAATTTTCCGAGTGCTTGAAGTCAAATCAAACGGTCTCCTAACCTTCCTAACCACAAATCCTGCCCACCCACGCCCTCTAGGGCTAATTATGTGGCGTCCCACCTTCCGTGCAGGAGTGGGAGGATCTAATTAACTAATTTCATATATCCTTTTTTAATGTAAATTTCCGCCCCTTCGCTGCGTCTTTCTCAAATATTTAATAACCTTCAGGAGTGGCGAGTTGGGGGAAAAACAAATAGCCTCGTCCCGACGGCGGCGGTCACCTCCTTTCGTTTGTCCTCGAAAAATTGCGAAAGTCTTTAATATCTCGGAAAATCCCTCTGAATTGGTTTTCGTCAGCAATTTTGTTACTTATAGCCCAGGCGATTCCCTTTAAGGACTAGGGGACGAAGATAATAGAGAAAAGTTACTGGGCAATAACCTTAGCAAATCCGAAGGGCGCCCAAGTGGAGAACTGAACCGTCCCAGGGGATTTTTTCTTGAGCTGTCCCTGCGTGCCTCCTGTTTCGTTTCAGATACTGAACTCGGCGAGTTAAAAGTATTTAAACGACAAGTGGTTCGCTTGAATATTGATACCCACTGCCGCCCCAATGCTGCCCCCCACCCCTGAGTACGGGTTTAACAGAAATAGCAGCTACAGGTACGACCCCATTGAAAGGAAATAAGAAAAATCGAAAGGCGCAAATAGAGCATCTCGGCAGTCGGGGTTGATGGCATCCTGTAAAATTCCCTTGATGAAATAATGTTAAGGACGTCAAGATACGTGGCAAATAGCTCTCCGCTTTGATTACGACGGAGTTAATAGAGTTAGCCTGGGAAGTCAACAGCCCCTTAGAAGTTGCAAGCCCTTAGCCCACAGCCCTCGACGACACGGGGCAAGGGCTGAAAGCTTTTAAAAATTCTTTCAGGCGGACGGGACGGGTGTGTTTTTTTTCTGCACTCACCACCCCCGTACCATAGTCACCCGTCGTTTTTTAGGATAAAAATGAGATACTCGAGAACTCACCGCTGATAATGTGCTTGCCAGCGATGAAGCACTGCTTTGCGCGTGGATCTCTTGGAGCGCACCTAAGAATCTGGTAAAAGTCCTTATAATCATTTTTTACAACTATAGAAAGGGTTTTCGCTGTTTCCCTACTCTCTGGTGGAGTGGAGGAAAAGCAGCTCTTCGTTAAATATTCATGTCGGCCGTGTGTTTCATGCATTGTGGCTTTTGACCTAATAACCATATTTCACGACCCAGATGGGCTTCAGATAGGCATGATTCTCTGGATCTACGGAGCACCGTCCTACCACCCTTTTCCACCCTTTATTTAAAGTAGAGCAGTTCTGGTTTATTCGCCTCGGTATATCAATGGGATCTTCCGGGGACAATATATCTCAGACTCTTCCAGTTGTGTGGATCGGAATTAAAAAGTTTCCATTTCAGGCGGGTGATTACCCGGTGGAGGATATTCTCAGTCGGTCCTCAAGTAATTTTGAAGGGTTTCTGAGGGCCACAGTAATTCATTAATGAAACTTGTCGAAAATGTTTCATTTTCAGCATAAGAATTCGTTTTAGTACCTCGTTAATTACTGATAACCACTTTGCTTAATAAGTACTCTTTTGCCTTATTTAAAACTAATTGTTACTATAAGATTATTGCGTTTTGATCTTTGTTCTTGACAAGTAATCAAAAATTAAATAATAATTTAATTAAGAATCTCATTCGTCTCTGCATCGCATGGTTATTATTAGCCCAAATTTATACATATGTTTAATTACAACTAACGCCGTAACTTCATCCGCAAAAATTTATTTCTTGAATAAAATTTAATTACTTAGCTTAGCGAATGACTTGAACATTTCTTATTTGTTCTCAATCCTACCTTGTAAGCTCATTATTTGGATATTGAAAAGATAACATTATTTGTCTTGAGCAATATTTAGAGCAAATATATACTCGTTGGTCTGAAGTCTGTATTAAATGAAGATTATATTATAATATTTCTGTAGTTAAATTACATATATGAAAATTCTGTATGCTCATATAAGTTAAAGCGGTAATTTTGTACAAACTGGAACTTAATTGATAAAACCCTTGTAGCAAAATATGCGAAGAAAATGCACTGTATGCGTTGTGATGTTGTTCCAATAGTTTAAAGGTAAGGGGCTTATCAATTAGTTTCAAATATCTACAAATTGCCAGATTTAGTTATAGACCAGAAAATTAATAGCGCAATAAGTGCTCTAATAATATATATATGTATATATATTTAGGTCCTTCTAAATTCCAATAATGAATCCTTGAAAGCTTTTCATGTTTAGTACTTCAACCCCATCCACTTCAATTTGCGTTCGAATTCTAGGTAATCTTAGTCCACTTTCGTTCCTTTTCAATTCGTCAAAAGGCCCTCAGTGAACATGATGAGTCACTGATATACATATAAAAAAGAAATTTTTTACGTACCTTTGACCGCGTATCCGCTGAGGAGAGCTCGGTGAGTTCACATCGATGATATTATGGAAATTCATAAATCTGCGCCATCATTCGAAATCAATCTGAAAAAGAAGAAAGGAAGAGGATCAGGCCAGCCGGAAAATGTATAAAGACTGTAAGTGAGCTACTGAGTCCTTTTCTAGGGATTTATCTCCTGCAAAGGAGCCAACAATGAGGCGGATCGCGGGAAAAGGAGTAGTGCGTCCTCTGTCGGGACACAAAGTAAAAATGTTTATGGGAGCCACTTTATGATTTTTTATCCCTTTCCAGTCCCCTTTTCTGCCCCGCCCCGTGAGCTAGTCGAGTCGATAAAAGTTTTATATGCAAATTCAAAGAAGCTTGAGAGCCACCTTAAGTGAGTTTTCGCTCCTTTTGGAGTATGCAGCAAGGAGCCTGGACAGGACGATGAATCCTTTTCATTTATTTATTCTGGCCCCGGCGAGTGATAAAACATTTTGAGATAGCTTGAAGAAATTTTATGATTTCTTGAGGACGTGAGGTCGTACGATCACCAAGCCTTTTCCTTTTTATATAATACAACAAAACGGAGGGCGGGTGGAGCAGTACGACGGCGGCTATGTAAATGCCCAGCGAGTACGCAATGGCAGGACAAAAGAAACGCGCCAAGATGTTTTACAGTGAAGATGTTTAAATAGCTTGAATACTTTCGCAGGATAATTTCTTCATCGTTAATTCTTAAGATCCTTTTTGTCTCGTCTGAGGGATTATCCTGCTGCTGCCACTGCTACAGTTGCTTTGTTGTTCTACTTGGTGTATACCCTTTGTTGCTTCCTGGAATTATCTGAAGGGTATGGCTGTTTGCGCGGGAGCCCAGCTCAAGTGAATGTAATAAAATCCTTTTGTAATTCTGCAGTGCCCTTAATCAGGCGAAATTATCTTAAGGCAAAAACCATGGGAGGGGGAATGTATTTTAATATCACTGCTTTGACCTTCTTAGTGGACTAAAAAAATACGAGAGAATGCAGAAAATTAATTTAATCTGCTTAAACTAAAAGTGTTTGTAGAAAACGCCACCACTCACAGGCAAACGGAGATGTGTAAATTAGTTCGCGAGGCTCTGGCGTCAAGGATAGCTTCCATGGCACAGATAAGCATGTGGCTGCTCTCTGGATGCCACTCTATCCAATTTTGGAGGGAAACTTTAATTTTGCAGTTTGGGAAAACTTTTACGGAAGTAATTTCGTAACTCTTCTCAATGGCCCTCTCTGTTTTTTGGAGATGGGGTCGACAAATTTTTGAAAACTTCCGCCGTTTTGCAGAAATGTGAAGTTTGAAACGGAATTTCATATAAGGAAATATTATTATATGCGTCTACCTAACTTAGTTTACATATTTATGAAATGTAATAAAAATGTACAGCGAGTGCCATTGACTCAAAATTAGCCATCCATACATATTTATGTGCATACATTCATATATGTATGTATGTATGTCACATTTTAGTGAATGCCAATATATCCTTACCCGGTAGCAGATGTTTTATACTTCACCTAGGAACAGGTCTTAAACTAATTTATGTTTATTAGGTTTCTTCATAACAATTAATATGTACCTATTTCTAGAAATTTTCGTGGCTATACTTACTTAGTATATGTAGGTATACATACATATATAGTAATAGGTGTGCAAAGTAATCTCACTCTTCAGTTTAACTTTGATTATCACTTTTTATGTTTTATTTTTTTCTTATTCATTTTTTAATATATAAATATTTGCAATTTGGAAGATAGAAAGATTAAAAAGAGTTTATATTTCCATTTGTTACTAGTCTATTTTTTTTTACTTAAGTGATTTTAATTAGAAACTACAACAATTATGTTTGAAATCTTTAAAAAGATACCTTATACTCGTACCTGCAAAAGGAGCTTTAATCTTTATCAATTATGTAACGGTAACCTATATTTCCAGTAGACAACAGGGTTGAATGATATTTGGTTTCAAAATACCTATATGAATTTACTACATACTAATTAAAATTTGGAAAGCGTGCCATGTTTCACCTCATTATGTATGTAAACCACCCAACCTGTACCACATCAGAAATATTTAAATTATATTTACATATATAAACTTCCCACAAATTCTAAATCATGTATACACAAAACAAAACATTTCCAAAGTCGATTCATTTAAGCTTGAGCTTTTATGTATACTTTGCGAAAACTTAATTTTATTTTTTTCAAATTATAATATAAAACTTCCTTTCAAGTAGAAACGAATTGCGAAATGTTTTCGAAGGATAATTTTAAATTTGCCCTAATATTTCTCTTCTCAACTAGTAGCAAAATACCATAATAAATCGTCTTTGCTGAAAAAAATACCTCTGATGATAAAAATCCAACAAAACAGCATTAAATTGTCGCACAATCCGATTTGCCAGGCGACTGTGCTCTTCCCGGAATTCATCTAATCCCCGCTTTTCCCGGCGCTCCAGGAGCGCATCCCTCACAGCCGCTGATACCATAAAATTTCCAGTACGTTGCATCTAATAATTTTTCCTCCCGTTCGTCGTCTTTCCCAGGTTTTTGGGATATTTTCTCGTGAAAAATATGCTCCCCTCTTTATTACATTCATGTCACTTCGTCCCGCCTCTGGCCCCACACGACCCACCAATTTATATACAACAGGAAATTTTGCATTTGTGCATCCGTTCTTTGAAGAAGAAAATTTATTGGACAATGCTCGACGGATTTATATACAGTGCTTTTCTAGTTCATTTGCCATCTTACCGAAAGTCACGAAATAAATTTTCATTCAATTCGTTATGGTGATAGAAGTTCGCCTTAATAATCGCGAGAAGGTAGTTACGTTGAATTTGATCCTCCGGAAGGACACGAAATAATTGGCACAAAAGTTAGCTCCTTATTAGGCGTAATCTGGGGGGTGCTTTTCATCTCTATTAAAAACTCAAATTCTGAAAATCTTCGTTTAGCCAACTTCCCACCGGAAACTTTCGAACCGATAGAATTCAGCTTTAATTTAATTTTTCTCCCCAACCTTGTCAGAGTAACGAAACTTTTCCTTTCGGGGCAATTTTATGGCCAACTAAATTTTATATTTGGCCACAAGTGGGCGGTGCCAGGGGACATCCAACGAGGAACCAGTCCAGCCTGCGGTGGCCCCAATTCCTATCTGTGTCCTCGTTATATAACTTCTGGCCCATCCGAAAACGGCTCGAAGACCGAGTTGGAGGAGGCGCCACCGCCGAAGCCCCCGCGCTCGGCCGTGATCATATCTGAGAATGTGGTAAAAATTTAACATGCCTCCGCAGCCCACTCCGTCCCGAATCGTCCCGAACTGCAGGACAAAATTGAAAAAGTTTACTTAAAAGGTTTAATTAAATGGGGCAAAAGGACGAATAGCTCCGTGCCGGCTGCTCATTCGACTCCCCGCAATTCTTTTCAGGCGGGATGCGGGACTGAATCCAGGGAAGGCGCTTTCGCGCACCACACCATAAATTACTATCGTCCTCGGTGGCGATGGCAAAGTGTATAGAGCCTTCAGGACCTTTCCAACTTCACTTGAACTTTCCTGGGACGATTCGGAGACCGAAGAACCCAGTCGGATCCTTGTAAAGTTTCTTCGTTTTTCCTTTTTTTTCGTCGAGGACGATGAAACCTTATTCTACTTCTACATTTCTGTAAAGTTAAAGGGAATAAAGCCCACCAAGAAAATTTGCACTTGAAATGCAGCCAAACGGGTCTCGCCAAGGGCTCGGTCGTCTTGGGTGTCTTGGCATTAATGGCTTCCTCTAAGAAGTCGACATCTTCCGCTAATGAAGATGAAGACACTGTTTTTGCAATATTTACAGAATGAGTTCCTTTGTAATTACAATTAAAATTTTTAATTCCTGTTTATTTAAAAAATCTGTGTACCTACATAGTTATAACATCCATACAGCGATCACTTTAACAAAACTTCGTTTTACAATTTTGCTAGAACAAACGTTTGTATAATTACTAAAATAACAATTGTAGTAATCCATAAAAATGTTGTACTTTGAAGTTTACTACAAAAGGTAATGCATTATAAAATCTTTTTGTAGAACCATAACCCATTTTACGTTTGAAAAATGAATAGAATATTTTTCGAGATAAACGCGCTTAAGTTTTTAGGACCAAACTTACAACTTCTCTTCGCATGCTTTAAATCGTTAAGTATTTAAAATTCAATATTTTTGAATAATACTTATTTTAATTATAAGAAGAAAAGAAAAAATTTAAATAATAAATCATTGATGGTCTGACTAGCTTTAATGCTCCAAATCCCAGCGTTAAAGAATTTTAATTTTAATTATTTTATTACGCGTTTTAAGTATTCAAGCTTTGAAGTTTTGGTTTTTGGTAATAAAGATGTTTTTTTAATGAGATTTGCAATTATGTACTTTATAATCCGATGACATGATTAGTTAATATTTGAACATGAAATTTAATATATATAATATACATAATATGGTACAATTTAAACAAGGACCGGACCGACCCACTCACTATCGGTTTTATAACTTCCAATAAAACAATCAATAAAAAAAAGCCTGATTAGGATATGAAATCGAAAAAGACACTTTCGCTCTTGTCTTATCGCTTAATACGAAAGCAGCGCTTAAACGTGGATGTCTTGCTAGAGCCTGAGCCGTTTATCTTGAGTATAATTGCTTTCTTTCGCGCGAGTTCTCCTCCATCAACGTCATTTCTTTATTCAGCCATCCGAGGAAGCTATAAAAATGGAAACAGGGAGCTATGCTACACATCTTCAACTGTTGGGGCAAAATACAAAACGACAAAATTGTTCCCAGGGATGTAATAACCTCGAACAGTGGAAAAGAGGATACGGGATAACCCGGCAACTCCAGGGGATTTCGTATATTGTTTTATCGCCCATATCCAGCGCTCTAAGTGCACATAAATTTCGTCCGCAGAACTTCATCCCGGGAAGTCGTTCCCGTGCCACACCGGCTTGTGACAAATTTTCAATTAAAGCGACTAAATACTGCTTGATTTACGAGCTACCCTTCTTTCACAGGGTGCTTAACAATGTACATATCGTTGACATTTTTCAGGCAAAAGCAACCGCCGCCCCCACTCTCATCTTACGAGAAGAGTTTTCTGGTTGCCATCAATTCTTTCCGTTTGCGCGATTGTCGGGCGAACCCTGTTGGTCCTGATGTGCATGCTGAATCCCAAAAGGAGGGTTCTTCCAGCTTTTCTCGGGAATAATTCAGCAAAACATCCACAAAGCTTCTCAGCTGCGGAGGATGAATTTAATATTCACAGAATCTCAGGCATCGGGCCACCGAGGCACCACCTCCAGCCTCAGACGACTCCTCCAGAATCGAACTTGTAGAAAAAGGTGGAATCAAAAGCGTCTTCCAGCAGGGCTCTGAATAATCGCGATGGGAATTCCGCCAAACGGCCCCAGGAGCCCTGAGTCGCCCCCGGGCTGATTTATTCAGTTCCATTAGCGCGTATTTCTAAAATAAAATATAAAAACAGTTGCTGGCCAACGACTGGTTGGGTGACAACCAGTCCCCAGGTCGATGGACGTGTTGTCTCATCAACGTGGCAACATCACGAGGCCTATGATATGCAAATATCTCGTGAAGCGGAAATGTGGAAGCGTGCTCCCTTGAAAAATTCAAGAAGCACCTGAATCGGGTCGGGGAAACGGGAGGCCCCAACGATTTGGTTGCGGCTTGTAAGGGCCAGGAGAGGGGGATGCTATGCTTGTTACCCAAATTTATGCGCGTAATTCAATTTCATGGCGCTGCTGATGATTTATTGATTCTTCGATATTCTCCCGATGCGGGAGTTCATCTACCCGTCCAACCCGTCTTCCACAGGTAATCATTCTCATGACGCAAATTGAAAATTCGTTTAAGCGCCAAATTAGCTCGGTTGGATTTTCTGGTGATCCTGTAATCGGTTTTCGAGGGAATTACTTGGTTTCCGATTTTATTGAGTTTCCGAATTGCGCAATGTGGATGTTTTTGTCGTAAAGCTATTTTAGTAGGGATGAACATTATTACAGGATTTCATGTACGTACCCGGTGAATTGTATGAATTTTCTTATTGACATTTCCTTTTTTATTCTGAATTATTCTCTTAGGTACTATTAGGAACCTTTGCAATTTGCAATGCAATTTATACAATGTATTATATGTGCATCATTATAAGACGCCCTTCTCTTAACATCCATTAAATTTGTGATTTTCAAGTAGATAAATTAAATGAAAACAAAATTTATTTAAAAATAAGTATAATCAATACTTGCAAATATACAGGAATGCGCGCAGTAACGAACACGAATTTCAAATATACTGTCTTAAATCTCTTAAAATTTTAGATATCGTTAGAATTTATTTCTACATTTTTTAATTTAATCTTAGCTGCCGCAGATGACCCACCCATTTATGATTTTTTTTGGCAAAAAATGTAATTTTTGTCATTTTTCGACATGTTTTCAATTTTTTACTCTTATTCAGTAAGTATTATATTTTTCCAAATAAACTCTTATACATACATATGTAGAGCACTCTTTGAAGAATCCCTATAGTATAATTTTTTTAAATTTAAATAATCAAAACCTTAGGTAGTCATAATAAGATCTGGGGTACCAAACGCTGTTGCAGCTAATGGTTAAATAAAATAATAAGTAAAATAAATTTTTGGAAAACAGTCCTTTTTTAATAATCAATGTATCAACAAACATTTGCATTTTCAAAATAGACCAATAGCTCAAATGAATCAAGGAAAATGTTTAAATCTACTAAAGCACAAAACCTTTTTTTAAATTTCACTTATATTTTGAAGATGCATATTTGCACCCTCTATACTGTCGTATAACTTTTGGGATAGAATTGCGCAGTATGCATCACGGCAAATATTTTACTTCTGATCATTTATCACTTCTTCAGTGGAGTTGATAGACTAGATTATTGTTGTGGAATGACGTTAGGTCGGTATCTATACTTCTGCATGAATTATTAATCCGTTCAGCTCAATGGCTCCTTCATCCCATGACCAACAACTACGTGGTTGCAGTATCCTGCATGAAGAGAATTATTACCTCTTCAATAAGCATGAATACGCTGCCCTATAAATCTGTATGATTCAACTGATATATACCGGCATAAGTCAGCTTATAACGACCTTGAACTTACTAAAAAAATTTAAAAAAGCAAACAAATGTCTCCAAACCCAAGATGCTATAAGAGTATACCTAATACATACATACATACATATGTAAACTCAATAAAGTTGTAGGAGAAAGAAAAATACGTTAAGAAGTTACAACGCTTGGAAAATGCAAAGAGTTTTACTGATTTACGAATATTCTCATAGGATATAGGTTATACAAAATAAAAAGATTTGTGTAAGAGGTATACAGAACTCTTTACTGCAATTATTATCTTGAGAGGCTACCTTCAGAATGCGTTGCAATGTCCTCTTTTTTGTTGTATTTACATGCATTTGGAGAATGTAATTTATTTCAATATCCAACAAAAGGCAAACGAACCTCGAAAATTAATTAAAATTCCTCGCGGCTCGAATAAAAGTAGTCATGTCACAACTCTAGAGATAAAACCCTTGCTTTGGTTCGCCAACCGACGCACAAGCATCTCTCTACAGAAAAGACTATTTTTTTCTGTTAATGAAAAAAATGTAATTAAAAAAGTTCCAAAACAGTTTTCTAGACATTTAAATTTTTTTTTTACATTCTCAAAATTACATTATAAATAGGTCGCAAAGTTTGACGCCACATATTCACTCGCTAATTACAGTGCACCAAATTCAACGGATATTTATTTCATACTCGTCTATAGTTGAGGAGGAGGCAAACTCAGAAAGGATTTTTTCGCAAATATTTGCTACATGAAAGGATATTGCTCCCTTCTCTGGATGAACCTAAATTTACGTTATACACTTTATATTAATCCCAGAGCTATAGAGTCCTGCGTTAGGCGGTGATGTTCGGCGAAGAATCGCTCTGACGATGATGATGATGCTGCTGATGATTATGGTTGAATGAGCCCTTTTGAATTCATTGAGTTCTAATGATGCTGAAATTCAGACAAATTTTCGTTTGGCTACTTGAATATTCATATAATCGAAGCGACTGGAACTCGTTTCGATATACCTACATTCTAGGATTATAGAAAATCTGCTCGAATAAAGTTTTAGCCCTGCTTTTGACGTTGGGTTAAAAGAGCAATGAATTGAATGGCGATGTAACGATGAAAATCTATGTACCTACATACACAAGTCTTCGATTGGATTATTCAATAAAATTTGTAAATTATATACAATTTTTTTATAGGTGTTTCGTTAAAGTCAGAACAGGCCAATCGATTCTAACGAAACACCCTGTATACACTCAATTGATATGAAATGCTCAAAAACTGCCTCATTATGAACAATATGAAAGCAAAATAAGT
The DNA here is from genome assembly GCA_933228815.1 of Machimus atricapillus. Lineage (NCBI taxonomy): Eukaryota > Metazoa > Arthropoda > Insecta > Diptera > Asilidae > Machimus > Machimus atricapillus. The sequence goes on from OW121788.1 coordinate 13,443,668, forward strand.
AAATAAAACAGGAACTGTTGGAAAAACTTGATACACGTGTAGACTTATTGTATATGATTCCAAAATAAATCTTATTGGCCTGATTCAGTTGGCTCAAAGTAACATTTTTACTTCGTCAACATAGATTTGTAGGAAATATATAGAATTTTTTGCGTACAAGTAGCATTAACATAATTTTCTATTTTTAAATTTTCATCGATGTAGTGTATACCTATTTTCGATGCTTGATTTTGATTTAATTATTAAAGATTATTTTAAATTTGAACGAAGTTTAGGTTAATCTAAACTAGCTGTATGTTATCGTCTACTGCTTTGTTGTTACTTGGGTCTTAAGATTAGTTTAAAGCTTTCAATTATATTATGGATTATCTCTTCCCTTAGTTGACATGCTCGGTTTGAAGTTGATAGATGTATCAAAAGTAATGGTGCCATCGAAATCTGTTCTTGGCAAAGCTTAAGCTAATATTTAGGAACATGTTGGCAAAACTTTGCACAAATTGTTATCAATTTTGCAAACTTGACGGTATGGAAGTGAGCTACTTTCAGAATATCCTTAAAACTATTCGTTAAAGACATCAACGCCAACAAAATTAATTAAGGAATCTCAGTAAACACAACCAATCTAATCTCCCCTTAAATCACTAATCAGACGGTGTCTGCCCGGGAAAACCATAAAATCCTCGCTCCCACCGCTGAGCTGATTAAATTGCACCAAAACACTATCGAAGTGTAATAAATCCCGGCCAACTACTCAAGAAATCCGGGAGTTCCACAAGTTTCCAATAGGAGCATTCGCTGAATCCGCCGCCGACAGTACAAAAGGAGCGAAAACGAAAACTTTCTCCAAACAAGACCCATTGAGACATCCTCGGCGCTCGCCAGGATGTTAATGGTTAATTTAACTCCGTGCACGACATCAAACGACATCAAACTAATAAATAGCCCCCCATAAAGCAGCGCCCCGATAGACACAAGTTTTTATGGGTCTGTCGCCCGCGTCCCGGCGGAGGAGTCAATGAAGTCGATGTGGAGTCACCCGGAACAAGTGTGTCCTTCCCAGGGCAGTTCGGGACGCTCCTGCATCTTGGGATAATGGCGAAGTCGTCGACCTTTTCGCTAATCGAGCTCTTGCCGGGGCGTTCAAGGATAATCTGTTTTTGGATTTCTTAGCTGGGATGAGGATGCTGGGGAGTTAGCTCCTTCCAACTCGGAGGGAAAACTTGTCTATCTCGTTTGTTGGATATTTTTTTCATATCAGCCATTGAAATGGAAATGCGAGCGTGAAACTTCCAATTTTCTAGGGATCTACCCTCTTTCAACAAAATTTTACGAATTTTACTTTATGTATATAACACAAGCTGGAGTTTCTCGTCAAAGTTGCCAAGTACAGTGGAAATGTGTTTTCTTCATTTTTCAGATTTTTCCGCCGAAAACAACGACCTACCGAAGTGATTGCGAACTTTCGGGCTCTTATGTCTCTCTGGAGTGCCCCTCACCGCCGGGTCCGCCAACATGTCTTCCAGAATCCCGGCGAGATCCACAAGTATGTTGAATTATGTTAAATTGTAACTTTATGATTTTCCCTTCATGTTTTTTTACCACTCATCCCCAAAAAGAAAAAAAAACATTGAGTTTCCATTCTCCCTAGGGGCAAACCCTATTTTGGTTTGCGTACCCCTAAGGCAATATATTTTTTGTTTGTTTCTCCAAATTGTGAGCAATTTTATCTACACAATCGAAAAGGTCTACGAAATAGCTCGCCGGGACTGACTGTTTCTGTTCTGGCGTTTATTCCCTGCAGGCAAGGCTAAGTAATTATCTGAAGACACTTTACACCGATCTGGCCCTTAAAGAGCCAATCATCCCGCAGTGGGCGATCCCCGTGGCGCCTGGAGCCCTCTGTCCAGCCAAACTAGAACCAGAGCTCCGGCTCCACGCCCAGTCTCATGGCTTCAATGACTGCATCACCGTGGACCAAATCCTGACATCAATTCATGTGAGTTACTTATTTCAATAGTTCGGTTACTATAAAATACTTAATTTTTCTATTTTGGATGTTTTCCAGACAAAGGAAGGATCCTTTCTTGAGGCTCCACGTCGCGTGCTTATGGAGTGTCCATCGTGGGCATCACGAAGTAACCTTTCTCTGAGGATATTGCATGCATGGGCCAAAGAACCCCCTTGGCCCCCCAAGGGAACGCCTGTAGCTTTAGCACTTTTTATACCTTTAGCTGAAATTAAGAGATCTTTTGCGAATTATGTGGAAAAAGTAAGTGAAGCTAAATGTTATTTATTTCATTAGAGCAGAACACTGCGTGCTCCGAAAAATTTATGAGAATTTTTGGGGCGTGTAAGTTAAGGGGTTTTCCGAAGAAATATACGGACTCCCTTAACTAGTCCCTTGTTAAGGCTCGAAATCAGTATGCCAGGTTGTACAGATAAACTAAAGATTTAAGAGGCTATTTCAGTACATACATATATTTAGTATCTAGATTAAAAGAGTAATGGAGAGAATACACATTTAAGACATTGCGTTTTATCGAAACATTTGTTTCACCAAAAAATACTGATTCTTCTATAGGTGGAGGGTACCTAGGTGCATATATCTTAAAGAGTAATATATTTTGTTGTATTTTTGGCTCAATAGACATTACTTAAAAGGCTATTTTAGTTGAATATTCTCAAAGTTTATCAATAAACCTTATTTTATGAAAATTAAAAGCAATTTCGTTAAATATGTTGACATAATATTTACTTATGACTTTAATCTTGCAGCTCACTAATACATTGTGAGAAATGGTTAAACAATAATATTTATGACTAAAATTGTAATAATTAAGGTAATTTAGATGCCTTGCTTAGATTCAAATGAAATTCGATCACCAATTAGAAGCACATTTGTGTTATATGATGATATGTAGGGATCGTTTTCGAAACAATTTATTCGATTAACGAGAAATGATTAAAAATGTGGTTACAAAATTTAATTCCTGTCAAACAGATATGAAATTAAATACAATTAATTAATAAAAATATTTTTCGATAACAAGATCAAATATCATATAATAAAATGAAGTAGATATGTAATGATTCGCTCAAGATTTTACGTTCAACGGTTTAATCTTGATAATATAATTTTTCATTAATATTTTGAGTTAATTTTAATTCTCAGATACCAAACAAAGAATTATACATTCATAGTGATAATGAAAAGGAAATGAGTGCCTCTACTATTTTAGCAATTATTATATATTATGCTATTGGGATCAGAATAATTTTGTTACCAAGCTATGTATACACGTAGTCTCTGAATTTCTACGGTTTCATGAATAACGTAAATACGAATTTTCTGTTCGTATAATGAAGAGAGTCCGAGTTCGTTCGCAGTAAACCGAAATGTCCCCATCAGAGCCCTACGAAAGGGGCCCTGTCACATGTTGACGTTGGCTAACCACTCAATAATCCGCCAGTGGCAGCAAAAGTCATCTGTAGGCGATGGCCGGTCCTGGAGCGAAGTAGCCCTTCCGCACGATTAATTCTGAATTAAATTCGCTGTAAAGCTCGACAGGAATGGTTCTATTTCGTCTCAAGGAGCTCCGTCTGAAAGAAGCAACTCTTCTCCCTGGTTAATATTATTGCCATTCGTAGGCTCCTCCGAAGGACGTCCGACGATTTTCATATTCAAAACGTGTTCAGCCGCCACAATGTTGAAGGAGGATGGGAAGCGGCGATGGGATGGGCCCATGTGATGCTGCTTAAATTTTAATTAGAGCCCCAAAACATTATGGAATGTCCCGGGTTCGGGGTTAGGGGTGGAGGGCTGGGAGTAGGGAGCCGCATTACAATTTCATATCCTTCGAGAGCATCCTTAGCTCCCTCAGAAATTTAATCATCTGATTATAACTACTTTTGCAGGAATTGTTGCCTAAGGGTCCGCTTAATCCATTCTCGAGCGGATTTGGTGGCTTCACGGCCGCCTGGAACTCCTTGGAAGCGCTCGGGCCGAAGCTATTAATCGTGCTCGATGGGTATGATAATCAGAGGGGATCCCCGAAGCGCAAGGGTAAGAACTATCCCCCGGATGTGCACGACCTGCTCGACGGGAAGTTGTTCCCGGACGCCCGCGTCATAATCACAACGTCGACAGCAAACAACACCGAATCACTGCCGCCCATCCAGAGGCACATCACCTACGAGGGCCTCACTTGGGGTCGGTCGGCCTCCCTGCTCGGAGGCGGCCAGTGGGGGGCCCCAGCTCGGCTCCTTGATACCGTCCAGGAATGTCCCCATTTGCGAAAGGCGGTGAGAACGCCGCTCGGATGCTTGGCAGTCGCCGCCATCTATGAGGCCACCGCCGGGGATTTGCCCACAGACGAGCTGGACGTCATCGAATCTGTTTTGAATTGTGTGGCACCGGAAACGTCCTCGAATAATGTTGCCGAGCTGGGGCGGCTGGCATTGTTCTGTCTCAAAATGAAACGTCCATCCATAACCGTGTCGGAAGTGAGGATGTACTGCTCCTCTCCCGACTCAAACATAATGGGCTGCCTGGATAGAGGCCTGCTCCTGGGTAAGACTTCCCGGAAGAAGGGGGAGATCGTCTATAACTACATCTGTCCAGGTATGGCTGAATTTCTGGCCGCCAACTATATCGCATCCCTGGCAAACCGTCCGGGACTCCTAGCTGCCGAGATAACCGGATTGTCGATGGGCGATGACCTGGACCCGGAGCTCCTGAAAGTAATCACTTTCGCAATGGGCCTCCTGGGCAGCCGAGCCCATGTGCTCCTGTCTAAGCTGACCCCCCTGTGGCTTACCCCCCAGACAATATTTTCCTTAGCTTTGGCTGGCGGCAGCTCCGAGGACAATTTATCAGCACTCTGCGACATGTTGGGCATTTCGAAGCACCCACCCATATCACCTTTGGAGACAAAGCCTATTTGGGTGCAGATTAGATCTGTTCCCACGGAGCTGATGGGCTGGGGAATGGCTCTAAAGAGCCCCTCGTGCACCCTTAAAAATCTAGAGCTCATCTACCAGTTGGAAAAGCACATACTCCTCGATTCGAGGAACGCAATGGAAATGTTCCTCGAGTCCTTAGCCAGCAACGAGAGCGTCTGCACACTGCGGATATCTTCACTCATCGAAACCGAGGTGAAGGAGTCCGAAATTAACTATTTAGCCACTTGTGTGTCCAAAGCCTTGCTCAAGCCACGCCTGGAGAACTTCGAGCTGGTTTTAACCCTTTTAGAAGAGGATCCTCCGATTTTGAAATTGCAGTCAGTGGTTACGGCCCTTTGCAGAGCGATACCTCGCCAACCGAAATTGAGCTCACTGGTTTTGGACCTCGGACTGAGCACATCACAACTGGTGCAGCTCTGCTCAACGCTGGACAAGTGCCCCAATATAACACGACTGTCATTGCCGCATTTACGGTGCGAACGGGGCGCCATCGGAGCACTAGCCTCCCTCTTGACTGTAAGGCCACTGAGCTTTTTGGCCCTTCCATCATGCTGGGGCGCCAGGGACGACCCTCCGTCTTCTAGTGGTGTTAGCATGGGTAAGCTTATGTTTGAGTTCCTTTTAGCCCAAATATTACTTTGTTTGCTTTCTTTTTTAAAACAAAATCTAAATTTACTTTTATTTTAATCAATACGTAAAAAACAAATACGATTGATAAATTAAAATCATATTTTATACATGGCAGATTTTAACGACTACTTTCAATAAACTGATCTAATTTTATTAAAAGTAATCGTACTCAAATTTATAAAATATTCAAACATTGAAAAATTAAACTCATGCAGATATCTTCTATACTTCATTAACTTATCAAAAATGGTCCAGAAGTTTCGTCAAAATTTCAATCTAAATAAAACGCAGTATTGTAATAAAATCAACATTCATTAAAGTACATATCTTAACTTTTCGTCAAATATAATTTAAGTTAGTATTGATCAATCGTAACTGGCTATAATTGATAATTAGAATTTACTCTATAGCTGCGAACAAAACGCGACCACTCCCAAAGCTACATTCGAAAAAAACCCCAGCGAATTTGAGTAGAGTTTGTCTAAAATTTAACCCTTTGATATAATAACAACCACCAGCACGATTCTTGGAGAAGATAACTGCTGAGTTTTAAAAATAATTATTGGCAAAATCAAATTCACACTTTTATCTTAAATTTCATAAGAAATGTGATTTTAAATTTTATTTTCTCAGCCATTTTTTGATAGATTAATAATATTAACTTAATTAAGACCTGTTTAAATTTTTTATGGATGTCATGCTACATTTTATAATTCAATTTTCAATCATTTATGATCATATCAATCGTATCAATTGATGCATGATACCGAGAATTTGTGGATTTTTAGTACCTGAATCCTTGAATATGGTTTGTACCTTAAGAAAATACTTTAAAAATTGTTGTAAATAGTTACCTAATTGAGATTTTTCTCAAGTAGAATTAAAGTTTTGACGAAAAGTTTTGGAGAAATAATAAAAGTTAATACACTTGTATACAATTTTTACATATTATAAGACCTCGTAACGTTGAGTTAAGTTAAGGCTAATTTCAATATCTGCTTTGTTGAATTATACCAATTATTATTTATTTTTTCCCCAAAAGGCTCTGGGAGTGGTAGCAGTACAGGTACATCTGGTCTAATAAAGCAAGGATCTCTAACCGGCGTTCCGTCACCGCGTTCGTATCCCCCAGGCATATTCTCATCCCTGCCCCGAGGAGTCTTCGTGCCAACAGCCACAATGGGAAGATCGGCGACTTTGCCCCGTCAGCCAATGGAACCCCCGGCGGACAAGCGCAGCTCGGACTCTGTCGTCTCCAAAACGTGGTACCCTACGCCAGCATGCGACGGAGGACCCCACAATTCAGGTACGCTGCACGACCTGCTCCTGGCAGCTCGGGAGCCCTATTCCAAGTTGCACGGGCTGGATTTGAGCAAGGCACAATTGTCGCTGGAAGATTCGATGTGTCTTGGGGAATCAGTTCGCCTATCGAACACTCTGCACACCCTGAAGCTGGAGGGCTCTTCGCGTTTAAGTGAAATCCTCCCTTCGGTGCTCGGTGCAAGTGAGTCGACCTGCCTCCAGATGCTGAGCATCGGATCGCCACGCCTAAGTTTGGAAGATTCTGCGATCGCAATGTCGGCAAGATCACTCACCAGCTGCTCAACATTGAGACTATTGAGTTTGGACGGATGGAGTTTCAGAGTGGAGGTAGGATATTCATCCTCTTTAAAAAAAAGAAAAAAATAGATAGATCTACAAAAATATAATATTCTTCACAGAATCCGTCGACTTTATCAATTATACGAGCATTTTTGTCGCTCACATCAATACGTGAATTAAGTTTGGCCAATTGTCGCCTACAAATTGGTATATTCCGTAGTGACACGAAGATCATCAATGCCTTCGAGTCACGATCTGTTGTCGTACTAAAACTATCTGGAGCCCAAACTATTCTGGGCGATTCAGTGGTGATAAGAGGCCCACAACTTTTGCCTTTCATTGGAGGGTTTCCATGCTTGAGAGAATTAGACTTGTCGGCTCCAGCTAGATCTGGATTTGGCAGTGCAATTTCTTCACCATTAATATTGGATGATAAATGTTTGATAAACTTCTTTCAATCGCTTCATACACACTTTAGGTAAGAGAATATGTTTTATGCAGTATATTTATTATTTATTTATGCTATAGCAAGAGAAAAATTCTTAGTTTCAACCATTCTCTATGGTAATTTTCATTTAGAGTGCAACAATAAAGTACTTCCAGAATACTCAAACTCAACTTTTAGAATAGGAATGGTATTTATCTTCAGTAAAAATTTTGGAAAATATTATGAACCTCTCAGTGGTCATATAACATACTATCAAAATAATATAGAGTGTGGCTTGCTCTATAATTTTTAATTTGAAAATTTTCTTAATAATAAAAATAAACATTTATAACAAGAAAAATTAATTAAGAGGGATAGCCACTGTGATGAGTCAAAAAAAAAAAAAATTTTTTTTTTGTTTTCAATCAAAGTTTATATGTTCAAAAATATGTGTACAAAATTGCAAGTCAAAATTCCAAAAATTGACTAAGTTACAATGATTGTAGCGAGAGCAGGTAGGCCGACTGTTTTTCGCTTAACCTTCCGATCACAATGTTACGAATCGAAAAAGTTAATAAAAAAATGAAAAAATGAAGAAAGTCAACAAGACCCCTGGAGATGAAGAGGAAGAACCGTCATATGGTCCAGGACTCGATAGTTTAATATAGGTATGAAAATTTTAAAAGACACATGATTTCATTACGAGAGAAATGGACTAAAATCTTTAAACGCATTTTTCTCGTAACGACTTTTTTTGAACTGGTCGCATTAATAACTCGAACAATTATTAACCGATGTCTAATTTTTTTTGTTTGTTTTGTTCCTCTTAGTAGTGGTTAAGGTTAAGCGTAGCCGATTTGAAAAATTTTGTTTTGTACTATTTTTAAAACTGTTTGAAAACCAAAAAAAACGGTCGAAAAAATTAAAATATTGTCAATCGGTCGCCATTTTGTGAAAAATCAAAAAAACAAAAAACGGCTACGTACAACGATAACTACATTCATACAGATTACAATAAATTTTTTTTTTTTTTTTCGGAGTACCGGTTTTTGAAAAATCGATGCGACCATGGAGGGGGAATTTTTTTTCAGGCGCTACGGCATCGTTTATATTGTTAAAACTATTTAATATTTTTTAATAAAAATTTGTGGAAAAATTATTAGATGTGTAACTTAATAAAATAAAAAAAACCCGATCCAAAAATTCCTCTTCTTACTCGGTCAAAAAATATTTTAAAAATCACTAATTTTTCGGCCGTCACAGTGGCTATCCCCCTTAATAAAATTAAAAAAAACCCCGACTGGGTAACAGTGAACTAAAAAGATGGAAACAGTATCCCACGCAGTCGGGTAAAAAGCAATAAAATTAATAAAATTCAAAGCCTACATATACCTACTATATTTACATCTTTTAAACTTCTCCTTGTTGGTTTTTCTCCGAATAATACCCCTCGAAATAATAACCACCTTATTTAAATTTGGTAAATTGTTAAAAACAGTGAAATATAGGATTTATATTTTTGTTTATACATATGTATGTGGCACAATTAGAACTCAAAGTAATTAAAACAAAGTAATCAACTATAGCTCTACAAAAGACACTCTTTTACCTCCCTTCGTGATCCTGATTACTTTTCTCTTTCAAGCTTTTACTCTGAGTGTAAACATTCTTTACGACCTTCCAAATGGAATATTTTATTATCAAGGATTTTCGTGCTCAGCCTGCTCACGACTATTTTATCCATCTCTTCCCTGTCGGTGGATGTGGGCCACGAAATAATTTCTAAGTATTATAATTTTTATTACACAGTCAGATTCGCCAAAACGCAGTGGCAGAGCTACAGCCGATTTGCCTAGAGTTCATTTTCTTGGCCATTTGGTTAAGCGGTTTCAATTGAAAATTACATTCTCAAAGACCGACGAACACCACCGGTGTGCACTTAGATCAAGCTTACTACCATCTGCACGAATGAATATTTTTTACAGCGGTGCCATCCAATAAATTGAATTTGTTTTCCTTTCGCAGCTTACTGAACACATTGAAAATGTGCAACTGGGTTATACACTTCGACGATCCGGTAAAAACCCTTAAGAGCTTATCCAAGTGCATACGAAATAGTCCGATAAGCCACCTTAAATTGGACGGTATATCGGTTCTCGACCGACAGAAAAAACTACGAATCGAATCATCATTCCTGCATTGTTTCATTTCGACATTACCATTCCTACGTTGGATGGGCATCAGCCTGTCCGGGAAGAAGGAGGATCAGATAACAGCGATTGGGAACGCTGTGCTGGATTTAAAGGGCAGTGAAATTGATATCAAGTGAGTACTCCCCCTTTAAAGTGGCAAATGTTAAAAAATGTTAAGAAGAAATGTGGAGGAGGAACCAAAGAAATTTCTCCCCCATTACGACTTTGCTATGGCACCCTGTGCAACGCCATTCACCCTAATCCGAGCTAATGTATAGTAGCGCCCTTTATGTGTCTATTCTCTGCAGGCTAAGTGAATCAACGATCGAGCACGCCAAATTAATGGCACAGGCAATCAGCCTGGATGGTAAGTTCGACATTAAGGTTTCGACCTTCGGGACATCGAGTGGAATTTTAATTCACGCCGAGAAGTCTGGAACGAAGAGCTTAAGTCGCAGGCACAAGGATTAGATGGAACGTGGCACCAAATTGGATCATACCTCCGCACACCTACACAACGCGTGGGCTCAAAATTGGGGCAAATGGACACGTAGCAGTCATCATCACTATCAGCGTCATCTCCACCACCATCATCATCAGCATCATCCTTTTGAGAAAATATTGCTCAGGAAAACCAAAGGTAAGTCATTGAGAGCGTTTCAGCCGATTCACCCTGTAAATGGACGCTTAAGAGCATCCACCCCGACCGGGCAACATCGGCACCAACCGTTTTGATGTCAATCCTCGATAGCAACCAGGAAACATGTTTAATGGCGAATTGTTAGTTAGATAATGCCAGGATGAGGGGGGCAAATAATTAACTCTGAAATTACAAAATCGTTTATTTCCGGGACAGGGCTCAATTTGGTGGATTTAAAGCGGTTGGTGGGTATTAATCACATCATGAAGAGGTGCGTTCAACTCGCGATTTAATTAAATTTTTGGTTCATTACTGGACAACCGGTGGCCACGTATTATGTTACATAAAGCCTCGCTAACAGGGGCTAAATAAAATTTGATTTGTTTGAATTTAGGGAGCTATTTTGCTTTGCACGCTCATTGGTTTTGGCCGCTTTAATTAGCGGTTGTCTGTTAGTTTCGGTAACCTTTGTTTGACTATCAAGTCAACAAACATATTAGACAGGCGGACAGGATGCGTTTATCTGTGATTTTACAAATTTTCGTACATTTTGCGCAAATATTCATTAAGCGACATTAATCAATGGTAGCAGCTTTATTGGCATGTGTATTAGAGACATCAATAAATTCATTTATAAGTTGATAGGAAGAATATTTGCTGAATAATTTATGCCAACAATTATTTTATTAAAATGTCGAATATATTTGTGGAATGTTCACGAAACGGCAAATTATAAGCAAAATATTAAAATATTTCGAAATATTGAAGGAAAAATAGTTTTTCAGAGCTGAAATATTTATAATGTTTGTACTTTTAGGTACTTTATATACATCTTCAATTATTCACTCTCCAAATTTTACATATGGATCTATAAAATATCTACGTTTAAATAGACATAAACATACGCCACCTTTTGATACAATTGGAGAGGTGATATTCAATATTCAAAAAACCTTTTAAGTGGAAAGAATTATAATGTGACCTTTGTTCATATTCATACATATTCATATTCATCTCTCCTTAGTGAAACGAGTCCAAACCACTCCTCCTGGCATTTTAAGTACATATTTACAATTCGCCCGTAATTTTTTCAGAAAAAAACTTTTAGTAAGAAAAAGAAAAACGTGTCGTTTCAAAGAAGATTCTAAACCTTAGCATTTATATGAAAGCTAGTAAAAGACTAATAAACTACTTAGACCAAATAGAGTAGAAAGGAAAGAAAAAAAACAAAACCACTTACCACTTACTTAGTAAGGAAAACAACTTGTATTAATTTTTCTGCACATCTTTTTGTCGTAATAATGTCAATTTGTGACATCCAATTTCCTAGCACGTATATCATGAAAAACAAAATGGAAATGAAATAACAACCAATCACATAAATAACGCAATTTTTATCACTGTAGAAAAGATAAATTCCCTCAAAAATTTGAAGACGTAATTATTACTTTAACTTTACACTGAAAAAAATAAAAAATAAATAAAATAGCAACGTCAGAATTAGATGTGAGCTCAAATAAAAACAAATGGTTCAAGATATTAGACATAACAATAAAAAGAACATTTGTGATACATGTGTTTATTTACATTAAAAATTATATTAAAATTTATATTTAGTGAAATTATACACTCAAAAAGTGCTCAATTTATTAAAAAACTTTTTATATTAAAGGGTGAGTAGACATGAGCTGAACAGATGTTTGGGCATTTTCAAGTATTAAACAAAAGCAATGATAAAGTCGTATTAACTGGTATAAATTTTGTATCTAACATTTCGTTAATAACACCTGCAATTAAATAATATCGAGAAAACCTCTATACTTAGAAAAAACTCAACCATAATAATTACACAAATTACGGTAACTCAAATTATAAGTTTTTTTTTTTATCTTGGTATGAAAAAATATCTTTCAGAGAAATTTTAGAATTAAATTGCTTAAAAATCTCAAGCTTTATGAGCGCTCACCCTTAAATATTAATTTCCTGAGGTTTTTATTCAACATTTTATTAGTTTGAATGTTAAGAAACATTTAAAAGAAAACGAAGGTGAAACACGAAAAAATAAAAATTTGTTATTTAGTATAAAAATTCAGATTTACTGAAAAATTGCGAACTAAATAAAAAAAGAAAACAAAAAATAGAATTATTTACGAAAAAATATATATTTTTTGTATTGGAGCCTCCTTTTCAGGTATATCGAATGCATTTGTAGTGGAATAATGAAATCTTAAGTCCACATTTGATGTAGACAAAAACGATCAAATCGAAAGAAAATGTAAACTTTTTTGTTATATTGCGATATTTAATAATTATAGTAAGTGTTGGTGTCTGAAGTAAAACTATTATATAGTAGGTAGTTAGAATAAATAATTTATTTAAAAAAAGAAACAAAAAACAAATTAAAGTGAATGTTGATAATTTACATAGGCATGTACAATGTATGTACAACAAAAAGTGAAGAAAAAAAATTTACATGATGTTAATGTTGTATAGAATTGTGAAAACAAAGAATAAGACAAGGAAAAATTTTGAGGAAAATAAAAGTACGCACTACACTTTTCTTCTTGGACTTTTATTTTTTTTTTCACACATGCATATTTTTATGTTTTCATTTTCACAGCAGTTCTTCTTAAGTAATAAGTCCAGTTTTAGCACATAATTTAGAAATACCTAATTGGTCATTAGTTGGTGAGTTTTTGATTTTATAATTTATTAGCTTTGAACAGTAATAAAAGAAATAATTTTGAGATTTTTTTTCTTTTGGTTTCAACCTTATTTTTTAAGTTTTTTATTTACAGGTAGTTTCTCGCCGAAATTGGCTGATTATTATCGTGATGTAAAGGTAGGTCCATTAATAAATGTATAATACTACTATTTTTTTCTTATGAGTTCTTAATACTTCGTTGATAAATACATTAGATATAAAAAATAAGCATTAAGAGCGTAGCCTATACTATGTACATCAGCAATTACTCAGTTATGTATTATGTACTGTATTTGCATAAAGTTATTTGATTCATTAAGAACTTTATTTCTGAAATTCGAAGAGAATCATGATTCAGAAAGTTTGTATGATCGATGACGGGTTAATTCTGATTTTTTGCATCTGGTTGGGTGTTAATAAACTAAATGTATTCCAGAATTTATGAAAATATTTTCATTTATAAAAATGTATATCTAACCTATTTTATATACCTAAAATTACCCCGACTTTAGCGATTAAGTGATAATTTACTTTTCAAAGGAGTTCTGGGCTAAGTTATGGATGAATACGTTCTTTCACCTCAATCTCCTATAATCTCCTTTTAGACGTATCTAATTAATATATTACGACCACCTAAACCATCGGTGTCACGGCCACTGTCTGCTTCTCTAGACTTATGGTATTCCAGTAATTAATGCAATTTTCGTTTAATTGCATGGGATGACTGGGCTTAGGTCACGATAAAACAATGGATATTCATGGGAGTACCACTTCAACAATATGTTCCATGTCAGGTATGTGCATTACATCTATATGTCATCAAGTATGTTTTCAGGCGCTGATGCCCTATAAATTAATTACCAGCTCATCTGTGCTATGACAGCTGACTAAAATGGATTCTGCCATAATTCGATGATCGATTATTGTTTGTAATGAAGTATCTTTAATTCCAGCCAATATAATTGGATTTAAAGTGTCATAACGATAACTCGATTGCTTTTTAACAAGGTTGTCAGGTGCACTAAACTTGATAGACAGATACAAAGTTGTTACTTTTAATTTATAATATCTTCATTTATTGTACCACCCTAAAAAGACTATGCCGCGCTATTTTAAAATTGTAATTTCCCTTTCTACTACTTAAAAATTGATTTTAAATACACGCTAGTTCTACATAAATCTTATTATTTCTTTAATTTCTGCCAAAAGTTTATTTTATAAAATTTTTATTTAAACTTATGTTTTAATTTTTTCATTTTAGAAAACCCATTTAACTGTAACATGAACTGCCATTTATTATAAAGAAAGACCAATCATTGCACATCTTTAATACATAGGTACATATATCTTTGAAAAGGAAACGCTTTTTCACAAATTTTCTTGCATGCACCTTTTTTCCAATTAAGACCAAATAAATTCTGGCACCAGCTGTTGTAGAATAAAACAAAAACAATTTTTGAATTCCTTATTTAAGCCCAAAAGTGGAACCTTTACGGCTAAAAAATATTTTTAGAACTATAAAAGTAAAATGTAATTTTACTTTAAGCCAAAAGATAAAACAAACTGCAAGAAAACGGCTTGTTTTGTGATTTATATGATTGTTAACACGAAACTTATATTGCAATTGCAAAATTTGTTTAAATATAGTTTTTTTATGAAAAAAAGGATGTAAGCAAAAAGATGAAGAAAACATTTTTATAAATGGCTGTGTGTACTGAAATTATCAGTTAAAATAAAAACCATTGAAGAGTAATTAAAAAACTTTAAAGTAAAAATCTTAGGATTAGCGCAGAGCTCCTGCTCTTAAATAATGTGGATTGAAAAAAAAATCGGTTATTCGTTTTGTTTATAACACGATAAATCAGTAGCAATTGTATTAAATGAAGTAATTGATAGATAAGGCAAATATGTTTAATGCATATGTATAAGACAATATTCAAGTACTTGATATATTTATACCTAACAAGGAGACACAAGAGGCTAGAGGTGAAAAATTGTTATATACACATACAAGAAACCACGCTCATTGCATTGCTAATGGATTAAGTGAAATATTGTAACGTTGTCCAAAAATGTATTTGTCTTATGATTGGACCGATGAAAACTTATATAGTATTTATCCAAAATTCACCCGGCCGTTGCGCTGTGTACATTTATCGTGTGCCAGTGACGAGCGCATAAATTTTAAGATGCATCTTAGTGTTGAATATGTTTAAGAATTAAGACATGAAACATTTCCCATAAAAAAAAAAACATGTAAACGATTCAAAAGATAAGCAGACGATGAGGTAAATGATTAAAAGACATTTAAAATGGAAAACAAAATCGCAATCTGTTTTACTTTAAAACCCCAAACAATATATCCTCCTGGTTTTATCAATGGATGAAATATTCCAATGAGCAATAAATCACAATTCCTTGGAACACAGACACCCTCGGGGAGGGCCAGGACGTGCCCGTAGAAGCCGCAAACTCCCAATGGAGCCTGGATAGACTCCCAGGGTCATATATTTGCGGCGAAAGTGTCCAAGTCCAAACCTCCACTATCTCTCCCGCGCACTCTGCCCAAGCCCGACTTGATCTACGGCGTTCTACGGATGAGGCTAAGGAAAAATCTTGCTCTTTTTCTGTCGTCGTGTAGGAAGAGATTGTTTGCCCCCAACCCCTGGGGATGAGAAGCTTTATTTCATCAAATCCAATCATGACAGCCATTGGACCAGTGGTCATTGGATGATACCACCACCTTGCTCCGGCTATTTATAGGAAATCTGAAGGGAAATATATCACTTTACTAATCTCGCTGCGAAGTAGAGCCCGAAAATGCTCTGGATTTTCACAATTCACATTTTTTCCAGAGGATAATAATATTTTCCAATTAAATTACCTAGCCAATAATGGGGAGTGTCATCCCGGCCAAAATAAGGGGAGAAAGGTTATTTCAGGCGGATGGGTCGTTCTGATTCTGAGTAGAGGAGTATTGCTTCCAGCAGACTAAGCCAACTTTTTTGGGGAGGACAAGAATTTTGCGAATCATCGCGTTTCGTTGGATGTTCGGATATTCTGCCAAAGCAAAGTTAGTTGCCTCAGCATTTGTTTTTTTTTTTTTGTTATATATCTAAGTCCAAAAGGCATTTTGCAAGGATCCAAATTAATTAAATTATGGTAGAGTTTCGGCAAGATGAGAAAAAAAAGCAATTTGCACAAATTAATATATGAATACTGTACCTACTCGTATAGACCTTCCATTCCCATACACAACTAAATTTGTTATGTAATTAGTTTATTTCACTACAATTCCAAGATTTTTTTTAGATTTTGAGCTGAGCTTTGCAACAATTAAAAATGAGGGGTGTTTGTTCAAAAGTGGCTATCAACATGATACACTGTTTTATTTTTCAAAAATCAGAAACATTTTAGTACATACATATTTCTGTGGCCAGTACAAAGAACCTTTGATGTAAATGTATTTTAAATAAACATTAATAACTAGATTTAACAAATCTATTTATGTAAATAAACATGATGCATTCTAGAAGAAAATCTGATATGAATTTGATATTGAGAGTTAAATACCTAGTTTTGATCAGAAATAAACTGAAAATATTGGAAAATGCTAATAATTGCTTTTGAATAGTAGGTCCTTTAAATATTAATTTTTAGTGAAATATATATCATTGCATTTTTGGCCTTTGACCCTTTTATTTCGAACTAAAATGTATTCTAAACATATTTTTTCAAAATACTTACAGATTATACAATAAACAACTCTAAATCTAGTGTTAAATAACAACTGCGAAAGGACGCAAATAAAGAACCAATTTGGC
This sequence comes from Machimus atricapillus, assembly GCA_933228815.1. Classification (NCBI taxonomy): domain Eukaryota; kingdom Metazoa; phylum Arthropoda; class Insecta; order Diptera; family Asilidae; genus Machimus; species Machimus atricapillus. The sequence goes on from OW121788.1 coordinate 13,460,649, forward strand.
TCATTAAATGTCATCCATAGAAATGAATATTCGCGTTAATTGCCACTAAATCTAACATTAAATGACCAATTCAGCACAGGAATTGCGCCCTGTCATAAAAGTAATTAAATAGAGAACATTAGAAGCATTAAGGGCAGCACCCGCAACAACAAAACGAAAAAAGATTGTGCGGAGGTATCTTGAACTTTTGTCCTCGGTCCATTATCCTAATTTCAGTTCAGGTACAAACGAACGGGACAGAAGGCATTAACGAATAAAGGGCCAATTTCATCCGGCGAAAAAAAAAAAATCTGACTAACTACTGCACCAAAAGTATCTGAAAGTGCCCTTAACTGGAGTTTAATATCATTTTGCAAGCCCTCCGTCGCCCTTGGCCACCGGGTTCGCAGAAAAACGTAGAGCCTTTAAACGCTAGAGCTTTTGTTCAATCCTACTTTGTGTATTACCCTGAATTTCTTCTACGGCTCCTTGGTCCGTTTCCCTATTTGAGGGCCGCCATTCCTGCCGGAGTCATTCAATTTGAAGAGGGTTCCGCCGCCCCTGCCCACCTGGACAACTTTTCTTCTCGGGAAATAAAACAGACGGAAAAAAGAGCACAATCTTAAGATTTATACATATTTTTTTTTGCCCTACGTCTTGCTTTTCGTACACACGATCCCAAAGTCAAGATACCCCGGATACTTCCACCTACCTAAGGGCGAAGGATGCCCTTTCCAATGGAAAGCGTTTTGTAGTCATGTTGCATAATTTTATGGGATTTGCCGGTCTTAAGGAGCTTAACCTGAAGGTCTTCTTCTCTACATTATACCAATTGTGTAATTCTGGTAAATTTATGGCCCTTGAACTCAAGTCCGAGGTTCATGGGAATTTTCACGGTCATTTAACAACTAATGAGGAAAATTTTTGCTCTTTTTGAAAGGTCCTTGCCAATGGGACGGGTCATGCACAATCTAATGTTATAGAATTAATGAACCGTGAATATTTGCTGGAGGGATTATCCCCAGTGAATGACTTACTCAAGCTCGAATCCATTTAAATATAATTCTTGCCAGTAATATGAAACCGGAAAAACTTAATTATTACGAAGAAACTTATCCGCCAGGTCAAAATATTATAATTTTCCAGAAAATAATACTACCCAACCCACCCAGAACAAATTGTATGGCAGAATGGAAACGACGCTGAGATGCGATAAACTCTTTTAAACAATTTATGGGTGTGCAGGATGGCGAACGAATCTACCCGATTTGCACCTTCTTTAGTTTTGGCTTTACTAGATTATACTATAGGGAATAGGAAAATTTCATTAGGAAACTTTCTACTGATTCCCTCGCTGCCCGCTTGCACCTTGCTAGCTGCTGATCCTGATATCCTTCCACTGGATGGTTCCTTCTCCTTTTGCACTCTGTAAAATCAGAAAATCCACGAGATGCTCATTTAATTAAAAGTTTTTCCCACTTTCTGCTAGAAGTTTTTCGATTTTCTCTTTCGCGAAAGATTTTAATTCCCTCCTGACCATTCGTTTGGAATAATCATAAAAAGGTTGATGAGATGCCACCTTTGTACCGAACGATTAGAAGGTGTTCTGGAGCACTGGAGTATAGCTGCATCTGAGATGTTTTCCAGGTGAACCAATATGCTCTGCTTTGTGCAAAACTAAGATACCTAGTGCTTAAAAAATAGAAGGCTTTATACTAAATTTATGTTGTTTGCTAACCAAACTGTAATATGTTTTGGTCGAGAGAACCTTTTTCTTAATTGGTCTTAAATTTAATTAATTGGACAACTAACTTTCTTTCTGCCCATAAATTATTAAAATTTTACTGCTTTTGTTTATATATCGTAACTGAAAGACGTTCTATTCAAAAAATTAACATTAAAATGTGGTTGTTAAACCACACTATCTATAATGGTCTTGCCAAACAAGAATTTTACTATGAAATTATCAACAAAAATTAATTTGTAAGATCAGCATCATTGAAGTCCAGGCTAAAGTACTAATAAACACCTAAGTTTCGATGAATTATTATTTTCTTGAGAGAATAAAGATATGCATATAAAAAAATTTTCCGTAAAAGTCCGATTTTTATGTTGAATGCTTTCCAATCAAAAGATATACATATATGGCTATTTGCTGCAAGATTTTAAAAATTTAAATTGTCCATAGCGGTATTTACGAAATTCTATAAAATCTTCTTGTTATTGAATAGAGAAGTCGTCTAACTTCAAAATATATGTAGGTAGGTACCTATAATAGAAATCAATTGTAGAAGTTCTTTGAGATTTTTGTTTAAGAATTATTTTACTATAAATGATTGTGGATAGAGTAAGTTAAGAAGAAGTTATAATGTTCTACTTTTTTGTTAATTTTCTTCGAAAATAAATTCAAGTGTAGATACCTTAAAATTTTAATCAGGAGGAGATGAAAATTCTGAAGGCTGACAGTTTTAATTACCCGAAATGGATTAGCAAATGAAAGGATTTCAGTGTTGTTTTCACGATAACCCCTAAATCTTTCGGGATTCCCATTTAATGACAAAAATTTATCATTTTTTGTTTAAAAAAACTTTTCTCTCTTTTCGTAATTCAAAAACTTCCTTTTTTTCCGGTGATTTATAGCCGATTTCACTCCTGCTTTTGTCTCTCTCTAGACCCATTGCTAATAAATTTATGAGTTTCTTTCTTTGACCAGTCCTCTTTTTTAATCCTCCCTATATTTCCCTCCTCAACTTAAAAAGTATTCTATATTTTTTGGAACATAATTTAAAGCCGAACCTGATTCGACCCCATCTTGGGTGCGTTTTCGCTTAAATAACCTAAGCAGTCGTCGAATTGAAACTGGAGCAAAAGAATGGAAAGGAGCCAAACGACGAGGACTATGGCCACTTGTGGTTTATTGTGTTGAATTAATGTGACATTTGAACGGTTTATTTTATTTACAGCAATTTGTTTTCTACATTTTTCTTTGACGGTCGTCAGGTGGAGTTTCGAGTTTTAGAGAAATTTGCCGGACCAAGGGATTTGTTGAAATGTACTTTCAAGGAAATGAGAAATCTTTTCGTAGGGAGGGCAAATGTATTGTACAAGTTTCTTGAAGATATGACATGCCCATTAAAGTTATATAAAGTTTTCCAAATACTGTCTAGAGTTTTGCGATTTTGGGGCGTTGATTGACAACCTTTTAAAACTGATCACTGAAGGGTATATCCTTCTCAAATTTCCGCTTTAATTTACTTTTGCAATTGTCCTCCTGAAATGAACTCCGAATAGTGCCCCGCCCCCAGTTAAGATTAAAACGTATTTACGCCAACAATTAATCTTCCCTTAGCGGCAGCTACTTCAACCGCCCTTTCCCATCCATCTTTCCTCAGATCGAATCCTAGGGCTTCGCAACCCCTCACATAGCATTGCGAAATGACCCAAAACTTGACACAGCTTTATCATAATTTAGCGGTAGGGAAACCTTTCCTAGTCAATATTTACTTGAACGTGAAAACCTAAATTAATCAAAAGCTCAAACGAAAACTTGACAGGGCCTAGTCGAACAAGGTGGTCCGTGGCCAAAATAAGGCGGCTCCTGGGCGAATTAATCGTCGTCAGGATTTGCAAGATGATCCCTTTTGATTACACTGAATTTGATTTGATGTAATGCAGCGTAACGTAATAATATCATTGTGCCGCTCCGGCTGGCTCGTTTTGTAATTTTCTTAAACGTGACTTTAATTAATATTAATTGAACCGAGAGCTTACCAATTAGTGCGGTGTACTTGTAGCAAGCTAGGATAATCTAGATGCTTAACACTTTGGATGTGGAATGCTGTGATGGTGTCCTTCCATTGAATGTAGGCAGAAGTCTCATATACGACTTCCCCTAAAAATTACCCCAGAGCCATATACTGATCTGCAAAACTGGCAATTTCGGCTGATTTAATTTACGGCCACAAAAAGTATTCCACCCTAAGCCCATATGTCTAGTCAAAACCTCTCATCAAGACGTGGTGTTCCGCCATCGGGATAAATTTCCGCAAAATAGGGAAGAGTTTCACACTCTTCCAATTGGCCAAAAAGAGGGCGCTACCGAGCCGTCATGCTACGCGTATAGGTTTCATGAATTTTCATGAATTGCAAAAATGTTTGCAACTTTTGTTATTTTTTTTTTTTCTTCACTTTTTCAACTTCATAAATATTCATTCAGTGTGAAAAATATGCCCCGAGAAAAAGTTTTAAAAAAGTAACCCGACCAAGCCTCCACCACTAAATGCGTTGGGCGCAGGGCGCAGGGCTCGCGTATCTCTCCCGTATCTCTTGCAATAACACAATATAAAAATAAAGATGTAAAAAAAGGTAAAACATCAAAAAAAAAAAGTTTGTATGCCGAAAACGCAGTGCATATTTAAAGCACACATGACTTCATGTCGTCAGCGTTTTTCGGGGGCTTTCCCATTTTGATGTTATAAAAATTTTACTTCCCGCCTAATTTTTGTCTGTAGGAGGATCGAATTGCAAGTTGACAAGAACCAAATGTGTACCACGCAGTTTCATTTCAATAAACCGATCTTTCATTTTTGTTTTGCATATATTTAATTTACTCTTCAGCGACTATCATTAATTTATTCCTCTTTTTAAAGAGTCTCAATAGACCTGTTGATTGTGGAAACTATTTCAGACGTAGTTTTAAGACAAGACACCCAATTTTGTGTAAGAAGTTGATTACCCGAAATTACTAATATTCATTGTTTAATATACCCCTAAATATACCATGAAAATAAATTAATATTACTTTTTAAGAACTTTAGGTATTCGATATTTAAAATTATCAGAGAATTAGCTATGAAACGATCGCGCTATGTCCTCATTTGTCCCATTATGCCCCAGGAAAATGCAAAAAGAAGTTTGTACTTACCACAATAAAATTGAGCTTTTCTGTACCTAAGATTCTAAAAATTTTCACTGGAGAAAAAAATCACCAATACACGAATTGCCTCAACTCAGAAAATTACGATAATTTCAGCAGCGATTAAGCGAAAATTGAAGAAATACAAATTAAAAACGAAAGAAGTCTTTTTATCAAAATTAGAGCAAACGAGAACAAAGGAAATTTTTTTCTATCTCGGCACCAGAACACCTCTAACCACAAATCTATCCACCCGAGCACTCCCGACGTTTTTCCGAATTCCGAAAAGGTTCAACGTGGTTCAACTATTTGCAGGATAGGTGAAAGAAATAATTTGCATTAAATATTATATTTTTAATTAAATTTACCCGAGGAGGAACTTGGCTGAGAACTGAGAAGTCATTTGCAGACGGACCGCGGAAAACCAACTAACACTTACGTAATTTTCCGGGGCCTGGCGCGAGACTGTCGAAACGATCGCAACGCGCGCGCCCCCCGGCAGAGGAGTGGTTCATAACGAAAACAAATGAGCCGTGTTTCTGCATTTGTGCTAGTTTCATCTTTTGACAGATCTCCGAGAATTGTGTCGTGGTGCCTCCTCAGGAACGCGGTTATCGTGCGGAAATTCGGTGAAAAATCGCGAAAATGTCGTGTGAGTAATTTTCTTTGCGTAGTTTGTGCTTAAAATATTTCTTTTGTTTTCGTATAACTTGTTGATTTCCACTTTATAGGTATTCCGGCAAAAGGTCGCGCTCTGAGTTGCGGCCTCTTATGAATCGTTGAGTTTTTTCCCAAAAATGAACTTCAAGAACTTTTCGAAGACTTACCGGGTTTTTAAAGTACACTGACATGATCGTCAAAAAAACTTATGCAGACTTTTAAATAATTTAAATATTACATGAGTGTTTAGAAATATAATTTTGATTCTTATTAGTACTCTGTACTGTATAAAGCGAAAATATACTCGGTTAAAAGCGTAAGATGGCAACTCCTCTAAAGCCAGAATATCGATTGTTTGAAGCAATTATTTCTTTCAAATAAAAGTTTTTAAACAAATAAAATAAATCTATTCTATCTGCAAGTCCCACTACTGATTTTCTATACCTAATTATTTTATATCAGTCGACAGAAGTAACACTAAGCGAAGATTCTGGCCATTCGAAGATAGAAGCTTAAATTCTTAAAATGTGGAGTCTGAAAAGTTACTCTATATGTATTTCAAAAGGTTGTTTCTCAATTCCTTTAATTAATACTGACAATTAAACCCATATTAATATCATTCAAAACTCTTTCAGTCCCTCACACTATGCTAGGTTAAAGCATTAACAATACACATAACATGATTACAAAAGCAAAGTACGTCTAAATGGAAAAAGTTTTCTTATACGATACAACACAATTATTCTCCGGGAACGTTGAATTCAGTCCGACAGTGAGAAACACTTCACTCATTTCACGCTAAAGCTGTGGCCGATTCCCTTTTTTCGTAGATAATTAATTTACAGAAGTGAGGGAAACAACTTTAAATCCCTATCCAGCATGGATCTCTGCGGTAGACAGTGTTGTGGCTTCAAGAGTTTTCATTTTAAATGGGTACAAAGTATAAATTAGTACTTGCGAGGTTGAAACTTTTGTATAGTGTGTGAGCACCTTTTATAGTTGAATCAAAGTAGGTGTCAATTCAATTATTCATTCACATTATTATTCAAATTAATTGTAGGTACATAAAAGAATTGCCTGAATGAAAATCGTTATCATTGTAAACCATAAGATTTGCTAAAATATACTGCTTGATATTGCTGAATGTTGGTTTGAAAGGCAAGAATTGTATCTATAGATAATTTTGGGATGCTGAATTCGGATATGGTAATCATTTTCAATCACCTAAAGTTCTTCACATATAGGAATGTCCTAATTTGCCTCGAAATCGATATGAAATGGTAGTTCAATTTCAAAACATTTTACCTATGCAGACCTGTAAAAGTTATGATTTGTGTTTAAAAAAAAAAAAAAAATTGCGAAACTATAATACGAAAAAATGTTTTCAAAAGTCAAATTAAAAAACTGCAAAAACTGTTTGACTTCTGTTATATCAGAAATTAAACTTTGGGAAATTAAATGGCAGGCAAGAGTACAATACGAAAATAGAAAAAGCCCAACTAGTCCCTCTTTTGGGAACCATCAGAAAAGTTCGTCCTTACGAAATGGTCACTGCAAACCTTCCCACGAGTGTCAATCTGTGTAGGACCCAAAGTAGTTTTCGTCGCTTCCTCGAAGAGCAATTAACTGAAAACAGCTCTTTATACTTCCCGGGCCGTCCTCTGGGAGCACGAATTCTTGGTGAAACAAAAGCGAAATAAAATAGAAAAAACATCCAGCGAAACGAAATTGCTGGAAGATATTCAAGTTACAAGCTATGAGCACCCGAAGGACGAGCAGGAAATGTGATTTCTGTTTTCCCTAAACGAAAAAAAAAAGTCAATGCGAAGCGAATAGGAAGCAAGAATGCGGGGGCCGACGGTAGAAGAATAAACAAAAAAAAAAAAACATACAGCGGAAATTTGCAATGTCACCAGATGCTGTTATCAGCGGAGGTACCGTTGGTTGCTACTTTCTTCCCGATTCGGCGTCGCGGCGGGGCTCACTTAAGTCAAGTGTTTACAGCGTCTTGCGTCCGCCAAGGATACGGAGCCATAACTCCTCGTATTTTTGCAATAAAAGCATCTCGTCGCGATTACGACACACCTTACCCCCCCCCCCCCCCCCCCCCCCCTCCCCACAATTTTTCATTAGCAATAAATAAAACTTTATTACGGTGATAATGTCAGAAACTTGTGGACTCCCTTGAAATATTTGCGAGCCCTCGAATTATTTTTATTAGAACCCGACGATGATACTTCTCTTGTTTCCCGTCCCCGAAGGTCAGTTAAAATAGCTCTTTACGGCTCCAGCCAGAGATACAGTGGCGGAACTCGGAGGAGGTTAATTTATAATTGCCTTTTTAAAACAGATTTACGATGGCCTTGCTACGACCTTAAATCGGGGCAAAGGGGGCGCCACTGGCCCAAGAAAAATAAAGGTAATTGTAAAAGAAAAAAACAACAAAAAATTCATAAAATTTTGTGGATTGATGGGCTGTGCTACATTAATTTCCGGCAGCAAGTACCCCGCTTACCCCTTACAAAATATTCTCACAACCCAACAGAACCCTGTGAACCCTCATTTCGATAGACGCCCTATAGGAGTGGCACCCACCCTTCGTCATGTTCATGCGGCACATTATGCTGTGACAATGCTTCCCCGGATTGGCACTTCGCAGCTTCACCTGACAGAATGAGCGATATTTCCTTTCGTCAAGGTGCGATCTGCATCAGTGATTCCGAAAAGGTAATCTGTTCGAGGTTGCTTCCTGGTAAAGGGAATAATTACGAAGTTCATCAATGACATCTCACCCAGGGTACCGTAACTGAAGATGCGGTGGGAAGGAGGTGGTTTGTTTTAAAGATTAGAAAGCAATTCCCGACGATATTATTGATTAGGTATCTTGAAAATATAAACAGCGAAATTAGAGCGCTCCTTGAATATTAACAAGATCGAACTGTTGACACCCAATTTGATGATGGATGGAGCTCAGCACAAAAGCAATTTCATTTGTTTGATCTCCATGTAAAACGTTTTTTTTTTAAACAAATTATCTCACTTTTTTTATGAACGCGGAAACTCTGCACAGTATACAAAGTGAAACATAAAAAGTACCTTATCGTTAAATCACAATTTATGTGGCTGAAACAGATTCTGTTAAATCGTGAAATAATTTTATTTTCCATACAAAAATACCTACATTGAATGTGAAAATATTAAAATAAAATGTTCATTTGTGGTCATTAATAAATACACACTAGCAGTAAATTTTGGAGATGCTATTTCCCCAGGGAATATATCTGGTATAACCACAGGACAAATTTTAGCCCTTATTGTGGTAATTTACCTATAATTTTAATTTACATTCACTGTACTTTCAATCGTGATTATTTCAATCGAAGATATAAATAAATACACAATTTATTATAGCAGCTTTTCACGCGCATTAATACCTACACGCAACATCAATCTCTAGCTATAATAAATATTGAATTATAACATGAATGTAACATTTTTTTAATGATTTATTAAATATTTTTAGATTTATAGGTACATACATATATTGGACTGGACTCGATATTATATTTTAATTTCAAATACATTATTAATAGAACGCAAATGCTTTCAGAAAATTTTCAATTCCTGGAAATCGTTATTTGAACTCAATGATTACTGCACGCAAGACTGGAGTTTCTGAATTGGATTTACATCTAAACAGCAAGCAAATTTCATTTTATGAATGAGTTATTGATTCAAAACCAACATAAATTAGGGCAACCAACCTGTTATATCATCATAACCTTTCAGATAGATATAAAATATAGATATTTTATTTCCTCATTATTTTTACTTTGTCATCGTCAACAAGTTGAATCTTCGATAGATTGGAAATATATGTTATGTAATAATCGTACTTGTAGCTTTTAGAGTTACAGCTCTCTATAGTAAATAAAAAATATGTATACATGAATAAATAAGGGCGAGTTAACCAGATTGAAATCACCCCATTGCTGCTAATTTTTGTATGCAGCAATGCTTTACAATTACTACATTTAAAATGTTGAAACATATTTTAAATTATTTTGATATATCTCGTCTGTTTTTATTTTACTTACATAGGTAATTACTTAAATTGGAAATAGTTCGTAACCATTTACTCGGAAAACGAAAGTTGCTCTTTTTCTTTCATCAAAGAAGGGTCGAGTTGAACGTACATATGTACGTATCAAAAATATACCTTGGACACACTACCCGTAATTATGACGGCAACCATCATAATAGCAAAAATCAAAATGTCGATATGACACATTTACTAAGCGTAATTTTGGGCGTAATTTTGGATGGCAGTTGCCATGGTGTTTTCATAATGGATCGGCTCAGCAGTCCATTCCAAATATTCTAAAAAGTCAGGTGAAGTGTTTTGGTTTTTGTTTTCTCGTAAATTTTGTTGTGTGGATAATTTATTAGTAAATTTTATGTAAAATTATGGCTTCTACGTCTTTTGAATGTTTCACAAATTTCCTGGGACAAAAGTTGTGAGTTTTATGCGATTTATGCTTCTATTAGTATTTTGCAAATAGAACCAATTTCGATAATACATTAGGTCTATTTCTAAAGAAGCAAAAAAAATTCGAAGGATCCTTTTTAGTTTATACTAGTATAAATAGCTTTGTAATTTCCGTTATCAAAACTAACCTATCACTTTAACAGAAATTAAATTAAAATTTTAACATTTTTTCAGTGAACCTGAGGTTCGATACCATTTAGCCAAAGTGTACGGTTGCTTAGCGGCAACTACGGTAGCTGCTACATTCGGAGCAATTGCTCATATTTCTGGAATTCTTGAAGCCGGTATTTTATTCACTTTGGCTTCTATTGGCCTAGTACTTGGACTTAAATTTGTGAGAGATAATGGAAAAAATTTCTATGCTCGACTAGCAATGCTCCTCGGCTTTGGTTTCTGCTCAGGTAACTTAGATCTGTGCATGGTGTCACACAATTATTAACGTATTTTTTTCGGATTTTCAGGCAAAACCCTTCTACAGTGTAATATTTTCATCAATCGTCAAATCATTGTATCGGCTCTAACTGGAACATGTGTGGTGTTTGTTTCTCTTACTGCATTAGCTCTCTTTGCTGAACGTGGAAAATTCCTCTACCTTGGAGGAATTGTATTCAGTGTTTTTAACACCAAGATGCTATTAAGTTTGCTTAACATATTTGTTAGGTCTTACTATGTTAAAGAGGTAAACTTATATTTCCGCCACGAAATAAAAGGATAAATTCTATATAAATTTTGGTTTTACAGGGCCTGCTTCACATTGGATTGGGATCGATGGCTGCCTTAATCCTCTATCATACCCAGTCAATTATTGAAAAATGCCGAAAGGGAAAAAAGGATTACATTCGACATTCATTCTATCTCTTCTTTGACCTGATTTCAATCTTCAGAAAACTCCTGATTATCTTAACTCGGAAAGTGAGTTGAAATATCTTTCTTACTGAACTTAAGCTCCTTACACTCTTCAACATTTCGATAGACAGAAGCTCTGTATGCCATTGTAAAGACTATATAAAATCTTCAAGATTCGGTATAAATCAAGGCTAAATTTGGATATTTGACATTTTGAATTATTTATTTTGAAATCGATGATGTGATGATAAACAATAATAACTTTTTCGGAGTGATTCCGTCCTTTATGATCAATTTGTCTCTCATTTATTTTTAGGAGGAGCGCGAAAGGCAAAGCAAACTAAAGAGCAACTGACCGGTGGCGCACTCTGACATTCTTTTCATTTGTTATTTGAACGGAACAGTTATACATACATATTTATTTTTTAAATAATAATAAAGAATTCATTTTTCATATAGTAGTGTTCTTCTGTAAAAAGGGTATATAGTAAAAAGATTGGATCCCAAATGGATACAATTACCAAAAAAGTGTAGAAAACATTCGTGACAACTTAATTATTTGTTATTTAGTTGTTTTTAATCATAATTGCGAGGGATTTTTGGGCATTTTAATTGTCATAATTTTCCAAAACGGTCTCACTTTTCAGACGCGTGTATCCAGTATCTACATATATATGTACATATGTCAGTGACCAAGCCTCAAGTTTGGCGAATATCGCATAAAATTCAAAAATTTAACAGTCTGCCGTCTTGATTTAGCAAATTTTAACAGTTTAAAAAAGTATAGGTACCTATGTACAAAAAACACGCGCGTATTCGAATGCAACGTTGTGTCAAAATGTCAAAGCAATCGATGAAGAACTTCCAGAGACTTAAGATTTTGACCAAACGAACATTTAAATTTTTATTTACATATATGTAGGTATACATATGTATGTATAAATAAGATTGCAATTAAAAAAAGTACAGATATCTGTTATCACAATTTAAATGATTGAAAAAACATAAATTATTCGAACGATGAGAATAGCTCGCCATTTCAAATTTGAATAACATAGAATTTCTGATAACATAGAATTTTTGAACTCCCTTTTGTTTATTGCACTGTGCCACAGCCGCGGAGTCGGTTCGGGAGATTTCGCGAAATTTGTGGCGTTATGTGAATCAGTTAATGCAATGCCATTAAAGATAGGTACACTTACACTTTGCTGATATACATACATAATAAATAATCTTTAAATTATATACAAAATAATTTCAAGAATTATCAAAAATTTTATTGAAACCAAATAATATGTAAGTAATTACGTCTTTAAAAGTGAAAAAAGGTGTCATACTTTTTACTTTTACTCAGGTAGTAAAAGGAACCTTCTCAATTTTAATAAATAATCACTCCAAGACTACGTTGACGCCGTGTTTGGTACAGGAATAATTTTTTAGTCCTTGGAAAATGTTGCGAATAAAATTCAAAAGTAGTCCACTGGGACGTGTGTGTATTGTGGGGAGTGAATCAAAAACATTAGACAAGTAAATCATGCCCCAGTGGTTGATGCTTCCTTGACACCAGTCCTCTGACGGGTGAAATAAATAAAACAACTAAGCGCTCCTGAGGCGCACAATATACGGCTCAGCCGAATTTCTGACAACTTGACACATTTGGTGTGCTGTTAAGAAAAGCATAAATCCTGCAGCGTCCTGTGTATTTTTATTGGGCGTCTAATGCAGGATGATATATTGGCGTTTGCTACCTAGCCATAAAGGCAGGCACTTTATGGGACATTTTCCGGGATGATGAAAGTATGTCATGTGCACAAGCCGTGGCACTTCCGCCGAACAAGGATGGCCAATTACTTTTACTATCGGGTTAGGAGGACATAAACCAGATGATGCCCGCTCTGGCTGCCGTAAATAGATTAAAACTTTTCACAGATTTTCTTCCGTTTTCCTCCTCAGGATGAGGGATGTTGGGAGATAATAAATTTTTACGTTTATTCAGAAAAACTTGCTGAAGCGAACTTTTCTTTTACCGGAAGATGTATACCTACTTCCTACTAGCGGATCTAGTTTATTGGAGGATTTATTTGCTTATAACTTTTTTACTTGCAACAAATTACTGAATAAAAGAGGCTCACAAAAAGTTGCAAAATCACTTCCACGCATCATTAGCAATGAGGGATTAGGGACTCCGCGGGAGGGCCGTAACATTTCTTCTTAATTTTTTTTTCTGTAATGTGTAAACATTTATTGTAGCCGCCCTTAAAAACAAAGCTCATGAAAACTTTCTATGTACAACAAAAACAAGCCAAGTGGATGGAACTTTTTTCATCGGAAATTTCCTATGGTGAAAGAGCCCTCAATTAGAAAAAAAGTCGTCTGTTATAATTTATGTGTGTCATCAGTTCAGAGAAGAGTCTTAAAAACGAACCAGTAAAAATACGATGTTAAAAAAAAACAGGTTACCTCCCCAACCCTGGTAGGGTAATTAATTCGGGCTAATTACAAGCCATTAAACCCCTACAAGAACAAAACTTTTGTCCTACAATCCTTTTAACATTCGCGCTTGAGTGCTTTATAAATTGTCACGATTTAAGGGAATCTTTCTGCATAAATCATAAAAAAAATGTCAGTGTTACCCGGCAGTCGACCCGTGCACAGGGTGGCAAAGTAAGGCCTGTAATTCTTGTCCTGTGAATTTTTTTTTTTTTTCATTTTTTCACAATTTTCACAAGATCTCAAATATCTCGAAAGTACGAGTATCTGGGGATAGCTACGAATGCGAGTAGCTACGACTTGAGCTTTAAGTAGTTTGGAATTCCTATTAAGCAGCTCTGCCGGCCCCACCTGAGTGGCTATGGCCGGGCTTGGAGTATTCCTGACTGTGGGTTGCTACGTTTCTCTGACGGTTTGACAAATTATTTCCTTCGTTTAACTTAAAAACTTTTACCTTGCTCCTGCACCAGGGAGGGCAAGCCCGCACCGAGCAATGAAAGTACGAAAAAAAATTTTTCTGAAGATATGCGGAAGGAAGAAATACTCCTTAATGCCTTCGCCAAAGAAGTTTTCAAGCACTCCCAACATTAAAGTGGGTGTTAGCTGCTCGAGTGCTAGGCGAGTAGTAGCCCCCAAGAGTTGAAGATTGTTAATACTTTTTTTTTGTCAGGACTTTCCCTCTCTAGCACTGAATGGTACAATTATGAAATAAATTATGTGGCACTTTTCCGGTTTTGATGTAATTCAAGAAGTCGTCAGATTCAGCTGTGCTTCAATTGTGCCTGTAAATTTCGCTTCAATTCTTCTTTAAACTTTTTCAACTTTTGATGTTTGGCGCATATATTTCTTATCAGAGAAGGGATTAATTGGCTTGGTTCATTAAAGTTTTGTGAATAAGATATAAAGTAGCTGAGATGGAATTACATATCAAGATTATACCATATATATATGTATGTAGATTAATAATTTATGGTATATACTTGGGCATCTTAATTTACAAAAAACACAGGTTAGGTACATCCCCACTCTAACTTTATTTCCATTTAAATTCAGTGAATCTCAATAATTAGAAACTTGTTCAAAGCGAATTGCTAGAATTCTGCTATGATTATTTTCTGCATTTCTGTTTTAATTGGTTTTCTGGGAAATATAACTAGAAAGGCAGGAAAGCTTTTGCCTGTTTTAATAGTAAAATTCATCTGTAATCTCAGAAAATTTAATGAATTAGTGGATTAACTTTTGAGTTCTGTGAATTTAATAAAAAGTTTTAAACTGTCAAGAAAAAGTTAAAAAAACATAATTAAAATTAAATTAAATTAATTTATTTAATTACTTCAGTTTCATATAGCACACTACGCATACGGCTTCGAATAAAGTTGTACAACTTTCTAAAATGTCAACAGATATACAATTTTCAAGATTACACAACTATAGAACATGCGATTGTGTACGAATACCACTAGAGTTTGAGTTAAGTATAAAATATGTAATCATCAGCTTTTTTTATATTACTTTTGTTTTGTATGTATTCTTGGATTTAGTAGGGGATCATGTATAAAAAATTTCTTAAGCTAAAATAAATTAAAATTAAAAGTTTTCGAATTCATCAAGTTATCCTTCCCGTTTTTTTAAAGAATAATCTCCTTATCAAGCTCATAACCACCAACAGGAGCAACGCCGGCTGTGTCCTTCTTCCACGGTGACATTCACAGCAACGTCGCTTCTTTTATCCAATTTCGTTGCGATCGCTTTGTTTATTTTTGACGCCCCTTCAAATCCACCCACTCTCAATGGAACCAGATAGACACAACCTTGCAATTTTCTTCTATTTTATAGACGTAATAATCTGCAAAGGAAAGGATACCGTCGCGCTTCTCAGCGTCGTCGGTCGTCTGAACAACAAAGCTAAGGAAAGGTCCGGACTCCCGTTCGGATAAAAGTACATGCATCCTTTAGGAGGAAGTAAAGACAGGTGAAAGTCGATTGAAATTTTCATATGCTGCCATGTTCACCGAAAACTACCAAAGACGGCAGGGGAAGATAGTGACGATAGGAAAAGTATCCGGCCATCGTGTTACCGGCTATTTATGCAAGACGAAGAAAACTTTCACTATAAATTTTGAAAGCAGGTGAGAGTTTTAAACATGTTTGCGGTGAAGCCGGTGTATGCACGGAATTTAATTAAGGTGAATATTTGGGAGGGATTAAACTCAACAAATATCTGGGGATGCAGCTATCGACTGACAAACAAAGTTTTTGACCAAGAAATATGTTCTTATATATTTAAGTTTTCCAAAACTCCTTTTGATAGGAGAGGAAATTTTCCATTTATTAAAACTTTTACCTTACGAGGCATGTGGAATAGCATCTATTCCTGTCAACAAAAATAGGTACTCCGTTCTGTTTTCAAGCGCCAGCTTAGGTTTAAAGCCTTCCATTTGGTTATATATTTTCAGGAGCATTTGTTCGTCATATTTATACCTATATACCCGAAAGTATTGATTTTATATTTATTTATGTACCTATGTGATATTTTTAGGCAAAATTCTACGAAATGCTAAGTAACTTTTCATATATCAACAATAACGCACTTCTAGGAAAATGTTCGTGTGTACAAGTGAAACAGCGGCTTTGTTTAAAAAACAGCATCAATCAATGCCAATTGGCCTTTTCTATAGATAGGTTGATTGAAAGCTGTACTTGGATTGTATTATATGCGTTTTTTTTCATAATCAGATCCCACCCAAACTTCAAATCTTGAACCGAACAAATTTTTGGATTCACTTTTTGACGCAAATAATAAAACTATAATAAAACAGCGGTAGGGACTTTAAGCATTATGCGCCTATATCCAGCCTGCAAGTATTTATTGCAGACAAATTCAACCCTATCTATTTTATTAATTTAGATCCTCGGAATAGTTTTTAAGGATACAATATAAATAAGAGTTTGCAGATTCTAGGTCAGGATCTCCAGGATTAAATTATTGGAACTAATATTTTGTTCTGAAAACGGAACATAGAGAACGTAAATAGAATTTATAAACACCGAGTAATTCCCGAATCCTTCTAAAAGGGTATCTTCAATTTGGGGGCTCAAAATGAGGTAAAATAGAATTGTAGGTAATATGTACCTAATATAAATAGAATCGTTATAGCGTTGATTTTGTTTTTGTTCCTCTTCCTATATCCAGTTTTATTTAGTGGAATGATTGGGATAAAACTAAAATTTCGACCTGGGAATGCTTTTAGAATTCTTAAAAAGTTTTTTTAAAAATCCCACTTCTCAGAAGTGTTCAATTTTTAGTTTCCGTAAACTTTTAAAATGCCAAATCTGAAATATGTATAAAAGTACTCAAATAAAAACCTTGAAATAATTATATACCTAATAAATAGTTATACAAAGTATCATACTAACACAAATGAATTGTATATTAGAATTAGTTTAAGAGTATCACAGTTATTCATAAGTATGACCGAGAGTGACCACAGCCTCTGGCCAGCAGTTGTTGGATAGTCATCGATCAGTATAGTCCTCTAATTAAATAAAGTCTGAAGTACCAAAGCTGTTGTTTTTGTTAAACGCCACATGGCGCAGCCGGTAAACTAAAATCCGAAATAATCATCGTGTTGGAATAAAATTAATTAAAATAAATAAGAAGCAAGGAACAGTTGAGCCCGAATAAAGTTAGTGAGATTCGAATTTAGTGCTGATAAACATTATTAACATTACCACGTGTGGAAGACAATAGTGAAAAAAAAACGCTTAGTTAAATGAAGTGATACCATCATTAAAAGCACATGGGAGTAGTGAAAAAACCTAAAAAAGAATTCACCAAACCCAGAGGCAGACCAGCAAAAAATACAAAATATATAACCAAATTGATACCAATGGATTATATAAGAAAAGTAGATCCACTTAATTTACAAACATCAAATTTGGCTGAAAGCTGGAGAATATTTTGGCAAAATTACCAAATATTCACGACAGCGGCTGAAGTAGATAAAAAAACAGACAATGTAAAAATTGCTATATTTTTAAATGCTATTGGGCCAGAAGCGGTCGAAGTTTATAATTCATTTAACTTGAGTGAAGATGAGAAAAAAAAGTATGAAGCAGTCACAAAAGCTTTTGAAAATTTTTGTAAGCCGAAGAAGAATGAGGTGTACGAGAGCTTCATATTTCATAGTCGCAAGCAAGAAGCAGATGAACCCTTTGACAACTTCCTAATGGAGATCAAAAAACTAGTACGGAGCTGTGATTTTGCAGACCAAGAAAGCCGCATGTTGAGAGACAGGATAGTGCTGGGGACACGTGACAAAACACTACAAAAGAAGCTATTGGAGGTGGATAATCTAAACCTGGATAAAGCTATTGCGATGGCAAGGGCAGCAGAGATAGCAAAGCAGCAAATGGAAAAACTACAACCGGATCATTCTACTGTTAATTTGGTAAATAGAGTTCCAAACAAAAGTAATGTAGGCAAAAATAATAACAAAAATTCTAAATATTATTGTAGGCAACAAAATAACACAAAACAGGTTAGGGATAAATCAGAAAAATCCCAGAAAACGACACATAAAAATACAACACAAAATGTAATTTCTTGTACATATTGCATGCAAAAACATGAAAGGAGAAAGTGTCCAGCCTACGGAAGTACATGCAGGAATTGTGGAAACAAAAACCATTTCGCTGTAGCTTGTAGATCAAAATCACATAAGGTACGTGAACTAAAAAACTTGAAAACAAATAGTGATGATGAATTTTCCATAAATACATTAGAGGACCTTTTACTAACTAATACTGATAGAACTTGGGTGGAATACGTTAAAGTAGGGAACCAAATAATTAAATTCAAACTAGACACTGGGGCTGATATTAATGTACTTCCCCTTAATACCCTTAAATCTTTAGGAAACAAAAACTTAGAAAAAGTGGAAACAAAGATACATGCATATGGGGGAGCAGTCTTAGAAACTGTTGGGAAAGCCAAATTTCATTGTATAGTGAGAAATCAGAATAGACAGATAGAATTTCACATCATTAAAAACGGCACAACACCCATATTAGGATTAAATACATGCGTTAAATTAAAGCTAATCAAAAGAGTTAACACTTTAACACAAAATGCAGATCAAGCTAAATTTTTAAAAGAAAATGCAGATCTTTTTGAAGGGCTAGGTACATTCATAAAAAATTACCATATAAATCTTAAAGAAAACGCTGTTCCAGTAGCAAAAGCAGCCAGGAGAATCCCACTAGCAATACGCGAAGCTGTCAGGTTAGAGCTTGAACGACTTGAAAATATCGGTATCATAGAAAAAACTGATGGCCCATCTGATTGGATTTCTAACATTGTCATAGTCGAAAAACCAGGTAAAAAGATCCGTATTTGCTTAGACCCCAAAGCAGTAAACGAAGCGCTTAAACCAACTAACCACCCAATTCCTTCATTTAAGGAACTTACAACAAAACTTGCAAACAAAGCTATCTTTACAGTATTAGATTTAAAGGACGGGTACTTCCAAATAAAGTTGGATGAAGCGTCAAGAGATATTTGCACCTTTAGTACACCTTTTGGATTGTACAAATACAAGAGGCTTCCATTCGGAGTCCGAATAGCACCTGAGATATTTCAAAAATATAATGAAAATAATTTTGCGGACATAGAAGGGGTGTCAATATACATAGATGATATTTTGATAGCGGCAGAAAATGAAATCCAACACGATGAGATCTTAAAGAAGGTCATAGAAAGGGCAAGGAAATTAAACATAAAATTCAATAAAGAGAAAATACAATATAAGGTTAGCAAAGTAAAATTTTTGGGGCATATTATTTCTAAAGAGGGTATAGCGTGTGACTCAGATCGCATAAAAGCAATAAAAAATCTTTCTTCCCCCCAGAACAAAAAAGAGTTACAGCAAATATTGGGAATGATAAATTATGTAAGAGACTTTGTACCCCACTTATCTCAGATTTCGGCGCCAATGCGAGACTTATTGAAAAAGGAGGTCCATTTTAAATGGGAAGATACACATTCACAGTGTCTAGAAAAAATTAAAACCCTCATCTCCGAAGCACCTACCCTTAACGTCTTCAACGCAAATAAAGACATTACCGTTCAGGCAGATGCCTCTAAGTTTGGGTTAGGGGCGTGCATGATGCAAGAAGGAAGGCCTATATATTATGCCTCACGAAGCCTTACTGAAACTGAGATTCGATACTCACAAATCGAAAAAGAACTACTAGCTATCGTGTTTGCGTGTGAAAAATTCCACTATTTTCTGTATGGCAGAACATTTAAAGTCATTACAGATCACAAACCATTGCTCGGACTATTTAGCAAAGAGCTCACCAAAATCCCCAACACACGCCTGACACGAATGCTACTAAGATTAAGCAAATATAATATAAATGTTTCATATAGCCCTGGAAAATATATGTACATAGCAGATCTATTGTCCAGAAATTTTTTGCAGGAAGACTCCGTTCCAGAAATACCTGACTTAAATGAAATGGTTCATTCTATAAACGTAGGGGAAGAAAGGAAACAAAAATTTATAGACGAAACCAATAAAGACGACATGCTTACCTTGCTCAAAAATGTATTACTAAATGGGTGGCCTAAAGATAAGTCGAAGTTGCATAACAAAATAAAATTCTTTTGGAAAATGAGAAACGACTTGTACATTCAAGACAATATCATATTTTTAAATGAAAGTATAATAGTTCCCCAGGCAATGCGGCAAGAAATTCTAGAAATCTTACACAAATCTCATCAAGGCATTGAAAAAACTAAAAATAGAGCCAGATCATTAGTTTATTGGCCGGGAATAAACGAAGCTATAGAAAATGTAATAACAAAATGCCATATCTGTCAAAAGTATAGGAGTGCCAATACACGAGAGCCATACATAGCTCATGAAGTTCCAGACATTCCGTATGATAAAATTGGAATGGATATTTGTGAGATCGGAAAGCAAATATTCCTAATAGTCAATGATTATTTTTCAAAATACTTAGAAATAATTGAACTTCGAACAAAAACTTCAGCAGAAATTATAAATAAATTAAAGCATCTCTTTGCAACCCACGGCTTACCTAAAACAATTATAGCGGATAACAATCCCTTTGGCTCATACATGTTTCGCAAATTCTGCGAAGCATATGATATAAAAGTTATCACGTCCAGCCCAAATTACCCACGGTCAAATGGACTGGCGGAGAGGTCAGTCCAAACGGCCAAAAAGCTGATTCAAAAGGCCAAAGAATCCAAAGAAGAACTTTGGATGTCCCTTTTAGAATTTAGAAACACACCAATAAAGGGCAGTAATAAATCCCCGGCGGAGATCTTAATGGGACGAAAACAACGCACCATGCTTCCTATAAAAACGGAAGTGTTAAGAAAGGATACATTCACACATGTACATAACCAAATTAAACTCAATAATAAGCGCTATGAGAAATATTATAATAGAACAGCAAAAGTCAGGAAAAATTTTCAAAAAGGGGAGAAAATATGGGTAAAATGTGGGAAAATCTGGCAAAAAGGTATGGTAGTAGAAAAGCACCCAACCCCTAGGTCATATTGGGTTAGGCTAGAAGATGGTACCACCCTTAGGAGAAATTCAAGTTTTTTACGTTCAACAATTAAATCAAATTAGATTCCACATATTAATTAAATATTCAGAGTTGTCGGATTTAGTACTACTGAAGAACTCTGTACAATTCTTGCATGTACACTTAACAGTTTGCAGCAGTACTCGAAAATATTAAACAATGTTTGAAAACATTACTAAATATCTCACATGCACTATGTACACATTTTAGCTAACTAAATAAGAAAGAAAAATTCTATTACATTGTAAAATCAAGTAAAATCACTATAAGTGTTAATCTGTAAATGTTAATTATATTAAAATCCCAAAAAGGGGAAGATGAAATATGTATAAAAGTACTCAAATAAAAACCTTGAAATAATTATATACCTAATAAATAGTTATACAAAGTATCATACTAACACAAATGAATTGTATATTAGAATTAGTTTAAGAGTATCACAGTTATTCATAAGTATGACCGAGAGTGACCACAGCCTCTGGCCAGCAGTTGTTGGATAGTCATCGATCAGTATAGTCCTCTAATTAAATAAAGTCTGAAGTACCAAAGCTGTTGTTTTTGTTAAACGCCACAAAATCTATTTCTCTTACTTGAACTACCAAAATAAAAATAAAGTCTGAAAATTAAGGAAAAATAAAGAAAAACAAAATCGCCAATTTGGGAGGAACATTCAAGTTGGAGTAATTATTTAATTGGAGCAGAAACAACCCGCAGAGTAGAGGAGGAACTTTTCCACCATTGCACGTAGCCTCAAAAACCGCAAAAGCATCGGGATTATCTCCCGCAGCAGAGTTCAATTGGAAGTTTTCCTCCCCGTCGCCCTGCCCCCGAAAAACAAATTATGATTTACTGGCCGCACCACGGCCCAGGCGCAATAAGCAGGGTGCAATTGAAAACAGATTAATCTTCGACAGTAACCCGGTCCGGCCCGGATGCACATGTCTGAGACCTCCCTGGCACAGTGCACAATGCACCGCCGGAGTCAATAAATCAAGTTCGTCATAAGAATTAATTGGGCCATGCACTCTCAGCCCTGGCGCCATAAATTGACCGGCAAGCGGGGGAGTTGCTAAATTATTCTGCAGTTAGTTAATTATCCCCGGGGGAGGAATTTGCGACCTCCGCGCTGCTCGTTAGATGTATCATTCCTGTTTCTGCCACAATAAAAATTCATTAAACTCCCGGAATATAACAATTCAAAAAAGGGTCACCATTTTTCGTCCAGCCCTCGTGCCCATTTGTGGTCTCAGGCTCACGCCGCACGCCGGGGAATCCCCCAGATGGATTCATTTCAGTTTTTGTCACTTAACATCATGTCGCTTTACGGGCAACATCTTTTTGTATGAAATACTCGTAATAAAAACTTATGGTGCTTTTCTATGTTATGGCACTTCATAACCGACATAATTTGGGTCGAATTTCACATAGAGCACAACTATGATGGCGCCAACACGAGCAGAATTCTCCAACATTTGAAAAGCAGCGGGGGTAGAATGAGTAGAAAAGCAAATGGGTGGGTATAGTGGGCGGAATCAACCACCATGGGAACGGGTAGTGCTTTTCCGAAAAGAACTTCATGGGTAAGTGGGATTTTCTTGAACGATCTCATTTAATGGAAACGAAGTGTAAACCACCTTCATGTGGTCGGAAGTGTATTTCCCATTTGTTTAGTTTTGTTTGTGGGAATTATGTAATTCTAAGTAAAAGATTAATAAACTTTCAAAATACATGTACTTAAATAGAAGTAATAGGGCAATCATACCACATTTTACATACATATACATACATAAGTTCTTGTTTGCCTATTATGCTGCTCTGAGAATTAATGTTCAATATAAATTTAACATTTAGTTAATCATTAAAAACTTTTCATCAAAAAGGCAAACATTTTTGATTAAGATTATAATAACAAATCGGTACCTAAATTGAAAAAAATAGATGTATGTACAAAGCCATAATGATCAATATAGCTATAATCGTAGCATTTTAAAATAAAATCAGGTAATAAATGAGTTACGTGTAAAGCTTATATACATATATATATGTAAGGATTTTGTTCAATACGTTTTTGAATCTTATAATAAAAAAGATTATTAAATATAATATTTTTACCTTTTCTAGATTTTACATCTGGGTAGGCTCCAGTCCAAGATCATGTTCACCTGAAAGATTTTCAAAGTATATACATTAAAACAGGGTAAACACCTAGTTCACAAAAACAAACGCAAGGTAGAAGTAGAAGACAAGAAGAACTCGGGGACAAAAAGAAAATTGACTACAAGTTAAAGTACCCAGCCAGAAGACGAAGGGGATCTCGGAAGCTTCGAGTGGAATTGTAGTGTTTATGGGATTTTACAATCTTCATAGTATCGACTAAATCCCGAACCCTATAGCACCCTGTGCCTTCTTAATACATCCCAAACCTGCACACGTATAAAATTTCCAATCAAACTGAGTGAATTCCATTATGGTTAAGCAATTGTATGTTTTTCCATTTTGGTAATGGAATTTTTATTTCTCCCTTCCTTGGTGCCCACCAAGTTTTAGAAAACAACAAGAAACACTTGCACTGCGTACCTACTTTTCTGGTGTTTGTGTTTTTTCGCCTCCCCTTAGCACGGAAATTCACTCAATTTTCTATTAAAAGAATCTTTTTTTGTAAAGCGGTCCTTGGTAACATGGGGATGATATAATAAATCGCCCATTTGTTTCTCTGTGATGTAGAAGCTCATTGCTCAGTCTGGATTTGTCGCACCCTCAGCGATAATTGAATACAAAGTGTCACATTATTTTCGATTTGTGTGATATCTCCTCTCTTTTCAATTCATGCACGAAAATGTTCAAAATTGAATGTATTATTATGCACTCTAATAGCTGAATGGTTTCATAGAAAAATTTGAAAGAAAATACTTGAAAACAAATGAATAAAAACCCTTAATACTACAACAATTTTTGGAAAATTTCATTATATTTATGTACTTACTATTTTAATGAAACCTTTTCAAATTTTATTTTGAGAAAAATTAGTTTAAAGTTTTCAAACACATGATAAAATCACTAATTTGGATCCTGAATTTTTCACTCTTCTTAAAATGTTCCTCCTGTAAAATAAGGTCTCTTAATATGTAGGTATATAATTAATAATCTTCCCAGCTTTAGACTTCCTTCCTTTTTACGCACTGATACAATTCTAATAAAATTGATTGGAACTAAAGTTGGGCAAAATACAACAAAAAAGTTCATTGAAATAAAATAAAAATTTGTATAGGTCCGTCGAGAGTAATAACAAAGAACGTTTTAATTACATAAACTTTTGCTAGTCCAAGGAAATTAAATATCTTCGGTGCTCCCTCTGAAGGAAACTTTAACTACCCCTAATGGTACAATTAATCGACTTTGATGCCATGACCGTGTTATTTTAATGGCCTGCCTTCCAGGACTTGATGGCAAGCAAAATGATCTCCTTAATGGTGATGTACCTCCTTTTCTCAATACCCGAGGAACAGCAGACCCGGCTGCGACTGCTTTTTCTCCATACGAACTCCTGCCCATCCCCTTCAAAACACAACGGCACCAGCAGCAGCAATTTTTACTGCCTTCCCTGATGAATCGACCCCCTCTTGAATCAACTTGAAATTAATTACGTGAACTCACTTTAGTTTTGTATATTGAAAGCACTGAGGCGTGCAGCATAAGTACAACAATTTAATCGATAAAGTGATATAAAAGTGCGAAGGAGGTAAATTCCGCAGCACATGGAAACGGGACGAGCTTTTAATTTACACGAAGCCTTACCCCCTCTTTATATTACCGATAAAATAAAATAGATGTTGAACACTGATGCTTAAATTGCCACTTTCTGGCTGAAGGAATTTCATTATATTGCAGAGAATTTATAGAAAGGAGTTTCAATTTAAACCAAACCCTTTTTGGATGAGGGCGTGAAGGCTCTACAGCTCGCAGCAGACTGTGAATAATTTCAGAACTTGATTGATGCTCAGGAAAATGAACTACACTAAAAACTACACAATTAAGTACATAGATGAAACTGAGAAATGCATTAAATATAGTGATTTCAAAGTCTTGTAAAATATAAAATAGTGATTTCAAAGTCCTGTAAAATATAAAACAATATTTAGATTACGTCGGGAAGAATTTGTTTTTTCATCAAATGATGTATGTTCGAAACAAAGACCTATGAATGTCATACATTCAATGAATAAAGAAACTATTAAAAGTACAAAGAAACCTGTCCAAGACGAAACTTCCTTTCGATAGAAAATTCAATAAATAGGAGAATTATTTCAATTCTTAGTCCTTTATACCGTCAATAAAAAGGAAAGGAAAATGTCCACACAATGCTCCAGTAAAAGAGAAATCTGGGTTTATCGTTATAGTATAAGATATAGTATATTGCTTTGAAAGGCTTCGTACATCTCACAAAGACCGAATCCTTGCGGCGAAAATTCTCTTCATGTCTATCCTTCACAGCACCGATAAATTCCAAACTATGGCATAGCTCCAGATAGTTAAGTTTCGGATAATCCATAAAACATGTAGGTACTTAGGTATAAAATGTAAGTTATTTACATGTTTACAAAATATAGTGCTGAGGCAATGTGGCAGTAAATTTCATAAACAAGTTTGAATCAAGGTAGAAAAGGCATTTTTTCGACACTTTCGATTGTAAATAATAATCGGACAGCTGCAGTCAGTGATCAAAGTTGAGTTTTAAACTGAGCATATTTAATTAAAAAAAATGGTAGTATTTTTATTTATATTTAAATCTCATCAAGCAATTGTCTTAAAAAGAAAAATCAAAATTTATTTTAATCAGATTAGGCGTTGGTACTAGAACAAATTATAAAACAATTATAGAAAAAATGTTGTTTAAAAAAACACCTTAAACATTAAAAATGTTGAATGAATGTTTTCTATTCTAGTCCACACGATAACGGTTTTAAGAAAAAAAATTGGTTCCAAAAAGCTAAATTGTTTACTTCTCTTTAATTGTTGAATACCGCAAAGTACCCATCATTTCCATGTTACATCCTATTAAATTTAATAAGATAAGACATATTACTCTGTCTACTTCCACAAATGACACATTCTTTAAAATGTAGGTACTTGACTGTTTCGAGGTAGTATGTACATCTTTCCTTACTCGGTTTACTCACTACTTTGACATAAATTATACCTCTGTTTAACTCAGTCCTCTTTATTACCTACTTTTGTTTATATTAACTAGATAACTAGAGCATGAACAGGCTGCAAAGACAAAACCTGAAAAGGAGGTCTCCAACCTGCCAGCCACCGCTGAGCGGTTTTAAAGTGCATAAAAGGACATTCCCATGAGGATAAGCCTTCCAACCACACGACGAGGTGAAAATGTAAAACTCCTTTGCGACGGAAGATTGAAGGAAATCATTACGGGCACATGGATGCATTTAAAGTCAGTGGAACTGCTGCTCTTCAGGATGGACATTGTTATCCTAAGGGTTAAGAAAAAGCATGTAACAATCGCGAACTCTGTCCATTCATGGCGTAATCTCGGTGAAAGTTCCAAAAAACTTGTGTGGGCGAATGTCCTTCGTCCCTTCCGCTCCCGATAAGTTATTTGTATATCTCCGTTCTGATACAAATTTTTCTTATCGCTCCAGTGTGACTTTGCTTAGGTATATCTCCCTGTTATCCTTTTTATCCTTCCCCTAGCTTAAGTCCGTATTCTTTACGGCACCGAGGATATAATTTTCCTGGGTTTGGGTGTCACCGGCTCGCTTGCTCGGTTGGGAAGTCGTTCTGGAAGAACGAAAGAAGTGTGTCACGTACACAAAGGGAGCTTCTCGACTCGGGATGGCTCGAGCGTATCTATAGATGCGGCCAGGATGCCTTTGTATAAATTTTTTTGAATGCAGTTTACCTCCTTTTTTTCGCAGTAATAATGTCGTCGCTCTATAGAATTCCCTGAAGCTTCAGGACTTTTCGTCCTCCTCCTCCTTCATCCCTCCCAGTCAGTCGTGCAAATAGAGAGAAGAGTAAATCCCATGGAGTGAAAATTGCAAAGGATCTAATCACTATTAAAAACTCCGAGTGAAAAGACCAAAGTATGCTAAAGATAAGCGTTTTAATTTGTGTGAGAATTGGCTGCAGAGCGCTCAACTCCTTAGCTTTTAATTTTTAACGACGACAGCGATAGTATCTTCAGGGAAATTATAGTGCTTTACTTGCACCGGCACTTTTTAAATATTTCGAGCAAAACTGACTGTCCACGTAGAATGCTTGAATTAAACAGCGAAATTATGAAGATATTTCAGAACAAATGATTCTCGGTTCTTCAAGTTGAAACTAATTTTTGTAACTTTATATTTAGTCACATTATCTTACGATGATACTAGAAGGAACGTGAAGGACGTTGCTTAAACCAGTAATTACTAATTTTTATTTAAATTAATAATTATAAGCTAAGAGTTTAGTGAAAAAGAGCTAAAATCCAAATTAACTTTGAGTAGATTGAAAGAGATTTTGTGAATGAATACTTTATTTATGTATAGAAAACTAAAATTTAACTAATGATTTCGGAGGGTCTGTTAGGAAGAAATTTAATTAAATAAATGTCACGAAACTTCATTCTCTATAAACTTTTTCTGAAGTAAGAACTTATTTCATTGAAATAATTAGGTTAACTGCATTTTAAAAATAACTCAGTCAGTCAAGTCTGAATTTGAAGTTAAGAATGGTCGATAATTCGGATTTTCTTTTGCGGTAGGTCGTCAATATGATTTAGTGTGATCTCTAAATGAAGGGTAATGAACTCTTAATCTATCTCTTAAAGTATAGAAATTTCAATGAATTCTTTTCACATCAAAAGACTTAACAGCTTCCTCTATCCTTACGTGGGGAGCTTTCAAAAATTACAGCTCCCCATCCAATAACGTGAATGGCTCCCCTTACACCCATTCTTCCAGGAAATTAATTTAAATCGGGGACATCCTTAATCCCCTGTTTATTACAAGAAAATCGAATTCGTCCACAATGGGGTGTGACTAATCTCTTCAAAATGGCATTTACTCAGCTTACCATAAATCTGTAAGCCCCACTCAGGAAGAGGAAGAGCGAGACCGGCGCCCCGCCATAGTGCCCCATTATCACCAGCATTATCACTCCATCACCGATTCGAGTGTATCGTGATTAATGTAACGTGACCTCATTATTGCTTAATCAACCAAACCTTTCCCAGAGCATTATCGCAGCGCGCCCGATCCTTCCCATCCCTGGCACAAATTATCATTTGAACTTATGGCCGCGGCACAGTTGGCTAGTTCGGCTCGAACTGAATCCTTTGTCAGAATGGGTTTAAGGTCTCTAATCGAGTTGGGGGCGGCTATTGTTCGGCGTATGCATATGACAGATTAAAATTTCATAGTCGATATTGGGCTTATGGTTGGGCTCTTCTGTATGGGCCTTTATCTGCAGGCCTATTCCCATTGCCACGTTGAGCATGTTTTCCAGCTCTTTTTGAATTTTCCGATATATTCGGACCGGAAGTAAGGCTTTTACTCGGCGTGGATTTGTATAGTCGGCGAAGAAGCACTCTAGCAAAATCGAAATGCGAAATTTCCACGTACTAAGGCGGCCAGCCGAATGTGGTAATGAAGCCCAGGATCTCTGCTCCTGATTTATTTGCAATAATTCTCGAAATATGACCGCAGCTCGACGAGAAAGTTCAAACGAATAAAACTGAATTTGATTTTATATGTGCTGTATGTAGAAGGAGCACGCCTCAGGCAGTGTGATAAGTTCGATAATAAATTGGAGATGGGAGAAGGGCGGGAACCGGACGGATCTTTTGTCCTGCTTAAGCCAAACTGAAGCCAAATTCAATTCGATTTTGAATTTCCAAAATAATCCCCGTCCAGGGTGTCCCTACAACAGGCGGGCAGGACAGGGGAAGCTCCGCAGTTGAAAAATGCTTCGTATTTGTACCCTGTCGATGGCATGGAAGATCGAATCATTAATCAAATTGGGGCATATGAGGAATGAAAGTTGAATGTACGAAATCAGATAAGCTGCGGCACAGATCCACCCCGCGCGCTCCATAAATTTCGAATTTGTCTCCCCGCGGAGATGTTCGAAGTGAGGCGTGCATAGTTTGGATCGAACAAATCACGAAGTTTATCAATCTTTCTGGCGACAGTCGAGCCCTTTTGTAAGTGAAGGAGCCCAGGGCTACGTTTAATGACATTTTGGCGCACGGAAAAAGGACAATGTTGCGGTTTGCCACCATAAAGTACAGACTTTGTCGACTCCCCACCCTGGAGTGCAAAAAGTACCCTATATACAACGTCTAGAGGGAGGGGGTATGTTCCTGCCATCATAAAAACTTGTGGCTTTTCGGATGCTCCCCGCGGCTCTTGTGGGCCTCAAGGACTTATGCTGAATTTTATTATCCATTTATGTGACAGTACGCTTACGAAGGTAAGAGCATTTATTAAGCGTTGAAACATTACAGTGACAGCATTAAAGTACCGCAGGGACATTGCTCGTGCAGTACCTGCGATATTAGCCCCCAAGGAGTAAAACTTTAGCGCCTATTAAGTAAATCGTCTGCCACAGACGCCTCACCTCTCTGTCGCCGACTTCGTCGAAAGTAGAAGATCCAACATAATCCCAGGACAGTTCATGACGAAATTAGAAAGTTTTTCACAACAGTCATCTTCATGGGAAAGGAAAATTCAAATTTCCTTAGAGACAGGTAGAACCTGGCAATTTGCCACAGGAAGTCGTGTTGAGGCTGAGTAGACTCTCACAAAATACAATTTTTGGATATTACCTCTTTACATTATATTGTTAAAAAGAAAATAGTCAAAGAGGCATTGTTTCAGTATTACTTTTAGAAATAACGTGAACCATAATCGTAGGCCAATATTTTAGAATTTGTAGGTCCTTTTTTGAAAATGCTTCCAATTTAATAATATGTTCATTAAAATTGATCAATAGATTAAGTATATCAGGCCGCGATATTAGGACCACGTAATTATTCTTTTCAGAATTTGATTGTTTTCGCTTTTGTTTTATAGTAAGAAAAATATCATCACCAAGTCTGAGCACATTTACACAAACCGATTATGTTTAATACAATGGACAGTGAAGCAATGTTATTTCATTTTTCTAAATTAGGATTTACTCTTTCAAATAAGTTACCAACTTCTAAGATCAAACTGTTAATGTGAAGATAAGCATTTTTATATTTAAAATAAAAGGTAATTAAGCTGAATATTCATGAAAAAGCAGTGTATAAAAAGCTTGATTTTGTTATGAACGTAAGTTAAAAATAAATCATTTCTTATAAGAGGATTCTACTATAGATTTCTCTTTAGATTATTTATTGTTTAACTGAAGAGCGTTGCATCGTGAAGAACCACAACTATTAAACAGCAATTTTACTTTCAAAAATTCATTACTATTTTCTTGACATACTTATATAATAGACATGAATAAAAAGAACCTAAGCGGAAGCTGGCTGTAACTGATTTATGGCTGCAATTAACAAACGAAATTATGTAACAAAATTTGCTATAAAATAATTTTTAAAAGTCCCATGAGTATCATACATTATTTTCCATAACATAAGCATATATGTATGAAACAAGAGATAGTTGAATTTTGGTATTAATTGAATCTGCTTTATTCGTTTCGCCATTTAAAAATAAAAAAAAACGCTTTCCATCCACCCCCAACACGACGGGCACGTGGATAAAGGAGTCCTTAGTGCACTTCAACAAATGTGCACGTGATTGCACCCTTTAGCACTCAGCCGTCCAAAAAACCTCGCACTTCACACCTCTCACACCAGCCTCACCTGCCCATTAAAAGTTCACACAACCAGTGGCGTCGTCGATTGTGGGTGGAGGTGGAAGAGGTGTAACAGATGTAAATGGCATCCCGGATTTATCAGTTCCCTCTTTGAAATTCAAAATTTTCGGAGAGCAAAAATTCCAACGACGTATAAAGTGCACCAGAAGCAGACACGAGTTGTTGTAAAAATGCGCTTTAAACAACTTTTCAGGTATTTGAGGAACATCACCGGTGGCAGATACCTTCCACAACACAACGACTAACAAGAGGAGCAAAGTTAGTGGCAGGTGGAATTCATTAGACTTTAACCCTCTACCGGGTCTGGCACTTCACAAAATTACGATGTGAATGAAACTCACTGCCCTTGCCAAGGAACTGTTAATAAAATGCCTTTTACTGAAGAACGCCTTGGTTTAATTAGGCAAAGGGCGGTGAATAACGAACTCTTTATTGAGCGAACAATTCCAATCTATATTCCCTATAAAAATTGGTGCATCTTTATCAATTTCATTGCTTGAATTTAAAACACCTACACTATAAAAGTGGCCATACCTACTTATACACTTTGACTTTAACCCCAAGAGGATGTCTTTTGATGTAAATCTAATCGCTCGCTGCTAACATGATTGCTTCATCGAGGTCCGGAAGTGAATTTCTCTTGCAAGATGGGAAAACCACTGGGAATCAATCTTAACCTGATGGATGCCCAGAGTTTGCATCTCTGAAATCGCAAAACAGTTTTATAAAAAGGATTTTCCTCATAAGAATTTTGTTTCCTTTTCCCGGAAGACGGAAGGCCATTTCGCCGGGAGGAAGTGCATCAATCCAATTTGCAGGTGCTCGACATGGTACATTAAGAGGTATGGAGATCGTACCTTTGTGCCTCATTGGATGTATGCAACCAAAAGTTCTCGGAAATTTTCCTTAGATAACTTCCTAGTTGCTAACTTGGGATAACGTTGCATTTTACGATTTAAATTTGAGGTGACCATCTATGGGAATATCTCAGGAAAGACTACGTGTGGAAGGGCAACTGCAACATCTTTAGGTAATATTTGCATATTTTTATTAAGGTTATTAAAGTCTTTTTATGCCACTTCCAATCTCAATTATTAATGTAAAAATAATATGCTCTTAAAGTAAACTTACTTTAAAATTTGATATATTGAGCGTATAGTGAATGAGATGGAAAAGCTGAAGAAAATAACTCTTTTAAAATCGTTTAGCTTCTTAGGTTATTCCTGAGATTTTCTTTACTTATATAATAGTGTTATGATTAGGTATTACCCAATAATTATATTTTTGTTGGCTCCTTCCAATGTTATACAATACATGTACATACATACATGTATTTTGTACATCTAAATAATGTAAATCTGCAAGTCATTTACTTCCTAAGTTTAAGGACCCAAAATTTTTCTAGCGACTGAAATTAAAAATCCAGCCAATACCTTGAACATAAAGAAAATGGCCCATCTAAAGGGGCAAACGTACCGGAAACCAGCAGTCTCATTCGAGGTCAGGATTCCGCCCCCAAATTGTTGTTCACCGAAATAGATGCGGAAACGCTAATGTTGCCAGAAATGTCTCCATTTGAAAGCATTTTCCGAGTCATTTTTCAATGTCCTTAGCACAAGCAAATTCAATTCAATTTTTGGCATTTGAGGAGCTCCAAGCGCACAGGAGTAATACAAGAACGATAAGCTCTCAATTTGTTTAGTTAGGAGTCGGACGGGTTCTTTGGTTATATTTGGTGGGGCCGACGTCACCGTCGCCGTTGACGCACATATTGAAACCCTATACCAAAATATATCTATAGATAGATATACATATGTACCTTCGTTTTTTTCAGGGCGTTCCTCCTTCTACAGATTTTTTATCGTGGCCACGAATTGCTTCAATTGCATATTTTCCCACTAGCTTCCTGGGATGAAATGCCGGGGTGCAGGAGTCGACAGAATTTTTCATCTTCGTCTCTGCCCGCATTTTTAAGTGTCGTTATTTGTCAAACTGATGAATATATTTTAGCTGACGTGGTGATGTTTTGACGGTGATTCTTTAGAAATTACATTCGTTAGAGAAAGGGGTGATTGCTTTTTCATGCTCATGCACTACACTCTAACTAAATTGCTTCGCATGGAAGGAATCAACCCAGTTTCCATCAAAAGTATTAACGAGCTCTGTGAGCGGAAGTTACCAATCAAACATTCCTTTGTCTCCTTCAGCCCTTTTTTGTTATAACCCATACCATAAATGAACTAAATTTTTATCTACTACCAACTAGCAACAATTCAAATTAGCTTGCAATATTATAAAAATCGGAGAAAACTTGCACATACATATATCGGAACCAATAAAACAAAGTAGATAATCATTCCTTTTGGGACTAATTCCCATTTTAAATATGTAGCACTTCTTAGAACTGGTAGGTACTTTAAATCAATGTAAATCAATAATTATTGCTCCATTCGACATTTCCAATTCAAAAGCAATGCAAATTAAAATATTCAATTCCTATCATTACAATTGAAATGTGAATTTGTATTTCGACTACATCATTATGGTACATATACATACATATTTAGTTATCTTTCAAAATATTGTGATCTTTGTTGAGACGTAAAACGATGGAGAGATCAAAGTGCTACCAAAGTGTACCTAATTTGGATTATTTTGACTTAGATAACATATGTATGCATTTTAAATAGAATACCATGTTGAGGATTAGAAAGAAGTAAAAAAAAATTTAATTGTTATTGTTCCTAAGGACCAATTGTTAAATCCGGCTGGTAACTTTATTCTTATAAGATAAAAAATAAACTTGGCTGTGAGCTTAAATTATTTTTCACTTTGTCAAAATTAACTGACGAATAATATAATATGTAGTCCTTTCTGCCGGCTTGAGGAGCGAATAAGTTAATTCATTTGATAGTTATTTTAAATCAAGGTCAAGTTGATTATTGGGACAATTTTATTGGACGAATAAATTTATCTGGTGATTGAAAAATTCGCTCTAAATTTAATAAGATCACACTATCAATTGTACCAAAGGTAGGTTTGTTTATTTATACATCTTTTAATTGAAAAATAAATAAAAATTAGAATGTCTGCATTTGTTTTAAATAAAAACAATGAGTAAAATGTTTATCGAAAACGACAAGTATAATATATGCTACCTACATAGCAGGTGGGTTGTAATATGCAAGTGCACAACTGATTAAGCAGTTTATTTTACCACATTTCGCAATATGAACATATGTACAATATTAAGAAAGCAGAAGCAAAAGAGAAAGAAATAATATTGGTTTTAATTTAGGTGAACTAGTTTTAAAAGTGGGAGAACTTACGCTTTATAAGCTTTAATTACAGACTATATTTCAAATGCAAATTCACAGCAAAATATATTAGTTAGTATACCGCAAAATAATTCGAAAGGCTCTATGAAAGCAAATTCAATTTTCGTGGAAGTTTACGTGTCTCGTAAACAAACAAATTGTTCTTATTCTGCGATATCAAAACAATTTTCGACATTGCTCTACGGTAACACAAACCTCAAAGTGTTTTCGTCGCTAATTTTTTTGTTTACCAATATTTGATAACCTGAAAGAACAGCTGGTTAAATTCTGATCATAGTACGGGAGTAAAGAAACTACAGCTCTTGACGTATTTTCCAGAAGGCATAGTAACCTTCATATATAAAATTGAGTAATACCTTCAAATGTCGTTTAGAAACAAAAGTGGAAGGAAATAAATTGTTGGTTATTATTAAGAGTTTCAAATTTTACTTACACGAAACAGTTGCAAAATGATGAGGTTATTGAAGTACATTTACCTTTCATTACTAATAATTGGTAGGTAAGCATGTTTATAGTAAAATATGAATTTTTCAAACTGGGATAAATTTCAAAAATTTATTCCTATTTCGTCAAAATTTAGACTATTTCCTACGATTAAAACCTCACAGTATTTCTTAATTTCTTAATTCACTTATTTTTCAGCAACAAATAATATATCTGGTATTCAAGGACAATCAGAATGTAAGAAATGTACGGAAGCTTTAAAAGGTGTACCTAAAAATGATCCAGTGTGCGCCATAATTAATGGCAACGCATATACGGTTCCCAATGTAAAATTTGTGAAATGCGCAGAGATATGCCAAAAAAGTAAAAAATTGTAAACAATAATATCTTTACAAATTTCAACTTAAAAATTGCAGGTTCTTATCCTATAATTCGATGGGGACATTGTCTACCGTTTGATGAAATACAGAGATATCTATAATAGAGTACTAGTTGTAGCAAATATTATCTATAATTAAAATTAAATTAAAATTAGTTAACATATCGTTGTATTGTACGTAGTTTGTATTAATTAATTAATAAATATTTATTTGGATGATCGAGATTGCTCGGAAGAGTTAAATAAATTTTATGATTATTAAAAATCCCCAAGTGTTTTGTATTCTTGGTGTACATATTCTAGAGTGAAATAGAGGAGTCAAGTATAAAATGAAGCGACTAGCGGTAAATAAAAATAAAATAAAATATAAATTGAGTTGAAGAATCGATTGATTTATCAGAGACATTTTGAAATGAATTATGTAAACTATAAAATTTGTGTTTGATTATTTTATTTCAAATAACCGTAATAATTATTATAACATAAATAACTTATCCAAAAAGGTTAATTAATGAAAGAAGTGGTGATTTTTAGGATTAGTAGGTAGGTAACATATGTACATAAGTAGAAATAGATTCAGTCTGCAGAGTCAAGTCTAAACGGGCATTAATAACCGACCGACGGTTTAAGTAAAGTTTTTTTAACCGTCCGGTCAATGAGCGGGTACCCGGGTATCCATTTCAGTTTCACAGATAGAATTTATTAACTTCTACTCAAAAAATTTTTATGACCGCCCGGATCCCCAAAATTGAAGTAGTTTGACACCCATTTTCCGTCAAATTTTTTTATAATCAATTATTTACTAACAGTTATTAACTATCAAACTTGATACCTACGCCGTTCAATAACCAGGTACCCGGGTACCCACTAAGGTTATTATGTATGAATGCGGGGTTTATACATACTAAAGAGACTGTTTATTAAAGTATTTAAGTAATTTGACTCCTCAATAAATAATAAACAATATTGTAATTTTATTTTATTAGTTTTAAGTTAGGATACTAAAGGTATCCAACATCTGTTCACTTCGCTTATAAAATTCCGACTGATCCCATTTCTTCCTTATTGTTCGATGTGAAGGGGTGGGACATCCGAGGTATCTGAATGTCCGAGGACCATAGGGTTTCGCTGGTGTTATTTCTATGGGGACTATAAGCTCTGTATAGTCTCCATAGTTATTTCATATGCCACGTAGCCAGCTTATTAGTAGTTAGTTAGTAGTTTTCCACCTGTTTTCATACGTGGGTACCCGGGTACCCGGTTATTGAACGAATGGTGAAAATTTTCTCATTGACCGGACGGTTAAACAGGTATTTTTACCCAACGCCGGTTAAGGGTTAATAAAAGGCAGGTACACGACCGGCCGTTTACATACATTTTTTAAACGGGTACTTTTACAGTGTATTCTGAACTAACATGCCAATGGTGTACAAAAAATGGCACAGGTAACGGTATTCCCTTTAATGCCTAAAATATGCCACGAATTTTGGGCTTTAAATAAACCTTTCTTACCTGTTTGGAAACCAGATGCTGATCGTGTCGTCTTCAGTGATCACTGTACTTGTATTTAAAAAGTTAAAAACACACAAATTCTCACTTTCACAACACTTTTGATTTATTTAAAAGCACTTTTCCGAACCCACGCCATTAAAAATCACAGACACAACTGACAGCTACCCTCTTCTTCTTCGTTCTTTTCTCACCGCTCAGTGTGGTGACGATATAAATTGGGAAATTTTGCTCTTTTACAGATTTAATCGTACTACCAATTTATTAAATTATTTTTTGAATTTATTTGAGCTTATAGTGTGAAATTTAATATTAGAATTTTATTTAAAGCAATAAAAGAGCTTAATCGTGTTTGCTTAAAGAAGTGGCGGTTCTTCCTGTGGTGAGTTTAGTTGTAAACAAAGAAAGCGAGGACACAAACCAAACAGACGTTTTTCTTACACGTCACTTGCACTTCGCTGGAAATGCTCAAAAAATTTTGGAGTGAAGTGACTTCATTGATTTAAAAAAACCACAAAAAATAGGAAATGAGGCTCGTGTTTTTCGCAATTTCCCTGCTCGCCGGACTGACGGTGGTGTACACTCGCAGCCTAGAATCAGTCAGTGACGACGATCTGTTAAATCTCATAAAAACCGAGGACAACGTCGTGGTGCTCTTCAGTGGGTTTTTCTTTAGCCGGCAATTTTCCGGGTATTTATCTAGAAATGTTTTATCTCCTCAGCCAAAAACAACTGCGATGGATGCGAGGAACTTGAGACGATTGTGGAGAACCTCCAGGACGATTTGGAGGACTCGCTGAAGGCGGTAGTGGTAAAATCGCACAACAGTCCCATGGTCAGCATCTACGACCCAACGAAGGAGCCTTCCTTGATTTACTTCCGTCGCGGCATTCCGCTGCTGTACCATGGAAAAACGAACGAGGACGAAATTCTTCACGTGTTCACGGAAAATCAGGATCCGGCGGTGAAGGAGCTGTCCGATGCCAACTTCGAACACCTGACGCAGGCAGCAACAGGTGCTACCACCGGGGACTGGTTCGTCTTCTTGTAGGTGTTCCCTGGTTCCCGCAGTTCCCGAAAGGTTCTAAAGTTTGTTTTCGAATTTGTTCAGCTACTCGAATGATTGCGTCCCCTGCCAGAGGCTCTACGCAATTTGGGAAAGTGTGGGAGCGGCGCTCAAGCGGCGGATGAATGTCGCCAGGGTGAACCGGCTGGAGGCGGGGATCTCCACAGCAAAGAGATTTAATGTTAAGAAGTCGCCTGAATTTATCTTGTGAGTAGAGAAATTCTGCCTTAATTTTTGAACTTATTTTTATTTGATTTAATTTTACAGGCTCCGCCAAGGAAAGTTCCACCGCTACCGCTCAACGGAGTACTCCCCGGGCGCCTTCCTTCAGTTCGCCGAGGGCGGGTACAGCAGGGATAAGGGCGAAACAGTTCCTCCAGTTGGCAACAACATGTAAGAGTTAAAAGTAATTAAAATTTCGTAAGGGCATTAGCCCTAATTTGTTTCTCTTCCAGCAACGAATACCTCACGATTCCTCTAGACTTTGTCCTCAATCGGCCCTACTTGCTTCTGTTCGGAGCAGTGGGCTTTGGACTCACCATCGCCACAGCACTCTTAGCCAAGTGGATGTCTTCCAAGAAAACGAAGACTGTCCAGAAGAGTAAGAAAGCAAAATGATGTGATGTATCGAGAAATCGCTAACATTCCTGTACTTAGATTTAGGATTTTCGAAATTCAATTAAATTTTTTTTTAAATATTTAGGGTTTTCAGTAATATTAGCGATACTCCTTTCCTACCACTTACTTCTTTATATATGGGCCAGCCAGGATCAAGGAATTTATACAGAAATCGTTAAAAATAATAGCCATGAAAACTAAGGGAAGCTTTAATTAAAAAAACAAAAAACAAATTACCACATCAACTACCAGATATTTTTATTTTCTGCTAGTAACTACAATTTTAAGGCATGGGTCCTTAGAAGTGCTTTAATGCTCCTATGTGCCTATTATATAAATATAAAACAGAGCTCTGATGAACAAACAAACATGGTTTTATTAAAAGGATGTCAAGACCGAATTTTTGAACAGGTTCAAGTAAAACTCAAAATTCAACGAAATACAATAAATTTACGGCTTGACTGCCGTGATAAGCCTAAAGCTCTCCTCATTCACTTCCCCGAGGAACAAGAGCTTAAAGATGTCGTTATAGAACTCCGGGTAGTAGTCACAAGCCCTCTTGCAGTCCGGCATCCAGTTGATTTCCAGCAGCTTCGGCTGGATCTTTTCACCGTCCCAGGCGAGCATAATGTCCGCAGCGTAGACCGCCCTGGACTGGGGATTCGGTGCGATTCCGCATGGAGCCATCTTTTGGGTCGCACACTGAAAGACTTCGTCCAGCATGTCGCACATGGTCCCCTCGAGATCCTCCCACTTGTGCTCGGGGTATTGTTCGGTCCAGCTGGCCACGAACTCCTCGCACTGCATGTGTCGCAGTTCGGCCTCCTCGGCGTAGTTCATGACTGTGAAGTGCTTTTCGTAGTCATCGAAGTCCTCCAACGAGAACGGTTTGTTTGCGAAGCGGAGGAAGAAATTTGTATAGACGTACGCCTCCAGAGGCTGAGCGCTCTTCAGCAGGATCACGAAACGCACGTCGAATTTCACACGATGCCCAATCTCCTCCCGGTAGAATAGAACTGGATTTTCAATGTACTTCTGAGCTATTTTAGGCCCCGTTGGCGGAAGGCGCATTATGTGGGCCACGTCGTTTGTGATGTGCGTGTCCAGACCTCTAGCCAAGTTCCAGGGTTTGATAATCCAGTGGTTGTCCAGGCCCTTCCGTTCTCTGTTCTGAAAATAGCTGGCGAACTCCACCAGTTCGGTTTTAAGATTGTAAGTGGTTGGCAGCCACTTCGGGTATGTCTCAAGAGTTTCTGGATCGCTATGCTTTCCACTCATCCTCCTGCAGGTTATACCCAGTAGGTCTTTTATTGTGATGACGTACTCGTAAGGGAACTGATTGATGAATTTATTCGGACTCTCCCTGTGAAGCTCCTCAAAGTTTTTGAAGTGGCGATTTAGCCACAAAATATCTGCGTCCTCCTCATTGTCCACCACTTCGAATTGGACTGCAGTAAGGTTCCTGCTGAGAACGTCGTACTCTGAAAAAACCTTGATAATATCACTTTGAAGGAATCGCAAAAATCCATGAGATCACAGACCCTTAAACTTAATTTTTATGTTTAAGAGCCTGTGTAAAGATTTACCTTGAGGGGCTCATCTCTGCTTATTACTGGATCGCACAGCGACCCTTCGGGAAGAGATTCTGGTATATGCCCGGAAGTGAAATACTCCTCTGGGGGTTCTACTTGCGTGAAATTCTGGTTGGTAAAATTTGTGTATTTCCACGGCAGAAGCAGTGCCCATCGTTCGAGTTGGTCTATGGCAATATTTTCGACATAATCTCTGGTCAGGTGGTCGCGCTCCTCGATGAACGTAATGGGAAAGAGGAGGCTGTAAGTTATCTGGGTGGGAATGTGGAGGAAAGGAACTATGCGACAGTTGGGCTCATTCAAGTGATTAACGCCAGATCCCAGCTCGTCCATGACATACCAAATGGGCATCCTAGCTTCCACGGAAGCTCCATCGGCCTGAACCGAGTACGATTGGCTGTACCTCCACAAGGAAATCAAAATCTTGGTGTTCCTCTGCGGATCGTCCTTGTTCACTCCCATGATGACCGACATCCGGTCACCTAGGTGCGGGTGCTGCTCCAAATGCTGCCTCGCCTGGCTCGCTTTGAACGTCCAGGCGTGGTCGATCAGGTAAATCTCGTTGGGGTCGTTTACGTCCAGGCCATTCTCCTTTGTTACGCACACGCTCCAGACGGGGCTCGACTCTTCCCTCGGGACGTCCCCGTAGTCGATCAGCATTAGGGAAAGTGCAGAGCCAGCATCGAACACTTCGCCGGTTATTTTCCTGTGGATAGTCTTCCAGAAATGTACTGGAACACCAGAAGACAGCAGCTGAGGCCTGTGCAAGGCTAGAAATTGCTGGTATAAGTTGACTCCGTCCATTTTTCGCGAGAAAGGACCTGCGACCCGGCGACTGTTCTAAAGGCGTCACGTCTCAACCGAAAAAGAACTTTTGAATGTCAGATGTGACAATTTCTATTTGACAGCTTAGAAGGTGAGTTCGCTTTTAGCTAGTGGTGAGTATAATTTCAAAGGGAAATTAAAATATCCCCGTGGGAAATTTTATTTCACTGACGCTGGGTAGTTTCACCGGGCGGGATAACGGGATTAATGCTTTTCAGGAGGTGGCTTGGCTTGTGGTGTTTTTATTTTACAAGTGAAAATAACATGAAAATTAAAGAAGGAAATTGTGTTTCTCATTTAGAGCTTCTTAAACTTCGACACTATTGTTTTAATAAAGTTCAAAGCCAAATGGAAGTTGCAAGCGGCCACACGACACGAAGCTGGCCCTTTCGGACCTCCAAAAAATGTGAGTTTAAATATGTAAGTACAAAATGTTTGCATTTTAATTTAGGTTATTATTTATCTACATATGTATGTATATATTTAATGAATTTGTTCCTTCCATTAGAACTTATTTGATTTTTAAACACTTTCATGAAAGGTTTTCACGTAAGACGACTTTCAAACATTTTGCTTAGGAAAAGGAATAATCTGGATTGGAAGAGTTCCGCAGGTATTTTGGAACTTTTCAATGTTTCAGTTTTTACTTATATTTGTTGCAAAGCCATAGGATAAATTTACCAAATCGCGTTTATATGCTGAAGTTCCTGAACACAAATTATTTGGAATCAATGATTCAATTTGAGCAACAAAATTGTTTTTAACACATTTGTTAATATAAATCTAACACTTAAAACGCAAGTAGCAATTCATACGAAAATTGCCTTTCGTTTGCATGCGAATCTTGTTTGGGACCTACTCACGTCCGGGATCAAAAGAAATAAAATTCTAGATTTTACAAGAGGCTGATAAAGAAATATTTGAGTTATTTGTTTAGCTATGTAACAGTCTCCAGCTTAATTAAAATCAAAAATCAAACCGGAATTATATCCCTCATACTTACAATAGGCTATTTTCTTTTTATTTGCATAAAATATGGGTTTCAAATTGACGGACCCAATATAGTGACTAACAATTTTAAATCTCAAGAAATTGCCATGAAAGTTGGTATTTGAGTATTTTACAAAAAAAAAAATTACAAACTAATGGAGCTTCTCCTTAAAAGATGAGCATCGCAGAGTTGAGTGATGCATCCAATTCGTATGTTGGATCGACTGTTTTTTTTATTTTTATTATATTTCTCGTGTAATCTGAATATTGCGATGTTTCCAACGAACATTGTAAATGTTTAAAAAAATTTATGATGTAAACAAAATTCTCACCTTTCCCTGTTCCTTATTAATACATGGGTAACTCTGCAATTATAACTCATATATGTAGGTACATAATTCATATTTCATAATGCCAGGCATTGAATAGGTAGTTCTGTTCATAAATAAAAAAATTAAAAAAGTTAGGAATGATAAATATTTTCAGAAAACCAGACATTTATATTGTACCTTATTTGGGTTTGAGAAATAGTGAAATTCGAGGAAATATAAGCGTTTTGAAGCGTTACCGTATGTTTATATAACGAAGGAGTTTTTCCAGATGGTAATGTACCACGGCGCGGAGAAGTTTGATGTAATTCTGTAGGTTTCCGTCCTACATTTTATGGACTGGCAAGGCATTAAATTTCTTACTTTTTTTTGTATAATTGTGCATAATAAAACTAAATACACAATAGAGTAAATGACATAGTCTCATTAAGTTTATCTCAAATTTAACCCAATAACTTAAATTCACCAACATGCATGAATGGTGCTAATTGGAATAAAATGAAAACGACAACATATATGTATATACAATGTCAATAACATTTATCATGCCATCAAGCTCTTTACCTAAAACGGCTATATAAACGGCACCAATTTCTCGAAGAAAGCCATAAACTGAAAGAAGAAAGAAAAAAATTTAGTTTTTTCTAATTAGCAAATTGCACCGGGGACATCTTTATCTAAAAGCCTGAGACTCTCATCCTGCAAGACGAGTGATTCAACTCCATAAAGAGAAGCTGCAGAAGAACTGCCACTGGGACTAACTGTGGAAATTATATAAAAACAGGCGACGACACTCCACCGTCTTCATACCCATTTAAGATTTGTTGTCCCAAGCCATAGAAAGAAGTCAGTGCCACGCTGTCTGCGATATTGCCCGCGGACTCGTCGTGCAGCATAATTTCTCCTTCTGTCCAGCACCAAGTCTGCTTTCAGCCAGCTCATTATGTCAAGCGGTTACTGCAGGCCCAGGTGTTACAGCCCAGGCTCACCACCATCGTCAGTCTCAGCAGAAATTACCAAAAGGCCGCTTCGATAGCGTCCCGTGCACCAGATACCCGATATCTGAGGCATGCGGATCAATCGGATCGATTCATTCACCTGTCTCGATTTATGATCGAGTGAAACGCTATCGCCGACGTCAAACTGATAAGGGAAACTAGTTAAGCGAAGACGGTATTTATTAATTCGATTACCCACTTGATCCACCCTGCAATTGCGTATTTATTTTAGGTGAAGTACTTCAGCTATCAGGTAATGCAATTTTTCATGACGTCGAGCTTTCTACACCGACAGCTTCCGCTGAATGAAAGTAACCCAACCGGAGTTGGGATAGCCCAGGGTCTAACGCAACACGCTTTTAAGCAATCTGTTGTCATTTACATTAATTAATCTTTGACACAGATTGGACTGCAAAAGAGGAGCCGTGCAAATCAAGTCGAATTGTTTCGAATTCATTTTCTTTCCCTTAAAGTAATTTATGATTTCTCTAAGTTTAAAGTAGCACAAATATCGTTATTTATGTCTAATCCTTAAAATAATTAACCCACATTTCACAAAGTAGGTGCGCTATTCCCAACAATTTTGAATCCGTTTGATATCGGGTTAAATTGTATATATTCCATACTTAATTTATAATAGAAAGTAATCGAAGTAATTGGGTGTAAAGGTAAATATCTTTTACGAGTAATCGATGGCGACAAGCGCGAATTTGTCACGTGTGAAATGACGAATCGAAGAAATCGAAATTTTTCTTTTAAATAAATAAGTACTTTATTTTTAGAAATATTTCGGTGTTTTTTGCTTGAAAATGATAGAAATGCCTTTAATTTAATATAAAGGTTTTCAACAAATTAATTAAAATCTTAAGGAAATAATATATTGAAAATGTTGATAGAAAAGTGACACTTTTCGAAATTTTATATTTGGTTAAATACAAGCAATCAACAAAATTTGTTTGCTTATTCGTTACTTTGGGTCTTAAATGAACTTTCCTACAACGTTTTAATGAAAGCTTTGAAGACATCGATAACCCAATTTATGCCATAATTTAGAATATATCGTAAATATGTGGGATATTTTAAATATTTATGCTGATAGGATAAAGTTGAGGCAAATTTAAGTTGCATGATTAAATTTAATTGTATTATTTTTTTTGATTAATTAAAGTCTTAACATGTAACCTTGTTCATTTGTGTCTCTGCCAAAAATGACTTATTAATTATTATGATTGAATCAGACCAGGTTTTCCAACCAATTAATTTCTGCCAACATGGAATCAATTTTTATTTGCACGTTTCATTTAATTACGGGACTGAAAAACAGAAAAATATTAATTTCGTTAAAAAGCAAAAAATACAACAAAGCAATTACATTGATAAAAAGGCAAGCACACATGCTACAACGTATCAGGAAAAAAAATATTGTTAATATGTACACAAATCTGTATACTGATAAAATAGTCTCACTGCTAGCCCATAAGATTTTATTCGCATGTTGCAAATGATATTTCTGAGCAGTTGGTTAAATCGTTGTGTCGTTTTCATTTTTATTTTTGTTTAAC
Organism: Machimus atricapillus; assembly: GCA_933228815.1. Lineage (NCBI taxonomy): Eukaryota > Metazoa > Arthropoda > Insecta > Diptera > Asilidae > Machimus > Machimus atricapillus. Next base: position 13,505,237 of record OW121788.1, read on the forward strand.
CCTACCATAAAAAAAATAATTTCGAAGATGAGACATGGACGGCATTGGATTAAACTGGTTTTTACGGAATAACATTTTATTAAAAGCGTCGCACTGTCTTTTAGTGCAAATTTTTAGAAATCCTTGGAGACTGCATGTTGAGTAGATTATTTCCTTTTGCTAGTCGATCTGTCTAGACTACGGCTTATCAAATTTCTCAATTTAGGGCTTCGTTGTAAAATGAGAGTAAAAATTATTTTTCTGTGGGTAATTCTACATGTTGCTTTATTTTTTGTTTGTAGTTAAAGATGAACTATAGATAAGCCTCACAAGTCTAAATAAGGATATTTACATACCGTTGTCGTAGTACTAAATTAAATTTTTCCTGGCACATATTTAAGGGTTATTAATTTCTACTGAATTCAATCAGTTATGCAGAATTAGGAGCGTTGTTTCCTTTGATTTGCCATTTGAGGCTTACATAGTACTGCTCGGAGATTTAAGCCTGACTTAACACAAAGGACCAAAGTTCAACTCTGGCCTAATAGATAGCCTACCCTTTAACTAATAGTCCTTATGTGTGTAACAAAATATGATTGAAATTAGTTAAGGATCTCTGAAGTTATAGCGGAAGAGTTAAATTATTATGAGGGTTTATAAAGTTTTAAATTTGAAAAATTATATTCACTGACCGAACTGTGGGATTTTTATGAAACATATCCATTTTAAAGTAAAAAGTATTTTTTATATATGTATACATACATATACTTGTTTCAACAATTTTTATTAATTTTTTCTGATACGCGCGTATTTCGGCTTACGAGGCCATTTTCAAGGAATTTATACTAAAACTAAAGTACAATATCCAATATTGCAGTTCAATACCATGGGATGAGCAAAAATATAATAGTGAGAGGATTTACATGTGGAGATTTTTAACAATTTAATCGTTCAATGGTGAGTGTAAAAAGTCTATATGTTCATTTAATAGACTGTAGTGCTCTTGTTAGGCTTTTTTTATATAACATGATTCTAGGACGTGGGACAAACTGGACGTAATTTTAAAATTAGGTTCAAAGAACACTTAAATTCATTGAAATACAATAAATTAGATTCAATGGTAGCAAAACATATGAGTGAAACCGGACATAACTGTGATATCAGCAACTTAAAGGTTTTGCATGTACAAGAAAAAAGTAAGAGACTTGATATCCTAGAATCATGTTATATAAAAAAAAATCTCACAAGAGCACTACAGTCTATTAAATGAACATATAGACTTTTTACACTAACCATTGAACGATTAAATTGTTAAAAATCTCCACATGTAAATCCTCTCACTATTATATTTTTACTCATCCCATGGTATTGGACTGCAATATTGGATATTGTACTTTAGTTTTAGTATAAACTCCTTGAAAATGGCCTCGTAAGCCGAAATACGCGCCTATCGGAAAAAATTAATAAAAATTGTTAAAACAAGTACATATGTATGTATATATAAAAAAGACTTTTTACTTTGAAAAATTCATTGAAAATGTTGAGTTAAAATTTTAACTTTCTTACTATTCTCGGAGCACTTTTGCAATGTTTCAATACTGAAAAGTGATTTTCTCAAAACAAAGCCGATCAAATTTTATGTTTTTTATTTTATATAATCCAGTTCGGAAATATCATGACCATTGTCCATTGAATTTTTAACAAATTTTTTGGAAGTTTCTATAGTATTAGTAATAGAAACTTACTTTATAAAAAAAGTTTTAATAAGGATATCAGCTATTTTACTCCATATTCTCTTTGAAAGATCCTAGATCTACTTCCAATTTTCTTTATATAAGTACCAGATCTAAAGAAGATTGCAAATATTGAAAATATAACTAGATATATGTATGTACTTACTTTGAGCGTCATTTTTTATTAAATTAACTAATCGGATCCAGACAATTTCTCTTGAAAACTATTTGCAAATTCTTTCACGTACCATTAATCCATAAAATTATGCCGACAAAACAATAGCCTGATAATAAATCATCCCGCATACAGTCCTTTTGTGCATTTTTTGCACTATACAGTGCAATCCTTGAAAAGAAAGCCAGAAAACGATCAGGTGGGGGCATCTCGAAAATCCACGATAGGTGGATGAACCACAGTACCCTTGGCCCTGGAAAAGCCGTCCAGCACCACCGACCCAATCGCAGTTGCTCTGTCCGTACGAAACGAACGCACTGCAATGCAGCGATGCAACGGCGGTCGTGTGCATCGTACACTTCCTTAACTGTTGTAGTTTCAGGTCGAAGTCATTACCAGAGGCCTTCTTAGGGCTTGCAAAAGCCACCTTTAAGAAGAATTTCACATTCCTCAGAGTCCGGCGAAGACGTTTGCGGGCTCGGTGGCTGAGTTTTGACGATTAGCTGACCATTTTGAGTGGTTCGAACGTCTTATCAGCTGGTTTTCTTGATAGTGTGACTTAGTGAATGTGGTTAGCATGAAATTGGTAGAAAATTCAACCTGTAACTTGGTAAGGTGGAAGGGTAGAACAGGTGAATGGACCATGCGACGGGGTGAGGGAATTGTGAAGATGAGTCTCATTGCATTTCCCAGGTGTCTCGTGGACACTGCAAAATTGTTAATGCTTACAGACGATCCACAGATTTGTTGCAAGCGATCGTACCGCGATCTTGTTATTATAAATGCGCGGATGCCCCGTTCTCTCCACGCCATTCGACGCTACTCTTACCATTTTAAACATTCCCACCTCGATGTGCCCGTTTTTTTTTCGTTTCTTTCGTTTCTTTTTCTTTTACAAGCGACTTGTTGCAGATCGCGGCGGTTTGCTCACGTATACTACCTGGTCGAATATGTGCAAGTATCAGTGTTTGGCAAACCTTCACTCGATCGAGAAGCGAAAACGAGTCTCGTCGGTATTCTGATCGATTTTCGTGTTGTGCTATTTATTAGTTAAATATATATATAAAAAAAAAGAAAAATTAGCAATAATTTCGTCGATATCTCTCCGTTGTGTTTCCGTTGCAATTCAGGTATCGTACGATCGATCACCATTTGTGTGATCTCCAAACCTCGTCGTGATTGATCACCTGGGTTTCATGAATATTTTGGTTCAATTTTAGAGCAATTCGCTTTGTACATTTAGTGGTGCAGTGAACGTGCCTTAACTGTGATTCGACAATCTATCGAAATATCCAAAACAATTCGTCCATTGGATGCGATTGCGTACTTACGAGCGGGTGACGATCATTATTATCACAGTTTTGGGCGGATTATCGCGGTGTAATAAATTCGCGATTCGGTATCGCGACCTAGGAACGAACGTTTCACGTTGATCTGCATTTATCAGGCCGTCTCCCACCGTCCGCGAGTATCCGTCGCTGTCGCCATTGTCGTTGTGTCTAATCAACGCACCTAGTTATTGTCATTTGATCGGTGATCGCGTTGATCACTATTAAGTGCCGGAAGCGGAATTTGTTCGTTTTTATATTGCCACAGAGTTCAAGTCGATTTCTGTAAATTATACGGCTGGTGCAATGCTACCCTGAATGTCAGCTAGTTTGGCTGATCTACAGCTTCGATCTTAAGTGCCCCTTGCTTACTAAAGTAGTTTTAATCACCACCTCATTTGCAGCAACGTAAAACAGGTGCATACCCCCGTCTGAGAGGTGCCGTGTGTGGAGTCAAGTGCTTTCCAATTGCATTTTCATTTATTCCTAAGACATTTTTCTTGTGATTATTTGTTGTTTTGTTTCATTTCTGCCATCTCGGTGTGTTTGATAAAGAAATTGTTTGAATTGAGAAGTGCGCTTGTGCACCACCACTGGCATCTTAATGTGTGAAGTATTCCCAGTGATATCTTGAAGGAGTTCTTTAAGGATTTTGTTTCGGGTTGCACTCATCGACACTGCTGTCTTGTTGGATTGCAACGACCAGTTTGTTGAGGAAAGTTTCGCAGAAATTCTTAAGAATTGTTTCGTTTTTTTTTTGTTTTTTTTTTTATTTTATTTGCAATCGGTTATGCGACTTGTGTAGAGAAAGTTTTTCGGCCTGCGTTTAAGTGCATGCCGGCCATCGATCGAACACCAGAGGTAAGATTTCGATCGCTTCTTCGTTATATAATAATTTACCTTTCAGTTTTTGATTGCTCTTAAAATAGGGTGACTATATTTTAGTTGACTGTGATCCTAAGTTAACTTTTTCAGTTAAAGCTAGAAAAATTGAAAATACCCAGTATTCTAGATTAGTTTTTAAAATTATTTAATACATTTTTTGGAATTTTGGAAAATTTTCCATCACATTACATACATACATATAAGCATTTTCACTTGCTAAGAGACACTTTCTTAAAGATGGTGGAAAAAAACCAAACATTTTTGATTTTTTAAATTTAAATGGCGTATGGGCTCTATTTTATAATAATCTTTGAAAAAATTAGTTTTTGAAGCTTGACGAATCATGAGCAAAATTCATTTTGACTTAAGCTGTGTTTTGAGAAGTTTTGTGACAATATGTAACATACATACATACATATATCATGAGAATAATGAGTGTTTAGATTTTGAGTTCGGCTCATTACCAGTGCTGCTCTAACAATCGAAAATATCCTACGCTTATTATTTTAATAATGAGTATAAAAATCCATTATAGAAAAGCATTACGCCTCCATTTTGAAAGGAATAATACAATTTTCTATATAAAATTCTTTTAATGTCTTCACTTAAGACTTTCTGATATGGTTTTATTTCTGGGCACATATTACAGAAATGATCTCAAGAGTTAACAACCTTATTAAATTGTTATACCACCTAATAAATAAATTCTAAACCCAGTATAAGTAATAAAATAATCCTCCTTAAACCCATATTTGAATCTATAATGTTATATTTAAGTCCTCAACAACTACCTTTAGGTGATATGGAATTTTTCCTTAAATCTAAATTACTACTAAAATACTATTAGAAAACCAGTTGCAGAAATATGAAAATATAAATCGACGGTCCAAAAATTGGAAATCGAGGAAAATCATAATAGTTTATTAAAAATATTGAACTTCATTGAACTCCTCTATTGCAGTAAAAGTTCCGTAATTTCTTTCAAGACATTTATTGAACTTTTTAATCGAAAGTTTACACTATCTCATCATCAAATTTGAAAATAAATCTAATCTAATTTTATAAGACAATTTTCCAAAAAGCTAAACATTTGTAACAACCACCCCCAAAATGCTTTATCATTTCTACAATACGATTGTAAAAAAATCGAATACCTAGTCCCAATTGAAAATATACTAGAAAAAAGTGGGTAATTTTTGCCATAAATTCATTACTGTCTAGAGAATATTGCACAACATAGGCCGTAAAAAAACTGATAAGGTTTCGATTAGTTATAAAATTTAAAGTAGAGATATTTTAATGCAATTTCAAGATAATAAAAGAAATGGCCTTCCCTTCCAGTCGTAAAGTTTAAAATATTAAAAGGTGATAACAATTGGCTTTTAAGTGAAACATATCACATAAAAAATTTGACCAGCCTCCTTTCTCTGAAATTCTCACAATTCAATGTAAAATGTCTGCAATTCGAGGTAAAAAGAAAAACAGACAAATTGTGCGAAATATCTTCTTCTCCACCCACAGCTAATGGATGCTACTAGAGAAAATTATGCACTCGGTGACTCTGCAGTTTTTTCCTGAATAATAATAATAATAACACCTTTGAGACTGTAAACGATTTGCCAAGACGCTAATGCGCTTTATTATGGTTTAAAATTCTCACTGGCGGGAGCAGTGCTCATTATTCATTTTCTTAGAGCGTTTTTTTTGAAGGTGTTTTGCGTAATTCTTTGTTACCTAGTTGCAGCTTTGGGTAAAAGTGCAATCTTCTTTCGTTCATTGCATAAGGTTGAACAAGTGACATAATTTTTGCTAATAACTAAGTCCTCTTTTGTACATCACAGAGGGAGTATGACCGTAATTGGGTTTATTAATTTCGCGTTTCTGCATAACTAAGTAAAATAAAAACAATTAAAACAGCAATAAACCAACCAGCATGTGTTGTTAATGACTATTCGGATAGTAATCGATCATCCAAGAACACTCAATGACATTTCATTTTATAGACACGAGACAGGGACGTGTGAGCTTATTTAAAGTAATTATTTAAAAAAGTATACGCATAATTGCTTTCAGAACAGGGTGATTACTGATTTTGTAAAATACGTAAAATGGATATACACATACCTATATATTTCAATTAGTTGGTTCGTTTGTTAGATTAAGTGGTGATTCTCAGAGCCATGTCAGATACCGCAGCAGGTTGTTATTTTCTTTCGCATTAATCTATCTTGAAGTTTTTAGATTTGAATTTATTTGATTTATATCATGATTAAAGTACATGGCCTCATTCTACTTACATATAATAAGCAGATTGATGATCATAAAATTTATCATTATTCAAGAATACTATACAAATATACACATGTATGTATATATATTTTTAAATTGAAAGGTAGCATAGTTTCAAATTATTGAGCACTCAATTAGCTACCGGATACTCTTTTTTAACGTGTTTAGCACGTTTTATGACTTGTGTTGTGAATAATTTTATGGTTTTTCTAAATTACTTTTTTGTTTTAGCGAAAACATTGACTTGAAAATTACATTTTTAAATGGTTTTTCTATTTACAATATTTGTAGGTCTATTTACAATGTTTGTAGAATTTTGGAAAATAAGTTAAGAGCTTAGATCCGCTTAACTTCTATTAAAAATCAATTTAAAGGATTTAATATAGGTACTGACTGAGGATTTGAGATATGCTGCAAAATATAGGTACATACATATCTAATTATTTTTGAATAAGTATGGTAAGCTGAGAATGAATTAAAAAAAATTAAGCCTTAGATCTCTTAATTTTGCTTTAGAATCACGAAGCTAATCTTAAAATTTTTTTGTTTACTACTTTTTTAAAACTATGATATAATTAATAGTACAAAGTGTTTATTCTCATATTTGAAATAACGATTCCCATGATATATGTACTTAACAATGTTGAAAAGACTTATGAGTTATTAAAAAATAATAATTTCAAATGTGTAGATTTCTAAATTAAAGCTTTGTTCGAATACTTAAAATGCTTATTCTCACAAAAATGCCATTAATTCGTTAGTACTTAGGCCTTATAATGTCAGGGCGCGTTATTATGTTCCATATAATTTATTAGTTTCAGTAGTAAAGAGTACTAAAATTAGTTTTCGTAATATTCGCCTTAAAAGTATAGCTTCATCACAGATCTTTGTAGGTATGGTGCTGTTTTTCGAGTTTGAAAACGAGAAAATATCTGTGTAATTATGTAAATATTATCGAAAAGTAAAAGATGTTAATTGTAATCAATATCGCAGAAAAACAGGAAACGAAACTCATTAGCAAAATAATATTTTCTTTTCTTTTTCAGGTGTTTTATCTGATGGATGCACGGATCGAATCAGAGTTGCACCAATTTCTTCGAAACGAGCAAATGAACACCTTTCACAAGTGCAGCAGCAGTAGTGAAGAGGCAAACCAAAACTGACAAGACTCTTTTTCCGTCTCAGAAAAACTTGCGAGGAACGCCTGCAATTTTGGAATTAAAAAAAAAAAACGGCCGAATATCATGGTACAGGCAGACAAAGTCATTGACCTTTACAAAGATATCAAGAACTTCGTCATCCCAACAACCATCACACGCCCGAAGGGACGGACGGGCATTGCTTCTTCTGAGGCTCCGGAAATAGGGCAATTTTCGACTAAAATTTTCCTCTACCTGTAGTAGCAAATATTTGCATTGGACCGCGTCTATAGACTCTATTGGTTGGCCAACTTTTCGAGATTGGACCGGGTGATCCACATATCTGCGGCCGTAGCCGCACTAGCACCCAAGAAAGTGCAGGAGAAAATTTCGCTGCTCGCGTTCGATTTTTTAGCGCTGTTTTTCGCTCTTCGATTTGCGGCATTTTACATCTATCCGCTGTCAGTGTGTTATCACACTCACCTTGCCAAATATTCGGGCATATCTTTCTTATCCGGTCTACTAATCGCCGGCCGCACTGCTCCGAGAGGTGCAATCTTTTTGCCCCATTGTTGGGCCAACCAAATGCTGTTGCTGTTACGTGAAAGGTGAGCATTTTCGAGTTAAACGAAGAAATAAATGCACAAGTTTCCACCTGGGACTTTCAGTAAGGAATTTATTTGTTATTTCCAGGTAAGCTGCTAAAATTTATGATTCATGCGTATATCCCTCGTCCCATGTCCTTATCTCTTAATACTGGCTTCCATTAAACTACTGTATATTTTAGGAATTTTTTATTTGGGTAGATTTATAAATTTATGTCACAGCCACAGGTATGGGGAATTACAACTGCGTTTATTGGGCTCTTCATTTCGAGCTTTTTTTTATTGTTTTTATGGTAAAAATTTCGCTTTCCAAATAATAAGCGAATTAATTAGAGCATGCAGGAAGTGACCTTTACCGCTTGAGGAGGGCGGCGAAACTTTTCAAAGGTTTAATGATGAAGAAAGTGAAGGTATAATATAAAAGCAAATTAAAAAATTGTAAAAGTAAGCTAACTCTCCAAAATCAAATTATTTATATTAATTAAATTATAATTGACTGTCCTTCAGTTCCTCAAATACTTCGCTGCATTTCCATGCAAACGTTTTTACTTACACATTTAAAAATATTAAATCAATATAACTATGTATTTAATTTTTCGTTCTGTTCCGCAATAATCATAAATCACGTAATTTAGACAGACTGTAGAAAAGATTGCGAATGGATTTCCCACATAAGGGATTCCTTATTTTCCAATCTGGATAACGTTTTATTCGACTGATCGCTCGGAATAAATATTCTTTAAATAAGGTCTTTCTAAGCATGGCTTATTTTATTAGTAACGTAGTGACATACTGCGGACATTTTATTTACACTGCTATTATAAAAATATGTTTTGCCACGTCCGTTTTATGTAGAATCTTCTGACGAAAATGGAATATTTGATATTAGATTTTGAGAATTTTTCTTTGCGAATTAAAATTGCGAACTAAAAATTCATATACAGGTAAAACAATTTCCAACTTTCCTCATTTTTGGAAAATCTAGAAAATTTATATTCACTAACAAGTTTTATTGTCTATTATAACAAAGAAAAGGTCAGAAATCTGTTCATACAAATAAGAAAATATTTATTAATATTGTTCTTTAGAAATTTATCCACTTACTAGTAAACATGGTCAGGTTTTTATGAAACGACAGTGTTCTTAGGGTGGATGTACCGCTCTAAGAAGGCTGTAACCTTCAGGGTTACTTTTTCAGTGAATGATATGCACGTGACTTCAAAAGATGCCGGTATGAATGGCAACCAGATTTTCAAGGAGATGGCAATTAACCAAATTATTCTTACTTTTTGCCTTATATATTGTAAATTTAACATTACCCCCAAACTTCTAAGACTTCTTCAGTTGCTAATTCTGTACTTTCAACATTTTTGGATAGTGAAATTTAAAAATTTTTTTTTTTTGTGTCCGTCTGACTGACTCATAATCAATTATTTATCTTCCGGAATTGCGACTTCAGATTTTCAACTCAGGTTATAATTTTTGTGAGTATTCAAATGAATGCAAATAATAGAGATCCAAATCAGGCGGTAATTATTGATTTTCTAACAGACCGTTAAAGGTGTACACACACCTACTCAAGTGTTGGAGTACCTGCCTAAAAAATCATTAAAGGCCACGGCCACAATTTATAATCATTTCGACTGGTTCATACAAATTGAACGAATGAAGGACAGTTTGTAAGCTAAAATTGGAAAGGTATCAATTTCATAAAAGTCACAAAAGGGACCAGTATCCAGCATAAAGTTAATCAATTTATTCAAAGTAAATATTGAATTTTTGCCGCGGGGAATCGCATCGCCGCACAACAGGTAAATTTTATACGGAATCATGGTACGGGTATAAACCACAGTCAAATACAAAATTTTACGTGACATTCACTGGCCAGAGACCACAAAGCGAATCTGTTAAATCTGTGTGAATGTTCGGGTCGGCGTTACTTGTCAAAATTGAATGGCTAGTGAAAGTTTTTTATTCAATTTGCGCCGAATGCGGTCTCACCTGGGAGTCAGGTGAACTTCTTATGATGAATGTTAATTCACTCTTACAGCGCCGCAATGTAATAGACGCCGGGGGCTGTGCCGGCAGTGCAATAATAAGAATGAGAAATTACAAACGGTGACGATGGCGGCACGTCGTGAATAAAAGAAGCAAAGACAAAACCGCCAATGAACAATGAATTGTTGGACTAAATGATGTAACCATAAAGATAATGGGCAGACAGGTAAAAAGTACACACAAACGCAAGGTGGGGACGTGAAGACATTTTGTTCAGGGATAAAGCACCTAAATCTGGTATTCATAGGTTTATTTATGTAAACGAATCCATTTATTATTTTTTTTATGAGAGCGTGTCCGCTTATCATTAGTGCGTCTGATATAAATTGTGTTTATTTTCTCAGTACTTCGGCAGAACAAACAATTTTTATTGATTTAAAGTTTGGAAACTCTGAAAATTGTGTTTGAAAAATAAAAATAGGTTTATACAAGACACAAACAGATTAGTAAATAGTGAATATGTAACTGGGACAAAAAGTGCTATTTGCAAGAAAAAGTATGTCACATAGTCACTTCTTCTTCTTAATATGTAGTAAAGTCAAAAAAGATGTTGAAAATAAATTAGAAAGTTGACATTTTCAAATTTCAAAACAAATTAAAAATGTTCTTTATCAAATGTTACGCGAAACATTTTACGAATATAATACCGACATTTCCAATTGATATTTGAACACCTCGATTTATAATTGGAAATGTTATGTCATTTCATAGATTTCATAATAATAGACAGAAATGAAAGTGCACATGATATTTTCTCCTCCGTCTATATAGTTTTACTAGAATGTGATTACTCAAATGATATATTTTTGAATGCAACGCATTAAACGTTACTTGGCAATAACACAGCTTTATAGTTTGCAATATAGGAGAGCAATCGAATGCTTATTTTATTGGTAGCCACTACTAAGAAATTCAAATTAGATCCGTTTCTTTTAAAATAATTCTATTAGAATAGAAAGTTGTTCAAAGCCAATGCAACATTTCTTACAAAAGTTGTTATTTTGATTAAAGGGTTATTAAGTTACAAGATTTCATCTTCTTTACACGATGTATTTTCCCTGTAATCTAAAAACTGGTGCACTTTTGGTAAGATAAAAGTACGTAGGTATAACAGTTTTCTGTTGCAAGATTAGACGTATACAACACAAGTTAAATAGAAGCGTTTAATAAAAAGTTAATAAAAGATGATTTGAAACCAAGCTTATTTTCGAGAAGCACTTTTCAACTCTTGAACTCGCCTAAGCCCTAAACTAATAATACATATGTTGTTTGTTAACAACATCAGTGATAAATCATGAAAGTTGTAAAATGTTCTAAAAAAAATTTTGAATAATTTTGTTTACGGCTGTCCTATAAAAAAACGAAAAAAAAAAATAGGTAAAAAAACTTTTTAAGTTAAACGGTTTTATGTTAAACATACATTGCAATGTTTAAGAAAAATGTACTAAAAACCAAAAAATAAAATAGATACAGTCGTGGGAATTATAAACATATGCATAGACTAGACTAAAATATAAAACCGTGGGGCACGTCAATTGTCTACAAATTATCGACTTAATGTGCGATAGAAGAATCGTTTAATTCGTCGTTAGGCAGTTGGCCCGCAGACGGTGAGGAATTTGTAGACAATTGACGTGCCCCACGGTTTTATATTTTAGTCTAGTCTATGCATATGTTTATAATTCCCACGACTGTATCTATTTTATTTTTTGGTTTTTAGTACATTTTTCTTAAACATTGCAATGTATGTTTAACATAAAACCGTTTAACTTAAAAAGTTTTTTTACCTATTTTTTTATTTTCTAGTTTTTAGTTTTTATTTCATCTAATATTTTTCATTCTATTTAGTGCCTCATTTTTACTAGTTTTCTTTCCTGTCAATTTGTTGGAGTTTTTATTTCATCTAATATTTTTCATTCTATTTAGTGCCTCATTTTTACTAGTTTTCTTTCCTGTCAATTTGTTGGAGTCTAACTCCTCAATACATACCTAATCCTTCCAAAGACTAAAAAATAATTAGATACCTAGATTTCAGTTTTAATGTATAGACTGTCTAAAAATTATATATTTAAACGGTAGCGGCGGCCATCTTAGATTTTTTTTACCATTTTGTTCCCACGAGTAATCGACATTTAAACGGTAGCGGCGGCCATCTTAGATTTCAATTTTGCATAGTAAATTGTATTCTACTTGTATAAAACCTAAGTTATCCGCCATTTTGTAGAGGCCGCCATCTTGGATTTTAATTTTATTTATATAGTACATTGTATTCTACTGGTTGAGCACTTGAGCACTTTCATTTGATACCCATATTGATGGGATTAATAAAATAATGAATAAACATAATTGTATTGTCACCAAAATCCAAAGTGTATACAAAATTTCAGATTAATCGGTCGACAGGAAGAGGGTGAAATTTGAATTACTAAATTTGACCCAAGAATAAAACAAACGGGGTGAGCTAAATAAAACCGTTTAAAAAAGAGGCTTTCACAGTGTTCTTCAAAAATTCAAATTTCCTTGACACATTATCCTAAATTGACAACTCACACAAAATGTGTATAGCTTTTCTTTATGTAACTTTCAATACTCAGAACTAATTATCACATTATTAGGACAATTTCTGCAACATTTGCAGCATATTTCACACATTTTGTTGAAATTTTCATTTTCGCAATTATCTGCTCTTCGTATCGGCATTGTCTAGCAGACATCACATGTATTTTTATTTTGCCACATCAAGCGAAAATTTCCACAAAGAAAAACTTTAAAGGAAAGCTCAGGGAAAATAAGAAGAACATTTTATGAAGTTGAAATTATAGCGTGCATGACAATGGTGATGAGGTTTTAATTGATGCATTACAGCTCCATGTGTTTAAGCATTTAACCACAATTATGTTCGCATGAAATGTTCAAGTAAATGCGAAAATTAAATGAACTTGAACGGGATGGAAAAATGTAACTTGTCAGAATTTATTCTACAAAAATGTTACAATTACTTTTAATCGTAGTAATACCATATTTAGTTGTAATTTTGTTTTAAATATTATTTTGCTCGGTTAAAAAGAATTAGGAATTTTTTATTCTAGAAAGTAAAAATTCCGGAATATGGTTTATATAAGTTTTCGCCTCATTAAATAATTTAATAAAAATCAAAGTTTGGTATTTCCTTTTTTTTTATATTATAAGCACACAAAACCCCTTTGGTACCGCCTAGCGCTATCTCGCTATTTAAATTCTACAAATACCACTTCCATCCCGGATTATCCAAATTGTTTTCTTAATTTCCCTTTCAAAACCTCGTCTGCCAGGCCGTTTTAGTTTTCTCTATTCACCTTCCTCTCTAATGAAATGCGTTACATAAAATATTGAGTTATAGCCATGCTTTTAATTAAGTCACTACGTCAAATTCAGAACAAAAACTCGTGCTACCAGCCTGTGCCATCTCGTACAATTTTTTTTTAAAAATGTTGTAGGAAACTTTACAAAAAGTAGCCCCATTTATCAAAATCTATATTCTTTGTGTAAGTAAGAATGATCAAATCAAATAATACATAGTATAAATTCGGTGGCAGAATTCATACTACCAAAGCCATCTACTAAAACGAGAATAAGTACTATACAGGTAATTTTAGTACTTTAATATGCAATATTTTCCTAAAAGCTATCAAAATTTGGTTAATAATGAAATAAATAAGAAAATAGTTTAAACATATTGGCTAAAAGTAAGCCAAGAGTAAAATTTCTTAAGACTGTATTCTGATTTTTTGCGTAAGTTGGCACTGATTTTATGTAAAAAATATTTTTCGAGATTCCTAGAGGAAACTACAAAACTGCATATTTGTAAATATTAGTTAATAATATAAAGTGGCGCTAAACTCGCATATGCAGATGTGTATGATTTTATTAATTTAAATTTCCATCACCCCAATTATGAATCGCTAAATCGAGTCTCTAATCCTTTTTTGAATGCTCGTGCCATTAGGTTTTTGCATAGATTAAAGTATAGCGATTGCAAATAAAAAACTTGTTGACATTCAATTTCCCGCAACGTATACAACCTTTCCTGCCGGTTTCTGTTGTGTTTATACAAATGATTAATCCGATCGAAGAGAAGAGTGCAAATCGCGCAAAAAACTGCTAAATATCAGAGACATAAACGAAGGTAACATCGGAGAAAAACAGAAGCAATCAACTAGAGTACTCTGCGCCCGCGTTGACAAACCGATCAAAACGAGACTTAAAGGAAATTTCTGAGGTGTCTTACACCCATAATGGGAGTAATGTTGGAAAAGTCTGTTAACTGGATCATTTCTGTTCGTTTTATTTTAGCAGGAAGTTTGTTAGTTGCAATTGAATTAGTTTTTTTAATTAATTAGTTCAAATTTGCACTACTTTTCTTTTACACTTTGTGCTTAGGCTGCGGCTAATTAATTAAAATCAAGTTTCGCGTCTGCAGGAATTGAGTCTTTCGTTTCTAATTCGTCCCTGGAGATGTGATTGCAAATTTACTGCTTTCAATGCGCGTAAATTATTGCATAACTTGAAATTCTGGATCTTTTTGTGAGTTTTATTGGAAAAAAAAAATAATCATTTTACTTTTATGGCGAATTTTGAAACAATTACGAAAGAAAATAAAAATGGTCAAAGCATTTAGCTGGAAAGAGTTGTGTTGTTTTGTATTTTATTTGAATATAATGACGAAAGATAATCTTGCCAATCCATGAAATATTCAAATAATTTTCGAAATATTCCACCTACACTTGATGCAAACTCAAATTCTCATAATTCTCATCTACCGTCACAGACCTACCTCAACGCAATTTGCGTACGTCAGCAAGAGATTGTGAGAAAACGAAAAAAGTAAAACATTTTATTTCTGGTACCATGAAGTAAAACCGAACAAAGCTGCCAACGAGAATATTTGTGGGTTTGCTATTTTGCATAGAAAATATTCAATTACCTGACATTCACTGCTGAAATTATTGAAATTCGAAGCAACCAGGTCAGGCAGTCACACACGCCGACTTGGTTATGGCGATGGCTGTGATTAAGAGATAAAGCATACCACAACCCACCAGATAGTTAGATATATTTCGACTTTTCTTGTTTGGACGGCTGGATGACCGCGATGATATGTAAAATGTTCACGCCACTATCATGACAAACGGTACCACCGATGGGGCGATGATTAGTTCAGGTAAGTGGCTATCACAGGTATTGAAATGAGCTACCTAGCCACTGTTGAACAGGTGAATTCCGAACTGACGGCTTTTAATGATCGTTCAAGTTGCGCAACTGAATGTCGGAGATATTTGCTACCTTTTGTTGATGCGGCTATTTTCATAAAGTTAATTCAACTTTACATTACAAAAGATTGGAACAACTTGTTTTGAATTCATGTTACTGTCTTTTATTTTATATTACTGCATGGATGCCTGGTAGTTTGCCGTTGCCGACCTGTAATTAGACTCATTTTTCGAATTAAAACTTTAAAAAAATTCAAGGTTCTTGTCCGACTTTTGGCTTATTTTACTTTTCCTTCTTCGTTTTGAATACTTATGAACGTGTGACTAAAAGGCAGAACAAACGCAAAATGAATGATTAATTTATTCCACTAATCTCCACTATGTAAAATGATACTTATGTTGCTATTCAACCAAGTTAATCAAAATTCCTAAATATTGAATAACAAGGCTACAACCAAACCCGATATTGTAAAAGTCAATAAGAAGCATAAAATATTTTTTTAAAAAATCAATAAAAATTTGTAGCAGATCAACACTTCATCCAAAAGCCGCAATACGGAAATGATTCGCAACAAACAACGTTATTACTTTTCAGGAAAATCAACAGTAGTCAAGTTGTCGTACGCAAAGTGATCTTCACGATGCCAATCTAGGCGCATTAGATCACTGCAAAAATTGTCTAATAATATTTATCAAATTCGGAATTTGATGATATTTATCATTTTGGTGAGAAACCGGTTACTTTATTTATATTTTACTTTTGATAGGCATCCTACTGCATTTCTTACGACTTATTGAAGGTTAAGCCCAAAATAAAATATTAAATTGGGCTTTTGCATCCGCTCAGTTGTTCCAAGTTATGCCCATTTATCAGGTTTAGGGCCTTTATTAATGTGAGAAGATGCCCAAGATTGAGACTTCAACCTTGTTATACCTTGAAATTAGGTTTAGCCATTCAAGGACAATTATACGTACTTTTAATATTTAATCAAGGCAAATATTTGCATTTTAGAACGATAATAAAGTCTTTATTTTTTAATAAATTAGGAACGCCAGATTTTGTTTTAACTGTATACTTATATACGACAAGCAATTATATTTACATATACATACATATTAAATATTAAACATTGTATTGTATTTACTTTTTGATTGCGTTGGGTACCTACATATTTCTTCGTCGTTTGTTTCTATCAATTTAGTTACTGTATTAAAATGTCTTCAAGTAGAATTATAATAACATAATAATAATTCGTGAGAAAATACCGAAATTGGTTAAATATTACTGGGCAGTTTTTTTTCATACATAAATATGTCAGCATTACATTGTAGAATTAGAAAATCTTTTTTAGTAATAGTTTTCTAATAAAAAAAAAAGTTACATACAAATTTTGGTGGAAAAAAATTGTGTAATTTAACGTAATACATATTTGGTTTTCACCGATGTTTAAATAACAAAGCTCCTTTGGTACTTGAAACATGAAAATTCGATTAATTAGTTCATATTTTTTTTTATAGATTAAGCTACGCATATGAAAGTGCGTGCTACTTAATATTCTTGATCAACTTTTATTTTTATAAAACATATCATCAGTTGTTAGTACAAATACTTTTTTTTTATCGTTTTCAAAACAAACTAAAAAATGATGAATTTCAGAGCATAGGCATTTAAATAAATTATTTGATCGTTTTAAAAGCCTGGAAGCTTTGAAAGATAAAAAGAGGAGATATCATCGATATCTTTTGTTCTGGTGATATCATTCTGCGCTCTGTGACTAATTATATTGTTGCAAGTCATGGTATTGTAAAAAACAATTAAACTTTTCATGTTTAACGTCCTATTTTTATTTGTTTCGAAAATTACTCAACATTTCGATTACCTACATGGGTCACAAAGACAATTTTCTAGAAATTAAAACTTCCTAGACAGATGTAGAAATAAAACAAACTTATCTTAAAACTTAAAAACTTAATTAAGGTGATTAAAGTGCCTGTCGTTTCACGTTTAATCGACCTTCTTTGCGGAGTTATGGTCTACTTCACCTGTAGTAAAAACAGCGCCAAAATATCAATAAAACGTAAACCCAGAAGCCGTTGGCAAAGTTGTGTTCAAGGTCCCTGCATTTTCTCACAGCGCATTCCTCACCCAATCCACTTCTTCTATTCTCATTCAATTTACCTGGAGTACCTTCAAATAACAGTAAAGTGTAAACCATTGCATCGGCAAAACCAATAACCTATTTGTAATAAGTTGGCCGTGCGATGAATTTTCGTTTTGTTCGGAAACATGATTTCCAGAGATCCATCGTACGGCTCGAAAGACGTGAGTAAAAATTTAGAAGAACAAGGAACGGTTTGGCGATGCTATTCGGAATCCTCCTCGCTCGACGGTGGATCGATGGATTCTTGAATAATTCTTGAATGATCGAACATTAAGTCAATACGCGCGTGCATTCCATCACCTTACCTGGAAGCATGTTACATAACGTCAAGAAAGTTCTACCGATCTCTAGACTCTAGAGTTGCATACAAAACATCTAAGCCAGCGATTGATCACCTTCCTCTGGCTACCCACCTGCGCGACTGAGAGAGGCTTCTTGCCAGACCGGTATACAAATTGGGGCTGTAAGAACTAACGTGTGATTTAAATGTTTTCTTCGACTTGTGACTTGGTTACCAGTCAAGGAAACAGCCGACCGGTAAATACATACTAGGTGCATAGTTAATGGTGACGATGACAAGTGTTGATTTCGAGGAAGACCTCATCGATTATTCGGAACCCATTCACATCCTGGATTTTATCTGGATATCTCTGATACTCGTTACGTTAGCAACTCGGGGTATTATTTTCTCGTTTACGTCTTAATTACCGCTGTCAAGGTGATCGTGATGCATCTTGGGCTTGTCATCGTGTTCTGTTACCGGTAATTTGTCGCTAATAGTTTTTCTTACAAGAACAAATAGAGGCCTTGATCGTTTTATATGTTTAATTTTATCTTAATCTTGAATGAGAAAACGTGAAGTTTTTTAACATAGCTTTTATTGTCGACTCTACTTTTTACAAATCATAAATTGTTTTTATAGCGTAAGAGACGACATATTACTGGAAACAAATTGATACTCTTAAAGATAGTTTGACTATCTTGTTTTTATTATGAATTAACCAAAATCATATTTTTATCATCGATTACTAAATAGGTACTATAAAACTCACTTAATGTTAGTTATAATTGATGAGTGTTCAAAAATAGCTACCTACATTTTCTAAAATTATGATTATTACAATCCAAAATCCTACAATAGTGTTCCGCTCACCTCAGAATTTGAAACTAATGTAATGTATGTTATTGAATTTTTATTGATTTGAAAACTTATTAAATACAAACGAAATTAATTAAAAAAAAAAATAATATTTCCAATTATCAAAATAATGATAATATTTGTATGTATGTATGTAATGATATACATATGTATGTATGTATGTGGTATTAGACCGATCGCTGTTAATAAAACAAAATTTTGTTATGTAAATATAAAGTATAATGGTTTGGTCAACTATTTTGCTTGCATCTTAGAAAAAATATAACATTGATTTTTTCAGTTAAAGCTTTCCCAAAGATTTGTAAAACAATTTTTGGTTGTATTATTTGAATAACTTTTTTATCTGTGTTCATTTGATTAGTGTAGTGTGGAATCTAGACAACATAATTTATTTTTTGACAAACTAATTTCAATAAAAATTCATATTTTTTGAGTAGGTATACAAGATTATTACTTGAATGTTATTTAACCCCTCTGTTCAATAACGCTCAATTTCATAACATATTTACTGTGAAAGTCACTTCATCATCTGTCGCAAAGTTCATTTTGGCCATAAAACATTTTCTTAATTGCAACCAACTCTGACAAAATGCTTTTAAACTGAAAACTGACAGGGATAAAAAAACATTCACTTTGAAATAAATTGTGTCGACGGGCAGTTTCATCTCATCATATTCCTACTTAAACCTTAAAAGAAACTCAATTTTCAGGTTGTCTTAAAAGGCATTTTAACAGCTCCGGCAATGCCTAGCAGTAATCGTCACAGAAAGTGCCGAAACCTCTCGAAGATTTTCAAATAACTTTCTAGTTAGATTACATGTATGTATGTATGTATGTACTTTGTGTAAAATTAAATAAATATGGATGTGCCCTATGCAAACTTACTTCTTACGGTCTTCTTTTCTTTGTGTAGAATAATTCGTTTCAAGCTCCAAATTTTGTGATGTCAATGATAATCAAATTATCGTCGAGACAATTCGATCAGAGAGAAAGTGGACTTAATTTGTTGTGAAGAATTTTTTGGTAATGTTACATAATAATGTGATAACACGATGACAGCATCGATGTTTTTTGTATTTTTTTGAATTGGGGCAGAAAAAATCGCTGATGTAATTTTTTTGGAATTAAAAAAGTTCGATGATCGGGGATTATGCTATTGATCATTAAAAGGTTTAGTGGAGTAGGTAAACAAATTGGTTCCGAGGTTTAGTTTGCATTTTATTTTATTTTGATTATTATTATTTTTTTTTGTTTTTGTCAGATCTAGCAAAACGTTTATTTCGAAGAAAGTGAATTTGTATAATTTCAAGTTCTTGAAAAATGGCATAACTAATTTTAGAGATTTGTGTAATTTTACAAGTTTTGTATTAGGAAATTTATTATTTTTCCACATGAAATTGGCATCTTAGAATCATATTTGGATTTTGTATTTCGAATATAATATCTATGTAGTCTTTATTAGGTATATAAAAGTATAATATATGTACATACATATAAATGACATTTATTACTCATGGGGTGTTAGTTTGCATACCGAAAACGTGAAAAGAACCAAACGGTTGTGAAATGCGAATGCACCTCTGCAAACTATAACTGCATTCGCTAGCATGCAGCATAATTCGAGGTGCGACGATGGTTGAATGAAACCAACTGCATAGAAGCAGACTAAATGCGGTATAAGCTGGATAATACTGGCCAAGACAGGTATGAACATACATACCTAGTGCGGTTTGACCACCGTTTGAGTGTTTCTCACATCCGAGCTCTAGCACTATTTTACGAATAAATGCTACTGATCCATTCTTTTATATTAATAGCAAAAGCCGAGCTGCAACCACTAAAACCATAAAACAGAAATACTCTTCCTTACAGATTTTCATCAGTCGCCGATTCGCTTTCATATTTCCACTTCCATTAAAATGAAACACTTCCCGCGGAAATGATTTCGGCAGCAAAATCTAATTTAACTGCTCATTATGATGCTATCGGGCGTTGGTGTTTTTTCTGTATGTTCCGCCTCCCACGACATGTACGAGGCCTTGCCGCATAACCTTTAACAGGTGCGGCACGTCGACGTCACCGTCTGGGTCTCATGGCATAGGTACTCCCGGCGTGTGCCGTCAAGTTCAATAATCTTCAACTATAGCTGAAATAGAAAGTGATTATGCTATATACCAGGCGACAGGGACAAAATTTATGTCGCATTCAAAAATCGGTTCATTGACACGCTGAAAAGGTGAAAAATGCTGTAAAGAGGTCCCATTTACCTGTCCTCGTCAATAACATTTATCCCACGCGATTATGAAGCCGTCGCCGGCGGCGGGCAGCTGCGGCGGTCCGCGTGTAAAGTAATCAATCCTCGCGATGGGATCACAGTCGGCGGCACCAAAAGCGGTAATACCGCGGGCAGAGCTTTCGCTTTCATTTGGGAGTTTCCAAATTTTCAAGTATTACCGAATAGGTAATGAGTCCAATTGGATGCGGTATACCGCAGCAGGGAAGATATGACATGAGAAAACATTTGCTTTGTGTGATAGCTTCATTAAAATGAAGAACGTATATAAGATGGACTTGATTGCCGCTATTTTGTGACATTTTGAAAAGTGAAAGTCATATCATCAAGGGGATCTTAATGACTTCTATGGGAATTTTGAGATCTTTAAAGTTAATTTCTTTTAATATGTTACATGCAGGTATTATTTAATTTAACCTGAAATTTTCATAATATTCTTTTCTTAAATGTGGTGTCTTAATCTTTTAATTTTTTTAAAATAGGAGTCTATTCACACAAAATTTAAAATTACGACTTTCAAAAATTCCATACAAAACTTGAGTGTATTCAATATCAATACAAATTAAGTAATCTTATACAAAATTACAATTCTTAGATGGACCATAAGAAGTTCTGTAATAAGAATCATATAAAAAACAAAACACTTCGACCTTCGAAAAGGAAGGGAAATTTGCTTAGAGCATCAATTGAATTGCGATAAACTAAAGGGGAGGATATACGATGAAAAGTGAATGTCTTACAATTAGAGGGATTACAACTTGCACCATTGATGCAATCCCTCGAAATTCAATTGTAACAAAGAAACACGAACTGAGGTTTTTGTGGAAGAGAAAAGTTTCATATACAGGGCAGGGCGTTCAGAAAGTGTGAGTGCTATTTATTATTGAAATTACCGATAGACGCGCCGGGGCGGACGGGTGCGGGGCGTGCAATACTAAGTAGCTCAATTCATGGAAATTTAGTAGCGATGGAGCCATTTACCAGTCAACAGCGTGCATTTTGTTTACGAGCATATTATCAGCACAATAATTCTGTCATTACTGCACAGCGTTCGTTTTGTGCTCATTATGACATCCGAACTCCGCCTCACCGAAATATCGTTCGAAAATGGATAAAAATGTTTGAATCGACGGTATCCACGGTTAAAATTCGAAATACCGGTCGCCCACGTGCCATCAGGCCCATCAGAGTCGAAGAAACGATCGAACGTGTCCGATAATCAATAAGTGAAGATCCAACATTATCTGTTCGTAAGAGAAGTCAAGCATTAAACTTAAAAAAACCGTCTTACTAAAATCTCTTCACTCAATATTAGAAGAGTGTCAGGAGCGTGATCGACGCCATTTAGATAACATTATTTTCAGTAAATAATTTTTCAATAACTGTAAATTAAAAATAAAAGCAATATTACTTAATTTAAACATTTTTTATTTTTTTTTATTTTACTTTTGAACTGCACTCACTCTTTTTGGACACCTTGTACCTACACTACATATATGTATATTCATAACATAAAGATAAGAATTTTATGAGTACGTAAATTAAAATATATCATTTTGTCAATTATTGTTCTTAGGATTTCATTCGGTGATTCAAATTATGCAAAATACAGAAGATTGATTTCATTATGATAATTAGGACACAGGCGATTAAACACACTTTATTTTCTCTTTCCAAATTAAACTTAATAAAACATCAATAATAAAGTAGTAGTAAGGTTATAATAAAAGTATGTAGTTAAGTAAATAGTATACTGTTTCTAATTGAACATCTTTTATGTTGTCCCATAAAATATCCTTTCCAAAATCAACCTTCAGTGCCGAAGTTTATCTACTCTCTATTCACAGACTTGCATAAATCTGTAATTTTGACTCTGAGGCAAATTTCAATAATTTTCATTATTTTTTCTTTCGTTTCAGCTATAAACAATGTTAAATTGCACTGACCTAGCATGTGTATTGCATCATCATCACTTTTACGCGCATTTGCATCACTTAAAGCATCACCTACAAGATGACAACGATAACACAGGTAAGCGAAGAAATTTCCCATTTTTTTTCACTGCTGCGCTTCTCAAGCAGTCTGAAATAATTGCCCTCCTGCATTGGGCACAAAACCGTAAATATTTTCTTATGATAAATATCAACGGCACGAAAGTGTCTTACCCACATACCGGCGGATTCCATCACCGCAATTTTAGCGAATTATATCCTCAGCGAATCTCGACGGCGGTTATTGTCATTCGGCAAGGGTCTTTCGGGTTACCTTAATCCTCGCTGCTTTAATTAACAGGTTACCGATGTGAGGTGAGCAGCAACAGTTCGCAGAAATAATTTTCTTGTTTATAGTTTGGAAAGAGCCAACGTTTGCCTTACTAAATATGGCTCAATTCGTTTGGCAATTTCGCGAAAACTGAACGTCTCGAAGATGTTGTTGCTCAAGATCGCCTTCAAAGTTCTTTCGCAGGTGCTTCTAAATCGGCGGAAGAGGTTTTCAGTTACGAATAATTGTCGTAATTTATTTGGCTTTCTTTCTTACGTACAACGGAAAGGGAACTTTTATGTCAGAAATAACAACACTTCGACATTGATTAACCTTCTGGAATATTTTAAAAATTCTACATACACTAGTAAAACAGTTTTTGTATTTCACAATAATTTTTAATTGCCACTTCTGCGACGAAACATAAAATTTCCGGTTCTTTTCGGAATTAAATTGATTGTATTTTTGTCCAGTTTTCGACTGCAAGTTATATTTAACAAATTTCAGATGAGTATCTGGCTTGCAAGGCGTTTCCACCAAACCAGTTTTTGCAGATTTATGAGGTATTAAATGTTTGTGACCGTTATTTGTATATGTATGTGCAGATTAGACGTGACGTGTTGAGGCAATTTTTTTTTTTTTTTGAATATTAATATGCTAATATTCGCGACACATTTTAAGATAAATTTTTTCACTTTTTGTAAAGATCAGAGAGTTCTTTGGACTTCGGACGCGTACTGTCTTCAGTGATTCATGTTTATTGATTCTTTCTTCTTTTTGGCTGTGTAGGTATTTAGATTTGTTTGTTTACATTTTATTTTAATTAGCTATTTTAGTCATATCTATGTATATGTACATATATTTCCTTACGTCATGAAAAGGGGAATCACAGAAAGTTCGATAACATATGACGTAAATAAGTCGTTTTGTTTTCGTGACTTCGTACGTACTTAAACTTATCCAAAATGTACATATACGACCTTTGAATTTGATTTTGAATTCAATAGAAAAAGAAACAAATTATAGAAAACCTAATCTAAAGCGGTTAAAGATACATTTAGATATTAAGTTCAAATATTTGTGAGTTATTTTGCATCAAATAGTTTAAGCCAATAAATAATTCATTTCGTAGAAATCCAATCATTTTAAAATTCAACAAAAGATATTGAATAAGAAAAGCAGACATAAGAAATAACAATATTTTAAAATAAAATGAAACTTTCCGCTTTCCAACTAAAGATTGTTTATATATAGCTATAATTGTTTCAAAATAGCTATAAAAATCATCTGCAAAAAGCCCCAAGGCTCGAGATTTCAAAGATGCGACTAAGCATGACGTGTATTTTCTTTAGAGGACAGAAAATTAAGAGAGTCATATAAAAACATGTGACTATGTGAGCATGTGTCGACCATCAGATTTCAAGATACTTTAGGAATCTATCGTCAGTGCGGCCAACACGAAACCGGTACCACAACCTAGGTTAATAGACGCAGTGCATTTCGGTTAAAATACAGCAATAGACAAAAAAACACCAAGAGTAGGTGTAGAAAAAAAAGAGGAAAGCTTGTCACTCTTTGAACTTGAGCATGACCGAAACCGGGATTAAGTTCCGCTTTTAATAGGTTAGCCGCATCAAACAGCGCGAAAATCAATATCACGACCAAATGAAGGAATTCTTCGGGTGATCTCAAGGTGTCTAGCGGTTATAAGGTGACTTAATTGAAAAAGGTTCTCGTTACAACAAAATCAGAGAAGAAAGATAAATCGATTTGCGAAAAAAGGTATGCAAGCACAGTAAGTGAACCTTCACCGTGAAAACAAGGCTGTTCTGGCTGAAATAAAGAACAAATCGAAGACCGCAGCGCCATCGTCGAAGTCGACGCAATCGGGCATCGACTGCGACTTCTATGACGGCGCGACAGTGTTTAGTTTAGGCGCATTGATGCATTTGGTCATGTCTTAGCGGGCACCGTTCACCTTGAAGGTGTAAAGGTTAATTTTACTATAGAACGATTTTTTTTTTGCTCTTTTCGAAATTTCATTTACCGTTCTAATTATCTGCTGATTTATTAAAGCCTTTGAAGTCGGTGGCTTGTTTTGATTGGCAATTCGATATGGTTGCGGAAGGTCAGGTGCAGCGTGCAGGTGATTTACAGAGTTGTTTCCGATTTGATAAATGGTATTTGCAGCAACTGGCGTGCTTTACCGGAACTGTTATCGGATTTGTCCCCCGGAAATTTTCAATCATAATGCGATTAATAACTGAAAACAAATTGCAATAATTTTGATTAGGTTCAGGTTGGTGCATGCAAATTTATTATTATTTTGTAGTTTACATTCAGATATATTTATTTATTTGAGTGAAATCAAAATTAATCATTAATTTGTCTTAAAGCTTCCGCCTTTGAAAGTTGGATAAGTTTTGAAATAAATTATGTTTATATTTTTTTCTCGTAGTGTGTTCATTTTTTAAACCGTTATCCTTTGGAATGTTCAAAATTATTGACGCGCAGAATTTTTTGTCGATGGTTTAAGTTTATGCATTTTCGGGTTTGTTGATTTCTTAAAATTAAGAAGGACTCTGTCATATTCTAGACGTGTTTTATCGACACTGTAATTCAAAGGGTTAAAACAAGCATAAGAAAAATAACACTTCCAAGTCAGCGATAACGAAAATTTTTACAGCTAAAAGTTCGCCATGTCAAGAATATTTAAGGCAGAATTTTAAACCAAATTTTAACATTCCAACCTACGATTCGATCCATTGAAGCTCCGATCTTCTTTACCCAGGTAGGATTAAGTTTTAAGCGCGTTTCCTACGAAACTTGAAGTGGAGAAGAAATATCTCGAAAATCCCTGAAATTCATTTAAAAGGTTTTGTGGTTCCTCTTTGAACTATTTTTTTTATATAGGGTATTATACGGATTTTTGTTTGCAGTTTTTATGCCTTTAGTTTTTGTTTTAATCAAAACTTTGTATTGGGTTCTAGTAAATTCCTGAAACTAGGTACCTACATATTTGTATTTTTTTTTATTTCGACCATATTTTTAAAGAATTTTAATGGTTTGTGCTCTCAGATTCATCGCTTTGAAAAATGTTATCTTAATCAACTACAACATGTATTGGGGGAGAAAAAATCTTGTCAACCTATTATTAAAGTAATTAATTTAAAGTTTAAAATGCCCAAAGCAACTCATTTTTGTTTAAACAAATTACTCATTTTTCCATCACGTCAAAAATCAATTAAAATGTAAAGTGTATTAAATATTTGCGTGTTGTAATGCTGACGCATTAGCCAATTAGCCTAATGGATGCAATTTGTAAGGCGAAATTAATTCAACAATGTCTCATAATTACGAAAGGAGGTAGAAAATTCTAAAGAAATATCATGTAAACTTCTTCAACGATCCGGCACGAGTCGATTAACCTTAAAATCATTCATACCCAGGGGCCATGAATCGCGTCTGCTCTCTGGTAAAACAGAGTACTTGAACAAAAGCGAAAAAAAGTGAAAACGCTACCTGTCTAACCAGCCGCGATTTTCTCTATAAATATCGTTAAATGTTGATAAAATATTCACGGAGCTCTGGGCGTGCTTTCACTTTGAAACAAAACTGCAAAAATCGTGTCAAGTGCATTCTGACGAAGCCATTTCAAGTCCTCCCATATGCTTCTCTTGCGATTGTTAATTCCGATTATTTTCCTCCTCTCCCCGCGAACTAAATTATTATTGTCATCTAATCTTGAGTTCAATACACTGAAAAAGCATTAAGGTAGCAAAAACCTTGACTAACCCGTCGAAAGATTAACCTTTCACCAGGTGCGCTCCGCTCCGTATGGCACTGGTGCAGGCACGCACACGCATTCCTCATATAAATTTTGTGATCAATTAGTCGCCGCATTGATAGCACACTCTGCCCCGTTCTGCTAATTTTTTCTCTGTTCATTAAATAAGTCATTGAAGACAAGTGACTTTGATTGTTGGCCCCTCACCTGCGACTCTCATAATCCTGGCAAGGTTCTGCAACTATTTGGCCAAAATCTGCGCTGTCTACTGCTCAGAAGTGAAATAATAAAAAATTCTACTCACGGAATTTGCGACAAAAGACGGCACGTTTAAGATTGCGCCTCGTTTCGCATGGAGCAACCTCCAAAGTTCTTTGAAATTAACGTCATGAAGTTCTTAGTGACTTTAATTGACGGCAAAGAGCTCTGGAGTGTCCTCAGGGTGGAATGAATAAAAATTTAATTGCAATCGCAATCGCCGACTGTTGTATATTTTTTCTTAAATTATCAGGGGATTTCCCTCAATCGGATTTTTGCGCCTTCTAGAGTCTTAAGAAGAGGAAGTGACAGGTTTTTATCTGCAATAATCCCAAGTTATTGTAATTTCTGGGAAATGAATTTTGCATTTTAACGGATATCTGATCTCCGTTCGAGCTCCACATAAAAATGTTTGTTTGTGTTTAAAATTTTTGGTAAGTGAAAGGAAAGTTGAAAACGGAAAGAGTGTGAGACGGTTGCAAAAAAGGTGCTAATGGAAAGGTAGCTGGAAGTAAACTCCTACGCGGAAGTACGTTTAACTTTGGACAGGTTCCCGTTCGTATAAAAAGAGTTTCTACTATATGTTCAGTCGTTGCAGACATGTAGTTTTTTGTGATATAGTTTTTATTGACAGCACTATTAAGTTTTTATCTTAAATTATAACGTTTTAATTTTTATTTTTTCTTTATTCGATGATGCTAAGAAGACCTCAATAAAGGTCAAACAACTGTTACATGACCGTTTCAAACGCGTGCTGAGTCGTTGTCTCGATAAAAAATATTATGAATAATTTTATTAATTTCAGACATATGGGTTTAATGATGCGAAAAATATTTAAATGAGCAATCTCTGGTGCATTAATTTATCAAGGCACAGTATGGAATTTGATTGCAGAGCGTGCATCCAAATCCCACTCCACTCCTTCCCATGGTATTGGTATTTAAAAACGATTAACATAAATGAAACAAACTTTAGTAATTGTTCCACATTGTGTGCAAATTTTGTGCCACATCAAACGTAGCTCCGAAATTCTGTCCTCGAAACTTCTCGGGAAAATTAGCACCTTCTCGACCCCCATACCTGTCGAGCATACTTTTCCACCAGCGATGCGTGAAGACTGGTGAAGACCACTTATAATGCCAGGCATGATCACCGATGAGCACTCCTAGCAGTGCCAACAACGATCATCACTTTGATCCACTCATTACTCTAGACATAAGAGCGGTTCACGTCGACAGGTAAATCAATTCACGACAATACGACAGTGCGTCTCGTCAGCGTGAACAGCCGATCTAGAGGAGCACCTCACCTGCAAGTAAGTGCGCTAGCTTCAAGCTCACCTTGACTTAATTTATTGAGTGCGTTTCGAAGCGCGCGGCACAAATAAGAAAAAAAAAATGTTTTTTTTAAATTGGAGAAAAAC
Source organism: Machimus atricapillus (assembly GCA_933228815.1). NCBI lineage: Eukaryota > Metazoa > Arthropoda > Insecta > Diptera > Asilidae > Machimus > Machimus atricapillus. The sequence continues at coordinate 13,534,021 of OW121788.1, forward strand.
AACCAGAACTAGTCCAAAAATATATAATGGTACAAATTGAGTTTTAATTTTAAACAAAATAAAATTCACCTGTTGTTGTAGTCGATCTTGCTGCTGGTCGCGGTCAAACCAGTCACTCAGGAGACGACGCTTTTTCTTGGAAGTTACGCTCAAAAGCCCCCTGGGCTTACTGCGATTCGAACGACTGAAAGTTACTGCACTTTTGCGGATTTTAACATGGGCGATATGTGCAAAAAAAAAAAAAAGTTGAATTTCTGGTTAAAAATGGCAAGCCGTTGATACCGTCGTTGAGTCGCAGATGCTAAACATGCCGCGTTTCGCCAATTTCGTCAGAAGCTCATTTGAAAAACTTTCGAAACTTCCAAGGGGCACATGGATCTAGTGTATCTCTTTTTTTCATATTTGTTTTTTCTTTGGAAGGAATTAGGTTTAATGTGCAGTGAAAGGGTTAATTACACGGACTATACTGTTCGTTTTTGGATTACACAATTAAGTTGTTCCAGTTCTGTTGAAGACAATTGAGAAGATTCATACTTTTAAATTTTAGACGCCTTTTGTTTTCATCTTTAAAAACACTGCATTTTACGAACCGACTCTAATAATTTGCAACTTTCTTTTTATTAAATGATTCTGAATATTTCAAATATAAAAAGTAGTTTAGTAAGAATAAAAGTCTTCAAACAAATAATAACCGTTTTCGAAATAAGTAGTTAAACCTGTTATTTTTTTTACAGATTCGAAAAGCTTTAACAAGCAAAGTAATAAGTCTTTCATGGCTGTTTAAATTAGTATTAATTCTATCATTAGAATAATATTTAATTCTTCCACTGGCAGGTTACGGAAATTGGTCACTGAGAGATATTTTTTGATAAAACCACCGTAAAATTGACGTTTTTCTTTTACAATTTTCAGCCGTAGAGAAAAACGTTGTTTTAATAACATGAGTACTATCAATCCCTTCCATACTATTATTTTAATAATAGTTAACGTAAAATTTAAATAGCCTACTATCAATATAAACTATCAAATCAATATGTTAAACTTTACTTTTGATATTACATTCATATCAATTTGATATCTTTTATTGGTAAATCGACATTTTGAAATTATTAAATTAATAACTAACCCCATATTATATAGATAACAAGATTATTAAATCATTAACTAACTAACTAACATATACGCAGTTAAAAGAGTAAAAATCTCGCAACAGTGAAAGGACGCTTTGTTCGGTCGAAAGTTAGAACACGAATGAGGACTTGAGATCAATCGCATCAAAGGGAGACGCGTTTCACGTTAAAACTTTCAAAATGATGTTTTTTCTTGTTAGTATAACAGAGCAGCGTATCACTGTTAGGTGGAATATTCTCAATTTGATATTTTTTAATGTAGCAAATTCCATTTGAAACGTTGTTGTAATTTTAAAAGTTTTTGTTATGGAAGTAATAGTTTTTTTTATATAGAATTGAAATTTTATGCATATCAATTGTAAAAAAATACTTTCATTCTAATATGGCTGATTGTATTTATTGATATGAAAATGTCACTATCAATTTGATAAGATAATGTTAAACAAACAATATTACTTTCATTAAGATATTTTTAATATTAAATGAACAGTTTTTTATTCAATTTGATAGTATTTTTTTCAGAGATTGACGTTAAGAAAATATCATTTTAATAAGGCTTTTTTTTCTCAGTGTACAAATGGCAATTTGTTATGAATTAAAAGCTGGCGTGGTTTTACGTCAATCCAGAAAAAAAATTCTATCATGAATAAGTAATTAAAGTAAAGTGATGTAAAATGTAAAGATTTGAGATTTTCTAAAAATAACATCATGCCATGTTTCCATCTCCCCAAAATCTCGAGATTTTGAATAAGAGATTTAAAAGTGTTTCCATCTAGTAGCGTGATTTCATTTGATGTTTGATATGTCAAGTGTCATATTTAAATTATTTTCAAAAAGTTTTTTTGCATAAAAAGTGAACGTTAAAATGATTGAATATCAACAAACTCTTGTTAGCCAACATTTGGACATAGTGAATAAATTTTAATTTGTGTGTAATAAAAGTAGAAAAAATGACAGTCATAAATTTGTCAAGTTTTGACGCCTGTTGAATAGTGGTGAATAACTTTTTGGGGATGCCACAACGAATTTAGTAGATTTTGATTGAGATTCTCTCGAAATCTCAAGATTTCAAAATCGGCTACTTGTATGGGAAATCCAATAGATTTTCATATGGATTTCGCGAAATCTCACAAAATCCCGAGATTTCGGAGAGATGGAAACATGGTACATATTAGATTACTTACCATTACTTACTTACTAACTAAACATACAATAGCCACTTTGTTTTTAAGATCTGAAGTGGTCAATTGAGTGCGCTATTCTAGAAAATATAATTGTTTTGAAAGTATTTGGTAATAAGCTTCAATTCAAAAGTCAAAATTTTCGACTTTTCACGCAATGTCTGAAAGAATTAGTTCTCCTTAAAAATGAAATGTAGGTAAAGCAATCCATGAAAACTACGCAACGTTCCCATAAAAATTACCTTTTCAAATTATTCACTCTTCAAAAAGTGAAAAACTAGCAAAGTATTCATATTTGCCATGCATTTATTGAAAATTCTTTAAGCCAACTGATTAAAATTTATGAATCCTTATATCAATTTACCGCATACGGCTGCCAAACGATTGCTTTATAATTGTTCATAATTAACTTTAAATGAAACGTGAATACTATTCTGAATTAGCAAAAACGTTGCCGAAAAATCGTTAAACTGAAATATTTTTCTTCCACATGTGAGAAACATTTTTGAACGCTCCTTCCAAGTTACCAATATTATTCGATCCCAGAGTCGCATACTGTCTACCACTCCTTTTCAAAAGTGTTCAAATCAATATTACTTGCCAAGAATTGCTGATGACCCAAAAAAGAAGTAAATCTTATTACCTTGTGGCAACCACAAAAACAATCCATAAATCGTAAATTTTCTTTAATTTAATCACAAATTGAAAGCGATCGGCTCTTTAATCCAAATCTGTAATGTAATTAAATTTTGCACCGAGCATTGAAGGTGAAATCATAAAAATTAATAAAAAAAAGATATTGGCCGAAATAAGCGGAAAGAAGAAAAAAGTAATACGGCATGATGCCCAGAGTTTCAGTTTCAGCTTTTTAATTCAGATCGGTAGCCTATGGTCGATGGACCACGGTCTCCTGGTGAGTTTTATTAATTTAATTGGAACGAAATATGAGAACTTTTAACTTTTGCATTTAATTTTTTTTTTAGTGAAGTTGAACTTTGAACTCCACATTTCCCCTTCTCTCGTTATTTTTTATTTTAGTTTTTTTTTATTTACATGAATGAATATTTATTTGATTAATTGCAACTCTCATAATAAGTGGCATTTCCTGAAATTAAAACATGCATTAATATTAATTAATAATTTGAAAACATTTCTCTAAGTTTATTTCTATACTTAATATTAAAACTGTTTCCATTTGCAATTAATTATTAGGTTCGAAGCAGATTCATTTATTACTTATTTATATAGGTATTAAATTTCATAATGCTCTATGTAGATTTTCTGTGTTTTAGTCAGAATTTGTTTACTTAGCAAATATGACACTGTACTTTGACGATGACGTACATACATATAATGAAGATTCAGAAAGATTTTTAAGAAAAATGCTAATTAAAATTATGGATCACGAATTCTGTTTTGCTCTCAGCTTACAAATAGTTATAAGACGTAAGCAATAAGTGTGCAAACAAGTAAAAAAAAGCAGACATCCCTATTTGTTTTTAAGGCGCAAAGGTATTCGAGCAGACAAAAATGTTCGCGCAGACCAACCGTAAAAGTAAATAAAAACCGGCGATATTTTGTCACGTGCTTGTAGTTTAATCAGCGAGTCATACCTTCGTGCATGACGAAGCAAATCTGGCCGGCGTGCTGCTGTAACTTCTATTGGTTTTTGCATTAAATCCGTTTTACGTTTAACATACTTTCAGGCAGTGCAAATATTTCGCAAATTTTTGTTAATTTTTTGTTGCAACTTTTTCATAAAGACAGGTTCTTTCCAAATTAATTACCGACTTAGACACTTCTGTCAATCATTAATTTTTTTATCGCGAAAAATCTTAAGTCGAGCGCGTGAACAATAAATTTTGCAAATTAATAGAAGTGATGCTTTAAAATAACTCTTTGGAGACGAGTGGCTTTTTGCTGAAATTGAGAAAAAAAATTGGCGTGCGAGAATACAGAGTTCGTTTTTGGTAACATGCTGTGGAAACATGCGAAATATGTATTTGGAATTGGTGATGTAAATGACAAATGACTGCTAGTAGTAATTACGTTTTACATTTAAGATTATTTACACATAATCCTTAATGAACTTTTTTTTGTCCTTTTTAGGCTTCTTATTTTTAAAATGAATAAATAATTGCATGTGCAGAAACGTAACTTAAGTTAGATACCTTTGAGAAACTGACCGTAAAATTTCATATTTGTATTGAATTCACAAAAACATTTGTTTATTCAAATTAGTATTAGTGTACACGAGCCGAGGAGAGTAACAATTATTACTATTTTTATATTCTGCCGGAACGTGGAATATTTACGTCATTTTCTGGATATCTTCTTCCATTACATGACGAAAATTGACGTTAAATTTATCGATCTCATACCATCATAGTGTGCCAAAACCTGAACTCATTTTGTTTCTATGGCAGTTGTAAGCTTTTTTTTTTATTTATATATTTTTTTATTCGTCTCCAAATGGCTACATTGTACAAATTAATATACATTCAATTAAAATTCATGATTTGTACCTATGTTCTCTTGTCGTAATCAGAAGCAGCCAAAACATGACCGAAATGATGTCACTATTCGATATTGTGACATAAATAATAATAAAAATTTCATTTCATGTACACTAATGCTAAATCAAATAAATAAATTGTATATTTCATACATAGAAAATCTTTCGCTCGACTTTTATAGAATTTTCATTATACTAGGTTGATATGCAAATTAAGAGGTATTTCAGTTTTTTTTCATCTATTTTGCCATCATACTTATGTAAGCAAATAAGGGTATCAATTTTATTGTGGAAATTGCTTTCATAAAGTACCTACACGTAATACTACTAACATTGCATTTTAAATACAGAAGTTCGCAACTATTGTATAATTAATTCAGCTTTGCGTAATTCTTTGGTAGATTTATCTCTACTCTACAAGTTATTTAACCAGTTCTATTACATAACATAATCAAACGAATGTTGCATTATGGTATATACATACATATGTATTTTCAAAACGACAAAAATTGGAAAAGCAATAAAATTTGATTGAATTTGTGAGTAGAATTTATCTAACAAGAAAATTTTTATTTGTGCGAAAATAACATTTAAAGGCCACTGAGACAATGATGCTCTATGGTTTTGTTATTACTACTACCAATACGTTGCATCTTTAAATTACTCTGGATAATAGTTTTTCGAATAAACATACTTTTCGCATAAATTACAAGAGCTTTTTATAATTCTCATAAATTATCGTAATTAATTGTCGCGAAATCAGTTGTTTATCTGAGGTGTCTCGGCAATTAAATCCTTCTAGGGGATCTACATACGGCAGCAGACTTTTTAATTGTTCTGTTAGAGTTATTAAAAACCTGTTGACGTAAATAAACACTTCTGTTCCTACTATTTGCTGGTATATATTTATAAAACGAAAACTATATCACGAATTCTTTAGGGAAAAGCCATAATAAACCGGCGTTATATAGAGTTTAAGTTTATTAAGTGTTAAAAAATATTCAGTTGACTTAGAGAGCTGCTATAAAATGACTGTATAATTTTGTTTTCAAAGAGAATTAGTAATCAGGTAATAAATGAGAGATATCGCTTGTATTTTTTCTTGCATTAATTAGGCAATTCTTTTACAATATTTCCATTACGCTTACAATTTCTTTGCATTAACGTAAGACGTTAAACAAATTGTTCAAAATATAATCCGCTTTGAGGTAACGCCTATGACAGCGATTTGTTGATATTCAATAGGTTTTTAGAGCGCCTAGCAATTATGGGTGTATTCAATCTCCAGTTTACGTAATAATCGCCCAGCTGGACGGCTTCAGTTGTTACGCGCTCGCAATTATATTGCTTAATTTCGCCGGTAAATTTCCTATCTTAGATCGCTTTATTATGATAAGAGTCGCTAAAAAAAAAAATCTGCCATATTATCCTCCTCTTAGACAGACGCAACTACAAATAAATTACTCAACTGATTTAATGGAGCATTACTCACTTTTGTCCCCTTCGAAATAAAACGTTTTGTAAAATTCGTGACCATTTTGTCAAGTGCATTTGAGACAGTGCGACGTTCACACAAGAAGGTGTGTAGCTCGACTTAGGGCGGTTGCGGTATGATTTACGAGCGTTTTTGAGCCTTGGACACATCTGGGAACTGAAAACGTTTCATTTTTGCATATTTCATTCAAAAAATATTATAAATTGTGTGATATCTCAATCTCGTTTCGGCGTTATCTTAACACCCATGCAGCATCCTAGTAAACATTGATAAAGCCATTATAGTGAAGAAGCATAAACAGCATTATTTTGCAAAATTATGTTTTCCTCATCAAAATAATTGATTTAAATAGTTTGGTCGCACCTCTATTCAATTTCAACTATTTATTGACTTTGGGCGCAATGTCAACCACCCGAACAGAATGGAAAAGTGATTGTGTTTCTTTCTACACTGAACAGTTTAGGTGGGTATTGTCACAATTGTCACCATTCAGGTCGTAGACACATTCAACTTTTCGCTGTTGCATGACACCTATGTTGCTGCAAATCGAACACGGAAAATTTATGGGTTCTACAAAACTGTTCACGGCTAAGCTCAAGGTAACGACGCGACGGTCGGGGGCTTTTTTTTTTTTAGTCAGTTTTTGATCTTTATTTTTGTTCTGGAAATAAGTACAACAAAAATTAATGAAAGTAACAATATCAGCTAATTGCTGGCACTTACTTCCTACTTTTGTTCCGCTTAAGACTATCGATTCTACGAAGTGTTTTGATACAACACAGAGGGGGTTTTATTGATCTTATTGATTCAGCCAGTAAGACGTTTGGACAATGAGCAAAGCGGTGGTGCACTTAAGAGTGCTCCCAATAAAATTATCTGGGGAATAACTTCAATTGGGACAATAAGCGAATGACTTTATGTATTGAGTTAGCGCACATAACGAACATTCAGCTTTCAAATATTTGATTAATACAAATAGGATATTATTATGTTTGCTGAAGGTTACATTAAATTAATTGTTTTAAGTAATTTCATCTTTGATTTGCTATCTTATTTACTATAAAAATTTTCAGAAGCCAAATATATTATAGCTTTAACACTATGTTGATAAATAGAATTCTGAGAAATTAAATTTATTAATTTCGTAGATGTGGAACAAATTTATGAATAAAATTTTATGCTGCACGGTATGCTGATTTTGACGCTGCCAAAGACCGCATAGAAATCAAAACTGTAATCAATATCATCGACTGAATTTGAAATCTTCAGATTTTTTGTTACACTCCATCTGTTAAATTTTTTTGAGGCAAAATAAATGAAAAGAGGTGGGCACAAGTCAACCAATTATGCATAATAAATTGGAACTGACTGAAGAGTCTCATTAACATATGCAAATTAAAAGGAGTGAACAATACGAGAATCTCTCTCTCTGGTTTTGTGAAGATTCGTCTGTTGGCGCCTGAATTGTATTTAATTTGTTTATTTTTTATATTTGTTTTGATTTGGGTGGTTCTCGTTGTTTAGTATTTATCTATCCTAGTAAAAATGATTTGCTTCAGTGATAGAAACGTGTTTCTAGTAAAATGGAAAATAAAATATGTTCGGTAGCCCTTGTTAAAAAATGTTTGGGATTTTTTCTTTAATTATTGAGAAATTTTGGAAAGTAGTAATTTTATATAAATTTTATGACATATTTTTGAAATTTGTAATACATTTTAATATCTATAAGTGAGAAATTACTTTAAATAACATTCACTGAAATTAATTGAATACTGAGTAAAAAACCGGTTTTGCCGGTTTACATATTTAAATTAAGTTTTATTTCTTCAAATAAATTAAAAAAGCCTTTTTCAGATTAAAAATACATTCAAATACAAATTATACTGGGGAAAAAACCTTTTCCATTACCATTGACCAAACTTGACCCTAGCAGAGCACGTAAAATGAACGTCAGCAAATTATGGTAGAATAGTGTACATGTTTTTATTGACTGATTAAATGGAATGGTTTTATGACAGCAGAATTCTAATGAGATATTCTGCTTTATGGAGCTGCTGTTTTAGATTAGGGAAATGACCATGATATTGTTTACAATGAGCGCAAAATTTATTACTTCCGAGGAATGGATGTCTGCTAACAATCAGGTGGATTTTTAATTAGATTGGACGTAACGACCTTGTGGCATAGTTTGGATGGGTAATTGACAAAATATTTATTAAATAGCTTTTACTCTTGGTTTTTAGTCAGTACTGTTTTACTGTACATACATCATGTTTTGTAAATTACTTCTGTTTAGTTACATAACATCCAATAATTCAATTTAAATATATGTATGTAGGTAGTATTTATCGCCATATTGAGAATAGAGTTCTATTGGATGTCATTGATTAAAATTGAGAATGATAGATTTCTTTACATGTCTTAATATTATGCTTTGCTTCAACTAAATAAAACTTAAGCACTTAAATTTTCAAATATTAAAAAAAAAAGAGAGAAACACAACACGCGCAACTTCTTTTAGTTCGTATGGAAAGACCATATGAAAGTAATCATAGTTAAACATAACTCCCCCAATTTTCCAATTACTTGAATTGCTAATGGGCTTTTAATATTGTTTGTTTATATAAAATGACCAACTTAGGCGTAATGGCATATCCGGTTTGAATTATCGCATTCAAGCCCGTGTCAAGCTTAAGCGATGTTTATGTAAATAAGGTTTTATCTTGAGTTGCAAATAAAACATTAAACAGATAGATCGATATAGAGTTCAGTTATGCTGGGTGGGGTTGATGAATCCTTTCGTTTAATATTTGTTCCGTCAATTTCAAAAACCATTTTAAATGAAATGATAACTCAATGTTTGCGAATATATTTTAGCTTGAATCCATTATATAATAATATTATTTTTTAAAACTTTCATTCATAGCAAATGGCAAGAGATATAAAATGTTTCTTCTAAAAATTTATAATGTCTTTAATAGTTGTCTAACTTACAAACCAAACGTAGATTCAAAAAATATTTGCATATTCTTTAAATTTTTTTCCTTTCGGTTAAAATTGTGTTAATGGTATTTCAAACATTTTCTAAAGAATTATTAACAAAGCATATTTAAATGTTTGATTTTAAAGTTATTGCTTTCAATTTACACTTCTTTAAAAGGGGTTAAATATGGTTAAATTGTCCGCACTTTAACTTACAGTGAATAAACAAAAAACTTAAAGAATTGTGAAATGCGGGAAGTTAGTTAGGTATTAATTGTGGAAATTTTTTAGAATTTAATATGCGAGCAAACATCTTTTGGTATAGCAATCAGGTAGTGAAGTGACGAGCAAACAAATCGTTAAAGCAGCATTACAATTTTAAAGTTCGATGAGTAATTTAAATGAATGAAACTTTCTTGTTAAAACATCTTCCATAACAAAATTATGATCTCTTTCTTAGTGCAATACCCTAATTCCACAATTCATTAAATATTTAGTTCATTCTTTAATTGTGTTTAATGAATTGTAAAATGATTGTCACAAGCTTGCGGACTGAAGAGATTTTTTGTTGCGTTAAAAGAATATGGCAGACATCGCAATACATAATTCAAAAATTTTGTTTTAGATTTGTAGGTTTTGGAACACTTAAAAAATTCAAGTTTTAGCGTGAAATTCTATCGAACTAATTTCTTGTAAGAAATCTGTTTCTTTTTAATCTATAGTATAATAAGAATTAGGGATCATTGCCCTGTAAAACATATGCCATATTCCAAGCCTTTTACGTCCACTCCTAAACACTTGATTGCATCAAAAAATTCCTCTTACGAAGAACGCTTATCCTAAAATTCCTTTACCCTCACTAATCATCCTGGGCAGGTCGAAACGATCGTTACGTATCTTCAAAAATTTGGCAAAATCACCTAATGATCTCTTTCCCTGTCTACCCTTTCGGAACTCGCCCCAAAATGATATGGTCCGCTGACGAAAATCACCGATAAAAACACCGATAAAATCTCAATGAAATTTCGTTGGTAGAAGTCAGTGTCCTTAACCGATCTGCCCGGTATTCGGGTTGATCGATAAAAATTGTTTTTTGATTGCACCGAAAACGATTGGAGTGGGGCGAGTTCGGGGCATTGCACATGTTAACGAAACGCATCCCGAAAGTGCGGTGATACATCTATCAAAACTCTCGCGGCTTTCGCTTTGTTTCAGTAATCACCTGTTTGATGATCAAATTCATTCTTACCTGTCTGCTCTCCTAATTGGCGCTCAAGTCGCTGTTCGGGCGTGCTTTGCGCTGTCGTCGCTGCTTTAGAGGCTTCTGTTACTGCGATATTTAGCTTTCTGTTCTTATTGCCTTTTTCCAGTTGTTCAAGATACTGCGACCGCGAGGTTGATACAGCACCGCACTTAAAACGCTATTTGAGTATAGTTGCGTCGTTTTCGTTATTCGTTGTCTAATCAAATTGCGGCATACTGCGGAACCGTCCAACGAAATCAATTCAATCATACGGTTCGATCAAGTGTGGTGTGCACCTGAAGAATATCGGAAAAAGCATGACGTGATTTGGTCCAAACGATTCGGCACGGACCTGGTGACTGTGATTCTTCTAATTAATATGCAGATTATTATTCAAAAATAAGTGTTAAATTTATTGATTTGTCTATTATTTTTTTCATTTTATAATTTTTCTGATACCCAAACCGGCTGACTGTGATTTCACGGCGCTATCGACCGTTGCGCTTAATTATCTCACCTGATTGTCTGTTGTTATCTCGAAATTTGTATGATTCTCACTCAGTGAGAGTGGAATTGTGAAGGCAATAAATTTAGATAATATTTTTACGATCTAACGCCCGAACGGATCTGTGTTGTTCAACGGAAGCCTACGTAAACATCTCTGGAGTATATTTCCTTTCAATTTGAGTTCCTTTTTTTTGTATTATTTCTTAATTGAAATAGTGCAGTAAAAAGATTTCTTGGTTTTAGCATTTTGCAAGAAAAATATCAATAGTTTTGTGTTCTATATTTTGTGTATCCAACCTATCGTGGGAAAGTTCATGTGGTTAGGATTACAACGATTGCAGAGTGACAAAACCATTTTCACGGTCAAAGGTCAATATATTGCTCAAAACTGGATTTATTTGGGAGCCATGCTGGAAATAAATCAAGCACATTTTCTCAGATAGGTAAGCTATTGGATAAATATGTAAATTTTTATTTTCTCAAAGATTTCATACAACAGTTACTTCTATGCAAATGTCGTTAACGTGTAAAACGCAGTTTCTATTTATTTCTTTACAAATTACCTGATTCACCGCGCGACGCCATATGTATACCATAAAATGCCTGCTGCACCTATAAACATTTTTTTCGCAGTTCAACACCTGTCATTTGCATAATAAATCCATAAAAGATCAGGAAATAAATAAATAAAATTATAGCAAAACAAAAACGGGGCTCGCCAAAAGTGTAGGATAATAAAACCATCTATCTACACCTGGTTGAGGAACCACCGTCATTCGCGCTTTGCAAGGATAAAAACGAACAAATCTGCTAGATTAAGACAAAAGCCGTTGATAAGATAGCAGATGGGAAGGGCCTTAAACTAGACGTAAACTTCTTAAGGCTTTCGTCACATTTGTCGTTATCTTTGACCGCGTTTAAGTAAATGCAATAATTCTTTTGTTTTTTTATGGATTTCACGTGATTCTATTTTTATACAAAGACAGTTCGTATGACTATTTTAACTAGATTGTGCGGAATATGTGGCTTTTTTCAAGTTTTTCCAATTGGAAGAATCCAGACACCTTTTTCAATTTGAGGAGCGTATAAGTTCACGTAGGTAGATGCAAATAATTTGAAAATTGATATCTAATAAATATCATATTTTTCCATGTGGTATTTCCAGTAATAAACTTAAATAACTCATTAAGGCAACCGCTCAACGAAGATGTTTATTTAAATATATCAAATTTTATAGAAGAACTTTCAGCGTTTTTAATATAAAAAAATTTAATAATGTGGGTAATACCTGCACTTTCATCTATTAACTTACACATTAGGTCGTAGATAAAAAATAAATAGAACGGCTTTCAAAAAACCAGAAGAAGAACTTTCACTTTGCGTTTCCGTTGATTCTTTCTAATAAAATGTTTGTATGAATTTCGTGCCATTACTTGACACCTACCTCAAATGAAGCTTGTTCTTTGAATTTTTTGGCAAGACCATGTAGGTACTGTATACTTTCAGTTTTCTACAACTGATGGTTTTTAATGAATTCTTTTACTCGTAGAATTCCACTAAAGTTGTTAATTTAGTTCGTTTGATATTCTGAATTTCATATTAATTTAGTCTCATTTTTCCTATCACGAAGTCTCGCCCACAGCAATCTTAGAATCTAGAATAAGCCGTCGCGTCGTATAAAAAACCATAATACATTTTTCATATTATGGAAAGAATCGTTTGAATTAACACAAAAAGTCATTCTTAGAGCCTAAGCTAGTCGCAGTAAAACCTCAAAGCGATAGTTGCTACAGAGATTTGCAGAATGAATGCAATAACAACTGAGTCAACACCGAGCCTTCTTTATCGACATGTTGTATGGTTTTGCTGTCTTGTTTTCTTCAGAAATCTGTCTTAAGTTTTGCACGTTTTGGTATTTATTATTTCATGTAACGTTTTGAATAACTTAAGAAGATTATTAGATAAAAACGCTCATGCCTTTTTCAAAAAATGCACAATGAAATGGTTTTTAAATGTTGGGGCTATAATGACAAATTTTATTCAGCTAGTTAAATTTAATATTCCTTCTACTTTGTGATACTTAAATACATATTTATAAAAAAAATTGTGATAGATCATACATTTAAAAACCATATGATAGGTTACCTGTATACGACGATATCAAACACAAAGTAAATTTTCAAACAATGGTTGCAGATTGTTGCCAGACTTTTGTCTGGTTATGTTTTTGTCATGTTTGTTATCAAACAATTTAATTATCTTGCATTCAGCAGACTTACTATAATAATGTATATATATATTTTTTACTAATGAAATGAAGTGCATCGGCAAAAAATGTGCACTCTTCAGAAGAATATCATTAATGCTTTTTAAAAAAAAAATTATACTCCTGTTAGTTTGGAAAATTTTGTGTTTGATTGCACTGCATACCAATTTTTTCGAAGAATGAAGCTGTAGAGTAGTTAATGAGCCGTGAAAACTGTACCCAAATATGTATTTAATGATACAGTATAACTCGAAAGCAAATTTTCTCAAAATAGCATATGTTTGAAAACAGTAGTTGAGGTAATTACTCAATTCAGATAAGGACAAAAAATCTATTGCAACTTTAAAAACTTCTAGAAAACACGTTATTAGGTATATGGAAAAAATAACCAGATTAAAATTAAGACATTAACATTACCAGTCAATTTTTTCTTTAAATAGGTATGTTTATTATAATTTAAGATGAATAATCGTTAGTTAATTAATTGCGTCAATATTTTTTACATACATATTATTAAGTTTATATTAGTGTTGTTCTATATATTCAAGTGACGACTAATTTTGATTGCTCATATTCTTAATCATCAATGAAAAGGTGAATGAATCACTATAGATATGTTTATTCTAATTTACACTATAGTTGCATTATATTACCTCAACACTAATAAATAAATTGATCCAGTACTCCCCAGCTATTATTGTCATATAATGTATTAAAGTTGCGTCTTTTCATTAAATATGACCTATATTGAGTCAGTAATTAATGTCATACCCCTCGAGACCATAAATTAAAGTCAATTAATTTGCACTAACATTAAAATCGATGCCACATAGGTTTTGCTTTAAATGAGTGGTTGCACTTAAGCACTTTGGACTACTTGGTTACAGTCACCAATCATTTTCCATGCAGACGAATAAATTTATATTTTTGTGTCTACGAACGACACAGCATCTTCCGGCAGAAGATCTTAATTCATTTAAATGTCTTTTCCGTGATATTCACCTGTCAAGTTCACTGCTTCCAAAAAGCAGTCTCTCTTATTTAACCCGCTCGACAGGTGGCCCAGGTAGAAAATGCACCTATCGCGCTGTCTGCTTAGTTTTACCAATTTCTTAGAATCAGCCGCTGTCTTTAGGTCTGACGCGTTGGAACCGATTGGTGTCTGCCATGCCAATAAACAAATTTACGTCTTTCTCGTGGCAAACTTAGATGGGAGTGTTTTGACTTGACTTCGGTAAAATTTCCACTTGTATCTTGTGTTGCGTAAATGAGTCGCACTTCTTTCGATTTTGAATCCAAGTCATGCCTCTCAGCTTTTTAAGAACTTTTAAAATGGTCTTTCCTCGAAATTATTCTTCAGTCACTTCGATACCTTTATGGGGGTGGTTAAATGGCATTCTAATGTAGTGTGACGTCAGAGATAATCTGTTACATAATCTTGTGTGATAGATGATTTTACTGTGATTAATTTAAGATAATAAAACAATATCAGTCAATGAATATCACCAGAAATCCCAGGAAATTCTGCTTACAATAGACCGGATTAGATAAAAAATTTGTGATAGATAAGCTAAATAACTCGCACGAGCAATAAAAAATCAAATATCGGATGTGATGATGATGAATGGCAGATTTATCATCAAGTACGCGACAGCATGTTGTGTTCCAATTTAGTTAAATTACTAAAAACAAGGCTGTCAATTGTTTTAATTAAAAAGGGGATCACCGAAAATTTTTAAACAATTAATAAACATCAAAGTGCAAGAACGTGTCTGAATTCCTTCAGAAAATCAGAGCACCTACTTACGACTAGAGGAGAAGGTAGCCCTCAAATCAATTCATGCGCAATTAACCTTGCAACGACAAGACCAGTTGATTCGGTTTTAATGCACGCAATTTGAATGGTGACCTTACCGGATCCGGGCATACCCAGGTACAAAATGTTATATAACCAGGAAAGAGATGAACACGCATCGATATGCAAATTACTAGCCCGACTGTGTGGTACTGATGAATCTACTCAATTTGGCGCTGTTTGATGGGTAGCGCGGCATAAGCGCTAAAATTGGTGTCTCTTTTTTTATCACTATTATTGTTACTTTGTGCTCTTATAATTCATATTTTCTTTTTTGCTATATTTTACATATTTCTTTTTCTAATTTCCCACTTGCCCGAACAAAATAAACCTGATTGGCGATGTGGTAGAATCATCTCACCTGAGTGTTTATTTTGCACACGGTTGCGAATTGTAATTTTTGTGTTCACCAAGCGTTGTGGCTACGCTCAGAAGGGAAAAAAACATTTTGAAAAGTTATTTGCAATCACAGCCACAGAAATTCATAACCACATTTTGCATGGGGTTAAGGTCAGAGTAGTGGTGCAGAAATTTATTTCCATTGAACTTGCATCACAACATCGTCTGAAATTCCTTAGATTTTTTTTAACTTTACTAAGATGCTATTTTTTTTATTAAAACAGTATGTGGGTGCGCGCGAGATGATTTATTGGCCATTATCTTAATGTATTGATGGTTTTATGAATTCAACGTATGAATTTTTGCTCTGTTGCTTCGCTTCTGTGAGTTATGAAATTAAAATTGTATTTCAAGATTGAATCCATTTAATTTATACTTTCGACATGTGGATGAAAAGTAGTTTCTTTCGCTCTTGTAATTAGGCACATTAAACTTTAAATTGTCATGAAAAAACATTTTTTTATCTTATTAAAAAAGAGAAATTGTATAAAGTCGTAAAAATCTATTTCCTATACCTAGAATTTCGGTAATATAAGTCTTGAAAAAAAAATTCTCAGCTTTACGCAATATTAATTTGCATTTACAATTACAAAAAGCCACAACGAATATGTGTGGTATTTTACTTCCGTTTTGAAAGATTAATTGTTGGCAATTAAAGAAAAGGTTCAAAAGAATAAAATCACAAAGCTTTTCCAATCACAATGTGGCTCATTTGCATAGTGTGCTATCGTCAAACAGGAAATTTCCTACCTTAATTGACATTGCAATCGGACTATGGCTGTAATTAGAGAAACGATGAATACAGATATTTATTACATCCAATATGAAATTAGCTCAGGCTTTGTAGGAGATTTAAGTCTCTAAATGAAATTTGTTGAACTGTAAGAGTTTGTTTATTTTTTCTAAAAGGATTAATAATAAAGTTTATTGTTAGGAAGTATAGTTATTTTAGAGATGCACAAGTATGGAGTAATGATGGTTTTGAATGCTACCTGTAACAAAAACTATAAATTCAAAATTCACCTCACTGAAGCAATCTGAATAAAAAAAAAAACAATTTATACAATTAATGCCAGAGTAATTATACTCACTAAATTACTGGCAAACCGCCAACAGACACTTTGCATTTCGACGATGCACATATCGTATATTGCATTTATTAATTTCATTAAGCGTCCAATTAACATGTGATGGAAAACCTTAATCATTAATTATCTCACGCCACAAAAGTGCGCCACCTTACTGGTTTACATTTATATCTTCTATAAACCCATGGACTACGTTTCAAACGTTTTCAAGCCAGTTCTAAGTGCAAAACAACGCCAAATTCAAGAAAAACGAGTTAATAATTTTATTGAAATGATATCTTCTCACGGAAGCAGGTGAATTTCCTTAAACAAATCATCTTTCCCCACTCAGTCCGGTGAATAGAGGTTTTTGTATTGCGGACTTTAACTCAATGCCTATTAAATTTATCGTTGCGGTTCCCAATAGCTAAGATCTCAATAACCCATGAGCTGCGATCCATTGAGCTAGAACCGCAAAATCATCAGGAAATTCACTGCAGTTCTCACCAATTTATAAGAAATACAAATATCTAGTCAATAACTGAGAAATAAAGCTTTGATATACGAGAAAGTTTTACACGTGCCAGACATGAAAATAATTTGTAATTTTAACTGTGTAAGCCGGTTTAAATGTTGAAGTTTTCTTTAAGAAAATACACTTGTTCACAACTTTTGAAGGTACGAAGAGTGGATTCGACCTGCCAATAATGATTCATTGGAAAGGTATTTATTTTTACAGATGGACTGTATCGCATTTTGTTCTGAAATTGAAGGAAAATTTAATATTGTCTCAGGTGAATAAAATATTAGATATGTCTTGTACGCCATTGTGTACAGTTTAAAGAATAACGAATAAATACGTAAAACAATTTAATCGAATTCATTAGGCCACCATTGAAGAGCATATTAATTAAAACTCCAACAGTATATTTAAGATAATCTTCGACTTAAAGTTATATGATATGTTCTCAATTGAAAATTGATAAACTAAAACAAAACGATATTTCGCAATCTCTGTATAGTACTTCTTTAGCACATTTTATATACGTCTATTATTTTGAATTTTTCTATCAGGTGAATTTCAGCAAAATATTCCCAGTCGAAGCTGGAAGTTTTAAAACCTTCCAGTTATAGTCCTTGAACTCCATAATATACCATATCTACCTCGGAAATTGATTAGATACACGAGAGACTGTATACGTGTCGATCACTGTGAAATTTGGCACAAAAACACTGAGCTCTTGACTATATTCGTAAATGGGCCACATCGCTCAGTAACTTAAAGCATGCTTGCAATTCATGACTAAAATGAATTAAAAGGCTTCAATGTTTCGTTTAATGATTCTATGTTATATGCATACATATAAATATAAGAGCAGTAATGTACGAATATCAGTGGAACAGTGAAAACCCGTGCTTAAGTTTTTCAAAATTCTGGCTATAATTTAAAACATCTGTGTGTACACAAAAATTTCATTGTATTACCACATGTTTTGCATACAGTAAAAATGAAATACCCATGATTTCAAAAGAGTTATCTGTAAATTCATTGGGTTCTTGAAATAATAAAAGTACAATAGAAAAACTTATACATTTTTCACACTAAGTAGCAGAACGTTCTAAATGTGATAAATGTTTCTTTGAATACATTGGTGACAAATATACACGTGTATGTATACACCCTCAATGCAAGGTATTCAGACTTTCTTATTTTCCGAGAACTTGTATTTTCAGCTAGAAAGTTTCTCAAACTCAGAGGTTATTAGCAGTTTGTGAGAAAACATGAATGTTCGTATGCTCATAAATAACCGCAATTACCAAGTCTTATTCGCTAAAATTCAATAAATTCCATATGCGGGTACAGTCATGCTTATATCTGATATTTTCGGTGTTAATTACGAAATAAACTTTACAAGAAAATATCAAGAACCATATGTTTACCAGTGTCAATTAACACATTAGACGTTTTCATATCAAGAGCATCTACAAAAATTTCTTCAGTTGAAGACTTTCCGATTTCATTGATCGCTTGACGGAATTATTAAATAATAATTTTAAAAATGACTTGTGTGCCTTTTCCTTCATTGTATAAGTTCGGGTATGGCAATATTTTAAAAATATTCTATGTTTCCCTGCTCAGCATTTTGGTGATATCGAGTCTAGCTACGGTATATAGAGAATATAGTGATTTTAATATGATTCGTGTGAAACGCGCTAATGAAATACGAAGGAACATCAAAATAAAAGTGAATCCGTGCATTGATTTTTATGAATTTGCTTGTGGTAATAGAAAAAAATATTATAGGGAATCTTCAATGCTTACAACAACTAAAGGAGTTTCAGCACAAATTAAAAGACTATTAGAGAAACCTTTGAATAATCTTGACTCGGTCGATATTAAAAGTGCAAAGCTATTTTATGCCTCGTGTATGAACTGGGAGCAAATTCAGAAAATAAGTGTAGAACCCTTAAAACTTATCTTGGAAAAATTTGGTGGTTGGCCGGTGTTAAATGAAACCTTTATACATAAAAGTATTGATTGGATTGATTTACTATCTGAAATTAATGAATATGGTGTAAATGCCTTACTTACAGTATCGTTTAATAAAGATGAAATTGTTTTTAATGTAGGTGATATATCTCTTCCTGCTAAAGAATACTATTTGGAATCAGCCAACAACTTCTACTTAAATTCGTATAGAAATTATATGTTGAAAATTCTTAAGAAATTTGGTACAGTAAAAGATGTTGAACAAATTTGTGATAATATAATCAATTTTGAATTGAAAGTGATTATTGAAAATCAAGACAGAAAGTTAAGTTCGACTACTATCAGAAAACTATTTGCAAATTATCCAGAAGTCGATTGGAGTAAATTAATTTCAATCTCCTTGGGAGCTACAATAAATGACACTTTTAAAGTAATTATACCATCATCACAATATATGAATAAATTGTCCGCAACTATTTCCACCACAGATAAATTAAATGTTAAAAATTATATAATTTGGATGTTTGTGCAAAAATTCTTGTTGCATTCAGGTGAACGATTTACTGAAGTTCTCGGACAGAAGGAGAAAAGATGGATGAAATGTGAAAAAGAAACTCTTTTCCTATTCAGTTCTGCTATCAGTACCACATATATGAGAAAAATTTTCCCTGATAGAGTAAAAGCAGGTATCGAGGATTTAATAGTAGATATAGTCAAAAAATTTGATGATCAAATAAAAGACGTAGAAAATATTGGTAAAATGAACGAGAATTTAAAAGCCTTAAAATTGTTTGTGAATTTTTTTAAAGATATGAATTCAGATAGTGAATACAATAAAAAACTCAAAGATATCGATATGGACATTAACAAATACTTAGAAAATAGGTTAAATATAGCAAAACTTTTTAATCGTTCAAATCAGAATAATAAGTTTAACGTATTTAAAATTAAAAACCTAATAAATGTACTACAATATCCTAGTTACCACTATTTATTTCCGAAGGCAATAAATTTTGGACAGTTTGGGCTTTTTCTCATACGTGGCACTATTCTTGGTTTTAGTGACTTTCCCCAACTCAATACAAAATTTTATGTCGACTCTGCAAATGCTACAGACTGTCTTTTAGCTCAATTCAAGGTGAACAACTTGCCTGAATACATTCCTCTTCAGGAAATTATTGCTGACAGTTTTGCACTGGAAATTTCTTATACGTCTTATACGAATTGGTTAAACATGCAGAATTACGATGTAGCTCAATATGAGTCCTTGCCTGGCTTGGGATTCACCGGCAAACAATTGTTCTTCTTGACAACTACTCAATTGTTTTGTGAAACCAAACATAAAGAATTGGTTAGCAATAAAAATCACGTAAATAAATTTCGGGTAATGGCAGCTCTTTCGAATTTTAAAAAATTCTCAGAGGCATTCGATTGTCCTCCTGGTAGTGCAATGAATCCCATAACGAAATGTAATTTGCAATAAAATGTTACTAAAAATATTTGAAGTTTTATTATTTCGGGCTCATCTACAATGACCGTCAACATTCTTTTTTATTATTTTCCATCCAAAATTCACGTCATTGTGAAGTATTGTCCAAACATTATTCGGATGCAACAAAAAAAACTAAGTTTCATAAAACAGGAGTTCATGATAGTTCAAATAGTTTTTAACTATGAATTGAATTACGCGTAAGAAATTTCAAGTGAAAAGAATCATTGAAATGAAAAGAAACCTTCATAGCTTGTAAGTTTTTTAATATGTCGATGACCGATTCAAATCCCCTTCTAAGTTAAATGTACCGCGGCAAGTAATAAAAGGCGTTTGTCGCTACTATTCCCAAAAGATCATCTAAAACGGAAGCGAAAAAAATAAAAGTATGTATAAGATAATCGCAAAAAGTCTGAGGTAAATAGTTTTCCTGAAAGCGAAAGAACTTTCTCTCCCTATATGTGAATGCATCTCTCTATCGCTGAATTGTTTTCTCGCATTGTTTTGCACTGGTCACTTAACAAACATCGCCGCCCCAAACATTAATAACATTCATTTCCCAGGTGGCTAGTTATCATTGTTCCCACTTACCGCGGTCACGATTTAACTGAAAATCTGGTCTTCACAGAAAAGGCAGGGCAAAAGAGCGACTTCAAAGCAAAATCACCTGGCCGTTTGCTACTAGGCTGCACGCTCAGGCGCAGTGAAAATGTCTTGGAACCCGTCTCAAGTTCAAGGTAGAAACTGCAAAGTACCTGACTTACCTACCTTTTGTTCGTTTTCCTCATCATCGTATTTTTTTTCCATATTCGTGGTTTTCCATCGTTTTATATTTTTGTATTTATTTTTCTCCTTTCCGTATTTCTTCACTTAATTCGAAAAGTTGCATTGTACCTGAAGCACGAGTAGAGTTTTGCAATTCGTGCGACGAGTGATGTGGAGGTAGGTACTTCGTGTAGGGCATGATGCTTTTGCTAAAATGCCATGAAAGTTGTCATTTGGCTTTTATCGATGGATTTCACTTACCATTTCGAATGATTGCATAAGGAGATTTCATGCATTAAACACGTACTTTGTATGCAATGTCAGTTTTCAGGACAATTAAGCACCACTCTGCTCGTCATTTCTTACCTGCTGTGCTGAATAAATCTAAAAGCTATAAAAGTAGGATATATAATGATTTTTCATTACATGCAAGTCATTTGAATTTATTTTTATTTATTGATCAAAGCTATTAAACAAAAATAATTATTACTCCACTCTTACACTAGATTGATTTTATAAGAATGTGTTGTATAATTTTTATTTTCCAAAATCCGTACCTACTCTTGCTCTGAAAAGCTACAACAATGTTTTAAAACATTTTTTAATATTTTATATTATTATTTTTATTATATAGTGTAAATGTGTTTTCTATACTAATATTATAAAGAGGAAAGATTTGTTTGTTTGGATTGAATAGGCTCCGAAACTACTGGACCGACTTGAAAAATTATTTCACCGTTGGGAAGCTACACTATCCCCGGGTGACATAGGCTATTTTTTATTCGGGGGTTTCAAAATGGCGGACCCAAGATGGCGGTCAAAAATTGTAAATATCAAGGGATTGCCATGAAAATTAGTATTCGGGGGTTTTCAGATCTCCTGATTGCGAATCTATGCTCGAAATTTAGAAATTCAAGATGGCGGATCCAATATGACGACCAACAATTTTCAAACTTCAACGAATTTAAGTGAAATTTAGTATTACGGGTATTTTGATACCACTAATTTCGAATCTACTAAGAAAATTTGGAAATTCAAAATGGCGGACCCAATATGTTTATTACACAATCACGCCTTAAAATTTGGTCCCATTATTTTCATTTTTTTAGTGAAGGCACTACACATCCCGACTTAAAATTTAGGGTACTTTTTACTCACGGGTTTCAAAATGGCGGACCCAAGATGGCGGCCAAAAATTGTAAATATTAAGTGATTGCCATGAAAATTAGTATTTGCGGGATTTTCAGCTAGTTTTCAATAAAGCTGTGAAAATAGAATTTGAATTTCGCTTAACTTCACAACTTCTATGTATCGACGTACTGAATGAATTATCTATCTTTGACATACATACATAGTTTGTAAAGTTAGTATAATACGTGTTTGAATTCTGCGGTGAATAATCATCGATTAAAGGAACCAAAACAGAACCATAAAATAAGTCAGTAAAAAAACTGTTTAAAGCTTTACATTGCTATTAAATTTGCTTAAATTGTGAACCTAATGTAGAATTCATATCAGCATTACATTACATGGAACTAATGTAAACAATCTTATCTTAATACGCTGGTAAAACGGAACATTAATTTCAAAGTTATAATTCGGTAGGTATTTGCAATCCAAGCGCTCTTCGATTTGGCAATGTGACTGTGAAAATCATAAATTTTGGAGACTTTGGAGGAAAGACTATTTTGTTAAATTAGAAAGATACTAAGATTACAAATTTATTTATTATTTAATATATCTAAGTTTAATGGTATAAATTGTTACCATGTTTGTCGTACAAGGGCCACATTCTTCGAAATTCTGGTGGTTTTCATATGGTAATCCAATGTTCATGAAATTTGTCCTATACATATGTGCTTTATTATAATAAACTCGATAATGGATTCCATGCGACAGTAATAAGAAGATAGTAAATTTAATTTTCCTGAATGCTTGTGCTTTTTTGCTCCGAGTTACCGTGGACTTTAAACAATTTATCAAACGAATGTCATTCATTAAATTGGGAGTGAGTGCAGGTTGGTACTGCTTGTGAATTGCACGATAATATTGTTTCTTGCAATGTTGTGTGCAGCGACTCGTCTGCAACACATTTTGCACAAACTGTTGTACCACTCAAAATGTCCCAGAAGTCAAGTGTTGCACAATGTGCATATAACAGATTAACAGCCGCTTCCCATTTCGGCTTATAGTGGCCTGAAAATTTCGAAAAGGCTTGTCTAAATCGCTAAGAGCGCAGGTACGTTTCAGGTAAAACAAAAATTTAATTGGCAACGCGCTATTCATGATCAAAGCCACGGCGGTGCTTAACTGTGCCCGAAACAAGTCTTGAATGCAATTGCCAGCCACTTTGGGCCCAGCATGGCACCGCTTTTCATGCACCTGTACGATGCCTGCAAATAATAATAGTGCATCGGGGCATGAGTGCAAGGAGCGAAAAATTCCATACCTATTTAGCGAGACTTGGTGCCCCTGTAGGCTGCACCGCTGCACGTCTGCAGCCACCAGGAAAATTTCTTCACACGTTCGCGCGAATTTTCTCTGATTTGTGACATAATTCCCAGTACGTGATGACTTTAAAACTGATCTAAAACCACTTTTGCAGTTCGACGGAAGGTAATCCGGTGTCGACTTGATTTTCACGGAAATATTTCGTTCGAACACTGCGGTGGCTTGAAGCCTTTCTCTGGCCGCGCAATATATTTTTCCGTTTCTTAGCTAGTCGCAACTTTTTGTCAAAGCAAATCTTTTCGCATAATTGACTTATCAGATATAAGAAACCGCGAAAATTATGCAATCGATGCTCCATCACTATTTCAGGTGGCAATGTCGGAAAGACAACGGCAGTTATTAATTGTTTCAATGCGCACAAGTGCATTGGGTTGGGATGGTTCATCCGGTTACCCAGTAACTGAGTTTAGTTCGTCTTATATTCAATCGATCCGGGAAGCGGAAATTATTGGCAATTTTCTTTAGAGCGGTTGATGTTATTGAAAGTGAGAATCAGGTTTTAGGTTTGAATTGAAAATTTGATTTTTTTTTTTTTGATATTCCGATTGCATCACTACCTATATTACGTGGATGTAGATCTGATATTTGATATTTCACCAACTTTTGTCTCTTTACATTTATGAAAAGGTTACTTTTTGATATTTTCATCAAAGCGATTATGAATACCTAACTTTATTTTCTGCTGAGTCTCCGTCAACAAGTTATTTAAAGATGTTACACTAATTAAGCATGACATACAAAACAAACAAAAATACTAGCTAAAACATAAAATATAATTTATGAGCAAATCAGAGCTGCTAACTTTAAATCATGTACACACTAGAAACTAAACATATATCAACTACATATGTATATATCATATAAATTTCTAAAAATATGAAGCATTTAACTCCTGGCAGCCTCTGACACCATATACGAAATTTCTTCTTGTTTTAATAAATTAAGATGGCACTCTTTTACTCCAATAGAACAAAATAGGAAATTTTTACCCGATTCCCGAGCGTATTGTTTAATCAAAACAAGGTGAAAATTCGAACTTTTGGTGAACTGTATTAATTAAACACATTTCGATTTGCGAAATCATGTTTGAATTATTTACCAACATTGGAGGTATGTGTGGTATACAACCCCATATTTCTCATTTTAAAATAATTCCTCACCTTCCACTCATCCGGTTCATTTATCAGATTTAAAAGCACTACTTTGGCTAACACAAGTTTTTATATTTATTAAGCTGAGTGCTTGCAATAAATTAAGTAAGTAGGTATTTAATTGAGCAAAGAATTATGTTTCCAATTTTCTGTAATTTTTAAGCAACCAACCATATTCGGCCTGGCAAGTGCTGGCCACAGTTTGTGCCTAAATTAAATTCCGCCACCTCGGCAAAACCGCGATAGTTGGAATGCGTCGATAAGGTAAATATCTTTGGGCGCTCAAGTTAATTACAGGTATAAATCGTGTATAAAAGAGGTCACAGAGGCCATAAATAAAACTGCAAAATTCTGTTTTAACTCACAAAATTTAATGAACACCGAAATCACCACAATTTGCACTTATGTTCTGGATTCATTGTACTCCCAGCCGGACATTCAAACTCCTTTGAAAATTCTTCGAAATTCGAAAGTGTGCCGATAATGCGATATTTGTGGGGCGTGTGGTTGTCGACGTTGATTCTATTCCTCATAGCTTCAGGTTTGTAGGCCATGCACCACATCTGGGCGTAACTTAGGAAAAACAATTGATTTCTGTTGAAGTCCAAGCCAGGTAGAAGTTCCTGTTCAAGAGTTTCTTTATCCTGATCTTTTGCCCAGTTTTGATAAGCCATATATGCGTATCGTAGTCCTCCATTATCGGCGATATTTTCCCCTAACGAAGGCTCTCCGCGGAGGTTTTGACCGAGGAAAGTGTAATTGTTATATTGGTATACAAAACATTTTGCACGTTCCATAAAATTGTTTGTAGTATCTGTTGTCCACCAATTTATCATATTGCCATCAGGATCAAACTTCTGACCACGATCGTCGAAACCGTGAAC
The DNA here is from genome assembly GCA_933228815.1 of Machimus atricapillus. Taxonomy (NCBI): domain Eukaryota; kingdom Metazoa; phylum Arthropoda; class Insecta; order Diptera; family Asilidae; genus Machimus; species Machimus atricapillus. Next base: position 13,559,952 of record OW121788.1, read on the forward strand.
GAGTTCGTGACTTAGAATTGTTCCCATTTGTGCGAAATTCAGGGCTCTAGGAAAATGTCGACTATAATAAGGATACTGAAGGAATCCAGCGGTGACGTAAACTTGGTTTCTCATGTGGGCGTTATATGCATTCGCCTTAACCGCATCAAAACGAGCAGATTTATCTGTTTCCTCACTAATTTTTTTGCGCGCTTCGTCTTTCATGAATCTAAGAAAATTCAGTCCATTTTCAAAATACTTCTCACGATCGATTTGCAAGCCGCCGTATTCTTTGTTTAGTTTCTTTTGGTCTAAAACTAGTTCGGGGTATCCAATTACAAATTCAAGTTTCTCGAGCTTCTTTTTGAGTCCTTCTTTGGATTCGCTATCTATCCATGAAAATTCTTCAATTGATCCTCTGAAGGCATCCTTGATCGCTTCAGACATGTTTCGAACATCATGCTCTTTTTCTTCGTTGAAGTGTTTCCGTACGTACTGAGAACCAATCGCGTATGGGAATATGTTTTTTGTACTAGAAAGGCAAAGTTTCCGCAGTTCCTCTATTTTATGCTCACCTGCAATTGCTTCGTAGTATTTATGAAGGATAATGTCAAATCGATCGTCGGTATCTTGCATTAATGACAGAACAACTTCCCACATAATGTAGTTGGCCACAATTCTTTGGTTTGTTGCTTCAACAACATCAAACAAATTGGAAATATATGCGGAGCTTACCACAATCTCTGTAGTATCAGTCACAGGAACTTCTACACTTTTTTCTATAAACTCTGTCCAATTAACTTTAGGGTGGGTCTCTTGAAGTTTTTCAACAGTCGTAGAAACGAACATTTCATCCAAATCAAGACGCTTATTTGTGTCAGCTGTTCCTCTAGCTATACCAGCTTCAAGCTCTATAAGTTCAGCAATAGCATTTTCAGCCTTCTTTTCATCAACACCAAAAGCATTAAGCGAATTCAGGATCATTTCCTTGTATGCATTTAGGTGGTAACTTTTTGAAGAATCGTAATAGTAGTCCTTATTTGGTAGGTGTGTTCTTCGCTCAATGATGTATATCACATGTTGGGAGTTATTTCGAATATTTTCATCAATGGTTATCTCTAATAGTGAACTGAAACCATGTTCTGCTTTAAGTTTTCTAACCACTTCCATCCAATTGAAGTCAGCCCCACTCCAGGTAGGATCTAAAACAGGCCATCCTCCAAGTGACTTTATAAATTCTAAAAGCGGAGTTAGTCCTCTTTCCCGACGAAGTTCGAGATTCATGCATGATGCGTAGTAATCTTTCACCATCCTATCTGTTGGCCAATCTTCATCAACAATTGGTTCTTCCAGTAAAGTCATAACTTGCTCCATTAATTTTTTAGTAACAACGTTCATTTCGTCAGTTTCCACATCATCAGCCGGAATTGGATAGTAATTCGGCCAATTCCCGCAGGCATAATCGTAAAAATCATCACAGGGATCGACACTTTTATTGATATATTTTAGAAGGTCCTCTGCTCGCGTTCTTCTCATCATTTCAAATTGTCCATTCTCAGTGTTAATATACACCGATCCCAGCACTACAAGACCAAGAAGACTAAGAAAATATAACATTTTTGATATATCACTCTTATTATCACGATAAATTTGTACTTCCAGAAAATAGCGATACGTAGGCTAATGCCAATTAAAGACTGCCGCCTGCTTCTATTAACGTGATGCGCGAACTGTTCCAGCGTTCAATTAATTCCTGTAAGTTTTCTCGCCATTCAGTAAATGAAAACGATCTTGTCGAGATGTTTTTTTTTCCACTGTTTTATCATCTTAGGTTATCACTATCAGTGATGTCATTCCATCAAACATATTTTAATATTAAACGCTCTCCGGATGTGGAACATGTATACATGCGATTATTTGCTCACAAAAATGATACAGCTTTCTATTTATAAATAAAGCTTAAATAATTCAACCAATTAACTGAAATATATGTATAATACACGTGTTTGCTGTTTGAAGATGAACTTATTAATTTCCCATTCTGGTGACTGGTAGTAAATTTAGTACTGAGTTTGTAAGAAAATCATAGTCAAAATAAGAAAAACAAATGATTTTATTTACCTAATTATCATGAATTATTTAATACCAAAATAATGTGGCTTTTAATTTACTTATTACAACTACAAGAGATAACCCCATGTATAGGCTTATGGATTTGTGAGTTATCAGGCGCTGTTAAATGAATAAATATTTGATAATTGGGCATAATACGATCTGATTTTTTTTTTATACATATAATATTATATACGTCACAATTTAGGCAATATACAGATGTTCTGTGTGGCGAGAAAGCAGTAATTCATTTATGTAAAGAGTAACAATATTATTTGTCTTTCGTGCTGCTACTAATAACGATTTTCATTAAAAATGGCATTCAATTTCTTCCTATTCATTAATTTTCCTTACAATGACTATGGAAGTATTTTGAATTGACATGTACCTTGGGACTTTAATCCGAAAATTGCACTTTAATTACTTATAATTAATCTCTAGGCACTTCCGCTAAAACTCTGCATTTGAAGCAATTGATCAGATATGACAAATCTCATACCACTTGTAAGCGGAGTTTGTTGGTTTTTCTATTATTGAAACATGGGGGCATTCATAAACTTCTCAGAAAGTAAGATAAAAGTTCTATAACGTAAGTTAATTTGATTTGATGAATAATTTTGCTGTGCCCCTGTAGTAGTACCATAAGTTATGTAATCAGAACTTTATTATTTAAAAAAATAATCAGTTAAATTGATATGTGTTATATGAGAAGTGTTTGTGTGTCAATCAGCTAATATAAAATAAAAAGATGATCAACTGTATAATAGAATTAGAGTTTTCAATTAGAGCACTTATGCTCCTTTTTTATTGTTATTTTTATCAATAAATATTTGCGTTTTCAATTAGAGCACTTATGCTCCCTTTTTATTGTTATTTTTATCAATAAATATTTGCGTCGCAATTTTTTATTATATACTAAAATCAATTAGCTCGCCCACGAAACCATTGTTCAATATCGAACATGAAGTATATTAAATCATAATGAATGATGCAAGTACAACGCAATAAGATCTCAGCCATGCTCTGTATAAATTTTTTAAGTAGTTAACTTTGTCAATGTCCTGATAACGCGCCGCAAATGTTTCTTTATTTTCATTCAATTTAGCGGTCACATTTTCTAAATTATCACATGATTAAATATGCCATATTTTAGTTTTTGTTCTCAGCAAGTTATACACATAAAATAAACGCTGTTATGAGTTTTAACGACGTAATATGCATCACAAGTTGTAGCATCTGATTTACTCTGATTAAATTGACAAGGTCAAATTTGTTCCGATAGCCATGTTCAGTTTATTTTTAATTGGAGTAAACCATTTTCCCCGTCACATATTAAAAAATGTGTAATTGTATTATATCTTGAGTAAACATTGTTTTCATTTGTAAAAAATTTCAATTTACGCACGAGCTGGGTTAAATCTGTGCTGACATTTAATTTAATTGTTTTCACCATAATTGGTATAAATTAAATTCCCTCCTACGAGACATACACTAGATTGCTTTAATTTGTTAATTTACGATACATAGATACGTTGCAATGGTTGTTCAAGCGTTTGTGGCAAAATATTCAAATTCGCCCACAAACTATTATCGTAAATAAACAGAGAGGAAGACGTTTTTGGCGATGCTGCAACATTTAAATGAACAATTAATGCTGTGATGTCTCGCAGTTAGTAATTTTCCAGACACGGCAGTGTCTTCATGCTGAGAAAAGAAAGTGGTTGCAAGAAAACGTTTCGGTTATTACAAAATATAAAATAAAGTGAGAACGGTCAACACATTTTTTGGAGATGTTTTTCGCCTTCAGCGTGTTAGGACTTGTGGCACTGGCGACTGTGTACATGAGGTCCGAGAATTATCTTGATTCTATGTCACGATTAAAACGCGCGGATGAATTGCTTCAATATATTGATAAAACTGTGGATCCCTGTGACGATTTTTATGAGTACGCGTGTGGAAATTGGCACAAATATCATCATATTCCAGAATACAAAAGCGACGCAGATATGTCAACGTTTAATGAAATTTTAATGCTAGAACAGGTGAAAAAATTAGTGGAAGAGCCAATCAAATTTACTGATTGGCCAACTGACAAATTGGTGAAGGACTTCTACGCGTCCTGTATAAATATGGAAAGTCGTCGTAGGGTAGGACTATCACCACTTCTGGAATTAATACATTCGGTGGGTGGATGGCCTATTTTGGACAACACCTGGAGTGCAGCTGACTTTCACTGGATTGACGTCATAACGAGGCTTAAAGAAGCGCATGGAATAAGCATTTTTTTCGATGGCTATATAGCTCTTGATGTGAAAAATACTAGCAGAAATGCTGTATATCTAATGGAAAAATCCACTGGTTTACCCAATAAAGACTATTACTACAATCCCTCGAAAAATTATCATCTTAATGCATACAAAAAATTAATTCTTGAAGTTTTCGAAATGTTTGGAATTGACGACGAAAAAGCCAGAAAGGCGCAGAATGAAATTTTAAAATTTGAGAGTGATATAGCCATGGGAACAACCGATTTCAACGTGCTTCTAGACGTATCTCAGTTTTATATTCCAACGAATTTACAACAGCTAGAAACGATGTATCCGGAAATCGAATGGAGAAGCTTCTTTAGAAAATTTATGGGAGTGAGAGTTACTTACTCTACTCCTATATTCATTGGCGGTCCTGAATATATTCCAAATTTGCTTCAAGTGATTGCATCAACTAACCAAAGAGCTGTTGCAAACTATATAATGTGGCAGATCACAAATTCGATGATGTCTGCTCTGGATGGACGATTCGATGCCATTCAACATGAATATAAAGAAGCAGTTTCTGGTACCCGAACACAAGAAGAACGATGGAAAAAATGTGTAAACTTCATCAAATCGGAATTCGTGCTCCCTCTCGGCTCCTTGTACATTCGAAGATATTTTAACGAAGATAAGAAGATAGATGCTCTCAAAATAGCTCAGGAAGTGAGGGATGCATTTAATGAATCTATAGAATACTTAGACTGGATCGACGATGTAACGAAAGACCGCTTGTACGACAAGGTAAACAAACTAAAATTTACTATTGGATATCCAAATGTAATGCTAGATAAAGAGGAATTGAATAAAAAGTTTGGTGATCTTTCCATTGAACCGTACAAATATTTTGCAAATATCTTAAACTTATATCGCAATAGAAAAGATGTTCAAGCAAAGGAACTATATCAGGAACCGGAGAAATCAAGTACTTTTAATGTAGTTACCCAAAATGCGATTCACCGTCCTCACTATGTTGAAGTTACTATGTCTTCGGGATTCCTTGAATATCCTTTTTACAGTCGATATTTTCCGAGATCTATTAAATTTGGTACCACTGGAGCTATCTTCGGTCACGAGATAACGCACGGTTTTGATACACGTGGACAAAAAGTAAATGCTGAAGGAATTTTAAAAGACTGGTGGACGCAAGGTTCAGCTGAGAATTTCAAAAATCGAACAAAATGTTTTGTGGACCAATACAGCAACTATAACGTGAATGGCCAAAAATTGCGAGGAGATCCCACGGCTGGGGAAAATATTGCTGACGAAGGTGGACTACGAACTGCATATTATGCTTATCAAAACTGGGCAAAATATCAAAACGAAGGCGTTTTAAAGCAGGAAGTGCTTGAAGGTGTAAAATATTCGAGAAACCAACTTTTCTTCTTGAGCTACGCCCAATTATGGTGTAAGTCTTTTAAACCAGAAGCAATGAGAAACTCTATTTATACCGATGTCCACACTCCGCATAAGTACCGAGTTATTGGACCACTATCAAATTTTGATGAGTTTTCCAGAGATTTTCATTGCCCTCTGGGAAGCCCAATGAATCCAGAACATAAGTGTAAATTGTGGTAATTATGTATTAAAAATTATTTAAAAATTAAAGCAGTATTTATTTTTCCTTTGGAGATTAATTTGCATTTGCACTTAAAAGTAATTTCTATAGTATTTAAAAATGCCATAAATATTATAGAAGATACCGACCTTTGATCACGATTACCGCTTTTCGATATTTAAGTGAAAATTTATTCAACCGATATTAATTTTACAATATAGGTAGATCTGTGAACAAAAGTCGAACCAATAGGATTTTCCTAGACAGAATTGGCGAATCAGTATATTTGCATACAAACTCTACCTAGAAGAATGGAAAAGCCCGTGAATTATACAATTAATTTCAAAGTAATAAATTAACACACTTTGTTCCTCTAAAGATCATTGCGATAGCACTTCAAAAATGATAACAAAACTGTCACCGTTTCCGGTTCAGTTTTATGTTCCTTCAAAGATTTGTTGATTTTTTTTAAAAATACACGCCTTAGGATAAATCTCCAGCTGAATTGTGCTTTAATTGGCCATTCATTATTCGTCAGACATTTCCGCTGAAAGCCTGCATCTGGAAGTTATTTTAATTACAAAAAGAAAAAAGGAAAAAAAGCGTACAATTTCGTGATGTTGCAGCCCAAGGTAGACTATTCCAATGACTCAATCGCTATTCGCACTTACTGACTTGCATTTTTAATTAAATCTTACTTAACCGATTGAGCACATTGTTGAAAATGATCGTAAAACAGTTTCCTCATTTAAAATTACCACCTTCACGTAGTCGTGATGCCTACATTTTTATTAAAACTTGAGATAAAAGTTTTGAATATTATAGTTATTATTTATAAATGCGTTTTTGATGGATCTCCGTAATTTATATTTATATGGCTTGATAACAATTTGCTTAGTCACTTTCCTAGTTGAAGTCATCCAGATTTTCACTTTTGATTGGCATAAAAACTTTATAGCCGCTTAACTCCCCTAATGAGACAAATTACTTTCAATCATTTTCCGTGCGGAAGTACTGGCAACGGATATCATTGATCATGTCATCTGTCGGTTAAAAGGAAAATACACGTGATTTAAAGACCATGGCAACTTCTTTGGAAATAAGAAGTTTCTTTAGATATTTTTTCTGTTTTTTGTTTATTTAGTTGATGATTACATTCTTAATTTAACGCACGATTAGATTCAACAATAATCAGTCAAATGCTTGAGCTAATTTTTCTCAGATAATTTTTCTTTTACTTCTTTTATTTTTTATTTACGCGCATTAAAGCGTAATTAGTGCTGCCACTAATGGATTCAGCGAATTGTGACCGAGTAAGTCGTTGTCTCTGAATTTTACGAAACAAGATTTTTATTTGAGTTGAGTTTAGATTGGGACAACCTCGTGACGGTGGCGAACAATGGCAAAATAGTTTTGTTAAGTAAAATAATTCAGCACAGTTTCTTTAATATAATAATATTTATGCGCTATTTCATAATAGATTTCAGCTTTCAAATAAAAATTTATGTGTTTTAATTCCATAGAATCAAAACTTAAAAAAAGGAATCTAAAAGTTGGTTAATTTATTTTTAGTGAAAATTTTAAAGAGTAATAAAATATTCTTGTAAATATATACATACATATGCTTTTGATTCATATTCAATTTCAGCAATTAAACACATTGGCAAAATTTATATTTGGAACCCGTCTTATGCGTAATTTTGTCGTCTCTATGTATTTGCCATACATTATATCCCATCAAAATTTCCATCAATCACAATACAACTGAAATATGATTATTCTAAATAATACTAATTAAACAAATTAAACACTTACTTTGAAATAGATATTCCTTCTCTTCAATAAATTTCCTAATCGACATTTCACGAAAGCTATTAATCGTAATCACCTGTTAAAATACTGATTTATGCAGGCAATAAAAGCAATCAAGACATGAGAACAACAATACACGTAACTACTACATACATATATATTCAAAAATAATTCCTCTTTTCTCATGTGAGCGTAAAAATTCCAATTATGACGCGAAAACCACAACCCCTATCATCAATAATTTAATTGTTTGTTAGTTTATCTGCGAGAATTATTGAGGTATAATGATAAGAAAGTCAAAGAATGATAAATACCTTCCACTATCTATTAAAATTTGCTTCTTCCATTATTTTATCAGGTCAGAGAAGCTTCAAAAATTGGCGCATTGATTTATGAAGTTATCAACACGAAAATGATATTTGACTTTGTTGGGATACAAAATTACCCTTGACGTGTAGCAATTTAAAATGCATAAATTTTATTTTTAAACAAGCGAATGCAAGCATTTACAAAGTAAGGTAATAATAGGTACCGCCCGATAAGGCCAAATGGGATTTAAAACTAAATACAATAAAAGTGAGGCTGCTATAAAACAATAACTTTCCTCTTTTTTGCTCCGACATTCCCACAGTCACCTCTGGCGCTGCGGCAAACTCATAATGAAGTGATATTTTTCCTTTCCTTCAAAGTCTGTAGTGCCCCACAGAATCCGTTTCTTGATAAACATGTTTGCTAAGATAAAATCTAATTTAAATCAGTTTTTTCTGGTAATCTTATACGTAGTGACTCATTTAAGGTATGTTTGACCTCTTACCACAAAACGTAGACGGGCAACACTAAAAATTACAAGATTAATTAATCAATAATTTATGCAAATGACGTTATACATATATGTACAATTAAATTTATGGAAATTGATTTTTTTAATGACAAATGCGGCATCACTTTTTGTAGATATTTTAGGGGATTTTTATCAACTCATGTTCGGTTGCTACTATGTACTTTGTTTCAATGAATTAGTAACTGAATAAACAAAGAAATATTTGAAATATTTTAAAACATTGATCGACTTTTCTATCCGAATGTCATAAGATAACTTGATACTTATATATAAGACTTTACTAAGAACTCATTGAAATTTTAAACGACAAACCTCAAATATTTATCATCAAACAAACTATCAGATAGATTTGTCCGAAGAACAAGACCATTAATAAATATTTGGTTATCCAGAAAAAAGATTAAGATAATCAGCCATCCACGAGAAGGAAACGAGAAGTCATTATTATGGAAGCGGTCAATAGTCAGCAAGCAGAGTGTGACCTTCTTAAGTGGGTTCAATTGACTGCTTCATCCTCAGAGGTCGTATACATGGCGATCTTTTTTGGTGGATCATTGTGCACAGCTCAACGTGCCTTTACCCTACATACATCACACATTTACATATGTACATACGTCTTAGGCGCTGGGCTTGTTTGCATTAAGGGTAATTGAAGTGATAATAAGAATGTTCGCGAAAGTTTTGCATTAAGGCAATTACATCATTCGAGAAACGACCTTTGATCAGTCACTTCACGGGTAACATGACGTTTTGCTTAAGGAAGGTCTGACTGCAAATGAACGTGAATTAAATTGTATTAACGAAATTTCATATGCTTTTTATTTTGTATTTATCAACAATTGATAGTGGATTAGTCTTATCAAAAGTGTTTTTGTTACTTTACTAGCGATAAGAAAGAACTTTGATTTTCGCACGAAGTACCCGTATCAAATCTTTTGTTGTGTCACAATTATAATTCTTTTTTTATATCACCTGCTAGATAAACATAAATATCCCATAGTGAGTAAACGGAATAGTTGGGTATAGCCACAATATTGTCTCAGCTTCTCTTTTTCTCTCGTAAGCTTTAGACTTTAACATTGTTATTAATATTATTTACAGATGTGTGAAACAGTAATTAAAAGCACGTGCTCAGTCAAGGTGAAATTTTTATATTGCTCTTAATTGTACATATTGTAGCAAGATATTGTTTACCATAAAATAAATTTGTATCTGTTAAATCTGAGTTAAAACCAATTCATTGTATGTAATTTAAAAGCTTACTTATTTGTAAGTTTTAATGTTATAGAGATATCCACTTTACTTTTCTAGTATTTCATACTACATTGCAAAAAAGTGTTATGTACATGAAAAGAAACGACGTTATATTTTTATATTACCTATAGAAAAAAAAAACTAATACTTAATTTTTGTTTTTCAAAAAAAATCGTCGCTTTTAAAACTACACTCCTTCAACAATTTCCATGTTTTATAATTTATGAGAATAGTGTTTTCAAGAATTCCTAGAATTTTCAAAATTGGTCTCTTACGGCTTTCCATCTCCTAGTTTGTTAATCTTTGTTTAATAATAATCAATTATTCTGGATATGTCGTAAAATAATTAACTGCCCTAATTTTCCGCAAAGATACTCACAAAATATTTCATAATCAAAATAGGCGTTACAATGGCAGTATAAATTAGTTCCAATCAAAAGGAATATCTCGTGACCTAACTTCAATGTCAAGTTCAACGCTCCCACCCACTTAAATTGCCTTCATTAGCTTGAACAAACATTTCAGCTGGTATCACTTAATCACCGTGTAATTTACGTTTCCCAATTAACGCAATTTCGCGCCATATGCCCTTTTACATGATACATACCAATCTTTGCATGAAATTAAAGCCTTAACTAAATATTATCTGTCTTGATGTATTTTTCGTCACTTTCACGTGCTATTGCCGAAAATAAATCAAACTTGCAATTTTAATTTTAGATCAGTGTTTAATTTGACGTATAGCAATTAGTGATAAAAGGTGTGCAAGCAAAGGAACTTTGCGTTGATCATTTTCACAGCGGTGCGACATAAAACCACGACTAAAGCGTCCCCAGTCAAAAACCTTGTACCGGATTCCCTTTGCACTCTGTACCAAAAGTAAACATTAAAAAGAGTGCTTATCGCGGTTTATTAGCGCATCAGGTGCGTCAGTGGTGGTCACTGGAACCACGCTTTTCTTAAAATCCAAAATCATGTCTCAGACGTTGTCGTCTAGCACGTGCCTTTTTTAATCACAAGGTGCTCCGACGGCTAAGGTGGCTACAGCCGGGCTCGGAGTGGAGCAGAGGTATCGAAGCTACTCGTAGATTAGCATAGCCAATTTATTATCAAAAAACGGCTAAGCACAACGAGATAGAAGTAAAGCACAATTCACAATCAGAACAGCTGAGACAGCGGCTTGAGGGATATCTCATCGAGCAGATAAAAACTTCTCAGTACGAAACTGACACCTCAAGAAATTGCTCGCCGCGGCAGTGATAACTGCGAAAACGCGAACGAGATCAACGTGCAAACGCCCAAACGAAATTCATAAGTGGGATCCGCGTCGATTTTTTGTTTTGGCGCTTGAGCCTGGACCGTGTTTGCATCTTTTACATAACTTGTAAGCAGTGCGTTGTCTAATTAGCTCCACGCGCCTATGCAAAGTGCCGGCCGATTAGTGAGTGTCTCCAAATTAAATAATGTCTGGGGGTGGTCTAGGAAGCTTGTTGTACGTCTCATGTTTCACGTTACTGAAGAAGAAATTTTGACGATGATAGTGTTTTGATAACGACGATCTTAAAAACTAATTTTGTAGGATCTTATCTCCAAACAGAATTTAAAGTTAATTTAACCACTTTGGGCTAACTTATGCTAATTTTATCACAATGCTTTCCAGACTGACTGAGGCGCTATTGAACTTTGTCATTCACGCTGAGCCGTGCTCGATAAGCGCTAATTTGTTTATATATAGTTTTTTTTTTTTTATTGCCTTCTTCTCTGGCTCAGCGAACCGATTAAAGCCGGACGGACTCTATTGCATCTTTATGGCTAGTTATTGCTCTCACGTGACTTGATGAATGGGAAATCAATGGTGATAGCACCTATTGTTTACGGGAATGGAAATTCATTAAATTTATGATGGGGCAACCAACTGGTGGTCTCGTAAGGCAGGTGGAGGATGACTGGAGATTTCTAGGTGAAAGAAATGCAATAGTTGGGGTTTTCCTGTATATATTTTGATTGAATGCGATTTTGAAATGAATTGTTGTTCCTTTTTTTTATTTCCAATAAGAAATAGTGGCTCTAAAATATACCAATTAATGCGCAGTGGCTGTTTCAACTTTGCAATGTTTTCAAATAAATATTTTTCAAAGTTTAAACCCAGTCGACACATATGTTTAAAGTTATCTAGTTCTCTTTTTCCATTCAAACATTAAAACTTGAATATTTGCATTAAACATTTGAAATTTATATATAGAATATATTTTATACGATTTCAGATAATTTCGAACAGGAGATCTAACAATCCCGATTAAAATAATGTATGAAAACGAAACATTAGATATAATAAATAGATATGACAAAAAGGACCTTTCTTGTAGCTTTGTTGGTTTGACTTTAAAAATTAGCAAATGCAGATACATATTTTAATATCGCTTCAGAAAAGTAGGTCAATATAAAATCATGTTTTTTACTTTACTTTGAGTGTTTGGAATTCAACGACGTTTTGTTACTTTATAAATTTTCCTGTAAGTATTGAGTAAAAGAATAAAATTGAATACAAAATGTGTACTGACTGCTTGAATCCGTCAAGTTCTTTTTTAAGCGCCAGTATCTCTAATTGTAACAAGAATTTAAAACAGAGAAAAGAACTTCAAGAATTTCTTGATTGCTTTTTGCTTTAGTATTCCCCTGATGATATTTCACAATTCACAGCGAGCTATTAACTGCGCCTCAAATTCGTCCCAACTGGTAAAAAACGTGACTTCTATTCATGAAACAATTTTCCTCATAATATTTATAAAAGGCTAATACCTTAGAATTCAAGTGAGCTCAACGTATACCTGCATAAATATAATTTACGCTTAGATAGGTCAGTTCTCAGTAAATGTATTCTGCATAGGTATGACATTTCTAAAGCTTTTAGCAATAAAATTCGAAAAAGTTATTTGAAAGGAAAACAAAATCACGTATCCATAATTCGCTTTTGTACTTGCGAAAATATGAACCTCAGAAGAAAAAATTTTATTTTATGAAACAAGTCAATATACCAACCACAGCGAAAATTGCGGGTAAAAATTATGAGTGAGGTAGCAATTACATTAGAAAAGATATTTTCCAAGGAAGAATGTTGGTAGCATTCTTCTAAGAAAATTGTTTTAGAAAAACATGCTTTTCTTCTTTCTTAAAAAAATAAGAAGATTGATTTGTTATTTGACTCTAAGATAGGTACTGTAAGCTGCGCAATAAAATCAGAAATTGGAAATATTGATACTTGTTTTTTTCTTTTTTTAACCTCCAGGTAAAAACCTCTTTGCAATTAACAGGTAGCATTTTTACTTGGAAACTTTAAAAAGCGATAACTTAACCACTCCTCTTTCTCTTCGTAATAGTAATCATATTAAATAATAGTTAAATGGGGAGTTGTAAAAATATGCATTTATTAAAAAATAATTAAAATCAATATTATCAACGGTCACGATCCCCATTTAATGAAAATTTAATTTGTTTTACTACCGTAGCTGACCATTTTTACCATTTACCAAAACATCAAATCAATTTAATATACAAAACCACTAATATTTGAAATCAAAACGCACTTCAAGCTTTCAAGTCGCACGCTCCCAGGGGAAGATAAAAAAACATCCTTCGATATTTCACACCCACACAAAATAAAACCACTCATGTACCGTATTATGCAAAAACAATTTATCGCATTTTGTCTAAATCATTAAGTAAACACTCAAAATTGTATAGGTATTCACATTCCGAGGTGTTCTCGTGATATCTTTTGGAGCAGCCGCTTTTTATGTAATCTGTCGTTCAATAGCAAGACAAGGATTTTTGCTATTTATCAATGACAATATGCGATTTAACTAAATGATGTTGAGGTGAATTTCTTTTGTTCAAGAATGTTGTAATAGTAATACGAACAAAGGCGATTGACATTTATAAATTTTAATAAGGTGGAGTACAAATAACAACTTATTTATAGTTTCACAAAAAATAAGATATGAAGTTAAGAGTTATTATTGGATTAGTATTGGAAAGAGTTGAGAAATATGGAAACACTACGCAGCATATTAGAGGTAAGAACTATCTTTGACACCTTAATTTTTTTATGTCTTAGGAAAAAACAATGTTTAGGTACTTTATTCCATCGAGTCTGATGTTTATGTGACCTTTTTTTTAAAATGATACACCATTTTTTAAATATTCAACTCGAAAATGGCCATTTTCGATTAAGTTTGTGTCGGTTATACACTAGCACATCGACTGAAATTACTTTAAAAAATAACACGGCCTAATAGAGTCAAATAGTTAACGAGATATAGTCCACTAAGTTATGCTTATTTTGAACTCGGGAAAAAAACGCACAACCAACTTTGGTCGCTAAGAGGTGGCTCTACGATGATTTGTATAGCCTTATAACATCGTAGTTTCAAACAAGTAGGTATGGTTGTGGTATTTGCATAATTAATTTCGAAAGAACATTGATGTTTTTTGGATTATGCATGAAATAATACTCGTATTTCGTACTTCATGGGCTCGATTTTAATGCTGAGCCTAATTTAAGACCCTTGATTTTATCGAGCTTATAACGGCTACGGAACCCAACAATAAACATGCCCGAAATTCTCTTGATAATTTTTTGCTATATACATACATACTTTAATTGTTTTAAGAACAATCAAATTTTATGATGTAAATCTATCCTTATTACAAAACACGTTTCTAAAATTGATTGGAAGAAAGTTAACTTAAAGTTTTGCAAGAAATGACAGATAATATTGGTAATTAATTAATATTATGGGTTTTAATGTAACTGAAAAGTGAGCGAGGTATATTTTTTTCAGATATGTGTGTACTCATTTTACTTGCTAATACTTGCGATAGCCTCGAAACTCGGCTTGTTTTCTATAAATCGAAAAAGTTTTTCTATCGTCGACTATTTGCAGGCGGCTATTATTACTTCAAAGAAATATTCAATAATTATATAAAGCTCAAAAATAGCAAAAATAGGCAGTAGACGTAGATAACACTTCACACTCGATAATACCTTGAGTGGTGAGATAAATGGCCACCTGTCGATGGCACTCGGTGCTAATTCAATGCAAATAATCCCCGCAAGGTATTTGTTGAGTAAACATCTCGATGGTGCCGCGGCTGCAGATCGATGCCTATCCAGTTATAAAAAATTATCCGCGCAACACTATATTCAGTTTGAAACGTTAATTGAAGTTAATAGTCGATCATCATAGCCAATCGAGAAACTTTACTCATCGATAAATCGCTGGCGCACCGGTCGCCCGTCCAAATGTTAAATAAGTAACTCCTCAACATTCTTCCATTACACAGCAAAATTTTTATCAATATTACATAACATCCGTAGTATGGCAGATGGCAATTAAGAAATGTCGGTTATGCACTTTGCAGTATCACGTAAAAGTTACCGCGGTCCAGCGCAGAATCCATCCCAAGAACATTTCTATCTCGAGGTAGGAAGCAGCTTGAGGTCGATCGTTAAATTTTATTGTGGCTCTTGCCTCGTCAAGAAATTCTCCCCATCGAAGCGCAGTCGATGATCATTTCCTATCGGAGGCGCGTGGAATAGGCCTGTCGCAGCATAATAATTCATGTTCTGCCTCCGCCCAATGCCACCAAGTCTGGCCTAATCACAGGTGGTGCAGGTAATGCGCGAACTTAGAATTGCTCGGTGAAAAATTACCGTTAATAACAGCGTACAAGGTGATAGATGCGAGTTTTCTAATTGCTTGCAATTCGCGGCTGCACAAGGCATTTGAATTCCTTTGGCAGCGTAAAAACTGTTTGAAAAATAAGCAGGCCTACCCGTGTCCTAGCCGAACAATCATTACCTGGTGTAACTTCCGCACCTTGCGACGAGTAAACATTAAAGTCAATTTAATAATGCAATTTGTCGTTGAATAAATAAAACACTGCAGATATATTTAAAGAAAATCAATGGGTCTAATCTTGCTGATAAATCTCTTCCTTCCTTCTTTTTCCAGCTCTGGGAGATGGGAGTGACGTAGGAAACGACGACAACACTCAAGGTCTCCTGAATGATACAGGTAAGGGAATTGTTTTGATTGTTAACGCTAATAATTCAATTTATATTCGTTACGCGCTTGGAAAATTGAATTCGTGATATACAGCAATTTTCTTGTTTGTAAACCTGAGATCTTGTAACTTATGAAAGTAGATAATCGAAGGAAAATTTGAATTAAGTACCCATTCTTCCAAGTTATAGTCGGAAAAAAATGAAAATGAAGTTGCTAATCGACTTCTTAGGCTAAGTGTTTGAAATTGTTTATAATAGATTCATTACGAGCTTGTGATTTTCATATAATATTAGTTTTTTTTCCAATTCTAAAGCGCAATTACTATACTATACAATTTTGTTTGAATTGTATTGTACAGGTTTTTCCTCAATCCATTTGGTCATATTACATTAAATTTTGAAAAGAATACGCGAAATTTAGAATCTGAAATTTTTGACTAATCAGCACTTTTTTGCTTCACAACATTCCATTTTACATAAACTTATATCATTTTACTTTGAGTGTCATTTATTTGTATTTAGCTACAGTTAAAGAAAGACTTAAAGCACTTAAATAATAGAAATCATAATCACTTTAAAAATCTTGTTAATACTTATCAAAATTTATTCATTTTTGATAATTTCGTATGTGAGGGATTTTAAACTTGCGAGACACCCTTTGCCACTCAAAGTTACAAAACTCCAGAGCAGTGGTTTGAAAATACGAAGAATGTATTTTTTGAGCTTTAGAGTCGGAACCAATGTTGCAAAGCTTTTGAACGAAAGTTAGACTTTTGATTTTCTAGAAAGCTTGATGTTTTGACGATTGGTTACGTCTGGAGCTTTGGGATTGCGGTTTAATAGTTCCGGTTCAAAGCTTTTCTTAGCGGTTTGCTTTTTTTAAAAAGTTAACAGAACTTTGAGCTTTTATGGTTTATATCAAATATGTCATTTTCTATTGATTATTTTGTTACAGCAGCTTTTGCTTGAGTCAATAAGTTTTATTTTATCCCGCCTAAAAGTTTACCAACTAGACTTGGACTGTAAAAATAACTAGCAAATATTTAAGAACCTATAGTTTGTCTACCTTGCACGTGGACGTAAAACTCGTGGCTAGTCTTTTTTAATTTCTCAAGATGAATAAATAATCGAACACAATGCCAGCCCAGTTGAAATAAAGGACGCAGTAAGACAAAGTAATAATTTTGTGGCCTTCTATAGCTCGGCGTTAGTTGAACAGAGGTGGGTCCAAAACACCTGAAACTATATAATTAAAGACACGCGCTCATACACATGTCTTGTCTGCTACTAACTTCGAATTTTGTTTCGTTGCAGATTCAGAACTCTCATCACTGTCGCATGTCGGTAAGTATTTTTGAATAGTCCATTTAAAGATTTTGTGTGCTTTTGTTATAAGTTTTTAGTAAAATTCTTCAGAAATCAGAAATTTTAATCAGTGGCTAGATAAATATGCGTGACTCTGTTCTGCGAATCATATCATCCTTATCTACTATATGTATTAAAATCAGTTTGCTGTTGCATTAATACTTAATCAAACTTCAAACAGTCACTCGATTTGCTGCGAACTATCGCTGACAAGGTGGTAGCTATATTTACTCAATATTAATAATTTTTATTCTGAGAGAAAAAAAGCGAAAAGTAAAGAGAAGCGTTGAAAATAGCAAAATGTTCCAGAAATAATCAGGGGCGTTTTAATGTTTTTTAAAATAGTTTAAAATCATTTGAATTGACCATTTGTCTGTCATCGATTGACCTTCCTCTGTGGGGTTAGTCGACCGCCTGGCTCGCGGGGAAAATAAAAGTGTTATCACTGGGCACCGGGTACTCCGTGAGCTGCGAGTTCATCAGCAGAGACGGAACCCCGGTACCCGCCATGCGAAGATAGTGGTGGTTTATTAGCGCCAAAGCGTGACCGAAAAAATCATTTGGGGAGCTTAGCAACTGATCCGGCCGCTGGTACCCTGCCCTGTTCCAATAAAACGAGCCGTGACAAGCTTTCTTCTTTTTCATTATTTCTGTTATGAACAGATCGAATCTATTTTGAGGCCTTTATTTTCCTTTTTTTTCGTCGCTGGAAGACGGCTATCGTTTTCGGAAAATTGTAAAAATGGCTAGGTGAAGTTCAGACTGATTAGATTTTTATTTTGACGTCTGTAGCTTTATTGTTGATTTTGTCGTAGTGACTTTATTTCCCGCTCTTTGAGGAACCTGTGCAGTTAATTGGTCCTTATTAAGACTTTCTTATCGTATATAGAGTGATATATAAATACTCTGCGAATTTTGGTCGAAAACATCATTAGGATTTCATTAATTGGGAAAAGATGAGTCAACTGTAGAAAAATAGATCTTTTATAGGGCTTTTGTTTTGATAATTGAGAATGTACTTATTATTTAGCTTAAAAGACTCGTATCGTTTTAATTATTCTAATGAATATAACGAATTATGGGAAATTCATATTTAATTTTTTGATATAGTCTAGAAATGCGGGTATTTCATTGAGAAACAAACATTTGTATATACATTTAAAGTTTTTTACCCATCGATTAATAGTTTAGTTATTGCAAACGTAAGTAAATGCCAAAAAAAGAAAACACAAAAAGAATTTAAAACACTGTTGATGGGCAAATTATTAGCTTTGGAATACCTATTATATTTATTAAATAAATGAATATAAATGAATATGAGCTTGAGCTATAAGAATTTAAATGCCAGACACATTTCAAAACATGATTTGAAAATGTTGATGAATGATAAATAATAAATACTGTATTTCTTCAATCAGAAAAACAATTACGTACCTACATATTTATATGTAATTAAACTTCCAACGCTTTTGAATTTTGAACCCTTGAACCTTGAGCTCACTAGAGTTCGACTTGTGGTGTCATAACCCTTTTGTATTAATCAAGGTCAACTGAATAAATTGGTGGAATAAATGTGAAATTGGCGCTTTGTGGGCAGAGGTGTCATCACTGTGATCTAATTCACTTCGGCGAGTGGGGGACTCCTCTTCGGTGTTATTAAACCGGGGAGGCATGGTAATATTTCCCGTACTTGAAGTGATCGATTAGTTTCATTGCAATAAAGCAGTAGTTCACCTTGAAATTCAACTTATAACCCAACCGTGAGGTTGTATCACTTATTTAGGCTTATTTTGTATAAAATCGTGCGGATAGCAACCCGTCCACTCCTTTCTTGCATGACTATATTTTGTTCGTAACCAAATAGCATAGCTTCAATTGCGGGGTCATTCCTTCATTAAGTGAGGAAGTAATCAATTCTGTTGCAATTTTGTAACCTGGGCGCCATGTGAAGAGCATATTATGCGGCGGTACTTGAACGGATAATATCACATAATAGGTACATATATTATTTCCTCACCTCACTTACACCTCCGTAAACGTAGTGCTGCGTATAGAGTAAATATTTGCTTGGCTGATAGTAAACGAAGGTTACAGAGTTCAATGACAACTTTTAGACTTCATGTAGGGTGCGCATAAATGATCATTCAAATTGTCTACCATATTGTCGTTTTCATTATATTTTTAATATAGAGTTCTTGGAATTACATCCGGGCTCATGATATTTTGCACAAAACTGGCTGGCTCACTATGCAAATATGTATCTCCCTTGTGCTTCGGTATCTAAACGGCAGTTTTTATCGCAACGGCTTTAAAAACTCTGTTTGTAAAGTAGGAGACATTTTAAAAGCTTTTTTAGCGTGTTTCTGCTAAATTATGAATCAAACTTCTTTGAACCCGTCGCCACCATCTCTGCCTGAAAGGGGGTTCCATAGTTCGAAATTCATTCACGTACCCAGCGGATGATTGCAAATTTTCCTGGATCCCCACTTGTTGCCAATGGCGGCTTGGTATGATCTTTTTTAGATCACCTTCGCCGGATGAATGCGCTAATCATTGTCTAATGCTTTAGAAAGCGCCAATGCACAAAAGGCGTCTCAGTTTTTAAAACGTTAACAAACATTTTAAATTATTTTATGTAACCTTACTTGGGTGTAATTTCCAAATATAGAAAATGAGGTGTTTGGTGCGGGAAACAACTTTGTGACATGTTTCACCTTTTCTGAATGCTTTTCTAATTAAAGCCGGGGCTTTTCACATTCATTTTTAACGGCTACTATTATGCAATACACTTGACTTCTGTTCTATTTGTAGTTTCGATTCGTAATTATTTTAATTATTTAATTAAATATGAGGTATTAATTATTGCTTTTTGTTTTTGAAGTGAAAACTTCTTTAGCGGCGTTGTGCACTTTTTTGGGATGGGTAAAAAATGTAAAACTCGCGTCAGGACCCGTGACCCTGATCGAAAATTCGTAAGACGGACAGGGCGCTTGCGCGAGTGTGCGTGTGTGTTTGTACACAGCCTGCTACGCGCACAACGAAATACAAAACTACTAAAATTGATGCGGTCTTTATTAGATATTTAAATAGATTCGAATCAAAATTGTTCGTTTCTTACTTCAGCTACCATAAACCTATTGTATCAGTTTTAGAGATTGGCGATGATGATGCTGGTAATGATGATGGTGAAAGAGTCGTTGAAATTATGGATGAAAGTTGATTTTTCTGAGAGATAAACTTTTTAATGTAAAATAATTGTAATAGTTCTGAAGTGTTAAATTTTTTATGTAATATAAATTGTCATGTTTGTGTACTATAGCGCAATAAATGAATATTGTATTTTACCACATAAATGATAGTACTTTTATACTGATAAATAAAGCAATTCGTGCGAAATTATTCCCTAACCATTCCAAAATATTCAAAAATGCACAACGTTAATGTTCAAGTTTTCACTTCTGCCGGCACTCCCGGAGTACCACCCATTGTTTTTTTTTATACACGAATGATCGTGTGGGATATTTCAATAAAATAAGAAACCACATTTAACATTCATTCGTTGTGCGCTAACAACAAATTTTAATTAGGTACAATGCAAAAAGAAAAAGTAGGTTATGTTCCCAATATTATAATACCAAGCTGAATTCTAAGGCTTAGGTAAGCTCGTATAATACTTTTCTGCAAATCTCTGCATAATGTCGTTTTATTGCAAGCAATTTGCAACGCGAAACGGAAACTAATTTTAAAAAATTTACAAAAATATCTGCCGTGTCTAATTTCGTTAATAAATTTTAAGTTACTTAAAATGCTACCACCACTTAATTAGCCAGTTAGCCGGGCGAATATTTCAATTTAATTAGAAGAAGATCTCAGAATTATAAATTTTTGAGTCTACTGAACAAAATGAATTATTATAAACAAAACTATAGATGTGAATTTCTTTGATCTACAAATTGCGAAATATTCAAAAGTGTGGGTGTGAAATAATTCCATGCTCCCGCAGAACATACCTCCAGGTGATTGTTTGTAAACGAAATCCACGAGTATATAACTTTTAAAAATACATATCTTAAAATCCCAATAAAACTGATACAACCAAAATTAAAATAACATCAAATATTACTACGCAATTAGTTGAACAAGAGTTAAACCCAGGAAGCAGGCTGTATGATTCAACAAATCGCATTTCGAGTAGTCAGTCTGCTATTAAAATTTGATCTAAACAAAAAATTTTGCAAATTATATTCTTTTTGAAGTCTCCGCATCAACAAAGTTATGCGCATGGTGGAACATCGTATATTTTTGGCATTTTTATTGGTTTTGTCTTTAAAATTCCTAACCGAAATAGAAAAGCAATTAGTATGCACATAAAAGGTTTGGTAGTGAAATATCTATATATATATTTAAGTATTAAATTTTAAAAAAATTACAAACTCAAAGGTACTTAAAAGTACAAAATCATCTTTTAGTAGTTCTTGTTTGATCTTTTTAAAATTTTTAAAAATTTAACATTCTCTTAACTCTTCATGACCATCTTATCTAAACAAATTCAAGAGCATGTTCCACAATTGAACTGAGTCATCGTATTCTGAGCGAACGTACAATAAAGCACCAGACCTGTGTTTATTGCATCTCACAATTTATTGTACTCCACAAAGATTTCGTTTTGATAAAAACAATTGCGAATTTCGAAACCAGCGGAAATTCATGAACTGCGTCTAAATATTTAAATAAATCACGTAAACTGCATGTGAACTTCAGGATTAAAGTGCTAATTTTGTAATCTTTCTAATAGTCATGAAGAGAGAGAGCCACTAAAATTATTTTTTGTGTAGTCCTTTCAGCAGTGCATAGTGACAAATGTTTTGCTGGCACTGAGTATATAAGAAATATTTCTGTTGAGATTTATTTTATTGTCTCATGCATTTGTATTTCATAAAGTGGCCGTGCGCCCACTCGTCGGTATTTGAGGCAAATTTAACTAAAATCTGAATTTGATACATGTAATGTAGTTTTGGCATCGTAAACAATAGCGAGGAATGGCATTTGGCGACGTCATTCCGTGTTTTCTTTTTTTTTTTTTAATAAAAAAGAAATAATGTTGCATAAGAGCAGATGTCTTATTTATTTTGCAACTGGTGGAAAACTATAAAGTTCTACAATAATAGCATGATATGCAGTTTCTGTTTAGAATAGGCAATTTGGGGTTTAAAACTCTATTAAAACCAAGCTATTGTAGGTCGTAAAATTGATTGATATTTATGAAGTGAAAGGAAATATTTAGAAAAGTCATTAAGAGCAGAAAGTAATAAAAATGTCTCCATTGACTTTACAAGTTTTTGGCTCTATAATACTCCAATATGTATAGAATGCTAAAATTAAA
The DNA here is from genome assembly GCA_933228815.1 of Machimus atricapillus. Taxonomy (NCBI): domain Eukaryota; kingdom Metazoa; phylum Arthropoda; class Insecta; order Diptera; family Asilidae; genus Machimus; species Machimus atricapillus. The sequence continues at coordinate 13,582,632 of OW121788.1, forward strand.
GATTTTGAATTTTTCATCATAAAGCTGTTCGCACACAAAGAGTTTAATGTCACAGATGTCAAAACAGGTATTTTAAACGTCTTCAAGAAAAACCACAGAATGAATCACAAGCAAGTTTTACAAGTTATTTTAATTAGTAGGTACGTATTTTGTCTTCTACGTCATATAACTTCACCCTTGTAAATTAGAAGAAACTACCGAATAGAAGAAAATGGCCAACGAGTTATAATTTTGAATAAACTATTAAAGCAAAAAGCACTTTACTAATTTGTTTTTTCAATCTGTAGTTTGAAGTTATTCAAACTTAAAAATATTGTTTTTTTTTTACTGTCCTTAAATCAAAAATTATTACAATTAAATACCTTCTGCAAATCAGGTGCACAAGCATGGATCTTTAAATATTTTAGTAAAATGGTCTATTTCCATAGAGTCGGAAGGTTGTAGTTGCTATGTTGACAAACTATATTTTTTATTTATCCGATGTCATTACGTATAACTCAAATATAATGGTGCAGTACACTTTACTTTGCATCATTACCTCAATGGACATGTTGGTCTTTTACACTCGACGACTTGACAAAATATATCTTTTATAATTTAAATGCCAGCTATTCAAAATGTTGCTTGTCGGTCCCCTTTACAGCCTCTTCAATTTCAAGGAATGACAAATGCGAATCTCACTTCCCGCAGTGCTTTAAAAGCAGGTATTACGAGTACTTTCAAAAAATAATCTTTCGTGCAAGTCATGAAAACGTGAAGGAAACTGCTTGCATTGCACTAAACAGTACGAATTTTATGAATCGACTGTACGTCAACAAAATCTCCACGGTCGGCCCCGAACCGATTAGAAATCTATTTCGCTGGGAAGCCTGCCACAAAAAAAGAACATGCAAATTAGCCAGACATGGTAAATAGGAAATTTCGGTGTTCGCAGAAAAAAGCGCTGTTTATCTTTCCTAATGACTGAAATAAATCGGCGAAATACGCTACTTTGAAAACATTTAGTTGATGCGACACGACTGGACATAAATTAGGCGCTACTGCGGAGCGTACGGCTCCCATTTTATAAGATTTTTTGTTTGTCTTTATAATTGCAGCGTGGCGTGCTCCTTTCACAAAATCTGTCTGTTTTTTTTTTGTTTTCTTCAGGTAATAAAATCAATTGGGACAAGTGTTCGACTGAAGAATTGCCATTTCAGTTTTGAATGTCAGCCAAGATTAATTAGCGAAAATCAATTAGAGCCGATGGGGAAAAAAGATCAAATTTGTGCCAGACTTTCTTGGCTCAAACCGAGGTCAGTCTTTTATTTTTCCAACAGTCTCACGTCGAAAAGACGACGCGTGTGTACTTCTCGCAATGAGTTGGTACAAGGAGCCATAAAACATCTTTTGATTATTTATGTCACAACACTGTTCCCCATATTGTTCAATACGTAAGCAGAACCGAACTGACGTCATGTTAGACCTTAAGCTTAAACCATTGCGCGATTAATAAGTTTTTGGCATAGGGAATAATATTTAGTCCTATCCTATATTTTGTGCTATTTTTAAAAATCACCAATCTTCGTTTGCACTTGAATTTTAATTTTTAATTATGTTGGCCAAAATTTGTCAAAATTCTGAAAAAAGAATTGTTTACGACGCCGCGGCCGTCTGCATCCTCAAGGATCATAATTAATCAAAGGTGACCGCGTACTACTTAGTTAAAGCTTTTTAATTTTTTATTCATATGTCGAAAAACGAGAGTTAAGGCTTCTACGATATAAAAGGTTACTGAGAGATTAGATTAGTAAAAAGCAACATTCTTTTCTTGTTTGACATCAAGAATGTTTCCGCTGCTCATATGGTTTTCTTCAAACTGGACTTTTTGGCAAGCAGTTTGATATGCTGCATTTTGCACTTTATTTCACGTTGTGGGTTCAAGTTATTTATAAATATTTACAAGAACTCTTTCTAGTGAGGTATATGTATATAATTTGTTCCCGATTAGTTTTCAATGTACATATTCATGATATAACCATTTTGTCAGCCTAAATAAGAAATATAATAATATAAGGCATCATACTTCACATACAATCTTCTAAGCACGATTTTCACCATCTTATTCTTCGATTTTTGTTTTCCCGAAAATGTTAATATTACTACACAATAAAACGTAAGTGATTATTGGGTGAAACCAATTGCCAAATTCATATCATCGTATGGTCATCCTTGTTATGAACGAAGAAAGTTCCACCATTAATTACATATGTCTGAAAATTATTCCAATTTATTGCCCAACAAACGCAGATGGTTCCTTTAAATTGATAGGAATTTGCAACATTATGCGTCTATTTTACTTGTAATGCACACTGGGCTGTTAATATCATTAATATATCGTTGTTTGAAAAAGGTGGTCCTTCCAATTACAAATATTTCATATCTTTATTTCAAACACAATCTTTATTTTCGCAAAATCATGAACTATGTGTTTCATTTAACTACCAAAGAAATTCCAACATTGCTTGATTTTTATTTAATGCAATTATCAAAATTTTCACGCAATTGCACAATTCACAACACGTAGAAACTCATCAAGAGAGCGCAGTTTGTATTGCGATCTATAAATAAGTAATTTTATCTGTTTACAAAATATATTACGTGTGCATTTTATTTATTTTCTCTATTATATGCACCGCGAGAGATTGTTATCTTCTTCTTATCAAGTAACTGAGATACATAATTGCAGTGCTGAGATATATCAATTTTCAAAAACAAAAAAAAAAGAGATGGCCCAGGTGGGCTCAGGGGGTGTTAAGTGGTAATGCTTAGGTGCAGTGTGGAAATTATATGCGTAATACGTCAGGTGCCTGCTGTGAACTAAAGAAGAGGTTTGAATAAAATAAATTTGTTTACAAATGTAAAAAGTTTTATTGCGTCAAATGATATTTTTATAAACCGAAGATTAAAGTTTAGCTTTCCTATCTGGTTATTATATTGTATATCTGCATATAAAACATTGCATTGAGGAAATAAGTCAATAAATTATTAAAACTTCTATATTGAATTCTTTGATATGGTTGTTAATTAACTTGCTTAACACTTTTAGGAGCATATCTTCATATCAATGAAATTAGGTTGTATTCATATAACTGATTCTGTTAAGTTGTCGTTGCATGAGTCAAAGATCATTAGACGCATGAATATCCTATCTCTATATGGAATGACTAAGTTCGTAAAATTTACTGCGAGAATAGTGCTCAATTAAATTTTAAGTGCAAAATTTGTTGGAACCGCTCAATATGTGAATCATTTCTCAAACACAGCTAATCAAAATTAAGAGCATCACGTACTTTGTGAATCATATGAAATATCAACAAATTAAATTTTGTATAAAGTTAAATATCGTCGTTGCCCTTATTTAACCTTATACGCATACATGTATACATATTATCTTCTAAATTTGAAGTAGAAGTAGAATTTTCTTGTAGGTATAGTAATTAAATAATAATTTTTATTTTTCGTCTTCTATGCTCAGTTTAATTCTCTTAATCATGAATTTAAGTGATGTACCTAGACCTACCTAATTGATTTTTTGGAATCATTTAATTTTTCTTTTTTTAATATAATTATTCATGGTCTTAATTTTTTATTCCTAATTTGAATAATGGATGTGCTAGAAATGTCTCCCAACTTCCGAATTTGATGAAAGAGCACTTTAAACTTAAAACTGTCTCTAAGTAGAATTTTATAAAAAACTTTATTATTCTCCTTGACCTTCTTTATATTAATACAGACTAATTTTATGCACGTGCGGCTCTATAGAAATACATCGACGTGCGTACTCATCGCTTTCCAACACTTTAACTTTTTAGAATCACTCAACAGAGAAATCAGTTCCGCAAACAAGAAATCAACAAATCAATTGAAATTCCTGATTTTAAAGTAACTCCAAAAAAACACAGAGCGCTCATCCACTCTCTACAAATTTTTAATAATTTTCCCCTTCGTGTTTACAGAGGACTCGAGAAGTACAGCATAAAAATTAGTTCAAAAGCGCTAAAAATACAAACTGTCGGCACAGTCTCATGTTGATAGATCGGAGCTGATAGGTCTATAAATTACCATCGAAAATTTTGAGTACTTCGACTTCAAATATAGAAAAAATAAACAATGAAAACGGTCGGTGTCGGTCGAAGCGTGTGATTCTGGCCATTTTTAAACTGAACCGACTTGGACTCCTACACTCGGCGAATGTCTTTGTGTCTTTTGTGGAGGGTATTTGCACGTTTCTTGGACACAAAGTCTGTCTATTGGAGCACACGCTTAGGGCCCGCGCCATGTTTCTATTTCCATCGTGCCGAAAGGCGCGTTAATAATTTTATAAATGGATCGCACATGGAAACCCGAGGTGGGAAACTTTCAGTTTCTTGGAAGATCTTAATTCTTCCTCTGAGTTATACACTTCTTTTTTCTTTTCTTATTAATCAACCTCGTTGAGGAAGTCGGTGTGGCTCCGCTGACGTCAAAGTTGACCGACTAAACACTTTTGTTAGGCCACACCAAGCGTTCAACTCAGCTGGATGCTGTAATAACTCACCGAGAGCTGCCTTCGTGTTGTCGACAAAATGTTGCACAATTTTCGAGCACGGTGCTCAAAATATATCATATTTAAATATGTTTATTATTGGGACGAATTTGCCGCGCACTTGCAGGTCATTGAGTCTCCCGGTCAATGCTCCATTCATTCTGCAGAAATTTAAGGCCATATAATGGAAATCATTGTGAACTTGCGCGTCTCTTTTAAAATTTATGCGAAATTTACCCATTGGCCTTGCAGTGACATTTTATTTTATCCCATTTTATTTCAGGAGGAAATATTGTTCGAGTTAAATGCGTGGCGATCTCTAAAAAAAGTGTTGCTTTCGCTATAAATAGTCATATCGTCATGAATAGCCATATTGTCACATGCTCACAATTATGTTGCTACGAAATTAATGACGACTTATACTTACGACGTGATTTTTTGGCAAAATATCATGTAAATATTGCCCCAGTCTTTTGCCAATGACGCCATTAGCAAATGAGACGTATTAAGTTAAAATTGAGAAAATTCTCCTTTTGCTTTATATAGTGACTAAAAAAAACGGAATTTATAAAAATATTTTTCTCTGTTTTGATTGCTTACTAAGGAGCAGTCATGTAACCGGAACGATATCCGCTTGATCGGTGAATATCTTGAATTGTGGCACGTATTCCATTCTATCACCGTGTAAGTAAACGACATTCGCCAGGAGAACTTATGAATTATACAAGAAAAGACTGGCAAATGTTTGGGATAGAATACATATGTTGCTAAACTTTAGTCATCGAAATTGGTTTGATTTGATTCATGCAAAATAGAACAGACGTTTCAAGTGTTACGTCGACCGCTAATATCCGATTGAGATCAAAAGGTTGTTGGCTTGGTCAAGACGAATGGATGAATGGATAATTCGTGAGATTTTGAGAAAATACGATATATGCACTCATGTTGAATGAAAATGTACAGACATTTAAAAATATTATTGTTTACAAATAGAAACAAACATTTTCGTAGATAGATACAATTATTTTTCATTCAGTTATTCAAAAATCTTGAAATTATTAATAAATGAAATTATTCATAAAGTCATATTTAGTCAATTTAAACAGACAGAATCACATGGTCAATTTAATGAAATAATTAGCTTTTATTAATACCAACCAACCAACACAGCAGCTAAAAGTAAATATTCTAAAAACTTTCAATATCTATGTGTTTAATGACGAGAGATATTAAGTAGGTATTTTTAATTTTCCCTTGGCCTTTGCTATCAGAACATTATGTTTCTTAATTATCTTCAAATCTAAATATTATTTCCAATCGAAATGACCTATAAATAGTACCACGTTTCCTCCTAACAAACAATCTGCATTTTCATTATTATGTGCCAAAGATCAATATTTTTCTTCAAGCATTGAAAAGGAAAATAAATAAAAGTCAAGTCATCGCGCGATCATCACCAGATCACTGGATCTTTAAAACCTCATAAATTATATGGTGCCTGCATTTGCATTTCAAATCAAACCCTGAACTTCACATGGCAACTAAATAGCATTGCTTCCATTCATTGATCCGATACGATGTGGTTTGAAAAATAGAAAATTGCGAAAATTTAGCAGCAGACCACGCTCAGCAAAAATACATCCGTTGCAGCAACTATAAATGCAAGCAATGATCTCGGAGCATGAGCCTAAAAATAAAGCAATTCGGTCAATGCAACAATATTATTTCCTGGCGAACTGGACCGGAAAACGACAAAAACACGAAAATTGTTTGTCTTTAGTCGGCCTCTGCGTGAGAAAAATATTCTCCGGTCAAGATAACCTTAGTACAGTCAACAAGGGGCAAAACAGGCAGTAAATAGACTTAGTTGGATCTGAAAGTAAAAATAATATGACTACTAACCGGCTTATCTGGCATGCGGGGAATATCGTGGCAAATAAACATGTTGAACCCCCGTGTTCCACGACCTTACGGATACTAATCACATTTTCAGTTTGTTTGTCCCCAAGTATTGACCAATAACTCTATACCCGAAACTGACTTACCCCCAGGGAAAATTTTTCCTTGGTGTTATCGGAGACACCAGAAAATTACAAAATACAAATCAAGTTAATGTCAGGAAGGCCTTTCTGTGACGTAAGTTGATAAGGTCCATTCCAGGCAATGGAAATTTTTAATCATAATCAGCTAAGCTGGAAAATATCCGAGAAATCGTTTGTTTTTATAATGATCTTATCGTGGTGTTCTAAAATTAGTATCTATACTGTAGGGTAAATGGAATTTTTCGAGAAATATGTACATATTATGTTCGCCTGATAATATGAGTACTTATTGTCCATTATAATCAATGACAGTGTGGCAAATTCTTAGATTCGTTGCTATTCCTTAATATTGGAGATAATCATTATGATCACTTGTATCATTGACAATTTTATGGAAATCTAAAAACAATATTCGATCAAGTTGTTTCCTAATAAAAAGATAACTATTCGTTTTAAAAATAAATTTAATTGACTCAAAATTTTGCAATGATTATTGTTTCATTAAAAGATATGTATTTCTTCTATTCAATAATACATTTATCGATCATAGATTAATGATGAGCAATTTAATTACTCATCATTTTCTGAGTTTTGTTCTCTATTGATAAATAGTTCAAATTAAATTGTAAAATATACCATTATTTATAATTTATTTAAATTATATTGGAAAAAAAATTAGAGATTGACTACAAAGACGAATATTAATATTAAACTTTTTAACCAATTTATTTTATGTACGCATCTTTTAAAGTAATTGCACAAATTTTTAAAACTTAAATTAAATTGTTGCAGCAGAGAAATTATTTTGAAGTCAAATCTATTATCATGATAGCATTAATTTACGCAATAAGATTTGTAAAGTTCAAATAAAATTTTACGCCTGAATACAAAAGAACAGATGCGTAATGTCTCTTTTCTTCCGAAGTTTATCTGACATTAATTAATTTCCTGATTTTCCTTGAATTTTCACAGTTTGACGTCATTTTATATATTCACTAAATCAATTTGGCGGCGAAACAAGTTTCATCGCAAGAAGACATCACGCCTATTTCTTGGAGAGATTATCTTTTCATTCGTAAATTTTATTTAAAAATTTAATACATTCCATGAAAATTTCCTAAGCGGTCACAAAAAAGGTCTTTGGCTTCCCAGTATTTTCTGTGGTTAAAAAGATCGGAAGAAGTAAAAAAAATTTTGATTATGTTTCACATATTGGAAATCTGACAAGTTCAGTATTCAGATTTTATTTATTTTCTTGATTAATTGTGAATGCTTGCTGCTCTTCGCATGAAAAAATGCTTGAAAAGTGCTCGATGATGAGTGAAAAATTAGTGACTTTGGGGGCGAGTTCTATTTTTACTCAAAATCTTAAGCTATTTGTTCCGTAACATATGCTTAATATATGATTGTATTTTGCTGGTACACTTAAATGTTTTATTGCTTTAAACGCCACATGAATGTTTTAAAATTAGTCAAAAGTAAATGGATTAGTTTTCTATTTGAAAAAAAATCTGTTTTATTTAATGCTTTTGGAATACATAATTAATCATCTCTATCAAAGATATCAAAGGTACGAATGTTATATGAAATTTTAATAAATGCGCATACTAAAAGACCACTAAACACATGCATAGCAAAAGTACTATATAATAAAAATTATTAAAGCTGAATATGAGGATTATACCTTTAGTGCTTCCTTCTGTTACTTACACTGCTCCTTTGCTAAGTTAAATTTTTTCTTCTTTCAATCCTTGGCACCATTTCAGAAAATGCTTCCCATTTTCTCTGTTCCAACCCCTTTACGCCTGTCTGGTTGCATTCATTCAAATCTAAATTTTCCTCATTATTTTGCAAGATCTTGCTAGACCCACTGTATAAAGACGAAAATTGCAGCAAATTTCTTCTTTTTTTAGTTTTATTCATCCCCTTCTGTCTTCACTCTTAGCTTACTTCTACAAATTATACTTGAAAAATTGTTTCATGCAGTCAGCACTTCCAAAGAGTTAAAACGAGAATTTTGCATATCGCGAAATACAAGTGCCATCCATTACACGATCTGTGCAACCTTACTCCCGTCCGATGTGGTCTGGCTGGCTCTAAAATAGATCTTGAGGTGGCTAATTTTAGACAATGGGCAGACAAGTTTAGAATCTTAAGAAAATCATACTCTGCGCTTGCCGCATTCTGTCGCTGAAAGTGCCAATTAAATAAAAAATAAAGCGATCCTCTACTAGATGTATGTCCTCCTTCAGCGCTTTTTTCTGGATTATCCCTGGTTTTATCTGAAACTTTATTTTTGATGATCGCGCTATAAAAATTGACGTCACTCGCAGCGTTATTTCACACCCGCCGCCTTACAAGACGCTCGGCCGCTGGCTGGCGCTTGTAAGACCTGGAGCTTCTACAACTTTTTGATTCGAGTTGCACCTGGAACGATGTGCCAAGTAATGCCGCTGAGGCCGAAGTGACCCGGTTCCGCGATGCGATCGAGGTCAGGAAATAGTCTCAACTGCGCTTTTTCGGTCAGGTAATTGAATAAGGTGGGACATGGTAATTTTGTTATGCAACGTCTCGGTTTTGTCTAGATGTTGTTTCCCTAACCATATGCAGGAAGTTGGCCTTCCGGATATTGTTATTAGGCGCGCACTTCTCCGACAGACTTGGCTGCACTGATTTTAAAAGCAAGACACTTTCCACGGGGTTGGGAGGCGGAATAGTAAATGATCTATCTCTCTATTAAACTTTTGTTTTTCTTGGATGTTCGGAAAGTTTGCACATAATATACATATAAAAGTTTGCTTTTGCGGATCATTTCGCGGAATATCCGGCGGTAACGTCAGAATGGTTATGAGTTTAGGAAGTTGTTTCACCGTCGGTATTTATTTATGTGTTTCGTTTTATGAAGACTGAACAATTAATCATTTCAGAGAATTTTGAAAATTTACTTCAGACTTCGGAGCAATCTGAGATTCAATAAACATTGAGTATTGTGTATTTTTCTTTCAAAGTTCTGAACCACAGCTTAAAAAATTTGAATCGATTTATGAAGATCAAACTTGAACTATTTAAAACTTGCTAAGAAATATTAAAAACGAAAAAACTCTTATTAACTATAATTATACAAAAACAATCATAAATATTTGTACACGCTTTTACATAACTATAGTTGTGAATTAAAAATATACCTTGAGACCAATTGACGCATTTTGTTTAGTTGTTTTATTTCGCTTTCTTGGACAAATTTAATTGTTGAAAAAGGTATTTGTTCCAGTTCTACACGAGCGCCCAAAGATTCCTGCAAGTACAAATCGATTAGTCATTTGGAAAAACAACTTAATTAGAAAAAGAAAATTCGTTCCTATTCCAGAAAATAATTGCGCCATTAACAAATTGATTTCTTTACGATAAATCCGTTTAAGACTAAACAAAGCACGGTCGTCGCAATTAGCCATTGAACTGCAGTATTTAATTGGCTAGTTTAATGAAAAGGTTATTCAAGGATGAAATGTGGGAAAAGGTTTATAAGTTTAAAGTTCATGTTCATGTGCCAGGTTTAACTTGTTGTGTATTCAATACAAATTAATAAAAATAATTGAAATATGTACTTAAAAGTGGCGCTCAAAGTGTTAAATTCGAAATTAGTGACTTTGTAATACAGAATTTCTTGAAAATCTTTTCAGGCAGAACATTTTTCTTCGTCTTATTGGTTTCATTTGTTTTTTATATAAATATAAAAAAAACCTAAAATTTGTTCAAGGATAATGATTATACAATTTTAATTTTATAGACTTTCAAATTCTTTATTTAGTTTAATCATAAGATGTTTTAAGTTCGACATCTATTGGGAAACTAATTTTCCACTGGATAAAACCTGAGCTTTTCCCAATAAATTCGACTCTTTCCCAGCGGGTTATAACAATATATAGTATGAAATTTTCCACTGTGACGTAAATTAAATCTTCGATTTATCTACGGATTGGGAACCATAATTATTTCACCGACTGATTAAAAACCCTAATTAACAGCATCTGCACTAAATTCTGACCTAATAATTTAAATAAAGTCCAGCTGTGCTAAAAACAGCTCGTGCACCTCAATATAAGAGGCACGCAGGCTGTCTACGAAGCATCGACTATTTTTAGAACATCTGGTGGATGAGCATTTGAAACCTCAGTCTCTTTTAGCAGATGTATAATGAGATTTTTTGTTAAAAAACCATAATATTTATGTTTTTTCCTCTCATCGAGTGCTGGGAAATGTCCATGAGATTTACAAAAATTTATAAAAAATTGACTCATCTGACTGTCTGGATTTTGCGGTAGCGGTTTAGTGCGTCATTATATTTGGAACGTCTGTCCTTTTATATTATTCTCACTTGTTAATTTTACACGAATTGTGCCCTCGTACGCTACAAGCTCCATAGCAATTAGGTGCCATTTTTCTTAATTGCCACACAGTTATTGCTTTGTGCTTTTTAATTAAAGTGCGCGCTTAATGGAGCTTGACACGAACAGCAACGAGGCCATTAGCTGTGACCTTTTACTACTTTCCCCCATTACTTCTCTGTACTAGTAAAATAAATTTTTATGTTTTGCTAACTAACTTATTCTATAACTTTCTTGCAGATGCCCCCAACGATGTTATCTATATGGTTTGTGGAGTGGTCATCGCTATGTTACTGGTGGGAGTCATCATAGTTCTAGTTGCCGTCACAATTAAGTGAGTATGACGGAAATTACACCGAAAAATTGTAATTGAATAAACTATTTGATTACCGTGCGCAATAAATCGCACCGGTAAGGTAATAAACTACAGTCACCGCCGGAACCTAATCACAGTTCAGTGTCATCGCGCAGGCTGAATAACTGGCTAAATGCGGCCAGGCAGGTATATATCATTATCCACCTTGTTTGTCTTTAGTGTATACAACGATTTTAACAGGAAATACCTGTTCAAATTTTACTTCGACTAGGTACTGCTGTAAGCGTACTCCGTTTAATGTTTACTTTCGTACAACCACCGTTTTAGCATAACGCCTCGGAATTCTTATGTGTGCCACATTGTTCCTGGTCGCGTTAAGATTAATAAAGCTAAGGAATTCGCGATAAAACCACTCTGAGACGCAATTTACCTGACGTATGTGAGTGACGGACTTAACCCAAAGGGCTGGTGGATAAGACCTGGATAAGGTCTAATAATAACTGGGTAAGAGGCTAATGAATTTAGATACTAGAGATAACTGATTGAGAAATTTATTAGCTTCATTTGGCGGCTTAAATAGCAAAGATATGCGGATATAGGCTGACTGAATAAAATCCAGATTAATCTGGTAGCCAACTGTTGCCTTTTCGATTTGTTAAGATTATTTTCCAAGGCTTACGGAAAAGTATGTCGGATGATATCTAAGAGGATTATAGTTAATCCAACATGTTATTACGTTTCCGTTTTTTTTTCAGGTCGTTGATATCGAAAGGATTTATCTTTTAATTTTAAGCCACTTTTCTAGAAGAATTAAGAGCAGATCTCTAATAATCTTCTAATTAAATACCGTTATTTCTGAAGCATTTTAAAAGCAATAGTTCATGCGACGATTAATTGGGACTGCGTCTACTGTTTTTATACTTTATTTTGCAATGAAACATCAGCAACAAAGTGATCTTCATTTCCTTTTGAATTGTTCTTCCAATTTGCAATTATTATGTTATATTATGACATTTACGATCTTTACCAAAATATGGAACTTTCAAAGTTAAACGTCCAATTATACATTATACATATATTAGCAAGCATTCCAATTTACAAAACTCATTCAATTTAGTTGCACGAAAATTGTTTTTAGATAAACATCGTATTCAAATCCGTTGAATCTTTTGTTTCGTTAATTAAAACGACAGTTTTAATAGATGCGTGCGCAAATCGCAGTTCTTTTGAGTTTCAAACCACTTTAAACAGACGATTTTTAAAAAATTTCTATTTTTGGGGCCTCTGAAAAGAAACACTCCCTGCGTAAATTTTCACATAATTGTAATGATTCAGTTCCAAATTTACTTGTTGCTATATCGCGTGCATGCTTTAGGCACATTGGTCATTAATGTCACTAATCCTGGCGTGAGGTTTTGTCAGCTAAAATCGATTCACTTTTTAGAGATATTTTCAAAAGGAATTCTGCCAATAATTTTAAGGACAAACGTTCCTCAACCTTCATCACCGTGTGTCCTTGAACAAGCAATAAAACGATTGATTTATGTGGAGCGATATAATCATCAAAGACCTAACGAAACGATGGCTATCGCGTTTAATTGCTGCGACGATAAAATTTCTCACACGTGCTGTCTAGTCTGGTTTCATATACGTAGTAAGTTGATTGCACACTCAAGTGTGTCAAAATTTCGATAAAGTTGCAATAGGAAAATATTGTGTCTGATTTAAGTCTGAAGAGAAAAGATCTTCTTATAAGTTCATTTAAATAACAGATAAAATATCTCTGAAGTTCTATTACTTAATCACACATGCGTACAAATAAAGAAGTTCTAAATTAGTAGTGCATATAGAAAAATTATTTGGTCAGGTGCAGATATGCATCTAAATTAAATACCTTAAAATTTGTTAACACGATTTATAAATGAAAATAAAAACAATATAAAATGGCAAAGAAAAACTAAAAATATGTACGTAAGACATACACTGACTTCAAACACGTGTAGGTTATATGACGTTATTAAGACATCATGTTCCAATATTTTCCAAAAAACTCGTATTTGAACTTGAAAACGTGCGAATGGTTAGGTCTTTCATGTTTCGTACGTACAGCTGCTTAAATATTATGGGATGTATTTTAGTACAAACGAAAAACTTGTCAGAAAATATAATAAGCCTCGCTGTTGTTATGTACGATATATTAAATATTGTAAATTAGCTAGTTATAGACATTCAAGAGAAATCGAACTGTATGAACACTTTTTTTTCATTTTACTCAGCTGAAATTTAAATTATTGAATATTGAAATGATCAAGAATATTTTTTGTCCGTTTAGTTATAATTTTTTTCTTGAAACTACTATACAAACTTAACTTTATTTGCAAATATTTTTTTAGTACGCACCTACACATATGTACATATATGTTTTCTTTTATGTATCTTGCATCTATTTTAACATGTTGAAAGTAAGCGATACAAAACATGTTTTTTGTTTAAATATTAAACAATCAAAATACAACGTTTCTAAATTACATTCCTTAAAATAACGAATATATGTATGTAGCTCTCTAATCACCTTGATTTTTTCCATTCCATTCTAAAAAAGAGACATTCAAAATATTTATATATGCAATAATTTCTTTTTTACATAAAAGCATTGGAACTTTTGAACTTTCTTGACCTCTATCCACTATATGTACATATGTATATTATTTTCATAAAATTACAAGACGTAATCTGAGAAATTGAACACTTGTCTAAAACGAGCCATTACCTGTACAACTGTTTAAGAAGTCCTCGATAAAAATTAATAAAACAATTCTTGTCCTCAAAATTTCTGCGCCGTTGGTGGTAATAGTCCTCAGTGAAGCAAAATTTCCATTTTATCGATGGCCAGAAAATTGATGGTTTGCGTGTGAACGAAAATTTTCACTGACAATGTCAAAGTCAAGAACGCGGTTTCACGGACTTGAATAATTGACATTGAGAAATTATTGGGGAAATTGATAGGCATTTCTTCGAGGTGTAATGAAGGGTAATCGTCTGGTTGAATTTAATGTTTCAAAATAGCCACCGCGCAGTCGGCAATCAATAAAAGGCGGGTTAAAAGCCCAACATATCCAGACAGCGACTGCTACGTTGTTTTGCTATCAAAAGAATATAAAAAAGTATCATAAAATTTTGCACAAGGCCCCACAATGGGGCGAACGAAAATTTATTAAATTTCTTTGAACTTTGCAGCCAATTGAAAGGAGTGATAAATTCTTGCGTAAATTTCGTATAAGAGATTGTATCAAAAACTCCTTAAGACTGGGCAGAACTGGATTGGTATCAAAACCAATTATAGATCTATTATCGGGTATTCGCATATTTCGCAACATAGGGAAATCACCCCACTTGGAGTTTAGTTTTACAATTACCTAATTAGCGATCGTCTCAGGTATTTCCGAGAAATCTGCTGGCTGATAATTGAAAATTTACAGCACCATGGGTTCTAATCTTTGACAAAAATTATACAATTACTTGAATTGCTTCATATCTTATTGGCGAAAACGCCTGACACACTTACGGATCTCATTAGTTATGGCAATATTCGGCTTAATCTGGTTTTTCTATCCGATAACTGGTCGTTAGCGTTCAAGACACCGATCAACTCCTCCTGAAGTGAAAAAACGACTTCGCGAGCGTCTTAAAATAACCAACACCATCTTCGACGGTGCAACACTTTGGCTGGAACTTGAGATCCAGATTTAAACGTTCGGGGCTGAGTCATCACCCTCTGAACTGCAGAACTTTTATATAGACTCCTCTGCGGGGGAGTCAGGGTCTGCTCTTTTCGCTTTATTTATCTTTCCTGGTTAAATTACTACGAGAATTCTCGGCACACCTTCCATGTGGCCGGTGTGTAGTAAGCTCGCCATGATTCATTTAGCACAATAAATTGGCTTCAGAACGGCTTGTTTTGGGGCCAGACCACTGGAGCACCGTCTTGGCGGCGGGCAGCTCCAGCAGCCGCGGCGAAGTCTCAAAGGTGCCCCATTCGATCCAACCGAGGAGTGAGTAATCGCAGCCCGCCGGATTACAGAAATTACATAATTTTCGTGACACACGACTGGCCCCAGCCGCGCTCTCTTGGCTAACATTTACGCGTTCATTGCCTGTTCCGGGGCCCCAGTGGGGCTCCGGTGACGTTCGCCAATTGGGAATTCATTTTAGCCGGGAGTGACAAGTTAAGGCGGCTTTGCCTGGTCACGGGTTGCGGCTTACTTTGAACAAGGCTTGTCACTAATTGACACAATTAGAATCAATTTGGTTTAGCGTTTTCACCATTATTTTAGTGTATTCTTTTATTTTATTTCTTTAATTTCACAGCGTCATGCTGTTGGATTTATTTTTAAATGATGACATCTTTGTTCCAGGAAAAAGGAATTGATAATGTCAGTCGCATGCGACTTCTCATTAAAGAGATTGACTTCTCCGATTTTAAATTATAATTAAACACTAACACTAATTCAAAATAGTCTATTGTAATTTCGGAAAATGTCTTGTGTGATTAAATATTCATAATTTCCCATGAAATTGGTTTAAAAAAGACAACATAAAAAACGTTCTGAAGAAAACAAGTATCTAAACAAAAAATTGCAAAAGCTATTGCTATAGGTACCCTTTTTTGAATTTCAGTTCCTTTCAAAAAATAAACTTCAGCCTTCTTTTCTGCTTATCTTTTAATTTTATAAAACGATCAAATACCTAATCAAAAGTTGCACCTGTACAGCATTAGCAGAACCCGTGTACATCGATTTTAATTGCTAAGGTAAATCGATCAAATTCTCATTCTTTGGAACTGCTTGAGAGTATCTACCTATCAATAAAATTAATGATGAAGATAATAATATTGATTATTTTTACTTTGAACTTCGGATGAAAACAATGAGCAATTTCATTCATGCAATTATAGGGAGAACGTGAAGTTATGCGAAATATTATTAATAACATGATAAAAATAAATATCGCAAGGTTATGAGTAAAGTATTATATTTGTTATAAAAAATTTTTTAAATCATTATACCTAATCAGATTTTGATATCTTAATACATCTAATCCTTAAGTTTCCCGTTTCGTGCTATTTCCTCCTCAAGCACCGAATTACGCAAGTCGAAAACATTAATGTTTACCACTTGATACATTTCTTAATCGAAAAGGAATGGAAATTTAATCCATAGCAATTTCATGGATTTTATTAAGCTTATTGTAAATATTTTTTTTTTTTGCGCGAACTCTTAATTTATTGCTTTTGTTAAACACATATCTTTAAAGCCAATAATCCTTTTTGATATAAAAAACGAAGAACTTTTACCTGAGACCATTTCTCGTACTTAAATAAAGAATATACATTTTTAGGTACACTTCATAAAATGAAAATTTAGAATACGCATATAATGAAAAATTATAATTTGTGAACGCTTTGTCGTAGTATACGCTTCACTCGTAGTTCTTTCTATTCGGACTGTTTTATTCATACGTAGTTTAAAACAATTCATTTTAAATTTGATGTCTTTCACGCATTAACTCTCATTAAATTTTTATAACATGGATTATAGGTATGACTTTTAAGAAACAGAATTGGCATGTAAATTGTAAAAACAGCAAACATTTTACATTATGGTATAAAAATATTAACCAAAATACCAACTTATTCCATTGTTCTGTTCACCCGAGCGTGCCTTATCGGTCAACGTACTTCCACCAAAAAAATAAATCAAGAAATGTAAAAACCGCGATGTGGTCGACCTTGCCGCCAAATCAGAGAAATCGTAAAAAAAGTGCGACGAAGAAAATTTGAACGTGAGCCTCTTTAAAGTCTTTGAACTTTCAAGGGTTACAAAATCTGCGAAGAATCACTAGCCGGGCTGCCAGGCCGTAGAAACAGTTCCTCCCGAAAATTGCCAAAAACGCCAAAAGATCTGAATTGCGTTTATTTAATTTTATGCCGTTTGCCTTTGTCTTCTTGATCTTTTACTGCCTGAGAACGTGCTTCTTGCGGTCGCATACGCCGAATTTTATTCAAATCGTGCTCACCTCAAATAAAACACTTCAAGTGACAAAAGGTGGCACGAGGAAGCTGAATGTCGCTTTGGTCGACAATTGAAAATTGAATTGCTTTTTTGTTTCTAACCTTGCTTGATTCCATATTTGGCTCAAAATGCAGATCACTTCCTTAAAACAACTTTTGCGCCGTTTTTCGATTAATACCTACTTTATGTACATCCAACTCGCGACTTAATCTATTTATATCCAACTTTCATCGTCGAGACAAATTAGCGTACAGTTTAAATTAGCTAGGGAAATTTATTAGGCAGTTAGATTGCGTCCAATAATAGCAGACCAGATAAGTGCAACCAGTCGCGGGGTATTTTTAAGCTGATGCAAATGCAAATGTGCATTCCTTCCGTAAATCAAAGATGCGACAAATCTTCGCTAACTAGCGCTGGCAAAAGTCAACAAGTTGTTGTTGTCAATAAATAATCATTGCTGGCTTGGGGTCGCTTTCGTGCGTATATTTTGCTCTTGCCTCTTAATTGATAACGACGCAGCGTGTGCCTCTGGGAGATTGGAAAAAATAAGATCCTCCATAAAGACTTGTTCAACCTCCTTGGGGAAAATGCCGAGCCGAATAAGCGCGGATCACGCAATCGTCATGCCATAGCAACACCTGATTAAATTTTGGTCGTAAAGTAAAAGTTTTTCCATTTCGTTTGCAAATAATTTGTTATTTCTGAGCAAGGAACTAAAATTTTAGTTGCTGTTTGCGCTCTCAATTTGACGGTTCAGTTGACTAGCATTAGGGTGGTTCACACCTTCCTCCAAAACGATTGCAAATTTCATGCTCTCACCAAACAATTTCTGCAAACATAAACAACATGACCCACGTCATGGTTTTGAGTTGAAACGTTTTTGATTTGTTAAAATGTTCACACGGTCTTTATAGTTTTTAAACTCGCCTTAAGTCAATTTTGTTAAATTGCTTTCTGATGTAAGAGCTTGGTTTCATTACGTGGGCATCGATTTACTTACTTACGGGCGTGCAGCCCACTTTATTGAGATGTTTTTTGGTTAGTTTTTTCTTTCAGAAGAATTATGACGCGATCAATTTGGTATAAAGCATTAAATTAACTCGTCCTTTATGCTTTAAACCTTACAATTCGACACATTGATGACAAATAATAATGAGTCATCATCGACGCCAATCTGCCTCACTTAATTTTTTTTATTGTTAACTGCAGAGGATTTACTTTATATCCGCAAAGCGCTCTTAAGAGCATATCGAAACAATTAACACGATTAAAACACCTGTTCAAGTCAAAACCGCATAAAATTTAAATGATGACATTGTCGGAACGTAGTAAAGTTGTACCATAGAACAAGGTGGTACTTGTTGATAATTATGCAATTTTAATGAACTAATAAATTGCATAACAGGTTTCTGTGATTGCTTTTAAAACAATCATCTCAAGATGGCGTTGGACACAAAGTTCACATAATATAATTTCCTGTGTTTATCGAAATCCAAAAGCTTTTGTTATGCCTGACTGCGATGCAACAGAATGGCAATTACTTCACGAACGATATTACATTATTATCAAAGTTTTTCTTTTTTCTACAAACGAAAATTACCTTGACTCAAGGAATTCCTGGAAATTCAGAATTAAACCGCCTGCGCATATTAAAAGAACATGTGACCAGCATACGCGTGAAAGCAGTCGTAACCGTATTTTTAAATAAAAATTTCTCGTTTCCCCTTTGTTTACCACCGAAAAAATGTATTTTATCGCTCTGCAGGTGTATTCCAGTTATTTTGAGAAATACCAATGATTATAGAAACCCAACACTTCTTATTTCTATTGCTTACTTTTCCTCAAGAAAGAGAAATAAGATAATAGTGAAAATATCAATCCACTTGAGGGCGAATATTTTAAGTAATAATCAAAGATTAATCGCTAGTTTACCTGGCCTTTATGGGCAACAAAACTATAAATATAAAGCAGCACCCACATTGCATTCATTCTTGGGAAAAATCAATACCTGAGTAACACCACGGAGACAGTCGCATTTCCTTGTTTTCAACGAAATTATATTATTGACTTTATTGAATCGACAGACAGCTGAAATAAACGTTAATTCAATGTTAAACCCCTTTATCGAATATGGAAGCAATCAGACAAATTGCTCAGTTGATATAGCTTATAATATTTATATCGTTGACACAAAAAAAGTATTGGAGACCCTACAGCCGCTACTGCGAATAGCCCTGCTGATAGCAGCTCTTATCACCAGCTCAATTTTATAGACATGCACTCGAAGAATTACTGAGGAATTAGGTTTCTACGTAATTTTTGCGAATTGTTCGCAAATGTTTCTGTTCATTTTGTTTATTTTCATGCTTAATACAGTGCATTAGGTACACGCTTATCGTACTACGTGTTACGATAACCTTCGTCAACGTCGTAACCTGTTTAGGATAAACACGAATTTTTATTGTATGCCGATGGACTAAAAACATATTTTAAGTATGTGGATCAAATAGGAAAAAGACTTAAACTTCTTTGAATACAGTTTGATGTTTTTAACGTTCTATGCAATGAAGGAAATTAATAGAAAAAAATTTCTTTATGAATTTATAGCACATTCTTACTCATCATTTTGTCCAAGGATTTACTTACGCTTGTTTTCTATTACTGCATTGAAAATTTTCTTCTGTATATAATTTTAACGGCTACAACACATTCTTATCCATCATTTCCCGCCAAATTCTCTTTCTAATAAATTGCCATCCAGACGGCTTCCTTTTGATCAATTAACCAAAAGGAATGATGGAAAAATAGAGAAATGAAAATCATCCAGACCAGACAGTCATCCAAGAAGATGTCGAAAAAAAAGAGGTTTGGCCTCGACTAGCGACGGTTATAGATCTAAAATTCTGCGAAGAAGAAGCAAAACAAAAATCATGAAATTTTCGATTCACAACAGGAACCAGACTAGTGAACCCAAACAAATCCCGACTAAAGTCCCTCAACCAAGTTTTAGGGTAACTTTATCCGAATACTTGAAGACGAGACTGTCGACCCTCTTCTCGAAATTCTAATAAAAAGGCCAAATCAAGTGCTACTTGCAGGGAAGGGAAGTAATAAAACAAAATTGTCGCCGGGTCAATAGCTCGTCGGATCAAGGTTTTTGCCCAGAGCCACTGAACTACCACTGAAATGAAATGGCTTGGCGTTCCCGCAGAAGTTCGCAAAAAGCTCTTCACTCGCTTCTCGTCTTCTTTTCTGGCATTTTGAGTATATCTCAAACAAAAGAAATGTTAACGCACCTATCGTTTGTGCTGTGAACTGGGTGGGATCAAGGCCGGCTGCTAAAAGCGAGCAGGATGAATAGCACGAGTTCAAAGTTCTCGTGGATAAACAAAAAATTAAAAGTCCTTGACGAGCGGCAGACCTGTAAGAAATTAACCGCCTAGAAGCAGCGGAAGAATCAATTTCTATGCTTCAGCTTCAATTTGGTCGAACAGGTGGGCAAGTGCATTTATTATTGGTCATCTGTTTCTGCACAAGCTCGACAGCCCCGCGGATATATTTTGAGCAAAAGTGAAAGTAATCGATTAGACAAGATGTATTGGAGATGCTTCAATTTAAAACAAAATTCATCCCAAAAATACTTGTAGGATTTATCACTGCCCTGATCAGCACTTCAATGTGACTGAGTAAATCGTTCAAGGTACCAACTTAACGGTTGGACTTGATATAGCTGAGGTCTGGGAGACGTGTATAATTTGTGTTGGCACCAGTTTTACCACTTGGTTTAAGTGCCAATAAGCAAAAAAAAAAATAATTATTTAGTTCAGACAATTTACATAAGTTGGCAAAAAATAGCAAAGACCGTTCAAATTATGCAGAACGGCTTAAAGCAATTCTCAATTCGTTCTGAGCTAAATAGTTTTCCTCACAAGCAGTCCAAGAAAAAAAGTTTGAACAAAAATTCAAAACTAGCTAAGTAAAGACTTCCTTAAGATTGAAATAGACAAAAGTAAGACAAGTATTGTAAACTCTGCTATTTCATTTTAATTAATTTGTATTTGTTTAGAAGAAAATGTCACACGCTGCGGTACGGACATATCTTAGAAAGAGTACGTACACTAAAATTATGTCTGTGTGACAACAATTATTCTAAAATAAGAACATAAAAGAGATAAAAGCAGCCGGTAAATTATTTGCTCAAGTCAATTAAATGGTTTTAATCTATCGTTGAATTGATTGATGAACTACGAGGATAAGTGTAAAAACCAATTTCAATTGAATTTCAAATGCTTGATTTTTTTTTTTGTTATGCCACTAACCAAGCAGCTGTTTCATGGCCGACGACTGTACTTGAATTTAATGAGCTCGTGCTTAGCAAAGAATGCCTCAAATAAGCTTGCAACTATGAGATTAATTGCACAGTAACATAAAGTTATCGTCGCCTTCATACTTTTTTCATATATCCAAATCATAACATCATGATTATCAAAACATTTGTGGTGGATTTAGTTTGAAATATCGTTGAGATATATGTATGTACAAATTTGGTAAATATTTAAGTTTTGGAAAGATTTTATTTATTTTTAATTACAACATAAACAATATTGCAATTTTAACTAAAGTTCGATGATTATCTGTATGCTTTTGAATTTGAAATTTTTAAAATTTTCAAAATTGTTTACTTTCCAACAGGAAACAATTCTTATTTTCGTTCTGTGTTCGAAAGACAAATTTAAATAAAAGCAACAATCTAGAAACTAGTTCACGCCCATTTTTCATGACCTTCCATAAACTTTCCATAGTTAAGCGGCTTGAAGCACCCATTGATTAAATTAAAGGTCCCGGCAGCTCATATTCTTTGAAAAGTCAAAAAGTGGGCCAGCGTCATCATCTGCATACACAGGCCTCGATTGCCAATTACATTACTCATTGAATTAATTTTCACTACGACATCTGACACAACGATCAGGGAGTTTGCAGACCGACTAGATTGTCTACAAGATCAATGAAAGTTAAAATCTGAACGGTTATAAATTTCAATTGTGACTGCAAAATGGAAGAGCAATTGAAAGATTTATCTCTTGCTTGAGAAGTGAATTGATCGCAAAAAGGTGAAACTGATCGTTTCTGACTTGAGGAAGGAATTTTTAATGTCTATTGACCTTAGAGGGACTGGCAGCTGGAGGACCAACTGATTGCAAATTGGTGCTATTTTCATTCATCTTGAGAAGAAACAAATTGATGTCGTACGCGGTTAAATTTTATACAAGGACACTTGCTTAAGAATTGTAATCGAACTAAAAATAGCATCGAGAAGTATTTCGATTTCTGCTAAAATGATTGATGGTACTTTGAAAGGTAAACAATACCAGATAAGAGCAATTGCTGCTAATAAAAATTTCCATTAGAGAGATATCGGAGCCAGATATTTCGAATTCGCGAATTTCTCCGAATCACTCACTCTATTAAGGGTTCTACTAATTTTTGTGACACGAAAAGCTTCAGAGATAAGCCCATTAAACCTATTCAATTTTCCCAGCTTGACGCTGAATTTTTCCTAAACAGGGAGCCACTTTAGTGTGTCATATCAAAAAAAAAAAATCTTTCCATTCTACAAATGTACGGAACAATTACGCATAATAGGAAATTTAGGGCAGTAATTTGATTAGCGTCAGTTCAGAATAATTATAATTTTCTTGGGAAGCCTTGCGTGGCTTGTTGCTGTCTGGGGGATAAAACTTCGTGGGGTATAAGAAGCATCAAAAAAATAGTTTTTGCGGAAGAGAAATGCAAACTGCTCAAGTGACCATTGAATCCCTTCTGCTAGAGCAAGTGGGAGCAATTGCAATATGCGGTGAAAGTCGACTGGAGTTGCAAAACGCCTTTTAAGGTGAGCGAAAAGTCGCAATATGACCGAGGGCCATCGCAACCCACCTCAGCTCGTAGTCGTTACTTTTCCTTTTGAAGACCCACAAAGGCCTTCTTTTTCTTTATCGTCACGGTGAAATCCAAAAAAATGTTTACTCTCGACGGTCGTTCAATTGTAAAATTTTGTTTACCAAAATTTAAAATGTTTTCATAGCTGTAATAAAAGCGAAAAACGCAAGCTCGACATACGTGACACGTCACGTCCTCGAATTGCTCGAGTAGAATCACCCAGCCATCGCCAGAAAGCACCTGACGACGGAAGTCGATCTTTTTTTTTTTTTTTTTCTTTTGTCTCACAAAAATCTTAAGATTAAGTCTGCGATCGTGCACTGGATGAAAAGTAAGGAGAGCGGAAGTCTACCTGACGATTCGACCACACCACGTTCCTCCTACCTGCCAAGGCGCCGCCAGATCGACCGCCGAGAATTAAAATATTTTGTTAATTGCATCGTGTCAACTTTTACTGCGCGGATTTAATTACAAAGAACTTTCGCTTGAGACAAGAAGATGCTACACGCAAGTCAGGCCAACTTTGTTATTAAGTCACGTGCACTAAACCACTGAAGATGCCATTTGATTGGCTGAAAATAATTGCGATTTGACGTCAGTTCGAGGAGCGCCTTAGATCTTCAGAATTAGTTTGTTTTTATCGGCGTCAGGCCTTTAAACTCTTCTAATGTAATTTGAGGATGTTAATTAATTAATATTTTGTGGAGCCTTCAACTAGAGCTCTTCACCGGGGAAGCCCAGTTGAGGGTGCTTCACGTGAAGAGGCCCTCATCAACCTTTTCGTTAATATTACTAAATTTCGCATGGGACTAGAGAAATGGCGCAAGCTATGAAATTAGTAAGAGAAGAAGAAGTGAAGTACCTACTGATAATCTTTTTATAGTTAATTTCACTTCAAAATAATTGCAAATAACCTTGTACTTTTGCATTTGAGGGGATTTTTTTTATTTTGAGGTCTCTCGTTTTCAAGTATGCTTATTGGAAGGCTGTTTATTTTGTTGATCAGTGCTATTTTAAACATATTCAGGAATATCCAATTAGGGTTGATTCCAAAACGTTTAATTATTTAATTTACTTCAGTGACGACCTCCTTGTCTGATGAAAACATTTTCCATCCAGTACAGAAAAACTCACGTTTGTAGAAAAACAAATTTATATACTTTCGGGCACAGTCAAAAACGTTCAATTTAACAAAATGATTTGAACTCATTGGTCAGGACAAGTAGCTAAAAAGAGCTGTGAAAAAATAAAATGTCTGCAAAAATTCCCTTTACAAATATGTAGATATTATATCAAAGATTAGAAAAGAAAAAACCAAATTCTATAATTTCATATTGACTTGAGATCCCGTAAAAGTAACTAAATTGACTTAATTATTTAGAGTGTCGTACTTAAAAGACAGATTTCAGTAATAAAACGTTTAAGTTAGCTCAATAAACAGACTAGGGAATAAACAAATCAGATCCCATAGCGCAGTAATAAAACATTAACACATTGCCTCCCACGAACTTATCAAAGCAGCGCTAATTGCTCTTCTACGTTGCTATTTTACGTTAACTTTTCTTTTCTTAAGAATTCCTCATCGTAAAACTATTTTCTTACACCTTACATTGTTGTTTTATACAGCTATTTCCTTGTCGTCAAGTACTTTTTAATGAATGTTTTTGTTCTCTCTAAATTTTTAATGTTATTTCCTTGAAAAGTTGGAAGCTTATGTCCTTTAGTTACTATGTACAAATTTCTTGGCACTGAAACAAAACAAAATGGTCCTTCAGTTGTTATATCTCATTTACATAGGCTATTTCATTGCTGTTTACTTAAATATTAAAACGTTGGATCATGGCACGAGTGTAGAAAGATTAAAAATGTTAGATAGTCAAATTATCTTCCTTTTTGTGTTTGCATGAAATGCAGAAAGAAGATATCTGAAAACACAAGCTAGTGTACACAGGGATGGAAATGTATTTACTTTTCTTAAAAAAATTTTAATGCCAAGGCAAAGTCTACTTAAATTTTTTGTTTTAAAATATATTGCATATATTCATTTACAATTTGTAGAATCATATCATCACATTTTTTCTTGAAATACTAAGAGTAAAGATGGTAAAATATAAATAAATAACATTTTTTAAGAAGTAAAGCTCGTTAAATCAGCCACGTTGAAAAATGTTTCGAGGTTTTACAAATATTAGTATAGATATTAAACATACTTAATAATACTTCCGATAATAATTCTGGTTTTTTAATTCTAATGAAATTTATAATAATTAACTGAAATATTTTATCACTACAATATTATATCTTACATTTCAGTAAATTAGTCTTAAGGAAAATATAAACATTGTTAGGGTCCAAGCAAAAAAAAATTTTGCTGATATAATTGTCAAGGACTTACAATTTTTATCATTTCCCTTACTATTCCTCATTAATTAATTTTGTCAATATTAAACTCAATCTATCACAATGCATCACAATCAAATTTAAGAGTTGACTGGTGAGTAAGAAAAAAAAAACATTGTTGATAAAATTCTGATATGGATTTATTTGATTTTTTTGTGATTTTCATTATATCATTTTAGTTTGGAATTTAAAAAGCAAAAAAGACAGCAGCTTCAAGAGCTTTGGACTCACTTTCAGACATACAGTCGTCTGGCATATGATACAATATGTTACAAAATCTTCATATTATGTACCTACATATTAAAATACAAATTCCAATATTATCTATTTTTAAGTGATTGCCGAGTTAAAATATTAATCAGTTGAATACTTCATTTGTTTCAAGTTCTAGATATCATCTTTAGAATAACCTTTATTATCGTATTCCTTAAATTAAATAGATGAAAATCTGAAGTATTTTGAGGTGTTTCCAAAGCATAAAATTTTAACAATGAACAAGTAATGTTATAATGATCAGCGTATCATATAAAATATAGCACACATAGCTTCAATTTTTAGAAGGTCTAAATTTTGTTATTTCCATATTTATATAAAAGAAATTTTCTTTTGTGAAAATGTCATATTTGTATAGAATTTCTTCCCACACGTTTTGGTTTAGAAAACCTTAAGTAATTAGAGATATTGCTCTATTTATGCAGCTACTAGTGAAACAAAGTGTCTAGACAATATCTAATTGTCTACCACGTGGAAAGGTTCACCACGGTGCTTGTTTTGTTTTGAAGTATTATATTGCACAATACCAGGTTCTAGTAAAAGATATGAGATCCTTGGTGCTACAACTCGAAGAAAGCACATTGCACTTTATTTAGTCTATGTATGCATAGGCATTTGGTTCGAGACAGTAAAGTGTAATTTAATTCCAAGTTTTATCGTGGGCAACTTTTAAAGTGGAAAATTCTCAAGGATGAGTCAGTTGTCTTTATTCAAAGTGTAAGCGCCCTCGACACGCGCTAGAAGGCTTTCACCTGACCATCAAGAGCACGTTCCTTGCCAAAACGTGACACTTTCATTATATAATGTATCGAAATTCGTCGTGCGCTTGATTATTGCCAATAATTTTTCCACGGCCCTATTCACCTAGTGCCAAAGAACTCACGTGGGCATATCTCAGATTACAATCGATTGGAAAATAATTTATTTTTAGCGGAGTCCCAAATTCAGTGGCCAATCTGTTGAGAAATCAAAGCTATTTTTTGCCAAACGCATCAAATAGTTGAACTGCTTTAAAAAGGTCTTTAGAAAGGGTGTGACGTCAGTAGCAGTTGCCCTCCATGGACTTGTCCAAATGCTGACTGTGCTCTTTTGTATTACTGTCGAACTTTAAGTTGCTGGGTCAGCGAATGTCCGGCGCACTTCTATAAATTTTCAAACACAAAGATCTCAATTTCACTGTGGGCATTCGTTGTAGATAGCAAAATTCGATATTCAGGGCGATGCCTGACCGGCAGCCAGGATATCTTAAATTACGATCCCAACAGTTGCTGTGCCATTGAGTTTCTACAATTTGTGCTAGCCACCGTCTGCACGCGCAACATGTTTTTTTTTTCAGAAGTACTTTGACGCCTTGAATTTCACTAGCCACGCGTTTCAATCGGCATAAGAAACGAACAAGTTTGATTCGGAAATTGGAAGACGATCATTTGATAGGGCAGTAACTGGTCGCAACTCACACCAGCAAAGTTTAATTGAATAATCAAAATAAAACCCAAGCGACAAGAGTTAGGCTGATAAAAGTTCGTTTTCTTGAATAGAAATCATAAGAAAAAATAAAAAAAAACAATTCAATGAATGGCGGGCATTGAATGCGTGTTTCAGTTCAATAGCAGCCGCCGAATGAAAATTGAAATATTATACGCCGGCGATTACTTCGCCATTTCCGCAATATCGTTTATCACTTGATATTATCTAAAGAAAAAGTACAAAAGGAGTTGGAGTTTGCAGCACCCACAATTCAAACACATATTTGGGTTCAATTGGGTCTCAATTGCTAATTTGTATTTTTTTGTTTAGCCAGATTTTTCGGCAAGGTTGCAGGGGTTGCGCGTGCGACAGCTTACAACGTGACTTCAAAGAAATTCTCTATAGGAAAATTCGACTCACGTGAACTCGTACCAAAGAGAAATGCGAATTTGACACTTAAATACTTATCCCATAGTAATATTGGAAATGTCATCGACCAGTATTATCCATGATCATTGCACCACATCAGGGAAATTGGATATTAACATAAAATGCAGACATATTTTATGTGTTTACATTCTAGATTAAGATCATAAAGAATTTAACTCTTTCCTTATGCCAGCAAAATAACATCAAAAAATGATATGATATTCTATGTCAAGTTTATACATATAATGCTGCAGGTAATCGAAACTTGAAAATAAAAAAATGTTCTAGTACGGTATTGTATATCTTATTTCAAATCGTTCAAGACAGAATAAGCTTACAATCCAAGCCTCGATAAAAGAAATTTTCTTATTTACTTTTCTAACAAGCTAAAGTAGTTCTCGAATCTTGAAATGAAAACAAGATCACTTTCGGCATAACAACAACCTATTTATTTTCTAAATTCAGTCAATATTTATAATTTGATTAGAAGAAACTAAAAATTTAGAAAAGCATTCGATCTCTTGTGATTACAATTAATTTACATGTACCTACCTATATTTTTTTTTAGCTGGCACAATCTAAACTTAATCAAAAGTTCACCCCCATTCTCGATTTAACACAGTAGAAATTTTGTTGTCATGTGGCGCCAACCCAAACTGACCACTCAATCATCTCTTCAAAAATCAACAATTTGGAAAAGCGAAGCGATAATTTGTCACAAAAATCTAAATAATGTTCGCGTGACCAAAGTGTCAACTATTTTGTTATGGGACCCCCGGTTTAATGCAGTATAGTGCGAACAAACAAAATCGAGTGACAAAATATTTGCATTTCGCATAAACATTTGTTGGTTCGCCTCTACTGGACTTACAGGAAGTCTTAGAGTGTGGTTTCATTCTGACTTAAATCTTAATTTGCATTTAGTGCATTTCAGCGCAAATTCCACTTCCTTTACCTTTAGTTTTGCAAGTCTGAGTACGGTTGTCAACATGCCTTAAGCGTTTTCTACAAAAATACCCCCATTGCCCTTCCTCGCTCCACTAATCGAAATTCCATTGGTTACGTAGATACTGTTGAACTTATCTGAGAATTCCACGGACGGGATTTTCGAAGTATTTATTGTTGCAATGTTGATAATTCCAGCATTAGCATTAATCTAGGAAATTGGAACATTTCCATTAATCGTAATTATTTCTGTTAATAGATATCGCCTGAAGGCAGAGTTTGTTTATTTTTATTTGCTTTCTTAAAATTACGTTAATATCATTGTATGAATTTTTACGTCTCTAAAGATTTTGGTGGTTTTTAGGAGAAATCTCATTGACTGTGTTCTTTCCAGGGCGTAGTACTCATTAATTAGCGGTGATGAGTTATTTTTTTGTTTGTTTTTTTTTCCAATGAAAAGACGCCTATTGTAATTGGAAGGCCGAAAAAAAGCAGTAAGAAAAGTAAACAATTCCGTGATTTTACGCCACAAATTTGATGATTTAAGCCAGACGGGCTAATAAGATGTTAATTGACGATTAATTCCCCGAAGTTTGACCGTATTTTATTCACCTCAGCGGTGACTTTGTGACTCAAGTCACTATGAAACTGGCCTTAACCGGATTAATTCGTCGTTAACTCGATTGAAGGAAATTTGATTTTTCTATCATACTAAAACATACATAAAATAATCTCGCCAGATGGGAATTTTTTATTTTCTTAAAATGAGTAAATTTTTGTGTTGTTCCCGGATTTCGTTTGACGACACACTCCTGATGGATTTTTAATATGTTTATCACTTAATTTGCTTATTTTCCAAAATATTAATTGTACTTAAAGTGCGCTAAACACTGAGGTCAAGGGTGCAGACTGCTAGCCGCGAATATATATGACTTTATCTTAAGGAATAAAAAACGACCCCGTCCGGCCGTACTTTCAAAACGTGGCTTGGCAACAAAATATTAAAGCTACAAAATATTGCTAGGAGAATGAGTCAGATCGTCAGGGATCATTGACATGATACGGAAGAATAGTCACGTGAATCGAATGCAGATATTTACTATTTGTCTATACATTCCGTGCGTAATCGATTCATTAACAAATCGCAATCAATAAGATCCAACACCTTTCATCTGTTTCCTACATCAAATCTCTATTATGTGAAAAGAAATAAATTCACCTTGAATTTATCACGTTTTCGTTTACTACATTCTCTCTTAAATTTGCCCTCGTCTAATTAAGCTCTATTACAAGACAGTTAAATATTTAAGATTGGATACCTTGATAACTGGGCAGTGATAACCTCTTCATACTAAGATTATGCACAAACAAAGACTATCTATAAAAATTGAAGCTGAATATCCAGTATTATAAAATGTTTTGTTTAAAATTTGGAAGGGTTTACCTAGGAATACTTCGAATTTTTTTTTTTATTCTTTTCCACTTTGTTCTTTAAGTATAATTAAAAATGAAAACTTTAAATGATCATATCATATCAATCATATCAATCGGTATTTTAATATTTAAACAGTCTTGTGTTATGCATTTACGATTATTTTGGATAATTTTGAGCGATTATTTAAATTTTTATATTTTGACCAAACGTCTTTCCTTCCATTTCACAAATTAATGAATAATTTTGAAAGGAGGCCTCGCTTTAAGTGGATAAAAAAAATTATGCATAAGAGTGAAAAAATTTGAATTTGAGGAAACAATACCGGAAAATTAATTGTAATTTTTAAAGTCGTTTTGCTGGAACATATTCGTTTAAATAATAAAAATGTGAATATGTTGTTATTCTCTTTATTTAAAATACTACTTTTCATACATTTTAGTATTTCACTCAGATTTTGAGCAACTAAATAAAAAAATTGTCATGCATTTCCACGAAACACATAAAACAATTATTTCCAGCATTCAAAGTATTTAAAATGATCACAATAAAGTAAATCTTTTGTTAAAATGCGCTAAAAAAAAATATACAGCGATACAATATTGACTGCAAAATGCCAGCTTGTGGCTGTTACATCAGGTAAAATACTTGCATTTAAGTTCGTTACAAAAATAACAAACAGCAGCGAATACAACGGCAATGTTGTGCATTGGTGTTTCAAACTTATAACATTAGGAAATAGCTAAATGGCAAATAAAAACATTTAGGTGACATGTTATGGTTAGCTTCTGGAATTAAATGCGACTAATGCCTTGGAGGTTTTCCATAGCGACGGCGCTTAGTACGTCAGCAACTGAAGGTGATTTAGTCAGGTGTTTAGTAGTGTAGAAGCATATGCAGAATTAAGTTATACAGCATTATAAATAAATCCTCCTACGTAGGTGAATTGCATTTGTCAAAGAGTTTTATAAATTTTGAGAAAATCATTGAAAAGGAAGGGGATTGGAACCGTCATGTTGCTTAAATAAATGATATCTTGTGATATCTGATCTCACATTTTCAAGTTAAAAAAACTACTTGAATTTAGACCATTCATCACTTATTAATAGACCTCTTTAACAATTTTACTCAATGAAATTTCCCAAGAGGTCCGTCAGAAGCTACCAGTCACCGGTGGTTTCCAATTGCCCCCTACGTAGAAGAACGCTAACACCTATGAAAGACCCTCAAACCACCGGTCTAACTTACATCACAAGTCTACCATAACTATAAAGATTTGCTGTGTATCTTGCGATAGTGTGTCTCAAGATCAAAGAAACCCAATTGAGAATGCCACTGGAAATCCCCCTTGGGAAAATCGAAACCCAAAACTGAACGCACATCTACACCTGGAGGCGTGTGCGACCAGTCTGGGTTTGTAGATTAAGTGCAGTCGCGTTTTACGCTGTAACACGCGGTGTCTGTCCATTACAAACACCTGAGCGACCGGCCAGTAAGTTACATCGTCAGAAATGTGTGACGTCTTATACCGCCGATACACCGGTGTAAGACTAGTACATGTTAATTGGCCTCTGAGTAGTTGGATGTCATGTTTCATGCTTCAGCCATCTCGGAAAAGAAAAAAAAATAAATCCCCAGAAACAACAACAAACTCCAAATGGACGTATAAAAGTTTATTTCTTGGCAATCATTTCTCCAGTTGATCGCGCAAAACTCGTGCCGAAAGATACCTTGCAATTCGCTGCAAAATTAACCGAGAGTAAAAAGTGGTACAAGATTTAAAGATCTTATGTGTGATCACTTAGACGAGTGCCAAAAGTTCGTTAAAATTTGAGGGGTATACCACCTGACCGGGGCACTACCCTCTTCCGTTCAAGAAACGCGTGTATCGTCTTCAGGTGGGATCAGTATACGCTTGTCCAGACTGGTTGTGTAACGCAAGACACCGATGTCGCTTAGGTAACGTCGAGGTGCGAATAGAACTGCCCTTGGTAACGAGATACAGAGCAAGTAATAGGAACCTACTTCGCGACACCGGATTGCACAACGTGAATATAAACGGGGCGCAGAACGCGAACGAAACATGGAAGAAATTTTGGTCTTCCTCTATTTCCAAAGGTAAATTTACTAATTTTCATATTTATACTTACTAAACATCTTCAATCAATCAGCGATTAGCCCAATTTGGAACAGAATAGGACAAAATCAATTTTGCAATTTACTTTAGCCTTCAAAATCTTATAATTTAAGCATTATGAAAATTAAAACCCCTTGCAAACATAAACCAAATTGAAAGGCAACACTTTCACGTGGAAACTGTTTTCTTTGAAGTTAATTTTATTACCTTTGCACTCACAGCTGTGGCCAGCTTGCTGTCTTAAACTTTTTCTGACCAACGAGCGGGGCGGCGGCGTAGATTCTGCACCTCCAAGTTGCATTCAAATGATGCGTTTTGCATTTTACCTGTTTTTAAATTCGATAATTCGCAAATTGCCTCAAGTATCTTTGTGATTTATATGTACGTGCTCAAAGCACAATTTCGGTATCATTTGTTTACAAAAGATGCAGAATGCTCGTGCAAGTTCCTACAAAAAATGCATTCATCTTTGGAACAGGTAGACTATCATTTGTTTCAAACTTTTGTTTCCAAATTATCAATTTATTTAATTTCGGAAATAATTTTTACTCAGTGTGTGAAGTAGTAAGTTGCTTAAATTTAAAGTGGCCATTACAATAATAGAAAACAGGAAACTGTTTTATGATGTCTAAGAAAGATTTGTACGTCTAATACACCTTAGAGAGAAGCAATTTCTTACTGTAGTTTAATATTTCTCTGGTCTCGAAGACTGTACGAATTTGTTAAAACGTTTAAGCCTTAGTTATTGTGAAAGGTCATGTGTTTCCAGTCAACCACAGTTCAGTTCAGTTCACCCATACATATATATAAAGCATAGTTTGTGCTTTTGAATAAAAGTAGCCATAAATTCTTACGTGCTTTTCAGTAAATTATTGTAGTTACCTAAAATCTCTTTGTTTTAGAATGATATAAAATAATTTCCAACTTTAGATTTATGAACTATCGCTTGGTGTTAATAACGTAATGCGCCAATTTTAAAAATTGCGTTTTGCAATAGTCGCATTTAAAATATATTTTCGTTGAATTCATTGCCCTTTAATAAAAAATAGGACACCTGTAAAGAACATCTGTTATGTAGACTGTATGAAATTGATATGTCGGAGCATAGCATTACTGAAAACCGATGAGGGTTTTTGCGTTTTGTTTCAATGTCTCAAAGTCTACTTAAAAATTTTCAATAAAATCACATGGACACGCAAAAGAAATACTCCGTTTACTTTCGACACTGGAATAAAATTAGCGCTTGCAAAAAATAACACATCGCAACAGCTATCACATAAGCTACTACCTGAAACGTAATAGAATATCCAACCACTCTCTATTTTCTCTTTTCGGGCATTCTGCTTTATTTTCTAATACGACTCCGCTTTCAAATTATTGCGCCAAATTCAATTTCATTATACCTCTTGGCTGCATGCGGCGTTAACGTGTTAATTTACGCCCAAAGAAAAATATAAATATTAATAAAAAATAAATGTAGGTAAGCCCCGCGTGTACACTTCTGATGTGTGGTGTCTTATTCCACAATCCATCGAACGAATCCATCAGTTTTTATGACATTTAAACTAAAGTTACCCACCTGAGTTGATTAGTTTCTATTTTCTCTCTATTCACATGGTGGGCCAACAATAGCTTCAACACGTGTTTAACCACGAGATATTTCGATTCAATGGAAAATTGGGTTAATTCGACTCTTGAGAAATTATGGGTTATATTTTGCGGTATATCGTTGATGAAAAATAAAAAAAATAAAAAAACGGAAAAAGTGAAACTATTACTTATTTAAAGAGAATTTGTTTTCAGTTTGTTGATAATAGAAATACATTGTAGCGTCATTACCCCTATAAAAGTTTCAAGATCACATTGACTTTACGATTACCTTTTGTAAAAGCCTTCAACGTCTTCCACCATAATTCTCCACACGCACCTATCTCATGATTAAAATTTCTTTTAAATTGAATAAACGCAGCGTGCAATCGTTTTCCCTATACAAAATACAAAACGTGCAGTCATCGTTAAGTAGTGATGAAGAAACAAAAATAAATAAATTTTGACCTTATTGCTGGTGGAGGGAGCTTCCTCAATTATTTAAACAATTCAATTTCATGCTAAACAAGGAAATCAAAATAGATTGACACACGCGCCGAATGCGACGCAACTGATGTGTGTTTCTTTCAAAGATTTCGTTTTCGCACTTGGACAATTTCAGTCAGATGACTAGATACCAATTGGAAGTTCAGGGAGATACTACTTAAGAAATTATTTCAATTTCGATAAGAGAGTAATTTACTAGGAATTTTCAAGAGATTCGTTGAATTAAGTATGATTATTTTAAAGTTGTGACTTCATTCTACAAGTATCAATTGTTTTATTGATTTTGCCTTATCAGAAATTACCTTCTACAATGTGTAAAGTAGTTGTAAATTCATTAACATTCTATTAAGGATATTGATTTGACGAAAACTCGTTTACATGACTTACACGATTTTAAGTGAATACCCTTCTTACTTTACATTTGAAGAAAATGATTAGTTGATAGTGTAAATTAAAAATGCGTCAGCCTACAAATTTCAAAATATGTATAATATTTCCGAAATCTTAATGAACTATTTTTATTAATTAATTATGAAATTAGTGAATTTATTTTTAAAAAGGTGAAATTTATACGTTGGCAGTTTGAATAAAATGATTCATAAAAATTGATCAGTCTCTAAATAATTAATGAACACGGGTAGTTTTTCGCCGTTTAAAATTTTGTTCAATTAGACCATACAAAAAATTTGTTTTTGATTATGTTTTTCAGATTAGTTAACATCTTCAGTGTTTTTCTTGCAATACGTTTTTTCATCACCCAATAAGTGAGATAATACTTTTGCCTCTAGTGTAGGTGCAAATATAATTGCATCGTTAATTTTATTTCAATTGATTTAATAACTTGCTTGTTCTTTAATATTTATTTTTCCAAAAAAATACTACACGGATGTTATTTTTTTGTATTATCTTTAAAATGATCTTTTAAGAGTTTTATAATCTAATTTTAATAACATACCAGTTAAGCATGTTTACTTGGCTCACAATTTATAGATACCAGTTTATTCCAGAATCTTGGGATAATGACCTTTTTTCGTGCATATCTAAATTTTAACATATCAACAAACTGAATTCAAAATATTGTAATTAAGTACAACTGCATAACATTGCAAAATTCATACCCTAAAAATTTCTCAAGCTTCCAAGCGAGTTGCTAACAAACAAACTTCTCATGATAGATTTACCTTAAACAAGCAAAACCCTGGCATATTAAAGAATTCAAAACAAAATCATTGACTCGGATTACATAATCCATAATCTCTTGAGGAGTTCTTTGCATAACAAAAATAAAAACGATGATAGTGGATTTTGCTATCTTGTGGAGAAAGGAATTTTTTGTTTTTACTTTGTTTAAACTAGTTTTGACCCGTTATATAAAATTACAATAGAACTTGAATGAAAGTTCAAAACTCTTCTTATCAGTTTTGTTATAAATGAAAGAACCTTTGGAACGACCCCTGCAAGAGAAACAATTGTTAAAATAATAAATGATAGGAAAATGAGCGTCACAACTCTCACACCTGCAGAGAGGGAGCAAACTGATCACCGCTGGTGATAACTAGTTATTTTGTGATATCAAACTCATGGGGAGAAAGCCGTCACTATACTTCATCGATTACGTCAGCCGTTTCAGTACCTGGCCAGCTAATAACATACTTTTTGTAAAATGTAAACAATTTTTGATCGATCTAAAGCAGTTTCTGCGATACATTTACACAGTTTGCGAAAAGAAAAACGTAAAACAAACGTCTTCGTTTCCCCGTTGGAAAGTAAACAAAAAATTTTGCCTAACTCAGAAATATTAGTCAGATAGTCAATAGCAAAAGAAGGACGTTAAAGTCGTTGAAAATTTTATTCTTTTTCTTTCGTTTTGTGTTGTTTAGAAGGCAAAAAATACATAAACGAATTTCCTTTTCGTTGAATTGCGCCAAAAATTTTGCAGTAGTCCAGTGCTACATTTCTCTTAAGATATCGCGAAACTTATCAAGTAGGCGCGCCTTAAGTCGCTGTAAATCAAAAAGATAAACTGATAAATTATTTCCCACCAGTACCCCTTCATTCCTCTGCTGAATATCGTTTGTACAAACATCCGAGTGGGGCTTACTGACTTCAAAGTTGATACTAAGCCAGACCAACTTGGGACAAAGCACTACGGAAGTTAGTCATATGTTAATTTCGGGGATTCGTTTGATTTCAAAATAATAGAGTTCGTATAATTGATTAATTGTATCACGAGAAGTCAACAATGATATATTACACTGAGTGTGACCATCAATGTAATTCATAAGTTTCCTGAAAAATCCCACATCAGTTAGCACGAAGCACGTTGCTAAGTTGCGAAAAGCATAAACAAAAATCAAGCAACAAAAGTGTTTTACAATTAATGGTAGTTGCCACATTGTTGAGCAAGTCGTATTCGCAAATTATCAGTCGATAAATAATAATTATGAAGCTTTTATGGTCATTAGATTGCATGTTTCCTCCGTCAAAGGAACTATACCGGAAACGTGTTTCACTGCGAAATAACCGAGTTGAAGTCATCATGTGAAAATATACCCATGCATTTGCGCTTCAAACAATTAAGCATTAATATCAAAAAAACCCAAAAGGGAACCTAAAAAATTTCATAGAATTTTTCGAAATGTTTCGCAATAAAAAACTTCAAATAAAACAATTCCCATGCAGAGCGGAACTTGTTGTGACTGATACAACTCGTAATTAAGAAGAAATTTTTATTATTCTGGAAAAAAAAAGATATTTTTCCAAACTCCTCTAATTATTTTAATCAGCATCGATGTAATTTTTTGCCTCGAGTTCATCGTGAACTAGTCAAACAGGCATTAATTGCGAGCTGATTGTTCTTTCATGCACAAACACTTGGAGCAGTTGAGTTGAGTGTAGTAGTTGGACTGGACGTTGGCCATCGGGGCCCATCACGGGGAGAGCGGTCATCCACCCGTCTGGCAATTTTCATTATCCTGCAGGGTAACTTAATCCAGTCCAGACGGTTTTACAGAGAAACGCGCGATCTTTTTCTTTGCTCTTTTTCCTTTTTCGATGCAGTTCCCGTGTTTTATTTAGAAAGGGGTAAGGGCCTTCGAAGCGTTTAAAAGACGTATCAAGGAACAATGATGTGACGAAAAAATTGTTGATTCGTATTAAATTTTTATCGCTTAAACAGAAATTAAGCGGAAAAAATTGTTACATAATTTAAGTATTATAAAAACAGCTACACGAGCCACTAATGAGGTTTGTGCTCAAAACTTTTTAATCAAAATCTTTGGATATTTTATCTCATTCTATAATTATAGAGTTACTTTTAACAAATACTAATCATAGCAAAAATTACGCATAAATAAAATTCAAATGGTGCCAAAGCATTCATGCAATAGTTGTGATTTTAAGTATGTTGTTGGTTTTCACATTAATTTCACAATGTTGTAAAAGATATTGCTTTAACTAATATTTACTTACACATATTGAATAGGAAACTTAGTAGAATTTTAAAAATATTTAATAGTTTACGTCTAAGTCTTGTGCCAGGGAAAAAAAACTCCGAATTTACTTTAAAATACTTTTGAGCTAACTATGATAAAATAATAAATAAATGTGTAGTTTAGAAATCCACCAAATTAATATCAAACAATTCTTCAAACTTTTTTAGATGGTCACATTCACAACACCATAAATATTGTAATATATTTTCGGTTCGTCAATAACATAGCCAGGTCCTTGGTGGCAAAAGCTAATGTTTGACTTACCAATCAATAACCCTGGGAGACACTGTCATTAAAGAAAACTTCCAATGTCAACAAGACAAGAACATGGAAGTAGAAGTAATTGCTATTAGGTGGATTATTATTGGATTAAAAACAAAATAAACAAATTAGGCGGAAGTAATAATTAAATTGTATTCAGGTATGGCAATTTTCTGGTATCTTTTTGTTATTTTTTACTACTTATTACTTGGTAGCATTATAAATCCAAAAGTATATTCATTTACTTTTAAAGTAATAAACCACTAATAAAAAGAAACCGCAAAAGTTTAAAGGTAAAAAAAAAAGAATTACAAAAGCTCCTTACCACGTTTATTACCCTTCAGGGTGCACCTTGTGAATGCAAATTATTTTTTAATACATGCGCGTGCTATTTTTATTACATGTAGAAAGTAACAGGGCGATAAGAAAAGTTATATTTTTTCTAAGGTTATTAAAAGTGTAAAAGATTAAACCTGTTTTAATATAGAACTAAACGCTAATTATGCAGAAAATTAAATGAAGAAATTTTAAGGTCGATATGTGTATACTTTACAGGGAAAAGTATTTACAATTAACTTCGTAATTGATTTATTCTTTATACTAAAACAATTTGTTTCATTTAATAATAAATTTTAATTTTCGACGCGCAACGTATTTACGTCATATATGTATGTATGTATTATAAAATTTCAGATACATATAGTAAATATTCAAAAGTTTGGTAAATTTTCATTTACCCTCCTATTTATTATCTAATCAATTAACTTTTCCGAGAAGAAGTAAAATATTATGATATACACACTTCACGGTTAGTTACAAATATAACTAATATAGAAAGTTGCTAATGACATTTTCATGTTAGACTTTTAAAGAAATAAATTTTAAATAAATTGTTCACCTACTTTCAATGAGTTCCGCATAAAAACTTTTAAAAGTTTATGAAGATAAAAGCAGTTCGAGAGAGAAAGGCATTGTCTCTTTAATGAGCAAGTCATTTTTAAGCTTCAACTAAATTTATCATCCTCTTCCTGACTTCTGCTAAATTTTCTTTAAAGTTTTTCAAAAAATTCGGAGAAACACCAAAATTCGAAAAACAAAATTACCCACATCAAGACTGGCCGGCAAATACCTCATTTATAACTTCTTGGAAACTCCC
Source organism: Machimus atricapillus (assembly GCA_933228815.1). Classification (NCBI taxonomy): domain Eukaryota; kingdom Metazoa; phylum Arthropoda; class Insecta; order Diptera; family Asilidae; genus Machimus; species Machimus atricapillus. The sequence continues at coordinate 13,622,038 of OW121788.1, forward strand.
ATAAAGGTCGCACCAGCCGCCAAGTGATGTCAAAGCGCCACCGTCGCGACGCGGGAGCCCCCCAGAAGATTAAACAGGCTGCAAATAATTTTGGCCTCACTGTTTGAATAAATCGCGAATCTCAGTCAAGTCGATCAGGTTTTTTTTGTTTTCTTTTCTTTTTAATGTTTTGATGTTCTATAAATTTCCCGGTGCTGTCGGTGCAATTCTATAGACGAAGGTAGCCCGCGAATACCTGTCCCTATGCCTCCACCTTGATTGGTGGGCTGCTCTGTCTGTCTACTGGGGCGACTGTCTGTTTTTATTTTGAATATCTTACGACGGCCGTGAGAAGTCCACCAAACCATGAAGCAAAATAATTCCCCGTAGAGAGCGGTTTTTGCAAATTTATAAAATGACTAACAAACACGTTCCAAACCGCACCTCACCTGGCGCATTAGAGGCGAAGGTAGATAGTCGCGGTCAGCTGACTGATAGTGCGGCAGAAATGCTGGAGAGAGGGTCAAAAATTGCGCTGAAATTGAGTTGAATGTTATTTCATTTTTCGATGAAAGCTCTTTTTTACTACGAACTCGCTTATCTCAGCGCAGTTTTTAAGAAAGAGCGCGTAAAATCCGAGAGATCTTCAAGAAATCCCCAAGACGCAAAGACAGCATATTAAAGTCAGCTGTTAATTGCTTGCTTGAGACATGAAAGCTGAAAAGATCCGTTTACACTATCAGGAGTCAGGGAAACGGGCGGGGAAATTGAACGCCGCCGCGCCGTATTGCGGGCACACAAATTTTTACACTATTACAAAAGCAGTAGAGCGACATACATTCACAAAAGAGTGACGTCGACGCAACCGATTTTCGTATATAAAAGTGAAGCGTGTGCCAGCCAAGCTCTCAGAAAATCAAGTAAAGGCGGCCGTGGAAGTGGTTTTCAGAAGACTTACTAGAGATACTCCCCGAGTGGTTTATATTAGTTTGGCTAGAAATTCGCGAACAAACGGTTTTTTTGGCCAAGAATATTTAAATAAATCAAGTGAACTATTCAATGGAAAATAAGTTCCGATTCTCAGCAACAAAAGGGCGGGAGTCGTGGAGATTTTTTGTGATTTTTCGTTGTTTCGTGTTCGATTTACTCTAAAAGAGTTCGAATATATTAAATATTGGCGGAAAATCAGTTGAAGTTCTAGTCAAAGATATCCCTCTTAAACTGGACGATTTAAAAGTTAAAGAAAATAAAAATCCTAAAGCCTAAAATATAAAGTGTGATATTATTAAGCAACAAATAAAAATATAAAAAAAAAAAAGTTTCCAAACAAGTGATATATACCGCACTGCGCTGAACTGAACTGTGATATTTAGTTTTGTTCGTTTTTTTCTGTGAAAATTGGGAAAATAACTGAAACAAACACGTCTGACATTAAAGCTAATAAAAAAACATTCATACAAAAATTAAGAAAAATGGTTGGAAGCACTGGAACCCTAATGACAATGCGTCTTGTCCGCAGCAAATTACGGAAACGAGATGAGACCTCTGTGAGTCCGGTTAGTGTTGAGGCACAGACAACAACAACACAACCTCCAACGGCTGTACCATCTCAGGTTTTGTCAGCAGAACAAACAGGACAAAATAATGCACCAATCACCTACCGGCAGAACCCATCAAGCGTTTGGGTATTCCCACCTTTACCACCTCAACCAAACATTTATTGCACAAACAATCATGTAAGTATCAAATTTTTTATGTTTTATGTTTGTTATATTAATTCTAGTCGAAGGATGTAGCTAGTGTTTGATAAAGTGAAATATTTTAAAGATTTTTTCGTCCTAAAGAATTTGAAAGTAAAATTAAAAGTAATTCGACAGAAACTGCTTTAGAATAAATGTCTACAAGTATGTAGCGTTTTTAGCAATTTTTTCAGTTGTTTAAAATGCTACAGCATAAATATTAGCTTCTAAAGATACTTCCAAAATCAATTTTGCATACATGCAACCTGTTTTATTTCTGAAACTCTTACCAATACCAAATTAGAAAGTTTCTGTTTAAGCAAAATAACGCTTGCTCTGAAATCCTCCCCTATTTTGAGTAAAAAAAAAAGAAAAAAACAATGCAATGCACCCGGCCACACTGTCAGTCTCTGGCTTAGCGTGTCCTCTGCATCTTCAAAAGAAGGAGTTCATTGATCGTGCGCATTCGACGCTTCCTTGGTATGTTTAAAAAAAAAAAAAAAAACGCACAAGCCAAGAATCCAGCCTCAGCCAAGCCACCAGTCTGTTAACCGAAGTTCAACAGACGAGTTCAATGGTTACACTCCGACTGGTTTAAGTTTTTTCTTATTACAAAAGAAGGTTTATGCCCTTCCTTCCCATCGAAGAGTTCAGTTCCCTTTTGTCTGCATTTTATACCACACTTCATTTTGCGCCCTTGCAGCTTGTCGGATATTTTTTTGCCTTGTTGAAAAAAAATGTGACTGGGCCTGCATGTGGCAAACAGAAAGAGGCTATTTAGAATGGTTTCCTTTCCCTTTTGGAATTTTTCTACCAGGATGAAATGCATGGTATAAGGTTTTCTTTGTTGGGATATTATCTGGATGTTTTTCAACCAGAGGAAGATGAGTCTGGAAGGCTGTTGCCTTTAGCACTTGAATTTGAAGCGTGGGAATTTCAAATAAGGTACAGTCGTTTCGTTTTGGTCTATTTAGCAAAATGTAGTAAATATTTAAAATTTTTAGGCAAACTTAGAAATTGACAATTGTCCAAGGTGTTTGCAATTAAAATTTGTAAATGGCGCCAAAAAATGCAGCTTACCACCCTGCGATCTCGTGAAAGTCTTGGCTATGAGTTCTGCTTTATTTCAATGTATTTGAGAACAGGTGCTTTTAAATTTTATGTATTCAATGCAAGGAAATGCTGCATATGCTTACACCTGCTAAAATTCAGAACAAGTTTTAGTTTCTTCCAACAATTTCATAGATATTTCAGAAAAAGTTAGTTTTATCTAGTTGATTTTGTCTCAGACTACGCAATTTATTTAAATCGTTATTTTAAATGTTAGATAAAAATACAATTTCTTACTCAACGGCTTTCTAGTAAAACAAAAAATTTACCTCAAGCTGGACAGACGTGATTTTGTCATGTAGCCATTTTCAATCTTGGTATTACCATCACAGAAAATATTTACGACTGGTTTCCTTTCAAATGTTTATTTTTATATTTAGACAATACACAAACGTCAGTAAATATTTTTATTGCTGAAGAATTCAACTGCAAACACTGGCATTTTATAAAATAAATAATCAACACAAGTGCTTACGGACGTCTGAAAGGCATTGGAATAATTGCATAAGATGGTATTATGTTTTTGCGTTAAGCAAGGGTAAAAGCGAAAATGTGATTTATTCGCAAAATAATATTATAGAAACAACTTTTTTTTTCGACCGTAAGAGGATTTCGTTGGCAAAAACGAAGAATGATGGAAAAAGTACTTAAATATTCCAAATTGGAGAGATTAGATAAATATAAAACAGCTGATCATTCATGGAAAAAAGAGGGGAATTATTGATAAATTTTTTGATTACAAAAAAACTATCCTCTTACCTACTCACTTCCCAGTGTAATAGTTTTATATTTTTTACCTTCAGATCCAAAAATAAATCTGTTGCAAGAATATTTGCGGTGAATGTTGCATAACGGGTTTTCTGAAAAAAAACATAATTCTTTTATGCCAGCTCAAGACCGCAAGTACTTAAACAGCATATAAAACAATAAAAAGAATTTTATAATTTCCTCCACGATCAGCCGAGACCAATTGCAATTCAAATCATGCAAAACAGACAAACACACACAACACACTGCTTTTTGTTTTAAATTCAAAAATATAGAAGAACTTGCTTATAATAGTGGTAGTGGTTTGACGACTGGCAAGATTATATTTTCGCATGAGAGAGGCAAATCAAGAACAAAAAAAAAACTATAGGAAGTCAATCAGCCCCTTTTTCGAGTTATCGGCGATTGGCAATAAAACTCACTTGGCGGCAAATGATGAATATGCCACCGATAAATTTATAGCTAAATAGTTGCTGTAATAATTGAACGCTGAAATTTTTGATCAATTCAAATGATACTCAATTCAAAATATTTTTTTTCTTGCAAAAAATAAACAGCTGAAAATTTGATGACGTTGGCGGTTTTGTCGCTGATCGTGATTGTTAGTTGCCTTGCTTTGTCACATAAAAGGCCTTTAGAACATATTATCTATCAGAGTTGGATATTTGCCATATCTCTAGATCGTTTAAAACATTAAAAATTCGTTTGTTGTATTTGTTACGCTTGCCTCGTTAGTACCAGAAATGTATTGCATTTTAAAGCATTACTAATCATGTCAGTTGGAGAAAGGCGTTTTAAATTGTTAGTCATGTGGCGCCAATTAAAACTCTCCAGGCTTTGTGGTCATATTCCCTTTATTTTCTAAAGCAAAACAAGTTTCATTCGAAACCCATGATCACTGATCTTTGACTCGATTGCCACTGTTGGAATTTTGCTTGTCGAACTTTTTAATTTTATTGAGGCCATGACAGTTTTATTTTTAGTGTTTATTTAAATGCCTGAAATATATGGCACGCAGTTATTTTCCATATTATCTGCACGATTCAAAAATTTGAAAGATAATTTTACAAAAAATTATTACTATTCAGAGTTATGTACGTAGACAGAAAGACTTTGAATGACGGTACAATGGGTGGGATCATGGTCCAATATCAGAACATTCGACTTTTAAAAAAATTAAAAGCTCATTTCTCATGGGAGTAATTCGATATCTGTTTGCGGGTGCCGACTGATAGTAGGCCTTTAAAATTAAAATACTCATCGCGACCGCCAGCAACTTTCCAGAGAAATTATCGTGAGTTTTAACGACACACAGAGGCTCTTTGGTCTCATGGTGACATGACTCAACAGATTTCACGCAATGGGAGTACGTTTCCTGCCTTGAAATGTAAAAAGGCTGTTTACCAGTGACTAACAAATTTTACTCGTACTATCAAAACGCTCCGCGAACAGCACCTGAGAGCACTTTTAACTGGATAAAATGAGTTTGATCTGACTACGCATGGATACAGTTTAGCGGAGAGAATGCGCGATCGGCTGGGTAAAATGTTATATTCGAATCTGGCAATACTTTAGTGGCTTTAATACCGTCAGAGAGATGCAAAATACATCCAAACCATTGGCCACACTATCATAATGATGGATTACTGAACTTTGGCTTATTAAAATGAGTTTTATAGGCCAGAGATTTTTCTTATGAGTGCCGCTGATCGCGGTCGGTACATATAACTGTTATACAAGATTGCGAATTGCTTAACGGGACGTTCGCTTGACGACATCGCGATCAGATTCAATCAGAGGCCTCGATCGGCAATTGGGCTTCACAGCAAAGTCTGGAAATGAGATCGTCGTCGCACGCCCTTTATTCATTTATTCAATTGGCAATGAGAAAAATTAATATTCAAATATTCAGTTGCATGGGCCGCGACAAAATGAGAACCGGTAGTCAGTTCGTACCTTTGTTTGGGTGGGTATCAACCAGCCGTATAGCAACAATTGGTAACTTGTTGGCAGAAAAGATGCAAGCTGTGCTAGCAACATTTTACCACAACCAAACTACTTACGTTTATCTCGAGGCCCGTTGCTGTGGCTTTGGGTGACACAGATTTTTTCTTTGTTACTCAATGCAATAGAGGAAATCGCACCCATACCTGCCCGCCCCCACTCCTCTTGAGGGGGGATGCTGTGACTTGAACGATTCGTTTCTCACCTTTAAGTGAATTTTGTTGTAATTATTCAGGTTACCTGAATATCGCGTTTTTTTTTCTTTTTTTGCAATAATCAGGGAAAGGAACTTGGCTGGCTGTTCAGAAAAACAAATAAAATGAGGTTGGGGCTGTTGCCATGACCAGCAACAGCAACCACGTGGAGATTATGTGTCTATAGAATTGAAAAATTCGCGTACTTCTACACAGCTATTTTAAGTTAGAAGGACACTTCCAAGAGTTTTACTATTGAAAGAACGCCCAGATCGTTATCGATCGGCACGAGCACTTTCGTCGTCTTATCGTAATCTTCTTGGGCGGCACGAGGTGCGCGTTGCCTAGTGGCTGGCGTCTGGTTTAGCCGGAAACAAGTTATTAAAGATCGCTTAAAGATCTCTGATCACTTTCTCAATGAATGGGCAATTAAATATATTTATTTATACGGGTTTTGATAAGACCTTGTCCTAGTACTAAGCACATCTAAAAAATTCTGAAGGAACACTAGCTACAGCAAAATTTTTTGTTTAAATATACCTATATAATTAAAATAAAAACAAAAACTAATGATATTTTTTCTATCTCTTCCAGGATGCATTAAATCACGTGAACGAGAAGAATGGTTTCAAAGGTTTCCGAAAACAATTTAGTGGTCGCTTTAAGCGATTGGTAGCGAAAAAATCACATGAACCTGCCCCGGCAATACCACCTGAATTGAAACCACAGCTCAAAACGATATATGTTTATTAAATAATAAGAAAAGAAACAAAAGAGAGATTGCACAAACACACCAGACAAAGAAACAATTTTGTATTATTTAGAATGAAAGTAAAAAGGTAAAAAAAATTATAATACTTTATAAGGCTTAATTAACTTAAGAAGAAGAAAAACATAATTTTCCTTCTGTTCTCAAACAAAGAAGAAATAAGATGAAAACCAGTCCAACTATCGCTATAAGATCTCTTATAAGATTTTTTTGTAAAAAGTTCCAAAGAGAGAACATTAGAATCATTCTTAAAACAAAGCAGCACTTGGCCTATGAATTGTGCTTGAGTGCCTTTGGTGTGATTTGTTTTATACTTAGGAAAAAAAAATGCAACATCAGTTTTCTTACTATTTTATATTTTAATAAACATATTGACGAGAGCTGTGTGAGTAAAACGTCCTCGCCGCTTTCCATAAAAAAAATTAATGGAAGCAGGAGGGAAAACACAACAAAAGACTGAGATGTACCAGATGTATTTTATTTTACGGGGCGATTCTTACTTTAAATCTGCTTAATAAGATCTGTAACGAACAGGAAAATCTGTCAAAGTTTAAGATAGCAATACTAGAGCAAGCAGAAGATTTAAGAGATGATAAATCAAATTCCATTGTCACTTGACTTGTCTAAGAACTCTTTTTTTAAGAATGTAACTAATTTGCAGGACATGATATATATTTAATAAATTAACTAAAAGCAGTGTAGGACATGCAAGGCATAGACAAAAACCATTGTAGTGTTTTAAACTGAATACTCTGTTAATTTATGTACAAAAGAATAAAAGAAGAAACATTTTAAATATTACATCTTTTACCGGCAGGACAAGACAGCTAAAACAAACTGTTACACTGAATATCTTGTTTTTGCACTAAAAATAATATGTAACGAGAACAAGATTTTTCACTGTTTGTACGAAACCAACTTGAATAATGTCAATTTTGTGACTCATGCGCCCTTTAGAAAAAATGATAAAATTATGTAAAATCACATCATGCTAAATGCAAGAGCACAGTTGTTGTAAGTAAGAAAATAATTATATTCACTCACATTGAGTGGACGATATTATTCCCTTAATTAGAAAAACATTGTAAAAAAAAATTCTTTTAATTATATATATTAAAAATCAAAAAAAAAATAAAAAATAACTGTCAATTTCCGTTTTTATCGAATCAATTTGTTTAAAATTTCCAAAAATTTTACATTAACGATATGTGAACAGCTAAAGCTGAAAAACAGATACAATTACACAGCACAGTAGAAGTAATTTTTGTCCTTAATAATTTATTTTTTTAATTACAGTTATCATTAATTGTGTAACTACTGTCCATTGTAACACTTATTTATATTATCTGTAACTGACGCAGGCTGGAAGGCAGTCGACTGTCGTTGACCTTGTCTTATATTTTCCTTTCATTATTATTTTTGTTGTTATCAATTCCATATAAATGCAGTATTTTACTTTTATTTTGGAATAAAATTTTCATAATAAAAAAACAAATTATTTAAAATATATACTTTCGTTTTTCATTTACTTTTTGGATTCCGTTTCTGACCATTTTACTTTAATGTGTTTTTTATTTTATTTATTATAATTTTTAGTTACTATCAGCTGTTGATGTTTTTGGTTTTGAATCAGTATTAAAAATTGCCGATTGTTTTTCTAATAAACTATTGAAATTACGGCGGATCTTGAAATATTCCACTTTAAGTCAATCAAAAAATTTCACAATTGAACTAACAAACGAATTTGCTCCATGCATGTTAAGTGAAATAATTGAAATTTATGAAATTATTAATCACTGGCATAAATGGTATATTAGATATGATATTTATAATTGTGGTTTGTAAAAAAATCCCGAAGCAGTATAATTTTGGCACGAATTAGACGTTTTTATATAATAAAAACCGATCTTTATTTTGTGCAAACGTTAACATGTTCGACACGTGGCAAATAATTCAATAAAATGTGTAAGCACATATTAAATAGTGTTTTATTTCGAGTCGACGAAAATAGCTTCAGACATGGGAATATTTCCTAATTTTAAAGTAGTTCATTTTAATGGCAGCATCGCAGCCACTGATTGCTGACTGCGATTGTTTTTGAATTATTAAAGAGTTAAAACAAAAAACAAATATGGAAATTTAAATGGATTTCGTCGATATTGATCCTCAAAATTGATCGATGGAAGTCAACACAATTTTAAATGGCTGAGTGTGCGGAGTTCTTATGCAGGTTATGCAATTGAATCCGAAAACGCTCAAGGTTTTACATTTTTTAAACGGTTAACGAGATTTTAATAAATCCTTTTTTGATGGTGGATCTAAATTGTCATGCAACCGTCTGTCAAAGTACGAACAGAAACACCCACAGTGCGGCAATTCAAAAAGAGTTTAATAACAATAGAATTAAATTAAATACACAGCAAGAAATATGAGGAAGATTGTTATTCAATTTGTGTTTGAGAAATTTTGCACAAATTTTTTTTTATACTTCTGCGTAACACGATAAAATTAGTTAAAAACAAAATCAAAATCTTAATATGACTTGAGTGTATGTTCTGAAAAACTTAGCTGATAAAAGGTAAGTACACATTTGCTTTAATTTTATATTTATTAAAATAATCCGTTAAAGATTTAAAAAGGAATTTGTCGAACTAATTTATATTTCGTATGAATTAATTAAGAATACGGCCAAATAATGTCTAAGAAAAATAATTTTAATATTTTTTTACCTCACAAGCACTCTTAAGATTTTTTATGGAACGCGTCTTGGCTGTGAGCATAATTTAAAGCTTTAAAAATTGGCAAACTTATCCAAGTCTACAACCACAAAATATTCAGAGCATCTGTTGTTGGATTTTTATTAGGTCACTTTCAGCACCAGCTAAAATTTCCTTTTGGGTTTTCTAATAAGAAAAGTACCGTTTTTAACTTTTGGGAAATTAAATTCCAATTCTTGTTTGAGCTTTCAACCAGTTGATTTTGGGAATCTGAGCATTCAGGGGTTTATCACCTGATTTTCCCGTAAATTTATTTATTTAACCACTTAATTAGTAATCGTTCCAAAGATATAAAAGTTTAAAAACTGAAACCCGACTACACAAAAGTGTAAATCAACAAAAGTTGCAGTCGGGGGCGCCTTCCTGGTAGTCGGGTAAAAGAAACTCGGCTTCATTTTCTTCTTCGTGTAAAATGGACAACCCTGCCTGAAAGTGACATTTGGGTACAGTTATGATATCGGATGTTCGAATTTGCGGAGTCGCGTGATCGTGGAGTTTTCATTAAATTAAATTAAAATTAAGGAATGCAAGTAGCGGCGCGCATCACTTGCATTCTCGTCAGAACGTTTGGCGTCCCCGTCGCGGCGGTGCACCCAGATCTTTTCGAGGTGGACGATAAAATTAGGGGATTACGTTTTAATCCGAAAATTTACAGCGCGGCCGTCGGTTGATCGTTTTGTTTCGAATGCCACATAACATGAAATTTACGACAAATTTTTGTGTGGTAATTTAATTAAAAAAAAGTTTTTTTTATTAATAAATTATCCCCATTCCCGGGGTTTGTTTTGCCGCTTTTGCCGGCCGGGGCGGAGGCACAATGTGTCCGCGGATTCTAGCGGTACGTTCGCGGTCGTCACCGTAAACGCGGAGTTTTCCCCACAAATAACCCGATGGGAGATGTTTACTTAGCAGCTTTACGACTCTTTCGAGAACTGCCAGTAAGTAAATATTACCTGGAATATGAGATGGTTTTTTTACGAGTTCGTCCACCGTCTTTTCAGGTGAGTCGTTCTCCAGAGATTAGCCGGATGCGAATCAGTCAGGATTACGTGGGACACGTGAAAGCAACTTTGTAAAAAAATTTATTGCTTCGTGGTAAAGGCGATTTTTGAATTTGATACAAGGTCATTTTGGAGGGTAAGTACAATGTAATTTTATGAGGAACAACTGATTTATTTAAATAAAACCAAAAGATGGTTTCTGCATCATCTTTCCAGAGTACCTATTAAATGCATTTTAAAAAAATCAAAAACATAAATTCTGCTGCATTCATTTCTTGCATTAGAAATACTTCTTTAGACTTAGCAACACTGCAAAACTCAATTTTCTTAAGTTCAATTCTTATATGATACATAAATTAAACTTTAGTCTGACAGGTATACGAATTTATTAGTTCATATTAAACATTATTCCTTATTTAAAAAGTTTATTATAGAATTTGGGAGAGTATAGCATTAGATACATTATCTACTTAACAACCTGTTCCACTGCATAATTTTCTTTGATGACTTTTGTTTTTCTTAATATCGAAGCCAAGACTTATTTACTGGTTTTATAGTTATTTATATCGCCCTAATATTGACCAAGACCAAGTCTATAAAGAATTTTGCAATGATTCATAATCTATTTTTAAAGCCCGGTATTGTGTTCAATTAGCGGCTAAAATTTTAATGTAAAATTATTTGCGGAATTTAGTTTCTAAATAATTATGTAGTTGGATTAATATAACGAATATGTTAACTGTGTTTTTAACAACTAAAATAATGATTTGTGCCTGACATGCACATGGCAGTCATTTATATTTTTGACGATTGCTAAAACGATTAAAGTGAACGGTTCATGGTTTGGAGGTAAGCAAAAGTTTGTTATGTATTATAATTTGTCTCAATATTTCAAAATTAGATGATACATTTTGTGTAATTTCAATGAAGAAACGAATACATTTCAGTTGTTTGTTGCACGATTTAAATTAAATAGTAACTGGCTCATTATAAAAAAAAGGGTCTCTTCTTATGGTTTATAAAATGTTTAGCCACTAAATAATACACTACCGACTTAAGAGGGTTAAATTTAAGGAAAGCATCAGGGATATTAAGGAAAGTTTGTACCTACCTACCTACATATGTGTCTGTGAGCTTTAGGTACTCACATAAATGTTAAACATTTCTGAAGAAGCTCTCGTTTTGAATTTACAAGTATATAATTGGGTTTTTTTTTAATTGAAACAGCTCATTTTTATTTCCAAGTAAGACAAAACTACGCACAAGTCATTTCAATCATTTAAAGAGGCGCTTATAGCTTATTCGCACCACTCATGTTCCAATTACATATTTGGGTGATGCTACCTCAGCTGGTCCCCATAAGATCTCGTTCCGGTTGCAGCATCCTTAGAATGCTGACGTCTTGTTAAAAGAAACCACTTTCCCCTTAGACCCGACCCGGGGGAAAGGCGAGCAATCAAAGCGCAATAAAAAGCAGCAATTGAATTTGGTCCCGCGGCTACTGGAAGTCGAGAACTCCGCTTCCAAGGGGGCGAACGGGCATCAGATCTGCGGTCATCCGTCCCCAAATGATGCTGAGAAATGGCATCTTAGGAGTGGGTCAGCTGCCCGCCCCGCTGCAATACCGCAAAATTGGATAGCGGCTGTAAACCATTTTTATTCCGAGGTTTTTGTTTATTTTCCATTTTATCATCTTGCCGACATGAAAACGCGCACCGCCGCGCCGCCGTTGCACCGCCCCGCTGCCTTAGAGGCCGCGTTAATTGGAAAATGCCGGTGAAATTATTAACCTGGACCAGTGTCGATTATGCCAAAGTCTGATGATGCTCCTGGGTAACTACGCTGTGAAACCGCCGCCGCCGATCCGCGGCGATTCCCAGATCTTGGGGGCTCCCGTTCAAAGACTCCGCTGTACCACATCTTGCGGTTGTAATTGCGGATGACGACGAGTGGATTTCTGTAACGAGATAAATGCCGGGTGCAGATCATCAGGAGAGATTGAATCGTTTGTTGATTTATGATTGCAAGAATTATGGAATTTGTTGCGGCTCTCCGGGTCGCTGCACCACGCTATTCTTTTCGAAATTATTTCAATAGAAGTAATTGTTTATTTAAAGAATGCACAGTGCATTTTTTTAAAGTTAAGTAAATCCATAGTACTATCATACTTTAATAAACTACCAGAAAATACTGTACAAATTTTAACTCTCCGTATTTTTTAAGAAATATCACTACGTTTTCTGGTCAGCGCTAGTTTATTTAGAGTTTCAAATGGTTAAAAAACGATGCTAAACTTATTAGGGTACGTATAAAATAGAGAAGATAATCTTATAATGAGAATTGGAAAAATGGAAGAGTAAATCTATTTTCAAATAAAATTTTATAAGAGGGCTATCTTCCGACTTTTAAAATTTTTAATTGAGTAAATAATAAATATCAGTTTTAAAAGTCACAAATATATATTTCTATTTTCTGGTTGTAATATTTCATTTGATGCCCCTACAGGTGCAAAAATTGTTTGACTTTTTTTTAGTGCATGCAAAGATTTCCCATTAAGTACCTACACCTGGGTATTTGAAACCCAGCTTTTAATTTTAAAGGTGAACGATAAGTTATTAAAAAATAAAATTAATTAGAGTAAAAATTGTGTTCCTTCTAAAATGTCGTGGCTAAGAAAAATTATAATAAATAAATAAATAAATCTTCAGAGAGTTTACATTTTAGAAGTTATATGTATAATAGATAAAAGTAATGATTAAGATATTTTATTGGAATGAAAATAAATTGGATTTCAGATCGAATTTAAAAAGTTGTCAAAATAAAAAAAAATTATATGCTTTTGGTGTAGGTGGTATAATAGGTTGTGCATTAAAAATACTATAGATAGTCTTCTTTGCTTCAAGACTTTATACCGCGAAAATTTTTATCTCTGCTCTTTTAGAGCGTTGTTATCATTGGCCATTGCGTGAGCGACTTTTACTGCTGAATTTATTCTCCAAACCTTTGAATCTCCAGAAATAACTGAACGAAAAACAATACGGAGGGTGAGGGTACCGGTTGTAAACAATAAGAAAATTTAACGACAGATATTCTTTTTATTAAACAAATAAGTCAGTGAAAGATTGTTAATTATCCGCATGCAATAAATAAGGTCATAAGCATAAGATCATAACAAATTTTACCAAGACTTTTTTGTACATCAAGAAGTGTTTCCTACGTTCGTTCTGATTTATTGATTCAATATTAAATATTTGAAATAAAAATAACGTGAAATGGAAAATATTAACCTAAATATACAAATAAAGTTGATTAGAAAAAATCTTAGAAATCGGGAGAACTAACTCTGATTTATACTAATTTGTAAAATAAAATTTTATGCAAAATCGAATGGGTAAAATATTTTGTGCTGCAGTTCCTCAGCTTTGTCGACTTTGAAAACTTCATAGCTATTAGGCAACAGCTAATTTTATTGCTGTTTATGAATCCGCGCTCGTGTTTACTTTCAGTTTTTTTTAATGAGCAATAACTTTGCAGCATACCAAACAATCACTCGGAATGGTAAATAAGGATCATTTGCAAAATTCCTTAATATCTTAAGCAATATGCATGGATGGGTGTCTGAAAAGTAATATTAAAATGAAATCTTTTCGTGCGTAGCACAAATATTTTTGCACCAGCTTTCATTTCGCTAGGACATGGAAAGCCACCTAAATCATATACGGAATTCCGGTAACCATCCTTCGTGACTTCGGCCTTAATGCGCGTTAATTATGAATATTCATAGTAGGCTTTGCAATTTAATTTCTTCGTTGAAGCAAAAATTTATTGCGCAAAAATTTCCCTAAATATGTTCAGTGCATTGGGTCTATCACAGCAAAAGACCGGAACACCCATGTGGAATCCGATTAACACCTATGCCAGGAGTGAGTTTGTTACACATCCACCGCTGTCGATTAAATATAAAAATTTTAATAAAAGATAGACATAAGCGCAAATGATCGCTGAAGTCGGTGGCTTTAAGACCGGAGCGACGGAATCTCATCATTACAGAGGTTTCCGTGCTGCATGGAGTCGCGGCCTGCACGCGATGAAAGCAAATAAATTTGATTAATTTAATTGTTATAACTTCATGGCAGTCCTCATTTGCATTAAATTGTTGCCGAGATACGTTTTACTATTCGCTTTAATTGTATTTTAATTATTGTTTAATTAAAATAGCTGCAAAGGGCGGTGTCAGTGGTCAAAGCTGTCCGGTTAATGTTAGGGCGGTGAGACAGTGGCCACACACTTGAGCCGTGAACGCGATGAACCCGCGAAGACTGTCAATCAACTCCGCCAGGACGCCTTGACCGATCCGCTTCTTTCGCACGTATGCAAATAGTCGGCGACCACTTGTCTCGCCAACACCTCAGCTTTTAATGCAACTGCGCCTGGGCTGCGTGGCGGTCTGATAACTGCGGAGGTATATGCAAATTCGCCATAATTTACAAGAAAATTTTCCAGTTTCCTCTGATTGCTGAGGCACGCAAATTCGAGTAAATTTATTAAAGCGCTTTCGTTTAGAATAATTACTGCTGCATTTTAGCAATTAATCGCATCACAATAGCGGCGGCGATAGCATCTGTTGCGGCGATTTAGAACGCGTTCTAAGAAAAAATCTAGCCTAGGAGAAGAGAACATCAGGTGAAGACGGGGATGTTTCGCTTGTCAAAATAAATTTTCAAAATTGCACTTAATCCCAGCGGACCTCGCACCTTTTGGCGGTGTGTGGAAGGGCACAAAGCACCCAGTGATTTTGGCACCATCAAATGGTCCTATAGCCAATTTTTGAGGGAGTCAATTCTCACCTGATGGGCATAATCGTGATGAAGGTGATCGTGCAGGACGATCATCGGATTACCTCACAAATAACCAACATGAGTTCGATTATTAGCTCTTCTTTTGTTCCGTCCTGAAGGGTGATCGGTTATTAATGATATCGGTTACCTGTGCAACACCTAGGATCCTTTGTGATCCGGCACCGGCCGAAAAAATCGAAGATTTCTTGGAGATTTTTCCTTGGGACCCAAGGGCGATGCCGCGGTAACATGTGTGAAGTGTTTTGGGTCATCGTTTGTAGATTTAATGACCAGGAAGAGCGCATTTGTTCACTAGGAAGAAAAGGAGGCTTATACTCAGCATGGGTTAGGGGCTGGCGATAGCTCTGATGCAAAAAGTTAAGTCGCTCCAGTAATTTTCTTAATTGACGAGGTGCCATTTCCGACAGCTGAAGGATCCTATTTTATGGCCCAATAACATCAGGTGCCTTTAAACAATTTTAATTTCACGACTTTATACCATACTTATATTCTTATTTATATGTATAGTATATAGGCAGACGAAAACCATGTGTGAATTGAATGAGAAATCGGTTTTTAACAACTGGAAGAAATTTCAGCACTTCGTTTTATTTTAACAAGTTAATATGATAACAACTTTATTCAAATGTGCAATTACAGAGTTTTTCGGTGATAAATTCTAAAAATTATTATTATGAGGTAATTAGACTTGTAAATTATTAAATGTCTGTTATTTTTTACTTTCTTACATATACATATAATCATGTATGAGATTTACACTTATTTCGTAAAATATGGACTCACTTTCACAAAGCAATTTATTTGTGTTCGTTAAGTGCTGAATTTCATATTTGGAATAGATTGAGTTCAAGGTCTCCTAGAAACGAAATACCTAATTAATTACTATTGAAATTTCGAAAAATATAAGTTAAATATACAGGCCCGAACTTAGAGGGCCAGGGCCCCTAGGCACCTAGGCACTTGGCCCCTCAATCTCGAAATCATTCCATTTTGGTTTAGCAAATTATTGTAAATGCACTAGTACAAAACAAATAATTTTCAATCGACTTTAATTACATTAATAAAAATCAGAAGTTACTATAGTTACGTTAATATATTTTATAGAATCATACGGCAAGCTTTCTTCTGAGCAAAAGATCGAATGACGTCATCATAATCAATTGACTGAATTATTTCTGACTCTATGTACATTACAGAGAGTGAATTTAGCCTGTTCTCTTCTATGGTAGATCTTAAGTAATTTTTTACTCTCTTTAGCGCCGAAAACGACCTTTCTGCTGAGCAGTTTGACGCTGATTTACACAATAGCATTCGGATTGCAATTCCTTCGTTTGGATAATTATTTAAAAAGCCTTTTTCTAATAAATATTTGTACAGCTTTAGTGACGATAGCTCTATAACTTCATCATTGGATCACAAATGAGGTCGCAGGTGCAGACACTCCTTTTCCATAGTCCTATCCAAATCCTCTGGTTAAAAAGCTATTAGGTTTCTGGCTCCTTCACTGATGAGAAGTGAAAAATATTTTCGATAAAGTGTTTTGATAAGGCAAGGCAAGCCAGACTTTTGAGCAGGTTTTATGCAGGTCCCGCCACTGGGACTGGGGCCCCCTAGGCTGGCTGGGCCCCTAGGCCGGGGCCTTGTAGGCCTAGGCGGAAATCCGGCTATGTAAATATAAAACATATCTCGGCAAATTAAAGAAACCGACATTCGTTACTTTTAACCTTAAATGAACCTTCTTTTCATCAAAATCTTTGAGGACGTACCTACATACCAGGTAAAAATAACCACAATAAATAAAAATCTGCCATAATTATGACACATACAAATCGCAAAGCTTTAGACAAGAAATTGCTTAAAACACAACACAACTATACGCAAAAATTGTGTTAGATTGATTTCAGTTTTCACAAATTTTTATTGGAAGTTATACTCAAAGATGAGTAATGTCCCGATAATGCGATTTAGAGGCATATCTAACCTTCGATTTTCATAATCAATTAGTTCCTTGCAGGTGCAAAAAAAATATCGTATCCCACCTCTTTTTGTGACTTAATAAAATAAATGTAGTGGACCCACTGTTTTATTAACACATTAAAATCGAATAAAAAGTCATAAAACTATAAAACAGCGGCATCCAGCTACTTTCGGTCTCCCCTAGTGAAATGAGGTATTTTCATCGTTTTTAATTTGCCCTGGTGGTCCGTATCCATTTCTAATGCGTTCTGTCTCGGGCTAATTCGATAATATTGCCCGTCGCCGAAGCAATTTTAATCGATATTTCCCCATAAAAGAGCAATTTTATCGGCCGACGCGGACAGATTAAATATTTCCAGTGCCCCATCGTAAAAGGAAAATAATAAAGTTGAGAAATAAAACCGCGATGAGTTGTCGTTTCCTTTTTCTCACACCTCAGGCCCCGTAGCGACCGGCTCCATTGGTTCATTGGTTCGGTTCGATCGCGATGAACGGATAAACAGAAGTCGAAATATCGAAAAAATCGCGCAATTGATCTGCGCGCGCACAAAATGATATCACGATACCCCCGAAGTGGAGCGCGTTCATGGTCTTTTGTCGTCAATTTCTCCTAATCGGTGGATAAATTCAGCGATCAGTCGAGTGTGGCTGGAACTGGGACCGATGACGGTTTTCATAGATCGATTGATTACCCTCGATCGGTTCTCCTCAATGCAAACGATCCGA
Source organism: Machimus atricapillus (assembly GCA_933228815.1). Lineage (NCBI taxonomy): Eukaryota > Metazoa > Arthropoda > Insecta > Diptera > Asilidae > Machimus > Machimus atricapillus. The sequence continues at coordinate 13,639,941 of OW121788.1, forward strand.
AAGAGCTGGGAAACTCCTCGCACGATTTTCCTTTGACTTATTTTTTTTTTTTTCTTTTGAGCATTCTTCGGCGGACGCGCAATCGAATCGCCTCAAAAAATATTTTCAATTTTCAACTTAAGTGCGATCAATTTGTCGGCCATTGATCATGTAATTGAATTGTAAATTGATGATGATCAGGGGCCCGGGTTTACAGTGCACTTCTGGCAAACAGTAGCCACCAGGTGAGTGGGGCACTGTTTACGAGAGGGTCCACGGCACAATTAGCGTTGCTCGGAGGTGTTGGCCATGCCGCGGGGATCACAAAAGATCGTGATTAGGTAACGGAGCCGCCGCTGAAAGCCGCGCGTCCGCCATTCTATCGGTGGCTTGTTTAAATTGTGCAATTCTCATAATAAATTTTAACTGGGCTCGATTGAACCAGTTGCTTCTATGCATTATGTAATTGAAAAAGGGCCGATCGGTGCTGCTAAAGCGGGGTCGCAGCGGAGTGGTCCATGTGCAAACCTCGTATGATATAATATAAGACTCCGGACTGCGGTTATTAGAAGGCCCCCAGCTCCCCGCCTGTAATTAGATTGGTTCCGCATGAAGGCGCTGTGATATCGATTTCTTTGTGATGAAACTCTGCTACAGATTTTTTGTATAGCGAGCCAATAATTTTCTGCAGGAGTTAATTGACTCGACACCAGCCGTCTCGTATATGTGCAACCTCCTTTTTTCCGTTTGACGATTAAACATAAGTTGGCTAAGACTACTTACTGCCTTTTGCCACCGTACGAGACCGTTAAGAAGTTTCTTACCATTGTTTGACTTTATCGCGCTTTGCTCGTGGCGGATGTAAGAGTTGCTCATTTCTTTGCCTTTATTTCGCACTTCTTAATCCCACCTTAATTTACCTTACGCCAACAACTGAGATGAACTAGCCACTGACAACATTCATCACCTTTATGTCTTTCATTCACACCACAGCGCTGCATTGAGCTATAGAAAATAAAATAAATATGTATAGAGGCACTTATCCACCTCCTCTTTATAGTTATTACCTAACTAGTGAAAACAATGTTAGCAACATTTAAAACATTTTTATCCAACCATTTAAGTTTTATGTATTATATGTATGTATGTACTTTTAAATAAGAAAATAATAATATAAAGTTATTAGAGTGTAACTCACTGGAAATTGAAACAATTAACTTGAAAAGAAAATCCGAGTCGTAATATTCAACCTTATTGGAACTTTTTCTTCTCCAATATTGTAGGAATTAGAATAAGAAGTATAAAATTAAAAATAGTCCTAAATCCAATGTTAAATAAGATCCTCCTTGACATCTTAAAGTTGCACAAAATTTCCATGCTTTGGAGCAAAGTAGATCGTGCGATTTCGTCTTCTTTTTAGAAGGTAGGAACTTTTTGAAAATAAATTAGTAAAAAGCAGTCAAAAATAAAGAAAATTCACTCGTTTGCAATTGTAAGTATTTCAAAATTTTAATCAGGGGCATAATTATAACGAAAAACTAATGAATTAAGAAAACAAATTGCTATTAAAAGTAACTTGGTAAAAATCTCTTATTTTCAGACATTTTAAATAACTAATAAAGATACACAGCCTTACTTAAAAACGATGATTAAATCTAACTAATTGTTAAACAGCTGTTTAAGAAAAATTCTTACTTATAAACGTTGTTTAACGTTAACGAACTGTTAATCAATGCATTTAAACAGTTGTCAAACTAAACAGGCCTCCGATGTTGTTTAAGTATTAATTAATTCCAAGTCAGAAATTGACAAGGAGTCAGGAATTAATAATTTTAAACATGGATTTTTTAAATAGTGAAATTCAATCATTTCAACATGATTTAACTGATTTGCATTATTTTCGCAAAAAATTGTGGTGAAACTAAAAAAAATATGTGGATTAATTAAATCAGGTTAAAAAATCGTGTTCATGATAATAAAAAATTCTTTAATTTATAAGAATTTACCTCGATATAGGAAGCTCCTTAATGTTTAAATATTTTAAATTCAAGCATTTCCACGTTTGAATTATATCTTGTTTATTCAATCTATTTTTTATACATATGTGTTATAGTTTTTTAATTAATTAGTTTCAAACAAATGCTGTTCTAGTTTTTGGAGAGCACATATACATATGTACATACCTAGCTTTAAAAAAAAATGCAAAACTTCATCAACCTCAAAAATTACACAGGGTAAAATTAAAAATAATTAAATAGGAAACAATTTGCAAGAAAGCATCATTTAATTTGAGTCAATCATTGAATAATATTTATAAAGTGATAGAAAGAAGCAAATTGATTTATTTAAATTAAAGGTTCTTTTTTTAAAATTAAAAGTTTACTAGTAGTAGTAGTTTAATGTACCAAAGTTTCATATTTTTTATAACATGGGGGCAGATATAAAGGATTTTTTTTATATTGCCAAGTGGTTTCACTTCTAATGCTATTTTTATAGAATTACATCATATTATTTGGTTATCGCAAGGGACATTTCTTATGTTAACAAATTTTGTTTTAATGTATTACGCAAATTTTTAATTTCATGACGAATATAATTCGTCACTTATGGGTAAGATAGACATAAAAATTCCTGAAGAGTCTAGCTCGTCATTGTATTGCAAGAAGTTCAATTTCTTAAGGAGGCGAGAAAGCAACAACGACTTTTTCGCGATATTTTACCGAATTTCCACGGAAGAATCGCTTTCCCGAGAAGTCACCGCGACACAATTCTCGGAGAACTGTCAACAGATCAAATGCAGAATATCGGTTCATTTACTTAATTTTGTTGTGAACTACCAGGGGACGTTACGATCGCTTCGGCAGTCTCCTGCGCAGGCCCCGGAAAATTCCGCAAGTGCTAGTTTAGTTTTCCGCCATTGTCCGCCTCCAAGTGCCTCCTCAGCCAAGTTCCTCCTCGGGTAAATTTAATTAAAAATATAATATTTAATGTAAATTATTGCTTTCACCTGTCTTGCAAATAGTTGAACCTTTTCGGAATTCGCGAAAACGTCGGGAGTGCGCGTGTGGATAGTTTTGTGTTAAGAGGTGTTCTGGTGCCGGAATTGAAAGAAGTTTTCTCTCTTCTGGTTTGCTGCCATTTTGATTAAAAATTTTCTTTCGTTTTTAACTTGTTTATTTTTCTTTAATTTTCGTTTAATCGCCGCTGAAACTATCGCGATTTTCTGAGTTGAGTTGAGGCAATTCGTGTATCGGTGATTTTTTTCTCCAGTCAAAATTTTTATAATCTGTGGTACAAAAAAACTCAATTTTATTGTGGTAAGTACAAAGTTCATAACTCAATAAATGAGGATATAGCGCGATCGTTTCATTTTAAAGAAATTACCTAAAGTCCTTAAAAAGGTACCTGGAGTATAAATATGAAATATATTAAAAGAGTCAGGAAACAAAATGCAAAAGCAATCCAAAAAGCACAGATAATTTTTATGTTTACTCAAGCAGTGGAAATGAGAGGACATTTTCTAAGGGAAATGTAAATAATAGAACTTACGGAAAATCGAATATTGAAAGATTTGTTAGGTTTATTTCACTCTGAGATGCAAAAATATTGCAAAAACAACTTACATAGTTTTATTTATTATTAATTTGCACTTTATATTCCAGCCAAAAATCGCCCTCTGATTGAGGTCTCTTGTGAATAGATGAGTTTTTCGTTTCATTTTAGTTTACCTCAAACATTTACAGCCTTATTTATAAACGATGATTAAATTTAACTAATTGTTAAACAGCTGTTTAAGAAAAATTCTTACTTATAAACGTTGTTTAACGTTAACGAACTGTTAATCAATGCATTTAAACAGTTGTCTAACTAAACAGGCCCCCGATGTTGTTTAAGCATTAATTAACTCCAAGTTACAAATTGACAAGGAGTCAGGAATTAATAATTTGAAACATGGATTTTTTAAATAGTGAAATTCAATCATTTCAAAATGATTTAAATGATTTGCGTTATTTTCGCAAAAAAATTGTGGTAAAAGTAAATAAAATCATGTGAATTAATCAACAGAAATATTCTAATGCGCACCACGAAGGCACTCAAACGAGTTCGACAAAATCTTTGCCCGAGTTTGATCAATTACATAATTTATGTATGTATGTAACAAGCCGATCGAAGATTTGAAACAATGCAGATGTTCATATTGGAAATTCTTTTCAAAAATTCAGAACACTAAAGCATTTCATCAAAATTTTATTTTTTTTAAAATTACATTGAACCTAGGAAACTATTACTATCAGTAGAGTATCGTAGTCTAATTGAAATGAAATCCCTTTTCTTTCGTTGCAATCAGAAGGCGATCTTTGCAATCAGGAGGCGCTCTTTCATGATCTCCCCTGTTGGGTAATCTGGTAGCTTGAGATAGTGTACACAGGTGTTAACTTAACCGAAGGGTAGTTGCCTTCACCAGCGTCGACCATCCGCACGACTGAAAATTTATGTATAAATGCCAATTTGACATTTTTGCTTTCAATTTTTGTACATTTCCGGCATTCTTAAATAATTTTAGTACTCCGAGAAGTAGTGTTGTCATATCAGAGTATGGTTTTTTGACTTTTGGTTCTGTTTAACTAACTACTGCTTAAGTATTGTTTATGAGTGAAGGAAAGTTAATCATTGCTTAAGACTTTAAGCATTGGTTAACTAAACAACTGTTTAACATATAATTAAGCAGTTTTTATAAGTAAGGCTGACATTGTATATACATGCTACCAAACAACCTTATGCCACTCGAACTTTATTGTGGATATCTCATATGAAATTTTAATACGAACTTTATTTAAATTAAGATTCTGTCTGTCTTTATATAATTTGAAATCTCAATCCATTCCTTTCGTGATTGATGACAATCAACTTGATGTACATTGCTCAACGAGTACCCACTTTTGCAGTCAATCATTATGCCAATGAAGACACAAAAAATCTGTTTATTTACACAGCGACAAGTGCATCGATTTAACCCAACCTTTGCTCAGTTAATTTTCGTTCTTTCCCATTTTTAAGTCTTGTGACGAGCAGCCAAGAAAATTGGTAGCAATTTTTCTGTCATGCAGAGACAGGGACAGGGTCAGGGAGGGTTTCTTACAATCGGCTGTGCTGTCACAAAATCCACAACGGTCGTCCATCGGCGTCTGCTCACGCACAGCACACGATCGCTTTATAATTCGCTCAATCCTCAGGAATAATCGGCCTTCTTTTGGACTTCGGACTTCTTTCTACAACATGTGATTGATTGATTGATAAATTGATCATGTGCCTCAAGGGGTGGAGCAAATGTTAGCCATCATTTTGGTATTGAAAGTTCGATATGTTAAGTCAGGAATATTTATTCTTTATGGAGTCAAATTTAATTATATAGATATTATCGATTAATTTGCCCTAATAATTAATTATAATACATATGTAGGTATGTAGGTATATTAATTACTCCATGCAAAGTTCAAACTTCTCGTTAAACTATAGCAAATATTAACGTAAATACCCATATTAATGAAGTAAAACGAAATGAACAAAAATAATTTTAAATGATATCCTTTACCTTTTTTTTAATTCAAACATGTGTTCGGAAATGTGAGAAAAAAATTTCTCTTTCTTGAATACACAACACGTGAACTCACAGATAAAAAATTCTTATTTGATTTCATAATTGAAGGAAAATGAAAAAGTTCAAGAATTTTATAATTTAGTAGGCATGTGATGAGGCACTGACTCACGATTGACTGCTTTTTCTTCACTTTGAGTTCTTCATCTTTGTAAGCATTTTACCGGCTTAGAATAAATATGCGCATTCCTAAATAAGTCTGCTCTAAAGAAATTTTACACAATCTTAAAAATAATCTGCAGCAGTTATTCTTTGTAACCTAGAGGATTTTATGGGGCTGTTCTTTTCATTTTCATTAAATTCACTTTAAACGAGTTTTTCTGAATACTGAAATTGTGAAATCGGTTACCACAATTACTTGAAAATACTACTATGACATTGAAAAAAGGAGAATTTTATAAGTATGAACTTTCTGTCTGTCTCTGCTTGTCTTTTGTCTCTTGTCTGTTTACGCATTATTATTTCATTTCATGTTGGTATATGCCGAAATTGTTTTTTCTTTATTTTTAGTCATTCTAAATACCTACCTACCTAGCAATTTATTACCAACGAGACCGTCTTAAAAAGTAATAAGGTCGAAATATCTTAGTAACGAGAGTTGCATAACATGATTTCGAGCAGACCATACTATTACTGGTTTTACTTATATTCTGAAAAATTCTGAGCCCTAACCAGTGGCAACGTTGGGTCCCTTTAAAATTATCGTATGCGTTGTACAATTATTTACAAATTGCACGAGAAAGACGTTTAATCAGAGCGGTGAAAAGGTGTGCGACTGGGCATCTTTTAGCTAACAGACTCTCACCTGAAGTGGCAGCTTCTGCAGACTTTAAAGACAGTACTTAGCCGATGGAAAGTCACCCATTAAGGGTAATAAAAGTGCCAAAGTGGGCCCACTGAAATAAAAGTAACGCCCTTCGAAATGCGATACTCCGATCTATAACTGTCTTTTAATTAATTGCCACAGCAAATTGCTTCATGCAAGCGTTGAATAAAACTTTCCCGGTGTAATCATGTCATCATGTCCTTTGCCCGGACAAATTACAGGCTAAACGTTGAGAATTCGCAGAGACAAAGTTGAACCGATTCGAGACCCAGATAAGGGTCCCTCCTTGGGCTCATCTGCTGCTCTACCACCTGAGCATTTGGAGGGTGTGAGCTGGCCTCGGGCCGCAAATAGGTAATTTTTATGAATTTTGCGTTTGTGTACCTACGCCTCGAGTGGGATGACCAAATTGCTGGTTGTCGTATTCATAGGCCGTGTCAAAACATTTCTCCTTGGCGAATTGACAACAGGTCGTCGAAAACGGGCTCCAATTTGAGGCTAATTTGTGTAATTTAATTATGGGACCCCCTGTCGGTAATAGGCCAACGTTGGCTAGCCTCGCGTGTAACGCCTCTCGACTTGACCCAAGCCTAGTTAATTGAATTTCGCAGCAGCACTTTTCTGGGGCTGCCTTGGCTTGTCTGTTTTAGAGCACCTCCATTAATTTCAAAAGTGAAAGATGAAGGTGTGAAGTCGTCTCATCTTCTTCATTTTTAAATGGCACAGTGCGGGCCCAAATTAGCAGAATTTCTCTAACATGCGGACAAAAGTAACGAAAGAATTTTTATTGAACAATAGGATGAACCTTAAGTTGATTAAACTGTTCAATAGAAAATAATTGCTCTTAATTCTTTCTCAGCCCACCTGTACCCCGTTGGCCATTCAATGGTTAATTGCAGTAATTTTCAATTATTAAGTGTACAACTAAAGTCCGCTGGAGGTGAATGATGAATCTAAACTAATTTTTCTTGTAAGACCTATTCTTCAATTCGATCTAGATTGAATTGTTACAAACGCAATTTTAGGAAACCTATTTAAATCCGTTATTTCCTTATGTTTTTAGACTACCTGCAGTTATGTTTTAAATTCAAAGATTTGCAAATTACTTTACTTTTCGTCTTATACAATTGCTTTTGTACGTTATTCATTAGAAAATTCAATTGCGGAAAAAGAGTTTATAATTCAAAGAAGCTTAGTGAATTTTTCTGAATGCTATTGTATGAAATATTAAAAGAAAATGTTTTTTTTTCATTTTTTTTAACGTTAACGATATTTTTTCCCTGCGACATTCGATTTCTATGCAATTTTTTTAGAGTGAAAATCCAAAATTTAAGTTCGTCCAGAAAATCTGCAATATGATTATTTCTAAGAATTTATTTAAAAATCGATGAGGGTTTAAAAAAAACTCAAAACGAAATTCAAATGTGTGCTCTCAGCTATTGTTATTAAATATACAAGTTAACTTACAAAACATGTAGGTAGTGTTTTTAGCTTTTGTTTTATCGTTTCGAGTTTTGATCAGGTAAATTTCAAACATAAATTTTAATGGATTGTCTAAAATTGACCCATACATTCAGAGAAAAAATGATTTAAAATTGAAAAAATTTTCTTCAAATCAAAGCGCTATATATGAAAATAAAAGACACAATACCTACTTCAGAAATAAAATCGTCATGTAAAACTTTCCTATGATTCAGTTTCGTAACAAATTCGTTCGTTTCAACTTAATTGAAAGGCAGTAATAATAAACTCGAAAACGAAATGGTTTAGAATTTTAAATAAAAATGTTTTTTTTTCAATTTAAGTTTGTTGGTAAGAGAAAACTTTTTATGTAAAGTATTTTATGATTTCCAATTAAATTGTTTCCATATAACGAATTTTAGCAAAAAATGAAGTTTAAATAGGTACAGGAACTTTGCACAAAAGTGAAATTAAAGTCAAATTAAAGTTGTGAAAGCATTCATTTTTGAAATATGATATACTTACTATCTATAGCCACCCTGTCATTCTAAAAATTTTGATGTTACTCGCATTTTAGAAGAAAATTGAGTACTTTCCATGATGCTAGTATTTATACTTAAAGAAATATATGTGAAAAAATCGCAGATGTTTGGTTTAATTTGGAGAATTTAGGTCGTGGATGTAAAAGTAGATTTCGAGTTTATCGTTTAAATCACAAAATTTACAAAACTGATTGAAATTCACACAGAAACAAAATGTAAAATTGTCGCTCACAATGAGTGTTTAGAGTGTACCTACCTACTAAAAACCCAAAAAAAAAAACACACGAAAATTATTAAATTAATGAAGAAGAGGAAGTGATTTAGGTACTAAGATGTGAAATTAATAAAAAAGAACCTATTGATCACACAATTGTTGTATTTTTTTTCGACTTAAAGAATAAGAAAATGTGGAAAATGTCGCTATGCTTGAATGAAGTAACCGCGGCAAGACGAAAGCACTTCCTCATGCGCGGTGCGAGCTGCTAATTTAATTTTCTTGTTTGGAAAAAATGGACAAGGAAACTTGATTTTCCGACAATGTAATTCTCTTCTCCGTAAAGCTGCAACATTAAAATGCCGTGATACTACAGAAAATGAAAAATATAAAAGAAAGAGGAAAAAATATGCAAATCATTAATTTTTCATGCTCACTTTTCATGTTCTGCTTTTCTTTTGTTTGTCGGGACAACTTATAAAAATATGGAAAAAAAAAGACTTTAAAAGAAAACAGAGTAGAAGGAAGGAAACCCACGAGTACAAGTGCCAAGCTGGCTAGAAGTCATGGTAAGGTGAGCAGGGACATGTCATTTATTAAGAGGAGGAATGTTCAATTATAAATATTTCGCCTGACACTGCAGCAGCGGCGGGCGACACCCCCGCAATGTTTAAATCTGAATTTTACTAAGGGAAATTATTAATGAAACTTTGCTTACACTGCATGAAATTTTGCGGTGTGGTGAATTTTTTCTTTTCAAACCCCCGCCACTTGGGCTAAGAATTGTCACACTCGTACAAGGTGAGGGCATGTTTGGGATAGTGGAACGAATGCTTGCCTACGTTCAAGATAATTCTGAACATATATCATTTTAAGGAAAATAGGTCGTTTGAGAAGGGAAGATCGTCACAGAAATATTTTATATTTACTAACAAGGACGAAGGTTGTTGGTTTTAGCAGTGAAAACTATTTTGCTAATTAAAGACATTAAATAATTTTATTAAGAAGCTTTTAAGGTCTAGTACGTAAAATTGTCTTCTAAAAGTAATATGTATTCAAAAAACAAAAAATATGAACTTATATGTTTATGTATGTAAGTTACGGTGCTAATAAATTAAAGCGTTTTTTTTGAACATCGAGTTTTTCGAACGCATGAATTTTGTTTTGTGTATGGTTCTAATTTCAGCAATAGTGAAATTTTGTGTATTAAGACGGAATTGAAAGTCAAAACAAGTTATATACTTACTTTTATTTTAACTATAATTGCCGCGTACCTACTCTAATTTCTAAATATTTATATATGTATATTATATTTCGCTCTAAACATCACATATAAATCGTAGGTATACTTACTATAATCTAGACATTCTTTATTTCTAGGGATTCAGTGCCGAAATCTATAAAATGAAAGTGTCTAAGTTATTATTTTTGAAACAACCTTTATGATAAGGATACTCACATCGCTTTCACACTTAAATATATTTTTATAAAACTATTACAGGTATATTAGATTATACATAATATGTTGATAAACTGCCTTGACTTAATTTTAATGCATTTCAGATTAGATATTGAATGATTATGTAATTTAGATTTGTGCTAGGATTTACCCACTTTGCGTCATAAATTTAATCCAAAATTTAAATGGTTCAAGATATGAAGATAGAGGGGTAAATAAATGCACTTTTCACAAATTTTATAACCTTGATATACGTGAACGGGAGTGCTTTTAAAATTCAATTCAATGCAAACCAACCAATCAGATAGCAAAATTAATAAAACGCAGCCAATAAAAATCAAAAATTGAATAAAATAAATTCAAATTGCTAGCATTCTTTTTAATATGCATACATATTTCACTTCTCTGAGGTTACTGGTGTAAAACAATAATCAATTGTTAGCGCATGTGCTATATCCGAGTTATTAAATCCAACTTAATAATTCATCTGCGTTCTTTCTAATGTTGCAAATATATTGTTAATTAATTTAATGTTCATGTTGCAATTTTCTTTAACAATTCAATTAGTTGAAGCGAACAGATTCGACTAGACCACGTCAGATTGCGCCGCGGTAGGTTCCACTTAATTAAATGTGCAAACAGTCCAATCAAAAAACATTTTTCTCGTCCTAACGACGCTTCATGGAATCGCAAAAATGATTTATCAGAAGAAGTATAATACAATAAATCGAGGTGCGTGCCATCAAATGCAAAACGATACAAGAGCACTCGTCTGAGGAGTTAGCTGCACGAGAAGGAGCCTGGGTAGTTTTCCGCAGATTATAAAGAATCCAGAAACGCAAGTAAACAACTCATTAGGAAACTTTAGTTACTGACGTATTTTTGACGGAGGCTCCATTGTTCCCGGTGTGGGTGGCAAAAAATTAAAAAAAAAAAAACTGCAATATACATCACTAAGCGGGATCCCTGCATGCATCGATCGCGTGCATTCAAGTGAAAATTATTTTATTTTGCCCACCCAACGCTGTAAACAAGGTGTTTGCGTTTTTCCCAATTAAAACTAAAAGTACGAGCAGCACCTGAGACTCTCACTGGTCGCATTAGAAAACAATAATCCCGTCCGGACGAGGAGCTCGGCTCAAAGTCATAATCACCCTGTGCACGGCGCACACCTGGGCATGAATTATTCCCGGGAATATGCGGGGAGCACAGGCCCACCAGGCACCGCGACGCTCTGGGAACGGAAGAGCCCCTGCCGCAGAAGGCTCAAAAGCCCCATAGTCATCCAATAAAAGTTTGTTGTCGGTCTAAACGAGTCCACATGTCAAAATTCGCACAGCCCGAGCGAGTGGGGCTCCCATGCGGCGCGGGGCCCCCTCGCCACCGCCGCAGCGCCACAATCTCATATCCATTCCATTTATTGTGCGCCAATAATTCATGTCGAATGTCAGCCCTCTGACTGTTTTATGTGCATTTGTGCCCGAGAGTAATGCCACGTACTTTTTCCTGCGTACTACACGGCGTCAATTAGACACGGCACCAGCGGTACATTACCTTTGAATAGGTTAAATATTTTGATTTAACGGCCCCAAACGAAAGTTGTGCGATTTTCAGTTGTGACATCGCCGTTTCAGGACGATGATTTATTGCCCGAGCCAATGATATGCTTCATCGGCGCATTATCCTTCCATTGATGCCCACTTTTGTGCATAACCCTTTTTCCACCCAGAAGATGGGCAGCGGCAAGAACTGGAATCGAGAGACTCTGTCTTGCAGTGCCTTTGCACTGGTGGAGGCTCTTTGAAGAGTCATTGATTGCTTTAATGCTGACATAATTGCATTCCCTGATCGACAGACTGATAATGGATTTCTTTTGTTAAACCAAAATTAAGTTCAAACAGGAGAATGCTCCTTAGCACGATACATGCTCTAACTAAAGGACGAAGTGGGCTTGTTTGCATTCCTAAAGAATGACTATCTGTTTTTGGCTCACAGAATTGAACCTGTCTATAAGTATTTAAATATGAGTCTAATATTTAATTTATGTAGGTACATACTACATATAGATATAAATAGAAATTATTCAACTTTGAAACTTTTTTTGAAAGGAGAATTTAAATTGGTACCATGCTTTAAGCATTTACACTATCTTTGAAACAATAGACTGCACTAAAGAATTGAAATCGAGAAACCACTTTTAACGCAGAACACCTTTCCAGGTGAAATTTCAGGACTCCTATAGCACTTTTAAAACTAGGGTTAATAAAATTTGTTTTATAATTAATTTACCTATTTATTGTATCTTAGTTTAATTTTGTGCTAGCATTTATTACACCGTTATCTATATATATACTACAAAAAATATGTGTAATTCTTGCACAATTTATGATTATACTATACTAAACTAAAATATTTATGTACATATTACATGACATAAAAATTTGTAAATCTCCTCGCAATATTATAAACATTTTTTAAAGGCATCGCATGAAAAAGCATCAATCGTAAAATTAGGCGCTGGTAATTCCATAAAGGACATATCAGCCGTATCCTACCGTAGAATTACAACGAAAGAGAAACTTTAACTTACATGTAGGTATATTAGAAAGTGGTAATCTGTAGCATTGCAGCGATTCAGCACAACTGAATTTTAAATAGTGTACCAACATTTTACTGTGTTTATTGAATGAGAATTGCCAAGAATTTGTAATTTTACTGGTTAAGTGTAATAGCGAGCTATAACGAATTTATTTCATTATTTCTGCATTCAAAATTGAATCTTAAGATGTCTGGAAAGAAGCCATTTTTATTACTTACCCTCACTTATGTATATCTATACTAATGTGTGTACAAAAATGTACATAAAAATAGCGGAATTTTTTTGCAGCCAACAACCTTTTAGAAAATATATTTTTTTCATTAATTTTACAAGTTTATAAATTACGAAAAGTAATAAATAAAGTTCAAAATTGCAGAAACATACCTACCTTCATTTACTCCTTTTTCTGCTCTAAAATGGAACTAATTGTATACCTATTACTTTAACGGACCTACTATGCGAAAAACAATTAAAAATCATTTTTGTATTGGCTTGAAAAATTTTCTTTAATTTCTTCCAATGAAATGCTGTGTAGATTTCTCAAAATAGGTTTATTTGCTGTACCTATATATATGCGTACATGTGTATAACTGGTGTAAAATTCTGTACTTTGAACTTTGGATTAATTATGTAAGTTCAAATTTGGGGGAGTGTTTGTGAGACATATCCTCCATACACATATAACCTAACCATTTTTGAAATTACAGCCTTTTATTGAAGATTAATTTAGGCAAACAAAATAATTTTAATTTAAATCACTTAATTTAATTTTTTTGATGTATGTATGATTTATGTATGTTTGTTGCGATAGGGAGGTTTACCAAATCACTGGGAGCTATGCCATTACATGACTCCTTTCTCAGATTCATAATAGGTAAAACGAGACCTCCGAGTCTTTTACCGCAAACATATTGTCTGAATTTTTCATATATCACCACGCAGAAGTTGATTGTCGTTGAATACCGACCCTACCCCATAAAGAGTTCATGATTTGGAGAAATTTAGACCTTAAAATTGAGAAAGCAATTTCTATGTTGCATTTGCCGTTTTTGAGATACATACATTACATTAGATTACGAAATATAAGTTTCTTGTAAAAATTTTGTTACTTACAAAATGGCCGCTCATTTAAGAAAACCTCAATAGACAACTCTATATAAGATAACAATATTTTTTAACTATATAGTTTTCCGTATTGATGGGTATCAAAATCAATTGTAAAAAGCTGCAATGCAAATAACATCATGCAAAAATAAAATAAAATTCAAAATTGAACGCACAACTATCAGCCGTTGAGTTAATGGGAAAACATATTAACATAATCGAAAATTGCAGTGATCACGACGGCTTACTGTCTGTCAGTTAAGACGGAATGGGCTTTTAGGCAATTTTTATCGTGAAAGGAAGGTGCTATAAAATATCTTGTGAGCATGTGTGGATGTATCCAGATGGATCAAATTGCAATAAAATGGTTATCTGTGTCGTTATTCTAGAATTTCAATTTAACGCCAACATTTCAATTTTCCCCAATTACCCTAAGGCTGAATTCAGCTGGTTCAAGGACAGGACCTCACGGAGAAAAAGCACCGGGGCCAGCCAACCGGCCCAAGTGGCGATCGGCTCAGCCAATCAGGATCGAGTGTATGCCAGCACCTAATCAGTGCTAAAACATTTAAATCCTGTCGATCATTTGGCCACCTCGCCAAAAGAGGCCTGTCGTGTTTCCTTGCGTCTCACACACATCATAGCGTGCAATTGGCTCGTTCAGGGGAGAATTACTGCCCGTACGCTCGCTACAAACTTTCGTAGAGCGAATGTAATTTTGCACACATGCTTAGGGCTCTGTCTTCTTGTTGCACTTAATTGAATAATTTTATTGGCTCGTAAAATTAAGAAAATCGAATTTGCATATCTTTAAAGTAGCGATTTAGTAGTTGATGGCCGTTCGACGTCGAACCAGCATGTGAACGTGAGCGCGAGTCGAGTTTGGGTTGGGAATAAATCGCGATGCTTATGGGTATGCTGGTTATGCTCGAAGGAAGGAAGTGGCCTTTTGTTTTTTCAGTTTTATACAGGATCCATTAAAACGGCAATTTACGGCTCACATATACGACTGGGCTGCAAATTGTTTGCCCAGCACGGGCAATTACACAAATTCACGTATGACGTGAAATGAAACAGGCTGAGGTGCAACAACCGGATGCCCTCTCCTCCGAGCCTAATCCAACGGAATTCGGTTTCCTAAACAATCTGCTCTTTCTCAGTCAAATCTAACCTTTTTGGTGCCTTTTTCGTACCTGCAACCCGTTGGCGCTGAAGGCCAGCCCCACCGCAGCAGTCGCAGTTTCGATCACCGCTGGCAAGGAAGGAGATGTTCTGCATCACCTTCCAGCCAATTGCCCAAGAAATTACCTAGCGTCTTAAGAAATTGGATTTTTATTGATTTTCCAACAAATTAATGTCAAAAATTTAATTAAATACGTCTACCGTTCTGCAGGCACTCCGCGGTGGGGCGATTCGATCCACCATGCAGTCACAGTGCCAACCAGCAGCGATGACACGCTGCAAAAGCTAATAATTGCGCTTGAGGAAATTTAGAGAGGTTTTCGATGTATTTATGGATTTACCTCGACTTACCCAGAGCTACCTGCTACGACAGAATGTTCTGCTCGTTCGATGAATTATTGCTTATTGAGCAATGCAGCCCCGGTAATCGCGTGCAATTTCATCAGGTGAGCACTAAGTTTGGAATTTAATTGAAATGGATCGCATTCGGCATTTGTTGGGATTTACTTTCGGCGGTAGCTAGGCCAAGGCAAGTTTCAATTTTATGGTCGACTTTGGAATAAATGTGGCAAAACGATGCTTTTATAGTTTATCTTATTCAGATTCTCCTTGAGATTAAAAACTTCTTTACAATAAAGAGTTTATTTTCAACCATTTTGTGATTTTGTAACCCCTAGGAACTTTTATTTGGCAAATTCCATCCGTCTTAAGCTTATACTATTTATTCATCAGAAAATCTGCTTGATAAAATCTTTAAAGTCAACAATAATGGTATCGTTTCTATTTTCGATTCAAAAATAATATATAAAAATTCCAAATAACAATTTAAATAATTGTTAAAATTTAAATAACCGCTATGTACATACATATACTATGAAATCAGCTATCATTAATTATGATTTATCCATCATACTCTCTAGTTGTTTTTCTTCCCCTTAATCGGAATTCTCAAAACTAGGATACATAATTTGATATTTTTGTCAATAACTTGTACCTACATGTTTATTTAATATCCATGTTAAAGTAGACACGCTATAAACCGAAACCTAATTTTTTGATTATCGTTTTGAAAACGACGGAGTAAATGGCAAAACCCATTAATTTAATTGATTTTTCCTGAATTTCTCATTTAAGACGATTCGTACACAAGGCATATAACCTGGGAATGCCTACTATAAGTACAATAAATACAGTGGGTACAAATTATCCCCATCAGTGTGGATAAAAGCAGTTAATATGCCTATAATTTTGTAGTCCCTATATCAAATTAAAATTTTTCTTCATATATTCAAGTTTGATTTCGTGGTCAGTAAAAGTGTTCGATTGACGATTACACAATAAGCATTAATCAACAGATAAATGCGTTCGCAGCTTCTTTCTTTCACTGGATGCGCCATTGCCCTTATGTTTATTAGATTTTTGTGACTTTATAAATGGGAATAATCGCGGTCTTGGTGGTGCACCCTGCTGTCGTTTGATGAGCACCGAACAAAACCGCACTCATCATCGTAAGGAGCACATCACCTCAAAAGTTGAAAAGGTAACATGCGGTCGACAGCCGACTGCGGCTTTCTCATAATTCGGGCGATCGGCGGTGCTTCTGATCTGCGGCCGCTCACGGCAGCAGCGCTAAGACTGCACAATTTCTACGTCTTTTTGGGCTATCGGTGGTAAGAAGCATCTTAAGACGTAACCGACAGTCGCGTTAAAGTGATGGCCCTGATGTGTTTTCCAGACTACTTAAATAAACAAATTTGGGCCTATAAATCAACGCAACGCCTCCTGGTGGGAGATGGCCTCAGTGCGCGCTCATTGTGTACGCGCACCGCAACGGAGCTATTTCTTGCGTTCGCCTTTTTGTTGAGATTGGAATTTGCGGTTTGAGAAGCACACTTCAAAGGCTACCGGCGGCGGTTATTAAATGTTGCACAAATACACCCCGATGTTGCTCCCCAAATATATCGATTTTGCTGGGAAATAGACAATTTTCGCTTAATAGACCACAAAATCAGTCTACCCAGCGAAAGTACGCTCACTTTGTTTATGCGGTACAGCGCTATTTTGTTTATTAAATTAATCGATCAAATGAATTTTTTACTATAAATTGATGCACTAAAGTGAAATAATTAGGTATAGATTTTATATGTTAGCTATATTTTATAGAAATACTGATTTAAAAAATGAAACAATATTTACCCTAATGTTTAAATGCTATTTTCTCGATTCAGGTTGTCTAAACTTGGTCAGCCAACTTTGAAGTTATCTAATAATATTTTGAATAAATTCATTTATAATTAGCTAGAGGTCATAATAGGACGCGAATATTGCGAACCTGTCCCATATATAGGTTCTAAGGGAACTTGAATTTAGATATCTTTTATTTAGTGCAGCGGATTTCTGCCTTATGAACTAAAACTAATTTTCTATTTAGATACATATGTATATTAATTTGAAGTACATATGTATTGTTAGAGAGACTATTGAAAAATAAGTAAAATACTTTTTAAGTTTGATTTACAAAAACTAAACATAATATTTCAATTTACATACCTACTTTTAAAAGCTATGAAGGACATATCCAACATTTTTTTATATTTGTTTAAAATTGCAATGGTCAAAATTTCCTAGATTCTCTACACTTTAGGACTTATGAAGTTAGCTTGATATTTCATCCATGCCAGGAAAAGGGGTTACTATATAAATCCAATTCTTTTCTTGGAATCACGCACAGTCGCTAGAAAAGGCTTAATCGCATCACACGGCTCATTTGAGAAGAATCTCCGATTTTCCGCCTTTTCGCCTTCCGAAGTCGCCCACGGCTGGTACATGGCGCAATCAGCGGCAGTTAACGACACAATCCAATCGCATCCGAGTTGAGTGAGGACACGGTTGATGCGATTAAAATCTCGAAAACGTAAATAGAAAGAGTTTGCCACCGCGTTCGCCAGCTAGAGCCAGTCGAAGCGGCCGGGCTTGAGGCCGATTGAGTGAGATAAGAAAATCCCCAGTCCCAGCAGCCTCCTTCACGCCTTCAGAAAATAATAGCCAGTGGTGGCGATAGTCAGCCATTGTGATAATCTCGCCACGGGAAGTGGATGTCATTTCAATTTAAATTAAATTGACTTAGTTCATTAGCACCTTGTTAGTTTGGTATAAGCTGGACGATGACTGCATTTGCATAATCTCAGCTCGGCTGTAAGAAAATAGGTTTTGCACCTTTCGTGGCCTGAAAGCGGAGGAGAGTCTTATACGATTTTTTCTCATGACCAAAGATAAACTGCGTAATATGCGTATATACGGTCCAGCTGCCTACGAAAGATTTACCATTTTAAAATTATTTGTGTACGGAAAACATGTCACAAAAGTGTCATTGGACATTAGTTCCGCATTGCATGGATCCGGACACGAAATGTTTCGCAACATTTCTCCGTGGGTCCGGAACTCATTGCTGCCACTTTGTTCCTTTGTGCCGTTTACACGATCATTAAAAAAATATTTACTTGGGCCAATTTGAAGTTGGTTTCCCATTGCGTGGCCAACCCTCCAGGATAACTTCTGCTGCAGCAGCGGCAGGAAAACCCTTCTTGGCTTGAAGTTCTTTCGAAGGACTCGCCGCGCTCTCCTTTGAAGAACATTCAAATCGACGCCGGCTTGGGGGAAGATTGGCCCAGATAATGGCGAAGCGTTCATAATGCGATTATAGCGAATCAGTGTTGTTACACGACTCGATTATTTACACAAATGACAAATGCCTGGGGTGCGGTGCGGCTGCATTCGATTCAAATTTGAATGAATTGTCGGGGTTCGGGGGGTTACCCTGGGACCACATGGGCTTGGTAATTATTAATTCAGCGGCAAATTCGATTCGAATTCCTTTTCCATATGACTCCAGTAAATTTATTAATTTGGGGGATGAGGAATGGCCTTTATCTGTTGTATGAATTAGTTTAACTCAAATTAGGGATGGTTCAAAGGCCACAACAACAACCGGTGTGGGCTGTTTTGGTGGAGACAAATAACGTAATTAATCAAGTTTTTTAATTTTTTAGTTTATTATTTTGGGTCAGTTATTATATATGCATATATAAATTTTGAACATTGAAGATGAAAGAATTTTTGTAGGTATATCCAGATAGAAGTTTAGTTGATAATCGCAAAATCTAATAACTTTCTAGAAATGTTTATCCACTTTTGCAAAACTCCTCATTTTTCAAGCTGTATTCTTCAACGCTTTTTATTAAAAACATAATATTTAATATTTCTACGGAAAATTTGTTTTTAACTATACAATTGATTTGTTTATGCTAAACACAAAGTATAGGTAAAAATATAAGTTATTTAATTTCTAAAGCAACATGGTAATGAAAGGGCAACTTGTTGGATTGATAAATTGAGGTTTTATGAGAACAACTTTAACTTTTCTTTTTTGATACTCAACAAGACCTCGAAAAAAATTGATATGCTATATTCACCTCGCATGCCAACATACCGCTGATTACCTCGGCAAGCACTTAAAAATTGACTAATTCGACATAAAGGCAGTTAGCTCGTATTAAAAACGTACCTTGGTACTTTGGTTCTAAAGGTTATTTCTGGAAAGGGTTCTGAGCCGGCAATGTCGACTTCAACGCAGTCGTTGATCAAAGCGCGATTTTAAAGATGACGACAGCTCAGGGTCCACTTCGTATGCAGGGCCGATCGCGGGCAAAGCACACACCTCCCAGCCAGAGAAAGAGAAAGATCGAAAGGAATTTGTGGCATGGCAAATTACTAAGTGCCGGGCTGAAACAATTGTGGAACAAGCCATGAAATCATAAATCATGTTTGTTGTTTGATGCTTTATATAAGGCTCATTTGGTGCGGGCAAATCGATACGAGAGCGCCCATCGACGCGCCGCGAAAAGGAAACACGGCGAAGGAATGAGCGAAGCACGTTACGACAGCACATATCACGCCGCGAAAACGGCGAAGGCTGGCCCTAATGCGATGCAAAAACAACACCACCGACAAAATGGCAAGCGCAAGAAAGGCCCTAAGACGCGGTCGGAGGAGCGCAGCGCAGGCAAGGAGCAGGCACCGAGTGCCGTGCCGCGTCGCCGCCGCGCAGACCGCTCACAAGGCACCCCGATAACGTATTGATTTTAAATCCACCGTGAAATGGTGAAATAATGCTCGTTGATTGGACACACTGTCTAAACGTGATCAGAGCATCATTAAGGCACTGAGATAATCATATCATGATGAAACTCGGCCGAGGTACCTGGGCGCGAGTGTGTTTTGAGACGCCAAACGGTGAATCCTCGGCGTGTAATGAGACCGATGCTTCTTCGACTTTTTGTGCCTTGTTTTTGTCTTCTGAGCAGCTCGCTTACGTCTAAGACGCGACGGAGATTCTGGCTGAGCTTTTTGCTCCTCCTGCCGCGGCGATCGGATCGATGATGATCGGCTAATTGAGGCGCATTCTGGAGCCCGGTACGGCCCGCTAATTGTGCGGTGCGAAGGAAATTTCCTTTTGAAAACGGCCCGAAAACTAATTAAATTAGGAAAATCTATTTCTTTACTTTTTTTCTGACTTCTTCGGGTGTTTCTAACACCTTCGGCCCGCTAATGGGCAGCCAACTGATCACTGATCTTGGCTTTCTTCGTCACTCGTTTTCTCTGTGTCATTAATCAAATGGTTTGAATTTTTTTCATAATTTATAGGAATAATCTTCTCGAACTTTATGTTCAAATTTAAAATAAATTCAGTTGCAAATAAAAAAATTCCAAATAGTTTTACATTATCCGAGCAATAATTGAATCGGAGTAAAAGTGCAAACTTGCATATGTTAAAACAGAAGAATTTGCAATACTTTTGTATGCATTTATTGCGCAAGTTTGAAATTTCAAGCAACTTAGGTATACGACTATAGTCTACTTTAACTTTGCCTTTGTTGTTAAAATAAGTTTCTGTTCCGATTGTGGATTTGTAAAAATTCCATGTTTAAGTGTGAACAAAAGCGTTGAAAACGGTGTTCCAGTTGTTTTAGCTTAAAAGTCGTTCCATCGTCGCCATTAAAAATTATAGCTATTTTCTTTAATGTTGCACTTTCTTCCAAAAAACACTAGACAATTGCAGAGTTATTGACTTTTGGTTTACAATACCTTACCTTTGAATTTGCCTTCATCCATTTTTGTTAAAATTAAAATAACTTCATGCATAGGTACCTACATACATATAATTTTCGGAATAAAATGATTGATTCCAAAGCGGTTGGGCATAACAATTTTGATGTCATAATACAAGTTATCCAATAATTCTTCTACAAGATTATCGTCATCACTTCCCAATAGAAAAAAGAAAACGTTGTAAACGTTTATCATCAACATTTTATCTACCTATAGCAAATTAAAGAAAATGGTTCCTTTATTTTTGCTTTACCGATTTATTTAAAAAAAAAGCAAATAAAAATACATAATTATCAAAATCAACAAAACCATCTTTGGCAATATAGAACTATTGACAACTTTTTCTAGGTTTTGCAACAATCATACTGCATTTTCTTCTTCTGGAAAAATTTTTTGCGTTTTATTCAATTTACTTACTGTAACGCTAGTGATTGTACTAAAACATTTTAGGTGTGTTTTGTCACCTATTTGGATTAGGAATTAAGAAATAAGTAATTCACATCACATTGCTTTCAATAATCTAATTTGATTCAAAATTGCCCTTTTTGAACTTTATAATTCATTCAATGAAGAATTCTAACAAATATTTTTATCATAATCCTGAATTTTTAATACGAAATTCTATAATTATTTATACTATAATAGATACTGTAAAATTCTCTATTTTAATAAAATATTTAATCTTTTGCTTCAGATAAAGCAAATTTGAAATAAGTATAATTTCTTTAACTTTCGTTACATTCGAATATTGATAATTCTCAAAAATGATACAAGGTGTCTCAAAAGTAAGTTCACATTTGCTTATCTTATTACGCGAAAGCAACTATTCTGAGGGGCGCGGGGGGTATGTCAGTCGGTAGTCTGGCTCTTGGGAATTTAGTCGCTATGGAGCGTTTCTCTGGTGCGGACCGTGCGTTGTGCGTACGTGAGTTTTACAAAAACGGTAATTCGGCGACTGTAGCGCGTAGAAAATTCTGCAGTATTCGACATATTCGTCACTTAAATGATGCGCCTAGCACTCGACTCATTGCAAAATGGGTTGAGAAGTTTGAAGAGACTGGGTCAACTCTGGAGAAACCAAAATCTGGGCGGCCAAGAACATCAAGAACAGCCGAAAACGTGGACAGTGTTACTCAGTCTATTCGAGATGATCCAAACCTCTCGATTCGGAAGCGTGCTGTTGCTTTAAATGAGCTGTCATAGGCAATTTTAGTGCCCGACTAAATGAATGCCGAGAGCGCAACGGTTTACATTTGGACGATGTTATTTTTAAAAAATAAATTCCCAAACAGTGTACTTCAATATAAAATAAACATTTTTTCAATAAAGCTAAGACTTTTCTTTTAAAAAAAGATTTAAATGTGAACTTTCTTTTGAGACACCCTGTATAAACTAGACAAAATTCACCTTCAATCAATAATAAAACTATACCTAATATACTTTTTCGTGCTATACATACATACATATCCTTTTTAGATTTGGAGTTCTGTCTTTCAAAATAATAAAAAAAATTGCTCTTTTACTTTTCTATTTCATAAATGGCCTCGCAACGGCGACAAAAGTTTCCAACTTTAATTAGTTCACATTTCTTGTTTTGGTTTACAAAGTTTTATTTTATTTAAAAAATGAACATGAAATAAGTTATATTACTTATGTTCTGTTTGAAATACCAAATTTCGATTTATTTCTTCAGAAGCATATAGTCTTCAATAAATTAATTGTATACGCAACTTGTTTAAATAATAAAATAAATTCGCGTTTTATACGGTCCCACAAAACACTTGAAATAATACTTTTCGACATTTTCATTGTACCCCATTTTGTTGATTTGAAATAATAACGTGAGTCTTATTTTAAAGTAGGTACCTTCATTTCAATAGATATTCAATTTTTTGTTAATTAAGGAGAATTCTAGATATTCCTTAAGGAAAACAAAATTGAACATTCGTCACATATTTTCCTTTTTGCTGAAGTAAGTTTAAAATGTTCAAGTATCTAACCCAAACTTCTAGTCCTGTTTTGTAATTCTAAGTTGGTCCACAGTGCAGCCCAAAATCAAAGGCGCCTCCATTCCAAGTCCATGTGCATGTGGAACCCATTCGTGGGAATTTGAGTACATGGTCCACGTGCGCGCACGTAGCAAACCCGTGCAGTCCACCCGTCGAGGAAAAGAGCAAACAAAATGCTCGCGGGCTGAGGCTCCCGTCCCAACCAGCCGCCATTGCTGTACGCGGAGGCTCCGCCCATTTTCCAACGATCGCGATGGTTCAAGGCGCCGGAGTGGGTCCGGTGGTGGGCAGCTGAGCACATAGCGCGCCTCGGAGGGGGGTGCTGCGCCCGGACGTTGCCCCATCTCGCGGGCCCGCGCTCAGTTTGTTTAGGCAACCATTGCACTGTGGGTCGGAGTGCCCGGGAGGTGGGGGGACTGCGCTGCGGGTAGGCGGCGTCTACTCGAGCGTCCCGCCGCGCGGGAAACGAACCCGTCGTCCGCCGCGCGGCTGTTTGTTGTTCGAATGTGCGTCGTCCTCTCCGCTTTCGGGCGCGCCGCGCCGCGCTGCGTTTTCTTCTTGTTTCTCCTGTGGCCGGGTAATGGACGCGGCGCGGCGCGGCCCGGCCGTTGGTTTTCCTATGTGCGCCCAAAATAAATGTTGCCCTTGTGTTTAACAATGTTTGCGCTCGGTTTTTGGTGCTCTTGCCTTTTCGGGCGCTGGGGCGCTCCGCCACGCCCACTGTATGCTTTTTGTTGAAATGGTCGGTGGGTTTTGTTGCTCCTGGCGGTGGTCGGGTCCGTCGACATTTTTCTTTACTTGGGGCTCGGCTCGGCGCTGCTGCTGCTGCTGCTGCCAACTGCCGCTCGAGTTGACTCGCTGTGTGAGCTGAGCCGCGCTGGTGGACTGCAGTCGTGTGAAGCTGAGGCGCGCTATATACCGCGGCTAGGTAGTACATGGGACCAGCTTGGGATTGCTCTGCGGCTTTCGGATTACAACAACAATCGGCGGCGCGGCAACAACAATTAAATTGACGAGGATCGTAATTCTCGGTTTCAACACCTCTACTGTGCGGTGCGGTGTTTACAAGTCAAACCAGTCTTTGGCAAACAAGGGAACGTTTCGGTTGGTTTTTTGCATTGTTAATGTCATCATCGATTCCGATTGCGGTTAATCTGTTCAGTTGTGGTCCGCGGAAGTGCTTTTTATTTTAATGTTTTTACGTTCTTCTTGTTTCCGAATATTTTAAATAAACAACGATTCTTTGCCAGGCAACTGACTTAGTGAAACTGTATTCCGAAATGCCGGGATTTTTGTGATGTTTGTGCAAAAATTGAATTTTTCTGGGAAATTGTGCAAAAATTTGATTAAGCAGTGAGAAAAAGAAATAATATAAAAAAAAAAAAATAGTTGAACCGCCCTAGGATGCCCCGACCATCGCGCGAATCATACGGGGACCAGAAGCCACCCTACTCGTACATTTCGTTGACAGCGATGGCGATCTGGAGCTCCCCGGAGAAGATGCTGCCCCTCAGCGAGATTTACAAGTTCATCACCGATCGGTTTCCGTACTACAGGAAGAACACCCAGCGGTGGCAGAACTCCTTGCGACACAATCTCAGCTTCAACGACTGCTTTATAAAAGTGCCACGGCGCCCAGACCGGCCGGGAAAGGGCGCCTACTGGGCCCTGCACCCACAGGCCTTCGATATGTTCGAAAACGGCAGCCTTTTGAGGCGCAGAAAGCGGTTTAAATTGCACAAATCCGACAAAGATTTGCTCAACGAGGAGCTCGCAGCCTTGGCGAACTTGAACAGATTTATTCTAACGAACAACGCCCCACCGGTGCAGCAAATCGATTTGCCCTGCGGTGTGATGCCCGATCCCAACCTCTACGCCCCCCGAATACCGCCGCCGACGAATCTGACCACCTCACCTGTAAGATCGGTGTCGCCGTCCTACACCCCTTCGGCCGGCCTGGGGTTAACGGGAGTAGCAACAACACCCACAACAACCCTAGCCGATGGAAGTTGCAGACCAAAGCGATCCTTCACGATCGAGAGCCTGATCACGCCCGACCGGGAGAAGGACGAGCCCCTGGAAGAAGAGGCTCAGGACCGCCTCAAAGGACCCGAAATCGTGAGGAAGCCCTTCACGATGCCCACGTGTTCCCTGCCGCCGTTACAGACAATCTCCGCCGCCGGGCTGCCCTTTCTGCCCTACCACAATCCGGCCCTCAGTCAAATGGCGTACGACCTCCCGATGCACCCCCTGCTCATGATGGCGCCCCTGGGAGGCTTCCATCACCCCTATTACCCGAGCCTCGGAATGCCCCACGGAACCGACTTGAGGGGCCTCAGCTCCTCCCTCAGGACCGTGTAATCGTTGACGCAGAAGGTCCCGCGGGTCGCTCTCATTTCTGTGTAAATAGTTTGTAAAATGTCCACGAAAAAATGGCTGTTTCTAGTTTAAATTAGCCCCTAAATGTAAGTAGACCTTTTCCTCGTTTTCTATTTACTTAATAGTGTAGGCAATTTTACTGGAAGTCTTACTTTCCTTGTAGGTACGATCGCGAGCGCAGGTATCTAAATATTTATTACTGACAAACCGCTTCTGGTTTCAATTAGGTTCTTTACCCTCGAAAAATTTTTTTACGGGAGGAATAAAATGCAATTGCTCCTCTAAATCTTCGCAATAACGCCCACATTTTATAAAGGACGAAAACAAATATTATTAATTAATAGGCAAATTATATATATCTATTAATCCTTTCACAACAAACTTTAACATTTATTTGGATTATAAGTAGGTAATGTTCACGTTTAATCCTACGTAATACATACATATACATATAAATTACGTAATACCTATGTATTAAAAAAATATATATTTGCAATTCGTTTTTCACCGTAGTCATTGTGTAAATTACTAGGTACAATTAAATTACATAATTTACACAAACGAATATTCCAGTCTAGAGTATGTTGACGTAAATGTTCAAAGTTTAAACATGTTTGTTTTTGTACTAGAAAAACAATGAATAGAAAAACGAAGAAATATTTAAGAAATCTGGAAAATATCCAACGCGGTTTCTTCGAAACGCTTCGTTTATTTATCCAACTGGCAAAATTTGAATAACTATAATTAAAATGAAAGAATTTAGCAAAGAGTCAACCCGTAAAACCATCAAGATTATTTATTAACTTTTTGGTTTTCTAAGCAGTGTAATAATTGCAATTATTTTCTTTTTCTGTTCTATCAATTAACAACATTAACATTTTGATTCTGTCTAAGTTTTTGTTTTCTTTTTTGTTAATTATATGTATATTTATATAGTAGACTACGAAGCAATTTCGTAAACTGAAATATTGTAATTCTAAAAATGCCCATTAAATTTGTTTTTATAATTTTACTAAGTAGGTACTAGAAAAGACTATTAATTATTTTATTTATACCCAAGTTTTCTTGAAGAAAATATCTTGTTAAAGGATTAGAGTTCTTTCTCGTTTAGATTTTCTGCGAATCAAATGAAAAATTTGCAATTAAATAAAATAGCGGTATCCACAACTTAATGATTTTGGAATGAGAATTTTCGAGTGTTAAATGGGATGCTTGAAAAGTATGGGTTTTATTACAGGAATTTTCAGACACAAAAATTGTATGTAGGTAGAGGAAATTTTTGCAAAAGAAAGAGGAAAACTTTCAAATGTTTATTCGACCATTCCATTTTAATTTAAAATTTTCAAACCTTCTCACATATTTATTAAATAGATAAATATTGAATTATACTCTTCTATACGATAATGTACCTATAGTAAAAAAAAAAGAAAATGAATTATGAACAATAAATTATTGAATCAGTTTCTTTCGCAAATTAATCAAATGCTTTTAAGCCGAATAGTCGATTGATTAAACAAAGTTCTTCTACGGAAAGTCTACACACCGTAATTTCGTAATGGTTGAGTCTTGAGTGTAAAAACACATTAACAAAACAAAACTACAGAAACTATGAATCGTTTAACTCAATATACTTTTTGTTTTGAGATAATTCATTTTTATAGAACACTATTTTAGTCATAATTCCAAAAAAAACCTTTCTCGCAACATTTTGAATGTTTAATATTTTACTTTTGAAAATGGCTAATTACTACTATTAATTTTTATTTGAGACATTCAAAATCACATAGATTTCTTTATAAGATCATTCTGACGCACAATGTAGTTTTCCATAAGTAAAACTTAAAAAATCATTGTTTATTAAACTGATTAATTAAATTACACGTGCGAATATTTTCCTTGCTTGAATCTCTAAATATAACTTCAGATTAGCCGCAAAAAATATCATAGGAAACGCCTCTAAAAATCCCAAAGATAAAAAAGATGGATGATGACTTAGCAATTGCATTTTATTCATTTCGAAAGTATAGCAAAAACAGAGATTGTTTTACAACCAATTAGATGTGCCAACTATTCTTATGAATATACGTTTAATTTAGCGCTACTTTTAACAAAAAGCATTTAAGAATGTTCTTGAGTAAACAAACGGTTATTTTGTAATTGTACGTTGTAGCAAAAAAATTTGTTTTGTTTTAATGATTTACCTACAGCAAATAGTGGCAATATTGTATTTTGTGAGCAATTTTTTTTAAGAAAAGTGAATACACAACCACACCTTTCTGTACTGTATGAACACAAACACATCTCTTTTAAATTCGATGTACGACAAAAGGAAATGTTCTTTGTAAGCTCAATTGATTGTGTGATGAGCTAAATTCCTATAGTTTTACGCTGTATTTATGTAAATAGAAGGAAATTTTTATTTAAACCAATTGTATTTAATGGAATGAAAAATAATGAGAATAATAATGCAGAGAATTATTATGGAAAAATGTTGTTTTAATTCTACAAGTTTTACTTATAGTAGCTTTGTTTATACTTCTTTTGTTGAGATCTCTTTTTGCTGATGATATCTTATATGATAAAGATCTTTTATTTAGCTTAGCAGACATAAGAAAAAGAATTAGTTTAAACATTAAAATAAAAGTTTATTGACTGAGAGCGAAGTTATTTTCTATTCTACATATGAAACACACAACAGCCCGATTTGAATTATTTTTCCGTGATTATATTTATATGCGTTCCAACAAATGGAATTTAGAATTTAAAACCTCAGTGTCTCTGGAAAACAATCACTAAGAATTAGGTTTTTTATTAAAATTTTTATTATTTTTTTCATACCTATATCATCATAAAAGTTAGCAGTAAACAATAAACTGCAACTAATCCTGGTTATAATTACATGATTATGTATAACTCAGAGATGCGATCAATTAGTGCATCGTTTGAATTGGGAACAAAGTGGGATATTTGAATCATATTAAATCACGTAATTAGTCAGCTATCTTATGCGTCTTCGATTTTATAACCTAAACAAATTATTGAACAAATAAATCTAAAACCTGAATACATTTAGTAAACCCTTTTATTCAATACCTACATAGGTAGGTATGTCAGAGGGGTTTTGACGGAAATTGTAGTCCGCCATCTTGAGATGTCCGTCATGTTGGATTTAGAATGACTTCACTTAACTCATCCAATTCTGCCCGTCAAACCCTTTTATTTGACACCCATGTCAAGTGGATTGTAAAAGAAAACATAGTCTACCATTATGGGGTATCCGCCATTTTAAATACATTACATTATTGAGTATATTCTTTATAGTATTGTCATCGGAACCAAATTTGTGCCCAAAATTTCAACTCAATCGGTTAGCGTAAAGTGGGCGTAGGTAACATGGTCTGAAACGAAATAATATAGTAGTTTAAAAAAGCTAAATTTAAACTTTTCAACCATAAATCATAAAATTATTAGATTGTGTCGTAATTTTTACTCGGCAAACTATAGAAATAAATTAACAGTAGAAAATGTTCTCTTGTCAAAAGAGGCTACCATTTAATAAAAATTATTTCAAAGTAAAACAAAGAAAAGGCCGATTAACCATCAAGAACAAATTAAAAATCGTCCAGTAAATAACACGAAACCGAATCTTATGAAATTTATATTTAATAAAGTTGTAGGAGAAAAAGTAAAGATACAAAATCATGTTTTGTCTCTATTAAATAATTTTCTAATATTACCAATATAACCCAATTTCTAAAACGAATGGATAAAATTGAAATTTTGTACTAATCAAAAAGTATGTTAGTGAAAAACCAGAAATATTCAAGACATACTTTCTTCATGTTTGCATTCTAATTTCTAGTTTTCATTAATTATATGGTAGTAATTATATGTTATAGTGTTATATACAAAAGTATTTATTTTACCTCATAGGAATATTAGTAAAATCTGGTAGTTTTAGTTTGATTAAAAGAATTAAACTCTATTTAAATAACTAAAACAAGCATCCATTATATTTAATTTTAAAAACTATTTGTATATGTAAGTGAAGAGATACCGTTTTCTTTTCTTTAAAGTATAGCTTGTTTCATTGGGTTCATTGGTGCAAATGAATGCTTTAAAGTTATATAAATGTTTAGTGGTACTATAGTGTGTGATTGTTATATATGTAATTAGAGGAACAAATGAATTTGTTTATGCAAAAAGGATTATCGTTAACAGCAGTAAAACCAAAAGAAAAACACCCATTAAACAGCCATTTGAAAGTGCATGCAGTTTTCCACAAATTTCATCATTTGCAGTAGCAAATTGCCTCCAAATAGACAGGAAAGTGGAATTTCTCTCCCCCCACGGAACCGGCAACCATTAGAAATGCACAACTATTTAGCGCCAGTCAATTAAAGCCCTATAAATCAACCCACCGGACACTTGCAGTGATTGTCTTAGACGACGAAGGCTGGCGAAGAAAAATTGCCTGCTACCAAGACAGAACGTTTCGAGCCGCCGTTGTCACATACTTGCGCCTATTTATGCTACTGCATACACCCATTTACATAAATTGTGCGCGAACTTTTAATTGCATTTGACCGTCGCGGTGAGCGCTAATGACCGCCAACATAAGAGGAGGAGGAACGTCGCGAGGAGATTGCAAATTATGCTACTTCCCTTTTTGTGGTCACTGTCCGCCGCGGAACTATGGATCTATGTCTCTTGCCGTCTGTCTATCGCTCGTTTCCCAAAGGCTGGGATTAATTTTATCTATAGTGGCGCATCACGGCATAGTCTGTTGGGATACCGTGAAGGCGAGTTGCTTGATTTTTAATTATTTTCCAATTTTCCGCTAAATAAATTTGCTAATTGCTCGAAGTTCAAATAAACTGATGCACTTACCTGGAGGTTTGTTGGCTTTATATTTTATGAATTTTATTTCCTTTTTGCGGCCTGTTGGGGGAGGTATGGTGTTAGAGTGGCACACTAATTACCTTTTCAAGTATTTTATGTCGTGGTTTCCGCGGATTTTACCTATTATATTTCAGCGGCTCACGTGAGAATTTAAAATCGAATGAATTGTGGGCATGCGAAACAACATCGAATTGATTAATTGCAACATTTTAGAAGGAAATTTGCAACAAAATGCCGTTTTCCTGGCATTTAACCACTTGTTATTTTAACCGTTTCAGTTTCAATTTCAACAATTTATTATGCTATATAGTATGATTTATTAGAACCGCAACTCAGATTTAACTTCATTTTCAATTACCTACGAGCGTATCTTTAATATAATCTATAAATATTTTTCAATTTACGAAGTTCATTTTTTCCCTACACTTGCGAAAAGTGTGATCTATAATTTTTTTCAAATTAAAAGTTTTTATAAAATTGAAGGGAAATGTCTCATGGCACTAACGAACCGTTTATTTTGAAAGTGGAATTTCAGTCTAATTATGGTTTTGCTAAGATATAAAAGTATCATAACCACTTTCACAGCATTGTCTTCAACTTTTTATAATTCCTATATAAGAGCTACTTATGTATTATTTAATGCGAAGAAATGAATGAAAAAATTGAAAAGAATAATCTCATAAAAAGTTCAACATAAACATAAGAATTCATAGGTATAATTATATCAACCGATTCTTATTCTAGGAACCAAAAACTTCACTTAACGAATTTAAAACGCCTTTAAGAGTTAACATAAAGACCAAGGAGTTCCCCAGAAAGGAATAAAAAAAAATGCATTTTGTCTCCATTCGTAGGGTTCCAAACTGGTGCATGAAAAATTCAAACCTCAAAGGGTTCGCCATGAAAATAAGTATGTACATGAAAGAATTTGGGAAGTTTATGAAATATAAAAGTTATAAAATGGCGGATCAATAAACGACAAATGACGGATTTTAATCGACATCCTGCACGTAATCATAGTAGAGAATAATAACAATTATATGTAAATTCAGACATTTGCTTCAATTGTTAGATTGTATGATACTATAGAAAATAACCTGACTTGTGGTCGTGCAAGTTTCTCAGTTTATGATAACTACATAGTTGTGGTACATACCTAGGTATACATAGTAGTTATAATTATTAAAGAAAAAAAAATATTTGTAAAATTTTCTTGCAGTAACTTTTAGGTTGTTATTCGTTAGTTGTTAGACATTTTTGTAAATATTTGCCCTGTTCTTAGGGTTAAGGTGCGGAATCGTTCGGGAGTAGGGATTAGGGTTAAACTCATTGAAAGGTTTTCACTTAAAGACTATCGCGCAGTTTCTGCAGCAGCCATACATGACGTTTTCCGCAAATGATGAGTAATTATAAAAAAAAAAGAATGAACAGGAGAAGTGCCGAGGCAATTATTAAACCGCTGCTTTTGTTCACGTGAAAACACTTTAAGATTAAGCAAAAAATCGCAGAAATGCCTGCCCGCAGAATTACCATAAGAAATCAATTATAGCTCTCAGCTTTCCAGGGTGTGATTTATGATGCCGGCTACCTCTCTTTCCAGTTAGTCTCCGCTGATTCGAACGCAAACAGACACACAAATAAGCGCTCTTGTGCTTTTGTTTTTAATTAAATTAATTACCTGTTGCCGCGGCCATTCATTAAATATTCAAACAAAATAAAAAATTAAGGTCGTCTGATTATCATAATTATTTGGGAAAAAACAGATGAAAAAGGCACTGAATTTTGTGTTGACAGAGGCAATGCGGCTCGAATTAGCGCGGCGATTTGTCTGCGTCCAGGACACAAATAGCCGGCTAGCCGGGATGAATTAGACTGGAACCGCAAAGTGTGAATCCACCATGAGTCGCGGTGAGGCCCAGTCCGTTCGGAATTAATTTGTTTGTCATCAATTATGATGAAAGTGGATTTAAATTATAATTAAAAATACACGCAGTCACCGGCTCACATCCGGCGACTGTGGCTACTTTACGAGCGATTTGAACTCGCGAGCGGTCTCCCCAGCGTAATTATTACCGCAGCCGCCCACCTGGGCAACTTCTGGAATACCTGTTGCGGTCGCGGCCGCACTAAACGCGGGCTACTTTGCGCTGACCGGCGGCGTTAGTTACGGCCACTTTTGCGCACCAAGGACAGCAATTACACCCAGTGGTCTCCTTAAAGCAAACGATTTATTCAAATTTATAGCAAATAATTTGATACCAGCAACAGGTGAAGCAGAGCATATCACTTTCTGTATCGAATGGCCGTAATTGCCCTTATCTCTGCTGTCGAACTTTGAGACGGTCTAGTCCGAGGGAAATTAACCGCCGGCAGATTTCAGCCAGATAGCGCGCCCAACAGCGTCAAAGTGATTAAGCTCACCTGTAATAAAAGTTGTATCGGGTTTTCGCATGACGAATGGCTTAATTATTCCTCATGATGCAAAAGTGCCGCACCGACGCGAATCGGCTGTTGTCTCAAGAGTTCTTATGCAAACAGTCTCTTAATGTTCTTTACTTTTCTGATAATTAAACGACGACGGGCAACATTTATAGGCTCTTCAAGAAAACTCGTTTTGCCGTGACTTATTTGTCCGTGGCTCAGTTATAACAGTAGGCGGCTTTACAAATAGCAATTTAATTGTTTATAAAGCTCGCATACCAAACTACACTTTCACTTATCTTCTTACGTCTCCTTTTTTCTATTCTTATTACTCCTATAAGGATTAATTTTCTCCATTACATTACTATTTATAAAACAGCTTTAATATAGGTATCAGAAATTTCTTCATTCGTAAAAGATGAATGTGATCTTGAAGTCAATTCTTTATAATTACAGTGCTGTCTAAAATTATAGGACCAAGCTTTAATTTTGCATATATGGTCTATTCCCAAGCCCATAACTTGTTGGTAAGGAGAAGAGGGATGGTGACAACTGGTATATATGAAATCGTTGTGTATCCTTTATTATTTCATAAATTTTTTTTTAAAATTCATGTACTAATTTTAACAAAAATCGTAAAAAACTCAATACAATAGTGTTTAAAATTATAGGACCACTTAATATGATGTCTTTGGCCTTTATATACAGGGTGTTTTGCTAAGGTCTGAACAGGGGTATGCCAATCGATTCTAAATGGTCTCCTGATGAAAGTTTCTTCGGACACCCCACCCCCTTAAAATCGGTCCTTCCCCCCCAAAATCGCGATTGAAAATTTGGAGGGGGTCAACCTAGAAAATGCTTCATAAGTTCTTTCAAAGATATCCTAGAATACTGGTTGATAATGCATTAGAAAGCTGAGCCTTCAAGCTTTCCAACGATACCATCCGCGACCCAATCAGTACACAAACAAGCGGGGGAGACCCCGTCAAATTTCGAAAATGGCAATTTCAAAGCCCAAAATTTGACCTTGACCCTTCATTCTGTCGATTATTTATATGGGAAGATCGAAACTTTTCTTGAGAAAAAGCTTCCCTGTCATATGGCCTTTCTCAAGAAAAAAACCGCACTGGAATCCGACAGCGCGTTCCAAAGTTATTCGTGTTCGATGGTTCAGCCCTACGGAGCAGATGCTCGATGTGACACTTTCCAATTGGACTTCATTGCGGATAGTGGGTTTTGTTGTTCTATCAATTATTGTAACACGAATAACTTCGGAACGCGACGTCGGATTCCAATACGGTTTTTTTCTTGAGAAAGGCCATATGACAGGGAAGCTTTTTCTCAGGAAAAGTTTCGATCTTCCCATATAAATAATCGACAGAATGAAGGGTCAAGGTCAAATTTTGGGCTTTGAAATTGCCATTTTCGAAATTTGACGGGGTCTCCCCCGCTTGTTTGTGTACTGATTGGGTCGCGGGTGGTATCGTTGGAAAGCTTGAAGGCTCAGCTTTCTAATGCATTATCAACCAGTATTCTAGGATATCTTTGAAAGAACTTATGAAGCATTTTCTAGGTTGACCCCCTCCAAATTTTCAATCGCGATTTTGGGGGGGAAGGACCGATTTTAAGGGGGTGGGGTGTCCGAAGAAACGTTGATCAGGAGACCATTTAGAATCGATTGGCATACCCCTGTTCAGACCTTAGCAAAACACCCTGTATATAAAGGCCAAAGACATCATATTAAGTGGTCCTATAATTTTAAACACTATTGTATTGAGTTTTTTACGATTTTTGTTAAAATTAGTACATGAATTTTAAAAAAAAATTTATGAAATAATAAAGGATACACAACGATTTCATATATACCAGTTGTCACCATCCCTCTTCTCCTTACCAACAAGTTATGGGCTTGGGAATACACCATATATGCAAAATTAAAGCTTGGTCCTATAATTTTAGACAGCACTGTATTTTGATTTTTTACTATAGTTCAAAAATGATTGGCTAATTCACATCTCCATAACAAAAACAAATAAAAACTTCCCAAATCTGGATCCTTTTAATGTTTAATGTTGGTGTAAGTTTCGAAAAAAACAGACATTTTCCTTTAATAAGTTACACATAAAACATTTTTATGGGGAGTTTTAATTTTAAATTACGGACTCAATTTTGTAAACTAAAGATGGTAAACTCAATATAGCGAACGACACGACAACCTCTTATTTTCAAGATGAAGTTCTTGAATAAGTTAGAACGACGGACAGGAAAACCACCTATTTAAGACAGTAAAGGATAAACTTAAAATTCATTAACAAATTGTTCGAAGACTATATGGCTTTTTTAAAACGGATCCATAATTCTTCTTAATTTTGGGTTTTACGAAATGATAACATTTTGGAGTTTCACTTTTCGTTTGGCATTATTTTAAATTAATACAAATAATGGAATTATCAAATTTATATATCAAAAAGTAATGTCAACAAATTGCAATAGCTTGTCTAAATTTGGAAATTTAATTTTTGAAAACGACGCTCAATTCCGCGAAAAGAAGAATGTTTTTGTTGATAGTTTATTTTAAAACTTTTATGTCAAAAATTTATAATTTCTTAATGCCAGCCTTCCAAACCAACTGAACTTCTAAAATTGAATGTTTGAATAAGTGTTGTCTTTCTTTGAATTAAGGAAATGTTTGATTGTTTCTCAGATGTTATTTATAAAATATCTAAAATTATAGATAATGTACCTACCTATTAATTTCTTATTCAGTGGATAGAACACACTAAAGGTAGGTATAACGACTTTTATTTTAGTTACCAGTATTATTTTGGGGAGCACCATATTTACTCATAGCTTATTAGTTATTTATAAACAAATCATGAAAACAAATAAGAAACCACATCCCTCTAAATAAATTGTAAGCATTTATATTTGTGAAGTATGCATCTATGTATGTTGTGTATTAATTAGATGTATGCACCTGAAAACTAGACAGAAATATTAAATAATGAAAATCATAAACGGACTTGTCTTTCCTCTTCAATAAAGAAGACATCGAAAGGAAATGTTTTGACTATTTTCACGTGCCAGCCTACCGCTAAAGTGGCACGAAACGGGTGCTATTGATTAGGCCATAAAGTCGCAAACAACAAGATATCAAATATTAGCTTTAAAAATTGATTCTCCTTAGTTTAGCGCAACTCGCAACGTGCCCGACGTATCTCAGAGGCAATCACGCGAAACACGCAAAACTTAAGCAGCACCTGGCCGAGCGGGTGGAGCCGGGGTCGGGGTCGGGGCCGGGGTAGGGCAAGTACCCGAACCCGCGTCCATTAATCAGCCGAAACCGGAGCACTACAAATCAATAGGCCTCCCCGGCCGGGGCAAAGCAAAGAGAAGGGCCGTTGTAGTTAAACAAAATGAAAAATTGTTTACATAATTAATTTGCTCAAAATGAGCAACAACGAAGAGGCCGGCTCAAGACTACCAGGGCTTGAAGGGTTGGGGTCCCGTCGCCCAGTGAGGCTCCCTGATGGTGCTCTTCTGAGCCAGCGCAGCCCGAGGGAATGGAGCCCCCGACTCACGGGCACTTCCTGGGGCGCTATCTTGGCTCGGGAGCCGAAACATTTGCATATCGTGCGCGGGAGGAAGTCGATTAAGTACTTTGTTGCATGTTGAGGCTTCCACCGGGCGGGAGGGGTGGCGTAATAAAACCCCGCTGGTCGGGGCTAATGCCGCTGGAGTATCTGCCCCGGAACATATGTCAAGCATTCATGGAACCCGTCAAAATGGGGAGTGGGTGGGCGAAAACGGTGGTTTTTATAAGCAACGGTCCCGGCGAGGTGCTCCGGCGGGGTGTGTTCAAGACAAAAACAAACTACCGAAAATATTAATCAACCTAACGCCTTCCATAACGGCGAAATCCGTATTTTACCTAGATTTTTTCCGCGGTGAAATATTCGGCGCGAGCACGCGAATCCAGGTGCTTTCTAGGACAGCCCCCCCATTCCAGGGAAACCATTTGTTTCCTTTGATTGTCAAAGCGTAAATCATAACACCTTTCCCGCCCCCGCTACATGTTTTCTTTCTTTATTATTTTTCGGGGGATCATTTGCATACGCGAGGTGCTTTTCTGGAAAAAAGTAGGTACTTACCTTACCTTTTCCATAGAGTGAACGTTTTCTAAAGGAAAAAAATTTAAACAGTGAAGCGAAGAAGTTTTTACGGTTGGCGTAAATCATGCAACCTGACGAGATTCCTTGTTATTTCAAAAATATCTAAGAAATTACCCTTAACACATGAAAATGTGTGGTATACAAAAGCCACGCAATTCGTTTACCTTATTTAATTGAAGAGATTAACAACTCTAAAGATAAGGCACTAACATAAGGCTTTAGTTTGAACTTATTTAATTAAAAAAATTAATGTTACTTTTATAATTTTGGAGATAGTACCTGTTATCATTAATTGAACCTAAACAGTGAAATGCAATAATAATAATCTTAATTCATTTGATTTGATTATATTTTAAATTAATTGATTAATATATGTAATTTTGTTTTTCTAGCAAATGTATGTGTTATTTAAAATGTTAAGTAGTAATTGGTATTATGTGTTATTTAAAATATTGATAAAATATATGTATTTAATATTTCTGATCATATCTTTCAGGGAAAACACATTGTGTGAGCTCAAAGAGCAATGTAATGACTAAATCTAAAATAAAACTCTACTTAGGACCACACCTTAAATTTTCTTTACAACATTGCTTATATATCGTGTGTGATATTTTTATTTTTAGTAGGTTAGTTTAAAATTTTTGTTTGTTTTATACATATTTCCAAAAATCGCTAAACTATAACTTTCGTTTATAAGTTTCAGCACTACTTTTCTTTCTAAGTAAAGTAATGTAGGTACATACATATATTGTACTTTTGCTATCTTTGGAGCTTTTACTCGAATTCGATCATAAAAGAGAATTTAAGTTTTTCTTTCGAAACAAATGAGTGAATATTACTTTCTAAAGAATTCTATAGTCAAAGAATTAAAAGTGCGAGTTTTCTAATTAGCGGAAACTAACCTAACTCTTTTAAGCCTTTCCACAAAATTTTTCGATTATTTTCTATACGAAAGAAAACGTAGAAACGTGTGAAGTCCTTCGTCCAATTATCGGTTCCTTCTAAGGTAATTTACGTAGAAGCAAAGACAATTCGAGGCGTGGCAGAAAGATATTTATGGATCACCTTCTGAACATGGATGCTGAACTAGCATCTAATCACTACTCTCATTTTAATTTGTCAAAAGATGGTCTGCGGGGAGAGAGGAGCGAGGAGACTTTAGCAATTACCTTAACGACACCCAATTAACCTGGAGCACACCTCAATTTTTAGCGGTGCAGCAGCGCAGCCCCAAAGTGAAGTGACAAAGACAAGGCAAATAATTCAGCCGAGGACGCTAGCCGCTCGTCGTGGACGAGCACTGGGCACATTACTCCGTGATATCTTCCGCGCTATTTGCGGAATGAATAACGCGCTAAGGCTTTATTTGCAGACACCAAAGACCTTAAGATGGCTTCAAAGGGGCTATTTATCTTCGTTCGAGCACGATGAGCTATGCAAAAGCTAATTTTGCCGATTGATGATTTGCCGAGCTAATAACGAGATTGTTATACGCCGGCCGCTGCGGCTATAGTGTGTGTGGTTGTGTGCGAAGGTTCCACAACCACCACGGGCCCCAGCCGGGCACCTTGTGGTACCCCTTGTGGTACCTTCTGGCCGGCGATCTTTTTGTTTATCCCAGCCGCGGTCCGCAGAGGTACCCTTTTGTAATAAGGTAATGGGCCTCCATACGCGATCACTCATATCCCGGTGTAATAAATGATTATGGCTTGCCGGCAACGGCCTGAAACAAGACTCGGCTGGGATTCGGGCAGCTTAGCTAAGCAGCGCTCTTTCATCTTCTGGACCTGATTGCAATTGTTCCCGGGCCCCGAAGACGCTGGACCGCGAAGTTATATTGAGTAAGTGATTGAGACCCGAAGATGGAAAATCTGCCGAGTATACCGGCGGCGGCGGCTGTGAGGCTGGACCTCATATTTGCCGCGGTTCTCATCGAGATCAAGTACAACAGTAGCGCGGGGAATTGGTTCGTTTTAATTAACTGCCGAAGTTGCGGGCGGGGTCCGGACGGTCCCGAACACTATTTACTCTAGCCGAAAAGTGTGAAAGTCGTAAAGGTAAGACGCTTTAATTTCGGCGTGAGATTAGATTAGGTCAGGTGCGTATACGCGGGAGTGGAACATTTTACGAGCCGCGTGGTCAGTCTATCCCGACACCTCGTTACCAATGCCCAGGGCGTGCTGCTGGGGCCAGGTGGAAACAGTTTTGGGGCTTGGTAAATAGCAGTTAATTACAAACCGCACTGGGACTTTACGATTTCACGTGCTGTCCCGCGGCCGGCCCTTCACTCAGCCCATAGGGTGCCCTCGCTAAATGGTAATTTCACTCTCCGTACAGATGGAAATCTTTACGAGGCGGCCCCGTGCAGCCTTCCTCTATTTATTTATTTCGGCATCTAATTTGAATTATGGGCGTAATAACTATAATTTGTGTTTGGTTTTATGTTTCGGTTTAACACCTTGTTGGAGGGCTCGGGATGCGCTAGAAAAGTGCCCGTGTAACGAGACGGAACCAATATCTTAAGTAGACGACAAGCAACAAGGTGCTCGCTCGACGCAGTCCGGCCGGCCATGATATGCGTTGCATCGCATACTTTCGCTTGCCCCGCCGCCCGCGCCGCGCCGGACGGCTGTGATAGAACGTGTCATTAAGTGAAATAAAACCGTGCGGAGGCGGTCAGGGCTTTGATGGTTTTCCAGGTGGAAACTTGGCGGGACCATCACTTTGAGCAGGACTTTGATGTTAACTGGACACCGGGGGAAAATTATGAAAATGATGAAGAGCTAACGTGAACGGGGTGGTTGATCTCATCGCCAGTTATTTACGTTTGGACTCGTTTGGGGGGATTTATCTATTTTCAAGTTTCAATCAGCAAGAACGCGATTGTAGCAATTTATGAAATGGAGAGTTATGGATTTATGCTGCAATATAATTTTAAAGCTCGGAAGTTTGTGGATATTTTAAAATCTCCTGCAGACAATTTCCTTTTATATCTACATATCCATTACAAGTATAATTAGAAAAGAAAAAAATTCGAATATATACATAATTCTAACTATTAGTTTTATGGAACTACCAAACCAGACCAGATTACACTGGCCTGATTTTCACTATAAGAATTGTTTTCCTAGGTTATGAATTCGTAAGTAAAAATTATCACACGGATGCTGCTTTCAATAAATATATAGAATTAAAAACTATATCGCATTTTGGCTTAAATAAATGTCTAAGTTCTAGAATCCTAATTCTTCCCAATATAAAGATATTATGTAAGTGTTTAAAATTAACTTGGACTATAGTTCACCTGTATTTTAATCGCGATAATCACCATTTTACCAGAATAATTACATGTTTAATATACATACATATGTATGTTTTTGATGAATAAACTTTACTTCACCATACCATATGTATATCACTATATATGTATAAATAGATATAAAACGTTAGTTTTCTTTTCGATATTCGTAAGTTCGTTCTCTGAGTTTGTGTTATGAAACTTAATATTTTTTATTTTATGATCTTAGTAGCTATAACTACTTCTTAGAGCTATAGAATCTTTTAAGAGATTTCTACATTTCTACTTTTTTTTGTATTCGTTAGCTTTAGTTAATGTACTTAATGGAAGATTAATCATGGATAAGGTCATTGGTTTAATACCGTTATAAACAAAGATCCGTATTTAAAGATTCGCGAACATGGCAAAGTAAAAAATTGCAAAAAAATAACCAAATCAGTTCAACAGAAAAACATTTACCCAAACTTTCCCATTCCTTTTCGATCTGGGACCGAAAAAAAAGTGAATGATCTCAAAGCGGTCGTAATTCATTGCACCCAAAGGTGAGAAAATTACGCTCTGAAAAGATTGAGGTAAACCACAAATTTTTTACACTTCAGCAAACAGTGATCACCTTTGAGGTGCACCACCAAGCACGAATTCACCTGATCCGACGGCCAATTCGAGGCCAAAAAAATAAATTTACGAAGATCGACGAGCAAAAAGCGCACCTATGTCTGGAAAAAAGAATTGGCCCGATTGCAGGCAACAAAGCGGCACAAAGGACGTTTGTCGGCCGCCTCCAAAGGACCTCGAATAGCAGGGTGCCTCGCGGCCGCATTATGCTCGCTGTTCGATTTGTGAGAACACCCGAGGTCCGAGTGGACGCGTTAATCAAACAATAAATAAAATGGCCAGGTGAAATATTGCGTCAAAATTGTATAATTCAACCCCGGCCGCCCTAAGGGCTCGCTGGCCACCAGGGTCCGTTCCCGATCCAGCGGCCGTTGGCGGGCAAGTCAATGACGCAGCTTCACGGACGTGCCCTCGACACGCTTTAACTGGATCGCCGCTGGCCAAATGATTTGGATAATTAATTTAATTAAATCCAACAAGGGAATTCCTCGATGGCACGTTAGTCGTCGCTTTTCTGGAAGGATTCCCAATTTCTGGGTGTAAATAGCATCTTTAATCGAATTAGGAGGTGCTCCTCTGCCGCTGTCCCGTCAATTCGGCTGTCGATCTCAGAAACCACCGAGCGGATCGATTTTGATCAATTAACCGCTATTAGAGGTGGTCGATCGTGCGAATCCTCACCGCCTTAACAAACGAATAAAATCACGTCCACCGGCCCCGCCGCCGCCGGGCCGCGCCGGGATGATCTTGCACAATTCGAACTCATTTTCTATTAGACATGGGAGCTGATTCGATTATCTGGGTAAATATTTTTCGAGTCTTATTTTCTCGTCA
The DNA here is from genome assembly GCA_933228815.1 of Machimus atricapillus. Taxonomy (NCBI): domain Eukaryota; kingdom Metazoa; phylum Arthropoda; class Insecta; order Diptera; family Asilidae; genus Machimus; species Machimus atricapillus. The sequence goes on from OW121788.1 coordinate 13,681,764, forward strand.
AAGCCTCGTTTACATTGACTCCGTTTCGTGGCTTAATGGAAGAGGGTATGATTACCTTTTCCGTGCTGGTAGACGAGCACCTGGAAAAATGGTAGATTTTTCTAGCAACTTTTTGTTTTGGACAATTTAATTTTAAATAGATACCCTGGAAAATTTCTGAGGGAACGTTATTCTAGCCTAGCGGATATAATTTCGAAAAATGACAACATTTACCTAATAAAGAAAAATATTTTAAGTTGTCAGGTATAAATTTGATCACAATCATTTTAAACAAAATTAAATAAAAGCTAAACATACAAAATATGCGTGAATTCGACACAGTTATTTGCATCGCCTATCTTTTAAAATTTTGATATTTTCACATTACTTTTCAATTTTTATTTTTACAAATTAATTTGTATTTTCAGATCAGTTGCTTGAACATCAATTTATACAGGTGAGTGTTTTCAATTTTAATTTTTAATTATTTAGAATTAAATTAATTCAAATTGAAATAATGACGCAACATAATTAATACATCAGTTTTGTGAACCGTAGATGCTATTATATTTCGTGTCCCTGAACAAATATGTATAGTTTATGGTCGGAAAATATTTATGTTAGAAAGGTAAATAACACATGACATTAACAACTATAGAGGTCCAAGAATTAAAATGCAACTTATAATCGCCTATTAGCAATATGAGTGTCTATAAACAGCAAAGCAACAATGTCACACTTATCATTTCAAAATTTTAGAGGTAGTCAATTCTCTTTGAAATATTTTGTTACACGATTAAGCATCATCAGATTTTCCCTCGTTCAGGAAAGCGGACATAATATGCCCATAAACCAAAGATGAATTGACTAAAAGGTTAAAAATTGCTTTATGCGACCGAAAAAAATCCCCATCGAGTTGAGGCATAAAAAATCTCGCAATTACCTCGCAAACAACAAAGTTTCAATTTATTCAAAGGATCAGGAAATTCATGAGCGTTTATTCCAACTTATGCTTTTCGAGTAGAAGGCGAGAGGGGGGAGGAAATTATGGCTGGGAACCCTTCATGCACTACACCCTCGACAAACAGCCTCGAAGACGCTTCTTCAACTTCCTTCTTTTTTTTTTTTTGTGTGCATCTTATGCATGGAAATAAATTTGCCTGGGATGCGCTATAAACAGGCGAATAATAATTCAAAACCGGAACGAATTATTGTGACATCAGCTGCCTTGTTGCAGCCATAAATAATCCCACAGACGAGTGGGGTACTGCGGCTCCGGGCGAGGGGGCCCCATTGAAATTTTCTCGCGCGAGTTCTTGCATTACGCGCGTACTTACTGCACCTATTTATGCCGCGCCAAGATGTTTTTATTGCCCTATAATAGTCGACCTGGGCCGGCTGATTGACTGCCTTTTTGCTATTGTGCTCTGACTCTATTCAATTTTCGACTTTATTTCATTTGTGTTAACATTTTTTGAAGTTGAATGGCAAGGTGTTGCATAACAGTGAGCAAAAGGCAACAAAACGCCTGACCAAATGGACATTTTCACCTGGACGCGATCTCAGTTTGATTCGCAACTATACGACAAAATCAGCGGAGGATACTCGTCGTGTTGGTTTTGGATCGGTGGCGGTCCGACGTTAGATTTCATTACACTTGTGCACCTGTGATGTGCGATCGTGTGATCATGGAGGCGTGAAATGATCGATTTAAATGTTTTGCTGCTTGATAAATTGTTGTATCTGATGGTGACTGATTGCTCGATGTCGGCAGCAAATTGCAAATCAAATGAGCGTTATTGAGATCACTGCTGCGGTTGAAATTGATGGGACTTTTTGTGTCGCAAATAGAAAACAGCAAATTGTATTAATAGTAGTCGCGGTATATTGATGGCATCAGCACCTCCCTTCAGATACTTGAAAATCAATCAAAATATCCCCAATTGCATGATATAATCCAGCGGAAAATTGTAGGGAAATTATAGGCTTCGACCCCCTTTGGGTCAGTAGTTTTCACAGTCTGACAAACCGAGAAATTCCCATGATCACACAGTCCCCACAAATTTGTGGACTCCTTTGGCGAAGGGGTGGGATAAAAGCAACGGAGTCAATGACACTAATCTGTGAAATAACCGATTTTAATTGACGAATTGATTAATCGAGCGTTGAAAGATTACAAAAAGATCATTAGTGCTACAAAGCCGATTCGGAGCGGACTGATGATCAGACAACAGTGCACACCTCTCAGTAATCCTGGAGAGGTTCCCAAACACGGGAATCATCATCACAGCTATCCGCGTATTGGTTTCTTCTGTCGATTATTGTTTCTACCTGAGACTTACCTGTAAACGTCGATCAAAATTAGAAATGGAAACGTGAGCTAAATCCCAGTGGTTTTACGCTTCTCCTGGTATAACAAAATAAAAAAGACATGATTGTGAAAAGAGGGAAAATGTCGATTTCTTCGCTTTAAAGACTTTTGGCTGTCGACCGCGACTGTTGATTTATTCGCCAGGTGCGCGTATGTAGGTGATGCAAATTTTGTTTGCGAACTTCGACAGCGCATCAGTTTGACGGCCATAACTCATATCCAGCACTAGTAATTTTCAAATGCAAATGATCCACATGAAATCTCTTTAAAAACTTTTCATTTTCTTCGAGATCGCGGTGCATTTGCCTTTGCCGCATGCTGATTTACCAAAAGAGAGAGCAGCGCATAAAGGTGTGCGCGTTTTTGTTTGCGCAAAATAAAATTGGCATAAATAACTCAACTGGGAAACGCAACAATAAAGGGCTCGTCATTTCAGGTTTTTTTGAATAAAAGAATCGCTCTTTGGTCCGTCATAAAATCATATCACCTCCGGCGATAATACACAGCGCGTCAGACCACTGTCGAGGAAATTTAGTGAGATTCGTGATTTGTTTCGCACCTCTAAAAACATCTTTATGTGCCACTCGTGATTTAGGTGAGGGATAAACCACTGCGCCGAGCTGTTTTAAATTCGCTTATTTAAACGAACAACGGGGTTTATGCACTCAGGACTCTGTTCGTTTTGAACCAAAGGTGTGTTCCAGCTTTAAATATCTATCTTCACAAAATTGGTTAAAACTTTGGCCCGTATTTTATTTTGCCATAACATTTTAGTTAAGTTAACTTTTCTCACTCGAAACATATTGTCAGAAAGAATTTTTGTTTATATCTACTTTACCTCATGAATTAATAATAGAATAGACTGATTTCTAGAAATTATTTTCATAACAGTGCCAACATTTAAAAACTTACAAAATCGACAATGGGCATTATCTCATAAAAAACTCAAGATGACATTATTAAGGCCTGTATTCAGAAAAACATCTGATTGACGGGTTTATTACCAAATACTCTTATTTTATTTACCCATAACTTCGCAAATTCTCTCTCTGTCATTATTTCAAATACGAAGAAAGCCATTCCAATCTTTGTTACAAATGAAATTTTGCGATTGACAATATGTATTAGTTTTCTGTATATTGGAGTTCCTGATGAAGTTTATTGATTTTCTAGTAAAATCAACTAGAATAACACTTAGATAGTTTACTAAATTTTACTTTTCAGATATTTTCTATTATAAAAAAAGACGAAGATGTTCGTTCTTTGCAAAACGATTTGAACAATTTATATAGATGGTGCCATATGATAATGCGTTTTCTCTTAATCCGGCAAAGTGCAAAGCGGTGTCTTTTTTACGTATCCATAATCCCATTTCTAACACATATTGTATTAACGATATTGTAATAGCACGTCAATCCGAATTTAGGGATTTGGGCGTGGTCTTTGATAGCTCTCTATCATTTCGACACCATTACGATTATATTATTGCAAAAGCCAACACTTGCTTGGTTTTCCTAAAGAGGCATTCAAAGTCTTTCACTGATCCATATACGCTTAAATCCCTGTTTGTGTCCTTGGTTAGATCGATTCTGGAATTCGCCTCGGTTGTTTGGAACCCTGATCAGGGTGTTCACATCAACCGCATCGAGAGCGTTCAAGAAAGGTTTACCAGGTTTGTTTTCCATAGGTTAAACTGGTCGTGCTCCTCTCCCTCTTACAAAAGCAGATGCCTTTGCCTGGGTCTGGAATCTCTTAAAGCCAGGAGACAACTGCATCAAATTATGTTCATTAGGGATATTCTGTGTTCTGATATTATATCACCTGAGCTTTTAAGTAGCATAAGTATTTATACCCCCTCCCGGCCGCTAAGATCCAGGACTTTTCTCTACGAAGAGTTTCATAGAACTTGCTACGGTTCGCGTGAACCTCTAAGCAATTGTATCCGCCAATTTAACATTGTTTACGACTCAGTGGACTTATGTTGGCAGAGAGCGTCGTTTAAGTCTTCAATTAAAGATTTAATTAGACTAAATTTCTAAACTTAAGTCGTAGTTTAGTAAGATTAACTTTTCTTCATAGTTCCTAGTCTGTTATTAACTATTTTGATTTCTGAAATCTGTAAGCTTTTGCTGTAGATCGAATAAATAAAAATAAAATAAATAAAATATTAAAGGTAAAAGCAGATCTTTTTAGATATATTTTAGGAGGCAGGAAATAACTGCCATAGGGTTCTATAGTGATTCGCTCTTTAAACAAACATTTAGTACTGCATATCTATAAAAACCAACTCTAGTTAAGATTTGGTGCATTCTAGTGAAAAAGAATTTAGACTGGTGTTTATGCTTTTTTACCAACTAAATGGCCCCAAGTGTGCCTTTGTAGGTACAGGAGAAAGGGTAAACCTTACATACATTTATTATGGTGTTGTGAAACGATGAAACTGATTCATTGAACAGAGCATGAAACGCTGGCATGACGCGAAGAGCACAAGGACGCAAAGAAGCTGAGGTATGCGACCAGCCAATTACACACCAAATTAAATTAATCACGACGAAATAAGAAATCCCATTAACTGCTCAATTGCGGCGAACCGCGCTAAAATGGCACAGCATAGCGCCCGCGCGCTCAAACTGAAACAGATCACTCCTCCAGCATTAAGAGGACCGGAATGAGATTATTTACAATTCAATTATTGCGTTATGGCCAGGTTTTCGGTTTGAGATCTTCGAGCCCATCTGCAAAAACTGTAGCTTTTGCATAAATTCGCCATGGAAAGGTGCATAATGACCCATTGCGAATGGGTAAAAATACGCGAGCCTTCGAGCTCGGGAGTAACGAATTTCCGCGGAATACTCCAAAAAAAAAATTGAACCGCCGCGCCGCACCGCTCCGTCGTTGTTTCAACGCGAAGACGAAGTCGCGGCCGCCACCCGGGCTGGCTGTTTACTCAAGACGGTGTAATGGATCGTAACGAGGAAGTGCGAGTTTCTACAGGTGCCGGACGTTGAGCAAACAGTTTACCTGCAACTGCAGCTTTGCCCGGCAATTTCTAATATTTTGCAATTAATATCTGGGCGTATTTGCAGCAGTTCTCCTGCACCAGATGGACGCAGCTGTGTGCGAGACGATGCAATTTCCAGAAGTGTGAAAAATTATCTTTAATCACCAAATAACGACAGTCAAGCATAAATCTTGGGCAAAAAATTCCCTCGGCTGTATCAGGTAGCCGAGCGTTTCTTAGAAATATAAACAGATGCAGAGGATCCCCTCATTTTTGTTCAGGTATAATTAAATTTTTATTCTGCCCGAATTTGCCTTATTAAAATAAAAAGATACGCCCGGTTCAGCAAACACAAAGCAAAGTGGGAAATGAGAGCGCGAAAGATGGGATTCGCCCTCAAGCCACAAAGTCGGCTATTTTTTGAAGTGAAAACGGTGTGTTCCTGCAGGTTTCATACTTTTGCCCCAATCTTCTTCACACGTTCAAAAAATTTTTCGCCTGCGTTGTCCGGGCGTCGGCTTCGCCTCTGTTGTTTGTTAGCCGAACGCAAATTACAGGATCGCTAGCCGCAATAACGCGATCAAAAATTAGATTTTTCACAGCTCTCCAGTCTATCCCTGATATGCTGGGGCCTGTTTACCTTCCACCACCAGCATAAACCCCAACATAATTGTGGCCGTGTTACGGTCAGCAGCAAACCAGACACGATTTGTGTCCGAGCCTGTTGTTAACGTGCACCTCTAAATGATTTCGCAATTTTTGTATCAAAAGATTTATGCCCTCTGCCGGCCGCGATCCAAAAAGAATTATTATCACAGTTGTGGTAGAGGAGCGGCGGTTTGTGTGGGTAATTCGCTGGCTTCTTCATATTGGGCCGATATTCAATCCTGAGGTTTTTTACATGGATGAGATACTTGGAAATATGCTGGCGATAAAAATCTTCAGAAATAAGGAGACGACGAACTGTGAAAATGATGATGGAATGCGGAGCCAGAACGTCTGTTTCGTTCGGCTCGTGGAGGATTTTCGAGATTTCTTTGCCGGAATTTTAAATGGCAATTAAGAAATTGCGGGTGTTGGTTATTGGCATATTTACGAAATTTATCGCGAATAATTTGTTTAGATTACACTCCTCTGCCAAGCAATTGAAACTACTTATTTTGATCTATTTTATCTAAATAGTTGGCTTTGTATTCCTCTACCAAGACAATTTCAAACACATCAGTAACATATTGATTGTCACGAATTGAAAACAATCCTTTGATTAAATGAGCAGGTAATGTACATATCTATATGTAATGTATGATTATGAGTACATTACAACAAAAAGTACGAAAAGTAAAGTTAGCAACTGGTTTGAAATTCTTAGATAGAAATACGTGAAAAACGAAACTTCGATATTTATATTAATTACCCACCTACTTAAAATCGAATTTGACAATAAACTCAAAACGTGTTGAAGGGAAAATTGTACCTACTTCCGTAATTTCCATCTTTTTGTAATACATGAACAATTGCAGCAAACAAATTCGCTATGATCATTGAATCGCCTTACAGAAATTAGTTATACATAATTCCATACTTGATCAACCTTATTGACTTCCTCCAATATAAATTGTAACATATGTAAGTTTATTATGTAATGAAAATCTTAAATATAATAGTTCATTAATAATTTTGCACTCACAGCTAAGCATTTGAAAGTATTAAGCTTAATTCGATGTGAAATAGGGCATGAATATGCTTCCATTTATCTTTTACTTCTCTTTTAGCTTTGTATGTATATTTCTCCATTCGGCAGCGAATAATTAATGTGGAGCAGTCGCATAATCAAACAAATTTTTCAAACTAATATTCAAACGTAATTCAGTCAGCTTTATACGATATTTACCAAACCGGATAGTGAAATCCGATTTATTTTCTCCACGATATCTCCTCTTAATCTGGCCAGGGAAGTAAAACGAGTTCAAATTAAGGTGGCTTGTATAATTGTAACTGCAGCCACAAATTTTGTATATTGCTTGAGCTTAAAAACCAGCTGAGTGGGCTGGCACCGCGCTGCCAGCAGAGCTCCAACTCCACTCAAGTTAGGTGCTTAAATTCACCTAAATCATGCAACAATTGATCGCATGCCAGATATAAATGAAAATCAAAACGAAACGAGATCGAAATTTGCTGCTTGCACCGCGAGGATAATTGTCGGCTTCGGTGGCATAACAAACGATGAAAAATTGAAGGATGTCTGCAGATATTTCAGTTTAATTTTAATTGCATACAGTAGCGCCATAGAAACACCACAGCACACTCCCCTCCGGGGCAATTGCAGCGCACGACATAGGAGCAGGAGGTAGAATTTTTTTTTAATTAATCCTACAGAAAGGTGCAATTTTGGTCGCATAGTCGACCCGTGATTATGATTCGTGACAGAAACCTGGCGTTCGCGAGCTTTTCGGGTAGGTAAATCATTTATTCTATTCGAATCAAAAATATATATATGTAGTTTCAAACTTCCCCTGTGGGCATCCGTCCATCGATATAGTTGCGACCTTATCGCCATCCAGGTGAATCGGCACCGATCGCGTTTCCGCGTGGGTAATTAAAAGAAGGAACTCGTGATCGACCTGCTCCCTGCATGCCCTTTGAGCGCCATGTTCCGCCATTTATTTTGCTGTTAATCACATGTCGTGGACAAATAATTATTTTCGAACCTATCCACCGTGGAATTGCTTGAGGGTTGTTTTCGATGTCCACGCAGTTTGGGGACTCCGCCCTCACATTTGTAAAGTTAAACACCCCCGGGCGATGCATGAAACTTGTTTAATATGAGAGCGATTTCGTTTTTGAAGAATGCAGAAACACGCTGGGATCGGATAAACCTCCGAAACAGATTGGAAATGCTCATATGATAGTTTAAACATATTGAAAGTTGAACTCTCTCTTTAAGCTGAAGTACTTAATGCATAATAACTTTGGAATGTGTACAAATAAATCAGAAAGTATTATTTAACAAATAGAAATAAGTACATGTGCATACATATATGTATGTTGAAAAATTAGTCTGATTGTCAATTCAATCAATAAAATAATATTTCTGAACTTTGCTATAAATTTTTATGTAATCGTGTATACTTAGATTATGAATTAAAAATGTAGGGATGATACGAATGCCACATTTGCGTAAAGAGAGCTTTAATATAAGAAAAGAATTTGAATTATCAAAATCATTGAAAATAGTTCATTTTTTTCCCCATCTTAAAAGAAGATTTAGGCGTGAATTTTTGCGTTTCGAGAAGATACAAATCAACCAATCTGATCAACACGAATATTTAGAATACAACGTTTAGATATAGAAATACGTTTATGAAGTAAGATTCGTCGGCTGCCCAATTTCTCAAATTAATTTTTAAATGTGCCAAAAATTAAAATTTTAAGGTGTGGCGGCGGGAAGCAATCGAAATTACAATAAAATGTAAATCAAAAGTTAGTATCGTAGTTTGATTCAGGAACGGCAGCTAAAATTACTTGTTGTAAGATTACTTTGAATTATATAATTTCTCCAAGCATGCCGGTAGAGAAATGAAGTACATAGTCTAAATTTTTATATTGTTCAAAAATAAAAATTTATTAGTCAGTCGTTAAGGAGTCGCTATAAGTCTTACATGGAATTAAGAAGTAAAACCTAAAAAATAAATAAAATTTTAATTCCAAAATAATCCCAAGAATTTTAATAACAAAATCCCCAAAATAATAAAATAAATAAATAATTTAATACATTAAGAAAATTTAATTTAATTTGAGGCTAGTTCCCCCATATAAGGAATTTCAGTTTTATACTAAGTATATTAAATGGTGTTCATTCAGAATGAAATCGATCCAGCACCACTCTATTCTCATTGTTGTTATCTCAAAATAACAACTTAATTATGTTTTATACAATATTTAGAAAGTGAGTGGAAAAATATACACTTTTCCGACTCTTTCATATGTTTTTGTCTTTCTGCAAATTAACTAATTAAAGCAATATACAAGGTGTCTCAAAAGTAAGTTCACATTTGCTTATCTTATTACGCGAAAGCAACTATTCTGAGGGGCGCGGGGGGTATGTCAGTCGGTAGTCTGGCTCTTGGGAATTTAGTCGCTATGGAGCGTTTCTCTGGTGCGGACCGTGCGTTGTGCGTACGTGAGTTTTACAAAAACGGTAATTCGGCGACTGTAGCGCGTAGAAAATTCTGCAGTATTCGACATATTCGTCACTTAAATGATGCGCCTAGCACTCGACTCATTGCAAAATGGGTTGAGAAGTTTGAAGAGACTGGGTCAACTCTGGAGAAACCAAAATCTGGGCGGCCAAGAACATCAAGAACAGCCGAAAACGTGGACAGTGTTACTCAGTCTATTCGAGATGATCCAAACCTCTCGCAGCCATCACGGAGACTACCTGCCGAGCTGTCATAGGCAATTTTAGTGCCCGACTAAATGAATGCCGAGAGCGCAACGGTTTACATTTGGACGATGTTATTTTTAAAAAATAAATTCCCAAACAGTGTACTTCAATATAAAATAAACATTTTTTCAATAAAGCTAAGACTTTTCTTTTAAAAAAAGATTTAAATGTGAACTTTCTTTTGAGACACCCTGTATTATGATTGGAAAAGACTACATTAAAAACCTTTCATACTTTCATAAGCTCTTTAATGGCATTTAAAATGACTGATTGATTCTCCTCTTAAATATACCTATAACATAATTTTTTTTTAACACAACATCTTCGTTATCCACACGTCTTTCTCCACATGTTTAACAGAACCAATAAAATTTCATTAATTTTCGTGGTGCTCAAAAAGGAACGATATTTTAAAGTAGGACCTCGATGACGACCCATCATTTCTCGGTTGCTGCAATAATTTCGACTGCCTGCTTTTTTTCCACCAGAAGAAGAAGACCCTTGGCATGCATGCGATGCACCATATCGCGGCGATTTTGACGATTCCGCCAACAATTCCGGGGATTCGACAGCGGCTGGTTTGTTACCTGGGCCGCACCGGACCCGCTGACCAGAAACGCTGCCCATAAAGCAGGTATTAATTACGTGGATAACACCTTCCTATTTGTTCCAAACAGCGCCGACAATAGCGCGGGTGTTTTGTCGAACTCGTTTTATCTGCGGGCAATCTCTCCCCTGGCCAGAAAGGTTGAAAAGGCAGATCTTGGAGCCGCCGCGCCGACCCATTCGCTGTTGGTGCTAACTCCGAACGACTGCCCAAATGAATTATGAATTATTATGCTGCGCGGAGAAAGATATAAATGCCCCGGACTATCTACCGAAATGAGTTTCGTCTTATCAGCGACCTTTATCAGGACATCTGAGCATTGTTAGGCCTTTGATTGGTTCGGCCACTCAGCACGGCCTTGTGGTGTAAATAGGGATTAGACGCGCCGCAAAGGTGCGTTAGGAAGCGTTTAAGACGGAACGATCACCTTAATGGTTTAATTAACGAGAACAGCTCGGTTGCATATATTTTTTAATGGGAAAATTCGCGGCGCAGATCTCCAGACAGCCTCGTCGAAAGTATGAAGGCTGCTAAAGATCACTCCAGTCGTGAAATCGTTTTATGGGAGCCAATTTTTCAGGCAGTTACCCGAAATGAGAGTGCAATTATCCGCATAAGGGAATCACCTCATTCCGCTCGAGCACCTCCACAGCTCCCGCATTTGTTTATAATTTTTGTTAGTCGATTTTTTCTCAATGGCCGGTCTTTACCTCCGCTGCATCTGCATCCAAAGAATGTCCCCGCGCGTCCACTCGGCGTAACTTGCAAAAATTGCGTGCTGTCAGTAATTTGTTATGTAAATATTTTTGTTGTTAACTGCACAACTATATCAAGCGTACGACGACCAGGTAAAAAGTCTGGAATGCTCGCTGCGGTGATGTTTTTTGCGATTTTCTAAAATTACTTGTTACGGCCTTTAATGGCACCAACAGGAGCACCCGGAGACTCTCGCCCGCCGGAATCCTTGTCGGGTTGCTTTACAACTCCATGCCTTGACTAAATTGATAAAAACGCGGTGTTTGCTTACTAAAATAGCTCAGCCCGGCTTATGCATGTATGCGCATTTATTTATGCGCAAATGGCATGCGAATTTTGCATATCATTTAAAATACCTTTAAAAGGTGAGTTTTATGCTAAAAAACGTACCCTGGACGAGCTCGACTTGTTTGAGTTTTACATGTTTTATGTCGTTCCGATTAGGCGATAGCGCTAAGGAAAGTAATGGCCGGACTTGATGCGATAAGAGCATTTTAATGGGGATATCAGATGTGGTGGGAAAACTCCACTAGAGTTACCTAGATTTATGGTGCTTTTAATTGGAGGCATTTTTACGCAAACAATTTTTTGATGTATGTTTTAATTAATTATAATTGCTACTCAAAACGCTAATTTATTATTATGTACATATAGCTTTTTATTATGAATAATATTAAACGAAACGCGATTTTACACGCCTTCAGAGGAATTTATATAATGTAAACTAATGTACATTGTTATTTATAACTATAGAGATTTGACTGTATATTTCTAGAATTTAGTGGGATAGTTAATCAAAAATATATTAATTTTAAATTTAACCTTACTCGATCCAGTATGTTTTTAGTTATGTTGCGATTATATGAACTTTATTCCGTCTTAACTTTAAAATAATAGGTACCATTGAGTTATTCGATCAACTATTAGCTCAATCGAAATTAAAATGATCGGTTTGTAGATAGATATACATAGGTAGGTACATGAATTGCTATATAGTGTAAATTATTTTTAGTTCCTTAGCAGTTAAGAGATTAATTTCATTGAAAACTTACATAATTCGTAAAATTTTTTCCTGCAAAATCTCTTTAATCTAATAATAATGAATACCTTATTTACTTTCAGTTTGAAGTACAAATGTGGTGGTAAGTCGTAACAGCTCTTTTAATATCTAAATAATACATTTTATCAGTATAGAATCTAATTTTAATCAAAATACGAGTAGTAAAATAGATCGTTCCTTTTTTGTAAGTTTCACTTTATAAAATGGAAATGGGAAGAATATTAAATAGACGGTGCACTATCTGTTGTCTAGAAAGTAGCACTTAATGAAATCAACTCAACAAGAAGGAGGGTGATGTGATGCAGCACGATCACTATCTGCCATATCATATCACTGCATCACTTAGCTCGAGAAGGGAGCACATTTAATAGACATTTCATGACACTTGGAAAGAGCAAACAGAGATTGGCCGGTGCTACTACCATTATGGCCTCATGACGGTGCGAAATGATAAAACAATGTTCCGTCTAAATTTCGACAGAACTATCAGGTACTTGACAAGCGTTCAAGCCCCTCCTCGCCCCTGATCATATTTTAAAAGGGACCAGCGACGGAGGTCGAAATATTAAAATTTCGTCTTAAGAAAAAATATATGGCGCGAGAAAAAGCCGAAATATAATTGAACTGAGCCGAAGGCTGAATGCATCAGCCCCGGCCACTCTTAATGGATTTCTATTTGGCTTGACAAGAAAGGAACCGCTTGATGGTCTCCAGCAGGGAAAATTTGTAGCTCGCAGCGCAAAGTCATCACACCTTAGGGCTGCGAAGGGGCTCCGTTTTTGTTGCCATTATTATTTTGTTCTCCGATTTTGGGAGGCTGTGGATCATTTATCTTGCGGTGAGGTTTTACAAGCCATTAATTAATTTTATTTGTTTAAAATGGTCCTGCGGGGAGGGGTGTCCGCTCATGCCGTCTTTCGGATCACAATTATTCTACCTTTGACAGCTAATTTGATTTCTTCAGAGTTAACAAATGAAAGTACAAATTGCTATTATAGCGCTTTTGAGCAACTTTTTTTTTTGAATAACATTTTTTCGTTAATGATACGCCCACATAGGTGGTGCCCTGACATTTTGGGTGATTTTTACAAGAAAGTTCATGTAGCAATTTTTTCGAGGTAAAATAGTAAAAGTGAAAAAAGGTGTTAATCTTTGACAGCACTTGGGGGTATAATGGACTTTGACGGCACTTCAGGGTATAAAGTGATGAGGTGAGTGATGCACTAAAGAAACTTAGTTGTTAGTTGGGTGGGTCACGTTTTTGGCGAAATACCTAAAATCAGAATGAATAATGTATAATTGAAAATGCTAAACGTGATCTTCCTGGAGATAGTATCTACCTATAAAGAATAGTTTTTGCAGACTTTCAACTTTTATGAAAATAACTGTAGACAAGTTATATTTATTTATATTATATACATAGATTTATTTATATAAAAAGCCATTAGGTCATTTGTTTCCGTTTGGAATTGTTCCATTTTTTATTAATTTTACCAATCAAGTTTTCCATCGCATGTTAAGTCATGTTTGTTACTTACCTTTTAAATGGCATTGATCAAATTTTTTATTTACGGACGACTCTCACAAAACATTACTTTTTTTTTAATTTTGTGTTATTTTATAACTTTAAGAATCGAAAATAATATCAATAGAATTGTATTATAGCCTCGATTCTCTTCGTTCTCTTTTCATTTGGTATTTGGTAGGGGAGATTGGGGTATTGTGAGCCATGGGGAATTGTGAGCCACGTCAATATTTCCCAAAATTGGAAAGTCTGACTCATGCAAATGGTTGTCGTCGTCTTGTCTTTGACCAAACTCATTTTCTATTAGCAATAGATGCTTCCACACGTACTCGTTCGTTCCGTGCGATAACCACTTGGAAAATTTTCTCAAAATATTTATTCCGAGCGTTTGTGTTTGCATTGATCTGACAACGATTTTCGCAGAATCGATTCAGGTAAATATTCATAATTATTGTATGGCATCGATATTTCAACTTTTAAAAGAAATTTCGCATAAACATGCAATGAGCGAATCATACACGGCCCTCTTATCAACCAGAACGTTTGGGGAATTGTGAGCCACTTTTTTTGGGGAATTGTGAGCCACAACATTTTTCAAGCCAATATCGCATTTTTAGCATTTTTAGATGAAAATGTTGACTTTTCTGCATACTTTGTATGGAGGATATGCCGAAGAAATTGAACCGGAACAATTCCATTCGCTGCGATTTATGCGATCGAGCTGTTCATTTGAAATGCGTCAGTAGGTACTGGAGCCAATTTCACATGCCCGAATTGCGAATCCGAATAATTTCAATATCTTCTCTTTTATATTTTTTCTAACTAATTCTTATGTAATTTCCAACCATACAATAAACATTTTACAACGATATTTTTGATTTTCGACTTAATTTAGACGGTGGCTCACAATTCCTCAACATTTTTAAAAATCTCAAAAACGTACGTTTTTTGCAAACGCTCAGATTTTTTCAGCAGATAATAATTTCAAGAAATTGCTCAAGCTAAAAGTTAGGGTTTCCTTCCTAGTAACATAAACCATTTTGAAATTTTAAAAAATTTTGATTTTTGTGGCAGTTATCGAGCTTTGAAAAAGTGTGGCTCACAATACCCCAATCTCCCTTACTTTTAATGTTTCTGATTAAAAACACTGCAAAACCAATTTTGTTTGCTCTTTGCTTCTAACTTTAAATACACCTCCTTAACATAACGCAAAGAAAAATATACAAAAAAAAGTAAATGAAAGAAAAATTAAGAGGAAATAAAGTATGAGGATATTGACGAAATCGCGAAGTAAAAACCAACAATTATTTCATTGTTTGTCCGCATCGGACAATAACACATCCGACCACTTGCAAAAAAAAATAAGAAATGCGCTTGATTTAGTTTTAATTTACTTACCTCACATACCTGAATTTGGTCCAGCCGCAGAGGTGTTGGCGGCACATCCCAGAAACACAAAAGATATCTTAGCAAGAACAAAACGAGCCCAAGATGAGCGCCCACTTAGCCCCGGGTGATCGATCATTTTTTGGTTTTTTCGTCCTTATTTGCCTCTTTTTATATCCCAAGCTTGAAAAATTTTTAAGTTTGCTTTTGGGCATTTTTTGTGCCCGCCAAGATCTCATCCTCATCCTTTTGATCAGCATCTTGAGCTGCACCGGCACTCGGTGGTGATGATGAAGAATCGCCCCTCGCGTGTTGCAGTCATTACTTCGAATCCTCGGAGAGCTTCGAAAATGACGCTATATGCGTTGCTGAGCCTTGAAAAAAACAAACGACTCGTTTCTTGAAGGTCCATTGGTTTTACAGGTGATCAGAGCTGTTGTTGTTTGTATTTTGTATTATATCTCATTGTCTATAATTTGGACACATTTATGAAATCGTTTAATGTTGACCGCAACCGATCCTTGCCCCAAATGAGACAGCGCTGTGCTGTAATCGCGCGCTCAAGAAATTTCGTTCCGGTGCTGAGCGTTTTTTTCAACGTTTATTGACGAAGTATCTAAAAGTGCTTCGAGCTCCTTAATAGCGTACTTAATGGGTCTTATTACAACGTCCATCGAATAAATTGAATATTCGAAAATTGGACAGGGCAAATTCAACGCTAGTTAGTGCAATAGCAAGGAACTGCAATAATGTGCGATTAAATTTTAAAAACACTCTTAAGCAACTCTCTCTGTTGACGATTAATTAATCCACTAAAAAGACTGGATTAATTTTCTTATTACTTTGATAGAAGCAATTTTCGAGGGGAGAATTAAAATAATAATACAAATAAAGCGGTCTGAATTGCTTCCCCTCATTTCGATTTATCAGGTAAAATTGCCCCGGTGTCTGCTTAATTTGTCAAATATATCAAAGCAGTTCCGCTCAATTAGACCCCTTTAGACACTGCAAATAAAGGGTCCTGCAAGTGTCACATTTCCTATCCACCTCACATCGTTGTAATTTTCTTGTTTGAGTTGATTGCGATGGCAGCCGCCTCCTCCATAATTTGAAAATAATAAGCTCGACTTGGCCGGGGTGCCACCGCACGTAAGTTTTTTTTTTCGGGGACGGGGAAATGACGCTGCTTTTTACGTCCAGCTCATTCTGGTCAGTCAACCAAAAGTCAGTCACAAGCCGAATGAAGACATTAAAAATGTTTTCGCTCGCTCGTTGGCGCTTTTCGGCTAATTTGATTACCTACTGAAAACCATCTGATAATGACACTTTCTTCAAGCGCCGTCTGCTTCTGTGAGATTTGTTAAATAACACCGGGAAGTGACACTTAAAGATGTTTTATATCATTTCGAAGAATGGTATAACTGTAACTCGTTTTTGATCGCGTAATTATCTGACGCCATTCAGAAGTGTTATGTTTTTTATTTAAAATCTAGGTGCTTGGATTATAAGAGGATGCGTTTATTAGGTATAGATAAAATAAAATTTATTTACAATTTAAAATTTTAATTACGGAATAAATTAGAACCCATTTTCAGCACAAGTCTAGTTTAAACTTTAACGTTATTCTCTTTTGTAGTCTATCTTAGAAAATTTGAAAACATTGGAAATGAGTTAACTCGGAATGATGTTTTCACGAACTAATTTACTTCTTTTAAGAGGTCACGTCAAATTTCCAATTTTTTGTTTTTAATGGAATATTGTTAAAGAAAACAAAGAGATATCTTGATGAAACTTTGCACATATATTTTTAGAACTTTCAAATATGATATATAGAAAAACTTTAAGCTGTATTTTGGCTGCTACAATACAGATTAAAAAAATAAAATAAAAATCACGGTGTACCTACATGATTTTGGCTCACTGACACGTCTGAAATAAGCAAAAAACGGAATTTTAATCGATATGAAAACAGCTACAAAAAAAATGAGGTTCAGTTATATTTATTATTTTTTCAAAACTGTTTTAATGTAGGTACTTTACTGTAAAATTTTGCAGAAAAATAGTTTTTATTTTCCAATGTTGGAATCCTCGAATCATTCACGCTGATAACTACAAATTACAAATTAAAAAATTTCTAAGTTTTCCGTAGTCTTCTCATTAACAAATGCAATTTTTGTTTAAAATATCTCGATTCAGTCGTATTTGTTTTCTGTCGAAATCAAGAATCAACTGTTGAAAATATGAAAATACCATACCAAATACCTACCCATGCATGCAAAATAATGTTTACGCGCGCCGTCAATTATTCTATAAGTGATGCTTTTTATATATCGTAAAAAATCGGATATTCTGTCATTTTCTTATGAATGTAAGATCTTTAGACGTTACATAGGAGATATAGGAGTACTTAATCTAAATTTTACAAGTGAATAGAATATTATATTTGGATAAAATTTCCTGAGTCGAAGTACAGATTTGCATTTGCATATCCATCAGTCTAAAACTCTTCAGATAAGTATCTTTTTACGATGATTTGCATAAATAAATGAAACAAAAAACTGTTGAAGTAGTTATCCGAGTAATACCAGTAACAGCAAGATATCAATGCACTGAGTGAACTGAAACTCTTTGAGCTTTTTCCTTTCTATTCCTGCATTTCTCTTGTTTTTCCAATAATGCCTCGATTTATCGATAGCACTCCTCTCAGGTGTGCGGTATAATTCAAAATCGCCTTGTTCGCAATCTTCGCGTTTAGATCTCATTGCAACAGCAATGCGCCGTGAAATTGTATGTCACGCGAGAGTACGAATCATGACACGGAGGCTTCATTTGCGCCATAAATATATATTACATACATATGGACCGGATAAATCCGGCATTGCAACAAAAACAACTTAAATATTTATTCAAGGTGTTTAATTACGCTCGCTGTTGGCTTATTATTCGCGGTTCGTTTTTTTAGCACCCATATTCCCGTGAATTCCACCTGAATCTAGGCATCCGATCAGACGAAGATTCAAATGGACCCATATTAGCTGAACGGGAACGACCGTGAATGGGAGGCTGCCGCCGCCGCCGTCTGATGACTGTTTAACACAAATCCCCGCAACGGGGGGGCCTAAGATCGGTGTCTTTGATTCCTCTCACCTTGCGACCTGTGAAAGAACGCCCTCAAATTGACGCGTTTTGTAATTATTTATGCGCGCATTCGGGGTTTTCGCCGTCGCCCGCAGCGATCGATTCCCGAGATGCCCGCCATCGGGCGAGGGTCCTACAGCCGCAGCACCTCAGTTTAATTGCCGCCCGACTGGCCATTGTCCGGCCTAAGTACCTCTGCTTAGAACTGAGTGCACCCCGCGCACCTTTTCTTTTCTGTTGTTACTTCCTAATTGCTCGATTGTGCTGGTCCGGGGCGCGACGCGGTCCTGTCCGGCCGCGGCCTCGCGCTGGCGCAATTAAACTCTATTTACACCTCGCCGAGTCGTGTGCCTTTCTTGGCGGTGTGTTTACAGAAATCCCATTGATTCGGGCATGATTCCGACTATTGTCTTTTGCCATTCTCAGGTAAGTTAAGCGTTTTTTTGGGGGGCTAAAGCTCATAAAATGAGCGGAAAATTATTGCTCCCTGCCGGGTTCTGGGGTCCAGAAAAACTCCTCTTCCCGCCAGGTGGCCTACTGGGCATGTGGACATGAACGTGAAAAGAGCAAATTGTTGTCCGGCATGAGTTCGCTTATATTGGAGGTGTTACCTACGAAGAAAAATCGAAGAAAAAAAATAAAATAAAAACTAGGAAATCGCGATTCCGGAGCCCACTCAGTGATTTACTTTTCGTGATAGAACCACATCAAGCACAGCGCGCATTCGAGAAATGAATAAATAATAAAATCGCAAGAAAAACGGACAAAATCAGTGCCAGCGAACGAAGTGCCTGCAGTGAAATATCACTGCACCTGCTGAGTGCCAGTCATTAAAACGTAAATTGCAAATTATAACAAGAAAAATTAATTAGATCCAGACTGGCATAAGCATACAAATTTCAACACTTTCATGCACAATGCTCTTTTTTTTTTTGCGAATTTAAATCCGTAGAAAGCAGCAACTAGCAAAATAAGTTTTTTGCTTAAATGGCCCAGCAGCCAAATCACGCGATCAATTTTATTGCGAAATTTTAATTACACAGATATAGGAACAAAGTTGTAGGGAAATTTTAAATATTTGAGCCTGCCCGAGCGTGCAGTATTTTTAATGTACTCTGTTTTTTTTTGCGCGGAGGATGATAACACTCCTCTGTTTGGAGTGAAAATGTTTTATTCAAATATGTGCCTTCCGCTGCGGATTAAATTCTTCTTGCTATTTTCCTTGGTTTTTGAAGGCGGTTTGTCGTTTCGGTTCAGAAACTCTCGATGAGCTTTTTTGCTTTTCAGTCCTTCCGCAAGATATGAGCCGAGCTATTGATTTTTGGTTTTTTCCAGAGTAATATTGAAATAGACTTACGAGGTCCCACTAATTACATCCGTTTTTATATTTGCTGTTTTTACTTTTGAATTCAAAACAAAGTGTTGCAATTTATACTGAATGGAGAATAAAATCGCAAAAAAGTGAAAGTTAAAATTATAAATTGAAGTAAAAACGAAATCGATTAAGTACAAGAAGTAATAGCCATACATACCCCTGAATTTTGCGAATTGAATCGGCCAATTCTTTTCATTATCATCATAACTAAAATTTAAGTAAACGTAAAACTTTTACCATCGAATTCAAAAATAAAATCGATATGGATCAGAAACATCTCAAAGAATTTCGTTTTTCATTTTTAATATATAACCCCTAAAAAAATAATCAAATGACATTTTTATAAATGCATTTTCTGACAATAAGTGAAAATAAATATTTGATTTAGCGTATCGTAATTATTGGATTCTTTAGTTGGATTGGTTGCTTTGAAAATTTAAGTAAATCTTAAGTTTACCTCGCAAAGTAATTTATTTTTCTCTAGAAAAGAGATTTATACCAAAAGCAAGTGGAAAGCGCTCGATAAATAAAAACGTTCCATTTAAAAACACACGTCCGAGGTATATTGACCGAAACGCGAACAATAAATATTAGAGCTGTTGCAAGACGGGGGTGATTTTTCCTAGCCGCTACCAAATTCTTATTTTTACTCGAAGGAATACATTAGGACGTGGTGCTGCTGTGTACTTAAGTCGTGTAACGATGAAAATAAATCAATCCTTCACTCCTGACCGAGGGGAAGAAGCTAAAACACCTTTCGGGTTTGCGATGACTTTCTCTTCCGCAGTTAATGAAGTATGAACGGCGAGCAAAATTTCTATCCCTATTCGTTACCAACGTCTATGTTTATGCACCAAAAGGGATCTTGGTAATGTATCGAAACCACTCTATGTGGTGGTTTGACTCCTTCGCAATCAGACGCACTTAAGCAGCTTCTTTTGACTTTAAATTGGAGCACGTATGCTGCTGCGGCTGCAGTTATGAGCCAGAACGAATTATTTGTCACGTAAGTTCGGCCGTTGGCGGATTTTATTTAACCCTGCCATAGCTTAAGATGTGAATGTTATATAAACATTAATTTTGGAAACTTTGAAAAATTATCCACTTTAAATTTGACTTGTGAAAAATTGAAAACGGGTGAAGTTTATTCGTTGATAATCCAATTTTTAGGCGAAGAAAAACAAGGGTGCGATATATGAGAAGTCCTGAAGGGTAAGGGAAAAAGTATTTTAAAAATTATAACACAATTTCAGCTTATCGAACTATTTTTAATTTTAATTTGCTTGGTGTATATTACATAATGATCGTTGTTAAGTGGTCTTTCTCATTTTACATGAATCGGAAAACGTGACCTGTTTACTCTAAATGAATTTGTTTTTTTTTAAACTGTGGGAAAAAACATGACTTAGAGTCACTGGAATTCCAAAAACGTTAAATAACCAATGATTTGTAGCCGTTTCGCTGGATTTAAGCATATTTACCAATAGACCGCTAATAATTGACGCAAAAGAGCACAACGAAGATATAGTCAGAAGAGGCGAAGATCACGATCCTCGGAAAAATTTTCTTGTTACGACTTCTAAAGCTCAGCTCATCCTCGTAAGCGGTCTAGGGGCACTGGCTGGACGGGGGTAGCGGCTCCGGATCGTCTTCAATAAACCCGAACCAGCAATCCGCGACTGGTGCAACAAATCTTTGTTTAAGCACGCCGCGTTGCGTGATACCTCAAAAAATCCACATCGTTATTACTTTGGAGTCGTTTCAACAAATTTTTACCTCCCCAACACCTCGACCGGTCCTGCAGCTACCATCCCGATCGGTTGTGGATGCCTGTGGGCTCCCTTCATACCTTTTTGAAACCCCCGAACCTTTGTACCTTGCGTTTTACCTTTCGATCGAGAGTCAGCGCGAAATGCACTTAGCCGTGATGGCTTCCATCATCATCATCATCTCCGTCCAGAGCGCGGTGATTCCCCGTTTTGGGACCGGAGCGGACCGGGCGTTTGTGGTGCTCCTGATCCATGGTCGGCTCGATGGCTGGCACTTCTCGAGGAGATCTTCGCGGCCGTCTCCAGAATCCCTGGTCCAGGGCCCTCGATGAAAGTGAAGAGGAGAGCCCGAGTGGCGGCCGCCGCCGCCGCAAACATCCGAGCTAATATTGGCCGACACTACTCAGCTCCTCAAATTAGAGAGTGCCCTTCAATAAATTGGCGGCTCGTTGCTTTTGTGTAGCCGAGACGAGCGCGATATAAAATATCTCAAACGTATCATTATTTCACACCATTGCGGTCCGCGGATGCTGCGAATCTGGCCGATCCACAATTTGATGTGGCCGCGCGATCGTACGCGGGCCGATCGCTCGTTTTGATATATTGAAATGGCACATAGCGAGCCCTCATACACAGCGCGATTGCAGGGATATTGAGCGCGATCTCCTCGAAACCTTTTTGGTCCTTTTTTACGCGATTATTACCCGCGCTCTGTTCGTCCCTTTCCGCGCGGGACGGAAGGGCACCTATGGTGCAGCAAGTGTTTATCAGCATTTTATCACATTTTCGACAAACATCTCGCACACCTTCGGATGGTATGATGAGCTCTTGTTTTAATTATTTCTTTCTGGTCTCGTACACGTCTCGCAACACCTTCGGGATATTTAAGCCATTAATTACAGGCAAACCGATTTATTAGGGGTTACTTAATGGTCCTGAAAGGTTGAAACTTTTTGCACCGCATTGCGATGTGTTTCGTGCTCTGGCAAGCCACTGTTTATTGCGGTGCAATAACGCATCCGAGGCTAATGGATGCCAAAGTTTTTCTTTAAGTTTTCGAAATTGGATCACAATTATAAACGAAGGATCTTTTTTAAAAATATCTAAAATAAGATATGTTGTTTAATATAAGCTATCAAAATTAATGCTTTTCTCATTTTGTCATTTTTCATAACAGGAGTTTAAAATTATAATTTTTTTCAATTACATACTTACAATTTTCACTACCATCTTGTGCTTAAAAATGTTACAAACAGGTGTTTTTACGTATTACGATTTTATAATTTATTTCCTAGAAATATTTAATACAAATACATGTATCGTTTTCAGAATAAATACCTATACTAGTCAGCAGCTGACTAGTGTCAGCACATCCTTAAATGTTGTATACTCATATTTTTAAAATTGTGAACTTAAGTAATCGATTGCAATAATGAGTTAATCAAAGTAATAATAAAAACACATTGCATATTTTGTGATATTGTTCGTGGCAAAAATTCAACTTATTATAGTTTTGTATTACTAGGTGGTTTGTATGTAGTTCAATCTTTTACGAGTTAAAGGGTAGGTAATATAATATTTTATGAACTACTTATTTGACGCAAATTGATTTTGTAAGACTACATCTACCTTAAAATAAACTATTTATATATGTACTTGTAATGACACTTTAAACGGAAATTATATCAAATTGTTCTTCTATCCACTATAATGAAAGATGACTCGGATAAAGGAGAATTTTCATTAATATAAGAACAGGGGTTTAGATTTTTTAAAATGACAGGATTTTTATTTTTACTGGTAAACTCCTTTTTTAAAATTAATTTCTATATGCGCTGGTTTCTTTATATAGGTACCTACAGTAGTGTAAATGTATTTTTATTAATTTTTAAATGTTTTCGTTTCCGGAATTTTAAATTCTACAGTATATTTGAATTATGGATTGAAGTTTAATTTAGAATACTTTTGACCCAATTATAATTTTTCAATGGAATTTATGTTTATTATTTAGTGATTATGATGAAATCAGCGCCTATGGCCGTGATTTCCCCACAGTTCAGTTAGTGCGTAATCAGCTCCAACAGTTAATCATATTTGTCATCTTCCCTAGATATTTTAACAAACAAAATCTCTGCGGGGAAATTAACATAAAGCTGCTGCAGCTGGTGGCTATTACGAATGCATTATCACCGCGGATACCTGCGGTCCCAGCCGAAAGCGCACCTTAATAGGCATTTTTTTTCGTGCGGAGCCCGCGAGAACCAAATCAAAAGAGGCCGCCTAGACGCCCGCGGTGGGGTTCTTCGTCTCATATTTACGCTTGCGTTGCCGTCCGATCCCCAGCGATCACATTTGGGACCGCAGCTAATAACCACCCGTGCACGTAATCAGGCGGTGGGAGCGGCGTCGTCCGGGGCGACGGGGGCGACTCAAGACGCGGCGATCCACGTTATTACACGGTCCTCCCTGGGAGCCAGCCGCCGCATCCCTAAGCACTTTCGGGTAATATACAAACAAATCATTTTTCTCCCGGCTCAAATTCCTCGGCGTTTATGGCCGCGTAAACGCTGCCGTGGCAAGGCGGCCGACGTTAAATATTTTATGACACGGCGATGATTTCGATGGACCAGACACGGAGGAACCAGATACGCGATCTGAGTTTTGAACTTGCGCAAGGTCAGCCGGACCCTGGATGAGCAGCGGTCGAGCGGTCGGGCGCATAACGTCTTGAGCATGCAAGTGCAATTGCAAAATTACAATCGCGACCGCAACGTCGGTATGTAGAGCAAGTAGAACATCGCGAGAGATTAGATCGCGTCTATGCGTCCGCATCTTTTACAAAAATTCCCGATTTCGTGCAGGTAATTAGATAGAAATCAGAGCCCCAGCAGCAAGAAAGGGGCAATCAGAGGAAACGTCCGGGCCAGCGGTCGGCGAGCCTACGAATGCCCAGAAATGTAAATAAATAGTTAGACCGGCCTGTAATTATCGTCATAAATAATTTGTAGTTTGTTTTGGTCCGGTTAATTTGAAGTCACGGTCAGATTGGATAAGTCGCGGCCTTTTTGTCTTCCCTGCTCATTTCGCCTCTTTTTATTGTTATTGGTGTTATTTTCTCGCTCACCTCTTGATCGGCATTTTTTTACCCCCGTTGGGGTCAAAAGCACAAATTAAAAGGCCGCGCAACAATCAAAATTATCTCAAGTTTTGCCCGGATTTTTTTTTCCCCCGAATGGACAGCGATTAGCAGTTCACACGATAGCCCTGAAATCAACACACATCGGGCCTATGAGGAACGGACACCGAGAAAATCATTAATAATAACATGTTGACTCTTCGACCGGTTCCTGTCCGATTTTGATTTATTTAACCATCGAACACCTTTCGGAGCCGCCAAACGACTTCGATGGAGGGAAAAAGAATCTGGAGCTGCTTTGAACACATTGCACTAAATTAGTCATGGGGCCCTCGGTTAATTAGCCTCAATAGGCAAATTTGGGGGCCATAGGTTTCGAATTATCGGAGAATAATTTACTACCTGTAATTGTTGCTTAGATGAAATGCAAATTGATCCGAGTTTTGTACGTCCGCTTATTTCTCACTTTCGGCAGGTGTGTTTGGATTAAGACGTTTCCGCTCTTAAATTGGAAAAGGAATATTTTTCAGACGAAGAGAATAATTTGTTATTATGCACTTTTTGCTTCAATTTCTTATGATTATGCTCTGATTTGTTTAAAAATAAAAATATTATCTCAAAATTTGCCACTTAATCGACTGGTAGCTTTTCGTTGGAGTAATTAGATAAGGAATAAATTCTACACATATTTATACTTTCAGTTTTTAACAAACCTTGCTGAAAAGGTTCACTCATTGGTACATATGAAGCTATTGGATCAAACGCTTCACTTATACTTAGTTGGTAATTGTGACTCAAGGTTTACAAAATTCCTTGAAATATTAATTTTTTTTTTTTAATATGATCTTTTTATATTTGTTTGATGGGTCTGGGGCTATTTTCGTGTAAGAATTTTAATCTAACTTGGAAATAAAATAACGTATTCTAATTATGTAAGCATTTAATACAGTTTTTTTTAGAAATACATATTGCAGAATAACATTAAGAAACGGTTTAAAAATAAACACTGCACTTTTGTGGTAAATAGGTAATTTCTGAAAAACGTTCTAACTCATCCGTTTTTCTACTAAAGTTTTGAAAGTTGTAACGACTTATTAGCTTTATTTTTCAATTTTCGATTAGAAGTTGAAGAGTGCATTTGAAAATGGGCGCATGTTTGTTACGGCAAAAATTGTATTGCATTATTTACTCAAAGTTTAGAAAAATATCAATAACCTACTATGTTTTTAAGATTAAAAAAAAAGTTTAAATGTTTGTAAAAGGGAAATTGGTTCAATTACCGCATATTTAAGTAAAAGACTCAATAAAAATTTTAAATCAACGCTTTGAGAATTAAATCATGTAAAGAGCTGGTGAATTTGCTTATTTGACTTATTTGGTGTCGACGTCTTCTCGCTGCGATAATACCTGAAGGAAAACAAATTGAAAAGGAGGTAAAAACAAAGTCATGTCGAGCGATGCGCTTATCCATCACCGAATAATTGCAAAGCAGCAATTGCGGCGCTCGCTGTTCGAGGCGGCAATTACAAGTGCAGGACGCGTAACAGCTGTGCGCCGTCGACGCGGCCGGGCGTATCTTTAGACCACTTTTGCGTTCACGTCATACTTGTCATCTATACGCGGCCCACGGCGAGCGCGGAGCTCACTTATTGACACGACATACCTGCAGCCACCTAACAATTACCGCCGCCCAAATGAAAAGCTCGTAAAAAATGCATGCGGCGCTGCAGCCCAGTGCCTGGCATTTTGCCTGCGCAGCCTGAAATTTAACAAATGGAAAATACTTCGCCTAGAGCCACCTCAATGTGCCTGAAATTGTAAAAAAAGGCAAAAAGTGACGTTTTAACGATTGAAGACGTATTGGCGGCGCGACGACGCACAAAGTGCGCGATGCAATTCAAAGGAGCGAAATTAAAGAATTGGTGTACACCTCCTTTGTAAATTAATGAACGCCCCGGGCACCGCGCAGCCATACCATGGCCCGAAAACGACCCATGCATATGTATTCAGATAACCGCGGAACCAGTCCGAGACGATCATGTGGCTCTGGCTTTGGTTGTGGTATTATTCAGAAGCCCAAATACACAGCCGGAAAATGGAAAACCGGACCTTGTGGTCGATCTTCCATGCTCCGTGAAAACTCTATAGGGAGCGCCAACTTTGAGATAGTAGATCATACTTTATGATATATGACCGGCCTTCCTTTCCGACACATTAGCATACCACTCATCACCTGTTTGGGACCCTAGTGCACCTAGGCAACGTCAGATCCACTTTAAGATCTCCCTGAGACCTCTTCATCCAACCGACCGACGACCCGATCCGGCTGAGTAGATATAGGGCCCCGTTCAGAGCTCCTCCGTTTTTGCTTTAATTTTACTTCGCCTATACGCCATTGCAACAATTTTGAGGTATATCTGGGTATCTTATCTATCGACCGCCAAACCACATTTTGTGTAGTTTTCGAGAAATGGGCGGATCCTCTTAGCACTTTTTGATTGCTCAACAAGATCAGAGACAAGAGATCGCCACGCCGATATGGCGTTTTCGCTTGAGGTTTCTTTTCAGTAAATTTTTTTTTCTTATTGATTTGTAAAATGATATCAAACATTTTGATGATAACAGCGAAATTTCACGCGTTTGTATTGCGGAAAGGATCTCGTTTTTGTTTTAATAATTTTATTATTTCCATCGATTCTTTAGCTACTATACAGGTGTTCGTTGCCTTGTCTGTGAACTAGATCCAAAGATGGATGAATTACCTTTAATGCTGCATTTTGAATAAAGGTTCACTTAGATAGATTATAAATTTAGTTTTCTTGAATTAGAATCTTGATTATAATTGTACTTGCTATATGTACTCTGTATCCCAAACAACAATGATCTAAGCAAAAATCATAATAATATTGCACGTTTTTTTACCATTTGCATTAATTTGCAGTCTCGACAGTAATACTGAATCCATTAAGGCATAATATGTATTTAAATTGCTTGAGAAATTCCGCATAAAGTTGAATGCAATTAAATGCTCTTTAAATATTTATCTTAGCATCATCCATGATGGAAATGCAAATTTTGTAACGTATTACTCAGTTTAATATCAAATGAAATCAAAACGACAGTAAATCGAATTTCGTCTTTATATTATTAATGGTCCCCATTTAATCCGATTTCGTTGATCAATGTTTAAACATCCATAAATCACTTCTTTTCTCGTGTGTGGCGTTCTTTTTTCTTTTCTTATTTTTTTAAGTTGCTTTGATCAGGTGAGATGCCTCGACAGGTCACATCAGGGTAATGCTGAGGCCTTTACAAAGGAGAAGTTGTCGTGAAACTTGCCGACACTTTGATGTTTGCGCCTGCTCTGTTTGTTTGATTTATCTGAAGATTGTTCAGCTATTGTAACCGGAACAATGGGTGAACAAATTGCCGGGGATCATCTCATTATAGACTATTAATTCTATTTACACTTAGCGGCTGAGTTGAAAGGGCCACTTCGAGATACTCATGTTTTTGTCGCATGGTTTGGTTCAAAAAATATGTTTTGATTCGAATTTTTAGCATAGCAGTCAATTCGGTTCCGGATTAAATATTAATGAGATCTGTTTACTGGTGTAATATATGTTCGAACATGATTAATCTGCCTTTTTTTTGTGTGGAGTTAATTAGAAAGTCAGATTATTGGTTGTTTAGATTTAGTCAATCGAGCAAAAATAATCGTAACATGATTCACGACAGGTTGATATTTATGTACTTGGTGACATAGATTTGAGAACCTGAGTTTAAAGTTAATTTTATTTAAATTAAAAAAAAGCTTCTTTTGGAGATTCAAACAAATATAAACTTAAAAACATTCATTATTATGAACTAATCAGCTTTTAGAAAGTATTCTATTAAATTATAGTTGTAAAATAAAATACGTCTTCACCTGTCCAACATTCCAAATATTTTAAATATTAAAAAAAAAATTATTTGAACTCATCGTAAAACAATGCTTCTTGGTAAAACACAGTTTCCCCTGAAGAATAAATACACTCCGCAATAAAAATTTGCAAAAATATCCTCTTCGGCAACCTAAAAACATTCCAAGGTAACAAAAACAGAAAAATGCCGATAACTAAACTGATCCTTAAGCCATTATAAATTTGCATAAACAATATGATGAAATCCCTAAACAGAACGCCCACCGCAATAAAATAACAATGTAAAATACGGCAGGGGATATATTGTCCTTTAAATTTGCGAACGTGCTAATATACGTTTTTGTTTACCTTGTCCCATGCGTACGTACTTCTAAGAAATATTTTAAACTGCCATAGACCTGGATTTTATTGAGGCCAGGTATCTGAAAGATCTTTTGTCTTCGGGTAAAATTTCAGGCTGCTGTAAGTTTTATGATCTTCGGCGAATTTTAAAAGGATTGGGCTGTTTTACTTTTAATATGTAGATAAAACTTGTTTGTTTTAGATAAGGTAGTTGAATTTATTTATTGTTCATATTTAATATAATGTACCTACTTAATACAATACTATACTATATATATTTGAGATAAGATGATATAGGTATGCTATGATTTAAAGACTTGTGATTAAATTTGTCAGCATCAACAATATCAAAACACGCTTTGAAAAGTCGCATCTTTTTATTGCATCGAGTTAAAAACTTTAATTCGGCTTACTTCTAGCCCTTCCTAACAGATCTTGACGAACAGGCAAACAGACAAAATAGAAATCTTATAAGGTTCCATTTTTTCACTTTGAGGTATAATCTAGACCACTACTTCGAAAACTTTGTATAAAAAAATGTTATAAACTAAATTCCTGTTTTACTGCTATCAAATTCTTATATTTTGATATTATTATGTAAAAATAGGTAATACTGGTTGTTTTTAATATTAATGAAACATTTTTAATATTTTATATTTTTTTGAGAGGATCTTCACAGCTCGCTCGCATACTTACTTGCAAACCATCATTTCCTTGAAAACCTTTCATTTTAAAAGCAAACAGCATCTTTTCGTCTTTGGTAAGATGGTAAGGTATAATATTAAAATTGGCAAGACATATTTTGTACCCAAAAACCATTTAATCTATTGTGATTTTATTGAAGTGGGCGTTCTGTGTACGAACTTCATCATATTTAACTAGCAGTACCTCGTTGTAGGTTATTTTCTTCCTATTGTTAACGAAATATTTCGATTCCTTTCTTAGAAAAAGTTTATTAGCCAGAAATTTTGCAAATAAACCAGAGGCAAATCATTTTGAGCGGTTTTTTTCATTTTTATTATACATTTCTAGTTGCTACCTTCTGGATGAACTTCCACGTGATAATGCCGTGCAAAATTTTAGACGAAATGAGGGTTCATTTATTGTCGACTGTATAGTTAGCAATGACGAAAATTGTCAACAGACCGCCCCTCTTAAAAATAATTTCGACAAAACCAGGAAATTACAAATAGTCCATCCAGTGTTTACCTGGATCTTCCGATGACCTTAAGAAACTTTAAGCGAATTTTTTAACGACCATAGTCCTTTAACGACCGCAAATCCTAATTTGGTCTCTCTCGGGGCCTAGACATACCGCCGTTGAATACTATAATAATTTTTTCGCTTGTTTGTTTTTGAAAATATTCCAAGGACGGTTTTGTCGGTCTAAAATCGTTGTGTCGTCCTACACGGGAGACTTAACAACTTCAATGACGCAATTTTAAGCAAACGAATTGTGAGTCATTTGTGTCAAATAAAAATATTTGACCCAGTTTTTGCATCAAAGCAGCTATACGCTCTAATATCGAATATTATTTTTGTGCAGAGTGCATCTCGACGTCTGTAATGCTCCGAAGAGCAAGAAAAAAAACATGTATTGAAAAAGCGCATCCATAAGCATCTTTTATC
Organism: Machimus atricapillus; assembly: GCA_933228815.1. Taxonomy (NCBI): domain Eukaryota; kingdom Metazoa; phylum Arthropoda; class Insecta; order Diptera; family Asilidae; genus Machimus; species Machimus atricapillus. The sequence continues at coordinate 13,712,205 of OW121788.1, forward strand.
ATTTCTATTGCTCAAAGTCGACGGGCCTCTATTGAATTTGTTGTTTCATTGCCTGAACGGATAATTTCGTGGCCTTTTACAGACATTGTTCACGTTGTCAAAACAAATTGCTGACTTTTTGTCATCTTGCCGGAGAAAATTCTTCTTTATGTCGGTTCGGGCGTAAGATGATTGTCGGACCGTACCAAATTAGCTTCACTCTAATGTCGGCGGGATCTTTACTAACTAACCTGAACGAACTTGGACCGGCAGCGGCACGGTTATGTCGCCCGGCAGCATTCATTCCAACAGAGCCTAGAAAATCGTCATTTGTGCCGCCCAAGTCCGTTGGCAGGGAATTAATCCGATCTTTGTGGATGGACTCATGGTTCACCTTATTTGTTTAGAAGTTATTTTTTTCTGTCACAGAATGGACGAGAAAATACAGGAAGCGGTTTCCCTCATAGTTGTTTTGTACTAGAAGTCAATTGTTCACTTGTAGCGTGATCTCTTTTTGAAAGAGGTGCTTACAAATTGCGCCATAGCCACAGGTTTTCTTAGGATGTGGAAGAAAGTTTCAAGGAAACTAGCTCGTGCCTATCAAAAGAACTGCTTGCCGGAAATAACTTCAAAGGAGTTTGCCGAAATTGAAAATCTTTAGTTAATATGCTTATTTGTATTGCGTTACTTTTATATTATTTTAAAGCATCAACTTGTAATAGAGTTGTTAATAAAGTTTTTGTTGAACAAAATGCTTGTTGTTTCCAAGACAAATTGATGCCTAATGATTCCACTATACTACAAAGTTTCATCAAAATTCCGTCAACGCATTAATAGAAGAAATACATTCGGTTTTTTTTTAAATTGGTTCAATTTCAGCAATCCATTATAATTTTTTGTTATCATCTTAGCTTTTAAAATATCTAGAACTAATACAACAATCCTAATATCACATAAATAAATAAATTAATTGATTAATATTTAAATAAAAAAATTATCTGCAAAAAGTTCTTTTCAAGATTAAAAATGTTGCATGATTGGCTTACTTACAAAATATTTCAGTTATACGATAAAGTATTTCTTATAATAAATTATTTGTAGTTTGTTTAATTAACTTTATTTATTAGCCCACAACAAAACTTCACCCCTTTTACTTCTTTACAAGGGTACTCAATTGGGTCGCAAGCAATAAACAGTCAATAAAATAATAAATCAGAAGTGGGAACGATACTATCATTTTGTTGAACTCAAAAATGAAACTCTGTAATAGGTACCTACGCATAATCATTGACTGATATAACTATCACATGCACTTAATTTCTCTTGTCTAATCGTGGCATATTTGAAATGCATATCAAAATAAGTACCCAATCATTACAACTACCCTTTTCTGCTATATAATTAAGAAATTTCAAATAGACTGCAACCTTTTCAAGTATTAATAACATTCATAGGCAAAAAAATGATAAAGTGCAGTCCAATCAATTCGCAATTTTCACCCATTACAATCCTTAGAAACCCTACGGAATGTCCTTAAATTGCATTGCACCCCCTTCCGCCCTCCTAACAACTTCTCTATAAAAAGAGCCTATTTAAGTCGTTTGGGGTTTGGCAGGAAATCGAATCGATAAAAAAGTAAGTGGAAAACAAGGCAGGCACCATCAGGAGCAAATAAGACGCGGCCAAAAGGAGGGAAGAAACAAAAAAACCTACAAAGGTAAAAAGGTAAAAAGGCAGGCCAGTTCTTGTTCTCTAAATAAATGTTAACCATCAACAACTGATTAACAACCGCCGAATTAATTTGTAATAAGGGAGGATGCGAACGGTGCTTCGGAGGGGCACCACCTCATTGGGCAGTGGTCGTGCAAAACAAGAATGAGAATTGTCTCTGTTGCAGCTAATTAATAATGAAAATCTGGAGAATGGGCGCAAATAAAACCATCTTCAGATATCGCAGTAAAATTGCCGAGGGAGCCGCTTCAAAAGGTGTAGGGCCCAACCAGCTTCCTTTATGTAGTCCATGCGCAGTGGCGGTGCTCTTCCAGGTAAATAAAGAAAGCCCTTCCCAGCCAATGGACTCTTCGTACGGGTTTTATAGCACCTCCGAAGCCACTCCCACATCACCTGGCAGCTATACAAACAAAGCCGGTCCTCACTCTCTTCGGCTTCATTGATTTATTTGCCTAAGGTAGGAGAAGCCGTGGTTACCTGCGATCTCGTATATACCTGACCGGTTTGGCCACTAGCCAGTCAGTCTCAGAAGACGTCTTGACGAAGAAAGAGAGTTTGCTTGGAATTTGCGTGAGGCATAGTGTGTCAATAATTGTGTGTGTTTACTATTTTTGTTTGAATTTATAAAAAAAAAAAAAAACAAAGTGTCTGAAAATGCCGCGACCATCGCGAGAATCATATGGCGACCAGAAGCCACCTTTCTCATACATCTCATTAACTGCGATGGCGATTTGGAGCTCCCCGCACAAAATGCTGTCCCTCAGCGAAATTTATCAATTCATCATGGACAGGTTCCCGTACTACAGGAAGAACATTCAGCGGTGGCAGAACTCCTTACGCCACAATCTGAGCTTCAACGATTGTTTTGTGAAAATCCCACGACAAGGTGCAAAACCTGGAAAAGGTTCATACTGGACCTTACATCCGAAGGCGATGGACATGTTCGAGAACGGAAGTTTGCTGCGCCGACGAAAGAGGTTCACTATCGAAAAGGATGAGAAAAACAAGTTAAAGGAAGAACTTGAGGCGTTGGCCAGATTCAACTATCAGTTCACATCAAATCATCAACCTTGGGTTGAAGGCTCTCAGCAAATGATGTCACCCCAACCAGTGAACCCTCCGAGCCCTTCATCGTACGTGATGCAACCCTCACCACCCCCTCCGGCCCATCAGCGTCTTCAACCAGTGCAGCATCAGAAGCAAACCCAACGCCCCAAAAGAAGTTTCACAATTGAAAGTCTCATCGGCCCTGATCCGGTGGAAGAACCCCCAAAGGTACCTTCTCCAGAGGTGCTAATGCCGTCGGCATCTCCTCATGGAACCCTCCCAATGCTCGGCACCTACGGGTTCTCGGTGCAGTACCCACCTTCAATTGAAATGTTCAGTTACCCCACTAGTGCAGTACCCCAGTACCCCCCAGTGTTGTTCTACCCCCGGCCACAAACTGACGACTATGGAACCTGTCTGGGCTCTGTAAAGGTTTTTTAAAGCCGCCTATTCTGCGACATTTGCACACTTTGTGATAACACTGCCCACCTTTCACCTTACCTGTAAATAATAGTAAAAATGGCTGTGCTCGAATATACCTAGTTAATTAAGTGAATTACTTTATTTATTATGTAAGTGTTAAGCTACTTTTGTTACTGAAATGACGATGAAAAACTGAAGTTTGAGGAAATATACGAAAATGCATTATGTGACTTGAATATCTTGTTTAGTTTTTGGTATTGCCTTTTTAAGTTACTTACTAGACCCAAATCGTGACATTTAATTATTTAAGTTGCGATTCATAATTTAAAACCCAGTTTTAGTAGCTAAATTTTATAGATCAGCGATGGCAAACATATGGCACGCGTGTAGAAATTTCATAAGTGTAAAAACAAAGTTGTTTTCACGAAACTAACTAATCGACAAATGCAATTCATTTATTGGCTTATTAATTTTTTTTTTATTTCTTATAGTTTATTTACATGAGACTCATAGTAGTACAAAGAATCAATCTCCGAATTGGTTTATGTAGGTAGCTCTCAGTAGTAAATTATATATAAATAGGTAAGGTTTAAGAGTATATAATATTATCAATAAAATAAAAAAGTTTTATTCAAATTTGATGAATGCATACTATTTCATAATAGTTCTACACTCTGTTGAAAATTTTTAAATTGACTCAAATATTAAACTTTGACTATTTCACGCTTTGTGTAAATATTTAGTATTTATCTTATCATTTTCAATTTCCCACCATTGAAAATCTATAAATCAATATTGAAAAAGCAATACAATTTTGTTGTTTATTTATACCTAAAAGTGTTTTTTCTTTCACCGCCCACCTTATCAATTCGTCAACGATTTATACATGTTTGAGCTCTTTATTCGTTGAATTCATTTCAACTACCAAAATTATCCCATATATTCTCAGAGGTGTTGAATTCAAATCTGGGTTATCTTTCACTTAGGAACTAAGATGTTAGTTTTTAGAAAATCATTAGCAGTTAGAATTTATGATCATTTTCTGGAAACTATACTTTATATTTTCACCCACACTACAATTAGCAATTTAAAAAATAAGAAAAAGATAGTTTCACTAATTACTATTAAAAACCTTCTCGCAATTCAGTAAGTTGATAAACTTTCGAGAAAAGTTCGAGAAAAGGTTTGCCACCACTGCTATAGGTAACTAAGGATTAAATATGACTTGATATTGCGAAACTATACAACGCTAGACTCAATTGAAACTGTTTTAACGATCCATTCTACCACGTTATCTTGTCGTAAAAATTATACTCCATTATATTCACTTATTTTTTATTTTAAATGGAACAAGTTTTATTAGAGAAAGGAAAATAATAAAACCGCACTACACTAATTTTAAAATAATTTACTCAGACGTATTACAACACCCATTTGTAAGAATTTTACATTATTTGGATTAATGGTCATGTTAAATACTCTTAAATTTTTACTTTTTTTGTCGTTGAGTTGTGAAAATCTGAACTAACGCCTTAGAATTTTAAATTCAACACTAGAACTGCTTTTATGTAGACATCAAAATTCCGAAGCTTATAGCACATACATAGTAGGTATTCTAAAATTTCATATCATTCTGAATTAATTTTTTAATCGAAATGAAACCGCTTGAAACTTAGAACGGAATTTAAAAATCCAATGTCTAACTAGCCCGAGTAAATTAATGCTTACCTTTTAATTGCAAATAAGCAATCAACCAATGAAACCAAATTCTGAAAATTCCTATGGCCAAAAAGTATGTATGATAACGATAAATGTTTATGCTTTGAAATTGGGGTAGGTTTTACACATAATAAATAGTCTAATATTTATAGAAAAACTGATTTTATTCGCTCGGGTGTGGATTTTCCAGCTCTGAAAGAAATATAATAGTTGTGGGGGTCAAGATCAGATCACAATATTTAAGTTACACATTTTTCCTTCGAAAAGGAAGAGTAGGAATGAATAAATATGACTAATATATAGTAGGTACGCTGCAAATTAATAAAATTTAACCTTGTAAAAGTGATCAACTTCAGATTGAAATATTGCTTTCATTAGAAAGTTGCATGCCCACTTTTGCTTCAATATGAAAATACTGCTGTGACACTTTTTATTCAGGCAGTTGAGATGTTTAGAACACCACTACATTTACATAGATTTAGGTTTGTTATCTACCAAATTGTGAAAAATCTTTATCACTCTTAGACCCAGAATACCTTAAAATATGTTTGATTAATTGAAAATGCTCATAAAATCAGTTTTCAATTAAATTTCAAAATAATTTTCATGGCGGATAATTTTGCAGCAAACACTCAATTTCAGGATATCAACGGCAGCGAAATGAAGAACTAACTCAAGCAAATGACCGCCTTGAGTCGCGAACGGGGGCTTCCATGCTGAGGCCGCGCTGTTTATCAAAGGAGTAAGTGGCTGACTAAAAATAGTGTGTTAATACTTAAAATTACGCGGAGTCGCGATGGTATCGCCACTTTAATGGACATAGGCCCGCAGAACAGGTAGAGTTAGTTCACTTCAGACGCTGTAATCACCCGTAGAAAATCTCGCCAGCACCGGGAGCACTTGCTGGAAAAATTCTTAGGAAAATCCAGACGAGGCTCGATGTTTCTGCTGGTTTTCCCCCGTGATAAGAGCGGGCATAAAAAGATCCGAGAGGGTCCCCGGCCCCTGTAATTTCTTGTTTGCTAGCACTTTTCCGTAATGTTTGCTCTGCGACGTTATAAACTGCCACTTGTTCGATCCTAAATTACAGCAATTTCGAAATACGTCCGCGCGGTGCTGCATTATCGGCGCGCCGGACTCTGGCCGGATAACCCGCGAAGGAAACTCGGCCTACGAAGAAAATGTGCCTTCTTGTGGTGCTTCTCGGGGTAATTGCTCCGTAGTTGGCTGCACCTTCTGTGGTCACCTGGGCTCCCCTGCGCCCTTTTCCTGGCTATTCCTGGTCACCCGGATCAGGCTTATCCCCGGATCGGTGCATGTGGCCGCTCTGCCCTCAGAGGGGGCTCCGCTCCTCTGTACACACAAATTAAAACCGAACGCACCTCACAATTATGGGGATTTGCATAGACGACTTCTCGATACCGCGGCCTTTTCGCTAAGATTAAAAATTTCCGTGAAAATTATCCACACCAAGAGTGTTTTGAATTATCACAGGTGTTGACGGCGTTCGAAAGGAAGGCAGGTGAAAAAAGTTCACCGGTTAATTATAGAGAGGTGTATAAACTCTGGAATTAAATAGAGGGTATGGATTTTTGGCTGCATATGTATTAATTGATTTGCAAAAACCTGAGTGGTTGCACTCATGCATAAATGTAGCAAGAACGTCTCCAGTAAACCTTTAATTATATTTCACTCTTATAAATTTCCGAGGACTTGAACTGTTTATTAATTATTTAGAAAAGAAGAATGCTTGATTATACCTAACAATAAAAAAAAAGTCACGAAACGAATATACATAGCATAAAAGCTCGTGGCCCATCTTGAGAAGGGGACTCAAATAAAATACTATAGCTTCAATTTTTAAAAACAATTTGTTTCGTATTTTCTGTTTTATTTTAAAATATATCTCCTATCTATATATCTTACATTTAAATACATTTAAATTAAAAATATTTAAATGCAAATACTTCAAATAGAATTTAGTTAAAATGTTTTTTTTTAATATTGAGTTTTTCTTGTTTTTTTATTTCTTATAATTTTTAATAATTTTCTTAATAACAACTATTTGAATTGAGTGTTTTTTTTAAATTTTTTTTTATGTTTTTCACTTTATATAGAAATACGAGTATAATACTATAAATAATCATCGTTTATATCAAGAGAAAGGAGCAAGAGATATGCTCATTTTGTTATTCTAGTTAAGTAAAAAAAATTACAATCTTATATTCTTTATGATTTTTGCTTTTACTTTTTAACTGCCTGTTTGCTGTTATTTCATTCTCGATATATGATGATGTTCAAATTTTGCAACTGTGGCCTATAATTACTGAGGCTATTTAAAACTGACGCAAGTCTTTTGATTGATGCATAAATCTGTTAAGCCTTCAAAAACAGATATTTATGTAATCGTTTTGTAGGTAACTGTATACTTATCCAAAAATAGGCCAACGGATATGAAAATATTTCACTACAACTTTAAGAAGAAGATAATTTACATTTTATTACCTACCTACTCAGAAAGTTTTTTAACCTCTGTAAATTAATCCACAAAAAAAAAAAAAAAGAAAAAAACTAGTAATTCATCTTCTCCTTCATTTAAACAGTACATAAAATGTACTGAAATTTAAGAATTATAACAATTCATGCAAATGACTTACTTAAAAAATTCAGATTACATTCAAAGGACCTAGACTTAATAATGTATTATAGAATTATGTAAATACCGAGGAATCAAATTAATTGCATTTGACCAAAGCTTCTAACATTTGAACATCATTGGCTGTGAGTTAATTTTAAGTTGAATTTTTTCAGTTAGAAAGTTTGGAATATTTGGAACAGTTCTATTTCGATACACCAACCCCGAAAAGGAGCTTTCAAGTTTGAAAGTCTGTTTGTCTGCCAAAAAGAGAGACATCAGCTAAACAGAACCAAAATGAAGCAAAGCAAAATCAAATTCCTAAATGCCCTGAGCGCGCTCAGCAAGTCGTTTCTAAGACTGACTCAGCCTTCTTTGATGCATTTTTCGGTGACTTCCCAAATTTTTGAGCTTCCATAGAGCGAAATTGGTTCAGATACTCACTAAAGTCTGCTCCCCCCTGAGCTGAAGGAGTTGCATTAACAATCGCTGGACCAACGTCTCCACCCCTCGATGTGTTATGTTTAATTTGCTCGCTAAGTCTTCGAATATTCAACTGCAACTCGTCGTCCTTTTGAGATATTGATGAAAAACTGTGGCGGGTCTGAATTAAGTTTGGGTTGATCACGTTGAGGAACGTTTTGCTAGGTTGCACCACTGTGTGATCGTCCTTTCGTGCCTGTTGCTGTTTCTGAGGTTGATGTGCTCCGGGACTAGCTGAGGGGGTTTTCAAGTCATTAGCAGTTGGGGTAGAATTGCATGTGCATGAAATCTGGGTGTCCTTTTCATCGTCCCCAATTAGAGGTGATTTGCATCTCTGGAGTTTGGGTCTATTGAGGGGTTTGGCACTGTTAGAGGGATCCGTTGCAACCAGGGACATCTGTTTATTAGAATCACCGATTTCAAATTTTGTTGTTGAAAAAGATTTAGTTTGACGATAAATATCTTGCTTTGGAGAACGTTTGGGATTTGCTTGATTTTGAGCAGTGTCAGGCTTTCTCCATATCCATGGATCGCCTGCGTCTAAAGGTTCTAAATTACCCCGACTGAGGGATCGTGTTTCTTGAGAAATTTTTGAAACACGCCGCTTCGCCTCGTCCTTCCCTAATGTGCTGGTTCCACCCCCATCAACGTCAGACATTTTTAGCCAAGGGTCTGAAGGGACATAGACAAGGCAGCCGGTGCTCTTGTTAGCGCCTTTATCGTAGTTGAAAGCGGTGTTGTATTCAGAGAGGTTTGGCGAAGTCTGTTCGCTTTGGGCTTTATGTTTCTTCTTAACACCTCTTTGAGCATCTATTGGTTGTTTAGTTAGCTCAGTTTCAAAGTCGTCATTCGGCGACACCTTGACTGAAACAATGTCGTTCTCATCAGACACCATAATTGCATGCTGATGCTTCACTGGAGGTCTTGGTGATAAACTTCTGGTCGTTCTAAGGGGTCTTGAGGGTCTAGAATCTCCTAAGGAGTTTGATTTTTCCAGCTGTACTTTTCCGGAAATTTCTGGACTTTTCGGGAGCAGCTCATGATTAACATGCTTACGAATTTCAAAATGGGGACTTGTTGCAGCATTTCGCGTTGTAATAAGGCGCCTAGGACTGAGGCTCGCCTTGTTGGTCACCTTCTTATCATCACTTATTCGTAGTTCATTGCACATCGTCGGCTTTTTGCTATTAATCAGTCTCAAATTTGGTTGCAGGCTCTTTTGGTTGCTAAAGCGATTCGGACTCGTTGCAGCATCACAGCTTATTTTCGATATTTTTGCTGTCTTCTCAGTGTTGCCTGCCGCTGCAGGTTCAGTTGCAAGCATCCCAAGGCCCCCGCTAGATTTTACCGACTTCAACGAGTTAAAACTAGAGTTGCAGGTGCACTTAAGCCCGCAATCCGGATTTAAGTCCTTCGACTGTGAATTGATGCTGGTGAAACTGTACCCAGACATTAGGTGGTGAGGAGATAGGGACTCTTCTTTGCTAGTGCTATGCGCTGATAGTTTCTCAGTGGATTTCTTTGGCGTTTTTGGAGAATATTTATTTGATGAGGAAGACGCGTACGACGAAAGGCGCTGGCCCTGGCTCTCAGCCTTTTCCATACGAGCAATCGCATCGTTCTTTCTAGCACTCTTAAGCGAGTATGGATTGGCGTAAGAGCCGGGCCCTTTATGCTAGAGCAACTTTTCGGCCAGTGCCTTTGTTGATACTGAACTAGATGTGGATGCTGCGGAAAATATTTAAATTCTAGGAAAATCGATAGAGTTTAAATTTGAATGTTACTCACCCTCGTTTTCCTCCTGTTTGTTCGAAGTGGCTCCGCTGTTTGGTTGATTCTTTAATTGTCATTTCACTAACTCCACACTCAAGAATTTTTTAAGTCGCTCAAAATACTGTGTGTGTAATTCTACATCGTTGTGACCAGCTCCCTACAAAATAGTTTAAATCAGTTCCAAAAGTTTTCTGGTTGATAAAAACAAGAGGCTCTTAAACTAATCCAAAGTGCTCATCAAACTTTATCAAGCTGGAGATACTTTTACAAATCTAAATATACATACATCATTCATTTCCCAATTAAATGTAAAGCATGATTTTTTTTTATTAAAAAAAAAAGAAAAAGAAAAAAATAGCAATGAACAATATTTTTATTAAAAAAAAAAAAAAAAGCAATGAACAATAGGATGCAATTAATATCATACTTAAAACTACATTTGTAGATAAAATCTGCAAAAATTGCTTACAAGGTGTAGAGGGGGATAAAGAGAATGTTTCAAACAAATGTGGTGTAAGGCAAACCAAGCGCTACGCTAAATTACACGATTTAATATGCAGAAACTTACTTCGACCCAAAGGGGTTCCACAGCCTTGGGGCATCTTTCATAAATGCCAATTCCATGGGAGAAATCGATGACCTCATCGTCAGTTCCGTGGATAACAAGAACCGGGGATTTCACCTTTGAGACTTTATCAATACTACAAAAAAGCGAGTTTTACTTATCAATGGAGAAACAAAGCGTTCTTATCTTACCTTGGAAATGCATCGAAGAACCACGTTCGCTTGGTATTCCTAAAAACCACCCTCATCCCCGACATAAGGGGCGAGTGCAGAATCACAGCTCCAACCTCATGCCGCGTGGCCAGGTCCACCGTTGGGACTGTTCCGATGCTCTGACCATACAGGATTATGTTCTCAGGACTTGTCCCAAACCTGAAAGGAGAACCGATTGATGAAGGTGAAGGACAACAGCTGGAAAGGTAAACTTACCTTGTCCGAAGCGCTTGCCAAGCAGCCTCAATGTCCGCGTAAAGGTTCTTCTCGGAGGGTTTGCCGCCGCTCATCCCGTAGCCTGAGTAGTCGTAGCTGAAGATGTTGCAGTTGATCCTCGACCCGAGTCCCAGATAGAAGCTGCTCATCTGGCCGAGATCGACGGCGTTCCCGTGGGAGAAGAGCAACGTGTACTTGGCATTTTTGCTGCACTTGACAAAAATGCAGGTGATGAGGTTGCCCCTCGAGGTACGCGTGAAAAACCCTTCAACCTTGCCCTTGTCGCGCTCGGAGTACTGCCACTCGGCCCGGTCGGACAGGTGGATGTTGTACTTGGTGTTGCTCTCGTCCGCCGAGGTTAGCTTGTAAGTGGGCTCCGGCGGCTGGAATGCTAATTTGGCGGCAATGGGGCCTGGACACGGCGGACAGCAGAACATGCAGCACAATTCGCTGAAACTTGGGTTGGGCAAACAAGAAATCAATGCGATTGTTTGATTGTTTGACTTCCGTGTTATCACGGGAGTGGCAATAAAATTGGCTCGCGGTGATAACACGAAACGGTGTGGTGTGACCTCACACAAAGCGAGCGGCGGGTAGGGTCCCGGAACTCACCTCAATCCGTTCATCTCGGCGGCTAGCTGCGGGACTTCGTTATTCTAGCTACCTGACTAATCTTGCTGGCGGTGAAAATCCTAATTAATGCACTTTCTCACTTAATTCTAAACGGAAAACATCGGAGGGGCTCCGACCTACTGATTAATGGCTTCCCCGAATGTCAAACTATGAAAAGTTGTTATCACTCGCCTTGTTCTTCTTTCTTCGCTCTACTTCGCACCACTCAGGAAAAAGGGTTCGTGCATTCGCTGGGTACTTTGCGAACCGAAACTATTAGACAAAAGTAAAAATTATATTAGAAATTGAGAATTACTTCAAAAGCACTTTGTAGTAGAGAAAAGGTAATAATTAGGGCGTGTGCCAAACCCTCGGAGGAATGAACGAACATGGAGTGGAAACGAGCCGAAAAAAGTGAAGCCATTTCAAAGATGTGTGAGTAGAAACACTCACACATAGACATCACTCAGTACAGGCGTAAAATTTTTGCTGGCACTCCGGAGGGGCTAACTTTAGCAGGCGATTTAATTTGTTGTAGCCACCTGTTCTGCATGTGGACATCGCTCGGGGACCTAAAACCCAATAAAAAGAAAGTATTAAGTAAAATAATATTTCTATCATTATATTAATTTATGCTTTGACCCCCAAAAAAAATTTTTTACGGTGACAACTTTGTCATTCATTTGCACAAATCTGACAGTTCTTCTGGAGGGAAAACCACTTCAGTTAAGAATGAATTTTTCGATAAAATCCAATCATTTTCACAATTTTTATGAAATGAAATTACTAAGTGTAATTTTCTTAAATACGTACTTGTGAAAAGAAATCCCAGAGTTCCCGCAAATCCTCGCATTTTTGCAGCCAGGCACAAAACATTTTTTCGGCATTTTTTCTCAGTTTTTTCTATAAAATAACCCACAATAGATGTAATTATCACGTTCCACAAATTAAAACATAAAAATTACACCTTGTCACCCACTTTTACTGAAAATAAAACACAAAACAAGCAAAAATTACCTCTTAGCTCGCTTGCTGACTACACTTGACAAACCGAAGTTTCCCACTCGTTCATCATTTGACAGCATTCCTCCGAGTTTGACAATTAAAAACCATTTTTTACAATCAAAAACCAGTTTTTTTGGCTTCACTCACGTACAGGGATTTTACACGGTTCATCCACTCCATGTTCGTTCATTCCTCCGAGGCCAAACCAGACTTTTCTTTTGAAAAGTCCGGTAAAAATGTACTAGATTAAGTTGCCTGTGCCAAACAACAGGAGTCTTTTCAAGTGACGTTGAATTGACTTATACACCCATAGTCGGGAAATGGACGAAAAAGATATCGAAGTTGCAAATATATTTCTTCAAATGTTGGCAAACTATTTCAAATACATTATTAGTAACTTTATAATTATCAGTTTTTAATAATTTTTTACATACAACGTTCTCAATATTCTCTTCTGTTCATTTTTCTAACGTCTTCAATTAACTTTAAACCTTTTTACCAAATATTTTAAAAGACTAAAAAATTTCTGCTCAAAAGATTTGAAAATCAGCGTATGTGACGTGTCAAAACAGTGTTCATTCGTTAAAATTTTCGAGAGTGGTGGCTCTGCTTTCGATAAGGGGAAAAGTACTGAATTGTCATTGGAAAGGCTACTCGCTAGATTACTTTTCGTTGAAAAGTCGACTTTTCAAAAGAAAAGTCTGGTTTGGCACACAGCCTTAATTTAAATGCATTTATGAATGGACCATTCTCAAATCGAAAATTCTCGGATATAATAAAGGTGACCGAAGTCTAAAAACCCAATTTAAATTTAAATAGTAACAAAGCAAAAGTAACCCAATATTGCAAATATATTAGATTAAATTCATTCAATGAAGGCAAACTATTATACATATTTCATTATTGTTATCATATCATGTATTTTTGGTATAATTCTCCCTCTCTTTTAATATCACTAATTCTTCTTTGATTCTGTCTCTCCCTTAAATACACTTATTTTTCGTTTTTTTTTATAAATTATGAAATCCTGTTCTGTACCATGCTTCAAACTTATTTCGAGTCCTTAGTAGACTTAACTCTATACATTTTGGAAAATTAACCAGAAAGAAAGAGAGTAAAAATTTACCTAGTGCCGATAAAAATTGGGATAATCCGTTTTAATTTTTTTTTTTTTTTTTATAGCAATCAAAAATTTTGTTATGAGATATCAAAACTTATGCTTCTAATTTTCTAACAGACATCGAAAAAGTGTATTCAAAGTGATAGTAACATAAATTTTGTATTCTAGTCGACGTATGTTCCTCTAAAAGAAGATAGTGCGCTGTTATACATTATATACAAAAAAAATTGTTTCCAAAATTATTGACTTTACTCACCTTGCTTAAGGACGACTGTTGACTCGACTGATCTGTTTAACTTAGTTTTGGTGCCCCAATTCCTAAAATGATGAAAAATAGTTAGACAGTCCTAGAGCTTCTTTGCCCTCATTGCTGTCTATACTTCTGCTGCGTAAATATTTGCTACATTTTCAACTTTAGCATATTTACTTAATCTTGGGAATAAAAATAAAAAAAAACCTACACACATCGCACACCTTCGATCGTTTTGTAGAAAATTTCTTGGAATTAGATTCGTAGGAAATATCTCGGTCACCCACCTCCAGACTCCTTGCCAAATGTGCAGGGATAAGGCTGCAAGAAGGACGTGTACAAACATTTTCTCAGCTCAATGAATTTGAATATTCCGCCCTTTAAAAGTATCCAGCCGTAAACCCTGATGGTTCCGGAGTTATCCTCTCCGGATGGATGGCTCCTGGTGAATTCACCAGGTGAAGTGGGTGGGTGTTCTCAGCCCGCCCAGCGCCATACTCCAGGATTATTCCAAAGGTTTTGCCTCACTTTTCAGGATGCCCGGCCGGGATAGATTTCGATTCGAAAAGTAAATAAATTAAATTTTGTACTTAGGGCCTGGCACTCATGCTAAGTTATGATGGGTCTAACCCACGGAACGATTTGCACTTTTAGGGTTTATCCCGGTTGAACTATCGAACGAATTCGCACAATTTTTAATATTTGCACAGTGGACCACTTCAAGTTGGAATATTTTCATTTTTCCAAAGGACGTGCTCAACAAGGGTTTAGCTAAAAATGATTCATTACACGGAGATTTTGTTCTCCAGAGACTAAAAAAATTGTTTTTGTTAACAAATTAACTGCTTCAGGGTGAAAGATTGTGAAAAATCGGACCGATTAAATTCAAGATGTTCGATTAGCGAAAAGAGTTTCCAATCTTGTCCCGGGTCTGCTTCTTTGACCGACCCACCTCCACGGAGGTCCTTTTTAGCCATGACTTATCAGCTTTCCTGGGGCTTCTGCTCGATTAAATATCTTCGGGGTGGATATCCTCCTTAATGCCCTAATTCCTTTCCTGTTATGACTTGCACTCGCAAGCATGTCTTTCTACATTCATTTTTATATCTTTTAAAAAATGAAGCCGAACATCAACATCGGATTTTTCCTTATTGAATGACGTAAAATCAAGGAGCGAAATAAAGGGACTTGTCTGGGTTGTGCACAACTTTGATGACTGATATGTAGAAAATAATAAAGAAAAATCTCAGATAATTGGGAAGGGCTCCTACGAGGAGCATCGGGACCGCCCAGGTCGCAAACCGCGCCGATTTATTGAATGTAGTAATATAGCGAGTTTTTACTTAGTCCTGCTGTGGGAAAACACGTGTTTTGGGGACCTCTGATTTCTTTCAGATTGCGGGGAAGGAAATTAGGAGCATTTCCTGTCTTGTTCATTATTTGCTATTCAATTAATGAAATTGTTGAACAAATTGTCGACGTTTCATTAAGAGCTCTATTCCAGAGACTCTCTGTTTTTTCACAATATCTGTGATTTGCGGCAATTAGTGAGATGTCGTCTGCTTTGACTTATGTTTACTGTCATTAAACTTAGACAGTGTTTATTTAAGTTGAAATTACAAGTAAGCTGTGACTACAGCAATTTACAAAATTTAAAATTGAAAAATTGTATTGTGTACTTAAGAAAAATCATATGTAAATATATATTGGTTCATCAAAATTACAAATATTCTCTCAAACATTTTTTTAATACTAAAAAAATAATAAAGAAAAGTTGCTTATCTGTGCTTATATCTTATCCTACTAAAAATTGCAATGTAACTGAAGTAAAACTGACTATTCTAAGCAGTTCCGTTCAGATTCATTCATTTACTACTAAAACTTTTGTATTAACATATCCAACCCTCGTCAAAATCACAAATTGCATCAGTACCTAATTACATTCATTAAATAGCAATTTAATGCAGATACATCCCAAATTCTAAGCTATTCCTTTAACGCATTTACACATAATCTACTTCAATCAATCAAATTTTAATTGAAAATTTCCAGGTAAAGCGAAGGGATCGTTATTCAATTATTTCCTAAAATACCGATGGCTGTATTGTGGGTATAATCTTATTGGGAGGTATCCTTATAGATACCTAAGCAATCACAGCATTAGAACGATTATTATTGATTAAAGTTAATTAATTGAAAACTATATGACAATTAAATGATTTCAGAGTCGCACTCCACTTAAGTGTTTATGGGAATTAACCTGGTTTTATACATATGAAGATTTTCAAGATTGATAATTATTTGTGTAGTCGTTTGCTGAAGGTATTGTTTAAATATCTAACTAGATTGTGTAAATGTATTAATTATTGATTTTTGTAACTATTTCCCGCGTAAAAACTAAATAACCTATTTACTCATTCACTCAGAAAAAAACACTGTATTTTCAAAAAAAAAATTGTTGATTTCAAGAAGTTTTCTTGGTTAGATCGTACCCAACAAATTGAGGTTTTTGCTTCAACAATGTTAAAGTTGTTGCCGAAAAGGTTCTGTGGACAACAGCGAATCTTTTCAACACAAGAACGAAAGTTCTTATTTTAAATACCCATGTTGTTGGATAAGCTACTGCGTAAGTTGTTGAAACAAATACGTAATATTGAGGGGGAATAAACAATTTTTTTTTATTATATTATTTAAATATATTATAAGTTGCGCAAATGTATAATCATGTCAGCTTGAGCGTCAGAAATAGATGGCTTGGAAGTTTTAGTTAATCTTGGTGGTAATATGATGGTGTGCAAAAGGTTAAAAAACCAAAAATGCCGGGAGTCTAAAATTAATAGAAGTTTTTCAAGAGACCCATATTGAAGATCGTGATAATTACCTGTACTCAATCCGCTTGTTGTCATTTTTTCAAATATGTGAAGGTTTAATTTGTCCTTAATACAGCTTGGGAAAAATATTTTATTTATTTTCCTTTCCACGTCACTGATCTCTTCAAACAGAAGTTTATTTTTACTAGGATGCATAGCTTCAAAATCAATATCAATCTAATAGGAAGAAAATTGATTATATTGCACACTTTGCTTGGTTTTTGAATTCCAACTTACAAGTTCATATCCTTCTGGATCCTTATATCTTGGCCAGTCTTTGAAAATATCAGCCACAAAATCCTTTTTTTCCTTTACGCGAAAAATAGAAGTTTTTTTCCATTAATCGGCAATATTACTAGGCTTCGGTTTTTGCATTTGCAATAGTGATATCAGCCAAGTCACTCTCAGGCACTTCTAAACCAACACACGAACTTAAGTTTATATCCATATTTTGTTCTCAAAATGAAATATTTGATTACACTTTATAACATCCGTCGACCTTCTGCACTCCTTAACACGCTCAAGAGAAATGACGCCGGTAGCAATAAACTGTAATAAGTAATAAACTGCTGGCAGTTTAACAATTAACTCCCTTGATTTAAAAGTAAAGTTCTTGGTTTAAGCGTAAACGTTTTGTTTTTTCAAGAAAACCGTTATCTGACAAAAGAACTGACTTAATTTAAAAAGTTCGACTGTTGAACTAAATACTTTTATGTTGGTTAGTAAGAGTGTTACGCTTAATATGTCAACAACTTTTCCGTTCTCAAATCAAGTGCGGCACGCTTAAATTAACGGGGGAAAATTTTTAACAATCAACAATTTCGTCTTTAATTCAAAACTATTTTTCTTGTTTCAAGAACTTTTACTTGTTGTAACATCAAATGTGAAAATTGTTGTTTTTAACAGTGGATTTTTTTCTGAGTGTTTTTAAAGACATCCAGAGTTTAATTCTCGTTGAGAATTTCTATCATCATTCAAATATTATTTTTCCAACAGAAATAAAAATAATATAACTGACAATCTTTAGTACGAAATTTTTCTCTTTATAAAAGTTATAAGAAAATCTTTAATATGTTAAATTTTCCTTCACATTTAAAAAATTACTTAAAATGTCGTTACTTATGTCCCTTTATATATATGTAATATTAATGAATGGCTAACATCAAACTTCCTTAAGAAGATTGCTTATGTCGAACCGCCCCAAGACGACACCTGGGGATACTGCCTACAGCCGTCGTCATATCTGGCAGTTGTTCAATAAATTTATTACTCGGAAATTCCCAAAAAGTTTCTCCATGATTCCGTCTACGAATGTCCTTCGTAGCCAGACGAAATGAGTGTTTTGCTCCATGTAGTGATTATTTTGTATCAGCCCATGGCATATTAAATAAGTACATGTGATTCAGAGATTCCTAACTTACAGAAATCCTCTGGTCGGGGAAGCGTGTATCTGAAGAAAGTGGAATGAAGTTATATTTTTAGAAATATAGTTTACATGTTTATATCCGTCATGTTTAGAGCGCCTTTTTTAAATTAGATGATGAAACCTAAATCCTAATTATGTAATAGCTAAAAACCAATTTTGCATTTGGAGTAGGCGGACAGATAAACTCCTTCAAAAACCTCTTGAAGAAAAGTCAAATCAAGTTGACTGCAAAGTTTCCAGCCCTTAACAACACCAAGCTTTTAATACTTATCTTGAAAAATTCAACTACGCGTATTAAAATAAAAAGTTTTTCCCTAAGTCGACCATTTCATAATGTAACTTTTTCCACCCAACAACATAGAATTTTTTCTCAGAATTACACCGAAAATACGCTGTCTGACAACAGTCTACATCTACGAGAAAAACTAAGAAAGTTTTCTTTACCATTTATCCTTAACTCTTTTCTATATCCATTTGACCCTCTAATTACAGTAATTAATGGCCGAAAAGAGTAATTCTTCATCTCGAAACGACTTACTATCTAAGCAACATGGGTTAGATAAAATTTCACCTTTTTTACAAAATTTGTACATTAGCATGATTAAATGATCTTAAATGTCTCCAAAGGACTTATCTCATTGTGAGAATCAGAAGCCGAAAAATATTTAAAGCAGAAGAGACGACTAATTTGAATAGATTCATCAAGTTTTAGGTGCCGACCCCGCAGGTGAATTGTGCCCTAAAAAAGGTCTACGAAGCACTTTCCGTACTTTCTTTTATGCAAATTTGAAAAAATTGACAAAATTTTTCAGAATCTTGAAGTGGCCGCCCGTTTAAATATTATATAATTTTTGGTGTCAGATGAGCTCTCGGTTCATTGTGCTTTTATTCAAATCGGGACTCAAAAGAAATTTGCGAGTCAAAAAAAAAAATTCAATTTCTCCTAGAATCCTTAATTGAAATATTCGTTGCAGGATCTCATAACTGGCTAAAGGCTTTTTTATCTTTAAATAAATCGTTTCTCATTTTTATTAGACAGACAATAAACACGAAACGGAAAATATTGAAAATTCTGGGATTTAAGCCTAGATCTCTAGAATAATTCTGACGAAAAACATAAAACCGAGAAAACGACGACACAAACAAATTTACTCATATTATGGTACCCCTTTAATCCCGGGAATAAACAATCCTCGGCACATCTTTCAAAAAAGGATTTGCAAGGGATCTGAGCGTAGATGAGGCGTTCCGACTGTCAGTTAAGAACTTCACGTTGTCGTGCTGGAGGGAAAGGATCACACTGACATAAATTTTTAGACACATAGCGGAGCAGCCTCGATGAAATTGTTGAAAATTCAATGAAGAAAATTGTTGGGGATTAAAATGTAATCTATACAGACGTTTCAATGACAAGTATCAATTATGGGAATTTGATTGTTTTTGTTTCATAAGAATTAAAGTTAGAGGGACGCTATTCTAAAACAGAACAAAATATTATTTTCCTCGGAGTATTTAACTTAGTATGTAAAATTAAATGCCTCTAGCCCCTTATTAAATTGCATAGTGACGCAGAAAAGCTTTTCTAAATCGCATTTTTTTCTTCTATATTTTCATGTTTATACAAATGCAAATTATATATTTTTTCCAGTTGAGCACTCTTTGATCCTTCATCATAAAGATGATTGTAATCCAAATATTTTTATGATGAGGGATTAAAGGTATTTCACAAGTCTGTTCGCAACGCTTACATTTTTATGTTGTTAGATACAAATCCTTCTAGTAAGGACGAGATATTTAGGTACTGTAATTAAGGAGGAATATTTTAATAATATCTCAAGGTTATACTTCTGAGAAAAATTCAGGAAAATTTTAAATAATATGCCATTAAAATATCAAAGTAAGTAGGTAATACCTACCTAATAGATTTTGTATTTTTTTTACCTTAGATTTAATTTCACCTCGCCATCCTGTATATTTCAGTTTTATTTAATATGGTTTAAATATTTTTGGTGGTCTCATTTGTTCAAGATTAAATTCTATCCTTTACGAGCAATAAAAGACGTATGTATATAGACGCCGACTTCCTATTTTAAACATTTAATTTCAGAAATTTACATCGTGGAAATATTTAATCACTTTCCAGGGACTATGCGAACTTCATCAGTGCTTCTTGATGTGTGTGAAATTGGTTATTTGAGCGGAAAAACTCATGAGAGTCTTCCTTGCTGAAAACGCTAGCTTCGGAGTATTGTTTTCTTAAATTATTTAGTAAGCAATCAATTTAATGAAATACAGTGTCAAGATGCAATATTATTTTAACACAATTGCTGCTCAAAGTAATTGTTTTCACAATGTTATTAATTTCGCTTTAGCCAAATCTTACCTCAACAATCCATTACTTGTTTATGAAAAACTCCCAAGCCTTAAAAAGTATAAAATAATAACATTTATCAAAAGTCCTCTGCTACTACTTTCAACATTAAATACCAAGACTTTCCTAGATTTTTGAAGTCGGTGTGAAAACCTGACTGATATTAATCCAAAACTAAATAATTAAGGTAATCAGTTTGCTGATATTAGTAAATAATATAAAATAAATCTCTCCGAAAGGAAAGCGTCTTTCTGTGAAATTTAGGACAGGCAACAGAAAACTCAGGCCGATGGGAACAATAAAATATATTTTTCCATTGCCGTAGAAACTGCACAATGATTTAAATAATTTAAATTTCCCGCTCAGGTGCCTCCTCGCCGTTCCCGCTGAACATTAAGTTCAGTGGCCATTTCCCGCCATTCCGCCAGTTGGAAGTGACATTTTCTGAAACTGCGCGCCCAGCATCGTCTCGGAGTGAGAAAATCTATTTAAATTCATTTAATCCGTTTAATTACTGCGTAAGTATAGCCACTTAAGAGTTTGCCGTCATAATATTATTAAATTTTTTTAAAATTCGACGCGGAAAAGTTCTTAAAATTCCATGCGAAGAAGTGTTGAGTGCCGAGATGCTCGCCGGGCCGGATGCGGTCATAAAGTTAATTAATTTGGTGCTCAGGTGGAAGTTCGTGGCATTAAATCGCGTTTTATCGGAATTCGCAGGCTGGGCGGCAGCGCGGGTGCAATTTGAGTGAATTATTTAGATGATGATTTAATTATGTAAGTGAGTTGAAAAATCCTTTGTTCTCATTTTCGTAATAAATCCCAGTGATGTTCCCGAGGTTTGCTTCTTTAAGTCGAAAAAAACCGCACGAAGAGTTTTGGATTAGGGATTAGCCCAGATTTTTTGAAAATTTTTGTAACCAAATCTGTCGAAATTACATACCTTGTTATTCTTCACTGAGAACTTTGCAACCTTGAATCCTCGTGTATCAAAACTAATCCAATATCGCTAAAAAACAATGGCTGATCAAAGTGATCATCGCCAAATGTAATTAAATTCGCTTTAAATAAATCTTACCTCAAAAGTTCACTACTTTGTTATGTAAAAACAATTTTAAATTATATATCCACCTGCTCTAAAACTACTTAACTTTTAAATTGAAATTCCGTATAAAACTTCCGTCGTAAAAGCATCTCAGTAAACGTTGACTTAAATTTTTTGCATTCAAAGTGTTACTTTGACTAAATTTTTTTGCATTCAAAGTGTTATAATCTAATCGAATGATGTTTTGTGCTGTTTTTCGATTTCTTACTTTTTTAGCTTTTCCTTTAGGTTTTTCCCAATTTTTTTACATTTTAAAACAACTCTGAATTGAGACGAACAAAACAAAAAAAGAATCATCCAAATCGGTCGAGCCGTTCACGAGTTTTTGCGAGCTTTAACGCACGGCACTCATTTTTAATAGATTACTTATATTTGTATATATTTGTGATATTGTTTTTTATAAAAGTTGGTCTTTGATTTCATTAAATAATAGTAATTATACAAAATATAAAATAACGTCTGAAATTTTTAACTAGAAGAGAAATGCTACTCTTAAAAAAAGTTGATGGTATTAAAGCTATACTGCTGTTCAAAAATTACATATCAAAACTGTAAAAATATCTTCGAGATCTTTTCATTTTGATGCCCAGTTCAGTTGTCCCAAATTTGATGCTTTGCACGTATAAGATTATATGTTTATTAAATTGAGATAAAATCGAAAACAATGAGCAGGCTTTATAGAAGCACATATTTCCTCAGATAGTACAATATTTGCAGCATCAAATTTATTTTAAAATCTGATAATACAAGCTGAGCCATTTTCAACTTCTTATCAGAGTCATTAATTCGTCCAAAACCCGCCCATGACGACATTCTTGGAGCAAGATAGCGCCTATGTTATTTAGCACGTCACCATTTATGGGAGTCATATTCAAGAAGAATTATATGCCGCGAGCTTAAATAACCGTTATATGTATGCTGACGAATAACACTTTATACTCAAAATTGGATCGTTAAATCGACGCCGGTGCTTTTAATTTAAAACCGCCATAAGCAACACAAAAAGTCAAAGGTGTCTGTTGCCAACAATTTTCGGTTAAGATATAAAAGGTTTTGTCTTTTCCCACAGACTTGTTTAAAAGAGAATTAGATATTGCGAACTTAGATGCGCTTGAAAATGTCTCGATTAGAGGACAGCCGCGTGGGTTTTCTTGAAAAGCAGTGTTTATAAGCCCCAGGATAACAATTATCATTCTACTTTATGCTCAATGAAATTTTACGATAAAGGGCATTACTGGGGATTTTAAACACCTTTAATCGTTTAATTATCATCTCTAATTTATTCACCAGGTGAACGTATTTCGCTAGTAAATTGCTTGTAAATTTTCTCGGTTGAGCAGCTCAACGGGGGCTCTATAACAAGGATGCTTGGGTCGTTTTTGTTAGGGACCAACGAGCTTCAAGCACTTTAAGAAATATTTTGTCACGGAAAGACATCAGTTTTTTATTTACGATTTTATAACTCCTTCTTAATTGTCAACACCTTGAATATTTTTATTTTTTGCAAATTTAAGCAGCGTATCTTTATGAGCCAATTTTCAGAGACGTCTTTTAAACGTGTTACTGCTTATGTAAATTCCTAGCGAATTTTTCCCTTGAAGCCCAAGTGCTTTCTCCGTCAACTCATATTTTAAGTCCGTCCCCAATAGGCATCATTTTACTCTTAGCACTTTGCTAAAATCAAGTTATTGCGTCTTCCATTAAAATAAAGACCGAAATGAAAGTACGTTAAATTTCCCAAGTGCTGCTGTTCGGTCATCTTCCAAATCTAATTTGCAGAAACTGAGTTTTGTGAATTCAGCTGAAAATCGCAACATCAAAATTGAATACCAGTTTAAGAAAATATTTCGCAAAGTAAGCCAATTAGAAAGATTTTACGAAATTCAGAGAAGTTTTAAAGAAAAGCAAAGTTTTCATGAAAATTTGTTCTCCATAAAAGTGTTTATGCAAGTATCTTTTCTATCAATTCGCTAATTAGCCTTAGTGAACAACAGAACACAATAAATCTACGTTTCAATTAGAAGGAGAAGCTCGAATCAAGAATTTATCTGCAATTTAATTAATCCTTCTTGATAAGGCAACTTTTCTGAGTACCCAATAAAATGCAGTCCGAGAAATTTATACTTTGTTAAAGACAGGGAAAGCGAAAAATGGTACGATATTAATTACTCTGAACGAATTCTTTTCTTGATCTTTATTAATCCGAAAGAAAAAGAAATTTGTTAAGTATCTACTTAAGAAGCATAAGCTGGTGACAATTCTTCTTTGTGAGAGTATTGAAATCACAATATGTGTGAATATACATGTAACTATTAGTTTGTAAGTTTTCTTTATTTTAATTGACTTATGATGTCCTTTGAAATTTCTGATTTTTATTTAAATAGAGAAAGTAATTAGGGAATAACAGTGTGAATTAAGTACCTATGCATTTTGTAAATACAGTGAGCGCTTTTAGACATTATGAATTCAAAGTGTTTTTAAATAAATAAATTGAGTAGAAACTTAAAAACTAATGATGATTTGCTATAGGATTTCGATTTAGTCTAATGGATCACCTCACATTTTCTGAGAAAACTGCTCATTTTCAATCTTGGGAAAAATAACATTAAAATTTATATGTTAATCATCTAAAAGATGTACCTACCTTCAATATACATATATGTAAATATATGTATATATATATAATATATGTACTTATACATTATACATATGTAATTAAAATAAAAAACTGAAATGCATCTATAAAAGTGGTTTATCACAAAATCTGTTTTGTAAGATGAGTAATTGAAAAGAAACGAAAGTATGGAATCCAATTTTCTTGGTTTACGATGTTCGCAGTCAACCATCATACAAAAACAGTATTTCTTCGTTTACGTTATTCTAGCCCTAACATTGTTTCATTAATTTTCTTTTATAAAATCAAATTAACTTATTAGCTAACTCCGTCTAGATTGCAAAGTTGCTTCTAAAAATCATCATGAAGTTAGGCAGACAGATCCGTCCCTCCGCGTAATACCCTTATATATCCTTAAAAATATATTTTTTTTGTTTTCTTTTCGTTTGCAGCATCCATTATGCTTTTGGACCGTCTTTTTAATTCCTAGATAAGCTTACCAATTAGCACAGCATCACTGGCCAAATGAGTGCAATTAACTACAAACTCACACAACAAAAATGAACCCAATTAATTTTTCATCACTGGTAGGCCACTCTCCCTCTGCTGACCCCTTAGCCGCTTTCTGTCCAGTCGTCCAAGCACAAATTGGAATTAATTCGGACGAGGACGTCGACCATTTGGAAGGGCTTTCTGTTCTATTTGGTTTTGCTGCTTAGCTTTTTAGTCATTGTCTTCTGCTACTGAGACAAGTACAAAGTACCCCAGGCAGAGAAATATGTATGAATGTATTCTATCTTTGTATCCTTGGACGTGTATGGCAGCAATGACGAGTGATATTTATTTGCGATAAATTCTCATTACAGGACTCTTCCATGTCCGGCCTCCAAAATTGCAGTTCAGGCTGTTTGTGTGTTCAAGGTTTGTTATTTTACTTTAAAATTTCATTTAATTCGACCGAGTAAGAACTCTATTGACTAGGCCCTTTCGATACTGTTTTTCTTTCACCTGAGAGGTTTTATCTGATGCTGCCCAATAATTCGCCCTGTTGAATACAAGAAGGTATATTACCGAAAAATTGAGTTTCAAAAACTTTTTTCGATCAAAGGAAGCTCATCGTAGCATCGATGAAAGAAAGTACTTTTTTTTTGTCGGTAAATTTGTATACCTTAAAACTTTTGGATGAACCCATCATGCTAATACGATTTTGATACTTGTTATAAGGTTATTAATTCGATGAACATCTTCTTTATAATAAGGAAGAGATTTAAAAAAATTTGGGTCATGAAGGGAATTATCCCTTCCCTTTTATCCTTTTATAATTTTTAATTAATAATTATAAAGGGTTTAAAGTCGGTTTTATTTAGAATTTTCACTGATGATACTTTTTATTATTAGTACTCAGTAATTTTACTTACACTTATATTTATTTGAACTCAGTAAAAATTAAGTAATCAATCAATAAATTAATCAATAAATGTTTATCTCCTTTGAGTATATAAAAATTTAAAATCGTTATATGAAACGATATATGGCTCAAATAAAACCTTCAATCTTAAACTGTTTGCATAAAATACGAAATGAGAACATCTTGAAACAAAATAAACTTTTGATTCTAAGCTGCTGTTAGAAATTGCGAATTAAGTGTTATATGGATAACTTTAATTTACTTTTGTTTATCATATAATTATTTTGATATCCGATAACGACGTTGTAGAATTCGAAATCAGTGAACTGTCGTGTGGCTATTTTATATGCAAATCGCGTAATATTTATTATTTTCGTTTTACTTTACCCCACTTTTCGCATTTTGTTAGCACCCCAATTTCTATGGATCGAGAAGAAGTTTATGTTGGAACTTTTGTAAAGATACATATGCGCTGTTTCATAGAAATTAGGTGGCAGGGAAAAACAAAATCTGCATTTTAAAATTCATTGCGATGTTATCATACATTACGAAATGAGCCCCTTTTCTTTACTACCCGCATACATATAATCGTACACAACCATAAAGCCGCTGTTATTATTAAAGTTTAGGAACTTTTGATACGAATTTACTCCAAGGATATCTTTAATTTTCTTAAAAATACGTAAAGTCCCTCCTGAAAGACATTCAATTTTTTTCTTGATTTTATCAGTAGAAGTGTATATCCTTGCGAAGGCGTGTAAAGCTCCATAAATCGCCTTTCGATATCTCCTCATAATTCACTAAAAAGCAAGCGAACATTTCACGTCTGAGTGAAAGCAGGTGTTTCTCAGGTGGGTTGATACGGCTAAAATGTTTATCCTTCTAGTGATGTGCGAAAGTGCTCTCATCTTGCCAATCCGCGTTGTTCCTGTTGAACGAAAAAAGTACCATAGTAACTCAACATTTCTCTTCCCACTATCCGGGGTTTTCTGAACCAGGTCATGGAGCGCGAAAAGTGTGTAAAAAATTCTTCAGTTTAACATCGAAACTCAGTGAGGTGTGGAATTTCCTCCTTTTTCAGTTGCTATAAATAACACCGGGGAGCTAAGCTATAGTTAGTTTGTTAACTTCTTTTTACTTAGCTGCTACTAACAACGGGCGTATCCATCTTAGATAGCAGGTTTGCGAAAAGGGCTCCTCCTGCCCGGACATGCAGCGTTATATATAATTCAGAAATTCCGGTGCTCTAATTTCGACGGTAAAACGCTATACCTGAGCTTTTATCGTCCACCGAAAATTAATGACTTCCACTCATGGTAGCCACATATCCCTGCAATTTAGTTAACTAGTGCACTCGGGAGTTGCGGCTGGGTGGGTCAAGTGGCTTGACGAATAGTTGTAATGTCGATCATAAACTAAAACCACTGCATGCTCATAAATCTGAAAACTTCACTGGCCTGGAAATTGTGTAGGCGACAAATACCACAGAAAGGTGATGGCAAGATACCTTCCTATGCATGTTCGATAATTGGCATTATTTTCGACGTTGAGTAATTCGAAAAATGAAAGCATCACTCATTTACCATTTAATACACTTAAAGTCAGATAGCTTTTCTGCCCACGACTTTTTCTGCGAGGATCTCGAAATAAATATATAAAAATAGAAATAGGGGATGCAAGATTATATGAGAGTTCCTTCAGCTCTAAGGTTAAAACACCATGGAAATTGGTATTGGTTAAAGCTTAAAGGGTACTATTTTCGGGGATGTTTAAAAAAAAATTCCGATTTTAAAGTTGAAAAATAAATATACCAATAAGAATCTTACCAACCCACATATAACGCAAAATAGAAAAAATTAAAGTCCTTTATTTATGTGCGCAATTTTTGTAAAGCTAAAGTAACAGGCTACTGATTAAAGAAGCATAATAAGTAGGGCTATATATGCATACCTACTATTGGAATTTCGGACAAATAATAAATATCATAATAAGTCATACACTTAATTCGTCTACAAGATTTTATCCATAAATAGAAATAGACTGGGGTAAACGTCAGGATATGTGAAGGACATCCAATTGTAAGAAGAATTTCTTGGTTTTTGTTTTTGCAGAAAATCGCGAAACTTTTCGGCTTATTGCCTGGTCCTCACTAACATACATACATTTATTCCAGTATAGACATACAATAAATCTATCATCTATATACTTAAAAACAAGTGCTTTCGGGAACTCAAACAATACAGCGCGACCTGCCAAATTGCGTATATAAACCTGAAGATTGTATTTATACTTTTAATTCAAAACATGTATCGAAAATTGAATATAACTTATGTAAAAATGTTTAGAAAAATATCTAATCGTAATTATATGACATACAAATCGCGAATTTAATAACAATTAATTTAATTTTTTGAATTAAATTGGCATTAAATGGCTCATTGAAAATCAGAAACAATTTTTATTAATTAAAGTTTCCGCCGTATAATTAATCACTTTATTTTCTTCTTGCATAAAAATCAAAATGAAATCGATTTTGACCTATACTATTGAATTACCAACAATTGAACCTTTTTGCAACCTTCCAGAGCCCAGAGAAAGTATTTTCTAGTGGATTGTTGTGAATTTTATAGAACGAATGGCTTTTGAGAGCCGTAAAGTGGAGCAAACCACCAGAGAAAAACTTTAAATGAAAAAGCCGCGGAACTATTTTGTTTTGAATACCAAAACGTAGGCATATCCGATAACAATCTCAAAGGTAGCAAGAAAGACTTTTACAAGTACATGCTACCACGATTAGCAATTGGAAGTTGGAAACTTCTGATTCCAATCAGACTCAAAAATCCCGAAGTGAGTTTATGCAAAATTTATCGAAATTCAAAGACCTTGAAGATGCTTCACACCATAGCCTTTCTTGCTCAAAGCGTCTTAGAACTGATAACAGACGCGCTAAGCAGGTAAACAGTAGAAGCTTGTAATGCCAGAGCAAAATCGGTTTATTCCTGCTTTAACAGACGAGTAAATTCTCGAGTGATGAGAGATTTATGCAAATAAGTCCGGACCGTCTTGATTGCCTTTCAAATCGAATGGAGAGGCGTTATGCCTTTCCTATGTACATAACTGCAACGGGCTTATTAAAGACTTTTCGCGTAGAGCTTAGAGGAGATTAGCACCCGATATCTGCAGAAAAATCTTAATATTTGCACGACGATAAAAGATAGTAGTAACTTTGGCTGTTGTACTTGCATAAAACACTTGCCGTGCTCATCCCATTCGGAAGAAGTCAATTTTCGCGATAAGATGTGCGCGAGAAATATGCTAATTTTGTGGATTTTTGGTGTAGTTCTTCTTTACTCTGCAACGATTGCTAGTGGTGAGACAGTAAGTGATTCGGGTTATTATTCAAGGAGGTTTTAAAAGTGCATTTTGTAAATGTTATAGTTATGCCGAGAGCAGACCACCTATATAAATGGAACGAAAATAACTTGGCCATCAATAAAATCTCAGCATGAGCTGCAGATCAATTATGCGGTATCAAATCCTCTTTGTTTTGATAGCAAGGGGGGGATTATTCTAAGACACTGTGAGAAGAAAGCATGGAATCCACCAGATCCACCAAATTGTGTATTTAAAAGAAACAATATCTACTGCCCCGCAGAACTGATGGAGCTTGTCACCAAAGAACGAGTTATCTGCATGAAGATCTCAGATCCGCAACCTTGGAACGATGAATTCTGCTACGGGTCTGATAAGACGCTGTTTGATTTGAGTCTTCGTGAACAAACCAGCATTTCCAATTATCTTAGAAGTAAGTACAACACGACGCGAATCTGGCTACCAGCAAGACGCTATTCTGAAGACGCAGCTTACGTCCCAGTTGTTTGGAGATTACCCGGAAAGGAATGGGGCGAACTAGTCAAAGAAAAATATGACGAAGCATCTTCAGGGCAATGCCTTAGTACCTCACTCTACATGAATTACACAATGACTAATTGCGCCGAACATCTACGGAATTTTTGTGTGTTCGAAAAAGATTTTGTGGTGGCATCCTCTTGTCCAGAGCATCATGCTGCTTTGAGTTATGACCCGACTAATTGTTTTGGAGTTGCTCCGCTCGGCGATGAAACAGATGTTCACTTTTTACCACATTTAAACACTGATAAGGTAAATAATCTGAAACACATCTTCAAGCATCTTGATCTTAAAAAACAACACTGCTTCGTAGAATGGAATGGATATAATGATAACAGAGGTGTGGTTTTTAATCCTGCTAAATTTGAGTTTTCTTTAAATCAATGGGCCAATTGTCGGTTGAGTCATGTAGTTTTAAAACCAACAACCCGAGTTCAAATGTTTCTTACTTTCAGTGCAGCCCACGATACTCTTGTATTAACAGTGTATAATAGAAAGAATATTTGGCGCGAAAGTAGAAAAGATTTTGGAATTAAATGCTTCACTAATGCAGACTACGAATTGATACATACAGTAAAAATTAAGGATCTAATTTGGGAAGATTTTCAACAATTAAAGAGCCTATTTGAATTGAAATTATACGGCGATGGACCTGGCTACTACTGGTGTGAAGCACATAGCATTTTTAATTTTGAATTGATTCAAGCACCACGGATTGTTGCAACTAAAAAACGTAAAGGGCACCCATACGCATTTTTCTTTGAAATTCCATGTTCACTCGAACAATGTTCTTCATTTAGTAAAAACATGAAAGACTATGGCAAAAGAGTTGAGAAAATTTTATATGAAATTAAACATTTACGACCGAATAGAAGGCGATTTAAACCAATAATCATCCGTAATGTGCGAGTAATGAGAATTGAAGCTGTGTACGTTGGCGTTAAGATGCGATTTTTGTGTCACGCAACAATTTCTTTAAAAGATTCATCAGTAGATAATAGTTCTGAAGAGGATAGTGAAGAAGAGGAAGAAATTGTTGAAAATAATGGCATTCCACATGAAACAGCAGTTAGAAGTAAATTAAGAGATATGTTAGATGAAATGCTAAGAAATTACACCCTTTACATTCCTTCAACAACTGTAAACAGTACTGAGTATTGTTTCCCGGAACCATTCTCAAGTTATTCAACAAATAGCTGGCGGACGGCAAAAATAGGGCAATCTTCAACAACTTATGATTTATGTTTAATGCCCAACGGCCTTCCAGTAGTTAGAAAATGTATTGGAGATTTTCTTTATGGTGCAATATGGGAACCACCTAAAGCTAACATAAAATGTATTAAAAAAGTTCGGCAAGATGTTATTACAGCGAATTTATTTGAGATCGAGAGAAACAACTTAGCAAAACAGGACCCTGTAAAAGTTTTATGCGACCTTAAAGAATTGATAAATAAAAGTAGAAATTTTATTCCAGCCGATTTATTTTATCTTGGAAATATCATGCAATCTATAGCAAATAATATAATTATAAATCGGCATTTGAATGACTCTTCACAAGTTGTAGAACCTTTTAAGTTTGTCAACAATACTCAGGATATTTTAAAAATCTACAATTTCTTAATGGACGTCGATCGAAATATTGCCAAATTGTCAACTGCACTAAATTCAACAAACATTTTGCTTGAAGCCTTTGAAACAATTATAGATGAAATATCTACTGTTGAAAGTTCGTTAGATGCATCAATGCAAAATTTTAATTTAGAAAATGATATATATAATGATGGTCCTGAAAATGGAGTAAAGTACGAAATCAGTCCAAAATTAATGGTTTTTCGAATTAAACCGGATGTAGCTGGCATATCAGGGGTAGCAATTTATATAAATGACAACAAAAATGTAGACTTCACCAATGTTACCTACAAGTTTTTATATGCAAACCAGTCAAAATCAGATTTACTTATGGAAGATAATCTTGAAATTGCAGCTTTTGCTCCTCAAACGCTATTAGATCGCTTAGATGAGATTACAATAATCAATCAAGAAAACTTTACTATCGAGGCAGAGCATCCCACTCCTGTGATTATTATAAAAATTTACTTCAATGACCGATTATTCCAAGAAGATAAAGAGATTACTGATAAGCGAGTTTTTGGAAAAATAATAAGTATATCGATACCTGGATATGAAAGGGACCTGCCTGAACCTTTTCCAATATATGTTAAATCTGATTTTAGTGAACAAGAAGAAAATGGTACTGTGAGCACTTGTCGATATTGGAATTATAGTTCTTGGGCTGATGACGGTTTATTTCTTATCGAACGGAATGATGGGAATGTAAGTCTTTTTGGAGCAACACATCTGACACCTTTTGCTTATTTAGTAGGAGGTACTTATAATCTTTCAGTGTCGGCAGATGTTGTAATAATTACAAAGCTTCATGAAGAGGCTTTAGATATAATAACTCTTCTTGGTTGTTCGTTATCGCTTATTGGAACGATAGGAATTGTACTGACTGCAATTACTTTTCAAACATGGAGAGAAAAACCATCGTCTAAAGTGCTTCTCCAACTATCAGCAGCTATAGCACTACAAATGGTATTGTTCTGCTTCGTAAACACCGATGTACTAACAACGCATCTAATAGAAAATCACATCTACTCTAGCTGCATCGCACTTGGAACGCTCCTACACTATTCAGTTCTAGTACAATTTTCTTGGATGCTTATAGTCGCATTTTTACAATATAAAAGATATGTTATTGTTATTGGAAAATCGAGGCCAACAAGATTTTTCCTAAAGGCATTTTTACTAGGATGGGGTCTTCCACTCGTCCCAGTTCTGATTGTGGTGCTCATCAATAAGAAGGCATACATACCAATGGACAATCCAGATAACACAAAAATTTGTTATCCAGTGGGACAAGCATTATATTTTGGAGTCATTCTTCCAATTGCGGTTATAATTATTGCCAACTTGATTATATTTATTTTAGTCATCTATCATATCGTTAAAGGTCCAGATGGGATGGGCAGAAAAACTGAAAGAAAAATTGCTCTTGCTCAGCTTAGAATTTCGATACTTCTATTCTTTTTGTTAGGGTTTACATGGATTTTTGGACTTCTTGCTGCTATGAGAGCTGGACTAGTATTTTCTTACTTATTTTGTTTAACAGCAACACTACAAGGATTTGTATTGTTTATTTATTTTGTCGTACTAGATCCCACAACCAGGAAATTGTGGTCTAATCTCATCAGAACTGTATGTTGTAACAAAGACGCTAAACAAATAAATTAGATGTCAAAACATGTTTTAAAAAACACTTTTATTTCGGAACTTTATTGACTTATTTGAAGATTTCAAAAGTAGATATTCTATATTATATTTTAACTTTTATCGATCTGCGGAATTTATCGCAATAACAATAACTACTAAATAGTCTGCACTCTTAATCCCCAACATAACCAATATAAGAATAAAATTTCTCCACTAAATCGCGCACATTATGCATTGCTTAAAGGATTTAGGTGCAATAATTAATTAATAATAATTTTTAATTTTATTATTTCAATTCAGCTTGTGCACTGTAACAAATTAAATTTTAAGAATTTCAGCAGAACTGTCTTCCATCGCTGGAATTCAGCGAAGTTCCCCAAACCATTGAGATTCCGAGTGAGCATTTAAAGTACGTTCAGGAATTGAAAGAGACGGTAATAAATATAAATGGGAAAGGGTTGCAATGAAGTGTATAGATGGTTTTATTGAGGTATTATACCTTTGCAAGAGACAACCAGGAAGGTTCTTAATTTCCTGAGATCTAAAATATTTATAAAGAACATGAAGGGGATATTTATGTTTTTAATAAATCGTTTCAAAATGTACCCGGTGGGAAAAGCTCCTTAAAGAATTACAAGAAAATAATTGGAAATTGTGAAGAAATAATATTTATACATATACATATGAATGCGTAGTAGTTCTTTACACATTTAGATATTATTTAGGTTACAAAATAAACAAAAATCCACTGTAATGAATTTTCCCGATAAAAGTTAATGAAAATGGCAGATAGTGTCGACAGAAAGGAAAGCACTGAAAAGGCTATAAAGGCCAACCATCAGAAGTTCTTTAGCTTTTGGTATACATCAAACGGACTAATGGACCTACACAATGCTTTTACTGCCGGCATCAAACTTATGGCAATAAAATGGTTTTATAGAGCTTACGGAGATTTTACGGGTCGGCTATCACTTCGTTTTCCTGTTTGTGTATCCGGCTATACGCTTTCTTTGGATTTTATTTAGGTTTTAATTTGAATTTTTCAACAGGTTAAACCGCTTATAACATTGAATTATGTGAGCTTTAATAAAAGTTTTTATTTCATACAATTTAATAGCAAGAATTCAAATATGTATACCCTTAAATATCAACTTTTGCTAATTTTACTTGAAATTTTTTAAATCTTAATTGTTCCTAAAAAAATGTACACTAACAATTGGATACAAAGTCGATATTTATTTTAAAACTTTGTTTTTATAGCCTACAACCTCCTTGCTTCATTGCGCGATTTTTAATTTTTTTCGATATATTACATACATTGTACCTACTTACGTTTTTACAATATTTGATTAAATCAAATTTTTAGAAAAAATCTTCTACTTATTCTTCAAAAAATCAAAAGTATATACATATATAAACTTAACGAATCGCTTCAAGTTAATAAAATTTTTTAATTCCATTAATTAATATATACCTTAAACTGATGAAATTAGCGAAAATTCGGAAATATAAGTTAAGCTTTTGCATGAACTTCCTGCAAAATAATGTAAATTTAATTAAAATTTGGATTACCTATTCAATAATATACTGCTGTAAGACAAAGATAAATTGCTTCCTAAATTAGAAGATTTTCTGGATAATTTCCATAAACAAAGCCTGCATAGCCAAGAATTTCCAGATATCCAACAAAATGGCTGGTGCGGATACAAACATTTGTGTACCTTAATTTACGGTTTATTAATTTCATCGTTTTATTCAGACAATGGGAAATAAACTTGAATTTTTGTTGAAGCATTCGTTAAGGACATTAATTCCCTTAGTAATTATACAATTTCAAAATTTCCAAGATTACTTTAAAGCAAAAACGTGTGGTAGCTACTGATTATACTACTAATTAAAAGTAAAGAGTTCAAAATGCCATTTGTAAATTGAGTCATTTTTCTCATTCCATCCACAAACTGAAGCTCTGAAGCTTATTGAATACAAAGTAGGGAAAACTCTCTCGATTTATCCCGTAGGTGTCTTCCGGTGGATTCGCCTTGATTAAAATGCAAAGCAACAAGAACCAAAAAATCCGTGATTTCCTAAAATAAGGTACCTTCGAAAAAGTTAAAATGAGAAGTGGTTATCCGAGCCTGTGCTTTGAACATAAAAACGAATTTCCCTACGACCTTGTGCCATGCCAACAAGTACGATTATATGGAATCAAAGCACTTCTAAAACGTGGAGAGTTTCCTTTCTTAACCAGTCACACTTGATAGATTTATTTTCGGAAAAAATTAAAACGGCAGCCCGTGATTGTTTTTGAACATTTTTTTTAATGCTATGAAGAACGTGCGGTGTCCCATTTCTCGGTCGACAAATCTTGCCTTTTAAGGAGTTTATGTTGCTTATGTTGCCACCCAAAGAAAAATTATTATACACCCTGCGAAAATGAGAAGCAGGTTTTTTATAAAGAAAAACTTTTTCTTTAAATACGTACTGTATACATATATTAATATTTGATCAACTTAGAAATTGTTAAAACTAGTCTAGAGAAGCGCATACTATCGATAAAACCATGAATCGATTTGGCTTAGATGTATTTTAGAAGTCAATTTAATTTGGTTAAAATACATAATTAATTTCGCTCAATGTGTTCGTGAATTATTTATAAGTACATATTTGGTAAATTAATAAACAGAGTTAGAAACGTTAGTACTTACCTACTCTGATTGCATTCAAAAGAAAAGCCACTAGCGAAAAATATTTGCAGGGCATAGGTATTAACTAATTTTGTATGAAGTGGAAATAATATCCCATTGGATACAATTCAAAAACTTTTCTTTTACAATATTCTCATCATTTCAAATTGTTGTCGTCTTTCGTAAGAATATTTTCTGTGTGATAACAATAAAGTCTTTAAACATTTTCTTAAATCTTTTACCGCAATTTAGCCCTAATTATACAGACATAAACAAGATCTTTCAAACTTTTTAAATTTTTCTTAAATCCTACGAAACCTAATTTGTTCGTAGCAGAGTACTTTTCTACTGAATTCGTGTTGCTTGGCTTGATTTAAAAATAACCACCTAGAAACAAGAGCTTCAACGAATGGGTTCAAAATATTTTATATTGAATATACGAAACGAGCTCGTCGATGAAATGAAATAAGCCCACAATGATAAAGTAAACTGAACTTTTTCAGGAAAATTGAATTTTAACAAAATATTGAATCAATAAACTAAGAAGGCATCTAATGCTTACTTCTTCCAAATCAAATGAAGGGTGAATTAATATGATATGATATGATCAACTTCATTCAAGTTCATCGTACTCGAAATCACCTCAAACGCGCAGAAGCATGCGTTCGATAAGAAAGAAAGAGCTCCTAGATACAGGGGAACTGTGAAAATATTGAAAATCCATTATGATAATAATCCCACGCAACAGTGGAGCAGAATCAGAGTTACTCAATTAAAGAATTTTTTTAGACAGGAGGAGATGCCGCGAGCAACTGAAGTTTCTTAATATATTCAGGCAGCTGTGCGTAAAGTTATCCTCTTAACGACGATAAGAGCGAGGGAACCATGAGGCGTGCCGAGAATAAGTGAAAACAGCTATAAAATATACGCGAAAAGTTTTTCGTTAATAACACATATTTCAGTGATTCTGCACAAAGAATTGAGCCCATATGCTCCGCTCTTTAGACTCCTTAAGGCTTAAAGGACGAAAGGTACGCGCTACTTCCATCAAAATGTAACGAACGAAAAAAGGCCCTAGCAGATACTTTTGACGCTTGCCACGTGGACTCATTGATGGCTCTGGTGGTGGAGGACGTTATCGGTGCACTAAAGCGTCGTTGGCTCCATTAAATTCTCTCATCTCTAAGAATAACGAGTATTAAGGAAGCCAGAGGAGCTGTTGGGGATTCTTAACTGAGCTCGTTCCGTTGCCGTATAAGAAATAATAAAGAGAAAAGTAGGTTAAATATTTCTGAACTATTCCCAGAAGGGAAACATCTACTATCAGAACCGACAAGACCTTAATGAATTAAAGGAGAAAAAAAAGCGCTCCCAAGATTTATGTATACCTTTTGCAATTAAGTACACATATCGTTTACATTAAGCTCACTTTTCTGGAATGTGAGGCGTATTAGATAAAAATAAAATTGCTGCAAATAAAATAGCGTATAAATAATTGTGTTACATCCATATGAAAAAAACAGTTTCTCTGTAAATCAGCTCTTATGATATATACATACATATGTATGTGCCTATTTTTACAATGCTCTTGCACATCTAGCAGTCTTGATAAATTCGTAATATTTTATCTTCAACACTATACCCAGAACAAGGATAGTTATAATTATCAAAATTAATTTGTTTTGCGAATAGTAATCTACATATAGTTTTTCAGGAATAAATATTTATGAGCAGTTTTGATGAATAACAACTTTCTAAAGGAGAACACCCTTGTCTCGTAATAAATAAATTTCAATTGCTGTGCAAAATAGTGTCGTCAGAGTAAAGAAAAATTCCACAAATATTTTCAAATCGCGTTGTATTATCAATAGCAAGGACGAATACAAGTGGTCAAAATGACATCAAATTTTCCTTTTATGAAACATGACTTGCAATCACGAAATCAGGACACTTTTGAATATCGTATACGAGAAAGAGGTTAAAATAATAAATGTAACAAAAAGTTCCTTGGACACACAATTTCTTCATTTTCACAGTTTATATAGCTTAAAATTACTAGAATATTTGTCTAGAACTTAAATTCTCATCTCATCCACTCATTGTTTATGTCTACGATTTTCTGGTTTTGTTATTCTAATCCGATTTCTGTATACCTATCGTTTTTAAAATTACATAAATCTTTGGAATTCAATTTTATGTAGAATTTGGGAGGTGAAGAGTGTAACTGAATTTTATTTGTCTGTAAACAAATATCTAACATGTATAATTAATAATTTTGATGGTTTTCTGAGTCAATATTTAAGACTTTAACAAGTCGTAGATTGAAAAAATCAAAAACCCGACTGGGTAAAAGTGAACTACATATATATAAAGATGGAAAGTTGTTCAGGAGACTATGCAGAATCGATTGTCATACCCCTGTTCAGAACTTAGCAAAACTCTCTCTATAGAGATCCTCCTGCACAACTTTCAGGTTGTGTGATTCTTAAATGAAGCATATGGCTGTTAAATGGTCATTGATTAAAATCCATCCAGCCGTTGGGATGCTTCGAGGGTATAAAGAATACCACATACCCAGATACACGTGAAAAACCTAACCGTCTTTGTTGTCGCGCAGTCGGGTTAAAATTTATACCTCATGTCTAGTCTGTACTTGTTGATTATTTTGAGAACTGGTTGCTAATAGAAAAGTTAAATTACATGTATAATATATTATATGTACCTTCACTTCACCATCTCCATCTTTTGGTTTTCCTGCTTCAGTTTTTAGTGGCCGAACTGTTTCAGGAAATATTAATTATTTTATAAAAGAATCGTTTTCAAATCGATGTTTCTTAAATCTTTTATGCAGGTCAAATTCGATATTGAACGATGTTAATTATTTATAAAGTAAACACAATGAATGGTTGTAATTATCTTAACACGTTGAAATTTGTTTCCTTTTGCCGAGCTAACGAAAAATACATCTGTAGAAGTTTGAATGTGTTATTCGTTCACATACAGCTAAAATTGTCCTCAGCAAAGCACCAGCATCGGATGGAACGATATAAATCGTCCATCATCCAATTAGAAATGCAAATAAAGTGCATTGATAGCGTGTAGAGATGTTACAATTTCAGAGTTACGAGTATGCAAATGTAACATGCCAAATATCTGCCACCGCCAAAATGTTGCACGTTATTCGAAGTTTATCTCTTCTTTAGTAGTAGTTTGATAGTAAAAACATTTATGGATTTTATTGGTAATAAAACTAAAAATGTATATCTACGTACTCGAAAAATCAATATAAGCGTTATTAATCCATGAATCATCAACATAACTTTTAATATCTGAGTTCTTTAAACTTTTCAGCGATAACTACATATAGGAAATTGTATTTTTGGCCTCTTTGAAATAAAGACTGGGATTCATAAACCATATAAACTTACTACTGGCTACGGTATTTTCTGAATAAAAACTCCTTTTTTTCACTTTAACTTCACCTTTTATTTGGAGGTGATTTGTTAAAATGTTGAGATGGCAATTTACCAAAAATTGCCCCACAAGAAAAGAGCCCCTTTGGGGGAACCCATAATCGATTTGTGATAACAAAACCGAAGCAGTTTCACATCATAAAGCATACAGGGTTTGGTCACTCGTGGCCTTATGTCCTCCACGGGGCAGCTAGTGTTTAACTTTAACGTCTTTCGCAGAAAGTTTTCTTAGATCTTTATTGCCGTGTTGTGGGTTCCACAGAATTCAAGTAAAAACATCAATCGTTGAACCATGAATTCTGGGAAAAAACATTCCTTGGACATTTTTCGCTTAAAATCAAAGGAAGGATTAAATTCGATTCTTGTTGGGCGAACATACATATTGTTTTTTAATAACTTAGTAGGTATAGCTTACACGTGGCTGAATTCACACATTTTGTACTTCTGTATTTGCTGCTAGTAACGCAAAATTAAATTTTGTATAATATTCCCTTTTTAAGATCTTATCTAGATAATTCATATAGAATTGGTTAGTAATGGAGCACATTTGGGTATTTTTATGAAAATCAATAGGACCATATCACGTATGTATGTATACATAATACATATGTAGGTATGTATATTTAGTAATTCAATAATTATGAATATTATAGTCAACTGAAAAATATAGTAACTTTATTATTCTATTAACAAATTTTATAAAATGATATAAATCATGCAATTCATTGAGTTGTTAAGTTACCCTAGTTTTAGTTAATATGAAAATAACAAATAATGGGCGGTTTACAGAATACAGCTCTATTTTAATGA
Source organism: Machimus atricapillus (assembly GCA_933228815.1). Classification (NCBI taxonomy): domain Eukaryota; kingdom Metazoa; phylum Arthropoda; class Insecta; order Diptera; family Asilidae; genus Machimus; species Machimus atricapillus. The sequence goes on from OW121788.1 coordinate 13,751,918, forward strand.
ATTTACAATTTATTAGATAACTCGTTAAATATTTAAATGCGTGCTAATGACAGCATATATGTACATATAAGATGTAAATACAAAACTATGGCAAACCAAATTAAACCACGCAAAGTGATACTTTCGCTGTTTTTATGGCACACGAATATTTCGATTTCCATTTGATAAATATGTATACATACTTATATTTTCCACTTTCAGATCAATTGAGTTGCTGTTCTGTTTGAAATGAACAATGTTGTATTTTACAGAATATTTGCTATAAAATTCCATGCTGTGAAAATATCTAACATTATGAATTTCCTGGGGCTTTTCCATTTATGTAAGTAAAGTAAGACTAGACATCTCCTTTTAGTAACAATTTGTTTGTGGAAAACTCCTTCTTCCAACCTCTCAGAACATCTTTCATGTTGAAGGTCTTGCTTTTCGTATTTTTGGTTAGAACAATGTCTGCACTAAAGAAGAAATTCAATTTCAAATGCTGTTTGCAAGAAGTTATTGAAGTGTTTGTAAAACAAAAGTTATCATAATGCATAAAAAGAGAATATCTTAAGAGCGTTGAAAGGCGAAGGCAAGCTTCTTGAATCAACCCGAACCCAGAAATACTATTGATTAAAATTTATTTTTTATTGGACGATTAAATTACTATTTGATAATTTAATTATGGTATTGTTTGTAGGTGACTAATATTTACAATTTTTAAAAGAACTCTGTTTTAACAAGATATTTTCAAAGTACGTATTATATGTACGTGAGATTGAACGCTATTCAATAAACAAATAAATTTTTATGTTGACGAAAATAAGTCTTTAGAAGGACGGATAAGTTTTTCACAAAAGTTATAATTGCTTTTGACATGTTTACGTTAGAGAGTATTTTGCTGGCCCCCTAGAAAAATTACGGATCAGATAGATATTAGTGTGGATTCAACTAATGCATATTTGATTAGAAATCAATGGACACGGGAATTACAAACATAATCTAGCTGGTAAAGCAGAAACTATTTGTATACTCTTTGGTGAAGAGCAAATATTAAGTTATGAGGTTTGCAGTTTAAGAAAGTAAAATTCCGCAGAAAATTAAACAAAATTTTAAATTTTTTCTGTACATGACAAATTAAGTACGTACACTCGCATTAAAATAGAATTGCTTTTCAAACTTTATACCGGATTCGGTTAAAATAATGTTATTAAATGTCCCTCCAAATAGAAGATGAAGCCTGTTTGTTTAATTTGCACAGCTGCAAGTAATCACCATGACCTCATCTGCCTTTGAGAAAATAATTTAATCAAATTATAAAGGCATTTTTCGTACCCTTCAAACATGTTTATAAATTTTCATTTTAATATACGCAAAACTGTAGAGCTTTTGTGTAACAAATGTTTCCTCCTTAAGTATTACCACGAATTTAACCATTTCTTGCCTTTGGGGAGAAATTTCTCAGTTAGAGCACAGAAATGGTCGAAAAAAAAATCTATAAAAGCATGATATAGTAGAAATCCCCAAAACAAAATGTCCTGGATTTCATCCCCGACAAAACATTAAATTAAATTTCTTCGGGGTATGCTCTATTTCGTGTCATGCAATATACAAGTTCAAATTATGTTTTCCGGCGGAAAGAAGTTTGTGAAAACTTTTGTCATTTGCCCTGCCCGAACAGAATGGAGGATGGTGATACGAATGGACGTAAAAATACTCAAAAATTTTTCTTTAATTTTGGGGAAGATTATTATTATAAACGGAAATATGATAAACGTTTGCAAAAGTATTAATGCACTTCTATATATCTATAACTAAAAATTAAAAGATGTATTATATATAAAAAGTCCGTAATAAAGTTCACGGTTTATACAATTAAGGTATCTGTTGGTGGATATTTTGTGTTAAAACACTAATTTATTTACTTTATACATCTAAAAATAGATTTCATTTAAAGTTTATATGATGGTTAAAGGTGCATGAACAAAATTATCTATCATGAGCAAAAGTGATTTTTCTTCCATACTTGTCTATGACTACAAGAAACAAAGAAAATTTTATTTTTTTATTTCAATTAGATCATCTTAATTCCTCTGTGAGTAGGTACCTGCATTATTTTGTGCATAGTAAAATATTAGACATTTACATATTCAATTAATATTCGTAATCACCAATATCAAATATGAAAAAATTACAAGCGGATACTTTGATCGCAAACACTTTGATGTGATGAAAAACATTAACAGGCGACATATAGTGAAACTAATAGACCTTTAGCTCATTAACCCATGGAGATGGGAAAATTACTCCGAGGTCCTAATTAAACAGAAAAGGTAAATTAACCTGTTAATTTTACGATATATAGCATTTATGCACGACATGGGTTACTTCAGCCACCTTTAACATAAAAGGGTCTGGTTAGATTGCCTAAATTTTACAATTTCAAATTTCAATTACTTTTCCTGCTGCTGACGTTTTGGTTTAATTTTTTTCCATAAGGGTGGGAGACGTTATTAAAGAGCTTATGAGGATGTTATTCATTTATTAGTATGTAAATCAAAGTATATTTGAATTGATTACATTAATAAGGCGTCCCTTAAATTGAAATACAGTAGGTAAGTAACTAGTCTATTTTAATATAAAATTATTGCTATCTGTATATAATAAAAATTATGTACATGTTAATTAAAATATAAAATAGCTAATATGTATATTCAGTCAGCGGAAGATAGGCACAGCTTTAACTAGTCTATTTTAGCTAAACTTTTAAATTTTAACACAGAAGAAATTTTCGTTTTTGATAGAAATTTTGTTCAATATTTTTAATGATGGCAGATCATTGAAATGAACTCCAACTTACTATATTTACTTGTGTAACATTAAACGAAATAGATAAATATTTTGACATTAAATACACCATATTCCTAAATCCGAAAATGAATTTATAGCTGAATAAAAAATGGAACGCTCCTTATATAAGCCAATAAAGCCTAATTTATCGGAGAGAAAAATTCACTAAGGACACTGCTCCTGTCTTCAGTTCATTGTTCTAAGAAGAAGGCTCCCCAGAAGTTATATTTCTTTAAAAAAGAGGGAGTGACAGTGCATGTGTAATATTCCCCAAATGGAAACATTTTGCCACGTACTCCTTGCAGTGAAATTCTCCTTCGGGAAGTATTTCAATTTTCCGCGATATTTTGGCACGAACAAGCCGTGACTGCTTTCGAATAAATACATCAAGTATACTAGAAAATGCCATAAATTACAAAGTACCTGATAGGGCGGGTGGGATGCTCCTATACTTCCATTTATTAACTGACACTGTACCCATCTGAAAATTCATGGGAGATACGATGGTGTCGACCCAACGCCTGGGGGTTACATGACAACCTCCACCCGAAATTGTGAGAGAAACCATTATCCGAGATTTCCTCCGGGAATGCTTTAAAACGAAAAAGTCTATCCGCACCAATTTAGTAATGATAAAGCACTTTATTCGAACGAGTCATGCCAGGGCATTTTTTCGATGTCTGGTACTTTGCCCTTTTTGTCTCGGAAAGAAAGATGCCTTAGAAAACCCAGAAATTGGTATGCGAGTTTATCAAGAATCAATAAATAGTGAAATCGACAAGGCTGAATTTTCTCTCAAACCTTTTAGGAAAGCATCCGGTGGCAGTGTGAGATGAAACGTAAATTGATTAACTTTTGCGTATTGACTTCGAGTAGAATGGGGAACCGAGGAGGGTTTGAGAATATCTATGGGAAAAATGAAAAGCAACCTAAGGTAAGGATGAGGCTCTGGCTATGAAGTAAATGAAACAGAATTGGGGAAAACAAAATGCCTGGACGAGCTTTATTGTAGACTTTGGTGAATTCCTGCTTTCAGTTCAGTTGGAAAGGAAATTGTTTCAGACATTAAAAGTAAATTCGAACAATAAACATAAACAGCAGCAGATAACATTACGTTTTATTGGATCCAATTTGCTTTGATTGCTTCAATGCTTTCGATGAGTTGATTTTGGGAATTTTAGATACTTAAGATACTCCTGGGAAAGGGTGGCTGTTTCAATATTTAAGAGAAATAACCCCTTAAAAACTCATCTTTCAATTGTGGAAGTTAACAAATGAAATTCAAAAATAATTTTATGGAATTCAATTTTCAAATTTAAATTTAAACTTCAAAATTACGTTTTATGGCACACACAAGCACAAATATTAGCGATGTAGTTAAGGAAATAACATTTTTATTATTATTCGGAATTACACGTAAACAGATACTTTCTATGAATATATGCATGTATCTGAGATTTTTCATCACATGTTTTATAAAAAAAGCAATTTTCTTTTTATCAAAAACGAAATAATAACTTAACAAGATTTTAAGCTCTAGGGATTTTAATGAAAATAAGTATAGAGGGATTTGTAGATTCACTTATTTAAAATCTAAAACCAAAATTTTGAAATTACTAATATGTATTTACTATTAAAATTTAAAAGGTCAAAATGACGGATATGGCTACCAAAATTTCATAAATGAGTAGTTTCCATTTATATTGTATAATAGTTCAGTAAATAATCTTGTGGTTTATTTCGCTTGAATATGTATTTTGGTTTTAAAAAAAAACAAAGAACGACTAAACTGATTTGAAATTTTTCCATAAAGAATGCTAGTACATATAATATACAAAACAATATACTAAAAATATTGATTTTACTAGGTACCTACTTCAGCAAGTATTACGAGTATATCAATAACTTTGTAATCTACATGTATGTATGTATAATCTTAAATATTTAGATATGTATCATGTCGAGGTACCTACATAATGTAAGTGGTTTTTAATAGTTGGAGACTCACGTTACAAGTAAAAATTTAGCACAATAAGACAATGTGGATTAAGTGAATTCCTTACAAACTTCTGATTAGTAAAACAAAATCCCCTAGCTATTAGAATTAATATTGCACCCTCTAACCTCAGTTAGCAGTCTTTTGAAGTTCAAAGCCTTGGGGAAAGTAAATACCAACATAATTAGAAATTTCATTAAACCTTCGCGCCACGAAGGAACTACCTACTGAAAAAAGAATCCAATTTTAAAAGCCAACAAAAACTTTTCCCCTTCGTCAAGTCGAGCGTATCTAAATTTTAGCATTCTCAGCAAAAGCCACCAACCACCTCAAACGCTTTAGAAATAGCCCTGGATTTATTGTTGAATGAAATTATCCCGAAAACACAAACTAAACTTTTTTCAGTCTCCTCTCGCCTTTTGTCCTTTCGTGCACGGAACTGGGGCACCAGAACGCTCCCCAAAGGTGCTAAGGGATATCTTTTTAAGCCACTCCAGGGACACCCCCTGGCGTGGGAGGTGCGAGTGTGGTCGCTTTCCCTTGCTAATGAAACTTTTTTCTTTCGTTAATAATTAGCTTTAGTTAATGCCTAGGGATTAATGCACTTTTATCGGATATTACACCCGCGTAGAGAATAATTTTTGAGCGCCCAGGAACAGACGCCCTACGTGGGTGATTCTTTCGTTAGGGTGCTTTGCACGTGGTGATAATGAGGCATAAACGCTTGCCCATTATTACTGCGCGGGGGAGAGATCATGGCCAAATTTCCCAATTCTGCTGCCATAGTTCAAGCATTTATTCTATTAATTTTCCGCGCGAGTATGTATGTTGAATTCAATTACCTTCATTGCGCTAAATTGGTATAATCAATTTTTGTGTGTGTAGGGAATTTTTCTGCTAATACATTTGCAGCGAAAGCTCTGGCAGGGTGCTTTTCCGAAATGCCTTGATTTTCATTAGCCCATAGAGTAAAAACCAGGATTTGTACTAAGATAAAGTGTTCTTTATACATACTGATACTATTTATACATCTTCTTTAAAGTAACAAAAATCTGGAATAGAAAATAACATTTCAAAATTGTGGTGTAAATAAAATAAAAACGACATAAGTATTTCTGATAATTCTCTAAACTAAAATTTTCCAGGATGTCAGATTTTCGCGATAAAATCAGAATAAAGAAGTAAGAAGAATACTTCGAACTTATTCAAAACATTTTCAAATGATTACATGCAACGTTGAACCTCATGAATATATACCTACTCCACGAAAATTACGAATTTAAGTTTATGGGTTACTCAACTTTGATTTTCTCTCTCCAGTCCAAAATTCCATTTATAATGCGTTATCCTTTTCAAGTTTAGGCAAAGTAGCTTTATATTTATAATACAAATTTCATATAATGAGTGCTTCTGTCTCAAGTAGGAATTCTTGTAAATATCTCCATACAAAACACATACATATAATACCAAAATACTTCCATATTATACTTCACAGAACTGAACAAACTTCTCCAACATGACTTCGTTTGCAAACGGAGATGGGCCCCAAAAAGGGCTTCATAATAACTTTTGTTTCCACACAGTTACTTCTGCGATTGTTAAATTTTATTTCACCTTCATAACAAGGCGGTAAGGAGTTTCGAAAGACTGCCAAAAGTTACATCTTAGCAAGATCTAATGATATTATATCTATTAATCCGCGAGGCGTAGCGGTTTAAAGTTTTGAACGACTTCGCGCACTCGTCTGAGAAAGTTGCACTTCTGGGCGTTTAATGTTTCTCATAAATTAAGTGAGCAGATGCTCTGCTCTTTGGCAGAAAAGATATTAATTTGCCATTAATTCGGCAAATAGGCTGAAATAATTTTAAATCGATAAGCCATGAACGAATGCTGCTTTTTTATAAAATAAACCTCGCATTAAATCTGACTAATTTAGCTATCAAGTGAACAAAGTTCGAAATGGATTCCTTTTAAGCTTTTTGTTTGGAAACGTTCCTTCGCCTGTTGAGTTGAGGATAAAACAAGAAATATTTCCTTTGACAAATTATTGTCACTACAAATATTACATGCTAGTAATTTTTTTTCTTCAAATTTGACATTTTTCTTACTCTCTGATACACTCACTTGTCGAAATAACTTGGGGTACAAAAATATTGGTATTAAAGCGTGTGAGCCCTCCTGTCGATACGATAAAATTTGTGGTATTCCACGTGATAGAAATGTTAAATGTCACTTTCTATTCTCTCCATGTGTACGAAAGTTAAAAGTAATGCTTGTCACGTTTCAAGAGTGGGATGCGATACACTTTGTCACTTTTTCGAGGTACATTTATAACGTGTACGATCACGTTACACATTATTAAATTGAGCCAAGTTAAACTAAAAAATTACATATTGGAAAGAATTTCATGCTGATAAAAACTGATATTTCCATGAAAACTGCGTTTAATTTCTTCTTACTTACTAAGGCGTTGAAAACATTTCAAATTTACAAATGTAAAACTACAATTTTGATCTAAAATTTAAAGAGTAGAATAAATTTTAATTCTTTCTTAATTTTTATCAATTTGTTGCAAATTGATTGCTTTTGAAGAGTGGGTTTAAAATTACATATTTTTCTGCAGGAAAGAAATATCTTTTTAGGACCTCTGGTTGAACAAATGCCTGGCAAACTTTGTGGAATTGCAGAATTGGGGGTAAAAGTAGCAACATCTACAAAGGATAATTTAAGCTGAACTCAAGGCAGATTAAAACAATTATTTACAATTTGAAATGTGTTTGCTTCGAGTTTCCAAAACCATTTTAATATCCTCCACAGCGACACCTACACAACTTTATTCATCCCTTGCAAAGTACACTTTAGAGTTATAACAAAGCAATGATAAGGCGAATCTCAAACTCTAAACTCTACTCATTTCGACAACAGTGAAGGATAATTTATTCATGAAGTATGTCTAATCCATTCACCGACGCTGCCGTTCGATAACTTATCATCGGTACTCTTCGGTTTTCAGTTAATTAAGAACTTTTCGATTCACAAAAAAGCAAACACCTTCCAGAAAAGTTTAAATTAAACTCTGAATGAAGGCTCGTAGCCTACAGTAATTACCTATGTACTTTTTGCTATACCTGACTAAAATTCTTCGAGCCGTACTTGCATAGCATCATCCAGGTCAGAGGAGGATTATGCTTATTTAGTAACCTAAGATCCCCTTTAGCGTCTAACCATGTGGGTCATATGCAGCCCACTCCTACACCATTTAACCTCGTGGGCTGCAAAAAGGAAATGCAAAACAGTCAAGGCTTCCTGCAAAACTCCCAGTGGTCCCCTCCTTCGTCGAATATGCTTGCCTCTGGTCCGGGACGAAATTGTTAAACTCGCAAAATCATGCAAATTAATGGAAATATTAAGGTCGGGGCGTGCTCCGGTCCTGGGTGGCATCTCGAAAAGATTATTTTAAGTTCTTGGCCAGAAGATTCACACGTCCTGATGGTGGTTATTATCCACTTCCAAGAAACTTTTCGGTTTTACATCAAATTTACAGTCGCAGAAGGCGAAGGGATTCGGGCGTTCGGGCCGAATGTATAACTTTTGTCCCACGCGTGTGGGATGCGACAGCCTCCCTAAGAGACGTGCTGAATTATGTTTTTTGATGAAGGGACTACCTCCGAGTTTTGATAGATATCTTGTGGGACTGTGTGTTGCGACAGTTGTTTATTAACTGCACCATTCTGAGGACCCAAAGGAGCCTCGTAAAGCTCTGAAGAAGTAGCTCAATTCGGTGCGCCGAAAACCTCAAGGGCGGCCGAAGTTCAAATAAAAGTATAAGGGAGTGTCTTCACGTCCCATAAATGGCAATAAATTCGTCTATTTCCTCCCTTATTTCACGGCCATATCAAATTTATTTAGAAGGACATAATTAATGGGGCTCCGTGACCCAAACAAAGTGAAATGTTCGCAAATATTTTCGTCTGCTTATGAAATTTTACCCATCTGCCGAATGAATAGGTCGTTGTATGGTCGTAACCCGAAATTACCGGGACCCTAGCGCTGACAGTGATGACCACTAAATTCTTACCGGCCATGCCACAAGTAAGGTTCCATGAACACATTGCCGTTTCGTTGGACCTGAGTCCAGAAAAGGATAATATCGTAATTTGCAGGCAATAGTTGTCAAAGGGATTTTTTAGCCAAACTTGCGCCGATTTAATTTCACTTAGCACCAGAAGGTAGAGTTTACGGGCAAACATAAAATTTCATCAAAGTCATTGAGTGGATTTTCGGTCGACGTGGGAAAATTGTATTTTTTTTCACAGATCCTTTCCTGTTGAATTTTATTGATGTCATTTCGTAATTCTGGGTAGGACACATATATAAATTTCTGATAAAAGCCGCTGAAAGTGAAGGCTAAAACATATAAGCTTTTTACATCTGAACGTGACTGGAATGAAATATAAGCTCCATCAGGCCATCAAATAAGTTTATCAAGCTGAAATTTTAGAATAAAAGCATCCAAGGATATCGATTTATGGTGCTATCAAAAAGCAATGTACCTACCTATTAGGAACATGAGGGTCAAAATTAAAATTGAATGAATGTGAATGTTTATAGAAAGAGTAAACACAGTCGATGACATACATAGGGTAAATTCACCAATTCGCGTACACTTCAGGAAATTCCATCACTGCGAGGAAGCTAGTAGGAAGGGTTAATTTAAAATCGATATTTAGATTTTTGAAGGTCTAAACAGAGATAGTTAAATTTTCCTCTTTTTTAAAAAATGAAAGGGCAAAAACCTCAACAACAATTTACATCCACCACTGACAATATTTAGTGATCCATTTCGCGACTATTGAAAATGTTGTGTATATTTTGCAAACTAAATCAAATTTCGAGTAATATTGTATTTATTGAAATTTTAATTATTCAAAAGAAAACTTAAATAAAATTAAACCAGAATGCTTATCTTTCAAGTTCACATCACTAAATAAAAAAATTAGAACTTGTGCACTATCACATGCCGGTACTCAACGAATTCAATGAGCTCTGAGGAATAACTGTGAACCAATGCTCCTGTAATTTGCATGAACGGAAGAAGGTAACATATACATGAGGGTATAAATATGTTTACCTTTTATAGAATATATGACGTTTTATGGCACAAAGAAAGATAAAGTGGAATGGATGAAACTGGTCTCTGAACGTAAACCGTACATAGATGATGAAAAATTAATTAATAAAGATAAAGAAATTTACATACACATAGATACACAAGTATAAAAAAAAAATTCAATGACTTTCACTCTTACATTTCGGCAAATGGATTTCTCAAACTCAATTTCAATACCATCAGCAAATTCAATAGAGTCGTAGTAAACGTCGGATTTCTCTTTTTATGAATAAAACTGTAAAACAAAGCTTCCTGATCTAAAAGGATATTCCAATTAAATCTACACAATACTCGATGGCATTGAATATGAAGCCTAAGGAAATCCTGCATCGTGTTAAAGCACTGACCGTGAGCGATAGTAAAAACGGAGGTGCCCATAAAAAGATAAACCGAAGTAGTAGGTACTCTCTGACTTCGATGGGGTGCTATTTTAACAGATAGGGTTAAAAAATAGTTTTGGGGGGTTGTGCATAAGACAATTTGTTTTATCCCTATCTCCACTGTTGACTAATATAAAAATTATATATGCACTAAAACTATTCGGACTTTACTACGCTTGGGAAGTGATATCGCGCTTAATTATGCCAAAGTTTATACTTTATCTTCAAAGGCTACTGGGTGGGGGTACAAGTTAAAAATTAAACTTTTTCTAAACTAACCCGCGAATTCGTAATTGGCCAGCAACAGTCGCTGGGTGGTTTCAAATTTATTCTATAGGTATGAGCATTTTAGTCTCTTGCAGTAACGACGGCTATGCGACATTAAAGCCACACTCAAAGTGTACAAATAGTCTTTCGTGCCCGGCCAACGGCGGCAATAAAATCTTATTAAATCTCCTTCATTAATGCCTTAATTGCGGCAATTTGCTTGCGGGTGGTAACGCAGTAAATTTTAAGTGGCTATTTGTTCTAATAAGTGGTGTGCTTCTCTTTTCTTTTTAATTTTTTTTTTTTTTTTTGGTTCGTGACAAATGAAGAGAGTTAGCGTAAAATTTAATTTTACGTTTTTTAAAGAAAATAAGAAACAACTAAAATCCATCACCCTTGAATACAATAGAATGAAATTCTGGCACTCTCATCCCTCATGAAATCCAACTTGTTGCTTTTCTTAAACTAGAGTCGTGTAGCTGGTAAAGTGCGGTTGTCGTGCCCTTAAGAAATTATATTAGGGGATTCCGCCTTTATTTGTTAGTTGAAGCCTCAAAATGAAGTTAAGGATGCGCACTAGGAATATATAATGCTCGGTTCGGTCTTCGTCTCAGAAGACACATGTTGAATCCATTCTCGTTCGTTTTTCTGCCCTGGAATTTCCTGAAAGTGGACGATAACAACAGCCTCATCTGTTGGAAAGGCAAAATGAAAAACATGTTTTGTGCTGGGTAAAGATACAATTTTTTGGAAAATAAATTAAAGTGGAGCTTACGAAGGACACGCGTGCTTCCCATTTTAAGGTGGTCTTGTTGCCTAACCAGGAAAAAAAAGTCTTCCAAGAATTATTAATAGTTTTTTTTTCTTCTTTCAACCAATTATGTTGGCCCTTATCCAAAAATTTGCGTCAACGAGGATAAAATGAGGATACAGACGACGGTTCCAAGGCGTTTTAGAAAAACAGGAACCACAAGGAAGATAGGGTGGATAGCTGAATGACGACGCTAAGAGTCAGATTAATTTTTTGCTCCAATTGGCAGCAAAGGTATGGCTTATTGTGTCGCATCGAGGCGACGGAGGCTTCCTTTTTAAATTATTTCCACTTTAATACTTCCATTGAATGTTTTTCAGTTGACATGTGGTGAGAAATTGAGTTTTGTTTCATAAATTGCTTACTCTGTCACTGGGAGATACAGAGGGTGATAACTAAGCATGTATGTGAGATGGTTGGCAGTAACAAGGATCGATGCGAAATTGCCTTCTTTGTGCTTGATTAATGGCGATTCTGGTGAACCTTTCGCGATTAATAGGTACAATAGAGACATGCTACTAATAGCAACATGATAAATGCCCTTCTAAATTACATGTATTATACACTTGTTGGAAATCGTTTATCATGAACCATATTAATATAAATTTTCTATAAAAACAATAGCAAAGAGAACAAATTGATAGCTCATAAATATCCGAAATAGATACAGGACTAATCAAATACCTATTTGATAATTCAAGCTACAGGACCATCTAGGAATACTTTTAACGAACCAATTCAATAGAGAGAAAAAGGATTTTGTATTGACACTTGTTGATACTCCTCAGCTATAACGAACTAAACATGAAATATTTTATCCTGACGAAAAGAGAAAATTGTCTAAGCAGCCGCATTCAATAGATTTTGTACGTACCTCTTTTATTTTAATACTATTTATTTTGCTTATATTTTGACTTAAAGATATAGGTATCGTTCTTAACTTACTTACTTTCCCTTATCAGAGAACTTTATTTTCGAAAATACATATCTCGCTCGGTTGATACTAAATTGAATTTGTTTTGAATCCGAGGAGAACAAATGTACAAATAATGCAAAAATGTGCACAAAGAAATTCACGCCTGGTAAGAGAGTATGGTGAAAGTTAAAGATACAAAGAGCAGCATCTAGAATATACATTGTTTGTGGGATCTTTGATTACTTCATCCTTCTTGCAACCTAAATGAGAACTATAACCATAGTGCACACTCTTTCAAAGCCAGCCAGGGCAAACAAATGGTAAGCTTCTTAGAAAAGAAAATCACTTGAGTTCATCTTACCAACATACTCAGCCCTTTGTCTGGGAACGTCTTCGCATCATCCCAGAATGAAACCAGTCGAAGAGAAAAAGTGTTTTCCACTGGCAATTCGTGTAGCATAAACATTGGCTGATTTCTGTTTGCTTTTTGCCGTAGTAAGTCCCAAACGACACTTTTCAGTGTGTCCCGAAGGGATTGCTTCTTTGCAAGGACCCACAAGGAGAGACACTTAAACTTCATTGTTTCTACCTATCTCAATCTCCGAATTGTGAAATTTAATATTCTGTAAGATAAATGATGGCTTTGAGTGTCTTGGAAGAATGGCTGCAAATCCTCCTAAATCCGGAGTAAAATCGAACTGGGGTGTGAAAAGAAATGGCCCGTAAGAATTTTCCAAGAGTGATAACCTCATCAATTTCTCAAACTTAATGCAGCCGAAAGCAATTTCTCAAAACATCCGGAGGTGTAAGGTGATTAGTTGATTTTCGGCACAAGATGTGGTGTTGAGGTTTTTATTAGAGCTTCGAAGACAACCTTCTCTGTCGCATTTGCGGCTGAAGATAAACATCAAACAATGATAAAATATTTATCCACGTTGACATGGTTCCACTACGGCGAGCGGCCTTTGCGTACATTCGAGCAAGCTAATGAATAATTAACCGTCGTGTGTGCAATTAATCTGGCCGGAAGACAAGAGCTAAACCTAAACTTCACGTGTAACTACGATGAGGTGTTCCGCTGTCTTTAATAATTCAAATGCGATGGTTTTGGGCCCCAGGCGAAAGTTTGACATAGAGTATACGCAATTTTACATTGGTGAAATGTATATATTTAATGACAAGCGGTAATGGTGGCAGACGAAGATTTAAAATGACTCGGAAAATTCAGTAATTAGAACTCCATGATGGGTAGTAGTAATTGATTAATATCTGTTAAAACTTTACATATACTCGAAACCACAAGCCTTTCAATTAGGAAGAGGCTGCGGTGGAAGTAATTTAAACGTGAACGACTTGTATATGTATACAATGGTGTTTTATTTATTTCGTTAAATTGAACAAAGCTATTTACTTTTATTACTGAATAAAGTTTCCAGCAAACTCATTTATTTCGAACGCGTCAAAATTTAAACTCTACCCGGCCCGCTCTTTTGTCGAGTTATATTGCCAGCCGGCAGGAATCTCAATACTGCTGAATCGGGGCAATTTTCCACAGGAAACCGCGCTTAATCATGTGCTCTGCTCATAAAACATAAAACGATGTTCAGAACTGCCCCAACATGGATGGAATGGTTAGTTCAGATACTGCGGTCTTGTCCCTTTCCATCCACATGTGTGTAATGAAAGCTTGTTTCGAGTTTCATTATTTGTGCAAGGCTAGCACCACTAAATTGTCCGAGAAATTTTAATAGCTCACCAGATGACTTGGGGTGAGATAAACGACAACTTTAAGGAGCTATAAAGGAAAATTATGAACGCATCGTGAACGTTTTATTTCAAAAATAAAAACAATTTTATTTACGAAGCAATACTTAAGAAAAAGTTAAATTAAAATTTCAACACAAATAAAAGGAATGAAAGAAAGAAGATTATATTTAGAAATTAATAATGATTATTTGAAATGTATATGAAATAACTTATCATATCTAACATATAGCCTATATACATATGCATAAATATTATATATAGCCGTACATAAATTAGTCTTGAGATCCCTTCATAGACCCGATGTATAGGTAATGATGATTTATAGGAATATTTATTTGGTTTCAAAAGTGATTTGTGTACATATGTAATATTCGTCAGCAACCTTTTTATGTGTCGCTTGTAGTTCTCCAGACGTACCTATGACTTTAACATTTCAAAAGTGAAAGTCTTTAGAATTCAGAGTAATTTTGCAGGTTTATATGCAAAACAGGGAAATTATCGATTTTTTACTATCTGGCATTGGTGATCTTTCAGAACAAATTTTATCCACATACATTAATCGCATTATAAGAAAATCATTGAAGGAGGATGGTGATTATATAGTATATGAGGCAGACAGTAAGTAATCAGATATGGCAATAACAAAAAAATCAATTTGTATAAGTAAAATTAATTGTTGCCTTACATGGAATCCGTGTCCTCATTCCAAGCTTATCTCAAACTGAACACTTTGGTTGACCCATCTCCAGTTATTGGTATCATCCATCTTAACTCGGTCAGGCCATAACAAAGAAAATTATATATGAATTTTTTGTGGAAACATTCAGAAGAGCTTATGGGCTCATATAGCACCAACGTCTCCGGATAAATTTATTTATCGTGTAAGTCACGTCCATATATCTTCATCGTGCTTAGGGAATGCCTGTCATTTCTTCTGGTGTCAATGAACAAAACTGTCTGCTACATTTTCTGCATGAAAAATTGTAAGAACATGGAGCTCCCCGGATTTATGGGTGATTTAAAGGGTGGAAAAAGAAATATTGTCGACGACAGGAGATACTTTTACACCCACTATACTCGCTGGAAAATAAATGGTTTCCGTAAATGTAAATATTTCTAATTTTATATGGAAAGAATTGATTTATTATCTCCTTTCCATTACATCAGCTCTGAGAGCTATGCAGTTGCTGTTTTGTGATTCCAGCTCACCGCAAAAAAGGACTAATTTAAAGGTTACTCAGAAATATTTAACAAACCTTCAGAAACCCTTAGTTTAGTTAGGTACACAGTCGAGCTGAGGTTGAAGTTCCTAATAAAGGAAACGAATAAATAACTTTCCCTGACTAGCAATTTTTAAAACACTCACGAACCCTTTAGGTTATTCGAGCAGAAAATTCCCTCTACTGTGGGTTGCAACCTCCAATTGTAGCTTCCCTGGCTCATTAACTTCAATTCCATTCGGAGTTAACCCAAGTGGCTCCTGCTGATAGACGACGAAAGCCCCGATTGGTTGCCAAGAACTCTCAGAAGCATCATTTGTGCAAATAATTCCGAACAACTCCTAACTAAACAAATGGACTCCGAACCGACTACTTAGCCCTCTTCGAGAGGCACTTGCAAGGACCTCTTTTGTTAAAACCACCGCAACACCACCACTGGCGGCCTTAACTTTCCAATAAGGCGGAAAACTAAATTTCGCCAACTTTTCTAAAGCGGTTAGTCAGCAGCCGTCTAGTAATTGGATTTTGTTAAAAACATTTCTTGCACGTGCTGAAACGCGCGCGAAAGTGGAAAGTATAAATTGTGGACCTTCCACAAAATTAAATCTACTTATTGCGCTCGAGGAGTACCTTTAGATCTTTACTGGTTCAGGAAGGACGCATGGGTCTTGAAACTACTACCGAGCATAAAAAGGATTTAAATCCTTCTTCATAGCCTAAAGCTATTAAACGTAATTCACTAGAGGAATTTATTTGAGTTGAGCTCCAATTGATTTCAGATTAAATGTTGCGGAACTGTAGTAGAATGACCTGGTTTTCTTTGCATGTAGGCTGAGAGCCATTAATTTCCCTGGGTGTAGTCATTAATTACATCCGGAGGTGTTTCGTTAAGAAATGCGATAGAAAGGTGATTACAGTCAAATTAATTAGAGGAAGACAAATGGCCAATTATTTATTCGGTCGGCTCCTTTGAATTCTATATTGCCTTCATCCCTCAAAATCTAAACTTCTTATTCTCTTGAGATTTTAACACTGTTAAAACTTTATACAGAACCAAAATTCAGATATAATTCGGTAATCCAACTTAAGCAAGAGCCAATTTACATTTTTGAATTGTTACGTATTTCTCAAGTATCTACTTATCCATGCTAAGTGGATATTCCTCTTAAACTTTTCTAAATTATTCTCAAAGTTTTTTCCTCCCACATTCATGAATGCAGAAGCTAAGAGAAAAAAAATTGAAGCAAAGAAAACATTTAGCATTGCTACTTTAAGCATTTATACCTTCTTTCAAAATAAAAGTTTAATATTTCCCATTTGAATTAATATCGTTCGAAAATTTGTTCGATTATACACATACATACATACTTATGTGTCTGAATATTTTATCACTTTGAAACTATTTTCCTTTGAGATGGAAAATTCAAGTGCATGCTATTTTCTAAATATATGTACATATGTATATGTACATAAAAATATCCTAACATTTAATATCTTCTAAAGTTCTACTCTCTTATAAAGTTTTAAAGTTTTAAAGGTCTCTTTATATTTCCAACCACATAAAGTTTCATAAATACGATTTGCAGGTTTGATTTTCATCACACGTTTATTGTACTGTCTTAAAAACTCGAATGCATTGCCAACTTTGTTTGCAAAGTATCACATATCTGTGCATATATGCTTGATATTACACAAAGTCGAGATAATAAAAGAAAGAATATTCATTGCTTAAAATTCTCAGAATATTAACCATTAACATATATTTTATGCACGTAGATACGTATTTAAATCTATAACTCCTCAAAAGAAATGTTTCAGTATTATGCTAAGTACGTTCAACAAAAGAAATTTTAATTCCTTAGATTTAAGCACTCCATGGTAATAAAATTTCTCAATTAACTCCAAAATTCGAGCGTGTGTTATGTAAGGATATCTGATGAGTTTACCCTTGTTATTTCTATAAATCTTCCAATTATGCTTACGTGATTATCCTTTTATAATTTGAAAAAACAAAAACAGAAACAATTCGGTTTAAATATTTAGCAAAATTGTTTCATTAATCATGTTAAAACCGTCAACCAAACAAGCATTTACCCCACAGAAATTCCACCTTAGGCTGTTCTCAAAAGATTTGTTAGCATCCTTTGGGGAGTTTCTGAGTTTCTTATTAAATTTCTTAGAAAGTGCTAAAAAAGTCAAGTGTGGTGTGAGGTAAACACGTGTACTTCGACTTTTTTAAAAACAAATTATTTTTTCACTTTTGAAGAAATTATTTATTGTAATATCTGCTTCTAATTTTCATTTAAAGGATCATATCAAAAACAATATTTATGGAAGATAAAGTGGTTATTAAGAATTACATACGAATAAACTAATTTTTGATTTATTTCTATATAGCTTTAAATAAAGGTGTAAATGATTCTTACATAACTTGTTCAATGCAATTTTTCAAAATGCACTGATTATCAGCAACATTTATTTTCTCTGAAGATTACATTACTGAATTGTTGCATAAAACGCAAAGACTGCATGAGGATTGCAATTCAGTACAGCATTAAGCTTTTCATATTTCTTCCAACCCCATTTGTGCATCGTTGCAACACGGCTGCACAATGCTGCTACGATTGTGTAACTCGGACACCAACTTTAGCTTTAAAAAACAAGGAGAAATGAGAAAATGTTGCCTGGTCTTGAGTGAAGTTACACTTTTACAATTTTTACGACTTATATTCATTCGAAACTAGCAGAGCGTGCAGCATCCAAAAGAGTATGACGACTTCATCCCATCCAAAAAAACTCGCACTATCCATGCGGAATAACAAAATCTTTTCCATCCATAAACTGAGCCCACAAGTCAGCGCCAAAGTTTAGTTTACTGCAAAATAACTTTAGAGTTCTTATTTTTTCAGGGAAGACTGATGAATAAATTTCAGAGAGAACTGGAGTACATTTTTTATTATTCCAGGAAAACTTGCGGAAAAATTGGGTATAGCTGCGCTAGGCACTCTGTTTACTACCCCACTCCCTCCTCGTGAACCCATTCTTTTGTTGAACCAGCATGGTCCAAGAATGTTGCAATTAATTAGGGAATATTGCATTCTGCAGCACCGGCTGCATCTGACGTTATTGCAGAACATTTTGGATTTTATTAAACCAGATTTTCTGCTTTATGGCCACTTGATCGCCGGTGGTATTTTATTCTTGGATGCCGAAGACCGCAATTTGCTCATATTTGATGTAATTTAAGTGCACTTAGGAATCTAATAAAAGATATTGTAGAAAGATATATAAGTAAGAGGACTCATGAGAATACTGCTGGCATCGATTGGTATAGGCATGTGATAAAACAGTTGAAATTTAATTATGAACAATGTCACATCTTAATTAATTTTCAGTACAACTAGTTACTAGTGTATATTATTTTTTAACCGCTCCAAATATTATAAGGTAATTCTACCAGCATGAATCGGGGCTGTTCTACATGAAAATATTAATTACCAGGAAACATATCTCAGGTCTATTAGTTTTTCGAAGAGCTTAATCACCTTTGCACGATAATTTTCTTCCATTTGAAGCTCTTACAAATTAATAGCAAGTCCACGGGGAGGTGGGCAATAAATTTCAGCTGTTAATATGAAAAAGTTCTGACAGAAGAAAAAACTTTAAGTTTCACCATTACGAAAAATGGCTGAAAATGAGCTTCACTTTTACAAATGCCAGCTGCAGTTTTTGCTTAAAATGATGTAAAAGCATCCCTGCAATTTATTCTGCGGACAGGTGATTAATGATCACTGCATTTGGATGAAATTGTAACAATCGGACGTTTATTGTCAGGTCATGTAATCATTGTGCACCTGGCACACTATCGAATGCGAAATCATCGTCACATTTGTCACAGTGCCAGAACATCCAACGACGTGGTGAGAATTAATTCTTTATGGAGTTTAATCTTAAACTTTAAAGAATTTTTCTTCTTTTACAAAAGAAAAGTCATTGTTCGAGTATTTGGAATATTCGTGCTTAATGTTGCAACAGAAATTGATTCTTTTGTTTTGGAATTATGGGTGGGCCGAAAAACGACATCAATATTCGCTTAATTAAACAGTTCTCGGTTTCTATTTTTGATTTTGCCTTCGATTCCCTACGCACAATAATGTACACCTTCAATTCCATTTATTTTCGTTGATAACATTTTTTTCGTCATTATTGGACTGGCAGACGAGACGAATTAACTTCTTACAATTCAATGATTTCCCTTTATTTATTTATTTTTCCTTTCTTACATAGGTAGCATGTTTAAAAGAAACTTGGTAAGGTGTAAATTATATTTTGGACTGATGTTGCTCACGTGTTGAAACTTTTCGCACGTGAAAGAAATGCGGCTATGTATCTATTTTGCTTCTCCAGCTTCCCAACACATCATGCTGAGATTTCGACAAAGTATATGTCGCCATCACGTGCCGGCTACATTAATTTTGATAATAGCATACGAATAATGAAAGTTTGAAACACTTTTGCGTAGGATGTTGGATTTCTAGTTTTCTTACTTTAAATGTATTATGAAAAATGTTATGTATCATGCCTTATATTCGATGTCCTTGATATACGTACTCGTAAAAGTATCCTAAAACGTTCTGATAGAGAAAATTAAATATAATGTATAACAATTGATTTAAAATAAATGTTAGGGATTTTTCGGTATATGTACTTAAACATTGGACCCTATATTTTACCACACAGAGCTAAATCGACCTGAATGTTGCCGAAACAGTTTTTAAAGAGTTTGTATAAACATCAAATTTAACTCCTTTTTGGGGAAAAACCAATTTTCGAAAACTTACTTAAATCTTAGAAAAAATTCTGTTTTTTCCGACCTCAAAAATATTGTAAGAGAGCGAACAACAATTTCCGTATCTTTTATTAATTTTGTTAAGCTTTCGGCGATAAAATTAACATGAATTTCATTAAGCTGGGTTTTTAAGTATACGAATTGTAACTGCGGGGCTTTATACGTAATTCAGATCTAATTTCCGGGAATTATATATCACTGGTAATATTTTCTTAAAAAAAAAAAAACGAATTCAATTTGTTAATGAGGATGGCTAAGTCGTGAAAGGGACGGATTAAAAAGCCCTTTCTAAAGTCTTCCATTTTTTATTGAAGTAGGGGCAAATTATGACGAAGTACAGAGTAATGGAGCATTTACATGATTTATGAATTACATTCATTTTTCCAAGTTTACATTTTAAAGATTAAGGTATTTCTATATGACTTACAAATTGTTGTCTTTTAATAAATCCTTGACCGCTTATACACTGGATGACTGTCACCAAACCCGTGTCAACCAGCAACACTTGTCCGCACTCACTAACACTCTTTCGGAATTCGTGGTCTTTATATCCACGTCCTCCGTTGTTTTGGAACGTCATCTTCATCGTGAGGGTTGCTCGGAGCAAAGCAACCATTTGTTGAATGGTTATTAACGCCGTTGCCGCCATTGTTGTTGTTATTATGGAGATGAAGATGGTTGTTCATCACGCCGCAAGGGGGACGGCTGCCCGTTTGTCAAGATATCGCACGCCTCGACGATGTCCACCGCTGGTGGCATGAATTATTTCTGCATAGTGGCATGTCATTGTTGAAGGAATTCAGTGAATGAATTCCGGCGTTATTGTTGGACAGGTAGGATGTGTTCGTCGACTGACTCACTGAAAGATGCATTGGCATTCGGACCGAACCTGAAAGGTGAAGTAATCAACATTTCTTCATATCAAGTAATAGCAAGTAATATTCTAACTGACAGTGCAACTCGCTTTATTGGAATGTGAACGAATGCACCTGGCATTCGACATTCCTTTACGCTTTTTCCTTAATTTTTATCTTCCGTAGTCGATTTAATTTTCAAAAGAGTTTACGTGTTATTTTTATCAAACATCATAAATATTCTTCAGAATTTTCTTCGCATGTTGATTTTAAGAAAAGTACCATTCATGCAACTACATTTTACATTATTTTGTATTAGTTAGGTACTTATTAAAATAATCTAAAAATAATTCGCCACTTTAAAACGTTTGAACCAGAATTACAAAGGCATATACATATATACATACATATGTACGTACCTACTATATTCGAAGTATCAGAAATATCTCTAAGTTTGTGTTTAAATAGAATCATTTAAGGCAAAATATTTAAAAACAGTTTTTTTTTCCTGATTAGAAAAACAATAATTAATAATTAGCAATATATGTATATACATAATGCATGTACAAATGTATGTAAAATTGAGATCATTGTTTATTGTTGATTATTGCTCATATACATTTCAATTCAATGCAACATTTTCATTTGCTTGAATTTAGATAGATAAGCGAAATAAAAGTCTAATTCTTGTTATATTTATGTAGTACACACCTATGTACATATGATTTGAAGTATCGTCGTGAAGTTGTAAATACCAATATTTCTTTTATGAATAAAAATATAAATATGGAAGGGCACATACATATTTACCAGCCTTACTTCGCCTATTTGCACGTTGGTAAAAGAGTGCTTCCAAAGCATCACATCCTTGAGTTAGGCGTGGGTAAAAGCGAAAATCTAATGGAAACGTGACAGATGACACCGCAATATCAGAAAAATGCTAATCGAGGACTCCGTGACCCATGACATGTGTCTTGCCCATGAGCGCACTGAGAAAATTATGCTTGAAGGACAGAAGCGAAAAAGTCATACATAAACGAATTTAAAAGGATTCATGGGCCTGAAATTTATGTCTATGTAGATAATACCTTCAAAATTTAATTTCCCGAGAGTTAAACAATTTTGAGATAATATTGGATCCATTTCCTGCCGAGTTGGTGCTCATCTTTCGGAACCGCCAGGTGAAACACGAATTTTTTTTATAATTTGCACACCAACAAGACAAGACAGCTTCCATTGGAGGACAGGGCAAAAAAAAAAAATGTGGTCGACATTAAAACTGGTAATGTAGCTTCGTGCCCGTGAGCCCTCATTTTATTAAATTCCAGATGCGACCGCACTCAGATTTATTAAGGGTTCCGGAATTTAGTAAGAGAAAACGATACAAAAAGCGAATGACAAAATACAAAAAGGCGTACATACCACCTTGCGATATTCGATGGTGCTTCGGGGAGCTGGGGCACGTGTAAAGGAAGGATCTCTCTGTGTCTGCAGGTGAAGGAGAGTACGCGGAAATTTTTAATATGTTGCGACTTGAAAAGCAACGGATAAAGGAGTTTTCCTGCTCTTACCATTCCTTATAATACGGTGGTGATCCGGCGAGCCGGAGCAAGAGTATCTTGACGTAAGGACTTCCCTTCGCTGCAATGTTTCCGGCGCAAGTTGAACGAAAGGACACCAACGAAAAAACTGCTTAAATCCTCGACGAAATCTGGAACGATAATAAATTTTTAAGTACAATATATACCAACATTGGTCGACTTAATGAAATTTTTCATTTTTCAGCATAGGTCTTTTATATATTTTTACCATAAAAAACAATTTTGCCGGATATAACTTATAATCCCCTTTTTCCCAGTAAACTTTTTTCCTGTTTATCTTTTGTCTATGTCCTAAGCTTAAGCTTAATCCTAGAAGTGTCAAGTATTAATTAATATTTCCTTCTGGATTATTTCCGAGTTTTTTGTCGTTTACTTTGATAATAATAATAATATATCAAAAACGAATTTCAAAGCCAGCAATAATGTCCTTTATATTTTTTAAGCCGACTCCCCTGTAATCACAAAGTTATTGAAAACGTTCAGGAGCAAAGGGCGGCAAAGAGGCCATTCACAAGAATATTCTGAAGGCCCACTTAAAGGGCCTTAAAAAAGCATTAAAGTGTCTAAAGGAAAACAGGGAGACACACAAAACTAAAAGGACGAAAGAGAGATCTTTTTTTTAATTAAGAAAATGTAACATTGCACGCCTTCTTTAGACGTCTGTAATTATTCGAATTGTGCAAGAGATTGTGACCCGAAATCATAATTCCGTTCTTATCTTAAGGGAGCAGCTTTCATCAGCAGTCCTTGAGACGGGAAATTTTAACACTGTCTCCGTCGGAGTGGAAATCTTCTCTCATCTGAAAGATATCACTTCCCAGATTTATTCTGGCGAAATCTATTAGAGCACATTTCATATCTTCAGAACTCGTGAGCCAACTAACTGATGAATGCATGAGTCACCTGTTTAAGGTAGACGTTAGGGGAAGCATCCATTAATTAAGTTCAGTCATTAGGGCTGCCATTAAGAAAAATGGTTTTATCAGAATGAAGAGGTTGGGCTTCTGTTCGAAATTAATGGTGGGTCTGGGCCTGATTTAATGGGTAATTTTGGACAAAGCTTAGACTAGCGGTTAAATAGCTGTGAAAATCAAATGAAATTCCCTTTGGATGGACTGAAAGGTAATTTTTGTATTTTATTGTGTTCACATATCGTTACTTTTTAAAGAACATATTTCAAAGCAAAATTTCCCTTAGGGGTTATTTCAATAAATCGATTGTTTTGCTTACTTTGGCAAATTAATTACTAAATGAAGAGATGTGGAAAATTTTCCTTTTATATGTTTAGACATTCAAGCATGGTATGTAATATAAATAAAAAGGATACATTTCATTAAATTGAAATTTTCACTTTGACACACGTATAAGAATATAGGAACTCTAAAGCCAAGAGTCGAATGAGGTTCTGAATTTGTGATTAGGTCAAAAACGTCTATTATACTTAAACTAAATAACATTTACAAAACGTAGGTACCTACACTATATTTTAAATACTTGGTCTACATAATTCCAAATTTACAATCAGTTCTGAAATTACGTTCAAATAGAAGATACATATATTTAAGAATGATATGTATACATGGATACATTTTGACTTTTGGTCATGTCTCAAAACATCTCTGCAAAATTTAAACTGCATTTATAATTCACATGTTGCTTTAGTAATATTACAACAACGAGTGTTATGCTCACTTTTCAAAATGCTTGTCACTGCCTATTGAACAATAAATACACTCGAAAAGTAAATACCGAATTTGAGTTGTTGAATAGATATTCTGAATCAAATAGTGCGCTTGTTTCGTAATATTCACTTTAAAGTAAGATTTAAAAAGTTATAGAAAACAACATTTTCATTCTTAGGTATGCGTTGAATTTTAAGAAGTTACGAAAAGAGCTCAGGAAAGTGAATGATGACGTAAATCTGAGAAAGGCTTCTCGACATTTTCGCAAGTAACTCTGCACGTAAATTTATTAAGATGATTCGCATCTCACCCATGTTAAATGAATTAGCATACTCTGCGTGCATACATTTAAATTCGAAATCCAGAGTCCCAGAAAATGAAGATACAAGTAAGCTCCTTTTTTTTAGTACATTTAAATATTTGTGTCACGTGTGGCAACATTGTTGCGTCCACAAAGAAAAGTGCCATACATAATTCAATGGCATTATTATAAACCCAGACATGCTCCTCTACTCCTTCACGGCACAATGGATCACTTTTACGCGCCTCCTGAATAAGCCGAATGAGCATAAATAACCTTGCCGCCGTCATAAATCAAAATGCTATCCGATATAAGAGTTCTCCACTCAATTCAGTTTATAAATCACATTAAGAGCAGCCTTTCCGCGAACTTTGTTGTACCTCATGCTTTTGAAAATCTTCCTCTTTGGAGGATGCCCGACCTATGGCATGCAAAAATTCAATTTTACGAAATGCTTAAAATATACGAAGGAAGTTCCTGTAAAGCAAATTCCCGCCGCCTTATTTATTTACGTGGGAAATTGCTTACCTTGAATTCATCCAGCAATAGATAATTGGGTTGTACATGGAGTTACTCATCGCCAGCCAATAGATGGCAAGAAAAGCTTCCTGGATGTAAGGAGAGTTCGTTATTTCCGGGTAGTACGACGTCACGATGAAGTAGATGTGGAAGGGTAGCCAACATACAGCAAATATTACGACAACAACTATCATCATCTTCACCACCTGAAAAGAATTTTATATTTCGGTACATTTTTCATTTTGCGTAAATTTAAATACAAAAATTCATACGATGATTTTTAAAAATTATTCTTACCAATTACTATACCTACATAGATACATATTTTAACAACGAAAAAGCTGATGCTATCAGGTTCACTATCATATCATGGAACTATGCTACTTTTCTTACTATTTACATACACTGAGAAAAATAGCAATGGTTAAACTACAAATTAGGCTTTGTTAAATATTTAGCTGAAAGTCTTACTCGGTTGAATCGAAATTTTGTTACTTGGTTAATTCTACTTAAGGTACAACTTTACCTAAGACTTGGTTAAGTGCCCGTATGATACAATTATAACATACAATTATAAACAATTGAACTAATTACTATAACCCTTAAAATTTGGTTATATGTGCATATATTACAAATTTGCTTATTCAAATTCCACTAAGTTACTTGTGTAATTACATACCCAAGTTATTCAGACAGAAGTAAGTGCAGTTCGTGAGTTAGGTAACACTTTCTTTACAAAATCGAGAAACTAAACTTTGGTAAGAATGTGACACCCCTTTATTCGTTTATTTCACTTTTCCCCGAAATATAATTAATTTTACGTATATACATACTTTTTATATGTATGTAGATATATTTATAGTAAAACGAGTTTTTTCGATTACACCTACATGTTTTTAAAATGCTTTTTCGCAAACAAATGTGTATAAGACCAATTTATCCCTTTCTTATATCATTCTTAGTTTACAGCAAACTCATCAAATTGTCGTCATTCACAAGCATTATTTTATTAAATACAAATCTGAAAAATATCGGTTGTCTTGAAGGTTTGCATGAGTACAACGCTTTTAAATTCCAGGTCATTACTAGAACAAATATTAAAAAAACCAGGAAATTTTAAATCCAAACAAGCACAACAAAAAATCAACCCTGGGTTTAATCAAAGATATTAAATCAGCTGTATCTATTGTTCGGTTCGGAGAAAACTTAGGAATAGTTTATCCTTATAATTTAATTAAAGGAAGAAAGGTTTGCTAAAGCACTATGAGAATTTGATTGAAATTTTACTAAATCGTTGGTTAAATTAACAATATTTGTCTGTTAATTCCAAAACTGAAACTTCGTAAAAGGAACCGAGCTTAGGGTAAAAACATACCTTTCCTTTAAACAAATTTGTCTCCCCTTTGGCTTATTTAACCAAATATTTTGGTTATTACAAAAATCAAACAAAACATTGTCTCTTTAAACTGTGGGCTTTGTTACGGAACAAATAACGTTCATTAGGTTTTTGTGACCAAAAACTCGGTAAGCTGAAAACGACCCGTGTTTGTTCGCAGTAAAATGTCGGTATTAAAGAGATTCTACGAGTGTTTTTTTTTTCAGTGGAATTAAGCACTTACATACTTTCTTACTCTTGCCCTCTTAACTCCGTGAAAAACATTAATATGCATAGTGGTATAAAAACCAAAGCTGACTTGAGAAACATAGTAATTATATTAAATTTGCGGAAAATCCACAGAATAATTTCCACCCCTTGAATCCTTACGAAAGAATCAACTCTCGGAAATGTATTGTTAAAATAGCGACCTCGAAAATTTTAAAATTAGAAGATCCTTTAAAAAGAGAACTGCAATCCACGTGATAGTAAAACTTTCTTACATGCCACCTGTGGCACCATCATTACTTTAAGACATTTGTTATTTCTTAACTTTTTGTTATTTTACATATTTTAAGTTAGTCATTTTCTAATTCCAAATTTCTGAAAAGTATTCAAAGTTATTAATTTTCATTAAAACCTTTTAAACTCGAATTGCTTTGCCCTCTGATAGGAATCTCATTTTTTATCCCTAAGTTTAATCAAAAAAGAAAGGAGCTGAAAGCAGACCTATGAAAAGTCTTCCCGAAAACATTGAAACAGCCATTTAAACTTGATTGAAAGTGAAACAAATTATTTCGTGTTATTTATGAGAAATTGATATTTTCATTCGTCAATTTGGATCCAGGTATGCTAGAAACTCAATTTAGGAAATACAGTACAGATGACATTCCCTTGTTTGCGATTTAATTAATTAGGCAGAGAAGGGAAATTTTGCAAATAAGACGAACTCGCAAATAAGACATTCGATGCTTTTGCAAATATTTGGAAACTTAATACTTTAAGCCTCTTATTGAGGGTTCTGAATTATTGTCGTATACTTGCTGAGCCCAACTTGCCTACTGAGTTTTCCAATTACAAATATTGCTTGGCATTGATAGAATTGGGTTCTTAGAGGTCAAATAATGCCAGTAAATCAAATGGGCAGGTGTGTGTCCAATATTTTCCGTATCTTTTAAAGGGACTTTAAGGAAACTTTCAAAGTAAAGTATGTAACTACAAGATCAGGAAAGTTAAGTCATTTCATTAAATATATTTTTATACTTTTCTCGCGTTTTTGATAATTCCTCACAGGATCACAGGAAAGATATAGTTCCAAAGGAATGGAACAAGTTAGTGCTCCAAAAAAGGAATTCCGGTAGCTTGTAAAAGCGAGATTAACATTGCTCATGAAGAGCTTTTATGGAGACGTTATAAAAAAGACTAAGATTGAAAAAGAAAAACATCCTAAAGAGTTGGTAAATTTGCAAATTATTCTAAACTTCCATTTTATCGTAGAATTTAATGCACTAAAAAGAGACTTAAAACTTGCAATGGTCCCTTAAAACCTTAGATAGTCAGCCTGGTATAAAATCATTAAAACTAAATAAAATAAAATATCTTTCCTACCATTTTACAGTGAACCTCATTAAATTTTTCCTTTCCCATACATTTTTGGTATAGAGAAATTAATCTTGATGAAACTTGAAGGCATAAATGTACTTCAGATTGTAGTACTCAAGTCTACATGAAACCAGTAATCATTCTAATCATTTCGAAAATATCAGGGCTCTGAAAGAAATTTACAAAGACCACCTGTGACTGAATGCCTGAAGGCATGATTACTTCCACCACATTCGGTTAACGAGCACATTCTAACCCCGGAAGAATTTGCCTTTTCTTCTCAGAAATTTATGTCAGAGCAGGGTAAATTAACCCGAAGCATAATGAGGAACCCGCCATCCTTTGATTTTTGAATTTGGCCATATCAACAATATAATTTCCTTCTCCATAAAAACCTTTCACCGTCATCTTCAGCGGCAACCTTGACCGATACGAATCTCCCCCTCTGATTTTGTGATGAATGCGGGAGTCCTAAAAGGAAACGGTCGGGTCCTTTTATTTTCCAGAAGTTTTTATAGTTATTTTACAGACTTACACACTATAACTTTGAAGTGTTCCAAGGCCAAAACACGTTTCCTAAAACCTCCCTCAAAACTATTCCTACTGCGGAAGCATGTGGAAATATATCGTATAAAGACGGCCTACAAAGTAAACTGATTTTCTTAATAAAATCAAATTGTTATAAGGGCTTGATTCATAAATGCGGAAGGACGAAAGGACCTGAACCTTTGTATGTGGGTTGCCTTAAAGTCAGTGGATATCGGAGATTTTGGGGTTGTTATGGAGTCCGTATGCTACACCCAATGGTTTTTCGGTAATTTCGATTTTCTTTCCCTCACCTGGGTCTTTTGTTAAATTTTATCAATTGATGTAATCAGACGTTTCAAGAAAGGTATTTGATTACCGTACAATGCGGAAATGGTTTGAGGATGCTCGTGGAACAGCTTCTGAAGGTTTTTCGATATGGCATCGTAATATCTGGCCCTATTTTATTACATCCGGAAATTTTATAAAAGTTCTATTTCTAAGGGTTCTGGCTGTATTTGATTAAATTCCCTAAAAGTTTTATTACGTTTCGAAGAGGATACTGATTTAATTTTAAATAACTCTCCAGAGAGTTTCATATAATACACTAGAAGAAGATCTATAAAATATTTACTCACCCTTCTTTTACTCTTAATATTTTCCAGCTGTCGCTGAGTACACTCTCCGATGCTCTGTGACCCCCAAAGTTCAACTCCAACTCGAGCGTATGTGTAGGTCATAGATCCGATAGGTAAGAAGTATGTTAAAAACATAAAAACCACATTATATCTGAAAAATTGTAAATCAAAAACCTCGTTATTATTTATTGCTTTTAAAAAGCAAAACAAATTCATCTATACAGTAAATTAGCATTAAATACTTTTACCGCAAGAGCCCTACATATTCGCTGCATATTCAATGAGTTAATATGTTTCGGTAAATTGTGCTTGCGGCAAATAGGTACTTTATGTTTATTCTTTTTGCGTATTTTCAAAAGAACGAAGCAAATTACATAATATGATAATTTAATCAGTTTTATTGGCAATATTATTCAAATAAAACGTAATGAATTCGAAACATTCAAAACCAGTATTTTTTATAGTTAATATGGTAATGAGAGGTATTATAAAATCAGTCATTTCATTTTCTGAGTATTTGTTTGAAAGCAAATAATAAGAATGTCAACAATGTAATTTGAAAATTAAGGCTCGGAAAATGGTTAATTAAATTTACGGTATTTATTTATATATTTTTTACTCTAAAACATATAAGCAACATAAGTGAATACAGCCTTTAAAATAATAAATCAGTTTAATGAAAAGAAAAAGTAACAGTCAGTCAGCATTTTAAAGAATGCGTTTTTATAATAGTAATAATCACGTTAATACCTACATTAATTTCATTGAACAATATTTTACTTCAATTTAAATAGGAGATTTTCCATATACAAGTATTGTGAAACCGAAACAACACAAAATACCGGGATTATAAAATACAGGATAAAACCTCCTTCCTCAAAAACGGAAAATCTTTAAATTAAATAGGATTTTCTGTTGTGTTTCTTTAAAGAAGAAGATGTCGAAAGGAGGACTATATTTAAGAATAAATAAATAATCTCCAATTAAAGTAAAACCAAAGGTCCCTTCATGACTTACACATGTTCCTGGAAGGAATGATACATCGGCCCATCCGGCCATTCGGCATAACACACAATTCTAACACTACCGTCCTTCAAGTCGACGTTGTATGTTGTAAAGAACACCAGCATCGGACACGACAAGACTATGGAAAGTATCCAAATGGTTGCAGCGATGCCCAGAGTACTTCTTTTACCCATTCTCGGCTGTAAGGGATTCATGATAGCCATATATCTGGAAAAAATACAAAAATTCGGAATACATCGCCTGGATACGTGCCATTCAACTGTTGCTAGCCATTCAACTGTTGCTAGCCATTGGCCATAAACAATAAATATAAATTACTTAAATCGTCTATAAATATTTCCTTCAGAGGAATGCTGTCATTATGAAGATATACGACGGATTTTAGCTTCTCGATTACAACTGGTGAAATATATGAAAATTAGAATAATTTATTACATCTGAAAGGGATTTTTTGAAGGCCCATGTCTTGGTTATGGAACGGAAATTCAGTATCCTTCTGACATAAAAGATAAGGAAGAACCCTTTTTCATTTTGTCAATAAAATTTTAAAGAGGTTTTCAAATTTCCGTTTTATGTTTACAAAACTGTAAATCTTTGTTGATTTTTGTAATGAATTTTGTGATAGTATAATGAAATTCTTAAAGTATTCAAGACCCCTTGAAAATCTATTCACTTTAATTTGGAACGCTTTCTGTCAGAGCGAATGCAAAAATAACAGCGCTGGCAGAAGGAGGTCTTAGATTATTCATGTAAGGCAAACACAAAAATAATTACCCTCACATCTCAGGAAAACAATTCTAATTTTCAGTTGTTGAGTTAAAGAAGAAACACCGGTGAAAGGGAGCAGAAAATGTTTGCTTGCCGCATTTTCCACCCAAAAAGAGGAATTCATCTAACATCCAAAGTGAACTTTTGCGTTGAAAATCTCAGCAGCATTGCGTACAACATTCAAACAAATTCTGAGAGGATTCGTGCGTAAAAGCAGAAATACAGAGGCAGCGCACAGTCTCAACGGCTGCAAAAGGGGAATTCTATGACAACGTACTGAAAGAGGATTTTAGCGCTCAATTTAATCTTTCATCTTTGAATTATTCATAGGAGTTTTTCTCATGTGCCCAATGAAGGTACCTACTTAAGGGGGCCTCCTCTATTTGTACGCCACAAGCAGATATTCGCGCAATTCGCGTTTCGGAAACGATTTTTACCTCGTCCCCGGTTTCACTTTAAAATCACTTGTAATGTAATAAAATGATTTTGTGAGCGATGCGGGAGGTCCTATCGTTCCATATTAAAACATCAGGGTAACTGCAGGCGACTGGCAGTTCTTCAAGACTTCTTACGACACACCACTGCGTGTTCTCTAAGATTTTACATTCGAAAAAGGTTATTCGAAGAATATCTCTTTCACAACCACCCTGTAGGGAGGAAGATAGATCTCTAAAGATCAAGTTAGAACTGTAATTGGATTACGACATCTTCTTTCACTGAGCATTTTCATATTCCCCCTATTCACAAAAATCCCTTTATTTTGTTATATCTTTTTTTTTCCAGTAGCTTATGTCTTTTATTTAATTGTATTTAAAATCTCCTTTTACCGCAGAAACCCCGAATGAATTACCCTCTTTGTCTAAACAGAAAGAAAAGTAAATGCTCTTCGGAATTACGTCGAACTTCTTTGCGGAAATAATCAAATCTTTTTCAGGCTTTTAATCAAACAACACAAAGTTCAAATTTTCCGAAAATAAATCTCCTACTCTTATTCTTTTTTCCTCTTAGGGCTGATAATGAAAGGTATTAGGAAAAGTTTTCGCATAAATTTTAAGTTACCGATACTTGAAAATTCGTCGGTTAATTTGAAAGCGAATTGTGTTCCGGTGTTTTTATGAAAAATTGACAGAACCTCTCAATTAAGGTTAATGGGCCCTCAATTTAATATTTTCAAAAATGATAGACAGCCTTTCACCTCGTAAATTGAAGCGTTCTCTGGGGCATTTAATAACAATAAGTATTTTGATTGATATTGATTAATGACTTCGTTGGGGCTTATTTTGTTTCAGTTTCATCTACAGGAAATGGAGTAATAGTGTCAAGGATTTTGTGTTATTTGTAATTAAGAAAATTATTCTTGAATATGAAAACCACTTCCATTGAATTTTAGGGCCTTGCATTGTATTAATTAAATAGTAATTTCAACAAGGTTTAGTTTATTCACTTTAAAGTACAATGTACATATGTGTTATTGTTAACGCGTTTATAAAAATGATGTTGTATTATAATATAAGCGGTTTTTGTATATGTCACAAAATAAAACCAAGTTACCGCAATTATGCTTTCTAATATTACAATGCGAAGTAAGTTTGCTGATCTGTATGTTTGTTTCATGTTCAATCCTCAACCGTTCAATCGAATGGCATGAAATTGGCTATACATATAGCCCATACTAACGAAAAGGAATTTGTCCGGATACATTCATGCACAATACTGGCTAAAAGAACACATGTTTAATTTTAAATTTTTCTCGAAGCAATATTTCGAATTTAAATAAAACACAATTATGTATATTACTCAATATTCCTGGTTCCTTTACAAGGATCAAATTTGTCCGTCATATGTTCAATTCTCCCCTGGCAAATGCTTTCATCGACAGATAAATTCCCTTTGATGTATGTTTTTAAGTTAATTGCTGCCGCACCCAGCATAAAACGTCAGAACCATTTATCGTTCGAAAACATTTGGTGCAACCGTTCTGTTCATAAATTCAAAGATTCTGTTAAAGTACCCACATATGTACATACATACTACATATGTAAATATGCAAAACCTGTCTATTTACAAAATATCAATGTTATGCCCTATAGGGCGGACAACTTGTGAATAAATTATTGTTTGACTAACAAAATTGATTGAATTTTACTTGCTGTTTGAAGCAAGATAATAAGAAAACCTTTGATTTAAACAATTACATACTTTCAATTTCAGGAAGTTTGCAGAACTATTTTTGTGGTGCTGTGTTTACGTAGCATTGAACACAAAAATTTTACTGATTCGAAACTTTTCCTTCTGAGGTTTATTTCGATGTGACGTAGAGCGGTAGCTAGAAATAAAAGAAGTACCTTTGGACGGTCTAAAAAACCTTACTATGTAATTTTATTTGTAGATAAGAAGGATTTTCTCATAAAATAAAAAACAATTCCTAATCCGCAGTAAACGCAAACGCTTTTAGAATAAACAAAAGAAAAGCCACAAAAATATGGTCGAAATATTTCCGGAATTCAAAAACATGCTGAGCAGGTCGACAGTCCTCCGGGAATTGGATACGAAGTAAAATTATTGCCTCAATATGGAAGAAGGGCCAAAGTTAAGTGTATCTGAGAAATCGGAATACGGAAAAAATAGAATTTTCCCAGATGCTTTACCGTCTAAGTATATTAACGAAAAGGTCATAAATTTCGCGCAAAGTTTTTATCGTAATATCTTTGGCACCAGGTGCTTTTGGTTTTTCAATGGGGCTCCTCTTTGTGCTCGGGTAAGTTTATGGATTAATCTTGTTTGTTTCCAATTTATTTAAATAAAATCCGAACACCCGTCCCTTTTATCAGCCAGAGTGCAGTATTCGTATTTCGGTGCTAAAAATATCATTTAGGTAAAAGGAATTTTAATGTACAAAATAGGTAGAGGCAAATTTATCTGGATGGTTGGTTTATTGAAATTGAGAAAGGAAAGGAGGAATTTATATTTATATAATACCTAGAACCCCTAAAGTAAAGTTTCTTATCTTTGAAAGTTTACAATACTTCAAGCGCAAATTGTCCTTGAATTTTCTATGAAGAATTGTCCCATATGCTCCTTTAAAACCCATAACTATCTTTTGAGAATGAATTCGTTGAGACTGCCAAAACCTTAACGTAGCGTAGAGAATTCAAGACGCAATTTCATTTTACCTATAAAAGGGCACGTAGGGGATATCCTCCTTATGCAAATTCAGTGAATTCACCCTTCTCTTCAAAAGGATCATAATTAATTTGCGGAATCGCTAAATAGATAGCCCGCAACCATAATACTTTGGGTGCTTAAGGGCTCGTTGGTTCCGAGAACGAACAATAGGGGACGCAAAAGGCGCTATAACTTTGATTGCTTCTTACAAGAAATGACCGTGGCTACAGAGCCAGCCACCAGAAGAAGTTCGCTCAATCAAGTCGTATCCTCGCGGTGCGTTGTGTTGCGACCATTTCATCTGTTGGATTGCGTTCGCTGTACTCAGAGGGTTTTGTAGGGGATCAGATCGCTTTGAATTCGGAATCCGGCACAACTCCATCTTCGTCTTGTTCCTCTTGGAAGTAGACAGATTTATTTTCAACGAGCGCTCCTTGCTTATGAAGGAGATAAATTTCAAGACTGTTCTTTTCGTCACCGTACGCAAAAGCTCCGCACCCATACTTTTTACCATTTATTTCGTACGCCACTGCAGCTGGCTAATATATGTAATGTAAGATGTTTTATTTATACGACGACCGTGGCTGAGATACTCGGCAAACATTTTACCCGAAATTGAGACATTGTCTGCCTGGTGTAACCAGATTAAGGGATTAAATCGTAATAAAGGTTCTCGTTTTCCCTTTAGTAGCCCACAAGTTCGTAACTAAAACCACATCATATAATTTTTCTTGGCTTTATGGTAAAAGGTTTGTTTTATTTTCAACTTGACTCAAGTAGCGCTAAGATTCCCTGGGGGTAGAATGTAGATCCTTTTGAAAACTGCTGTTCTACCTGAGACCACTCAAAGAAATGAAATAAAAGAGCTCCATATATTTTTAAGTCATTAAATGGAAAATTATTTTACTTTACAACATCTCAACTTTTATTTAGAAAAAAAAAACGTTTCAAAAAACATGCAAAACACACAATTGCATTTAAAATTAATTATAATTTATAATTATTTCTGCCAAGGAAAAGAAAAAGTGGATATAGCGGAAATGGTCAAAGTGGAAAATTTTTTGTGCTTACATATGTATGTATATTGATGGCAAATAGTTGAAGACACATTTCCATTATCCGACAATAATATTAGTGATTGGCAGTGAATGTGTTGAGGAACAGTAATTAAGGTTTATAGCTGTGTTTTAATTATAAAGATCAATGCTCCCTTAATATTTACATATCAAATAACAGCCAAACAAAAGACAATACATAGGTAATAATTCTGCATATGTCCATGTATCAAATCCTAGCTATTAAACAAAAATTCGGAAGAAAGTTTTCTAAATACAATAGTAAATTTTAATTATTATTTAAAATCGGATATAACTATACAAGCCATTAAAATCTCATTCAGCCGAGAATCACATTACAAAGTTCAAAATTAATTTCCCATTCGTCGGGCCCATCCGTGCGTCCGACCGGGCCCAATGATTGCAATAAAAACCTACCGGACACGGATTCAACATTATGCAATAACGTTCCGGTTACTCTACGTGACAATTAATTTCCTCCAAAATGGGGTAAACCATTTTACTTAAACAATTAAAATAGCTATATTTAGCCATGCATTGCCGCGGAATCCCATACGAAATTTGAATAAACCGAAATGGCCGCAATATTCCTACCCATTCAAATAATTGCTTCCACAGCCCCGGGGTCTATTTTGTAAGGAAGTCCGGGAAGTGTGGATTTGCATTTTTATTTTAATGTCCATTTGTTTAACGAGCGCAAAATGTAATTGGTCTTCTTTATGAAGGACGGTAAACAGAAAAAAAGACGAAATAAAAAGAAGATAAATACAAAGTGACAAAATTAAGAGTTCTGATATCGTTTAGTGGTACATACCTGTCGATGGAGATTGCCATCAGGGTGAACACAGAAGCACATATACTTAGGATAGCCACAAATTGTGATATTTTACAATAAAGGGTCCCAAACGGCCAGTCTGAATTCAGCATATAGATATAGTTGAAGGTGACGTTCAATGTTGAAACCATTGCGTCGGCAATTGATAAATTAACTATAAATGAAATATTTTATTTAATTGATGTTAAGGTTTTTTGATTCATTAAAAAGGAATATCGCACTATCATGTGAACTTTTAAAAACATTTGTTGAAAAAAAAATTACAAAATGATTACCAATTGAAGGCAAATACTTGAAACAAAAGGACAACCGTAATTCACACGATTTTTAAAGATACTTCCACATTGTTATTTAAAATTTAATCAATCTGAGTATAATAGCTATATTATGACTCATGAGCAATGTTATTATCAACATCAAAGAAATTCGTTTCTTAAAACACATATAAAATCGATTAAAATTTATAAGGAATGAACAAGACATTTTACTTACCCAAAAATATCCTAGAGCAGTCGGACCGACCGCTCTTATTCTAATATATAAAGTACTAATAGGAGCAAAGAACATAGAGCGACTGGGAGCAATTTTAGTTTTAAAGTAACTATAACCTTTATGAACCCAGAAAGATAGTCACATCTATAGAGATACAAATAATTTCAGGAAGTAATTGCTTCGGCGTATTCCGTTCAGCTCAGAAGAAGAAATTTTCGAGCGGAAACAACTTAAGAAAACGAAGGTGTTTAAAGCTCCTCGACTTTATTAAAACAGACAACCTTGGGAGATAAGGGGGTCTCGGTAAAAAAAGGTGGCTATGAGAGCTCTTAGAACTTGTAGCAGATATCCCATTTGGGACAACTTTGCCAATTTCATCACATAATAAAATGTGACTCTTATTCTAGTGGAAACACAGCCAAACGAACAGGATATTGCGTTAAGCGTGTAGGTATATGTCCTGAATTCTGAGTGTGTAAGACATGTCTAAATTGGTAGCTTCGTGCAGTTAGAGCGTCTCATCTCACCCCCTCAAAGAAACAATGTGTTCTCATAAAATTTCCTGTTAACCACAAAATGAACAATTTATGTTGGGTAAATAATGTAATGTTCAGCGTCTGGGTGTAAAACTGTTTCCAAGGTTTGTCGGAAGGTGTGGGCTATATCGTTTCAAAGGTTTGCTGGCTAAGAAGGTAACAATGTCTTGAAAAATTCCTAGAAGGTAAACTTCTACAAAATTTGCATTAAAACGATGTGGGTGCTAAGTTTGAAATGATTAAAGTTTAGCAACACTGGCTCGATAAGTACATGTGTGTACATTCTATACCAGCTCTGTGTGCTTACAATGCGTAACAATGAAATGGGATTATTAGATTAATAAGAGGGTTATGCTTGAAATAACTTGAAAATTTTGAATAATCATCATATTTATATCTATGGAAATTATGGAAACCCAAAATATCTCATGAACTGACCTGAACTATAATAAAATGCCATGACGCGTAGTATTAACCGGGATAAACTGGAAAATATTAATCCTACCTATAAAATAATTTGTAACAGTCCTCATCCTCTTGTGGGCTAGAACAATCCAAATCACGATGAGGTTACCACCAGTAGCCACAATAACCATTCCAGCAAATAGGATGCTCCAGAGCAGCTGTCGCCACCAGGGCAGGATGAACATATTGGTCTGATCGGTGCTGGAAGTAAATTAAAAAGTCGACATTTAGTGTAATCGCAACGATTTGTTTCACTTAAGGGCACCCGGTCAGCGGGGGCTAAACTTACGTCGAGTTTGTAACGTTGTACCACGCGTAGAGGGTGCCATTGTAGCCATTTGTGGTCGATACATCGTAATAGTAGAAAATCCCATCCGCGGTGGCCGCTTCCGTGTTATTCATGTTCTTGCTGATTGGAATTTGGGGTGATTTCAGTTTTCTCGATAGCTTTTACTGCAAATGCTCTTCATTTTTTGCAGTCATTTGTAGCCGTGCGGGAGGAATCTTTAAAGAAAAATAATTTTCTTTCAAAATAAAAATGATTTACGATTGTAAAAGCAAAAGAGATTAAAAAGCTGTATTTATATCAAGATTTACAATCAATTCAGGGATCCTCTCAAAATTTGCTCCTAGCCAGTATAGCTCCGTTTTTTAATAATTAAAAAAACAAAAGAAAAATTAAGGCCTAACATCATTCAGAAGAAGCCGACATTTTTAAAAGATAAAAAGAGGAATCAACGTTTATGAAAAAAATGTATTTTCTAAATCTTGTCGATAAACAATTATTTTTAGATTATAATGAAATGTTTGCATTACGTTAAATTCTGGAAATCTAGGTACCTACTCGAAATCTCATAAAATGCACACGTTATCATTATTTACTTGTACATACTCGTATATAGGTACATATTTCACAGAGTAGATTCATCAAGCAAACATTCATAATTTACATAGTTACACTATTTTGCAGTACGTACTTTTAATTTTGTAATAACGAAAAACATTTACAATTTAATACCTAATGCTTTTGGGAGTTAGGCAAAAATATAATTTAAGCTCTATTAATCAACAATTCATATATTATCGATAATTAATCACTGTTTTTTTTGACATAATAAATATACATAATTAAGAATCCGATTGACACATTTAAAAAAAAAAAACAGAGACGTTTTTAGTATCAATTACTCACTATCGGTTGCGTGGTACCTAAAGTAAAATAAATTTACATTTTTCCTTAATATGTCACAGCGAAGAAATATTAACTGCTGCTATGTTGTCTTAACACAATGTACACTTTCTTTTGACTTCGGGTCTAATTATGCGGAACACCAAAGCAAAATTAGATCAATCTCAATAGCAAACATTTTCCAGGGGACTGCATAAACACAGGACCCTCGGGGAAGGTAAATAACTTCAGGGTACACAAAGCGCATATTGATACATAGTTCGCCAAATATTGAATTTTAATTTGGCCCAGAACGAAAGCAAGCCAGTGCGACGTGACACACTTAATTTCATTTTCCAGGTCATAAACTGATTTGAGGTATTTGCATTCCCGGACTGGCCCAAATCCCAGCAGTTGGGTGTATCTGCTATCCCGAATTCTGTGTAGTAATTCAGTAATTCAGTTTTTCGCAACCCGGCCCAATTACTGAAACACCAGCTGGAGGAAATCATTGTTATATTCTGATTTCTGGTTGAGCAGAGCATCAATTAATTTTCCATTTTCATTTTTGCCTGGGAACTTAACCAGAAACGACATAATTTCGTTAATTTATATTCTGCGACAATTCTGCCAACGAAAGGCAGACAAGGCACTATACATCCCGTAGGAATTCGGAGCAAGGCAGGCGCTCCCCGCCCAACTAGCTTCATTAAGGACACTATAGAAGACAACTCCTGGAGGGCCGTACACTTATAATTGGATCAGTGCCAGGCCACCAGGGTTTCTTCCAGCGTCACACCCGTCAAGTGTGCCGCCGGCAAAAGAACAGGGAAACTTTTCGCAAGGTACAAATTGGTTTCTGCATCAAGGTCTGGGAAGGAAAAAAACTTGAACTATACACAAAATCACAATCGCAATATACTATGTAGTATAATACAATAAATCCAGGAAGCAGAAGGCACTTCGCAGGACTTCTATTCTTTGGGTCGGCGGTTAAATTAAGCGGACCCGAGCGCCGGGACGAACCCGTGTTTACCTAACGAATTCAATCAGAAAATGAATTTAGCGGGGCACCACTGAGATTCCTCCTCTCCCCCCCGCACATTGGTACAGCCCAAAGGTTGTTCCCAGTCGTGCGAAGCCCTTTTGGGGACTTTAGTTAAACAAAAGCCTCGAAGTTCATCAGATAAATATTTGAACACCAATTTGAGCCGCAGACTGACGCCATTAGGCCGTATGCTTGCCCAGATAAGTAACACGTGCTCAGAACGCGATTCCGACGACTTCTGGCAACGCTTGTTTCACAATACGCGTCGCGACGCGCCATGC
Source organism: Machimus atricapillus (assembly GCA_933228815.1). NCBI lineage: Eukaryota > Metazoa > Arthropoda > Insecta > Diptera > Asilidae > Machimus > Machimus atricapillus. The sequence goes on from OW121788.1 coordinate 13,792,080, forward strand.
TGGCCCGACACGTTTTTCATCCACAGTCTAATATTAGTTTAGGTGTGAAAAGTAAATTGTTTATAATCTTTCTAGAGAATCATAAGTGATTTCTTGCGTTCTTTTCAACATCAAAGTTTTTTTCTGATTTTTGTTAGCATTGATTTTCATCGATTGGTTTACAAATTTGCTTTTCCTCGATTGCCCCCATAGTGTGGAGTTTGCATTCGCAATGCGTTCGTTTTATTTGAAAATACACACCAATTAGTGGGAAACCTAACATCCACATTCCCTTAGGAAAATACAAAATAATGTTTGAGCTTAAAGTAAACATGTGTTGCGTATGGCATTCATTTCATATTCCTTTACGATATAATAATGATAATAATGTAAGAAAGAAATTTTCTTTGCATTTGCATTTCGATTAAAATTGTCGACATATAACTTAAAATCCCTTTATAAGGATGCATATCTATGTATTATTTGTTTAAAGAACCCACCCTTCGATAACTAAACCGAAATTAATTCGAATTGAAAACCATCAGTTCATATTTCAGTGATTATCGTTGCACAAACTACAAAGTACTCGTATCTTGCATTTACTTCGCCAAATCGTAAACCTTTGTAGCTTAACACCCTTACGATACAATATAATTTAGTTTCTTTATATGTAAAACCTTTCCAAATTAGGTGCCTTTATCACCAAATAAAAAATCTTAACTTCTCGATAAGGCATACGCCAGATTTATGTACCTATCTCTCGTTCGTAATATTTATGTCACCAATATGCAAACATAATATTATCACATTTAAAATTTTCAGATTCTTCTCAAGCACCAAAAATATTTATTTCAGAATATTTAATTCTACTCACTTTTATATTTTGCATTTAAAATTTTGCTCAAATTGAAAACCATTTTGTAATAACGCATAACTTTTAAGAGATTTTGTATTTGTTGGACTAAGCAAAATAAATGTAAAGCAGAATATCTCGGGTTTGTCTTTAGTACAACGTACATTGCCTTGAAAATCCTCAAATGTTATGACTTTTACTCGCTCAAGATAACATTTGACTTATCTTCCAATTTGGGACAAGCCCAGAGGATTATTATAGAATGAACATTAAGTAGCTTATCCGTATTCCATAACTTCAGTGAGACTATAATATTCATACCCGCATTATCCTTAAAACGTACATCATCTACATAAATCTTCGAGCCCCTTTACAAAGTTGTCCTTTTTTTTCCTACATGAATTTTTTATTTATAATACATAATGTATACATATTAAACGTCGGAAAAAAGGCTCTCTAAGGTGATTACCCGTCGTTCTAATATGTATAGCAACAAAATAGCTGATAAATACGGCCAATTTTAGCACTTTGAAATTCTGTGTGTCCCAGGACCCCACCGCACAAAACGAATGGCTTCGCTAATATTCGAAAAGGGCGCGTTTAGGGCTCGAAATGTTTTTCGAGCTGAAACAAATATTTTCCACTTTTCGGTTCGTTAGAACACACCGAGAAAAACGCTCCACCTTGACTTTGGGCAATAAATCAGAAGGCAGCCAGCACAGATGCCATCGGAGCGCGTCCTTTGCTAAAGTGAAAATAATGACCGAATCGGCCCGCACTCCTTTGGGAGTCGGCCCGGACTCACAAAGGATCTATTGGCCCAGGACTCCGGCCAAGAGCATACCAAACGAAATGTATTATGTAAAGCGATGTTTGCGAAACGAAATTATGTGCCCTCCCGGTTGCCAACAGAAAAACTCTGGAAATCGAAAAGGCAACGAATTACAATCCTTAAGCATGATAGGGTCCCGAATTTGCCAAAACGACACCTACGTCCGGTGAAGGGATACGCGCCGGATGAGGGCTGGTTCGTGAGTAATTGACCCAGATGTCAGAACGGGTGGAAACTATGAACAGGAGGATCCCGCAGTTTTTCTAGGCTGTCTGAAGGAATCCTCCCGGCCGGGGAAGTGACAAGGGATTAGGAACTCTGGCTTTGGGGTTGATTTTATCGACTTGGCGATTTCGCCCGCAGAACAGAACCTGTCCTGGGAGAGGGAGTCGTAAAAAAGTTCAAATCAATTTTATGGGAGCTGGGATTAAGTGCTAACGCAAAGCGGTCAAAGTCATATCGAGCAACTTTTACGTTGCGGCGGAATTCAAAGTTTCAATGATATTACCGCGCATCAATCAACAGCCATGCCATCTCCTGATAAAATAATAATCAAATATTCTTTCCAATCGCCAGAGTTTCCTGGCAAAAGTTCAAAATTTAGATTGTTGCAAAATAATTCATCAATTGGAAATGTCGAAGATTTACGAAGGAAGCGAGAGAAAAAATCTACATATCCTTAATGATTAGAAGCCTTTAAAATGATAATCTCTTAATTTAAAATCCAATTACATCTCACACCATATTTTTTCGCCTTAAAAAAAGACCACCGAGAAATTCTCAATAAATAAAATATCCTTTAAACACCGAACACAATCTTACTTTACGAGGTCGTTTTAGGTTATTTTATGAAGGTAATCAGTCGACTCTACAGGCTTCTTAACCCTTCCGAGGATGGCATGAGCTCTCAGATTTGATTTTATTGGACGCCATGGAGCTCTTTTACGGCTTGCTGAAGCCAATCGAAGTAATTTCCAATGGGAGCACAACAACCGCCCACGAAAGAAACCGATCATCATAAAATTAAACTGGTTTTTGTGCCAAGCGAATAATGTTTTTTCAGGCCTTAGGAATATTGACTTTAGATACTTATTGTACCTAATTTATTTTTTATCTTATAAATAGCCCATTTAGTTTAACTCTTGGACATTACCTTTCAAAATAAACGTAGACAAGAATGCCTAATCTCTTACTTCCTTTTATTCATGGAAGTCAATTTCCTTTTTGGTTTTCTTTCACTGAAAATACACAACCCACAATTACGCATTTATTGCTCCTATAATGCGGATTATGTAAAAATGAATTTTTGCGATTTGCATTTTATATTATTTCGTCCTCGGGTGATAAAAACTAAATTTTCCATATAAAATAAAATTTAAATTTATATTTTAAGTACATATATTTAAACTTAATAGTCTTACAATTAACTTTTTTCTGAATCAGCTTAGAAATCTATAAATTATTTCTCAAAATTGCACAAAATCGATAATTTCCGTTAGATAAAAGAGCTAATGAACTTATTTGAAGAAACTTTGCATTGCGACGAGAAGTTTAAATATTAAGCTCTTAAGGAGCGGTCCAGAAAAAAATGAACTTGAATATTTAGTTCTTGCTATAACTGTAAGAGTATAATTTTGTAATATTGAAAAAATATTGATTTTCACTCGATATTAAAGTAATAAGATCGAACAGTTGTTACTTTCAAAATATATTTGAACTTTCAAATAAGCTGCAATGTAACGCATAAAATTTTAGATAAGCAAGTGATTAGAAACAAATCTTCTGCAACCGCGCAATGACCACAACGCCATAAAACATCACGACCACATCTAAGCCGTAACAAAGCTATAAGATTTTATTGTGGTCACTCTACATAATTCTTGTATCATATCTCACAGTTTTTAGAAATGAATTTAAAACCATTGTATTCTGCAGTAATCGAAAAACATACTATTGAACTGAGAATCGTTATAGAACAATAAGGTATATAAATATATAAACGAAAAAATATAAGTTTATAATTATAATGAAAACAATAAATCTCAGGTGCTTACTATAATACTGAGGTTTTAATTTAAATTAATTTTACTTTAAGTTTTATTGACTCATTTGATTATAGATGTGTTTCTTTTTTAAAGTAAATTTAGTTTTTCAAGCATATGATATCTTATTAAATAATTTTTAAGTATTTTAATTAGAATAAACACACATTGTACTGATGAATATATGTATATAAAAAAAAGCATATTCTGTACATTTTGGGTTTTTTCACAAAGTTCAGTGTCATATGATTTAACGATTATCTTGGGCAAAGATTTAAGAAATCTCCTAAATCCGCATCGAGGTTATTACTAAAGCAATTAGCACACGACACTGCACAGTGCTAAAACCGGAGATGATCCCATTGGCTTTGAAAGTAAATTTCAAATACATTTTGAACCATTCGCAACTTTTCACACCAACCAGATATTTCAGTCGCCTTTTCACTTTCTTTTAATTTATTTATTTTGCATATTAACATGATTTTGCCGATGGTTACTCACAATTTGGACATTTTAGTTTTGAACATTATTACCTAAGTAGAAGAAAATACAATTATCCATTTATGTTTTCGTCTTTTTATCATTTTATGATTTTTTCATTTATTTGTTCTCTAAACATAAGCCATATACATACATATGTACATATATGTTTTCTGTAAATGTTACATAATTGCATTAGTAAAGAAATTAGAGCACTTCAGAGTGAATTAATTTCTTAAATTAACGAAATAATCATTTTAATTTGAAACTAAAGCTCTCATACATATTTTCATAATCCGGAACCTAAAAGCTTCTAGCAAATTCAAAGCGTCAGCAAAAGCAATTATCAATTACAAGACTTGGAGAATTTTTTATCTCTTCCCGGACCTATTTCATATTTCTATAAATCATTTGGTTATAATTATTTATAGCTTCTATGAATAAATACATCCGCACATCCGCTCTTTTTAAGTTACTTTTAATTTTTAAAGAAAACGTTTTTCCTGTTTTTGCTTGCACGGTTTATTCGAAAGTGGTCTTAAAATAGGAATTCATTAGAAAATAATTTTTAAGGATTCCCAAAAAATTGCAGTACCTATACCTATTTGTAAAAGAAATTTTAATCAAACCAAATCTCTTCTTTTCAAATCGCATCTTTAATCATTTATAATTGAGAAATTCGAATTAATTATTTAATTAGAACATATTATTCCATCTATAAAGTCAAGCTAATTTAAATTGTCTCAATTAACCTTTGGCATTCCCGTTCGTGACGTGACATAATTTTAAAGCTTAAATTCTTTTCTTTTCCTAGAGGATCATAATTTCATTTACTTTGAGTTAAATCCAGTAAATTAAGATCAACATGTAAGTAATTAAATGATAATTTACTGGCGACAAAAACTTCGATTAAAATATACACTAATTATCAATATGAATAATCCTAATTTTAGCCAGTAGATTCAATCAGCCAATATTTTTATATTTTTAAACGATTGTTTAATACTTATTGAATATATGATATAGTTATGCTTATAGAAAAAATGTATTTTTGGAGTCAACCTGAACATGAGTTGCACAAGTCAAAACTCATGATCGAAACTGAGCTGTTTTAAAAAACAAGTTTGACTAATTATATAATAATTTATTCAAATTTGCCCAAAAACTTGTTTTTTAAAGTATTCTCCATTTGTAAGTTTTTCCGTTGATTAAACAGAAAATTCGGATTAAAAGTTAGAATAATAAGTTTAAAGTACAACGAAACTTTTTCCTTCAGTCAGAAATTTGTGGAAAATAAAATACCTACATCGGCTTCCTCACTATTAAAACACTCTTAAAATGTTGCACTTTAGAAGAAAATGAAAAAAGATCAATTTATTCCTATAGTCCACGTACAGTTCAAATATCCTTTGGGAACCACGAAAAACAAACTTAAAGCAATCTCTTTACAAATTTTATAAATTACATTGTTTTGTCGACATGGTCTTAACGGAGGAACGTTACTTTAATTTATTATCTTGGAGAAATATGTAGTAAGAGGTTCACTTCGATTTGTACTTCTTAATTTTCGCTATTTTCTTTACCTTTATTTTGTTACTTATTGTTAGAAAATGTTTCATCGAAAATTGGGCCGACAAAATGTAAATAATTCTCTCGCATTTATTTTATACCCAATTTTTCGTGGAAATAAAGCTTACTAATAAGGGAAATTGTATTCGAATTGTATTTGAATTGGTATTTAAGTACCATATTCCAAAAAAGTCATCCAAAAAGGAATATACTTTTTCTTTAAATATAATGGAAAAAAAGAGAGAATTTTTTAAAATGTATACATAGACACTTTGTCAAACCGAAAATAAAATCTTCCGTAGAAGAGATTAAAATATCTAAAAGCCATGAAGAAGACTTACGTTCTGGCAGATCACAAATAATTCCATGGGGAGATTGCTTCAGCTTTCTCAAAGTAGCGACTTATTTCTCATTTGAAGCACAATTAAAGGCAATTGTTTTTGTTTGGACCGGACAACAGAAGCAGAAATAATTAAGCATAATTAAATTCATCAATAGCCCTGCAATCAGCAGTCTAACAAAACGACAATTATACTAAACACTTCGAAAATTTTTCGTCGATGGTGAACATTTTACGATAACACCCAGCAGCACGCAACAACCGCACTTCGGGCAACAAAACAGACAAACAGACCACCAGCAGTATCACAGCTTGAATTAATTGTTAATTATAATCGCGACCAGTGGACAAGCGATTATCTGAACGCAACCCGAGGAAAACCGCTGGGGCACATAAACTCGCGCTTATCACTAATTAGCTCACTCAATTTCCTTAGGAACCACTCAGTTTCACCTGTCTTAACCGATTCATTTTTTCAAGAAAAACTGTCTTAAAATCAACTCCTTGGCACTTTCTTGGGCTGGTGGACAAGCGGATTTTACCTCTTCTAGGAGTTTCACTCGATTCCGGGTGTCGACTAACCACGTAAAAGCAAAGCGAAGCACTAAAGTGAAGGTCGGCCGCGTCAAAACAAATTGCGGCGGTTGAATGTTTTTCCCGAGGAAACCCGCTGTGGAAGGTGTCTTGTGGAATGTGTTCGGCTTGGAGTGCTATCTTTTACTGCGCATATTCCCACGTGGGAAATTCTTTCTGATTCGGCTTTTCTGCCTGTAAACAAGCGGCAAAAATTAGAAGATTTTTACGCCTACGGTTGCTCTTGAAATTGCATCCCTGCAAAATTATTCAGAATTTAACGGTCGCTTCTGGGCACCTTTTTGTTGCCGGGCCCGGGTACATGCCCTTTTCAGAGCGGACGAATTGTCCCACTTTCAATTCCTTTCACTAGTTAACCAGAGCACTGTTTTAAGTTTTCTCATACTGCACGAAGGATTTTTTTTATCCAATTTCATGACGTCCTTGAGGAAATGAAATTGCTGCAGTCCTTATTAATTATTTCTGCTCTTTTGTATTAGTTTTTATTTAAGAGTACCTTAATTTAAAGCAGCGTGTTCCATTTCATAAAAATTAAAACCGAACATTTTTCTCAATAAAGCATACTTAATAATTTAAGCTCGATTGCCCGGAATACCTCTTCTTTGACTTCAATAAGATTGTTTTCAAATATGTAAATACTGGGTGTAATGAGATTAGTAAAATACGACCAGTGTAACAAAGATCTGTTACGTATTTCATTTAAACCAACTATAGCTATTCTAATTTCTTCTATATGACCTTTCAGAGTACATAGCTGAAAAATATTTGTGAAAATATGAGAATCCCGCACGGCATAAAACTACCAAAATTCCAATTTCAGTTAAAAACGCTTCTTAGTCCATTACGCAGCCACGCGACAACTTCGTGAAAGTCGTTAATCTATCTGTTTCAATCCGCAATTTTCGTCTTTCTTCCTTTGAAAACAAATAGAAAAGTCGTGGCGGACCACTGTCTCCCTCGTAAGACCCCGGACCTTAACCAACAAGTATCATCATATTTTTCGGCCAATTTAACTAAAATATTCATAAATCATTTACCTAAACATTAGTCGTTAATCAGTCTGTCTATTGGTGAAAACTACAGTAATTTCTGAGATTAGCGCGTACAGGCCAAAACAGACGCGATCTTTAATTTATATTATGCAAGTAATGATATGGTAAACCAAGGACATTTTTTTCTTTAGTAGATAAATCCAAAGGAATTTTAGTTAAAAGATTTATTTGTTTACATCTACCAACTGTACATATAAATTCAAATCTATTCAACTTTTATATTAGTGACTTCAACCTTGCCATTTGGTCCCTTGCAGGACTGTGTGCATATTGGTGGTATTGATTTGGTACATTGAATTTTGCAACTGTAATAAAAATTCAAACATATTCTTAAAAAATCTCTTTAATTTTAAATTTCTTACCCTGGGCGCGGTTTTGGTAGCTTTGTCAAATCGAAACCGTAAGCGCCAAAAATAGCGAAAGCTGCAAATCCAAAAGATTTTAATTAATTATTATATAAGTAAGATAACAACCGATTAATTAATTAACAAGAATAAATTTATAAACGCATAAATGCACTTCTGATATGTAATTAAAAAAAGGTTATTTTTCGTACATACGAGTATGCATTATATACAAAACAAATTAGTTAAATTATCAGGGACATTATTTTAACACTATAGACTTACCAACAAGCAGAAGTTGTAAAAGGAATTTCATTTTTAAAAATTTATGAAGTACTTTACAGTGAGGAGAAACTCTTTCTGAGATCTTAAGGCGATCCCCATGGAGTATTTATTCAAAACTGGTAAGTGAATTGACGTAGAAAATTTGTTGTTGTACAAAAAAAAGCAATTAAAATTTACTTTCAATAAAGTTCAACTTTCAAATGAGGTTTTCTTCAAGATTTTGGATTCGAATTCACTTTATAAATTATATTTAAGTTAGGATTTTATGTAATTTTAAGGTTTGATACCTGGAAATAAAAACAAAATAGGACTTTTGTAAGAATACTTTGTTGTTTGCCTGTCTGGTTGATCTATATTAAGCCCCTATTCTCAGGAACGGCTAGAGCCTAGAGGTATAAAGGTATTTGGAATTAATAGCAAATAATAAAATCTACAGCTTCATAGTCCCGTAAAAAACTCAACTTGAATTAAATATGAGTGCGACATGGCGGGCACGGTGAAACTTTGTATACAAAAGGGTTCCTATATATAGATCCCTAAAAAGTAGGATGCATCAAACTTTATTGTAAATGATAACTTTTTGAGCATGCACATTAATTAAAATATATTTCATGCCACAAAACATTTTTTAAGTCAATACTCCAATTTTTACAAATGATCTCTATTATAAAAATAATGTATTAAGAATTGCTTGCCCTTTAAAACACCAAAACCTAACTCTAAGCAACAATATAATTTTAAGTTATAATATACCTAATTCATATAATTCATAAACAAGTTTCAAACTCAAAATCTTCAAAGTGAAATCCTTAGCTGAATTTAAATAAAGTAAAACTTGTTGCCATACTACGTCTGGTTAATATTTATTTAACAACTTCATTCTGTTTTATACGTTTGTTTAAATTTATAGCAACACAACATATTCTACTCAGTCTCAGTGTAATTCATCTTAAAAATAAAATTTTTCGTACAATCACTGGTTTTTCCATTGTCGTAAAATGCTTAGTTACACTGTTTTCCACACATCATGTTTTTTTTTTCTAAAAGGTTGATATGTGTTTTTGAGAAAGGTTACTAATTCGATAACAAACATGTTTCATCCAGGATACTGCACAAGCTCGAGACATATAGGATAAAGTTAAGCTTTTACATCTACCTATACTTTATTGGAAACTCTGGAAGATTCTTTAGCTTAGCCGTCATATATACAAAACAATAAATGCAAGATTTTGCGAATCGCTACACCTATCCGAACAAAATTATACTCAAACCTTTCTCGATGTCATCGAATTCTCTGCTACATTTTATGAAAAGGGGAGGAAGGTTTGCTCTTCACTAAAAGGAAAGGAGGGTACTTTTTCGCTTTCTTGAATAGCTTGAACAGCCAAATTCTTTAATAGCATACGAATAAGAACTTTGTCTAATAAATCATGACAATTAGAAGCATTTGAAGGACCAGACCACTTAATCACTTTTTTTCCTTTGAAAGGCCAACAATTGACAACAGACGTAAATGTTAAATGGCTAGTATAGAATTTGTCCTCTGCAGAATGCCTAATTATCCATGATTTGGTATGGCAATGTCATTACTAATTTAATTTAGCAATTGAAAACTGAATTGAGATTATCTAAAGTGTTTCATCCATAGAAAAGAGGCCAACCTTGATGTTCAAATTAATCACCTAAGTAGAACTTTAGCCTCTTGGCGTTCTGTTGAAAATTAGCATAACAAAAAGCCCCAAATTGTCGCTGTAATTTAATTAATTCGGCCGTCGTAGACTTGAAAGAGCATACCAGAGAAAATTTGAATGAACTTCGAGAGGGTATTCAATCCGTAAGAAATCTTAATGCGCCCCGAAGCCACTCTCCTTCGGAAAATCCCAAACCCGTGGTCTTCCCCTTCAGGGCGAAGCAACAAGTGGGTAAGGAAATTGTGTGGGAGGCACATCGCGACGCGGGGCGGAGCACCCGGAGTCCACAGCATTTTGGTGAATGAAAAGCTCGCTTTATATTGAAGTCGACAGTAGTTAGGTTAGATACAGCATCCCAGTCGTAAATTCGAAGCAGCACCAAGACGGCAGCTATAGGCATTGAGATCGCGTTTGAGGGATGTCATCAATTAATTGGTCGTAAATTAGCAGCAACAGTTAGTAAGGAATTTTTTATGATCTCATCTACCTCCCCGGAAAAACCAGGCAAATTAGCTTTTCGGGCGCCGTTCCATTCCAATTAATTACAGGAGCTCGATAGCTTGCTTGACCTGGCCGTTGCCCTTGCGGAAGTTCTTCGAGGGCTATTTTATTGACGTGTTCCGCAACAACTCCTTTCTGGGGTTCGGGACGAGGTCCTGGCTTTATTGCTTCCCGACACAGCAAAGTCAAGAGCCAGGAAGTTTCTGAGCGCGTGTTGGTCCGTTCACACAATAACGTCGCGACGCGTCGTACGCCCTAATGAACATTTTGCTGTTCCTTTGTCAGTTTTATGGCTGTCGTCGCACCGCTCAATGCAGAGATTGAAAACTGGGAACTTTGAGAAATGTCCTCATTAATTAGTGGCGGTTCCCACCACCCTCCGCCCTTTCACCCAGTCCCTTGGGGTTGCATAAGACCAGAGATCTCTAAGTACCCAAAGGAACGTGACACGTTTAATTAGTTTTAGACCCACAGGGAACGTCCCTGTTGTTTTATGTTTTTTCATAATCACACTTCTGTAAATTTACATATAACATTAAGTGCGCAGATACTTTTACCTGAGCAGCACTGGTTGACAACTAATTAACTGCAAAAAAACTTTTTTATTTTCTGTTAAAACTAGAATTATAATTTCTATGTCTTAATGTTGTTGTAAAAATTCGAAATTTACATACACACCTACATGTGATCGGGTTACATAAGATTGAAGACCGCAGCGTCATTGTAAAATAAATTGAATACCTACTATTTGCTTTAACTTCAAGGAATCAAGTAAGTTTTGTAATTTCGAATCTCTGTATATAACGAACTCTCTCACTTACCAAATATGTGTTCATTACAAAGAAAGTTTGTTTTACAGGGATATTATATAAAGAGACTAAATTATATAGAATTTTAACATAATTACTAAATAAATATATTTATTATTGTGGACGTAGGTTTATGATTTACATAACTAATTTTGTAGCAATGTTCGTTACACGAAATTACATATGTTAAAGATTGAAAACTAAAGTTTATGTTTATATAACGTTTAACACTTCACACTATCGTATTAAACATTAGAAACTTTTAACCGAAAAGAGCTGCTTATCCTATGTAGATCTTAGAAAATATAGATTTTATGTTTTCTTTATTTTTATATCTCAAGAAATTTTTCAAGAAATATAAGACTTACAAGCGGATTAATTTTTAGAAAAAGATGAATGGTGTTTTTAATCACCACTTAGCATTTATCTTTTAATACAACAAGTCCACTTCTAAAATCATATTAATTTTTTATGCAAGTAACAAATTCTGATAATCTCCCATCATAAATCATGTCTCTCCAAATCGTGCCAGCACGCAAGTTTTGCCATATCCATTAATTGCTAGAAGGCTTAACTGTTGTATTTACAAAATTTACCACGCGGAATACACTCTGCTTTCAAATTCATTTCAAAGGATTACACTTTTACAAACATTTCTCGTTTTCCAGATATGTAGGTACCTCCAATGGGAACCACAAAACAATCCTCGTCGAATGTTTATTTCTATAAGCCTGCATTGCACCTTGTTAGCATTCATTCGCAGGTTGTTATTCGAGTGAATATACCAGATATTTAAATAAAACATCGATGCACAGTACGAACTACAAAGATAGGATTTTCGAGATCCTCACCTGTTTTATAGTAACGCACTACCATAAATCCATACAACAGGTCGAATGAATTGCGATACTTACATTTTTCGTATGTGTTCTTCCGCGCTTAAATGGGAATCGTTTATTTCAAGGTTCGTCAATGCAAAACATTTTACTGAGAGTAGACAATGAAAACATTTCAGGAATAACTCTGAAATGGAATTCAAAACATTCGGGTGAAAATCACTCCTAAGGTGATTTATAGTGCACACCTCTCCCACCTGCCACTTTTCCCTTGTATTATACTACCCAATTTTTTCAGGAACATCGAAATTTGCATAGAAAGAACGCTATGATTTACAAGCAACCATAAAGACATGAAGTATAGCTACAACTCAAAGAAGGGGTTTATATGTATGTATTCACTTTTTCCTTCTTTGCTATTTTATAAAAATCACGATACCAGGCACAATTTGGCCCATTTTGGTTTGAACATGCAAATGAAAGTAGTATTCAAATAAGGCTTATATGTATGTTTCAGTGGGTCATCCATATCCTTAATTAGATTGCATATGTTCAACATTATAACATTACGGCCTTTGTAAAACATTATGTTCCTACTTGCAGGTATACAATATGTAGAGACAGAGAAGTTTCGTCTCAATTCCAGTTAACTTAGTTTTAGAAATACAGCCTATATAAATATTCTAATTTTTATTTCATACTTGTTAAACTTGTTTTCATAAAGCATAGATACATATATAAATATGTACCTAAGTATTATTTATTCGTCATCATTTAGTTCTTTCGGTGTTGCAATATTAAAATATAAAATCTCTTTAAAAAAGGAATGAATGGATATTTTATTACTTCGTTATATGTACTACTAGCAATAAAAAAATATAGGGGTATTGAAGTTAATCAACTTATTCGGTTTTATTTTATAATTTTAATAAGCGCTATTTGGTATAATTAAAATTGATGGACATTTTTGCCACTGAGAGAAAATTTAACTTAATCGTGTTTTTCACTTCACCTGTTTTCACTTAGCGGTAATTGTTTGTAATGAGCTTCATTTTAAATGCATAACTAACATGCTATTTACATACATGTGGTGTCCGTGCCAGAACTTTTGATGTTAATTAATGAAATTCAATATTGTTTGTTTTTTGTTTCATCGTTCATGATGATTATATCTTTACGGGTATTTTCATGTATAGTGGTTATGTAATTTAATGTGAAAACTTTTCTTTTCATTATGTTTTCACAGGGTTCCTCACATCTCTTTTTCACCTTACATTATTTCTCGAATTTCCTGACTCCATCCACTTTGTTGCTCATTATTCAAGTAATTTTATTATTGCCAACACCAAAGTAATTTCTTGATGGGTCGTTACGCCGCAACATTAAATCGAATTGTTGGACATATTACCCGTCAGGGCGAAGCACTTTTGGAAATCAGGGGAATCCCCAAAGACGCAAACCCCTTCATCCATAGCACGAGAACACGGGGATGGATGTAAAAGACATCATCTCACATATTCTCCACGACCGAATGTGGTCTTATAAATAATTCAGGTTAACCCGAAGGCCAGTAGCCAAATAGTCAGGTAATAACCGCCCACAAAGTTTCAGAGAAAAGTCGACTTTGCCTTTTTCGCTATTTTATTTTTGTTTCATGCTCTTCTTATTTATTGCAAAAGAGAAGAGCCCATAATGACATCACATCAACCTGAACGTAATCATTGGAATAAAAGATTCATGACAGATAACAAAGTTTCAAGAATTGTGGTTGGGGATTTTCCGGACTCTTATGGACTTTTCAGCGAAGTTTATTGCCTGAAAAGTGCTTTTGCAAATTGCAATTTTATGTTATCCTCAACACCCCGACTACAAACGGTACCATATGTGGACGTGGACGCTTCTCCCACGTTTTTGGGAGGTATGGGACAGCAAAATGCGCTTAGAATTGGCACCTACATAAAATTTATGTATATATCCTGACTTTTAAATTAAATTACTAGATACTGATGAGTTAATGTATTCAGGTACGTAGGTACATAAAATTGTACAGATACTAAATCTGACATACATTAAAACTTTTAAGAAAAATTCATGGCAATTCTTTATTAATCTTTAATAACCTACAGATGTGAATCGAACTCAACCGAAGGTTTATTTTTGGGTCAAAACTCCGCCCTTACCTTTCTGACTCGTTATAATAGGAGATTAGAGAAATTTTCCACATAAATATTTTGTCTCAACTCACCATGTTTAGAAGAAATTTTCCCAAACTCTATGTCATCCTTTTCGACAAGCGATAAACAAAAATAAATATCCCATGAACTTTGCCCGTTTGCCCTTCGTCGAGGAAGATTAATGCCAACACCTAAGACCTACTAAATGAAAAATAAATTTCGAAGAGAACGCAAATAGGATTGTATTTCCTCATCAACCTGGCAAACATGTCTAATTGATGGCTAATCTAATTCAGCAAAGAAAACGGTCATTACGCTTCGACCTCGCCAGCAGGGAAGGTGAAATCGAGCGGCTCCAGAGCGTTGGCGTCGAATACTTTGGAAGGCTTTCAATAATTTTCAGTGAAACCAGACAACTGTTTGGGGGAGGAAATGGCAATGATTCAATAAAACACTTGGACCTTTTACTCACCCACGCAAAGGTAGAAAAGGAATTGCTTTACTCCTTCCTTAGCAGGAATTAAATATAAGGTGTGATCTGTTAAAATATCTCATAAAAAGGTGTGGAAAGATACCTAAGTATCTCGATGTCCTATCAGAGGGACAGCAATTTTTCATTTCTCACAGGTTGTAACATTCCCAGGAATTATCATTCAAGCGTTCCTAATTAGTTTTTGAGTAATTTGATCTTTTTTCATTTCAATTCGAGTGATGCTGATGTTGTCTAAAAATGGAAATGTTTTACTGTTTTGAGGATTACACGAATGGAGGGACAGGTATACCTACTCTAAGATGCGTTTAAGAAAGTTAAGTTCCAAGATGCTTTCAGTTTTAATGTTATTAAAGAAATATTCAACATAAAACGCATCTAATACTATTTATTTTCAGGGCTCCCACAAATTGAATTTCTTCTCTAAAGTAGGTTGCGCTTGTTTTAATGAGAGTTTCCTGGAGAAATTTCTCTAATCTAATCTATATTCAAACCGTTGTTTTGCCCTTGCAGCAGTTCCCTGCAAAGTCGTAGTTTAAATAAGAAATCAATTACGTCCTACGCCCTATGCAGCTAGCCCGCACTTCTCGAGTAGTTTTAAATTAAATTAAATTCAATTCAATTCAAGCCCTTGAATTTGTCTTCTGTCTTTTACAGTTTTCTTAACTCTTTTTGTTGTTTTACACCGCGATAAAAAACGATTTTGTTTTTCAAGTTCATAGGACTCTCTTAAGTAAATAAAAGTAGTAAATCTTTGTTGAAGTACTCGCAAGAAGGACTATACAAGGCTGGGATGATGACAACAATAAGGAGCAGTGTTCAGGAACTGCTGTGAGGACGCAAAATTAAATTAATAAACCTTTCTCGTCGCAGATCGCTTGCTCACAGAGTTTTGCACGAATAGGCAAACTTACAGTGAATTCTTACGGAAATGAGATTACCTGGCGTACCTGAAGAACAAAAGTAAATTGAGATAAATGATACTGCTTGGAAGAAATTGGCATTGAGCCAGTGGTTGTCAAGCAAGTGGTCGTTTTCCGGAAAACCTTACTTTTGCATGCTACGGGAAATTCCTTTAGACAAGTTTGCAAGCGGATGTCGATTTAAAGGATACCTACCTTTTAGAAAGAAAATGTTATTTATGTACTTCATGCTCCGAGCCTAAGTGATATAAAGAGGTTAGGGATACGAAGCGAAAATGCAATGACGGGATAGGATTGATATGAAGATATTTGCTTTGATTCATGGTTTTTTTTTAATGATTGGAATAATTATACTTGCAATAGAATTATTGTGTAATCAAAAGGAACTGATGTACATATACTTACTTATATTTTGAATGCGACCCCGCTTCGGAAAATTCAATTTTAAAAGGAAAAGAATTCGCCTTTTATTATACACTAGAAAGTTTTTTAAATGGCATATTATCTAATAGACTTTTTAATGTAGATAGTCCAAGAATATCAGCTCTTTCTCGATATGTGTTAGGTGCTGTAGAAAAAATTGTAAATTATATGATTCATATTTTTTTTTTTCCAAAATCGCTCTTTAGATACCTTAAATTTTTACGAAAAGTAGGATTACATTAATTCTTCTAACACCAATTTGCACAATATGTCTTCTGGAATCACCTAATTTGTTGTCGGTATAGATCTACCTAAACACGTACAAGATAACTACATTAAAAAGTTAAAGGTCTTTTACGGTGGCATCGGCAATAGACCAGTAATAGTCAAATTAATTCCTTTTGCGTCTCGCAAAAATATAATAGAAAATTTTCCAAATATTCACAATAGCAGCAAAGCAAAAATAAAGAAGTAAAAATAGGCAGATCCACGCTCATTTAACAATGGAAGGTCAAAATTTTCAATTCAAATTCTTCGTCAATATCCATTACCATTCAAATTTGACAAAAATTACGAGATTTATATTCAATTAAAAAAGGTTACGATTACAAAGCAACGAATATGCGGCCAAAGTAAGCAATCTGCATAATATGAAATGAAAACAAAGTATGAAATGAAAAACTAATGAGTTCCCCTTCCTTTTGATGTTAAAACTCAGAGGACTTTGTGTTTAATTACTTCACAGGGTGAACTGATATAAAACACCTGCAAGAGGTGCTAATGAGCTCCTCAGGATGAGGGGCCCCATCGTCATGATACCTTCATGCTAGCCATAAGACGAAAGATAGAAAAATTTCTCAACAGCTTTCACTCATCTTGATGGATAATTAGGGGCAGGGCAGGAGTTGGGGACAATTAAGATGGCGCTGCTGCTCCTGGGGGAACTCACCCTATGACAGGAAAATGTCTTTGGTGCTCTGCTTCCGATTGCGTTTTTGTGAAATAATTGGACAAGGAATTAGGACAAAGAAGCTGGATGATGTAACGTTTCTTGCCCGAGGGAAGTCGGACGAATGTAGATAGGGTGAGAAGACGTTGATTTGAGTAATATTCCCTGAAACTGGGAATACCTACTTTAATATAGGAGGGGTAGGTGCTATCGTAATGGCACAATACAACTCTATTTTGATGCGAATGGCCGCAAGCCCTCGTATAATTATATTATGTTATTTATGGCGGCTTCAGTCAGATAGAAATGTAAGTGTTATTCATGACGAGACTAATCAAGCTTCAGTAAATTCAGTTCGCGTCCCAGACATTAGCCCGAAGAGCTGATATCGAATAACCTTTATATGTATTAATTTCCTGGTATTCAACTTCACAATGCTGACGAATAAGTTTCTCTAATTATAGCAGTTAGTGTTACTATTGTCCTTTGATTTTATTAAATTTCTTTCTGCTTTGCTAGTTTAATAGGTTAATTTCTGCATGAGGGTATTGAATACATTTTTTCTTTGTTTGAGGAAATACCCTTTAAAACATATTCAGTCAACAATAGGTGGATATAAATAGAATAGTAATTACTACTGCGGTTCAATGTAGTAAAAAAGTATTAATTCCTCACTCCACATACATATGTGTATACGTAAACATCAACACAAAGCCAACAAATCGGGTCTTTTTAGGGATAATCAACGCATGTAGTTAATTAGCTCGTTTCATCCTGTCTATCGGATGCTTTTAATCCTAGAAGCCTTCTAGTAATTGAATGTGCCACCCCTTACCGGGCTGTGTTTTCATCAAGATAAATCCCTTGGATTTCCCTGTTTTATGTTTTTCTTCTATTTGTTTACTGCCCTTAGTATACAAACTCTATATCTATATAACACATACGTAGTTCATGTATCAAAGTCAATAAATTAATCAATATGCACTTACGACTACACTTTCCTTCTTTAGTTTATATGGGTCCGAAAACCCTGACAATAACATTTCATGTTTCGATAAAATCCCAATTGGCAGCATGAAATATAATTAAATACTCGTTGTCAGCACCTGTTCCCTGGGAAATTTCAGGATTTAAGGCTTTGAATATTCAGCTTTTGTATTTTCAGAAAATACAGCGTTCTAATGCAAAGTGACGATATAGATTAAGAATGTTTTCTCCTATTTTACCTGAACTCCTGGATTAGTGTCTATTCTTTTATGTCAATCATTATTTAATCAGTTCGTTTTAATCTAATATCATTTTATACGAAGCTGAGTAACCCAGTTTCACTCTGTAAAAAATACTTCAATGAGGTTGAACACCGTATGTATTTGTAGTAGCAATTATGGCTAACTAAAAATTTTGCAACACATCTAAAATGCTGAATATTAAGTTATTCGGTATATTAAAACAACGTTTTTATCTAATATATTTTCTCATGATATTAAACCATTTATTTAATTTGCAATTCGAAATCGAGAGACTTTGAATATCTGATTTTCTCTTTAATATTTGCAATTGCTGGTTGTCATCATAAGTCAACTATTTTAAAATTCCCTATTTTATTCACATAACGTACGGAAAGGTAAAATGATTACTTTGATGTTTGACCTGTTATAACTGCCAAAATATAGACAATAAGGCAAGCAAATAACTCCACAATATTTTATGACTAGTTTTATTAATAAGTGAATTACGTTTATTTTTTATTTTTTTAAATCCATTCACCAAGTAGAGCGACCCTGCCTAGACTACACACCGATAGCGTCATGTGTTATTAATACCTCTTCGCTTAGGAGTTATAAGAAAGTGGCCATATTAACTGACTGACCATATTATCCTTCGATACCTTACAAAATAGCCTACAATTTATGTTGGTATGTGTAAACACAAATATTGAAATAGCGTTTAAGCGTAATTGAACAGCAAACAAACAAACGTTCGGGTTAATATACATATATGTGTACATTAACATAACATATACAGAGTAAAGAATAGGAAGGGAAATGAATGTTACACGACATTTTTGTATTATACTTTTTTACCTTCTGATAAACGAAAACGCATTTTTCAATTCCATTATCTGATCTTATTTGTTAAATATTTGTCTAAAGAAACACAAAAGAACCCATCTTTTCACCCCTCTAAAGAGCGAAAAGATTCCCAATTTCAAATTTCCAGAATAGGGTCGTTGATTAATTACACGAAACTGAAAAAGCAGCTTACCTTCGTTGGCAGATTTTAAAAATGTTGTCTGCGAAAATAAAGGAAGTCAGTTTTTCGTCGACACCATCATGTACATAAAAGATACTTTTCCTTTCAAAAGAAAAAGAAGGACAGCCCTTGTAATTCAGTTTGAGCCCAAGGCGCTTACGAGAACAAGTCATTGAAGTTCCAAGGTTACGTTTCGGCCTAATTTTTTCCCTTTTTCCACACGAACGAGTCACTCTAGAAATTTGTTTTTCTCCATCAGTTTGCAAATCTTTGAGGGTTTGGGCGTTTTACACTTAGTCTACCCTACCTTCAGCTTTACACCAAACAATTTTCCCCCAAAAAGTGTTTTGGTTAATTTCAGGCTTTATAACACCTCTAAATTGATTGAAGCCAATTCGTTATCACAACATTTCTCCCCTATTTCTATTTTAACTCAATTGTTTTTGTTGATACAGTGAAATGTGAGAAATTTATCTTTGTTTTTTCTAGCGTTGAGGCCATAGAAATTTAAAGGAATTCTTTAGTGAATTTTATTTTCAGTCCGAGCCCCGAATTTTGGGAAAACAATACTTATGTACCTATGTACATGTAGGTAAGTAGGTTAGGAAATAAAAGTTCTATAAAAGAATGGCTAAAGTACAATAAAGTTAATTGACTTCAATGTCGAAAAGGTTTCTCTTTTAAAATAGATCTTAAATTTATTTATGTATTTATAACAAATAAAATTCATTTGAAAAATGATATATTTATCGTGACTGTTTTATAAAAGTATATTTAAAAACCAAACACACATTCTGGAGTTTCTATATGTACATGTATGTCTTTCACGTCACAATAAAATTTGAGCTACGAAATCATTCTGCATTCTGCAATATGCAACAAAATAATAAGAAAATAAAAGATGATGACAGGCCCATAAAGCAAAGCACCCCTTACCAACAAATTGAATTCCCCTGGGAAAAGTGCTGATGTCTGTTGCTCTGTACCGTGCAATTCTCCGAGACAACACAACGTTTTCTTAATGAAAGTGGAGAGATTTCTTTACGATTCCTCTTATTCAAATTAGAGAGAAAAATAACTTCTTTATTGCAAATTTCCTCCGGGAATAGACAGCGGGAAAAAACAACCCCTTCCCGAATGCTGTGCAAATTTTGGCAATACTTTCTAATTTCTTTCTTGAAACCAGCCCAATGTTTTTTAAACCTCTTTAAGGAATTAATGAAACACTCTTTCTATTCACATTCCCTCGCAGTCGGTGTTAATCTCTGAAGCGCTATAATTTCCTCTTTAATGAAGTACGCCAACCCTACGCCCACTCTCTTTATTTATGAGGGTATACATTTTCGCATGCTTAGTAGGTTGTTACCCCCGTATATCGTCAAAAAGGTCAAAATGTTTATAGTTATTATTTCTTCCTTTTAATATAAAGAAAATTTTTCAACGATATACCCTACATAGCTATACAAACATATATGTAGTATTGTATCAATTCATAAGTGCGTAGGCTATTTTTATGAAATATGTGTGTTTCAATGTAACGTGCCTGTTTTTTTTAGGACTCGTCAGATTTAACCCAGACCAAACTGTTTCTCTCAATTGTTTTTCACGTGAAGGGTTCGGACTTAATATTATTTGATGTAAGAGTTTGAGCACGTCTTTTAACACTGACCATTTTTTTTTGGGAATTTTTCTACTGAAGGAAATTTATTTTACGAATCATAAATCATTCCAAGGCAATGTAAAATGGCAGATGTTTTGACTAGAAAAGCAAAACCTGTTGTTTATTTCTTTTTAAAGGGACAAAGAAAACTTTTTTGATTAATTTAAGATTTTATTTTGGGGGCAATTTCAAACCACTTCTATACGATGTTTTGTCTGCATTTATACTTGTAGCCAAGATTATACCCGTAATTTTTGGATGCTTTTCCTGTTTTTTAAAAGAAATATCTTAAAAGACAACAATCATAAATTACAATTGTCACTTTTAATAACTCTATCCCTATTTTTTTATATGAAAATGCTATATACTGGTTCCTTAAAATTATAATTTTTTATGTTCGAAGTAATGAAATTTTCTAAGGACAAGTGCACAGTAAAATGAGCAAACAGCATGCACAAGTGTTTAGATTTAATAATGTGATTAATGTGAACATTGCAGAAGAACTACATAAAGTCAAATCCAAATGTATGCACAGATGGATTCCTTCCAATATCATTTCCAGCTAACGAAGTTTATCACTGAGAGAAAGATATCGATTTGCATTTCACAAAAGATCGATTAAAAGAAACACTTGCCCCACTAAAGCTCGTTGGATTGTAGTTTAAAATGATGGCGTTTCGTGCAGTCGCTTTGCTATTCGTTGTTGGAGTAAGCCTTACTTGTGCATGTAAGAAAAAATTCAAAATATAATATAATTAATTTTTGTGGTGATTTGTTTTAGTTTGGTAAAAATAAAATTTAATTTATATTTGTAGCCCTCCCAAAATTCAGAATTGTTGGAGGCAATGAAACAAAACGCAATGAATTTCCACATTTGGTATATAAGAATCAAGTCGTATCTAATGTTAGAATCGATTGCGACATTTTTTCTTTCTCAAGGTTACCTTGACTCTCGTGGGGACAGGAGCAAATAATTGCGGAGGAGCAATCTTGTCAAAGAGATGGATCCTTACAGCGGCACATTGTATCCACCAGTACGACGAGGTGGCGTATTACATAATTGCGGGGAAGCATGACCTTTCCATCAAAGAGTTTACACGTAAGCATAATATAATGATATGTTTTGAGTAGGTATGGTACATAACACCAAAATTACAATTTACTCCCACTAGAGCAAGTCAGGTTTGGGAAGAAATTTATATCTCATCCTAATTTTAATCCAAAAATAATTGGTCCCAATGACATTGGTCTGATATATCTGAACAAGCCACTGAGGTTCACTAAAACTGTTCAACCTGTAGCCTTACCTGCAAGGAACTCTATTCCTAAAGGATTAGGAGTAGTAGCAGGATGGGGCTCTACGTCTCTGGAGCTGTATCCATTATTCATAAATCGTTTGAGGGTATATAAATACACATACATATGTATTTTTTTCCTTTAATAAATACATAAAAATTGAAAATCTCGCCAGGCTGTAGAGGTTCCGATTTTGGACTACGAAGTATGTGCCAATACGCTGATGAATACAACATTTGATAAGACGAATTTGTGTAGTGGACCATTGACCGGTGGAATTGGTCATTGCACTGGAGATTCCGGTGGACCACTTGTGCAGCAAATTAATGGCAAATTTACTGCTGTAGGTGTAATATCCTGGGTCTATACACCCTGCGGTACTCCAAATATTCCACCGGTGTTTACTCGAGTTTCACATTTTGTGGATTGGATTGCAGACGAGATGAAAAAATTAAAGTAAAACCACTACCCATTACATAAATTAATAAATGTCAAATTGTAGATATTTAATATTTTATGTACATACATATGTATAGACGATAGTACCCGGTAGAGACAAATAATTGATTTGTGTAATTTTCTAGCGCCATATAGACCGTTTCCAGCGCGAGTTTTTAATGTATGTATATATGTACGTTAACCTTTGTACATAAATAAATAAATAATTTTCTAGGGTAGTTTTATTTTTCATTTTTGCTTCCAAAGTCGACGAACTTGAAAAAGCAAAGTACAATAACTGCACGAACAGATAACCTCAGACCACAATTTCGCCTAGCTTTAGTAAAATAGGCGCTAATATTTTTATCATAATAAATTTTGCCCAATTTAATTTTACAAAAAAAGAATACCAAAATCAATCAATACCTATGTAGTATTTATTATAATATCATTTATTTTTAGTTAAATTTTTTCATTTCCTCCGCGATCCAATCAACAAAATGTGAGACTCGGGTGAATGCTGGAGGAGTGTACGGTGTACCGCAAGGGGTGAAAGCCCAAGAAATAACGCCGACAACTGTCATTTTGCCATTAACTTGCTGCACAAGTGGTCCGCCCGAATCTCCGCTGCAATGACCAACACTTCCAGCCAGTGGTCCGCTGCAGAGATTAGTTCTATCAAAAGTGGTATCCTTTAGAGCTGCGGCACAAGTTTCGTAGTCCAAAATCGATACCACTGCAGTCTACGTAAATTTTCATACATATCTTAGTTAGGCAAACAAAGTTTCATACGTCTACATACCCTCAAACGATCTGTAAACATTGGTTCCAATCCAAGGGAAGTGGAACCCCATCCACTTACGACTCCCAACCCTTTCGGGATTGAGTCCCTTTTGGGCAGAGACAAGGGCTGAACAGTCTCGCTGAACTCTAGTGGTTCACTTAAGTAAATCAGACCAATGTCGTTTGGGCCAACTATGTCTGGGTTAAAGTCCGGATGGGATATAAATTTCTGGCCAGACCGGATTTGCTCTAGTGGGTGCAATTATAATTTTTATGCTACGTTTTGTTTCCAAATTTAATATTTCATGTTGCTTACGTCCAGGCTCCTTCATAGATAGATCATGCTTCCCCGCAATTATGTAATATGCCACCTCGTCGTACTGGTAGATACAATGTGCCGCAGTAAGGATAAATCTCTCCGTCAGGATTGCTCCTCCACAATTATTCACCTCCGTACCGACGAGAGTCAAGGACACCTACATAACCAAAAATTTGATTTGTTGATCCACTCTTAAGGACACAATTTACTGATTCATACCAAATATGGAAATTCGTGTGGTTTTGCCTCGCTACCCCCAACTATTCGGAACTGTGGAGGAGCTAAAAACGGAAATTGAATTTTATTGTAATTAAATTGAAATGTGAAGTTGAATTTTTCTCTTACATGCAAAAGTGAAACTCAGTCCTAACACGACTAATAAAGTACAGAGCGACATCATTTTTGAGCCTTTCCTAATGATTTAAAATGGTCAACTGATTTAACTTCAACTTTAAATTGATTTTATAAGCATTTTTGGTAAAGTCTGAATATCAGCTTTAATTGAAAGATAAACGAATACGTTTCAATGATAAGCTCTTGTCTCGTGCTTGTATCAGAGAAATTATTTTATCTGATGAAACTCCCAATTATAACTTAAGTGGGGCCAACATACCTTTCACAGTAATTACATGATATGTGGCAAGACAAAGTAAAGAGAAATTATAAAGGTATTAACGTTCTTTCGTAAATCGCATATTGCTTGTATTTTCTATTTAAATATTCATTAGCTTACGCACTCAGGTGTTTTTTTATCAGTAGTAAATATTCCGAATGGAAAGAACATGCTTTTCGCATTTTTTATTAGTTGTTGTAACATGTGCAATTTCAAGAACATAATAATTAGTGTGGTAGGTACGACAACTTATAGCAAGTATTTTAGGAAAAAACAGAATCAAAAAATAATTAGAAGAGAGTTTGTTCGATGTTTTACCTCATTTTAATTTTTAGTTATATTTCTTCGTTAATTTAAAAT
The DNA here is from genome assembly GCA_933228815.1 of Machimus atricapillus. Classification (NCBI taxonomy): domain Eukaryota; kingdom Metazoa; phylum Arthropoda; class Insecta; order Diptera; family Asilidae; genus Machimus; species Machimus atricapillus. Next base: position 13,816,968 of record OW121788.1, read on the forward strand.
TGAAACTGCTGAAATTTTAAGTCTAAAGAGATTTAAAGAAATATTTAAAATTATGTTATCCACCTGCCTATTCATTCTTAGTAATTAATAATACAAGCCTGCAAATAAAACGCACTTAAATGTATAAAATATAAATCTTGAAGCAATAAAATTGTGCAAATGCGAAATATGTAATACCAAAAAACTATGTAATTTTCGAAACCACGAAAAGCTTCAGAAATATCTAATCATACATTATGCAATTATTTCATGTAAAATTATCATTTTATTTTGAAGAATTTCAAAGATTATAGTAATGAGGAGTTTTTTCATGGCGGAGTTTGAATTGTAACCATTTCCGAAAGTAAATTTGTAAAATATGTAGGTATGTGCTTATGCTAATATGTACAAACAATTTATGTAATTAATTAATTTAGTACTGCAATAATTTCTGAATTCTAATCAAATTAAATTGTATTAAGGCGCAGACATCCAGTCATAACGAATTGATTTAAAACCGCTCAACTTGTTCTTGCCGGGATTTTTAACTTTTCTACTTATTTCTATAAAACTTTCTATATTAAATAAACATTTACAGTGGAAAGATCTTTCCTTGCTTTCAACCTGAAGAAATACTTTTACAAATTTCTGAAGAACTTTCTAGTTGATGGGAACGAACAGAATTGATGAAATTATTTCGTAGCAAAACTTAATTTAATGCAAAGTAGGAAATTCTCTATTTTGAAAACAACCGAGTGAAAATTGTTGTGTTAGTCTTTTACTAGATAAGCAAGAATTTTCCTCGTAATCTATCAAAGCGAGACGAAGCAGCTGGTGCTTTTAAGGAAGGAGTTTGTAGTTCAAGTCCTTCTTTGGATAAGTGTGCATTCAGCAGGACCCTCAGAGGAGCCTATATAGCAGAAAATTTAAGCTTTCTCTTAATTCAATTTATCTCAATGGGGGAAAACTGATCTGCTCGGAAAATTGTAGATGCAGCTAAGTGCCCTACGTTGAAGAGGTTTCTAGTTCACTTTGCTTCGCTGAGATTTATCTTGCATGCGAAGGAAGGAAGTAAGACGCAAGTAATTGCAATACGATTCCGAAAGAGTAAACTCAAAGTGATTTCTGTATGGCTTAACACAGATTAGGACTTGAAGATACGAGGGAAATTGATTTCTTGTTTTTAGTGGATATCTCCGGAACATTTTCTAAGGCAATGCAATTCAAAAAATACCACGAATCACAGTGAAGAATTATCGCTTTTAATTAACGTTTTTCTTAGATCTGAAGTTAAGTGAGTGGAAGTGCAGAGGGTTTTTAAGGAACAGCTTAAAATACATATGATATATGTATATACATAATATGCGAATTACACATATTATACTACTATTATTCCTCAAGGGCACAAAACCTAAAAAATAGAAGAAATTGATTTTTTATGTTTATACAATTCTTGTACTATAATTATAACACAGTAATCATCCTATGTAAATACAGACTTTAGTCACATATTTTAGTATTATCTCATACTGAACGATTTTGAAGCAAGGAACCTCAGGAAAGAATAGATATTTTTACGTTCTTTTATTAATTGTAGGTCTATCTGTTAACTCTACAGTTTGTACCCGCAACGGAGTTTTTTATTAGAGAATTTTTAACTTAACGAGGGGAAAAATGAATTCTATAAAACACTCGTGGTTTTACAGAATTTTAGCAAATTTTACTCATGCCCCGGAGATCGAGTAAATTTGAGTAAAATCACACACTGCTTTTCACACATCTTATACCTATTAGCACTATTAGCTATTAGAAATATTCATAAAAAACATTTTTAAATAAGGTACAGAAGAAAGCTAGATTTATGTATTGACTCACACTAGCAAGGCCTCTGATAACTAACATTTATGAAATTTTTTACCAGATATTTACTGCAGAAAATATTACCCAAAAGTTCCCAGATAGTCCTTATAAACAAAAAAAATACAATTCTTTCATTTATCTCGGATTTTTACCAATGTTATACCGCATCTAGAAATGTTGGGCCGTGTAGACTCTATGTAGAGTAAAAAATTTAAATTTTAATATTTTTACCACGACATTAACATTTTTCAGAAACGTTTTCTAATCTAGGAAATCGGTAAATTGGTAAATAAAATAACCAAATAAAAATTTGACTAAAGTCAGCCCTGCAAATCTTACGCAATATATGAATTACGCAACCGACTGTCCGGAAGCTCACATGATAACGGAATCAGCTGTTTGTGACATTTCGCCGGCGAGAAAAAGCTCACTTTATTTACGTTTTGTCGTTTCGTGAATCAAGAATTTCGTTTAATTTCCGACATGTTAAAGACATTTTTACAAGTGAAATACGCGAATAGCAATCTAAAGAAGCATTTTATTCATACGGCAAAAGGAAATCTCAAATCGTTTTCGAAATGGTACAAAAACCTCTGGGTGCCGCAAAGTGTGGAGCCTCCTTATTCGCATGTTACACAAATTGGCGACCCGGTGCTCAGGCAAAGAGCCCAAGAAGTCCCCAAGGAGTACTTGAGAAGTAAAGAAGTTAATTTTATTATTGATGAGATGATCAAAGTGCTCCACAAGTATGACTGCGTGGGATTGGCTGCTCCACAAATCGGTGTCTCGCTCCGGATTATTCTCATGGAATTCCCCGAGAAGCTGAGGGATGAATTCCCGAAATTTAAATACGCAACACAGCAAATGGAAACTCTCCCGCTGACGGTAAAAATGTTAACTTAAGATAGTCTTCTACAGCTTTTTCACTTGTACCTCGTTACCTTTAAGGTCCTCTTAAATCCCACTTTAAAAGTTATTAACTACAATAAGAAAGTCTTCCCTGAGTCTTGTGCTAGTGTTAAGGGGTACTCTGCCGACGTTGAAAGGTTTGAAGAAGTTTTAGTCGAGGGGCACTCGAGGAGCGGGGAGCCAGTCTCTTTGAATTTGAAGGGCTGGAACGCCAGAATCGCTCAGCACGAAATGGACCACTTGGACGGGAAGCTGTACACAGATGCGATGGACAGGACCACTTTTGCCTGCACCTGCTGGCAAGCGGTCAATTCAAGAGCTGGTCGGGTGGAAATACATTTTCACAAGTGAGTAGTTAACCATTATCAATCTATTTTCAAAATAAATAAATTCTAAAATTGGAATTGACCGTACTTGGTCAAATACTCACATCTATTCCTAAGTCCATCGTCCCAGTTAATGCTAAAATATATATGTACATACCATATGTATATTTAAGCGTGACATTTTTTTCTACAAACATATTTTTATTTAGAAAAATTTTTTAAATTTTGTAATATCATAAAACACAATTTTACATAAGCAATAATGTTAAAGAAAGTATAATTGGTACCTTTAAAAGCCTAATTCGCTACCGCCATATTTAAAGCTGTTACAATTCCTAAAATTTGGACTTGTCAACAATGGATCTTAGAATAGACATTCTTTTTTGTATGAAATGTTGAAAAAACACCCTTCATTTTAGGTATAAAAATGTATTTAAAAAAAAAACAATAAATTAATTTTTGTTACAAAATAAAGCTGTTTTACAAAACGACATCGTTTTACAATTTTACAATTCAGTGGTTTCCAGCTTTTTCGCTAGAATTTGAGCATTGTTCGTTAATTTATCGATTTGATGATAGACGTTGAAGTGTCGGTTCAAATCATTCGGCTGATCGAAGAGTTTGTTATGTTTGAACGTTATATCTGTTTCCATTACATTATCATCAATAGAATCCGGACCATTTTGACTGAAATTAAAAATATAAGAACTTTACATAAAATAAAATTTCGTTTCAACTAAACTAATTTTTTCAAATCCCTAATATTACTTTTGATTTAAAAACAACAATTACCTTGCTTCCTCATCATTTTTGAACCACTCATTTTCATAGCCCTTCAACCAAATTGGGTTCGACCCTTCAACACTGTGTTTGTTAGTGTTTGGGACTCTCGTAATAGGATCACGGCTTACAATATCGGTCGGTGGATTTGCTACTCATTTAAAAAAATTATTTCTCTTTAGTTAGAATTGAAATTATTATTTTACCATAAATGTTGACTTTTGCAGCCCTTAACTGTCTCTTAAAACTCGATCTCTGTGAGGCACACAACGCCAGAGTTACAACGAGCAGAGTAGCTACAAAAATATTTGAAAAGACCAACCAAACAAACGCAGGTCCCTTCGTCATATTCGCTACCAATAGTTGTGCCTCGGCAGGTTGAGTGTCCAAGACGTTAAACTCCTTAAAAAGTCCATCAAGCATTTCAATGTGCTCATCGATTAGCTTCAAGACCTCAGATACTTCATAAATGGAGTTATCCTTTTTATCTACTAAATGAAGATAGAGATCGGTTTTGGTCTTATCAACGGAACCGTCTTTGTTTTCGTGAACTTTGCATTCATCTATATTTACTATGGCATCTGTTACATTGCTGAGGGCGCTGCAGTTCATAAAACATAAACTTTATTTCATGCATTAACGGCTATTTTTAGCATACTTACTCACGAAATACATAAATCTTTTCCCGAAGTACGGGAGGCTGTTGCCTAAAAACAAATCTGACTTTTTGGTCTTCCCTGAGTAAGTAAATAAAAACGTGAGCAGAATCCGAAAGGCCATCGGTGTCATTAGCGAGAACCTAAATACAGCAAAAATCGTGCAACCTTCCATGAAAAATTGCTGTAATATAAAAGAAACTCACAACGAAATCGAAATATCCCTTCATTCCCTTCTGGGGATCGAAGTTGAGCTGAATATCTCCTGTCTCCGGGTCAACGAGAAATGGCTCTTTTTTCACATTCTCCAAACCTTCCGAAAGTGTCTGCTTAATATCCCCAACTTGATAGTATCGTATCTCAGCGTTGATTCCCTCATCAGGATCGATGGCCTGATGGCAGAGTAAATCAGAAAAAATATTTTCGAAACGATTTTCCTTTTATAACCCATCTTCTCCACCTACCTCAACTTTCATAAACCTTAGTCCGAAGTCAGCGTTCGTAGTCAGTCCACCGGTGAATATGGTTGACTGAAATCTCGGCGGGTTATCATTAATATCCAAAACACGTACGTGAACCCTGACAATGGTGCTGTCCGACATGAGAAGCTCCTCCTCTTGTTGGGACAACTGGGTGGCGGAATAGGGCGTGGGATTTCTTATGCTCCTCAGATTCCTTGAGTGCTTGTAGCGATTAAAAAGGTCCTCATACCTGCTGGAGCTCATCCGCCTGTGACCACTTGTTGAAGTCAGTTTCATCGGATAGATGTCGATTGATTCATGCGATATCTGCTGTTGGATGACATGCGATACGCGGGATAGGGACGAATTTTTCGGCTCCTCTGAGCAGTTTTCGGTTGCACGAACATATAAAGTGTGATTCGATTTTGTCTCACGGTCCAATTCGTGTTGTATTGTTAGGATGTGAGTCTCAGCGTCCAAATGAAAAATGCCATCCTCGTTGCCATGAATGATGAAATAGCACACGTTACTTGGAGGATCGTCCAATTCGTCCACCTCGTCTCTATCTATTGTATCCGGAAGCTTTACCCTTTCACTTCCTGGTTCATTGTGCTCTAATGTTAATTTTATAAATTGTTTTAGAAAACTTAATAAACAATAGACAAACAAACTCGTACCTGTGAAGTTCACAGATATTTCTTCAACTAAAAACTGAGGTTCATAGTCGTTAACGTTTCGCACGTAAATAGTTAGATCCAAATCGGAACTTAAAGAGGTGGGTATGCCTTGGTCATAAGCCTCAACTCGAATCTAAAAATAATATATTTTTACAGAAAATTTGCGATTAATTTTCAGCGTACACCTCACTAAATATGTAAAGAAAACTTACCTCGTATAATTTCTGCTTTTCTCTATCAAGATTTTGTTTTAAATATATTCTTCCAGTTTCCTCGTCAATTTCAAAAGTTTTATAGTTTCCCAAAGGATCTGGTTTCAATCGGTACCTGACAACTGCATTCATGCCAACATCTTCATCAATAGCATGAACTTGAATTACCATAGTACCTATGGTCGCATTCTGCAAAATAAAGTAATGAAGTAAAAATTGTTTACTTCAAATAATTATAATTATGATACCTCTGGAACTCTAATTGTAATATTGTGCGAAGGTGAAACGAAAATTGGAGGATGATCGTTAAAATCGGCAATGCAAATGTCCAAACCTTTATGTACAACATTCGATGGAGTTCCCAAATCACGAGCAGTAATTGTTAATGAAAAATTTCCATATTTATTTTTTAGACTGCTTTTTGCAAAAATTTGAGCATTCCATGGATCAGTTTGGATCAATTTAAAGAGACCTGATAAATAAGAAAAAATTAACAAATTAAAATATTTATTTCCCTTTATTTTACTATGCTGGCGGTATTAAATTAATCATTTTTATGAATAGCATTTAATTTATTCTTTCTCTGTAATTTAATCACATACCTTCCTCATTTCCTTTATTTATGGTAAATTCAAGCCTTCCATTGGGTAAAGTAGGATCATCCCCATCCTTTCCTCTAATGCTGAAAATAACATCCTTTGGATCATGGTACTCAGTTATTTGAATACATTCCATGTTGGGTATGACTATTTCCGGAATGCAGTCGTTCTCATCCAAAACATTAACACTGAAAATTAAACGTAGTGTTTTTACATCCCCTTAATTAAAAAAAAATTAAAGATCTTACAAAATCTGCTTAAAAGCATTTCTACTTTCTCCTGCTAAATACCCAAACTGATAATTATCCCAAGCTTCAATCACAAGCATATACAAATCTTTGGTTTCACGATCGAGCTTGTCGGAGACACTTAATACCCCGGTATCAGCATCTATTGAAAATTTACCCTATAAATGGAAAATTAAAAATAAAACATAATATAAACACTGTTGCCATTTTTACTTGAGAACTTATCCGGTCCATCAGAAAGGTTATTTTTCCAAAATCTCCAGAATCTGCATCAGATGCTTGAATAGTTCCAACTCGTGCTCCAATCGAAGAGTTTTCGGAAATTGTAAAATTCTTGGTGCTCGTTAAAAAGTATGGATTATTATCATTTTCATCTAAAACTGATATGAACACGTCCACAAGTGATGATCGTGGTGGATAACCAGAATCAGTAGCTCTCACCGTAAAATTCAACCATTGATAAGTTTCATGATCAATTTTATTTGCTACAACAATCTCACCAGTTTCAGAATCTAAATGTACTAAATTTGTGATAGATGGATCTCCTGTAATTTAATATTTACTGATGTATGTTTATGCAATATAATAATAATAAAGATTTTATATGAAGCCTTCGGCTTCTACGTACCATCTAAGGAATACGAAATTGTTTTATTTTTGTCAGCATCAAACGCAACAATATTTACGATAGTCACACCGTTCATGCTATTTTCAGTAATAGACTTTTTGTAAAATGGTTTTTTAAACTTTGGATTATTGTCATTCTCATCCTCGATTATAACATTTAATGAAGCTAAAAAGTTGCAATACTATACATAGTATATAAAAATTGTTTTGAAAGAAATTAAAAATTTACCTTGTGCACTTTGAGGTCCTTTTACTGCAGCCAAATCTTCAACAACGATCCATAACTTAATATTCTCAACCCTTTCTCTATCCAATAGTTTTGCTATCTTTAAAGTTTTAAAAATTTTGCAAATTGAAAACATTTATTTACAACAATTACTTAATATGTATTTTAATTTTAAAATGTAAAAACAAATTAATAAGTGATCGATACCAACCTTTAGAACACCATTAATTGGATTCAGGTCGAAAGCGCTAATAAAATCGTACTCAGTAGGCTTAACAAACGTGCCTTCTTCAGTTCTTGCTTCCGAAGCCTTCTTGTTTAAGTAATATCGAAGAATCGGAGACTCGTCCTGATCAGTTGCTATAAACTGATAGACTTGAGTCCCAACTGGTGTGTTTTCTAAAATTCTCAATGCAGAAACATCACTCAGCATAGGTGGCTTGTTGTTTACATCCTTAATGGTGATGTTAACAGTGGTCGTTGATGTCAGTTGGGTTGTGCCCAAGCCACCATCAAGTGCCATCTGAAATTAAGATATAGAATATTTTTATATTATTACTACATTTTATTGGTAACAAAAATGATCATTAATTTTTAATGCAATGGAATTTAATCGAATCTGTTTCACTTTTTAAAGCAACAAATTTTATCAAAAAATAAACACTAAGCTATTTAACTTACAACGGTCATTGAATAATGTAATTTTTTGGGACTAATCAAATCAGGATCCAAAGATGCTCCTTGCGCAACATAAATTATTCCGTTGTCAGCACTGATGACAAATTTATCGCTGGCTCCTTCTTGAATTCTATAGACGATATGATTATTTGGGGAAGAACCATCTTTATCAGTTGCTTTGACCTTCAATATAAAGATATAAATATTTAATACAACGTGAATACAAATTTGGAAACCATATTACCTGAACAACAGTACTACCACCTGGAACGTCTTCAGGAATTGTTTTGGTATAAGACAATTTTTCAAAAATTGGCGCATTGTCATTAACATCTTGAACATAAATAACCACAGGTACCCTCGATGATAGACGAGGAACTCCATTATCCCTTGCTCTTACGGTCAAATGAATTGGTCGAATGTTTGAAGTACCACCGGGCAATTCTTCAAAATCAATATAACTTCCTGGTATAAGGACTCCAGTTTTTGTATGAATTGTAAAATTTGCCTTTAATAGGCCCTCAGTAATTTCGTAAGATATATCGCTATTTTCTGTACCATTCAAGTCATTATCTCTAGCTTCTAAGATCAATGGGGTTTCAAAATTAATTTTATTCTCTAAAAGTTTCGCTTCATATTTGTTTTGAAGGAAAATCGGGGAATTGTCGTTAACGTCCTCAATATTTATTATAAGTTGGACAGTGTTCCGATTTCCAGTTCCAACATTATCACGCGCTTCTATAGTCAGATATTGTCGAGATATTACTTCACGGTCAAATACCGCACTTTTAGAAGGCTTTACTGTGATTACTCCAGTAATTTGATCCAGTATAAGCCTTTAAATTATTTTAATCACAAATTAGATATACCTAAGATTAAAATGCTTAATCAAATGTTATACTTACAAGTGCGCTATACTCCCACGAATATTGGTATACCGTATACCAATTGTTCCAAAATCTCCAGAATCTTTATCATAAGCCTGTATACGGGCAATAGTTGTTCCCGCTTCACAGTTTTCAGGTACTGATACTTCGTAAACTGGCAATGTAAATTCAGGATAATTGTCATTCTGATCCCGAATAAAAATTTTAACGTCCGCTTTACTGAAAACATAAAAATTTATTTTGAAAAATTGTTATATGTATAGGACCTATAAAACATAAAAAATATTAAACACGTTTTTCTGAAAACAGTCTTTTTCAAATTGGGTGATATTACATTTATTTAATTGACTCTATCAATTGAGCCCAACTTTTGTATACAATTTGATCACAAACGGAAATTGGACATACTATTAATATTCTTTTTCATTCTTTAATATATTTTATATCAATTTTCAAAGACAACAAATTTAATAAGTATTAAAGTGCAGCATTCTATCGCACAGCTAAAAACAAAATCTGCTTACCTCCACTTTCCGGGATATTCAATCTCTTTGGCAATTATTGTAAAATTCATCTCATTAATAGCCTCATAATCCAACATTTTAGGATTTTTTACCCGTATCACAAAATTGGCTTCATTAACGGCCAAAGAAGGACTGATTTCAAAGATGTCATTAGACGGCTCCAGGTACAATCGAAATGTCCCATTATTCCCAACATCGTGATCGAATACCTCATTTCTGACGTCACCAAGAAAAGTAAGCGGAGTGTTGATTTGGGCGTTCTCATTAATTTCACAACGATAGACCTTTTCTCGAAAAGTTGGTGTCTCATCATTTACATCCGTTACAATTATCGTAATTTCTGTCTTAACGTATGGAGGAGGCTACAGTTTAAACAAAATATTAATATTTAATAGCTTCTAAAAATGTCTCTAAATATAAATATCAAAAGCAGCTTTTAAAACTAAAACAGCTTTCTCTTGTTAACTACTTAATTATGATTGTGTAATGTAATGTACAAATTTAAATGTGTGAACTCAATTAATTTCGTTTTAAAGTACTGAAAGGGAATTAATTAACTTTTCTGCTTATTGTTTATTAATACAGAAAAGCCGCCGTGAAGGAGATTTAGACTTACATTCAATTTTGATACTTCAATGGCAAGTAATTTTAAAATATATGCTCCGTTGACTTTATTGGTCATATCCTCCCTGTCTAAGGGTTTCGTTGTATAAACAATTCCCGTATCGGCCTCAATGGAAAAAGGGTCGCTGTGACTCCTCTCGATGGAGTACTTAATTTTGTTGTTAACGCCCCTGTCGCCATCAATGGCCCTTACCCGCAGCACCTGAGTGCCCGGTTTTGCATCTTCGGAGATTCGCGTTACTGGCTGAACTTGGACAAATTCAGGAGGTTGATCCTCAACGTCCCTCACCTTGACTAGAATCGCTGCAGTTCCAGTGTTAACTGGGCCCTTTTAATTAATTTTGTTAATTTCTCAATAATTATTATTTATTTTTTCGAAACAACCTGATTGGCTCGATCGATAGCCAAAACTCGAAGTTGGTACAAGCTTTTCCGCTCGTAGTCCAATTTTCCAGCTAACCTTAGAACACCTTTGCCTTGATGCGTAGAGATCGAGAAGACGTCGTTGTCTCCATCAAGCTCTTGGAGGTAGTAAACCACCTGACCGTAGGCTCCCTCGTCGCGGTCAGTGGCTTCTAATGTCATAACAATTCCTGGACGACTATCCTCTGGCACTTCCACGGCTGACTGGTATGGCTTAAAGACGGGCTCATTGTCGTTGATGTCTTCCACCAAAAGTAGAAAACTTTGGGTAACGTAGTTGCTCTCGCCGAAGTGATTATCGGTTAGCGTCAAAATAATGGAGTATTCGTCTTTGGTCTGTAAAGTATGATTTATTTTTGTCGTTATATACTTCCTTTAACGGTACATGAACACGGTTACCTCACGGTCAAGTTCTTTTGTTAGGTAAATATTCGCCTCGTTTTTTCCGGAATTTTCAACTTTTATAACTTCGCTATCTTGAGAAGGTCGAACACCAAAAGTAAGAAGGTCTCCATCTGGGTCATATCCTCGAAGGCGATAGATTAAAGTACCTAAAGAGGGATATTACTAAAATTTTTAAATTTACTTGCCACGGCTATATTTGGAGGGTATTGAACCAAAATTAGCAATCTCTACCTTTTAAAATTTTATTGGAAGTTATTGAATTTTCATTGAAGTGTTTTGGTAAATTACTATGTGCTATAATAATATCAATCATCATGAAAATTCAACTTTCCTGATATAAGTGTAATGTAACCTAAACGGAGAAGTGGATCTTTTATAATTTTTAGACTATAATATTATAGGAATTTAAAAGGCAATGTTGTTGACTTACAAATACCAAAAAATTAAAAATATAAATTGTTCCCCAATTTACTTTAAAAAAGTTTCAATTTATAATTTTTTATTAATATTTTAGCCGTTGTTTTTGAAAGTGGTATTAATCCATTTTTTTAAGACATTATTTAAATAACTTCTTTAATTAAATCTTATCATGTGGATAGCCCTCATGTGAATTTTTCTAAAAGGGGACTTAAATCACTTTCAAAAATAACGACTAATTTCTCGATCATAAAGTACTGACTTGCAATTCAAACTCTTCACACCAATCAAACGACGGTAATTTGCAAAAATAGAAGATTACAATGGTGTTAATTTCACGCTGTAAAAGCTACTTAGGATCATGATATTCAATCGCATCAGAACAAATACAAAACCGTTTCGAATTGAACTCTTGTGACTAATCAATTACTACGCTATGGTCTACTCATTTCAATTAGCAATTGTCAATGTTCAATTGAATTCCAATTAATGAAAGGCTTTCCAAACGTTGAGGACAATGAGGCAAAAAGTTCTTATGTATTTTTGTTTGCTTTTTTCTTTAATTTTTTTATGTTCTTCTGTGTTTTCGTCTTTTACAAACAAATACGATTGAACAGGCGTAAAAATTCGCCTTTTTGTGTGTTGGATGTCAACATTTACTTTCGATTTAAGAATTAAATTATGCCTTCTTGAGAATTCAGATAATTAAACGATATAAAAAGTATGTAAAACCTTCAAAAAGTTAAAAGTATTATAGCTTTAAAAATGTATTCAGGGAATTATTTATTATAATAAATTTAATAAAATTCATAAATTTGGAAAGACTAAGCATTATCGAACTTTGATTTAATTAAATACTTATGTTACAAATTATTTTCGGAATATGTACATACCATTAGGAGTCTCGGGAAATTCCTTAAGTCTTAATACAATTTCGGATTGCCCATCAGTAACGAACCGTGGTGGTCTATTGCACAAAACGCATTTTACAAAAACACTTAGAACGACTGCACATACTAAAATATAATCGAAAAATTTTACTTTCAATCGAACTTTTTTATATTTTTTCACTTTTACAATTTCTACAACATTTTCATTCATTTTAACTGATTTTGGCCACTAAACTGTTTCACATGTTAGTTTTACGATCATCCTTAAGATTGCTTCGGTTAAGGACATTTGAGAAGTTTAGAGGCGTTTGCATCCATTATCTGAAATAAAACAATATATTTTATTATATAATATTCGTAGGTTATTTTAATATTTTATATTAAAACGATATTCTAGAAATTGAAAATTTTACCTAAAATTCATTGTATTTTATAAAGATTTATCCAAACATTTTTAATTTCAAGAAAAACGTGTTTTTTCCAATATGATACATTTACGTCCCTTAACCCATAACTGGGCCAATAACGTTTTGATTGTGCTCCAAATATCTTAGTCATTGTTATCTCAATTCAATGAAACCAGAAACTAGAACAAGATATTTTGAATTGAACATGATATTTCAAATTGAAACATGTATGGTCTCAAAATTAAAAGCTATCACTCCTAAAAATCTAAGAATTACACTATTCCCATCAACCCAATTTGCCAAAAAAAGTCCAGTCATTCATTCAATTACTACACTGAAAACTGGAAATAAAGACGTTAAATTTCGCAACTATCTCGCTTTCCATTCAGAAATTTTTTTTGTAACAATATTGCAGAATCGTAAGAAATTCTGTGCGGCATGGCAAGCACTTTATCCGGTTACACCTGAGAAAAGAAGCACAGCAAAACTAGTTGGTAATGGTCAACGAAAATAACGAAATATGTATGTACTATGTATTTGGAAAGAATTGCTTTTTTGTTCAAAGCTTATCCAGAGCATGTATAGTGTCACATTTCAGTGATTGTAGACCACATAAAAGATAAAAATTGTAACGGCCGGCAGCTTCTGTGCCTTTCTTTAATTTTACTAAGACACCAAGCAATTCGCCGTCTCCAACTCCAACTCCAACAAATGTTACCGTTCTGAGGAAACGCTTTAAATTTACGATGTTTCACTTGGTTTGCTCCTTTTACACAGTTTAAAATTGCTTTTTATTATTTTTATAAGGTGTTGTGATATTCTGGTTTCTTTTTAAGTCAAGTGGTATGAAACAACAATGGTACGATTAATTCTTATACAAAACAGAATCAAAAAAACGTAACGACTCAGCAGTTAAGTTCAAGTGGCCAAAGTGTAGCAACTTTTTGATGATTGTGTTGTGGGTCAGTTTGCAATGTGGTTCGTTGCGATTGCTTTAACAATTTAGAAATGAAACCACGAAGGTCTTCTAACAAGAAGACAAATAAAATTATTCAGACCAAGTAAATAATAATAAAAATATGCTATCATTAAATTTTGAAGAATTGTAATTAATAGTGTTGATAATTATGCCACTTGGCCCAAGTATTACATTTCCTTAATTTGGTAGCGCATGTAACATATGCGCATTCGTTCCCATTATACCCAATGATAACTAAACCTACCTTCACGTGACTTAATTAAAAACCTAAAATTAAAAGTATCATGTCAGTCTACTGAGTTAAATACTCCGTTTCACTAAACGCACCGTGGAGGCTTTCTTGAAGGTAACCAGGTGCTGATTACTCACATTACCTGCCACTTAAGATGTTCTACTGCTCCTGATGTTAAATGATGCAGTTCCTTTTCATTTTTATGCGAATTACACCATGTTATACAACTTAATGTTGCTCTGCATGCACATGGAAGAGAAAGGATCATAAAAACAGCAACAACAATGCATCTTAATATCCACCGAGTTATTTTAACAAACAAAACGAAAAGTTAATTAAATGCTAGTTAAGATCATCCCATAATGACTTCCGTCAACGGTAACCGCTTTACTTTTTCTCCATTTAGGACAGGTGCAAGTACAAGGTAAATACGGATACAGAAAAAAAAAGTATGAAAAAACCAGCAAATCTGAAATTGAAAGTTCCAAGAAAAATATGAGAAAATTATATGAGTTGGTTGTATGTGCACTAACAATGCTCACATTTCGCACTAATGATATTGTTAATTTGAACAAAATTCACGCATGTGAAGAATCTCAAAATTTTCCCAGTGTTGTCTTCCATCCACCAATAGATAGTAGAGCGGATTTTCACCTTTAGCAGGTTCAACGTTTCTGGGCTTTTTTAAAAAGCATATCTAACATTAAAGTACACTGGCCGCAAGATTCAGGTGGTAAATAGATAAACGTAAGTGGGTGCGGGTGCCATGGCACTGGTGCCCAAAAGAGAGCACTAAAATGCGTCATCAAAAATTCAACTGAGCAACTTCACGGTCTGTGACGGAAAACTCATGAAACCGTGACGGGGCGATGTTGATCATGCGGCTGTGACGATCTTGTCGCTTCCTTTAATTGCTTTCAGTTTTTTTTTCTCTTTTTTACTTTTAAAAAATGCACCTATGTAGGGAACATGTAGAATATTACCATTCACCTTGAATCTTCTTCTGTAACTCTTTTCTTAACTTTCAAGGCCTGTTCTGGTGAGTTATCATCGTCAGAGACAGAGTCCAGTGGATTACCAGGTATTGTTCTTTAGTTTATTTGGCCATATTTTTTTTTTTTTTATTAAACAAAATTTCGGATGAATTTACTCTGATATACAGTGGTGGCCACGAATTAAGCACAACCTTTTCAGCCTCCTCCATGCTTGACCGTTTTGATAGTGTACTTTGGGTTATGTTCCTGGTTTTGAGGACGCCATACATAACGTTTTCCATCTGAACCGAATCTACAAAACTTAGACTCGTCACTCCAAAGTACATTTTTCCAGAAATTTACCGGTTTGTTTAGGGTGCTCTTTGGCAAATTGTAGTCTTGCCTTAAGATTTTTTTTTGACACAAGTGGTTTTCTTTGCGCAATGCAACCACGTAAATTTTTTTCATTAAGGCGACGCCTTATGGTTCTTGAGGACACATCAATACCATATTCTGACGATATTTCGGTTTTAATCTCTTAAAGGGGTCTTTAGCCGAAATACGAAAAATTATTTGGTCTTCTCTAGGTGTTGTTTTCCGGGCTCGGGGATCTTGTTTTACATTTTGTGTTACTCCATAACACTCAAAATGCTTAATTGCGTTGTACACCAGCTTTCTCGAGCATTCTAACAACTGTGAAATTTCTGCAACGGTTCGTCCATTTGCTTTTAATTGCAAAATTAGTGCTCTTTTTCTTCAGAGCACCACTGTCCTTTAGCCATACCTAATTTCATGTTTTATTGATTAAAGGTAGGCTAAGTATTTCTGAGAATTGAATTACCTCGAAATGTAAATAAATTTTTATGGGAAAACTATAAAGAGAGCTGAAAATAAGAAGTGTGCTAACTTCGTGTCCAGGACCAAACGGACTCGACTAATAACAAATCGCGCTGCTTTATCGACAAAGGCAATAATGAATCGTCGGAGTAACGGAATATATTTTGCTTGTATGGCGTCATCGGTTACAGAGAATTACACTGTTAATTACAAAGCAAAAGGTGAAGAAATTTAAAAACAAGAAGACCAGTATGAGGTGTGCTAAATTCGTGGCCACCACGGTACATATTATACTATGATAAATTTTAGTAAATAACCATCTTTCATTCCTTCTCTAAGGAAGGAGTTAAAAAACTCGGAAGTGAAACGCAATCTAAGATGAATAATACCTTGTTTTGGTTCCGATTTTATACGGATCATCATGTAGAAGATGTAAAAAAAAATAAATAAAATAAAAGTAAAGTAAAATTCAAGTCAATGTCAATAAAAGTTATCGGCGCCCATGGCACACATATCCTAACTCGTCTTGTAATTTTCTTAAATCAGGATAGAAATTGCTATCGTGTGAACTAGAATCATAAACATAAGATGATAGGAAAAACATTTAATTCACGGTAAGATTAGTTACTTCAAAAGTTTTTCAAACTTTTTCCCTTCCTTTTACCTATTTTCTCGAAACCAAATTGTTCGAACTTATGTATGGTATTATATAATAAAATATCGATTCAGTTTTAGTTTTCTTTGAAAATAGACTTAACTTATTGGAGCTTATATCTAAAAACCGAATGTCTTTCATTATAAAAATTTCTTATAGCTATTTATTTTAAAAGCAAAATAATGAAGAACATCTGTGACGTCAATTTTACTATATGTATAATACTTGTCCGTCATCTTGTTGATTATCGATTTTTTAATAATTTTATTAATATAACCTATTTCTGATTATTAATTTCAGATAATTTTTTCAAATGCTGCCGCTTGGAGTAAACTTTGATAGGTATGTACTACATATCACTATTTAATTAGTTTCTTAACGTGAAAAGTTTTACAAACAAGAATAATATAATTTGGAACTGAACTGAATTGTAATTTGTTTCTAATTTTTGTAACAAACCCTCGATTGTATACATCCATGTTTCAGGTTCTCTTTATTACATAATGATTGATAAGTAATCACCTTAGACATCATAGATATTTATTTTATTTTGAACACAATAAAGTTATTAAATTCCAAACGGATCATCATTAACTACAACTAACTATTTATTTGTAATTCCGTTCAGACGTAATGAAAAGTTTCTTTAAATGTAATAAATTAAAAATTGAAAAGTGAGTTTATTTGTTATTAGACAATTAATTAATTTTACAGTAGCGATAACTCGAAAAGTAACTCTTAAGCAAGCACGCGAAACTCTCTAACAGTAACTGAGTAACAATCGTAAAATTTTTATTGAACCATAAATCTTTCTGTGTAACGAATTTTCACTGCGAACTTTCTTAAAATTTCTTATACATTTTTTCATGTTCTCAATATAAAAAAAAGACAATTTTTCAAGTTTTTGTTTTATATCTTACCTCGAAACAAAAAGTTATCCATAAAAAAGTTATAACCGCAACCCAGAAAAATGTCACCAAAAATTTCACTTGGTGAGAATAAGCTGAATTCTCCTCAAGATGGTTTTTTTGTAAAACACCAAGAAAACTCCACTCAAGCGTAACACCCAACTTAGCCAACTGAGGACAGGCACACAGTGCATCCCTTCGTTATTTTTTTCATTAAATTCACTCACGTGTCACAAGTTCAACAAGCCATTTACACACATGAACTGAGCATGCACCAACGTTTCTCTCTTGCACTTTTTATTTTCTTATCAACGAAAGTACAACCCCAAAGGTGAAAATGTTAAGGAATTATTTTTTTAAAAAGGCGCGCGCGCTATCAACGAAAGACCGTCGCAGACTAACTTCAACCGAAATTGAAAACTTCTTCAAAAAATGTTTTTTGTTGAGCACTCCCGACTGTGTGCAGTGACGTGACGAGTGCAAGGTATGAATACCGGGGAGTACCGAGTTACTACTGATTGCACAGGTAAACAGCGCACAGGTAAGGTACAGGGTTACTCAAGCGTTGCCGGGCTCGCGGCAACAACAAAACAGAAGCAACCAGAGGTGGTGTGGTTTTCGTGAATTCTGAAAGAAATGTAGCAAGAGCGATGGTAACCAGGGCGGTGGCATGGTTTACTGTTGATGGCTTCTTTTTCTGTATGAAAATTTTAAAATTTTTGGGGAAATTAAGAAACTTTCTGGTTCAGTAAGTTACAAAATCGGGCATATCATTCTATTTAAAAAGTTTTCCTGAATTGAACTCAATCATTAGTTCCGATAATATACCATACCATATAATTTTTGAAGCAAAAAAATCGCGATTTAAATTTAGTAGCTTTAAAACCTTAAGTAATAAGTAGCTTCTGTCTTTCCAATCTCCTTTAAGTTTAAGTACATTTGCCTTCTAGAATTTAATCACTTTAGCAACATGTTGGAAATCGGGAAACATAAAAACCCTAAAATACCCATCACCCAAAAATTTTATATTATTTTTTAACATATTCAAAAATACCATTACAAATTTGCTTAAATTCTTCTTATATTTTATTTACTTTAGAAAATTCTATTTGTACCCAACCAAAGCACTTCAACATAATTTTATTGCTTACTAGCTGAGTAACCCGGTTTCACCCGGTGTATCAAAAATACTACTTAGCTAAATACTTCTAAAATGTTGATACTTCAGATTAGGAAGTTTAGAACTACATATTTCTAAAATCTGTGGATGTGGTATAGAACCGTCCAAAACACATTTTGCTATGGCATTTTGATGCATTTTTTATGAAATGTGTGGTCAAAAAGCAATAGCAAAGTTATCTTGGTCTATATAAATATATCCTTTTAGTCATATTTTATCAATAGCTTCTGAACGCCATGGCAAAAATCTGTGTGGAATTTCAAAAAGTATCCTATATGTCAAGCCGGGTTATAAACTTTCTGTGTGCCAAAATCCATCCAAATCCATTCACCCGTTTTTGCGTGATTGAGCGACAAACATCCAACAAACGTTCACAGGATCTGTTTGTAACGACTACCGCAAAATTAACGACATGTAGAAAACTCAATCATTTTGGACCTATGTACATTTGATTGTCACCTCCCTTTTCGTGACGAAGTAGCTTGCTTGATTTGTTTCTTGTACAAAAAAGCCTTTACAATTCGGGTATTAAGAGTTTTGCTAATCTAACGAAATTACATGTTGTAGCAAAGTTGTATTTTACACCGATTTTATTATATATATTTATTCGTGCTAAATTTGTTCGTCTTATTCAAATATCGTCTATGAATGGTAGCTTAAAGTAAAGTTGTGCAAATATGTATACGCATTCGTTTACACTTCCCACACGTAATTTCACAAATGCTAATTAGATTTATTAGGAGAGCCTTTGAGTTGCAAAAATTTCTCCTGAAAGTATCAATTACTCATGTACAAACGCAAAGAGATAACCGTCAGTTCATTACAACACCAAAAGATTAAGAAACATCACTTAACCAAAATTATGTTAAAACTGGTTAGACATGATAAGAATCTTGCTGGTAAGTCAAAAACTTCTTTCGTAACAATTACGGCCGCAAATAAAGTACTTAACGGCCGTTCTTACACGTAATGATTATTAAACAGAAGCAGTCAGCTCTTTTTCGTTTGGCTGCGTAAGTTTTACCGCCGCGAACCAAAAATGAAAATTCCCAAGAAGTTCGTTTGAACAGAAAACAAACACCTTCAATTTCTCCCTAATCACGGCGAGCGTTATTATTAAAATCAACAAAACCTACAGAAAGCGATGACACTTTCTGCACGCTTTGCAGATAAATCATCGCCTGGGAAGGTCATCGTAAGGCTTACTTTTCACGTAATTGGATCCCCCCTAATTAGCTCAATTGGAGCAATGCTAATGAATACGCAAATTGTTGCTCTGCGAGACACTTTCGATTTTTTGTTTTTGGATCTTCGCTTTACTTAATATTTTTTCCTATTATTATTTTTTTACTTGTTTGGTGTCTCAATGAATTCTCAGCACAATTACTTAAGACCTTAAGTGTTTCGAAAAATATTATGAATGAAACTAGTTATTAGATGCAACGGGCATTGACCTTCTTTCCTTCAGGGGGATTATTGCATGAGAAAAAAATTGAATATTTAATGCAGACAAAATCGATGTCTAGTGGGCAATCCTTTCCCTGCTTCGGACTTCGGATATTGACCAGGGGGCCAGTTAGTTGGGGTTTTTTATTCTCAGGCATCAAGTCATTCACTCCCCTCACTTCCGGTTCCAATGCATGCAAATTAAAATTGTTTTGAGGGGGAAATATTTCAAGGTCTAGTGAAAGGAAAAGGTAATGGGCTTACCTTTAATAAAGAGTTTTAATAAAAATTGATTTTCTGTTACGGTTTCCTCATACTCTTGTACAGTGGAACACGACGCGTACTGAATAGTAATTAAATTAAACGCATGAAAAATACTTATAAGATTTATATGCACCTTAGGCATGAAACGAGATGATTCGTCTCGCATTACAGTGGAAGGCCCAAGAGTTTATTACCACACCTTCGCCTTTAAGGCAGAAATACTAGAGGTAGGCATTTAATAAGCCCAATCTTAAGATTTCATTAAATCCCCCTTAATTACAAGCTCGGTTAGTCCCGGGAAACTGGTAATCCACACCGTTCACTTAAAGAAACCTCTTGAGCTTTACTAATTTAGGTGACTGAGCAAAGCCTTCAGCTGTAAGAACGATATCCGAAAATCTCATTTTGAGCACTTGAAATGTCTTTGATGAGCATGTCCAAATAAGTCGTTGCCTCTTTACGTATGCAGCAGAGTATGTTTCACGATTTCTATGTCGTCACGGTGAACCTAGCGCATAGCATTGACCAAAACACTGAATAGTTGTAAGAAAGGTGCCCGTTTTTTTTATCACCTTAGACAGTAATCTGATTGTTTGGAAATTTAACGCTTTGGACAAAAGCAATAAATATTCACGACGGTCGTGAGCACATAAACGATTTAGTGCATCTCATGCTCTATGCATTATAAATTAAGAGGATGTAAACCCTTGCAGAGGATTTTGAGCAGTACTTTTAGAACTTTGTAAACCAAATGTTTCTTATACTAAGCATTCATTATACTGTATATTGGAAAAACCATAACTTTCAGTGCTCTGAAGGAACTATTTAAGACGTAACCAAAATATCGGATATCTGAAAATCCCAAGGATAGAAACTTTTTTAACTTAATCCCTGTACACAAAATTAATTTTAAAAAATCTCCTGAATTTTATTATTATGTATTTAAACGACACACACTTTGGTATGAACACATTTCATATATTCAACAATAGACAATAAAAGTAAAATAAATAATTTTTTGTGATACCTTAAATTCGTGATGCGTATTTTATCAATAATTATAAAAATAACTCTACATACAGTGTACAAAGTACAAAAGTGCAAAAAAATACATGCGCTATCTGTCGAAATTGATTCAAATATCTAAATTTTAATATAATAATTATAGTTATGTCGATGTATCGATTTAATCGAACTTATATCTAAATGTAAAAGTAGATTAAAGTAGAAATACAGAAAACTACAAAAATAAAAAATGGCGAGAGATCCGTAATATGATTTAATTTTAGAACGCCTCAAACATTCATATAGTTGTGGTTTGAGTCATTTTCCTCCTTCTTCTTTGCTTCATAGAATTTTTCAGTATCTTTAATCATCGAAGGTTTGTTATCTAGGCTATTGATATTTTGGTAAACTTCAGCCATTTCTTTTTTGAAGTTGACCATAGCATTTATGGTGCTACCATTATTCGTCGGCTTAAAACTACTGCATGTGTCGTTTTTCTGAGTTTGCGTGTACATTCTTTCGTTGTTTTGTACTTTTATTGGTTGCACGCTAACACCAGCCTCAGCTGGTGTCTCTTTGGCTTCATCGATTGTATTTAGATTTCCAAATGGTATTGCTTCGTTATTGCTGCATTGGCCATCATTCGATGGTGGAAATGCTACCGGCACATTTGACGGGAATAAAATGTAATGCTCGGTTTGGTATGTGGGACTTATTGCACGATTTGTGCTATTTGCAAAAATTAATCGTTCCTTTTCCTCGACTGGTGTGGGGGTGGATGCTGGTGAGTTAACGGGCCTTGGAGTTGGTGGTATCATGTAATTATCCATTAGGCTGCCTGGAGTACCCATGCGACAATTAGTGGCAAACATTTGCCTTCTATCCTCGTGATCGGAATGCGTTCCACTATCACCTAAACTCGTTCCACTGCAAGCGCTAGCTGTGCTCATTCGTCCTGATGATGATGACGATGACACACTTTGTAAACTCAAACTGCTTATTGGACGTTGGTTGGACTGGAACGATGTGACTGAAGATTTTGCATCATCAGCATCTTCTGAATTTTGCTTTAATGATTTATTTCGTGAAAATAATTTTTTAACCCTCTCGAATGGAGTCGGTCGCTTCAGTCTTGTTTTCATCTGCTCCTGAATCCTGTCGTATTCTTCTCTTAGTCTTTCAATTTGTTCCTGTTTTTCCTTAAAACTTTGTTTAACATCGTTCCGATTCTTCCATTTCTCAACCAATTGTTCAACTTCTCGAATAGTCAAAACATTATTTTTGAAGTCGTACATAATTTCAGCGAGCTCATCATCGGCATTACCCTTGGAAGCATCACTGCCAGTTCTTTTTAGGGTTCCAGTCTTTGGCTTTTTCTTTTCGAAGTTCATCTTTAAATGCGAGTCTTCTTCCCCGCACTCCTGGTAGTAGTTCTGAGATACCTGCGATGTGTTTATGTAGTTTACAGTCTCCACAGGTTTGTTCGAAGGCTGAATCATATAATCACCCGGATTCCCACAATTCACTGGGATGTTCGATGGTTGGAGAAGATAATCCGATTGACTAGATATCGAGCAGCTCTCCAGGAGGTTCGAACACTCCTGGCTAAATTGATCCGCCTTATTGATTTCATTTGACTGGTAGTAAGGTGGCTCGGTAATACACAACTCATTAGACATGATTTCTGGTTCAGTAATAATTTTTACTTGCTCGACTTTCTTAGATAGATCTTCTTGAAGATTACTCTCCTCTGCTGGTTCGATGTTAATGTAGTTGAGGTTACTTACGGCAAGTGTTGTATTAGATAAAGTTGATTCACCCTCACTGCCGCTGCTCATTTCCATATATTCAGCCTGTGCTTTCGCCTCTTGGAGACTGTCTCGCTTCTTTGGTTCAATACTTTTTGGTTCAAGGATGACTTTGCTGCTATTGGTGGTATCACTTATTCCTTTGAAGTAGTGGTACATGGTAGTAAACTCATGAATTTTCTATAAAAAAATTTTTTACTATTACTTTGCTATTATTTAAATGAAATAGAAAACTTACCGAAAAACTTTTCAAACTTTTTGCCAATTTTTGAAAACCCTCTTGATCCGCTATTTCAGCTGGAACTTTTCCAGCATAATTTTTAATTTCGCATGCTGCATCACCACCAGGACATTCTAGAAGCTGCATACTAAGCCTTTCCAGTCCCCATTTAGCTGCGAAATGTAGAAGAGTTGGGTATTCTTCAGGACCTGGAAAGAAAATTTATTTAATCAATTTTAAGTTAGTCCAAAAAAAAAAAAAATGTTGTTAAAAAACCCCGTTTTCAATCCAACATTGACTTTTTAAAATACAATGCAACGTCAACTAAAAATACTCACTTGAATCTCGAAGTGGTAAGAAGCTGCTGTTCTTTTCCATAGGTCCAGAGAGCAAATGAAAATTTGGTGGCATATTTCTTTGGAAGCACTGGAGTAAATGTAAATCTAGGGCATCCCTTTCTGTAGATCCTATTCCAAGGGAGTGGCACATGAATTCTACTGGAGAATCTTGAGTTCGCAGCAACTGCTCAAGCTCCCGAAGGCGACTTTCGCACTTTACTGGGCGACTGCCAAGATCGGTATCATTTTTCTCAATGCGAATTTCAACCATTGTTGATATCTCCATACAAGATTCTAAAAAAATTAAATATTTCATGTAATAAAATAATGATTTCGTATGAAACATTTAAAACTTAGCATATATCATATTCAAAATAAAATCTCACCTGGAATATTAAATTGTAGTGTGTACGGATTCCTCTTTTTATAATTAGTAACTTCTATAATTTCTCCAGCCTTTTCAATTATAATCTTCACCCAATCATCTTTAGCCAAAGGCTCGTTTAAAAGTGCCAGGACTTTATTCTGTCCTATTTTGACTTTCCTTGGCACTATAGTGAATGCTTCTGCACCGCAGGTTTTCACATTAACCCCATTAGATTCTTGGCAGGGTGGACGTTGACAAAGAGCTCTGCCCAAAATATCTGTAGCTATTCCCAGAATATTTCCAATTAATGATTGATCATTGTCACGAACTGCACAACGTTTCCACTTGCGGAATGATGGTAACGCTAAATATATTGAAAATTTTAACATTTTGAAAATAGCCCTGTTTCTGTATCTAACTTACCACTTTTATGAAACTCCAAAACTTTTTCCTCGCATACATCAAGAAGGATTCCTAAAACCTTTTCTGGATTTAAAATAGCTGAAAGCTGCGACATCAAATAAGAGTGGGATAGTGCTAAAAGTGCTGGGCACAAAATTACAATTTGCAAAACAGTCGATTGGCACTTCTGTGCTACATCTGTGGTGAATGGTCCATCGTCGATTTTTATGTGAAGGAAACTTTAATAAAATAAAAGTAATGCAATTAGAACAAATAAGACCGTGTTAAAGACACTATATAATTTATGTCTTAAATATATTTAATGAGACTTACTTAAATGGCTTTCGCCCTCGTTGCTTTGTTATTTTGTCGAAGCGATTTTTTAAAAAGTTCGCCCATAATATTGCACGTTCGCTGTGTTTGGCGGTGATAATCAATATATCGTCCATGTTAATGTTGCCACAATTTTCTGAAATTAAAAATAAAAACATCTTATAAAAATTCGTAATCGTGTTCGAGATTGTTAAATTATATTTAGATCTCCTGCTCAACATTTTCTAAGGTTAAAAAATGGAACCCTGTTAAAAAAATATTTTCCAGACCTTTCATTGTTATGCACAATGAAAAATTGTAAAACCCACTCAAATGGTGCGTAGTGACTAATGAAATAAATTCGTTATAATATTTTTTTCGGATTTTATATTCCGAATGACTCAACTGAGCAAATATGCATCAACCACAGAAAATCTGCATACAGGACCAATTTAAAACCACATGGAGAAGCCACAACAATAGAATCTAATAATAGATATAAAAGAGCACCTTTTTAAAATTCAGATAAGCACTATCAAAACAATTTTAATGACACAATGACGTATGTAAAGTTCGATCGATCAATTGTCCGGTTCGATAAAAATGCCACATAATATTTTCGTAATATGAAGACGAATCGTTTTCGAGTGTTGTTATCTCTTAAACGCTGAAGCGACACTAAAAGGAAGCCACACAATTAACTCTTTTGCGGTGGACAATGCTCCTCCTAGACACCATTTTTGCAGCAGCACTGCGATCAATATGCGATCTTGCACTCGCGAACAGTTTTATTAGCTGCAAACACTCATCCGAGCCTAACAAAGCCATGTGTGCTAAAGATCGTCTTCTTAATTTTATTGTTATAAAAAGAAAGTGATCTTTGATAAGAGCAAAAGGAATTTGCCAGCTAGGAAGATTTGTTTGGCGCCAAGACCATGGAACTCCCTCACTCTAGAGAGCAAAATGAGTGGTATGCAAGTCGATCTGACTTCTTCGTTGTAAACAGTTCGCACGATTATGATTTTTAAATAAAGAAGTAGTAATTTGCAACTGAAGATAGGGACTGCCATCAAACGACCATTACGTTAATAATTATTACCTCTGATAACTGATGCTCGTCGCCAGTTGCCACTAGATAAAATAATCCGGCGGACTCGGGACTGCCCGACTTAAGACTAAATTCGGCTCGTAAAGAACCCCCAATTTGCTCTCATGTGCGCGAGTTTATAGTATTTAAGACCTTCCATGATCATCTTAGATATGTCAAGATCATTTGGTTATGTGTCTACTTCCTCTCCGTCTGTTGGCTTCTAATTTTTTTTTTAATATGCAACACCAGGAAAAAATCTTAAGAAGAACCAGATCACTAGTCAGAGCCACAGACATCAGAGATGGCGCGCCATGGCTTATCATTGGGGCGAAATAGACGTTGTACCCGGCTGAATTGGGTTCGTTGTCTGTCTTTTTTGGGGCTACAGTTCGCCAGTTCAATTGAGAACTTTTCTTGTTGTTGCAATAATTGTGACAGGAAGAAAGTAATCGTTTTTTTCCCCTCCCCACTGCTCGACATAAACCTCTTTACGTGCGATTAAAAACTATTCTTGGATTTTATGAAGAATATTCGCAGCCTCTTACAGGTTCTTTCGAATTTTCAATTTCCTTTTCCACGAATTGTTATGCTTCAATTGATTGGATACGCCAGCTTGAATTAGTGGATCACGTGCCAGTGGAGGAAGTTAAGGGCTGTAATGCTTCCTCATAGGAAATTATTTTGTTTACTCAGAAGGAAAGTGATATTTTAATGCGATAATATTCTAATACCTTTTATTTCTAAAGTCGGTATAAGATCTTTCTTTTATGGCTTATCTTATTTGATATTTCCATATTAACATTCTAGAATTTTATCCAATAATACCAAATTAATTTCCTATATATGTAATGTACATATACATATAATAAAATCTCTGTCGGGTATGTCATCAACTAGATTTAAAAAAAATTGCCCAAATTTTGAGACAATATTTTATACTTGTTTTTTTCAAGCTTTCAAATCAACGTCGTAACTTAGGGAAATTAGGGGATAAATACTTTATCTTTATCTTTACTACTTTATATTCAAGTAGCAACATAATCTCTCACTACCACTAATAAAGCAGAATCAATCATTTCTTGACTAAAGAAACACCCTGAAAAATGCCAAAAGTCGAAAGACATGCTATTTGAATTGCAACGTTAAAACCATTTTAAGCAAAACCTGCACGTTCCGCCTAAAAGAGGTTATTTTGTGAAATTACTTGCATTGTGTTTGTGTAAATGCGATGATTATTAAAGCAGCAATAATTCACAAATCCTCTTGTTATGCAGTGGACGCGATTTTGTTGAGGTAAATTTGTGAGAGAGACCTGAAATATGACAAGCCTTGAGGGACGTTTTTTTGTTAAAGCCTTAATGGTTTATGGATTTTTTGGACAATGGAGACGTTAAGGAGCATCAGAAAAAGGAAATGGAAAAAATAATAAGAAAATGTCATGTGGTCACTGCATGTGAAATTTTGTGAATGGAACTTCACATGGGAAAAGGATTGCTTTTTAGTGTTTACAAAGGACGCCCAAGTTCATTTGATTTTAAATACCCGAATAGGTTAAAATATTTGCAACATAAATAATTTGCTTTAATCCCGCATAGCATAGCAGAAAATGTAAATAAATTATATTTCTCACGACTATTAAGTACTTCATTTTATTTACCTCCTTCAAATTGACATGCGCCGTTGAATTCACAACAACCCTGGATGCATGCCGACTAAATTTGCAATTGCCATAACTGACTAAGTAAATAAATGGCATCTTAACCATTCGTCTCATCATCATCGTCTTCCCCTTGAGAAAAAGTAGAAAAATATCATCAGGATAAACAGAGTTTTTAAGTATAGCAAAGTGGGAATTACTTCTAGGCTACTTGGGGCACCCTCACAAGTGTTTACTCATTTCGTTCAAGTGCTAAATTGCTTCTTTCTGTCTTCAAATAAAATAGCCGCACTGCCTTTTCTGAAGTATTTTGTTTATTTTTAGATATATGTGATTTTCTCATTTAGCTGCAATCAGTGATTGCGAGGAATTGTTATAGAGTATTTTATAAGGGCACGGAGATTCTTATTAGAAAATTGTTATCTCAATATTTTTTAAGTGTCCTGTATTTGTATTCGGAAAGAAAGAAATATTAACGATCTGTTCTCGTAATTTGTTTATCCATTTAAGTATTTGTTTGTCTCTGTATCAATTTTTTACCTAGGTGAGCCAATTTAAAAAGCTCATCTCTGCTTGTGCATCATTGAGGCGATTTTAAAGACTTTGATCAGCCCACAGTAAGACTTGTATTTAATATAAAATATGAACCAAACTCGAGTTTTGTCCAACAACAATGGGTACGTTAAGCAGAATATTTTTCTATTCGAGCAAAACTGACCATTGTAGTGAATTTCTAATTAAAGTTAGTAACTAAAAAAAATGTTTAATAACAACAAATCTAGAAAAGATGTTACGTCCAAACTTGAGACGAATTATATCATTAATTGAAAGAATAAATAAAATGAGTATTACAAATAGTGCAACGATTAGTACAAACACTTGTCGCATGACTCACTATGAATTCTTTTTTAAAAATTCCTCTCTGTCTCGCAAGTGAGGAACCCACAATATTTTCGCAGAATAAATTTTTCCAAGGAAATTTTAAGCGACTTCCTATTTGTCGGATCACTCAATGCACCCAATTATCCAAATGAACATGTCAATCATTAATGGAAGTGAACATATCCGGTTTTTGTGGAAAGGTATTGTCCTCCGGAGCAAATCAGCTGCTATAAGATATCTTCTATCTATCTATGTATTCGTCTAGATGTCGTGCGGAGCATAATCATACAATGTTAGCAGAAGCATGCGCTGTGTATCTGCAATTATTAAATTCCTTCTTTTTTAAATATCAAAGCAAAACGCAAGCCTTGGCGGCAAAAATATCTCTCAAACTGATACAGGGCTCGTTAGGAGCAATCGATGCTTTTCAACGGGTGGTCTTAACCATTGCAAAAAATTCAAAACGACCAAAACAAGTAAATAAATAAAAATAAAAAAACTGCTCTGTCGGCTCACATTGAACTTGGAATGAAATCGCGAATTCCGCGATAGATGCAAATGTGCAACAAATTCAACATCCGGCACCAGGATGCACTTCTCCCACATATCAGAAAAGTAAAATTCTTTGAAAATCTTAAATTGTTTCCTAGTGGTGCGACATGGCATCCGCAGATCTGGGAAAACATGATCGTGAAAAAGTCTATTAAAATTTAAGCCATGACGTATGCTGCATTTATTGTTTGTGTTACATCAACAAAGAGGGCTATAAAAGTCGACGCGAAGGTGCACATGTTCACAATAAGACACCTCGACGCATTCGAGCTAGAAATAGCTAGGGCCAGGCCAGAGTCACGGGGGTGTATAAATGCATATGCCGTCTTTAGTTTGTCATCAGCTGGAGATTTTCTAGTGTTTCACTCTCAGTTTCTTGTACCCCTCAAAAGAATTGGGATAAGAAAAGGAAAAGCCGCATAGTTTTCTTCGGTCTCGATGTGACACCGGCGCTGTCGGGAGTCACTGGGTCCGAAATAAATTTCAATTTGAAAGATGTAAATTAGTGGAGCGATGCCCGAAATGGCAGGAAGTAGCTAGTTGATGTGGTCTGGCTAACTGCGCTAAACGATAGTAAACTGACATAACTTCTGGACTTGGATGTTATGAATGAGATTTTATATATTAAGTCATATCGCAGCGAGAAACGATGTCTTCTACTAAAATGTTGGTTGTAAATTATACTTTCGCTTCATTTTTTCTAGCACCTTACGCGAAGCCTTAAGATATTGTCAACATTTATGCTCTCACAGTCATTTATACAATCTTGTTGACTTGGCAAGCTATTTATACTTTTTTCATATTGCTATGCCATTAGTCAGCACTTACATATTACATATTATTGCTCAGCCTTATGAAAGTCTTCATATTATAATTTGTGATTGTTATCACGTTCTTGGATTGATGGAAAATGTATGTTGTAATGGGCCCAAAATTTAACGATTCATTAAAATTTTCTTAATTTTTGTATCTCCGGTAAGAAAAATGGTCAAACGATTTTTCTTAAATTAAATCAGTACTCAAACTATTTGTGGCATAGGAAATCAATATATCGCTATTATACCTAATATAATTTCTTACGATACGTAAAAGCTACCATTTTACATATGTACATTAAAAATTAAACAAAATTGTAAAGTCATAACATCATAACTACATTAAAAATGTTTTTAAATGTAGGTATAATATTGTAAAGAACATAATTCATGACTCATAAAGAAAAAAGTAGAGCACTCCACAGTAATAACCTACTTCTGAAAAGGCCCACCCGTCTGTTAAAAAAGTGTCCATCTAGAAGTGCATCACAATTTATGAGACCACAAAAGGCAAAAACGTCTGCATTTGTTCCATTAATTCTGCTCTATCAACACAAAGTAGTCACAAAAAAGTTGTGCTAAATCAACATAGTGTCTCCCAACAATTCCTGGGCTCGCAGTTGCCTCAGAAGCGCTGTGGATGTCTCGTTTAAAATAGTTCAAAATGTTTGGTCTGCCTTTTATGAGGAACGCAGTCAAATGACTTCCGAACTGGGCTGGGCTAAACTCGTCCATGGATGCGGCTGCACTCGCGGTGCACAGGGGCATAATTGCCCCCGTAATGCTGCGACAAAAAGTCTGAAATGACAAAGCTATCAAATGGATGTGGCCCCAGACGCCATATGCTCATTTTCAGAAGGCGTAAAGTGCATGCACCGAGAGTATTTCCATTTTCATTCATAATAGCATCAAAAAACCAGATGGTGGTGGGTTTGCTGGTGGATCATGCACGCATATGCGCAAATAGCCGCCCGAAGGAATTGCAAGCATTTTCGTATCATCAAAATCGTAAGATTGCTGCAAGTTCGTCCATCTAGCGCATCGAGACCCCGTGAAAGGGGTTCTAGTCTCCACGGCAATTAGTGTCTTATTCGTGTTGTGATTAATCACTTTAATTTCCAGAAAATTAGTAGAGCATTCCTCTCGGATATTACGAGTATTCGTGCGGCCTATGTTTAGCTACCTAATCTCAGCTCGTTCCAGTAGAACTGAATTCTTTTTTACTTCGACCACTGTATTCGGATGAGGCCGCAGTTGTCGTTGACTTTGGACGTTTTTGGTCCACTGGAATCACACGTGCGCCAAATCAAATATCAGCGCACGTCCCGGACGAAGTTAAAAAGACACTCTCTAATCTCTGATAATGCTAGTGGAAACGTTGATTAATGTTAAAGGGATTTCATTTTTTTCAAATTAAGCATTGAATAGTGTACCCATTTATAAAAATATAAAGCAAGGAAGATTATAAATACATCCAACCACAATACAAAGACCAAAGTGATAGTGGTGGTAAAAGTGTAAAAATACCGAACGATAAGATCTCTGCTCTATTACGCCTATAGGAATTTCGGTATTTCCAATGCCCCTTTAGGAATTTAAATGAATATTTAAAGCCCCCAACAATAAGATGATGATTATATGTCTTTGATAAATAGATCCAAGAAATTCGATATAATTTCTTTTAAATAATCCTATATTGCGTATGCAGAAATTGTTTAATCAAAGAATTTTTTAATTGCAATGGAATGGTGTGATAATAACATTCTAATACATAATTTTGTTTTCTTGATTCCACTGTTTTTGTAATTTTTGTATGTACGAGGTCTGTTCAAAAAGTATCGCGAATTTTGAATTTCCTAGGGCTACGTATATTCGATTTGCGATTTTTTTGTGGCGTTATGTTGGTACTCATGTCCCTCACTTATGCTGATAAGCTCGGCTATTTTGAATGTTCAGTTAATTTTTGATAGCTATTTTGTTTGGACGGGTTTTGGCTCATCTTCGATTTTTGCCTATTTTTGCTCAATTTCGACCAAAAACAGCATCGCATTAACATTGCTAAGGAGCTGTTGGACTCTGTCCGCGACGACTCAAATTTGCTCCAGAGGGTCATAACTGGTGACGAATCATGGGTTTATGGTTATGACGTGAAGCCAAAGCTCAATCATCCCAATGAAAGCTGTCGCACGAGCCAAGACCCAAAAAAGCGCCAAGTTCGGTCGAATGTGAAGGTCTTGCTTACAGTTTTCTTTGATTGCAGGGGCGTGGTGCATCATGAGTTCTTGCCACAGGGTAAAACGGTCAATAAGGAATATTACCTGCGAGTTATGCGCAATTTGGGCGAAGCAATCCGCCAGAAAAGCCCGAATTTGTGGAAGAACAACAATTGGCTTTTGCACCATGATAACGTCCCTGCTCACACATCGTTGCTTGTGCGCGAATTTTTAGCCAAAAACAACACACTAATGATGCCGCAGCCACCGTATTCCCCAGGCCTGGCCCCCTATGACTTTTTCTTGTTCCCAAAACTGCACAGGCCCATGCAAGGACGACGCTACGCCACGATTGAGGAGATAAAGACGGCATCGAAGAAGGAGCTGAACAAGATCACCAAAAATGATTTTTTGAAGTGCTTTGAGGATTGGAAAAAACGTTGGCACAAGTGTATAATATCTGATGGGAACTACTTTGAAGGGGACAAAATAGATATTCATGAATAAATAAATACTTTTTGAAAAAACACAAAATTCGCGATACTTTTTGAACAGACCTCGTATATTGCTTATTTATTTTATTATAATGTATTTATTTATTTATAATAGTTATAGCGTAGAAAAATAATCGAACTTACATACATATATGATTGAAAAATGTACATTAAACAGGCTTTTTTTGAAACTGCCTTTTCTAAGCGGATTTGGTGTCGTCTTTGGTTTGAAATTTTCAAAGGCATCATCTTCATAGTTTGCACGAGTAAGGTAATGAAAAATGATTAAAAGTTGTTTTTTAATCAAATATTTTAAAATAATCAATTAAAAAACACTCGTAACGAAATCGTGTTTTTTTATATGTACATACATATGTATAATAAAAATAGCAATATTATTCAAAATTAAAGAATTAATACATACTACATATGTATAACCTTGCGGGTGCGACTTTAAAATTGTGTTCTAGTAGACAACATAGTAATGCAGTTAGAATTTAAAAAAACTATTTCTCCTTAAAACTTATTAACAGATGCTAGACAAGTAGAAAAAACTAAGTATAGTATATTAAAAATAGGAATAGCTTTTAAAATGACTTCCAAAATGTCCGTATATCCGAATATTGTCTTTTATTATAATCACAATTTTATAAAAACATCATAAAAAGAAAACAATAATGAAATTTCTCGAAGAGTGAAACAATCAGATTTCAAAGAAGCAAAAAAATAAATAAAAATCTTACGTCTCGCTTAGAACACAGTATTGAAAGTAAGTATTAAAATTTGTTCGTATATTTAAATTGTATTGTCCTGAAATTTACTTTTAAATTAACTCTCTTACTCACCACAACACACCTCCTGTGCGAATGCCCCCATTTTAAAAGAAATTTAATAAAATCCGAAATTCCACAAAAGCCGCAATCTCTAAGCAAACATTTCGTTAAGAAATTCCTGCGGACGACACTACACTTGATAGAAAATTATCACTGTTAAGTCACAACACAGCAGCAGGAGATTCCACGTTAAACTTCTTGCGGCTGGCGTTCTACTGTCTTATGCGAATTTAATGTCTAGATCGAGCAGGAACCGCCCAAAAATAACGTCGATAAAAATTCGAATATATCCCAAACAACTTTCAACACAAATAGGTGATTTATTTATGAAAGGGTCTAAACAAACCGAACAGCTACCTCTAGACTCGCAGGAGTTTATGTTGCTCCGAAACTCAAGAAAGATCTGTTTTACCTGAACGGCCCGAGGCAGAACGATAAGCGAGAAGATTATCCATACATACGGCCACGGTGTTTATGGACGGACGGACAGACACTGTGCAGCATACACGTCGTCTTATGCTCGTCTTGGGCACACATGGACACCAGACCCATAATAACAATAACAATAAAGTGCGATCGGTGATCGCAGCCGAGCAATGTTCGGAGGAAGCAACCACCACCACGATCGCAGCATAGGTGTTCACCTGTGCGCGGCTCAAAATCAAATCTGAATATGACAAACAATAAAAAGGCTTCCCAATCGAGCTGAGATCCAATCGTCTATAGACAAAAAAGGAAACTCAAATGGTACGTGACACAGGTAATAAGTGCGATCAAGCCACCTTTGAATTATGACGATGCGAGGGACACGAGGTGCAACTGCTCAAAAATTGTTCAATAAATAAATTTTGTGGAAGACAAGGCCGGAAAGGGCAGCCATTAAAAATAAGTGCGCATCGAAAACTTATGAAATTCTTACATATTCAATTTCTTGGCGAAGATCGCATTATCTCCGTGTCACCACTAAAGGAATTTTTCGCTGTCATCGAATCTAGCCATCTATCCAGCTCCCCTGTCAGGTGTCCACCATCCCGGCGAGCTCGCTATTTTTTCTAACTTATCTATCCAGTCCCTCTGGTAGGCTGGCGCCAATTATTTTATGTGATTAGAATTGAATGGCGCACAATCATAGATCGATCTGGCAACCTGATCAACCGTCGTCTTTTGTGTTTTTTTTCGTTTTCATTTAATGGACAATTACACGCGTCTTAATTTCATGCACTCCGTCTTCGAGGAGTCAGTAACCACCAACGCACTGAAGACGATCGTGTGCAGGCAATTTTGTAATAAGGTTCTGCGTTTGGTGCTAAGCCCGCAAATCGGCGATCGTAATGTTCTCCTCCTGCTCGAATGCAAATCAATTTCCGAATATCGTAAAAGCGGGTGTTGGTGCCGCCACCGTTGAAATGCGCACATGATCGATTCGATTCCTTTCATCGACTTCCGTGTTGTTTCTCGATTGTAAATGTGCACGTTCTAAACCGTCAATCGATCTATCCGACATTATACCATCGGATGCCATCGACCCTACCAAACTTGTAAAAACATTAACCGCCCAGAGGTGAGCATGTTCTTGCATTATGTCAGCTAATTGATGATTAAGGTATTGCCGCTGTTTATGCCTAAAATAGACTACAATAACTTCCGCGTACTAACGGAGTTTAGGGAAGCATTACATTGGTATTTTGGACAGAGAGGTGGCGTTCCATTTATTTTGTTTCAACCTCCTCGTCCAGACGTTGTTTTTGAGATCACACGTGGTGTTAATATCATAAACATTTTGATCCTATCAGAGACTTTCGTAATTTGTTCCAAATACAAACAGCACCGCACCTCATTATTTATTAAGGTTACATGGAATTTTTGAGAAACTGAGATTGTTGGAAATGTAGCTCATTTGGGTGAAACTGAGTTTAATAATTATTTAGTATTTGTATTTTTATTTCTTTTCATATAAATCATTTTTGGCTGAACAATTTCTTTTAATTAATTAATTAATAATAAAACATTTGTAGAGATTCTCGAATATGAAATTAGTGCTAGCCAATATAACCCCTCATTAATTATTATTGTTATTATTTTGACTTAAATAGACGCAAAACAGATAAAAAAATATCCCGTACACATCCATGTTTTCTCTTTTCGAATTAAATTATGTTAAACAATTAAAGAAGGTATACAAAGTTTTAAAACATAATTTTTTTACCCATAAATTTTAAAACCTAGTACATACTAGTTCCTCACCTACTTTGAGGTTACGAAATGCTGAAGCTTGTAAATAAATTAAACTCTAAATAAAGTCTTGGCACGGCTTAATAAAATTAAATGAAGAAATAAAGTGAATTCAATAGAACAACGCTGCCCCTGTCAGCAGTATTTCAGCATTAAAAGAACGACAAAGACCAGGGATGACCCAAATCAATTTAGCAACAATTGAGTTTCCACCAATTTTCCGACGTACATTAAAATTCATTATGCTTCCCCTGTCGAGTGGAGCTCGCTTGTTACTTTCCCGTGCCGTCCGGCCAGCCGGGGGTAAGACACTCAAAGACAAAAATCTTAGCCATTCTAAGAAGCTCCTCACACCGCATCCTGTTTCGCTCTGAGACGAATGTTATCGCATTAAATATCATAACTGGCCGCTATTAATTTTGTCGCACAATAATTTCACGCATAAACTTCTTTTCCCTGTCGCTTCTGTTTCAGCTGGCCTTTGTTTTTCTCTTCATTTTTAGTTTTTTTTTTTATTAAGAATATTCCTCCACTCGTACAAAAAGGAAACACTTAAGGAGACTTGATTGTCTTCAATTTGTTGAAATTGCTCCACATCAAATGGAGCTCCAGAGGCGACCAATTTTTATCAGTGGAGCACTTCGATGATTGACGACGGCAAGACAGAGGATAAGGAGAAGATTATGCGAAGATTTTGCATTAAAAAATTTTGTTTGAATACATCTTCAGATCGGGGCGATTAGATAAAGATAAAAATAAGTTTTTGTGACTTACCCTTCCGCCGATTACTACTGCGGTATTTTGACGAGGACACTGTGGGTGGTTTTGGCGCTATCATTTTTGGTACTTCGTCTGAAAACGATGCACATCTTCGTTCTTTGCTGTAGTTGCCCACTGAATGGCGACGTATGCCATTGCAAGAGCTCGGAAGTGTTCTCGAGTTAATATTTCTGAAAAGTCAAGTTTTAAGTAGTAACACATTATAACACCAGAAATTATTAGTGTAAGCTTACCTCGTTGTCGTTGTAAAAACATCGTCGTTTTCGCTGTACGCTATTGATTCATTGTACGATCCCAATCGCTCTCGATGGAATTCTTGACCGGGTCTTCGACAGGTAACACTTGTTTGATTTAATTGCATCTCAAAAACCTTATTAAAATAAACAAGATGTATTTTTAATACTCCAGTATGTGCTATACATAAGTAATAGGGTTTTTTTTTACATTCCTATTATATCGTTAGTACAGTTGCTTCGAAATATTGCAGAGTAATGGTGAGCAAGGCTTGCAAGGTTTGTAGGAAAACGGTGAAAAATCTCGTTTCATTATTTATTAGTAACTTATTTTAACATGTTCAACCCGGCGGTCTTTTTCATACTCTTCACAATCGGTCAGCGCTGGTTCACGCTGCAATATAAGTCGGAAAAATGTGTGGTTCACGCCGCGGGCCGCCAGATGAAAGCAATGTCTGTGGACCACCGGTGGTACACGCCGAGTTGAACGTGTTAAACTACAACCATATTTTGTTACACCTTTTAATACAATAGCAAAAACAACATGCATGATATAAATACCCTTAACAATAAATATTTTAAATATTACCTGTGAGCAAGTGGCACCTGAATAGGAACCAACGGATCCAAGACTTCCTCGAGGACTACCCAAAATCGAAGCATCTGAACTTAACGTCGCCGAATTTATTGGCCTTACGACTGTTGGTGATGTAACCTTTGAGCTGCTTGTAGAGCTGCTCTTAGAACTGCGCCTTTTGAAAAACGAAAATCCCTTACTCGAAGAATCCGGTGTTTTCGGCGACTTCTCATTGTAAAAGTAGTAGGGGTTATCTAAACAACATAAAAATACTTCAGTATACAAAT
The DNA here is from genome assembly GCA_933228815.1 of Machimus atricapillus. NCBI lineage: Eukaryota > Metazoa > Arthropoda > Insecta > Diptera > Asilidae > Machimus > Machimus atricapillus. Next base: position 13,854,355 of record OW121788.1, read on the forward strand.
CTTTTTTCTAGAGAGTTAATAATATGTATGAGCTATTTTTAGAATATCTTTCTCAAAAAAATTATAGTTTTAAAATAAAATGTATCCCGTTTTATCCCCTGAAGGTATCTTCTAAAATATACGTACTCGTACAATGCTTTCCATGGCCCTCTATATGGCCGTATTTTTCCTACAAATACTCTAGGTTCTAATTAGCAAATAGTAAACAATGTCTTATTGTACCTTTTTTCACGGAAATATGTCTCTTTAACTATAATTCGCTCAATATTAAAACAAAAGCTATGTACAACGCTTATTGGCATATAAATACAATTCTAAATTTTTGCGACTTCGATTTAAAAGACTTGTAACATTTACATTATGACTGCAAAATATCTTATCTCTAAATTGTAATGAAATATTTTTTCCATGTACACACAAACAGTGTGCTACATCTGCTACTAATTGGGGCAGCCCAGTCAATTGCTTAATGTACGAAGTACCGAAACATTTGGTCCGAAAATGTAGCAAACATTTTATTTATCTGTGGAATTCGACATTGTAAGACCGCAAAAACGTTTACCCTTGCACTAAATATATGTTTTTAAATCGAAACTAAACCAGAACTATTTTTATTGAAGTAGTACAAGACCAATCATTTGTTTGATGTAATTGCTCTTTTTTCTACCCTGGATTTAAATAATTTCTTAACAATATCAACATCAAAAGCGGATCTGATCTAAATAACCAAATAAACAAATTGCAATGCAATAATAATATTTGTAGTCAAATCCCTCTACGGGCCTCTCATAACAAACTCTTTTTACGTAAGGATTAGTAAAATAATAATTTTCCAATAACGAACTTTAATGATTCTGTATGATTAACATCCCTTGACCTAAAATATGTATCATTACAACTTTACTGCATTACTTTCTATGCAACGAACTTCTAAATTAAATTGCTAATAATTCATTTACAGAGATTTTGAATTGATTGAGAATATAAATCTATCCAAAGATTGTTGAAAGAATTCTTGAGTCATCAAAATCGATCTGAAAATTCAAACTGTAAACATAGAAAATAATATTCTAGAAATGTAAATACAAATTTTAATCTGAACTTTTACAAAGTATGTTCTCAAGGCAGAAACAAATTTTGCTTTCTTGCATATTTTGTTTACATTTCGATATCAGTTTTATATCGATCTTAATTGTTTAAATATGTAGTCAATAGACAATAGTGAAAAATACAACATAATAATACTAAATGAAAATCAATGCCAAATTTTTCACAAACATTACCTGAGACAAAGTTATTCTCAACGTTCACATACATAATAACGATCAATATTTACAATCGTCCTAAAATCTCAACAATAAACAGCATCCCAAAGTAAATAACAAATATTGCACAACACTCAAGAAAAAGTCAAGTCCTTCTGATAAAAATCTTGGTTTTTTGGTCATAAGAAATTCTCTAGTTGACTGCGCAAAAAAAAAGCGGATAATAAAAAGATATAAACACAAAACAGCACTCTCTGCAGAAGTTTTCCCTCTTGAAGTTGATCTCGTGGTGCAGAACACTCACATCCTTCGCTTTTCACAACTTAAGATAAACTGGCAGACAGTGCCATAACCGTGCGCACCGCGCTAGCCGATACTCGAACTCAAGTGAGTCCTCAATGGTCGCATCCAGGGCTATGCTCCCTGGCAGGCATATGTATGCTTATGCTTATGCTTTATGTGCCGCATTATGTTGCGGCGTGGTCCGGCATCCGCGCACGTTAAACGCCGTAACGATCGAAGCGTAGCACAGTGCGCACCGTCACAAATGGCAGTTGGGGCTGCCCGGCAGCACATGTCCATAAGCCAGCAGAACATAAGCAAAGCATAGGAAGTAGCATATAAACACCATAATGAAGCCCTTTTTCATTCAATTAAGATGCATCGGGGCATGCGCACGTACTCTGTGCCTTGGGCCCAGCAGGGCTGCTGGGAGACTTGCTGCCGCGAATTGAGGCACAATGAGTGTCTGAAAGGCAAATTGTTTCTAATTTAGGAACTTGGTCTTGTCTCGCTTCCTTGCCCGCGCCTTTCTTGGGGCGAGAGCAGCTCGTCGAGGGTCTTCCAGGGTGAGTCCCCTCTCGATCGGTTGGTTCACCACAATGTTGCGCAACATTTCAGGCACCCAACCGAACGGCCGTTGCACGCGCAATTATTCCGACCTCGTAGGGCTTTGTTTACATCGAATAGGAAAGGGATGTTATTAAAACTTACATAAACTTCCTAATATCGAACGTGATCGGAAAATTTTGAGTGATTTTTTGTTTACTTTCATCAAACCGGAGAAGGTTTTCTTAAAGTCCCAGCCAATTGTGGGGGAAATGGAAATGATCGGAAGGAAATGGAGGCAATCATAGAATGCAATAAAATTGCCTCGTATATGTTTCGTGCAGTACATAAATATGTGATTTAGTAGCAACCTCAAGGGCTATATTTGGAATTATGGGCGGATTTGCTTGCAATATGCCTTTTGATCACCACTAGATCGCAAAAATGGAGCCGCATAAGCGTGATGATCTATATATCAAAATTCTGCACCATACCTACTCCGTATTTATTTATTTTTTACACATAGAACAAACATAAAAACTATTTTAATACCCTCCCCTGTTCTTTTTCTAAAATAATTTTCCTTTCGAATTTTCTTCGCAACAAATAAAAGTGGTAATAAACTTTTATAGCTTTACTAAGTCACAGTCTATAAACCTTTCATTCCATACAAGAGCAACGACACGTTACAATCTACCACGAAATAAAACATCGAAATTGAATCCGAGCCGCCTGAGGGAGGGTTATATACATATACCTAAAAACCACCGACCGTTGAAAAAATTATTTAAAAATACAAAAAACGTTCCTTCATTGTTTAGAAAAAACTTCCAAAATTCTAACGACGCGTGCCGACTTTGTAAGTTGGCTCGTCTTAAGGACATCTGCTGAACAGATTTAGGAGAAAAGGAACCCCGATCTGAGGAGAAAACCAAGCAGCAAAAAGCGGACAAAAAACAAAGTGATTGAACGAACAGAAGGAAAGCGGCGTATTATCCCAGTTGAACCTGCAGGTTATTGGCATACTGGAAACGTATTGAGTTTCTATTCCAGCCTCCTTAAAAACGAGTTTCCTATTTTGGTTGCATGTCAGCTCTGAATTTTAAAGAGGTATTTATATGCAAGTAAAATAACCATAACCTAACACAGGGTTACTATTAAAAAAAGACACTCAACTAAATAACTATACGAATAATACTTCGAGAAAAAAATGAGGGCAATTTATATTTATATTCTAAAATTCAACACCAAAATTTCAGAATACTGTTTTAAAAACTAATTTAGTACAGTGCACAAATAAAATAGAACTTTTACTCAAGCAACAAATTTAGGTAGATACCGTAAATAAAACCATAGTTACTGCATTCACACGTCTAAGTAATTCAGTTATCCTTGGATAAAACATTAACATTAACATTAATTATAAAAATGCTGTACCTATTTTATAAACCGGAAATCCACTCTGCGCCTGGAAAATAAACTAATAATTCATAAAGTGATATTTCAAGCCCTTATGCTGTATGAAGCGCACAAAAAAAATTCAAGTTGTCATAAACAAAATTTTGAAAATGATGCTAAATCTTTCATGCCACTTCTCCACCCTGGAATTGCATGAAAAGGCTGACTTTAATAAGTAATTAATTAACATTACATACAGAAAAATTAGTCGGAGGGAGTCCGAAATCGTGATAATTAAAGAATTATGTAGATCCTAATAAAACTTAAATTAACGCAGGATTACTTATTGACCACAGCTTTTCACGAAAAGATTTTTCCGCAAAAGGAATACATGTTATACATGTTACATATACTTTTAAATCAAAATCGTTCGACCTTCTATATAAAAATATACTATCTTCTACTATTCACTACATAATTTATTAAGAATAGAATCAAATATTTCATGATATAACAGTACGAATAATACCTCATTCTATTGGAAATTCAATGATTTGAAGATTTTATATCGTTTTAAAAACGGTGTAACGTTAAAAAACGTAACTCCATTTCATTAAACCGACATATCTCAGAAAAACGAAATTGTAAAAATCCAAAAAATCGTTAAAAGCGAACAACGTATGCGTAGTACAATTTTTTTTAGATAATTTTTTTCTCAATTTATTTATATATTCTATGGCTATATTCACCAACCTGAAAAAATTACCTTCAACCAAAAATACTTGTGCTTCCTGAAATCTGAGCCCTAAGAATTCCACCATGATTTACTCTGCAACGCATCATTAGATTAAAACCCATAAGGGGCGGAGTAAACTATTTAAAACCTATTTAACTTCCATCAGAGCAGGTCTTAATTTTGACCACCTTGACGCCACTTGCCCTCTGCACCGTGGTAGGACCCCAGAACCAAATTTCATCCGCACACCGACCACTTCCTCTTCCCGCCAAGACGCCATCGATCAAATCCCATGACACATCCCCTGAGCAATTAAATAAGACAAGCCGCAGGGCAGCGGCCGATATATGGGAAATGCACCAATTTATGAGTTCCCATTAGCGGCGCTTGGAGCACCGAGTCCCAGTCAAATCTAATTAAAGATCCAAGTCAAGGTTTGCATCTAGCGGACCCGCGGGGTTTTAATTAGGCTGGTCGCGGTTGCATAACCAAAAGTCACCGGCGACTGTTGACCGCTTATGGTGGCCTATGGCCCGCGTGCGACTGTCCGGCATTAGCAACCCCCGCACGCTCTCCGCCGCTAGACCAGGGGGCGAAGGGGGCTCCTGCAACCATACGAGGGGTTTGTCGCCTAGGGCCCCGGGAGCGCCTCTTGCATTCTAATCGGACGCCTCCAATCACAGCTTTCTTTTAGATATTCTCGCCCGCACCCGCCGCGCGATTCGGCATCTAATTAAGTAAGCAGCCACAGGTAAGAACTCACCTACGGACATGTTTGAAGTGGACGCAGAAAAAAGGAACACAATGGAGACAAGGAGCACTGAGGCCGCACTTTGGTTGCTCGCCCGGCCCGTTTTAATTGCTACTTCCGCCGGATGAAGAAAGTTCCGTGTCAGGTTTACTTAATAACTCTGAAATGAAAAAAATAAAAATAAATGAAATTCATAACGATCTTAAAAATAAAAACAATTTGAATATCTAAAAATAAATAAAATATCACTTAAATAAAATCCACCCCAAAAATAATAAACTCAAAAATAAAATCATATTTGTGTATATATTTTTAAAATACAATTTTTATTTCTGTACAAACATCACATCTACCGGCGACAAAAGAAATTAATCTAATTTCGTTTTTTTAATGCTGTAAAGAATGACAATAAAAGCGGTCTCATCATTTTAACACATTTTACAAAAATAAATTTGCATAACAGAAACAATTTCTGCGATCTTCGGTGATATGCACGCAGATCACATACTCACTCAGGAATTTTTAACGTTTTCTTCTTATATTCTGTGCCAAGAGCGTGAAGCACTCTCAAGTTTATGGACTTTTTATGCATTGTTATAATTGCTACGACTTTCCACAATTGCCTGTTATGAATTCATTCTTTCCTCTTATATAATACATTTTACAATTTTCCATAGCAATTAAAAAAAAAATCTGATTAATTCTATGTAATCTAATGAAACCAATCAGTTCGCAATCTGTTTTTTTAACTTTTTAACTATTCAGGGTTAATAACCGGCTTTTTCAAAATTCCTAACTATGAATTAGATTTATTTGGTTATTAAAAGTGTTAAAAAGTATTTTTGATTTCTGCAACGGACATTTAAGCCGTTCTGAATATAGGAAGTCATATTTCCATCTTATTTGTCTTCAATTTATCTTCGAGGTCATAAAATTTTAGCCGTTCAAATATTATAGAGCTTATTCAGCACTATTACAGGCGCTAAACTTGCAGATTTCTTGAAAAAAAAATTTTAGAATGTCGCTAATTAAATTTCTCCAGAATATTTGTGGACTTCAATCAAAAGCGACAAAATCCCAAGTGTTAAACAATTAACGCCGCCCGGCTACTAAATGAAAACAAGCGGAGGTGCGGATCATATTTTATTGCCCAAGTGACGCGTTTTTTATCATTTTTATAATAATAAAACAAAATCTCTATTTTGCAAAAGTGTTAGAACACAATTAAAAAAAACACTTCTTTTTTATAGCAAATAACATTGACTACAAAATTGACGAATAGGCATATTAACATTGGCTACAAATTTGACGAATAGGCCTAAACCTGAGTTCCTATTTTCTTAATTTGCTTGGTAACTTTTTACTCAAAAGCAGTAGTAAGAACTTCAGTTATTAACCCGCAATTTGAATCTAAATCTAATACTTAAAAAAATATTTATTTCCATTATATTCATCTATGGTTCATACGTTGAAAGTCTTCTACAAGTACGATCCCAAAAATGATCGTTAAATAAAAATAAATATATTCATTTTACGATACAGTATTTAATGACTCAGAACAGAGCTATGCGACTGTTAAGTAATATTCACTAAAATAAATTTGTTCTTGCCACATACTTACATCAATGCTAATTATTCCTACGAAATTGCCTAGATAGATAATTACTTTCTGTTCCTTTAATATTTCGATAGTTTACTTTTACGATTGCAATCTTCCGATGTTCAAAATCTCTGAATCACTTGCTGAAATCCGCACCCCATCCTTGTTATAATTGAATGTGGAAATGACGAAACCATGTAAGAAAATGCACTGGTAGGAAATTCCAGGAAAACCCCTATTAAGCCGAAGTATGCATGCTCATATAACCGACAACTTATGAGAGTGCATCTTACCTCTTTACGGAGCTGCATCACAGCATCAGCAGCTGTTCTTCATCATCTCATCCACCCGGTTGCAATCCTTAGACTTACTTCAGCACCAAAAATTCTCCCGACAATACCCAACAATTTCAAGTCTAAATAGCTTGGCACAATTTTCGGCTTTTATTTTCAAAATAATTTTTGATTAATTCTCCCGTTGAAATTTTCAATGTTAGCTGGGAGCGGAGAAAAATCACGACGCACGCACAAATGAACTGAAAATAGCGCGCACAAAAACACAAGTCGGCCACGGTCCGTGTCTGGGCTGTGGAGCGCGTGCGCAATTCGCTCAGTTTACTTTACAACGATTATTCAGTGTTTACAAATCGAATTTTGGTTGATCGTTTTTGATGGTTTTTTTTTTTTTTCAACCCGTCTGAGTAGGACCCGTGCAAATATTCGTACTATCGTTGCGCATAAACCGCACAACGAAAAGATATTGACCAGAGTCCACCAAAATTAAGAGCACTAAGCTTGCGCAGGCCGATCGCAGCTACCGAGACTTTCCACAAGATCGTTGCTCATTTTCAACATGAGTTCCATGGGTCCGTTTCTGGAATACTAATTGGCGTGGCGTACACAAAACGAATATTTCATGATTTGCGGCTATCGGGGGTGATCAGCACCGATCTATCGGGAACAACAACAAAGCTAAGACGCCCCAAGACGTTCGAATTGCCACTGTGCGCCGCCGCTCCACCGTCCTCTTTGCGGAGTATCTGAACGAACTAAGACGGCTTGCCCCAAGATTCTTGGAACAAATCTCGCGATTGTGTGCACTAGCGTAGTATACTCAAGAAGTATCCCGCGGCTCAAACGGACGTCTTAATGTACCGTCTCCGAGCAGGGAACATAGTGAGGGAGCTGTGTGGTCGCCAGCACACAAATCACCCACAAATTTATGCTCGTCAGGGGCGCAACATACACAGCATTCCTCGCTTGCATCTTCAAAATACATATGTTCCACGTCCCGGCGGCGGTGGTGGATACGCCCGATGTGGCTACTTTCAGCATACACATGACCACATCTTGCCGGTGTGAAAAAAGAGTTTAAATCAAAACAAATCACTTTTACACAGTCCATTTCGGCGAATTGAAACTAAACCAGCCGTCCACCTCGATAGAAACATCTTAAGTACTCTACTTTACGTTAAATTTTCTGAATACATCAAGCTCTTTGTGAGCAGCGTCAATCGTCTAGTCTACGACATAACACACCTAGAACTTTTGGGATATTTTTGGAAATATCGACGCGTGCAAGGGAGTATAATGAGCCGTCGAACAATAAGCGTCTTTCAGGCTTTCGGTCACATGAAAGCACAAAACAAAAAATAAAACATCTCCTGGGCTTGACCCGAATGCATAGCTCGCACAAATTAGTCTGCTGACGTATAAAATTGTTTACCAAGTGGACAGACAGTCAATCAGCACATCTACGGGGTTATCTGCTGATCGCTCTGACAAATAAGTTGATCAATTACAGTCAAATATCATGAATTTTTGGAAAATCTCTTAAATCAGAGGTACCGAATTGAATTGACGATAGATCAAATTTATTTAATTTATATTTAGAAAAATAAAATTGCTTTTACACCCTAAAAAAAATTCTAGGCATTCAAACATTATAAAATTTTCCCGGGACCAGTGAATCACACTAATCAAATTTAATGTTTTTTTTAAGGACAAATATAAAAGCAGTCTTCAAAAAGAATTTATGTTTACTTTCTAGAGATATTAAATCTCGAAATAGTTCTTGCGGCTAAATTGGGAGTTTATTTAAAGTAAAATCAGTTTTTTCAATCGAAATGCTATAATGTTGGCGAAAAAAAGTATATTTCTCACATTTATCCTAAATAACAAGCCTTAGTTTTTCCATATAGCGAAATAGATCAGTATTTCAAAAAGCGCTTTGTTCGTATAATGGAAGTTCCGATGGATTGATTATATCACAACTCATGATTCACTCTGAATAGCTTTTACTTCATTACTTAAATTTTCAGGTTTAAAGACGCCTTTTTCTGTTATAATTCCGGTAATTAGAGCAGCCGGAGTTACGTCGAATGCAGGATTCCAACAAGCAATGCCTGTAATAAATTTTGTTTATATATTACTGATTATACGAAATTTAAAATTCACTTTGTACCTGGGGCAGCTATCCGATGCTCTCCAACGTGTGTCATTTCCCTGTCTGGTCTCTCTTCAATAATAATATGATCTCCGCTTGGAATGGCCAAATCGATTGATGTAAAAGGAGCAGCAACATAAAAAGGAACGCCGTGATATTTTGCTACTACAGCAATTTGATACGTTCCTATTTTATTCGCAGTATCACCATTTGCAGAAACCTGCAAAATATAAATTTAAATATCTCTTCAGAAACTTTTAGCCACAACATATGTATAAGTATACGCCATTCAAAAGTAATAGCTAAATTAATTGATATTCTTCTACGTAGTAATTCAGCTATAGACTACAATTTAACACTTAGAATGCCTCATTTTTTTAGCCACATATTCATCTTCTTCGTATGTGGCAGTCAAAGTCCTAAATTGATGATTCTAACGTCCAATAAATATCTCAAAAAATTAAAATAGTTCATAATCGTACCCTATCAGCCCCAACAATAACTGCAGCAATATTTTTCGAACGCATAAGTGCAGAGACCATACTATCAAGAATCAATGTGGCAGGAAGTTTATCGTGGACCAATTCATAAGCTGTAAGCCTAGCACCTTGGTTGTACGGACGAGTTTCTGTGCAATAGACATGCTCTGCAGAAAACAATAAAAAAACAATAGTAAAGAAAATTTTAGGATGCCTCGAAATACTTACCCAACTTTTGCATTTCAAATAGCTTTCTAACAACACCCAACGCAGTTCCATATCCAGCAGTTGCCAGAGATCCTGTGTTGCAGTGCGTAAGAACCCGAACAGAACCTTCACCCTTATGGTCAGCTAAAATAGCTTCAGCACCCTTTTTACCTATCGATTTATTATCCGAAATATCCTTCTGAAGCATTGCTTCGGTGGCGCTTAGGAATCTGTGCAGAGCTTGATTTTAGGGCACGATTATATTAAAATGGCCTTTAAACCTTAATCTTACCTTGTCTTCATATCTTCGGTGGAGAGGTTTTCATCGGCGGACAACTCATTGGCCAAAGTTATTAGTTCATCAGCGGCTATTTTCATGTTAACGGCTGTTGGACGGGCGGATACCAAGTAGTTCAGTTTTCCTTCGATTTCTTGCCGGAGAGTCTTCTTCGACTCATAATTTTCGGGATAAATTTCAACTGCCAGGGAAAGGCAGCCGACAATGGCTATTGCAGGGGCTCCACGAACCTGTAAATGCAAAAAAAAAAAAATTGTTCTAAAGATTGCATATAAATATTTATTTTTTTAGGCCTGAAAATAAAAACGTAAAAAAAATAGTAAGTTGCCGTTCACTTATGAAAACGCAAAATAAATAAATTTTTAGGGTCTCGTATCCACCGGATCACCGCGGGTACCAAATTCGACTATCCGGATAGTTTGAATATCCCGATAACATCTGAAGCATTAATTGAAATTTTATATAACAAAAGGATCACTTTTTGACATGGCAGTAGTGCAAAATCAGTTCAATTTCTTTTCTACAAGCATTAAAAGTTAAGCTTTTTTGTTGACGTTAACAAGGGAAAAATTCAATAGACCGAACTTAAAAGCGTTGTACCTCGAGAAGGTGGAGTTTCATTATTCATCTGCTTAAAGACTACCTCCTTGAACAAATAAAATGGAATTTCAAGGCTTTTGGTTAAATTCGATCATTTCATCCTCCCATTTATATCCCAAATTTGAATTAATTTCTTATAGGAAAAATTAACTTATATACTTGATTTTTAAATTTTTTCATTCAGAAATTTTTAATTGACGTGTTGATTGATTTGAAGTGACAATATAAAATAACAGTTGTTTATTATATAATGTGCAGATATAAAATGCAATAAGTTTTTGTGCTGATTCACCTAAACTTATTTATTTATTTATTGTTTACAAGGTGTAGCTTACTAAACTTATAAACAGTATGCCCACTCATTTATACGGATAATACCTTTCTTGAAAACCCGCCGGTAAAATTCAAGAGCTTTGCCTTTTATTCTATTTATCTATCTATCTATTATTATTATTATTATTATTAAAAAAAGAGTTTTTTTGGTGCTGATCCCTATCTTCCCATGAAAGAAAACGTTCTGTGCAAATTGTGCAGGGTTAAGAGAATACTAGGTGCAATAATGAACTTCGGCCTCAGACTAACTTTTATGAAAAATATCGAAGAGATTACCTAATAAAATGAAATAATCAGCCTTTTGTTATCCTCAAGAACTGGCGCTAGATGCGAGTTTTATGCAATTTACTAATTACACCTAGTAATCGTAATCAGACAGTCGCGGGCTTTTAATTCCCATTGACCATAGCGCCCGAGGAGGAAGCCACACGAGCGGATCACGTTTTTTCGTTGATAACGAAACTTTGGAGCAGACCGCGTTGTTGGGTGTGCTCCGATAAGCGAGCAATAAACCTCAACCGCCGATTCAAAGCAATCTTCCGCTGATAATGTTTTACTGAGATAACAAATCCCGTAAAAATAAGCTCAAACTCACCTGCATCTTGTTGATAGCTTTCCACCCGTCCTCGACGCCCTTCACAGCGACGTACTTCGAATGGACGGGAAGAAGGAGTTGGTCCAGAATCTCCAGCTTGCCAGCTTCATACTTGATCGATTGTAGGCTCATTTTAGAGTTTCTCGCAAAGATGATCACCACACCAAAAAAAAAAAAAAAAAACGAACCGAATCACACCGTGCACTGACTGGGTCAGCAAATCGCCTCAATTGGCCTTCGTAATGAAATTAGCAAATCGGAATTATTCACGATCGTGTCTCGGGACGATCATAAAAATTTGGAATTGCGATGCACGCCTTACAAATCGACTAATTCGCGTCAATAATTTTCAAATATTCCCTCGCAGACTGACACCATCGCCGAAAAGTGCCACCAGCCAAGCTGTGAGCGTTGCGGTTTCGGCCCCAAAAAAAAACACAGCCACCAAGATACCAAGGGAGATCTTATCTCGGTTGGCTCAGTGTTGGAGTGAGTGTGATTAAGAAGGATTTGCAGTCGCTCGAATATATAAACGCTAAAAATACGAAATTAATAAATTAAAATTCGCGTCATCTGCGACCGATGACTACAAGGCCTCGGTCCGCTCGGATTGATGACCAAGGGATTCGTGATTTTAATAAATTGATCTGATTTTTCAATATTTTGCAATAGGCCTGCTGCACGGTCGACTGAATCGCGAACGTTTTTAAGGCGGACCGAGGCCAGGGCGGGTGGCTTGGGGCGGCGAGAAAAACTGAAAATGAAAATTCTCTGCAAACAGAAGCTGTTTGCTTTTGCCACTGCTGCTGATAAGGGAGGCACTAGACCGTCGCTGCTGTCGGGCTATTTTTAGACGAGACGCGCCGGAATTCAGTGCATGAACTTAAAAACATTTCACTTGGGGCGCTGCACGGGCTTACACGGATACCACCTGCACCGAAAAATCGGTGTCAATTATTCGCCAACAACAGCCTGATGGGAGCACTTCGCACAAATGACACCTGAGCGAAAACACCGAAACATCAAAACGCCGGCGAAAGTGACAGCTTTTTGACAGTTTGACAGTTCAAAGGAAACACGTGCGCACTAGTTTAGCCCAGTAGCGGCCATGATGCAGTTAATGTAGGTGCCGTGTTGCGTTGGCAGAATAGCTCAATTTATGCGAATTTAATTGCAAAATATACAAGAATATTGAACGGAATTATTGTGTAAAAAACTATTTTTATATTAATCACCTTTTGGGAGAAACAATTTTTCGCAAAAATGAGCCAAATTTTAAATCCGCGCGATAATACAGTTCTTGTTCTCGCTAAATAGTGTCTCCGCTAATCATTTGGTTTGTGGTGTCAAAGCTCTCAGCGAACTGCAATTTGTCAAAAGTTAATGCAGATCTGACTGCCATCGCGGATAATTTAATTTGCAGTGTTTTAAGGGTATTACAGAATATTTCCTGTGAATTCGTTTATATCGGTTAATTAACGGAAATGGATGAAGAGTTTGAAAATCGCATATACCCAGATTTAGAGAAAATTTGCCTTCTTTGCCTCAAGCAGGGCGATGCAAATGTGAATATTTTTGATTTTACTGAAGAAAGTATCCCGCTTCGGATTATGTCGTGTACTTCGCTCGAGGTAAGCTGGAATTTAGTTGTTTTTCATGTTACAATTGAACTTTTAATCATGTTGGCTAGAACTCGTACTCTTAATGTTAAAACATAATTCTATTGGAGGAAAAAAACATTTCTTGTTGCAATGAAGATGAAGCTCCTCAACCAGTCTTAAAATGACACTTATTTCTGAATAGGTGTCTTTTTTTTTTATCAGAACATCAACTTAAGTTTTTAAGAAACAGGCAAAAATGAGAACTTGAATTGTACGACTTATAAATTCTCCTAAAATTCTACAGGTTAGTCCCAATAGCTCTATGCCCAAGATGCTTTGCTTGGACTGCCGAGTGCAACTCGAACGGTCTTACTACTTCCGAAAAAGGTCACAGTATTCGTACAATAAACTGAAAAAACATATAAGGCTCTTAAATGCCGGGAAAACAAGCAATGTTTTCAATAAAACATACGAAGATGACGATGAAATTGACTTTGTTTACTCAATTAAGTTCCTTAAAGCTATCGAGGAAGAAGAAGCGAAAAAACGTGAATGTGAACGGCTTAAAATCGAAGAAGAATTAAAAGAGCGTTTCCGCATTGACGAGACAAATCGAATTTTCGAGGAGGCTAGAAATTTCTTTAACAGCAAAGCTACAGAGTACCTTAAGACGTCAAATTCGAAACTAGATGAGACGCCTGAAGAGCATTTGGAAGAGCAGAACATTAAACGCAGTCCTCAGGATCAAGAAGAAATGAATACTCTGATAAGCCCCGATCAGCCAGAGGAGCCTGAGGCTGATAGAAGTATTGAGAGCAGTCAAACTTTAAACGAATCAGATGACCAATCATCCACCGAAAAGATATATAAATTCTCCTACTCGGACAGTGGCGAACCACTGGAAGCATTTTATCTTCTTAAAACCGACGATGAGGATAACGTCGAAGAAGTTCCTAGACAGAGTCTCGTTGAAGATACAGGCGATAATGCGAACCATGCAAATGATTCGATTATAGAAGAGGATGAGGTCGAAGATTGTAATGGAGAAGAAAGAATGGAGATAATCAATATAGATGACTGTACGTTTGATGGTAGGTTATTAAAATAGCTTAACCATTCAGTAATTCCCAAATTGTCGGAAATTGTTTTTAGAAACTATGAGTAACAATGGAGATATTTTTGATGAAGATAAAGGTAACGCGGAGGAACCTGATAATTTCGTCGCTGAAGGAAATCAAAGTATAAGGGAAGATGATGAAAACTCCAATCAATCCGAGCTTGCTCTGGCAGCTCTAATTCAAGTTAGTGTAATATTTAAAGTACCTATCCCTAAACAATAATTTCTTTTAAGGATTTTTATCCTTAATTCGTATCTAATTTCAAAAAGAACAATTTTATGGTATTGTATACTGAAAAGCTATTTATTAAACGCGATCCTTCTTTTAGAAATCGCTTCTTTCTCAAGAAAATCTAAAACTAAACGGAAATATAAAGTTCAAAGTGGAGCCACTAGCAGACGGAGTCGTTCACGTAAAAGTGATAACTGAAGATGGAAATTCGATCTATCTCGAAGTACAAAGTGAAGTTGAAGCAGAAGCTCTCATTGAGAAGAATGTTTCGGGAACTAATGAAGAGTTGAAGATCTTTAAGTGTGCCGTATGTCCCCAGGCATTTACTAGAAGATCCCAATTACAGCGGCACAAATCTGTTCACGTAAAAACTACTGGATACTGTTGTAAATATTGCGAAAAGTGGTTTGCCTGCAAGAGCTCCCTAAACAGGCACACGCGAACTCATACTGGTAAACACACTGTTAACACTATAGGCAAACTAGAAAGAAGAAAAAATAATTTCCATTTATAGGCGAAAAACCCTTTGCGTGCGAGGTATGCGGCCGAACGTTCATTCAAAAAGAAATCCTCAAAAGACATCTTGTTACGCACACAGGCGTTCGTCCGCACCCCTGCCCACACTGTGACAAGGCCTTTGTACAAAAACAACTTCTGCGCCAGCATATTAATCTTAAGCACACGGAAAATCCTGTCGTAGAAATGCACGAATGCTTTCTCTGTCCTAAAGTAAGCATATCACGGTTCAAGTATTGCAGTCCCCAACATAAATATTTATATATTCCAGTCATTTTGTCATGCCTCTGGACTCAGTCGACATTTGCTAATCCACTCTGGAGTTAGTTATCAATGCAAAAAATGTGGGAAGAAATTTAATGACAAAAGCGCTGTTAAAAGGCATACAGCGACTGTTCACTCCAACACGCGAGTACTTAAAATTGAAACGGATGTAAATGACGATAAAGTTGACGATGGTGAGATGGTTTAGTATTCCTAGTTATGTCAAAACTAAGTTATTAAAATTATTCAAAATAAAGTTTTTTTTTTAATATTACATGTCAAAGTTGTCCTATTTCCCGAATCAACTTTAAAACAAGCTTCTAGAATTTTCTGATACCCCATGAATTAAATCATTATCAAATGAAAACAATTTCGTATTTTACTTTAGGTGTATATTTAAATACTCATATATTTCATATTAACAATAGAATATAAAATCTTGTATATAGTCATGTAACAAATAGCTGTGTAGTTCCATTATATCATTTTACAAGCTCTTGGTAGAGAAAAAGTGTTACTTCAAAAACGTCTCCATCAATTCCGCACAAATGCCACGGTAGTATGTATTACTTTAAATTCATTTAAAAACAATTACACATTTTGCAACAGTCATCTTTTCAAGGAAATTATCTATATTATCGTCTGTAAAAATGTTTTCCCTTAAATGTGTAATGATAGGTATTCAAATTTAAGATATAAAAATGATGGAAGCTGAGTGCTTAAATTGGCATATGTTTCTATATTGACACTTTTGGAATTGTTTCATAAGCTTTCTACTTTTATATTTTTTTAAGTTTCTAGTCTAAAAATCGGTGTGGTGGTTCAAATTTTTTTTTTATATATTTTTTGGCTTTCTTGAAATTGAGATACCGCTAGTTCACAAATTCGTGGTTTAATTTTATTTGAATGATACATCACAATAAATATATCCATGAGACCTAATACATATAAATTTATAAAGATGTTAAATTAGTCTTAGTTAAATTATATCTTATGTAAAATAAGGTAGAACAATGCTACAACGCGAAACCCAAAATAAAAGTGTAAACGTTCAATTTTTAAACGTATTCGAAAGTTTTACACGTGTTTAGAACAAACTCCTTAAATTAAATTGTTCACCTCGGTATCTCAATTAAAGAATAAGGAAATATCTATTTATCTATCTATTCGAAGTCGATGTATTGATGTGATCAAAGTATTTGTAATATGAAAATTTGAATTCCTCTTTCTAGTAAAATGACTGATAATTTTTTTTACTATTAAGTTAATTAAAAGCAATTAGTCAGACTTATTTTCAACTTCGCATGCAATCCAATTGTAGCATTGGAGTATAAAAGTCAAATGGAACTTAAAACAATAATAAGCTATCCTATTTAAGATTGAAGATTATTATTATTATTATGAAAGTGGGGTGGGGCTTCCCAAATGGTGGGCACTGCGACCAGACGGTCCTTTATGCCAAAGCCCCGTTAGTGGAGTAGACGATCCGCTACTAAGATTGAAGATACGGAATATGAAGTATTTATAACCGGTTTGCATGCTATATTTTCATGGAAGTAATACAGTCAATATAAACTAAAATGCTTTATAAGAATGGTTGGCCTGACTGAGATTGTCTATATAAGTAATTTGTAATTTAGCTATTGCATTATTTTGCTTATTAAGAACTTAGAACAAAATAAACATAATTCGTAGCCGTGTAAAATTTTTTCTTTTTCTGGCTACCCTAGTTGCTTATTCCTGCTGAATTGTAAGATATCGAAATAAAATTTTCAGCATAATTTATATAAATGAATAATCCTCTGAACTAGGCTGTATATGTGATGCAATAAAGCATTTCTAAAACACACTGGACCCATTGAATGAGTAGTGAAAGATGCTCGGGGAAAACAATTTCCACAAAACATAGCACGAAATAATCGCTTTTGAAGTAATTTAAAAAATGTACGTAATTATACTATGTCTCTCAACACTGCTTAAACATAATTACCAGCATTGTTTGAATACAATTTTGGATTTACAATAAAAATGATAGCTACATACAATTTAAATGCTGTAATTCACTGCTTCACAACATACCTTACGTCTTTACAAAAAAGTAAATTTCTAATTTAACACGTTAAGCGCCATGATACATATAATATAAATATATTTGAGTATTCAACCGACTCAACCAAAATTGTCTATTAGGTTTTACTTTTATGGCATAAATTTGCTTATTTATAAAAAAAAAAAAAGTTGTATCCTCATGGTACTATAATTTAGCATTCACGTAATTAACCTCCAACCGCGGAGACTTGTTTTATTACTTTATTTTCCATCGGAACTTCAATTAAATAAGTAAAATTTGATTTATTTTAAAGTTTATAAAAAAGATTATGGAGATGGCGTTCAACGTGCTAAAAAAACCACAAAAAACTACAATACAATAGTTTTATACAACAATTTTAACGGGCAACAAACATGGTATTAGCAAATAGTAACCACTCTTTAACACAATTTTGGATTAAAAAAATACTACAAAAGGTACACAAAATTTTCAAACAACAATTTGTTCACAAGCAAAAAGTACTTGTATTATGAGAATAACTTCTTTCGAAACAGATTTTTAGCGACTCGCTAGCAGTAATAAATAAAGCAAAAAATATATAGTTCCTATACTTAGTATATTTTACCTTCTTACAGTTCTACTGATATTTAGTTGGCTTCAGAGTTTTTGTAGATAAATGTACTGCTTAAAATTAAGATAACAAAAAAAAATAACCTATCGTTAAAAAAATACTTTATAAAAATGGATAAAATAAGAGCATAATTAGGACAGAGTACGGGAGATGCAACGCAATGCAGGGAATATGGAAATATTATCTTGCGCAGGACATTGTGATTTTATCGACTTAAAATTAAATCGGATTATTATCATTCCTATTTCGAAGCAGGCGCGGCTGATTTGATGCAAAATTAGAAAAATCTTTCATGACATCTTTGTATGTTTCATCCTCCCCGTTTGCTTCGTCGCTCATTCCTATTTCCTCGTTTAAGCGTGTCAAACGTAATCTGTGAAAAATAAGTTTTTGTAAACTCAAATTAAAGAAGAAATAAATAGTTATAAATCCGGTCAACTGACAATCTACTTGCAGCCAGCTATTATCTAATCCTAACATGAGAAAATGTTCATAAAAAATGTGATTTCAGTTAGAGGATATAAATATGTTAAGCTTAGTATTATCATTTAACTGTGGAAGTTAACACAATTAAGCAATTGGCACACTAAGCTGAATTAAAGACTATAAACTACTTACAATGTCACGATATCGGCATTCCTTTGATCCACAGCAATATCAATAGGCATTTTTCCGTCTTTGGATATAATATCGTGCCTAGCTTTATGCTTCAGCAAGAGGTAAGTTTGAGCGATACAACCTTTTTCGGTGGCTAAATGCAGGGCACTGTAGCCTAGATCGTCTACAGTGTCTATGGGAACCCCATTGAGTAAAAGATACTCGCATGCCATCACAGATCCCTAAAAATATGGAAAATTAGCTAAGTTTTTTAACGCTTCCATATTATGCTAGAAATACTTACAGACAAAACTGCTTGATGTAGTGGCGTTCTATTTATGTCGTCGTCATTACACCACAGTTTGCTCGCCCCCAGAGCGAAAGCCATGCACATCACAGGTAAATTATGCACAGCGGCTGCCTTATACAGCAAGAGATTCGGATTAAGTTTAGTAAATTCTTCTTCTTCAGTTACATTATCTTCGCCCTCTGTAGACTCTTGATCTGATCCCAGAATGCATTCATTCTCATATAGAGTACTGTTTAAATTTTCACCAATAAACAGCAGATCTTCTCTGGATATGTTCAATGACATTGATGGAATTGTAAGTGATTCATCCTCATTTTCTGATTTAGAACTGGAGTCACGACGAATCCGCCTTCTAAATCGCTTTACCGCCCACTTACGAGCTGTGTTATCATCCGATTCATCGTTATCCATTTCAACAGGACGTGGCATTTTACAAATAAATTTCTTTTCAACATACTTGGCTTTTATCCATGATTCCCTAACCGCGATCTCACAATTCTCTGTCGCTGGCTGAAACTGTGAATTTTCACCTGCTTTGGCCTCGTAAATTTTGTTAACAACATTATTCCCAAGTTCCATCATTACTTTAACATTTTCAGGCTCCCACGCGTCTAGAGTCAGCGATCGGACCTTACTGTAATGAACCCCAAGGCTCCGGTGTACCCCGGAGCATTCGATGCAAAGTGTTATCCCTAAGTTAATTGATGCCCAACGAGGATCGGCACTTTTACAATCACAGCAGATTGAGTTGCCAGGAATTTTTAAAAATTGTTCCCAGTGGCTATTTAGAGGAATTAAATGAAGTTATAATAATTATAAAGGATTCAAGGGGTACTTACATTTTTTTCTTAGTGTTAAATGCATTCGAACTAGGTGATGCTGGAAGTCGTGATGGTGCACTATCGTACTGAATTGCTGCTCCTATACTTTTCTGAAGAGCTCCTATCCATGCTTGCAACATTTCTGCAGAATCTGCTTGAAGTATGTGTGACCTTTTTTTTTTAAGAAAAAAGTACCATTTAAATTTATATCATGCCTTTAAAATTGTTTTGGAAACACCCTCCGAACTTTTTCCAGCTATGTTTTTCTTTTAATATTTAACTCTCCATCAATATTTAGGATAAGATTTTTTTATTTTCGGCAGCTAAGTTTGCCTTTCTTATTCAGAATCTAATAAAATTGTGTTTAAGTTTAACATACTTTTGAGACATTCGAATAGAACGTGCTACAACAAAAAGTTTGGAACTTATTCGAGTATCTACCCCACAAATTTATGAAACTTAATAGGATATGAACTTCGCCTTAGAAACACTCTTCGGCCAAAAAAATAAGTGTCTCTTTAACAATGATAGCAACTACCATATTAAAAGAACAAGATCGCAGGGGTCACCTTGAACGGTTTTCATATATGTATATCTGTATATTATATAAAAAATAGTAGATAAATAAAGATGACATACTTTGTGGGAGATATGACCTCGAAGCAAAATCTTCTGTCAGAGTCGTTAGCTGGTCGCACCGTACAAATCCTCAAATCCTCCTCCATGACTGTATATCCATCGTCATGTCCGCGTTTCCTAAAACTCAAAATATCACTTCAATGACATGAATATCGTGCGAACCCAACAATTTCCCCCAAAGAATAGTTACCTGTAAACGAGTTGATTGTCGCACAAGTAGAACCATCGACGGCACCATGTCTTAAAACCCTTCGACTTCCTCTTGAACAGATAACCCTCTATTTTATTCGATGTGTTTGTACAGTTATTGTCTCTAAAACTATTTACACTCATGTGACGATTTTGCATAGACTTTTCTAATTGTTGATAATCACAGCGCAGATTGTTAATGTCCTCAGAGAGTCCTTTGAAAAAATCATCAAAATCGTTGCATAAATCTGAACCCTGATGAAAGTAAGTACCACAGGCTTGGTAATAGTCTAAGAGCTGTAATGCCATATAGTTTAAGATAAAAAACTTCAAAAAGATATGATCTTCTTACTGTAGAAAGTATCGATGGGACTTTTCTAGATTGCAGCATCGTTATGAAGTTCACGTAATCTAGAGCTGTGTGTCGGAAGCACGATTTGGTGGCTGATAAAATATTTACAGCTTCTGTGACTTCTTGTGGTCGATTTTTGCTTGCCTGGTGGAAGAGGCACTTAATCAATGACACTGCCTGGAACTCGATACCTTGAAAAGTTAGTTACTTACTTGAGCATTCTTGATCAGAGCATTATCGAAACTTTCAGAGACTTTGAGAAAGTGGTTTTTATAGTCTTTCACTTGGTTGATGTCGTCCTTGACGAAACCAGTTAGATTCTTTAAAACAGTTCTGCTCGCCTGATCTAACAGAATTGTGTGGAATTTGTTCATTTCCTACAAATAGTGTATTGTTGTTTTAAAAAAATATTTGTTTTTTTTCTTATTTTTAAAAAAATATGTCTGGAGGTTAAATAATTTAGATAGCGATTATCCCTTTGATTTCTACATCTCAAATTCTTTATTATAATAGAGAAATCATATCATATTTTAATAAAGCTGTTTTAAGAAATAGAACTGAAAAATAACTAATTTGAACCAGAAGTTTTCGTAAGTAGTAGTAGTAGCAGAAAAAAGTAGTGCCAGTACAACCCATTCTTTATGTAAATGTGATCCGACAAGGAGGTAAACATTCTCTAGTTGTTGGTTAGCCCCTTTCCCATTACTTCCACTTGACCTCCTTTCCACTTCCCAATAAACCAAACAATTTGCGAACAATTGCTTTGACCAGCTGCAGCACTCTACCCAACTTGGAGCCGCACCGAAAGACACTCGGCTTTCCGTTGGCATTCCGATTATAAATTTGGAAGTTTGTTAAAATCAATTACCTGAAAGCAATGGATAATTTTCCCTAATGCATTGTGTGCGTTCTTGTTGTCGGCGAAGTGCTTCTGCAGGTCCCACAGCGAGGTGGCGAAAGCACTGGAACGGGAAAGGGATCGAAATTAGGCACACTGGCCTCTGTACAAATCAATTAACCCGAAACCCACCTCTGGTTCTTCACGTACTCCTTGCCAGAGTCCACGGCAATTGTGCACATTTTGATGATCTTGTCCAGCCGCTGCTCCAAGTGGTCAATGTCCGCTTCCTCCTTGGCCAGGTACTGCCTGCAAAAAAACGGGCAACTTTTAGGCGCGCCTCCTCAGAAGAAAACACTGCGAAGCCCCTCTTCCAGTGACTAAAGGCGCTAATTCCCACTGTACACTCCGTGTGAGTCACGGCCCCAGGCCCACAACAACCGACCTGAATTTCGGTGAGTCTTTGAGACATTCCTCAAATTCGATGGTCGACTTCATCTTGCTGCGGATTCGGGGGACTGCTGAGCGAAAAATTGAGCGATCTGTGGACTGCTTTGCGGGCACTGCTTATCGCATATTTCTACTAGTGGCACTTTGAGTAGAGGTTCCGCTAATTTTCGCTTGGCAAAACGATTCGGCCGCCCAAGAACGTTCTAAACAAAAAAGCTCGACACAAGACAAATCACACAAAACACGTAGAGATTCTAAGTTCTGTTTTGACAGGGCGGCCGATTGACGTGTGTGGGGCGCGATGACGTCTCGCAAAAAACAGCTGATTGAAAATCATTTCGTATAAAAGGCATCTGTGATCTTCTTTGGGAGTTTTTGCAATCTCAATGCATTTAAGAGGCTTTTTTAATTTGTTTAAAATACGAAAATATTACAGAAAATGAAAATACCACGCAATTTTTGCAACTAATCTATCTCCCGCTAGGTGGCGGACATGTAGAGTTTATTGGACTACTGTTCGAAAGTGTTATACAAAGTCCGTTAACGTTTTGACATTTTGAGTGAGGTCAGTGGCCTCATTTTGAGAATTTTCGAGTTCACATGATTTGTGTTTAATGCCAGACTTAAAGTTGAAGAACTTCTTGAGTATTTTACTTATACAAAATATATCTTAAAAATTGTTAATAAGGTGAGATACACGTTTAAATTTTTAATATTTCTTCTTTTTAAGTTGAATGGTAGTTTTTCAATGACAAACCACATCGCCTTGTCCCGGATTAACAAACTAAATCTAAATTGCTTTTGAATTGCAATAAATTAAGCTTTGCTTCTTTTCCGACAAAATAATCAGATATCCTTAATAAATAAATCACCCAGTTTGTGAAATTTTGTTTAGTTTTAATGATAGCTAATAAAACTACATATATGTAGTTAATAAAACTACATATTTTCCAGTTTTTTTTTTTACTGGAGTAAATAAGTAATCAAATAAAACATGAAACCAGTTTTTCTACCTTTAAAAAAATTATCCCAGGAGAGGCAGAATTGCGTTATTCTAGTTTCGAATTCGGAAAAATTCCTAGATTTATTTCGCAAAGCAGAATATTTTAAGTTTGTATCAAAGCTGTTGTACGTTTTAATAATACAGGCAAGATGGCGCTATATTAACAATTCAGCATATCTAGATTGTTATTTTCATTTTTATTAGCTTGGTGATCAACTTTTCAGTCATCGCATATGTTTTGCAATTATTGTTCAGCTTAAAAAGGTGAGGACAATATTACTCTCAGATTGCGAGTTACACCCACGACTTTTCCTACGAAATTATCCAGTAAGCTTACAAATTATAGCATCAATTAGCAAATTGTGTTTTAAAGCAAATACTTACGCCATTCGACCCATGAAAGACTCTCGTCTAGCACGTACTCTGTACTTTAGAATAGACAGCATTTCTTTCAAACCCACTTAAATAATAAAAAAAATAAGCAACTAATCATAATATTAACGAGGCGCATGATAGTAAAATTAATAGTTTACGTTTCGTCTCGTCTACCCAAAAAGAAAATAAATGTAATGAAAAAATTGCATGCAAATTGAAAATTTTCAATATTCACCCCAAAAGGCATGTCTTTGCCTCGTAAAATTCTTTGAAAAAGAAAATCTCCCCCGGTTCATAACAAACCATAAATTCCAAGAACTCATTCCTCCACCCACCCGCCCACGCATGGAGATACCTTCGCTAACGCGTGCAAGGACAATTAGAATTGATTTAATGCGCAGCTGGTCCCGTTGTAGTATTTATACCTGAAAAACAACGGTCTTGCCGCCTGCATTCGGGGATTTTGCATATCGACATTTTAGGAAATTTTGAACGCGATTGATATTGACAAAACTTGGGCATAAACGGAAAATGCTTTTACGTATGGTTCCGGGGAATTCCGTGACATTTCCATTTGGTCACCCTCCGCCGTTTGTCGTCTGTGTCCTCTAATCCTAGTCGCACGCAACATAATTCGGAGGACCGCACCTTTTCAATTTAAGTCATTAACGAACAGAAGGCTACACGGATTCCGTAGTCATGCGGAAAATTATGAGCTTCCCGGAGCCCCATTGCCGCTCATCTTCGCAGGCCGCGGCTTAAGCATAAGTAGAAAAGTAGAAGCATGTTGTTCACATGTGAGATCATCGTCTTGATACCAGGGGAAAATATTTTAATTATATCAGGTTTAAACAGAAGTGCGGATGGTCTTGCCGCACGGTAGGGCATTATGTGAGTGAGTAACTAGCTCATGACGCCCGTAGTTGGCGCTAATTTCATGGGGGAGTCTAGCCCGAGGTTAATTAGTTCTATTAAATTGTGGGCGTGTGGGGCTTCAACAACGATTTCGAAGTTCTGCGGAGCTATTATGCTCGTTTATTCTTAATTTAATGCATTTTATTGATCCGACGAGCATTGTTGTTGGCGGCAATTTATTTGTTTTCAACTAGATAATTACTCTGTCTTTTGTGGGAGTTTCGGTAATTTATTAAGAATGCTACATCTACTTTGGATTGATAGAATTTTGTGGGAATAAAATAGGTTAGCATTATTGAAAAGTAGTTATATACATTTACATTTGTATATTCAAGATTTGATAATCCTTTATCAGTGGTTATAACTATAGCTAATAAAGAAAATACCATCAATATTTAGTTGATCATTAATATTGAATACTTTTTCTTTGCTAAAAAATCGTTCAATATCCAATAATGCAAAATTCTTAAGAATCGCGTGTAGGTTTTTCATTAAGTTTGCAGAAGATCAACTTACATAAATGGTATATAATGTAGTACATACTTGTAATTTCCTGTACCTTTAATGTAATATTCTTCCGAATTTAAAATTATAAAATTATATTACCCTAATAAGTCTTGGTATAAATCTTAAGAGGTCGCTAAAAATAATATACTTAATTCAAAGAAGAAATTGACTACCCGTCATTTTTACTGGTCTTGGTAGTTGTAGCGTTAATGTTTTTATCGAAATCACTTTTCTTGAGCGAGTTTTTTTAAAAATGATAAGGCACAACGTGGACTTTATATAGACTGAAGAAATTTTTGGTTATACAGACCAATCATTGCTGAAATAGAGATTCGGGTAGTTACCAAAAACCAAAAGAGAAAATGGGTTTTTTTTTTCTTAGGATAACTTGAGCTACAACAAAAGCTAAGCGATCTCGTTATTATTCAGGTGTTTAAACAAAATATTGTTACGTACATACATATGTTTTATTTTTAAATTTTGCTTGTTCTTAGTTTATGAAATGTAAATTAATTTATTTGGACCCCATCATATAGTCTCACCCTTTGCTGTTCAGCTTTTAAGTTACATTACCTTTGTAAATTTTTTATAGTGCTGTTTGTTAAATTTTATTTCTTGGAGATAATTCATAGTTAATGTTTTGTATAAGCGCGTGCATGGTACGTTATTTATTTATTGTACATTTACTGAAAGATTTACGCAAACTGTAGGCTCCCCCGTAAATTGTTTTTACAGAAATGATGATGTAGCTCACTGTTCAATTTCAGGTGTGCTGTGAGCAGGTAAATTGCGTGCTGCACGACGGAGGAACATCGCGAGCATGCGCGTCCTCTCCGGCACCAAGTAGAGCTGGCAGTCGACGTAGGCTGGACCACCAAAACCAAAGGTGAGTTTCCCGTGGTGATTTTCCTTCTATTTTATATTTTATGTCTAGACTGCTCCGACTCAGCCGGCACACGGGTATCTCAACTTTTGTCTGACTTTGCCAAGTGCCGGCATTCGCTAGATGTTCACCTCAGCTGTGGCGCTGAATTTGAATCCTCCACTGTGTGAGTGAGCTCCGATGAAAATTTCAAAGAATCAAAAGCACTGGTGCTGGCGATGGTGGTAATTTGGTAAGAAAGTGCAATTGGGGCCGGAGCACCGAAGCACCGGAGCACCGCCGGAGCACCAGAGAAGCAAAATCAGTGTGTGTGTTCAGACACTACTGTGCCGCTGAATGCTGATGTTTATGTAGACCGTGCCACCGGTGGCATTATAAAAACGAACTTGAATTCTGGAAAGATTTCAGTCCAACTCCATATTTGTTGCATTGCGGACAAATTGACGGATCCTTCTAATCCTTTTCTCTAAAACCTTTATCAAACAGAAGTATATTTTTCCAAGTGCTAAGTGCAGCCTCTCGTGTAATAGTGTTTTAACAGATAATTTTAAAACAATCAAACATTTTTGGTGCTGTCCGAATCCTTTTTCCTCAAGAGTGTCATTGACGAAAAAGGACATTCGCGGTTCTTTTAAATAAAAATATATAACGAACATTTTAATCAATCACACGTGTGTATCCATTGTTCGTTGCTGATTTTTAACAGAAAAAACTTCTAGCCAAAATGGTGAGTTCGATACACTTTTGTCTTTAAAAGAATTCCTAATGTTCCCTCAGGGGTGGAGAGACAATCACGCGATTCACGCGATGATGATTGTTGCAGAAAAAAAGGATTACCGGATGATGTCATTTCGCTGGCTAGTCCACACCCAGGACATTCTTTGATTTTGCTAGAACCTTTGGGACTCAAAGGGAAGAGGGACAAAGCTCAGCTGCTGGATGAATGTTGGCATTGAAATCATTTTCGGGTTGGGATAGGCCCTGAGTGGGGTGGCTCTTGGTTGACGAGTGCTTTTCTACTTCTTTGCTTCTTTTTGCGCTTGAGAAATTTATGGTTTGCTTAACATCTCAAGTACACCGTCTGCTTTTTTCTGTTGTTTTTGGGGTTTGCTGCCTTGGGGACGTTTGGGTATATAATGAGTTTGGCTTAGACGACACATTGGCGACGATTGTAGAGTAATGATGTTTTGAGAAATGGTATTTCGTCTTTGCATATAATTTTCTACTAACTTAGGGGCGAAGAAAGAAATAGTGACTCGATCAATAATGATTTCCTGCCTTCTTATTGTTAGTTGTAATGACGTTTATCTGTGGATCTGCATTCAAGTATTTTCTTTCCTAAATAATATGAGTTTCAAAAATATAAACTTAATTTTCAGTGAATGTGGAGCAGATAATTCTATAAATGTTTTCTAGATTGTATTTACTAGATTTCTTTTATTTTACTGTGTACTCCTCATATAGATTCCTTATAATTTTAACTACATTTAAAATTACAATCTTTGTGACCATAATTTTTAACGGTTTTTTTTTTTTGTAGATTATGAATTCAGTATCAATTTGCCATCATATTATTTTTTTCAGGAATTTCTTTTTAAAAAGGGAGATTAGTAATGTGGCTCAAATTATTTTCGGAGTTATATTTTATATATTTACATGTGTTATTACCTCGTTTTGAGTTGTGTAATCTTTTTACTAACTAAAAGCTATTCTAAAATGCCCAAAATACGATATTAAATAATTTTTTAATTTCTTCTGTTAATTTCATAATGATAATTTCTTGATTTCAAAACATGATTATGTTTTGTATCTGTTGAAGAATAAAAAAACTGATTCTAAATTAAATATTTGACTTCAGTTCCTACACAAAAATCCTCCAGAACGACAAAATTAATATTTAGATAAAAGAAGGTGACCGTCTGTTATTTAAAAATATAATCTGAATAATTTAAGGATACTCTTAATATCAGAAGGTTCTAATCTCCTTACGTCTAGAACGTAAAAGAAATTTAATTATTTTCGGTAGAACAATATCTCCTTACAAGTTACTTTGTAAAGCTAATTAATGTTAAACTTCATTCATAAGTAGATCGACATAAAAATCAAGTCAATGATTTTGGAAATTGTGGACTACGAATTTTAATGAAACTTCCTTGAAAATAATTTATGTGCATCGAAAATGCATCTTCAAATTTTCTTTTTCCACTGCAAGTTGAAATGCACCACAAAGTTTCAATTATGCGGTGCTCAGAATATCTAACGTGTTCAAAAATCAATATTCCCCTCTTGTCTTGCTCTTGACTTCCACTTGATTTTTGTCGTTTCTCCAGCAGTGCATTGCAGACAAAATTTTTTTTTGGTACCTACTACACGATTTTTTTCTTTACCAGTGTGGTGGACATTGTGCACTTTTTAGAGAGCCTCACGGCGGAGAAGGACGTAGAACTTGAAGTAAAAACACAAAAAAGAAAAGGATCCTTTTTGGAGGAAACTTTCTATGGTGTCATTGTGCTGCACGTTTATCAACGTTCAGACTTTCTTTTAAATTTCTTCTATAGTGCACTTTGAGCCTACGGGGGAATTTTTTGTTTGATGGTGGTTTTTAAGAAGGTTTCAAGAACAAAACAAATGAAGAGCGGAGACGAAATGATGAATTTTTTGTTATGTTATAGAGAGCTTGGTGAATGAATTTTTTCAAATTTAAGTTTTTTACTTAGTTTAGGTTTTAATTGAAAAGAGAGTTAATTTACAATAATAACGTTTTTTTATGTAATAAACATAAGTTACATTTTTGAATTTGGAATTTCACTACATTAACGTATGCTTGTTAACTTACATGTCTTCAGGTAAATCGACCACAAAAAATAACCTACATAGAGATCATATTTTCATCTAATACTCAATAAGTATTTTAATTTGAACACGAACTCACAAATTGCCGCAAATTACAATTGATTTTATTCAAAGCAATTTGATGTTGATAATTCTATGCTCTTTTGTGGTATCCCGTGACTGTGTCAAGTTTCATCTGGCAAATTTGTGTCAATTTTCACACCATCTATGGGTATCGTTTGTTATTAAATTTCATTCTAAACTTCCTATATACTGCATATTATGTCTGATTACACGAAATATTTTGTGCCTGTTTGTTTTAAAAGAATTTTAGAGTTTTAAAAAAATTCAAAAATGTTGTTCCACTCCGGCTATATTGAGTTTTGTGTGTATTACGAATAGTGAATTTTTAATGAAAAACAATCGTATGTAGCATTTATGGATGATTAAAATACGTTTTATTCAAACTGCGATAAATTTTGAATTTAATTGAAAAGATAAGGTATTAAAACTTTTTCCTATTTGCTTTGAAGTAAGCAAGCTGCACATGTGCAATGCAACGATACTTCTATACAATTTTTGATACCAATTTACGTAACTCGAAGGTAAGATGAACGATAAGAATTTATTTAATTTTAGAAAATTAATTTGAAATAAATATACGTTCGTTTGACTGGCAATGGAAAAATATTCTTAATTGTTTAATTGATACACCGACCAGAACTAGATTGATTATACAGAATCAATGGTAATGCTTACAGATTTTATTGTAATCTACATATTGCGATTCGATTAATCAAAATAATGATTAATCGATTAATGAAATTTAAACGATATCCGTTTTCATTTTCATGAATAAAGGTACATGAAATGTAAAATGGTAAAGGGGGTACTTCTGACAATCATTCATTTAATTTTTAACATGTCCACGACTCTACTTTATGTCTCCCGTCCCGAGCGATCCATCTGTCTGTTCAAGGTCAGTGCAAACAAATTTCGAATTCATGATCCTTTATAATTGCATTGCTTCAAGTTATATCAAATCTAATAAACGCAATTTCTGTTAAGAGAGGGTTCATCCAATCGAGGGAACGAGGTAGAGCCTGTGGGGGGCTATTGTGAGCAGGATTTATAATTTCGCCACTTCATTAGAGCTCATGCGTAATTAATCACGTGGAACAATGCGCCTACCATTTTCTCTGTAATTTATACATGAATAAAGTCATATGTGGTGATTTTTTTGACTTTCTGTGGGCTTAGGGAAGCTCTATAGTCTAAACCGCCGCCAGGTTTATTACATCCGTATGTAGGAACCAGTCGAAGCTCCCTTTCTTTCTTGATTGAGACGTTCTCGAATTACGGCCCATAGAGCACGAAGTTTATGAAAAATGCCAGAGGGTCTCTGCAAACGAGAGTTGGATTAAATTGAAGCAGGAAGGAACCCTCTATAATGCACCCGGAGTACCGAAGGGTTGGGCATTACGTCGGATTTCCTTGCTGCACATGCATTGGATTACGCCTTTATTCCTCTTAGCCGATTATTGATTCTACTCATGCAATTTGATACGCTGTCAAAAGGTATGGAGACTACACTCGCGGGGACACAAGAAATATTGCTTTGAACTCTCGAAATTAAAATCAATCAGAATAGAGTTTTCTATATAATTTGATTGGATATTTCCTTGTCCTCTTGGACATATAGGGGAACGGCGATGCATGCGCACATATTGAAGGAATTGATTGAGCATGCAACAGTGAGCATAGAACAATTTTTAATTGGACACAGCTCGAATCCAGCATAGTTCCAGCGGTTGTACAGTTGCCTAAAACTGTGTAAATCTTCTCAAAGAATCTCTCCGTCATGATGCATGGCTTGGATTCGCCGGGTTCGTTTCGTAATGAATTTTCAATTTCGCTCCACCATAGATAAATTGTTAATTGGCTTGAGTAACAAGAGGAATTATGGTTAGAGGCAGAAAACAGATGGGCACTTGGATAGAAAATAAACGATAAAAAAGCAGAAACTTCGAGCTCATGGTTTTTAGCTGCTGTTTCTATAAAACAATTTTCGTGTACCTCTACTAGAGCAAATTATTCGCGGACGTTTATGGGTAAGAAAAAATTGGTGGTTTAGAGCAAGTTTTTACCGGCATTATTACAGAGGTAACATGCAGAGTTTTGTTGTTTGTGTGCCTTTTCGTTTTTTCAAGTAATTCGTTGGAACTTAATAAAACGAGATTGAGGAGTAGGTTCGCTGCTGAAATAAGAGCTGAGTTCAAGGTCACTATACTTTAGGGGTATTCTACTCTAGATACATATTTAAAAACAGTTGACTTTGTTTTTTTTAAAATGTCGTGTTGTATACATTAAATATAGTGAATAATGTACCCTTAAAATTATAATGTACAATTATAGATTCACAGTCCCCATATAAACTGTTAAATTGTAGGTTGGAGTTGAATACATTTTTCAATCTGATGGCTACGATATCTTGAATTTCTTATCGTAAATATACATAATTTTAGACTTGTGTACATTAATTAGAAAATTAAAAACTTAATTCAAAAATTTCTTTTATTATCATCCCCGCAGTGAGTGCAGTCTCATCTAGACTAATTTACTTTCATCAAAATGTCTTAAACTTCCATTAAACTACGCCAATTTAGTCTGAAAACAAAGAGACAGAAAGCAGATTACTCGAATGAAATACCACGCTGAAAATTCAACTTGTCGGCGAATACACTGATTACTACTGTCTATTTTAATAGCCTTTATTCCATTTCATCAAATTTTTATGACTCATAATACTGGAATTTTTTTTTTTTGTGGTAACATAATAGCGCAAGATGACAATTTTTACCTTTTGTTATTCGAACTACCTCTTTGTCCAAAGTTGCGTGTCTAATTATCTTTTAAATGCAGTGCTCAAGCAGAAATCCTGGTTTTGCTGGACAACTAAGTAAATTATAAAATCATCCAAGAGGAGAATTAAGTCGTCTTACTGATTCCAAAAATTGATTATACAATTTTTTAATGACTACAAAGGAAATAAAAATTTATTTTTGATGATCAGTTCGCACAAATAAGAGATTTAAACGATAATGCACTAAAATGCGCAATGTAATTGGGCTATTGGGCCAAGACGGCACAAAATTACCACAGAGAAAAAAAACTGTGTAATGTCTGAATGGTTGGCTGATTGCTCTTCATATCTCACTCCACAGACGGAATTGGGAACGGCTTTGATTGATTATGACAAGCAATAAAATTTATAATTGAAATTTCTAAGAATGGATGTTTCGGTCGGTTAAATAAAATGTGAAAAAGTGAAAAATTAAACAAAGCTTTGACTCAAATCAAGCCGCTTTATGAACCATGTCGTCGAAAATTGCTTCCAAGAATAAGAAGTCACTTAAGCCAAAACTTTAAAACGTCTTTGCATCTTGATTGTTGGTGACTCAGTGTCTAGCTAAAAAAATACAGAACGGAAAAAAGTGTAATCACCTTTTTCTCTGCAAACAGTTTTCTGCAGTATGTAAAGCTAATTGCACGTTCTGCGATTCGCTTGAGTTCACGTTTCTGTCGTTTCTCAAAAATCAAATGTACATGAGGAAGATTGCACATTCCGTTTTTCCACCTGTTTTCATGATTGCGCAAAGGTACATTATCTCGTGTTTATGTGGTTTACTAATAATTTTGAGCTATTTTATGTGATATTCACACTTTGAGGAGAAACATAAGTCCAACTGCAAATGTTGCTTTTCTGTTTCTTATTTTTGCACTTTATATACAGATTGTAGCCAGTACACGTTTTTTTGTTTCAGTTTGGTTTGTTTTGCAGTCGCTGATAAATAATGCCAGCATTACACGTTATCGTCTTGGCATAAACGAAAAATTAGTCATTTTCTGCGAATAAAAAAAATTGTTCTGCACAGAGAATTAGCATGTGCGTTCAAACTCAAGATCTGTTCTCTGTAACAGAGGAATTTTAGCTGTTTAAATTGAGAGAAGTCGCAAATCCGGCTCTAAAATCGTCCAGTCTGTGCAAATGAAGAAATGAATGCAAGAAGAAAAATAAATGTTTTATAAGTAACCTCACACACCGTAGGCTTTTTCAAGAAGACTCCACCTCGGCTCTTTTCTATTTTTGGTAAATCACTGCAGAGGAAATTTTTATTTGTACGCTCTGTTGTTATTCAAATGTTTTGCTTTTGATGTTACTTGTCTTCTAGAATCTAGAGAACAAAAAAGCTCAAAACTACGTATTTGCTCAATATCTTCATGATGGTTTCATTCAGGATACTATCATTTATCTTCATTATATATATCGTGTGGGAAGTTGTTCAGGGTGGGTTCATAGAAGAAGGTTAGAAAATAGTAAAAAAGAATAGAGATCTTGAGCTAATGATACTCGTTTCATTTTTTTGGATATTAATTTCACACCCATATGTAAATTGAGATTTATATGGAATTAAATAGCTGATTCGAATTACAGACTTCAGTTGAAGAGTATTGCGTTTCTATGAACATTTGAAGAAGGTATAAAAGAGGTAATTAGCCTTTAAGAGGTAGATCTTCATTGGAATTTGAAAGCTGGAAGATATGGGTGTGTCCATATTAAGAGATGTTGGTAACTTTTCACAGATAAGTACCAAAACTATAATCGATGTTTCAGGATATGTATTATTTTTTCATGTCATTTGCATGCAGAGATTAAGAAACGTCGTCCTAATAGGACATCTTCCCTGTCCTTAAAATTTTACTATCAGCACAAATATTATAAAATGAGTATGTATGTATCTTATTAAAAAAAAGAGATAAGATTGTTTCTTAGTTTATTAAACTTATGTTTCATTTCTATTACATTATAAAGAAACCTTCAAAACTTCTTGAGTAATCATAACAAATTAGTTTTCATACATATGTATGTATGAACTGGAAAAGTTCTCGTGATTAAAAAACACTTTTCACTTATTCACATTATCACAATTAGAAACTCTACTAAAACATTTGAAAAATGATAAAGAAACTACAACAAGCAGAAAAATGCAATAAATTGAATTATACATATACAATACAATAGCAGTACTAATTGAGCGGAAAGTGAAAAAGGGTTTTTTAAACCGTGAAAAAAAACCTTTTGCAAGTCCGAAAGCGTTCGCTTACTGCTAGCATTAATTCAAATTCAATGAAACTGAATAGAAAAGCGCCTAATATAGAAAGAACTTATTAATTATCTACAAATACATTTAAAAGCCATATAAATTTGCATTATTTATGTTTCAAGAGTAAACGTTTCTGGCATTGTTAAAAGTAACTTTAAGGCTAAAATGGACCCCAGTAGCGGCGCGGCGGAGCGGATTTCCTTTTTCACGTGAAATTGCTTTTGCACTGTTTTTGCAACGCCAACAGATTTCAACATGAAACACTTTCTTAAAGGCGCTTAAATGAAATTAGCATAAAAAATTAGCTTCTGCCGGTGCTGCAGCTCTTGTTGGATAATTTTGTTTTGCTTAGAAGGAACTCAACTTCCTCTGCCCACTTGCCATCGACATTGTCAATTTCTGTAATAGTGGAAACTTCTGCAGCCCACTTTTCATTGTTTTACATCGCCGTTGAGGTCTATCGATGAATTTAAATATATAAAATCTCTGCGGCGACTACTATTAGGTTTCTAGTCACCGTATCGATCAGTCCTGAGCTTATCCGAAGTTTTAAATCGTAACAAATGGCCGGGGCATATACAAATTTCAAAAGGATTGTAAGTACGCCCAACGTGAAGTAGTGCACCCGATAAGACGATTTCATACTTTAAGTGGGGGAAATCGAAGTTGCGTGCTGGTCGAGTGTTTGTTCTTCTACTGAGCAATCTTTCGTTCTGTGAGGTGTTTAAAGTACTTAAGGCTAAAGTTACCTGTAATTTGCTTGCTTAGTCATTCCTGCCCGGTGCTGTTGGCTGTTGTGTAGTGTGCTGCCCTACGTGTTTATGTACTCACTCACCTTACAAAATTTGTAGCCATATATTCGTAAGGAGTGGTTTGGAAGGATGGTTAAAATATTCTGAGTAAGCCTTTTCCGAGGTTATTGCACTCAAACTTACATGCAAAGCAGTTATTACGCTTGTTTCTATGATTTGTGTTCTTTTTATTTTTATGTGAACTACATTATATTAAAGTTTCTTTGAACAAAAAGTATTAATTAAGATACAAAACTTTTGCTTAGAGTATCTCATTTGTCCTACAAAAGAAAGATATGTCTCCAAGGTTATTTTACTGCAAATACATATAAAATCCATACTTAAATTCATTATAAGCATAGTTTTTTCTTAAGTTATTATTTATTTGTGAAGTAAATTAATCATAAATGAAACTATCGTTAAAATCTATTATACCTTCTTTCCATGAACATTTTACTATTAATCTTAATATGCAAAATATTATACATTTGGCATCAGTTTTTGAATCGATAAATTGAATATTCTTCTTTTTATTTTTGAAATCATTTAAAATCTTGTACCTACATACCTATATTTGTTTAATAATTTAATTTCAAATATCAAATGTTGATAGAATTACAATCGCACGCCAGATGAATTCATACATGCATATATAAATCGTGAAATAGAAATTGTTGAGATTTATATTTTACTTAAAAGTGAATTAAAGTCATAATAATTTGAATTAAAGTCATAATAATTTGATGTTCCACAATTTAAATCTCAAATAAACATACCAAAAGAAACAAACATTTTGTATTATTTTTTAATTGTCTTACCTGCCTGAATGTTCACAGTTCCGATTTTAAGATTTTAATGTGTAATTGTTCACTTTTATGTAGGTAATTCTAGCTTAACCTTTGCTTCCTCGGTTGACTTGGAACTTTAATCTGTAATTTTTACGTAAATCATGGCGTCTAGTTGCAGTTTTGCAGCAGAAATCTGTAGAGTGCTATTCTTGAAAATCCAATAATCAGATTATTTACAATTATTCTTACTCTGGTCATTTGGTTTGGTCGTTGGACTTATATTGTTAGTCATAAAATGAAGACAGTTTTAGTGCGTTGGAGTACCTATGTACCTACTTTCATAAATTCTTGATTTGTCACAGTTTTTGTTTTTGTGTCTTAGAACAGAAATGTTTCACTGTTCTACTTTTAAATACTAACCGTGCAAAATAGAACAACAACTTCGTGAACTGCTACAGAACAGCAGGAAGCCAAAAAGAAGTTACCAACTACTTTTTTTCATTAATACATCAAACTATAGAAACGTTGTCCTTATCTTGATAAATGAAACTAACTCCTAGGTCGAAAGGTAATAAATCATTCTACCAATCCCGTCAAAACGAGAATTTAGAAAAGTTTCTGCTGTACGATGGCACCATCGAGCATACCGTCAGCAGCGTAGAAAAGATTTTCCTACGATCAATCTCGTGACTCGTGGAAAAGCAATTCGATCGAGGAGGAAATCATACCCGTGTCCAAGTCTGAACCATCCTCTCTCTCATCAAAAATCAATAGAGACCTTCTTGTTTCCATTACCAGCCAATCGAGCCGAGTTTGATCTTGGCTTCGATCTGAACGCGCCACAATAGCCGCGATCGACTATTATTTTAATCTTTCACTCGATCTAATTGCACACCGTGCTCCTGCTCCATGCGATCTCGTTCTAGGACCGCTCTAGCGCTGCGGTGAATAAATCTTTAGAAGGAATCGTTTCCAATTTAATGGAGTTAAGAACCATTTCCCGATTATAACGGCTCATCAGCGGCAGGTAAGCAAGTATTACAATAATCAAAGGTAATTCCCCCTCGGTGCCTCTTGTTCGGGATCAGGTTGTGGTTTCATAGTTTGTTGTAGATGGTTTGCACCTGGCCAGATCACTTGCTTCTTTGCCTTTTTCACAGCTATTCACGATGTAACGCCGTATTTTCTCTCTTCATCAGACATTTTTTTTTCTATTCTAGAATTGTGGCTGAGCATTCACCGGCTCAAATACTATCTCTTTTGTGTCTCCATTTTCAAGGTAAAAGATAGTGATCAATGTACTCGGTGTGCACTGAATTTCGAATGGAAGATTCCGTCTTCTAGGGGTCTACTCGACCAGAACGAGCATGATAGAATTTCGAAATACATACATAGTTATGCACATTGAGCGTATGCATGGACTTTTCATTTTCTTTTCCCGAGATGTGGAATGATGTGTAAGAAAATGCGAAATTGTATATTCGGTTAAGTTGTGGGTTTCTGATTTCGCTTTTAGTTTTTTCCTAGTTATTCAATGAATAATGATATGATTGAGCTCTTCGATAGAAAATTATTCAAATCACGCCTGTGGAGAGGTTGATGATCTCTATGATGAGATTTATTTTCCTCAAAGCAGTTTTCGTTTACGCGAATTTATTTTTTTACTCTCCAATTTATGGGAAAAATTGATGAATTTTGCAGTAATTTTGGAGAAATAAATATGAAATATAAGGAATATTATTGGCAGAAAAGTGGTATAATAAATTGTGAGGCTACACATTCTAAATACTATAATAAAGAAGAAAAGAAACGAAACAACGACGAATATTAAGAGAAACATCAAACAAGTTTATTGGTCAAAAATATAGCTTTTAGTACAATTAAAGTGGCGATAAAACTCTTAGAATTGCTTCTGATTTTATTGTTGAACATTTCACTTGAAAGTCAATTTATTGCCGTCATACATCGTAAGCTCCGGCGCAACCTTAACCGGCACTCGCAACAAAACTGTAGTAAATCATAATTTCTTCTCGCACAAAATTTTCTAAGTTGTCAGGCTCGCGAAAATGGACTCAGACCGAGACCAAAAATGGTATGCAACTCGTTTGCTTTACCATTAAGAGGCAAAGTAATGGTTAATAATTAGTTTTTAGTGAGGAAATTCAAACTCAATAAAACTGTTTTTTTTATAGTTATATTTTCTTTCCAAGAATGGGTATCTACAAATCTAGCTGTCTGAGTGCGTTTTAATATGCTTTTGAAAGCTTTTATGCGACAGAAATTAAACAGAATTATTTTTAGTGGAAAGCCTGAAGTTCTGCTTTCTAATCTCCTTTCTGAAATCATGATCAGTAAAGGTTAACAACGACAAATCCTTTAATCTGATATTTTATGCAACCTTAACCGACAAGACATAAAGCATATGAATTTTTTTCTTATTAATTTGTAATGAACATACAAATAATATTGCTCTTAGTACTCATTCTTATGGAAGATATAAATATGGGACACTTTCTGATTCTGCATTTGATCAGAGTGAATAAATATGTATGTTTTGAAACATGTCAACCACTCAAATTCATCAAATTCAAAGAAGTAATCTCAGAAGTAAATTTAGCTCAAATGAGTATTTTATATTAAATTAAACGGGATTATTGACTCCTGAAAATAATGTTTCTTAATTAGTACGGCTCTATAATTACGAGTTCATAAAAAAAGTCTTGGTAATTAATAATTATTCACCCTGTCAAATTACTCTTAATTAATGAACAACGTGGAGTTTTGGTAGTGTGGTTATAGTTCTAATTAAAATGTGAATTCCACACTTTAATCCCAGACAATTCCCGGGACTACAAGATGTCTTAAAATAGCTTCATATACGATTAACTTAAGGAGACATTTTGTATAGAGGCCAAAAATTCCATATGGTGCACTTGACGCATTTCTTTGTCTCAGAGTCTTAATTTAGTGCAATCCATTTATCCAGCAGAGTGACAAAAATTCTTTATATAGAAGAAAATTTAGGCTTGGGAATTTCCAGCTGACTCATGCAAACATTTATTGGGCTTCACAATTTGTAATGAAAAACTGAAAGGAATTAACTAATATTTTATGAAAGGCCAAATAGTTAAAAAGTTAATCCAAATAAATAGTTTGAATTCTTTGAAGTAACGTCCCAGCATTATTTGTTAAGGATCTGTGTTTAAAAAAATGTTCCTAGAACGTTTATAACCCAAACAAACATAAAGCGGATATTTTTCATAACCACGGATATTTCCAAAATAAACTTGAATCCTAATTCAATTTAACTCCTTCTTTGCACGAAATGTACATGATAGTATCACATGGAATTTTGCCAACAATCTTCTTGACTGAATAAGAGATTTATTGGCACGTAAAAATAGCGCTTATATTATTATTGATTTTCTGCCAGTTATCATTTAACTACTATTTCGAAGCATTTCCTGAGTATACACTGCCTAACAAATATTGTTTATTTTATTACACAGCTAAATTTGTAACGAACATTTCATGACAATTAAGTTACAACCAGGAAGTAGCACAGCTTGATTATTTTTTGTCACAAATCGAACAGTGTTTAATCAATGAGGTGAGGTACAATTTTCGTAAATACATATGTATGTATGTCATGAAATCGATATTAGAAATTATTTTATGTTACATAGTTGTTCAAAAGTCCTGAACTAATCTTCAGAGTAATGTTTTACACAATATTTTTTTAAATATACGAGTATACATACCTGTAAGAATTCTCGAAAACACCAACTTGATCTGGAGCAGACCTCGAACTTGCGAAATTTAAATCTGTGTTTCAGCTGATCATGCTCAATTAATATACTCTGAAATAATATTTCAACAATAAACATCATCAACAAGCACGTCTGACATAAACAAATCTAAGAATATTTTCCATGACTAAATGTTTTATAGACTTATACATACATAACTTATGTATGTATGTATATCAAAGAAAATTTGTATACATATATTGCAAATTTAATTTCATGCATTTCAAGAAAATTGTCTGCAATAAAACTTCATTCTCCGGGTTTTATCTCCTTTGTGATTGTACCACAAGTGGGCAAAAAGTCAATAACCTCGTTGCAGATATATTGGTCTTAAAAACTATTCATACTATATAGATGTCATCATCATGGGTAGTTCGAATGAATCGGTAACAAAAGATAAGTAGGAATTTTATCGCTTGAACAATTTCTCGTCATATTATTCTTAAATGAATTTGATGAATCAGCGTCTTCATGCTTTACAACTTCTCTAAACTTGGTTTCTATGCATCAGTGACTGGACATAAATGTTAGATACGCTGCACGCAGCCAAAACGCAAAATAAATTCATCAGGAAATATGTGCATGCTCAAAATAGATCTATTTAAAGATTTGCCCATGCTAAAATCCAAGCCTTTAACTTCTCTGCCTCTAAATTTGTCTGTTTAATTTCTTAGAGTGAGCTTAATTTGCCATATGTGTACGTCTGCTTTCTCCAAATTTAATGCAATTTATGTGTAATTATTTCTTCTTTATATTGCAGAAATTCTTTCTTGAGCCATCGACTGAAAATACTTTTTTTTTCATCGGCTTTATATTAAATATTAAAAGTGTTACTTCAACTTCCTCTGGTAACATGCTAACAAAGTCAATGACCGCGACCATGGTTTCTGTGCTTACCTTGTTGGTTTCTAACTTGCTCCTATTAACGACTTAAAAATTAGTAATTACAATAGACATAAAGTGGTTTTTGTAGCTCAACAGTATATATGTACATATGTAGCTGCGAGCGTGTCAATCGAACCGGTTAATAACATGTTTGTTTCTACAATTAGTCAGTATATCGACAAATCTATTAGCTTAATTATTCCCATAAATCATCTTAAACAAATAAAATTTTGTAGTAAATCATTCGTTTTATTAACATCCTGTTTTTTTATACTTTCAGAGGGAATGCATCTCAGTTCATATCGGACAGGCTGGTGTTCAAATTGGTAACGCCTGCTGGGAACTATACTGCCTTGAACATGGTATCCAACCTGATGGACAGGTACGTAACAGTTATTTTGTCGGGTGTAATTTTTTCCATAATTTGTTGCGCTCTCCATCATTTAGATGCCATCAGACAAAACAATTGGAGGTGGCGATGATTCGTTTAATACATTCTTCAGTGAAACTGGCTCCGGCAAGCACGTACCAAGGGCTGTTTTCGTCGACTTGGAACCAACAGTCGTAGGTGAGTGCAAGGAATTTCTTACATATTTTCTTATGTTTACACGATATGATAGGGAAAGGGATATGCTCTTTTGTCTTAAGATGACTATTGTGGAACCTGTTGTTATGTTTGTCACGTACTCGAGCAATTATCATTCCGCTTAGTACTCTTTATGACTTCATTTAATATGCTTACTTGCTAAAGAGACGTTATGCATTTGCAGTATGAAAATGGTGATAGTTTATGAATTTCGTATGTAACAACAGAAGCGGAATGATTTTACATATTAGCTAGACCATAAGGCGTGAGAAAGACCGGGTAATGGCGCTAAGATTGTCGGCGACGCTTTTGTATGGCCAAGTATGAAAGTTGTTAGATATGACAAGAATTTTAATTAATTTACTGGTATTATTTAAACATATCTCTAATAAATTAAAATAATGTCCATTTGAAAATTAGATTTTAAAGAAGAATGACAAAAAGATACGATCAACGATATTCAATTTGTGGATGGTTGAGTTAAATGTGTAGCTTTCAATTTTAGTTAGGAATTTTTTTCCCAATTGTGGAATAAATAGATCTTTGATTTTATTTAAAGCGCCCTGTATACACATTTACGCAGGATTGTTACACATTATTTGTAATATTTCAGTGATTATACACTAGTTAATATTTTTTTTTTTCGGAAAATGTGTCGATTTTTTATAATCTATAACTTAATTAAAAACAATCCAACGAGATGTATAACGTCCTCGTAACTAAATTTTGGGTTCAATGTAAATATTTTAATATTTTAATTAAATTTGTCTAAGATAAGATACACACATAAGTAGCTTTCAATATGTTCCTACATAAGACACAAGAGCAGGAGAAGTTGATTTTATTTTGTTTCACAAATAATCAATAATCATTTAATTTAAAATTACAGACGAAGTGCGTACAGGAACATACAGACAGCTTTTCCATCCCGAACAATTGATCACTGGTAAGGAAGATGCAGCCAACAACTACGCCCGCGGTCATTATACAATTGGTAAGGAAATTGTTGACCTAGTGCTTGACCGCATCCGGAAATTGGCCGATCAATGCACCGGACTTCAAGGCTTTTTGGTGTTCCACTCCTTCGGTGGTGGCACCGGAAGCGGCTTCACCTCTCTTCTCATGGAACGTCTATCCGTTGACTATGGAAAAAAATCAAAATTGGAATTCTCAATATACCCCGCCCCTCAGGTAAATATGCATTTACCAGCTACTATATAAGATTTATAAGTTTTTTAATGTGATGGATTTGGGGCAGTTCTTTCCGTTTATTTGGTGTATACCACAGCACGCGAACCTAAAATGGGTACGAAAAAAATCGAAAAAGCCAAAGAAAAATTGCACCGAGAAAAGTCTATAATTTCCAGTTTGCGTTTTTAGATAATTTGATAAAAGTATGCATGTAGATAGCAGCGGTCGGTGGCATGGCGGACAGTGGCTAGTTCATTCACCTTCACCCACGGATCGATAGGGGTTAAAACACCTTCGTGATGTCACACTACTTTTCCCATATTCATTTTGGCTCCTAGACAAAGTTGGGTCAAACAAATTATGACCACCATTCCTGGCACTGGTCAGATTATAGAAATGAGTCAGCATATAGCAGGGATGTAGGAGGAAAGAATAACGAAATCAGAACCGTTTTTGTGTTTTCCAAGAAATGCGACAGGGAAAGGTCAAATGAATTGTTAAGGGAAAACCTTTAAAAAAAATTTAACATTATGTAGAATGTCGGTAAGGTCAATAGCAGGAAAGTTTCTGTTCGGGTAACGTGCCTGCACTTCGTAATTGTTGGCATAAGGAGTCTAGGAGACGGGATTTGCATTTTAAGCCAGCCTAACTGGTGTTGGAGGTTTTTTTGCATCTAATTTAAATTCATAGCGAAAGGGAAGTATCACTTTGTTCATGGAAACGATTGCGCGGCTAGTTAGTGAACAGCTGCAAATTTTAGTGCATGCAAATAATAACCGGGAGAGGAAATGCAGAAAAACAAGATTTCCTTTTGAATATGACTCAATATTTTTGGTTTTTGGTTACCAATTCATGATATATGTATAGTCTATTATGGTAGAAAATATCAACTAAGCAATTATGCATTATTATTTCTTTTTGTTACATTATAGTTTCCTTTACAGACAAATTTATCAAATATCAATATTTGTTATTTAATTTTGTGTATCTAATCGTGGTCTACAAAAATTTCGATTAATGTTGTTGCCTTCAGTTATTCCGTAAATGTCGGAATGGCTTCAAATAAAAAAATTTACTTAAGTCTCCCCTGTTTGTTATTGCATAACAATAAAAGCAGAACTTTATGGAAGCAATTGAATTAAAGGCATCGTTGATGCACAAATAGACTAAAAGAAATCACATTCAATTTTCATATTGATTTTACCAATAAAGGAGGGTTTCAAACTATCCCGAAAGAAATAAGCTAGGTGAAACGGAATTAATGGATCTATACATTCTTGCAATTTGTTACCGAATGGCTGACTCGATTTGATGAGTTACTTCAGTAGGAGGCAAAACTGCTACTTCAGGTTTTTTAATTGAATAGCTTCGCGTGCCATTTTGCTTTAAAAAACATTTTCAATTATGCAAATCGCAAAAGTCATATGCTATTATCCAAAATATTTACATATTTTTTCTGAAAAGAAAATAGTTAACCGGCATTTTCTATATCAACAACCTCTAACAAAAAAAAAATATATTTGTAAAGTAATTTTCATAATTATAGATTTTAAAAGCACCTGGTGTGGCGTTTTAATTAGATCTTTCGGTTTTCAACGATGTCTAAGGCGTTTATGTTCTAACAGGTGCCCACATGCTTCCGCCAAATGTTCATTGATGATGTTACTAGCCTATATTGCTTTATTCAATTAACAAAAGCAATTTGTTCACAAAACTAAGTAATTAATGTTTATGCCTTTTTGCGTGTAGGTGTCTACAGCTGTAGTCGAACCATACAATTCAATCCTGACGACCCACACAACCTTGGAGCACTCGGACTGTGCTTTTATGGTAGACAATGAAGCCATCTACGACATCTGCCGCCGGAACCTGGACATCGAGCGACCAACTTACACAAACCTTAATCGCCTTATTGGTCAAATCGTTTCATCAATTACGGCCTCTCTACGGTTTGACGGCGCCCTCAATGTTGACTTGACTGAATTCCAGACGAATTTGGTACCATATCCGCGAATTCACTTCCCCTTGGCCACGTATGCTCCTGTGATCTCGGCTGAAAAGGCCTACCATGAGCAATTGACTGTTGCCGAAATCACCAACGCTTGCTTCGAACCAGCCAACCAGATGGTGAAGTGCGATCCTCGACATGGCAAATACATGGCTTGTTGCA
Organism: Machimus atricapillus; assembly: GCA_933228815.1. Lineage (NCBI taxonomy): Eukaryota > Metazoa > Arthropoda > Insecta > Diptera > Asilidae > Machimus > Machimus atricapillus. The sequence goes on from OW121788.1 coordinate 13,898,397, forward strand.
TGTTGTATCGAGGAGACGTGGTTCCCAAGGACGTCAACGCCGCCATTGCAACCATCAAAACCAAGCGATCCATCCAATTCGTCGACTGGTGTCCCACTGGATTCAAGGTAGGTATCAATTACCAGCCACCCACCGTCGTTCCTGGTGGCGATCTTGCCAAGGTCCAACGTGCCGTCTGTATGTTGTCCAACACCACTGCTATTGCCGAGGCCTGGGCTCGCTTGGATCATAAATTCGATTTGATGTACGCCAAGCGTGCTTTCGTTCATTGGTATGTTGGAGAAGGTATGGAAGAAGGTGAATTCTCAGAAGCCCGCGAAGATTTGGCAGCCCTTGAGAAAGATTACGAAGAGGTCGGTGTGGACTCAACCGAAGAAGTTGGTGAAGGTGACGAGTACTAAAAATCTGTTTGAAAAATATCACAGTAATAGCAGCTACTAACCAACGATCTGTTCATCAATTTTTCTTGAAAAGAAAAAAAAAAAAACAGAATTCTCCGTAGAATTTAAGGTGCACAACACCTAGACGTTTTTTATACAGGTTTTCCGTTTTGTGACGTACTACTTTGTTTTTATATGTATCTTTTATTCTGAATTTAATAATTCGAGACATCATTTCGTATTGTGTTGCGCATACATTAAGACGAATATATTCTTTATAATGCTTTTTATAAGGTCTTCTAAAATATTTTCCACGAAAAAAATTGGTTACTTAACTAATAAAAGCAAGGCAATTTCAATTATTTTCCAGGTGATTTTATTACGCCTTTTATCCTGTTTTTGTGACTCGAAATAATTCACCAATTCCCTTGCTCTTGCCAGAGATTATAAAATACCAAGATGTAGCATCCAGTGGTTCAGAATGTTCGCACTTTTCAAATGCTATGGGACGTACCAGTAGGTACCACAACATGTTGAAAAGTACCTTAGAAACATTTTGCAACCTCAGCGACATTTTCCAGAATTGGTCGAGCGCCGCAACAGCAGAGCAGTGGAAAGATGTAGGGAAAGGGGACTTTAGAAAAGGCGCGGAAAGCGGCGTGAATGAAAGGCAAGCAAAAGTGAGATGTTGCAAAGCCCTCATACGAATGAGGCTGCTCTTCGGACGAACTGGAGAATGTATGCGCCACCGACTAGCACGAATCGAATCACTTTACTTTGGCTTATCTCGGGAAATACGTATGTCTGCAAAATTTCATTCATTTTCATTGAAGGAAAGGCAGTCAAATTAACGTCCAAAGGTTTGACCCAAAAGTGTGAAGTAAAGAAAAGCATTTAAAAAAAACAATCAAGTTCAAAAAGTTTATAAAATATAAAATTTATAAAAAACGGCTACAAAAAACTACCAATTATATTTTAAAAATCGCAAAGTTCGCTATTTGCCTCTAAACTGCTCAATCGCTAAACCAGAAATGGCAACAGATTATAGCAGAGCCCTTCGCACACAGTCTCGTATCCCGCAAAGCCAAAGTAAAGTGATTCGATTCGGGCTAGTCGGTGGCGCATACATTCTCCAATTCGATCGAAGAGCAGCCTCATTCGTATGAGGGCTTTGCAACATCTCACTTTTGCTTGCCTTTCATTCACGCCGCTTTCCGCGCCTTTTCTAAAGTCCCCTTTCCCTACATCTTTCCACTGCTCTGCTGTTGCGGCGCTCGACCAATTCTGGAAAATGTCGCTGAGGTTGCAAAATGTTTCTAAGGTACTTTTCAACATGTTGTGGTACCTACTGGTACGTCCCATAGCATTTGAAAAGTGCGAACATTCTGAACCACTGGATGCTACATCTTGGTATTTTATAATCTCTGCTCTTGCACACTGAACTCTCCAATTTCCTATAATCCTTAAAAATAATTAATAATTTGCCATAATCTTAATGGTCAAAACTTTAAATCTCGAATTGTTTTATTACATCAAATGTATGTTTTTTTTATACTAAGTAATACTACTGAACAACTAATATTAATTATTATTATTATCTCCTTGGATTTTCTATTTCGTTGTATCAAAGAATTAATCGATAAATGTATAGATACAAATTTTAGAGAAAAACTCTTTAGAATACTTAATTAGTTTGTTCTTTATTTCAACATAATATAATACAAAAGAATTATCTGCTTAGGTACAAATAACAATGACACTACACCGAGACAAAAAATTTACCAAATGCTGATAGCTATACAAAAAAGCTATTTGCTTTACTATCTACTTCACTTTTTTTTTCCCATAAACTTATTATCTGCTGTGTTAACTGTTTTCAAGAAGTTATCCAACCACTTTTCGATAACCGGCAAATTTTCATCGCTCCACTTTGTCTCCTCCTTGATGTTCCTCAGCGATTTCTCAATTATGTGCTCAGCACTGCCGAACTCTCCTTGTCTTTGGACGTAGAGTTGAGAAACCATGTCGTACCCTTCCTGTGTTGTGAACACACCTGTTGCTGAACTTATCAAGTTGTCCCAGAGATTCGTCTTGTTTTCAAATCTTTAAAACAGCCAAAGATTTATTATTTAAAAATTTAAACTAATGGAGAATTACCTCTGTCTGATGACTACCCAATTGTTTGAAAGGAAGTTGAACAAAGTCGTGTATCCACTTGAGCCGCCTGTTAGCATACTGAATATAAGGAAGATGTCGTTTTCTGTAAAATTGCCATTTTCTTCCAAAATTGTTATGTTCAAGATTCTTTCAATTTTTTCTGGCTGAACAGGACATCCGGCTAGAGTTTTTAGTAAATAGGTTCTCTCACTCTGAACTCTGGTTGGTGGGAAATTAATGACCCGCTCTAAACCGAACTCCCACTCTTCCATAGTACCCCATTTGAAGACAGGGCAAATGTATTGATTTGGAACTCTGGAATTGTGTGCACGCCAATTAGATTTAAATGTATAAAACAACAAATATTTTTTTATATTACGGATTCCCTTCGTCTGGATTTTCGCTTTCCATCCATTTCTTGAAAGCTGCCTGTGCCTCCTCAATGCACGGACGATAGCCAGCTCTGCACAGGAAAGTTCGTGCAAGAGCTCGTAAATCAGTCTTCCAATTTTCTTCACCTTCCTGTGGTTGTCCCAATTCTTCGTAAAGTGGAGTTAGAAGGACCCTCACGTAAGTCTACATGGGTGTGATTGCAATTATTAAAAGAACGTGGGGTGTAGAGTTTTTTAGGAATACCTACTTCAAACTTTTTGTGAACGGCAGACATGTCAATGTGCCTTCCAATGTGGTCAATAAATGTGAAAACTGGGTTCCACGCCAGATGATCCCTTTCAAATCTCATGAAAAGAGTCATGTTGAATGCAGTTGCAAAACTCAAATCACCAGCGTAAGCAAGGTTCCAAGCATCGTGAAGAAGTTTGGCCCTTTTTAGAGAATGAAATTATTTAAAGGTAGTTAAAATATACTCTACTAAAAAAACGGCTGGATCCATTGAGCTCAAATTTAAATATGTTATTCTATAAATTATTACTTTTTCTCCTACCAGAATTATATCAATAATTAAAAAATTTCTTGATTTATTATTGAAGCTTTTAAATTTAAAGTAATGAACATCTTGAATAAGAAAAAACTTTAACAAACCTTGTATAAATAGGAATTGTTTGTCTACCATTTTCGGTTTGCAAATAGTCAGCCAACAAGTTCCAGTTTCTTTCATCGTAGTTAACAGGAAAAGGTCCAATTTCCTCTGGATTAACAACGATAAATTTATCCTCAGTTGGTAGATCTTTAATCATAAGCTCCCTCGTTTTTTTCATCCATGAATGAGGTGTGGAGTTGGTAAAATCCATCTTGTCTTGAGTGATGATAACCAAAGGAATCCACCAAAGCATTTTGTCCTGCTCAGGTACATCATGAGGTCTTTCCCTCAAATACACCTTTTGTGTAATTTTAGCCGTTTTATGGGGGTAGTTTCGTTCCACGTGTACAACTGGCAGACGATCTTTTGTAATCCATGATCCTGCGATTTCGTTAATCGTCATCTCTTTGCAAAGTGTTTGATCCTCATGAGCTTGCTTTGTTAGGGAGTCCCATAAATCATCACCAAAGAAGGTGCAGAAATGTCTTTAAAGTAGTTTAATATTGTTAATACCATTTTGGTTTTTATGTAATATTTATTTTTTTACCTGTCGGCTATGAATTTTCTAATTCCCTTCTTGAAAGTCTCCTGCCCCAGTGTGTAGTTCAACATTCGCATAACCAGTTCCGTTTTGAAGGAAGTGGTTTCTTGTTTCATCCCTGTAATTCTTGAATGGGGATATCGTTTGCTAAACTCGTAGTACAAAGAATATAACACAGTCATTGGGTATTTCCCATTAAATTCCAGTCCTTTGTCAATCTAACGTATTGTTTGTATTTATTAATAAATAATGATAAAATTTCAGAAGTTGGCATACCTCAATTACTGTGTACGAAGCTAAAAAGCTGGCCAAAGCCTTATTAACATGAGCATCACTCCACCAGTAGGGAGTTACCCAGGATCCTAGCCATTGATAAATCAGTTCTTGTGCTAGACCATAGTATCCCTTTTTAAGAAATTCACTTTCTCTGCAAAAATTGTTCATCATTTCTGCAGATCTTTTTTAAAATTTTGTGTACTTACTTAAAAACTAACAAACCCCAGTTGTCCGCTGGACGTACAGATGATAAACCGGGTATAGCAATTAAATCTATTTTGCAAAGAGGCACTTCAACATCAAAATATTTTTGTAAATACTTGTACACCACGATAGCTTTTTCATAGATTTCCTAAACAAAAATGTAATAGATTTATTAAAAAATTTATAGTGTTTTATGCAGTTTATTTGTATAATAATTCCGACTATTTTGGTGCAAAATTTTAATTTCTTTGGGATCCAAAATATTTCTGTATTATAGATTGCATCATGCAACATTTTTGAAACCAAACGCCGAAATAACGAATCTGAATTCTTCTCTGATATGAGCTGACCTCATAAATTTAATAATTATCAACACATGAGGTGCCTTCAATTATACTTGTTTTGAACTGATTCAAGCCTTCTTCACTTGAAATATTTACATCAAATGATATTTTTTTTTATTTCGAAGTATGCTCTACATGTTGTATGAGAGTTGCAACTTACTTGAACATTTTCATGAATTTCCGGTCGCGCCCATACTCTTATAATTGGAGATTCCACCCCATCAACAGGCTCGTCCTTTGTCGTCGAGAGCTCCTGCAGTTGAGATATGACAAAACCAAATGTGAATGACGACATGGGGGGTGTAGTCGCGAAGTGATCAACTACATAGTTCTCATTGTCTTTTCTGAAATGAAAATGGAAATTAGAGAGTGACAAGTTGTCTAGTTAACAATAGAGTTTAATGTATGTAACGATATTATTATAAGTCTACTAAAATAATAGTACTTACAAATCTTCAGTTTTTTCTACATGAGTGTTAAATAGCGTTTTATAATCCTTTGGTCTTGATATGGTAACAGTATAAGGTACCTATAAAAAAAATAAGTCATAATCGATAAAATAAAGACCGTTTTTATTAAAACCTTAAATCCTGGCTCATCAAAACACGGGAATAGTCTTCTTGCATTGTGTGGTCTTAGGTAAGTAGCCCAGTACAATTTTTTTTCGCCGTTGGCTCCTAAATAACTTCCTTTGAATAGTCCTTCTGTATTTTCCCATATTTGCCCGTTGAATTTAATCTCAAGTTCACATTCTGTGCCCTGTTTTATTGCTTCCTTTAGGTATATTACGAAGATTGTTTTTTTTGGTAAATGGTCGGCTTTTTGTATTCCAACGTCTTGCATTTCAACACTTTCTCCCTCGTTTCCTCTGTAAAAAGAGTATTATTATTCTTCCATTAAGGCCATTAAGAAAATAAAATATGTAATGATGTGATCAACAAAAATATATGAAAAAAATTGTTTGTAGAAAATTGTTTAAATTTCACAAACTCGTTGATATGATAGAATTTAATACTTACTCCTTTTTCCTTATTAATTTTTTCAGTTTTATATCCTTCTCATTTACGACTAAATCAAAATGGGAGTGAAGAGAAATTTTCTTAGTGTCATCATTCCAACTTAAGTTCATTTTCACAACACCGCTAAATGTTCCCTCCTCAAGGTTAGGCCGCAAATCAACTGCGTATCCTGTCGGGATCACGTCTTTCGAAAGACGGGCATCGGGTATCAAAGCGTGTGATGCTGACAAGTCTATGCTTCGTTTAAGTCTTACCTGAAATTATTTTAATATATTTTGACTTGATTTTTTGGTAGTTCAAATAATTGTTATACACAGTACAATAAATATTATAATTTACTAATCAAAAATAAATAAATTCAAAATGTTTGCTTACATCAACAAATCCATAACAAAAGGTTATTATCGTTCCTAAAATTAGGAACGATATCAGCAATTTCATAGCGTCTTTGTTTTCTGAAATTAAAATACATACGCTTAAGTTCATAATTAAATCGCATAATATGGGATATAATAATAAAATAAATAGTTTTTCGAATAATGGTTGCAGGTAGAGAATAATAATTCCATGGTATATTTTTACATTATCTTCCAATTAAGTTTTAAGGTAGTTACTTTTAGTAGTCTCGGACTTTTTGATGTTATGACAAATCTCTAAGTTTTTTCAGTAAAAAAAATGGTTGTAATTTATGAAAACCCTCATTTTCTAAATTACATATTTTTATTTTTATCAGTTTTCTGACTCGATAAATTTTGAATTTATTGACAATTATTAAGGTTTATTAATTATACTCAAAATAATTACAATTTTGTTAAGGGTACCATTTTTAAAGAAAATTTGATTTTCAACATGAACAATTTGATGGAATTCTGAATAACTTCCTTTTTCTGAAACCGATTTCATAAAAATCTAAACTTGTGATTATAAAATTTGTCTGTAAGTCTCCCAAATTTTAGTTTATTTCAGCATTTTCATGAGCAATAAAAATTCAAAATGTCCGAAATGAAAAGAATGTGTGAAGTATAGCTTAATCTTGATTGTCCAAATTTTTGGTTGTTTGAAAGAGAAACTTGATTTTAACAAACCAAAAATAGGTACTTAATAAAAATATTAGATGTGAAAATTGAATAAATACAACCATTTTATCCGCATCAGTAAACACTAAATCCAGAAATTAAATTAAAATTGCAAATAAGTTGTTTTGAGGTCATTCTCCTTTTTTTATTTTATAGGAGGGTAAATGCAACGACTATAATTAAAATTTTAAATGTTCAAATTGAATTTGTTTTATCTGCATATATGGTGATTTTTTAACTTAATTAAGTATAGTTATGTATGTAAGTTATTTTAAAGATTTGGCAAAAAAATTTTTTGTAAATTACATGATTATATTTTTGAATATTCCTTTGGTTGAATGAAATTTTCATTTCAAAACGAAAGAATTTAATGTGAGGAAATGGTTAACTAGGTTCGAAACAATTTTTTTTAATTGAAAAAATTGAAAATTTATTCAAAAAATTAATAAAAAAACATTCGGAAAATACCCATATGTAAAAATAAACACCATATATGGGCCATTTAGTTTAATTTACTAAATGGTAGTTTACTTTTATTAACTGCGTAATTAAATAAATTTTCTTATTTGTATGTTCAAAGTTCAAAGTCCACATACGTCGTTTAAGGGAATTTATGTTAAGAGCGCTATGTGATTGTGAAGTACGTCATTTCCGTTTGCACAAATTATGTTTTGTCGCATTAGTTGGATTGCTTTTTTTTCGTTTTCATAAAGAGTTCAAAACTTTTTAATAGTATATATACTATATTATAGTGCAACTATACTTTTTGATATATTTGTTTTCTATAGATGTTTTACTATATATTATATTCGTTTTGTAAAAGATATTATTTTAGTTTTAAAACAAAATTAGTAGCCAAGAATTTGATATTCTTGTTCTGGAAATAGGAGCTGATCAAAAAACGTATGGTGATCCTTTTAATTCCATGAATCCTTAATCCAACGAAATTTTGGAAAATTTGCACACACACCAAGGTAATTTTTCTTCTTTCTTGCTCTTACTTTTTTAACCACTATTAGTTTCACAGCTTTCACTTTTTCACTCCTTGGATATGATCACTGTATCCTTCTACAGCAACAAGGTCTGAGAAAGATTTCCTCCAACTGTCCAATTTGAATCGAAACCGTTGCGCGACTATCTAAACCGAACGCCCTGGGCTCACTGATTCGGCAACAGAGTGAAAACCCTGTGGTCAGTCTACGGCTGCTTAATCCGTGGAATTGGTACACAAATTATTTAATCAAGTGAAATAGAATTATGCATAAATATATTAGATGAGGATGAGGCTGCATTGTCTGAAAGAGCAAGTCCGCGGCGGTCGTGCGCATTGTGCGATCATTTGGCGCACTTGGATCGCCGCCCCGAGGGGGAGGTTTGGCTAACGAGTGGCCAAGAACGACCATAGAGGTGTCAAGTGCGGATGATCGTGGCGATGATCGCGCTGTCGCCAATTCAACCCCCGATGGGGTCTCTTTGTGGCGTGGTTTCTGGTCATTTCACGTTCCACACATGCAAACGAGCGTAATTTCTGGATGAATCAATTTGTTGTGATGGCAATTTTTGAATCCCTGAAAGCGTGCGATGGTCCATAATCTAATGCTCTAACTTCCTCCTGGTGACGTTCGATTTCATTCGCTTCGTTTCGTGGGATGGGAAGTGATTTTGATTTAAAATACTGTAAAGGAATTTTTCTTTTATATCATAATTTTATGTAGGTAGGACCTATATGACAATTTATTAGACTCATATTTTATATTCTCGAGTAAAATTATTTACCATTTAAAGTAAGGTCAGTACAACATTCGTACAACGCTCGTAATTTTATTTTGACTATGTATGTGACGACGATGGTATAGCGATTGTGCAGTAAAATATAGTATCATATATGGAGTACGACCATATCTCAGCATTTAATAATAATACAATTAAAGAGCTTATATTTATTTCATTTTATACTATATATTGGCTACTATAATTTAATTTCAAAGATAAAGTTCCCCTTGAACAAATTAAATAATTTTAAATTAAGTTTGGTCACCGTGCGCTGGATGCACGGTCGTTATCAATTTTACTTAAGTGTTACCGCCGTAAGCCCGCCAAGTGAACGACCATTTCTGGCTTTGACTCAAAAATTGGCTGACGTTCTACATATAATTTATATACATAGGTACATATTTTCAAAGTATGTATGTATAATATTTTAATATTAAAAAGGTGATTTATGCTCGACTCAATCAGAGATTTATTAGAAGACAGTACATATACATATATAATATACATATTAAAAAATAAGAACTGCCTTTCTAATATTCTTTATAGAGGAAACTATTAATAACAATTTTGCAACAAACTTTACGTATATGCATTAATAAATAATAGTTAAATATTAATTCGTATATGTGTGTTCCGTAACTAAAAGTGGAATAAAAGAGCAGCGCTACGCCATTTTACTATATCTAGATAATCTAGATTTAGAATCTAGATGGCTCAATATTTTGGACCACACTGTGAAGTGTATTGAAAGTAATTATGTTAATGCCTTCTGAAAAGGGATAAGAAGCAGCTGAATTTGGCTGTGTAGTTTATAGTTTGATTTTAAGAAACAGACATTGGTGGGTTCGAAATAAAAAAAACTCTAATAATTATTTGAAGGTATCGAGTCCCCTTCGTTCAATTGCGAAGGATTTTGCATCTTCTCCATTTGCCTGATTACAGCCTAGGCACAAACCATTTCTTTAAAATTTGGCTCCCCGATGGATCTTTGCGATGAAATCTGAAATCTGTGACGTCTCTATGTAGCTGTCAAAGAAACGTCGTTGTGTTCCATTCCTAATACCGTGAGGTGTTTGTTTACAGTTTACATTCTAAAAGTGTTTTTCGTTGCTAGGTGCGTCTTTTTACGTTTCTAGAATTTGTTCGAGTTAGTTTCGAGTTTCGGTAAGGAAATTAAAATACTTTAAATGCACTTTTCAGTTATAAATATCTCTTTGTTGTTTGCACTTTGTTGTAGTAATGTTTGCAAATGCACGCCTTACAGCTGTTCCGGGGCACCTCCTTAGGGCTTCCCGGGGCATTATGCTGACTCGCTCCCAGCTGAGCGCTGTTAAAAATGATTTAGTTGTCCGCCAGGACAAGGAGGCTAAAATATTTTACGCTCAAATTGGGAAGCAAATGGCAGTTATTGAGTATGAGGAAAGTCAGGACGGAAAGGTGTTGAAATTGATGCATACGCAAATCCCGGAGGAGTTGCAGGGACACGGTGTTGGATCAAAATTGGCTAAGGTGATTGCATCTTAAGGGCATTTGCTGTCTGATTTTTGTTGCTTGCTTAAACCCTAAAATTAGTCTCTAGTATCCGCAAATTCGCTTTTAGTTTGCATGTATCTTTTTCCATTTTTAAAAATACATAGTTTGACCCCATGCCTTAATTTGTTAAAAATTAATACTTACCTTATTATAGAGCTGGCCGAAGAGATTTTTTGATTTAGTTGCTTTTGTGCTGTTTAAAACACTTTATGAAGCAACATATTCCACATTCCACAAATAGGTACCACCAATAAAATATTTCAAAATCGTGTAGTAGGTACGCATGTATGCGTATTTGATATCGGATATCTTAAAAACCTCTGGGTGCACACTTCCACAGAAATTTTTATAGAAAAATGAAAATAAAATAAAAATAACTAATAATAATTTTTAATTTCTTTCTTTTTCAGGCGACTTTCGACCAAATTGTAAAGAATGGCCAGAAGGCAGTGTTGGTTTGTGATTTCTTGAAACATTTCCTCGATAAGCAAGGAAACAAATATTTGAATAACATAAGTCATGCGTAAAATGTAACTATTTTGAAAAGTGGTATTATGCTAGAATTTTTCGAATAATAATAAAACAAAACCAATAAAATGGATGAACACGACTACATCAGTCTTATTTTATACTATGGTCGGAGTAAGTTTTATCATTCAATGCAAAAAACAGCACTCGACGGCCTCACCAAGCATCCGGCGAACTCTGCTTTTCGTTTGTTCAATGGGATTGCTCTGGCACTTGGGAATCGCGTCCAGGAAGGAATCAGGGAATTGAATCCCTTGAAAAATGAAAATGATTTGGCTATGGCTGCAATCTTAGGCCTCATATATGCACATAAACGGTGCAATGTCATCGACAAGGAGGCTGTTTTGGCTTTGGATGTAAAACTCAAAGAAGAGCGAAAGAGGCTCACTGCAAATTCAGCATATTTTGCAGCAATATTTTTGTTTTTAACTGGAAAAATTGAAAAATCAAGGGAATACGCTGAGAAGGCGCTGAGAATTAATAGAGACTTTATGAATGCAATGGTTCTTAAAGGCTGGGCTGAATTGTACTTGAACCCAAGGGCTAGCAAAAGTTTGCTAGAGATTTTTGAAACAGCTTTGAACAGAGGTAAAAATATTGACGCCTCATTGGGACAGGTGAGGTACTATCAGGTGAATAATGATTTCGAAAATGCTATTTTGGTACTCAACAAGTTGTCTGTACGATTTCCTGAGCTCAATATCCCACTGATTGAAAAAATGGAGACACAATTAGCCAGTTGGAACTGGGATCATGCGTTTGAAACAGCCCTAAGAATTATCAATCTTGAGCCCACTAACATCTCTGCGCTAAGACTTAAAGCCTTGCTCTTAATTTGTCGCGAAGGTAATATGAAGCTAGGGGCACAGACTCTTCAACAACTTTTTTCTGCTATAGAAAGAATAGAGATGAACAATTTAAGACTCTTAATGCAAGTTTGCCAACTCTTTTCGAAAATTTGTGGACGAAACTTGGAAATTCTCGCCCTAACGTTTAAGTGTGTCGAGAAGATTACGCAGCTTTCTCCAGGTAATGCCGAATTTATAACAGAGCTGGGATATCAAAGCTTATTAATGGGAAACTATAAGGAGGCTGTGAAATATTTTCGATCAGCTACAAAAGTGGACGATAGCTCCATTTACGCCCTATGCGGCCTAACACTTTGCCAGATGGCTGAAAATGGAAAAACTGAGCAAGTTCGACAGCAGATTGAATTCCTCAATGAGATACAAGGAATGAACAAAATTCCTCTTTTGTTGTATATGACTGGAAAAATCGAAATTGGGGATAAGGCAATTGGGCATTTGATTGAATCGTGCGAGATCCACTTTAAAAATTTAAAAACACTCTCCTTTGGGTCAGAGTACTTACTTCGTTTTGATCCAGATTTTTTGCTGCAAGTGGCTAACGAATTATTGCAACACTCACCTGTTCAAATTGTAGTAAAGGTGGGAACGTCCATTTCAAAGGATACTCTGCACATATCCTTGAAACACTGTTTGAATATTTTAGAGACCGTCGTCAAAGCGTGTCCAGGTATGGTTCGTGGCATTTTTATGCTCGCAAAAGTTGAGTTCCTCTGCGGTGAAATGAGCATGGCTACAAACACTCTGGGAAAGATCTTAAATGATATCGATCCAACGTACACTGATGCGCATCTTCTAATTGCCCAAATTCAAATCCAGCAAAAGCAATTTCCAAGAGCTGTTCAAAGCTTAGAAGTGTGCTTATCCTATAATTTTTCAGTTCGTGAAAATCCAATGTACCATCTCCTCAATGGAATCGTACAAAAAAATCAGCAGCAGTATGAAGATGCTCAAAAAAGTTTTGTAACAGCCATGGGTCTGATTGGAATAAAAAGTCTTGGAACGGGAAATTTAAAAATTTCAACTCCCGTGAAAAGTAGGAATGTGGATCGAAATAACTTGGCTCTGGCGGATAAAGTTACTCTTTTTCTTGAACTCATCGACACTCTCATCCAAATGGGTCAGACGTTGGAAAGTGATAAATTGATGCAGATCGCCTTAGAAGAGTTCACAAACACCTCGGAGGAGGGAAGACTTGTGATTGCCAATGCGGAAATGGCTTTAAGACATGGAAATGTGAACCGCAGTATTGAATTTCTGAAGGCGATCCAACCTGGACAGTCTTATTACATTCAAGTGAGTATTTTAAATTTAGATCATTTTGCACCAACCACATTGAGTTAGTTATTAAAAATTTTGTTGAAATTTCAATCATTTTGCAGGCTAAGACGCGACTTGCTAACATTTATTTGCATCAGCGAAAAGATCGAATGGCCTTTGCTCAGTGCTTTAAGGAGCTGGTAGAGAATTGTCCAGAACCAGAAAGTTATTTAATGCTTGGGGATGCCTACATGTCTATTCAAGGTAAGTTTTTATTAATTTAGGAAATAGATAAAAATTATTAAAATAATTGGAAATAGAACCCGATTTGGCTATCGACGCCTACAAGGAAGCAAGTCGCCAAAATCCACGAGACTCACTGTTGGCCAGCAAGTTGGGACGTGCTTATGTTAAAACCCATCAGTACGCAAAAGCCATCAACTACTATTGCGAAGCCGTTCTTAATCCAGATCATGTTGCACTCAAATTAGATTTAGCTGAACTTTACTTAAAACTGCGGCAATACTCCAATGCGGAACAAGTTTTGATGGAAGAAATCGATCCCAAAAATTTGTAAATACTTATAAATAATTCAAAATTTTAAACTAATACACTAATTAATTAATCGCAGAGATGAAGGAGATATTTCGGCTTTACAAGTTCGCACAAAACAACTTCTTTTATTGGCGCGAATTCGGGAAAAAGCTGGAAATTTAAATTCATCCTTAGAAACTCTTAAAGAAGCCAGAAATAATCAATATCGTGTTCAAAAAAGGATCAATATTGAACAGTCAGGCAATGTTCAGGAACAACATAAAATTTTGTCTAAGTATGAACTTAATTTTTGTTGTTCATGTTGGGGATCTTAACAGATATATTTTTACTTTGCAGAATTTGTCTTTTAATGGCCGAGCAGAGTATGAGTTTGCGAGATAACGAAGAAGCCATTCAGCATTATAAAGAAGCATTGAAATTTTCTCCACACGATATTTTGTTGCTAGCTGCATTGGCAAGACTTTATATGCAGGTTTGTTATAAATATTTAGTATTTTTAAATTTATTTTAATCTTTTATTCTATGCTATGAATATAATTTTTTTTCTATGCGTATACATCAGACAATATCCTTTCATGAAATAATATGCTGACTATTCAATGTACACTTTTAAATTTTAAAAATCTTGGATTTTTAAAATATTCTAAGTAAAAATGCTTTTAAGTTTTCACTAAAAGAAAGTAAAATAATAATAGTGTGCGTTCTATTGTGATTTTTGTGTTCATTTGGTTCTATTTTCTATTTGTGTTTGTGTTACTGCATTTTTAATATACGCACTTTCTTCAGATAAATTTAATGGACCAATGTCGTGAAATATGCTTACAAATTTTACAAATTGATCCCAACAATGAGGCTGCATCAGTTATGATGGCTGATTTATCTTTCCGAAAGGTAAGTGTATTAAAATTTTATAAAGTAAATCTTAATTCTAAAAATGTTTTTTTCTAGATGGACTTTGAAAATGCAGCATATCACTTTTCCCAATTATTAATTTCTCAACCCACATATTGGACAGCATTAGCACGACTAATTGAAGTAATGCGACGATCCGGAACTCTCCAAGAGGCTACCGAATTTCTCCTCCGAGCTGAACAGTCCTCTTCAGACCCAGAAAATAGTGCCGGTCTCAGCTATTGCAAAGGACTCTTCGAATGGTACAGTGGGAATCCAAACGGAGCCCTCAGATATTTTAACAACGCCAGGCGAGATAATGAGTGGGGCCAACAAGCCATTTTTAATATGATAGAAATTTGTCTAAATCCTGATGGAGATTTACCGAGTGATAGTGAAAACTTCGACGACATTGAGTTTAAAGATTCAAGAATTATGGCGCTTAGAACTGCTGAACGATTGCTAAAAGAATTAAGACCCAGACCTGGTGGAATTGACAATGAGGCTGTTAATCACCGTCTGCTCAAAAATTTCCATTTACTTGCTTCTCGTCAAAAATATAGTATAGAGGCAGCATTGAACGACTTTACGGAAATTGCTGGACAGGAGCAATACAAGGAACTAGTTGGACCTATTTTGGGTATGGCGTCAGCGTTTGTCGTTCTAAAGCAATCGCAGCGGGCAAAAAATCAACTGAAGCGCGTTGCTAAAAATATTTGGAATTTTGAAGAAGCAGAGTATCTAGAACGGTGTTGGCTACTTTTAGCTGACTTATACGTTCAATCAGGTAAATTTGAAATTGCCCAGGAGCTGTTAAACCGCGTTTTGAAACATAATAAATCTTGTACGAAGGCTTACGAATGTCTAGGTTATATTGCTGAAAAAGAACAAATTTATCGCGTTGCCGCGATTAATTATGATTTTGCCTGGAAACTGTGTGGTAAATCAAAACCTCAAATAGGATATAAGCTGGCCTACAATCACATGAAAACAAAGAGGTATGCAGATGCAATTGATGTATGTCAGCAAGTTCTTAAAGTGCATCCAGATTATCCGTCCATTAAAAAAGATATTCTAGATAAGTGTAGAAACAATTTAAGATCCTAAGTGGCCTTTTTTTAATGCAACTACTGCATAAGTGTAGTTCTATCACAATAAAATAATTCAGTTTATTATTTCTATTGACACATTTATTAACGTCTATTTATTTATGATACATTTTTTTTTAATATATTTTACTAACGAGGTTACATGTCTTTAAATTTGAAAAATTGAGGTTTTGAGTTATATATTTATTTTTTGTTCTCATAGTATATACAAATAAGAATAAAAAAATATAAGATATGCAAAATTTTAAATGCATCTTTAATTTTTAACCACTCATTTAATAGAAATCATTTTGTTATAACGAATATCGAATATATTTTTAATAGCATAAAGCGGCTGCACAAAAATTGCTTCTATAGCTGCCATATTTTCTGGAAACGTTTAAATGTAATAACAAATTTTACCGGATTTTCGTTATCCTAAAGATATGTAACCTCTAAAAATGAACATTTTATTAATGTTTACAAAAATTTTACAAGTCCAAGTACATAATTTGTGTAGCAGAAATAGCGCCACAGAAACTCAAAAAACTGGCGACGCTTACAACGGCCGTTGTGGTGCCAGACCATGAGACGATGGTTCCCATGCACAGTGAAAGGATAAATTGTGCCAGAAAGACCATGCTGCTTACTATCGCGATGTCTGTTCCCAATCCACGAATTTCCGACCCTAATTTCTCTTCACCCTCGGCAGTCACCTCGAACTGGTAATCGAAGCAAAATTCAAGTAATAAAGGTAGTAGAGAATAAAAATCACATATAAAAAATTTTATGAAATCAATTACCGTCCCCTTGGCGTGGTAGTGCGCTATCAGAAGATAAGGCATGGTAAATAGGGTTGAGTACATGACACCTGCTGCCCAACTGAACACGATTACACTCATCTTTGCCTTCGTCAGAGCCATTAGACTCATTCCTGTGCAGTAAAATAATAGGCCACCTATGTACACCCTTTTGGCCCTGTTAACAAATGTTTTAGTAATAGCCCATTAATCGTTATCTTAATTTGGTACCTGAATTTTTCTATCAGTTTTTCAATGATAAGCGAGTAGCAAGAGCAGGATAAGGAATACATGGCCATTCCCCAGCAACCAAATCTAACTCCCTCTTCGTATAGTATTTGGGTTGTGGTTCCTTCCAGAGCGCGTGGATCACCTCCGAAAACAGCCTCCCCCACAAAATCGGTAAAATATAACGAATAGCACACGTGAGCCATCCAGCAAAAGAGGTTCGTTAGACACACCATTCTCATCGAATGCGGCATAAAGACGATTGAGAGAAGGTAGTGGGATAAAGATGCTACTGCTTCTCCTTGTTGATCAAGATCGGCACCCTCGGGAATTGGCATACCTTCCGTAAAAGTCGTTTCGCTGATATTCGCTCCAGGAACTGTTGTATACTCTGCTGAGGGCTTTAGAGGTACGGTATAGCGCGGTTTTCTTTCAGGCTAGAAAGGAAAATTAGTATAAATTTTGTTTAAGAAATACACTCCTACTTTATTTTCTCCTATATAATATTTGTTAAACCTTTTCATTATCTATCTGCTGGTTAAATTAAGTTTAAATGCTGCATTCAAATTATTTTTATTTCGACTAATAGGCGGGGAGCCGGCAATCTTAAAAGCCCCGTGATCGGGATTTGAAAATTTTTAATGAAAAACAATAGTTTACCCTTAGACGTATAAGATGAGGTTGGTCGGCGTAGATTTAATTGGCCAGATCATATAAAATACAGATACATAAGTTGAAAGTTGAAGAAATTCTGAGTAAGCAACAAAATGAGGAGGAAAGCGAAGAATCAGAAGAGGAAAGAAATTATAATTTTGGTGAGAATGATTAGAATGATTACTAACAAATAAACTTGAATTTAACATAAACTTGTGTATTAACTATAATTTATTGTATGATTAATTCAAATTTCCCTACAATTGCTTTTTCCATACTCATCTCCATACAACTAAAAATCTAAGGGAGGAATCAGAGTAAGAAAAAATACATTTACTCAGAAAAAAATGTCTTTAACAAAGTACAATGTGTGATACTAAAAATCGAAACAATGCAATAAAAACTGGTATGTACGATACTTCCGGCCATTTGTAAGCCCGCATACCAAGATATTTTTGAATGTGGCATTAAAATGCGTAAAATGAAAAAAAAAATAACGGTTTCCGTGATAAGGGAGAAATTGCCCCCCTATCACACCCTTCAAATAGATATGCCGGACCTTTCCGGCTAAAAAAAATTGGTCGGCCGGGTTATTTCTTATAATGTATGAAATTTCGAATCAAATTAGCTAAGATGGATCAAAATCTGCGATGACGGGATAAATTCACTGTCATTTCATAATACATAATTTATTTAAACATATTTCCGGCCAATTAAATCCACGCCGACCAAGCTCATCTTATACGTCTAAGGGTAAACTATTGTTTTTCATTAAAAATTTTCAAATCCCGATCACGGGGCTTTTAAGATTGCCGGCTCCCGGACTATAAGTAGTTTTCGAGATATTATTAGATAAAAACAAAATTTAAGCATCACTTCAACGTATGGTAAATTAAGGTTTTAAATGATTTTAAGTTGTTTAAATTTATTCAATTGAAATTTTTTTAAAGAATGATGACTCAAGGTATTCTTAAAATTTTAAACTTATAATTTAAATTATTAAAATCACTAACCTGCTCTTGTGCGATTCCTTCATTTGTGCTGTTTTCATCGACTGCACCATAAGAAGGAGCTTCGCTTTGATCAAGGTAGTCCCCTTCTCGTCCCTCCGCCAAGGCAGTTTTCTCATTAGGTTCCATTTGTGAAGGAGGCGGTTGTTTTTTGGCCAAAATCCACAAGGGAATCTCTTTAAAACTTGTAATTGTTGCTGTAACACATATCACGAAAAGAAATGTAATGACTGTAAAAACAGCTTTAACATGTCCTCCTAATTTTCGACCTGTTTGTGAAAAAAAAACGTTAAGATTGAAAGATATTGTTCTAATTGATAAGATCATTAAAATGATTAACCTATAGCTGTGTTGTCCCAATTAATCCCTCCCAACGAGTAACCCATGAATCCACCGAGTCCTGCCATAATCGTGAAAGTTGACAATCCTCTAGCATGGTCCTCTGGAACCGTCACATCCAAGAGATAAGCCCTGGAAGGGCTTTGGCAGGCGTCTGCATCGAAATCGAGGAGCACAGTCCCCAAAATCGTGAAGAAAATGCCCCAAGGATGCGAAGTTTTCGCAACGACTCCCACTTCCGTTTCGGATGCTGTTGACCGGTGTGGTGAGACGTCGATGTTATTCACGGTCTCATTCCCAGTTAAATTCATAGCTGCAATCTGCAAGTGTGGATCAACATCCCCAAAGGCATATCCCAAATTTTCGCCATTAGGAACTAAGAGGAGACCTTAAAATTTTATTTTATTTTTTATTAATAAAACGTTCCATGCGATGCTAAAAATAAAATTCACCTAAGAATACTCCGATTGATAGAAGAATAATAAACGGTCGACGTCTTCCTAAATTAAACTTACATCTATCGCTGAGGGATCCGAGGATGGGGGTGAGAAAGAACCCAACTAGGGGAGACAGAGCCCACACAAGGGTCATGTGTTTGTGTTCTACCCCAATCTTGAGGAGCGTCGGCGACACAAATGCCGTCTCCGCGGCATAGGAGAATTCAATACCCATGACAGCTGCTGAAACCCTAATCAGCTCCAGCCGGGTTTTTCGCCTACAGAGAGAAAGCAAAATTTATCTGTTTATTCTTGGAAAAGGATAAGGCTAAATTGTGTGGCATCACGACAATTTGAATCTACTGAACGATTCTATCGCAGTCACTATTCCCCGGCGAGCAAGTCACGTAAATCCGCAATTTAACGAGATTCATTTTTATTGACTGGATGATTTCGTTAGACGGGGTGCTAAGCGATGCTAGATGACTAAGGAACCAAATTGAATAGAAATGAAAAAAAATACAATTTATGGTTGTATAAAAGTTGTCTATAAAGGGTTTTTTCCTACTAATGATGGCATTTTGAATTTTTTTCATGCCAAAATCACTTTAATATACAAAAAGTTTTGCTATAATATATTTTCGTAGATGTAATATTGTATTCTAATTGCCCTTTAAAACATCCGAAATAAGTACTTTTTTAGTTTACTTTTGCCAGTCACTTAGCCAACCTATACGACAACCGACAAGACCTATGTACATATTTTTTGAATTAGTTTTCTTCATAATCAAATTTTGTCAGGAGTTTCAGTTTTTGTTTATACTTTCAAAACTTTCTGTAATGTTCGATGTTCCTTTTGTAAGTGCTAGACAAAAATATTTCTCTTAAAAAAAAAGAAATGTTAAGATTCTTCAGGATTCTTTCTATCATAAGGTTTAATTTACTTTAATCTGCAATTAAGATGAAACTATTCAATTAGTGATATGCATATGTAATGAGCATTTGTGCCTAATCTTGCCATATTTATATAATAAATAAATTCATTCAAAAATTATTAAAAAAATTTTTCCAATAGGCTCTAATTCGTAAAAGTAAAAAAAGCTGGACTCCACGACCATGAGGAAATTAAGGAGCTCGAATTTACTAAGCAGAGTGAATGCAATGAAAAGGTGAGTGGGAACTTAATACGTATTCAAAAAAAAAAGTAACTTATAGGTTGCATTAGTGTTTTCGCATTTATTCTTTGTAATTATTGTGTGAGTACTCAATTCTAATGATGCATTTAGCTACTTAAATTAAATTTCAAATAAGTATGTTTAACACAATAATAAAAATAATTCTGAAATTGGAAATAATACTCTAGATATATTTTGCAATTGCAACCTTACCTGTATATATGTGAGAAATCTTGTGCACTACTTGCATTTCCTCTGGTCTGTTCAAGTGCAGCATTTTTAGCAAGATCCACTAAAGATTCAGGATGTTCTTCACGATAACTTGAAAAACGTTCTTTCACACTATCCCTCCACTCGTGAAATCGTCCGGACCAACCTTGATATTCATGCAATTTTTCCATTATTATATTTTATATGTTATTTAGTTTACACAAATTTCACAGATCAATGGGCCTTGAGAAAACTCAAATGTTTTGTTGATTAATCAACTAAACCCAAAAGAAAATTTATCATCTTAAAGAAAGAGTCATTTTCTCAATTTCGATTACTCAATTAATTTAATTAGCACGAGTATTATCCAACTTTTGCCCTTCAGGACTGTTTCAGCTAAATTATATCCAGACAATCAGTTTGATGAGCACAATTTTTACAAGATCACCAAAGTCATCGAATCCGACAGCTCATCGTTTCACCGATTTTACTGAGATTTATCCCAAATTGGATAGGAATCGTTGCAACCTTTTAGGTCTTCGTTCGCGGAAATCCCAAATCAAACTTGACTGACTGACCAAATGCGAATCTGCTCGGTTGCCACCGTTCAGGGGTATCCCAGGGAGCATGCGTTAAATTTATCCTCTACACATGAAGAGATTTGGCGGCTTTTCCGGGGGTGGCGGACGCTATTCTGCGATTCTTCAATGGAAACCCTTTTCCCAACTGTTGATTTATATACCCACTTTTTGGGGTAGCTCAACAGGTGGTTTCACATGTGACTGATTTCGCTGTGTTTAACTAAAGTGGAGCATTTTGGTTTTCATTTATTTTTTATTTTTTTTGTACAATGCCGCGGCCGTGATTAGTGATAAAATACCAGTCAAAGTCAGTCTGGCTGGGAAACTTGCCTACATAACATACATATATGGCGGAAAGGCGTAGATAGACACATAATATTCAACCTGATGAGGGTGGTGTTGTTCTTTCTTTCTAAAACAAATCCGTGGGCGGTTGGTTTGATTACATATTTAGAATTCCTCAAACCTATGTTCTCTTCAGGGATTATTAGATAAGCTTCCTTAGGCTTTTAGGACAACCCTTTACTTTAGTTTACTTCGATTGTTCAAAGTCGTTATAAAGAAAGAAAATAAGCTACATACGAACTTAACTTGTTTAGCTAATTCGATGCTTTAAAAATATTAAAGTGTAAGGTCTATATCCATATGTATATTTAGGTAATAAAATAGGTATAAAATCAAGAACTTCGCTACGCTTAATATACGCTTATACATTTCAATTGTATATGTATATGTATGTATGTATGTAGGTACTGTACCTACTCTTTTCTAACGCTTTGGTTGTCAAAAATGAAGTCTGAGATAACCCAAAAACCGTATACTAACTTTATATTAATTTTAGTAAAATTTTGTTTGATATTTAAATAAATTGAATATTCAAAACAAAATATAGGTCCATATTTTAAATCAGGAATACTAACAACAATCACGAAATAAACTCATTTCGTTACAGTATTATTAATATTATTTTTTTTTTTTTTGAGATGGAAAAGTATTTAGCTTATATATGTATTTCTAACAATTAGTGTAAACTTCCATATATGATTAATAAATTACATTTTGCATAATTTTCCGAAAATTATGCTATTTAAAGCCATTGCTGTAATCTGAAATTTAGAATTGATCAAGAAACCTATAAATATTATTTTTAATAATTATAATGTATTCCAAATTAAAAGGTTTAAATTATGATATTTTAAAGTCAGGAGTATAAGAGCCAAAGTTTTGTATAAGTGGCAATCCTAAAACGTTCGTCAAATAATCTTTATTATTATCTCTAACGGCTTCTCTCGCTCAAGTCGTATTAGGGCAACATTTAACCACGCTTAATTGTCATCGTGGTGAAATTTGTCCGCTTTTTAAAACCTGAGTAATGTTTGTTATCTTCAATTATATATTTGCTTGAAATTAGTACTTTTTTAAATAAATATTTTGTGTTTCGTAGTTCATTTAAATGAAGAAAAGTTTTGGTTTGTTTAGTTAAAAAAGTGGAGTTCAGTTGTAAATAATTTAAACAGAATAAATAGTTTTGTTTTTACTTAAACCTCAGTATTTAAACATGAAAAATGGTCAATCAATTATCTAATACATTGTTTTAAACATGAATAGCTATTCTCTGAGTAAGTTAAATAAGATATTCTACAGTTCATTTCTCATGATCGCTCTGAACATTTGTTTTTTAGTTTTCATTTTATTATTTAAAGAACTTTGTTTTAATCCTTAAAATCCTGAAGTAATCCATTTGTTTGATATTTTGAGGAGACAAAACCAGAGGGGCGACCAGAAGCGGCTGCTTTAAGTCCTTTTTAATGAATTGCTTTCAGTCTCAATTCCCGTGGGATCAATTAGTTTTCGTCGAGAAATTCAACTTGTTGACGTCCGCAGATATTCCTCGATGAAAAGGACAGTTTGTCCTGTGAAAATAAAATTAATGGGAATGGGAAGCGAATTGCAAGGCATCCTTAAAAACAGTTCTATCTAAACTTTGCGTCATTTGATTCAAATGAGACTTCCACCCCGGGGTTATTTATGGCCCCTTAGAGTTTATTTTGGGTAATAAATAAAATTTTAATATAAATTTAGTGCATCGTTCTCAATAGCAATCCGCGTGCATTACAAGAAAAATTGTGACTAATTTCTGCTTCATTCATAGCCGGCTCCCCGCCATTCCTGGCTAAGGGGCCTCGGTGCGCTTCCTCAGGTGAGGCCACAGTGGAAATTTTCAACTGCAAGGCTTAACTAATTTCTCATTTTGTGCCAAGGAATTGCAAAAATGCTTATCTGCGCTTAGCCGAAGATCAAAATTTATTGTCGTTGACTCCTCGCCCAAAAATAATCCGCTAGCGTCAGCAAACAGTGCAAACACCTAGTTCTGTCCTCCCTTCCTTTCGAGTTGAAGCAATTGTCCGAATTGTGATTGCTTTTTGATTTGCCCAAAATTAAATAGCATCACTCACGACATTAATTAGAGCATTCCTTAGAGACAGAGGGAATCAGTCAGAAAGTTTTCAGCACGGTGCCCATTCGTCTTATTGTTGCTCGATCTTGGCTCAACGGTAGTTAGCCCACTCGAACTTGGTGGGCAATGAAATTTGTTTGTCTGTAGAAACATGGGTCACACTGCTGACGTTTTTTTTTGCAATCATTAATCCGATTGATTGCGCTGCTGCAGTGCAGCTAACCACTGAGCCGGAAATGAAGAGAAGTCGAACAAAGTACTCGGTGCCAAAAACTCGTCTGCGGGATAAACAAGATCTCTAAAATTCTTCAAGATCAAGTTTAAGCACGTGCAAGCCCTCAGATCCACTCAGGTTAACAAGATAACTAGCGCACGGACATCATCAATACCTTTGCGAGTTTTATTATCAATCAATCGATAAGCATTGCTAAGTCTCCTACCGATGTTTAGTATTTGTAAAATTTGAATGCCTACAGACTTGAATTCGCTATCAGGCTTTTATAATCAAAAATTCTGCGTGTCATTTTTGTACAATAATTGGAAAAAACACAGGGAAATAATTGCTATAAATAATAAATATATTACCTGTTGTAAAGTTAGGCATATGTACATTTCACTAATTGCTCATTAAATATTATTAGATCGAATTTCGTATGTTAATGTTGACTTATTACACTTATATGTACGAATATGCTTTTTAATACATTTGTTTCACATATAACAAAATATGCAGTGTATTATGATTTACATTTTTAAGATTCTAATTTTTTAATTAATTTTTTAAAACATATCCTGCATGCTCTAGAGATGTTCTCAAAATTGATGAAAGAAACGCTGTTTTAATCGCTCATACTGCATAATTATAATAACTTTCACTTAACTTTTCTTAAATTAATTTTAAAGTAAAAAAGGTTTTTCGGAGTCTTAGACATATTGATTCCCTCCAAATCTGTGTTCTAGAATTAGGTTTTTCGTCTTCGCACGCCTCTCACATCTCGCGGTTTGTCTCATCTTAGACTGTTAATGGCCAGTGTTTTGAATACGTTAATAATAATATAAAATATTATTAGGTTTATTGTTTTATCCCTAGCTTTCTTCGATTTAAAATAAAAGAGTATGCCATACTGACTCAGTTAGAAATACATATGTAGGTAGAACAAGATCTCAAACGACATTTAATAAGCCATAAAAAATGTTTCATCTCTTATATCTCTCTTTTTGTATTATATGCTTCAAGAATAACTTTTGATCAAATTTTCAATTACATTATCGCCCTAGAACTAGACATTTTGCAGCGCGGTGAAAATCTGCACGAGTGCATAGCGCCCGACTCAATTTAATCACATGCACCTGAAATTAAATATAAACAATGTCAAGTTCTTTTGGCTAAGTACTGTGTACATCGTTGGCGTTGTCACCGATCAAAATTAAAAGTGTTTTTGTTCTCTCGTACTGAGAACTTCTGCGTGGTAGACAAATCTAAACTTCTTAATATGCTTCCTCGTTAAATAGTTCAGTCAGGACGTCCATTTGGTAAAGACTTATATTATTAACCGACTCGACTTTGCAGAAGTTGTACTATCGGCCTTAAACTTGCAGTTATCCTGTCCGGTTAATGTGAAATCAATCGAAAAAGTATTAACAACTTTCGTAGTGCCGAGAAAGTGCTAATTAAGTCTTAATTGAACACCTTGTTCCTGTACGGTCGTTATATCTTTTGCCAATCGAAAAACGGCCTTTTCCTTTCGTAATTTAATCAGGGACAGTGCGCGCTATACTCACTTAAATTGTTTATTTTTAAATACGAGTAATGAAAAGTGATGTTATGTTATGTAAGATATAGCTAATTCTTATTTGGGTGATCTTCTAAACTCTAAATCTTATCCGCGCAGTGTTTGCGATTGTTTTGTTAACGCAGGTGGTGCAAGCTTTTCGACTGAATATATTCGCCACTTTTATTAAAGGTTTTAATAAATTTTGAAAGTCAGCCAACTTAGGACATTGGCCAGCAATCAGGTTTTGAGACGCAAATATTGTTTCGGCTATAAAACTTTGAATTTTACATAACATACAATTTATATAACATAAACGTTGAATTTGTGCTTTTAAAAAACCTGACCTGAAAAATACATTTTATCACCTGCTAAGTCTAGCTTTTTACTTTATAAGTGAACAATTTTTTAAGTATTGCATTTTAAATATTTTCAATATTTGAAGCGATTGGCAAACGTAGTAAGTATTGAAATACTCAAAAAAATCTTTTTTGATATGCTTCAATAATAAAATCGTAAATGTCACTAATGTTTATATATTGTACAGTGTGTACGCTGCTACATGTTCAAAAAGGTTCATTCACTTTGTGGATTATGTAAAAGATTTACATTACAAGGGAATCGCGTGTTTGGCAATTCATTTTGAAATATAAACGCACGTGTTGGAGAGCTTTTCCCCCTAATCTAATCTAATGACTTTCATTTCATTCATGTCAATATATTTGCATTGTTTATAACCCTATGATTATTTTTGAAGCTGAGTTTTCCGTCTTTAATATTTATGTATATTTTATCATTAAGGGGAGTTTTATACATTTAACATTAACTATAAATTTCAGCATTCTTATTTTTTTATTAGTCTTCACTGAAATTAAGTATTATATATGGAACATTTAGTAGTATTGAACAAGTTCGGTTATTTTGTCTACATTTTTATTTTAAGAGAAAAAAACACAAATACATCAGTGATGTAATTAAAACTTTTTGATCCTCGCAGTCGCAATAATTTGACGGTTTGTGTTTGATAGAGTAGTTTTTTCTTCGCATTTTTCATGATAAGATTTGAAATTTTCCTGTATGTACATTTACGAATATACTCGCGTGTTTTTGTAAAGATTTCAGTATTTATTCAAAAATAGGAATAGCATCCCACACATTAATTAATTTAGATTCAGAATAAGTTCCTTTGGCCTCTACCGGCACGAAACCAAATATTTATAAATAGAAAATATCAAGTTATAGATCCATCACTTAAATAGTACAAGTAATAACAAATATTTGTCTGAAAGGTGTCAGTACACCAATACGCAACTTGCCACGTGTCCTACTTTTGGGTCATACTAAATTTTCCGCTGAATCAATTATCAATAAATAACCATACATATAATTTTGTCACCTTGAACAATCAATTAATAGAGCTACATGGTTCTGGGTTTAAGTACAGCCACCTGTAATATCATTTAACGCTTTATTATCAATTGGTTTACTTTGCACGCAACAGAAAAAATTTTCAGCTAGGTTTGAAATTCTAACAATTTCAAAAAAACAAAACATCATATAGTAGCTATGACTTCTTCGCGATTATTTTAGACTTGGCAATTGAATTAATAAAATCTAATGTTTTTGAAATGACATATGTACTATAGTATAATCTTATATAAAATTTATATATGAGGAAACTTACAGTCCCTGTTCATCGAATTAGGACCAGTCACAATTTTTATCATTCGTGAGAAATTTCCGTATAGCTTAATAAAAATGCGGGTTTTTCCAAACAAAATCATTTTATCGTATTCTTAGTGGCGGCGCCAACATAATGTGAGCGCAATTACAACACCTTACACCCTTTACCCCTTTTTCGGGGTGACTTTCGACCTGCCCTTTAAGGGTGTGTTTAGTGAGTTTGTGGTACTATATAAATCGGCCGGAAAAACTCAATATTCATTATTCGGGATTTGTTTGATGCTACGCCAAGGATCTTAAAACAAAATATTACAGAAGTGTGGGAAAATAGCCCCGAAATTAAACAAATGATAGAGCGATGCTATGAAAGCATGCCAGAACGAATGAACAGTTATTAGTGCTAAGGGTGGTCCTACTAAGTATTAAGCCATTTTTAAAGTATGTTGTTCATTAGTTAATAGTCAATAAAACAATTATCCAAAAACTACACTTATTTTCTTACATATATTTATGTTTCCTTCATGTTTTACCAACAAGAAAAAAACGAACTTCAAGAAAATTCTGAGTGGTCCTAATTCGATGAACAGGGACTGTATACAGAAAGTTAAAATAATCAGATACAAATAACAGTAACTTCATTTCTAAATAGATAGGAAGCTCTTAACCAAGATTAATTAATAATTCAAAACAAATTGAGTGCGTTTTAAGCGATTCAAAGGATAATTCAAGACAAGGTTAAGGGCAAAGTAAAGTGGTGTTCGTTTTACAGATGCTACAATGACTGTTTAAAAGTAACAGGGTTCAAGGTAGCCTGAACTTATTTCAATAAAACTTCCATTTGCAGTAATCAAGATGTTAAAATTGCATGACGGCAATTATTGAAACCTTGAGAAATGACACCAGTTTCGCTGAAAGTTCTTGTAGGAAATGTTCACATTTGGATTATTCATGTGGGAATTGATGAGTATGTCATGCAGCAATTCTGAAAAGAAAGGAAGCTTTTGCGATTAAGGTGAAATATGAATGCAACATACAGTAACGGCTTAATCTAAAAAAAATTTCATTTATTAGTTTGTCATATATGAAATTAATAAAAGTATAATAATTTTTCGAATAGAACACTTTTCAAAATCGATCTATTATATCTTTAATATCCATATATGTAGATGTTCTGTAATTAAAAAAAAATGAAAATACATCAAGAAAATACTTATAAACTCATTAGTTTTCACTATGCTTTCATTAATTTTGATTAGTGGACATTAGTATTTTCCTATAAGGGAACGGTCTCTGTGTAAAATATATAAAAATCTTATTTGTGATGTGATGACTGTTGTATGTAAATTGAAATGCATGCGGAGTCTTAAAAAATGTATTTACAAATCAATATAGCAATTAAATCTTTAATAATACAACCAATAACAAAAAGTTTACTTTTAGGGATACTATGATTTGACCAGGAAATTCAATACCCTTACATCGTCCAGATTTATTAGACAATATAAATTGACTTCCCTGTTCGTTTTTTCAAATGAAACTCATAAATCTAAAGAAAATGTGAAAACAATTAGATTACTTGATTGCCAGTAGGTAAACTTTAATCAAGTGTATAACCGTAACCGTTAAAAATAGCATATTTATAGTCAATAACACCAGCTAAGGCACATGCTAAGGAAAAACCCTTGTCCTTATATAGTTCTTGCATAATGGAATATATTCCCTGACGAATCAACAAGTGGTTAAAAACCAATAACTCGAATGTCACCTATTGACCGGTAGAGAATCCATCGACATTTCGTGTGTGTTCCGTTTATTTTTATCAAAAATATATAGGCTTACATATACATCAGTATCTCAGTTAGTGGTAGCTCTTTACTTAGAAGAGTCTATGATATAAGTTCGTTAATGAAAACGACATGACTGCGGTTGTCCTCAACTTATAAACTAGAACGGATGGTGTATCATAAATTATGAAAATGGAAAAATTAAAAACGAAACATGAGGAGTAATCGATTGATTTACTGCTGATCAAACTTGTGTCTTGGTCAAATCAACGAAGGTCTCTCAGGAAGTATTTCAGATATCGTTCGCAGTCTCAATTCATTAATTGAACGGGAAATACCTTCTAGTTATCAGGAAATAATTTCACTGGATATGTTTTTATAATATCGACGCGTGTGGCGGACCTGAAGCTTTTCTTTAGTTTTAATGTAAGCGCTGTAAAACTAATGAGATATTGGAGATACGCGATTAATTGCAATGTCTGTGATGGAGGGGATTGAAACTGTTGTCGATTTATTGGTCAGTCTTGTCTTGAAATTAGAAATTTGTGCAGACATCGTTTAAGGTAATAATAAACTACATAATATGACAACTACACAACGATTGAATTAATTATGTTCTTATGGTGCTCGAAAATTTTTTTTAATGAAGCTGTTCGAAGGTGTTTTAGATAATACATATATTAATTTCGTAAAAACCAGTTTTTTAACCCTAAAGCGAAGTATGTAGTTGTTTTCGAAAGATATCCACTATCTTCTTGGGATTGAAGATGTATATAAGTTTTCCTATTTTATCTTATTTTATGTTTTTTCGCAAATCTTTTAGTTGCTGTATCAAGGAGTTTGCTTTAATGCATATAGCTTTAAAAATTCCGAAATTTTTAATAGTAATTCTTGTAAAAGCCGAATTTGGCTGGGTGTTCCACAAGGATCTATGTTAGGGCCCATTCTCTATTTTCTTGAGATTAGTGCCTAATTAATACTAATTTACTTACCTATTTTAATTTATTTGGCTTATAAGTCTTACAAATAAAAACATAGAGACCTTCAATTTATAATGGTATTTTGTAATTTTTTTTTCAGAAATAATAAATCCACATTTTCGCAGAAATACAGATCGAATAGAAGTTTGCATGATAAATTTAAAAATTCGACCAAAACTGAACCGCTAACAAGTTTAAATAGCTGATACTCGCCTATTGACAGTTTCAGTATATGTCCATCAGCCACGGATTGCTTTCAGACGCGAATTTTTATAAGCAGCAGAGAGTCAAACTCATCGATACAGGATGGGTACGTAAATAAATCGAAAACGATAATTTTGTGTTAATACAACGACAAACTGTTCAATTTAAACAGGTCTTGATTTTATGGACACCCATGAAACGGACTATGAAGACGCATTGGTCCTAGCTGGTTTTGGAAAATTTCACTATTTGCTGCTGACTGTTTGCGGTCTAATTTACCTGAATACAGCGGTGGGAATCACAATTCTATCATTTGTTCTGCCAGCAGCGACATGTGACTTTGAGATGACGTCAGCCGATAAAGGGTGGCTATCAGCGTCACCGATGCTAGGGATGCTATTTGGTTCATACTTTTGGGGATGCCTCGCCGACACTAAGGGTAGGAGAGTAGCTCTGATCGCGACTCTTCTCCTGGACGGTATATGCGGATTAATCTCTTCAATTTCGCAGGTCTACATGGTGTTTCTGATGTTTCGATTCTTTAATGGATTCGGGTGAGTGTTGTGTTTGTCGAACCCATTTATATCCTGAATGCTCGAGTTCTGGTCCCTAGGTATTCAGATGTAGTTATTTTGTCGCATTTAGACGAACATGCTAATTAATGCCCCTAAAATTTCAGCGTTGCCGGAGCAATGGGTATTTGCTTTCCGTATCTGGGAGAGTTTCAGCCAACAAAGTATCGCGAGAAGATTCTGTGTTGGATGGAGATGTTTTGGACATTCGGTATAATCGCTTTGCCAGGTGAGTTGGTGTGATCCACTCAAATTATTCGAATAAACAGGAGTCCCTCGTGATGTCTTAATCAGTCGACGGTTCCAGTGATAGTATAAATAGTGTAAACTGTATGCAATGTCATATAGGCACCTCCATGTGGTTCTAGGATTTAGGGGTATCACAATTGGAGCCAATCTGCTTCTATTGACTTTGCCTGATTGTGCTCTTAACGCGATAATGGATTTTGGACATGGAAAATATTTGATTTGAGAATTACGCTGTTTTTGGGGCTAGAAGATACTATTTGCACACTGTCATTAGGATTAAGATGTCTTAACTTGTTGTCAATTGAATTATTGATTTTTGAAGGCGATCGGAAAAAATATTACCTCGTGATCGATGTTTTTTGAAAGGTACTAATTGACCCCAAGGTGTTTTTTTCATTTTATTAGTTCAATAAAATTTTGAAATGTTTTCCACTAACGTTATTTCTCAGTTCACACAGATTAAATTTTAGGAAAGATATTTAAGGGGAAATTTCATGGTTAGAGATGGCAAACAAAATTAATAAGTACTGAACGCTTAATCAGTCGAAAATCTGTTTTTAAGGCTATTGATATACGCAAGCAGACAAATTTTTGATATTGAATAGAGAAAATAATCGTCTGAATATAATTGTTTCATGAATCAAATAAAATTAGTTGGTTTGGTATTTTAATTTTTTAATAATTCGTTTCGTTACCATCTCTAACGTATTGCAGTATACATATATACTATAAGTATGTTTATGTGAAATTTTCGCTAACATTGGGGACTTTAATAAGCTTAATAAAACAACAAAAATAACGAGTTTTTATTTTAAACTTTATAAACGTTTTTCGCCTAATTGGGCGATTTTATTTTCCAGGTATTGCTTGGCTAATTATTCCTATGGAAATTCATGTTGAGAAACCGGGCTTTACTTTCCACAGTTGGAATCTTTTTGTGGCCGTTTGTGCTATTCCAAGGTGAGGTACTTGTAACCATTCCTGAGCTTAGCTTACCATTCAATAATGTTTTTTCTTGATGACATACAACACAGCATAATTCTTGGATTGTGGCTGTTTGCCTTCCCCGAGAGCCCAAAATTCTTGCTAGAACGTGGAAGAGCAGATAAGGCATTGGAAGTGCTTCGGCTCATCTACAAAAAGAACACTGGGAATGATGCTAAAAAATATTCAGTATGTAATTCAAATTGTCGTTTATATACAAAAAAATTAATTAAATAACAATTTTCTAGGTGACAACTCTAAAAGGGAGACCTGCTCTATCCGTCCACAGAAGGCTTGAAGTTCAAATTAGCCAGGAAGAAATAGAAGCAAGACGTCCGAAAAAACTTAGAAAATTATTAGGCGAAGTTTGGACACAAACAATACAACTTTGCCGGAAACCTCACCTGAGAAATACCGCTCTCACATGTGCCATACAATTTGGAATAACATCAAGGTGGGAAGTAAACAGAAATAACGTTTTAATTTTCTTATATTAATAAGCAGTTTTTTTGTGCACAATTAGCTATTATACCTTAATGGTCTGGTTCCCAGAGCTGTTTTCAAGATTTGAAGATTTTGAAAAACGGAATCCTCATGAGTCTGCTTCAGTTTGTGAGGTGTCTTCAATTGTTCTGACGGAATTTAATGGGTAAGCAACTAATAAGCATATTATGCCAAAAATTTTCAATGCAAAGTCTATAAAACCAAAGGCAAATGTATAGGACAAGCACGCATTCCACTTTTTGGTTTTCAGGATTTTGATGCGGAAGAAGTTATATATTTTATATAAATATAATTAATGTTTACATTCTTTATAAAGGACTCTGACAAACAACAGCTACTGCGAAAGTGTAGTAGAGGAAAACGTCTACGTACATACAATAATTATTGGGCTGGCCTGCATTCCCACAAGTTTATGGCTACCCTTGTGCATTCACAAGTTAGGAGCTAAATTTTTCTTAGGTAAATTTTATAAACTGAAATAAAACTGGAAGTGAATTATTAAAAATTTCTTTTTTTTAACTTCTACAGTGACCTGTTTACTTGCTGCTGGTGCGATTGCAATGGGATTGTATTTTGTGATTAATTCAACCCAAAATTTAGTGCTCTCGTGCATTTTTGAAGCTCTAACATCGTTAAGTATCAGCACTGTTTATACTGTGATGGTTGACCTGTTTCCTACAAATTTAAGGTAAATACTTAGCATAGAAATTCCGCTAAATAGTCGGAGCTCTGAAATCTCTAGTTAATTCAAAAGTAAAATTCCCAGAGTTTGAAATTGTTAAATAAAATTTTTTTCTAGATTTTTTGGGATGATTTTTAATATTTACATTTATAATTTCAGAGTGATGGCAGCAGCTTTAGCATTAACTTTCGGGCGACTTGGAGCACTCGTTGGAAATTTATTGTTTGGGCTTATGATAGACTTAAATTGTGTCATACCAATAGTATTATTTGCTTCTATGCTAGTAGGTAAGGAATTTAATTATTTATAAGTAAATTTAAATTAGTTATCCTAATTATATAACCTCATTATCTCTATTTTTTATTTTTAACAGGAAGTGGTTTGCTTTGTTTACTTCTGCCAGCCACAGGACAAGAAGCGCTAGATTAAAGCCAAAGTAGAGTAAATATTATGCATAAAGAATCTTATAACATAAATACTACTGAGCCTTTAAGGCATTGTTATTATTAGTTAATTAGAAAATATTTAATAAAACAATATAATTATGTATACTCTTAGTGCGCGTTTTGTGATTTCGACAAAGTCAAAAGTAAGTATAAGAATATATTTTTTGTTGTTATAAAAGCTGGATAGATTCATACTCTGCGTTATATTTTCCCGTAGACTATAATATATATATATGAACCTGATATTTTTTTTTAAACTAGTAGTAGACACCCTCAAATATACATAGCAGAAAAATGGCAACAAGATTTGTAAGATTTTTTATGTTTAATTATATATACGTCTTTAAGGTATATTTATTTTTCATGATTACATTTTAAGGACATAAAAATATTGCAATAAAATAAAATTGTAGTATCAATTCTGTGTTTTTGTGGGAAAAATAGTTTTCGGCGATCAGTTAAATAGACGTAACAATTTGGAATTACGAAAAGGACTAATTTTTACTTTTGTGGAAATAAAAATGTTTATGACCGCTTCTTCACATTTGTTGATTATATTACTTAAACATTATTAAAACTGAATTAAATTTGTCACTCAGATTCCTCTGAATTAAATTGTGGATTTAAGAATTGTCTTAAAATAATTAAAATTAAATGTTTATCTTTCAAACAGGCATATCTTCGGTTAGCTGGTAAAACTGACTAATTCTAAGTGAGAAGAATTACTTTGGAGGAAAAACGATTTGAAACTTTCAAGAATTATTTTTTCGAATGATTATAATTTTACTACATAATGCAATATTGGAGCGTCTGCCCAAGGTAAGTCTTATAAAAACTGATTTAAGCAAATTGAATCTAAAAATATTTACTTTTATAAACATATACATATGTGCTTAATATTAGCTGCCTTTTTTTCACCGGGGTTTGTGACCAGATTTAACAGGAAATTTTGCATTGAATTGAAATTTTAAAGACTGTCACGTATATAAAGATTTTAAAATTTGCGAAAGCGCATCAAATTATAGCCATGATATTTACGCATACAACCTTCAAACCCTTAAACCAGGATAAATTATTGGGTTGCTATTTGACGTAAAATCCAGGCAACTTGATTTTATTTTTGCCAAGCCAACATTTTTTGATATGTATAACTACAATGCAAAATTTCCTGTTAAATCTGGTCACAAACCCCGGTGAAAAAAACGCAGCTACGTTCAATTAAAATCGGTTCCAAACAAAAAATGATAATACATAATTAAGCGAGCTGGAAGTACATACTTAGTTAAGAAATGTTTTGAAAAGAACTAAAAAATCCGCTCGGTAAATTTACGTAAAAGAAAAATATAAATTTAGTGGATTTCACCCCTAACAAATTCTTTTCTTCGTTCCTATGAAATTACACCATCTAGAGATACTTTCTGAAATGATAAAAACTCATTTTCCAGCTAAATTGCTACAATTTTTTGTATTTAATTTAAATTTGCATTAAACGAGCTTCTCAGCAGCAGCTTAAGTAGCCCCAGCTTTGAAAGTCTCAGAGTTTTCGATCACAAAGGCGCACTTTCGCTGCTTTTGCCGCTGGATTTTTTGATTAAGGTGAGTGAAGTTTCCGTTCTTCTTTAAAGTTGGGATAATCAAGTTTTTGAAAGTGAACACATGAAATTCGGCCAGGCGCCCAGACTCGGGAGGAGCGCGCTCCGACCCGAAAAGCGCTAGTCCCGCGAGACCAGGGGAGCTGCACACGCTTCCAAGTTTGAGAAGCGCGAAGCCCCGGCCACCCCAGCGGAGCCGAGCGGCGCTGCAAGTGGGCCCCAAAGTTCGATTGTCTTTCTGGCTTCAGAAACATCCAAAGCGGCGTTTTGCGCCAAGCTTTCTAGAGACGTCGCCGCCGCCGCCGCCGCAAGCCTGGAAAGTGTGAAAATTGCGAGGCCCGCTTTTAATTTCTGGTCACCCAGCAGTTTGAAATTCATTGCTCCATTTGACGAGCGCCGCTTTATCGTCAAAAATAAAAGGTGAAGGTGTCCGCAATCAGGGCGTCGGACTCACCCGCAGGTGAGAAGTCGATCGCAAGACGATTTTAATAACTGGGCCGAGTCGCAGGTCGCTGAAGCTGCTGGGACCAACTTCGACGACGTACTTCGCGTCCCCTCGAGAAAGGTGCCGCCAAAGAATAGCTCCTCCGATTTGCTTTTGCCCTCTTATGGGAACCTGGTGAAAATCGGCGTTTGACAGAAATTGATTAAAGGCAGACAAGGCCGTTCTGGGGAAATTGAGTGGCTTAATCGACCTGACACTGAAAAACTAAATCGCTTTCGCCGGAACCGTGGAGCACGTTGTTTAGTTACCAGGAGCCCAGGAGTTGGTCGCTTTTTCGAGGGATGAACGATATGAGTTTTATACTTATTTACATATACGGTTGGTCGGAGCTTATTCTAATCATACGATTTAAGACTTCTAGTAATCACCGAATAATGATTATTTCAACTTGAACGCACATATTTATTGAAGCAATTATGTATCTTTATGATAATCGCCCACAATAACATTAGAGCAGTGATTCGAGAGGTAAGTGATACTCAAGTACAAGTACTATTTACTGAATAAACATATAATCAAATAGTAATAAGTCGGTTGGGTTTCTGATTAATTTCTAATGCGTTAAATGGCTCTGTTTTCCTTATAACTACAACGAATTCAAAAAGGAAGGGGTGTGAATTGAACAGCCTATGTGCAGCATCTAACTACTTGTAATGTATGTGTTTATGGGATGTTACCTAGTAGCTTTTTAATTACTTAACCGCTTACTACAAATGGGGTTGTTTTATTCGTTGTCATAGCCAATAGGAATAGGTAAAATTGTATTGGCAAATTTTTATCAATTTTATTTAACCATTGAAAACTTTAAGTATCATCTTTCAAAATCCACTTCCTGTTAACAAAAAAATAAAATAATATGCACAATTATTATTTATATATAGAAATATTTGTTTTTCGATTGTTCTTTAAACATTTATGATTAATAAATAATACCATTTTAAATTTATTTAATTGTATGCCCTAATAATAATAGAAGTATTCAAGTCGGAACTCTTTCCATTCATTCAATCGAAATATTTGTTTTTCTCTGTTATTTTCTGGAAAGGTTTTAATACACATTTGGTCAGTTTTAAGCACTCTCATCCATATTATAATACAATATGACATTAAAATTTGAAGTAAAGTGAAATTTATGAATAACGAACAAAACAAAATGCCTTTCTTAATTTTAGGCTTTTATTTGCTTAAAAAACATTAATCTGATAATCTGAAATTGAATTATAAAAACAAATATTGCTTTTTCTTCTGACCCAGATGTGCTTTTAAAATAAATGCACCTATAATAGTGTACTCTCTGGAACTTTAAATTCCGTCGGAAATTCTAGAAATATTTGTTTTTTTTCATTTACCTAAGCTCTCCCAAAGGTCAAAGTAAATTTTCAACATGTTTAGTTTTTTCAATAAATGTAAAAAGAGTTCTACGACAACGCTGTTGGTGTTTGAAAATTATAATTGAATTATTATATTATTCTTCTTTTCCTATATTTTTAGAATTTTGATATTCTACAAAATTCGATGCGTCTGATAATGCGTGAATGAAGCCTTGAACTAAAAACAAAGTAAATATTTTGCATTAACTCCAAATTTATTAAGATCTTAACACAGGCGC
The DNA here is from genome assembly GCA_933228815.1 of Machimus atricapillus. Lineage (NCBI taxonomy): Eukaryota > Metazoa > Arthropoda > Insecta > Diptera > Asilidae > Machimus > Machimus atricapillus. The sequence goes on from OW121788.1 coordinate 13,935,385, forward strand.
TATTTAGAAGGCAGACCAATATTTTTATGTAATAGATTATGTGAAACATGTTTTTTCGACTCTGTTGTTAGTATGATGTTTTAGAAATTGTCCTCTAATGAATTCCCTTAAAGGGGGATAAGGTATTTAAACTTTTTTGTTTGCATTTTTTTTTTTTTTTAAATGAATGTATAACATCGCAAGAATATTGTGACAAAAGTTCAAGTCGATCATAGCATAATTGACGAAGTTATGAGCATTTGAGTCTGTTGCTTAGACCGATTTTCTATACCTGCTAGGTATTTTGCAAAACTTTAAAGCGTTTTTCTGAGGCTTGTCATTTTTGAAGTCCGTGTGTACATCATAACTCAAAATCTACTGAACCGATCGTTTTGAAATATTGCACAGTACTTCTTTACATAATTTGCCAGGTATTCCTGGGAGATTTTTTCTTTTTTTTGATTATTATTAATTTTACAGTAACAAATAGCCGATTTTTTTTAGCGAAAATCGGTGTTTTGGCTTCTAAGTGCTACCAAAAATTGAAAAATCGAAAAAACAAAAAATCCTCCCAGGATTACCTCAAGAAACATCTCCTTTAACTAGTGCATTTTGATTTTTTTGTTTCAAATGATTCTGTTGCGAGTTATGATGTACACCGCAAAACAACTTTTTTTCGATACGCTTCCGGAGATTCACTGCCACTCGCTTAAATATAAATATTTTGCAATGAAAGTTTTTAACAATAATGGTTAACTAATGTGTTATTATATGGAAATTAAGTAAATAAGCTAGCACTATCTGTATCGCCAAAAAAAATTCTTGAAAACATGCCTTTTTTTCACCGAATTAATCTTACCCCCCCTTAAATAAAACTTACAGGTTCTTTAAATGTGTTCAGAAAATAAAATAAAGCACATTATTATTTACATGATTTTATTTTTCCCTACTTACACACATTTACGCTTTTATTGCACATTATAGATTTATAAATCTCATTTCCTTAAGATTAACACTGTAAAAGTCTCCTCATTATGTAAGTAGTTACTTCACGTCGTTACTAGATAGTAGGTAGGTAGGTTGGCATAATTTACTTCACAAGCGTAATTGACTCTATTTCATTCAAATTTCCTGAGTTGACACACTTGGTGCTGTTGTACTTTTTGCGTCTGGTGGTGATCCAATGAAGCACAATGGAGACGTATAGTAAGATGGAAAGAGCGTATACGGACTAATACCGGAGGTAAGGTAGTGATTAGCATAAAGACCCTGTCGCTGCGCAATTTTCAGTCTCGAGGTGAGTTGCTTTTTCCATTTCGTCCTTCTGTTTTGGAACCATGTTTTAATCTGCACCTCTGTTAAATTTAAACTTTTCGATAGCTCCATCCTCTTGCTAACACTCAAATATTTATCTTGTTTGAACTCATTTTCTAACCGCTCCAACTGCTTTGCACTGTAGGCCTGTCGAGGTTTTCGATCCACCCCTGGTTTTCTGAACCGCTTCCCCGGAGGTTTTGGCACTGTAAAAAATAATAAGGAAAATTAACATTATATTTCAAAATTCTTGTTAAAACTAAGAGCTAGACATTCGTGTTTTCCTCTTGTCTCAAGACCAAGGAAAAATTCTTAAATGAATCAATTAGCACCTTTCACATCTGCTCCGAGTATCTTTGCACAGACCGAATGTGTTAACATAGCAAATAGTGCATGTGAATCGGTCAAAGAGGTAAACTCACCACCTCGCTTTATGGTGATCTTCCAGCATAATAAGTAAGTTGTCTTTTTGAAATGTTGTTTAACTGCCAATTGACAGGTTTTGCCCCGCATAGGTAAATTAAGACACCTCAGGGTGTTTGCTTTAACCAAGCCGATGATGAATATTCCTTTGGGCAATTACTTGCACTAAATCTGAATTTTTAAACAAGTTTCACACATTTTCGTTCGGTTTGTTGGTTTTCCGACAACAATTGCATTTTTCTGATCTGGGAGGAGTTTGGTGGTATACACACAATGATTTAAGATAAAATTTACATTTTGAGACGTAATACCGTAATACGCTATAAGAATAAAATGATTTTCCAAACCCCCTAGTACTGTAGTTTATAAAGTTTAATGATGAAGCAAATTATATATTATATGCACATGCTTCAATAGTTTTCACAATTACCATTATAACAGAATAAAATTAAAGTACTCACCTTGTATTCCTAAAACATAATTTGTGTGTGCAGGTGATTTGCTGTGGACTCCTATCCAATTTGTGTAGACAAAACTCGGATGTGTGCTGGGAAAATGCATTCCATTTATTGGATACGGAATATTATTAATATTGTTCTTATTTGCTAAATTTTCTGGTGTTGTGAGACCTTCAATTAAATTCGCTGCCTTTGATGTCAGAATTTCTAAAACATTCGGCGCAGTTGCTAGAAAGAAATAAGAAAGTTGGACTATGGTTAACTTTGTAATCCGAAAATCAAGAATAAAGCTAAATTTTATGTCATAGAATTCTTAAAAAATAATGGAAACAAATTTAAATTCGACATTTCATAGTAAAATATATTTTATGCTCACATTTATTTAAATTTGAATGAGAACAGAAAGAAACGCATATTTTAAGGAAAAAACAGCTATTCTAACTCTGAAATTGATTTCAAATTATATACATATGTAGTGTAATCGGAATGAATCCAATTTTGTTGTCTTTCTAATATAAGTCAAATTTAAATTGTTAATGAATTTTCTTGAATGGAAATATGCTGAGATGGTCAACTCAGTGAAAACGTCCTTTCTTTTTTTCTGAAGTCCGTGGGCCTAACAAAAATGTGTCTCGAAGAAAGATTCGAAGAAAAGAAAGCGATATTTTTGCTTGTAAGTAGGAAAAAAATGTTTTCAATAAAATATAATTTAATCTGTAATTATAAAAATTCAGCTATGTCACATAAATCTTTTATTATTTCAAGAAAAGGCAGAAAGAACAAATATATGCCGCAAAAATTCGTTTATAAGGAATGGTATGTGTTACGAATTTTAAACACCTAAAAAACTCAACGCAACTTTAAGATCTTGTTGTTCAGATAATTCTTTCCGAAAAAAAAATAATTTAATCAAATAAACCTTCTATTTTTAGATATTACATATGTATATTAGTTAGTATATTTCCCATTCAGTTTTTAGTATGGCTATAAAACTGACATATCACTAAGGAAAAAATTTGTGACGATTTCTTGCCCCCCTTCCTGAATAAACATTACCTTTGTTTTTTATATTATTAGGTACATACCTTTTTTTTTCCATTGATTTGCTTTAGCAATTATAATTAAATTAACTAAAATGTTTATAAATCCTGCAGATTTATTTTATATTATTTTTACTTGGAACTTTCTTTTTAAAATGCGAAAAGTTTAATTTAATTAGTACTTTTAATTAATTTTCAAATCAAATGAAGTAATATATGTGCATATGTAAATACTTAAGGCATTATTTACCTACCGAGCTAATAATTTTGCCTTGAAAATTAGCTACAAATTATGCATACATAAATTTAATTAGGTATGTGCAATGATACATATATCATTGACTTCACTTTTCAGTTTATCTTGGTTAATAATCTTAGAGGAATTGAAAACCAATATATAGTTAATATTTAGTAATTAAATATAAAGAAAAGTTTTGAAACATATTTGAACAATTTTGTTTGAAATTTAAGGAAAACAATAATAAAAGTCTTGATACGGAAGCTTTTCACATAAAGTAAAAAATAAAATATTGGTTTAACACCGAATTTCGGAGCTTATGTGAAGGTCATGGGAATACAGATAACTAATGGTACCAGAAAGGACACTTTGATTTTTTCTTGTATGAATGAAAGATCAATAACAAATTCAGAAAGATTTAATTCCTAATTAATATGATATCGTACTTGTGAAGCATCTATAGCTTTACTTACAAGTTCCACATATTGCCGCAGGTGAAACTGCGATAGGCTTAAAAGGATAGTTAACGTCTCTCCTCGGATCCTCTTCCTTAACTTTGCGATCTTCACTACTGTCGCCCTCAGTTTTTCTATCCAATCCGAGAATATTATCAATAGTGAACTTTTTATGCTTCGCCAAAGCAGTTGTCGAAACACCCCCACAATCCGAATCACTTCTCGAGTCAGTTTCTTTGCACTGGAAATTCTGCTGCTTCAAATTCACAGGAATCTCATCATCACAGATTATCTCAGAATCACTTGAATCACGACTGTAATCCGACGCCAAATGTTCGCCCTGCTCATCCATTTTGGACTGCTACCGGGGTTAAGGCCCGTAAAAACGATTAGAAAAATTTTAATCCCTCCGCAAAACGATAAAACAGTGGCGGCTTCCGCTGGAGCGCACTGCCCGCGAACGAATGAGCCGTGAATAAAAACATCTCAGCCGTTGGATGAGATAAAGCCCACCTTATCCGGCGCTGAGATGAAGAAACGCCCCTTTTTTGCACCTCAAGTGATGCTACTCGCTGTTCTCCACCGGCGGAGGATGTTTGCGATGGAGTCGGATGGATTTTTCGAAGGTGCTCGCCAAAATGGCAGAATCATCAGAGCAGCATAAATGGTCCAGAGCAGCAGTATCCGTTGAATTTGGTGTACATGGAGCATAGCGCCGCTGCTGTTCGGGCTTTCTTGAGGTAGCATGAAGATGCTAATAATTGTTATTTTTAGGTGATTTTTGCATAAAGCGTAAATTGAGTTTTATAAACTCATTCGATGGGTATCTGCATCGTATCCGCTACCGACAATTGAATTACGAAGCCAATTTTCTCGCTCCAGAAAAACGAAATTTACCTTTTGAACCATTATTTATATTCCCAAAAAATTGTACTGCTCATTTTCGGTACCTTAGAAGTATTCAATTACGGTTCTCAAAGATATTAATTTTATCATTGATTGAACTTATTGTCTTGTATGTGGAAAAATTGAATCATTTGATAATTTTAATTTGTATCTAAAAATAATATCAAAACAAATAATAATTTTGTCGTTCGTTAATACATACATATACATACATATACTATCTATATTTTAAAGTAAGCGTTAAACGATTTCAGAAGCATAACAACTCTTCACTTATATATAGGATGTTTCAATAAGAAGCTTGTAATATTAAATATTTATGTACATATACAAAATTTTTAAGAAATGAAGCAGTATTATACCATAGATAGACTAAGAAATTAGTCTATGATTATACTCAATAATTATTTTGCACTTATTTGGATTTTGGAGTTCCTAAATTGCATAGATTTTAATTAAGTAGTTCTTCTTCCCGGGTATATGCTTTATGCATTAAACGACATAATCTAAAACCAAAGCATATTTGATCGTCACTCAAGGTCTACATAAACTATACATAGACCTAGAATTAACATTTTTTACCACTTCATTTTCAAATTACTATTTTTTACTACTTAATTTAGAAAAAATTTTCGAATCAAATCATAATGCATATTTTTAGTTTGAGACTGTGCCTAAAAATATTTGTTTTTTCGTTTTCCTTTTTTAATTTGTTTAAATACATACATAACATATGTACCATAAAAATTTCGTACGCAAACATATAATTTAAAAATCCATTAATTTAACACTTACAAAAGTTATTGTTAGGCAACTAGTCTACTAATTTTGTTATCAACAAAATTATTAGAGATCTTTGCTCTTACTCCTATAGCAATCAGGAGTTTGCGATTCTAAATTATTCTTTAATATTTAATGCAGGTTAGGACAAGGTGCCGATAGATATGTGAAAAATATTGAACCAACGCGAAATTTACAATATATCAATTATAATTTTTTTATTACTAAAATGTTTCAGTGTTTCCATCTCACTACATGTGGTACAAATAGTTTCTTATCTAGTGTTCTGGAAAAATAAACTCCCAATAAAATCATCAGTAAATTAGCCACTTGATTAATGACAAAATTATCCAATTCATCAGCGAAACGATACCACCTAATTAGAGATAATGACAGTGGCCTGAGCAAAGAGCTCCAGGTGCAAATGACTCGTCATCACCAGCAGAAATGGTCCATCACCAGTTTGCGTAACCACATGATTGCGTTAAGAAAAATTTGACACGGACTTAAACCGAATAAAATTCTCAGCCGGCAGAACCACTTTCGGAAGGCTGGGGGTCGGTATAGAGGGTGCCAGAAAGGTGGGCAGCATCCGCCAGGTGCTGGTTCCCATTGGTCCATTGTCGATGGAAATCTCGGTGTCTGCGCCACTGATGATAAATAATCATATTAAGAGCATTACCGGAACTTGGGGCGAGGGCGGGGGCGGCGGTGCGAAACGCGGTCGATGCGGCGCCTGGGCTGCTACTTCAAGCACGCAAGCCTGGCGGCCAGATCGCGTGTATCACACAAAACCGCTTACTAAATGGTTTTTAATGTAATATTGTGATATAACTGTAATGACCCTCTTAAGTGATTTTTCACACCTTCATAGCCTGAAAAGGGTCCATCAATCAGACCCCGCAGACTGTTTGGGAAGAGGAAACAGCTTTCGGGGTCCCGGCGCGGTATGATAAATTCATTTTTTCCATATTTTCCCTATTTTCTGTTGTTGAGATATAGTCGTGCTGGAAACCTCGCAGAAGTTGTAAAAGGATGCGACAGAAATATTTCATGGTCCATGAAACGAACATATGTATGTATGTAATGTAGGTATGTATGTATATTCGTAGTAAATAGTAAAAAATAAATAGACTAAATTAGCTAGAACTCACTTTTTAATAAATAACACAGGCCTACAAAGCTTAACTGATCAAAACCCTTTTAAATTTTAAAAATGGCTCTATGTACTTTTTGGGGTAGGTACTGTATTACAAATCCAAAATAAAAATTGTCTATCACATCAGGTTTCCGAGAAAAATTGCTATAAAAAGTATAAAAAAAAGGTATTGCTGTAAATTTTTGAAAAACTTTTTAAGAAATATATCGGAATATAAATAGGGGCCTTACCTTTAAAAAATTGCCTCAAATACACATCGCATTTATAAACTAAGAATTAAGTACAATTTTTTCTTGATCACAAACACCTTCACTTTGTTGGTTGTGTGAAAACAGTCTTTAAACAAAAGCAAAGAACTTTTTAGCACCTAGCACCATAAGTTGGAAGAACCAGAGCGCAAAATGTGACAAAATTATCATTTTATGCGACAACGCGAGATGATTAAGTTGCCCCACAATCTGATTACTACTTTACTGTTGATTTTGCGGAAAATCAGTCACCATGAAACTACGAATAGGTTCACGGAAATTATGGCTACATTTCTGAAATTAAAAAATTTTAGTCGTCTTCTGACAATTGCACGATCAAGACATACCTAGGTATATAATTTTAGATATGTTAAAAATGAAGCAGTTATATCTTATTTTTGGTGTTGTTTTAACAAAGTGCTATTTGAGTTCTACAGAAATGTTTGAAGTGGATGTGAATGATATTCTTAATGAGAGATTTATGCCAATTTCATTGTTTCTTCAAGATAATCTTGAAGTGAAAATAAATAATACTAGAAAGCACTTCTATCAAGCTAAAACTGAAGGAGATTTCAGCAAAGCTTTGACTACAATGGGATATCACAGGTATAGTTTTTGAAATTTTATTATAAATTTATTTATAAAAACTTCATTCTTTCTCTTTAATTGTAACGAAAATTGTCTAATTTTTGAGTTTTCCAATCTCGTTTAGGAAAAAAATGAATGAATATCTTTGTAGTAATTTTGTTGTAGACGAAATTATTAGAGATATTTCACCCCCAGTTCTTCATATAGAGCGACGAGTTGGTATAGCTCCAAATGTTAGTAAGTATATTTTAGCAATTATATCTTTTTATTACCCATTGAGTAGAATTTGTCTTTAATATTTTTAAAGTAATCATATGTAAATACGAATACAGAGGAAAATGCAAAATTTGCTGTAATACTCAGATGCATATGACTACTTATCAAAAGTAAAATAAGAAAGATGACTTTCAAAGAATTGTTAGTTTGATGGTCACCTTTTATCAAAATTTTAGGTATTACTTCAAACTTTCAAAACCCTAGAACAGGAAAAAATGTTCGCCAGGAGGCCCTTTTGTTTGATCAGGGATCATCAGGTTATCAGAACTGGTTGCAAAAGTAAGTATCATATTTAACTGCTTTTATTCAATATCATAGTGAACTGTTGTTTTTACATTTCTTTATATTTTGATTTATTTTATATAATATAAAACTTAAGAATTTTAAAGTTTCGTTACCTAAATAGCTGACTACAAGTGAATTAATGGATTTCGTTCGTGTTTCTGTTCATCCGATTTTTAACGACTTTTTCAGAAAATGTACCAACAACGTATTCTTCCTTTCATTTATTTCAGAATTAATTTTTTAAAAAAAATGGGAATTTCTAATAGTAGTTTATAGTAAGAAATGAACACCTATTTCCAGAACAACAACCTTGGACGACATTCAACAACAAATCAAAAAGCAAATTCCTAAAAATCAGACAAACAGTTCTAACCCACAAACATTGACTCCGTCCACCGCTGGCAAGCGAGCGTATCACGTTAACCCGGAAGAGGACTTTTACGAAGAAGGAGACGTAACTGGCTACGCGATGCACAAACCTTTACAGGTGTTGATCTGAGCAATTCAATTGTTTTTAACGATATTTGACTATAAATTTCCATTTTAAATTGTAGCCGGACCTCACAGACTACGCAAGCGACAACAATCGAGATAATGAAGAAGATTTCCCTCCAGAACGGTCGGCTAACATTCAGAAAAGTGGTTAGTGATATTTACCGCTGTTCGTTGTCTTTTTCAAATCTTCAACACTTCCAGCAATTCCTTCACACAATTTAGTGTATGTCACCTATCCCCAGCATGCTTATTACCAAAATTATGAGCACACCTCGAACCCTTACCAGACCTTCACGACTGGTGCAGATGGAAGTCATGCCCAAACACAGCACCAAGAAGGTCTAAACTTGGTTTAATATTCATAAAATCTCATTAAACCCTATTTAGATTATTCGGTTTCAGGACACTACCAAGGTGGACAGGAGCTGTATGACCATGACCATGGGGTTCAACATCACCAAACCTACGCAGCACCCAGTTACCCAGTTCAGGATCTCGGACAGGGGAAAGAGTTGGGCATCAAGGACTTCATCGACATCGCGCTGACAACTTTGGCGTTCCTCTCCTTTGGGATGTTCATCCTGCAGGTCCTGATGTGCATAACAATGGTAGGAAATGTCGGGTTTTAAAAGATTTAGAAAAAAAAGAAATAATAAAGTTTTTTGGTGAAGAATAAAAATAACAACAATTTGATGATGATGCCAATGGAGATTGATGGAACTGAAGAAGTTGAAGAAATCCGGAGAAAAAGATCATTGGAAAATGAACGTATAAAAGAGGTGAGTTTTTATCAAAATCAAATAACTCAAATGGCATTTTTCGCCATTTTATATTATTTTTACTTAGATATACGTAGTTTATTTAAAATATGGAATTTTGGATAATAATTTTTAGTAAAGTTGGAATAATATTATACATACATATGTATCTGCTTTATAAGCTTCCATTTTTTAGTCATATTTCGTACTAAATAAAGATAAAGGAAATTTTTGCGGTCCGCTGTTATCAACCACTAACATTTTTAGATTTATAAATATACTTCTCAAAAATTTTATGTTATGTTTTCAAAATTTCTCTCACCTGTGTCGAGAATGTTTTGGGCATTGGAAAAAGCAAATTATTAATATAAAATACATTTTTTAAAAAATTCCTATATAACTAAATTTTTCTGTACAAACGCCTAGATAAATGATATCTCCCGCCGTGTCCTGGTTTCAATCGAAGCAGTACTTCACGCCAAGATCGACGAAGGCGAATGCCTGCAAAGGATAATTTGTACAAATAATAAATATGCCCGTGGGCAGAACGACGGCCGGAGGATTTGGATGCCCGTTTGGAGGTGAGTAGGGCAGCGCACCGCCATCCGCTAGCGAAGCTTCTCACCGGCTCTAACTCTTTTCCCAGTTTGGGTCTTAGCTGGTTGTCAGCGCGCTTCGTTCCAGCGAAGGCATCAATCACATCCACACTCAACAACTTGAAAGCTGCGGCTATCGGCTTGGGCGGCGGAAGCTGTGAACACTTTTATCCGTCCTGCAATTTTCAGAAAATTTTTGAGGAAAAAGAAAGATTCCAGAGGGAGGCAACGCAACAGGAAAATAATAAATTTGAGTGGAATATCTGAGACATTTCTTTAGAGAAAGTTTTCATTCGAAAGTTTAATTTTATGAAATATACCTAATTTACCTTACGTTGTAATCTGGCTGATTTGTAAGAACACTTCTGCATTTTTAAAGAAGAAGAGTGACTGACATTTAAATTTTTTAAAAATCTTTTTACCATTTTATTTTAGGGTGTTTCAATTATAATTGTGGTGCTTAAAAATTGTTATTAGAAAAATAGAGAAAATAGAGGTAAAGTATTCTAGACATAATCCACACAGGTTCTAAACAAAGTATTATAAGAAATGATAAAGAGGAACAAAAGCTGCGTTCGACTGGGCACAGTCTCAGTGAGCCAGCTCACATTAAACCAGCTGTCAAATTGACCGGCTCAGTTGTGGCTCAGTGAGCGCGTCTGGCCCAGAAAAACGGACAGTGAGAAGTGGATTGTCAATTTTCAATTGTGCTGTCAAAATGGTGAGTTGGTAATAAAATAATCGTATGAAATTTTTACTACTCGAAATGTCACTCAACTCAAGTTTTATTCACCTTTAATAAACATATAAAACTCGAAATGTCACTTGTGAAACGAACTGAGCTGAGCAAGTGAGTACAGAATGAAGTGGCTCAGAAAACTCAGTTCTGGCTCAGAAAACACTAGCGACGCCATGCGGAAAAAAGGAGACATTAGGGACCAGAAAAACGGTCCATCTCAGTGAGCAACTGAGTAACTGAGTTGGCTCACTGAGGCAGTGCCCAGTCGAACGCAGCTAAATTAAAAATTAATTATAAAATATAACTTCTGTCTTCCGCTAGTATTTTGGATCCCCTCCTATTTAGTAAACCAAATATATTTTCTTTTTTAATCCACAATGGTACAATTCCAATTGAATCCTGCAGTTGTTGGGCTCTATAATTTACGTTTTAAATTTGAGAGGTTTTGTTGGGGTTTCTTATCTCAATAAGGTGAAATGTGCAGAATTCGTCATACGATCAATTTCATAAAACTTTTCTAGTACTGGTTGCTTCTAAAGCAGAAAATGGTACTTAAGTTGATGTACTTGGGTTCTACCATTAATGATATTGTTGAAATATTTTATTTTGCTAGCTGCTTAACTTACACTAATGACCTAAAATTCTTCGCGTCTAAATTATATTATCGGAAGACTGTGCTAGCAAATATACACTATTTCAAATTTCTCAGTACATAACCCAAATAGAATTTCCGCAAAGAAGTTTTACACTAAAACTTTGTAAGATAAAAAAATACTGTAAAAATCCGTTAATATTTAATTTAAAATTCTCCCCCTCAGTCTACGCTGTTAAGTAAAAACTCCTCTATCTGCTTTTTTTTTAAATTCGTGGTTGGGACTCCCAAGCGACTTTACGAATTTTTTAGTTAACCTGTTTCACGGACGCACGTGTGTTTTACGTAAATTAACGATTTTAACCATGTGGGCGGATAAAAAAATGGAAATTTGAGTAAATTTTCCCGATACACAAGAATTGGTTGCTATCACGACTAAACCCAGTCGCCCTAATTGTTCCCGTCAAACAGATCTATTATTTTTTTTTCGGAATCGTGCACGATAGAAGCTCCAATTAAGTAATTTTATTTTTGATAATTCTTTTGGGCTAAATTCCAAAGATAATCTTTAGATAATTTTCGAGAATTACACGAATCGTCCGGGTGGAGAGTTTTTCCGGAGTTCGTGCCAATCGCTTGCAAAGTTGCTGTCATCCACTCATACAAATGGAGGCGAATAATTGGCCATTAGATGTCAGTGTGGTTGCCGACTAATGTCGCCTCCATCTTGATTCTATAACCTGGCTTCTTCCGTACAATACAAAAAATCATCGAAACGGCACGCGGAAAAAGCAATTATATCATTGAATTTACGGAAAACAGGACGTTTCTGTTAGTTGTGGCCGGCTAAGTTTGAACCTTCGAATCACGTTTTTTAGTTAATTTAGAAATTTCCGAACGTTCCGGGTTAAGTAAAAGAAAAGAAAAAAAAAAGCTCAGGAAAAAGGAGAGAAAAAAAAATTTTTTTTTGAAGTGTGGCCGACGAGTTGTCTCAATTTAGTGGCGAGGCGGGCGCACCACCAGCGGCGAGCACACGGGCTAGAGCTCCAGCGGTGGATTTATGTCTCCTTGGGACACCACGAGAAATTCCTGCAACATTTGCCATCGCCGCAACTGCTAAGGTTGAGTACAAGTAGCTGTAGTAGTCGTAAATTTTGTCATAATCCGATATTAACAGCTAAAGACGTGAGAATGACATTGCCGAGCGCCGCCCGAGTCTACACGGACGTGAATTCACACAAGCCAGACGAGTACTGGGATTATGAGAATTATGTGGTAGACTGGGGCAACCAGGACGACTATCAGCTCGTCAGGAAGCTTGGCCGCGGAAAATATAGTGAGGTGTTTGAGGCGATCAATATCACAAACAATGAGAAGGTCGTCGTGAAGATCCTGAAGCCAGTTAAAAAGAAGAAAATAAAGCGCGAGATCAAGATCCTGGAGAATTTGCGCGGCGGAACCAACATCATCACCCTGCTGGCCGTCGTTAAGGACCCTGTTACGAGGACGCCGGCGCTGATCTTTGAGCACGTGAACAACAAAGACTTCAAGCAGCTGTACACGACACTGACCGACTTTGAGATTCGCTACTATCTTTTTGAGCTGCTGAAGGCCCTCGACTACTGTCACAGCATGGGCATCATGCACCGTGACGTGAAGCCACACAATGTGATGATTGACCACGAGAATCGCATACTTCGCCTAATCGATTGGGGTCTGGCCGAATTCTACCATCCCGGACAGGAGTACAACGTTCGGGTGGCGTCCCGCTACTTCAAGGGACCAGAGCTTCTCGTCGACTATCAGATGTACGATTATTCACTGGACATGTGGTCCCTCGGCTGTATGCTAGCCTCGATGATATTCCGGAAAGAGCCATTCTTTCATGGTCACGACAACTATGATCAGCTAGTTCGTATAGCAAAGGTGCTGGGCACCGAGGAATTATACTCCTACTTAGACAAATATAGAATTGAACTTGATCCCAGATTCCACGATATACTGCAGAGGCACTCCCGCAAGCGGTGGGAGCGTTTTGTACATTCAGATAACCAACACTTAGTATCGCCAGAAGCTCTGGACTTTCTCGATAAACTCTTACGCTATGATCACGCCGAGAGGTTAACAGCACGCGAAGCAATGGCACACCCATATTTCCTGCCAATACTGAACGGACAGAATATGATAAACTCGTCGTCGAAGGCGAGTAATCAATAATAATAGTAACGTGGCGACACCATAAACAATTTATTATATTATTATTACCTATTGCAACAACAACGTGAGTGGACTTGTACGTGGATTATAGCATCGAGGAGGAGGCGAGGAGTGTCCGTAAAATTTCATTTCCAATCCCGGAGACGGCATCCAGAAACATTCAATTTTAGTTAAGTATTTCAGCTGCTTTTAAAGGAGTTCACACAATTTTTTCCCTGCCCATTGGCCGTCGTCGTATACAATTCGAAATTTACACATTCTCTAGCGAAACAGAAATTTACATTTTAAGAAATCAATTCATTCAAAAAAATAAAAGAAATACATATAAAACAAACGCAAAATCAACACCCAAGTTATCTTCGCGCGTTCATCACCACCATCCGACTAGATTTATGCAGGCAGCCAGGCGCAAGAGAAGGATCGGACTAGACTTAAGGGCTAGAAGGATTGAATGTTTTGTAAAAAGAATTAAATTAAATAAACAAACCAACCAGAAAACAAAACACCTCAGTTGCTTTTGATTGCGACAAAACAACGGTGTGCAATGCCGAAAGGAAACGCCCCCGGTCCCCTCAACAGCTTAAGGGGCGCGAACAGAGAAACTCTACTACATACACATCTGATATGTATTTTTAATTTTAAAAAAAAATCATTTTTAGTTTAGTTACTCAGAGGCGAGACGTAAACGGATAGACAACTACAATAACTAGTGTTTATAATTTTTAATATTTTATAGGAGTACTATTAAACTAGAGAAAGCAGCTAGAGCTACTATAAACAAAAAAATAAAAAAAGAAATAAAACAGTAAAACACTGAACGATCTGGAAGACGTTAATTAAGAGAAAATTGAAAATATAATGAAAAAAAAAACAAATCAAAGGGAGCGAACCAACTTAATTTTTCCTTCATTTCCCTTTTTGCTCTTATTAATTGTTAATTATTTTAAATAATTATTAAAAACGATCATACAACTCAAATCGTATTCATTTCATCCGCTAGCATCTCAGGGGCTCTCTATTTCAACTTTGTTGCATTTTTGCGGCCAAGGGTGGTTGTAGGGTTGAATCTCTTCAAATTAAAATGTATTCTTCAGTTTAAGCTCCGCGCAAAAATTCACAAAAATAGGAACAGTACTGCAGCAGCGTTGTAAAAATGTTGATGGTAATTTAGAGATCACTTATTCGTAAAGTATCTTAAAATAGACTCAATTCGTTGCATTGGTTGGTTTTCCTGAGGACAAAGACAGAAGTTTTTAGAACAATCTCGTGGAGAGTAATTTGAAACTTGTAGTACATTGTTTTATGCATTATACGTATAAATGCTTTTTCCAGTTATAAGACGTGGGGTATATAGCGCCCTTTATAAATTTTTATTTCTTGTAGTAAGAAAAGACTGTTTCGAATAAAATATGATACAGAATTTGAGCACATTAAGTTTTGTATCACTTCGAAGACTTAAATTGTAAATGCATATTATCGTAAATGTTCTTAAGGTGCATTGCATCTTCTACATTTGAGATTTAAGAGACACTGACATGAGAATGATGTAGCTAAGACTATAAAATGAAAACACAAATTTTAAATTATTCTGTCAACTGAAACATGTTATATTATTCAATCCAGGTATTTGTTTGGAATATATAACAAATTATCTAATTTTCACTTCAAAGTTTTTGTTTTAATAAATCAGGTTATTTCATTTTTCTGGAACTATTCAAAAACAAGTTGAGAGAACACTTTTTTGAAAGTTTGAAATTTTACTATTATAAGAAATGATTAGTTACATTTTTGGTTTTTAAAGTGCAATTATATGGAAGTTATCGTACAATAGTTCTGTATTTTTGTCATTGCATGTTTTGATGTGCAGAAGAAACGAATGACATCATTTTCAAAGAAGATTGTACATATGGTGTTGCATTCCAAGTGGCTCTTATCGCGCTGTTAGGTACTAGCACTTGTGGCCTTTCAGAACATTCACTATTGTACTATTTTAAAAAATGTGTCTAGACTTTGTTTATTTATCTTAATATTACAAAACTAAAAAAATTGTATACCATTAAGATGTACAATTTATAAACAAGTAATAAGAAAACAAAATAAATAAATAAATAATTAAAATCCATCAGAGCTAAAATTTAGAGTTTATAATATATTTTCTCTTTACTTATTTACATCAAGAATCTTTGTTCATATTTTTAATTATTACAAGCTCTATTCCAGAATTATAAATTTGAAGGTAAACCTTTCTATGCATTACGGGTAATTGCTGCAGACCCGTTAATTAAGAGACTTAGCAAAAATCTAGAATATTATTTTGCCAGAACATTAATTAAAAAAATAAGATTTTGAATTAAAAACAAAAATTATTTCTTTTTCGCACTTAGGCAAATATGTACATTGTATGTGGATTTAAAAACGACTCATAATTGGGCTTTTTTCGGTTTGAGTAGAGATATACATATGTATAATTTTTTAACTTTGGCAGATTAAGGGTCAGGATATTCTAAATAAAAAAATAATAAAAATTGTAGATAGAATGCAAATTAAATGCATTTTCTTTTTTTTTTGTGAAAGTCAGTGGATAACCTCTTCTTTTTTTCAAATTTCTAAAATACCTGATGTCGTTTTGCTTGCGAAATATTTTCAATATGGATTACTCCTTCTAAATTTCTTGTTGTGAAGAATTAAAAATTGATTTGTTTTCTTTATATCGATTATCTATTTTTATTAAATTTAACGTTGTTTGAGAGTGCATGGAAAGGTTTTAAAATTTTGGCTCCATAACTTTTTAGAGGTTTGTACTCTTTAGAGATCTAAATAATAAAAGTTAGGTAATGCGGTCCCAATATTTAAGATACTTGTGAATATAATTGCTCGTCATCGTCATTCAAAATACGATAAAGAAATTTAAAATTGTTTCTTTTTTTTTTAAATAATACCAGATAAAAATGGCTATTTCCAGTAATTTCACATGATCAGATTTATTCACTACATTCATTATCTCCGAAACGCTTAAAATTATTTGCAGGAAGATAATAAAGCGTAAGTGAGTCAGTCGTCAAGAAATGTCATAGCTATATTTTCATGTTTTGTCTTTAGAGCAGTGAGCACCTTCATTTCCGATAATTCTTATCAAAAGGGGCGCATAATTCCGGTCGTAAATTTGTCGATATTTGAATCCTCATAAACAGCTCTTCACTTTTCCTTTGATTGCTAGAATATGTGATTTTTATTATGAATTGATAATAATACGTGTCAAGATGGGTTCAATCAATTTGAAGAGCTGCAGGATTCGTACGCACTCTGAAATGAAAGCATTTGCCTACATTCCGCACGCTGGCTGCTGTTGACCTGCATACTGAAATGCACAAAACTTATCTTCATCGGGAGTCTGACGAGAGCGATTTTTGTGCTTGTTCACTCATTAGACATTAACGCTTTTTAGCAGAAATTCTTAAGTGACTCGTCATAACCATACGTCCATACGTGCTGCTTCTGCTTTTTTTAGTATTGAAAGCTATTCGATTTTTTTTATGTAAATATGTATAAAGCGAGGTTCTTATTATGGTTTATTTTTATTTCTTGAAATCTACTTATTTGATGAGTCTTTAGGCGAGTAACCTTTGAACGTTTCTTTCTTTTTGGTAAAAAGCAGCACCAATTAATTAATGTAGAAGTAGATCTTCTCTCTGATATTTATTTTTATATTCGAATCGAACTACTGATTGAATTGTTGTGGCTGCGGTCTGTTGTGACACAAAGTTAGTTCTCTGTTTACCAAAAATTGCCAGTATCGTCGCATTATTTATAGCATATAGGTCACGCACTTTGCAATCGTGAAGTCAATGCAACAATCGATTTTATTTCGCTTATTGTACTCAAGCACAATTAATTAAAATTAAATTGCTATATCACTGAATTGTAAACTCTCGGAACTTCATACAATTTATAGCGTAGAAATATGATCCTCGATTTTTATTTGCGATAACTCTGCTGTGATAGGTCAATAAATCAGCAAGCCACCGTATTTTCTCGTTTTTTTTCGAAAAGAATGCAAATATGAACTCTGTTTAAATGTTGAGTCAGGAATTGGTTCAAGTTAAAGCAAGCTGCATTTTGTATTTATAGAAACTTGGTCATTATCAATTTTTCATTCGAGTAGTTTTAGTGTTTTTACTTACTGGCAAATATCAAAAGAAACTCTTAATCTAAATGAACATATTTATCATTCATTTGATGAATATGTCCTATATACATACATATATATTTTAAAATTTTTTATGCGCTCTGCTCGTATGATCTTTTAAATAGAACATCTGGGTAAGGGATTTAGAATTAGGAAAAGAGTAAGTTTTAATCGTCATTCCACATCCGTACAATATTTAAAGTCGGTAAAACTAGGAAAGGACATCTGGACGAAATTCATTCCATTTTACTTAAAAACTTTAATTTAATATACTTTTGGATTTATTGAGCATATTCTTCTATACATATATGGAAAAATAGTTTTAAAATATCACACACGTTTGAAAAAATTTTTTGAAGCTTTAAAGGTAATATGTGGGTTGTACATATACATATATACATAATATAAAATGTAAAGTATACTTAATGTTTTACTTTAATTTTTAACTACATCAGGTAATAATTGCAATTTTTGATAAGAAAATTAGGAAACTGAAAACAAGCACGTTTCGTAAACATAGAACAAAACCATATGAAGATTTGGAAAGTGATTTTATGATTTACTTGATGGTAAGTATTTTGTCACATCATTAATTATGTATGTCTGACTTGCCTGTATAGGAAAAGTAAAATTCGAAGTAAAAAATTGTTAAAAATTGAAAAAAAATGTTGAACATTATTTTTCATAAAATGTTTGTTTTATAACTAAATTTATTTGGTTTTTGGTATTTGTTTTTAGTAAGTTAATTATGTATATGTAAATAACGTTGCTTTTTACCAGCGGCATTCTTAACTTTTCATCTTAAAATAATACCAAAGCTAACCCTTTTGTAGACAGCGAGTATATTTTATACGAGAAGTTTTTAATAAAATTAAAAAAGTCTTGTCGAATAGAACTTGGAGCATTTCTTAATGCATGAAGTTGACACTGCTTTCAGATTCCATCAGATTTTTCAAAGAAAAGGAAAATTCCTATTTTTACCAAACCGTAAATTTTCGTTTCGAATAAAAAAGTTTTCAGAATTTCAATTGAAACATTCCGTGCCGAGTGGTCTTTTCATGGTCATTTAATTTTTTTATTGGGCAAATGTAATGTTGAGTTAATTTTGAGTCGTGTTGAGGCATCATTGATAACGATTATGAATTTCATACATATAGTAGATTAAATACTTGCAAATATACCATCATTTTATTTTGTTTTACAAAAAACTTGCTGTAAATATTATATATAATTATTATATTATATATTGCGGATGGTACTTTGCTATGTGTTTTATGTATAATCCTTCATCTTAAATGTCTTTATGTATTAAGTCATATACATAATCTGGGAACGTTTTCGGAAGCCCCCTTCGCTAGATCTCCTGGAGAGGCTATTTGTCAAAGTTTCAGAAAAGCAGAGGAAGTTGGTGATGATGATTGTATTGAATAATTAAAAAATAAAAATTATTTGGACGTTTCAATGAAACACTGTTAGCATAAGACAATTTCTGTTTGTAGAGGAAAAGTATGATTCAGTAAAAATGTTTCGATGTTGTGAATATAATTTGCTGAATATTGCAGGGAATTATTCTTTTTAATAAATAGAGAATTTACGAAGTACAAACATCGGACTGCCTCCTGCATGTTGTTACATTTGTAGATATTTACATTTGCTTAAAAAAATTAGTTTAATCATCCTCGAAATACCTATCGCTTATATTCCACTAATATGGAAAATAATTGCGTGAATATTTGCGCTTCTTAAGTTTTATTTTTTTGTCATGATAGATAGATACAATATTTCTAAGAAAATTGTACACAATTAGGACCAATTTTCAGACTACATAATATCATTTTAGTGTTCTCTTTTCGGCAATAAATGATAAAAATTTATTTATAGCTCTTCCAATAAAAAATGTTGGTGTAACGCCGAGATTGCATATGGGAAGTGGGAAGGTCTACTCATCAATCAAAAATTTGTAGAAAATTTGTTATTTCCAATTTAAATGATATAATAAGTTCGAGCGGTGAACTAAAAAATATATAAATTTTTATGTTTGTTTGTTTTATGTGAATTGAAAACGTTAAAATGAGTTTCATCCTTTGTTCAATTTTAGAATTGCCGTGAAGGTGTGCAGAATAAAGTTTAAACATAAATACCAAATGTGCTCCCATGTAATTTGGAATGGTTCCAAAGAATAGATGTAAAATAAAAATTTCCCGCATGAACAATTTTACATAATCGTTGAAACTAAGCGAGTGTAAGAAATGTGCTTAAAGAAAGTTGCAATTTTGAAAAAATGTAATCATTAAAATCGAATGAAAAATGAACGGTGAAAAACTAATGCGGAATAAATAAACAATGCAGTGGAAGAGATGGTTTTCATGGGAAATAAAAATTGTTGAACTATTAAAGGAACAGAAACAATTTCTTTTAGACCATAGGAATTAGGAATAAAAAGAACAACTGAAATTCTTTGCTGAATATATTAAAAAATATGAATAAGTTTAGTTCAAGATCAAACGAAGTGAAATGGATACATGAAAAAGAAAAAAAAATTTAAATACATATTGAAATTAACGTACGAGTAGGTAAGGCTTTGAGGATCGAAAATTGCTTTCTTGTAGAATTTCATTGACTGAAAATTTTTGATACTGAGATTGAAGGAAAAGTGAAAATAGGTCATATACCTACGACCTACGTACCTAAATAAATTAATAAAAGTGGAAGAAAAACTCAAGTCTCTTATGTACATATTTTTCGTTAAATTAAAAATTATATTCACTTAAGTCATTTTAATAATTTTTCAGGTAAACAGTTAATATTTGGGAAAAGTGGAATAGGGAAATTCGAATTATATTCAACAATATTATTTACGTTAGACGTTTTGTTAGGTTGTTAATTGCAATATTAAATGCAAGGTGTGTAATTTTAAGTAATTTTAATTAATTTAAAGGTGGAAAAATTCACCTATAAAGATTTAGTAAACCATTTGTCTATCCCGTCTTTTGTCAAACTTTCTTTCTCTTCGGAATTTATAAATTATTATTTTATGTGATAAGGTGAACACATAAAAGAAATGTGTTATTTTTAAACAAAACTATTTCAAACAAATGAATAACTAGTGAAGCAAAACCGAGGAAACCATAAATTCAAAGAACTGTAATAACTATGTATTGTACTATTATAATATTAAGAAAATGTGAAAGAAAAAAAAAACAAAAAAGGAACACGAACTAAAGCGAAGGAAAAAAATAAAATTCCATGGATATATCGTTTTTAAGAAAGCAAATGTAATAATGTATTCTTTATCTTTCGTTTTGATTTTTATATTTCTAAGATTTTATTTTGGTTTATTCGTTTTTCTGACGTATTAATAAAGTAATTGTTTGTATATTATTAATAGGGTAATAAAATGATTAAAGAGTAACTTGCTGTTTGTTTCTTTATAATTTCTTACTAATAAATGCGAAATTGTATTCTGAATACTGCCTAAAAATTATTGATCATTATACATATGTCGCCCGAATATTTTATTACTTTATCATTGTTATTCGAAATTATTATTTTCTAAAAAAATCACCAAATGTTAATATTATAAAAATTAGCAGTTTGTTATTAAATGAAGCTATCTTGCAAATAAGGTTTTATTACATGTAATCGGGCCCCTATAATATGATGAACTCCGATCGATGCCACTGTACAAAACGATAAAAGCCTTCATCCTTT
Organism: Machimus atricapillus; assembly: GCA_933228815.1. NCBI lineage: Eukaryota > Metazoa > Arthropoda > Insecta > Diptera > Asilidae > Machimus > Machimus atricapillus. The sequence continues at coordinate 13,956,828 of OW121788.1, forward strand.
TACGTCGAGGATTACAAATAATAAGACCCGGAAAGGTGATCTGTTTAAGTAAATAAATAAATTAGTAATCTTTTTCGCTAAAGGACAATGCTCAAAAAAAACCCAGGCCCGGCGGTAATGAAATATGTCTCATAATTTTAGTAAAAAATAGTGTTGAAATATTGTATGTTTAGAATTATAAAAATAAATGGCTAAATATTAGATCTAGCTATTTTTTTTCAGGGGTTTTCTAATTTATATTAAGTACTTATTTATAACAAAATAGCATAGCTATCGTATTTAGTAACATTATTAGGCCCGCAGAAATATATTACCATGGTGCTATTATTATTATCAGTCTCTCGCTTTAATTAATAATGACTGAATGCATATCACAGTCCTTCGATAGCATTCGTTGCAATCTATGTCTTTTTTACATTCGAACGAATTTAGTTACGACTACTGCGTTATTTTTGCACAGTGGATAGTAAGAGGGCTGGAGAGTGACATTAAGCTTCTTTTTACGGATAATTTGGCAAATGTAAGAAAGTGCGCTGTGTAAGTGCTATTCACATAGTGTTTTTAAATCTATAACATTTTTTATTACGCAACTGTAACTATTTTATGCAACTTTTGGTTAAGACTAAAAAATGACCACTGAAAAACTTAAAGAACAATTTCTCATATTTAGCCATCGATATTGTTGATGCCCCCTACGTAGTATTTGTTTAAGCATTATTACCAATAATCTAAGATAAATTTCTTTTCCGCCGGGCCTGGGTTTTTTTTCCATACTATTTATATGTACATATATACATATGAGCATTCTCCTTTAATTTGTTGCTAGTGACTAGTGGTCATGCATAATTGCGTAGCGTAAATCGTATGTTGGAACACATCTCAAATTTATACTAATGAAGAAATGCTCTATAACTAATTCAAAAATTGCATTTAATTTTCTTGGAAATGCGGGCCCACAAGCGAAAACATTTTCGTAATTAAAGCTTAATTGAAATTTCACTGGTACTGCAGCCAGACCAAAAGCAACAAATAAATATATCAACTTCTTCCCGAGACACAAAATAAACCTTGTAGAAATTTGTCCCGTTTAATTGCATAAGAATGCAGTAAGTTCCTGAAAAGAAACTTCGAATAAATCTGCATATTTGCAGTCGTCCCTTCATAGTGAAATGCATTTCTCTTAGAAAATTAATTTCTTGTTCCTTTAAAATTCACCTGTGCAATGACTAATTACGGCAACCCATTTGCTATATTAATTTTACGGAAAACTTTCCATTTTTGGTTAAACATGTAAGTAATTTTGCTGTAACCAGCAGACTTCCTGGGATGTCTTTCGCATTGTTTGGCATATCAATTTTGTCATATTTAATTAGAAATTGCATGTTCTACCAAAATACCTACATGTGTGGTGGATTTGATAATTAATGTTTTCCTCTTCAAAGGAAAAGTTTTGTCATAATAAACTATTAGAAGTACAGAGGAAATAAAGTAAGTTTTTCGTTCGAATAATTAATTATGATTTCTGGTTGTAATTCTGTATACCGTGGGTAATGGTTGTTTTTGTTCTTATTCTTTTTTTTGTGAAGATGCAAATAATTTATAGACTGCTAGGAATATCAATTGTAATGTAGTGAATGTTTTAAACTTTATTTTTTCATAAGTCTTTTTTTCATTGAGTTAGGTTAGAGTTCTTATAATAAAAGTTACAAAAATACTTTGTCCAGGTCAAGGTATTACCTATTTCATAGATAGCCGTCATTAAAGTAAAGACACCTATTATTTTATATTGTTTATTTTAGAAAAGTTAAAGATGGTAAAACACCCAAGAGGAAATGTTAGAGTTTTAAACCACGCTATTAAATGCTGAATAAATTAAAGGAACGGGAGGTTCTTTCAGGAAGTAGTAAATGCACTTAAAGATTACTCATTGTTGATAGTCAGCAGGTAAATTAACCCTCTTAGTAAAAAGCCCGTTTCTCGTGCTTTCTCTGAAATAAGCCCCAATAAACTTGGAGAATTCCACGATATGAATCTAAAGAAGCTCATTTGCAGTTCCCCTAAAAAAAGAAATTTAACCTCAGTAGAGAAACATCCTTGAATCAGTGTATAATCCAAGAGCACTAAAAACGAAAATGAACCTTCATTCGTATTTGCATTGTGATTTGTTCCCATAAACCGTTGGGTAAATAAATTTTTCCCAGTGAAGTGGCACAGCAGCAACTTTAAATCCCACTTAAGTCTTTATTAACCTTACCTGGCCCTTAGAGCCCTTGCACCGAGTGGTATATCGCAAATTACGCGGATCAGCTCAACTTTTCTTACCTTAAAGGGCTCACGGAACTCGTAAACGAGTCATGATGGATTTTATTTTGTTACAATTTCAAGAAAATTCGCTTCCCACAAAAGGTTTTATATTCTTGACTTTAATTTGGTACCCGTGTCATATAATGGAAATTGTTAACAAAATTGTCAACAAAACGTTCTTGCATCGAAAGACATATTTTTTGTACAAAGTCAGTAACTTTCGTACTTGAAAGTCGGGTGGGTTGAACAAGTAATAAAATTATGCGAGAAATAAAGATACATTTTATGAGTGGGATACTCTAAAAAAAAGATGACGGAACATTTTTGTGTAAAACACTCGTCCAACGAGCCGACAATTTTCAAAGGAGGCAATTGTTACAGCTTTTATTGTTGAAGATATTTAAATAAACCACAATGAAAAGTGAAGATAGAAGGCAGGAGTTTAATTCTAAGGAAAATCAGAGAGGTTAAATGGTTTTAAGTATCAAAATAATAGGAATTTTGCAATGAAATTTTGACAGCATATTTTGAATACCTTCTAAAGAAATTTAAAGTTTTCAAAAAACCACAAATATATACATATACATATGTATGTATATATTACTAGAACTAATTTTTTTGAAATATGTATGTAAGTAGTAAAGTCTTTTGTTTCATAGCATATAACATATAACCAAATATAACCCTGTAAAACTTAAAAAAGTTCCTTAAAAAGAGAAGACCTCTTAAAGTGTTCTTTCATACTAACAGCATCAAAAGCATCAAAGAAGCATCAAAACTTATAGGGTAGTTCCTGTTGCAATTTGGGACGGAGGTAGGTACCATAGCACATGTATAGGAAAAATTCCGAAAATAATTAAGATTTAATAACTATGTATATACCTACCCTATTTATAAAAGTATGGAGCACTTGTATGTGTTTGTTTTTAACAGAAAAATGTTTTTATTTTGAAGGTATTTGATTTTTTGAAATTTTAGACAACTTTTGATGATGTTTACCTCACTGTACGATTGGAGTTTTCCGCCTTAGGTGGGCACTTCCGGACTTATTGAAATCTTGTCCGTCCCGAGCGCCAGAGCAGGCATCTTGCTCTAAGTGCGGGCCGGCCTTGGGATTATTCAAGTACGTGCCCCACCGCCCCGCAGCCCGCACGGCCGCTACGCCTCCACGCCACCTAGCGCACGTTTCATTAGACATGTCCATCGTGAATCTCGTTCTGAGCACGATATGAGGGCATGTCTCCAGCACCCGTTCCCGCCCCCTCCTCGGGCCGGAACAGCAAGTGGAGCATGGTAAATTGTGAGTGCGGGTCACTTTTTACGAAGGATCAGATTACGAGCACACACGTGCATAAATTTAAATATACATATTTTTCTGTTATTTTGTTTGCGCCCATCCACCCCGAAAGTCGTCGGCATGCGAGGAAAGACGTGCCCCGATCGTTTACGGGATAAGCCGCTTTAGCTTTTTTAGAAATTTTTTTAAAGTTCCTTTTGCTCTTGACACGGTGGACGGCAGCACGGTGAGCCACAGCGCGCCCCAAAAAGGCTCTTCGCCAGGATAAAGGTCTTCATGTGAAAGCGTGTCACAGCTAATGGCCACCCGATGACTTACTTTCCCTCCGCTAAGACCAGCATACCGAGCGGGGGGAAAGCTCCCGCGAAAAGCCCGTTAGACAGCATAAAGTTATTGATCCACCCGCTAGCTGGGGAAGTGACTTCCGGATGAATTGTGGAACTTGGTGCAAGCCGCGCAGTGCGTAGTCGATGCACCGGGGGTTCTGCGAGAGATGAATTGCATCTGAGCATCCGAGAGGAAAGAGCCAGAGGACGGCAGCTTCTCCGTGGATCCCGATTCCCGACCACCACGTGTCTGCTCCGTGGGGCACTTTTAAAAGTTGACACTCTGGCGAAAGGCGATGGCTTCAGAGTTTAGTAGGAAATTATCGGTGAACGGCGACAGAGGTCCCAGCCCCATCAGAGGCCCCACCAGCCCCGGCTGCCCCGCCGTGCTAAAGTATTCAGGTCCAGGAGGAGGAGTGCCTGAGTGATTTCGTAAATGGCACATTAAACTGATTCCTTGGGGGCCTATTTGCTGCAGTGTAATCGCTGCGAAATGGTCAGCCAATTAAACGCTTTGGATTTAGAGCGGTCTGGGGGGTAGTGCCACCGTAGCTACGAGCGTAAGTCGGTCGCCCGAGAAAATCCATAGTTTTGCGGTCTATTGACCTGGGCGCTGGACCACCTCTGGCCCCTCAGAACGGATGTGGACTGCTCCAAGGCGTCTTTTCCCCCCAATCCCCCCGACAGACGACAGAACTGGACGTGCCGGGTTAGGCCGGTTGGACACTTTTTGAGTTATCGGCTATTGAGGGTGCTCCAAACCCCATATTTTTTCAGAGAAACAATCTAGCTATCAAAAACCGAGGGTGCTGTTAAATTAGTTCGTTTATTTGAACTATCCACCCTTAAACAAGTGGGGTGGTTTGAGTGTTATTTGCTAAACTGCAACCTCTCTGGGTTCTGCGTACTTTTCCCTATGAGAGGTAGAATCCTCAGTTTCAATGTAATTTTCCGGCATGGGTCTGGAATTCTGCAAAATTTCATTGAACTGAAGCTCTATTTCCACTTTATCCTGAGGGCTTGCTGCGGGCTAATTTTTTTCAGGCATCTGTACGAAAATGGTGAAAATAAAGTAAAATCTGGTTAGATTTTATTGCCTGGCTGTCCATTTCCCTACCAGAAGCCAGTTACTTCTGTATGGGTTGTTTTAGAAACTTGTGAAATTTAAACGTATAGACGTAGAAAGGCAGGAATTGTGGATCTGCGGTATAAAAAAGTAATTTAAAAGTTTAATTATTTATTTATTTCGAAATAACAATTATTTAAGGAATATAATTTTGATAAATACGAAATATCGTCTTTAAATAATATCTAATGTTTTAAGAATATAAAAATTTTGGACGTCATTCTTATAAATAAGTATACTTTCCCAAAATAGGATTTTACGCACTTATTGTTCTGGGGACTCTCGCCATTTTCCAGATAGTTAAAAACAACAAATTATTATTTTATGCAGATTCTGTATAACTTCTGTACATTCAAAGGAATTTTCATCTCCTTTAATAAATAAAACTATTATACAAGAACACATAAATATTATATATACTTACTCCTAAAATTTTAAACGGTGAACTATGAGAACTTGACTAACGCTTGTATACATGTAAATATGTGTGTCTACTTAACTGGGTTAAATAATAACCAGAAGAAATGGTTAATTAATACCAGCGAAATAAAACAATTTTTATTTGAATATTCCCTTTTTTCTCACACTTAAATTTCAACTCTATAGGGTTGCAAATGTTTTACTAAAAAAGTTGCGCTCCTTAATGAATTTTCAAATATAAAATTAAGGAAGAAATGCATTTCAACTTCAAAGATAGTGGAGAATGGGTGATTTGGGGAGTATCCGAACACATCTTTGTAATTAATGGTTTAAGACATTTCAGGCAATATTGGAGTAACTATACTTTTTATTTTAAGTTATAAATATAATATCGATTGTATGTAAAAATAGTGTAGTAAACTGAAACCAGTCTATGAAAAATAACGAATTTTGCATACAAATTATGAAGGTAATACCTGCAAAATTGTGTATTCTAATGTTATGCATATTAATACAAAATTGTTTTTACGAGTAGCACAAAACACTGACATCACTTGGTATTCTTATCAACTTCAGCAATATAACGAAAGACATTGTTGAGAAATTAATTGCAAATTGAATCCGGTTTTTAGTTTCTACCTCGTAGAACACATTGTCCGAAGGTGAAAGGGTGATGGATCAGAATTTATCCTGTGAACCATCAATTAATTAAAATATCAATTAATTCTTGAAAGCACTCAATAGGAAAGTTGCTCCATTGTTACATTGTTTCGTTATATAAGTAGTTATCGATTGGCATCGGTTTTATTATGTGTCGGTAGTGGATGCTGGCTTTGGCTTTACTGCTTTTTTGTGTTCATATACAAAAGTTATGAAAACCTCGACAGCGATCATTTTCAGTCATTATTTGCTATCCATTATCTCGATGCAGGGATTTGATAGCGATAACGGCAACAGTACCACAATTAAATTAAATTACTAAAAGAATTTAATATTTCGTGCCAAAGTTATTTGTGCTAGTTAAGGCACCGATATTTTCTGTTAACGTTTTTATTATTACATTTAATTAGAATTTTTTGCGGTTGATACCTTTCAAATTTTTCCTTATTTTCTACAATAAATAATACATATAAAATAAATATCGTTCATTCATATTAATCATATATATTTTTTTTTGTATGTGCAATAAATTCATAAAACCCAAAATAGAAAGATTATATCCCGCTAACAAATAATTCAATTTACAAACCATAACTCATCAAATATTGTTAGTGATTCAGTGATCAATAATGTTAAAATCTATTTTCCACTCTCAAATTGATTTGCTCTTTTGAAAAGCTACCGCTTCAATTCTTTTGTAACTATCACAATTGCAGCAGCCCCAAAGGGAGTTTAGATCACAATTTAAACGATTTCGCATTTATTCAATTTTTCTGTGAGAAGCTTACAGAACACAGAAATTGATTTGAAAAAAAATATTTCTAAAGGCTATGGGAAAAATAGAGTGGAAAAACGTTGAAATAAAATCATCCACAAATAGGAGGTCGGCCACTTCGAAAGTGCAAATAGTAAATGGATTGCTGAAGTATTTTTCAATTCAGAAACGAATGTTGGTATTCGCGATCCGGCCCACCGCCTGAATGCAATGTAAGTGAGGATTATAACTTTTATTTTTGAAACGTGTGGCCTTACAATTCGTTTAATATCATCAATGAGGAGTGGGGAAACTGCGCAATACTTAAAAAACTTCCACAACTTTATTAGCGGAATCATTGAAAATATTGAATATAGGAAATCCTTGAACCTTTCCACTTACTACGGGGTTGGTCGGGATATTTTCAATTTTATTTCTATTTCGGCGTTAGCAGCTGCGAAGGATGTGTTTGTTTTAAATTTGATTTTAAATACTTAATCAGTCTCGGACCATCCAATATTAATATGTATTTAACAATATTTTGTCCGAATATTGCTATATTCAAATTGTCAGATAGCAATTTTTTATTTTCTTCTCTTGCCAAGAGCTTATAATATTTAGACAAATTATTATTGTTCGATTAATTTCTTCTCCGCGAAGGGAGGTATGTATTGAGAACTATACATACATGATTTATTCCATTACATATGTAATTTTAAACTTTCTAATATTATACACACATTACATTGCAAAAAACTACTTAATTAGTTTCAGCAATTTTTCCATGGGACATTCTGAATGATATAGAAATTTTTGATTAATTCATAATTATATCAAAGATCTTTAAATATAGATGTTTAAATACCGTCAAAACTATTCGAAATAATATAATATTTTTGAAATGTGTAATAACTCTTTAAACAAATTTATAAAATTTTCTACTCATTCTGCACTATTTATAGTTATTTTTCTAGTATAGTATGGCAGTATTAAATGAAAAATAATTGAAGTTTTAAAGGGTTGAAAAAAACCAAATCTTTGTAAATGCAAACCTGTTGAGTAGTAAGTAGTACCAATTCAGAAAATAGTCTTCTCACTTCACTTGTTATTTAACTCTACAGCTTTTAATTTATCAATTTTCTCTAACAAGCCGAATCGAGTGATGAAAAAGAGATAAATGGAACACGTTTCCCTATCAATTCGATCAACAGGAAGTCAAATACCCGCAGACCAGTCTCAAAAAATAGAAAGAAATCGAAGTATCATTCGAGAAGACGTTTGGGGGTGGTAAACGTTGTACTGAATAGACCAAATCAAGTGCACTAGATAGATGCCATTGGCACATGGGATTTTAATTGCCTTCAAGTCCCCAAGGTGGAGGGAAGAAGTTTCCTATGATTGCGAAACGTGATTCATCGAATTTCCTCTTTTGTCCTGGCAATGGGACACCGGATCTAAGCAATGGCGGAAGATTGAAGAAATTTCTGGCTTGATGCCAGCAAAGATTCCAATTCGTATCAGAAACAAATGAAAAAATCGAGTAAAAAAATTGTTCGTGTGGTAATACTTTGAAGTTTTTGAGAGGTCGATGAGACTACATCCACTCCTGATTTTTCCGAATTGGGTGGATCACCATGACAAGACTGTTTGGCTTTTTATTAATTTTGTCTAACAATAAAATTGCTTTTGACAAAAATTGCCTCCGTTTTAGTGATCATCAAATAGAATTCATTACGCACAAGATACGTTAAGTATAGCAATGAATTATGTACATGAACCTCTTGAGTAAACTTAAATTTTAAATTTAATTTATTCCTGTTTATTACGCCGCAATGTAATCAATCATCTCATTAATGCACACTTGACTTCATTATTGCAAAGTTAAATTTACTGAATGATGGCTGTCGAAGGTGAATTGTGTTCCCTCCAATGCGTTTAAATTTGTTATGCAGTCTTTAAGTTCGTCCACTAAGTTTATTGACCGCTCCACATATGTTCTGTTGGTTGTGGTCGATTCTAGTGTGGTTCAGCAAAAATTTAAAACTTTCGGGACACCCACTCTACATCCGTCCACTTAACGAAACGAAGCGCAAAGCAAAGAAAGTCACAATAAAACGGACACTGTCGCAATATCTCCTGAAATCTTGCCAAAAATGCAAATTCGAGGACCTTCCCGCATTCAGATGAAGGTAGAAGTTTTTGGGGATTTTTTTTTGTTACATTTTCTGTATGGGGTTTTGTACCCAACATTTTTGCACACGAAATAAATTTTACAATTTTGGTCCATTTAGCAGTTATATACCCTCAGTTTCTGGTGGGTAAAGGAATTTCACCCGTTGTGATTTTGCAGCTGCAGGAGATAAGAATAGCGCACAAGTCGCGGTTTATTAAGGACATATTTTTCCTGTAAAATTGCAAAGTGTAATAAATTAGCCGACTTTACAGCAGTTCATTTTATGGAGTGTTTGGGTTTCAAGAGAGAGAGAAGAGATATAAACGGCGGTGTCTAATTAGGTGGACAATAAAAATAATACTGCAGATGCATTAGAAATTAAGCTATAGTTCTTTAGTCATTCACGAGAATACAGAGAAATTGGATTCATTACTAGGACTTTAAACTCTGGATGGCATATTGTTTGTTTTTTTTATTTCAAGAATTCAGTTTGAAAAATTTTAAATTTGTAGTTTCTTAAAAGATATAGAAAGTACCTTCAATGAGCATTTTATTGATTTGATTTTGAATATTTCTTAATTTTATTTTTGCTTTATCTTATGATAATGTGTTTAAAAAACTCAAAATGTTAGGTCTATGTTAGGTTCAATGCTTCAAAATGTTGTCAATTTTAGTGTTAAACAGAGAACCAATACAACTTTGCAATTTTTTAATCTGATACAAATACAAATATTTATTTGTTTTTCGGTATTTTAGTTAATTTCTTTTTTGCTGTGGAAATTAATTACATATTTATATTTGTACACTGATGATATAATTTTAATATTTAATCCATAAAATCCTCTAAATTATTATTATTTTTTTTTTTTTTCACAGAACCCAATCACCCCGGATCAGGCTCTGGGAGGGAGGAACTTTCATTTGAAGTGACCCAGCTGCTCTACGAAAACAAAAAAAAAGCTATCTTAAAATTAATATTAAAATTAGTATATACATGTTCATTTTGTAAAAGGCCAGTTTAATAAATTGTTTTTTAATTTGTATGAAATAACTTAGCCAGTAGACGTTTAAAATTTTTAAATTTCTCCATCCGCAATGTAAATAAATAATCATATTTAGAATTAAGTTCAATTAGAATTAAGTATTACGAATTTGTAAATTGAAGAACTGTTTAAAATAAATAATTAACACTATGTGTAATTTTTTATTTACGACCCTTTCTTCTCCGTTCCAAAGAATTTTTTTCTCTTTTCCAAATTCTCCAGGGGGTGGGTTAAAAAAAAAAATTTGTCCCTGCTGCGGTTTCTGGGCTCCTGTTAAAAAATCTGCATTTTCAACGTCTCGATTTCCGGAGTTTTGTAACAGGTGCCCAGAAACCGCAGAATGGCCAAATTTTTTTTCTCTTTTTCAGATTCTCCAGGGGGTGGAACTAAAAAAAAAATTGCATTAATTGCTTTATTTGAAAAACATAATTTTTAAATTGAGGCCTTTTACTTTTTTACTGATAGCACTTTTCTGTCAAATATGTGATCGCAATTTACTTTTTTATAATAATTGTTTTTCCAAATTTTTTTTTTAATTACTGAATATATGTATGTATATGTGTGTAAACATTATATACATATATGTAAACAATTAATCCGATAAAAGATTAAGCCCCAGTAATTATCATATTTGATGGCACTCAGCTGTTGCTATATTAATATAATTTTATAATACATAATTAAATATAGAGTTAATTTTGTTATATTATATTTGTTGTTTTTTTTATACCGTGTAAATTCACATAACTCATCTAAAATGTAATATATAAATCGAGAGAAAGAAGTTTGCCCATTATTGCCAAAGATTGCTATTTGCTTTACGTCGAAAACAGATTCAATTCCCGGAGGAGCACTAGACCTTGATTCCAGCGTAATTTGCACAAAATTTGTTTAAATATTGCAATAAAGCGCCCAACAAAAACATTAATGTGGAGCAATCTCAAAACATAATGTTTACAAATTGCATGCCATAAAACGACCGCCCCCGCATCGCCTGCCTGCACCTCGAAGGCGCTAAAATAATCGCTCAATGTCGGGCACAAAAGGGAGCAAAATCAAAGTGGGCGCCGCACAGGGTGCTTCGCCGGCAGCTGGATGGTTGACAGCAAAAATGGCTCAATCCATCAATAAGTGGATCTTGTCGCATTAGGTTAATCCCACAGTGAAAAATGCAAAGTTCCAGCAAACAAAATTGAATTCAATTTAATTTTGCGTTGTGCGGGGTCGGGCCGCATAAGGGCGGACATAAGATGGCAAGAATATGCAGAAGACGCTTCTTCAAAAGAATCGGGAGCCTTTGTGTGACTGCGGGGCACTTTTCTTACTTCTTTTCAATTTTTTTCATTGAACTTTTTATGAAAACCGTTCCGCCCTCAGATTAATTTAGCTTCTTATTACGAAAGAGAAGCAGAGATTTATCGATCCGCTTCAACGTAAGCGAGGCACTAGTGTCCGCCAATATGCCTTTTACAAATGAAGCTTACCAAAAAGCAAAAACTGCGCGGGAGAATAAAATAGCAACAAAATAGGAAAAAAATCTTTAATCAAAAACTGGCAGAGAGGAGCGGGGCATTCCTGGATGAAAATTAAAGGACGAAATTGATTAGTCGAGGGGATTAGGCGGGCACTTTAGACCGATTGGTTTTACTTAGTGGACATATTTCGTAGTCGAGCCCGACGGCGATGTTTCGTCCTTTGGCCATGTTTTTATTTCGCCGGGCAATAGATCAGCGCAAAATGAAGAATTTGGAGGCGGGGTTCGGTTGAGATTTTATTTATAGTCAGCATTTCCCTGCCCCGACCGATTCATCCGTTTTTGGTGGATGAAATCAACCAAAAAATTGTCGAATTTAAACTTAAACGCTTGATGAACTCGTTATTGAACCGATTACGGTTTCTTACAGAGATAAGACGGCACGAGCGAGAGACGTCGCAATGTCCCCGGAATATCCGCCCCGCGTTCACGCTAACCGGGCATTACTAAGAATTTTAAATTGAGGCAAGCAGCCCTAAATGATCTCATTATTTCAGCATAAAGCATCTCTAGAATTAATCTAGAGGAGCTTTGCAAAGATACAGCCGTTCACGGTACATAAAGCTAAATAGATAAGTTCCTGGGTTTTCACTGGCCCCGTAAAAGACAAAGGACGACAACGCCCCGGCGGAGGCTCTCCTTTTGCCCAGCTCCAGATAAATTTCATGGCGGAAACTCTTTCAAATGCAAATCTGTTTGCGCTAAGAAGCCCCAGTGCTAGAGGCTTCACGGGGCCAAGGTGGGCTATCCTTTTACTTTCCCGGGCTAAACGACGGTACTATAGGCGTTTTCTAGGTAGCTATTAGGCGATAGATGACTCACGCCTTTTAGCCGTCTCGAGGGTCGTTTACGGAGATTTTCCACCCTTTTTGGATATAGCACCTTGGGAACACCTTGGGGAGAATGTTTCTTTTCTTTTACTTTGCATGATTCACGAGGCCGCGACTTAGGTAAATTTACCATAAATCTTCTTTCGCAAGTGAAACATACTTTCCAAGTTTTCATGGAATACCTTACTTACATATTTACAATACCCAATAATATCTTACGCAACTACGTTCAAACTTGGGCTTAGTCTAACTCACTCAGGTAGGGTTAAGTTAAGTTTATACATACAGCCAATCCTCTGAGCTGTACATATATATATAATACCTTGCATAAAGCAATTATGGAGTTTCACTGCTTTATTGAACATCTACCTACCTGAGAAAAGTATTATGTTGGTTATTTATTTTATCGATAGCCACCACTGAAATCCTTTGGGGTTTTCAATAATAATGAAATAAATAAAACATCAGTCGTTATCAATTTTGGAAACACTGGTTTGATAATAAGATTTAAATGCACAGAGAATTCTTTATACATGATAAATTTTCCAGCAGAAATTCTTTATCGAAGTATTATTTATTTATTTATATCAAAAGGGCACAGATACATGTAAACACCCTACACTTAAACCAGGTCCTAGGTCTGTGTAAATATGGCTCAATAGCTTTATTCTAAACAGTATCCTTAATACTTGTTTTTTCTTCCATTTAATACAATTTCAGTTTTAACTAAATTATAGTCTGAAATTGGTATTATTTTCAATTTTTATCCGGAACTATCTATTTTAAATTGTCAATATATATTGTTTTTCATCTCACCAATTTATTTTTTATTCCTCTTCGAAGTAGAATTCATTCATTTTTTAAATTCAGCTATCATTTTATATTAATGTAACTTAAATCCGAAGTTTTTTAACTCTTTATTATAAATTTTAATTTTGTTGTTCTAAACTTAATTTCATTTTCTTCAGGCTAAATTCTAAATTTGTCAGAATAAATTACTTTGCAAACAATTGGTGTTTTCATTTCAATTTGGTAAGTTATTCTTATTTGTTAATGAAAGTGTCTATCGAACCATTAGTATTAATGAAATTTTTTAACCCTATATAATTTTGAAAAATTTTCAATTCACCTGAATTCACCTGGACCAATTCCACATTTTAGGGACAAGAACTTAATTAACCAGCTTTCACCTTGGTTGAGGGGGGAAACCAAGAGTACAAATTGAGGATCCCAAAGAATAGGACGTAATGGCATCCCCAAAGATATGTGCGTTCATTTCAAGAACGTGTCAGCAAATACAAGGAGCATTTCATCACATTAAGCCGGCTTGAAGGATTTTCGGCTACCCACTCAGGAGTTCTATTTTTCTCTTTCAGGTCGTGCCGTGGTGTCTCTAGCGTGTGTTCTTACTTTCAATTTATCACACGGATTTTATTTTGTGAACCCGCTGAACGAATTCCTTGTAAAGCTTACGCCTAACCACATTACGAGTGTCTTCACACTCAAGAAGCTATCCGCTTTCTGAAATAATCAAAATTTTCCAGGAGTTTTATAAGAATGTTTGTTTTTTTTTTTTTTTTTAAGTGAAGGTTATTCACCACAAGATTTCCCACGAGATATTTTTTTCTCTTTCATTATTTGGGACTACCGTGAAGAACTTCTGCAATTTCAGCAGTTGAGTTGATTATTTGCCATTGCTTTTGGCACGAACAGCCCAGAGGAGGGTCCATCGTCAAGGAAGTGATGGATTTTTCTGTTTGTCTTACGCAAAATTCTTTGGATATTTTTCCAAATCCAAGTAATCATGAATAAATGACGCTGAATTTCAAGTAAGAACATTTTTCCGGGGGCACATTTTTTTCGGATTGGATTTATAAGTGGATGAGAAAAATTTAAAATTAATCAAATTTTAAGTGAACGAACAAGGACGGTCATTACCTTGTTTTGAAGCTTTCGTCGATAATTTCAGCAGACAGATTAGCGAGTCCGGCAAATTCCATTTCAGGAAAAACAATTACGAACTAATTCGATCAGGACATTTCTTATTAGTCAGCATAGTGCTACTGTATAAAAGCTAATGCATGTTGAAAAGTTGAAATATTTTTGAAAAGTGTATCTTGTCACACTATCCTCCGTGTTAATGGGAGCCTGGACAAAGTTGGCAAGGTTAATTAAAAAATTGATGAAAATTTCTAATTGAATCCTCTCTTCTTGTCTTCAAAAAGAGTTTTGCCGTGAACACTTCGTTAAGGGCAATTGTGTCGATAGAGGTAGAGCTCTGTGTAGAAGGACAAAGGAGTTCACGTTCCTTTATTTTCCAGGGATAACAAAAGTTATTCTCAAGAAAGCTTGAGATTTTTTTTGTTCCTTAATTCGAAATATTCCGAAAAATTCTTTTTAAAAAGATCTAAAGCGGCTTCAAAGCAGCCACGCTGCACTACATTCCTCTTGTTAAATTTGTGCATACTTCGGCTAAGGGCTAAGGACGCCTGCGGCTGCGGATGCAGCGGAGGCTGCGGGGGCTCCCCCCGTACCGCTACCGTCATTAGTCAGGTCTCAAGCCGAACTACTTGAGGAAGCAGAAGTTTCTCTGGTTCACCCGGCGAACACACAGGGCGATTATGCAACCGTTTAAATCTAAAAGAGCTATGGAGCGAAGTAATGACGGTGCTGGCGCGGCTTCAAGGACGACAAGGATGAAGCCACACTGGCAAGGCAACCGTCGCATAGTCCGCAGAGGCCGTCGCACACGGCCAAGGCAGGCGCGGTTAATTAAAGGCACCGCCGCAAAAGGAGCAACATCCACTCGAAAGATTTATGTCTAGTCCGGCGTCAACGCAACTCCCACAGCGCGAGTTTATGTTATATGTTATAAGCGGAATTGCGGCCGGGAAGCGATTGCGAATCCATAAAAACTGACTGTAATCACCGGCTTAATTAGGAATCTCACGAAAACTGCGATTCACATTAATTAAAATCTGCTCGAGTGCGGTCTCCGTGGATCCATTACGGCTGCCAGCAGCCAGCTCTTGCTGTGTTTAACATTCGCATAATTTCGGCCACTAAGAGACTTATCCCGGAGCTGGTGTAATTCCATGCACGCGGTGGAACATACCCTACAGGATATATAATATATATATACTATACATATATTTATGTAGGAGGACTATGCTGGCACAATTCCGCCAAACTAACACGACATTGACCAGCTAGCATAATGCTCATGATGGAGAAACTCCCTGGCCAAGGATACGGACCCACTCTGCACTTTTCTCCTCGTTAAACTTATGCGATGATTCATGCTGCGATTATTGCCCTGAATGTGTTTACGAATTTTTACTGCGCACTATTGGGCCAGTGCATACTGAATGCACTTCCAAATTCTTATGCAGAAATGGATAAAATTTCGTCTACACTCTCCTCTTTACATATGTACCTAAGGATACGAGAATCTACATAAACGAACTTCACTGCTTTTACAGTTTCTGGAGACGTTTTCGCTTCGTAAAGCAGCAGCGCATTATTTATGTATTTGGTTTTTTAACAACAATGGAGACATTCGGGAGCAGGGCTATAAGGTCATAAAATGAAATTCCTCTCTTTAAACGTAAGGAAAGATTCCCAAATTTTTCTTTAATTTCAAAAAGTGCAATGGAGCATGAACAACTTGCTCAATGTCTGAAAATCTACATAAATATGTTATAAACGATAATAAATCTCCTTTTTATTTTCCTTCCAATTACTTTTCGAAATTTCCTTTTCCTTATTGTTGAGCACCATGTTATTTCTTCAGATGAAAATATTAAATGCACATGCATATTCTATAAACTTTAATATTCAGCACTCTTCATTTTAGGGATCAATATAAGTATGTAGTTAGTGGAACAAAACTCATTTTTTTGCGTATATCTACAAATTTCACTATATATCGATATCTAAGAATTAGACAAAATTGAAATCGAAATTTATTCTACTAGCACTAGCCGATCGACCGTAGTCATTTTGCTACAGAATTCGAAAAATTCGAGTTTTGCAATTGTTTACATAATTTCAAGAACTCCGCAATCTAGAGATGTAGGTATATATTTTTTCTTAAATAGGCTTTGCTAGGCACATATTTTTTTAAATTTTCAATTCTGAAAAGAATCCGGAAATCTAGCTTTATTGTGATATATGTACCTACATATACTGGATTCGGTTTTATGTCAGTTAAATATTTATTTTGATCTATGCAGTAATGTATTCCGTCGACGTACCTTTTAAATTAATTTGTGGTTAAAATAGGTGAATTAAGTCATTCAAAACCTAACAATATACATATGTTTTATAAAAGAATATTTGTTTTTGTTAATTATGTGAAATAATAATAATTTAGTCGTTTTACTGGTAATTAAATTAGAAAGAGGTAATTTAAACTGAGATTGGAACAAATTAAATGTATTTCTGCCATAAATTGCATTCGAATAAAGTAGCAATTTTCAGGACAATCTTACATGTTTCGTTCACTTAAAAGGTTCCTTCAGAAAAATTGCTACAAGAGCAGATTAAAAAATCTTTTTGGATTGTCTAGGAAAAAAAGGAGATTCTCACAAGGTAAATGCAAAAAGTTTACAGTGATGAGAGCTGGTATCGTTTCCATCATTTGAAAGTTGTAAAACAGAACCTTTTTCCTTGTTTGCCGGTTCGAAGCAACTTTTTGCCTAGCGACGTACGTTTGCCGTTCTTCCCTACGTGCGCTTGTTCTGAATCCCTTTCATATCCCTTTCATCAGAGCTTAAAGTGCGGTAAAAACTGTAATTTATGATGCTTTTGTTATGAGTTTGACTAGCGAAAAGGATTTACGAAGGGTTTGCGGATTAGTCGTATGTGGTGGCACTTCACTGCTCCCTAGTCCGACCCCACCCTACTCTAATTTCTTTTTGCTTGCGCCCTGCCCTGTTGTACCTACTTAGGAGCAGAATCGAAAAACGGTTTTGCTAAACGGAAAGAGGAAAAGAGATTTACGAACTTTACGCTATAACCCTTTCGTTGGGAGTTTGGCAATACGAAATTCTTCCACCGGTAAGCCATTTTTGTCCCACCCTCACCACTCGTTTAAGACTCACGCCTTAGTAGAGCTGAATTGGCTTTGAATAAAAATGTCCTTGAGCTACAAACGAGCGTAGGCGACGGAAGGAAACACCCGAAATCACTTTCGTCCCCTGGCGCAATTCAAGAAACAGCAGAAAAAATTAGTCGTGACACGATAATTTACCTTTCTTGTGACCTGCTCGATGGCCCTTGTCAAATACTTTCACCTACCGAAGCCCTTGAGTTTCCCTTTCTTCACATCACACAAATTCTTAAAGGGATCCTCGCTAGAAAAAGTGAGGGACTCTACTTCGGTTTTCGGGACCTGACGAAAAAGAACCATTTCCGGTTTTGACGAGCCCTTTTATGTCTTTGAATTTCTTTGCTGGCCCGACCTGGTCCATTTTGGATTTCACGCGCAATGAAATCCATTTATAATAATCCGGTCAACATATTTCAGGGCAAACAGGGCTCGGCCGCTTAAGCTCCTCATAAAGTAGAGGACAAAATCATTTACGACCCTTTATTTTTGCGGTGGATCAGGCGGTTTTCATTTTTGAGAGATTCTTCCCTTATTTTTTGTTTGACCACTGTTTGGATAGGTTGGTTTGTCGGCTGCCGCTAATTTGGTGCGGGGGCGAAATGTTTTAGGTGTGAACTGGAAAAGTGATGCTATTTACACGTTTTTCTTTTGAAAGCGGCGTTTTTGTGGCCCAGGTTTTAATCCGTTCTTGTTTTTCGTATATCCTTTCCACTCTATTATCTTGACATTAAAACATTTTCAGACTAAGTACCTACTATTCAAGGAAAGGATGAGATTAGTGCTCAAGAATACTTTTCGCAAATTAAAAAAAATATACATAAATGAAAAGGGAAAATCTTTTTCGCCCTTATTTATTTATTTATGTTTTTTCAACTCAGCTAATTATTTTAATTGAATTTTGATTGCACTTATTATCAGAATTCAAAATTACTCGAAGTTGGTTAGAGCATCAAAGGATCTCAAAAGGTCGCAGGTTCCAACCCTGGTTTGGTCACTCATTGTTTTCTGAAAATTCTGATTATTTAATTTGTTTAAATCTCAGTGAAATTAATTTTAAGTTTAGTAATTAAATTAATTATCCTGAGTTTTTAGCATAAGTATAACTTAAATGTACTTATTCATATTCACGCTAATTTGTTTCACGACCGCGAAAGTATTAGTGTGCTGGAAGGAAGTTTGCAACCGTTTCTTCCTCTTGCAATTCATTATAAATTCGGTAATTCAGTATGTACTTTTAGAAGAGGGATTACTATACTTATAGTTATAGTTTAGCATTACAGATACTGAGAATAGCTCAAAATTTCTATAAACAACTTTGATGTGGGTATTCTCGTTAAATAGTTTCTAAACGGCATGTAAACATTTTTCAATCGATGGATCTGGTTCTTAGGCTACAACTTTGAAAATGTAGGTATATATAAAATGAAGTTCGGGTACTCCTGAGGAAGACTTGCATGGATCTGAGAAGAAAAGTTTCTTTTTCAGCTCAAGGAATTTATTTATAATACCCTTCAAGGGTCTAGATTCTGTGATACAAAAATTCCATCGGATTATATTATATGAATAAGTAAAATTTCAGAAGCCAACAAATTTCTTTGGAGCAAGGGAAACCCATTCGAAGGAAAAATGTCCTTTCTATCCCTATAAAATATGATTGATTTTATAAAATGTAAAAAAAAATCCTTCAGTCAAAAATTTTAAATAGAGATTTAACTTCCTACAATTTATGTTTCGAAGAATTTTATAAAGACTATTTATTAACACAACCTACAAAACTCAACAAGTACCGTTCGATGTTCATATAACTTAAAATGTAATAAAAGTAATTTCTCTGCTCATTTTATAGAACTGATGGTATAGAAAATATAATAGATAGTAAAACGTATGTACCTAATGATGTTCGAATCTAGTGTGAATTGATCTACCTGCATTTTAATATATAGTTTATTAAAGTATAAAATATAAGTTCTCATTTATAAATTAAAACATAAATATATACTTGTATAATTCCATTGCCTTTGTCGAAACTATAACCAAAAAATGATTACATACCTTTCGCAACTATCCATAGCCTAAACTACATCTGCCCAATTTGGCCGCAATATAAAGTTGGGATAATTTTCACAGTGGATCCATTTAAATTCCACGCTCGTTGCACACAATTCCCATTTTGCTCGGTTAGTTGAAACAATTTATATCTCGTATTTGCAAAGTGTTTTGGCATAGTGTCCATCACACCACCGTTCCATTCTCCCACAAAAGTATTCAGAAGTAGCGATAATAATTTTCTAATTTCCTGCACAATAAAACCATTTCCAAAAATTGGTTTGACTTTGTGAGTGTGGAGTCCTGAAAATTTAGATGAATTAACCTGTAGCAGGATTAAGGACATAAGGGACAAAAGTCAACAAACGCACGCAGCCAGGAAATTGAACAATTGCTCCGTGTACGTGCACCTGTCTTTCATTATTTGCTCATTTAATAAACTCTGCCTGCTCGGGATGGCTGAAGGTGAGGGACTGAATCCGGGTGGGCGGGCGAATTGTCACAAATTAAATTATTTGCATTCCCCATAAGAGCATAATTATTCGAAGTCTAAATTTACACGTGGGCGCGTGTAGGAGGGAGGGGAACAATTCCTCGCAGCTTTCCTGTGTAGCTAAACTTCTTTATGTGAAAAATGTTCTCAATTAAAATGAGCACCGTCTTTATAGCGATGGAAAGAAAGATACCATTGAGAAAATAATCACGTCGGATATGCAACAGAAGCAAAGTATGCGAAGTTCTTGTAAAATTCATCAACTAAAGGATTTTGCAGGAGAAAACACTGCGCTTTCATTAAGTCATTCTAATTTTAAGAACACGTCTCTCGCACAGGAAGTGCATTTTATTATTTTCAAGCATTCCCCCGATAAGTAAACTTCTCCATTTACTCTGTAAGTCTCTATATACATATATACATAATGTGTATGTATGCATGTTGAAAGAATTTTATGAAAGTTAAGTGCATTAATATGTACTTCAAGGCACTCTTTTAGGTCCTTCACTGTTTTTTCTCCTTTGTCGAGATAATGACGATGTTAAATTACCGAAAAGAAATAATTGCGCAACTGAATTGCAAAGGAAAATAGTCTTGCAACTCAGAAGTGCAAGTGCTCGTGCTCGTAGAGTAAATGTAACAATTCATTACTAAATGTACTAAGTACTAAGGGTTATTTGCTTTAAGATATGAGCAAGTTGTTAAAATTTCATGTTTGGGACTGTTTCTCAATTTAATGGCAACCCTTTTAACCATATTTGTAGAAAAACATTTGATCAAATTAAATACAGATAATAATTAGAGTTGAACAAGTAAAAGAAACAAAACAAGTTTTATTTTTCAATTATTTTCTCAATTTCTCACTATGTTAGCAAACAATTTGTGGAATGTGGGTTGGAACAAACATCTTTCATTCATATTTTAATTTATGCTTGACTGGACGCATTCCGAACGTTTAAGTTCAGAGAGATAATCAAATCTTTTATAAACTTTGAAGTCACAACAACTTTAATTGAATTCTGTCTCTTCGAGAAGTGAGAAGTAATCCTTTTGGAAGCAAACACTTCATGACCCAGCATCCTTGGTTTATAAATTTTAATAGATAGGGATAGTCAGTGGGAGACAGAGATAATAAAAACATGCATAAATTACCATAAAAAATGAACTGCCGATTAACACAAGAAAAAATTTAACGAGGCGCAGCTGGATTTATCTAAAGAAATTTAAATTTATTTAAAGTTGTCAGGAAAGGGAATAATGTCTTATTGTGAATTCTTATTTAAAATTAGCAGAATTTCATTTACGTTTTTCTAACTTCGAAGAATTTGCTTCCTTCTTTAGACAAATGATTGAATTAGATATGAGTACCTATGTATATTTGATTCTTTGTAAAAATTGTTTTTCATAGTTTACACTGTATTCTACCTGTCTGAAGTCCTGAAAGCTGGTTTCATCGTAATGTACATACGTGCAAAATGCAAAAATGTTCACTTTCAGAAGCAGTTTCCTATTTTTATCTTTATTACATGGCTCTAAGTTACCGCATTTATGGTGCTGTTAAACTTCAAGCACCAACGACAACAATTCATTGCCTCACTGTGACAACAGCTCGTAAAAATTTCCTTGCATTATTTATTCAAAAGTTGTTACAGTACAAAACAGCCACCCTCCCTGGAACCTCTGAACTTTTACTAGTATTTTGCACACTACCCTTTTGTACCTATTTTTAGCAGATTTCGCTTACTTTTTTCCCGGTGAGTACTTCCTGATTTATAGCATTGGTGCATATGCGGAGGAGATACACGACGTAGAGGTGCTTTCTAGACATAAATCAACACCTTATTAGCGAAATCGTCGTGCGCGTGTATATGCAGATAACCGCCGTTCTGTGAAAGACGTGGAAATTTAAAAATTTCCATTTGGAGCTACTCAGCCAGAGTTAAATTTTATGGTCCATTCATGTGCACGTTATGAATTACGGACGGTGTTAACAAATTTTTTGAGAGATGCTTTCAAGTGTTTGGTACTTTTAGTCGGTTGCATTTTTAAGGGCATCCAATTACTCAACACTAGCTGTACCTTTCCTGCAAATATTCATATTTCTGTAGTGAATATGGAAAAACTTGTTTACCTATTCATAATAAACCTAAAAAACTATTTAATTACTTTTCTGAAATTTTGTAGTAAAGGGCTATTTTATAATCTTGAAAAATACTTTCTTCCTGACACTAAGCCTTCACCCCACACCTGGCTCCACTGTATAATTTAAAATTTTTAAAGAATACATTTTTTCTAAACTTCATACTTGTGATGGATCATATAGCTTTAAAAGTAATTTTATTAACTCCAAATTTAACAACTCTATCTTTCTATCCTCATTTTAAGTGTCCTTATATAACAGAAAAATAAGGTTGACTGAATTTTCGATTAATTTTTGCAATTACGTGTTAACAAAATTTCTGTTTAATGGCCTCTTGATATTTATATACATACATATGTATATGATTAATGATTAATTCGTTTTAGGTATTTATATATGTATAGTAAAGTTTATTCAGTGAAAATTTAGACGAATCACGGGAAAATGCGAATTGCTTAAATACGTGAAATGTGCTGATTGTTAAAGAGGTAAACATTTACTCCCATTCCAAATGGTCGTGATGCCTTCCTTTACGCAGTGACGAGTTAAATTTTCTCGTTGACATAACAAAATGTCGACTTGGCTTTTATTTACCATTTCTCTCCCGAAGTGAAGAGCACTTTGGTTGCTGTAAGCTCATTACTAATAAGATTAGGACAGATATTGTGGTGTATCTTGGCTTCCGGAATTCCGAATCCTTCGAGGTAAAATTCTCCTTGGGCATGAAATATTCAATTTCACACAAATCTTTCCGGAAAAGTCGAAGAAAAGTATCCAGCCATCGAGAACACCCGGCAATAAAAGATCAAAACATTTCGTAAAATTGCCTGACAATAAAACAAGAAATAGCAATTTATTCTGGAATGGATCAATGTAGCGTCCTTGTTGCCCCGCCCTCTTTCGTATGTGTGGTGTTTGGACTGTGGGTCTGCTTTGACCCGCTGGTCCTGTTCAAGAAAATCGATTTTGTTGCGAACATTTTGCCTCCGGCAACCAGAATCTGGCTAATGAATGTTCGTTCTGTTCGATTCTTATTAGGGGGATTTACCAAAATCGAGTTTACAGCCCCAAAACAATCGACGGACGCTCTGCCTTCTGCCAAGGGGTTGTTGGGTCCAAAGCTGTTAACATGTAGGTCCGGCCCAAGCGTCCGATTTTCAGGAAACGAATCGATCACATTCGAAATTTTAGCTTTCTGAATGTAGCGCCGTAATGGGAAAATTAACCTGGTTGGGAGATAAATCTCCGGTGATGCTTTTATATCCATCTTGAGGACGTTCTCGTCAGGAGTACAACAGTAACTGGGAATTTTCCAATTGTTTCAGCTGAAAGAAAATATGGACAAGACATCAAACTTTAACGACGCAATGTTTTCAATACTGTTTTGTTAATATAAATCCGTTTCACAATCCCATGGCACTTCGAAATCAATGAAATCAATTTGGAAAGATTAACGAACTCGGACATTGGCAATAATTCTGCTGGGATAGTATCAAAAACGCGGGGGATGCATGTTAACAGTCTTGAACTTTATGGGAGCGTTACGGCCGTGGAAAACAGCAAACCCTTAATTCTGTCGCCGTTCGAATGAATCAATTGCAAATGGACGTGGTGGAGAGTCGGCTCGTAAAGCGCTCCTTTATGGCTCACTATAAAGTGGCAATATGTGCGCTTTATATGCGTTTTATATGCGGCGATGAGTTCTACACACGGTTTACGCGAGATTACACTTGGGAAACAATGTCAGAACATAGGAAGAGCTCGACAGTTCGTTCTACGGAGTTCCGAGTTCCGAGTTCCGCAGGCGCCCATATTACAGCGAACGTGTGTAAACAAAAATCTACTGAAGATTTTGAGTAGGTAATACTGTGGTAAATGATCCCAAGGGTGGTGCTTCGCATACTTACTATAATATCTTTGGACGTGTTCATATGTACTTTTTAGACTGTAATCTTATCTTGTGTATCAGCTTAGTATATCAAACAAATCCAAAGCACTGGGAAATAAAATCTAAAACATAAACTTCAAAAGTAAAACAATAATCCCTAAGAACTCCTAAGAATAAATTTATGTATATCCAAAAGAATTTTATATATGTAATTGAGTTAAAAAGGGAAGCACAAGCACTCTTACAAAAAATTTTTATATATGATGTAATAGTAATTACATCTACGATATTAAGTTAAATTGTAGTCCAATAAGGCAATAAGCTTATTGTAACGTATCTCGTTGATGTGGAATTTAATACGATTTCAGTAGTGGCTTTAATACGATTTAATGTTCCTATAAGTCAATAAGTCTGAAGATACACGTTATATGTAAAACGAAATTTTAGCCAAGGACGTGGCTTGTAATTCAAACTTTAAAGACGTTTTCTTGAAACGATATTTCTCAAACTTACATAGGTAGGTACAGCAGTTATTGGAAAAAAAATATTAGGGCAATCGAGCTCAAATTTGAATATTCATTTCTGTAGACATTACTTTTTGTACAAAACTGCCAAAAAAGGCCCAAACTT
Organism: Machimus atricapillus; assembly: GCA_933228815.1. Classification (NCBI taxonomy): domain Eukaryota; kingdom Metazoa; phylum Arthropoda; class Insecta; order Diptera; family Asilidae; genus Machimus; species Machimus atricapillus. Next base: position 13,981,605 of record OW121788.1, read on the forward strand.
TCTGTCCTCCTAAACATTATATACGTACATTCCAATTTTTGATAAAAACATTTTATTTTGGTATTAAGAATAGTGACAATTTTTGATCAGTTTTCGTAAATTCAAAAATGACGTACCAAAATTGCCAATGCGTCGTAAGTGTCTGAAATATATTGACTAGTAATATTTTTTCTTTCCTAATTTATGTATTCGTTGGACTATTTAGAAAATGGAGTGCTCAGCGAAGCAGTTCTATTTTACGATATTTTGGTATAGATGCTCTAAGGCTGTTAAAAACGTCTTTAAATCCTCTTGAGTCTAAAATCAAAATCACTCCTAGTGGAGGGCTAAAGCGCTTACTGCGGCAACCAGGAAGATGGAGTACAATTGGAGCAAACAATTGATCGAAAACGTGATATAGCACATTATAGCGCCCTGGTTTCTGTTAAGAAGGTAAATCGATACAGCGAAGTGCTAACAGAAAATCCTCTTGAATGATGGCTCTGGACCAGAAGCAGAACCAGAAGACAGAGCCAGCTGAACCCACCACCGCCTTCGTCTTCGGGGTAATCCAAGACGAATTCGCAATTGCTGCTAGTGAAGTAAATGTGAATGTTGCCAGTTTTACTTCAACACCAAAACGCTCTGGTTGTGATGTAACACCGACGAGAACTCTGTCTTTCAAAAAATTGATCCTTTTCTCAATGCGGCCACGTCCATCCTCACTTTCATTTTTGTCCCAACCCTTTTTACTTTTGTGTCAAGAACATCTGGCCCTTTATAGTGAGGTAAACTCAAGTTGGGTATGTCACAATATATAAGGGCTCGAGAGCACATTATCAAGTGCAGCGAGTGTCGTACATTGTCTGGCGACAGTCTTTTACGTGAATGTAACTCCTGAGAAAAATGAGAAACAAATAACCTTGGATTTGTGCTAATATTAGCATCACTCACAATGCCAGAAGTGCTTAAGTCGATTGATAGCAATTCCCTGCAGGAGGTTCAATCTAAGCGAAATTTAGAAAGGGATTCTTAAATTAAGATACATCGGTACTTTTAGACTACCGACTTAAAGTACATTCAAAATTTTTGTGCACTTAAACTTGTTTTTTTTTATGCCCCAATCTGCAATTTCTTGTTTTCATTTAGAAATACATAATATAAATTATACTTTTTGATTCATTCAAAAGGTAAAAAAAATTAAAAATTACAGATTAAAAGCTATGTGAAAACTGAAAACCAGAAACATTTACTATTAGTATAAACATATTTCCAAAATTAAATTTTTTCAGGGTTCAACATCGGGACTAGAAAGATGACTTTAAATTTTTTAAACTCTGGCTTAAAGAATTTCACACATAACAGAATGGAATTATGTACATACATATATCTTCGAAATCTGGTGAGAGTGTAAAGTTTTAGTAATGATCAAAACAATTTTCTGAATCATTTTATAACATCATTTGTTTAACCTCAGTCAATTATGACGAAGTCTTGTTTGTTAAAGCAATTTGGGTATTAAACAGGCAGAGCAAGACACCCCTGATGCGTTAATGAAATTCAACATCAAAAGGCTCCTCTTGTCCTTCTTGAGTAAACTTCTAACCGATGAAATTGAATTATATAACCTATAGTAGCTCTAGCTGGAAATAACTTCCCCCAGTCAAACAGGAGCACAGAATTTCCCAACACGGGGCTGGAAATACATAGGCAAAGTGCGCCTTTTCAGTCCTCGTCTAACCAAAACAACCGAAAACAACTTGGCACCTTAAACTGTTTGTTAGATGCTTTCAACAATGACATTACCATCAAAATACTGCAGGTTCCTCCCCCGTGTCTTCTGGGTCCTGTAGGAAATGAAGACGGAAGGAAGCCAGAGTTGTTAACGACATTTGCTTTAACGACTTTATAAAGTGATTCCCTACGTATGTTCGCCATCTATTGTTATGCTTGTGTCGTTGATTACGAAAGCCTATGAAAAACAAGACATCGTGGGTGACTTAAAAATGAAGCACCTCCACAATGGATTTTCATTGAAATTAATTTTTAAGGCCAATAGTTGTTTGGATTTTAATTTAAAAAGATATGCTAATAGCCAATTGAGACATAATTGCGAAAACTTTCGGAGATACATATTATTACATAGTATGCTGATTGCTATCAAACCTGTGTACATTCATTTGTGGGATGTATAAAAGACAGGAGTTCCATTTTTGGGAAACAAATTTTATATATGTATTTTTTTTCAATTTTGAGTCGGCTTACAAAATTATTTTCATTTATATCGGGGATTATATGTACCTACTTTATTACTATTTAAAAAATACAAATGTTCCAAATAAAAAAGAACGAACAGTTAAACTAAGCCGATACTCTTACAAAAATGTTCGTTATTAAAATAAAATTTAAAATCGAACAATTGTAACTAGAGTTGAGAATAAAGATTGAAGTATTGATGTATTTTTAGGATATGGCAATAGCAAAAATAAATTATACGATAAAAATAAATTAAAATGGTTAACTAACATTTCCTGAATAATTGTGATTGTACAAAACCTGGTCAAAATACATACATACATATGTATGTAGTTCTACTTAAGCTTTGGGTTTGGAGTAAAAACATTCACTTGAAAGAACTCGGATTTAATGGAATACTATTTATAAACATTGATACAGAAATTGAAAATAAGTACTGTATAAAATCGTTTAGTAGCACAATTGAGTTGTAATTGGAATTATTGTTCAGTAGCAATAAAAAGGGCAGGGAGCTCGTATGCTGGGGCAATTCAACTTATTCTCGCTGCTTGGAGAACACGAGAAAGATGTAAAACATTTCAAAAAGTGCTCTTAACAGCAGCACAAAAGTCAACTCGTTGCTGCCCCCGGGGGTGAGATTTTACTTTCACGTACGGAGGAAGGGAGTCAGCAGCCCGCCAGTCAGTCAGCAGCCCGCCAGTCAGTCAGCCAGAAAGAACGAAAGGCTCGGCAAATATTTGGAAAATGTTTTAGCTGGGAAAGCCGGCCGCATTACGAGGCATTTCAGTCTTAAAAGTGAAATTTCAGAGTGCGGCTGGATGAGCTGTCCCGATGGCCTCCGGCATACAAGGGATAACAAACCATCCCCGGCGCCGTCATAATCGTCATCATCATCAACATCATTCGCATGCCATCCAGTCGCACACATGATGATATTTCCGCAGGAATAATTCCAAGGACTAAAACGCCCCAGGGTGCTCCTCAGCATGCCATTCCTGTTGACACATTAACATTTCGATTTTGATGTTAAATCGCTCCGCTTAAGTTTGACTACCGCAAATTGAGGCGTTAACAGACACCTGGAAGTGTCGAAAATTGATCTAATTTTTCTTACACCTCAGAAACCCCCAAAGCTCTCTACCGTCTTGAGCAGTTTCTTGTGCACGGCACCTTTAGAAGAGGGTTCTACTATCAGGGCTGAATTGAAATTTTCAGTAGATGATTCAACCAGTAAATTCGGGTGAATGTGAAATCATTCGAATGGGGACAAGAAATTTTATTAAGAAGTTTACCCGGAACCCTTTTCAGTACCTTCTGTCACACCCAATCACATCGAGCCTATTTCCATATTCATAATGCATAAAAGCCTTGCCACAAATTCAGATTAGTTTATTGTGTGGCATCCCGTAGCTGGAACTAGGTCTGATAAAATACCCTTTGACCTGAAAACTCGTCCTGAATTAAGGGCCCATACAAATGGAGTTTTACCACATACTCGAGCAGGTTAAACTATCAGCTCAAAACACCTCTGCTGCTCTGGAATGGAGTCCGGAAAAAGATAGAATGGTCAATTGATAGGATCCTTCCATGTTTAGGTGTAGCGTATACACCCCCAAAAACCTCCGGAATGTTTGGTTTGGTAATTTCTTTTGCCGCCATCGGCACTTTCATTCCGGGGCTGCGGAAGAGGATCATAATATTTGGAATTATGATGCGAGGTTTCCGCAGCAACACAATGGCTGAATGGCTGGTGGCGGCTGATTCACAGTCGCCCGGAAAATGGGGGAGAAAAATTAAAACCGATATCCTTCCGCAGCCTTCGAACCTATTTGCCAAATATCCTTCCACACGCGACGACTATGTTTACCTTTGGTCCAATTGCGCCTCAGATTGGAGAGCTCTTCATGCGCGAATCGCGGCACATATCGCTTCAATAAATTCGAGGAATGAAAAGAGCTCTCATATCACACTTTATCCTTCTGGTTTGATGGCAGCCACGGAGCTCGAGGACCACACAGCGTCCCGACGGGACTCTTTCGAGCGCGTTTAAGCACCCTAAAAGTTATTTACGGAAGAGTGTAATGCGTCTGCAGTGAAATTGAATCGCCCAAATCGCTCTTTCACTGGGTGGCTGTTTCAAATTTTACGAGAATCACAAAAAGCAGAAAATTTATAAAAGTTTTAAAACCTTTTTTATTTGTCCCCATGTCATGCTCTGATTACGCCTCTTAATGGCAAATCTCACCCGAATGTTGACTGGATGCGACGTGCCTAAATCCGGGCCAGCAATAGTTCGTTCGCCAGACAGTTTGGAAATTATTTCAAATGGATAGATGAAAATTGTCACACCGGCGAGAAAATCTAAAAATCCATAGTATGCACCTTTTGGTTCTTTTCAACTGGCGTTGCATCGCCGTTGTATAGTCCGCTTTACGGATCAAAGTTGAATAAATGAAAGAATTGAAAGTACTGACCTCTTTCAAATTTAATAATTCTTGCCTCAGTGATTTGGGTTTTTTTTTTGTAGGTACTATCGAAACATTTGTGGGCTTTGGAAAAAGGGTCACAAATTTTTGAAATATTTTAATATGTAGATGGGATGGGATTTAGTACTCTTTTATTTTAACAATTTGAATACGTTTCCATTTCAATTATCCTCATATACCCTGTCAAATAAAATAGCTAGGGGACGTATTGCATGTATTTACGGAAGCTTAAAAGTCAATTAAATTAAATAATTCAAAACATACAATTTGAATTGATAGTTGCCCACTTTTTTTGACTCAGATAAAAAGCGAATCACATTTTTAGTTTTGCATAACAAAGACCCATTTTTCGTTTTTCCTCTGATTTTTAAAATATTATATTGGTCTCGATAGCCTACATACATCCTCATGTAGGGATATTGATATTAATATTGATGATATTGATATTGTTTAGACAAATAAATGCGCCTTTAGTTTTGGAGAAACAGATTAAAATTCTGCATCTAAAGTTATTACAAGCATTTAAATTAAAGAATAAATAAAATAAAATTAATAATCAATCAGCATAATTAGAAAATAAGCTGACGATCATATTAAATGTTTTGTACTAAGTAATATTAATTTTAAGACAGACGAATATTGTAAACGTAAGAAAGAGAGTAGTGATAGAGAATTAAAATTAATTTAATTTTAGAAATAAAGTAGTAAATTTCTGTCAGAAATATACATACATACATATGTATATCATTTTCATTTAATTGATAAAAAGAGTTAAATTTCAAACATACCTTTATTCGTGCACTTTCAATGACTTCTACAAACAGTATTATTACATTATTGCTTCGGACAATGTGATATTTTTGCAATGCAGAATGTATCCTAGGTATACATACATATGTATGTACATATTTACCCTATCTCTTAGAAAGTCTGTGTGTAAACCCAAAAACGAATGGGAAAATTGTAGCAAAATCATCCGCCAGTCTGCGAAAAACATTCATTTGCATTATTTTCAGCTGTCTGAACGTAATCAATTTGCATACGTTTATTCGATGCCTCGCACTCAGTCCAGGAGTCCCCGACAACGACGACAACCCGCTCTCTGCGCTGTGTCCTTGGACTAAAAAATTTTTCACAGTATTTCTTTTCCTAACCTACAAGGAATTCCAACTTATTTAAAACTTTGCTTATCTCGAATTGACTGTGCAGGCGAGGCAGCAACAAACCACCTACGGCGTGAGTTCTGAGGCGTCCCCGTGGTCGATATATTCATGAAATGAACTCGTTCTCGAATGTACCCACTTGATATCCAGGCATAGGACCATTTAGACTCTGTCAAGATCTACTCGTACATGCGGAGCACAACTCGCCCAAGTTAAATAAACTCTGGAAAATTTGTAGGTCAAGACCTTTTCAAAGTGTCCGAGTTTGGGACATTCCTTGAAAAGTTTTTTGAGTACAAAATCGTATGTGAACTTCTCTGCGCTCCGTGCCGTGACACATTCGGCTTGAGCCAAGTTTGCTAATGCATGCCGTGAAGAATACGGAGGTCCTTCGACCAGAAATTGTAAGTGTAACAAACTAAAGTAAATTTGGGCTTGTAGCAAGTTTCTCTATTTTCTGATTTTTAATAGGTACCATCACTTTAAGAGGCACCAGTTTGTAGGGGGTCTTGGCACATTCGCGTTTTCTATAATTTTAACTTTAGCGAGGCAACAACAACTCCTACAAGCACACATTAATAAATTGTAATAAATTTTTTTATAAGAGAATCGTTAGTATGTACACATATATGGCCATTGTTATGTATTTCGAATATTTAGGAATAAAATAATCCAAGGCTTTTCAATCATATCATATCAAATAATTCCTGTACTTTATATGTATGTATATACATATTATATCTATAGCTAGCTCTATATAAATATTATATTTATATATATTATAATTAGATATATAATATAATATTTATATTATATTATAATTAGACAGTCCTATGTAAATTGTCATGAATATATGTACCTATAAAAAGAAAAAAATTCAGGTACATACATATATAGCAAAGTTGAAATTATTTTGTGAAAGATATTTATCTGCTTATTCCGCCCGTGTCACACTCTGTTTTTGAGAAATTTAAATCTTTTTAGCTCAAGAGACGACCCGAAAAGGGGTGAAAACTTAATAAAGACAATAAAACGTAAATGAATTGTAAAACAAGTGGCATCCTCTGGGAGATGTCTGAAAATCATGGGATACGACCTGAGTTCACTGTTTGCTACTCGTTCCATAGTGAAAATTGTTTTTCTACTTGTTTTTTGCGAGTCTTGTTGCTTTGGACTCTTTTTATTTCCTCAGCTCGTTAGTTTCGTTACATTAAAAATTCATGAAGATTCCCAGCTCTGTTGTTTAAATTAAATGGTTCCGTAGGCACTCGAGAGAAATCATAAAGAAAATTAAAATTCTTATTTTTTTTTGGAGAAAATAACTCAAACTTGGTGCCTTTTTCCAAAATAAAAAATCAAATGTAAATAAGAAAGCAGAAAAAGTTTTTGAAAACATTTTTTCATTGATTTTGGAAGCACGTATTTTTGTTTACATTTGCACGTAAAAGAAAAAAGGCCTTTAACGTGGCTGCTAACGAGAATATATTAATTCAGCATGTAACAACTTTATTTACATTTAAATTAGTCAGCAAGGAAGTATGCTGAATTGGAAAGAAAAGAATTGTTAAATACAATAACTATTCAAAAGTGTGTTATTTTATTACTTTTTTTTATTATTACATCACAAAGGGAAAGGAACTATGAGTCAAAGTGATTATGCCATCAAAATATTAAAAGCGTGATCTTCGTTTAATTCTAAATACGTATACATACATATGTACATATGTATGTATACGTATGTGCTATACAATTTTTGAAGCAAAAAGCTGCTACTAAGCGAACTGTCCTTTGGAGTAATAAAATTTCGAAATAGATATAGAAATGCCTCGTTTGTTCCACGAGATAGCAATAAATCATTGATCTGGAAAGGCAATATTGAGGAAATTCTGAAAACGTGTCCCATAAATTTTTATTTCAATAAATTACACAGCCATCCCAAGCGAAAATCCTTAAACTCCGTAAAAGTCAAGACATTCGGATACACCTTTTAAATTTCATGCAAATGTCACTCGAGAACAAGAATAATTGGTTAAGTGCGACTAGAATAAAAACTGAAAGGATGAGTGGGAACATGGTTTCCATTTCGACCCTTTTTTTCCTAAGGGCTCAACTGATGTTATAAATAACCGGAAGGAAAATAGCACAAAATACACCCGATCAGCGATTGTCGCAGCAAAGATATGCGTCGAAAATAGCTCGCAATATTTGCGTAAAACCGTACACATGAACGTGCCAAGGGTTATCGCACGGCCGCAATAATTTTAGGGGTATTTTCAGGGTATTATAACATTTTTTTTTCTTTCTACCATAGAGCAGCGAAAAGGACTGAATTTATCTGAAAGGGTATGAAAATCATTTAAAAGGATTTTCGCCGGGTCAGCATAATAAAAGTTCTTGGATTAATCCTAGACTTTATTGAATTTCATGGGAATCCTGTGAATATCTATGCGGAAGCACATCGAGAGGTGTTCTTAATCGGACTCGAAAAGGTGGATACGGTTTATGCTGAAGAGATTGGTTTCCTATTTCCATTCAGTGCGCTTACCTCTGCTAAAACCTTTGATGGACTGAGTGCATTTCTGGTATTTTGTTTATTAAATAAATCAAGAAGATAGAAAAGTGAAAGCGATTTCACAAGTTTTAAAGGGAAATCGTCGTTTTCTTAGCTTTACTTACAGACTTTAAATAAGAAAGTTTATAGCATTAAAGACATCCATAGAATTTACTTTAAAGGAATTTAAGGAATTCTGTTATAAATTGTTTTATTAATTTAAATAACTTTAAGCAATTTTAAAAATGTTGCTCATTAGTGATAATACATATCCTTTCTGATGTTTTGGGTGTTATGTTTAGTTGAAATTAACAACTTGAAATAGTAGGTATATCATGTAAATGTTTTTAGTTTAAGGATGTATGAAATTTAAAGAAATTTAATTCTTCATGGACGTACAGAATAATATATATCTACTTGATTAACATCTCAAATAATGTTCACTTTATTATTTATCTCGGCTATGGTCCTTATATGTATAATCTTAATAAAGTAAAAGATTATTGTACTCGAAATCTGCAATACATTAGATCAAGCATTGTGCTTAGTTTTATGGTTTTGTACATTAAAACAAAAACATTTAGCATTAAAGGAAAGTCGTTGTTTTAAAAATCTGAAAAAGGCTTATATTCAAATAACCACTAAAAATACAATGAAAAGTGCCAATATAAACCTCATTTGCCATGTGATACCTTCCCAGGTTAATTTCCACCCTTCCGCCATAGCTCCCGCCATTGAGTTCCGACCGTAATAAACAGGTTAATTGATCCGCCAAAAATTGCAAATTAATGCGTTAACCATAAACTGGGGAATTTATTTTATTACCCAAGTAAAGGCTCAAATGCTCCCTCCATCATAGAACGCTGGCATATTGATGAAGTTCACCGGAGACGGGGTCTGGGTGGGTTCTGGATGGGTTCTGGGTGGATGGGTGACGTGGGAACGTGTCAGAAATCCACCCACACCCCCGATCAATAAATTAACACTTTCGCGAATTTTGAAACACTTAAGCTTCAACATTCATCCAGTCGAAACTTTGGATATTTATGGGTAACTTGGACCCTCAGGCAAATGCTGACTTCGGGCACAACTGAGACGAGTGCTCCTGCGGGTTCAAGCTGTCCGCAACTTGCTCCCGCGAATTGACGGCTGTCGTGAATTTCAGGAATTAATAGTAGCCTCCATTCCCTCGCACCGCTCACGCACAATTCGAAATTTATCGAAATTGTAGCTCAGCATGAATTATGATCTCAAATTTGTCGGCGCCGAGAAATCCTCCTCCTCCTCCTCGGGGTGGAGTTATCTTAGTAGAACAAGGACACGTGTATGGAATGAGAGCTATTAGCTCCCCCGGGACAGGGCATTTTTCTTGCGACTCCGCCCGACTGAATTACACTTAGACACACCAACAGCAGCGGAATGTTTATGAAGTCAATTTTTCCTTCGGGAACAGGAAACGGCCGAAGAAGGGCAAAATGCGGGAAAATGTAAAATATCCGGAAGTTTATAAGGAGTCATAAGCTGAACGTACACCTTGCGTCGACAGGAATAATTTCAGTTATTTGTTTCGATGTCGGCTGGGTACAGAGGAGGCGACACGACACCCAGTTACATGTAAATTATGCGGAGGAAATTGAATTTCATGTTATACGAAATATTGCCAAAAATCAATTATAGCATTCAAAGCATGTGATTGACGCAAGAGAAGAAATTCTTAAATCATTTTATTAGACTCTATGAAGGAGAGCGTAATTAGACAAAACAAAATCAACCTTTTTTAACGGATTTCTTCTCAATTTGATAAAGCGAAGTGCACCATAGACTCAAAACATGATTAAGATGATTAAGAGTTTCAGCTTTTTTCAAGAAGTTAAATTATTAGAATAAAACAATTCATATGGTTGACAAGTACTTGGAAAGATCTGAAATGTTAGAATAAAATTACATACGGCAAACATTTTTAAATAATGTTAATTCTTAATATGTATATGCATTCGTAGATATATTTTTATCATGTAAAATCTGAATATTTTACATACAAATAAAATATTTAGACTCTCAACTTTATTAATAAAAGATTTACAAATTTAGAAAAATAGATGTTTATCTAAAACTAATATAATATATAAAATGTACTTACCTACTACAGCTAGTTAGCTATATGGGCTAGTTCAGAGTCGTCCAGGTCTGATATATTTACAGGATAATACACAATGTAGGCTGGCAGGCTGCTGATAACTTTTCATTTTTTAATGAAATATAAATAAATATAATTATCCATGATATTTAGCAGTTCGTGCCTATTTATCTTTCTGTCGGTCTTTTTTTTATTATTTTAAGCCGAGATTAGCAAATGTATTTTATCTAATTAATTAGGGATTCTCTATCTAAAAATAAGCTAAATCAAAGCTATGTCTGTACATATATTTTTGTTTCATAGGACAATATTTAAGTTTGTATAATCTTCTTACAAAATCGTTTATTGTTTGTTAATTATTCATTCGTAAAACCTTGAGCAGAATTGGATAATCTATGATGCAGACAGCACAGAAAACTCAGAGAAAAATATCCTGCGGCAGATCCACTTTTGATATTGCCTTTCTAATTATAAATTCTGGTGATACAAAAATGAGTGACGCTAACTCGGTAAAGTCCTTCTCTACCCACTAACAGATACCAGACCTTTTTCCTTCTGCAGAATATAATCTTCAATTCCAACTCAAACCCCGGCACTTGCTCGGTGTTACGTTTCCTAGAGGCTTTAATTTAACACGGTGATTCCGATTTCCGCTTAAACGAATTTTAATGGGAGGTTTAAAAGCTTCTGCGGAAGAAACTGACGGTGGTTTTAATAACCGTCGTGCAGAAAAATATTTCGACGGAGGTGGAATATTTAACCAGTAGTGATTAAGGCGTTCGCATTTAAACGGATCCATTTTTTATTCAGTAGGTGCGCTTTCACCGAGGACAGAGGGGCTTTGTTTGTTTTATTTCGTGTGATTTCTCATTGCATTAAGCTTAGCAAAAAGCCGGTGGATAGCACCAACGCCTCCGTTGGCATAAACGGATCGTCATTATCTTGGTTAGCTACTTTCCCTGCCTCCAGATTTAGGTCCTATTTCCATATCCCATGAAGGAATGGAGCTCGTTTTGCTCCCTTCTTACAAGAATGGAAGCTCGTCGAGTGTTCCCTTGTTAACTGAGACCCTATCTTTTTTCGTTCTTGAACTAGCGAAACCTATCTTAGGGAGCGAAGCACTTAGCTTAATTGTATTTCCGTGAGCTTTTATTATAACTTTGCTTCTGTAATTAATGCTCCAGACATACTTCTATAACTATAATGAATGGCATCAATTGTTTCCGGTGAGCTGATCCTTGGAGCCGTTGAACATATCACTTTCCAGTAAGTGTGTTGGCGGATAAATTATTCATCCCTTCTGCAAATATTTTACCGAGGAAGCTAAATCGGATAACTTTTCGAAAGTTGATCCTTTCATACGAAGCTTTCATTCTTCTTATTCAAGGTACAAATGACAATTGATTTGGGTCCAGCTGGAAGGCGTTGGCATGTCCAAAGGAGAAGTGGATGAATACTCCTGACAGGCATTGAATAGAACCATGATATCTGATGACTGCCTTAAGTTGAATTTGAACTATTGTATTGTAGTTTTAGTTTATTTGTATCGTCGCAAGCGAAAACTGAAGTATGTACTTATCAGTAACTTTTTAGTAGAGAGTTTTATGTTCTAAAATCTGTACACTATTTGTCTTTAAAAACTGAGTTTTGGAAAAAAAAATAAAAAAAAAGTTATTCCCTTTCAACCTCTAAAACATAACTTGGAGAGGACTTTACAGTGGTTGAAATTTTTTAAAAGGCAAAAATTAATGTTACTAGATTAACTCAGTAATGCTGCAAACATTTATTATTGGATAAAAACTTTCATAGGATTATGGGGATAAACATCACAAGTTACTAGGCGAATTCTGATTAAAAATGGGTAAACTCTGCTTGCTTGTGAAAATATCAAAAGTCATGATTTAAAGTATATATTAGACTTCATATTTTAAAGTAATTTTAATTATTTAAAATAATTTTCATTAACTTACCTTCAATCACAACGAAAATCCGAAAACACAGCACAGCGTAAAGATCGCACAAATTTTGACATGAACAGGCAAGCAACAGCTGGTCATTGACAGGCAGTCGGTGATTTTACCCAAATTTACCTAAGCTCTACGGTACCATAGGTAAAATCTGATAGACGAAGTGCTGCCAAGCTCAATTTTTCCACAGAGAGCTCGGGTAAAAAGTTTTACCCATGCGTAAAAAACAAAAATAGAACTACCTGAAACAAAAAATAAGAAAAATAAATCATAAGACAATGTTGGAAATCAAAAAACAAAACTCTAGAAAAAATAATATCTTCAAATTGAACCAAATAAACCTACTTAAAAATAAGAAACAGAATAAATTAAGGAGCTTTATTCCCCAACACCAAGTTAAGATAAGATACTTATTGCGTCCAAAAGGACCTTTGTACATAAATACCACTCAATTTATTTGTACTAGATATCCGGATTTTTTAAAAGAGCCAATAATGTATAATGCTAAAAAATGTGTTGTTCGGATTAAGGAGATTTGAAGGATAACAAAAACATCGTAACAATAACAATTTTATTGTTTCTATTTAATGCAAAATAATACTGGTAACATTATTTTTTTCTCTTTTAATTTCTAATCATTCATCAATCAGTCCACATTCAAAAACTCAATTGAATTTTTCTAGTAAAAACAGAAAACAAGAGTTCGTAGTCAACTTTACAAAAAAACTTAACTTATTTCTTCATACGGAAACGTTTTCTTCTTGTTGTCTCGATTTTAATAACTCACTATATTTAATTGGCTTCCTTCAGTTCCACCACAAATACTATTTACACAAGATTTTTATGTTCATTTTTCATTTGATAAAATATCTCTCTAAGCCCATAAAATTCTATTTAATTTCTTTGTGGCTATAATCCTTACTAATTTAATTATTTTTTTTTTCATTTTTTGGTTTCTCATTATATAAATTCTTTAATTCTTTATTATTATAAATGTTAACTTTCTATTTCATCGTCAATTTTCTTAGAGTAAATTTAAATTTTTTTATTGAGGTTTGCGAATTTCGTTTCGACTCCTTTTTATTAAATTTTTTTTTCTTTTTGCAAAAACGATGTTTCCTTTTACATTTTCATATAAATATATAATTGTTGTTCTCAAATTTCAAGTTTTAATATTGTTTTTGAATGGCAGTTTAAAATCTAATTACACATAATTACAATATGCATTTGGTATCTCATTATCAACATCGTCACCTCCGTTCTCACATCATTATTATGTTACATCGAATTTTCATAGATTCCTAAAAAGTATTTACTTATTTCATCTCAAGGATGCAAATCGGGATGAAAATTTCCCATTTGGTTACGTTAAAAAGACGGAAAATACAAATTTTCTAAATTGGTTAGGTTATTGGTGATCAGCGGTGCTATTTCTGGTTTTAAATTGTATGTTATTATTAATTTAATTTTTGAGTGCTGTGAGCTTTTCTTTTTATAATGATAATTTTGATCGAATGTTAAGGATTTCGCAATGTATGATATAATGATTTCATAATGACGCAAAATGCATCATTTTCAGTTGTTGTGTCAGGTTGAAAGGGAAGAATATAAGACAAAATTACTTTTCGTCGCTCAATTTATTCCAGGGCACGAAAAATTTCTTATCAGGATTTTTATATGTTCGTAAACTAAGGCAGGACGTGGGATGAAGGTATTTGAATAGCTCCCGTTTCTATTTAAAGGAGGAGACGGGGACATGGTTCCATATTTTGCTAACATAGAGTTAAGGTGGATAAGGAAGATGCTTTGAAAGGATGAAGATTTTACATAGGGAAATGTGTTTCTGGGTTGATGATGTGAACAATTTACCTAAATTGTGTTAGAAGTCTAGAAGGAATAAATTTGAAATTTTATGTAATTACATATTTGTATAGCAGAAAGATTTCCTTTCGCATTAATGGACGATTCTAAATCGCATGAAAAAACAAGAACAACTTATTAGTTTTCTTATTGAAAATACATTGTATTAGAGAAAATTTTATTTTTAAAGTTTCACAAATGGACAGCTTCTTAGGAATTTGGCGGAGTTAGATATTTTAGTTGATTTATTATCATCCTGAAATCGCACCATTATTTCATTTCTTAATGTGTACATACTTCATGACTCTAGTTCATCTTTAATGGAAAATGAAATCAGGAAAAGTACAGAAGGAAGGGAAATAAAAAGGATAAATTTCATTGCACAAAACAAAATTTACTAATTTCTACTAATATTAGAAATTAAGTGGCAGTGAGGATTTGTAGAAATAATTTGACAAAATAAACAAGTTATTCGCAATGCTTGAACTTTTTAAGTATACTTGAAAAAAAAATTACACTGGTTATTTCAATATTAAAGCGGCTTTTCAAAATGAAACGCCTTGTATCTTCGCCTTTTCGTTAATTTGAAATTCTTTATTTATGGTATGCATTTTAAAGGATGTCATTAGTATGTAAATATAAAAATTTCGAAATTTCTGCAAAATAAATAGCTGTCATTGAATATTCATTTCAAAGTTTGGAGTGCATGCCTTCAAGTAATGCTTCAAAGTTTCAGTCATATTCACATGGTACACGTCTGGTGTTTTATTAATTACCTTAGAGAGTATGTACCTAATTAATTAGTCAAAAAAACATTACGTGAAGTTTTTTAAGCTGCTTTTGTTAAAACTGAATAATGATTAAAACACCGAAAAAACGATTTTTTAATAATAATAATATACGATTTTAATATTTAAAACAAAAGCTAAAGTTGATGAAATGATGAAAATTACTTATTTGATGTGGTAGTTATTAAGCTAACGAAATGTACATAGTTACACATTTAATTGAATTGCTCAAACTATGCCAATATCTGATATCAATCGATTCAGCTATTGTCATATAAATAATTGAATTTGACCGAGCCAAATCAATGCAATGCCAGAAAAAGATTTGATAGCTTGTTATCGGTTGCATGTTGTTACCAGGACCCTAATGCGATTAAAACCAGAAAACCAGGATATGGTGCAGTCCAGTGAAAATCCCAGAAATATCCAGAAATGAGACCGGACTGAAATCCCTATGAGTTTGTAATATGCAATTTCTAGTTCAATGTCCACGTCCACAGCATTTTGCTATGCCCTTTCATTTGCATAAACTATCGCAATCGCTATCACAGCGACTTTGTTTCGGTTTAAGTTGTTTTCAGCTTAATTCGTTAATCTCTGCTAACTGAAGCATTCCTCAGGACATTTCCAACAAGCTGTGCTAGGATATGGGACGACTCCTGTAAGCTATTTTAGCTGAGAGGGGCTTGCTGCAGTCACAAGCCTGTCCCTCCTGCAGGATGTCCGGCCCTAAAGGTTTTATGGCACTTAACATTAATTGAGCGCTGGCCCGAAAAAAAAAACACTTTTAAAATTGAAATGAAAATAATTATATCCGAAAAAAAAAGGAACGGGGTCATGCGGAGCAGCACTTTTATTTCACAGGTTAGCCATTGATTAAATTAATTAAATTTTGAAGCATTTTTGGTCACTCGGATGTTTTGTGGAGCGCTGAAACAATTTAAAACCAGAAAACACCGAAGCTTGTGATGAGTTTAGTGGTTTGCTGCATCTGTTGGGGCTTTGAGGGTAACCCTAAAAAACACAGCAATAGAGAAGTGGCGGAATGTTCGCGTTTAGGATAACTTTACTGATTAAAATGTTTGTTGATCGCAACAAATACGTACGTTTTTAATTGTTATTCATATATAAAAACCTTGTTTTTTTTTAATGATTTAGAATTGTGACGCTCCAATTATTGATTCTTTTGGGTTTAAAAACTTTCAAATCAAGAGTAAAACATTTTCCTTCCCACTTTTTTCAACGTTTTTCGTTTTAGTGTTAACGTGAAAATGGAAAAGGATCAACGAAACTATTTTTCACATTTTTGCTTATTTGGTTTATTATTTGCTTTGTTTCGATTTTTTACAATTAATTTACTTTTGTATACATATTACATATCGCATCATAAGTTTTGTGTGTGCTTTTTATACAAATTTTAATTTTTTATGAGTTTTACGGCTCTAATGGAACGTATGAGAGGCGTTTTTGGATTGCTTTGAATTAGTTATTAGTCAGGGGCGAGTTTGGACCATGAGAATGTTTTACTTCCGTAATGTTGAACGATTTCAACAATGTTATCATTTTTTAATTTAGTTATTCAAACACAAAAGGGAACATAAATTTCTGAATAAAATCGCTTTAAACTTAATAATTTATCTCTTTAAACTCACAGTGGAATGGTTTATTTAATAAATGTTCAATTAGTGTCAGCCTTTTGAATGTTAACAAGTTTATTAACAAATTATGAGCTGTTTTTGTGGATGTACAAATGAAGAGCTTTACAATTGTTTTAAGCAAGGTACATAAAATCGGATTTAAAAGGGATGTATAAATCCTTTTGAAGTACAATTTACAAGCAATTAGGTAAAAAATTATGCGTTAATTGTTTAAGGGAAATATGGGATAAATTTTATTTTTGCTCAGTTCTCACATCATTAGTAAATTTACAGAGTTATAATCTACAAATATGTAAAGTCTGCATTTACATTTAAAATTACGATGTGAAACAAAAGAATTAGTATAGGTAAAATCCAACGTTTGAAGGATTATACAAATTTGAAACTTTTGTTCCTTCATTTATTAATCATTCAAAGAAATAAAACATTCTCATGACCACACCACTGAAAACAATTGCTAGGCTCTGACTCAGAGCAATAAACCTCTCTTTACAAGTATTGCAATTCTTATATGAATCAATTAGTTTAATTTTTGTTTTATCCCATTTGATTAAAATTACAGTGACGAGTGTTTAATTTAAAAAATAGTTTTTACCTCTCAGTTAAAGAAGTTTAATTTAAAAGTGCGTGTTCAGTATGTATCATAAAGTCAATTCAATTCAAGTGATATTGAATCATAAAGTCAATTACTATAGCGATTTAGTTGTTGAGGTCACAGAGTCGGTTTTGGTATCGCACCAATATTAAATATTCATTCGCAAGTAAATTAAAAAAATTCTTAACAATAAAAACATTTTTTAAAAAAAGTAAGTAGGTTAAACTTATTAACAAGTTAAATTATGAATTTTGCATTTTTATGCAGCCATTCAAAAATGAGAACAAGCGTTGTAAAATTGTTCATTGCAACTTTAAATTGATACACATCGACTATTTGATTATAAATCGTAGGTAACCATTTAAATTGGGGCAATTAAAACGCGTACCAAAAATTCAAGGCTTGCAAGGCGACGCAGCACGTGTGCTTACTTTTAAAAAGCAGTAGATTCTATCGAGCACTGGTGTGGAATGTCGTAGTAAACGGCAATAAGATGAACACAATGCGGTACGGCTCGAAAGTGATCCACATCCTTAGGTGATATTTGCAATTGCACACCCGCATTTCGGCTTAAATTTACTTAGAGTTCATCAAAAGCAGCCCAATGTTTCTATCGTTTTTAATAACCCCATAACTGAAGTAATTGACTTTATTCACCGTATAAAATGAATTCAAAGGAAGTAAACTAAGTATTTTCGTATAAAAATCTAAACAGTCAGTAATGATAACGCTGCCACCCAAGTTATACCTCAAGTAGTCACACAAAGGATGAAACGTTAAACCTATCTCGTTTTTATATAGTTAAGTTTCATTAAAAAATTTTCATTTATATTTTTTTATCTAAACATTAATTTCGATTTTCTAATTCGAATCGAACGTACCTTACCCTTAGTATGTTCGTCTTGTAATTCTAGAAAACTTACTCAATTGGCATTGGAATTTACTTCAATACTTACGTGCGTAGATAAAAACAAAGAAACTAATTTTCTCTCGGTTTTCTTCTCAAAATTGTTGCTTGTGTTTTTGTTTTCTTTAAATTATATTTTTGTGGTTTTTTTTTGTTTTTTTTTTTTTTTGTAATATATTATTTTAAAACAATCGACCTATATGGTACAAGAAGTATTTCTCAGACACTATGACACAGGCACTCATTCCCATTGCACATAAAAGAAATAAAACGAGCATCCTGCAATTAAACTGCTATTGAGGCGGACGACATTTACCCGCTTTGGTTGCAAAATCAGGAAATTTCTTATCGATAATAGGAATTCGATCGTCGTATAGTGTTGGTGCTTGGAGTATAATGCCGGCTGTTCCGGCCAATACGGCTAATGTAAAAATCCATAGGAATAGTCTGTCGAGCACCATTGCCACATACTTCCAATCTTCTTTTACCTGAAAATATAACATGAAAAACCGTAATTATAGTGAGTGAGGCTTTATAGTGTTGTTCTACTTCAGGTTTAACGCCCATAACACGGCAACTCTTTAGGTTTTCATTCATTTGGTTAAAGGGAAAAAATTTGCAAGTTAATTAACATTTTCCTCATCCTACATACAACATACAGCACGGATTCCATCGATGGAATTTCCTCACTGTCATACAATCATTAGCCCTCCTCGCATGTTTCGAAGGTTGGCAGGAGTTTCACAAAGCAGTCTTTTGAGTAGAGGATCCTTTAAAATTCAAGCTCTTGCCTCATGGTAGGGGCAAAAACCTCATTTTCACATAGAGCACCTACTTTTGTTTACCTTTGTTGGAAATGGTTGTATCTATCAGTTTACTTACTTTCGAACCTGTGATTCAGTTTGGCAAAGGAATCATTAGTCGAATGTCCCTGATGCTGTACGTGTCCTTCAAAGGGTTTTCCGTCTAACGTTCAGTTTTATCTCGATTAATTTCCTTTAGTGAAATGGAGTATGATACTTCATCGACAGGAAACTCCATTAAGGGAATTCGTAAAAGTCTTCATGGACAATTTGAAACTAATCAAACACTTTGTTTAAATAAAATGTTTAGACTTTTTTAATAAGGAAAATAATGAATTTACTGCTTCGACATTCCCTCATTTCTAGAGGTATATATGTATACATTAATAGATTTTAAATTTGTTATGAGTTGTTTATCAGTTTTATAACTATTACAACCAGAATATCGTCTTAATTCGTCGATAAGTGAAGAGTATTTCGTTTGTAAGAAATAATTTTGTATTAAATTTGATTAAACTGGATCTGAAGTAGGACTTAAAACATGTTCCACAAAATCTTCAATTTGTATTTTAAAGTTCCTGAAGATTTAGAAGTTTTAAAACTTTCACCATTCCTATACCTGAGGGATAATTGAAATTGTAATCCTAAAACGTCCAAAGGCAGTGAAATGCTTCAGCAGCAATTTATACAAATTGTGTTCAGCGCCATTACACTCCATCGCTTTTCTTATTAATTCAATCTGAGCCAGCAATTTACAGCCGCAACAACAGAATAATCGATTTTGTTTTAAGACCCCTCCCCCCAATATTCCAATATTCCTCTAAGCTTAAGAAGATTGTCTTAAGAATGTTAAGCAGAGTTTAACAACTACCAAATCTACCTTCCGTAGTAATTATTCAATTTTGATTAGCAACATGAAAATCCTTTCGCACCTCGCTTTCTCCACATGTTTGAGATTCATTAGGTGCAGCATTGAATTGGCCACTTTCATCGAAATCGAGTTAAATTTTATATTTCCATTTAATTTGCCACCTGTGGTGAGTATCCTGAGTTGCAACATATTGCAGGAAACATTCCCAAAATGGATTTCGAACTTCCGTCCAACGGTTCGAATAAAACCAGAAAACTCAATTCGTCTATTCGTTTAATCTGGAAATTGGGATAAAAATATTTTTTTGCGAAGTGTTTTTACTCACCTTAGTCGAGTCCTCCTGCATTTTGGTGTGCTCCGCGATGAACCGAACGCAGAAGCAACTTTTGTGGACTCTCGGCGGACACTTGGAGTGGGAGAAGGCTGGGTTGTTGATGATGGGACTCTTGATTCCCGATGGACCCATGTCCAAGTCCGGCACCGCCGTCATATCATCCGATTCTGAATGGGGTATGGGAGGGATTGGCCCATGGATTTGACAACTTCCGCCAAATGGACCACTACCAGTTAAACTGAAAGGAAAGTCGTGAAAAACGGGCAAACTTTGAAAAAAAAAAATAATAATAACACCGAACAAAAAATACAGCTACAAAATGAGAGTGAGGTGCTGATGAACTTAATTTTGTTAATAATTTTGCATCTAAATTGCAGCGAGCATCAGTACCCACCTCGACGGTGATAAATCCTCCTTTGACGGTGTCCGACTAAATCTTGGACTGTGGTCCAAATCTGTTGTCGAGTAGTATGGATAGAAGCATGCGTGCGAATCTTTGAGAAGCAATTTACTGGAAGAAAATGAAAGAAAAAAAATATTTCCCTTAGTTGTGGGGCGGTGATAAATTATCTTTCGCTGAATTTACGGCGTGTATAAATCACCCCCGTAGCGGCGACGGTGGCGGCAGGCCGGGAAGAGCAACTGTCTCAAAAGTTTTATCAACAAAAGTTTTGTTAAAAGCGAGAAAAAAGATAGCCCGTCGTTGTAGAGGGAAGCTTAAGATTTATTAAGAGGCGTCTGCTTACCTGAGTAGTTTTACTACAAGGAACGTCTTAATTCAATTTTAAAGTTAGATGACGCCCGTCTGCACGGGATAGTGCACTTAGGAGCCCCTGAATTTTAAAATTGATTGCAGTTCTACTGAAGTTTTGTTTAAGAAGATATTGGGGGTCAATATTTTTTCTTTCTCAACTTCAAGAAAGATTAATTCACTTTGATTAGCAGATTTAATACAAAATAAAATGATGATTATATGTAATTTTATGATTTTGGTTTACAAGTTATACGAAAAAATATTTATAGGAACTAAAAAAACTTTGAAATATCTTTTTAAACATTTTTAAACTGGCAAAAATCCTTATACATACATATGTACATAGTCTGAAACATATTTTTTAAACCAAAAAGTTGATGATAAGTTGTAAAAACTAGCAAATATTAAGTCTTCCTTTTTAGTTTTGTATTATTTTACAAAGTGAATTAAGCGTCCAATGTTATTGAATATTATAAAATGATTTCGTTATAAATAAACAATGATTCAAATAAAAACGTTAATTATTTTCTTTAGTTATCTTAATTAATTCGGAGACTCTTTTAAGTGCAGAAGGGCTGGCTGTTTTACAGAGTCTTGGAACGGCCATAAAGGTGGGTACTCTACTCGCAAGCATATAAATCCAGATTCTTGAAATGTTTTAAAGTGTATTTAAATAGTTGTTGAAATATTGTAGAACTATAGTTTTAAAAAAATGGAAGGGTACACTATGCTTGAAATTATGAAAAGGTGAAATTGTGAAGCAGTGCTGCGATGTTTAAATGGACGAACTTGAAAAGACAATAATTAAAGTTTTTCTATTGTAAATATTAAAGAGAACTAGGATTCTAGTCACTGCAAGCCAAACAAATAGTAAAAGTAATGCAATGCAATTCCACTAATTGATGCAATACCTCCTTTTTGTTCATTAAAAATTCAGCTCGTAAAGCATTCGCTGACACGAATTCGGAATTGTTAGACGCTTTAATTGCATGCAGCTGCATTGTACATATATACATACATATGTATGTGTATATGTAGGAGTGAGAAAAAGGGTTTCCAAGGGTTTCTCCTCCGGATCAGGAATTTACAAGTTAATGGTAGTTAAAATGCACGGACTAATTCAAAATGAAAATCTGTGCTCCGGCTATTCCGACAGAAATTCAAACAACTCGGAGGTTGTATCTGTTCCACAAAAGGGCAATAAATTCTACTTAAGCCCTTGAAACGTTCACTCACTCACTCGCTTTGCTTGTTGGAGCTCGCAAAAGGGTGTTGTAGACACACCCAGCCATCACGGCGGCCTAATTGTATTTTGTACGAGAAAGCACCAGGAAAGCCACTTAATTGGATTGAGATTCTAATTAAATCTCAGTGTCCGGAAATTAATTCTTCAACTGAATTATTATAATATCATCGAGGGGTAGACAGGCCACCGTCTATCCCCTGGAGGCTCTTCAGATGGATGGCGCAGCTTATTGATGGTATTCTCAATTTAAAGGCACTAACCAATACTAGTGGATGCGGGCTTAAAACACTTGAGAAGAGGTGAAACCAAAACTAACATGGGACTCACCTAGTTTCAAAATTGTACTGCGGCCGTCTGATGAACAGCAGCTTCGGCAGGAACTGGATGAAGACCCTTTTGACCCAGGGTGCCATCCTGTGGGTTTGTGGCGAGCGAAAATGCACGTTGAGAACAACAACAGTAACGCATATGCTGAAAATTGATCATATTATTGATTTTATTTCTATATCATAGAATGCCTAATAGGCGCTGTGATGAAGCGGAATATTAATAGTGGACGGGATTGTTTAATCGATTCGGACCTAGTCGAAAATTTTACTCAGACCAACCAGTGGACGGAATCCCCTTCGGTTCCTTCCTGCCCCTGCGGCAGTGCGCTTTCTCGATATTTTCACTGTATTAATGGGGCCCCAGCGCAACATTCCGCAGCATCACATCCGAACTGCAGCCTTAGAGAATCGTTCCGAGTGCAAATTTCAGGAAACCCTGGTGGATAAATTATTACCCACTGGTTGGTGGATATAGCGTTTTAATAATAACAGTGCCACCAGCAGGGGTATAAGTTTATGCATAATTAATTATGAATTTCGAACTGGTTATTACTTGATCATAAATCTAGGAAACGAACCGCCATGGCACCGCCCGAGGTGAATTTTACCTCCTGAGAGCCGAAACCTTTTGGTCATTCGCATTTATGCCAGAAATCGTGAAGGATACGGTGGCACAGCGTCGTTCCGGAACATTTGGTGATTGATTTAAGGGACTAATGCTACTCGTAAGGGGCTTATAATTAAGAAGATTGACTCGTCAAGGGGAATCTGAAACTTTGTTAGGGACAATCGGTCCATTAAATCCATCTTTGGCCTCTCCACCTCAAGGAATTTCTTCTCTTGACAGGAAGATAAATTGTGCGGATACTACTGACATCGTTTTAGGGATGAATTGTGAATTCTGACTTAATTGACAGGCAGACTACCAATAATCTAGTTTCCGATGACCAAAATAGTAATGCTTGCAATAAAAATTAAACGAATTTTGATTATCTAAATCCCTATAGTACTGTTGTCTTCAGTAGTATTTTATTAGCTCAAAAATTGTTAAGATATTTTATCCAATAACACAGGTCTGTATGGCTAAAATTGTCTGAAATTGAATAACCATTTTTTATAGATTTCGAGGCACTAATCAACCAAAAAATAATTAAAAAATTCTAATAAATTTACTTAGTCACTAAAGGGGGTATTTCTATCAAGATGGTATCCAATATAATACAAAAATAAATTTAAATTACCTAGTACTTTTACACAATAGCAAGAAGAATGCTTTTTATAATGAGAATTTAACCCTTCTACTTGAACAACTCAATTATCAAGAACATGAGTGGATCATATGTGGTAATTTGAAAGTTTGAGGATTTAAAAATTTGTTTATCATTCCCTATGTGATAGAAATAAATTAATATAATATCCGAATTCACCCCAAAATTATCTATCATATAATAGATCCTTTTCGTGCCGAAAATTTTTTAAAGTTATCAAAATCTGAATGGAGAGAGAACATCAAAGAGAACTTAACATTTTTAGTGTTAGCAAGTTTTTGCAAATTTCATTAGCGTTTTCCGTTTTCTATATTATACCAAATTAAAACTTATAGGTACACACAAAGGTTACTGACCTCCTAAGAAGCATAAGTTTGAGAGTCTGTGCATTTCTAGGGATAAAAGAAATCTTGGTCATAGATTTTTTTGAAATTTTAAAAAAAAATGCATAACCCCATTATAAGGAGTGGATGGAGTAAAACTGAGTTACAAAAGGGCTCCCTAAACTTAATTAAGTCCTCTGGTAAAGTTTTCCTGCTAACTTATCGCTGTCGCTGAATTGTCACGTCTTCCAATTTGGCGACGACCTAGTTAACTCCCACTTAGCCTGTGTGTCACTCAACCGTAGTTGTCTTTGATTTGCAATCAACCCTAACTCCGCGCTGAGCCAACTCCGCTGTCTGCTTTTCTGGAGTGTCCTCCTTGTGGAGTGAAAGGGTTATTTGTCCTTGGTATGTTGCCGGGAGGACTCTCCACATTTAGCATTTCGCCGCAAAATCTCCTGTTTATTTACTTTTTCATTGGTCTTCTTCTGGTAATACGCTTCCCATTTAAAGACTCTTCAGTGCTCCGTCAAGGGGGATAAACTCCCACCAGGCAGAGTTTACCTCAAAGTTGAAAGCCATAGCTAACTTTACCTCGGCATCTGGCGGCTGCGAGGGCGAGGGTAGCTTGGATGTTTTTTAGTAAAGAAGTGCATTAAGTAAAAGTTCCCTTCTACCCCGTAAATACTCTCCCGTCTTTTGGCCCAAAAACCTAATTTAAAGTGTCAACTCACTTCAGGCAGCCCCCCTTGATATCCTCGGCCAGCAGTTGCCAGCTCGGAGGTGACTACTAGTCGCATTTTAAAGCTTTTAATGCATAATTAACGTCCACTTGATGGCATGTCACTAAATAACCCATAAAGTCTCAGTTAATGAATGGCTTTAGAAAAATCCAGCCTCCGGCGCAGGAAGAGTTTTCTGGCGTTTGCTGAGGAGGTCGACTCGGCTAATCCCTAGATATTCCAGAAGTCATCATGCAGACTCGCATAATTGCTGCTCCTAGAGGAGTTTTCAAACAGTTCAAATGATACACAGCCCCGCGGAGGAGGGCACCGGGTAATCCGGCAGATAAAGCATAAAAAGAAATACAGCCCGCCAGCGAGATTCGAAGCTGGGATGAAGTTTTTAGCTGGGATATGGGCGAAAATCGATCTTCCGCAAGACGATATAGGGTTGGGTTTGCTCCTTTTTATTTTTATTTTATCTTATTTTATTTTTATGCTTCCTCTGCACCTCTCCGCCTCTCCACTGCAATTCCAGCGGAAATTCCGAGGAAACTGTTTGCTCAAGCACTCAGCCAACCAACCACTTCCTGGGATCCTCCAAAGCTTTCATTCCGGTTCAACTGCTTATTGTCTCCTCAGAGAGGCGAGTACCCACCTTACCCTAAGCACTGAAAAATGTGGGTAAAAGGAATTTTGGGATCGAGCAGGCTGCCGGCAGGAGTACAGGAGCCGCCTGGAGCCCTGGAGGTGGATTCGCAAAAAGAAAGTAATCACGGCTAACCGTTTCGCAACTTAAGAGATATCGAAGCGGAAGGCGGATTGATTTCTTTAGTAAGTTTTATTGGAAATTTTGCGCTTCCATTTCATTTCCCTAAAGAATTTTGCATGACTCGAAATCGAATCTATACATAAAAAGGTGTGAGTTAGATGATGATCCTAGCTAAGGACGCAAAGGTACCTCACCGGAGCTAGTTTTATTGTACATTTTCCACTTTATGATCAGTTCAGAAAGTTCGACTTTGGTACAACAATACCCGTTTTAATTTACATGATAACTAAAAGTTTAACGATGAGTTCGCTAAGTAAAGTTCTACAATATTTCCAATATACCTTAAGTTTTAGTCTCCCTACTCTTTCTAGGTATATTTTTCATAATAAAATATTTCTCGATACCGTGAACAGAAAAATGAGTCTAACAAGTTTACAGAGATTTTAGCAATAAGTTCATTGTTCGCCAAACATCTAGTTGGAGATGGAAAAGTTGCCAACGTTCAATCAAGTTTATTAAAACCTGATTCAAAATGTTTAGTATAAAGTATATTTTTATATCAACTCTTCCTTCCACATTATGCAAACACTATTTAAAAAATAATAATAATTTTTTTTTCATTTGAATGGTTAATTAAGGTAACTGCGCCAAGATTATCTTTACTTTTTATTAATTTACAATGTAATTTGCTTTCTTAACAGAATGAATTAAATTCCACTTCTGTATTTCCCTTTGCTGAAAACCACCCGACCAAACCCATGCAAGAATCGACTTTGCGGTTTTGACTTGACCTCGGTGAACTACTTCGCCCTCAACTTAATCTTTTATAAGTATATACATACGTTGAAACATTGTTTACAATTTTATAGATTATTCAATAATTAAATTCAGCTAAGGCTATAATAAAAAATACTCTCAGTGTTGAAATAAAAAAAATTATACTCCATTTGTATCTTCTCTAGTGGAAACCAACAACAACCTCAACGAAAGCTTTTTAAGAGCAAAAGCATTAGGTGGACCAATATGTAAATTTTCCCAAAATATTCGCCCCAAGAAAATATCATTTGTGTTTCCTGATATCACCCAACATATTTCCTTATCATTTTTTTTGTGGTAGTCATTTGTCAAGGAGCCGTGAAGCACGTTGGAGTAAAAAAAGAAGCGCCAGAAAAGACGGTCTCCACCCACGACGCCCCCAACCTGACGTCCTTTCTCTATCTTTGGTCCTGCGAAAGATGCTGAGAAGCAAATCTAAAGGATGCAAGCGATATACATTGGGATCGGTCCGTACAATAAAAAAAATCCCCTAATAAATAGATGCCAGCAACATCATGACACTTTACATTCCATTTTTATTGATTTCACATTAAAACCATCGCCGACACACGCCTTGCGCCTTCCCTTCCCGGGTGCTCCTTTGGCGGCTAGCGCTAAGAAGGAGGAGCACTCGATTTACGCTCAGCAGCAAGGAAGATAAATGGCGGTGAATTCTTTATCATTTTCCCCGGGCGGGAAATTCCACGCTTTTTTCTCTTTATTATGATGAGTCGTAATTAGAAAATGTTTATGTCTTCGTTGGCCTCTACAGGATAAGAAGCAAAGTGACTTCGAAGGATTTCGAATAGCCTTCCGATTTTTCCTGGCAGGTCTGGCGCTAGATAGGATCAAATCCCAAGGGAGTTTACCCAAAATAATGGGGGACATGCTGAGAATGCTCATGAACATTTTGTTAACAGCGTGGATTTCGGCTGGGTACGTGTACTTACCTAATGGAAACTAATATCATGGCGAATATTAAGTATTTGCCTAACAAAGGCACTACCAGCGACGTTGGTGGGATGATCTCGACGACCAGCAGGAAGAACACGTGGAGACTAATAAGAATTGATATTGACAGTGTTACCTAGGGACGATAGAGAGAAATTAGTATTTATTTTACTTAATGATATTTTTTTTATTAAAGTTTCTGTATGTTCATCAGTCACATAACCACTATAAAATTGTTTAAGAATTATTCAAGTAACACAATTTGGCTACAATTAATAAAATTGAACTTTGAATTAACTCTTTTAATTTAAGTTACTAAATACATTATGTAAATTTTAGACGATTTTGATTGTGGCGTCTAATAGTCTAATTCAATTAATCATGAAGTATTTTCATTTTAATTGAAATTTCCCGATAAACAAGATTTTTAAAAAATATGCTACGCCAGGTCATGGGCTATAAAAATAAATCAAGTGAAATTTTCTCTTGTAATTAATTTTCGAGGCAACATGGTACGGTTCCTCCGTAATTGGTCTTGATCAAAGAAAAATAAATGTTTACATTTAATTATATACTGTTCCTATTTAGCTCACATTGTGTACCTATTAACTTTGAATTTAATTTTCCGAAAAAAAAAAACATAAAATTATTGAATTATTTTTATTTTATCAAGGTTATTATTATAGTTGATTTGTTTAACTTTGATTATTATTCCTGTACCCAACCTAATTTAAAAGAAAAGCTTAATTTATATGTATGTAAATTATAAACTAAAGTACTAAATAAAAAATAACATTTGCTTTAATGAAATCAATGCGTGAGTTCAACTCAAATTTGACTGTTTTTCTTATCTTTATAGAATTAATAAATTTTTTTAAGTAAGGAAGTTATAGACGTTTTCCAGTTCAAAACATCCAAAAATGTTTAACTGAATTGATTTGTTGCTTTTTACTTCTGTTGCCAAGTATAAATATGTGGTTAGTACTTGCTCGAACTCTTAAAAAGGAGACAAAAAATTTTTTTCAGCGCGCTGATTATGATGATAAGCGAGTCGATAACGAAATTAACTTCAATCAGTCTGGATATCGTTTCTTCATATATGGGCATTTTAAAATTGTTGGAAAATATAAAATTAAAGTAACCTTTAAAAACATAAATATTAAAGGAACAACTCACCTTCTCTCCGCTGTCCGATGGCAAGTAGAAGGTTAGCACCGTCAAGAATGATATACCCATGCAGGGGATGATAATATTAACCGTATAAAATAAGGTTTTCCTTCGCATTGTAATGTTGAAAGTAATATCCAAATATGGTTCATCACAGCACGTATAGAACTTTTCATTTCTGGAAAGAAAAGTTCAAACAGTTCGATCAATACGGGTACAAATAACCTCCACGGGGGTCGAGGGCTGATGGAATGGCATAGGGCACCCACCACAAAACGAATCCAGGAGCAGTGAACAAGAGTCCTTCTGTGAAACAATTCCGAGCAAATGGCTCGAATTTCCATAAGTTGGAAGCTGCCATTCACTTTGACTATGAGCGCCTGCACGATTCAGAAAGGACGACGATTGTGCGAGGACTGCTTTCACTGGCGGGTGCAAAAGTGACGCACAGAAACTTAATCGTGTGAAATGACAAAATGACAATCGCCTAAAGGAAGTCCGGGCAATATCCTCGGCGGGCGGCCTGTGAAAGCCTACAGGAAAGCTGTCGTCATCAATTTGCGTTAACATTCAGCGTCGACTAAGTACCAACTGCCTGAGCTGAGTGGCAAAATTATCCCAAATAAAAGCAGTAAAAAAACTTTAAACTGTCGATAAGTAAAATTCAGGAACAGAAATATTTAATCAATTCCTGTGGTCAATTGGTGGGTGTTGCCCAATTCTTTGCATCATTAACGATCTCAGCGGGCTTTATGGAAAATAAAAATTGTGTGGTTTTATCGAATAGGTTCGAGTAGAGCATGTTTACGATAATTTAACGAAAATAAAAGTTTAATGTTTTCGTATGTATCCACTTCCAAAAATTTGTATTACCTCAAAAACAATTTCGTTGAACCGATTGCAATATTTTGTTTTATAAAGTTGTTTCTACTAAAATAGATTTCTTTACAAATCTGAAATCTATTCAATAAAAAATACCACAAATGATGAATAGATCTATGTATGTATGTGTATTCAAAATATGTAGGTCCATTTGGATTTTTTAAGTATATTGCAGAAAACCCCATATACGGGTATACTTAATTTTTAATTACTTATGTACGTTTTTTCAACTTCATAATTAACTCCATGTTGAAGTTAATTAAAATTTCTACTGGTAGACTTTCTTTATCATAATTTAACCCTTACTTGAGATTTTCTCTATGCATAATAAACCAAGTTAAAACTTCTTCATCAAAATCTGTTCAGTAGTTTTCGAGTTATAGAATGAACTTATGTACATTCGGATATTCTGAAAGACGAGCAAATATAAATGTGAAAATGAGGTTTCTTTAAAGTTCGTTATAATTTAAAATCTTTAAGATATTTTCGGAAAATTCTAAAATGACATTTATACACATTGTATAATTTAATTGCGTACTTGTAACATTCTTAAAACATTCAATAATTAGAAAAGTTTCAAGTAATAAATTCAGGATTAATGCATGCAATTACATTACAGATCAGGTAACATAAAAACTTTTCTCATTTGCGGAGAAAGCGTTCCCTCGATGGTAACTGAGGTGACATTTTAATTGGATTTACGTAGGTATACATATGTTATACATTCAGAAAATTGAACGGCAATCAGCAGGTCTTTTTTTTATTTGTTATATTTTTAAATTCCGAAATCTAAATTATGTGTGTATACGATTAATAAGACCAACAAAATTAATTTTACGAATTGTCAATTGTGAATTTTTTTTACAGGAAGAAGAAGGCTAAGCTGGTTTGCTTGTAGGTATGCAGACAAGTTCTGTGCGTCATTTTTGTGGTAAAACATACTAGAAAACATTATATGTACATGGAAAACCTTTTAACATTGAATACAACAAATAAGGTATATGTAGTTACTCCATAAAATAAACCACATGATTTTACAATGGGGGCGGAGTAATTGAAATTTATGTCAAAAATGAGGTGTTAATATGTAGGTATAAATTTTTAATTCTTCCGAAGATTATAGTGATATTTTACAAAACTTATAAATAATAACACTTTTACTGAAATTGTTAATAACCAGTAAATTTAAATGCCAAATATGTATTTGAATGGGATTTCGTGATATGTATACGCATTTTTTACATTCTGCAATGTAGACCCAGTCAATTGGAACATATTGAGAAAAGTTATGAAAATGTACCTAATAAATTCGATAAAACCTAAAATAAGCCAAAAAATTGCCCCAACGAAATTTTCTTTCCAATGTTTGATCGATCGGACGGGAGGAAAATCAAATCACTTACTCAATTGTAAGTACCTGAAAATAAATGACGGAAAAAAGAACGAATCACAATCAAGGCGTCCAACTCACCTAACTGCAGGTACTTCCAGAATGTCCCATTCGACGGACATATAAAATTCTGAGAGATCTACCCCAACATCAACGATATTGCTCCCTTGTTTCTCGTCCATATGTCGCAAATCCACCTGTTGCACACGCCAGAGTGGGCAGAAACGAGGTTGGAAAAGAGGAAGAATTGTAAAAAATCAACTATAATAAGCTTTCACGTACATATTTGTTATTCTTTTGAAAAATGCTACCAACAAATAAACCAAAATAAAAAGAAAATTTAAAATTTAATTTTTACTGATTTTTTCATGTTTTTTTTTTTTTTTTTTTAAAGAGATTCCAAATTATTTTTTTTATTATTTTTTCATAAAATTAAAACAAATTCGAAATCAAAATGAATGAAAGCGATTTAAGGCATGCAATTTCTTTATATATCAAAATAAGTAAAATTTTACGTTCTTTCTTCGGTTCAACTAAATTTGCCTCATAACGTTACATGTTTCTTTTCTAATGTTTAGAGAATAATTATAATATATGAATCACGGTGAAAACAGAAAAACATTTAAATCATAGAAATTATTAGACATTCACATTAAGATTGACAAAGCCTTTTGACTTAGGTATGGGAAAGAGGGGTGGCTGAGAGGTTAAGGAGAGGACTAAAATAATCATTTATAAGTCCGATAGGTAAATCATTAACGGAATCCAAAAAAAAAAATGAAAGATAAAAATATTCAATCATCCTAAAGAAGAAGAATAACTAAAGTGAAAAGTAA
This sequence comes from Machimus atricapillus, assembly GCA_933228815.1. Lineage (NCBI taxonomy): Eukaryota > Metazoa > Arthropoda > Insecta > Diptera > Asilidae > Machimus > Machimus atricapillus. The sequence goes on from OW121788.1 coordinate 14,013,416, forward strand.
GAAATGATAATGGTGAAGAAATTTGTCATGATATCTACTCCGACTAAAGAATAAATGTGAAAATTGTTCAGGCTTTACCGAGGAAGAGTATGAAAAAGCTTCATCAACATTCAAATAGAAAATCATATGAGCTCTTAAGTCTAACATTTCATTCCGAATGTTTCATGCAGACATACACAAGAGGTAAAATATTAGAAAGTTTATTCTTCATGCTTCATAAAAACAAAGTCCTTCGTCATGCTTCCATAATTTTAAACAATCTTATCAAATAAATCTAAATTCATGTAATGAATCACAAATAACAACGTGCAACGTGCAGTGCATTACATACATAAACATATGCAGCTATATCCATTAAAATCTCGTTTGTGTTCGCTTATCACGATGCAGACATTCAAAATCATTTTATTCATGCATCCACATAATATAATAAATTTCGTTCCGGCCAGCAAACAAAATTTGCATTAAGATATTTCAAAATATTCAAATGTTTGGCATGTTTGGCACTCGTGCTGTGAAAAGCAGTTTAATAATCGTTCAAAAATGTAATGAATGCAGACAGACTGTTTGGCGCCGACTGTGTGTGTTTATTGTTATTAATATTTTATACAATTTCAATGGTTGGGAAATTATAAGTTTTTAGACGTGTTTAGAAATATGAAGGGACATAAAATACATGCAACTTATTTGTTTCGCGTAAAAGCAGATATTGTATAAGTGCATTTAAATTGATTTAAACATAGCAAAATGTGATATTAAACTTTTGTACAAATGCGAGGGAGAGTGCTTCTTGCCCGATTTTAGTTCTCTTGAATGTAAAACGTACCATTTTTATAGTTTCATAAACAAAAGGGCTTTTAAGGGAATATGTACATATACCTTAAGATGAACGAAGTAATCTGCATAAAGAAAAGAAGTACTCCAAAAAATACGTTTCGCAAAATGCAAACGATTTCAAGCTGTTTATTCTACTACATATTCATTCACAATTCATCGTAGCAGAGAGCCTTGACATCAAATCACGTAGTCGGTCATTTAGAAAACCATATACCTACTTTTCTGTCTTGTAAGTTTTCCCATTTTAGTCTCTAGCGACTAAATGAAATTAGTAAGCAGTATATTAACAATATACATAACAGTTGAATTATTTAAACCTTTTTGGCGCAATTGTGCCAAAAATGATGAATAAATTGATAGCGAAAATATAATTGTTTCTTATAAAATGAAATATTTAAGATTTTTAATATCGCCCTGCAATTAAAATTTTTCAAACGTATGGCGCTATCTAGCCTTTAAAAATGTAACGCGTGACATACAAAAAATCGTAGAAATCAATGGGGCAGTTAATGGACTGGGACAGCTTAAATAAAAAATAAACAAGGGAAAATCCAAAACGCGGTCCTCTCAAATTCAATATATCAAGCTTAAAAAAAAATTTTAATTCTCATTTACCCAGTCAGGTCTATCGGAAGGATCTTTGTCACTGTCATGAATAAAAACGTGTTCTCCCAGAAGACGCATTTATTATTAACGAACATTTTGCACATCAAAAGTCAGGTTCTTTAACCCTTTCATGACGATTAATATTCAGTTCAGGTATGAAGGTCTAGGAAAAAATGCCCCAAGGTTTATCTAGAGAGATTATGGTATATTTGAACTGCTTGTGGCCACATCACGTACAACATAAATGGTCAATTATGAACCGAGAGGCATGCTTTTTGGGTGCAAAACCGTAAAAATGGTTATCCTCTTAAGGGAACAAAATTAGGCGCAAAACACAGCAAACCTCCTGGGGATTCCTTTTCGTAATGAGACAACGAAAAATTCCTTCGCACGCCTTCGAGTCATTTAGCAAATTAACTGGAGCAACAAACCTAATTAATAGCATTAGACAGCTAGACACCTTTTTGAGGCACTATTACAAGTTTTTAATTTTTTTTGAGGAATCCTGGATTACGATGCAAAGAAATTTAATCCTCTTGAATTTTCATGCAAAGTTTTTTGCCAATTTCAATAAGGCTAGTGGAAGCTACTGAAAATTCTAATTTCCAGTGTTGAGACGCTCGTTATCCTGGAGAAACTCGGACAAGCCCCATTGTGCAGCAGCATTCATCATTTACATTTAATTCTGTTCCGTGCCGCAATTTAAATAGACCGGCTCCCCGGGGATGGGGCCCATCTCCCATTTGCGTACACTGCGCGCCCCCTGCAGGCAGCTGCATAACGAAATCGCCCTACACACAGTGCTTATTTAGAAAATTACGTTACAAGAGGAAGCCATTTGAAGCACTCCGTCAATAGAAGAGCAGAAAGAAATAAGGTCTAGGATAAGATTCCCTAAGATTCATTGTTCCTTGGAGCTCGCGTGCGTGTGCTGGGCTGGGGCTGCTTCAGTCCTGTAGAAGTTAGGTGGCTTTATTATGCAAAGCCGCTGTCGTCCCAAAGTATCTCTGGCATCTCTTCCTGAGCTCTTTTCGGCCCGGGGTGGTGACTGCTGGCTCTGGTGATATATTGCAGAATGCAGATAATGTAGATGAAATTTAGAGCAGTCAATGCTGCAAAGGGTGATTCTTCTTTCTTATTTTGAGACATCAAAAGCCCAGGAGCTGTTTAGGAAGTGGCCGTTGTTTAAGGCTTTCCTTATACAACTTCCACATGAGCTGTGACATTACATAAATGCTCCAATCTCTTGTTTTCAGCATTTCGATTTTGCTCAGATGACGGAACGTGAAAAACTGAACTGTATTGACGGTTACATGATGTGACCTTAGATTTTCAAATTAACTAAATTTATGCAACTACTATTACTAACTTTATCGAACTTCTGATATTAGTTGATATATTTCAAGCCAAGCCAATTTACATATGTTTGGCAAAGTCAATCTACTCAGCTATGAAACTTATTAATATTACAGATGTTTCCTCCCGTAAAGTCGCTGCTGTTACATAATTTTGATATTAATTTGAAGCAAAAAAATTCCATCAAATAAGAACCGATTTTATTATGCTTTGTGTACCAAAACTTAAATTAGCAATGAGATCTCATCCCATCTTTTATTTATAAAATGACCGCAACTCGCCTTATTTATTGTTTTTTTGGTAGACCAAACACATAATAGTCAATTTAACAAAATTTATCAAAGTAATAATAAAAAATTCCTTATATCTACTACTTTCAATGAGGGAACCATAAAAGTGAATTGCTTAAAAAAAAAGAGGCCATAAAACTCAAAGAACCTGAAGACCCCATCACTATTCTCATTTCTTCATCACTCTTAACAAATGAGACGTTAAAACGAACGAGATGATACCACCCTCACCTGTCTCTTCAAGATTCTCTAATAAAACTTTTCCGAGCTGCCTAAATTAGGTGTCTTGCGGATCATTACGTAGCCATCCAGCACCTAATAAAGTTAAAATTAAAATTGAAAACTTTCTGAAGGGAGAAAATTTCTCCTGTAATTTTTCCTTCTATTTCGTGAAAATCTGGTAGTAAACAAAAATATTTCTACATCTCCAGGGAGGACTGGTTCCTTTGGGAAATTCTGAAAGGCAAAAGTTTGAACAATAGTTCATTCAGTTGCACAGTACTTTTGTTTTTCCCTTTTGCAGACTCAGTCTCGTCATACCGCAAATACCTTCTCTAAATATCTCATCAGACGACTTATTACGACGGGTGACACTTTTGTTTTTTTTTACTTCATATAAATTTGCAATGAAAGGATAGAATTTTCACTGGAATTTTAGTGTGCCTTGGGATTAAGGAAGACTCTGAACCCATGTGCACAGTGCAACCACAGGTCGGGGGATATAACGAACGTCCGTGTCCGACCTAGATCTCGAGATCTAGTCCTGTCGCTGTCCTGACGCCCGCCTAACTTTTTGACAAATGAAAAATTCACAAAATCGGCGAGGGAGCTGCATGTGGGCACATTGAAAATTCTTGTGAATATTTTATAGCGTAAAAAACAGATGATTCAGCTCCAATTGTTCCTATACGCTATGGAGGCGTGAACCTTCACACCACCGAATAATAAAAATCTGTGAAATGAGAGAATTCAGCATTTACGACATTTTACACCATGAATATCACACCAAGCGAGTTTTCTATGCTCTGCAAATGGACAAATCTAGCTGGATTATGTTTTTATAAATAGTCGAATGAATAAAGCAGTTTTTATCAAAATAGGAATTATGAGCTTAAATAAATCCCAGAAATTCAAATCGACATTTTGTTGGCTTTGTTATTTTTCTACATTGTAGCAAAATTGGGGAATACTAATTTAATATTCAATTTAATGTTATAAATTTATAATTGGTAGGTACTCTTAATATTAGTTTTTGTTATATACCTATGTATGTGTTCATTTCAAGGATATATATTTATGTAATATATGTATGTACATGGATACATACATATAAGCAACCGACAAATTTTCATACATTTTAAAATCTTATGCCAAAAGTATCAAAATTGCTTGAAGTTGTAACAAAAAGTAACATATACAGATGTTCAAGGATTTTTTGATCAACGGTTTTCAATTGAATACCATTCAAAAAATGTTCAGCATTAAAACAATTCCATAGGCAATAGGAAATATGTTTTTGTATTTTTGAGTGTCTTCAGATTAAACCACACTTTAATTTAAGGTTTATAGCTTATGTTTGTTAAATTTCAAGTTTAATAACAACAACGTGTTCTTTTTCACGTTTCACTCAATCAAGAAAAATTCATGGTCGTCACTTTTCACAGGAGCAAAAAGTGATAAAACACGTCTAAAAGGTCATAACATACATCAGGCGGACATTTCATAAGTCCAACAAAATTAGTATTATATAAAACGGGGAGTGAAAGGTGACACATTACCCGGGTTAATTTTCCTGAGTGACACGCGACCTCTCGGAGCACTTTTTTTTTGTTTTATTTTTATTTTTTTTATTTTTTCCACCAGCTTTTTCCACCCCCAGGATGAATGCATCTCATTTATCATGACTGGGTTGTCGCTCCTTACACTTGTTTCTGCATTTTCTGCAATGAACAAGTTGAGGAAGATGAAGTGGAACCGGCTCTGTACCGCACCATCCATTAAGACGATTAATGTTGACCCGGCCGAGGGCCTTGGTCTTGAGTTGTTTGTGAAATGCTCGTAAAAAGATGATATAAAAAAGAAATAAAGAAAGCTATTTCAAATAAACCCATCAACCGCATCGCGTAGATCCTCTTACTCAAAATAGCTACTAATACCATGAAAGCCCTACTTTGACGAGAAAGTCTATTCAGTTAAATTGTTTCAATTGAGAAACGAAATAATTTGATTATGCAATTTAATTGCACACGAGTGGCAAATAAATCAAATCAAATGGTTCTGTAGTTGCGGCAATAGCCGTAAACTAATCGAGTGCAATTTGGTTCTCGAAAAGGGCTCTCGCTAAGTGTTTGCAACTAATCCTACTTCACCGATTTGCGGATGAATGGAGTGCTACCAAATGCTTCAATTAATTAAGGGGATTAATTGAAAACTGGCGATAACAAATAATTAAAAATTGTTAAAAGTACCGGATATTAATTTAAAAATGGTTCAAAGAGAATTTTTCTGTCAGCGGGAAAATTAATTGCTTTAGTCGGAAAAACTGGAAGTATGCTCTTAATGAATTTTTTCTCTCGGTACGGTTGGCACGTCTTAAAATAAAATCCAGCGACATTGAAGAAATCGAATTTTGTGTTATTCCAGCAGAATGTCTCAGAAATTTACTGCTCTAAATGGGAGTTCCGAGCTCGTCAAAATGACTGATTACTGGCTGGAATTTAGGAGATCGATTTAATCCAGCTTCCATCACTCCCAGGACTTCGACTTTCGATTGTTTTGCCAGAGCCAGCAGGAATGCTGGTGTAATTCCCCCATACGAAAGTGCATACCTACTTCGTCCAAGTGACGAAGTGTTTGTCGAAGTCATTAAAGGAGAACTTCGTTTAATGTAAATTACTTTAAGTGGCACTGGCTGTACTCCTTACCGGCATTTTCCACTTTTTTCTCATTTATGGCCAATTTTTTTTTTTCCTCTAATAATCTAGCCAGGCACTGAATGTCGATTCTGCCAGAAACATCTTTCGGCTGGCGAAGGGAATGAATGAAAAGTTTCCAGGGAAAGGAAATGTGTTCTGGGTAATGTTGCAATTAAATCAGCAAAATACGATAATGTTCTGAGCGCTTTTATCTGCACTTAAGCGGATCTCATGCAATTCACTCGCAGATTGGTGAGAAGCACATGCTGCAAAGATGTCGAAATTATGCAAATGGGCAATATTTTCCTTGAATTGCAGGATTTTTTCATCTTCTCGTTCTATGAGTCTCAGTTGCTCATAATTTCTGTGAAATTGAAAGTACACTAAGTGGTTGAATTTTGTGGCAAATATTCCACAAACATAATAATCGAGGTTAATGAATTATTAATAAAGTTTAAAAAGGAAAAATGAATAAATTATACCTGACTGAAAAATCATTAACGAATTACAATTGATAAACTATTAAAAATCAGAACTTTTCACATAATTACAAGTGTCCCGAATTAAAAACAAACACACATTTTTAATACAAAATCGTTGCCTTTTTTGATGGTATAAAAAATGCATAATGCATAAACAACCTGAAGAGGAATACGATGTTTATTAACTTCCCAGAAGAAGTTAACGTAATGGGCCCGATTTTTTGAAATCCCAGTTTTTGCATATCTCCATGTTTCAAGGTCACCAGAATCCGAATCAAACATTTTTGTGGTGATGTCTGTGTGTGTGTATGTACTTATGTTCGTATGTGCGTATGTACGTTCGGATTGATTCGTCTCGATTATCTTGCGAACCACTCATGATCTTGACATGAGACTGGGCTCATTCGACGCGTAATCGCTTAATTAAGAACTGAATAAGTTTTCAGCAAAATCGGTTTAGCGGTCTTTTAATAGGAATAAAAAAACTCTTAAAAAACCAAACTAACAGAATCTGAAAGTGGATAAAATTCGTCATTTATTTATAAAAATTATGAACATTTCAGCATAAATTGCAACAATAGTTCGAGAAATCTTATCTATCAGTGTTAAAAATATATTATTTTTCAATAATTTGTTATAAACAATTGAAAATGAGTTCTAGCGGATATATTTTCGTAGTAGAATAAGTGCTTCATGATATTATACTAGTTTTTTATTGTTCTCCTCTGGGAAGTTAGTCGTGCGGGACTTTACGGGTCGCATATTTTCAAAATTTTGTTTTGTTTGATTTTTTAATGAATTTGCCAATTTCCAAATATAATTGAATTGACTCCTTAAAACAACATTGTTTCCAAATCTGGAAATCTTCTATCATGTTTTCGATCACTTTAAGTTAAAAGGTATTCAGCGAAGTTTTGTAAAACAATTAGAAAACCGGAGAGTGAGGCCGACAACAAGCAAAATGTTCATCCCCTGAAACGAAGAAACACTAAAACTAAAGTAAAGAAAGCACCACCGAGTACAAGCTCAGCGGGTGATTTTCGGAAGTTCAGGAAAATTTTTCCAAATAATTTCATCCTGTGATAATTTCGTCTCAGTTTTATATTTTTACCACTGTGAAATGACTCTGGACACAATGAGTTCATGTTTGAACAAAGTTTTGAGGTGCGCTCGGTTGGAAAATGAAATTTAAAGCAGCTGCGGTTGCCTTTGGGAACTTTTAATGGAGGAATAGTTATGTTTTTCAAGCCGGAAAAGTGGAAAAAATGAAAATCTTTTAATGAGCGCACGGCGGTTTGTAGTAATTAAAAAATTATTATTTTTACATACAATTCCGTGCCTCAAGGTAACCGTATCAAAATTTAGACTATGCTTTCTTTGATCTTTTCACTTAAACCGAAATTATAAAAGTTGTTATAATGAAATTGTTTTTTATATTGCGAGAGAAAAATTTTAATTATACTGGAATTATTTATTTCTTGTATCGTTTGAAGTAAAGGTGAAAAATCGTTTGCGAAAATCCAAATTAAAGCTAATTTTTTGTTTATTTAGTTGAATGAATTTCTATGTCTAATTTAACATAAAAATGTTAAAAGGTTTAATATCAGAAATTTTAATGGCGAAGGATTTCTTATCAGTAAAATTAAATTATGAGCTCATTATTTTTAATATATAGTCAATTTAAACTGTTACACTTAAGCACCTTTTTCATTTATTCATATATAATACATTCAAGAGAATTCCCCCTTTTTCAAAGACATGTAAAGCTTAGTGATTTTAAAGTAATAATTAAACATACAAAATTTCAGATTTTTTCAAAAATGATTGCGATTGATTCCCCATTTGGTTTAAAAAATATCTGAAATAAAGCCACCAACAGAAGAACATGAAAGCAACCTTTAAATAAAAATAAATGGATCTCAATTACATGCAAAACCTCGTCAAAAGCATTTTATGTAAGTTCGTGATTAGTTCACATTTGATTTAAAATACAAGGACACGCTGCTGAGAGCATTCCTCGCATTGACATATAGAAGAAGCAATTTAAATGAGGAGAGTATGTTTATCCCTTCATCAAACTAATTTAATTGTGTTACTGTTTTTGGTTTTGTTATACGGTCTAAGTTTAAATGCACCTAGAGGAGTTCATGTGTTTATCTTAATTAAATTAACTGAAGAAGCTGTTCATCTTCATTCGTTTACGCTCAGTCGTTGTTTTAAAGTAAAATGAAATTTAAACTGGTTCAAAATGAATCAAAACTAAGCGAGTTCACTTGATGCTTTAACATTCTTTAATCAAACACTTCCTTGTTTAACAGTTCTAGTAAACACTTTCATATTAATAATTATTTATTTTTTTAAAGTAATATATTAATTATGCACAATAATTGATCTGCCTATAGCTAAGTTGGACAAACCAAACGCAAAATTAAAAATGTTCTTCTCTCTAATAGTTGCTCAGTACTGACCAGAAACAAAATTAAATTAAGATAATTTATGTAGTCCTAAAAGTTTGCAACAATCCGATGCGTTCTAGGTCAATTCCATTAACACTAAGAAAACGTAAAACATTTTCAATTCAAAAATCAAAAAACAAAAAACCAAAGGGTTCTTTCAAAAAAGAAATATATATTATATCTCTAAAATGCATTCTGGAAAAGGTATAAAATACTGTCCTTGATTTAATGCCAAGTATATTTTAGCAGAAACTTTTATGTTTTATGTTATATTTTTTTCAATTATTATATTTTTCAAAATTTTGTTTCAATTCGTATTTGTATGCTTCGAAATTTCTATATTTCGAGTTTTTACTGATTGACCAATTAATTTGAAATTAAGCAGGCTTTTATGAATATGTTATGTGTATTTAATAGGATTTATTATATGTCTGAGGTAGTGAAAGAGTGGTTCTTTATTAATGATCTAGAGATGATAAAATAAATTGCTTTTTATTGAAATGATGGCATAGGAGTTGAGGTACATAAATTGTTCAATAACAACAGAATGGAAATAATCAAAGGTCTTTAAATAATAAAGTTATGGTTAAAAATTTAAAAACTAAAATCGAATGACATTTACGGAATCGATAACAGATTTGTAGACAGTTGTAAAAGGTCATTAATTGCCAATAGAAATTTGTCGTAAGATTGAACAAAAATTATAAGTACCTACTTTTGAAATCAAGTACGAAAATTAGCGCGTAATATAAAGAACAACGTAAACTTTAACAAATTCAAATTTAAGAGACAGATCGTGACTCCATGGGGATCTCCATGGTTTTAAACGTAAATATAAAAGCTGGATTGCTTTAATGTATACATAGATAATGAAAAAAATAGAGCTCAAATATTGAACAAATTGAAAATTTAATGCCACCGCGTGAAAATTTTGTTTAAATGATTCATATTTCCTGGCAGTTGATTAATAAAGTGCCAGTGAAAAAATATAAGATATCAAATAGTATACATAGTTATAGGAGAATTATTGCACATTTCCTTAAAAAGGGATCTATAAATGAATCCAGAAGATGGAGTAAAAAGAACAAATTTCTTCAAAACCAATATTTTAAAAAGCTATTGGTTAACATGCAAAACGCATGCTTATTATCAAATTGTTCAAGTATATAACGCACATTTTCTTCTTCAATGTAATGTCGGAATATGGGTCTTTCTTACAAATTTGAAAATTTTCGGTATTTTGCTTAAAACGTTTAGTCCATTTTAAACATCTCATGAGAAGAAAGTAATAATTGATGAAAAAGATCATTGCGAAAAACTAACTGTGTTGCTTATACATACATAATATTTGGTAAGTTTTTATGAAGTAAGGAAACTGTTGATGATGTTTGAGTAGGTTCAAGAAGAAAGAAAATTAGTAACAATGTAGACTGCTATACCTGAGTTTAGGTAATTTTGGTTGTGATGATGGTTAAGGAATTCCAGGAAAGACACATATAAAAATTTTAGAATAAAGCATGAGTGCGTAGGATGGTAAATATTTTATTTTTAAAAGCTGTTTGCATTTATTATAAGTTTTAGACATTGTGATTGTTTAGTATTTATATAGAAAAAAATAATTAAGCAAACCAATTTAAACGAAGAACCTATGCGTTCTCTGAATGATGAGAATATATTTTTTCTAAAAGAAAATTCATCTAAACTTAGAATCGCATTCCTTAGAAATTCATCATTCCCGAGGCCAGGCCATAGCAATTCATGCCAAATTCTCTACTCCAAGCATTCCGTAAAAAAAACAAACGAAAAAAACATAAAAAAAGGCGAATATTTATCAAATAAATACTTTAAATGAATATTTAGGTGCCAGTGATTAGTGTCAGTGAATGAAATAAAACAATTATACATTGTTCAAATAAAACCAAATTTGCTTATTTCGTATACAGTTAAATTTAATCAAAAACAAAATGCTGTGTTGCATGTAAACTGGTCCTATTTTATTGCGAAAAAAATGCTGCAAAAAGCCTAGCTTCCATTGATTCGTAATAAACAGCTCGATACAATCTGAATTTTACGTTCACTGTGCACATTATTGAAAAGGTAGACACAAAAAAGTATATAATATATGTATATGTATATCTTGCGGAAATACATTACTCTCAATACAATGAAGGATAAAAAGAAGAACGACAACGGAAACAAAATTTTTATTTTATACCTTTCCCATCACAATCCCATCACTGTCCATTGTGCTGGTTTATTTATAGTTAAAGGTTTTATTTAATCGTTCAACATTACTTTATTTATGATTATTTAATTATCGGGCGACTAAGTTTTTTAGCTATTTAAAAATAGGCCGTTTCTTCAATGATCATTGAAAAGAATACATAGGCGCTTTTTTTCTTAATTATTTATTTCTACCGCTGGGATTTTATCTTTCAACCAAATTATAAAAAAAAAAATATGTAGGTTCATTTATGTGCAAATTTTGGTTCAATTTGAAAACCTTTTCTTATCTTATCTTTTCTAATGTTTAAATTTGTAAATATTGTTTTCAAATATTTAAGTTTTTGAAATTATTTGAATTATTAATTTTAATAAGCAATGTGTAAAAAAAAGTTTCCAACTAGAAAAAGTTTCCTTCAGTACGACAACAATCAATAGTTAAACATTTATTTGCTCCAATTTTTTTAAAACTCTCACAAAACCTTCAGATTTGAATATTCAATGAAATTTGTTTGTACTCCAAAAATGTATTTGATTTTTTAAAATACTATATAGCAATTTTAAAAATCAGTATAGTTTACACATGCAATCGTTGGTAGGAGACCAGGTCAGTCTAAATTTAATATTAGCCTTGTACATACATATGTACAAACGGTGGTAATGTCTTTAATATGAATATTCATTATGTTTATATAATTTATATTACATTATAGTATTTATTTAAGGGACATTTAATTTAAAAAAAACATTATGATCAATATAAAGAATGTTCCTTTTGTCAGCCGTTGTTAAACAAGAAAGAAAAATATTTCCAAAACGTGTTATACTAAACTGCTCAATTTTTACTTTGAAAGCAGACATAAAAATTTTATAAACTTTCTAGGTAAGCTCTTTATTGAGCATCAGAAAGAAATACCAATTCATAAGAAGAAATGACGTTGAATAAATGCTACTTACTTTATTTTCTATCTTGTTCAATGCACTGGTTCGAAAATTACAATTAAAAAACAATATTACTTCAAGGATTAATAATTCGAGAATGTGGTCAAAATAAAAAAGTTATATGAAACCTTCTTTAAGATTTTACATATAATGTAATTGAACCGTTTATTCTGAAAATGACGCAAGACAGATTTTTCAGTATTATTGTTGCATTTAATTATTAATTGAGCGTAAATATGTTTCCCTTTTTGTGGGCCTCGGTAAATGTGGATTTACACACTTTCAAAATCGACGCCTCAGTTTTAAGTGTTCATGGTAATTAAGAAACCGGTAGAAAATTCTTGGCATGGTTAAATTATCTGCTATGACCGAAATGAAAATAAGGTCAATGAAGTCAAGGAAGTCATATACTGAGCATACTTATGTAATTTAAAAACAATATAATCTGCTAGTTTTACGGAAAATTTTATTTCATTCTGCTAGTTGAATATGAAACTCTTGAGTGAGTTTTCTGGAAAAAAAATTTTTTTGTATTATTAACAAGGCTCATAAGTTTTTACTATCAAAACAATATTTTTTTAGTCTTCGAACATGTATTATTTCATTGAATATCCAAGTCAACTAAGAACATGACATCCCCATTCATAAAAAGCGCGTATAAAATGTCGAATTCATAAAAAATTTCTACTTAAAATCTAAAAGCAAACTCAAAATTTAATTCAAATTTTAAAAAATAACTCAAAAAACTTTTTTGTCAAAAATTGATAACTTTTAGCCAATACGAATTAAATCTTCCTGACATTTTATACGCATAACTTGAAAGATTAATTATTCAACTAAGTTCTAGAACTGAACATTCCATTTTCTCTCGGACTCGGTATATATGTAAATAGATAGATAGATAGATATATAAGTATATATGTATATAGTTTATGGGCACCTTAAAGCCGTCATATGTCCAACTTCCTAATTTTAATACGCATGTCTGTACATCATAGGGAAAATATTCAACATCAATTGAACAGGATGATTTATATACAGCTGGCGGCTGCCATATAACAAGACCATTGTTATACACTGTTGCTTTTGTCATAAGTGTTACTTCGTAATGCCCATCAGCGCTGAAAATACATGGCTTTTTTAAACTAATTCTTTTTTCTTTGTAACTTTTGTTTTTGTTGTTGTTTGTTTTTGTTTTTTTTTTTAATTTCTTGTATTAAACTTTATTCCATTTCTAACATTTTATTGGCTTTATTAAAAATGGTTTAGTAAAAATGAGGCACATTTGATCAAAATAAGTTTTGGTAGTACATAGTTGAATTTGTTAACTATGGTTTATGATTAAAAAGTAAACGAAGTCGTTACATTAAGTTTATAAACCATAAAAGCCTTTAAAACATAATCAAATATATTTCAAGCGCGTGAAAGTCGCACCGCTGAAACTGTTGTTTGTGCGTTGCTTACTAAAACAAAAGGTGATGCTTTATGATTTAAAAATAGAAGGCTGGATATGATTTTTAGCCAAAATTTATATGTATTGTGCAGGGAAGGTGGGCTTACATAGGGTTAATAACCGAGTAAATCGACTTTGGAGATTATTACCAACCTATTGCATAATTAAATCATATTTTATAATTTATTACAAATTTACTATGATACTCGTAAATAGGTAGTAAAGAATCAAGACTTTTGAAATTATTCAACTATTATTAAACAAGCAAATATCCTTTGAATTTATAAACATATTTCGTGTAAAATAGAGTCTTACGAGCTACAAATTTATTTTTTGTATCAAAGGAGTAACAACATTAATATATATATACATATACTTGTAGTTGTACCTCATTTTTACAATCACCAAATAATTTTATTTAAACCTAATAAAATTAGGTTGAATTTCCTTTTATAACTTGTAGTTTTTTAAATTATTTTTATATTCATTTTAATGAGAATCCTTGTTTTTAAAGAATTCTGTTAATTTTTCTACAATCTTACAAACATTAGACAATAAAATTTCCTATAATTTTACAAAATCTTCCTTTAACAATCTGTTTCTTATTTTATACATATTCACTTTAGAAGGAGCGTAGACCTAACTCCTAATACATTTTACAAGAGTTCATGAAAAATTCATGTAACTAGAAAATATGATTCATTTCGATGAAGAGTTATAAATTTATACAAAATAATAAAACTGCAAAAACACAAAATTTGAAATAAAATGAATAATTCAGCAACAATATCTATTATGAGAAGTTCTGTGATTATTTACAAGTTTCTTTCGTGATAAAAGTGATTATATAAGTATGTATAAACCTACGAACTTTATTCCTACTAATTGATATATAAGTATAATATATAATATATTTCTCCGGAAAGGTGGATGCTTTATACAAGACGTGTATAACAATGAAAAACTTCTTTGACTACGAAAATAAAATGTTAAATCACTTTTTACAGAATCTTCTTCTTTTTTTTTGTTTTTGTAAAAACAATAAAGGTAAAAAATGAGCACAAAAGAAATATTTCAAATATTGTTGTTTGTTGAAATCAATGCTTATCTACAATTCTTGTAAATTGAATGAAAACAAATGAATTTACATTATTCGCATCATATTTTATTTTTTGTATTCCTCGGATAAACTTTACTCACAGACGACAAAACTGTAAGTTATGAAGTAAATTTAAGTTTATAAAACAGAAAGAGTAAAATAAAGGAGGAAAATATGAAAACATCACTTTAGACGAAAGCTCTTGATTTAGCACCCAAAATACAAAATAGGAAAGTTATTATATGTATATGTGATAGAATACAAGTAAAAAAGGATGACATGCAATAGTTAAAAATCAAAAGCTTTGGTCATTTCTAGAAGAAGTTCCAAAAGTAAAAGATGGAAGAATATAGAGGGAAAGAGTATTTATCTCAGTAAAAGTATAAGAAATTCAGGAAAGGAAACGAAAGTCTTGACAAACAATGAGTTTCTTGATGTTAATCTCAATTGTCATATGAAACAAAAAATCTTCTTTTCGTGTAATTGCACACAACCTTGTGTTCTTTGTTTTACTCATATAATATTTTTGTTTTTCATATAAAAAATATATGTTTTTTTTTTCTTCAATGCAATCAATCAATCAATCAATCAGCAATAACAGACCTACCTTAAACCCATCATAGGTCCAACTGCCAAACTTCAAAACACAGGTCTGTTCATCAAATGGGAAATATTCTACATCTATTTCGCAGGATGACTTGTATATGGCCGGTGGTTTCCATTCAACTAATCCTTCTGAGTAAATAGTCGCTTTGGTGGCTAGTGTCACTTCGAAGTTACCATCAGCACTAATATTGTGTTTTTGTTTTGTTTATACAAAATTTTTGCTTTTTTCATTTTTCATACTTTTCAAATAATATTATATTGTTTTTCAATTTCAAATAGTTCAATAGTTTTAAGAAAAATGTGTAGAATTTGTTTTTTCTGTTATAAAAAATTGGTTGCTTACAGCTAGAATGTTTCGATATGGTGATGTGTGCATGGGTGGATTGCATTGTATATGTAGAATGAGTTCACCTAGAATGTGTAGGTAGGTTTTCCTAAAGACTACTTTTCTTGACAAGATTAATTTGTTATCTTTGCAAGGGAAGGTGCCAAAGAGTAATCATTGATTTTGTTATTCATAAAGATATATGTAATAAAAGTAATTTGCATGATTGTAATAATTTGTGTAATACCTTCTGCAAACATATTACTTTTATTTTTACATAAAGAAGAATATCATCTTCATTCTGCACTATAAATCTCAGAAATGACCAAAAGATAGCGGGCAAGTACAGTTGTGAATTTGTCTAATACATTGCTATAAAATTAAGCCATCAGATAAAATTTAAAATATGTATTATTATCATAATTAATTAGTATTATTTTCATTATTTTTTATAAATTCCACTTCAATGAGACCACTAGGTAAAATACCATCATATACCTGCTAATCATAATCACAAAATCTGAAACAATTCGTATTGATTTAAAACTTTTGATTAAAAATCTAAAATCATTAACACTATCAGCTCATTTTTACATTATCATGTTATAACTATAAAAAAACACTTTTATATGTTTTATTTTTTGATACGATTTTTAATGTAATCACTTTTACGATGGTAAAGTAACCAAAGCAAACAAGTACGAGTAGTTCAGGTATCTACGGGAAAACTTCAATTTACTTTATCTTTTAAAAGCAAATTCTCGAATAAATGTTGTTGTAACAACAAACGGATTTCTAAGTGCTATCAATCAATATTGAATAAACTACTTGTATTTCTTTCATTTTTGTCTTAAAGCCACTCCGATTTCCCTGAGGCAGACGACAATGTAATTAAATGCAATTGGGGCATGAATCCGCATACAGCGGCAGAGTCTTGGATCAAATCGATGTCACCGAACTGAATCGATTCAATGTGAACGGTGCAACATCAGCAATATTATCCTTTTTCCAGTGAACTATATGCATAATGGGCCATGACGAGGAGAAGAATAATGAAATCTTACGTTAAGAACTCAAGACTTTTCAGTTTCAAAGTCGCAATTTAACGAGATGATGTGCTTATTAAGCATTTTCTGAAGAAAGAGGAATATTTCTAAGGTACTTTTGCGCAAAGCTATCAATTGATAAATCAATGAAGTTTTCCGGCAATAGTTTGCGATTTTCGTTGTTTAAAATTTGCATAGTAAAAGAACATTTGTGAGAGGTGCGTCCAATTAAAATGCCTGAGTGCCAAAAAACCTTTAATTGGGCATGTCATAAAAATCGGTAACTGCTCCCAAGAACAAATCGATAATATTTCGTAACGAATAGTGTTGAATTTTACATTCTGACTTGCTCTGAATTGCTTTCATTAATTGCGCAAAATATCACACTTTGTCCGTAATTAACTTTTCCCTTTTTTAAAAATTTTGGGATGGGAATTGGATTCACCAAAAATTAATTCCCATATCCCTGTTGCTTTAGAGGAGGCATTCCAAGGTCTCCTCTAGGAATAATGAAAACATAAATGCTGTACATATGCATTTGCATTCAGTTGAAATAAAATAAAAAGCCTGCCTGAGGTAAATTTTGGAATGAATGTAAAATATAAAAATTAAACAAATAAAAGGGAATGATATACACACAATCAGAGCAAACAGAGGAATATTTTCAATTGATCGATTACACCGCAGGGACGGTGCTTCAGAATTGATGTCACATTAACATTTTGATAGAGACGACAGAAATAATTTTATATTAAATAAAAGTGGTGGCATACAAAAATAATAATAATGATTATTACACTGAGAAAATGAATTCGATTTTTAATTACTTTTGAAAATTATATATCCCATTTAAACGGTTTATCTGAATTGCGGGAACAACACAGATTGACAAAATACTAAAAGTTCATTGTTATTCAGCAGATAAATGTGGCTATTAACAGAGCTTCGCGATTTTAAAGCAAATTAATTTCATCCTTGACGGTTATAACGAGAAATAAACAATAATTGCTCTTTGGCTGCTTTCCTTGCACCCCTCAAATGAGAATCAAAAAATAAATGCGATTGTTTCTTAAAAAGAAAAAAACAAAAATATTGCCTGATTGTTTAGATACATTCATTGTTTTATTTACTGTCGTAAATCTATCTCTAGACAAAATTGTTGATCTAACCAAAATATATGATATGCCTGAGTTTCCCTTCTAATTTTCCTTTTTTGAAAAATTATAAAAAAAAACAATTTCTGTTTAGGATTTGTGCAATTATTTGAATATAGCAATTTAATCAAAAATCTTAGTTATCTTTTTCACTGTTTTTAATAGCCTGGCTTTTAAAAAATTTAAGTCAATTGATTTTCTTTGGCTTAAGAAATTATGTGTTTTGTTATTCTTTCGTTTTTTGAAAACCTTTTTTTAAATAAACGGAAAATATTCGTTGATTCTTACTTGTTATAGAGCACAATGTCAGGTCGCCATATGTGATCTGATGGTACATGCAGCATGTGAACGCCTCCGTATTCTTTTGGCTCCCACCGTAATTTGTAGTCATACCAGGACTGAAAAAAGAAATATTAGAAATATAAAAGAAAAATATTGCAATACCATATTTATTACTAAGATTTTTAAGTTAGAGTTATGATCCCTTACCGAAGTGTTGTAAAAATATAGTCGATATTTTTTTCAAATTACATAACCCCTAAAACGGAAATCATGAAAATAAACATTCAGAGAAACTTATTCATCACTAGTGATGAAGCAAAATCTTAAAGCAAAGCTTACTGGAAGCTAAACCCTTATAAATGACTGTTAATGTTTAAAATCTAAATAATATCATCTTTGTACAAGTACATACAAGAATCATTTACGCCTTGCAAATTTTTTAAATTAAAACTGGAGTAATAAAGTAATTAAAGCTGTAATAAGAGATAAGAATAAGAAAGCGTAAAAATAACTATCTTAAGTATTTTCAGCCCATCATCATTCCGCTTCTCTGGAGAATATTAACGAGGGAAAATGTATTTATTTTTTTATTAATTAATAAATAAGAAATTACAAGGTGTAGTGAGAATTAATTGGAGTGCACAATTTAGCAACCTGAAGTTTTTTGTTTAATCTAGTTGAACCTTAAGCAGATAATGCATCTTAAAAATCGATCATCTGCAAAACTTCTGAAACCGCACATATTAAAAAATTAGTTTTAATGAAACTCTACCTAGCTGTATTTTTTTATTTTTTTTTCATCATCGTATTTCATAGATGAAATTGCATGGTGTATTTGGGTAAAACTTTTCTTTCAGGGGTTTCTCGTGAATTTTGCCCCATATACGTATATTTTTTATCCTATATGACTTGGAGCTACTCCACGAAGTGCACAAGAAATTTTCTAGTTGCAGGTATATACAAATGTATATGTGTAACGTAGGTGGATAAAGATGAGTGGAGTATATTCCAGAAGCCAAAGTTAAATTCACATCCTCCTACACTTGTGGAGACTACATTTTCAAAGACTTTTTTTTTGTATTGAATGGTCCAAAGCGTATAGAACTGGTGGTTTAAAATAAAGAAACGATTCGTTTTAAAGTTACAAATTCGGAAGTACGTAGAAATGTTTACAGGAAAAAATAATGTTACTGTAGATTACATAATATACATTATCTGGAATGGACTTCTTTTTCGCTCGTTTGGGTGACGTAAAAAACAGAAAGTACAAAAACGTTTTCAGAACTTATGCTGGCAATTTACATGAAATGCCACTCAAGTCACGTATTTTAATATCAAATAAGCAACCGATTGGACTCGGAGGTCCTTGTGAAGTGGAATGTACATATATACATCGTAAATATATTTATATAAATATATATATGTAGGACGGGCTGCAGAATTGCTGTGGCTAGCAGCCGCCTAATGGACCACAGCGGCCCAAACGTCGTAAACACGACGCAGAGCGATGATGTATCTGACCCGGTCCTCCGTCCCACAGTCGAATATTTTTTTTCTGCCAATTTCATTTACTTTATTATATTGATTTTGTGTCTCTGTCGAAATTCCCCAAAAAGCATCTACTCTCGTAGTCCTAGTCATTGACGCTAAATGTTTAATGTCACCTCGTCTCTGTGCACCTATTCACCAGCCACTCAGCCAATTTTGGCCGAAAATTGCCGGGGAATTGAACATGAGTTAGGCCTCATGCATTTATTATGTTTAGGATAATGAAACTGAAAACACTCATTGATTTTCCGCCCCGTGGATCCCAGCCCTTGCAGCATAAGCCTGGGCCATGAATAGTTTGCCCGTAGAGCCAGCGCCAAGTGATTACTCTTTTGGCGAACTTGAAGAAATTTCACTTTGTTGGGTCCCACACAAGCCTCCTGGAAAATGGAGCCCCTGGGACAATCGAAGGGTGGGTGGAAGTGCTTTTAATATTACGTGATAATGTCTGTGTGTATATTTGCATACGTACCAAATAGGTAAATCAATATTTGATCGCTTTTTGATATGTTCTTCAGTGCCACACGGTCTTTCTCTCTTTGATACCTTCCCAAGGAGCAATTTTCTAGAGCTGCGGGCATGAAATGAAAGGAGCCTCCGAAGTGTGGCAAAACCTCTTTGAATTATTCGGAATGATTGGCAATTTACACCTAATGCACATATGCCACGTGGCATATGTGGGAGAGAAATTAGCACGACCGAAAGCACAGCGGGCTGCCTTCAGTTGGCCCACATAGGGGCTTTGTCAAGATATTGGCCCGTTGTGGGTCCTTTCTCTGGTAAGTTCAATTAGAGATGAATTTTTCAATAAGGCCGTAATCTTGAAGGCAATTGCAAGCATGTAGAGCTTTGGAAGGACTTTTCAATGCCAATCTCCCCTGCAGCCGTTTTATTCAGGAAAGATAAAACATAAAAGTAGTTTTTCTTGAAATAGAGACAGTTTAAACTACTCTGCAGAAATTCAAACCAGCAAAACCCAAATTGGTACTTGACGGATTTTTAGATACGTTCATCTTAGTTCAAAATTCAATAACATACAAAATTTTTTTCGTTTAACTACTTTAAACTTCTTTAGATACACATTTAATTTACAAAAATTGTAAAAACGTTTTTGTTCTTCAAATGCCAAAATTTAATCTCTCCGCATTGAACTATTTTATTACAAAAATTTTCACGTTATCTCCACCTTAAGTACCTACTTGGCTTAGGTATCCACCTTCATTTTATATTTATGGCTTGGTTTACTTACTCTCCAAGCAACTTTTGTAGCTCAACTTCAACAGTTGACCAATTCCTGTGAAAAAATTTTCAAACTTTCGAAACAACTTTCCCAAGTGTTCCACCGGTCAAGCAAAACTTTTCAGTTTTTTGCTCGAACAATTTTCAACACATTAAAAAGGTTAAGTTACCTTTTGTAAGTAATTATAGTTAGATTTGAACCGCACTACCTGCACTATTTTAAATATGTTATAAAATGCCTGGAGGTGAATGGGAGGGTACTTACCTGTTCCACCCATAAATTCGTCGTCATTATTTGGTTCTTCAAGTTCTGAAAAAGAAAAAATACAAAGTGTACAGTCAAAATTGAGCTTGAAGGAGTTTTAAAAGGAAGCAATTTGTTTATTTGAAAAGGTGTGGAAGAGAGCACTTTAGTAATAAATAGGCCGACACATCTTGTAATACTCACTGGTTACGCCAAGACAGCTTAAGGACAAGAGAAAGAAGGTTGGGAAACTGTGACTGAAAGCCTCAGTATCTTTAAGGAAGTGGATCCTTCAAAACAGAGAAAATCCAGCACAAAACTTGCTGTTGACATGTGCTGTAAAAAGGAGAACTTCCCAGAATGGGAAAACCCCCTTCAGCTAAGTCGGGTTGAAGAGAAGATGTTGTTTGGTGTTTTCCTTTATTTAGACTAAGTATTAGGCAAGTATTGACTAACACGACGATGACAGAAATGACATGATGAAAAGAACTTTGTTAAATCCCCGTTTGATTGATGTGTAAGCTGCCACTTTATATAAAGTTTTTGTCTCAGAATAGTTTTTAAAGTACTTTCAGGCAAAATAAATCTCACAAAAGATGTCTCGACCCTTTAAATTTTAAAACTTGTCCTTTACAAGTTCTGCTTTGCCTTATTCAGAATGAAAACGTCCAGTGGAGGAGATTATTATGAGGATGCTATGCTATTTCCTAGATCTATATATATAGGAAAAATTATATTTAGACTGGCTCTCATTTCAGATATTGAGTGAGTTTTTGAGCTTCAGAGTTTGTTTATTAACTTTTAATTTTTAATTAAAATTCCCATTCACTTCTGTGAAGGAATAGACGATTCATATTTTTTGTAATTATAAGAAATATTTATATGTATAATGTATGTATGTAGATATACATATATTCATACATATATTTACATAAAACAAAAATTACATTCTTCACTAGAGTGTTTTGAGTACCTACGTAATATAAAATTATAAATCACTGTGTTAAGAGTTATTTCTCGTAGACGAACTTTTTAATCAATAACGTGCTGTTAGATTTGGGTTTTTCTTTGTATAAGTTTCACATTACATAAAGTCTTTTTAGAAAAGCTGTTTGAACATACATATATACATATTTTCTTCATGTATAAGAGTATACTTAAATTTCTTCGGAGTAAACGTTAAAATATTTTGACTCAAAATATTCAATACGAACAAACCTTTGGATACTGCGTAATACTATTACATAAATATATAACTAAAACTTTTTTAAGCTCATATGAAAAGTGGTCTGATTTTTCCCATAAACTCAGAATAATGAATTGGTAATTTGTCTCGTCTTAAAATCTATTCAATCTTTAAGTCAATTAAATTCGGCTTTGCGAAAAACAAAGCGTAATTTTCATTCTCGTCACGTGCCCCTATGCCGCGATAGAGCGCGTTGGTTTTGTTCCACGTTCAGTACAGAGGGACATCAATCACCACAAAATCCATGGTTGGCAAATTTCTGGTAGAGCTAATAAAACACAAGACATTTTCATGTCTCATTAACGTAATCGATTATTGATCTGCCCATTAAAAATACCATTTCCGAAATGTGTACGCAATTTGTTGAGCAATTAATATCGTGAATGACCCAACCCAATATTCGATTAATCTCCGTCCCTCGACGCCTGACCCTTGCCCAAAATATAAAATAAAATCGCACATTCATTTTCGGGATGCTGCAGAATGTTCTGCAAAATTTCACAAATCAACACCAGAACTGTTTCGAATGTCACGAACAAGTCTTTTCAACTTCTCCTGGATAACTTTGTGTGCAAGTCGGGACTTGTCAAAGGTTGCAGCAGTGGCACTCGAGACCTAAACTCCATGTCTTCTTCGAAATAGTCCGCTTTTCTATAGGAAGCCGCCGCGCCCTTTTCTAAGGTACTTGTAATTCTCCCATTGTTCAGCAAACTTTCTGCTTTTACTGGAGAAAATGTGAAAAGTTCTTTGGATTTCCTGCCATAAAACGTCTGCCAGGATGGCGGCACACTCTAAGCGATATTTGATTCCTACAAAAATGCGACAGCGCAACACAAAGCTCAGAGTTATGCCTCCGCATCTCTAAATTTTTTGGATTCTTCTCATTTCGCGGATTATGGAGGTTTATTGCCAGCATAAATTCAGGTAAATCCCCCCTTGGGACGTTATTCAACCACTTTCCGATGATAATTTACAAAAGGTAAGTGGCTTTTGAGGTAATTGCGTTGCTGATAAGACAAATTCCCTCATAACTTCAAAATTTCCGTAATTTTTGCTCTAAATGCGAGGTAATTTATCATTTTATTCAAAAATTTTAATACTTCCGTTTTTCGGCATAAAACGCTTTCATCCATTATTTCTGCTGTAGAATTTTTTTTGTTGTGAATAATGGCTGCTATCAAAGAAATGGTGGTTTACTTTCCCGTCTATGTCGAGGACGACCCTAGCCACTTTCACCGCATGTTCCTGGTGAAATGCAGCATAGAATTGGCCGCGGAAACAAGAGCAAGGAACAGCTTCCATCTCAACGAGATGCTGTCGTTTATCAAACCGCAAAAGAGGGCTAAAGAGGGCTTAGTTTCACGTGTTTAAGTCGCCGCATTCCAGTCAAAATTCCGCAGTATTCCTCCATTAGGGGCTTTAGTTGCGGATCCTGTAAATTTTATTATATGAGTTTTTATTGGTTTTGAATGTTTCCCAAACTCTCATTTGCCAACATCGCCACAAAAGCTGCTCGTTCTTATATTCATTGAAAAAGTATGCGGGTCCCATGATGGAAAAACGGGAAAACGTTCTGCGTCATTTTGCTCGTTTTCAGGTAGGTAAATATGACGCCATTCATAGTCCAAAAAAATTGATACTATAACATGTCCCAGGAAGTTCTGTGGGAATTTTGTAACTCCCAGGAATCCGTTGAATGAATGGTGGCTTTTCACTTGAATTTTGCAACAAAGGTGCCGCTGCCTCTGTTTGCTGAGCCATTTGCCCAGTTTATTCAATTCATTTTTTTTTTTCTGTGGTTTTCACCTGTTGGCAACCAGGAATTGTTCAAACTTTTGTGCTCAGAAGTGAAGTGGTCAGTGGATTCAAGTACTGAATAATGGACAGCGAATAATTTTATTTCATACCGTAACTTGATACAATTTCAGCTTTTGATGGGTTCTTCTAACCTAAGTCTTTAGAAAACCATACGAAATTGGCCAATAAATTCTCGTATTCTAAAACATAGATATATTTTATCAATACAATAATATCATTGAATGTGGACGACGTTGATGCACTCAATACGCACTCAACATTGTGATGTAAAAAGGATCTTTTACACAATACAATTATTAGGCCGATTTGTACACTGGTTGCTGCAACTGCAAACCGTCCAAAAATTCATTAAATTAAATGCTAGGCGCGGCGCGTAAACAGGTCTAGAGGTTGGAACTCCTACCGAATATTTTAATTGTATGCACATTTCGTTCGAAAGGTAAATTGATCTATTTTATTCATACAATCATTTAATATATTGACATTGGCCTGCAGGCATAAAATCATTTTAATTTTTATATTGCGTTACTTAGTATACGTTGGTACGTTTTTTGATTAATTCCAGACACAGTATATGAAATCCTTTTCACACAAATTGACATTTTGAAGCCGCAATGGATGAATATTTTAAAGTTAACAAGTTTTATTATGAAGGCACAAACAAGTTTTCGAGAGAGTTCCTAAATATAGCGGAATAGAGAATTTTAGAAATTTTCGACTAAAAACATTAGTCTTTTAATTAATCTCTGTCGTGTCCTATTTTTGTGAAAGATACTTTTTACCTTAAATTTAGGGAATTTTCTTTCTAGCACCTATGACTTCAGTCTCTGAATACATAAAGATTAAAAGCTTATTTGTGAAATAAAACGGCTGTGCTTCGAGTCATCAAACGGAAATTTCAAATATTTGCAAAATATGCAAATAAAATAAATTCTTAAGATAAATTAAAAGACAGGATCATTTCCTTACAAAGCAAAGTAAAATCGAATGATTATGCAGTTGTCCTTAGGGTTTAAGTTTATCGTAAATAAGTTTGATTTACACAAAGAGAGAAACTGTTGCTGAGGGATGTAGCTCAGGAAATTGCAACTTCATCCCAATCCCGCATCCAATATGGAATGGTGCAAGACATTCCGTCGACATATTTCCACTTGGCTTTTCTTCCAAGACGGAAAATCCCGTCTTCCTTGAAGCGGTTATAAATCAAGAAGTGAACTTTTGGAGGTTGCAATCTACCGAAGTGATGCTGAGTCGGTGGTCCATTTTAGGAAACGGTCCATAAAAAATAGTCAGATCGGCTGTAAACTCTACAGGACATGAAGGATGAGGGTAAATAGCTAGTACTCACCACATCGATAAGCTGCGATAACTTCAGTTTGATGCACACCTTGAGGACATCGGAGGTGTTCACCACCGGCCGTACCAATTTATTGTAATTGCTCAATAAATCGTCGTACAGTCGCTTGGCGTCTGGATTTCCAGCGACAGCCCCGTGAACGACAAGGGCCGACAGTAGCCAGGCGCGGATAGTTTCACCGGTTGTCGGAGACATTTTCATCCTGGACTAGTCCCACGGAGATAGACGGCACCTAAATATCCTCAGCATATAAGGCTCGTTTCTGCACAGAGCGGAACTCCTATGATGTGATTTGTATTTTTCCCCTCGTACACCTTTCAGGTGTTTTCAAGCACACGCTCTATCACCAGCGCTCAGTGAAAAGACGCGGGAGCGGCTGAAGGACGATAGCGTCGCAAAAGGCGAAAACGGCACCAGCTCCGGCACAGTGGCTACGGTGTCCTTGTAGACAAGGAGAGTTTGCACAAATCTTAGGAAATTTTTCATGGGGCTGACACGACCTCCCTTATCCTTTGAAATATGCCGTCCACTTAGACGCCTGTAATGGAACAGAAGAACAAAAATTTTCTTTAATTTAAAAATGTTAATTAAGCGAACACCTCATATTTTTCAAAGGCCTTAGTTGGCCGCTAGTTAGTGGGCAAATATAGGCGAGAAATGTCGGTTAAAAAGGAAAAAAAGCCACCGCGTGGGAATTAAAGAAGGAATAGGTACGCGACAAAGAGACCGGAATAATTCATTCAATTACAACCAAGGAAGCCATTTTCCAAGCCCTGATAGCGACTAAATTGCTTTTATAATAGACTTTCACCTCCACCCTAGCTTTTGTTAAGAAAAGTAATCAGTGGTAGCTGGGCTGTCTTTCTTTACACTAAAGTTTCATAATAGTTAAATTATCGATTCTCATTGTAAGAAAATCGCTAGAGGCGTGGGACTATTCTTTATTCAAATGAACTTATTTTTTTCCCCTCGTGATTTCTTTATTCACATTTCAGTCAGATTTATGAGGGTGGTACAATGGTACTTAATCCGAATTTAAATTGTCGCACAAATCTCTATTAAGCTTTTAATCTTCTTGAATTTTCGCTATCCATTGTTCCTATAGGCAGGAAAAAAAATCGGCCAAGTGTATGTGAGTCATATTCGCGTACCTACTAAAGATTCCAAAGTTCATTAATTTTCGAATTGCTCGTATTGCATTCTTTCCTTGTCGGATTTGCTTTTATTTAAAATAATAAATCAAAAACTTCTGAATTTTTGCATCGATTTGAATTTTGATGTATTTTTGAATTATCCTATAGCAGTGCGACATGTATTTGGTATTTCTTGTTTAACTATTAAAGTTAAAGCATAAGCTACAATGAGGCTGAATATAATAAGTGCAAGTTTAAATTTGTAAAATACGTAAACCAAACTTTAAGAACCAAATTTTTTACCATTTTAGGAAAATCTGTATATTAAAATGGAAGATCCGAAACTTTATTTTTAAGGGAATATTGTAAATTTTTAATGCACGCATTCATGCCTGATTATGGCGAACTCGGCAAAATATAGATTTATACTATTAAGACATAAAATTAATTAATTAAATCATACTCTTAGGCTTCTAAGTCCAACACACTCTTCTCACAGGTATACGAAGGTTTATTAAGAAGTCTTATGATGTGACGATACTCTGTTCAAAAATGTGAACTTCACTTTGATCCATGGGAATATTCAGTTCTTCCTTCTAAAAGCATTTTCTCATCTGTAGACATTTCGTTTTAAGAGGGCAATTACCAACATTTTTATATGAGAACCTTTTCAATTTTTATGGCCCTCACATTAAATTTTTATAAGGCAATTTTTAAGTGATTTTTCGTTTAAAACCATATAAGCAACAGTTTTCCACATAAATAATTCAATCTTATATTAGGCTCCACTTAAAAATAATACGTGTTCCTTTTTGATTTTTTCAGCGTTAATCTTCTCTCTCTAAATAAATAATAAAGGTTCACTGCTTAACAAAATGTTGTAACAAAACAAGTGATATATCACTTCTATAAGGCCTTTCCCGCAGATTACGATTTCGTAATCTATGGAAAAAATTCTATTGAAATTACCCATTAATTGTTCTGTTCGATAAACGAACATAAGGTATGTTATTCAGTGTTTACTGAGTTAATATTAGTTGTTAGTAAAATAATTCAATAATTTTCATTGATGGTATTGAAAATATATAGGTATATGGTACCTAGTACAAGTAAGGAAGCCCGAAACATTGTTAAAATAGGTTGAATAATGAAACATCATTACGCGTACAAAAAAATAATAATAATGGTAATAAGCAGATAGAGGCATACCGATTGAGTAAAATTTCCATTAAATTGTTTAGATATGGACTTGGTCTCAGCGATTGAAAATTTCAATTGTTGGAAGAACGTGTTTATTAGACATTCCACCTACGCATTATTTTGGTTTGAAATTTCAAACAGCACAGCGCCTTTCTAAAGAGGAAATTAGGTTCTTATGCAGAAATCAATAAATGTATTTTGGTTTTAAATAAAAATACGAAATATGTTTTCTCTCGAGGTATTCAGATGAATTTTATTTTTTCTCGCCTTTCTTTAGATACCTAGCGAAATTTGATCATTTGCAGAATACAAATTGTAGGTACCCATCCCATCCCAGTTGAGTTTTTGTACAAATTCCTTTTATACCATTTTTTTACGGTTCACTTCACCGCATTTTAGCATCTCAATACATTTTGAAAATTTAAATTTTCGAGAATTTCCTGTATGCAAGTAAGTATGTAGTAGTATATATATGTACATAACGTTTCTTCAAATTTATGTATGAATTTCAATAGGCCTCTCTCAAACCCTTATCGGAAAAAAAAATCGTGGGGTGAACACTCTGAAAACATTTAAAGGCTAGCCATCCCCATGGAATCCGCAGCTTAACGATGTCTTCCATACTCAAGAATACATTACGAATCGAGCGTTTACACTCCCCTCTACGGGATAAATTCCTCATATCCAGGATGAGATTTATGCCATAAATTATCTATCGATAGGATGTGAGATTCTTATCTCTTTGACACCCTTGCTGCTTACTAAGCGAAGATAACTCGATGTATACAGACAAAAATTCGTTGGCCGCACAATTTTCAAAATGATCCAGAGAAATAAATATGGAGTTGAAAAAACGGATGAGACGTGGAATGGACCATTCTCTTCCGACATGTTTCTCTGTTCCGAAACTCAAGATTCGTCCGGTTCCATTTGACACCCATCGAATAATAGACAGGAGCTCGTCAACTCCGGAGCTCCTGTGCGATGCGGTGCGAATCGGTTATGAGAGCAATCTGACCAAAAACAATGACTGGTGATTATGGCGGGGACCGATGGCCAGCAGAAGGTGACCCTTTTGAACCCACCATAAACGCAAACTTGGGAAAGCATACATGGTGAATATTAAAGAATCTCTTTTTCGGAACGAAATTGGACGAGATAAGAGGGCAGCACAACATACGCTTTTCTCATTTCTTATATAATTTTCTTGGGCGGCGAGGAGTGAATACTTATGGGTGATTTCAACAAAAGGTTTCATGATTTGGAACCATAATGCTACCAGATGGCCAAGCCCATTAAGAATCGCCCGATAGCCTCATTCCAGTTAAATAACAAATTAATGGCCGTACAAAAAATTGGCCAAGTTCATTAACGAACCTTTATAAGTAGCTTTCGGTTATTTAGTGGCTATAATACTGGTTCGACCGCCACTATAGGTGATCTATTCAATTATTTTGATGGTGCAAATTAGGCTTTTATTGTAACATTAATTAATGACCGGATGCTTGCTGGTTTTTGTTACTGTCGTTGCCATTGTATTAATCATGAGTCTGTTTGAAGATCTCGCTGGCTTCTAAATTAAACAGTTTAAAAACAATTAATCTTTTTTTTTTTTTGTATGATATTGCCTTCAATTACATTTCAATCTTTATAAATCAAACTTAATAAGATTTTAACAGGTAGAAATAAATCTTTATAGCTTTAAAATATTGTATTTACTACAAGGAGGTATTTTGGTTATGATAACTTTTAATTTATTTTTCTTATTCCTAATAAATTTCATTCATTATATATAGTAGATGATTTTGTTCTAAAAGAGAGCGCCAAAAATGGCATATATATACATATATATGTATCTTTGATAGAACATGAAGTTACAGTAAAACTGAAATAATGAAATAAGCGTCTTAAGGCCTTACATATAGAAGTATTAAAAACTTTTATATAATTCTTTTCTAAAAAGTAACATTGAATATTTTTTGCGTGCATTCTTCAATTTTTAAAGAAAAATCAAACGTTATTGCTAAAAAAAATTAATTATTATCCTCTTAGTTTGTGAATTCAGTAAAGTGGAACGCAAACCCCGTGGAAATTCTATAAAAATGTGATTCATAAGGTTATGTCTTTTAATCTCATAATTCAATTTCCAATATTTGTTCGCCGAACCGTAAACAAACCCACAAAGAGGACCGCCATGAATTCGATTAGAGTTTCGAAGGCTCATCCTGTCCCCGTGATCAAAGAAAATTTCAACTTAGTCAGCGTCTTTGTGGCGTAACTTCCCTTAAGTCGCTGAAAAGTAACAAACATTGAATCCTTTCCAGCGTTATGATATAATTACAATTTTGCAAAAGAATTTTTTTGTTATTTTCGGAGAAAAGGGACAAAAACGATAAAATATCAACTGGCAGCTGATTTATACCCTGAAGAGAAAGTCTTTTATCTGAAAGGCGACCTTTCCAGGGGAGGAAAATTGCTGCCGCAACCAGAACAGGAAACGAAACAGAGATATTTTGTTCTTTAAAAAAAAAAAAAAGGAATAAATGCGAAGGAAACTGAAGAGGTGGAAGAAGGGTAAAATTCCTTTTGAATATTCCTTCCGCCGTTAAAAGTTTCTACCTTTTTAAGAACATTCTCGACGGACTTAACTGAAAATTCTGGGCTATTACTGGACTGCTTTGCTCTCCTCTTCAGATTCAAGGATAATTGTTCCGCAGTACATGAAGCATCTGCTCGTTCTGTTCCGGCAATGGATCTTCTGCTTTGTTTTTAGCGCTTCGCGTCGGACTCTTTAAAATACCCATAATGGGGGAAGTAATGCTTAAAATACTTAAAATTTGGCGGTAGGTCAATAGCCATAAAAGTTCAAAAAGTTATGCTTTTTTGCTGGAGAAGTGAAAAGTGTTTTCCTTCCGCCCATTCAAAGGTAATGTGTTTGCCATTTGGCGACGCATTACATACCTAATCATCCATATAAACAGATAACATCAGTTAAATTAATTCTATCCTGATGTCCAAGACGTGTCTAGAAACATCTGCCCATCACTCAAATGACCGGCTTTGAACAGAAGTTGTTCAGGTACGGGCGGGGATGGAGCAAGGCAACCCAAAATTTTTCATGGTGTGCAAATTAATCTTATTAAGGAAATTTATGTTGTTGCCAACTGACTTGTTAATTTCACAAAATTCCTTGCGCCACCTTTTCGGCCTGTCTAACACGCTGCGTGCTTAGTTTGGCGTAAATTGAATTTTTCACCTTTTTCCTTATTATTTTCGTCTTAGCGAGAATTCTCAATGCTAACAGCTGATGCCCCTCGTTCTAGTAGAAAGTTGGCATCTTTTGGTCATGAATTACCCATCAGCAGGTGTAAGGGAGGTTGCTGTGTTACCTTGCTTGCTCCTTTATCTGACCATTAAGCAATGCTATGAAAAGCAACTAAAAAAGGTTCGCCAGAACTGAAGTATGTAGTTTGAAAAGCAGATAATGGAACAAATTTGATGCTTTAACAACGCTGAAATGAACTCGTTCGCGAGACATAAACAAGAAAATCATTCACCGAAGAAACTTGAGGAAGTCGTAAGTACCCAAGCCCAGCTATTTAAAGGTGTGCCTTTCAGCACCTTTTTTGGGCCCCCCAGTATCTTTCAACTGCTGTTGTTCGTGCCGTCGAACAATGGAGAGGCATAAAAGAGATGTTTAACACAATACAATGTTGAATGTACACAACTGCTTCATACTTGCCAACTCTTCACTCTCTTTCTTAAAAAGTTGTAAAGCAGTTTATTGCGGCCATTAATTAAAGGATAAATAGCAGCTCCTCATTTCCAAGGGGTTTTATGACACAAAACTGAGGCCCAACGCAATTCGGTCTGTTTGCCAACAAATTAACCCCGTTCGTGATTTATCGCACTGGTTCGATTTATGACCGAGTGGTTTTATCTGATTGGCAGCCGTATTGGTTAATTGTCCACAGATTTTGTATTTCTGCTGTCGAAGAGGAAATTTAGTCTTCCTTCGCAATTTATTTGCTGGACATAAAGGATTCAATCACAAGGATTCCGATTAAACTCCAAGTCCACGATATTGTTCTATTGTAGACAACAGATCCATGTAAAAGGCATAAAAGAGCAATAGATTCAAGAATATTGACGTCAGGGATTTTTCAAAAGGAATTTGCAATAAATCCTTTGATTGTACAGTACTGCACCATAAAATTAGTGCTCGAAGCAAAATTATCGAAAAAAATCATGAAATTTTAAAATAAATTTTCAAAAACCTGTCAATTATACAATTTTCAATATTTTCTAATAATCCTATAGTTACACGTATCGCCACAGGTTTCCAGATTAAAATGCCATTTGATTTTTTGATTTCAGATAAGCCAATCAGCCTTATTTTCAAGATGAGTGTCTTCGGAGTGGTACAACTCATGTTCTTATGGAGATTTACGCTTAAAAATTTTTTTACACACTACTGAAATGTTAATAAATTTATCATACAAAGTTCAGAGTTCTGTCTTTTTATTGGTCGTCAAAAAAAAATTCCTAAAAAATGCTTAAAAAACCGGCTGGCATTTTTTGGCAATTTTACAGCATTTAGCTTAAACTTTTAACTTTGATAAGTATTATACTTAAGCCAGATGATATGATAGATAAGTTAGCATGACAGTAAATTTGACTCTTATTTCCCAGGTTATTTTCAAATGTTCATAATTATTATCGTTTATGATAACGCTTTTATATACATACTTAGTTCATCGTAGGTACCTAGGTATATATTTTTATTGCATATTTTGAATATAAAAATAAATATAATGAATCATTGAAATGTGTAAATTAAATAGTTGTATTACAAACAAAAAAGTGTATTGCATTTTATTTAATCCATGAATATGCTATAGACCCTCTCAATTCAAAAGTAGTAAACCTGAAAAAACTACAAACAAGGCAGAAGTACCCAGGGGTATATTGTTTTCTTGCGTTCCTCAATAAAGTATGCATGTAGCAATAATCGTATATTCGGAAGATATTCATAAAAAAAAGGACTATGACTACCGTACTGGGCCTTGTCCTCTACCTAAAGGCAACAAAAGAATCTCCTCATAGTTTCGAAGTGCTAACGTGGAACAAGGGCACATAGGGCTGGAAAATAATATAATATATATATATAAAAAAAACGAAAGTTTTGTGATACTTTCGCGAAATCGTAAGAAAGAACAAAAAGAGTAGAATAAAAGGAAAAAAATACTGAAGTTGATAAGAGGCTACAAGAAACCTAGAGGAATTGGCCATAAGAGCGAAATGAAGTGAACGCGCCGCCGCCGCCGTTGCGTATGAAACTTTTACTGGCGATCTGAGGAAAAATGAGAGGGCGAGTCCTCCCCGACATGTGCCGAAACTAGGACACTCGAAAAACGTGTGGAAGAAGTCATTATAAACGGATGTGACGAGTGTAACTGATCCCTCCGGAGTAGAAAAGGAGGTGGACTATAAATGGGAGCTTATTGGGAGTGCTCCGAAACACCGCAGTGGGAATGTGTGAAAATGTTCACAAAGCGGCTCCTGATGAAATCAGGCAAATAAAAAGAAGGTCTAGATAGGGAAAGTTTTCCACTCCACTTAAACATTGTGCCTCGATGTCCTTCTGAGTTGCGTGTGCCAAAGGAGCACACCCCGAACCTATGTAAACTTTTAATGAGCAATCTTTATCGGCCACAAAAGTTCATCTTTATCGGCGATTTGATTTATTTGCGCGGGAAACTGGATGGGGGTGGCTTTATTTTGATTGTAAATGTTGTGCTGCTTCGTTCATTCGGAACGATAGTGCTCAATTTATTCATAGGATTCGTTCGTCTGGAAGATAACGCCCGCCCCTCCCACCTGTGCCATTCAATTACGCACTTGGAGGAGTTTTGTACTTTGATCAAGAAGAAAGTTCATGTTTCACTTTCTTCCTCCTAGATCGGATCCACTTGGCTGACGGTATATTAAAGTAAATTATCATCTGTACGTACACGCACTGCTCGCCGTTTCGTCCCGTCGCAATTCTGCTATGCGTAACAAGAGATTTCACATTGAATGGCTAATGGTTTTTCAGCGTAGGATGGCACGTACACAGTCCTTCTAGAGACACGTTTACATTTGCTGCTAGATCTCCCCATCTCAGTTTCCATTTTCTACTTGATTAAGGATTCCCACACTCACAGTCTGGATCTATGGAGAGGTATAAATTTTCTTGAAGGTGGCGGGAGCAGTCGCGGTGGGCGGAAGATTCGTTATCGCCACAAGCTCAGCATATAAAGAACATTTACGAGAATTTATGGCATCAAATTCGCATGGCTAACGCAACATCTATATTAGGAAGGCTTTTAAAGTTTGCTGGATTTAGGTCTCCGAGTTTTATCTAATTTGGGGTGACATTGATGAAAAAAGGGTTCAATTTTGGGTTGGCATTGACAGGGACATATTGCTTGAGTTTAGCGTGTGAGTTATTTCTTTTGACACATGGAATCGTCGAACATTTTAAAGGTTAGGTTTAAAAGTATACACATGAGAACAGAAAATATGTCACCACTTCTCAATCAATCAATTAAACCAATAAGGTCCTATAAATATATTCATTACACACTTAACTTTTGCTATTTCTCAAAGGAATTGTCTTCTAGAAAAAATAAGACAGCACTTTTTTATATAAAAGCAGCCAACATTCAACATAAACACTCAAATTTCTTCAATGTACTTTTAAATTTAAAGTATGTGTTGCATAATTGTAAACTAACAATTCAGAGTATCGTTTTCAGACAAGCTACATATTGAATTTTATTAAAACTAATATCTTTAGAATTGTAAAGGAACCAAGAAATTTAAACGCAATATACAGTTGATAGTTGTTTTTATACACCCCAATATAAGAACAAATACCTACAGCAAATTGTGAATACCTCTAATTAAATATTTTAATATGATTAATGTTTTCGAATTATAAAGTACTCAAAAGAATTTTGATTAAGAGCGAAAATTTTATCCCATATATCCTACCTGTTTACCACAGAAACATCATTTCACGGCACAAAAATCGGATATGGTATACCAGAGGGAAACCTGTCATCGCCTCTTGGAAGGAATAATGAACCACATAAAATTTATCCGACGTGATGTGAAAAGTCCACCATATCCCAAAAATCGATTATTTGAGGAAGACACAATAAAATGGGTTGACGTAATAAAGATGGATTTTTCATCTCAAAAAACAGGAAGCACCTTCCTTCTGGCATCGGATATAGTACAACTCGTGAATTGGAACAGACAGGTCATGTCTCCACATACTCCCGAGAGCTCGGGTCGAGACTTCCCAATATGCAAAATATCTTGAACAAATTTCAATTCGAATGCCGAGTAGAATGAGGATGGCGGTAGACGAATGTGCAGTGGAAGAGTCGAAGAAAAGACCGTGTCTATGTACTTAAAAAAAAAACAAGAAGAAAATTGAATGGTGTGGGTATCAAATTTACACCTCTCGTTGACGCTTTCCAGGTGTGAGGGTGTCTTTTTATTTCTTCCCCGTCATATGCAGGAAATATAGTGATACCGCGTTTTAGACGCCAGGCGTCTTATGCGACATACCAGGGAATGGGGCCAGTGAACGACTGAAAATAACATCTTAAGTCTCTGTAACACACAAAAGGGCGTCTTAGATCAGGCCCTTGAACAGAGGAGCGACTACATGGCAGGGCTGACTTCTACAGCATTTTGGCATTCTTCAACATATTAACATTATTCAGTGACATGTGTTCCACGAGAATTTTCTTGAAAGAATTCCTGAGACAAGTACTTCCCCCTTATACACATAAGTCTTCAAGAATATGTAAATATATCAGGACCCGGTGTAGTTTACCTTTCCGCAAATATACTGTTTTTCTTGAGGTGATGAAATAACATCCCTTTTTTCAACTTCTTTTGTTTGACGGAGGACGGACGACTCTGGCCTGATCAAACAAAGCGTGACACGTGCGTTAAAAGTAAATGATTGATGAGAGCGCATTTAAATTTTAAAAACCTTTCCCGAATTTGAAATCGATATTCCACTTGCTGGTGAGTTTCATTTTTCGACGAGCTTCAACATACACGTTTTTCAAGATGCTGAAATTCGCCTCAGTGGTATTTTTCGGCAGTTTGCGTTTTTTTATTTTCTTTTTCTTTAGAAAACAAAAGAGTAATTCCCTGCTCGTTTCTAACGCAAGCGAAACAATATGCAAAAATATTCATTTAAACAAGAGCTACGGCCAAATTGTTTAAATTGCTTCATCACCAGCTTAACGATTAAAGTCCTGGTGAAGGACGTTCTTTGCAAACATGGCCCGCAGCTGCAAAGGACCCCAGTGCCTCCCGGGGCAGGAAGAAAGTTCGGGGCTTGTTTGCATATTAAAAATCATCATTGAAATTTAGCCGATGTCTAGTAGAGTGAATCCGTTGAGCTGGGGATATTTGTTTAGGCGAACTTCGTATATTTGGGAAGCCTCTGTCATAAACAGAACGATTGGGTAGGGCGGGCCGCGCTCGGGGTATGTTTAGACCTGACAGCAGCCCCAACTATAGTCAAGATAGCAAATATGCGAAAACACGAGGACAACAGTGCAAAGGTCAATATTTGCTGGGAACTGTTTTAATTTTGCTTTAGTTACCAATGGAGATTTTCATCCAGAACAAAATCGTTCTGCAAACATTCTATGAGCTCCTCGGGACCTCGTTTTTACCCCTCTTCCACCCTCATTCTCGTAAATGTCGGCTCTAAAGCGACATATTGCAAGAAATGGGTTAGACTTTTATGAATGTTGCTCATAGTTTATCCTTAATTGAAGTCGGGTGCTCCATTGATAGGTCCCAGAGGGTTTGTATAAATAACTTGAGGAAAATAATGTCATGCATTCCGGATGGGATCATAATAGCCCTACTTTCTCACAGTAAAGTAATTATGTGGTGATAGTTTATTAAACGCGATTTGTCTTCTTTGAAACTTTCAATTTATAGCAGAAAATGGATTTTTGATTCCCGATACATGGAAAAGTAATAAGTTTTTCTAAGTGTATCATTTTAAAGGCATCCACATCTTTGAGAGAGTATAATAAAGGCTTTTTTTATGAATTATTTTTGAAGACATAAATAAAGCGAAAATGAATTGTTTTAAATTCTGAATTCACAATTGAGCTTTTCTTTCTCCCTTCTATCGGTATTTACGTAAAAACCAAGAACCCCATAGATGCTGACTATTTTCTCAGCTGTCAGTTGCTAAAAAAGACAAGCAGCTCTATAAGTTACCTCTACCCGAGAGTAACCCTAATAACTTTAAAAGTCTTTTCGATCACGTTCAGTACTTTTAATGTTTATCTAGAATCCTCGCTGCTATAAAGTAAAACTGAGAACATTGAATCGTCCCACCCGCACCCAATTGCTATACATTTTGATCACAATGTCCACATATTTTTCGTATGGCTGGTGATATCCTTAGGATGTTCGCCTTCATTGAGGACACCTTTCTTACAATACCTCGTCCAAAATGTTTTTCCCAGCAGAAGCTAATGGATCGTGGCAATTTTTTTAAGTTTATAA
The DNA here is from genome assembly GCA_933228815.1 of Machimus atricapillus. Lineage (NCBI taxonomy): Eukaryota > Metazoa > Arthropoda > Insecta > Diptera > Asilidae > Machimus > Machimus atricapillus. The sequence goes on from OW121788.1 coordinate 14,050,879, forward strand.
GTCCATTTGCGACAAATCGTGATGTAAAGTGGTGTATATTCATTGTATGGTACAAAAAGTACGACAAAACTTTCGACACATGCCGTACCCACATGGCGTTAGCTTGAACGGGGTGATTACCGTACAAATGTACTATAGGAACATTAAAGTCGATGGTGAAAGCCAGTGTGAAAATTTCGCACAGAAATTCGCTCGACATTCAAGTGGAAAAGTGGGAAAAGCTCGGAAGTGTAAATTCCGATTATGTCGTTTTGCAGGACTAATGTGTTTCAGAAAGTTTAAATCTTGGTTAGGGAAAATGAGACGGGAATGTTGTTTTTTTTTTTTTGGACTCAAACGTGTTGTGATGTGCGGTGAAAAATGTCGCTACAAGATGTTTTATAAAACTCTCGTTAAATGAACAGAAATAACCACGCCCATTTTCATGGTACTTCAACTTATGTATATCACAATAGGTATGAAGAGAAATTTAAAGCTATGATTGTGTTAACATTTTAAAGTCATATGTAAAGTGTGACCATAGTTTTAACGACGCTAATCCTTTGAGAGAAAATTACAACAATTACACTATTTTTTTAGATCAATTAAGCAGATCTATGTATATCAAAAAGAGAAAAAAAGAAAATTAAATTTCAAGTAAAACTTAATGCTGATCCAGTGATCCCCTTATTAAAGTCATGGTGTTCTTGATATTTTTATATTTATTTTTTGCAGTGGTCTGTGTTTATAATTTTTTTCAGGTAATTTAAACCTTTATTAGATATATTTTGATTGCCTATGAAAATGCTTTAATATAAACTTGAAATTAAAGAATGTTCTCTAATCAATGTTCATATATAGCCAGCAAAAGATCAGAAGATGGCAAATTTAATCATATTATATAATATAACAGAAGATGTGATTCTACTGGAAATGTAAAATCGCAAAACATTTACAAATAAATTTCATTGCAAGCCTTTGATTTTTTAAAGATAAGAACATTTACAAGTAAATTTAGCTTAATTTCAGCTACCCATTTAAGAATCTCTAGCAATAGTATTAATAAATCTTCGCTTTGTTAACATGCACTGCACATAAACAACCAATTTTAATTGTATTTAAAACGCAAATTCTTGAAATGTTTTCCTCAGACTGTTAGAGAAATTGAAATGTTTTAAGATTTTATAAAAGCGCTTGAGGGATGCTAATTCAATTAAAAGTACACTAATCATCATTCGAGGGTGCTGAGCGCGGCAGACAATAAATAAAGACACCCCCCCTACTTTCTTGGGAAGTCACGTTGGGAAGTAAGCGGCTGCAATTAATCCCCGTTCGCTACCCCAGAAAATGTTGTACGTCATCAGACGAGTAATTAAGTTATTTTGAAATTAATCTTGGACAGAAAATTATACTTATCTACTCCATTCGAGTTTTCCTCGTCAGACTTCCTCCCAAATCCCAATTCCGGAAAATATAACACTGGTCCTCCGTATTTTCCGGTCTAAGCAGGAAGAGGCAAGCAAAAAAGAAGATAAGTCGATTTCCCCAGCAGTAGAATTAAAGAACTAAAGGGATTTCTTAAGTTGGCGAAATTATGAAGAAGATTCAAAATAACCAATTAAACTTATAATTAAGTAATTATGGGAAATTTGCTGTCGTCACAAGCGACCTTGTGTCCGGTAAAGGAATATACATACATACAGGGCAGCTTTTCAGCGAATCATCAAAAAACCACCCCGTCAAATAAAACCCAATTATGAAGACTTCAGTGGGAGAAAAACAGAATCCGGATATTTGACCCCGGCCACAGGGCAATTAGTCTTTTAACGGGCGAAAGAAGAGCTAACTCAGGATATAAAAGTTCGGGGCATTATCTGACAGGGATGTCGCCGGAGGCCTTGCTATTTAATGAGAAAACTGTTGACGAGTCGAATCGTTGGAGGAAAGCTTATTAAATTGTTATCGCATAACTTTAAACTCATGCATTTGTACAAATTTAAATTAAGTGTTGTATCTCTTATTTATTTTTATTTATTTGTTTTTAAATAGGTACTTATTTAAGCGATATTAATAAAACTTAAAATCGATTTGATTTGATTCCAACATTTATCTATGATATTTGTGTCTTTTTGAAACTGCATATTTAATTTTTGTGTACATTTTGCAAGTTTATAAAGTTAAAAAATAAATTCATAATATTATAAAGGATATATTTTTATCGTGCTCAACTAAGAACAATTTTTGGTCCTTCCTCAATTTTTTATCGATTTTCTGCACCGTTAAACCTAAAACTTTTCCTTTAGCACTTTCTTTCTGAAAAATATTGGGATTTCAAATCGATTACCTAAAATCTGAAAATGTTAATTCCTTATATTGGAAATGCCCTTAGTTTCTCTGCGCTGCATAATTAGTTAAAACCCCAAAAACCCGCAAACCTTTAAAACTTGCTCTACCGATGAAAATCAATTCATAAATTGAGGTCAGCCCGTGCTTAAGCACTATACAAAACTTTGTAATCCGGAGAAATATTCCAAAAATCTGAACCGCCCCAGCAATTGCCACTAACAATTTTCGAGCTCAACCTTAATGTAATTTAGCGGCAATTTACAGCTCTCGACTGTGAAAAAGTTTTAATGAAGGTGTAAAGGTCGGGGGCTATATCTCGATCACGCGGTGCTTCTGATCCCACCATTCCTCCCAATATTGGTAAACTTTTCCAGGACCAGGACCAAAGGCCCTGGTCGGTTCAATAATTAAACTGCCAGGAAGGGCCGCAGGGACTGCATTAAGGATACTTGCTCCTGTTAAAGTTGGCCACAGCAACAATCCGTGAGTGCACTTGCAGTTTTTGGGGCCCCACACAAAATTCATTATGCAATAGCTCTCAGGAATCACCCAAATACTGGATTCGTATATACAGAGGAAGGGCTTGCCATGCTCTACTCATCCCCCAGGGTATCTTCCTGCTTCTTGAGCATTTTCTGTTTAACTTTTTGAGGTAAGAGGACGGCCAGCTGTTCACGTTCTGTTTGTAAAAGTAAATACACGACTACGAGAGGGAAGTAAGAGGATTACACATGAATTGTATATCGCAGTGATTTGAACTGGCAGAATTTTTGAAACTTTCCAGAAAAAGTTTCACGGCCATCTAACCGTTGAGAGCCATCGCCCTCTGGGATAAAAAGTTGGTCTAGGCTCGGTCTGGGAGTAATCAACTAAAATGCGAAAAGCTGGACGATATCGTTTTTTTCGCATGGATGCCAACTTTAATTAATTTTTCTGGCCATCACATAGTTGTCCAATATCTGGAGGATATTCCTCCTAAACAGGAAATTAAACTCGGACTGAATTGCACACAATCCGCTTATAAAGAAAATGTCTAACTCTTCGTCTTCGACTGTAAGTTCTTCAGTGGCCTGGAAATACAAGAAAACAAACTTTTTCCCTAAGGTAAATAATTCTGTAAAATAAGCAAATTAATGAAAAAGACAACCAACAGTGTCAGAAAAGTTGCAAACTCAGAGAGTTTCTTCGAAATGATTAAAATAAAATAAACTTGCCTCATAGCTTGAAGCGGAATAAACGTTTACTTAAAATATATGTATATAACACGCGAATAGTTCACAAACTTTTTATTTTATTTTTTTTATATAAACCAAAACTTTACACGTGCACTTCTTTTCGGAAAACAAAAAAAATTAATATTAAGACGGATTTTCCTTTTTAGCTTTTGCAGGATTTGTGTTATTGCTGGAAACCAGATTAAAGAACTACTTTACTTTGCATATTTAACTTAACGAAAAGTTTCGCTTCCTTGGCTGTCTGAGCGTAAAGAGCTCATAGTAAAGCTAACTTGTGAAAATTTTATGACGGAATTTTAATTTAGATTCTCAGAGGTGCAGCTACACACCTTTATATGTAAGTACCTATCTATAATTATGAAACTAGTTTCCGTTGCTAATATTTTACAATGGAATTACAAATGCAAAAATGTGTAAAATAGTAATTAGTTTGGATTTTTCTTTAAGAAGGAACGATTTGCTGTAAAACTATATACATATATATATATTTTAGTAGCGCGAGAACACTTATTAAATAAAACTTTACAAGAACAAACCGTCATACTAAAATTAATCTGTGTTAGTCATTTTTATTTTTTATTAATTTTAGAAGTGCCATTTATTTTTATGATTTTGAAGTAGTCCAAAGATATTTGAAAAAAGTGGTTGTTAATTTTTCAAAACTCATTCCCTAGAAATTTTTAAGATTTTCATGTCTAATATTTAAATAGGTATCACTTGTATTGTAGTGATAGAGAGTTTAGACAATTTTCTAGAAATTAAACAAATTGAAAAATATACAATTTATAAAAACATCTGTAAAAAAAACACACGTTGTTCATTACTATTTTAATCAGACGAAAAATAAATGGATCAATAACTAAAATAATTGAACTCTTTATGATAACTAAGGATGTAGAAAATTTTAACAGAAAAAATAAAGCGTAAAATATCGTAATTATATACTATCTTGTCTTACTCCGCTTTTACAAAGAGTTTCTACCCCTAAAGAAATTTAAATATTTGTTAAAAACAGCTCCATAAAATGCTGAACAAGCAATACAAGCTGCAAAAACAACTTTTCAACCAAACAAACAACTCAGTTACCCTGAACGAAAACATCGTGATGCAAGATATTTACGACGAAAAACATTTTAGGTATCGTCTTAAAGCGGTACCCAAAAAATTCGCACATTTTCCGCCCAAACAAATGCGAAAGAAAATTTTTAAACGGGGAGAAATCACTTAAACAAAAAGCGAAAGCTCGTTCATCCCTAGCAATATCTCGATAATTACTATTACCACCACCGCGTCCAGTTGATAGTCACCCGGATGAGAATCGAATCTTTGGTGGTTCATGTACCATCCCATAGTATAAGTCATTAGCCAACAAGCGAAGGTTTCGTACCCATTAACCTACTTTTCCTCGGGACAGAGCAGGCGACCCCAGCAAGTGCGATCAACTGATTCGTTCTCGATATTAGGGTCAAATTTATTATTGTTTTGACCTAAATAATAATAACAATGAAGGCACAAAAAGGGAAAACAGCCCCAGCAGCACTAACAGGAGCATTGGGACCGGCAGGAGTAGGGTGGAAGTGCACATGTGCGCAGAGCCCTCCAAATTGGATGAGAAACGAACGTGAAATAATAAATCTTAGGAAAATAAAATTGGAACAAGGACAGTATGTGGACTCCAGCCAATTCCCAGGGGAGACCAATAATTTGCAATTATTTAATTATAAATGAGGGGATTTTTGGCAGAAACTACAGACAAAATTAGCCGAACTATAACTATGTTCTCTAAACTCTATAGATACGTTTCACATTATTTGAACTTAGATCTATCTATAAAATATTCAAAATCAATTATTGCTTTTCATGTTCTTAAAACGGAAAGCTTTCAACTTTGATCACTTTGATTAATGACCAAAAAGTTCGTATATGAAATTTAAGAAAGTTTACTTATTGCGGCAGCCATAAAAGGGTTATATACATACATATCTATTTGGTAGGATGAGACCTTGAAATACATTTAATTTTCACACTTACTTGCGACTATTATGTAATATGCACTACATCAGAGCACGTTTTCTAGTAAATAGCAACTGTACAACGGAGCAGGAGCATCAAAAAACTCCTGTCGGAATAACCCTTTTATTCAGTTGGGTCAACAAACATCAGGAAATAAACTCAAGTCGATGTTCTTGTTATGTTCCTTTCTATTTCGATTAATTGTGATGTATTCACTTTTGTAATTCATTAACAGAACAAAAACTTTTCAAACAGAACCAAAATCACTTTGTAATTTGAAATTTCAAAATAACAATTATTTTTCTTTTTTGGAAAATTTCCCATTTAAAATCACAAACTTTTTTTTAAATTCATATTTCGACACATTATGAATTCACTATTTCGAAAATTTTCAACAATATGCCCGTGTTTTGAGCTCTAAGATTATATATTCACTACAAAATTCGCAAGTTACATAATTTTCTCACATTTTAACGCATATTTAGAAGTAAACATCATCGGCAGCACCACTGTACAGACACAGAGCGCACTGTGAAAAACACATTCGCATAGTGCATCCATATCCCCTGATGTACGGAACAACATAAAGACGAAGCTCAAAGGAGTGGAACGTACAATGGCAAAAGAACCCCCAAAAACTTTAAAATCGCATCCAACCCACAAGAATTTTAAACTGCTCCTTACTACACAGCAAAAAGATATTATGGACCTCTTAAAAAACGAGGCCCTACAGTCGGTCTCTGACGGGTGATAGTAGATATGTCGGGTCTATAGTGTTAGTCGCGCTTTCTAGTTAATCTATGACACCTGACTAGAAACTAAGATACCCGACAGCAGGCTCAACTTTCTCGTGCTGTTCTCTTTTAATTTGTTGGAGCAAGGAGGAACCGCTTTAAGATATATCCTCACTAAAGAAAACTTCAACTATATTCCCGAGGTTTCGACCTGAACACGCCAAAATCCGTTGACTCACTGAGAAGGTACCTATCCTTCATGTGGTATGCAATGCGTTTAGGTATCCTCTTTGCCCTATTCTTTTTTCCTATATTTTTTAGGGGATGCAATGCACAAAAGCTCACGAGATGAGTTCCACAACGGAAAGCATGCTGTTCTCATGGACCACGTGAAGTATTCGAGCTTTTCAGATGTTCTCAACCGCTATAACCTTGGAGTTTGCTTTGAACCGTATCCCCAAAACTAAGGGGAAACAAATCTGACTGAATTAGGTCCTTTGTAGGGGAAGGTTCATCCGAATGTCCTTCGTCACATGTCTACAAACGACATCCTGTCCTCATCTATCACCTTGTGCGACTGGTTCCTGGTGGTTTGCTGCTCATTTAAACAGGATCAGGATCCTGATTTTGCATGTTTCGAGCATTTTGAATGTCGCGTACCACTTTACATATAGAGGCACTCGACAAAAAAAAAGTTATCAGAACGAGTACAGGGTTTTAATGTTTTGCAAACAATTTTTGGCATAGTCCTCCCGTAAGAGGACATTTTTGGCATGGAATCACTCAAGGTAATTGCCGTTCAAGAAGGAACACAGCAAGCCTCAGCCCTGAGCACTCCCACAAATTATGAGGCATTCACGTTTCGAATTTACGAGCGCGCCAGAGTGGAAGGACGTGAAACGATGTGGATCGTGGGATGGGTCGCTGACGAACTGCCCAGTGGAGCCTCGGCGAAAGCTGGGATCCACTGGAAACTGCGTGACTGCGAATCTCCCCGATGTATTAACATATTATCAGTGGACTATCGCAGTATGCAGCTGGAATCAGATGCAGGATGTTTGCTTTGTTTCACGCATGGTTAAGATCCTGCAGCTCACCCTGCACATGATAAAGAATGCACCGGGGGGATAATAAAAATTGCCCCAGCAAACACTTACAGTTTTCCTGTTATTCGTCTACTAGCGGAAATCCTGATTCACAGTACAATACTGAATAAATTTGTATTTGTGAAAGTGATATAAATTCACTTTTTAACATATAAATATGTTGTATTGTAATAACTTCTCTAATGATATCATCATTTAACAAGTAGACTTATCACCCTGGTAGTAGTAAAAAAAACACTGTTCTATAACAATGTGTTTAAAATTAATGCATTGAAATTTCAACTTGTTCAAAACATTTAACTGCAATTAAGAATTTTCCAAACGCTGGGGCCATATTACAAAAAATTTACATATTATGTAATTTTATATTTCGTATCGACTTGGAAAGTGCATAACCGCTAGACAATGGAAAGAATGGAAATCCTCATTAGAAGTAAGCTATAGAATTGAAAAGAGGATTTCCTTTAAAACAATTAATTAAGAAGAGTCACATTCATATTGAGTTCTTTTTTAACTCCCGACGCAAAACGAGGTGTGTTATAAGTTTAAGTGTGGATCTGTGTATCTGTTTGTGGCATGGCAGCTCCTTAACGAATGGACCGATTTTAATGCGTGTTTTCTATTTGGGGGTCATTTAAATTTTTAATTTTAATTTAATTTGAAAAATGTTTTTAATTTTACAACATTTCTAATTACGGTGAAATACATACATATTTGAAACGAATATGTTTTTATGGTAACAAAAAAGTACACTATGCAAATTAAAAACTGGAAACTTTTCATATGTGTAAGTTTCCTTAAAAAATAACAACATCAAGGGTTATGGTTTCTCACGCATTTTGCGCAGCATGCGTTTCAATCCAAAGGCCAAAACCAAATTTTTTTCAGATTTATGGTTCTTTCAAACTTCAAATCTGTCTACGCTGGATATACGAAAGAAGAATTGACCCTTCAACAGTATCCAGTTTAATTATTATAATTTATTTATAGGTACATTATTTCTGATACCTCAATGGCACCCTCTGAATCCAAATCTTCAGCCATTCTCCTAAATAAATCTGTTGACGCTTACGACTGATGTGTACGCTTCCTCGAGATGCGATTAAATTAAATTTCGAAAATTGTTCAAATTAAGTAATTGCCATTTTGCAATACTTAATTAACTTATCTACTCTTCATGTAACAATTCCTCACGAAACGTTGTCGTTGTTTTCAATTAACTTGAGCACCACAACTCTCTAGCTGAGATTAAATATGACCCGGTGCTAGTCAGCGCCGCCGGATGGAGCAACCTATCTCTTGTTTACACAAAATTGAAATCCTCGTGAATTTGTAAACTGCATGACTTCATAATCTGAATATGTTCGGTCTGTTTTATGCGAATTGATGCACAACACATTTTGATATATTCAAAAGCTAACAAATTCCACGGATCCATGGCCTCGTAGCGGGCATTTGCATGCAAAGGTTACCAGTTTGCACCTATTTCGAGTCATAGTAGTGGGATAGTTATCATCCAGGTAGGATGACAACGTCTCGCTTCGAAGCACACTGTAATATATGCACGAAAATAGGTCAATTTGGAATGGCAAAACGCGAGCTTTTTAAGCCCTTCAGCGTGTAATTATTAACGAATGTCGGGAATTACGCTCTTCCTGAGTGAACGGGGGTGAAAACCCGGCCGGCCTCTTTGTATTATGCTACAAGAATTAGAGATGATTTTCGCAGTTGTGGATATTTTTTAAGTATATCCCTCAAAAAGGTTTCAGTTTTGTAGGTGGAATTATGTCGCATTTGCTGTTAGTGTGCACTATAATTAAAAAATTAACACCTCTTTCGCAACGCACACTTGATGAATATTCGGGGTAATGAGATTTTTAAATTTTTTTTTTCCGTCCAAAGTGTATGCACGTAGGTATCTCTTTTATGGCACGAAAGTGGCAACTTTGTAGCAACATACTTAATGTAAATAGGTGCACTTTCTTCATAAAAGATATATGCGATAAAAGGTTTAATGAAAATCCAATCTGTCACGCTGCCATCCTACGGTGATGCAAGTTAAGTATTAATTAAATTTTTGAATTTTAATTAATGTCGTTAATTCGTATCAAATCGCAAATATATGTTGGACAGCAGCAACAGTTCAAGCTTGTTTTTAATATTTTAGCTATAGTGACCAATTCACCACAGGGTAGCAACTGCGAACTTGACGTCGACAACTATCTGGGAATGGATATGAACGAATCCAGCTATCTTCCCACCATTTATCTCTGTCATAAAGTGGACAATAGAGGGAAAGTGCCTCAATTTAGCAGATTCGCTGATTGATGACCTCCCGTCAGCGGGAACAGTCATTAAACCGAATGTATGGGCTTCTTTGGATATTTTCAGCTCATGTACAAATCGAAATCGATACCAGTCCGATCCAAACTGAAGGGAATACATTCGGGGAAAAATCCTAAGTTATATATCCCTGCGGTGCTGTTGACTTCGTTTCTCAAAGTCAGAATGAATGGCGGAGACGTGACTTATGACATGCTCAAGTGATACACGAATTTTATCTTAGAAGGATAGTCTAGCAAACTCAATTGGGATTTAAGTGAAGTGGAGAGAAAATGGCAACATTAGAGCTGTAGGTGATTATTAAAAGATCGATTTAGAATTTTAGCTGAGAAAATATTTATATAAATTCTATACATAACGTATATCGTAACCAAACGGGAGCATGAAAATCGGAACCCTATATGGCTACAAGCGTATACAATACCATGTCCATAAAATCAATTTCCAGGTAATATCAGCTTCTTAAGCTTTGATTCCCTTCTCACGTGAAATCCCCTTTTATAGAAAGTCCGTACAAATTTTGTTTGTCCGCTATTCGAAACGACTTCGTATTTGTCAGCAAAAGTTTTGTAATTAAACCCCTTTTCCATTCTCTACTTCGTTCATACTCTGGGGATGCCCCGAAGACGCGAGTTCCATTATGCTCGAATGAAACACTTTTGCCTTTCCGCGAATCCCATCCAATCAAAAACTCCTTAAACACAAAAAGTTAAGCATTTTCACCAAAATATCCCTTTTATCTTCTTGTCTTCTTGTTTTCCGGTCGTGGAGGGAAAAGCCGGCAGCAAAAATTGGTAGGAAAGCTCCCCGAAAACATGAAATTAAAATCTGTCGCAAGGGAAAATGACTTGAATGGACTCGGTCCTTCCCTAGAGCAATTAAAAAGCACTGAGAATTCAATAGAGAACTTCGGTGGATAAAGTCTAATTGAGGTAATTACAATAAGAATAATAAGTTTCAAAACGCATAAGGAATATTATCTTTATAATGCTTTATTTGGGCACTTGCCAGTCCGTTCTCCTGGATTCGTGCTGATGGCGGGAATTGCGAAAGATTTTAAACTTCAGATGCAGGGTACAGGTGGAGGGTGTTGGGTACAGGTGGAAGGTGCAGAGTACAGGCGGAAGGAGCATGCTCAATCTAGAGGAATTTTCGCGATCTCGTATTTGTTGGGAATTTCAATGACAATGGGCAGAACCTTCGGTCTTTCACTCAGGATGCCCTGTATTCGCTGAGCGACATTTGAATTTATTATGATAATGGCAACATCTCGACGATTGTAGAGGTCTTGGTAAAATGCGGCGATCGCGTCGTCCGTGGTAACTGAAAGAAATGTTTTACTGCTTTATAGGAGTACCAAAAGAGGCTTAAATTGAGTTTGAACTTTGATTAAGATAATTCATTTGAAGCTAAGAATGAAGCTGTGATTTTCAGAATGTTTTGTTGACAATCTTTTTAAAAAAAAGATATTACTTCTCTTTTTTAAGCAATTTTGAACAAGCGCTAAAAATAAATGAATTAAACCAAAGACTGTATATATATTAAGACGTCCCAAGCAGTGCAACTCACAATTTCCTAAAGCTCTACAACAGGCATCCTACATCAGCCGACATAGCTTTCCGAGGAGGCTTGATTTTTGTCGTCCACTTTTCTGAGTAAAAAGCTCTCTCCGCTGAAATTTTTCTTCTCTTGCGCATAGATGATTTTGCGAGACGCGGATCGCAGGCGGCGTTTGCTTTTCTATCGGGAAGAAGCAAGTCGTTTGTGTGTGTGCATTTTGCATATATGTATGTCGGATTTTTGACATAGCCAACGCCGCCTGCGATCCGCGTCTCGCAAAATCATCTATGCGCAAGAGAAGAAAAATTTCAGCGGAGAGAGCTTTTTACTCAGAAAAGTGGACGACAAAAATCAAGCCTCCTCGGAAAGCTATGTCGGCTGATGTAGGATGCCTGTTGTAGAGCTTTAGGAAATTGTGAGTTGCACTGCTTGGGACGTCTTAATATATATACAGTCTTTGATTAAACATTACCTTAGGTAAGCTCTGAAGTCCTCATGAAAGGAGAATTATTAATATTACATTATGCATTACAAAAAACAACTTCTCCATATATAAAAGAGAAAGTTTGTTTCAATTATTTTGTCTCACCGTGGTCTTTTTAAGATTAATTTTTTAATTTCACAGACTATTAAAAAATTTACTTTTACAAGACGAAGACGGAAAAATATTTTAACTAATGCAACAAAACCTTGTGAATTGCAAAATATGTCACTTAGAAATTTTGAAGTTAAATATTTCGGGCAAAATTGTTTTAACGTTTGATCAAAACACTAAGGTGCGATAATGAGATACCTTCATCAACAGCGAGAAAGTTGTTCCGATCATCAATGCATACGCCAATACCGGCAAGGAGGAATCCTGAGCAGGTCTCCTGAAAAGCGAGAGGGAATGGGAAAAACTGTTTTAAGCCACTTTCACTTCAGATTCCTGAGAAATCGATTTACTTCATCAGCGATCAATCCAATTAATTTCTGTCCGTCACCAAATACTAAACCGTCATCCATGGGATCAGAAGGCGCAGTTCACATTCCACGTCACACAATCGAGTGTGAAAATTGCTCCAGATTTGGTCTTTTTTATTTGATTTTTATCGGATGGTGGCGAGCGCACTCCCTTTACGAGGAACACAGTCAACTTCAAACTTTTTCATTTGTTGAAAAGCTCCTGTGTACTGCGATTAGGGAAGGGCTCCGATATCACTGGAGTCCCGTCTATTTCGGGTGGATGCTAAATGGGCCCGACGTTGTGGGAGTAGAGTAGAGTACGCGACGAGATTTTCGAAGACAAAATTGATTGAATCTGACACCGTATATCGTTGCTCTAGGAGCAGAATACGGCCGGATACATTTGAACCCGGCTTAGTGATAGATGAGTTATGATGGGGGCGGGATATCCCCAAATAGGAACAATACGAAAAGGCTGACTACAGATTGACAAAGATTGTGGACTTTTGTTGTCAGGCTACTAAGGTAAATGATGCATAACTGCCGAGCCCTGTGACCTGGATTTCTCGTTTTCTTTTTCCATACAAATTTGATGTTTTCCCATATCCAAGAAAAAACTGCGTCTGTAGCACTATTGTAACAAATCAATATTCAAGGAAATATAGTAAATGAAAGGATATTTCAGGCTTCAATTTACTTTCAATAGTTTTAATGGAAAATGTTCAATTGCATATTGTTATTTTAAATTGATAGCATTTATTTAATTAAAACTATGTTGATCTATAATTTTAAGCGGAAACTATCCTATGTCAACGGACATCATTTTATATTCTTACCATGTATAAATATGTACATAGGTATGATAATTATCATTGTCTAATCGAATTGAATTTAATTGCAATAGGTTATATAATAATTCTTAAAACGAAACTGTCTTATAAAAGTACCGGAACTTTTTTCTAGTTATCTGTAATATTTTAAAAATATAAAAACTGGATAGTGTTAAAACAAATAGTATTAAATTGTTTTTACCAACTTCTACATTCGCTTTCGTCAGTTTAAGAAAATTTAATGAGCTTTTTTTTAAAATAAACACTTAAATTTTAGGTAAATACTCTGCAACAAACCTTAGTTGGAATCCCCATCCCCCTCTAGTCTTCTAGCCCCAAACGTTTCTTTAAGATCCAGTAGCAAATAGGAGCTAAGAAAAGGAAAAGGCAGCGATAAGAATAGCATAAATCTCGCTATCTTTAAGTTAAACTTAACAAGTATGAATTGTGATACACCTGCGAACATTAATCCTTGGGAACAAATTATTCACCCATCGTTTTGGGGATGTTGTGAAAGTTGCGGGGATGGTTTTATACGGATCATCCCTCCGGCATTATGTAATATGTGAGACAGAATTTTCCATTTTTGTATGATAACCAGTATAAGGGTAGGGCTAGGGAATTATTTATGGTTTTATGGCTTATACCGCTTCTATTACGACATCCGACCTGAAGGTAAAATCTTTCACAAGAAAAACAAACTCTCCGGTGTCCTCTAGCGTAATTTCTTGTTTGTGTATCTTTGTCTATCGTAGGTGGGATCCAAAATGGATGTCATTTTTGAGCTTCCTTAAACTTTCATATGTGATATCTTATATTTGAGCGCGTTCCACACAAATTCAAAAGCGGAGGGCGGCAAGGTGTCGAGATAATACATCTTAATTTTAGCAAACAGTACTTCGTTAAACTTAGGGGAAAAATTACATTTTGGGTGAATAATGAAGTTGTCGCCAGTTTAGGGATTATGTGTGGTGTAAAATAATAAAATTAGATGCCTACTTTGGTGCACAAATACCCAGCAGTGGTAGACTTTAATCTCAACTTCCAGAGCAAAGCGATAAAACATTAGGGGTGTTCTGTTCACGTCATTTTGTAAAGTTACTTGGGGCTGGTACATAATATACATATACATATAAATATTACATATATTCTGCACCTTTTGCAATTCTCATAAGCGCATATTTTGAGAACTTTTTTCTTTCAAAATACGAGTCAGAAATTTATAAATGCGACTATTCGGTTTGTAAAGTTATGAAGGCGCATAATATATGATAAATAAATAGTATGGAATATTTTATAAGGGTCGTACCTAATTATTACGCGATTTAATCCACTTAAGAGATATACATGACGCGAATAACTATGAGTTTGTACATATACTATGGCGATTAAGCAACCACACATTTATGCTAACATAATACAATATAATATTTAGCTTCGAATTATTTTTTCTATCAGGGCGATTAATTCTTATTCTAAACGCTCAAATTTCCATATTGTTTGTACGTAATTTTTGTTTTAAAATAAAATAAAGTATAAATATTAACATTTTTACGATAAATTATGTAACTTTGTTTTTCAATTCAAAATAGAATTATATATATGTACATAGATATGCACATATAACACTAAAGTTTTAGGCCAGAATTATTCTATTCAGCCAATATCTCGCATAGTATAAATTGTCACTTTATTAACTTAATTATTTTTCTCCGGCAACTCAACCCGCCTAAATTGCTACCATAGACCGACAAATTTGACTGCAAAGCTCAATGCACCGGATAAATTGTGTCCGGCAACAAATGGACTTCAGAAGGGAATGATCCTCTGGGGGGAGGTCAGTTAAGGGTGAGCACACAAGCTCCTGCCTTCAATATAAAGTTCATGTGGAGTAAGTAGAAATTTTTTGCTCGTCTAGGAAGAGCAAGAGGGAGCAGGGGAAGCAGGAGGCAGACCCCGAACAACGTTTGGATTTCTCGTTCCTCACAATAAAAAAAATCCCTTTCAGTTTATATCAACTTCAGTTGGGAAAATTGAATCTCTGCGTGACTGACAAGGCTGTGAATTGTGCAAGTTCAATATTTACTCAGAATATGGTTCCTTCTGACTTCAGGATTTTATGTACACAGCCCATGGGATTTTAGTGGGTTCTTCTATGCTCTTAGAAAATCGTTCCCATTGAAATTGAACAAAAGGAGTAAACCCGAAAACTGAAGGTTTTCGAAAGAAAAAAAATATAAAAAAAATAAGAAAGCTTTAAAATTCTTCAATCAAGTTAGAAACCGATAGAAGAGGCAAAAATATTGTTGTCGCACCACAACGGATTCAATTACATGCTCGATTCCTCCGGACGGGATGGTGCTGGAGCGTCGTTTCTCACGTGCTGGCCTGCTGCAGAATGTATCTAGTTTTGCACGTCCCGGTGTGTCGTTCCCTTCGAGATTTTCTTGGGAGTATCATCAATTAGGTGAATGACTATTGTGTTTTGAGGAAAAAAAAATACATCGAGAGCAGATGACACCGCATAAATAAATCATCCGAAAAGGGTTAGTTGGGACTTGGGCGCAGGAATAAAAACGTAGGAAGCTTTCCGGGCACAGGGCAATTCTCCTTCACTGCAGATTCCTTCGAAGGAGATTAATTGGCTCACTCGGGGTGTCGGACTGTGTGAATGCCTGCGAAATGGCTTACTTTCGAATGAGTCACGCGTCCTGACGAAGGAAAGAAACTCAAGTGGAATGTCCACGTCCACATACTTGTCCACCAACGTAGGCGGGTGGGTTGGGTCATGGTCAAGTAGGCAATAAAACAAACTACAAAGTTTCAAGGCAAAAGACTGTACACGTGTCCAGCTAAATGTTATCGCAGGCAATAAATAAACTTCAATTAGAAATCTGTATCGATATAAATTACAGCTGTGACCAAAAAAAGTTATTAGGGGTGAAAATGTCTGCGTAACGAATGACCTTGAATTGGAAATAAGCCTTTACGAATTTGGGAATAGTTGGCAACTTTAAAAAATATATATCTCTGTTTTTTTTTGGAATATTTAAATTACAAACTTAGTTAAAACAAAGACTGTATATATATTAAGACGTCCCAAGCAGTGCAACTCACAATTTCCTAAAGCTCTACAACAGGCATCCTACATCAGCCGACATAGCTTTCCGAGGAGGCTTGATTTTTGTCGTCCACTTTTCTGAGTAAAAAGCTCTCTCCGCTGAAATTTTTCTTCTCTTGCGCATAGATGATTTTGCGAGACGCGGATCGCAGGCGGCGTTGGCTATGTCAAAAATCCGACATACATATATGCAAAATGCACACACACAAACGACTTGCTTCTTCCCGATAGAAAAGCAAACGCCGCCTGCGATCCGCGTCTCGCAAAATCATCTATGCGCAAGAGAAGAAAAATTTCAGCGGAGAGAGCTTTTTACTCAGAAAAGTGGACGACAAAAATCAAGCCTCCTCGGAAAGCTATGTCGGCTGATGTAGGATGCCTGTTGTAGAGCTTTAGGAAATTGTGAGTTGCACTGCTTGGGACGTCTTAATATATATACAGTCTTTGGTTAAAATCATCATTAGAAATATAAAATATAAAGAACTTACATACAATTCTCTCTTAAAATCTGCTGAAACTATCGGGATCGACTTCTGCGTTTTGCTTTTTTCCGGCTCTTCTCATCGCTAGAAAACGTTCGATCATTATCGTCTTCACTTTCTGAATCAGACGATGAAGAGCTGGACGATTGCCTCCTTTTTTTCTTTTTCAATTTCTTTTCTTTCTTCGACTTCTTGCTCTTCTTTTCTTTCTTATACTTCTTCTTTTTCTCCTTTTTGACTTTAACTTTCTTTATGACGGTTTCTTCCTTTATGTCTCTGATAGGAAGTCGTTCTGGTAATTTTACACCTCCACTAGTTGAGGCTGTTAACGGCGCGGATTCTCTTTTAATGTTCTCAACTGGTATTTGGGGTTTTGGAGCACATCCCTCCATATACAATTTCCGCGTCTCTTCATCGGTTTTATCATTATCTTTTGGTACTTTATAAGCAGCAACGTGGTCCACTCGCAGTGTCCGCCCCAATATCTGTATGTTTCAAAATAATTATTATATTGTTTTTATCATGACCTTCAAAATTGCTTTAAAAAATTACTTTTATTCACAAAAAATCTATTTATAGAAGTATCCATATTTATACAATTTCCCATTTAAGTACATTTTCCTAATTAAGAAAAAAGATACCCCCAAATACGCAAATACTTTTTTCTGTTAGGTACTATTGTAAAAATATCATTTATGAATAAACTCATTTGATATTTATTTCGATGGAAAAGGGACCTGCTTGGAATCGTATTGAAATTAAGTTCCAGGGGAGGTGGGGTGGCGATGGTCTTTTTAGGATTTCGACTCGCAATTTATATGTTAATAATGTATAATGAAAATCTTAAAAATCAATTGATTATGACTGATTGAGTGACGCCTCCCTACTGAGGAAAGAAAAAAGCCACCGTGCTTACCTTAATCCCGTTCAGGTTGTCCACCGCGAGGATGGTCGACCTCTGGTCCTCGTAGCAGATGAAGCAGAAGCCCTTCTGCTTGCCGGTCTTTTTGTCCCTGACGAGGTTGATGTTCACGATTTCCCCGTATTGGGAAAACACGCAAATCACGTCGCCCTCGCTGAGGTCGTAGGGAAGGCCGCCGACGAATATCCAGGCGCTGTCCCGGTACATGTCGTGCCAGGAGGACTTGCTCTCCTTCTTCAGCTCCTGTTCGCTCAATTTGAGCACGTTTTTCATATTCCTGTAGGTGAAAAAAATTGTTTTACTAAAGTACGATTTCAAATCTGTTAAAACTTACGTTAGAGGATTCATTTTCGCTAATATTTGTAAACAATTCGAAATTCTAGCCCCACGCGATTATCAGCTGACTTTTTACGAAGTGTCACAACAGTTATTAGCCACTGAACTGTTTCTTAAAAGCTTATTTGACTTTTATGCAACTATTGTGAATTATAACATTCAAAACTTCTCCAAAAAGTCATCTGACTGCTTGTCAAGTGACAGTTTTCTCGTGACCAAAAACTAGGAAAGGAAATTCTGCAGGCAGAAAGTTACGAAAATGGCTCTTCACTCAGCAATTAAGGGAAAACTGATATCAGTTATCGGAGATGAGGTAAGATGAAATTATTTTGGCCTCGAAATAAATCTCTGAAAACCGCTGCCTTCCAGGACACTTGCGTAGGATTCCTTCTCGGAGGCATCGGGGAGATTAACAAGAACAGACACCCAAATTTTATGGTCGTGGATAAAAGTAATTGTGTCTTTTCAACAACCTGCTTTCCTATTATTTACATATCCTCCAATTTAGACACAGCCGTCAGCGAAATTGAGGACTGTTTCAAGCGGTTCCTGAAGAGGGACGACATCGACATTATCCTCATAAACCAGAACTACGCGGAGCTGATTCGGCACGTTATTGACGCCCACACAGCCCCAATTCCAGCGGTGCTGGAGATTCCCTCCAAGGATCATCCTTACGATGCTTCGAAGGACTCTATTCTGCGGCGTGCCAAGGTAATGTGAAATTTTTTGGAGGTAGAGGTAAATTATAATATCGGTTTATTTTTCAGGGCATGTTCAATCCCGACGATCTCGTTTCCCGCGGATAAATCTCTGGGGCACTCTAGAAAGTGCAAAGTTTAAAACTTGTGTAATTTAGATGCGTTAATAACGAGCTTTTCTCATTCCATTGTATTCAGTTGTACCTACGAAATATGCCCAAAAAATTTTTGTCGTTACGAAAGGTGTTTTTCTTAATTTCCTATTCTGTGAAGCCCCCAAAACCGTATTTTCGGAAATTGTAAATTTTAGTATGAAATACGCCTCTAAACATCGAACTTGTGGCATATATTAGGAAATTGTAATCCCACTATTTTTAATAAAAGTAATAGAATATAAAATGCAACGTAACAGGTGTGTAGATGATGAATAAAAAACAAAAAATTTATATATTTGCGGTTCGGTTCGGGCCCGGTGTAGCCAGGGCCTAAGAAGCAAAAATGACGGAGCGCTTGATTATTTCGGGGGGAAATGCCCTTCAAAATTAATAATTTTAAAGATTTTTATTGATTGTCTCGAGAATTATTTTTGTTCACTATACTTAAGTACAGGAGGGAGTTGAGGAGCGGGCGAAAGATAATTTTGGAAGAAATAAATAAAATTTGATTAAAAATTAAAGTTAATTCAACAAGGTTAGTTCTGTAGTACTACCAAGACAATTTTTTACGCTTTTTTGTATCCAATTATTCTCGATGAGAGAAGAGAAGCTGAATATTTGTTTGGTTGTAAATTTTCTTTCCATTCTCAATTAATGAACGTTTTATTTTAAATTGAGATATATAATTCTCCAAAGCTAATGAAAGGAACTCGGAATAAAACTTTATAAATGTTTATAAATTCACCTCTTGCCAGTGAAACCGAAAACTCTCCTTTTTGATTAACCATAATTTTGATCTTAGCAACAAACACGTTGGCAGCCCTGAATAACAATCAGATGGACAAGGAAACGAGCTCCTTTAGCCTGCATCAGAAGTCGAATTTTTTCAAAGGGGGCAACTCCATAAAGAGATCGAAATAATTGAATTAATTATTGATCGAATTTTATTTAATCAAATTTCGGGGAATGGATCCGCAAGGAAACCAGCAGAGCGAATTCATCGAAGCCCGTCAGGGTGATGAAAGGTTATTTTTGGAAATAAAAATTCCTGCCACATTTCTTGATAAATTTATTTGGAAAATTTGCAGATTTAATATGTCGGCCGAGCTGAGGACCCTGGCAGCAGAAATCGGCGAATCCCTCAACACGGCCAATGATAATCTTCTCGAAGGCTTCGATCCCGTGAGGTACGATTTTTTCGATTTCAAATATATAAGTCAATTTAAAGCTGCCAATATTAAAAAATCGCTAGTTTTAACTTCCTTGAATGCTTCTTATTTTTTCAACAATTTATTCGTCTGTCATGAATTTTCAGAAATAATTTTGTTTTTTAAAGCTACCTCCACATTTAAGTAAATTTTAAGTCATAGGTGAGGCAATTTTATAATTAAAGAAATAATTTTAATTCAGTCTAAATAAAATTTGCGCTTTTCAATAAAAACGAAAAATTGCTTGTACTAATTTCTATTTTAAATAATGAAGAGAGCCGACCACAAAAATTTAGAAGTCTTAAAAAGTATGAAAATATTTTTGAATGATTGTATTGTATTCTTGTGCTGAATTTAGCATGAAAATACATAAATATCGGTTAGAATTTTAAATCAATATATAAATATTATATAAGATGTGCTAATTTTGTATATTTTGTTCTCTCTTCAACCTATCTCGGAAGATTTGGGATAACAAAAACTATTGCAACTTGGCTGAGAGTTTTTTGGAAGCTAATCTGAACAAATGAGCAGGTTTATCTAAAACATGCAATATTTTTATTTCAGAAATAATTCAGAGACAGAATCACTTTTAGGACCTCTAGACGACATTCTAAAGGAGCTTTACGATGCAAGACCGGCCTTAGTCCCCACATCAACGGCCCCACTTTCATACCCAATGGTATCGAACACCAGCGATGCGTTTCTTCCAAATTTCACTTCACCATCGCGTAACCTCACCTACGGGAACTTCATTAACAACGAAGTCGCCTACGAGGTTCCTTGCACGAGCTATGGGACGTCTTACCTGCCGTCCGCTGGACAAAATTTCATGCCTATGCCATCGCCCGTGATGCAGATGCCCATGCAAATGCGAATGCCCGTTACGATGCACACCACAAATCCCGAGGAGGAGGACAATGATGGTCCTGTTTATTTAAATTTTAATATCGGAGACATGGAACCGTCTGCGCAGCCCTTCCAAAGGTATCAATACCAGCAGCAGCCTTCCCCCGCACTGAATATGGGGCATATTTATCCAGAAAATAATGTCAGGTACATGGAGTTCGTTAATGAAAGCGGTGACACAGCTAGGGCGCGATTCTTCGACAACAGCGCGAAGGGGTTCCGGTCTTACAGGTCCCGCAGGCAGAACACCATGAATGCCGCAAATAAGATGCAATTCGGACAGCCGAACATCGAAGGGTGCAGCAAATATATTTACGCAGTCGAAGTGAATCCTGAGTCTTTGTTGTCCAACGAGACCCATATTCCTGAAGAGGAGAAAGGAGAGAACTCGTTTGTAATGAAGCAGGACTTTTGCGATAGCATCGAATCCACTACTGAAAATATAAAAACTGAGAATATTCCCTACTCGGAGGAGCCAAATATTCTGATCTATCGACAACCGCTTCGAACCAAACGGACCGTAAAGGAGAACCCTGAATTATCACTCCAATTGAACGTCAAAGAAGAAAATGAAACTGGAAAGTTTTTAGGGCTTGATTATCTTGTGATGAACGCCGGTGACGTTCAAATCCCGACCATGCCGGACAAACCATCGACCGGGAAGGTAAAGCGAAAAGAGGCGCATACCATCAGGAAATGGGAGGATGAGTTAACTTTCGAAGAACCGACTCTTCCAAAATGTGAAGTCGACGCGGCTCTGTCTGAAAAAAGTAGATCACCTCCTGTGTACAAGAAAAAGAAGCACCTGTCCGAAGAAATGTTTTTAGGAAAAAGAAAGAGGAAGAGCTCTAGTACTTCCCCAAGCTCCAACAATATAACAACGGGTGATTCACTTCAGTTTTCTGGAGATTTACCTACGGATAGTCGTAAATCTAGAACGACGCTTACCGATCGAGATTCCTACAAAAAAAGAAATGCAGAACGTTCTAAACGACTTCACGACTTTGGGTCAGCCCGTGATGTTATAGTTATACCGTCTTCCGACAGCGATTTGGATGATATGCCCATGTTATCATCGAAGTCTCTTAAATGCCCCAATTGCAAGAAGATCTTCAAAACACCACGATCATTGGCTATCCACCAAAAACGCTGTACCGTAGCTGTTAAGGTTGAAAAAGATCTCAAGATCACGATCGAGGAGTACCTGGAAAGTGAGGAGTTCGACATAGCGGATGATGTACCACTTGCTCAGATATCGAAGGGAATCGCTTCGGTTAAAGCCATAGAAAAAACCAATGAAAAAATAGTCGATAAAACTAAAACTAATGAAATGAAAGATGAACAGCACAAAAAGGAGCCACAGGATGAGACCCAGGAAAATCCATTGCGCAGGAACACAAGATCATTGACCAACTTGATTGCATCCAGGAAACTTGGACAGACTAACGAAAAAAGCGGACAGGGTAAAATAAAAACTGCTACGAAAAAGGAGACAAATGTAAATTTGCGGAGTACTCGACGGAAGAAGGGCAAGTAATCGCCGTTGTAGGATTGTTATGTACTATAAACAAATTTTTAAAATTTTTTTTACTTGAGAATTGTATAATGTACCTGTTGGGAAATATAATTAAATATTACTTGATGAACTTAGTAAGTCTGTTTGTGATAGAAGATACATATATGGAAATTATATGAAAGTCGAAAATTTTTCGATTATAAAATTTCATATCAGGCGCAAACGTTTTGGGGGCGCAAAGAAATTGTTCGGAACTCTTAAAAACTGTCGCAGTTCGTTAACTTTAAGTATGATGGTCTATAGTTGCGCTCAGTACATTTTTTTTATTACAATTGTTGATAAAAACTATGTAAGTTATATGTGAGATTTATTTTACTTGAATAAAATAATAAAGTTGTCTTAGCAACAGCAAATTTTTGAAATTCAGTATACTTTAAATAATTTTTGAGATTTTAGAAATTTGCACTTGAAAGCAAACACATCTATTTTAGTTTATAGATATGTAAATCTTATAATCCGATTATTGAAAATTGAACGTGCAGCATTAAAATTGATTTGGCTGAGCTCGAAGCCACATAAATTAACATTAATCAAATTAAGGAGTTGTGTTAGACGAACCTAACTAGCACAATAAGCGATAAGTTTTTTTTTTTATATATATATAAAAATCTCAGAACTCACCTTGTTTTGGGATATTTTCATACCAATAGTATCTCCGCAGTTTCCTCTTAAAAATGTGTTTTTAAAGCAGGAGCTCCCCAATTGGAGCCCAGTCGCAAATATTACGTAATGCCCATGAAACTGAAAGGAAAATTTCTTTGAAAAATCAATACTTATATATTTACAGGTCAACAATAGTCACAAGAAATATACAAAAAAGGAATTATTGTGCTCAGAAGTTAAACGACCAATTACCGCCCATGGAACGCAAAAGCTTCTAGAGCTGCCCTCCCCGTGGTTAAAGCGGGGATTGACTGGTGCTGCTCCGAGTGCATCCGCTTGCAAGTCAATCCAAAAATGAACAAGAATTGTAATAGGGGGGGGGTACCCGCGCAAAGATGGAATTAGTAATTTCTTTACCAGGTATTATAACCAGGAACGGCCAGATTAGTTTCATTTATCCAGAACAACGGAAAAAATATTTCTTCTATACGTCTAAGTTAATTGCTCACTCCTTGCACAGCTCCGGGGAATCGGTGTCTAGAGCGTGGGCGAAGGAGACTCCACGATGAAGTCCTTATACTGGGAGAACACAGAAATCTTGTCCTTGAGCTGCTGACACAGCTGCATGGCAACAGTGAATAGCACAAGGACCTCGTTCAGCCACGGCACCGAAAACTCCGCCTGGCAGGAGTCGAACTTCATCATGCCTTGGATGTTGGTCAGCTGATAGACAGCGAAGATCAGCTTGTGGCTCTGGAGATAGAAGCTAATCGCCAGATCCTCAGGGAGATTCGGGGACAGTGCTTTCATGTTCCTGCTCTTCATGAGTTCGTCGATCGGCTTCTTCTTGGGTATCACTAGGCTCGTCCTACCCCGCTGTAAGGCACCTAAAATGTCCCCCACTATATGGAGCACCTCGTCGGAGGTTTTGAAGCGGTAGGAGCCATCGACGTTGTCAATGTGGTGGATTGCTTGCTGGAGGTGGTTAGCGGCGTCCTGGACCTGCTGAAGCTTCCACGGGGAGTCGGGGGTGATCGATGTCCGCTGAATCTGGTTGGGGGCCTTCTGCAGCTTGAAGCTGATGTCCGCCTGGGTGATGCTATCGCCTGTGAGTGTCACGGCACAGCGGAGTTGGTCCTGCGGGGCAGTGAGGACGAACTTCTCCTGCTTTTTGCCTTCGTTCTCGTAGAGGGGCACTGGGAACCGGTGGGCGCATTCCACAAGCATTGCGCGAAGCTGTCGTAAAATTGAATGCACTTCGGTCCTCAGGAGCCACTCGAATTCGATTTGAAGGTTCTTTGCTTCTTCCTTCTCGATTTCCGCCATTGCTGACAGATGACCGACGGTCTTGAGATGTTTTGACATTCTGCGGATTGAGTTGAAAGCTGATGGAAATTGGTCGAACGGTTGAGCAGCTGCTGATGGTCGAATTTTCCGTGTTGCCGCTTCTCAGCTACTACCAAGCCAAACAATTTAAATGCTTTTAAGCTCTAATTAAACTTCAAAATCTTCAGACTTTAAGACGGAGGTGCAAAAAGCTATAATTTAAATATTTTTAAATGGGGATTAATAAAAATTAGTTGAAGAAATCACAGTGAGGGAACACACACGACCCACAGAATATAAAATTCTCAAATTCAATTTAAAAGAAAGAATCTGTAAGTAAATATCAAACATTTCAAATCAATGTTGTCGTGCATAGATCCAAGTAATAAACAAGCGCGGATTTGAAATACGTACGAGTTTGAAAATTGAGAATTGAAAAGAATTTCCAAAAACCCTTCCCTCTTTTGATAAAAACAAAAAAAAAATTCTAAAATTATCACAAATTAATTTTAGTTAGCTTTAATTTCAACAAATTTAATCATTTAAAACAACATGTGTTATGCGAAAACATAAAACCAAATATTAAAAATTAATGTCTTCCATTTTTATAATGACTAAGAAATATTTTTCCACCTGAAATGGAATTCGGTGCATCACTTAATTTATTTATTATTTTTGTTATTGCTGTTACAATACTAAAAA
This sequence comes from Machimus atricapillus, assembly GCA_933228815.1. Taxonomy (NCBI): domain Eukaryota; kingdom Metazoa; phylum Arthropoda; class Insecta; order Diptera; family Asilidae; genus Machimus; species Machimus atricapillus. The sequence continues at coordinate 14,076,011 of OW121788.1, forward strand.
TTGTTGGGCTTGGTAACAGCTAATAAAAATTAAATTAACTCTGTAAATAACTGTTTATTAGTACAGCGACAAAATACAATAGTATTTAAATACATAACACAAAAAAAAAAAAATACAATAAAAATACTCGAATCTCAGAACTGTTGTAGAGTTGCTCTATACAAATATCTTCCTAAGAACTACGAAGGCATAAATCGTCCAATTGTTCGCTAAATGAGCAATGGATCGATTTTACTTACTTTCTAAAAGTGTGTGAAGTCAATTAAGTGTAACTGTTAGAGTTTGCCTTAGAGTCAGGCTTAGTAACACTAGAATTCTCTGTATTGTCCATATGATTGCTTACATCGTCGAATTTATTAGCCATTTGTTGAGTTAACTCTTCGGCGTAATTGGTGAATTTTTTCCGGTGTTCTTCAAGAAGATGCCATAAGTGGACCTCAACGCCAATTCTATGAAGTAAAATAATATGGTTTATTAAAGGAAAATTTTAAAAAGACAATTTCAACCTTAATCCTATTCTTCGCAAATCTGTTTGATCCATTAAATACATAAAGTCCTCATAAATGAAGTCTTCATCCTGTATCTTTGATATTGATAATTCATCGATGTTTTGTGTCTTAAGCCAGCGGCTCAACTTTTGGTCAATCCTGATTGGTTGCGTGTACAGGGGATTGTGCAGCCGATCATCAACCAGCATGTGTCTTGTTGTAGGACTAGTCGTGCCACTTCGATGCGGGTTACTTTTAATTGGAAGACTGGGCCTGGAGGGTTTATTGTGATGCGTTGGACTAGAAGCTTGATTCTCTCCGTTCGACGGCATTTGTCCGTCGACTTCTGCCGCAGAAATAGTTATGCTCGGTGAGGATGGTGAAATGTCCTCAACCGGTCGAGCTTTTGTAGTGTCGGTGATATCACTGAAATAGCTAAAATGAGATGATTTATTCTCGAAAATAGTATATCAGCTTAAAACCAATACCCCTGAGAGATACTTCTTTCATACACTGTTGACACCGATGATATTTGCTTTGTGAAATTTTTCAGTATTTCCAGGTTCATTGATTGCTCTTCTATGGTGTTTTTCAGTAGATGCTGATAAGTCCGTTGAAATTCAAGCAAATCTTGCATTATCCGAACATTTTCGAAGCGAAGAACATTTAGCTCATCGGCCATATATTTGCCATTTTCTGTTTTTGGTTGAATTTTCACTGAATTTACAGTGCTTACGCCAGAGGTAGACATGTCTTCATTATCTTCATCATCTACATTCACCCCATTCTCTTGACCAGCCAAATTAGCACCTAGTTCTAAAGACAGATTATTGCTAAAATTGTTTGGGATTTGTTTAAAAGAAAAAGGCGTACCTGGTGATAGCACAGTAATCCCAGCTTGTACAGCACTTTTAACTAGATTGTCCAATGCGAACATCCAATGAGGTTTAATACTATGCGAACGCAGAACACTAATAACAGCGTCCTAGAGTTAAAAGATATTTTATACAAGTTATAAAAGCTGAATAGTTTGTGCAAATACCTGAAAAGAATACAGTGCTAGATGCAAATGGTCGATGGCAGTAGAGTCGAAATCCAGAGTCTTTTTCAAATCAGTCATTGTAGCCTCCAGAGAGTCCTTATTTTGTTCAATAATGTAATCCTTTAGGGCCTTCAGCATTGTTTCAAGATGTTGCTGTTATGAAAAAGTCGCTTTTACGTTCTCATACTATCAAATCAAACTCTACGCTTATTACCTTACGGATAACCACCTGTACTTTGTGATTATTTTCAATTTTATCCATCCAAACTTCACAGATTTTCTGTTCGTCATGCGTTAGAACTTTTGAGAGAGTTGTCCGTCGCTGTGAGTCCTTTTTGAGTAGATAGAATCCGTCACTTTCACTGGTTTCATTTAGTGATGATTTTGATGATGATCCAGACATGTCTACCTCTGGTGACAGAAGGGCGCCTTGAGAGTTTCTTCGATTTAAATTAAACGAATTATTCTGATCAATATCGTTCTCAATGCATGGTGAATGAGCCAAGCTGCATGAAACAATGGAAAAAATTAAGTGATTTTGGTGGCCTGAAGCATGGTAAATTAGCTGTAGGATATAATGTTTATGTAAGTAGACACAAAACAATTTTTCACGCTCGAACTGGATATCGTTCTAGCCTAAGCGTCCTTGCTAAAATAATATCCAACAGTCGTTTTTTAAGGCACTTGAATTGTTTAAGTTATTGCAATGCTGGCGGAATTTATAAGGCTGATTAACCATGAATGTTTTTTGGCTCCAAATTTATGGTAGTTTTAAAACTCCTCCGTACTATGAATGCAAAATAGTAAAATCTACCTAAATTTTGTAAGCTTAAATTAGCTGATACCTCAACGAAATTTTATTATTTTTGCGTTTATATTTATTTTTATTTAAATTGATGCAATTTTAAATTTGTATATTAAAAAAAGAACTAGCCTGAAAAGCTAAATAATTTTGTTGTCTTTAAAACCGATAAAAAATCTTATTGAATAAAGGCCATTTTGCGGAAAAAAAATAATAATCAAACCAATTGTGGCATAAGCATAATATTTACAACTTTTCGTCTGTTGATTTATTTTATAAATAAAAAAAACATATTTTTAGGTCTTACCTAGCTCTTTGATAATATTTGCCTTACTTATTATCAATACTAAGATCAAATAAGTAATTAGCTATAGAATATATTTTTTCACTTCTCACTTATTTCAATCCAAGTCAAGATGCAGATTTTAGAGGTATGGATTATAGCTTCATCAAAAAAAAAGGGTTACAGCGTATCCCAAAAGCGAAAAATACTCACAGCAACCAGTGGAAAAATAGTTTTCCATATCGACAACAAGTATTCAAAATAACCGATTAAGGTTTTAGTGTAATCTTTGTATTCTGTGTTAAAAATGTGCTGTACGAACAACAAAAATAACGAATAGTGTGTGTTGAAAATGTGCTTACCTGAGAACAGATGTTGATGGTATTTGTATCGGAGCTAAGGAGGCATGATGAGTTTTTATCTTCATCGGAGATGATCGTACGACACTGAGACATATACTACAAAACAGTTTAAATCAACAACACCGACAGGTTTATGAACAATGAAGAGGATAAAAGCTAAGCGCACTTTAAGTGAAATCATTTGTTCCTTACAACATTTATATAAAAGTTTAAAAATATTAAACAAATCTGCATTTGGACTTCCATAAATAAATTCAGATTTTTTTATTCGATAATGTAAGTGTAGAAAAATTAATTTAAATTTTTGGGAGTCCAAGTTACTGATTCGTATATAGTTAAAAATTATTTCGTATTAAAAATGGAATTCATCCAGGCGGGTTTTAAGGCCATATGCAAAGCTTGTAGCTTTCTATACAACATTTTTAGCCTGATACAAGTTATGAATGTTAAGAGCAAAATTTACAAAATTGGCAATACTTTAAAACAAAATTGTAACTTACTCAATTTCCGGAGTAGTTGGAGTATTGCACGTTGAACTGTTTTGTGTAGTGTTGCCGTTGTTATTAATTGTGCCGCTGTTTTTGTTAACCAATCGATCAGCAGGAACTGAGATGCTTCGTGCAAATTCTGCAGCTGTTACACTGGGGCGTGATTTTCTTGGTTTCTCACATAGAAAAGGATCTTCCAACAATAAATCGGCTGTAGCTCTTTTATTAACATCAACTTCAAAACAGCGCAAAATGAAATTTCTTGCCATTGGTGAGAGCTCTTCTGGGATCTCGGGATGCTTTTTATAGAAACCAACTTTAAACATTGCTGCTTGCGGCGATCCGAGCTCTATAAAAGGCGGCTTTCCTGTTGCCATTTCGACATTTGTACAACCAAATGACCATACGTCCGCCTTTGGGGGTGATCAAATTAAAAGTTTTTATAACATACTTAAGCTCAAATTCTTACAGCTGGACCATATCCTCGAACACCTTGATCTATAACTTCAGGCGCCATATACTGCAGTGTTCCGGCGAAAGTTTCTGTAATTGGATTAATCCCCGCCAAACGCTTCGATGTACCAAAATCAGAAATTTTTACAACACCGCTATAGGTGTTAACTAAAACGTTGTCACCTTTAATATCACGATGTACGATCTTCTGATCGTGCAGATACTTTAATCCTAGTGAAAAAATTACTCATGAAAATGTTCAAGTTTTTACAGAATTTTATATTCAACCTTCTAAAATTTGTTTTGAGTAAAACGCTATTGTAGCCTCGTTATCCTTGAGTGGACCCCATTTTTCTCTAAGCAAAGCAGAAAGTGATCCTCCAGGTACTTGTTCCATGAAAATTTTGAAATAACCATCCTCAGACACCGAGCCCAGATACTACAAGTTATTTAACGAATGAAACTAATTTATATTTATCACTCATTAAAAATTTCACCTGGACAATATTTCTGTGCCTGAGTTGTGAATGCAATTTAATTTCCTCGTGTAAAGGCTGAACGTCATGGGTGATTTTTTCAGGAACTTCTTTAATAGCGATCCTCACTTGTGTGTTCAAATCCCTAGCAGCGTACACTACACCGTAGGTACCTTTTCCAAGAACCATTTTCTTGCTCTGTTCGTCATAGTCGTACTCATACTAAGAATGAAATTGTTTATATCTTATTTTTTAAAACAATGAAGTTTCTACCAATTACCTGAATTTGCGTTTCGTCTATAGAGAGATCAACAAAAACTTCTTGATCCGCTGTCATTTCTAGAACTAAATCATAGAATCTTTTTCGACAGTGCACCGATGGAAAATACATTTGAAAGTCGTCCGAGTTGTGATGAACGTAAAGGTAAGCACATCGTTCGTCACGTTTGTAAAGACTTACGGATTTAATTTGATTAGCAGTAAAAAGGAAGTCATGTACTTTTTTGCAAGTGCCCTTTGAGTGAGCTAGACATATATTGATGATTTGTAAGGATTTCTCTTCAGCTCCCATATTCACATTAACATAGCTTGGCATGTATATCTTTTGTGGTTCCAAAATCTTTTATCAAACCATAGAGTTAAAAATAAAATATTAAATAAAATAAAGAATTACTTACGAGAATAGGAAATCGAATACCATTATTATCATCTGATTTGGTGGCCTCTACAAAAAATTCCATCCAAAAGTGAAAAATCTGCTGCTCTGAACTTGTAATATCTTCTGATCGTTTTCTGAATCGATCGATAAGTGTGATGTTTCCAATTGTTGATTTTAGGTACCAATCCGGTGGTTTTAGTTTAAACATACATTCAGCAGCTTGAATAGCTTTAGCATAGTCTTCAGCCAAAACAGATATCTCAAAAAATGATGCAACATCCCAGTACTCGTTTAGAGATGATAAACTTCCCTTTTTTCCAATTAGGTTGTTCAATACCATTCCTTTTGAAAAATTTAACAATTTTATAAAACTTAATAAATTTTAAGAAAATTCAAAAGTTTGATCTATGTGAATGATGCAAATAACAATGTAATTACTAATCGGGATTGACTTCAGTTAAAATTTATCTATCTACGTAAAATAGAAGTAAGTCAAAACAGGGCAATTTGCAGGCGCCTCAATTGAGCAAGCATTGCAACGCTCGGCAGCTTACAAAGCTAAATATTGAATAATTAATCATTTTGAATATCCTTGCCAATGCAGATTATTAAAGTTTGAAGATAATAATTCCACTTTCGTTTGGAAGTAATACCGAATTGGCCTTAATATTATACATACATATATCTACTTCAGCGACTTACCGATGTGCTGAAGTTCTTCTGTATTTGAAAAGTCCTTTCCATCAATTACTAAAAGTGTTGCTAAATTTACTCCAGCGTACTCATTAGGTTGAACTTCAAAACTTTTCCTGTACCTGTTGAAGAGATTGTCGAGATATTACAGAACTCAAAATGTCCTTAAAATCAAAATACCTTTCAATTGCACTTTTAAGGCTGTTTGTATCTGTATAATCCGATTCAACAAACTTATCCTTGTAAATTCTTCCACACAGGCAAAGCATGTCCGGAAAATGGTTCTCCTTCTTTTCAAGTGCTTTAATGCACGTCTGCAGAGCCTTATCCCTATCGCCTTCTTTATTTCGTCGATTCAGGGCAAACGAGTACAAGTAGCACATGTTTCCCGTCTCGATGTACTTCCTTTTGTTTGGTATCGTCTTGAGTTCATCCACCAGATGAACCATTGCATCATAGTCCTGAACATCTCTTAAGGAGATCATAAAACTGTGAACAACATCCCCGGAAAGTACGTGGGGATCATCAAGACGCTTTCGCATCTTGTGTAGAACTTTAGCCAACTCTTCGGTATTACCGGCATAAGTTTCTCGGGCTGCCCGCAAGTCACCTAAGAATTTTTCTCTCATATGGGTTCTGCGAATCATGGTTAATTTAATAGAAACTTTTATGAATTTATAAAATTTGTAAGTTGTACTTTGATTGGATTTGAACGTCTTGAAGGAGCTTCTTGAGTTTTATAAGAAGAGAAGTCTTCATGTCAGGACCATCTTTGCTGAAGTTCGTTAGCGTGCATGTCCCGCACTCTTGAAGTTTATAAGGCAAAAACGTGTAATTACCGCAGGAAATCTGTGAAGAATTTTAATCCGCACTTCTGTTTTTGTTACATTTATACAGTCGACTCATACCTTAAGCCGCAAAGTTTGTTCGCTTTGGGAGTCATTATACATTAAAATATTTTCTTTCATCCCAAAGCTCTCCCTTACCCCTAGGTGGTAAAATAAGGCACTCTGTTGAGCTTGAATGCTGAGGTCAAAAATAGCCACGTCAGCATTATAAACTGTCTCCAGGACGTTTGTTTCACCAAAGTCCAATTTTTCAAACTAGATAATTATTTTTTAGCAATTTAAAACCAAAAAATATTCGAAAGAATTTTTCGCTTACTTGAACGTTTTGCAGATTCGCGTTCACTAGCGTGCAGGCTTTTCCCAGCTCCTCATAGGCGCATTTCCGAGCTGTTTGATGAGTATCTATGACGCAGACGACATCCATCCGAGGCCTGCCCGTTTGGATTGCAGTATTGCCGGACATATCACTGAGATTAGACATGCTGTCTGTTTGGCAAACACCGTTTGCTTCTGGAAATATTAGTTCCATTTTCACAAACAAGTGATTACAAACAAAATTAGTAAAATTCCCACCAAATTTCCGATACCGATTTTTCATTTTGTCTACAAAATTTCCATTATCATGCAAAATAAATTAGACACAGTGGAAATGTCGTCAATTCAATCTTAATAAAAATTTGTACTGAACAATTTTCATGTTTCGGCACATGAATCAACCGAATCGCAATAATAAAGGCGGAGCATGACTCAATTTCTCCTGTGGTGCACCCAACACTCGTTGACTCATGTCACCCAGCAAGTGATGCTCTCATGTAAGATATTTTCTGAAATATATTTTTGCACAGGAAGAAGATACTTCAAATGATTTTTTAGTTGTTCCCAAGTCGTTGTCCTCCCATTGTCACTTTTTCAAAATAATTATTGGGTCTTAATTAACATAATAAAAGTTTGTTACACGCAATGTTCTAAGTGCAACTAAAGTGACTCTTCAATTTTTTTTTTGATGAAGCTGCAGTTTTGAAAGCGGGCAGATATTTATCAAAATGACGAATGCTTAGATAAGTACTTAAAATTTTTGATTTGAATAATAAGCTGCATAGTGAAGCACATTGATAGCTTGTGCGCTCATGAGTGTTTTCGTGAATTAATGTGATAAAATACCAAAGTTTTACTAAATTGACTTATTAATGCTAATTCCGTTGTGCTGTAGAAACGATTGAGCTTTAAAAGACAGATTTTGATCATTCGGTCGATCACAGAGGGCCAAAATTTCAATATCATAATGTATTCAAATCTATGTTTGAATTACTTGCTACAACTATGTAAATTTTAGCTTCCAGATCAAACGGTTTTGAACTATACTTCTGAAGTAGTAGAAGTCTAAAAAAGAGTGGTAACAATTTTTAAAATACATATGCCTTTGGTTATATTAAGGACTTGTTTTATTATTATTATTTTTTTTGCAATTTGTAGTATTGATACATTTAGTTGTTTTGTAACCAAAAATTTCATAATCACAATGACAACGACTCTAAGCAATCAATGCATCAAAACATAAGAATTTCAAATTAATTACCACAGAGAAATTATTTAAAAGGGACAGTCCCTTCCGCTTTTCAGTTAATATTTCTAGTACTAATTAAATATACCTATTACATTTAAATGCAGAACCAGAAGCTCTAGGTTTCAAAAGAGAATTGCTTTTAAATAAACAAAATTTTAATTAACGTCACAAATTTAACATACAAAAAAATTTTATGAACCTTCTTTCATTCATTCTTGCATAACTTTCAGTTATTCTTTTTTAATTTCCGTTCGTATTCCAGCGGCAATGAAAATTAATATTTTTTTAATTTCACAACGAGCAAACGCAAGACTGACATCGCTCCATTTGCTGTGGCCTGTAGTTTTTCCAATTCTTTTGTAATATTCTAATCGGTGCACAACAAATTATTTTATGCTTCTAAAGGAAATTATTTTAAAGAGCCTCTTCGGTCGGGCGGGTAAGCGGGCAAAGCGACATTCGGGGTAATTTTACTCGAAAAAGTTCAATGCTAGAGCAGTCGCTCTTGAAAGAGTTATCCGCGATGTTACCGCTTCGAGAAAAGATAAATGAACAAAATTAGAATAAAAATAAGAAGAAAAAAACATAATTTAAGAAAATTTTAAACGGCGTGAAGTCACAACAGCTGCAGCCGCCGGGCATCTCTGGGAAATTTTTGGCCGGACAAGATTTCATTCATAAAGCTGCCGGTTGAATTGATCTTTTGATTTTCTTATTTTTTTCTCCTTTTGCGAGTTGACCTCGCTGCTCCCACACAGGTGAAGCAATTACCTAGCCGCGGAGATGCAGACAGGCGGGACCGCGCAACCTCTTTCGATCTCGTAGTAAACTCTCAATTTCAATTCATGCTAATAGGGCTGTCGCATTGAGATTGAGGCACATCCGCCTAGACGGTTTCTTTCAATATCGTCAAGAGCGCGGGAGGCTGTGGCTGTGATTGCACAGTGAATCTTAAAATCTTGGACAGATAGCCGCTGATTTCATAAATTGCGCCGGGGGCTCCTCTTGAGTCGGGAGATAAATCAGGAAGGCGGACGAATCCACTTCTGTTCTGGCCCATTGAGCAGCACACCGCCGTTGTTGCAATACTATCGGATTATTTATAGTACCAATTAATGTATTACTGCGAACAGACTAATTTAGCTATCGGAAGAGATATTAACGCCTCCGTGTTTCATTTGTTATTTAAGGGGGAGTTCCAACGGGCGCTGAGGGGATCTATTATTGAATTCGGCTTGTTGGCAGCCCGGCCTCAGGTGCCGTCCAAAATAGAATTGCTACTTTCGGGTCCAATTGGTCCTGAAATATTTATATGTTAACGATGAGATGACCCACTACGCCCTGAGGTTCAACGAAAATTGGTGTAAGCGCAATTCGCTATATGCAAATCGTGACGGGTGGGTGCTAATTATTGCTTCTGGAAATTTACCGCCACAAGCAAAATGTAAGCGAACAATTTTATGAACCTCACGATTTATTTTAACGTTGAATGAGCTTTTCCAAGGAAGGTTATTGTAAGGTTTGCTCGAGGAAAACCAGTACAATATTCACGTTGTTTTGTATTTATCTTTAAGACTAGAACTAAGTTCTCTACATATTATTATGTTACAATTAGGCATCTATGTATACTTTATTGCACCAAGTTATTTAAATTCGTTTAACTAATTGATTTCTAAAAAGGAAAAGTTTATATTTTTAGGGCTTAGTTAGAATTAATTAACTCTTTGATAGAATAGATAGACGACACGAATGTTACAATTTAAATACGAAATTGTGGATATATGTATGTATCTCATTCAGGAATTTGCTCAAAAAGATAAGGTACCTAGTTAATATTTATGTTGATACATGTTAATATATGTATTAACATGTATCATATCATATATAATATATGGGACAAGACGACTACGGATAAAAATAAAATATGTAACTACGATAGTTATTTTAATAACAGTGACTCACAGTCTGATATGTTTTTTTGAGTAATGCAAATAGTTTGATATGTAATAACGTTTACGCATTCAAATGGGCAAACTACGAAAAATAATAAAAGCATTTTTTCTAGTAGTTAGTTACCGAAAAAACTCTATGACGACACAATATATTTTCTCACTTCGCAAATGTTTAAAGCCAAAAGTCTGTTGGTTTATTCGTTGTGATCTTAGAAAATTCCTTGACCCTTTTCTATAATATTTTAGCCACCCAGTGAGAAAAACAAGCGTCATAGGAAGCAAATTGGAAGAGGTTCATAACAATTGCTTTCATTGCTCCATGTATTCTTGAATGCTTTCATTTCCCGCTGTGATATTTACAACCATATAGGCTTCAGGATTAATATTGAATTTGGCAAATTGGATTTTTACTACAAAAGTTATTACATTGTGAAATTAGGTTTTAAAGGCCATTCATGTAAAAGATGATTGCTCGTTTTACAAAGTTTTGTCAGACTGGAATTGAGGTTGGGTAAGAATGCACAGATGATATTAATTTGTTTTTGTAATTTTCTCTTTTTTAAGTGCGAAATTGTAAATTTTGTATCCATTTTGAGTTACGTGATATATCTACATATATGTATGTACCTATAAATTTTTCATTATGTACATAATAGTTCCCTAGAAAGCAAAAAAAACAAATAACCCCGAAAAAGATTGAATACAACTTAGGAGAGATATGATGTACTTATGTAATTGTTAAAAATTTAATTTAAATGTTTCCGTATCAAGGTAACATTTGACGACAATGCGAAGGACGAGAGCTTATCCAAACTTTATCTATGACACCAATAACGTAAACATTGCGTACGCAAAAAAAGGGGGATACAGATTGTTAATTCCTGGATCACTACCTTAACCCACTTTCACAACAAAACAATTTATATAGTTACTCCTATTTTGGATAACTATTTCAAGTTTGTCCCTCAACCTCCTCGAACTCACCTGGGAACTCTTCACTGGCTGGGATTGACGAAGGCATCTTGAATATCTTTTTAACAATATCACACCGGAAATAATTGCAAAGAGCAAAAGACATTGAATCTTACAAACTACAAGGGAAGAAACGCTACACTTTGCCCGATCATTAAATCATCGTGCAGCTAAGCCGCGAAACTTTTGGTGGCGCACCATAAAAAAAAAAACGCGAAATTCTCCAGCCCGACTGGCGATGGCACTTAACAGCTGATCGGCGTAAACAAAACGAAATGCCCGCGACGTTTGCGGCCCAGTTCCATTGCCCTCAGCTGGGAGCACTATCCGCATATGCGGGGGTCGTACGGCTACCGCGTTTTTCGTTTTGTATCAAACTAAACAAGATCAGGCCGCGATAAATAATAGCAAAACAAAAAGCCCCTGACGACGACGAGCGTCTGTTGACTGTAAAAACTGTTGCTCCACTGCACTGTGGTGAGTTAGCACGGCCGGTTAAGGTTGCGGAGGAGGCATACTCCTAATGTCATTTGGCATCAAATAAGGGAAAAAAAGACTTTCGCTGCGTGGAAAAACGCGAAATTCCGGCGTAACATCCGATTATTTCGGCACCTTTTCTCGCAAACTTATTGTTTCCACAACGATTAAACTTTTCACAACTGTTTTCGCGCCGATTGTCATGGTTTTATTGGCGAAAAATAGCTAAAATCCACTACGTGCTATCACGGCCATCAGTCTCACTGACAAATTCATCTCACCACTGTGAAGGGGAGTGGAGAGTGAGAGGAACTCGAATTCCTTGGGAAAGACACCGCGAATTTATTGATCTCAGAGGCGCTATGCGTTGAATAGAGTAAGCTCTCTATGGCGGGATAGTTTGAAACTGGAAATTATCATTCAACAGATTTTGAGATCTTTCAGTAATTTTGTTTGCAATGTTCTCATTGCAACTACAAAAATATTTTTCTTCGTTAGACCTTAGTTTTCTAAACTTAATTGTTTCTCAAAAACAGAAAATGGCACTCTGCATTGCTACAATATTTTCGTTATTTATGTAGTATACTTATTTGTAAGAACAAAAATAAACCCATAAAGTAAAATATTTACCAACAAACTAAATATATACAAAATTTTCAAAAAAAGTTGAGCTTTGTTATGTAAAATGTGGTTTAATATTATTTATATGAAACTTGAATTATTGAATTTATTATAACTTGCATGCAGTGAGGCAGTATTAATATGATATAAAAATCTCTTTTTGGCTTTAAGGGGGGAAAAGGGACCGAGAGCCAAAAAGAAGAGCATATTTTTGTGATTTGTTTTTTCACAGTCCTTTCATTATTAAAATTTTTAAAATATGTAACATTATTAAGCATCATATCAAGAATATTTTGCTAAATTTTCATAAGAAAATATTGAAAAATAAGGCCGTGGTAGTGGGGAGAACCGAGTCACCTAAAAAAAAGTCGACATGCGGTAGGCAGGATAAATCACGACTGCTTCATCTGAAATCAAAAAACCAAAACGATTTCTTTAGTACATAAGTATACCTTGGATTTGAACGAAGGACTAAACAAAATATTCATTTTTGAATTTTTGGTAAAGGTACAATCAAAAAACTCTGATTTTTACCAAAAATTGCTCCTTTTGTTTAATAAAAAAATAAGTAGTAATTGAAAAAAAACATCCTTCGGTCAGATCCGAGTATATCGCATCTAAAAGAAGTGTTCAAATTTTTAGCGAAATCGGTCCAAAGGTTTTCGAGAAATTTTGTCTACGGACTTAAAAAAAAAGTTTTGAGAAAAACGCCATAGAATTTTTTTTTAAAAAATTTTTCTTTTTTCAATTTTTTTTAAACTTAAATAGAATCGTAGACAATATTCCTTATAAGTTGTAGTATCAGAATAAAAATTAAAAGAAAAATTGATTTTTTTCTATTGCTTATAACTCGAACAGTTTTGTTCCTAATGACTTGAAATTTTCTAACAATATTCCTTATAAGTTGTATTTAGTATCAGAATAAAAATTAAAAAAAAAATTGATTTTTCGACCCTTTTACCCCTTTAATGGCTGTTGTTAGTGGGTTGTATAATAACCCTTCCTACTTTTATGATACTTACTATCACACATTTGCAAAATGACCGACTTAGAGCCTTTAAAACTTGACAATGTAACAACTCTACGGCATCTTTGGAATGCTGCTGTTATAAAGGGAATAAGTGAATTATTTTCTGGAGTTCCTAGAAAATTTTTTCATTTTTGCTTCTTCTTTACAACGAAATATTTGAAATATTTTACTCGTTGGCATCATCCAGGAAAACATTGAGCGCAATTCCTTTTCATACGTAACCTAAGTAGAGCAAACATAGGAAGGCGAATTTTTTAACTTGAGCAGGACCAGTGCTCTGAATGAAATTCTCCATTCAGGAGACTACAGCAATGTGAATTAATTTTTATTTTCTTGGAAGATAAATTCTTAAAAAGCGTGCGGTGTGAAAACAAACTTTTTGGCGTATTTGTAACAAACGAGCTAAGAATGTTGTGAAGTTTCGGTAAAAATAAATGCGTTTTCGTTCTGTTCTTTAATTACTTAGTTAATAAATATTACTTCTTCTGCGTTTTGCAAGGTCCAGTTTGCATATGACACTCTTTTAAGGGATTTTGATTTGATGAAAGAATTGCATGTAATTCTCGGAGGATCCTGCCTTTTATCCTGCCAAGCCAATCATCATCTAAACTAGGTAGGGGTAGGGTACATAAAAGCAAAATTATTTTTTTGTATAATTTAGGTTCATAAACTACTATGCTGCGTTATGTTTACATATTACGTGTTTATGAATTAATTCTGCGTCTATGTACATAGGTATAATTTCATCTTAGGCGTCATAAGAGTTCAGTTCGAAATTGAGAACTAGAAATTTCCTTTCTAGGATAATTAGGCAAATTAATTTCCGATCTTTCACTATTTAGTAAATACCACACCTAATGCTTCCGGTAATTTTCCAAAAATCGTTGAGATTGGTGTCCTTGGTTTTCACATTTTAGAGTATTTCATAATCCAATCCCTGATAGCACTTGACTACCATCTTGATATAGCCCTAGGCAAGTGGCAATGATTTAGTGGTCAATCTCAACCCAAATAAAACAGCAATCTGAAGGCCTTCCCTTAGGCCAGGTAATTAGCACGAGTTCGATTTCACCGTTTCCAAACGATTTCTTGTGCAATGCCATGTTGTCGTGCTACAGCCGTAAAAAGTGTTTACCTGCCAATTCCGGCCCAGTGCCATGTATAGAGTACCAATACTTATGGATGGCGTTAATTGAATCATTTCGATTCTAGGAAAAAACAAATGTCCGACAAATGGTTTGTTGTGATTACCACATAACAAATTCACCTGAGGAGTACCTACCCAAGTGTTAAACGGTTGTCGCGTTCATAAACAGTTCCCACGATTACCCACCTATCTAGTGGTCGAGCTATAGAGAAGATATGCCTAGGTATAGATCTATCTTTTAACATATCGTGTGCGAAAGCGAAAAGCACTGTTCTAATAGTAAATTACCTATAGATGAAAGGTGTCAAGGGGATCTATGGAATCAATGGAATCAAAAGAAGCCGGCTCATCAGCCTCACGGGCAGATGATTTGGTCTGGGTCCACAACAATGCGAAGACAGGTAGCTCCGGGTACATCGACAGGTGTCCACGGGTCTACCTCCGATGTGATCCAGATTAATGGCTAGCGATAGTGAAATCTTCTTCATAGTAGTGTGGTTGGGGCCGGTACGATTTATCACGTCCTCTGAGCCATTACTGGCAATGAACTGGTCTTTTAAAATGCGAAAAAGGTACGGTGCCATCGCTCGTCTGCTCGTTAAAAGTCGCTCCGCCAACTGTCGTAACGTCGTCGACAGTCGTTCTGAAATTTTCGCTCGATTGGATAGAGGTTACAGGCTTAGCACATCCACACGAGACGCATTTTTTTGAGCTCATTCGGAAAGGTTAGAGACTCCTCAAGCTCAAGTAGAACCTCTCTGTAGACAATGGGTACAAAATGATGACCTACCAAAGTTGGTTGGCCTCACCTCATCCGAAAGTGCGGTCTTTATTATCGGGCTGATTGCAGGGTGGAATTGAATGGGCGAGGAAAAGAAGACTCTCACCCCTTGGCACCAAATTAAATAGTTCTGCTCGTAGCAATGGCAGCGAAATAAAGACAAGATTCGCCTCAGCAGAGCAGATCTTGATTCTTTTGAACGCTGTCGCCGACCTTGAGATTAATTATCACAGATTCATGCCAGTCTCTCAGTCAGTCGTCACTATGAAACTAAGCAATAGGCGGACGGAAAACTTGAGGTCTGGAGGTGTGGGATATGCACTCGCCTTCATTGTGCCTTTTAACTAATTGCCCGAAAACTGTCGGAGGCCCATAACCTTGCCTTCTTTTCGAGTTGAAATCCGCCAAATGAATGAGATGTTAAGAGTCAAGATGGATCCGTTCAGATTGGGCTCTGTGGATTGAGTGGACTTTGAAGGAAATTAAAAGAATGTTTGACGAATTCGACCTTAACGCCACCCATAAATCTTGGTCGGTGCTTTCGGCAGTTAGTTAAACAAAAGAAACGGAAATTTGCAACTATTAGGACAATTAATGATTTTTGCTTCTATAATTCTCAGAAAACACCTTAAAGTAACAAACGCCTGCTACAAATCTTTAACTACATCTATCACGCCTGCTCAACCACTTAAACTCCTTCGTGAGTCGATAATCCGGCGAATCATGTACATATCCTACACTAACCGGAAGGCACGACGAATTGCTAAAAAAATATATAATTCGCCCGCTATTTGCTGAATAGTACCGGACTTAGACCTTTAGATCCGTGCTAGTAATAAAAATAAAAAAATATTTAAACATACCCGCCATGAGTCAGCTCTTGCGGCAACTGCAAAGACATAATGCCGGGCAAGGTCGAACGAAAGTAAAATTTTATCATATTAACGGCCAACCGATTTTGCTGGGTTTTTTACTTCAAATCTTATAGTGCTGCGGTTTAATTTGCCGGTGATGGAGTCATAGTACTCACAAAACCCACTAAAGTAGGTTGGGCTGGTTCTTCAATTTATGATAGAAGGAAAAAAATTATCCCAACCTTGCACGCGTTTTGCAGTGGGCAGTTTTATCTTAAAATCTCTTAGTTATAGTTTACCAGCACATTTAGGATGAGTACCCTGATGGAAATTTGTATATTTTCAACAAGAATTGCATTACGAGGCCTTTGGACGCGTTATTGTATTCAAATTTGATGTGATTGCAAAGTTTTCTTAAGACATATTGCAGTATTATATGTATGTACATTCTTTAAGGTTTATGTATTATTGCTTTATGGAATTCTTAAAGGTGCAGTTGTTGCCGTATTTGCAGTAATGAATATTTTAAAATTAAGGCTTAAGTAAATAATGTTTAATATATTTATCATCAAGGTATATTTTTTTAAAAAAATAAATAATTTTAGTTTCATTATTTTTATAAAGACTGTAAAATATGTCGAATATACGTAATTCACACTTTAAGAATTGTCACACTTTATTGAGTTTTACGAGCCAACACATAGGTACACATTTGTACATACATATATATTTAAATATAGCTTTATTGTTTTATCATATAAATTCTCCGTAGAAACACCTAGACCCCTATTCCAGATGGCAAATTAGGTTTGATGGCTTCTTAATAAAAGTCCTCCAGCTGTCAACAGCTTTGCTGTGGGTACATTCAATCTCAATAAAATTAATGAGCCCATTTGTGAGGCCTAAAACCCACAAGGACTTTTCACAATTTTCCTAGAATTATTCCACAATTAATCAAGAGAACCTTAACACCATTAGGATGTGTTATATAGAAATTCTTTTCATCTTAGTTCCCTGAATCCGGGCGCAAACAAACCCCTGAATGTGGATGTGAACTCACCGCAAAGTTCCTTTAATTAATTTGGGTGGAGCTCCCCAGTAAATTGCGTGAAATTATGTGTGGCTCTGTTGCCAAAAGAAAGCCACAGTAGTTGTTAGTACTTTGATAGTCGAGCTACTTTTAAACAGTCCAAAGACCATCGGAATGTCGGTGTAATATTACATCCCTCCCGGCAAAAGTCCAACTGTTGTAAAACATTTTTCGGTGTTCGTTTCTGGCTTCCCTGTTGGGGCGTGTATGTAAATTTTTTTCGCTGTAAAGATGCAATTCAACTGAAAATTACACGAATTGCAGCGCACAATGGGCGCGCAAATTATTCAAATTTTGACCGAGATTATGCTCCCGAGTCGGTGGGGTCTTCTGGTATATGTATAAAAAAAAGCGGCAAATGGAAAAAAAGAAGAAAAATTTAATAATGGTGCTCTGTGGGGATTATATGATTACGGAGATAACGAGAAATGGATTATTTGTTTTGGACAGTGGACTGTGGGCTGGGTAGCTGCCTTTTGTGAGCCAGAGCAATTGTTTGTCCGCTACTCCTGCGGAACAAATGGCTCTCAAATGGAGTTAAAGTTGGTAAAAAAATTTTGGTGAGAGACGATATTTTGCAATGCAGTACCTACATACCTATGGCGAAATTTTCTACTAAAAATTGGGTCGCTTCACTAGCTATAAACTAAATGAAATAAAGTCCGTAATACCTCAGCTTCCGATACACGTTAACTTTATTGCTTTAATATGGATTAATTGAACGATTTTTAATTTAAATTTTTATTATTTTGTGGCATATAATTTCAAACAACTTTAGGTAGGTACTTGGTATTCGCTCTTAACAGAAAGTTATTCGTAGTTTGTATTACTGTTGGTTGGTGAATGTAGAAATGTATAGAGAATGAAATCAAAGTCACGAAATGCATCAGCTCATTTGTGTAATTTCGACAATGAAAATTAGTTTTTCGATGAGGTCAAAGTAATAAGCCACCTTAAACCTTGTCTTTAATGATAAGCAAATATGTAGAGTACCATATCAATTACAATTAGTGAGTCTTATCTTTTATGTGCGTACATAATATGGACATTAGTTTATTATAATTCTTGATAACCGTGGTCCGTGGTGTATGTATTACTCATCATAGATGAAAACGCTATAGAGATTTCGTGCAATTAGTCTGCTGACAGTGGCAGTGCAAAATTGCACTTAATTTAAACGACCAACTCTGTCCCAGAGGATGACAATTTTTCTTAAGCAATTCTATCCACGAATAAAAATGAATTGTTAGCTGTCGTCGCGAACATTGCGCGGGCTTTACTGAAATAACTCTGCCCGGTAGTTCACTAAGTATAATGACTCCTCGACACAGACAACAGACTGTGACGCCTTTAGTCATCCATCGTTTACCAAACTAGTGAAATTACTTTCATTTGACGCAACCGAGAAAAATTGTAGCATATGTATGTATGTGGACTTGCACTGCACACACTATTACTTAGTGGTGGACTTTGGGTAGAAAGCAAAATGCATTAAAAACGTTCGTCTCAACTGGCGGGGTTTTTCGTAGTTTTCAAGGCAACTTTTCAATTTGATTAATGCCTTAAGAGAATTGTAGAGTTATGTGGAAATTATGGTCGTGCTAATGAAGAGCCGGAAAATGTTTCCCATTTTTCCATTGAGTGAATGAGAAAAATGCGAAAAATTTTAAGGTTTCACTAAGGTCGTAATTTTTTTAAATAACTTGATAAAATGCATGTTTCCATTTTTGAAATGCTGAAATTCGACAATATGTATAGGCATGTCTGTATATATTGTATATGTACGAAGAAATTTATTTCAAATCAGGCATTTTGTTTTAGTCTGTAGACTGAGAACAAACAGTCAAAGAAGAATTTAATAAAAAAGTCAAGATAAGTAAAGGCTATCTGTTTTGTATATGAATTAAATCAAATCTCACCCCTTTATTTTATAAAATATGTTTTCAAAAATGTTTGTTTAATATGATCTAAAATTTAGCAGCAAATATTTTATATTGTTGAGTTTTATATAATGAAAATATATATGTACTTGCCTGCCGTTTAAGCCTCATAGTATAAAACGAAAATAATTATAATTGCAATTTATTTAAGTTATTTGCAAAAGCGCAACTGTCCATTATTATAATTACGTAGACGAGCTTGTGTAGAACAGCTAATTCAATTTTAAATTGAATTTCCTCCTCAGAGATTCACATTATTGGATTGGAGGACCTCTAAACATAGCTTGTTAAATTTTAAAATTAATTTCCTGCTCAGAAAATTACATTTATTAAAAAATGGAAAAATATGTTAGGTAGAGTAAAAAGGGCTTTTAAAATTTAACGTAACATGATTCAAACTTTCCAGCGATCCAACTTTTACCTTGTTCAAATGATTCATGGCACTCGACCCAGAGTTAACTCACATTGTTCCTATAAAAGCATCGCTTTCTCTGAAAATGTCATTAAACTCTGATAGTATAAAAACGCTTTGGTCGCTCAATGTTATAATCATTTTGGCTCTTTTATTGCACAATTACCCCGGAAAATCTTGCTTGGAAGAGAATTCCATGGACCCAGAAGCAGGGCAATTTATCTTGTCCTGATCCTGGCGAAGGGATGAACGTTTATTTGAGCGCCATTTTTTGAAGGGGGTGGCCGAATACATAGATCAGCTCACAAATTCCAGAAGAAAACAACAACTAAATCTGAAATCTGACCCATGTGCTAAGGCATAATAATATTGACATCCTCCAGAAAATTGGAATTCACCGTCTATTGGGTGTTTAACGACGGAAGAGAAAATGTTCGACACAAATAATGTGTCGTCCCGAAATAATTTTTGGGCCACGCTAAGATAAACGACCCTGACCCACACCCACCCGTCCTCGTTTTCCTGAATTGATGAAAATCGTAGCGAAACCAAGGTCGGCAGACTTTTGAGGTCAAATAGCCTTCCAAACTGTGGCCCATTAAACGCGGATTTTTCCATGGGAAATTTGAGGGCATTTTAGGGGCATCCGGTGAGTATTTTTATGGCGCCAGACACGTTTAAGTTTAAAATTTATGCGGTAAGAAAGAACCTGGTTCTTGGAACCTTATACACATTAGGGGCCCTAATATTCAGCCATCTGGAAAAGGAAAACTTTTTCACTATAGCGCCGACTCCAAATTAGTGCACTTGAAAGCGCGCAAAACCTTAATATGACTTGCCGTTTTCGGGGAGGCGTTAAATTCGATATCATTTTTCATGTCCCTCCGAATGAAGATTAAGAGCAATCCCACATTAGCAGAATGAATGAGCTCTTTACCATCCGCTAAGCCCGCTATCATTCTTATCAAATTAGTTCCACACCGACATTACCACCTGTGCAATTCGCAATTCCTTCCCTGTCAAAGGCTTACTAAGCGACCTGAGCGGTTGTGACACCAACAAATGGTCAAATTATTTCGAGTGACACTTTACCTTGATGAGCTTTCTGGTGAAGGGGCCGAATTTGTCCACTTGCGTTTGGGCCAATTTCCAGCACAGCACACCTATGTGGCATTATCCAGGTGTTTGCACTATATGGTGGACGCTGACTTCCATTCCGGATATGCCCGTTTTAAAACTTTTACCTTGATGATGCTAGTCATATCTGGATTCAGCCAATTACGAGTATCACTGCTCATTATACTGAATGCCACTTTTTGCACAGATTGAATTCCGATTAAAAGCGCCTTTTGGAACGATTGTTTGTGCCTTTTTTCTCTGCTAATTGTTCATTTCGTGTAAATTACTTTTTTGCCGTTCATGCCGGTGTCGGAAGCACAATTTGGTTCAATTTATTAAATTATTGGGTGCACTTTGACTGCTTCCTTATATGCCTAATAGGTGGAATGGCCTAATGATTACTTCTACTTTGGATCGTTTTCCTATGTCTCAGTGACTATCTGCTCTTGATAGACGAAGTAAAAGGTTTGAGTGTACCTATAAAGTTGGCCTCTATTGAATTATCCTCCCAAGGAAGCAGAGGTAGTTGCAAGGCTATGTTTATCATCTTATGTACCTACACAACGTAAAGTTTATAGAGCAAACATAATTTGTGTACATTTCTTAAAGAATTAAATTCTACCATATTTGTTTGAAATTGAATTTATTAAATTATTATTTATTAGTATTATTTGATATTTGATTTTGAAACCTATACTTTAGAAAGCACTACATAGGTTTGGAAAGTAAGTAGAGAAACAAAAAATTGTAGCTGTGGTTCTTGTATTTTTAATTTTAGTTTGTAAGTTGAAATATTTAAGGAATAATTTAATATCTATACAATTAAGATTTCACTTTTATCCGAATTCTTAATAATACCTTTCTCTCTATTTTACCAATTGCAAATTATATATTCACCGCAACTGAAAGAATACTATATTTTGTTTTAATATACAGAAAATTGACTTGCTCCACTTTCAAAATAGAAGGCTCATATTATACCTAAGTATGTACCTATATCTATAATATTATTTGCTTAATTCTTTCTTGACACTAGGTCGCATCACATTTATAATATTTTATTGCGAAAGCGAATCTTTGAACTTGTAAGAAACGGTTGCACTCAGTTCGAGTCAAATTGTAAAGAGTCATTAAATTTCCTAGGGTGAATCATTATGTAGGGAAAGGGGTTAACATTCCGGTGAGTGTTATCAAAAGGTGCAAGCGAGTTGTAGCGCTCTTTACAGGCCCAGAGCGTCCTACTTTCCTGTCATTAAACACCCTCAAACTGAGTTTAATTGAACTCAATTTTTCGAACTAGGTGAGCACGTGTTTGAAGCCATCACGTTTGGGTGCTGCCGTGTACCCACGTCTCATTTGCAATCACCCTGTATAAAGCCACAGGAGCAGTATTCCCGTGGGAGTGGGTGGCATGGCACAACCGCAGCCCTATCAGCGGTGTATCTCTTTTCGATAGCGAAAGCTTCGGAACGTTATAAACTATATCTTTTGGTTCATTCAATTCTGAAGGGTGCTCCAATCCCACGGGGCTCCAAGTGGGAGTATGTCACTGGCAATTCGGGCTGCGGGTGGCCAAGGGGTGATGGGTATTGGGTGACTGGCTGGATGAGAACAAGTCCTGCTTAATGACTACGAGACCTCGTCAGCAGTTTGGACTACTCCCTAGTTTGAAGCCGCACGGAGTCGCGAACATGGACTTTCGTTGATGGATCTGGGATATGTATGTTCGAAACTGTGCCAAATTGAACCATTGGGGTATGTTTAATTCCTCTCATAATCAGGATGACGTGCAATCAATAGCAAATGCGCCAATGCCAAAATCTCTTTCCTGACTTAATGCGAATTGACCGGGTGCGGGTGCGGCGACGGCGAGCTCAGCAAGACAGCGAATATTTTGCTGAGTAATTGAATGACTCCATGACATGGGGGTGCTCCAAAAATCATCTAAAACCGCCAACCGACCGCACAAGGCTGTTCTGTTGAGTTTTGTCGAACAATATCGCAACTCTCCCGGGGAATGTCAGCCGTTTAATCCGATTTGCATGATTTCTGCTCGAACCGAAAGACTGAAACGCAATAAATTCAAGCCAAATTCCGTCCATCATGCCGACAGCACGATTGATTCGATTCGTTTGGGGCTTTTCATTTTGCCCCATAATGAGCCCCATAATGCCTGTGCTTAAATAGCTCCACATTCATTGGTTGCGCCGCGCCGTGACGTCTAATGCTCGTTCTCGATTTACCAATTTGCCATTAAGACACCGAAACACTTACCATCGAACCTCGCTCGTGGCATGGTGGTGCCCTGTGCACTCTGCAAAAATAAGAACATACAAATCCCTGAAAATTTCAATATCCCAACAATGAAACCCGAATTCAATATTATTTCGAGCGGAATGTCAACAGTTTTACCAGTGACTGAGAATCAACTGGCTGATTTCATCATGAAAATTAGTAAAAAGTAATAAATTATGCTTGTTTAGATATTGAAGAAAATATTGATAAAAAATGACTGTTTATTGAACTATGTTCTTAATCGGCATATTTTTTAATAAAAGTAAAAGCCTTTGACGGTTTTACATGACTCGTAGCAAAATAGTATCTAAATATTGTAATAAATTTGTATTGTAGTTAATATAGAAACATTTTTTTCTATTTCAAATAAAATTCGTGCTATGCCCATGTATATGTATAAATATATAAATTTTATTTCTGCAAATTAAATAACTTTTGAAGTAGATTAATAAAAAACAGAAACGCTTTTTTTACACGAAAACAGTTTTATTATACCGGATGTGATGCTGATGAAACACATTCTAATCAATTATATTATTCTGATTTAATTTTATTAGCGGATAACTTTGTTCGTGCAACAATTTTTACGACTAGATTCACTTTAATGTACCTACCTACCTAATAATTTGGTGGATATAGAACATTCTAAAATAATTAATTTAAATTCCTTCCACTAAAAGTTTCATAATACTTATCATTAATTTTTTTTCTAATAAAATCTTTAGTTTGCTCTACAAAACCAGGAAATAATTTCGACACGGATTTAAGTTACGAGAAAAAAATTGCTTTTGATAATATAAATTGTATATCAACGCAATAGTTGGCATTTAAGCAAACATCGAGCAAAAACTGGTTGTTGTAAAACAATTTAACATTTCATTTATTTCTGCAAATATCCAGTTAAATAAAATGCAGAAAAACCGTACGCTTTTCCGGAAGTAAATTAAAAAACTGCAACATCCTGCAATTCCAAATTGGTGTTGGACTCTTCTGCAGTATTATATAGTTATATAATAAAAATGTAAGAGGTGTGTTATAAAATTCACTCATGCAGACATAAATAAGTGTTTCTTAAAAGCACTAAAATAATTAATCGGAATAAGTAATAAACCGCAACGCTAAACAATAAGAGTTTTCTTTAAGATCTACAAGACTGTAGAGCGATTTGTCTTTTTATTGGATGTTAAATTGTGTTTAAGTATCGGAAAAGCGTTGGATAACGTGATTCAAACTGAGTCAGAACTTATTACTAACAATAGTTGCTTAGTGCTCTGTATCACCTACATAGGAAAATATAAAATGCTGGTAAACGTCTTGGAAACCGCGAAGAAGTGGTTACAATCGACTTGTCCTCAAAAACTGCATGGAGGTTCGAGCAACCACCACTTCTTTACTGATCAGATCGCCAACATAGACAATACAAACCAAATACATCTCACCTGGTCGACGGTGCAGCCGTCTCACAATATATGTATAATGATATTTTTTCCTCGCCTTCCACATCTTGCCGTTTTCTTTTTGATTTCTTGAGCACACCGATCGCGTTGAATCAGACAACAAGCGCGCCCCTTCAGATACATTACCACTTCTTCTAGAAAATGTTATAAAACCAACTGGAGGTAGGTCATGAAAGTCATTTTGCAAAAGAACTTGGAATTGTTAACAGTCGCCGTTTCAGTTCGATTTTCTGAACCGAGAGTACAAATAAGAAAAAAATAAAAAAAAAGTAAAGACAAGAAAATCCCGATCGGTCTTGGGAATTATCGGTGGAGAGAAGAGTGGAAAGGGAGGGCTAAAGTAACCGTAGAATGTCACAAAGTACCTCAACGGTGGTAGAAGGGTAGAAGTCACCCGCGCAACTGGCAGTGTGCTGTGAATGGATCGTGCATAGTTTAGCAAGTGATCGTGATCATTTTGTACAACTTCATTTTGTGGATTAAGAGCGAGAAAAATATTATCGGCAAAGAAAGTGCTTACAAAAGAATAAGTTTCGTGCCTTTACCTTGGATAACATCAGCCGAAAAGGAAAAGGATTAAGTAATAGTCGCGTTCGGAAAGGTTCAAGAAAGTGATCGTGCCCTGCTTAAGCTCTGTCTTTCTTTCTTCGCACAATTGACGGCATCATAACGCCGCAATCATGCGGTTTAGAAAATTGGTGAGTGCTTCCCATCAATTAAGTATTTCTTTTTAAGTGATCATGTTATTTCGAGCCATCGGTTTCCACGGAAAGTGAAATTTTCCGAGACGGTTTCCTGCTTGAGCCGTGTGCGATTAGACCTGGGCTGGAGTCGTATTACCTGCTCGAGTAGCGGTGAATGGACTCGTCTTGCATGCCAAGAAGGCGAGCCGAGCCAGGTGAAAATAGTGCGAAAGTGAGATCTTCTTGGTGACTTTTCTGGATATTCATACGCTCATGCGACTGTGGCTTAGTATGTCAATATTATTGGAATCGCTTACGAACAGGATTATGGCTTCTAAATACGTCATGACTTTCATTTTCCATTTTTACCTCTTTTACTTTTGCTTTCGTTTGGTTTCATTAGGCAATTTTTGAAAAAAAAAACTTGTCCAGAATATTTCAGAGGTTGTAAAGGTTCCACAGCACTATACCCAGAGTTGTCCACTTTATTCAGGCTTTTATTGCTGCGATTGAATGAATTTCTATCTGGTCTGATTGTTGTGCAACCATCTTGGAATGAAGTTTTATCTTTTATTGTCCATGTCTTTTGTAGGTTTTGTTACAATACAAACGAGATTAACTGCTGATTTTCATCACGTTTTACAGCTGAGGGTTTGTTCGCTCGTTGCGATGTTCCCTAATTGTCCATGGCACCGCATGACTTCACGCGAAGAAGTTTATTAAAGTGAGAAAATTGTTAATGATGCGGAATTTGGAAATTTCGTTTAAAATTATGTATGCGACTATCTCTACAATTGTTGAAATTGCTCATTTTTTATTTCTCATTACTAATGAAATAAACTTTTGCTCCATTATTTTTTTCATTACGTAAATCTGGAACAATCGTTCCTTTGGGTTTTAATGTAGATTAAACGTGAATTTAATTATAAGTGTAGATATTTTTGAAGCAACAAATAATTGACCATTTCGAAGGAGGTATTAAGAATTAAGTATACATTTTAATGCGCACCCAAGTACCGTATTCCTATTCGAAACATATCAAATATTTATTTCAAAAAAGGATAAAATTGTTACTATGTATAATTTTGAGTGCTTATAATAAATAGAATTTTGTTTTAGTTGTTTTAAGTTTTGTTTCTTTTGTTAATGTTTTATTAAATATACTGAGGTTTTTTTAAACGCCAAATGAAGAGCGAGCGTTTCATCACGTGCTTTCATTATTCAAATGTCTTTAATTTTTAGCAAAATAAACAGAATTATTTAAAGTCTAAAATTTATTATAAGTTACGCTGTTTATACGCCTTTTAAAGTTCGCTTCAATTCCACCCATAAATATACAATTGTTTTGATGAACATAGTCGATCAGATTTCATACTATGTATTACTTTATGCTGAAAAATGCTATTGATTTCACTAACGCCTCATCTCTATAACGATGTGCAGACACGTTTTATTACACAAATGTTTCTATAGTATTCATTATTTAGAAAAGTTGCTATATGCAACTGATCGTTGATTGGATAGATGAACATTACAAGTAAAGTAACAATCTAAATTTAGTCCTGCAGTTTCAAATGCTCTCAATAAGAATTTGCATCTCTGCGCCAAAACAAGTTTAATGGAGAAACGAAGTTAAATTAGACTTCTTCGACGATGAGATGCATGGGTAAACCTGTCAATCGAATGCATACAAGGAACCCTCGTCACCATTTGTGCAGAAGAATTGGTCAATCTTTGAACAAAAAGCGTGAAAGTATCATCGAGGATTTCTTAAAATGAGTCTTTGTGATTTAAACTTGGCTTGTCTTGGAGCCAATCTTAAAATCTGTGAATTCTTCTTCGTTTGTTTTTTCTCAAGATTTTTGCAGTGATTGCGCCCGATTCAAACCTGTGTACCTGATGAAGCTCGCCTTTGTTACTTCAACACGTTATTTTCACAGAAGCTCCCTTTCCCAAATAGCAATAGCCCCAGCTTGAAGGCGAACCAACAATTACCTGGCAATTGCATGGAAAAATTTTCATTAATTTTATTTTATGGCATACTATTCGCACGATTTGCCGCGAATAATTAATTATCGCTGCATTTTTGAGGCGCAAGGTCGAAGTGCTTAAAAGTCGAGTTTTTTGAAAGGAGTAGAAATTGGCAGTATATTTCAACCGGAAGTGCATGTTTCCATAATATTTTTATTTTTATTTTGTAATTTCTGCGCATTAGCTGCCGATCAAAAATCGCGTTGTTATAGTTCTTCATCTTCATCATAAAATTCGAAGGGTACAGTTTGGCATCTGTGCGATGATTACCTAAAAATTACGGATATTCCTCGATAGGCCAAAACTTATCCTTGAGTTAGACACAATTTTCTACAATCAGCTAAAGTAGGTACGGCAAAAATAAAACGAAGATATTGTGGCAATGGATTTCTTAGAAGAAAGCCTTGTCTCAGTCCGTTCGGGAACATCTTTTAACAAAATTCTTTGAAAGCCTCATCAACCTCAATTTATCTGCAATCTTGCAGTGATTGCCCATTTCGATTGACTGATTTTTTTAATGGCCTGAAATATCGTTTTACTCTGTAAAGTTAACATCTCCAGAGGCCTTGGTAGTTTAAATTGCATTACTTTAAAATTTTTGGGGCTACACTTGAACCCGCATGATCAAAGGATATGACCTCTAATTGGGTAGAGGCCAGACGATGCAGTTGACCAATATTGTTTATTATTTTTGGCCCGGATGATACGAATCTGTTTTTCAGACAGGTTATTTTCCACTGACCAACTTGGGAGCACTGAGCTGTTTCAACCTTTTTGGTATGCCAGAATGGACCATGGTCCTGATTGTTGTCGCTGCATGAAATCATTTTAGCAAGCAGGGTCGACAAGTACATCGAATTGTAATATTTTTTAATTAAAACTCACAGAACAATGGAAGCTCTAATAAAATTTCGTTTTCAATTTATTCGAGATAGCGTGTGTCCTCTTGTATATGCTTACAAGGATTCTTGCGTTAAATAGGCCGTGCACAACAACCTGCTTCTGAAGGTTGAACAAGTGTGTATGACCTTGACGCAAAGCATCGAGTTGGTGAATAATAAAAAGAGAGCTCCGGTACCTCCACAAGGTAATACAATCATTCTGTGAAACTTACCCCGACTTCTGTTGCAATAGACAGCTTGCCTAGATAAAGTTCAGCCACTTCTTAAGAATATAAAAGCATACCGGTCGGAAAATAGAGCCGAGGAGATTTCCATTTGCATATGAAGAGGCGATACTATCGGATACATGACCATCCGCCAAAAGCAGGTGCTACAGCAAAATCCATCCCTACAGTATTAGAAATCCACCACTGTAACTAAGTGCATTAAATGTGCACGGAGCACTATGCAATTGCATTTTCAATTTGTGGTTTTGCCCCAACCGCCTCTCTAAGTCGTATGCACGTATGCACGTACCATATGTGCGTAGCTCTGTCAATTACCAATTGATTTGCAAATTATAAATTCCACTAAAATGGTTATGTTTTTCACCGCATTTGGTGCGGGCGCTGAATGCTTAATTACAGTGCCTCTGTAAAGTAACCAGCCATATCCGCGTTTCCATTCAAACTAATTTGTAGCGAAATTTATGTTTTCACTCTCACTTCACTTTATATTTGGGTAGAGCACGTGAGTTTGGGTGACTTGCCAGCCTTGGGTTGGCCTGCAGCACGTGTTTTACATACTCAATGGATATTTAGACGGAAATGAGAAATTTTGTAATCGGATGCATTCAAAACTAATTATCTTAGAGCGTATTTGAAAATGTTTCAAATAGAGTTCGCTAATTTCGCAATTTAGACAGCATTTTGAAATTTGTTCTGAATTCATATGAAATACATTTTCACTAGAAGTGTTTTTAACTATTTTGGAGAGCAGGATTTTCAGATTAATTATTTTTTGAATAAAATGCATATGACCTGTAAAATTTCACTTTCGCATGAATGTCAGAGCACGAGCCAATGTCATTTGTTTTTGCAGTGGACCGATTTTGTTAAAACTTGAACTCTTATACTATACAATAGCTAATGTACCTACATTAATTTAGCATATGTAAATGAGACAATTTAAGGAACTGCAAAGTAGAATCTTCCAAATTGGGGAAGTTGAGCATATATTTATCCAGTGAACGAAAATAACATATATGTATGTATATAATATAATTAAACTTTGTGCGCTTTAATATATTTTCATTTTTATTGCACATAAATTATTATTTAGAAAGAGATTAATAATACTTATGTATGTAGTTTTCAGTTTTCCAAAACATACATATATCTGGGAAATGACGAGAAGAAATTGGCGAGAGGACTTTTATTTGACTCTACAACCTAAGAGATTTGTCATTTTATATTATAATTCGTACTTTTCATACATACATATACATATTTTCATTAATTATTAGCTAAATAGTTTGAAAGGGTTTTAATAGATCAGCAAAATAGTCCGCTGAGTATAATATTCTGTTTGCAGTTTCAGATAGCACTACAAAATCGCGTGTTTCACAGACAAATGGGGAAATAATTTAAAATTCAAATAGAATAGCATTGGCTTGGTAGCCAGTGGGAATTATCGCCACCAATTGGTGCAATTATTCGCATGAATTAAACCCTATTATGAGATCGAACATTGGCCTTATTCCTTTCACATTATAGGCACTATCGAAAACGCTTGCAAAATTTAGCGAACCACTGGAACCAGGAGTCCAAACAATATTTATAGCTGTAGCGAGATTGCTATAGCAAAATGCATACAACAACTGAAATATTTTGCAATTATATCGTTCGACCGTGATTGGAAATTAGCCCCACCGAAAAGAAAATTAGTGCAATCATCGCATTAGCAGCTTTCTCGAAAAAAACAGATTCACCGGAGCCTTTCAATAATCCGTGAAATGCATTTGACCATTAACTAGTGACGGCCGTGAACTTATCTCCTCTCGTCTTTTCGTAGTTAAAAGTTTTAATTAACTTGCGCTAACATCGCCGTGCACTAATTGAACCGCTCGGCGCGGCGGGGGGAATGGGCGATTTAACTTCAATTTAAGCATAGCAATCCGCGTAAACAAAACTCCACACTCCGCCGCGACGGCAGTGATCGGGCAGAGAGTGATGCAGGTATATGGATGGATTAATTTGCAATTATGCTGAGCAGACTGGAAAAGTGTAATTACAATGCACATGGATCCGGGCTATCGCGGGCGGAGCGAAACAATCGCACATAGGCGCTCCGGCCGGGTCCAGCTGGCACTGAAATATTTCGAAATTACCATAAAGTGGGGTCTGGGTTCTTTACCAACCCAACACCGGCCCAAACATGGGCTTTGCATTTTAAGCGTTTTACGCGCGTTACAGGAGAGATTTATGCGGGCCGAAAAGCTGAGCTAGACAACACTGGTGTGGTGGGTGATGCGGGGGCGACATAATTTTCAATTGCCCCCCTCAACCAAAAGCCTCATCGTGGCACTTTTAATTTTTCCTTCGGGTGATGGGATGCAAAGAATTTCAGGGACTTCGCCTGGAAGATTAACTTTATTTAAATTCCGGCAACGTTTCGTGTGACATTTTGCTCGACAGGAATTACTTTTCAGTATGGCTCTGTTCTTCGCTAAATTCGACTCCCTTCATTTGGGTTTAGGCGAACGGAGATGAGGCGCCTGATCGATATGCAGATGCGAGTTGCTTCCCTGTAATTGGACAGGATTTTAATAGAAAAACTTTTTTAATAAATTCAAGCGATTTGAGACGCTTTTAGGGGTGAATTTTTCGGTGATAAATTTATTACAGAATACTTACTTGTGGTCACAGTGATGGTGGTGGGGTAGGTTTTATGGGTCAGGATATGCAAATATTTTTAAAAGGTCAGGGTTATATGATTTTCGACCTTAATCATTTTAATTTGGCCATGGCGGTTGAGGGAATGAATAACTCATATGCTATATAAGCTACCAACAAAATCTTAGACAGACAGATATTGTATCTATGAAATATTTTTGGGAAATATGTAGGTATACGTATTTGCTTAATTGCTCAGATTATCATCTATTATATTTTTAGATTTAATTCATTCTTTAAAACCTTTGTTAAATATTGTGTACAAATTTCCATTGATTAGGTAAAGCAGTTCGGCAGGAAGAAAATTATTAAAAGAGCTTATTACATATGAATGAACATTAAGATAGTGGATTTGTGTTAGATTTGTTGACGTTATTCTAATCTTTTCTATTTCATCCTAAAGTAAAGAGAAAAAAAAAAATACAGTAAAAGCCTTACTAGCCGGGACATGAAATATGCATGCAGTAGGTACCTACATCTTACACAAACTAAATCTTTCAATTCGATTAACTATATAACATACACATAAATCTTCCTACTGTTTTACAAAGAAAAATTTCGCATAAAAGTACTTTATACCTAGGTACATTCTTGTTTATAAAATCAACCTTACAATGCAACTAGAAAGTTTATCGTCCAACAACTACTAACTTTTCACATTGCAGTGGAATCTAACTCGATATTGTTTGTCCGAAAATTCGAAGCATACCTCTGGCTTTTATCAGCTGCAAAATAGAGTTCTAAGAAAAGGACTTTAATTGTGCTCAGCGCTGCTCAACATTTGTTAAATAAGGTAGGGAAAATTTAATTTGAAAACCCTTTAGAGTGGAAAACAATCAATAAAACGTAGCTGGGCAAGTTAATTGGCTCGAAATGTTCAAACAATAACCTGGCAAGTGAGTTCATGACTCTTTTAGGAAGGTTTTGCTTTATCGACCCCAGCTAAATTGGTCATAAATTTTGTTAGCTGCTGACGGGGGCATGATTTATGCTTGGCTAAAGGTAAAGATTATAATAATCGGTTCTCGGTACACAAAATCCCTCTTATGGCAAAATTTACTCTACACTTTGGATCTAACAAACTTTTATCAAACTTAAATTTGATTGCAGGAAACGCAGGACTTAGAAGGTGTCCTTTTTCCTTTTATTTGTGTTTCTACCTTCGGGGGGACATGTGTCATTCATTCCTCCATGCGATGTACAAACAAAATATCTTTAAGACGGCAAAGTTTTCCAGGCCGAGAATAAAACTTCTCAAGATATCATCAGATCTGGTGGCAAAGCAAAGATTAAATTTTTGGCGTGTTTCAAATTGAGGAATTCTCCTGTCGCCCTATCGGAGCTCGAATACCCTAAAATGAGGGTATTTGGTGATGGATAGGGAGACCTCCCCTGATGGGGTCTCATTATAATGTCACCAAATGATTTTGTAAATCGTTTTAAGGTCGGAATTCATCACATTTTATTGCCTTTGTTTTTAAATTGCAGACGAAGGGATTTCTTAGATTATTTTCCCATTTTTTGCGGGAAATTTATTGAATTTGAAAATAAATTGTAAGCGGATACTAAATTTGGATATATTTATTGATGTCAAATTGAATTAAATATGCGAAAACTGTTATATTTAAATGTCCAATTATTGAAAATAACATGCAAGGCCTCATATCATTATTTAAAAAAACTACATTTACGATTAAAAGTGTACCGAACATTGAAAATTTTAATTTAGGTCAATATGACGGAAGAACTGAGACTACTTTTAAGATTATGCACACAGACACAGAATGTAATTATTGTCAAAGCATTAAAATGGATTACCCCTATATGTATTCTTAAAACGTAAGAAAAGTTTACATAATTCGACGTAGCTTCAGGAACGACATATATTTGTAATCTATTTTGTACCTACATAACATCGCAGATTATGTTCAACATGAGACCGATCACATTTTATATTTCAATTTCATGGGGATCATGGGCTCGCGCTGGATCTCTGGTTGAATGATTTATCAATGTTGAAGCAGTTGTAAATCTTCACTTCTCGGGCAGAATATGACGTCCTCGTAGGACGTCAACGCGTCTTGCCTCCAGGCAACACAGGCAACAAAGCAATTATCCGAGGAGTGGTTGAATAGCCGGAATCGGGCGGGTTTTCTTATAAAGTTTTCCCAAGTGACACAATTAATTCAAAGACAGTACAGAGCGGCAAAAGTCATTCCGCACAGTGTCTCTGATTTGTGCGTATTTATTGACGACATTTGTAATTGATACTGGCAAACGTTAAAATTTATTGATGAAATTTGTTACTGATGCCGACAACTGATTGACGATATTTGGCCTGGGTCTTGGTTGTAAATGGCTCGGCGAATAAGTTGTGGCCTTTGCCTAAAAGACGATTATAGCCCGGTTTTAGGCAGAATAGCATTTTCTTTCAGTGAGTGATTGATTTTCTTTTTCGCAGGATTTCCAGTTGATGAATCGTCCATCTGGTCTCATTTGGAGATTGATAGCATTCGTTGGCTTCGTTAATTTTAGAAAGATAGTTAGTTATAGGAGATTATTAATATGATGGAAACTCATTTATAATTTTAACAGATTTTGATGGACCAATAAATTTACTTATATTTTAAAAGCGCTGATAAAAAACTGTCTTGGAAATTTTTTTAAACTTCCAACTCCTCATTTAAAGCGCTTCACATTACATTACATTAGAACCCTTGAGCTACTTAAACTTTAAAAGCAAATACCGAAAAAGTTGAGCTTATCAAAATTAATTATTTGAAATTGATTCTCTATCCAACATATTTACTATTTTGCAAAAACTAACCAGTCAAGGTTGAGCCAAAAATTGCTGCTCTTAAAAACTGCCATTATTCATCAGTTTTTATGGAATAAAAAGAATCTACTCATTGAGTGCAATCAAAATGTTCAGTTAGGAAAGCTTTTTATTAAAAATTATATTCGACAAAAATGAAATTTTATTCATCTTCGTACACCTGTGCTGCTGCAACCTAAACAACGTTTAAAATTACCAAAAACCATCAATTGTTTTTGATTTAATTGCATTACGAAATTGATTACAGTGTGACGGGCACGGGGACATTCAGTCATTATCAATTAATTTTAATAGGCACGTGCTATTAATTTATTAAACCACTTTACCTGATTGCATAACATAGGCCGAGAAATGTAATTATACATAACAGCAGCAACTAGTAAAATTGGGTAATTTTCACGGAATAGGAGCAATTTGTTTGACCATTGCATGCAATTGTATCCCTTGTTTGTGCTACTCCGGTGTGTATGAATTAAAACGTTCACCTGAAAAATGTTAAAAATTAAAATAAAAGAATCACCTCGATCTCGCTAAATTGTCGCCTTGTTTACAATTAGCCCAATAAATTTTCTGCCTCATTAATATTAAAGTGGTTGCTCAGAAAATTTCGAATAATTTTCAGTGCATCCGAGCGTAATTTGCCCGCCGGCGGCAATAAAAAGATGTTCGCATGTAGGAGGCGTGCATATATCAGACAAAAGTGCAGGTACATAGGTGTACGTCGCTGGATAAATAGACATGTGCTTGTGGATATATTGAACCATTCTGAATTTATGGCTTTAACCTCTGCCACACAGAGCCGGGACGAATGTGTTTCTGCATCCAGAAGACAGTCTGCGCAAGTTGCAAATTCCCACGGTGCAGACAGAGGCAGGTGGGAGATTCTATCTGGCGAAGACGACAGTCAAGTCACACGATTCCCATTACCAAAGTTTGGAGCATCTTCTTTTCCGAATGTGCCCACGGCGGCGCATCACTTCTGCAACTTCTTCTTAGACTTCCTTTAGGAGGCTGGTGACTGTTTGCACAGAAAATCAGCAAATTTGAGCAAATTTCAGTTGAACATGAACTGAACACTCTAGCGAAGGAAAGGAGTACCCGGGGGACCAGATGTCCATGAGTCTGATTTTGCCGCCTTCGCGATTCCCTTGGTTCTTAACTGCTTCGTGCTTGTACCCGAGATTGCAGTGAAATGTAAGGAAAACGCATCGAAACCTGATAACAATTATGCAACACACGTCAAGAAGACAATTTTACAGCGGCATCTAATAGAACTGCATTTCGCGAACGATGGAACGGTTATGAGTCTGTGGGATTTGACCTTTTGCTTGGCTGCTGTTGTACATGTTGAATTAGGAAAAAATGTGTAGTAGCTAATGCATTTTTTAATAAATATGGAATAAAAATTTGAAACGCTTATTATTTAAACAAATAAGACGGGCCTGATTGTTTGAATTTTATAACGTTCAAAATTATTGAATATTATCCTAACGTTTATTAATATTTGGAAAAGAAAACTATTGATACGATTGTCACTAATTTATAAGTTCAGACTCCTAATGAAAATGCGAGCTTTTAGTACAAACTAAAATTAAAATTGATATATTTCTACTGAATATTAAGAACGAAAGTAAAGCCTACAGATACAGCTTTTCTTCTTCAAATTTTCAATATGTACAATCAAAACCTTTCATTATATTGAAGGTGATTTTTACTAGTAATACAACGCTGAGAGAAAAATTAATTTAATGATATAACCATATTATAATTTGTAGTGAAAAGCTTTCTTCAAAAAATCTTTTTTTAAAGGAAATGGCTAGAAAAAACAAAAGAGATATTTTCCTAACTTAAGTAAATTTTCCCTCTGTCTTTGTTTTTCTTCTTTTACTATTTAAACTTCAGTTGCATTCGCATTTAGAAATTTTGGGACTTCTGGATTCTGTTGGTTTTACATGACTATCACATTAAATTTTAATTTTTTCTTTTAAAATTATTAAGTAATAATGTTTTTGACTTATCTTTAGTTTTTTAAAATGTTTATATATTTGCTTATATATAAACTGTTTAATTGGTCATATTTTTCGTTGTATAGTACATATACAGGGTGTTTTGCTAAGGTCTGAACAGGAGTATGCCAATCGATTCCAAATGGTCTCCTGATCAACGTTTGTTCGGACACCCCCCCCCCCCCCCTAAAATCGGTCCTTCCCCCTCAAAATCGCGATTGAAAATTTGGAGGAGGTTAACCTAGAAAATGCATTATAAGTTCTTTCAGAGACATCCTACGATACTGGTTGATAACGCATTAGAAAGCTAAGCCTTCAAGCTTTCCAACGATACCACCCACGACCCGATCCGCCCACAAACAAGCGGGAGAGACCGCGTCAAACTTCGAAAATGGTAATTTCAAAGCCCATAATTTGGCCTTAACCCTTCATTTCGCCGATTTCTTGTATGGGAAGATCGAAACTTTTTTTGAGAAAAAGCTTCCCTGTCATGTGGCCTTTCTCGGAAAAAAAACCGCACTCGTATTCGACCACGCGTTCCGAAGTTATTCGTGTTATAATAATTAATACAACAATTAAACCCACTATCCCCAATGAAGTCCAATTGGAATGTGTCCGAACAAACGTTGATCAGGAGACCATTTGGAATCGATTGGCATACCCCTGTTCAGACCTTAGCAAAACACCCTGTATATATATGTATATGTACATATACATATATCATACACAACACATACTTCTATATCCTTTGAAATATTAAATTTATTATATAATTATGTATTGCAAATGAGCATGAATTTATGAGATTGTTCTGGACTATAGTCTTGACGCGGTTACCAAAATGAAAGATATTTGGGTTAAAAACAATTATACGTATGTTAAACTTTTACCTATTGCAAAATTTTTCTTGAAATTGCAACACATTGTGAAGACGACTTGGTCGTTGAACCATCGCAAGCAATTACACATTTCTTGAAATAATCTAATTTTCTTCTTTTCCTCTTCATTTCTAGATTTCGCCGCTTTTCATATGCTTTCTGTTGGTAACAGCGATTGACGCTAGACGTGTCCGGGTGCGCCCCAGACCGATCCAGCCGCAGCAGGAGAGTGAAGAAATCCCGGAATCGGAGCTGAGCGAGGAAGACAATCGCCCGCAGCCGGCCATTCAGTACTACAACACCGATTCGCGGGAAAATCTTCCGCAGAATCGAATAGTGCTCGTTTCGTCGGACGATGACTACAATGGGCTCTACGGACAGCCGACGCCGCGGGCCCGGGCTGATTACAATCGACCCCAGGTGGCGGCGCACCGGTCCACGACACCTGCGCCACGAACCAAAGACCAGGCGACGAAATCGCCTCCAGTGCAGACGATCCGCAATTATAGTAAGGTTAATGACGATGGGTCATTCACTTTCGGGTACGAGGCGGCAGACGGCTCTTTTAAGGAGGAGACTCGGGGCACGGACTGTGTTGTGAGGGGGAAGTACGGCTACATTGACCCAGATGGTAATAAACGGGAATTCACTTACGTTTCTGGCAATCCCTGCGATCCAAACAATCCGGATGGGCGGGAAAGTGAAGAAGATCGCGACGCATCCGAAGAAGACTCTCGGGAACCTGAAAATGTTCCTCAGAACTATCCCCAGAGACCAATCAGACCGATTCGTCCGGTTCAAACTACGACAAATCCCCCTACAACTGTTTTCCAGAACACATATTCCCACCACTCTCTGCAAGAGGAGAGTGTTGAGGAAGAAGAGCCCGAACCTATTCAAGTTCTCCAGCCCCAAAGACCACGTCTCCCGCCTGCCGTTCAGCCGTTACGACAAGAATACATTCAACCTCAGCACCATGCCCTTCATCAGCATCAGCGGCAACAACCTCAAGAAGTGGAGATCCGCCAAAGGCCCAAGGTTTCTTATAGTACTACTCAAGCTCCAGTTACGCGTTACCAGCCCATTCAGTCAGTTAGCATCACTCCCCGCCCCACCTACAGAGGACCGATCCAAACCCTTCAGACACAACCCCCAGCAACGACATATCGTCCAAGCGTGAAGGTATCTCAGCAGCCTGCACCTGTAACTTATTCCAAGTCAACATCACGGCCCTATATTTCATCAACGCAAAATGCAATTCCTTCAACGACACGACGACCAACGGTGGACTTTGCCGCCGAATTCCAGAAATTCCAGAAGGAGCATAACATCCCAATAACGACTACGACGTTGAGGAGTACAACGCCCTACAAGCCATTTAAGCCATCAATTCCTGAACGCGTAGAAATCCCAGCCACATCGAACCCTATCTACGAGTCCCAGCTGGTCTTTGACCCAAGCAGTGGTCAGTACGACTCCGCCCTTTATCAACAGCTTCCACAGACTGACGGGGACTTCCAGGTGAGCCACAGAATCCAGCCCTACGTCCATCAAATTAGTTCGCCAGCTCCACAATTGTTGAGCTTGGAGCAACTCCAGCAACTCAACCCACTCTACAGGCGGCAGCAGGTTCAACAGCCAGTGGCGGCGCACCTTTCGCAGCAGATCTACGAAAATGAAAAGGAGAACCTGCAGGTTCTGAACTCCCAACAGCTATTCCAGCAGCAGCAGGAGCTCCAGAAGCAGCAACTGCAGCAAGACAGGATAGAGGCTGCCAGGAAGGCGGCCTCCGAGAAGCAGCAGTACCAACAGCAGCAACACCGCTTCCAGGCGCAGTTGCAGAGGCCCGTGGTCCCCCAGTCACAGGGCTTCTACTACATTCAGCCTGCCGAGGGGCAGATCGACGCCTTTCTTCGCGGCCACAACATCGACTTTTAAACGACCGAGTCAGCGGCCTGAGAGGGCCCTTTAGAGTTATTTTGTAGGCTAAGTCTGTATGTCCACTTGTATGTATGGTTTTTAAGTTTCTTTTTTATTTTATGACATTACCGTTGAATTTATGCAATTTTTAACTGTAATATATTTTTTTTAATTTTAGACTAAAGACTGGTGTTTTATTGATTGTGGGCATATTGCAAGGGGATCGCTAAAAAAAGGGAATAAAACATTCGAAACTTGGTTAGAACTTAAAAATAAAATTAAAATTTGAATACTAAATATTGAAACCTCTTACAAATTTTATGTCTGTTTGCAAGTAATAAAGCAGAACGCATACTTTACTCAGTTCTTGAAGAATAATTTTCAAAATTATATAATAAAATAATTACATAATACGAATTTTAGTTTTTACTTTAAGCAGAGAAAGTAGGACAATTAAATAACTAACATACGCAGAGATACATACATATCGTTAAAGGAATTTAATTTTGATCGTTGTCCTGGCTACTACTATTTTTTTGACATGATTACATACCTACATAAAGATTTTTCTTTGAACTTTTTCTTTATAGGGAGATAGAAAATGATAATTATTTAAAAATTAAAAATGCATAAAAACTTTTTAAAATATTATTATTCAAAGTATTAAGAGCCTTTATTATTTTAGGTACTTTAAAATATTGATCTTGCAAACAATAGCAATATACTTTAAATTAAATGTCAATAGAATTTCATGAAAAAGTTAAACAAAGTTTACATTTAAATTGTATAACTATGTTTTTCTTGAACTGTGTGCGTTATATCACCTACTTAGTACGTAGTTAGTTATGCGCAGATTTAGAGATTTTTCTCTTAATTATACATATTTTAAGTCTTGCCTTTCTCTCAAATTTAATGGTTGAATTACGAAACAGGAATATCTGTCAAATGGCTATTTTGTAAAAGTTTTAAGCGAAAGTAGAAAGGAGAATCCTTATACGGTCTTAAAATAAAATTTAAAAATGCAAACGAGAAGATTATTCAAAAGATAGTGTCAACAAGCTTTGTGTACCTTTATGCCTTATTAAGTTCAGTAACCTCTTTTTAACATGAAAACGAGTGGTGCATCAAATAATCCAAAAACCTCAGAATCGATCACCCTCTGGGAATGAAATCTTATCTCACGCGCACCTTGCATAACTGCATCTTGCCGCAGGTATGCGTAATTACACATCGCACTGCATAAGTTCCCACATTTCCCTGCTCCACAGATCGGCCTATACCTTCGCTTTGCAAAAACGCACATAAAATTCATCGAGAGCAGGAAATTTTCAGTCGAAAATCGATTCGGAGCAAATTCCGGGTTTATCGGTGTTACGCAACATGAGCTTAACAAACCAGAAACTAGTTAAGTGCGCACGCGTCAGTTACCTGCCGGTCGAAACTAGGTAATTTTTCGATTACATCCTGTTGATTCAAGTAATTGATGAAACTGAACCAGATCAGGCTGCTGGACCAGTTTCAGAGATTTTTCCATCGTGTCGCCAGCCAGTCCCCAAAAAAAGCGCAATCATAGTCGACAAGAATGAGAACAGCCGAACCGTACACGTACCGCAGTTAATCTAAAATTACTTATTTTACCTTAAGACACAGCCTGCAGTTTCTGTGAGTCACCTGGGCATGGTTACCTGATGGTCGGTTCAAGGTTTTGTTTTCAATTTCATTTGCAGTGCGCAGTAGTAGCAAATTTTTTCTCGCATCCGACTGACAAGCAACGACCTTCAGGTACACTACCCTGCCGGGCATAATGAGAAACTGCAAAAACACACCTCGATAAAATTGTAGACCGGCGGCGATCTTTCTCGTAGGAGGCAGGCAACGGTCAGCTTTTTTTCTTCAACGGAGTCTCACGTTTCAATGCAAATGATCGACGTTTATATAAAACGAAAATCAAAATACGCGGAGCCGAACCTTATTGGCTGCATTGATACAATCCTAAGAAAACCTGCAACGTCATTGCAAATCTTCAGAGATCTTTCGAAGTTTGCATGTTTCTTGCGCTTTCCTCGTTATACTATGCGGAAAGGGGAAAAAGCGAACACAAAGCGGCTAGAAAAAAGCACTGTGAATAATTTAATTATCCAATTAATCACATCCATTGCGTGCTAGTTGACAAAGGTATGAACAATTTCTTATGCAATCGCATCTACCGTCGAACATTACCCGCGTTTTCTTCAATGGCCCCATTTCGTTTTCATTTCAGACAATTGCCACAAATTTGCCTGCCCGCTTCTTGGATACTTTGGAAAAATTCCAAATTTCACAGGCAATTATCTGACCGAATCTCCGGCCACGATGAAAATCAGATGAGTTCGCGCGTTTAAATTGACATAAATCCGCGGGCAGGGTTATTAGGTGGGTTTCTATATGCACATAGGCAAACCTAAAAATCTCCTTAGCGCGATCAAACGGCGAGGAAATGTGTTGCATAAAATCAGTTGAGCAGACCGGTTGCATAATTTCATTTCGCCCGCCGACTGTTTTAGGTCGCGGTATTTAAGGATTTCGAGCAGCCGCCCGCCAATTTGAATAAAAGCACCTCAAGTCCACTGGGTGGAGTCTTTAGCATTATGCATTTCTTGTATGCAAGTGATTCATTTTTCCTGGGCTCTGCGCCAACATTTAATTGCACTATTCACCAGGTCATTGGGCCTCGGGTAGATGAAATTCTATGGGCATTAGTAAGCACGCCAATCCTATTTGGATTTTTTAATTTTTCCTGTTGATATTTGATTTTCATCAAAATTGGGCAACTTTTTCAAATAATGAGATAACATTTTTAATATAGTATTTTTAACTTCTATACGACGATTAAAAACATTTGAACAACTGTTTTGATACAAAGTGAGAGTGACCATATTATAAGATACATATTATGAACAAATGAAAAGCTATTTCAAAAATTCCATTCAAATCATTTGCAGAAAAACGAAATATTGTATTTTAAATTGAACATTAGAAAATATTTTTTTGTTTGGACACTCCGGGATCATTGTGAGTTGATTTGACTTAATATTGTCGTGTTGATTTATATATTGTAAAGGCTACTTTTTTTAAATCCTTGCCTGTTGAGGATAATATTTAATTAACCTGGTGCTTTGCAACAACAGGAAAATATTTACTTTCATTTCGAAATCGTCTTAGTAAAAAAACTTCTGTTGTTATTTGGTTTGTTAAGAAGAACAATTCAATCTTCATATAAACAAAATCATTTTCGTTTCGCTGTGGGATTAAAAACAGAAAATATGTATGTACCTATATTCAAGATTTCTTTTTGTGTGTATTCTTGTCACTTGAAAACTACTAAGCTTATTTAACTGGTTTTATTATTATGAAGGTAGTATAATTTGAGTAGGAGACCCGATAGCTCAGATGGTAGAGTACTGGACTAACAATCCACGGGTCGTGGGTTCGATTCCCACCCAAGACACCTCCAACTTGGTAAAAGCTGTGGGAGGCGCTTTTCCCAGCAAAGCGATAGATGGCAGCCCCATCAGCTGGGATAGCCACTGCGAGCTAATCACTCGGCATGGCGAAAAGAAAACGATTAGAGATACTGAAGCAGAGCCTCGGACAGGAAACGGAAACTCGGCAAAGACTATAGGCACACGTACAAGGACCAGAATAGGACAATGGAATGTTAGAACGCTACGAGAACCCTCCAGACTAGCCCAAGTAGAAGAAATAATGGCAAGATATCACGTAGAAATATTGGGGATCAGTGAGATGCGCTGGCCGAATACAGGAGAGATCAATACAAACAGAAACAACACAGTGATCTACTCGGGAGAAGATGGGGGACAGGCTGGAGTTGGATTAATACTGTCCCAAGAAATAAGAAGAAGCATGATAAGCTGGGAACCAATCTCGAAAAGAATAATAAAGGCTAGAATAAACACAAGAATTCGCAAAGTCACAATCATACAATGTTACGCACCTACAGAAGCAGCGGACAATGAGACAAAAGAAGAATTCTATGCCCAACTAACCGCAATTCTAGATAGCACACCTAGAACAGATATAGTGGTACTAATGGGAGATTTTAACGCCAAAGTAGGATCATCCAACAACCCAGGTCCAAGAGGAAGGCACGGAATGGGGGACATTGTAAACAACAACGGAGAAAGACTCATTGAGCTCTGTCAAGAACATGAGCTAAAAATTGGAGGAACCCTCTTCCCGCATAAAGACATCCACAAGTACACTTGGACAGCCCCTAATGGCCGCACAAAGAATCAAATAGACCACATTTGCATTAGCCGCAGATGGAAGCAATCCCTACTAGACACCCGCGCGTGGAGAGGAGCAGACATAGAAAGTGACCACTCACTAGTCACGGGGGATATACGCCTACGACCAGTGGCAAATAGAAGAAACCAGAACCAAAGGCACAAACGGCTGAACAGAGAAAAGCTACAACTAGAAAATGTAGCAGAAAGGCTTGCAGCAAGTCTGGCAAACACAGCCGATAACAATAACAATGTAAATGGGGAAAACATACAAGAAGCACTAAGGAAAATAGGAGAAGAAGTTATGTTGAATAAATAACTATTAAAACAGCTGCCAGTTACAGGGAGTTTAAACAAAGATACACAGTCATGAACAAGACTTGACATTATACTTTATTTGTAGGTTTAGCATGAAATGTCTGAACAATGTATCATTACTAGACACACCAAGTAGATTGGAATTTACTTTGATTAAAAACCAACCTTTGTCAGCCTTTAGATAATAATAATTGATTAGTGAAGTCATGTGAAACATGACTGCGGTTTTACAATCAAAGAACAATAGCGGGACCTTTAATTCCTTGTAAAAATGCGGGATTGTCTTTTGGTAGTGGAATTAAAAGCATACAAACAACTAGACTTACTATTGTGCGGTGTTTCACAAGCCGGTGGTATTGCCAAAAAAGCAGAGTTCTTGTAAAACAGCGGGTTCTCTCTTGAAAAATCTGCGGGTTGTCTCTTTTGTAGCGGTGTAAATTGAGCTCTAGTTGCGTGGGTTGTTCACACTATCACTACTCAACAGGCCTTTTGAATGACGGAAAACTCTTTTAAACAACCAAAATT
Source organism: Machimus atricapillus (assembly GCA_933228815.1). Classification (NCBI taxonomy): domain Eukaryota; kingdom Metazoa; phylum Arthropoda; class Insecta; order Diptera; family Asilidae; genus Machimus; species Machimus atricapillus. The sequence continues at coordinate 14,119,633 of OW121788.1, forward strand.
CAATTTGAGCACTTTGTCCAACAAGCATCAATAAAAGAAAGGAAGGAATGGATATCGGATGAAACTTGGAGAAAAATAGAAAAGAGAAGAGAACTGAAAATAAAGCTCCTAACAGAAGAAGATGGTTCCATCAGACAACAATACCAACGAATAGCCAAAGAAATAAAGAAAGCAGCTAGGCAAGACAAGCGTAATTTCTACAACAACATAGCAAGCAAAGCACAGGAAGCAGCAGACCAAAATAACATGCGAGAACTCCACAAGAATATCCAAAGGCTAACAAAGAAAGGAATACAACAGAACCAACCAATTCGAGACAGAAATGGACAACTAGTAACCACGACGCAAGACCAGATACTAAGATGGAGGGAATACTTCGAAGAATCCAGCGTCTCCACACAAGAATCTCCGCAGGAAGACACATATAACCATAATAACAACAATGGCAACAACAACACTATGAGTACAGTAGACACCAACCCACCAACAAGAAATGAAATAGAGACAGCTATAAACAGACTCAAAAACTGTAAAGCTGAAGGGGCTGATGGCATACCAGCGGAACTCCTCAAAAACAACACCAGCAAGATAGCCGAAATGTTGCTACCAATCCTAGAAGGCATCTGGAACAATGAGGAAATTCCCCGAAACTTCCAAAGAGAGGAGACCTAAGAGACTGTAGCAATTGGAGAGGAATAACGCTGCTAAACACGATAGCCAAAGCCCTCGCGCTAATAATACATCAAAGGATTGAGGAAATCATCGAGCCTAACCTGCGTGAAGAACAAGCAGGCTTCAGGAAAAATAGAAGCTGTGTAGATCAGTCCAACCCCCTACGCATAATCGTGGAGCAATCGGTCGAATGGAATTCCCCACTATATGTAACATTCGTGGATTTCCGAAGGGCTTTCGATACCATACGACACAACTCAATATGGTCAGCATTAAGAGCCAAGGGCATTCCGGGGAAAATAGTCCGTCTAATCAAGGAACTATACACGGACACCGAAACTTGCATCCTCCACAATGGCATTCTAAGTGACCCCTTAAGGATAAATATAGGAGTCAAACAGGGTTGTCCACTCTCTCCACTACTGTTCAACACAGTACTAGATGAGGTAATGAGAAAGGCAACAAGAACCCCACGAGGGATACAATGGACTCTGAATGCGCAATTAGAAGGCCTAGAATATGCGGACGACATAGCACTAGTAGCGCACTCACACAGGGACATGCAAAGCAAACTAAATGCACTAGTGCAATACGCGGGAAAAGTTGGCCTGAAGATCAACACCAGCAAGACCAAAATCCTCAAAATCGACACGAACAATAACAACAACAGCAGCCCAATAACTATCGACAACGAAGCAATTGAAGAAGTTGAAACCTTCAAATACCTGGGGAGCATAATAAGCACAAAAGGTGGCGCAGACGAAGACATCAACAATCGGCTGAAGGAAGCCAGAATGATGTTTGGCAGACTAAGGGCGACCTGGTCCTCCGGACAAATAGCAAGGGGAACAAAATTGAGAATATTCAATACCTGTGTGAAACCTGTTCTCCTGTACGGAAGCGAGACATGGCTAGTCAAGCAGAGCAACATAGCCAGGATACAGGTGTTCATCAACAAATGCCTTAGAAGAATATGCAGAATATACTGGCCAGAAAGAATCACGAACAGGGAGTTGTGGAACATAACAAACCAAGAACCTGTCTCAACACAGATCGCAAGAAGAAAATGGAAATGGATCGGACACACACTCCGGAGAGGAGAAACAGCAATCGCAAGACAGGCGTTAGAATGGAACGCACAGGGTGCAAGGAAACGAGGTCGACCCAGGACCACATGGAGGAGATCAGTCGATAAGGAACTACAAACAATTGGGAAGACGTGGGGAGAATGCAAGGCATTAGCCCGAGACAGAGACAAATGGCGAGACTTTGTGGAAGCCCTATGCTCCCAAAGGGAGTAGAAAGGAAAAAAAAAAAAAAAAAAAAATAATTTGAGTAATGGAAGAATGTATTTCGATAAGAAATTAGAAAGTTGCCATTCATAGTAACAAATTTTTATTAAACGTAGCAAATTTGTTGAGTAATAAAATGACGATCTCCTTATATTATCAAAATGTAAGGGGTATCAGAACCAAGACTAGGACTCTGTATCAGTCGTCCTCTTCCTGCAATTTTGACATTATCGCGTTAACCGAAACGTGGTTACATTATGGTTTTCGTGACGAAGAGATTTTTGACTCATCCTACCAGATATTCCGTAAGGACAGGTTCACTGATTCGGAGGCTCGTGGAGGAGGGGTCCTCTTAGCCTGCAAAACCCACCTCAATTGCAGTTTAATTGACCTGCCAACTTCTTCTGACATTGAGCTAATTACCCTCAAAGTAACATTAGCCAGAAATTTCTTATTTATTATGATCTGTTATATTCCTCCCGATCAACTTAACATCCTAGATGGGAATGGTCATAGTACTTATGATATTTTAATATCGAAACTGGAATTCGTTAATAATTTAATGAATCCGGATGACGATCTCCTCTTGTTGGGTGATTTTAATTTACCCAGTGTTCAATGGGTAGCCAATTCTGATGACGATGGCTGTCATCCCTCTAATAGACTGGGCTCTAAAGAGTCTTCATTTCTGGGTTCGGTTTTCTCTTTCGGCCTCAGTCAGATTAGCACCATAAAAAATGATATGGGTAGGCAGCTTGATCTTATTTTTTCTTCTGACTGCAACAACATAATTGTTGATCACAGTCCAATCATTCTCTCTACGCTTGACAAATTTCATCCGCCTATTCAAATCGACTATTTTTATAGCCCGGACATTAATACACATCATGATGATGTCTGCGACTACGCTTATAATTTCAAGAAGGCGGATATTGACGAACTTTCCAAAAGATTATCCGCCACCGATTTTTCCACGCATTTATCCGTTGATAATATGGATACTGCCCTGTCTAATTTCTACACCTTAATTTTCAACATTTTTAAGTCTTGTGTCCCGTACGAACGTCAGCGTTCCCATACCTCTTCGCCTCCCTGGGTTAACTCTGACTTGCGAAGACTTAGAAATAAAAAGAACAAACTGTGGAAGGCATATCTTTTGGATAGGAATAACTCTTCTTATGCCGAATTCGTTGAGTGTTACAATAGATTTCAAGAATATTCCACTCAGTTATACGACGATTACTTAAATCATGTGTCATCTGAATTCTACAGCAATTCGCGCGCTTTTTACAAATTTATCAACTCTAAAAGAAAAACGGACGACTACCCTGCCAATATGCAATACGAGGGAGTTTCCAATGACGTTCCATCTACTATCTCTGATATGTTTGCGTCCTTCTTTGAAAAATCATTCTCCCCTGACTTTGAACCCGATCCCAATAACTTCAATCATCTGAGCAAAAATCCCGTTCCTATCAACCTATCCATTAATATCACTCCCTCAGTTGTTCTTAAGCATATCAACGAACTCCCTGGGGACTTCACATCGGGACCTGATGGCATTCCACCTGCTATTCTTAAGGCATGTTCTAGTGAACTAGTCTCTCCCTTAACATTACTTTTCCAAAAGTCTCTTGAGAGCGAACAATTCCCAGCTCTCTGGAAGAACTCCTTTATTATTCCGATTCACAAGAAGGGTAATAAAAATGAGGTACGCAACTATAGGCCCATAGCGAAACTTTCATGTATCCCAAAACTGTTTGAATCAATCGTTCACTCACAAATCTCGGCTGTCTGCAATCGCCTGGTCTCAACTAACCAGCATGGTTTCCTCCAAGGTCGTTCTACTGCTACGAACCTACTCGAGTTTGTTACCTTTGTTGCTGAAGGCTTCCAAAAAGGTTTCCAAACAGATTGCATTTATACCGACTTTAGTAAGGCTTTCGATAAGCTTTCGCATTCTGTAATAATTCTTAAATTACTAAATCTCGGTTTCCCACCCGCACTTGTCAACTGGATTCGGTCTTACCTACTAGGGAGAACATACCAGGTTTCTTTTCGGCGTGCCACTTCGCATAAAATACTAGCCACGTCGGGAGTCCCGCAGGGTAGTCACTTGGGTCCGCTCCTCTTTATTCTATCAATTGATGACATCTCACTCCTTCTCAAAACCTGCAAAATCTTAATCTATGCTGATGACATGAAGTTATTCTTTCATGTAAAAAATATTAACGATTGCCACGCGGTTCAAGAAGACCTAAACATTTTCCACTTGTGGTGCACACATAACAATCTAGAACTGAATATTAATAAATGCGAAATCATGACCTTTAATAGAGGCCGCAACCCCCTGAGTTTAGAGTATGCTTTATCAAATCATGCTCTACGTCGTGCTAATACTGTTCGTGATCTTGGTGTTATCCTTGATAGTAAACTGGACTTCGTGGAGCATATCAACTGTATGGTAACTAAGGCCAGCTCAATGTTGGGTTTCGTCAAAAGATGGTCACAGGAATTTTCCAACAGATTCGTTTTCAAACAGCTTTATTTTTCTTTTGTCAGACCAATTCTCGAATACGCGAGTCAAGTCTGGTCACCATATTATCAAGTCCATATTGACTCTGTCGAGTCCGTGCAGAGAAAATTTGTTAGGTTCGCCCTCAAGGACTTGCCATGGAGCAATCCTGTCATTCTTCCTCCTTACAATGATCGGCTTAGACTCCTTGATATGCATTCTCTGCACAAACGTCGGGAGATCGCCGATATTGTATTTGTTCACCAATTATTAACTGGTAAGATAGACTCGACGTTTCTTAAAACAAATTTCTCTCTCAGAACGAACGAGCGCAATCTCAGGGTGGTGCCGCTTCTGCAAACTAGTCTTTGCAAAAATAACTACAGTTTTTTTCAACCCATCAATCGGATGAGGTTAAATGTTAATAAGAATGCTGATTTGTTTGATGTTCGTGTCAGTAAGCATGTGTTAAGGAAAAATCTGCATGTCGCATGTGTACTAACATAGAACCAAATGATGATTGATCAGTCATGCGCTTTAGATTAACTTTGTTTCTCAAGGCTTTGACTAAGCTGATGGTTCTTAAAAAAAAAAAAAAAAAAAAAAAAAAAAAAAAAAATAAAGCCTAAAAAGCTTATAGAAATTCGCTCTTTTGAAATTGTTCCGCGACCGCTAATATTGATTATAGCCGCTCAAAAGTAACGAGCCAAGCAACATTTTTATGATGATTTAATTCTTGCTTACAGTGCAACCTTATTATAAAATATGTACTAGTTTTGATTTTGCGATAATATTATCGTCCATAAACGACTATGTACTGAAAAAAAGAAATCGAGGCGAACAACGGACATTCTCTGTTCACTTATTGAAGAAGAGGACTTAAAACTTCAATATTTATACTATTTGCCATTAAAAAAAGTAGAGTGTATTTCAAGGTTTTCATTAAAGTATTGCAAAAATCAAACCGTTTTACACAATCATGCATAGAAGCAGCACGGCATCATGTTCTTGAAATGACTTTTATTAGCCGCGCTCCTACAAAGGCTGCATTGTGCAACTGAAACGAGCCTGGACGTAGAAGAAATATCCCATAGCCGTTTTTCTGCCAGTCACACCGTTTAGGTGGCCCACTCGGCAAATAAAGGTAGGTTTACCTGAAGAAAGCGGTTAGTCATCTTCAGATCCGTCGAACAAGGTAATCAGCGTCTGCCCTGCTGATCAGCGGCGGATCAGCGGCAGACACTGGACTAACAATGATCCAACTGCGTTTGCCATCAGCCCACCGTGACCGATTTAATTGGAGTAAGCATCGCGGTCCGTGTTTAATACCTTGAAAGGAATGCGGCGCATGTCCATGAGCCGCGAGTGCCGGTTACTTAATCGCACGAAAATAAAAACAACTATACAGAAACTGGATTCCGTCCCGTGCAGGTGAACATGGCTTCAGGTACGTACTCCAGTTAGCAACTGTTTGTGGATATGTCTTAAATAATAGCACATGCGGCAAGCCAGTTTTATATGCATGAGCCCGCCAAGCGACTTTGTAGAATCTCCCAGGGCACCGCCATAGGCCACTTTCACTTGTGTGCCATGATTTTCACTTTTCTTTGCATCACACCGGGACAAGAATGATCCAGATCTACGACATAAATCACTGAAACCACTTAGCTCATTATGACTGGCTGATTGCAAAAGTATGTAAATAAAAGCGACATTTTTACTGTGCTGAATATGTCTTCACGCCCTGGTCAGCCAATGAGTGGTGCGAACTACTTGACCAGATGGCTGGAAGAATTCCAAAGGCTAATTTATACAGAGCATTAGTTGCTAATCACCTTTTAGGTATTTTTTACGTCTTAAAACCGTCGCAATTATGAGATCCAAGTGCAAAACATGCGTAGTTTCCCCAGAAGGACGGAAGCCGTCTGCGGTGCGATTGCCTCATATTGCATGAATGTGTGCTATTTATGCCCGACATTGTTTAACACGCTGGGCTTCCAGTTCAATGCAATTCTAAACCTATTTGTGGGCAAAGAATTTATGGAATCTGGCATTATTCATAATTCTGTTATAAAAAATGTGAGTTGCAGTTTGTTAAGTTTGTTGGAATTTTCACCCATTTTGCGAATGTTATAATAACCAAAAAGATCTACATATCTGATGCGTATACAAAACATGAGCAGTTATTCTTTCGTTTTATAAAAAAGTATAGGTATGCCTCAGGACTCAGGAGTAAAAATTATGCCCGTTTTTATTTTGTATCGTCTACTAAAATATTGAAAGATTTTGATATGTTTCAAGATACACTTTCAAAAGAGTTTTATATGAGTAGACTAACAAAGGACGAATCGATAAGTGATTCTAAAACAAAATTCGTATTCATTAAATTCATATTAAAATTTTGATTAAAAACGGATCTCAAAATACATTAGTGAAAGAAGGCTTCCGGAATTATTTTAGATTTATATCTTTCGAGCGATGATAAAATTTGTCTCTTTCACCTCGACTAAGAAAAGGTACACATAAAAGAATATGTATTTATTTTGAAAATGTGTTATTTTGTTTAAACTTGGGTTATTGAGAATATTTGTACAGCTGGTGTTAAAAAACGTTATTTCAACACCTGTGAAAAAGTATAAGTTCCAGGCAATTTTCACAATGTTCCATACTGTCTACGGGTATTGATTTTTTGTTTTCTTTATTTTGACAAATGAATACATAGTATATTTCTTCAATTTAATTAATTAAACATATGCTAGGCGTTTTAAAGTGATTGGATATATGTATATGTATATACATACATAATATATATGTATGTATATATTATATTTTGTTATTTTACTCTAACATTTTGAATGTTTTTATTGTTTCTATGGCAAACGAAATTTTAGATCTCTTTCAACACATACACAACAAATTGTGTTGTCTATTACATTGCGGAAAACCAAAACGAACATAGTCCTAGTACGATCTTAGCGCCCTCTTATACGATATTTGTTATTTGTAATGTCACGTAATATAAAATCACAACCCTGGTTCTACTGGAAGTAAATATCGTATGGAAGGCATAAACAATCAAGTAAAACCAAAACATTTTTATTTAACAAAAAAATATTTTAAAATGATTTTTTTTTATACATAACAAGGAACTTAGAAGAAACCAATTATATGTAATGTTAGCGTTTTGGACTGCAGTTGTTTATTCAAACTTATATGTCTCATCATTGATTGTTAAGATTGTTTTGTTGTCATATTCATTATCATCATGATCGTGGTCAATATCAGGCTCGACATAATGATCTATATAATTGGAACTATATGATTGTTATTATCGTTATCATACTCATCATGATCATGGTTAATCTCGGAATGATATTCATAATCGAAACTATGCTCGTTATTATCGTTGTCATATTCATTATGATCTTGATCATGGTTAACCTCGGAATGACCTTCATAATCGAAACTATGCTCGTTATTATCGTTGTCGTATTCATTATGATCTTGGTCATGGCTAACCTCGGAATGATCTTCATAATCGGAACTATGATTGTTATTATCGTTATCATACTCATCATGATCATGGCTAATATCGGAATGATCTTCATAATCGGAACTATGCTCGTTATTATCGTTGTCATATTCATTATGATCATGATCATGGTTAACCTCGGAATGACCTTCATAATCGAAACTATGCTCGTTGTTATCGTTGTCATATTCAATATGATCTTGGTCCTGGCCAACCTCGGAATGATCTTCATAATCGGAATTATGATTGTTATTATCGTTATCATACTCATCATGATCATGGCTAATCTCGGAATGATCTTCATAATCGGAACTATGCTCGTTATTATCGCTGTCATATTCATTATGATCTTGGTCATGGCTAACCTCGGAATGATCTTCATAATCGGAACTATGCTCGTTGTTATCGTTGTCATACACGGGAACTTCAGTAGACATTTCCTGAATGGCTGGTGTGGTTGATTCAGATACGCTCCTGCCATGGATGATTACCAACTGCACGGCTGTTAAGCACAACACAAAAATTACGAAACACTTCATTCTTCCGAAGTTAGCTAACAGTTAGACGTGCTTAGACTGATTTTTACTGTGTCCTGAGTATTCCTTATATTCTAAGCAACTAGTTAAAAATTTATTTACTCAGTTGCACTTATTGGATACACAATGCCCGCACAAGTGTTGCTCGTGTTGAGGAGAAAACTCTTATTGAAATCTTTCTGAAATTTTGTTGCTATAGGACTGAAATCATAAGCATATACTTAGAATTAATTGAAAGACTTGTTGCATTGGAATATACTTATTTATTTTATATGAGTGCGACGCGTTTCGCCGTATCGGAGCATCATCAGTCACTGATCAGTCACTGATCAAACACTGATGGAGAAATTTAAACAAGTGTCATCTAAGAATTCAATTAATTGAAAGACGTTTAGCAGCATGAATTCAATATATAACTATGTATATGTTTGACTCAGAATTGAGTTGACATGATAAGCATAGCTAGGCTTCTTTTTTTATTAAAGGATGGGTGTAACCAAAGAACTTCTAAACTTCTTGTTTAGAAGTTCTTTGGTGTAACGTTCCTAACAAAATTAATGAGCACGATAAATTCTTAATATGATTTAAATTAAACAGTACGCGTAAGCACATATTATAGTAGTAAGATAAAAGTGCTTCAATTCTGCGCTATATTTTAAATTAAACGCAAGCAATGAGTATTGCTTCCAAACTAATTATAATTATGCTTTTAATACAAAAAGAATATCATAGATTCAGAAGATTTCTATCTTTCTCGGAACCACGTTTGCTAATAGCTTTACAACTTAAGATTTAACTTGATATTAGAAATCATAGGTACGAAAATAAATTTTTTATCTATGATGCTCATAGCATATGATTTTAAAAGTGAATAAATCTAATGTTTTTATGGTAACATACATATATTGCTATTCATGGCACAGTTTATTTTAACATTACAATATCAAGCTTTTGTGAAAATTCATACATCTGCCTGTTTTCATCGATGGTAAAAACACGTTATCAATCAAATACTATAAATTATTAACAAAATAATCAATTTTTCGTGTAAAATATACATATATGTATATGTACACCTATTAAAAATGGTTTAAACTGTATTTTATTATTCAGCGAAATTAAAAATGAACGATTATATGGAAATTACGTTTTGAATAATGCAACATTATCATCAAGATCGAAATTTACGCTTTTTTCCGGTTTGATTAATAATTTTGATGGTATATCTCCTTCATTATTTATAGCAATTTTTCATGCTTTCTTCGAACGGATTAATGAGTTTTTGTAATTGATTACCTAAGAATACCTCCGGACATGACGAGCAGGTGTATGAATGTTTACTCTAATTTAGTGTACATTAACATCTGCTATTTTGGCATAAGCATAATTAGTCATTACATTACCGCTGCCACGACATTAAACAAATTCCCCGAGACTATCAAAAGGGGGGAAATTTTGGAGCTAAGAAATTTAGGAATAAGCCGACGGCGGACACTGTATTTACTGTGCCTTTAGAAGCGTTGCTCTTCGTACTTTCCCAAAGTTATTCTATGGCTAAATCGATCACAAATATCTGCTATTATATGAAACTTTACTTTGAAGCCATATATAATAGATGCAAATATGTAGTTATATAAAATAAATACACTCCAAGTCCTGAAACTTATAGTTCACTTGTGAAACGGCAGGTGTTAGGTTTCTCAACTTCGTTCAGGTTAACGGACAAGAGTTAGGAATATTGGCTTTTTAGTTACTTTGAGACCTGTTGAAAACTTTTAAGATTCGATTTATGGTTTTCACTCAAACCATGTTGTATGCCTCAAAGTCGCCATCGGAGAGCGTAATGACTTTCAGGAGTACTTGCCATCCATTTAGTTGGGCTTAAGCAGAGCATGGATGTAAAAAGATTTTAAAAATTTAATATTTGAGTGGAAAAGTCGAAGATTTATCAAAAGCAAATCCAACTGAAAAATATTGTTTATTCTTATACGGATTTTTATAACTAATTTAAACCCAAGCTGGATGAAGGTGATTTATCTCCAAGATAAGATTTTTAAGTGAAGTATTCTTGTCGGACGAGAATCTGTTGTACTTATATGTAATAGTACCTATATGCTTGCATTTTTCATTACTTTGCGTTTATCTTGCAAATAATTTATCCAGAAGATTCCATCAACTCACAGGACCGCCTCAGTTCTGTCTTGGCTTTGTGCAACTGGAAGTCGAGAACTGGGTGCAAAAATAATAAAAACATAAAGAGAAATGTTTTCCTAAGGAAAATGTTCTTTTTTGAGAAAATTCTTGTGTAGGTACAGCAAATCGCAAAGACGAGGGATTGTAGCAGAAATCCCAGAGGCCGGAAAGTGACTCTTTATTATTTGTGCCTTCGAGGGCGGAAGAAGAAGCAGCAAAAGAAGTTTATTTAGGGGCAAAAAAAAAAATTGTTTTGTTGTTTCAAATTTTGTAAGGTGCCGGTCAGATGAGGTTCTATACTTTGTCGCACAGACACTGAAACACGAGAAAAAAAAACATTGAAAGTCACTGCCCTCAGGGGAGTAGTTTGTTATCCAATGAAGAAGACACATTTTAAATATCTTGGACAGATCTTTCAATGGATGATTACTTTTCTGTTTATTTTTATCAAGTGCCCGGCTGTGAACTCTAGAAGGACGTGCTGGAGCTTTAGAGGGTAAGGGAGGTGACTACGGCTTTTGGACCTTTTTAAATCTTATTTTCAGCATTTACAGGGGAAGTGCTCCATTTTTCGGGAATATTTGGGGATGGGAAAATTAAAAGTAAATTCGATTTGTGGGGCAGACAGACCGGGATGTTTTAAATCCCTTGAGGGATAGAATCACTTCTCTCTATGCTTGAAATGAGTTGCGGAAAGAAGATGTGACCTTTATCTAAAATGGAAGGAAATTTCTCGTACGATCCGATGCCGATCATACTTGAAACAATTTTTCTCTTTTAATTACATTCGCCAATATTTAGGCAATTTTAGAAAAAGTCGAATGAAGCACAAGCCAACGACTCGAAAAGCTTTGTAACATTCACAAATTCACAATAGTTTATTTTACAACTGGATGTGAAACTTCGGATAAGACTTTTTCTCAGGTTTCTTCGGTTATTTCTTACCTGCGTGAACTTTTTAGTAGATAAACCTACAAGAAATTGGTCAACTGCAAGCTATATCTTTAATTAAAAATGATCTAAATTTTCTTGAAAATTGTCTCTATTAACATAAAGCATAAAGCAAAACGTGCAATCAATTAACATAAGAGCACATAAGAGATTCCAGAACCAGAAGCCGTATGAACCTTGCATATGTACATATGTATGTATATATGTATTTGAAAATGAATAAATAAATTCCCGCAGCCCATTTACGATATGTACTGGTAATATTTGAAACAGATAATAGAATTCTGAGAAAATATTGAATTTCTTTTGGTTGTAAAATTAAATCAAATTTTCTACCTTGTTTCCTGCAAATTTCTGGTAGCGCGTTTATGCATTGCATATGCGGAGTCCCTTCGGTTTTTATTGGCTCGAAAGCTGGCAATGTCTGTCTATCTCTACTGTAGCGCCAGCTGATGATACGAAATTTAGCATATCCACGTTACAGACACTTTATAGTGATGGGAAATTAAATCAGTGCCAACATCACAGGATCCTATTTGATTTCAAGTATGTTGGAGCACCACCTGACCGCCTATGCCATGACGTGCCCGGCGGTGAATAGAAAATCGATAGATGAAATGAAATTGCACACGTTTTCGTGGTTTACGCAAATATTACTAACCATATAGGAAACGGGACGAGATGGTGATGGACTTTGTCACATTTATGAATTTACTCCTGTTGGATTTAGTCCAGTAAATCGAATATTTCGTCTAAAGAGATGTGACAGAAGAGGTTCCATGGAGTGTTCAAGTGACGATGAAGCTATCCCTAGATGTTCTATTGGTATATTTATGTTGCTAGAGTGAAATGCAATATCTTATTCTCATTATTATAAAGTTTATGGTGCAAGTTGAACTCACAATTGGACTAGCAAACGACCTGTTCTTAAATGCAAGGCATATTTTCTAATTCTAAATAGTGTAATTAAAAAATTGCCCTTGGTTGTAAATTCCATTATTGTTTATTTAAAGTACCTACGAGAATTTTCCAGCAAAAACACTAAATTCAAAATCCTCTCCAGGGTGACTTGAACAAGACAAGGTACAAATATACCTTATTTACCTTTCCTATAACGTTCTTACTAAACTCCACGATTACTAGGGAAAGTAATGAAATATTTAGAGCACTCATAAATTAATTCGCATGATAAAAAGATGTAATTAAATTGTATAGAATTCCTGAGAGTTAAGCCGCTGGGATACTGAAAAGGCAATGAAACAACACCATACGAAAAATAACACAAAAAGGGCGGCGTGTAAAATAAACAAAGCCTATTTTGTGGTAATGGCTTATACAATTTTAATGCAGTATTTATTATACCTCTGCTCCTATTTGCCCTTTTATCAAATTCCTTTAATATTAAGGTCAATGTCAAGGCTAAAGTGTTTTTCAGTTGCGGTATTAAGGGTCCCACGCGATTCAATTCTTAAGTGCTCGCGAACAAAACATCTCGGGCGTTTTCTCCAACTTTTTTGGCGGTATAACATTGCGCGTGTGGGAAAAATTCACCGAAAAATTTGAATTTGATGGAATATTCGTCTTAAAGGCAGGCTCCTCTCCCGACACATACAATTTATTATTCCTCCTCGCTCCTTGGGCCCGCCTAACTGTTTGCACCAATCTCAGTGAGCTGCTATTATACGCAGTTTTACAAGTTGTCGGCTACATAACTCATGGGATTTTATCGAAATATTGCATTCTTCCATCATTGCAAACAATCTCAAATCCCAGGGTGAGGTGAGGCGGTGGCACAATTTCAATTTTTTTAACCAACTCCACCTCCTCCCCCGATCCCTGCGTACATTCATTGTGTACGCACGAGGGAACCTGAACACTTCGTAATGGCGTCTCAGAGTGCGGGGGAGTCACGCTAGGGGCCAAGCGAATGGGGGCCCAAAAAAGGGTTTCATGTTTGCCCTGGTTATGTTTTGTAATACCATTGGATTTTGTTTTATAACGAAAAGTAGAAAATAACATGATTTTGTCGGGTATATTGTCTGCGTTTTTCGCAGCGAATGATATTTTCATGTTTTGTGTAGATTTTTAAGTAAGTTGAGGTATTCGATTAAATTTTTCCTTTTTAGAGAAAACATCAAATTCTCTTAAAGCGGCCATCAAAAATTAATGCATAGAAAGTCAAGATTTTTTCTAAACATTTGTTGGATAAAACATGTATGTAGGTATGTACCACTTTATCCTCATAGTTGTTAAAAAAATGTAGTACATACCTACAGCATCGTGTTTATACGCATGTTCAAGTTTAATGTCTTAAATTCAAAGTCGAAAGGACGAAAGCCAATATCTTAATGACGTAATTTTTTTTTAATATACGAAAGGATTAAATCTTAAAGAGAAGGGCTTTTAATACCAAATTATTAAATATTGAAATGTTTACTTATGTTTATTTTTTATATTTCACCGACAATTGTTCGAAACCAGTAAATATTTCGGTACACGATACTCAGGAAAATCCTGTTCATATGTTCATACCTATCACCACTTAAAAATATGCATTTGTATATCGCTGCTGAAGAGTGTCGCTTAAATTTTTCAGGCTGAGCACTTAAAATGCAGTAAAAGCTTCAAAACGATAAACCAACCAAAAAAGGTTGAAGTTATGAATGACGGTATGTGCCATTACCCGTGCATATATCACATTTTTCCAGAAATTTGGCATGGTGATGGTTGATAGTGTCGTAAAGTGATATCCATACAGTCACACTTCTCTGCAAGATACTTATTCTTTGACATAAACAATATTTTTGAATTTTTCAGTTTTATAAATGAAGGATTCTGAAAGAGTTTTTAATAGAGTATTTGACGGCATTTTTATAATGCGCAGGATCCGTATATTCATAAAAGTTTTATAAGTAAAGAAAAATAAGTAAAGTCAAGCATAAGTTATGTAGATATACCTATATTCTGTTCGCTTCAAGTGGGCGTTTACCTTTATAGTTTTTGCAGTTAAGTTAATTTGTTGTTTAGAACTTTAGGAGGAAACAGTTTGAATTTCTACCGTAAAACCCTAGCTTATTTTTCTTCGGATTGAAGCTTCAAAAAATTTGTTCCTAAAATCTTCTAGAAAGGACGAAAATAATTTACCGCATCTAATTTGGCTATATTGCTTGTATAATAAGCTCAGATAATATAAAATTTTTTGTTATTTTAACATGTTCGTCGCCGTGTCACCTATATAGGTACCTACATATCGCTGAATAATCAGCTGAGTTATGTTGGGCGAAGAATGTGTTAATCTTAAATTATTTAAACTAAAATCATTTGTAAAATTCAACAGCACATTCACCTTTTCTTCTTGACCCGATACGCTTTGAATTCAAAAAGCCTACAGGCTATAGCATTATCTTTCCTTTTACAGTCTTCACTACAGTTTGTCTGGCTAACAGATTAAAGTACTAAAGTTCCCAAAATAACAAAAAGCCCTCCCTGTGGAACAATGCAGCGATAAATTTAAATAGTCAATAACAACTCAGCCATGAATTTGTTCCCAACATTTTTCCATTATCTCCCCAAAGAAATGCTCCATTGAGGCCGAGAGTTCAGGCACAAACGAAATTGTCCTGGCCCAGTCCATCGTAGTTCGCATAGAACTGCCCAGGGCCGCATTTGTTTCGAGTAGGCGGTCGTAAAGACAATCGGATTACAGACGTTTGCTCCATTAACTCTAAAATGGCCAATTATCGGCTCTCCTTGAGGTGCAAACCATTACTTTTCGCAGTTAGCCTCTCAGTAGGTAGCGATTTGCATCTACGTCACGAGACAAATGGGCGAAACGGCGCACGACATGGCCAAAACTTGGCAATCTTCTCTTGATTTTCATTCCAAAATATTTGGGTACAGTTCGCCTGTTTGTATTTAATTTGCAAACGTCGCTCAATCACTGTAACGCCATACAAATCGATTGGTTTCCACGGCATGAACTTGCTTTTCGCGCTGCTGCTTTGCGAATTATCATAATGGTACATACATGTCACCAGGTTTTGGTTTGTTATTGAAAAGCGACAAAATTGGTGCAAAGCAAAAAAACAAATCTGCGATAATTTGCTATGCACCACTTGCTATCGCATCCACGACCATGAAATAATTTCCCATAATTCTGAAGACCATAATTCAATTTCAGTGTTCTTTTGCCAACATTAACCTTTTTGAATGGGAAAATCCATTGCGAACACAATCGCCCTTTCAGTAATCAACCTGTTTTTGGGGAAAAACATGAAAGCAGCATTTTTCCCAGGCTGATGGATGAATTGATTATATATTGGCGAAGTAAAATTTAATCACTACAATTTGGTGATTGCTGAATTACAAGAGCTGATTTTGTATTTGTAGTTATAATGGTTTTCAGCCAAAGGGGAAAATGATTTGTACAATGGAAAAGAGATACACAACTTGATTGGAGGAACTAAGGAAATATTTAAGAAACATAAAAACACACATAAATATTACGAAACATTCATAAAAATGAAAAATGCACGATTTATTCACTACTTCTAAGAATTGAACCGAATCGAATTTATTATTAACTAAGCGTTTAAGTATTGAAATGGCACTTTGATTTTCGATGACGTACTCATGTATAAAATAAAATAACTCGAGGGATATTAGGAATTTTCTGAAGGATATTTGCATTCTTCTCTCTGCTTTTTGTAGAGAATATTGCTAAGATAACTTATTCAGAAATGTATTTCTCAAAGCATTTTTTCAAAAGCTTTCATGAAAAAGCAATGAGAAAATCAAGAGTGTGGCTGCATGAAGAGTCAGATCAACAGATGCTTTGAATTATTTTTATAACGACAATAAGCTGAAAGAAATTGAGGGACTGAATGGAAATATCCATCAGAAAAATTTTCGAAACTGGACTATGTACATACATAGGTTATAATAAAGATATATTAATATTCAATTTATCATTTCATGATGTAAAAATATTTTAGTACCTACCTAAATGAGAATTTTCAACACAGCGAAATGTTGAAGTTACTTCGAATATAGGGAAAGTTTAACTTTAAACTATACGTACCTACATATGTACATTAAGTATGTATATCATTACCAATATTTTTAATTTATTCAATGTTAGAAGAAAAGCAAAAAACAAATTAAATTAAAAGAAGTTTGTGTATAATTGGTGAGTAATTTAATTAATTCCAGCTGGACTTAGATGAGATTGATGTCTTGTACGTCTTCGAATATACAAGAACAAGACCATGAAGTTGCAGTAAAATAAATCTACTAAAAGGTCTGCAGGTAAAATTAATCTATTCTAACTGACTTCATTTAACTTGCAACCTCCTTGACAAAAACCATTTAGACAATCGCTGAACTTCGCGAGGAAGTCGGTCCGACCTACGGGCATTTGCTAATTTCTTATAGAATAAAGTCGCACACTAGAAACCCCATTTATTTAATTTTTCTCATTTCAGCGGCTTACGCAAGATCAGCACTGTAATTATGCCAACCGCTTATGCCATTTTCACACCTGAACCACCTTGTTTTCTTGGGATCCGCCAAAGACTCTGTCGGGGTGACAATAGAAATAGAAACAGAAGTTGTCTTTGCCACCGAAGAGGCAGAACTAAAGCCTCTAATGGCTTTTTTCAGATATCACAAAGAAAATTGAATCGTTGCGAGTAATTTCACTTTTTCTCGATTAATGGAAGAAAAAAATCGCACAGAAAAGTGCGACATTACGCATGTCGCTAATACCGTCGTTTTCTATAGTCTGTAAAGCGGTTAGGCGACGGTATAGTTGGTTGAACTTTGGGTAAACAATAAACACTGTTTAAAATCGCTGTTAGTGCGGGTAAGTGGCAGCGTCGCATTTTGCGACTACTGCAAACTGGGAAAATTTATAAAAATTGTTAAAAAAGCAGAAACTGCGAATGAAACAATCGCGCCAAGACGCCGACGAACACAATAAGGGTGTTCTCACGGTGGTGATAACCGACCAGGTGAGTGAGAAGTCTGAGCTACCTGCGGCGGCGGTGAATTGGATCGGATTGGACAGGGGTTAATTTTGCATCGAGTCACCGTACAGGTGAGGAAGAGGAATGCAACGAACGTGTGTGAATTTTTTTCTGAGATTTGGCAGCAAGGTCGTTTCTTTTGAACTGAAAACGCATTGTCTCAGACATCCCCGGTGGGAGGCCACCTATGTGTGGGTGTGGGTGGATGGAACGTCTTGGGGATTTTTGTATATAGATCAAAACTCACACGGACTGCGGTTATTTCAATTTGTGATCTTGCACCGTACTTGTCGCACAGAGGTTTCATAGGTGCGTTTTTTTTTCGTGTAACTGGCTGCGCCACCTTAAGGAATAACTCTACCAGAAAAGCTACGTAGGATGGGACCGCAATCTCATCGAAAGGTACTCTGATTTTGTAATTAATTTCATGGGATTTTTGGTGACACTAACGAACTATCTACTGGCTAATTACTAAACGCTTCGATGCTTTTTGCGGCAGAGAGTTTTTTTGTGTGCTTGAGGAAATTGTGTGCGAGTGATTTTTATGCTTTCACTTTATTTATGTTTGGTGCAATAACTAACTCATGTGATGGCCTAATAAATTAACAAACTATATACCCATTACACGATGCTTGCGGTTGGTATATCAAAAAGAAAGTTATTGTTAGGTGTTTCTGTTGATCTTACAGATATCAACAGGATGTGTGATTCTAATTTTGATGTGCACATTTGGATTCCTAGCAATTTCAGCAGCAACAACAACAAAAACGCCACAGACAGCATCTGTCGAATCTGTCGAAGAAGTCGACGGTGAGAGGATCAAATTGGATTTAGAGAAGGCTGAGTCGAAGGATGCCCAGAAAGTTGAAATAATTAAACAAATTCAAAAAGTTAATAACGACGGATCGTACACAGTTGGATATGAAGCCGAGGATGGAACATTTAAGATAGAAAGTCGCGACGTTTTAGGAAATGTTAAAGGAACTTTTGGGTATGTCGATGCGAATGGGGAAATTAAGAGGGTTTCTTACACAGCTAATAATGGTACCGGATTAAAAAATGTTCCAATTCCTGAATCTACTGAAGATGTTATTGCCATTCCGAGATACAACCGAAGTGCCGGAGCTCCTACAACTAGAAGACCAGCGTCTTACTCATCCAGCTCTCAAGCTACACCCACACGTTCAACAGTAATTCAAACTATACCAAGACGACTTCGAGTTTTATCATCCTCTTCAGGTTCATCGACTGAACGAGCCAATATTCGGGAATTCTCTGCATCATCATCAATATCTTCTTCAACAACAAAATCGCCAAAAAATGATCCAACAACAACAATTGTTTATGCCACATCAGTGCCAACACCAAAAACTTATGTTAATATTCGACCAACGCCCCTACCAGGCTCTAATTTAAGACCGGCTGAACAGATAGCTCGACCGGAAAAACTTGAAATTAATCATGTCTCAAAAGTGCAGATTTCAAGCAATAGAGACACCTCTATATCTAAACCAGTTGTTGAGGAAGTTGATGAGAAGGAAGAAGAACATAAATCTATACGAGGCAATTCACTTCGAAGACAGCTCATGCCAGAAGTGGAAAACAAGTATGAACCCCGACAACCCTTACTTTATAGTCAGTCAGCCGGAGATGAAGCCGCTCACGTTTATGGGCCTGTATCTGGTACGCAAAGACCTCTATTTACAACATCGACAACACCTCGAATACCGGCCCTAGTTCTAGCAGCCAGACAACGAGCGGCTCATATACAATCTGCGATAAGTAGCAGTACTACAGGACCTGAAAAGTACTATATAAGACCATTAAGAAAAGACGATGAAAATGATAATGATGCTACAACGGAATCGACATCTGAGCACCAATATCTTACACAGAGCCCAATACCTGTCCAAATACCGGCAAACAGATATATTCATAACTCTGGTGAAGAGGAAAAGAGAATTGTGAGAAAACCTGAACAGATTCCAGATGGACGGTTTCGTAATCCTCAGTTCGTGCAAAGGGTTCAACCATCAAATTCTCCACGTCTTATACGAATTCCTATTCCAGCCCAAACGAAACAACAAAGTGATGAACATGAGCAATACCTTCGGGAAACATCATCATCAAAACATGAACAGGGTGAAGAACAGGAACCAATTCCAATACCTGTACGACCGCCACAACCTTTTTACAGACCGCCAAATCCGCAGTATGTTGTTTATTCACAGCAGGATGGTATGGGAGGAGGATATATACCACAATCTACATATCCAGGACAATATCACCAAGCCCACACACCGCCACCATTACAACTAAGACCAGCTCCAGTAGGAGGAGGGTACTATCAAGATTATGTAGATAGACCACCATTGACGGCAAGGGATTTTGAAAGGTTGCTTCAAGCTTTGATTTATCGCTACCAACGGTTACATCGTCCATACAACATTGGTGGTATTGGATACTCACCATACCAAGTTGACCCATACCCTATTCCTCCACGCGCACCATTTTACAATCCTTACTACAGATCACCTGTACCTATTTATCCTGATCCTGAAAATATGTATCAAGCACAAACTCCAATACCAACATCCGAACCTTCAATGCCATATGAATTACAGAGGCTAATGCCGAGGAAGAAGCAATATAATCCTAGATACTTTGGGGCTCAAACCGCCACATATAACGTGGACGACTACAGTAGTTCGACACCAACTGGACATACAGGGGTATATCTACCACCCGACGTTAGAGAGGAGTTACTTTACAGAATGCTTATGTTGGCACTTCAAGCAGATCATCATGCTGCAGTAGGATCATCCCCAGTGGTGTCTACCACAGAACCTGACTCGGAAGCGAGTACGACCACAAAAACTCCAACAACCTATAAAAAACCAGTAAGAAGTGTCCAAATACTGGGTGAGGAGCAATAGTCCCATTTTTAATTATACCACCAAGCATTTTGATAGATTTAAGTTGTGGGAGGGTTGCCTCTTTAGGAATTTTTTTTGTAAATAAAACCAAGATTATCTTGAAGATATGAAGCCATACGATTTTTTCTTCATTATACCTAAATGTTTTCAAGTTTCAAGCAAGAATACCTGCGTCATGATGCAAGTCGATTGCAATTTTGATGATTGGATAATTAGAGCCGCCAAAACGAAGTAATGTATGTGGGGCGCATGCGTTTCTTGCGCAACTCCACTGATGACAATAGAGCACATTAGAGCAATGGTATGGATCAGCTTGGGTAAGTGGTGTAAGCAATTGCACCCTCAAGACCCATTCTATTTTAAAGAATAGTTATATAGTTCCGCAAAGTATCTTTTTTTCTCTCTTGGCAACTATGCGGCTATGATGCAATTTTTGATGAATTTTGTCATATGTGTTGCTCGGCTTTAGTCGAGCAGCCAGCCACCGATTGTTTTCCATGCGCGTTAGCATTTTTTGTTGCTATTTTATGAAAACCTTTGGGAAATGTGCGAATAAACCGTACATGCGCTGCAAGTACACCGACTTCCATTGTTTCGCGAACTCCTTTTGCATTGTTGGAAGTCGTTGGATATTCCCAGGGTTCCGAGGTTGAATGCGGTGTGGTTTCCCTTTCGTTTTGCAATAGCTTTTGGGAAAAATGCCACAGACTCCAGTGACTTTGTTCGATTTTTCAATTTTTCGTTAAGGTGGCGGATAAGAGTGTTAAATAAGCAATCTCATGTCGCCGATCGCAAGTTTAAGCAAAAAAAAAATGTGGAGCAGCTTGGCTTTTAGTAATGTTAATGAATGCCGAATTTCGCGTTGGCAGACTTTGGGCATTTTTTTTCAGTATGAATTCGTTAAGAAGGGTCGATCTCATACTATAATTACCTTGAGAGTGAACTACTTTTGGATAACTCGCTTTGTTATGGATTCTTTAAGTGAGAGACATTTAAAAGACGTGTAATCTAAATTCGAAAACAAGGTAGTCAAATGTTTTTACTCGTGCATACATAGAGATTATGATTTCTAAAAAGCTGTTGAAATTAAATTAAAGAATAATAGTAAAAATTAATACTTATACATGTATAAGTATCTCAAGCAGAATCCTTATTAAAACTAAAAATAATTATGTTGTTTGTTCATGAAGGTATTTATAAGAGGAACCTCATTCAAATATGTAGTGTAAGTGCATACATTTTTGCAGAGTGGTCGCAGTTTCTAAGTATTAACGATTTTTAGTAAATAAACCATTCAATATACTGTTGCAAAATTCGAATTTTCATTTTGTTGCTATGAAAATTAGAGGACTTAAAAGTGTTATTATTATTATATTTTATTATTATTATTTCGTTTAAGCAGTTTATTACATACATACAGAATTAATAAATAATAATATGTGTATGTGCAAATTTCATGTTAAATGTCTTTGAAATTTTTTCTTGTTTGAAGGATAACTATAGTTTGCGGAGTGAACGCAGGAAAAGAAGGTACGTACAGGCAAATGAAGTTTACCACAGTTTTTATCGAAGAAATGTACATAATTAAAATAAGTATTATTAAAATTTAGAATAAAAATGCTAAGATTTCGTCCGGGTAAAAATGGTTTGAATAGTTAATGTTTTGTTTAGTCTATACTGGAAAAATGGTGCGTTTTAAATTTCAGTTTAGTTCCTGTGCTGAAGACTCGACAAGTAATTTAATAATTTGGATTTTCAGAAGTACATTTGAAATTGTGTTAAGATATAGAAATGTAAAATATTTATTTACGACAGTTAATCTTCCATTCCATTCTCGTCTAACATTTATAAGAACAGTTTTTGGCCATTACTTCTTATGATAAATATCGTTGTATAAGATATTCATAAAAGGGTCATACTTAAACGATTTAAATAATTTTGTATAAAGGAATCTCTTTAATGTTTCTAAAGTATTTCAACTTCTATCGACTTTTGTGGATTCTTCAAAGTGCAGAAGTTATGTAGCGCCTTAAGGTATTTCAGTTTAGTGAAGAAATTTATTACAAATCCTTAAGCCAGTCCTAAGTCTGTGAAAATTTTGTAAAAGCTCCACCGCCGGTTTCCAGAATGAGTAAGATCCCCTCAAGGATTTAATCCAGCCACCTGTCCGGAAGTTTTATACCTTCCGCTATATTTGTCACTCGTAAAAGTCTGTGCGCAGTTGTCCCCCCAGAGGAGCGCCAGTGGGGCCACATTTTCCACCCACACAGTCAGCTCCGCTTTCGGTGTTCAACTTGTGAAATATTTTACCGAAAATTGAAAAGTTGCCAAGAGCCCCCCCAGAAAGTGGAATTACTCGAGGGCTGAAAGCGCCTGTTCTTTATCACCCTGGCTGCCCGCGCCGCCCGCCGGAGCGAATTTTTGCTCCCCGAGTGGAATCAGGGCCCCGCGCCATTGTCTATGGAAATTCAAATAAACGAAATAACGGGTCCGGGTACACAGTCGAGGCGGGAACGGGGTGGAATTTCAATTAAAATTCAAGTGCAAGCATATGATCCAGACACCACGCTCAAAATTTATTTAACCTCATTCGGAGGCGGCTGGGGCTCCTGTCGCTCGCCCACACAGTGGATGGTCCAATTAATGTTGTTTGCAACACCCTGAAAATAAATCAGGACCACCACTGCTTCTGTAAGGGTGCCAAAATGTGAATGAAATAATACCCGAAGTAGAGCCGCCTTCAGGGGGTGGTGTGTACTTACCTCGGTTCCTCCTCCACATTTTGAGCAACAAAAGCAAACAGTGGAGTTGGAGCTCGGTGCACCCCCACTGATTTGAAATTCAATTGGTCTGCCGCCCCCGCCCCGCCCCGGCCACAACCTTTGGCTGGAACAAGTGACTCGTTCAAATCAATTTGCGAGTGGCAAACAACTAATTAATTTCTCTGTGTTCTGGAGCCAGGTTCCCGGACAAATAACACATCGCCTCTGCTCCAGAGGTAATCGAATTTCTGACTGGAGTGAATTCCAGACCGCAGGGATTTCGCCCTCCAGTTCATTCCTGGATTTAGGCATACGCTTCTCTTCCAGAAATGTTTGAAATCTGCTGAAATCCGCCTGTGCGGCAACGATTCACCTTTATTGCCTGCCTTTAAGAAAAAATGAGCCAATTTCGAGCAGAATTTCGGCGTGCGGGGGAGTAAAAGATGCCCATGGAGTACCTACAGTTTCAATGCGACGATTGACGTATTTCACATTATATTATACTTTTATTACCGTGGAAATTAATTGAAGTGCCCAACCGTCGAACGCGTGCCTTTCAGACTTTTTATACAGCTTTAAATACATATAGTCGTAGTTACGCTAATTGATCCCTTCAATCAAAATTTCAGCGCAATTTTATATGAAACGAATAAAATAAATCAACTCAATTGAGTGCTATTAAATATTCTGTAATGCACTACTCGACGTACAAATTTATTTCGTTTATCGTGCATTTTGCTTTACCGAGCATTTCTATGGTTGAATGAAATTGATTTTCTCAAAGGGTCTTCCGAACAAAGATTGTGTAGAGAGTGGCTTTTAATTAAACATAATGCTCCTTGGACGTGCTCCAGTTCGAAATGGAATAAAGAAATGCAAAACAGTGGTTACTTTGCATTAATAATTCCCCTTTTGAGATGATGCCAGTTTCTTTGACAATATTTTAAAATGCATGTACCTATATACAATACATAGGAATATGTTTCATTAATGTAATAATATTACAGTCACATTTAGTGAAGTTGAAGTACTTAGCTGAGCATTAAAGTACACAGCACACTTCAGTGTAAATTTTTAATGCTTAAAATCATCACATCCAGCGTTTCATTATTAATTAATCCTGGTTCACAAAGTAAGCAGCTGTAGCGAGAGTTTATCTACATACATGTGAATTTTAATGTTAACCGGGTTTAATTAATTTTTAGGCATAAAGTAGCAAAAAATACTAAGCCTGGGAAAGGAGTTTTCAACTCAGGACTAAACTAAAAGAATTTTTGGTGTATGCGTATTAAATTTTATAATTAGGTAATATTCAGGCTAATTTTATTAAGTCCTCTAAAAGTCCCAATTGAAGGAAGGAATATACATATATTTATTTTATTCATTATACCTAGTTACTCATTTAGTGCAAGCCTCTGTAAAATTAATAAATGCTAAACCCATTCAATTTTAAGATTTTCTCGCCCAACATATAGTCACTTTCGCAGTTGTTATGTTGTTTAAGAAAGCATATTAGCCGCTGAAATAACCCAAGTTTTGCTAAAGCCTTCCAAATAAATTGTTTATGTGCCACTAGTTCCTGAAAACTGCTTAATATTATTATTATAGTCTGCCACAGCCGATAATTCCACAATTTCCCCCAAATAATAACTAGTGTACTTGTAAAGCAAAAAATATTGTAGTGAAGGTTACTACATGGTACTACTATTATCATAGATCTTATATTATATCATATATCAAAGATCTTATATTATTATAGATATTATCTATCTATCTATAATACTATATACTAGCTATGGGCTATGAACCAATCCAATACTGATCAGTTTTGAAATTAGCAGAACTTTACTCGATTTTTTGTAGGAGTCACAAAATTTAACAAATAAAATAAAAACTAAAAATAAAATAATTGAGAGTTGCAAAATTAAATTCTTTTACTTTTTCATTTGGAATACTCTTTTAATAAATTCAAGTGCGCCTAAAATAAATGTATGTACCTAATCTTGGACACAAACCGCTGGGCTTTAATACTGATCAGAACCAGACTGCTATAAAATTATTCATAACATATATTATTAATTTTAATATCTTTCTTTGGTTTTCTTAAAACATGGAGAGATTTAGCCAAAGACAACAAAAATCTAATTATATCAGGAAGCAAATAAAATAATGTTTGTACGAATTGATCTGAAAACGGTAAATTGTTGTTTGTGAGCATTGTGGAGTTTTCGAAGGCGAATTAACCAATTGATCTAGAATAATTTATCATGTTTGAGTCAAATTTAAGTATTTTGATTTTGCACATTTCGCGAAACAATAAATTAGAACTGTGAAGCATTACGAAACATTCTCCCCCACGATCACTCGAAAGTGGCGCCATTTTTTCCAACATGGCCGTCTAGAATAACTGCTCTAAGCACGGACCACCACTACTTTTCCGTTCGTCTCTGGCATCGTTGTCAGTCAAATCTAACGGTCAGTTTGGTTCAGACTCGTAGGTGTGTTGTGGTTCGTCGCAAGCGATCGCCGTTCGCCCGGTGATATTTCGAGAGCTCATTTAGTATCGCATAATCGCAATTTGTTTATTTTGGCCGCGTGACAATTGTGCTATTATTAAGTGAATAATTTACGCATTAATTGCCGGCAGATATCGAACACCGATCGATTTAATTTCACAAAAGACGATTAAGTGATCGTAGCATGTTTATGTTTCTTGCCCTGTCCGTGTGTTGGTGGTGATCATAAAGATATGTGTTATGCTCCATGACCGGTGTTGGAGGATCGCTATAAGAAAAGGTTCTTTGAGTAGCCGCGCAAGTGAAGGCGATCGTGAAAGTGTGCTCTGCGGATGGTATCTTGGTATCTCTACCTGGGCTGGTTTAGTAGTGCTTACCTGCGCTAGTGGTAAATTGCTGAAAATGTCATTTTCGTGAGATATTCCCGGACGTTTGGAGAACGTGAGAGTGAGCGAAGGAGAATTTTTCTTGTTTACCTGGTTTTAACCTGTTCAACCACTGTTTTGGCCGACTTTTGAAAGGTTAGTGGTGTTTGGGAGATCTTTTTTGTTATTTCGTCTTTTATTTTTAGTCGCTTTTAGTTTTCCTAACCTAGGCCAATCTAATTATTCTTCGCTCTTTGGTGCAGAGTCGACGAGAAGGGGCGATTTTCCTATTGTCCGGGTGATTTAAATTGCAAATTTCACAAAGTCGCTATTTCTGCGGATTAATGAGCAATTAGAGCGTAACTTTCCATTGTCGGGCAAATTAAGTGTTTGCTACTTTGCGCCGTGCATTATAGGAAGTGGTTCTGCATTTTTTTCCCAATTTTGCAATTTATGCTCGCTTTTCCCCCGTATTCCGCGCATTCGATGAAGCACGCAACTGGCGGCCGCGTGTGCCGTGACGTGACTGCCCGCCGCAGAAGTGCTTCGGTGGGCACTCTCAACTTGACCTGGTTCAATGGGAGCACACCGAGCCGCGTGAAATATACCGCGACCTGGATCCGTAGAAAGGCGCTTTATATAACACGTTTGGCGGTTTTTGCGATTAATGCGACTTTAGCAGAATCGGACACCAGGCCGGGCGCAGCCACAGTGAAAGGAACAGTTTTTCGCGGGTGCTGGCGGGGTCTTTGGGGGCTCTGCGGCTCCATGGGGCTTTAGAACTGGCAGAATTTCGCTAAGCGCCTTTGCTGCCACTCGCACGACATGGGCCCACTCGGAACGTGAACGGGTTGAATGAAGCGTTGAGGTTTTATTGACGATTGATTTTATTCGCGGTGTCTAGTTCTAGGTCAGAAGCAGCGAATTCTCCGGCAGTTGGGAGCATTGGGACTAGTTTTGCAGAATGTAGAATTATGCAGGGTATGAAGAAATGAGGATGGTGGACTAAATGCATATTTATGTTGCGGCCTTTTTTTCTTCAACGAATCACTTTTGTTTAGAAACAGAAAATTCTTATGGAGTGCGTCTACTCTACCACTCGAGAAATAGAAGTATTATTATAACATCAAAACAGTAGTACCTACCTTCTAAAAGTGTGAACGAATTGCAAATCCGTAGAAAGTCTGAAATTATACATACATATGTATGTATATCATGACGACCTTGCACATTAAACTTGCATAACTTCTGCGTAGTTCGTAATTCGACCTTTAATATAATTGCGGAGCAGATTAAAGGCATTCTAGAAACTTTGTACATTTAGCTGTAAAAGGTACGCCTGTACAATGCACACATAC
The DNA here is from genome assembly GCA_933228815.1 of Machimus atricapillus. Lineage (NCBI taxonomy): Eukaryota > Metazoa > Arthropoda > Insecta > Diptera > Asilidae > Machimus > Machimus atricapillus. Next base: position 14,147,287 of record OW121788.1, read on the forward strand.
ATATGTATGTATTTAGCCAAATGATGGCCGCCTCGAAATCAAATTATGTATACCTATGTTTTTGTATACCTATAATATCGGATATCAAGAAAATTATGCCGTGTGACCAAATATTAAAATTAAAAATACTTAAATATTTTTTGGAGAAGAAATTTAGGGATTTTATTTCAACGAAATGAATATGTACTTAGTTATCCAGAATTTTGAAATTTGTTGCATATGTTTCAATAATCTTTTAAAGAGGATTTAAAAGAGACAAATATAAAGAATTTTACTATGATTTACAATTTTATAATACATTTAAGATTTTGCCTTTATAATACCTATTGTACCTAATTGTTCTGGATATTATGATGAAGTCGGCTTTTTAAATTTTAGTGCAATTTTTATTAGTTATATTATTAATTATTAATGAAAATTTAAACACGCACCATTATGAATTTTTTTCTTTTGTAAATATAGTCATAACTAGCAATCCTTAGTAGGTCTTTAAGAAATAAAATGTCGTTGATATAAGTGCAAATATGTTATGTACATTTATACTCTTGACTTGATCAACAATGTTGAGTTAATATGTATAAAGCTTCAGTGTTTCCAGTACCTATTTCAACTTTGGGCAATTAACCTATTAAGCGGCGATTTGAATGCTCCACAATCGTGTTAACTTTTGGGGAGCGTAAATTGCCTGTTTATTCAATTTGTTGGAGGCATTATAACAGCTGGTGGAAATATCCTAGATAAAAACGGAAATCAAAAGATAAATTCAAATGGGCGAACATCTGGCAAAGGAAACCATTTTAATTATGCATATTCCGGGATTGAAGTCCCAAAAGGGGTTTAAGTTCCGTTCGAGAATTAAGAATAAATAAACAACTCTTTCCAGCCACCCGGACAATAACCTTAAAGTCCTCTTATCCCTTTTGCTTAAAATCCGCCATTTGAATGTAATTATCCCCGTAATTTTCCCTCTTCTAATCTTCATCGCCATCGGGGCTCTTGAGGCTGTAGAGGCTGAAGTGAAGCACTCATCCTGGCCGATCTTCAACTCGGTTCAGATTTTTGGATTTCCACCTATTTCCGGTTTCACAGCCGGGGCGTTAGCAACAAGCTTTCTTTCCTTTTTTAGGAGTCCGGCTTGTAACCAGAGACCCTTTTCTCGTCTGTTTATTGTATCGCCTCATCCAATAATGAGCCCAGGAGGACGGCATAGTCTTTGACGAAATTCGACTTGGAGGCGTCTTTTTATCCCTGAGGAGTTGGGTTAAAGGGGTTTCCGGACTAATGGAATGCCGAAAATTTTATCGATTCCTCCGAACTTTCCTAAAATTTCCCAAGTTTCCGTCACGGCACAAAATGAATTTACATCACCGTAACTGGTGATAAGTGCTACCCAGGGAATCCTTTTCTCGAGGACTCGTGTGTTCTTAAGAGCACCTCTTTAACGGAGCGATAAAGTCGGTGTGGTTTTTAAGTGACTATAGAAAGATTGGTGCCTCGGGTAACCTGCGATTGAAATTTATTTCTTCGAAAGGTTACCCTTTTTAAGGGCAAATTCATCAAACGTTTTCTATTTGGATAAACAGGTGCGCTGTGAAGGGGAGAAGTTAACGCAATATACAGGCTTTTTTAAGGTTTTCGTTTTCACCCTAGAAGGATTTATAATGTTTCTGAACCTTTCAAGATGCTACAGAACATGAATATTCATTCATTCTCTGATTCTTGCCTATGTTTGAGAACCACTCTGTGCCCTGTGGTATCCTTGAAGGTATTGTTATACTGTGATTAATTGCTCTTTAGCGAAAATGTTGGCAGTTTTTTCTGTTTTCTTTTCGCTTTTTTAAACTTTATTAATGAGTCTATCCTGCAGCGTATAATGGAGCTAATTAGCACTACAAAGTCGGGGAAAAAGCGTTTTTAATTACGCCTTCTCTCGGAGAAAAGAATTTACCGAAGTCTTTAATGAGCGAGTGGTTAGCTGCTTTCACAAGCAAGTGATTATTTATGATTTAATTATGTAGGATATGCCCTTGTGCTTGTGAAGCAGAGGGTTACGACTCTATTGCATAATCGAAGAAAAATCAATATGGTACTAAAACCTTCTAATTAAGCATGCTTTTGATGCAAACAATCTTTCCAACTCCAAATTATTTCTGCAGATCTGTAATCCTTCATGAAAGTGAAGAATTATTGCCGGAAGTTAATTCCATCGACTAATGATTTCATTTTCATTGAATAGAGACATCTTCGAAATTTCCTCTAATTTAAATTCTTAGTCTGAATTTCTTAAATTCAAAGTCATGTGGGGCTCGCACTTCCACTGCCATGGAGATGGAGTGTGTCATAAGCATATGACTCCGATATTTCGTGGTCTCGAAATGCAAAAGGAACTCACGTAGGGCATCATATGCAGCTGCACTCCTCGGAAGGAGCTACAAAGAACGTCTGTTTTCAGCAAAATGAACGCCCTCATGCTCGTGTGGAATCGAAAACTTTTCTAGCACATTTCCTAACATGCAAATGCGGCAGATACGTTTCCTTGCCAACAGTTTTGTGCGTTTATGACTGCTGCAGTCCTGCAGATTTCTACAGTTGTTCTAGGAAAGGTTTGGGACTTCGAGGCTGCACCGCCTACAAATCGTAGAAGTTATAATAAGTCATGTAGAGATAGCTCCTTTCCTTCACTATGAGGGAGGTTTGCAATAACTTTTCTTTCTACATATTCTAAAACTAGGAATGATAAAACGCAGGAAAATTGGTACGAACATCTCACATTTAAGTGTGAAATTATGGATGTACATACTTCAAAAAGTGAAGGGGCCTTTAGCAAAAGGGCTTTATTGCGACCAACTTTTGAAAGGCAGAAAACTGGCTGCGTCGTGCTCAATCCGAATTTAATTGGTGCTGACTTGCATTTATTTAGTAGTTGATGGTAAATTATTTGGTAAGCTCAAAAGTTAAAGTCATTAAGTACCTACATACATATGTATATACTCGTACCTACCCATATGCAATTAAAATAAAATTACTAAAGATGAGGCATTACTTTTGTTAAGTATTTCAGTTGTAAAGCAAACATAATATACCTACCTAGATTTTTAAATCATTTTGCAGTGTTATTAATCTCGCAAAATTAAGGGATACTTCAACCAAATATTGTAAACAATCAATTCTGAATTATAATTTTATGATATTAGCAACTAAACTAAAAACATTTGAAAAAGAAAGCGATTTCCGATTTTTTTCGGTAGGTCTACTTTAAAATGATAAACTTTTTTGTAATTTTTTAATGCTTAATTTAGAGATTTTCAAATTACTGAACATTTTCGCAGGCGGCAGTAGTAATTTAAAAATTAGCTAGTAAAATTCCAGAATACTTATGTTCAAGACATACAGTGGCAAGAGAAAAAGAACATGAAAAGTAATAAATAAAAAATTTTTTTTTTAAACCAAGCTTTTATCATATGTACCTACTGAAACGTATAAAATCAATTTTTTTTCTCAGCCACCTGTATATGACGATAAGTATAAAAGCTTGGGGAGCTCAGGTTTATATGTTTAAGATATAACTAATAACTTAACTTATTTATGAAACTGTAAATATTTATCTTGTATTGTGATTAATTTTTTTTCTCAGCCGCACCTATCCCAGGAGCGTATTATAAAGAAAGCTTTAAGTAAGTTTTAAATTTGTCTTATTATTAAAGGTGATTTTTTATCGCGGTTCAAAAGAAGTAAAATCCCAAACTAGAAATGGAGTCAATTTGCCTTTGTCCTTGAACTGTGGTCAGCTTTTTCAATAGGAAAAGAAAACATGAAAATACAATTGGTTTGATAAAAACTTTCTGAGCAACAATTGTAGAGCCGACAAGTTAATGGTCCAAAACGAATTATCCCATTAAAATGGTCCATGAGACGATAGAACATTTCGGGCCCTGGCCCCATAAACCACTGCGAAGCAAGCCAATTGATCACAAGCGTTTCGTGCATTCTCAATCAATTGCTCCCCTCAATTATCCCAATTTAGAGCGAAAGAAACAATTCTGGCAGCGCAGTGGGGCGAAACATTCATAAAATATGTCTCGCCCTCACCTCGGCGCACTCCACTAAATGTTCCCAAAGTGCTGGGCGTCTCTCCCGGATCCCAGGACGCTAACCCGAATTTTATTCTAAGGACCGGGGAGTCGGCTTGTCCCTGGACAAATCAAATATTCATGCAGCTCACACGCCACTCGTCGGACGAAATTGCTGTAGTCCAGGGGAAGAACACAGCTCCCTCCGTTGAGCATAAAATTGTACTTGACACATTTTCGTGACATATGCGATGTTTTAACACCATTTGTCATGGGTCAGCTCGACTCCTATGGCGGCGCGGCGTTCTCCGTCCTGTGCCCGGTCGACACACCCTGGGAATTATTCCATGTGACTTTTTGGGAATCCTAGCCGCTGAAATAATTTTCCTGGATTTCGAGGATTGTTAAATATTTTTCCAGCAGACAAAAGTGAGCCGCAACATATGGCAGAAAATTGGTCGTGTCTGCTAATAATTAGCGACAATGTCATAGTTACGGATGACAAAAAAAAGAAACATTAATTTATTCGGAACTACTGCAGGTGGTTTCGCGAAAAGATCCGCCAGCGTTTTGGGAAAATTTATGAGACGGGAAAAAATTGCTTTACGGTTGAAAAATTAATGGAATCAAATTAAATATTTTTTTTATATTCATCTGGTGGGAAAATATTGCTTTCATTGCAGGCCTGCACTTTTGTTTGGTATTGCCGGCATATGGCCATATGGAACACATGTGGACTTCCGTTAACTGTTTGAAGTTCGTGAGAAAAACTGCAGGCAATTGAAATGCTTTTATTGCCGTAATATTTCAATGCTTTTTTACCGGTGAATACTTCAAGTAATTAATGTCAAGAAATGAGAAAATTAAAGGTATTTTTTTTGTATCTTTAAAGATAAGTCTGCTTCCATTTGCTCCGAAATGCTAATAAAGCTCATTTTTTGCATTTGCATAAAAGGTAATTCGGGATTTCGAAAAATTGGTTTACATTATGTTGTGTTATTATAATATATTCAAATTTTGTATACAATATGAATAATGACGATGTTTTGCGTGCGACATCGATGAAGACATTATTTGTATGTAGGTCCGGTCCATCCAGGTTCTTCGAGCAATCTGTGGATGTACAGCACCAAGAAAAACAGGAAGGGGCTAATTAATTTTAATTTTAAACTTTCTTGTTTGAACGGAATAAGATCTTTCGTTGTGCCTTTAGGAGACACCACATGAAAAACATGTGACAAGTAGGTAGGTACTGTATCTCGAAAGTGACATGAAAATAAGCACATTTTTAGAAAAATAGAAAAATTACATTATCTCATAGAACACATAGTCCTGACGCGAAGATGGCCTGTTTTTGGTATGTAGGTATTATACATGTATGTTTCTCGTGGGACATAATATTTCATTTATAAAACTCAGAGATCATCGCTTTTTTTCACTATGACTTCTAAGAGCTACATATGTATATACCTATATGTTAACTAAAATGCAAATACAGAGGATATCCGTACCATGAAGTAATCCTTTATATATAGGTAGGTACCTATTATTTTCGTTTAATATTCAGTATTCGCTTTGGAATTTTATATTTATTGATTGCTTCTTAAAATTGTCTCAAAATATTTCAATTTCACATTTCAAATATTCTGTAATAAAATAAAATATAGAAAGGATGCTGAAGAAATATTTTTAAGGATTAGAAGCGGAATGGAGATCATTTTGAAATTCCAAATGGGAGCTACATTTTTAAGTGGAATATTTCAATTGCAAAAGCAAACGTGCGAAATATTCGATCAAAGCATTTTATTCGAAAAATGTATTTATAGAAAGTTATTTTATTCGATTCGATAAATGTACATATATAAAATGAAATGTAATATTCCCTGTATGTTTTCTTTTAAGTGTTTTAGATACCTCCTCCTAAAAAGATTGCACTAAAACTTTTCATATGAAAGACTTACCTACTGTAAAAATTAAAGTAAATTTTAGTGGTGAGCTATTCTTCATACAAGTATAGGTATCGCATTTCTGAGTAAAATTTTGATTCTTTATGACAATTTTCGTACCTATGTACACTATAAAATCAACTCTTATTAATGTTATAAATTCCTTCAAATGTAATCATTTTATTTATATTGGCTTGTTAGAAGATATATTTTGTACCGTTTGTGTCTACGTGTCGCAGACCATTTGGAGCTATTTGTCATATATTAAATTCTTCCCACTTATTGTTCAATTACTTGGTGTTAGAATTATGGTTAGGTTACCTATTTGTCTTAAATGGTTGTCAGCATTTCAAAACTGCATAAAGCACCAGATTATAAAAATATCAAACTCAGTCCATTAAAGAAAGTTCTTCAATTTAAACTAGCATAGCTAAAACTTTGAAATTCTGATATGTATAGGATTCTGTAGAACGACTATATAAAAATCGCTGGAAAAAATTGCTTAAGTTTATTTTTACATGTGTTCACTTAGTGTTTTGTTTTATAAATTTGTTCAAAATTAAGGGGAAGAGATACGAAATAAACGACTCTGACATTGGAAACGCAAAAAGTTTCATATTTCGGAGAATTTCCATATCACATTAGAGATAAAACAGACAATACCATTAGAAGAAGGTGGCATTCCAAAGGATCCTATTAAGAAAGGGCAGGATGTTATTGCGAAATCCTGGAGATCCTAAATCCATTTACCCCCAATTTAATTAAAAGCATAAGATATGCAGCATTCACTAACCATTTAGCTAAAAGTCGTTCATTTTTCAGGGGACTCTTCACTTTCCACCCCCGCAGCATAAAATCAGAGCAGTAATGCTACTCCTCTGCGAAATTAATTACCACGAAGGGGCACGGTGAGGCTGTGATAGGTTCTCTAACGGGTTAAGACAGCTCTTTTATTTCTCCTCCAGATGTGAAGTTAATTTCATTTGTCACATTAGCAAAAATGTCTGTAACTGCTCTCCAACTCTGAAACTCCAGTTTCGCAGGCCTTTTATCAACTTTATTCTTTCGCACCCCCGCAATGAAGCGACAAATGCTAAGATGGGGAAAAGGGCGTTCCTTACTTTCCTGGCGGAATGTTTCAAGTATCTTTTGCATAGCGACACCGTCGAGGAGGCATTTCACAAGAATTAACGTCAGATGGTGATAATCCGGTTCTCATTTAATTTTTTATTAATTTTCCGCCTCCTTGTAAATCGTGGTGCGCTTTCAAGTGTGAAGGATTTTCATCGCTTAACAATTTAATGAAAAAGATATGAAAACGTTTTCACTTTTAATCGGCTTTAAGTAAGTAAAGCATTTTTTGCTTCACATATTGTAAGGCATTACCTACCTACTGCCATTCAAGGATTTCTTTAGGAAGTGCTTAGAAAATTATGAGAAAACCGAACATTTAAGAATATGGTGTTTTAAGAAACGTTGAAGTTCAACAAGTTGATGGCTCACACAATCGTTAAAGAAGGGACGATGTGCCTAGTGATGGTCACTTTGCTAGGGCTAGAGAAGCCCTTGTATTTGAGGGTAATCGCATTAAATTTGTTGCGCCATGCGACAATGAGCGAAACAAATAGAAATTGATCGATAGAAGACTTCTAAGTGCTTCGAGGAATCGGCCGATACTCCACAAAATCTCCACAGTTCTTGTTTGAGTGGCAAGTAGATAGGGTACGCTACGTCTTACATGTCTGAGACATTCAGTCCTACGAAAGGTGCAAGGATACGCCTAAAGAAGGAAATTTGTCCAACTAGACTCCTGCTAGCAGCATTAGAATTAGCTAACTAAAACGAAAGGCGACGGCATCGTTGTCCTACCACTGAGAGCAGGAACAACCGTCACGTAACTGATTACGAGGAGCGCTGTCGGCAAGCCCCAACATAGTCCCAATCTGCCTGGAAACAGTTGCTAGGATTCTGGATCAGGACAGTCTCTGGAGGATTGAAGGGTATTGCTTTCTGTAAGCCCCTGCGGAAAGGTGCGTCTTATTGGAGCTCCACACTCGCAGCATCCGTATGTGCTCGTGGAAAGACGTGGGTCGTGCGATTCCATTCACCTCGTAAATTATTTGCGGGAATATTCGTGATATTTAATTAACAAAAACGTTATCTACCGAGGAATTATTAGATACGCTGTGTGCTCGAGGCATTAATAAGTTTCTTTTAGGGCTTTGGTGATTTCGCTCAAGGGCGATTCTCGGGAAAGCGATGCAAGAATTTCCGCTCTTGTGCTTCTGCCTCGTTTTGTTTGTTTAATACATTCTGCTACTAATGGCCTACTACGTCTTCATCTTAATGATATATTCTTCATTAGATTCACTTTAATTCCTCCTACGGATAAATCTATTTAGGTCTCAAAGGATACTAGAAATATATAAGTATATCCTTAGGTATTAATTTCTTTTTTGCAGATCCAGTTTTGAGGTTAAAACGATGTAGTTATAATAGATAGTACCTACTTTTTACATATGGTTTACAATATTAAAGTAGATATTCTTTAATTTTATAAGGCAGGCAAAGATTTACCAAACTGATTCTAAAAATTCATTTATCTGAATCCTCTGAAAAATAGTAGGTATCACAATTATTCCAAAAGTTGACCGGGTCCTTTATTGTAATTACAAAATTTGAACATTTTAGAAATAGATTATTTTGAAAAATATCAGATTATATCCTACATAAATACCTACATAACTACATCTCTCCGTTATTACATATACAGGAAGATTATAGACATTAAAATATTTACTGATTTTAAAGGTACAAATTTTTCGAAGTTGCAGTTTCTTTTATAACCAATCTATGTTATATGTTTATAATTTTTGGGCAATGTTAAATGATCCATTATGACTTTGACCAAGAGAAGGACTCATACCAACTAGCTTTGAATTGGTGGTCTAAGCCAACTTAACTACAACCACCACATGGTGCAGACCTCTTCATGTAATTCTAACTCCTGATTGTAAGTTCTATACAATTAACCTGTTATATAATCATATTTTTAAATCTGAAGTGATTTTTTAGTTAGCTTGTGCATCTTTCGAGTATGGAAAACATAATTAAAAAATGTTCCTAAACTACTTAAAGAATCTTCACAATTAATTCATTTTATTTTGTATTTCGCACATCATTCTGCGACTCCGCATGTTATGTAAAATGCGCAAACTTGTTTTACGTCCTAATTATTTACATCAAAGTATTTGAAAAGGAAACATGCTTCGACCTCATATCCCACATAAACTACAGAATGAAGCCAATTTGGGCATTGCACTCTTATCAACGAATTCAAAAGAGAAGCACTTGCTGTAGCAAATGGAATGAGGTTAGTCTAATTCCTGTCTATTTAATCCCGACATTTCAACAAAACCAAAGCAGCTCATGTGCTTTTATTCTTTTCTATTTATAACACGTTTTTCTAACATAACGAAGATAAAATCATTTCACGCATTCACGAGCACGTAAGGAGTTTATATTTATAAAAAATCTAGCGCAAAATTAGAAATAACAAGGCGGCTCCGCGTTCGAAGGATTGTGGTTCAATTTTCAGAATAACGAAATGAGTCATTCCGCTGAAGCGCATCACCTTGTGGGATCTGCACCAGTGGGCCATTAAAATGACAAAACCCCGAAAGGCGTCTCATTCTTCGTCCAACCATAAATCCAACACCAGCGTCGCCCGGAAGGAGCCGACAATCCCAGTCAAGGAGGAAATTGCAAAAGATGAAGATGACTACAACTCGGGCTTCGGGAGTTATCTTCGCTCGGATGAAGGTACTCAATTCAATCAGGCATGAATAAAACTAATTAATTGATCTTTTGTCCTGCGTCTCGATTTATCCCGATTATTTGTTCCTTCAATCCGACTTCCTATAATCCCAGGGGTGGGAATGATGAAGCTATTCGTGATTGCGAACTCCATTATGATTATTCTCACTATGGCCTTCCCCAGCGTGAAGGAAATTTACAAAATGATTCACGAGATGCTTTTTGACGAGGAATGGTTCTAAGACGATAAGTGAAAACGTCGACAGAAGGTGAAGGATGTTCGCGCCATTCGTACAAGGATTTCTACTGGTGGGGGTGATCTACTGGTACACAAAGGGCATGATGACTATTATTAATGATTACTACCGCGAAGAGTTCAAGGACTACTTGGACAAGGATCCGAAGAAGGAGGAGCTGCTCCTCAAGGCGAAGCAAGTGGGCGACACACCTGTTAAAAAGAATATCGACTTGAGTCCCAGGATTGAGGGACTTCCAGATGTTCTTAATCCTGACGGCAGCACCCACTGCCGGGACGGCATCGCCAGCCGGGGTGTTGAGTCCCCCATCGCCGAGGAACATGTAATTTCATCTCTAAATAAGGCGGAAAAAAATAGCGGCGACAAGTTACAGCAGATTGAAAAATGCCCTCCTCAAGACGAGCAGGTGACGTCTGCCAGTTCGTCAGAAGTTGCCTGTTTTTGCGCCGCAACCAGCCCCAGTTCCGACAGTCGGCAGTTATTAGATTCAACGGAATGTAATTTGAAATTCCAATCGCAGAACGGTGATGGTCTTCAACTCAATTGGGAGCCAATTTTAAATCCATCAGCGGCAAGCAAATCTAATACTGAACAAATTGTAAATCAACAAGTTTCTATCATTATTGACGAAGCCTGCAAATTGAAATCGACGACAAGCGCGCCCGTAACTCCAGTCGCATCTGCTACAACAGGAACAGCGACTATATTCCGAAGGGATGAGGAGATGAACGGCAACGTACCCGGAAATTATCCCAGTAACGATGGATGCACCAGAAGAACTAAGTCATTTTCGGGACCAACTATTTCGACTAGTGATGACGTTGCTACCAAACTAAAAACCAATCCTGCGGGAGTTTGCAACACCCTGCAGGTGGACCACCTACGGCTGAACGCCTGCAGAAGGAAGTCAGTTATCGAAATGATTCAGTTTTGGTCGAATTTCGATCAACGACTACAGAATGATTAAAAAGACAAAACTTTCAGGAAACCTAACTTCGGAATAGAATGGCATTTTTGAAACTCTATCACGAAGCAGTATTTTGCATAAGATTAATGTAGCTAATTGTATTTATTTAAGGTTAGTACCTATCATATAAAATAATGGATACTAGTACATATTATATATTATATACTCTTGCTTATAAAGCGCTTTCATGTAAATAATGTTATTAATTTTCTCTCGGGTTCTTTTATTTTAAAATAAATCACATTGGGTACTAGTGTACCTACATACTTCAAAGAAATAAATTTAAAATCTTAATAAACATAAACTTAATCACGAAAAAACTTAATATGTTTTGCTCATTTCTGTGTAAGTTGAATACACGTAGTTATTAAAAGGGTAAAAGGAGTAAAGGGTATAGTATAAAGTATAATTTATGAAATGTTTTTCATGCTGAGTAAGGTAATTGCTTAGGGATTTTTCTTGTCGAATACGACGTAGTAATTGCTTTTCGTAAAATTGTTAAAAACAATCTTAAAACGTAAGCTTGTAAGAAATAAATAGCGTTGGAAAAGAAAAAAAAAGTCAGAAAACATTGAGATCGATTATTGAAAATAGTAATCTCGATGGTAAATATCGTTCCTGTAGCAAAATCTTCATTCTTTCACTTTTGTTCCATTTCAGTGAGTCCTTTTGAACAAAAAAGAAACGTTTTTAATATTCAGTGCACGTTTTTCCAGTAAAGGCTGGGACTCTCGAGAAAATCGCATGCAATCCCATTTTCCGGAATTCATCCGACCGGCAATCTGCCCTTTCTGCTTATTCCTGGAGCTTTGGCAAACGGAGTAATTTCCGTCGTTTCTAACTCAAGTGAAAGACACACAAATTTTTCTCTCATTAAAATTGTCTCAATTACTTCAGCAGGACGCCTGTTTCCACGCAGGGACTTCAAAGGGAAGCTAGCGCAGACAGCTGCACTCTCCGGACGAGGAAATTCGCATTTTCACATTTCCTCATTTTCTTCAGACATACAAAGAGCTCCATTAAATCAGGTCCTTTCCATAATTTCTTGCCATGATTATTACGAGTTTTTACCGTGCATTCGTTATTAGCCCAAATCCTCTTTGGCATTAAGGCCGGCTTAAAGCCCCCAAAAAGACCCCAAAGCTGGCGTTCGGGATGCAAACGATGTTCCTTGATGAGAATTGCCTTTTGGCATTAGGCCCGAGGCCGTCCAGACGAAGTAAAGGGTTAAAGAAAGTTGAAGGATCTTCTCCCCGGGCAGGATTTATCTTGTTGAATGGGGAAATATGAAAAATGTTAAAGCGGAGGCAGGGACGAATTTGGCCGGTGTGTCGGTGGGACCCTTTTACTTAAGAGGGCCGTTGACGTCTCAAAATGAAAAAACTTTTGGTCCTCGAGCGCTGAAAACTTTCTTTCCTGCGCATTAATCGAACTTCATGAACTTAAGCCGAGCAAAATTTTCGAGTGATTCCTTCGACTGCTTTCGCTGACAGAGTTGTGTCTGGACAACTGAAGGGAAAAATTGGTTTATTGATGGAATTTTCAGCTTCAGTTTCCTTCGGGTTATGACCAAATCGGGGGGCGATAAGGATCTCTTAGCTTTCTTTTTCCTTGTGCACACAAAAAGAAGTGCCTCCTCGTCTTTTGGTTAAGTTGATTCATATTCACATGGGAGCTGGGCCTTTGTTAGAGTTTCTATGCGAGTTATCTTTCACGGTCCATTTCATTTGTTCTTCGGGTGGAGTCGAGTGTATCTTATGAATTTTATAGCTTATTTTCAGAAGTTTCCCTCGTAGAAACAACGTGATTCTTCTGTGGGTTTTTTCAGCGGTGTGGTGCGAATATTTTACGGCTTCGGTAGAGAATGCTTTCAATTTATCTTGAGTTTCAGTAGCAATAAATAGGATGATGGTGGGGAATCATATTATTCCTCACCAGCAGATTTCCTTTATTTAAATCTCATCCGTTTAAAGTGAATGTGATTTCAGTAATGTGCTTTGCATTGAGCTCTATAGGGAATTGAGCTTTTTGTCGTAAACAGTAAGTGCATGATCACTTTAAATGGTTTGTGGTTTTATCGAAGAGATTGATAAAATTTAGGCAACAACAATTCTGTTAATAGGTACTTGGTTATGTACCTATATTTAAAATATTTTTAATAAAATGATAAATTTGGAGAAGAAAACAATTTGTGATGATTGCATTTAAATACTGCGATGATTTCATTTAATATTAATTGAAATGGCAGAACAAAGGATCTTGATATTTTAAGGCACTGGAAAAAACATATCTACTTTTATTAATCTAATGATTTTGTATATTTGTATAGGATATGAAATCATTAATTTTATTTTGCGGTAGGATTAGCACTTGATCTACGTAACACTGCCCCAAAGTGTATCGACCAAAATCTTTATATGCTAAGAATTACTGAGAAAAGCGTAACCTTGGTGTGTCTATTAATTATCCCTCGAAAAATCCATTAACTAGACATTTAGAAAACACTCTGCGCAGCCCCTTTCTTTAGTTTGAAGTAAGTGTCGCGCCGTGAACAAATTTAAAGTTCACCCAATTGGGGCCAGTGTAGGTAGATTATGTAAAACTATGAAGTTTTCTATTTTCATAACAATTGATATTTATCTTTTAATTAATCCTTACATAAGTTTCCTTATAATAAGAAAAAATACTACTTGAACAATTTTGCATCGATCAGATAGATCCTATGAAAAATAGCTATCTCTTAAAACTCGAGTTTCTGAGCATGTGGGAGGACTTATTTTCTCAAAAGGCTTATATTGGATGTTCTTGCATTTTCCAAACGATTTTTTTGGGTGTTCAGGCTCACGACTTTGGTACTCTGGTTGAGGTGACGGTTCGAAAAAACGCTCGGTTTTTCGCTTGCGCCGGGTAAAGTTCACATTTTACCTGGTCTGGAATTTTCAGAAAATCGTTTAAACTCTCTTATGTAAGAAACCTTTTATATTTTTAAACAAGTTATAATCGGCTTCTCTATTAAGGATGATACCATTTACTTTGGAACTCATTATATTTATCTATATGTGAAGATATCTCAAAGTACACTAGAATTTCCTGGATGGGTATTTTAAAGGAATATTCTCCATCATTTTCTGCCATACTAATTGTAAGAGATAAGAACACGGCAAACATTTCTTAATAAGCAACCCGAGAGGTGAATAAACTTTAATTTCATCTATGTCTATGTCTATATTACTGTTTCGAAAGCTTGAGTTATATTTTAATCCGCGTATCTCGCCTTTGCTGCCCAATGAAAGGTTAGTAAACAAGTGACAAGAAAAGCCCACACATCCATCTAACCCCCAGAGGATAATGAGGGAGTACCCCTTTATTCCCACGACGGTCTTTTCTAGGTGCCGCAAGAAGGTAACTTTCGTGTAAGTTAAAGTTTTGTGCCCCAATTTTAATTTTCCGCAGCCAGTCGCATTTGAGGTTTATGCGTCCCACGAGCTGACAGAATAAGAACAAAAGTCCATACCGCGGCATTCGTCTTCCTGCTACCACGACGCTTTTCTGACGTAATCAAGCCCTATGCTACTAAAATTATGCTCCCGGCTCCTGCCGTACGTGGGGCTGTTCTATGCTCTGGCACCTGGAGAATGAAACGGAGGTATTCACGTTACCCCGAGGGCTTCTATAAAAATATTTTGAAAGGAAGCGCCACAACGATTCCCATGCCTCCCCTGCGTGTGTAACCGACATAAACTCATATGCGATCCTGTTCCCAGGGATCCTCATTAAGTCACACAACAGGCAGAAAATGGACTGTTAAAGCCAAGGATTGCTTTAAGACAGGAATTCAAGGAGGCTTGAGCCCCCGCTGTCTTCCTTTCCTCTTCAATAAAAGGCGGTGGGTGAATTTTAGTCTGCGGTGATTTACGTTTATTTGTCTGCCAGCTGTTTGGGATCGCTTGCGGCCGACACGAACAGGCGCAACATGGCTGCGATCCTCTGAGTCTATATTTTTGCCCGAGTGTATACCTCTCCGTGCAAATCCAGTGCCCGAACAGTGCCGGCACCGGAAAACTGTTTGCCACGCCTTTTAGCAAAATTTGTGTCCTAAATTTTGAGTCTTGACTTTTAGGATCTCCAGGACTTTCACGAGTTCCTGAGAGTCCCTAGAAGTTTGCAGGCAGTTTTGAGCGGGCAAACTGTCCGTAAATGAAATAAAGTTCACCCTCCCACACTAAAGGCACTTTCACGTTGTCCCTGCATACAGATGTACGCCGACAGGAAGTTCGTCTTTTTGCAAAAGGAGAAAAAAAAATAAAAAAAAGAACGGAGAAAGGAGAAAAATTTCCAGGAAACACAGGATGAGGACAGGCATTCATTTGCGTTCGCTCGAATGTTTGAAAACACACGAAACACTTGCGACAGTGAAGAGTCAAATTAACGCTGGCTCCTTCCTCGTTGCTCCGAATGAATACATCAAACTTCGCTTTACACTTCGCCGGCGGGTATGAAAGGTTTCATCTGAAAAGACGAACAACTTCTGCCGTAAAGGAGTTTGTTGCACTTTTCAGTTGAATCCCTCTCGACATAACTTTTGCCATTTTCAGCCTGTCTTTGCGTTTAATTTATGTACGCACGATATACCTCTGTTTATTTCGCAAGTTTTACCAGGTTAATTCAGGAACTATTCGACTTTCTGTCTGAACAACTTTTAAACATATACAAGACTTGTTTCTGACACTCATAAAAGGCAACACCACTTTTGAAATTTCACCGATAATCCTTTTGAGAAAAATAGAATACCTTACCTACATTTTGAAATATGTACGGTTGATGTTGAAGGTTTATAACACAAGAATGCTTGACTTCATCTTCTGCTTTATTTTTTGAAATCATAATTGAAAAACTTCTAAGTTCTGAATATGAATGACATGAAGAAATAACATCAGTTCTTAAAATTCAATCGTGAATAAAATACTTGAGAGAGGAGGAGAAATAGATTTAAATTTTTAATAAAAAAAATGTAAAAAATGTAATAAATCAGAATTTGAAAGTTGTTTTCATCCCACACCTAAATTTGCAATAATGAATAATACAAAGGGAAAGAAGTACCTATGAGAAAATGCATGACTATTTTTCTTAAATTTCAGCATATAATCATAAATCACTGCAAAAACTCACTCCTGTCACTGCTAAATTCCATAAAAATTGTTATAGCTCACTATAACGACAAAATGATATCCCACAAAAAAATGAAATCGGTCGATGCTCTCATATGACGCACCGGAAAAATCCATCTCATAGTCGGTCAAAGTAAGAGCTCTAGTAAGTGTTAAGATACTGCGAGTTATTTCAAGCTTTGATCACTTTCCGCTGATGCCTTTTTACGTCTACGCATGACGCGACAGACACTTTGCTCAGAAGAAATTTGATATATGTTTTTTATCTCACCATATGCAGAGCAGAAGAACTCGTATGATTTCCACGCTTGAGGCGCCCACAAAAACCAAAATCGAAAGTCATGCGCCGCATACACGTGCTCATCAAGGGCAATTTCTATTATCTTTGTT
Organism: Machimus atricapillus; assembly: GCA_933228815.1. Classification (NCBI taxonomy): domain Eukaryota; kingdom Metazoa; phylum Arthropoda; class Insecta; order Diptera; family Asilidae; genus Machimus; species Machimus atricapillus. The sequence continues at coordinate 14,163,901 of OW121788.1, forward strand.
CGATTCAGCATTTTATTGCTTTCTATTATGGTTAGATTAAATTTCAGAATGTTTTTCTTTTGCTCCCTTTACAAATTGGAATGTAAGTTGGACGAAAAGGTTGAAAACTGATCCAGACAGAATTACTTTTGCTTGCGAGAGAGTTAAAAGTTATTTAAGAGTACATATTTAGAAAGTATCAATCAATTAATTAAAGAAACAAATTATTCCTTTGAGCAATAGAAAAATGAACAAAAATATCTTTTGACTCAAATAAGGTAATTTGAAGAACCCTTAAATTACCAATATGTGTAAGTTTAGTATGAAATTATCATAGAATACTATATTTACTATTTTATGTACATATAATATTATTAAAGTTAGTTGTGATTAATGTTGCAATATTTCGGTTTTGCAAATAATTTAAAGTTAAAGTCGTTCGTTAATTTTTAGGGGACATCTTTTATAAATCATCAAATTTATACTTCTGTTCTCTTCATATGTTTATTATTTGTTAAGTTTATTGCACTTGTAACGTATGTAAAGTCCTACAATAAATGTAGTTGGATATATAATTCAGATTGTGAAGCATTCGAATTTTGAGAAGCCATATGGGTAAGAAGCTTGGTCTTAGTTTGGTGATAGCTATCACTACAGCACGAATTATTGTGGTCAAAATAACGCTCATGTCGAGAAAACGTACTTCAACAGAACATTACCTGCACATTTCACCCAAGTTTCATGAATGCTGCAGTAATTTAAATGAAATTTGAAATGAAACCCTCGGGAATTTCGCTCCAAGGACGAGTGCTGTTTGGTCAGAAATCATGAGCTTTATCTTCATTTGCCAAGCGTTTGAGTTTTGAATGATTTAACAAGTCTTCCTATCAGTTTCAGAACACTCTCCGGGTGGCCACTGGGCCCTACTCAAGATTCGCATTGTTTGTAGACAGATGGAAAATGCAATGCGAATGGGAAGGATCCTCAAGTGAATTTCCTCCTTCTACTGAAATTGAAATTGGAGTGGACACTACGACAGAACGCCCGGAAACGACACGACGACTAGAATTGGAGGGTATCTTTTTTTATCGTAGCCACCATAACTTTTCATGTTCGAAGATGTCGTTTTTTTTTTGGCTCCCAAAGACCGAAATTTGAAAACTTAGCAAAAGTTGGACTTATGCAATGCCTGACTTTATGCGATATTAAGTTTCACGAGAGAGTAATTAATTTGAAAATGGCCCGTTCTCGTTATTCAGGATTTTCCGAATTTTATGAGTGTGGGTGGACGGCTATATGAACATTTTACGGTGATAAGGGCTTTGCGGTGATTCATGAACGATGTCGTGTGGAAAACCCCAAAAATTACTAACCAACTGGCTGCTGAGCTGGCTGATTATAGCCTCGACCCAATAGTTAGGCCGCTCCCTCCAATTATCCCTAAATCCTCTGAAACATGCAAAAGTTTTCAAATTTTATGGAGTAGATTGTGGTAAATCGATTAAGAGACTAATCCGGGTAAACAATTTATTAAGCTTGTATTCCGCAATCATAGTTCTAATCCATTCTAATGTATGTTTATAATTTAAATGCCTTTGAGATTATAAGTATTAATCGTTTGGATTTAAAGTAAATTAACGATTTACTGGACTTCAGGTTCATTATTAATTTGCCATATTTAATTCAAATAGACATTATGTATATAACATTCATTATACAATATGTTTCAAATTACTAAACAATTATGTAATTTCCTTCCTAGAATAAATTTGCATTTAAATATTTATATTAAATACCTGATTGAATTCCTTTAACATTTATTTTTCGGCAATTAAATAACGAATATTGGACCCTATTCTTTTAATTTCAGAAATAGCCAATAGTGGAGCTAAAACTCGCCCAATGAAAGTTTAAAAATATTTCTAAATAAGACTTAACTTCTATGCTATTTTATGCTTAGAGCCCCTTTCGATTTTTAGTTATTTCAAATTTACCTCTAGCAATACGAGAATAATTGAAATTTAAATCTTTCCTTAGACAATACGTCTCAAAATAAAACATAAGCAATGTCTCCATAACATATGCATATCGTAATTACTATGTCAGTCGAATTTCTCTTTTAAGCACAAAAAAAAATACGAGAAGGAAATGAAAAATCGTGCAATTTACTGAAATGATTTCATGAAGGGACTGAAGCAGACGCATTATGCATATAAATCCGCAATATATTAAGACTCACATATCGACATCATTAAAAAATGCATCCATCTATTAAACTCCACAATTCTGTGGAATAAATAATCCGTCACCACTCAAAGAAAACACACGTTCGTGAACAGCTCGAATAAAAAATTCCAATAAAGCAAAATCCTTTTATAAGTTAAAACTTTTCAGCTCAAGGCGGAAATAAATCAAAAAACGTTTTCTGTTTAGAATTTTCCTTGCTGTGTAGCTGCTGCTGCTGCCTCTGCATAACATACTACTGCTGTTTCCCTTTTCCCTTATTTTCCCAGATTTTTGTTTCCCTGGAAAAACATTCTTGTGCCGAAAATAAAGGAAAAACAACTTTAGCATTGAGCTTAATTTCTTTCGAAGGATTTTGCTTTGAGTACCACCGTACGATGCTTAGTCACAGTTTTTGTTGTGTGGAAAACATCAACAAGAAAAGCATGTGGGGTAGTGTGCAAGTACCATTAGGCGATTGTGAAAATTCGGTTCTACATTAAAACTGACTGAACCGGGCGGCACTGAATGAATGCTTGTTTTGCTGAAAGGAAATCCACTTGATGATAAAAGAAAGAAACTCTCCACCGATATGTACATATACCTAAGATTTTCCAGTGCACCGATACCCCGAAGGATTTTCTTCTCGGATTTTGGATTTTCTTTCTCGAGTTGTATTGTTTGTATAATGGGACCTGGTCCAATATTTAACTCGAGCAAAGAGGATACAATATAAAGTTATGCTTGAAATCGATTTTCGTTGAGGGAGCGCAAAAGAATTTAAATTTCCTTCTAATCAGTCTGATGCATCTTCGCACATAATAATATCTGAATTCCCGGCGTGCTCCTCTTAATTGATTACATTCCTCGGGCGATATCTCAATATGGGAGAGATTTTCATAACTGGGGAATTCATAAGTGACTCTGCACATACACAAACACTTAAATCTAAAGTGCCGTCGGCGCTAAGAGGAAGTTATTGATTCTCCCTATTCAAAATATGGCAAATTCCTCGAAGCAAGAGGCACATGGTATCCGCTAACAAAAGATAGCTTCCTCTACCAGTTTCAATTTATAAATCCATCTTTTGGATGTCTGAAGTGGAAAAGTTCGCTCACCCACCATGTTTTGCGTGCAATGAAACGCTTTTCTTATCCCGGGGAGAATCATGAAAATCAGAAGGATCATTCAGCGTTTTCGACACATTTTTTACTAGAAAAGAAGGAAGAAAAGGGACCGAAAATGATGATTATTTTTAATACTTAATATATAAAAAAAAATTGTCACTTTACTATACCAAGCTAAAATCAACTAGCCTTAGATTCTATAACAGGTTCAATTTTTTTGCCTAAATAAAAATTATGAAATAAAAATTACTTCGTAATCGTCTTCGATCGTATATAATCGTTATTTTGTAATTTATATTATTATATTATTCCCTGGAAAAATTCTACATCAACGTATTCTGGCCTCTTCAGGGTTTAATGCGGCTTAAGTGAAGAACACCGTCATCGCTCGTATTTTGATGAAATTTTGTTATGTTCAGGAAGATTACCAGAATACCGAAGGTATACTGCGTGGGAAACCTTTGCGTCAAATGACGGGCAGAAGTTGTGCACAGCTACGTAAGGACGAGAGCCCTTTTCCTACTAACGCAGCGGTTACAAAATATGTATATTAAGCCTTTTTCTAGTTGAGGCGAAAAGCTGCTTCCATCTAAAAATATGCACCCCCACAAAGGGTGTTTTTAATACGTTCATTCACATTTCCTGCTTGATTTGCCGAAAGGGCTTCCAAAGTTTACAAAAGAAGTTCTCATGTGGTGCGATTTAAAGGGACGGCGTTAATTTCTGAAGAGAAAAATTTCCCCTTGAAGAGAAGATTTAGAAAATGTTAGAACAGTGCTGGTATCGCAGTTGAGTTTTTTGAAATTCTTCTAAATGTTCAGAGTGATTAGAAGGGTTACTTATTTGCTTTAAGATGGTTAGGATTCTCTTTATCCTATTGAACTCTGATGGGGTTATACATGTGTCCCAAAACATTATCGACATTCTACTACAACTTTTATATTGATTTGGTTTCATTCTAAATTGCCCCATTCATTAATATAATGCTTCGTTTGACTGAATTTTTATCTCACGTCACACAAATGTCTTGTAAAGAGTAATGAAAGACTTCTTTGAGTTTCATTTTTATTTATTTATGAAAGTGTTTTCCTTCAATAACTTATTAAGAATTTTATCAGGCACTTATAGATGCATCAAATCGTACTTCTTTTATAATTGTATTTCCAATTTCGCAATTCCGTAATATTAAAAAAAACCATTAATTTTCTTTTTCTCTTGCAGGTAATTTACTTCAAAGCCAATCTTGAGAGCGCTATCTATTGAACGTGAACATACATAAGTGAGTCATCATTAATTGATTCTGAGATACATATGGTCCATAAATTGGACGACTTATTTATGAATTGGAGTAATCAACTTGAATAATTAATGAAAAATAGATTTTTTTGGTCCCTTTGTTATTAGCAGGGAATTCTATTTATTGATAGAAATTTTGGAGATACATAAATATATTTTACGCATGTAATGCAAAAAGTAGATATAATAAAAGAAAAGTAGTACTATCGGTCCTGAAAAAATTTCAGTATTCAATGGCTCAGTACTTGGAATATTCAAATTGCGAGTAGATACCGAAATTATGAAACACTACATATTTATGTATGCTTAGTGATGATTTCAAGACGGAAGATATTTTTAATTTCAAAACAATGTCAATGATTTGTATAAATTGTTCATGCACACATATGTATGAATTTTGAAATTTTGATTTGTTCTAAAACATTCCTAAGCAATGAAGTATGAAACAATAAAGTTTTGGGTTAACTAAAGAAATTTTATTGTTTTAATTTTTCGTTGCTTGAACGCAAAATGGTAGGGTATGGAAGAATTGACTCTCTAAGGCAAAAGGTTTTCAGTACCGACTTTTCTCTGGATATTTTATGTTATACCTACATACTATGAAGTTTTGAAGTATAAATAAAAATTTCCAGCACGACTAAACATTTATGTCGCAACAAAACTAAAAATTATGGGAGTCTTGAGATGCAAGTGCAGATGTGCAAGTTATAGTTTGCATAATATGGTTAATGCAATTTTGTTTTAGTTGTATGTGGTAATTGCTTTTAAAATTATATACGAATTCGAAAATTAAAAATTATGTGCAGAGGTAAAATACTTTAGTACATTAGAGGTAGGTATACAATAAAATAGGTAGCTACTGATTATTCATTAGTAATTTCCAAACAGTTTTGTTTTCAATGTCATTTCAGTGGTTTTAACACTGTTTATTGATTGAACAAGTTTGAACATTTGTTTTTACAGTGGCGTTAAGAACGAAATTTTTTTGTTATTTTTGTTATCCTACTATAGTTAAACTATATAGTTTACCTACATCTCTTACTGGTTTTACTGTTTACTTGGTTAGTGTGAATGCATCAAAAAATAAATATACTTAAGTTCCAAAATTGGTATTATTCTTTCTGGTTTAGGTAAGTAGGTACCTACTATGTACATATGTTAAAATCATTTGGAATGGGAAATACTTTTGAATTGGGAGAAAGGGAAAAGTGTCGTTTTCCCAATACCTTCCCAACACCCGCATGCTCTCTTAACATCCCCTTGGAAAGCTCCCGGGGACAAACCAGGAAAACTTTGCCCAAGCACCACGTCCACTTAGGAAACCTGAATTGGCGAAAGCTGTCTGGAACCCGGCACCGACGTTCAGTTGTGCCGAACGTGGTGCCGCATTTGTTGCTTCCCAGCGAGGCAGTGGTTCGTGTGCCAATAAAAAGATTCGCAACCCTTTTCCGCCAGAAGGGTGAACCCGCACGGCTTGACCGAGGCAGACACCGCGGCGTCGGGCACGCGAGGCAAAATGTTGCTTATCGTTTCGGCAGTCGTTTGGTGGTGAAATCTCAATTTTTGAAAATTTCCAACTGATAGACGGCCTAGACCTAGACGACCGGGTGGCGAGTGGCCCGAGCTCAGGGTGCCCTAGTCGGCCCGAATAAAACATGAGTGCTGACGAGTAGTTTTCGGGCTGTTGACAGTGCGACTCCGGGTGCCGGGATGGAATTAAAGTGATGAGTGCGGCAGTTTGAAGGATTCATCCCATTTCGGGTGGTTAGTGTCTGATTACGTGGAAGTGTGCACATCGGCACGGCTCAGCTGTGGTCTCCTCCTCGTCGGCAGCTGAGGTTTCTGGGAGCGTATGAATTAATAATTGGTATCTCGTCCTGAGGTCTCGAGAAAACCATAAATCAGCCCTTTCAAAATCCAAAATCCTCATAGCAAGGAGCTTATCTGAATATTAATTAAAACTACATACGCCGGACATAGCTGCTTCCGGGCGAGCTTCCCTAAATCACTCTATCCCGGGTAATGTCTGCTCCTTTTAAATACTGTTCGACATCTCATTATCCTCAGCCTATTTGCGGAAATTCTCCTGTGGGAGCGGACCCCATTTCATCCCGTGCGAATTTCGCAAACACTGATGTAAGCGATTTGCCAGATTTTCGGCTCCGAACCAGGCTTTGAGCAAACAACTGCTGATTAGCATTAAAAGATACCGCGGGGCGGCGGGGACCGCAAGAAAATTTTGCTCCTCAAAGGTGAATTTTATCGCCCCGATGGATTTTATGCAGATTAATGGTGGAGGTGGTGGTTACCGCATGTGTAATTATCGCACCAATAGAAACTATGTTCAAAAACTGAACGAGGAACTCAACTGAGGGAATCTTCCTCCTCCAGCTAGTCATCGCCAAGATAATCTTACACAAAATTATAATAAGAAGGTGCTGCTCATTCGATTTTATTGTTTGCCTTTTTTTTATACTAACTTTCGGGGTCAAGAGATTTGCATATTTCAATTTAAAAACGACTTTACATTACTCAATCCATTAATCTTGCAAATCAGCCAGCCATAAATCCGGGCGAACCTTTATAAAAGAAAGGAAAACTTTCCTTGCCGCGTACTTTGCTGAGCATAGTATCCCTTGAAAAAGGACTGAATTACACATAATTTATGAGCTCCTAAATTTCTGACAGGAGCCACCAGTAATTCGAAGAAAGAAAAGGATTGATTGCCTGGAAACAAGCTGTATAATTCATTGTCTTGTCCTAAAGCCTGAAAATCTGATATTTTTTCAAGGATTCGATACAATTCGTCATCTTGGAAATTATTTGGTCGTATCTATATTTTATATAGCAGTTTTTACAGAAAATTAATCTTTAAAACAGGAATTACATTTAAAGAGAAGAAAGATGTTCACAGAAACATTTGATTTAAAAAAAAGAAGATTCCGATGAATTGAGAACCTCCGCCTTTTTTGAGGTCGGTTAAAAATGTTATTTATTCACCAGAAAATAGTAGTATTATTTTTAAACAATGAAGAAACTGATGTAACCCAAAGTTTATTTTTATTCGATGAGACTCTCTTGAGATTAATACATATTCATTATACATAATTTATGGATCTTATTTTGAATCCAATACGAAACGACAGAGATATGTAAACTGCTTAGTATCTTAGCTAATCGTGTCACAAAACGAGGGATGCTAAGTTGTACTGAAATAATAAGAAATTTAACTTTATTATTATTTATCTCAGTTCAATTCTTTGGTCATGATTTAGGAATCTTTAAAAATTAAATATGATGGTCTATAAAACTGTTTAGATATATGATTTTCTTAAAATTGATATGCTTAGGTATATTGTGTTGTGCTGATCTCAAAAGAGCCTACGATTAAGAAAAACAATTATTTATCTCGAGTACTTCTGAACTCAATTATTTACTTAAGTAATAGAGTCCTTGAGTTCAAAGACCACAGTTTAATTAAAAGACTTGTGAGTACCCGGATACTTGAGTACCTACTTGAGAGAGCAATTATCCGAGAACTCAAGTAAGGGATTATTGAAGTACTCAATTACCTCTTAATTAGATAAGAATTAATGTATTAAGATGTTAATTAATTAGTTGCAGGTTTTAATAAGTAAAATAAGACCTTCGCATAAGTCAAGAATGAGCTAAATTTTGCAAATTCCACATTTTTGAGATCTTTCTCTTTTTTTAAATTGACGTTATACTATTAGTTCAAAAAGTCAAACAATGCCGAAAATTGATTGAGAATAAAACTAGTCACACTTTATTAATGTGGAATAATATTTTCATGTATGGTTTATTAAACTGAAACTATAGTGTGAGCATCTTTTTAAACAAATTTTTGTACAAGTGAATAGTTTCTTTTTGTTACTGTCAGCATAATTTGTAGGTACATATGTATTTGTATTGAGATAAATATTTCTCACCTTTGTCACCTTTGTGACAACCCTACTTTTCAAATCAACCAGCAAAATCAGAATTTCTATTAAAAATTTATTTCCCAATGAAAAAACCCAAACTCACCCACTGAGACCACTGCATGTAGGTATACTGATTAAAAACGAAAGCAAATATTATCAATTTTATTTTGGATTTTTGAAGTAAGTTGTAAGCACGATAACATTTTTATTCAAAAAGGGTTTTTAAATTTCATTAAAATTTAAATGAAAACTACCCTTGTACATACAATCGGGTCTCTTAAAATTTCCGATGCCAATGCCCCGAAATGTACTTCGAAGTGAAAAGGCACACACCATCAGCAGTGTTAACTTGCTTCTCCCACTGGATAACTGAATTTTTTATTTTGTATAACGTCCCAAAAGGCTCGGGCTTCCATAATGCTGCACAAATAATAAATGAGATATTACATGAACCATTGAAAGCCATAGCCATTGAGAAAACCTTTGGATTTTAGATTTGGATGAATGCGTCATGAATATTTTAAATTGTTTCACCTTCAATGCATTTGAAGTATGAACACTCTGCGTGAAATGTTATAATGGTTTTTGGGAGTTATGATGCATGGATACTTGGGGTGGTAATTCTTTTTCATTTCTTACAAGTATCAAATATTTAAGCTTAATTCCTTCAAAAAGTCAGTTTTTATTGAGGGAATAATAACAAACAACCGCTCTGAATTAAATTTTCATGAATCGCTTCATTCAAATTAAAACGTGGCGCTTTTTATGCATTCTGTAATTGGTTTAACAATGATTTGATTGCTTTTCAATCGGCGACAGTCCATCAAAATGAAAATGGCGAAAACAAAATATTTGCACTATACGTAATCTACAATAATCAAAATATCATTCCATGCGGAATTTCTTAATGAAGCCTGCTACTGAAAACGTAATGTAATTGGTTCACGCTGATTGTTTAAAATTCAATTAGGTACCTACAATTGAAAATTTTAAACGATTTAAAATGATTGATTCATCAATATATATGATACAAATATTTAGATCATATCGATATCCGAGAGAGAAAATTAATAATATGTACGAGTATATGCATTTGTGCATACATATGATTTGCTTACATTACAAATTATCCACGTACAAAATTATGAAATGATTATTTTAAAATTTAGTATGTCTTCTTTTGCAAATTCAAAATAGTAGCTCGTTTAATTGCTAATTATGTAATAACATTTTATATCTTTCAAAAATGGATATAGGCACGTAATGATCGGTTTTAAGCATTTAAAATCAAAAAGACAGGTGTAAAGTTTTCATTGGAAATTACAACAAAATACATTTGTTTTGGCATTTAAGAGAAATCATGTACCTAAATATTTATAAGGACTTTTAGGAAACTACAAGTAAGATAACTTCAAATTCAATTTACGCATAATTATACAATAATGAATGTTAATTTGCAATCTAATACAAGTACCTACTATATAAAAGATTTCAAAGATTAAGTTCACAGAACGCATCGTGACTATAAAGCTCAAGATTTTTAAAAGTTCACGGACAACTGGTTTCAAATTGATATACTGCTTTTAGTAACAAATAAGATTGGATAACTCTGCTATTGATGACTGCACCATTTTGCAACAAAATTAAGGTTTTTTTTTCTCCAGTTGAAGTTCCTACGTGGCAGTTGCCCTAAAACCGTGCGAGTTCACTGAATTTCGAATTGAAAACCAATTTCTCTTCGCTGGATTTTTCACCCTAATGGCAACGATCGTTTAAAACGGTTTTTCAATTGACGAGGGTGGTACATGATTAATTACTCACAAGGATTATTTCCACTATAAAAAAAGTGGACACGAAATGAATTGCATTCGGTGAGCGTTCTCCCTCCAGCCCAGTTAAATGTAACGCATGCAGATGCGATGCGGATTAAGTGAAAACGTGATAAATTCTAACGAGGCAGGTGGGTGGCAGCATCCTCCCCTGTGGATAAATATGCACATACCTGTTGACCTGGATTTGTTTCTTGCCACCTTTTCGAGAAAAAAAAAAACAAAAAACAAAATCACGGGGGAATTTTCATTTTTAATATGCATGTCGCGAGTGTGAGAAAAATCGTGCAAAATGCCGCAATTGATCCGATTTATTCTGCAGCAAAGCTCAACGGCACTCGCGCGATTTCAGCCAAGGCCAACCGGCAAAAGCTTCGCCAGGTCGCGATTTCGAGCTGCATCAGTTCAACGAGTCGCGGGAAACGCGCCTTTCACTTTTTCTTCATCTTCTTCTTCTGGTTGAGGTCGACAGGTGAATGCGAAGTCAATGAATCTTCCCGCGCTAATCCGGCGATGGGACGGATCAGGTTAATCGGCTGGACCGAAAGGGCATTTCATCAAATCCTCGCTTGAAACACAGCTCCCTTCTTTAAGGGCTGGAGCTCCTCCGGCCCCAAGGGACGGGGATCAAGATCTGGTCCTCTAGTCCCTGACCCCGAGAATGTGGGCCTGCGATAAAGCGCTAACAAAATCAGCTGTCGTCTTTCCATCTTCGCTCGAGATCCAGAAGCAAGCTCTGCTCAAACTTTTCGATTTTTGGGCGGCCGGGCCACCCCCGAATGAATCGGGTCGCACAGGTTCTATTGATTTGCACCCGGTTTTAGTTTCGGGACCGGGACGCCCGCCAGCAAAATTCATGGTCGGAAGGGATGAGTTCGCGTGTGAGCAATAAATTCGCCCTCCGTAGTCCTGCAATTCCTGCTCCTGGGAGCGTGAAAATTTTATGGCGAGGAACAAATGCGTTGAAAAATAGAAAACCAAAGTCAGACCACATTTGCTACTCCTTGTTTTTTTATTTTTTCTTAACCAGCCGGATGGGTGGGATGTAAGGGCGGGTTTAAGGCACCGGAAGATGCCTGAGCCTTTTCTTCTTAAGATTGTACACTCTCAATTGCGACAGGATGAAGGTAAAAAGGTTTCCTCTCTGGGAGAAATCTGATTACACGTTTTTTTCGGTTTTGTGCCCCATCAAATCACTTCGACTTTTTTAACGATATGAAAATTTTCCACAGAAATTGGTTCGAATTTGCTGGAAAGACATGGGACTGTGGGGTTGGGTTAGGAAATGGGTTACTGCCGGCAGAGGAAGTGTACTTGGAGAAGGACAATTTAATTTGCTTTGCTAACATTCATTAGATAATGAATTTGAACAAAAATTTAAGGATTCGGTTCCCTGCAGAAATAAACATTATTATTCTATTTATTTTTATCGTGCTCTTATTTTTGGTTGTACTGCTATCAATTGCAATTGTAAGATAACTTTAGTAGAAGTATAAAAACTACTTTACAATTGCTTACATTTATAAAATGTAAGTATATCAACTTAGAAAGAGTTTCGACTTTGTGAATTTGATTATTTTTAAAAGCTAACACTAAAAAAGGTGATTGGATAAGGATATTAATGTATACATATGTATTAATTAATTGAGTAAAATAAAAAAATGTTTTCAAGAAAACATCACCTTAGAACAACATAAATTTACATATTTCGTGAAGCGCAAAAGCTGAAATGGTTCTTCAAGCTCCAGATACAAGTTAAGTGCATTAAAAACAAGTTGTCCGACCATCCTTTCCATGAGGTTAAATTGCGCAACTTCCAACTGTTGCCTTTTTTCCTTTTCAAGTGAAAAATTAAAGTCTGTACAAAAACAAATTTTGTAAGACTCATACATAGAGTATACTCAAAAATATTAGAATTCCTTTCATCTACATGTCAGCAAAATGATGGATGGCAAAAATGTGCTGATATTTTTAAACTGACAGATTTGTTCTATCCTTAGCTAATTTATATTACTATTCTGTCGACAGGAAGGAATTTTCTGATATAGATGCTTTGGTAGGTAATATTTTAATAAAACGAGCGTTTCAATTTCTTTTCCATTTTGAGGTTTATTTTTTGATTAAATTAGATTTTCGTACTTAACAACTACTGATTTTAAAAACTTAAATAAATATTTGAGAGGTTTTGGAGATATATATTAAATAATAATGGTCGTATTTTGATGTAATTACATATAATTTATGTACACTGATCCACATATTCAACGTTTTCATTCAGAAAAAACCAAACTGATTGTTTCTTATATTGTTGAACTTTTAATATGTATTACATGTATTTTGAATAATTTAAACTTCATGATCAAAATTGATCTTTAAAATATCGGTAACAACATATACATATGTGTATGTTGTTACCGATATTTTAAAGATCAATAGGTATAGCCATCATTCCTAAAAAGCTAGGAGCATCATTATTAGGTCACGTTTAACCCACTTGGTTTCAATTTGACGAAATTGCAGTAATTTAATAAAATCAAATAAAGGCAAGTAACGAGAATAATCTAAAAAAAATTATAGCAGACATCTTCAAAGATTTTGGGGACGACACCCAGGAAATTTTGCTTTATTAAACTTGTAGCCAATAACCTAATTGGATAATGCCGGCTGAGAAGTTTCTTCCCGACGCTGTATATTTATATTTATTTCCTCCAGCCGAAAAACAGAAGGTTACCGGGGAGTGCAGGCACCCAGCTGTAATCCTTGCGCTGCTCCAGCTTAGCGCAAATGGGATGAGACTGGAAGTAAAGATACTCGTAATACCCAAAGGAAGTATTTCAACGAAATTAATTTTTACGAAAACTGGGAAGGCCCGAGGACGGTTTCTGCTCGGGTGAAGTGGACGGAGACGAACTACGTGTAAGAGCGACTTGCTTGTTTTGATTTGATTGATGTTGGCCGGATCCGCTTTCGGATTTGTTGGTACATCAGGCTAAAGGAGGGAAGGCAACCATCAGACAAAAATCTCAGCTGGAAATGCTTTTAGCCCCAGCTAATTATTACTGTCGCAAAAGTCGAAAAGTTTGCATCAGTTACTGACTGGAGCTGCTCTTCCCCGCGATTATTTCTGAGATGTGGCCCACGGCTAAGGAGACAGTCTCAGTGGTCTTGGGCAAACGATAGCAAAAGAAATAAATTAACAATTGTCGTCGATGGCTTCATCAATCTTCCTTTGTACATGGATAGAATTAGCGGCAAAATTAAATGCCCTTCCCACCTGAAACTCGTAATTGTAGGGGATGCCCCGGGCACGTTCTATTGCCGAGATTTCCAATATTAATTACCTGCAGGGTATCATCCCTAGAGCCCTGTCAGGAGCAGCCAATCCAGGTGCTCCAGATATTTGTTGCGAATCTCACATAGGGTTCACCATCCTACAGCGTCCTACGACAGAATCATTCTATAAATTTCATGGAAATTAATTTGTTGTTTTCTGTAGAACGAAATTAAATTCAATGCTTTTGTCTGCCTCTGCCGACCTAGAGCCGTTGTGAAAAGCCCTTGTAGAAGTTGTAGGAATGCCTACCTCTTGAATTGGATAGAATGCTAAGGCCTATTTCTTCTCTGTTTAACGATACCCAAATGGAGTATTATTTTCGCGTGTATTCTCAATTATGGGCCGCGGCAAACGAATTGGAGGCATGGGAGTGTTTAAAGTAAGCTAAAGGGATCTTTTCTGGAATTTGGGGAGTACGAGGTGTTACCTATAAAGATATTTTCATGAACTGTCTGATTTTGCGAAAATTTATTATTTAATTTCAACTAAATGAAAATAGTTTCGAATCTCACAAGAATGGGTAGGTATTTTGGGTCACGATTCACGTTAAAACATTAAATAAGTCCCATGGGTAGGTACAAGTACAACTTATTTCTATTTAAAAGATTGTACCTATATGATTATTTGGTACATATAATCAATACTTTATTTATTTGGGTAGAATAAATTCAAATGATAATAATTTAAAACATTTTAAGTAGAGAAAAATGAATTTAAATAATGTCTGTATAATGTAATGGCTGTTCTTCATACGACGATTTACTGACCGAAATTTTTATCTATTAGTATGAATATTGTATGTATTAAAAATATTTCAAATCTTTATATGACAAGATAATGTGATTCAAATAAAACATTGACCCTTAAAGTTAATAAAGTACGATTTAAGTGTTTAAAGGAATTTCAAAAACTTACGGAATTTTGGTTCCAGATTCACAATACACGCAGCAAATGTTATAACAAAAGCGTTGTTAACCAGTGATCTGAAAATATTTATTATTTTAGAATCAATTTAAAGATAAATTAAAGAATCAATTTAAAGATAAATTAAAAAAAGCATATTTTTTTCAAATTGGAGTCCTTAAGAATCTTCTAGAGAGAACTATGTCTTAAACATTTGAAAATTCGTTCACTCTGAATAGAGTCGACACTAATATTCTACAAGGATCTCATAAATTAAAATATTTTCCAATATAAAGCTCTTATATCTATACCCTCAACTATATGGCAAGACAAAATCCGTTATCTCAAATTTAATTATAAGAGGCACAAAAAAACACTTCCTACCTTCTAGCTTTAACTTTTTTCAGTTTAACAATTTTCTAAAAGTATAGTAGGTACTTACCTATATATTCGATAACTTGAAAGTAGGATTTGGAGTTTTTTGTATCGCAATCCAGATAAATAACAAGCTGCTATATTTATAGATTCCCATTGAATTCAGTTAGAATGTTTTCTAAATTTCTACCTTTACAAACTTTTGGTTTCGAGAAAAATTCTAAAACCTCTCAAAGAATTTGCTTTGAAATTCCGGAACTTTCATAAATATCTCAATCATTCCCCCCAATAAATTGAGCAACACAAAGTGAAAACTGCAAACAATTTGAAACCTTAGTCTACCTGAAGGCACCAGGGAGAAGGACTCCCATCATTTTTACGTTTCTGTCAGCTTTTCAGAAGAAGGAAAGAGCGAAAATGTCTTCATTTTTACCTCAAAAGCCGTATCCGATTTCACAGGCAGCACACGGCCAAATCATGGTGAGAAGGAAATTACCCGGTGAATTCTATTAGTCCTTGTCAGGAGCGCCTATCGAGCCGAACCAAACCGAGGCTCAGATGGTTTCCGCCAGCCTAATTTCCTTCTTGTTTCTCAAGGAAGTGATTCTCGTTCAGACGGGCAGCCGGGATTTCCTACAGAAGGAGGAGCCAACATGTGTCGAATGCTCGTATTAATACAAAGTGCTTTAATGAATATAGCATTCCTAACAAGTAATTCAATCTATGATTTACGGATTGGATGTTTTTAAACTCCTCAATTATGCAGCCAAGCTACTTAAATGACCCCAGATGCGGTAAAACAAAATTAACTCAATCAATTTTCCTAGCCCACGAAACGAATATTTAATCGTCAGGACCTTCAGGCGTGTATCCTTTCACCAATCGATACACCTGCTCACCGACCACCCCATCATTTCACAGGGGAATACTTTTTTAATTAAAACTTTTTCCTCCCGGACGTACCAGAGATTGAGTGGATTCGATCAATTACTCCTTTGCTATCCCCTTTTATGTTACTTTAATTGGTGAGCAATTAATACCGCCCCGAACCCCGCTTGTATCTTGCTTTGTTAAAACTTTTAGAATAGAAATCCAAGGCATTTTATACGACAACAGCGCAGCCAGCCAAGCGAATTAGCATTTTCTTCTGTCTCAACACCTCCATGGACGTTGAGGTGTTGTGTACAAGGAATTAAGGAGTTATCCCTAGGAGCTGCCGTCTAATCCACAGGATTTCCAGTACCGGATGAAATCTTCCATTAAACTTAATTAGGCAAATATTTGATTTCCACCCCCGGACCAAAAGTTTCCTTTAGGTATCCCTCAGCGTTGAGATGGAATTAGGCGTACCTAGAAAGGAATTTGAGTGGCTTTTTGGTTACCACTAATGCTTTAAGGAACGAGCTGCCGATGATATATAATAATTTAGAAGATAAGGTCCTCCATTCCTATATTCACTCAGAAAAAAAGTATTGTTTTGAAAGAAAAACGATGTTAAATTTAATGAAAATGAATCTTTAAAAGAAAGGAAGAAATTAAATTAAAATAAAATCAAGAAATCTTTTTTTTCAAAATCAATTTTATTTTTAATTTTCTTACACCCAAAGACATTTTTCTTGAAAAATAAAGTATTTATTTTTATTGGTTCAAAACATCTTTTAATCAAGTGATAAACATAAATATAAAGAAAACATTTTTATTAGTATAAGTTTTTGACTTCATCTGTGTTCAATTACTCCATCAAAACAAAATGAATTCTTTAAAACAGAGCAAACGTTAAAAACTGAAGTGAATGAACTCATATCCCCAAATGGCTCTTTTTCTAGATAAATGAGGAAAAATGAACTTTAAATACAAATTAAGGGAGTATACTGCGTTTTTCCCCATTTATAAGGAAGAAGACTCTTTAGCATCAGTTTTTAATGCAGACATCCATGATCCATACTATACTATGTTCATATACATATATAGGAAATAACTTTTTATCACAAGAAAAATGATTACATTCTAATAAAGAAGTCGCATTCTTATAATAATTTATTTTAAATAAAGAAAATTTCCATTAGATTAATAAAAATTATTAGAAATTATGAATTCCCACATATTGAATAAATGTTAGTAGCTTTAAAACAAGAAAAACTTTTCTTTCAATTTAAGGTATCAGTTTATACGAGTACGTCCAAACAATTTAAGTAGAAAACATATCTACTACTTATATTATTTAAGCTCCAAAATTTATGGTGGGTTTTTGTTTTATATTAACTTCTATCAATCCGAACCAACAACTTTAATGCAATGGATAATGTAAAACGTTGAGATCTTTAGATACATACAAACGTAATCCTATTGTTTGCAAAATACCAGACTAAATTTACTAAATCCCATTGTTTCTGAAGTTGCTGTCGAACTGGATTCTGTCTTAACTTTAGATTTTTGTAAGAGCTTCCCAGGAATTAATTTTCTAGACGTAAGTAATTACTACCAGAACTTAAATTATCTCCAGCTCTCTAAATGCCATTCATTCACTTGCTTACAAAGAAACTCAATTAAACTCACTTTAAAAAAGTTAATTTCCTCAAAAACATTTAAAGTCCTTCGTCGAACCCATTTCACTTGTATAGTGCGAATTTTCCCATCAAGTTCGCTTATCCAATGCATCTTAAGTCTTAACCAGTGAAGGAACGATTGCATTTCCGTTCGCGTTCAGTCCTCGTCCTCAGTTCGAGACGACTAAAAGTTTTCAGGATGAGAAGAGTCTCTTTAAAGACGGTGGAATTATTATGACATTATCCTTAGAGTTTTGAAAAAGCGGCGACTGCGGAAAACGCTATCCTCTAAGGAGTGCTATCAAAGCGAATAATGGTTGCATTCAGTTTTTCTTTTCATTTTGTCACTGGAGCTGCCAGGATACTCCGATGAAGGAGGCAATAGTGCCTCTGCTTGCACGTTTCTTATTCAAATAAGAAGGTTACACAGGGAAATAATAACGAGGAGGAAAGCGGGAGTTTTTCTAGAGAATGTTTTTCAAATTAAATGAAAGATAGTCCATGGCAGCGGCTGCTCGGAGATGGGGTGAATAAATTTTGTCTCGTCCTTGATCTTTGTGAAGAATCTCTCGAAGGGCTTGAATAGCACGCCTTCCGTAATTTTTGTTTTGTTACGATATTGTCCTAGGCAAGCCTCAGTATATTTATTTCATTGAAGCGTCAATTCTGTCCATTATGAGACTATTTATTTTTGAATTTTATATCAGTCTTCTTTGGAGCTTTGCTGTTGATAAGGGGTGAACATAATTGCTGAGCTGTGCCACACGTACACGAATCTTGGTTGGTTGTGCGCTTATATTAAGGAAATTTATGATAATTATTCTTTCCAGCTAAGAAACAGTGAGGGCAGTAGTGTGAAATGAAAAGAAGGTGAAGTGAATGCGAGTGGTGACCGTGACACTAAAAAAATACTAATCAAAATGAATACGTTGTGTACAGGGTAACTGTCACTAAACCTCATTTATAATGTGCAAAGTTATGCATGTAGCGTTTTTAGTAAAAAATTGGTAATTACAGTTTGGTGGATTTTGCGAATGATATATTATTTCGACTGAGTATTTTAACAATTCTTATTATCAAATTGGTGTTCAGTCCAAGAGCAGCAGGAGTTTATTAAAGAGAACGCCACCGGTTTTCGTACCCTTTATCTTAAAAACTTTATATGTTTTACTAGTTCGCTGTATATTCTTGAATATTCTTCCCCGGTCGGGGATCTCCTATAATTTCAAGCTCATGGCATAAATTATGATAACAATACCTATTGCTAGTGCTCTAAACACTTCAGACCCGCTTGTAGTAGTGTTAATATTTCTTATTCGCGCAATAAATTTAAACCGATAATTTGAATATGTTCATTAAATGCTTTGCCTATACCTATTCTTTGTTTTTTTATATGGTTAAATAAAGTAATCATGTTGTTAGTTCTTGTTCATATGCTAATGGTATATTAGTATAACATATTTTATTAGTTTTATTAGAAGAGTATTTTATAGACCAAATAAATAAAGCAACAATTATTATTATAAATTTTTTTTTAAATTTTGAGTTCCGAAGATATTCAGCTTTCAGTACCTAACGTAGGTCGTGAGGAAACGACTACAATAATGACGTTTGTTTCAAAAATGTATAGTAATATTTCAAAATATGTAGAATAAATTGAAAAATATATAACTTTAGTCCCCTCCGATTTTTTGAACACATCATTAAACCAACTTCTTCTGCTCGTAACATAGGTTGAGAATATTATTTAATCTGACTCTTCTAAAAATTAAATAATATAATTATAACAAATATGCAAAATCCGTTAAACTGGAATTATGTAACCTTAAAATTTTTCGCAGTGCTGGTTGCATGGAACTGTTTCTAAAACATATCTTAGATGGCTTATTAACAATTAGTGAAAAGTTTTAACCAGAGAGAAAAGAAGATTTACCTGAGTGAGGGAAGGGAAAATCGATTAATTCCATCAGTGGGCACTGTTGTAATATGCAGCTTATGACGTTTAACTCGCTCCTGATGTTCGATATCGTGTTTGTGTTCTTCCTCTTTTTGGTAGCAGTGACGTGCCTGGTCTACTACCTGCCGACCGGGAAGCAGCCCGTGCCGTCACCAGAGAACCGGTGCCGACACCACCGCCACTATTACTACCACAATCCCAATCACGGGCACCCCCAGCCCCATCCCCAAGGAGGCCAGGAAACTGGTCGTTATCAAGGCTCCATTAAACAGGAGCAGAATCTTCCGGGGTGCAACCTGATCGAAACCGAAAACGGGCAACTTTGCGAGCACCATCAAATCCTGGATGAGGCTCCGCCAGCGCCTCCAGGACACAAGTTGCCACCGTGCTGCCACCACCACCTCCATTACTCCTGTCCCTGCGAGTTGTCCAATTGTGAGAATTATTTCTGCGGACTGGATTTAGATCCCACGGGAGCCCAGCTAGCCGCCGTCGAAGCCGCGCCCGCCCCGCAACTATCGGCGGTTGGGGCTTCTTCCGCGGGTCTCCAGCTGTACCGGGCTCCGTCTTCGGAGTGCTGCCTGGAGGACTCCGACGACAACGAGAGCATTCTTTGCGGCGAGCCCCACGGATTCAGTGCGCTAAGTGCGGACTTCACCGAGCACTTTGTGGTTGTTAATGAGACTGAGAGGGCCCTGCCGACGCCCCACTGTTGCTACGTTAAGGCCAAATTCGCCAATGACAAGGACTGCGTAGGACCAATTGCTGATGTATAGGAGC
The DNA here is from genome assembly GCA_933228815.1 of Machimus atricapillus. Lineage (NCBI taxonomy): Eukaryota > Metazoa > Arthropoda > Insecta > Diptera > Asilidae > Machimus > Machimus atricapillus. The sequence goes on from OW121788.1 coordinate 14,184,194, forward strand.
GTAGCTTTATAGGTAAGGTATAAATATCACTTTTTTATAGCGACATCTGTCAGTCCGTCCACATAATTCTGCAATTCTCTAGAGGATTTCTAGCGGGTGTTCGCATGTGTTTTATGGGACTTATGGAAAAATCAGACGCTATCGACTGCAGTGTTCCATTTTATTGCGAATACCCTATAAAATATTTGAAGGCCTCTTCTCGATTGCTAAGGAATAAGCACACTATCGGAGTTAGTGCCACACTTTCTGGGGAATGTGCAATTCTAACTTTATGATTATTTCTCCTTGGAATAGGCGATCACAAGTGAAGTGAGCCGATTATGAACACACATTATCGACCGAAGGGTCCGACATAATCTCGGTTGCCCACAATCTACAATGTGGTTTGGGAGGATATGAAAATTAGTGGTCTATTCGACCTAATTATAATTACATTTCGCAGAGTCACCAGGGCGTAAAATTTACGAATGATAATTCTAATTTAATTAGCACCTTCGAATAAAGTTTATGAGAGGTCAGAACGACAAAAATAGGTTATGGTTCCGACCTCTTAAATTGAATGGTTTTTGATTGTATTAAATCACCATTATTTTGGGTACCAAAATACATATATGGATTTATGTATTTGTATATTTAGCTTTGAGATATATATACCTACTTATTACGATAATATTTACAAATGTGAAAAACAAGTACGCACCATTTTTGATTATCTATATGTTTGTAATTTTATTTAATAACTATCTAATTCTTGTAAAAGTATCTAAGTATAGATACTTCCTAGGTAACAGCAATATTTGCGAATACTTATATTTAATTAACTTATGATCTTTGTCTTTACAAACCAAAAAAACAAAACCGCATTCAAATCGGACCTTGCACTGCCACAGTCAATAATTTCTTGTATAAAAGTGTCAGGGTTTTATAGTTGAAAATATTTAATTAATTTTATATTCCTTAATATGTATACTTGAATTCGTAATATCAACTAATGTGCCATTCAAACTTGTCTTGTAAGACACTGAATTAATTGTCGAAACGGCCGAGTTTACTCGATAATCGTCCAGACTCTTCAATATCCCTTAACTACCGAACGTCCTTATAAATAATCAATGTACTACTTAATAAGACTAATTAATTAAACTTCCATTTGATATCACTTAATAATTATTTATCTACAAATTATGTCAAAATTAGAAATCTACTTGAGCCTTCTTCAATTTTCACATGAATTGCTCGAGTATATGAATAACTGATAAAGCTGTAGAAATTCTACAAAGATTAATTAAACTACAACTGGAATTTCATACGCAAGACGAAGTAGATCATTAATAATTATATTCTCACTACAGGTGAAAGTTTTACCCGTGTTAATACGTCTTCATTACATCCATTATTAATTCGACCGCAAACAATATAAAATCCATTCAATGAATACTTAAACAGGTCTCCGCCATAGATATTAAAGATTTCGCGTAGGTTCTCCACACAAGGGGAAAACAATCACCAGGAAACGAAGTCAATTTACATCATGAGCAGTTCCCGCCCCTAGCCCGGGAGGTGAGCATAATTTTATATGAGCTCATTATGAAAACTCCGATTGTGAGCATTTCCTGCAAATTTGCAATAAATTCTCATGATGCCACAATTACACCTGCCCTAGCCAGCCTCCGTCGTCGTAGCGATAAGATCGCACGGGAACGACAAGCCCTGAGCTAACCTGGTGAAAAAAGAGATTTTATTCCTAAAAAAATTCAATTTTTCCATTCGACTTCTGCCAATTAACCGGTCGCACAAACCCAACTCCAGAGGTTAATTGCTTTTTTCTATTACGTTTTCGTGCAATTAATTTCGGATTCAGTCATGATTTCTCGTAGGAGAAAGGATTTTGAATTTTTCACACTCTTTTTTTTTCTATATTTAGAGTCTTCCTGACCCGCATGACCTTCCAGCAAACCCTTGGCAGTACTCAGACCTTTTTACCCAGCAAACTTTTGCTACACAGGTCACACTGCCTCGAGTAAACTGAAATGGGAGTAAGTGGGTTTTCTGCCCATTGCATGAACTGGGGATTGGAGACGGACGGAATGTTGCGACATTATTAGCGCAAAATTTCATTTCATGCTTGCTCATTGCTGTTTCAGTTCTATTTTCTTTTTATAATACTGTTTTTATGACTAAAAACGAAAGTGGTCGTGTGCAATTTAGAACGCAGTAAAAGCAGAAAACCGTGGAAAAAGTGGCGGCTTTTGCTCAAGATCAAGGTAGGTGATAAAAGCATGCATAATCACTGAACATTCCGCGAAATTATGACTTCTTTTATTCCAAGGTAATAAGGAGAGGCCTTACTCGCAATGTCAATAGACTCATTACCATTCTATTGAAAATAAGGGTGCCTTAGCGAAGATAAAAGTGAGATGTTATCCTCGGGAGGGCAGGGATTCAATCTTAGTTGCCATTGTTCCATTCTACGAAATTTTTAGATTAAGCTGCATCCAGCCTAGACTCAAAAAACTTTTGTTTAATTGTATGGTTTATTTTTAAAAACGAATTTCTTTTGTTAAGTTTGTCAGTGAAACACATAATTCACATATTTGTATAAAACGAGCACTTGGTGTTGAAAATTTTTATTTGAACCCTTCAGGGTAATGTGACTTAAAAACTCTGACGTCCGTTATGCACAGTGGGTTATTTTTCAACTCGCCATGAAAAGTTTAGGTAATATTTTATTTAAGGGAACTTGGTGGAATTCATGAATATTATAGCAACTGTTACTAGTAAAGCTTATATTTTGAACTCTTAAACTGTAGTAGGTATAATTTTGTAATGAACCTATAGGTACCTACATAAGAGACCCTTACAAACAATCTTGACAATTTTAATTTTATGAATTATTTGTTTTTTTTTTTTTTTTGAATATCACTGCTCTGAAAACTTCCTAAGCGTATGAGTCAGTATTTTTACAACTTAACTAATGATCAAATTTAACTAAATTAAAATTGAGACTAATTTTATTAGGAACGAAATTAGTAAGTTTTTATATTCCAAAAAAATGCTCTGTGGCTAGCAACAAATTCACGGTTTATTGAAATCATCCGTTAGAATAATATTTATTCTAATAATAAATTTTTACAATAATGTTTATGGTACCTAAATATGGAAAATATTGCTAATATGAATTCTATCTTCATTTGTGTGAACGATACAGCTAAAGTTCATTTCGGTTATATTGAACTTAGAAACTCACCAGATCTCAAAGTTAATTTAACTCTGCGGCAGAAAAATAAAATACCCAATTTAAAATTTAATACTTAGAAATCGGAAAATTCTGTTGTGGAGAGAAATTGTCTTTTAATAATTACTTTAAGAGTTGTTGCAAAACACTTTAGCGACTATAAACTTTGAATTTGGCTGCATTTGGTTTTGGTTTTTGAAATGATATTTTTATTTTTTTGTCGATAATCAAAGCTAGAGATACAAATGTTTGGGTATGCCTGAAAATTGATAAAATTATAATATGATAACTGAGAGTTAAGCTAACTCCAACATATTTACAAAACCAACATTTAATAGGTAATATTTCTTTAAAATATGTTTTCTGACGTAGCGTGGAATAGGCATACACGAGTAACATAAATTTTAAGTAAATTTGTGGAATGAGCGCCGCCGGAATTAAAGTCATACCATGCATATGCTGTTCACGTACGAATGTGTTTCTGTTCTAATTATTGCGCAAATAAATTTACCCTTGCCTGGACTAATTGCCAAAACCACGGCACATCCTGGCCAAAGGCACGAAGTTCCTGGGCGAATACCAGAAAGAGAAGAGAAATTAACGCCATTCAAGAGTCGTTAATTCCTCCACAGCGACTTCATCAATGGTCACTTTATGGCTATTCAGCAGGTCATTAGTTGCCTTTATCTGCGCCTACTGGAAAAATAAATTTTTACAACTTCCTAGACACTGCCTCGCATCGCAGGGGAGTAGGCACCTCCGTCAGGAGGGATTTATGCGTCCATCCGCGTCGGACGAACACTGGTCGCGGTTTCATTGAAATCCTCACAAAGCGAAGACATACACGAGAGCAATAACAATAAACATCGAGGCTAAAGAAGGGGAGGGACTGGAGCCCTATTCCAGGGGACCAGCCCTGGACGAAGAGGCTCCATCATGATGTCAAAGCCTGTGGCTTTCTTTCGGGCTATCGTCCTTATCCGACCCCCGAATCTCATTGCAGACGATTTGCTTATTTCGGTATACGGGCCAAATGGGGATTTGTTGCTTTTAGCAACGATGGGACCCCATCCGGGCCGAACCCAACGATGCCGCGCCGGAGCGATGGTTATTGCCCTCAGAATGTCAGGAAATTTATTCCGACGATTATTGATTGCGCTGTCCTTTTCCACTTAATTGAAATGCGAGACTCTGGGGTTTATAGGTTTTGCGTAATTAAAGTTTTTTCCTATTGGAATTGCGCTTCAATAACGAAAATGATGAAAGCACCATCCAACAAAAAACTTTACAAAACTGCGCTCTTTGATCTACTCCTCTTTTGATCATTCATATAAGTCCGGACTGAGTCGTCCCTCAAATACTTCTCTATGCTTTTTTAATTAAAACATCATCTCCAGTCAAAACTATCCAGAAAATTTATTTCAATTTTCTTGTCGTATACGGAACAGAATACCATGGTCAAATAAGGACATGGGGCAAGTGATAATAATGGTTATCTGAGAAAGTAAGGTCTTCGTCAGGTAATGGATTTTATTCGATTGGGTACCTTTGCAAGCGAATAAATTGATTAGCACCATTAGGTATTAATCAAGAGCTCCAGTTCAAACATTCTCTCACTCGAACTCGACTATCGAGGGGTGGATACCCCCATTCGTTCTTTGAATTGAACCTGCAAATGGGATTTATCTAAGATAAGAGTGAATGATAGAAGCGTTCTCTGAATCGAATCTAATTAGCCGCACAGATGAAGGTTCTCATGCTGCTTTTATTTTCACCCCGTTCTCGATAGTGCGGTTTCTAATAGCGTTGGTGGGATCACTAATGAACACACAGCGTGTCAGCAGTTATGGAAGCAAGGGTTGCACCATAAATTTTGTGTTCTGTCTGCAAAAATTCTAAATGATTTTCGTTTTAAAACGAAATATGTATCGGAAAAGTTGTTTGATTATTTAATAAAATTGTCAACATTCTGCTGCAAAATTGTTATGTAGGAAGAATGCTCTTACATCAGCATTTAAAAACCACAATAATTTGTGAAATTGAAAAGAAAATTGCTTTTATTTTTTTTATACATACAGGGTGTTTTGCTAAGGTCTCAACAGGGGTATGTCAATCGATTCTAAATGGTCTCCTGATCAACGTTTGTTCGGACACCCTCCCCCCTTCAAATCGGTCCTTCCCCCCCAAAATCGCGATTGAAAATTTGGAGGGGGTCAACCTAGAAAATAATTCATAAGTTCTTTCAGAGATATCCTAGAATACTGGTTGATAATGCACTAGAAAGCTGAGCCTTCAAGCTTTCCAACGATACCACCCACGACCCAATCCGTCAACAAAGAAGCGGGGGAGACCCCGTCAAATTTCGAAAATGGCAATTTCAAGGCCCAAAATATGACCTTAACTTTTCATTCTGCCGATTTTTTGTATGGGAAGATCGAAACTTTTTTTGAGAAAAAGCTTCCCTGTCATGTGGCCTTTCCCAAGAAAAAAACCGCACTCGAATCCGACGGCGCGTTCCGAAGTTATTCGTGTTATAATAATTAATACAACAACAACACCCACTATCAGCAATGAAGTCCAATTGGAATGTGACGTCACTGACCATTTAGAATCGATTGGCATACCCCTGTTCAGACCTTAGCAAAACAAACCTGTATATTGTTAATATGCTGCTAATATTTTATTGTAAGATTTTCAATTATGATAATTAATATTTAAACTAGTGTTTTTTAGTCACTAATTTTTATAAGGTGTAAGTATAGGTAATCAAAACAACGAAATTATGTAGTAACACATTAATAAATTAAAGTTCCTCGCCGTTGCTCGGGCTAATCTCAGAAAATTACTGTACGGATTTTTATACGGTATACGGGCCAGACATTGAAAGTCGCCGGGATTGACCTAAGTGTTCAATATTTTTCACACGGCCAATTGTAGGTATCTGGCTCTGTCACGTGTAACATAAACTGAATATGTTCTTATTTGCATCTAATCCTGAATAAGTCATTAATGTAGCATATCAAGAAATTAAATTTAAATATTTAACTTTTATATATGTACATATATACTCTTCTTTTGCCTCAGCATTTCCCATGATTGGTAGTTCCTGAGATTAGCGCGTTCAAACATATCAAATTGCTCAACTCTGTACTATATTGTATATGTAGTAGGGACGTGACCATTACATGTTTACCATTAGCACTCTCTCATAACGCACGAAATAAAGGCCAATATCGCAGTGATAATGTAAAGCCTGACGTGCTGCCCACCGTAGCTATAGATACCTGCTAAAACTTTTCACATGACCGCCCCCATTCATCTACCAGAAGTCATCCGGCTATAGATAATTAATTAGTGCTACCCGTGCGAAGCCGGTGCGGGTCGCTAGTTCTATTATAAATATAGTAGGTAATCAAATCTATATATGAGAGATATGTATATCTTTACAAACAAGTTAATAACACAATCACTGTCCTCCGAGGTATTGAAAGTTCATTTAATTCAATAATTCAGAAATATATATAAACTAACAAAATTTGTACTCGCTAGTGCTTAAATTCATTATTTTTTGTTAAATTTTACCAGTTTAATTAATTTGAATTTATCTTGTATTTTAAGTACATACTGCGAAAGGACGCAAAAGTTTCACTAATGATTTCGTCAAAGAAAATTATTTCCAGTCCCTTTAAAATTATTCGAAAACAAAGTTCTTTTTGGAGTTCTTCTGGTTAAAAAAAGCAAATTGGAATGGCATGTAAATCTCAAAAAGTTTGAACCAATATTTGTGATGATTTTAATATTTTCTGAAAATTATTTAAACTCGAGAATTTGATCACTTTTAGGAATAAAATTGTACGTCCTCTTGTAGTTATGAAAAGTTTGTTGTAAAAGAAAACCCATTCAAAGTTCAGGTGAGGACAAATTTTAAAAAAATGCCTTCCGGAAAATATGCAAGACTGAAGGAAGTCCTTTGTTAAGAAAGTTCTTAAGTTTCCTTTAGAAAATTGAATGCACTTTGAGAGGTACTTAAGTGTCTTTTAGTTATTCATATAAAAGTTAAAAGACTTTGACATGAAAACGAGGTAAGAGTAATTTTAACACTTTTATTTCTGCTTTAGATTATTGCTTCGGCTTTGTAAATATTATTTAAAGAGTAATCTGAATTAGAAGGATACATCTTTATAAGATTGTCTTGTCATACTTTATTTGTAATGATAATGGATTGTTTTTCTATCCTTTAGAATTCGATAAATTAAATAAGAGACTGTGAGAATTTTCCAATATTTGATTCTTAGACCCCGTTTACACTAGCGCAAGCATGCTGCAGTGGCATGCCGGTGAAGTCACAATTTGCGGAAGAAACGAAGGAGAGGCAGGGGACGAGGCAGTCATGAAGCAAACCGTCTCTGAGGCTGCATGATGCATGCCCGGGCGGAAATTGAGAGTGTGTGTGTGTGTAAGGTGTAAACGGGTCATGATAGTGTTCGCTTTTCAACTGAACTAATGCACATGACTAGTGTAAATGCGACGCTCATTTTCAGGAAAGCAAGAGAACATGCCACTGAGGCATGCTTGCGCTAGTGTAAACGGGGTCCTAAGGTTTATTTCATCAAACCTCTAAGATCCGATTTCTTCTTGAGATGAAAAAGCTGCTCGACACTAAAGGAATTATCTGTTACTTTTGTTTTGCAAATTTAACCGTAAAATGAAATAAAAACTATTTAACATAAAAGTTGTAGAGAAAAAATTAAATTCTTTAATAAATTAGATTTTGACACAGCCAATCAATTTTAACGCGACAATTGTAATCAGGACAAAAGTAGTATTGTCTTTTTTTTTTAATTATCAGGTACATATCTTACAATTTCAAATTTTGGTTTTAGGTATACCATTTTATCGTATACCTATATATAGGACTACTTTGGTTAATGGACGTAGTAAAAGAGAAATAAACCCGAAATTGGGTATTTTCCTTTCGAAAATTTGGTTAGTTATGGTTAATTTTTTAATGAAGTTTTACTAAAAAGTACGAATTGTACTCCTAAAATATAAGTAGGTATACTATATTCAGCAATTATTACTGAATTCAATCCTGTTCAGATATTATCAAAAAGTCATTCGAGACATATTCTGCATTTATTATCCAATTTGTATTTCATGTGGTGCAAAAGTATGTATTTCTAGTTGTGTACAAAATTCTGTTCTGAGGTAATGTACAACACCTCTAAAAAAGTTAAACTCATTTAGGGAACGGCAGCTCTTGCTTATGGCTTTCGTTAGTGACCTTAAGAAACGCCTCTGCAATGTGAGTTATACATGAGGCATGTTGTTTTTACCTTTTTCTGAAAAGTATTTTCTTTCTATTTCTGAATTTGGTGGTAAACAGGAAATGCTGGTCACGGTGCAATTCTAGATCAAGACCCAAATAAATTGAGCTAATAAACATCAGACCAATCCATCGATCGAAGTAACATCCGCGGAAGGATAATTCAATTTCCTCTTGAGTTTCCAGCATCCTAAGAACCACAATATCAGCACCTTCAACTGGATGATAAATAAAATATCGAAGAAACACTTCAAAACCTGGTGCATGTTACATGCCAACAACCCCGAGAAAGAAAGTGCCTCTGATATATCCCGAAGAAAATCCTTGGAAGGGAGCTCACGTGCTCACCATAATTCTGTATGAGCAAATAATTGCCAAAGGATGAGGCACTCACCTGTAATACGTGCCACCTTCTGGTTTGAATATATTGTGAGACGGTAAGTGAGCTGGAGCGGGTAAAAGGGTTATCGTTACGTAAGAGGCCCTCTCCGTTTATGCAAATCTTCAACACGCAACGCTCCTAACCGCCTACGTAGAAAGGGCACCTCTGTCACCTGGCGGCGGAGTGAAACGGAAATGGAATCAATAGTAAGATTTATGCCTGGATTTCTCAATTCCATAGGTGGAATTTGAGGGAACAATGAGTCTCATGATCGGAAACTTTGTCGTCTTTCACAAAAACTGAAGCTTTCCGTGGGTTGTGCGGTGGGTTCTTATACATAGTTTGTACTCCTCAAAGGTGCTTCCTTTTCTGGCAATGGCCCCAACAGTATGTCAGGAATCAAAGACGTGTACTTCGGAGACAAAGACGGAATTCTCTTAAATCCTAGTTAAAAAGAACTCGTTCCTCAAGGTTTGAAGATTACCAAAATGTTGGAACCTTTTCAGAAAATATGTAAGAAGAAACGTGACAACAGGCTGACGCTGACCTAAGTCGCAGGCATACCCTTAAAGTTCTACTCCGTAATGGGAAAATGAGGAAAACAAACGGAGCCATTGTTGTGGGTGGTTGTACAATATACGAAATTCCCAACATTCTTCACTACGTGAAAGGGGTAAATTTCCAATGCCACAGCTTTCCGGGATAAAAGGTTTTACACTGCGCCACAGCTGAAAGAATTGTGCCGCATTTGCTTTGTTTCGCATAACAAAATATCTTACGAGAGACAAGAAGCCTTGGGCAGGGTGAGGCGGCAATGGCAACGTGTCGCGTTGTTTATATTTTGCGCCGATGCGCTTTTCGCATACTCCATAATCGGCCTACAATTATCATGCGTTGTAAAATCTCTCCCTCAGGACATTTTCGAGGATGTGCGGCTCTGAATAGTTAGGTGTAAAAAGGTGTCATCGATTTTCTCGGTTTTTTTTACACGAAATAAAACTGAGAAGAAAAACCGATGTTTCCCGCAGGGGCAAGGTAAGAGTTCCGGGAATGCAACCCTGTAGAAATTCTTTTCAATGGAAGTAGCGTTTTGTTTTTAATATTCAGACTTGTGTCGGAAAGGAATTTGTACGTCATGTTTCGTGGTGCACACCCATTATAAATTCTGCAAGAAAAAAATTACATTCATAAATGCGTTATGTTATATGAAGGTACATAAACATTCCAATCTTTTATAAATCATTTAGTCGGAAGAACCTTAAACCTGGAGTCGAGAGCTAAATAGAAAAAAATCTAGGTAGCTAAGTAATAAACTGTTTTTAAGTTTCTATAATGGGGATTAGTTTCACTAAATTATTATTATTTAAAAATTAATATTAATTATTGGGGGATTGATTGGATTGAATTTTATTTATACCCCATCTTTCATTCAAACGACTAAAAGTCTCACCTATTTACAACGAACTTTAAATTATCAGCTGCTACTTCGAAATTTGTTTCTTACATATATTTTAAGAAAATGAAATTTTCAAAAAAGATTAGGTATGTACTTCCAAATGGAATTACATTTTCACCGAATATTTATGATTGATTGATGTAATTTATGGTTTAAAATCCCTTTCTACAGGTTAGAATTAATTCAATGCATATAGTTTGTGGTGTTTTATAAAGTTAACAGACTAAACCTTAAGTTTATAAATTGAGCCATATTTATCACCAGTAGTACCTACTATCACAAACGATTCATCGTTTGCAAGGAAATATTGCAAGAAATTTAAAACAATCGAATATAAATATTAACTAAAGGATAAGAAGCTTTAATATAAGCACTGATTCTAAGTAAAAATCAAAAAAATCGTGAAAGGGTAAGTAATAAAAACAGAAGTATAAAAAGAAGCGGGAAGCAAACAAAGTAAAATTGCAGCCAGAACCAACTTAATTGTAAGCTTTATCTGGAGACATTAGCATGTAAATACGAAAATACATTATTTGACCATGTAACATCTTTATACAATATAATGTCGATATTTTTAGACAAATTTATGATTTAATAATTCTTTTGAATTTCGTATACCTACTTACTTTGTATTTATTTATTGTTTAGTTATTAATGCATTTACGTTTTTATTTTATTTTCAGAATGTACAGAAATTTTGTTCAAAATAATAATAATGCCGCACCGACATCGACGACGACGAGTACAGCAATACCGCGAACGAAAAATGTGGCAATTTTGGGCGACGAACGGCAAAACACCTTTTTCGATAACAATAAAAATACAAAAAATAGAGAAAAAGATAAATTGAGTAAGGATTGTTACCGACCCACCTACGGTGCCTATATATATAACTCATTACCTAGGGGGCCTTACCTACAGTATAAAATAAACGATCAGCAGTATACAGCGCGAAAAACATTATCTGAGGACAATGACAATAATGAGCAGAAGCAGCAGCAGCACCAACAACTCCAACACCAGAAATACCTGAAGAATCAGCATCGGCAGCCAGGTGGTTCAACTGCCAGAGACAGCTCGACATTGCCACGTGCCAAGCTGAACATGGCTGGCGACCAGGACTGCCGAACTTTTTCCAACTCCCAGAACAACGCCACCAAATTGCCACAAAATTCCAGATTGGATGGGCAAGTTGCAAGCCAGGATAATCGAAATAGGCGGCCGGAGAGCGGGGATGAAGCCGATTGCATGCATAATCAGCCGGATCAGAGAATTTGTTGTGCGGAGCCCCAAAACAAGCAGCGATTAGCCGCCCCCGCAGCGGCGGCTACGGTTACCAAAGGTTATCAAACGCTGCCGCACCGCTTTAAGGCCGGTCCAGCGAGGGATGCTGCTGGCTGCCGCAACAATGAGCCCGAACACCCTGCCAAGAGGAAACCACCCACAGATGAGCCGGAAATTAAAACGGCCAAGCTGAGCAACCTCCGAACGACTCCTGCAAATGGAAATGATTTCCTGAAACAGATCCAGGAGAAGAACTCAGATATGCTGGCAAGGATTGCGGCTGCGGCGGCGGGCCAGCACTTCTGGGCGTCCCATCGGGCAATGCCCCCACCAGCGCCGCCTCAAGTTTCGGGCGCGACATCTGAAGATGCCCGGGATCTCGCCAGGAGGACTCAGCTTCCGCCCAGTCGGAGATCCTTAGGCGAATTAAATTATTCATCGAGTTCGGCTCAAGTTAACTTCGTGACGCTGGCGGATGTGATTCGAGTGCGCCCGGAAGGACTCAGCGAGCTGGAAGGATGGGCGCTCCTCTGCCAGTCAGTGCAGGCGCTGCAAGACCTCTTCTTAGCGGGTAAGTCCCCTCCACGTTTGGGCTAATTAATTTGATTTTAGCCACTCTAAAGTTCCCGTGGGAATTAGCTGAGTTCTTCTTTATGACCTCGCCAAATTTCTGTCACGCTCCTGGAGCTGCACAGTCTGCAGTCGCTCGAAATTGTTGTGAGCGGGATTAGTAAGGTTTAATGGACACTTGACTGTTGTTAAATGAAATAGGGCCTTTAAGTCCTTTACAGCTCTCCAAGGAGAGTTGTAAGGATTTAACTTGCGACCCAAAAAACTTGCCCTGTTGAAACAAGCCAATTAAATTCCTTTCCCTGTTCACGTTCTGTTTCGTTCGTTCGCTGCTTTAAAACACATTTCACCTTTAATTAAGGAAATCTAGCAACCCTCCTGCCACCCCCAAAAAGGCCAACATAGAGCACGAACTGTTGAGCCTTCTAAATTGACTGGCGCGGAAACCCGTCGAGTTGTTAACCCAATATTTCCAGGAAACAAACGACTAGGTTTGATTTCTGGAATTTTATTGCTATGAAAAACAATGCCAAATTGACACTGCTCTACAGGAGGTCGATGCTCTCTCTTTTATAAATAGAAAGTTTTATTTATTGTCGAATCGATGTTTCATACCGAAATTTGTGCTATAAATTTTAGGCGCCTCAATAACAATTATAAACATTGGGAGGTTTATTTTGTAAAATTGAGAAATACCACACCGGAAATTTGAATGTACCTACTTAAATCTATGTATTTTGGATCTTCTAATTTTAATTCATGAGTAGTTCTGTGTATAGATTTGTAGAATTTATACAACAATATTTTTTAACTGCCCGATCCGCATTCCTTTTATTGTTTATATGCTTTTATTATAAAGAGGCGGCGCCGAATCAAGATGAAATCAACATTTTATAAAATCTTTGCATTCCTTACAAGGAACCATTCCCAAACCGGAATCTCTGGGGTTGATGAAACTTTGCAGGAGTGCTACCTCTTAAGACATTTCAAATCTCGTTTTCAAACCGTGCTGAAATAAGTTTCTTATGGGAGAAATTCCTCCTTAAAGGTCGAAAATTTTCTGTTTTCGAGAAACAGCTTATATTACATAAATTACTTTTTCACTGAGTGTTTTACTTTCCTTTCAAAGTAAATCTTTGCTTTTCATAAACGATGTGGTTTTGAATTGAAAATTGGATTTTGCGGACGCATAATCAAATCTACATATTTAATACAAATCTTTAATTATTTCTTATTTGTCTTTGATCACCTGTTTTTATTCAATTTTCTTTAAATATAATTAAATTTTGTATTATGCATTTCATTCCGAGTTAATGTTTTATTAAAATCGTTTCCACTTAATTTACTGAACCAGGAACTTTATTTAAAGCCTATGTTTCATTAAAGTTAAACTGTGTCTGATTTAACGCTTGAATAATTTTAATTTTACAAAATTTAAAAAGAACTGTCGACTCAGTAATATCTGAAATAGCGAAAATAACCCGTCATATATGTATATAAAATTAGAAAAAGAAAGGTAAATGTAAAAAATCAATTTCCCGAACAAATGTTTCCTTGCACTCTATTAAAACCACAAAATTAATTCTGCAGAACGATCCAGCACAAGCCTCAGCAAACCATCCGGGAATAAAGTTTTAAACTTCACAGCCGAAATCAAGAGTCCCCCCAATAGGAAAAGAGGGAAAAAAAGGGAAAAGTTTCCAATTTCAGCAGCACCACTTCACTGAATGAAACTGAGCTGCACTGAAATGGTCTTTGGTACGGCTATAGCATGCTCCCAGGGGCTATATGTGGTATTTTCCCAGGTAAACATTCGCAAAGGTTCAGTTGTCCTCTTGGTGCCTCGGAAAACATTTTCACTCTTTTCACTTTAAAGTGAACGTTTTTATTTTACCTGTTCTCCTGGTAGGACATCAAAGGCTGAACAAGCGCATCCGGCCCATATGCTTTATTTGCATTCCGTGCAATTTCGAAAATAGCGCTGAAATTGGAGCAAAATGACCAGGGATATGCTCTTTTACGGGTTTGTATAGCTGAATATGTGCGAGGCGGCGCCAGCTTTTGTTTGATCCCTTAAACCCTCCAGTGACGCAGAAAGGACGCCCATTTTGAGGATTAGAAGCACTTTCCTATAAAAGCATTGTTATTTTTTATTTTCTTTGCTTCTCATGATTGCTTTTAAAACAACCTACATTAAATGGATGGTCTAATATCAATTTCAATTTGCTTTCCGCTCAGGCCAAAACAAAAACATTAAGCTTAACGCTACCAAAATAGCTGGGCATAGAAATATCCGATTTATAAATCAATTGTTTGAAGATATTCAGCTGAAATTGGAGAACTGTATGTGTTTTCTAAAAATTATTCAGAAAAAGGTTGGAAGATGAAAAATATCTATAACTTCTTCTCTTGGAAATTAAAAGAAAACATTTCTAAAACAAATTTCATACGCAGAAAGAAAAGGATATTTTTTCCCGTCACTTTATAAAAAACAAACTATACCCTTTCTTTGTCTTCCCAGAAAAACAGAACTCCTCTTCTCCGAATCGCAGAAAAGGGGAAAGCTTGAAGAGATGGAAATTTGAAAGGCTTCGAGGTAGCTTTGAGAAGACTATCGCCATCGGACCAACGAACGCCACAATTTCGAGTTTCCTTTCATCCCACTAAGCCGATTTGGTTGGGCCTTATCAACAGAATGGAGATCAACTAGCCAAGAAGGCTGGTTGCTGTGATTTCTGTATAGAGTGTCCGTGCGGGCGGGAGCGGGGGCAGGGCGGGACGAAGGGTCGCCTGAAAACCGCTAGACTATTGGGATTATCACAAAGCTGTATGCTCGGGAAGAAGACAAATAATCGTCTGTTTGCCAAACATTAGGAAGTGACTTTCCTTGATAATCGCGGTTTATTAAAAAAAGGATTTCCTTCAGGAGGCGAAATCATGTGTCACATTGTCACATACCAGCATAAGTTCACCGGAAGGGATGTGAATACAAACAGCTTTACAAGGTTTTAATTTATTGTTCGAAATAATCCAGATTGGATTCGAACGCTTTAATCTACGGTCCACTGTGTATGGTAATCCCTACAAGCAAGGCCAGAGGGTTATGAAGTTAATATCTCTCTAGGAAAATGTTTATTTAAACAGCATTCGACGCTGTCCTGCCATTTGCAGTATGCAGAAGGTTTCCATGTGACATAAATCAATCCGAAATTAAATAAAACCACACAATGGATTTTTTGAGGCATTTTAATTAAAGGTACGAGGATTTTATTGACTTATAGGTTGCAGCTGACCTGTGACTGGATTGGTTTGGTGTATACACGAAACAAAACCCTGCCTCATAAGGTTTTCAATGAGGCAAGCAAAACAAATAAATATATTCAGACACCGATTTAAAAAAAAATTAATTAAATATTTAATCATATTTCGTAATTAATACTTCAACTTATTCTCTTTTCTACATTGTTATTTTATGTTGGTAGTATTAAATAAGCTCTTCGTGATAGAATAATTTTGGAGGTTCAATTATAATAGTAGTTATAGTTTGGCGAATCTAAATACACAATTATGTACATACTTAATGAGGCAGACATCGACGTCTCTTGAACCTAATTGAAAAAATAATTTCCAAAGACATTATTTTTTTCGATAACATTCCGGTTAGTGTAGTAAAAATCCATCTTCAAAATACCTATGCATATATAATACATATGTATGTATGAGTCTTAACTCTTTATGTTACAAGAATAATTTCCAGTCAGATGATGATTTCTTTAATTATATCATAAACGAGTAGGTATGTAGATATTTAAGCACATAGGTGGTACATACCATTCATTTCGTGGTATCTATATTTCTGGAACCTACATATGTACATACATCTATTGTCAAAGATAGAAAAACAATCAAATTTTATATTATTAATTAATTTTTCAATTATTAGATATGTTCCGTTAATATTTTTTATAATTTGTATATTAAGTATTATGAGAATTGGGGAAAAGGTGACTTTTTTAAAAAAATCGTATCTCAAGTTCGTTATGATTCCTGCTTTCTAGATCGATGGATCTGAATAATTTATAAAAATGTATGTTTGCAAAATTTTTTCGAGATACATACATACATATTTAGGGACCACTTTAAGTGAAATATACAAAACTCATCAGAATAATTCGAATTTAAATTTCTTTCATCTGTTACGCACGTGTTTTCACTTTCTTTTTATTTATTCTCTTACTTTTAGATACGCCGTCTACGTCAAGAATCATCCCACTCGTCAGGCCGTCTACAATCCAAATTACGTCTCGTGGTCGGGTCGTTTTCAGCTTAATAAGCGCTAGTCAATTTAACAAATTGATTGATGCTGTCTCTTACTTTGATATCACATGCCAGCTCTCGCCTGAGTACGTCCGCAGCATAGGCAAAAAGGCGGTATTTGCTGAATCCGACATCGAAAAGGTAAGGGAATCCGCAATAACGAAGATAAGTTTTCGTCCTTTCAACAAAATTACATAAATTTTAATTAACTAAAGTATGCATCAATTTTGACAAATATTCAACCTCTGTCTGTTTCCCCAACCATTCGAGTCACGCATCCCCTACAAGGCATGCGACACAACGCAGCAACAAGTAAACAAGAAAATGCGATCATTCCGAAATCATTCCCAGGGATGTTGCTCCTTCGCCGGGATAAAATTGATTCACTCCGTTGGCGAAGGAGGAAAAAAGCAGCGATACGACATCTATTAGGACGTCATGTGCCTGTATCCAGAGACTGCTCGCGGAAACCCACAAAGCTTCAAACAGGACGAGTGAAATATGAGAAGTTCCTTGTCTCGCTTGACAGGATCTTTGTGCTGGATTCCCTCAAGTGACTGACTGATAAGCTTCGGCGCTGCTCCTGATGCTCCTTTTGATGGTTTTTTCTTCCTCCTTCATGCTTTCCTTCCGACGAGATAAGTTCGGCACCTTATTCCTTCCTTTTCCAGTCACACGACGAATTTGTCCTCCGACGGCGGCAGGCGCGGCGTACAAAGCAAATGGAACTAATTTGGGCAAGGGGAACTGAGCTCCCATCTGAGACGGAGCCAGGTCAATGAATCTTTTACGTCTTTCGCTAATGCTAAGATGATTAAAGCTATTTAAATCTAAGCTTTCATATGCATGTTCATAGCATAAATTATGTCTCAATCAGTATAGATACAAGCGATCGGACTCATTTTAATAAGGAATCGGAATACTTTAACAATTAAACAAACACTTACTTAGAATTAAAAGCGGCTCTACAAAAACTTTGACGCCTATATTCTGAATTGCCCACTAAACATTATTAAGACTATCAACAATTTTTTAACATTTTCATATTTATTATACATATTAGTAAATGGTATTATAATTTTGAATGATAGTATACTTACTAAATACTAGATTTACAAATTATGTTTCAGAATACTTTAATAAATTTTACGAAAGTTAAAGCTTAGTTTATACCTACCGAACAAATTTTGTATGCTATTCGCTATTAGCGCCACTGGGTCTTCAAAATTAAATTATGTATACTGAAACGATCGATTCTTTCCTAAACCTCAATATTATAACCAAAAATTTTATTTATGTAGCTAGTCTACAATAACCATCATAGATGAAATAATTTAGATTGTTTATAAATCATATTTTTGAAATATGTATCTATCTAATCTAATCTAAATCTGAAATGATAAGGCTAATTTCAGCTGACACTATAGAGTCTGAACAATCTTAAGCAGTCGAACTCTTCTTTGTAGGTATTATACTAAAAAGTTCCTTAAAAAATTGTGAAAATAATCATCATTTGATTTTTTTTTAAATCCCTTTATGAAGTAACCAACACGTTTTGAACAGAAACAGTACATTCGATTTAATTTCAAATATAAAAAGAATATTCAAGTCAAATTACTTTTAAGAAAGCGACTGAGAAGTATATTTTAAATTTTAATTTTAATACTGTGCAGTTTAGATGAGTGAGAGCTGAGAGTTTTATTTGTTCTATCCTTTTACTTGATTGTTGCAATTATTTTAAACTCGTATTTTGTTTAAAACAATTTATTATTTTGCATACGACCAATTTTCGAATTAATAAATTCGTCAATTTTAATTTCAGATGTGGATCTACTCTTTGGGCATGACTTTGCGGCAAGGGATTAAATATGATTATAATTCAGCCGTGTCACACCCATGCACTATCAATGGCAATGCAGGTCCAGACCAAAATTTATTTAATCCGCAACTGGCAGGCATTAACAAGGTGATAAGACCGACGACAATAAGACCACAACTACCACCAATTGTAGGAGGCGTCAATGGCTACCCGCCGGGTCAGATCCAATTTGCTGATTTAGTGGATGACACCCTGGACAAGGTGATAACATGCATGTGCGAGCAGAGTCTTCAGCAGAGGGCCAGCCTCATGTATCTGCTGGACGTAAGTACTAATTTTGATGATCCGTTAATGTCTAGTTTATGCAACAAAATTTCTTGACGCCCAATTTGGGAATTCGGAGCAGATCTTTGCTAATTTGAAGGGAATCATCAATCCTAATTCCAGCTCAGCACCACTCATAGATTCCTTGCAAGCTGAAGACTTAAGTCCTAAAGATTACCGCTTGCTGACTTTATGCTAAGCACAACAGCTGCAAGGTTTTGGTATGCGATTCACCTGGTCCTGATATGCTTCAAGTGTTTATGTATAAATCCCGCCAGAAGCCTTTTGAGCGACGATTATGCTCTTTGTTCATTAATTGAATTCGCTATGGGCCTGCTCAAATGGCGTCGGGTATAGTGTGCGGGGGCGCCTAGCGCCTGGTACCTGGTGCTTCTTGAGAAGCACACTAATCCCTTTTCCCTAAGATAAATGGGATTACCGCAAAGCAATTAACGGCTTCCCGTCAAAATGGATGGGTACAGGGATGGTGAGATGGCGGCGATGAAATTACTTCTCGTGCCTCAGGTATAGGCTAGCAGGTGGTCCTAACACCATAAATGATGGTGTGGAGGCGTGTGAGCATATTTAGGGAAGTACTTAAAATTATGACGCCTTCCGGCAAAGTTGAATAACCTAAACTTACTTTCGGGGTGGTGGTGAGAAACCTTAGCGCTGCAAAAATTCCTTTTCTGGGAAAAGCTTTGTAAAAGAAGGACCTTCCCCTGTCTGGGGAATGCTTTGTAATTTATTAAAAACATAAAGACGAAGCTAAAAAGGTGTATGAATATTCATGTTTCCTTCGTCTGAATCCTTTATTCTTTGAGTTCATTATTTCTTATTTATTTTTAACCTCTTCAAGGACAATTTTTTTAAAAGTGGAAAAGTAGTTTCATGTTTTATTTGATTTACTATACCTATCCAGAAAATAAAAAAAAAAAAACTTGGGAGAGCAATTAGTATATAAGCGAACAGAGTTCACAAATGTGACAGTAAAGTAGGTAGCCTACCTACTATTAAGAAAAAAATAAAAAACCTCATTTAACAAATTATGTTTTTAAAATAAAGCAATCATTTAAAACTCATCAAATTTTATACATTGAAGAGGTTAATATTTTGGACTGAAAATGGAAAATACTACTTCTTCTCTGTTTTCTTTTTGTCTGCATTTATTTGAACTAATAATGAAGACACCGGCTTCACAAAACAAACTTGAGATGGAGAATTCAACGCAGAAAATGTAAAATGCTAAGTTTGAGATTTTTACCAATCTGTTTTTTCAAACTTATTTTTATAAGCTGGGCTGGATTGCTAAAAGTGAAAGGCCTCCTAGAAGATAAACTAAGTCCTACTTTAAAAATAAATTTAAATTAGCAGATGTAATACCTATACCTATACACACTTTTGTGTGTTTACCTTGTATATAAAATTGGGAAAATTTTTTTAAATGTTGAATTATTCAGTCCTTTAACGGAGGGTTCTAAAGATTGAACAGAAAATATATGTACCTATACTTTAGAGATAATATATTCAAAATAGCAAAAACAAAATCGATTTTTTCACGATTATTAATTGAGAATAGCCTCTTAACTGAATTTAACATTGAAAATTCTCTTTCAAAAATTCAAATAGTTCGGTAAAATCATGTTTTTAATAACCAACTTCTAACCTCACATATAATGTATTATAAAATAGGGTATTTTGAATTAATAATCATATTATATGATACTTTATGTGTGCAAAAATGCAATAACGTCGTTTATGTTAAATTGGTCTGTCATACTAGGAGACGACAGAGCTTAAAAGGTTATCATTTATCATGAAAGAAGGAAGCCCATAACTCAGTTAGCCGGCATCGTAAGTTTCGTGACATTTAAAATATCACCGAATCCTTCAAGGCAAACGTGCTGGGCTCATTTGAGGTAAAGATTTCGCCTAGGAGCCCGACAGTCGAACAATACAGGCGGCGTTTTCCGGAAGCACCCTGTGGTGGGAAAATGGATCCAAGCAATATCCATAACTCATATTGAATTCCATTTGCCTTCCCTCCGCCCAGTAGCGATTCAGGCCGACCAAGATTTATGCGGTTTCATTTTTGAGGTTCATTCAGACAAAATACCATCGAAAGGATCCCTTTGCGGGTGGGTTATCTCGACAACCAGGTCTCGACCTGACCGGAGTTGGCAGAGGAAGGGCACCCCCATCACCGTGCCGTGCCCTACCAATGTTTAACAGGGCCTTTCACAGAAGTCAACACGCGGGAACCGAGCTCATCGCCTTAATGATTGCCATAAGTCTCGGAGCATTTCCTTAATTGCGACCGTGATATTCGTCGATTGCTGGGCAAACACCGGTCGATCGGCAAAAACTGCACCGCATATTTCATAAATCATATCAAACAATAAGCAGGCGTTCTGGCAAAGGAGTGGGTTTTGGGTTATTTATCGCTCAAATGGGCCCTGAAAGCGGAATCCCACTAACTAAACGATTTCATCGTCCTTTGTTCTTACAAAAGTCGATAGAACAAATCAGGGCTATTACAAGAGGCTCCGAAAACAATAGGGTAAATAAGTTCTCCTTCAGTGTAAAGACGGCTTTTATGCAAGCTATATGAAATTTAAGGGAGATATAAAACCCATTCGCTCTCAATCTGTCGTAATTTCTAAATTTTATAGAATCGCAGCAATTCCATCAAATGATCTAGGGGTGGGAGCTGCACGGTAGCCAAAATTTTGATTACAAAGTCGGTGCTTCACCGGGGGGAAGTCATTAAGAGGAGGCCTCGCCGATGTTGCGTTCACCTCCTTGGAGCCTCAGCCACTTTCCTTTTATGACCGCAGGCCACTTTATTCAGTCCTGCTCGGCGCAGAAGACAAATGAACATTTTATGGGCGCCGTTATTGCGTTTTTAGAACCCTTTTATGAGTTGTAAAGTACTTGGAGTCGCCCAGGAGTGGCTACTAATGAGAAACTTGAAAAACTCCTTACCGAACAATCGTAAGAATGCAAAACGCTCAACAAAGTAGCAAATTTTCGGCGGTAATTAGTTCATTGGGCATAAGAAAGCACCACCAGATGCAAATTGATTGCTCCTTTCTATTTCTGCTAAAGTTAAGTTTTACGAACGACGGTTCTATTTATCACCGTCCAGTTGATGGTTTTCCATTTTTGTCTGTCGTAAATGAAAATAATTTACTAAAAGTTCGTTTTTAATTAATACTTAGTCGGGTGCACTGCTCGACACGACCATTTGTATCTGTCGCCATTTTTTTCAACCCTATAAGCCCTTTTCTAGACTGTGCCCTCCTATTGGAACGAAAGCAAGACAAGAAGCACTTTCATGACGAAATTTCCGGGTTTCTTCGCGACTTATGGCTTGACGCTCAATGATGACGTCTTCGTTGTCTCTGGCATTTATCCGAGCGCGCTCAACCCATATCCTCGCAGGGCATGAAAAAGACGAAGGATTTAATTATCGCAAGCTTTTCACGCTTGCCAAGGCACTCAGAAGTCGTTAAAGTTATTTTCCGTGCGGGAATCGAGTTTCGCCCGTCAAATGATGTTTTAATCCTCCTTAAATGGAGTAACACACCGCAAGATAATAAGATAATAATGGAGGGGCTTCCTTGAGCAATGCTTCATCTAAATGGATTTTCGCAAGGAACATTTCATTTTTCTCTCTCACTACCCACGCGGAGTAGTTAGCGATGATTTTCACTCGAGCAGGCTCGGGTACGTAGGTACAAAACTGCCATAGGCTCTAGAGGGAAATTTGAGATGCTTGCACTTAAAATAATCCAATAAGACATTGAGGCGGATGGAATTATTTCAAATGATAATGATTTTCTCGGAATGTGAAACTATGTTGCTTCCAAAAACATGTAAGCATAGACCAACTAATAGTGTTATTAGTTGGTCTATGATGTAAGCCTTACATCGGAACTACCTAATTCCAGTTTTCTTCCTTTCTCTGATTATAATATACATACATACATATGTATACCTACAATCTACATATGTGTGTGGTTTTAACTTCCAGAAAAGAAACGAAATTTATTCAGATATGATATTCTATTTGAAATTAGGAATATCTCATACATATTTTATAGAAACTAGGAAAATTAACGTTAAAATTGTAGTTGTAACGTAAAAATGTATTCTACTCTTGATAGAGTATCAGCAAAATTTATACAATTGCATATGTACCCAATTTTAGAAATATTTTATTATATTTAAATTTCTTCTTGTAGTTTGTAATGTAATTTTTGAAAAGTTAAAAACTCTATTGAACTCACTGACCTCTCAAACATCATGGGATAATGAAATTAATGCCCTTATAGTCCTTGGCTTGCCAAATAACAAGTGATCCCAAGCAGTTGGCCTTTAGAAGAAGGTCGAGCCCTAATTCTTGGAGTAAAATCTGCCATTATTTAATTTGTTGCAGGAGTTTGGCTTGTGTTTGTGTATTTTACGCAAAACTTATTTAATCTTAAATTAAAGTGTAAATACGTCTTCCTCGATATGGACCAGTCTCCGACGTAAAGTTAGTTGGATGCGGTACAGAAGCTGCTAACTCAGGTGGAAGGCAATTCAGATTTCCAGAGAAATATGTTACTCTTGGTAATGTGTGCATTATGTCGGAAAGAACGGGTACATGCTATAGAAGTCCTTTTTGGTTTACTTTGTTTTATGCTCATCCAGGGTGGATAGGGATAAACAGTTTGAATATTTAGGTTGTGATACTCCCATGAACCTGGGATGTTTTATGATGTGGTTTTATCTCTGGAAAATATTACATCTTGCTGTCGTACATGATGCAGAAAAGTACACAGGTGGAGATATTTTTAAGTAATTTTCCAAATCTTGTTTAATCATGAAATTTAAATTATTAAAGTTTAAAGCAGTGCTGCTTGCTCTTTAAGATCGTAGAGCATCACTATCGATAATTCTAAAAACTAATTCGTTTTTATAAAACAAAACATATTACATCCTGAGTATTTTTTCCTGATATTCGACAGATTATTAATTTTTTGTAGAAAGAAATGGAGTAATTTAAGATGCTGGATGAGTTTTGTCTATTATGGGCCGATTCGATGAAATGGTGTTATTGCGAATTTTCTGGGTCGTGGATTATACTACTTTTGTTAATTTTTGGTGAGGAATAACAATGTATCAATTAATTGTAAGACAAAACATAACTGAAACATTGAAATAAAACAATAAAAAATACGATAGCAAAGTAAAAAATAAACACATCTTAATTTGAAAAAAAGAATAAACTAATTTTTTTTCTTCAGAACTCTCTTAGCGTGTCTATAAAATCTGTATGCAGTTTTATGTAAATAAAACCATCTAAAACTCTGCATTGCTCGATACTATAGTCAAGGTTAACACATAAAAAATTAAAATGACTGCCTTTTCATTTAATAATTACTTTTAACGAAAATTATTTCACAAAAGTTTTATTACATACAGTTATGTACATAATGTATATCCGCAATTTTCAGTTGCTAAATTTTAATTTTGCTCTCCGTTAAAGAAGCCTTGCTTGAAATTCATAAGGTGCGATATATACGCCAAAGTACATAAATTATGTCTATTATGGCTCAGTTTTACGGAATTTACGATGCCATGAGATTGGGATTGGGTGACGGCACATAATTTTAAATATTAAGTAAGCACATATGTATGTACATAGAACCAAAGTGGAAGAACGACGAATTTTGTAGATTCTGTAGTCATGGGTGTCTTGTAGAAATTAGAATTCGCAATAAAACACTACTGTGATTGTTACCGCCGTATAATGAACAAAAGCAGTGATCTGCAAAGTAGGTTTCAACAACAAAAATCGCATCATTTTTTAACAAAACATATACGTACATAGTACATAACTATTTTGAAAAATTGTTTAAATATACTATGTACATATATATTGTTAAATATATGGGAAAAGCAACTCTATTTGAAACTCAAATATTGTGAAAAGTTAACTGGTCTTGAAAGAATTATCAGACGTTAAAAATTTAAATCCCAAAGCTGAATGAAAGTACCCTTAATGAAGGTATGAGTCCCTGCTGTTATAATTGATAAAGCTTAAATTCGTATCATATTCAGCACGATAAAGCAAAGCTTTAGTAAGTCCAGCAACCTGTTTGCAATAACTAGCCCGAAGCCCGAAAAAAAGCAGGTCTGAGTATTCCAATGAAAACTTTGGAATCATATTCAGCTAAAAGCCAATGTAGAAAGCAGCTGATTTAGAAAAGTTTCAATTGTTTTCCGGCTGCTGATCAGCCTGGCTCGATTTGACATTTCGCGAGAACTTATGGAAGCAAAAGCGGGTACTATAATAGACATTGAAAATATTAAAGAATCACACGTTCTGAAAAGTGAAATTATCGGAAAATGGGAGGAGTTGCACAGTTCTCCCGGTGTGTTCTCGTACAAGCTCCACGTCAGAGAAGAAAAGTTCCTACCTGGCCGGTGGCGTATATTTTCCCAGGTAATAGTGCAACTGCAAATTGACTTATGTACCTTCAAGTTAAATGAAAACATTTTTTTTAACCAGCTAAACCCTGAACGCGCGAAATTAAGAAGAGCGCCAGAGCAAATAGAATCACTAAATCCTCCATTCGATGAAACTAAATTCAATTTTAACAAGACGAAGTGCGAAGAGATTGTTCTTAAGGTGGTGTGGCGAGGAAGCGCCTTCACGTTGCTCATCAACAAAAGTCCGCTGACTCCTTACCACTGTTTGATTTGTCCGCGGATGACCGAAAACGTTCCTCAGGTGCTCAACCAGGAAGCAATTGACTTTTCTGTTAAATTACTTGTCGCTCTGGGTGACAAGCGTTTTCGAATTGGCTACAACAGCCCCGGTGCTTTGGCGTCAGTCAATCATTTGCACCTGCACTTGCTCTACCTGGAGCAAGAACTTTTCGTAGATAAATTGGTGAGTTAATTATTAGAGCTTCCTTTTTCTTATACTCAAATAATTATTATTTATTTAAGGATCTAGTTCAAATAAAACCTCAAGTATTTAAAACCGCACCGGATTGCCCACTGCAAGCGTTCTGTTTTAAAGTCACCGAATCTGAGTTTCTGGAAAAATATGAATTAAACGCCCTGGCAAAGATTAGTAATATAATTGAAATACTTATTAACAAAGGCATTCCGCACAATTTATTCCTTATTTTGGAGAAGACGGTTGAGGAGTGGGTGGTTAAGGTTTTTCTTTATGTGAGAGAAAAGCCGTGTGTCGTTAAGGACCTCTTAGCGCTCAACATTGCTTTTTGCGAATTCAGTGGATATGTTCCTGTAAGCGGTAAGAAAGAATTTCAAAGTAGAATGGCATTTAATAACTTATTTTATAAAATTATTATTATAGATACAAAATTATTTAATGGCTTAACGGAAGAAGATATAGTCAACAAGATTATAAGTGAAATTGGAAATGTCTTCGAAATCGTTGAAGAGGTTGTGTTGCAAAATGTAGCTTTATAATCAGGGGAATTTATTTCATTATTTATAAACAAACGAATAAATTATTTTTATAACAACATCCGGTTGTATTTATTTCGCAACAATCCGCTAAGCCTACCTTTAAAAGAAATAAAATAGTATCAAAATCTGAACCTTTTAAGAGTCATTTTGAACCTTAGACTCAAGCTGAAATATTAAATTACGATAAAATTGCCTAAAATTAATTGAGATTTATTGAAATATGTAGTCAAAATTCTAAAAAGTTGAAAAACTCGGAAAGAGAAGTCTGGCTTTTAGAATTCAAAATATGTACAATAGAATACAATAATTATTGAAGTACTACACTACACTAGCAAAATATTTTAAAAACGTCTATTTTTTTTTTAAATTTTTAATGGGAGTCTTCTTAATGCTAAGCTTTGTAAATTGTATCGGTTTCTTTCATGGATTTCAGGAAAGGGTCGACAAGGGAGGATTCTACAAAATACAAATTTTAATATAAGAACTCTATAATTACTTCTGTTCATAAGACATTAAAGAGCAAACGAATATTTATAAAAAGTAAAACTGATTAGATTTACATACTCTAGAATTATATATGAGGCTATTGGAAACATAAATATTCTAATTGTAACACATTCCGCAAAGTATATTAGAAGGATGATTTCTAAATTAGTCTAAATTTATCAATCTCTTGCTTAAAAAGGTTAAAATGAAATATAACCTACTGCTCTTGATTTAGGTAAGAGAAATATAAATTCAATATCGGTATGTTTTCTATACATATGCAATCATTTTCACGAATTTATTATATATAATCAAGGGATTCGATAAATCAATTTTTGTTCTTTTCACTTTTTAAATTGTTTGTGCTTTATTACCAAACCGAGGAAAAGCCCAGATTATTAGCTGCCCAACAGGTAACACTTGATCCTGTGTAGTCAATGTCAAGCGCAGGGGTTGAGGTAAATCGTGTTTTATTGACCTGAAACACCACAATTCCCACTAATGACGCCAATACCTTGTAAAAAATTCTGCACAGTCGTGCAATGCGCACTGCATAGTAAAAAATCGAAACAATTTTATTTTAGGTGATTTCAACATTTTGTAGAAGCCAACAACAAGCAAAGCCATTCTCACACATTGTCATGGACATTTTTAGAGAAGTAGTGTCCACCTCACAGAAAGAGAAACCATTCAAAGCAGAACGTAATCAGCACGCAGACGAAATAAAGTAAAAACGGAAATATTTTCTTATATTATTCAAGTAACTAATTATCGTTTTTCACGAATTTTATTTAAGGAGTGAAACAGATTCTGGTCGAGGGTCTACTCACGGTGATAAGGACATATTAAGTGGAGTGGAACCGATCGTGTCAAGGTTAACTAATTTAAAGGTGTTCAACAAAAACGTTGCATGTGATGCTGATTGTGATAAATACATTCGGGTGGAGTGTGGGCGGTCGGAATATCTTCAAGATATTCCTGTACATCCTTTAGTTTTTAGGAGACACAGTAAAGATTTTGTACAGAAAAATGATTACCGACGAAAAACAATCGACGTAAATCTTTTCGACTTAGAAAAGGCACGACAAGAAATGGCAGCAAGTAAACTTAACGAAGATTTTAATTTCTCCAAATCGACAACTTTCATCGATAAAATTGTCGACTTTGACGACAATGACCTAAAATCTGTTGAGTATCGTGTAGAAGGTGGGTGCTCTCATGCTTATCTTTTTTCCTGAATTATTGTTCTAATATATTACTGATTAATTTAGATCTCATACCGCGTAAAACTGTCTCCGTTGCTAATTTAAAAGTTCGTAGGCAGGAAAGTAGGAAATTGGAGTACTTAGCAAAAGCTTATTCCGAGGAGAGTTTTCTGATGAAAGCAAAAGGACCGGAGTTTATAGTGAAGTCTAGTCTTCCGTCGAGGGAAATTAACATTTGTGGTTATTCAAAGGTAAAGGTAAAAAGACGATTACGAATTTTGTTTAAGTATATTTTCTCACCTATAGTGCCAATATATCGGAGTGGTAAATGTTCTTCTACTGGACGGACAGACAATCCATATTTCGTGTAATACCTTGACGACAACGGCAGGCGAACTGTTCAAAACTATCGTTAAGTCCGAACGCTATATTGAAAACTACTTCCTTGGACTTTGCGCATTAATTGGAGGAGATTTTGTGTTTCTTCCTGCCGACCTAAAAGTTTACAAGGTTTGTCTTGTTGCTACTAATTAATTACTCAATTATAAAATAATTGTTAAAAAATAAATAACTACTTTTTAATAATTTAAGGTTGCACCTCAAAACTGGGCTAACAAATCCAACAAGTTAAACAGCACAAGAAACATTTTTTTCACGTTATTTCTACGAATCAAATTTTTCCTACCCACACTCAGGGGTATAAGGTAAGCTTTTCCTGGGCTTCCGTAGATTACTATGGAGCTTTCATTCCGAATTTTCTATACTTTAAAGCTCCTTGGAGTCGAGGCACATGATGTATCTACAGCTTCGCAAAAGCATTCTAGAAAAGCACATCTTATGCACAGAAGATGACTTAATTTTTCTCGGTGGTTTAGCTCTTCAGGCCGAAGTTGGAGACTTCAAAGAAAGCGTAAGTTTTTATTTTTATATTAACTCTCCCTGTTAGATTAGATCAGTAAATGTGTCGACTTAAAATATTATATTTATTTAATAGGAGTTGGAAATGGTAAAATAGTAGTACATACATATGTATATCTACAGTAGGCCTCGTATATTTGAGGATTTAATTTCACCGTCGTCCTGAAACCGTTGATTAATTTTGGAATGTACTACATGAAGCAACATTTAAATTACTTTCTTTCTTCATTGTTCTTGATCAAACTTAGCTTATACATACGAGTATATAGGATTGATTTCTTGGGCGCTAATGACTCAAAGTAAAACTATATGACCCAATGAATTTCGTCTGGCTTCCTTAAAAAAAGATTTGATATAATATGATTCTATAATTAATATTTTTAATAAATTGTTCATCTTCATAAAAAGTGTATCCTTTGAAACCAGGCATTAGTCAAATTGCAATCGCATTGACTAACAAATACACTTAACATAACTTTTGGAAAGCTCAACAAATCTATGATAATACACATTTAATAAAAAATTGGTATTTTATTTTTAAAAATATTATTTGAATTTATTATGTGTACGGTAATCTAAACTTCTGAAATTTACGTTGATGAAGTTTGAAAATCGCTCGTAGATAAAATTGAATTTTGTCCATAAACATTTAATAATTGGTTATCAAACATTTATCATTTTTGAGGTTGCATAGTTAGTCAGGAAATTCTTTTTATTGACATTATCCTTCTCGTAATTTTCCTACTTAACATTATTATTGAAGCATCAAAAAGTAAGGTAAAAAAAATAGAAGGGAAATGAAAACGTTTTAAGTTGTAAGACAGATGGGAAACTGACTTCCTGGCATGCAAACTTTTCAATGGAAATACAAAAAAATTCCTCTTAGCGAACTCATTTCCCGTGACAATATTTCATAGCTTCCTCGGGTGTTCCATCATTTTCTTCCACAATATTCAGGTTTTTGCTTACATTAAAGTCCCATTCTGGCAGATCTTTCAGCAATTACTTTTAGACGTTACGGTGTGGAAAATTTCTCGGTGGTCCGCCCTCCGCCCATCCGCCGCAGGTTACATTGTCCTCTGGAAAGTAATTTGCATCCCCTGATCCCAAATCATTCTGTGGAACTCAAAGAAATCTCGACGCTCTGCTAATGTCTGTCTGTCTGTCTGGATATGCGCTTGCATTTAAATTACAGAGCACAGGTCATATGTCAGGGAGGACGGGTATAGTGATGGGCAGGAAAACCACCTGAACCATTTCTGAACCACTTGAATCACCATCCCGGAACACTCGACCCGGGGAGAGCGATGTTTTAGGGGGTAAAAATTTTGCTGCATCACATGCATAAAGTTTATTGCAGTGATCAAGAGGACGATTGAATTTTCCGCAATTTCCTGACACCGCCCCCGGTGGCCATATGCCATGGAACTTCGCACAGTGGTAACCGCCTTCTCTCTGCAACCTTATTGTTGAAAACCCTATCTATGTATCTATGCTGCCGACATGCACTTGAACTGGTTGCTTCTCTTACCCCGTTCCTTTTTTCCAGATGAAATACAGCGAATATTTCACTATTTCGCATTACCTGCCTGAGGGAGTGTATCACCGGAACAAGGAGATGGGGAAGTACCTCCGGAACTCACACTTCTGCCGCCAGGGGATTCACCCTGCGGAGGCCGAGCAAAATTTCATCAAGTACGTCCAGGAAATGAAGGAGTACGGCTTCCATCTCTACAGCGGCGTTTGGGTGAGTCCTACCTTTTTGTACTACTGACACCTCTCAGGTGTGTGGTGCCATTTTTTAATTTCATAAAATTCGCTATTCTTTCGTTTTATCGTTTTCGCGGATGTTATTCTACGTGGCTGGTTGGTCTGAAGACAAGGGATGATGACAGGATGATTGATGTTTACGTGGGTATATCGCTGGCAGGGCTCGTAGTTTTCGAAAGGAACCACAATCACTGGCCAAATGCAGCCAATAATTCTAAGACTTCATACCAAAGAAAGTTGTTCGTGAGTTTCGAGTGGCCGGAAATTGAAAATTTGTGCTTCTCGAAGCATATCCTTTGCATTGCTGTGCGAAAAACCGAAAGTCTGAAAGCCAAGGACAATAATAGGATAAAATATAAGTTAAGGATGGACGGCAGAAAGTGAGTATTTCTTTGCACTTTTTTAGTGACTGCCACTATGCAGCCACACTTTTTGTTTCGATGGTCTTGGAATTCTTCAGCAGTTTGAACACAAAATAATAATAATCCTACTCTATTTTGTTCAAAGGACTATGGTTGGGAATGCTGGGAAAATCTCTAGTACTTTCATTATAAAGTTTTTGAAATAATAAGAAGTAAAAGTGGCGCTTAATCAAACTTCAAGGACTTTAACTTCGGTATTATTTTGCTACTGCTTAACGTAAAGACTTAAAGTTTCGCAATTTTCATAATAAAAGCAATAGCTTGAGTGGATGGACATCTTTGAGAACTGTCCAAACTTCAAAAGTTAATTTGCATTTACTCTCGATGAATTTTTTAGCATATCTTAGAATTACTGTAAAACCACAGAATACTCACTTCCTTCACCGAAGTTGACTGCAATAAAACGTTTATTTGAAGGAAAATTAAAAAAATTAGGGGTGATTTTAGAAGGGGCGGGTGTCGGAACGTTCATCCAGGACACTTCATAGAATCGATTGTATATATCGTCGCTGCGCGTGCAAAAGTAGCTATGTGTTATTTAGTCATTTTCGGTTTTTTATGCAATTTGAATCCCTGTTTCAATACACACATACTGTAAAAACAGCTAAGCGATAGACGCAATATTTACAGAGCTACGGAACGTTTTAATTTCCATAGAATTATAAAGTAGTTACGTGCTCTAAATGCACATAGCTTGTATTTACGACTCAAATAAATAACTATATGTGTCAAATTTGCCTATTATGTTTAATTTGGCATTATTAATAATGTTATCTATCCAAAAGTAATCTAAAACTACGTAAATTTGTTATATGTATCAAAGTAAGAATAAATTATTTAAATACTCATTTTTCGAGAAGATCAGTTTTTTGCGTCTCCTGTAAAGTGTGTAAAAAACACATAGCTACTTTTGCACGCGCAGCGACGATATGTATGTTGCAACACCTTTTTCTATACATAAGCATACAGGGTGAATATTGCTAACTATTTGTTTCTTACTATTATTAGTTATAATTTTTGATATATAATATTATGTCGTTTGATTCGTAAAAACTAAATTTGAAAAAAAAATAAATTCTAAAGCCTTAATAATTCATTTAAATCGAAAATGTCATTAACTAATTTTACCCTTCTATTGAAGATTTGAACATTTTCTAATACATATGTACGCATGTATTTTTTTCGGAATATCATTGATTTTCTGTTGCTTCAAAGTTCAAATGAACGGTTTTTCTATCTTTGTATATTTGATTGTAAAAATATTTTAAGAACCTGCCACAACGATAAGCTTGCGACGTGATTTTAACACCTTTTCATTTAAAAATTATGTTGTATGTGCTCGTACTTTCTGAGAAATAAGAAATTTAATAAGACTAGGGATTTTATGGGATTTTTAGTTGAAATGAAATTAATAAATTTCTCGAAAGTTATGTCCTAATTGGTTTCAACTTGAGCGTGCCAAGACTTCAACCGGTATAGACAATTTAAAGGGATTTCTGAAGGTGTGCACCGAGAAAACGGTTCCCAATTTCAGATAAAGTTCCCTTACCTATAAAAATGGCAAATTATGTTTAACTGGAAAACTTTTCTTCTCAGTAAATTAACGGAATTTTTACAGAAAAAGCTGGGCCCTATAAATTTTTACTACCTTCTATTGACGTCCTCAAAAAAACAACGTAAAAAACTGTAGGCCTCGAGGGCTGTAAGTTGATTTTTATTATTTTCCAATCCTTCCCACTTTATCATGGCCCTAAAATCCTCCCGTAAAAAAAAAGAAGATAAAAGTAATTCCCTCCATAACTCGCAGGAACGTATTAAGTGCTCAATTCATTCGAAGATTCCCAAACAGGAGCGTTTTGCTTGCTCCTTAGCAGCGTCTTGCGCCGACGGCGCTTGTTTAAATTCCGGACGTTGTTCGGCGAATCGTCAGAAAGTTTAAACGCCACTTGTCCTATCAATTCCTCGTTCGGGGGTAATCTGATCCGAGCACTGATCGCTGCTAATATTTCCATCTCCCGAGGGAAGCGGAGGGAAAAACTCTATAAGTTCAAATAAAGCGTTTTATTGCGCTCACATTCGGTAAATAAGGAGAAGTGTTTCCATTCGCAGCCGCCGCCGATCCCGTCCATAAAGTTGAAACGGGCAGGAATTTCTCGATTTTTGCCCAAAGGCGGTGGCGGCTCCAGAAAAAAATATGAGTTTCCACGTTGGTGTAAAAGCACAGTCCGCTCCATAAATTTCTATCCTCCTGTTGGAACTGCTGGGGAATCCGACTCTAGACCAATGAAGTTTCCTTCCTACACTCAAACGATGCTTTTTGTGTTCCCTTCTATCTTTTAGAAGCTACTTCGCCTTCAGCCTCGCCTCGGAGCACCATCAATTTTACATGAAATTAAGAAATTCATTTATTTCCCTAAAAAGTTTATCGGACGAATTGAATATTCCGATCACATCGCCATGTCAGGCAGATAAACGGGCCGACGGGATGGAAATGTATGGAATCGTTCCTGAACCGCCTGTGGCGCCCACCTCTAATGGCCTGCCAGAAAATATCAAGAAAATTGATAAACAATTGAAAGTTAGTGCTGCGGTACGTGTGAGAAATTTAAAGAAATCGATGCTCAACGACAACAGACTGCTCAAGCTCAAGGAAAAGTTCCTGCGGCGGTCTAAATCGACGGTAGGAGTTAGCGACTGCGGCGGCGGGGCTGGTGAGTCCAGGAAAAAAACCGACTCTAAGGAGAAAGATAAAAATCGAGATATGAACAATCTTCGAATAGAGCAGCTAGTGCCAAGCAAGGAGGAGACCCAAAACAAGGAAAACGAGTGCCCCCGGACTTATGTGAACGACGTGTCCCCGAAGGTTTATAGCCCCAACAGGAACCGAGTCAAAATGGGAACCAGGGTGTTTTCGTCGCAATTCCTCAACAAGTCCTACGACAACATTTACGAGAGGAGCCTGGGTGGTCAACATTTCAGATCGACGGACTCCGTGGATAATGTCAACCTCGAAGATGCTGCTTGCGATGACCTGGACCCTCCTGAGGGAGACCTTTACATACTCAGCCGCCTGGACGACCACTCGGCGAAAAGTGCCAGCTTCAGCTCGCTGTGCGGCGTAAACACGTTACCTGAGTCGCCCCACCGGCGACTTGAAGCTTATGTGATACGTAAGTACTCCTCCTCTTTTTCTAACCAACCTAAAAATTGAGTTTTTATTGAGTTAGATACTCTAGAAAAAATAAAGTTGCAATAAATAAAGTTGTGAACGGCAAAATGAGTTTCGTGGACTTAACGAGTAAAGAACCTAAAATAGATATAAACTGAATGCTTTGCCATCATCCTCTTCTAAGTTCAAAGTTATTGATTGGCATCATAACTTCGCCGTAGTTGATTCAATATAAAAAAAAAAAAGGTTTTAAAGAAATGTGAGACTTAAATCCTATAGACTTATCACTTTTCAGTGAACTTGTTTGTAATAATAAACTGGAATTTCATTTGAAAAAATCAGGGACCGAAAATAACGTATATTTTAAATTGTATACACTAAAAAAGCTGTGGGAAGCTGTCATAGTAATAATACTATTAGGTACTTTTTATTTCGTAAATCACAATACCTACCCTTCGATGGGTTCACTTCTTTTGACTTCTCCTTCTCGGTATTATTTTATATTTTATACGTGGGTTGGCGAAAAAAGTTTTCGAGTATTTTTCCTAAATTTTAGGATTATGTACTTTTGAAGACTACTTTTTGTTTAGAGTGCCTCTGCTTAAAAATTGGTAATTTTCAAGTCCAAGGCCTATGTTTAGTTGGTTATGTTACAAAAATTCTTGCATCTCTAACAAAAACCTAATTGTAATTACCCAGTTACAAAGAAATTTATGCATATTGGAAGTAGCC
Source organism: Machimus atricapillus (assembly GCA_933228815.1). Taxonomy (NCBI): domain Eukaryota; kingdom Metazoa; phylum Arthropoda; class Insecta; order Diptera; family Asilidae; genus Machimus; species Machimus atricapillus. The sequence continues at coordinate 14,219,106 of OW121788.1, forward strand.
AATGAGTTCAAATTAAATTATTAGTATCCTTAGCAACGCCGGATCTGAAGGAGGTACATAGTCTTATATATGTACATTTAATAGAGTAAGACCAACTGCAATTTATGCCCTTTGAATTGAAGGATCATTGAGACATTTATCCTGAAATAACCTTCCAGCGGCGAAGGTTTTTCTCCCGAGGTAATTTTCCAAATTGCTCCTTATGTTTGGGTGAAGTACATCCTTTCACCGTTGAGGGCCTGATTCAACGCAGGACCTATACACAACTTTCGCAGCAGTAGGTATAATAACAAAATGGCAATTGGCTGACTCGACCTCGATAAGCAGTTATCCCTAATATTGCTCGAGGACATATTATCAATTGTCCTCGAGCACCAACCTCCCTCGATTGCTCAGTTTTCCTGTAAATGCAAATTTCAGGTGATTCTCAGATATCGCATGAATCGAAATGGATTTAATAAAGTCTGCGAAGTCACCGTCTTCCCATTTGCTGTTCCTTGTTCACTTTCGCTAACGCAAAGAAAAATTACCTGGATTTATCTGGGAAATGGGAATCGCATGGAGCAGCAGAAAACAGCTGTGTCGACAGAGAAATGTGTTTCACCTCAATCTCCTCCGTCCGCAGCCGCAATTCAGGCGGAAGCAGCAGCCATTCTATCTTTCAGCAATTTACGACGAGCACTAGACATAGTTTCTCTTTAAGTCAGAATGAATGGAGAAGTCGCTCCCGGGTAACTGGGGAGCCCATTTTCCGCCCCTTCTTAAGGAATGGTCTTGTAATTCATTCCCAACAGGAAGTCAAGGTGCGGAGCAGGCTCACCTTGAATATAATTTAAATTAGTTTCAGAGTAGGAACAGAAGCACGTCAGGGATAATGGACTGAAAAATTCCTGGACCGCATTTTTAGTACCGGAGCCATCTTCACATTAAGGGTGAGGAGTCTTTGACGAACGAAACAATCCAGAAAAGGAGCTGAAAAAGTGGGTTTAAACGGCTCCGGGGCTCCTCTTGTTTACTTGAAGTAAGAAGGTTGTCGGACTAATGTTTCCCTCAAAAAAATGTAAAAAACGGGAGCCTCCTAAGGCAATATTTTGTCGGATGTCTAGGCCCTTAAAATTCTTTGTAATATTCAAAGGTCGCCAGCTACGTGCGCTGCATTCTTACTTAATTAAAAATGAGGCAGTGGCGCGACATGCAAATTAATTGGAGATGGGCGGAGCTACTTACGTAGCTGAAGTTTCTTACTGCTCCTTAAGGTAAACAGCTTGCGACAGCTGAGGGACTCCTGCAGGAAGAAGGGTGGGCGTCACGCTGTTATCTCAGCCACTTTTCATTATTTCCCGGGCAGAAGTGTTCTTCGCTAAATATTTACTTCTCCATCCGAAAATATTTGCTTACGTTAGTGGTGTTGTTCTTCCTCTAGATTCGAGCATAAGGAGCAATCGCAACAGCCGCTGTAACTTCAGTCTGCCTAACGAGACCCTCTCCGACTCCCTCCTGGAGAAGTTCAACAACATATCATGCAACAACACGGTGAACGACCGGCTGCTGACCAAGCTGACCATAGTAAAAGAGCGGTTTAACACTTGTCAGAGGGATAAGAGGGATGTCCTTAGTCCTGGACGTGATTCTTCTAAATATTCATCCTGTGGGAGGCGAACAATATTGGAAGTCCCGAAGTTTGGGGTTGGACCGCACAGCCTCTACGGTCGCTCAAACGAGCTGCACCTGAAGAGTGGCACCGGAAACGGCAAGGATTTTGAAAATATGGCCAACAGAAGGCACCAGCCTAGGGGTGCTTTATGGCAGTTATCTAGGAGCCAAGAATCGATTTTTATCGACAATAAATTTCCCATGAGGAACGACATCGTAAATCAGGCGAGTATGGAAAATGATTTAGATGGATTCACGCTGGGAATCAGCATTGTGCAGGGATCCGATAACAATGTCTACGTTAAGGATTTGGTAAAAGATGGCCCTGGCGAGAGAGCTGGCATTCAAATTGGAGATCAGGTAGGCCAATTAATTTAACTGCCAACCCTTTTGTGCCTTATCCTATTCCCCACGACTATTATTTGCCCCTGATGAACTCTATTTTGGTAAAAGCATGAACACCACTTAGGAGGAAGAAAATGGATCTCAGGCTAATCATGATTTCAATTTTTTAGAAGAGAGTTGAATTAATAGAAGACATTTTTCTTGCTCACTGCTTCCTTAGGGATAGGCATTCATCGTCAGCTGCGCTGAGTGGGCTCATTTGTATTTCTAAAGATTTCCACAGGAGCGGGGTTTTTGTATTTTAAGCAGAAGGAAACTAATTTAATATATCTTGAATTGAAAGACTGTTCTTTAGATTTTCCGGTTTTCGGCGGAAGTCCATGAATATTTCACGGAGTCTGTATCGTTTCCTGGCGACATTTAATTATATTAAAACATTAGCAGTGATGAGCACCTAAATTTGGTTCGATTGTGTTTGTATTTTAATCTCTATATATCTTCTCCATATAATTATTTAAAATCAAATGTTTGTTTATTTCTTTGTTTGTTGCTCAATCATGACTAAAAGTAGTTTTTCTATTTAACAATTAACAATGGAAACGTATAAGTACAGAAGAGTTCTGATATGAACAGTGGTATTTAAATGAATTATAGATTTGGGTAATACTTATAATCCAAACTTCTTAATCTGGCTGAAGTACCCACAATTTAGAAGTGAAACCGTAGCTCAAAGAAATTGGATCAGGTTTCGCTTTGAGGTCCGCAGAACTCTCAAATTATACCCGACTTTTAAAATCTTGTTTAATAGTTGTAAAAGAAAAGTAGACTTACCTTTTTTGCGTAGACGTCAGCCTCCTCCTCGGTGTATCCTGTTAAAAGTTTCAGGGACACAACACTTTGAAAACATAACACTTTTATTTAAAGAATAATTCATAATTTCACTCAGAACTTTAATTCACAGCACTTAACACATTTCTTTTTCACATTTTCAATTTTAATTTTCATTGGTCGTCACAACACTAAACACAGAATCACTTTCACTTGTATGATTACGGCGGTACTCCTGCAAGAGAGAAAAAAAATAAAAATTAAGTGCCATTCAAGAACATTAAAATTAAAAAATATTCCAAATAAAATAAACTCAACCCTATCATAAATTTTAGTAATACTTATAATCTAAACTCAGTGTAAACATATATTTATTTATTTATTAACCCGTATAAATTTATTTAAAAAAATATACATATATGTAGGTATCTTATGACAGATTTCTTTAAAATTGTGTTATGTTAGGGTTAGAGTTATTGAATTGTGATATTGCCTAGTGGAATCCATATATGAGATATTTTAAAAAGTTGATAGAGTTCATAGTGTCACATAGTATTTGAGAAAATAAGTTTTTAAACCTCACTCGAAAAACAAATTAAATTTGTTCTTATTTATTCCCTTTTCAAAATAAGTATAGGTACATAGGTACCTTCATTTCATGAGCTCTACAATGAACGTTTTAATCCAGCTTCGAATGAAAATTTTACAAATCCTTCTATAGATCATTGCTGTGAATGGTATATCGCTGCTAAACCTCTCCTACGAGCAATCCTTGGAAATACTCCAGAACACGGGCCAAGTAGTACACTTGATAGTGTCACAAATAGCGAAGCAGATACAAAATAACAAATCATCTCCGCCGTATCATCCGAGCAATAGCCCGAGAAACCTTGATTTAAGCCCAGCAGTGGGAAGCAGTGCCGCCAAAAAAGTGATAAACTCCGAGAAACCTCCAAAACCTACGACCAAAGGACGCAGCAAGAGCATAAACGTGACAACGACGACGACAAATTACCACGGCTACTTAGAGGAGTTTAAACTCCGGCCGGGCGATATCTGTCCGGGACGGTGCGGCGATACCGACCACCTGGAGGTTTGCCCAATTCCGTCCCGGACAGGTACCGCCCCCGCGACCGGGAACAGAAACAACAGCATCCGGGACAATATTCATGATAATTCACAGTTTACGGGAGAAAAATTCAAATCAGCCCGAATCGGGAATAAGGTTACATCGCACACCCTAACACCGGCCAAAAGTCTCCCGGATTTGCCAAAGGTGAGTACTTTTTCGGGTTTTATTGGTTCGGTTGGTTCGACACCACTCCCGAGCAGATTGTTTCGGGAGTGCTGAGTTGGTTGATTCGCCGGTTTTGGCCAGATGATTCCTTTGTTTTTGCCTTCAGGTGCAGGAAGCAATTACTTCAGAAAATTTCAGAGTGATTTATTTCCCACGAGTTTTTTCCTTGTATAGAATTCTAGAAAGCTTATAGTTGGAAATGTCCGAGTTTTCTTGCTGTTCAAGAGCAGCTTCGTTTTTATTCCATCGATTTTGGTTTGTTAAAATTTCTCAGGTGCAATTAGAACTAATGAGTTGAAAATCAGCTAACAACCTATTGGGAAATAACTCAATTCTCGTTTAGAGCAGATAGACGCTTGAAATGCACCTTTGAAAAACAAATCGTAGTAGTAATTAGTTAGCAATTCAAATAAATATACTTTATGGTTCTCTAAAAATAAGAACAATTCTAAGGAAATAATAATAATATAAAACATCGAGTTTTAACAAAAATGTTATTTTCTTAATGGAAGTAGTAAAAATTAAGAAGTTGCATTAAAATTCAATGAGAGTTAGAAGGGCTACTTTTATGAGTAGGTATATATTTATTTATTGTAAATATCGTGATGCAAACACGCTTAGTGACTAAATATTATTTTTTTAGTTATTTTTCAGAAAATGAAATGGACCACAGTTCGTAAATCAATTGAGTAGCAATTTTAAGGGACCTAAAGGAGTTGCTTTATTATACCCCGTGCTTTTACCGATTTATTTTTCCAATTAACTATTTTTCCTTTAACAAATTCGGTATGAATCAATTCTAATATGAGGTAAAAATTTTTTCAGTTTTTTATAACTACATAAATTTGTACAATTGAGAAAGAATTGGAATTTTGACCATTTATTTATAAGTTAACTTAGGCAAATATTTTGGACGAAAGTGTTCGGTACATTTTTCTACTTTCGATAGGTACATACGAATGTACACTATTACATTTTTTCCTTTCTCGCTCATTATATAATTAATTAGATTAATTGAAGAATCTGCAAATGTGTTTAGGATCTGTTTTTCCAGGCGTTAAGTAGCCGATAGTTGAAGACATCATCAGTTTACTACCCGAAGATGATGCTTTGAAAGCTCCTTAAATCTCACAATCCCTTGGCAAATTGAAATGTCTTAAAGTCTTAAAGCAATTAAATTTCCGATTCAATTAAAACGTCTGGAGATAAAGTGGTCACCAATTAACAGAAAACTAATGAAAATAAGCCACAAGCACAAGTTCCACCGTTTTTACAAGTAAATTTTCCTCTTTATTCTTCTTCCAGGTAGTTGCCATAATTCCAAAAAGGAGCGGAGAACAGAAGCAACCTGACACCAGAAAAATTCCCATTCCCCGAGCGCTGGGGAATTCAAGAAAGTACTTGGGTCCGGTGCGGTATCCAGTGACACCAATTAAGACAGTCCTTACTCCAGTCAAGCACCACTTGTCCCTGCTGGCGGACTCGGACGATGACCAGGTTTTCATTTAGTCTTATAGTCCTAGTGTCCTGCACCTTTTAGCAGAATTCAGCTCCTCACCCCCGCTGTTGCACTGAGACTCCACTTGCCTTGAGCTCCTTTGAGCTGCGTCCTTCTTCCACTTTCATTTAAGATTTTGTTAAGTTTTACGAAATAATTTGAATTTTGCTGTATATAGTTTTCCTTAGAGAAATATGTTGTCCGTGTTTTTTTTTGTAAATATTTAACCGAGTTTAGTTTTATTAAAGCGTTAAACTTTATTTTTAGCGTTTTTATGATTTTACGCCTTGCGCTCTTCCCAACTTTACGGCGGAATATTAAAACTTCCTCTTGATCCAATTTGTGCGAAAAGCAAGTACTTACCTATTTTTTGTTAATATTGAAAGCGTCTAGTTTGACTGAAGAATGGGCGAGACTTATGCATTCTTTAAACATCCCGCTGTCGCTGGCGCCGCCAGTCAGCGCGGCAGAGTTGAAAATTAATGAATAATAAAAGACTAGATGAATATTTTACAAAAGGTACTGCTGTCATTATTCCCCAATGCGGAGTTTTCCATTACATTAAGGATATTGAGGTTTTTCGTCTTTCCTTACATTTTGGCTCCGCAGCCTCGCCCTTCTTGCCTCACCGAATCAAGGATGCAGTGCACGCCCGATGAATAAAAATCACTAGAGAAATATTAGAGGAAGAGTTCACACCTTCGTTTGCTCAATATTTAAATTTTGTTTGCCTCTTCGCATTTCAGCTCGTGAAATATTTAAATGTTTTTCGTTCGGCTGGTCGTCAGTGATACGGGGATTATCCTGGCTTTTTATTTGATTTTAATTTTTGAAATCTTTCCATATCGTGAATTTTCAGCTGCTGCGGTCGTTTTTTAAAGCAAATCGCATTTGTTGGATATATTCTTTTCGTAAAATTAAATTTGAATTGTTTTGAGGTACTCAGCGGATAGACAAATTGCAACAAGCTTTTTTTTCCGATAAAATTTTGTATTCAAATGACGGACAATTCGAATTTAGAGGAATTGTTTTGGTGGACATTGGCTGTTCATTTAATTGCCATCTGCAAAACGTGAGTGGATTAAATTACGATTCATTGGAAAAGCAGGAACTACAAAAAGGTACTTTTCGCCTTGAAGCTAAAAAGTTACTTCGGTAATTGAAGAACAGCAAGTAAAGCGAATATGGCAAATTTCGGTTGTGGTTTCAAATGTTATTAAAAATTGAAAATCTTTAGCAAATTCTACTGCTTTAAATTTTTTAATAGTCATAAATGGAATAGTGGCAAAAAATTTGGTTTTAAATGTATTGGTTCATTTGTTTTACCTATAATTGTAACTACGATAATTTTTTCGGCCTATATTTTAGGAAGCGTGTTCGTTTAGTAGACTTGATAATGATTCCTTTTACTTCAAACTAATCCGAATTTATGATAATTATAATCATATCCTATTTATGCTACGCTGAATGAGATTTAAGCGAATGTTAACTTAATTGAAATTTTCTTCGATGCTGCAAAAAAGTTTCTGCAAGATCGTAATTCTTAGATTTAAATATTTTTTTCAATAAAATATTTTGCATGTTGAGCATCCCCTTTAAGGGAGAATTCACGCTGAAGAAGTAATAACTGGCTAGAGGTAAAGAGGAGCTAAGTCGGATGAAACATAAATCCCTCGGGGATTCAATTATTTAAATTACCCTGTTGCGCCTCCATTGGCTCAGTAAAATTACGCGATTGCCATTCCTGCTTGTACCAACACATCCAACGGGAGCTCTTGGATCGAGCGGCTAAATCAGATGAATCTATTCAGATACAGGCAAACAAAGTCGATTTTGAAATTCGCAATTTCCTTCATGTCAATTTGCATTTATTACAAAAGAGCCGGCAGTGCGGACGAGCCCGAAACGAATCGGTAGTAAACCGCACCCGCCAAAATTGAATCCGGTCAATTGCGTGAAGTCGGTGGTCGTCGTGTCGTCACAGGGATGCGACCTCCGGCGATCGGCCAAGGGTAAAAGCGAGTAATTTTAATTTAATACAGCCGCCGGGGTGCACCAGGAGAAACTTTGTAGCAAAAGTCTCGCTACTGGCGATGGCGAATATTACGCTTATTGGAAACATAACGAGTCGGGCTTTCTGCACTAATTAAATTATGCCATCGACGGTGCTGGCCAGACCCCGCTCGATGGCCAGTTCCACCTGGAGCGGTCGTGGTGAAAAAGTTCACCTGGAGTGATTTACTGCAGCGCTAATGGCATTCGTGTGATGTTTGGTGCCGCTGTATTCGATAAATATCTCGGGGTGGACGTGCAGTGAATGGGGGAGATCGCCCGGTCCCAGGGGGCCCAGCATCCTTTCAGAATCTCCTTCGGAGGCAGCCCTTAGGACCGCACTGGGAACCATGAAAGCAGCATGGATTTCATCAGAGGTGGGTATTAGAAGCCGACGTGCTTGGCTGCTCGGACGAGATTAAAAAGGGTTCGAAGTTCCAAAATCGCGTTCTTTTACTCCCCATTTTCAGTTGAACTGCTCCCAAAAGCTGAAATTACCAAAAAAGTCGATTTTCAACTTGAAAAATTTCAAACCCATTGCCACAACTCTCAGGCGGCATGTTAGTACCTAAATGAGATTTTCCCCGTGCTGGTGCTAAGTCTCCTTACATGAAGATTTCATCGATTTTCGTTCGTTCGCCCGTTTTGTCTCAGCCATGTACTTGAAAAAACCACCGCCCCCAGCCCGTCCCTTTTAACGAAGTTCAAAGGTTTCCGCAAACGTTGCAACCTTTACAAAGTCTGAAGTTTCCCTGAACTGAGGGTTGCCAATCAGTTTTGAGAAATTCTGAGGAAGATCACCCAGAGCAACAGCGTTAATTGCTGCCGTCAATATTTCGCGCTAATTGCGGATTTTGGGCGATTTGTCTGAATTTCGCTACACCTCGAGTCGGAAGAGGCCCTGCCGTTGTAAAGACCTTGAGAACTAAGGGTTTTAATTGATTTTTCAACTTGGGGAGGCACCTATACCCTAAGAATCGTGCGATATAAATAGACACCCACCCACTCGACGAGGCTGGATTTGGTCGGCATTCCACGAGAAGTTGCTCGTCATGATGGGCAGCAATTCATCAAATCAATCAGAGGGACTTTGCCAATGGGCGGTTACTCGACGTTTGCTTGCCCAAGTCTCTTCCTCAAATTATGCCGTAAGGTTACCAACGCAATGACAATGCCTAAATTAGTTTTCGATTTGCTACGTATGTCTTTAATTAATACTGCTTAATTGATATGTCGTTACCGTAGTATTTATATTTAGATTCTCAAGGGTATTATCTCAAATACTTACTTAGGTGGATATTAGATCCCTTTCTTCTTCTTTTAGTATGTTTTGAAAACCTTAAAATAGGTGTGTCTAGTCCAAAATACTCCGATAAGAGAAATTAAAAAAGCAAACTGGTACCTGAAGGTAACAAATTACAAATTTAATAACTTATTTTATAACGGGAAATTATTACCTTCACACGATTTTCACTAACATGTAAATATGCCATAATAGTTAAAAGGGCATACTTTTTAATAATTTTAATCTATAGCTAATTATACTCATTCTCAAATACCATACTATTAAAATTAAAATTTCACAAAGCAAAACCCGAACCATTCTGGATAATTTCCAGTTGATTTTAAACAAATCCCTAGCTTTAGCGTACCGGCGTTTACAATTTTTGCTCCGGCGGTATTTATTTTATATTTTTCCTCAAAGACCTAAAAGATTTCACTACTATTAAATCTGAAATTTCACAAATCGGATTTAATTTGGAAGTTCTGCGAATCTCAAATAGGAACCTGTACTAATTTATGTTTAATTTGTAGCCGATTTTAAGCAAAACCCCCACGTTAGGGTCCCGGATTTAAAATGTTTCCTCCAGCGGTATTGTATTTTTAATATTTTGCCTTCAAGTCCTAAAGGGTTTCCTATGAAAAAGTTTGACAAAAACCCTACAAGGTGAAAGAAAATTTCGTGTAAAATTATATTATACGACGTTCTCAAAAGCGGATAAAAAAGGCATTAAAATCTCTCTTGAAAATGCATTAAATATTTATGTAAATATGTGTAATATTTCTTGTAAATTGGCCTATCAGAAATATTATGATTGGTACTTACGTAATTACAATTTGTTAATTTGATAGTGCTTAATGCAATTAACACTGCTGTTTATGCTCAATTCAGATTTTATTTTAGTTTTGCAGTGCAGCAGAGTGTTCGAATTGTTCATATTCTCATTCCCACTTGAAATGTTTTAAAGCATACAAAAACAATGCCTCAATTTATTGTACTCAAGTGGAGAGACTGACACTAAAATCGGAGTTTACAAGTTTTCATGTTCCCAACTATTGCAAAACAGGATATTTCAAATAAATGTCCCGCATAACATCCACCGAAATCGAGATATATATCCAAATCTTCAAATACTATCAGCGAAAACAGCCAAAGTTTGAGAAGTTGTAGAGAAAACTTTAACAACAACAGAAACAGTACCAACAACAGTCAAACAAGTGGTCTAAATGAGGATTAAGTGTGGCCATTAAAAGCCTGGACAGGTGAGGAGGATCTGAACTTCACGTACTTTTAAAGCTCCAAGGAGTTGGCTGGCATTTATTAGAGATATCCTTAGACAAGAAAAATTTAGATGTATTTCGCCAGTTCACTAGTTCACTAAATTAATTCAAAATACCTGAGATATGAGTTATTTTAGCTCAGTGAGTTTGTAGTTCCGTTATAACATTAGAGCGGAAAAGTTTTAACGCAAATACGAATATCATCGTGCGAGTTCTTCAGCAAACCATATTTTCTCAGTGCACCTTCAACACCCCCCTAAGCCAGAATTATATCCCTGAGGTACATGAGCAAAAATTTGAATTCTAGAGAAGTTCGTAGTCCCTGGTTAAACTGAATTGAGTTAGTCAGGCTCAGACGAAGTTCGAAATTTATTAGAATTATGCAACAGTTCCTGTACTATTTGCTTCTAGTTAAAAGTATTTTTTCATTAGTTACAATTACTATGCTTTTACTATGTTAAGAAAAGGAATATGGAAAGATAAGTAATAATTCACTGTATTTGGCAAAGTGTTTTAATGATGATTTATGATTCTCGCACCTACATATTTTTTAATGAGATTGAGTTTTATAATGTGATGCGGATGCGGGTCAAATAAAAATGTTTCGTTTATACCAAATAACAAATTTAACTACAAGTTTAGGATAATATGGGTTTTTAATGAAACATAATGTTCATATGTATTTACAAATTTTAGCCAGTTGTTTTTTAAATAAAAATTTGTGTCTACATACCTAAGTGGAAATTAAAAATCCTATAGACATTTTGTAAACTGCCAAGAAGTAAAACGCAAACTCGGTCGAGTGGGGTATCCCATGAAACACGTTACACGTTGAAACATTATATTTGTTTTATTTTTAATGCGTATGGGATCTTACTCCCATTAAAACAATGATTAAATGTCCGAGAATTCTTTGTCTTACGAACTTTTCTCGCTTCCGTTTTTGTTAGCTGTCAAGTAAAAGTTGGTTTTTTTATCGGCATAGCGCTGCTATCACATGAGAGTAAATAAGCCGCGTTGTGGTCGATGGAGGATTTTCTAATGAGGACTGCGAGGGCGCCACAGGCATATAAGTAGTTTTTGGTTTCTAAAGAAAATTGACCGAATTTTACAAACTGAATTATTTAAAAAAAATGGTACTGATCGAGATGAAATCAAATATTAGATACTAATAAAAAAACGATATCTCCAATTAACACAGCTTTAGAGAAATCCGCAATAAACTTTTGCGATCCGGAAAATAAACTTTATGAAACGTTCAAGACACTTTCGCACATGAAATTGGTAGAGGAGAAGAGACTTAAACTAACTACAAAAGTTCTACTGAATTATAACCATTATGATTATAATTAAGAAACCTTTCATATCTTTGGTATAGACATTTAATTTAATGTTTCATTTCTCAGTTAAATATTATTTGATAAGGAGTTGTATTCAGTATGATTCTTTATTTAAATAAGACGACCTTTTCATTGCTGTTCTCGTTTAATTACTTTATGGCTTATCTTTTATTTTGCAAAGTAGATATCCACTAATCCTGGAACGTCTAAGATCCCTTCTTCGAAAAAAGATTTAATCTCCTCAGTATAAACCAATTTAAGGAGAACCCAAAAAATTCTTCCTGTATACCGGTGACCCAGTTTGAAGCAATTCTTATCTCACCGGGTTTATTCTGCAATCGTAGGATCCTGTCAATCATCGAAATAATTAACTTTTTCCCCCACGTCCGGTCTATTTCCAGGAATTCTTCCATATATCAAAGTACCACGACTCAATGACATTTCTATTTCGGATGGTCTTTGCGGCTGTGTAGCATGCCAGCCCTTTGGGAAGCCCAGGCGAAGGAAAGGTGTTTGGGGCGGGCGTCTTCGGATCCCGTCCCAGGAAGTGACAACGATATCTTCATTAATGGATAAATTAAAGGCTGATGTTCGTCGGAGGAGACGAGGTCCAGCTGCCACCGAGGGCTCGGTCGTTTACGGATTCCACCCGCCCGGGCTCCGCACTGGCCACTGTCCACAGCCCGGGATGGGGGGAAGCAGCTTCAGTCGGAGGAGGAACTTTGGAAAAGATGGGAGCCGCCCGGTGGGCTTTAGTTATGAGATGAAACATGAAAAATTCACTCCATGCGTAGTAAACAGGGAGTGCACTGTGGGCAATGGGGCAAGAGAGGGTCCTGACGGGAGTGGGTTTTCTAGCTACGCTTTTGGCGGGAACAGAAATGCAGGAAATGTGATAGTGGCCCCGCCACGAAGGAAAAGGCTCTCAAGGCGCCTCCTGTCCGACAGCAGCACAGACGGCTCCCTAGATTCTGTGGTGAACCGGGAGATCTGGAACAACTCTCGGAATCTGGAGTTGAATAATAATAACAACGACGGTTACGGCAGCGGTATTAAGACGGACCGGCCTTTGATAATACCAACGCATTCCCAGAATAGCATTAGCAGAAGTAATCAAAATGACGTTAACCATAATCATAAAATAAATAATAAATCAGGGTGCTCTAGAATAGACGTAGATAGTGCTAGCGTAGGAGTAAACGAGACACATTTTATGCAATTGGGTAGGAGTAGGGTTAACAAAGTTGTAATCAACCGTCAGGATGAGGTGGTCACGTACTGCGAAAACAAGGTCTACTACAAGAACAGGGAACCTGATGAATATGGAAATTATCCGCCCGGCAGTGACGCGGACGAGATTATTGTTTGTGAATCGATAATCAATGTGGAGCCGGTCACGAAGCCAATCCCGGATGATGCGACATACACTCGTCTCTACTCGGACTCCCTCTATCGGGATAACCAGGAGGAGGAAGATGACGGCGTCTCATCGTCATCGTTTGATGCCCACTTTGATAAAATCGTCCGGCTAAAATCCGACACAAACCCACAGATTCGCAGTCCGTTCCAGCGCTTCATGCTAAAAAGGCAGGAACAGAAGCAGAGGAGCCGGGATAGGCAGAGCACCTGGAAGGACTCGGGTGCGATCATCCCGGTCCATCGTCCGGCTAATGAAAGCTTCGAGTCCATTAAAGCGTTTGTGGCGCCGAGTCGCACTAGCGAACCCGACTTTAATTGGACCTCGACAGACGGAACACAGATGCAGATGCAGATGCAGGCTCCGGGATGCATTCGGATTTAATTGCACGTACCCGGCGCTGCAGCCTTATCCGCAACACGCCGAGGGCTTTGACAACGTTAACAGAAAGCGAGTCGTTGAACATTACGAACATAATTCGGTTTATAGGATTCCACGTATTTTATAGCTTGTATTATAAATGCTTATTCGTAATATACAAAAAGACGATATTATATCGTGAGCGTAGTTAAACATTTCAATTAATAAAAATTATATATCCGTACGTAATGTTTTTCTCGAGAAACCTTTCATTATCCTACTCCTAAAATTCTTTTTCAGTAAACCAACAATCAAGAAAAATGACGCCATAAGTTTTAAAAACTGACTGAAGAACTTAAAAGCTTTAAGGTGAGGTTTGTATTTCTATATTTTCACACTATTGAAATTAAGGGATCATATTCAGTTACGATACAAAAATGGGTTTATTTTTATCAAAACTATAAATTATTTATTAACATAGTATATTTAAGGTTCAATTACAATTACACCATTATTTATTTTTATTTCAAAAGGTCTAATATAAAAATAACCACTTTATTAAGAGTATGTAAATAATTGTTCATATATAGGTATCTAAATATTATTTAAACGGAGGGATTTAAATGGGTGCTTATATTTTTAAAAAATCTCGAATGATCGACATGTTTTAACGCCAATAAAAAAATGTAATTCAATACTATTCAAACAGTATAACTACATAATGGAGAGGTGTGAAATTTTGGCTGAACCTTCTTTTTAAATACACATATGTATGTACATATCCTTCTTGAAAAAGGTAGGTATGTATATATGCATAAATATAATCACTATGAGACCTAGGCCGTCGTCAAACAAAACTGGGATTGCCTTCAATGTTGACATTAAATATTCTCTGAACCAAAACGAACCCCGATTAAATAAAAAATGGTAATGATGAATACAAGTTTGAGCGGCCTTTAAACTCGAATTAAATATTTGATCTTTAAAAGTATACAGAAAAATGTTCGTATATGGTATACTGAATAAATTTACTAAGGAATGTAGTTTTCGTGGGCATCATTAGATCGGTACTTTAAAGTTAGTATTAAATTTTAGTGGACAAGTTAAATATGTATATTATGTGAATGATATATACATGTAATATCTATGCCTTAATTCCTTTGTAAATGCGATGTAAATTTACTCAAAAAAAAAATAATCATATACATATTTAAATAATAAGTACCTAGATATCGACAAGCGACAATCTTTGAAGCTTAAACTTTTTAAATAGTAATCAGTCTTTATTTCTCAGACAATGAAGAAAGTTCATAAAAATCCACTTAATATAACCTGATTTCGAGGCAAAAACTTTATAGGACTCCTCTCGGTATCCCACCCCCGCAGTGTTTCAAGGAGTCCACCCGTCGGACGTCCGGCAAGAACGAAAAGGCGATGAATTTCCACTGAGTGAAACTCCGATGAAACTCTCAATGCAACTCGAAGAAAAATGTGAGGCTATTTCGGACAGTTGTTGCAGTCTGCAGGGCGATTTATGCCAGAGGGTGATTTATTATTAAATCAATCCTACACGTTACGTCGATTTAAATAGAAATAGAATGGCATCGGAGAACAGGGTGACTCAACATATGTATACTACATAGATGTGCTTTTTCAGGATATATGAGAAACCTGTCAGTAGAAGAATTCCGAGATTGATATATGAGTCTGAACTAGTCGGAATTATAAGAAAATGTTTTATTAAATTAAGGATGTATTTGGGCTTTAATTTTCTATATTAAAATTATTAAAGTTTCAACTAAAGCTTAACTTGTGTTGATTTTTCTTGAAATTTAGGCCATAGATATGAGTAAAATTGTCGGTTTGGATTGTCTATAAAAATGTGGGTAGATACCACAGCATTTTTGCTTGTGCCGAACTTATTTTACATTTTTAAAAGCAAATAGACAACGCAGACCCCATTAAGTCGACCAATTTATTCGAACCTGGCAGAATTGGAGCACCGTGGCATAACATTTTTGTTTCAGCCATAGTATTTTTTAATTTTCACTCATTCTTTCCGCATCTGGTACCGGATTGATGTGAAGTTATAGGAAATTTTTATTTTTTAAACTGTTAAGCTTAGAGACCACAGCATTAAATTTTTCGCCGAATGAGGACAAAATGGGCATATGGAAGTAATTTTTGAGACAAACACCTCTAGGACTAGCAGTACTTCTGAATTTTTTTCGCAATCCCTAAAATTGGATAGATACCATACATTAATTCTGATTAGACCGAATTTATTTTTTTATGTATCTTTTGTTATAATATCACAATATCTCTTTGTGCAATTGTTGCATTAATGTCTAAGAGAAAAATTTGGGTTACAGACAGTCATCTCTATGCAGACAAATTGTGTAGGAACATGAACTTTTAGGTGCTTTTAGCTTTATTGTTTTATATTCAATCGTATTGAAAACAAAATAATATAACTTTTAATGAAAAAAAGAAACAATCTATTTAAGTGAGCGTAAATGGTTAAAAGGATAAATTTAATAAATAGACAATTCTTTAAGGGACAAATTATCTGAGATTAAATCAACGTTCTATTGCTGGTGCCACTGTTCGAAACAGCAAATATCTTAAATTGATTTCATATCACGAAATCCTTCGATTGATTTAATTTCCTAGGGGCCAATTAAATCGTCCTATCCTTTAAATTCTTGTCATTTTCTTGAAATCCCTCTATCCTTTCGGGCAGTTGGCGAGTAGCAAGACACTTTGGCAGCCAAACAGGAATTCAACTGCTGAGCTCGCATACTGCAATCAATTTTCCCTCACATTGCCCTGCAACTGGCAAGATCCAATTTATTTTGTGTGAAGAACCCCAAAAGAAAGTGAGGATAAAATAACGCAACCGTCTGTGTGGTTTTGACTTGAAATCGATTTGATACCATTTATCATGCCATATCCGAATGGATACGTATTTCCCAACCATATCCTCGGTGGCAATGTGTCCAAAAATTCTGGAAATTGCACAGTTTTTTTCGGTCTCCTGCGTGCTTTGGGTCTTTGTTTTTCCATGATGCTCGTGCTCCTCCCGTTCATTTCCTGGAGCTTTATTTTGCGTACATATTGGCAGGGCTTTAATTTTTATTTACTTTTGGTCCCGAAGTACACGTGATACACCTTCATCAGGGTTCCCTTTTCCATTCCTTGAAGTGGGGAAAAAGAAACATATATCTATATGATATCCGCTGGTGAAATTTCCCTACCGGGGCCACATATCATGGTTTTGCTTGCATAACAAACGGAGAAAATATGCGAATAATTTCGAACTTTACGAGGCAACAATAACGCTGTTTTTAGTCGACAATTTCACGGATACATTCACGTGTGTAGTTCGTAAATTTCGACTTTTTCAGACAAAGTATACACAAAGTGCACGTTGCTGTCGATTACTCTTTTTTTTCAAACCCTGTTGTTTTAATGAGTAAAAAGTGTCACAAGAAGTACACTTGTAAAATTTTATTCCAAATATATTCGTGTCACACTTTTATGAAAATAAATTTCTAAGAAAAATACAATTATGCTTACATTGTATCCGAAAAATAACGTAAAAAAGGCGATCTGCAGGTGCTTTGTTGTAAGAACAGTTAACGTTTCTTCAAGTGTAACCCTATTTTTCATGTGTGACGCCAAATTTAAAATGTAAGATGTATCTTTTTGCCATTTGACGAGCAGTCCGGCGCTAGCAAATTTTCCCAAGAGGCGATTCACTGTCGGAAGGAACACTGAAGATTTTGGGAAGAGATACGCGATTTTGTAATTCCTGGAAAAAAGAATTAAAAAATTGATTACCATAATGATGGCATCTCTATTAATCATCCAAACTAATAAGTTTTAATAATTTTACAAATAAACCATCTTAAGTAGGTACCTATTCTTAATATTTAAGAAAGGAATTGAAAATTTCTTATCTATAATTATTTCTTCGTCTACAGACGTTTAAAAACCAACAGGTACTTGGGGTGAATGTACGAAAGCCCTTTATTGAATTTGTAGGTAGGTCTGAGAGCCTAATTTACATTTTTGAAATAATTTCGTATTCAATTACATCCCTCTTAGAAAATGTATTATCATTTCTATTGCTTGAGTAATTGCATTATGTTTCCTGACCCTTTTAATTTATTTTATATTTATACTCAGGTGCCTTTTTAAGGACTTTAGGTATTTTCTTAAGAGTTAGCTTAGCACAGCCCCAGAAAAATTCAAATAGACTTTTGTACCTACTTACCATAATGAAATTGAGTTTTTCTGTACCAAAGATACGAAAAATTTACAAAGGAGAAAAAAATCACCGATACACGCATTGCCTCAACTCAGAAAATCGCGATAATTTCAGCGGCGATTAAACGAAAATTAAAGAAATACAAATTAAAAACGCAAGAAATCTTACAATCAAAATTAGAGCAAACCAGAACAAAGGAAATTATTTTCTGTCCCGGCTCTAGAACACTTCTTAATACAAAACTATCCACCCGCGCACTCCCGACGTTTTCGCGAATCCCGAAAAGGTTCAATTATTTCCAAGGTAGGTAAGTGAACGCAATAATTTACATTAAATATTTTCAATTAAATTCACCCGAGAAGGAAATTCGCTGAGGAGGCATTTGGACACGGACCGAACATAGAAAGCCAACTAACGCTTACTAACATTTTCCGGGGCCTGGCGCGAGACTGTCGAACCGATCGTAACGTTCCCCGCCAGAGGAGTGGTTCATACCGAAAATGAAGAACCGTTATTCGGAGTTTGTCCTAACTTCGCTTTCAGTTTTTGACAGATCTCCAAGAATTAGCCGGTCGCGGTGCCTCCTCAGAAAAACGGTTCTAGCGTGGAAATTTGATGAAAAATCGCGACGGTCCTGTGGGTAGTTTTCTTTGTGTCGTTTGTGCTTAAAATACGGTGCAATTTCTTTTGTTTTCACGTAATTTCGTTTCGTTGATTATATTCGGCCAAAAATCGTGCTCTGAGTTGAGGCCTTTTGCGCGGCGGGACGGTGAGTTTTTTTTCCCCAAAGGGAACTTTCGAGAATCTTTCGAAAACGTTTCGTGGTAAGTACTTTTGAGTTTTAGCAATTTTTTCCTAGCCACCTTAAGAAATTTAACTACCTTGCGCTACAATGATGAGATAGACTCGTCATTAATTTTTAATTTCCATTTTCTCAGCATTGACGAGCTTATTCGTCATGAAATTAAAAACATGCGATATACTTATATTAGATAAACTTTCGTGACGTGTTTAAGCATTTTTAAGCATACTCAAAATTTTTTAACATAATTTATGTTCCTTGCGATAACGTTGGAGCTTGAAATTTGTGTCCTAGCAAGAAATATCATGCAATGCCATAAAAGCAGCATTTGAAGTGAAACTACTTGACAATACAAAAAAATAAAATCTTTTATATCCGCCCCGTGTTATAAAAATTATCAGACTTTGGAGCATTAAAATTTCATTTTTTATTCGAATCGTCTGAGTTGCTTTTTCGTTTTGATTGTTCCTAATAAATTACTACTAGTAAACTTTTGATTTAAAAAATGAACCTTTAATTTAAATACTTTACTTTGGTGCTTTCTATCACTTTATAAATCTTATTCAAATTAAATGGTGTTTTATTGCAAAATTTTTCCTAAATAAGTCGAAGCGCAAGGGGTTATAATTTACGAAGCGTCCGCTTCCTTGATTTATTATTCTAAAATTAGGGTCAATTAAACCCGACATGCAACCACTTTTTTCTGGTAGTACAACTGTTGGAAAATGATACGATTTTTTATTTTATTGAGGTGTTCGGCCCTTCAATCTCAGGAGGACAGGAGCACATATTTGTCCAGTGTAAAAACAAACAAACTCATATGCAATTCTTCTCGTTTAACCCCCAGGCATAAACTTTTTTGTCAATAATTTACCTTTGCACTCCTATAAAAAGGATCTAAAGGGAAAACCTAATTATAACCGTGCAGGTGCTGAAAACGGAAATAAGCAATACTTACTAGGTCTAAAATATACTCTTATAGGTACTGGAAAGTTTACAACAGCTTGTTAGGTTCTATTGAGGTTCTATACATATCGAACAAAATCACCTATCAGGTCTTAGCTTTAAAGCTCTAAATATCTAGAGTATACATATATAAAACGACAGATAAAACTATTAACATGATTTTTCAGAATAAGTTTTCAAAACTCGGTGAATAAAATATCTTGGAAATTATTTAATCGTATTGTTACACAATAATACAAAAAATACTCAAGTTCGCTATTAATCTTGAAAGAACTATTCATTAAATTTTTAATATTCCTACACAATATAAGACGAGTCGTAAATTAAAAAATTAAAAAACCCGACTGGGTAAAAGTTGATCAGGAGACTATTTAGAATTGATTGGCATATCCCTGTTCAACCCTTAAAATCTATCCAGCCGTTGGGATGCTTCAAGGGCGTAAAAATAGGTACCACATACCCAGGAAAACGTGAAAAACATAACCCTGCCTTTGGTGTCGCGCAGTCGGGTAAAAATAAGCATAGCAAGGCGATTACTTACCTCGGACATTCTGGAATGTAGTAAAGTGGTAATTTACCATTTTCAAATGGAATCGTCATACCCAGTTTTTCGATATCAAACGTCCTGATAAGACTGGCGAATTTTCCATGCACAGCAATCGCATTCAGATAATCATCGTCTTCTATAGGGAACATC
This sequence comes from Machimus atricapillus, assembly GCA_933228815.1. NCBI lineage: Eukaryota > Metazoa > Arthropoda > Insecta > Diptera > Asilidae > Machimus > Machimus atricapillus. The sequence goes on from OW121788.1 coordinate 14,239,196, forward strand.
TTTCTTCGGATTCTACCTGAAATGGATACATTTAAATTATAATAGTTTGTGGTGAATGTCAGACAGTCTGAGAAGTCTGAGCTATGAGCCACATGCGCCGGAGCAAATCGAGGTCATCTCTCCTCGAGGAGCTCATATCGCTTCTACGAAAATGGTCTGGCTTGCCGGGATAAATTAGTGAAAGTCAATCATCACGGTTGTTGGAAAGGCATCTTCAGAGCGGTCCAGACTCCACCGTCGTATCTGAGCGGAGCAGTTTAGACAGGCATCCGACAGCCTCATCTCAGCAATTTATTCAAAAAACCACCCCTTCCCGGGGGATGAAAGGGCGGCTTGCGGAGCATCAGTGTGAGAAATGGAACAGAAAGTTTAATGATGACCCACTTATCTCAGCCGGGCGGTGGAGATTCTCCACACTACCGGGGGAAGCAAACAGCGCCAGAAGGTGCGGGGTGGAAATTAAAGGAATAATTCCATCATAGCAGGAAATGATATCCAAGAGCCCCGCTGGTGCCGGAATGCAAGCAAACGACTCATACGAATATATGCGGCACTACTCGTGAAATATTGTTGCCCGGATAAAGAGTGGCGCAGGTTATTAATTCCACACGAGGAGGCAAAGTGATGAATGGATGCGAGCCGGGATAAAGAAATGCCCATTTACAAGGTAATTCCGGCTTATTGGTGCCGCGGCGGCGGGCGGAGCGAGAAAAGTGCTCTTCTTAATTACTTTTCGGCGCAGCCTTAAGAATTCAATTCGCTGCCAGAGCACACACCCTTCGGGGCAACTATTTTTTTTAAATTGGAATCACCGAAGAGGAACGGAGCCTGGAATTTTTGAAAAGGGCCCATAAAAAATGGAAAAATTAATTCACTTACCAAGATGGGTGCTCCTGTCGTCGTTGCCGAAAACGTCGGTTATCAATCCTGCAAATCGTACAGCAATCTTTATATTGCTCCTGTCGAATTCGTCGAGGGTGAGCATTTCAGGGTAGGATACCTTGTTTGTGTACACGTCAACAAGTGAACCCTTAAAGTAATCGAACAAAGTCAATTTACCGTCCCTAGCATTTCTGGGTAATTTTTTTTGGATATTAACCTACTTTTTTGGTAATGTAATGATTAAAAGCCTAATTTAACCAACTTAATTAGTTCAACTCATATAAGTACATATGTATTGTCTAACACTTCAGTGAATGGTTCTTTTTTTTTATTGAAGAAGGTTTAAAGTTAAAGAATGCGAATGATAGGTGCAAAATCTTGGGGACAGGGGAAGGCAATAGGGTTAGAATATAAAGAATATGATTTATGCTCGGTGATTTGTACTTATACAAATTAGGATACTTGGGAATATTTATGGTCGTTGATTTCAAATACATTGTCTATAATTTTGATTATTTATACTGGCAGATCTAAAATAGTGGCCTCTTTTAATATTAAATTTCTTTGAAATATCGGCAAGTAAGTGAAAAAGTATCGCTGAATTCCGAATTATCACATAGTTCTAAAAACAAAAATTTCAAAATTATGATTTTTTAAACTTAAGTTACAACAATTTTATAATAAATAATTCGGACGAGCCTTTGGAATTTTCAACTGAGTGCAGAATAATTACTATATATTTTAATTTTTAACTTTCATTAAAACCCGTACGGAAAAATATACTGTATATTCGAATATATACCTATATCTGAAATAAAATTACGTATATATGTAAGTTACGTATACCTAAATATCGATTTCTTTGAAAAACAAAATTTTTATCTTTTGCTATTTTAATCCCTAGTTCCACAGTAGACTAAGAGGTCAGTTTAAGAATTTTAATATGGAAAGATTATGGTGAATTCTCATTGCTTAATTTAATTTGATTGTCATAGATATTTGAAAACAAGAAGAAATAAGCAAATAAGTATTTTATATTGCGATTGGTGCCTTTAAATAACAAATTCTACAAATTCTTACAAACTAACAAATTCTTGAAGTGAGATTTGACGAAATATAAATTGTCCTAATTTGTGCTTAAAAAAAATAAGTATTCAAATTCACCTCACGCCAATACTTTAGTTAAATGTGATGACGTGACGTGCATATTTAAACTGAATAAAAATTGTCCATAACCTTTAGAAGATTAATTCTACAATTTAAGTATAGTTCGATGAGGACAGATACACATACATACATATGTATATCCTGTAAGCTTTTACTAAAGAAAAAAACAATACCTACATTTTAAATAAAATTAATAATAATGCAATCAAAAGTAGAATCACGAAACTTCACTATCCTTATAAAATTATTGATTTGAAAAAAAAACAAAGGCGTGAAAAGGCTAATTAAATCGATTCAGCAGAAACTCGGTCCATGAATAAGATCCGGTGCTAATCAAAAGGGAAATCAGTGTGCCAGGAATAAATATTTGAAAGCGATACGAACCTGGAAGACCCCGATCACGTTGAGGCCCCACCAGAGGCAGAAGCTGGCGAGCACCCGCTCCGCGTGGCAGGAGCTGAAGCGGTAGTGCTGGGGCGCAGTCAGGAGCAGTGCAATTATCCGGGAGCAGTGCGCCGCAACCTTCAGGAGCTCATTGGGCGATTTGAATGCGGCCGTCGCCGATTGCCCCGCAGCGGATCCCGGGCAATTATACTTCCGGGCCGCGAGCAGCAGGAAGGCGTAGGAGCCGCCGACAGCCAGCAGGGTGCAGCCGACGAGGAGCCACAGCGGGGGCGAAAACACTTTAAACAGGAGCAGGGAGCCGGGAATCTGGAAGATGGCTCATTTTACTCGGGATGGACAAAACGCGCGGGGGAGTGGGTTACTCTACCAGGCCGGGCCGCTTCACCGCGATGCAGACGCGATCATCCGCGACGGCGGTCGTGAACTCCACCGCCCGCGTCTCGTAGTCCTTGATGAAGTACCCGTTCATGGCGAAGTCGGCGCGGTTCTGGATTACGTCGCCAATGGCCCCATTGAACGTGCTGTTCTCGGTCTGCGGAGAGGCGGGGGCGTCAAGTTAGAGCCTTGTAAACATCGCGAATACATCTTCGCCGGTCGCGGTTTTAATTGTCTCAAGGAGGAGGGGAAACTTCGCGGTTTTTGAAGGGAAAGTTGTAATTGTTTTATTGCGGTTAATAAAAGGCTATGGCGCAGAATGGCGTGAATAAATTTAGCCACTTCATTTGGAAGTCGTTTTTAGAAAATTGACGTCCTTCCCGGCTTCAGTTGGTATACGTTCATTTTTGCAAAATTGCTCATTTTACTTTATGACCAACTCACTAAAAGTAATATCTATGCCATTGCGTCGCGGAAAACTCCGCACCGCAGGCACTGTTTGTGTTTGTATGAACATTGCCTTTGCGTAGATTGCCAGCAAATATGACTGCAGTCAAATCTCTCTATAAAAACTCATTTAAGTTCGTTTTACAGAGAAGTTACATAAAGACTAAAAAGAGAGTTATGGTTCCGAAAGTGCTCGGCCTGTAAGAATTATTTGTTTATACAAGGACTAGAAAATTTCGTTGCACATGCCCTAAGGGATTTTCCTAGGAATGCAGTAAAATTTACTAAAATTATATATGAGTAAATATTTCAATTTGAGTTCTGAAAATAAGAAATTCTAAAGAGTTCTTTAATAATATGTACATACTCGTATATCTACAGATATTACCTACCTTACCAAAAAAATTATGAAACTTTTCAATGGAATAAAACTTTTTTTAATGATATACCTACATATTTAAATTGGACAATATATCACAATCTTTAAGAATCAGGAGAATTAATGTACCTAATGATTATATAAATTAAAATTGGTGAATGTGTAACATGAACATTTTCTATGTGAAAAATCTTTTCTTATGATGTTTAAAAAAATGTTGCATGAAATTTTGTAGTACAATCAGAAAGACAAGTTGTCTGTCGCCGCTTTTGAATCGAAATGAACATATTTACAATATGTTATCAAAATCCGCATTGGGATCTCAAAATTTTTAGTTTTAGTAAATTAAAGTTTAACAACGTAACAGCAGAATGCTTGATTAGGTATATGTAGTCAAGGATTGGTAAATTTCAAAGGTTTTAGTCGTTTTTCCTGTATATTCTGAAAAAAGCCAGACAATTATTGTTTACATTTTTTAAAAGGCATAGTAATTGCAAAGGGAAAACTGAAGTCAACAAGTAAAAAAAAGCTATTATTTTTCGGGTTGATTAGGGTAAATCTTTTGATAGTAACATGCATGTAATATTTATTAATATTGTTTCCAAAAGGTCGTGTTGTACAAAGTTGAAAAGTCATTAGTTACTTATGGCACAAGCAGAATTTGCATGGTAACGTAATAAACTGAGTCCGGGTAACCTCTTTTACAAGCCAAAAAGTGGCAGTAAATAAATGAAAAAGGACGATAAAAAGCTGAACAGAAGTTCTGGCTGCTGAGCCAGGGCTAGGATGCATGTAACATTTTTTTACCGGGTGATTTTATGCATTTGGAATTGAAAGTGCAACCCACCTTGAAGCCGAACGATATACCGTCGCTGCTGGGCTGAATATGCGGCGTGAAATTCATGCGCCTTGCCAACTCTTTCATCACGTCAATTTCCAAACCAAAATAACTTTCTATTGAGTTGGCGACGGGACCTGCCGTTGGTTGGGGGGTTAAATTGTGCGACATGAAGGGTACGTCCGTTTTTAGGATGGCCATCGTTGTGGGATGGAGGACTATACGCAGCCGGTACCCATTGATTTTCGCAATTTTGTCGACGGGAATTCCTCCCATTGTCCGATAATCCTCAGATAAATTGATTTTACGGATACATCCGAAACGTTGCCGCTGGCCAAGGGTGTCGCCGGCGGCGGTGGTCCCCTCCCGGGGATTCTTTGGTTGGAATGGATCATACACGTACAGGAAATTGATGAAATTTTTATTACTTGTTCGATTATTGATTTCCGTCCATTTGGCAAGATGATCAGTGCGTCTTGGTTTGTCGGACTGCCACGTGCTACAACAGAAGGGAATAAAATATGTAAACAGGACTCGGGACCGTGTCCAAGCATCCTCGGAGAAATCCCTTATTTTTGCCTCGAAGGCCGTCGCATTTGGTACGCAGTGGCCATACACCAGGATCATCTTTGCAGCGGACGGATTTCTTAGGATTGTGTCCTGCATTAGACCGGCAAGGACGAGCTCCTTAATGAGGATAACAAGGGTTGTCCTCGGGCTTATAGTCGTATTTATGTGATAAAATTTTCCGCCCTGCCGACCGAGACCTGATGTCGAACACTTCGCTGTTCGGTGCTCTTGTTGATGGGATTTCGATTCATCCTTTTGGGATGGTGTCCAAAGTTTTTCAATCAAACTAAGATTCGAAACGTAATGTCCGTTCAGTCCGTCGACTGCTACGATCCGAAACGTTTTCTGATGAGAGAACAAGTCCAAGACGTACTGGGACACGTCGCATGTGAGGAACCCTGTGCTGTCGACAATAAAAAGGACATCAGTTGATCTCGTAAAACTTGATTGCAGGTAGTTAGCCATCCAGTCATCTTCTTGAACAGCAAATGGATTGCTAGGTGCCATCAGGGTGAGCAGGGCTGCTAATTGAATCAGGATCAAGTGTGACACGGTCTGGGGCGACATCCTTCGGAACCTGAAAACAAGCAGAACAATATTCTTTTATAAGTGCCCGTTCAATTGAATTACGCGATTACGGTTTGGCTTTATACTGGAAATTTTACCCCAGAAGTTTAGCTAGACATCAAGGCGTCGAATTGAATTAATCTTCCGCCACTTAAACAGTTGGCTAGGCCATGGACTCACAATGATTCAACGTGGCAACAATTGAAATGAATGAAGAAACAACTCGCTTAATATAATTTTGAAGGAAGCCAAGAATAAAAGGGAATCATGAAGCGAAATGGCGAATTGTGTCCATCTTTAAGCTGGAATCTTTTTAAGAGAATGCTGGAAAATTATCTTCCCCCGGAAAGTGCAGGTCGTTTTCTCAGAATTTTACTTAGCCAGGAACTTAATCCACTTAGTGCTGGAAAAGAGAAAATGGAATAACGGACTAAGACTGTTAGCGGCAGTAAATGAACGTGGCCATTTTTTGTAAACAAAAGGACTTATAATGAGGTACTCGAGTGCGTTCTAATTAACCAATTCCTGACAGCATACTCATCCCGGATGTAAATATTCTGTGAGCGCTCCTTTGATGGAAATGAATTTTTTGAATAGTCGCCGCCAGACTTAAGGCAGTTATTCTTAAATTTTCAGGTGTTTCAGTACAGCACGAATATTCAATTCAGAGATGTTTAAGTTGTAAGCGCATTTTGGGGTTTCTTGAAACCTTTATAATTTCGTTAAGTCCCAACCTGACAGTGGTCGCTATATTCAGAATAAAAGATGATACAAACCATTTATCATTTTGAAGCCAGTTTTGCGAGAACCATTTATATTTGTATGACAATACTACTAGCATAATTTATTTATTAAATTACTGAACATTTGATTAGAAGAACAATCAATAAAATTGTTTCATTTAAATCGTCAGTGGCTTAGCTATCGTATAGAGCCCTTACCCAACCCGAATGCTTCTTTTTCTCCTTGCTTGATTGATAACACAGGTTTTACACAAATCACCTCTTTTTTTTTTGATGTCTTGTATGAGTCGAATTTTTTTGATTTGTTTAATGATAACTAATCACTAACTTGAAATTCAATTTTTCCGTCACATCACTTTTCTGAGAAAAATAGGATGAAAACTAAAACAAATCGTATTATGACTTATGAGCATAATCGAAAATTAAATTAAAAATTAACGCAATGGCTCAAATTAAAGCCTAAATCCTTATCTAGATTTATGCTATGAAATACATAATTCTTAAAAATATGAGGTCAGGACATTTTCGTTTATGAATTTGTAATCTATGGAAACAATTCTATAGAAACGATATATCACTTATTTAGGTACAAAATTATTGTAAACTATAGTGCAATTAATAGAAATGAAAATTCGACAAGTCCTAAACCCCTATCATTGAATTGAAACTAATGTACCTACTATTATTTTTTCAATTCTTTACAAAAAAATATTCAGTCAAGAAAAGGAGGTTGAATCGATGGTAAAAGCTGCAGAAATCTAATATTTTTCAAATATCATTATCCTATAATTGGCTCTATTATTATTGTATTTTCGAGGATATTGAATTCTTTGAAAATTCTTACCTAATTTTCTTTTCGCCAGCATTTCTTTTATAAAAACTTTTTAAAAGAATTCACGACTACCCTGGCCTTGCTGTCTGTTCGCAACAACAAAAGGCACAGTGGCCACTATTCGGTACTTTAAGAAGCGATAACTTCAGCTGGGTGAAAACTTCACAGAAACCTTATCTAATCACACAAGTTGGAAACTTTTCGAAAAAATAAAACTTTTTCCACTTTAATCATAGTAAAAATTGGAAAGTTATAGGTTTATAGCTTGTGGTGGTGGTAGTCAATAGATAGACCACATCCACCGTTTTTGCAGCAGAGAATTAGATCGCAAAAGTGCCATGGGTAGTGGAAACTAATAAATGTTCGAATCACCTGGTGGAAAGTGCAAACGGATTGCTTTTATAATCTTCAATAAATGCAGCTAGTAATTGGGATCTTAACAAGGTCCTTTTGCTTCCGACGTGCATTTTGTTAAACAAATACTAAGGGGGTGGGGACGTTGTATAATCGCGGACGTACATCTTAACGGAGCTCTATGTCATTTACGAGTGAAGTTTCATTCGTTGATCCGAGCAATGTTCGTACTGGGGATGGAGCTGTTACACCTTTAATTACAAAAGTATTTACCACGTCGTTAAACTGAAGGGGCCAATAAAATCCTGCCCGGAATAGGCGAAACTTTACACATTTGGCAGACCCCAGTCTATGGGGCTTGCGAGGACGGGACGATCCTTGGCCACCGAAGTTTTTATTGCCACCCGTACGGCTGAGATAATTCCGTTTAGATGCGTTAATTTATCTGCAGGGTGACCTGTGTAAAGATGAGCATAAATCCCGGGGATTTGCTTTATGCTGGACTGGGGCTGGGCTCAGGACTGGTACAAGCAGACCAGTTTCCGGCTATAAACTTTACTTGAAAGGCTGCTTCAATGGTTCGAGGGGTTGTTCTTGTTGCCTCATGCAAACTGCAAATTGCCTCCTTCGCCGAACTATGACTTTTTGCAACGACCCCTGGTAATACTGATTTGGTTCCAGGCGAGTGTATCGGGACGGGATCGATTTTTTGAATAATTCTTAAAAATCTCGGCGCTTAACAGCTCTCTGGGGGAGTTTTAAAGTTTGTATTTTTTTCCCTCGTTTTATTCCTTGCGCTGTTAGTGGAAAAGTGCGGAAAAAGGAAAGTTTTTGTTTCAAAAGTTTTCTGTATGTGTGCAAAGTAGGAAATGAGAGAGGAGACGGGCAAACTTCCACTCGAACAAGTAGGTAATTTTTGTTATACGAGTTTAATGGGTTTATAAGAACATGAGGGTTTCTGCGCGCGACTGCCGAATGGAAATGGTCCTTAAAGTACCCAGTTTATTTGCCCTCCGGGAAGTACTTCTAACTAAATGGCATTATTGGTCTATTACTAAATGGCTGTGAACTACAGACTCCTTTAGGAATAAATAAAGACTATACTATACTTAGAAAGGCTAAAGTGCTATCGGTTTTGAAACCGACATAGCATAAAAACTTGGCTTCCTTCTGGAACTCGAACCCCTCGATACAAATTGTACCAAATATTATACATTTACGAAATTGACAGATATTCACAATTGCATGGGGATTTCCATCTGTGGGCAGTCACTTTTCAAAATATTTAAAATATTCCGCGCACGGTATGCATAGAATGTTCTCTAGTATCGGAATCCGATTTGTTTTTTCTCTAGCCCTCAAGAGATTTATTCCGATACTCCAAGGGCTTCCCCGTACCTACGTGTATTTGATGGATACCAGGTATATATGCTTTTCGAAATATGTGTCGTTCGTTCTATAAATTGACTCGGATTTATTGCATGGTAGTTTCCCTCCATTGCTTTTTTACATTTGCTTCCTGTTGGGGTTACTGGAGTTTGTAGAGCAGCGATTTAGGGAATAAAGTTCACTTCCTGTTACAAAAAAATGAGATAGGTAAATGCATGGTACTGGGAATTGAGTAGAATCTTGAGTAAAAACTTGAGAGTGGGGCACATCAGTTTCCCGTGGATTTAACTTCTATTTAGATTATGTATTGATGAACGAATTGAGAGATCATAAAGTATTAGCGATAGTTTAGAATTTTCTGAAAAAAAATCGAAAAAAAATCTTGTTTGAAATAATAACAACATATTAAGTTTTGATTTTGAGATATAGAAAGCTTAAAAAATAAAGTACTTATTGTTTTAAATTACATTTAATTTATAAAAGGACAAAAAATATTAAACATAAAGCATTCCAAAAAGTTAATCAAATAAAAACAAACGTACCACATCAATATCGGAATATCCTAAAGTCCTAAAGAGATTCACTAATCTTTATCAAAAGATTCCATTTAAATAATTAGAAAAAGGATAACAATAAATAAACACTCAGTTTAAAGTTCAGAAGTATTTTCTGTGAACACGAACTAAATGATGAATCCACAAAAGATTATAAAATATCCAAATTATATCTGAACACTTTTATAATAGTAAAGTTAAAATGTAATAAAACACAAAAAAAAAGCTATTTTAGCACGGGCATACTGTGTTCTTACAAATTAACGGTAGCAAAGATAAAACGTAACTAGAACTTTTCTAAAAGCTGCGAAATTCGTTATCTTATTTCAACAATCTATTATATCGATTGCTTTATGTAAACCTGGTTTTCTAAACCCAGTCATTAAACCAATAAATACCTGTCATGTTCAACTTTGAACAGGTTTGATATCAAAAGGTAACCTGCTCATTAGAACAAAATTGTACTTATTGCGCAACACTTCACAAAACAGCTTACCGCCCTAAAGGTTAGAGTGTGGGTTGTTATAATAAGCTGTGTATTGTAATCGTATCAGTTATGTGAAATATCAAATCAATATTTCGCGAGAATTTAGCTCCTTGACATAGCAATTAGTTTTCAGCCACTTGAAAGTGCTTTCAGTTAAAAATGAACCCGAATTATATTTATATTTACTAGTCATATAATTTAGAATGCAGCAGATACTTCGCGCAAAATATTAACAGCAGAAATGGAGGTGAAGTGAGCCTTGTTTTGCGTGGTAATTATGTGATTAAATGAAATCATATCCCATAAGGGTCACTGTGTGTGCCGCTAACAATGGGTTTAATTTTTAACGCGCATCGCTGTTTGAATAATCCCAACTCCCGCTACTATATGACCATGTCCTCTATTTCAGTGACCGTTCGAGTCCACCTTTTATTAGAATTGTAGGGAGGCACTCCATGAAATTTTGAATGCAATTGGCGGGTGGAAATTTTCAGTTTAATTTTGGATCAGCTAATTTAATTGGACACCTTGTTAAATTGTCACGCATGATGATCAATTAATTGACTGGAAGAATTCCAATAAGTGCTTAGGTTGAGTACTAAATTATGTCATGTTATAAATATCTAATTATGCATGGTTGGTTTAAATATTGTTGTTTGATTTTCATGAGTCGCCGAATTTTTGTAGTCAAATAGCTGAGTAACCCGGTTTAAATTATAAGTATGTATATACCTATTATTAAAATCTATGATGTGGTATAGAAATATAGAGATTCCTAGCTGATTTTTAGATTACCGACCCGCTTTAGGGCACAAGTGTCTGGCATTTTTGCTCTGGCCCCATTTTTGTCATTTTTTTTCTGAAAACCCTTAAGGGTTTCTTTTCTACTAAAATGAAAATTCTCCGCGTTCGGGTATTGGCGTTTCATATTAACCCGCCTAAGGACTGTTTCTCTTATTCACCCTCCCCACTCTCAGAAGCGCTAGTTTCGTTTTGTTTTATTTGAAAAAGTCTTGTAAAAAGGAAATAAAAATATACCGAACTCAACGAAAAAGCGTTGCGTTGAACGAAGGAGTGTTTGCAGAGCTGTGATGGTAATGCAATTTTTGTCGGTAATTCAAACTAAAGTCTCTTATTAAAATCTGTAAACTGTCTTCAGAATATTCCTTATCAATATCTTAATAGAATCCTTTTGCTGGACCGGCGGAAGTGAGTTCTAACTTAATTAAAATCGACGTTTTTAATTGCGACCAACGCAGTTTGAATTCGCGCCAAACGAATGGTTTGTCATTTCTTACCTCGTGGCCAACTTCGGCCTGGAAGTGCAGTCCGCGGTAAATCTCGAGTAGTTTGGTGTCATTTCAGATTTATCTTTGATTTTTGGTAATTTTGCAATTGAATTTGTACATTTTTCGGGTTGAAGTTATTCTTCAATTGCGGCGCGATCGGTTTGCATTCAAGCGCGGGAAAATTTAGGTAGTGCACGTTTGTTTCGGTTCAATAACATAATTATTGTGTTGTGACAATTAAGTGAAAACTTGGCGGAAGAATCTATAGAAGAAGGATTAAGTAGTTTAAATCCCGGATAACAACAGCAACATCGAGGAGGAGGCAGAAGTTTACGAAAAAAGGGAAAGTCATATTTTTTTATTACAACTATTAAAATAAATTAATTTGGAAGTTCTGCGGAACTACAAGAACAAGCGGAACCTGAGCAAATTGCTTTAGACTTTTCAACTAAATTTAAGCAAATCCGCCGAAAATATTGCCTGTAGGGTACCTATATCCACGACGCTTCTGTGCGTCATCCGTAAACATAAATTTGTTTGCTTTGATAAGATCGTGAGAGTTCCCGGATATTTTGAATTTTTCGTACAGGAACAGTACATCCGCTTTAATAAACTGCTTAACGAGATTACGTTCTTACGCTTTGTACAATTCGCACCATTGATGGGCTAGACCCGGCTCTATTCCAGGGTGTATTTTACAAGGAAACAAATTCAGTTGAGGGATGTGGCACACGTAAAAAAGCTATCAAAGCGTCCTAAAAGCGTCTAATCTTCTTCAAAATAAATAAGCCGGGGAGAATAATTGATAGATTAAAGGTACAGTTGAAATCTCATAGTACCTAATTGTAGTAATCACATAACATTTTCTGGGAGTGTCTAATGTAAAATAAATAAAGGCCTTACTTCCTCCATATCGAGTTAAAAGGAAACTGCTAACCAATCATCCATCCGACTGCTCATATCCGACAGTCCTTCCTCGTACATGACAAACGGGGACAGAAGCCGGGAAAACTCTTCCTTTTTATGTCTCCATCACTGTGCGAACTCCATGGGAATGAAGAATTCCTCTGGTGTGATAAATTGGATAAATAAAAATTGCACGCATCCGTCCTGTCCCCAAAATGTGCGAAAAACAAAAGGGAGGAAAAATGATGAAAGCACAAAAAATCCCGACTCGATCCCAAGAAAATAGAGGAGTAGAAAAAAAAAAAACGAAAACATTTGGAACACATAAATTATGCTACGAATATTTTATGCGGTATTCCATGGCGGCGGCTCCATGTATCTCCGCAGAGAGCCTGAAAGGGTTTACTCTGGCGGAATTTCCGTATTGAAAGCAGCGCATAGATGGAAATCACAAGAAAAACCTCTTTATGGTTTTCAGAGCTGGAATGTCGCCCCCAGCGAGTAAATGAACTAATTAAAGTCGGAACTGCTTAAAGCCCTATTCTACTCGGTATCCGCACCCTTTAGCCCCGCCAATTAGGCGACATAAGTAAATTTTCGTGTATACGGCACAAACTTCGGAAGTCCTCCAGACCCGGGGCTTGCTAAATTGCTGTAAAAATTAAATTTCGTTCATTAAGGCGCTAATTAATTGGTGCCGACAAATTTTTCCACCAGCGAAAAGGGAGCACTTTTAATGGTTCGCTCCCTTTTACTCTTTCCAAATGCCACGAACCTAATCATTAAACTTGGCGGATAATTTTTAATGTCGCACTCCTGAGGTGCCCCGAATAGCTCCTTTGCCGCGCACGAATCTCGGCGCTAACGACGTTGTAATGGTGATGTTTCCGCCGCCAAACGCCCTGCACTTCCCTTAATGGACCAGCAGCATGGCAGTAAAATCTTGTCAGTTGCATCCCGTCCTTCCGCTTCATTCATTAATTAAGTCGCGATTGCGATGGACATGTCGATTTCAATTAATGCCTCTTAAATGAGGCACATCAGGTCGGTAATATTAGCTATAAATATTACTACCAAAATTTGGGGAGCAGCAAATTCACCTGGCGTGACCGAGTAGCCTCCGTTGAAGAAAATAAATTCCGCTTTTGGTGCTAGGACAGTTTTATTGCTTGGCTGGAAGCTGGGAAGAGATCCATAAAAATCAGTTTATTACTTCATCACTTTTATCTGTTTTTGCTGCTCCCAAAGGACTCTAATAACTCTATTTAGGGTAGTCTTATACCAAGACACAGTTCATCTTCACGACGAATATACTTAGATCAGTCAGAGGGGAAAGAAGGGAACCTTATCCAGGTCAGAGTTAATCGAGAAAAGTAGTGGGACGAAATGCGTAGGCCCACAGAATTTTTATTCTATGCGGATGGTCAAATGGGTCGTAAGGATCACGCTCTGTTGTACGCGTATCTGCAGGAAATTAAAGTGTTTATGTGCTAACATTTAAAGAATGGTAACATCTAGAAATATATTATTTCATTCGTATTGCGTAAGTGATCTGAATGTCGAATGGTGGCATATTTCATAGGTTATAACAATGTAGCCTTCTTCCTTCTATTATTTCACATTTTGTATTTTAATAATGACAATAATATTACTGAACGACTTTCCTTCGAGTTGCAAAAGGACTCGAAAAAGCTCGTACAATTAAACTTTGCTAAATAGATGCTATTTATTTGAGTTATTATCTTGGAAATGCATCATTGCAATGCTTCACAGAAATAGGATCTTGGAGTTCTCTCTGATAGTAAACTTTTATTACCTTCTTTTGTCTGCCTATTGTTTACAACTTCTTGACTTTATTTGCAAACTTTCCTTCAACGATGTTTAACTCCTTTATACTTAGTATACTAGAATGTGCTAATACTACCTGGAATGCTTTTTGTACTTCTATAACTTAGTAAATACTTAGGAGGACCATTTTACAACTTAAATGTGCTAGAACTACCTAAAACTAAAATAAATTATAGCGAACCATTCGCGCTTCAAAAATAGTAGGTACCTACTAATATCTGCATAAAATAAAATCACATCTCATTCCCGTCATTGCGCAATCAATTAGGCAAAATATTGACGACACTGCAGAAGAGTAAAATAAAAGCGGCAAAAGGATTCAGTATACTCCTTTCGGCAGAGAACCAGCAGAAAAAATCCCAAAAAAAATCGCTAAGCATTCAAAAATGTCCAAAAATCTCAATTCCGGACGAGGAAGGACTTACGAAAGAATTCAGATATAGGACCGCATAAAAAAGTTGAAAAAAAGGAAATGAAAAAGGAAGGAATGAACCCCTTGGTCATGATTTGTCCTTCCGCACAAAAGCTCCCAACTCCCGGTTTGCCATGCCAAGGCGAGCTGCAGACAACGTGAATGCAATTGTGCTCCAGGAATCGCTTCTTAACCGATATCCCCTCTAAAATCCATCGAAGGCAGAGACTGGATTATGTCCCTCTTTAAGATATCCCAAACACTTAACCCGACTTTAACGTGGCCAACTTTTTGTCCCGATTTTGTTCTTTTCTCCCAGACACGGCGATATCTTGTGAGTCCCACTGTAGCCTACAGGGAACATTTGTTCCAGGAGCTTCTCACTGGCATCTGGGGATGCTACATGTCGGCCGGCTCTATAAGAAGATTAAGAAAGTCATGAGGAATTCCGAAAGGGACTCGTGTTTTTAACTGATGGATGCTGTGGGGAAGAGAACTTGTGGTTTTTCGAAATTTCAGTCTGGCACACGCGCACTGCAATCGGTCCAGATTTCTCCAGCACATTGTGCAGTTTGGGGAATCCTGGATTTTGAATACCGGCAAAATAACACAGTTCTGTAAAGCTATAAGTATAAGCCTGAGTGTATATAAAATACTTGTAATGTAAAGATATGAATTCAAGTTATATCTTTACTCTCTATCCTTTTAACAAAGTCAATGTCAACATTCAAACAAGGGTTTAATTATGCCTTATCAAATTTCGTTCATATATGTATATGTATAATAATACATCAGGTATACGTGAAAACATCGACCAGACAAAAAAATAATATTTATTTGTAAAATCACAGAATCTTAAGCTCTTGGTCTCTATGTATAATTAAATAATTTAAAAACAAAAAACGGTTTTTAAATATTATAGAAAATTTTCTGGTAAGTAATCATAGTAAATGTTATACAACTTAGTATATTCTGTGAAAGCTCGTTAGCAGGACAACATTTCGGAAGATTTTTTATATTTTTGATTTACGTCATAAATTAATAACTCAATATTGAGTCCATTAAATACTATAATATTTTTCAATATATCTGTACCTACATATTTCGAATATATATACTACATATACTATACTAATAAATAGAAATATACTTTTAATTCAAATAATTGCCAAATTATATTGTTCCCTGTACTCCACATCATTTATGCAATTATTGTAGAAGAAAAAAGTTAACAATTACCGTATAGCTATAATTGTTCCTGGTTTAATTGCCAACCTTTTGAATTAACGTTTGCTCAAGGATTGTATGGTAGAACAGCTGCCGTTGGTTAAACAAATTATTCGAGAGAAAAGAAGTAACATATTAAAACATGCCACAAAATGAAAACCAAATAACCTCTTCTAAGAGTAAAGCAGGTCTGAAAACTTGAGAATTATTCCTTCGGGTCAATTCCTTCTACCTTTCGTTTAGCCTCGTTTCGTGCGAGGCTCTAATTAAAAACTAAATGCAATTATGATCAGCTTAGGAACTCGGCGCTACTTCTGCCGATTCGCAAAAGGGCGTTAGTTGTGTTTAGCTCCAGGGTGTATTTTCTCAGCCGGAGTGGCATTAGCTCGCCAATTTCCATCTATTATTCACTGGCGGCGCACATGCACGTTTCCAGGAGCAACGGGGAGCCCCATTCCCTCCTTAAAGTCGACTCGTTGCTTAACTTAAAGCACACAGGAATACTGGGAATCAATTTTTGGGACGCGGGAAAATATTCATTGAAGCCTTAAAGCACCCCAGCCGTTATCTGGAATTTCGACACACTGCTGGCAACCGAATTTGTGTTTTCAAAGATTTCTGACTGCGAATCAGTGCCGACATCCCTTTTTCATTATAATGTGACGTCAGTGCTCCATCAAAGCGAGTTTTCTTTTATTCCATCATGAGGTGCCAGATGCCATTTACACCCGAGACAAGTTGCGTAAGACGTGGGTGTGTACATGTTTATGGAAAGGCGGCACCCCCGCTTCCCGGCCCCAGTAAGTCGTGCCGGCATTATTCCACAGGAGGGTGAATATTTTCCCGACTTCTCACTCTTTTGGAGCGCGGGTGTATTTATGGAGACGTCCTTGACAGAGCTCACATTTAATTCGTCGTTAAGTGTCCTTTGAACTGCCGCAATTGTCCCTCTCAATTAAACTCCCCCGATATCGCACCGAATAAGGACAATTCTCTGCCGCTATAGCGAGTTAATTTTTGAACAAGATATCACAGATTCTATTAGTCGTCCCCTGGACTGCTCATCTGTTAATTAAGCCATGTTGACCACGTCTGGATGAAAGGTCTCGCGGTCGACGTAAAGAAATGCGATAAAAAAAAAGAAAATTCTGATAAGCAGCAAGAGCAAGAAAAATATAATGTAAAAAAAAAGGAGAAAGAGGAGAAACCGACCCGACCAGCGGGCTGTGAGATAAATGAACAAAAATATTTTTGTACGCTACCTTGTCGTATCTTGGGCCAAGTGAAAATAAATTTTCCGGAGCACATTGCCAACAGCAGCAGTAAAAAGTGTTCTGAGGTGTAATAAATTAACTTAATTGTGCTGCTCCCTTATCTCCCGACGGAAGCGGGCGCAGACAGCGGCAGAGCGGCTGAGGCTTCATCCAGCCCCCCCGCTGGGTGGGACACCGCCATTTATAAGGCTTCTAATTATCTTCAACTTTTGAAATTGAACGTTAATGGGATATTGTTGCTCTCCCCAATGCAAATGCTAATGAAATTTCTTAAAAACGCAAAAATGAGTTCTGTCGGTCCATGGGACCTCTAATTATTTTCTATTTTCCTTAATATGTATTATTAAAGCACTCTCATTTAGTTTCATTATTAACTTAAAGAGACAACTTGGTTGTATGCTGGTTGGGATTATAAATGTAGGTCCTGGAAAGTAAAATCGTTACTCCCTTTATGCAAGAGGAGTTTACGTCTAGCAATTTATTTACAGTATTTCACAGTATTATACTCATAATTTTTGTCAGAAAATAAAGATTTTAGATTTATAGAAAATACAGAACGAACTAATCTAGAACTAAAATTAGATAAGGATATACTAAATAAATAGTTCTAATAGGTCCCAAACTCCGCCGAAAATTTCAAATGGCTCAAGTTTCGCAAACCCCTCACTACGGAGCATCTATCTTAGTAGAAACCTGAAGTACATTACATAAATGTTTTATTGTTTCGTACTCGTATGTATTATAGGTAGGTATATAATAATTTTAGGACAGTCTTAACCTCCATTTTCTACGTACTTTCATCATCTTTACTTTTATTTTACCATTGAACTTTTCTATTTCACTAATTCGTTTGTTCGTTGTTTTAGCTATCAATATCATATTACATATACATATGTACATATGTATGTATGCATCACACATTAAAATCCAGTTAAAATGGAGCATTAACAATGTTTTACAGCAACGAAATAAATTTGAAATTTTCGATTAAAATTTGAGTAAGAAATTCGTCTATATTATAAAATAAGATTTTTGGGTCATTCGTAACCATTAAATTAATCTCTAACTTAAGTCGCAAAATGACCATCCTCCTATCAGATATTATTCTAAGCTATATAACCAAAATATCCAAAATTGATTTTTGAAACGATAACATACCTTAAACAACATCTAGACCCTGTCGCTGTCCCACGTCTTTCTAAGACAATAACATATGTATAAGTAGAAAGACAAGAAAATTATGAAGAAATCGTTAGCCCAAACGATAAAAGTCTTCGAATTGACGTGAAACAACAAAAGGACGTCTTTTGGGAAAAGGTAGATAACATCAAGATTGGCGCAACTACTTTACAGGCAACAAGAAAGCAGAGCAGCAGAAACTCCGGCACAGAGTCAACTCACGATCCCTGAAAGAGCCAAATTTCCTATTGTGAAAGTAAATGGTTGGGAAAAGTTGCCGGCCGGTCCTGTCCCCACTCCCCAGGGACCATAGGACGACGAGTACAGGAACCGGGATGACTCTGCCAACGGACTCCATGATATTCAATATTCTTTCATTTTCATGTTGTTCCTGGTAAAGAAAGCAGACATAATGGTGAAGGAAATTACTTTTATCCAGTCAATGGATCGTGCACACATCTTGGGCTGTAATTCATTAAAAGGTAGTAACATTAGGAAGAAATTGGCCTCATTTGTCCCATATCCCGGCACTGTTCGTTCGCAGTGAGGGGGCAGCAACAAAAGTAAAATTGCCCGAGAGAGAAGTCCATTACTCAGTCATTGTGAATGCTTATCCCAATGCTGTGCAGAATGGCTGCTAATGGATCGCAGTGTCCAACAGGGTTGCCTTTCCCAGAGGAATAATTCTCTGCCTGGAACCCTCCCTCTAGAAAGTAAAAAAATCCAAATCACGAATCTTGTAAAATGGTAAAATATCGTTTGCATGGCAGGAAGATAAAACAGGTATGCGGCACTCCGACAACGTCCGTTTTCATTCCAAAGTATCCACTTCATTCCTCGGTGCCATTGAAATTTTATTTGAATTCTCTTGGCAGAAAAAAGCTTATTAAAATTCCGACGAACTGTAAAAATATTAAAAAAATTGCGACACTTCCCATCGTTTGGGTTCTATTATGTTTAATATGCCCTAAACTACAGATTTTTTTTAGAACAAAAGGCTACTTAAGCAAAAACAGAAAATATTTCATTTAAAAAACAAGTTCTTATACCTTTGCTAAAAATAATTAATCGTGTTTCAAAACAAACTACGTAATTAAATTATTATATAAAACTGTTGGAATCAAAGTATAGTACCACCGAAATTGAGATTGAAATCGGAGAAAAGTGCACACATAAAAGGAGAACGTTAAACAAAAATTACAATTCTCTGCAATTTGCATATACATACATTAAAAAAAACAACAAACAAACAAAAACAAATATTAGGTAATATGAATTGGCGTCATAGTAATTGCACCATTCTTGATTTAATGAATAAATATATTTGAAATACTTTATTACGATTAACAATCAAAATAATGGAGACGATTGATTCGAAATTAATGTTTTTGTTTAATGTAACATCATCACTTTCCACATTATAATGCAAACAGAAAATGAGTAATATCCGCTTATTGCTAAATCTTTAAAAGTTATTACCTGCACGAAATATTTAATATAAGATTGGCGAAATTAACTTGAAAATTCCTACTTTGTATACAGAAAACGATTAACATAAAATAAAAAAAGCGGATTATCGCTTTGAAGAAAGCACCTTTTCTCGACTGTATTATCATTTTGATATAAAATGAATCCATTAATGAAAATTATAAGCCGGCATCAAAATTGTTTGCGTTTAAGTTTAAAATACACTTTTCTTTAGTGGATTTTTTGGGCTGGCTGTTTCGCATTTGGAACACAATGTTGAAATTTCAAAATGTGAAACCAAAATGGTAGATCTTTAAGGCTTTTCATTAAAATCTCACAATAAGTTCTTTAGGTCGCTGATATTAAATTCGGTATTAAATTCAGAATGGCGGTCTTTCAATCGTAAATTATACGAAAATTGATATGAGGAGTTTTTCCAGAGAACAAAAAATAAAATTTAACTTCTGCCCAATAAAATTAGAGCCTCGAGGTTTTAAATATTACGCCTTCCTAAAATGTTCTGCCTTCGGTTATATATTTCAATTAAAGCAATTGTCAAGCTAACAGAAGGTATAAAAACGCTACTATTTGCCTTACCCGCTCCAGAAGATCTTATCAAATTCTCAGAAGAACATTTCCTAATTTTTCTCTGTTAAAGGTAACGACGCAGACATCGATTGGACTGTACTCACTAAAACTCTCTAGAAATATAAAAAATTGTAAACTTAAAGCAAAACACAAAGTTCAGCTTTAATAAAGCGTCACAAAAAACTCGTCGTAACTACTAAAGCTATACCACGCAGTTATGACGTCTTTCGTTCTCTTAAAATCATTTCAGCAAGAAAATCAAAAAACAGAAAAGTTTTAAAAATGCTTATAAAAAGAAGTAGCGGCGAAATTATAAGGACATAAATCCTCTCCAGTCACGTTAAACCATCCAAAGACAAAACGGACTAAAAATAAAAATATCGTCTCACAAAACCATTGACATCGCGTCGCGGCGCTTTGTCGGGGGCGGATGACGCGGGGCAACAGAGTCCCGTAGGAGTACACTAGACAAAGAATTCTTTGAGAGGGAGCATCATAGCGCGACTTTTGTGTTTTTTTATTTTCGCTTTCCAACATTTTTATTTTATATACGAATTAAGGAATCTCGTCCAGGCGAGGCGGCTCATGGAGAAACTTTTTTAATATCCGTCCATTGTTCGTACGGCAGTCGAATTATCGATTGTCGTAATTTTCATTCTCGACTCTACATGAACCCGCTCCGGTTATGATCAGGATTATTGAGGAGATTTTCCTGTCGTGCAGTGATTGCATTAAACAAATTACGCAAATTCCGCTTAAGTCCAGAAGACTTAAGATCCCATGTCAGCTGGCGCACAGAGCAAGTTATTTAAGTTCTTGAGTAGAACAAAAAGGATTAAGCGCCCGTCTTATAAAATTAAGAAAGAAATTCAAGGAAGAGCAGGATTAATTAATGGTAAGCAAGCAAAGTCTCTAGGACATTCCAAGGCATGGGATGAGCTCGCCTGACTCCAATTCCCCAAGAAGATTTCTCTCCGACTCAGAGCATTTTCGAATTTTCCATTTATTTTCCAAGACATGTTTGTACGATTCTGTTGGTGGAAACTAAAATATTATCGTTGGAGGGAATGTGCACAATAAGCCTGAAAGTCGAATCTTACTGCTCACACGGCTCCAGTGATTAAACCCTGTCGCTAGGCGGGAAACACTTCCACGTTCCCATTCCCAATTGGACCAGGAATCTGCTCAGCTAAACTCCCAAGAGTATCTGAAATCGCCTGGATTCCGCTTGACAAGTTAATTGCCTCCAATCCTTAAATTAAGCGAAAAACTTTATTTGGAAAAGCATTTTACACTGAAACCAGCTGCGGATCCAAGTGAGTTGTGGCAGCCTCCAACGTACGTAATTACGGCCTTTTTCATCACAGGAAATGTGATGAAAGCTGTCTGCCACCAGTGAAATATTTTCAACGTGAAATCCTTTGAAATCGCACCAAAATGAGGGGAATATCTCGGCATCATTCATTACTTTAAAAAATGGAAGGGAAGAGCCTTGAACCCTTTAGTCATTCCCTATAGACGATTAATATTTTATAGGTATTTATCATTGCGGCGGTGAATGCACAATTTTTTTTAGCGCCACTAAAAGTATTATTTTCCATTTTATGAACGGAAATAATTCGCGGAAATATGAATGGATTAAAGACTGCATCTAAAATTAAAAATAGTACGCAGGATGAAAAGCAGCTATAGAGAATAGCTACTGCAGTTATTAAAAATGTAATGATGCAATAAAGCTTTTCATTTTTTTTAACGCTTATTCAATGGTATAGGTAGTTTATAGAACACTTTTTTTGTGACAGATCCTATACGTATCTACTCGTAAGAAAGATTTTCCAATTGACATACCACAGAAAATTTAAAATTAAAAATCGTACCTACGTATGAGATAATTAAAATTTAAAGACCTAAAGTTTGCATTCTTGGATATGGAATGTTTCTTTTGGAAGGTTGTCACCAATAGTTCTATAAAAAGCCCGGGAAATATCTTAATGTTTGATGTGGTATTTTTCAGAATTAAAGACAGTAGAATTTGAATGTAATGTAATTTGACAGCCTTTACAAAATTAAGTATTGAAACGCAAAAAGGTATCTGAGGTAGATAATTCCTGGAAATTATAATATTTCACATATTGATATTCCCTTTTATTTTCATTAAAAGGTTTTTATGTCTCTACCATAAAAACCAAATAATAATGATTTTATATATTCATTTCGAATTACAATTTAAAAGCTAATTTCAGTCATCACTAAAATAAAACACATTTCAGATTTTAAAATTCTGTACCTTGCAATCCCGAAAATATAAAAAGAGTTTTATTTTCATTTCGCTCTGTTGTACTTTCATAGAATTGGAGAAAAATGTATGTTCTACCGTCTGATTTTCAGGTCAATTCAAACATTGCGTGCGAAAACAAATGAAATTGCGTCTAAATCTAAATAAAACATTGCCCAGGGGCTTATTTGAAAACTTCATCACACTGGCCAAATTTAGGTAAATCCCTGCTCGGCTATCGTCGAAAAAAAATTTAATTTCGACCAAAATTGAATTTCCTACAAAAACCGCCTTTTCGATGGGGTAGGTATCACAGAACCGGGATAAGCACTACAAGCGTTCCCATTAACTCGGAGGTTTTTGAGTGAAATTTAGCCGCTAACCTTCTCAAATTTAAACGTTTACATAGTACAAGCTTTTCCATTTCCTGACGGTTTATAGGTAGAAGTGGTGGGGTAATGTAATCAGGTAGAGTAATCAATTTCAGCGGTCGTAGAGCTCGCAACGACAATCCAGAGCTGCTACTACATAAACCAGTATACGATGTTGCACGGCGCGGTGGAGGTGAAATTATGCTGATCCGTGGCTTTAAACGAAAGCAGTAGATTGCTTGGATTAGCGAAAAATTGTGCTTTAATTAATTTCTAATTAATTGCAAAATTCAATAAGGCCCACGGTATGCTTATGGCATGGCAATGCCAATATAGTAATGGTTGCCTTCGTAAGACTTAGATTTCAAATTAGTTTCAAGCAACTTTGACACCGGATACACCGAAACTGTGAGAAATAGCTGGAAAATTGGAAGGGGCTCACCTAACTTTATCAAAGTTTCAGAAACATAAACAGGTGTTATGCGATCTCTCCACCTGGTAATAAGACCCACAGCTTCCAATTAAGCGAGCTATAATTGGGCTATTTCACAGCGGGCAGGAGTTCTTCTTGACTGCTAATGCTCTACGTGCGCCGGCAAAAAGAATTACGCGATGTCCAGAAGTGAGAGGAATAATAATAGAACCCCCGCGATTATGTACCATGTACCTTCCTTCTACAAACCCTTTTCAGGGGGTTCTCTAAATATAAAATAAATGACGAGCGAGCTCTGAATTGACTTTGCAATTTTGTTGGCAAATAAATTCATACGAATAAAGCTATTATCGTCGTTTAATGAGTATACTACACAGTAAATTATGAATTTTAATGAAATATTTCTCCCACTTTCGGGCTGATTTTCATTTTAATTAATTCACGAAACGGTGTAGCCGCATGTTATTATTTAGAAGTGTTTTGGGTAGGTGAAAGCTGCCAAAAAAATGTTCCACAGAATTAAATTAATTTTATAAATTTGCGGTATTTATTGTTTGTGAGTTCTTATATTACGTTTGAATAATTAACATTTTTGTTATGTACAGTTTCAAATTGCATTGTTTGTTTTACTTTTGAATGATGACAATAGCCAATGTATGTACTATTTCTGCTATATCTATTCTATCTTTAAATAAAATAAAAGTAAATAAAATAAATGCTTTTCTGGAAAATTTTTTTAAGGAATTGGCTTAATTTAATATATCCAAAACCTAAAAGCGCCCTTTAGTTTTTAATTCAAGAAGCATCAATTTTTAGCATGCATTCCAGTTGCTATATGATAAGTATTTTGTTAGTTTGATAGTACAGTCTTCAAGTCCTTTCAAGAATCGATCAGAAACAACTGAACTGTAATGAAGTTAATAATAAAATCGCCAAAGTATAGTATTGCACACCAGCAATGCAGAATTGCTTTTCAGACTACCGGACGACAGGAATGCTTAAAATTGCGCTATTAACGAAAAGTGCTTGTTTACGATACGATTTCCTGTGATAAGTGTTCATAAATAAGAGCTACATTGAAATCTAGCATCCCATTTCAAAGATGAAGTTGTGGCAGCATGCAACAATGGGCACCAGCCTCTTAAAGTGGAATCTGCCCAGCCCCATGAAGTTGTAAATATTCGGGATGCACCATAACTGCAATATTAAACGCTTCTATGATGCATTGTGGTACCCATATATTCTTCTCCTGCTGAGTTGCAGTCGTCTCGGCTCCGGGAAAAACAAGAGAAACTCGCGGAAAAAGGCTCCCTCCGGCAGAAAACTAAATTATTTTCAGACGATAAAATTTATTGCACTTTACGTAAGCGACCTTTAAACAACTCCACCGAGGGCGCTGTTTGTCCCGCATACATTGCGCTCCATTCCGTCTGACATTGTAGCTAACTTGGAACATATTTTATTTCTTAATATTTTCCGCTCTTACGCGGGGCCGGGTAGATGTTTTCCTTCCGTTCTTGATATTTTTCTGACAATGGGGAACTCTTAAAAAATTTGTTCCCACTGATATAATTTTCTCACTGGGGAAATGTTTGGACACAAATAGTACACCCGGAATCACGGTCATATCTACGTAGTTCAGCAAACTGAGCACTGAATATAAATCTGTTATGTGCAAAACCAAACTTTAGTACTTATTTACTCTACCATATTATCACTCTCTTCTCTTCTATTCAACCCTTCCCAAATAAAATGAACAAATTCAATTAACCTCTTTTTAAACTGTGCTTTAATTATTTCTTTGATGAATTTTATTTTAAAGGAAAGAAGGAAACAAATTGGAAAATCAAACTGAAATGTTCACATATTTGTGGTTAAGCACTATTTCAAAAGAAAAAAGAAAAATTTAAAAATTGTGTTTATTAAAGCAATCATTAAACTGACTATTTTTTACACAGTTGAACTTGAAAGCCAAATTCGTTCAAGATCTATTTAAATAGTTTGGGAATACTTGAAATATCAAAATCATGAAATTTAATTACATTTATTTTTGGATATCATGTCAATTTTCAAAAACGAATACCTATTACTAGAACTCAGACAATTCACTTTCCTCCCAATTTTCATTTAATTTCACAAAATCCTTTTGAAGTCAAAGACAATCTTTCTTTTATTTTAAAACCAGAAAATATTTGAAGTGCTGCCATACTTCGAAATGTTTATTTTGATTGTTTAAAATTTATTAAGTGAAGAAGTTCTTATAAATAGATTTCGATTTTATATTTCGAGTGTGTTTTTAATATGTATGAGATTATTTTATAAATATTGGAATTTCTTCGTGTTGCCTGATCAATAAATTTTTGCCGAGCTTATAAAGGAACGAACTGTAAACAATCTAAACGAAATCATGTGCACATTATGTGTGATCCCATTTAGAAGTAAAGGTTCGTAAAAACGTTCATTCTTGCATATGCACATTAAAGTTAGGCCTTTGCTCCTCATAATTCCCAATTCGGGTTTACCACACGTGTTCTGCTGTCAGACTTTCTCCCACCAGAATCAACCGTCAGGACGAAATTGATGGGACCTATTAACATCCCGCTTTGGCGAAACAGGGGCACATCCCGCAGGAGCGACTTCGAGTGAACGTCTTCCTGGTCGGCAGAGGTACGTCGGTGCCACTTAAATTTTGATTAATGGCCAAAATTAACTTGGACCAGACATGCAGATGAATTATGCAGGTTCGGTCGACAGTTACCCGGCTCAGTCTTAGGTGATCCGAGCGGTCTACCCAGGGACACTTTGCGGGGACTAGAATTTAAATTGACATAAATTGGAGTTTAAAGGGCACTTAAAACGCGAAATTTTCTTCCAGGACATCGATCCCTGGGCGGGCGGCTCCTAACATAACATAAAGTTAATAGTCTGGAAAAAAAAATGGTTCCGGCATTGTTGGATATAGGTTTTTGGCGCACCCAGTTCGGCTGATATGAAAGCTACGAAGGGCCGTGCAGGGAAAGGTCCCGGAAATTTATCGACAACGCAGAAAGGGCGGCCCAATAAATCATTTTATGCCCCTTCAATTTTCCCACTGCCTGGTGTTATGGTTTGTTTGGCACAGTTTCGTGGATTCTCTCCCGGCCCTCGCTGCCTGTCATATTGCCATAAATAGGATAAATCAGGGAGTCTCTGCCGAGAGTCCCGAGAGAAGGAATTCAATAGAAGCCGGCCCGAGTTCGTCCTTATAAGTGCCGCTCAAAAGTTCACGAGCCTATTCCGGACGTCTGGACGAACCCGGCCTGCATCTCAATTAGACCAGAAAGGGCGGAGAGTAATGTTTTGCATTTGCGCCCCCGCACCATTCGATTTCAGACAGATCTCAGAACTGTCGAACACCCCCAACCCTTCGCCAAGACATGGCCTTACACAAGGACGGGTGACTTTAGAAAATTAATGAAAAACTTTTTAGCAAAAATATCCTCTTCGGAGGCGACTTTATTTGAACGGCGGCGTTGCGGGTGGGACGAGCGGCGGCAACAATAATTTTATTCGGCCCAGTCAGAATTGTGAAATTGAAAAAGTTCCCAGCAAATAGTAAGTTGTATAAAAGGAATCTTAAAATTTTTCTGAATTATGGAAGGCAATTCTGGGAATAGAGCGCCGCTTATTTCTGGGTTTGGGCCCCAAATGAAGGGAAAAAAAAAATTGAAAAAAGCGTTCCAAACTTTACAAATGCTTTCGTGAATTTTAAAGAGAGCAAACGTTTTTTATGTGCAATACGCCAGAATGGTTCAAATTTGTGGTTTCAATTAAATTTTTAAATCGACAAATTTCGACTAATTCCCTTTTGCACATTTTTTTCCCGAGATTTGTGGCAAATGCTTTTGACATAGAAAAAGAAGGGTTTCGTGAGAATTTGTAGAGGAAGTTAAGTGATTACGATTACATTTTGATTGAGAAAGAGGAGTTTTATCGTATTAATTATTACTCATAAAAGAAGATTACAACTTATATGAATTAAAAACGCTGGTCTTAAGCTACATTAAACACGTTATAGCTGAATAGACGTCACACCTTTTAAGATTTTCGAAAGAATGAAATATTGTTCCATTGCATATACATACATACTTACTGAATTAAGTTTGAAATTTGCGAACGTTAGTATGAACTCTTGAAAAAACGAAAAAATTGTAGTAATAACTATCTAATATGTATACGTCTGCTATATCTACGTTTTACCTTTTATAATCGATTGACATCAATTTTACTACACTATACCTATGTAAGTATAGTTTGCAAGGATTTTTCTTTTATTTATTTATTTGTTCATCATGCTTGAAAATAAGAAAAAGTTTAATGTTATCAAACAACTAAACCCCAAATTATTTTAATAAAATTTTATTAAATATTAAAATATGTAGTAAGAACATTCACACTGTTTTAAGAACCGGAAATTTAGCAGGACATTTTTCAAAGCTTTCCAACTATGTATGTAGGTACTACATACATAGATACCTACTTCGATCTTTCCCACATCTCTTCCCACTCTCTAGCGATAAAATTTGTAATTATACTTAAGTACCTAAGTAATTTTCTCATCCACTCACTCAGTAGGTTTCCAGATATCTATCGGTCAAACTAATTTTAGCATCTCTGTCCTTGAGCAGAATTTCAAATTTTCACCATTCGAAACTTCATCGTATCTGAGGAGTCGAATGAATCTGAAATTTCATCTTAAAGCAAGTTTGATTAATACGAATATCGCCCACATCGCTACCGCTAGCACCATCATCACCACTTCAATTGCGGTGTCACCGCAAAATTCACGATGGTTCTTCCCTGGAGGAGCCCCAACAGGGGCAAGGAACTGATATTAAACTTTGCTTTTATCTTATCACATGGAAACCTCCAAAACAGCAATTTTCGTTAATTTATGCTTTTCCTAGAGCAAAGCTTCCCTAGAATTCCCTGGTCCTAGATGTCGACTTGCTCCTTGAGGCGCCCGAATGTGGGTAACCCACTTTCCATCCGGATCGAGTGTGCTCGTGGCCCCACTCATAACCGAATGCATTTCGTCTTCAACCGATACAAATCCACTCCCTGAAGGATGCTCGATCTTCTCAATTTTAAGGAAGCGGGTGTTGAGCCCCGGCAATAGCTTTCTGGATGCATTTGCGTCCTTTCGGTGGGGAAAAAATTACAAAAAATAAAATAAAATTTACACATGCTCCCGAGGGGCCAGAGGGCGGGTCTCTGGATGGCTGCCAACATCTGGGAGTGCACGTATCCTTGCAACCTTTTTTCGGGTCCATACAGCTTATATGTTGGTCCGATGTAACGAATGCTTCTGACCCGATTCCCTGTTTCAGTCCCCGGCATTGTGTAAACCAAAAATAAGCAGAACGTGTCCTTGCAGGGCATCCGGCGGTGGTTTTTATGGTGTCAGGTTTATTTGGTGTTAATGTGGGCTAATCTGGATACCCAAAAGTATGTGGCCCAGTTCGAGTCCGGACATTACAAGGAATTCGACTGTGGCAAGGGATGTTTGTCATGACGATTTAGTGACGTCGTAAACTTTTCTGATTTATTCCTGGCAGAAATATCCTCACCTGACTACGCGAGTTTGGGGGGTAAATTGGTAGCACCCTTAAATTTCCGCACGAATGGAAAGCCAAGATAAACACGAAAAATATTTCCCGGCGCTTTCGATGCTTTCCGCATCCACGGCGAGGCCGGCAGGGCAAAATGCTTAAATTCAATGTTGAAAGCTGGTGAAAACCGCCTATAGGCTCCGCGTGTGGGCACCCCCATCGAATTGATGCGCCATAATCCCATCACGTGCACCAAATGTGGCAAATTCCATTCAAATTAGGACATATTCAGGAGAGCAAACGTTTGAATTCATTTGGCCTAAAGTGCAAATAGCCCGCCATTTGGTCACTGTAATTGAAGGGGTATGAAATTCGTGCCATTATCCGCAAAAGAGATGAAGGTTCAGATTTATTTGCTGCTAATGGAGCCGAACACGTTAAATTTGGATGAAAAGAATCTCATTAAGAGATTGTTTACACTATTCACCACAACTACTTTCATCAGTTTTATGTTAATTGTTATGAATTGCTTACGACATACCAAAAATATAAAACAAACTATGACCCAGAAGAAAAAAAAAACTTTTTATATTAATATAGTTTTTCGGGCGAGACTACTTTAATATCGAATTTTATAAATTTGATTTAAATCCAATCAATATTATCTTTTGTAATTCAACAAAGCATTGTTTCAGTTTTAATGCAGAAAATGTTCACCTATCTCAATAATATGGTCGAATTCTTGTATCATGTATTTTATTTAAAATCTGTGTGCTACTGTACAGTTTACCATATAGGTACATAGATAGACTATTTTATTTTATTTTATTATGAACTTCATGTATTTGGCATAATCGTGATTCTCTTAGTAATTAATACAGTATGCAAAACAAAAACAAATAAAATTACCAAACAAAAGCAGCACAAATAAATTATAAAAGCGAATTTGGTAAACATAATATCGTTTATAAAGTCCGTTAATATCTCAAATTCTTTAGCACTATTGAACTGTGATAAAATTTCTACATGAGTTTTCACAGAAAACATTTTGTAATTTACTTCGAGCTACAATATTTAAATTATCATGGGAATTTTTCATGAATTGATAAATTAAATTTTTCGATCTGTAAAAAAAGTATTTATTAAAAAATGACTATTACAAGAGCTGGATATCCGATACGGAGCCCAGTATGAAATTTTCAAGTGAATTGAATATTTGGCATTTTTCGCAAACTTTAAAATCATGATATACACGTGACATTATAATTATCACTCCTCAATTACTAAAATTAAATCGTTCCTAAAGCAAAATAATCTAAAGTCATTCGAATTTTATATGGCTCAGAAAGTGAAAAGCTATTATTACTGTGTTTACATATGTACGAGTGTATAACGAAAGAATTAGTATTACCTATTATTTAATATTTATGAAGTTTACTAATCATGTTTTCGCTTTAGTGTTAGTTTAAAATAAGAATTAATTATCAGACCTATACAGACCTATACTAAATAAAACGAAATCGTTGAATTTGGGAATTGTGGGATACATACGTGGGTATTAAATTCCTACGCGTTAACATTTTCATCTATGTAACTAGTTGAGCTCCACTGTCAATTTTCCTTCCACATCAAAAAGCTGCCGCGCAATAATTTCAATGGAACTAAAGGACATAAAGTACCAACATAATAATTACGCTAATCAGGTACTGTATTTAAGTGGAGGGAAAATTCCACAAAGCGTCCACACATTTACATAGAGGATTTAAACACAAATCTACTCCTAGATTTGCAAAGGGCCACAATTTACCCTTATGTGTTATGTGCCTCTAAAACTACACAGCTTTAAAGAAATAGGATTAGCATACGAAAATATTTGCAAATTGCTGCTTGTACGCAATAATTGGGTATAATTTTCCAGAAATATTCCCGAGGAGTAGGTATGTGTGACCTCCTGCTGGAGAATTTCTTGTTCGCGTCCGTAATCGCTATAAGAGCACAAACTCTATCTAAATTTAAAGAGCCTGCCTTGAGAGTGTTATGAGGTGACATCACGAGCAGTAATTAATTAAAGTATTTGCGACTATGTGAGTCGGAGGTTGCCACCATCCCCAGAGGGTAACTTTCACTTATGCTCCAAGTGAATTACCTTTAACTGCGTCATGAGAAAAGTTAATTTGCATAACTTTCCACTAAACCGCCCCATTATCCTATGTACCTTTGCTGGCTAGAGTGTGTTTTAATAATTTTAATCCTGTAGCCCCAGTGCCCCGCAGGACTGCTGAGGGAAGTCTCGGGAAGGAGCCTGCCGCTGTTGTCGTTGTCGTCCTCGTGCCAAGTATCTAAATTGCACAAGTTCCCAAGTTTACGAAAAACAACAAATTTCGCGGACGACCGTTTGAAACCGTCGCGAGCGAGGGCTTTTTACACCAGCAGACACATTTTTCTTATCACCGCAACTAAGTGTCGTAATCAAAAATAATTAAAAGCACGCCCGTTGCGAGCAGACACCCTGTAAATAAATCATCCCGGCTCCGGTACCGGGGTCCCAGATACATCTTAATTACTTTTCTCTTATTCACGGTGCCGCAATTGACGTCGATGGCTCCGGCTCCGTAGCTGGCAGCTATGCCACCGTCGTCGGCAACATTATCCTGTTCCCGAACATGCAGAGGAAACATTAAGTCTGGCTCTTCCTGCGAAACCCCGGGGAAGATAGTCAGATATCCCGGGACGTACGTAATTTTACCCCAGAATCCAGTGCGAATGCGAACCGAGGCAAGGGCCCCAGATCTTCAGTCTCCCTGAATATTCATCACGCGCCGTGTCTTGCAGCCCAAAGTAACACATTCGCAAATGTTAATTGAAAGGACTCTCAACGGTGGGGGCCCCCTCGGGGCTCCGCTGGCAGAGCCTCATCAGAAAAGCGTGTATCGCTGCTGTTAATTAAGAGTCGCACAAAGGTCGCATTCGCATCTGGAACAACGACGGGAGCAGCTCCTGGCGTCTCCACTTAAAATCGGGTTTCTGCAGGGTGATATCTCTGGAATATGCCTCCCTTCCCTGGGGAGACGTCCCGGCTGCCATGACCATCCCCAGCCCGGTTGCCCAACCAGTTTATGCTTTTAATGGATAAGTCAACGCTCCCTCGAGAAGACGTTCATCATCACCTAATGGGCTCTCCCGAGCCCGAGGCAGGATCAGCCATTGAAGGCTTCCTGCTTTCCAGATTAAATTTGATTGGGTGCGGGGGCTAAATAGCTTACGCTTCATCTACTGGGGATTATACGCTTTATGATTTTCTATTTCATCTGATTGGGTGTTTGTGTACAGCAAACACGTTTGTCCCTCCAGCTGCTAAATCTGGAAGTTGGAATCTGGCTAAGGCTTCCACAGCTGATACATTTTGCTGCCCTTTTTGTCCTACAGCCCCCTCCACCCACCACCCCACAACTCTGCTCCAATCCCCAGAAATAGACTGTGAACTCAAACTAATTTGGGCTTTGTGCTCCACTTAATTGCCAGAATTGTTGTGCTTCCTGTTGCCTCCAGATTTGAGAAAACAAATTGAAAATAGCCCTTCAGGAAATTTACCAATGTTTTTCAGTTTTATTTTTGCTGGAAAATTAGGGAGCACATTTTCTTTTTCTAGATCCTGGGGGCTTTCCGCAAAGTCTGATAGCATCTGTAACGTGAGAAGGTTATGATGTCAAAAAATATTTGGAGAAAATTCGGTTTTGATACAAGAACAAACAATGTGGGAAGAGTCTAAAACGAAAACAAGGCTGAATGTAGAAGCTATCCTGGGTTTGCATAACAACGTGTTCCATATTTTGAACAAATAAAATTATAGGAAACAATCTAAAAGGATTTTCATCGTTACGGCTATAGGCTTCATTCAGTGTACAAATCACACAAAACCCAACGGGAGGTGAAGTCCAACTGTGATTTAGCCGGAATTTCCGGGCTGATTGTATGAGAATAATGCACGTCTTTGCTCCTTTGTGATTTGCTAAATGGAATTCATGCAATTTATCCCAGTCTCATATTAAATGCATCCTTTTTGGGGTTAAAAGCAAATCAGCTATACCGCCGTGTACCTTTATTGTAATGTAGTGCATCACATAAAAGTGAATCTAAATTATAGGAAATTATAGAATTACACTTTCTAAGATTGACATATTTTATTTAATATGCAAGAAAATTGATTCTTTTTACAGAAATTGAAATAGAATTTAATTACAAAATTTTATATATTGTATCTAACATTATGTATAACTTTCATCTTTCATTTTTGAAACAAATATATGTATATGTATATAAGTATAAGTTCTTTTGTTAAAATTTCAGTTGAACTAAAGCAGTAGTACCTACAAATAATCATTTAAAATTAATTTCATGCCGTATATAAGCAAAAATTATTAGTAAAATATTGTAAAAGATAGTTGAAGTATGGAACATAATGAGCTATAGTTTAAATTGGGTATACTTGAATATTTTAATAAGAAAAACAGAAAAATTCTTTAAAAGTTTTCAGTTAGAAGAGCTTTAAAGAAATAAAACATAAGGACTTCAGAATAATAAATACTTACCACTCTAACATAAAAAAAAATTAATTATCAACTTATCTAGAGTTAAAACACTCGTAACCTTTACCACTGCTTCGTATAGAATTGAAGAATGGACTCTTAAAAAATGACTTCTCGACGCAAAAACATTTTCACGTAATTTCCTCGTACAGACAACAAAATGAAAAAGGCTTTTCGCCGGTGTTCTAGGACAAATTTAATTTGACACGATAACTCGAGAACGAATGAGTTCCGCAATTATTCAGGTTGATTGTATGGCCGAAAGCGATCCCCTCGGCATCCACCCCAAAGGCTGGAGGTAATTAAAATCAAACTCAAGTTAATTAGTTTCAGAAATTACTTTAATTACATGGCATGAACCTTTTGGTTTTCAATTAATGGGGCAGGAGTAATTGCGACAACGATCGGGCCACGACAAATCCCACCACTAATCCTGGGAGGCTTATTTTGTAATCGGGCACATGGCTACCGTTGTTTAACCCGCTTTTAAAGTTGCCCAGTCCTTGTGAAATAGGCTCCGATCCGGGCCTATCGCATATCGAGCTATTATGCCGGGTGCTCATTTTCACCCCATAAGGCGGGGGTGGAATCAATAAAATCGTCTGATGGGGCTCTGGAAAAGTTGTAGTAGCGTCCCCGAACAGCCCCAGCCCTGAAAGAGGAGCAACAGTGTGCAGTAGCGGGGGTGTCCTCAGTGCGGGGTCATTACGGATGATTTACTCACCGTCCCAGGCAAATCTCACGTTAATCAATCCGTGAATTAAGATAAATCTCACACCTGCTCCGGTTGGTGTAGTAAAAGCTGCTTTGCTCCGGTCTCGTGGCCCCGGACAGCTTTCATAAATAAAAATTACTGTCAACGTGGATTCCCACGTAGAGTAACCTTCAGGAGTCTTCCGTCGGGACGCCGGAATGAGCCCAGCAGGCTTAACACTAAATTATCGCTCGGCGGATTACTTTCTTGTAACTAATTTCCCACATGCTGAAAGGGGACTGCTTCCATTACATCGCCAGGGACTAACGCGTGGGATGGTGGAGATCTTTTTACACATTTATTATTCTGGCCGCAACTGCAGAAGGTTCTTCCCAATTTCGTAATGTGCTGTATGCTTGCTTTCCAGACTTTTGAATTATTTCCCCCGGAGAAAGGATCCGGATTCGGGATGGAGGCAAACGTGTGGACTGCAGCGCTGTATTATAAAAGATGAATTTCAGCTTTTATTTTTATTATTTGCTGAAGGTGGTACGAACCGAAGAAAACGTGCAGACGGTGAATCGGAATGTTTTGTTGACTTTTTATTCAACTTAAACCTCTGCCCGAATTACTTGCATTGTGTACACTTTGGAGAGCATGTTTAAAAATGGAATATCTGAAAAGAAGGAAGATACTTGACGGGATTTAGAAGCAAAATTGTTTAGATATTTATTCGTTATTCAAGTACATGAAACCAAATTGTTGAATTGTTGTGGAAGGAGAACACGACGCGTAGAATTTTTAAATCCTTGGAAAATATTTCACTAAAAGATGAAAAATATGTTAGACATTTTTAATGAAAGGGCTCTTCAACAGCGAGATTTCTTTGTGAAGAAAAACTTATTCAAGCTTTACTTCACAATATACCTCTGAATTTTAATGGTTTGCGGTATTGTTGTTCTCCTAAGTTAATTCAGAGTATTTATATTACTACTTACACTAGTAGAACGTTTGAAAAGTTGGATGTTTTTGAAAACTTATATCTTTTAAATTGGCTCTGTGCGTTCCTGCTTTACCTATATTTGAATTAAAGCCCAATATCATCATCAGTTATTTAAAGGATAGTTTTTAATATACATATTAAACAAAATAGATCAGGAAACATTGAAACGATTCATTTGTACCTGCAGTATAAAAAAACTTTAAGGAAGAAATAATACACACAGTAATGATATCAAGTGACTTTTTACTCTTCATGAAATTAACAAATAAAAAATGAAGAATTGTTAAGTCTTTACAATGTAACATCGCAATAGTCTAGTTATAACATCGTATGTACATAAACCTTTCATAAATAATGTAAATTTAGTTTAGAATATACTCCGACGCTCACCTTCCAGCGTTAATTCTTCAACAGAAACAAACAATAAAACTCGTAAATTCTCTCACGATGCAACAGGTGTCAATAAAATTTACATAAATAAATAAATTTCTTTAAGAAATACGCTCTCTGTTTACGCTAAGAGTTGGTGAAACGCCAACTAGAAAAGATGATGAAAGAAGTTTTCTTGCTTTACTTACACCTAAGATGTCAACTGCGATGAAAATGCTTCGCTTGAAATTTGAAAATGTTATGGCTATCGCATCATGTGCATGGCTCTACTTAAGTACAAAAAGTTTTCGTCTATTTTTTCTTTTTAGTTAATTCTGGTCTCTTCTATTTTATACAAAAAAATGCTAATGAAAAGTTCTTCTGCGCGGCCTATATGTTACAGTGGGTTGCGAAAGTCCAATTAAATCTAGACGACTTACATTATCACATTTACGACTCAAAAAGATTTCTCAAAAAAAACTTTTTTCCGCCAAGTTACAGGATTAACTGACGACAAGAGACATTTTAAACTTTTTACAAATAGCAAGGACTTATTCATTTTTACATAGAAGAACTACGTCGAATGTAATTGATGCTTTGGTGCTTAGCCTTGGAGTTAGTTGCCGCTGCTGCTGTTCGGGTCCTTCCTTAGAAGTGTGATCCCGATGGATCCGCGCAGGAGTCGCAGCAGCTCAATGACCTGTTGCGTCGGCATATCCTCCACCGACTCCTCGTTAACCTGTTTCCGGTGAGAAAAGAGGCAAAAATTACCGGAGCTGTTTAATTTATATCGCTAAAAGGCAATTCCCAATGTTCAGTTGCAGTACTATGCAAACGTCTCGTCCGGCCCTCGGGCATGATTAATTGAGCAGAACTTGGGAATTAATAACTACCCCGGGTTTCCTTCTAATGAGAGCACCCCACGAGTCGGGGGATATCTTTTCCTACATTTTTAGTTCTGCACCGGAAAAAATTTCTTTAAAGTTTTCCTCTCTTGCGCTAAGTTGCAAACGAACCAGGAAATTCATTTTTCCGGAATCATCCCTTTATGCGAGTAGGAAAAATATCTTTGTAATAAAAGTAATGTCCTAGAATGCAAAGGTGTTTTTGGTCAAGTTTCAAAGGAACAAAAGCATTAAAAATTCTGTAAGCGACGAAGGATGCAGTGCCTCAAAAGCAAAGTTTTTTTTTATTTTTTTTGAAAGTAGGAATGGTCTGTTTTGAAGTTTTAATTACCACGAATTCAGTGAGGACAGTATACCTAGTTATGCGCAGTTTAAATTAAAATAAATGATTTCAGAAATATAATCTTAGAAACATGTTCACATTCCAAAGAAACTTAAATTAACAATTCACAATATCAGGAACATACATATTTATATTTACATAACAGGTATCAGCTTCACTTCCTCGCGAAGTTTTACATTGATAACACCAAAAAGAAGCAAAATTAACTACACAAAAACAAATTTATAAGTTAATTAATTGTATTGACTTGAAGCATTGAAAACCCATTAAATTTTGGTATAATGTGGTTTCCCATAAAAACACTTAACTGAACTAACTCGATCTACTATTTTTTTTAACACTGTTGTATATAAATTTTAGTAGATGTACAAAAATAGCACAAACCTCTCTAAGGCACAAATTTAGCTCTGGTATTTTTACCACCAAAAAATGGCTAGTGGAATTTCGTTCAGTCTAAATGTATTGATTTTTCTAAATTTAGGCGCGGACATTTTTGTAATGGATACATATACATACATATATGTAGGTACATATTTATTTTATTTACAAAAAAAAAAAAAATTCAAAAGTATTATGTTTGGAGACTATGGCTTTAATATCCTTCATTGTATAAAATAAGATTCTTTGTTGTTCACTACCATTCAACGAAATTGTTATGTAAAATCCTTCTTAGAAACCTTATCTTGATAAACCGTGAACAGCAACCAAAGTGCTGAAAATTCTCAAATTGCAGACAAATATATCGAAAACATCACTCTGCTTTAGAAGCATTAGATTCCAGAAAAAAAATACAACAATTTTCTTGGAATCCCTCTTAGCCGTATCAGACTTTCCGTTTAAGCTCATAAAAAATTCACCACCTTGTACAATTTCCATCCCCCTGCACAAGGTCGAATTTTTCGCCCATCTTTTAAATACGTAATGAATTTTAAGCTCATCGAAAAGATATTAAAGCGGCAGTGCAACCGCGCAATTTATAAGGGTTTATTAAAGATTAAAAGACGGCAAGCAATAAAACGATTAAAAATTAATTAACCCCGGGCAAGCGTAAATTAAGTCTCACATGAAATCAGGCCGGTGGTAGGAGGCTTCATTGAGCAGTCTTGGCTGGTGGAAAAACATAGGAATACCATGCAACATGCGCCCTATTTTCCAGCATCGAGTAGTATAATTGAAAAATAATAATTACTTTTGGGAGTATGGGAAAATGAGGATGTAGTTGAAAAAATAAAAGAGCTATAGCGGCTGCCGTTCCCGGCTATTTGGGTTCTCTGAACTTCTTCTACGGAACAATAGGGGGCTCCATGAAGCTGTGGTGGGTTGGGTTTTGGGCGGCAAAATATTTTACAATAAATCCACGTCTGAATCTAGCTCGCTGTTTTGACTGCAAATTACTTCCTTATAAGCGTTGGATAAGGGAAGAACACAGGAAGAGCCGGCCCCGCAATGGGGGTAACTGCTGTCTTCCCTATTTCCCTACAAATTACACTTTGCCCATCAGCCTAGGGATTAGAATAAGCCCAATTTCGCGAGCGCGACATTCACTTGATGAAATGCAAATAAAAAAATCACCGACAATGGGAATTTTACAAAATTTCGGCTGGAATGTTGCTAGAAAGTGTCTAAGGCAGGGGCGGCACTCCAGCCCTTTATTATTTAGGGCCCATAAAAGGCGATGGCTTGCCTTTTCGATGCCATCCCTTGGGACTGGGGTTGGGGACGTCCCTCGCTGATTACAAACGACGCAAAGGCGGATTGTGTACATACCATTAGAAGCTGATCCCCCACTCTCAGTCGGCCGTCCCTCGCCGCCACGCTGTCACTGTAGACCGCCCTTATGACCGTCTTGCCGGAGTTCGGGTCCGGCTGGAGGCTGAAACCCAGGCGACTGTTCCACCCCCTGTTCAGCTCCACCGTGATGATCTGCAAAGGAACAGAGGCAAAGTTCAGTTTCGCAACTTATCGATTATTCCCGTCGGGATGGCGATAGCCGCCAGCTCCCAGTATCTTCGCTGACCCTTCATTTGACTGAAGAGCCGCTCGAGCGGTTTCGACATCAATTTCAGCCCTTTAGGAGTGTAGGCTTATTCGCACTAAACCGATTAGACGAGTTTATGGGGCGTTATTTTCGGCTCTTCGCCAGGCGACGAATGGTCCTCAACTTTTTCTGTTTCGAATTTCAGATCATTTTCGACACTTATAAATTTTTCATGTTTCACCCATTCGACGGAAACACGCACATTTCTGAAGGTCCAACCCGAGGGGGTGGGGGTTGTTTGTGGGAAGTCTCGAGAACGAATATTTGCTTCCGTAATTTGTGGTGATGAGATGCAGGACGGGGGATAAGTGGGAATAAGTAAAGTTACCCGAAGTTTGGACACTTTGACAGGAAAGGGGATGTCTTCCTGCACCTGAATTTAATAGAGCCTACAAAGATTGGAAACGGCGGATCGCTCATTTGAATATATATTTTTTTCGACAACGATGCCAAATGGATATATGATTGAATATTTCGGACGTTTACAGAAAAATAAAATTGAATTTATTCAAGACCTCTTTTATATTGTTGTAGGTATAAGAAAATATAAAATTGAATTTATATATTTGGGTACTGTCGTTTGAAACGATATCGAGCATACTTATTTAACGTAATAAACAGATTTATAAAGAAAAACCTCAAATTATGCATAACTTTTATCAACGAAAAACTGACCATCGTATTTACATAAAGACCCAGGGGATATAGGTACATTTGTCATAGAAGTATTCTATTTTAATAACATTTAGAAAATATGTAAATTTTGTCCCTAAATCATAGTGCAGTTAAAAATACTACTACGAGCTTTTAGATTGCTGTTAGAATAAATATAGTTTTAAACGACTGTTAAAATTGAGGAAACGATCGATCATTACGTGAAAAATTTATAATAACATAACATAACTTTCTTAAAATCTTTTAACGTAATGAAAGTACATAATTATAAAATTCAGCTAGATGTCGCCATTTTAGGAAAATTTAGAAAAAATATATTTTTCAGTCCTTAACTACACAACTAATTTCTTAATGGATTTTTTCTAAAGTTGTAAAAGTCCTTTACCTCAGCATTCGATAAACTCAAACTATTTTCATTTATTTAAGTATGTATTTAAAATAAATGAAAATCCATCAAAAGCAGGCTGCACAACCTTTACAAAATATGAAATCTAGATTGCGATTTATTTGAAGCTCAACAGCTTTTGTATAAAGATAAGGAAACTCTAAACCCGTTCTGGTTCAAATGTACCTCAGTCGCAGCATTACCTGCGGCGAAAATACTTGTCAAATAATCCCCAGCAGAAGAGAAACATTTAAAAATAAACGCCTGCAAGTACGTTCAAATCCTAGAAATACACCCTAAGCAAAAAATCCTATTTGTATTCATGTGGTTTGACAGGAGCACTTCCTTTGAGCAGCCGAAGGGCACCAATAAATAAATTTGGATTCCATCAAGCAGTCCTCCTCGGCAACATAAAAGAGCCGATGAACCGCAAGTAAATTTGTTCGGATGACTCCCGCCCTCAAACCCGATGCTAAGCAGCAGATTTATCATTTCAAAAAGTGAGCTTCGGGATGATAAATAATTCTTTTGGGGAGGTTGCCCGATACCGTCTTAGTCCATAAATTCTTTTGCGGCCCGAACCCGGGTGCCGGAATTATTCTTGAAGGAGCTTAAATGCTCTTGATTCTTTCTAACTTCTTTTTTATATCAATTTCCCTGAGCCTCTAGCTTGAAGTTGAGGGTTGATTAGCTGCAGATTGTTTCGTTCTAAATGGGGGGCAATAAAAAATCAATAGGCAAACTTGAAATCCCAAGCACACACCCACTTCAAGTCCCCGGGAGTGTTCCTGCTAAGCGATTTTTCTCGAGTACAATCTGGACGTTGTTGGACTCCGGTTCAGGGTGGATGTGGTCCATCTCACTGTAGATGACCACGTAATACATCAGGAGTAAATCTGTATGAAGAGGGAAATATGTGCCTGGAATAACAAACCTGATGTGATTCTCCCTCAACTGAGGTGCAAACTTGATTTCATCAAAGCTTGAACTTGTATTGTTTCAAGATATGTACGGATGTTTCGTACGTTGGATAGTCAATAAGGCACTATGTGAGCAGTGCTGTATGCGAGTAGTCAGGTATTTCAACATTGAAACAAATGGGTAAATATATTTTACACTTGATGAATAGTTAAAATTGAAAGATATACCAAGTCGACAGAAACATTTTAAACACAAAATTTGTTAAATCTAGGACAAGACGAAAACGTACAGAATTTATTAAGGAACAGCGTTACAGGGAACTTCGAACTTTGTGAACTTATGGCCGTACAAATATGTACATTCAAAAGAGAACATACGATTGAAGGGGTATCGACTTATTTGTTGACATTTGGTAATTATAAACTCAATTTATACCAAAATTAGCACGTTGTATACATATGTTTTAAAAAATGTTTAGCTTTTGACTTTTTGCTACTTTAGGCATTTTACATACATCCAGAATATCTAATTTTAAAAATATCAGCGTATATCATAAGTTTTCGTGAAAATCCATAAACAAGACCTGAATTTAGGATTTTCTTTTCCATTCGAAATTTACAATGCAAAAAACAGGCACGTGATTATTTTTAGTACAATCGAAATTTAGTAGTAGAATAGAAAGCTTAGATATCTTAAAAGTAATGAATTTACCCTAATTTCTGAAATATATGTATCATTAAAGCCTCCGAAACATAGTTAACTAACTGTCGTAGAAAATGTGTAGTAGGTATAGTATACATATACCTTTTTATAATTTTATTTTAATAATGGATATATGTAGGTGTTATCAATGTTTGCAAGGTAAACGGAAAGCTTAGCAGATAAGGTCTCTAGAAGCTTTATTATCCGCCAGAAGAGCCGAGGAAGATAAACATTAATTTAATGGTCGTTTACGAGTTATCTTGTAGAACAATTCAGACAGTCTATATACCTATCAAAGGACGATTTGCACCTGGAATTACATCAATTCATCGCCGAATGTACTTCCAGTCGTTGAAACAAGTCCCGGCCTAAACTGAGATAACCGCGTCCTCCTCATAAAAAGCCCTACATCACCCACTGTCCCTTTTCAAAAGTCCTGGTCTCCTCCGGCTTTATGCTTACGTAAAAATCACATAAGCCCCCTGCCATCCATCAGCAGAGTCCTTGGGACCGCGGAACGCCAGGGCTGCGTTGTTGCCAGGACGGAAGCGGGCTATTGCCTGCGGGCAATTGTCGGGCCCGATTTAAATCGTTAGGGGAATATTGCAGCGCTCAACACTCACCTTGTAGCCCTCGGGATGGGCCGGGAATTCTTTCAGATCGAAGTGGCGCTCTGTTGCCGGCGTGGAGTTTGTCCCAGCTTCTGCAGAACAACTTGAGTTTGCTGTCGAAGCAGCGCCGGCTCCAGCTCCGTCGGGGGTCTCCTCGGGCTCCTCATCCGGCGAAAAAACGACACCTTTCCATTTGAGGAGACTTTTGTTTCCTGTAAAGGCCCCAGACAAAGAAACGAATTAAACGGGGAGATTCTCGGCTGAGTGGTGTCGTCGCAGAGTTGAGGTTTGCGGATGGACGAGGGGGGAAAGGTGCTTCCGCTGGAAGGGGTTCTAGACGACAATTTTCACGGTCTGGACGGAGGACTACTCACCGGCTCGCTTGGTGGCGCCCTGCTGCACGTCCTCCAGCTGGGTCACCATCACGTGGTCCGATTGGTACATCGGGTTCTTGTAGCTGAAGGTCGCCTCGTTTTTCAGGTCGCTCTCAGTCTTACAGGCAATTAGGAACGTTTCACATGGCAAACTTGTGAACTCGTGATTCTCGGGCAATTGACCCTCCAGCGGCCGTTCCAGCTCGTTCTCCTGGGCGTACCTCGGAGCGTCCAGGGCGTCGTTATCCAAATTGTTCAGATCGTAGGCATTTGTGGGAACTGCAGACAAGATAAAACACCAACGTAATTTCACTTGAACAAATTAACTTTGGTTTAATTGCTTAAGTCAAGGCCAAATCTCAAAACTATAATCTATAATTTTGGGTATTCCAAAACTTTCAGGGTTGTGAATTCAAAATCATAAACATTATGAACTTAAATAGAGTTAAATCCCCCTATAACGAGCCTATCATATAACGAACAATTTTTACGGCACATAACTTTCAAACTAATAACTAATAGTAAAATTTTCCAATAACGAACTTTAATAACTCATATAATGTAGGTAATATAAAAAAATCTCCACAAAGCAAACAATTTCTAGCTATACAGTTAAATTTTCCATAAGTCCAATAACAAATCAATACAAGAATCAAGGAAAAAACTACACGTCAACATTTCTTTTAAAATTTTTTTAAAACTGCTCACAGTTTTTTTATGTTTGTATCCTTTACTTGTCATTATCTATCCTTTTTAAAAATTTGACGTCATATTTTTAG
The DNA here is from genome assembly GCA_933228815.1 of Machimus atricapillus. NCBI lineage: Eukaryota > Metazoa > Arthropoda > Insecta > Diptera > Asilidae > Machimus > Machimus atricapillus. Next base: position 14,282,430 of record OW121788.1, read on the forward strand.
ATTCTAAATTCTAGATCTCTTGTATCGGGCAAGAGAATATCAAAATATAAGTAATAAATAACAATAATATCTGCTAAATAAATTCCGTTAGATAAGGTTTTTCCTGCACTGTTATATGTATGCCTTATTTACAATAAATTGTTTATTAAGTGGAAAAATATGAAGCAGATTTTAGAAGACAGAATAATAAAATATCGCTCATAAAAATGTGTTGTTTAAAAAAGATATAACAATTTTGAATACAACACAAGTTTTAGTATTAATATTAGTGATCCACTTAAACCAATGCATATTGAGTTCGGCTTAAAAGAAGCTCCAACTATAAGAATAAAATTTAATTAAAAAAACATAAAATAAATTTCATAACATGTTTTCCTTTATTACATTAATAAATTAGGAAACAAATCGTTCTCTTTAATAAAATGTTCTTCTCTCACGTAAAAGAGGTGGATAAGATGGTAAAAAAATGTGAGTTTGGCAAAGAATTCTGTTTTTTATGGGACAATGCAGTCTTGGGGAAAAATTTCCACTTTACCTGAAAACTGCAATTTTGCCTTCCGACACGGTGCAGGAGCGGCACTCGCCCCCTGTCCGGTTAAGTTCAGAAAGTTTGGACGGTTGGGCCTTTCGACGTCAGGTGTGTTCTCGGGGTCGGAGTTATCCACGGTCTGGACGATGAAGGAGCACTGGCTGGCCCCGGATTGTTCCGAGTCGGAGCAAACGGAGGTCGTCTGGCTGGACACGATATACTGGGCAGTGCTGGAGGCTGGAATTAAATTGCACGGCTTAGAGGGAAAAGGGTGCTCCTTTGGCATGGAATGGGGTACCTTTCGAGTCGGTGACATCCTGTTCGCTTTGCGAGGTTGTTGCCGAGCTGTGCTTGTTTCCCCGCTTCAGGCGGCGAGGTGACGTGTTGCTAGACACGAGCGAGGACTCTGTGGAGTCGCACGGTGTGTTCTGCTTCTTATAGGCTAAATCACTTAGGAGATTGATTGCCTCCGGCCTGGATGACAAATGAAACCATGTTATTTGGGTAATACATACGTGTCTGTTTCCACCCTTACCTTAAGTACGCTTTCTTCCCAGAACCACTCACAAGGCTCCTGCTTTCAGAGCTTGTGGGGGACATTGCCGCGACGGGGGTCTGGGCCTCGTCCCGGTAGAGCCGGAGCTTCACAGTGTCAGCAGCTTGCCGAAGAAATATCACAGCCTGTTCGTGTGTCATGGGTGACAGAGGAACGTCATTAACAGCGACGATTTTGTCGCCGGGCTTAATCCGGCCGTCGGTAGTCGCCGGCTCCCGGACCAACGCTCGGACGTAGTGGCCCAGCACGGACTCGTCCTCCTTTCGCAGCGTGAACCCGAGGGACCCCTGCTGCTTCACCATGATTATTTCGAATTCCTGTCAATTAAGCAATGTTAACGTTAAAGAAAAATCCATTCAAAATCCAATTTCTGAACTTAAGCATACATATGTATGTACATAGGTACATATATGAGTTTAAAATTTAAATGCTCTTCCAAAAATAATATATTTGTTTTTATAATTAAATTTCAAAAAATATAATATTATGTATTATAAATACTTGAACTTGGTTAGTTAGCAAATTTTAAATCACACTAAAACAAACAAGGTAAATTTAATAACCAAAATTGTATATACCCAGTAACTGGATCTATTCTGCCTCTAACTTATCACTAATCTGTTCGCTATTTGAAAAAACCAAATTTATATATAGACTATAACATATGTATGTAGATTGAAAACTGAACGCTACATCTATGATATTTGCCAGGAATATTTTTTCTTTGTTTTTAGTTTAGAAAAACTAAGTATTCAGAATAAAAACGTTGAAGGCATTTTCTTAAAGGTAAAATGTCGAAAATTAATTTTCCAAAACACCAAAATGAAAACATTAGAATACAATTGCCTGCAAGGCTAATAAAAACAAATTTTTGCTGTAATTTAACAATTGTGTAAAATAATCATTAGAACTATAATTTTCATGATTCAAATTGAATTAATTGGTGCAAACAATTAGTTCGAACATTTCTAAAATTGCATACATACCCCACTTTGAAAGTTGGTCAGAATCGGAGGGACAGGATCCAGTGGAAACGCCTCCTCGGGCATGGTTTGGGTCCCCTGCTGCTGGGTCCGCTGGGGGGGCTTCGGAGGCTCCGTCGGCGGCGAGAGCTTCTTGTACTGCTCGTCGCAAGGGCGGCAGATGAGCAGGACTACGTCGCTCGGCATCGTCCTCAACACCTCGAGAGCTTCCTAGAAATGTTCAAAGAAAATTGTCAAAGTGGTAATCAGCTCTTTGACAAAAAACAAGCGAGAATTACGTAATTTGTTAATCCTGTGAGCGGAACGTCGTTCGCCTCCAAGATTATGTCACCCGGCTGCAATTTTCCAGTCGACCAAGCCGCCTGATGAGGGAACAGCCGCTTTATTCGTATTAATCCTGGGAACGCCGAGTTTGAGTCAATCCCTCCGGATATTGATAGCCCCAGGCCACGAGGTCCTTTCGTTATTTGTACAGTAAACGTGCAGTCTGGAAAATTTATAGGTGGTTCCTGTTACAAACTGTGTCCTTGTGAAGGGTTTTAGGGTGGAATTAGAAAGGATTAGCCCCCGGGAAGAGAAAAGAAATTGTCTGGGGATTTTAAGTAGTCACTCATGGTAGCAAATCCTTGCAGAGTTCTTTACAATCTGGGGGCACATTTGGGGCTGGTTTGGCTTAGGCCTAATATATTCTAAAATCTAATCGAAAAGGGGAAGAGTCGTTTTCATATTCAATTTCCACACCTAAGTACTTCCGTCGAAGGCTAATTCACATGAAAATTGTCTGCTTCACCTTGTAATATGCTAGAAGTATAAGCAATTCCCTGTAAAATACGAGAAAAACAGGAAAGAATAGGGAGTTCAGGGAATTTTGGGAGCGCCCTTGTAATATAGGCAATCTGCACTCAATTTGCTTCAATTCCCGCCGCGACGCTGCGAGATGAAAATTTGTGGCCTTAAACTTTTATCCCGGCCGCTTTCGTCCTTTTTAATTTAACCTCTGAACAAAAAATAAAATAAAAAAAATGTGTCGCTCCCCCCGAGCATCCAGATCCCATTCGCCCAAACTTTTTTTCTATTCTTTGCCGGGGCAAAGAATTCTAATTTGTCTGGAGCTGTTTACCCGGCCCCTTAATGCGACAGTATACGAGGCTTCCGGGCCTCTATGACAGAAATACCCCCGACGCTGGGATCCTTGTAAAATATTGTTTTTATTGGGCGATTTCTCATTTCAGATCCCCACGTCTCTCTTCGGGCAGTGAAAATCTTCCTCGAATAAGGAAGGAAATATTTTCTTCTTTCAGAGTGAAAAGAAGAGGTATCCCCGTCGTGCTGGCGGGTATACGTTTCCCCGGGATATTGACCTGACCCCAAAGAGAATTTCGCCTCCAAATAAATATTCTACCCGAGTCAATATGACACAGCTCCTACGAGCTCCCACTGGTCCTTTGAAGGGCGCAATCCGAGACCCAGTTGACCTCATGAGGCTTTGAATCGAATGTGGTCAAATAGGTCATTCGGTGCTTTGATACAATGTCATAGTGAATTTTCAATGTTACTGTGATCAACATTTGTTCGGTTTTGATTCCCAACTCCAAAAGTACGCCTCCAATGGTGTAACATCCCCCGTACCATTGGAGTTCGACTCTCCGCCTGAATGGCTGCTGTCTTTATTTAATTTAAACAAAGTGGAAAGTCGTTAAAACAATTTGCATCAGTGCTCGTTAGTTAGGGCTTCGGGGCGGCCTTGATGGCATCTCACCATCTACCAGATACCAAGCTACGTTCAGACTAACTGCGAGGGGAAGGGAGGACTAACTTCGCTTGTACATGATTTCGCCGGAAGTTTTAACGAATGAAAGGAAGTTAAAGTTTTCAACGAAAACTAAGTTCACTGACAGTTGTTCCATTAATGGACTGCAATGAAATGAAAATTTCAAGTCTTCTGGCATGTAAAAGACTTTGTAAAGCTCAAGAAAGCAGAAGTTCACTCATTGGGACGGGACCCGGCGAGAAGTGGGCGCTTGATGTTTGCGATGACGGAGAACAGTGGAATTTTTAAAGTATTCCAAGGCGGAGAAAAGCATAAATTAGTACAGAAAAGGAGGTGGACAAGGACGCCATTCTCCCTTAAATCAACGAAATAACAAACTTGAGATAACTTTGATGAAAGTCGTTTTTTGAAAGTATTGCCTCTAAGGATATCTATTGCATGACAAATTCGTTTTTTTCGAAAGGATACTGTATGCTTACAATAAATATTAAGTACTTAATAAAAATTATTTATTTACTATTAATGTATACCACATACACAAAATAACAAAAAATATGAAAGAACGAATTGATTTCATTCACGAATCAATTAAAGCGTTTAAGTAAAACAAATTTAGTATGCGATACTGTATATTTATTTGAACTTTCTACTGATCTGTAATAATGAAAATACATGTTAATTAAAATGAAAAGATTTATACCTCATCATTTAATTATTGTTTATTTCCAAATGTAATGTGTATCATTTTACACTTTATAATTTGGGCATGGAAATTACTGAAGTTGTGTTGCTAGTTATTCTTGATTTAAATTACGTGGACTTCGTTATTTTGTGATTTCGATTTATGTTTGTAACCCCATACGTATAAGAATGTTTTCGATTTACAATTATATTTGCAAGCAATTAATTTTAATGAATCTTCAATAACCAATTAAATGAAATTACAATTTATGGTCATTATTGGAGAGGAAATTATTATTGAAAACTGAAATAAATATAACACGATATTATTCGTTGGCGTAATTCACTATTTACCTGAATATTAAAGGCAAATTTCTTATACATAACATATATGTATATATGTATATACATATGTACGTATGATGCCATTCATTATAAAAGTGGTATAATTCTACTTTCTTTGCGTAAAATCAGGGTTCTTTCGTTCTTTCTTTCAGATTATTTTGTTTGTATGTATCACTAAAACTTTAAATTAATCAACTGTCAGATTCAACAAAGTTTTTTTCCGGTTGAACTAAAATAAGCCCTACGGAAATGGAACTTTTCTCTATTATTCCTCACTCCGCCTTGTCTCAATTCAAACTTGGTTTAAACTGGTCCTAAAAACTATAATTGATTTACCAAAAAAAAAAATTGTATTTTTTTGGGCTTCCCGCCTTCAATTTCCCTTTAATATGGAAATGGAAATAAAAAGGAAAAAATATTTTACTCGGTGTTATCTCTTCCTCACTTTCCTTCAGCTTCATTTGAATAGTAAAATATGCAGCCTTCCTGGGAGAGAAGTGAAAAAACGAAGTTAGGTCTTTTATTAAAATAAAATAATTCAAACTTAGCAAAAGCAGCAATATGCTTTTAACGAGTATACATAAATAATCAGTGTACTGCGAATAATTCTCCCTTCTTGCATCTCTAGGACTTTTTACCGAAGATGCCACAATGAATCACTACCTATACAAAATTCGTAAAATCCACAAGTCACCATACTGACTTTATAAGACTGAGAAAAAAAATTTTGATTAAACTTACTTTGTGATGACGAGGTGGATTGTGATTTAATACCACTAAGGCAGGTAGTGAATTAGGGCAATCAGGTCGTCTAGGTAAGCGGATTTAGAGTAGCTTTGTTACTTTGGAATATGATGACTAGAGTTTAAGTAAATGCACTCATAAATCCTTTGCTGGGGAGAAACTTTTGTAGAAGAAAAAAAATTTTAACCGAGTCCGTCATCTATTCTGACGTTAGTTTTGCTTCATAAATCCTTATTTATCCACCGAACTAGGAAAAGTTCCGACAAGGTAATGTCAATTTTTGTAACGTTTTTATCAAAAGAACACGACAAAGAAATTTACGTTAAAGCATGGGTAAAATATATTTTCCCCCAACTTCTGAGTTATTTACTGCCTTCAGCGGATATTTTCGAATTATCTCTGTTGCCAGAGCGGTAGAAGAAAAGGGCATGGACGCCAGAAAATGGAATGAATGTTCGCAAATCTTTTCCTCATCTCTGTAAATAATTTCGACGACTTCGCTAGCTCGTCAGTCGACTGACTGGTGGTTGGCTGAAAGGGCCGTATCTTTTCGAAAGATTTTTTGTTCCCATTCCCAAAGCCTTATCCCTCAAACTCACCCTGATCCCTTCTAGCCAGCATACAAACTTTTTGGAAAACTTTTCGGCAGTATAAATTGCAAGCTATTTTAGGGGACAGACTCGACGCTATTTTAAGTATATGAATGGGCCATGCTTAATGCGTACCCCTAAATCCCTCCTAAAGCGGAGGGTTCCGAAAAGGTGGAAACAAACAGACTGAGCAGCACAGAGGCTCACCCCCGCCCCGTCGGCATTGAATTAAATCCGGAGAGTTCTTAATTAGTTTCTGGAGGAGATCCTCGAAAAATCACCTTACCTTTTGTGATGAAGTTGTACGCGTAGGGGTTGCCGTTCTGGAACGTCATATCCGGAATAAGGGTTTGCTGCTGAAAGAAGGGAGACGGTGTCAGGTGCGACAAAAGTGGCGGCAATTCATCCTCCGGCGACCGCTCAGAACCGTAGCCCTGATCGCAGCAAGGGTCGAAATTGGAACGTGTTAAGCGCAGCTTCAGGTGAATATCGGGCTTATCTGCAATGAAAAGAAACCTGCCTTAGTGCGAATATTCAAACAAATTCCCAGCTATGCATTAAATAAAGGGGTAGTCGCACTGACTTCAACATTACCTTGATTGATTTTGAACGTGCTGCTCTCGGAGCTCGTCGAGGCAGTCTCCTTTTCGCTGACGCTGTTGTTGTAAGGGGAGTGTTGCACCTGCTTTTGTTGCTGCTGCTGTTGGAGTTGGAGTTGGGGTTTGTTTGGAGTTACAGTCACGTACTCTACTCTATCGGTTTTGATGTAGCCTTCCGCTTGGTTGTCTGAAAGCATATAAGGGAAAAGGGCAAAAGATACAATGTTAGCAGCGGCCTTGCTCTCGATGATATGCCACGTACAAATCGGGATCGTGTCCTTATCCACGTTGTCACTGTCATTGTCCAAATGATTTGGAAGGCTGCCGCAAAACTTATTCCGGTCCTCCCTGGAGACACCAGACATAGGTGGCATTATTAAATTTGGTGGGCATGACTCTAATGGATAGTCGGGTGCGTCTCGTCTGTCCATTGTGTGGTATTTAACACCCTGCGACGATTCATTGGGCGTCTTCGTGCTCCTCTTGTCGCTTGGATTCCCATTCGGTGTAGGGCAGTAGGCGTCGCCATTCTTGTTCGTACATAAATTACCTGGGTCAGAGAAATATTACGAGGTCAGTGTTCGGCCAGTGACGAAATTAAGTTAGATGCTAAATGGTCGTCCAGCCCTTTGTTGGGGATGTTTCAATCTCGGGCACAATGTGCACACTCTACATGTGGTTTGTGCACTAATGGAAACTTGTTAGTAATTGCATTTACGCCAGTTGGGCAACCGCTTCGTTGTATATGTGTATTAAATAAAAGATATTATAAAGGAATATTAAATGGCCCAGCCAAGCACGAAAAGTGGTTAAAGTTTTTAATTGAATTGTTCAGGGAGTATATTGCTTGAAAATAAAAAATTAAAACTAAACCTAATATGTGATGCTATCTATGCAAAAGCATCTTGGCGAATATGGAAATTATATGTAACCATATTATTATAGAGAAATTAGCAATTAAATCAAGGTTTTATTTAGCAAAACAAAAAACAAAAAAAAAAGAATAGTCTCCAAATTTTGAGAACATTTGAGTTAAAAATTTCCAAACACTTGAGCAGTTAAGAAACTAGCGACGTAAATCAAAAACTATCAAAAACTGCTTTTAGACTAAAATCCACTTATCAGGCGAAGTTCCATTTTACTCCGAACTTTTAAAACTTAACTAATGCCATTATGATTTTTAACGGCTCATTTGAAAATTAAAATGTCTTTAATGAAGATTTAAAACATGTATGTAGGTATATACCGACTGAATAATATGAAGGATACATCGAAATTCAACAAAATCGCGGAATTTCCAAAAAATCGATTTTTGTAAATTTTCCGCTGTATACTATCGGTGTCTAACTAAGAGTTCTTTAAACATTACACTGACCAATATGCATATTTAAAATCCTTTTGGGTATAAACAAAACAAGTAGTAACTAATGTTAATAGGGTTTAGTCCTTTGATAATGAATCGGATAACATTTTCTAGAAAAGCGCGATGAGAAAGCAAAAAGTGTTTCTTTTTTGGTTATTTAGAATTATTGTAAGAATTGAAAATTATTTTATAAAATTCTTTGGAATGATTGTCTGAGTCCTACACACTTTTCCCTACAAAAAAACTAGCTCCAATAAAATTATGAATCAAATTTAATAAATTACGTTTCTTTGTTATTCTCTCTACAATATTTCCAATGCAATCAAATGTTTTATGACGTTTCGTTAATTTTTACAGAAATTTCAAAAATGTACCAAGAACGATTTTTATGTTTTGATTTAAGTTTTTCAAAGCACTTTCGTTTCCCGGCTGGTAATCTTCTTAATAACGAAAAATTAGATATCACAACATTGATAAAAGATCGTCAAAAAGGTTAAAGCAATCCACCGATGGATTTAAACATTTTCTTTGCTCAATTCCAAAAAATGAATGGCATTATATTACCAATAAAAATAAATGTCATTTTTTTATATTCTGATACCAAAAATGTTATGATCAAACTGTTTGCTTCTGTAGTTCATTTAAGCGGAATAATTCTTTTATTCAATATGAAATGTCAATAAAGTATATTTGCGATACTTTTTAACAATTGCTTTCGAAGAAATTAAAGCTCACTCAAGTATCAGTTTCTAAAGTTCAAGGAAAAGAATATTCTGAAAACAGACATAGAAACCGTTTGAAATCCGCTTTACCCATCTCCTAAGCTTTCCAATTATATTTGAAATACTTTGCCCAACATTCACTTTGGGGCCAGCAGGCTTTTTTTTTATCCAAAACCATACCAAGTCTTCTCTACTTAAAGAAAACAATTTAGAGATTTGCTGTTCTAATAAATTGCTTGGGCCTCTCAGCCACATGCCGATTTTCCCATTGTATCATTTCTTTTCCGACATACCATCTGCCTACGATTTATATTTTGGGTAATGTACCCTATAACCTTAAGAGAAAATCGTGAAAACGCACGTGCACCACTTGGCATTGAAGGGAAGGTCATTGGGATGGCATCTCCAAGCTCAGTGAATAATTTTCTCATTTTTAATATAAATTTTCGCATTTAATTCCAAATATGATAGAACCCTCAATCTTGCCGGAAACAAATCCCTGTCCCAGACCTTATCCATGGCCATCCTTTTGGGATATTCAGAGGGTGTGTGCGTGTGTGTGTGTTTCTCATATGGCCCAAGCAAAGGGAGATTGAATTTTTAATTAAACTTTTTGCCTTTGTACAAATGCAAAGTATGTCCTCTTTTTGAGTTAAAAGTTGTGTGCCATCCCCTTCCCTCTTTGGAATACACAAAATTCAAATTTATATTACCCTCACCTGACGATTGCGTTCGTCGTCCTGAAAGTCCCTTGTTGGTGTTGCGGGACACATTTGATCCCATATTATTGCTATCAGCTAAGATATTCTCTTTGTTGCAGTCTGAGCCAATTTTCTCGTCGGAAGCAACATTACGCCGTAGATTGTCGTCTAGATGGCAAGTGTCCTCATCTAGGAATCCACCTTTGCTCCTAATGGCTTTTCCTAAGTGGTTGGGAGGACATTTGGCACTGATGGCAGCCTCCGGACTCAACCTCTCATCATTAACTTTTGGTCTCTGCGAACTTTCTATTGGCTCAACTCGATCGAGGTCCTTGGAACCGAAGATTTCTTCAAAAACAGCTAATGAATTGTCCTCGTCCTTTTCGAACTGATAGTTTCTGTTCTCGTCGATCTTACCACCGGTCTCGTCCTGCTGGAGGTTATTTTGTTGGTTGAACGATTCCAAACGGCGTACAAACTGGAGCAATATCTGGAAAGATTTCGGGCGATTAGCGAGCATGGAACCGCTTAAATTTAATAAATCAACATACCTCGTCCGAAGTGTCGTCGATAATGCCGGCAGCCGGAGATGCTCCAATTGGCTGAATGTTTGAGTAATTGCTATTCAGTGTCAGAATCTGGTCACCTATAAGAAACAAGAAGACAAAAACGCAATTAGTCCCACTTGATGACTGTTTTGACTATGCATTCGAAATTTGGTCTCGTTTTGACTGTCCATGGTCGCATGCATGGCCGGCCAAGTATCAAACCATTGTGCCATCAATTTGAAGCGTTCATTTGCAATGAAGCGAGATAATTAATACCGGAAACGGTGATCCGGTCCCACCCCCGTCGAACGCACTGGGGTCTCACTCTCTGCCCAGCCCCTAGCGCTCTGCCCTGACATGGTGCCGGCCCCTTGAAATTTCAATTCATCTGCAGAGTTGGATTTGAGTTATGCATGAGCTGCGCTGTGACAGCCGCTGTCGCCTCACAGTTGAAACACGTTGTAATGGCTCTGTTTTCTGGTAATTGTCGGATTTGATTTCGCAATGTGTCATGCCTGGGAATGATTTGTTTTTGCGATAATATCTGTAGCTTTGCGGATTCCGGGTCATATATTGGGGCAGTGAATTGAGGTGATCTGGGAAAATTTGTATGCCACCTAGGGAAATCGATAGCACTATTTGCCATTTGAATTTCGAATCAGTTCCTATAGAAATGTTAATCTAATTTTCATGTTCTCAGGTGGGATACTTCAATCGATCCAATTGACACTATAACTCGAGTAATAATGAGCTTTGGTGTTTAATGCCATTTACTCCTTCGTCAGTTGGTTGGGTAAAGTTGCAAGCATTTATAGAAAATGATTTGTTTTTAATCGCAAATTACCCCAATTTCGAAATATTATCTTTAAATATATACATATATCAATCTGAAGTGTGAATTGCAAACGGTTGCGCTTCATGTGAATGAAGATCTTAAAAATGTGTGATATAGCCCTGATTTTAAAATCCAATAAACATGCATAGGGCAGAAATGTAAAACCAAACTTTTAGCCAAATATTCTTTCGAATTGAGTATATCCAAAAATTTGTATTATATTAATGGTTTCTACGTGATGCAAGTTTTCATACCCCAAAAGAAATGTGTATTATAATCCACTAGGGTACCTAAGCACTTTAAACAAACCTCACAAAGTTTAAAACTTGTTTGTAGTACCTACATTTGTTATCTTGGTTCCATTTATAAAATATACAATCAGTTAAAATAACTTTAAGTTTTTCCCTTATATTATTTTAAATTTTTAGTGCATTCAAATAAATTGCTTACATCTAATAAATAAAAGTTGCTGACTTATTCAATTATACCCTCATACAAAACTTTACGAAATATTGAAAAACGACATTAAACCCACCTGAGAACTTCCCAGCAAGCTTCCATAAATACGTCAAACTGTAGAAACATTGTACGGAATATAAAACGGTCCTGCGACCGAGCAAACTGAGCCCAAAAACAAGTGAGTAAAATCCCCATTTCCGGTTCAAGCAAATTTTAGGTTTATGCGATTTAATAAGAGCCCCAACGAATAAAATGTCTATTACCCTAAAACGCTACACTGTTTCACTTGAGCCAGTGCCACATATGAATTTATTCCCGTATCAGCTATAAATTTAAAAAGTTTTACTTCACGCAAAACTATACGACATCGTGGGTGCGAGGATGATATCCTATATATTTTAACAAGTTTTTGGCTTTTCCCATTCTGCGAATAAAGTTTAAAACTTAAGTGAGGACCGGGAAAACTTTCCATATCGTCGTCATGCACGCTATAATTTTCGTTGAGGAAAAGGGTCGTTTAAGCTATAAAGATTTTGGGGGACTTTCGGAAATCGTCAAATATTTGTACAACTAAGGTAAGTGGAAACGTTTCTCCTGCTAAGATGTGATTAATTAAGCTCAGGTGGTTAAAGAAATTTTCCTTGATGATAGAGCTGGTGATGAGGGCGAAATAACAATGAACTATTATATAACTTGAAGATGCTGAGTACTACAGCACTTTGTAGCGTTAAATATTTGCTACAAAGTAAAATGTATACCTCTTTAGTGGATTTAATAACACAAACTTTATTGGGTAGTATTAATTATTTATTTTGCCAGATTTTGTCCCGTCCAAAAGCAGCTTCGGAAAATTACTGAAAATACTAATGGCTGCTCCATTAGTAAAACCTTTTTCGCCAAGCTACTGCGATTTCCACTACTACTGCGATTGTTGAATCTAACCGCGTAGGGAAATCACAGTAGCAGGCCAACTGTGGCTAACTTCGGACGCCACATTACCCCCTTGCGGAGATTTCTGCGCACTCACAGACCAGCCTGAAAGCGCTCCGGGAACCGGACTTTACGGCCAGCTCTTGTGGTGCGGGAATCTGCTGCTGGTTGCGATCTTGAGTGCCGCAGAATAGAGGTTGGAGCTGCAGGTGGTTGCAATGTTGAGTGCTGCAGAATAGAGATTGGAATTGCAGGTGGCGATGAGTCGGGGCAAGTTGTGTCAGCAGGAGCGTCCTCATTCAAACTATAAGCTGGTTTGACTCTATCCATGCTGACCACAACGTCGTGACCTCGCCGGCGAATGGTGACCGTCTTCTCTGTCCGTCCGACGACCGGGTAGGGTCCAGAGTAGGGTGGTTGCAGGGTCCCTCGCACGCTGTCATCGCGAAGCATGATCTGTGAAGCGTCCTTCAGATCCTTGAAGACAAAGATGCTTGGCTTCGCATGGCGTGAAGCAGGTTGAGGTCTCAGTTTGGACATTGTTTGTCGCAGACGTGAAACAAAATCTGATCCCTCGCTGCTTGTTGAAGGGGTAAAATATTCTCCTGGTAAACGGAGTGGCTCACCATAAACGAGCTCTGCAGATGATGAATGCAGATCATCTTTCCATGCCGTCCGCATTCCAAGTAGCACCAGTGGCAGGGCCTCTGTCCAGGATGCGCCAGGATGACACATAAGGGCAGCCTTCAGTTGCCGGTGTGGCCGTTCTATCATCCCGTTCGCGCAGGGGTGATATGCTGTGGTCCTAGACTGCTTGAAACCAACGAGCTTACCGAGCTCTTGAAATAGTGAGGCTTCAAACTGCCGACCACGATCAGTGGTGATGCGATGCGGAACACCAAAGCGGGAGATCCAAGCGGTGATAAGGGCTTTCGCTATTGTTTCGGCGGTAATGTCTGCGGTTGGGTAAACTTCAAGCCAGCGTGTAAACCTGTCCGTGGCCGTCAGACAATATTTGAAACCCTCGGAAACTGGTAAAGGGCCAACTATGTCTATATGGACATGTGCAAAACGATCTGTCGGCAGTGCGAAGGTACTAAGCGGTGCGCGGACATGCCTTGTCACTTTAGCACGTTGACACGACAGACAGGCGCGTGTCCATGCACGACAGTCTCGTTGGATGCTAGGCCAAACGAAACGTTCCGAAACAAGTCGAGCGGTCGCACGTACTCCAGGATGACAGAGGTTGTGCAGCGAGTTGAATACCTGTTGTCGGAAAGGAGTTGTCACGAAAGGCCGTGAGCGTGCTGTGGATGTATCACAATACATAAATACATCTGATCCGAGCACTGGTTCACGCTTTAGTTTGAGTGCCGAACCGTGATCCAATAAACGCTGGAACTCAGGGTCGTTTTCTTGTGATTGGGCCAGTGCCCGAAGATCGACAGGTTCCACCGATATAGCTGCTATCCTTGATAGAGCGTCAGCTACTACATTGTCGGCACCACTTACATGCTGGATGTCCGTGGTGAACTGCGCAATGTACGATAATTGGCGAAGCTGAACTGGTGGAAGCTTCTCTCGTCGTTGTTTGAAGGCATATATTAAAGGCTTGTGGTCCGTATAAATTGTACAATGCTGAGCCTCTAATATATGACGAAAATGCTGGACTGCTTCGTATATGGCGAGCAGCTCACGGTAGTAAGCTGGCCATACCGTCTGGTCTTCTTCAGTGTTTTCTACACCCAGGATTGCTGCTGTCTTGGTGAGAGCATTCGATAGCCGCTTTGAATGTTCTTTTGAGAGTTTTTTTGAAAAGAACGCGATGGGCTGCCAGGAACCGTCGACAAACTGCTGGAGACAAGCGCCAACGGAATGGCTAGAAGCATCGGTAAAAAGACCAATCGGAGCATCTGAAACCGGATGGTGAAGAAGAGTGGCTCTAGACAGAGCCTCCTTGCAGGCGACGAAAGTGCGCTCGAGAGATGGTGTCCAGTGAATGGGCTGTGATCCACGAAGACCAGCGACGGCACCATCTAAGGGAGCTTGATGTTCAGCAGCTGCGGGCAGAAAACGGCGATAAAAATTTATCATGCCCAAAAATCGACGAAGGGCCTTAGCGGTTTTAGGCAACGGGAAGGACTGCAGAGCGGCGATACGGTCTGGCAATGGGCGTACACCATCGGCTGACAGTCCATAACCAAGGAATGTTACGCTAGACTGGCCAAAAACACTCTTGGAGGCGTTTATCAGCAAACCGTAATCAGACAGTCGTCGGAACAATTGATGCAAGTGTTCCTTGTGTTGCTCTTCTGACTTTGAAAAAATCAAAATGTCGTCTATGTAGGCGTAGCAGAAATCCAAACCATGTATGACTTCGTCTATGAAACGTTGGAAGGTCTGTCCGGCATTGCGAAGACCAAAACCCATGAACGGGAACTCAAACAACCCGAATGGTGTAATGATTGCTGTCTTCTGGACGTCCTCAGGGTTGACAGGAATTTGGTTGTAGGCCTTCACAAGGTCAATGACCGAGAAGATTATACAACCGTGAATCCTGTGGTTGAAATCTTGAATGTGACGTACCGGGTAGCGATCTGGAACAGTACGCGCATTCAAGGCGCGGTAATCGCCACATGGACGCCAGCTGTCATCTTTCTTGGGCACCATGTGCAACGGCGAGGCCCAAGCACTCTCCGAACGGCGAGCAGTACCCTCTCGGAGCATGGCGTCGAACACCTCCTTGGCTACGCTTAATCGATCTGGTGCGAGTCGTCTTGCACGACACGATATTGGCGGTCCCGGAGTCGTCCGAATAAAATGCTCGGTGGAGTGACGCACTTCGCGTGGAACTCCAGCTGGCCGAATGAGCTGAGGGAACTTGCTGAGAATGTCAGTGAAGGTAGACTGAGGGACAGTAAGTACCCTGACACTGGCATGTGCCGTACTAAACGACTGTCCGGGTGCCGAAAGGCCAGTTACGCCATCGACTAGGCGGCGGTGGCGGCAGTCCGGGAGCAAGTTGTAATGCGCCATAAAATCAGATCCTAGGATGGGTAGGGCCACATCAGCGACAACAAAACGCCAGGTAAAATCACGACGAAGCCCTAGATTAAGGCTTAAGGGAAGTTCGCCGTAAGTTTTGATGGTAGATTTGTTGGCAGCGCTGAGCTCAAAGTCCGTGGCTGCACGACGGTCCTTTAGAAGAGATCGGGGAAAGCACGATAGATCGGAGCCGGTATCAACAAGAAACTGCCTTTTGGAAGAGCGATCTGTAACGAGAAGGCGGCTCCCTCCAGATCGGCAGCCAGTCGCCGCTGTTAATGGCTGCCGGATGGGTTTTCCGACTTGTACGCACATGGAGCAATGCAGTTCCGAGCATTGGTACCAAAACGGCGATGATACCAACAGATACGTTCACTGGATGCGCCGCGATGAGAAAACTCTCGTTTACCTCGGGACCGTGAGCGCTCCCGCACTCTTCGATTAAACGAAGAATCTCGGCGACCGGGGTGGAGCGCTGCAACCATGTGAATCAGCTCCTCGATCTTCTGCACCAGTTGTTCGCCATTATTAACTGGTAGGGCTGACGGCGCACTGACAGCGAATGATGAAGTTGGTGGACTCACCTGCATGATACTGTCCGCAATATCCGCAGTATCATCCAAGGACAGATTCGGTTTGACCTTCAGAATCTGCTGCACATTAGACGGCAAACGCTGTAGCCAAAGTGTGCGCAGGATGTTCTCACTAACTGGAGAGGTGCCAGCTAGAGAACGGAGATGCCGGAGAAACTGGGAGGGCTTTCTATCTCCCAACTCCTCAGAACTCAGCAGTTGCCGCACTCTTTGTTCCTCAGAAAGCGACAGACGACGGATAAGCTCTGCTTTGAGCTTAGAATATCGCTCGGTCTGTGGCGGAGGGTTAGCAATGATATCAAACACCTCATTAGTCCAACGAAGGTCTAGCTGAGCCACGACGTAATTGTATTTCGTTGCCTCTTGTGTGATGCCGCTGATGGTGAACTGTGCTTCCACTTGTGCGAACCACACTTCGGGTTTGTCCGGCCAAAATGGAGGAAGGCGAATTGCTGCACGGAAAACAGCAGGACTTTCTTCAAAAGTCTGTACATGTTGTTGAGGCTGCTGGCTGAGTTGCTGGTATTGCTGAGGCTGCAAATGTTCTCGGCTCTGCTGCTGCTGCTGGAGAAGGGCATCATACTGCGCCTTGAGCAGGTCCAGCTGCGCCTTTAAATCAGCTGCCGATTCTTCGGCCATAATTAAAATATTTTTTTTTTTTAAAATTGTTCTAATTCGTGCAGAAATTGCTACACGGTTGGCAAAAAAAAAAAATTTTGCTGCGGTAATCCACTAATTAAACCTTGAGCGAAATTTTTGCGATCAATGGCGTCGGAAAATTTTATAAAAACAAAAAAATTATTTATTAATTATTATTTGAATAATTAATTATTCACGCCGGGGAAACTTTTCTTCTTTAATGAACCGTTTATTTGATAAATTAATTCACGGCCGTAAAATTAATTTTTTTATTTAGTGTCGGCCACATTAATTTTATTTTTTTAGAAACGCGACGGAAACCGTTTTATTTTATTTAGTTGCAAATGTTTATAATTCACACCGAAAACTAATTAAAAATGTTCACTTTTGTAGTCGGGGTCACCAATTTAGTGGATTTAATAACACAAACTTTATTGGGTAGTATTAATTATTTATTTTGCCAGATTTTGTCCCGTCCAAAAGCAGCTTCGGAAAATTACTGAAAATACTAATGGCTGCTCCATTAGTAAAACCTTTTTCGCCAAGCTACTGCGATTTCCACTACTACTGCGATTGTTGAATCTAACCGCGTAGGGAAATCACAGTAGCAGGCCAACTGTGGCTAACTTCGGACGCCACACCTCCTTACAAACTATGTTCTTTGAAAAACGATTAAAGTTTGAAAGTTTACTTTAAGCAACTATGTACCTACTTATAGAATGTTTGAGAACGTTAATTATATCGAAAAGAGGGAAAGAGTGACCCTATTACTTTGATCCAAAAGTTAAGTAGAGTAAAATTTTCCCTTCTGTGTTCTTGAAAATTTTCTTAAAAAAAGTTCGTTTCTTTTTTTTTGCAAGAAAGATTTTATCTGCATATCTTTTAACTACACTTTCGACTCATTCCAAGTATAATACATATGTATATTCGCGATTTCATTTTACTCATCGACTTCTATAATGTTTCCAATATGTGTTAGATACTGATTAGAACTTAATTTTAGAAATTGAGTGAATAAAAATTCATTCTTTTCAGTAAAATTCAATTCAATTCATAAACTTTTATTATTTTCTTAAAAGCTTTAATGCTTTTGACGATCACTCTAAACCCGTGTGACGGACCCCCATTTTTTGGTATTTTAGTGCGTCACTTATTAAAGCATTTTTTTAGGCCACCATTTTATTGGCTTTATTCTTAATAACTACATATGTAGATAGCATATTAAGGTATCACGTACACCGTGGAGAGGTTGAATATTTCCGTATTATATAATAAAAGAGCACTTCAATACTTTAATGAATTTTTGGGATTAATGTCTTAAAGTTAGCTAAAATAGTTTAAAATAAAGAAACTCTTCTAAGAATACCGCTTAAGAAAATTATTCCCAAAGAGTGGCCACACTGACGACAAGACCTTTTGTTTTTCCTAAAGTGTCTCACTCTCACACCGCTATTCATCTTAAGAATTTGCATATCAATGGGAAAGCGATGGACTTTCCGTATTATACTGGTGCCACTAAAAAAGCATTATTGCTTTGCTGTCAACGGGTAGAAATTACACATAGCTCTATCAGTTCTGTCACAATACATTAAATTTATCATTTCCATAAATAAAGCTAATAAATGTGCCCTACGGATCCCAACAAAGTCGAAGTAAGGACCCAACAAAATCAGAAGAAGCTTAGGGCATTCTACAAATTTCACGTGCCATCGTGACGACAACCGCATCTTGTTCGTGTTTGCCACTTTGAATTCGAAGCAAAGTCCCTAAGTGCTTTTGAATTGCCCTGCAAATCCTCCCTTCTGGGACGTGTGTGTGTTACATTCCTCCTAGGAGAGGAAAGTTATTTGGAATTAGCGAATTTCGAGCGCCTTTCCCTGTCTGCTTAGCCTTTAGGAAAGTGATCCTTTGAAGGAAATTGCGTTCGCTCGTCCTTTGGGTTGAGCCCTAAATAATTAATGGCAAATGGCTCCTTGCAAGACATATCAGGCGCAGAGTGCACTTTCGCTTGAGTCGGCAGCATTACACGGGATGCGAAAAGTTCTTGTTTCAATTACCCGCAGGTGTCGACAGACAGAATTCCCCAAATGGTGGTAATCACAAAATTCTAATCTAAAACTCGTTCGCATGGCACAAATCCAATTCAGACGAACCACAAAAACTGTCGTGCGGGGAGTTGTGACCAACTGGGACTTTACCTTCCTCGGATTATAATGGGTTCAGGATTTGCATCGTGTGAAAATACGTGAGATTGCAACATTTAAAGAGTTTTCGTAAATAAGCGAGTGCAGTGTTGCACCGGGGAAATAGGATTCCTCGAAGGCACGTCCTTTAACCTCTTAGCTTCCGGGGGACTACATTTTTGCACATTTAGTTGCCCGTCCGCCCGGCTTATGGAGCATGCATTAAGAGGTGACATTTGCTGAAATGTCGACATTTGCGGCTTAGTCCTGACCGAAAACTTTTCTGGTAGTCTGCAAAGTCTGCAACTCCCAGTGGTATGTCCTGGCTTGTCTGCAGGAGCGTCCACTTTTATGCGGTTAAGTCAAAGGATATGATTTGCAGGCACCATGTAAACAGGATGGTGCACAATATGCTCCAGCGGACGCACGTTGTTGAAAATATATCTACACTATTGCTGGACTTACTCTGTGGGATTTTCATACTTTCTCAAAAACGAAATATGTATGTTTTTTTAAGCTTTATGAGAAAAGCAAAAAAAGATTTTTCGTACCTTTGTAAATGCTTATAAATCTTTACCTGTCTGACTTTTAAAACTTTCCACAAAGGATTTAAAACGACTGGGGACTATATTTTCCACGTGTAAGTTCTACATTTAATAAGAGATTTGTGCTCCTAATAAACTCGGACAAATTCTTTACATTTTTCAAGTCATCGTTTTGATTTCTCAATATCAAAAAACGAGTTGTAGCAGTGTAAACTGTGAGACATGTTCTCTCAATATGATACATGTAAAGCTGGAAGAGGCGGTTTAGATATAAAATAAGTATTATATTTAACAGACCAGTGCCGTAGTCCAACACCACACTGAATGAAAAGTACCTAATATTGTTGACTTAATTTTATTCCGAAAAGTTCTTCTACATATCCATACATATGTATACATATACATACATATGTATATGTATTTCAGTACGTGCAATATACATAGTTTAAAGCGATTATCGGTTCTAATTACATTTTAAAATTCTATGTTGTTAAATGTTTCGTTTCGTGTTGATGTCAACTCATATTGAAAAGTTTTTGAATTAAAGTTAGTTTGTTTGTTTGTTTTACGTTCTTTTTTCTGTAAATATAAACTAAAAAATTTTTATTAATAATTTTATGTTCCTGAATTGTACCTTGAAACCCAGTATGGATGAATGGATATTCTTATGAATTCGTAAGAGTTGTAAAATTCAAATCGCTTTCTTTTAAAGAAACACATTTTATCCAGGACCTTTTATGGAAATGGAAATGTATAAAAGGAAAGGAAAGATCAAATTTAAATATGAAAGAGAACAATTTACGCGAACTGAATTGAATTAAAAAATCCCTTTTAAAATGAAGAAAACCGGAAAATTTGCAACGAGTTTAAATCCATAATCCCGGTGGGGAAGATGAAAAGCCTTTTGTTATTGGGATATTGGAATTATCCGGGATGGAGCTTACCTCCATCTGGAGTACCACCAGTGTGCGCCCTGATAGCTGACCATCTGACCACAATAGTTAACGCCTGGTTTCGGTCATCGGGACGGACATTAATATAAACAAATGCGGGGTTGCGCCGCAGAGGTCTTTTAATGCTCAAGAAATTTTGTGATAATGACTGAACCCACCGGAGTGCGGCTTGGTCTTTAAGGTTGCCATTGTTCTCTGATTCATTTCAGTCCATTTTCATTTTCGTAAACAAACAAACCAAGTACCCAGCTGAATGCGGCAATTTTCATTTTATTTTCAATTCCACATCGGAGGAGGGCCATTCAGCAAAGCCGAACAAAACCCTTTTCATGGACGTCGGAATTTTCCATAAAAAGGAAATGGCGAAAACGTGGTCATTCGAGCTGCGCTCAGCATGATTTTGTCATATTTCACCTGAACCTGAGCGCCCCGCGTCTCTTGAACAGAGCCAAGATCTCGTTCGTGTCACGGACGTAATCCAGTTATCGTCGGTAATTCCTCTTTATGGAATGTGGCACCCACCCCGGGTCAAGTCGACAATGACATCTTAAGCCCCAATAGACGCCTTGCGCCATATGAGTCCAGTCCAATCGGGGACCACCGAACCGGTCCCACCCCCGCCCGCCGGGTGAGACTCGTTAGATAATTCCCACTTCCAGGTGGATTTCACTTTTCAAAGAATTTATTCGCCGAGAAAAGGATTATGCTCACCTGTACGGAGGTGTCTTGGTACCTGGTCCACGTGCGCTGGACATCAGGGCGATCGGGGCTGCGGAGGGCAACTCCTCTCACATGTCGCACGCGAGGACCGGGAGCGTCAACAGCCTCTTAATTACCTGCTAAAGTGCAAAAAGGTAATTTGCTCGTGACATGGGTTTGGTTTCCAATTTATCCATTTCAGCACGGTCGTGCTCTACGGTTGCCTGTGAAAGGGGATTTTTTCCGCTGATTTGGCATGTTAATTATGACACCTTAATGACCCAAGTATGCAAAATTCCGTCACGGCGGTGCCGCCCACGCTGCACCGGAGCGACGAACGCGGCGAAAACGTTCGCTTGTATGCAGTTTCAAATTTCAAACTCATTAAGGGAATTGTTGCAAAATTTCGGTTCCATGCACAACTGAGGGAAAACTTTTCGTTAATTAACAATCGTGCGGTGATGGCGTTCATTATGCGCTTCTGGGGCGGAGGGTCGTGCTTCTACAGGGTGACTCGAAATCACCCTGTTGGACGTTTTGCGTTTTATATTGCATAGATGAGAAGGTTCAACTTTGGGCGACGGGGGCATCACGAGTATGTAAACTATGGGGTTTAATTAAGGGGTAGTGGGTTGTTGCGGCCGGGCTCAAGATTCCCGGAAAGAAATTCCAAGACAGCTGGCAAATTTTCACTGGCCGCAATTGATGGCCAGCGTATAAACTTTCTTGGTCTGGATAGGAAGAAAGTTCTGCTTGAGCTCGAAAGGTTTTCGCGGAATTGTGTGGTTAAAGGGTTTATACAAATTGCTGAGGGTTGTTCAGGGTTCTCCAAGTGCAAAAGTAAGCTGAGCAGAGCAGCAATGAGTAATGTGTTCTATACATATACCGAACCAAAACTTAAACCTAAGCAACCCACAAATACAAACATCTCCGCATATAAAATGCGATGTTTTCAGAACTTATAATTTAACTTGATCTTAATAAAAAAATATGCTAATTAACAAAAACTTAATTTTACAGAAGGCGATATTTTTCTCTGTTCTCATGTTTTCTTTTGGGTAAGCTATAATTTTTGATACCTACTTTGGAATTTATATTTGGATTCAGAAAGATTACAGATTGTCCTATAGAGTACCTACATTGATAATTCAGACTTGACTATCGGATCGATATTCATTGAGTCGACCTGAAATGTCTATATTAAATCTTAAAAATATTTCTTTTTAATCTGAATATACTCTTTTAAACATAAGTGAAAACAATCTTAATATTAAGCGCACTTAATAATAAACACATAAGCTGGAAGTTTATTACCACTTCCAGATCACAAATTTTAAAACCCATTACCATCTCAAGGCATTTTATCCTCTAGATAAAAGTCCACAAATTCAAGTCCATATATGCCAACTTTTAAAAAATTAATGAATGAAATCGTGCCACTTTATGTCATCATATCACCTTGCTCTTCCTGTCCTTGCTCTCGTAAAAAACGTATCAAATCTGATAGGAAGAAAAAAAAAATTGAAAAGAAACCATGAGCTATACCGCTGAGTTTCCATCAACAGAAGTGTCAGCGGTAGGGTAACAATTTTCGCAATTCATTTATCTGCCATCATCGGCGCGCGATCCTGTGAGTTTGCAAAAATTCCAGCCACCTCCAGGAAAATTGAGGAAAAACGGCCCGTTTGGCAGTGATAAATGGGACAAAGGATGCTTTTTGGGTTCAAGAAAGAGGACGCCCTATCACCTAAAAACGAATGATATTCTAACGAGGCCCCTTGGGGAGAAGATGAATTAATTTCTATCAGCAGTGATTTGCTGAGTGGCTGATTGGGTCGTCTAATCAGAGTTGGTATAAATTTAAAGTGTATCTAGGTATAATGAGCAATTCTCATTTATCAGCAGGAGAAGATAATTTAAATTATATACAAGACAATAATGTTCTTTATTTATATGGTAAAGGAAAATTGGAGTGTGCGGAGTTTAAGTGTTATTTTGAAGTAACTGTATTACTTTTAGATTTCTAGAAAGGGCCACAAAATCTACAAATTTGGGCTACTTTACAAAATTATTTAACTACATATAGTGCGGACGTGCCGGTATGGATTTATTTCCGCATTTATGTACAGAGCTCAAAGATTCTATATTACTTCATATGTAAAATAATTTTGTTGTTATTTTAATAAAGTTGGAATTAAATAAAAATCCAAAATACGCTTTGAAATTAAAAACCCATTAAAAATTAGAATAAGAATTCACACGAATGACCTGACCTGACCATGAGGACGACTTTATGAAAATCGCCTATTTTTTGCTATCTCGTAGATTTTTGTTTTATTAACTCACTGTTTTCTAATGTAATCTCACTAATCGTGATGTAATATAGTCTTTTTAAAACAAATCTCAATCGTAACCAAGGTGGGCATTACTGATTAAAATGGGTAATAATTCTTACCCATAAAACCCTTTAAAATATTTATGTCACCTGCTTCTGCGGAAGTGGAACAACAACCGATGTCGCTAACGCAAACTCTTACGTAAAATAAATTACCACAAAACTTCAGAATGAACAACAGTCGTAACCAACCCTTTCGAGGTGGAAGTTTAATTTGAATATCTGCAGACAGAGAAACATTCCGGGCCCATCTCTACAGCACAATTTTCGAGGAAAATGTGTTATAAAAGGGATAAGAACTTTGCCTGGTTGTATGAGACCCAAGAGTATTGAATTTTACATTCCTCGCTGAATAAACAATGCCACCAAGTCGAAGATCTGGTGCAGCATCCTCATTTCCTTATTCGACTCAAAGAGCCTCCGAGAACCAGACTGAGGAGTGGAGGCCGAGACCTGACGACGATAATTAAAGTCTTCGTGAAAAGTAATCAGCGGATTGCGGCCAACTGTGCTCACGACGTGTGTAATTTGACCGTCGGCAAGAAACCAGAAGGCGTTCTGCCTAATTTGTATCAAATTTCAATCCGTCTCAAGAATACTGCGGATCCTTTTCCGGTCCTTCTAGCCGGAAGAACGAAGTTTGTCAACACTTTGTCCTGGAGTTTCGGGCACTCCACCAAAGTTTATCGCCGCACTACGCCATAATAGCGGATTGCGGTGGTAAAGGTAATAGGAGTAATCACAACTTTAGTCCTCCTCTAGGCGAACTGCTCTAGAATCCTCAAATAAAGTGCGCTCCGCAATGTTCGTACACCAGGTAGTTAGGTTGTTGGGTACAATATTCAGTCATGACCTGGCTTCATGGCTCCGAACATAGCCCAGTCTCGAGGGGATCAAGTGTTTCAAAATGCTCAAAATTTACATTCGTTTCCTCTTTATGGACGATGTTGGTTCATAATAACTCCGACGTTTCACCGTCCTTTTGTTCATTCATCTTTTCAAAAAGGGTACTACCTGCCGAGCGGCGGAGACGAAGTATATTCCCAAAAGTAACCGTCTTATATAGTAGCAGCGTCTAAAAAGGAAATCAGCTGTGAATTTCAGATGCCTTCTGGTACTGAGCGCTTAAAGTTTAAATTTTAATTAGCCCGCCTGGGCCCGAAGACAAATTGGAATGTTGCGGTGAAGTCGCATCGGCACAGTGGCGCTGAATTCATTTAGCTTCGCGAAAAATTTAATTTCCCAATTACAATTACGGCAGCGGATCTCTGAAGAGGAAGAAAGTACTCTTCAAAAGGAGGAAATTATTCCTTTAGTTAATGAACTTGCCAACTGAAGGGAGTTGAAGTTTCGCGGCTGGGGAATATGCCTCTTCAGTAGAAATTTACTTAAGTAAGTCCTTACCAGAATAAAGTGATTTGAAAATTGCAATAATAGGTTTAAGAATTTTATATAGAATTATACCTATAAGAATAAGGTTATGTATGTAGGTATATAAATAAATTTGTAAAAGCAATAAGCGACCCACAAGTGTTTACATAATGTACGATTTTAATTTTAATTCATCTTACTCAAAATAGTTATGTATGTATATGTACATATTTTAATTATAATATGTACGCGTCTTTATAAATCGGTCCTTGCTCTCAAATTGCCAAAACATAAGAACATACATAAGTTATAAACAAAACTGCTCTAGTAATTCATAAACCGACAGAGAAAAACAGCAGCGCCGTAATAGTTTTAGGTCTACTAACCTAATAATGTGATAAGACTAGTGCTATCATTCAAAAAATGTCTATAAGTTTCCGAAAGCCCCGGCTCTCGACCTTAATTCTGACCTACTTTAATATCGAAGCAGAGTATCTCATAGACTGGATAGCGTCTGTGCTCGTAAACTCTAGGTGCCTTATAACGACTGCATCCACTTCATCTTCGGGTTTCGAAAAAGCGCCCAAATCTCGTCTTATCGAATGCACTTGCTTGAGTGCTTTTAAAGCACATATTTAAAACATAAAATATTTATAACTCTCTGAAGTTATTAAGGACCATACAAGGGCATTATTTCAATTCCCTGATTTTTTGTTCCCATAGTTTTGGAAGCATATTACAGAGGTTTTTCTTTAGTTCAGAAAATTAGAATGCGAAACTTTTTAGATATACATATGTATGTTCCTAAAATATTAATATTAAAAGACCTATTAATTTTGTTAATTTAACAACATTTTCTAAAGAGGGGAGAAGTATGTATCAAACATAATCACACAATTGTCTGCCATTATTACTGGAGTTCGAAATTCAATCACACCAAAACAATCCCTTCGATCAAACGCACCATTGATAGACTTCCAAAACTCTACTCAACTAGAAAATCGTCCGGAATGCTAGGTTGCACCTATTCATTAGCTATTCATTGTAATGAGAACTGGGAACTGGCTTAATTACACTTAAGACTTTGTGCTAGGTACCAGACTGAAATTGAAATGCACCCTTTGATTTGTACTGCCTGGTACACGGGGTGCAAAAGTCGGGTTTGTATCGATTTTTGTCCGAGAAAAAGCTGTAAATATGCTGCGACAGGCACCACTCGGGTTGCATGACTCCATGACCACAGAGGTATCGAAATAATTTCACGGAAACTCTCGGAATTTATTGCTGATTGAAGTACGCTGATATTGCCAATAAATTGCCGGGAACAACCCGTGCTCCTGGTATGCGATGCAATTTGAAATAAACAGGTACAAATCGTTGGTGATTTGCTGAAAAATTGGAAGGAATGGGAGAAGGTGCGAAACGTTTTGCTTTCTGTATCGATTTCTGCGCGAAGACTAACTTCGGGGGAAAAAAAACGTGGCAATTTATTAGACCCCTTATAGTCAAGGGAGCAGTTACTTCATTGTTTCTATTTTGCATCTGTCAAGGACCATCAAACGACTCAAATTACCAAAAATTGCCAGCATTTTGCAACTCTTATGGCACACAGAACACCTGTGGGGCACCTCAGATGTCCTTAACAGCCGTCTCAGCCACCTCTGCCTAGACTATCCAGAACAAAATTTTACATTCGCAGGAGGCGGCTCACACTCCTCCAGTGGCAGGAGTAAGCGTAAGAGAGTCATAGAATATTCAATGTGGTAAAATGTTTCACCGCACTGTGAGCCTCCACAACAGTTTATAACTTATGAATCAAGGCGAGAGATGCTGCCCCTCGCCTTGAGCTTATGTAAACTCAAGATAAATGGATCCTTTCGCCCCGTGTCCTCCTCACTGGGTATTAAAAGGAAATTGGTCTTGGACTATACGAACCACACCTCTGGGAGTCTTCTTACCTTGACATTTTAAATGGACGCTCCTCCGTGGCACTGATGCTTATTATGTCGTTGTCTCCTCGGAGCTCGGCTATTGTGTTGTGGTGAGAGCTATACAGAGGAGTGATAAACATGCATCCTTTTGTACTTTGTAACACTGAGTGACATATTCATTTATCCCTTAAGGCAAGGTAAGACTTTTCTTTTGGTCTTCTTCTTTCCAAAAGAAGTTTCTTTTTTTAAACAAAAACCAAGAGGACCCCGTGGTCGTTATGAGATTATGTCTTTTGTGCTCGAAATGATAAAGTCGGGTAATTTGTCGCGCGCTGTCTCCTTACCCATTTAATATAATCATTCATTGTATTAGAGAAGAAATCCCTTTCGCAGCTTGCATTTTAGTAAGCATCTCATAACTCTGAGAACAGCATACCGATAAAATTATTTTTATATTTTTATCAGAACCCAAAGTACCTAATGAAGGACGTGGAGTCTCAATTATCTCCAATGTTTTTTTTAAAAGTCAACATGGTTAACTCTAATTGATGTTTCATTATAAACATCAATATGAATGATTCTACTTCAAATCGTTGATTTTGTCTTTTTGCTGAACATGAACATTTACGAAAATAATAACGCTTTTTTATAGAAAATCATTAATTAATTTATTATTTGTAATTTATATTTACAATGCTTTTTTAAATCCAATTAAAAATGTTAATCACCAAACACAAAGTAAATCAATTCAATACTCAGAAATTTTGTGATAATGCCTCAAGTCCCTGTAAAATTGGTGTGTAATTTTTCTAATATGAACAATGAAAAAATAATTCATTGGCATACGCACAATATCAAATTACTTTTTCTTTTGAAGCTTTCCTCAATTATTCCAGAGCAGGTATTTCATATAAAGCATATTTAAATTATGGAATAAAAGAACTAAAATTTGCAGATTGTACATAAGTATGCATGCATGTACATATTTATGTAGTTATTATCTATAAATCAATCTTTTGTTTTTATGATGGAATTAACAAAACATAGACTTGCGTCTGGGAATACTCTATAAAAAGTATGTAATTATTCATTAAAAAATCCCCAATACTAATACACTAGATTAAGTTCCTGCAAAATTGCCTAAAAGAAAACCTTAACTACTTATAACTAGAAATATAATCCTTTCATAATGAACTAGGGAAAATTATTTTCTCATTGATTTTATAATCTTTCCTAATTGCGAAAATTAGTTTTAGTAAGTCAAAGTCAACGATTTTCGAATTGTTACCGTTAAGAAAGTCTAAGAATATAATCCGCTCTTTTATGCTTTCAAAAGCCTTTTGTAATTGAAGCTTTAATCCTCTCATATTAGAATCAAATGATGGGCATGGGTAGAAGTTGGGCATATCCCGACTTCTATTCATTAAAATTTAAACTTTCTTTTATCAGTCGATACGAAACAATAGTAGGTACATGAGTACAGACGAAGCGGGCGAAGATGATTGCTGATTTTCAACAGCAAATTTAGAACATTAGAAATTTAAGAATTAAAAGTTTATTTGTTGTAAAATAAATCCAGATATCATTAGTTTATTAGATTATAAAACACACATGCTATTTAAAGCATTTGTGTCTTATATGAAAAACATAACTTATTATAAAAAATTTAAAATCCTTAATTATGTTTTCCCGAAACTATCTACTATTTTATTTGAATTTAATTGCTCATTATATTTAAGTATGTAAAATGATATTCAATTTTTGAGGATGCAATTATTTCAACAATTAATGTATAACTCAAAAATATGTAAAAAAATGAACACGCGTAGAACGCTACAAAATTGAACGTGTTTGATTTATTGCTGCATTTCGCTTTAATTGGATCGATATGCTAAAAGATACCTGCCGTCACACACTCTCCTTTATACATTTTTTAATTAAGCGGCAAAATTCGCTCAAGCGCCCCTAATGAATATTGATAAAGCTTGATGGCAACGGCCTGTGTGGAAAAATCGAGTTGTTTATAGTCGTGATTTATGAAAGATTGAAATTACTTCATAAAATAAAAAAGATAACACCTCGAAACGAGGCAAATTTTTGGCCTTTCTCTTTAAATTTACGACGAGCGCCCCCGATTAGTGAAATAAGCGAAATTCTTCAAGAAATTCATCGTGGAAATTACATGTTTTTCTGTTTTCATAATTTTCGACTGACTCTAGTTAAATAACACTCGAAATAAAATGAATATGCGTCGGAAACCGGATTGTGATGCCGGATCGAAGCTCAACGGCCGCGAAAAACGACCGAATGGACCCAAGAGATGCATCCAGGAGATCTGGAGGAGATTTTTTTTTTTTCTTATTGTCGTTCACCAAGGAGGAAACCTGTTTCTTTGGACAAACTCGAGGAAAATGCTGATGCTGTGCAGACATGTTCAGGAAGTGCAGAGCTACTGCTTCTGCACAGAATGTCGATTATGTTTAATGTTCATGCCTACCCATATCGTTCGGTGATCGAATCGGCCTCTTTATCCAAGAACAGCAAATATCCTCTCACTCGGGTAGCTGGGAATTTTCACTCATTTGGAGCTCCTCAGCAATTAATAAATTTTTGCTGATTTCCCACACTGATAATCACCCACTTTTTCTGCACTAATCCACAAAAAAAAAAATACCAAAATCGATAAAAATTCTTTTGTAGCACGAACTAAAAAATTCGCGGCGCGATTTGATTTTTTTATGAGCTGGCTGCTTCGACGGCAAGCAAAATTCATCTAACGAAGAGCTTTGGCACCGGATATTTGCACTGGTGAACGGCTAAATTCGCTTAGTTATCTGCGGTGCCAAACCAAAGCCCTGCCACACTTCTTCGGAAATTATAATCACGGCAAAATCGGCAAGAACCGTATCCAAACGCGAAACCACTGAGTTTGATGCAACCGCGACGGTGACTGAGGTGGCTGGCTTTTCCTTGACTCCGGCACATTCCTCGTCTTTTCTTTTACCGCCGACGTAGTCTTCGTTCTTTTTTTTTTTTTTTTTTTCTTTTTCTTCTTCTTAAGATTTTTACCTGTCTGTTTTCATTCGATCGTGTCGTTAAAACGTTTCGCGTGCCGTGAACCCACCCTACCGCTCTTGTTGTGCCTCTATAAAATCATTTTTTTTTTTGTTTTTTTCAATTTTCAGTGTTTGAAAACCTGTTCGACACTGACTTACTTTGTTGCAAGTTGATGACGCGCTCTAAAGATTATGTCTAGAGGTTGCTTCGATCAATTCCAAAAAGAGTGCGATCTTCACGGATTTCGTGGCATTGTCCCACTTCACCTGGGTAAACAACAAACAGACGATAAATCAACCTGAAAAATACTTTACGTTTATGAATTCGAACAGCTGAGGTCTGACCACATGGCCTATCGCAGTTGCCGTCTCGGTCATATCAACATGCATACCGATAGTGCAAGCTGCGATCAACTCGCAGCTGATATCCAATCAACTATTCGAACTGAGTATGCAGTTCAATGCAACATTAGTCATATTACGCTTTAAAAATAGCTTTCTCCATTGATAAATAAAGCACAGAACACATCGGCCGCTGTACGCGATGATTCACGATGCATGCACCCGGTGGCAATGAAAGTGATCAAAGCATACACGATCTATTTTGAGCTGTTGCACTAATTCTTTATCGCTTCAATAATCTCGAAATCGCATGGTATCTCGCCAGAATCAATAGATAGATCAATAGCATCATACTGAGTTAAACGCAGTTTACATTTTCGTTTTTAGGCTTAATTGTCCGTAAACGCTCTAATTGATCACGTATTACATGGGACCTATTCACGTGAAACGAGTACCTCCGAAAACAATGGCATCCCATCGCAAATCGATTTGCGCTTTTAAACCCACCCAGCCGCGATATGATCAGACCAAATCAATCTCAGAGGAAACTGTAATTAGTTGGCGACTAATTCGATTAATTAAAATATCGGAGACAAAGGAGCAGTCACAGTACGCAGTTGATAATAGCTACGTTTACATAATCGTAACTCCGCGCAAAAGCACCCAAAAGAGCTCCGGGACAGAAAATACGCAGAAATTCGACATTTGTTCAACCTAATCGCCAAACCGAACCTGGCATATGTGAGGGTGGATGTCGTGCTGATGTTTCTTTTATTCTTTTTTCCATTTTTTTTTTCATGTATATTTTCTTTTCATGTCGAAAGAATTTTTGGCAAAGGTTGGGCGGGATAAATTAATTGGCAAGCTTATGTGAGTAAACAAACTGCCAGAAATAACGCACTGAATATTTTTCTGTTTTTTAAGGCAAATGTTTTTCTGGAGCATGGTTATGGGATTAGATGGGAGAAGTAAATACTTAATACTTGAAAGGCTTACGTAAAATGACTAATGGTCCTTTGTAAAAAATTGTGGAATTATGTTTTATATATCCTTATAATAATGGGTGCGTTATATATTTTTACTTTTGGGTCCCTCCATCTTTATGAATAAAACTTTCATTTGAGGTATTTTACAAGATTCTAAAATTGTTTGAAATATTACTTTAGTTTCTTCGAATTGACGTCATGCTATACAATAATGATATTGAAATTTGTTGTGCAATGAAGAATTATAAGCATGAAAAACTATGCCAGCTCACTAAAAAATGGTTAATTTGTAGAAAACTTGAATTTTATTGTCCTCGGTTGTTTTCCAAATTTGAGGAAAGTATTAGTTAACACATTCACTGCCATTTAATAGTATATTCGTAGTTGACAATAGCTGAATATTTGGCTGAATATGCTTTCGGCAACGAATGGGATAAAAGTTTTAAAGCATAGATAAAACAAAATAACTGCTGAATTTTGCCCTTTTTTGAAAAATTATTAAAAACTAAAAGTTTTTCAAACAACTTTGTAGTGTGAGTTAACGCTGAGTCTCAAAAATGTTTGGTATTTTTTTGTATTTTTATATTGTATAATAGCTTAAGATTCAAGCTCTCATTTAAATTATGTTACTAACTCCTAGAACGATTCATTATTTTTAATAATTTTTTTTAAATGGTAAAAATTCGGCCTTTTGCACTTTTTTACCTTATGTTTACTGAAAACGGAGGAAATTTAGTATTTTTATTTCTGAATTCATAATCTACGGAGAAAATCCTATAGAAATAATCTACTAAATATTTGTGCGGGAGCAAATTTAGTGTTGATCTGTGTAATGAAATGATCACCGTCTTGGTTCCAATCAATTTTAAGTTTATTAAAAGTATTTTATCATAATACTATGTTAGTTATACTACATATGTATGTATACATATATGTATATTTTGGATTTATTTTTCTTTACAATAGTTCTGCAGATATATCTATTTAACGAACCAATGCTCTTCATTTATGAAGAATTCATGACTATGTAACAAACAATCGCATATATGTATAGCAAAGTGACGTTAAATATAACGAACAGTTTATTAAAAGCTTCGAGTTAAAATCTCAAAAAGTTTGACCATAATTTAGACCTGCACAAGTTATTTAGTTCTAATAAATAACTTCCACTTGAAAATCCCTTCCTTCGCACCAAGCTCAAAGTTAAGGAAGCGTCTATTTGGATCCTTCTAATTCTATTAACTCTGGCAGTGGGAAATTAATTCAATAAGCGTTCGCTCGCTTGCTGGGTGCGCCTTCGTTGGGTGCAGAAACGATGATACTTTTGCATGCTCTCGTCCTCGAAATTATGAGGATTTATGTAAATTTTGAGTATTTAAATGGGTAAATCGCTTCCAGAGGGCTCTTAGCTTTTATGGAACATCAGGCGGAATATAATTAACACCTCTGCTAACCACCCTGCATAGATTTTACTCAACCAGACAACAAAAGATATTCGCATTGCAGCAGGTTTAGAGTAAATCAGATGCACCCAATCTGAACCGAACGAGTGCCCGAGGGTGAGAAGGGTGGAATTAACTCGATTGCATTCAGTTTAAAATTATTGATGCTGTTTATAGGCATCCCGGCTAGTGGAATAGTAGCTTATTATGCACGACCCTTTCGGATTTACACATTAAACATAAAGTACCAGCTTTTGTCGATTGTTATGTATTCAATTAGAACACACCTTTAGCAAACTAATAAAAATTTTCAATTAAATCCCGACCCAGTTTACTCTGTCGTGTGCTCCAATAGAATACAAGAAAAATATTCATTCCATTTAAAATTCAAACGAAGTTGCATTGTCAGGTTATGCCATTGACTTTTCATAGAGATCCTCTCCCCGTCTGCTGGCATCCCCGCAGCCCAAAAATGAGAAGTGGACAATATTTCCACAGTAATTTAAATCATATTTTTGCAATTATATTGGAGACGGTCAGAAGCTGAGGACTTCCATCCTGGCGGAGAGTAAAAACGAAGCATTCAACGTTTATTGAATTTCACGGGATTCTATTTCTGGGGGAATGTGCAGCGAACCTTTTCTGGTTTTTGTGTCAGCAAAACTCCCGAGGGATATTCTGATGATGACGGGGAGGAGGGAGCACTTGGGATATTCGGATTTTAAGCGCTTCCAGATGATGCAGGTTTGATGAAAAAGCACGAGTGGTATTAGGTACCTGGAGGCCATTAATATTTATTGCCGAGATGGACTCGTTTCACTCCGCTGAGTTGTCTTTGGTTCGAAGGTGAATCGCTTTATGGCACAGTAGGATCATCAAAAATATGTAGAAAAGCAATTTATCGACGGATATCAAAAGATATTGCCTGTTTGTTTTGCAATGACATTAAGTTCACAAGTTGACACAAAAACTACACGTAATTGAATTTTGTTATGCAATCATCCCCAGAGAACTTTGTCTTTGGGACTTTGCATAATTCTATTTACTCCTGATCTTTCTCTGTGAGTTCAGTTTGATTGCATGCAAGGAATCTTTTTTTCGGTCATCAAGTGTTTGATAATTGGGTTATAAAGCATATATCTACTAAATTTCTTTAGGTAGATATAGTATAAAAGTAATGATTTGAGTATTAAAATTATTACTTATTCTTTTCAAAATGTTTGTCAGGCTTGAACCTGTTGTTACAAGGTTAAATAGGGTTTTATTCTTTATCCACCAAAAAAAAAAAGAAATATACAATAAATTCTCAGCTCATTAAATTATAGGGCTCCAATTAAACTATTTATTCAGACCATGCATTGATCAAATCAACGCCTTTATGCAGCGCACAAAAGCCATTAATTTGGAGCTTTGCTGCGGCGAGAGATTAAATTGATTAATTGCCCTTAGTAATTGCTGCACACCGAACCGAGGTGCACTTACAGCCCTAAAATTACCAAAATGAGAACCTATTAAAATCTAAGTACAAACTTGACGTGGTGTACAAATATACCAAGTAAATTTTAATATCCCCGGAAAAGGTAAATTCAAATTTCACCCTTTTTTACTGCTCGTAACTCAATGAAACTCGATCTTTTGAAATCATAGACCACTCTGACCTGCATCTGGGTGTCTTCACTATGTAGAATTAGAAGAAAAAAAAACGGTGATAAAGTTGCAAAAGATACTTTTGTGTAATTTCCTTTCTCTCGCGCGAACAGCTCCAGTTGCGCTAACTACCATGAAACCACCTGTATTTCTCCATCCCGCAGTGCACTGGATGTATGCAAATTAAAAATTTTGCAATTATCGCGAGATATCAACCGCAGCAGAACCTGATCGAAAGACAAATAGAATCAAATGGGAGTAGACTCTGGGAATCAGGGTTGCTCTCAGCCGGTCTGGTGCCTGGTTTGCTAACTCAGTTCTAATTTGCTTTTTGGCATCGTCTGGGTGCATATAACTCCAGAATGTTCCCAATCTTATCTTACGGGCCATGACTAAAGGTGTCTTACGAGAAGTGGAGCGTTGATTCAGTGGACGCCCCGCAGCAAAAGAATGCCGGAAGTTGAATTAAGTGGAAGAGGCAACTTGAACGGTCGGTGGGTACTCAACCGCTCGCGCGACACCAGTTACTCATACCGTCGAAATGGTATAGGTATATTTCTTTCTGGTATACTGACCACGTTTGAACAGTGACGGCATGAAGAGGTGTCGATGACGGTGGTTCGTCCGAGAGCTGAACAAACATTTACAGTCATGAAATGTTCTAGTATGATGCATTCTGCAAACAAAATGAAAATATCTACATACATATAACAAGAATAGTGAAGGGTTGAACTGAAGTGGGTGGTGTTGGTCGATTGTGTTGGCAGAGAAGCCAGCCAGCTTTTTCAGTCATTCACCATGGACTTATAGGCCCTTAGGGCAATTTAAAATGACCGATAAAACGATATTCAGAAAAACTTCAGATACAAAGGTGGAAAACCTTTTACGATCGGACAAAACCAGTTTTTGACGATATCACTGTAATGGAAGGGAATCGAATATGGAAATTCTAAACTACATACCCTTTTCAATTACTCCTTCCCTCCATAAGATGAAACATGTCACCCGAACCCTTTAAATTTTACTCCTCGCAAGAGTACTTGAGAATGCAGCATGATGCTGAAAATAGCGAAATACGGTTACAAACAAATTTGAATTTTGTATCCGTCGCAAACATATCTGCAGTTCCAGGACAGTATACGGACTTCAGCTTTTAAGGTTTGTCCATTTATTTTGCATATATTCACAACACTGGTGAACACTTTTCAACTGGAGATGCATATAGATGCATTAGTACTTTCGGATGCCAAACATCCCAACGGACGGGGTCAATGAAAGGTGACTTAGAGCAATCTACCACTTGTTGGTCTCTAAAGCCATAGCCGACCACCGTTTTATTCAGACTAAGGGCAAAAATGTTTTACTTCACTTGCAAATTTTATGCTAACGAAGGTGAAAGATATGCAAACGATTGGGAAAGCGGTCTTGAGCAATCATGATGTCTGCACGATCTGAATTGAGTTATTGCGTACCATGAAATTTTATGGTAAAAAGTAAATTTAGGTTGTATGTAGATACATATAAATTATACGGAAAAAATTCTAAAAGGAACTGGAACTATCTAAGTATTCAATTGATGCTTTTGTAAGATTAATTTAAAGTTACGGTACATTTGAATAAAAGTTCTTTAAAATTGGTATATGCTAGGGATTAAATTTAAAAATTGGTTGCGTAATATGAACACACTCTATATTATACGTATATCCAACATTTTAAAAATTTGTCCGCTGAATTTAGACATTTTAAACAATTGGTAAACTCTTCAACAGAATACTTACTCTCATTTTTAAGATATTGAAATACTATGCAATATCGGTAACTGAATATTGTTGAAAAGAATGAATAGAATAAGTTCAAAGTGCGCTTTCAAACATCAATTAATTAATTAATTATTAGCAAATATATACTTATTTATTATATTTAAAACAGATAATATGCAGAGTTTCGAACTACTGATTTATATAATTAATAAAGTGAAAAGTTATGGTAACAAAATTAACTTTCGTCCCATGTACAGCAGACTAATGGGTGTATATGTGATAGCTGTAGGATAGGATACATAATAAATCGTTATCCATCTAAACTACTAGTAAACCTTTTGAAACGCAAGAAACTTGCCAACTTAGTAAGATTCACCTCATTTAGCAAGAGTATCAATCCTCTCTGGGATGCTGAAATATCTGAAGCACCTGAGTCCGAAAATACGTGCAGCAGCTTAAACCATCCCTCTCAAGGTATTATTTCAGGAAGTGCAGCAGGGATTTTGTATATATTATATTTTGGACGTTCCGGAACTTGGTAATGGCACCAACTTAATGAATTAATAAGCTTAGAAATCTCTGAACATTTTCGGTCGGCGGGGGGTTCGTGGGATCCCGTGGAGTCTGATTAAGCACATGTTGGTGAATTAATTAAAATACAAGGAAAGCAAAATTTCTTGTTTTCTCCTCCACCTGTCGCCGTATTCGAAAAGCTGTGAAAAGCAGGGAAAAAGGAAAAATCACTGACAACGCTCACGGGAAAGTTTCGCAATAATCAAAAGCGAAATGATTCTGGAAGTTTTCTTTTTGCCGGCCTGAGTGGGTGCGGATAAGATGAGCTAAGCAAATTTTTCGCCTTATTAGGAATGTATTTATTCACCGCAGAGGTAAGCGCCGTTTTAATGATCATTAAAGGGCGGTTTCGGATTTTTGGCTCATGCTCCCGTCGTCATTTTATCAGCTGTGAAAGCCGAGAAAGAAAACGCGAAAACAAAAGCCCGGCACTCAGTTCGTTTGTCATTTCGGCTTTCGCTAATGATTTCCATTAAAGGCTTCTGCTGATCCTTTGTAATCCTGTGCAGGAGTCCGGGAACAATAAGGGGACCATTTTGACTCTCCCGGCCCACCGGCGGATGCCGAGGGGATTTTTCGATTCATGACGGTCTTCCGCCATCCAGGGAACTGGTATCTGGCAGAGACCAAAGGCTTATGGAACCTTTTGTAATTTACAAATTTCAGCCGGTTCGAAAGATTATTTGCATTTATTATTTCCTCTAGGGTTTAGTGAAACGGCTCCGGTGATTTCAGCTGGCATTGAAGCCCTGTAGAATTATGCTGGGGAAAAAAGGGGATCCAACTGGGTTATTCGGCTAGCTATTCTGAGGGAAGGGAGGTGATAATCCCTTCTGATTTCGGGATGTTTTAATGTTCAGCCGCAAGCCAAGCGGTTAACTATACAGCAATTATGGGATAATTTTCTTATTCGATGGTCTGAAGTGAACTAATTAATGTTAATGGGAAAATGAATGGTTAAGTCTGCCTCACTACTGCGAAGTAACTTGATCCCAACTTTTATGTCAAGAGCGTCCCTGTTCTCAAAATATTAAAATTCAGTCTTGCATAAAATTAAGTTATGTTTTAATATTCCCTGTATCCCTGTAACCTAAGTCTAGACCAAATTTAACCAAGATATTTCAAATATGTATACATATATATGTATCTAAGTATCTTTTAAAAAAATATTTTATTTATATTTTATACTAGCTATTTACAGCGAAATGCGTCGAAAAATTTTTCAATCCATAGTAATACACACGTACAAAACAGATTTTTTTAGAAATGTGTATTTTTCACAGATTATATGAGGTCATAGACTTTTGCCGTTCCTGAGAAAACGGACAATAAAAAATTGTTTCTATATACATAAAAGGGAACCCTAAAATTAACACTATTTCTATTTTTCCTCCATTATACTCACGTTCCTAAAACCATCAATTAAACATCAAGAAGGTAGTCAAAGTATGTATATAGATTACGTATACCTGAAAGAAAAGAAAGGCAAATCAATTTTTGTAGTAGTTACAAAGAATTAAATTATATCTAATAAATGTTTGAATGAATAAATCAAAACGCAATTTTAAAAAAAGCCCTCTCAATATAGGTAGGTAGGTATACCTAATTCTTTCAGGAGCTCAACATAGTTTAATTAAATTCCTATAAATCTAAATCTAAAATTCTTTTTTATTACAAGAAAGGACATCATCCGATTTTCATACATTTTTGGTCCAAATATGAAAGTGCCGGCCAGAAAAAAAAAATGTTATATTCTGGTAGAACTTGTCCATCTGAGCATTTATTATTATGGCACCAAAGCTGTACGACCATTGCCCTGGGTTTTATATGCGTTTAAAAATCTGTCTTTTCATACATTTTCAATTAAATGATCTTAGAAAAGTAAATGATATCTGACTTTTTTACACCTTTTAGTGCTGTTTTAACATCATTTTGTGCATTTATTGTGCCTTAAAATATTCCTACGCCCGTTTTTACATTGAGGTTGTTGTTAAAAAATAAAAGAAAAAAATATAGTTTATGTAATATTATGTTTATTAAAAATTATCATTTTTTTACAGCTTTATACGTAATATTAATTACATATTAATACATATTATTTACGCATTCCTTTCTTTTGGCTCTTTTTTAACCTTTTTTGGATCTATCATTCATTATCATTCAATTCCAGAAAAAATAAGCTCTGTCTTAACGATCACGTGGTATTTTAGTTAGAAAATCCCCAAAAAGTGATTTTCTATGTACAGAATCGGTATAGGTTAGAACCATTGGTGCTATTAATGTTCAAAATGTCATGTTACGGCAAAACATCACTTGTTTTTGCTATTTCATTGCGTCGAAAATGCATGAAAAGACAGATTTTTTAAACTCATATAAAAACCCAGGGCAATGGTCCTACAGATTTGGTGCCATAATAATAAATGCTCAGATGGACAAGTTCTACCAGAATATATTTTTTTTTTTCTGGCCGGCACTTTCATATTTGGACCAAAACGGATGATGTCCTTTGCGAATTTTTATCAAAATATTTCAATAAGAAAAAAAAACTGTACCTATCTACTGGGATTTTACCAAAATTTCGTTAAGTCCAAAAGCAAAAAATCGATTAAATCGTTGGGAAATTTTTCCGCTTGACCGAAAATTTGATAATTTACCACAAAAATCCCTTCCAGTCCACAGAAATGGCCACAAACGAATGCATGTTGGTTTTAATTTAATTGGAATAAGCGAAATATTGTTGCGTATATGTAGTTTTTTTAACGCAATTAAATGCATTTGTTACAATTGAGGATTTACACGTCCTGAACATTGAGCACAAATCCCTAGAAATGGTGCGATAATCGCTAAATCAATTCCCACATTCCGCTTTAATTGAATTTTTGGTGAGATTAAACATTTTTGCTAATCCCAAGCTCGCATATATCAGCTGTGTAAATGTTCAACATTTTGCAGAAATTACAGGAGTTACCCAAAATAGTGCTTGCCGTCTGTAACTGGGAATAAAACCCTTGAATTTACCACCCTCTGAGAGGGCGGCGGGCGTGGTGGCCCTAGAACAGCATTTTGTTGATACTGATAACACATTCGACGTTATCGGTTGCATTCGCTGCGGGCCACATGTTTGATAGGTTTTTGCCCGTTGGGCCTGATGCAACCCTTTACATATTTTTGCCATCAGCGGGCACATGCTCATATACATTTTGGGCCGTATTTTGGACATCCTAAGCGGTGGTGCATCGATTTCAAAAATAAATAAAAAATGTATTCGATTGGTATCAGAGGGATTTTATAGTCATGACTTTGAGTAAATTCGGCTAGCATGGAATAGTATCCGAGAAAGGAAGCCAGTCAATAACGACATTCGCTAACATCAATTAAGCGTAGAATGATACGAATTAAGCAAATTTTTTGCAGGGATTTTAAGTCCGGGCAGGGTACAAGCTAATGGCTGTCCAAGTGGTTTTATTCAAAACCCCCACGGGTAGCTATCGATTTACGTCCCATTGATCCTTTTTCCTGCTTTCCTGCCTATAAAAGGTCGCTTGAAGGGGCAACTTCATTTTGCAAAAGCAATTTTTTTTATCCTTTTTAACCATTTGCTTGAGCATGAACCAAACCCAGAGCCTTTGGAGGTATTTGCAAATATTTCGACTGTATTTATTTACGGAGATTTCCATAAATAAAAACGAGGCAAGCTCACAGGTGCCAATATTCGAAGCCATTCGACGAAATTCAATAAAAGACCCACTCAGAATTCATTCAATTTTAGTCCCAATGCATCCGAGAATCTATAGATATTCGAGATTTTCCAGATATT
The DNA here is from genome assembly GCA_933228815.1 of Machimus atricapillus. NCBI lineage: Eukaryota > Metazoa > Arthropoda > Insecta > Diptera > Asilidae > Machimus > Machimus atricapillus. The sequence continues at coordinate 14,322,763 of OW121788.1, forward strand.
CATTCCGTGGGTATAGATTTATGCAAACACAAAAACAAAAACACAAATATTCATAAATTCAGGGAACTGAACAAAACGTTGATTCAATTTTTGCGGACACATATTGAGTGAAAGTCAAGATAAGATTCGTTCGTGCGATAAAAACTAGTAGACCAACGCTCCTTAATAATGATTATAAAATAATAAGGATTATCAAGTATAAGCTTCCACAATAAATATTCTCTTAATTTTTTATCATACATATTGTTATATTTTTGTTTTAATATTATGTATGGTTTTAATAATTTTTTTCATTTTATTTATTACGGAATGATTTTGAATGACTAACTTAGCATAATTTTATAAATTTCTGAGGGATTTTGGGTAAAATTCATGTTTTCAATAATGTTATTATTACACCTTTAGCATACATAGAAGCTTTAAGGACAATTTTACAATTTTAAAAGATACCGTATTTAAGCAATTGAATCTAAACTCGGATAAATATTTTTAGAATTTGAGTATATGTATACATTGTACATATGTATATTGCACTTAAATAATGACTATTGCTACACATATTAAGCAGTATCCTAAGATTTCTTTAAAATCTTATAGAAAGAAACTTTGCGAATATTGCCTTATTTGTCATAGCCCAGTTCAATTGGCATTCAAAAAACAATGTCACTTCGATTCGAAATTGATAATTTTTATAAATTGCCGAAAAGCAATTCGGTTTACGAATAAATCTGCACAATGCAGCTATCGAAAGTGATGCGAAATCTTACATGCTTTTATTTCAATAAGACAAAAGTTGGTGTGAAGAAAAAGAGCGTGAGACAATTTTTTTTAATCCCTGCACTTCTTCAGTGTGTTTTTCATTCATTAAAAGAGTTTTCTTGCACTCTCAAGTCTGGTAATTAAGCGTGAGAACGACACTTGATGTAAGTAACTCTGCGAATAGTGAGAGCAATTTCAAGATTTCGCTTAAGAATCTGCCTGAACTTTTCGCGAAATTTACTTTGCCATTTCTTGGATTTTCTTTCGTTCGAGGAGTGCAATTGAATTTCTGCATTCCATATTAAATTTTATGCTATAGCAAAGCTTTAAGATTGGTCACTTAAGGGATGTCCATGACCAGGTTTAGCCTTCTTTATGGAATACAAGAATTCTTTGGTATTAAGTTGCCAAGAAGCTCCTAAATAAACTGAAATTATTATTATTGGGGTCTTTTTCAAATAACAGACGCCACACTTTCGCCGCCAGATGTTTACCTTGTTGGGCGCTTCATTCAACCGTGTATCTGGACGTCATGTGAGTCCATAATATCTGTCTTTGAATTTCGTGAACCTTAAAATGAAAACATCTTGAGCTCCGACTCGTGTAGCGTTCTTGTTGCTTTATTATCTTCTTATTATATTTTGTCTAAAAGCAGTCAGCCAGTATGTATCCTTATTGACGTCATATCTTCAGAATATTATTTATATAGGTTTATGAAAATGACTAGTGAGTGACATGCTAATAAGGCAGTCACGCCTTGAAATATATCACGAATCTAATATTTCATGCACTTCTAAGTAACACATTCTTATTAAAAGACGTAGACGAGACGGACGTAAATTTTTTTAATAAAATTGAGAATTACGAAATATTCAAAAAGCATTTTCTATTTATAATTCGTCATTTAAATTTGAATGTATAGGTAGGTATATTAAATTACAGGTGTACAACATTTTTAAAATTTCAAACTTGAAATTGAAAATTAATTTTTTCGAAAGAAGAAATATTTAATTTAAATAAAATTAAATTTCCTCTTGAATTCAAATAAGTATACAAAATGTAGCAAATATTCTACATAACATAATCTCGATCTGTAGAATGAAACCCAATTCCTTATCTCCTTGTAGAGACTCAAATTAGCGTATACATTTGTTCATGCCCAAAGGTAGTCGAATCATAAAAAAGAAAATTAAGCAACAATTCACTTTAGGGAATAAATGTTAGACCTTGCTCTGGAGGCTGTAATTTAAGTCTGACGAAATGAAATCTTACTGACATTTGGGGGCTTGTATTAAATGATTGATTGCGTTCCAAGAAATATATGTATACTATTAATTAGGAGAAACACAAGTCTGCAGACCTTGACGCCAGGGGCTTGTTACAAATTTCTAACACAATAGGATGAGAATCGTTGCCTCGACCATCCACGAAGATTGTTTCAATTTGAACAATGCTTTAGCTTATTAAGAAATAGAACTTGACACGTGTTGAATGAAGATTTCGGTTTAAAATCCAGGGTTAGAGCGAATTTGGACCGTAATAATCCCACCTTAAAAAATTAATTTCAAAAAGGATACGCCTAAGCTGACTTAAATAGAGAATTGACCTTCTAGGGCTGAAGAGAATTTTTGAGGATCTTGTTAGCCGAGTAAGAGGATTCCACCAAATGGCATTGACCCTATTTCCTCCGTGAAAAGGGTTAAGTCGTTTTGCTCATTTCAAGTAGCCCCACTTTCTACTTTATTATTTTTCGCCTGAATTTGCAGCGCCATAACCCGTTTTAGGATATAATTCGGTGTAAGCAGAAAATATTTTACTTCTTCCAAAATTATGAACGCCCCGGGGATGGAAATGTTTCTTCTTCATTTTTACTGCCCCGTCGCTCGTCTTATTTATTTAGAAATAGCGCATTGCTCAAACAACCCCTATGTTCCGGAGATTCGTGAACAAACAGCTCTGAATTTGTTACTTTGCAAAGTTTTCCATTTTACCCGCTCCGGGCATGTGCTTGTGTATTTTATGCTCCAGTTAAACTCCCTAAGCATAGAACCGCCTAACGAACAGACCCAAGGCGGGATGGGGCCCTCGCCGATGTGTTTGTGGAACTCCTGCCGGGAGTATATCAATGAATAGGTAATTCGCCTCTTTTATGCGACTATTTAAAAATTTGCAGCGGATGCATATTAGAAATTGCGGCGATGTCGGGGACGATGTTTGACTAAGAATTTTACGAGCTGTGAGCAAAGCAGACGCCTTCTTGGCCCCCGTGTGACTTGGGTGCATGCACCAGGAGCAAGGAGGCTCAGAAGATTAACGATTTAAGAACATTAATGAAGTGTGTGCTTGAACTGCTGTCGGCTGTTTCAGGCATTCATTAAATTTTGATTTCGTTTTATTAATGTTAATTGGGACGGCACACTGGCATGCCCTTAATTATTAGTTCGGGGTAAAGTAACAGGCGCTTCTGAAGCCTCTTTGACTCGACTGAATTAAAGAGATTAATATTAGACGACCCTTTTAAAAGCGTTCAAGCATACTTGATATTGATTTGTAAAGCAGTCTGGTGTGGGGACTTAATCTATTTGAAGTTCCCTTAAAAAGATATCGGATCGGGATATCTATTAAATCCATTCGCTATCACGAAAAGATAGGTATTCACTTTCCAGGCCAGATTAAACAATCTCACATTAAAGCTCCTAAGCAAACAACTTAGAATTGCAAATCTTTCATCTGCCTTTTCAGTGATAAAAAGTTTTCACAGGAACGCACAGAATAATCCAAAGATTTTGGAATAATGCAGAAAGCCTGGAATTATCTCTCCTCTCTCTATTTCTGCATAAATTTGCCCTGGAGCAGAACATCAAGTTAAATTACTTCCTCCGCATATATACCGAGGCTCTTCAGCGCTGCGAATTATGCTGTACGCTATGCTCCAATATAAAGCTTAGGGAACGCGCCCCACCTAACCAATAAAGCCCAACGAAACGTGAATGCACGAAACGTCTAAAATTAAACAATGAAGTCAAATTAGATCTCAACTGTGCCTGCAAGCGGTTTCATAATGGTCCCACTCTAGTGCATTTATAGCACGTGAACGTTTTTATTGAATTTTGAGGAAGCAGCAAAAGTCCCACAGGTAGACAGAACGCAAAGGATTGTAAACTTTGTGAGGAATATTATACTAATTTTGTTTTAGAAACAGTAAATTTGATTTAGTCTGCTAGACACACTGACAAATGAACACAAAGAATAAACAATTTTTTGCTACTTTATGACACATGGCCGGAGCAGAGCCAAATCAAAAAAGTGTTTGATCCCGCGCCAAAATATTTAGACGCAATATAAAACATTGCTACACGTGCGTGTAAAATTGACAATCATTTTGCAACAAATCATCCGACAAAAACAATTGTTTTCTTACTTATATAATTGGATTTGCTCCATAGAACCACCTCGAGGTGGTCTCTTAATAGGAGAGCAAAAATTTGAAAAATGATTGAAAATTTCAACATTTAAAATTATATTAAGCAAGTTTCCCGGACTGCACTCTAATGAGTAAAGGAAATAATTTAAAATTACTACATTTTTTTTATTGGCTTTTCTTGGTATGTTTTAAGTAAAAGCATATTATGTAGAAATGCTGTGTAATTTCGTACAAAAAAAAAGAAATATTGGTACCTTTGCAAAATACCTACAGCCAAATGATGATGTAGACAATTTTAGGGGTCGTAGGTCTATAAACTGAAGTACCCATCCTAGTGGAATAATTTAATAATCATATGGTCATACTAGACGGCATCATTTTCAATTCCATGTGCAACAAACAATTCTTAATCTATCCACAAATTGCCCTTACCCATTAATGTCTAATGCTATCTGAGGTATAATCGACATCTTAAACCACATTGGATCGCCTCGATAAAGATGCTTATCTACTGACCCTGTTGGCCCAAAATCTACCCTATATCCAACCAATATCTTAAACGGTCTACAAAAGCTGTAGCCCAGCCCTAGTCATGTATTATGCATCAAACGATTCCATTCAGGCCATATGTGTGACGGTTAAATTCACAACTTTAGGTGAATCGTTCACCTGACGGCGAATACCTTTTTCTGCTATGAGCACTCGATTTGAAAGGGTCCTTGCGTCGTATTTGTTATCTAATTTGCCATAATTTACCCTATCAGCCTATAGACCGAGCAAAGGAGGTCGTCCTGCGTTAATTTTGCTTAAGAAGGTTTGGCTGGCAAAGGGCTCGTTGGCCGATATATTGAAATTAACGAATCCCTCAAGGCGGAGGTCTTGTGAATTTCCATAAAATAAAATTGGGTCAGGTGTACTTACGGCCTGGGCCTGCTGGAATTAATGGCCAGAACGGGGCAATTCCTTTGAATAGGGGGAAATTACTGTTGACACCCCGATCCCGCTTCACCCTAACCTTTAATATATACATATATATCGAGCACCCCGTTCAAAAAGAGCTCATGTGAATCTCTCGCAATCAGGCGGAGATAATAAAGAAAATTGAAGTATTTCGGCAGATTTTATGGCCCTTTAAAGGCTAGCAAAGAAAGGTGCCCGGTTCTGAGCACCGGGGAGCAAAGGAAAGGAATCAAACCCACCAAAGCAGTTAGCAACTGGTAATAATTGAGTTTTCGAAGTTGTTCGACTTGCTAGGCCTTCAAATTGATTTTCCTGGAGAAAGTTACGCACAAGTCTGCGATATTTCGGCATTATTAATGCCTTTAGTCTCCCTTTAATTAATAGACCATCGCCTGGAGCACGCTCGCCGGCTGCCAAATCCTCACTTCGTCAGTCAGCGGTACGGTCGTTGCCTTCAACAAGAAAAGATACACAGTCACACTGTTGCTACTGCTGCAGACTAACCTCATTACAATTAATGAGATTTTCGATTTTTCGAAGCATTTTCATGCTTTCCGGACGGAGTTATGCGGGCGGATAGATGGTGAACCGCTGCCTGTTTGTTTACTTTCGATTTCTTGATCAAATACTTATCAACACTTGGGGGGAAAATTTCGCAAAAACGTGAAAGCAACAAACGAATAAAAAGCACTACGGACAAATTTCATTGATCCAAAAATTCTTATTTCTTTTCGCCTTCATAAATCAGGCGCCTTTGAAGACAGAATAAAATAGCTGGACATTCTATTTCTGCAAAATTCCAGCCGAATCGTTTTATTTATGATTTTAACTCTTGAAGATACAGTATACTAAATTTCTATAACTTAAATCAATATAACCATTATTAAATATACGAATAACCTATGTAGGTATTACATATATATCATCAACATGAGTAGGTACCTATTACTATTCTTTTATATTTTGCATAAAAATTATGAAAGGACAAGAAGCTTTTTCAGAGATAAAATTGAAGTAAATAAATTAAAACAAATTTTTACTCTAGTCAAGCTATTTTCAGGGCCTTACAAAAATCTTACAAAACTAATCTCATCATTTAAAAGTTTACAGAGGTGCTACTACGAGCTTACTACTATTCGGTTTTGTTACTATAACTTAGATTTGCAGCTTGTTCGTATCCCCCGTATGCTCCCGGCGCAAAATTTAATCACGGCCAAGAGCACTTAGGTTTGTACTCAGTTACAAAACAACAACAAAAGTTTTCAAACTTTGAACTAGGTATACTTTAGTTACCTCAAAACTGCCGTAGAGATGCAATGCCCGTTCGCTACATAAATATTTAAGTTTTTTCACCGAGAACGCAGAGGGAAAAACCCTCTACCATAAATGATATACGATATGTTCTAAATTGGTTTAAGGATTCAATAAAAGTGAAAAGCAGTCAGTCTTCTAGGCTCTCTAGGCCCTAGGGCATGTGGTAAAAAATGGTTTCGTTTCCAAGAGACTGCTCCTTAATTCTTAAAGTTTATGGTGATTGAACTTAACGTAAAATTATTATATTCAAAATATGAAATGATCACTTTTAGCGATTTTAATATATTGTTGGGAACTTTTTAAGCTTTGTATTTCCGCAAAAAACATTTTCAATTGAAGGTATATAATTACAAAAGAGCAGTAAGAAAAAACTGAAATACAATCCAAAAACCCACAAAGGAATGTTTTTGCCTTTTTTTTTTTAGAAGGGTACCAAAGGAGGGCGGATAAGTTCCCTGGCAATGACAAGCAATCCAAAAGGGCGCATCAGCAAAACATGGGAATATCTTTACTTCTGTGGTCAAGGCGCCTTCCTCACGGTAATCCTTACCCAAAGAAAGGAGTGTTGACCTTTTCGACCCTTTTTGTCGCCCCAGGCTCATATACATACCTTTGGAGCAGGCCAGCTCTACAGAACACAATTTCCTGACGAAGGAAGACACATTTAAATGCTTTCGGTCTGTTCGAAAACATTTCTCCATTTCTCCCAGAAGATAAAAGAAACGCCAAGACATTCAGAGATGGATATTGCGTTTGCAGAGCACTTTGAAGCAGGAAATTTATCAAATTCACTCTGGGTATCATCATAAGAGGGACAGATGGAAAGGGTGGACTATTAAAATTTAGAATAATCAATGTTTTATGTTTTTATGAATCTGCCTATCAGTCTGTCTGTCTGGCTTTATTATTTGCCGGCTTGTTTCTCTGCCTATCAGACTATCAATCTTCCAAATATTCTTCATAATGTTGTGTGGGATTTTACATCGTACTTCAAGAAGGAAAGATTTTAAATAAAACCCCTCTCAGAGAGACAAGAAAAACAAAATCATGGAAGAAAAGTGGTAGTGAATGGCAACAAGTGAAAAGCAACAAGCTCAAATATATCATTATAATGTTTTTGCAGGTTCGTATGAAATTCAGCTTTTCCCTGCAGTATACATGTGATAATTTCAATTCAATTGATTTGTATAATACTAAATAGTTCCCTTGTATTAGCAAGCATTCCAGAAAATGCCTATATGCTGCACAGAATCATTAATTGCTGAATCAGCTTAATGAAAGTGCTGCTAACACAAAACATCATTAAATAATCAAATAATAAATGTACTTTCTGTCGAAAAATGACTGTGTAATTTTTCAAATGTAAATTTCTTGACAGTTTTGGAACTAACTTCGGAATTTTATTGTCTATGCAGTGTTATGCATCCCATCTGTCCTCGAAGTGTTGTTGACGAGACAAATATAGCCAAACCTCATCAATGTTGACAGGAAGATTTCCGGCCCTGTCACCGCACAGGGAAAACTAGAAAAAGGCGGGAAATTACCACCAGTGGCACATTGTTTAGTTTAGACCATCGAGAAAAAATGCCCAAAAACTAAAGGATTCATCCCATTTTGTGTAGTGTATCCCCGGGAACTACAGAAAAGGGCAACTTGCAAAAAGCTGGACACACCCAGCTAGTGACTTTTACAATCCCCACCGAGATGAGGATGCATGGCGTTCATTTATCCCAACTGACGTTGCAAGAACACCCACCTTCTACCCGCTTCTACCTTCTCTGCTCCCCCGGGCGTAAATTATCGGAATATTCGTTGGGGCGAAGGCAGCGGGGGCTGGAGTACTAGGGCACAGTATCCTCGCATTTTTCACCCTGCAGAAGTGAAATCCACTCACGGAAAGTATCTCCTCCGCGGATATGCTGGGCACCGGGCGGAAATTACTGGGATTTTCCGGACTCTTTTAATTTAACAAAAGTCCAATCCACCTGGCACGCAATTCTCATTATGGACAGCTTAAATAATATAACGATCCTGAATCCGTAACAATGACGGTTTTTCCAATCTCATTAATTTGCATTTATCTTTACCCACCAAAGGATTAAAACAGGTGCATTTACCACACAAGTAAAATCGATTACTTTCAATATTATAAGTGAGGAAATATTAAAATAATAGGGTCACAACCTTTGGCAGAGCTAAGGTTTGTTTTATTAAAATATTACTAATTTTTTTTCTTGGGAAACCTTGAAATTTATATAGTGTCGAAATTTTCGTGAAACTTGTTACATAGAATTTTTAATTTTCATTAATTATCCTTCCTTAATTAATTAATTACGTATTCGTATTCGGTTCGTATTGATATTGTAAGAGCTCGAAACCATAAATAGTTCATGAGAAAAAATCTGCTGATTGCAATTATTTGCTTTATTTGAATTTCTATCAAAAAAAATAAACATTAAAACTATACACTAGTCAACATCAACTTTGGTGTCGGTTACAATCCTCTCACCTCAGTTCCTTTAAGTTTTATTCCCTAAATTAATTTCCGTTTTTGAGAAAAATTAGATTTAAAAATGAAAATTCGGTATTGTCTTATATGTAGTTACGTACATATTTATCTGATTTTCATTGCTCTTAGGGTCGGTATAAAAAGGTTTAAATATACTTTGTTATTTTAATAAGAAGGGAGGAGAGAGGTGGACGAGTTTAGCATGGCTTGATTCCCCCAAAGCACTTCGAAGTTACACAAGGATAAAACGATTCAAAATGCAGAAAAAGGAAAAAATATAAAATGATGAAATATATCATCCAAAAAATCAATTTCGAGAACCAGGACGCCTAAACAACCAAAGAATATTATAATTTAAGAAAACAAGTTCTTGCATAAAAAATTTTAACCAATTTAAATCCATTAAAAAACTGAATTAATTTTCGCATACAAATCGTTGCAAATATGGTTTTACAAAATAAATAATAATTAATAAATAAAATAGACTGCTATTGCAACATACTTTAAGAAAATATATGGTGGTGGTGGAGTTTAGTTTACGTATGTATATAGAAAAATATAACAAATAGGTAGATATAATATTAAACGTTTTTATTAGATCTGGAAAAAGAGAAAATTCCATAGAAGTAATTTTGGAAACTTATCTAATGCAAAACTAAAAGTTTACAAATCTTTGCACTGTGTGTAGTAGGTACATTAAGTCGGTTGGTTTTAAAAGTACATTTAATTAACTAAATTTACCTACATATATCCGATACGCATATTGACCTTAAACTTTCATATGTAGTTTAAAAGTATATATGTATATATTTTATTTTATTATATAAAAGGCATAAACCCTCCAGAAACCGAATTCTGGATACGTGCCTGGTTCAACTAAATGAGTAGCTACCTATGCTTCAAGAAACCTCGTTGACTTTTTTTGGAAGTGTTGCAAAACTATAGGGAACATTCCGAACAAACAGAGACATTCCGCCGAGTCACGGCCGTGCCGAACTATCTCGAAACCACGCGTCTGACTTGGCAAGGGTCTGCCAATTTGTTTGTTTGGAATTCTCCGGCGAGGCGACCCTTTTGTGTTTACACAGCGACGTAGGCGCGCAGTTTATAATTGCTGACAACCTATTAATTGGCAATCCAGCAATATCAGGCCTCCCCTCATTTGCATATCGCCAAACAAAACAGGCGCCCTAATTAAATTATGTTAATGGACTGGCAGGCGGGAAGACCGCTGGGGTGGCCAGACGACAGGCAGGCTGGCTGGCGGCGCTCTTATCCCGGATCCCCGTATCCCCGGCTCCTTGGTCATTATCAGCCGCTCGAAGTGATATATATCACCGGATTGGCTCCACTGCCGTGCCGCCGTCCACGGCCCCATTTCGGCAATCTTCCCGCAAAAATTCTTCGGCCAACCCTGGACCAGGAGCGAAATAGCCAGCGAGATCCTGAGATCGATTTCGTCTACAGCGCCCCAATGTCCGGGGCCGGAGTGCCAGGGTCCAGGGATCACAGAGCACGCAATATTTTATATTTTAATTAAATTTTGTTTACGGTTCACGGCAGGCTCTTCTGCGCACGGCACGGCGGGTGAGCCTCACCAAAAAGCAGTTATGATCAATTACAGTTGCAGTTGCACCAAAGGTTGTGTAATGCAGCCGCCGAGTCACGCGAACTGCAGGGCTCAGGGCTCAGGGCTTATTATAAATAATAAGTGCACCGTGCATCGCATGTGCCCCAAACAAAATGTTCTGAATGCGGCGCTCTGCCGTTTTCCACTTGAGAGTGCAAAAATAGCTGAAAATGCATAAAAATAAAGGGCAAACTTCCGGGACGAACGGGGGAGGAGTTTCCAAAGAAGTTCCACGTACTTTTTAGATACTGCTGCTTACAAACTCAAGAGGGGCAATCTGGGGCTGACTGTATCCCGTAGAAGTCACTCTACACCTTGTCGTTTCACACGGGCGATAATTTGTTGTAAAGTGCACTTGCACTGATTCACTCGTAAGACGATAAAAAAATCATGACGATTTTTCAAAATTATTTTCACACCTATGGCCTCTCACTTACTTCAATTCAAGCACGTGTTCCTTGTCGTGTGCAAGACGCTAGATTCGATTATTTTGCCGCCGAGGGCACACGAAAGTCACACCGCGAACCATACGGGCAGACAACCGGAAGTCGAGCCCTTCCAATCCAACTGTACGCACGTGAAATTATAAAAAAAAAAAAAGAAAAAAGTCCTTCACGCACACCTGACACAGTAGCTAAAACCACAGGTGAAAAAAGAGGCAACACTCGCGAACTTACGGAAATCTCACGAAACTGTTGTCTACTTTGGAATAGGGCTTCAGTACAGCTACTCCCTTCGTCCAAAGTACCGACAGGACTGATAACAGTTACAGTCACTTTGTGGGACTCGGCCTTAGATACGGTTAAGGATTCGAACTTGATGCCATCTAGCCCAACGTGCACCGCAACAATGCCCTCGTCGCTCTTCGGTCGAAATTCGAAAATTACCGCGCCCAGGGGAAGTGCTGTGCCGTGCCGTGTCGGCTGTTGTGCATCGGCGGAACTGCGCAGTTCCTTTCAACCGATTCGACGTACCGGAACGTGGTTCCACGTGAGAGACAACAGGAGACAAAAGTGGCTCTACTCCTCCAAAAGCCGTCGTTGACGACAATTTGTCGCTATGGCAATTTGGCACCGCGACGCTGAGTAGGCACCAACAAAACATATGAGCGCCTACGTGCCTTTGTACTCTATCTATTTAGAAAATTTACATACTATAGAAATATCTCCATACAGTCGCGAACTGGCCCAAAACAGCTGATGCCGACTATCCGGATGATGGGGGCACCTACAAATTGCAGCTGTATGGTGGCTTCGTGGTGCTGTCCGAGTTTGTTTTTCCGCGGGTCTATTTTCAGCCGCCTCTGAGTGGTTCTATTTTCGGCTAGGGAATTTCTCATTCTCATAATATTGACTCTATACGCGCTAAATCCGAGCATCTGCAACGTGACTGCTGCTGCGGCGAAAGGCGGGTGACTTGCAGTCCGCATAGTTGGCACTGGGTTCCGCAGTGTAGTAAGTATAGGTACCTGTGAGTTGCTCGTTAGTTTGTCACTTGGGTACTCTATCCCGCGATCCTCCATTTCTATGGAATTTGTTTACCTCAGAGCTTTAGAACGGCTGTTTGTTTATACCCGGCCTCTATCTTGTCCAGTGGTCGAGTTCACATATACTTTTGGAAGAATTTTTCAATCTTGGCATGTTCTTAGCTGGTTCCCAGCCAACTCTAAGCGCCTTTAATCGAAGAAGCATGGCCTGTGCCAGAAAGTGGCCGAATGTTTATGTTTCTTTTCTTTTTTATCCAAATGGAAGCGAGTCAAGGGAAAACATATAAATGTCGTTTGAGGCGGAAAATATATGAGTGTAGTGTTCTCGATATCTTTAATTTCTATGAAAGAAAATTGGGGGAATTTTCGAGAGCTTACATAAAAAAGCTAAATAATTTTTTAGTTTCATTGATAGTCTGGCATGGATTTTGAGATTGTTGGAGTGTAGAAAATACATAACATAATTATTTTTATATAGACAAATTCCTCATTCAATAAAATTCGAAATTATGTGTTATATAAATAGATACCTATAGAGGTATAGAGAGATTTTTGGAGTTCAATTTTGTAAAGCTCTACACAAAGTAATTGAAGGTATGCAAAATGAGGTATACATACATACGAGTATGAGCCGTTGTTTTTGAAAGTGGTATAGGTCCAATTTTTTACCAGATCATTTTTACAACTTTTCTAATTAAATCTTATCGTGTACATAGATAAACAATATGTGAACTTTTCAAAAAGTGGAGTTACATATTATACAACTTTCAAAAATAACGATTCGTAAATGAAATTGTTAGACAATTAAATTGTCAATAAATCGAATTGATAATAAAAAGTAATGCAATATTTTTGAATTTATCCTGCTTGAACTTTTTAAACTAGTTCTGAGTACTTTGTTTGTAAAAGTGTATATATATGTATATATGTAAATTTCAAGGCTTAAAATGATTCATAAAATTCTTCCAATTCTTTTTTTTTTTTTTTTGCTTTTTAATTTGTAACTTTGCAATGAGAAATATTACTTTGGAAAAAATGTATAGATTGTTTTTTAAGAAGCACACATATAAATAATATGATAGGTGTGTCTCAAAATTTAACCTCAAACTTTTTCCATTAGATACAAAACAATTTGAACTTTAATATGTATTAATGTAGGTTTCTGATTCTAAAATTGCTGTGTGCTTGTATAAATTTTGCTTCAAGAAAATTAAAAATCAAGTTTTACGGATTAATTTACTTTTCAACCGCCTTTATAGTTTAAGCTTCCATTTACAATGTGTTCTGAATTTCTATGACTATATTGTTTCGTTAATTTTTAAAGGAATTTTAAGTTAACCCATAACATGAACTGTGTCAAAATCCTTGTTGATCAGTATTATCATTTTATATTCAATTTTGCCAACAATAGAAATATGCTTTAAAAAACACATAACTGCACACTAAATCATAATCATAGCAAAAAAGCGATATTCGAACTAACACGCAAAATATAATTTAATGCCACAAGAACATAAAACCCGCATTATTATTGTTCCATCAAGTGCACGGAAGATATCACAACCCTGCATTACTTCCACTGTCGTAAACAATTTATAGTTTCCTGTTCTATATCAAGTTTACACCCACTGGCCTAGCGCCCTTAACAATACGCATATTCTATAGTCATCCCCGCAAGCTACAAATTCCAGAGGCTTACTAACCCCCAATAAGTTCATTATTAGCCACCCGAAGGGTGTTCCTGTGGAAATGTCTTCAACAATATTTTGGGCCTGAATTTCCTTACAATTTCTGCTTCAGAACCAAAATTTATTTCAAGGAACAATTTGCAAATTTGGTTTCACCATCCACTTGAGCATGTCCAGGGCAAACTGAATAAACGAGCTGTTCCTTGGAAGATATCCTTAGGTCACAATTCGTTTATCTCCTAATTAACACACCAACTCTGGTCGGACAGGAGTGGACCTGTGAACAGATGCAATAACGTTCTACATAACTCTCTTCCATTTTCGGGATTTCATTGGAACAAATTAGATTTTCTGGCAACTGAGTTTATTTTGGTTTAAAGAAAACGTTTTGGGGACAGACAGCAAATAGACGTGCTAAGTGACAGTTTTCGGGTATCTTTTGATTTAAGGTACGGACGGGCGCCTTCTGGAGAGGGTATGGTCAATACGAAAGGTTTCATTTATCTTTCAAAACAAATAGGTAAAATGTAGAAAGTTTCTTCATGAGTAAATATCCTCGGACTTGATTGAGTACATCACCTTTGTTTGACCCTTTTGAGAAGGCTCCAAACGAGCAAATTTTATGCTGTGCAGTCTAAGGTACCACCATCTGTTTACGAGGAAAGACAGATGTCGGCAGCACAATGAGGGATAGCGAATGTGTTTGATTTCGGAAATTATATTGACTTTGGGTTAGATGCAAACTTTAATTAAATTAATTAACATGAACATGAAGTCAACAGAATTACTAAAAAAACCTATGCTTTTCTCAAACATCGGTTATTTGGATGAATATCAAAAGAAATTTAGGGTAATCAATTATTCCACAAAGTTCATATTATGGGTGGAAATTATTTGAAAGTCCCCGAGGTGTCCAGCTCTATTTTCTTTGACCAATCAGTCCATACATAATTTACCACATGAATAGTCCCATTTCCCTTATAATTACATCACAGCCCGTCTGATTCCTGAGTCAATGGAACTCATCAACACTTTCAATTAGTCGTGTCCTGCGGCCACGTTCGCTTCGCCACCCCCGACTGTATTTATTATTGGCACGGTGTGAGTGGAAAATATTAATTTTAGTCCACCAAGTGAATTCCCATGCCACACGATAAACATCGATTACACAACACAAAAGAAACAATTCCACGAATTGCTGAATTAGTCGTATCTCATCAATTTTTACACGTTCTGTATGAAACGTGATGCATGTAACAGGCACGTTTTATCGAACTGGGTGAATGTATGATATTTCTCCTTTTTTTTCTGCTCCTTTATCCCCAGAGTATCCAATTCCGTGCAGTGGCCAACCCGCTCCGAGTCGTTATATCAATTATTCATCGACCAACAATAAGGTGCACATCAGTTTCCATTTGCTACTACGATGCGCGATAAATTCATATAGGTGAAGTGATAAAACCTTTTTATTTTCGACAGGGGGATAAGCAACAATGGCAGGCCGATATCGGACAGTACCCTCCATTCCCAACGTAGATGCCTTGACTTGGGTATATTTTGTGATTTTATTCAGGGAGAAAATTCTTTGGAATTCCGACAGCAGTAAAAGGTTCAGTTGCAATTATTTTGGGAATTAAAAGGATTTCGTTTTATGTTTAGGGTTCAAAAGAACTGTTTCCGCTGTTGAGCCTGAGCTTCTATTTTTAGCATTTCAGGATTGGTTCTGTATAGATTGCAGGCAGCGCTCAGTTTTCTGAATCTAGCACCATGAATTGATTGATTAAATGAAAATAGAAAAAACATTTTTGAGCTTGTAAAAGTTCCAAGAGTATTGGATTTTAATAATATAATATCGAAACTCAGTTGAATTATGAAGCTTAAGAATATGTAGATAAACAATATAGAAATGAAAATAAATACCATACCAACTGGCAACTTTTTAGTATTCTCAGTTTCAATTGTATCATACTGCTATCAGTTTAATCATAGAGGGGAATTCTAATCATAATTTGAAACCAGAAAAATTTAAGAGCCGCAGTGTAAATTAATAATGTTGCTGCTTTTTTTATTTATACCGGAATAAATTATCAAAAGTCGCCAAATTCGCTCGCAGAGTTTTCACTCTAATTTAATTATAAGTTAAAAACAAAAAGGAGCAATCGCGACGTTTATTATTAACCTATTGTTTGTCTATACCTCCAGAAATTCAATCATAGTGACTATATTAATTCATTATACAAGTAAAAGGGTTGTTACAAAATTGTTGTAGTTTAATGACATTTCAAATAGTTCAAACCAAAAATAAACTAAAGCAGAATTTATGTTGTGGGACTTTTTAAGCAAAAAACATATCCAAAACACGAAAAACGAATTAAGTACGAAACAAACTGTGTCAACTACAAAATTAACTTCGTTAGGATCCCATTAGCAGGTGAACATTCCCCAAGGCAACTAAGTGCACTATGTGCACTTTTAGCGGAAAGTCGGCTAACTATTTTACCCAATGATTAGCGCAACCAGGAAATTTGCTTATGCCGGTGATTTATTTTAGCTCCGTCATCCCCGCACCTATCTGTGTCTATTTTGGTGCCATGTCAGAAAAGTTCACTCGGAAAAGAAACTCTTGGCACCACCCAGCCAGAGACGCTGTTTACATCCGGGTCTATGTGGGAGCATATGTGCCGCAAGTGTTGCGCCCGAAACAACACTCGCAAGGGGATTCTTTCAATTTTTCAAGAAAAATGTAATCTTTTAACGTGGTTACCTTGCAAACTCTTGGAAAACTTTTAAGAACTACGTAAAATGG
The DNA here is from genome assembly GCA_933228815.1 of Machimus atricapillus. NCBI lineage: Eukaryota > Metazoa > Arthropoda > Insecta > Diptera > Asilidae > Machimus > Machimus atricapillus. The sequence continues at coordinate 14,339,339 of OW121788.1, forward strand.
TTCCTTGCACGATGGGTGCTCTCAAAGGATTCTTCGACAGTCTTCCCTGGCTAACCAACAATTTACTCCTTTTGGTTGAATTGTCAAAGGTGGGGTTACACCGTCACTGGCTCTTATTGACTTTTCTTTTAAATCCAATTTCAAAGGACTCTCCGCTTTCGTTTGGTTCCTTTTGACTCACCTGTCTGAGCTAAGTTCGCTGCCAGAGTGCGAGGAACTACAAAGGAGACCTCCTCAGTTCATTATTTAGAGGCCGTGATCTCTTGCAATCGCTTGGTTGCGATTTTTATTTTTTCCTCACCCTAGACGTGGGGAGAGGGACTAAAGCCCTTTTTAATTAATGAAATTAACTTCCGCAACATTTACAGTCTTGTTTTTTCTCTCTTTTGCGGAGCACCACAAATTGTTATTAATGAAGAAAGTTTGCGGTTCATTGAACAGCACCGTGCCATGCGAGACACCAGTCTCATTCTGAAAATTGGAACAAGGGTAATTGTGTAAATTTCAAACTTTCCGAGCCATTAATTGCTAAATGTCTTCGAAAATCAATATGAAGCGTAATTCAGTCCTCGACAGATGGAGATCCCTAACAAGCCCTCCTTCGACTCTTCGAGGACCAATTCCAGTTGAATGCGAAAAACTCCATAAAGGGGAGTAGTCCCACTAAACTTACACAGCGAAAAGGTAATGTCATAATTAAGTCACGCGACGTTAGAGACAGCAGGGTTCGAGGTTCGGGGTTCGAGGACTTACGCCCGGGGGAGGGACCTTGTCGTGTTATAGAATCATACAGGAAGGTTGGTGGCATGGAAATGTGGAAAATGTTGAAAGCAACCAAAATGATTTCAGCTGGATAACAAAATGCTCTAGGGTTTTGTGACCTTTCTACACTCTGCGTGACTGGCACAAATAAATCTGTTTTGTCTTTTAACTTAAAAATCATTCTATCACTGTTTTGGAAACAATGTGATACTTTGTCTAGGGCCAACAAAATAAATTGTTTTTACACTGATAACTGACATAAGGTAAACTTTTTTGAAAGTTATTTTTGGATTGTAAATATAAACAAAATTGTTTGTACAACAGGCACAGAATTAACAGGATTAATTTTAATATTTAAACACATTTGCACTTATAAACACATGCACGCACATTGCAACAAATTTACCAAGCCCATATAATTGAGTAAATTATCAAATATTGTAATAATAATACTCATTTAATATGCTACATGAATTTTAAGCCTATATTTAAGGTAAGGTTTTAAAAATAAATTTTTATATTATATGTATACTATAAAAAAGCTCAAATTGTAATTTGAACTAGCACCCGAGCTGTGCTACTGAAATTTAGTTCTAATGTATCAGAGGAAAAACGTTTAAGTTAAAATTATGTGAAACTAAACTATTCACAATATAAATAGTAACGGAAAAAATTGAAATTTCTACGCTTCTTGTACACAAAGAAAATAATTTATTGATTTAGTTCACAAACGATTACTTGATAATGGCGAAATAATCATTTGTTAAATAACTAATCTCTTTTTTCAGTCAAGATAATTCAATTATTTTGATTAAGTAGATGTCATAAAAACATTTACTTAGAGTAAAGGCAAAAACATCGCGGAGGCAAAGTAACACTTTCACAATTTTAATGTTAAGTATATGAACGACCGATAAAACGAACGTTCCAACATGATTACATCAAAATACGTGAGAAGACCCAAAATTAATTATTAACCTTTACAGGTTTTTGAAGCATTATTTATTTAAATGTACTTAAGGTATATATTTTAATAAAGTGTAAGCCTTTCCAAAGCCTTCGCTTCATCCCTTCAATGAATATATAAAGCAATAACAGTCTTCTTCCGTTTATTCCTCGTCGTTCGACAGATTTTCTTGTTAACTACACTTGGGTGCATAAAATGCAAATAAGACTTGTATTAAGACTTTCCGCGGTTTGTTGAAGCTTCATAAAGTAAATTATTTTTCAGAAAATTTTATAAAGGAAAAGGAAGATAATTCTGTTGTTTCACAAGCATTCAAAATACATAGAATTTTCGATTAATTTGAGAGAATTATAGTTTAAGTGGTTAAAGCGAAATTTTGAGTGTACCATCTTCAAAAGTGTATACAAAAATATATAATCTGGTTTATAGAATTTTTTCCTAATTGTATGGTGTACAATTAAAAAATATAATTTCAATTATGTATGTTAAAAAGACAATAAACTTACCATACTGATAATCTTATCACACGTTATTTATTATAATTGCGATGGAGAGAATGATAAATATATTAGCATATGACTGAATGGAAAAGAAATTTTCAGGAATCATTTTTATTACGTGAAATATAACAAAGTTCATTTACAGATGATCTTTCAAATATTATTTAACAAATTTAGTAAAGCCTCTTTTACCTTCCTGTTAAAATTTCTGTTTTATATCAGTCAAAGCAATGAAATTGTGAAAGCACCAGAACAGAACTCTGAAGTCGGTGTTTTAAAATTCAATTTACTCGGTTCAGTTACCTGGAAATATAGAAAAAAAAAAGTTTATAAAAAATATGTTCGTTTAATTGGAGTGCGTGAATGCTCTTTTACAAATAAAACATAAATGCTTTAGGTGCATTAATTATTTCCTAAACGAATTTAATTTACAGTCAGGGAAGCTATTTTTTTATGAGCTATTTGTTACTACACTTATTAACAAATTTATAGAATTAAGAATGGTAATGGGTTATCACTTTAATGGTTGGCATTTTGTTTTGCCGAAAGGAATTCATCAAATAACATATTGAAGCAAACAAAATTTCTGCCTTAAAAATATGAAAACACGCACTATTCTTTAAGATTAATTTTTTAAGTTTTGTTAGAGCATTAATAACGAAATACAGTCCCAATTTAAAACCAAAATTAGAAGACTTAATTTATTTTATAAGATCTAATTTATGTATTTCGATTTCTAATATTTAATATGATATGATATACAATGCATAAATAGTGAAATAACACATTCTGAAATATCTTTATTTAGTTATATGCATGTACTCCTATTACATAAATACTAAAAGAAAGTTTTTTTTTTATAGGAAAGATTCAAAATATCTCTGATAGGTACCATAAAGAGACGTCAATTTGTTCTACCATTTTCCAACTAAAATTTAATTTACGAAACGAACTCATGTGAAATTCGTTTCACCACAACAGCTTTCGTCCTTTTAATTAAGCTCCGGTATGCGACGTTTTTCATGCCGGTTCGGACGCGAAAAATAATCGAAAATATATGGCGGCCTGACCACAATTAACTTCTGTAGGTTTCAGCCCACATTTAAAAATGAGACAATTAGCATCCCAATTAAACGGCTCGGCCATCCATAGTCCCTGTCTCTTTTGACGAATGCGACAGGACAAATATTTTCGTGTAAATAGGTTGCATTGTTAATGGCCACATTGACCATACATTTAATTCCCCGCCACTCGCTCAAGGTGTCAATTGTTAATTTAATAGTTTGGCCGCTTATTGTTTTTTCTACCCCCCTCCCTTTTCGATTTATGTTGCTGGACGCCTTACGTGCGAAAAAAATAGTAAAAAAATGGGCTTGCGATTAAATCAATTCATTTTCATTATTAAATATTAAAGCGCTCAAAATCCTCATATATTTAAAACGAATGACTTTTTATATATGTAGACTCATTAATATTTATAGTCACTCAAAAGGCTTTATGATTGCCCAGGACTGAGTATCCTTTATCGATACTTCTTTTCCTCTTATTTTATTTTCACCGGATATACGGGCGGATGAGCGACTTCGAATCGTCTGTGCCATGGTTTATTTCATTTAAATATTCGTGTCAAATTGGTCTTCATTAAATTTTAACGGAGCGTATAAGGCCCCTTCCATCACAATTTCGGACAATAAAAGTGGAGTTTCGCCTTTACATTATTCGAAATTATTGTTTTCAGTAAAAGATCATACATTATCTCGCAGCAATGAATTCATTTAAATACAAATTATTGAAAACTGGTTCAACCAAAAACAAAAAGTACATTACTAACTAGTCACATATCATTCGCTTTATTATTGTCACTCATAGTTAAAAGTGTCACGGTAGAATGGACAGGGAATCCGAAAGTGCCACGTCACTTGTATGTGAAAAGCTTGGTACACTATGGATGTGAAATTTTTATGAAAACTTTTTATGGCTTATTGAATATGAAAGGATGTCAATCACATTCGGTGGGAAACGTTAGAGAACTATAAATTTCAGTTTTATTGCTTTAGAAAGCTATCGAAAGGACGCATTGTACCAGCGTATTTCCAAATTTATGTACGACAGCGACAAATTCGCGTTTCAATTTATTATCATTGCCGCCATCACGGTGCTTTCTACTGATTTTATGAACCTCTGTTTCGAAGTCGGTGAGATTTTGGAATTCTCTTCTAATGCTTGTTAATGTCAAAACGGATTTTCCTAGAACTCGTAATTTCGGCATTTAGTGTTTCATAGATATTGTTTGTATATCGGATATTTTTGATCTTTATTCTCTGTGAATAAGTTCGATTTACTTTAAAGTAATTTTGGAAAGAAGAAAAAATTTAAGTATGGGTAAATCAAACTATTTTTCAATTGTTTCAATTTCTTTTTGTAAAAAGTGTTTTTTTCCAAGTTGAAAATATTCACGTCGCGTCGTTCGGGAGTATTTGAGTTTCTTCAAGTTCAAATGTCTTTGTAACTTTTTAATGCAAGGACTGACTTTAGAGTTAAAAGTTATGGCGGTGTTAATTTTTTTACCGTATTTATAATACAATACCCCAAATATATATTTATGTATGTCTGTGCCGGCAAATTCCCCATTTTAGGTCTATTTAATTAACGAAGAGGTGCCAATGTCTCCCATATTTTCTGCCGCCTCATTAAATAACGAAAATTTCTTTGACCGGCAAGACTGGTCTGGAAATAAAGTAGCTTCTCCACCTAGCTCCCATGTATCGCAGGGTGAATTTATTTAAACCCTTTAAAAGGCAAAACGAATTAGGAACAATTTCTAAGTTCAGAATCCCATAAATCCCCACCCCATCCGTGTTCCAGGAATCGCTAAATGTTTCTGCTGAAACAATGGGGTCTCTCTAAAAGTGAATAAATTTGGTGAAAGGCTCACAAAATCCAAAAAGGGTCCGCCACCATTGGAACAATTACTTCCAGTCGTAAATATCCCACCGCCCCAAATTTCGTGTGAAAGTCATAAATTATACCATCCAACCGACGCCGGCAACGAGACGGTGGCAGAAAAAGTGTTCAAAAGTGTTCAAAAGTTGAAAAATCCTAAAACCGCAAACCACACACACATACACCTAACAAATGATGATGGGGGTGGCCAAATTCAGGTGTGAAAGCGTAACCCGCGGCAATCCCGCAATTGCACCTGTGGATCCTGGCAGTCATCATCTTTTTACCTTTTGTGTTGGAGGAAGCTTTAATTTTGGAAAAAAAAAGAAACTTCCTAGAGCCATTGCGAATTTTGTCGGGTGTGGGTGAAGACGGCATCCAGAATTTTTTGAGAGATCTCGTCGAGGATCCTTTCTAGAGGCAGAAATTTTACCTGTTTCGAAAGGTGCACTGTGTATGGGCATGGGGGGGAGGTGGATGGGGTTGAGCAACATTACGATTTTTATAACTTACCTTTTGGGGTTCTTGATTGCGTCCTCCTCTTGTTGCGATTCCTGGAGTACCGACTTGCGGCAACAAAGTCCTGGTCCTCGTCAGACGACAGGCAAACTGTTCCAGCGCTTACACACCTCCGGAGCTCTTTAAGTTTCCGTCGTCTTTTCACTTTGTAGTCACTCGCCGCGCTTTCGTCCCGGTGAATATCGTCGTGATCGTTTGTGACGGTGAGGAACTGATTACCTGAAGACCTCACCTTTTGGCTAGTGCTCGAGTTGCTCCTCACAGGGTCATTTCGCTTTAAAGACACTTTCGAGATGAGACTGTCCAATTTGCTGATGACTTGGTCGTAAAGCTGGGCATCGTCTGTGTTCCCATTCCCATTGCAAGTCGGGGCAATTTTCAGGGCTCCCGGACATGCAGGATACTCGAAATTTTGAGCAATTTTCTCCTTGCTGCAGTTCAAGTCGTTTTCATCATTTTCTGAAATTTTCGATATCGAGCGGGGCCGTCGGCGAATTTTCCGATTCTTAAAGTTCTCCTCGCAAACGACCAAAGTTCCTGCATTGCTCGTCCGGAGGAAGTACCTCGGACCATGCTGGACCGTGGTCACTTCCACATCCTGGCTGTCTGTCGATGACGAATGTCGCTTGAATGCGCTCATCCGTTCCAGAATTGATCCAGAAAATTTCGATGGTACGGAATTGCTTGACCGCTTCGTCTTCCGTTTCCCGCGCTCAAGGACATCAGTAGCACTTTTGCTCTTCTGCAGGTCGAAACGTACCTCCTTGAGAGGTGTTAGTGATTTCTCATTTTTCCCTGCATTACCATTGCTTTCAATATTCGGATTCGGGAATAAAGTCACATCATCCGTCACGGTGTCTGGAACATTATCCTTCTCTCTCAGGTGGTCGAACTCTTTTGCATTCATGTCGCGCTTAAGTAACCCCTTCTCACTATAGATCCAGATCGGAATTTCCGGGACAGTATCCGCTAACTTTTCCAATTTGCCACAACTACTGGCTAAGGCGGAGGCTTCATTAACCTCATTGGTATGCGGGTCCTGGCAGTCCATGAAATCTTCAGGAATAATCTCCTGCGAACAAAAACTCCCTGGCCGTTTAGGTTTCCGCTCATTACTTCCTGCCCGACTGCGAAAGGGACTGCTCCCGCCACTGTTCAACTTATAGGGGATGCCCTGCGTTTTTAGGTGGTCAACCAGATCCTCGAGGCTCTCATTAATTTCCGACAGATTCGTCGTCGACGAGCGCCGTTTCTTCTTTGATTTTATCGAGGACGACGAGGAGCTCCGGTGCTTCGTATTCGATGTGGATCCACTTCGTGTCTCACTCAATTGAACAGATTCCGGGTGACTACTTCTGAATACGCAATCAGCGTCTCGGGCATCGGCCAGGACATCCCCGTTGTCGTCACACAACAGAATCCTGGGAAAAGCGATATTCGGGGATGATTTTGATGTGGTCAGCTCCCAGTTCCAGGCCTTCGGCTTCTTCAGCTGCAACTTGATAGTGCCCTGGAGCGAGTCATCTTCGCTGCCCGAATTTTCTTCCTCGACCTCGTACCCACAGTACCCGGCGAAGCCTGAATTGTCCATGAATAATGCCGTCATCTGACCTTCACACTTTCTATTCTTGGAGCAAGCACCACACCCCGCTCACCACCCGCACTTCTACCGAAATCTGTCCTCACTCAAAGTAGCTAAGAATCGCTCAGATTGTTCCCTCGGGCTGTGTCACCGGCCGCACATACCGCCACCATTCGGCATTTATTATTAACACTATTGTCGGTCGAATGTTATGAGTTCTTAATATGTTGGCGACGATCCAGCGGTGTCAGCGGATTTAATATTCGCACAAGAACCGAACGAATTCCGCCACCTCACTAGCCGCGGAGAGCCCCACGAGTGATTTATACTATGCCTCGGATTCGAAGGAGGAACAGCCAAACAGAAGATATTTTCACACCGGGTATCTTCCCTTTACAACCGACGTCTATTTTGAGCGGCAAAAGTTTAAGTCCTACATACAAAAACGACAAGATCAATTTCGAGCATATATGCGAATTTCGGTCGACTATTTTTTTTTTTAAATTTCTTTAATCCGGCAATTGTCCTGCATGGTGATTAAATACAGACAGGGAAATGAAATTCGGACAGAAAATTTCAGGCCACTCAAATTGGCTTAGCCTCAGCAGAGAGATTTCTGGCGGTTGTAAGTGGGAGTCGAAAGTGGAATTAATTTTAAAGGGGCTGCGGTGGTGAACCGATGAAATGGACGGCTAAATTTGAATTCCTGCTGTTAATAAAGCAGATTAATTTTGAGAGCCCACAAACTCGAAATAGATTTAGTAAATAGCTGGTGAAGAGGTCAATAGCGATTGTCGTTTTTCCCCGGAGGTGGTTGGACTAATCGATGCCAAGTTCGCTTCAATGGAGGCTTTTGCTGTAGAGGCGTAGGGGGAGGAAACTTATTTACAATTAGAATCGTGGTATTTTGCGGTCACTTTAATTTCAAATAAATTGAAAGAGGTAGTTGGGCAACCATAAACATTTTTCCCAGTACAAAATGTATGTTTGTCCTACTTATTAATTAAAAATAATTTCGGGAAAAAAATTTTTTAATTTCAATAGTTAATCCAATTTTGAGAATCACCTCACTAAAACACCCCAGCTTCAAATGAACTAACACATATAGTAGTTGACCTACTTCAACTTTTAGATCTCATTAAAATGAGCATTATTAAATTTGACAACTCTTCCCAAAGAGACATTCATTCCACACTATGCAATGCGTCTTCAAAAACAAATAGTAATTACTTTAGGTCAATTTCTAAGGGTAATCACCGCCTCCGTACTCCTTGGATTGATTTTACCTTAGGTTTGAAGGGGCTCCTGAATCAAAATTGACCATTAAATTAAAACCGAAGCCGAAGGGTCTAAGAGAATTGAAGAGATTTTCCTATTCAAACAAATCGCCGCTTTTAATTTGCTTTCCTTTTACCCTGCTTCAGTTCAGCATCAGCGAGTTTAAGGTTTATGTAGGTAAAACTCATAAAAGCCGACTACCTACATATAAATTATTCTATTTATTGACACGTTTATGACAAAGGAGGGTAGGTTGAAAACGGCCTGAATAATGAAAATAACTCAAATAAGGACTAAGCAAGCATTTCTGGGGTGATGTACAAATAAACGTGTTTTCGCTTTTCCTACGAGATGATTGAGGATATTAATAGCAATAGCACGTGTTTTGCTGTGACTTTAAGATGTAAACAAGTGTATATAACTTTTTTTCGAAAGGAAACATTTTGACGTCTCTCTCCCTGCATTTCAGAAAACTTCCAAATATCACAAAATATGTATATCTAAAAGAATATTCGACTATAGCCTCATAATGGGTAAAACTTTATTGCATTCTTCTGAGGTATAAACATTGAAGCTGTTCTACAGTCTGTACCATGGACGAAAATTTTAACTTAAAGACATAACGTGGGTTTTTAAATTTATGAAATGAATTTCAATGAAACGTTTTGTGGGGATTCTTTTAATTAAATGCATCTTAAAGTTTTTCTTGGACTTAATCTTGTGAAAGGACATGTTTTCATTGGAAAATTCATACTTAATTAAAAACAACAATTAATTTGTAAAAAATAGCAAAATAATATTAAAACGAATAAAATTTATAATTTAATTGTAAAATAATGACTTAAGTATGCAAAATGCCTTTCATAAAAAAAATACTTTAGTATTTTAAATGTTATATCAACTACTATTTTGAGGTAGTATTAATCACGAAATGTTTCACTCCCTGACGATATTTAGAAGTATGAATTATCTATTAATAACAAAGCCTATTTATTGAATAGTTTAATACTGGGTTTCAAATTAAGACTTGTGAATGCCACACAAACTGGATCCTATTCTTATATGAAATGGGTCTCAAGTTTAACTCAAAATTAATTAGCCGACCGTCTATCATCGTCAGTCCCACCGAGGGTCAGTGAGGACCAGGAGCAGCACAGCAAGGAGCAAATAAATTACTGCCTCAGCAATTTCCGGCAAGGACAAGACTTTCCTCTTCGATTCAATTGACCGAAATTAGTGGAACACAAGGCCTGAAGTCATCCGGGGACGCCAGGAATTATCGGCAAATTAGCCCTTAAATGGCAGCGCCAATAAGGGTGACGGTGCTCTAATTTATCCAGTGACACCCAGGCCAAGAATGATGACAAATTGGGGCACTTAGCACACTCCCACCCTTAGCAAGATAAGATACAGATGCGATAGGTAAGACGAGACCCGGGCAGTGATAAATCAGCAAAACGAGCCGAAAGTGGGGCAAAAGTGCGACTTCACTTTTCCACCACTGCGTCACACATTACGCCCCCGCGGCGACAGGGGATGACGAATTACCTCGATCCCGCGTGCCTGCGATTATTAACTTTCACCCGAAGGACGTCGCCTCCAAGCGTCCTGTAAGTGCCGAGAAAAGTCTCAACCGAAATCGATTCAAAAATCGCGCGGAGAACACTCCAAGGGCTGACAACAATGAGCGAAATTAATAAACGCCGCGCGCTGATCGAGTTCGCGAAAAACTGATCCGCAACAGAATTTGGCTCGCGAAATATTCGCGATGGCTGAAGACGATCGATTGCCGCGGTATTTTCTCGCTTTCTTTCAGCTTAAACCGATCTTCGGATAAACAAATCCTTCGGCAGTCGTTTTTTCCTCGATCGTTTCTTGCGATTTTTTCGAAGATCTCCGTCACGATATTTTCAGACGAAACGGACGGATGTGTTCGCGATCAGCAAGTCGGAGATTCGAAATACATATATTTTTTTGAAAATTATTTTTTCTTATTTTCAGTCGTTCGAAACACGGTCAAGCAAGTCGGATGTTCAACTGATGCTTCGGTAGACGCGAATTAATTTGGGATGAATCGGTCGAGTGCGTGCGTTGGATGTCGAATTAACTTGGGTCGGGGGGTGAGTGAGGTCGGACGCACCGGGGCAATTTTAAACCTCTCACCGGACTCTTCGTTTTATATTTAAACGGACTATTTCCATCCAGCTGACGGATCTGTTTGTTTATAATCGCCGCATGCCGACGGGCAACAGCGAATTATTGTTTCCCTCGGCGAGTTCGGGATGTCGTCCCCGGTAAACAGGTTCCCGTAGGAACCTTGAGATTTGACGGCTCAAGCGATTTGGCAAATTTCAGAATAAACTGAAAATTAGGTGGTTGAGGGAGAGCGAAATTAGTGAATGGCACCTGTGCCAGGCGGGGTGCATATTTTTCATCAATCACGTGCCTCGTGGTTTCGGGTATCGTGCCAAGGAAAGTTTTCTTGATATTTTGGCACCTGTCGTCAAAATTTTAATCATTAGGCAAATAGTTGCTGGGATGTTTTCAAAAGAAAGTGGAGTACCTAACACCACAGTTTTTCTTTAATTCAAAAGTGAATTGTCGCAATACGGAGAAAAGAAATTTGGAACTTCTTTTTTCATGTAGGTATTAATAGTGGAAAGAAAAGTAAAGAACGTCGACAATGTCTTAAAAGTTGAGAAATATAATAATCGAACACTTGTATACCAATTTCCGGACTGTTCCTAACAACATTGGTTTAAAGACCATAACTTTGAAAAAGGAGTTTTAATTTTTTAATGTCTACATAGAACATGTTCTTATATCTGTACAAGTAACATTAAATTACAATTATGAACTGCAACTGAACTAATTGTTGTTTGTATTGTTTTAATCCTATTTTAAGATCGCCAGCCCATGCCTATTTCTTTTTTGTTCTTTCTCTTTCTCTTATTTATTTCTTGATTATTTTTCTTATCCTTTCTGAAATAAGAAAATAGGCTTTAATATTTATTTGGCCGCTTCACCGTTACGGAATTTTTCTAATATTTCTAATACATATTTGTATGTATTATAACTTACTAATTATTGATCCTTATAAACGAGTATTAAAAATTACGTGTAAAACCCCAAAAAAGTAAAGTATTCTGTAGCTTGTTTAACACAAAATCATTTAGGATTTTAGGAAGATGTGTTATTGAAAATGCATACATTGAAGTAATATAATGTTTTACAATTTTTTATTTAAAAAGAGCTGTACAAATTAACAAAGTTATAATTATCTGGGGTTCGGAAAACAATAATATCTTTCGCAATTAGGGTATTGAAATCGCTGAAATCAAGTCAAAACAGTATTTTTTAACTCTCCCATATTAAAACAAATTTATTTTTTCCAATATTTGTTTGTTATTGGGGAATCGTTTCATTATTTTTGACTTAATAAAGTTTAATTAATTTCGAGAAAATTTACCGTTCACTGTAGTCTCTCATTTAAGCTATTTTGTGCATTGTAATCACGCATATTTTTTTATGTGGCACTATGCTAAATCATTAAAAAACTTAGGTATGTAAAAATTTAAAAAAGTAAATGTTTGCTTTAAAGCTAGTTATAAAAATCTAAAATAGTATATGTGTAAATGTTATTTATGCGCTAAGTCGCTATAAATACATAACATAACATATCCATATTGCCAAACAAAATTTTGGGCCGTAGAGGTGTGGCTTGCTGATGATGATAATTCTGTGACTTTGGGTCAAATAGAAAAACGCAACAACGTTCGTCTGAACCGTAAGCCTATTTATTCACAGAATAGAAAAACAAATAAAAAATTCAAATACTAACTTATAAACGAGTCCCTAGGGGAGTCTTTGACTCTTTCTACCTCGCCCCTTTGTTGCCAGGCTGCTGCTCTGCAGTTTCTCGTTCTCCTTCCGGACGTTTTCGACCAGGGAATCAATCAGGGACACACTCTCGGCCATCATCTCGCGGGCGATCGTGTAGATGTTATTTTCCCGTTTGTGGAACATGATCGCGTTCTGGCACATGAGCATCACGTCCCGCTGGAACTCAATGGTCGTTCGGATGCTTCCGTTCTCGATATTCTTCTTGATCGTGTGCAAGTCCATCGGACGAAGGACTATGGTCCTGTAGTTTGGGGCTACGTCTTCCGTCATCGGCCGAAGGAAGGCCGAGGCGTGTCGATGGGTCGCGATGCGGTTGTAGACCATTAGGATGGACTTCTTCCACGCTTTATACTCGCGATCATCGCTAGATGCGGGGGAACTGGGGATGCTATCGATCACCGGTGTCGAGGAGTAGCGCCTCCTTGTCCGGGGGATGTTGTCCGCGTTATCATCATCCACCAGAGGGCTTTCAGAACCATCCCGATCCTTAAGCTTACGGATGCTGAGATTCTGCTTATTCTCTTCAACAGATGGCGAATCCTCCGATTTCTTTTCGACGTTAATTTCGGATTTGCGAGTACGGGAGTAGTCCCGTTTATTCTTATTAACCTTATCATCCTTGATCACCTGGATTGGTGCATCGTCGTCATCTATGTCGATGATCGTTATGGTTGTGGTTGACTCTGGCATAGTGGGATTTGGCTCTTCTTCCACCTTGAAGTTTTTTTGATTGGCTGAAGGGGAGTTTTGCTGAGATGTTGGCAGATTTTCTGAAGTTTCATCAGACTGAGACTCTTTAAGATGTTTGAGAGGCGACGGTGGGGACTCTTCCTTGCTTTCATTGGGTACTTCGACTTTTGTATCATTGGAATCCGAATCTTCTGTGAGTATTATAATATCTGAGGTTTCATTAGTATTTTTATTGGAATCGGTGAGCTGGAGGTCTAGTTTGGGTTCGGACATTACAACATCCTCCTGTTCTGGCAGTTTCTCGGGCTCCGTTTCATCTGTTCCAGCTTCACCAAAAGAAGCATTAATTGTTTCTTGTGGAACGAAGCTGGCTGTGGTTATGTCCAAGAGGATATCGCCCACAGTGTCACCCTCATTGTCCTGCTCCGATTCCTCAGTTTTGTTATCGACCTGGATCTTTTCTTTTATGGTCTGCAAGGTAGCGTTGTCGCTGGAGTCATCACTAGATTCGACCTTTTCAACATTTTTCTCCTCTTTAACTTCTGTAAGATCTGGGCCGCCCTCCTGGATAGGCATTTTATTATCCTCACTTTCTACAAATTCTACTTTCTCTTCAATTCCGTCTTTGCCCTCGGCCGTTCCTCCCCCAGAGCTGTCCTCTATATTTGGGATTTTCAAAGGATCCAGCGAAGTCTCGTTTTCTTCTTTGATTTCATCTTTAATCTTAGTAGAATCGGAAGAGTCTGGCAGGTTTTTTGACTCTGTAATAATAATAAAAATGTATCTAAATATCGCCCAATCTTTGTTAAGCAGAAATATAAAAAAAATTGGTTTTAAAAGTTTTGGTAAAGCACCTATATTTAATTTTTTTTTTGGAAAACGCTAATTTTTGAATTGATTTGGGAGGGAAGAGAAAACCCTGAATATCTGTTCAAAAACTACTTATGCTATGAAAGCATTTAGCAAAATAATTGTTACTTATTTAAATAATATCTCCTTTTTTGCCACGTAATCTTACCGTTGTTTGTTTTATTTTCTAAGGAGAAGAAATTCTGAATAGCGGATAAAGAAAAACCTGTTGAGTTTGGACCTGCCGTGTTGTGTTTTCAAAAGATGATTATTGTCTCACTTATTTAAAATTTTATTCTTTTTAAAATAAATAATAAAATGTCCCGCTCATCTTTACCTGTACCAGTGGATTGTTGCTCTTGTTGCTGTGTGCCTTCGTCAGTGCCAGTTGCCTGAGGCTGGTTGTCGCTAGTTTCCCCCTGATCGTCCATCAGAGATTCAACATCTTCCAGGATAGATTCCTCTTCCAGCAGCTCGGGATTTAGGATGATCGCATTGTTGTTGGTAAGAATGTCGGCAAGTTCATCTATGTTGTCGGGAATCAGTCCGTTGAAGACCTCCATGAGCTGCTGGTCATCGTCCTTGTTGGGTGAGCTCCCACCGTCCTCAATTTCCATGGCTTCAGCCTGGTCCGTTTTAATATCGCCAGTTTTCACCTCATTTTGTTGGTCAGAGATTTCCTTGGCTTTGCTTTCAAGGAGCATGGAGAGGGTGGGAGCTGCCTGCGAAGGACTGGGAATTATCTGCTGGTGATGTTCGACAGGAATGGGTCCAGTCAGGGGCTGCGTGTGAATGGGGTGGTATTGTGGAGTGGGAGGGGGCGCAGGAATCGTAGTTATTTCAGTAGACGTAGTTCCGGTCAGTAGGTTTGTTATTGTCGGGGCAGAAATCCGAATAGGCGTGGAAGGGGCAACAGTGGAGCTTGGAGCTGGCGAGGGTGATTTTAGCAAAGAGGTGAGTAAAGGTGCCGTACCATGCTTGGGATTAGCTTCATCCACTTCCATTTCTTCCTGCTTTAAGCTTGTGTTCGTGTGCACTAGCTTCTGGTTGGAAGGGCTACTTTGCGTTTGGGAAAAAGAACCTGGTCGCCAAGCCCTCTGCAATTCAGTCTTACGTTCCTCTCGCTCCTTCAGCCATTGCGTGTATTTTTGCTGTTCAATAATTTTCTGCTCCTGTTCCTGCTCGATTTGGGCCCACATTTCCTTAAGTTGTGCCTCGGTAACGTTGCTGCTTTGCGCCAGCATAATCTCCTCCCTCAGCTTGGCATAGTCCTCCTGATCCTTCTGAATCTGGGTCTTCAGCTCAGCCACCCTCTCCTGTGTTAATTTTCGCAAAATCGATTCAGTCGGGGTCTCCGTAATTGTCTGATTGTCGGAAAGACTTCGCTTCTTCCTCTTCGGAGTCTCAACATTTTCTAGTAGCTCCCCATATTGCACGGCACAGGATTTTTGCGAGAACCAATCGGCAGGTCGGTTCGATCCGTATAGCATTTTTAGGGACCTACTCACCGACATCCAGTTCTGGTCGCCGCTACATGAGACCGCCGATGCCAGGCACAGCTTCTCACGTGTGGACCAGTTGTCCAGAGCCATCCGCTTCAGCTGGAGCCTTTCTTGCACGGAAGTCATGTCGCCTCGGAAGGATGTAACTGGCTCTTTTGGGCTGCGGCGAGTTTTCGCAATATTAAACTGATATCTGGCGAGATTCCTTGTTTGAAATGTTAGCTTGGTTTTGCGCACTTATAATCTGCTGGAGAATTGGGCGATGGTACTCCTTTTAATAGAAAAATTTTGCAAAAATTGCCACAGTCGTTGAGAGTCAAAAACAATTTGACAGCTTTGCCTAGGCCTACTAAACGCCAATGTCAAGTTAGGGAACAGTTTTAATACTGCGGCTCTGTATTTTCGGAGTATAAAATAACTTTGACACGAATCTTTGAAGAGTTTTGGTTTGAGTTTTAGGTAAATTTAATGTTAGTTCAGAAGATTTTCATTAATTTTCAAGACTATTTTCATAATGCTCTAGATATTTTCTTCAATTCCGAATGTATTTTTAGTGTAAGAATAATTTTTTTTAAAATTTTATTAGAAAACAAAAACATCCCAAAGGAAAACGGGATTTTTTCGACCGCCTCTGTCAAAAGCTTAACTGTCACGGTGAAAAAAAGAAAAACACAGAGAAAACAGATCTGATGAGGGCTTCATCAGGAGAACTAATTTCGTGATTTCCGGCCTAGTTACGTGAAAATGTTGCCTTCTACGGGCTTATTCAAATCTATAATATGTCCCCACTTTGAGGCTGGATCCTGCGGCCGGCCTTACTGTCATTTTAAGCACGCGAAAAAAGGTAACCTTCATCGACTGGAAATTGACTCTGGTTTTTTTTTTCTAATTTCACGCAATTCATTTCAGAGGACGAAGTCGATCCAGTCAAGCAACCCATCTATACGCCGACCCCAAAATTGCTTACACCTACCCTGCTCACTTTGGCGGAGCCGCCGGCTAAGAAGCCCAAGTTGGAGTACATCCCCACAAAACCGGAGATCAACGATGGACCGCAGAGGGTTTACATACCGCCAGCGGAGCCGATCCCAATTTACATCCCTTCCACCAGCGTAAAGAGCAGCAATGAGCCCATGGTGGCCGACTTGGAGGAGGACCCCATTGAGGAAGACGACCTCCCAATAGACGACGAAGAAACAGCTGAAGGCAACAAGCTTGAGGTCCTCAAAGACCTCGCCGTGGAAGACAACGAGCCCGTTTTGAACGGCGATGAGCATGGGGCCGAACAGTTTAGTCCAGCGGAGGAAGGTACGTAGAAAATTTGTATTTTGTATTCTTCAAAACCACTGCAGGTCCGTCTGATAGAAACAATTCCGTTGAAGACCACCGTTTCGTATTACCAAAGATATGAAGAAATTTACACATTCTTTGGTATTACCTTGCTTCTCGGATTCCCATTTAGTGCTTAAGGTGTTATCAGTAGTTGAATATGCGGACGATTCCGCGAATCGATCGAAACAAGTACAGGGAATTACTATAAATAAGTTGTGTTTTGAAGAGTTCGATGCCTCTTCAGTTCTGGAATTTAATTGCTTTTTGTAGTCTATTCAGGAACGGTGGGGCTGGGCTATGTTTCATTTGACTAAAGAATAAATCTCAAAATATTTTTAATGATCTAATGTAACAAAAATGTTGATAGAGAAATTGAATTTTGGGGAATAGGTTGTTTTATGATCCACACTAGAATCATACATTAAATTTCTCTTATGAGATTAGCGTAGATTCTCGCATTTTCTATATTTCAAATGAATCGGTCGTTTTCACACTGACTTTGCATAATTGTAAACTTGACGAAAATACGGATTTACTTCAAGATTTCTATTTGTTTATAGCCCCAAGAGAAATCTGTAACCACGCAGAGTTCCCTACTTTCATGATTTAATATAGCATTTTTATATTAGCCACATAGACTACATCAAAACTGGTATGGGATTGCCTAAACGTACTGAGAGCTCTCTCTGCTACCAACAAGGTAACCCTGACCTGGGTACCAGGCCACGAAGGAACAGACGGCAATGAGAAGGCGGATAAGCTCGCGCGACAGGGAGCGGAAACCCCATTCATTGGACCGGAACCCTTCTGTGGCCTGACTAAAAGCTATACAGACTCAGTCTTGAAAGGTTGGGTAGAAGAGCAGCGATCACTGCTATGGATGAACCAACCTGGACTGAGGCAAACAAAAAGATTTATCAAACCCTCCTGGAAAGGGTCGACAAATCTCCTCTCGCTAGAGAAAGCGGGACTAAAAATCATCACGGACCTGTTTACGGGTCACTGCCTGCTAAACTACCACCTTACAAAAGTAGGCCTAAGAGATGATGATACGTGTCGCTTCTGCCTTGAAGAAGAAGAGACGGCAGAGCATGTGCTCTGCGAATGTCCAGCCCTGTGCCGCCAGAGGCTGGCACACTTTGGAGGTTCCTTGGTGACCCCATCAGTAGTGTCAAAGGCGGCTCCCCAGGACACAATAGCCTTTTATAAAGGTCTGAATATAAATGGGGATTAAACTAAGTTGGGTCTGCACAAAAGATCTCACCAGGTCGCGTTGCCTAGGGGAGGCGGTCTTCGCCTTAGCGACCCTCTTCTAATAATAATAATAATAATAGACTTCGAAACTAGGCAAGTAGTCTTTCACCGAATGTATGGGGACTTTAACTTGAATTTGAACTGATCTAGTAGCGCACTGTATTTCTCATAATATTTGTTGCCTTCCAATGAAGATACACAATTTTAAAAAAAATAACATTCTAATAAGTTCTTTAAAAAATGTATTTGAGAAGAATGAAAACACAGCATAAGTGTTTTAAAGGAAAGTTAGAAATTAGTATACTAGTTATAATTGTATAATAATGATGAGTATATAGGATTTTGAAGTTTCAAATTTGTAATAGAGCAAATTTTTTAATAACTAAATATCCTCAACTTGAGTTAAAAACGGATTGTACAGGCACAAAAATAGTTTTAGAAAATTAGTTCTGAAATAGATTTTTTAGTCTTTTTAAAACTCTGCACCTGATATGAAAAATACGATGAATTTATTTATTCTCATTTATAGAGCAACAAGAACCAGAGAAGCCTATAAAACCGCCGGATAAACATATTAAAAATGGGCAAAAACCAAGAGCCAAGCAAACAGAAGATAAATCAACGAAACGCAGGGATTCGAAATCGTCCACAGGGAGCGATTCGAAAGATAAGATCCACAAAGGCAGCTCGCATAAAACTTCATCTTCATCATCACACAGAAGTCACCATAAGTCGACCTCGTCTTCGGTATCTTCTTCGCACAAACACAAAAAGGGCTCCAGAGAACGAAGCTCCGAACTTGAAAAATCAGATCGCGAGAAAAATAAGAAAACATCTTCAAGCTCGGATAGCAAAACTAAAGAACGTGACAAAAGTTCCTCCAGTTCTAAACACTCGTCAAGCAGTAAAACAAAGCAATCCTCGTCGTCGTCATCTCACAAATCCTCTCATAAATCGGATAAGGAAAAATCGACAAATCGGCACAAATCTTCTTCGTCTAGTTCTTCGCGATCAAAGTCTTCACGGAAGTCCAAGTCACCTACGAAGAAATCGGAAAAATCAGAAAAACTCCCTGATTCGAATAAGGATTTGGAAAATAAATACAATTTCCCGATGCCTGTATTCGTTCCATCCCCGAGCTCAGTTTTAGGGGATACCAGTGACGAGGACGAGATCATGGAGCAGTGCAAGATGATCTTCGAGGAATTTACCAGTAATTCGAATTCAGAAGTACGAAAGCCTGAAATCAAACTAATTAAGCCTGGCGGAGGTGGTGAAGAGGTGGATGAGGATAAGCAGGAAGATCAGGTCAAGAAAAAGAGAGTGGCGCATGAGAATGCAGTCAACGTTAAACCTATTTCTATATCACAACCGACTGTGAAGAAAAATCATGTCCACAACGCTATGCTGGTACTTGAATTTTTTTATTTTTTATTTGGCATAAACCAGCATAGAAGCCTAGTCCAACATTCAACCCAAATTGAGTTTATTCTGTTCTCTATTTTAGTGATATTCCAATTTTGGTATCATAATGAAATAGAAAGTGTAATGAAACTTGGAGTGGCTTGTACATTTTTTCTAAAATAATTAGAATAACTTTTTTTGTTTTTAGTCAGTTTATCGAAGACAGGAACTGCGGAAGAAAAAACAGGAAGAGGAAGCTGCCCTTGCGGCCAAAGCAGTAAGGGACGCTGAAGAGCAGCTGCGAAAGGCGACTGAAGCATTTAAAAAGACTGAAAAGCTAACACCTTTAATTCCCAGGAGCTACTTAACTCCGCCGAAACCAATAAGTAACCTAAAGAATAGCTTGAAATAACTCTCAGACTTTTTATGCATTATCTTATTGTAGTAAGGACTATTGCCCCTGTTTCGAATATTCTGGCTCTGGAAAAGGCAAAAAAGAAGGTTGAAGAGCTTAAAGCTGCGAAGCAGAAAACCCTTTGCCAGTCAGCAATAAAAGGCACAGCTAGAGTAGCACATAAAGTGCAGGAAGAAAAGAAAGTAGGTTTACTTTTCGGGATTCTCAGAATGTTGGCAAGAATAAACAAATTTCTCGTTTTCAGGAAACACAGCCGGCACCACCAGTTTTAGAAGCAAGTTCCACAAAAATCTCGTACAATGTTCGAATGCAATATTACAACATGATGGTGAAACATTGTTTGGATATTTATCCAACATGTGAGGACGCATGGGATAGGGTAGGAGGAAAAAATTCATTTTAAGAAATAAATTTATAATTCTACTTTTATTAAAATAGGCACAAACAGAGGAATTGGCAGTATTCAAAAAATGCAGCACACCCGTAATATATAAGAGCAGCGCTCTACTGACAATAAACAAACTCAGGAAAGAATCTATTGGTTCGTTTATTATTTAGTTGTAGCATTAGGAATATTATTCTAATTTATTTTTAGAGGCTGGCAATGTCCAAACGCAGAAAAATAAAACAATTTCACATGAAGTTATTCTTGCCGGAAAATCAGCACAAAATGCTTCTTGGAGTGTGAAGAAAAAAACGTAAGTGTTTGACATTTTTGCTTTGTTTACCAGTTTAGTTTTATGATTTTATTATTTTTTTAAATCAAGGGCATCAGATTCCACCGGGTCTGGGGATAATTTCGATAAATTACCTGGTAAGTTTCTTTTTTTAATTTCCATAAATTTTAAGCTATATCGAATGTAGATGCGCGAAATTTCGTATTGTCGACATTGAATATTTATGAGGATATATTAAACGATGTGCCAAAACATCGGAGCATGACTTTTTTAAAAATTAATGGGATCGGTCAAAATTTTATTGAAAGGAGGAGATTCTCAATTCGTCTGTATTATATAATATTTTTTATGTATGTTTGAGCATAACTTCTTTGTTTATGAACTGATATAGCTGGTATAGCTCCAAGGTGGTCCCATTTTAATTTCATTGTTATTGGATCGTGGACTTTGAAGATACACCAAAGAACTCCTCGAAATTAAATAGGAAATGTATAGCAATTGAGATGTTGTTAGGTTTACGATAATCCCAGAAGAAGATAGCTCCCTAACTGTGGTCAAGATCGTCCTGGACTAAACTGGACTTGGGCTACGAAGGCACATAACGGAACTTCTTAAAGACAAAGAGCACAAAGATTGAGTTAATGTGGGTATTTCGTCAATCCTTTAGGTGCCTTACTATAGAACTAAGAAGAAACACATCGGAACTCTTAGCGATAACAGCATAAATACGGTGAATTGATTTATCTATCTTATTTTTTCGTTTGTTTTGGTTTAATTAAGAAGTTGGTAATGCGTTGCCGCGGCTTCAAATGACCTAAATCATCCTGCACGATAATCGTCTGCGTCTAGTCTTAGAAATCGTTTTATCTATGGAAACTGTAAGGTTGCTTGCGTTATCCGATGAAAAGAGTCTTTTACAATCTGCAGTTGCTTGGCTTGGATAAATCATCACTTTAAATTTGGGTTTGCAAAAGTAAAAGGAAAGTTTTTTATGAGTTCTTATTCTGTTTTTAACCGACTTCGAAAAATGGAGGATGTTTTTTCTTGTGTGTGCTACGCGATTTCTTCGCCGATTATGAACCGATTTAATTAGGGGCTTTGTTTTTTTCAAACGGTTCTTTCTCATTATTTATTAAGTCGTTATTATAGCTTGTATTAAGCGAAATAAATGAATAAACATAGAGCAGCACGTTGAGAAGGCTTACCCATAATAAATACAAGCTGCAGTTAGTTAGGTACAACTAAAAATTGAAAAATAAAATAATGTTTACAATAAAATAAAAACCGACTTAAAAACTTTGCCTATATGTATAAACTTAAACTAAAAAGTTAAGAATAATATTTTTTATCACCTTAAAGAAAAGAGAATTGAAGGGCAATATGCAAAATTATTGATACTTAAATATTTACAATATCTAATCAGTTATTTTTGGAGTTGGTGCGAGCCAAGACAAGAAGAAGAAAGAACTAAAGGTAAAAGGCCTATAGGCAATAAATGAATTTATATTTTATCAGGTACGAAGGCATACGACCTTATTTACGACTGCCGCCTTACTGACGAACAATTACAGCAGAACGGTTTTCCTCGTCCTGGCGAAAGGCCAGGTACAGCGGTGATCACACCTCAATATAAAAAAGTGCGAGCACCGAACGAAGACGAACGCTACTGTTGTCGGTGCTCGAAACTTTTTAATCTCTCGATGTACGATGAAGATGCCGTGGACCAATGTAACTATCATCCGAAAAGTACTGGCTATCGTAGGGGTTTTGCCGATAATCTTCATAGGTGTTGTCAGCAACCCGCAGGTACCCTGGGTTGCACCTACGCCAATTATCACGTATCCGAATACGTTGACATGGATAATTTAACTGGCTTCGTTACGACCATAAGCCGTGCTGAGGATTACGTCTGCACTAAGAAAGACATTTACGCTTTAGATTGTGAAATGTGCTACACAACAGCCGGCGTAGAATTGACGAGGGTGACCGTTGTTGATTTTAATGGGAAAGTCGTTTTCGATTCTTTGGTTAAACCGGATAATAAAATTGTCGATTACAATACAATGTAAGTTATCGGGGAGAGGTTAATGTTAAATGGGTATTAATTATTTTTCAATCTTAAAGATACTCCGGGATAACAGAGAAAATGCTAGAAAATGAAAGTCGTAATCTTAGGGATATTCAAGCGATCTTGTTGGCCATGTTTCATGCGAAATCGATTTTGATTGGGCATAGCTTGGAGAGTGACATGAAGGCGCTTAAGCTTATTCACAGTGTTGTCGTTGATACCTCAGTATTATTCCCTCATAAAATGGGGCCACCAAAGAAGCGTGCACTCAAAACATTGTGCATTGAAAATTTGAAGAGGATTATCCAGGAGGATGGTAAGTGTCTACTTTAGGCCTTATTTTTACATAATGTACTGGAGTTGCTAAGGATTTTGATTTTCGTATTATAGAAAAAGGTCATGACAGCGCAGAGGACGCAGAAGTATGTATTCAACTCGTGAAGTTTTATTTGCGAAACCGCATCTCTTAGATAGTTAGGAATTTAAGGTTTAGGATACTGTTTAATACTCCTAACATACTGTACAGTAAAGTTAAGTGAAAGGGAATAAAACAGAGATAACGTTTATTTGAATTCGCCATTTTATCCTTCAATCCTAACTGTTCCTAATATTCCTATAATATATTATTCAATTCAAACATTGTTGCATTCACAGATTCTCAGAAATTGATGTATAATACGAATGAACTGCATATGATATACATACATATATGTCTGAATAAAAAAGCTTTTTATAATCTGCTCCTTCTCTGATTTTCGAATAGGTCCATTAAAAATTAAAATAAAAAAATTCATGAAATTAGTCTATATAAGCACTAACCTTCTGTCCGTATCATTTACATACAATAATTCAGTCTAATACTACCATACTACGCATATATACATATGTACATAAATATAGATTTTTATTTAATTTATATCATGTTTTCTTCATTTTTACCATAGGTGTGTATGGTATAAAAACACCTTGAAAAGTACTGATACGATGAAGTACTAAATTGGAATAATTTTAAATTGTTTCTATTTGTTAAAGTGCTTTGCATGATTATTCAAAAAAAAAGCCTAGAGTCTACAACAGTCTAGTGCAACAGTTCCGAACTGTCTTTTTCTTTAAAATTTTAATTAGTACCTACCTTTTAACGTGTAACGAAAATTGTACGCAACTGAAAACTCTTTCTCAACAAATGCATTTTTAAGTGAAAGTCTGTCACGAAAACTTTCATGAAAATTAAATTCTGGCTATAATAACGTAGACGTATACATTTTCTTTTGATATTTAATCATAATCAAAGGTTCTACGTATACTTTGCGTAATTCAAGTCATCTTCTTTCTTCTCATTTGCTTTGAATTCGTTTTCATAATGATAGTGGATAAAGTTCTAGAAATTTGCAGATGTTTGAATGACAAGATGTGTTTCTACGTGGAGTAATATTTCTTGAAAAGTTTGAGTATTATTTTCTTTCGGTTGTAAGGCAGTAGTTATGCACTCCGGAGAGATTAACAAAATGTGAAAAGGGTTTGACTCGACTAAAGTCAGATTGTATACTTATATTGAAATTGCTTGAGTGATGGGGTAATCCAGGAACTACTGAAGGAAATAAATATTAATGATAGGGCTGTAGTCTATAGAATATTGTAATACCATGGGCCTTATTTTTAAAGATTGCTTATTAAAATCAGTTCGGTTTAAAGTGTAGGGGACATTGGGGTATTGTGAGCCATGGGGAATTGTGAGCCACGTCAATATTTCCCAAAATTGGAAAGTCTGACTCATGGAATGGTTGTCGTCGTCTTGTCTTTGACCAAACTCATTTTCTATTAGCAATAGATGCTTCCACGGAACGAACGAGTACGGTTCCGTGCGATAACCACTCGGAAAATTTTCTCAAAATATTTATTCCGAGCGTTTGTGTTTGCATTGATCTGACAACGATTTTCGCAGAATCGATTCAGGTAAATATATTCATAATTATTGTATGGCATCGATATTTCAACTTTTAAAAGAAATTTCGCATAAACATGCAATGAGCGAATCATACACGGCCCTCTTATCAACCAGAACGTTTGGGGAATTGTGAGCCACAACATTTTTGGCATTTTTCAAGCCAATATCGCATTTTTAGCATTTTTAGATGAAAATGTTGACTTCTGCATACTTTGTATGGAGGATATGCCGAAGAAATTGAACCGGAACAATTCCATTCGCTGCGATTTATGCGACCGAGCTGTTTATTTGAAATGCGTCAGTACTGGAGCCTATTTCACATGCCCGAATTGCAAATCCGAATAATTTCAATATCTTCTTTTTTATATTTTTTCTAACTAATTCTTATGTAATTTCCAACCATACAATAAACATTTTACAACGATATTTTTGATTTTCGACTTAATTTAGACGGTGGCTCACAATTCCCCAACATTTTTAAAAATCTCAAAAACGTATGTTTTTTGCAAACGCTCAGATTTTTCCAGCAGATAATAATTTCAAGAAATTGCTCAAGCTAAAAGTTAGGGTTTCCTTCCTAGTAACATAAACCATTTTGAAATTTTAAAAAATTTTGATTTTTGTGGCAGTTATCGAGCTTTGAAAAAGTGTGGCTCACAATTCCCCAATCTCCCTTACTACCTGAAGGGTTTTGCTCAATTTTAACAATTGCTTTTTGTTGGCAACTTTTTATTTAAAAAAAAAAAAGAAAACTGCCATAATTGGAAAAGTTTGTGGCAAGGAAGAAACGTTTTTTATATTTAGCCCCTCATAAGCCGTCCGCTGGTAGACCGTAGAAACAAACGAAGGGACAAAGTGACTGTCTTCGATAAGTCCAATTAGGTCGCAAAGTGCCTGTTTAAATTAATTACGTCGGACCAGCAGCAGCATTGTCATCGTCCTCGGTACCATCGACACATCAAAATCGCTCCACTGTTCATTAAGTTGTCATTTTCTCGAAAAATCCCTAAAATCTCAGATAAAGAAAAAAAGGCGAAATAATTAAAAAGGAAACAAATCAATTACAAGGGCGCCGTGATTAAGTTTTCACTCAGGCCGTCTTAGCAGAGATGACAAGGGACCCTTGAGAAATGAGGAACTTATCTGCCGGTAGCGATTTTTTCGCCCCTCCCACCCACTAAACCCCTCCTCGACTTCGCTGCGGACAAGATGTTATGCAGTTCTTCACCGAAGTGGGTGTGGGGTTGGGGTTGGGGACACTTTAACGAGCTGCTGCCATAAATTACACCTTCTGTGGAGGCGCTGGGACTAGGACAACAAACTGCTGTTTACCAACCGGAGGCTGGGGGGGAAGCCCCAACAAAAGTGAAGACACGTCTTACCCTAGAATTATTACCAGGATCCAGGAGTCTTTCAGGACTTTTCGCCGGTGGGATAACCACCGTCACCACCCTTTCTTCTGCTCGAGTCACCTTCGAAACCAAAGGAGGTATCACAGCGCGGTGCACCGCAGAGCGAAATCGGTAAATGGTTTGCCGCTTGGGCGGTGGGCGGGGTCCTTCGAAGGACTGTGCTTAGACCGCGAACGGATTCTCGGCCGGGTAAAAAGGTAGAAGGTCGCAAGGTGAGATTGACTGCCTCTAATAGCGTTCTTCCAATTAAGTCCTAGTTGCCTTGACTGCTTCAAGCGAAATGCAACGTCTCCAAGAGCTCTTCTTGCAGATCAGGGCCTTACGGGGGGGGCGTCTTCTGGAATGATATTGTAGGTTTATTATTAATTTGCGTTTCCCTACTTACCTCGGAATTTATCTGTGTTGTCGTTCGCTAAGTCTTTCAGAACTGCTATGAGCGCCTCGAGGAAATTCATTAAAAATCACTGTGAACAGTTCAAAAAAACTCCTTTTTCTTGATTTTGTATTTACATACATATATACATTTATAAGTTTAAAGACATTGTAAATTAACAATGTTATTAAATTATATTTACTACTATACTACATACTTCTATTTCGGAGGCTGAAAAAAACATTATATTTTTTTAAAATAATAAATATAATTGCTACGTACAGCCTAAGTTAAACTTTTTGTTTATTCAAAATCGAACAATTTGTAGCTAGAATTATAGGCTAGGTCGTTTTAAGAAAAACTTACCCCGTTATGTTGATTTTAGAATACATCCTTCCACCATCAACATGTTGAAAAATCATAGAATTAGCTTATTTTCTTCAACGTTGACCTTTCTTGGATCTTTTCCTTTAGTGGCCTATTTTCGAAAATTTCTTTTATTTATCAACTAACATTTGCTTCACAGTGCTAAAGTTAGAGGTAAGTGTGCACTAATTGCTTTGCAATTGATTTTCGATGATTTACATATTTTCTCTGTTTTACATTTCTCAAGAATTTTAATAGAATTCACCAATGTTATTTTATTTTGGATATTGATGATGATAAAATGATGAGTGAGTATCTACGCGAACTTGTTTTGTTCTAAAACGACAAATGTTTTGAATGACTAGTCTATAATAAAATGTTTAAATTAAAAATTCTAATGCTTTATTTACAGCAATACATTGAAATTTGGCTAAATCCCCAAATTTGTGCCCTTGCTGCGGATTCAATTAATTTTTTATCAATATATTAAAATCGTTGGCAAGTACAACACCCTTTGCTTTAGAGGATCCAAAAGTTGCTTCAAAATTTCATATCAGACACACTAATCTCCGCTAAAGAATGGGAACAGCTCCTTATCCCCTCTCAAAGTCAACAAATTACGAAATCCTCAATTTCTTTATCAGCAGCATGCATTGAATCTCACGCCCGTCCAAAGGACCGTCTGCGAGAAAATCCTTTTTCCATGCACTAGAAGGGCTCCATGCAAATTTCACACATCATCTTTGACTGCTGAGCCGCGGGGAGGTGCACGGGTTGCTGGCGTACGCTCCTCATAGCTAATCTTCTTCAAGTCGCGCGAATGAAATGTCTTAAGCTGATTACGAGGAGTCAGGAGATTCTCCTTAATCGCGCGATGTCGAAAGGCGCCCACTGAGAAAGAAAAGGAGCCCGGCAATCATAAAGGGATGACCCCGTCATTTCGCACGAGCAGCAATTTCGCCTTTTTAGAGGGACTCCTTTAGGAGGATTGAAAATATCATGTCAGCGCCCCCGCAGCACCCGTGTCATTGCCACGGGACTGTTCCTGCAAGGGATGCAAACCGGGGGTGCCGGGAATGCTGCTGCTTCTTGCAGAAGGGTGGTACGGCGAGAGGGAGGGAAAAAAGGGCCTGCGATTCCACCTCCCTTTGATTGGGGGTGGTATGGAGCCCGGAGCCCGAAGTCGACTCCCCCCCCAACTTTAACTGAGTTTTTCCCCATTGCGCATTGATAAAATCCACAGAAATAGAAAATTTTTCTTCAATTGAATTCGTCAAATGAACTGCTTTATAAAAAGGAAATGAGGGGAGCGCCCGGGGCGGCGAGGCGGGCGAAGACATCACAGGCAGATACACGGCAAAAACCCCGCATAAAAGAATCCACTCAAAGGCAATTGGAGGAGTTTAAGATAAAAAAGACCAGGATAAAGGGATGCTGTGGATGTCATCATCATCGTTGATTGATTGAAGTTGTTATAGACGGATAAAAGGCGGCTAGATCCGTGAATCCTATCCACGGCGCTTCTTTCTTTTTCTGTGCGCTTCCTCCTGATTATGCCTTACCTTCTCGACTTCCTCTGGCAGTCGGAGCGGAGCCACTGGCTTCTAGTCGAAGTAGATTTTGAGGGAACCGACGACGAGGACGACGACGACGGGGTTACCGGGCCAGGTGAACATTCGAGGGAGCCGGGTGCCATTTATCACTCGTAATTACTTTGCCATAACCTGAGCTCCTACTTCCAGGATCAAACGAAAATTTGTTATCTTACAAAGCAGGGCATTACCTTGGCCTGATGAATCGCCGGGTGCGCTATGTCCCGAAGGAGACGCCGAGCCGCCACTCCCGGATGCACTCATGTGAACTAGCTGCCGTTTGTTATACACCCAATTGCAATGGTGGATTCAATTTAGTTGATAGGATCAATTTTTCTTGCATTCGAATTTATCTCCGGCAAACGAACTCTTGAGTCCTGAACTCCTTCCATCCACACCCTGTTAGTAAAGAGGGTCGCTCCGATGGGGCTTAAAATGGAAGTTCTTAGACTCAGACCACTCCGCTTTAGTCGTCCTGCCGTTAATGAAAATTCTTGGAAATAAATCAGAAATTCAGGGACCTCTTTCAGGAGAAGAAATTACAAAATAGACGAATTTTGTACAAAATTCTTTTTCTCTAGCTTAAAGGAGCATACTCCCAAATTGTACCAAAATTGCAATATGAGTTTTATTTAATTTCATTCAATTTAGAAAATATCGTCCATCAGTATTTTACATTTAATGTTTCTTTTCTCCTCCTGAATTTTAAATGAAAATCTATTGCAGTTAGCGTTGATAATCATAAAGGATTTCTATGTCTATTTTAAATGTGTTTGAGCGGCATAATTGTGAAAGATGAAAGCATTACTGAACCTTTAATTAGTATCCAAAAGTAGACGAATTAACAATTTTCCTCTAATTTTATAATGCAGCTCTATTTCATTCCCGCTCTTGTAATTTAGGTAAAAATCATCTAATTGTTTAGTATCATGCATTAAATAAATTCGACCTTGCGACTATGTTTATTACCAGATATAGGTACCTACATATCATACCATATACATATAATACTACTGTATTCGTTAATTTTATAATTCCTGGCCAAAAAAAACCTGCCATACCAAACCGCATTTCATTTGTGCTTAACAAAATTACCACTGAAAGTTGTTATTTCAGAAAAGTGGTATTTTTGCTGCACCAACTTTTATGTATCCTTCCACTGGCTGGTGGATATGTATGTCACCTTTCATCCAGGTTTCAGGTCACCTCTTTAATCACCACTCTGAAAAAAAAATAAAACATTTACCCTTTTGGAGTTTTCTCTGTAATTACGCTTGAACTGCAAGAAATGCAAGACCTCTCCAGAAAAATAAGTGTTTTACTTTTCACCCTAAAAAAAGTTATAATAATCTCGGCGCAATGAGGAAAATTTTACCTTAACTTAAAAATCAATTTCTGTCCAGAAAGGATAAAGAAAGTTGTTATTTTTGGGGGCCTTTTTATTTTAGTGAAGCAAAATATTCGGAAATTAAAATGACGATCACGTCCAGGACAACCACTAATTTTTCCCGCCTGGTTTTTCGCGTATTCTTTCATTTGGCCGCTTTTACCGGGCGGAATTATTCACGTTTTGGGTTCGGGGGCCAATCTCGACCCTACACTCGCTAATATGGATGGACTATTTATGCTTTGAGATTATTTAAGGGAAAGGGACGTGTCGGCTGCATTCCAAGGAGAGTGCACATTTCACGTAATAAAGGAGTTCCCCTGTAGTGCTGCACGTAGCGCCGCCGTGTTTTACGGCCACAAGCACAGTAGCAGTTTATGAATCGCATAAACTCTGGAAAACTTGAGACTTCCTGGGTTAAGTTGCCCGTAGGGCGAGTGGATTTTTCCCCCGATGCTGAAAATCCTCGAAGGTTTCTAAGTTAAATTGAAATTAAGAACTAAGGTGCCGGGGCTGGTGCGGAGACGGTGCTGTACCCGCTTTAAAAGTTTCCCAGTTGGCTTGGTAAGCGGACTCCAGGCGGAATGACAAAGAATCGGGAGTTGTCTCGTTTGCAATTAAACCATAGACCCATCCCCCCAACCACCCTGTAAGATCATATCTCATTTGAATGCTTAAATTAATTATCCTTCGGAGGCAGATTGGGAAGTCGGCAGTCGTCTTTTTAGCCGCACATTTAATCCAATGAAAATTCAAAGTTATTCACTGAAATTGTTTGCTGATGAATTTTAAATTTTTCCACTGGCTGTGGGGATGAATCGAAATGAGGGATGAAACCGGAAGAAAAGATCACCCCAATCGATGTCAGTTGCCGGGCTGTTTCTGTTTGGGCGTACAGATGATGACGATCACGATGATGACGGCGTAGATTATGTAGTTCCTGGATATTAAATAAGACTAGACTAGTTATATTTAAGGAGCCAACAAAATTATATGTGCATTTCTATTTATGCAGCAAATATCCGCGGTAATTGGCGCTTTACTCACAACCCTCACATCAGAGAAGGCGGTTGCCTTTTTGCGTTGGATTTCAGCAAGAGGTAAATAATTAGCAACTCAAGAAAAGCTACTTCCACTAATAGTTGCAAATGACTAGCGTTCGAAGTTCGCAAATATTGAATTACACCTCATTATTGGAGAATTTGAACAACATCGCGTTTGAAGTGGGATTTCAAAGCCGATTCAATAATTCTCAAAGGAATAACCAAAGACAACATTAGCAATATATGTATTGTGACTTCCTATTTCTGAACATAAATTTTACTTTTGCGCATCTGAATTTACGTAATATTAAGTTGTTGAATTAGCAAAGTTTTAATTAATAGGATAGGTACGTAATTAATTTATAACATAGTTGGAATATCGAACGAGTTAGAGTATTGTTATAAGTACATTTAGACAATTTATTCCAAGAAATCTGGGATCTGAGTCGTTCTGACAACATGTTTTCGTTTTAATTTGTATGCCCAAATTCTCTTTAGTTACCTATATGTAGATAGATAAAATCTAAAATATTTCGTGATTACTGTCTCATCATATAAAGTATCATTTACATAGACTGCGCATTTATTTTCGTAATTTTCGTTTCAGTTACTTCTGAACTCCTTTAAAATCATGAATTTGAAACTGCCTAGTTTCTACCATTTCTTATAGAAAAATAAATAGGTACCTAACATCTTTCAATAACTAAAATTTTATAGAAGCAGTTCTTTCTTTCGTCCAGCTTTCTATGATGTGAATGTTTAAATTGTAAAATTACGTGGCAATTCACGGAAAAAAGTTATTATTGGAAGAAATCAAAATAATATTATTTATAGGTAGGTACATTATGAGTAGATATGGTCTTTCTATGAACGAACTCAACTAGTAGTGGGTTAGACTCATTTCTAAATGGCAATTTGCTGATAAATTTTACCTAACTGAACTGCATATACATATTATTATTTATATTTAATTTCCGCACCTGACGTCATATTAGCTATATCAAAATAAAGGGATCTTTAATTCATAACTATATATAATTTTTCGTATTTCTCATATTTGTGGTCAAGGATAATCATTTACTGTCTCTTAGTTTTTTATCATAAGTTGAAGTAATTTTGAGAACAAATAAATAAATGAAAAATTCTGCAATGTTTCCCAACATTTTCTTAAAGTCTTTCAATTCTCGAAGAGAGTTATTGAATTTTAAAACAGTGACAAATGTTGGCATTGAGGTCTCCCAGTGGTACCAGTGGATATATGGGAAAAGTGTTGTAAATTGACTATTAACCCGGCCCTGGCGCAAGTGAATACATCTATTTATAAATTGAAAGTACAAAATAAGTCACTTGAGCGTCATTAATCTTGACACCCAGGAAACCCGAACATTCCGCATTTATCAGCTTTAGAAGCCTTTAATGTGCCCCAGTGCCTCTAGTTGGTTTATGCTGGTAGGGGGCCCCGCACCTTGTAGAATATTTAACACACAACGGCGATCGCCTAAGAGCTTCGTCATTCCCCTGACGAAGTTTTTCCTACCATTGTTATTTCGGTGGTGTTCCCATTTCGGGGCGGCCCTGATCTTAGATCCTGGACGCCACTGTGTGCCACACACACTTCGTCTTCTTGCAAATTTTTGAATTTTTGTTGAGACTAGGCTCAAGTTGGGGGATCCCTTGAGTGTTATTAAAGCGAAACTTTGCCCAATTCGGATTCAGTCGGGATGGGGTGCAAAATTCACAAAGAGTTTCCGTAAACTTTTCGTAAAAACCCACACTCCAACCCAATCCCCGCGTACCAACATATTTCGTACGAAATTTCCGTCTTTCGGGGATTCCCCCCGACGTATTCGCTTTGTCCGTAGCAGCGCTCGCATCGTCTACTTCTCTTTCAATTTTTTCCTCCTTTTATTTTTCTTCCTGAGCGCCCTGATAATAAAGACAACATCACTACCGCTGGCGTAAACGTAATAGGGGCGCCGGGACTTTTTCCCCCCGCACATCCTCTGGCCCGTTGGAAGGACGAAAATTGTCACATAAAAGAAAGGAGCCTCGGTGCGGTACGGTGCGGCACGGCACGGCAGAGGTCGGCGAAGTGCTCCGGGCGCGATGGGAAGGCAAGGAAGTCACAAAAATTGACTTATAACGCTCGGGGGGAAGTTTATTGGGGACGTTAATGGCTTTTATAAGGTTTTAATAAAGAAAATTCCTTCGAACCGTCCTGCCTAAATGTTTGCCTGACTTCGTTAGAAATTGTGCGAATCACGGCAGCAGAAGTGACCATCCTCTGGTCAGCTCCACAGGGATGCTGGGGATCAAAAGATTTTTTCCATGTCTCCCCCTCTCGGACGGATATGCTGATCGCACCGTGCGTCGTAGCTCACTAAGGACGCCGGTATATGCAGGAAATGAAATTTAATTACTGGCCAAAAGGACGTCGGATCAATGTAATGACGGTGACGGGTCTCTTCCTGGACCTTTCCTTGCTTCGATCCATTACGTCGACCGATTCCCAGCTATGTCCTGACTCTTTGGTCATTTCGCCGGACACTAACGACACTTTAAAGGGGTGCTAACGACGGCTAATCGATTTGGGTTCACGTCACCGGCCTCGATGCCGTCCGTAAATGGCAGTTATTGGAACCAAAAAGCTGAAGGTGACGTCGTTTTTTACGTCCTCCTTGCTAAGCGTAACGATTTTAACTCCTTTTGAGCCTCTTTTCCCTCGGGAACTTCTACGTGCATCGATATTATGTTGGTTAACAAATTGTTTAAATTCAGTTTCTTTTCTCAGTATGGTTTAACAGAACAGAAAATCATAGAGTCTCACTTTTAAAATATTGTGACGCAAGCATAAATTTTTATTTTTTTTTTATAACTTCAAAAACGTTATGAGAATGCTTCTTCGTCAAGGGGATTTTATAATCTTTCCTCATGCCAATGTGTGAACTTAGATTGGGTTATGTGTGAAATTGTGATAATTTTACTTATGTAGGTTTTTCAAATTTTATATGGCAAAATTGAGTTTTTGTAAACATAGGCCAAGGTTTGCCTTTTTATTTCGTTAAACAATACAAATTTCAGGCTTAATATCTTAGTTCTGAGCAGAATTTACAAAGGATGTGATTCTAACAATATACCTATATTTAAAATGTGAAGCATTTAGTGCAAAATATAGCTGTTAGTTACGAAATGTTGTACTACGGTCACTCACTTCATAATTTGGGTATTAAAGTCATTAAGATATCATCAACATAATATCAAAATCCACGTCAACCATAATCTGTTATGATATTAGGTACTGAGGCGACCAAAATCTGGGCATTATACCGCTTATAAGCTAAAGCATCCACCGTCTATGGGTGAATTAAGTTTAAAGCGACTAAACTCACTCGCTGATGTGTTTTGATTGATTGATGTATGAAAGCGAATTTGAATGAAATCTATTATTCAAGTAACGCCGAAAATCACTTTGCCCACAAAGGGAATTTTTGAAGTAATGTCCTGAAACTAATTAAACCTTCGGGGACTACCCTGAGATATCCCAGGAGGAATCAATACACCCAGTAGCACTATAGCAACAGGCGTTCCGCATCTCATTATCTCCTCGGTCGCACTCTGCATAATTAACATATGTTACAAGTTAATTTGTCGCAATAACTGTCCGTCAGTTATGCATATCAACAATTAACCACAAGGGGCAAGGTGGCATCCCGCTCCGGATAATTATGAATTAATTTCCTTAAGTGCAGAGACCAGACCGGATTATGCATTCACTTCCAGAAAGGATATTTAAATGATTTAATCTCATGGAAGGAAAAGTTACCCACAAACCAGCGGACTGGGACCGCGACATCCGCCTTGGGGGAGGAATCACAGCTCCTGGATAAGTCGTAGTCCCGGATTGGCTGGAAGAAAGTTTAATTGGAAAAAAAAATTTTCTTAAGTCGTTTAGCCATACTATCCGCTGCCACCTCCAGATAGTGCTGGCGAAGGGCTGTAAATAGTAACGCTGCCACCGTCGCTGAACTCAAGTCAGGATGCAAGAAAATGATTTTGCGGAAGCAACCTTGCGGCGAATGCAGCTGCCAGTTTCCTTCGAGGGGTTTGAATTTTAATTTCCTTTTTCTTAAATAAGTTTTTGCTAAACAAATGCGGCTGAGAAAAAGCTTTAACTGAATATAAACGTGAAACACCCGGAAATTGGTGCAGAATTTGCGCCCTTTGAGAGCGCTACTAGTTCAGTTTATTTCCAGGCGACCGA
Organism: Machimus atricapillus; assembly: GCA_933228815.1. Classification (NCBI taxonomy): domain Eukaryota; kingdom Metazoa; phylum Arthropoda; class Insecta; order Diptera; family Asilidae; genus Machimus; species Machimus atricapillus. Next base: position 14,374,363 of record OW121788.1, read on the forward strand.
CGTCAGGGCAAAAACGGATGTCGTAGTCAACTTCATCCTCGCCAGGATCTGGGATCCGGCTCCAATTAGAGGAATTTGAAAATTTTCGCAAAAGATTGGATGCTGGTTAAACAATTTTCCGAACAGCTGGACGGCCTTCGGCGGGGGACGACGGACGAACCGAAACTTTCTATTCAGGCGAGAAGTAGTGACAACTTTTCATAAATATAAAAGGACGTAATGACTGCATATATGACGATGCGGGGGCGTCCTTCTGACTAATGCTAAAGCATTGAAATTAATGACGGACATTTGTGTACGGCCCGAGAGCATCCGACCTGCATGCTCTCTGCAAACATTTATTAAATAGTGACAACAGAGGAAATTTTGCTTTCGACTCGGACGAGCTGCTTATGAAGAAAAATCTCTCCTGCAGCTAGGACAAGTTCGGGCAATTAATGATGATGAAAATTTTGGGATACGCTTTGGTGCGGGTGGAAAATAGAACAGGGGCTATGAAAAGTACCACATGCAAAAACCATTGCATTCAAATGATGCACGTTGCTCATAATTGCGGCAAATGAAACGTTGAGAGGATTATGTGAACTAGTTTCATACACCTCCACATATGAAAAGTCTTAAATATTAATCTTACCTTTAGTACAAAGCTGGATTTAAATGGTAAAAATAGAATAAAAAGCTTTTCTGTCCTATAAAAATATTTGAAGATTGTTTGTTTTATAACTCTAATTTCAAAATTTTACTAATAGTTAGATACTTAATTCAGCTGTATTTATTAACTTCGGTGATATAAAAAATTTTGGTATATGATAAATAGATTGGGACAAAAAATAAAAAACAATTCATTTAAGGTATGTATTTAATTAAATGAACAAATATTTTATTTATAGAAATAATTCATCGGGAAAATCCCTTTTGATATATTTAATGAAACATGGGGGGTGGGCTGAGCATTGAATAATATTTTCGTAAATTAACGGCTAAGTGATTGAAGTTTCGTTAGTGTTACGAGCCTGAAATTTTTATCGCTTCATCTAGCAGTACGAGGCCTTTGAAGTTTGGAAATCAATAAAATCAGCCATATAAAAGCTACCACGGAATGCATCGCGTGGTCCGAATCGCCCCCGCGACCTTTTGTTCTCGACATTTTCAAATTGCAGCTACCATTTAAAAGTCATAAATTGCTGAATACGGGCCCATTTCCTGTCAACTGAAAGGGAAAGTCATGCAATGCAATTCATTCCACCATAAAAGATGCACCACCAATAAATTCTGCCAATGACAAGCTTTTCTGTTCCGGTGCTGTGTGTATATGTAACAAATTTTCGTTATTAAATCAGACTCTGCCATTCAGCTGAGGTAGCGTTCTTTTGAAAACATTCCTGTGATCGAATAACCTCACTCTCGTGCCCTTGCTCCTGTGATGGCCCATAGCCGGCCAGGACATTCAACGGTAGCACCGGGAGCACCCGGCTGCTGCCGCCGGAATGGAGCACTCTAAACTATTTTATACTTCTGCCGGTACCTAGTCGGTCTCTGTTTCGCTTCGCTTTTTTTTATCACAGAATCCCAAAATAATTTATTGAACATAGTATTGAATTGATAAAAACCATTTATCATCGAAAAAAGCAGAGGAAACAGGGTGAAATGACGGCAAAATGGGGAAAAAACGAGAAACAAGAGACAGTTTCGAAATGGTTCGGTTGGCGGCGAAGGGTCCTGGGCGAAGTCCCCTCGACTTCTCCCCATACAGTCGTGCATGTGAACGCAGCTTTATACGTTACAGCGATTGCTCCATGTGATTGCCTCGCTTCGCTGGCCAAACAGCTTTGAACGTGACACAAATCTGTGTCACATCGTTGACTTCGAGTCGATGCAGACGTAAAAAAATACAGCAAATACAAAATAAATTGCAACGGATGAAGTAATTGATTTTGGAAGATAAACATTTAAAATTAATTTAAAATTATATAACTTTTAAAAGAGAAAATTTACAAATTACCTTAATATTGACAAATATCTATAAATAAAGAAAACTCACATTACGGAGTACTCGACCAGGCAAATGTATCTAGATCTATGGCAATTTGATGTATTTTTTATGAAATTTTTTGTCGAAAAGCAAAACCAAAGTTATCTAGATCTTACTTATAAATACTATCCGTTTACAAGCAAAACTGCGTCTTCAGTTTTCGGTGGTTGCACATGTGGCAGCTAATTAAACTAATTAGACGCCTTCATCAAAAGATAGCGAATTATCGAATTAGTTTGTGGTTGCAACTATGCGATCCCAATTAAGCTATTTTCGTGATTGGTCTCATGAACGGAATCCTCTTTAGGATGAATTCAGCAGAAAATTGAATTTTTCACACTTTTCATATTTTAATTGCAGATGTTTCAAGTAAGGATTAATTAAAAAAATTGCCCAAGAGGAATGAATTGCAGAGGTGTGCATGCTCTCAATACCGCTTAAGACAAAATGCAGAAGTAGTGGTAAAAGATGGTTTAAGCAAATATTTACGTAAACTGCGTTTGGTGTAAGTTGCAGGAATCATTTCATAACTTTGAAAGTCAGTTGCATTGTTCCTGGCATTTGCCTTGTCCACTTCTTTAAAAATGTGGTTGCTTCGAAAATGACTCCCGCCAATTTTTATGAAATCGACTTGCTCAACACCTCAGACAACCTCACCCTTTTTTTTAACACTAGAACGACGGACATATGTAACCCTAGAACGACGGCAGTGGTCAAAATGACCGCATAATTATGCTAAAGGCTTTCATGCAATTACAGGTGTCGATGGCAAAATAATCGATTTACAAAGGTTGTTAAAAGGCTTTATTTATATAATAGGTATGTTTGTTACAATAAAACTTTTGTCTTACATTTAGAGTACTAAATAGATACAACAAAAGCAATTCTCAACTGGCCCAGGATAAAATTTGCTTCACCAGTCAAAATGACCGCCACCGCTGTTCTAATTATTAGGTACTATGAATAACTTTGGAATAAATAAAAGTAAAAAAACAGTATTTGTGTAAATGTTCTCTACTGATATTTAGGAAAATTCAGAAATATTGCAACTTTCTGCGAAAGAATTTTTCTAGGTAGTACGATACGATAGTTCAAAACTCGCTAGCGGTCAAATTGATCGCTTCCGTCGTTCTAGTGTTCAATTCATTGTCTAACTAGCAATCATTCAATTGTACCTATATCAGATGCGACTTCCATAATTTCCCTATTAGATTACTGCACGGTTCACTATCCTTTCCTGGAATTCCTCAATGGGAGCACCATTAATTTTAATTCTTATTCTTCTACAAATCTTTAATTTCATCATATTTTCTGGATCAAATCTCAGAGATTGGAAGAGCAATTCATCCCCAGAAGTGCTGATTACGTCTGATGTCATGACATGACTCATTAAAAAAAAGTTGGTATGCATGTGGCATCGCTCTGCTCTGGCGTCTCTCAGTGGTTTAGATCCTTTGAATAGACAATGGCCAAACTAATTATACCAAGTAAAGGCGACCTGCATTTTACCGGATGCACCTTGCTCCGCGCTTCGCACTCCAATCGATGATGTCTTTGAAGGTCTGCAGGTGTCATGTAATCGCACCGATTGTGATTTTTGATTACGCTCTCTGGCTGGGTGGCAAACATATTTCAGAGATTAATAAAGAGGAAGAACACGAGATGCCTGATTTATTAAACGTTTTAATCGAAGATTTTCTCAAGAACAAGGCCGCTTTAATTAAAAGCCAATTCAGCCGCTAAATTAGTTCCACAGTAAGTACCACAAATGGATTACGAGCCCCGGTCAGGAACTGAACCCCATGTAGAGCATAGAATTGAAGGTATTGTTATGGTATTACTGGAAGCTCAGGGGATAACTCATTCAATTTTTAATTCCTTTTCCTTTGGAAGTGTTTATAACTCCACTACGAGCCGAAAGCCCTTGTATTTAATTAAAAATATCTTTTACACCAAAACGCTCTCGAAACAATCAAACTATAGATTCAATTGCTCCACTGTTGTCTTATAAATTGCTTCAAGAGTAGACCAACTTTTTACTGAGAGCATTAAGAAATGTTTATAATTCGTTAAATTTTGTATTACCTACGGCATCAGTATGCAGTAATGAAAAAATCGATTACATGTCGATCGCGTGATAAACATATATGTATGTATACGCATGTATCCAATTGCATCATAAATGGATAAGTCAACAAAGATTAACAATTCAGAAGAGGCAAATACAAATTTCTCATCAATTTTATAAATTTATTAATCATATTGGTACCTAATATTAAAACACATTAGCTAAAATACATAAAATAATATTACTTATGAAATACATATATAAAGAACGTCGGTCGTTCAAATTCTTTATTAATTTCGTTTAAATTTTTCATCTATAAATGAAGTCATTAATTTATGATAACATATTATGTACTTACAATGTAATTTCATATTTCAAAATAATTGGGTACTTATTCTCTTTCTACACTTTAAAAACTTTAAAATTAATTAACTAATGTTGATTAATAGATTAAGTTAATACCTAGTTACAATAAAACAAATAATAGAAAATCAATAACGATTAGCATAGTACATACATACATACATAAAAAATAAACATGTTTGCATGCTAAAATTATTTTGTAATTCAATTCCGTTTAGTTCGGGAAAACCAATATTCCTAGGAAAGTTTTACTGATAGCCTGCCTCCGCCTGTTTTATTCCAGCCAGAATCATTTTTGGTTTTTGTGTACATATTTTTGGGGAATTTTTCATTTTGAGGTTTGATGGCCACAAACTGCGATATTTTTACAGTGGGTAGTTGTGAATTGATGTAATTCTAAATATCGGAAAATAAAGTGGAAGTCAACGAAATTGAATTTATATGAAAACAAAAGAAATTGCACCATATTTTAAGCACAAACGACATAAAGAAAATTACTCACAGCACCGTCGCGATTTTTCATCGAATTTCCGCGCTAGAACCGTTTTTCTGAAGAGGCACGGCGACCGGCTAATTCTTGGAGATCTGTCAAAAAGTGAAAGTGAAGTTAGGACAAACTCCGAATTATGACTCTTTATTTTCGTTATGAACCACTCCACTGGCGGGGAACGTTACGATCGGTTCGACAGTCTCGCGCCAGGCCCCGGAAAAATTTAGTAAGCGTTAGTTGGTTTCATTGTTCGGTCCGTGTCCAAATGCCTCCTCAGCGAATTTCCTCCTCGGGTGAATTTAATTGAAAATATTTAATGTAAATTATTGCGATCATTTACCTTGGAAATAATTAAACCTTTTCGGAATTCGCGAAAACGTCGGGAGTGCGCGGGTGGATAGTTTTGTAAGAAGAACTGTTCCGATGCCGGGATGATCTATGATTCGTAATTTGTGGATGTAAAATGTAAGTTTGAAACATGAATGTTGTTTTTGTATTGCCTATATAATCCTATTTTATTTACCCACAATATTTTGCATATTTAATTTTAAGGTTTTCAGCATTCACTTAAAGGTTAGTAGCAATTTCAAGAAATTTTCTTAGTTTCAAATGACAGCGGGCAAAAGCCAGCGATTTTATTATGCAGAAAATAATTGTAATAGAATTTTAGTGATTTGCTTTTCACTAGATTTTAAACTGCATATGTATCTAGGACACCGCAGCTCTAGTTGAGATTCACTGCATTCTGCTAGTAAGAAAAAATTTAGAGTAAGCTCACCTCCTGAGCTGCAATATTTCCTGCAATTTTTCACCCACTCGAGGGCATTTTCTTTTCCAGCTATGAAACTTATTCTCACGTTTTTTTCCCTTATGCTGCCTTTAGCCATAACAAAGATCTTACCCGGAAGGAATCCGGCTTATTATTACCACACTGCGGTTTTTAGCGTAGTGCCCTTGTGATATAAATTTATTTCGAGCAAAACAATTCGCACTTGCCGTTTGGCAGAAATAAAGGTGGCAAGGAGATCCTTTCGGATCAAGTCGTATTTTTCGTCCTTGTGGCCGCTTGCTCGTTTCCTTCGTTTTCTTCGCCTTTTCCGCGCCAGTCGCTATAGCTCGAATTTTCTTTATTTTCCAAGGAGCCCTGAAGACGACTGGTGCGCGCTTACTTGCATTTTTGTGGAGAACGACGGCGCCGACAGGAAAACGTTTGCGAATCCACCGGCGTTGCAGCGGCACCACCAACAAAGCACACGACTGCCGTGCCGGATAAGAAGACGGCAAAAATACGAAACGCATTTGAAGGAAATCCGTTTTTACATATTTCCCCGTTTTAGCCTAGATAAATTCCAAAAACTGTCTATGGAAAAAAAAGGGGACACACAAGAAAATTTATAAGCAGCACGGCTGCCGGGACAAAAAGGGCATTAAAATCGAAGCAGCCTCGCAGAAAACTTAACCAGTGCGGCGGACCTGGCAAAAGAATGTCTTAATGCAAATGCAAAAAGGACTCCGAAGGATACCCGACGCTATCTGCCCCCATGGGAAAGTTATGCAAATAACAACCGCGAAAATATTTTGTTCGCGGACCGTATTTATGGTGCGCTGCATACCACAAAATTTGCACTCCATTAGCTCGCGACTGATTCTGAAAGGCGATGGACCCATTTGTCTTCCCTTATTCCGCAGCTTCCTGGCGAGGAGTCCTCCTGGAAGAAGAGCAGCTTCTATAGCACAAGTCAGCACTAAATTTTAATGTTCACTTTAAAGTTTTTTTTTTCGGAAAATTTGAACCGATTCAAATTCAAAGGACCTCTTGAGGGCCATTGAGAAGGGCCGCCACCGGATGGATGGGCAGCCACATAGAATCTATCTAAATTCTGTAGAGCTGTAGAGCATTTAAGGAGAGTGGTCACGGGACTCTGCCCGGAACAGCCATTACCAAATTAAAAGGGATTCGAAGCTCCGAAATAAACTGCGCAACCACTCGCGTGGCCGCATCGAAGTGCATATGATATTTGGAAAATCCATGGCTCGTCCGCTCATCTCCATCATCGTCCCCTCTTCAGCATTCAGCTCTCGAGCGCATTTTTCGTGCTTTCGTAAATTGCAAATAAGCAAAAGATACACTGGCCGGCTGCAGCAACAGCATCCACCATCCTAAGGGATGCGATGCGATGCGATCGCTTAACTCAAGGGTAAAGTTTTTGGACGGAATTCAATTTGAATTTTTACAGTTGAACTTTTCGAAAAGCAATGGACAGAGTTTCTGCGATGAAATTAAAGTGCACGGATCCCGTCCACCTAAAGCATAGGGAAACAGCTCCTTCAAATGGCATAAATAGCGCGCCAGCTGTTCCCGGATTAAATCGCTTTTTCACGAAATTTTATTTAAATTCTAAAAGCGGATAAATGAGGCGGGCGACTTTCTCGGGAATGTTTTTTGGCTTTCCCACTCATGGCACTGAAAAGCTTGTTACAATCTGAACGTTATTATTCAAAACATATAAACTTTCTTTCCTTTTTCCTATTTTCGGCAAATTGAATTTTCCTGCATGGGAAATTTGCGAAAATCGTAAATGTGGCTTAATATTATTAAAAATTATTATATGTATTATACTTCGTTAAAAAGTCGTGAACTTTTATAAATATAGTATTTAATGTTAACTTATTGCGCATCAAATATTTGCTTGTACATACATATGTATATGACTTGGCACAATTTTCTATTCCTCTTAAGCGCAAATTTACTTCAATAAATTAGTTCAGCGCTCTTTTGGGAATTATTAAAAAATCGTAAAAAATAATTGTATAGCGAAGGAGCTCGAAACGTAAGTAACACACTAAACTCTAGCTATTCTAAAATTTTATTATATAACGTTAATCAGATTTCTTGATTGTGGTATGTTATTTTTATAGTATACCTAACTGGTATAAATTTAGAGTCTGTTTTCAGTATTTCATGAGTTTGCGAATTTTGGAAAGTAGGCAGGCACCTTGCGTTCTGGGAGTATTTTGTATTAAACAATCCGCTCATAACTTTTGATGATATCAGTAATTGATTTCATACTTGTGAGAATATTTGATTAAAATACTAAGTTATGAGCCGTGCATAGGTTCTTTCACTCTAAAGTCTTTAGAAATTTTTCAAGACGACGTAACGTTCCTTTAGTTTTAGAATTTCTTTGAAAACGTAGGTATACTGTCTGAAAAAATAAAATCAGAATAAAAGTGCATGAGAGTCAAAAGCTCTAAGAAAACAGTAGCTCTTAGAATTGGATTTGGCAAGCCATTTATGTCAACTTACAACCCTCTGATACTTGCAGGATGCGCTTACTCCTGAAGGCAAATCATAAAGTAAGATTCAATCGGAATAGCATTCGTTTTTCTCGATTTATTTTTTGCCTTGTGCACAATGGTGCAATGCAACTGAATTGGAAAAATTTTCCCGGCCCTGAAATCGTTTCGAATAGGAATAAATTCTTGTAGAAGAACAGCGAGAAGAGCAGCAACGATATCCTTTTCAAAAAGAATTTTACTTCAATATTAGGAACGGAAATCTACTTAGAAGTTAGAACTGGAAGCTTGGGTGCATCGCTTCGTATGCCATGTGCAGGTCCTCCTAAGGTAGGTACCTTGTGCATTTTGTTCATACAATAAAGGTAATTAATTATCTACAGGATGTCAACTTAAGTGGGACAAACTTTTCCGTAGATCATACGTATTTGTGTCCATAAATCCAAATAAATTTGATCATATTATTTTTAACTTACAAAGGTATAATTCGGGACATCCTTTTTCATTCCCTTATTATTTTCGTACTTTGATACCAAAAGGACAAAAAAATATTTTATTTTTATGAGATCTATAGGTAGGTAATCTGAAAAATGTAGATTTGCGATTATTTGGAATTGCGCTTTTCATCCGCTCTAAACATAGAATAGATAAAAAAGAATAAAAAAATATGTAATTGGAAAGAAAAATATGGTGTTTTCTGCAAATTATGAATTCGTAAACGAAATGCTTAAGCACCTTATGTTTTCGAAAAAAAAGGCTATTTATATTTTTGTACATAATAATACACCACCTTAAGATTTGAGCAAAATTATAAGCTCCTCGATCAATCTGTTATTTTGCACTGATTATTCATATAACTGGTTAAAATATAGTTTCTTGTACTTTTTAACCCATTGCTTGATGAGAGCTGACTGCACATTTTCATTTACGAATTTGTAATTCACGAAAAAACTACTGGGGTCTTATTATTACATATTTTAATACATGAATTTTGTATCAACATTTTAGTCAATGTACGGCGGATTTTATACCTAATTATGTGAAATTATATAGATAATAGCAAAATCTAGAGCGAAATCAATTGATCAAACTTTTTTTCTTTTTGTTTTTTTAATTTATTCCGCTATGTCGATAAAAAGGGGTTTTGAGATAAATTTGCTGAAATTTTATCAGCACACTGCCTCTCAAAAGACTCGGAATTTTGTATTAAAATTGTTTACAGTAGGTAAATTAAATCTTAAAAAAGAGATTGTCTGTATAATAAACCCCTTTTCTAATTAGATGCAATAAATTCACTCAATTCAGTGACCATAAACCTCTTAAAATAACCAAAACCACAACCTGTCTGCTTCCTTGGAAATTTTCAACATAATCTGCACTTCTGCACTCAATTGCAGAATCAACTTATAACTTCCGTGGAATGAATTCTTGTTACCGAAAACTTTCTGACGAACACGAGTGCGAGTGCTCGGCACAAATAAACCGACCACCAGTTAGCACTCCTCCCGGGTCCCGTTGTTCTGCCTGTATGTCAGTGGCATAAACTCCAGCCCCAACCAGAGCTTATAAAGTCCCATAACGAACCTAAGCTCAAAGTTGTCTAAGAAACATAATTTTGTAATTATCGTTAGAGGAGATTTCCGTACGTTTGCTATCCCTAAAATACAGTTAAGGATGCAATTCCTGGGGATAATTTAGCATCAGATTGCAGAGCGAGACTCCCTTAAATTTTCATAACTCGCCGGGTCCTCCTCCGGGCGGCTGGTGCAGTACCATTGCACAGAGGTCTGCCGGAGTCCCGGTAATTTCAAAGTTCGCTTCTCCTCTGGAATTAAAGATTTCCCAGTCAATTTAACGTGGAAAGAAATAACGACCGAGTGGCGAATGCTCCATAGGTGCTGCCGGGGGCGCCCCACAATGGGCTGATGTAGGGTCCGCTCAAATTATATCACTTCCGTATCTCCTGTACTTATCACTGCCGCAGGGAGCTATGCTCGGCCGAAATAACTCGGCGCACACAAAGAGGAACCCCGAGAAGTTTGACGGCGCTGCATTATTATTTCAAGAATGTGCCGGATCCATTAGGACCCCCATCTACAGGGAGCCTTCCCGGCACGACATGCGGGGCCCACGTCCTGGCCCCCCTCCCAAGGTTGCATATTAGCCGGATTATGCACCTCTTCGGGCTGTCGGATGCACCAAATAAGTACTGAGGTATGCGCAAAAGGTCTCCACTTTACCAACGACTCCCTGGCAACTCGAATTCCCAAGAAGTTCGGTAAATCACAGCAAGCCGTAAGCAGGTGGAGGCATATGCATAAAAATATATTCGTCGTCTCTTGTTATTATTTTACGACCCACACCCCAAGTGCACATGAGAAATACATAGTTCAATTTAGTGAAAATAATAATAAAAAAAAAAAACGATGTACCTACTCGAGCATCTCCTGAGCAAGTGTGGCTTCAGCTCAAGCCCTCATCCATCCCACAGAAAAGAAATACCTTTGCTAGTCCTCGGGGGTTGCAACTTGCAAGTGCATTGACTAGTGCATCTCACAGCTCTGGGGCAATGCAATCTGCAGGGTTTAAATATTTGAGGAGATTGTTTCTTTGTGGTCTGAGGCAGATGAATGAGCACAAAATGCAACACGGCACCGATAGGGGCCATGAAAAAAGTTTTAGGAACCATCGGAAGGTGCAACGTGGCATGGGAAGCATCCGAAGGTGATGCGAAGGCACCACCACCCAAACTCAACCCCATCGGGGCGACCGCATTTCAGAGTGCTGCAACCCTTTTTCAATTTCGTTTTCGGATTCCACAGATTCTCTTATGATAATGTCGGGGAACTCAAAATAGCTTCATTAAATGGAAATTCGGATGGGGGATCGGGAATACGCTGGAGCGATGGAACATTTTAGCGCTGTACATAATAAATTTCGAATGAATGGGTGAAACTGAGGAGTTCAGCGATTCCGAAGTACATTCCCACTGGAACCTCTTTCGTCGTGGATGCCACCGCCACTTCTCTGTTTATTCAGTGAGATGCAAAATTTCTTTTAAGAATGGGAAACTTCTTCTGTCATCCCTTCAACGTCATTCTTTTACGTTTCTGTTGGAGTCTTGGGATAAAAAAATTTTCATCGCTAAATGAGTTGCAAGGGAGCTGCGAACAAATCATGCAGAAGAAAACTGTTTTAATGCTGAAATATTTAATGGAAACTTTGAGCTCGCGGTTCACGAAAGTTCCCTCGGTCTTGATGGTGTTGAGATAACCATTTGAATTTTAAAAAAATAGAACCGAATGAAGAAAACTTAGAAGCTCTTAAAAGTATACAATTTAGGTACTTTCACACAACTTTCTCTGTTCCGACTGAGAATTAACCATCTTAAAATTTTACTTGATGTTTGTTCAACTTAACGACAAGAATTAGCAAGTATAACGTATATTTAGAAACAAAATAATAATCATCATCATGAATATCTAAAATGGTTTTATTCTAGTTTTTTCTATATTATACCTATAGTAGGTATAGTATTATTTAATATTTAACTAATTTAAAATTATATTAATAAATATAAGAAAGGCTTTATTCTAAATTAAATTTATTTTTTGCCGTATTTATTACCTCATTAGGTGTTTTAGAGGGCGTTTTCCCAATTATACTTACTTCTTTATTCGAAATATTTTAGTGTATGCAAAAGTGTTTTGGAAACTAAAAATTAATTCAAGGAAAAAAATTATATGTCTTATATTTTACGTATATTTTCATTAATATGAGATTTTTCAACTCTAAAAATGGTTTAATTTTAAAATTCTTTTATTATGTAGCTGTATTAAATTTATCAAATAGAAGAAACTGTTTAGTAGGTACGTCAAACATTTACAATTATTGAAGAAAAAAAGTGTATGCTTCAGATTTCGTCATTACCTAAACATTTATTCTGTTTTATTATCTATTATTTTATTAAACAATAAGGTTTGCAGTGTGAAGATAAAATAGCTTATACACAAAGTAAACATTTCACTTATTCAAATAAAATTTCAAATTGGTTCCTGGTTTTCCCACGGGGATGCAATTCATACCATCCATCAGATAAACTATGAAGAAAAATAAACTAATTTACGAGAAATTTTTCCGTCTGCACGAATTGCATGGCATCACAATTCCGCACTTAATCAAGGTGAACGAGAAAATAATTTCATGGACGAAAGAAGTGAAACGAATAAAAAATATGAATAACGAACAGCAACTCTTTCGGTGCTCCAAGCAAGTGCAGACCTATGACCCTGGCATCTCGTCCCGTAGGAACTCCTCGTTCTCCAGGTCCGGGAAAACTGCTACAGGAGTCTCCGCGGAGAAATCCACTTTTTTAAGCAAAACTTTCGAGATTATTTTCCACTCCACCATCAAAACTAGCTACCAGGAGAATAATGTCGCTCACGTACGGGGATCACGGACGTGATCCGCGGAGTTTGTTTAGTTGCGAAAAAACCAACCTGAGTTATTACATCACGCGGTATTGACGTAATCAAATCAAATATTTTATATTGCATGATCCAAATCTCCTGGATAATCGGGGGGAGGGGGAACCAATAAATGTCGTCTAAGATAATAGCTTACAAACAATTTGAGGACGTGTTACTTTCTTGTATGCAAACACTCCCTGGCAATTTCCATGAAATTTGCATCTGGGCCGGCATACAAAGTGCAACAAAACTGTCATCTTAGCGAACAACAAAAAGAGGGCGCAAGTGGTCGTCGGAAGGTTAGGAGTAGTTGCCACAAGTGCAGGGTGCAATTGGGCCCCGAGTGAAAGTACTCCGCACTGCATCCGAAGCCCGAGAAAGACGGGCGCCGGACTTGAACGACTATCCGTTGCATTATGAACCAACACTTGGGCATAAAGCGCTCGCTGAATGCAACGTGAAATGCGCGGAAATGGAAAAATTACGTGTGACATTGCACGGCATGCATAAAACATTTTAATTTGGGGCACAAAGCAGCTCCCAACCAGCAGAGTGGCCTGGAATCGTGCTTCGTCCTCCTGGGTTTTGGGGAATTGGGCGTTCCATCGTGCACTAGATAAGGCCGCCCCTAGAACAAAAAGATGCTCATAGTGGTTGATGAACAATAACGTCGGGGGTGGCGGGACTCGGGGCGGATGTTTGTGCTTTAAACAAATTCTTCCTGAAAAATAGTGTTAAAGTTTCACCCTTGGAATCGCTCCAAATGGCACCAGCAAGTGGCAGATCCAGCAATTGCAGCCCACATAATCTGCCAAAGTTTTATCATCAAAAGGATTGCTTCTAGCTGGAGTCTCTTCATCGCGGCAAATGAGCCCGAGCTCCTCCCGCAGCTCGCTAACAAACATCGAACCCGGGCACGAGTAGCATAAAATGGTTTATGTGAACTATCAGCTTTTCAGTAGTTTACATTAAAATTTTTGGCACATTATTTCCTTCAGGGCGGAGCTCTATTGCCCCGGGCCACTCCCGAACCGAAAACCGAGCACTATGTCTTTGGCTTTTAGAGCGACCGCTGCCCTTTCTGTGACCTAAGTGCACAGAATTATTCTAGTTTATAATTTTCACCGAGAATTTAATGAATTTTCAAATTTAGATGTGCTCTTCAGACAAAGGCCACTTTTCAGAAATGCCACAATTCCCTCAGCGTTCACTAATAAGAGTGTGAAGTATCTATGCCGCTAATTAGAGACCACATATTTTTAATAACTAATAATTAATTTAATAATTTTTCGAAACGATCGGGGAAATTTTTTGTTATCAATTTTTCGAGGAAAACTTCGTCATATTGTAGAGTTTTGAAATTTTGATTTTTAATACAATATGGAATTTGATATAGTGTAGGAGCCAGCGACATTATATAGGTCGGTCCTTTCCTCCCGGCTGATAACTCATGAAATGTTCTTGAGAGCCGTACCATGTAGCATCGTGACTGTCAGCTGCGCCACCATCGGTGGGATAGACAACGACAACCTCCCACGCACGTAAAAAAAAACACACCTTATGATGTTTAAGTTTTGAATTTGACTAAAGTTTTTAAATTTAAAATCGCAGATACAGTAGGAAAAATGTTATTTTTAATCTTTAAATCTAAAATAAAGCCATATCTATTCTAGGACACAATTATGTAAATTGGGGGAAATAATTTTAATGTTTTGTAGGTATGGAAATTGTTGTCACCCAAGAATTTCTGTTTCAAATTTCCATTTTCTCAGAACACTTACATGGTTAACAAAGAAATTTTATTTTCTAAATTTGGGATATAGCATCATCGCAAACGTTACTTGATCCCCTGCAGTTATCCTCAAGATACTTGAGCCATCTGTTAAAGGCCGGGAATTATGTCGTCTGGGTGATTTTGAAATAGGCTCCTCACCGCGAAACGTGCGACCGTACGACCTCAAAATTGTTCACCTGACACTCCCCCACAGGGTGACCCGGTACAGCATCATAAACATTGACGCAAGCGGATCGGGCGCGCTGCTCGAAATCACTTGACTGCCTTTTAAAACGAAATTCCCAATGGAATCTAAGTCGGTGGCGAGGGGGTCATCCGTCTAAGCCGAATAATTACACTAATGAAGCCATTGGGGGAGCACAATCCTATGAAAATTAATTCAAATCCCCGGAGCAGCCCCTCTAATGATGTCAACCACAAGCGGCGGCGGTGGTAGCATGATTTTGTACAAAATTTAGAGACGAAATAATCCACAAAATCGATGGGGGAGATATCAGAGAACAATTAAAGGATAATTTGGGATCGAGATCGCGACGATTAGGACTCATGAAAATTTAAAACAGAAAACGCTGAGGTGGAAGCATTTGTGCCGCTCCGTCGGGCCGACCCGGGGACCGTCAGGACCAACAACAAGGCTACCGAAATTGCAGCGTTTCGGCGACGTCTATAATTATTTTGTCGCCCAGACGAGCCATGGGTTCTTTTGAAAACGGGGCGGCGCGCGTTCAAAGTTTTGCATTAAAATTTAATAAATGGCAAGGAAAATATCTGAAAAATTCCTGCACCGCCCCGAGGTCGTCCTTTTATTTAATTCCAATATTTTGCGAGAAAAAATGAGCCTATCCTGGAGCTAGATAAACGTAACGACAATCTCAATTTTTTCTTGGAACTCCCTTCTTTTCCAGCGGGGCGCTTTCTTACGGTTAAGGCGAGGAGTAAGTCATTAAAAGTTCCGCGAATGTACCGAAGCCGAAGATATCCGTCGGAGAGCCGGAAAACGCCCGCGTCCCGGGAAAATTTTAATTCGCCCCTGCAACGGTGGCCTGGTTGGTTAGCCGTCGCGACGGCCTGAACAACGGCGGCGCGGCGCCGCCGCGACGAGGGTGGAGACCGCACCGCGGGCAATGCGACTCCACTACCAGGGGAATAATTGCGACTCAATTTAATTACTTTCTGTTTTGCCGAGCTGTTTGAAATTCAATTTGTCTCCTGAAAATCTTTTGTTGTGAGGTATCAAACGGAATAATAGAATTTTATAGGAAAATGTTTTTCCGCTGTTAAGGACACCCCAGCCGCCTCCGCCCATGTGGCCCCCACCGAGATAAACCCTTTATGCTCGCCGGATATAATTGGCGGTGGAAATTTGAAATTACAACGGGCACGAGGCCAGGCCAAGGAGGGCTATCGAGGTGAGCGAATTAATAAGCAGTAAAACGGATCCCCAGTCGACGGCTCCAACGATTTAATGCATTTCAAGCTCTGCGCACACCTCATAAATATTCAGAGGACGATTAATTTGATTTTTAAAGGATTGGCACTGGAATAAAAAAAGGTCTGAGGGTGTTCGTTATGTTTAAGGGAAGTCTCACAAGGGTTTCTGTAACACAAAGGAGATCCTGTTCCTACCGATTTTCGCTTATTGCCCTCCACATTCATTCCCATTTTTATGAATACAAATTAAATTTTATTAAAATGGGAGAAATATTTGCTTTGGTTTCCTGTTTTGAGTGACGTTATTATTGAGCATTTCTCCTGAAGGCGTTGTATTTTAAAAATTTCCAAGTGTATCCAGTTGTATAATTTAGAAAACTCATATATAAGCAAATATTTAAAAAAAGCCTTTTTTATAGCTTTCCTTCTTCTAAATATGATATGTAATATGACTAAATCATTTTTTAATACCCTCAACTTGTTCCCATTCTTGGAAAATCATAGTGTGACTGAAACCAACAAGTTACATCCTGCAGGTACTGCAATTACGTAACATACCTTCTGGGTTAAAGTTAAAGTGTTGTGCTACACGAAGCGTCATTCTGAGACAGCCTTTAATAAAGCTCTGTGCCAAATTGCTTCTAGGAGTCTGTTGTGGGAAATTGGCTATGAGGTGAATACCTTCCTGGCCATTTATTAACAGGCTCCGGAAATAGCTCGGTTCTATGGAATCCTGTAAGGCATATTAATTGTAATTAAACTTAAGGGATTGAAATGCTTTAGATTTTGGGGTTCTCTGTAAAAAATGTTTATGTGTTCTAAAAAGCAGAGTTTGGATTTTGCATAATTAAGCAACCCTTAACATCACATTGCCTACAGTTTTGAATTGGATTGCAAATTATAAATCCTTTGCAGCTCTTCTGAGCTAAATCATGCCTAATTCATATATCATAAAATGGAAGCGTTCTACATGGAGGTTTACAGAGAATCACAGTTCGTCCATTAATAAACATCAAATTACGGCAACGGGCATATTTCGCAATGTGGCATAAACTGAACCTGACTGAACTTTTACGCATAATCCAATTTAGAGCTGCACGATTAGAGAGGTGTTAAAAAATTATTGGGTGAATGCAATGCACGTTCCAGCGCCGGTGTTCCAGAGCCCTCTTCTATGTATAGTTTAGATAACTCTCGCGATTCGGCAGTAGGAGCATATTTTGAAATTTATCAAACTATTCATTTAGATATTTTAATGCCTCTCCTCCGTTTATTAATTCCACTAGTCGTGTGCACTGAAGTAGAAATAGTGCGGAAATTTGAAACGTTAATATAATTGGGCGCAAGTTAAGAGAACGCATTCGATTTATTATTAAAATTGCAACAATGTTGGGGCTGCGGCACTCCAACCATCTTGGCAACCTTGGCAACCTTGACCTGCATGTGCGATTAATGTGAGTACCGGTTTGCAAATTGCAGATGAATTTGTATATTGTTTTTGCACTTCTGCCAGACTGAGGTATTTCAAATTAATTTCCCAGGTATTATAATCAACAAAATTTGGCTCGGTTGGTTAAATTGCTGAAATTGATAGCTGCACATCAGGCCAGTACCTCCATCAGAGCTAAATGAGACGCAAAATCAAATTTTCGGCTACTGCCGCACAAAGTGGTCGCGGCTTTTTGATGCGTGTTTTGATTAACAATTAATTATATTGTTTTATTGCGAACTCTGCGGTTATGTGAAATAAAAGGTAAAATATTGCAGAATATATGTATTTACAAATTGGAGAAAAAGTGTTTGACATATTCGGATGAGATTTAATTGAAGAACTTGTTAAAATGATATATTCAGAAAATGAATTTATACTTATCACTCAATGGACATAAAATGCAATTTTTTTCGGTAATTCAAACTAAGGTTTCTTATTAAAATCACTAAATTATCTTCAGAATAGTCCTTATTAATTGCTCTTAATAGAACCCTTTTGTTGGCCAGCGAAGGTGAGTATACTAACTTAATTAAAATTATTGTTTTTATTTGCAACCAACACAGTTTGAATTAGCACCAAACTAATGGATGGGCAGGGCATTTTCAACTTCGTAGCTAATTTCGGCGTGGAAGTGTAAATGTAGACCGCGTCAAATCTCGAGTCGTTTGGCGTCGTTTCTTCTTTTTTTTTCTGATTTTTATTAATTTTGCAGTTGAATTCATACACTTTTCGGTTTGAAATTATTTTTCAAATGTCGTTCGACCTTTTTGTATTAGAGTGCGGTAGAATGTACTGAACGTGCGTTTGGATTCAATTAAACAATTTTTTTTATCGTTCCCAAAAAAGTTCCGGTTTTTTTAATAATTGAAAATTTCTATTTGGGTGTTTCTTTGTTATTTAATGACCTGTTAAGTTTACAGTGGACAGTTTTTGTGACAATTACCTACCTAAGTAAAAATCTGGCGAAAAAGGATACGTTTAAATCCCGGAAAATTCTGATGTAGGCCACTTTTCAATAAACTTGACATAATTTTGTCTCGCCCCCCTTGCGACTTTCATTAAATTTATGGAAGCTAAATTTTTGTGTTTCTTGTATTAATTCGAGCATTTTATTCTTTTTTTTGTCTTCGACATCATCTAAACGAAAAATGCTAAACTTTAATGCGGTCCGATTTGTATAATTTTAGAAAAATTTTAACTCTTCTTAAATTACGTTACTTGTTATTTGGCACCTAATATTTATGTATATTTTATTTTTTTCTTGCAGGATCATCACCATAAAAGTTAATGTGATTTAGTGATGTGTTTTATGGCGGCTTATCAAAATTAAAATTGAAAATGAAAGCCGTTAGTTAAGTGATGTGAGTTAAAGTTGTGAATGAAATTGTTGCAATTTTATTTAGCGACAAAATGGCCTGTTAGAAATTAAAATGTGATTTATTCTTTAAGTGAAAGTGCCATGTTTTCCAAGTGTTTTGCCCGCATGATCAGGATACACCGAGGAGGAGGCTGCCATTTACGAAAAAAGGCAAGTCCATTTTTCTATTACCTATATAACTACTAACAAATATATGTTAAAAGTCGGGAATCTATAATCCCTTCAATTTCTAAAAAATTGGCCGTCATATTGGGGTCGCCTTTTTGAATTTCCAAGTTTTGATTATAGATTCGAATTTAGTGGCCTCAAAGTACCATTGGTACTAATTTTTACTTAAATTTGTTGAATTTTGGAAATGGACATGATTGCTCTGTTGTCATAAAATATTATAGTAAAAGCTTTGACTTCCGACAAGTAATTTATCTCCTCTTTAGATGAGAACTATCGCTAAATCTTAGCGGACTGGTAGTAGTAACTAGGAAGTGATCAACCTGGCTGAGCGATTCTAGCTCTGTGTACACATATCGTAAAACTTTTGCCACATTTAACTTCTTGGCAACTTTAATTAGTTCCTAAAATATTTTGTCTTTGAGGTGCAAATTATTGTTGTTCTCTGCCCCCTCTATACGACCTGCTCAACTACCCGGAGCAACACATATGACGACCACAAGCGTGGCTGACGAAAATTCATAGGATATGAAAATACGTGCCGGGATCTCATTCGCATCCTGGTGCCGTGTGCCAGCCAAAATAGACGTTCTTTTCTCATTAATATAAATTGCCGAGGAAATCTCTGATGGGTTTTTTGGTGCTTAGCCAACTTCTTTAGAGGGTGGCGGTTTTTGCGTCCGCTAATGATTCGAATTTCAAAATGAGCCAATTTTGCCGGTTTCGCGGGGGTTTTTGTAAATTTCTATGGAAAAACGGTTGAGAAAGTTCGCAGCCAGAAGTTTCTTCCCAGAAAGAGGGGGACTTTTAAGAAGAAGTTCGGGTCGCCACACAGTTGCCAAGTTATCGTTCAGCGGCGGAAGGGAAGTCTACGTGCACAGGTGGGTCGTGCAGATTTCCAGAATCTCTAATAGATACCCAAGACGATGAATTCGTTAATGAACCCATTTAATAATCAATTTGTAGTAGCTTTGCAGGATGTTCGACCAGCTTCAGGTTCTTGACACATTGAAAGGTTTGCCATAACCAGTCATGCTTTACTTCTGTTGAACACATGAATCGTGTTAAATTCACTCCTTAATGAAGTTATGAGACACCGAATTAGAATTTTGCATTAGATCGAGTTCCCTTACTTTCTGATTTGGATTGGGGACTATAACGAAAACGTATTTGGTTTTCGGAGCGTGGCAAGAGTATTCATCTTCAGGTCTTCAAAGCAAAAAGATGAAATTTGTTATGGATGGATATTAAGGTATAAGTGCTGAGTTAATTTATCTTTTTCTCGAGCTTATGCTGGAAAATTGTGATAAATAAGGTAATATTTGCGGCATTTTAATATTGCTTATATTTTCTTCTTAAAGGGAAAATTCATCTAAGTAGGATTCCTTTTGTATTTTTTAAATTGTTACAGTTTTTCTTATTATTATCCAGAACAGTTATATTGGAGGTTTAATAAAAAAGATCAGCGCATATTGTAGCTCGTTACAAAATGACGAATTCTTATTTTTAGCCTTATGAAGAATACTAGAATACTTCTTCTGCTTCTGAAAAACTTTGATAAATATACTTAGTAGACTATCTTTATACATGTTTATTTGTTTATTATATAATTTAAACAGTAAAACTCCTCATGGTCAAGATTGTTGGACCTTTAAGTTTAGGATTTCATATTAAACCCGGCAGTGGCGGTACGTGGTATCCCAATCACTTCTTCTTAATTTCGACAAAAGCACAGAAATCATTTGATAATTGTCCATGAAAGCTTATTTAAACATTCGCTGGAGCCCGGCTGTAGTCCCCTTGTTCTGTTTGCGGAGCCGTTTTGTGTTTCCCGTCTCAAAGGTTCCAGCGGGATTACACTAATTCCAAAGACATAATTAAACTTTCATCATCTAGGACTTTGCGTAATACCACGGGAAGGAAGTAATTAAAAAGTTAAAGTGTCACCAGTTGTTGGGCCATCAAACAGAGCCTCCTCGCATTTAGTTGACGGCAGGACGAAGAGCTACTGGCCGCAGTCTAAAATGCAGACGGGGATGAAAACGAGAGGAGTGTTTAGGTACTTACTTAGAAAATTGAAATGAATCGCGAGGGCTACCCGACAGCTTTGTGTTCTTTATTTAATGAAGTACTCGCCCCCTGCCCAGGATCTGGTGATCACTTAACCAGAAAATTTATGCCCTTTGTCCTTCCCCGATAAAGGCCCGAAAAGTTGATAAATGACTTCAGTGTCGTTGTAGAAAAATTGACTATAGAGGCACCGAAGTGAGCAAAAAATCCGTCAGATCACCAAATTATTTAACTTATTACCGAGCGCCCAAGGGGCCCAGTCTCAGCTGGTAGTAGACGGTCTCAGCCCGTTCTTCCTGGCGATTGAGAAATTTCCACGGAAATTAATTACCCGTGCCAAGTAATTATCTGAGGAACTAATGGAAGAGGGAACGCGGCAGAAATTGCGAATCATGATGAATGAATAATGGGTACACAGCCGCTAAATATTGCCATTCAGCTCCACGATGTCTCCGGTACCAGGACCTGATGCTGGCCCTTCCGTCCTCCCGCGCTACCCCCATGCCGTGGGAACGCCAAGTTCGAAACGAATTAAATTGCTGATTCTGATGGCGGGGATGTTAAATATGCTCCCCGGGCAGGAAAATAATGGCCCAGAAAGAACCCCTAGCAATGTCGAAAATTTATTTCTATAAATTATTCCTTGGCTTCTGTCGGTTGTGTACAGAAAGGACAATTTCACGGCAAAGTATTTTTGTCATATTGAGAATTCGAATGGAAAAGGGGTGGGAAGTAGCCGAAATAATCGAATCAACCTTCAACAATTTAAAGACTTTTTAAACTCCGTCCGAAGAATACACAAATATTTTCTTTAAAATAAAACCTTTTCAAATACAGGATCAATTCATTAAATAGTTTAACCTTTATATAAATACGTATAAATCGCAAATCAATCATTCACAAGATTTTAAATTGTGAAACAAATATTTGTAGTTACATATGATACGAGAGTAAATTATTTCAACAATTGCATACTACGAAACCTAGAAATTAAGAACAAAAGGGGGATATGACGGTAAAAAAATCGATACTTCATTTTTATGTTGTGAATATGTAGTAATAAACATAACTTCCATACATATAACATATATAATTTAATTATGGACGCGTACGATTAACACCTTACATCCGGGTTTAACTATAATTAATAATAATAACTAGTGCACTAGAATTTTTTTAACAATTGTATAAATTCTGATATTATGGCTTCATTATATGTAGTAAATATTCAAATTTGTTGGAAACTAATGGCTTAATTACCTTGTCGAAAAATTTATTAATTATATTAGCCTATCACTTGGATAAAATATTTTATTCGAACCTCGTCTACTCTAACTATCGTTTAACCAATTTGATTGTACTTTAATCAGTGTCGCGTCAGTTGTCTGACAAAAGTCTTTTTAGTGTGGGATGTCTAACAAAACGCTCTGTATCATTGAAATAACTGAATTCTCTTTCTATCAATACCTACTATTTTTCCTGTTTCATTAATCAGTTTTATTTAAAACTGCTACTCGTAGACTAGGTTAGGTACACCTCATCCGTCGAGACAAATCGATTTCTAGCTGAACCCTCTTTACAAGGGTATTAATTAAAACAATTAAGCTACGTTTTCAATCAAAGTCAACTGCCCGTGGTAATTGCCTCCAAACGGCGGCACCTTGACCTCGAATTGATCGTTTCCTCAGTATCTGAAAGTACTTCGCCAGCCGGATGGCTTCCTGCCAGATGTGAGATACTCATGTTGAACTCATGTTGAACAAAAGTAATTGACCCCAGATCAGAGCAGGAGTTAGTTGACAACCGAAGGAAATGGGGCCCTATTGTTTCTCAGTTGTCGCATCCTGGTCTATTACTTCCAGATCAATGAAACACGTTGACATTCCGGCGATCCTTATCTAGAAATTACGTGCAGGGAATAATTCCGGGGACTAATTCCACCGCAAATAGTTTTGCTGAACGCGTAAAAGAAAAACGTGTGTCTCCCTCTGTTCGCCGGAGCTAGCCCGATCTCATTCAGTGCGTGAACACAATGAGCCGCATTCTCATCATGGAGCCATCACGGCCAGGATAATCATCGGGACATGTTGTAATCTGAGCCCTTAGCCATTTGAAATTTGCTCGATTGGTCGGAAAGATTTATCCAATCGGATTATGTTGATGCTATCGTCCTCCCATCAAGAGGTCCTTTTTAATTTTTTGCCCCGGGCATGCAAAGACTGGCGACAACTGTCGGCTGGTACCGCCTGGCGGCAGCGGCCATGGCCGCTTTTATCGTCCGTTGATATTGAAAACGGATAGAGCCTCCGCACTTTCAACGCAGAGTTCAAACAAAGGCGTCTTTGATCCCTTTCAGCTGCGGAGGAAATAGAACCGGCCTCGGCCGAACTACCTCAATCATTGCTCAGCACTAGCTTCTGCGGCAACTATCGATTACCGCATAGTTTTCGATTAATAGAGCAAGAAACTTGAATGGTTTCAAGTACTGCAAAAGTTGGTAATTGATTGCTGTAGAATGTTTTTTTTAGAAAAAAATATTCGTTTTCCGCGCATTTAATGCCGATTTTGACGGTTGCACGGATTTATTCAACCACTAAAAGCTCAGGTGACCGTGAACTTAAATGACTACAGACCTATTGAATCTTTAAAGACTTTTGCATCGCGGTTTATTTGGATCAGATTTATTTATCGTTCTTTTGAAATAAATTGAAGTATTTAATTGCCATATTAAATTGCAGCAATTAGAGTTCTTAAACAAAAATTTTAATAAAGTTTCAACTTTTCGGCAATTCTGGAAATATTTCTATCATTATTTATATATAATTAATTAATAACAATATGAAGCTAAGAAAGTAAAAACATATTTAGATTTTATACATATATATAGGTGAAATTACTAATGATTTCATGTTATTTTCCATTACCTCCTTTATGATCTTTTGCGTCCCGATGGAAATTTGATCCGATTTGAAAATTGTCCACAGTCAAGTCTATGTCTAAACTTCTTCAATTTGCCCTATTATCGAATCGAATCGAAAAGGACCTTTTAGGAAAAAAAGACTTCCTAAATACAAACACAAAATAATTCTATCAGATTATTTTAATCACTTTTGAACGAAAAATTTATGAAATTAAAAGTAACTAAAATGAATTTCGTGCAATTTTAAAAGTTTTATTAAGGAATTTGAATTCAAAGGATGATTTTGTAAGCTCGTTTTAATATTTTCTCAACAATTTGATTTTCAGGTTTCTTAATACTAGATTATTTAATAAATTTTTATTTAACTTTAATCCAATCCTTTTGAAAAATACGACTAAGTTAACGTGTTTGAAAACTACGCTTTTAATACCTACATATTTCCATAAAAACTTTCCCTTGTTAATCAATCCACAAATACTTTCAGATAAAAAAAGGTGATCAGAGCATTTACCTTTTTCACCCTCTTTACATTAATTAGCGCAACAAAAATATATCGGTAAAGTTCGGGAAGAATTTTTTAGCTTTTAAATTAAGTACAAACTTTTGAAGCATCTTGTCTTGTATCTACTTAGATATCCCCTAAAGAGCACCCGTTAGCTTTACTCACATCTACGCAACTTTTAATGTCTTGCATTAAAACTGCCCGTCCAGAGGTATGCAAAAGGGCGCACTCACCTAAGTTTAGTATCACCGACACTATACTGGGAATTGTCTCAAAAAGAAAAAAAAATCTTTTTCGGTTTTCTTGAAGTTTTTCTTATTTTAGTCCAGATAACTTCAGGAACAACAAACTTCAGGATGCCAAAGGAGATCCAAAACTCGAGGCACTCCCAAACAACTTAATGGAGTGTATCACGTTCTTCACTTTCGTTGGGACAAATAAATGTTTCACCTGAAGGGAAAAAATTAAAAAGTTCCCACAACCCTGCACAGCTAACAGCCCCTATTTGTATAGTAATGCGAAGGGTAACTGAAAGACGTGTGTTGGTCCGGGACTTAGATTTTGCTATGACACCACCTACTTTCAGGTATCTCCGCAACTGCAGGCTGCTTTTGTCTTACATTTTTAACATTTTCCCACTTAGCGCTTTTGTGTCCTAAGCGTATAGTCTAAGCCACATTGCGTTGAAAAATTGCTCTCTCTGATCCGATGTTTCCTACATGAAGGGAGTTTAAAAATATTTTCCCTTTTTTGTCCTTTTGTGCTCATAATTTAATTGTAATTTGAATAATTAGAGCTTTTTACAAGTTTATGGAACTTTTTACATTTAATAAAATGCAAATGGGGCAACAGGTTGGGAAGTGTGCTCCAGTGTCGTTGGTCCTTTGTGTCGACTTTTTCAAAACACTTCTAGTCCGCGGCTCATATTGTGACGTGGGAGTAAAAAAAAATATTGAAATTTTCCTGTCATTTAGGTGAAATTTGCACAGTACCCTGAAGGGCAAGTGAAGCGTTCTAATTAAAAAACTTTTGTTCGCTGTCAGGTGCGAGTTGCGACACTTGTTTAATTTATGAAACTGGTCGACAGCCGCACCCTTTTTCGGTATAAAAGGGCAGCCGCTTTTTTTGCGTCTTTTAGAAGTTATTTTGTGCAGGAAATTTCTTTTAATATTTCTAATAGTAAACTTTTTTTTCTTGTATATTAAAGAAACCGGGAAAGTATCTTTTGTTTCTATGTATAAAATTTTGGCAGTAAACTTGCATGATGACTCAAATTTTTATAAACTCGTAGGTATTACCTATATTTTGTTTATTTTTTATATTACTTCTATACTTTTAGTTACAAATTGTAGAAAATTATTGATTGAAATTTCATTCAGGGTAGCACGATTGGATATTACTATTTGTTCAGCCGTTTTGAATTACAAATACTGTCTCTACATAGTTTCACAATTAATGGGATAATTTTGTCGAATGTACCTCCTACGTCTTCTACTTCTTGCGGGAGCATAAAAATTCTACGAAATTACTACTACTACTATTTTCGGCATTATCGCCCTTTACCTTAGAGAAACCACTGAGTCTCAATTCTAGCTATAAATCTCTGGTCAAAGTAAGCTTCAACCCCTCAACTTGTCCGGGACAGTATTAATTCACATGATAGCCTTTTAAATCACTTTTCTGGAATTTTCCTGTTTGTGATTAATGCCCTCGGCTAAGTTCTCACGAGTTCATTAATTAATACGCAGAAAAAAAGAGCAAGGCTTCAACGACCTCAAATATAAAAAATGCAAAAACTGCCCGAAGCCCATTACTCTTTTCATTTGCATTAAGTCTGACACTTTCATTATGAGACCGATCCTAAGTCGTAGTGTCGCCTCTTCTTGGGCTATTTTTATCTTAAAGTTTTCGTCCCCAGGACAAATCTGGCGACTTAGAAACTTAAGAGGACTAAAAATCGGATGGAAGGAAGCGCGCTCAAAAAAAAGTACGATGCAAAATTTAAAACGCGGTGAAATGAGATAAAATGGAGCTACGTCATGCATTCGAAATGAAAATCTTTAAGTACGCGAATTAATTAAAATTCAGAATTGCAAAACTTTTCCGAGATATTCTGGGGGCAGAAGCTTCAAGCTATGCCAAGGTAGCAACCAAAAAACACAGGA
Organism: Machimus atricapillus; assembly: GCA_933228815.1. Lineage (NCBI taxonomy): Eukaryota > Metazoa > Arthropoda > Insecta > Diptera > Asilidae > Machimus > Machimus atricapillus. The sequence goes on from OW121788.1 coordinate 14,401,003, forward strand.
TATTACGCGAAAGGACAAGAGCACTTCAACACCTGACGGTTGAGATTTTAATTAAATATTCGCCGTTTAAAAGTGTCCCTTCTGCCTTTTAAAATAACAGTAACTTTTCGTGGTGACGTGACAAATGCCCTTTTCCCACAGCAATCCCACCGCAAGGAGATGAGATCCTTAGGGACCATGGTGCAGGATGAACCAGAAGCGCCATGCTTCCTCGGGTTCACAATTAAACAAATTGTTTTGTTCGTAGGGCCTCAACTATGCTGCGATGTTAGGTGGGGGGTGGACGCTTTTCCCGAGAATAAATTATTCACGCCATTTTCCTGCAGACTCATCCACTCTCAACGTGGGTTATTGTTTAATTAGAGGCTTACGACTGAGCAGCTAGTTGTGCTAATTGCTAAAAATCTCCAAAGTGCCTCGGACCGAGTTTTTAGGCCATGTATCTATTATCTGTACATACTTACTTATTTTGTCCTACTTAGTAAATGTTTTTTCTCTCCCACTTCAGATTTCAAACCTTGATGGATTCATTATTAATAGCGACTTTTATGAATTTGAGTGTTTTTGTTAGTATTATATAATATACCATTATAAATAGGTTAGCACATTAGGCAAGAAAATGTATTTTGTTAGAGCAGTTGGGCGACAACCTTGGTAATAAATGAAAGAGAGAGAGGAATTATTCTATTCTATTGAATATAAACTTAAACAAAATTTTAACTTTTGTATTGTTTGTCTTATTTTGGATTTATTCAAAAAAACAAAACAAAAGTTTTGCGACTATGTATAGATATAAATAAGATGCACTGTAAGAATTTAGATTAGATTAAAATTTGGATAGTTAATTACGGAAGCTGTAGCAATTTTAGTTACCAGGTTGATCGACTTTGATATTACTTGCTGCAATTTTGAAGATGTTGTTCGCAAAATGATGGCAACTATATCTTTACTACAATAATTTATTTAATCGATATAAAGTTTTGTAGCATTCTTTAGCATTTTAATTCTAATATCTTCTTTTGCTCCTATCTTTTCGAATAGTTTTGACGGACTTACATATGTTTTTTTAATTAAATTTAATACTGTGTGGTTAGAGTTTTGCCATATTTTACTTAGAAATTTAAATTTTCGAAATTTGCTACTAATTTGCTAAATGCAGCTATTAGGTATATTTTTTTCTCATGTTCATATTAGATAGAGATAGACAGGTAAATAAGTAGATAAAATTGTACAATTAAAAGCTTGTGTTTTCACCGCTTCTGACTTTATAAGAATTTAAAATTTCAAAAGGACTTTTTTACACCCAAAATTAATAATGTTCTCGGCATTACTTAGAATGATTTCCACTTATTGGAGGCGTAAAATCAAAATCGGAAAATTGCTTCACTGTAGCAACTCTGGGGGGCGATCAGTGGAACGAGTCCCATCAGTTGGCGTGTAGCATGTTTTTATAATGCTATTTCTCGTTGAAACAAACAAACAAGCCCATTCCGGGCCCGAGGCCCGGGGCCCCAGGAAAATCTCTCTCAATCATGGCAGTGAATTTCTTGCCCGCATTAAGTTTGCAACACAATTTCTGTGTGTTGTTTCCATTTCCTAATTTTTATGGCCGGAGAAAGAAAGGTTCCCTCGCTGGCCGTCGTCGGGACGTTGAGAATCTGCTGTGTAATGTCCAAACAAATCTACACGAAGCCCATCATCCAGTGGCCGAGTGGTCGTGCATGTTAGCCCCAGACCAAACATCCCCCTGGACAATGGATGGTCATAGAACCACTTGGCTTGAGCCTCTGGAAAACGATAAATTCTGGCGTTCCGTGTGTACAGAAAGGGATAAAGCGGATAGACGTCCCGGAATAAGCTCAATGGAAGCCCGTCCGTTTCATTTGTTTAGCTCCTTTTTTCACTTCTGCTTTTTTGCAGTTCGTTGTTTCGCCCGTGTTCCTTTGCATTCCCGTCCATCCCTACCGCTCCAGGCGCTACACCCTGTGTCGTAGTGGCCTCCGCCCACACTCCTTTCTGGGCCATGTTTTAAAGATAAATGTCGGTTTGCTTCTCTGCTGCTATTCTGTCGTTTTATTGGAGCGATCTTTAGTAATTGATGAAGTCCTTTTGGCATTTTGATTTCATGACCTCGGGCAGGATTGCCGCTCTTCTCTGGTTTGAAACAAAGGTCGTTCGAATGCTATCCAGCAGAGGGCTGGATTTACTGGATCGTGAAATATTAAGTTGAGCTCAATGATATGCTTTTATGGTCATTCAATTTTCCAATATTGCTCCCTACACATTTCCATTGTTCGACTTTATAGGGCCCGTATCGATGTCGACTGCCCAGCAGGAAGCTGGGAGAAAAATGTCAATCAAAACTGAAATTTAATTGGATGTTTTTATTGGATGCGGTTTTGTCGATGCAAAATTTACATATGAGCGAACAATTGGCATATGGCGTGTTATTTTGGCTTTTTTAATGACACCAGCTCGCATTAAATGCAACTCTGCTCGAGTGGAATTCTAAAGATGCACTTAAATTCATTGTGATTTTTCCTGCCAAAAATTCGTGCTATATTTAATACCACTTTGTTACTGAATAAATGAAACAAATATTTGAAAATGCTGACATTTTAAATTTGAGTGTTATTCATCCATTCAAAAATTGTTATGCCTTGAATAAGAAAAGAATTTTTCATGTTGAAGATTTTTTTTTTTAAGTTAAAATACAAATCTTACCCTTTTGGTCTTGCTACGGATAGTTCTATCAATAGGTACCTTTGAATTCATATAAACTACAAGAACGATTTGTTTTTCATGTTTGGTATCAAAGCTACTGATTGGGACCACGTGGTAGGAAAAAAGAATGAATGTAGGTATATAGGCATTCTTTTCAAACTAAAACTCACACAAAAATCTATTAAACGATATAAATATAAATGAATACTATCGACAGAAACAAATCTCAATAGAAGGAAACAAAAAGAACAAAAACAATCAAATTAAAACACCGTACACATCGCAAATCTAAGAACTCGTGCAAAAATAACATCCAATAAAGCGAAGAAAACCAAGAACTTAAAAAATTGTAAACAACCTAGACCTTGTCTTTCAAAGCGAATTCGATTATAAGATGATAAGATATTAAGAGTTTCCTTTGCAAAATCTCTGTTGAATCTACAAATATATATACCTTTGGGTTTTAAGGGGACATTCTACATTTAAAGATTAGACCTTCAAAAATTGAGGTGTATAATTTTCCTTAAAAAATAGAAAACATAACTTTAATATTTATAACAATTTTACACGAGGGTTTTGTGAAGTAAAACAGTAATTAATCTTAAAAAATATAATTGTCTTGCTTTTAAATAAAAAATAATAGTAATAGATAATAATAATAATTTATAAAAATTACCATGTCAAATCATCATAAATTCGTTTAGACTTATAATTGTTTCTAAAGGTTTAGTATTTTGGTAGCTGTCCCGTGTATAATCAACATCGTTTCTTTTTATCTTGTATACACATTTCCATTTGATAGTAGGTACATATGTGTAGGTACTTGTAAAGTGCTATACTACAGCCACTGCTCAATAACGGAAAATTGGTGTATGATTGTTATTGAAATTACAATAACTTTTCTATGAGTGTAACATTAAAGCTCTAGTGGCATGTTATGACATATTTTTTAAATGAAACAGGGGCTTTTATAAACAACATTTAAGGCTCTCAACTAAAAACTACAGGTTCATATTGTTCGTTTGCCCTGTTTTAATTTGTATACTTGCAATATCCCAAACCCATTCGGTGTGATGGAGCACTCTCTGAAATCTTGTTATCCCTTGTCCAAAATTTCCAAACTTTGGAGCCCATTTATCAGCGACCTCAAAGTCCAGGAGGACGAATCTGGTTGTTATCCGAACGAGGTGGCTATTCTATGACCACATAAATCACCTCATGAGCGGCTCATGTAACCGTCACGTCCACTAATTCATTCAAATGCAGCATTGCCCCATGAATGTTTTACACTGTACGAGTGTTTGCGCTGCACCTCCTGGTCGCATCAAAAGCGTTGCAGGAAAGTGGGCAAAATCGATCAGCCCCGCACCTGGACCGATATTAAATGAACTGGCCAAAAATTTAGAAATACCGCGGTGGCCACGGTGCGGGCGCCCAACAAGGGCGGCACCGAGAAAATGAAAATGTCAGGTCTCGGGAATTTTGGAATATCCGGGAATGAGCGCGAACACGACCAAAACAGCTCGAATTTCCATAACAATTCCACACATCCCGATCCCGGCAGTTATTCATTGGCCTGCATGGTCCTTCTTACCGCTCTGTGGTGGCCCAACACCCCCGGATCCTGCGGGCCCGACGCGACGCCCCGGGCGGTGCCACAGAGATTCGCTCATTCAATTTGCTAATTGAATGAGTGAGTCCGGGCGTAGATAAAACGTGTGACGTCATTAGAGTGGCTTAGGTTGACCGATGTCATCGAACCGAACATGCGAATGCAAATGCTTCTGACATTAACGTCTATCTGTGGTGGATAATCCCTGGAATAATGCACTCAATGGCCATTATTTGAATCGTCCTCGGCCAGCTTCGGGGCTGGACCATATTTCATCAGGAGCGACACCCGGCGCATCGAGCCGTGGTCAGTCAAACGCTTCTCAATTTGTTTGGGGTTGTTATTAAAAAAGCCCCATTGCGTTCCGGTTACACTCGCTTTACCGAATTTTCAGAAACTAACAGCCGCATCCGGGCTGTGTGAACCCGCAGGAGCATGTGGCAGTCCCGGATGCCAAGGTGAGAAATGGGACTGTCGTCGGTCCCACAGCTCCCGGCTCCGGAGTGTCTACTTATCTTGATTAGGATGACTAGGCGCGGGTCGGTGTTGTATTGCCGGCGGCGCTATAAACCGGAAAAGGATTAAAGCCGGAATTTATATCCGGCGGGAAAATAAATTGAACTTGTGAACGAGAAGAAAGCGCCACATTCCGCCAGTTGAAACATCCAATTTTCTTCCGTGCTGGGAATGGCCAACGCCAGCCTGTACACTAACTAATAGGCCGGGGCTGGAAATGACTTTTAATTAGTCTGGTGACCTGCCCCGGTATTTTAATTACGTCCGGGTTTTAAATGGCTGATGGTGAGTTATGGCCCGCTCCCTGAGGAACCTGTTTGTTTTATTGGACTACTTGAAATTGGTAAATATTTCCACTCTGACACGGGGGCTCCATGCGAGCAAAGGGCAATTCGTAATTAAACATCTCGTAAAGATGCACTCTAACGCCTTCATGTGCTTAAGGAGAGGGCGAATGGTTTTACCTTTTTACTGCCTATTATAACCTTTTAATATTTTGTCGATGGCACACTGTAAAAACTTAACTATTTGAGGAGTCCCACGGAAACCTGGTTAATGCCAAATGTTTTTAAATGTTTTAATTTATGTATTTTTGTCTGAGAAAAATTATGCGCCTGCCCAAAATCGAATTATGGGTTCTTCAACGCCAACATATGCGATGAAAGAGAACTCATTTATCGGGGAAAAGTTTTGTGGATTACCTTATGACATACAACACACACTCAGCTCTCATAACATTCAGTATACAAATATTAAAAATAGAATAATATGAATATATGAAACTGAATTTCCATTTCTTGATATTTCTAAAATAACAAGTTAATGTTTCTTTATAAAATGTTTATCTATACATAATATGAAGAAGAACCGTGTTAAAATCTGCTTTTGTTTCTCTCTCTACGTTGATTGATTGATTGATCTTAGAAAAAAATAGGCGGATGATAGACAGACAGTTGTGGTTATTCTATTATTCAGTTTTTCCAAATAACCGGAAAATAAAAAAATATTTATGTATAACCAGTAAAGTGTTAACCATTAAATTTAATATTTAAAGAGGGGTCAGGTGTTTTAGGTAATTAACAAATTACCTATTAGGCACTATTTTATGTAAATTTATCAATTATATGATGTAGGTATAGTTTGAATAAATTATACTTGCTATTCGCATACTTTAATATATTAGTGTGAAAATAGATCGAACTGCGTGCTTTGTGCTTACATAGTTAGGCAAATTCCATAAAAAAATCGGTTTTTTTAGGGCCAGCGTTTAAAATAATGTAACATTTTAAATTGTGGTCGCAGAGATGCCATTCATATTTAGGTATATGTAACTGGGATTATTTGTCTATTAAAAACCTGCGTTTGTTTTCACTATGCAAATTGGGCCAGAATAAGAATTAAATGTATTGATTGAATTTGCTTGACGCTAAATGGATCTAAGTAGATTAAGGTAATGTTCTTTCCACAGAATTAGTAAACATCTTCCATTCAGTAAATATTCGTAAATTTCAGTTTAAAATAAATTTCGCAGCTAAATCTGATCCGAATTAGATTGTGGAAATATACAAATACATAAATAATAATAAATTTATAAGGATAATTTTAATATTTTAAGAATAGAGTAGTAATGTAATTTTTTAGGCTAGGGGTTTATGTTACTGGGTGCACTTTATACAGCTTACAATGTATTTAATATCTGCATAAACAAGTCTGCAACATGCCTACTAAAAAAAATTCAACGATTATGTCTTTAAAACTTCAGCAACCTTTCAACGAAGCAACGGTAAATTAATTTCGTCAGAAATTCGTTCCTCATTAATGAGATTTAAATTACCTGAATAAATATGAAACAATTTCCAGTGGGACAAGCGTCCCGGTGGGGGTTCCACTTTTTGTTTTTATTTTTGCATCAGATGAAGCGCACCGAGATCGAATCGAGAGCTGTATCAGCAGGGTGCAAAATATTTCATTTTCCCAGGAATATTTATGGAAAATCTGATACGTCCGGTAAAGAATTAAATTACACCCGAAGAAGTAAATTTTAATCAGATATTAATTCCATTTAATTTCTGTCAGATTTCAATCTAGCTCCGTATTTATTTGTGTACTGATTACATCTGTTGTTTTTTTAGCAAATAAAAATTGGGCTGGAGTGGTTGATTTTATGTAAAATGAATCGCAAAACAATATTCGTTTAAAATAATGAAGGAAACAATCTCCGACTGTGCTGAAAAGGACCAAGTTTGCACTGAATGTGGTCGGGACATTGTCTCGGCAGATCACGGCCCTGCTTTGCATAGTCCCGTGACGTTGCGGCCTGAAATTTCAAACTCTTTAAAAGTCAATTTTTCCGCGCAAAAAGTCCATTTCTAAGCATTCATCTCTCAAATTGCCAAAAATTGTTGAGAGCTGAATTCTGTTGGCGGCAAACTTTTCCCGAAGTGGAGTGGCGGTGGCCGTAGCGCAATGATACCACTTTATAAATCGATAAACCGCCTCTTTTCGGGACACTGAGTGACCCCGAAATTGTGTTAAATGGAAACAACGGGAAGCACATCCAGATGGGTAAAAAGTGAAAAGAACGGTAAGCGATACTCCCTAGTCCCTGTGCTGACAGGACACGGGATAGGATTCCTGGCAACTGGGCAGGGAAAAAAATCGCTGACCGAAAAAAAATTGGGAGGAAAGCCGGGACCACCGCAAACGAGTGCCGTAGAGTGGCCGCTCACTGCCTGCCTAAATAAACAGCGGCGCCATTTTTCAGCTGATCTACGGTCTGAGCCCGGGTGAATTCAATCACTCGAGAAGGGTTGGTTCCGTTCGCCTTCCGCTAGGCAATTTGAAAGACTCGGACAGCGTTTTTCCTTGGGCGGTAAGAATTTTAATCAAACGCTGGAAAATTTGATTATTAATCTTCGCCTGTTCGGTCGAATTGCCAGGCGAATCCGGAATCCGGGTTCCGGGATCCAGGCCCCGGGTGAGCACAGTCCCACCACCCTGTTTAAATATGTCGCCGAAGGGGGTACAGAATTGTGCCTTGCCCGTGCACCCGAGGGGCTCACATGTGCGTACCCAGCCGAAAACGAACACCGTGCACGGGATTTAGCGGCTATATTCCAACCGTCAAAGTAATCCCGTGATTAGATTCAGCACAAAGCCCTGTCAAATTCCATAAACTCTGCGGGATCACCTCCGCTCAGCCGCACAATGCGCTCGCCTGCTGGCACGGAACCGATAATTATTCATTTTTAGCTGACAACCCAGCCCGAGACTCCAGAGGCAATTTGCGGCCTATCGTAGGATTGAAGAAAGATGGAACAGCAATTTATTAATTACGATATTCTGCGAAACAGGCGCCTCTTGGTGACATACTTATAATATATTTAACCGGAGGGAGTAGCGGAATTCGCAGATACTCTGGAAAAGAGCGTCAGTGATTTTTTATACATAGTAAAAAAATTCCGAAGATAATGAACCGTTCGAGATAAATTGAATCTTTCATAAAGAGCATCTCAAAAAGTAGTCTTTTTTTTTTATATGACTAATACCATAATACTGTTTAGTGTTTACCGTTAAACTTAGTACTCAATTAAAAAACCACTCCAATTCAAAGATCCCCCGAAAATTTCTTTCGCAGTATACCAACTAAATTTAAGCACTAAAAACATAATCTTCACACAAAGTGAGTTCTGAAAAAGTTTGGCTCATTGCGGTATTTGTAAATATTTCAGTATATCTACTGAATTTTTAGTTACACACAGCTTTTAATAATTAGGGTGAATACAGCGATGATTTTTCAGTTTAATTAAAATATGGAAAACATACCAATATTAATGAGATACTTTCTGAAAGAAAAGCAGAACAAAACGTGAAAGCTCTTTGACTAACTCTTAAAACTGAAAACGTAAAAAGTATTCACGATTTTTGCCTCACAATAATCTTTTGCATCACAATCACCTTTTCCAAACACACAACATTAGTCCTTAACAAAACAAGCGTTCTAATTAAAATGTTGTATATCCATTCATCAACAGAAGATCAACATTAAGCTTTCAAAATAAGCTCATTATCTATAAATTAGTATTTCGAGCTCTCATGCTCTATAAAATTGCCATTTTGTTTCAATGTACCTACTTGCACACATACATAAAAAAAATTATGTTCTTTAAAAGATCTCATAATAAAATCCTTAAACTGATTATAAACCTAGTTACCATCGCGCTTTTCCACCGCAGAATTCCACAGAAAAGCTAATATTGAACTGATATGTGATAAATTAAATATGTAGGTACCATGGCAGCTAACTTCTTTGAAAAATTTATATTCAGGCAAACAGATGTCAACAACCCTAAAAGTATATGTATGTACATAGTGTAGTGTAGTGTACGTACATTGTTCGATAGGTAAGTTTATTTTACTAATTGAAAATTGAATTGCCTTTTTGAGTATACCTACAAGAAACATTTTTTGCCCAAACACAAATATTATCAATTTTTCGTCTAAGATACATACATGTAAACATTGATGTTGTTTTATTTATTTTTTGCACTTTTGCATATTTAAATCGTTTTCTGATTTTTCGAGTGCTGTCCTACCTTTTACTGTCCCGATAGAAGTGCATAATTTTTAATTTAATGGGAACAAGCACAATTTTGCAGAATCGTAAAGGACTACACTTTCAGCTTATTTTAAAGGACTGAAAGAAAGTCCGATTTTCTTTCTGCCTTAAAAATGCTTTTAACGGATTTTCCTATGTACATACGTACATACATATATGTATTTAGGTATATGCGGCAGGCATTCCATTGACGTAATTTTATTATATTTGTTTTGGAATAAAAGTAATTCCTGATCGGAAGTGTTCGACCACTCAGAAAACTCCTATTAAAACTTTAATGTAAAAATTAGGTTCGAAAATAAGTAAGTAAAATCATTGCAAGTTAAATAAAAGCTTGTAAAAAGGAGGCACTTTGCATTTTATGTTTATGGAGCTTAATAACGTCTCTATTATAATATGTTACAATTAAATAAATTTAAAGTGCACATCCATGGTGTGGTGGTGGGTTTTTATTAGATTAAATGAAATTAGTATATTTCGTAAGCATGTCACAATATAATGACAACCTTATTTTATAAACAACCCCGTACTGGCCCTAGTTCCTTTCAGATAAATCTGAGCAGACCTCTGTGGCTTGCGGTAATCAGTTGATTGTCACATCTACTTGCAGTAAGTTAAGCGAACTGATAGGGTTGACCAGTTGACCTAAGTGAGAGCGGCGAAAAATACACGATATTTGAAAGGAACTATTTATTACAGTACATAAAAAGTTCCTCCACAACCGTTCAAAAATAAATGCGATGCTTTCTACCTCCAAAAATCCATTCAGAGAACATTGGAACAATGTCATCCATTAAATCGTCCATCCTGGCCCAAAAACCTAAAATATTTATTCGTCCATTGCCATGGGAAAAGTACAATTTAACAAAATGATTCTGTTCCATTTACGATTCTGGTCGTCAGCCGGTAAAAAACTATAGTACCACCAGAAAGTTCCAACCGACGAAATGTTCACTGTAAAACTTTTAATAAGTTAATCACATCCGTGTCAATTAAAATAAAATTACAAGTCAGTTACATAATGCTGAGCGCGGTTCATAATCTCGTCGGCTTCATTAAATTTTACCATACCCTAAAAGCGGGACTTCGCCACTTATTTCCTTAATTAAGTCGGTGCGAAGCTATCCAGGCAGCCACCGCCACCGCCGCCTGTGCTGCCACTCTTCCGAGAACCAGGAAACCTTGGCCCGGCTCGGGTACTGAATTTTGTTGGAACGAAAGTGCCAGTGGGGGAACAGAAGCGCACTGATTCCAAGGTCCATTAACCTTCCCGAGATATCTGGCAGCTCCTTAATGGACACCCTGTACGAAAGTAGCTCCTATTTCTATAGTCACCAATCAAATTGCAAATTAATTAGCAAAAAATTGTTGCTGCAGCAGGGTGTCTCAAACAATTTCACGATGAAATTTTCAGTGAGCGGGGCAGCTGTTCAAGCGCACAGGGTGAAAGAGAAGGCACTCCGATATGGTTCAATAATTTTAGACGATGGTTCTCGCTGCGCTTAAGGAGTCTTATCATTTCTTAATGAAGAAAACCTGATCCAATTAGAACAACTAATCGAGCGTGGAAATGCAACCTCCTTCCCTAAGCGTTGTTTCGGGAAGTATTATACCAAGTGTACGAAGGTCCCAAGCTGTAAATTTAATTCCCGGAAATTGATAACTGCGGAGGAGATACTGGATGGAGCAATTCGAAAAGTGGTCTGGATTTCTGGCAGTAGCACAACAGCTGCTGTTTTGGTTGATTAAAAATGATGGCTTTTATAAAGTGAAATGGGAGTGCGAGAACAAACGTAAAAATCGGTAAATGATCCAGGATAATTCGAACTTACTATGTACATAAAGGAGTAGTATAGTTATACTTCTCAGCTCTCTGCTTTTATACATAATTACTATTACGATGTCTCTTTTAATCACATATGGCCTTGTCTTTCAATTAAGTGTATATAATTAATAAGAAATATTCTAAACTTCATTTTTTTTTTAAATTTTCATAATAGAAAGTTGTAAAATAATGTTTTTTTTTTAAATACTTCATTTATTTCTCAAATCATTTATTATAACATGTATATGATCATTCTTGCATTACACCCATACACATATCATAAGTTTTCATATTCTAATAAAATTCAGGTACTTATAAGGAATTTTGTGGGCAAAATTCTTCTTGAGCCTACTTTTACCTTAAAATACATATACATATGTATCTGATTGCCTTAATACAACTTTTGAATTACTTATGTCTAGACATCAGTTTATTAAAAAAGTTTCATATACATATGTAGGCATATTCTTTTAAATATCAGCAAAACTATATAAAATTTTCGATATATTGAAGTTATTGTAAAACGTGATCAAATAAACAATTGAATTTTTTTATCTTTGGCAGTAGGTAGGTAATATGTTACATTTTCTCTAAGATATAAATATAATGTTAACACAAGTATAAAGCTTAAGAACTTTTTATTGGAGAAGAACTGAGAGGAGTCAAGACAATGTGCAGTTCAAGAAACTTCTGCATTCAAATTGAACACAAAAATTTAATCCTCTATACAGTTTATGGATAAGATTTAATGTTCAGTTTTATGAACTTGTCCAAAATTTTACTACCAGAATACAGAAAATGTCTCCGAACTCCGGTTGAACGCATAAAATTCAAATATTCAGCATTTGTGTTTTTCGTAGTCCACAAAAAATTAATCACACTTTAGAAAGGTGTAAGGGGTTTCATTATCCTATAAAACATGTCACAGCCCCTTACTGGTTTAAATACCCCATTACCGGAAAATCAGAGATTTTGTTAAAATAAGTGTAGAAGGCAGCAATGGCTCGCTTCGATGGGTGCCATGAAATTTTAGAATGACTTCATTTCTTGGTCCTCACGTGCAGCTAACAGCCGCCATGTGCCGTCAAAGGATAAATAGCTATCAACCGAGGGCTGGCTTCCGAACTTTTATAACGTTGCAAAAGGGGCTTGAGATTTTCATTAGATCCAATAAACAAAGAGTTCATCTTTTAAGCGCGTCTATAAAATTTGAATTGCATCGGCCTGTAGCGAAGTATGGAGCTGGATTATGCTCGGCACATAATCCAGCGCTGTTTCGACTGGGAGATGAGGCCCCATCCGCAGGGTACTCACTCGCAAAACAAAAGGTACAATTCTAGGGAAGAGGCGACCGTCAAGCGGCCCCGCCGACGGTAGGACAATTAACTTTCATGAACATTAGCCAAACAAGCACATTGCCATCTTCATCGCGTTTTATGGTCGATTAGCGCTTAAAGCTCTGCTCCGACATTCCGAAATGACGGGGCGCCCTTCATTTCACTTAATTATGAGTGCGCAATTTGGAGTGTTAAATAGCACGTTTGCACGCCCCGTGTGCCACGGCACGCAGTAATATCCTGGCGCGGATTACGCGGGCCCGGGGCGAATCACGAGGTTTTTATGGGTTAATAACACATGTGCAGGGCACCCTCGGCGGCTTCCTTTTAATTTCTAGCGTGAGGAGAACGGTGCTACCCAAAATTGACAGGGTGGAAAATGTGCAGGCAGCGGCTAATCCCTTTAAGATATGCCACTCGTTTCGTCCAAATCCTGCAAGTCCAACTTAATTAACTTTTCATTTTTACTCCCCTATGATGCTCACTCTACAAATAAAGGGTGCGGTCCGAAGTAAAGAGGGTGAAAGAGAACATCATTACTATTCATAATAACCACAGTTTGGGCTATCCGTCTATGTATATAGGCGACTTTTAACTCATTTAAATTGCTTAATTATATGCCCTTGAAGGGTTTGACATAAACGATGCGATGTGCACACCCTTCTGCAATAGCTTCGAATTCCCTTTTACTTTTTTTATAAGAGCTGCAATATTCCTTTTAAACTAAAGGATATTTCGATTCTAGTAAATTGTAATAGCCTGCTGATATGGATATATAATATCATCAAAAACAAAAAAATCATCATCGGATTTATGAAATCTCAGAAGTTATAATAGCCCTTCGTAAGGACCCACTCAATTCATAAAGGGTTTATTCGGGCAGCTTTAATCGCCTTTTCTCAAAACATTTCCTAATTGCCCTTTAGCGCAGAATTTCTAAGAAGACAGAAGCAATTACAGTCGAGTCGACAGAACGTAGACTTTAGCACACTTATTATTATTATTATTATAACTTTTGAGAGCAGGTTGTTAAGGCAATCGAGTTCGATGTTACCTAAAATATCTTTTTTTTAACCCTATTTTTAGTTCTTGACGAAAATTATATCTTGGGAAGTCGCATTGTACTTCAAATATACTTGGTATACATACATACATATGTACATAATCTTCGAAGTGTATCAGCAAAGACTCAAGTCTCGAATCAGAAATTCAAGTTCTAAATTACAAAACCTTAAGAAAGCGGCTACATTTGCCTCAAATTATGCTTGATATTGCAGGAAGTATATTAAATGTGAAATCCTGAAAATTGAATCTGAATATACTTGCCTACATTGAGTATAGTTCATGTAAAATATGTATTACATCACCTGAATTAAAATATACCTTGATTTATTTGGTATCATTTACCGGTATTACGAGTATCTTAGTTTCTGACCGCTCTGCTTTGATTAATAACTTCCTTTGAGGTACCTATAGCTTTGATGTAAAAACGACTTAAGTTTAAATTCACCTAGCTTTATACTAGCAAAGGAGTTAAACCATCACACAAAATTTGCACGCTACTTTTTATTTTTGCTTTATGTAAAAAATAATATTGATCTTAATTTTAATTTTGGAAAAAATGTACTCGTCAGAATAAAATAGTGAAATAGATTTTAACCTAAACAAAAAAAGGGACAACCTTACATCATGTCTTTACACAGCTTCAATATTATTTATTATCTTATAGATCAACAGAATTTTCAATTCCATTTCGTTAAAAGTTCAACTGGCTTTTGGATTTTAGAAAGAAAGATAAGAGCGAATTTTATGAAAAGTTCTTGTAGTTTTCCAATTATGAATATAGTGAGAAGATTAAAGAATTTGTTTTGTAATATAATTTTTTAGTTCATAATTCTTCGATCATTTTTCAAGGAGTTAGGTGGGCAGAGGAAATCTTGTTTCAACCATTCTTATTTATAGTTTCGTCATTTTCGATATATATATTTTTATATTCAAGTGGCTTTTCTTATTCGGGGTTTGGGCAAATTGTCGCCCGCCCCCCAACAACCCTAAAGCGTCTTTGACAATATGTAGCAGCCATAAATCGCGAGTTGCTCCTTTATCAGAAAATGGAACAAGTTGACGACAATCGAATAATTTGCTCGTGCTTGTACCCATCATAATTTCTGAGATACGAGCTCGGGACCTGAAGGGAGTCACCCCGTTCGCCCCCTATGCAAACAGTGTCTTGGAGGTTCAGCGGCCGTCCGCCTTTTTTTATTTTTAAACACACTTGTACCCTTGAGTTATGCAAAGTTTCAACCATCGATCGTATGGAGTCCATCATAAAAACGCTTATTTATGCGAATATGTGTGTTGACATTAGCGTCTCAAGTGCTGTTTATCATGCAAACTACTGCCGCGCACACCCCCCGGCTGAATCTAAATCGTCTCATTTCTTGGCGTTCGCAGCCGCGCCGCGCAAAGGCGGGGGCAAATTTTCACACAAGTTGTGCGATAACGCAAGACCGGTGACATCTATGGGTGCACGGACGAAATTGAAAATTTAATGAAATCCAAACAAGCCCCGCACTTATAGGTCACTTTTACGATGTCAAAGGACTTTTCAAAAATGGTTCGGGACGGGCCGCCCATGAATGGGCCTACCGCCGCCCAAGGGGCCGGCCGGGGGTGGCCCGGTATGTTTACATTTTTATCTGGTGGTCATTTATCCAAGTAGTTTTTGTAGCCGCAAATATGCAGCCAGTGGAGTAGTGATATATTTATGGAGCCCCCAGTACTCAGGCCCATTTTTTATCCGTTTTTGCGCCGCCTCAGAGCTAGACTGAGTGTGCAGGCAGGCAGGGGACACAGGGTGACGAGCAAGTGACCAGAGAGATAACATAGGGCTCCAGCGGCACTCCCTGTGCAACCTACGGCACATCCTCGAGTATAATTGGATTCTTTAGAAGGGTTCTGGCCGAGTGCCTCCTTGGGAGCAATCTCAGCTTAAGGAGATTCCCAGTGTAATGGGAGGGCGCCCGGGGGAATATGTCAAGATAAACGAAACAAAGTGTTTAACCCTGTAAATATTTTTTTATCATTTATCCTGGCTACAATGGGACTGAGTGTCCATTTGCAACTTTTCCCTCGAAATTTACATACGAGAGAGGATCCGTCGTGTGCCGCTTCCTTTTCGCGGTGCTGTTTACATCCTTTTTGCAAATACGTTCCTGTTCCTGGTGCTTAGGTAGGAGCGCTGCTCTTTATGTATGCAACATGCAGGCTTTTTTCCAGAACTCACGTAGCATGAAGTGGTAGCATTATTTTTCTTATGCAAATATTTTGTCATATTTCAGCTTGTCAAGCTCCCCTGGCTGCTCAGCCAGCCCGGGATTCCAATGGGCTCGCTCCTCTTCCGGGGCTGGAACGGGCTCTTTTCGTTTTTGCAATTGGGTTACTCGTGTGTCGCCTGATTTTATTACGAATGTTGTTTTAATTCCACAAACCCTCAGTGGGGCAGCCCCGGGAGCCAGAGACGCAGCAAGACCTACTGCCCTGCTGGTGAGCCCTTTATTATTTTATCAGTTCCTGTCCCGGATTGCAGCAACGTGATTTTAGAGTTTACGAGCCCCTAAAATTATGATTTAACATGAAACCTCTGTACTGAATGTTTTATGCCGGGGCCCTCCTAAGAGATTTCTCTAGAGAAGTTTACTGCGACTGTTACTACATCGAAATATGGTGCTTTTGCTTTCATGAACTTTTACATGTAATGTTTGCGAATGTTTGTGGAAAGAGGAAGCTTTGATTAAAATAATTTAAATCACGATTTAAGTTGATCACATTTTTCACAGTTTATGTCCTTAAAATAAACTATGGCACTAACATAAATATTAATTTCAAATAACTAGGTATATACTACATTAATTGCACTTGTTTGCAAAATTTAGCTTTTTTTGTACTTTGTATAAGGTTTTTCTTTTTGATTTGCTAATAATATCTAACATTTACCGTTGAATTCTTTTTTGAATCCATATCTACATTTATAAAATACTATAATTCCATAGCCCTTACTTAACGTATTGTGAAAGTAGTTTTTCACGAGCGCGCGAATTACACATATGATCTAATTTTGCCTTCTTCTAATTTTAATTAAGAGAATTTATTTGTTGGTTTATATGAAACCTTTTTTGAACTTCTTAACAAATTTTATTCCATCAAAAAATCTTTAAACTATGATATTGGGACGTAATAAATTCCGAACTTATAAGGATTACTATAAACTAACTAACCTTAAAATTGAGTTGCATGCATATTGGTAATTGGTTTGCACTGCAGTATGTACACAGAAATTAAATTCTGATTTTGTAATTTTTGTCAATTAAGATTATTTAGTCAGAGTAATGCTGCTCAAAATTGAGACAAACGTTCTGAAATATTGTTAAAGATATTATAATATTATACTTGAAGTTAGCGTACCAAATTTACTTAACAACAGGTCGGTATAATGAATACAAGCAAAATATAAGCGTCGTCAACATTACGTCTTTATTCGATTAATTGCCCAAAAACAGCAGGGAACTTTATTGTTGCCAAAAGCGGACAGAACCTACATAGAAACATATAAAAAAGTCGTTCCTTAAAATTTATTGCCCATCGTTACAAGTGTAAGCCTTCCAGTCCTCGATGTTATAAATAAATCAGAGCCCGTCTGTCGGCTTATGTTTTTGAAGTAGTTTCACACTCCCGGCAAGGCAACAAATAAAGGGGAGTAATGTGCAGAATATTTCGAAAATGATGAGACTGTAACAATTTTGGGGTGTGACATTCTGACCAAGGGTAGTGGATTGCGGATAAATAGAAAAAAGTGGAAACTTATAGTTTACGCTGAATGCAAAGTCCTATTTCTAGCACACAGGTGCAGATCGTATGCGAGGTGCTATGCGTGCATTCATGGGAGAAAATAAGCATAAAATCATTATCGACCTGTGGTGGCTGATAAAGCGGAATACGTCAATCTGGTCGACGATTTCGGCTTGGCTAATCATTCATCCCTATGCAGCCAAACAAACTGCGAAATGGGGTGTCGATGGTCTCTAAATACTCTGGCCATATCGGAAAAGCCGCGTCCAGCCGCGAGTTTGCATATCGCTAGCAGAATCTCGTTTACATATTTCATCCGAAAATTGGTTTAGGGGGACAAAAATGCACCCCAGGGAAGACAGGGGAGCCTATCAGTGCAGCATTTCCGGGCCAATATCAATGAAGCGAATCCGCCCCACCTGCCCCCAAATCTCAACCGGCTGTAACTTATTCACTACCCACCTAAATTCTGATCCTGAAAATAAACAGGACGCTGGCAGGCGGCCTATTGGCAAATATTTACCCAAAACACTTGCTTCATGTGCAGCACCGCCGGTTCGCCCGGGCGTCCGGATGCATTTTTAATTCCCCTCCCAGCATCCGGGCCAGCGCCGCACTACGCCGCCCGCCGTGATCCATAAAAAACGCAAATATTGACCCGCTGAGGGAAAAGCGTATCTCTTGTGCAAAATTGATCTCGAATATTTTTACACGGAAAAAATACAGCGAAAAATTCTATTTTAATCAAAATTTCTGCCTGAGTGCGCCCTTTTCAACGCATGTAATCGTCAAGCGGTGTCACGTTTGAACACACTTTTCCCTGGTTTTAATTTTACTTAGAGTTCCTCTGCAATGCGATTATTTTTACTTAACTCCGCGTGCAAATCAGTTCAATTGTGAATTCGAGCGGTTGCAACAAACGTGATACTGAATGACAAAAGACCTAATGAATTGGAATTTCGGATATTTCTTGTTTGCTTTTTATTTAACTTTTTTGCCACAGAAAAATTAAATGCAGAATTGATTGCAGGGCCTCTGGCTCGCCCTCCTAACCTAAATGCATTTTTTGAATGACCGGTACGTGATCGGAGTGAATATATTTAAATACGTGACAGATTTTCCGGTCTGATTGACAAAAAAGGGACCGACATTCTAATCGAGGCCTAGATTTTCGCTGGAATACACTTTTACCTTAACTTCATTAGTCTAAAATATTTAATTGAAATAAAGGCGTATATCGAAGCAGAGTAAAAAATCGAGCTGGAACAGAGCTGAATGAGGTCTCATTTCTAAAACATAATATAGCAATGCACCCTCCAACATTAATAAGCAAAATGTGAAATGGGTACCTACGTTAACTGAAGTAGGGCAATATTTCATTGATTTCACAAAGGTAAAGCTGCACATCTTTTATTTCTATTTGTGTTTACTGCCATTCAGTTTAAAACTTTTGTCGTCTATGAATCGTTCAGAGATCGAGCACTCTTTTGAGTTTTATAAAATTCTTTCATGTAAACAACAAAGAAAAGTAATAGGATTTGAAAAATACCTTTACTATACATGGGTACATATGTACGTTTGAAATTGGTGCAAAAATTTTGGTGTTCGGTGATTTCTATAATCTACTAAAATCTGGAGCTGTTTATGTTACTTGTATCCAGTTCAGGAGCTTTCATTTCGTTCACCTTAAGAACTATATAAACATTTTAAGTTTCTTTATGAGTAATGAAATTATTTGATACAGAAAATTATTAAGTTGTGGTAGAATCTAAATTTTGAAAATTGATATTGTCATGTGTAACGTCAATTGGAACATATATGTAATATATGTATGTATATAAATTTTACAATGTGTGAATATTAGAGGAGTTTTAGTTTTATTCGCCAAATCGATTTAGTAAGTAGCATATCTGTTAAAGTTAAAAAAAATGGGTAGAGTAATTTGTATCCCACGCGTTAATTGTTAGAAATCTGTAAAATTAATAGAACTGAAGGCAAAAACTTAAGTGGTTTAATACACTATATACACAGGAACATTTTTAAGAATATTATCGCAAATGCAGAATGTCGGTATTACATGCTTTCATACATCTTCAAAATATGTTAAAGTTTGTCAAAAAGTGAGTCAAATGTATTAAATCTACTGTGCTTATGTTAACATAATACTTCGTAGTGTGTGGGGCAAACGACGTGCTCATACGTTCTACCTGAAAACATTCCTATAAAAAAGCTGTTGAAGAAATTGAAACAATTCGTTCAAGATCCCTAAGGAAACCTAACTATTTTCTTAACCACTCTAACCTCCGGAAAAAAAACACAACGAAACTTTTGGGAAGCAACAAATCTAATTTGGCGGTCCCATTGACTATTCAAATTTGGCAAAAACGCCAGCGAGCTGCCAAGATCTAACCACATTACGGCGAAACTTTTCGAAACAATTTCATTCGGCTGTCGACCAGGGAGAGTCTTATACCCCAGACAGACGGGCACGAACGAATGAACGTTCTCGAAGAATGATCATTGCCGTGTCGTCTGTCACCAAGAATGAAGTTTGAATGAACATTCGTAACTACATTCTCGTTCTCATCAATGAAGTTCCGGAAACTTCATTCGCAGAGAACGAGCATGGAAATCCTGGAACAATCAGCTGATTTCCAGTGTCAAAGTGTGAATTGACAACTGCCAGCCAGCCAGTTGAGTTTTAATTCTGTGATCATGGAGGTGGGGAAGGAGCAGGAAGGGTTGCAATACGTTTAGTAGCTTGCGAACGTTTTCGTAAAGTTGCTATTAATTTCACCGATTCACTCGTGCGCATTTTAAACTCAAAAATTCTCGACTCGAATGAAGTTGGCCGTCTGTCATGCATATAACGAATGAAGATTCGAGAGAACGATCATTCATCGAACGTTCATTCGTCCGTGCCCGTCTGTCTGGGGTATTAGGAACCCTAAGAATGCCCCAGAGGCACTTTTTCGATACCCTCCTCATTGTTGTTGTTTATCAATCAATTTCCACTCAAATGTGGATTGCTCCCGGTTCGTTTGAGAGAAAAAAAAGTCTCTCATTG
Organism: Machimus atricapillus; assembly: GCA_933228815.1. Lineage (NCBI taxonomy): Eukaryota > Metazoa > Arthropoda > Insecta > Diptera > Asilidae > Machimus > Machimus atricapillus. The sequence continues at coordinate 14,421,550 of OW121788.1, forward strand.
GATCAAGTTTGCAGGAGTTATCTAACCCGTTTTCTACTCCGTTGCGGTGCCGGGGACTCCTCGGCGGAGGTCTTCCATTTGTAGATTAGCAGGGAGGAACCCTCTTGGTAAACATACAAAAACCTCTCGCAACTGAATGTAAAAGGGAAGTGCTGCTCAGCCATTTCCGGCTCCTTTTAAGACGGGCCCGGGGAATCACTGGCATTAAGAACAAGAGGGGATAAACGACCCCGCACCCCCGCGGCGTCCTGCAGAGTGGCAAGCAGCCGCAATAAACCTAATTCACACTCTATGGCTGTTATATCGTGGATTTATTGTAGGCAGCTCCGTCAGGATCTGTCGAGTGTGTGGAGCTCCATTGGAAGGTCTTATCCTGGCTTAGTGGGAGAGCGATGTTATTCCAGGCTGGAGGAGTCCTCGGACAGCTCCCTCAGCCCGAGTTCCTTAATTTCCCTTTTCTGCTGGCCTGCTGGGGGCCCTATGCTAGAAAATCGCCACCCCCTCGATCCCACCGCAATATTTGTTTTACTTCTTCGTCTAGCACGACCCACACGAACTTGATGAGTGTGTTTAATGGTGGTGCCAGAAAACATGCAACTTTGGTCATTTTTTATGGGCCACCGGACGTATAAGTAAGAAGGCACTTAAAGGAAACATTTCCTGACCAAACAAGAAAGCGAGCTTCTCGGAGGCCAAATTGTCAGCGGTGCCTGAGCTCCTGATGGAAATGCTATGGACGCTTTTTCCGGAGCGCGATTTCATGTGCCACGTTTTATTAGTCGAATTAAATTTTCACAAATTTTTCGTTATTTTTTTTAGCTATTCTGTCGTGCAATTTGCTTCCGACCGGGCGTGGGTGCAAGTACTCGTGTTCCAGGAAAGTCGTCAACATTCTCCAGGAAATGGAACTTTATGACGCTAGAGTTAAGGGCACTGGGCAGGTGAAAAGCACTTTCCAGGCAGTTTCTACATAAGAATCACCAAATGTGGTTTTATACGACTTTATATGAAGCAGAATTTAATTTTCTGTTTTCGTGAGTAAGTTTTTTTTCTGAACTGTAAAAGTAATTTATTATCTGTTAAAATAAAAGATCCTTAAGATACTTAGCAATTAGATTATAAAAATATTACAATATTTAGTATGAATTCCCCACAAATATTTTAAAGTGGCATCAAATAATATTGTTCTTTAGTATACCTCTTAACAGCGTATCTTACTATATTGAAAAATGTATACATATGTATATACATTTCTTCATAATTCAATTAGGAATCTATAAATTGATGTCTCAAGAACGCACTGTTAGAATTAATATGTTACGTTTTAAACACATAAATTTCAATAAATTATTTAAATAATTTGAGGCCCACAGTATAATATTCCTTCTTTTAGTTTTGTTGAAGCTGTTTAAATTAATTAACATAATAGACAGTACGCAAATAAATAAAAAATTGTATTTATGACACAAAAATGCCATATGATATTTTGTGTTTGATTGATAATTAAAAATTTTTCATATGACTATTTCTTTCCACCATTATATGATAAACATAATTAATCATTCATTAGTCTGGTTTCAATTTTCAATTTTTTTCTGTGGTATCATTGAAATTTAATTTCCGTAAGCACAATGATAAAGGTAATAAATTTGGAAATATATTATAACCAATGAGAAAAATTATTTTAATAGCTGCGTATTTAATTTTCACGCGAACTTAATTAAATTAGCATCTATAAATAGTTTCTTTTTTAGGTAAGTGATATGCAATTACAATAATTTGTGTCACACTTCTTTATTAATATTGAAATATCCAGAAACAATTTATAGGTGCAGATTGTGGTTAGGTACGGTGGATTATTTTAATTTATATTTTAATTATTAAACCCACCACATTGACAGATTTAGCCAGAATTTTGCATAGTTTTTAAAATTCAATTTTTTCCATGACAACGGAATTCCCAGAGCAACGGAGCCACTCCAGAAAAGTTGCATGCAGTCTTTCGTATTCCATAGGGGTTAGTGCTGTCCAGGACCCTGTTGCTGTAGCTCTTGCTACAATGTCAGTTTTTCACCACCTTCCTTCCTGTGACTTGTAATTGTGAAAAAACAGGATAGATGAAATCCAAAGGTAGCGCGTCCCCAGCGAGCATCAGCGCTCCATTCACGAGTGGAAGTCCAGAACAGATAGAACCATTGCAAAGATAAAAACGCTGTAAGAGCACTATTAAGCATTTAATCAAGTTCCTGCGGGATTCCGTAGGCGACTCCCAGCAGCTCAGACTTAATTTGTCACCGGTTCCTGCTGGTAAACAAGGTAATCGAAGGACTTCAAGTTGATTGTTCGAATGTCGACGGAAAAACTCCTCATAAATCATTTGTACAAATCTCGGCCATTTGTCAGCATGATTTCAGATTTTTCCGAAGATTTATCATCCTCTTTCCGTTTGGAGTGTCCATCTGCTGATATCCTGGCGGACGGTGTTCGCCTCCCACCCCCAATCCCGAGTTCTGTCTAATCCCTCGTGGTGGGAGTGTCCATCCGGACGACTCCTCCACACATTTGAAGGGCTTTTACACCGAGCCCTAGGGACTAAAACGACAGAAAGGAATTTACACTTGATGCATTCTGTCCGAACTGCATCGACCCACCCCGGTGGCATTGCTTCGTTCCTGTTATAAAATCGGAAAAAGTCATGTCGCCTCTTTTGCTAGGTGTGGGGAAGCTTTCAATACAAATTGTTTTTAGTTGGTTAATTCGGTGGGAATTGTTTGTGTCCCTTTGCGGGCTCAATTTAACGAAAAATTAATTCGACCCTCTTGAAATTTTGACTTATTTATAGGTAATTTTCTGATTTATAATATCATGGGCATTAAATGTTTGTTATAAAGTCGGTATTATAAAAATATGCATTTTTATGTTTCGTGAAAAACCTTTAATAGCATAGGTAATATTGCCCTCGTTTTAGACTATATGAATAAATAAAATAAAATAAAATAAATAATAAATAATATAATATAATAAAATATTGAAAAGATTAGTCTTATTATCCAAACTCTATCGAATGATACAACGTGCTATAAGGTACCTACATTAAATGAATTCTTAGAAACATTTACTGACTTTCATTTCAAACTATAGAAATTGTAAGACTCCAATAGATAGACAGATGAACGAACGGATGCTCAGGGCAAAGTTACATACATACATATGTATGCAAAGTTCCAAGTTTTGGAAGGAGTTCCTACAAATATAAACTCAACTATGTATTTGACGAGCCCTTGTACAAGTATTAGTGCCTCTCCTCTGAAAGATGTTTCTTAATTTGACGTTTAATACTACACGGTCTTTTTTGTGTAATTGGCAAAACGTTCAATGTTTTCGATTTTTTAAAATGTCTCTCTTTAGAAGGAAGAATCTTTTATGGGGTTTGGTATAAAGAAAACGTTTAGAGTGCTGTTTCTAAAGTACCTAAGGATTCAGGATTGTATCTAATATATATGTATGTATATAATATTTAATTTTTTTTCAGATTTGATTTTATTTTCAAAGGTGAAAAAGTTGAAGTTCCTCTTTTAGTGCTTCGTAGCATTATACAACCAAGAAAATTTGAAAAAAATTGACGTTTGGAGATTTAACATATTTCTTCCTCTCAAGACTGCTTCTAATTTATATAATCACCGAAATTTGTATTAATTTTTTTTAGTTTGTGTAGTTATAAGACATACGTAGAAGAAACCCGTCAGCTAGGTAGTAAAAATGTATTATTAATTTTAACTATTTGAACCATTAAAATTGTCAAGTTCAAAGGGGAATGTTAAAAAAACATTATTTTAGTGTGACAGTATACATCAGTTGGAACTTAATCAACAAAAAGTAAGTAGGAGTAAACTTTTTTTTCGCATGAAAGCTAATTCAACTAATGGTTTGCCCAATAAGTCTACAATCTAGACAAAATTTAAAGACTAGGAAAGAAAGATTTCTTATTTTTGCTCTCACGAGACTAAGCATGGAATTTAAGGGCCTTAATGCTCCTCCCAGAGCTCAGAAATTGCCTTCTTTTACTATGGCGAATAATATCCGTTAACAAGAAGGAAGCACGGCAAAGAGCGAGTGCTCTAAAAATTTTTACGATTGGCATTAGCACAACTCCCAGCCACTAACAAAAGCAGCGGAAAATCGCGGCCGTGAGAGCCTGGTGTTAAATTAATAAGAGGGAAGTTCTGAAAACGACTCGGAATTGCCCATTAAACCCAACTGAAGATTTTGCATTTTAACAGAATTCGGCAGCATCCAGCGGGAGCTTTTGCATATTCAATTGGGGCGGGCGCCGGGAAGATCCCTGACGACCGCCCGCTTATTGCACATTCTCAGGCCCCGGAAAATTTTATCACTGCGCCGAGCATCCTATTAAATAACTGATGATTTTCTCAAAAATAATCTTTCTGACTTTTCGGTAATTAACTGCTGAAGTTTCTCCTGTTCGTCCGTGGCTTCCTTTTTATGGATCTGTGCAGTTTTATAATTGCCCCATAAATTTTCAAAGTGGGGCCCCAAAAAAGGAGCCTGGTCCGGCAATTTCGGCGTGCCACTCCTCTGAGATAATTACAAAACTCGAACAGTGCCTGTTCCAGAAACGGGCTCGGCTTAATAATTTTTTATTAACAACTCATCAAAAGGTTTTAAATTGAGTTTTTATTAAAACGGCGGCAGATTGGAAGTGTGTTTTAAGTAAAATATGCCCCAATATCGAGTGTCATTACGGACAGTGTAATAATTGTTAATGGAAATTTACGATGGAGCAGAGGTGAGGCAACGACAGGGAAATTTCATCGCTTTGACAAACTTTATTGCTCCTTTTCAAGGAAACTTTGGGGCATCTTTAGACGAAGGAATGTAGGAAATGTTAAAGGTAATTTCCAAGAAAAGCATTTGCGCAAATGCTTTGTTGTATACGCCCTAGAGACTGTTTGTTGTGGATAGAAAATGTTTTAAGATTTTCCTCTCAAAAGGCAAGTCGTTGTCCACAGCATGGCATCGATTCACAGATATCATTGTTGGAATTTATCAGAAAATCGCTCTACAGGTGCCCATCATTGGAGATGCCACCGATAGTGGAAGAAACCTGCAAAAATTCGAAAAGGGAAGAGCGGCAAGAATTCCGTCACTTCTCCCGAGGGAGCACTCATGAAATAGTGAAAATTTTGATTCTTTTCCCAGGGGCCTGCCCGTCGCCCGCCGCCCCCACGGATTTACTTGCATTGCTTGTACTTGGAAACAACATTTGCAGGCACAGCCACCGATGTCAAGGCAGGCGATTACGCCTCCTTCTCCCTGTCTCCGTTTGTCTTCCTGTTGCGGATGTGTCCTGATTTGAGGACTAAAAGCTCCAGGATAATATCAACCATGTCCTTCCGATTATTTTTTGCATCATTACTCCCAGGCACCGTGCTTTGATGTATACGCGGACAAACCCGTGCCTCATTAGGGGGAGTTTTTGCAACGACTTATGACTATTGAACTACAGGGATTAGTTAGCCAAGCTTCAGTAGGTACCGCACTCGTTAGTGCACGGAGTTTTAAGTTTAATAAGGGCGAAATCAAAAGAGATACTGTTTTATGATCTCCTTTTCAGGTTTGCAGTCTAATCTCTATTGATTTCGCAAATTATTCTTCTGCACAGTAGAACTCTCAACTCTGAGAATAAATCGGAAAGATAGTACTTATTTCCTTGGTCACTCAAATGCGCAATTAACTTTTCAAGCGCATATGAGATTATTTCGAGCAAAGTACGTCTAATTGGGCCTGATTTAGATCATTTTTACTAACCCATATAAGAAGACATCCATAGTAATAGCACCAACTTCATCTCCCGTAATCGATATAATATATGTATACCTACATAATGTACCTATGTCTCATTGTCACAGCCTGTTCTCTAAAACTCAATAATATCTTTTCTCAATCTTTTCGCAATTTGTAGTAAAAAGTGATATTTTGACATAGCTATTTGTTTGTTTATCCTATTAAATATTTAAATACTTCTAGCTTCTCATTTTCCCTTATTTCCAAAAAATTATGTAGCTCTATATATTTGTCGATTTCAAGCAATGTCATGCAGTATCGCCAACACTCTCTGGTCTTTGGCATTTACAAATAAATAATTTTTGCGTTTTTCTGGAATTTTCAGTTCACGATTAAGTTTACTCTTTGCTATGTTTCAGATAGTTTTCAATTTAATAAACACCACGAATTTTATAACATTATTTTAATTTAACCCTATCATTGTTGAAAAAGTGGGAAAATCTTAATTTAGTAAAATATTCCCTGTTTTCTTCTTATGTAATAATTAATTATCTCAAAAGGTATTATTTTTCCTTTTTATCATATATGTATGTATGCATATTTTACATTATATGTGTGAATTGGCTATCCGATTAAAGGGCTTAGGGCTGTTCAAGACTATATAAAGCATTAGGTTTTCCCAAGTTATAAAATTAATAGTAAAAATTTCCTCTTGTAAAATATACATTCAAGAACTTATGTTGTTTCTGAAATGATCGATTATAATAATTAAATCAAAAATCTTACAATTATACATATCTAAGCTTTAGATGGAAGTGGGTTAATAAAAAATAAGACATTTTCCATTTCTTGTAACAATTAATTTTAATCTCTAAATGTAACAAACTTTCCGTATGGATAATCACAATACGCAATCCCTGATATATCGTCCCTCTTCAGGTTGCAGCTTCATCCTGAAAAGGATAGCACACTTGAGTTGAGTTAGAGCACTCTTGAAAGCCCGCTGAGGGCTGTGAACCCACAAGACCCATTAAACCGGACTAGCTCTATTCATACCACTTAAAAGAAACGCCGGTTGACTGCTCCACAATGGCCTATAATCCCGAATGAGCACTGAAGCCAATTAGAAGCATATCATAAAAGTTTGTTCGAGAGAAAACCCCTACTTAGACCGTCTAAATCCAAAAAGTTCATAAATTTCATCCGCAAAATCTCCTTGCTGTGTACCGCCAGAAGCACCCCCGTGTGTGGCGGGATGCGATCCGCAGCCTGATCCCTATTAAACCGGGCTAGTCGTCCCCATTAATCGAGGAAGTTGGTCCATTTCAAATGGCATAACTCGTTCTAATTGGGCTGCACATGAACAAGTTAAGCTTTTCCAAACCCATCCCCCAAACAAATTCCAACTGATTTTTATCGACTGCACAATTAATCCCCGGGGGGCCTCCAATCTGCCGCAGTACAGCTGGGTTCTGGCCCGGACTTCGACGGCCGGACACCTCCGTCTATCGACGCACACCCCCGGACGGAGTTGGCTATGCCGGAGAAAAAAACTTTTTTAAAGAGTTGGCACAATCGAATCCGCCTAATAAATGGAATTTAAAGTGAAATCTCTGCAAATTGCTCGCTGGACGTGTATATCTGGGGTAATCATCTGTGAAATCATATTCAACATGAAAGTCCTGCTCGGTGCACATCTCCTCTGATTGGATGGAGGAAAATTATTGAAGGGAAAATATAAAAATGCACCGTACCCATGGGTGGGCGGAAGGGCGGACTGGTGGCAAATTTGCCGTATTGGATTTTGTCCAAAAAGGAAAGAAAAGCCGAAGGGAAAAATGGAAATTACGGCGGTGCAGAGCCAGCATATATCTGCTGATTTCGGCTAAACGCAAGGATTTAGCCATCGATGGGGCCACGACTTGGGAGGGCGCACGTAGCGGAATCCACTCATCGTTTCGCTATTTTTATTTTGAGGACTGCTGCAGCACCGCCCTTCGCGGAGCACCCTTACGAAGATTCGAACCATTGAACCATAGCCACCAGTGCAGCAGTCCTTAGAATCGATGACAAAAGACGGATCCGGAAAAGTGGGCACTTTCTTGTCTGCAGCGCACGGCCTCCAGAAACGAATGAATCTGAATTAACGACTGATGTGATTTAGATTAATCAAAGAAAATCGATTAATTTTTATTGCTGTGAAGCAAGGTGAACTGAGGGACTTAATAGAAACTCCGTGGGACGCTGCAATGGCAGACCGGGGAGCGGAGGGAAAGGAAAAGTAAAAGTATTTAAAAGTTCTGTGGCCTGATTTCATCGTAATGTGGAGCAGGCACGTAATTACTAGCGAGTCAAGATGCTCTTGAAAGTTTAAATTGAAAATGAATGCCTTGCCGCCCCGCCCCAGCAGGCAAAATGAATAGTTCTTCAGACTATGAAGCGAGCTCAGCCCACGAGTATTTTCGTGACAAATTTTCCAATAATTAGAGACAAATCGATGCCATTTGCGCAGTATGGAGTTTCGTTGAACACCCGGAATTGCTAAGGGCGGCATAATAAATTGAATAATTCGATTTGAATCTTATGGTTCAATTTCCCATAATAATTTTTCTTGTTGAATTATTGTTACCAAAATTAATGTGTTTCAGTGTAACTTACTAGTACACGAATGGTAATTTTCTTTTAGGTTCGCATATAGGGGGCCGGTAGATGCTCAATTATAATCAAATTAGTTAAATTACTGTCTAGAACCGCAGGGAACTCAACTAGCTTAGTTTAGGGAAGCAAAGAATTAAGTTGTAAGTATTACGGTGACATGCGTTCGTACTCTTTAACGAAATATAAAATTCTCAATTAGAATCAATTTTGTTTATTTATGTTAATATTTACATTTCCTATATTGATAGATATGCAAAACACTTTAGTTTTTTATTAAATTATCATCTAAATTATTAAAAACAAGTATTTTGCAAGCGCATCTTCTTTTAGCTACCAAACCAAACTGTTATCTTTACTATTTCTATTCGAAATTATTAGGCAACCAACACATGTATAATTTCACAATTTAAAAATACGTCATAAAATAATGTAAAAACATTAGATATTAGTCATTCCTGCCCCTGGAAAATAAATTTTATAGGTATGTGAACTTTTCACTGTGGTCTATGGATGTACATACATATATGTCTGGAGACTGCAGTACAGAAGGGCATTTATAGACTAAATTATAAAAATTAATTTTGCTATTTAAGATTTAAAAGCTAAAAATAGCGAATTGCGTATATGTACCTACTTACCTTATATGTTAAAAATGTCGGGAACCAAAGAAGTCAACTTTTATTCTGCTTAAACATAAATATCTGTAGACTTCGCTTGCGCGCAAAACTCTTGTAACAATTTTCTAAGAAGATTTATACTAAATATGGCCCGCCATTTTCTATCGTTCACTTACACGTCCGAACTAGCAGGATATCTGAGTTTTCCTATTTATAATAACTATCTGAAAAATGAATTCTGGGGAAAAAATAATGAAAGAAAACAATTCAATGCAGACTTATGGAATTTTAATGATTCTTTTAAGCATTATTTTCAACATATCGACTTTATTTGACATTTAAAAAATATTTCTCCTTACTTACTAGGGTCACTTACTGCGTACATACATTATACTTAAATGCGTCCTCCTTTGCTAAATCGTACAATCTAAATTTTATGGCATTTTTTTTACCTCATCAATCATTATCTTCCACGTGTGTGTCGCTTCCTCGCCTTCTTATAGAGAGAATAGGAAATTAATCTTCTGCACGATCTTTTTAAATTTTTCTACTATTTTTTTGGTGGTTTCAATCTTATACATTTTAAGTGTGAGTTTGAGTGTATTTACAAATTTCACTATATAAATTCAGATAGTACAGGTTCAGCCCTCCCTCATAATAGTTAGGCAAAGTAGGGTTTAAAAACAAAAATTTAAGTTTCTCGAAGGTGTGGAAATTGTTTGTTGTGCACTTTAAAACGGTTTTCTTTTGACCTTGGTATTTTAAAAAAGTTTAAGCTCCGTTACAAATGTTTAAATAGAGTTCTTTGTCTGATTTCAGTATATTATATAATTCAGTTATTGGTATATCTCATATACATATTTCCATCTTCTTAATAAAAAATATTTCTCGCAATTTTTCCCCTTCTATTTAATAATCTTGAAGTACTACCTATAGATCTTCAAAGATTTTGGATTTATACCATCTCTTATGTATACAGTAGCGATTTTTTTATTACATTTAGTTATAATTACGCTAGTATAAAAGACCTATAAATTTACGTCACCTTTACTTATGTACAGTGTAAATTTGGTAAGAAATTTTCTTAAAAACCTCGCGAGCCCTCCGTGAGGTCTTTACCCTAAATTGAAAAGAATTAGCGACGCTAGGGTGCTGATCATCTGTATACTGAAGCTGTTCTCGGGTGTCCTCGACGCTGCACCACTCCCGTAGAAAGTAACGCTGAGGTCGCGCATCTCGTTATCTGAAAGAGCAGAAACAGAAGACAAGTTGTTAGTTAGGGACTGACTGTTTTATAGCCGAACATAAATAGGAGAAATAAGGAAAAATGTTTCTGTGAGACGTACGAAATTGCTCAATAATTTCGAGGGCAATGGAAAGCTTCTTCGGGCTGTGGGGCCTCTGTGGGGCTGAATTGATTGTTTTACCCTTCCAGGAGGCCATCTACGATTGTTTCGACGCCTTCCCGCAACCTTCCCGCCGCACCTGCTGGCCACCCACTCTCAAGGGTCAAGCTCAGGGAAGATGGACGCGTTTTCGTTTATGCATCATTAATTTCTGCTTCTGCGAGACACGACTGACTTACCAGAGATAAAAGTAACCTATGGATGAGTCGTTCGAGAAAAGTTCCTGATTTGTGACAAGAGTGAAAATCAGCAAGGGGATGTTTGGAACAGGCCTTCGGCTTTAAAAGTGCTTTAATATTTATTCTGAGAGCGCAACTTATGGTTTCTTAATAATTTTATTTGTGTGGGGCTTTGAATGGGCTTTTATTTCGTAATTTAATCACTTTAAAGGACTTTCAGAACACACCAACATTGCCGATATTCTATCGATATCCCCATCCGTCTAATAATAATTAGTAATTAAATAGTTATGTATCTACAAAAATCACAGTTCCTGGAAGCGGATAACAGTATTTTTTCTATTCGGCACGAGTTTTTCTATGAATAATAAATTCAAAAATTTATCTTCCCATATGTTTTAAAACATAATAACAATTTTACGAAAGGAGTAAGAATTATTATTTTAAATTAATGATAGAAAACTTGGAATATATTGAACAAAACATATTCTAAAAAACCTCCTACAATATGTTAAAACGGACGATATACATATTTTTATTTGTTTAAAATTTCAAAATTCAAACAGACGGTCTTATTAGGGCTTATTAGTAAAAGAAGTTACCATAACACAAAAACATTTCTTTTTTTGGACAACTATGAGATTAACGAAAAACCGGCAATTATCTTGTGGAATTACGTTCTTTCAGATATACATATACATATGTATAAATTCAAATTTTGTCCCCGTGTAAAGATTTCAAACTCAATTTATGTTAAAAATTTAATAACTTGAATGACAGACAGGTACCTAATGAATATTTATTAAAGAGTACGAAAGTTAAAACAACTCTGATGAAATCTAATTTTGTTATGATTAAAAATTGATGTCTTGAACTTTGCACCGCACAGTGTATGTTAATACATACTTACATCGATATAAGCATATTCCCCTATCGCACTATTACAGGAAATTGAGTATCTTTTCTGCAGTTTTCCTTTCAAAAAGTTAGTGCAATTTTCTATAATCGCGGCGTTTGAAGCAAGAGGAAGAGATACATGTATGTAAAAGGAAACGCTCGAAAAGCTATCAGATACAACACGATTTCGAGGAAAAATCTTAATGTAAATTTCAAATTTCCGCTGGTTGAAGACGGGCACTTACTCATCTGTGATGGCTTTATTTCTGGCCTCTGCATCAAACATCTTCCTTACTATTTAAGTTAATCCAAACATCTCCACGACTGCTCAATTGAATATCTGGAGCACTAAGGGCTGAGCTCTGACGGGCCCAAAGTGCTACTCAATTCGGGAACTTTTATGAAGCGATAAAAATTTGTGACCGTGGTCCGTGCAGATAGCATCTACCTATCTCGACTAGATCCAAAAATGAAAGGTCCTCTATCACTTTGTTCATAGTCCGGGTTTAAAAGACGTGAGGCCATTTAAAATGCAGTGCTACGAGTTCTGTGCAAAAAACGACGGCTATTTGAACTAAATGCATCGCAGAAAAAAAATTTTGCATGCGAAACGCACGCGGACCATGGCTGGTTGCACAAATTGCTTGCTGTCTTTTTAGTGCCACCCACCACCGGTGCAACATATTGCAAAATGTTTGTTGCAACAGTGGTAGAATTTGTAAAAGTGCTGCCCAGGACGATCCGATGCGAAGTGGTATTGGTGAAAAGGGTGCTGGTGGGGTGATGAATTTGAGACGGACAACGAAAAACAACAACATCGAGAAAAAGTGCATGAACGGAAAGGATAAATTTTAGATAAAATGTGACTGACCTGACAAGCCATAATTCATTAGTGATGACATGTCCGAGAACATATCTGTAAGGTAAAGAAATAAAAATGAAAATTAAGAAATTCAAGGGAAATGTACTGAATTTGTAGTTAGATGGCTATTTCCACGTATGCGGGCATTGCTTGGGATGTTGGAAGACGTGCTTGGTTTTACGTTTGTCGATTTAAAGTGGGATTGGGTTTCGAAATAGGAGGGATTGCATGCGATGGCACGGATACTTTTTAAAGGATTTTTATTTTGTTCCGCCTTCAAACACTTAAGACTTTCAATTTTTTAAACTTCTTTGAAATCTCAAATCAAGTACCTACATTTCATAATTTCAAACATGTCACACATGAAAATCTCCATGATTTAAAAGTCATAGTCCGTAAATCTAGTATGACCTTAATTTCAAACAGGGTATGTATGACGAACTAATGGGCTGCCCTAGAATTTGAAATCCTTGAAATATTAAGGAATTTTTTTTCATATAATAATAAAAATTTCACGTAAAAATATATAGGTACATGGTCATGGATACCTAATAACTCTCTACGAAACGCTTTGATTTGCAATTTTATATATGTAAATAAAATTCATGTTTAATAAGTTGACTTTAAATTTTTACTCGCCTACAATACAAAAATTAATTTTCGAGTTTTATTTATTTAATCAATGAATTGTTATTGATTTTTTCGATTTTGAGTAACACTTTTATCTGTTATTTTTTGCAATGTAAACTCTTACTTAATACTTACTTAATGGAAAATTCAAATTGCAGCTACAACAAGAAATTCAGAGGGGCTTTATTGAGTGAAAGCACTGCTCCGACTTCTTTAAGCCATCCTCATCGTCTGGGCTTGTATGTCTGGATGACTCTTTCTTTTCAAATTCTTTATTCGCTTTTTAAATTGGATAGGAGTTGTCAGTCCGGCAAGGGAATAAAATCAAGACCACGACTTGAGCTGTGATTAAATTCACACCTGAAAGATGATTCATTTCACCTCGCAGGCCTGCTTTGTTTATTCATTTCCCCATTTCAAAATAGGGATCATCCGAAGCGCTCGACAGAAGAGGCGCCATCATTTCAAAGGTTTTCCAACTACGGCACGGCAAAGCATGGCGTGTACGCTCTTTTCAAAAGGGCGAGAACTCCAAAAGACGCAAAGTACTTTTTTTTCAAAAGCTAAGTTACTGATTTGCTATCAGACTCTTTTCACAACAACTCTGACGTCTTTACCTCCCCAGCCCGCAAAACCGAATATGTGTGGTTGTGGTTGGAGTGCTTTTATCCGCCTAAAAAAAACAAAAAAAACAGCAACCGCAGCAGATTCCCCACAGTTGCCGTGGTTTTCATCCAGCCCTGGACCACACGTTCCAACGGCAGTCTTTCATCCAAGTTTATGTGCCCTAAGCCTCACCGGAAATTTATTATATTCGCACTAGCAAAACGCCGTCATATAAAATAATGCACTCGCCCCAGAGCCATTTCTTGCACGTCCTGGAAGAAGATAGCGAAGAAGTCGCAGAGGTCCTTGAGCGAGCCTCGTTGTCCCCGGCCAGGACTCAGGAGTAATCTTCGCACAGAGGTTATTATATTTCATCCTAAGCACATTGAATAAGTTTTGTGGCCCTCGTTACCCGCAGCGAATTGTGACCGGTATATTCCGTGATAAAACCCCCGGTCCGGGGCAGGGTGTTTACATAAAACACGATGAAGACGCTGGAAAGAATCTTCTAGCTCTCTATTGGCGAACGGTTCGATTGTGAGCTAAAGCCACCACGTCTTAGCAACTTTTTCTCCTGCTAACCATCGGGGTTACGGCCGTGGAAATAATTTTATTAGGACAGGACGCCCGATGGCGGAGTCATTACTCGGGTAACAGCCCCATTCAGCGGTTAGTGGTCTCGTGCCGCTGGTTCTGAAGAGTCTCGAGAGCAGCCAAGTTATCCCTTTTGCTGTGGTATATGTCCCGATTGAGGGGAACCAATTGACATCCCTTTGGGGAAAATCGTTATTGATGTCGTTACATCACGCTTTGTACAGTCCCAACTGTTCCCTATCTCCTGGTATCGAGCGATCATTGCCACATTCACCTGGCGCTGGCATCGGAGGCCCTCGACCGGGCTACGCCAGCTCCTCAAATAATGGATGCGTCCTGTCGGTGCAGCTCGTACCCGGCCCTTTTCGCCGGGCCACCTACCTTTAAGTCGGTGCAATGCACTTGGTATCGATCCCGGGTTTCTTGTCATCTCCCACCTTTCCAGTCGCTCCCTGATTGTTCCACCTGACTGAAATTATGATAATGCGGGATTGGGCGGGGTAAGCCAACAGTGAACCGAAGAGATATGAAGTTTCGCTTCAGTTTGCTCCCCATTCCCAGAGTCATCGAAAAGGTTCCTTTCTGGTCAGTCGAAGTGGAAGGGAAAAAAGAAACTTGGGGGCAGGGAGAGGGCGTTTGACATTGGAGTCACCTTTCGTGTCGCCCTGTTATATGTACGATAGTCGTAAAACTGTTGCGAGATAAACGTCGGAAATTTACGATTTTTCCTGGGTGTATTACCCCAAGCAGCAGCAACCATGCAACTCTTGTTTTATGGAGGTTATGGACTCATCCGAGCTGTGTAAGCAACTCGAGAAACTCCACCAGGGAAATTCATTTCGACACGATTGACTGCGACGGTCGAGTGCTTTTGAATGCAGATTTCGCTTTTAGCCATAACATGCAGGTCTGAGTTAGTACCACTCATAGAGCAGACTTTTGGGTTCGGCTGATGGAAACGTTGGTAATAGCTTACTAACAGAAAAAAAATTACTATAAACAATAATGATAGCTTCAGAGAAAGATTCTATTTCTTATTAGAAGTTTACATTTAGTGATCATTTACAAAAAGATTATTTTCTGAATTATCCTATATATCATGTTGAAAAAAAAACGCGTTTTTAAAGCTTTAAGGGAGTATTCTTCTTTAATATTTTTTTCTCTTAGAGAAATTAGAATCAGTAAGGATATCGGTACGATACAATAATTAATAAAAAAATCGGATGTAGAGTAAAGCAACTAACCGAATGAGTTGCTCAATTAATAAAAAGTGGGGAGTCATTGAACGAGATTAAGCTGAGTTGAAACGAATTTTATTTTACAAACAATTTAGTCTATATGTTTTTTTACTTTATGTGACTGAAGTAATTTTTTTTTTCTATAAAATGTTTAGGAATTGTTCCATCGCATGGTATTGTGATATAATATTATGTAATTTTATATACACAATCCTTTTTTTATCTCCAGAAGTACTTATTCTAAGAAAAATATCAATATATGTAGATAGAACATCGCATACATATGTAGGTACATACATATTGGATACGCATATTTTTAATTCTAAATAAAACGTACTACTTTGTGATCGATGGTATTTTTATTTCATCGTAAATTAGACAAGCTGCAAACTTTTTCTTTAACAAATTGTTCGCTAATGTCCTTTATTCTACTACTATCTCTGCAAACAAAATTGTTTTTCCGGAACAAATTCGCAAAGATGCGTCTCAATCCCATCAATCACTCGCTGAAACTCGGCCTTGAGCTCGAAAAAAATTTGTGGCTTGCTTGGTAACGAATATACTATTTAGGTACGGGTTTCTTAATTTTATCAAAATTTCAAACAGTCGTAGATGATATATTCAAAATAAAAAATAATAATGCTGATAAGTGCAAAATGTTTGATTTCTTTTCTTTTAAATTTGAATTTTTAAGTTCACCAGAAAATATAAAGAAATAATTTTTTTTTCTTGTATTATGTAGGTAACCTACTGTTCGAAGGTCTAGTGTACAAACAATTTTTTTTAAGTATAATTTTAAATCCACAAAATTCGCTAGTTATAAATTGTGCCTACATTTCATTTTTGAAACGTTAGATCATCGAAATATTTCTAAGTAAGCAGAATTATCTAATTTAAGTTTTTAATTCTCATTTGAACTTTTAGATCCTTCAAATAATTCTCAAGAATCAAAATAAAGTTGCTTGGTGATAGGATACTTCTCTTTTGAACTTTAATGACCTTATTATAAATATATTAAATTGTAATTGTATTTTTTGAGAATAAGTATTCTGTGGAAGAATCTTTGGAACAATATTGCAATAAATAAGAACCTGGACTTCCAGGATTAAATTGGAATTAATATTTTGCCTGGAATATCGATTAGCTCCCGAACCCCTCTAAAACAAATGTATATTTGCCACCTTAGGGAGTAAAGACCAAATTGGGATTCAATGTACATACATATAGAACTGCTATAGTGTTAATTCTTATTTGGTCCGCCATACCTTCAGTGGAATCTAACTAAAATTTCGACCCGGGAATATCATGCAGTATGAAATGCTTAAGTGCAGTAGTGGCTTCAAATTCAATTAGGGAAACCTCACTGAATATTGAAATTTCTACATGCAACTACACTTCTTTACTCTTTCATACTAAACCAAACCCACCACAATTTATCTGCAGCAAAACTTTATTTCGCCGATTTCATATCCTGTCCAGTATCGAGTAATAAATTCAAATTTTTCCATATCAAACTGGATGTTGAAGCCATTTTAATTAATTTGGCAAATCTATTGAATATGCAACAGCCCTTGAATTTGATTCATCCCTCTTCGGCCAGCAGGTTTCTCCATATATTCCCATGACGACGACGTTTCAAGTATCTGACTGGGAATTATTAGATTTCCCAGGAAAATGCAAATAGCCCTTGATGGGATGGAGCCATCAAATTAATTGTCATTTCACTTACCATTTGATGATGTGGAGAAAACGAAGCTATCCGTCATATCGCCCCAGCCGTATCGATTCCTGGAATGAACAAAGTAACAAACACATGATTAGATTAAGGTGATCTACGAGCGTCATACTAAATGGCGAAGTAATTAATTAGCGAGAGCTTGCAAATTAGGAACTGGCCGAAGTGTTGACGGATCCAAATTGATTTATGAGGAAGAGGTGCAGCACTAACGCTCGATGGACGACGCAGCCGGTCGGTGTGTAGGTGGTAGTCACGTGCAACTGCACCCAATTGCAATTGGTGCGTGAGGCAAGGAGACCCGGCCTACCACCGACTGGTTGACTTTGACTTAATTACTCAAATGCCGGAGTTAGTTTGGTTTTGGTCTATCCGATTTGATTAATGAAATCGATGGAGAGTGCGGTTGGACTCATCAGCTGATCGGACTTCGCCTTGAGAAAGAGTAACTATACCATTCATGTGGTCAAATATGTACCTGATTTGTGGTATTTATGTGCTTAAACAAACGGAATCAATATTTGAACGCGAACACAAAGTTGGTACCTGGCTGGCAAATATAATGTTTAGGTGCCTTATGGCAATTTGTTTAAGACGACTCGACAACCACTTAAACCATATTAATTGAACATATTGTCAGAATGAAAACTAATCTGTGGAGCCTTCAAAACATTATTAAGAGTTATTTTGCTAGTATCTAATCTATCTAATAATGTTATTATTAACATTTATGAAATTAGTAAAAATTACGTAGGTAAACGTGATATGAACTATTATATTTTATAACGTTTTGAATTTCAAGAAATATAGGTATACAAGAAATCTTCTCCGGGAGAAAACTTTGTTTTCTAGAAATTTCTAGAAATTATAGTGCGCCATTTGAAACTGAGGAATAATATAACATAATTTAGCAGTAAAACATGTCCAAAATGTAATTTAATTTACACAGCCGTACAAGACCCGTAAACGAAGCATTTAATTTAATTTAAAATTAAATTATTACTCCATAGCATCCATGTAATCTTGTCACTTAAGGATTTCCCTCAAATAAACTCATTATGAAGAGGAGACTATAACATCTGTGTAAAAAACACAACTCCTCCAAAGTCCCCGAAACGCCGACTGTTTTCAGCAACAGGATAAGAATCTATTCGGGACATGCCGTCATAATCTTGACTGATTTTCCAACTGAAAATTACTCCCACTCAACAGAAGGAGGAAAAATTCTTCACAAAGCAATTTGTGCGGGAATACCGCTGGATAAACCGTTGGTGGGAGTAGCGGGATACGAGAACGTTGTCCAGGATGACATCCAGCCACAGACAAAGCAAGATAAACCACTTAACCTTTAGCTTCTAACGAGCTGGGTACATCCAGGAGGAGCTTGTGCAATATGAAAATGTCCGACGGTAACAAGATTTTCGCAGCGCAGCCTTGAAGTAATTTTCGGGGGATGCTAGGAGTCGTGATCGTTGTCGCCAGTCGCCCCATCCGGACGGGGCGAAATATGCAAAAAAGAAGCCAGCTAAGGAAATGTTAACGGAAGCGACTGGAACAAGGCGTTTATGGTACGTTCGTCGGGAAGAAATAGTCCTTAGAAAAATTCTCTCCCTTTGTACTTGTCAGACAAAGCCACAAGAGCTCTTCAAATTCCTGCAGGAAAATTGAAGTAGCTGAGTGCTTACGGCGATTCGAGAGCGCCCAATTTGTAAGGGGGTATCCACCACACCCTCGCTGGGTGCAGGGCGGCGACCACAATGACCGACCTTCCCCGGTCGGTCAAGTGCGAGAGGGGCCCTTATTCAAAACAACTCGAGTGCTGACAATTTATCGGCTGAAGACAAAGGGACGGGGTGGGTGAGCATTAAATTGGCTTTCTTACCTTGCTTGGACCCGGGCCTCGTAGTGCTGGTCGGGGTCCAGACCCCGGATCATGTAGCTCATTCCCTGTGTGTAGTGATGTGACAGCGGTACCGCCGGCAGGACGACATCCCGCCAATCGTTCCTGGACCAGTGCATCATATTCCCGTATCCCCGGTGGTTGTGGTTGTAAAGTTGACCCGACTGGTGCAAGGGCTGCGACGACTCGATTGTGTTGTCGACCTCGTGTCCTTGTGGCAACCTTCGGAAAAATAGCTTAAACTCCTCGACGGGTGTGTGCGAGTCGACCGTCCACGAGATGTTGTACCTGCGACGAAAAGAGGAGACATTGACACGACATCGCCCTGCAGGGAGGTGCTATCGACCGATCCGGCCAAAGGATTCCAAAGGGTGCGCGGGGTGGAGGGGCGCAACCGGGAATTATCACGTGTTCTGTCGGGTTGCCTATCGGGCATCGGCCCAGGACTCAGCAGCATTGGCGTAACTAGCCGGGGACCAAAATTAGCCCTTAATGTTTGGCCACAAATAACCGAAATAAATTGAATACAATTTTTCGATCCTTTAATTTAATAAGAAATAATTAATTCCATCGAAATGCTTATTATGTAAGTAGATACTATTAATTATACGAAGAATTTTATTCTGAAAATAATTTAATTTGTATTTAATACTATTACTGATGGAATAAGAGTAGGTAATTAAATGCATTTTAGGAACATAAATTTTTGAAATCCTCGAGAAACCTACAGAAATTGAGATGGAAATTCGCTAAGAGTCTATGAATAATAAAAATTTGTGCATTCACATTGTGAAATCAATTACAGCAATAGACAGATAGTAAATTATTTCAGTTACGAAATTTGCAAAGGCATTTGCCGAAATGTTCATTATTTTCTAAGAAGGTATATTCGAATTCCTTGACTCTGCGTAATTAACGTAATTTATTTATTTATATCCCTAATACCAACATGCAATCGTCAAACACTTCAAATGCTATTTTAGCTATTATAAATGCATATATAGTTAGAGCTCCGAGAGTTTTGGTTTTTGCTATTTATTGATGTTTATCAGATGAATAAAATTGTTTGATTGCAGTTAATTGGAAAGAAACGACAGCCAGTCAATAGGAATTTGATGCAAAGCCTTCGAAATAATTTATTGCTAGTAGAAAGAATGTATGATTTAAGATAAATTCGAAAAGAAATGTTAATTTTATTTTGACCTATGTCAACTGACTTCATTTCATTCAATAGCTTTGCATTATAAGCACACATTTGTCCTCAAAAGGGTCAAAAATCTTTATTCTCGAGCTTAAAGGCGTTATGTTAAGTTAAGAGAAAAGTTTAAATTAAGTTAGAGGTTTCCTTCGATTCAATTTTCTAGGAATCTTTTGAAAGTGACGAATATGTGTCCATGGAGACAAAATTAAATTTTGTTGGAAAAAAAGTCAATATGAGGAATGTGACGGTTGATAATGATGGTAATGTTTTCGATATTTTAAATTATTTGTTAGGTATAATTTTAATTTATGTATACATTATGTATCTATTTAATTTAATGTAATAATATCTACACCAACTGTTGTGGAAGGTTATTTTTAAAGATATTTCGTATTAAACTCTTAATTGTTTGATGAAACTACTATAACTAAAGTTTTGAACATCGAAAACAACATTAAAGTTTCTTTGTGATTTTTGTGGCGGACAAGTAGAAAGAAATTACATTATATGACCTATTCCAAGGTTGTCCGATTTACTATATCGTATATTAATAGGTACCTAACCTAAGTGTCTTCGATGGTTGTAAAGTACGTGAAACGACGGCGAACAGGGTTCTACGTTTAAAATGCCTAGATAAAAAGAACGCTAGCTACTCCAATGCACGTTTTTTGGCCAGTGGGTCACCCTGAACATCCCAAGAAACCAGGAGTGTTCTTTTCACCCTATCCTCGGGCGCAGTCCAGGCCACACCTGAGGGGGCGGTGGTACCTTACCTGTCCTTGTACTGGCTAATCGATGGCGAGCTGAACACTGCCGTGCTCGGTTTTCCACTTAGCTGTAGAGTTTTTCTCGATTTTCCGAGCTGGTTTTCCGCCACACACGAGTAATTTCCGAAATCTTGCGGATGAACTTTCCTTATAATGAGGGTGTGACGTGATCCTCGGTTCTCCATTATGTGACGTTCCGTTGTGTCTAATTGCATCGTCTCCTTAAACCAAATCACCTGACGCACGGCCGGCGGAAGAACGTCAAACGAGCAGGTGGAGGACGGACGTAATACGAGTCGACCGGAGACAATTTTTGTTGTCCGATTACAGGTGGTCATTGCGGCGACATGCAAGAAAGAAGAGGAAAATAATTTCGTTAGTTAATTACACCGGGTGGGCTGGAATGTGGCTACTGGTCAATAATTACACCGGCAACTGCCGCAAGGGATCTTCTTTTTCCCGACCCGAGTCCAATTGCTGGCCTGAGAGGCCGTTCTGGCCGGTGATGGGATATTCAGGCGACTTATTCCACAGGAGTTTTCTTAATAAGCCCAGAAGTTTTCCCCGTATGCGAGGAATCGTTCGGGCTCAGCAGGAGCGCCCTGGTCCCCGGGAAAAAGGCGGATACGACGGAACTTAGCCCTGGAAAAGCTGATAAGCCAGCGAGTAAACCGATGAATAAGTAGAGAAGTTTTTTGGACAAGTTTTGAACTGAATGCTCAGCATGTTGTAGGTCTACCGTGGGACTAATTAAAAACGGATCTAACTTGTTGTAACTCGGAAATTTGTTGTGCCAAGTATTAGGAGTTCTCCGTTGGTCTTAGGGTTTAGAAGAATTCCGTCGGGAGTTATGAGCTCCCCGGCTCTCGGATTAAGATTTAATGGCGGAGATTCTTGTCGGCTGCGGCCGTATTCCTGGCCAACTTTTGTTTTATGAGCCATGCATGCACTCCTACTCCGAGGAGCAATGTTTCCAAACGCTCCTCCATACATATAACGCTTTCTTTTTCTGAACAAATTTGTTGCTTGCAAACAGCGGACGGAAAATTTTAAATGGAGTTTGCAGAAAGAAACTTTTTAAAAAGAATTTGTTAAGAATTTCAACTCTGAGTGCGAGTCATAGTTTGCGCAAAAAGAGTTCTTTACTTTTTGATTCCGGAAGAAATAAAAGAATTTTTAGAAAATGCTACTTTCTAGACGTAGAATTTTTTTTTACTAAAGTTATTTTCGGCATTCCGTAAACACTGGATCAATTTAGTTGAAAAGTTGCTTAATTGAATAATTTGAATTTTACCTAAGGGCCCAGATGCGCGAATCAGTAAAAAGGTAAAGCATTATAGGTATATGTATATTTAATAAATATGTTTCATTAAAAGCATGTAAAATGGCCAAGAAGAATATTGCTTCATCAGGGTAGGGTAGCCACGTTTTCTCAAGATCAAATTTAACTGACTTTTCCCAGTAGGTATTCCAATTCCAGGTATAATGGTTAATTTATTTAATTGAATCATGAAATATTAGGAAAGAAATTAAAATAGTTTCTTTTTTCTGGTCAGACGATTAACTCTCAATCATTAAATTATGGTCTACTCCACAAAAACACGTATATGATAAATTAATTTGAATATTATGGATGGAACAAATTCTCTGACATTCCCCGACATTCCTATGACGTTCGCTACTATCACAGAAGATTTCTTTTAGTACAAATAGGAAAATATCATAAAACAGAAACCAAATCAAATTTATCAAATAAATTCACTGTAAACAAATAAAAATATATTAAAATAATTATAGGTAGGTATACTAGAATGTCCTTAAATGTTAAAAGCTGATGATTGGGAGTAAAAATAATAAGAATGTACCTATGTACATATATATGTACAAGTGTAAAATATCAAAATGGGGAGATGAAAACTGAAAGAAACAGAAAATGAAATTAATTATTTCTATTTCTATATCTTTCATAATTTTGCCTTAAGCTTTTCGGGATAGGTACTGCGAAAAGGCATATTTTTTTTAAAAGGGAAAATGGATCAATGGTGTGGGAAACCCTATGGCCCTTTCAGCCCGGAAGCTTTAATTTTCCTTGTTCTAGACGTTTAAACCCTCGTTGTAAGGCTGACACGCCAAAGAAAAATCATCGGTAGATGAATTTGTATGGTATACATTTTCCAGGTCAGTTTCTTGTGTCTACAAGGTGCTCGGGCCTACGCAGCATTTAGGCTTATGTATAATAAAGAAAAGCACACTGAATGAAGTAAATACAGGCGAATTTGCGTTCCTTTCATTACAATGGAAACGTGGGTAATTCGCCCAGAAATGGTCGTTTTCCTTCCATCCGGCGAAGAAAGCACCAAAGAGGGCGTACTCTTGTTATGTTCGCGAGTTTTCAGCATTCTTTCCATTAGCCACCGCATTCAGCCAAGGGGCATTTTTTCGGGAGGCAGCTAGTTCCACAAAGCCTTCACGTAGGGCGCAAATAAAAAGCAGCCCGGCTCGCGAGGGAGAAAATTTTTTTCAATTTCATAAATACATGATGCATGCAAGGCATAATTGAGGAACATGACCGCACCAAATTACCCCGCCGCTGCACGGGGCAATAATTCAAAATGAAACATTTCGCCATTTTTGCACAGCAGTCGCACGGACCACAGCCGGGCCAGTCCCGCTCACGATGGAACATTCCACGGGGCTACGCCCGAAAATTAAAACCAAAACATTTTGAAAGCCGTAAAATTGCGCCCAGAGTGGCCGGGGGTGGGCAAGGCGAAATCAAAGTTTTCTTGGCGGAACCCAATCCTTTGCGGCATTATTCGTATATTTTTTTTTTTTTCGTGCTCTTGATATTTTTCCCGTCTTCCCTGCCACGAGCGGGCTAAGGCGAGCAAAATCTGTGCAATGTGCTGAAAGGCCTCTGACCCAATTACAGAAGTTATTGCCAGACATTATGCGATAAGCAAACAAACACACGTTCGCAAGACGATTGGCCCGCTCTCGGCCAGCGTCTTATTTTCCACACTTCTCTTCACATTTTTTTTCCTGACTTCTTCCTGTTTTCGCTTATTTCGGGAGCAGGCGGTCGTCGGGGTAATTTTTTCGAATGCTAAAAACTTTTATCGCAGTGGGCTTCCTCGACGAGGTCGATAAGCATAAATTAGCCATTCATGGCACGAAGGAGTGCTAAAATGTTCGCGCCGCACTCTACGCCCCCGCCCTCACCCCCTCGGCCCTTCTCCCGTTCTTGAGGACCTGCTAAGTAAAGCTTTATGAGATTTGTCCATGCGAAAAAATGAGCTAAAGTTGTCCACTTTAATAAGTTCCTGGCTGCCTGAGTGTTGGTGGCTAATGTGATGGCCGAAGCGTTTTTCGCCCTTTCTGCCACAGATAATAAGGTGGTGGAGGTCGATTTCTTGCCCGAGGAGAATAATTCACGGCTAATTAGCAAGTGGACGAATAAATGAGAAGTTTTCCTTCGGCATGGACTCCCCGCAAAATGTGCCCTTCTCAGGTAATGCGCCATTCCGCATTTTCCGCCCTTTTTTGAGTTATTATCATTGTAAGGTATATGCGAGCAGGTGGAAAATACAAGTATAATATCATATTACAATTAGTAAGAAAAAAATAGGTTTAAATAATGTATACTTAATATTCTTTTCTCTTCTATAGATCCTAGCTGATACTTTCTCGCTGCAATCTTATTTTAAACGATTGAATCAATAGTGCAAAAGTTGAATTGCTTTAAATCCCTCTAAATAAAATAAAAAAAATAATAACTAGAGATATGGAGATATTTCTACTTATTTCTGTTACATTTCTATTTATAACTTTTGGGTTTTATTCTGCAGAATTGATTACATATACCTAGAAGGTATTTAGTCAATTTACTCCAACCAATTTGTAAATGCAGCACTATAAATACTAAATCATGTCAAACATTTTTTACAAAAAATTAAATAATTCAGATACCTACTAAATCAATATCTACCAGTAAAATGCGAATTAAAATTTTTCCGAGTTCAATTAATTTCTTTATAAAATGTGATCTGATATTCTGTAAATTCATTCAATTTGCGCCACGTTTTATTGAGCAATTCATTTTCAATGGACACTTCTTAATTTAGTTACTTCTGCAATGACGACGCAGTTTCCAATCGACAAATTAAATTTATGGGTTTGAATATATTATTTTTTTTTTCGTTGGTGCAAAGAATGAAGTGGGGTACCTATACAGTGTTGCACATTGTGTTACAAATTACCCATTTAATGGAGATTTCGGTAAAAAATGATTATGCTATTTATATACCAAAGGACCTGATTCGAAGTTTATCAATATCTCGATAATAGAAACTAAGGTGTTTTTTTTGTCTGGTAGGCCACCTCCCAATCTATCTTCTCCTTAAATTTGTCGTGGTACTTACGGAACACCCTTTATAAAAAAATTTCTTATCTGAAAATATCCTATAATAAAAACTTTAAAGAAAAACAAAATTACGTACATACATATGTATATTAAATTTTCACTTTATAATCCTTATTGTGGTTTGCGTTTAGAAAAATATATGTTAAATGATTGGTGTCATTTGATTTTATTTTATAGTAAAAGTAACGAAAATATGTTCAAGTTCTCCGTAATACCGAAATCTCCGACCAACATCAACCAAAGTTTCCAACTTCTACTTCTATAAAATACACTCACAATTAAAACAAGAAAAGAGCCCGATTCCATTTCATTCTATTTCAGAAAGACCCATAACCCTGAAGGAGCAAAAAATTCATACAGCTAAACTTCAGTCCCATCAAATCCACCCCCTTAAGCGCTCAGCATGAGGTCAATTCATAGATTAACCCTCACAATGGGGCACAGTGGCAATTCCAAATCTACGAAAAGGGAAAAGTTCAAAAGCCGGCAAAATGGCCAAAAATAACCAAAAACGACTAGAAGGGATCACCTTAGCAAACTGCTGATTGGAAAAGAAGATGAAATTTCATTCACGAACCGTTCGCAGCCGCACGATGAACATATGGAGCGGCACGGGTGAATGGATGCTGGATGCTGGATGCATCCACCTGTTTCACCTTGCAGCTCTACGAGCGTTTTATAAGTTCAGAAAATTGAAATCGTAAAATCAAGGAGCAATTGGTTCATTTACCCAGAATTCGCCTGAATTTTGCAGGAGAAGAAGGTTTACCGGATTCCCTGCGCTGCAGCTGTCGTTGGCGATTTATTAACCGCACTTTGGGGTCCATTACCCCCTTTGTACGAAGCACTATCTAAGTGCACTAATGAGTTCCACGAAGAGTCTGAATATAGTCGAGCTCTTAATTAATTGCACCTCGGATGCCTCGACTGCGGATAAGTTGCCACTTTATTATTATTATCTGGATGCAGTGAGAAGATCGCTTTTCCGGGTGTCCTGGCAAGGAGCAGGTACCGTGATGACGTAAATTAGCCCCGATAATGCATTGACCTGGTATATTACCCCGACGTGGTCTGGTTGCATATCAAAACTCCCGGACGGCAAACCTTCCTCCACCCTGTATAACTCGAGCGGAGGTGCTGCCGCCTATCGGGGTGGGACGAAAGAGTCCGGGAAGGGCGCAATCAACAGGCCCTCAAATTACACGGCCATTAGCAGTGCTTAGGTGCCGACGGACATTATTCACCGGCGGTGCTCGAACTCAGCTGAGTGGAAAGTTGAATATTTGCCACTTCATCACTCTGGAGGGGCTTAAAATCGGGGTAGACGAGTGGCCCTAATGATGGTGGCGGTGGAGCACGTTCCCACGTATTGTGAGGCCCTGCTAGTCGCTTTTTTTTAGGTCTAGGAGACGTTTTATAAGATGCGTGAAGAATTCCAAAATTTAAAAGATTTCACGGATTTTCACATCGTCCTCGTCACCTCCTCTTGCTTGAAAATGAGTACTCCTTCAGATGCGTGAGTTCTTCGAGGCCTTTCAACAACAACGCCACACGCATCTGGTGAACAGCTCCGAAATAGGTTGCCTCGAGTGGCACTGCAATTAAGAATACCCCCACAAGGAATGGCTTATGAGGCCCTTTTTGTCTCTTCAACAGGCGCACAAAGGAAGTGGAAAGTGAAAAAGGATTGTCTTCCATGACCTTCACGCTCTACTTTCGCAACAAGAACTAGGATTCTTAAAAAGGGCACACGTATCACTCCATCAACAGTTGTTGCAAGGACAGGAAACGAAATGAGCTTTCCCGTTCTTTTTAAATTTTCTTCATTTTGCGGACATTTTAAAGACTTAGCTATTTTCAAGGCATTTAGTTCGGTCTCTTAGACAGCGTGGTTGAAAAAATCGATTTAACTTATTTAAAGAAAATGTGTACCTAGGCATTTTTATAAAATATGAATTTGGCCTTTTGAATATGGCGTAAATGAATAAAAAAAAACGAATCAACTGTAAAGTTAAAATAATTCGAAAAAAAAGACAATAAAAGGCCGACTGCAGTATCGCAGCTAAAATTATTTTTATTGAAGCCTCTAATTTTCCTGTAATTATTTAAAAAGATTATTTGAAATTAAAGATGCCTAAAAATTTTCATGTTTCGGCGGTGTAAATCAGAAAAACCACTTTAAAAACACCAGAATCCAATAAAGAAGTCACTTTTGATGTATTGACTCAAACTTTCCCCGTCAACTGAAGAGTTGTTTTAATTTAATTAAACTGAAAAACATTGTAGACAAACTTTATTACCTTGGAATTTTACTTTATTTATTCTTCAAGGCAAAAAACAAAAGAATTAGTCTGAACCAAAAAAAAAAAAAAAATGTAGTCATTTACATAAAACTTTTTTGCAATTCAAATAAATTTCTTTGACCTTTTTAGAACTAAAATCTTCCGGTGTATAGAGTTTCAACAGGATTGGTCCAATATATTTTGAGTTATTGCTTGCATTAATTTTGAAAATGTAGGTAACCTACTTTTGAACAAAAGGCAAATTTTGCGAAATAAGCGTAACCAAGCTTTGGTGAATGCGATAATTTTAGAATTTCGATTAAATGCAAAAAGAATTTTTAAAATTTTCAAAAATTTAAAAGTTATTTTCCCTCTTAAAATTGTATGACATTCCTCGAATTAGAATAAACACTTCCCCTGGGATTGAAGAGGGGAAGAGATATTTAGATTTTGAAAATGCAAATGCTTCTGTTTTGCGCTGACACTATGCTCCTATAAACTGGAGCGTTAGATAGAATTTTCTTAAAATTGAGGCAAAATTTCCGCTGTTGTTCATTTTGCAAGCAGACAGACGTCAGCAAGGGAATTTGTGAGCATGTCCCAAACACCGTTCTAATTAGCACACCTGAGTCTGGCACCGCCGGCACAAAAGTCACTTGATTGGGTACGGGTAAATTGTCGACAGCTCGTCCACAAAAACTAACCCCTGCCCGTGTCAGCGTCACCGACTCTGCAGCATATTCAGCTATTCATTTGCATTGTTATGGCATCAATATTTCTCATTAGAGCGGAGCTTCTCTCGTCCTTCCCTCGCATGAATTGTTAATCAGTGGGGCTGGGCTGGCTCTGATTGAGTCGGCTGCACATGGCGGCGATGGGACAATGTTAAAGTTTGACACCAGCCCCACCAGCCGCCGGGGCTCCACGGGGGCCTCAGCAATTTTCAAGTGGGCCCCATCCACTCAGGGCGGAAAGAACAAAGAGACTCTGAACAATGACACGTCCACCTATTTGCACGAGTCTCCCTGACTCTAGGATAACTAACGAAAGCAAATTATAGGACTTGTGTTGATCTACTCCCACGCCCCCATTAGCTTCATTTGCCTGCTCCATTTGCCCGGGAAAATTCGAGTTGGGCCGCCCCGACAACTTTCCCACCGAACAAATATCCCCGGCGAGCAGAGAAAAGTGCCCTGGCCCGGATGCGGATGTGCCGACATTTCCCTGCTCATATTTTATATGTTTCAAGGAGTCCGGACGGGATTTCGAGTGCACAAAGATGCATATAACCCATTAGCAGCGGCTTTAAATTCACCAGGACTAAGCGACTACATACCTCGGGCTGGGCTTCTCCGTGCACTATGCAGACGAGCATCGCCTCGTGTCCTTCGCCTGAGAATACCACCGGTCGCTCAACCGATATTTCTGGAGGATCTGGAATGAAAATTAGAAATAAACATAAGACGTGGATTTTCCGGGATTTCACTGCACGCTGATGGGGCTGAATTCATTTATTGGGCTCAATTCGGCGAGCCTCGGCTGTATTTCACCCGAAAATGCCTCTTTGAGCCACCTCCATAGTAGAAGAGAGTGCGGATTTTATCCCAACAATTTCTGGGAGTTATCCTGGTTGGTCTACTAAGTTATCAAGAGGAATTTTCGTGCATTTGAATTTATTATGATAAATCAAACGGCTACACAAGACATCAATGTATGTAACATAACTTTTTGAGCTCATCTTTCTCTTAATACTAAAACTCAGCTCCATACTACTACCATTGATCCCAAAAAAGAATATACAACTAAAAAAGATATGCAACTGTCCTCTTAAAAGAGGATTAATAAAAGCTTTTAAGAGGAAAAACTCATTTTACGCATGAATTCATGTATTTAGAACTCAAAAATTCAAGTTTAATCTATCTACATATAGGTATGTATATAATCCTAAACATTAGGCAGGGAATATTTCTAAATATATACTTATAGAATTTTGAGAATATAGTATAAAGTAAGAGAAAAAAGATACAGAGGTGCACATTTTTTAAAAGAATATTTTATTGTACATTTTGCGTCAAGAATAATATTAATATTTGGACATTTAATTTCTCTTATTATTCATAACAGGGCGAATGATATTGGATGTTGCAGTTTCGAAATTGCGGGTAATTTTATGCTGGTTATTTTCATTTAATTTTTGGTTTTACTAATTACCAGATACTCTCAATATATGTATTTAAATATTGTTTGCCGAAGCACAATTCATTTATTGGACGTACATATGTATCCTGCAAAATATCATTTTAAACTTTTAATTTTTGCAATTGAAGCCTTTTAAGCAATGATAATTATCTGACTATATTAAATAATTTATGTTTTGGTTTTGGACACTTATACAGTGAAAGACCGTTATGGATTCAATAACCCTCTCTGCGTTTCCCGGGTTCTCTTTATTAAATAGACATACATATGTACTTATATAGACGAATATTTATAATACCTGCCTAACTTTTTATAAATCCAATTTTAAATAAACTTCTATTTGTAATTGATGGTAATCAATAAAAGAATAACAATATGTTTTCATTGCAAAGCGAGTGTAACTGATCCACATCAATGAGGCTTATAACAAACGCATATAGCGCTTTAGTGACCAATCAAACCTTCAATCTTATTGACAGATCCATGGGTTGTTTTTCGTAAATCTTGTGAAAAGAAATGTATGCTCCCGACCTAGGTCCCCATTCTAGCGCTTGATTGGCTAATACCATTTCTATTCTTATAAGATGTATAGCCGTTGCTATATCCAGCAGCAATATAAAGACACAACTATTGTACATAAAAGGAGAAACCATTTAATACCTAAATCAGTGCTCGATTCGTACGTTTAATTAAATCATTAAATAATCCGGAAGCCAACTCAATGACTCCAGAACGAGGATCTCATTCATATGTATTCAATCGCTGAGGACCTGCCCATTATACGGGTCACGTCGCATCGATCCCCTGTGTCTCGAGCTCTAACATCGTTAGAAAATTCAATAGCCGGATAATAAAAATGTCCAATATTCATTACGTCTAAGAAAACATTCGCCTTATATCATGTAATAAAGGGGACACAGGGGAGAGGCGAACCAATGAAGAAAAATATCATTGTCATGTACTTTCTGGGTGCCCAGGAGCAGAGTCCTTTGGCCCCGGGCTCTTGTGTGCATGTGATGGCTGTCGGGGGCGCAATCATGTGCGATACTCTTAAGAATACTTACACAAGACGTGTAATACGACTTGACTGGATGCTGGCTGTCCCACGCCATTATTAGCTGTACAGACGTAAACACCTCCTTTGTGCCTGTCCATGGTCTCGATGGAAAGGATCGTTGAATGCAGCCTTTCTTCGCCTGTAAAGAGAAGTGGAAAAAAAAACGAGAGGAACGTTAATAGCAAAATATGAGACGTATACAGCGAAATATTTCTTGGCCACACTTAATTCTAAATGGAGAGATATTGCAGGGCATTCCATTTGAAACTATGGAGTTTGAGGAGGACTGGGGCAACGCAGTTCAACAAAAGGGCCGTACAGCTCCAAGTCCTCCTGGCTTCGGTGTTCGTACATATAGCTCGAGGATAAATGTGCGAAGAGATGGCTACTAGTTGATAAAATTGAAAAGGCTTTTCCTCCGCCTTAACAGAAAATAACACTACTTCATACAGGAAGGATCCTGTTGTGCTCAGCATCCTCGGAAGCTTCTTGGAACGTTGGATAAAAGCATTGCTGAATTGAATACGCTGAATTATTCCACTATCAGTCGAGATTAAAGATACGAATGGTTGAAAGATTCCTTAAGGATTAGGCAAAGAAATTAAATTTTCTCATGTGCAAGCTGTTTACGAGCAGTATGAATAGGAACATTGTCTTCCTGAAAGTTTGGATTAAGTTGAACGTCCTTAAAGATAGCACAGGTGTGCTCAGGCATTTTTCTTTGTTTTGAATTGTTCATTGTAGAAATAATTGTTATAAGCATTTAACAATAGAACAAGGTTATTTTCCTCTTTTGTAAGCATAATGGAATTAGACTCCAAATAAAATAATATAGTATGTATTTATATTTAAATTTTAAATAAATATGCTTTTAATTACTCAAGAAGATTTCTACAATTTTATAATGTTCAACCAATATTTATCATATGTATGTAAATACATATAATACAATATGCATAATTTATTTTTTGAATTGAATTCAGCTAAAAATTCACATTTAGAATGTAAGCTAATATTTTACTTATACATATGTATTTCGTATATATTTAAGGAGTTTATTTAGTGGAGCAGGGTCCATCTTGAAACACATACATATGTATATATACTGGTAAGTAAAATTAAAATTTTATTTGTAATATGTGAATTGAGTGTTTTAAGATCAAATTCGATTGTAGAATATCAGAAGGAGAAATATTCATATAGTGGTGGCGAAATAAAATAAACTAATTTTCTTTGGCTGTCGCTGCGAATGTTTCACTCCCATCTGTTCTGAGGAAATCCTGTATAGGTACTAACAGATAAATTCAGCAGTTTTTATTTTTGAATCGCTGTAAGGAATTTCTGGTGCGAAAACTTTAACTTCCATGCACAAAGCAGTCAAAAGTGAGAAGCAATCATACGTTCGTCCGACAGATTCCACACGCCCGCTTAGGGATTTAATTCAGCGCACTGCTCTGAAAATTCGCTAAATAACAAAATGAATATGTTCCTCGAAAATCATGGGGAAAATGTTCGAGAACTGGGAAAAAATCATCAGCGGCAATGACGGCACCAGACCGAGTCCCGAAGTGCTGAAAAGCGTGAAACAAACGGTCTATAAAATAACTCACAGCACATCAACGCCAACGAGCAAAAGTAGTTGAAATGAACAGAGGAGAAAAATAAACTGCAAAAAAGCGGGTAGGCGCAAAACACAACAGCGGCGGAAAAAAAGGCAAAAATCCACTCACCATTTGGCAGGACATTATTCTTACGGCTCCACGTTACGTTCGGGCTGGGATTTCCCGATGCTGAGCATTCAATTCGCACTGATGCTCCCTTTTTAACTTGCAAATGTCCTCCTGAACTGATGTGATGAATCCTTGGTGGGACTGTTCAGAAAGAGAAGACGAATAATAAAAACGTACTGAGCAAGAAAAAAAAAAGAATGGGATCAATTTATAAGGGCAACTGGGGGCGGGGAGGGTCATGTAAAATTTATTCGCACCAAAGGAGACGCCAAACGAATCGGGAAGAATCGAGGCCTTTCGGGGGAGCACTGGGAGAAATCGGGACCTTCGAAAGTTTTTTGGGTTTTTGGGGAGCAACAACGAAGGGAGGAGGGCTGCGCTGCCTAATCGCCAAGAAGTCTTCATTGAAAATCATTAGGAGCTCACTAACGATAATTGCTGGCAATAAAATGTGTCAGGAGGATCAGGATATTGGGGCCAGTTCGAACAATTTGTTTTAATGGGACGGCAGTACCATGGCCGTAACGGACCGATAGATGGATGTTCGAGGATATTATCGCAATTCCTTTAATCTCTTCACATTACCCAATGACTTGCCAATGGCTGGTTTGCTCGATATCCAATAAGCCACTGTACACAGCTCCTTTAAATGTCTAAATAATAATCATTACGAGTATTCAATTTTTAGTTTAGCACACACTAGTAGTACCTATAGTCTTTATTATTGTACTATATAATAAAATATTGTAAAATCTAAATTCTATATAAAAATGCACATTAAAATAATCATTCTCGGTTGAAAACTGGAAATCGATTTTTTTTTTTTTTTTGTAATAATCCCGAAAAGAAGCACTAGATACTCGTTATGGGCTTCTTATCAACCGATTCCATTTTTAGAATGTTAATTCTACAATTTTGCAGAATTAATATTTTAAAATGAAAATATGCGTTTAATAGATTTATAAAGGTATATACTTATTCTGTCTAACTAAAATAAAAATAAAATAGCTCTGTTTATGTAGACTCAAAGTGATGATTTTCAGTAACTATACTTACTTTTTTTGCAACTTGAAGAATTAAATTATCAACATAAAAGTTTTGTTCTTTATTAATGTTGAAATTACCTGGACAGGGGATATGAACAGAACTAACAAATTTTAGAAATTTTACAGAATCGACTCTGTTGTTAAAAGGTATTGAAGTACAGGAATATTTTATGTGGTTACATAGTTTTTTTTATTTTGATAAAGTTTCTATTTGCTCAAGGTGGATAACACCTTCACATAACCATTAAAGAAACTTTTTCAAACTTTGCAATCTTAGGTCCATAGAATCGACCGATTCGAGCACCAATACCTCGAAAGGGAAGATCAACAAGAAGCCATCTCAAACTTAATTGGCATCGGTCATTTCGGCGAAAGCTATTTCTGGTTGACTCCCTCCCCAGACCACTCCACCTGGGGGCTCCATCACCGCATTGATTAAGATGACATTTCTTGAAATGGAAAAGTTTCCCTGATGTGTCCCGCATCGTAAAAGATTTTGTCGGGAAACTGTGTCACATCCTCATTAGGCTGGAGCTGAAGGTGTTCGCCTCCGCCTCTCCCTGGCCCAATTACGCAGTTGCACGGGACGGTAGCTGGTTGCAGCGAACCCACCCGTTCGAATCAAAACGTAATTTGGGTTAAGGGGCAATTATCAAACTTTTCAGCAGAAACCCGAATCGATGTGAAACTGGGAAACCTCTGCAATCACTCAAAGCGAAAGAAAAAATAGATCGTCGCAAAGGAGAGAAAACTTTTTCGTATCATGTTGGTTAATTGGCAAGCAACAAATTTCCATTAGTCCCCACCGGGAGTTCTCTAGATCTGTTTTTCTTTCTTTTCTCCTTTAAAAATGTGTCGTAGGAGGCGAACAGGAGCACAGCTCTCGGCGACTCAATAACTGACACAAGCCAGTTAAGTGGAAAAAGAACTTTCCTGAGATAATGGAAAGGTTCTGGCATTGAAGGCATCACGAAGATCCTCTCGAAAATTGCCCACTTCGGGAATAAGGCGGGCAGGATTAAAGTGGCCCAGAAAGCGAAGTCAGCATCCACCCGATGGGCGGGTCCCGGACCCAGTGACAAGCCCAGGCCGTCCTGGGCCGCTCCTCTGCACGCTCGCCACTCATTCAATCTGCCATCAAAGTTTTTCTGGTTATTCGATAAATTCGGACCGGCAGCGGCCCGTCCCATAAATAATTCAGGATAGGTACTCCGGGCATTCCTCGATCCCGCTCGGACAGGTGATTGTTTAGAGACAACCGGCAGATATCGGGCCAGACCAGGCCCTCGCCCGGTCCTGGGCAATCATTTAATACCTCGGCCCGGATCCTGAGAAAGTGGAGGCCTAATCTGAAATGATTGATGGGGCCGTCCTCTTTTGCCCGGGCCGGGTTCGTCCGGTACGCTGTGCTCAGCTGGTGGTTTATAAGTCCCTTGTGAATATTTTCTAATGGGAAAGTTTCAACCGCAAAATTTTCCCTGGTAAATTGGAGAAATTTCTGTTCAAAGGTATTAGAAGACCGTAGAGCGGAAGTTTCCTTTATGGTTGGCGTCTCCCCGTCGAGAGGTCCTGGGCCGCTGTGCCTAGGCATAGCCACTTCGTCGGGAGCGGCGCTCCAACCACTTCAGAGG
This sequence comes from Machimus atricapillus, assembly GCA_933228815.1. Classification (NCBI taxonomy): domain Eukaryota; kingdom Metazoa; phylum Arthropoda; class Insecta; order Diptera; family Asilidae; genus Machimus; species Machimus atricapillus. The sequence goes on from OW121788.1 coordinate 14,457,013, forward strand.
CATTCTTTAGCCAGACCTTTGTTGAACGGGGCTCCAGGGTATCATCATTGGGAACTTATTGTGTATTGGGAAGCGGTTGTGCAGCGGACGGATATTATCAGCCGAAATTAAATTCGGTGAAAACACTTTGTTTAGCCGAACCACCCCGTCGATTCCTGGGCATATAATGAAAACCTGCAATGCGTTCCAAGCGCCTTTGAGACCACCAGGGAAAATCGCTTTGTGATTAAAACCATGGTGCCGGACCAGGGTGAAACAGTCTGCACAGACGATGGAAATACACAGTTCTTTCATCTGCGTCTAGGTGTAAATTAGCGCTTTGAAAATTCAAAATATATTGAAAGACGGCTGACAAAATTTCATGAACTTTTGTATAAGGTTTCAACAAAATCCAATCTTCAAACTCTATCTTTTCCAAAATATTAAAATATTCTAAAAGAGAGGTTGTTATTATAAGAAAAACTTCCAAAAACTGTTCATTGCACGCATGTCTTTTTTTTAAAGTTTATGTAAAAGTAAATTTTAAACTTTTTAATTAACAAATTAGCAAATGACGAGCGAGACTTGTAATAAAACCACCATTGCATTTTAGTTCGAATAAGTATCTTAGTTGGTCGCATCCACTTTAGTGTTTCGTTAAATAAACTAATCGTAGACATAATCTTCATAGTCTATTCCTATTGGTTTCGATTCCTAATTTTTTGACAATCAATTTAAAATAAGCGATCTTTGAAAGTTCCACAACAATGTAATAATTAATTACGACTAAAAGATAAGTTAGAAAAGATGGAGATTAACTCAAAAAGCTAAAAAAGGCAGCTTCATTATACATATATGTATGTACATACACTCAGTTATTCTTATTTGACTTCATTCAAATTTTCTTTTCTAATAAGTGTAAGTAAGTAATTATTCATCATATGTAGGTAGGTATACTTAAAATGCAGAGCTAATAAGAAATTTTAAATGAAAGCCTCCCTTAATATCATTACTGATATAGAAAACCGGTGGAGAAAATATTTCTACTATTTTAATTTTAAGAATGTTTATAGGTACCTTAATTAATTAATATCTAATAGAATGCAAAATAAGTCCGATCTCTGTTACTCTTGATATTATCCATAACCTTACCATTTAAGTCAATGCGACATTTACGAGACATTTAGCATTCATTGGCTGCCGGCTGAGTAACTCAATATCCGTCGTGGCGAGAGATTACCCACAGACCCTTCGGAAAGAATTCCAAAAAACTTATCAATAAATCTGACAACTGTCCGATAAGTAGGGAAAACAGGGCTGGGTGGACGTGCATTATCGGAGCCCGAGACACGACGGCAGTGCCAGCTCGACGTTCCCAAATTATCTGGCCGCGACATTTATTGGAAACGGGGATCATATCCCTGGAGCTTCCTATCAAAAGTCGGTCATCGAAAATCGAGAGGAGGAAATAAAAAAATAAAAAATAAATGACTAGCTTCGTTCGAATGGCGAACTTCTCTGGTAATAGGGGGTATCATTAAGTTCGCCAGGAGGGCAAAGAGGAACTCTGTCGGGGGTGGCAGGCCTAATGCTTTCTCCACAGGGAAAAAAGCGAAATTTTTACGACTTTTGTTGTAACGACTCTGGCGGTTTTTGTGGAACTTAAATTAGAAAACTTTAAGAATTGGGTCCAGGACTTTCGTTTTTCTTGTGTTGGCTCCCCGAGAGTTCACCCACAAATTTGATGACTATATCGTAAAAAATACCGAGAAAAAAAAAGTATCCCGTGAAAGACGAACTCCATCATCGGTGGGGTTTGGGTGGCGGCTTGCTGGGCTCCATCATAACTGATGGCCGCGGCAGAGCGCCGCGGGGGTAAATTATAAAAACTCCATTAAGAGCTGTTTTTAAACCTCCCGAAATGTTTATAGTTTGATTTTTATATTTTTATTATGCATTGAGTAATGCTTTATGGGTGCCCTTCGCAGCGGCCGGGGCAAGTTTGGGGCTGTCGAAATGGGTTTTCGGTTACGGCCTGAAAAGTCATTTACTACGGAGATAATAAATTTCCGCGGGAGCAACTTATACATTTGATACGAGTGAGGGTCGCTCGAAACTTTTTAGGGTTCGGTTGAATTGTTGTCATTTTATTAACTGAAAATGTAATAAACGTCGCCCTTTACGCCGATTGCGGCTAGACGAGCTAATTCAGTTCGAATAAAAGGCTTGCTCCGGGGTCTCGGGCGCCTTAAAAACTTTTACACAGATTTATGTGTTTTTCAGTTTTTCGAGCTTGACGACTGCTTTTATAAAAATAGCAAAAATTTTTTGTAGCTTAATTCATACTTGCACAACAACATACAGCTCAATTGGCACATTTAATCTGCAGTGATAAATAATAATTATATTAAAAGTCCTCTGCTACTACTTTCAACTTTAAATACCAAGACTTTCCTATACTTTTGAAGTCGGTGTGAAAACCTAACAGATATTGAGGTGTTACTATATTTTATCGGAGTTTATCGTTTCAAATCGATTGGGTTTTATAGATTAAGCGAGTTAATTGCTGTGAATATGTCAAAGCAGCTGCACTATTTTTGATCTACTAGGTAAATGTTAAAATTTCCCATACCCTCTTCCTTTTTCGGCAACGCGAATACGAATTCACTTTGATTTGTTGTAATAAATAAAATAATTACGTTTTTTTTTAGCGCCGGAAAAGCATTTACGATGAGTAATTCAGTACATAACTGAAATTAAGCAAAAAATCCAACAAAACTATAATTACGCTGTAGTGCTGGACGTAGCGGGCAAGTGACAAATTCTTGCTTCTACTTTTTACTTATGTTACATGCATTGTATGTATATATTTGAGTTTTTCCTGTGGTTGTAGGTATTGTCGTTACATACAAAACGTGAAATTTCAATTTTTGCATTTTAAAGGAAGTTTTTATATTCGTTCGTATACTTACAAATATTTTTTTGTTATACACACATACATATAATAAACATTTTTTTTGTTGAAATGCAGAGTACCTATGGGTAATATTTTGTTCATAACTTTCAGGTCTTCATGTACATCCATTTTCGTTGTAGGCCTGGTAACAAAATGTTCCTAAAATCAGCAACTTTGGACGTCAAAAATTTATTTGAAATCAATTATAAAAAAAAAAAAAAAAAACATTCATATTCTACTCAAAAGGCCCCTTATCAATAATATTCTATACGAATATGTATACCTACACCTATGTAGGTACAAAAAAATTTTTATTTTTTCGCGCTATTGCAGGTATGGGCGCTTTTTTTATTCTCTCCAAATTTGGACCACGGTAATTCTAATAATAAAATTATGTGTGAATTTCAAGTCCATATCTCATTTCGTTTAGAAGGTACAGGTCTACTTTATGGTCCACGAGATCGAATATCGGGAGCCTAAACTTTGTGTTAAAGAAACAAAGGTAAACAAAGATCTTTGAAATGTAATTAAAAAATGAAACGTCACACTTCGAGCCTTTAGCCACAAGTGGCGCAAGATGGTTGGAAGTGGGGACCAGTGGAATATCGGTTAAAAGCTCAACGTTGTGAGGTGACATTTGCTTGCGGTGGGCTAAGAAACGTCAAATAGTAAAAGCGGTAAAATACGCAAAACGCCGACCACGTTGTTGCAAAATTTTTGAGAATTGTGAAGAGATCCGAGAAGGTTTTGGTGCGCGTGTGATGATTGATCTACGGAAAGAGTTATAGAATGGGCGTATCGCGAAAAACGGGGCCAACAATCGGTTTTGTGCATTCGCAATCAGAATAAAGACGGAAAGTTCGTGCTCGCGCATAGTGAAAATGATATCCGTGATTTTCGGGATTCGGGGATTTTCACCTTTGCCTAACTGCAAGTGATATAAAGCGATTTTGGTTACCCGTCGGACGTTGCAGAAAGAAATCGCATCGTCTTTGGCCTGCTGGGGCCCCAATGAAACGCACTTTTCCCCAAGTTGGCCAACTGGGATCCTGCCACTCGGGGCAGTCGCGTTGACGAATTTCCACGAAATAGATCGCGTGCGTGTGCCGCCGCCGCTGTCCGTCGCTTCGGCGGTAGAGTGAAAAATGTGCCTCCAGAAGTATCTAAAACAGTTATTAGATCTGGTAAGTTTCTCACCTTTTGATTAAATTCCTCAGCGGACACTGCTAAACATGAGCTAAAACTTAAAAGTGACGTTTCTTGTGCCGGCCGGTGGGTTTTTTGGGGGCCGCCTGAAAAATACTGAAGCGAAGCTAAACTGGCTGAAAACGTGCTTCATTCATTCTTCATTGTCTTACATTTAATAATGTAATCAACGAGAAAATGTTCAATTAAAGCAATACGATGTGGGGATGCCTTTTTTATAATTTAGATCAAGGATGAAAGCCGGAGGCTCAGTTGCACGTGCTGCTTAAAATCTATTACTTTTCTGAGATGCAATATATTGGTTTGTTCTGAACTACAATAAAGCATGCACATTATTTTGCCAGACATAACTTTCAAAAGGAACCACATTTAATCCCTCTAACCTGTTGGGTTTCATAAAGAGATTTTTCTTCCAATGATTAATTGCGGTTAGGTATACGCTTTGTTTTCACTCTTTTTGATCCTGCTCCAAACTGCTTTAAATCAACCCTACTTCGTGCAGTTATAGAATTGCCTCTTTAAAATATTGAGAAAAATAATTAAACCATTATAACAAAACCCTCAAAACAACAAAATGTTTTTAACTTAAAAGTTGACGAACCCTAACTTACACACAGATACACAGATATGTATACATGTTAAACTTATAACACCCCTCTTTTTGCGTTGAGGGTTAGATATTGTACTTTGGGTTTCTAACGATGAGTCTTTTCAATTAATATCTGATATATTAAAAATCCAAATGTGTTCTGAAAATGTCCAGATGTTCCGTAGAATAACATTTTTTTTTTACTTTCATCTATAAAAACCGAATCTTGTTTATTCTATATTTTCAAATATCATTTTACATATTTTATTATCTCCCTCTTTTTTCTCTTATATTTTTATTTTAACCATTTCAAACCACAACGCACATTCTGTATTTTAATGTTTTTTTATAAGGAAAAGGCTGCTGAAAACTGTAAAATATACAATTATTGCTATTCTGGGTCAATATCAGCATAACAAACCATGATTTTATTGCGCCGCAAAAACTTATCAAATCAAAGCAAATAAAAATATGTGTAAATAAGCCCGGGTTAAAATCTCTTTCTATTTTTATTGCTTTAAATATATCGATGGAAATATTAAATATTATTGCCAAATGCAAATTTATGCAATTCAATATTTGTATTAAAATTAACCACATGCCCCAAATAACGAAAATTTTACAAATCTCGCACATTCGCTCTTTTCCCACGTCTACCGTTGCTGTGCTTTCAAATTTAAATAAATATTTTATCTTCAGGTAGTCATGTATAGTTTGCCCCCTAAAGAGACTTTAAATCTGGGCAGCAATCAAAAAGGGTCACGAAGATTGGCATTTATCAGCACACTAATAAATGCAGCGCCATCCATCAGTCGATGCATCCCCTGCATTTTGCCAGTCTGAATGCAAAATCGGTTTGCAGCGAATTTTAACGGTATTTTTAATAACAATGTCATTATCGCGGCAAAACAATATCCCCTTTATTGGCGGTTGAACGGCGGAAACGGTGGACCAATTGGGCGTGCATATAACGAGTACACAATGCGCGTGGAGATGCGGAAAAAATTGATGCAGGTCGACAGGACCATCCTCCAGCATCCAGTGGACCGTTCAGGACAGGCAACTGGATGGCAATATTAGCCACGATAGCCGTTCATAAGCGGTAATTACGTTGCATTATCGATTATGCAGTGATTGGAAAATTAATAATATTAATTGCGCTCAAGTGGTCCGATTAATATGCATTCAATTTACTACCGGCTTCCAGGGAATGGAGCTGTTTATGCTCCCTGATTAGTGGCAATGTAATTTGCCTGCATTTTTAGATAATTTATTATACATCCGAGTGCATTCGCAATGCTTTTTAAATATTACATTTATTTGCAAAAACAAAAATTGTAAAACAAGGCAAAGTGGAAGTGGATGTCCCGGGGAATAGAATTAATTACATCTTGCGTACCGGCGGCGGGCGTACACGAACCAACTTTTTCGAGACCTTGTCCTAGTTAAGGCGATAAATTACAGCAGTCACAGCAGAAAGATATCTTCATCCTGGAGAGAGTTTCACTTAATCTGCAAGGATGCTATTAACTGTTCCCTCAGGGGAATTTACAGAAATTATCACTTCACGTGGAGAATCCTGTCCGCAAATACAAGGCCAGAAATTCCTTGTAATTGTCATGTGCGGGCGTGATGTCTGCAGAATTTAAAACCAGAAACATCAGGAATATCATCCCATTATCCAGGCTCCTCCCGGTGAAAGCATCCTCGTACCTGTCTCCTAGCGACCGCACAACATTTTACAGGTAGACGGGAGCACGTAGAAATAGCTGTGGGCGGGAAAGTGGTTAAAAAGGATGTCGGGAGGTTGAGCGGGGAATTTTTTTTCTTGTGGCTTTGATGCGACGCGCACAAAAGGATTCAGTCATTTGAAAATGAGACCAGAATTTCTTAAAACAGAAGAGGGCTCCTACAGGGCACTCCAGGCAAAACACAGTGGTTATGGCACTTACCTAAAATTTCGACGGTGTGAGTTATCTCCCTCGGCTCCAGCATAGCTATCTGACAGATGTAATCGCCAGCATCTTGTGGTACAGCGTCTCTAATTTGCAAGTTGAATCCATTAACCAATTTTACACGTGGATCTGGGGTAACTTTAACTGCTCCGGCTGACAAAATTGCAATTCCACGCTTCCATGCGACGACATATGGTTCTGTGGGGAAAAAGAGGAAAGGTACAGCATAAGAAATTACCTGATTAACACAAAGGGTTCAGATTTCAGCATATTTTAGTACGTTTTTATTTTTGTTTGCAGGACGTGGTTGAAGGTTCTTTATGCGAGTGTTAGTCAACTAGATTTATCAGCTTGGATGTCTTAATCCCTTTCAATTCTTACCAAAAACAGTTTCTCACGTGAGAATGCTTCACACGTGGAGTCTTGGGTTCGGTTTATAATATGTAAGTCAATTAGTGCTTTGAGGAATATATCAGCATAGATTTACATAAAACGTATACCTTTTCCTTATCAAAATTTAAGAATTGGTTAAACAGTGAAACGATTTTATTACCTACTATTTTAATTTGAGATTAAAGATTTGTTTTTAAGAGCTTGTGAAGCCTAAACAATTGGTGTATTATAAAAAATGTTTTATAACTTTAAAATTAACTTAACCTACGTATGCAAATGATGTTTCAAAAAGCTTCAAATATTATGACGTTGCCATAACTTAAAGAACTTGTTCTCTTACAATAAAGATTAGTAATAATTTCTTTAATATGTTCTTTTTTATTATATGTGCATTTATTGCAAATTATTAGAATCTCTGCATAATAGCGGCAGGCAATCGTTTAGTCGTTTTGTTGGTTTCAGCGATTTTCTTATTGGTGAAAATGACAAACCAAAAGCCCATTTGAACCCAATTCGTCCACGTGTCAACCCTCCTGACAAATGGTTGCTATTATTCATTTCCAAAGCTCTGGCAGGCAATCTGAAAGGGCCGTGGTGCCGGACAACAAAGTGATGTGTCACACAATCAATTTCCTTTTATTGTCAGTTTCATGGTTTTTTCATTTCTCACCTTCAGATCTACGAATTTAGCCCCTGTGTAAGTTAGTTGGTCCTCCACTCGCCTCTGGAACCACCCCTATTAGAAATGTACAAATAGGTTAACCTCAGACCGAATGCTCCCGAGAGTCCGGATATAAAGTGATAGATAAACTACCAGGATAGCCCACAAAGTTACGTAAGACATAAAAAGTGTAATTTGAAGCAGACAGGATATGCCAAAGACATAAAAAATCCTAATTACAGGCATTTGCTGGTAGCCCAAACGCAAACCAAAGGACCAGCTAGAGCTATCGAAATGAGATTTATACCCTACAATTTCATTAAAACCGCCCATTTAAATTTACTGTCAGGATGGGACGGGCGCCACTTTTACCGGCGACGCAACGCATCGTTTTTGCAGAAGCGCTACACACAGAGATGCTTCTCGGAAGATGAGATATTTAGACCAACTTTATGGTTAATTTACGATCTGTTTTTCGTATACGCTAATACACCATCCAAAGAGGCATCCAGGCATTGAAAAATTCCAGTCGCACAATAAAAAGAGCAAAGAAAGCACCGGATCCGACCGATTCCGGCCATTAATTTTAATTTTCGAAAAATTTTCTAAGGAACATGGCAAATCATTCCACTTTAATTGGTCATATGCCATAAAAGACGCTATAAAGGGAGCAACATCAAGCGGGGGAGCCGAAGGAGCAGCCCTCGGTTTCTCCAAATATCCTGCGTATGAAGGTCCCGCCCACGCGCCTAGGGCTCTACCAAAGGCAAATTCTTGCATCGTGCAGACGAATTCGTCGTGAAATTATTTATTGATAAGACTGGACGGAAATTGCCTGCACATCTGCCAGGTGGAAGTTATGAAGGGCCGTATTGGGGATAATGCGACCATAACTGCTGGCAAATTGCATCGCAAGGTGAAAACGTACTTAATGCGGCGCGGAATGGTTGCCATCGTGATTTGGCCGCCTCGATCTCCCCGGGACAGACATCAATTTTCAAGTGAAGCTGTCTTGAGATTATTTCGAATTGCTCCAAGTTTATGGGCCTCTTTCGCCAATTTCGAGGGTGGAGATTTCTCGCATAGTAGATTTATGGGGCAGGTGATAAAAATGATATGCGTTTTATTACCTCGACGTATACGCATCTTTAAGGCAGTCTCAAGACGAAAAAGTTTACGTCCGATTCTTTATACGTTACATTTCCTAAAGCTTATAGAGATATATTTTTTGAGTTGCACAGTTTTCGGATTTTCGGCGGCTTTTGATTAAACTGGATTTAAACAAAACAAACTTTTCACTTTTACAAAAATTTACAGACCATATTTTATGTACAAATCTTAAAAGTTTTATTTCTTTTATTATTTCAAAAAGTAAGTACTATTTTATTATAAAACTTTAGAGCAAGTTGAATTTGACGATTATTTTACAACATTATTTAACTTTTAAATATGGAAAAATAAAATGTGTAAGTACGTCGTGATATTCACACAAAGTTTTGTTGCAAAACGTTACTCGTGTTTCCATTTTTTATTGAGCTTATTCAAGGATCTTTTAAATTAACGGATTAAAGTGAAATGTAATGTAATTTTAGCTGCTGTAGGCACGGATGACAATTATAAGTATATCCACTTCATTCCCATCTTACATCCCCCATTTATCTAATTAAGCCAACTTCAAAAGGCTTCAATTTTAAGAGATTAATTAACGCTGACATTAATTAAGGTAGAGTCCAAAAGAATTTTAAAGGAGTTGAAAGATGGATCAGGGATACAGGAGAAGGGAAAAAGTCAGAGAGGTTGGTTTTTATCTGCAGCACCGGATGATTTTCGGATATATGTATCTAAGGCGATAGGGCCTCAGATGGATTATAAAACATGACAAGTAAGCAGAGGTATCAAACCTCAATTAAAACTCAATGTTTATTCTGAGAAACAAAGAATTACGACTCATTTTGATATTTAACCCTTGCGTGTCGAGAACACTAAGTAGTCGTGATGTTGCAAAATTCCTCTGGACGAAGAAGCCTCTGCTATGACAATGAGATTAATTGGAAGTTTAATCTGAAGAGCTGCTTAATTATTCAAGTTTAATTACATTTACTTGTCTTGCTATAGAAGCCTAAAGATAGTAATGAATAGGGAAACGAATTATGCACCTCTTTCTGGAGTGCCCCCATTTTTTTCCAGGAAACCAGTCGGCCAGACTAGTCGATAGGTTCATTTTATACCCCTTGGTATTCCGCCATAGGGTTAAATTAATACGACCTTAATGCGGGGCCGGCCCACTGCGGTCCTCGGGCATAATTCCCACATACGCAGTCGTTCCATCAACCGCACCGAATTAATGGCGACTGTAAAAGTAATAAATGATCGCGATTTACCCACAATCGCTCATATTAATATTGATAAGCTCTCACCATTGGAGGAGTGCTTTTTCGCCGTCAACAGCTTGCGAAAAGAAGCACGGCCGCGGCTCTGGTCGTAATGAGAGTGAATTTTATAGGCTTCGAAAATAACTCGACGTTTTACGACTCCCTATGAAAAAAAAAAGAAAACGAAAAAAAATGTAAAAACAGTAAAACCGAAAATTGAATGAAACGTCAGGAAAAAGGAGTCACCCTCTGCACGGCCTGCAAAGTAAAGTGATTACTTCGCGGGCTTTTATGTTTTAAGCGAAATAGAATATTTGACTAGGGCCGAGCCGCACCCGGCGAGACTTATTACGCTTTTTGCGACATACTCGTAAATGCGGGGGGGACGCTTCCTGGAGGAGTTCCCTAGATGCTGCAAAGAAATGAACCAGGGGGAATATTTATGGGGACGTGCCTAGTGCTCCAGCCGAGTCCCGGTCCTCCCCCAACCCCCCGCTGCACGGCAGCGACATTAGAAATTCATCGTCTCCTCTTAGGACATCAAAAAATTGCTGCGTATCTGAAAATTTACTGTCTAGGCACATTGAGATGTGGATAGAGTGGCGGTAAGTGGTTTTATAATACAACTTAGTTTCGGTTATGAACAGGGAAATATGCTCCGAACAGGAAGAAGGAAATTGAAACAGGCAACATTTTTCCGCCAAAACCTTGGCCCCAACGCCACCGCCGCTGGGGGCAAGGGATGGATCGTGATATCCACTTTCGTAGCTCCTCCAGATTTATTAGGGTACATGGTGGTATTAAATGTGATTCAATGTAGCAAGCTGTGGATGGAGATATGGAACACGATTTGGGAATGTGCTCGGGGTCTTGATGTCATTGGGTGGAAAATTTTTGGATGAAAATTGGAGTATTGGAATTCCTGGAAAATTACTTTGTTACATGGTCATTTGAAGTTAAGGGCGTTCGAAGGGCGGATTCCATCAAGACAATGACTCGTACTAAATTGGCGGTTCTGTTCGTTTAAATTTTGAGATGGGGTCTAAAATAAACACGTTTTATAAGCGCTCCTCTTTCTCATTTTAAAAATAAAAATATTATCGATCGTTTTGCAAGCAACTATAACTTATACATTTAGAATAAAATTAAGTTTATCTGAATAAAATTTTAATTTGACAAACCTAAATCTTGATAAGTAGCTACATATTATGTATAAATTAATGGAGAAAGCATAATGCTTTCAACTTAAAAATGAAAAAACTTCAATTATGGTCTATAATATTCATATTTTTGTATTTGGAAGTTTTTGAAAGGCAAAATACTACACGAAATTTATTTGTACCCATGGAAATAGTTTGTTCCAAATGATTACAATAATTTAAGACTTTCATTTTAATATTTGAAAATTGATTCATTTAATCTGAAATTGTTATAAATTATACATTACATATCTGTTCTTATTTTATAAGTATCTTCAAAGTTAACATGAAGTGAAAATGCGAGTAAATCAAATAATTTATTTATCAATGCTTTGAAATTAGAATTCGGACGAATTGTTAATAATATAGAAGCAAAGCAGAGAAAATTGTAAAGTTTATTCTTTTATGGTAGGTAAGTAGGTACTTCGATTTGCTAGGAAGACTGCTGAAGACTCTTTTCTGCTGCGGTCACTGTTGAAAATCTTTGTAAATTTATTACTAACGAAAGCTTAGAATTATCATTAAAAAAACAATTGATCTAATGGACGTAATTCGCACACAAATTTTGAACCAAGGGACTACGTGCATTATTAGAAAAAAGAAAAGAAAAATCCCATTAAAAGCAGTGACTCTGTTTTACATTTGCCACGCGTTCCATCAAACGTTGTCTTGGTTAATTATTCAAAGGCGGAGGCAACTTCCAGAGCTCCATCTGCTCGATGCTTTCCATTTTCCTCATAAACTTCTTTAAATGCTCCTCGTGCCGCACCACAAATCTCTTTTGGGTTCACTTTCACTGCATTTGGTTGGCAGTTCGCGGGGGCGGATGGAGAGCTTGGGGTACCTTGAAAACTTTGTCACAGAGTCTATATCCTGTCTGACAGCCGTGAATAATTTATCCACGGCGGCGACTAACCTAAATTGGCTGGCAACAAATCAGAAAAACGTGTACAAAGCTCCCACATCGGGGAGATGTCCTAAATACAAAAAATCGGGACTCAGCCCCATATAGAATTCTCCAAGAAATTTTCTGGAGAGACAGGGGTCTTTCTTTAAAAAAAATTTTTTTTTCTTTAAATCTCCCCAGCTCCTGTGCCAATTCAATTGTTTTTTTTTCCAACTTTTATCCTCCTGTGTATCTAAGATTGCGAGAAGATGTGCGCACAAAAGGGAGGATTTAAGAGGAAAATCCCCGGAATCGAATCCATAAAAAAAGCGGTTTTAGTCGCACCCACACCGCCGAACCCGGCTTATCGGGTCGGAAAGTGGCTAAGTGAAGATTCTCATATTCCTGGCAACCTAATTATCTGACAAGTGCCTTTTCTGTGGGAATATTTCTCGGCTCATTTATATTTAACAAGAACAGACGGGCGCAGCTCCTCGCTTTTCCGACAGCGCCAGAAGTCGACCTTGGACTGTAGGCGTGCAGACAAGACAGCTCCACCTTACAGGGCTGCAAAACCCCGTGTCCACCCACACCTCATCTGGAGAACAGATATAGATGAGGACGTAAATATTGAAAAAGAGCCCCATAGCCGACCCCCCGCCGTCTGACGCGAATTGAGGGATTCATAACCAGAGATCGGCTGGCGCCCCATTAAATATTAACGCGTGATGCTTCTCTTAATAATTATCAATGAAGTGTTGCCGCCAACAAATCAAATAAGATAAATTGCAAAAATGTTTGTTCGTCCGTGAGCGCCCCGATGCCGGGTCCCCATGCTCCGGGGGGTAATAAAAGTACGTGCGAATAAAGTTGAGCGGAGTCGCAGACGTGCGCCGCATTCTTCATATTTATGAGCCGAAGGAGTCCCGACCCACCTTCGCCTGATTGTGTCACTCAATTGGATTTCAAGAAAATGCGCAGAGCGCGAGGAGTTGTAAAGCTCTTTTGCAGATTTGCCGGATTTCTAGGTGTTTCCCCAAAAAGTGGGTGGACGGGAGTTATTTCAAAAAGTTTTCAAAATACTTTTACGATCCCATCGGATGACTTTAACAAGAGGAGTTTCTGATGACGAAGAAGTTTCTTGTCAACTGATTCTTATTTGACTTTCGACTTCGTATAATGTGCGCTTTTATTTCACAGCCCTATACTCGCAGTGAAAGTCGGACAATTCAAGAAAATTTTGTGTAGAAGTTAAAGTAAATTTGACCCCAAACTTTCTTAAATTTTTAATTCTGTACATCAAACCGAAACAAAATAAAATAAAATACAAAAATTTGATTGTAAAAAGAAAATACATACATATTTACAATTTACTGCATGTGTTCCTTTTAAGTAGCCTCTCATTTGCAATCAAAAACCCTTTCTTAATGGAAATAATATAGAATTAAATCTTAACAGCTTAAAGGTTTTTAAGTCTTGGTTGGAAATGTTTTTTTAAGAAATGCTAAGCAAATTAAACACAATACCAGACAAGCAAAAAAAAAATTCAATTCCAAACTTTAAAATCTTAAACATTCTCATTGAGATAATTAAAGCAAAAACCCGTTACCCATTTTCTCAATGGAATATAAATTTAATATTTTTTTTTAAAAATCAATGAAATTATTCGTAATTAAATAAAATTAATATTGAAAATCATATACATATAAAACGATAAGAAATATAATTGAATATATACGATATGTTCAATTTATGATTATTTGAGCAAAAATGTTTGGAACCTAGATAAAAGAATTCTTGAATATAATACTTAAACAGAATTTAACGAATTTAATTTAGAACCGAAAATGTTGAACGTTGGGGGTATAATTTCATATCAAATAGTCAAAAATATTAAATACATAATTGCTCTTTCATTCCATTAGAGGTATAATTTCATATCAATAGTCACAAATATTAAAAAATTGATATTGCATTCCAGAAATAAATATTTCACATATTTGTGACTTCTCTGAATATATGCACTGCACATGCAATGTTAAATTGATGCGGAAAACCCTTTTAATTGATATGAGTGTGTTCAAAGGTGCACTTTAATTGAACATGTTTATGGTTTTATTAACGTTCAAATTCAGAGTTGTTCAGTGCTACGGTGAATAAAGCCTCTGTTACCTATACCTGTCAAAAAATACCAGTTCAAAATAAAACTTGCCATTCTCGCCTCGGTAAATAAAAGAGGGTAAATTACATTACGTACGCATCAAAAACCATTGTTATCTAGGCGTGCTCTTCAAAACCAGCCATGCCACTCTACAAAATTATTAAATTATCCCTTCAGGAATGCCTACGTTTTTTTTCCGGTAAAAGGTTGCTAAAGAGCACCACATTACTTCCCGAAATTACCGTTTACATCTACAACTTTTCTCTGAAAAGCCTTTTTAGTTTCTCGAAATCAACTGCCGGACCTTCGTCAAATTTTCCGACTTGACTGACCATGGTGCATTTGAGCCCTTTCGTTATGCCATCAGTTACATGGATGAAATATTTGACCTTAACTTAACCAAATTTCCCTCAACTGATTCCATTTTGAAGTTGAACTTCGTTGGACTTGGAAATTTAAATTTGGAAAATTGTTCAACTTACCCGTGTTGGCCACTTCGCATGGAAGCAGTATCGTCTCGCCGGCCACGAATTTGAAAGTCTCCGACCTCGAGATGAACATGGGCTCGTGCTTCAAGGTGTTGCTAATGTGGCTGGAAGCGGCTACACCTGAAAGTAGGAAATGCGGAAATGAACAGGTTAAATCTCAATAGCCATGAACTTTTAACCTCGTGCAAAAATGAACTACGGGAAGCCTTAAGCAAACTGCAGATTGGTGCTGGGGAGGGTGGTGGGGTTATATTTTCCATCTGAAATTTTACTGTCACCGGGCGAAATTCCCAATATTAAACGTTCGATGGGGCGCAGTAAAGTGGAATTAAAACTGCAAAATGATTGGAACACGGCGAAGGGGGGAGGAGGTGAGAAGCTATTTGCTCAGCAAGTGCAGCACCGCGTAAGTGTGCATGCTTTATGAGGCAATAAATCCGCGGATGGCGCCCCAGCCCCACACACAGATCGCGATGAACGTCGTCGTCGCGCTGTTCAAATATTTGGCCGAGTTATAAACTTTTCACTTGTGTGGAAAACAATTTTCCGTTTGGCTTGAATCCCCGCGGGTGCGGAGCATTTTCCGGAAACTAGCGCATAGTTCATAACTAGAGTGCGGAGGTTTGTTCGTTTTCTTCATTTTCTTCATTTAGCTCTGCAATAATTCTGATTCCTCTCTGTTTTAAGGATGCACAGATTCCATTAGGAAGTGCATGCATGCCGCAGGAGGTGAACGGTACGATGCCTTCGGGAATAAATGATTGTGAGAAATAAACAAATGTTTTAATTTTAAAGGCTTCCTTCCTCTCTACGCGCAGTAATTAAAATATCATATACTTTTGGCAAAAATTTTGATGAAAACTCCAAAGAAATTCATGCTTGATAATATGCTAAATAAAGAAATACATATCACTATTTATATTACATTCCATAAGCAGATTATAAATTTCTTGTTAACGTCTCTTAATCAAAAAGTTCAAATTCTAATTGGAGAGCTAAATTATAATTCGAATATATGAATGCATACATATCAAGTAGTCAGCGAGGTCCAATTATAAACAACATTGTATTTCTGTTTGTGTAACTCCCTTTTTTAGGGTTGCGTAGTACAACAAGCAACCCTTATAGTTTCACCCTGTCTCCGCGGTTTAACACCGAGACTGTTGGTACTTAAAAGCTGTATAGGTAATTTGGCATTTTTATATAGTATACCTACATATTAATCATGCCGACAAAGTTGTGGAATAAAATCTTGAAAAATATTAATTTTTTTTTGGTACATAGGTACACGTTGAGTGGAAATGACTTTTTTTTACTCGTCTATGCCATTGTATGGGGTGTCGTTAAATAGGTCTTTAAAAATTATCGAGGGTATGTTTTGAACATTTTTCGATTCAGGGATCCGTTTGCGAAATATTAAGCACTAAATTGGTTATACTTTTGTTAGAGTCAGAAATATTGGTAGAACGATTAAGCCTAATTTAAACAGTTTTCAATAAGTTTAACTTAAATTCGAATTTTCAATATTGCTCCTTAATGTTTTCCCGAAATATTATAATCATGTTACCCAAATAACCACCCCTAACTGGCGGTGGCTCGCTACCTAAAAAATCCCCTCTCATTTCGCACTAATTTTGTTTTCAAATTAACAACCGCAAAAGAGGTGGGTTTGCAGGCACTTTATTCGCTTCGCAATTATGATTTAATCCTTTGGCGGCGCAAAATTGTGCAGAAACGTGACCAGCCAACTAAAAACTAAAAAGCTGTAATGAGTGCATGTAATTTGATAGTGGGACGTATGTTTTCCAAATTTTCCATTGGTTGAGATCATTGCCCCAGTGACCTCAGCTCGTCCGGGGCATAGGTGGCAGCAGTATCGCCGGGGCGCAGTTTGTTCAGAAATTAATCATTTCACACTTCCCGTGTTTGCCGAACGTGTGACATGCGCCATGTAATTGAATTCCCAATTAATACAAAGTTCGTTGTGTTCCAACGTTAAGTATGCACAGTAGGAGTCCATTGCTAATTCACACCAATTTTGGTTTATCTAATGGACCGTATAAAATGGCATAAAATTACATTTAGCTGGTGTTGTTTTTTTTACACTCCCTGTATTTTTATTTTACGCCGGCAAGGGTACTCTTTTTAGACGAGCAATTGCAATTTATAAAATAATTCATGAGAGTGCAAACAGCAACACTACGGTCGTGTACCGCGTGCTAACCTCATCTGCGCTCCGCCCCCGGGAAGAGCTGCTCCACAGAAGAGTTCATCCAACGGGACGAAAAGCGCCCGGAAAAATTTATAAAATGCACTTAGTCAGTGCCGTAAATATCAGGCGAAGTTATTAAAATTCCAATGGGATTACTCACGTTTATTCCGTCCGATGGAAAAAGGAGGACTCCGGGGAGGTTCACCTGAATAAATGCCACCTATTTATTCGCCGTCTCCCTTCTGCAGGGTCCTTTCGGGAATTCCAGAGTTTGGAAAAATGCAGGTAAGCTTATGGCCGGATATCGAAAGTTCCGTGGTTAAGATTCAATGCACTGTCCAGAGGGAGAGCAGCCGGGGTAAGCTTTGAACTATTTTTACTTTTGTTCTAGTTCGCCTCGTCCCGATAAGTTTACTGAGCTCGTTCCAATGCACTGGGACACTGTTCAAAGGCGAAAGATGGTTCCAGGATTTCTTGACTCTTTTGGGTCAAATGTTTGTAGCCAGGAGGTGGATCTTTCTGGTTCACGGAATGTTTCGTTGCCATCCTTTTTTTCAAAGGACATGCTCCAGTATTGCTGCACACGAACGTTCAGAATTTAAGCTGTGCAATTCACCTGTGAATTTCCAAGTACTCGTAGATATACCTGTGTACCAGCAAAAGTTTGGAAGTTCTTGGCCAATAACGAACTTTACATAATTTGGTATTCGCTGTGTATGTATAAAGAAAGCACTGTGCTAAAAAGAGCACTTAAATACTCTCTTTGACTTTTACTGAAGTCAAGAGTCACTAGTGTAGTCGTTTTGGGACAAAAGAAGGATAATGCTTTTTTGCGTATTTTGTATTAATGATCGCTTTTGCTTACATTTTTTTTAAAGGCAATTGCATCGTTTATCTATTTCATGTTATTGAATTTTAAGTGCATGATATTCAATATTAACCAATATTACCAGTTTGATTTTGCCCTGAAAGAAAACGCAATGGATCCCGTGTATATCGTTACCTACATTTTATTTTCAAATAAAATTTTTCAGCATCATTAGTAATTTTTTAAAGAAATCAGCGAACTGAAATTTCAACTCGCAACGATTTTTCTTCAGATTTGAATAAAATTGAGTACCCAGTAACTACTATGTATTTTAGATTCACTATTATGAATTTTAAAAATTAGGCAGTGAATTTAAATAATCTAGGCAATGAATTTAAATATATAAAGAGAGTATATTTTTTAATATATGTATGTATGTAGATAGCCTGGACTTAATTCATTTTTTCTAGAGTCATTTTAATGTAGTTCTTAAGTTAGTAATGTAGTTAGTTCTTTATCTTTGGAAAACAAGTTTTTCGTGAATTGAAAACCGTGTATTATTCCCAAATATTTTTTTGTTTTGTTTTTGAAATTCTAGCTTTAGGTTAATATAAAATAAAAGTCGTAAGATAGAAAATATCAATTTATTTTCATTTTCATAGAATTTTTAAACCTTCTGATTTACAACAGTATACGCATTCAGTTGTTTAGAGGTTTAATTACGTTTTTATGATAATAATATGCAAACGTTGATAAACAAATTGATTTATGTTTAACATCTTTTGAGTTACTTTATATTTAATCACAAATACATACATATATTAAATTTTGAGCTGTAGAACGAACCCGAAAATAAATTATTATATCCATCAAGACCTTTGACCTCTATCCCAACATCATTTAGAACACCACAAATATTTGCTCACGTCTCAAATTCATTTCGGGCATCGACTAAACCTCACCTGGAATCTCTTTCATAAAGAGGGAGCAACTTGGGACCTGAGCTAGTTGGAGCATCTAGCCCCAAAAACGAGTTCATCTTTGGTAGGGCTGCCTTTCATGAATGTGCCAGTGCAAGGGTTCAAAAGTTTTGACCCAGTGCATAGGTTGCCGGTCTGAAAAATCATAGGTCTCGGAACCCCCAAGAGCTCGATTTCGAGCTGCAGCTGAATCTGTGTGAGGTTATCTGCGAAAAGACGCCAGCAGAGCTTCTGAGGTTGCCCCTGCATGTCGAAAGTGGGAGAAAGTTTTAAAACCAGGAAGCCGCTCCAGAGTGCATGTGGGGTGCACAGTATGACTTCATATATCCCACGAAGGTAATAAGTGCAGCGGGAAGAAGCCACCGGCAACCTGCACCCAATTACTTAAACTGCGCTCGTTCGCCACTCAAACGTTCGGTGCAGAGTTAACAATCAAAATGTTTACCTCGTTCGTACGCTGCAACCCACCCGCGCGTTTTGGGAGGATTAAATTTGCAAATCTGAGAAAGATTTGGCGCCTGGGTTGTGTGAATTTATCATCAGGTGAGGGTGGCTGCACTCGGAGGAGACTCACCCACGGCGGGGGAGTGCATGTGAGGTGAACCGGGCCAGCCCGGATATGGACAAACTTGAGAAACTCGAACGAGCGCTTAATTATTTGCAATTAGGCGACATATTAAGTTTCCGTTCGGATGGCTCAGCCCGGCTCCGGAGGATCCACAGGGTGGCTATATTTGTGAACCCACATAGCACAGGGTACGAATACCTGCGCCCGCCCTTCACCTGAGTCGGTGGAAGCCTGCCAGCAACTAACAAGTGCCTGGTTGCACATTTCGATAAGGATAATGTCATCGTCTTATAAGGGCGCACTGGTGGAGCGAAGGGCGGGCAGCCAGCGGGTAAAAGGGCTGCCAGGGTCGGAGGAACAGACTAAGATCGATGATTACAGTTGCTCGTAATTTCTTGATTTCCCAAAGGGAAATTTGCTCCACTTAGCAAGCGTATGATGGACTCCGACTCGGATAAGTTGATTAATTTCGTGTTTGGGTCTGTAGTCGGGGACTGTGCCCCGACCCCGGAAGGTGCAGGACGTGCAAAATGTCTCAAGTAAGTAAAGATAGAACTTTTAGCACAACGACTTCTACTCTGTCGGGTAATAGAGGCGAGATTACTAATTTAACAGACTTTGGCCAAAAACCCAATTAAAGATTGCAAATGTTGGGGTGGGATGAGAGGGTTAAATTACGACGATCAGGTATAGAAATTGTGTTTGACGCTTCATTGTGCTTTGTTGATTTTCTGCTTCACAAACCATAAACCGCACATCGCTGGAATCTTATACTCCAGGTTTTCGAAATTATGGTATATTAGTTAGCAAAGTTATAGTGGAAAATAAATAGGTCTTAATTTGCGGTAAACGGAAGCCAATTAGTGAAAGCTTATACTCCTGTGGCATCACTTTTGCGGATGGTAACTATACTTAAGACTCGTTGAAAGAGAATAACATAAAGTCTTTAATTAAGAAATGTCGCTGCTAATTAGCAACGAGAAACTATTTTGATAAATTTCAAGGGAATGAAGTAGGTATATCTATCTCATTAAAAATCATTGTTTAAAAGCATATAACTAAAAAAGTGAAATTAAATATATCTTCTAATTTGCTACAAAAAATATCACATCTCAAAATTAATAAAGTCTAAATCAAACATTCGTTTCCATACTAAGCATTTTACGATTTTTTATAGATAGATTTCGAATCTCAAACGCCGAAGCTAACACTAAAGTTCTTATTATTATTAGTATACCTATGAATAACACAAGAGATAATTTATCTGTAGACAGTTTTCAGAAAAGCTAAAAATAGGAATAAAATAGAGCTGTTTTTGTCATGAAAAGATATTGAGTAATTAATTTGAAAATATTTAGGTATTTTAGCTACATTTAACATTTTTATTCAAATATAGAGCTCTTATTTTGGGATATAAAGAAAATGAGGCGTATTTACAAGTTTTAAACACTTTTGCTAAAACAAATCCTTTTTAAAACATTTTAATCGTAAAAAGAAACAAACCGTTTGGCAAATTACCTACTCTTTCTATCTTAAGAATAAATGCTACGCGGAGTTTGTCTGAGATCTTTTTGAATTTTCATCAAAAGTTTCCACTAATTCAAAGGAGCAAACAAGCAGGCAAACAAGCAGCTTTCGCATCTAGATTTGTTTGAAGTGTGTTGAAATCCTTATGGCCTTGCTCTTTGGGGGCCACACTGCAAGATGAGAACTCCCACGCGATCTCTAGGGAGATCTGATTGCTAATTTTTGTGTACTTAGCGCTCTCTAGCCGGGCTATAAGTTTCTGTAGTACAACTTATCTGTTGACTAAGTCTTAAGTGTTCAAATATTTTGTAGCACAGGAAAAGTTTATCTTCGAGAAAATGGAGAAATAAATAAATTTAATGCACCCGTTAAGGAGGCCCGTGTCGAAAGGTTCGCACAGCCGCAAAATTTATTAGTAGCTCAACTGGGGCGACAGGTTCACCTTGCAACACAGCAACCTTTTTCTCATCACATTTTCGTTAGCTTGTAACTTTTTTTTTCCACCCAGATATTAGGCGAGCTTCTTGCCCGTCATACTAAAAAAGAAACTTTGTACTTAACCAAAACACCTGGTGGAAAACGGGTGGAACGCCCGGAAAATATTTATAAGGGGACCAAACTTTTTGAATTTACTTTATGAAATATGAGTATATCCATCTGCCGAGATCGAAGGCCAATGTACGGCAAATTCCAGCATACCTTGCATTTCACTCGGCCCCGGGCCCCATTCTAGTGGCACCTTTTTTTAATTTTACAAAAAATCTTCATCGGCGTGAGCGACAGAGAGGAGGGAAATGAGTTGAAGCTTTTGCTTCAGGGAGAAGTTTTGTAATGAATATGTAAAAGTTGTAAAATTATGGCAGAGAGGGATCTATTGGATGTGCAAGGAATATGAACGATTCCTTTATGGCACTTAAGTTCTTATACAACGCCCCCGCAAGAAAGAAAAAAGTCCCTTCCTATCGAGTTTTCAGTGAAAGGTAAGGTATCGTTAAAAGGTGAAATGGGGTGGTACTGGCAGCAGATGCGGGTAAAAGGTAAGCATTTGTATTGACGCACTTCTAAAGCGATTTAAAATCGGTTATGCTCCCGGGCATTATTTTTTTCCTACGAAAATCTGAAAATTGTTATCTCTATATTTACTTGCCAAATTTTTAATATCGGCAACTAGATTTAACATTCTTTTATCTACTATCTTTGTTGAGTTCCACTTATGTATGTAGGTACTTTATGAGACTTGACGCAAAAACTATCTACTGAATTAATCTAAGCAAAAAGTTCAAAATATAAAATTAAAATATTCATTGAAGTACTTTATAAAAGCTATTCTGCACTAAATTTAATGACAAATGAATGAGACATTTTTTCTCTTTATAATGTACATATAAAATGATGTCTGTGGCAGGCACTTCATATTTGGTTTTTCGTCATCTTAAACATTATAATGACTATATCTTAAGCCTTTTATGAAATAACCAAAATAACTATAAAGAGCTAGATTTCAAATATCTTTACTTCTAATTTATTTATTTATTTATTTATTTATTTATTTATTTATTTAGCCAATAGACAAACGCCCTGACTGTACAATAGGATAAATACATAAAATAAGATAAAAATAAGCAGAAGCGAATATTAATGATTTTTAAACCTATTTTTAATTTGTAGTTTGTTTATATTAAAGTCTAGCATACAGTAATTTTTATTGAATAAAGTAATAAGCGAATTAATTGGACCCGACCTACCACAGTTGGTTCGATGAGAATTTGCAGTATTAAATAAGTAATTTCCTTATAGCTTCAAATCCAAGTCTATTTAAATCATTTCCTACAATAAAAAGGTTCATTCAGCTGATGAAAAAGCACGAATTTTTCGTTAGTGAAGATTTAAAAGAAAGTAAAGTAATTCCTTCTGCTGCATTAATATTATGACCATTTTAATAGAAAAAAACTGCGAACAAAGTAGAAAAATTGTGAAACGTTTACAAGTTTTCATCAGATTTTTTTTTTGTCAGAAACCGAAATGATAGAAATTCAAAATACTTTTAAGGCTTTCGTTTCGGACGGTCACCCCGGTCGAGCCAGAACCATACTTTGCCTTACTGAGGTTAAGATCCCCAGGAAGGCCACCAGAAACTGCACCAGCGGAGCATTTCCATCCGCATACCTAGCTGAGCCGGGATCCGTCTTATTGAGATGAAAAATAAAATTGATGTTGCTGCAGAAAAAATTTTATTTCCGCTTTTTTTAAATCGCTGGTACAAATGAAAAGCTCATTTTCCGAACGAAAGGTCGTGAAGGGACATTTTCGTCCTCACTTATGCTACCGGCGACGGCGGGGGCGCGCTATCTCACTTTTTATGAGATATTTTGAAAAATGTAATTCGGCTAAGGCGAGTTGGGGACTCCCGGTCTTGCCGTCGCGTCGCTGCTGGTATTCGGAGTATTTTTCAAAATGGGTAGGTATAGGAAACGAAACTTTTGCGTTTATCTGCGCTCCATCCTATCCCTTTTAAATTAGAAAATCCATTGACTTCGCCTGGCTTTTTCCTTTTATTTATTTGCTACCTCATTGGAGTTCGCGAGAAGCAGGAACAGGAGGAATTTTTATTTTTTTTTGTCCTCCCCGAAGCAAGGACATGCCTGAAAAGACTTCCAGATTTGTCACTGCAAGCATTACTGGATAAATCTCTTTATGGAAAAATTCAGGCAAAGCAAAATCATTGATGAATGAGACTATCCCGAACCCGAGGATTAAGGCTAACATTATGCAGGGGATGTACATAAATGAGAATTTGATAGAGGCTGGTATCAGGATGACCTCGGTTTTGTTACTGGGATTTAACAATTTCCCTGGATGTCACATTAAAACCTCTTTCGGGACGTTACTTTTAAAAGAAGACGTATAGAATCCAAGGCGAATTCTGCCTTAAGAACGTTTTTCCCTAGTAAATACGATGATTTCTTTCAGTGTGATAAAAAATAAATCCAAAGTCTTAAATTAAAGTGATTTTTTAAACATGTAGAAAGTAAAAAATTTACAATTTCGTAATTGCTGGCGTATACGCCACCATTTGAACGAACATTTTGAACGTTTTAATACTATTATATAGTGATTACAATTTAATATAATTTTTAAACTTCACTTAAAAACCCTTTCATGTAAAAAAGATTTAAAACTGCGCTTTAATTAAATTACCCAATGGAAATAAATTATGTATTATCAGTTTGAAGTTTAATATGTTCTCTTAAACAGAAGTAAGAAAAAAATAAATTGGATATTTCAATAAACTGAATGAAAGCCATATAAATGGATTTCGGTGCAATTGAATGAAATACATATGTATGTGTGCTTCACATAAATTGGCTATAAAGGTAAAAAATTAGGTTGATGATAATATTTTCATATGTGATAGCTACCTCCATTCATGAAAAACCTCATAAAATAGGATAAAGCTAATTTTCCCTCTGCAAAATAAATTACAAAAATTAATGGCAGAAAAGATTTTATGCGTTCAAATAAATTTTAAGAGAGAAGTGGGTAAATAAAAGCCTGATCCCGAAACTGGGGCAACATAACGACTGTATCTTTTACCAAAAGTGCCTGCCAGAGGCCCATTTGCTTTAGTTCACGTCATAATCCACGCTCAGTGTCACCGGTAATGAGTTCATAAAATTAAGCATCTCTCAAAATCCAACACGCCGGTAGCAGAGGCAGATGATGATGATGACTTAATCACATCCTTTGCGGGAAGCAACACCCGATGGTGGGGTGGGATGCTTTCATCCCGTCCCAGGATGGCCGGGAAAATCAAACATAGCTCATAAAAATTCCCTTTTTATCCCATCTTGATGAAATCAACCGCTAAATCACTAGCAATAATACACCAGAGAGCGCCAAAATGAGGGGTAGGGCGGTGTGGCGGCAAAAAATCCCGAAAAAGGGATGAGTGAGCCAGCTCTAGGAGTGTTTGTTTTCCCTTCGACTGGATCAAATTACTCAGCTGCGCTCGTTCCTGTCAGGGAGCATAATACACATCCCGATGTGGCCATAAGGACATCTGTTGACAAACTACTCTCGAATTCAAATGCCGACACACCGAATTGGTCCTTTGCTGATTGTCTAGGGGATGATGCTGTCTCCGGCGGCGAGCTCCTTTCCCTGCCCTTCCTGTGGACCGGCCGTTATTCAGCGAGTATCCATTTATTGTCACAAGGATAAGGACATAAAAAACAGGCATGTCACTTAGATAATGTACAGTGGGTACCTGACCCTAAAAGGATATTGTGGGACTATGATTATTGCCATAAAATACCAATTTTATAACGTGCCCTTCGACCCCACCACGGAGTCCTGCTGAGGTCTTGGAGCAGCTGGGAAAGTCACAGATCCGGGAAGATGATGCCCCCGCTGAGAGATCAATTTGCGTTCGATGGTCGGGGGAGGGCGTAAAACGTGCGGGGCTTCGTTAAATCCAGTCTTGATTGATACAGCCCTAGGTCGTGCGGATTTCCATGGAACCGTCCGTCGATGTCCGTTGCTAGCCATTAGCACTGAGGTTTGCAGTGCAGCACCCCAGACCCCGGTGGGTGTCCCAGCGAATCGTTTTGTGTCAACATACAGCAAATTCGATTTTATCGCTAAACGGAAGTGTGTGCTCCAGCAGCGCAGCTTATCCCCCCTGTCCTGATATAACTTCCCAGATAACCTTAATAAAGTTATTTGCCTAGTTAACAATTTATCTCTCCACCCTGATCTGCGGCTTGGGCTTGGTCGATGTCGTGCATCGGCAAGGATTAAAACAGACGAGTAGAATTGATTTTGTCCATCCGATCGATCGGGTGACGGCGGTGAACCCTGGTTAGTATCTCCATTAAAAAGGACAGGTACAGGACATCGCAACCATCGCCGGGGCAAAGTACCAATATTATCTGTCCTGTAAATTAGGGCTTCCCCCCAATTCATAATTCAATTTGCACGCTTGCCGCGGCAAAACTGGAACAAGGTGCATATACAAAATTTAAAGCGGATAAAAATGAATTAGTTGCCAACCTAGTCAAAACTGCTTCTACCTCAAAATATTGAAAACTATTATAGTTTGCGTCCTGGTCACTGGTATGTGTGCTTACGAAAACTACACCAAAAGAACTGCATCGATCTTATTATAAGTTAATTAAACATTTATCGAGTTGCTTGAATTTGGTCTAATTTACCATTAAATTCTAGAAGTTCATAAAAAGTTTAAGCAAAAATAGCTCCTAATCATCAGCATGGACTGAAATGTTTTTAGCTACGATATATCATTTTTCATGCATTTTTATCGTTAATCGTTAAAAAATTTATAATGTTTTTTAGTTTGTCTACCTAAACAATCTGCCAATGCGCTATATAAAAAGTTAGACATTAATCAGTTATCTTTACATTTACATAAATTTTCATGGAGTTTGTTTGAATCGTAGGAATATCAATGAGTTTTAATCGTTTGCTTTTATTATTTTAATCGATGGAATTTACGAAATTTTAATGATTGCCATTTTGGAATCAACAACTAACATTAAACATTTTAATTCAATTTAAATTAAACAGTACTTAAGTATAAGTATATCATGGAAATCGCTTAACGTTGGAAATTGTGAGCCGATATTTTGGGTCTATTTTTTTTTCTTTTAATGTGAGCAGAATTAATTCCGGAATTATTAAAATTAGAAATTCTACACAGTATCGGAATATGAGTATAATATGAAAGGTCTTTGTTTTCGCATTCTAAAACTAGTTTTAATTTAATTTTCAATCTAGTGAAAATGTGGATTTTGAGAGATGTTAATAATAGTTATATTAAAATTGTTTTGAAACTATTCTGTTTTATATGATATTACATTAATATAAACTAAGATTCATCCTCTGATTTTTACCCAAGTGCATGTACCTACATTATATGATGTACAAAATTCGCAAAATATGAAAGTTATGGCTCTAATTAATAAACGTGACGAAAATCCTTTTCATATATTAAAATTAAATGAGATACATATGTATGGTAGGGATCCATCCTCTAGTAGACCACTAGTTAGCAAAACCTCTCTAAAATGTAACAATTATAGAAAAGCCACAAACTTTCCAATTCTGGGAATCATTTGGTTTACATGCAAAAGGATGGAGTTGCATCAACAGGTTTTCTTGTCTATTGCAATTCAACCCGAACGAATTGAAAAGCAAGTGGGAGCCAGGAGGAACGACGCTTTAATAGAAAATATGTTTTTCTGCCTCATGTAGCTCCTCATCTATTCAATTTCATAAATAAAACAAGGCAAACATAACGTGGATGATTCAAATGAGCCACCCTTCCTCACACGAGGGTGGGCAACCTTTATAAATTAATTTCATGAAGAGAAGCATTCGTCCTTAAAGCCAAATTAGGTCCTTATGGTTAGTTTATGGCAGACTCAAACATCTGGAGGGATGGGATCGTATACGCGCCGCCCCCGCATCTCAGAGACAGAAAATTTTACCTTGAAGGTATTTAAAATATTTTCGGTCAGCTGGATGCGAGCTATGAATTTACGTAGAAAATTTTTCGTAATTCTATTGACCCGAACTATTTACTATAGAGACACATCGTTAAGCAATCTGAGGGGTGCCTGTGGGAGTTATGTGGATGCGGTTGTTAACAAGTGCCGGTTGGGGGTGGAGTGTTGAGTTGTAAATTAGTGTATGCCTTTGGGCCAAGGAATTTTCAAATTGCATGCACCCAGAAAGGTTTGCTTTCTGCTGGGTTACCCTTTCGCATGGGTGGTGACATCTGACGCAAATTCGGTTGCTTGCAACTGCTGCAGGGATTTAAGTGGAGCTAACTCTTTTCGCATGAAATTATTTGCATGGCCCGGTTGCAAATGGAATTTAATCAAAAGCGCGCTGTGGCCTCAGGATGGCAAACAAGTGGAAAGGTTTCATTAAGGAAGGCACTCGTCAGGAGGGACCATTATTTACGCAATGTACACTCAAATGAATCTTTTGGTATAAAGCTGATAAAAAGCCATTTGCCCGAATGGACACCGTCGGCCGTTCCGCAGGAAGAGCCGCTGGGGACCGTCTAAACAAATTTCCATTTCGACCTAAAAAAATACGAATCGCACCAATAACATCCTTCCATCAATTGTGAACACTGCGGCCATTACTTGAGCACAACAATGCTCCCGAGACCGTAGAAAGTTATCTTAAAAATTTAATCGTCCTTGATTGTGGCCCGCTCCTTAAACCCACCCGAAACTAAGTGAAAGCGAAAATCTCGAGATAATGATGAACTTTAATGGAATTTGCCCGGGTGGCGGCTGCTGTTGTTGTACTCCCGCTGTCGTGTCCTGGCGCGGTCCTCGGGCTCCTGTGGCGGACGCTAAGTTATTTGGATAGGGGGCTCCGGCGAATGCGACCTGCTCCAAATATTCGGGAATTCTCCCGAAAAATGTTTTCTTACTAAACAGCTTGGGAAAGAGCTTTCCCCTGTAAAATGCTTTGAGCGCAAGAAACTGTTCCCTCCTTAATATCTTGGGTAAATGATTATTTTGCAGAAAAATGTCTATAAAGCCGGAGAATGGTTTGAGTCCTTTCATCTACAGCGGTGTGAGTGCGGCGCGTCACCTTGCCCGAACTTATTCACCTCAAGTAAACCTTAGGGGTCCTCAAAAAGTTGAACATTTTCAAAGGAATTTGTCATTTTTCCCCGGATTCTGCTCCACTTCCACGGAGATATTCTGAATTTCTTCACGAAATCATTTTCCTGGATTTCCATGCCATATCCTCCGCAGGTTCTTTACGTATAATTACAGCTATTAAGATAATCCATGAGCTTGAGAAATGCGCTATTCGAGAGCTTTGATGCTTCAAAGAAAAGTGAAATCGATAGATCTTATCTTTGTCGGTGGGGCTGCAAGAGATGCTCCTTTTCTGTGTTCGACAAGGGGCCGGTGACGAAGACGACGGAATTTTCTCGCCTTATTTGATCCGAAAATTCAAATTGAAACCAATGAGGTGGAAGGAATCGAAACTGATAATGGGCCCGATGGGGGTGTAAAGTTAATTCACTGGCTGTAAGTGGCACTTCATCTGATGTTTGTGCATTAAAAATAATACCAACCTTTCGAAGAATATTACTTTTTTACTTCCGGAAATCGCGCTCAGATTGTTTTCATCGTTCGCAAACATGAAAAGAAACCATTTTGAAAAAAATAGCCTCTTTCATTCTAGGTTTTTGGATATCGCTTGATTCTTACCTTTTCCACGTCATACGCTATTATCCTATTATCTACTACATAAAGATATTCCTGCCCCGAATTATTGTGATAATTTTTTAATGCTGAAAGACGAACAAAACTACTATGATCACGAAATGAAAGTACTTTTATAGGGCTTTTTCGTCATAAATACGAAAATTATTATCACTAACTCAACAGATCAGATGAATTTGGAATTATAGCAGAAAAGTAAATTTTGCCACAACAATTATGAATTCTAAAGTGCCTATTCTTCTCGATGTAGTAAACTATCATTCATTGATACAATTTTAACTTAAAATATAACTTTTCCCGGGATATATCGCTTTTTATGTTCTCTACGTGTGTATTGAATATTAACAAGAAAGAAAAAAAAACAGGCCAAATCCTAACCACATTAGTTGTGGCCAAACTTTTCATGACTTAGACGTTCGCCAAATAAGATTAATTGAGTCAATTTACATAGTTGATTAATTAAAATCTCTCTGGCTCTCTTCACTTTGTATATAAGAAAATCTGCCAAACCTTACAGCTTCTTCCACATTAAAGTTTCCGTATTTCAGTTTTAATAAATCTAAGACATTCGAAGAACTAAACAAATTTCTTGTGTCGCAAAACAAGTAAAGTTCGGTTAAACTGGTTGAAACTGAATAATGAAGATTCCAAGTGTTATCATTGCCATTTAATCGTACTAATTGGTGAAATATGCAAATGTCCGTTAGGAAGAACATTTCAGAAATTAGGGGGTTCTACACAAATTGAATTATTTAAGGTGAATTAAATAAAGCACCAGCGACATCGATATGCATACTTAACATTCCAAAAAATCGATGCATATACTTAACATTCCAAAATTAATAACATTTCAATTTGAAACGAAATACTCGTACATAAGCTCTAGGCAAAATTCACCTCCTTTTTATTTCATTATTAAACAGTTACCTTTAATTTCGTATTCTAAGAATAAAATTTTATTAAATATTTAAACTGCGTTGACAATAACTGGAAGGTTGAATTGCTCTAATGTGTGTTGCCTACTGATTATGACAAATCTCTCAATTACAATTTTCTTAAATATAGTGCTCTCTAATAAAGCCGTGACACGCTATTGTTAGCATTGGTTTTATGTAGGTAACTATATCAATACAATGAACAAGCTAAATATTAACATCACCTCACACTTTGCAAATTACCAAGAACATCGTAATTTGTTCGATATCCCATCTTGTCCCATTTGCTCGCTCGAATGGTCTAGTAGAATAAGATAGCCCAAAATCCTAAATTCGATTACTTACAAATCATAGGACGCGACTGGGATGGCAGGAACAAATCCCTCCATATCGTGATATCGTGCCATTTGGGGTATGAGAAAGGATTGGCCTGGTCTGGATGCTTTAATGACTCCAAACAAATCCAGCCATCTGTGATTTCCTGGAATCGACCGGGAGGACACTCCCTGCCATCGTAGCCAGCAGAACTTCTTTGCCAGAATCCGTGTGGGGGCCGTGACACTTTCAGTGTTTCTTTATTTTACGTTGAGTGTCTCTTAATATGCCATAATTCATCTTTAATGGTCTCCACCACTAATATTTAATAGCGGCCATTTACTTCTCCCCACCGCACACGGAGACGACGCTAATATGCTTCTTCCCCCAAAAATAGTAGTTCCCTTTCAGGATTGTTCTCTCACATCATCATAATCGTCGTTGCCGCCGAAATAAGTGCGATAGTCAGCGAATATGACACTTCCCTTCCAAATGGATTTTTATTTAAGATAAGTAAATTATTAAGTGACACTCTTGTGCCTGAAACCCATATGAGGGCGGCTAACTACATACCTGTCTGAGCTGGCTCAGAGTCGGAGCTACTCGTTTTGTATTATGATTTATTGGTTGAATACCTTCCATGTTCCATGCGAGGAAATAGATAGTGGCGTGTTGATATAAAACCTCGTAAAGAATAATTAGAAATATGTATTACATATGTATAGGTGTATCTATTTATACAGTTCTAAAGAGGGCAGAGTAACATACATACTTCTGGGAATCAGCAATAATTTTCACTATATATGTCATTGACAGCAATTTTACATCATAAATGTCACTTTCAAAACTTTTCATATGTATTACTTAAACAAACATATGTAGGTATAAGTCGTATATTTTACTGTCCTTTTCTTAATCTCTCAAAGTTGATGTAAGGTGAGACCTCTACATAGACTCTATGATTATATTCTACAATTTTAAAGTTTATTCCTTCTGTAAATAAGGGTTCGTTAATGCAGAAAACTACTATTGGCAATTGTCTCTACCATAATTGTGCTAATATTTTGAAAACATATCGTTTTAAATTGAGAAAAATTAAAATTCATTATTACATATGTATGTATAATATCGTCTTTATATTTTTATAAAAGCATCATTATCGTAAAGCATTTCCTAATTAATAAACTGTAGTACTTCTACCTAACCCTTTGTGAATCCAATTAATGGTATTTAAGTTCCTCTTCGGATATAATTGGTGAGTATTCACCCGATATCCTTTTGGCCTAGTATCAAAAAAATCAATGCAAGAAATCGAAAGAGCGAATCATTAAAATAGCAGCCGTCTGGCACAGGTGCTGTTTCTTTCTTCGAAGCTGAAGGTGCCTTTGGTGCTAGCACCACTCCAACTCCTTTGTTAAGAACTCTAGGATCTACTTAACCCTTCTTGCCTTATACATCTCACGTTTTCAAAACGGAAATCGAATTGTTATATTCGTCTTTTGTGAACGCTAGAGCTGTATTCATACCACCTTGATATCACCTTTGAGTATTGGCTTCATTGTGAAGATTTGTTTAGACATCCTTCGCGGGAGGAGCAGGAACCTGCTACTGTACTTTAGGTGGTATTACCTTCAGCACCTGCTCACGTGCATCGGAGCACCAATCCAGCTCTCTGTTGGTGTGCGAAAAATATGCAAAAAACGTATGGGGGATGCTGCACATGAACCGAATACTTAATTTCCACAGTACATCTCCGGGCTTCCCCTAAACGCTCCAGGAAAAAATTTCATAAGCGAAAAAGGACGCTGATTTGATACTGACGGTGCTGGTGGTGCCGGTAGTCCCGACTGTCGGTCGTACAAGTCGGAAAACCAAGAAAATCTGTTTCAATATCATTTCGAGGAGATAAGGGAACTGGGTCAGCCGGGAATATATAGAAATGTGTTCCAATTCTGGGACACACAATACTTGTGACCTTCTGTGTTCCCTTTTTGCGCAAGGATTAGTCAATTTTCGTTTCCAGAGATTAAAGGATATCTGTAACTACCAAAATATTTTTGCTAGGTCATATGCATACATTGAAAATGGAGAGACCTAACACCCGGATTGCAAAGGACTTCTACTTGAAATTTTACTTATTCAAGAATCGAAAGTGCTACGAACTGAATTCCGAAGTTAAGCACTTACAAAGGCTCGGATGTGCTGTGCCCGTTTTCTCCGTTCATTAAAATAGAGAGCAAATTCGACAACTGGGAATTCGACACTAGAAGAAGGAAGTTTGTTTGAACGGTTCCCATGGTTCCGGAAATATGCCGTGTTTTCTTCTTGTTTTTTTTCGGCTTTAGGAGAGACTTAGATGGAGTTTATGTGCTGAAATCTATTTATTATATGTAGTACATGTCGTGATACGATTTATCATATATTATATAACACTTTTATTAAACATTTATTGCATTGACATAGACGAAGGAATTTTAAAAAAAAGCAGATATGTTTAACGTTAAAATGGCCAAGTAATTCAGATAAAACATATTTAACGATTGACTAGTTTTGTAGATTTTAAAAAGCAATAGTCAGTTATGAAAATTAGTTTATATAGTGGGTCATTACATATATAATATAGTGCATGTTTGGAAAGTCTAATTTCCGTAAATTTTGTTGTAAATATCAAAACAAAGAAAACAGTATTGGTTTCAACAGGCTCCAAACATTTAAAGTAATATTTCAAATAATTTAGTAACGTGATTTGAGATCCTTGTTTTGTACCTAACAAAAAAATATATAAGGAAGAGGGTTCCATCTGTAATTAACTTTTTTAATCTCAAAAATAGGAAGTGATTTATACACATCTATAAGGTAAAATGCAGAATTTATACAGCAGCAATCGATAAATTGCACATGGATGCTCAAAATTTAATATCTATGTAACAGGGTATGTGAGGTTACTTAAAAATAAAATTAAACTCGGAAATCATAGGACTGAATGAATTGAATACGCTGAGCTCTAAAATCCACCTCCCTAAAAAAACAAAATAAAAAATCTCATTCTGCCACATGAAAATTTGATCGGAGCTCATCTACAAAAGCCCACCGTGCCATAAATAAAAAATTGATCACTGTTTGCGAGTGTCTTCCTGGCGATGCGTTCAACATCGCTTTAACAATATTACTGTAATAAAAATACGCAGCGCCTAACCTTTCTAAGTGATTGAAGCAGCGCCGGGCCATAAAGGCGCTGCCGCTTGTTTGTTTTCGTCCGACATATCCTTTTAAGTGGTTTAAAGAGAAGCCTGAAATTGTGAAATGCTTACCCGGGGGACTCGTAACTTTACCCACAAAACCTCGTTGCCCTATCATGATCAGAATAATAACACATGCAAACGGCGGGTTTAAGAGCCCGCACAAAATCAAGCCCTCTCCATTACGCTTGTCGGCAGCCGGCGGTGAGGGGTTCCGGGGGTGCGGCAGCATCCAACTTACCAATTTATCCAAATTACAGGATCCCTTCACAGGATGCTGGAGCAATTTCGATACCATTAAGTCGAACTCGAAAGAGGGCCACCCCCGCTCGTCCCGGCAGCTTCGGTGTTTTGCAGGACTTTGTTGAGGCAACCGCCGCAATACCGCCAATGGCTCTAACAGTTTCATTCCCGGGTTATCCCCCAAAGAAGGACTATAGAATTTCTTTCGCCAGACAGGATGAGGCAGGACCGGGCGCTCAATGGGCAGGGGCAACAAATTGCTTTCGATGCTTAACTACGAGCGTTCCCCCGGGAGGCATAAACCACAGTTCCCTACTCAGCCAAATTCAATAAAAAAACGCTCTAAATGCTCCTCGCCACCACAAAATCATCCTCTGCATTTGACGGGACTGCAGGCGTTGATGGTTTTTAATTCATTTCCCTGCACTGGTCAAAGGATGGGTGTTTCGAGACCCCGATAGAAATATGGTCAAGTTCTGCAATAATAAGGGACCCCCGGGCTAGCGCTGGTAGCAACGGCTAGCCGGGGGGAGTTGTGTTAATTAAACTTTTGCGGTGAAGTCTCTGGCAACAGTTGGGGAGCTGTTATTAGTCCCCAAATCAAAAACAATTGCTACAAATGGCCCATTGAAGATTACTCTGATGAGGATAAACGCTTCGTCGTCGGGGGTGAGCAAGTCCATTACTTCGCCACTGGTAATTGAAACAGGGGACTGGGTCTTACCCGATGAATGATGTCACTGGATAATTGCTGCAATTTCAAGAGAATTAAGTCACGCTCGCAGCTGTGCGAGGGCTTAAGTTAAATTAAGCTTCTAGAAACAAAAATTAAATATCTCACTTATTTCGCTCAGGATAAACATACCCCTCAGATTCAGCATATTAAACCATTAACGAATTAAATCAGTCAAGGTTCCCTTTAATATTAAAGCCTACAATGTGATTAATATAAAATTACTTTGGTAAGGTCCAGTTGCCAAACATTAAATAAAATAATAAAAATAGATATTATACAATATTGTATACAATATAAAACTCAAACGATAAAATACAAGCGACCGACAAATTTTGCTTCACATATTCATTTGACTCCAAATGAGCGTTCCTAATACAATATTTGATCAAAATCCCTTAGGGAAACTCAAAATCAATCTGTTTCCAAACTGCGCAATTAATCTCTAGATTAAGTGACTGATCTATTATGTAAATCAAATTTGCAGTGTGTCAACAAAGTATAACAATATTGATCCCATTCTGAACTGGTTGTACTTAAACCATTTACGGGAGATTGAAACTCTATTAAAGAAGAATGAGGTGGTTAGCTTAAAATATTTGAGGTTATTACACTTGAATTTTTACTTTTTTGAATATTTAGAAGACGGTTTTGCCAATTCGAAAAATAAGAAAATTATGGGACGGAGCTATAAAAGTTCATTAACTTCTTACTAAAGGCAGCAGCCGGAAACATTTCTAAAATACGATTATATAGAACAAGAAAGCTCTTTTCATACACTCAGAGAAAAACGGCATTGTAAAATCATGTCGAATTAATGTTAATTAAACATTCGATTTTCTACATTGCAAAATCTTATGAATTAAAATTCATAATTTAAATTACTATTTCATTCTTAATTGAAACCCATTAGTTAATTTGACAAATTTCAATGTATGTATGTATATTTAACATGGACATAAGATAGTAGTTCTCTATTCAGATCTATGAATCAATTTGCTACATATAGTATTTTTAACATATCAGATATAAAGTTATTAAGCGGCATCAGAAATTTATATTGACATAAAACCATCAGTTTATATAAGTTCGTTAAATTTTCATTAAAAGAAAAACTTAAGTGCTACTGCGGTAACCTTTGAATTACGAAAAAGCTCTACGCCTCAATTTGGTATTGCAAAAAAATAATTTAATATATGTATGTAGATACTTTGTCAAACTTACAATGACTTTCCTCCCAGTGTATTTCCTGGAAAATTAATTTCCCAACATTCAGTATTTCCATTTTCCAGGAATAAAATGAAAATTTTAAAATTCGCCGAAAAGTTATTTAAGGCAGTACCTACATTATTGTGCTGTGCTATGGGCATTAAAGAGCTAAAGAAAACCTGAATATCTTTAAATTGCCTGAAAAGTAGCATCTCGGTATATAATTTTTTGTATTTTTGCCAGTTCTTTGAAATGGCAAAATGAGAGAAAAATATGAGCATAGGTCTGGAAAGGCGAGGCAGTGCACACTTGCCACAGAGGGCTCATTTCTCGTATTTCACTTTTCTTTCTAACGAACGTCCCTTTTCTTTTTTGTACTAAAAGAACAGATCTTTAGGTAATGTTTTTGTTTTTTTTTTCTTGTTTTTGCAATTTATTTACTTTCAAGACTAAAATTAAAATGTGGCAAAGAAAA
Source organism: Machimus atricapillus (assembly GCA_933228815.1). NCBI lineage: Eukaryota > Metazoa > Arthropoda > Insecta > Diptera > Asilidae > Machimus > Machimus atricapillus. Next base: position 14,493,384 of record OW121788.1, read on the forward strand.
ACAAGCCTATCAAGTGGAAAAACAGCGGCTTGCTTTCCTTCAGCCTTCCCAAAGGAGATATAGGTCTGGATCAATGATTAATAAGAAGTGTTATATCTAGTTCGAATGTCTAAAACAGTTGGCAAAGAGGAAAATTGACCTCAAGAAAATTCTTTACTGGTCGAAAATGGAACTACAAGTTTCCGGAATTTTTCCATTTCCGAGCTGATGCGGATGCTGACTCTTGCATCGCCTGGGTCTCGTCCTTATGAAAGGAGCGCCCTGCTGCATGACGGCATGAATGCAATAAATGAAACGTCTGTGCAACACCTCATGAAAGATAAATATGACGACGCAATCCCAATAAAGTTTCCTTCATCGCCACTTCCGAGTCACCTAAAACTGCTGAGCGGAGGAAATAGAAAACATTCCGATTGACACACAAAACTAAGGCGGTCGACCCGGGGAGAGGGGGAGAAAAGAATGTTAAGCCTTAAGAAAACTCGCAATATTCCATAGAGTGGCAATCCGCGACAGAAGTCCAGGATCGGGAGTATCTCAGCCATCGATGTCATTAAAGAAAGTGCGCCCAAGAGCAGGAGTGGAATCGAGCGGAAATAAATTGACCTGCTTTGGCATCACCGGGTCCCCTTTTAGGGGAATCCCTGGCTCTGGCGGTGATGGCCCCATTGATTTATGTACGCACTGGTCCCGAAGGCGCTCCACTCAACTGCTCAAATTTCAAAGGAGCGGACGCGGGAAATTTATCGGAACGAAGTGTGACACTAAACGGCTTCTTGAGCGACCCTGATAGAGGCGCCCCGGGGCTTTGAGCTGCCGAAGACGGTGGCGCTCCGAGCCACACCATAAATTATCAGACGGCGGTCCATCATCTTGACGTTAATTACGTGTTAATTGTGTTGTCCAGACTTTTATTTCGCCTCAAACAGATACATTTTCGCCACACTTTTTCACACTCGCCCTGTGTTTTTCACTTATATCGGGTGATTAATTTATAGCCGCCCTGTAGCAACTTGTGGTCTTCACATTTAATTTTGATTGCGGCTGCTTGAGCAAGCATCCCGATGTGCCCGCCAGAAGGCGCCTCTGTTGCCGGGCTGGGGCCCCGGAGCTCCTTCTGAGCCAGCCGGACCATATGTGGAGCCCGATGTTTTCTGGCAGTTTGGAAGGCGGTCGATTTGTACTGCTGCTACAGGAAGAAAACATCTTGAGGAATGATGGAAGTCCCCTGCTCCGAGGGCCATTAATTATCTCCGAGATTTTGAGCGATTTATGATGATTTCTGTGGAGAAATTGTACACCAGACGTCCACCCACACGTTTCCCTCGTATCCGTTGGGCGGCGCTGCAGTGTAGCTTATGCTGGCACAAAGTTAGCGGATGCCTTTAAGATTTGAGATATAGCCAATTTTATTAACTGCGAAATAATTTGAACTGTTTGTTTAGCGGCAGCTTCTTACACAGTTCATGGTTTTTTAATTAAGGTATAGGGTGTACTTATTTCTAGATCGACTTTATTTATTTCTCTGCCATGTGTAACCAACAAGGTCAATTTTACTTGGAAATAAATAAGCGTTTCCAATTTGTCAAATTCACTCATATCGCGGTAATATATAAAATTGGCTAAATTTTAGTGTTTTTGTAAAAAATCACCAATATCTAAGGTCATTCAAATCACCTTTTCGGATTTCCTGAAAACAGTGCAGTTATCCTAATTTCTCTAGAAACGATCAAATTTTCAATTAAGAAGTTGTTGTTTTCAGAAATAGAAATTTAGGACTAAATTTGCTACGTATAGGTATATAAATTTTTAAGTAGGCACAAGTAACGATGGTTGAAATATTAAAACTAGAAAATTCGAAATACAAAATAAAGAATTAGTTTTGTAACCTTATAAATAACTAAAGACAAAAAACAAAGCTTTTAGGGGGTTTGAATTTACGCTACCTAATTTGTTAAAATTTTAAAATAGCGTAAAGTGAAACTTTACCAACTTTTTTTATTAGTTTACTCTTTAAATTAAGAACGCTCTGACCTTCACTGCAATTTTACGGTGAAATAGTCACATCGAATTTGCATAATCAACAGCAATTTCTCCCTTACCCTAGAATTAAATAAAAATTACAAACATTTCTCTCTCTCTCTCTCGGGTTTTCAGTTTAAAACTTTTAATGCACGTAAGCAAAAAAAAAATCCTTTTAAGTCTCCTGATCTCGTTCAACCTAGCGCTAAATGCACGTACTTCAGAGCTTCTTTATGAAAAAGCACTTAACATGTAAAGAAATAATTATATTTCCCTTCACACTTTTTTTCCAGGTTTTTGTTTTATCCGGGTCATCGCAAAAGCGATTATGCGGGCTATTTCACGACCACCTCTAATGCATGTCTCGGGTGGGGCATTAAGTGAATTATGCAAGCGAACTCGGGGTGTCAGGTTTTTTGCGCTGAAAGTAATTACGGCTTACGACAAAAGACAAAAGGGAAAAAATATTCTTTTTTGCAGAATAATTGATGTTATTTTTGACATGAATGTGTCAAGGAAATTTCTCTGCATAGTAACTAAAAAATTCGAGTCCCGTCACAGAGGATGTTGACTAGTTCAAATTTTATTGACGGTACTCAACTCGAGTGTACTCTGCCTCTAATGATACTTATCTCACAGAAAATGTTTTAGTACCCCTTATGAAATTTTATATAATCGTAGCACGTATGCTTCTTTGAATAACAATTGATAATCGTTTGTTGTATAGAAGCAATTTTGAAAATTCTCATAATGCTATGTACCTATATACATAGGTATATACTTACATATGCAATAACATTTTGTACTACCTTAGGGAATACGTTAAGAATTATTGAAATTCAATCGAATCGTGAAGCATAAACATTTTGGATTTCGTAAATAAATTCACGATTTCGTCCGTATCTATACTAATTAAACTGTCTCCCAAGATTAAAACACCCGATTTTTTTTAAAAATTTGCATTATACCTATCTTGTAAGTATGTATATTTAGACCCCTACGAGTATGGAAAATCTTGGAGTAAACCGTCATGAAAACAAGAATATAATAGAGCGTATAACTCTAAAATTACCAAAAAAACAATACATATGAAAATCTTTATAATAAATAAGTATTGGTTCTATTATTCATCGAGAAGTGGCGTTCGATTCGATAGCACCCCAGGACGATACCCATTACAAAGGTATACACCTTAAAGTGAAGAAGTAATAAAAAAAATAATAATAACGAAATTTCGGAAGAAGGGTGAATTTGTCCTCAAAAAATTCTTACATGCTACGCACCCTGCGACGAAAGCAGAGGGCCATCCTCAAAGGGAATGTTTATTACCACAGTAAGCCTGATTTGCGAGGCTCAGGAATTCTCAGAAAGGCACTGCTGTCACTGATGTTCATTCATGGTCATATTATCCAGCTCTTGGTATTATTAACATCATTCTATAAGTCGCTATCAGGCAAAAAAGGATCAGCACACAATTCAGAGTCGTTCTTCCTCTTGCTTATTTTATTTGTTGTTGCTGCGAATACCATTGGGGCGTGCAATTGCCAGGCCGGGATAATAACCCTCCACTTGTTATACAATTTCATATTTGAGGACCAAGCACATCCCGATGGCACCCTATTCCCGGCCGAATAATACTACAATGAGTGGCATCATCATTCCTGAATTAAAACGATAGCAGGGGGAAGGACAAAATAATTTTTTGGTCTGTTTTCTCCATTCCTTGCGCTCAGTTGAAAAGAATAGGACTCTTGAATAAGTAAATCCCTCTGCGGCTTTGGATATCCGAGGGCTATACTATTCGGATGCACATTGTGTAAAAAAAAAGACCCTGTCGCAGAGACCGGCCCCGGCAACCAAGAAAATTTGTAATAAAAATATTTTTCCAGTTCTTAATGGAAAACGTCCTATATCGCGTTGAGCGCTTATTTGTTTTTAATTATAAATTCATTACTGGAGATGGTGCCCGGAAAAGGCTCGTTTTCATTTTCAGTTTTTATTTTTGTGGGCTCCTCTGGCTTAGCCATTGTTGCCCAGATGAGAGATTTGGGGTAGATTAAGTCGCCATATACCCTCCTAAATTTGAGTTCTCGTGTAATTATTCAAGTGACCAACAATTCGTGAAAACTGAGTACTATAAGCCGTTAATTTGGTAAATATCTAAAAAAGGTTTGGGGCTTTTCAATTTCATTTTAATTTTGAAAGAGATCCCCAGCTGCCGGAGGCACGATTATCTCCAGGAGGATTAGTTTTGAAAGAATTTAAAAAACATCATTTTTAAAAAGCATGCAAGGTAGTGGACGGGACGGGGAGAGGTTACCCTGGAAATTTACTGAAACTGTGAATTTCAAAATGTCAACAAAAGTATACATATTTCACAAATTGCCTTTTTTTCGAATTCAACCTATCATGCACTTACTTTCGTATAGAAATTACTGGAGATTGGACCAAAACAATTCTAGCTAATTTCCAAACAGGTATGTGTTTAAAGTATACCTACTTAGTTGAACTGCTGAGAAAATTTGTAGCTACAATTCATACTTTACGATTTTATATACATAGGTACATAAAACATCGGAAAATAAATTTTTCACGAAAATTTTTTCTTGAAAAAGTTAATTATTATGTCTAATATTGATTTTTTACTTGCAAATTCACACGACCCTTAGTTTTTAATATTATGAACAGATATTATAGAGTTTTAAAAAAAGAATCTATGAAAAAAAATGAGTATACATACATACCTATCGAATGTTTTGTAAAATTTATAGATTCCAAGAAATGAAGTTAATTTAAGAGATATAGGCATGGTAAAAGTGTATTAATTGAAAATAATGCCCTCATGTTTTCAGATAGATAATTTAATTTAGTCTGAGAAAGGAATCCAAAATATTTATGCATATTTTTGGTTTTTGTTTAAACGTGATGTAATTACAAAGCTAAAGTACCTCAAGCCACATCTATGCAGTCAAAAGTCCAACTGTTATTTTTTGCGAATAATACATTTTTTATTTATTTACGTGTTACACTAATATCTAAGTTAATTAAGCATTGTATTCGTTGTGACTAGAACATTATATCTTAAAACTAGAACATAAAATTCAAAGAAATAAGAGACGTTACCAATAATAGCCGCAAAAGCACTGTTGCATGATTCTAACTCGGAAATGTAACAAGCAGGGCAATATCAAAGGTAAATGTGGTTCGTTTAGGCTTCTTCAGAAATAGAACTTCGCATGCAGTTCGCCTAATTTAATTTATCAAGGCAGCTCATATTAACCGAAAGACAGACCGACATTTTAATAAACAAGTAGCGTGCATCAGACTACGTATTTTTGATGGTACCAAAAACCGAGAATCGCATGACATCCTGTATGATAATTGCACCAAAATTGTGCTATGTATTTTTATTGGAAAACTTTTCCAATTTCCAAATTTTCGTTGTTCTATTTTCAAAAACAAAACAACAAAAATTAGAGTTTCACTTTCCATCATTGTGTCGTTGGGTATACGACATTTAAGTTAAATCTGCAGGTGCCTTCCGCCGGGTGAAACAAGCCAAAGTGCGTCACCGGGATTCCCAGGTGAGTTGGCAATGGATGGAGTCACAAACCAGGAGGATGAATTTCTAGTCAGTGGGTTAGGTCATGTGTGAAGGAAGTTGGGCATGGCTAGCGGGTGGTAGTTAAAATTCACCTTAGGGAGAAACTTTCCCCAGGTATATCTAATGCGCTAAAATAATGACAAATTGAAGGAAGACTTACCCATCCGGAGATCGGCCACCATTAGCAGAATTAGACTGAGCACCAGAAAGCAGTCGACAGGTTGCCTGAAACTTCTTAAACTTGAAGAAGTCAACCGCCGGCTCTCTGCGGTTCTTGAAACTTTTCGAGTACTTCTTGGGGCTTTCATGTCTCCAGAACTTGTTTCCCAGGATCTAAGATTAATTCTATTTCCCTTTTTGGGAAAGACTGCTTTGTTACTGGGCACCCGGAGTACGGTGCACTTTTGGCGCTTTTTGTCGCTCTAACCTCAGCGACTTTTTAGATGGACGCAGGTGGGGAACTTTTCCCCCGCAGAATGTAATAACCAGACCAACCAGAAAGCGAAAAGTTTTTTGGGTGCTTGTTTTCGTTTTTATTTTTTGTAAGTTCTTTTTGCTTTTTCAAAAAATCATTAGTGCCCTAGCACTTGTCGTCTGCGATGATAGCGTCGGCGACTACCATGGAATGAGTTGGCTCAATTCAGTTGATGATGATGTGAAATTCGTCGCAATTTCGTTGCCATTCCGGGGTTGGAATCGGGCTGGAAGCTGGAAATAAAAGAACAGAAAAACAAGTTTAGGAATTTTTTTATATATACACTTTAAGAGCGGGAACAAGTCAAGAAGGATGCAGACTAACTTTTCTCAAATACTTAAGTGCAATTTGTGCATGTCAGCCGGGCTAGAGGCACCATGATAAACTTTCAAAGTCGACGGATCAAATTGGGTTTGAAAGTCCTTCACGTAGCTGAAAATGGGAAATTGGGAAGAACAAGGGTATGATGATGACCATCGAGGCCAGTGGTCGGTCACCACCAGGCGCACAAATTCCTGGGGACGGGCTAATTTGAACCGATGACACTGACATATCGTCGATATGAAATTGCCCTGGTCACCGGGGAACGACCTGGCTCCTTCTACACAAACATTCCTCCTACTCCCTCCCCTTCGACGGTCACAATTCCTGGAATCGTCTTAGTCTGGTTCTGAGATATCACACCCACGACCGCATGAGGTGTGGCCCATCATCACCCTGGGGAGCAATGCTTCATTCTAAATAAATACCTCCGTGCGTCGCAATCTATTTGACCTGTGGAATTCTCATTCCACTTGTAAAAGTTTTCAGACACTTGAGCACCGCACCTTTTCATATTTCCGTCTATTACCACATGTGTGTGCTTGTCTGTCTGGATCCTCGACCAGGTGAACAGGATCTGGTCACAATAAATCTAAATTAATCGAATCCGGGGAGATGTGACAAATGGCAAATTGAATTTCATTGTGCGAAAATTAAGATTTTCGAAGATTTCCTGAGTGCCTCTGGGTATATTTATCATTTTGAGAGTCGTCTGAGCCAATCTATATAAGTCTGGCTAATATTGAGCTCGAGATCTTTCAAAAACTTCAGGTAGGTATAGGGAATTTGCTCGATTGCTTTTAGGATTGTGGTATGCGTCAATTTGCAAGACGGTCAAAAACTTGAGGGTACCTAATTCTTCTTTCATGTTAAAGTTTAAAGCTATTTTTTAACTTTAAATTATTAAATTTGCACCTTTTCGAAAGTTTGAAATAAATTTAATGTTTTTGCAGATTATTATTGTTTACATTGTTAGTATGTCTTTCACATTAAAGTCATACATATGTATATGTACGTATAATTATTCTTATTTGTTTTGACATATTAAACCTATTAATTGGTATGGTATACCACTCCGTATGGAAACAAAGTGCTACACTTAGAAATCAATCTTACCACAAAAGTGATAGGATACAAAATCTCTCTATTATGAAAAAAATATTATAAAACTACTTTTTTTTATTTAAACACAGTAACGTTAAGTTGTTTTAAACTTTTACGTTTGAAATTAAATGGGGGTTGAAAATATTTACATATCTAATAAACAGCAATATAGCTCGACTTAACCTTTAGTTGATTTAAAAATGTTAAATGTTGTTAAACAGTTAATCTTTTTAACCCATAATTGTTCAAGAATGGTATTTTTTAGTTCTAGAAAATTGTAGTCCAAAGAAACGAGAAATATAATTTCAAACATTACATACATAGGTATATATGTATGTATATGAATGTATGTATGGAATGCTCATATCTTTTGTAGTATTTCTTTCCTTTGCTAAATTCGCTTTCATGAATAATTTAGTAATAAAACGATGCTGAAATTTAATTATCAGTACCTAGAAGTTAACAGCAAAAAACCATTACCTAATTTGCATACGAAGCAAGAGTAAAGTTGAATCAGTTTCATATCAATCAATTTTGGCTTTCTATAAAGCGAATTCCCACGTTTGCGGATATTGACACCATAGGAAATGTCATTTTCCGTAATTTGGAAAATCGAAATATATACATATGTGACGATGAAGGACCTTTGACTGTTTTATTAACAACCTTTCTATAGTTACATGAATATCCTATTTTCGTTTACTCGCTCGTACAATTTGAGTGGTGAAAAAGCGCTTTTTTCGTTTTGAAATAGTTCTTGTGATGTGAACCTTAAAAAGTCTTACGTAATAATCCTTAAAATTAATTTGTTTTATAAATGGTTTATGTTAACAAATTAGGTAGTGAAAGATACCAAAACTTTTATATATAGCGAGTGAGTGCATTCCAGAAAAACTAGACGATTTCTTTTAGTCGAAAGCGAAATAAATTTTTTACCAAACTGCCTATCGAATATTTTAGCATTCAATGGAAACTTAAAAGTATTAGTCAAACTTGTCTGTAAGTATATCCGGAATTAAAAAGGGACTTTATCCCAATCATCTAATAATCAAGTACTCGTCACATAATGCGATTTCCCTGATTAAATCTTCAACCCGTAGTGGTTCTAACAAGAAAATGGACGAATTAAAAATTGCAATCACGTACAGATGACGCAGGCTGTAATTGGATTACACAATCCTAATTGGTCCCTTCCCAAATGGCTGTGTTCCTTGAGTGGACAAAATCCGCAATTTGCGCCACAGAAAACAAGCAGTCACAGCCTGTCCTGGCCTCCTTGAAGGACCTCTCCGTCAGAGAGTTGTATAATCGTCCAAATGCCGGCTAATCATTGAACTAAGATGAGGACTACACTAATTAAAGAGCCGGCAGGAAGGCTAAGGAAATTCCTTTTGAGTCAGTCGAGCGGCAGGAAGGTCCCTAAATTAAAGGCCTTCTTCCCGGAAGGTGCATTGCCCGCTGCAGTGGAATGCTATGTCAGAGGACTGGACAAGCCATAGTAGATTTTTTCCTTATCCTTCCCGGCAAGAGCCGCACGGACACGTCTCCTGCTGCAAGGCACAAATGAGGACAAGGGCCAATAAAGGCGCACGATGGTCCCAGACAAAAGGCGCAAAGGAGCAGCTATGTGCATGCGGGAGCGCTCGTTCTCGGGATGGAAAAGGACACGAAGGGACGGCGGAATGCAAAGGAAACGGGTGGCGGAAATCATTGTTAATGAGGCTTACGGGGATTAATTTCTTTGTCTTGCATTCAAGTGTACTTTATCCATTTTGGCGTCCCATTTAATTCGTCCCTTTTTGTGCACTGCACCGCGCCCGTCAGCAGCAAAATCAGAAGCAGAAGCTGCAGGACTGGGGAATCCGTGCAAAGTCCCTGAATCTGACTAATTTTCACGAGGACATTCGCAGCTATTGTCTTCCTGACGGATCAAAGTTTACTTTGTGCTGGAATTAGGTTGGTTTGGTACCCCTGCAGATGGAATGCTGAGAACAGGCTAATAATATTCAAATTAGAAATGATATTTCTCTGCGAGCCCTACGTGCCGCCTCCAGGGTACCTGAACTGCGGTTGGATGGGGTTCTCTTTACAGAATTGCTGCCATTGTGGTCACAGCGAGGACGAAGGGAGATCCACGCTTTTTGTAAGCGATTTTTGGGTCGATACCTCGAAAAAAGTCGGGTTTTTTTAGCTTCCTAAAATTGGACCGTAGTGGGCGGTAACTGAGCTTTACCCTGAATAATTCGCCGGATATCTTTCTCATTAAGTGCATTCACTTTGTGTGACCGAGACAAAGGGACAACTTACAATTGCAGGAATGTATGCTCAGTGAAAATCTGCAAACACGGAGCCCTTCCTCATTAAGCCATCCTCAGTGGGGTAGACCACCGTATGGCAGGGTCGAACCATTTTGGGCGCAATTACTTCATGCGATTATATTTTCCCAACGTTCCCCTTTTAAGTGCCATTAAAATTTTGATGAGATAATTAAGTACTCAAAATCTTTCCCCCACATCGCCATTAAATGTGCAAGAGGTGCTCCAACTTTTATATCATCCTTCTTGCATCGCATCGCGACGTTATCTCGCAACTTGGCTGACTGGGAAACGAAACCTTATCTAGTGACTGCCAAGTGCACAGCCATCTTGCGGAGGCGGGTTTTATTTTAATAAAGTCGCGACGAAGACGTTCCCTGAGATGATGGTAGTCAAAAAATTCCAGTGCCATGTGCAGTGTGGGCTTGTGCACGTGTAGTGGCTCAGTTTCCCCCCGAATGAACGTGGCGGTTTATGGTTAGTAATAAGCGGGAACTTAATTAAATTCACTAACGACAGTATTCAGCAGGCCTCCGTGATTCGGGAGACTTTACTGCCATTTCTAACTATGCGCGTCAAAATGGAGTTGTTAGTTGTTACTTAACCGCCTGACTGTGTTTTGCATTTTGATTCTGTCGAATTGATGGCAAGCGCCTCGAGTCCTGTTTTCGTTAATCAGTCCCTTAACTCGCCTGCGGGAAAGTGCTGTCGCTCAAACTAGCGCTGATTACTGCCGGGAGATGAAGGTGCCGTGAATGGGACGTAGTTAGCGCTAATAGAGAGGTTTCTAAGGGTTGTTTGCATTAGTTTAGACTGACGGCAAGTCTTGATTGTCTGCGAATTAAATATTTCTGCAAATTGTTAATTAGCGCAAGTTCGTCTTTAACTTGAACAGGTTGCGAACCGTTCTTTTCACGACATCCACCTAATAATGTGTAACAAGATTTGAAGATTCTTAGCGAACCCAGATTTCAAATGCAGCTTGCTTATTAATTTTGATGGGACTCAGACAAATCCTTTAGAAATAACCTTGGTATTAATAACATTAAACGTGTTATAGTAGGTATACATATAACAAAGTAATAGTGTCAAAGAACTTAGATTACAATAAATATAAGCTCTGTAATAGTGTGTTATAAAATTAGTCATAAAAAAGCTTAAGAGTTAGTACGGTATAATATAACTTTAATGGATCAGATGGTCAACATTAACCGCGGTAGCGAAGTTAGAGTGCCTCACTCAATAAAAATTTAAATGTGTTTTCCTCGACCATAGTCTGTATGTATATACTCCAACAGTTACAATATCACCTACTATTCTTTTGATAATTTGTTTAATTTAATTTTTATAAGCAATTGTAAGAATATAATTTTCTGTAAGGTACTCTAAATTTTATATTATTTAATTATGATAATAAAATAAACCACGAAAAACGATAAAATAACTTCATATTTCTAAAGTTCGATGTTTAAATATTTAAATCTGTTCATAGGTACCTAATAAGAATCAATTCCAATAATAGTGTTTTTAATGCTGGTAGAAAAGCTGGGACAACAAGAGTTACTTAGTTAGTTAGCTAGACGAATTTATACTTCGGCTCAAATTCACCTCAAACTTTGTAGTAATGAGGAAAAGTCGACTGAGAACCAACAACTTAAACGAAGCTACAACATAAAGTGTTACTTATCCTCCTCGTTAACAATAAAAGCCCTCGAAGGAACTTCTGAAAAATCATAACGACTCCTCATCGTGAAAACCCTTCATTTCTCAACAGCTTCCGCAAACGCGTGAAGGATAAGCCAGTGGCGGTAGTTAACGCGTTAAAAGCGCTGAGCGGCAATGATGATGAGAACAAACGCGGCAAGTGGCAAGGTGAGCCCGCGAGCTCCTTAGCACAAAGAAAATTAAATCACGAGCAAGTTGAGATCGCCGTGCTTCATCTTACCAGGGGCAGAAAAAAGTCAAAGTCAGCGGATTAAGGCACTTTTCGATGAAACTCCCAAGACGAGAAAGTTACGTAAAAGTCGAAGTCGCAGATGATCGCTCTTCTTCGTGCTGTGAATTCAGAACTTAGCGGAGTTGAACTCCCATAAATATCCTAATCTCGTCCTCGGACTCCGCCAACCGAACGGGGGCGTAATATAAAAATGATTTTCTTCACAGCTTTGAGCTGCAGTTGCCGCCGTCCTCGAGATTTGTCGCTTTTGGACACTTTCGAGCGTTGAAATTGAAATAAAATTTTTAATCATGAAAGTGCTTTTCCGAGCAGCGCAAAGGTCGGGCGCATAAATCAATTTCGGGGCAGTGTGAAAAAAAAGTGTCCTATAAGTGCAGCCTTGTGTCTTTGAGGGGCCTCTCCTTAGATATTTGATGAAAATTGTCATTTTCAGGTATCCTCGAGCTGAAAGTCGACCGTAACTAGCTTCTTCCGGGCTGACACCAGAGGACGGGGTGTTGAGGGCTCCGAGCTTGGCGATGACAAAGTTTTTGGCCGCCCTTTCTGACTTTCTTCTGTTTTTTTGCTACTATTTTTTTTTTTTTTTTATGAAAAGGGAGAAAATTTACTGCTGGTGCCTGTAAAAAGTCCTGAAAGTTCCTCGATGAACTTTTTAATCGTCCAGTCAGAGATTTTAATAAATTGAACTCGGTCTCCATCGTTTCGCCATAGTTCGTCGACGACGGCTATACGACGACGAATCGAACTGGATACGGCTGGCAAAGTTTCCCGTAGGAAACTTTCAACTAGAGACAATGCTCCCCATCCCGGCGGCGTGGCGGCAGGAACCCCATCGCATTTCACTTAAAATTTTCCACTTGGTTCGAATCCAAGTAGATGGATACAATGTAAATTGCTTGCGGTCCCTGCTCCGTCGTTGTAGGGTAATTGGAAGGGCTAAGAGGAAAAAATACTCTCCTCCACTAAGTATAAATTTTGTTGTGCCCTTTTTGTTTTTTAGAGGTACTTTTCTTCAGCTCTCAGCACCAAAGATATGCTTTATAGAACTTCAAGTGGTCTTCTAGGAAGAAAACTCCTCGAAATTGGAATTCGTAGTGTAAATAATAATGAAATAGGATAGGAATCGAATATCTTGAGTATCTCCTTATTAGTTTTGACTTACAAGAAATTGTCGATATGAAGTGGAGCGATCTTAAAGTTTTCGATGGGTGCGAAGTGGCTCCCTATCAACTGATAAACTCAAGGGTCATAGAGCTATTTAATGAATCCCCATTCTGCAGTGCGGGTATAATGGTGCAAAGTTGAATTTTTCAATATCAAAAAAATATAAAATCTCCGCAGCTCTATTTGGCTTTTTACCCTACAAAGGGTGAAGCAGTTACAGTCAGCAGAATTGCGATTATAAATCGATAGAAGATCTCTATAGATCTATTTCCACAATATGTAGCAGAACTCATATATGTATGTATAAGTATAAACTTTAATAATTGTAGACCCCGCATAACAATGCGACAAGCATTTCTTTACCATGTAAGCCACATAGCCCGGTCAAAATAGACATAAAAAGAGTGATCAAATAACAAAAACTCCGACAGAGCTGAATTTTGGTAGAGACCTTGGGTACACCAGTAGAAATAATGTGCCAAAAGTCCCCATAAATCCCATGTGTGCTAAAAAAGTTATTCAAGGTCAAAGGTCAACATTTTCGGTTTTTCGGATTTTTCTCGGAAACGGTAATTTTTATTAAAAATATAGCCCAGACAAAAATTGTAGATCATAAAATTGTCTACAAAAATAGTCCTTATACTTTTTTTCCTAAGAATCACCATTCCTAAGATATCGCCGATCTAAAAGTTTAAGGCGTTCCAATTGGATTTCATAGCGGATAGTGGGTTTTGTTGTTGTAATAATTATTTTAACACGAATAACTTCGGAACGGGCCGTCGGATTTGAGTGCGGTTTTTTTCTTGAGAAAGGCCCCACGACAAGGAAGCTTTTTCTCAAAAAAAGTTTCGATCCCTTTTTAAAATCGGCCCTTCCCCCCTAAAATCGCGATTGAACATTTGGAGGAGGTCAACCTAGAAAATGCATATAAGTTCTTTCAGAGACATCCCAGGATACTGGTTGACAACGCATTAGAAAGCTGAGCCTTCAAGCTTTCCAAAGATACCACCCACGACTCAATATGTCAACAAACAAGCGGGAGAGACCCCGTCAAATTTCGAAAATGGCAATATCAAAGCCCAAAATTTGACCTTGACCCTTCATTCTGTCGATTTTTTGTATGGGAAGATCGAAACTTTTTTTGAGAAAAAGCTTCCCTGTTGTGGGACCTTTCTCAAGAAAAAAACCGCACTCAAATCCGACGGCCCGTTCCGAAGTTATTCGTGTTAAAATAATTATTACAACAACAAAACCCACTATCCGCTATGAAATCCAATTGGAACGCCTTAAACTTTTAGATCGGCGATATCTTAGGAATGGTGATTCTTAGGAAAAAAAGTATAAGGACTATTTTTGTAGACAATTTTATGATCTACAATTTTTGTCTGGGCTATATTTTTAATAAAAATTACCGTTTCCGAGAAAAATCCGAAAAACCGAAAATGTTGACCTTTGACCTTGAATAACTTTTTTAGCACACATGGGATTTATGGGGACTTTTGGCACATTATTTCTACTGGTGTACCCAAGGTCTCTACCAAAATTCAGCTCTGTCGGAGTTTTTGTTATTTGAAATGTCTATTTTGACCGGGCTAACAGGACTAATTATGATTCCTATGAACCAGTCACGGCTATGTATGTGTGGCTACAAAATGTAATTATTTTTTTAATTTAACAAGTCTTAATTATACTGAATTACCAATATTAAAACAATGAATGTTGTTATCTTATTCCATATAATTATTTTCAGTTCCTAGCATGTTCATTTTATTAATTGGATGGACTTTATTAATTAAATTAACAAGGCGCTGTCTGCATGTTAACAATGCGCTACTTACGTATTTTTCGGTATTATTCCTCAATACATATTAAAAGTATGCAATGCATTTTAATTTGAATTTGATGAAAGCCATTTTCATTCTGATTCTGATTTACTGTAATCAGCAAAAGTCGAACAACAGAACTCATATTTCCCCTTTTTTTATATGTTTTAATATTATACATATAATTCCCTTTGGAGATTCGGTTGTTTTAAAACAATTGTGTTTTCGCAAAAACTGTTTGGCGTATATAAAGTTCAAGGCATATACAAAGCTAAGCCTTACAGTACCTAATGAAGAAAATATTTCTTTGAAGATGTTAAAATCAATGTTCAATCGAAATGATTTTTTTATTTTTTATTTTATTTTGGTCCTCAAAATGAGCATAAGGCATAATAAGAATTTTTTGAGAATTTTGGGTACTAAGTTCTCAAGGTGCAGTGACAAGGTACGCTATAAATACACTGCCACTTTCTTTAAAAAAATATAGTACTGTGAAACAAAGCGTGAAAAAGTGAGAAAATTCGTGTTTTGACTAGTTTTAAATAGTTTATTCAAATATCATTGAGAATTGCAAGATTTTCAAATAAAATTGCAGTAAAAGCAACATTTACTAGTACTTTCTAATGAGAGAGTCTTTAAGCTTTTTCTATAGTAGTTTAATACTCTTTTCATTCTACCAATGCCAAAGATTCCTAACGCTCACTATTTGTACAAAAAATAAGAATGGCAAATGCGTAATTCTAAGTACGTTAGGTATTCCAAAAATGGTATAGGTTTATAGTCGAAATAGATTCAAGAAGGTCGTAACTGATGCATTTTCTACATTAAAGAAGTTTGAACTAGTTTTCGAAACACTTTGTGGTGTATCTAATTATTTTTTACTTTCCAACCCATAAGCTCTTGCTCTCAAGTCCTTGTAACTATTTCCTAGCATTAATGACAACTCGCAAGTGACAACCCACTTCTGTGGCGCTCCGCCAGCAAAGTTCTAATATCCCTAACACGGCTGGCGCTCCGCTGAGAGTTCTGCATCTGGATGGCTCCGTCCTCCTGGGCCGCACCCGCTAGACACAGTGTAGCTAAATAAAATGAATGCATCTGCCGTGAAATTAAATCCACTCCAGTTGCACACAGTCGGGCCTCCTCCAGGGGACGCGCACTCCCCGTCCTTATTTTATCCTTCGGTGGTAATATGTCACAAAAAATGGCCGTGATGCGTACGTAATGGTTATGAGTTTGATGAAAATTGCTCTGCAAATATGCGAAAATTAACAGGGGATTAGGGTAATAGGATGGTCTGGCTCAGAGGATTTGGAAATTCAATTTTGTTTTTGACGAATGTACGGGAGGGGTTTTCTTGCATTTTGATACGGATTCGCAATTACATTTGTCAACAACTCTTTATTGCTCTTTTTGAATACAATGTTTTGCAGAGAAATTTATGGGAATATGAGGGAAATTTTAGTAAAATATCGTATAAAGTAAGAAAATTTTAAATTCGAAAGAATACGTGCATTACATAGCACTAACAATTTTAATATAAAATGCTAACGTAGAATTGATTCCATCTCACTAGCTATAGTGATGAAAATTTTTCTTTCTTGTCTATACGCCTTTTACAGGAATGAATATTCTCAGGAAAAGTTCTACTATATTCATTTCATTGATTTTAATTACAGTAAACACTCCAGCTGCATTTTCAATTACTCTAAGTTAGCGCTATATACAGAAAATTGCTAATTTTAATTATTTCACATTAAGCTCACTTGCCTTAAGCTGAAAAAATCCTCGAGTCTAACACCAAGATATTCCAAGAGCGATTTCTTTAAAATATTTTTTTTTTTTTGTGTTCGTAACTCGCGGGACATCAATTAGTCTAAATGATTCCGGGGAATAAGTAATGACTAAAGCACGTGCCCCTTAAAGGCCTGGAATGGCTCTCTGAATGAAACATGGGTCACAGAGGGATCATCGTCGTTTTTAATTGCTGCGGATGAATGTTTCAGTAAAGTTTTATCTCTCTGTTCAGAGGAAAAATTATTTTTCATGAATTAACATGATGTGGTGGCAGTGTGGTTGGTTTTAATACTTTTGGACATTAATGGAAGCATTATACCTTGTTTATGCTATCAACTGGTAATTTTTATATTAATTATGCTACATTCAGTTACACCATGAATACAACTTTTTTGAAATATTTCGTATTTTAAGCAAATACCTTTTTGCTTTTAGCTCCGTCTTTTTTAAATCTCTTGTTCGGTTAAACCTTTGACGCCAACGTCGATATTTGGATCTTTGCTCAAGGGTTTTTCATAATCTACTTTAGAAAAGATAGTTACTTCCGAAGAGTTTTAATTGCAAAAAAATTTTAAGGAAAAGTAAATTATATGTAGGTTTGTACCTATAATGCGCTCATCTTATACTGAGTTCTCAATTCTCATACAAGAAGAATAGCTGTATTTAATGCTATAAACGAGTTGCATTTTAAAACTTTAAGGGATCTTCACGAAAATGGTTATTCAAACAATGTTGGAAACGTTAATTTTAAATTTGTTGATTAAATTAAAGAACTAATATGAAAGATATATTATATATTATATATAATATTATATATAATACTAACATTTCTTCCACGAAAAAGGAAAATTCTCGAGAATTTTTTTGCTCCTTTCAGTTTATTAATTCATATATTTTTACAGAGTTGAGTTGATTCTTTTATCTAACTTATTTAGGTACTAATATTAAAATCTGTGGTTTTAACATTTGTTTTAAACGCATTTTCGCAAAAACGAACAATATTTTTAAAAGTATAAAAGTTACTATAAATAGTATTATAGATACATAATATGAAGGTACATATAAGTAAATGATTTGTTTTATTAATCAAAGCGGTGTTATTTAGTTTTACTTAAATTTGCTTACTCCAACCATCTTTCATATCTGGCTCATGCCGCTCTCCGTCCAGCTCTGTCTCAATTATTTAAGACCCAGAAGCGGATTTATGAAATGTTGCAATTTGAGGTTTATCAATTCCATCGATCTCTAAGGTTGGTTTGACAAATGGACGATTTTAAGCAAATTGCAGATGGCTCGTTAAAATTTAGCAGCAAAATTTATTGTAATTGAGACAAAATCTGAAAAGCTATCTCCTGACATGAACTGTACATCGTAAGTCAATCTTCTCCTGCCTTTAGGAAATTATTTGCAATTCATTTCGTTGTAATAAAGTTGTCCATGACACCTCACCTTACAATCACTTTTTGCTCACCTCTGTTTGGGTGTTTCCATGCCCGAAAATGGGCACCCATCAAATATTTAGGCCTAAGTGATGTACCTGAGCCTGTCTGGAATACGAAATCAGCAGAATCCAGTCCCACTGCCGCACGAGAAGAGCTACAGGACCACTGAGGGCCAGGAAGAGATAAAGTTATCACAAACGGCCTTGTACCCATGAACGGCAATTTTAGCCGAAACTTCTGACATTTTCAATTTTCACCTCTCCCAGAGCATAGTTGGGGCTGGCTCTGGTTTGCCTTTTGTTTTAGTGCCACTATTCCCGGGTCACAGGAACAGCAACAGCACGCAATTACGGCGTACCTTTGCAACCTCTGAAACTTGTCCTTCGACGGCCCTTGAGCCCAGTCGAATGCCTTCTTGGTTTCGGAGTCTGGCATCCGCATTTTCATTTCCTTTTTTCGTGCTTCGGAATTGGGCAGAGCACGTTAAGTACACCTGTCTACCGGTCCCCGGGTCACGGATCAATAAATGTCATTACGGGGGTCACATCTGTTGCTTCGACGTTCCGCAAATGGGTCGTTGTGCATTTACCCGAGATCCCTGGAGCCCAGCTAATGTACCGGCTGGTGTCGTTGGACACGAGATACTTTTGTCTCTTCGATTGTTGTTCTTCGATTTCACATCCGAATCGATCTTTGAGGGCGCATAAATTTTATAGACCTGCCAGACTTTCGGC
Organism: Machimus atricapillus; assembly: GCA_933228815.1. Taxonomy (NCBI): domain Eukaryota; kingdom Metazoa; phylum Arthropoda; class Insecta; order Diptera; family Asilidae; genus Machimus; species Machimus atricapillus. The sequence goes on from OW121788.1 coordinate 14,512,142, forward strand.
TCCTGGAGGTATACTTCTACCTTAGGCACATCTCCGCATGACGAAATCGCTTTTTTCACCGGTCTCTGCCGAAAGCACTTAACTAAGAAATTCCTTCATCTCGCAGTAAGTCTATAGTCCCAGCAGAGCACCAGGTTCCAGAACGTTCACTCGCCCTCCAACCACCGCCCTTTGGGGCCGCTCTATCAGAATTTCAATTCGATATTAGACGATCAATCACATATGTATCTGATGTACATCGGCCCTGGATCTAAAATGCCTGCCGGGTGATTGATGATTGATGAATGCATTCCATCGCTCCGGTGTTATTGATTGAAATGTACAAAAATATTTCTCTGTCCCAAGCTCGTTATTTATGAGTGGGCCCCGCAGTTGAGCCAGCAAATTTGCTAAGTACGAGCTCAATCTGCACCTACATTTACTCAATGCACCCGCAAAATAATGCAATGAAGTGCCACTGCCAACAATAGGTACGACGTACATATTTTGATGAAACATTATAAATTATGCAAGCAATTAAAGTTTGTGAAAAAATAATTTTGTCCCGATTAGACCCGCATCGGTCTAATTGTTTGCATGAGGTTGGGTCAGAGGGCTAACCGCCAATTTATATTTGTTATATTTGCTGATTTTGTTTACTTTTTTCAATGCCTTCATATTAAATTGAGGCGAAAGTTAACAATGCAGCGAATTAGAGAGCGAAACGAAATTTCATATCGATCCGATGCACATGTTTGCATTGTATGGTGATAAAAATTTGGCAAATAAACAATTATTTACGGAACACAGAATCCCTGCGGTGCTCTCTTATTTTTCGAATATTGCCTGAAATTTAAAGGCAAAAGTTTTGGGATTCGGATTTTGTTACGCCGATATGTATTAATTTAGCGACTATCACGTTTTTCGAGAGAAAAGCTTAGAGTATAATTTATTCCGGTAACGTTTCGACATCAGCCATTTATTGAATTCAAATATGTGATTTTATTACATTAATACCTAGTGAGGAATATCAAAATATGCGAATGTACGGAAAAGGCAAAAATGACTACGAAATAACCCGAAAATAAGCTATAGAAACTTTACGTTAACGTAGGTATGCTTTTTTACTAATTACTGAAAATAGTCTTTAGTTCAAAAGTCGAAAAACATAGCTATGCTCGCAGGAGGTAGGTTACTGCAACCAGTTCTGAATAAAACTAAAAAAACAAAAAACATATATTATTTCCTGTTGGTGTTTCTCTCAAGTAAGTTTAATGTACTTAGAATAATTAACTCCTTAAAGATCTCAAAATGTTTGTTATAAAAGAAATTAAGAAAAACACGCGTAAAACCACCGTAATTCCGTGAGATTTTCATCAACACCAAAGGCACAACTTTCTTCCAGTGTAGGCCCCATAATTGAATTAGCCGAAATAAGGGCCCTAGATGCTAGATGGCAGAGATCCACACCTCCTGCAAAACGTTAATTCAATGAATATTTCCGAGGCATTCTCGTGTAACAACAAAATACAGGCATTCAGTAACCACAGGAAGAGGGACAACTTTTCCTTTTTCCGCAAAACTTTTCCCGAGTTTCTACGAATTTTAGATCTGAGAGGTACGTATACCTACTTAGCCTGTTCCCACTCATATGTGCCTATTGTGAAAGTTTTATGAGATTTTCAGCCAAAGAATGTTATCTTGTCGAAAAAAGTGGATAGGGTGATGCCGAACAGGACGAAGAGTCTTAACAGGCCGTGAGGGCGTAAGGACGACGGAATGACAACCACATTCTGAGCAAACCTCAAATCCAATCAAGTTTTGATTAGAGTTTTGTTGGGAGTTCCAGAACTGGAAAAAGAGCAATGAATCTACGGGCGAAGTATCTACGACCTACGAGTGCTCATAGGTTCATACATTTCGCAGTGCACCCGAGCAGCCCTGGGAGTACCTTCAGTGTCAAGCCCAACCAGCCCGACCCGGCGATAGCGAAGTCAAAAACGTCTTAGGAAAAATTGAAATCAACAACAGCAACAACAGGAGTTGACTCCGCCAGGAGGAGCAGACATGGACAGCGCAGCCAAGGGAAAACTTTTTGTTGAAAATATTTCTGATTTTTTGCCCTTTCGTCCTTATTTATTTTTGTCCCTCCCACGACGGCGACGGCGGCGGCAGAGGAATCGCACTCGCGGGGAGTGTTGCGGATCTCGGACTAGATTAAATAATTTCAATATGTCTAAAGTTGAACAAGGCCAGACCCGGGCAGTGGTATTGAAATATCCGGAGGAAGCGCCCGCTTAGCCCTTCCGCTCGTGACGTAGATCCCCTACGCCGAACAGACCACGTATGCTTTGTACTGCCAGTCAGTTGTAGAAAGTTCTCAAGTTTTAACAAGTTTTGAGTTTCCTTATTTACCGAACTTTGTTATATGGGAAAACTTGGACAAGGGATTACATTAATTTGACACCTAAGCACCCGAATGCACTATGAGGCGGGGATGTTGCTGGAGGCATATCACAACTTGACGAAATTGAATTTCATCCATATACTTTGATTCATTCCCGGTAAATATTGCTTTTGTGCAACAATCAACGGAAACACTCGTTCAAACACGAAAATAGTGTATTATTCGCACATTAACTTAGTCTAAAAGCAAATTAGTTTGATCCGTTGGCCAATGAGTTTAAATTAAACACAAATATATTTGACACATTCGCAAATAAATTTAATCCAAACGCAAATATATTTAACTCATTCACAAATAATTTAGCCTTCCATATGAAAATGAATTTGATCTTTCACAAATTTATTTAAATTTTTATAGTGAATATAATATAATTCAATTAAGCCACGTTATGAATATCTATGATATAATGTATACCTACATATTTTAAAAATTTTTGAAAAGGTTATAAATAGTTTCGAAGATACAACAGGCTCGACTTTCTTTAGAACACCCCCAAAGTTGTTGATTATATTAAAAGAATTATATAAACTTATTATTTCTCCTTGCAAATACAACTTAAATTACTGAAACAAAATAATGAATATATGGAGGCCGAGTCGATTACTTCTTTTTGGTAAAATTGATTAAAGCAAAGACGGAATATTAGTTATATAAGTAATTCATAAGTGTACAGTGTACCTACATATACATGTACAAATAAATTAGCACCTTGTCATTGAAGAAACACCTTTTCAATTAATCACGAACTTCCAAAAGCTTGAAACTACAATGTTCCGCAAACAAGAACAAACGAAACAATTAAGGAGGCAAACCTGTCACCTGCGGTACTCCGCACAGATTCTCTGATATTCAAATCAGTTTCAGAGGGAATTTCCTCCTCTTCCTAAATAATTCCCGCACGCAACAAGCAAATGCAGATAGCGCTAAAAGCTACGTAAAAGATGATTCGACCAAAGAACAAAATCGTTGACAAAACCTTCAAACTTTCGGAAATTTGTCGGAAAAACTCACGTCCTTTAAGCGTAACGTGCAGGCACTAGGCGGCGGTGGGGAGCGCTAAGGAACAGCATCAAGACGATGGCGCCGGGGAAGGGCACTTCATTCCGATGCCATTCCATAAAACGTTCCATCATCTGGCGGGGCGAAACCCGGCGTATAGGCCCTCAAGGAACGAGTGTCTTCCTCTTGAGCGGTGTAAATTTCAAACAGACGAACAGCCCTTGCTCCGGCCTAATTTACGGGGCTGGCAGCGATTTCTGGTGGTTTACATGTCATTTCCGTGGAACTGATATGCGGCATGTAACTACGTCTGTCGGCTCCGAATGCGCGATTGCCGGCGCAATGTTGAAACACTCGGGCTGGGGGGAGGGGGTTGCCCTATGAACTCTGATACCGGGCCCCATTATGGGGCCCATTGTGCTCGCATCGCAGTGGAGCCCGAGCCCGGCTCCGAATTCAACTTCATTACACGACTCTTCGGGGCGTTTTGGCTCCGGTTACTCCCCCTGGCGTGTTGCTTTGTGTTGAACACCATCATCTCGTGTTGTTATTGGCGATGTATAACACCATTTGGGACCCCGCCGAATTCTGCGGCAGGCGCGGTGATTTATGGCCGTAATAAGTCCGGTGCGCTCTTCTCAAAGAAGGTAAAAAAAAAACAAAAACACCGCCGTTCAATGCCCCACCTACGCAATATGTTGATGACTGGCCTGGCTGTCCGCGCCGACCACTTCCAAATGGCTCCCCATAACTCGTGTGCCCTCTTCCGGGGAGTTACTTATCTTCGGGTAAATGTTTATCGCCACGTACCCGGCAGGGCTGAGGCTCCAAGGGCCAGGGCTCCAGCGGCGAGATTCCGGGACGCCACGCGCGCTCCGGTCAAGGGCTGGGCGGGGGCGAAAATTTATTTAAAAGGGGTTCCTATTTATTCGCCAGTAAAAGTGGTCATTTCCCTCATCAGGCGAACGCATGGACCCCAATTTAGGGGGAGTTATGGTTTTAATTTCGTCCATAATTCGCAATTTTTATGAACCAGGCCTAATGCTGGTTTATGAATCCCTCCCCGGGCAGTGAGCTTTACGGTCGGACGGCTTCCTCAAAGAAGTGCTACAAAATAAGGAATCTTCCGGTCCGACGGTCCGCTGCAAAGGAGCGACGTAAGAAGGCCCCCCGGAGAAAAAAAAGAAAAATCTCTATAAAAGGATTCTCTTATTAATTTCGCCTTCCTCGAGCAGGGCCGCTAATAACGAGGATAATAAATTTATAGAATTTGATTGAAACCACCATCTCATTTGCAACGTCCGCCTGGAGGGGTTTAGTCATGAATTTTCCACTAGAGTTGAATGCAAAACGAGCAAGCATTTCAGAATTGTGAAATTCAAAGACTGACTTCCTTAATCAGATCTGACTCTGCTCCACCCCAATGAATTTGAGGTGCGTCTTGCGTGCTCGGCATCTCGCAGAATCTTCCAAAATTAATTCCATTCCCTCTCTAGGGGTTAATTTCCTTTGAGGTGATTAGTAAATCTGGGGCCATCCGACTTAGGGTGCACTCGAAAGAAAATGCTTATTAGTGCAGAAAATCGCAAGGTATTCGATGATTTTGATTTAATTTGAAAATTCATAACGCACAAATGCGATTATCAATAAATTATGAAGTAATGCGTTGTTTTAGGGAGATCAAGACTATCGTATACATGTCTCATTGCTAAGAAAAGACTTAGAACAACTCAACATTCCAACCGATTTGGTTTTGTTGCTATTTAAGACAGAATTATGCCTTGTGATACTGTATCAAATTGAGAACAACGTAGATAAGTTTCTTTGAAAAGAGTTTTATTTAGACGTTGAGCTTATAGGTATTTTTTCATGAAATTCGAAATAAGTCATTGATTTCTACTTTGAAGTTTTCTTCCTACTAAGATCCTACCCGCTAGCATAACTCAACGATGTCCACCTTTGTTTAAAACTTAAATTACTTTCTCAAAAAAGCCATAATTAATTCTATGATTTAAACTTCTAACACGTGAAAAACAAGGAGAATTATTTATAGCATCAGTTATAAAATCGTATATAAAAATAGCTCCAGCAATATCTTTTCGCTTTGAAAGAGCCATCAATCACGGAAGTATTAATCTATTTTCGTATGAGGGAGGTACTCGGATTACTTCAAGGTAAACATTGGAGAATAAAACGTTTTTGGATAGCTTCAATACGTTCACTTTGCATAGAATGTATAATAAGGACACTTTCCAGTCGAGAAGGGGCGTGCCAACGAATTTGTAAGAAAAAATTACTTAATATAAGTATAATTTTGCATATTTGTCGTAATATGAATAAAAACCTGTATTTTAGGAAATAAACAAACAAAATTTATATAGCTCTACTTTGCCTGTTAGGTATAATAATACGAATAAAGTTTAAAATAAGTTATTTTAACAAGTCTAACTTGATACTTATTTTATCTCATTATCCACAATTTCGTGTTTCGTAACACAACCGGAAGGACTAGCGTTAATTTAGGTCTGAACTTAATACTGAAAAGTAAAATAAAAACACTTGTCAATGTTAAAATTGTGACCGCACCAGGCAAATTACAAATGGGGAGCAACAAGGGGGAAGAGAAAACTTTAAAAACGTCCCTGAGACACTAAGTCAATACTCCATCAAGTGTTAATTAGCGCAATCAAGAAAGTTGCACTGAAACTTTCTCCTCACGTCCTCGACTTTCTTGAAAGTTAAGCAGAAGGAGGATGCACGAGAGGACAACCAGCAGGGAGGGCTTCGTTAATATTTTTTTTAACAAGAAAAAACATGATGGCAGATAATTCCCGGGGACATTTCTTAAAATGGAGAAATAACTAGCAGGGCAAGGCAGCGGCAGGTTTCCATGAGGACGACGTGCCATCATAACATGCTGAGCACACTCTTCGATAACAGATTGTGGGACATCTGTAATGTGCTGAAGGGTCCTCCGCCCGCGGGCTTTCGAGTAATCCAAACGAGGCACGTACGTGTTCCCTATGACTTTGACATATATGCGAGGATAAGAAAAAAAGATATAAGTGAAAAAGATGTAAGCCACTCTCTGGCCCGCATCAAGGCCGGTGTAGGCAATCTTCCCTTCTTCGCGCACTTGAGCTGCCCCGAGGGAGTTCTTAAGCTCTTCCTCCCGCGAAGACGCCTTAATTTAATTTAAAAGTCGAAATTAATTCCACCTTGGATGTCCAGGCTCATGGTAAATTTTGAACGCCAAGAGCTAAATTTACAAGAGGAGTTCATTCCTGTCTAAGGTAAGACCCAATTCCATTTAGCCGCACCACAGGCTACCGTATATCTTCTGGGAAAATTTTTCGGCTGCCATAATTTAGAAAGCTGGTTGACCTTCCCGATAGCCTCACTCGAGCAAGGCTCGGTGATTGCGAAAGACTTATTATTTTCCCTGAAATGCGTATCCTATTAACAGCGGAATTTATGAGCGCATGGACCGACCGAGTCCCGCGGGCCACTAACTTTCCATTCGGGAATAGCTTGTAGTATAAATTTGAATGAAGAAATCTACCTATCAGCAGAGAATACCCTTTCCAAATGGCCTGGAAAAGCGATTTAAACTTTAGCCCACTTACGTTAATGGTGTGCACTCCGAAGATAAATGACGATAGGGAAATTTTTTATGCTCCGCTGCCTGTCGACGTCCCGCTGCCGTTCGTTCTTCCCACCAACCCCTTACCGAGTCCTTTCGTACAATGATATTTTGAGCCCCAACAATGGAGCTCGAGAGGAGAATTGAGATAAATTTCCGATAGCAGCAAAATATATTGGCGCACCAAGTCCTGTAATGCCCGAGATTTCACAGATTCTTAGTTTTCCTGGTCATGTTTACAATTGCTTCCAAGTTATGTGAGTTGTACGAACTAAAAAACGGTTGTCCGTTCTTTTGAGAAAGGAAAGTTTATCCTTTTGTTCTAAAATAGGTGTTTGACTTCGGGAATGAGAGAGAATTTTGCAGTTTCTAGCTCCAATGTAAATTTGCGGAGTTATACAAAATGTTGCTTTCAGCCGGTAGTTACTATAAATAAACAGCACTCCTGAATCAGAGCATAAGGCTTCCTTAGTTCGTTGGCCAAAAGAGAATTCCTATAAAAGGGGTTTCAATAACCCGAATGTCCTATATTCTTATCACCCCATACTCAAAAGTGTCGTGAAACATTCAGATTTAGTAATTCAATTTAGAAAGGGAAGAGAAAAAGAAAAGGATCGATAAAAGGAGATGGTCCTAAAATCTATAGATGATAACATAAACTTGTGGGCGAATTGAAACAAGATTTCTTAAAAAAATTGTGAACAGATATAATAATATAATAAATAGCTCATATGGCTTATACTACCATTTTACATTACAAAAAAAAAAAATTTTCGGGCAATTGCTGGCGATGTTTATAATTGTAGGAGATATATTTTTAGAACCAAACTTTCTTACAAGGCCTACCCTATGAAAACGTACTAAAATTAAAGAGATTTGTAGGAAAAAATTAGGTATTGCGATTTATTTAAAAAAAATCTTAATTGTCATAAGGATTTTAAATCCAAAAGTATAATATAATTTCAATAAATTTGAAAAAGCTATCTTATGAACATAAAAAGAATTAAATTAATATGTTATTAAAGTTAGATTTATAATTTTTGCCAAACAATTTCCTAAAATAAGACGTAATTTCAACAATATTGATGTTATAATCTAGGACGGTGGTTCACATACATATTTATAGGTATACTACTAAAACAACATTCCTCGAAAATTTAAATTTGATTGGTCCAAAGACCAGAATTTTCCACCAATAGAAAAACTCATTTTGAGAAAATTAAGATTAAAGTTTCGAGTACGTACTCTATCTTTGAAGTGAAGTGGAGGTTGAAGGTAAACGCTCTACCGTGTTCGAAGGTATGTGGATTAATAATAAAATTCAAATAATTGGCACTTAACACAGCAAAACACGAAACAGGAATTAAACATTGGCAATATTGGCAAAACATTTTCGTTTCTCGGAAAATACTGCTAATAGAAATTGGTAAGAAATTTGTATTTTCCAGGAAAAGCTTAAAAAACAAAGAAACGACGAGAAATTCAAAGAACTTATTATATGATGTAAACATCCGTTGCCTAGAGAATCAAATTCGCAGTAAGAACTGAAAAGTTTAGTGACGAAACACTTACCAATTTGATGCTGTTTATTTAGCTCTGCAACAGTTGGATAATTCTGGTTGAAATCTGTAAAAAAAACAAAAACACTTAAGATGTACATAGTTTTACCAAAACCTAATTTCAATAAACTAATAAATTAATTTTCCGCTAAGCGTTAACACCACATAAAATGGGATTCTACAATATTTTAAATTTTTATAACTTCGTAAAAATTAATTCAAAATTATATACCTATTCTTTAGTTGTTTTTAATATTGAAGTGGTAATCGGTTTTAAATGTTTATGGAAACCATTAATAACTCCCTCCTCGTTAAATGTTTGAGGCTTTTCGCCTCGTCATAGTGTTACAAACACGGAGATTAGGTACCTCAAAAATTATTTTAATTTACGAACCATAAATATTTAATTTTTTCCTCGAGACCGTCTGTATTCTACATAGTAACAAGAAGAAAAGTGGGGGAAAAACTTTAAAAAACCTGTCGACTCATTTCCTCCTAAAACCTAGGGGTTTCGAATTTCAATTCTTAAAAAGTTAAACTCTATCAAGTGGGTGTCGTCCGTCTCTGCCTTCAGGAAGATTTACAAAATCCTATTAGCGGTGTTTCAAAAGAAGAAGGCGTCAAATCCTGTGAAAGGGAAAATGTGTTCCCTTCGCGCCTTTTCGCGACCGTCCCTGCCAGGCGGCTCCGTATTTACACTAATGCTCAGTGTGGCAACAATTTGATACAATTGTTGCCAGTCCTTAAAGACGAGACAAGTGGCACTCAGCAGATAAGCCATTCTAATCCAATTTTAGAAGCATTTGAATTCAAGCGAACTTCAAACCTTAATCTGCCCTCATTTTTCTTGTCTCCTAAGACTACAGCGAATGAAGAGGAAGAAGAAGGAAAATATTTCTTTTTTTTTTTCCTTAGCAAATGGTGGTGAAGAAAGTCCCACTAAAGGTGGAAAAAACACTTTCAATAACACTTTTTCGCGAATGCGATTCAGCCACAATTGCTAAAGGGGCAATCTTCCAATTGCTTTAAACTTAAGGGCAGTTTGCATGGGATATCCATTCGTAAGGAAGGTTTACGAAGTTTATCTGATTCTCTTACCCAAATTAAGGGCACATGCTTTTCTGCTTTATGTTAGCTTTAGCAACATTTTTTTTTACAGTGCACATACATTCAGACATGAGAATCATAGTATAAAAAACAACCCTTTTGTGTTCCGCTCTGAAATGACTTTAATATATTTATTTATTGAAGAGAATATTGGATGACAAACGGAAGCAAATAACAATTTTGACTCTATAAAAGTTTGCAAAAGGTACAAACAGAAGCGGAAATGTAATGAAATTCCGGACGTAAAACTCGTTCATTCGGTATTAATTTATTGCCACTGTTGACTTAAACAAAAATCCTCACATCACTTGCTACCATGCAAAAAAAAATCGAGCAATTGGAATTTTTATTGGAATAGGTCGAAATTATTTCGATCAATTTTGCAATCAAACCTAAAAAACAATTATTAGAGTTGCCTGACTATTTAAATAATTTGGCGAAATGATGGGGGTATACTTTTATACGGAAACAACTCACGAATAATTAGGTATTACACAAAAAATAATGAGGACCTCTTTCGTACTGTAACTCCTTTTATATTCTCTACAAAATCCTTTAAAGGCACGGTCGTAGAATTAACGATTTAAACGTGATATTTTAAGTGATAATGTAATATAAGACCTGATTTTCTTTGATTGAAATTTTATCTCATTTTATATCCTTTCTTTTATCTTCTAAATTTCATATTCTGTAATTGTTCTACCTGTAAACAAAATTAGTTTTTAAATATTTAGGTCATTCTTTTAATTACATTCGTTAGGAATGAAGCTTCCTTTTATAAAAGGGTTTTTTAAGTTTCGTTGATCGATAAAGTATAAATTGTAGCCGAATCTAAAAGACGACTAAAATATGATTGATAATAATTAAGCTAATATACATACATATGTAAGTAATTAAAATTTTCAAGGTTTAAAAAAAAATTATGTTGCATTTAACACCTCAAATTGCTAATTTGATGCTAGACAACTTTTAGCCTTTTCCCACTTGATCTGGAAAGCATGCTATCCCCATCTCTGGGGCGGGTTAAAATTGCCAGGGTGAACAACACCTAGATAGAGAGGTGTGTGGACTAGAACTTACATGTTATACATATGCCAGTGGGGAAAAATTTGATTTATTTCCCGAAATGTTGATCGATTTACTGAAATATATATTTTATTATATTTATAAGGTAGGGAAAAGCTCGTAAGGCAATCTAAGAAAAAGTTCCGAAAAATCTGAGCTGTTAAACCCAGGGCTCTGACTCATGGTTTTTTTTTCACTTTGCCGTGGGAGCCAGAAATGACACCATGCGAAAAGCACGGCATTACATTCGGAGAAGCCATCATGACTTGATAATTCCCATAGAAGTTGTCAATTATATGTAGCAGTGGGACAAGGAACCGGGACAGCATATTTCACCGCCGGTAAACATCAAACTGCCGTGTGGGGATAGACGGAGAAAAAGCAAATATCATCCGTCCGTAGCACAAAATTTGATGACATGTTTTTGTCATTTCCCTGCCAAGGACGTCAAATTATCTGCAGATGACTTTCACTCCTTCCACCTTCAGATTTACGTTGCGAATAAATGTGAGGTGTCAAAGGGTGCTCGTATGGGTGTATAGGCTGATGTATACCTTGGCAAAGTGGATAGAAATAGATTTTTACAGAATTACGGATGTCCTCTCTGGCGAAATTGCCTGCTCTGCCTAAGGTATCTAAAGCAATTTTCGTTTTATTAAAAGTCTCTTCAGCGTCCAGAAAATCTGTGAAAATTTATAATTTCCTGGCAGGACGAAAAGCTTCCGTCCAACCTTCACGGCGCATATAATCTGGGTGAAGATATTCACGAAATAGGGGCGAGCGAACGAAAAACGTCTTCCGGCTGCAAGAAGATGGAACCACTTTAAGTTTGCTTCGAGGATATTAATGTCCCTTCCGCTGGACCAAGCACCCCGCCCCAAGAAACTTTTTAGGTCCACGTCTATTGGTCCAGCTAGAGCTCATATGCATGCACCAAGGCCCTGCCCACACGTGGTCCAATTCACATGGTAACCTAAATCGCTCAGGTCGTTTACTGAAAAGTTTCCGTTGACAACTTTCCCCCCCGGAACCGTTCAGACGGGACGAGATAGTGTCTCCTAAAGGACCCAAGACAACCGAGATGAGTCCTCGGGTAAGTTTATCAATGGTCCAGAGCGGAGCGGGCGGGGTCAGGAATTTCATAAAACCAATTATTTAAGCTAGGGCGGATTATCATAATTGCTTTGCAAAGTTTAATCACTGGTCTCAGATAATTCTTTAGTTGGACGATGTTTGTGTACCAGTAGAATACCAAATCCACTTAACATCTAAGTTTAGTTCCATGTGCCCCTGCTTTTATGCTTTAAACTTCAAATGGGATTATTCGCCTTTCCCCTCCCTCCTCGCAGTTTCCAGGCCACTGTATGTGTATCCTTTCATAACGCAATTAAACGCTACCACAGAAATTTGTTTTACAACAAAATAACTCAGGTCGTCGAAGCTTTTTGAGATTGTCGACAAATGACGAGAATTTCGCGTATAATTCCCAAACACAATGCGAACTTGTTGAATTTTGTTGCTGCAATCCAATTGCATGCGAACAGTTTGCTTCAGTTGCGCTTATCAAAACGCGAACTGTTTTATTTGAATTGTTAAATCGGCTTTAGGTTCCATCAACAGCATTTTGATTACCTACTGCATGAATTATTGTGCCAATTGAAGTGTTAAACAATTAGCAATTGTTTACCAAATTCCCAAGTTAGAGTTTAGTTTAGTTTGATAAAAGGTTGCGAACAAAAACAAATCCTTAAATTAAAAAGTTTTATGAAATGAGGATTCAATTTTTAACCTCCACATTTTTAGGACATACCAAATATTAAACAGTTGGACTTGGAAACATGTTGAAGACACTAACGAAATTTAATGCATAAACAAAGTTTGAGCGAATTATGGGAATAATTGAACCAAAATACTCTTATTCAAATTTTTATCTCCAGAATAAAAAATTTCTTACATTTTTTGAATCCGAAGTATTATTTACTTACATAACCATACAAGAAATGATATGTTTCCTTAGTTTAACATATGAACTTTTTATTCGATCGTTGTAGGCCGAGTTTAATAAAAATCAACCAAAAAATATACTCGTACAAACAGCTCAACGATGTAACAAACAAAATTACATATGTATAAGTACCTATATTTATAAACAGAAAAGCCGCTGAACTAAAATTAAAATACAGGAAATAATTAGGTACAATAGAATTCGAATAATTCGCTTTTCACTGCATTTTGAACTACTTATCTAGGAAACCAACTCTGTAGTTGAAATTTGCTGCATTCTAGTGATAACAAATTGAAAGTGTAAGTTGGTATGCCTGTTCCTATAATGGTACCTATGTTTGCTAGAAATAATATTAATGATATGCAGACGATAAAAAGAAAAAAACTTATAGGTGGCACCACAGTAGCTAAACAGAATTCTTTATGACTTTAATTTCCCAGATCTGCACAATGATTTAGCACTATTGACGTCATAATATGTCTCGACTGGCCGTTTAAAGTGAATTGCCCGTAATTGATAATGAAAAGGATTACTGCAACAAAAAGAATGGCTCCTGCTGGATTAATCAATCAACTCCGGAGTGCCACGAGGTAGAAAAATACAGACAGCTCGGATATTAGCTGCCGCCAACTGTTCCCTTTTATTGTTATTTCCCTAGTCCCATAACTAATTCAGCAACTTGGTCATTGTCGCGTGCAGACTGGCTGTAGGATCGCCCCGCTCCTGCCTGCAGAGATGGGAACATTGCTCCCTATCGCTTTATATCGGGATGCTGCTGGCACACCCCCAGCCCCCGCCCTAATTGTAATTTAACATGGAAACTGACAATTAAAAATTAAAGTCAGCTACGTCTAGTTGCGGCCAACCGGTAGTTATCACGTTTTATAATAGGCAAGGGAGGGGCGCTGCCAGTGGATCATACTCCGCACGTGATTCGAGTCCTAATTGTGAGTTTTAATTTTACAAATGGGATCACTGAAATTTCCCGGACGTGATTTACTGCTTTGCAGGGCTTCGTAAATACTTCACCTATTGTATTTCACAATTTAGTTAGCCACTTAATTTTACAACTCAGGGCTTAAGCCCTTCTGAGTAAATCCGATACGGGCGCCTTCCCACCCACAAATACAGCCCTCCGTTTCCGATCCAAATGAACCAAACAGAGAATCCCGGCACCTATACCTATACGTTATTTCGAAACGACGGAAGCCCATGGATGAATTTTTCTGGCTGTAATTTAATAGTATGTTTATTTTTCCAAATTAGGTCAGTGGAGATGAAAACAAAAGTATAGGTACGCTCATTTCCGGCATAAAATAGCCAAATAAATATTGCAGCTGAATTATGTGGATAATTTAAAATGAATCTCCTGCGAAAGGCGGTCGGGGGCGGGATAATACATAGTTTTAATAATGCTGCAGTGGAAGTTTTCCGAGTACTTCACAGTTCATGCTGTAGTAGAATTCACGTGATTGGTGCTTTTCAATTTCCCTATGTTATTTTATGCTCTGCAATCCCTTTCCTCGCTTTGCACTGTATACGCATATTTCGATTTATACAGTGCTGTCTAAAATTATAGGACCAAGCTTTAATTTTGCATATATGGTCTATTCCCAAGCCCATAACTTGTTGGTAAGGAGAAGAGGGATGGTGACAACTGGTATATATGAAATCGTTGTGTATCCTTTATTATTTCATAAATTTTTTTTTTAAATTCATGTACTAATTTTAACAAAAATCGTAAAAAACTCAATACAATAGTGTTTAAAATTATAGGACCACTTAATATGATGTCTTTGGCCTTTATATACAGGGTGTTTTGCTAAGGTCTGAACAGGGGTATGCCAATCGATTCTAAATGGTCTCCTGATCAACGTTTCTTCGGACACCCCACCCCCTTAAAATCGGTCCTTCCCCCCCAAAATCGCGATTGAAAATTTGGAGGGGGTCAACCTAGAAAATGCTTCATAAGTTCTTTCAGAGATATCCTAGAATACTGGTTGATAATGCATTAGAAAGCTGAGCCTTCAAGCTTTCCAACGATACCACCCGCGACCCAATCAGTCAACAAACAAGCGGGGGAGACCCCGTCAAATTTCGAAAATGGCAATTTCAAAGCCCAAAATTTGACCTTGACCCTTCATTCTGTCGATTATTTATATGGGAAGATCGAAACTTTTCTTGAGAAAAAGCTTCCCTGTCATATGGCCTTTCTCAAGAAAAAAACCGTACTGGAATCCGATGGCGCGTTCCGAAGTTATTCGTGTTACAATAATTGATAGAACAACAAAACCCATTATCCGCAATGAAGTCCAATTGGAAAGTGTCACATCGAGCATCTGCTCCGTAGGGCTGAACCATCGAACACGAATAACTTTGGAACGCGACGTCGGATTCCAGTACGGTTTTTTTCTTGAGAAAGGCCATATGACAGGGAAGCTTTTTCTCAAGAAAAGTTTCGATCTTCCCATATAAATAATCGACAGAATGAAGGGTCAAGTTCAAATTTTGGGCTTTGAAATTGCCATTTTCGAAATTTGACGGGGTCTCCCCCGCTTGTTTGTTGACTGATTGGGTCGCGGGTGGTATCGTTGGAAAGCTTGAAGGCTCAGCTTTCTAATGCATTATCAATCAGTATTCTAGGATATCTCTGAAAGAACTTATGAAGCATTTTCTAGGTTGACCCCCTCCAAATTTTCAATCGCGATTTTGGGGGGGAAGGCCCGATTTTAAGGGGGTGGGGTGTCCGAAGAAACGTTGATCAGGAGACCATTTAGAATCGATTGGCATACCCCTGTTCAGACCTTAGCAAAACACCCTGTATATAAAGGCCAAAGACATCATATTAAGTGGTCCTATAATTTTAAACACTATTGTATTGAGTTTTTTACGATTTTTGTTAAAATTAGTACATGAATTTTAAAAAAAAATTTATGAAATAATTAAGGACACACAACGATTTCATATATACCAGTTGTCACCATCCCTCTTCTCCTTACCAACAAGTTATGGGCTTGGGAATAGACCATATATGCAAAATTAAAGCTTGGTCCTATAATTTTAGACAGCACTGTATATATTTTTACTTTGCGCTACACAGTAGTTTGCCACTCAACCGAACTGGCTGGCGCTTCAATTGCATTTAATGTAATTAACTCACTGTAAATTGTTCATCCATTAGCAAAAATTGCTTTAAAAATTATTATACCACCTATACAGCAATTTCATGATATCAATACCCGTAGACTTAGTATACCATATTAACGAAAATAGGTAAATTTTTTAAAAATTATGTTTTTTGCCAAAACCATTTAATTTGTTTGTTACTTTTATTGATTTATAAGAATAATATTTTGTCCCTATATGAAAGCTATTTAGTTTAATATCTTGAACATCGATTGGATTGTGTTTTAAATATTTATAGTAAATTGTTTCAATGCTACATTAATTTATTTTTCAATTTAAAACATCTTTTAGGGTCAACATTGTTTTGTACCATGTATTAGTTTCATATAAAATTTTTAAAGTTAAGTTAAATAGTCGGTTATTTAGATTAAAACAATAAAATAATCATAGCTTATTTTAAAATTGAAATTCCTTTTATATTCATGTCGGACGTCTGAAATATTCAATCAGCTTTGTACCGCAAGCGTTACGCCATTACGACCGAGTCACGGTTTCGGAAATTAGATACCCATCATTCGTGGTTATTTTTGTAGGTTTTTACGAGTTCGTTAAAAATAACCTCTGAGAGTGGAATATATTTTATTTCCGACGTCGCTCCGCAAAATATTAAAACCTCAATAAAATATTAGTGTGGTGTTTTAAAATATTTAATAAAGTTGGACATTTTTATTCTTTGATAATAATTGCCTTGGAAAAATTATTAAAACTTTGCCAACAATTATACTAAGAAGCACTGGATTAATATATGTATATTTTTTCATATTATTATTAATAAAAGATATTCACAATGTTGGATAACAAAACACTCAAAATCGGCAATCCGTAATTTTTAATACTAAGTTTTGATTAAACTTAGTCTAATCCTCGCTAAAACCGGTTTAAACTTGGGCCGCGCTGGGTGTATGTACATATATGTAGATTATTCGCATTAAACAAAACCATAAAACCTAAGTAATAAAAATATTGTGTTGTAGTTTAATTTATTTGAAGCAAATATCCATTTAACTCGCAAAAGTTTAAATCAGTTGGGAAATGTATCTGTTTAATTACTTTCTGGTTTTGCTTAATTGGGAAAGTGCTGTGTTGTATTTCCATTGGGAATTGTATGTATATCCTAGTCCACTGTGTACATGCATATTTTATAGAAAAACTTGATAAATTAATTTCATTTGTTATGTCATACATGAAAGCCTTCGATGTATTAGATAGTAACTCCTTACAATATATTGGAATAATATATGCTTACGTACAATTTCAATTATACATTGGAGGAAAATAATTTGCAACAAATCATTTTTTTAATTCAACCAAGAATAAACCGTTATTCCGAGAGAAAATTAAATATTATAGAAGAAGATAGTTTCAATACTTTCCGTGCCTTCTACGTTCACAGGATAATCCGAGAATCGTAGTGGAATTGCTATTTCTTCAGCATAGCAAAAAATGTCACCCAACAATTTACAATCAAGTTACCTTCTTATTGGATGCAATTTCTGCCAAACTACCTATAGAAATAGCGGCAGAATAAGAAAACTAAATTTGGCTTATTCCACCTACACAGCGACATGGCCCCAAACCATCCGGCTTGAGGTCATGTTATTTTACATTTTCAAACATTGAAAATAGCAAGCATCTGCAATTTCACTTAATCTGCATGAAGTGAATCCCCCCCTTTTGCTCCCCTTTCTGGATCCGGACACAGCACACTTTTCCATTCATCCCGGCCACAAAACAGCTCGGGTAACGAGGAGAAAACATGGAAAAAAACGTGAAGAACTAAAAAAAAAGGGAAGAAAACCTCTTTATAGGACCACAGATTCCGTTTATCTCTGCAATCTTTCCGTTTCTTTATTTAAAAGCAATTTCTTGCTAAATAAGATCGTCTGGAAGGAAAATGGGGTGTTAGCAAGGGTAAATCTCTCCGAGCGTAGTCGGTCGGGCACGGAGGGCACTCTGAACGCCCCCGCACCTGGAGTACCTGTGCCCCGTTTATTTACTATCTTGCAGAAACAGAGCGGCATAAAAGCAGAAAAAAATTCAATCGAAGGCTGCCGTGAGTGGTCACAGCCCACCCACACAAGATTGAGCCAGTTAGATAGGTTCAGCAGGTATACCTCAAGCCTCAAGGAGTAAAGCCCTGTCGGGTTATAGGTGAAGAAAATTACATTTTTCACATTTTCGAGAAAATATATTAGCCGAGAGTCTTATCGCTCGGCTACCGGGAATCTTATCCCTAGGGAAAGAAAAATGCCCTTTAGATGAGGTTGTCTGCCAATTTTTCGTTCCAATCCTGTTAAGATTTAATTTGTCCTTGCGGTTGATGGCATTAATTTGTTAAATTTTTCCAATCGAAACTTCATAAATTTGAGAGAAGAGAATGTAGAATTGCTTGAGACAAAAGTGTAGGAAAGTTTATTTAATGGGTTATTATATAATATCATAGATATCTATTATTTAAGTGCAAATAAATAAATTATGACTAAAAAAGACGTGTTAGACCTTAAAACTTTTAGACTTTTCCTTAAGAGTCCTCAGTTAAGAAATTTTATAGATAAAAAAGAAAAACGGAATTAAATTAAAAACATCAATTTCTTAAAACAAGTTAAGGTGTAATATGTTCAACAACTTTAAAACGAAACGGTCCGTAAAAGAATAAGTTATTTTTGAAAGAAATAACTGAGATTTCTTTCCACCTCATTGAAAAACATTAATTTACCTTGTGCCAAATATAAAATGTAATTTTATCAATTTACAAATTACAATTTGTAAATTTCAATGGATGGAGATAAAACTCCTCTAGTACGAATTATATTCAGAAATACCTATTAATATTCCACTATTTGAACAAATAAACAAAACAGCAAGAATTTCTGAAGACAATCTGTTTATCATGAATTGGAAATGGAAGCATTTTTTAAGTTAAAAGTACTATGCTATTGAAGAATGAGAGTCCTTGTTTACCCGCGTCACTTTGTACTTAAATCCATTATACTATAGTTCAATTACATTACCTGTACAAAAGTCTAGTCAAGTTATTAGTGATATTTATAACTCGCAAAACTTTCTGAAGTGTGTGAAAGTTGTTGAACCAACTTTTCTTCCCTGCTATTTTGTCGTATACAGTAGTTCTTGCTAAACTTTTGTATAGGTACATTGTCGCTTTTAGGGCATCCTGGTTGAAGTCAAAAGCTAACAAATTGTTGTCCCTTCAAAAGCGAAATTCTACAAATAAAGTGTTGTTCACCAGCGTACAAATATTTTCACAAATTTCAGCATTAAAACCTCTCCAGGTATTCCCGGACGATTTTCTCGTTTCCCCCCTGTTACTTTGCTAGGAAGCAAGTAGCATGGTGTTCGCCCTTTCGCCCTCCGCTTCGACCACCCACTTTTATTGAATTTGAAATGCGTTGGAATTCAAGAAGAAGTCCGGTGCTGCCCGGAAAGCAGGATGATGGTGGCGGAATGGAGCAGTAAATGAACAAACGTTGAATTTATAAACTAAAAATTTCCTCGGGAATGTTTGTTGTTCGTTTTCCGAATGCAATTTCTGCGATTAAAAACACTCCCCTGAGCGTGCTCAGCTCAACATCCCAGTTGCAAATGCAGCTCACCATCTTCTGTGCAAATTTGTTAAAAAAAAAAAGGCAAATTACAGAAAAAAGGTCCTCGGTTCCGCAGCGAGCGTTTTCTTTCCTGTATCTGAAATGATTTGTTATTATACCTTGGGGCGGAGAACCCGCACAGAGATATTGAAATTGTAAAAGGTGCGCCTCAGAGGAATACCCTTGCCCACTTTTCCGTTGAAGCTGCATTAGATATCAGCAGATGGAGGCGGCGGTTTTTCCGATGCGGCCCTCTGCGAGAGTTTTTAGTCCGGGATATTTACAAAATGGCGCTTTTCATAACCCATTTTGAGCTGTGCTTTTGCCATTTCATAAATAGGTAAACAGAAGAGCTCCTTTTGCACCTGCACCACCTGTTAATGTTTCCGCCCCTGAGTAGTTCATTTCCCCGCGATTCTTCCGCCTTGCTTTGTCTGTCTTGATTAACACTAGTCTTTTGAGCGGTTAGAGTGCTACTTGGCTTCTCGACAGTGCGAGAGAATTGGTTTCAGCAGCGCGAAAGTTAATTAACCGAAGAACGCGCTTATTGCTTCTGCAAGTCACATCTCCGGGCACGGCCCCGGCTCCCACGCCAGCTCCCTGGGGATAGCTCAATTATCAGCGGAATTTGCCTGCATCATCTGCTGGTGGCGACCCCTGACTCCCCCATAAATATATCAGTTAACATTGCCCGACAAGCGTTGATTAGCAAGTTAATTAAACGCATCGACCAAGGCAACTTTCTTTCTCGAAAACGTCGACCGGCCGGTCCCCATGTCTACCCAGTAATCGTTTTCTTTGCTAAAAATAAAGCTGATCTTTCCACCCGCACCATAGCATCGTCATGGTTGCTTTATAACATGACGGCTTTTGATGGAATTAATTATCGGCGTTCTTTCAAACTTCAAAAATTCAGAAAAGCTTTAGCTACAATGCACGCCCTAAAATTTTAATTGATGTTTAAGCTCAGTGCCATATTATAAATTTATAAAACGCAATACTAGATTTGGTATCCATGACTTCAAAATCTCTTCATACCGATTTCCGTATATTTTTAGGCCGCTATACCTACATATTTGTGAAGTGTGATCCATCATTTTAAATTTAAATATTTTAATACAGAATTTAAAATCATCGACGCCAAAATCCTCTATTTATACATTAAATTAAAAATACTAACACACCTTTTTAAACATTAAATTAAAAATCAATAATAAGTTAATTAATTAATTAAGAAATTAAACTCTGATTTCGTCAACAAAACTAGTCTTATTGTATTACCTATATTACCTATATGATAAAAGAATGAAACAATTAATTTGTATACTAGTATGCAATAAAACTGTATAAACTTTTTTTTTGTCCGTTCCGTAGTATCTAAGATTTCCTAATTGAAAAGTAAGTACATATTTAAGTTGAGTTTATGTAGGTATGTATGTTTTACATAAATTTCTTATTCATTTATACATCCCTGAAGGTATTTTTTGATATGCTTTTATTAAAATTGTTGTCAGGTACCATAAAATTGTTAACGATCGTCGCTTACAAGGGTTGAATTAAAAACTTTGTAGACTAAAATCTGGCGTAATAGAGCTTACACATTCCCTTGTCATTCAGAGCCTCTCTTTACCCTACTTTGGGTCACAAATTTGCCATCCGTTCAGGAAATTCCCGGACAAAATGTAGCTGGTTTCGTGCCTTCCCCTCATTTTTCATAAATTAAAATAAAAAAAAGGTTGCCAACAAAGCGCTGAAGGAGTGATGTAAAACGTACGTCTACAATTGGCGTACGTGCCAAGGTAGCGCAACATAGTCCCCTTAGCCACACTGTTGCCATTAGGAGGAAACTCTGAAAAGGGCCTCGAGCCGCGAGAAGTTTATCTTGAAGCCACTTCAGGTAAGGGAAAAAATGAAATACTGTGCATCCCCCTAATTGCAGGATGGCCCAAGGCGGCGTCTGTACTTTCTGGAACCGGCACCTGCCCTTCCCGGAATGAAAATCCAGCAAAAACGTTGCAGGAGCCACACCACTGCCACTAGGATTTTGCTGCTGTTTCTCTTACGCTACGGAAAATAATTTAGAGGGGAACAATGGGGCTCCCGAAAGGATTGCAAAAGGATCCTATGCAGAAGGAGAATGATCAACTGTCTAATTTTCATTTCATTTCTATTGCAAGCGGTCGCCCGCCACCGCCACCGCCGCCGCCACGCCGCCCGTCCCGCAGAAGGCACAGGAACTGGAAGCGAGCCCCATTCAAGTCCCGGCGAAAGGTCGCGTGACGGGAGCCCCTTCCTCAGGTCGAGCAGGAGCGCTGCGGAATCACATTTGACGCTCATTTGGTTCGTCTGATTAATACTTTTCCACCGCTCGCTTCCTTCCCTAATGGATATAAAAAGTTTCTGATGCGGAGGATGCCAAGGATGAAACAAGGTTAAAAGAGCCACCTACCAAACCCACTTCCCCCTGATTCGACGGGATGTGATCCTTCCCCCAAAGCTGGAATTCGGCGGCTGGTGGATCATTTTGGGACTGACTGGGCGGTGGTGGCGGCGGGACTTGGATCCGGGAAAAGGGTTTTTGATATTAGGTAACAACAAGACAGCACGGTTGAGTAACCCCAAACAACAACAGGGCCAAGCACTGTTCTGAAATTGAAATTTAAGATTGGAGCCCGGAATTCAATTCGTTGTCGTCCAACGTTCAGCTTATATTTCAGCTGTTCCAAACGGTCGATGGGTGGCGGGGGAGAGCTTCGTTTTTCCATTTTCGAATCTCGTTTCCTCCGACTGTATCCACTGTGCTTTGCCTCTTTTATCACAACAAAGGAGAGCTCATTTTTGCATCGCACATATATTGAACACGTCAATCACGGGCTTTGAGATATGGGGAGTGTCGCAAGACTTTTCGGGATTTCGCTCAAGGACTCGGACAAACACTATTATTTTTCAGTCGAGCAACATTCTAATTTTACAGCTGATGAATCTGTAAAGATATGAGAAAACCAATCCTCAAAAAATATCTATCGTTTCTCTTGAAAGAAGCATTAAAAGAGCAGTCTCCCTCGATACACATTTGGAAATAAAAATTTCTTATCTTAGGTTTTTTTATGTTTCGTTGCACCTTAGCTTTAGTACAAGATAAAATTGTCTAAACCAAAATCAAATTCAATATGTTATCTATGTGATTTATTTAAACTAATAGTAGTTCAATCTCAAATGCTCAAATGCGTAAAAGTCCAGGTGGGTCAGAAAAGTTTAAATATGTTTTTCTCACAACTATGCTTTTACAACAGCACCCGCAATATCTTAAAAAGTACTAATTTAGCTATATAAACTCGAATCAAAAAAACTCAATTACTGTCGTAAGGAATGCTTTATCTTTTCTTTCGACATGCTCTTATAAATCTAATTCAAAAGGTAGTGACATATGTATGTAGGTACCTACTATATCATGATTATAATAAAATTTTATTTGTCTTTCAAGACCCAAATGCCAATTTCTTTAATTGACCCTTATTTAAAACAATGTCAATGAAAATATGTGCTGATTACAGAAACACAATCTAAAACAAAAACCAAATTTTAATTTGTAGACTCGTTTTTAGACAAATTTCTATAGGTACAAACTGCGTACAGAATATAAATGGGCTTAGGTAATCACCAGAGCAGCGTCATCGATCAATCTCCTTTCAATTGAAAATTTCAAAAGACAGAGAGGTGCAATTAGTAATGGTGCAATATTTATACCTTTGATAAATCCACTCTGGACTGAGTTCCGGTGCGCACTATCGACTGCCGCACTAAGTCCTGGCCCCGGGGCGGAGGGAAATCAGTCAATTCGTCAGCTCCTCCCTTCCAGCGTGAGTCGTAAGCGATTCGGGGATTCCGTGGCAGACAAATGGCTTCAATTATTGACAGTGTTGTTAATGTGCGCCCATTTTAAAATGTCCGGGAGTTGTTTATTAAACTTTTCCATTTTGCATTTCGTTTCGCCTCCGACTCCCGGTGCCAGCAAGTAGAATAATTTCGGCGAATTTTTGAGCGTGTATATAGTGTAAAATTTTTTCGGAAAATTAAGGTACTCCTGTGAAAGGTAATTCGGTGATGAATTGCCAATTGAATACAAGGATATAGGACGAAATTGGGCCAGAGGGATGGTCGGGCGCCGTTCGCTGCCGTTGCTGTGTTTCAGAAATTATCTTTGTCCAATTTATCTCAAGTGAAATTTATAGCTTTGTTCTTTCAAACGCGCTGGGGAAGGAGAAAATTAGTTGATTTTCGGCTTATTTTAATTTAAATTTAGATGAAATTAAAGCAACTCGAAAAGACGGTGATTTGCTCTAAATCAGCTTAGGGATATAATTGGGCGAAAAAGGAATTCCTGCCGGTAGGCGTTCACAAAAATTTTTTTCCCTATTTGCATATCCTTTGTGACTTTCATTCATTAGATGTTTCGATTGAGGGGATTGGCGTACGAGATGGAGGGCTAACACTCAAATTACGAACTCCGCTACCTTGTCGACGCAATCAATTTGAGGAATTCTATTAACTCAACAGAGGATTGATCTTATACTCAAAATTTTAGTAAACAAAATTTAGTGAAAATGATGAGGCAATATGTATCTATATATTTATTTCAGTATATTTAGTTGTTCTTCGTGAATTACGAACAATTTCTCAAATTAGGGGCAGTCCATTAAATCGCTGAGCCTTTTAGCGCAGTATTTCACTGCTGGCCAACATTTCAATTAAACACGGTGCAGAGCTAAATCCAATTTCGCCCAGCACCTCCATACAATTGGTCGTTCAAATCCACGCGAACTTTATGGCGCGGTCGGAGCACAGCGCCAAGAGACCACAAGAGGACCAATATAACTGTAGCGGACGAGGGGGAGGAGAAAGGTATTATGGCAGCTCAAATATTTTTTCATTCAACTAAAGAATTTGCATGATATGCAAATTTTCATATCTCCATATACAAAGTCCCTGTGTTTTCGTACGTGGGCGGATGTGACTAGATACGGTCCCCTAATATACATAAGACCCAGGTCCTGCCGTCCTGGGCCTGGCATTATTATGGCCTCCGATCATTTTTCCTTTTTTTTGTCGTTTATTTTTTTCTATATCGAAAAATTTTTGTTCAACATTTTATTTATTGTGCTCAGCGAAAAGTTCAACTCAAAAATATGTCAATCATCACCATGGCAGTCTTTTATGAACTTGTATCCATTTTCCAGGTGAATTATATGACAGAAGGTGTTCATCATGATAAATTTTTGCTTTTAGAATGAGTTTCCTGTTTTCCTCCCCTAATTTTTTATTTCGCATATGCATATTAGAGTAAGAAGCCTCCAATGAGATGCCCGGCGCTGGATAAATTTAGATAAATAGGAGCAGTGATGCATAAGGGATGGCAGAATGATAAATTGAAGTGCATGGCACTCCATGGTATACTTTCTAAATGGTCTAAATGTGAAGCACCGAGAGCCCGGGAAGTCTTCCGCATAACTAGTCCTTGTCTGGCCGTTGTATATAAGTTCATCAGGTGGTGTATACCTAGTTGAAATTTATTGCGAAAATATGTATACGGTTTTTTCTCGTTTCGCAGGTTTTTATGTGATATTTTTTAGATATCGATTTTATATCTTACTTAGCGTGATTAAATACTAAAAACATGTATACATATATGTACATTAAAAGAATGTATGGGTCAATCACATTAAATAAATAAAGTGCTCCTTGATTTCTCATACCAGTGGGTTATTCTTCAAAATAAGACATATTTGAAACTATTATTATTGGGAAAAATTTGGAGGTTAATTGTTATATGGCTTATATTGTTCTTAATCTCAATAATTTGGAAATATGTAGATATTACGATACTTTTTTTTTATTTTGAGGCTACATCCAACGCTTAAATTTACTTATATAAGTATCCTACGTATCATCAAGTTTTTCTGATTAAAACCACGTTAGGACCAAAATATTGCAGTACATATGTTACATATGTATAATCCGACGTTTTAAGAAAAAACAGTTCTTTTCTGATTAGCACCACATTAGGACAAAAGTAGTACACACCCAAATCAGGACATCCTTATCAACTCCGCGGAAAGGCATTGCTGATTAAAAAAAAACTGATTAGTTCTCGTTCAGGCAATCCTGGTAGGACCTAACAAATATTCTGGATTGCATGCTTTACATTATATTCATCATGGATGATGATAGAATGGTAACTTGGAATTAAATAAAAACAATTCACGTGTTAAGACATATTAAATATTGAACTGCTTGAAGGTGGATCTGAATTTCTCAAAGTGATATAGGTATGTAGGTGATAAGTTACCCTTTCACGACTTTTATCAAACAAGTAAAGTTATGACATTATATCTCTCAAAATGTAAAATGAATCCTCATCACCAGAGCTTCTCTGCGGATTTTCTCTTAAAATTTAGCTTTTCAGTGGGTAAATGAATGAGTGCATCCGCAAAATGTTTATGAAACACAATCATTCTAGCAATCTGTCAGTTACCCGCAGAAAATGTAATGGAGAGCCGAGTGTGCAATAAAACACCCTCGCAACAGGGCCCAGGAGGGCCCGAGCAATCAAGGAAACCCGCAATAAAACAAGGATGCAATCCGCCATTTGTTTATGCAGCAGCCCTTCAGAGGGCTGATCCGTGGACAGCCTCAGTTGTCGGGACTCCGTCGACGTTTCCCTGTGGAGTTTGCCAGCGTCGAGACGACGTTGAAAAATATCTTAAAAGGATGCCTAGCGCCGCCCCCTGCGGTGGCGGTAATTTATTCATTTTTCGAATAGCCCCAGGGAAACCGAAGTGCCCGGGACAATTTACCGCTTCCCAAATGAGTGCATATATCACTTAACTAGGGAATAATTGTTAATGTAGCATTAATGGGGCCCTTCTAGAAGACGATCGCCGCCGTCCGGCAGGAAAAGAAGCCCGTCGCCATC
Organism: Machimus atricapillus; assembly: GCA_933228815.1. Taxonomy (NCBI): domain Eukaryota; kingdom Metazoa; phylum Arthropoda; class Insecta; order Diptera; family Asilidae; genus Machimus; species Machimus atricapillus. The sequence continues at coordinate 14,538,727 of OW121788.1, forward strand.
TCCGACGATGGGTTCCACAGTTCGACCGCAAATTGCCACCGGAACAAATAAACTAGTGATTAAGGCGGCCGCAGAACAAACCTCGCATGGAAATGAAAATATAATTCTTCCGCAAGTGAGTGTGGGGGTGGCTCCGGTTACCGGGATCGGCAGTAGCCGGAAGGGTCCCAACTATCTAATGGAATTCCACATATGTATCCAGGAAGAATACATTTTCTGAAAGTCACCCCATCGCCCACCGGTGGTGGTTCTTTTGGTGCCATCCCCCCGAAGGAGCACTCATAAAAGTGATTCGTTATCTTCAGAGCGCCTTAATAAAGCTGAGCTTCATCCCCGAGCTTTTAATTACTTAAGCTGTACGGGAAGCAGGGAAAGAGGCCGGCTATCTTATTTTCGGCATTAGCAAGCCGATAATATTCTGTGAAGCGAAAGGATTGAGGTCCGGTGCTGCGGTGATGGCTTGAAAAGCGTCTTCTTTTCATCCAGCGCACTAATTAAGTGCCTCAAGATGATGACACTCCCGGATGGAGAAGAGCTTCCCAGATCAATATCTTTTGCTGGTGGCATCTATCGATTTCCTGCTCGACCCCGGCGGGTAAGAAAATGCGCGCCAAATGGTACTAATTAGAGGAAAATTATTTTTGAGAAAGTTCCCTCAGTTGCGAAAGGTACAAGGATGCTACAGGAAAGCTGAAGGTAATCCTTCGACAGGATAAAATCATTATCATCCGGAGAACACCTTGAAATCCATTTCGGGCACCGAAGCACAATTTGAACTGAAATTGTTTGTTTACGAAGAAAATTGCTGACAAATAATAGAGGAAGCCAAGCGGGGGCGGAGGCGGAGACGGAGACGGATCCATTATTGACTTTCCGTAATGACAAGGTATTGTGGCGCACGACAGTGGGCGACGAAGAAATTTCAGATAACAACAACCCGCCCGTACGGCAGTATTAACAACGTCGCAGGTTTACCATGAAAACGCTAAAATTTTAGAGGTTTATTTCGCTAAGGCCAAGGAATAGAGGACCATGGTGATTTTGGCTAGCTCAGCGTCTTGCACCGCTCACCCCACCCACTTTACATCCTTTAATTAAGAAATTGTCGAGTGTCGGAGGTAGAAATCGCTGATTTTATAGTTACTTTAACGGGAAGCAATCACGCAGGTATCGACCGGGCACGGGTATTTAAATAAAGCACGTTCCCCAGCTAAATCCAAAAATGAGCCTTCCCCCGTCCCCCTTAAAAAGAGCAGGTATAACATATACATTGCTTAGACGCACTTCTCGAAACCCTTCGCCTAAAGGGAACTTGAGTGACGGCCCTTTGCCGAATAGCTTGTAATTAAGGATCCTGAAAAGAACAATTAAAAGCGCTCTCGAATTCCTTTCATCCAGGAAATTTCGTTGCGAACGGAGACTCCAGATCATAAAATTACCTTTACTCTGCTGTCAGCCTGACGACGCACTACGCAATGACAGGCGCCTTCAAGGGATTCGTTTTGTACTTAATTTATTCCAGGTTATCTGTCAAAATCAAAGCGAACTAGGACACAAGATTTGTCTATATCGGTTTATACACGGTTTTCCTTTTTCCATAAACTTCAAATGGTCGACGTCGTTCCACCCGTAGGCCAGGAATCCCACCCCAGAAAACCGTCTTCCCTTCTGATTAAAAGCGCATTAAATATTAAATCGGAGTGTGTCAAACCCGCCCGCCGGTTCCGAAATAGACAATTCACTTTTTCTAGGCAGCTTAATTACTGTTTATCATTTTAATCATATCCATGTTGCGCCCGCTGAAATTGTCTTGCTTTAATTAACTTAATTGTCGAGTTGTTATAGTTTGACGACAGCTACGGCTGAAACAACTTATGATATTGATTAACCGATGTACCCCTTAGTGAAATTTATCAATCAAGTTGGGATATTTTATTGTTGAACCCTTTCGGAACACATTAACCTATTTCTCACATTCGACGATAATAACTACAAAACTTTGGCTAATGGACCCCATTCTAATATAAATTTAGGCTTTTAAAGTAATTTAGGACTCCCTTATAAAATTGTTAATGGGATATAATTTATAACTCATTAGGTATTTGTCCGATTAATTATTCCTGCAAGCAAGATTTTTTGAACATTTTCACTTAGAGTATCTTAGAGTTTAAAAAACTATTATGATAATAGAATGCAAAAAGTTGTAACTTACAATATTCCTACGTTGGTATAATGGAGGATCTGAAATGGATGAGACAAAAAGCAAAATTAGTATAGTCAGCCGAAAGTTTATTTTGATTATTTATTTCAATGGAGCTAATAAGTAAATTTTATGATATTTTTCAATCACGAATACTCGTACTTTTTTCTACAATTTCGAAGGTTAGAATTAGTTTTCGTAAAACAGCAATCAGACAAAGAGTTCTATCAAAATCTAAGATAAACCGACAAAATGATTATAATAACAATAATGATCAACATTAATTTAGAAATTTATTGTGAAAATATAAACTAATTCAGTATTTTCGTTTAGGTATCTATTAATTTTAGATTTTTAATCCAAATATTTTAGTTATTTAATTGTTATTTTTTGAGGTACATATGTATATGTATTTATTTATTCCAAAACGTAAAATTGCAGTCTTATCGAGTACGATTTTACAATTGTATATACGTAAATTCTCCATAATTTTAATTAGAGTGAATTAAATTTTTCACCTATTTCCGGCTAAATAGAACACCGTTTAAAATTGAAAAACAAAGTAGGTACATGATTGTGCATACCACATTTTCTTTTTATATTTTTTTATATTATAATTCGGCTCTGGTTTGAGATTGTTATTCATGTTCATTTTGAATTTTTACAAGAGTGTTTATTATAGCATTTTATTTTAATGAATTTTTATTTATTTCTCTGAATACAATTTTCATGATTATCTTTTAATCGCCTTCAATAAACAAGAGTTCCAGGAGTTGTTTACGTATTTTCAAAGATAAAATTCATGTCTAATTACCTCGTAATTTTAACCAAATCTCTAAACTGTTTTGTCTGTAACAATCTCTAATAAAATCACCACTTAATTGGCGTGAATTTAGCCCAAAATTTGTTATGACTATCGATGTTAGTAAATCAATATTGTTGCAGTTAATAATACATGGATTGCCCACGGTGCATATAAATATGAATCAATGCCCTGGACAGATGGGGGTGGATGGACGTAGTCCGACCTGTGCTTAAGGGATCTGGAAGGCGATAACCAGTCGCACGTTGTGCGCTTGAAATGCATGAAATTCATGTGTTCACTGGTTCGCCACCGAGGGATAAATGAGCAACAAGTTGAGCCCCCGCCGTCCGACAAAAGCCCCACTGGCCAATTTAATCAGTTACCCGATGCCTTTGAAGCCAATCTTGTAAATGCACTTTGTGCAACTTGACCAACACCAATGGGAAAATTTTCATGAGGTCGCCCTAAATAACTCTGGCGTTCGAATGAATTATGAATTGCGTCCCAGGAAATCAGATTCGGTCCAGCCGGGCGGTCAATCAGGACAGCTCAGGGACGGTGATGACGTTCGCCGTGTCCTGTTTGCTGAGCTCGGTCACGGACATGAGCTCGTTCTGTTTGCCAGTCTGTCACACGGCACACTTTGATTAAGTTTGCAAACATTTCAAAAATAAATTCGAAAGAGTTTCGCTGCAGGCCTGCCGCTATGACCTCATAAAATACTTAAAAGATGGGTCAGCTCCACGCTTCCCAAGCATGTGGGCCTGCCACCAATTTCATTAAGCGGTCGTAATTTATTCAAATGTACTAAAAAAGAATCTATCAAATTACTGGAAACTATCCTACTCTAATTTTAGTTGGAACGACAGAGGCACCTTTTTCGGTTCTATCTGGGACTGTAATTAGTGCCATGTCTAGTGGTGCAATCAAGAACGAGCTTCCAGCGTGATAAGAGCTAATTAAACCTATGCTTTCAATTATAAGGCAGCTTTGCTCGTTCACTAAATTGTCCTTAAGAGCAAATGAAATGGAAGTGATTTTCTTTGAGTGATTATTATATTGACTGTATTTTAGCGAAAAAAAGGAGTAATTGTACAAATAAAATTATTGCTATCGTTATCTTGGAAACGTTTTATTTAAATTATAAAATTCTAAATTTAGAACAATCTATAAAAAGATCATCTTCTGATCCCTATAAAAATATGGCAAAAGCTAATTTTTCACCTTTGACAAAACAAGGCCTGTTTTCATAAGCAAATTGTAATAAAATTTTAAAGTACCTTTTATTTTATTTTATTTAGCGTTTTATTTAAATAACTCTTTCTTTTTCAGGTGTGTGACCGAAATCAACTAAGGTATGTTTTTTTTTATGTTCCAAATATTTATCATAAGTATTTCTCTCGAAAATTGCGGATGTTGTTACATTTTCATTCTCGTATGCGTAATTAAAACAAAAACTACTAAACCATAATAAAAAATGATAAATGACAAAAATATTAAAGATATTCATCATTTTGTATAAGACGTATTGCTTCGTCATATGTGTATGTACATATACCTACATATGAACGCCCATTAGAAATCTAAAGAACACATTTTAAATAAATAATTTAATACTGCATATAAGTATAAACCCCAGATTTTTAAATATAAGTTCTGTTAAGTTAACCACCGAAACTTTAGTTCGCTAATTTGTACCTATAAATAAATTTTAACTAATAATTAAACATTTACAGCTTTACTTTCGTTTCAATATGAATAAACAGCGCCGCAATTAACTAACTTACGTAATCTGTGCTAGAAACTCGCAGGTTTTATGTGGTTTTTTTCTATCACATACTGATCTAACTATTATTTGTTGATGTCGAACCTATTAGTTATCGTTCATTACAATAAAATTTTAACTTTGCTGCCTCTGACATGTAACCCCATTATATTGGGAAATACTCATTAATTAATTAAAGCCTGTATTAATCTCATTCAAAAGGCCCTCCGAATGCTTCAGCAACCACCAAATAATTGTCCAAAATTGCATTCGTATTGGCTTTTTGTCCGGCTCTATAAATCGTTGCGTGCGACTATTTTATGAGGAAATGAATTATTTACCGTCAATTCAAATCCGTAATTATCGTCCCTCGCCAGCATGCGACCAAAAAAATCTAGCCCGAAAAGCAGAACACCCAATCAATTACAATTTCGTTTGAATTTTGTTTGTCACCAGCCAGCAAAATGCCCAATAAATAATTTAGTGACGATTCTATTGCATAGGTAACTATTGTCCAGAACTCTAGGAGCGAGGTCAGCTCTTTTGACTGCGGTCAGTCGCGTCTGTTCGGCCTCCAGGTTTATTGCGTTGATAAGGCTGAATTTAGTGCGTGTGTGCATTACTGACCGGAAATCGAGATATTTCGCCTGGGGCAGTTTGCACTCCGTCCCGGTGGTTCGAACAGATTCCTGATTAGAGTCAAAGCGGTCCGTAATCGCTGAGGCCCGATATAAATCCTTTATCCACTCCTCCGGGCCAATGCCGGATGACGCATTCGAAGAGGCATTCCATAATTCTGCGTTATGCCTGATCCTCGAGGAACCTTTACGCAGACATAAACATGCAAATAAAGTCGTGAAATGGCTCCAAATCACTTGACACGGTTATGGCGTTCCAGAGTGTGCCTCCTGCCGTAATTTATCCATTCGCCACGCCGCTCTTAATTGCGGTCCTCCAGCAAAGGGAGACTGAGTGCCTGGAGGCATGGGGCCCTATGCCTAGCCCAGGAAGGAGCCCTGCGTAAGTCGTAACTTTATCAGAAGGCCCAGTCACAAAGCGCACCCTTGCAGCCTTCGGGGCAGACCGGGGGGCGCGAATCGTGGGCGGTAACCAGCCAGCGGGGTGGCGCAACATAAAATTTATTTATCTCCCGTCCCCGCTCCGCAACCGCCCTCGCAACGTGGTGATTGCGCGTAAGAATGCCTTTTTTTCAGCGGTTTGCCGTTGCGTTATGAGCCCCAAAGAATATTAAGGGAGCGCGCTTCGCCGAAAAATTCGCACACCCATACCTCGTCAGGTTTTTGTCTTGTTTATGGGCCGAAATGTTTTTTGATTTGTTTAACACGACTTGTGCCTTTCGGCGAAATGTTTACAATTCAACACCCTGTCACTCATTACGCCCCAGAAATAGCAGTGAGTGGCATTTCACGGGGCCGTTTACATCATATCGATTCACGCACTTTTGACGGCGTGTAGGGGCGCACCCTCATGTTGGTGTTGGCAAACACCAGCCCATCCCGGCCCCGCGACCTCCCCTTTCATTTGGGTTCTCTTCATGGGATGCAGGTTGGGGCTGTTGTCGCCGTGCCCCGGCTGTTGCTGCTTTGAGTGCCTCGGAGCACGAAGCGTGCTGCCACGTCCCAGTACATATCCGCCGCCACCCCCACCCTGTTAGAGGGATGTGACAGGAAATAGGGAGCAGCAGAAGCCGATTTTTTTTTTCGTTACACCCCCGAAATGAAAGTTTCGCCCTTCCAATGTTAGGCAGTATTTTTTAAACGAAGAATACCAAGGATCCACTGGAGGTTCCTGATGTATCCTCCGCATCCGACACGTATCGATTTCCCTTCATTTATGTCCTGGCTGTGTTCAGCTTGCTCAAGCGATTAATACCATGATAAAGTCAAAAAGTATTTACAATTTCACGCTAAGGTATGTGCGTCAGAAAGATTAACATTGGCCCAGAAATGCCCTACTTAATACACCAATTTGGACTGCGCAAAAAGGCGAATGAAGAATTTTCGATAGTTATACTCATGGTTACACTAATTCATAAATTACATGATTGAAATCATGGATCTACTGTATCTTGTGTAAAGATACAACTAAACTCTTTTGTTTGTACTACTTCTACTATTTATAAGAATATTGACAAATAAATACAGATATGTACCTACATATATAGTTACGAAGAAAATATTGTAAACGTTCCAGAACATTTATTTTGTATCAAACCACAATTGTAAGTATGTATAAGAATAAAACTAGAACACTTTTAGGTATAGCCGCCGTTGCAAACGAAATCAAAGATATTCCAGGATCCCATACCCAGAGTAACTACTAAGGGTGAAACTTTGTTGAAATCAACTACCAACTTGTTGGTTATATTGACATTTTTCATACGTTTTATGATAAGATTAATAAGTGAAATAATTAATGTACATTATCGAAAATTTCATCAGCATAAAAAGCTACTAAGTACTTTCTTTGTAGTGTCGAGGCACGTCGAGGTATATGTCGTTGATGTATTTGACGTTTTATATAAGATTAATAAGTGAAATACTTAATGTACATTGTCGAAAATTTCATCAGCATAAAAGGCTACTAACTACTTTCTTTGTATTGCCGAGATACATATAGTTGATGTATTTTTTCAATGACCATGATCATTACAAAATAAGGTCCAATGATATATTGAGGTGCTAGAAAGTTGAGTCTCAAGTTTTCTAACGATACGTCTTACGACCCAAACCAACAAGAAAAGGTCGTGTCAAAATTCGAAAACGGCAATTTCAAAGCCCAAAATTTTACCTTGGCCCTTCATTCCGAGAAAAAGCTTCCCTGTCATGTGGAATTTCTCAGAAAAGCAGCACTTGAACCCGACGTCGCGTTCCCCGATTATTTGTGCTAGAATGGTTCAGCAATGTGGACCAAGTGTAGACAAAAAAAATCCGCAATTCATACGAAATCTTCTCAGTCAAAGTTACACATATAAAGATGAAAAAATTCGTGTTAATTATGTTACTAGTCAACCCAACGCTGCTACGCCGAGGCTCCAGCGAACCTCACCTGGATCATCCTACGACGTGTCTGAAAGAACTTAGGTATAGCATTTTCTAGGTTTACCCCCTGCAAATTTTCAATTGCCATTTTAGGGCGGAAGGTGCGGTTTTGGAAGGCTGTTTGTAAGGTGTTTAAATTTCAAAAACAGAAACATATATTTATTATTGATTTACGTTAGAGAAACAATTCAATTTTTCATGTGATCCTCTTCGGATTTGCACATATAAGCAAACTAAATAAGAGACTCTTTCAACCGAAAGAAAAATTTCCTCGAACTGGCAGTAAATTTGGTAAAAACCTGCACACTCCAACGAAAAGACATCCATCAGGATATGTGTTGCCGCTATTCCAACTCCCCGTAAAGAATTAGGTAACTTGGGTATCCCCATGCAAGCTCCTCCTCCTGCTAAGCAAGGTATCACAGTTCATAAAACCGTGAAAAAACTGCTGGTATAATTCGGTTTTTTCTTCCTTTTTTTGGGACGGCCGATGGAAAACATGAACGGCAAAGTCCCTGAGCAATCCAGACCGTGTTGGGAGGGAATCCAGGGAACGTGTGAATATGAAGTGAAAAAAATGTCGCAGAGTTTTTTGTCCGCAGTTACATGCATACATATGTACATACATATATCCAAACTCGGACGGACTAACTTGTCCCATAGGAATAATTTTTCCAGGCCGATGCATGTGCCCGCCATCCCGTGGAGCCGAGAAATCAGGGAGTCAGGTTCAGGTGGAGTGAGCTCATATCTTATGCAACAGATTGCTATTTAATATTCGACCCCATCAATATATCGGTGATTCAACAGTAAAAAGTTATTTTTAAACGTCCTGGCACAATGTCAATCTGTGACCCAAAAAATGCTAAATTTTAAACTTTAAGGGTACCGACAAAAAAACGACAGGTGGGATGCGGCAAGGCGCACGGGCTTCCAGGAAGCGAATTCTTGCAGTTCGCTTCGTCCATTATTCTTGCAAATTCCCAGAAGGAGGCGACAGAATGTGCACAATACGGTGCCTGCCACCTCCGGGGAGCTATATACTTCAGTATAAAATATTTGGGTACTTTTGTAAAGTGACGCTCATCGATTTTCTTATACGACCTTCCATATCCCACCCCCGCGGTGTCCCTTTGCACAGCCCTTCATGTAAGTATATGTAGAGCACTTTTGGGCCAATGTAAATCTTCTCGGCGCACATATCTTACCCGAGTGTGAAATTGTGAATGCTTTTCGACTTTATCTTGGTATTAATCGCCTGAGCAAGCTGAACACAGCCAGGACATAAATGAAGGGAAATCGATACGTGTCGGTTACGACGGATACATCAGGCTACAGATCCTCCGCATTCTTCGTTTAAAAAAATATCTCGCATTTTTGCGAAAGGCAAAATTCTTATTTTGCGGTGTAACGAAAAAAAAAACTGGGATACAATAAGAACCAATCAATTTAATTTAAAATTCTTATACATACATACATACCTAAATATCTTATCATCAGTATTCATCATTTTCGTAGATATTACAAAATTAAGCATCCACCTTTCAGTCCTCTCTGATTTTAATGACTCTAATTCTATTCCTCAGGAAAATCTTAAGAAGCAAAACTCAGGAGCATTACAAACTCCTCCTAAGCAACCAAAAGCCAGAAACAAAACGTTATTACATATGTATATACATATTATTATTATATTATATATAACGTTGCTTAAATGAGAACCTAGGTTCCAATTTAGAAATATTCAATACAACTTAACATTCTTTATTGAATGTAAAATAGAAAGAAGTCACGGAATGTTTCGAAAAGGTTAATTTGTAATATTTTTTCATAAATGCTTAAAATTAACCCTAATTTTCTCGAATGGGAACTACTTAATTGAACATTTTCATTTACGAGGTCAGAATCTACGGACATTTTAAAGAAATTATTTTCCAATTTTTGGATAAAAATTGGTGTTAATAGCTATCATCCATCGAGAATGATACGGGCATTTGAACTCTTATTTCTTTCTTTTTTAATTACTTTAAATAGGTACTTCAAAATCCCATGTCCATAAAGTTAAACATACATATATTTTCTACTCCAATAATCCCAATCTAAATATTTATACATGCAGTTTTCTAAAAGAAATTTCGAAAAGTATTATTTTTTAAACATTTTTAGATAATTATACCAACCTAATAACATAAATACATATGTATTTTCTTTTATTTTTCTGTTCAAATTGTCCCAGCAAAAGCCTTAAATAAAGGCGATTTTTGTAAGGGCTTTCAAAAAAATGTTAAAGTAAAAGAGTCCACCTTTTTACTCCTACAGATTTTTATTTATATCCTAAAAGATTAAGGGATCGAGTTTCTCCTTCGGTCCATAATTGGTTCTATGAGTGATGTTTTCCTCCAACCTATTTTCTTTTCCTCATTTATTGAGTTATCTCATTGCCATGAAAACTAAGAATCAATGTTCACAAACAAAGGCTCGACCTAGGGGCAAGGATGTCTTGTCCCTGGTGAACGAAACACGTGGAGGGCTCAAGGGAGTTGTGTTTATGGGCCGCCGCCGTTGAATGAGTGCCCCGGCACCCGCCCATCGGGGTCTGCATGGAAATTATGAGACACAAACTTTCTCTATTTCGGAAGCCCACCTCATTCAGAACGACGACGCCAAACCTGAAACCACCCCCGCCTGATTACATAATATATTTTTCTTTTCTTTTCGTACTTTATCCATCTGCCTGCCGCGGTAAGCAATGTCGACAGGTTTTCCAGGTGGATTTTGCTAAGTCTGGAAAAATTGCGACTTCCACCACCAGAACACGTCGCTCCGTCAGCCGCCACCTCCGCCATCGCCGCGTTTCCCCCGCCAGCCCCGAAAAAATGGTCTATTTAGCAGAGGAAATCGATTAACACGTAGCAAAGGACAGGCATTACTAAGACAGGATATTGTCTGCTAACGGGGAGATCTCCCGAGGGCGGCGGTGCAAATGAATAACACTGGAACATCTTGCTTAGTTGGACAAATGACCAAAAGATGCTCTCGGCGCCTCCAGCCGGGGCCGGCCCTTCCCCGGGGACCGCCGGGAACATTTACTTTAATGAGGACGCTTTAAGTGGATTTTGCCGTCCCATTTTTTATCCTCTTAGCTTACGGTTTGATGGGGCGAAACGGTGTGCTGATGCGATGGGACGAAAGACATCACCTGAGGTGCAAACATCCCTCGTTCCGTCGCCTTTAAGGGACCTAGCTCAGATGCCCAGAAACTCAGGAACTCCGTCCGATCCTTTGCTTGTATTGTTGTCCTTGCCCGTTTTTCCGGCCCCATTTTCGAGCCTGCCTGCAGGACTTTACTGGATTTAATAAACAACAGAGTCGAACAAGCAAAAAAATCATCTCCTTTAAAGTTATTAATTAGTAAAGGAGTAGCAGCGCGGCCCGACCCGCCTGGCATTAATTACGGGAGCGACTTGTGACATCGGGGTGAAGGTGAGCGCGGTGTTTGCTTTTGCATCCTTTTTCACTTTGTTTTTAGGATTAGAGGACCCTTAATCCCGATGGCTTAGGAACGGTGCGAGCAAGCACTTCCCTGATTTCTTCTGCTTTGTTTGCTGTTTAAAATGTATTAGGGGCCAGCAGACCGATTAAAAACACTTTTAAAGTTACTGCCCGTGTCATTATTAAAAAGAAAAATTTCATTTCGCCCGGAGCTGGGCTGTACCCACGTCTATGGATTTATTACTTAAAAAGCTCAATACTAAGTTTCAATTAGACTTTTGGGGAAAAGGGGGCACGTGCATTTTATGTTTAATATCGAATTTTTATCGATATTGGCTCAAAAGGAAGGAAATTTAAAAACTGAATAGAAAGCTTAGAAAAGTCGTCTATATGGTCCAGGTTTCTTAAAAATATTCTACATTCAATTTGAAAGATTAGGTTGCACAATTTTTTTCCTCATCATTATAATAATTAAGAAATTTTACAAGTGTAATTCATTTAAGGTACCTATACATTATTCATTGTTCAAATTACAATCAATTTGTAATATTTTTCAACTGGTAGGCTTTCCTTTAAAATATTTTAGTAAAAATTTACTATGTATGTAGGTACCTTTATCAATCTGAATGTTACTGAATTTTTCGAAAGTTTTCTGACATAGGAAAACAAGAATAATAGTAACCTATACTTAAAAATACTATCACTATTTTATTTTCTATATACATATGTATGTACAATAGAATGTATTAATTTAGTGCTAGAATTTATAATTTATTCATCTATAATATGTATTCTTTGGTATAAGCAGGGAAGTAAATATGAGTGATCTATGTTTTGGAAGAAAAATAATTAAAAGAAAACCAGTGAAAGTAAGTAAAAAAAGAAGCACAGAGCATAATGGCTTAAAATATTATTCCATACATAAATCATCGAGTTCGTTTTCCAAGTTTAACGAAAATATTCTGTTTATAAATGAATAGTTAAATTGTTTTTACTAGCAGGCTTGCTTTATGTACCACGATAGATTGATTTGTTAAATGTACATAGTTATAGGGTTTCCTCGAAGATGATACCAAGATATTTTACATGATCAGACCATTTAATGTCCCTTAAAATTAGTTAATTTATTTAACATTTTGAAGACAAAAATGTCAAGTTATAATAAGAACTTTATAATACATGCATACATACTTATAGGTGCCTACATACTTTCGATATTTTCAATTTTTCATGCATTTGATTATTTTCTAAGCAATATCGTTTTTTGCTAATAATATCGGATTTTATATGTTTTATCAAAAGAACAAATGTAGCCAGCGATTCATAAATTTTCACGGCATTTACCAATTCAGTCTAAATTCAGCAGCGTTAATTAGACATGAATCTTCACATCCGCGGCGTAATCAGCTTGTTAAACTCGTTAAGTGCTCACATTTAAACCTTGAAAATTCCCGGCCATTAGCGTCGATAAGATCTTCCGACGAGAGAAGAGACACAGGAATAGCCGAAAGCCACCGGCCTCAGCTAACCTGGCTCGAGTCAGAAATAGAAATGAAGGCGGCTCTTTAATTCGTCCGCGCTTCCCCTCCTGACGCCGGGAACGGAACCCGTCCGGGACTCATAACATCACGAACCTTCAATTACGATCGTTCGTCGACATGCCATGCATCACTCATCGAAGTTAATCGATTTGCAGCGTACGGCGGAAGTAGCGGGTGCATGTCACAATTTCACTGAATGTGGCCAATAACCGGGCAGGGCCTTCCTGGGCTGCAGTTCCCAACGGCCTTCGGCTGTCGACCTTATTGACGAGGAGAGGAGGGCAATTAATAAGGGAACCACCCGCACCGGGTCCCATCGAAGAGGCCATGCAACGCCCGATCATTCCTGGCCTGATTGAGTGAAAGGGCAATAAAAATAAAATTGCTGCAGCCTCATCGCGCACACAAAGCCCTTTAAAAATTATACTCATCCGTAAATTTTCCAAGGAAAACCGAGATAAATTGGGGTCATTGCGAACGCCCATAAATATGGCAAGTTTGAAGCTGAATTTCTGGAAAAAATGCACTTGTGGGAAGCAGCTCCCTCGAGCAATTCATAGATGAAGTCCTGTGAATTATTAAAATAATTTCAGCAGGCAAATTTTTCCTCCTTATTTTTCTCCTACTGGTCGGTCGTTTCGGCGCGAATGAGAAAAAGGTTTCACTGGCATCTCAATTTTCCGGGAAGGGAAATAAAAAAATAGGAAAATTGCGAACAAAAAATCCTTCAACCCGCCAGCTGTGGTGGATCTATTATTGCCGAGAAGTTTAACAGCTTTCTCAGCAAAGAGAAAATTTTGCTCCAATTTTTTAGCAGAAAACTCTAAGATATGAAGGCGACAGGATAATTTTTTTACTTCATTTATTCATCAAGATAACTCGCGTATGTCAGGATATTTATTACGAGATAACCGTCTATTTAGTAAAAAGTTCCTAAAGACTCAACTGCTATATGCTATATGCTCAATTTTTTAAATAGTTTTTACCTACAATGTTATTTTTTGTATAAAATATAGTTGGTGTGTAAGAGCAATTCAGACAAAAAATTTTTGTGTTTTTAGTTTTGAATTAAAATTAATTCTTGAATTTATTTTCTCTTTTGTAATCACTATTTCTTTTATTAATTCATTTGTCAATGACCTGAGTCTTCTATTTTTTTTTTATCACTGCATGCCGTAAGAAATTAGAAACTACTGAATTTTGTTCATCAATGGCTCTTTGTTTTATAAATTGTTTCATTTTGATTGATTAAACAAAGACAACAAATTGAGTTGGACGATCTTTCGCAACTTTGAATGTAGTACATATGTACCTATATAATGTGCATTACATACGAAGGTAGGGTACATGTTTTCAAAACATGTATTAGCTGCGCTTTTTTACATTATGATCTGGATAAGATTTGGTGGAAAACGCCTGCTTGTCAGCAACTGGCCAAAAGCTATAGTATCCTAAAATAAGTAATATGCGCAAATAAATATCAATTTTATGCAATTTGAATTTTTGGGTTCACTGATTTAAATTTGTGGCCAAAAATTTAAAATGATTTGGAAATATTAAATTTTATTATGATAAAATCTCAAACGAATATATCCATACATTTTTATAAAAATTTTGGTCAACGATTATTTAATTATACTTTACCCAAAACACTCACTCATACCAAGAATTTCGAGAAAATACGGACAAAGTTCGTCATCTTTTCTTTCTAGCATATATGGTATGTACAACTTCCTTAATGAGCGAAATAATTTGAAGATTCGTGATGACAAACTTCTCTGATTTTAACAAATATTCCTTGATAATTCGACGATAAAGCTTGTAATAGGTACCTAGGTACTTCCAATTCACACAAAATTGTTTATTTATAAATGAAATTTTTCATAAACTGATGGTGTTTATATTACACTATGAGGTGGAAATAGATACAAGTAAAATTTAATCGCAATCGGATCATCATACGGAACTTAGATCATAGAGTACAGGATACGCCATAACGTGTAAAAGCCCTGTACGTGAGCGACAAGATTTGTCCTTCCGAAAATACGAAGGGGAAATTTTTTACTACATTATAGAGAGAGCGAAACGGCACTAGAAATGGGAGCCAAATGTCACTTGTGATTCTAACTTACGGCGAGTAAAACCGAATTATTTTGTGTGTTTTGAAGAAGTTTTGAAGAAGAGAATATTTGTGATTAATTGGAAGTGCAGTTTATTAAGTGCAGAAGTGAAATTGGTGGTCTAATATTATTGTGCATCTCATAAAATTATATATTTTTAGCGATGAAGTGTGCAGTCCAAGGATGCAGGAATAACTCCTCACATCTGCGTGGGAAACACTTTTTTAGGTAAGCTAATCACTGCGTTTAGTGTAATTGTATGTGATTTGCTGAAAGTGGAAGCAATCATTAAAAAATAGAGAACAAATTCGATAAATTCGTGAAAAAATTTTGATATTTATATTTGGGGGGCCTAATGTCAAACTACGTCATCGGCTACCAGCTGTAATGGGGTTCAAAGCAGTTGTGTAGTCTAAACACTGTTTCTAGAGGGGCTTTCGCGCCTTTATATGATATGCGCCTACTTTCCCCTACAAGATAATTTCAGCCTGCACTGGAATTACAACTACTTAAGTGAATGCACTAACACATCAGGAAATTTGGGTCAGCTAAATCGTCTAATGTCGTATCCTGTACTCTATGATCTAAGATACGGAACAATTTTTGTTTTTTGATTTTTTAGTGAAGAGATTACTGAAAATATATTTCTTTTTCACTCTATGTAAGAGCTTTTAAATTGTAAACCATTTTCACTCAAACAAGCGTACTAAAGCCAAACGGGTGAAAGTGCTTCTAAATTTAACTTACCTACATGAATTCCTCTAAGTGAATGAAATTCCTACGAAGAAACTTTAGACAACGTATGGTCCCAATTAGGCTTTCGGAAAAGCGTGAGAAATGTGCGGCTCCAGCCCAACACATGTACAAAAGCATGCGAGGGTGGAATAATCTCCCACATTGGATGAGATTGGCTCCCCTGCCGTAATCCCCAGATGCCAACTTAAAGCAGGTTTTGTAACGTCTGAGAACGAACCCCGAAAGGAGTTGGCACTGAACTGGATTTGCTGCGGGCTAGCTACTAAACCTTTTGGGTCGCTATGACGGTGGTACCGTGGAAACGCCCTTTGATAAATAAAACACCTGGGCAGTAGACTGCTCCTTTGACTGGCTGCAGGCGATGCAGCAGAAGGAGCTCTTTAAATTCTCGCAAAAGTTGAACAATCCTTTCCCGGAGTTAAAAACAAGAGCCGAAAAATGATAGAGACGGATCCCGACAAATTAATATCCTTGTGGAAACGATATTGGCCGGCTGCCAGAAAACTTCTGTCTCGTCCTGTCCCATAGCCGGGGGACATCGTAAAATACGCTTCATCGACCAGAAATTGTTCCCAAAAACCAATGAAAAGCAAACTCGCCTAACGAGATCATAGCGTGCATGGGCAGATGCTCCGGGCTTAAGTGATTAAAAAGGCATAACGAGGACATCACCCGGCTCCTGTAATAGTTTGGTCGGAGCAGAGGCCGCAGCCGTGGCTGACACTCGAGCCCCGGGCAGTTCCATATATCTCAATTTTCCTGAAGCTCACAAGATATGCCCCGGAGTGTTGTTAAGATGCTTACTACCGATGTTTTTCCTCCCCCGCAATTATTCGGACGGCTTTTGAGTGGTTATTTTGCTGATTTTTATGGGGATTTATCGTTTCTTTTTTTATTTAAAATTTAAAAGGCCTGCAGTTTCGGAAATTTGTTCAAAGCTCAACCATACAACTTTTAAAGTGGTGGCATTTTGATGGAACTACATCATTTTTCTGAAAAAAATGTTTGGAAACATCAAACGTATATAAAAATTATTCGGTAGCAACACTTAGCACACAAAAATATATTAATAGCTTTGTTAAGGTCTCTTACAACATAAGTAAGAAATTTTAAAACAATGTTTTACTTAATATTTAATGCAAATTGATGACCCACATTTTAGATTTAGAACAAATATAGGTCTTTCTTTAACTTAAAAGACAAACAATTTTCTTTCAATTTGGATATTTCTTAAACCAAATTTTATAAAAATGGCATCCGCGAAAATTAAAAACACATACGTTAAGTAAAATTAAATAAATCTTTAAATAATTTGCGCAAGTATTAAATATATCTGAACTTTCGCAATATGTGATGTAGAAATAAAAGTATTTTAATTTTAATTTTATATCTGATTTCCATGGAATATTTATTTAATTAAAACAGTTATCATTTACCTATGTGTTGTGCTCGAACAAAATAATTTTATCTTTAAAACTCAAACTGTTCAAATCCACATAAAACTTCAATTTATTTGATTGTGTTGAATTAATTTTAAATTTCCTTGGAATATCCATGAATAAAATTACAACATGGTAAGAATTTAAAAACAACGAAAAACACATTAAATTTAAAAAAATTTAAATTGGTGTGGCTTAATCATTTTCCAAAAGAGGTTTATTAGATACATATACATTCCACTTTAAAGTAGTTTTCCAAATGTATTATTAAATTTTGATATGTTTCGTACAAGTAATATCTAGAATAAAACTTGAAGACTGAAGAACAATTTTTTTAAAGGTTATATTCGAAATAAATTCAAAAGACCTATCTATCATGTAATATAATAATAGAAGAAAAGTTCAACTTAAAGCTTCTTTAGGGGAGCATTATCATTCTCGAGAAAAAGTATTTTTCATCTAAGTTAATCTGTTCGCTTTGCCTTTTCGTAACTCACATAAAAAGTAAACAAAACTTTTTTTCTCCGAAATAAAAATGGAATATCTGTGATAAAAGAAGGCCAAACAAAGTTTACGATTGTAACTTAAATTCTTGAAGTGTAGGAATTCTTTTTATTTGGTTGGAATTGAAGACAATCTTTAAGAAAACGATCAAAACAAAAAATATATGTAGGTAAGGTACGTACATATAAATGAAAGTAATAAATAAAATAAAAAATTCATTGTGTAGGTACATCTTAAGTAAACAAGTTGATTGAGAAATTTTTCCAAAGTTACCGAAGCATTTCAAAAAAAGAAACGAGGATCAACATGTAACTCAGGGAAAACCACTCAGGATGCCATTTAAAATTTAATGCCTTTCTCGAAAATAAAACCCCATAAAATTCGTCTAGACGGTAAAAATAGTCCACTTGTAGGAAATAAACAGGAAGAAAAAAATAAACACTTTTTCGTTTTCTCAAAAATCAGAATCATGTCAATCCAAGGGTGCGGAAAAAATATATAATAATAAGCCGATTCACAAAGACCATTTAATTAAAAAAATTAAAATATTACCAAATGGGCAATGGCAAGAAAAACTAGGGAACGGAGTAGCCCGGAGTGCCATCGTTCTGCTTGAAATCTTAACTCCAGCAAATTCCCTTATGCCCGGTTAAATCGCTCCTCGTCAAGGAGAATAGCTAAAGTAAACAGTCCGCATCCAGAAAAGATTCCGGAATCTAGGAATATTTAAAAACGCTGCTGATTCCCGTCTGGACGGAAGGCAGAAGGCACAGGCTCGTAATCCTATTCTTGGTCGGCCTTTCGCTTTTCCATTATTAGCTTATTTCTTAAAAGAAAGTGGAACACTATCTCCAAGTCGCACAAGCGATGGAGGGCGAATGAAAATTGATTCCGTATTCCCTTTGTCACAGGATTGCCTCATATTTGTAAAGGGCTCTACGGTTTCGGACAAAAAGACTCCAAAAAGACTGGACCAAGGCCAAAGTCAGGGAACATATAAGATGCTTTTCAAACAAAAGCCCATAAATTACAAAAAAATCCGAAAAGGGTTTCTTTTTTATATTAATGCTATTCTGTAGGTACGTATATCCATATGTAGTTATACCTTGCCAAGTTAGATCACCCATGGCCTAAAATTCGTTACGTTATAATCCAACCAATTAAGGATTTTATTTGGAATTAAATAATGGTTCAAATTATTTTATATAAACCTTTATTTTCTCATTCCATTTCAGGCCTCCACTAAGCGAATTATTTCAAGGGCAGAAAAAATCAAATAGTGTACGCAAATTTTAATTATTACAAAAGTTATCAAAATTCGTCATTACAAAAATGGTCATATAGTTCTCAAAATATATATTGTGTCTACTTTTGACCTTGAAAAGTTCGCCTAACACCAAGTATGATTTTGAAATGAACTCTTCACACTGCTTATCATACTATATAATAAAGATTTTATAAAAAATAAATTCACCAGTACCTACTTATTTATATATAGATACTTAAGCTTCAATTAGAGATGATCACACCAACACAAATTGTACACACGATTTAATATTGATAAAGTTTTGAAGTTCTACGCAATCGTCTAATCTTCTCTTCGTTCACAAATCATCAATAATGTTTATGTTATTTTTTTTCATTTTTACAATGAAAGCTCGTTTAAGTGACTGGATTATTAGTAAAAGTTTTATACCCATTATTTTCTAAATTGCAAACTAAATTGTTTTATGGCTTTTTCTTTCTTTTCCAAATTAAACAAAAAAAACTACTGCGACGTCGACCCCTAATATATTTTTGTGCTTAGGACACTGTGCCCGATGGTTATTTTGCAATTTCACGTCACGACTATCTAATTAAATAAAGGCATATTATTTCATGTAAGTCGGTGGACTCGAAAACTTTCGTAAAGAACATCATGCTCCTCATTATGATTATTACTGGGACATGCGCCTAACTAAACACATAACATGTAAATATATCTGTAATAAAAACGAGGATATCGAACTGTTTGCTCAGAAAAGCGTGCCGCACACGTCTTAGAGTGCATTTGAACAGATATAACTTTGGCAATAAAATCAATTTAGTACATTTGATTGACAGAGTGGTTCACGACAGGGTTCACTAATTTGACTTTTCGTCCACACATGATTGCTTCACCGCCTAACGGAGATGTTTGTATATTCGATAAATCTTGTTTTATTGGTAATTTGAACACAAATTGTTTTCATTAAAGGTACATTAAGAATATCTTAAATATTGTACTACATTGTGTTGTTCTTGATTTCATTAATATTAATTTGCATACATGAGATAACGAGGTGGTTAAGAAGTATCTTCCCTATTTTAAAATTCTGTTATATTTTGTTTTGGAAATTAGGTAATGAATATTATTTCGTAGGACAAAAATCTAAAAACACGCACATACCTACATACATATACACACATATGTACATATGTGAATTCTAAATAACTTCACAAACTTTTCTAAGTTCGAACCAACTTTTATTAAAACTTTTAGTTTTATTGTTCAGCAACGCACTATCGAAAAATATATGTAGATATAATTGCACATATACTTGCAGTATTTATTAGTAAGAAGAATTAATGGGATTTTTGCAGTCCATGATCGCCAAAATCAAAAATGTAATATTAATAAGTTATGTAAACCAAAAGTTAGTACTTTTAATTCATATATTGAAATAAATTAAACTTTCTAGTGTGTATATACCACTGTAGCCAAACATTTGGCGGTCCTTTTCGTTGAAGACTATTTTATATCTTTAATATTTCTGAAACTACATAATTAATTTTTTTTTTGACATGGGTCGACGGATGACCAAAATATTGTAAAAACAATCGAGCTACCACCATATATAGTAAATATGTAAATTGCAATATTGTTCAATAAAGATCGCATTTATGCTCTAAGTTTTCGCAACCAAAATTAAAGAAATCAGAAAAATGTGTCTTGCACAATGTTGAATATACATATATTTTTTAAATTAGTGTGATATACCTACTTTGAATATACATAGGAAGCAGTTAAAAGAACTTTTTATAGTGGTTTCTTCATTTGGACTAGAAAAAAATAAATTTTCGATCTATTAGTGCAATCAATATTTCTTAAAAAATTTTAAGCAGACCGACAAAACACCTTTTACTAATAAGACGTCTGCTTAAATCGGGTCCTTAAAAACAATCAATTTTTTAGGATGAGTGTAATAATTCTACTAGAAATTGCAGTGGCCACTTTCCCAGCCGGAGGAGATCAGGATAAAGATCACCAGCGAGCAACTTCAACAAGAAAGTCGCAAAAAGCGGAGGAGCCTGCAAAAACTCTGGGAACAAAGGGCAAGGCAACGCGCGTAATTAAATCAAATATCGAGCTTACCCTTTTTTGCGGACACCTCGCTGGTACCGTTGTTGATGTTTTTGTAACTGTTTTTCAGCGATAAGGAACGTCCCGCTGGTTTTTGTGACTGTTTACTAGATTTAGGGAGCTTCGGCTGTCTATCGGGTGCCTTTAATATCAGGGCCGTTCGGCCAAGTTACTCTTCCCGAAGACTTGGTGCGTGCAAGCGGGAGAGGTGGGAGCTATTCAAGTTGTATCCCAGTCAGCCAGTCCCTCCTGCCTTTAGTTCAAAGCTCTTCTGTTTGCTAATGTTCCAAAAAAGGATCCAGGAAAATCCTTTGGAAATCCCTCGGGTATCCCTTTTTGCTTGCTTTCAAATCACAGGAGGATAAAAGGGGCGAAGGTGCACAGGCACAGCCTCAGCCAGTAATTCTTATCACTCACTCGTTTTCCTTTTTATATAAAACTATAGAAATCAACAATTCACCAGCAAGTGGATAAACACTTTATTCAAATTTCCCAAAATCACCGAAAACACTCGTCACCCTTCACTTCCGTGTCTCTATACCTACACCTTCTAATAGACTTTTCCAGCACCCAAGGGGAATCCCCTGTGAATCACTTGTGATCACCACTCGCCGAGGTGATTAGATTTTATCCCTAAATTGTCCGTTAATTTTTTTTTTACTCTGTTTTTTTTTCACACACCTCAAAGGTGCGGATCTCTACCCGTCCTAATACCACTCTCAGGCGGTAAAAATAGTATCCAAAGACGAAACGGAATAACTCACAACTTCATAGAAAACACTTCTCCAAAAAGCCAGAACACTTCCCTCAACCTTCAAGGGAAAATAAGATTTTCGTAAATTCGCTGATACCACCAGCCGACCAAAGGGCCTACGCACGAATCGAGAGCCAACCAACCGAAGCTCTGAAGACGTCCGAGTTGACTGAAAGGAAAACCACTCGTTGATTCAGTGGAATGCTCTGTCACCAGCGCGACACGTCTTCTCTCTGCGGGGCAAATAAATCAGCCCCGACTGTACGGAGATAGGAGAACTACCATCCATTGGACGGGCGCGAACCTGACGAAAAGGGGAAATCGACGGGTCGAACAATTTCCCGGTGTTTTCCCCCTTGTACACCCCACAGGAAAAGTCCCTTGCTACTCGCCAGGATCGGGCGCATACTCATTATGCTGGCATTCCCCGCTCGAAGGGGCTTGCATGCAGCATGAAAACTCCAACATGTGTTTGACCCGAATTATGCAAGTGACCGATGAGAAAAGGTCAGTTACATGACGATTTTCCCCAAATGAGGAAAAATTCACAATGATGGAAATGTAGGGTCACTGTACATATAATAATTTCGACAAAACAAAGAAATATAATAAAAATACTATACTATACATACATATGTATGTATATGTATTATGTATATATGTATATACTACAGTTGCAATAACTGCGCGACATACATATGTATATTTACTGAATTTGTTCACGCAAAATTAATGAGCAAATCTCGGTATAAAAACATCTTATTACAGTAATTCTTAACCCTTTAACGGTCAAATATGCTAAATTTGAACATTGCTTTCAACCCCGTACTATTTGAAGAAATTGAGTAAAATGAGTCTACATTAATTAATATTTGAATAAAAAAATATATTTCTTGAATTTTATTATAATAATTCATATAGTAAGTTCACCTCAAATAAAAATACAATTGACGTATGTTTTCAAGTATACCTACTTATGGTTCGATCTAAAATTTCTTTGTTGTTTGTTAATTTACAAAGTTCATATGAAAATATCAGTTTCGAGTTTGTTTTTAATGTTTTTTTTGCCACCAGAGATAAGACTATATAATCTAAATAAGCTTAATAATAAGACATACATTTATAATCATATTAAATTTTTTTTTTGTTTATTGACCTTTGAGCGATATTGGGCTTTTAAATAATACAACAAAACAAAACAAAAATAACATTTTCTACGTCAACATTACAATGCTGACCAATTTAAAATCGCCTCTTAGCAATAAATTTAATTGATCGTAATTTCATGAAATTTTGCTTATATAAAATCAGTATTTTTTTGCGCAATCACACCTCAAAGTTATTCTGGGTTGTACAATTTACCAAGATTATAAAATATTATTAATGTCTTTACATCTAAAAAATTTACATAAAATCAATTGGAAACGCGCACTCTTTGCGCTTGAGATTACCTAAGGTAAATTCCCGAAATCCATATTAGTACCATAACATTCCCGTCAAAATACCCTAAATACCAGCACCAGGAACTTGCTCGAATCCACAAAGCCACGAAACAAGTCCATGACCTTGCAAAGCACTTAGCAAAGTAAAGTAATCGAGGAACCTTTTTTTTTTGCTTACTGATTTTTCCTCATGGAAAATATTTTCCCCAAAGGTGCGAGTATTTTCCGCGAAAAATTTGTCAGCGAATTTAGAATCGTCTAGGTGGATTTCTGTTTCGGTATTTTATACCTCATCCTTAATCCAGCAGTGAGCACACCTGCAGTGTTCAAGGTGGTGGGATAGTCACTGCAGGAGGATTTCGCAAGCCAATTACTAAAGATTTACTCGGGTTGTTTTAAGTTTCACGCAAATAAAGTGTTACTGGCAGTTAACAGCTTTCTTATGCCACTCCCAGGTGTCATGAATTTGATTTAATTTGGTTCACCTTTCATATCGTGATAGTGGCTCACAATCCAAAGGATAGTTCCCAGAACCGAGGAGTGCGGGACACCTGAGTAAAAAGGTCGCAGGTCCTTGGATTGGCGCACCTTCGTGTGTCAGGCTTATCACGCACGACATCTTCACAACTGAACAAGATGACCGTGTGGGTGGGTGTCACTGGCATATCAGTAATAAGTGAGTTACCCCACTTTGTACTGTATGTGTTCTGTCGGCGGCTTTAATCCCACGCTGACATCCTTTTTCGGAGCGATCCATGCCGTGGTACGTTACGTCGTCGTCTCCTGAGCCTTTGTAAGATAATACTCCTTTTGTGTAACAAATTGTTGCCGTCAAAAGGAAGTTGCTCCATTCTAAGTAACCAGGACATCGAATTACTGCAAATTGGCTTCGTTAGGACGCTGGCTGAAGGTATGTGTGCCTCGTGATTTGTTCTCGGGGGAACTTCCGATCGAATTTTATTCAATTCTGGTTATTAGGAATAGAAACCCTTTGAGGTATTATGTTGCTAGTTAAAAAGTTGCACTCAGTCAGCGCTTTATTCGAATATAACACATACAATTCATAAACCAATTTACTAATTGGAAGGGGGCGTTGCGGCCTATGTTCAATTGAGGTAGAAGAAATGTGATCTTTCACTGAATTTTTTATTGTAATACAGATTTAGAAAATATATAAAAAGTTATTCTTAAAATTAATGTAGGTACATATAAAAAAAATTTAAACCTCGAATCATTTGAAAAGCGAAAATTACCAAAACATAAACCAACTATCGTTCGGCACGCCACTGCTGAGATCCTTTTTCGTTTCATATGTTACATATATGTATTTATTTTTAAAAAACAAAATTGAAATGGATTTTTCTTACTTTTTGTTACCAAAAAAAATTTGTTTAAACCATAGGTACCCACACATGTTAAAATATTGTCTTTTTCTAACTCGCAATCTATCAAAATAACCTATAAGATGAACATGACTAGTCTAAATAGCGTTATAAAATTGTCAGTATAATGAACTCAACCATAATTTTAAATTTTTATTATATATTTTTTTAATTTTTAAATATATGTATGGGTTGGTGTTGTAAACAACTGATTAACGAATGTCCCAAGATTTAAAACAAAAGTTATAATGCTAATAGTACTGTACTACAACTACAATTATATTATATAATGTTCATTTATGGGTACAATCCATTAAAATGGTTAACTAATCTGTATAACTGCGTACAGCGAGGCATTTGTAGGTATGTAGATCAAATAAATCTAGAAGTAGGCGAATGCTAAGTTTTATTACAAAATTTCCTTCTGCTCCATGACTGCAGTACGTTGAGTGGTTATTTCCCTTAAAAAGGGTTTTTAAGTAATGCAAAATTAGTAATTATATTTTAAATTGAAAGCATTAAAAAATTCAAAACTTATTCCCGGTATGAAAATAAATCAATTTTCTCCAACGATATATCCGGTATTTATCTTTAGAGCACACTTCCCTTAAGGACTGACCCTAATTTATATTTTTATTGTGAGCCTCACCAGAGCAAACGTGACCACAGAATTACGCCCGTCTGTGGGCAATCTACGCTCAATTTAGCGGCAACAGCCGAAGGAGTGGACACCGTTAAAGTGATAAATAGCTGAGAAGTAAATTGTTTCATGCATAAAAGTAATTAATTAAGACAACAACGGCAGTAACAGGGACTGAAGTAATATAAGTGAGCGCGGTACTCCATTTGACCCTCAGTTGAACTTTAACCGCCTTTTGAGAGTTCTCTATTGCCACGAAGGGGTCTAACGACAAAGTTTTGTCACAGAGCCACCCTGTTACCTTGCGTTAAAGTTTTTTGAATTTTTATTTTCTGCCTCTTTTCCTCCGTTGTTTTATATAAATAAAAAGACGAAACAAAAACATGTCTCGTGCTGAAACATGCAAAGCACCGACAGGTTCATCCGGGAAAGTGCTCGTTTCGAGTACACAGGGTGACACGAGATCGGTCATCCAAGTCCTCTACAAGGGTATGGCCAATTAACAGCCCTTAATTATGTAATATTATGCATCCCCCAAGATTAAAATATGATAAACGGTCGTGTATGATATCAGGTAGGTTGCATGCTTAGGAAAATTGCATTTATAAGCAGCTAACTCGCATATTTGTCCCCCTGTTACCTCACCCATCGTGCTCCACCCAATTTCGTCAGCGAAAAATTCTGCAAAGGTTTTCATGCGACCGCCGGTGACGCGACGGAAAGGTCGCCGAAGTGCAGCCTTATTGCTGCGTTTATTAACAAATGTGGCGAGAAAATTCGGGTGGGTCGCGACCGCCCGATTATGCCCTCATCCCCCGGGCGCTATGATGATGTTTGATTAAATTGGGGTTTTTATATATGAGACAGATGCACGTGATAATGTCCCCCTGATAGTTCTGCTGACTCACCCGGCGGCGGGTAAACAACCCGGGCGCTCGTATTGCACACTCCATGCAGAATGCACTCTGCGTGAGTTTCCACTTATTTCCCCTAGTCCCCGTATCCTGCAGGACTCGGTGTCGTCATTTCCAGAGGTGGTGTAATTTGATAAGATAAAACCATCAGCAATGACTTAACTGGGACTAGGTGCCGGACGAGGCACTCACGGCTTATATTTAGTGCGGCGAAGCTAATTAAAAAATTGCATGTATTACAGGGTGAACGTAAAACGCTGAAATGGGACCGCCAACGTTTCGTTGCAGGTCGAAGTGTTGGCAGCACGGCAGCAACGAGGGCGAACTAGTGAGACTCTTAAGCACCTTACTAATTAAGATGGCTAACCGATAATGAAGGCAATCTAGGTTGTTCTTAGTTTTTGGTAAGTTGTTGTAAGTAAAATGTTTGACTACGAAAATTCACCCTGTAAGTATGTCAAACCAGTTGGAAACACTTCACCAGTTTGCTGTGGTGACCTCATTAAAAAGGGCTTATTTTAATTTGAAGCTATTACGTATGTATTCGTCAAACACGGAATATGGGTGCATTTTTCGGTGCATATTTAACTCATTTCGCATTCATACTTTGTCATACATGTTCGATCTTTCGTATCACCCATAATCCCATACTATTAACCCACAATACGTTCTTTCTTTATAAATGTAAATATACTAATGAATATACCTAAAGCTTTTCTGGCGAAATTTACTGAATTTCTAGCGAAACGAAGCAGATCTTAATATAAGCAACTTAATATCAGTAGGTACATTTTCCCAAATTTCTAAATGAAGGCAAAAGTTTGCGTATTTCCCAGAAAACTAGAAATGCAGGAAATGATTACAAGAGAATTCTGGTGATTCAATTTTCAACTAGATTTTTAACTGCATATCTAGGAAACCAACTCTAATTGAGTTTTTTTATATTATAGGTATCTCATGTCCCAGGTATGTATCGCTGGAATTCTAAGGAGTTGCACTTGCATTTG
Source organism: Machimus atricapillus (assembly GCA_933228815.1). Lineage (NCBI taxonomy): Eukaryota > Metazoa > Arthropoda > Insecta > Diptera > Asilidae > Machimus > Machimus atricapillus. The sequence goes on from OW121788.1 coordinate 14,565,929, forward strand.
TCAGTGCATATTTAACTCATTTCGCATTCGTACTTTGTCACCCAAGTTCGATCTTACGTAAAGACAGAGCCCTGCAGTATTGTACAATAACATTATTTTTGTATCACCCATAGGTACTTCTTTATTTACTCACAATATTTTCCTTCTTTATAATTTTAAATGTTAATAAATTTTTTCGAATCTATGTATGTTGCAAATAATGCATAATTTTAATTATTAACGGAATAAAAAGTATTTTTGCTGAATTTTATAAAATTTTTAGCGAAACTAACCAGAATTTAACTTTAACATTAGTACAACTCTAAGTGAGATTTACATATTGCATAGGATTTGACGGAAATAAAATAATCATGATATCACTAATTTTTGTAAAGTAGTAAAAGCCTCTATAATTATAGTTTGGCATCCCCATATATTAAAATCTTCTAATATCCGCAAAGAACTAATTTTACGGATTTGATGCAGAGCGTTTCTAAATGATAAACTTTGGGTTTACTTAATAAAATAACAATTCCAATCACGCAAACCTCGGTACTTGAAATGTCTGAATTAACATGGCAAAAAGAAACCGAAGGAAAGTTTTTTAGTTTCAATGAAGGATTTTACAATCAAATTCAGTTAAATTAATTTTCTAATTATGTATTTGTAAAATATAAAAAATTCTGAAACTAGACACAACCAATAAGTGATGCAGGAATTCGATTAAAATCTAAAAATAGAGCTCATCCAGAGAATCCGACAAAACACGTTCAAAATGCATACTGATAAAATTTTTATCGGCTGGAAATGTTGAAGTGGTCCTCCTTTCGGTTCATCCGTTCGACATCAATCATGCAAGAGCATTTTTAATGAAATTCCCCGCAATGAGGGGACAGCAGAGCACATCACATCACAGGGCTGGCTCGCTAGATAATTGAATGAAATATTTTTTAATAAAATTCGAAGCCAAATAATAAATTGAAAAATTGTTTCGGCCTTCCACCCCATCGGCGGATCGAGGCCAATGCAACAAAAACACTGAACTTTCCTGTTGGAGCAGAAATGGAGCCCAACTGGGCAGGGATTTTCATGCCCTCTGCGGGGGACGAGGTGAGTGTAATCAACGGACAATAGCACGGCACTTGCACAATTCTATAAAGTTGCTCAATGCTCCTCTGGGACTTCGGTCGAATGCTCCAGTCACTGGTCGGGGAGCCCTTTCCCGGTCAGTCATCGGGCAAGGGTCAAACAATGATGACGCAACCTACCTGAAAGCTTTAAGGGATTTTCCAGCTGCAGCAGTTGAAGGCACTCGCAGTGGCTGGAAACGGTCCATTTGCCAGTAAAAGTTTAAAAGTCCCAACAACCTTTACAGACTTTGCGAGCGAGTCAACTCGTTTGCACCAATTGCACTTTTAAGTGTTTTTAGAAACACTGAAGCAATTTGAATTAATCAGGACATACACAGCTAACATTCCGACGCCTTAACTGTTTTACGGTCCTTCAGGACTTCTTAGTTCTAATTGCAACTTCGTTTGTCACCCCTCGCATCACACCCGGCGATATTCCAAGTAATTGACATTTTCCCAACTATGCACCGGGAGATCTTGTAAAATTTAAAATGCTCAAGAGCTTGCTTTAATAATTGAATTGCAATTCAGGTCATTAACCCCAGAAAGGTAGAAAATAGAAAGTCCCGGACAGGGTGCTACTACATATATTTTTTATATAAAACTCCTTTCCCTGGGCCAATATTTTCCAAAAATTCATCTGCAACTGACTACCTAGCGGAGCCATTAAAAGGAAAATAATTTAGAGCGCACCGCCATTGCCGCTCGTCCTTCTTTCGAATTAAGATTCTTTCAAAAGGCAGCGAAGGACCTTTGACCAGAACGTCAAGGGTCAAGCAAATGGGAATTATCTGCTTGGTGTATATTCCTTCGTCCTTTTAGAGGTAGCGCGGTCGCAGGGCATGGAAGTGAAATTTAATTTCCGTAGAGCGTTGGTGCGCCAACAAGAAAGACATGGCAGTGCCAAACCTCATTAAGAACTCGTTCCTTCCAACGTTGCGACGGCAACTCTTCGAATAGAGTAAACATAAAATTGCTTTTCCTGTACTACTATATGTATGTATGTACTAGATTGCCTCACTCTCCCCCTCATCCCGGCCGCACTGGACGGTTAATCCCACTGCATTCGAGATAGAATTTATTTTCCAAATTGGATTAAATATCTTCAGTAGTCGGGCCTCAATTCATTTCACCCAGGGTGACTGGTATCTTTTTTTCGTACATCAAGCAGGTGAACAAAATCTCAGGTGAAAATTCTTGTCAGATTCAGTACTTCCTGACACGTCCAAGCTACTGTAAGATACACAGAAGGACGACGCCTGAGATGTGTATAGTTTAAGTATTTTGTTCAACATTTTCTGGACCATCATCCCTCGGGGCATGTCCTCTCTCTGAATCTAACAATATGCTGCTATATAATTCACTTGATTTCTGACTTACCTGTTGTACTCACCTCAGGGTAGGTTTTGATTCGAGCAAATTGGAGAGATGTTTGAATATCTGTTAAGGCGGTGTTAAATCCTCTTATGACTTTCAAAGAAACGTTCACTGCATCTCCTCAGAAAATTTCAAAATATTTGTTTAAAAATATCGGACTGCAGAAAAACACAAACAATCTAAAAAATCCTCAAAAGGAATACTTGAATACTGAATTTAAATACATGTATATTACAAATGCAGCAAACACAACACATTCAACTTATATCTTAAAATATTTCTGCTAGCGAACATATCGATTGCCTTTTCTTCATTAAATATTTTTCATTGCATTGCTTAATATCAATAATAAAAACGCATATTAGGGTTTTGACAAAAATTTTATTCAAACAATAGTTATAATAAACTTGAATTTAAAAATTGTGCATAAACTTGTGGAACACTCTTCCACTCCAATTTCCAATTACAATTATTTCAAAAGTTCTTAATCAAATGAGATGTCTTTTTCATTTGATGCGATAATCGCATTTTTGATTTCCTCAAATGAAGGTATTGACTGGAAAGCAAAATATATTAATTAAAGATTTATTAATTTCAAATTCCCGTCGGGTGTACAAAAACGATCATACTTCTGTGGGTAAGTAAAGTACAAACATGTATCAGCAAAAAAATAACGAAACGGTAATAATTAGCATTTAACATCAATTTCACATGCATCATTTAAACCGTGCAAATGAGCTCTACAGCGATTTATTTATTAATTGGATGGGCGAAATAAAGAAATTCATGAATAATTGATTTAATTGAAAAACATTAATTTTTTGATTTACAAAGCAAATTTATTGTTGGCATAAGCTTTTATTTCTTGCTTTGTTTTGTTTCGTTTTTGATTAAGCTTTTTTCAAATTTATATCCATGCATTCCATTATGTTATAATACCTCTTTTATATTCATCTTTTTTTGTCGAGATTATTTTTATTATAATGATAAAATCATATTGTGAAAGAGTGTAGGAAATGATAAATTTTGAATCTGAATTAAAATAAATTCTGCATCGTATCATGTACCTATCTGTTTGTTTTAACACTTACTTTTTAGTTTTTAGTAACAGTTAAAAAACAATGTGTCTTATATATACATATATCAGTAACATTTAAGAAATTACTAAGTTTATTTTATCAAAAAGAAAGCATTATAAAATTTCTTATAGCTAACCGACAAGTCAAAAGACAAAATAATACACAAAACAGTCATTATTCGTAATTAAGCGCCAAATGTTGCCCGCATTAGTCCATGATTACCAAAATGTTTATTATCAATCTGAAGGGTTGTCTAATGTCTTTTACTAACCTTCCAAAAGTCCTTACTCCATGTTGGGAATATACGTGTGAAACAATCAGGCTCATCACCTTGTTCCAATTTGATCAATGGAACATTATCGTCAGTTCTCTCAGTTGGATCGTTGCGAATGTATTCCTGTAATTACAAATCTCATGACATTTTTGTTTAAACTTATAAAACCTTCTTAAAAAACGACACTTAACCGTTTTATCTATACTAATATTATAAAGAGGAAAGATTTGTTTGTTTGTTTGGATTGAATAGGCTCCGAAACTATTGGACCGATTTGCAAAATTCTTTCACCGTTGGGAAGCTACACTATCCCCGGGTGACATAGGCTATTTTTTATTCGGGGGTTTCAAAATGGCGGACCCAAGATGGCGGTCAAAAATTGTAAATATCAAGGGATTGCCATGAAAATTAGTATTCGGGGGTTTTCGGATCTCCTGATTACGATTCTATGCTCGAAATTTGGAAATTCAAGATGGCGGATCCAATATGGCGACCAACAATTTTCAAACTTCAACGAATTTAAGTGAAATTTAGTATTACGGGTATTTTGATACCACTAATTTCGAATTTACTAACAAAATTTGGAAATTCAAAATGGCGGACCCAATATGTTTGTTACTCAATCACGCCTTAAAGTTTGGTCCCATTATTTTCATTTTTTACGTGAAGGCACTACACATTCCGACTTAAAATTTAGGGTACTTTTTACTCGCGGGTTTCAAAATGGCGGACCCAAGATGGCGGCCAAAAATTGTAAATATTAAGGGATTGCCATGAAAGTTAGTATTTGCGGGATTTTGGAGGTGATAATTGCGAATCTAAGTCCGAAATTTGGAAATTCAAAATGGCGAATCCAATATGGCGTCCAACTATTTTCGAACTTCAACGAATTTAAGTAAAATTTAGTACTACGGGTATTTTGATATCACTAATTTCGAATCTACTATTAAAATTTGGAAATTCAAAATGGCGGACCCAATATGGCGACCATAAGTCATAAATTTTTTTACAAAAGTCGAGCATTTCAAGGATCTTTAATTAAGTAGTATGTACTTATAATATACCGGGTGAAACCGGGTAACCCAGCTATTTAATATATAACAGTAGCAATAGTTACATATAACTTAGAAAATTGACATCCCTTCTGTATTATTAAGCTTGTTTATATTTAACTAGATGTCCCGGCGAACTTTGTACCGCCTAACAGTCAACTGAATTTTTAAACTCCTTGGATGTGCCTGGCTTACACGAATCGGAAATTGAATTCGTTTAAACTCAAAGGAAAACCACGTCCATTGGACCAATGCGAACGAAAGGATGCGAGCTGTAATCAATTGTGCAATCGTATAGAAACGCTGCTCGATTCTAATCAACACTTGAAGCATTTCTTCTTGCGCGTTGAAGATTATCTCGTTGTTGATCTGTGCGATAAGCTTGACTTTTTCTCATTGCCAACAGAGCCGCGTTAGTATGGCCCGACTTCGTGCTTCTCAAAGCATATAAAAATGCCGCGACCCAGTAGATCTATTCTTTCCCAATAAAGCCGTAATGCAATTAGCTTTGTTGGGAAAGATTAGATCTTCTGGGTCGTGGCATTTTTAATATTATTACTCGCACATTAAGATTTATTAATAACACTCGCACAAAACAAACAAATCGACCGGTAACCTTTATACTTATGCTTTTATCAAAAAACGCACCTGCTCTAACACTACTTTTCTTTTGAATTGAAATTCCGTATTTTAAAATGCACTCGTAAAATGATTTCAGTAAACTATGACTTAAATTTTTTGCAATCAAAGTGTTACTTTGACTAAAATTTTTGCTTTCAAATTGTTATAATCTAATCGAAGTAGCTATTGTACTTTTATCGATATACTATTTTTTTGTGCTTTTCCTTTTGATTTTTCCGAATTTTCTTTTCTTTTAAGACACCCCTTTATTGAGACGAACAAAACGATTCATCCAAATCGGTCGAGCCGTTCTCGAGATATCATCAAAAAAGCGGTTTCATACAAAATATGTATGAGAAAATGAATTTTCTTCATAAATTCTTTTTCCGTGAATTTTTCCGATATTTTAATAGTTATTCTGCTAGGGAGGGCGGAGACGAATCCAACAAATCAAAGATCATAAAAATCGGTCCAGCCGTTCTTGAGTTATAAGTGGTCTAACTAACACGACTTTGTTTTATACATATTATACAGATTTTTCTCCAAACAATTAAGGGACAATTTTTCAATCATCACATAATTTTATTTTAATTTACTTCTCTTTATTTTCGCATATCATGTCAAAGTATTTAGATATACGGGCCACTTTAAAAAATATTTTGCCAAAATTAAAAAATTGAAAAATGTTTTATAGGGTCACGTATACCTACCGTTCGAATTTATGGATTTATTAATATATTGTCTTATAAACTCAAAACCATCGTCGAGGTTAATACATTACATACCATTGCCATTGAATAAGATTTTTCCCTTTCAATGTTTGCTGCGCCAGACCCAATCCAAACATAAACTTCGTCACCGCCATCTAAAAGCATTACATCATCGATGTCCATGTCCTATAAGTTTTAATTAAATAATTAATATTATTAACATTGAAAGGATAAAGCAAAAAAAAATTGAAATCACAAACGATCAAAACACTAACCTCTTGTGTGAAATGATCAATTTCCTCAAATCTAAAGCGTCCATTTGCCAATATTCTACAGTGATAAAGTCGTGGCTCCAACAGTGGTGCTCCATGATTACCAATGGTTGTGTCGTACTCTCCCTTTCCGCCTAACAACTCCCAAAATGCTTCAGGTTCATCACCTTCTTGAATTACTTCGAAATTATCACTCAAACATTTAGCGACTTCCGTAGCTTGCGATTTTTCGAAATCAGGTGCACCCTGTCAATAAGAATCTTGTTTATAATCAAATTGTATTTCAATATGTTTTAAAAATTCTTTACCAAACCATTCCATACGAAATACTTTTCAGGAGATCCAACGAGGAACGCATCATCTGAAGACAATGATGACGATTTCAGTGGTAGTTGTTCGGTGATAACATCATCACCGGATACACCACGAACACGGTATAGTGATGGATTAGTACTGTCCTTTTCGAAAACAGTAAAAAGTTTTCCTTTAAAGATCTTGCGTAAATGACGTGGTTCATGACCTTGAATTACGCGAACGATCATGTATGCTTCGCCCTTATCAGGCTTAGTAGAGGCATTTTCTTCAGCTACAATTTTATCGGTATCAGAAGCTGACTGTCCCTACAAATTTATATTATTGTTTAAACTAAATTCATATAAAATAACAAGTAATATATGTTTACCAGCCACAAATATGCGACCAAACCCTTGTCTCCGTTCTCCATGGTGAATGAATACCTAATTACATAAGCAGCATTGCCGTAAAGGATATACATAGAATCTTCAGAAACTTTTTGCATGGCGCCTTCTTTGAAATACAAAACCTTTAAAATTTATTTAATGAAGTTAACTAGTATATTTTTTTAAAAACTGATATAGCATACTTCAGTTATCTCTCCAAGGCCGTTATCAGGCATAAAAGCGAGAGCTCGACCCCCGCTCTTTTTCAGCGAATCAATAGCGGACTCATCAAGATCTTCATTGATAGCTCGAACAAGACGAGTATGCGACATGCCAGCGTCTCTCCAGGTAGCAAAGTATTGCTTGAATGGTGCAGATTCCGCACCTTCAATGATTCTATGTACATGAGTCCATGCTGGGTACTTCTTGGTCGTTAAAAATTCTTTCAAAATTAAAAATGTTAATAATATCGTCGTAACCTTTTAAATCTATTGCAATAAACCTTGAGCTCTTGCCATAGATTGGCTCTTCTCCTGTTGAGTGGCACCTCTTCCGACCCAAACGAAGATACCAGATCCTGTATCCAAAATGAAGCAATCAGTTGTTTGCAGCATTTCTTGGCGAAGTGGTTTCGTAGCTATTGTGTCTATCTTCAGAGATCCACTTGCATCAGATACTTTGTAAAGGGTAACAGCTCTTTCGTCGCTTGTTTCGAATTTCTCATCATCTTCGGAAGTACTTTCTTCTGGTACCTGATCAGGTGAACCAGAACCAAGAATAGTAAAGAATTGCTGCTTGTCCTCGTCGGTGCTAAATTCGTCTATGAATTTGAAAAGTGTTTATTCGTTAATTTTATGATTATTTATATCTGTTTACAATTTTGAATACTTATTATATTTTAAGCATCTAAGATATTAGCATTATTATTATTAAAGAATAGGGTTTGAGAAACAAAGCTATAAATAGTAATAGCTTCTGAAGAAAATAAATGGATAAATTTCTACATTGATCATATCTTGCTAAATTTTATTAAATGTAAGAAGACGCGAAATTCAAAAAGTACTCACCAATAATTTGAACCTTAGCACGTCCATGATGATCTTGGTCCCTAATTTGATTGGCAGCACTAATTGCCTTGATTTTTTCAATTCTTTTAGAACCAGAACCGACATACACGTAAATATCGTTTCCAGCATCTAAAATGAAGCAGTCTCCCTTGTTCATTGAAGATACCGAGAGATTTACTTGACGGACACGAACATTTCTTTTGCCCTTAACATGGAACAATCTCTTTTCCCCACCCGTATTGGTTTGAACGTGCCGGAATCCTGTTCCTACGCCACCATTTTCGTAACGAATACCTAAAGTAGACAAAATTAAGAAATGTGTTATAAAATAGGTAAACAAATTTTTTTAAGCTAAACGGCTTTATTGCAAATATATTACTACTAGAAGCTAGAAAAAAATTATGGGTCACTAATTTGAGGCTTTTTTCAAAATGAAATGAAACCATGATAACAAACCTTAGATAAATGTTTCTACACATCCTGATTATTGCAATCAGTTGCCTTGGGCTCTAAGTATTCTAAGGCGATTAATCATTTTACATTTTTTAAGTAAGCCATGCCGTCACATTATAAAATTTTATTGTTTTACATTTATTTCAATTCACAAAATCGTAATAGTCAAAATTTTGCTTTATAAAATTTTTTTATATATAAATAATTTCTACAATTTAAACAACTAAAGACGACAAATTCTCTTTGAAGGCATTTGACAAAATCTACAAATAATTGGAGATTAAAATCAAAACCAAATCATGCTTCTTTTTGTCCTATCTGCGCTCGACAAGGTTACCGGAGGAAAGGCCCCTAAGGTAGAAGAAACCGGAAAATATAACGTTCCTCTGGTAGTAATATTTGCAACGTCCATTTTTATATGGTACTTAGTGGACAACTTTATGGAATTTACGCAAGGATGGACAGACTATCAGTTTAAAGATCGAAATTTAACTCGCAGGTATTCAGACTCGAAATAGTCATAGAATATCTGCTTATTATGAAATTAATGAAAATTGAGTTTTTTTGTCAAGAAGAATGTAATAAATTTGAAGTACTTAACGAACTCATTTACTTATTGTTTTAATTGGACATTTTTATTTTATTAGTTGGAAATTGTTTATTCTAGTGATTGATCATAAGGTATTTTACATTGCGGTCGATGTTAACACTTTTAGAATAGCAAAAGGACAATGTTGCCATTCTTAAAATTGAACAAGTGATCGTACTTTGCTGGTGAATAAGAAGAAAATTTTAAGTTCTTTTGAAATCACCCTTTCCAGTATAAGACAAGCATCAAAATAATGATATCTAATTGTAAAAATATTTTGTATTACTAAAGGAACGAAAATTGGGCGCTTTGGACATATGCAAACTCCATACAATACAGCGTCGGAAGTTAATATTTTGGAGAGGATGCGTAGCCATATTTAGCTTTACATATAAAAGCGATCAATAAAATAGAATTAGTATAGTATAAATATTTTTATTGTATAGATAGATAGATATATGTTTATATGCACCAAACTACAATACAATACAATATTGCTCAATGGTCAATCAGTTCCAAAATTCAAATTTCTTCTTTTTTCGAGTTTGTCTATCCACATAAGCCCACGTTACGATTCCTAGCAAAAGAATTCCCAAGGACAAAGTAGAATTTTTATTAGGTGCCAGCACATTCAAATATTCAGAAAGCCGATGGGCTGCTTCACGTACTACTGAAAATTTACATTCCAATTCCTCTTTTAACGATGTTTTTACTATTTCTGGAATATCAGAAGACTCCATTTTGATAATTGTGAAATATTTAAAAAGAAAAAGGCTTTTTATTAAATAAAATAAAAGTCAATTAAATTAAGGGTGACAGATAAAAATGAGTCTACTTTACTCGAAAATTTCAAAAATGGTATACTTGTAACTTGTGATTTTCAGCACGAATATACTGATAGCATTTTATTTTTGAATTTTTACGAGATTTGATATGTGAATCCATCATTTCGAACTTTATTAATTTCTTAAGATATTTCGAATATCTGAATAGTGCCATTTCACCACATTTGATTTTAACTAACAGTGAGATAGTTTATTTGTATTGATAGAATTAAATCAAATATGTTTGCCTTCTGGTGTTCCCTTTCGGTTTCTTTCTCTTAATTTACCTTTAATAAGAAAAAAATCGTTGACAAATAAATAATGGTAGTAGTCCAGTAGATGAAGTTAACCACTTATGCAGACGTAGCAGTTTAAGAACTAAAAAGCCAAAGATAGTCGCTTTGTGGTTTCGTTTTCATGGGCAAACGCTGGCATGCATGGCAATGAATACCCTTTATACGAACTTAATCTTTTTTTTTAATTAGTACAGAAATTTATTTAAACAAACAATTTTTAACGGACCAGAAAAATTTTGAAAAACTTTGCAAAGTAAAGTAGTCATATCATTATATGAAAAAATAACAAGTGATCCTTGATTAAAAACCTATTCAAAAATAAAATTTGTCATTTATAACAAATCGTTTTAATCTTTCGGACGCAAAACAGTAAAGAATGGATAAAACTGAAATTTTGAGTCCAGTTAAAAGTTTTTGGGATATATTCCAAGAAAAGATTTTAAACAGCCATCGTTTTTTGTCAGACAAAGTAGGGGCTTTTTCGACATTTTCTAGCGCAGTTTTCGCATGGTATTACTTCACGAAGTGTACGAATAAGTTCCAATTCGTCAGAACAGATCTGGAAAAAATTGAAACCAAAAAAACAAATTCTATGTTCACCTTTCCTTATATAATAGTCAACGAAGAACTTGAGGTTATTCCTAGAAGTAATAGTGATACCTCAAAAGTTTGTAATGAAGAAATAATAAAGTCAAATAAGAAGAGTGCCGTAATGAAAAACTGTTCAGGTATCTGTAGCGATATTTACTCGGATGAGGAAATGGAAAATTTGGCGAGGAAATATGATGATAACTATAAAGAGTTTTGGGAAAGCAATGTCCTTCATTCTGCAAATGAAAAGGATACTAGAAAATCTGATACGCATTTGAATGACAAAGTTGTTCCAAAATTTGACAAAGTTCAAGAAAATGTTGCTACTCCAATGCAATTTCTAACCGACAAGGAAAAAGGAGATGAAGCAGAAAACTCTCGGAACTCAAACAGACTTGATACATTTTCAAACGATTACAAATGGAATGAAGTATCGAAGAGAAATGCATATTCTGTTACACCATCTTTTGCAAGTATGCCTGTATTAAAAGATGAGGATAAGACAGAAAATAAAAGGAAAAGGTTTTCTAAAACCAAAAGCAGCCATAAGGATAGAAGAAGGAAAGAGAATAGTGATCCCAATTCAAAGAAGATACACAGCCAATCTTTTACAGATTATTCTTTTCAAAAGTTTATAAAAAGGGACGTTACACAAGTTGTAAAAGAGAAACTCAAAAAAGAAAAGGAAAGACGAGAAAGAATCGAAAGAATGAAAAAAGATCGTGAAGAGATGCTAGCAAAAATTAAAGAAGATAGGAAAATTAGAGCAGAAATGGTGCGAAAAACCAGGGAACAATTAGCTTTAAAGGAAGCTCAGGAATTGGAGCGAAAGAAAAACCAAAGAATGATGAAAGAACGCAACAAGAAAAATAATAAAGAGATTGCTGCAAGCCAATCCTGCACTTTTAAAATGCAGAGCAGATCATCATCGCGGGGTACTTTTAACATAATTCGCAGTTCCTCTCCTTTGCTCGATAGTAGACGAAGCAAACAAAGGAAAAGATTGTGTTCGCCCACAGTAGCACAAAGAAATGAAAGAGTTCGACCACGCTCTAAGGAACCAAAAACTAAACACAATTCGATTAGAAAACATTCTTCACAACTTTCCCAAAAGCCCTTAGATTTGGAAAGTGATAATGTTAAGAATATGTTTACTGATGAAACCCTCATAAATGAAACTTCAAAAGCTTTTCAAAAACTCTTAGCAGCCGTTAAACTCTACGAAAAAGACCTAGAACCCGAGGAAGACCACTTCTACGGCCGAGATTTATACAATCATTGTAAAAATGAGTTAGGAAAGTACAAGGCTCTTGTCGAAGAACTGCAAGTTTGGGAACATAACGAAAGTAGAAGATTCCCGTGCAAAAAAATGGTAAAGAACCCAGCAGAAATAAATAAGTTAGAAATTATTATTCATAAAAAGGTAAATCTTGAGTTACCTACATAGAAGTGTTATTGATTCCGTTATTCTAAAGGCAAGGCTTTGTACTTCAACCGCTTAATTAAAAATTACAATCGAAGGGGAGGAAATACAAAGATTTAGCCAAATTTGGAAATTCGAAATTTGTATATGTATCTATTCGTAAAAAATTTGCAAAAGGTAGTTTACAATCTATTGTTGTGAAAAATTTTAAAATTTTTGTTTAAGATTTTTTTCTAACAAAGCTAAAGCTTGTCAAGGTTTTAATAATAATAATATTAATATAGTAATTATAAAAACCAAGTTTTTATCGTCATTGTTCCGTATTCTTACCTAGTATCATAGATTAAATATTTAGTTTATTCTAGTACCCACACAAACTTAAAACTTTCTTTGTTTTAAATCGATTTCATATATTTGAGTATTTTCTTAAAAAGAAGATAGAAAAATTGAATCTATAATGTTTAAATCTCTTTTTGGCTAAAAATTGCTTTATGAAAAGTTGTGTTTTTGTTGTTTTTGTTTTACATACCATTATTGAAATATCCTAAAAATAGGGTCGACTCATGATCTTGAACTTCACGATGCTGCACAGGTACTCCGTTTAGAATATCATCAAGCTGGACTGATAAAATAGCCGCAGCTCCTGCTTCATCTATAGAGGTCTGGGATCCAAGCCAGAAGTGAATGTCCCAGCTAAACCTAGAATGTTTACCTCCCTTTGTCTGTAAATTAAGAAAGTTAATCAAAATTACATAAATATGGACAGTCCTTAAATAAGAGCTAACTTACATTCATAACAATGTATGAATCACCTGTGTAGAATTTTCCATAGTCCCTCTGCGGATAAGCAACTGGTTCAAAATTCTGAAAAATAACAAAAAAAGATAAATTTGGTATTCTAGTAATTTCTTTAGAAATACCTATCTAAATGCAATTTATTCATTTATACTCCCTTTCTTTTATGGACTACTAAAATTATACAATGAAATGACTTTGAAAAGTAAAAGACAACTGAAGAACATTCATCAATAATTTTAATTATCCAAAAAATAAATAAATCGAATCGACTTGCATGAAAACGATACAATTTATTTTACTTGAACTGCATTGGTGAATTGCAGTCATTTAACAATTCAAAATATACAAAATAGATTACTCTTTTCCAGCTGGGCACACGATGCAGTAAAGCTTCATTGACTCTTCAACAGATTTAACGAGATTTTTTGTGGACCATTAACTTCGACTGATTTAAACCCTCCTCACAGTGCACTAAGTAATGAGTAATTTTCAATTATCCACGCAGAAGAGGAGCAAAGATAAATCTCCAATTAAAAAATTGAGGAGAAGGTAAATTAATTCCATCAGTAGCCAGCAGCTCTTATAAAGCCGCCGCTGCGCTGGTGGAAAAATAGTGATTTTAGGTAGAAATGAGGAGCGGAAATTTATCTGAGCTGAAAAAGGTTGGAAAAGACTAGTACAATGAGAAAATTTCCTAGTTAATCTTGATTTTTATTTGAAGTGGATAATTATCTATAAGTTTTCATCTCTTATTGGCACATGAAGTGGAAATAACCCTAATATTAGTTTTATCTTGCACTGAATGATGATTCAAGTAGTTGATAAATATGGGTATTTTTCGTATTTTTTAATGAAAATCATTACCACGGTATATCATTAATTAATAAATGAGGAGCACAATCGCACAATAAACGAACGAATGAGCCCCACAAATTGCTCATTTTACAATTATGTACATACATATTGTATTTTTTTTAATTATAAAAAAACCTCGAAAAACAAAAAAATTTAGTAATTTCCTTAAAAATGTGTTTAACAATTACAAAAAGTTAACATTTTTGATAAAACTTTCTATTCCACAACTACAGAAAAAACTTGAAATTATTTAGCGTTAAACAGGAAAACAGCGAAATGAAAAGAATGTTTGTATATTTTTAAAAATGTTTTCCGTGTGACTAAATAAAATCATTGCTTTGCGGGGGTGAATGTGTAGATAAACAAGTCAAATCGCAATGAAATTGTCAGCGCTTTTGAAGAGATATTTTCTGATAGTATCATAAAAGTTCTTGGAGTGTAAATTTGTATAAATTAGTAAACATATGTATGCCCTAGAAACAGACAGCAATCGAATAAAATAAACGATGCGGCGTTAATAGCGATTTCTGCGGAGATATCATAAAACAAAAATAGAATTAGCGATAATAAATAATTATTCCTGCATCCTACCGCCAATCGCTTAAAACAGAAATATAACGTGATATGGATAACAAATTCTTCGTTAATAATAGAACTTCTGAGTAATGTTGCGTTCATTCCTAGATAAAATATATAATTATTAGATCTTATTGGTATTAATAAATATTATCACACGGCATACAATAAAAGTGAAAGATCCAATATATATGTACCTATGTACATATTTAACAAAAAATCGCATGTCAATTAAATGTGATAAGAAATCGAGTTAACAGCTGCATCAAATCGCTTCTTTTCAAAAATTGATATGCATTGCTGCTCAAACAAGAAAGTACCGTTTCGATATCATTGCGAGCAGTTAATATATGAATCACTTATGAAAGTGATATATCTGAATCATAAATGACCTCGAAAGAGTAAGTGTTAATACACTAAGCCTTAGCGGCGAAACTCATCTTTGTATATTTTTCAAAAGAATGCTTCTAGAGTTTTGCTCTGTTTATTACCGCGTCGACGGATCTCCACCTACATACATATGTATCTAATTATATCTCCCATAATAAGAAAGAAAATCAATCGCCACCGCAAGATGTAAAGAATTTCGGTTTTCCAATTTTCCTGTTCCAATGTTCAGTGCACGGCGCTTAAAAAAAATTTAAGACCGAAGCACATCTGCTGGATCTCTACAAGATCTAGATCTCTACTGAGTCATTTACATATGTCTTGGCCTTGGGGATTTCATTTTCCTTTGAAATTGAACTCACGATACGCCATTAAAAGAGTTTTAAATAGACAACAGTTGTGGGCAAGAAGGTGACCTTGATGAAATAGTGAAAAAGGTGACTTACCTCAATTCTCCAGATTTCAAGTCCAGGATTCTTCCCGGCATTAGCAAATGCTGGATGCATGATTCTTCTAGCGGGAGTCTTTCCAGGTGCAGGCGCTGGGACACTAATTGGATTTGTCTGAGGTGCCGCGACGCGTTGGGCTGAACTGAATGCTGCTAGAAGTATCACTCCGACGAAACTAAAAAAAAACCAAACCCCAAAAGGACACAATTACGCCTGTCCAAAATTAGGTGCCGCTGAGGCGAGACGTTTTTATTGATCTGTTTCGTCTACCTTTTGCCGGCTCTATTAATTCAACCACACGCTCAATGTGTACAATCGCAATCAGCTAAATTAAAAAGATTTAAAATCTATAGTCCGGCAAATATTTACAAAGAGCTCCAAGAAATGAGCACCTGAATGGTTTGATAACTTCTTGCTATAGTCGAACACGAAACTAAACTACCACCTGTTGAACCGGTAGGGAAGGCCTTACTACTGCTTTCTTGTGTTTCTTACTATAGAAACATTAATAATAAGAGAGCTGGTAAGCTCGATTCTATCTTCTTCGCAAAAACGCCGGTAAAAAACATATAAAACTCACGTCTTTGTAGCTTAAAACAAGACTATTATAACCGTGCTCTTTCAACTGTGTTACCTGAATGAGACTGAGATTCCGTGGAGCCGCATAGAACGGCTCTTGAGCTTGCTAGCCATCTTTTCGTCTTTTTTTAGGGATCCAGATACTCTCTAGATATGCTGTTTTCGCCTCTCTTTTGATATTCTGCAAATAAAATAAAATGTGATAAGTTGGGCGAAATACGACTACAATACCGCGAAACTATAGAAAAGCTTCATGACTCAGAAAACTGGGACAATCAGCTGGACTGCTCGCGTTTTACATGACATCATTATTTTGGGGAGCTTCGGAATTAATTCTATTTTTCTGGTGATTCAGTTTATTTTTGGTAAATTAATAGTATAGACTATGATTATGGTTAGTGCCTTGAATATCGTCACTTTCATTCGCAGTCTAGTTAGGTTAACAATGATGGGAATGACCTTGGACTTGTCATTTCATTGACTGGCAGCAAATGAATAATTTTTTTAAAGGTTTCATTTATAAGCTTTGATGGTTTATTCATAGAATTTCTACTAACAACGTATTGTACAATTGTTATATAAAAATACCTACTGCAGCTTATACGTTCCGGTAAACCTTGAAAAGAAATGGCAATGACAAAGTCAGTACCTACATTTAAAACTTTACTACCACTTATGTTCAATAGTAAAATCATACCTATATTATCATTGCTAGTTTCATTGTTTTTAAAGAAAACTATTTTGAACAACTTTAAAAATTTAAATTATTGAATATACAATCTGCCGGATCAGACAGTTTTTTGTTTTTGTAATAAATAAATTGGCGCTGGATTTCGACTTTGTAAAATTGAAAAATAGTTTTCCGTATTAGTAAGTTCGACGACAATTCGAAAGCGCCTAGAAGAATCCAGCGCTGATGGGGTTTTATACGAAAAACGACTTTAATAATGCTGATAATAAATTCGTTTGTAGTGATTACACCGCAATAATAGATAGTGATTTTACTACATGAACAATAGAAAAATAAATGAAAAATATTTAGTTATAGTACATTTGATAACGAATCAAATGATGTATATTAAAATCCAGCGCCATTACTTATTTCTTTTTCAAAGTGGAAGTGGCAGCTAGCAAAATAATTTCTTTAAGTAGGTCTCAATAACCTTAAAAAGGTTGTTGATTTTTAATTTTATTTCAAATTAAATTTTTGTTTAATATTGTATAAGATCAAAAACATTTATTCAACACATTAACTTCGTTTATCCTAATCATATTTTAATAATATTCAAATACTGAGGTATGGCGATACAGTCTCACCTGCTATGTAAAGGTGCGTAAAGTGCAAACAAAAATCATAAAATAATTTCTCATCAAAAAGGCTTCTAATACAACGTTCTCTGACTCTGACTTGAATTTGTTGATAAGACAACCAGAGGGCAGGCTTATGGGTCAGGGTCGGTCCCGTCCAATTAACGTAATCATGTGAGTTGTTTATTTTTGTAATTTTCAACAAATAAAATTAAACATACGAACTCCAAAATGTACTGAACACAGGGAAGAATTGCAATAACAAAGTAGACAACTTTTTAGTGGTTATAAAACTCTTTTGACTCAGAGAGTTTTTAACCATCGAAGCCACAAATTCGAGTTTTTTTTTTTTAAATGTGAAAAAACCTACGAAACACACCTTGCCTTGCAGCTTAAATCACTTGCAAATCACTAAACTTTCTTAAACCGGTCACGCACTTATAGAAGACCTTCCTAGTGAGGCCTGTAGTCGTAATAATAAGAAGCAATAAGAAAACGGAAAGACAATTTCGAAGTCGCGCCCGTTGTTCAACGTTTTGCTTAAGAAAGCAAACTGATTGAATTTGCTTGATGCGAACCTGATTATATGAGATCGTTTAGAAGGAGTACTAAAGAATTGAGTTGCACAGCAATCATTTATTTATTTATGTATGTAGATTACAATTATGTCGCCTTTTGTAATACTTGGAACGCTTTTAGATAGAGAAATTGATCTAACCCCGCAAGGAAGGGGTCAATCAGACGCGTTTTTGCAAATTGTTATCAATTATTTTGTTTGAATCAATAAAAGGCAGCGAGATGGAAAGTGTTTACATTTAAAACACACATTATGACCTTTGAGATTACTACGAGAACACTTCTAGGGAATCTGGGAAATTTTGTTTTCCGGAAGATAGCAATTCGGAGAAAACATATATGTATGTACTATGTATGTATTTTATTGTACACACTTTGGAGTAAGTGCATGCTTAGAAAGAGAAACAAAATAAAAATGTTTAAGAATTCATAGGCCAACAGGAATTTTCCTGTCGAATAGGTGCTAGGATAGGCTACTTATATAAAACTTGTTACATAGATTATGCACCACGGAACGAAATTAATATCTATTACTATTTGTAAAATCTTTATTTTTCTTAATTTTAATTTAACCTTTAGGTAGGTACTCATTGATCAAAATAAAGACGGACAAGTGCGAGCAAAACTCGCACCTTGAGAGTTCCGTACCGTTATAAATATTAACGTAAGACTTAGTGTGACATTATTTTATATTGTCAATTAAATTTCATTCATAGAAAAAATATAAGTATGTGATAAGATCAAAAGGCCTTCGGAATAAAACACCTATATTTTTAAATATCTTTTTTTAGCAACTAGTACACTGTTGAAAAAAATTTTAGAATCCTCAGAGGTAGTTCTTTCAAATGATACCTCACACGATATATTAATTAACATTTGTTTTTTCTTTCGATCACACGGAGCACCCATTTTAATTTAAAATAATTTTTTTTAATAAGGGTTCCGTTTCTCCATTTAAGTGTTGGAACCCTACAAATTTGAATGATTTTTGCCTCCAACTCCATTCAAGGCCAAACAATTTTCAATTTTAATTTTGAGGGTGTAGAATTGATTTGAAGGGGAATGGAGTCTTCTCACATATTTTTAGAATCTTTCTTAGTAATAATAATAATTTATATTTTCCCAAAACCATTCAGGTACTAGCATTTAGCCAAAGTTTAATTTTCGTAACAATAATAATCGGTACCTACTTTCGTTATCTTGTTTTAAAAGAAGTTAGTTGTATTTCAAGGATATAACTATGAAGAGTTGTGGTAACTACATATTTGTGAATTTAAATCGACTTCCGTAGAAGTGTACCTACATGTAATTTTGTACTTGCATCGAATTGTATAGCATCACCCATCCTTCCCAGAATCGAATTGAAAAAACAGGATGCTTGTGAAAAGGTACAAAAGGAATTTCCCCTCCTTCGCATGGTTGAGTTCAGGGTCACATAGCTGCTAAAACTGGAGCATTCCAGCAGCCAGTATTTATGAATTCAAACCGTGTAGGAGCCATCAGGGCTTTTAAAGGATTCAAAAGGCTGCCCTAAATCATTGAGCAGCGATGTCCCCCCAAACCGGATTTCGACAATTTTCGCTTTGAATCAATTTATGAGCGAGGCTCTGTGCGTCTAGCTGAAATGCCATTTATCGCTGAAATCTCTTGAATGCCGCGGTGGCCATCAGGAGGTGTCTGCAAAAAAAAAGGAACTGAGGACGCTTACAGAATTTAAACCGAAGCTGAGGATTGTTCGTATCCTCTTTTTGAAAATGGGCCGCATCCGTCAGATATAAATAGACAGCGAGAACTGCTCTGTTCGACACGTCCTCTGAAAAACTGATAAAATGCTCCCGCGCCGGGGCCTCCAAAAAAAAAAAAATAACAAAAGCAAAATAGGATAAACAGGGCGAAGCCTGAAACAACAAAGCGCCGCTCAGAGCATCCCACCTATTTGCATCCCTGCAGACATTCGAAATCCCATTTCGCCGGGATCTCTTTGCGTGCTGTCGGATTTTATGAGGGAATAATGCGCCAATACGACGATAACTGGAGCGAAACCTTTTAAGCGGAGGTTGGGCTGGTTTATGATAAACCCATTGACACAGAAAGTTCAATTTCAGTGCGCTCGTGTGCGAGTCGGCGCTGGCACTGAACATATTATGTACATATGCTAAAATAGTTTTATGCGTTTTTAATTAAAGACCCTTTCAGCTGGTGGAAGCCAGGCAGCAATTAGCTCATTTCAAGAGGAATTTAAAAAGTTCTTCTGCTCGGTAACCATCGGCTGTGCGAGGGGCCGGTCGAACAAGATTACACGGATGATTCGCCTGAAATGGACCTATTAAGGTCTCAAACAAATGACGAAAGTAGAAAGACACTTGGCCGCTCCAATCCGTTCCAGTATCTGATCGAATCCTGAATCCTGGACTACTTTCCCCCGGGAGATTGTCTGCAAAAGCAGCCCGAGGACTCCTGCTTCTCCCCCAGCCCGGAATCAGGTTGCGTTTACAAAGAGCCTTCGATCCACCGCGCGGATATCGATGACTCCGGAATGCTGCTATGCAGGTGAAAAACTTTCTGAAACGAACTTGGAGCGGGTGCAATCGGGCGTGAATATTTAATTACATTGGCCTGAGCATCCCTCGAAGTCGGGCATTTCTTTGAAGATCTTCGTATCCTTTCTTTAGACTTACCTACTTTGTTCCAGGGGTAGGACGGAAACTGTGAAGAAATCCATTCAGAAGGATTCTAAGCCTGAGGGAGTCACCTCATCGATTTCATGCATATTCATACTGACTGGGTTTATGTGGAGCAACAAAAAATGCATCTTCAAGGAAATGGCTCGATTGCAGTGATTTAAATGTTTTCTTTTTTTTTCTCAAATTACTCTGGAAGTTGTGCGGTGAAATATTTCCAAGCGTTTGCATTTTCTTGCTGCATACAATAAGTTTTAAATTCTTTTTGCAATTTGCTTAATGGCATTGCTTTGATATCTGTGCAAAAATACAAATTAAATTTGATACATCTCCACGTGCATAACTTATTATTTGCAATTGCTTCAAAATAAAGAGATTATTACACTAATCCCTTTAGCGTGGTATCTTTGAAAGCCTGGAAATGCGAAAAGTTTAATATATCTCCGTGATTTCTAAAACATTCAGTGATTCAGAACTGTAGGTACTTCCTAAAAAATTCTACATAATGTAAGTAATTGTTAAATTATTTTTTGATTTAATGTGGGTTTGGCTGTTGCGAATATTATTATCGAATCCTTTTCTGTGCGTTTGCTTTAAACATTTTAATTCTTCAACCGGCTTTGCCAGGTTGAGTGTTTTTCATAAATGCTTTTTTTTTGGTCTTTAACTAAGGATAACTAATGATTGATTTGCTTAGATCTAAATAAATGGTCAGTTACCGACTTCTACATTTCGTCCGTTATTGAAAAAAAAACCATGCGCAATTTATGACAACTCAATTGATTTTTTCATAAATTAAAATTCAATTTTGGATAAAATCGATTTTGAAAAACTTGACTGAGATTGTATTTTGGAGAGAGCTCGCTAAAGTTCAACGAAGAGGGTTTCTTATTAAATTTTGAATAAAAAAAACGATTTTCGCCCCACGATAACAGTACCTGGAAAATCAAAATTTGCAAAAATAGAAAAAAGGCTATTCTTTACGATGACCCTTGCCATCATAGGCGATAATAAAAATTTGTATGAAATAAATTTTTTTTTTTGGTCAGTCTATTGTGTTATCAGTTCGATGTCATAAAAATATATTTCTAGGAAAATGCGAATGTGATTAAGTCAAATTATCTGCTGGGATTCGGAGGAAAAAAGTTATATTTAACATAAAAACTACCCCGCCAAATATTTGGATTAGGGCCTACTCCACAACACATTGGAAACGCTGCTAAAAATTGAAATAAATCAGTGGCTGAATATTAAATAGATGTATCTGTTTGCTTTGTTCCGTAAATGAAAAATTGTATTTGTTTTTACATATAATCATATATTTTCGTTATCCATCTTATTCTAATCCTTAACTAAAACCCTTAGTAATCAGCAGCTGTATTAGACAAATAGTCCCTCCTTCCAATATTCGACGCCTGCTTGCTTTGAACAGCCTCCAACTTGGGGCACTCGGTGATCCTGTGACCAAGACCGCCGCAATAGCTGCATCCGTGCGAGTCCCCAAGATCCAGGTACTTCTCGGTTTCGGAACAAAGCTCGGCCAAAAATGTAGGTACCTTCTGCCTGGCCTCGATCAGCAGATGTTTTAAGTCCAGAAGCACCGATTGCTCTGTCGTTTTGTTAACAAACGTTGTAGCCAATCCCTTGGCCCCAGAACGGCCAGTTCTGCCAATTCGATGGACGTAGTTCTCTACATCATCAGGCATATCATAGTTAATCACATGCTGCACGTTGGGGAAATCTAAACCTTTTGAAGCAACGTCTGTAGCGACCAGAACATCCTTTTCCTCCTTCCTAAAGGCCTCGACCGCTCGAGTACGTTCCTCCTGGTCTTTACCACCGTGAATAGCAACAGCCTCCACTCCTTTTAGAAGCAGATACTCATGAATCGCATCAACGTCTTGCTTCTTCTCAGCGAATATCAAAACAGGTGGAGGAGTCTTTTGCAGGCACTCCAACAAATATACGATTTTTGCTTCCTGTTTCACGTACTCCACTTCCTGGGTAACATTCAGGGAAGCAGCACCTGCCCGTCCCACATTAATAGTGATCGGTTTCACAAGAGCTGACCTGGCGAAATTCTGGATTTTCTTGGGCATAGTAGCCGAAAAGAGCAAAGTTTGTCTTTGTCCTTTAAAGAAAGAGAATATGGTTCGCACGTCTTCCTCGAAGCCCATGTCTATCATCCGATCAGCCTCGTCCATGCAGAGGTACCTGCAAATGCTGAGTGTGACCATTTTTTTATCGAGCATGTCCATGAGCCGCCCGGGGGTAGCCACCATAATATGGACGCCTCTTTGAATCACTTCGGCGGCTTCTGTGATGGGCATGCCTCCAATGGCAAGGCAACAACGTATTTCGGGTGTCCCACAGTTTTGTAACTGTCTGCAGTAGTGCTGCACAGAAAAACGATAAAATAATTAGATTAATAGAAAAACAAGTTTATATCAAAAACTGAGTTTCCTATTAGATATTAAAAGTAAGAGTCGTAAAGAAATGGAATGGAATCATCTTACCATTATGATGTCGTGGGTTTGTTTGGCCAATTCACGGGACGGGCATATGATAAGGCCGTAGGGCCCCTCATTTTTGACGAATGGAAGTCGCAACTCCTGCTCCAAGCAGAACATGATAATTGGGAGGACGAACACCAGAGTCTTTCCAGATCCGGTGAAAGCTATACCAATCAAGTCCCTGCCGGACAAAACGGTCGGTATGCCCTGGACCTGAATAGGAGTCGGCTTCTTAATGCCTTTCTCCTCCAAACCTTTCAAAATCCCTTTAGGGAATTTCATTTCCTTGAAGGAACGAATTGGAGCAGGAATATCTTCGCCTTCCACAAGAATCCTTAACCTAGCCCGAATTAGGTCCCTCTTCTGCGGTCGCATCGCTTGTATGTACCTCGGAGCCGTCCAGCTCGTTTTAATCGGATCCTCGTACTGGATACCCTTCGCCAGCTCCGCAACGCCCATCAGGGCTTTCTTCTCGGCCACGCTCTCTAAGATCTTTTCTTCCTCCTTGAGCTGCTTTTCCACCGCGCTAATCTTCTTCGCCTCGGCGATTTTCTTGAGCTCGGTGTGTTGGTCCAGCAGACTGATGTTGAACTTCCTGCCCCAGATCTCTTCATTTCCGGAATCCTCGTACTCATTTTCACTGGAAGACTTCGCTGGACCAGCTGCAGCCTCCGCAGATAGCTGAACGATGCGCCCCAACTTCAGCAGCTGTTGCTTCTTCCGCTCTTTCACCGGCACATAAGGGACGTATTTATCGTCCGATTCGCTTCCCGATGAGTTTTCATTGCGACGGTACCGCTTTTTTGGAGGTTTTTCGCTCATTTCTTCAAGCACTTCTGAAATCTTCCGATTCCACCATGTGACAGATGATTTGTTTACTATTTGTCTTCTTCTTCGAAGATACCGAATGGTGTCCGCACATCAGATGTTACTACCAACTTTGACACAGAAATGGTTTTGGGACTGGTTTAAATTTTCAGCTGTCACAATTTATGTGGCGATTGCTCATGTCACCGCGTTTTGAGTGCGTTGTTTAATTATAATCTTGAGAAAAACGCGAGTGTCTTTAAAAAGAACCAAAATAATAAGCCTGCAGGAAAATGTCTATGTCAAAGACAACAAACACCTACAACAGGCAGAATTGGGAGGACTCTGAGTTCCCGATTTTGTGCCAGACCTGCCTCGGCGACAATCCGTACGTCCGGATGATCAAGGAGCGCTACGGAAAGGAGTGCAAAATATGCACACGCCCGTTCACAATATTCCGTTGGTGTCCGGGGGCAAGAATGCGCTTCAAGAAGACAGAAATTTGCCAGACATGCTGCCGTTTGAAGAACGTTTGCCAGACCTGCCTGCTGGACCTTGAGTACGGGCTGCCGATTCAAGTGCGAGACGCCGCCCTCAAAATCGCCGACCAAATGCCACAGAGCGACGTAAACAAGGAGTACTACATCCAAAATATCGATAACGACCTAGCGAAGACGGACGGAACCCAAGCGGCGGGAACAGTTGGAAAATCTTTGGCTGCCAGCGAAATGCTGTCCAAATTGGCCAGAACAGCGCCTTACTACAAAAGGAATCGGCCACACATCTGCTCCTTCTGGGTGAAAGGAGAGTGCAAGCGCGGGGAGGAGTGCCCGTACCGTCACGACAAACCCAACGAACCAGACGACCCTCTGTGCGAGCAAAACATCAAGGACAGATACTATGGCCGCAACGATCCAGTGGCTGAGAAGATTATGAAACGCGCAGCCAGCCTCCCCACCCTGGAGCCTCCCGAGGACAAAAATATCACAACGCTGTACGTGGGGAACCTCAGCGAGAACATAACAGAGCCGGACATCCGCGACAATTTCTACCAGTACGGGGAAATCCGTTCGATAGCCCTAGTACCGCGTCAACAATGTGCCTTTGTACAATACACAAAGCGAGCCGCTGCCGAACTGGCAGCTGAGAAGACATTCAACAAGCTCGTCCTTCACGGCAGGAAGCTGACCATAAAGTGGGCACACTCCCAGGCGAAGCAAAACACTGTGGCGAAGACGGATCGCCGGTACGAGCCCATCCCGGGGCTCCCGCCGCCCTCGGCAAGTGCATCGAATCCGAACGATTTCTTCAATCTCCAGCAGGAGGTTACAGTTTTGCCCCCCGGAATGAAGCTTCACCAAATCCCGCCGAGCATGATTCCACCTGGTTCCTATCCGATGTATTCGTCAGCAGCGTACGCAGCTCCGTATGCCTCAATTCCCGTGCCATCATCGTCGATGCCATCGACAAGCGCGGGACTAGACACGATTCCGCCACCTCCTGGAAGAGCAGCTGCTGTTCACTACCCCAGCCAGGACCCATCGCGACTGGGATCTGTTAAGAAGTAGATTAAATTCCCTGGGTGTGTTTTTCAATAAAGATAGGTACAAGAAAAATTTTGCTGTTTTTTTTTTAAGGAGTTTTATTATATGTAATCTTAGCCTAACTCGCCTACAAATAAAAGCAACATATTAAGGAGTAGTGGGCTGCTCAGTCTCGAATTCCTCGTTGTCCGGAAATTGGGTCACCTGTGAATGGATTAACGGAAGATGAAATATTTTCTGGTTGAAACTGTGTTAGTAATTTACCATTCGCTTGGGCACCTTGACTTCGTATTTGTTTATATACACTGGATTTTTGTTGATTAGAACCTCTTGGAGGATCTGCAGGGGAGTTATATTCTTTTTGCTTATAAGTAGCCGCCGATTAGGCTCCTTTCCACTACTTACTGATTTTAAGGATTTTTCGGAGGCGATTCTATAGAAAAGTAGAAAAATTAAGTCATTCTAAATTTAATTAATGAAGTTTCAGAGTACCATCCAAGAGTTTATTTCTTTATATCTACAAGGGTGAGGCACTTACTGGTGCAAGGTTGCTCTCTCCTCCTTTGTGAATCCTGATTCAAAATATAAATCCCGGATATCCTCGGACATGATGTAGTTTTTCAGCATTCTTCTAAAGTACTTTTTATTTACGTCGCTACTTTCATTGCCCAATCCTTTCCGGTCGTTTTTTATCAAGTAGCTAAAGTTAATCAAAACAAGTTTAGTAGCCAATCGAATATGAAAACCAAAGAATACAGAAAATCCTTTTACAAAGAATGTTCACTCTCTTAAGACGCAATCATCCCCACCATTCTCATTTTTCAGAAAAAAAAAAAAATATAGAGGCGCACTAGCAATCGGCTGCTTTAAAGGACAGGGTGCCTTTTTGAGATTGAGTTTTTTAGTGAATTTATTAACAAATCAATTTTCTCATATGTATATAGACAAATTATAAAACAGCTCCTGTTCATATTTCCTTGTTGTAACTTTGTACCAATTTCTCTAAATTCGAAGCACAGTCTCGAAATTTGTTTTCTCTTCAAATACAATACTAAGGCATTTAATCAAGCAAAATTGTGGGTTTGCGAGGAATAATGGTACCAAATTTGAAAATAGTGAAGACGTTAATTGCCGCATAGATTTTAAAATTTTTGATAACAACTACTTACTCAACGGGATTCTCGCGACCTTCCTTTTTCGATCCCAAGCCACCTCCAGACCATCCAAGTTTCTGCATCATTTTGTAGCCGATATTGTTCTGGTCAAGTTTGTTCTCCTCCGGGTTTTCTGTTTTAACGCTGCACGTGATAGTCTGGTTGTCTTTGCAGATATTTATCCGGTCTGGATTAGGACGCATCTAGAAAGAGGTCGTTTAATTGGCGATGTTGCCCTAATTGGATAGATTACCTTGATCGTGAAGCACCCCTCCTGCAACTTTTCTACGGCGGCTGTGAAAGCAAGCTGTTTAGCTTCTTTAAGGCTGCCTGCTTTGCCTGAACCCGCCAATATTCCTCCGACAAATATTTTAAATTTTCTGAAAATATCATTTTTGTTTTTTCAAAATCGAACCAAGCCAACTGCAGCCACATTCACAAATACGAATATTGTTTCAAAAACTGATATTATCTTTAAAATTAAAAATATATAAATAATAGGCACTTACTTCTGGTTCCCATCAATGAATTCTTTCTCCATTACAGGTATGGAACATTTTTGTCCAGAGACCTGAATGCAGTTCCGGCCCCCAATCAGAAATAGGACAAATTTTCCAAACGACGAGTCAACGATGAGGTCGTTTTGATGCTTTTTAACCGGGGGCCCCAATACCCACTCCTCCGGTCTCTTCCAAGTTGTGCCTTCATTTGTTTGCGAGTTCAGCTTTTGCGCGTTTGAGGATCTTCCTGTAAATTCCAGAAAATCGCACTTTAGCCTGGCCAATTGCAAAACTCGAAAACTCACAGTTTCGTCTACCTTTTGCTCTAGCCTCGGCCGCATCCGAAGCCTTCACAAAGGTCCGCTTTAATTTCTTGGATCGCTCCTCGCGGAAGTCTTTAGCCACTTCCTGGGACAGGTGGGCGACCATTTGCATCGTCTCGTCGGGATATTTGCAGCCCAAAAATTCCACATTTATAAATACCTGCGCCAAACAGACGAGCTCATCCTCGGCGAATTTTTCTTTGTGAACTTCCATAAACCTGCGACGGAGCTCCCAGTGCTCCTCACTTTCGTAATCAGTTTTATAGTAATCTATATCCCAGTCGGTTGAAAAAGACATTTTTGTGCGATTTTTAGGAGAATTTCCAAAAAATTATTGAATGGGACAAATACACCCTGTATATAATACCATTTGCTGAATAAATATTATTATTATTATTATTATTAATCTCAGCTGAGTTCTAAACGAAAGTAACAAGCGTGGGGAAACTCTTGTTCTTGATTAAATTGCGAATACCAATCCAAGTGAACTTTTGATTAGAGTAGAGCACTTGCCGGGCCCGGGCGAAGGCGAAAAATTACAATAGTAAAAACAGATGATTCTTTAGTTAAATTAAATTGAAATAAGTATTTACTTTTTGTAATTTATGCTATAGATGCAGTTCACGGTTCATACGAATTTCTAACGCAAAAATAAGAAAATATTCTGAATCGAATTTGCTCTAGTACATTCTAGAGGCGAAACATCTTTAGTCCGAAAGTTCACTTCTTCATTCGTTTTCGCGTCAAACAAAGTTTCAGTGAGCTGTCAGAAATTTTGAGGGGAGATAAACAAATTGCAATTTAACACGATTTGCATTGTAAATATCGGAAATAAATAGTTAAAATTAACTTGAGAACGAACACTGTATGTAATGCAGCACTTTAATTAGCAAAAACTTTGGGAAAAAGTGTTGTTTTTCGGTTCCAACGATGTCGAGTTAACCAGACTGACCTCGGACGAAACAAAATTTTTTCGAGATTTGCACGAATTTCTAGAGAGTACCCCGCTAGAAATGGACGGACAAAATTCAAAGGATGACTGCAATTTTCCTCCCATAAGTCGAAAGCGACGGCATTTCGATGATGACGATTGCAAGGACGAAGACTGCCCTGCTTCAGCGCCCAAGATATTGATCGAGGAGCCCCCGTTCTGCCTCCTCGACTTCTGTGATGAGATACTCTTAGAAATTTTTAAGAACTTAGATTCAAATTCACTTTTTTCCATTGGACAGTAAGTATTTAAATTCGTCAAAGTGCTTTTTAGAGATGTTTTAATTATATTCATTGAAAAAAAGTGTAAACGCAAAAAAATTCTGGTTTGCACTTTTTTTTTTATGAAATTAATTGCCAATGATACAATTAGTATTAGTAGATAAAAAAGGCAAAAGAAACAATTTCGACTCAAACAAAATTTAAAGTGCAGAAAATGCCAAGCTTTGTCCTAGAGCTATTTTTGGATTATATTTTAAAAAATTGTTGTCAGGGATTTTCCTTTTTCTTTTGCCTAAGTAGCCAGACATTTCAGACCATAAAATATCTGAACACGCAGTTAAAGGAATTTTTTGAGCAATTATTTCAATTTTACAATCTCTAAATAGTTCTATAATTTTTACTTGATCAGAAATTTCTTTCATTATATGCAAATATCTTCTCTAATTCTTTAGAACATGTCATCGTTTGTACCGGCTAATAGCTGACTACCGCCTTTGGAAAACCATAGACCTAACGAGCGAGGAGCTTCCTCAAAAAACCATTCGGAAGAGGCTTAAACCGATGCACACGCACACAAACAGCATTGCGATTAGAGGCTTGACTGGGACCTTTCCTAAAGATAGCTGGAACAATATAACCATGGGCAATACTCTTCTCAGAGATATAACCGAAACGTGTGAGAGCCTTCAAGTTCTCGAACTGCACCATAGTTTCTTAAATTTTGAATATGTAAGGATTTCAAGAAATGGGTTAGCAAAACCTCTAATTATTAATTTCTTTTCAGATGGCTATCACAGACTTTCCCAAGAATATCAAGCGCTTGGTATTTAATAATTGTTTCGTACGTTGGCCAAAAGCACCACATGCATTCTTCACCAGAATTGATACTCATTTAGACAACTTAGAGGTATGGTAACTTTGATCTACATATTTGGCAAGGTTTTTTCTAATTTAATTGAATTTCTACAGGAACTTATATTGGAATATTGTAATTGGTTTGAAACCCACGACCTTGTCCTGTTTTCCAAAATTCCATTTTTAAAAAAACTGAGCTTGAGGGGATGCATGAATTTAAAGGAGTGTGTGCCGTACGGCAGCATTGCTACACGGTTTGGTTTCAAAAGTCTGGAGGTAAGCAAATTTCTTTTATAAGTTAATTTTGTTTTCTAGTGCATATATGTAAATGTTAATCACTCTTGTTCAAAATGGAAAACTAAAATCTCTAATGCCAACGGCACATTTAAATCACAAGTATACAAACAATTTTCTTCTACACAGGCATGCATTTGTCCTTTTAAGTTATTTTTGAGGGAATTGGTCTCAGGGATCAAACATTTATTTAACGCTGTTCGCTTATAGAGTAGAGTAGAATAGAATAGAATAGATTTTTTAATTTAAAGTTGAACTAAACTTTCCCAGCATCTTGATGTTCGCGATACGTTGATTTCTGACTCGGACATACAGTGTTTCAACATAACTTACACCTTGAAAGAATTGCTCCTTGAGTGCCCAGACGATATTCGCGATATGGATTCATCAAATTCAAGAGAACCAAGAGATTCGCGTGATCAAAGAGATCCGCGGGATCCAAGAGGTCCGCGTGATCCCAGAGATCCAAGAAATCATGGTGAGAGTCCACCCCCACGACCAGTTAGACCAATATTTTATGCCGCTCCGGCGAATAATCCACCAGGTAATGGTGAAGAAAATAATGTGGTCCATATAGTGATTCATGATCGAAGTATAATCAACGTACGAGGCCCAGGACGACTCATCCCAAATATAGAAGGTAAAATTGAATTTATTAATGCTCTTATTTCATTTAAAACTATTTCAATTTTTCAGTAAATCTTGAGCCTGACCCCCCGCAGAATAACGCCAATGAAAACAACGCCAGTAATCGGGCTGAACAGAGTGGCGATGGAGGTGCAGCCGTGCGACAGATCCCTGATATCAATAGAGCTATTTCACAGTCATTGTGGTTCGAAAGACGGTACCCTCCACCCTTCTCACCGCCGCGTATTTATCCAATCAGTGATCGTGGGATACTGTGTTTTGGGGCTCCAAGAAACATTGCTCATGCGAACATCATCTGGATCCGAGCTGAGCCCCGACCCGTTGATAATAATCTAGAAAGGCTGACTGTTCGCCACTACAAACTAGTCACGGACATATCCCTAACCCACTTAGCCCAATGTTCCCCAAAATTGGTGTTCCTAGACCTAACTGGAACTGCCGTAACAAAAGCGGGATTAGAAAGGTTTAAAGTAAAAAAGCCAGACTGTTTTGTGGTCTCCGATCACTTCACTGGCTGACTGGACGCATCTAATACTATTATTAAGCAATAGGCGTTAGCCTCCTCATGCTTACAAATTTGGGCTGGACATCGTATGTTGATCATCCGTTGTACATAGCAAATCTTAACTGAGTGAGGTTAGTTCCTTCCTTCTCCCTACCCCTGCTCTTCGTATTATTCTTAAGCTCGCAATTCGATAGTTTTACTTTAACTACGGGTTCACGCTTCTAGACCTAGTTATACGTTATTTCGTAATCTGGCATAATGAAAAAAAAAAGGTTAAACATAACTGCTGTTTCATTTCTCTCCATAATTCCGCATTGGTGTTATTCACACCACTCCAAGCGAATTTTCGAAAATTTACTTTAGTTTCGGTTAAGTCTTTGAATTGGATTCTGTTATATTTAATTTTCTATACTTTGTATCAATTGAAATGAATTGAATAAAATTTCGAATTGTTAAAATATTACCTTCTGAGTGATAATGGGCAAAACGATAAAATAAGTAATTTGTTTAGTTGGTTTAAGGTTGAAGTTAGTTTACGTTAGAAAAAAACTTATTTCTGAAAGGACAACGGACAAAATTATATGAGAGTCATCCTTATAACAGCTTTTTTCTCATTCAGTGAATTTTACATTTATGATGTAAAAATCAATTATTTATGCTGCAAAGATCTCGAAGCAATAGAACTTAAAACACAACTAGAACATTTTGCAAAACTTCTTTTGATTGCTAAAATACTAGCTCTCATTTTGTTAAGCTTGACGAAATTAAAGTGCAGTTACTTTAAAACATAAAAATCATTTGAATTAATATTTCTACAAGACAGGAGCTGCCATACAATAAAATAAAATAAACTCTCAGTAAAGAGCACTTTTGTAAATATTACTGAAACGAAATTCATTTACGATAAACTTAATCATACTATACATTCTGTTGAAAGAAGTAAGGTACATTCAATGGCCTTGGTAAATGGATGAAATTTAAATAACATATTAAAAATTAAGGCACCTTGGAAATTGTTTCAGAAAAAGTGAGGATTTCAAAGTGCAAAGAAGGGAATTTTTCTGATTTATGGAATTCTCTCTGCTTCGGGGTTTCGTAGCTAAAAAGTCCTTCTCTGAACTGCTCCACAACCGAAATAAAAACAAAAGAGAAGATCCGCTGAGGTTTCCGCACTTGAATCGGCTGACTGCTGTTTGCGCTGTGCAGTCTAGAAAAGAGGTCGGAAAATTGTTTTAACGTAATTTCCCAGAGGTGATTGTAAATATTTTTTTTTTTGTTTTCTTACGACGTAAGATGCCTTTTCGACTTGCGGCAACCTCCGCATGGACATTTTCCGAGCTCAGGGCTCTCTGTGGCTCCATCAGGATATCACCACTATTTTTGCCCTCCTCCGCACACAGGGTGGCTTTAAAGAGCTTAAACACTACTAGGGCACTATTGAGACAAATAAAGGACTCCTTCCCACTCTCGCGATGGAAAATTTATCATTTCGCTAGTGGTCGTTATTTAAATGGATTCATCGCGGCATAAACACCGTCATATTTGCAACATTTTCCAAATGACATAACTCGCAATAGGCAAGTGCACTTCAGGTAATGCATTTCTTCGCGTAATTGTCGAAAAACTTCGATGGGGCAGGGGAAAGGCTGCGCAGCACTGCTGCAACGTCATGGCAAATGTGGCCTAGGGGCTTCCCTTCCTCCGCCACTGCGGCAGCACTCTTTAGATGGATGGGATGCATATCCTTGATTCGTTCTAGGCGGAAATCATTTTGTTTTACAGGAAATTGAGGCTTTTCGTCTTAAATAAGTGATGTTGTCGTTGGTGGCTCGACTACAAAATTCGGTAGCACTCCAGGATAGAGCAGGTCCATTGCTGCAGGAAGGGGTACTCTAATATTTCATTTGCATTTAATCTGATCCATGTAAACTTCTAGTAATCTCTTGTAGTGCTTCCTAATATTTTATGCGATATGGTCCGGGTCATTGTCGTGTTTGTGGATTATGTTTGACTCTGGGCATGAATTGGCTTAATTGCCAACCGATTAGAATGGCGAAACATAATACACAGGGTTTTAGCGGCTTGTCTGTGAAAGTGTTTAGTACACGCTCCTGCAGACAATGACTGCAATCAATATTACATTTCCAAAGTACGCTATTCATTGAGTGCAATTTAGCCATTTTATTATTTTAAAACATGCATATATTAAAACAGAGATGTATAATAGAGATTTTATTTTGTTTTACTTATACCACTATCATTAAAAGCGAACTAAAGTACGTATGTATGTATATATAATGATAACATCTCTGTTTTTCATTCGGTTAATTTAGGACAATTTTTCTGTCATTGATTGATTGATGAATAATTTCGTATCCAATTGATTATTCGAGAAGTCAAATAGTATTTTCTGATGGCTAAGTCTAAGTTCTTTCTTCCAATTAGAGGTAAATAGCAAATCAATTCTCAAAATGTCTCTCTTTTTCTTTAAAGTAGGGGTTTATCTAAAATTTACAATTAACAAGTGGTAATTTCTATGGTTTTGTGTTCTGTATATAAAGGAAAACAATTATATTAAATTAAAAATTTATCGCTGGATACCTTTTCATGTTAACGTGACGATTTGGTTAAATATTTTAATAGTGTTTCTTAATTTTGTTTCAGTCAGAGGGTTGTTATGTTCCTAAAGCGAACTCCAATAAATTATACTGCCTGCTACTACCAGACATATAAAAATCTGTTGGAAAACTTTCTCAAAGTAAAAAGTTTATTCAAATTAGTTAATTTGAAAATTATGACAATGTTGCCATTACAAAGAACAGTCATTAGCCCGTGTTTTCAACATCTCTTGATTTCTGGTACCGAGTGGTTCCCACCAAGTTCTAAAAGTAGTAAAACAGAGGCAGCTTGAGTGGTCGTCGCAATTTTGCCAGCTTTTCAAATTTTTCAGTAATAAAACACGTTTTAATCGCTCTTATGTGGATTGCAACAATTTGTAGCAAGAAAATTTTTCAAGCATTAAAAAATCAACTCGACTGCTGGACCCATGTCCCAGTCCACCCGGCTGTTCCCTTTCGCTGCTGGACTAGAATAAAAAAAAAAAAAATGCTTCTCTTTAAGCTAAAACAGTGAAAATTTCATTTTGTCAGCAATTTTTCATTCCTTCGCTGGGGGCCGGTAATCAACGAAGTCGTCTGGGGAATGGCCCCGTCCCAGCTAAGAGATCTGGGCATCTGGGTAATGCTGTTAAGAAAAAGTTTATGGCTTTCACGGAGGATGACTATACACACGAGCATTGGTTCTAGCCGCCCCCGCCCCCGCCCCCGCCCCCGCCCCCGCCCTCGAGACCCTCATGGACCAGCATAGTGTAAAATGGCGCGCAGACCGACGACCCCATGCAGCATAGGTCATGGCTGGCACATATCCTCCCCCACATGCGGTACGAGGTCCAGAGGAGCTCCGTAATTTGATTTTAATTTATGTGCAACTATTTGTAATCTGACAGCCTTTGCACAAGTTGGTAACTATTATCTGCCAGTTGTTGGGATATTTTCCAACTTTAAGTGCGGAGCATGATTTAATTAGGACGATGAATGTGCATTGCGAATGCTTAATGATCCATTCCCGGGCGTGCGGGTGGGGCTCCTTAAGTGAATGGAAATATGGCGCGTCGTCTATTCAAGCATGAACAAATTGCTTTTTAAACAATTGGGATGGAATTAGCACTCAACAATGCTTTACAAATGAAATTAGGCTTGTTTCTAATTTTAACTTCATTCATTTTCTGTATTATATTCCTAAATTTATTTTCATGAGATACGAAACGGACGACGGTTACAAATTAAACTATTAAGAAAATTATAAAATAGATTATAATAAATAAGATTTTTTATTTCAGCATATCATGGAGATATCGATATTTAAATGTAACATTATTAGCAACGATGACCCCAATTTCACTTAACGTAGAAATGGAAAAAGTTTCCTTTCAAAGGCTCTAAGAATAGTAAATCGTTTCGTAATCCTGCAGTATGAAAAACTTAATCTCGAGATATTATGCAGCAACTTTGAAACGATTTTCCAATTTTGTCAAAGAACAAACATGATCTGAAACTGCAGTAAGTGGGATACATATATTGTATTGAGTTGAGATAAAGGACATTAAAACGAAAGACGTCTTACTTTGAATTTTATATAAGATCTGAAAACGCTAATCGGCTGAGAAACTACTTACGTCTTTCAAGAAGGAAATCTTTCTAAACAAACCAAGATGAATTCAGGGAATAAGAAGACAATATGCTTTTAAATCATGTTGAACCATAATCTATAAAAATGATATATGTTCTTAGTGGGATTTTGAGCAGTTGGGTGCAGCAAGGAGGAATATGCTGTTCAAAAAAATATTTGAAATTAATTAAATTCCACAATCTAGGTAATAACTTTTGTGGGTCAAATCTCCCAATATTAATTTCCTAATGAGAAATCCAAAAATACAACATATGTGCATATATCATTCGAGTTGATAGTATACTCATTTGGAATGACAATTTAATAAAGATTTGTCAGCATATAAAGGATGAACCATGAAAAGCCCTCATCCGTCCTTTTGTTTGAAATATTAATACAAGGCTTCATAACCCTCATAGTACCCTGCAAAATAGCTTAGGTATCACCAGATAATTAAATATTTATATTCGTTTCCACATCTGCTTTGATAGTGGAACAGAGGTCCAAGTGGGCATGCCACAGTGCACATATAAAATTCGTAAAAACGAGAAGAGTTGCAGTTAAAATCACGGTAGTATATCTTTGTTAATCCTCGACGACCGTTCGTCGGGAAATAGGTCATCCCAGGTAAAATATTTCCCTTGTTTTTTATTATAAAAATAATTTGCCTCTTTTAATTATACCGTGAAAATCAACTAGAATATACGCTTGAAAAAACAAACAGATAAATAGACGCCTGAAAAAACAAACATTGCATGTAAAGTCCAGCTGCGGAGCCCTGCAACGTTTGCGGCTTGAATTCGCTTAAAGCTCAGGGCACAGTGTTTGGAACGCAAGAAAGCGGAAATGAGTTAAATTCAGCAATTCGCCAGCACCTTTGTTTTCCTTTGAGGGTAAAGCGTATATGTCCGAGATTTATTGCAGTGCACCCTGGACGGGTGCTCCTGGATAAGCACTGCAGAAAGCCAGAAAGCAAAACAGGGAAAAAGGGCGAAATTCTTCAGAAGATGCTGCACTTTACCAAACCTGACCTTACCGGGAGAAACTAATTTGATGTGAACAGCTTCAACCTGGTGGCCAGGAAAAAAAAAGCAGTGCAATTCCTTCAGGGAGAATTAAGCCCGATGCCAGACAAAAAGATGAATCGCTACTTTATTTGGATTGCAGTTAAAATAATTTATGGGTGTATAAAGCTAATGACGCACGTAAAGGTGTGCCCACACTACGGACCAGTGACCATCCCTTTCGAACGTACCTGCCGGAGAGCACACATGCACCTGCGGAGAGAAGGTGACTTCACATTTATTTATTTATCAATGCTGGGGCAACGTAATCGATTTATTTTCCATACGTTACCCAGCTGCTGTAAAAGAAGAACCCAATGGTCCATCTTTAGAAAAGGTGAATGTTACCCTGTGCCTCTGTTCTATGTAACTCTTTTCAACTAACTGTGAGTTGACCCAGGAAAGTGGTTAACCTGGCGACAGACCTCTCCATCCCAATGTCCTTTACATAAACAGGGAATATATAGCTGCATCCCTGAATCTCAGAGGGAAAATTGTCCTCACCCGCACATAAAACTTGAAGACGACGAGGGCTATTTTTTCGTTGTCGTTCTTTTTCTACTATACTATTTTTTTTTCTCCGTTTTTTGAGGTCATTTGTGGATGTGGGTGGAAATGGTGGTTTTGTATGAACCGAACGAGAATTCCAGCTTAAATTACCACCATCACCAGGTCTGTGGTCTATGTTCGATCGGATACAAAAGAACCCCATCTATTTTCATTTTCTCAGATGAAAGAGACTATCGAGATTGAATTAGAAAAACTTCACTTAATTGAACGTTGCGTGTTTGCTAAACGTTTGGTTCCTCTTGGTGCTTCTTTGAAAAGTTACTTTCCGGCGTTAAGCTTTTAGACTTTGGTTGATGTTCAGATTTAAACCCAATTTTACAGATTTTAACTTCTGATTGGCTGGCTACTTGTGATAAAAATTGGATATCAAAATTTTGGAACTAACGTTCGGCGGTAGTCGGCAAGGAAAATTGTAATCACGAATTTGGAGTACCTATTTGGTTAAGGTTTCGATGAAAAATAGCTACGAAAATCTTATGTTGAATTAAAAAATATCTTATTTCTAATGCATTTCCTTTATATAGGGGGGCCACTTTTTTCTCAACAAATGTACGTGAGATCTAATTTAAAAATATATTTTTTTGGATAAATAATCATATATTTATTTCAAAAACTGGACGAATTACATAACACAAATTATTACGAATTGATCTAGCTCAAATTGTAGGGGAAATTGCATCACCTTCTCCATCAGCGCCTCCATCTGGTGCATCTTCGTCTGTTGCATAACAATCCTCAGAACCAAGGATGTCCTCCGACGAATCCTCTGAATAATCATCAGTTTCTCCTGTGTAGAATAATATTGCCCGTGGTATGACCCTTTCTTTTAAATAGTGACCCACTTCAAAATCAGTTTCTAAAATTGTCTACAAATTCAAAGTTTAATGGAATTAATCTCAATTAGTTTGATGGTTCCTTACATTAATATCTTCATATAGCGGATCGGTCTCATCTTCGGGAACTGATGGGGGGTCAAAGAAATTAAAAAAGGACTCAACCTTCATTGTCTTGTATGCGCCTAAGAAATATATGTATAATAATAGTTAGTTCAAAAATTCCGCACCATGTGCCTTTTATGACTAAAGGTGAAGGTATTGTTTAGGAGTGATGTAACGTACGAAATGCACATTTTTTCAGATCATACGGCTCTAAATCCGAAAATTGTTCATTCACTAAATATGCGAGTATCATGCTAAATTGTTTTCATCTTGATTAATCTTTTAATAAAGATGAGGATTTGTAAAATTGTACTTTCGTTCGAGTTCGTTTCGTATGAAAATTATAATAGGGACAACGTTTTACCTCTATCAACGTTTAAGTGACTTTTCTTTTTTACTGTTTTCACAGTCAAATCTTTCCCTTCCTTCCAATTGATAACACATCCTGCACATTTGTAGATTTCTGGGCCATCAAATGAAAATGGATCTTCTGGATCTGGTTCACACTTAAGAAAGTATTCCTTCGTTAGTATTGGATTTGTAAAGAATTCATTCGGTGAAAAATGAAACTCTAGAAGAAAAGACAACTCTGTTCCACTTTTCGATATCGAACGGATGTCCACTAAATGCTGTAATAAATTGACTGTAATTGAGAGTTCGTTTAAATTATCCGTTAATTACTTTTAAAGCCTGCTCATCTTGTTCTTTAACAAATGAAGCAAAATGTGGGATGTTTTTTAAAATGATTAGCCAAAACTGCGGAATGCCTTCATAAGTTTCATCCTCTGTAGGTAATTCGTCTTCTCCATTGATGTTCATTTCACCCATCGCTTGAACAACATCCGTTGGCAATTGGTAGTCAGGAAAATCACACTCGTCATCATTTGGCTCGTATTCACCACTAGATGGATATGTTTTTTAAATTTAATGTTCAAAATTATTATTAGAAGGGCTCTTACGTAATGATTTTCGTTCGTTTGTCGAATACTTGCTTATGTTTAGCGTCAAGTGATCGTTCTAATTCATGGACTTTAAGATGAAACTCAGCTTCCAAATTTGTCGTCTCCAGTTGTAGTTTACGAAGAGCACGAACTCGTCTTTTTACATTTTCAGGAAGACCAGCTATTAAAGCCTTGATAGGAAGAGAAAAATAAGCTGAGTAAATTCATGTCCATAAAACAACTTAAATCAAATTAATTTTTCCTAATAAGTATCTGCAGTTAAAAAATGAACTCGCATATGAAGAAAACATCCTTACCCACTGCTCTGACCTCCTGACCGCCTGTGAATCTGGGAATTGCATTATATTTAGTTCATCCGAAGGATTAGGCTCGCGATGATCATTTGGGTTTTGTGAAGCAGTATTCGCCATTTCCTTTTCCAATTCCCAGCTTCCACGTCGCGAACGATACTCAATTTTTAACAATAAAAATATCTCACAAAAATAAAAGATTAAGAGCACTTCAGAATCGAATCGTAAGCCAACGATTTTATTGCGAATGAATTGTTGTCGTATTTCCTCTTTCCGTGATATTATTTGAATTTTTATTAGTAAAACCGAACAAAATTTTCATTGGCTTTGACTAATCGATTCTTGGGTATCTTTCATTTGTTTTACTTCCTGACACATTTAATTTTTATGAGGTGACTAGGAAATGTCATAGGCTACTGTGAAAAGGTAGAGCCCGAGTTAATATTATCCTTTTTTTATTGCAATTTGTTACAGTATTTATTACCCTTAATACTTGCTGTAAAAGTAGTTTAGGGAATTTTTCAAAAAATATAATAAATTCATACTCATTGCATTGAAACAAACTTTTCAAAACCGGCACTTGTTTAACACTGAAGTTCGCAAATAAATCCAGATGTATTTACTACAGACAATTTTGTCTAATCTCCATACAAAAACAGACCAGCTAACCAAACCAAAAATATCTGCAGCTCTGTCATTCACATTGCAATTTCATCACCTATCTCGCTCATTTTGGTTACCAGCCGCTAGCTTTTTCCTCTGTGTGAGTTAAACCATTTTAAAACCATTTGGCGTTGCCACATGCAGTTCAGCGCATTTAGTACAGGTTAGTACTCGAAAAGTTGCAAAGTCAAAAATAAATTGATGTTAAATCGGTTGTTGTGGTTTGCCGGTAAAGAGTGCCAAATATTTGTGTCATAATAATTATATTTTTATTACAAAATGCCCTTTTATTGTACCGGTAAGTGAAGCAGTGGCTGACTGACTTTTCACAACTACATTGCTAACATGTGTACAGACTTGATTTGTCAGCAGTTGGTTTTTTGTTTTGGTTTGGTCTGGTTTTTTATGGAGATTAGGCATTTAAGGCCGTTCTCCAATGCACCGACCACCCAACCACGAACGAACCAAAATCGCGCCATCTCGTCCCACATGAATGTGGCGCCATCTTCCCACTCGCTCGTGTTTTGGTCAACATAAGTTAGCCATGTTTCTTGGTGCGTGTTAACCACATAGTACTAGTTGACCATTCAGCAACGATATTGTACCAGAATAGTGACATCGCCGCAGCTTTTCCGCCGGTTGTCAAAACATCAGTGCACTAATTATGACACGAAGCACAAATAAAAATATGCACGGTAGTTTCAGGAGAATAATAAAAGTTAAATTGATAAGTTTGTCCGCTTAAAAAGTGATAAAAACTTCCACATTTAACATTTGCCCGATTGTGTTTTCGCAGCTGACAGGCACAACTACAGGCAAGGGCTTATACTTTACACGGGATTCAGCATTTTCGTTCGGTGGTTGGGTGGTTCGCGCATTGGAGAACGGCCTTCAGAACTAAAGTTTTGCTACTAGTATGTTGTGAAAAATTTTACCAAAGACCTGGAACCATCGCTATAGTTTTCCTACATACTTATAGTACATTTCTTACAACCCTATTTTCTTGTTACTTTATTTAGTTTTAATTTCTTCCGGTAGGTATTTCCCGAAAATTTATTAGCGTAATTGAAAAAGAAAAACAAATTATGGATTATACAACTTTCTAATTGTTTATTCAATAATGAGAATTTTGTAATTACGAGAATTATATTATGATTTTTTTTTTATCAGAACTTAAATGAAAATATTCACTAGGTATAAAAATATTTCTGTCAACGATTTTACTGTGCGCTTGTACTTGTACGCCTTTCCTTTGGTCGAATTTTTTTCAACATATGTATATACATATATGGTTTTGGCGGATTCTTTTTAATTAAAAAGTAGGTAATAACTCATTTGTGTACAATCCCCAGCCGTAAAATTAAAAATGCTATGAATTTCCGTTGTATCAAACAGAATAAAACTGGTGCATGTGCATCACACGATCGAGTATTCCTTTCCAAGTAATTATATTTAAGTAAATTTATACGTGCAAAAAAGCCCTGGCTTTTTGAATGAGCACATAATTAATATTCTTAAATGGCCCTGTAATTCTCCTGATATAAACCCCATAGAAAACTGTTGGGCGAGATTGAAAGTGTATGTCCGTAGGAACACTGCAGTGGTGAAAATATTGAAGAAATCCGGAAAAAATAACGATGATATGAAAATATAATTAAAAAGTGCATAAGCAATATGCCTAAAAAATTGGATACATTTAAAAAAAAAACAAAAAGAAATCTTACTAAATATTATTATTGTGTTCCTAATTTTATGGTGGGGTACTGTTTATTTATATTGTCTTTTTGTAGAAATAACCAATCTGTTTTGTGGGATCGGTGATGATGCTGTAGGACGTGCTTCTTAACTTAAAATTAAAGGATGCCTTCATGGGACAAATTGTACTTTAATAACATGAAATTGCTTTATACTATCGTTTTTTTATGGAACTAATAAATGTAGGCAGTTTGCGATAGTGCTCGAGTCTCGAATTATTTCCTTCCGGATAAAAAGAATCCACAAAATTAGCACCATAAAGGATGAAGGCGTTTACCTACCGCTTATGTGCCCCTTCCCTTTTTAAATGATGAAAACAGTAAGCAATGTCATAAAAACAAAATAAAAACCGAAACTTGAAGGTTAAAAGGCTATAAAGGCTGGGAAATAGCCCACTTTTATCGCCGAATAACGTCGAGCCAATGGAAAAGTCACACGCACATATTTTAATATCTTTTCGTCATCTTGGGGACTGGATAAGGAAAAAATGTAAACTCGTAAAAGAGTTTCACTCCACGGCTGAAAGAGCCAAACGACTACGGGTCAAGTGTCCCGACTATTTTATGGGCCATATTCCCGGCCAGAATACAAGTTGAATTAAATTTTGAACGAAACAATCCTGTCTGAAGGAGGACCCGCTGCAACAGCACGACAGGGTTCCTTCCAGTTTGCACAGGGTGTATCGATTAATTACAAGTACGTACTGCAAGGGTTGGTTATTGCGTCCTGCAGAGGTAACTCCTTAAAGCAATCCCCGACTGTGATACACGTGCAAACACTGCACGCTCCAAGTTTGGATTACCTGGTTCCACGCAAAAGCCCTTCAAGATACGCTGCCGCTAGCTTTGAGATTTCCCCACCTACACCTCGTAATCCCGGCCGCAAAGGGAGCTCAGAGGCCCTTTGTAGCCGTAATAACTAAATGATGATATAAATTAAAACTTTATGAGCCTGTTGCGACAATTACACATGCCACCGTAGATGCGCCGAATGGCCCTCGCGGGCTGTAAAACGTTTCTTGCGTGCACCTAAGAAAAGTGCCAAGGGAGGCAATCAAAACGTGACATTCCACTAATAGCTGTTATGGCAAAAAGCGATATTAGGAAACAGGCTGTAAAAGATGATTATTAAATAGCAATCGTAACGCTCTGATGATTACTGTTCCAAATTGGAAATATTTCATCTATCTTATACCTATATGCTAATAATCCTGGAAATATTGCCAACAGTCCGCACAAACGGCAAGAACATCGACCCCCATACGCTACACCCTGTATTCTGTAGGCCAGGGAGCACACCAATAAAGACGCAAACAATAGCAACAATTCGTCCGATGAAAATTTACACCCACAGGACTTTGTTTCAGAAACAGGAGCCCATTGTACCATGTAAGCCTTTGAAATTTACAGATTTCTCTTTCCCCTTGGTAAACAAAAGGCTTGCTTTGGACATGGGCAGGACACGTGTTTTAAATGTCTGCACGGAGTCTTTGTTGATCCTGTGATGGATCACGTGGATCAACAAAAGCGGTCTCCTTTCGACTATCAAAATGGTGAGGTAGAGGGATCCGAATTGGCATGAATGGGAGCACAGATGGATGACCAGGTGGTGCACTTTTATTCCACTTTTAGTATCTTCAATTAACAAATTGCGATGAATGCACAGACGATTGTGTTTGATATGTTAAAAAAATTTAAAAATTCCTGTTTGTTTTCCAATAATGCTTCTGGCTAACTGGAAAAGAAGGTCATCGGTTTTCCAGTCTGACCATTAGAAAAATTGTTTTGTTTTCGTTTTGCTGTGTTTTGTTTAGATTTACATTGATATTTTAATAAATTGTGGCATACGGTGTAGAACGCTTTAAAAGAACATTTTTTAAGTGTTTTTTTCATTAAATACTTACTTACTGAATGCCAGCTTAATCCCCAAAATATCAGAAGTCAACAAATTTTATTTTTATTTTTGTACCTTATAATTACAACCAGTTGATTGATTAATAATTAAATAATTTTTTAACTGAAATTTGTAACGCTATGCTGAGTTAATGATACGAATTTTAATTAATGGCTTTCATCTCATCAGAATAAAATTGCCTCTGTGATTTTATTTATGTAATGTAATAAATTTTAAGGCAATTTTATATAATAAAATTGTAGCAAGGCTGAAAGTTTTTTGTTTAAAAGGAAATTTCTACGTAATGCATAATAGCTGAATGATTGTCCTTATCTCTTATTATATTATGTTTATAAATAAACAATAAAAATTGAGATTTATTCTTTTGCTCGACAGTATATATGTACATAGCTTGTTGAAAAACAATTTGTTAGATTAGCTCTTAAAAATATGAACATTCCTACTGTCCCGTGTAAAGGCCGGGTTACTCTTTAAAAGACTTTCGACATCTTAGAAATCAAATCCGAGATTGACAAGTTTTAATATGTAATGGGTCTGCTTGAGTGTTTAAAAGTATATATATGTATATACCTATGTATGTATATACTTTTTCCAATATGTTGACGCTACATTAATTAATATTGTTGAATTATATATAGTAGAAATATGTATATCAAATTTTCAAATAAAATGTTTCAACAACCTCCAATAGAAACTCTCCATATGAGCGTATCATGGAATTGTCATAAAAAATTTAAAATTCGTTGCAATTGAATTGCTGAATTGCTCTAATACTAATAATAATAAAAATTTAATTTATTTAAACACGTAATTG
The DNA here is from genome assembly GCA_933228815.1 of Machimus atricapillus. Taxonomy (NCBI): domain Eukaryota; kingdom Metazoa; phylum Arthropoda; class Insecta; order Diptera; family Asilidae; genus Machimus; species Machimus atricapillus. Next base: position 14,610,107 of record OW121788.1, read on the forward strand.
CAAAATAACCGCCAAAATCGCATGTACCTACGTAATTCTTTTGAATTGAAGTTGTAACTATAGCCAGCTAAATATTATGTTGGTTTCGGTTAAGTAGCATTAACGAAGCACAAAGGCATAAGAACCACATATTATGGCTACTCAAAACCACAATATGGAAATATCGCGGTGGGTGTAAATGTTATGGAAGAGTTGAAGTAATCTTCTTGTGTTAATAGTCTTTTGTTGGATAATCTGTTTTTTTTTGGAGTAAAATAAACATGACACCAAGTATGTATATCAGCTAAAGTTTACCATGCCTGAATAGAATTTGTAGTTATTTTTTTTTTTTACAATCACATCATTAACACAAGATACCTTGACGTAACGCTTCATTTGCATCTAAGAATTCTATGAGACCATGAATACTTGTCTTAATTGCATTTACAATTCCGACACATGCCATGCCACCCAGGGGCTTGGGAGGTTCAGGTGTCTTGTGCATCCAGAGCACACCTGGTCCTTGCTGTGGCACCTTTGGCGAGAGAATCTCGGAGTCGGCGTCTTCTAGCTCTCATTATCATTTAAAATGTTCACCTTCTCCCACCATCCCGATTCATCCTACGGGAGCTCCAAATCTGAAAGTTCTGCACCCGGGATGTTGTCTTTCTGGCTGTAAATAATATTTGTCTAGCTAGAGCTATGTGCTCCGGACGCTCTGCAGGCGACAGATTATGTTCCTCGAGTGCAATTTTCGGCAGCCATGTCGCCTTCATTTCCATATGAATTCATGGGCACATATCGCCCTTTTGCACCCACAGGACTGCACACGGAATAGGTATCCCTGGATGGCAGGCTGCGATAATTTTTCCCTGTCGATGGGACATGTCTGGCTGAAGGAGCGGAATTAAGATTTTCAGCTAAGCGTAACTTGCTGGCAAACAAGAGGACATAAATAAACTAGCAACGAAAATTGGGGGGATTCGGGTACCTACAGGAGAGCGACGAGCAGGGAGGTACATGAAGAGTGCTGGGTCCGGGAATATAATTTTACAGCGTTTTGCACACAGCCATTTACGTGCGACTAGACTAGAGGGACTCATAGTCCCAGTGATTTAATTAGGAAATAAACTCGGGAACATGCAGAACATACATAATAAGAAGATTCCGGAGTCCGGACCGTAGAAAGCAAGGGTCTGAATTCCGAATCCTTCAACTCTTTGGGAAGTGTCTATTTCGGAGGGAACAGCCATCCATAACCATCTTGTGTCAGCCAGACGCCCATACCCAGGGATAGGACGACTCCCCCGCTTTTTCAATTCCTCCCGAAGATGCGTAAAAGACAGCTAGGCATGTTCCCAATCCAATTCAGGTCACGTTCGGCTACTATGTGGCATTTAACAGTAATCAATTATTGCTATGATTCCACAGTGGTCTGCGATTGTCTTCGGTGTCCCGAATAACAACCAGATGCCAATGGGAAATCTCGACAGCAGCAGGAAATCTAGAACAGGAGCTCTGTGATTTAAACTGTAATTAAGGATATGAACAGATGGAGGACGACTTCAAATAAAATCAGGCGATTTCCTGGAAGGAGGAGCTGGAGCAAGGAAAAACCGAGCTTCTCCCATGGGTTTTGACTCTATTCCTCTTCTGGAAGGGAAATTATACGACTCCTTCTTTCTCCGGGCAAAGAGTAATGTGTACGAAGACTGAAGAGGATAACGCAATAGTTAACTTGGCCTATTATTCCGTCTTTTATCGGGGTTTTGTGATGCAGTTTTACAAAATTTTATCATCTAATGGAAGGAACGGAATTGTGAGGGAAATTGTAAGGACACACATTAGGGTCTTGTATTTTGAATCTATTGATTTACGCGGTTTTATTCCTCGACTATCCCTATCGTTTTTCCCAGAGATTATAAAATCTTACTGACCAGTCTTTTAACATTAATGTTACCTTCTGACATAATATTAATGTTGAAGCTTAGGAAAGGCGGGCCCAAACCGGTTACCTTAAGGTAAAAGTTTAAAAAAAACTGTTTTAAAATCTATAAAAGTTTTATATGTCTTACTTCTGCCTGAAGGCAAATTTATTGCATTTTCAAGGAAAAGAAGGTAATAATTTTCAAAATACGTACAATATATATGTATGTATATGCAGGTTAATATAGACGCACTTTATTATTAACATAATACTTTAAACAAATATTCTTCATTTTCCATCAAAATACTTAAAATCTTAATAGAAATTAATTGTTTTTATAAAACACCAATTTCTATAAAATAGCAATACAAACAAGGTAATAATAATTGATAATTTATCAATATCAAAATGTTAAGGAATATATTCTTAAGTGAATATAAATTTTACTGAACAGTATGGTACAGTAGTATTAGGCACTGAAAATCACTAATAAGAAGCAACCAAAGGACAGAAAAATAAGTTAGATACCATCTCGCAAAGAAAATTTTTGAGTAAATATACTCCGGAATGTAATTATAAACATAAATGCAATAAAGTCAGAAAGGTCTAAATAGTTGAAAGACACTAACTTTACCTGTATAGACAAAGTTTTTGCCAACAGCTCTTAACTTAAAATCCTTTCAGGATTTCAACTCCAGACAAGACGCAAGGTAGGAGTGGCACGTGCATTCTAACGATGCGCTTGCTAGCTCGGAACTAGCACCTCATTTATGCTAGGCATAACTCACAACACAGAATACATATATTATGCGATTATTTATTTGCCAAATTTGTTCACTTCACGTGCCGGAAATATGTTTATGGGGTGGTTATTGGGACGAGGCCATAGGAAGAGTCGGCCTTAATGCACCAACATTTAAATCCGGCCAAAAATTGTAGTACCCTAAATTCGAATTTTAGACCTTACTCTGCTGTGAAGTATTTTTCAAAGTATGTTATACATCCATAACCATTTTGCTCTAGTGCATCGCATACCTGAGATGGAATGCAATGCACTCCGATATGCGAATAGGCGATATATGTACATAAGTGCAGCCTCCCCGGGCTAATCTCTGCACATGCACAATCCGCGGATGCTAAACAGTTGCAGCAGGGACAGGGGGAAAGTTTTATACATGTGCTGCTCAACTTTGGGCTCTTACAAACTTTTATCTGTACCGTGTTTGGATTTTTAGCGAAAAAGTTTTGAAATAGCAAATAGCATTTAACGGACAGTATACCAAAGAAAACTGAACATACTATAAATGGAATTCCAAAAATTCGAATTGATGAAACCAAAAGCATCAAACAGTGAGTATACCTTTGCAAATGTAGATGCACGTAACGAACAGGAATCACAGGGTGCAAAGTCCAGAAATATCACAAAGTAAGGTACATTTTAAAATGGCTTTGCACTTTACATCCTTAAATTAATTAACTTCAACTATGAGTCTGGGAAAATGGTGAAAATCGGAACTTTTTCTTCTATTCAGGCTTTTACCAAGTAATCAATTTAATTACATAGCATATCAGCGAAACGTTTTTTTTTTTTTTTAATTTAGTCAAACAATATATAAAAGAGCTTTTTGTTAAATTGACGACTGTTTCAAATCACTGACATATAGAAATGGACCACTCGATTTGCTATCTCAAATGGTGCACACTTTTGAAAGTTCTCACCTAAGGAGAGTTCAGATATAGAAGGCATATATCTGTCTATTTCTTTCGCATTACGCGAGATAGGGGGCTTCAAAAGGCGGAAAATTTAAAAATTATATTAATTTTATTTGTAACCTGCACGCTTAAATCTGATTCCCCTGAAAGTAGCATCAAATCTCAAATAATTTCGCGGCGAAAAGTTTATGGAATAACACATTTTTCACTGAAAAATTCTCAGCAAAACGTTGAAATGCTCTCTTCTGGATATGCGATTTATATCGCTAAACAACTGTTTTAAGAACTCAAAAGTAAAAATTAGAGCAATTTTGTGTTTTTGCTGTATACTTCACTTAATTTAGTTACAGTAAAAGGACATAAATGCAATTAATTCCGAATTGATTCGCCGTACTACGTCACTCAGGTTTTTTTGTGTTTTTTGTGCCATTTTTGCCGTAAATCAGACATAAGATAAGAAGAATTTGAAATATGAGATAAGAAAAGACTAATTTTCATAATTTAATAACACAATTTCTACCGCAAAATGAGAAATTGTGTAACATTCAGTTGTATCTTACAACGGAGTAATTTAATGTTTGCATTCCTTTGAAGTGACTTAAGATACAAAAGGAATTATTTTATAATTTTTGGAGTAAATATTTGATGGATTTATGCAATTAAAACGGACTAATGCCCCAAAAATGCATTTGACAGCAATTCAAATCCACAGCTGACTTCTCAAAATCCGTTAATGGTGTGAGCAAGAGGGAACGAGAAAGTGCACCATCGCTTCATAGGCATTTTGTATGGGGCGAGTGGTCCATTTCTATATGTCAGTGTTTCAAATTCAACACGAAATTGTGTATGGAAAGTAGATATAAAACAAGCCTATTAACCAAATGCATTATATATTGTTGTTCTATACTAAAAAAAGTAATAAATCTAAATTTTTCGTAATTTCACTTGATTTTTAACATTCGTGTACTATGTGTACATTTTCTGGTGCATTAAATTATATGGAAACAAATGACTGAGTTCAATGTAAAGAGTTCTTTCGACAAAGAAATTTTTTTTTTTTATTTGGTTTGCATTAAATGCCGTCAAATTGCTGATTATCCGCCTCGAGTCCTTGTAACAGGGTACGGGTCATGGACTTCCTATAGTCTTCCTGTCCGGAGGAGTTTTCCGCTCGTGAATAACACGAAAGTGCTTTTAGTTTAAAATTTACGAGCTCGCTTCTGGGCTACTCCTGGTGCAGCCTGCTCCTACTCAGACTACTTCCACTTTATTGCGACACTTTTTTCCTCCAGCGGAGGAGTCGGGCAGTGAAAAAAAATTCCCCAAACCGGATGTTATAGTTAATGGGTAATTACTTGTTTTCTTCGAGTAATTGCTCACACAAGGAGTTGATACTATTAAAGTTTCGAGAATTATGCTGCCAAGCTCTGTTGACGTGGGGTTTAATCGACCGAAGCTAAATTATTTTAAATGCAGTATTGATTTTATTTTTAGATGTGTCATTAGAAGTACACTAAAAGCTGTAAATGTTTCAACACTGATAAAGAGTAAGACCTATCTAATTAAATATAGAAAATGGTCTAGAAATCCCAAAAACCCAAAAACTAAAGAAAATTTCAAATGCAACGGACGCTAGTAACCATGGTCACAGGTTCTAAAAATCGTATTGTGAAATTAGTTAGCTCTTTCATTTCAAATAAAGACCAAAAAGCATTCAATTTTTTATGCCAAATTTTCATGATTATTTTCAAATATGTACTTAAAATAAGAAATCTTTATTACTTTAGGTAAGCAGTTAAATACTAATCCGTTTAGTTTGTCGCAAATTCAAATCAGTATCCCAATTTGTCCTCCAGTCAACCCCTCGATCCATTTAATTAATTGATAATTACTTCCTCTGAAAAGTTGACTGGTTCGACTATCTTCTTTACCACGTCTCACCTAATAAATCTGAGATTGCTACAATAATATCGATTTAATTTGAATATAAATTTCGCCCGAGCGCATTTCAACTACTTAGGGATGGGAGGGCGAGTTGAAAGCGTGCAAACGAGGAAACGAATCAATGCGCTAATGGGATTTCCTGGAGCAGCCAGAGTAAGAAATCGGATTGCAGCCGAAGTGAAAAAAGCCCAACAGTGCCGAGATAGTGAGATTTATATATATAATATACATATAGTATGTATGTTCATATGTATATACCTACCGTTCTAAGACAAATTATATACATATCTGCAGACAGAGGAATGCCAAGGATTCGGCTCTAATGAAGAAATGTTAATGTCTTATATATTGGAGTTCGGTGAAGGAGAATGGAGGAGGCCACTATGACTGAGTGCATTTAATTTGCATAAGCCGTCCCACAGCGAACACACAATTTCTCGCCAGTGCTCCGCTGCACCCGTCTTGGAGCTCCAATGCAGGGAAAAAAAAATCCTTTTCGGTTTTGTCTTCCTTGTAGGTGTGCTGCCTGCTGCTCTGCTCCTCAGCAGCGTTGGCCCCAAGGCTGCGGTTTCTTTTATGTGGGTTCCTCTTTTGTTTGCTGCCTTTCTGTTGTGATTGAGTTCAATACGAGGTCTATGGAAAATAGCTATAAAGAAAAATTTTCTAGGACCCCCAGGGACTAGAGATATTGCCGAATTTCAATTGAACAAAAAGAAAAAAGGAAGAGAGAAAAAAAAGATTTAGTCTGATCAGGCTCTAAAGAAGTATATTGCACCAAACTACAGGAAGGAAAATACCTCAGAGGAGTGGAAAGCAAATTGCAATTTTATTATTTCGTGGAATAAGTGGGCCGAATGTAAGACGGATTTTCGTTGTAGCATTTTGCAGCATCAATTATCCCAGAAACAAAGCAATGAATCGTTCGGTATATTGATTTTGCGATACGTAGTGTAGTCGTATTATATGACACTGATATAAGCCGCCGCCGCCAAGACCTTAATCGACGATATTGTGAATTTCTAATTTTAGGTCAAAAGCCGTCTGACCCTCCGAGATTTCTAGGGCATGTTGGAAAAACTCATTTAGTTTAACAATTTAAAAAATACACAATTGCGGCTAAAGGACAGGACAGAGCGCACAGAACCAACCAATGACGACTGCAAGGATTTCGTGTTTTCACTGTTGATGCTCTTCCTTCCGGTTTGAATTCAATTGATCACGTGTATGGTCTTCGTCCAACAAGTGAATCTGGTGCAGTGAAAGGGTTGTTTTGGGGAAGGATGGAGTTGGAGCTTATCCAATTTCCTAGTCGGTGTTTCTTTCCCATTTTTTCCCTTGTCCATTTTCTAGAAGGCGATCGAATTCGAATTTAGGCACTGGACAGCAGCGTTCTAATTTCCTAGCTGGTTTTCAAATTATTTAATTATTTAGACATTTACTGCCCTTTTTTATTTGAAATTATTGACCCGAATTAGAGATAGGTAGAATGAATATACATACATTGTATATGTTTTTCATAACAATGCATTCAAATTAGGCTATGGGAACAAGGAAAAAACTTTTTTCGTGCCCTTTTCTGTGGAAACAATTCGTTGAAAAATTGAGTTAGTGTGTTCATTTTCAGTTTCCTCAGTCCTACTTCTGTGAAGTTTTCAATGTTTGTATAATTGTAATAATAGATATTTATTAAGGTTCTATTTGTTCATAAGTTTTACTGTGTAATATTTTGTGGCAGACTTTTCATTTTGTTTTCATATACAAATTTACAGAGAGAAGATAATAAGTTAAATTAGAATGCAACTAACTAATCTGAATATAAAAAAACTCGTTATTTGAAAATTTCAGTTTCAAATATGTAATGTGATAAGTAATTTTATATGGCAAAAATTTTATTCCGGAAAAAAGAACGCTTCAAGTTTATTTAAATTGCAACATATTAATCTAAAATGAAAATAACTTAAATGAAAACTTTTAAATTTGAAATGAAATTGTGAAGTTTTTATAACCCAGTCATAGAAGGCGTCGGTTACCTATTTATTGTTTTTTATTCAATATTACCGCACCAGCCCTTTTATTTCTCGTTGATTGGAAACTTCATCATTTGCATCAGCGATAATGGATCCTCAGCAGCCAGAGTATAAATTTTATTTAAAATACAGCTCCTGTTAGAAAGCCTTTGATATTCCTAGGAATGAGAATGATATTGAGTTGGTTGAGAGTCGATCGGAGACCTCTATTGGATCCGCGTCGGCTAAACGTGTTCAATTGTCTGCATATTCTCTACATTCAGTGAGCTCCCGTCCCAAGACTATCAAGGATTCCGTAGTTCAATTGGCAACTTTAGCGGATTTAGAGCTAAATGAGTCGCAAGAATCTGCTGCATTGCCGCACAGTTCATTCTGGGAGCTAGTTATGCATCGTTGGAAGACATTGGTTGGAGCAGGAGTTCTTGCTATGCCATACGCCTTTGCTCGTTCTGGCTGGTTAGTGGGAATTTGTTCCATCATTATTATAAATCTATGTGTCCAATATTGCTTAAAAGCCTGTCTCAATATTGCGAAGGAAGTGGGTACTGGAGAAGAGAATGAGAACCTACGCTTTCCAGAAATGATGGCGATTGCTTTTGGGTCAGGGCCTGTTTACTTCAAATGGTTGTCTCGCCCCTGGATGCATATTTATTATGTAATGTATACAATCCTCACCTTTGGGGCTTGTGGATCATATATCCTGTTCATTGCTGTGAATATGGGGCAAATATATCAGGACATTGAAATAACTTGGAGCATACATATTTGGGTGCTATTGGTGTATGCAGCTATAGCCACTATTAGTGCAGTTCCCAATATGCGTCGCATGGTACCCTTTACCGTAATTGCTGCGTTTCTGCAAACCATAGGACTGATTTTACTTATGCATTTCCTGGTCACAAAACTGCCTCCACTAGCGGATCGAGATATGACGAGACCTATTGAAGAGATGTTCATATTCATTGGTATTGCACTTTTTGCGTGTGGACCTGTGGGTTTTTCTTTTCTGTTGGATTCGAAGGCACAATTTAGTTTAACAGCAGCTAATTTGTCAACATTACTGGCCACACTGACTTATTCCATTGTGGGATTTTTCGGTTACTGGAAATATGGGAAAGAGTGTCGAGCCAGCATTACATTTAATTTGCCAACTATGTGGGAGTTTCCCCAGTGGATAAGGCTTCTTTTGACTGTCGGAGTATTTTTGCTTTTTATAAATAATTTTAACAATTTTGTGTATTCAATTTGGTCCACATATATATCACCGAGACAAACGCTATCCCCAATATGGAAGGGCATTTGCAAATACCTATTTAGACTTCTTTTCATTACACTCATTATGGTGTTAACACAGGTAGTGCCTCGCATGGGTAGTCTTATGAGTTTGAGTGGCATTGGTATCCACTTGATTTTTGGATTGGTTTTTGTACCTGCTGCAGAGTTCAGCGCTTTATGGCCAGACAAATTGGGCCGTTGGAAATGGAGAGGTGTAGCGAATATCGGCATTATTAGCTTTTCGATTCTTATCGCAATTCCCGGAATTGTTTATAATACTTACATTTTAATCGACTCTCTTGAGTACGGGAGAGATTTGAAATATTTTACCTGTTATATAAATGCCTCTGGGACAACTTCGAAATTGTCTTGTTAATTAATTAATTTCAATGCTGACTAAAATAATAACAGTCATTTCTGCACTTGTCCATTAATATATGTGTTTCTAATAAAATTATAAATGTTTCATTGAATGACTTTTTTTCTGGACTTGATTTTAGGAACAAAATTATAGGTACTATAAATTAATATTCTGCATTTCATTTTTTTTTTAACTGGAAATACGAAATACAAAAATAAAATTTATGCGCTTCAAAATATTGAAGAAATTTGAATTTTAAAAGTTAATAATATTAAAACTAAAATTTAAACCGAAGAATTGTTTTATTACAATCATCATTTTAAATTTGGCTTCTCCCACACTTTTTACCCCTTTTACCTTTACCTGCACATAAAAAGTAATACTAGAAATGGCATTCTCCTTGTGTTGACGAACCCATGGTTTCTCTAAAAGAAATATGGCAAAAATAAACTTTAACATTATATATGCGGATATTTATTGTATGATTACACAATCGCATATTCTCATGTTCTTCAATTAAAAATTTATCAAATAAAAATAAGATAGTTCATTCGAAATGACTATTTATTACTGCTGTAAATTTTAGCTTTCATATATGAAATTATGTATAATTGTTAATTTGTAGTTTGGTGAAAATTTTCTTTTTTCATTTCGTGCTGTTTCAATGCCTGTTAAATTTCGATTCACTCAGTCATTTTTCTGAATTTTTCTTTTCTTCACGTGGTTGTCACCTTTTACATGCAATAAATTTAAAAAAATAAAACTTGATGATTATTAAGCTATTTGATCAACTCTTCTCTTTCTTAGTAAAAAAATTAGAAGAATTTTTTTTTTGAAGAAGTATAAATACATATATGTACATATATGAAATAAATTTAAAAGTATGCTGAAACAAGATTTTCTCGAAAATTAATTTTCAGACAGTTATACGAAAAATTTACAAAGCTTTTATAGTAATTAAAACGTATTCTATTAATATAAATAACTATATTTTATGTATCCCAAAAATGGTACATGATCATGATATCCATACAGAAATATCGCTTTAATTTAGTAAATAAATTCAACTTAATCTAGAATTAGAACGGAAGGTTGCGTGAGCGTTTATTGGTAAATATTAAAGCCTTTTTGAGCTTAGGTGGAAATATAACTTATTTACTTACTTGGTCCGTTCTCCTAATGGGTTTTAATGCATACCTATTAGTGTTAATCCTTATCATTTATAATGAAGGATATAACCTGTAGCCATCACATATTTCAAAAGACGTCACGAACAGTAGCCTAAAGTGAGATTCCTAGTACATACCTTCGAAGGTTTTGAAACCTTTTAAGGTATTTATTGAAACTACAGAGGATAATCGAAAATTAAACTCCAGGTTCATCTTATTACCAGGAGGGAGGATTATGATATTTCTAAAATAAGCAAGTTTTGTATGCTCCGCACTATTCTCCGAAAGGACTACATTTTCAATTACCCTTTCCAAGAACCTAGTCCGGCAAACGTAAATAATATATATATGTATATACTGTATGTCTGTACATTTGCTTATACAATATATTCATACTGAGACTCAAGCTGCATCAATGTCATTACGTGTAAGGAATGATGCTCCAAAGAAACTTGAAACAAAAATGCTTCGGATTAAAGCTCAAAGAAGATTTTTTAAAATTTAAAAATTTTCTCGAATTTAAGGACAATGGTTTTCGCACGATTGGGCCACCTCGTACACATCGTAAATTCTCCGAACAAAGGTCACATCTCTTTCCGTAATTAAAGGGGGGCAAGGAAATTTCGTAGCAGTTGGGAAATGAGCAGAATCGTCTCCCAAGACTAATTATAAGAGTCAATTTTATCTCATCCTTGAAACACGTTAAAAGGTTACAGGACTCTAATAGCAAGGAGCCAGGAGTCATTACAATAATTGATTGTCACGTAAATTGCTACCTTGTAGAGCAACCTTAATTCCCCACAGACAAATCCGTGAACAAATTAGAACGCTTAGGACGTGAAGGGAATTTCGCTTCATAGGATATGTGAAATTGGGTTATGTGCGAGAGAGGTAGGTACCCAAATCAACTTTACTCAGATTATGTGCAGATAGACGGCCGTATAAAATAAATCTCAGCTGAAATGTCCAGTTTTATTTTGGAACCCACATACGACATTCGCCCAAGTATGTAGTAGAATGCTCCCTACTTAAGGATTAAAAGGATTAGATTTGAGTGTGTGGCTTTTCTGACGCAATAAGAAAGTGTCGTATACCAGAATTTCTGGCAATATCCCGCCTGCTTTCATGTTTTCCTCCAAATCCTTGCAGTATTTTTGACGGAATATTGAAATTTTAAAGAAGAATATTAAATATATTTGTAGCTAAGTGGGAGGAAAATAAAATAATGAATAAATTAAAAAATTGAATGATTAATGCCATACGTGACAATGATATTGGAATTTTCTTTGATATTCGCACCTACGTTTTATTTTTTATGAAAATCTGAATCATCACAAATCAAAGTTTGTATAAATTCATATTAAATTCATTTTATGACTAATAGTAAGTACCTAAAAAAAACAATTTTTTGTGCGCTCTATAGTTCACGTTCCATGTTATGATCTTTTAAATGAAAACAGGGCAGTTGGTTGATGATATTAACAAGTTTAACTATTTTATTTTATTCTTATTTTAATACATTTAACATATTTTAAGGAAAAGGACAATTCTTAATTAAAACTTTTTCTTTATTCATTACATCAGCTAACATACTTTAGCAATAAATAGTATTAAAAATTCTTTGAAACGTAAAAAATATAGAAATTGAATATTTAATTGTTATTAAGTACATTTAGACATGTGACAATCAATTTGCATGCCGAGATAAATTTTATATGTCATTAATATTATAGTGCAAAATACTTTTTTATCCGTTTAATTCAGCATGATGTAATCGAAATTCGTATATAGAATTTCCTTTTCTCTATATTCAAAATAAATTTGCTTGAATTTTTTTAGAAAACAACAAGTTTAGAACCCTCTCAATTTGAGTCGGAGTATTATAAATTGTGATTAATTAATAATAGAATTTAAAATGAAATACTTCCGAAAACGTCCATCAAACTGCCAATCCTATTTTGACTGTAATCCATAAAGCCATGACTCGTCGGTCTAAATGCAATTATTATTGCAGCAGTGGTTTTATCTGGTACGAGTTCAGGGAAGTGAAAATCGCAAATATTTTAAAATTATTCTGAATGTGATATATGTATTGTATATATGAGGTAATGCAAATCAAATAGATCTGGCGCCAAATAATGACGCCAGAAAGTGTTTTTCTGCACTTCTCACCCTCCGCTACTGTCGCGTCTGCAATGAATGCTGATGGCCTGTGGTCCTGTCGGCGTCACATCCTCCACCATCCTCGCAGCCCCCAATATCTGTTCCTACAGGAGCCAGGCCATAGTATCATCCCTCTATTACTGATTCATCTATCTCGGGGCTCATGAATTATTTGCTAGTTGAACATAAAAATACCATTTCTTCTCGATTGGGGCTTATTTGGTTTTCACTCGCATTCAAATTTTTCGAGATCTTCTTTTCCAACGGTATAACCTCCTGCGGCGCAAAGAAAGATGGTGGATGGTGAATCCACCCTTTCTAGATCAGTCACAGGTACTTTGTGTATCTATGAAAATGTGGTCCAGACTTCGCATCCACAATATGAATAATTTTGCATCCCTTCCCTGATGGGTACACTTATCCACTCTCTGAATAATATGTATATTGCCGGTAAGAATTCGTTTAGAGATATTAGAGTTTTTTGTTGTTGAAATTTTTAATTTTTAAATACGTTACCATCAAAGTACGTTTCATGTTGAATTTTTTTTTCCCGTAGGTTTTAGAAGGCATAGCATTTTTAAAGAAATCCCAGAAATTCACTCAATGAAATTTTTAAAGCACAAAATTAAAGCATTCTCCCCTACTCGAACTATTTAAAATATTTATATGGATACAAAAATATTTGTGAATACTACATAGGAAATGTTATGCTTTTGTTATACTGACAGGGTGGAATAATCTTTTCAAAGAAAGAGATAATAATAGCTTTTGTAAAATTCAAAGTTGCTATATGTACATACATATATAATAATGCATATCATATTGGCAAAACCGTTATACAATGCTCGAATGTTTCTACTTAATCTTAGAACATTATGTTGCAAACGACTTCATGCGCTGTCAAATTTGTAAATAAAAAATAAATCTATTTCTGTGTTTATTTTCACTTTCACGTCTGTATGCTATATACCTGGCGAACATTCATCTACAAATTATTTATTTTATTGGCCTTAAAATTCCACTATCCATATCACGCGAAACAGGGAAATAAGAGGGTTTTCTCAAATGTTTCCGACCTAACAAACATAGGTAGATACCAGATATTTTTCTTTAAATTTATTTTTATTTCTGTTCATTTTCTATTCATATTCAGGTCGGAAACTTTTCAGACAACCTCGTAACTAAAACGTTAATTTTAAAGCCAAAGTCCAAACAATGAAATCTTAAAATTGTACTTCAATCTTTACTCTCTACATTTTACCAGAACAATCAGAGCTTTAGATATACATACATTTAATTTAATTGCGTAATACCTCAACAATTCTCATGTTCTCTTCTGTAGCACAGCACTTCTGACTGTGACGTGTTGTGACACATTTTAACAAATTGATTTTTTTGGAGAACCTCCCTTAATCCATTTTCCCTTATAAAATTCATTGTACTTATGGTTACCATTACTTTAAACGATCCGAAAGACTGAAACTATTAAACGACATGACATCCCCTGTACGAATCATCCCTTACACATACTATATACCTGATTCCCGAGAGAATTTTACAAAACATTTTACTCGAAGCACTGCATAGTCGTTGTCGTCATTTCAAATGGATGAAAATTGAGAATGGCATTTGACGGGATGCGATCGTCCTGTGCTTTTGTTTGGCTCTTCTCTTATTTATTGAACTTTTCATTATTTTAAGAACGTGTGCTACATTGTTGCATTAAATTACATTGCTGTGATAAAACTTGTAATTTTAGTTTTTTACAATGCAAATTGATACATTATGTATACGTACCTTGTAGTTAGGGAAAATGTCGTTACAAGCTTTTATTTAACTTTCTTTTTCGTGTTTCGTGAAATCCTGCTGATTTTGGTTCACTTCCCGATGCTTGATTGAGATTAAATTATGCATATTTGAACTGGTGATGGAGACGTAAGATGATTTGTTTTTGAATTAATAACTTGCTTTTATAGTATATAACTATTACATTTAACATTATACTGAGTGATTTTACAAATTGTTTATATCATTACCTTACTCTTCCATATAAATAAAGTAAGTAGAAAAGAATAAACAACAATTTAAGGAAACACTAAGAGCAAATAAAAAAATTAAGGATTTTTTGAGATAGGTACGATGAAAAAAAGCACGTTCTATTAGGTATTTATTTCAAATTTCAACTCAAGCTTTTCAGGAGTTTTTGAGCTAATTAAGAGCTGCAGACGAATGAGTAAATAGACAGACAAACGCGGGTAAGAGGACTTCGCTAATACGATTTGTATTATGACAAAGCTTTAAAGAAGTGAACGCCGGATTAGTGTTAAGCGGAATTTACGGATGAAATGGAGGAAACCACTTAAGAACTTTTCTTTTAATGGTAGCACAAATTAGTTGTGGGTTATAATAGTTTTCAATTATTCCCAGCATCTGTATATTTCAAGTAAAGTAAAATCCCTGGAACAAATAAATCATTTTTGTGAATTCTGCAATTTAGCCCAACTTCAAACTTCTCGGGGAAATTGTTCACTCCCCGGGAGCGAATATATCTCTGTTCGCGGTGTTTAGCAAAGAGCCATAACCACCCTGAAATTACAACATCACAATTACGAAACAAAACAGGCGAAATGAAAGTCCCATTAAATTCTGGGAAGCGTGAATAACTGAAAAACAAAAACACTCGCCGTGCAATTGGTGCATTCAGAAAATCCGTGGACGGATTGTTTACGAGCAAAAATTTATGTCAGTGAAACAATTTTGTGTAACTTTTAAGGGGAGACCCTACTTTGGATGCTGCTTGCTCAATTTCACGCCAGCGGAGCACCCCGTGCAGCGCAAAAAGGGGGCTTTCGGGCTGCAAGACAGTCATAGAGCTGCTTAGCTGTCTTAACCCGCGGGTGAAGAGGTTTTTCGGGATGGAAGTGTGAAGAAAAGTTCTCCCGCAGCGGGCGAAAAGTTTGCCGGTTTTATTGCAGCCAGCCAGTTCGTGTCGTCTTAAATCGTTCTACAAAATTTGATGTACTTACTCTCCCCGCCCCCGCGTCGAGAGGCACTCGTACCGCGTCTGTTCGGCGCCCGCAACCCCCCCTTTCCCTACCAAATGCAATTTACATGCGAAATATAATATTTTTGCCGGGGAAACATGAAAAAAAAGTGCAAATTGCTTGAGCGCTCAGATACACCTATAACACTTTCCCGAAGTCCCCGAGGGTGCTCAGGTATTTCTCAAAGTTTCCCGGGCAAAGCTGGGAACAAGCAAAATCACTTTCGATATTTAACGCACATCCCCGTGCCGCTGTAGCTCCCTCCGACAACTTTGCCGTTCTTTGAACGCTCGCCGCACCTAAGCATTTTCTTTTCCCATTTGCCGAAATGTTTGAATTAGCGATGTGAGCAGGGATGACAGGTTTCCCTATTTCATCCTCATTCTCCGCGCGGATATGTCGGAGTAATCATTCCGCTGGAAGTTGAACAAAATTCCCACCCCCGCAATTTTACCTGCTCGACCGGCTTGATCGGAGAAACTCTTAATATGTAAACGTGGCGGAAAATAAACTTCGCCAAGGAAGCTCATCGTTTTTGGGGAAGTTTGCCGCCTCCTTGCTCCGCAAGGTGTTTCACTATGTTTCACAGGATTTGGGTTGTGGGGCTCCGACGGGATGTCGGAATGACGGGGACTTGTTAGCTGCGTATGCAAATCTTTTTGGCTTTTTGCTTTAGATTTTTGCGTTTAATTATGCACAAGTATCCACACACATTTGCATATAACCTTCGATGGAACTCAGGTCCTTTTTGGGTACCCAAACATTGGGGAAAAGATTTGAGTTGGGTGGGATTCTTTTGCTCCTTTTTGATGGTTTATCGTTATATTTTTTTTTCTCTTAGCAGGTAAACATTGGAAGACTTTTTGTAGGTTCGGTGGAAAGGAGAGATTAAATAGACGTATCCTAACTAAAAGTTAAAGAAATTAAATTGACTACTTTTCAGAGTAATCGTAGGCGATTTTTAAGGTTCCGTCTTAAATAAATGAAATGAAATAATGAAATGAAATTAAAGTTCCGTATACCTTAAAAGAAATACCTCCTCGTCTGTCGTACGTACAGCAGCGATTAAACTTCTTAACGATTGGACATATGCGTATCAATTTGAAATATAGCACAAGATTTTAAGAGTTACATAAATAGTTCCTTTGTATTAAAAAGAACTACATTTAAAACATAATTTATTGAAATTAATTTATATCATTGAGAAGATTATAAAAAAGTTATGGTGTATTTATTTTTTCCAAATGTTTTGTCTTTTCGAGCTTATAACTTTGTTGGAATGTTTAATTTAATTTAAATCTGCTCGGTTTGCTCTTCGAGGTTATTAAGGTTAAGAAAAATCTCCAGCACTGTTTTGGTTTACAATGGTTTGCAGGTTGTTATTATGCTATCTACTCTTCTGAGTAACTTTTTCTCTCCAATATCTATGTAAGATATTCGTCTTAAGAGAAAATGACTTTCTCCATATATACATAAGTATATCATTGTACTAAATATGGTTTGACTTAGCCTGTGACGTGATGAAATTATAAAACAATAAAGTCCTAATTAATTTTTCAAAGGTAGAAAAATCCAAAGTTTTTCGGCAAAAATTAATGAAAGTTAACTGTAACTAAATAATCATCTAAAATAATAATTCAGAGCAAATTCTTTCAACTGAATTGGCTTTGGTTCTCTTATTTGTTTTTGTAACAAGAAATATTATTGAGTTTGGTTTTTATATTCAACTTGATTATTGAATCCATTCGAATCGGATCGAAAAGAGCTTATAAAAGCCCTTTTTGACAAAAATTCCTTAATAAAGTTCCTAAAATTCTCAAAAATGTACTCTAGTTACCATTGACTTCTATTAATTTTTTTGCTGAAACAGGTTAAAATAATCCGACAGAAAAATCCAATCGAACTATTTTGACGTTATGTGCGGAAAAATTTATTGAAATCAAAGGTAACTACAATGAGTTTTTGAGAATTCTAGCAACTTTATTAAGGAATTTTTGTCAAAAAGGGCTTTTACAAGATCTTTTCGATCCGATTCGAACGGATTTAATAATCAAGGTTATTGCCTTAAATGTTTCTCCTATTATGGAGCAAATTTAAAATTATCTCTTTTACTGTAATACTGTCAAATCATAACAGTCACTCACAGCCAGGACGCCTGCATTCTGAATAAAAGAAAATTCACGAAGAAGGCAACAAATAAAATTTAAACAAAAGACTTCCTTCTTGTCGACACCTTTGAATAAAGAGTTGCATTGTTACCGGATCTACCTGTTCGCTTGATGAGCAGACAAAGTGCTTCTACATAGTGGTTGGGGTGTACCTACTCTGAAGCACTAGAGAGGGTGAGGGGTGTACTTATAAAGAAAAGAAGTATTTACTTTGAGAATTTTATCCTTTTTGCTTGCATCGTATTGTTTACGTATAACAATTACAAAGAGTGGATTTTGTGGATCAGTGCACCAGATATTGCCCGACATTTTATCATGAAAAGGGCTAACCACTACTACATAAAAATAGTTCTTGTTCAACATAAATGTTTTCGTACGGTCGGTGCATATTGTAGGGCCACTGCTAGGACTTTGCGGTTGGGAAAGGTGAGTAGATGTGCAACAGGATAAATTGCGATTAAGTCCCTAATGCCATCTGCAAATGCTGCAAGTATTTGTGGGAACAAGCCAGTACAAGGACACTAATAAATTACAGTGCCAGGATGCATCAAACATAGACCCGATGGTGCCCTGCACCGTGGCACATCTCACCTTAATCATGGGTCTGGTTTTCATTTGTTTTCCAACCTGACCACAACTAGTTGCCACGAGTAACTTATCAGCATGATACAATTTCTCCAATTTTGTAAAGTTATTACAACGTGCATCGGCCCACCACACGAGGGCTGGATCAGGGTTTCAGGCCCAAATTTTATTTAGCGGCAGTGAGCACCAGCGTAAGCATCACGTTGGGCCGGCATGTTCGCCACGTCAAGGGAGCTTTACGTATCTCTGGCTGGGCCTGGGACCAACGTTGGTCCTACTTTTGTTCACCGAATCCTGTGTTAATTTAATGCACGGAATTTATGCTCTGATTTAATTTTCCTTTAATTAAAGTTACACACTCTTTGGCCAGTAACCTAATTATTGTTGATTACACACAGCAAGGACAGTGAGAGGTTGTTTGCGCCCTCCACTGTCTTTTTGTACGCCTATGGGCCCGGAAGCTCCACTCGTCCTCGAGCATACATTGGCCAATGAAGTCGTCACCGTTTCTGGGGCACTCGTTTGGGGTGCCCTAGGTTCGAATACCTACATGTGCTAAATTTTCGGTGCCGTCGGCAAGAGATACAAAGGTACAAAGATACAGATATTTATGCAGATCGAGAAGTGTTTTGCGGAAATTTATTCATGCCCGGCCCAATGCCATCCGCATATGTAGATTTGGGCTTTCCGTCGCTCGAGTCAAAAGGAGTGCGTCTCTGATTCCGGGCCGGAAAGCGGGCCAACTTTTGAATCCACAACGACCATATACGTTCTAAAATAGTTCAATTATGAAAAGGTTAGGGACACTACAAGGACATATAATTGGTTTCCGACCGTCTGCTGGATCTGCTACTTCTGTTGCTACCGCTGCTCCTTTGAACCCTTTTGTGTTGCTGAATAATTTATTTGGGCAGACTGCTGATTACGATGGTAGCGCCCCCGTGCGGTGTCGATGCGCTGCCTTCGTCACTGTGTGCCTGTGACGAATAATTTTCGGGCCTAATGAAGCAAATTGCGCAACTATGATCTAAGTCGGTGTAATTTTATTGGATTCCTGTGGGTTAACACCGGTTCCGCACAGACACTATATATTCGGCCAAAGTGAAAATGAGCCCCGTTTGCAATTTCCTGCCGAAATTGAAGTTTCTTTGATTCAAACATTCCCAGGAGCAGTTGACAATTATCTGGCCAAATTGCGATGCTCCGGGTAAATGGGTGGGTTACAACAAGAGATTCTATCTGTCGTTTGTGTAACCAGATTGCTACTGAAATGAGTGCTGTTGGGGGAAACATGTTGAGTTGTTTTCATTCCACAATTTCGGTGATACGATCAAAATAAGGTGTAGTGTATTAAGTACCTTTTAACATCTTACTAATGGTCTTAAGGCTTGTTGTCATCTTAGAACATATACAAATTAAGCTTTTACTATATAAAGGATGATTTGTTCTAAATCACGTTATTGAGATAAAATAAAAACAATTAGTAGATAATAATACACAAATGTTGTTGTTTCCAACATTTTGTATAGGCTTTGTGTAAAAGTAATCGTAGTAAATTTTAATTCTGGTAATTCCAGTCGTGATATGGGTACATTTTATAATGACGAAAACTAAATCTCTATATACATACATATAGTATGTATAGTCGAGTTTAAAGATGATCAAAATATGGAAGTAATTAATGTCGAAGGTAATATCTTTAAGAAATCCGATCTAATTAAAAAATTAGTGTTTGAGATACAGCTCATATAATTTATATCTTTCTACTGAGATTAACGAGGGGAGATCGTCGTAAAAATTATAAATTTTTTGATATTAGCTATCAAATTATTGTGCGTTCCATTGTTCACAGCATAATCATGCCATAATCGATAATTTCAAAAGCTGAAATCGTGCCTAATAAAAGACAAATGCCTTATCCCTCACTACACTTCAAACCAATCTTCTTGTTGAGCAAACACTAAAGGAATTACCGTAATCCCTTGAAGGGATAAGCATTGCTATTTGGGCACATCAAGTCCTCTCTACAAAATCTGTGCGCAAATATTTGTGATTGAATATTGAGATAGCCCCAGAACCAAATTCCTTAATAGAATCTCCTTATTACAGCGATTTTTCACAACTTTCCCCAAGAGAGGGAAATCGATTAAATGAGGAGCAAGTGTAGGGGCCATAGGTCACATATATGTAGGTACAATACATTTACATAGCAGCATTTTGAGAGTTTTCTGTTGTGATCAATTTACAAGCACCGCAGAGATTCATTTCAAATCCCGCAACAGAATTTAAATTATATTATATATGTACATATATATTCATTTTTGCATTTTAACCGTGTTCTGAAATCTTATTAACTTCATTTTCCGACATCATAAAATGATAAAATTTTGCACGGGGACGAATGTAAGTACGGCAGTATTTTTACACACATATGCACACATATTTTATTATATTTATGGCATATATATATATTTTTTCGAATAAACTGATTTTTATATTAATTAAAAACATGAAAGTGTGCTGATTTGTCCGAAAAATATTATAGAAGGCGTACTACTATTCATGGTAAATTTCTCTCTGATTTACCTATAGGATAAAGAATTTTCTATTTCGCTTGCTTCTTCTATCTTTTTAGTTTATTGTTCGGATAGTCAGATTGTTTGATTTTTAAACTGTTTTAGTTTTGGAAAGACCAATTCATTATATATTACATATATGTATATGTGTGTGTAGGTATATACCATATGTTTGTAATTAATGTTTGCCAGTATAAAAAAAAGAAAGCTAAGTAGTAGTTTTATTTCGTCTTAAAACTTAATTTCAACAATTGACACATAATGGGACACTCTTGTTGAACGAGTTACACTTTTTAATGCATCAAGATAATGGAAAAAAAATTCATATTTCCGCTGACAAACAAAGTATGTTAGAGAAAGGAAACCATTCATGCGAAAAACTTACTTCCGCGCCTTATAAACTACTTAAAAAGTGTAAAAGCCAAAATATCATTCCATTTTGCACCATGCTGCAGAAGCAGCAGCAGGAAAAGGATGACTCTTCCCAAAACTTACTTTTCGTTTTTCTTTCTTTACTCACACGGATGCAGATGCTAAAGGCGTAGGAGAGATATTAAGATGACTAAGACTACTTAAAACGCCCTCCGAAGACATATCGCACTTTCAACATGTCGAGGACTTTGCTGACAACTATAAATTTCTACGAGGCAGAAGGAAGGAAACTTTTACATCGTCCCAAGATATGGCCGTCGCTTAGAGTGACATACTTAAAAATTATTATGTATTTACTGTAACAGTGTCCCGAAGGTGGGTATGCAGAACCAGTAGGAAAATTTTAGTAGAGGAATAAATTTTATATAGCGCACGGAATCAGCTCGAACAGTACACCCCCATCCTCGAGGGTAAGCGGTGACGGGGGCAATTGCAAATGAGATTCGTTTCGTTCAGTTGTGCCTCAGACATTTATCATACGCCGCGCCGTCTCCCAAGAAAGTTTAGTTTGCGTACTAAAGAGAACGTACCTTCGTCTTGAAGGAAACTATCCCACCACCCACTTAATTGAATATGTATAAATATTACAAGGAAAGTTACCGGCATAATAGCGTTCCTCGATAAGCGATAACTCTCGCAAATCCCCTATTTAATCCTTTTCTTTGGAAATGGCATGATTTCGCTTGAACCAGTCAATTGTCTTCTTGTAGAACTGGAGAAAAAGCTAGGGCCCCCCAACCACGTCCTTCATATACTTTACGACGTTATCGACATGAACAGGGAACGACCTCCTCGAGTGTTCATAATTTAATTGAATTTCGTCCTGGAGGTGCCCTGAGAACAGTCGAGTTGACTTCAAAAGCCATTACAGTCAGTGCACGAATCCATCACCGGATGAAATATTGACCCGCCTGAACCCATGCACTTTCGATCTGGTCCCATACAAAACACGGGGACCGTCGTCCTCGTCGTCCTCGTCGTCGTCGGCGTCCTCGTCGTCGACGTACCTCCACCATCCCCCGGATCGCGTAATTTCTTAACGTGAATAACTCCTTGCCACAGTCCCATCCATTCATTTCCTTGAAGAGATTTAATAGGTTTTATCACGAAGTCTTGCGTTTCCCAAGCAGGCCGCGCCCCACACCACCCGCAATCGACCCT
This sequence comes from Machimus atricapillus, assembly GCA_933228815.1. NCBI lineage: Eukaryota > Metazoa > Arthropoda > Insecta > Diptera > Asilidae > Machimus > Machimus atricapillus. The sequence continues at coordinate 14,632,631 of OW121788.1, forward strand.
CTACAACCGCAAGGCTCCTCTTAATCGGTCAAGGTCTGATATGATTAATAACAGCGAGGCGAAGTCCTCCGGGAACTAACCGACAGGCAATTTCGCCGCGATTTTCCCTATGAATGTCAATGGACTTGCTCCAGAATCGAGATGGCCTATCTAAGGCTGTCCCCTGCCCTCGCTCGGGCTCCACCGGAGCTCAAGGAAGGACTGCAATTTACGAAGACATGCAACTTTATTGGTCCGGTTTATCACATGAGCGCCCTTTGGCGTGCACTCCATGCCCCAAAGTGTTGAAAAATTGCTCGAAAAGGAGTTCCCTTGTAGCGTCGTATATGCACGAGTTGCATTGGAAATTTGATTTTCTATTTTTAGAAAAAAAAACATATTGCCGCAAGCGATGTGACGTGGATTGCAACTCAGTGCAATGTGCAGCCTGGATGCAGATTAAACGGCCCCCATCACGGCTCTCATTTGGGGAAAAAATTTAATTTTTCTTGATTTTAAGGAACGAATTATGGACCTGATAAATGACGAAAAGGAATTAAAGTTTTGGTAAGTGCATGACCGCATTTTTTTTCCACGATTTTGTTTGATAAAATCAAATTCAAAGAATATTTTAAAATGTTTCAAAGCTTTGTACATATTTTTGTATAATACTTAGTTTAATATTTTAGTTACCGTTTAGCAACGTTATATGTATATATGTACATACGAGTATAATCTCCCTAATCAAGCTGATTTTTTATGATTTTGTTTTTATAAATGATCAGAATACGTTTGTTCATTTTAATCCTATTTTTCTCGAAAATGAGTGCTGATTGAGCATTTTTATTCGCGAACTCGAAATCCGTAAGTAACTTCTATTAGAATGATTTTCCATTTATGTATATTTTAAATATTTTGTTATGAATTTTAAAACCTTGGAACTGAATTTAAAATAAACGAACGAACTTCGATTTATATGAGAATTTAATGAATTTTCGTGTGGTGTCATTTTGGGTATTAAAGATGGGTTTTGAAATTAGTTATCCTAAACAACTTCATATATCTTTTTTTTTTACATAAATCGCAAAATATATGTAATATGAAATGAAATTTTTCCAAGTTACATATACTCGTATTAAAACAACATATTTCAGCTATTGGATCAAAAGAGGATGCTAATCCGTAACAGGTTGCTTGAATTTAGCAATAATTAAAAAAGTAAAGTTTTCTAGCATTTTTAGTATACTTATATTAAAAAGACTTCAATGTTTCAGAAAAGCTGTTAAAAAACCTTAATTACTTAAATTCTTTCGTAGAAATAAGGAGCTCCAACTTTAATTCCTTAAAAGTATGGAAATTACAAACAAAAAGTTTTTGGCCATAAACGAACCTAAATAAGTAGGAAGTATAAAGTTTTAATTACACTCCAATTTCTTTGTATTTCTCCAACGAAATAGCTTTATTTCTAAATAAACGTTCATTCACCCCAAATGACCCTTACTGGTCTGATACAAATACGAAGAGTCACCACTTTCGTCCTGTTTTTTGTGAAATTAAGTGACAGTCCTATACTTCTATCATGCGAATATTTACACCTGTTTGAAACCTCAGCATCGGAGATAATTTTCGAATGCTTTCTGGCAACTAATTAAGGCATCAACTTTGAGAGAGCAACGACCAAAAGCAAGGTATTTTGTTCCGGAACAAAATCAAATATTCCACCGATTTCCATTAGATCATGAAATATTAACGACATATCTGAGAAAATCTTGAGCATAACATACGATTCCGGTTATATTTTTCTTCATGTGAACGCCCCCGGCTTGCCCTTTTCGTCTGGTAAAAAATTCAACATGTCCGTAACAAGGTTCTCACTTTAGTTGGCTCAATGTGGTTTTTGTCAGGTAAGACGAAGACTGTTTTCGGGCGGGGGTGACACAACGTTAGACTTTGTCCCGACCCTTAGTTATCCCGACGAATGTATATTCAAATAAAAAAGCTATAGTAAAAAGAAGGAGCAAAAAATTGGTCCCTTCACGGTGAGAAGTCCTTAGGTATAAAACGACTTATTAACATACACCTGTCGTTTCGTCCTTCATGCTCAACCTCAAGTGGTCCTCGTTTCGAGCTCTGTCAACACGCTTCAGATGCGCCTGAATGAAAGGACGAAACTGTCGAGAACCGGCGACGTATGTGTTTCCAGTGTGCCACAAACAAATAGAATTTCACCGTCAAGGTGTGAAGGTGGCAATTAGGCGAGTTCCAATGCTTTATGTGGAAGCGACGTAAGCAATTAGTGATTTCAGGGGGCGCTTCAAGCGAGGCTTCCGAGCCCTCTCTGGTTGGGGGCTGTTTGAGTAGTCAATTTGTTAAAAATATGTATGATAAAACTCTCCATGGAGAATAACTCTGCAGTTATATACTGTCTAAGTACTTCTTTTCCTTCAGTGTTATGTCGAAGGGCGTTCGTCTGACTGAAGGATAAGTAGATTTTGTGTTGAAGTCCCTTGGGCACGTTACATTGAAAATACGTCGCAATTTTATGTCACACTGAATGAACTTAACTAGACCATCAGCTTGGCAGAGACTTGTTCTATTTGTTTTAAATTGATTTTCATGTTCGATTTATGTATGGCTGTGCAACTCTGAAAGTTTTGCCGAAGAATATTGAATCAAAATTTGCAGTACAACAGCAAATTGTCGAATGGTATTCCATTGAGAGGAAATCCGGGAAAATTCTTAGGTTCTATTGGCTTCTTACAGTCCATTCTGTTCGTTTAAACTTTCCTAATATACGTTTGCATCAAACCATTCCATGTTTAAGGAATTAAGTAATTCTTTTCTTGCATCAAGCAAAAAGGCTGTTAGAAATTTTGGCTGTATTCTGGCAAAACCAATAGTGAAATTTTAAACTAATAAAAATCGAGGTTTTTTTTAAAGACGGTCAAATATAAAATTAATAAAACGGCATTCTATTTTATAGAAAATATGATAAAAATAATCAATATTTAAAAAAATAATGGAAACATAGCTTTTATGCAAGACAGCAAAATCGAGAACAATTTTATTTCTTCAAATATGTAATACCTCGGGCTTCCAAATTCACATAACCTAAACCTTATTAAAATTGTTTAGAATATACCAAAATTTAACAATTATAAACCCCCTAATATGTATCATATTCAGTTCAAAATAGTCAACGACATTTTGAGAAAATGAATTATTTACTGACTAGAAAAATTAAAAAATCTACTGCGAAAATTCTTTTTCGTTATTTTAAAATAATATATTTTAACAAGGAAATAATTGCGCATATTAAAAAAGTTGTAGTAGTTGTAATGCTTGTGGCAATGTTTTACATTTATTTACGAGACACACATGCGATAAAAATAAGGCTCGCATTTATCTTATAAAACCCCTTTTTCAGTCCTTTGCCTCGTTCAGCTCTCCTAAAGATGAAAAACGCCCGTCATGATATGGTTACAAAATTAAATTTTATGAGCTTCCGGACGAAATAAGCCTGATTTTTGCATCTTTACAACCACAAAACAGATCTCGTCCACACCACCGAATATCAAAAGGAATAAAATTGCTCTGCTATAGATTTAATGCCGTAATAAGGCTCATATCTACCCGACGCAAAATTTCAGAGAAAGTATTGCAGAAAATATACCACACAATATTGAAATCTACCTTAGGGAAACATGTTCCCCAATGATTACACGCATGTCGGATTCATGTTCGCATGATATTTGCTTAAGTTCGCATAAAATGTTCTCTTGAATGTTAGGCATTCGTCCACCTCCCGCGCTAAAAAGGGCGTTCATAATTAGGAATCCTCGCGTAATTTGATTGAAGATGTAGTAGGGGCAACTAGGATAAAGTGGAGTAAACAAAAATTCAAATAAAAGCCTGGTTTTCGCCCAAATGTGGGGCATCCGGAGCGCACATTTGTTCTGCTCCCATCCATCCACCCCCACATGGGTGCTTAATTGGGACGTTTAATTCGAAACAAATATCTCTCGGTCCTAATACAATTTCCGTGTATGTTCTGTCAACATTCCATCCCTGGAGCGCACTTGCTACAAGTGGATCTCTCCAGAAATTTAAAAGCCCTACTCCTTCTCGACGTTGAGGAGCACTTATCCGACGTTCGGTTTGTCTTCCCCCGCATAGTCCTTAAAAGCGAGCACGATACGCGCCAGAGAAATATGAGCCGGAAAACGCTATCGCACATAAATATGCGGTCAAATTGACGTGGTTATTTATGTCACTGGCAGTTATGTTAATATCTCGCACAGAAATCTTAAACTGGCCCTCTGGCGGGCATGTGTTTTTATTGCCCGCCCGGCACCCAAAGTCCCTTAAAGAGCACATTAACATATCAATAAGATATCGAATTTTTCGGCCATTCCTCTTCCGAAAGCACTTAATGGACAGACTAGCAAAAGAGGTGAAAACTGGAGTCGATCCGAGTTTAAACGACTTCAGGGCATCTTCCCAAGGATCCACTGGATCTGGATCGAGCACGAGGGTGAAAGAGTCCTGGTATATCGGGCTGACCCCACGTGTGAAACGGAAACATATACAAAGTGGATACTCTTTCAGTAATTTTCCATCTGGGAACCTGGATTTATGTCGGCAAAGAAATATTTTTATTGGGTAAGTTCGCCGAATCAACTGCCAGCCTCGTCCAATTCCCAGGTCGTTTCGACAATTTACAGCTTGGCCGGAGCTGGGCCATTACAGGTCGTTATGGTTTGATTATTAATAGGTTTGCTGCTCGGGGCGCCCTCGATGGCAACCGGCATAAACACTCGCAATAAATAGGTGAAAAACTTTTGTGATTGATCATTTCGGCCAAGGCGTCAATTACAATATGAACCGTGCATAAATCGATGGGAGCGTAATGATGCCGAAGTGAAGATAATTTATTTTATGAGGGTCGGTTTCGTCCGTTTCGCAAATGGCTTAACTCCATATTGTTTGGACATTAAAAGCACTTCTGCGATTATTATTTAACCTATTAAAGCTATTTCCCTGTTTTTATATAAAAGATCAATATTATTTTTGATTTGAATTATATCCAACATGATAAACGTGATTGAATTACTCCTCTTGTTTTTAAATATTAGGTCTTACAAATATGAATGGGTTAGTTCTTTAATTTTTATTATTATTTCTGGCGATAATATTTGTTTTAAATTATTCCATCCAGAAGAATAGCTATTCTGGATTAAACAATAAAATAAAACATATTTTCAATGCAAAATTAAAAATAAAAGGGTCAAACTCTTTTGCGATACTATAGGTTTATATCAATGTAATTCTATTAAAGTATGTAATATTTACTCTCTTCTTCAAAACCTTTAATTTTGCTAACGTGAGAATTAGAACACATTAAAATCCATATATGAAACCATGATATTTTGGAAAGTAGGTGTATAACATGAACACTTAACCAGGACTCAGAAAAAGTATGTATTTTGTTTTTTAAATTTAATTCCTTCTACCTCATGGCATGATTTTCAGTCTTCTCCTTATCGTTTATGAAAGGTTCCTTTAAAATCACGATGATCAGTGGGTGTCACCCCCATCGTGTGTGACATTTTAAAGGATTTAAGAGTATTTCCGAAATTGCGTTTATGCTTCGCTTTATTACGTTACACCCCCCTCAATTGCTGGAGCGGAAGACAAATTCCTTAGGAATGTATGCAGATACTCTTACGAGCAGTCTTCCATCATCCTGTCGTCTTTGCTGAAGGTATGTTCCCGTCCCGTTCCCGTGCCACCAAGCCTTTGATCCATTTGAAGTATTCGTAAAAACGTCCCCGCCTCGCAGCCGCAACCAGAACCACCAATCGATTTTTAATGTGTTTATGGCTCTTTAGCGTGGCGAGTCATATTTTCATTTAATAGGCCCTTTTTCGGTGTGCCCCGATAGCGCGAACCGAAATAAGCCGCCGCCGACTGTTAGCTAATGTGCCGATGTCGAGCGCTTTTATCTCTTTCGGTTTACTTCGCTATGCAGGGATCCGAGGTGGTCTCACTCCACCTCGGCATTTTCTTTGAAGCGATGTTTAACCCAATTAAATTAAATTTGAAAGTTTCAAATTGGATTCTGGCGAAAGTTCCTTCATTGAATTATTGCGGAACTTAGAGCTCCCCGAGACACGAGGAGCCCGGCTGGTGTGTGTATGTGTGTGTGTATGTGTGTGTGTGTGGGGGGCTTTGTTGGACCCCCGCGGGTGCTTCCAGTTCTCAGGGGCCCCATTGATGCGTCCCGGCACGCCTCGACCGTCACCCCGATCTGAAAAGTTTTTAGATGCAAATGTGGAAAGCTTTACGGATTATTTACCATTAGGAGTTGAATTAAAAATTGAAATCGATTATTTACTCGTCTCTGCTAAATCTTCTGCGGTGGAACTGAATTTGTAATTAAACTACCCCGCTCCCGCCGCTTCAGCCCTCCTGCAGGAACCCTCTGGTTTTTCGTCCTGGAGCTCGGCGGACGAGACAAAGGCGCTGCAATTTCGGAGCCTGTTGTTCCGATTAACAGCGATAGATCTCGTAGTGGGCTAATTCATTTCGGAGGTTCTTTGTTCCTCCATTTTAAGCGCCCTCTTGTCGTTGGGTAGTTGGGAGGACAACCAGCTCAGGATCATCAGCGTATCAGTGCTAGTGAGAAACAGATTTGTTAAGTTAATTAGACAGAAGAGAATGAAATTTGTCCGTCGCATGCTAATTTGAGAATATATCATATTATGTTCCAATATTAATTAGTTTAATTTGGTAAATTGTATCGCGTAACATGAAACATGAGTATTTTAGCGTTCGAACACATTCCAATTGATTGTCTAAAGATTTCTTATCAACGTTTGTGTCGACATCTCATTGCCTTTAAAATTAATTATTGAAATTTTACAAATTTATGACATAGAAACTCCTGACTGGCTAACAATAAGTCCATCGAGTTTGGGCTCGTTTGCGTTGTCTCATATTGTTCCATATCTATACATATTGTTGAATATTCACCAACTTTACCAATAGAAATTTGTTATTTGAATATTTATAAATAAGAAAATAAATACAAAGGACTCTTCTAAAAAAAAATCACTTGTACATTAAATGCTACTTTGTTAGACTATTATATTTTTATTACACATAGGTACTTACATATATCTGCAAAGTTTTAATAAAAGAAATTGAATACAATTATCACAGAATTATAATGATTTAGAATATATTTACATAGATGGTTCTTGTTGTTATTTAAGATTAGGTACACCTACTTTTTAAAGGGAACAAACTTATTTTATTGATATTCATCACGCTATCTTTTTAGGTTCGTGTGGGTTTTATTACTGTTTGTTCGACAGATTGACTGCAGTAAAGATGGTGTGCAAACAAAATCATTATGAAGATAAATTTATGTTAAAGAAAACAAATTTTAAACAAAAGTACGAAGTTTCTGACTGAACGAACGTACGTGCAATTTTAATTGTAATTAGGAACAATCCAAAACAATTATAAAAAATTTATCAACCTAGCAATTTCGTTTCCCTCGCGATGGAATTCCCATTTTATATTATATATTTGCGGCATATTCTATCAGATAAAACAGACATAAAAGCTGATTTAGAACAAAAAAAAATTCTTTCTAATTCTATAAAAAGCTGAGGTTCTATAAAAATTCATAAAAGTCTTAATAACGATTCCTAATTTTGTCACTCAGGGCTTTTCTTCCTAAAATAGCAAAATATTAAAATATCTCACCGCGCTCGGGATCCACTTTTATAGGTAAATCAAGTAATTCGTCGTCATAGAGTCTTACCGTCTTACCTGCCTCATGTACCATGGTATTCTAAAATAGGCTCATCACGCCCAAAGGTGGTTGCTAATGAAAACGTATACCGAACCGATTTCATCCGGGAAGTGAATTGTGGGACACACGCAAATCATCCGACATTCCCGAAGCCAGCCCACATCGAGATAAATCCCGACCACACCCGGAGTAATTTAATTTAATTAGAACCACTAGAAACACTAGCCGGGCTCGTTCTAGACAAAATTGAAATTCTGCAGAAAGGTGGCTCATAATAGGGAGTTCGTTAATCATCATTATGCGACGTTAGGTGCTCCGAGGATCTATCAATCACCGGGCGGGGCGAGCGTGGCAAATGGCTTTCCGTGATTTTAGCACGTCAGTAACCGCAGTGTCAAACGCCATCGTTTGTCTTAGGGCTCCTCCGCACTTCCGCTCTGTAGAAGAACGCTCCCCGCCCCGTCGGAATCACAAACTTGAAGTGGGTTCGGGCGATGGTCCCAAGGACCCAAAACCGCCCTGTGACACCTCAGCCCTTCGCACCTGCCCTGATTGTGGGTGGTGGTCTAATATGGGACAAAGTGGAGGAATCCCATTCATCGCCGGATGGGGCGACAAGTGAATTATGGTCTTCGTGTAATCCACTTTGCAGCGATTGAGCATTTCTTCTGCAGATTCTGCATGAGCAGCGACAATGACACGATGACTTTGGGCAACCGACCTGTTGCAGCCCTTTTGACGCTAGAACGGGGGTGGAGCACCCCTTGTGAAATTTATCGTGGAGGACCCCTGCTTGAAAAATTCCTCTACGCTCCCGGAATCGTGTTGGCTTAGGTAAATGCATGATTGATGGTTCTCTCCCTGGACTGGCTGGCGGAGCCCCTCAGCTCCATCCGTTTGTCCGTTTTCTGCAGAAAAATTTGCCTGGTTTTTTCCAGGGCCTTTGGGCTGACTTAGTCCGTATGTATAATAAATTATAGTCGAATGAGATTCCCCCGATGAGATTGGGTCCAGAGCCGATGGCAGATGAGATTAATTCAGTTTCAGCAATTTTATAAACTTCCCCAGGAGTGTTTTTTCTTTGTTACGTATCGCCTTAACAATTTAAATTCACTTAAGTTCTGGCAAAATTAAATTTTTTTCTAAACGTCCTTTGAACGTGACTTACAAAGAGAAAGAATTTACGTAGAGTTTACAGTGGTTAAATCTTCAATAGAATATGTAAATCAACTAAAAGTTATAGTCATTATCCAACTTGCAAAAACGAACATAAAACTTCAATTTCCTTTTTTGTATTCTTCTTCTAGATTTTCCAAGATGGTTCTGGTTTGCAGTTTTAAGAGTAGGTAAGTCGAATTTTTATCTAATTTACATTGAACTTACAGATGCACTGACAATTTTAATAATTCGGTTGTTAATGTGTCCCTTTTACAAATAATTTTAATATTATTATAATATGTAGATATACTCAGTTGCATGTTTTGTTGAATTTTTATGAATCAAAAAGTTGCTATAAACTGAAGCATTTCTTCAAAATATTTTAATTATATATTTTAACTAGCACTTTTACTATATATGGTAATTAAATTGTAACTGAGGAGTCAAAGTTTTAATGCAAATTACATATTAGGTATTTCTAATTTTTATCATATTGGTATCGAAAATATGTTGTCATGGAATAGATTTCACTTTGTAAATACTTGTTCTAAAATGTTTATGGTTTGAAATTTCGGATTTCAATGTTCGAGTTTCTAAATAATCTTCTATACATATTCTGGTAGTGCAAAAGATTTAGTACGAGTGAAATCATATTGCCTGAAATTCCACAAATAGTTTTGCCTTATATTCGCATTCTCTGAATATATTTTTCGTGAGCAATAGCATTGGTATTTGGCCAATGAGCACTTGGAGCCATAGAAACGTGAAACTTCATTTTGACTAGAACAAACCCCTCTAAAATTGGAGCAATGACTCCTGCACGGAGAGCGAGTAGAATCAACAAAAGCTGATGCAGTAAACTGAAATACCTGATCCACATGCTGTACCTCAATCCGGAGCATCTTGCAAAATACGTGTTTGCCTCGCAGCGAATAAATTGCTATGACGTCTGCTGCTAAATTGCATACCCTCTATTTCGGAGAGATTTTCCGCCAAAAAATATAAACCATCTTTGTAGTCCCCAGTTAATATCTCACCCTGCAGGATTATCCATCAGGAATGCTAAAATTGCACTCGTCCAGACCCAACAAGTACGTTGGTAACGCCGATAAGCAGGTTGCACACCTCCTCCGTTGCAAAGTTTCTTTTTTACCACCCTTTCCAACGCCATTTCCGCCACATACCCCCACCACCGGTGGTAAGTAGTAGCGCAAGAAGTTGATAGAGTTGGGTAAATTGACTGAAATATCGTCGACAGGAATACATGCGGCAACAACAAAGTGGCGCTGACGAAAGGTTACCCACTAGACCCCATCCTGAGGAACTCTTCTGTCCGGGACCCGGGACAGGGACCTGGGACCGGGACCTGGTGTCGGGAATCGCCCACCTCACGCCCGTCATCAGGACGAACTTAGGGCATGTGAAGAGTGTGCGACGTCTCACATGTTTTGCACCATAAGCAGGTCGCCCGCCGCAAATATTCCGTGCGGTAGGAAAACACTTGTCGTCCTTTTGTTATTTGAAGAACAACTGCTAAAGTGGCTGAGGGTATGTCCTCATCTCATTCACCTTGTTTTTGTTTGCGGCTGAAGTCATGAAAGATTTCGCTCAGAGAATTAGGTTCATTCCACACTGGGTGCGGATGGAGAGGATTGATTGGACACAATTTGTAAGTGTGCGGGAGCAATATATTGAGAATTGTTTACGTTTATTTTGCAAAAAAGGAAAACAAACAAACAATACGAAATGATTTTACAGCGCAAGGTTTTGTGTATATTTAGTTATTATTGATATTGATTAGTTTAGTGGATAGATATTGGTTTGCTTTGTGATGGTAAAAAGGGTTAAAAGGTTAAAGTATACATTGACTCAAGGCGTTTAAAATATTTGAAATTGAAAGTTTTTCTATTAATTCATTCATATAGTGAGATATTATCTCAGATCTCTAAATTACCTTTTTTATCACTTCCTTTTATAATACTATCCAAACTATCGCATAGCTCGAAATCTAAAAATATTCAAGGTCATCCAATGTTAACTCTTTGCTTCGTTCTTTTTCTCCTATCTTTAGAGCTTCAGCATAATTTCATAATATATTATTTAACTGCTTGGATCCTCCTCAAAAAATAAGGAATTTAAAATAAAACCAAAGGATTTGTTAATCGAAGTTGTTAGGTTTTATTGATGAATACATTAATAATTAAAAATAATAATAATTTTTAATCAAATTAAGTTCCTTAATAAAATGATGGTCTGTATAACATAACACCTTTCGTACGCTATCTGCGCAGATGATCTCCTCAGTTCGGTACATCTGAAAATAAATAATAATTCTTAATCAAGAGCTATACTAAAAATCATAGATTTAAAAAATGGCACCCAATTAACGCTTAATTCTCGAAATTCGTAATTGGTTTTATTTTATGTCTAAACAATATACATATGGTCTCTTATTAAAGCACGTATATTATATGAATGTATTTTGTAAAAAACTTTGCTGTGCAATGAAAATAAAATTTTTCAATCATCATCATTAATTCTAATTCGGAAGAGAACTAACAATAACTACGCGAATTAAAACAATAATACTTCGAGAAAAATAACCATGACATCAGATTATATCGCTAGTTTGGCTTTTATTAAAACTTTGAATTTATTTTACTACATTTGTAGCATAAACACGCAGTTAGCTTAGTTCGTCTTTATTATCATTAAAACGGATTGCTTGTCCGCCTGGAAACGCATCCCTTTCTTTTGGTCATGCACCCGGTCACCCGATGCACTAACTGGTCGGTGACATCAACATAAAAAGGGCATCTCCTGTTAATTGTCTAATTGGTCCCATTCAGCTAAGTATGCCATTAAATCTCCATTCCCCGAAGGTGCTCCAGGTTCAGAGCGTATATACCCTGCACCAAGGTACCTACATTTTTCCTTTTTACGATGGCGTTCCTTTGGAGTTATTAATGCCATAAAGCAAACGGCTATTTGACCTGTGAGCTTTCAGCTCCCACGTCCGTTCACAATGGCAGCGGAGTCGTTCGCCCCCAATTGCATATAATGCCCCGTCCGGCTGCCTCAGGATGTCTTGACGAATTGACCCTTTCAGGATAATTATCAGAGCATGGTAAGTATCCAGTTGGGAATTAATCGAATAAACCGGTCCCCATACTCTGAGCAATTACTGTTGATTGATGTTTTGAAAAGTTTGACGGGAGCAAGTGGGGGTGGCAAAAGTCAGCTAAGTGCCTTCTCCCGAACGACATTGATGTGACCTTTGCAGCACAGCGATGGGGAAAGTTTATTTGCTCCCTGCTCCAGGGAGAACCGATGGAACAGGGTGCAATATTCCCGAAACGGGAGGGATTCTTTATGATCCACCTTATGACGGCGGGTAATAGACAAATATATAAGCCAGCAGTGTTTTGTCACTGCCGCTCGGGAAGTTCCCATATAATTCATGCAGCCCGGGGAGGAGAGTGCCACTTCCCGGGATGTTTAGAGACCGGCTTTATTAGCCCGGCCTATAGAACAGGATTAATAGAAGAAGAAGAAGCTCTTCCCGGTAACATCGCCCTCACACAGAGGCGTTTATGCACACAAATTCCCGGTAATGCCCTTGTTGTTGCCCACAATGTCCTGGGCTTTGGATTAGCTTTTGCTTGTGTCGCCCCTGGTCGCTCCCTTTTATCCTGTTGTAAAGGTGGTTCGCGCAAAGCTTTGTGCGGGTGAATGTACCCAGCCGAGCAGCACTAAATCCCGGCTAAGCAACAAGTCAAGTCGGGGGATGAAATCCGCCCACCCACAATCCACCTGATGGCGCAGCCACTTGCCTCAATTCTGTTCCACCTGCAGTGCCTGCCGTGCCTTGTTTGCGTTTCGAGTGAAACTTTTGTAATGGTTGCAATTTGCTCAACGCTCTTGGATTTCATAAGGAGCTGGAACGTGAGCGGAGTGAACAATTTTTCAGGGATTACAAGCAACCAGTCGGCTAGACGACTTTTGGTTCAAATGATCCGGGGTAAAAAAGCATCGTATACCACATTTTTAAAGAATTCAATTTCTTCAAAATCATCTCTTATATGTATACATAATGTAGGTACATAATTGTTCTCGAAAGTGCGAAGATTTCTCATAAAAAGAATTTTTCCAAAAATAGCTCAATTTATCTCAGTATAAATGAACAAGAGTATTACATCAATTCGGTTTATGTGACATTTTCATTTCTAAATCGTATTTCTTACCGATAATTACATGCCCAATGTCACGATAAAATTCAAAAAATCAAGGACAGTACGTACCTATAACTTAATGAAGGTAATATTTTTAAGGATATAAGCCAGTGTCACAGAATTTTCTAAACTAAGGGTACCTTTTTGTTTGATTCGTTTTAAACTGGAATAAAAGTGGAAGGAGCCTTAATTACTTAGGGAAAAATTTCTTTTACCATAATATGACGACTTATATGGGCGTTTTTAGAGTCGCTAATTTTAACTTTGGTGCCAGATTTTTAGATCGAAATCGACAACTAGGAGTTTGCGCCGGTTTCAAACATTTAGCAAAATTATAGGATTTTAAGCTACTGTCGAAAATTATAAACGTTTTTTAATGCTTTTTAAGGGATTTTGAAGGCAGTCCTATTTTCTAAAAAAGTGTTTTTTTTTTGTTTTTTATAAAAGAATTGTTTGTAGGTATTATAGAAAAATGATCAAAACCTATACTACAAAAATCACTAAGTTTTGTTTAATGGAAATTTTTTCTTTAGTGTTGGAAATCGACTTCTTTGTTAAATTCTTTTTTAAAATTAAGTAGGTAGGTACCTCCAAATTCATATAAATGAAGTTACATATATAATTTTAGATATGATCATTCATATAGTCGATATTGTTGTTTTTATTAACCTCTTTAGGCATACTGGCATATGGCATATTATTCCAACTGAAAACAGAAAGAAACAGAAAAAATGTTAAAAATTCAGTACATTATCGTTTAATAAAATAATTGAAATCACATTTAAGTATACCTATTATCAATATAATATTTAATAATTAAGGAATGATTGACTTCAGGCGAATTATATACACATACATACATATGTATAACTTGGCGAAATTTAAGGAAACGGATACCTAAAAGAAAATTAAAAACAGACCTGAAGGGGAAGGACCGTAATTTTTCTAATTTCCTAATCTTCTGGTAGCTAAAGACGCAGGCCGATCCATTCACATGATAAATTCCAATGCAGATTCTCTTTTGGTTGGTTATTTTCCTTTTAATCTATTATTCAAAGACAATGAAATTTTCTCGGGCATTACTCGGCCGAATAAATTGTCTAAACAAATCCTGGCAAAAGCAATTTTTTTTTTTTTACGTTTCCATGGGTTTAACAAAGTTTTATTAGTGAGGAAAAATTCAAAAAATTAATAAAGCGAAATAAAGACAAAAAGACTGAAAGAATGAAGACGACAAAAAAAGCGAAATTATAGGGAAGTCAACAGTCGAGGAAGCCATCACTGGGCGGATGGCGCTGCGAGGGCACGCCGCCGGGTGCAGGAGGCAAGTGAAACGGATCGTCGTCGGTACGAGAAAAAGTGTTTAAAGCTTCATAAATATTCATTATGAGCTTTTTTCGTTCAACTCGAAGGAGCTCCTAATGACATTTCCCTAACCGTCCTACCAGCAATTTTCCCATTTTCTTCAGCTTTTTTCAGACGACTCGTTCTATTATTCATTCTCCGACTCCTTTCTTGTTTAATAACCAGCTGCGGTATTCGCGGTGCCGCCCTTCGCCCTTCGCCCTTCGCTATTCTTCCCGATGCCACTGCTTTCAGACTTTTTAAAATCGTTTTCCCCATTCATTCATTCATTTCATTTTCGGGAAGGAGCATCTTCCAATTGCATTTTGTGGCTGACAAAACGAGCCTCGGCAGCGTCGGCACGCCGTCCTTAATATCCGTTTGTCGCGGAAATTGAGGGAATTTCAAGACCTAGGTGAAAGGGCGCTTGTTGTGATATTTGCCCTGTCCCCCCGAAGGACCGGGTCCACCCGACCGCCCGCCACCGCTCATCTTTGGCTGCTTTTATGTTCGGTTGTTAATAGGCCAGGTATCCACCAAGGAAGCCCCGTCCCGTCGGGCTCTGGAGGTGCTCTTTCTTGTCTCGTGTCGCACCCTGCTCCTGGTCCGCAGTCAACGTGCTTACACAGTAAAAAGTAAATCCAAGTTTTTAATTAAGTTTTTTCCCCTTTCGCCTGTGCCTTTATCTCGGCTCTCCTCCGTCATCTTTAAAATGAAACAATGATGACTTCGTCAGCCTGCTATACGCCCATCTTCCCGCAAATAGCTGAAGATGCAGAATTTGTCTAGAAAAAATCCAAAAATTTACTTCCTTCCACAAAATGCAAAATGACAAAAGTAAAACGGAAAAATGTGAATAGTAAAAAAATTATTTGCAGCTCTAGTCTTAGCTTAGTACGACCATTGCCATTGTCACTAAATAAACTGCTTTCATCGTTTTGAAAATGTTATGGGCTAGGTGTTGAACAGAGGGAAGTGGCCCCAGGTATGGACGGTTTTATGAATCGTGAAACGTTTTTTACGACATAAAAGGAAAATCACGTGAAAACGCAGCCATTGTCGGTTGAAAATTAGTTTTGGTGGCAAGTTTATGGGTATTCCTATTTCATTTTATTTAGAATTTAGTGAGAGCGGTATTTGCACGACTATTCTGAACAAAATGTTTTATAAGTAATAAAAAATAACAGCTAAAGTCGTTAAATTTAATACCAACTTTTCTAATAATATTGTTATACAGGACCCATTAGAATCCTTAAATTTATAATACAATAATACGTTTTTGCTGTTCTAAAATATGAATTGCCTTATACAAAAATCCCAGTTCTCTTTTATTAAAGTGTCGAGTTTCTTTATTTGAAAGAAAAATAATAAAATGTCTATACCAAATTTATATTATACTTAGTATCCAAGTCTATTATTTAAGGACATAACAAAAAAAATCGGAA
The DNA here is from genome assembly GCA_933228815.1 of Machimus atricapillus. Classification (NCBI taxonomy): domain Eukaryota; kingdom Metazoa; phylum Arthropoda; class Insecta; order Diptera; family Asilidae; genus Machimus; species Machimus atricapillus. The sequence goes on from OW121788.1 coordinate 14,648,614, forward strand.
TCTTGAATGAAGCTATTTTAGTAACCTTTATGTTTTGAAAGTCGACGAACGAAAAAATTTAAAATATTATTCTCGTTAGATACTATTGTCTTAAAAGACTTCATAACATATTTTTTTTTTCCTTACTACTCCCTTTGGGAGCATAGGGCTTCCACAAAGTCTCGCCATTTGTTTCTGTCTCGGGCTAATGCCTTGCATTCTCCCCACGTCTTCCCAATTGTTTGCAGCTCCTTATCGACTGATCTCCTTCATGTGATCATGGGTCGACCTCGTTTTCTTGCACCCTGTGCGTTCCATTCTAACGCCTGTCTTGCGATTGTTGTTTCTCCTCTCCGGAGTGTGTGTCCGATCCATTTCCACTTTCTTCTTGCGATCTGCGTTGAGACAGGTTCTTGGTTTGTTATGTTCCATAACTCCCTGTTCGTGATTCTTTCTGGCCAGTATATTCTGCATATTCTTCTAAGGCATTTGTTAATGAACACCTGTATCCTGGCTATGTTGCTCTGCTTGACTAGCCATTCATAACATATAGCATAACTTTAATAGTTTGACTCTTCAAAGTCAGATTGGAGTGGCAAATTCTTTTGGTGGAACATCAAAATTCTTCGAGTTGATGTAATATTATAAAATAAGCTCGAATTAGTAATTTTTTACTCGACTAATTCGCATAGGTATAAATTGAAAATTTGAGTAAACGAAATCGATGTGTTCATTGTATCTTTTAAACGCAATGCTTTAAATTTTCTTTGTTTATATTATCTTAGTAAGCAACACACTTCTATTACCTATTTCTTGAAGAGAAAACAGATTTTCTTGATTGTGCCATAAGAAATAAATCGAGGCTATCCATGGACTATTTAAATGAAACGTGCCGTTTTAAAATTAATTAAAAATCCCAAAATTTTGTAAATTGCCCGTAATAAGAGCATTTCAGAGAAAATGACGGAATTCCATTATACCTCCAGTGAAGGGTAATCTCTTAATTAATGCAGTAAACTGCTTCGGTCGACACATGTGTCGCCCCTTTTTGCCATTTCTATTTCTGCTTAACCGCCTCCATCAGGCCCATATATAGAAAGGGGCCAAAACATGAATGTGTGTGATCATAATAATCATATTAAGCCCTCAAAATTGCTTTATAAGCCCAAAATACGTCTATACATGTAGTGTATGTATACAGTGGAAGGAACCGACTGCTGGGACGAAAGAATTAGCCCCGTAGACAGACTTCGCCTACCAACAATAATACAAAAATATATTCCAGCGCCCGTTTCCCGACCCCAGTCTGAGGGTGTGGGTGCGTCCTTGCTAATAATTTTCTGCTGAACACAATACATGGGCAATTAAGTTAATACGATTAGAATCCATTAGGACGGCGCCTATCAAGCAGATAATTTTATCTTTCAGGGACCAGGTATCTCTAACTACGATCCACACCACTATTCATTAGCTTCCTGTTGTTCTATCTGGTTATCTCAGCGGGGAGGCGCAAGAAATACACTTTTATGACTAAGCACATCTTCCAGGATTTTGATTTTCTTTTTATCCTTGATGAACTCCATGAAATTAAACAGGTACAGAAAAATTTAGTTTTTGTATCGTTTGACGGATAGTGTATCCATCTATTAAATTTATGAACACCATATCAATTGGTATCAAAGTTCAGCTCAAAAACAGTAAAATTCAAATTACACATAGCTCATTTCAGATTTTACACCTTGTAATTTGGATATAATCGAATCAAACCCTTTTCGTCATTAAAATGAATCAATATACCGATGGAAGTCGAAATCATTCAACCAGAAAAAGCTCACATGTGAACAAATAATCATTGATTCACACTAGCTTCGAAATTTTCAGTATCACCTCATTCAGATCGAAACATAAACCGATTTCATTTCGCGGCCTGCATAAATACATATTTGCTATTTGCTTTACGGTAAAGTTGTAGTTAATTTGGATGTGGAATTATTTGCTAAATTACAATACAATGCGGGAAAACGACAATGCTTTTGGTGGTTAATGAACAAATTTGAATACCAACAGGATTCAGGAAAGGACAGTACTTGTAACTTTAGCTGAAATTATAATAAAACTTAATTTTTGGATTATGCTCAGTTCTTAATTGGCGAAGAATCATGATAACTAATTCAAACATGTTTATATAAATATATACATATTTGTAGACACACGTTTGTTTTACCCTTTACTCTTTTCTGAGTGAGGTAATGAGACTTAAACAATTTTCTTTGTGGTGTTACATCTCTTATTTTCCCAAATCATATATAAATACATATAGGAATAAAATTACAAGGTGACGCAAAACGTATCACCCTATTGGAAGACGGTAAAACTTTTATAACGCGGTTAATTTCATTGGTTTTTTTTTACATTTGATAGATGACAGTCACGAAATATATTGTGTTGCAAAATGGCAAGGTAGGTATACGCTACCAGAACGTGGAATAATTGTTGTGGTTGTTGTTTTTTAATTATTTTTTCAAGTGCAGGAAAAGAAAATCGTATGATACGTTTTGCGCCACCTTGTACAAAAATTAAGCTCCTTGGGTTATTTTGTTTTATTTTTTCCCATAGCTCAACTCAATTGATAACTCAAAAATGTTATATACAAGTAAGTTAAAATTAAATTAACAATTTAAATAACCCCCGACACAAAAAAAAAACCTATTTCAAATCAATCGGACCTGTGAAAAATTTGTAAGACCTTTTTGTCAAGTAGGAAATGAGCTGATGATCTTCAAACGTCTGAACAGATCTTCATAAATTATAACTAAGAACCATCTCGATCACGTCAGCTTTCATCAAACAGAAAAAACCGCATCAAAATCCGTCCATTCTTTTAGCAGCTACGATGCCACAGACAGATACACAGAAACACACGTTAAACTTATAACACCCCTCCTTTTGCGTCGGGGGTTAAAAATTATTAGAAAATAAACAAAAGTTTTTTTCGGAAAATATAAGAATAAGGTATGTACGTTTTTGTATGGGTAGTGGAACATTATATTTGTTCAGTGTCCAATTTGTAGGTATTTTATCATGAAAAACAAAACATGCCAGCAAAACTCGAATTAGTTTTAGTAATGAGGTCTTTTGATTTGAAACCTTGGAAACCTGCTCGCAGATGTTAATTAATGAGTTAGATTTTCTGTTGCCTATACGTTGTAATTTCTATATAGACGAAATCTAACAAAGGATTGGCGATGCAATGATGATGTTGTAGCTAAACTCCACGGTATACAAAATCCGGATTTTACAAACTAAAATTAGATTGTATCAAAACTAAAACCGTGAAATCCAAAAAGTTTTGCCAACTGATAACTCGGTCGGCCACAACTGGGAGGTAGCTTCCTAGAACAAAATTTGATTTGATTGGGCTTTGGAAACATTCTCATTTCTATTGGTTCCGGGATGAAGCACCGCCAAATGATAGCCCGGATAATTTGTATTGTACGAACTGCAGCACCACACGTGTGGCGTAGCATCCCACGACCGACAATCCAAATCCCATTCAATCTAGTGCTTTGTGCAGCTAACCGCGGAAGGGAAAAAATTTTAATTTGATATGTGTCCTGCCGCACCTATCTCATTTTAGTCGTATGATCCAGAACATGTTGTAGTCCTTGGACTAGGCGAAACCCTAAATTAAATTAATTTCGAGTTTTCAATGATCTACGGTTCCAACTAATGACATTAACGCTGATAATGTTTGAACCCAATTATAATAGTGCTTGGAGTTAGTAAATGAAAGCGATATCACCGCAAGTCCTGTTTGCATTTTGCATGCGAATTAAAAATCGTTGTTTGCGAGGATTATCGCGACCAGGAGGTGTTCGTCGGGACGTGCACCGCTCGTCTATTCGCCCTTCCCGGCGTAATGTAGGGGGGACATCACATTCGCTTTGTGTCTCCATGTAATCTGCATAAACCATAAATTATCTTGGGCTTAATTTTAATTTTGACATGATTTATCCATTTTGGGGACACATGAGAGCGCTCTGTGACCTCGCTGCATATGTTGACCGGTGCTTTTCGACATGCACCCGATTGCACAGCTTTTCCATTATGCTCGTCAGACAAATTCATTAATAAAGTGCCTTATTTTGGGAATTCATGCTACAGTCAGAATCAGTAGAATTTTTCTTGGAGGAATTTTTCCCCGGGGAGATTTGCGGCTGAAACCACGGCGGGGCGCCAAGTGAATTTACGTTGGACAGAGGGTGAGATTTAATTTAATAAAAGGGTTCCCATTCATATCACGTGGCAAACATTTAAACTTTTTCGGTCCGGAACTTTCAGGACCCATAAAAGCCCCCGTGAATTATAAATGAATCTCACCTTGAAGGATCGACCGGCTGCGAGCCATCAAAGTGTACAAATTTTAAAGGGATATCAAACGTCAGACGCCTATCATGTAAGAACTTGTTGATTTTCTTTAAGACCTTTTGGGATTGAAGTTGATTTTCTATTTGACCAACTTCGGCCACACCGGACGGCCTAATGTGTGTATAACGCCCGGACTCGAAGTCATCAACTAAAAGTTTCATTTGCTCGAGGAATATTACGCCCCGATCCAGTGGTCCTTAGGGAACGGCCCTGCGTCGGTCGGAGCAGAGACACCATTTCCAGCTAACTCAGGTAGACATGGAGGTGTAGTGTATATGCCCTGGGCCAAAGTATCAGAAGCACCCTGCCTCAAACTCAATTTCTAATTTAATAGAGTTGGAGGGCCTCCGGATTTCTTTTCCTCCTTTACTCCTTGAGGGTAACTTTGAAGACTTTGAGGAGCCAACTGGCACGAGAAGTCAACTTCGGGATTAGAAATTATTAGGATGTTTGCGTCTCGGGCAAACAGTCGATTTGAATTATTTAGTTAGAACCTCTGTAAACGAAAATCGCAGGTGATTTTTTACGACTCCTGTAGTTTCAGTTACCCTCTGGATATTTTGGTAGGGAGAAAATCATTAAAAAGTAATTTAGATTGAGAGGAAGGGTAAAAGTGAACCTGGTTGGGGCTTAAGAAAAAGCAAACGAATTTTTTGGGAGACATAATTTCTTTGGGGAAATTTGAAATGTTATTTTGTTCGAAGCACGTGATACGTAAAGTAAATAAAAATAATAAAAAGCGGAAGCAGAAACGTATCTTGCCTTGATGAGGGAAATTTTTTATTGAGTTTGAACATTTCCCATACCTAATATAAAAACTTTTATCTGTTTTATTAAACTAAATTGGGAAGGCATTCAATGTTGTAACTTGAATCATCGAAATTTTATTAAGTAAAAATTATAATATTTTAGATAAAATATTATCCTTAACTATTGAAATTAAGCAATGGAACTTAATGATATGTATATGTATAAACACGTACATTTTTTTAAAACAAAATGGCGACTCATGTTATATGTTTATATAAATTACTTATATTTTAATGTTTTTGGATAATATAGGGTCCGCAAAATAGCTTTTTTTTTTTTGAAAATGCTATAAAAAAAAACTACTGAATATTTTCTCAAATTTCTTTTTTTATTTGAAAGTACAATCCTTCCGGTTAATAATGGAAAATAATTTCATTCAAATGGCTGCCTCGGCTGGCCATGCAGTAGCCTACACGATCGGTCCAATTTTTAAGCACATTATCGATTGTGTGCAGCTGTATTTCACCAATGGCTTCACGAATATTGTCGATCTTGGCGGGTATGTAAACAAGCAAAATTGTCGCATTTGGGGCACAGAAAACCCGCACGCATACATTGAAAAGCCGGTACACCCAAAACGAGTCACTGTTTGGTGCGGATTTTGGTCCAGAGGCATAATTGGGCCATTTTTCTTCGAAAATGAGCAAGGAGTGGCCGTTACAGTCAATGGCGATCGTTATCGGGCCATGTTGAACGAATTTTTGTTCACAAAAATTGAAGAGGAGGATATTGGCAACATTTGGTTTCAACAGGACGGCGCTACGTGCCACACAGCCGAAGCTACACTCGATGTTTTGCGCCCTGTTTTTGAAGATCGCATTATCAGCCGCAGAGCTGATGTCGTTTGGCCACCTCGGAGCTGCGATTTGACACCGTTGGACTATTATTTGTGGGGTGCCCTCAAAGATAAGTGTTACGCCGACAAGCCAGAGACAATTGACGCTTTAAAGGACAATATTCGTGAAGCCATTGGTGAAATACAGCTGCACACAATCGATAATGTGCTTAAAAATTGGACCGATCGTGTAGGCTACTGCATGGCCACCCGAGGCAGCCATTTGAATGAAATTATTTTCCATTATTAACCGGAAGGATTGTACTTTCAAATAAAAAAAGAAATTTGAGAAAATATTCAGTAGTTTTTTTTTATAGCATTTTCAAAAAAAAAAGTTATTTGGCGGACCCTATATAACTAATTAAAAATCGATGAAAAACTTCGGGACCTTCCCTTATATTAATTACGTTAAACGTTTCTACATATGTATACATATTTGCAAGTTTTAATATCATTTGGCGTTTGTTATATTTTAAAATTGGTAAATTTTGTCCAGGATAATAATACTTTGGAAATAAATAAATCTGAAAAGTTATTTAAGTTTCGCAACAATCAAACAAATTGCCTAAGTATTCATTCTATTTTACAATATAATCAAATCAATCCATTACTTTCTTTATTTCAGCTGCCGTTGGTTTAAAAACAAATTATAGTTATCCAGTTAAGAGAGTATTTGTATTTGAAATATTCAAAAAATCCTTTTTTTTGCGTATTTTTCTTAATGCATAGGTATGTTATCCTGCGAGAAATTTTCAAAAGTCTTGAATATGTGGTAAAAATGTAGTTTACCTATCATTTATTTGCACGTATATGCGAATTTTTGATAATTTCATTTTCTGAGTATCTCAGTGGCAACGTTCTAATAAAAATCTTATTATTTGATTACACAAATAAATTAAAAATAGCTGAAACAAACACAAAATAGTTGAAACAAAAAAATAAAACTGAAGTAAATTACGTACTAGGGAAAATATTTGTTATTCAATTACCTATATCAAAATTAAAACAACAAATTTTGGCGAGGGCGGGATTTAAATTTCTAAGCGCCTGTGTACATTATCTAATACGAATGTAGGTAAGTTACTACAGAGTATCTATCAGGATTTAGAAGTTTCACAAAAATATGAAACAAAATCGATAATCTAATTTTACTGTAGGGATAAAATATTACTTTTGGGAATTAATCTTAATTGCTTGAAACGTAAAATTTTGCACAGACTATGGAAGTCACTTAAAACAATTAGATGTCAGACGTTATATCCCATAAATACCGCGAAATGCGAAATCCAGAAATCCCATGGGAATCATCTACATCTTTTTGCCTGTAATATTTCCTTTTTGAGTTGTCAGGCAAATGACACGAAGGCCGAGAGCACCTACTTATTCCCAATTTAGCCATTTGGCCTGTAAACAATATTTTCCCGGGGGCAGCAGATAAACATGGGCAGATATGAAAAATGTATCAATTACAGAAAGCTCTTGGAGGGATGCGAATTTATAGCAGTAATTGGAAAAATATCACACCGAGCCATTAAGTTAAGGACGGCGCCGAGCCGGGCAAACATGATTAAATATTTACAACGATAATAGGTCTTCAGGTGGGGCAGAAGGCAGTCAAAATAAAAGTAAGTGAAGGCAGGAAAAATGAAAGAGGATCGCACTTGATTCGAGATAAAATGAAAAGTGAAAGCAGCATTGGGGGAAGCCGTCAGGCAGGAATGGTTTCAGAATGATTGGTTCACGTCCCAATTTTCCCAGAGACGAGCACTATTTAGAAGAAAGAGGACTACACGGCGGGATGCTGGGAAGCTGGGAAACGCAAAATTGTCGAGAAATAGACGTAAACGAGGCATACGTCACAAGGCGAAAATAACCGCAAAATTTTATTCCTACATAAAATTTTACGGTCAACAAGTACACAATTTGCTCCCAAGGACTACATCAAACGGGAAGAATTCCTCAAGGTGGATAGAAATATCCCCGGGATGTGCGGGGAAGGAATCAAGGCGGAGAGAAACTAGAGCGCAATACTAAGACAATTAGATCAGGTTGCTACCTTGGGATAAATAAGGTGATTTCTTAGAATACCTGTCAATAGCTCTGTGGGGGGAGCGGGAGCGGAAGAGGGAGGATAACCCCAGAGATATTGAAGATTCGTGGAGTTGGACAAGTAGCTTTTGTAGCGCCAAATACACGCAACTTGTTAGCCAAGCTAGAGGCTCTTCACCGAGAACACTTTGCCCCAACTTTCCTTAGGTGTGCACAGTGCGCCTCTCAATCCCCGGTCGACACTCCTTCTAAGTGGAATCTTCTGAAAAACATGGTGCTTATTGTAAGGATGTTAAGGATCTAAGCGGGGATAGTCTGACCGGAGGAGGGTACGTGCAATGCATGAATTGGACAGAAAATCAATGATTTATCCGCCGTGATAAATCCGGGCATATACCGAGAGACTTGACTTGACTTAGTCACGTGTGCTTAGCTTTAAAAAAATATATAAGTACATATACATACATACATGTATGAAAGGTATCACAGTCGAGCAGAAACCGGGAGCTCCTTGTACCGCCCTGGTGAAGCTGGCGATGAAGTGGATATGAATTTTCTATTGTGCTCGATAAAGAAATTGAAATTTTCTGTTTCGTCGGGAAAATCATTGAACATTATTGGAGCTATCCCCATTCCCCAGCACTGTGGATCTGTTGCTATTTCTCAAGAAAACGTCCTTAAGGCAACTCCTAATAAATAAAACGCAGCACCTTCTCAGATTGCTCTGTCAGCAAAATTTATATGCTATCGCCCATAGAGGCATTAAATGTCGAGTGGCCTCCTGGCATCTATTCGGAGGCGCCTCCCGAAGCCCGTAGCAATAAAAGACGGCATCTTATATCCCGGCGCTTTAAATTAATTTCCTAATGTTGGCAATTTATCCAAAAGTTTCGTGGAATCATTTGAGTTAGAGAAGGGAGTGGAAAAAAATAAAAACATTTCCTGACTATCCCCAGGTTTCCAAGGGAGGCTGTTTTCTAAGCTGGCAAAAAGTTTAAAGTTTGACGGTAGAGTTTCTCTCTTTTCGAGGCCTTTTGCTTCCTGTTTGTCCTTCGGTCTCGTTGATGGACTCCGTTTTGTCGGGATTTTCATTTGGTTTCGAGGTAAAACTGAGAGAGATCGCCGTTGGAACCACCCAGACTGTGCACAAAACCCTTTGTAAGGAGTTTACGATTTCGACTACATATATGTTTTGTGGTGCTTTTGTGCCTATAGTTAGTTACATTTTATAAATGACCATTTAGTTAAATGCACTGCAAAAGAAAACTTAATCGCGTAGATCCAACTAGAGTTTTGTATCTCAAACACTTTTTGAAATAGTACAGATATAATTTTAAGATTACGTAACAATAAGCCCAAAAAACGTGTTCTTTTTTCAATTTACTGTTTACATGAGACTTTATATCTATTAATTATTACACAGATTTAAGTTTTTATTTTAGCTCTCTGAGCGACAAATCGATAGATATGTATAAGTATCACAATTACTAAATTTACAATTTTTTTCAGTCACAGCGTAACGTTTGCAAGATCGCTTCAATTTCATTAAAATTCCTATTATAAATAATTAATTCTGAATGTACAAAAAGTTTAAAAGTTTCCCACTAACCTGGATGCCGACAAAAATTGGTTGCTAAAAAAGTTCGAAGTGGAAAAATTTCCTCTCTTGAACAATATATTCCTCTAGCGAATAGGAATGTTATGTAATTTAACAGAAAGTGAATCTACATAGTTTGTGGCATGAGAATAATCCTTTTCTGGAACAACGGTGATTATTTTGAGTAAATAAAGTTGTAGTAGTCACCTTTATAATGAAAGCTGGAGGGTAAAAAAAATAAATGTAAGCAAATTACCCCCGGGATAACCCAGAGTGGCACGATTTGCCGAAGAGAAAAGTTGAAAACAAGAAAAATTTCAAAACTTTTGCAGTAGGTACTGTATTGGGACTAGCTTCCATAAAAATGGCCTATTAAGCGGACTGAATAGACCCATCCCTGGCGCATAGTTAAAGTGCGTTCGTTAGTAACGCAGGCAGTAGGCGAATAAAATAAAACAAGCTCTGGAATCCTCTTTGCGTGCCCTCATTTCTCAATTTTTTTATTGAATTTTGTATTTTTTTTACGCGATGATAAAAGCTCCAGTGAGACAAAGCTAGCACCCCTTGTAATTTTTTATGGCGTGCTCGTTATAATTGAAGCGTTACGTAATGGATGTTGTAACAGGGCAAATATGAATGGCACTCAAAAAAGATATTCGCGCTTTTTACCGCGAGGAGAAGTCAATTGCCGGCAGTACACGCAAAACTACACCTGCATTATACATATATAGTAGTGTACAACAGGTAGTCTACTTGAACGCAAAAAAAGTCCGCTTCGCCTAAAATGAGTGGGTAAGAGGACAATGCATGATATCCAGTGGAAGTGCTAATAGCATTAAAACTTAGGATTCCCTAATTTTTTAAATTATGTGATTACTAACATAATGTAATTTATTTTTTAATACTGTTTTAATGAGTAAAAATCTTTCTAACAATAAAATGTTTGTAGCATCTTACGGAAATCGTCTTAACTTTTTAAAGAAAACATCAGTCCACCAAATGCATGTTGGCATAATTAATGGTTCTGATGCTGAAGTTTTCGTGAATTACTTGTTACACTTTTTAATGCACATTTTGCTTATGTTCGATATTTCTTTTTTAATTGCAATATTCAATTATGTGAAGAAGACTCATATCTATATTACAATTTAACAAGAATTTTAAATATTCGTATTGATTTGCTAAGTTACACACAAAATTTAGGTCAGATAACGAATGGATTTTGAATAACGAAGGGATTATCCTATTTCCTAAAGTTTTCCTATGTGGTGGCCAATTATTTTTGCCTGCTTTTGTGGCTTAATGCTTAACCTAAAAAATAATGGTGTAGTTATATAATATTACAGAAAAACGTATGTAAAAGAAGGAATATTTTTTATTAGAGAGATCAACTTGATATTGATTTTTAAACAAAATATCTCCTAATTGTCCTGTATGAATCACTAGAACCGATTACATACTTCTTTTAATTATATTTGTTCCTGATTAGAGATACTGTTTAACCGTTCTCGATTCTAAATATATCTATTTATTTAAGATTTGAGATTTTTATGACTATTGTGTACAGACGAAGTTCAATCTCCCAAATCATATGGCTTGTTGAGATATGTATGTACAACAGACACCCCATAGAATGTTTAATTTAATTAGGAGACAAAATAATTTTTTGTTTTAATTAGAAAATAAAGTAAACCTTTTCCGTGTTTCATTAACATTAAATGTACCACAGCAGTTTAAATTAACTAGTGTGAACATTTGCGAAAAGAAATAAAAAATTTAATTACGATAACACGTAATTTGCTTTTGAGAATAAACATTAAACAACTTTAAAATGTTTGGTACAATTACTACATTGCCGTAGACTGCTGATCTGTTGGAATGCGTTATAATTTAATATGTACATACCCATGTACATAGTACGTATATGTATATGATTGTAAATTTTGCCAGGCGATAAAATTAATTTTACAATTTGTCCAGGTTAAAAATTAAAAATAATGAAAAGTAATAAAATTGAAACCAAATTGCTTTAGGTAGCCCAATAACTAGAAGCGCGATGGGCAACAATTTTCAAAACTAAATGCTCAAATTACGTAGCAACAATTTCTGAGTGAAGCGAGGCATCTCTGGTTGAGGAAAGGAAACACCTCAAAATTCGTTAATCTAGAAGGAAGCCGACAGAGGTTCTACGCTGGTAGTACTCACTCATGCATTTCCCGCTGGGACTAAAGTAGATTTTGTCGGTATTAAAATTTCAGCATTGGATATAGCTGTTTTATATGAAAATGGAATTTTCATTCCGTAGGTGGGCTATGTATGTATATGTTTGTGCATATTTGGGACTTACTGTTACCAACTTGTTCTCTAGTGCAGTCGCATAGCAAAACCTTAATGATGCACCGGGCCTAGGTATTCGAGTGGGGTTCAGGCTCTGCAACTCCGACACCTTATCACCCCGAGCAGTCCTCGGAGAAAATTTCAATTACAGCGAATGCTTTCTGTGCGGCTAAAGTATAAATTTCGAAGTTAATTGCTTTTTGAAATGAACATTTCTTCAGGCCATCAGAATGATACGGAGCCACCCATTGCATCGACGGGTAATTTTCCAGATTTTATAAACCTCGGCAAAAGTGTTAAGAAAACGCTGTAGGGCCGCTGGTAGAAATGCAATTTCGAAAGATCTGAAGCGCAAAATTGCGAAAATGGCTGGCAATATGATGAGTTATTAACTCAACCGTAAAATGCGATTCAGACCTGGTGCTTAATTAGTAACCTTTATCTGATAAGATCTTCTTGATTAAGTTGCGAATGGGTTGTTTTCAGGGCAAGAATCCAAGTTGCCCTGCATCTTGTCGAACTAAAGGCGTTAGAACATAGAACATAGAACTGTACAGACATGACGCAGATACTCGTGTCTTTCATCTCAGGAGTTGCACATCTTTGCGGAGACGACCTATGCAGGTTATTTCATTGGCGTCGCGACGCATTCAGTCATTGATATACAGCACTCCTCTCAGTTGATGTAGGTGAATGAATGGCACCCTTTCACTGATGTACATTAGCAACCTCATCTTGCTTTTATCTATAGAACCTTTGACACAATCAAATTAACTTCCATAACTTTTGATGTGATTAGAGCAGAATGGTCCAGGTCTTCGACTCTTGAATTCCAAAATTAAGGGAGCAAAACTTTCTACGAAATGTGAAAGCTTTCAATTTAACTAAAAACAATCTAATGAAGGGCCTTTGTCGGAAACGCTCTTGTGTGGGACGGCGCGGCGGGAGGATCCGCCCGCAGTATGTATGTGTGCAGATCTTCACTCCGAGCATGCGATGAACTCCTCCGCAGCACAGAGAAATTTATTTATTCTGAACGAAGGTATTCATTTCAAGTGAGTCCTGAACAATAAATAGAACGCAAGTGGTGAATGTGAATGGGAACGTCGAGCCAAAGTCACTTGAAGGTAAGGCGTTCTTCTTGGAAAAAAATAAACGGCGGTATATGCCACAAAAACAGATTTCCACAAAGTCCTAAGCTTGGGATTATTTTATATAGCAACTTGCAATATTTTGATGTGCTCTTACGGAAGAAATAATAAAACAATAAGACATCAAAAGAATCAAATGTTCTTCGAAAGTGGAAATAACAAAAACAGTAAACAAAATAAACAAAATAATTATCTGCTACAATACAACACTAATACTATAATAGTATTTAAAAAAAAAATAACCAATTTCAATACCACGATACGGGTAATGTTGCAAGAATTTTACGGCTTTTTCTCAGCGCTTAAATATGATGTTCGAATTGAACGGCTCTAAAGTGTTTTCGATCCCAATATTTACAAAATTTTTGTACTTTAGAGAATACCTACTTCTAATAGAGCAATTTACGTAGGTATATTTGCAAACGCCCCATTCACTATTCGGAATTTTTCATGTTTTAGTGCGAAAAATAGATTTAAGTTCAAGTGTATGTGAATTACGAAACGGCTATAATCGCCCATGTTAGATATTTCGAGTGAAATTAAATCGAAAACAGCTTGTAAACCTTCTTTTCATTTGAAATTCCTTATGAAATTCCTAAAATTTTCGTAAAATCATTCCAGTAATCTTTGAATTTAATTAATTTTTTCATTTGAAGTGTTGAAATAATTCGATTAGTAAAATCCAGTCGAAATATTTTGAAGTTTTTTGTGGAAAAACGAATTGAAATCAAAGGTAAATGAATGATTGAGGAATTTCAACTGAAAACGAGCTTTACAATCCCTTTTCGATTTCATTTCACTCAGAATACAGAACATGGGCGAATCCTTTATTATTTTTTTCGGCGTTTTTAAGTATACATAACATCGAAAATAAGCAATCAATATGTGGCTTTATTTTTAAAATCAGATTTTGGTATAATAACACACTTTCCCGAAATAGTTAATAGAATGCGCATGTCTTTTAGGTTTTTTTGGTAGTTATTTTGTTTGAAAAGATTTTTGAATTCCCCATAACTCGTATCGTCTCGTGGGAATATACAGTTTTTTTCTGGCTTGAATAGGTCCAAGACGAATAAAGCAAGATTGAATTTTGAATAACAGCATGAAGTATTTTTTTGGCCCGTTTCGTCCTTGTTATACCTTAACTGACTTGCCAGACGCCAATTCATCACAAAATTGGCGAGTAAAGGTAGCTGCTAAAGCCATCGTTTACGTTACTGCTGTTGAAAACGCAATCCCTTTGGCTTTGCATTTTGTGGGAGTTACCGTAGGATTAAATTGCTTTAATAAAGGACAAATTAAATAAGTCACGTATCGCAGTGAACAAGGCAGCCAACCACCTGTCCAAGCTTTGCGTGAACCGACTTCTTAAAATAGATTTAAAACGGCCTGATTAAGATTGGGTAATTACCACCCACTCGTGGGCTTAATGTCACAAATTTGAAGGCGAAAAATGAAGCCAGCCACAAGGCGGGCACGTTATGATACACCCCCCGGACCTGATTACACCGAGCAGCTCGCATTAGCCCTGTAAACATCACTCGGTCCTGGTGCTGAACATAATGACGACGAACGACGCTAGCGTCGACGTCGATGGCGACGTCGTCGACTATGCTCCAGCTCCACGTCGGTTACTCGTTATGACATATCCTGGCACCATGAGACGGCACGGCATCGTGTTGCAGTGACTTGCCGTTCCATTACGTCTGTCTGTCTGGTAGCCTGTCCTCTCGTTCCGTGCGTAACCAGGCCCCCCGCCCCTTCTCGAAATGAATTATTCATCCAAATCACTATCATTATCGGTGATGTGCCAACTGCGTGCGAAGTGGAGGAGGAGGAGGCACCGGCCGCAACTGAGCGCATTAAATTTTCATAATCGCATTAAACCACGAGTGCGACTTCCTGCTCGCTGTTTTCAATTCTCCGGACTAAATTTTGGCTAATGTGACTGTTCGCGTGCAACCGTGTCGAGGGCTTTCACTTTTCCTCATAAGGGTGTTTCCTGGAAAAGAGTACAAATTTCTCTGAAGTGCTGAAAGGAAAGTTCACATGTTTTTTTGGGCGCTTTTATTGGAATCAGCATGAGTATGGGATTCGAAATAACTCCAGTTAAAAGCTTTAATATTTATTTACATACATAATATCTCATACCTGTCACAAGTTTGACTTACATATAAATTTGAGTTAAATTAACTCAAAATTATTTAAAGCTTACTTCAAAGCTCCCTCAAGCCTTATATTTAAAATATTAGTAAAGTTTGATTCAAGTTCATAACATTATCATTTGAGTGCATTTTACTTGTCCACTACTGTTAAATTTTTAGCATCTGTACTTTAGTTAGCTACAATTAAATATAACAATTTTTCACTCTATATTTTTTTTTACAATTTTTACTAATTAAAATCATCAGCTTCGTTTTTTTTTCAAATCGGTTCCAGTTCTAGCTTAAGGAGAAAATTTTGTATTGAATTGAAATTTAGGTACAGTAATCCATATTAAACAATTTTTATTTCGCGAAAATAAAAAAGAAATTGCTTGGATTTATACCCACTTTGTGTCAAATACATAATCCAAAAATTTATCTGGTTCAAGGTTTCAAGTTTTGATGGGTAGGATAATTTGATGCACTTTTCTTTAATTTAAATTCTGGATATATGTAAGGGTATTTAAATTTCAATTTAATGTAAAATTAGGTATCTAACCTGAACTGTATAGGAAAATGAAAAAACGCAGCTATTATTGATATGTGAAAAAAGTGAAAATTTTTTTCGTTATATATGTACATAAGTACATACCTACATAAATACAAAAATAGGATTTTAAAGAAACCACATAGATTTGATATGAACTTAACCTTGAGATGAACTTGAAACTTTCGATGGAGGTAAAATTCAAATCTATAGATATATGAAAATCCCAATTTTTGTTTTATTTTATTACATAATAATCTGATATCAAAGAGAAAGAAAAAAATTGTTTCAACTACTCCGAGCAAAGCTACAGGTTCTAATAATGAAATACATACATGGGAGTAAGCTAAGCTAAGGTACATACAAGGGGACGCAGAGTATATAGAATAATGTAAGTATATGTCTAATCAAAACTATCTCTTGTCACGGACACAACAAATAAATTCATCCGCAGGAATGCAATTATGTGACATTAAATGAAAATGAACTTCGTGAAAAGTGGATTCCACGAGATCAAAGTAACCGCTGATTCTGGTCAAGCAAGGAAGTGGTGAGTGTGTTTGTGGACACGAAGTCTTTGAAGTGTCCCCCGATCTGGGGCATGGGTGCGACAGGCTCCTGCAACTACCCAGCTCAGGGTTCCTCCCGTACAACGACATACAAGGAAATTAATTGTCCAGGAACATTAATGTCCCTGCAGATGGCACAACTAAGAACTGCGGGGGCTGTAAAGTTCCTCTGCCATGGCAAATTGGTGGCAGATGTTCTCTTCATTCTTAAAGTTGGGTGGCTGGCAAGAGGAGCACTACGTGGACCACTTCTAGTCAAAAGAAATTCTTTTTTTTGGACATGAGTGGACCCACAGGGTGCACAAATTTTATCTTTGTTTGGGGGTCTGTGACTGATATGACCTCAGAAAGAAGAAATAATTGGCGGGTGTGCACCCATTTCGAAAAGTTAGAATAATTTCAATAATTAGTTGAAAGCTTCGGAGTATGTATGTATATGTACATACGAGTATATCGCAATCGCACTTTTCTGTTAAGAAAGTTTTGTGATTAATTTAATTAAAGCCCATAGGAAGGTTCAATGAGACGAAATCGGGGGTATTTTATACTCTACAAAATTAACATTAATTTCTCGATACATTTATTTAGAAGTTTCTTTCACACCATATAGCACTATAAGTTGCACGTTGGTAAGTCTAGCAAAAATAGCAAATTTATGCACTTCAATCTTTGTATAAGATTTAGTTAGGTACCTAATATCAGATCTAAAATTCAATTCATGGTCAGCTCTTTAATATCTAACCAAATTCGTAACATTTCAAACAATTGCTTAAGAAACATTTTCGAATTTCTAAGAGAATTATGCTTAAAAGTAATCATCAAAATTTAAACCCCTTTTATTTTGTGGAAAATTAAATGTATTATTTGTTTTAATAGAACTTACATATTTTTATTTAATTTCGCTGCGGTACTCTCCACTGGAAGTTGTTATATGATTCTACAATATTGAAATATTTAAGGTGGTTCAGTATACATATTGCATTCGTTGTGAGATACCCGATATTAGCAATGAACCAAAAAAAACTCTCGTTTGTCATTGTCTTTAGCTAGAGCTGAGCTCGGTACATCATTTGGACAGTGTGCCTATGTAAAATGTGAAATCAATAAAAAAAAGGAGACTCAAAAAAGTGACGTGATCAGAGTGCATGTCTTGCCATTTTTCTGCCAATTTTCCAAGTTGCCTCTTTTGTATCATCTCGTGGAGCCAGCCGTAGGCGAAAAATCATAAATTGATTTTCAAGCCGTCACCAAGGCACTTTTTGCAGTGAGATACGCGGCTGTATTCTCGCCATTTTGCCCAGTTATAAACCTCTGTTGAAAAGCTCAAAATGAAAATTCGATGCGGACTAAATGGATATTTTTGAAGTAGAATGACAGCTAAATACCGCCTCCGGCTAAAACATGGCTTTGAGTACTTTCATTCCATCTACAATTCCCACATATCGGATATCTATAGATGTATTTTACCTTTGAATTTTACAAACCGTCGAAAACTGGATGAATTTTGATGAAATTTTGTAAGGACCTGAGTAAATATAATGTCTTTGATAATAATTTCCACGCATTTTCTAATAATCTAATGGATGATCATTAGAACATAACACCGGTGTAATAACGTTTAAGTTATTAAGTTAATTGGGAACAAACATTTATTCTTAATAATCTCTTGGAAACTTTATTTCAAGTATATAAATAGATATCGCATTTTTTTTTTTAATGTGCTTAGTTTCAAAGAGATCGATCAAACAATATTTGAGTTATCGTTTACGTCAATTGAAAAAATTCAGTACTGAGTGAGAAAATTCCGTTTAGAGGTTCAAGAAGTGAAAACTTGAAAAATGCAATGCTTTACCGAGTAATCAACAAATCCTGATTACAATGCTTACTTTCTTTCCGATATTATTTAGTGTTAGTTTTGTTTCCGTTACAAAAAATGTTTGGAGTGCAAAGAGTTAGGTACCTACTTTTGGGAAAATTTTTTTTTTTTTTTAATTCTTGAAAGGAAGGATCTGAGTATCAAACTCCGCTTTACAGAAATCATAGTTCGATCTCCTCTTAAAGATTTTCGGAAGTTTGGATAACCAAAAATTTAAGGGAGGACACTCAATTGCTTTAAGTAATAATCCGCCCCTGCTAAATCTGTGGACGATTAAGCGGCTAATTGCGCGATGAGAGTCTGCAGCACGAGTTCACAAACCCACAAGCGTGCTGGGTGGTGAAAATACTTTGTTCGGTAGAAAAAATCCGGCAGTAGCCCAGAGTAAGCGTTGCTGGACTGGCTCTAATGGAATTAATGTCCAATTGCCTCATTACATCCGTAAATAAGCAGGGCTCCGCAAAGAGTGGCCCCCATGCCAGGTTCGGTCGTGAGTGGAGTTCGGAACTGCTAGTGCCCGGCTTTTTCGCTAATTAGAATATTTGTACTGCACCTAGAGCCAGTGTGGCGTGACAAGCTCGAAAAACCTGCCATACCTGGGCCGCACACGGTCCTCAATAACAAAATTACTCAGTTTGCAGCGATATCAGTTAGTCTAAATAATTATCCTAGTGACCCGGGTGCAGGACCAGCCTTTGACTGCGCCTTGTAGTCCTGCGGGGACCAGAGAACTCAATCCCGATCGACTTTGGTCTAGCAGTCGTTCGGTTCGGGGGTAGGAAAACAGGTAAACAACAAATTTTCATGAGGGCCCCAGGGCTGCTT
This sequence comes from Machimus atricapillus, assembly GCA_933228815.1. NCBI lineage: Eukaryota > Metazoa > Arthropoda > Insecta > Diptera > Asilidae > Machimus > Machimus atricapillus. The sequence goes on from OW121788.1 coordinate 14,667,761, forward strand.
TGATAACTCGCAGCGTCCTGAATTACTCACCAAACCCGGGATAGTGTCTGCGTCCATGTTAGCGCGAGAAATATTGCATAACCAGCGCTCTGGGTTAAATCTGTTTGTCAATATGTCAATTACATAAACGGCGCCGGCTCCGAACCTACCCCGGAAGGTGAAAATTGACCCCAACACCTGTTCACGTATTTGTGCCCTTTCACCTATGAGTGTGTGCTAGGGCTTTTGTTTAGCAGCACTACGTAATTAGGACTTTTTCAATATATGTATTCTTTTCAAATCGGTTCCGTAAGTTTAGCAGAGATTTTTGCACTGAACTAAAATTTATGAACATATCAAGCATTTTTTATTTCGGAAAAATAAAATCAAATTGTGTCAAATAAAATAATAATTAATCTAAAACATTATTTGGTTCAAGTTTTGAAGTCTAGTAATTTGATGCACTTTTTTAATTCAATGTAGAATTTGCCTGCCTAATGTGAATCACGTGAACCAGGAAAATAAAAAAAAAACGTAGCTAATATTTTGCAATTAATGAAAAACTGACAGTGATGCATATTCAGAATAACTGAAAGGAACCGAACCAATTTGGTTGAATAGTTCGATTTATTGTTTTAGCTATTCTAGTAATCGAACCGTTCTTTCTCGCTTTTTTGTCCCTCTAGGCAAGCATTATCTATTTATGTCTCTTTGATAAAAAGTTTTTAATTTAACCGAAAGTGTCAACCCGGATCGAAATTTTAACGATTTTTATTCCATTTACTTAATTTAGTTCTTCATAATATCTTCTTAGTTCTGTGTATATGCATATGTGTATTTTTTAGACGAATATGTAGTAGTTTTGAATAAATGAATATATTAATACTATATAAGTTTATGACTGACTTACTTAGTGGCTTAGACGTCGAGGTTAAAGTTTGTAAAGCGGAAGAAAATTAGTATACAAATTGCCTCCTACTTATACTTTTTTGAAACAATTTTTAATTTCAATTTTAAAAATAATGGTGGTTTAATGAATTTCGTATATAATTCTGCTAGTTTTATAAACAAAAAATACTTAAGAAAGTTAATAAATTTCTATAATTGTTAATAAATCTGTATTATGTGCGTCAAGGTAATTAAATATTTGTTTGGCTTCATTAATTTTAACTTTTAAAAGTTACTGTACAATAAATGAATTTTGAGAACAAAATGTTCTGTTTTTTTTTTGTAGACTAACAATGATTTAATAGGTAAGGTACCTAATACAATCCGATTTTATAATTATCTCGGGCAAATGTTTTAACCTTGGAGACCTTTCGTTTTGGCTATTTATACATATACTTACTTACCTTTCTATGTACAGTACAACATATTAAAAATTCATCCAAATCTTAGGAGGATAACCTTAAGGGCCTCTAATATTCTAAATTAGATGTATCTTATTTTAAAGAGCTGTCAGTTCAGCCCAGAATCGATTGGAATATGTTAGAATACTTAGTTACGAAGCACCCTCTCAACATGAACTCCTCTTTGAAAGGAATAAATTCCAAATTATGCCATTTGGATTTTGAATTATATCTGAAGTAGCTCAAAGATTCATTACATTAATATTCTTTGATGCCTTTTCAATAAGCTTAGCATTCCTTCAGGAGCAGACGACACCAAATCGATAAATTTCTCCCTTTTCGAACTGAATGAATCTAATTTTAGACTCGATTCCGGCGAGCCCACCGCCGCCCGTCGTGCTTTCACCCAATTATCGAATATTTCGCTCCGGCGATCAAATGCATCAGTAGCATTTACCACAAGGACAAGGGTTAAATTAGCTCCTCGAAGGATGAAGGCGCCGAACTCTTCGGCTAGCAATTAAAGCATTGGCGGCACCGGCGCTCATTGGCAACTTAATTACAAATACATTAATTACGCGGTTGGTGCTGGGCAAACGGTGGGGGCCTTTAATTAACGTCGCCCGACAAAAGGTAATTACTCATGGCGGGCACTGTCTGAACACATCAAATAAAGTCGGACGCCCGGAATTAGCCGGTTTTCGCAGTGACAGGTGAAAATATGTTTGCCCTTCACTCTTTGCTATTTTGCGTTTTTTTCCCCAATTTTTTTTATTCGATGTTGTCGCTGCCCGTCCATTTTTGCAATTTAACGCGAGCCAAGGCTCGGAAATTGTTCGATATGAGTGCAGGTAATTTGATTTCCGGGCGGCCTCAGATTTCGACCGGGCGCGGATGACTATTTAAGTGAATTCCTTTATTTAATCGAGTCAGCGGGGGTTGCTCGCGACGCGCCAATTTGCATAATGAAAACCTTTTGTTAAATAATGGCGGAATTAACGGGCAACAGGAGGAAATGAAAAATTAAAGCGACTGCTTAATGCCTCCGTGTTAATTCTGGGAGTCCTTCCTCCTTGTGCCGAAGGCTTTGCCCCCGCTCGCACACATCCTCGCACCGTTTCAACATTAAGGACGATCTGCCAGCCAGTCGGCTAAGGCCGCACCCATCCAGCCGCTTTTATTACCCCTTGCGAAGGACCTTTGTGTCCCCGGAACCGGAAATACGAAGAAAAACAACTATCACAGCAGCGCCCCCAGTACAGTACCAGGCCGAAAATAATGAGGAAAAATTGTCGAGGTCATCAGCTCCGATGATTTATGGGCCCGAGGTGAAAATGGGACATTAACAACCCCAGAAATCCGGATCCCGTCCAACCTGTGGCATGTCGGACGGAACACTGCGACAAAATTTTCGCCCTGAAGGAGAACAGGCAAAACTTAACGAAGGTCGTCCTGCGGGGAGGTCGGGGAACCGTCCGTGGAACATGCGCTTTCCGTTGACGATCCCTGGGGATGGAGACGATAAAACTGGGAAATTTTCCGGGTGAAGGGGGTGTTGAATGGAGAACCAAATTCAAATCAGCTCCTGGGGTTTGTTTATTATCCGCTGCAACAGGTGGACCGGCTGCGAAAGTGGGGAACTCGAGCTGAGTCTGGTGGGGAGCTATTCACAATTGAGTAAATATTTCAATCTTTATTTGAATTTTTGCACAACGCACAGCTCTTGAAAATTCGCTTCGGAGCCAGCTAAACTCTAAAATTGAAGTGTGCAATTTAATATATAATACCTAATATAATAATAATACATAGTATTACATTTACAACATTTTCTTAAAATCCAAAACCCAAGTAAATAAACACTTTCCCAAATGTTTAAACTTGTCCCACCCCTTAAAAACAATACTTATAATGAATTTGTTTTATGAACATGGTATAAAATTGTGTAAAATATATTTTTAAATTCGCGCAGTTAACAATTTTAATGACACATTATCATTTTTATTTTTTTATTGTTAATGTGATTATGATCTTGTCTAAATTTTTAAGAAAGAATCAGGGCCGTAGCCAGACTACGTAATTAGGGCAGGCCCAAAAAAATTTAGGGTAGGCTAATTAAAGACATTTTTTATAATTATTATACCTATGTATATATACAGAGCTTTTTTCAAATATTTTTCTCAACTTTATTCGTAGTCGGTATGTATACATGTAAAGAAAGCATTTTATAATAATTGTAAATTAAAAGAAAAAAATTTTCAATAAAAAAATTAGGATAGTTGTAAACTTCGGTTTTTTTGCTGATGGAATTTCTGTAACAGTAGGTTCAAATCTAGAGCTTTTGTACGATTTGCTTCGTATGCAAGAAGAATTAAATTAGACATTCTTTGGTGATACATAAATAGTCGCTGTGGACGGTTAATTCTTGTTAACACAGAGAATATGGATTCGCAAGTTGCTGTGCTACAACCAAAAACTCTAGCAGATGCCAGTAAATGATATGTGTCAGAGAACGCAATTCTTTGCTGCAAAATAAGATCGAAAACAGATAAATTAGGATTCTCTCTCTTCTGGGTTTGTATAAATTTGTTAACCACTGTTATTTCCTCTGAGGATGGGAGTTTTATGCCCAAAGTTTGCAAAATTTGTACTTTTTCTAAATTAATATGTTATCCTGTTCGGTATTAGAAACAGCGATTAGAAGTTTATCATTTTCTGCAAATCTTCTTTTCATTTCACTCAGGATCAAATCCAATGTTTCATAATATATTGCTTTGAAACGTTTTTCATCTTTGTCCACATCCAATGATCTTTCACCAGTTGTATCGTATTCTAAATATTCTTTAAGCTGAATCTATCTTCTTTTTCGCTTTCCGCAATCGAAAATAAATCGGATATCGACAATATGGTTTAAACCTTTACTGATGCAATAAACACCAGCATCAAGGAGGCTAGTCCGCCTCTCCCTCCGAATATAAAACAGGAAAAACTCCCAAGTAAAATATTAAACATGATAACTAGACGAAATAAAATACGTAGGTATTGGCTGCGATACAGACTACCGGCTTACAAAAATATGCTAACTGAACTAAATTACCTCATTAAAAATCTATACTGCTTAGTCATAGAAATAAAAAGTGGAGCTCCCTCTTAGAGAACATGGAAAAAGGCTCAAAACCATTTTGGAATATCTGATTTCCAGGGGTATGTTCGTCCTAAGGACGTAAAAAGCATAATAAAACTTACGAATAACAAAAAATCTTGTGGAATTGATGGTATTTCCAATGGTTTATTACGAGCTCTACCGCGTGGGGGAATTGTTTATCCTACATTTTTAACTCATGCTTGAAACATCGATACTTTCCCGCATCGTGGAAAGAAGCCAAGATCATTCCAATACTGAGACCAGGCAAATCTCCCTGCGATCCGAGCAGCTACCGTCGAATAAGCTTATTAAGTAATGTGGGTAAGGTCCTTGCGAAGGTAATTAAATATAAAATAGTAGATTACGTCACGGATAATAACCTGATACCGAATGAGCAATTCAGATATAGAGCTGGACATAACACCGCTCATCCGCTAGTCTGAATTTTCAAACACTTGAAAAATAACTTTGCCTTAGGTATAAATCTACAGGTCTTATCCTTCTTGATATACAAGCAGCATTTGATTCGGTATGGCATGGCGCCTTAATATATAAATTACTCAAATATGGTTTTCCTGGTATACACTTATAGCATTGATCCGTGATTTCCTTAGCATGCGTTCTTTCAAAGTGCATCTAGGCAAAATATACTCAAACCCTAGACAGATCACTGCAGGAGTATCACAAGGTTCTGTATTAGGCCCAATCCTCTACAAGATTTATACATCCGATTTTCCGATCGTACCAAATTGCTCATCATCCATATTTGCTGACGATACTCCGACAAAGACGTCGCAAACATTTAAGCAAACCTACAAAACGGTCTTGATACTTTATCGGAATATTTTCATAAATGGAAAATTAATATAAATCCCAACAAGACACAGGCTATTTTCTTCACTAGGCGGAGAAAATCTCATTTTTTACCAAATGCCAACTTGAAGCTAAGCAACCGAGATATTCCATGGTCTGATCAAGTAAAATACCTAGGAATAAATCTGGACAAAACACTGACCTTTTCCAAACATATAGTTGCAACCTTCGACAAAATAAGTTTGCTGATAAAAATCATGTATCCATTTATAAATAGAAGGTCGACTTTAAGCACGGATAATAAACTCCTTATTTTCAAAGTCGTATTTCAAACAGTCATGCTCTATGGAGCTCCCCTCTGGTATCAATGTACTCGTAGTCATATTAACAAACTACAAATTTCCTAAAATAAAATTCTAAAAATGATTTTTAACTTGCCCTGGCACTTTTCCACCTCTGAGCTACACTCTTTGGCCAACGTAGATTTAATAGCTACTAAACTCGAAAATCTATCTCACAAATTTTTTGAAAGATGCAAATTAGCGAATAATCTGTTAATCCGACAGCAAGTAGATAGTTATAGTTAGTAAGTAAGGTTTAGGTTACATATAGATAGGTTAGGTTAAAAAATTTCACTGGGTTTTATATAGAATATAAATCACTTTTCCCAAAATTTTAGATCATTATAAAATTGTACCTTTGCTAGTCTACTTATAAGATATCATAGTTGAATGAAAATATACTTCCAGCACTAAAATGGATAAATCACATTGTATATATGTATATATGTACAAATGAATTTAAAATTAAATAAATGAAATGAAATGAAATGAAAAATGAAGATGTAAAGAGGGGTATGTATAGGTATATGTTATGTAGGTATATCGAAATAAAACGTATATGTTGTCTTTGGACTATACACATGCAAAACTTCATATCGATCTTTTTGAAGTGGAACAAACAAATATACAAATAAACTTGCTTTCGCATTTATTAATTTATAAAATTATTTATACGTTTTTAATAAATTTAAAGTGTCAGCTTCTGTCCTTGTCTTCCTGCATTCATCACTGTCAAATTTTCCGTAGATAGAAATATTAAATGTCATGAAGGTTTGTTGATATGTCTGAATTCGCAACATTTTTAAGTAGTCGTGGTTAACACCACCTTCTATATTTCCGAATTTGTATGAACCATGAATGTCTTCAATTTCGGTATAGGTTATTAGAAATGGTGAATAATCATACTTAAATAAAATAAATCCATAATTGTCATAAAAAGATTTAAATGAGAAGAAATACTTACTGGGCCTGGAAATTCTATTAAATATTCTGTCCGGTCTTCTGCAACAAGGTTGGAGTAAAGTAATATGTCGCCCTTTTCTCTGAGCCCACTGCGGTAAAACTCGGCGTTCGCTTCCCTTTGCCAAAGCACACAGAGAGTAAGAGCCAAAATAAATTTCATCTAAACAGATTGAAATGCCGAATGTTAACAATACAAAAAAAAAAAATTCACTCACCTTTGGAGCTTCGAGTAAGTCTGTCTCTAGCTGGGGTTTCTTTTAACTGCTATTGAAATATGTCGCAGAGAGAAGTATATATACTTGACTATATTATTTACTCATCCACATGTGGCTTTGAACAGAGCTTTGGAATTATCTAAACCGAGACATAAATACGCACATACTTTAAGGAATATTTTCATTTGTTATTATAACTACATATGTATTTACTACAAATTAATGTCAATGCAGAGGAAACCTAAAACTAGCTCATATGATTAACTAAATCAACTATTTGTTATAAAATCGTCTAATAATAATCATAATTTTAAGCTTCATGGTGTTTAAAATATGTTTTGGAATTAAATTGGTCAATTTAAATACAATACAATAAATTTGCACTTGAAAAAATTTAAATCATTGTTACGTGATCTGCATATACATAATTAGCCAGCGCCATCTGCGAAGAAGGAGAGGAGTTTTCGGAAATTTATGCAATCAGTATTTGGAGTCATGACGAAGCATTATCACGAAATAGATAATACTAGATCAAAATCAAAAAATTCTTCGATGGACGATTTAAATCCAAAACCGCGCTCACGGTCGGTAAAACAATACGGTAAAAGAAGTAAATCTAGTTACAGACAAATTGAACATAGCCATAGCGCAAGTAACAAAGAGAAAGACGAAAGGTTGGTACGAACAAATAGATGGAAACAAAGTCAACATCCAACTTCTGGCTATTGTATATCAAATAACTGTTACTGTATGGAATTGAAAACACCAGGGAAGCTAAAAAAGATCAGTAGAGGTGCAAAGAAGAAAATGTCGACGATAAAATAGACATCACCAACAACACTACAAATGTTAGAATTGATGGGTTCCTGATGTAGCAAGCACGGGCGAATACAACGAAGAAAAATAACCCCAATTCCAAGAAAAACTGGGAATTACACGCGCATTATCTCAGATATCTCAGGCCCGGCACGAAATCTCCAAATTAAAATCTCAAGAGCTAAAATCTCCAAATATCACAATATCGAAATTAAAATCTCCAAGATACAAAATATCCAAACTAATATTAGCTGCGTTTCTTTCATATCGAATCCAGTTCTAGGTTTGGCAGAAAATTTTGCACTGAATTGAAATTTATGAGTAGTTATAGGTGAAGAGTGGCATGAAAGAACCAGTTTTAAAAAAGGCTAAAAAAAATCAGTAAGGATTGAAAAAATAATTTTTTTTCAAAGATAAAATTATTATTTCAATATTACTAAACAAAGTTTTAGAGATGAAATTACGAAAATTAACAAGATAGTTTTTCATCGATTTTATTTAAAAAAAATTAAAATTCGGCTCTTTCATAACACATAGGCTTTGAAGGAGGCATTAAAAGTTATGACAGCGTTTAAATTAAATTTAATAACATATAACATATGAATAGTGATTGTAAAGAGATATTTTTGTCGATATGGGCCCCCTAACAAAATGCTTACAACCTAATAATAACCAAAGAGTTTAGGAGGTTCATTTTGCTCTCAATCATTGTTAGATATCAAAAGTGTTAGGAGGCCCATTTTGCTTCTCAAGACCCATATTGCCCTCTCGCTCTCTCCCCTATATTTAAATACAGTGGCTCTTTCAAAGCATTTCATATCAAGAACAATTATTCCAAAAATCAGTATAAAATAAAAGTGCTTACCTAACAAAATATGTATATATCGTTGGAAAACTTAAAATTTATACAACATTACAGCATAATCATTTTTTCATTAGTTGTTGGCATTTGAATTTAGGAACTAAATAAAACAACATTAAAAAGTAATTTTTTGGGCCCAAAATCTTTTAAATGTTGTACCAACGCCAGTTGTGGACAAATAATGGTCAAATTTTCATGGACCATCAGTGTGATCAGTAGTGCTAACTAAAAAAAATACATGCACAACATTTAGTCGGTTAGTTGTCATGCAAATGAGAATGGCTCTTTCATGCCACTGGCCAATGGCTCTTTCACTGCCATGTAGGGGTACATATCAAAAAATTTTCACTTCGCGAAAATAAAATCAAGTTCCCTAGATTTTATACCCATTTTGCGTCAAATACTTAATCCAAAAATTTATCTTATTTATTGTTTTACTTCCCTGATCAAATAAAATTTTTCGATCTCAGTTAGGGCACGTAATTTTGACAAGAGAGGTAAATATTGACCGAGGTCTGTGAAAAAAGTGTACAGCAATAGCTGTTTTCATCTATTAGCTTCTTTTTATTCTCCCTTCACTACCGAACTTAGTAACTACTCGTCTAACGGCTCTATCAGGGCATCGAGATTAACTCTGATGGCAGTATCTCTTCTCGAGGTTTGTACAATGGACCTTTGGTCTAAGTGCAGGGTGAATCAACCCGCCTCATGACAATCTACATCTACATCTACAACTACGGTAAAAAGAAAAACCTACCGAAGGTTCCTTGGGCGTGAAAATCTGAAACTGATATAATGAAATTTTACATGTCATAGGCATGTATGTACATTTAAAACTTAGTACTGGGCTTAAGCATTCAACAAGGTCTTTAAATTATCACCTGACTTTTCAGCTAACATAGATATTATTACATATTAATTTTTATTTATTTTATAAAATATGTTAAAAGATTCAAATAGCACAAAGTGTTGTTTTACATAAATTATATCACTGAGCTTCTTATAAAGTTACTTATTTTACAGCCATATAACACAAGTGTTATCAGAAATGTCATTGTTCGTTGAAAATCAAATGTTGTCTGAGACGCAGAACGTGGATAGAAACTCGTGTAGGTATCTAAATAATTTGTTTTCACACATGTTTTGCGTATCAATTACCTACCTTAGGCATTTAAGCTTAAAAAACACAATTTTCAAGGTTTACATGCACGTCATCGAAATCGAATGCCTAAATGACAAATCTTATGTTTCTAAAAAACATTGTTAAAAAACAACTGCTAGCCATTTTTATTGAACATAATATATGTATGTCGTATCGTTAGATAGAAATTATTCTCGTTCAGTGTGCTAATTACATGCATTAGATCCCATGCATTAACCTGTCTCGATTTTTCACATTAAATAAATTTGGAGGAAAATTGATCGAAGTCGTCGTGTTTATAAATTTTGTTTTAAATCCCAAAACATACGAAACGGCAAAACGAGCGAAAAGGAAGAGAATTCTTTCTATGTGATGATTTCATTTTATGAAACAGAATTTAGTATATAAACTAAACTAACAAATAATTATAGCCCCACGTTTTTCGTTTGTAATCTTACAAATATTTTCATAGCTATTAAAAATTCACAATCCCAAATTTTCAGGACAGTTTTTTCTCGTTGTTGACCTTTAAACTAAAAATTTAATGCATTTGTCATGGAGATTTTACGAGGGGTGTATTTATATTTTACTATAGGTTGATCACTCTTCACTGTAAGCAAATACATACTGCAAATTTTCTATTTGAATAAAAATACACCGAAGAGGGAATACCTCTACTATTTTAACAAAATTGTAATTTTCAACTAGTGAAATGTTTAGATGACGTAGGAATTACATGAAAAGCTAATTAGGAGCAGGACTCGAAAATGCGGCCTTTTGCTCTAACCAACTGATCCAATTGCGTCAGTGCGTTTCGAGAAATTTTAAATTCTGATTAGGTAAAATTCGTATCCCCCTATGTCAGTTATAAAATGTGTTTTTGGTATCACGTTCCACAAGCGTACAATATTTTTTCTTTTGAGCTCAGATGTTTCTAAATGAGTTTTAAAGCTCTTCAAAAAACGTATATAAAGTTTTATCTAGCATTTGCGTCCACAGTACTTGTTAAGTTAACTGAACAATAGGACATTTTTTTTGTAAGCCTTAAAGGAGAGTCAAAATGAAGGCAAGTTAAATTAATATTTTTAGTTTAAAGACCCTTGCTGTAACTATTCTAACTGTGTAGATGAAGGCTGTTTGGGCGCTAATCGTTTGCATAATTTGGGAAACAACAAGAGCACAAGAAAATACTTTATTTACTGATACAGTGTACGGCACTGTCCTTCCAGGAGAGGCTCTACTTTATCAGCAATATGTGTTCGAACCACACCAAACATTTGCAATGAATATTTCGGGATCAATATTATATCCGAATGACGAAGTAAGTCATAATTTTAAATTATATTTGTTTCTTTGCCCGCTTTGCTAATTGATTGATTTTATCTTTTTTATAAATAAATTTTTTTTTTTTATTTTATAATCCCATTAGGACAAGGACGTATACTTCAACATCACGCGTATTGTTATGAGAGAGTTCAACCAACAGTTCCCCACAAGATTTGTTACACACCCAAGCACGTGTATCGGGAAATTGAGATGCACAATCGGATTTAAATACACGGGAATCCACAAGCAGCAGTTTCATATTTATATTTATGGAGTTTATATCGGTGTATGTTCAACAGCAAGATAACCTGAAACTTGATGAAGTCTTTTTCGTCAAACTGCTTATGCAATCTAATATGACATAAGCAATATTAAAATAAAAATGAAAAATGTGTAACGCTGCTAAATAATCGCAAATATATACATTTGTATATACCTACTAATAAAATTAAATCGAATTTTACTAATTTATGTATACCTATATTCTGAACAATTGTTAGTTGGTCAAAAAATCTTGAATTTAATTCGGAATTCGGACATATTTTTTTTTAAATGTGTCCAGTCAATATCAAAAAACCAAATGCATCCAAAATTAGTTAGGAGAGAAGATATTTTTTTTAAAGAATTCTATATTGGGGCTTAATTCTATGCCTTATGATAATAAATCTTTAAATTTCAGAATAATTTTCACCTTTATATCATTAAGCACTTCGAGTGTAATTGATCTATAATGACTAACATTTTGATAGAGTATTTAAAAGGTTAACTTTAAATTAGTTTAATAATTGCGAAAATGAATACTTATAAAAATAAAGGATATGTTAAGTGTAACAAAATATTTTTTGAATAAATAAATAAATCAAATAAAATATGCCTGATCCCATTTTCGGGTTTAGAAAGTGGCTTCATAATTTGAATAACACTTTTTAAAATTACAGAATCTTCAAGGCTGAAAAACAAATCTAACTTTAAAGTCAGTTTGAGTTTTGAATTGAACCAATAAGAATTAAATGCGTCAATATAAAATTAAAGTTTTTAAAGAGAACTAGCTACAGAACTAATTGAACTTGAAATTTTCGGCTTGTATCACTGTTGATAATTTTTTTTTTCTTTCTTTCTGAGTTAAATTCTGTGCGTCGAGTAGAAAGTTATTGAATTAAATGAAATCTCGCGAATGATAAATGGTTTATTGATTTCCTTTATGACTTCATGCTTGTCGGTTTGTTTTGTGAAATAAATTTGTTTAAATGTTTAAAATTGATTACGAAAATGGAAAATTAAGAGTATATCTAGATATGTAAGTAATTTAATGAAAACAAATTATAGAATACGTAGATTTTCTTGAAACTTGTTATCTCTCTTCTTGTGTACTCTGTACGAGATTTAAACTGAGCTGAGGCTGACCAGAATCATAAGCAAGAAGAGCTTCGCCAAGCAGTTCACTTTCTTTGGGGAGTAAGTAGCTTTTCTCGTGGCTAAGTGACAATAAATTAAGAAAAAAGTAATATCTTTAAAATTACTAACGCACCGTCTTGCACTTAATATGTATATCGACTTGACAGAATTCACTTCGGATATTTCTGTGTTTGAGTGGTAACTTTGTTTCGGAGAATCAATCACCAACTTCTATCATGAATTGCACCGAAATCGATACAAAAAACTTATAAAAGCCTTTTTTGGATAAAAATCCCTTAAGAAACATAAGATTATTTATTACATTAAGATTTCATCTGAAGTATAATTGTTTCTTATTTACTTTCAAACAAAAAATGCTAAGCCTGAACGTACCTATATACCTTTAACTTTTGAAAAGAATTAAATTGGCACGAAAATTTCGACTCGGGATTTGCTGAAGCGCCATTATCAAACTTTAAACAGACATCTTCTGGATACTATATGATAACAAACAACGAATAGAACAGAAAGTGGAAAATTATAATATACGCAAACACATGAAAAATTCATTTTATAATTGTATTTTTTGGATATTAATTATATTCTATAGATTGTTATAAATCATAATTTGCTTTTTCAGCGGTACATGGGCCTATATAAATTCCGAAAATAAAAACATGTAACTGAATCCTTTCCGATTGCTGAGACGCAAACGTTAAATCTGCTCGCAATTTGCCAACATATTTTACTGGATCTGGCGTTATATAAGCGTTGCTCTGTTTATTAAAGTCTCTAATGATTATCTGTGTAATTTCAAAGTAGGTTCTCTTCTCCTGGAAAATTTAAAAAAAAATGTAATTTAAGTTTGTTCATTTATCACAGCTTCATCAAAATACTGATTACTAAAAATATGTATTGTAAGTACATATAGACATAAGTGCTATTTAATAACATCTAACAGAAAAATATGTAACATACATTAAGTGCATAATGAATAAACTCATTGTCCTTCCTTTTAATTTCGGTAGTCCGGTAAAAAGTAGGTATATGTATTCAAATTTGTGACTTACCCAATAATTGGGATATTTCATTCGTGCTGATACGTGACCAGCAGCCGATCCCCGTACATGCAAGTATCTCGAAGATATGAGTGCCTGGCCTTTAACTTCCGTGCCAAATTCTCTATCTATATATGAAACTTCCTCTGCAACTGTAGCCTCCCACATTAAGCAAAAGATAAATGCCAAAATAAATTTCATAACTAAAAATCGGATTCAGATAGAAAATTCGTTGAAAATATTTTAAGAACAATATAAATTATTTTAGCTCACCTGTTAATTTTACGTAAGAGCAACTATGATTCAGGTAACTTTATAACCACTGCAAAAGCAACTTCTGGAGGAAGCTTTATATACTTGTTTTCCATCGAAAGCAGAGCTTTGGAGCCTCATGAATTTATACGTCAAGTCTTGACGACTTCTTGTTTCTTGATCGTTTAGAGTAGGTCTCAATGAGTTTCGCCAAAGTTATATAAGTACAGTACATACATATTGAAATTTTTGAATGAGAGCATTGCGTGGTGAAATTCAACTAGTATTATTATAAATGAGAGGAAACCGAAACGACTATCATATTTAATTCAAATAATATGTATTCCAGATCGCTGCTGTTTTTGTCATTTATTGTAATCAAATAGTTAAACGTCCCGATTTCACTCGCGGTATCATAAGTACTATTTAGTTAAAAACTTCTGAAGTGTTCAGCCTTCTCAGTTACATCGATTTCTTAAAATAAAGTCAACCCGTTTTGAACACCGGTCACCATATTGGATATGATAATTTTGAATTTCGAAATTTAGATTTGAAATCATTCACCATCATTTCAATCATTTAAAATGAAAGAGTTGTTAAAAGTTAATTTACATACATCTGTACATATGTTATGTATGTAATAATATTCAAATAACAATCAAAATAAATTAATTATTATTAAGAATAGTAATCTAATGATGCTATAGACAATAGTAAGGAGTGTAGAGTTAGTGCCAATTACTTATTGCATGCGCCCCAAATTTTCCGTTTTAAATCTTACAAACATTTTCATATTGTTCAATTCGTTACAGGGAGTGCGGGGAAGGATATATCACATTTTAAAGAAATCCAGGACGACCGAATATTCGAGAAAAACACCCTTCAACACCACCCTTAACAAGGGTTGGGCAGGCAACCAACCTTGAAATCTTGAACTAAACCTACCTAATTGGTGGGGGTCGAATTTGGTGTATAGTTGTTTCTGAAAATAACAACTAGTTATTATAGGATTTATATTTTTCATGGTCATGATTTAAAATCATCCAGGTATATAAATTAATTACATATTATGTTTTGTGAAATGTACCTACCGCATCAATTTTCGATGGGGTTAAGGGCAGCTGGCCACTTCGGAAAACCGGTCTTTCGATAAATGTAACCAATTATAAATAATTTTCGTTTTGATTTTTGGATTTTGGAATTTATATTATGTGATATTATATGGAAGTTTTTGTAAAATGTGGCCGTACTATAAAATTGGAGTATTTTGCTAGAAAAGTGAAAAATTGTTGAAATTTTCTCCTCGTGTGTACAAAAACACAGATAAGACCAAGGTTTTCAAATTTGTATCGAGAATAACTGTATATGGCTCAATAAAACAAATTCCAATTAGATTGGCTCAAATTTAATTCTCAATATTAGGTTATGTATTTTTATAAGTTTATAAGTATTTTAATAAGTCTTCTCAGTGTTGACAACTTGGCGAATGTTCAAAAAACATTTGTGAATGTTATATTTTTGTATTATTTGTTTATATATTATGGATATTTTGAAGCTATACTATGGTGTATGTAGCTTTAAATTGTAGGAAGAACACGTAACTCTATCAACGTTTAGTTAGATACGTATAAATAAAAATTACTACCATTAATTAGAGTAAAATAAAATACACCAAAAAAAGTAATAATAATATAATATAAATTATTCCCTTTTCGACAAACTTCTTTAACAGCTGTTTGTTGTCGTTTATTTCGCCACCTCATAACCACGCGTATAACCTTTCACCGACCTCTAAAATGTATTTTTTGTTTTCATAGCCGTGTTTTTGTGAGTTTTTTTAAACAAACAAAATGGATGTTCATTTCAAGGTAAGGTGTTTTAATTTCTAATTGATTTTCAGAAACCATTAGAATTTTAACCAATATTTACATTTTTTGTGTTTTTTTTCGAAATAGGTTTGAGGCTAAATATTAATGATTATTGTTATGATATGCTGTGGTATTGTCCTATGCATATGCCGACAGACAGCAATTAATGGTAAGCATTGCATGATAATTGTCAACATTTGTGTTGTTCTCAATAAAACTTCGAAAATCAATTAGCAAGCTGAAAAGCAAAATCCCATACAAATTTGTTTTTGAAAAACTGAGTTGGCACACGCCCTAAGTTGACATTTTTCATGGGTCGAAATGGACGCTGAACACTGGATCATTTGGTGGACATTTCAGCATGATAATGATCCAAAACATATTCATGCAGATGGACGCGCACCGTGGATTTCATTTTATGCTTTCTTTATATATAAACATGAATACATATATATTACATAACCGTAAATCTGTCTCTCTGTATATTATGGATAAACTAAAGCAAGACCATGACCTAGTCAGTTAGTAAAATTTCATTCCTTTTTCTAGAAATTTTTTAAAAGTTGTTCGCAGTCGTTTATTTCGTCACTTATTCACGAGCCCGCGTGTAACCTTCTAAAAACCTCTAAAATGGTGAGGTGTTTTTGTAAGAATTTGTAGAATTTCAACCAATACTGACATGTCGGATAGCAAAGATTTTTTGCGGAATTAATAAACTTGTGTCTCTAGAATTGGACATTTTTTTAAGTTAAATATTAAAGGTGAAAAATACAAGACGAAAGCTGGAAATTGTTTGTGAAATGTAAATGTATATGTAAATAGCTTTTGTTGTTATGGCAGCTGTCCATGATCAAAATTGTTATAATATATTATATATATATTTTGAAAGTAAATTCTAAATCGACAGCTATGGAAAGCCCATACATCCATTTTCTTCCTGTACAATTTGAGTTAATTTTAATTTTTTCTTCTAACTTCCCATTTGGAAGTTATTGTAATGGGTCCGATTTTTGATTGTTAAATATCGATAGACGGTTTTCAAAATACATAATTCTATTAAATATCTAATTTTATTTGAATTTTAATTATCAATTCTATCCACGCTCGAAAAACAATTTTTGCGTAATTGATATACAATTTGCGACCTACTAGATTCCAATGACGTTTCAGACACCATCTGAGTTTCAACCAACATTTGGCACATGAAATAATATTTTTGGTTATTCCAAGCTAAATATTGAATCAAGTGAATGAATATGGCACAAAATAACAAGGTTAGAGAAATTTAAGCTTGAGTTTTAGCGAAAATTATGATTTTAAATAAAATAAAATTAAAAATTTAATTTTTTTTAGGAACCGCTTTTAATGCGTGGATGGAATCCACCTACGAACACCACCACATTGTATATTGTCATCAATTTTAAATAGGCGTACGATGGTGTACGATTTGAACTATACAGCCAAAGTTAAATCAAAGCGTTTAATAAAAATAGCTGAGATTATTGCCCCACTAGTTTTTAAATATTATTTAAAAGGAACGAGCTAAGAAATTTAAATTGCTAAAATAAGAGTACCTAATATAAAAAAAAATTTCGCTAGTAATCATTATTAAAGGAAAGTTTTTTTAAATACAAGCATTATTAATCAAAAACGTTGTTTCAATTTGAATGAATACATATATAAATTAATAAAAACATATAATTTTTAGAGTTTATTGAGTTTTATGGAAAAAAACTATTTATCTATAAGGTCAAGTTACATACATATTTTAAACCTAACTCACCCTCAGGTAAAATATTGAAGTTTATCCTTATTGAACTACATTTACTTAGATACAATGAAATAATTTCAGATCTTAACATTTTCAACATTTTGGTACGAACACCTAGGAAAACCTCTTAATTATTTTGGTTAGGCATTTTTTGTAGTTTTCCCAAAATGACGTTACGTTTACTGAATAATCACCATTATCCCTACTGACGAATATTATTATTAATTAAAGTTGCTTTTAGTTTTGTTCAAAACGAATCAACATTAGGTCAAAAAAACAATACAAGGCTCAATAGTTTCCGAGATTACCTCTTTCATATAAACAAAGACCTTCTCCTTATACATTACATTTAATAATATTAGTAAAGATTTTAAGACAACGTTCATCAGCGGAAAAACTTTTTAATAATTTTGCATTTGCAATTATGTTATTAATGCCAGTTATAAATATATACAGTGTACTAGAATAATAAATAAAACATACAAGAATGTTAAGCGTAAAATATATTTTTTTTGTTTTTTACGTTCTCGCTGCTGTTGTTTTCGGATTAATACTTGCGGACACATTCCCTTGATGACTTTTACTAAGTATTTTAAGTTTTAATCATAAAGTTATTGCATTTCGAAGTAAATTAAGTTAGGTCACATTAAAACTTAATAAGATAAAAAACATTAATTTTAATAAGAAAAACCCCACAAAAAAAAAACTTGAGATCCATTTTAAATTTTAGAAATATGTATGTAGGTACCTGAAAAATCTTTCTACATAGTTGGTGATTTGTGTAGGAAATAAGGTATACATATTAATATGTAGGTTAATAAGTTAAATGTACTACTGAAGGTTGTAAATGACATTTTTACCGTTCTTAGGTAATAACTCAAGAATTTGAAGTCTGCGAATTTTTTTAAAGCCGAAGTCGGATCTCAACTCTGTTTTTAGTTGGACCAATCGCTTGGTACCGCGTCGAACAAAATATTCAGTATAAATATCACTAACTGACTTGCTTCTACATCAGTTATCAGAAAGCTCGACTATAGGTTGATTTATTCGAAGCTCTTAAGGTAAGTGACATTTTTTACTTTTTATTGTTTTGTTAATATTTTGTATCTCTGTTCCACCAGATGAAATTAATATTGGTTCTTATTGTGTGCATTATTTGGGAACAAAAAACGTACGCAGCGACATTTGTCGATGGTATAAAAAAACCTAGTGACATGCTACTTTTAAAGAAGTCAGTTGAAGGTAAAAATTTCTTAGCGTTTGATTTCCCAGGCCCAGTAAGAATATAAGATTATTGAAATGTCCAATGACTAATATGTGTTTTTTATTTAAGTTCGATTATTCACCTTATATAATCACTAGAATCGCGGTGTATGATTACGACTATTTGAGCAAACAAATTTTTCAAAGCGGTGGAGTTGGAACAGACCATTTTCATATGCAACGAACCGGTGAATCGATCCCGCTTGATATTTGGATCTTTGGTCGGTATAATGGTGATCAGTGCATTAAGAATAGAACAAAAGACGAAACTGAAAAAATTGTTAAGAAGTTATCTTAACCCTTAATAAAATTTAATGAAAAATTTTGAATAAATATGTTAAAGAAATTAGAATTTATGCATTGTTTTCAATAATTACAATAAATACTAGAGAAAATAAGAAGAAAAACGGCATATGTACTTATGAGAAATAAGCAAATTACGAAGGGTATACGGGACGCGTTTAGTTTGAAATGTAGGGGATAAAACTCAAAAAATTGTTTAGTTTTTCAGCTTTCACTACACATATTAATGTCGTTTCGAATAAAATTGTATACAGGATTTTCAGATTCTATGCAGACAACACTACGCTTTAATATCGATTCCTCAGGGTGCCTCTTTTGTTCTTGACCCGTTGCGGGCACGCTTCCAAAGTAGGGGTTCCTTTTACCGGCAAAACGGGTGTATTTTTTTAATTTTTGTGCCTATTTTTGCCGCGATTGTCCTTGCGAATCGGACGGATTTTTCAATTTATGTGGCTCTTTTGGCATTTACAAGCCTTTGCAGGCGTATTTGTTCGCTATATGCGTTTATGCCTCCTAGTCCGTGCCTCATTTGGGCGCGATTTTTTAAAAAATTGTAGTATTAAATAAGAGAATTAATTAATTAATTAATTAAATATTCCCAGAAAATCACAACAATTTTTATTTTGACTAAAGAATCATAAATTTTTTAGCTTTTAATTTAAAAGTAAACCCAGAAAATGCTTTAAAGTCCTTTGAGATACATTGTAGGATTTTGGTAGGTAGCTTAGAAAGCTAAGCCTGCAAGGAGAGAGGTCGCGTCAAATTCGAAAATTTGCAATATCTATTCCCCAAAATTTGATATAGGTAGTCCTTACGTTTTGCCGATTTTTTGTATGGGAAGATCGAGTTTTGTATAAGAAAAAATTTCCATGTCTCGTGACATGAATTTAAATCTTTTACCACGCTTTTTCTCTACGGATTTATTTCATTTTCATCTACGTATATAATTTTTCTTCATTATCGATAAATAATTCCCGATACATGGATCATAACATCCCAAGCCAGATGTAGACAAATAAAAAGTTGTACCAATCGCATCGCCAATCGAAAAAAATATTCTATTTTATAGACTTCTTTTCATTACTTGCTTCTACACTAGTTATCAGAAAGCTCGACTATAGGCTGATTTATTCGGAGTTCTAAAGGTGTGACAGTTTTTATTTTTTATTTTTTTGTTAATATTTTACATGTCTGTCCCACCAGATGAAATTAATATTGGTTCTTATTGTATGATTTATTTGGGAACAAAATACCCACACTAAGACCTTTATCGATGGTGTAAGACAACCTGGTGACATGCGACTTTTAAAGAAGTCAATTAAAGGTAGCAAATTCTTAGCGTTTAATTTCCCGGGCCCGGTAAGGATATGTTTATTGAAATTTCCAATGATTAATATGTGTTTGCTATTTAAGTTCGATTATTCACCTTATGAAATTACTAGAATCGCACTATATGAATATAAAGACTTGAGCAAACAAATTTATCAAGGCGGTGGAGTTGGAACAAACCATTTTCATATGCAACGAACCGGCGATTGGATATCGCTTGATATGTGGATCTTCGGTCGGTATAATGGTGATCAGTGAGTGCATAAGGAACAGAACAGAAAACGAAACTGCAATAATTGTTAAGAAATTATCTTAACCTTTAATAAAATTTAATGAAATATTTTGAATAAATAATATTAAAGAAATGAGATTTTATACCATTATTTTCAATAATTACAGTGAATATGTACTATAGAAAATTAAAACAAAAGCGGGATACTTATTAGATTCAAGCTTGTCTTACCCTCCTTTTCAAAAGTTATATATGGGTGGGCTGTGCTTTTTGATTTTAAGGGGTTAAAACTACCCCCTAGTAAAAAAAATAGAAAATTCATTTGTAAGCATTTCTCGCATAAAAATTTGGTTAAATTGTATAAAAAAAATATACTAGAAGATATTTTGTTCTTTACATCAAGTTTTCTACCCCTAGAAACCACCCCTTATAATGAAATTAACGTTAAAAAATACTTTTTCACACTTGGAAATTCTTTACTTGTGAATGAAAATCAATAAAATTTTATTTGTTACTTATGAAATGATGTTTCATTAGTTTCAACTTTTTAACCCTTAGAAACCACCCCTTATGCACAAAATAATACTAAAAAAGCCTACTAAAAGTTTGAAATGTTTTAATTTTGCATTTAGATAAATTAAAATTCTTTCCTTGCTTATGAAAAAAATTAAAAAATATCGAAAATCAAAAAAAAAAAACTTTTTTTGAAAAAAAAACCAAAATTTTTTATAATTTTTCTTTTAATTTTTTTTTTTTTTTTTAATTTTTAGCTAATAAAGAGAACAACTAGAGACTCATTTTTGAAGCCATCAACCCTTTTCATGCCCTCATTTTCCTTGTTTTTAATTTCTCAAATTAAGCAAACGTTGATACCCCCAAGGTGCGCGGCTCCTCGTTCTATGAATTTTGATCAATCGGGCCGAAGGAACCGTCCAAGGGATCGAGCTGCGGATTTACAGGGCTATTGGGGGTACATTGAGGTGTAAAACTCCCTACAAACCTTAGCCTTTCCATCAGTATTTGCAAAGATGCGGTCGATTTACCAAAACAAGGGAAAAAGTCAATTTTTTTGACTTTTTTAAAATTGAAATTACGGATAAAAAAAAATTTCCAGTCTCCGAAACTGCCCTTAAATTTCCTGTACGATCATTGGTTGCTGAGATATGGATGGTTGAATAGAAACGTGTCCTTTTTCGTTTAATTTCGGATATCTCCGCGACCAATCAACGTAGCAAGGATTTAAAAAAGAAAATCAAAGCTGAATTAACAGGCAATCTGGTCCATAGGGTGGTCAAATCAAAAAAAAAATTTCCGAGTCCGCCGAAACAAAAAAGACTTAAAATTTGGGCACTTTTTTTTCCCCTATTCCTTTGGATTGTGTGAGAACCGTGGCCTTTACAATGTTTGGGCTTAAATTTCCAAGAACTAGAGTTTTGGAGATTTAAGACGCTTACTTTAGGACCTCGATACGATCATTTCTCGCTTAAATACAGCCCGTCGAAAATCACTAAAAAATTTGGATTTTTTTTCCGTTCCCTTAATTGTTTTGACGAGTGTATGTATGTATTGTATTATATACCATTTTAAAGGTAATTTCAAGGGCTACAAGGCTAGGCTCATTAAGAAGTCCACGTACCTTTTTATTTTAAAAGGTTAAGGATTGAAGGGTTCGGGGGGACAGTTGGTGTTCACACCATGACATGAACTCTAATCGGTAATATCTCCGTCAATTTTCATCCTACAGAAGTATAAACGAAATGAAAATGTTTGTTGAAAAAAGAGCTACATTTTTGTATTATACCTATCATTTTTTACGTATACATATATCATAGTTTTTAAGTTATTTTGAAAAAACGGAAATTTTCAAAATATGCGTTACAAATTATGTTACTTTTTTCAAAAACTATGCAATTTAAACCGGTCAAACTTCTGGATCTAATAAATAATACTAAAACAAAATGTCATGTGGAAGGAAAACGATAAATTTTGATTCTGGTGGATATTAGGTTAATTATAGTGCTCTTTTTTTTTTTTTAAATATTCGAGTACTCTATTTTTATGCGCTGTAACTCACTCAATTTACATGCAAATGACTTTTGTCAGTGCTAATTTTGAAGGTCTTTTTAAGGACTAAAAAAAACTTATGTATCGTTACCCCCGAAAAATCCTTTTCCACCCTTTTCTAGTAATTTAACGTTGAATACATTGATCCAAATATTCGCAAAAAAAAGGTCTCCTTTCACCGATCGTATCTCGCTTTGTATTGAACCTATAATAATTTAAAAAAAATGTATCTCTTTGTCTTTTTATAAGCTTCATTTTTGTTCTATACACTTTTTTTATTTGTGGCGTCATTTTTGAGTTATTCGTGAAAAATCATTCAAAAATGTGGCCTTTTTCGATGAAAATTCAAGGTTTTCAACCACGAATAACTCAAAAAGCATTGATTTTCAGAAAAAAATTTATAGAACAAAAGTTGCTTAGAATTTGACCCTCTATCGATTCCCGGGGTTATTTTGAGTAAAGGAATTTCAACCCCCGAGAAGGGGTGGCAACCCCCCCTGGGGCAAAAGCACACATCGGCATTATATAACTTTTGTTATTTAAGCACTTTCCCTTCATCTCGCCGAATTTAAAGTGAATCGGTTCAGTCCGAAAGAATTCGGAGGTGAATATCCCGAGTGACTGGACTTACGTAATCTTTGCAATTGCATTGTAAAATTATATACATACATACCTGCTATTGTAGCAAGAAGCATATCACTCTTGAACAAATTTCTGATTATCGCTAATTTTGTATAGAATGGAGCTAACGCCAAGATCTAGTCCAAATTTAGGGAATTCTATGCGTATGTGTATGTACATAATGGAATATTCCCAAAATTTAGTTTTTCCTGAATTTTTGAATTCTATATATGTAAGTGTTTTAGCAAGTTATTTTGAAAGTCACAAAATATACAAATTTTGATAAAAAATAATTGCCTTATCTTCAAAGATTATACTTGCTTGGAAAACTTATTGTTGCTCTTGGAGCGAAGTTGATTACCGTTCTTACTGAGATCTTTGTGATCAATTTGTTGCTTAAACGCCTCCAGATCTTACATTGATATGAGATGTTTTACATAAAACATAAAAAAAAATAACTTGGAATGGTTGAACATTATTTGAAAACATTAATAAAAATAAAAGTTTATAATTTTAGAGTTTTAATAACCTCTAACTATAAAGTGGTGCAAGTGGTATGGTTTAAATAAAAGGACTAACATTTTAGTTTTGTCGCATTTTTTTTAAGAAATAGGTATTTTTAAAAATGTACCTACAATTATTTATAAATTACAAAAGCCAAAATATAATAATAGGTAAATTGCTACAAGTAGAAAGAAAAAAATTAGACGCCTTGCTTGCTTTAGGTTTAATTATTTTTATTGATTGCGTTAACATTTCAATGTTTCAATATACGTATTAATATTATTAATGCAAATATTACATTTATAGATATTTTAAAATTATGTGTTATTGATATTATGTCTATGTAGGGCGGACGATATGATATGATAAGAATTCGCAACAAAAGAAACATTTTATGTTGTATTAAGTTATTTAATTTATTTATTACATCCGGAATCATTTATTGAGAGGATCAGGATGATAGTTTTTTTAAGTGAGTGATAGCAAATAGACTGATTTTACTTATTTTTCACGTTGTGTAAGAATGCATAAGCTGTGTAGGCTTTCTTCATAACCTTAAAAAAAGAAAAAATATAATGGTTATAATTATACTTATAAAGTTAATTTCGGCGTAATTTTTAAAATTTATATTTACACTTTAACGTACTTCAGAAAAAGTGCCTAAAGAAAGAGGCACAACTCTCCCTGCAGCGATAAAAGGTTCGTTTTGAAGTCTCTGTAGGCTAAACAATATCATGAATTTAAAAGATTTTGATTGGTTGTACCAATCGCAATTGTAAAGATTTTGGCGTAGTATCTGAGTCTGCAAAATAAATATGCGATGAAAAGGTATCAATCAATTTATTTTCTTACCTGCTGAACAACTGCTTCTCCAAAATAGCAATAAAGTCCTAATAGAAAAGTTTGGAGGCAAATGTTTACTGTCATAGCTATTGTTATTATGTTTTCAAACTTTAACACAGAAAGGAAATACAAGGCTACTCCAATGACTCCGATATTCAATATAAAGTGAGTGACACTAACCAGATTAAATATGGTTTTTATAATATCAATTATTCTGTGAGATGGATAAATGGAAAAATATTTTATTTTATTGTGTCATAAAAACTTACAATTAGTTAATATGAATAGTTGATGCAAGACGTACCCGCATATCTCTGGAAAAATTTGTATTATGTCACCAAATATTTTTAGTTTTTCCTCTTCACTTAAAGAGCCTTTAGTTTTCGTTACAAAAGCTTCCTCAAAAACATGATTTATGCTTTCTAAAATTGCTCTCACCATTGTCATCACTCCGCAAAACATCTATTTTTAATAAGTTATTATGATAATGAATACTTACTTTTTAAAAAACATAAAACTTACTGTATCAAGAGATATTAAACAATTTGCAAGTATTACTCCTCCGATGACTTGGTATGCGTAAATTATTTCGTAAAAAGGACTTTGCATTAAATCAATTATGTCAACAGGATTCTTTATATCTAAAGGCAATGTTCTAGTGCTTTCAAATGCAGGTATGATGAAATATAAAAACGATGTTATATTAACTAATGCCAGTCCCAACGTGAATAAAATGCGATACAATTTTAGGGCGCTCAAGATATAAGTCTGATTTTCAAATTTATCAGCAATATTTTGTAAAGACCGAAAGCATTTTTTGAATCTATGCATCGAGTTCCAAATTGCAAACGTCTTCATGGCAGCAACTAAAAAAGCAAACCAACAAATTAATAAAAGCAAGGATTTCGCGAACTTTCCTTCTGATTTTGCTTCAAGGTAA
Source organism: Machimus atricapillus (assembly GCA_933228815.1). NCBI lineage: Eukaryota > Metazoa > Arthropoda > Insecta > Diptera > Asilidae > Machimus > Machimus atricapillus. Next base: position 14,693,151 of record OW121788.1, read on the forward strand.
CCACTTCCCACCGTAATAAGCATTAAAAAGGCGCAAGTTAAAATGATTACAGGACAAATCGTAGTTCTTTTAACTTCATATAAGTTTTTGTCGTCTCCCCACAAACCGAAGAATTTAAATAACTTTGCGGAATGGGAAAAAAATATTAAGGAATCGGAATCAGCGTGTTTTTTATTATTCTTCATCCTGAATCTGAAACATTGAAATATATTAATAAATATGAAACAACTCAACTAGCTACGAATTACGTTTTTATATTTTTCGGATTGCTATCACTTTTCAATCTCACCACATGAAAATTGTATAAAATACTGCGTTACTTAGTGAACCCAATTTTTTACAAAGTAAATGTTTAACTGCTTGATAAAATATTGAAAGCCTTGGTATCCCAAATGTTAATTAAAAGGGGTATTCAATTGTAATTACTGTTTAAAAGTTTTCCACTTTGATCATTTAAATTTTTAGTTTTTACCATACGTAAGAGTTCGGAAATGGCTTATTAATTCAAATAAAAGAGATACGTCGATAATTTTATTTTTAGTTGAGTGCGGTGGTTGTGGTAGTCCTTCTTAATTTAAAAAAAAATCCTATGTTTGACAATACAGTTTTAAAATATATGTAAATTTTGGCGACATATATTCATAAATGCGTTGCATATTCATAATCTATAAAACAAAAATTGCAATATCATCAGTAGAATAAACTGAATTGTTGAAATTTTATTTCAAAGTTTTGGTGTGAAAGTAGTGATAGACGCTTTCAAAGATTCTCCCCGCTATTACGTAACAATAAATACTTAACCGACGATGTACTTATTTATTCTATTTACATAGAAAACAATGTAAAAAATTTAAATTAGATAAAAAAATATAAAATAAACTACTCTTATGTGCTCTTTATATATATACTATGCAGAAATTCAAAAGATACATTGCTTCCTTCATAATCTAGGAAAAAACATATATGTATATTTTGCGTTATTAATAGAATTAAAAGAGAATGAGAGGGAAAAGGCAGATGTCAGAGTTGGATGCCGCAGCGCTTTTTCAAAAGTGTAGTTGCCCGTGCAGTATTCTGTTGAATATTTGATATAATCCCACTTAAAACATTTCATGAAAAATAGGTTGCCTAGACTCACAAGGTCATAACGATTTCACTGTTAACACGTCGACGTAAAATGACATCTATAGGCATCCAATGCGTATGCTTTGCTTGTAGATGGAAAAGACGTATATAGCAGTTCTATATCTATGCATATGTTAATGTTGCCCCAAGCCAAGGTTAATCTACCTGTGAAAACGCCATGCAAATACCTTTAGTAGTTTCGGAGATAACCGTGAACAGACAGACAGACAAACAAACATTTTAAAAATATTTTTTGCGTTATATTTCTCTTTTATTATCGCTCCCTCTTAATTTTTGGCAAATATATTCAATGTACAGAAACGCGAGTTCTACTGTTTTATTATATGTAAGTACCTATGTATGTACATATTTATAGTTATTAGAATTTGTAACAGAAGCCCAGAAATTGCAGCTCTATTTTCTTTTCTTCGTTTTTGAGCCCCCACCTCCCTGGAGAGTCAATCAGAAAAAGAGAGAAAACAAAACTTTCCCCGCAGGCGGATTTTCGCCTGGAAAATAAAGGGACTTTAATTTAAAGTGGATTAATTTATTTTATTTTCCCTGCTGCTGTGATTTCTAGGCTTCTCTTCCAAAATCCCGAAAATTGAGACGCTCTAGTTAGCGCCTTCAAAATCCATATCATGCAACAGGAGCCCATGAAACTGCAGCAGGAGGAGGAGTGAATAAAAATTTACCTTTTTGTCTTAAAAAGAGATCAATTGATAAAGCTAATTTCTCAAAATTCTCTGGAACGGAGTAAAAAGGGTTTGTAAATAACAAATTACAGATTATGTTAAATGTTTATTTTAAACCTCAGTGTTGCATGAGTGTAAAGCCTTTGAGCGTAAGTTGTTTTCTTACAAATAACTTTTATCCGTTATAGTAAAATTTCTTTCTGTAAGAGATTGAGGAATATTTAATTAACCTACTTCTCTGTTAATAAAATATAAAGCTAAAGGAACCATTTTTCGAACTTGAATCTGAACTTTTTCTGTTGCAATCTGGTGGCTTATGCCCGTTCTCCAATTGCGAACCGACCAACTACGAACCAAATAACATCGCGCCATCGCTTTCCATTTTCTTATTAGAGTCATCTTCTCTCTCGCTTGTGTTTTGGTCAACCGAGCTAACTTTTTAAATGTGTGCGTTTAACCAAAAGTAATAGTCCCCCACTCAGCAACGATATTGTACCAGAATAGTGGCGTCGCCGCAGCTTTTCCGCCGGTTGTCAAAACACCAGTGCACTAATTATAACACGAAACACTTATAAAAATGTGCTCGGTAATTTCAGAAAAATATTAAAAGTTAAATTGAGAAGTTTTTCCGCTCAAAAAGTGGTAAAAACTTCCACATTTAACATTTGCCCGATTGTGTTTTCGCAGCTGGCAGGCACAACTACAGGCAAGGGCTTAATACTTTACACGGGGTTGAGCTTTTTCTTTCGGTGGTTCGTAGTTGGTCGGTTCGCAATTGGAGAACAGGCATTAAAATTTGCTGGACGAAAAAGGATAATCAAAGTTTTCATCCTTAAAAAGCGTTCTCTGAGAAGCAAAAGCATCGAATCGTAAAGTTCTGCACAGGAAACTTTTGCAGAAGCTGGTTATCACAAACAGCTTTACCTGGTGCAATTTGATTCGAATGCAGGATAATGTAAGCCCTTGTGTATAGCCCTTTCAGATAAAAAATCATAAAATAAAAACCCCATCAGATGCACGGGGAAAGTCCCACAAAGTAATTAGCGATTACTTGATCCATGTAATGATGGGTACGCATTTTCTTAAAATTCCTCATTACTTAAAATACGTATTTGAGTCTGCCTACAATCATGTGTCGCGGAGTGTATAGCTATGTACACAAAAACAATAAAAATTGTCGGCGCCCGTAGAACGTTTGTTTTCTTTTGCAGGATTGGTAAATGCTCCCAGAAGGCAGTCATTGCCAGATAAAACATTTGAAAAGCTTGTTTTATTAAAAGCAAATAATGTACATATACTTTTTAATATTTTCTACATTAAATTCTCTAATTTATTCTTTTTTTTTCCACAGAACGACATCGCCCGGAATCAGGACTGGGAAAAATTAGCTTCATCACTTGATTGCTTTTTTAAACAAAAAGGTAAGTTTTGAATTACTTATAGTATAGAGGAAATAATTTTATTTTATAGCAAAAAGCGAAAATAAATTTGTTTTTTACCAAACATAATAAGGATATTAATAAAGATATAATTGAGCCGCTAATTTTAAAAGTGGTCCAAGACCACAAAGTCATAAGGTTGATTTCGCCTTAAAAGAATGTAGAAAAATCTGTCTTATGACATTTTGGACTTAAAAATCACTTTCAAAATACGCGCCTCAATTGGTTGACACATCTTTGCTTCCAATTCTGGCCCCCTTTCAGGCAATTTAGGTGTTCAGCAAGGCTGGTTTTTGTCTCCACTACACGTGATTTCAGTTGGTGTGGAATCGGCCGCCGGAGAGTGTTTTAGAAATTGCTGGAAAAATGCTAAATTTAAAAGTACATTAATATTAGCACGTATTCGAATGGATTTTTTTTTACCAGTTTTTATATCATATTAACGATGCAATTGTGGTAAATAATGATCTATTTATGCTCAATAAACGTTTATTAAAATGTTTTTGATTATATCCAGGGACCACCCTGAACAACTCGTTTCGGAGTGTAGCGAAAAATTTCCAATTTGCGAGGTCCGTCCATCGATTGTAACAGCCTCCCTCTCGGAACCTACGCCAGGATTTGTGGATAATTTCCAGGCTTTGAACGGGTTTATCTTATAACAGCTGCGGGACAAGGTCCTGTATTTTTCCTTAATGGTAACACCAGTGTCGATTTGGACCTCATTCCTGTCGATGTCGTTGCGAAAACAATTGTCATGGCAGCACGAGAGACAGCCTCAAACAGGTACTTCTTAGTTTTGATTTTGACTAACAATGGGTAAAAATTCCTGATCAATTACAATAAATTTTCAGAAGCACTAACGTTCAGGTTTACAACTGCGTCTCTGGGAACTTAAATCCTCTACCTATGGCTAGTTTCATTAAGCACCTGAACACAACAATTGTGCAATATCCTAACAAACTGAACCGCGCTTATCCTCGAGTTTACGTGTCTCAAAATCAACTTTGGTACAGAAAGTTTGTTTTCCTGTTTTGCACTTTGCCAGCTGTTTTTATCGATTTTTGTTTAAAAATGTTGGGATCGAAACCAAAACAGCTGCGTCAAGTGGAGAAAATAAAAAAATTGACTGTAGCGAGTACGTTATATGTTTTAATATCGATTGTAATTAATTCATTTTTGCATTCCAGCTCGCTGGGTTACTACTAGACAGTGGAATTTCAAAAGTGATAACATGGAGGAGCTAATGAACAGCGCAAAAAGATTTGCTGATGGAGCAAGCTCGACTGGTTTTACTATAATAAATTTCTCGTCTATGGTCTTAGAAGATATGCTCTTCTGGAAAGTGATGACACATTTAAAACTGCTAAAATTAAAGTCTGGAGGCAAGTTTAAATTACGCATATTAATTTGTAGAATACGTAAAGGATACTTAATATTTTCAGATACCCTTTCATGGAATTAATTTTTTATGCAGTGCTTTTATTATTTATAGCTAAATGGTTCAAATGTCTTTAAGGTAAGTTTTAGAAATATAAGTTTCAAATATATTTTTAAAATAAGAATTTATTTAACTTAATTTGATAAATTTGCTTTCCCGTCAATTGGTATTTTGCATCTTGTTTAGAAATCGTAAATAAATGGATGAGTAAATTTACTTCAATTTGAAAAAATATATATATATAACGATGATGTATATATTTATTTATATGGTATGCACATAAAATTCATACATACATATATTTAAACTATTTTATAAAATTTAAAAAAATATATATTAACGCGTTTTAATAAAAACCAAAACACACAAATACAGGAAAATATAATGAATATTTTTTTCAAATTTAACTTAATTTTATTGGTTTTTTTTTTAAAGAAAGAAAACCAGTAACAATCTATCATTATTTAATTAATTGATAAAATAAACGACAATGAAAATTGAAAACATAACGGGGGATGTTATTTTAAAAAAATAAAAAATAAAACCAGAAAAAATGGCAATTTCTTACTCATAATAATTTATATTTAAGGGAAATCATTAAACCTAAGAAAGAAATTAAAAATAAAGATAAATATGCGCTTTCTTGTAATAATGGCTTTATTTAATTCAATGTTGTTTGTAATACAACCAAGTGGAAGCGAAATGAAGAAACAATGCAACAAAAAAAAACTAAAACAAAACATAAAACTTAGGTGGATTTGTGAAGAAAAACGAAGAAAAAAACACTCAAATCGATTATTTTACTTTTCTTTTGTAAGAAATATTTTTTGCAATCTATTTAATAAATAAAAAAAATGCACTGAGGGTACAGATAACAAAATTTGGTACAATTTCACTTTTGATAGCATTTTCTTTTGTTTTCCATGACACAGCAAGAAAGCGGATTTAAAGTGTTTTTTTTTTCTTTTATAAATATTTAAATACTGAAAGAACAAGAAGAAGAAAAAATATAAAATGAATAAATTTCATATTTTTACTTTACAGTTTTATGAGGTAAATTTCTAAGGGCCAAGGGTTCGCAATTTTGACTAAGAATTTGGTATTAAAAAAATTTGTAAAATCCAGCGGAGGGAACCGCTTCATTGCATTAATTGAAAGAGGTTTAGTACCTTGACTCCGCTGGACTGTAAATTTTTTTAAAATAATGCTCCGTCAAAATTACCGGCAGGGTCAGCAATTGCCTGTGCAAATTTTCTATACCTATGAACTAAAAATTTGAAATTTTGTTGTGATTTACTAAATTTAATTTTCAGTTTGATCATTTAATTTATAATATTTTTAATTTATTTAAATTAAAAACTAGAATTTTTGCTTGGAATTTTGTATTTTTATTTTGAATAAAAAAGTACATAGATTAATTATAAAGACATAGTCCGCATAATTATATTATTCGACTACATATTTAGGACATGGTAAAGATGTAAATGCTGCAATTTTTCGCAGGCCAAGAAAATATTTCTATTATTCCACAAACTTGAACTACAGGGCTTAGAATTTAAAATACAAATAAATAAGGTGTAACTTTCTAAAATAATATTATGAGCCAGGGTCTACGACCACTTGAAATTTACTTAATTTATAATTAATTTCAAAAATATTTTTCAGGTTCCAGAGGTATGGCATCAACGAAACTCATTATGGATGTAAAAACCGATCGCAGTTGTCGTCTAATTGCTCTCCGGTCACTCCTAATTAAATTGCAGCCAATAAATTTTTCCATTTTAAAATTTATATTTCAACGCTTTGTAAGATAAGTGATTTTCTTAAAAAAATGTTTAAACAGTAGAAAACCTCTCCAGAGTCTCAGAGAACTCGAAATTGAATAGCATGGACAGCAAAAATCTTGCAATTTGTTGGTGGCCAACACTAATTCCAATTGAATTCACCAACATGAGCCTTTTTGAGCAGCTGCGTCCGCATCTTGAAGACATTGTTCAGACAATGATCGATCAGTTCCCGTATCTATTTTGTGGGAAAGAGGCTTTCGTAATGGTTTAAGTTCTTATGGCTGATAAAAAGACAAAGTTAGCATAGCAAAACACATGCATACATTTTTAAACAAAATAAAAAATTTTTATGAATGTAGGTACTAACTGTGAAAGATGTTGTTTTATAACTGAAAAAAAAATGTAATAATTATAATTGTAATTTATCTAGTTATACTTTGCATATTTATAAATGTCGACTGGTACAGCAGTACTTGCAGCGAATGTGACGCACAATTTAAAAAAAAAAAACAATTAACAAAAACCATAGAGAATAATTTGCTAGGTGATCGTTAAGACAGAATAAGAAGACACTTGTTCACGACCGAGCGCGTGAACCTTTATGAAAAAAATTTTACTTGAAAAGTGCGCGTAGAATGAGGAGAAGATTCATACTTTTATATAACACTTATTCTATTTAAATGTAACAATTACGCAAACTCTCATCATACAGTAATTATCAACTCACAAAAAAAACGTTAAATGTGATTTTACCAGTAAATTTTTGACTAGATATGACTAAAACCCTACTTGAAGCTTGTCTTAAAGAACTTCCTAAACTCACGTTTTATCTTATCAATCCTTCCACTAAAAGGCGTCTCCTCACGTAACGACGAATGCGTTTCTCTGTTGTTTTACTGTAATTTTTATTGTATTATATGTTTAGGGCTCTTAATTATTATTCGGATAATATTTTCTGTGTATGATATGAGGGACGAAACTACTTTCAAGGCGGAGAGGAACTAATTACTTTAAAAATTTAAAATCAAATACTTACGAAGGCAAACAGTTTGGTAATGAATTCTGGTTCATTTTAAAATACTTTCAAATATTTAAATACAATTCTTTTCATTTATTTGTTTATAGCAAAATGTATCGCGATGAGAAGTTAATTAAAAGATTTCCTTTTATTGCCAGAAATCTCTCCGGCCGCTAAGTCGTTAGGCGACAAAATGAAAACCGATTTTTTAAATAAAAAATTAGTTACCCTGTTCGACCTTTTTGCAGTGAAAAACTACGTATTTTACACAGAGACAGCGCGCATCACAGAAAATCGCTTTTGCTTAGATAGTTTATATAGAATTGATATTAAATCGTAAAGAACGTAAATTATAATTTAAAAACAAAAGTAAAATGTAAAAGATTAACATGTGTATAATGATGCTCCACGGCTATTTTCATGCTTTTTTAAGAAAAAACACAATTTTATAAGCAAAGCGTACTACCGATTGCAACTGAGTGAACCTAATTGATAACGCTTCGTAGATAAATAAAAAATTAATTTAAAAGAAAATTAAGAGAGAGGAGATAAAAAGTTGAGGAGCTAACGAATAAAAGAGTAAAAAAACAAATCAATTTTATGATGGAAACTCAATAGATTAATTAATACTATATATATATGTTTATTTTTAAATGGAAACTGATGAAAAGGCTTAATGATTACTGAATAAGATGGATATAAGTGTCACATTTATGTAAATATTATTTTGGAAAAACAAGTCCACACAAAGAAAAAAACATGTTTGCAATATTGTATATGTGTAATTAATAAAATGATAAATTTTATCAGAAGAGTTGTTTTCTTAAATATTATTCCCTTTGAATTTCTCCTAAAGAATGAATAGACAAAAAGGTAAGTTTTAATTTACTCCTGGGTCTATGCTAAAATCTGTAGCTTCCACACCCAAATGCCGCTCCGGATTTAGCTCTGACCCGAATCTATAATATCCCCGGTTCGGGTCCTGGTTTCGGGGTAAAATTTCAGCCGGGGCCCACACCGGACCGAGCTTACGTCCTCGACCGTAAGCTCGCTCCGGTTTGGGCCCCGGCTGAAATTTTACCCAGTAGCCAGGACCCGAACCGGAATTTTAGTTAAGGCCCACACCTAACAAATTTTCGAACAGGAATAAAAGTTATCAGATGATTTTTATTTTTTTCGATCAGGAATAAAAGTTATCAGATGATTTTTATTTTTTTCGATCAGGAATAAAAGTTATGAAATGATTTTTATTTTTTTCCATCAGAAATAAAAGTTATCAGATGATTTTTATTTTTTTCGATCAGGAATAAAAGTTATGAAATGATTTTTATTTTTTTCGATCAGGAATAAAAGTTATGAAATGATTTTTATTTTTTTCGATCAGAAATAAAAGTTATCAGATGATTTTTATTTTTTTCGATCAGGAATAAAAGTTATGAAATGATTTTTATTTTTTTCGATCAGGAATAAAAGTTATGAAATGATTTTTATTTTTTTCGATCAGGAATAAAAGTTATCAGATGATTTTTATTTTTTTCGATCAGGAATAAAAGTTATGAAATGATTTTTATTTTTTTCGATCAGAAATAAAAGTTATTAGATGATTTTTATTTTTTTCGATCAGGAATAAAAGTTATGAAATGATTTTTATTTTTTTCGATCAGAAATAAAAGTTATCAGATGATTTTTATTTTTTTCGATCAGGAATAAAAGTTATGAAATGATTTTTATTTTTTTCGATCAGAAATAAAAGTTATCAGATGATTTTTATTTATTTCGATCAGGAATAAAAGTTATGAAATGATTTTTATTTTTTTCGATCAGAAATAAAAGTTATGAAATGATTTTTATTTTTTTCGATCAGGAATAAAAGTTATCAGATGATTTTTATTTTTTTCGATCAGGAATAAAAGTTATGAAATGATTTTTATTTTTTTCGATCAGAAATAAAAGTTATCAGATGATTTTTATTTTTTTCGATCAGGAATAAAAGTTATGAAATGATTTTTATTTTTTTCGATCAGGAATAAAAGTTATGAAATGATTTTTATTTTTTTCGATCAGGAATAAAAGTTATCAGATGATTTTTATTTTTTTCGATCAGGAATAAAAGTTATGAAATGATTTTTATTTTTTTCCATCAGAAATAAAAGTTATCAGATGATTTTTTTTTTTTTCGATCAGGAATAAAAGTTATGAAATGATTTTTATTTTTTTCGATCAGAAATAAAAGTTATTAGATGATTTTTATTTTTTTCGATCAGGAATAAAAGTTATGAAATGATTTTTATTTTTTTCGATCAGGAATAAAAGTTATGAAATGATTTTTATTTTTTTCGATCAGGAATAAAAGTTATGAAATGATTTTTATTTTTTTCGATCAGGAATAAAAGTTATCAGATGATTTTTATTTTTTTCGATCAGGAATAAAAGTTATGAAATGATTTTTATTTTTTTCGATCAGGAATAAAAGTTATGAAATGATTTTTATTTTTTTCGATCAGGAATAAAAGTTATCAGATGATTTTTATTTTTTTCGATCAGGAATAAAAGTTATGAAATGATTTTTATTTTTTTCGATCAGGAATAAAAGTTATCAGATGATTTTTATTTTTTTCGATCAGGAATAAAAGTTATGAAATGATTTTTATTTTTTTCGATCAGGAATAAAAGTTATCAGATGATTTTTATTTTTTTCGATCAGGAATAAAAGTTATGAAATGATTTTTATTTTTTTCGATCAGGAATAAAAGTTATCAGATGATTTTTATTTTTTTCGATCAGGAATAAAAGTTATGAAATGATTTTTATTTTTTTCGATCAAGAATAAAAGTTATGAAATGATTTTTATTTTTTTCGATCAGGAATAAAAGTTATCAGATGATTTTTATTTTTTTCGATCAGGAATAAAAGTTATGAAATGATTTTTATTTTTTTCGATCAGGAATAAAAGTTATCAGATGATTTTTATTTTTTTCGATCAGGAATAAAAGTTATGAAATGATTTTTATTTTTTTCGATCAGGAATAAAAGTTATGAATTGATTTTTATTTTTTTCGATCAGGAATAAAAGTTATCAGATGATTTTCCCGAACCGGGGATCTTATAGGTGGCTAGTTTAAAAAAAAAATCGTAACAGTGCCCATTTTTTTTTCTTTTTTCCATAAAAGCAATAATTTTCTCCAGGGCTAAACTAAAACTTACCTTTTTGTATTAAAAAGCCATCAATTGATAAAACTATTTTCTGAAAATTCCTTGGAGCGGAGAATGGGCGGTAAATAAAACATTACAGTTATCTAAAAAAATGTTTTATTAAACGTTTATTCATTTTTACAAATTCGGAATAATTCTAATTGAACTTAATTCTAAATTTGTTTATTAATTACATCCACTGGCTAAGTTTTTGCACACAAATTATGTAAAAAATAAGTTACAAAACTAGCCTTGTACAAAATGAACTTTTATGCAATTTTAATAATAATTTTAAAATATTTTTGTGGTTTTTTTTAAAGCAGATTGGTCACTCCAGCTGAAAGTTTCTTCCTCGGATAATTCCAGGGTTAAATATCAGCTCCCAGAGTCCTGATCCCGGGCGATTGGGTTCCTGTGGGGAAAAATCACTTCAGTCGAATGTTTCTTCCTTAGCTAATTCCAGGGTTAAATTTCAGCTCCCAGAGTCCTGATCGCCGGCGATTGTTTTCTGTGGGAAAAAATAAAAAAGAAAGGATTATTTAGAGAATTTATTACCGAAAATACTAAAATTCATATTATAATTTTTCTGATTTGATATTATCTAAGAGAATTTTTAAATAAATAAATTTTTACGAAAATGAATTCTTAAGTGATGAATTTTTAAATAATTAAATTTTTAAATAAATGTTTTTTTAAATAAATGTTTTTTTGAATAAATAAATATTTAAATAACTGAATTTTTAAATAAATGAATTTTTGAATGAATAATTTTGTAAACAAATAAATTTTTAAATAAATAAGTTCTTAAATAAATGAATTTTTAAATCAATAATTATTTAAATACATAAATAAATGCTGAAACTTATAAACCTGTTTTTCTCAAAATGACCCTTTCAAATTTTTTTCCAAAACTACTGAATTCATATGAAAAAATCCCAATATCACGCAGGGACCGATTATAACCAGGGACCGATTATAACAGTTATTGTTCAAATATTATATAAAAAAATCATTTAGAAGGAGTGGTCCGATTTATAAAACACGTAGCAATATATGATCCGTTGGAAATGTGCTTTCCATTAACATGCAAATTTTGAGATTTATAATTTTAATTGTAAAAAATTAAAAGTTAATCGTTATTTTAACTTTTTTTTTATAATCACAGCTTTATAACAATTATCGGATAACTTTTAATAGCCAGATCAGGAATAAAAGTTATCAGATGATTTTTATTGTTTTAGATCTAGATCGACAATAAAAGTTATCAGATGATTTTTATTTTTTCAATCAAGAATAAAAGTTATCAAGTGATTTTAATTTTTTTAGATCAGAAATAACAGTTATCAAGTGATTTTAATTTTTTTGATCACGAATAAAAGTTATGATGTGATTTTTATTTTTTAAGGTTAAGAATAAAAGGTATCGAATGATTTATATTTATTCAGATTAGGAATAAAAGTTATGAGATGATTTTTATTTTTTCAATCACGAATAAAAGTTATCAAGTGATTTTAATTTTTTTGATCACGAATAAAAGTTATGATGTGATTTTTATTTTTTAAGGTTAAGAATAAAAGGTATCGAATGATTTATATTTATTCAGATTAGGAATAAAAGTTATCAGATGATTTTTATTTTTTCAATCAAGAATAAAAGTTATCAAGTGATTTTAATTTTTTTGATCACGAATAAAAGTTATGATGTGATTTTTATTTTTTAAGGTTAAGAATAAAAGGTATCGAATGATTTATATTTATTCAGATTAGGAATAAAAGTTAAGAGATGATTTTTATTTTTTTCGATCAGGAATAAAAGTTATTGGATAATTTTTATGTTTTAGGTCAGGAATATAAGTTATCATGCTATATACATTAATTCAAATGATTTTCAAACATTGTTATTTACCTAGTCCTCTATTCAGATTCAGAGCCGTTGATAGGTCTAGTTAAACGTTACCAAGAAAATGTTCTCTAATAACGGGAAAATAACTCAAATAGATAATACTATATAGGATGATAACTTATATTCCTGACCTAAAACATAAAAATCATCCAATAACTTTTATTCCAGATCGAAAAAAATAAAAATCATCTCATAACTTTTATTCTTAGTCTGAATAAATAAAAATCATTCGATACCTTTTATTCTTAACCTTAAAAAATAAAAATCACATCATAATTTTTATTCGTGATCAAAAAAAATTAAAATCACTTGATAACTGTTACTTCTGATCTAAAACAATTAAAATCACTTGATAACTTTTATTCTTGATTGAAAAAATAAAAATCATCTGATAACTTTTATTCCTGATCTGAATATTAAAAGTTATCCGATAATTGTTATTCCTGATCGAAAAAAATAAATGTCAATTGTTAACTTTTATTAGAATATCGTAACAAATGAAATCGTCATTATAACAGTTAAATTGTAATTTTTTTTTATTTTACTTATAACCGTTTCGTCCCTGCAATATCATCGATTAAGTGCTTTATGAGTATTCTGAAGACACATTGGTTTTGTTTTTAAATCCTTTATCACAGCATAGTTATATTAGAATCGAAATTTGTATTTGTAACATTGCAAAAAATGATTTTATAAAAAAATGTTTTATTTTTTATTTTTTTATATTATTTAAGCATTTCAATGATTAGTTATCAAAAGCACCTACTATTATGTATAAATTTCGACTTTTTTTCCGATGTAATACATATGTAGGTATCATCCGAATAATGCAAAGAAAAAGAACTAGAATTTTTTTTTTTAAATTTAACATTTGCAACTTGCTTCAAGTAGAGTCGCCCTTAAAACAATTTTATTAAAGCATGGCAGAGCATATGAATTTTAATTATTTTTTATATGAACAAATTTAATTAGGTTAAAAAAAAAGCTCGAAATGGAAGATTGCAGCACAGATAAAATAATATAAAGATGTAGAATTGCGTACTTCTGTAACGAGCAGCAGCCAACTCCTTGTAGCCTTGTGTATAGAGTATATAGTGGTCGCAAGTTCAACTTGTTAACTGCTCGGTAGGTGGTCTGAAAAAATGGAAGATGTTATTGGCAAAAGCCAAAAATATTATTTTTGCCCTCAACATAAACATCAAATAATAAATTTTATTGTGAAGGTTATAATAAGATTTTACATTCGGAAAGTGTAGTATGCCCTCACTAAAATCAAAGAAGAAAAAGGATCGCCTGAGAGACTTAGAAGGGCAATAGAGGCACTGCAAAGGGCATATAATGCACTAGAAAAAAAAAATGTGGCCTAGGCCTACTGGGGACACCACATTAAAAAAAACGCGCCTTGAACTCTACCTCTTAGGTGGTGTGGAAAAGGGTGTCATAACACGAGTAAGCAACACAACACAACACGCTTCTTAACAAATTAGGAAAGAAGGAAAATATGTAACCAAAATTAATTTGTAAAACAAATTAGAAAAAAAAATAAATAAAAATTGTCTGAAATAGAGCTTCTCGGATTTGATTACAGCCAAACAAACAAATAAACAGACGTGAAGGTGAATTAAAGAACAGTGTGTAATAATATTACAATAATAATGCTGATACTTAACCATCGGATCGGTGATGAGTTGAAATGGAAGCATGTACAGATTGATAAATTAAATTATTGCCATTTCATTCATTTTTTCACATCAACGGATATTTCACAGAAATGAAAACCTACGCGAAGCTAGCGCCGTAACTTTTTTTTTTTTTAGTCTAAATTGACTTTTTAATTAACGTTTGATGGCTTAAAAAATTGCCCTTTAAATGCCCTTCGCGAATATCAAATTGCCCCATCTCTATCTTTTTGCAATAAAAAGTTATTAATTATTGAAACATTTTAATATAAAATGTTATTTTAATTAAGAAAAAAATGATTTGTAATAATCAAAATATTACTATTAAATACTTTTCAATTTGTCCCATCGAAGCGCCAATCTTTTTTTCGATATAATTGTATAATTGGGGAGATAAAAAGTAAAATTGTCATGAGTACATAATGAAATAAAAGCTTGGTAGCGTGAAAACAATATGGCGGCGGTTATGAAAAGCTCGATATAATAAGCTCAGTATAATAATAATACACTTTTCCCTATGTTCGTTTATTGTGTTATACATGCACACGCATATGGTACATTTTTTATCTATTATATTTGCGAAAACTTGACTGCAGGATCTTGTCTCAACTATCTGTGTTATAAAAACCAGACGACAGCGCCTCTAGCGAGAGGTTAACAAGTTACTCCAGAAAGCTACTTGCGACCACTATTTACTCTATACACAAGGTGTAAGCATAATTCATTTGGAAAAGCACGGATGCAAAATAAATTGTGGGTTTTAAGCTGCTTATCCTGTTTTTACCGGTGGATTCTGATGAAAGAGTATAAGACCTCATTTGGCTGCTTTTCGCTGCCTGAATTCAGCCACCCACTGCTACCACCCACATGGTGAGCTTTTTTTAGTACGAGGGGCATCACCTCGTATCAGCAGCAGCCCCACATAAGAGCCTCTGCATCTTGAATGTGGCCGAGTTGCAGAGGTTAGTCCATCCCGAAATCTCACGCTGTTTAAACGAATTCAAGCTTGTATCCAATGGGCGGTTGAGTTTTTTAATTTTCAATTGATAAGTTATTGTATTCAGTTCGCGAACAATTCGAACGCTTTTCTCGCGCTGTAAATGTAAAAAAAGCGAAACATTTCGGAAAGACGGGTTCACTTAATTATATCGTGTAACCAAGCGATTAATATTAATTAAACTTCTTTAGAAGCGTAGGCTTATTACAGTTAAGCGTTGACCAATTCTATGTGAAGTAGTTAAATAAAGTGCTTTTTCTCCTTCGGTAAAAAAAAAACATTTTACTCTAAATCGACTAAAGTTATCACTCTGATTGCGTAGGGGTCAAATCAACCGGGCTTATCACAATACGCCGGATACGTCGGCTTATGCGTTAGTCACTTACTAAATATTAGACAGCGACTCACTTAAGTGTTTTTGAGAAGTGCTAATTACCCCTACCTGCGTATTCCACTATACACTAATCAGTGTAAATGAGTCTATAGTTTAAGCGAAACAACTTTTGTGCATCTTTAAGGATTGAAGTAGCTTAGGAAAAGCAGGATTAAGTAAAGTACCCGAATTAGCCAGAAATAAATATGGCACCGCATATCAGTTTCGGTATTGCCCTGTGCATTTTTTCAGTTGGGCTCGCAATCACCAACGGCCTTAAGTGCTACATGTGTGGTCAATACAATGAAGGTGTTGGGTCCATCACGCCCTGCCTCAACTACTCCGAACAATACGCGCACCTTTACCTGAAGGAATGTACCAAATCAAGCGAAAAATACTGCGTGGTAAGTATAATATCTATAAATATTTATATTATTATCTCCAAAATAATAATCCGTTTTACCTTCACTTAAAGTATTGATAACACCCACCTGTCTATGTATAATGTATATATATACTTATGGATATATACGTAATAAATAAAATTTCGAAGAAAAAATTCTTCTTCTTTGAGGCTTTCACCCAAATGGAAAATGAAATAATATTTGTACCGTTCGATATTATTCCTCTCCGCTATTGCTGCTACATCCTGTGAATCAAAACGTAACGAATATCTAATTAATTATGCAATAGGCCTGACTAAGTAGGATACGTCCACATAGTTCGAGCACATGTATGTACAATGTACATAGTGTAAAAAAGACGATTTAAAAACACTCAAACAGTGCTTTTAGGATAGGATCACTCTCCAGAGAGAGTGTATAAAGTTTGCACTTTATCCACCTTTTTGAAGCAACATTTTTAAATATTTATTCGTATGTTACCAGCGAAAATATGCAAATTAACAATCCTCTCACAGCTTGAAGGGTCCACGTTTTTTGGATTTGTTGTTACCAGTTCCCTTTTCTTTGCATTCCACATTTGTCGACATTTTCCTGAAAATTGTTATCTTTGTTTTGATTTAGGATAAAATTTTAAATACCGACTAAAGAGCTGTGACCTTTTCCGGCTTTGTTTTAAAATATAATCCCTTCGTATTCGCTTTCTTTTCAGTTAAATACAAAGTCTCATTAGAAGGATTAGGTTCAGATAAGATTCCTGCTTCCATCAGTACAAATACAGATTAAGATATTCCTTGTTAAAGGTCTCTAAGAGGCGTTGTTTATTACCCTGGGAATTTTTATTTCACTAAAATCCGGTTAATATGTACATACATATATAGTAATTCATAAATAATTTCATCTTCCATTTAAAATTTAAAATTTGAATCGACGACCAGCAGAAACACATATAGGTAAAACCACTTTTGGAAAAATAGGATTTAAATAATTACGTATTTAAAACAAATATTGCAATTTTTGGTCCACAACAACAAGGATCACTCAAAGGCTTTGAAACAAAGCATGAGAACTTTTATTTGATATCAAATGCGACAGATTTATCTATTTCGAAATAACATTTTTAATCATAAGGTAATTAAGGTAACGTCATTAAGCCAATGCAATGTAAGAGCTTTGAGTTAATAAATTGCACACATACATATATATCTACATACACTAATATAATAAAGCTGAAGAGTCTGTTTTTTTATTTGAGTGCGCTAATCTCTAGCACTATCAGTCGGATTTGAAAAATTCTTTTTGTGTTTGAATGCCCGACCTGAGATAAAAAATTACTAACCGCCAACTAAGGTGTCGCTACAATATTAACTCGCTTTCCTGGCTTGCTTCTTTATTTAATTTTTTAGGGAAGTAAAAATTACAAGGATTGATATATTTATTAGTAGATTTGGGTAACAATTTGCCGCATATATCATCAAGATGTTAAAAATCGATTGCACAATTTCACACACTATACTTATATAATAAAGCTGAAGAATCGGATTTGAAAAATTCTTTTTGCATTTGATAGCCCAATTCTTGAGGAAAGTTATAGGCGATTTAACACGCTACGATCCAGGAGCCGAGCAAACGGAAAAAAAACTCAGAAAGAACGTTAAACAAAAACGAAGTAATAGCGCGGTGCGTCAGGCGATGAGGGCGGGGGCGTAGATATTACGATTTTGGTTGAATAACTTTTTTTATTTGGTAGGTTAGTTCTTAGGAAATAGGTATTTAAATAATTATTTAAATAAAAAAAAAATGTTTAATGTATACTACGTTTTTAAAACGAACTAAAAATTATAAAAAACAATTTCTCCTATAGCCCCATCCATAAAGACTTATTGCCCCATGCATATTCCTTACCCCAGCAGAATTTGAGATCGTGTATTTGTAATAGCTATATATACATTTCTAAGATATAAAATGAAAAACGTGGGGCGCAATGCAAATAATTAATGCATGAGTAGTAGTGACACTAACAATTTTATTACATTGCAAATTATTTCTCCCACTCACCTACTCTACACTCCTAACAATTATATGTTGCCTAATCTAGATCAGGTTGCGGCGAAAACCAGACTAATACCACACGAAAATATGACTAAAAATATTGTATATGCCGAAGTATTATTATTTATTATAAATAATCCGATTTCGATCCGCGGGGCACAGCTATAGTATACATACATAAATAAACTGATTAATACATACCGTCCTTTGATTAAACCTAGAGAAATACGCAATAATTTTATATTGAAGTATTGACATTTCATAATTTAACAAAAAGTAAGTAAATATCTTCAGAAAATAATTCCCATAAAATCAACTCCAAAAGTATTATCAAAATTATCAAAATATTTTGCGTATTTTTTTAGCTACTGATAAAAATTGAAGTCAATAGGTTAATTGTTTTGAAATATTAAAACATTGCGAAACTCTAAGTAAAAATAATTAGGGGAAAATGTTATCGTATACTTCTAAAAATAATTAGGGGAAAAATGTTATCGTTCTTCATTTCGAAAATTCTAAATTGATTTTAAAAAGCACAAAATGATGCTCTAAAAATTGTATGTACATAGGTACCATAGATATTAAGTTCGAAATATAGATGCACAGCACTAGCCGAATTATGCATGTAAAAACGGTTCGTCGTTCAATCAAAATCCAAGAACGTTTGAATATTCGAATCTATATTTATTATCTATTATTATTAGCAACTTTTGCTACACGTTTTATAAACTACGAAATATTTTTTTTTGCACGCTTAGTTCTATCCAAAATATTTTTTGTTATTACCCGAAACTATCGCATTTTGAATTAAATATTGCATTTTACATGTAATAATGTACGTATTTCATTTATGTTGATGTTGAAAAAATTGAAATGTTACACTTGATACAACGACACAACAGGATATATGTATATGTAGAATGAATCGCGAGCGAATAGTCTATTTTATCTATACAAAATTAATTTTAATCGTAAAAAACAGCGAACTTTAACATAACATTTGCAACCCCTAGAGTATTATGTTTTATGTCGAATGTCGATATGTTATTAGTATTAAAGTAATTATAAAGCGTGCATTAAGCAAGTAATGTTCAACAAAAAGCGCATTTAATTTTCATGGGATCATTTCCCATTTGCGAATATTCACGCGTTATCAGCCAGCCACTCTGCGACTACATTGTTTAAATCCATATGCTGCTAGTATCAGGAAAACTAATATGTTCGTAAAATAAATGTTTCTAGGGATTTAACATACGCTTAATAATTTGTTTTATAAAATTGGATAGGGTTTATTCAATTAAATGTTGCCATTTTTCGCATTAAATTACAAAGTCCGGTATTTTTTTCCTCATGGAAATACACATTAAATTCTTCACTGCCGTTCTCCAGATTTTATTTACCACAAATTGATTTTCATTCAATCTATCAGGTCCACTGGTTTTTAATGAATAAAAATTTTGCCTTCATATCATTAGGATTTTATACAGCAGATAGCGTTCGGAAACCATACTTGAAAAAATAATGAGTCCGAAAATTGAAAAAATTTTATTAAGTTTTAAATTGCTTTCCGTAAAGTAGGGAAATTACTTTATCCTCGTTTCATTTTTTATGTTGAAAGGTAAATGAAAAGCAATTTTATCAAAGTTTGCAAGTTAGTTTTATGATCAGAATATGACTTATAATATTTCATAGTCCATAACACAGGAAGTCTGGAGGGAAGTAATCAATTCTTTATTAAATATCCTTTAACATCCGTATTTCATTATATGTACCTAAATTTAGTTTTTTAGACATATTATTACGATCTCAATGCCATAAAATATCGAATTTTCATGAAATATTTTCCTGAATTAATACAGTTTTATGATTTAAATTGCGACAGTGCTCGCCTTTGCTTGAATTTTATCTAACTCTGAGCCAAAAGTCCACTTTGAATTGTGATCTCAATGTCAAAATTATTGTTGGTATTAGATATACTAAGTGTGTCACGCAAACTGAAGTCGCGGCTATCAGCTGGTCTCAAATAAAAAGAACTGCAATATGAAGTTATCGAAGTAATTCTAAATCTTATACCTACATATAAGGAAGATTATATTATTTAAATATGTATATATGTATATAAATGTAGAGCTTTGTTTGGCATGTACATATCTAGAACTGTAACCTGGAACCCTTCTGTGACTGCAAATAAATAAAATTTCGAAATGCACAAATTGAAATTGAACAATTGTATCATAAATCGCATTAATATTAAACGTTTGCTGTGCAATATTCTAAATTTAGAATCATAGCTTAACTTCTGTAAAACTGAAAGCCGAATCGATACTGATATGAAAAACTTATGACTTTTGCAAATATTAAAATCCATTCATCATGGTACTGAAAAGCTATTGAACGATAATCCTACCGCTTTAAGTTGTTTTCTCCTCGGTCCCAACTTCTTCTTCGAAATCTTTATTAAAATTTCATTATGTGTTCCCTCAAAAAGGATCACTTCAATCCATTATATGAAACAGCTCGCTCAAGTTTTGAAAGCCTCCCTAAAAAGACTAATAAATTGAATTACCCTTAGAATCCGGCAAAGCTCTGCAACAATCCCGGTTTCCATTAGAGCCCCCGTTGGCGATATCCTTTTATTTTCCTTGATATAAATTTCATCGCGCCCAATTAATGTCTGGGCCTTGGCTCGAAGAGAGTTGTCCTTCTTTCTACTGATTTCATTAAAACTGCCTTTTCCCAATAGCTGGGAGCTATAGAAGCCCTCCTCGGAACGATAATGGCTCCAGAAAACAATGGCCCAACAATTCACCTATTCACTAAATTAACAATTCTCTTCTGTTCGTTGAGGGGCAAAAGTAGTTTCCTTGTCATTACCCTTTCGGGGCGCAGGAAGGCAGAATAAAACTATTTGGCACAAAGTGCAAATGATTACAGCGAAATTCCGTCCAATTACACCTTTGTGGAGCAGCAGCCTCTTCAAGGATATTAAGTGATTCTCGAACAATATTAAATTAGGATAATTGCAGGCTCCCCGCCCCCGCTCACATGTGCCCTCAGCTGCCATTTTAAGCTTAATTCCCGACTTATTAGTCAATTAGAGAACACTCGTCCGCCCCCGCCGACACCCAGTCACGTTCCATATCCAGGATCTCGGGCTCCGGAGGCGGGATCCTTCCTGCTCCTGGTGCGGATGCTTTCGAACACTTACCGCGTTGAGCTGATCAAATCAGATTTATCTGGGAATGTAATTTTCAGACGAAATAAAATCGCTTCGAGCAATTATATCTTGAGCATCTGCAGTAATTCGGAGAAAATTTATGGTGAAATTTCACTTCTCGACGCCCGGAGGACGAGCCGCGCTTTGATCTTATCGCCGGCAAGGAGAAAGTGCCAATTTGCGAAAGCATGAAACGCGGCGGCGGCATGCACAATAAATCTGGAATCTACAGCTTCTGTTCCTGGCACGTTGTCGTTTGCCTGCGGGAATGCAAATGAATTCTTATATTTTTCCCTTTTTGATTAAATTGAACCGAGCCGTGATTTACATCGCTACTTGAGAGGAGGAGGGAAACAAGTACCGTTTTTCATTTAGCGTAATTTAAAATTGCTTTTTTCATCCGAAAAGATGAAGGTGTTTGTTCTATATTTGATTTATGTACACACTTTATATATAGCACTACCTGCACATTTCTTCCTTCCTGGGGTTATTTAGTTTAATAATTGAAAATTTTCTTAAGGCATTACAAATTAAGACAATAATAATTTCAATGAATAATGTATGTAAAGACGTATATATGAAGGCAAAAAATATACCATCCTCGAAATAATTGCACCCTTTAACTTTTGTTTAATGCATAATGAATAATGACCCAACGTTTGAGTTTATGCTGCAATGAAACTTTAGAACTACAACACCAAACGAAGTTTTGAACGCAACTTATCTCGAATTTTAAAACTTAATTATTCAGGGAACACTGTAAGCAGTACACAAGAATTAAGGCAGCTTAACATGAACAGGAATTCTAAAGTAGGTACTAAGCGGAATTACACCCAAAATGTGCACTCCATACATTTAAATTATTATTAAGGAGGCACAAAAATTTCATCATAAGAGCGATTTCACTTTTGAAAAAGTAAAATATAATTTATTTATAAAAGAAAAGCGCTGTAAAAGCAAGAAAATTTAATTAATAAAACATTCAACTTTTTTAACGAGATATGTGACTTAACGAACGAATTTTTACTTCAGATATGAATTTACTCAAAGAAATATAAATCCATAATAATTGAATGTTTTGGCTGGCGGGCTTGAGAACCCGAGTAAAATACTTCACAAATTTGTATCGTTTATAAAGCACAAAATGGAGTTACAAGCGAAATTAGGTAAAAGTTATTATTTTTGCGTATGTTGTAAAAACATTCCCCGCTACATTTTTTAAATTATATTTTTATAATCATGACTGACATATACTGATAGAAATATGTACAGATAATAATTTTTGTGTTTTAAAATTAAGAATATTGTATTATAATAAAAGTTGGGAGATACTTTAAATCATCATCATAAAATTCTAATGAGGCGTCTGAGAAACATTTTTTATTCTAAGATATATTTCAATATTAATTTGAATAACTTAAGCTTAATAAATATCTACCTACAAGTAAAATATTTTGTATAGGAGAAAATTGTAACCAAAAGCAGCCTTAATATTTTTTTTCGTTTTATCACAAATACATATGTAAATAAAATAATTCGGAAACCTTTACAAAATCTAGAAAACTTCAATATTCCTTCCCTGTAGCTAATAAGCTGAAAATTGAAGGAAAATCGCGGCAGATTCATAAAAATTTAGGAAGAAGTGAAATGCCTATTACAATTGGAAGAGTTTTTACAAAGAAAAGAACATATGTTAGTTTCTTTAACTCCTCTTTTCCATGTTAATAAAATATTTCAAATTAATATCTACTTCCTTTTAAAAAGTTATATAATTTATAATTCACATTTGGAAAAAACGCAATAATAGTTAACCGGGGCTTAAAGGTCCAGGGGTAAAAAGGACCACCATAAGTATCTAAAAAACTAGTGACGTAATTGTTCTTTCTAACTATACGAACGTGAGAAGGGGGCGCGGGAGGCTTAACGAGGCATAGCTGGAAGTCCCGCGGCCCCGTTAGTAGAAGATACACGACCGGGTCTCAAAATTATCACAAAAGTAAATTTTTTCATTATTATTCTAATTAGTTTTGAGCAGCGATATTTCGAATACCAGGCTTCAACATAGTTTCATAGTATACGTGATTTAGTTGTTTTTCACGAGTTCTAATTAGTTTTAAGCTAGTGAATAAACTTAAAACTTTCGTTGTAAAAACTATTTGCACTATAATAATATGTACCTTATTTTTGTAGCTATGGCATCACGTTGTAAATTCAGTTTAAATACATAAGCACAAATTTTAAAATTTTTAGGTCTCTGTACTACAATAGTACGTGACTGTTTATAGAATTGGCATGTAAAACTTACGATGCATCTCAAATATCATGGTTAGAATAGAGTTTAAACTAAATCTATTTAGTTTAAAATATTAAAATTGAATATTAGCTTTTCGAATTACCTAAATAGTCATTTAACTCCGTGATTTAAAATTTATTGCTGTTTAGTTTAGATTTACTATGATGCAGTTGCTTTGCTGGGAGTAATTTAAAAAATTTGTTTCCAGATGGATAAACGAAAAGCAATCTTGAGATAGTTTCCTTGACATTCCAGAGAACCTTTTGTTTCAATAAGCTCAGCAACCTTCACTTGGGATTTGTTTGAGCATCTATTGTCCATCTTCATTGCTACATCCGTAATTACTATATACAAATTAATGCTGGCTGTGGCAAGTTTTATACATTTTGAATAATTACCCCTCTGACAATTAGGGGAGCAAGTCAACTGTGACTATAAATAATACTTTGATCCAATCTGACCGCAAGAAATGTTCCCATGGTCAGCGAAATAAAAAATTACCAAAATTACGAGAATAATTTTGGGAAGATAATAAATTTACTTTTTTTTTCCGAAAGTTGTTCCTGTCCATATAAAAGTTGCCAATAAATTCAGAAAATTTCCAGGAAGATTAACCGCTGCAATTACACGAATGACAGCATTCCACTGCATTCTAGACGGAGTGTAGATGGGGAGGGAAGGGAAGAAAATGTTTTAATTAATCCGAGCTCATTACCGTGGCAAGGCCATCGTGGCCTGCTTAATACAAGTGACATTCATAACGATCAATTTATGGGTCGCGAATTCATAAGTTTCGCGGCCAATGGGGGAAGATTTACGAGGCCAAAAGCATTGCCGCTACCAGGGCAAAATTTAGGAGGCTGCTTGCTCGCGCCGGCAGAAGGCCCAGGCGAACGCGAAATTGAATGATAATTGCGGGGGCCTTGCCTCTAATTTACGGGCGGTTAAACATAATCGAAACGCGAGGCGAAGTTAGGTTCAGTTTCGTCGGGGGCCACATAATCCATAAATGACCCCAAGAAATTATGACCTCAATAAGCCCGGTATTATCTACTCAGGTGAACTTGCCGAGGGAGGAAACGCCTACAGGACGAAGTGGCGGCAACGACTCTTCACCTCAGATTTTTGGGGGCGAAATTAGGGTCCATTCTTCTCGGAAAGTCTATTAGCAGTGACTGAGATTTAATCAAGTTTCACACGCTCCACTGACGCCAGCATCATTTATTTGGGAAAATTTTCAACTGAAAGAGGAATTAATTGGTGTCAAGTTGGATATTGTTTTTGATTGGGCTATCAGAACTAATTATCTAAGCACGATAGTATCGCACAAGGAGGGAAACTAATTTATTAGGTAAATACCATCAGTTTTCTCCGCACGATGATGGTGCGGCTACGAATACATTCCCAGAAACTAATTTTCCTTCGATTCGAAGAGCCTTTCGAATAATCCGTAACAGATCGGGATGCTGCGAAACGAGAATATGTGGCCCGCATAAATTTAAATCGTATAGAGAACGCCTGCCAGCTCTGACGAGGAGCGATTAATCCGTGTCATCGCTCTTCACAAACATCGTTAGCACTTTTGCTCGGGTAGGCGCAGTGGTCTAAATAGCACTGGGAAATTTATTGTTTGCGCCTAAAACGATTCCGAGGGGGAGAATGCTCCTCGTCGGATGCTGGGCTGTCTGCAGAGCGCTCATATCTGTGCTGGCACATAAATCGCAGCACCAGTGAATAATGACGTGACAGACTCCCCGCACTCCGGGAGGAACTGCCGAAAGCTTGTTTTGCGCCTGGTAAATGATTAAGTTCTGCTTATTGTGCCCTCCCAGGACCAGAAGGAAGCACATTTCAGCCCTTTTCTGTTATAACAGCTTGAGGAACGCCCTGTGAATGGACTCAATTTGTGCGAACTATTTGCATAAAGCAGCGTAAAGCGGAAGATGCCAAAAACCAAAACCCACCTAAGTTTGTGGTTGACGAAAGCATTAGTGGCAACCGAGGCGAAAATTAATTTGTTGGAGAAGCAACCAATATAAAACATATTTTTCTATAATCCTTAGAATTTCTATTTACACGTCTCACCGTCAAAGTCGAACAGTTTAAGACAGTGATCTTTGATAATGACTGATATGTTTAATATGAAAGAGTATATAATTATTTTTAAACTATTTGAATAATAAAAAATTACAACTTTAATAGTAATTCTAACATTGAGCTCATAAGTTAATTTTGGTTATTGACACTAACTGCTGATTGCTGTAAATTTATTTATTTATTTATTTATTCATTTTTTTATTGTAATATTATTAATATATTTGCTTTACACGAACTATTCTTAACTTTAAAATATATATACCTATTGGCAACGAATTCGGCTATAGATATTTATATAGTATTAAAATTATATATCTTATAAAGAACGGCCCCAACATTTCAGTTTTTAAAGACTTAATTGTAAAAAAAAAAGAGATTTATAGAATTTTCTTTTGATTTTTTTTTTAAATACCCTCATAATTTTCCTTATAATTTTTGCCTACTCTAGAAACTAAGATTTAACTAATAAAACGAATAAAAGCAATGTCTTAATTGGTATGGCACTAGTTCGGTAAGGGTTTCTCTGAGTTGCAGAATTTGAAATCAAAAATTTTATAAAATTCTGTTTTACGTAAAGCAAATTAGTTTTATTACAAATACATAGATTTTAATTTTCAAAAAATTCAAATAAATATTTCATCAAACATTATGTAAATTTCTATATCAATTTTATTTTAATGCTGAGAACTGAGAACCATGGATATATGTATAAGACACCACCAAATTAAGAAAAAAGTGTCGAAGCACAGTATTATAAAAAAAACACAGACCGTCTTTGTCTTAAAGTAATCTAAAGAGTTTCCTGACTTTTTTATCAGAAAATATGACCTTGTTTATTTGCTTAGATTAGTATTATTTATGCTTTCAAAACTCCTCCTCTGCGACACGTGTCGCTTTAATGAAATTAATTTTCGCATCAATTAATCATGTTGATGCCTACGAGGAGACAGATATCAAAGCCTGCCACAACTTCATCCATCTACTTGAATCCATCAAAACTTAGGCATAACTTTTGTAATTAACAAATAATTAGTATGCCTCCCCGTCCCCAACATCCGGCGCGTCCCGATTTTGTGGTGGTTATCTTGTTTAACAACTTTACCACCCAAACATCGGCTCCATTTCCAAATGAAATTCTTCTCTTAAGTGGAATTTTATTAAACCGAAACTCCTCAGCTGGGGAGATGCCAAAAATTGTTACATAATTCGAAAAGAAATTGATGTTTCGCATCCAGCGACTGGCCGAGCAAACCAGAAAACCAATTTCCCATGTTAGGGCGAGGACGAGTGGCGTGTAGTTGTACACCAGGCTTTAGGCTTCAGGCACCGGGCAAGGCAAGGTTTTCTGCGGCGCAGCCGAAAAAGCTGCGGTCGCATTCCTGCCAGCAGAAGTTACATCCATCTCTAATCCACTTAAAAGGATATCCCGTCCTGGGTCCTGGGTCCTGGGGTATTGACGTGACGACTGGTGGCCGGGAGAATGCTGCATAACATCGGATGGGAACGCGGCACAATGCCGGGGGGGATGGGTGCAGACACCCGGAATAACCCAGGGTTTTTCTGGTCACATCGGGGCGAAGGACACAGTCGGTGTCAATAAAAACTACCAGGAGATTTGTTGCCTACTTGAACCCATTAAGCCCGGCATCTGCTGGTGACTGCCCTTCTGGGCCCAGGCTGAGCCACTGATGAGCAGTCGTAATAGGCCGACCGATAAGAAGTGGTGTCTTCTGGTGGGTCGTAATTAAGTCAACATTTGGGTCCTAGGGAATCAGAGAATCACTAAACGGATGATAAAAGGATCCAAACTCGCTACGTCAATTCCACTATAGTAGCAATAGGCCTAAAAAGTGGTACCCAGAGCGTGCGGGCATTTTGCCAAGTAGAAATGCCATTTGCCGTCATACCCTAGCCCTTTTACGTTTTTGTATCTCCAGCTATGCCCAGTAGCAACCATCAGCAGATAGGTTACATCACAGCACGTTAAAACTACGGAATTGAAAAGTCACATTGCAGGACCGGATTCCCATTTTCGTCATTTGAATAGACACGTTTTGCCGGGAATTAGTCCTTCTACACGTGAGGTTATTAGTGAACAAACAGCCTAATATTAAGCTGTCGTTTTAAATCTAACTAGAGCTCCGGATCCACCCCTTCGTCCACATCTAAAAGATACTACCCTTAGTTTTCAAGGAACACAATTGACATAGAGACGAACTGAGGCTGGATGCGGTAGAATTGAAACCGAATAACTTTGTGTGAGAAAGGCAAGCAAATATTTGACGAGTTTAAGCCGCTCGTTATCAAAAGCTTGCAGCAGTTGTTTTAACATTTTCCAGCCACCACCACCACCCCCGTACATTGCCTGTTTCGCAAACTTTTTCCATTTAACACATGCCTGGAAAAGTTTTCCTCGCATTCAAAAAGGAGCTTTCACGTCCCCAACTCGTGGCGAGGTGGGTAGATTTCGTTGGTATTCCGCGCGGCCGATAATAATGCCAGGATTTGTGGTCCTGGAGTAGGGCGGAGCCTCGGTCTAAGCCGTTTCTAGTGAGGCACTCCGACGCCCAGGTATTCACCTGTGAAGCTGATTTATGAAAGTTCTTAACCTAGACGGGTTACTCCTGACCTGAAGTGACTGAAGTAAGATGAAATTTTCGGCTGTTTTGCTACTTTCTGCGGAATTCCTGAGATAAAGACACCTTCTCAGTCGCAATTGTGCACTTAGATGTGATTTATGTATGCCCGCACCCCTTTCAACGGGTGAAAGGAAATGGCTTAACTCGAAGTGACGGATGAAAGCCCTTCGAGTTATTTTGTGATGGAGGCACTTCGACCTAGTCACAATGGATTAAATTTTCTACGCCTTTCCATGAGATGAATGAAAGAAATTTCCGGAATAGGCCTCACTGATAAAAAGAGTTTTACGGTAGGTCAGTTTGCTACCCTCTTCAACTGCAAAAAATTCAAAATTGGGGCAACAGCTCTAAAAAGTACCGGGAGGAATTGGATCCCGAGAACTTTGAACAAATGATAAAATTACTTATGCATGAGGGTCTGCACTGAAGCCATTCTACCCGAATAATAAGCAAAGAAATAAATATTTTGTTTGATTCTCGAATTGGCTACTGTCGCAGTCTCTTCGAGGCTCCTTCAAATAGATTATGAAACAATACGTCCAATTGGCAAAAAAAAAACAGACTTAATATATTATCTTGGGCAAAAACACGCAATGTAAATATGAAAAATATCTAAAAAGAGTAACACAACTTGAAAAGAATATACATATTAATAAATTTTGAAAGAATATACTAAGATACTCCGTATCATCAATATAAATTTAATGTTTTTTACTAAGAAATGTGTGGCACGTACCGAAGGATAAGGGTGTAAATATATTCAAAATCCTTTTGAACTAATGTGCAATTGCGTTTATTTTATTTATTCCTTTTGTGCAAAAAAAACACAATGTTTAAATGTGTAATTTGAAATGTGTAGGTGCGTTGCGTGTGTATCAATTGCAATAAATAGCATTATCAAAATTGCTCCAAAATATTAACGACTTTCCTGTTGCAACTGACTGATAACTGCGAATAGAGAATAAGCACTCTTCATTATCTGCAATGTACAACATTCAATTGAAATTATATTTTCTTTAATTCAATTTTCTACCGTGATGAAAGTATCCAATGAAACAGGTGTAATACCACCCGCTCGTAGTTCAAAAGGTCTTTTATTTCGCTCCATGAAAATAAAGACATCCTTTCTAAAACTCTTAGGCTGATCAACCCATCCGCAGGAGTAAATTGCTGTATTTAAATTTTGGCTTTCCTCGTAAATCAATGTTCCATAGTAACAAATAAAGAAAATTTGACACAACGCAAAAAGGCTATAAAATCCATAAAAGATATTTTCCAAGAGACTATTCGCAAAAGAAAAAGCCCCATATATTCCAAGACAAATTTCTAGGCTAGTTACCGTGAACTGCAGAAATGCTAGAGGCGATATAAGACTTTGAAGGATATTAAAAGATCTGCAAAGAAAATAGAAATAAAAATTTTGTAATCCCATTAAGCGAAAAAAACACAACATACTCAATTAGTAGCCCATGATTCTGAATACATCTTAACAATTTTCGATGGCTGATTGTTTGCAATTCATTGCCAGAAGATCCAATTTTACTTAATTTCAAGGAAAGGATCTTGATGTGTCCAATCAATAGACACACAAGGACTGTTGGGTAACTATCACACAAAATGAACTGAAAACATGTTACACATGAAAATGCTAATTGAAAGCTGATCACGAAGCTGTAAGTGAAGAAAGAATGCTCCCAATCCAGTCCGAAATACGCAGGATGCAAAAGTTTTCTGTCAGAGCTAAAAAAAGTTGCAACCAACAAGAATATGTATGTGCAGAAGAGTACGAATCCATAAAAGTGTTGCAGGCGAAAGACTGTTTTAATTGTCTTCTTAAGAACAATCTTCTCCTCTAAAGTCTCAGCTTGTTTATCAAATTTATGGTTCAGTTCAATTAGTTCAAGTAACTTCGGCTTGTAATAGAGCAACACTACAGTCTTCGAGCTACATGCAATGAATGGTAAAAATATCCCGAGAACGTCGAGAAATTCTTTCCAGGATTTTGTTCGAAACATGTACAAGCCGATGGTAAATGGATAAAAGAAAGTAACTATTAAATTTATCGAAATTAAATACACTTTATAACGTAATCGGTATTGTTTTTGCAGATCTATCCCCACAATTTTCCATATTATTATACAGCGTTTAAAAATATCAAAAGAACGTAACTCCATGTCGAATGCAACTTTAGAGGCAACTAAAACTAAATGTTCAGTTTTTGCAGTGCACATTATTGCGACGAGCGACTCATTTTCAGCATTCAAATTTAATGAAGTTTTGCAAGCTAAGGAACATTTCTTTTATATAATTAGACCCACATGGCTGAGTCCCATTGTACAATATACTGCAAATACAGCAGTAAGAAATTTATACTAATGGCATTATAATAACCAAATGATACTTGTTGGTAATGCGGTAATAATTAAATTTCAATAATTAATCAGTTGCAATAACCTTGGAACCCGGTTAAATCAACTAGCTTTTTCAATATTTTCTTAAGATTAGGTATAATAAAATTGCGGCTTACTATAATTTGATTATTTACACTTTCTGTATTTTGTTAAAAGTTGATTAAAAATTTACATTTGGTTTGGAAATCGACAATAGCAATTATGTCGCAAAAAAGATTAGATAATGAAATATAAGTTTCTATTAGGTAAACAATTTGTGTTTAAAATTGAAATATCTTTAAGATATTGATCTTAGTAACTACTTATCGAGGGTGTGTCACACATACCTGAAATAAGTCTCCTAGGTTTTGAGGTTTTGATATTTTTTACTTCATTGAAGGGACTGTAGTCTTTTTCAAAACCACCCCCAGACTATGATTGACCCACCCACATTAACCAAAAGCTGGCAATGTTGATGCAGTGATGTGCAATTTTGAATAAAATGATTCTCCATTTAACCAACTATTCAATTTGTCTTTGATTTTAAATGTATTCCGATTTTTAATACTCCGACTAATAATAATTTGTTTATTAGCATATTCTTTTTCTATAACATGTAAAGTACATACATATTGTAGTATCAATTGAAAAAGGCAGTTGAAATTTTATTGATTGAGAATACCGAGATAACGTGCGATCACAAATACCAGGTAGTCCTTATCCATACATGCTTCTGATCAGCGATTTTCCGAAGTGCTTCCTTTTAGAATTATAATATAATTTGTAAACACACCTTTTCTTTTTTTTTAAATTTTCGTACCAGCTTGAAGATACACACTGTTGCTAATATTCCGTACTAAGTTGTAGAAAACCGGACCACTAGTAGAATCACTTTGATGTTTTTGTGTCTTTCACAGCCAATTTAGTGCAAAATAAGAAAATTTAAATTTGGTATAAAAAAGGTATCGGTGGCGCAATAATAACCGTATGTTTTGTTGAGGTTGTCTTTTGCGGATGCCCTAATTTTAAAGCAATCGCGGTACTTAACACAATCACGCAAGTCCGACCTACACTTCTCACAAACAAATATCTCAACAAATTAAATTCATTGAACAGAATCAACTGAAGGTTTCAAGGTAGCAAAAGGTAATTAAAGCCTCGAAATAACAATGCCATACAGTTAATAAAATTATTTCGCATTTGTTGAATAAATGTAATATTCAAAGCACTCTTAGCGTGACATAATTTTTTGCTTAGAATGCTTCACCACACGAGGAGGTTGGTTAATGCCAGGTAAATAATGCAGTCCCGTCGTGCCAGTGGCGTAATCCGACGCCACGTATTCGTTCTAATTTGCAAACCTCCTCGGGACTCAAATACACGCCTATGAGCCCCATTATTTATGCTATAGGAGAGAGGTTTGGGGGCTGGTTCGTCTGAGTCCATTATTCTACGCATCAAGCAAAACTCTGCTACTCCGGGAGTCGTAGCAACCATTCTAAGTGGATTTCACTTTTCAATTAAAAGTTCTTTCCTGCCAAGCAAAAAATTGTCGTATACCCTTAAAAATTGTGGAAAAAAAGGACACCGGCGACAAATCCATTTTTCCAGTATTTTACGACTCCATAGAGCAAACACTACTTTGTTATAGTTCGCCTCCATAACACTTGGGGATTTAAAAGGTCATCGGGAACTGGATGAGCTTATGCCTATGCCGTGGTCCCTACGGCCGTAATCTGAGGGAGGATGTTAAGTTTATATCCTTGCAAAGTGCCTGGCTTTCAATTACGACCATAACTCGCCGGGATGCGATGGCAGCAGGATGTTTGATCAGATATTGAAACTGGTTGAAGAATAGAACAAACCAATTACGGAGAATTGACACTGCTGCTTCCCGGACGATTCCCGAGTGGGGCAATGTGCGGACGAGGACCTTTATCAGATCGACACAAAAGGACTTGTGCACTTTACGCGCAGTGCCTCGCGGAAATATTGGTTCAAATAATTGTAAATATACTCCCCGATGGAAACCCTGTCGCACTACTTATGTATATTTATATAGAAGATACTTCCAAGAGGAGGTGGGTGAATCCACAAAATTGTCCCTGCAGCCGGCAGATCCTCCACCGAGATCTATGGGCTATTG
This sequence comes from Machimus atricapillus, assembly GCA_933228815.1. Lineage (NCBI taxonomy): Eukaryota > Metazoa > Arthropoda > Insecta > Diptera > Asilidae > Machimus > Machimus atricapillus. The sequence goes on from OW121788.1 coordinate 14,726,034, forward strand.
ACATGAGTCCTTTCATGATGAACAAGCTCATTACCGCGGATACCAAGTCCACACTTGCACTGTAACTACTTTCCTTGACATGTGACATTGATGCAGCTGTCTGCGGCGGCGGCGTCTCCTTAAAACATTAAGGACTCCTAGAAAATAGCTACCTGGACTCAGCCTCAATTGGGCTCTTTTGATATTCAATGACCATAAAAATGAACCCCTTCAGTAGTTTTCTTCCAGCTCCTGCTAATTGGCTGCAAGGTTGAATGTCGTCGTCACATGCTCTGGAGTTCGACGTTGATGGGACACCAGGCAGGAGACCTGGTTGCATAGATGAACCTGTTTAGTCAGGTACGTCATTAGCGGCATTAGACAGTTTTGCTGAAAGTGAAACTTTTCCCTTAGGGCAATTTTGGAGGACTCTCCTGAAAAGCACTCAAAATAGGTTTTGTTGCAAAATTTTTGTTTCAAAAACAGCCGCAAGCAAATGTGGGGTTAGAGTGAAAAAAATAGGAAGGACATGGTTCTTGCTATTCATCACATTTAACACTGTGAAGTGGATGGAGGCAATTTTCTAAGTTGAAAAACCTGGTTTTGCTTGCATAAACATTTTTGATTATGTCGAACTACCTAGGTGAACACCTTTGGAAGATTCTCAGCTTATTAAGAGTTTTTGGAAATTCTGAACTTGTCGGTCCCTTCAAAATTAACAAGTGTGTTCACCTACCAAATTAGAAATTTTGTACTCTATTCATCCTTACTAAACTTGTACAGCACTTTTTCTTATAATTTATTCTATTCATTATTTCTAGTGTGAAATATTCATGCCGAAATATACCTACTAAAATAACGCCTTGGTTAGTAAAATAATTTTACCTCTAATGTTATAATAAAAAACTTAAAACTTACTTCTGGAATATATATATTTTTAAAGAAACTTAAAACGTTCTTCTTCCTTTTCAGAAATATGTCAGTGAACTTTCCACAGTACGAGACTGTGCAACAGAATGTGCCGAAAAGGGTAAGTCGATCTTAAAACATAAATTTCACATAATCTTATAAAATTTTATACTTGGTTTCCGTTTGCAAAGCATATTAAGAACAGTACGCGCGTTTGTTTTTTTCAAAGACCTAATTCAAATTAGATCGATATTTAAATCTAATTTTAATTTTAAACAACAAATTGTGTACCTATTTGAAAAAACTAATCTGTACCTACTTTCTATAAATTCTGATGCTTTTCTTTACTTTATCATTATATGTTCTAAATATTTTCTTCTTTTTTTATAAAAAAGTATACATCAATTTCCAAGTTATCCAGCTTCTTTTTAAATTACCTTTTAACTCTCGAGGAATATCAGTTCAAATATTTTTATATTTCAAGTAAAAATTCAATTCTTGGTACCTATACAATATATGTCTGTACATTATGTACATATTAAACTTCCGAGATATATTGTGAAAAATGGAGCGAATACTTTCTACGAACCAAAGACATAGCAAATAAGTTTTTTTTTCTTTTTGTAGAGAATATTACTACTAGTACTAGCTACATTTTCCTAACAAACCTTTTTTAAAAAATTATAAATAAATGCAACAAATGCAATTTTATCTCATTTTTTTATTATTAGGACATTTATTCCTTCCTCTGTTTGATTAAACTGAAATTTGACATAATATGTAGTTTCGATAACAATATAATATTATGGTAGCATCAGCCTTTTCTCCTTTAGTATTAATGATTAAAATATAAACTTCAGACATAGTTTATTAATATTTAAAAGTCATCATACGATTTCATCATCAGAAAATAATTTCTTAATAAAACAATTAAATGTTTAGTAGATGATTATCAAAGAACTTCAGACGTTATCAAGTATTCATACCCGTATGTAACCAAAATTTGAATTCAACTAAAATGCAAATTTTCAAAATTAATTTCATTCATTTGCCAAAAGTTTTCTTATCAGAGATAACACCTAAATCCCAGATCTCGCTGTGTGCAAATATGCAAATCCCGGATACTCGAAACCGAGTCATTTGTATGCAATGGCATTAAGAAACGACGAGGACACCCGCTGAAAGCTCGCATGTCTTCTCATAAACTAGTTAGCAGCAATATTCCTTAACTTTTAGGAATACACGAAAATTTAAATTAGAGCCGCGGTAGATAACACACCCCAACATGACCGCATTCAAATCATAATTCATATTGTAGGAGAAGCAGACAAAACAATATTTGTACTAACATTTGGAATCTTTTCCGCTTTACAGAGGTCTGGGAGACGCAAACTTATTGCTGCACAGAGGACGGCTGCAATGGTTCAACCAGCTTGGAGTCGCCCAACTCAATGATGCTCTTCTTGTTCCTCATATTTGCGATATTGAACATCAATCGACATTAAAATTTGCTATTCCGTTTCGTTTTAAAAAACATTGGGTTCACTATATTTTAGGCATTCTGATTTCCTGCTTTCCGCCTGCAACCCGAAGGACCCTCATTTTCATGCTTATTTTAGCCCCATGTTCCCGTCAGCTCAGTAAGTATGCATTATCGTTTCGAGGGGTAACAGGAGACAAGTGCTCAATTAGTTCGAAGTATATAATTGAGTAGTTAAGTACAGTAATGGGACCTACTTTTATGATATCTGTTCGCTGCATTCAGCGTTATGTAAGAGACATAAAATCAATTAACGTGTACATAGGTAGCGCGACCGAAAGAATGTTTTTTAAAGCATTATTGATCGGAGAGATGAAGCATCCCTCCCCTTTTACATCTTATTTTCTAAAACACTCTAATTGATGACTTTCCCTTCAATTTTAATCTACATGTATGTGTAAACTTACTCATTTTTAATATGGATAGAGGAAAGAGGATTTTGTTTTTAGTAGCACAACACCCGTTTTATCTTAAAGTTTAACGCGTGTGAGGTGTAGTCCACCAGTCTTCCCGATATTTAAATATATCAAAAAAAAAAACAAAAACACAAAAAAAAAACCATGAAAATATGAACAACTTTTTTACTACAGAGTTGCTTTCTCGGACGCTATTAATAAAGTTACTTCGAATCTTCTCCATCAGTTACTCTGCTGACGCGTTTATTTTACTGAAAGGAGGCTTCCACAAATGTTTTCCCAATTAATTTGTGTCATCTGTATATTTTTTGGTCTCCCTCAGTTAGTGTGCCACAACACTATCAACAACCTTTCATCCCTTGTTCTTCTGGACAAAATTTATCTTCTAACGATAAGGCGATACGTACGGCGAAATCGCACCAAGGCTCAACGCTCTGTTGCTGCAAATAGAATTCGAGACGCAATAATTCACTCAGTTGGCAGGACTCTCTGGATTTATGGAGTCTGCTGGTCCAACCAGTCAATATAAACAGTCCTGGACTCGTTCTCCACTTTGTCAATTTATTTCTTACAAGTCTAGGATGATGATTAATTTCAGTGTATAGAAGAAAGGGAGGCTGTAAGATATTTTTCTTTTTCGTAACTAGAACTTTAGATGGACCATCTACTGGACGAAGAGGGAAGAGCTGATTGCGATTATCGAGAGGTGTTAGCAATGAAAGGGGAGAATAATAAATTATACCCTCTGTCGAATTATTATGGATGTACTTAGAAAGAAAACAGCAAAAGCATTCATTTATTGTTGGGTTTTAGAACTTTCAGATAATGGTTATTTGCTTTTTTTAGTTAGTTTTATTCCGAAATACTGGTTTTTACAATATCGGTGCTCTAAATTTTGAACCCTCAGATATTGCAATGTAAAGCTTACTTTCGAAAAAGTGTCGCCTACCATAAATTACAAATAGAGGGAATATTCAATTTGAATACTTTCTAAACATATATTTTAAGTGGTGGTTAGATATAATAAGTTATTACCATTTACTTACATTGCGTTACTTCCCTCCTTTCTAAGGACTTCGTATAGGACATTTGAACAATCAAAATCTTTGTTATCAATTTGTAACGCACTAATTCTAAATATAGAAAAATTCTTACACTTGCTTCAGAAAATCCTGGAGAAATATAACAAAAAGTTGTAGAAACATACCTATACCTGTATATTTTTCTCTATTGCTTTTTTTTTCGTTACAATCGACTGAATCTTCATTACATTATGGTCAAGACAGATTATAATTTAAAAAGTTTCTGCTAAAACTCTTCCTAAAAATTTACCAATGATATATGTAATTATTCTTAAATTTAAAGGAAAAAATAAAAATAATAATTTATATAATGATGCAATTATAGCAAATCGTTCTGACCATAATAAAATTACTTAGTACTATCGAACAGATTTTAACTTATTTCACTTGATATTTAAGCGATTGTAGTTAATAACCAATCGAATTTAATATAGGAATTGCACATATATAAGATTGTCAATTTAGAAATTGCCAGATTGGAATTATAAATGTTTGAAACATTAGTTGATATAATAAATTCAAGTGCTATTTTTCAATATTAAGGTAAAACTAAGAACGCCTTAATGTTTAGATTTTTATCTTAACTTCAGTAACAATAAAATTCAAAATTTCAAATCTTCGTGCTTCGATTGTGCGCAAAACTTTCCTTTGTACCTTTTACCGTGCGTATCGCTGTATCATTCTAAAATTTAAAGACAAAATTAATCGTTAAATCGTCTTAATTCTCTATTGGAAGCCCCCTTTCGACTCAGAAAAATAAATAATTTCACTACTAATCAAGCGTATTACAAAACAACAAACGCTTTAGCTACAGTTTTGGTAAAATTTAAAACAAAAAAATAACTTGTAACTAGAAAAAAAATAAAAAATAAAAATAAAAAAATCAATTAATGTCAATGTAAAACTCGTTAAAACTTATTATAATTACAATTGATAACTAGGAAGTAAAATTCTTACCTAAGACGCAATTCTAAATAAAGTGAAAAGGAGGCGATAAAATGTTTTTTTTTAATTAAAAATGTTAAATGAGAGGATAGTGAATAATAAAACAGTGAAATATGGAGTAATATCCCGAAGTAAATCATATACATAGTTGTAATCGTAAAAACAAGAAGAAAGAAGTTATTCCCAACTGTACAAGAAATTCTAAATTAATAAGAATAGTAAAATATACACATTATTTCACTACTAGTTCTAAGTAAGTAATAGGCGAAAATTTAGTGAAAGAAGTAAGACAAAGAAATGGTAGAGAAAAAAATTGGCAGTAACATATGAATAAACAATTATTATATATTCCACAGAAAGATATAGAAAGAATCAATGTTAATAACACCTAATTTTTTCGTAATTATGTAATATTCTAGAGCAGGAGGACGGTGCAATACTGGCATGTATCATACATAAGTATATTAGGATCACAATACCAGCAACAGACACTTTTTTAATTTTCTCTTTGTTACGTTTAAATTACTTCAATTAATATTAAAAATTTTGGACTTACCCGATACAGAGTACAGCGAGTTCGGAATATTTGGCTACTTTGATTGCGATATTAGGCACTGCAAAATAGAGAAAAAAAAATTCTAAATTTTTTATTTACAATTGAATAAATAAATAAACGTAAATTGTTTAGGAAAACATGTACATAAAATATACATAGATACTAACTTGCATAATAATTTTCTTTTCGCCAATATTACGGAGTATAGGATTTGAGAAATCAATTATTTTCTAATGCTCAAGCAAAGTAGCTAACAATTTCACTTAAAGTAAAATATATAAAAGGTAAAACAAGAACAATATTAACAGGGAAGGGAATGGTAAAAATAATTGTAAAAGTTAAAAAGTACTCACCAAAGCGCTTTGTCAGTAAAAAAAGAAATTTTATAAAAAAATATTTATTCATATCATGGCTGAAAGTATGTAATTATTGCGACTATTATAAATCGAACGATTTAATAAAGAAATTGTCCTTATTGAATGTTTTCGGTTTCCGTTAATTTTCTTCGAAAACATAGAGATAAACGGATAACTATTGTTGAGTTTCAAATGTTAATCAATTTATATCACCGCGATTGTATCCGATACTAAAGTTTGCCAATCTTTTTAAATATTAAATTTACTCGTTCTAATTATTGTATTTTATTGATGAGTGTCACTCAACACTTTTGTTGTTATCTAGTGGGATAAAAACCATTCCTTAAATATTACTACTTTAATACAATTACTCTATTCTTTACATTTATAAAGTAATCTTAATTGTTATTATAATATCATAGTAATAAAGTATATAATGAGAATGCCTATTATTTTGTATATTTTGTATAATAAAAAATTAACTAATTCTAATGTAACACATTATTATTTAAGTACTAATTATAAATTTTCTTTGCATTGAAATTTAAAGACATGAAAGTCTTAACTTACAATTTCTACTGTTATACAATTGATTTTTTTTCCTTTTCGCTAAGCATTGTCTTCAATTTAGTTAAGGAAAATTGTTGAAATTATTGTAAACTTTTTCACAAATACATTGCGGCTGTAATTTTGAAGAATTTATATTTGTAACTCAACATATCAGTTTAGTTTTTAAGCACATTTCCATATCTTAATTATTAAAAAATCAAATTTTATTAAAACTATCTCATTTCGAAAAAACTTTTAAAGAATTCTACTTTTCAAAATTATCGCTTGATTCTTTCCGTTTTAGAAGTGCTGTTTTTTAATTTCAATAAAATTTAGGGAATGGATTTACCAAAATTAAAGATTTGGTACAAGTTATATTGTTTAAATAAGAATTTATATAACATGTTGTTATGTCATTACTATGAATTATTTCCATAATTTTATGATTTCAATTTTACAAAAAAAGAAAGCAAATTAATTACAGATCACAAATATATAGTTTTAGTTCCAATTTCTAAGCGAATGAGTTTTTGATGTGATAAAAATTAATAGTAATTTGGAAATAAAAGTTTAGAAAAGTCACAAAAATGAGTTTTATTGTAAGCAGAAGTGATCCTGTATTACTGTAAAAGTGGAAATAGAACATTTTCAAGGAAATGCCATAGAAGACAATCTGGAAGGCATACAACGTAGGTACAGGTAGGTACTGAAATATTGTGATTTTGTGGTGGCAAAGATAATATTAGCGTTCGAATTTAATTTAAATTTTTGAAAGTTGCCAATCAAAAAACATAACCAAATATTTGGATACTTAATTACAAGCTAAAAGGGTTTGCTATTAAACAATTTGACCCTGTTCAGATCACAAGTGTCTAATCTTGCTAAATAAATTAACAAAGAAATAGCTATGTTAGAGTCTAGAAAAGGCAGACAAAAAAATGTTTTTTTCACACCAGTTAGTGATAGTGCCAAGTTCCAAATTAAATGCAGATCTACTTTGGTAATTATCTACGAAAAATTAAATGTTGATTATATTTTGGTTTTTGTGCTGAAAATCCTTCCCCTTTCAGTTTTACACATTAGGCTTACAGGATCTTAGTACACAATTTATTGTTATTTAATCATGTACATAGTTCGTTAATTTAAACTCACATTAACGGCGCCGATTCTTTACATTTAATATTGTAAAGTGGGAATTTGCAGGTGTGAGAGTTACGCGGTTGCCTGAGGAAGAGAAGCCTTACCTAATCCTATACAAAAGAAATAAATTACCCAAAGGTCAACAAGCCGCCCATCAAAACGTCTTTAGCCTTATACACCCCATTGCCGTTGGGTAGTTTCTTTCTGGTGCCATTAAAATTTACCTTCCTACCCGTAATAAGAAGGATGGGTAATTATTTGAAAACTTCCGAAAATCCCACACAATTTCGCAATTGCTAAACATCTTTGAGTTATTCAAAAAAGAAATTTCCACGAGCGGATGCCTGCCAGCGGCAACTTTTAATTGTTGCTTAATCCATTAAATTCGCTGTGCCTGAGAAGTTAGCTTCTACCTTTGACCCCCCGAAAGCGAGAAAACCTTACCGCTGTCGTTCTACCGGTGTGGTGGCTTAAAAAAAAAAAGAAAATAAATAAAAACGAAAAAAAAAGACGAGGAAAAATCCTTGCGAGCCTTAGAAAACATTTGGCGGGATACATTGAGTGCTTAGCTTAAGCCTTTCATGCAGCCTTGCATGCATGACTTGAATATGCACATGCCATTCAATCCCTGACACAAACGAGCCAGGATACCCTTCAAAAAGGATAATTGCCCTCAGTGCATCCGACGAGGCATTAAACAACATATTCAAATGGAAAAGTAAATCGGGGGATGTATGCAGGGCTGACGAGTAGGAAGGGCGGGAAGGGCGGGAAGGGCTGGGTATCGACCATTGAAGCCGAGCAGCGTCTGGGACCATTTGCGGGGTTGCAAGGGGGAACTTGTCAGCTCTTAGCGAAATAAAGTTAGCTTTTGTGCCATATTTGTAGATACTCCAATCCAAATACACAGCGCCTCGGCATGTGCGCCGTGACGTCCTGAATTATGTGATTATGCGACTGCAGCAGCCAGCAGCCCCGCCAGCCCCCCGTTCTTCCCCCGGATGCTCCTATACCATGGGAATTTTGCATTTGAAAAGTGATGCAAATTAAAAGGGACCCGGCATTCAGCGCTTCGGATTTAAGACAGCCTGCTTAGCGGCTGACTCCGGATGCTATTGAGAACTTGCCTGTGAAATTGGGTTATTCTTGCGAAGAGGCGACCCTCATTCGGAGTTACTGAGCTCCGAAGTGAAAGGGTGTACTTAGCGCCGTCACCATTCACCGCCCTTTCACGACACCCTTTGAAATGAGTTATTAATCCGACGGGTTCCGGAGTGCTCCTGTTTTATCTATGTATGTAATGTGCGATGTGCTGCGATGCATGCCGGCGATACGCGACACATGGCGGATGGGATAGAGCTTCTTCCAGCCCTACGCTTTCTGCGTCGAATGAATGCGAGCTCCTTTCAATTTGCATGTTAAAGATTTTGTAGAACAATTAATTGCAACACTAAATAAGATTAGAAGGTGAAGACGAACTTAAGAGATAAATTAAGAGCCCTTCAAAACTTTTGCAAAAACGTGAGGATAATTCTGAAGAAAATTTTTCAGTGACTTTGGGTGAAATATTGTATTTCGGTCAGAAATCAGATGTTAATAATTATGTCCCAATATTAGGTAGGTACTATAAATTAATATTTCTTGGCAAATAATATAGTACATATATTATAGTTAATAATACTTTTTAGAATCCGTAATACCCTAGAAAGAAAATAATATCTTTGATACTTTTCTTTATAAAGTATTTATTTGTGCGCTTTAGAGAAACTGTTAAATATTTTTTCCCTTTTATTTTCCTCTTGGAGTGTTATTTAATTTATCACATTAATATCTTAGAAAACTATTAAAAGTACCTAATTTAATATTTTCCAGTTCACAATCTACAATTTACATAGATAAATTTTTAACAAAGCAAGTCGACAACAACTTTGTGTTTATGAAAGAAAATTTTAGTAGCAACAAAGTTTTATCTAGTTATGAGGTAAACTTTCCAAATTGTGCCATAAAACCTTTGATTTTATTCAAAAAATTTTGAATTCACGGAATGTTCATCTTAGACTTTAATATTTTCGTATTAATTATCATTTTTAGTAAGTTTGTTGTAATATTTTAAAATCATCAAAATTTTTCAGTAAAAAAGTAACATAAAAATAAAACAGAAATTGCCCTAAACATTTTAAAACTGGAACTAACAACTTAAAATAGTTTACTTTATTTAAAATGTAGATCAAAAACAAAACATTTGAAATAGCGCAAAAAATCATATATTTTAGAGTAGGTAGTTCAAAAATCAAAAATAAAACAATTGAAATAAATTCTTATTTAGTTGTTTTGCCAACATTTTACCATCAAATGAAATTTCAGATAACGTTAAAGTGAACTTTCGGGAAATGACTCTCCTTGGTCGCATTTGATATAATATTCAATATATTTTGTCGGTATACTATGCAAATTTGAACAGCGTCCCTGCTTTACTGTGTGCTCAGCATCCTTAATTAAAAAATGGATGGTCAGACAAAACGGTCGGAGCATTCTTAAAAAGTGTTAAACTCCTTTTGGAATGAAGTCCACTCACACCCGAGGACCAGTTAATTTTCTTTTTATTTCCAATAAAAAACCCCAAGGACGGTGCCTTTTCGACTCTGCTCTGTTTGCCCAATTAAACTTTTTTTAATATTATTCATAAGAATCGGTCTTTCGAGAGGACTTCCTCGAAATTACGGCCAGTTGAGCATAAGCACCGTCGCGACTTTTTCACCCCTCGACTGCTCAAAGGAATGAAAATGGATGGTGGAGAATCAGAACCACTATTTTGAAGAAAGGATCTCAAGGAGATGGCGAAATGGAAAACTTTTGTGACAGACACAAAAGGCGAGAACGTGGGCTTTGTGACATAAAAAAGGCGGCAATAAACGTGGCCAAAACTACTTTGAATGCTTCATCGCCTCAGCGGAATTCGAAATCGACAGGGAATAGTTTGGCAGGCTTCATTGCGAAATATCATCGCAATTAGGTTTTTTCTCTCTTGTTTACGTAACGAGTTATGTTGTCACAATAACGAAGTGGAGCACGTTTATCAACTGCTCTGGAAGATGTACGGCATCAAGAAAACAACAGCAAATTGGGACAAATGGCGGGCTTTGCTAATGGAGCTGGAAGAAATTTGCAAGTAAATGGCTTGCTCCGTGAGTCCTTGCAATGCGCCAGAAGAAGGACGAGCTGCCGATTTGTTCCGTTTTCGCGGGGACGAATCAGAGTCATTCATTCACTACCCGCCTTTGATGTCGTGCTTTATTAACTTTATTATAGTTGAAGGAGTTACGTAATTGCGAATTACGACAAACGCCGCTATCTGATGAAAAACCCTTGATTTTCCATTGCTCGCAATTTTAATAATTTTAAATGGAATTGTTTCGCAAGCGTCGACCATAACGACTGTTAAGCTTATTATGGAGCTAATTGTTCTTAATAGCTTTAGAACTGGGGAGATGTCTTGATTTTGTCACAAATAGTAAACTTTAGACAGTTATGAAAACAGGAAATACAAATTTATTTCAATTTTGCTCTGAGACGAAAATGCACTTCATAATAGGTACAAAGTTATTTTGTCAAATGTATTTTTAAAAACGTATTCCTTTACCGAGCAGGAGCTGCAGATAAATAACATTTTATAAATTATACCTATAGCTTTGAGTGTTTTCAATGGAGTAACTCAATAAATTTTAAAAATTAAATATATATTTATTTAAATATTTGGATGTTTTATTAATCTTCAATTTCTCTTTAAATATATTAACAGAGACAAACGTAAAATAGGGTATACATACTTACAAAAATTTTCAGGGTTGGTTATGAACATTTTATTTCATTGGTTACAATCCAAGGTACCTATATCAAGTGAAAAACAATAGAAAATCAGCTAAACATAAAACCCTGTTTGTCCCAGTTTTATGTTATATGTTTATGTACTATAGTTTGTATTAAGTGTACCTAACAGCCTTTCAGGAACAGACTTCGCGGCACCTCATATTACGTCGCAATTTGGTGTTTAATATGAATTCAAATTAAGTTTGCTTTTAGTAGCCTTGTTCGTTACACGCATAACTCTGAAAGTGCAAGCTAACCGAGCGATAATTAAATTTCATCCTTAAAAGCGACGCATAATCCAACAAAAAAGGAAAGTCGCAACTTTGAACTCGCTCTTGATGGCAAACAAAGGAATTTTATTAACAAAATCATTCAACGAGGAGTGCAGGAGTGCAAAACATCGACAGGGCCACCAAAGCACATTTTAACTTTGCCCTTATCCTGGAGAAGTTCCCCAAAACATTTCACGTAATCACAAAGCAGTGAAAAAGTTTTCACTTTTTTTCACCCGAAATTAATAGGATCCAAGTGTCGGGATGGAGTCGAATGTCTGGGCAGGGATTCCTTTCAATCTCCGGGAGCAAACTGGCACCGTCCACGATGGCTGGGATTAAGACCTAACTTGTACCGTCCGAAGGGGGGAAAAGGCGAATTACAGGGAAAAATCCCGGCAGTAAGTCCCAGGATGGGTTTCTGTCCGCAGACGTTTGTTTATTGCGGAAGAAACAGGATTCCCACGAGCGGGACCCGAGAAGGCAGGATCTAAAAGCATTCATATTGCATGCCACGGCAACCTGACTAACTGGGAAAATGAAGTTAGGAACACCACCAACGTCGGACCGGACGTAGAACTCTTTCGTCCCTCTTTTTTTTTTGTTTTGGTTACCTTTTTTCAGGTCAGATGCTTCCTTTGGATCGTGAAAGGATTTTCGGGCGTTGAACACATTAGTCCTTGTTTCACGAAAATTGCGCAATTTACTATGCCGCAGTGGTGTGCACGTGAGATGCACTCGCCTGCACCAGCCACTGCTCCTATACTTTGTTTGTTATTTTGTTATTTTATTCGCCTGCAATGTGCGTCCACCCGCCGCCCGCTTAAAGAGGAATTTGCGTTGCACGCGAAATTTTGTTTATGTGCAAGGACTGCACACTGAATTGAATGTTTAAACGCCCGGAGAATGGAATCGCATCTGCTCCACCCTCATGCTGCACAATGGCAGTGATGATGCAACGATGTTTTGTTCGCATCGCAGAACTACTGCATTTAATATAGTTAAGCCACTCCGAGTTCCGATAAAAAAGGGATACGCTTTCACAGGAGCTGTTGGTTGTATTTTCGTGTAAATGCCTGATTTTCCGAGGGATGATAGCATTCACCTAGATACCTAAAGAATTAATTCCAATGAATGGGTTGCTCTAAATTGTTTAGGAATTGGAAGGTTTCATAACTTTTTTTTAATTTCACGCCGTTTAAAATACCAAATTTTTATCTGTGAAAATAATGGAGGTAAAAAGAGATAAATAAAACTAAGCGGCTCTCATAAAGTAATGCAATTTAAAATACGTAAGTACATGTAATTCCAAAAATCGTAGAAGTTGAGTTAGGAGAATCTCTAATTGTAAGTTAAGCATATTCCTCGCTGCGTCGGTGGTTGAAAAAGTATAAAATCATTATTTTTTTCGAAACTATAATTTAACAACAAGTATTCGTAATATCTCGAGAACTACTAGACTTATTTAGCTTTTTTTTTTATGAATTTTGAAAATATTTTATCGTGTGACCTGGAATCATTTCCAATTTTTTTTAAGTATACACTGCTAAAAGTATTCAGAGTTCAAAAGCAAATAATTCTAAAGTAACGTTTATAAATGCTTAAATTTTTAGCCGATACTCGCTCTAAGTCTACTATTATAACAATATTACTCAGATCATAGAAATTCCTTTTAGCAAGAACGACTAACCTTTAATTTACTCAAGAAAAACAAAATTTATGTTACTGAGGCTCAGTTAAAATGCATAGATTCTAGAGATCGTGTCGCCCATTGAATCTGATAAATATTTCAGTAATGCGCTAGATCTGCGGGGCGGTAGAAGAACGCCCCAGCTAATGCAAACATTATACTTTCTCTGGCTGATCCCTATAGCAAGGCCAAGTGTAAAAATTCGAATTCGTTTCGATATCCCTTCATCCTTTCATTCCATTTAAAATTTCCAAGCACTTTAACGAGTAAACGTGCCATGGAGCATCAAAACGTATTACACATGAAAGGACTGGCAAATGGCCACCTTAAAGCTCATGCGAGGCGAATTTTGTGGTTCTAATAAAAAATTCAATTACTGCCGAGCGACGGGCATTAATTTCCCACATGCATTTTAACGCTATATATATCCCGGACGGGCCCGACTCCTGCAGTCGCCCATAAATATTTAACGAAATTTTCGCGCTGTGGGCAGATTAGCAAAAATTGGTGTAATTTACAAAAGACGAAACTGCACCACCATCAGACGAAATTTTTATGAAATATTCAGCGAGTTGAAGCAGCCACGAGAGGCTGCACACTCGAAAGTTGGTGGTTGGAAAGTTGGTCATCCTCGGTCCCGGCATGTCCTTTGCGGCGACGGGGCCAACCCCCGATGAGATGTGCATACATCGAGAACTAGTTCAGCGACGGCGGCGGAGGGTAATTAGCATACGGGAGCGCCAAAGTATCCCCGGATATTTTCGATCGTTTAAAAGTGCATAACAATGTGCAGGAGCAATTCGAACCCAACAACTGCCGCATTTCGGATGGGAATCGGACGAGTTTTGCCATTTGCTGAGCTAAACGAAGAAATCCTTTCGTGTCGTCTGTGCAACGAACGAAAAACGGCGGTGTCCTCCCGAGGTGCTCGTACAATTTATGAATTATTCAACGGTTTGGAATCGTCAAGTAACCCAGAAAGAAAAATGGAAAACTCCTCGTGTCGCTAAACTAAAGCTCCCACATAGTCCACGTGAGAGTCTCGTAGCGTAGTCTGAGGAGGAGGACAACAATGTGAATATGATTAATTTCGGAAGGACATTTTATAGATATTTTCACAGTCATCCTGACATGCAATTCACCAACATCATTAGCGTACATTCCTGTCACTTAGTTCGACATGTGGTGGATTATCCTGATGCCAGTGTGGCCTCTTTAAAAACTCCTTCGAGCTCCCCACTGATTATTATGTGAAAACTCACTAAAAAAGGTATTCAAAATTTTCATCGATTGAGTAGTTTATGGGATAGAATGCAACGCATATTAATAAATTTCCTTTAAGAAAAAAAGCTATAAACGATAATATGCCTAAATATAATTAAAATTCTTATTAAGAAATTAAGGTCATACATTCTTCTTTCCAACAGAAAAAATTACTTAGAACAATGTAGTTTACGATTTTCATGATTTAAGTTTTTTCAAATGAGCTAAGCGTAACAAATACATACCTAATTGAAAAATTCTGATGTGTTTTGAATTTAATTGGACTTTTTTTATTTCAAACATCCTTGTAATAATTTATGATGCCGATCGTCTAGCACGATTTTCGCATGATGATAGTGGAATATCGATACTTGATAATTATATCCTAGTTTATCCGAAAAAACATTCCTAAAAGTGATGTATTATGATTAGAAGGTAGGTACCCTTAAAATAGATGCCCCATATATGAGGATAAAAAGTCCAAAATAGGTTCCACTCTAAATCCTAAATTTAAATTGGAACTTGTGAAGAGGTCAATTTTGGAATCGCTGGAAATCTTAAGGAACTGCAACCTTGAAAACACTATTTGTGTTTAAGAAATATGAAAATCGATTTTTTTTTTCAACTTGTAAAACTTTGCAACTTTTTTTTGAGCATTCTTATCAAAATTATATAAAAACTAAATCTTTTCACATTATAACAATTTTGTCCATGCAATTTTTAGCATACCTATTCCCAAAATATTTCTACAGAAATACCATTAAAGGAATTTCCTGTATTATCTGCAAAACCGAAAATGCCCGCTTAAAAATATTACCTTTTGAAAAGGTTGAATGTCTAGCAAATTTTTTTGAATAATCAATAATATGCTTAAATTCATGAATCAAAAATATCGCGACATTTGTGTTCAATGTCTATCTAAGAAAACCAATAGGTACATATGTATATAAAATAATGCCATTACCAGTGATTAAATGTTTATTATTTTTATTGTTTCGTATTCCCCATATTGTTACATTTTATATTTAATTAATTACTGATATACCTACTGAGCATCCTTTTGTTTTTGTATTGGAAAAAATATTTCCTGCTTTCGCTTTGCATTAAGACTTTCATTTTTGCTTTAGGTGGATACTCTAAATGATAACGTTAACCTCTAACGCATTTACCTCGGCCAAAACATTACAATTTAAATACAGTTTTTCCATTTCCTGCGGTAGGTGAGTCAAAGTGTAATAGGCTTTTATTCTTCTGCGTACGGAATGCAAAGGTCCCACCAAATGCACTGTTTCCAATGGAAAAAATGCAATTTTATCTTTAAGCTTGTTACACGTATGGAAAAACAGTGTTTCCAAACGCGAAACTTTTAGCTAAACTTGGTTTACGCAAAAACATGCACATGCTCTCATCGGTTCGTAGATTTTAAAATTCTCCGTAATTGGAGTCACTCTTTCTGGGAATAGCAAATTCAAATCTGTTTTTGTCTATGGTCTGCGAACCAATTAATAAATGAATAAGGCTCAATAAAATCACATATTTTTAGAGCACATCGTGATTTCGATAATTACTTTATTACGAACTGTGTCCCACATTTGTATTCGATACAATTTTTTTTCAAGAATTTCATTACATGCCAACAAGTTAGAAGACATGTATTTCTTGAACAAATAAGCGGAATAAAAATTAACATAAATATGAAATGATAAAATTTCGCAAATGAGTAAAAATTAAAATAATTTAGATGCTCACAAGGTTCAAAGCATTCTCGATAAAGTTGCAAAAATAGCTTACAGTATAATTCATTCCATGTAAAGTCTACTATTTCAATAAATGTCCACATGAATGTACCTAAAATTAAATCCCACCTAAACTATGTGCGGAAATATTTGTTGGAGTGAAAAAACATTACTTTTGTAGAAAGTCAGGTATACATAGTTCTAAAAATAAGAGCTAAATTATTTTTATAAAATTTTTTCATTTCTAGTAATTAAATTTTATGATTTCAT
Organism: Machimus atricapillus; assembly: GCA_933228815.1. Taxonomy (NCBI): domain Eukaryota; kingdom Metazoa; phylum Arthropoda; class Insecta; order Diptera; family Asilidae; genus Machimus; species Machimus atricapillus. Next base: position 14,742,604 of record OW121788.1, read on the forward strand.
TATTGAAATTTAAAAAAGATATAGATAACATTAACTCAGGAAGGTATTCAAGGACTTTTAATAATTTACCGATTGTAGGTATACGAGATACTACACCAGCGAAATTCAATCAAAATGGACTCTCGGTGAAATGTCGGTTCATTGTTTAACCTATAGGCTATACAGGCAAGTTATCAAAATGAACTGTATCTACTTGTATCTACAAACTGCATTAAATTTGAAGCCCTTAAGGGACACGATACAAAAATCACTTGAATATGGCCTGAAACTTAACAGTTGTTCGCGTACATTGTTTTTGATCTGTGCAGCGTAATTGTTGCACATAGTGAATCCCTTCGGCCGTCAACAGTACGAGTGCAATGTGGCATTTCTCGATTGGATAAAATCCCATGGAACAACAGAGCGATTCCCGGATCGATCCAAACAAAACTATGGAATTGCAAATTACGTGAAAATGAGGTGGGATTCGCGAGTACCAACCGTGTCATGGGATAATCGACGTGAAGTATAAGGGTGGAGCGAGCAACTCCCGCAAATGAAGCAATTAAAATTCGCAATGGATTTTGAATGCTAATTTAAGCTATTGAAGAGCTAAGCGTGCTGTGGATGGATTTTTCGCGCCTCCTTTCATTTTGCTGGAATACGTTTTATCCGTACAATAGCGAACTTTAGAACAGACAATCTAGATATAGAGCACGGTTTAGCGATAGCTTCTCTATTAGATAGAATTTCTGGCAGCGGAATTTGAATACGCGAAATAAATCTTTATTAATGCATTCTGGACTACTGCCACCTTCATCAATCCTACTTTCTCTAGGAAGTGCGGCACGAGAAAACCTTCCCTTTTCCGCCAGCTTCTGTGCATTTACCCGTTGGCCCAACAGAAAGAGGAAACTTGCAAGAATTACTTACTTCAATCTCAAGATCCTCAGCTCGTCAAGCAATCCAGAGCGCCCCGGAAAGTGATCCTTGAAGAAGTATATTAAAAGCTCACGCTTTATTGTTATAATGGCGGTGCATTCATCTAGAGAGATTTCACTTCAAAATATTTCCCTAGTCTGGTTCATTTTTTTATTACAATTTTTTTTTCTCTCTTTTGGTTCTTTAAAGTGTGGGATCTTCCAGCAAATCCTGAACATAACTCTTGTGGATTTGCAGCCGCAAAGAGCAGCATTCTGGTTTTATTGAATTCCCCGCCCATCAGGGATTATATTTTTCCCTTCAGCGCGGTTCCTTTCTGTGACCTTGGGCCGCACTGTAAGTAAAGGAGCAGGGCCAACAGCCAACTAGATTTGTGGTCAGTTTCTTTTGTTTGAGCCTGGTGGGCTTTTATTCCGCCCATGCCGCTCCTCCGCAGAAAGTAGAAAATATAAAGCAGGACTTAATATATAGAGGTTCTGCGGGAGCACTGCACGAATGAATGGCTCTCATCGGCTGAATGGCTTTGAATGGACCAGGGATGCTGGCGGTTTGGCGGATTCGAACCGTTTTGTAAATAGCCAGCCACGGCTACTGCGCCACTTTGAAGTATTTATCAAGGGGCAAAGGAAGCTCCTTAATTTGCTTTATTCGACCACCTTCTGCCCAAGACTGCCAGTGATGAAGACAGATACGCAGCCACATCCATAGAACGGATGAGTCCTGGACGAAACCTAATATGTGTCCTCCTATAGTACGTACGTCGTCTCTCATCTCTGTTGCTTGTGGCAACTGGAGTTTGCCCTACATTCGAACCGGCCTATTTGACCCAATTTAATTGGACATACGATAAGGTGGTAACTACAACGTGACAGCATTCATTGTGAAACTTGAAATGTGCGAATTGTACGGCAGGCTTACGTTATCTCGTTAGGGTATAAATTCTGAAGCGAAAATCATCATGGTTAAAGCACATTTGTGATATGATTTCAGTACCACAGAAGTGCACAAACCAGTAAGTCCCAATTAGAATTGGATATGTACTAAACACTTGAAGCCTAAACTCCAAATTGCTGTTTACAGTCACATGTACTTCCAGTTTGTTGGCCTATTTTCCATTTAGAATTGTTAAGATTATTAAGTTGAGAATGGGCAGTATATGTGGTGTTTAATTACCAAAATGAAATTCAAATTTTGCTAACGATGACATACAATTTTTAGCCTAGGCAGCTTGTGTCGTGAGCAAATCATAACGTTGTAGATGTGATTAAATTTTGTAAAGGGACTATAATTATTGTGTACTACTATCAATTACAAATATTCTCTGTAATTTCATATTCTCAAAATCACATTATCATGAGTCATCAATTTACCTCTTTATATATTTATATATGTAAATAGGTACTATATATCTTTTTGAGTTGACGAATTTTTTTTTGATAAAATATTTATTAATCTGGCAAAATGTTATAAGACAAAAAAAGAATAATGAAACTTTATATTGGGAAAAATTTTTTATGTGGTACCAAATATTTAATTTTCTCAATAAAATTTTATCGAAACGTAACTTGTACGCTTAAATTGGCTAACTTCGGTATGGAAAGAAGTGTGATAGAGTTTATTTCATTTAGTTATTCCTGGTGTTGTTTCCAGGGTATAAAAACTTACAGCCGTATTCATAAAAACTTAAAAGTGACTTATAAAGGCATTACAATCAAAATGCTTAAAATGTTATTCCTAAACATCCAATATCGTTAAAACACCCTTAAAACAGCTGAGAGAATGGAGAGAATTTACAGAAAGCTCACACCTACTTTAATCAATTAAATTCAAAAACTCCAGGATTTTGACACATTACATATTTCAATTTAAGAACACTAAAACCAAAGACCGTATAAACTTATAGTTTATATGGTCTTTGCTAAAACCTAGTCGGATTTAGTCACTATTCGCACACAACCAAGTCGGATTTAGTCACTATTCGCACACAGCTTTAATCCTATTTTAGTTGCAAAGGGTTTACAGCAAATTTGTGAATAATGCATTTAAAACGCCTATTAGTCTTAAAGCGGGTTTTAAGTAATGAATGCTTAAAACCAATTTTAAGATGTTTTTATTAATACGACTGTTATAGTAAATAAATTTTGCTTTTAAGTTTTCAGTCATTTTATAAAGTTAAACATTTTTGTTTTAAATGGAATTATTCCCCAGGTTTCCAAACATATCTAGTTTTACATAATTTTATAGGTACAAATCATATCGAATATGAAGCACTATAGTACCTAACCTTGATTTGTCTATATAAAAAGGTTTTTTGAGGACAGCAAACTGCGGTGACCTGCAGAAAATCCAATTACATATTTTTGTCATCGTTGCAAAACCTTAAAAAATGGTACAAAACACGAAAAAAGGTTAATTTCACCAAATAACCTTTGATCCACCTCCAAAAGTTCGAAAAGCCTTCTCAGTGAAACTTTAAGCAAAATTCCAACAAAGTTTCATCGTGATAGCCTATAAAGTCCCGACCACCCCCGCTTGCCCCGTTGAATGTGAATTGTGGTGCTACCCGGACCGAGGAAACTGGGCCAACACAAACTCCCACCACCGGCTGAAGGTGAGAAAAATCAAGTTATACCGGGGCGTTCCAATTTTTCGAAAGCTGAATCATTTCAATATTGGCGCGATGCCAAGCGGGCAGAGTCCTGATAATGCTAAAATTTGGAATCGCAAGCACTATTCCATGTGAGGCCCGGTCCAACCATATTTGAATATTTATACACTACGATCCCTGCCCTAGATAAAGCAGCGTCTCTTTCAGCGTTCTGCAGGGAAGCAGGTCCCTCCTCGTTGTTGGGCATCTTCCACGGCGGCTTGTATGTCGCCCTGTATTGTCACCAACACCCCCACTACTGGCGTATTACCTGCCAAAATGACTTTTTCTGAAAAGCATCTTTCGCATATACAAAATTTTGCAAAAAGATTCTATACTGGGTTTTCTGTGCTGCTCGACGGGACGAACGTCTATAGGAATTTATCTGCCCCAGCTCCCCGGATCGCAGTGCACGAAGACAATTTGCTCGAATTCTTGGGCATTTCTTGTGCCACCCTGTGTTGCATAACCGGAGGCCATGAGCATAAATTTTCCGTCAATGGAGGTGGATGGTGGAAGCCATCGAAAACACCCAAATATACATACGTAAGGGCCAAATAATAGACGGACCCCAGTGGGGTGACTTGCACTTGTATGCCGCCACTTGAGCCTTTTTACATCGGCTGGATTCTTTGGACTGTCATTTTTGTAAAATTGCTTCGAAATTGAATGTTTCTCCGCTATTTGCTGAGCATTGTGTGGAAACATTTAAAATGGGAGCTCCCAAGTACCGAGCGAATTGATTGAGGCATAAGTGTGAGCAATGTGCTCGCTCGCATTGTGGAGGTCTCCGAATGCCCCCAGATCCCTGACCCAGTTTGCCTGACTGGCAATTCACAATGCTTTGCTAAAGTCCCCGGTTGGTTTCTTTGTAAATTTGATAGAAATGTTCCTTTGAATGGTTACAACGATTGAGTTTGAAGAAATTATTTAAATTATGGTCGAGCTTCTCTGGGTATGGTTTTGTTGAATAAAACTCACTGGTGGGATTTATACTGATTGCGGAAAAAAGAAATGAAAATTTGATTTATTATGAAAAATTATGAAATGTTTGAGATTTTTATTTTGATGAATGAATCTTTTACGAATTTTGAATCCTTTTTAATATCTTGTAAATAGATAACAAAGTAATAATATCATTGATTGAAGGCGTACAAAACGACGAAAAAAATAAAAAGTAAAGTAAGACCGTAAGACTTAAAAAGATGTTACCAAAAGTGTGTGCTGATTTTGTGGAAAACTGATATACATATACTAGCATTATATTACTGTCTATTAAAATATCTGAATAACTAATACAATTAATTGCAGAGAAGATTATCTAATGTTCTTCTGTAAAATTCAAAAATTAAACATTACTTATAAAAGCTTTTTAAAAAAAAATTAAACCGACAAAATAAGAAACTAGAAAGTAAAAAAATAAAATAAACCTTTTTATTCTTAATAACTGAATGCCTAAATTAATGTAGGTATAAGTAACCAATTTTGAGACACCGCCAGAGCGAAGAATTAATTATTATTAAGACTAAAAAGGATTATTTTATTTTCCACTTTTCAGTTTATTTTGTCGTCAGTTTAATTTTTTGCTAAAAAGATTTTATCTACCCTTGTTTATTTTCTTCACATTTGGAGGAACCCAACTTCGAGGTATTCCCTATTCAATTAGAAAAGAATCATCGAAATCGAATAATGCAGTACAAAGTTATGGCAGTTGAATCGGTTAATAGGCAAAATTCAGTGGATGAAAAATCAATATTCCCAATTTCGTCCCTTAGGGGTAAAATTTTATTTTCAAATTATAACGGGATACACTCAGAGGTATACCTCACCCAATAAAAAAAGAATCATCAAAATCGGAATACTCTGTAAAAAGTAATGCGTGATCATACATAAAAAAAAATATACAAGTCGACTTTGGTCGGTTAAAAATAGATAAAAAAAATGGATAAAATAGTACAATAGACAATTTTTTGTTTTAATATTTTAGGTGTAAATGCCCAGCCAAACTGTGATATCGTCAATTTATCTGACCAAAAAACGATATATTTCAAATAAAAAAGCTATGTTGACCAATTCTCATATACAATATCTACAGAGCTCTCTCCTCCAATTCCTAGGCCATGGTCTAAACAAGCCTGAATTGATGGCACGTATTATTTATATATTTTTTATTTTATGCCATAACTAAAATAACACACTGCAGGTTTTTCTGCCCATAGCTTTTATTTTTGTCTCATAATGACCCTCTGCATCGATGTTGAGGCGCGATATCAAATTTACGGACCAAATGAAATGAGAACTTACTACGTCGACGACCTCATAAACCGCCGAAAGTTCGATTCCCATAAACTTTAATATTCCACAGGCATCGAAGCCGAGCCGGGATGCGCCACAGGGTGGTACTTTACGAGCCGGGCCAATTGAGATAAAACGCCGACTCGCCCTCTGAACCAATAATGGATAGCCCCGTCCACTAATCATTTTCGCTCACTCACAAATTATTCATGACGGGAGGGCGTTCGATATGCTTCTTTGCTTCGTTAAATAAGAAACCGAGCGTCTTCGACGTATGTGCCTCCTACTAAGCGACTGGGAGCCTCAGAAAAGGGGTAAACCCCAAATGCTCTGAGGAGCACCAGATGGAAACGATATCATTGTGATTCAGTCTGCCCTGCGGCTGGCAATGTTTTAACGTGTATAGTAAGATTTAGTACCCTCGGAGCCTCCCCACGTTGCTACCTTTTCTCGATTTTTTCGCCACTAACTCGTTGGGAGTCAGTCCATTATGTATGGTAAACGCAGATGATACTTGATAGGCAGTCACATTCCCCGGACGTGGTGGTGAATAAATAATGCCGGCGCTTTAGGTAGCCTAAGAAGCATAAAAATGTTATTGCAAATGTATACAACAGCCATATGTCAGAAGATGTGAAAGTGTTTCCTAAGGGTTAAAATTACTCGGTAATTGCTAAGCCCATGAATCTTAAGGGTAGGTGATGTCGTGATGATCTCACATTTATCAGAAGTAAAATTTACGCTGTAACTATATATCATAAATAACATTTTGTATCCCTAAATTGCCTTTCAAAATTATAACTACTATTCTGAGTACCTACCCTAAAAGAGCTAAATGCAAAATGACACGCCAGTGTACAGTAGAACAAAAATACTATAACAGCTAACATCACATGATTGACATACTTATATTCAGCAAGGAATTTTAAAGTTAAGTTGAATGTGATGTTAACATTAATCAAAATTATATATAATTATATCTAATCTTTATAGAGCATATCAAAGCCCGAATTTTAATGCAAATAAATATTTAATCTGTTTTAAATACTCATGTTCTTCTACTAATGTATGCATTAGATTTGTATGTATTAAGTAAGTACATGTATATCATACCTACATATTATTATTATTTCTATGGACCTAGTAATTTATATTTTCTATATTTATTTTCTTAGATAAGATTTAGATCATTAAATTAAAGCAATGCCTTTTTTCTTTAACACAATTTAATTAAAATTAGAAGTTTTTTCACTTTTCTTAATCGTATTAAACGAAAAGCGTCAGTTAAATGTAAATGCAGGATGTGTTTAATAATGTAGATTGTTTTTTTTTTTTTAAGAATAGAATACATTTAATCGATGAAACAAACTTTATAGATGATATATGAAGGTTTTAACACTAATATTAAATAAGAAAAGAACAATCTGTATGAAAAAATTACAGTTCAAATCTGTCAATCAAATTTCACAAAATTAAAACTAACAAAAATTCTGGATCGATCGGGGTTCTTTAATAATAATTTTAATTATGTCTGAATTAGTCATTTTTGGATCTAAAATTGAAAAAATTTTACTTATTTACGGTGAGAGAATTTATTTGAATGAGGCTAATATAGAAATTCCAAAGGGTAGATGCTCGAGAAAATCATTAACGTTTTCATTTAAAGATAATTCGGATTCTCTTATATCTGCAAAGCGATGCAACGTAAGCAACAACGACCGCCTTGGTTCCAGTAGCTTGAGTTGCCACAATGTGCAACAGTTCCATTAAGAATTCAACAAAAGCGCAAAACAACTTTCTGTGCCAAAGAATTGAAAAGAATTGTTCTCAATTGCTCCGGGGGATGTTCTGAATAGCCTCTGGCACCGCAGCCGAACACCATTCCCATTACCAGAGTCTCTTCAGAGAGTCTCGAAACGACAACAAGAATCAAAAAAAAAAGGAAAAAGCAATTTGGCTTAATTCCAAAAAGGACACTCGCACCGTCTCGGGCCAAGCAAAATTGCAGAATTATTGAAGCCCTCATTACTCACACATATCAGACAATACAGAGCCAAATTGCCCTTGATGGGGCACAGCCCCAACACACGTTGGGTCCCGAAATCCGCAATTGCAACGCGCAGTAAATTAAAACAATTTGCTGGAAATTTTGCAACTGATGAGTGGATATTACTGCCCGGCCCCACTGTCAACTCGGGTTTAATCTAATTTAGTGCTTGAATTGAACTCATTTATCGTCCGGAGCCGGCGCAAGGATCAAATAAAATGCAGGGGACTAGCAGAGCAAATTCAGCTCAACAGCATCTGAAAACGTGCGACGCGCTGTAAATTATGGTGACCTCAGGAATTGTGCACTTTTATTGGCGGTGATAAAGGTGAAAAGTGCCCTCCATGGGACTGGACCGCCCCCCTGGCTTCAATTTATTGGGTCCTTTCGTTTTGCGGACCTGCTGCTGATGGGAATGTTATTTAAACTCCATCGTAGCGACACACACAAAATGGTTTATAATTTAGGTGGACTCACAAACAATTTATTTCGCATTGCAAAATTCGCAGATTTTAGTGGGACGTGTCAGCTCGAGTTTTTCAACTAATTGGAGAATTGAAATTTCATCAAAAAATCATTTGTGATTGAACACCATTTGAGATCAATAAATTACGTTTCTTTGTAGCTGTTAAGTAAATACTACCTAAAACAAATATACTCCTATATGTTTGAGAATTGAATTTACACTTAAAATTCTAATGGTCGTTACCTCACCAAGGGCAAGTTAATCTAATCAGCATTGACAAATTTTGACTTTATTAAAATATCTTAAATGAAGCATGATTTTAACCAAAGGCGACTTTCTTTTATGTACCAGTTTTGGAAAACTTTAAATTTATTTATTAACTCCAAAATTTTTTCTTTTATGCCATTAATTCAATAGTAAAAAAAATAATTTTTATTTTTTACATTATGTAATCTAATGACTAATGGGGTAAACCACTCCCAAGTCTAAAATTTAATAAAATAGTGTAAGTAGGAAGAAAATGTTTTATAGATATTTTATGTGATTACATATACCTACATATTTACCATCGACGGAAATTTAAGCAAAAGACAAATTACAAAAGCAATAAGAATGCCAAAAACATTAAGTTAACCCTATGAGCGTTTTTAGTATAAAAATACAAAATTCATGCCTGCTCTTATGTGGGTATGTTCATATTTATTAATGTAATATTTATCATTACGTTACGTTTAAATAATTTTGTTACAAATCAAAATATTGTATTTTTTTTCTGTTATTATATTCCTACACATTTTTCAGAATAATGCAATGCCACAAGGTCTAAGAAAAACAATCACGAAAATATTACATCCCGGGGCAACAAATAGGATCTAGAAATCATATTTTCATTTCAGCATCTTCCTACATAAATTAACATAATTTCGTGATAAAGCAAAAAAGGAACATTCGGGTTTCCTGCTTCCGGCCTGTTGTAAAGCTATCCTGAAGTGGTTCCTGATAACTTACTGACAGCAGTCGAGTACGCATCGAGCATAAAGTGAAGGCTGAGATTTAATTTGGATACCCAGAACTTGAGTACCCCCCGGAGCCCACTGGGAACCCGTATTTTTTTTCGAGGAATAAAAAAATTTGATATGTTTACAAGAAAAGAAATTGTGAAAAGCGATAACTTTCTAAGTATACGTGTTCTTTTATTCGGTGCCGCGATACTATTAACGAAGTACGTTTAAAGTCGCAGTAACCTGCTGGCCTCGTTAGAAATGGCAGGTGAGCTCGGGGGAGATTAATTGCCCCAAGCGTACCTACTTCCTTACTGGTGAATGCGCTGAGACATAAAGAACCACTCAGACGAGGCTTGAATGAGCCCCATAAACGGGGCTCCGCAGCTCGAAGTGGGTACGTAACACGCAGATTTGCAAGAGGTCCTCTACACACGCATTTTTACCCACCAACGAAAGGCTCTGTGAAAGGCATGAAATTTTCGCAACCAGCGTGAACAGCACTTTTGAGACCGGCAATTCGCACGGTATGCAGATTCACGCCCGACAGAACATGAGAACGCCATTTCTGCATGGATGGATGCGAGGAATGCTGTGCTGGACCAGACCTAGATTATGATTGACGCAGGATGATCCGTGCGAGTTATAAACATTTTACTTCTTTGTTATGGCTGGAACATGGAAAAGGATTTTATCTGAAGTTGAGCACTATGCAAACTGTGCGTGCCGAGGCAACTTCCCGGACCAATTGCCCAGGAAATATGAGGGTTAACATGACCGTTAACAGGTAAATGGACGTGCGAAATTACCAGAGGTAGAAACTTGCGAAGACCTGACCACTGACCCATAGTTAACTTTCGTTTTTATGTGGTCATAATACACGAATTTTTGGCTCGAATTAGGACTAATTTGCATAAGAACCCTTTCAACAGAGTCGACAGAGCAGTCAGTGGTAACGCATATGAAAATTTTCTCATTTGTTTGTGAAATACTTTTAAAAACAAACTTCATAGGAGGGGTAAGATGGCCTTCAGGGTCGAATTAAATGGGCCTAACATAATTTTAAACGTATGTACGAAAATGTTACTTCATAGTTGAGTTTAAAACTCCTGTAAATAAGCAATGTGATTCACTTACTGCAAAGCTATTTAGAAAATTCGCTTCGGTACTAAACCCTTCTCAGAAAAGTAATTATTTGACTTTACTATCCTTTAATTTCATCCCCACGTTTTTCCCATTAGTGAATTAAAAGGTAACCGGTAAAGGAACCTATTTCTGATTATTTTGATTAGAAAAATTAGTTTTAGGTACTTCTTGGAATCAAACTAGATCTAAGGAAAAAAATTCTAATAACAAATATCTTTCTCCGTCAGTCAGAAAAAAGGTTCATTAACTCAAAATATGTACATACATATAATCTCAAAATTAAGTCAAGGGAGTGGGAAATGTTCAGAAACCCAAATCATTCTCAATGCTTTGATCTATGTATGTAAATAAATCCCTTCATACCTATATGTACATGTACATACATTATAATAAAAAATAGCAATTAATTTGTTAATTATTTAACTTGAAAATTACAATAATGGCGCCTAAAAATTTAATTCGTTTCTTTTAGTCAAATATACATATATAAAGTTAAAAAGCACGTTGGTACTATGGAACCCAATTTTGCTATATCATTCTGTTCAAGTGGAAATCTCAGACGTAGTCACTAGAACAAGACGTCCTCGTCATCTTCTTCAAATAACTTAAGTGCACTTGTTTCTTGGTGCATGGAGGAGCATCGTTTTACAGCACTTTCACCTCTAAGCAGGGCGTATTTTAGTAATTTCTTCTTGGCTCGTTTTAGACGATAGAGCTCCTCCCTATTCTGTTCGTCCAGCTCGTCGTCGACATACCTGAGAGTGTTCAGGATCTTTGGCAAAAGGACGAACTCGATGGCATTCATTCGCTGCCTCACTGAGCGGGCATGCTTCTTCAGTTCTGTGTAACTATAGATGGACGAGGCAACATTTATCAACATTTCTAAAGTTGCCCTGAATGCCTTTCTCACTTTTGCCACTTCCTCTCCACCTCTAGCCATTCCAAGGTATGGGACGATTTCAGGTGAATTACGTTCAACGTACACAAGCGTAGGAACGCAGGCTCCTGCTATACACAACTTCTGGACCTCTACACAAATCTTAGCGTCGAGTCCTTCTGTATTTTGGGAAATTACCTGAGGGATGTCCAAACCCGAAAATTTCGTCCTGGCTAGCATAAGCTTAGCATCTTGCATACTTTCAATGAATTCTGAGAAAATACGAGGACTTTCTGCTTTGATCTGAGCTAATTTGAAATTGATTGCCTCATGCTTGCTCTTGAGTATCTTAAAGCTTCTTTGAGTGGAGTCGAACTTGGATTTCATTTGTAATGAAGTACTCGTGGATGGTACCACCGAAAATTTATCCGACCTGTAACTCGTCATTTCGATTCTCGGTAAAAATAACAACTTCTATCCGATAAGTCCTAAGTGACATCGATGTTTTGATGACTTGCTTTGATCTTTTGTTAATTCTTGCCGGGGTTCGTTTCTGCTTGATTAATAAAGTATGTATAGGATTTATATCGGTTCTCCTGATGAAATTTGCACATTACCCAATTTTGAAAGGTCGCTTTAAGCAGCTAAGTCCATAAATTAATCAAAGCAATCCTGCAGCTCAAACCCTTAGGGAATGGCTTGTCTTTGTCATTTATATTATTGCCTTTATGAAATACTGCAGAATGTCACTTTATTCCGATAGGTTCTCTGTGGCACCTTCGAAGCTTGCGATGGTCCAAATGAAGGCGAAACTTTTGTCAACCCAGAAGAGCTATTCCTTGTTCAAAAGAAAGGTGGATGCCCTAACTATCAAGGTGGCTTATTTGGTTCGCAAGCAAAACGAGATAAAAGAAAAGTTCATCGAACACTTAAGGGACGCCCAACTAATTTTCGCGAAAACAAAGTTCTTCGGTCTTAATTTATTTGAAATGGTCAGAGAAAATGCGAATTCAGCCCTGTTATTCATTAATGTGCTGAAAAGTAGTGCTTCAGACAAGAACCTTCCGGCACTCCAATTGGTTTTTAAAGACCCCAAGGCATTCCCTTTAATTGGTTTAGGACGTGGCGGACAGCAAGTTTCTCAAATTCGGGTCCTTTACCAGGAAATTTTGAAGATGCTGGTGGAATCAGCGTCTTTACAGTATGGCTGTAAAGTTCTTGAAATCCAAATAAAACAAACTAAAAGACGGATGAACGCTATGCAGCTTGTGATAATTCCCAGGATTAAAAACACCTTGGCATACATCGAAAGCCAGATGGAGGAAAATGAAAGGGAGGAGCTCTACAGAATTAAACTGATCAAAAAGAAACAAATGAAGCTGTCCCCGACGAAGGCCGTCATCTCTAGTACTGTGAGCTGTCCAGAATTTTTGATGATATACTTTAGGTCAGATTCGGAGAATGATATTTTATTTTAATTATGTATTTTGTTGACCTTTTATTTAGAGAAAATATATGTATTATGTCATATATGGGTTGTGTTCTCAACTTTTGAAAAGTAAAGAAGAATATCTTATTTCTGAATGCTGATCCAAATGCGTTGCAGTGATAAGTTTGTTACCATAATATACATATTTGTGTGCTAAAATGATTTCAAATTTATCCCGGCGTTTATGTAAAAATTTACTTTTCGTATTATATTTATTTCAAAAATACCTAATATAGGTAGGTACCCTGAATTTCTAAAAGATTTTACTAAAATGTTTTACGTATCAAGAATAGGGTAGTCATTAGCTCGAGAACAACAAAATTTTAATTATCTTGCCAATCTGTTTCATGATGTTTAAAAAAAGTTATTGAGCATATTAAAAAAAAAAAAAACTGTTTAGTAGTGTTATGAATTTTTTTTTTTATATGGATTACGAAAACTTGAACCCTTATCTTACCTATCTAAAAATTGCTAAAAATAAAACAATTATAAGAAATTTACAATGTAAGGCTATAATAATATATAAATAATAACAAACACTACATGAATTTTATATTCTTTCAGTCAATTCGTACTCTTCTTCTTTTTGTTTTTCTTTTTTCATGGATTTTTCTATGCATTGTTTATTTCCTCAGGCTCAGATGGTTGATCAAGTTCTTCCTTAGCTTTCAGTTCCTTCTGAGCCATCCGTGAGGCTTTTGCCCGCTTGATTCGAAAAAATTCCTCCCTTTCCATTTCGTCCAGCTCGGCATCGATGTAGTCCAGCGTGTTTTTAAGTCTTGGAATGACGACATATTCGATGGCATTGCAGCGGGTGTTGATAATTCTCATTTGGGACTTCAACTCAGCCATCATGTAGTAGTGGGAGCTTACTTCCACAATTTCCTCCAACGCCTTAATGAATACTTTCCGCACTTCACGCACCTGTTCACCGCCCCGGTCAAGCCCTGCGAAGGGAAACGCACGGACGGCTTGTTTGTTAAGTTCGATTCTTCTAATTGTGACTCCCGCCACGTGCTCAGGTATTGACTTTAAGGTAACCTGTGCACTACTTTCTACCCTCGTACAGTAAATGGACCTGAAGTCGAATCCAAGGAATGCAAGTTTGTTTAGGGCCATAAATGCTAGCTTCATTTTGTGTGTCATTCCAATCCTGCAGACTTTAATTTCGTCTTCCACAACATTATACCTGTAGGTGAGGCCATCCAGTTTGCGCTTCAACAGTGTATAACCCTTATTTGCTAAAGCAATCCTTGATTTTATCTGGACTCGAATGGCACGTGATGGAACAACATTTAATTTTGTGTTTCCTAAAGACATTTCTGTGACATTTTCTAATATATATAAAATTACTGTCGCAGCGACGATTACTTTTGCTAAGCAGTTTATATAAAATTCAGGTATTTGTGTGGCTCAATGTGTACTAATACATTAAAAATAAGATGTCCTGACTAATTCGCCAGCGCCATTGAAGCTAATTATATGAATTTTGAACAATTGATTTCTTATGTGAGGTAAGCACCACTAAAAAAGGATTTTGCGAAATTCATGTCTTGTTAAGAAGTTTTTGTTCACATAAGGAAAGTTTTGGTTTTGCTGAGACAATAAATGAATTCTCCCGAACTTTTATCAATATTGAGTATAAACGTACCATTAATTAACCACAGAACTTTACGCACTGTATAATGGTCCGGTTGATTCCCTGTTAGCCTCGAACAATAAATATTTTGGCAGGGTTGACTTTAATTTGAGAAGGGCTGAGATAAAACATAGGCTATAAGTTTTTGTAAAGTCAGGGCTCCTGTCTATTGGCTGAACTAAATAAATAAATAAATACACATTTCGTACAAATTTTCTCGTGCTTTTCAAAAATCGTGTCTTAAAGCATTCGGTTTATTACACGTTCTGCACATTAATAGGAACTAAAGTTATTTTTGGTTGATTTGTTTTTATTTATAGTAATTTTCAAATTAATTTTCCTGAAGCAAATTAATTTCATAAAGTCAGAGATCTCAAAAAACAAAAACCCTTAGATTACCCAAAAAATTTGGGTTATTATTTTAAAAGTTCTCTAAGTCATACTTAAGGATATTGTTGAAAATTTAGATATTGATTTAGCGAGACTTACCTAATGTAGGATTTATGATGTTATATATGTAAATTCATATTATTGGTGAGGAGGTTGCATTTAATTGCTTTTTCATATATTTATGAAATAGGCAGAGGTTACGGCACGGCGTTCAATTCAATTCAATTTAGAGTTCAACGGCCGAAATTAAAATTGACGTTGTGCAAAAAAATATTTAGTATTTTTTTTTAGAAAATCTTTAAAAGTAATAAAAATATGGATAAAACCAAAACCTGTAAATTTTGAGAAAACCTATACACTATATAGGTCTCATAACATACTTGAGTCCTAAGCTATCACAAAAAAAATTAGGTTGGTGGGGCATACACCTATGTATGTACAAATGTACATATATGTATAAGTACGTAGAAAAGTACTAAATTAAAAACCAAAAACGTTTCGCCAATTTTTGAGCTGCAGCCCTCGTATTTTTTAGCCGCATAAAAAGGATGCATAACCCGCTGGTTACAAATTTTTTTATGCAGAACGTGCATTTGTCCTTGGTTTAATGGATCAAAGAAAGCATGTGCCCTTCTTCATGGAAAGCAACCAAACAAAATGCAGGCTAGAACGCTTTTGCACTTAGCGCGATTTTTCTTAACCTAAATAAAGCCGTAGTGACACTTGCAATTGGTTTGTTCTCGCAGTGCACCTAAGTAATAAGAACAAAAACATGGCAAGTGCTTCAGTTCGTCTGCAGCTTAGGACCCTCGGTGCAATCGCTTAAGCGGGAACAATGCGGCTAGTTGAGTAGGTTAGGAAAAAGTCGGTTTCCTGCACTAACCGCGATTTTTATGCCCTGTAGATTTACAAAAATGAAAAAAAAAATATTATAACAAAAAAAAGTGCATCTGGCGTCACGACCACAGCCATTCTCAGAAAAAAACAGCAATAAATCGCTGTTTTGTCGCGATGACGCAAACTGTGCAGATTTCTTTCCTACCACAAAGTAAAATAAATGTGCAGTTTGCGACCTTTTGCAGCCACTGGACGAGTTCCAAAGCTGTAATCTGCGCTTTGTGGCTTCAAAGTTTTTTCCGAGATTTTTATTTCGTATGCCCGCAGCCCCAGTTAAAACCGCAGGAACGGATGCAAAGTCAGCGCTGAGACTCAAATAAATTAGGGCTCCGGGAGCAGAGCTGGTCTTAAGCCGCAGTAATGGCATAATTAATATTTATTGCCTCTTACGACCTGAGAAATAGGCCACTTCCAAATTAATTTCTTTTTAAATAGTAATTTAGCATATACCAAACTACGATAAGTTGTTTCAAAACTCGCTAACTCAGCTAACTCAAATCTCGTGCATGAAGACTTCTAATTTAGCTGATGTAATTCGACGTAGCATCCTCGAAAACAAAATTTGCTTAATGCAAAATAAGGAGAAATTTACATACAGTACAAAAAATTTAATTCCAGGCCGCCTTTGTCTTTGGATCTTTTCTGAAATGAAAAGAATCAACCATGACAGCTATTTGAGTCATTCTGAAGAGCAAAGAAGGGTTCTAGTAGCCAACTACTTCACTGTATCTGCTGACGGGGTAGTACAGGAGTTCTGAAATTCCCTGCCCACAATCACCCCATATACATACATATGTACTTTCAAATGCGATGGTTTGCCTATAGAAGGTGGCTTTATACAGAGCAAAAATGAAGGACTATGGTGACGTTCGAAGCTCTATAAACTCTATAAATAGTTGCTTGCTTGTTGGGAAAGATTCCCATCGCTCCCATGAAAATTGGATCCCGATTCGAACACATGCAAATACGTCATATATGGCCTGGTGGGCAGAATCTAGCAATTTGTCCCTGACCAAACAGGACGTAATTATTTGTCTCGAAGGTAATTAGAAATTGCCAAGAAAATTACATTAGTTCTCGGTCACTAAGCGGGGGATTCGACGATTTCGTCCATACTCCTCCGCACTGTCACTGTATGCGGTTGGACTAATTTATCTTTCGAACTATATTTTGGGAGCATCCCGAACTGAAATAGATTGTGACGTCCAAAATTATGATGAATGTGGGACTAATTGAAATTCAAATAGGAACCCGAGTTGAATGCGTTATTAGCAGTCGGAAAATTTCACGGGACTTCCCGATATCTACGAAGATATTTCCGGCTACCGCCTCGTTGTATCCCCATCTGTGGGTTTCAAAACTGAGAGATATTTCATATAGGCGATTTTGCATGTGACAGTTTTGCTGCGTTATCATATTCCGATAGAATTTGGCGCAAAACTACGCTATTACGAGCCGATGCGGATTCATTCTGGTATTGCTTAAAATACGTGATGTTGCACAAAAAGGACGAAATATCGCGCACCTAGCCTTTTTTAGGTGGATGTACGCGGTAGATCACGTGATTCTGTACGTTGCCATATACAAAAATTACAAAATATGCAAAACAAAACACTTAAAATGATTCTTACTCGTTTTAGAAGGAGTAGCATTTACTCTTATAGACACGAAAACTAGTAAAATGGTAAAACTTTTGGAATAATTTCTCGATTTTAGAATTGCGCCCGATTAAATTGTAGGTAAGTGTAAGATCTTAATTCTTGTTTACTGGACTTATCTTGTCTTTTATTCATTTCATTTCATGGACAAAATTTGACAAACACAAAGCCTCTATTTTACTTGTTATTCACTTGGAAACCCATACCCAAACCAATAATTCATTGTGATAGCAATATTAAAATAAAGTTTCGAAAAAAATTATTCGCTTTATGTATTTCATTGCGTTTGGTAAGTTATTTTTGTGGAAATGGTTTAATTGGTTTTACTTCTTAAAGATGACAACAAATGATAACAAATAAACAAACAACATCCGGTAGAGCGTCTAACCTCTCTTTAAAATTTAACAATAAACGTTTTAGTTGAAAACTTACTGGAAACTGAACATAATCGCTTTCAGAAACAGTATTTAATAGAATGAAAGCAATTTTTGTCTGACTTAATCGACCTTTAGAAATAAATATTCATACATATGCTGAAATTTTAATACACAAGTCCATCTTTTGAAATAAATACTGTTTACCTTTATATTTCATTAAAAACATCTGTTGTCTTTTACTCTTACTTTATCTCTCGACCATTAAAATTTGTTTTAGTTCCGACTCACCTCCCCCGCACATCTGAAGTCATTCTTTTGTTACCTTCGAAATAGTAACACTGAGAAAACAAAATAAGTAAAATAAACCAAGCAAAAATGAAAATGCTCCAGCAAATGTTTCCACCGGAGCACTACTAAAACTCTTGTGTTATAAGACGTAAACTTTCAGGTGAAGAGTTTGTAAGGCGCCCCTCACCTGCATTAATAGCCCAGCTCCTTCTCTCACCTGAGGCCGCAGGAGGTGCTTTCCGAGGTTCACACACAGTAAATGTTTACATGATTATTTCTACGAGTTCCATCTTGAGGATGAGCCCGAAGGAGTGGAGTGAAACATGAAGCGTAACGAGTGAATTTAATGTGCCTTACGAGGACTTATAATTGACCCAAATGCAGGTGAATTCCGGGGTAAAATAGGTGAATCTAACCGAATAACGAGAAAATTATTTCCCAGCTCATGAACGTGCGCTTTGATATACATATTTGGTAGAAAAATAACTAGGTTACTAAAGATCGATAACTAATAATTATGTTACACATGTGTTAAAATTCAAATAAAATAAATGCGAATCAGATATTTCGATAACAAAATAGAATCAAATAAAAGACAGCAACTCTGTTGTTGCAATCTATACATACTTAGATATAAACGTCTTGATCAATTTTAATAACGAATAGTTCCAAGAACAACTTATTCATCTGAATTGATATAAAATTTTAGATCATTGTAATGTCATTAGCGTTATTAATATATTATTTGCGGAATACCAAGAAAATAATAGTTTTTATATTAAAATTAAAATACACTGACCTTGCGTTGTTAGAAGCAATGTTTGTTTAATTCTAATTTTTAATCAAGTAGTTACCTGGTTAGAGGTGAAATCACAAGTGCTTATATAATTATTATGAGTCTGGCATAATACCCAAGCGTTTTATAATCATTTATATATCCCGCTTTAATTTTCGTACAAAAAAAGTTTTCCTGTAGTAATCTGAAATTGTTACTGAATATCTACTTTCAGGACATAAAAAGATAGAAAAATAATTATAAGTCTACCTACCTTTAGTTTACGGTCAAGCTTATTAACTTTCTGAGGATTAATATTAATATAATGTAAAAAGATTTTTAAAGAAATAGTTTTAGATATTTTAAGAAAGATTAAAGCAGTTACTTGGCTGTTGTTTTGGGCGATGTTTGAAAAACATAAACAAGCACAAACAATTTACTTGGCGCACGCTATTCAAGCGCTGATAGAGGACTCAAAGATTTCCACTTACCTAAACCTGACTGAGAGCTGCAAAAAAATAGTCGGAGGAAGATTTGAAAATTAAAATAATTGCCATCTTGAAATCATAATTGCGACAGCTCCTTACAGCGTCAAGGGTCCTTACCTGTCGGCTCGATTCCGTCGAGTTCTGAATTATTAAGAGGACGACAAGCGACATTGAAACGATTTCCGGTCTATGCGTCCTGGATGCTCCCGGGCTGTCTACCAACCCAACAGATTTGCCTGGGCCCCTGCACCAAAGTGCTGCTCTCATTTAATTAGAGTCCCCCAGAGGGACTGGAAGACCTGCTTTTTCAGGACGATGTGCACCATAAATATTTTCTTTTGCACAATGTGATAAGAACCTGGCACAGCACTGCCGGGGCGGACATTTTTCATTTTTCTTTGCGAATTTCGTCCAAATCGCACGGACGGACGGTAGTGCCCTAGAGTCCTTCCACTTCGCTTTGCAGTCCTCCGACACAATGGTCCCCATTTCGTTGTTGAGGTTCGGGGAATGTAGGTTGGCCCACAATTAGCCGCTGAGGGAGGCTGCAATTGAAAACACACCATTAGGAAAAATGCCTTGGCTATTGTTGCAAACAACAAATGCCGGTTATTAAATAAGCGAATAGCAAAATGTGTCCCATTAAAGTTTCTGCCAGTTTGGGAAACTATAAGCCTCTTGGACCGCGGCAAGTGGCCCTCGAGGAACGAACAGCCCTAGGCCCTGTCGTCCTTCTTCAATCAATAAAAGCAATAAAGCCAACCACAGCTTGTAAACATCAGTAAAGTTGTCGTCAACAGTTTCGCCCCAATTTCACTTGAGGCCGATTTTTGGGCGGGGGTCGAGTTACGCACCCCCCGCCTATCCAAAAACAGTCCCAGCTGCGAAGGCCTCGACAGACATTGCGCCCATAAAACACCTCTAAAATGCGGGAAACATCCCATTATGAAGGTAAATTCGCAAATTCCCATCAAACAGAGTGAAGTATTATTAAAATTAATGGAAATCTCACCTCAGAGGGGATTTCGTGCTCGGCGGAGATTTAATTAAGTTAAAGCGCTTAACTACCCAAATCTCGAACTCCGACCCTCGCGTCGTTTTCTCCCTTGATGCGCCCAACCGAGAAAAGTGAGTATTTCACGGGAATAAAATACCGGGAAAAGCGCTGCCGCCTCATATTTTTTATTCTAATAAAAAAAAAAAAACATTACGCCGTCCGCAATCAATATTGACCCTAAAAAGTCTCAACAGCGCAAATAGCTCCATTTTATTTACGGGCTCTATATATAATAAAATAAATATATGCCAGGACGATGGACGGGGGTCCAAGGGTCGGTTCTGGGGCTCCACACCGCGCTCCGCAAGACCGGTGATCCGTCTTTGTTGGTGCTCACTTCATTTCAAAACTGCAAAAGCGTTCTGAAAATGATTTATAATTCAGCATTTTTCCCGCTGTTTGCAACCCATAAAGATTTACGAAAATAACAAGAAATTGCAGTAGAATTTCAACCAACGCCCCGCAGCGGGACGGCGGGCGGGCGGCGCAGGGGAAGCGGTCTAAACGAATTTCCACTTCTGTGGAGTCTTATCATTTCCAGCCAGGCCGCACCCCCGGAGCCCTGTTTCCAGCTGTTCGGCTGTTGATGGAACTTTAATTGCATATGGTGGCTTTTGCTCCACCGGATCATCCCCGGCTCCAGTTCGGATTTCGTGCAGCACGCCGCACATCCAGCTCAAAGTTATTAATGAAAGTGTCTAGCTCAATTTTCGAGGAAGGTGAATGATGGCTCCGAGGATGAAGTGAGATTTCTTTTAATTCTGACACGTACACGAGATGTCGACAATATGGGAAAATTAACACTTAGTTAAATGTAGATGTTAATCTCCTAGCTTAATTTTGATTTTGTGGTTATTACAATTAAATTACTATTGCAATATTTTCAGCAGTTCGTACAAATTTCAGCTTTTCTAGAAATTTGTTTTTCTTTCTCAAATAAATTACTAGTGCTAAAATATATGTCAGCCCTACTTAACAAAAATAAACTAAAGTTGCAATAATTATAAGAAATTAGCCATTTATTATTGCATTTTTTGCTTGACACAATTTTTGTCTATCCGAATATAAACAGGTACTGATACTGAAATTTACCAACTACGACACTATACAACTTCTACTGAGTTGTTTAATTTAAATCGGGAAATCCTCCGCAGAATTGATTACTTCAAAAAAAAAAATAAATTATAAAATTGGAGTAATTTATGAGTAATAAGTATAATTGAATAATCCTAAGACATCAAAATATAAAAGCTCTTGCGTAGTGCATTTATGAAAATTTGAGCTCGAAACTACTTATAAGAAAAATTTATAAATTCATTTTGTCTTCGTTACAAAAACACCCTCTTTGCATTTTCAGGGTATTTCAACATCGATGGAATGTAAATTATGTAAAATATTAAGCCATAAATTATAAATAAGTGAATACATATGATGGTCCGAAGTATCCGACTTATAATTGATTTAGAACAAGATTTTTGTCTTAAACCGTTTTCGAAAAAGAATATTACAAAATCGGCCAGAGTATATTCTTTAATAATTCTGTTTTCTAGAACTTTTAGTAAAATAAGTCTTTTGCTACATATGTATGTATTAAAGGAAGAATAAAATCGAAGCTCTAAAATTGTCAACTACTCTTATTCTTTTAATTTTCTAGATCTTATTCGATACACTTAACACACATAATTTATCAAAATTTTATTAAAAAATGTCTTCCCAAAAATAGTTTTTCTTAGCATAACTATGCTAAAATGAAAAAAAATTTTCCTGCTAGCAGTAATCGATTCATTGTGGTGTCCTTTGCATTTCATTTTCCGCAAACTCTTCCAAAAATGTTAAAACTTTGCGCTAAAGCGAAAAGTAGAAAGGCAAAAGACTAAACTTTTCCCGGAAGGAGTGCAGCCACGGGATCCTTTTAGCTGTCAAAGTGTCTTGAGCACTCGAAGCCTGCTAAAAGCCTGCGACTTAAAAAGTTATTAAACTTTCCTGCAGCGAAACGTACAATGAATGCGCCTGGAAGCTAGGACTGAATTAAAATTTTCATTTACGCATTGAGGCCGCATGAAAACGAAGCCATCCGAGAAGCGTTTGCTCCTTTGCAGCCTGACGAGAAGCATCTTGGCAGAGGGCTTAAAAGGTGCATTTCTCCATTTTAAACCTACTTTTTACATCGTTATGCCTTACTTTCGAATTCTCGACCTCTAGTTTAGATTAAAAGGATTTCTATAAATGGTCGAGAAATGGCTTTTTAACTGGACGAATTGATAGTTATACAAAATATTCAATCGTACTTAAAAGGGGTCTATCTAGGTACTAATTGCGTCTTTTGTACACATTTTAACTGAGTCTCTTCGTAACATAAAATGTCGCTACACTGAAATTCGTCTGGGCGTGACGCAAACAATGTCAGCATAATTTATGCGGGCTTGAATATGATGAGTGCTGCTTTAATGCAGCTAGCTCCTCCGAGATTCACATACTCTGCGGTCGGTCAAACTGACTAAGGACGCCAAGGAGTGGGTCAGATAGTTTGCCTGCTTGACTGCATGCTGACCTTATAATTTCCGTAGAGACCTCCTCTGGCTCTGATTACCG
This sequence comes from Machimus atricapillus, assembly GCA_933228815.1. Taxonomy (NCBI): domain Eukaryota; kingdom Metazoa; phylum Arthropoda; class Insecta; order Diptera; family Asilidae; genus Machimus; species Machimus atricapillus. The sequence continues at coordinate 14,765,654 of OW121788.1, forward strand.
AGCGGTAGCTTTGCATAGAAGCAAACCGGGCCAGTGAGGATTACTAATGAGTTCATTTTACATCATCAGGTCTGCAGAGTGGACATTTTAATAGCTGATAACAAATGCACGGTCCCTTGTCGCAGTACGTCAACAGGGCCCCAGAAATGGTTATCAAACAAAATGGCTTTAATCCTCCGAGATTCGCTTAAATCCGACTGTGGGAAGGTGTGCAGAAGTGGGATGAGTGGGGTTGTAATGGTTTAGAACAGCCGTAGATGTAGTCGAGTTGTTTGTTTTAAAGCCACTCTTTTATTCAGCGTCGACGGGTTGATGGCTAAGCTTTTGTTTAAGAGACACAGCGGCTTTAAGCGGATTATAAGTTTCATCTGATAAAACCGACAAATTTATCTCACAGTTTCATGCAAATGAGCTAAAGTTAAGATATAGGAAACAAATTATGTCAACTACATACTTTAAGTACTCCTATACAGATACCTAAATATATTTAAACGAATTTAGGAATATTTTGACCACCAAATGATAAGGACTTATAATCGAAGAGTTGTAACTATAGAAATTATCAAACTTTTAAATGCTACCTACATATAATACTTAAGTTTAATAAGTGTCATTATTTCGCAAAAAACAGGGAAAACATTTTGGTAAATAGCATTGCACAAAAAATCCCAAATACTCAAATTTTTTTTTAGCTCCATTCTAATATAGGTATTTTTTTCAATTTCATTAAAAAAGAATTTTTGTTTTCATCAAGAAAAGAAATTACTGGATATTTTAACGAAATGTGAAAAAACAGTGTGGAAGAGACATTGATAATAATCCTTAATTTATTTTTTAATTTCAGAATTATAGATTTGTGGGATATCAATAATACTATACTTATTGCTTAGAATATTATTAAATTTTGATAAGAGATATTAACACAAACGTATAAATTTTTTTATTTTTACTCTTGAATTACCCAAAATCTATATTAGACTATTTTACGCATAATATCTCTTCTCTGCTAACATTTATTTGATTAATATTGGAGCAAGTATACCATAAATATAAAATTCGAGGAGGCAACATAAAATAAGAATTTCATTGATACTAAAATGTTTTACGAATGTGGCTATGAAACAGAAAATCTAATCACACATCACAAGAACTGACAAAGATTTATATCAAAACAAAACCAAAGAATTAATTTAACATATAAGCTAAATTAATGACTGAGTAGAGCAATCTAGATTTAAACTGAGTTTAATCTTAAATCTAAAAATTGGGCGTGAATAGAATTGAATCTTATAAACGCTTCAAGAAAGCTTGCTCACCTGAGCCAACTGAAAAAATTATATCATTCTAACTCTTATCGGCCGCTCGATAAAACTCTGTCGCTTCTTTGGGCGTACTCGTAGAAGATAAACAGAGTCGGAAGAGGCCAATTTGAGCAGTTTGCTGGTTCTGGAGAACTCCCCTTGTAGTACATCAGATGCGACGTGATAAGTGTCGCAATTTGTACGATGTGCACGGTAGGCATCCTGACAAATAGCACTCCTTCGCCGCATGGAGCCCGCGTTCTAGACGGATAGATGTCCCCAACACTTGTCGTCCTTGTTGGCTCTTGTGCGCCGCAGAAACAATTTATCAGGCCTACCGAGGATCTTTGATAAAACCCCACCAGAAACTTGTTCGAGTTTGAGATATGTGTCTGAATGAAGGCTGGAAGTGCGTAGAATTTAGATGGACAGATGACGGTCCAACATTTTTCCGAGCTCCATAAATCCCAAAGTGCTACAGCACAACTGGCCGAATCGAGCAATGTTTAACTGGACGAACATGTGAGGTGCACCTTCCGGGCCAGATAGGTGGGACACAATGATCCTTTTATGGGCCTAGAAATTTTATGGCATCGGGCTTTTGTGTGCCATTTGACCTCCTTTAAGAACTATTCTAGCAGCCGGGTATTGATTCGGTTGCTCGAAGATAGAAAGTTCTGGTGACGGTGCCGTCAGGCAAAAGCAGATTAGGCTCAGTCAAAAGGGCGATAGAGCGCTATAACTGACACTTCTGGTTGCCCTGGGACTGCGAAAACGACCTATTCGAATATCAATGGGTCCGATGGGGGTGCGATGGAGCTGGACTAGGTGCCGCAAAAAATGGGTCGCAAAAACCGCCGTGAACAGGAGGCGTGAGCGGAAGCATTGACAATGGAATCTAAGTGCCAAATTGTTGCTTGGTCCTGTATGAGTAATCGTCCGTTCAGAAAAGGTATACCTTCGATTTGCATCATCATATGCCTTGATGCGGGGGCGGAATCGAGAAGGGAAGTAGGTGACACAATAACGAGACTTTGGCGCCTTTAGAATGGCCCCTGAATCGAATAAGTTATTCGTTCACAGTCTCCCTCTTATGTGAAATTGAGCGTTTTTCTTGGGCCACTGCTGCTTGATATTCATGGACTTATTGGAAGTTTCTTGTTTTGGGCAGATTCCAGGGGGTGGTCGTCTTGTCGCATTCTAAAAGGATTAGTTAAAGGAGACGGAATTTTCGAAATAACTGCCAACTTGGGAGAGCCTACTTTGAATTTTCTTTAACGAAGGACGACTATCCCCCAATTTAAGAAATTCAAGTAGCGTCTTGGATTTCTTCTTGTCTTATTGAAAGTTTTTCAACTATAGTTCTCTATCCCAACTAAATTAATTTACTGCAGTACTATTTTAACTTAAGTAATTAAATTAAAATCGACTAGGTCACTATACCTGCTGCAGAATTCGAAAATATTCCTACCTGACTCGCGTGCAATAAATCGTGAATTTGAACAGCACAGAAGTGGAATCATTTACATTTTATTAAACCGAATTTCGGTTTTTCCTCCTATCGAATTCGCGATGCAGAGACATATTTCAAAAGGATATCTGTATCTCGCTGATGTATCCTGAAAGGAAATTACGAAAACATGTGTAAAAATCACCGCATTCATCTGATATTCAATGCAAATAGCCATCAATTATCACCGTGATGCAACTTTTATGATTTTAAGGGTACTTTAATTAAAGCCCCCCCCCCCCAAAAATTTGGGGCCTTTTTTATTTATTCACTGCAGCGACCGATAAATTCTTTCCCATATTGGCCCCGCGCTGTGGCCGAGCAACAAATTAAATTATTTACACGTTTAATAACTCACCACAGGCTTTCGGGAGAGGCACTCGACGGAATGGAGCACGTTGCGGAATGGGGTGCGGTCATAGAGCCTCTCGCGTAATTAAACTTTCAAAATTTTCTGATTACTCTTTCTGCTCCGTTGCGTTTTTATCATGAGATCCAAAAATAATTGATTAAATTATAGAAATATTCCATTAAAATGTTGTGGTATACTCAGGAATTTTTGCAAATTAAAAACAGGTATATTCGTTACGTGCAGTTTACCGGTCAATTATTTTGACTTTCGAGAACTGCTGAACTTTAAAAATTAATTTTAAATTTTACTTTTTGATATAACTTGACTCAAAATCACATTTATTTCAGAATTTTATTCCAATATGTAGTAGAAACTTCTACATAGTATACTTGAATTAAAATTCTATGTATAGGGACATTAAGAATTTTTTCGAATTTCAAAATATAGAAATTTAAATTTGAATCAGATTGAAATTAAATCCTGACTTCAATAAACATAATAAGTACGTATACTATGGATTACTGCCAGTGAATGTAGGTATTATTATCTAAGTTATGTAAGCAATTATTTTCCAAATTACCGTTTTTATTTTGTCCATTTAATAAATAGCTTTGGACCAAGTTAATTTTTTTTAGCTAGTTATTTATCATTAGTGTAGTTTTCTTTCATTCCCACACATATAAATTTATTTTGATTAGGATCAAGCAAAAATGAAAAATTTCCTACGATAAATAAAATGTCAGCTAACGGGTGGACTCGAATTGAAAAGCTAACCCTTTACCGATAAATTAAGTTCTCAATTAAAACGATACTAAAAATCGATCCCTCGAGATTAAGATAAACATAAAAAAGGCAAGGAACTCTTGGCTAAAGCCCCAAAGGCAGAAAGACCGCTGCAGATAGTCCGGCGGGTGTGGACGAAAAATCCTCTTGCAAACATCGAACAAGCAAAGAAAATACGACGGCGGAAAAGTTCTGCGGTGTTTCCAAGTAACATGAAACTTTTCTGAAATGGTTTGTTTCATAAGATTGAATCCGATGATTTCTCCAGAGACCCCGTCCGAAACGTTTTCTGCCTTCGATTCGCTGACCCGGGAAGGATTTCAGGGTTCCTGTCAATGAGGGGATTGCACTGGGAGTTTTAGAATTTTTTGGTATAGTATTTAGAGGTTGCCGATGAAGAACATCGGCACTAGTTCCCACATTGGAGATGCTCCTTCCTTGAAACCGTCCAGCTTCCAAAATCGATAGGACTCCGGACTCGTTCGAACCGAATTTTAGCTTCCGTGAGCAAACTGATGTAAACGATTAATCGTGTATTAAATGATCCCAGACTCGGTGCAAACAGAAAATAAAATTGGCCATGGATACCTCAAAGATTTTTTGCTCTTCAAACATCCACGAGAGTAGGTTTGCGATGGTGTGCTGCACGAGTGGCTCTTCATCGCCACCACCCAGCGCCACTTCAATTGATATTGAATTTCAATTTCAATTTAAATAGCGAAAGAAGCCTTTCTTTGCTCATCACAGCCGTTGGATGTCGAAAGGAGTAGTCCTGGATGTCCTTGCCAGAGTGCATGTGGGGGCGTTCCGGCTTCACAGCTGCCAGCACACGTGGTGCCGTCGGGTGTGTCTGTAATAAAATTTTTGCGGAGGACTTGCGGAGATTTATTCATGTGGCAGGAGCACGGTACACATAGAATTTGCCCAGGACCTTAGCGCCCCATGGAATTTTTGAAAATGTTCCACATTAATCTCTCAGATGCTGTGGCGAATACTCCTCAGATTTTTTCTTCTTATTAATAATAAATTTTGTATTTACATTTCCGTTGGGATAGAGAGGATTTTTCCAAAACTGGCGATATTTCTTTCATATTTCGATTTAACAGAGTGGAACAGTTTTTGGGTCTTCATCTCACATAAGTTTAGAATAGAGGCAATTTTTAAGCGTATTTTTGACAGAATAAATGTTGACTAGGCAAGAAAACATATTTACTGATTCTGAAAACTTCGTACATTTTTCAATTAATTGAAAGAATTTTGTATTTTATTATTTTTTATATTAATACTAGCTTACCCGGCTATAAATTATTTCTAGTGTATATTTTGATTGTTAAATAAAAAATAACGAATGTGACCGCCGTGCCCAGTTCGCTGGTCGTCAAACATTTTTACTTGTGATGAAATTATCTTGTGTAGTTCTTAGTATACTGAGTATTTAAGATTTATTTTATTTCTTGTTGGCTGCTTGTATGTATTGGGCGAGTATGTTAATTGTTTAAGACTTCTCTGTATATGTTTGATGTTGTGCTATTGTATGGTAGCAAATTGTATTGGTTTTCTGGAGTTCCAACTCGAGATAAGCCAACATATATGTAACTGCCCATGGGAAAAACACTCCTTTTTCAAGTCAATGCTCTCCAGAGAGAATGTTTGACCCTGGGACTTATTTATCGTGAGGGCAAATGAAACTTTGACTGGAAACTGCAGCCTTTTGAACGATATTGGCAAATCCGTCGGAATCATAGTTATCCGCGGAATATAAGCAGTTGTCCCACTGCTGCCCACATTAGCCTTGTGCCATTACACATGTTGGGAGGGCTCAAGTTTCTTAACTGCATAATTAGAATGCCGACTTTTAACATAAGGTCGTGAGGTGGTAGGCCAGAAGGGCTCAAAGAATTTAAAAATTCTTGAGGATAGTGCACTGTATCCTCAATATTACACACCGTGTCATCTGATTTTATACTGTTTGACTTGACCGGGAATTTTCTGTAAAATAAGTTTATTTATTTCATTCACTGTATCGTTTCTGGGGTGACACTATTGCCTTTGAACAAAGCCAGTGATAATTTCTTTCCAATCAATTTTCAAGACCGGGATATATTGCGTCTATTAGATGTTCTAATTTATGGACTATGTGGCCCTATCTATCGTCAAGTTCAATTTCAGCGCTACTACTGTTAGTGTTAGGAGAGGTAATTTTTCCTTCCCCAAGTTTGAGTAGTCGTTGCGAAAAGTCGTTTTTGTAGTTGTCGCTCAAATAGGCTCTGATATTTGTTCGTAAATTGAGAGTTTTACGGAACTCCATTTTTAATAAATCATTTCAGTTACCCGTATAAAACTCCTAAGTCCAATCGTAAAATCATCTCAGTAAACTCTGATTTTAATTTTTTGCATTCAAAGTTTTATAATCTAATCGAAGTAGGTATATGAAGTGTTCAGTAGCTCTTTTACTATATTTTTCTGGATAGGGACACCCTAATCACCTAGCGGTATGAAATATACTTTACTTTGTATTCTCATACCTACCAAATATACATACAAAATTTCATAAATATCGGTCGAGCCGTTTCGGAGGAGTTTGACCACAAACACCGTGACACGAGATTTTTATATATATAGATTTTGAATTAGTTTTACCTTTTCTTGTTACAGGATTAGAAATTCTTCAAAGTCCAGAAGATGAACACCCTAAAGTTCGTATTACTTCATCTATTCAAATCTAATTCACTTGAAACTTTCAGGAAATATTTTCAACATTATGTTCTTCAAGAAAATGTAGAAAACCAGAACCCGAATTACTAACTTTTACACTACACAATAGTCCCTCTAAAACATCAGACGCTAGTTTACTTATTTAAAAAAAAAATTAATTAGGGAATAAATCAAAGTTAAATGCTTATTTATCGGAAACAACTGACAGAGCACAATAAAGCCGTTGTTACTAACCAAACTTGTTTTTGTCTAACCACTTCGGTACGAGCGTCGACTTTAGCCGATGGTTGTGAAATGAAGACTCAACGCCTGATCGTCGCACAGCACAAAATATCGCGGCCGGTGAGCACTGCCATACCGAAATAGTTAACTCTTAATTAAAAAACAACTTAAATCATCGCCTGAACACACAGAAAAATTTAAACATTAAGCTATATTAAGAGGGAATTTAATGATTGGGATAGTAAAAAAAATCAATAAAATTTATATAATAATGCCCAGTTGTAGGTACTGATAGAAATTTAAGTTTTGTTTAAGAAAATTTAACGAAAACCTAACGAAGCAAAAATCATGGGATGAAGGAAAATAGCCTGAACTATAATGGTCTTAAGACGCCTTAAGATTCTTCGTTGAATTTCTCTAAGATTGGTTAAGTTTCTGTCAAATTTTAAAAAATCTTAAAATCAACTATAATTGTTTTAAGACACTTTTGACAAGTATCAAAAAATCAAAACGGACAGCTTGTTGTGAAATTGAATTCGCTTAGTGTAAGCAAAGACCATATAAAAAATATAAAGTTTATATGATCTTTGGTGTAAGGCAGTTTTTCAAAAATAATAGCGAAAATTTCGACATTTTTGTAAGCAAATTAAATGAAATCACGTCCACTTTAAATCAAACGTCACTTTTGTTAAGATCCCTTAAGATTTGTACGCTCGGGACCGTACGACTAAGATTTGCCGAAAGTTTCAGAAAATTAACGAAAGATTGGTTAAGGCCATTATAGTTGTCAGTATGGCACTTCATGCTGTCGTAAGAAATCTTAAGCTATCTTAAGGCGTCTTAAGACCATTATAGTTCAGGCTAATGAATGCGTTTAAAAATTGCAGATTGCTTCAATTTGTCTTAAGTTTCATTTGAGCACTCTGTGAGTTAAATATTTATATGGTCTGTCTAAATAAATAACTGACTTTCAAATGTTTAGCATAGGAATAAAAAATTCATTTGAAAATAAGGTACCGACATAGCTTGTTGTGCACATACCTACATATAGTAAATTTTATACATGACCGATTATCATCAAGTCACACAGTAAAACCTGCAAAAACCTGCAAAAGCAAACTTGGTTGCTGCAAAGAACTGCAGACGCCCACATATGTGAGTTATGTTGCTCCTTAGCTATGCCACGCTAATGCTGCTTGTCGCCTGAGCTGGAGCATTGCTTCCGCTGCCACCTTCTTAGTTAACATGAAACACTTAATTTAAACAAAACCCACCGCCACCAGACCTGGAGCAGTTCCAAAATACGTTTCTTGCTGGATTTTCCCGGGGCCAGTTCTGTTTGGCCCCGGAGCACAACGGCGCAGCATGGGACGTGTCCTGGACAACAAGCTCCTAACCCGGCAATTTTTCATGCAATTTTTTTTCCCGCCTGGACATTCCGGCTGCTGTATCCACGTTTGTAGCACAAGGCGAAACAAATTATCCCACATCATGGCGGATAATGAAATATTCATAAAGTGTTTACGCTGATGAGAGAACAAAACAATAAAGACAGCCCCCGGAGCACCTCAGCACGAATGGAATGGAGTCTATAAAATATCCGGACAGGTCACTACCAATTGAGGGCCTCATTTCTGTGAAATTACTTAGCATATCTTCATACATCTCACTTCGTGTTTACGTGGCCACTGAGGGTACGTGAATAATTGCAGATGAGAGTGGTCCAGCCCTAGGAAGAGGGGCCCGAAAAAAAATGTGGATCAGTTGTGGAGCAGCAGAGTCCAGGGCTAAGTTAAATAATTCATCAGCCCAAAAGGCGCATACAAATACTCTGGTCAACCCCATGAATAATTTCGGGATCCGTGAAAAGAAGGCTCCAAAGCCCTGGCAACTAGCGCAAGTTGAACCCGGGTCCTACTCCCACTCTTGCTCCGGAGGATAGGGGTTCTGAAGAAAAAATAAATTGAGCTGCAAAGTATTGGGGACAGGACATAGAATGGTGGAATTTCTTGCGATGTCGACTACAAATAAACTAGACCGTAAAGGACATCTGCGGCAGTAAAATATGCTGGCTCTAAATAATGCAAAAGGAGCAACCAACTCGAAATGATGAATGGATGGTACGGCTCTACTCGGGCGTACCTTGACCACTTCTTGCCGACTTTATTGCCTTGTCTCCGGTAATAAAGCCGATTTTTACACAAAGTGTCCAAGGATTTTATTTAGAACTTATTTATGACTCTAGTGTACAAAAACTCACTATGATTTCATTACTGTGACACAGTAGATAATACATGCGTAACAACAAAAATAAAGAATTTTGGAGATAGCTAAATAAGTCACATTCAATTTAAGATTATACAAATTATTAAGTACATACATATACGCGATTTATCCAAAAAAAAATTTTATTTGAAATCAAGAATTGGCAAAGTATGTAATTTTATTTCGCTAGCAATCCTAATTTATTTTAACATCTCCAGCAAATATTACTTCAATTTGTTGTCCTACACAGTTTCCATAAAAACAGGAGTAAACCGTTCAAATTATAAAGATCTTTTGAAGAAATAAGAAGGGTGTATGTAATCAAAGACTTTATACATATAACTATAAAAAGTAATGCTTTTAGATTGCAACTCGATTCTATATATTAGCATGCAGAGCTCGCTACCTACTTATTATTGTTGTCGAAAAACTAATATATGTATGTATATGTATGTTTTACGAGGTATTTATAGAAAATTGCTTTTTATTCTTTTTCAACCACAAAAAATAGAAAAAGTGTCAGCCGACACTTTAAAAACTTTGTAATGTTTTTACAATTTATTTGTTTTTTTTTAATGACTGTTTATATTTTGCTCAGATAATCATCATTTCCATAGAGTTATACATACTTTTGAAATAATGTACTTTTAATAAGTAACTTTAACTAAAAATCGTTGAATTGTCGTTATTCAAAATATGGACACCTTAAAACAACATCCTGACCCGATTATGACTTCTTTTTAGAATGAAATACTACTAGTATGTATATTTAATTATATTTTTTATCATCATAATGAAATAGTTGCAAATGAGAGATTTTTACGATGCAAATTAATTCCTATATTTTTATTACTCACTTCATACCACATGTTTTCCTTTTATATTTCCTCCTTAAACGACCTTCAATCCGCAGAGAGACACTATTACTCAATGAATTTTTCCATCAATCGAAGATTCCACTGAAGTAGTGGACGCCACTTGGTATGCACTTTTGTGCAATAAAATTCGGTGTGATTCCAAACTCTTCCGGATTATGATAAGAAGTTAAGAACCAATAACTGGCACACAGCCAGGAAGGAATCGGTGATTTATGTGGGTGAATTATGGAGCCAAACGTACCTGGGACGCAAATAGAATTGCTTAAAAAAAAAACTATTTGGATGCATTATTCCTGGTGATACGTCAAAGAGGATTGCGACCGATACCTTGAGCTGCACTTTTATTATCTTCCTTTTATCCAGTCGCATATGTGCAGCACTCGTACTTTTCCACGGGAATAGGTAATCCATTTCTGCTGGGGAAAGATCCAGCTACAGCCGGGATAGCATTTCTATTCGAATGAAGTTTAGCATTTTTTCCCATTTCATGAAACCTTAACGTTCAAGGGAGCTAATAATTTTGGGATTTCTTTATCCCGACGGTGTGGTCAAATCCATTTCAGAATGGGTAACTGCAACAACCCGCCCGCGTCGGATCCCAGCTGTACCGTGCAATTATCGGTTAGGGTATACCCCCTGGTGAATGCTCAGGGAATTTGAAAAATGTTGCTTCGAACAAGTATTCATGACTGGTCCATGATTTCTCCGAGGACGTTGCAGCGACGACATTAATTCCAGAAGGAGAACTGAATGTACCGAAATTGAAATAATACGTGGCTTACTGGATTGAAATACTCGTTCTCTGGAGAGTAAGAATCATAAAATTTAAGAGCTTTCCTAAAACGTTTTTAAGGTTTCGTCAAAAACAATAATCGTATTTTAAATGTAACCCTATTTTATCCGCAAATAAATACCTAAGCTAATGAGCTCTGGATTGTAGCAGAATTTTAAAATATACATATGTTTACTTCGGAATATTATTGAATGTTCAATTGATTTCAATAGTTTTTTTAATATTTCGACTAATTCTACAAAATATTCTTTGTTTGAATTCAATAAATATTCTGAAAATTCATTTTATTTTTTGTTCTGCAAATGTATGTATACCGACTGAAAATAATTTCCTAAAAAGTAGAAATAAACTCCAATTAAATAGATGAAATGATAGTAATTTGGGTATACTACTAAAATACATACAATTATGATAACTGCACTAAGGGTAAAATTAGAATTGCTATAGGTATAACACTGCATGATCTCATTTTTTGTGAAAGATAAGTTCAATAAGGCGAGAAATAAAATTCTGAACTTTAGGCTCAATGCAATTTTTGTTAATTTTAAGATAAATTCCATACCCACCATCCTCTCATTTTAATACATGGAAGTTGAGATTATTGCTAATATTATTGAAGTTGCGGATTCTCTTACCTCTGTCTTTGATCTTGCAAGCTCAGTCTTAGTTTTGGTTTTGCTAGCGAAGACGTGATTCTTTCATTTTACCAAAACAAGCACTACAAGACGTATTCCGACATTTTCTTTTAAGGTTTACATTTCATTAATAGTAAGGTAAAGAGAATTTCGGTAGATATGAAATCGTGCCCTACAGTTTTTAATAAGCACCATGGGAACCTAACCTTCAATTCAACCTTGAACGCTTTTGAACCTATTGCAAACGGGGAAACATTTTTGTCTTCAGGGGACAAGAAAAGTAATTAAAATTGCTTCGTATCTAGGGGACTTTATTAAAGACAGGCACATAAACCCCTCCTTAGAAGCTCAACCTTATTTCGTTTGGAACAAGTCTTTCGTGTCTGCAGCGCATAAAAAGTGCTCTTCAAAAAATTCTCTAGCATCCTAGTGAAATGCGAAAATTTTTGTCACATTGCTCCTGATTAAGAGGAGCCAAGCACGTTGTCCTAATATCGTCTTTCTTAATTATGACAAACGTTCCACATTACGGGTGCTGCCTGCTCCCCAAAGAGCCATCATAATGAAACGAATCAGATTTCGTTTTGGGCCGCCCGCCCCCCGTGCTACTACTGTCGGGAGACTCCCCGAAATGGAGCCGTCTCTTAAACTTTTCTTATTCCCGCTGAACATTGTCGAGTTCAGGGTTAAGGACTCTCGTGTACGCCATCCATCCCGGCTGGAACATCCTTTATTAAGGTTTCGAGGCTTCATGTTTCCCTAATAACTCATCCATGAATCATCAACCTTCTCAAAGATAATCACATCCAGCAGCAAAGGAGCAACAGAAGTAGCAGGAGCAGAAATGGCGCGAAGGTGGCTCATATGGGGCCCCCCCTGCTCGGGGGGACCGGGTGCAGTCCCAGTCTCGGAGTCCTGCCGTCGGGACGCCTCATTCGGGTAGCAGAGCAGAGATTGCTCGAGAAAGGCTTTCAAATGACGCAACCCCGCTGCCTTTCCTTGGAGTTGGATGCGCCTCCATTGGCATAGATTTCTACTTGGACTGCCCTCTCAGCCGTGACAGCCTTCGGAAATTACTATTAATGATGGCAGTATCCTTTTTCGGGATTTCTAATTACCAGTGTTGCATGTCAGCAGCCGTAGAGGCCGTTCCCGCCCCCCTCGGGCTTCCCGGGTCCTCCCCTCGTTTTAATTTGCCTTTTGTGTCCGAAGGATCGGGCTGCAGCCGAGCCGCCACCGTTCTGGAAAAATGCCAAAATAATTTTTCACTTGAGATATATATATTTTTTTTTTTTAATTTCAGTTGATATTACGCCAGTGTCATTCGGCGTTTACTTCCCTTTCACAGCTGCCCGGACAATGCGAAAATTGTCAAAAAACTCCACAAACGGATTTCCTCATTGGTAACTTCCACTTGGAGGCCATTTCCACCCAGACCCACCCACCTGGAAACTACAATTAATTGCCCGCACCCATCGATTGCATCTTTAATGGGAATTAATCCGAAAGTATTGAAACAGCGGATGGTCTACAGAGATATCCGGAAATCAGTGGCTTTTGGCAGAATTTTTCCAATTCTTCCGGATGTGGACCAGATGCTTTAATGTATCGAATTCGAATCTAGGCTTTATACAGTGTTCTGCATAATTTTATTAATTCTTTGAAACAATACTTTGTATTATTATCATATAAATGTACCTACCTACTTACATATGTATATGTACGTATCACCCTCTATACACGTATGTACTGTACATATAAGAGGTGCTTTGGCGAATTCGTTGTATTAAAAAATGTTAATAGGATCCGGTTACAAATTTGCAATATTCAATTCAAAATATTTTTTAAACCACGTAATTTATTTCATTTGACTAGATGGTTTAAAACTCATCCAATTTCATCCCCATTTAAATTCCATGCTATAAAATATAATAATACCTATGTAATTCATTTCAAAAATTTTTCCAACGAAAACTTCGAAATTTTCTTAATCATTTTGTTTTCCGATCAACAATATGTAAAATAAACCGAGTTCAACGCATTTTCGGTTAACATTTTTTTAGTGATTCAAAGACCAAAATATTTCAAAAAATTTTGACTAAAACATTGTTGCTATTTTTTGAGCCTTAACCATCCAATATTTTTAAAACTTTAACATTATATAACACATTACTTATACATATGTTTTTACATGTATTAAAAGTACAATATTAATTTTTTGTATCTTAGATAATAATAGGGCTTGTAATATGTTACTAAATTAAATTGATTACAAATGGTTAATATTTGTAAAATGAAAGACATTTTTAGACATCTTTGAAAAACGTTATTTAAATAAACCAAAAATATTTTTCATTCAAACGTTTTCTGGAAATGATGTATATTTTCAATTAAAAGAAACCTCGATCGAAACGAAAATATCTACTTTTATTAAACCTTTATGGTTTTATGTTCTATATATGTACATATACACGCCAAAATAAACTCTCTTGCATAAATTCGAAGCATTCAAACATATTCCGCCCAAGCGAGGCACTTTAACAACAAGAGTGTTACAATTCCAAATATCTTCTGGCTGTTTAAGTTGAGGAAGTAATTTCCTCGAGAATTTGACCACACTCTCATTCATCTCAGAACATTTAGAAATAGAGTTCCTATAAGACAAATAACGCATTAATTTGTTTCGTCGGAACGTCCATGCCCCAAACGCTGACTGCAGAATTGCACAAAATACGACAGGATTGGTCGATGTTCTGCAAATTCCTTCGAAGGCAGTTGTCAGGGCCCCAAGATAAATTCCTTCGTTGGGTGTGCGGAGGCTCCTCCTAAATGACTAGATGATATTCTATCAGACCCGGCCAGTTTGGAATTTTCACAGGACAAAACTTCGCCAGGGTCGTCAATTACAAAGTTGTGCACAGCCTCGTTACAGATTGAGAGAATGTTTTCGGTCCATGTCAGGAGGACGAAGGATCTGCTCAGACTGCTTATGCAACACTTGGACAAAGTTATTTCTCCGCATCGGAGGCATTTTTTCTGGCGTCATTTTCTAATTTTCAGCATCATCTGCAACACTGACCCAAATTCAGGCGCATTAAGAGGAGGGGGCCAAGATGCTTTTATCACAGATGCTACCTTGAGAAGCAATTTCGTGGTGTCCGAGGGACACCTCCTCGCCTTTCTTTTAGGCGTAGGCAACAGGAAGACGTCGGACTATCGCCTGCTGCAGCGAAGTTGCGCTGCGGAATTCGGAGTTTTAATGGCTAAAGTTCCACCAGCGCCGGATGTGACATCCAAAAGCTCTCACGTAAAAACTTGTCCTTTTGTTTTGAACACCACCACTAAGATTATATAGAAATAGAAGTCATAGTGGAGTTAATCTGGTGCTAATCAGTTTTTGTGCCAAGGGCCTCGGCCGGATTAAGAAACAATTCACCGCATATGTTCGGATTGGGGGGGTTCATTAAGCAGGATTTTAGGGGGAAGTGTTTCAAGGCACAAGAGGCTTTTAAATCCTTTTAAAAGAAAATGGAGATGTAAGCCTCTGAGAAGAATATCCTTCAAACCGCATTAAGCCGATATATCCAAGTGGCTTTTGCGACGTTTTGCTCATAGAGACTCTCTACCCGAAAACAACCTTTTTGCTAAAGGTGCTCGACGCGTTCGGTTAACACAAAAAATCGTGTCAGTTCATTTTAAAAGTTTCTGCGCGCCAAGTGACGTGTTTGTTGTCGATGAAATTTTTTAAAAAAAAAAATTTTTTTTTTGAGATCCATGAAGCTGAAATGGTTCCGGGAGGTTTTTCTACACCGTGGAGCTCCGCCCCCAGCAACATTTTCTACTTCATCGGTTATTGTGTACAAAGAGCAGTCAGAAACCATTTGTCTCGCTTGATGAAAAATTGCTGATGGGCTGGCATCCGCCCCCGCCTCACCTACCGCCGCCTATTCATTCTATCGGTAAAATGACGGAATAGAATTACTATACAGAGTGTGTGACTGTAAGTGGGCCAAAAGCACCCCCGGAGCCCGAACTGGGACTGGGTCACACATGAGCAGCTCCTCGCTCCAGATTCAACCTGACTGACATGAGCGATGTTTTATTGCCGTGTCAGGAACAGGAAAAACCGATTAGAAAACTTCGGTCCAGACGCCGCCGCTCCTCGGCAAGGATAATTAGACGGAGCTTGTTTTCCGCAGCACGGTTTAATAAAACTGTGACGTTACATTGATTTTTGCGAGACGAATCCGATGCCCTGAATGTTTAGCACTGACCTTTCCCTTTTGAACTCGTCGCTGCCCTTCTTTCTGCCTAACGACTTGGAGGTTTACTTAACAGTCTAGCCCAAAATAAATCTACAGATCCCGTCACTCGGCTGTCATCATCCTTACTCCACTGAAAATTGCATGTCATGTTTTCAAGTTGCTCATACTTTCTACATTTTTTATCTCGGGAGTTCCACAAAGATTTATGTTCAGGACCGTCTTATCCATTTCTATTATATACGTTTAAACATCAATCCAAATAGTCATAGCTAGCTACTTACACTGTACATGATAGATCCTAAAATTATTGTATTCATAAGCCATTTAGAATATTAGCCCTTAAGAAAATCATGCGAGTCCTTGATTTTCAAAATCCATTTACATATTTATAAAAATTAATGGGTACTAACTAATATACAAAAACTAATGTAAATATACAGGGTGCCCCAAAATCCAACGTCCAAACGAGAACGGATCACGGGCAAACTCATGACTGTTAATAACCTAATTAAAAAAAAGTAATTTCCAAAACGTTTTCTTACAAGAAAGAAATCTTCTTCAATTTTATGTGCATCAACATTTCTTCCTTCAAGTTTAACTGCTCATGCTTTGAAAAAATATAATGAACTTAGCTGGCTATTGTCCTAAAAGTTGAAGCATGTAATCTAGATTTTAAAATGAAGTAACATCTACCAATTTTTTACTTAAGAAAAAAGATATCGCTATTTAAGAAAACTAACTGATTTTTTACTTATTTTATTATTGGAATTCTCGATGAAAAACTAGTTTTTCTTCATGACAATACCATTTAAAATCTTTTGGAATGTCATTTAAAACGACCAAATAATAGGTTCGTTTGAATTACCAGAAACGAGAAGTTGAAAGGGGGCCACGGGGATCCTTTATGTTCAGGCCAAATAAGGCTTATATACTTATGTATAATTTACAAAAAAAAATCCAACTAGCAATTAATTACATTTGAAGATACATAAATATGTATGTACGTATCATGTTAAACTTAGGCTAACAGTTGAAACCCATTTTGAATCTGTTATACGGGTAGGTCTCCAAAATGACTACAAATCATTTTAAGCCTCAAGAGATACTACTTACGAAATTTTATAACATTGTAGTGAATTTTAATATAGAAAAGTGTATATTAACTTTTCTTTCTAAGGATTTCGAGATATCGTACTATATGCACATAATGCATATACATACATACGCATACACCACATTTATTATACCATTTTTCAAGTTTTCTGGGTTAGAAAAAAGTAAAGGATTTTTAGGAAAGTCAAAAAAATTATGTAAGCTTGAAACAATGACGAGTGCAAGGGAAAACATCGTCCACATGTCCTCTTCATGGAGACTATCAATCACCAGTGCCAGAAACGTGCCCCTTAATTCGGGAGAACAAAAGGCAGATGTCCCTGCTACTTACATTTTGTGATGTCATGAAATGCCCTACGCAACCAAGTCTTAGAGTTTCCATAGTACGGCAAGCCATGCATGAAAACAAAATTGTGGATAATCCCAGTGTCGCATAACATTACTTTTTTTTATATGTATACGACAATAAACTTTTTGTCACTTTTCGCAATTACCGTCCGCCAGCGTCTTCGCAACGGATATTAAACGGATATTACGTAACGTCTAACGAAACCCGCCAGATAAAAGCGAAATAGCCGGGATCAAAAAGATAAATGAGCCTTGGCCTGCTCATAGAAGGCGATGGACGTGTGAAATTGGACCTGGGCCTGGTTTTTTGTTCCACTTTAACCCGCCCGTCCACACTTTCCCTGTTTTTCAATTCCTGACAAAGACCGACTAATCCCGACCTTCCCACACGTCGTTTTGAAAGGAGCAATTATTAAAAAGCATAAAAACATCACCGTCCATCCAGGAGCAGTTAAGTGAATTCCCCCATTCTTCGTCCTTCTTTCCTGATAGTGCTTGTTTTTGGCCCACCGGATATCATCGCTGTAGGATGGCCAGGATCGTCCTCTAATTCCGCGGCTTATCAACTTTCAAAGCGTCGTGTGGCATTAATTAGAGCAGTGACTATTATATGCCGCGTTAATTCAATTAATGATGGGTCAGACGGGCGCAGGCCGATAATTTATTGTCCTGCAGGACAACCGTTCACTCTGCTGAATTTGAGAAGTTAATGTGGGACGCATTGTTGTTGCGTTGCCTGCCATCCAACGCCCTATGGCGTATTGAATTTCTGTACCAATTAATTGGCTTTTCGAGCTGAACACTATTGCATTGTATTATACAATATCGAGTATCAAAATAATGAAGTGAAATATGGATGAATTGCATAGATAACACACAACAGGATGCAGGGAGGTAGAACAACAGATGGGAGTTCACCTCTTGGTGCAAAACTCGTGAAATAGGATAACTCAAATAAGGTACCTGGGTCGAATATGGCCAGCCGCGAAATATGGCCACATGCATATATCTCTAATCTCAAAGGACGTAACAAACTGAACAAGTCGCAAAATGTTCGGCGAGACGGTAGGCACTAAAACTACGCGCTTACCGTTGCCACCGCACCTGCGACAGCGGGACAAATGCCAAAACAAAGGAACGACGCGTCGCGATCATAAAAATCGAACGTAAGATTTTAGCTTGTATTTCTCTATTTAATATTATTACCTTAATGTAATATTATTAACTTAATACTTGACAATCATATTTGATATTTCTGTGTAGTTTTTTTAAACTATTTATGTATTTAATAATTAAAGTGAATTTAAAAAAAATTAGTATAAACTAAAGATATGGCCATATTTACATACACTGGCGGAAATATGGCCATTTTGCCTGTTTTTAAAAAAAGAAAATTAACTCCAATTGTAAATACTTTTGCTATTTATCTTCCTCGTAGTTTGAACACTAAATAGATGCACTTTACTAATAAGTACTGTTGCTTAGCCTAATACCATAAAATATATGTAAAAAACTATACGAAACGTTAAGGTGGCCATATTCGACCCAGGTACCTTAATAATAAGATTGTCATTTTGCGATGGTATTTGGTTATATTACGTTAAAGTAAATCACATAGCTTCAGGCTTCGAAGATCAGAGTCGGCTTATCTAAATAACATATATGTACTCTGCACAAATAAGAAATTGTTCAACTATGTTGATTTTTCATACAACCTTAACAGAAAAAATTGTAGAAAATCGGCAATTATGTTGAGCTTTTTCAACGCTCGAGAAAGAGTATCCTATGATACTTTACTCTCGGTATATAGTAACTTGCGCACATTAACAAGAACAAGTTTCTAATACTCATATGATTCGAAAATCAAAATTTCCTATCGCTTCTGCATTCGTATATGATTATAATTAATTTTTCCAAATAGGTATGCCCAATACCATCAAACTGTGTTTTCCAAATTAGAACATTTTGTTGTATTGTATTAGATAAAGGATATCCTTTCGCGCTTTGATCATGAACAAAATATTTTAGTGTAGGTCCATACAAGTATAGCGAACAATATTGTCCTAATTCTAAAGTTGGAAGGATGTATTTTCATTTTTTTCACTTGTTATAAGTAAATTTCATTTCTGCACTGCAATACTCTTTAAAACTTATGCTGTATAGAAGCTCTTAAAACTTAAAACTATAAAGCAAAATTTGTTGGATTTTTGCAGGAATTGATTTAAAAACGGAAACCCTTTTTAAAAACCTACTTTCTCGCAGAAGCAAGTGGAATTAGATCCCATTCGTAAACCTAATTACATCGCCAGAAATTACGGTGCAAAAATTACTTATGCCATTAGGGGCTTCGATGGCAACCTCCGAAACCACGTAGGGCCATGTTTTCTCCCCGCCCCCGAAAAGGCCGCGTTATTGCCTTTCCGAGGTCTGCCTTCAAGGCATCGTAAATTTAACGAATCCTGTGCAGAGGGCTGTGGAACAACAATCACGTCACAGGGCAAATAAATTCCACTCCCAACTCATTTACAATTTGCCCGCATTATTCCATGTACTCCGGGGCTCGGGTGCATTCAGTTGGATCTTTTATTGCCGGTCCGAGAGGCCCAAGGCGGAGCTCTCAAGAGGTCCCGGCCCTTGCAGTGGTCCAAGAGGAGTTAAACCAATTCCTTCGTAAAGGAGCAGGCCCATCCCGGGCCCTCGTGTGCTCCCGAAGGAAATGTATGTGGAGCCCCCGTCTCGGGTGGAGCACACCAAAATTTGGGTCATATTTAAACCATTGCTTAATGTGTTTCTTGTAATTTATTCGAAAATTCCATTTAGTGCTTAAATAGCAAATGCGATCAATATGCGGCAGCTCACACGCTCTGGTGGTCCAAATGAATGACTTTGCGCAAAATTCCGATTAAGGTGGGAGGCAGGGCAAGGTAATCGATCGCATGTAATCAGCAGAAAATGCTTTAAAATTCCACACAGAATGGAGTGGTGCCAAGACGCTAATTGCCGCCGCTTTTTTTTTCAGAGGCAATTTCCATCCTTTCGCTACGATGCATGCGATTTTGCAATAGATTAACTCTTTAGGGATTATGAGAAAATGGGTTGTCATTACCGGCAATTTCCCAAGAATTTAAACCTTTGGGGTATTTATGAGAACTTTTTGACGGATTTTTTTCAACTTTCTAAAGACATTACCTTACTTTTTGAATGAGATTTTCATTTTGTGCAAGACACGTTTAGTCCGGATACATTGATAGCTCTATCAATCTTTTGAAATTAAAATCTTGGCGACTCATGTCCAGAGACAAAATTAAAAAGTCTTGTAATCAATAGTGCGATCCGATTAAACATTATTTATTTCTTCATTCATATGAGCCGGTGAGAATCATATAGTGGCTCAAGTCACCAATTTTCACAAACTGAGCTACGGCTAAAATCATATCACTTTTTAATCTGCCTGTTGTTACGATACCATATTCATATAAAAAGTTGATTTACGCTACGCCACTATATGATTCTCAACGTCTTATATGTATTTTATTATATCTATTTCACTAAAAGTAACACGAAAAATTCCTTAATATATGTGCATAGATATTGTTTTTTTTGTTTTTTGGAGTTAAAAGAAATTTTAGAAATACCTGCCTCAAAAAAAGTAAGCATTGTTAGGCACTTTTCTATACAATTTAAATGTAGAACTTGTAGAATAAATTATGACCTCATTTCATCATTTTCCAATAATGTAATTTTTTTTAAAACCTCCAAAAATTAAATCTAGGTCCTGTCACATTTACGATGAACAAACCTAATTTTAACTTCCCCTTTTAAAAATTTTGAACATTCATTCAATTTCAATTTTATCTTTTCTGTGAGAGGTTGATTATAAAGAACAAAAGAGCAAATTAATGATAATGTTTCAAATTAGAAATTCCAAGGATTTTCAGAGTTCCGTGGATAGCTTTTCAGGTAAAATTAAATTACACGTATAATTTAATTAAAACTGTATTACACCCGATTATTAAGGAGAAGGTTTTAAGCATCTAAAAGTTACTGACAGAATTCTTAAAATTTTCATGAAATAAAACGGGTTTTTTCAATATAAAATGTTTTTCAATTTATTCAAATTTTTTTTGTAGTAAAAGCATAGAAAAACTAAGCATATGCTTAGTTTTTCTATGGTAAAAGAAAAAAGCACTTTATAATACCATATCATGCCATATCTACTGTTGAAGAATTTCTGCCTGGTATAACTTTTGGGTAAAATTTCCTGGTAAAAACTTTCATATGGTAGTGGGGATAATTGATAAACATCAAAAGTTACCAGCCGACTTCTGATAAAAATTGGGTAAATTCTGAAAGACTTGCTTATATGCGTAAAATGCCGAAAGTGATCATTTAAATTATCCATTAGAACTCATATTTTAAAACATGTTTAACTATTTAAAATAATTCTCATTAACTTACCTTTCATCACAACCAAAATCCAAAAACACAACGAAAAATACTGTAAAAATGTTGACAGCTGGTTACTGACAAGAAATCCCCACCCAAAATTACCCAAGCTCTACGGCATGGCTGAAATCTTATAAAAGGGGAAGTGCTGCCAGACTTGAATTTTTCCCCTCCGTGTATTAACAGACAGCTTCGGGTAAATATTCTTACTCATGGGTAAAAACTTAAGAGTTAACAGACAGACCTAATGTATGTACAAAGAATACAAATATGTTTTCTAGTTAATTTAGGTGTTAGAAGTTAATAAATTATAATGTGTGCTTTTTAAATACATGGCTTCATTACATTAACATCGTTGAAATTATATTTTGGTCAACATTTGGTTTTTTTTTATATTTATAATGTGTTTTTAACCATATTAACTTGTTATTTTAATATATTGCTCTTACTTAGTGATATGTTTCAATATGTTCAAGTCTCATATATTTCAAATGTTTAACGGATGCTCCTCAACCGTGTAATTTCCGAAAAATTTAAACCAATATTTGACAAAAATCAATTTGATTGACTTTTAGAATATTTCTTTGGAGTTCCATAATGTGAAACTGAAAATCAGGAGGTCAACAAACTCATTAAACTTTCTCAGCCATAAATCGCAACCAGAACGTGACTGCGTCTAAGTGTAAGCCATCGCGATAAGGCGTCATAAAATTAACACACGACGGTAGCATAAATATTCAGCCCCAGATTAGATGCAAAACTCTCGTTAACAAACATGTGCCACCTTGTCAATGACAGGGCACCAGCTGAAATCTATGGGCCCAGAGAGGACTGCAATTCGCTCTAATGCAGGGCATCTATCAAATCTTTGACTTGCACTGGCGACGTTCCGAAGATAAAAAATTTATGTCTGTCTGGCGCAAAATAGTGTAATATTTTTTTGGAATTTAAATTGGGAATCCATTCAGTCGGGAAAATTTATTCGAAAGACAGTTTCTATAATTGATAGCATCGGCCCCAGCCTGGAAAAAGTGCTCACGTTTCACTCGTGTGACGAATGCATAAAATCCTGGACCGGAAGGATCTTCAATAAATCGCAAAAAGGCGCACACCTTTTTTTCGTGGTACTTGCCAGAAAACAGGAGTATCACATCCCACTTTGGGCAGGAAAACAACTCCTGTATCCTAGAAGTTATACTTCCCGGGGCTGTTTACCGGGCCCGCCACCCAGCACAACGGAAAAGTTTAAGCTCCTTTACGTCTCCTTTATTTATTGCAAAATTCACCGCCGGGACAAGTTATATCGATTGTCTGATGAACTTCTCAAGTGAAATTGTTTTCTTGAAAGTTTATCGTTCGGACATTCTCAAAGCGGTTGGGCACCCTTGAGAGATTTAGGGCTTCGTCTCCTGTACGTGCCCCGGGGCGATTATGCTTTCGCCAGCGGAAATATTTGCGAAGGATGTTTTCATCGCTTACACCTCTGCACTTCAAAGTGAAGTTATATCTAATCCTCGTTAGGGTAGGTTGCCCCAACGTTCTTCGAATTTTTGCGTCGGCCGTCCTTCGCTCCGAACAATTACATTTTCCACTCAAAAGGATCAAATCTGCTTTTCAGAGGAAGTTTTCTTATAACAATTTTTTTTCTATATACCCAGGTAAACACCGTAAATGGATCTGACAAGCTTTAGAGATAGGGCGAATTTTTAACAATTTTTAAAAAGTGTGTTTCTTGCACTTTTTCCACGATTCGTGTTTTTTTGAGATTTCACTCAAGCGCCTTTCCGTTCTTTTGCCCCAACAAAAGGAGTTTCGTTGGTAGATCCATTCGAATAACGAATGAAAAGTTGAGAAATATTTCGGAAAGTTGCCTCGTTACCCTCCCACAGCACCATTCATTTCAGATACTTTAAAGGCATTCATTAATCACACATAATAAATTGGGCGTTCTCGTTACGTTTTCCAAAAGCAATAAAGATCCCATCAATGCCAAACCATTTGTATTTCTGCAATCGTCTAATTCTTGTGGTCTCGTGCAGTTTACCAATTTCTGGTGACTCGAGCCCAAAACATCTGGACCTGCTCCCATGACAATTTAGAACTGAATAAATGGAGTCGAGTTTGTCGCCATAAATATTTATTGCTCTGCATCAATTTCTTCCAAAGATATGGTCATGCCTGACATCCTGACTGCCGAGTAGGATAAATTGAAAATCCTCGGACCCCCTATCCCAAAATTTACGGGTGTCAGCTGGGCTGAAAGATTGTGCTCGAATTTTCAAATGTAGGCATCTGGTCATCTGAACATTGCTGCAGCTAATTCAACCCTTTGGGGATATGAATTCGAAATCAGATAGCAGGAATTGACAATTCAGAATGCATAAAATTATGGCATTCATTGTGCTAAAGCTATTTTATTTCCTACGTCGATTTTTTAAGGATAAAATATATTATATACGCAATGATTTTTTAAGACAAGAAAAATAGAAAAAATATAATCTTTAGATAAATCATGGATCATTGTTCTAAAGTATGAGATATGTATAATTAATTGTATTTGAATTTGAAAAGAAGAAACTCCGTAGAATTTTTATAAGTTCAGACAAATTATACATACAATAATAGAATATAGGGGACCAAAAAATATACAGCCCGCCCTCCTTAAAAAGAGACCTTAATAATCTTTCATTTTTTCATTTACTTTTTATAAACTTTTCATTGCAACAAAGGATAATTCACTTAAAATGTTCCGTCAAAAGGCTTAGACTGAAAAAGCGAAAATAATGCTATACAATCTTCAAAAGATAGGAATGACCTAGACTTGATTAAATCAATCCCGACCGCCAAATGCATTCCGTTTTGAGCAGTGGAACGTGAAATTAATTTGAATTTGAAATTGCTCCACTCCGAGGCCTGCGGTTGGCTTTTGTAAGTATACCCATCTAGTTTGACATGGAGCTAAATAAAATTAAATTATCCCAAGGAAACCAGCGGTATGTCTTTTTCCCTACCACGCTCTTTATTTTTGTCCCAAAAATGATTCTGCAAAGCAAAATTTAAAATCCTTTCCTGCCTTCGTTACTTTCATCGGGTCTCTGTCCTGTCGACCCCAACCCGCAACGGTGTCATGGTTTTCTTTATCTAAGACCCAATTAGGACGCGCCGAAAAAAAGTCAAACTTTAATTAGAATCGTATTCAAATTTGTGGGACGAGCTAATTTGCCGGGCATTAGTGGATGAATTTTAAACAATCAGGAAATTAATTGCGGCAACCTTTTCAATAAAACGATAAAATTTCACGACCCTGAAAATCGAGTAGTCTCCGACCCCTCTTACCCTGTTAACCTGCGGAATGGTTGTGTTGTAATTAAAACCCCACGAACAGGGTGGGTCAGTTCGAAAACTGATGGAATTGGAATATTTATGGGTTGCCATTCAATTAGCGGCACGTTTTTGTAGCAATTCAGCACAGCACTGATTAAAACATTTCATAGGTGGATTATCGCGAGTTTAATTTGAATTTAATAGAATAATAGCGGTGTCGGCGGTTAAGCCGTACTCGGACCTGTTTATTGATGGCCATATTGAAAACCACGACCTGTAAATAATTTTCATTATACATTAACTCTTTTGATTTTTGTTTCTATGCATACATATTGGAAATATTAAAAGCACACACGTTTTCAAAAAGATTTAAGTGAACCTTACACTGTCTCTGGTCAGAAAAATCGACCTTTTAAATAATATTGTCTGAAAGTTATAGAGGAAAATTTTAACTTTCGAAGTTATAGAGTATAGACTATAGGCTGATTGAACGTACATAAATAGATTTTACAATGGGGTGGTAGTTTCAAAATCAATTAGAAACAACAAAAAATTCATTCTGGTTCTAGCATCAAGGCCGCAGAAGACGTATAACCTCGACGCTACTTTTATAATTTTTAATTGAAAAAAAGAAAACCTTCAGGAATTTAGGGAAGAATATAAAAGAAGTACCGCCTGGACAAATAATTTAAACTTTTTTGTAATCGGCGTGCATGATAACTTAGAAATCATATTAAAACAATTTTCATGTCAATTTTTGAACAAGTTCTTTAAAATACAATCAAAAATATCTAAAAACGAAAAAAGCAAAGAATCACTCACTACTCACATTCTTTTAAAGAAAATGAAGTGAGTCAACTTTCCTGTCGAGAGTTTTTTTACAATTGTTTATTCGAAATAAATTTATCCCCTTTACCCTATCTGTGTAAATTTGTACTCGAATAAAGAAATAAATACCTGCAGGCTATAGAAAATCCCTATCCATAGTAATATCCTGTGCAAAATTGTTTTAAATGTTGACTGAAGCTTTTCGCAGAAACACGCCCGAAGCCCGTATGAATGAAGTTGCACCGCTCCAGCATATTTGCATATTGAGCTAAAGGACTCTGATCACACCATCGATTCGATTGAAGTAGGATGCAGCGTTTATGTAATACATCTGCCCCGCATATGTTTTATGATACCGACAAAGTCCCGACACAGGTTGCTCAAAGCCACTCCAAAGGCCACCAATCGCGAATTTTTCCTTTCAAAGTGTTCAATATCCGTTTCGATGGTTTTTTGAATCGGTTCTGCATCACGAATGCATTTGCAGGACAACCTCCAAAGTTGCATACGTCCCGCAGGAGCGCAGCATCCGTTGCCATCAACGCCGGAATTGTTTGCCAGAGGTGCTGTGCGTAAACAATGAATTCCACGAACGCGGGGCGACGGGAACTCATCAGCGGAGCCCCAGCGTGAAAATGGGGATCGTGCGCTATCGGGAAGCGCCAGCTAATCTCTTAAGAGGAGGAGCACATCCGATTTGAATATTCCGGATGCAGGATCAACCCTGGGATGAAAATGAGAATCACTCTGGGGCGGATTTCGTTTGCGTGCTCCTCGCATTGTTGCCGCCCTGCTTCTGTTTATTTAACAACAGAAAATCATGCGATTAATTCAAATGCAACCGGGGGGCTAGTGTCTATCGCTTTCGAACCAAAATAGACTTGAAACTCATGTTCTTTTTTTTTCCCCCTGCTCTTCGCTGCCTCATACCCTTAATGGAATTTACTCTGGAGGCCGATTCTGGGCTTTGCAGGACTGCACAGGACTCACGGATACTCTTGGCAAATTACGTCTAATTGTTTGTTGTTTGCTAAAGCTCGAGTTCTATGTCTAAGCCTTATTGTTTGAAAAAATTTATTCCATTACAATAGAACGAGGGCACTATCCTTCGGACATACCGGAGAGTGCCGCAGAATGAGTACACTTCAAATGAAATGAATATTCCTCAGGGGGAAAACAAAGTTCGTGCTTACATTCCTAGTTTGGAAATTAATGTTCAAGCCCTTTAATTCATTGCTCCATGCAATAGTAAATCGGTGCATCTTTGAATTTTGTTAAGAGAACCAATAGTCCGAGAAGGAATATGGAAAACAGTTACCAAATATTCAATATTTCTTTTTGTAAAGGAACTAAAACCCAAACTATTTGGCAGCTTTATTTTAAAACATCAACATTTTAGAAAGACCTCAGCTTTAAGATTGAAAAGTATTAAGGGAACGAACACGATTCATTGTTGCCTTGGAGGTCTTTTTAAATTTAATTAACCTATGCATTAATCTAAATTAAGTAATTAATGTCAGGTTCGTCGAAACGAAGTAAAACTAAAAACTGTATTTTAGAAATTGGAGTAAACAATAACTCAAGAAATATTTGATACATTTTTTAGACTAATCAGAATTTTATATTACAATATCAATTTTTGCAACCCTTAATTTTAACAAAAATAATAGGTTAAGACAAAATTATCAGAAAAATCATTTTTTATACCTATAAAATTGTACCAGGTTCTTTATTTTCTATAGCTTTGTCAAGGTACTTGTTTTAGGTTCTCGTATAAATCCATATTGATTAATGCAAATATTTTACTGTACCTCAGCTAAACAAACTTTCGCATAGATAAATCCATTTTAATTGCAATAAGTTTTGATTATCTAATCAAACAGAGCCAATGGGCGTTTCTGACGTTCGAAGATAATGCGATTTTGAATGGCAGACAGTTTCTTGAATGAACGCATTCCTTTCTTAATTAAATCCAATCGAGCTTTTGCATATCTCAAGTCCACGAGGCGATTATCCAATCGAATAATGCCCCAGAATCTGTCTACCACTCATTTATCATTATCCATACAGTATCCAGAAATCGTGCACAATACCGACATTACAATTTCTGTGGCATCTTGGAAGGAATCCAACTGCATTTGAGCTTTAATCGGCGTCTGCTGTCTAGCCGAACAATTCTTAGCACTAGCCGCTCAGTAGAAGTTCAATAGCGAAAGCTGCGCTTAGTGCATTTTTGCAATTGGTGCAATTGGTTGCAGTCTGGGTGGTGAAGTAATCGCGGGTAAACAAAAGTTAATGTGAACAGCTGCGGCTTGGTGACTTTGTCACATATGCGTTTTTTTTCCCTTGAAAAAGCTGCAAGGTGACTCATCGCGTAATTACAAAACTTGAAGTGTGCGTTTATCCAATAGCTAATAGCACAGACAAATAATAATTATATATAATATAATATATGTATATAATTATATAATGATTATTTGTCGGTGCTAGTAGTCATCGGTGTTTTATCTTCGCTGATCAGACTATACCAAAAAGGCATTACGTAACCCAACTGAGTGCAGATAAGGGCTTATAAACAAAGACTATCCAGAATAAGATGTGGCACTCATGACGTATTCGTTAAAATTTTAGTTATCTTGGTACCGTTATCCAAACGCGAACTGAAAATTTTGCGAGAAGTAGATAGTAATAAGAAGCTCATGTCAAAGAAAGGGATAAAAAAACTTCTGTGTGTCACTTATTCTGGATAATCTTTGCTTATAAATAGCACACTCAGCCCCAAACGCGGAAATAGTTGCAACAGTAATCCACTAGCTAAACTACATTTCCACTTGTGCAGTTTTAAGTGCCGTTTCGGTTCTTGAATACGTGGAAGACACAATTGCGCATCACCAACAATGGCAAAAAGTGAGGAAGTAATTTTCACGGAATATGTGAATTTAATGGCGAAAAGCATCAACCCAACCATCGATCCACATAACGATGTCATGGAATTCGCATGTGGTAGATTTAATTTATCGAATTTTGACCAGAAAAGCGGAGAGTATCCGCCAAATCGTTTCGGGGACCCATTTGATAGACTAATACAAAATGAATCGCTTAATTACCCATCTCTGGTGAAAGCGAGAAATTTTTATAAATCTTACGAAAGCAACGTCGGTAATCTTCTGAGGAATGAAGGACTTCGCGAATTCTGCGGAGGATTCCCTGCACTCAGTGGAACTTGGTCGGATGCGAATTTCGACTGGATTAAGACTGCAGCTATTCTTAGTGCAATGGGAATGCACACCATCGTGGAGTACACCATTAAGTACGAGGATGGCAAGAGGAATGTGGAGCTCTCCGTTGAAATACCTGACGAAGATGTTGTAACTGCAGCTGAGGAGGCGCTGACGAAGATGGGAATTCCCAAAAACACAATTTCTGAAGCAGTTAGTGCCGTGAATATGATCAGGAAAAAATCACAATCTCTTGCTCTGGAGGGAGACGAAAAAGAACTGCGCCAAAAATTTTTCAACAAATTCTTTGAAATCGCGACTGGTCAAGCACTAACAGAAGACGACATTTTGGAGATGGATACTTATGACATGAGCTACGTGAAAGGCCTTCTAACCATTTTTCCGGATGTTGAGCCGAAAGATGTGGCAAACTACCTCATGTGCATTGCTATTTGTAAGCACGGAGAAGATAAAATTTTTACCACCGCCCACGAATTATCCATGAAGTACTTTGCACCTGCCCTTATCGCTGCAGGATACTCTGAATATTGGAATGCTTCTGAAGAAATGAAACGTGAGGAAATACAACGTCGATTTATGGAAACTTTTGAAAAAGTAAAGAGCAATTTTCAAAATGAAGCTACCTTTATGGCACAAGATAAAACGGTGGCTGAATATATCGCCCAGAACTTTCCCCAGGCACAAGTCGATAGAGAATACGATAGTCTAAAAATCGATTCACACAACTTTTTTCAAAACATTGTAAATATAATCGCGCACGGTCCTTCTAATTGTCTGAAAAAATACCATTCCAACAAGAACGAAGACCAAGACATGCAGTACCAAATAATTAGTTTCCTGCAAGATCTGGTCAATACCCATGATAAGCCTATGCTTTTCCATTTTTCTGACGGTCTTGTGGACATGTGGCGCGATATGTACTACAGTTTCGGACTCGATGCAGACATCGCAGAATATAAGAAACTCGCGGATGCCATGAGTGGGAGTAAAATGACAGAAACTGGCGGCGAGCCTAAACTAGTTAAAACCTGCATTTCTACTGTAAAAGCCCTTAAAATGGGATTCGAGAGTTATAAAGCATGGCTAGCTGAAAATCCTGATGTGGCAGCGAAACAGGAACTTGTCTTACAGAAATTGCAATTAAACAATTATCAGGCATTTTTTATAGCATTCATTCAGCGGTGTTATGGTTTGGATCATATAAATCCAAACATCGTCTCTCTAAGCATATCTCATTCTGAGGACTTCGCTCAACACTTTTAAGTGATACATAAATAATTAAAAATATGCATTATTTTCCAATATGCTTCGTATCAGTATAATGATTAGATATTTGTGATGTATGTACCTATCTGAAGGCACTGTTTGTTATTTACGTTTTAAATAAATGTTTGGAACCAAAAGACAAATATTTTTTTCTTTTTAAACATAACTTTCTAAATAAGGTGCTAAACAAATATTGACTTAATTTTTTTAACACAATAAATAAAATTGTAATTGTTTAATAACCTGCTGAATATTGTTGCTACAAAATTCGCACAAAATCATTTTCACGAAAAAATTTAATTTAATTGGCCATGAAACCTCTTTCGACATGAAAAAATTTGAAGCCTAGAAAAATTTGCAAAATTGGGAAAAAATTCTATTGGCTCTTCGTGAATTCTAGAAGATATTTTAGGGAAATTGAATTGCTTAGTAAACAAGAAAATAAAAGAATAAACAGTATATTATCATATGGTAATTATCAAAACCAACACTTTCCATTTCTATTCACATACGACCCAATCTTACATTTAAAAACATCTTAAAAATCTTTAATATTCCACAGGGACAGTGCAGAAAGCGATCTGAATTATAGTGACTCATAGGCAAATCTTTGAACATAAGCAACAAAACACGCTTCTTTGAGCCAAACTACTTGGTAGCATCTACTGCGACTTTCTAATATAAAAGCTTTCTTTTTTCTCGAAAAATGAGTTATTAAAAAAGTCCGAACTTCCAGAAATTAAGAGTTTATTACTTGATTTAAGAAATTTTACTTAAAGAGAAATTCAATGACCTTTATTGATTTCAAGTTAAGAGAATTTATACGAAATGTATGTACAAAAAATTTTTAATCGAATGGTAATTCAAACACCTTTGTGAGTTTTGGGGAATAGAAGAGAAGAATGTGCAAAATGTATAATAAAATGAAAACAGAAAACTGAAGATGAAAATTTATTGAGTAAAACTAATGTACGACAATTTTATCGGGTGTTTTTTCACTACGTTTTTTTAATAAAAATATGACATAACAATGTATGCATCTAGAAAGATATATATTAATTACAATCCAATTCATAAGCCAGTAACATAATTCCTTTTATTCCATACATATATGTACATATCTACATATACCTTAGTGAATTTATGAAAAGTCCTTACAAATATCTATTCAATGCACATTCCTTAAGACAGTAAAAATTGAATGAAAATTCTAAATAAACTGGAAATTATTAAACGAACCTAAGATTCTAATTAATTTTTTCCTGAACCAATATCAATTTTACAGAGTACTTCCAACTGTGAATCTTTTTTGTAATATATTTAAGTAGGTACGATTGAAAAACGATAGCTAGTTAAAGGAGACAATAATTAAAACAACACTACATATATAATTATGTATTACATTCTCAGAACAAATACTTTCCAGTTCTGTTCATTTTGGATCCAACCTCGCATTTAAAAACGTTTGAAAAATCTTCGAGATTCCACAGGCACATCACAGCAGGCCACTTCGATTCTATTGGCTTTTCAGAAAACCTTTGGGCGTAAGCAACGAAGAAGGCCTTTTCATTATCAAGTCCCAAGGGCTTCAAAATTTCCTCCTGGTACAAAGCAATTTCTGGATTTTCGGAAAGCCATTCTTTATAATCAGCAAAAATACGTTTTAGAGATACGCCGTACGCCTTAGTCAAAGGAAGCGTGCTGTAACCATTTTCGATATCGTTTTCCTTCATTTGTTCCTCTAGAACTGAATTGGGATATTTCTTTGAAGTTTCGTCCTGAATATCTTTAAGGCAGGAGTAGTTGATGTTTATCCAGATGCGTAATCCGTTTCCTATGAAGTGGTGAAGCATCGGCTTGTTATGGTTGAATACGATCACTGATAAGAACTGCTTAAGATGATGGTAGTCGCACTGATCCTGGCCATCAGAAGATGAACAAAAACTTTCTGACTTTGTTGGATAATGAGCTTGCAGATTTTTTATATTTGTTAAAAAGTCTTCTGGATCTATTTCTAAACCAGCATAATCTTCATCTATATTTTTTTGCTGGAAATACAATTTTTTTATCTCAAGAACTTCGTTAACCTCTTTTGGATATAATTCCACCTGTTCAGGACAATAATCGTTGTATTTATCTTTAATCGGCTCAAAATTTTTAACGAAAGTGTTTAGAACACACATGTTTTTCGCATAGTCATCTTCAGTGTAATAAACAGTAAAAATTGTAGCTATTAAAGCTGGTGAGAAAAATTCAATAGTCAAATTGGAAGAGATATCACCCTTTAAAAATTTCTTTCCGGCCACCCAAAAGATATAGTTGGCAATTTGTTTCAAATCACTATTCTGGAACACTTTTAAAAAGTTATCAAAATATTCCTTGTTCTCCAACTTAAGTACATCAGAATCATTTGCTGGTTTTCCAAAATAAATTTCAAAATATTTACTAAAATTAAACTGTTTTTCCTTGTCTAGTTCGTTGAATTTAACACTTTGTACTGTTTTAATGCAATTTCTTCTAGGAAATTTCATCGGTGGCACAGCTTTAATTTTATCAACCACAGACTGTATATCATTCAGCACGTCAGGTAGGAGATCATCGGATGTTCCGAGTAGTTTAAGAATTTCTTCCGCATTATTCTCATCTTTAGGTTTTTTTGCTGCAGCTTTTACTTTTTTGATATCTTTGTCAAATTCATTTTTATGTGAAATAATCGTGTGCATTCCCAAAGCAGCTAATTGCCCTGCTACGTCAATCCAATCAAAGTTTTCACCACTCCAATCACTTTCGTATGCCGGCCATCCTCCAAAAGTTTGGTACAGACCACTTTTTTCCAATAGTTTTTTGAAATTCGTCTCATTCTTGCTGGATTTGTAGAAGTCCCTTGCTTTCACAAAAGATGGAATAGTGATGTCTTCATTTTTCAAAATTAATTCCGCCGCTGATGAAAATCCATACGGCGGAGAGCACTCAATTTCGTCACTATGGTTGCCAGCGGAATACTCAAAAAATTCTTCACATTGTTCCGCGTCTGGTCGCATTATTTTCCCCATAACACTCACATATTTCTCGAATATTTCTTTATCATTATTCATCTTTCTCTTATGCGAACAAAAATTTCGTGATGATCAGAACTGTCCTCGTTGAGTCAAACTATGCTTGTTTTTACGAAAACACTGCTTAAATTCACTTCTGCCTTGTCTTAAATTAAAGCTTTCTGTCTCTTTATTCAAATGAGTCATGAAAAAAGTCCGAACTTCCAAAAATTAAGAGGTTATTAGCTATTTTAAAAAATGTTATTTTATGCTAAGAGCAATATTTAAAAAAAAAATCCTATACAAAAAATTTAAGTTGTATACAACACCTCGTGTCATCTTTGTGAGGTTGGGGTGATAGAAGAATGTGTAAATTCTATGACAGAAGACAACAAACTGAAATGGAAAATTTGTTGAAGAAAATTTATATTCGGTAATTTTATCAAACATTTCCTTACTCCCCGTATTTTAATTGAAATAATGGCATGACATAATTTGACAAAAAATTAAATTAAACAACTGAAATCACAGAAACCAATAAAATTGATATTTGTTCTATCTTTAACAGAGTTTAGCTGCGCATAGAGAATAAACACAATTATTATCCATGAATCGCAATTATAATGGAGGAACTCTTTCCATCCGAGAAAAATGATATTACTTCATAACAAAAATAATAATAACACAATAACAATTCTAGCTAACAAAGTAGTGTACTTTCTCACAAATGTTGTCACATAAACATATTAGTTACATATATTAGAATAATATTTATAAGATAGAAAAATAATTTCTTTTCAGTTCAGAGTCTTTAATATGTTCTGAATTTATGATCATGAAAAAAATTAGTTATAGATATAATTAAAATTACAAATAGTAAAAACATATGTAAGTTTTGGAGCACAAAAGACGAATTAATCTTCTCAATATTATCCATCCAATTCGGATTTTGGGGAAATAAATCAAACTCAACTCAAATCATGGAAACAAAATAATTTTCTAATACTTCGTTCAACAGTGCACATCTCAAAAGTAAATTAACTGAAAGAAAGCAAAATCTTAAGAAACTAAGAGTCCAAATAATAAAAAGGCAGGCAATCGGAAAAGTCGGGAATATTTCAAAAAATAATTTTGTTTCCTTTTGAAGATTTAGCAGATTATTGGTGCTGCATTCATTGCATATCACTTTTACGAAGTACAAATGACGCTTGCAATTGTACAGCTTTTCTGTGGTATCAATAGGGAAAGGTTAATTAGTTAAACTAAAATATAATAAAAATTATACCATTTATTTATCATATTATACATATATTTATCATTTTCAAAACAAATACTTTCCAGTTCTGTTCATTTTGGATCCAACCTCGCATTTAAAAATATTTGAAAAGTCTTCGAGATTCCACAGGCACATCACAGCAGGCCACTTCGATTCTATTGGCTTTTCAGCAAACTTTTGGGCGAAAGCAACGAAGAAGGCCTTTTCATTATCAAGTCCCAAGGGCTTCAAAATTTTCTCCTGGTACAAAGCAATTTCTGGATTTTCGGAAAGCCATTCTTTATAATCAGCAAAAATACGTTTTAGAGATACGCCGTACGCCTTAGTCAAAGGAAGCGTGCTGTAACCATTTTCGATATCGTTTTCCTTCATTTGTTCCTCTAGAACTGAATTGGGATATTTCTTTGAAGTTTCGTCCTCAATATCTTTAAGGCAGGAGTAGTTGATGTTTTTCCAGATGCGTAATCCGTTTCCTATGAAGTGGTGAAGCATCGGCTTGTTATGGTTGAATACGATCACTGATAAGAACTGCTTAAGATGATGGTAGTCGCACTGATCCTGGCCATCAGAAGATGAACAAAAACTTTCTGACTTTGTTGGATAATGAGCTTGCAGATTTTTTATATTTTTTAAAAAGTCTTCCGAATCTATTTCTAAACCAGCGTAATCCTCATCAATAATTTCTTGCGGGAAATACAATTTTTTTATCTCAAGAACATCGCCAACCTCTTTTGGATATAATTGCACCTGTTCAGGACAATAGTCGTTGTATTTATCTTTAATCGGCTCAAAATTTTTAACGAAAGTGTTTAGAACACACATGTTTTTCGCATAGTCATCTTCAGTGTAATATGCAGTAAAAATTGTAGCTATTAAAGCTGGTGAGAAAAATTCAATAGTCAAATTGGAAGAGATTTCACCCTTTAAAAATTTACTTCCTGCCATCCAAAAGATATAGTTGGCAGTTTGTTTCAAATCACTGACCTCGAACACTTTTAAAAAGTTATCAAAATATTCCTTGTTCTCCAACCAAAGCTCATCAGAATCATTCGCTGGTTTTCCAAAATAAATTTCAAAATATTTGCCGAAATTAAACTGTTTTTCCTTGTCTAGTTCGTTGAATTTAACACTTGTTTCCGTTTTAATGCAATTTCTTCTAGGAAATTTCATCGGTGGCACAGCTTTAATTTTGTCAACCACAGACTGTATATCATTCAGCACGTCAGGTAGGAGATCATCGGATGTTCCGAGCAATTTAAGAATTTCTTCCGCATTATTCTCATCTTTAGGCATTTTCGCTGCAGCTTTTACATTTTTAATATCTTTGTCAAATTCATTTTTATGTGAAATAATCGTGTGCATTCCCAAAGCAGCTAATTGCCCTGCTACGTCAATCCAATCAAAGTTTTCACCACTCCAATCACTTTCGTATGCCGGCCATCCTCCGAAAGTTTGGTACAGACCACTTTTTTCCAATAGTTTTTTGAAATTGGTCTCATTCTTGCTGGATTTGTAGAAGTCCCTTGCTTTCACAAAAGATGGAATAGTGATGTCTTCATTTTTCAAGATTAATTCCGCCGCTGATGAAAATCCATACGGCGGTGAGCACTCAATTTCGTCACAATGGTTGCCGGTGGAATACTCAAAAAAATCTTCGCATGGTTCCACGTCTGACTTCATGAGTTTTCCCATAACATTCACATACTGCTTAAATATTTCCTTATCTTCAGCCATTTTCTCTTGGCATAGACGCAATAACTTTTGAGTTAATAGCAAGTTTACACTATCAATTTACTGTCTTAAAGAAAACTAGCTGCCAATATCCACTGAAACACTTCTTAAATTGGTTTCTTTTTTAGCCAAAGAGCTTTTTCCTGGTAAAAATGATATCATCGAGAGATACACGTCCAAATTTCATGGAACTAAGAGTTTGGTTCCTCCCAATATTTGGATCAAAGAGAATTTTGGCAATTTTACTTGGTTTTGTGTTAAGAGTGATTACATCATTTTTGTCCAGAGCAAGAAGTTTTCAGAACAGAACAACAATTATTTAGTCAATGTCAAGGCCATGTCATATCTTTCCTGCTGGCCAAAACAAACAAACCTCGTGCGTATAGATAAAACATGTATTGAAGCAAATGATAGATTTCGTTTTTAAGACTATCCAGCAACGGTGTGATGAGACATCTCTATATGGCTGAATGAATAGTGAATCATCCATCCATCCATTGTGCTAGATAGAAAATTAAGCAGCTAAACAAACAATTCCTCGCAAGTGTATAATTAGCTTCAAAGGCAAGCATTGTTGCAAGAGTTTAAAAAAATAAGTAAAGTTTTAATAATTTTATTTAATTACAAATTTAGAATAGAAAAACTAAAGCTTCAATTTTTAATATTGTTCTATTCTACTGGAGA
Source organism: Machimus atricapillus (assembly GCA_933228815.1). NCBI lineage: Eukaryota > Metazoa > Arthropoda > Insecta > Diptera > Asilidae > Machimus > Machimus atricapillus. The sequence goes on from OW121788.1 coordinate 14,802,663, forward strand.
CTTTATTAAATACAGTACACTCTTATATAGTTCACGAAATAAAAAAAATTAATATCGTGCATTACTTTTTGAGCCCACATCATACTTACTGCAAACAACAGCGTTTTCCGCAAAACATGGTCTTTAGATGCTATATAAATACCTTGGGATCATCGAAACAATTTATACTCATATAATCAGACGATAGCAATGCATGGGCTTGACCACAATTTATTAATTTTAAAGTATGTTATTCTTTTTGTTTTTTTGTAAATTACATATACATATGTATTTAAATTGTATAAATATGACATAAACCCACAATTAATCGAAATAAAATGAAATATCCACCAAAAATGAAAAATATCTATGTATATGAAAAACATCATTTTAATTTGAATTAGTATTTAATTCCACATAATCATACATTTATTATTCTCCACCATAGGGGAGTCCGTTGAGCAATTGAATACATCGTGAAAGTCTTGAGAATTAATCAAAGCCAAAATGACCGGATTCAAAGTAAGCCCTTCAGCAAAACATTCATGTTGAACAAAAGAAATAAAAAAGGTCTTTCGACAGTTGAGACCAAACTTCTGTAGTATAATTTCTTCCTCTTTGACTTGATCTTTATTTGTTGCCATCCAGCTAGAGTAATCCATATAAGCTAGCTTCAATGCACCTATCATGCTAATATAATGTTTTATCCAAAAATCCACAGAATAGTCAGTTTTTGTAAGCTTCCAATCCTCGATCTGCTTCTTCACACATTTCTCAAGAGTTAGATACTCCTCACTCTTTTCTTCAAACCTGCACTCACATATGTAGTCGTACCACATTCTGAGTTCCCACCCAGAAAAATAGAAGAACATTGGTCGGTTATAATGGTGCAATAAAAAATTTAAGAGTTGAACTGCTTTAAAATAACCACCGTCATATATGTCTCCTTTATTGATCATTTCCGAAGAAGGAGTATATCCGCGCTTCCTTAGATTTAGGAAGTTCTTCATAAAATCTTCAGGATCTATTTCCACATCTCTGTATTCCTCTTCGATTAGTTCCTGATTTAAATTAACATCAATAAACTCCAAGGCCTCTTCATCGTCAATCTCAAGTGAAGAATCCAACCTTGAGCAATCTTTTTTAAAGCAGCCCTTAACATTTTCAAAGGACTTTTTAAAGTATGATACTAACTCCTTCCTCCTTTCGCCAATTTCTTTACTCCAAAATGTTGAAAATCCCGCTGCCATTATAGCTGGAGCGAAATAACGTTTAACCATTACAAAACTATAATAATCGTTCTGTATTTGCGAAGCCACTTTAAGAGTTATATAATTGGCCATAACTCTTGGACCAGCTTCTTCAAACATATTTGTAAATTTGTCGAAATATCCTGGTTCAAGATTATTTATGATAAATACGTCATCTTCGTTGAGGGTATCTCCCATACAATTTTCAATAAATTTGCAGTAGTCAAACTTTTCTTGTTTAAGCTCTGCGTATGTTTTTTTGAGTCTCTCAAAATTAGGGTATCCATCGTTAGGGGTAAATGAATTGAATTTTTCCTCTATTGCATCGAAGTCTGCTACAATTTCTGGAATTTTATCTTCAAGGACATTCATATCCCGCAATACTTTACATTTATCTGCTATTGGAAAGTCATCAGGTCCAATTACGCTTATAGTTATTTTTCGTTGTCCGTCTGCATAATCGGCGCCATATGACATAGTAAGCCTAAAGTGCATCGAGCTGAGGATCGCTGAGGCTTTTATCCAATCAAATTTATCACTCTGCCATTCATCATCAAATGCCGGGAAGGTGCCACAAAAATCGGTGAGGTCTTTATTTTTCAGAATAATAGGAAACTCCTTTACATGGGATTTGTAATAATTCCTGGCTTTCACCAGAGACGGGTAGGTAATAGTTTCATTCAGAAGCACATTTTCTTGACAATTACTGCCGTGTATTGTTGGTAAGTAATTCCCTTGCGATTTATCGAAGATTTCTTGTTGGAAGTTCCCTCGAGCGTACTTTACAAAATCAACGGTGGGATCAACGGACGAGTCGATGCTTTTGCACATTAATTCCACATATCGTTCGTAATCCGCGGTATTCATTTTCACTGTATGAATTATGCTCAACTAGTGGTCAAAGCGTGAAATCAACTAGCGTTTTTATACCAAATGCAAATATATAGACATAGATTGATTCACTGAAAACTGTTTCACAATTGATGCAATTTAGAAAACCGTGTGGGTCGGCAAGAATTCCCCAAACAAAATGTAAATCGGACTTACTTAAATGAATCTCTTCGTATGAACAGGTCAAATGAACCTGTTTTGAGCTTTAGTAAGAGAATCTTTTATATCTCACTAATGAGGGCTTAAAAGTAAGTAAGAGAAGAGGGTTTGAAAGATAGTAAGAGAAGAAAAAATAATACTTTTAAAGTTTCAACGTTTTACTTGTTCCTCTTTGTATTCTGTTAATAAAGATTCCCCAAGAATTTGCCAATGATTCATAATGGTGTTGTTATGACTTACTTAACTTTATCAGTTTTATTGCTTTATGTGAATCTAAGCATAAGCAAAGTAAGTCTTCAAAATAAATATTTGATATTTAATGCAACTTTATCTTTACAGTTATTTGACTTATGTATTATAAAAAAATGTTATTCGTTCATTATGAATAACTTGTGTTAATTTCAGGATTATTAGCCGAATAACTCAGTCATAATTTTTTGTTTGAAATCATTAAAAATGATTCTTTCCCCATATCAAATGTATTAATAAGTAATTGTATGAGATGTAAAATTTTATTATAAAATAAATATAAATTCAAAATTATTTCAGGAATCATCTTTATTTTTCAATTTCAAAAATACATAGGTACATACATGCTCAATCAATTTCAAAAGGTTCATTTAAATGATTTTTGTAAAATTTTTAATACATATGTATGTAGCAGAAACCAACAAATTTATGCAATAAACATTTTTTAAACAAATATTTTAGGTTTTTAAAAAGTTTAAATACCCTTTAATCCAATAGGCTTGGTATTTGTAAGTATGTTCATGTTAAAAATATGATTCTATTTCGAAGTTAGAAAAAACGAAGCTGAAATGCAAAAGCAAATTTAAATATGTATATAGTAAATACATACATATGGTATATGTATATCAATCAAGTTAATAAATAAAATATGATATACGAGCACTCGAAGGTTGTCAGGTGCTTGCTCATTTTAATCCCTAATTTAAATAGACATCTGAAAATTCTTCAGAATTTGTTAAAGCTAAAAAAGTTTCATAAGCATATGGAGTAAAATCGCTCATCCAACAACCATGCTGAACAAAGGCAATAAAAAATGATTTTCGGCAGTTCAAACCATATTTTAGGAGAATCTCTTCTTCCATTTTAACCTGGTCTTCATTTACATCCATCCACGTGCAGAAATCCTTATAACTAAGCCGCAATGCACCTATCATGGCTGCGTAATGTTTTACACAAAAATCCTTTGAAGAGTCACCTTCCGCGAAGTTTGGATTTTCTATTTGTCCTTTTACGCCTTTCTCGATAAACTCCATATCTTCACATTTTTCTTCCATGTTGCATTTATGTATATTATAATTGTACCAAAATCTGAGTTCCCATCCCGAAAAATAAAAGGACATTGGTCTGTTGTAATGATGAACCGAAAAATCTAGTAATTGGAGAGCTTTTGCAAAAATTCCACTATATATATCCAAACTGTTAATTTTACTTGAGGAAGAGGTACATATGTCCTCGGTTTCTCAAATATACAAAGTTTTTAAAAAAATCATCGGGATCAATCTCCATATTTTTGTATTCCTCTTCGATCTGTTCCTGGTTAAAATTGACATCAACAAACTCCATGACTTGTTCGTCGGTGATTTCAATTTCAGATAATGTTTCTACTGCAGAAGAGTCTGTTTTAAAATGCTCTTTTTCATTTTCAAATGTCTTTTTAATGTAATTTAATATTTCCTTTCTTTTTACACCAATTTCCTCATTCCAGAATGTTGAGAATCCTGCTGCGATTATAACTGGAGCAAAATAATTTTTCACAATTATTGAGCTATAGAAAGTGTTTTGCATTTGTGAGGCTACTGCGAAGGTTATGTAATTGGCCATAGCTCTTGGACCGGCTTCTTCGAACATATTTATAAATTTATTGAAGTATCCTGGCTCAAGATTATTTATGATAAATATGTCATCCTCTTTAAGACTTCCAACACAAATCTCAATAAATTTGCAGTAATCAAACTTTTCTTGTTTTAACTCTGCGTAAGTTTTTTTGACTCTCTCAAAATTCGGATATCCCGTGTTAGGCGTGAATGAATTAAATTTAACTTCAATCGCATCGAAGTCTGATAAGATCTTAGGAATTTGATCTTCAGAAACTCCCATTCCGCGTAAAACTTGCCATTTATCTGATACTCGAAATTCATCAGGTCCAATTACACTCATAGTTATTCTCCTTTGTCCGTGCACCAAATTGCATCTACACGACATAGTGATCCTGAATTGCATTGAACTAAGAATTGCGGAAGCTTTCACCCAATCGAAATTAATACTCTGCCATTTGTGATCAAATGCCGGAAAGGTACCACAGAGATTATTAAGGTATTTATTTTTTAGCACAATTGGAAAATCTTTTCTATACGATTTGTGAAAATTCCGAGCTTTAACCAGAGATGGGTAGGTGATAGTTTCATTTAAAAGCACATCATCGTAGCAATCACCGGACATTATTGGAAGATAGTTCCCTTGCGTTCTATCGAAATCTTCTTTGCAAAAGTTTCCTCGAGCATACTTTATAAAATCGACAGTGGGATCTATGCTCGTATCTATGCTTTTGAACATAACTTCAACATATTTCTCAAAAATCGCAGTACTCATTTTCACTGTATGAATTATTATCTAAGCTTTTTAGTATTTTAATACATATATCGAGTCCAGACACAAATCGATTCACTGAATACTATTGCACAATTATATGAAACTAAACTAAACCGCGGGAATTGACGAAAATACGAAAATAAAATTCCTCTTAAACTTACACTACTCTGTATAAACAATATTTTTTCGAGCTTTAGGAAGAGTAATCGTAAAGAGAAGAAAGGTGCAACAATTTAAAGCTTCAACATTCTAAGCAAGTTGTTGTTTACCCGCGTTTGCTGATGATGTTAAAGAAAATTGGACTATGATTTATCAAGAAGTAGTAATTGCTTTAGTTGAAATTATTCCGAAGCGAAGTGCTCTTAAATTCTTATGGTTATATAATGTACTTTTTAATTACTGCCCTAATATGTTAAAACGGATGCACTGCTACTGCTTGCTACATTTCAACATGTCAGTCCTTGCAATTTTAAACCAAAATCCAATTAACATCCTTTAAAAATATTTAAATTGAACTTCGTTTTGATTTATACCTGTTATTTCGAAATACAATGTAAAATATTGAATAATTTTGTTGTGAAAATTAATTACACATAAAAATTAAATTATTTATATGAAAAAATATTCTAAAATCACTTTAATTTTGAGTGCAATAACAAATTTCCACTTTATAAAGTGTGCCATTAAATTATTCAATAGACATTTTATTTTTATTTAGACATCTATGTACAGTGCCTACATATTTCTGTCCACTCTTAAAATAAAAAGTTAATTTTAAATTAATGCGTATCATATAAAATTTTAAAACGTGGTTAATATTCACATCATAAAAAATCATTCGTTCAGTAAAAATTAACTATTGACAAAATTCGATGGCATGTGCAATTAATAAAAAAATAGTTGGAAGTTTATGAGAACTTTTATGCCTTGTCCTTACTGATAAATACTTTTATGGCTTAAATCAAGAGAAATTGGAACTTCAAGAAACAACGTTGAGAAAATCAACCGCCTGTGGATTTTACGCAACCATTGATTTGTGAAATACTTGGGAGTTTCCGGTGAATAAAATTCTAATTATATTTACATCCCATCAGAGGGATTTAGATTTTATTCACTTCAAAACATAAACCATCGGTAAACAGTTAGTTAAAATTGCTTACATCGCAAAAATATGGATGATCTTTGCTGTGAAAACTATGCTAAAACTATATGCAAAAACCTTGACACAAGCATCGATCCCAAAGTCGATTTTGTAAGGTATGCAAGCGGAAATTTTAATGAAGAAAATTTCGATGCATCGAAGAGAAATTACCTTACTAAACACAGTGGACTTCTGAACGTACTTCTGGATGAAACTATCACTTATCCATCACTAGTGAAGGCCCGTAATTACTACAAATCCCACAAAAAAGAATTTCCAATTCTGCTAAAAAACAAATATCTCACTGATATTTGTGGTACGTTTCCAGCATTTGACGAACACTGGCAAAGTAATAAATTCGATTGGGTAAAAGCTGTGGGTTTTCTTAGTTCGTTGCATTTTGGAACTATTATGTCACTAAAACAATATTACTCTAATGAACAAAGAACAACTGCCATAAGTGTAATTCCACCTGATTCCTATCCAGTTTTAGATAAATTTGAATTGCTACGAAAAATAGGTGTTCCCGAGAATAAAGTTTCTGAAATCGTAACCGATTTTAATACAATAGAGGAAAAATTCAAATCACTCACCACCAAAAAGGAATATCCAAATTGTGAGAAGGTGAAAAAGACATTTTCCGAACTAAAACAAGAGAAGTTCGACTTTTGCACTTATATTGAAATCTGTACAGCAGAACCCCTCAATGAGGACGATATATTTATCATAAATAATCTGGAGCCAGGCCACTTCGATAAATTTACAAATATGTTTGAAGAAGCTGGTCCTAGAGCCGTGGCTAATTACATCACCTTTAAAGTGGCTTCCCAAATGGGAAACGAATACTACAGCGAATATGTGGTCGAAAGATATTTTGCTCCAGCAATACTTTCAGCAGGATTCTCAGTGCTTTGGAGTAGAGAAATTAGTGAGAAGAGGAAGGTGTTATTAAGTTACTTTAAAAAGTCATTTAATAACATAAAACACAACTTTAAAAAAGATTGTTCTGAAATAATATCCTTGTTTGAAATTGACGACGAAGAGGTGATAAAATTTGTCAAAGACAATTTTAATCAGGAAAAGATCGAAAATGAATACCATGATTTAGAAATTGATCCTAACGACTTCATGAAAAATTTTCTATACCTAAGGGAGCGGGGATACACCCCTTCTTCAAAAATGCTCTGCAAACTTGGCATACAATCTGGTCTTTATTCTAAATCAATTGGTTTACTAAATTTCTTAACCTGCCACTACAACCGACCAATGTCTTACTTCTTTACCACATGGGACCTTAAAATGTGGCGCGATCTTATATATGAGTGCAGATTTGAAGAAAATAGTGAAGAATTAGCCAACCTTAAAGAACGTATAAGAAAGCAGATCAAAGCTCACCAACTCACAGATATAGAAGATGATGACTATGAAAATTTTTGGGGAAAACATTACGTAGCTATGATAGGCGCAATGCAGCTGGCATATAAAGACTTTTCTGATTGGATGGCCAATAACGAAAACGAGGTCAGAATAGAAGAAAATATACTAAAGAAATTTAATTTGAACTGCAAAAAATCATTTTTTATTTCCTTTGTTCAAAACGAATATTATGCTCAAGATGTTATTTTGAATCACGTCATTTTATGCTTAATAAACTCTGAAGACTTTTCCGATGCATTCAATTGCAAAATTGATTCTCCTATGGGGGAGAACGACAAATGTCTTTTAAAAATGTAATTAATAAAATTTCACTTATTTAGAATATATTTGTTTTTTTTAAATATATACCTACATACATATGTAGAGTACATATATATAGGTTATGTATATGAGATAAAGGGACCAAAGCTTGACACGTACCCAAAAGTTGACACTTTTATTTTATTGACTTATTTATCGCTAATATTTATTAAGCACATTTTTACAGGTTCTTTCCTAAACAAAAATTCTGCATAAAATATTACAATATCTAGGGTCGAATAACAAAAGTAGACACTTGTCGATAAACGTCAGGTAAACTATACGATAACGCTAACACGAAGTTCCGGATTTAACTAGCAAACTTGCAAAATTATAATTTTGTTGGCCTTAACTTAGTTTATATATATGTATATACATATATATTTTGTTAAAGTAAGAGGCAGCAGGGAAGAAATTAAATTTTCGATTTTATATATTTAATAATTAAATAATTTAAATTCTATAACAAAAACTTTCTTGGATTCATTCGTGACTCAGTAGAACACTTAAAACATTTTGTAAAATCTTTACAATTCATCAAAGTCAAAATTTCCATATGTTTCTCATAATAATCACAACAAGTGAAATGCTGAGCAAACGCTATAAAGAACAACTTTTCACAGTCTAAATTAATTCTAGATAATATTTCATTTTGCCATTCTACAGTAGACTCATTATCCTTCATCCACTTTTTGTAATCACGGTAAGCATACTCTATTCCTTCAATACTACAAATGATCGCTTCGGGCTGAAAGTAAGAATCTAAATCTTTAAACTCTTTCGCTTGCGTTCTCAACATTTCATGAAGTTTATCCCTTTCGATGCCATTTTCATCAGAATGCTCATTCCGCGCTTCACTTATGTATCTCCAGTAAGTAGCTTCCTGGCCCGAAAAATGAAAGACTATCGGTTTATTCCAATGCACTATGATACTGTGAAGAAAGGTCAATACATCTCCGTTCATTTTTTGAACAATACCGCTGAGACATCCACTTCTTTTGACGGAGTTAGGGATTCCATGGTTTTTAATTCTAATTAAATTTTGATGAAAATTGTCAGATGAAATTTGAAGATTTTCATATTCTACGCATATTTTAGATGGATTATAGTTTTCTTTAATATAGTCAAGTATCTCATCATAATTCGATCGAAAGGCTTCATATACTGTTAATCGAATATTTTCAGGAAAATTGTTTTTCATTGCCTCGAAAGCTTGATTGAACATTTGTGCTGTACACCTGTACTTTTTATCTTGTTCTTCATTGAAGAATTTTTCGAAACAAACGGAAATTAAAACAGGTCGGAAAATTCTTGCTTGATTAACATCAACAAAGTGGTCTTCCTCTTCTACATTTTCATAAATCGCCATAGCTGTGAGATAATTGGCCAGCACTCTGCGATTTAATCTGCTTAAAAATGATACATAATCCAACACTCCCTCCTGGAAATGAATAATATCATAATCCTGGATTTCCACAGAAAGAGCCGTCTCGATGAACACCTTGAAGTCGAAAATATCTATGTAGTTTTGTAACTCTAACCCACATCTTCTCAAGTATCCTTCTTCAAAACTCTCAGGGCATATTTCTTTGAAGAAATTTAAATCATTAGTTATTTCTGCTAGTTTTATATCTTCCAAATTCAACGTTTTTAAAATATCATCTTCCATGTTTGAAAGAATATGATAGTCGCTAGTATTCATAAAAATAACCTTTGTATCATCCAAAATCTCCATGGACAATGACAACATAGTATTGAACCGTATAGCAAGAAGAATTCCAGCAGCCTTAGCCCAGTCAAAATTTTCTTCATTCCAGTTGTCGTTGAAAGCAGGAACACCGCCGCAAAATTCATTGAACTGATCACTTCTCAGATACTCCTTTAGGCCACCTTCCAAGCAAGCACGTCTCGAACAAAAAAAATCACGGACTTTTTCAAGAGTTGCATTGGAAATTTGCTCATTTTCAAGTACACTCTTGAAAATATCATCGCATCCATACATCGATGGGGGATGTTCACCATTCCTCATGTTGAAATTCGCATCTCTGAATCTTCCACTGGTATACTCGCTGAAATCATCTCGTGGATCAACATCAGGATTCATACATTTTTCCACTAAATTCAGATAATCCTTAAAAGCTTGACGTTCCTCAAAAGACATATTTTATGCTTCGGATGAAATAACGCGAAATCAATCCTTTATTTTGGCTTTTTTGAGTAAGTTCTCACACTAATTAGTGATAAAAGAATCACTTTTGCTGATGAATTAAATGACATGTGTCAAATTTGTTCAATGTAAAAATTAAATTTCCTTACATACTGAGACACCGGTTTTTAAGCAATGAAATAATTATACGCCTAAGTGCTTTTATACAAACCTGACTATCTTCAGCACTAAAGCTTTTTACTCTTATTATTTTATTCTCTTAGACAACAAAATTATTTTCTCATAGTACCTAAGAGAATCAATCTAAAGATTAGGTCACTGAAGAAAATTAAACAAACTTGTGAAATCGCATTATTATGAAAAAGTTCAAGGTAGTAAGTGAAAAAATTCAATTAGTAAAGTAACAATGTAATGCAATTTTCCATTACCTTTGGAATTGTGATCAGAGGTAATCCTAAAATAATAACAGGTGATCGTAGTACCTAAACCGTAGACTGAAGTAAATTTTTAGATTTCCCAAAAGGTATAAGATTTATGAATTTTAATATTAGATGCGCACTTTATTTGCATTTTATTGCTAATGGTGATATACAAAAACGAGAACGACCTCATCGATGATTTATCAGATATGGAAAAAAATGGGAATAACATTAAAAAACTGTGCCCAAGCAATTTCTGTAAAAGTGATTTATTTATTTATAGGGATTAAATCTGTCGATTTATTTATTATTCAAATAATTACCCAATATTATTTGTTTCGAAATGTCTGTCAAATCAGTAGAATGCTACTTGCTGTCTGTCGTCTCAAAGTATCCTAAGTTTGTAAATAACTTAATAATGACTAGAAATAATTAAAACATTTCAGAATTCAGATAAATTAGTTTTATTTACAAAAATTTTCTTGGATTCATTCGAGAATCTGTACTGCAGTTAAATACCTTCACAAAATCCTCACAATTCATTAATGTCAAATATGCTGTAGTTTTTTCAGAAGCAATACAACAAATTAAATTTTGCACAAAGGAAACAAAAAACAACTTATTACTATCCAAATTAATTCTAGACAATATTTCATCTTGCCATCGAACAACAGTCTCATTTTCTCTCATCCAAGTCTTGTAATCATTATAAGCATATTTTATAGCTTCAATACTTGCAACAACATATTCGTCCCAAAAATCGTAAAGAAAATCCACGTTATCATCAACTTGTTTTGTTAATATTGGTAACAGCTCTTTGTTTTCAATTTCGTATCTATTAATGAAGTCGTCATTATAATTGTTTCTTGCAGAAATTGTACTCCTCCAATTTGCAGCTTCCTGTCCCGAGAAATAAAATGCCACTGGCCTGTTGAAATGGGAAGTTATATAGTCAATAAAATTTAAAACTAAGCCTGTGATCTCCTGGTAATCTCCACGAATAGAGCTGAAACGTTGTACACATTTAGGTACTCCATGATTTCTTATATTAACTAAATTTTGATGGAAATCGGTCGGCGAAATTTCTAAATCTTTATACTCGGCTTCAATTTTAGATGGACTATAATGATCTTCAATATATTGAATTATTATATCGATATTTGTTCTAAATGTCTCTATTTGTGTTTCCTGAAAGTCCACTGGAAACTTTTCTTTGTCTTTTTCGAAAGACTCTTTAAATTTTTCAATTACATATCGAAGCTTTTTATCTACGTTTTTATTATAATATGTTGAATACCCCGCAGAAATTAGTATTGGTTTAAAAAATTTTGTTTGTTCCCAATCAAGTGGATTATCAGCACCTTGATAAGAATTATGATAAAGTGCCATAACCATTAAATAATTCGCTAACACTTTACGATCTAATCGACTTAAAAATGTAAGATATTGAACTACTCCTTCTCCAAGATGTACGATGTCATGATTGTTTATTGTTACGCAAAGAACTATTTCTAAGAAAGATTTAAAATCAAATATTTCAATATAGTCCTCCAAATCTTGTCCGGATCTTCTGTAAGAATTTTCTCCCAAATCTTGAGGGTAACTTTCTATAAAAACATTGAGATCGTTCACAATTTCAGCTAGTTTATGGTCTTCGAGCTCCGTCGCTTCTAAAATTTCATCTATTGACTCAATAATGTATTCCGGGTAGTTGTAAGCATAAATGAAAATAACTTTGGTGTCATCCATGTGGTCCATACTCAAATGTAAAACGGTGCTGAACTGCAGAGCAAGAAGTATCCCGGCAGCCTTGGCCCAGTCAAAATTTTCTGCGTTCCAGTTGTCATTGAAGGCTGGGAAACCCCCACAAAATTCGTTAAATTGATCACTTCTCAGGTACTCCTTTAGACCGCCTTCTAAGCAAGCGCCCTTTGATCTGTAGAAATTTCTAGCCTTCTCGAGAGTAGGGCTCGAAAGTCGTTCATTATCGAATAGGCACTGCAGGATGAATCCACATCCGTAGTACGAGGGCGACCACTCACCCTTCGTTCTATCAAAATCCTCATCTCTATAGTGTCCACTGGCATATTCCACGAAATCTTCGCATGGATCGACGTCAAGATTCATGCATTTTTCCACCAGCCTCACGTACTCTTCGAAGACTCGTTGCTCTTCGTAAGACATATCCAAAGCTTTCTTGTCAAATCGTCACCTGATTTCAGCTGAGCAGTTGGCACATGTAAACACTTCGCAGTTTTCTACTTCAACTATGGGACTTTGCCCAATTATGTAAAATAGTGAAATATTTTCACGTGCGATTCATTAAAAACCACTCTACTGCCAATGGCAGCCGCCTCGAACATATGAATTATGGAGACCTCCAATTTATTATTTTTCAATAAACTTCAAGAACAGTGACAAATTGAACTTTTCAAGAATATATGTCGCGTCGTTTCACTACTCGTTAACATGCCACGAACAATTTCCGATGCACAAAGAGCGGTCGCCCCCAAATCAGTTTTATATAGCCGAAGTCTCTTTGACAACGGAAGCTTTTCTTGGTATGTGGACTAAGAGAAAATTTGATAATTTTCTTGAGTTATTTGAGAATTAAGTAAACTTACGAAATTTCAACGCAGAAAAGTATGCAATTGATTTAATCTGAATTATAGATTTAGCCGCTGTGTTTGCAATTAAGAAATTTTGGACGAATATAGCTATTAGTTATTTAAACTAAACGCAAAAGTTAGAAGCTTAAATGATTTTAATACAATTGACTTGAAAATTTTATAAAACTAAATTTGATTTGGACAGGTAGGTACTTTGAAAAATTGAAAAACCAAAAACAAGATTTTCAAAATTCCTCAAAATTACAGATCGAAAACTATTTATAAAACGGATTATCAAAATAATAGAAATAACGAATGCAAAGCAAATTATATGTACATATATATAACACATTATGACTCATACATATCTATAATGGCAAAAATTCTATTAAAAAAATGGACATGTGATGGGATATATGGGGACCTATAAAATTAAGTTCATCTATACTAATATTAGCTGTGTTTTTTTCATGATCTGATCTGGATCTCGAATTTCGCGTTGAATTGAATATTTTAAACTGTAATCTAGAGCAAAATTTTTAAACTTGGCAAAAAATTCATCACATTGCAATGATTTTAGCCCATCCAAACTTCAAGTCATGAACTGAAAATTTTATCTAGTTTTTGACGCAAATTGGTTCTAAGTCAATGCAATGTGATGCTCTTTTCACAAAAGTAAAAAGATTTGTTAGGAGTCATTATTTGCAAATTCCAATTCAATACAAAATTTGCCGCGAAATCTGATCCGGATCAGATCATGAAAAAAACACAGCTATTATAAAGAGGAAAGATTTGTTTGTTTGTTTGGATTGAATAGGCTCCGAAACTATTGGACCGATTTGAAAAATTCTTTCACCGTTGGGAAGCTACACTATCCCCGGGTGACATAGGCTATTTTTTATTCGGGGGTTTCAAAATGGCGGACCCAAGATGGCGGTCAAAAATTGTAAATATCAAGGGATTGCCATGAAAATTAGTATTCGGGGGTTTTCGGATCTCCTGATTGCGAATCTATGCTCGAAATTTGGAAATTCAAGATGGCGGATCCAATATGGCGACCAACAATTTTCAAACTTCAACGAATTTAAGTGAAATTTAGTATTACGGGTATTTTGATACCACTAATTTCGAATTTACTAACAAAATTTGGAAATTCAAAATGGCGGACCCAATATGTTTGTTACTCAATCACGCCTTAAAGTTTGGTCCCATTATTTTCATTTTTTAAGTGAAGGCACCACACATTCCGACTTAAAATTTAGTGTACTTTTTACTCGCGGGTTTCAAAATGGCGACCCAAGATGGCGGCCAAAAATTGTAAATATTCAGGGATTGCCATGAAAGTTAGTATTTGCGGGACTTTCGAGGTGATAATTGCGAATCTAAGTTCGAAATTTGGAAATTCAAAATGGCGAATCCAATATGGCGTCCAACTATTTTCGAACTTCAACGAATTTAAGTAAAATTTAGTACTACGGGTATTTCGATATCACTAATTTCGAATCTACTATTAAAATTTGGAAATTCAAAATGGCGGACCCAATATGGCGACCATAAGTCATAAATTTTTTTACAAAAGTCGAGCATTTCAAGGATCTTTAATTAAGTAGTACTTATAATATACCGGGTGAAACCGGGTAACCCAGCTAGTATGTACATATGTTTAAAGACACAAATTGTAAGATATTAAATTTATTTATTTTTATTAATTTTTTGTTTTATTCCTTAATAAAGTCAACCTAACCGAACGTGGAATTAACAGTTTAGATATCCTATATACATATATGTATACCTATATAATTAAAATCGAGAATTCTTGTTACAAACATTTTGAATAAAATATGAATTTGTGAACGAAATTGTTTGATGAAGCCAACCCAATCAAAATGTACGTATACATAGGTACATATATATTATTTAGATACGAAATAAAACTTCCCTCGTAAAAAGTATTAGTCAGAGAGGCTTTTAAGGCATCAGGCTTGGTTCACCACATCTTAACAAATTCTCGAAAACTAAGTCGAACCTCTTTTAATCAAAAACTTGTGAACTTCGAGTAGCACCAAGAGCTCTTATAAATATTTTCAAAATCACCACCAAAATAAATGTCAGGCAGCGCGCCGCCAAAGTTTTCCGTTTGCCTTGACTTTATGTTTTAATTAGTCAGCCAGGCTGAATCAAGTTCCAAAAACTATTCTCAGTTTCAGCCAATATTTGGGAAGGGAGAAGATGGGGAGTGTGGCACAGAAGTCTACAGAAAATTCCGCTGCCTTAATTCGCATCCAATTATGACTTTAATGCACTTCCCAGCCGAGAAAAGCATTATATAAACGTAAACGATCCTTAAGCCCTCTATCAACTGCGATTCAGGAACGAAGAAGTTTACGAAAAGCTGCTTATCCAGAGAGTTGCACAAATTAATAATTAACACCTGGCGGGTGGTTTGATTAAATATAAATAGAAATAGCTCTCAAATTAGCTATAGCAGATGGGCGAAATAGGAAATTTTTGGTGTCTCACCCCCTCGCTTCTATTTTGGTCTTCCAGTTTCTGTTTTGAAACTTGCTTAAAACCCCAAATTTCATTTCGCATCAATTGGCAGCGCAGCGCCTCACTTTTGGGGCTATGCTCGCAGCCGCAATTATGAATGAGATGCTAAATCCTTTATTAGTTCAGTTTGGCTTGTTCGAGGTGTTTTAATTAATTACGACTCAACAGCAAATACGTTTTGCTTCTCAGTTGAGAATTTTTAAAATTCTTTAATCTACGAAAAAGAATGCCGTACCAAATTTAAATATTTGCACAAACTTAAGCAAATAGGGATTTTATTTAGTCGAAATATTTTATCTCTAACGTTCTACATTAAATATCCAAAAAATTAATTTGACTCATTTTTTGGTACTCCTGACATTTTCAGCGAATTTGAACTGAAAATATTTGCTCAATTAGGTACTCGTTGGAAAACTTTAAGGAGTAAAATGTGTCTGAATTGAACTAATCGAAAATTGAGGTTTGTTTTGGATTTTCTTTTAAGGTAAACAAAGTATATACAATTAAATAAAATTAAAAGGACATTCAATTTATTGATCATGTTAAAAAACAAACCTGAAAAAATTTGTTTATAATATGCCCGTAGGCATTTTGCCCTGTCTGCATGATACCTTGACATTATGATAGATTAAAAATTTAAAAAGATTATTAAGGTAAGGTGCATGAAAACGTTAGTGTAGGAAATATTTAAATTTAAAATTTCACCAACTGACTAGTAAAAGTAAAATGAGATATGCATACATATGTAGGTGCATACATATGTAGGTTCAAAACCTGGTATGATTTAATATAATTTCATATGTACCGAAAATAATAAGTATATGCAGGATGAATCGAGACTTAAAATTTTAGTGGTCTATGTACAGGATGCAGCAACGAGTAATCCTGCCTCGATGCAACGATTTCCTATTTTAAAAAATTAATTAAAAGCTTAATAGTATGTGTAAAGCATATAAATACTTTTCCTATAGTCTATGTCGTAATCGGAATGTATTAACGTCTCACATTCATAATCATTTCGTAATCCTTACCTGAAATCATAAAAGCGGAATTAATCCATTACACGATTAGCACAGTCAAACACTAATTTATCAGCAATTTTCGTTAATTTTCGTCTCCCAATAGATGGTAAGTCGCAAACTCCTAAATTATGGGGGTGTGCCACAGTTGCTGCTGCCAACGAAACAAAATTGGGAAGAAGGACGTGTCCAGAATTTGTTGCTCCTAATTATTCCTTGTCACGACGAGCGTGTTGACATATAAGCAGAAAAGCTGAAAACGCTGTGAACTTTCCCATTACGCGAAGATTTTTCTTCCATGAAGAGGAAGAAACTTCCTTTTGATATTATTCCGCTAAACTTTGAACAACTTTAGGAAATGATTGGATTTGTGGAATGGTATCTTAGATGGATGTCTATGGCCTAATGAAAATCTTTCTGTTGAGGGAAAATTGCGTTAATACCATCACCACGCCAACAGCGCTAAGGGTCGGGGCGTAGCTTTAAAGGAACAGAAAAATTATATTAACTTAAGCCATTAGAGGTTGCTTCCACAAGGGCTCTTCAGTTTTAAATAGAAGAGAAGTAACCTGAGCACCGCACACTGCCGTCGACCTGCCGGAGGGCACTTGAATATAACAAAGTTGAAAGGGCAGCAAACAAGCAAACAACAAAAAAGGGACCTGCATGCAAAACATGACCTAATTGGCTTTAAATCTCATCTGAAAAGTGCTTCCGGAAGGGATTACACTTGCCATCAGGAGTCTTATCAAAAAGATTTTGCAAAAGAAGGCAGCGGAGGCGATGTCCCGAAGCCTTCCGGTGGAACAGCCAGGGTCCTACCCCTACGTTTGCAATTACTTTTGAGTTTTGAGAATGCACACACCGAAGTGATTCTCTAGCGCTGTGACCTCTTCAAGCCGAGAAAAGGTATCTCATAAGAAGACATGCGAGATGGAGGGAAAAACATACCCATGAATTTTTGGCAGTCATCCAGAATGGATATGTATGGTGGATCCTCTACGGAATGAAATAAAACTTCTTCAACGTCGTCTGAATATTTCATTTCGTCAAGAAGATGCCACTGAAGATGGAAAGTTAGGTAAAAATTGAAGCAATGAATAGGGAAATGCCTTTAAGGAGATGTTGGCAAATACAATTTCAAGAAAATGGGGTGTAATAAGTTTACCAAGCTGAACTAGCTACCTTTTCCATCCAAAGAGAATCCGCATTTATTTTTTCGATTTTTTTCTCAAGGTAACCTAGAGAGAAACTGAAAATAATTCCTTCCTTCCTTTGTGCAATGGACCGTAATCGTGTGCTTTAAGTGCATCAATTTGAATGCATCATTTCGGCAAATTGAGTTTTTATTTCCAAAGTCAGACTGGTGCAAAGTGCTTCAAAATATCCAATTTAGTGGAGATTATTAGATTTTTTATTAGGAAATCTATTTTTAGGTTTCCGGACTAACGACCAAGTTTAATAAAACTAAAATAATTTTCACTTCATTATGCAAAATAAAGTATAGTTCCGAAACAAAAACCATTCTAGCTAGCAGAAATATATGGTAGATATATAATTTAGTTTTACACTACTAAATGATTTTAAAAGTATTAGTATAAGATAAATTAATACATCACTTACATAAATTCGTCGAATCACGTCGGGCGAACAGCTAAAAATTGAACAATCAATAAAAGTTATTTTTTTGTTTCCAATCAACATAAGCAAAAAATTTAAAAATATTTATTATGAATTCAAGATACTTACATATACAAAAGTTCATAAAAACAACGTCTGAAGAGCAGCTTCTGTTCGTAATTTTGTCCGAACCGAGATTTATTCGTGCGGAACAAATTAATTTTATTATCACTAAATAGGCAGAGGACGCACTTTAGGAGAGTTAAAACACAGCCCGTAGTTCGGATAGAAAAATGATCTTTTACTGATCGACGCGACGGACGGTCACCAACTGAGAATTTTACTGAAGCCGGCAAAACAAATACAAAGGCAAAGTTACGGTGCATTACAACGATTCAATGGATTCAATAAGCACCAGCTAACTGCACTACCATTTTATACTGACAAAAAGTGTTACCATATTGCTATATAATGAAATTGAAATAAGTAACTGAAGGAAATATTTTTAAGTTTTAATTATGTAGTTAATTATTAAAAAATATTGAGAGTCTCGAACAGCTCCCAAAATATTTGAAGGTAGCGAAGTTATTCTAATTTTCGACCAGTGTATCAATACCTAGTTATACTTTCGAAATTCAAAATGTGCTTATAGATATATGTACATATGTAAATATATTAAGGCATTCAGTTGAGATTAGGTACATTGTAAATTAATTACGAAAACCATTTATGTCAAATAAAGGCCATTAAAATCTATAGGATGCGTATAGCTATAATGCCCTTCAATTCAAAAGTTAACATTAAAATTTTCAGTCCTATCCCTTCATCCGCCATCAGTCTCCTACAGCATAACTCCAGAAGTAATTACTACCCAAAAAATTGTAATTTTGTTCCCCGAATTTCGTGTAAAACAACAATAAACGACTGAGCTGGATAATTACATGAGAAGGACATCAGCACAGGCCATTATTAACTTGCTCATCCGGTCCACACATGTGCGATTAACTAAGTAATTTTAAATGAGTCGTGCTGATGTAACTCCATTAACATCGTCGAAATCATCGAGGCATCAGGGAAACGACATCTTCCAGTATCATCCTCGGGGGGCCTCTCCACGTTTCAAGGCTGCTCTAGTTGATATAATTCGCCACAGAGCGTCTTTGTTGAATATCAATTACCATAACAATGAAAACGAGCATTAAATGGGGCGTCGACAACGAAGCAAGCTCACATCCCTGGAGGATCTCCCTGAGTTATGCTCCTACACACATGACGGGAAGAAATTCATAGTGAAGGTGGAAGAGGTGCGCAGGGAACTGGATCCACCCCCTATTTCAGATGATTTGCTCATTTTTATGGACTGCACTTTCTCAACACCCTGTTTAGAAATATGGGGCTGATTGTCGGGGGGAACTGAATTAATTTGCACAGCTCAACAACATCACTCAGCCCGTGACCCAGTCTGTGTGGCAATGACATAAATTCTCATCTTAAGAAATAACCCTCACAGGAAAATTACAACTTAAGGAAACTGGAAGCACCTTTAAAACAGTTGAAAGTTCTCTCTCAACAATGTCAAGTTTGCTGCTAAATTTCGGGAAACTTTCTCTATTAACTGCACGTGAAGCGGAGATTCTACTTTATTTGAAATAATAACGTAATATCAGTAAATCTCGGCGGGAAGGAATCCGAGAAGTCTGCGCATCCCAAGACTGCACCTTCAGTGAACTTTTGATATGAATTAATTATAGAACTTGTCCTAGAAGAATATTCATAGTTAGCTCGAGCTCCTTGTAAATTATACCCCTCCTGCGAAGTAAAAAAGTAGCATTTTTCGTACAAAAAAAAGGATCAAGCCCTAGACCAGAAAGTTGCCTCTATGACCAATTTATGCTCGAGTTACTTCAACAATCACGTCGAGGCCATCCATCAGGCGAGGAATTAATTTGATTCCTGACGAGAAGGTGGGTATTACTATTTCTGACCACTTCTGACCACATGTTGCCATTCAATAAATGAAACTCCTCAAATTCTATCGCATTATTTGCCAGTCCAGTGACATAATATTGGCGGACTGGGGAAATTGCCGGACATAAAGGAAAGGCACTCACCAAAAATGAGTCCCTTTGCGTATCCCCAGTGAAATTTATCATTCTGCGGATGGACAACTTTGACGTGATCTCATAAATACCCGACTCGTCCACCTCCGCTCCTCCTGCCCTATATATATGAATAAGTGTTTTTTCCTTTGTGATTATGTTAATTTATGCATTAAAAACGCCATTCGATTGGAAAATGAAATAATGTGGTTCGATTGCCGCCGCGCCGCCGGCTGAAATCGGATATGTGTACGTACAGATTCAGCAGGTTCCAATTATATTGGAGTTTATCGAATTTGTTGAGTGTCTGATCCGGGACTCAATTGGGGTTTTGATACCATTGGGGATCTAAAAATTTATTTATCTCTTGAATTGAAATGCGGACAGATTTTCTGAACAGGTAATTTAATATGATTGGCAGTATGCTTCTCATCAAATAAATTTGAAGTACTTTTCCCAATGTGATGGTATCGGTTGATTAGTGTAATATAATAATCCTTTTAAAAGAAGAAAACAAATATAAAAGTGTAATAAAAGGACGTACAAAAATAATTAAAAAAGATTATATTTGAATTGAATTGATCTTAAATATTTTAAATTTTTCAGCTTAATGTGAAATTATATGTATGTATATCTAGACTGCCCTGACTATTTAGTATAGATAGATAATGGCTATTAAAATTTACTTTGTAATATTTCAAAACCTGAGCTAACTTTTTAATCAAACACAAGTAAATAATCATATAGAAAAACAAAAACCAAGCTGGATTCCGCAGTGATGCTAGAAATAGCCACATTGTTTAATACTGAAAGGGGCTTAAAAATAGCATATTTGACCACCAAGTATCAACGAAGATTAACCCAGTTTTTATTTACGTAAACAAACTTGTTCAATATTCCCTTCACATATCTGCGCTTCGTTATAAACTAACATGGGACTCGAAAATTCAGATATAATCCATTCCTGATTAAAACATTGTTGGGAGAGGATTGAAAAGCTTTAGTATACTACTGAACTCAAAAATCACCGGCTAACGAATGGAAAAAGCAAAGTTCAAATGAAACATTTTTGATCAAGCGCTGCCACATCAGACTGTAATTGTACGGAAAATCCGATAACATCCATCGAAATGAATTTTTGAAGACTTTATAAATTACTTCCCTTTCCGATAAATATAAAAACCCCGCTAAACCGGTAATACTTCGTAAATATTAAAAGAGTCGGTGCCACACAAATGGGCGGGATTTTAAAATAAATCCGCCTCTCAATAACTTGAGAGGGCTCACATTTATTTTTCGAGAGCACCAACGAAAATCGCAAAATATTTTCAGTTTGCGGTAGTCCGCAACTGAGTTGCCGCTAGGCAATCTGGCTAAAAGTTTCCTATAAAAAATGAATAATTCATAAAATCGGTGACAAAGATTTTCTGCAAGCTCAGTTGTCCTCTTTGTGGTTGATGTAGCATCACCCCAGAGAGAATAGTGCAAAAGGTAATTCGACGTGTTGGTTTATTTATGTACAGGAACAGGAGGAATCATCTCATGGACATTCATCAATCACTTCATGTTCCTAGGTATCAGTTTTATCGAGAAGGTAACATGATACACCTTTTGGGGAGGAGGTCCTGTTTGGAGCAGGATTGGTTCATTCAATCAAGTCCAGAGCGGCCAAATTCGGATCTCAGCTATAATTTAATTTAGTCCCTATTGATTGATCTGAGGATGCTTCGTCCTGGACATCTTAAGAAAGATGATGTCGCACGACCATATTATATCCAATCGACCTCTGAAGCAAACCCCCTGGACCTTTCCCAGATGCGCCCAAGGGTAAGTGGGGAAAGTATGACATGGACGTAAAGTTTTAGCCTTGGACAAGGAATTAAAGGGACGTAATAAAATTTAAATCTCATTGTCACAAATTGAACAGGGTTAAGATTAATGGCGGCTAAATCTCAGGAAAGACACCTTGCCCAAGTCGACATTAATCAAAATTCGCAGTACCTACGGATAGCAGCGAAATTTCATAAAATTAAGTTATTCGTTTTCATGTAAATAAGGTTCCTGAAGGAGCAAACCTTGAAAATGCTTATTCCCTTGACAGTCAATAAAACACTCCCCGACGCTCAAATCGGATTACTTCACCATCGTTTTTCCCCAGGTGCCCTAGACTTATATATATGTACATACATTTATATCTAGGAAACTGGTTTGACGTAGTTTAGAGATGTAACTGATTTTTCCTTAAAGAGGTATGGAAATAATTCAAGGCTACCAGAGGTGATATTTTTATTCGTTATCAAATCAATGATAACATCATTAGAAGAGCAATATCAAGGGCACGAGCGTCAGACGGTTCGAACCATTCGAATGACGTAAGAGCAAATCTTGATGGTATTAATATCCGGCAGCCGGAGAAATTTTTCCTGCGTGCACTGATATAAGAGCAACCTTTTAAGAAAATATACAGCTCTCGAAACTTCTCAAGAACGTTTTAAAAATTTCATAGAAGGAATATTCTCCTGCGTTAGCCATTCAATCGGACTATATTAAAAGAAAATTGCGCTTAAAATAGAAACCTCCTCCTGGTAGAGTTATTTGCACGTCGGTGTGCTTTTAACTTTGTCACCATCCCCAATTATCTCGTCCTGGAATCATCTTCTCTCTCTCTTCCTTAGGCGGGACAAGTTATCCCATGCCGTCTAATATCATTCGCAATTTTACATAGAGATTATCCACTTCGGTGGATCTCAAAGAATGGTTTTTTTCTTACTCCCTCCGCAAATTGAATTAGAAGTGGGTCCGAGGCCGGTCCTTAAATGATAAGGTATTCGTCGGCTCTGAGGGAATTTTGGTCCACGCGCCCCCATCCACTAGGGAAAGGAGCAACTGAGCGCATGATAACCGTCGGCAAAGTTTGCATCTGAAATGAAATTACAGAAACTCAATTACGTTAATGCTGTAGAAAATAAGGCCGAAAGTCGTCAGCCCGCTCCCGTCTCTGGCGGCGATAACAACAACTAAGTTTCCTCAGCCTACTGTCCTACTTGTCTTTTGTTAGAAGGGAAAAGGAAAATAAACACAGGTGGTCCAGAAAGGAACTGCCCTTCGTTCCCTAGGGCTAAAAAATGGATAGTGGTGGACCCTTTTTAAAGTCCGACTACATAAAATACAGAATTTACCCATTAGGAACGATGCCTGTTTTTGTTCGTCTTGAAATATTACTGCGCCGTCAAGACATTAATGGCCTTTTTGGATGGAATGGGCCTTATAACTCTCGGCTATTCGCGGGAAACTTTATATAATTTGCCTTTTCGAGTACACGAAAGAAATGAGAAATTTAATATTTGCCTCAGGTTACAGTAATATTTAGAAATAATATGACATTCTTAATCGACATACATAGATGCTCGTTCAGTGAAAATTATCTTCAAAATTTAATTTCGCTTAAACAAGCTTTATACTTTAGTAGGTATTACACTTTTGTATTAATCAGTAAATATTTCTAACAAGCTCACAACAATAAACAAAAAATAATGATAACTGCTTACAAAACTTATCTAAAAATTTCTTTTACTAAAAACTTTTAGCGATTTTATGCGAAATTTTTTAGTATTACATTAAGAAGTAGGTTAATCCACATTCCACGAAACTCAATTTTACTTATGATTTGGATGGTTTTATATCAGGGGTATTTAGGTTTTATTGTATTTGCTATTGTACGATTAAAAAGAAAGCAAAAAACTCTCCACCCAATACAACAATTCAATTTCAACGTTATCTACTGGATTCTTATAAACTTCGTACTACTACTACTACTACTTCATAAAAAAACATACACATTTTTCCAACTACTACCTTGAAAGAGATCTTCCAAAGCATTCATCCGATTGGCTTCAAATTGCCATCAAATTTATAGAGCACATAAATTAAGGTAATCCTTTTATAACGTTGAAAGCCTGCAATTTTTTAAATATATTACTACATTCCGTCAGTTTCTTAAACCAGTCAGATAAATACCTCTTTATGAAAGTTTAAAGTAAATGGGAACTAAATAGGCTCATACCGATTTTTGATACAATGGCCTAAATTATTAGTTATTAAATTATCGGCGTTATGCATTATGAACACATACCTGGTATATAATGATTGCCTTATTCTATTTTATATATAGTAGCCAAGACTATTCCAAAATGTCCACAGAGCAAAAAAAGACAATGCATTCCGAAAATCACTAGTTCGTTTATTTACTACTTATCGCCATCATTCACACTACATATGTACAGATCTGTTCACTTGAACACTCCTCGGACTCGTGAAAGCCAAACAACAAATTGAACACAGAAGGCCCAGAAAGAGTCCAGAAGTCGACGTCATTTAAACCAGCTTACAACCGTGGTAAGCAGGCAAAAGAACTTTCCTCACCCCCGTCCTTGGAACGGGCCAATACCAAACATAACGATAAAACCTATTTACAGCAACAACAACAAAATGATCCTCTGGAACCATATTTTTTAAAAGTTCTTGCACAGCATTTGCTTTACTCGACTGGAGCGCCATAAAGCAAATCGTCCAAATTCAATTTGTTCATTATCTCTTTGGGTGCTCCGTTGCCGGGGCGACCCCAGTATTGTTCGAATGTCTGAAAGTGTCTAGTACTCTGGTCCTCCTCGATCGCCCGAGTAATCATTTGGTGGCGGCGCTTCTGTGCAATTTGTCGCTTTAATTCGTTTAAAAGATGCGGGTCGTAGCTGGTGAATCTGTACACACACAAATGGTTTGCCATGTCGGTTACCGGATATGCAAAGTGAATTTCTTTAAGCTACTACCGTACCTATTTTGGTCCGTCTGCTTAGTGACATCGGTGCTAGACAGGCTGACAGGGCGGTGCATCCCTCTGCGCCGAGCTAGCAAAGGAACTAGCTCTACCCCGCCCGGACACATCCCGCCAGCCCTTTTTGAGTCCCTTCTTGACTTGTGCCGACCACTAGTGTCAGACGGCCGTGCCCTGGGGGATGGTTTCCTCCGAACGGAAGGTCCTGCATCCTGAGAACTCTGCCTATTCTGTCCACTATACTCAGTAGCATAGCCATTTCCGTTTCCGCTCGGTTTTTTGGGTGGGGATTTTCTAGGGTCGGTAGATGTCGCCGCTGCCGTGGTCGCTGGGCATTTGCACGTGCACATCGGGCAACACCTTTTCATTTCTTCTTTAGGTGGTTGCGGTTGTGGTGGAGGTGGTGCTAGCGAAGGCTCTTTGGGCTTCCTGGCGGGCTTTTCTGGGGTTGTCTGAGGATTATCCTGATCCAACTCCTTAAGGAGCTCCTTATTAGTCCATCCCTGAAATTATTTTTGTATTAAAGTAAGTAAAATGAGGGTATCGGCTGTTTATACCAAAGATCGCATGAAAGAGCTTCCAACGGTTTTGGGATTTCTCCATGGTGCTCCACCTGGTCCTGGTTTACCCCATGGATCCTTTGAATTAACAAATAAATTTAAGTCCTTTCACAATAGTATCTATCTAATAGTATAGTAGGTAAAGTTTAGTATGTAAATGTTAACTTATAAAATATTGTCTGTTATAAGGTTTTTTAAAGTTTAATTACAATATAAAATCACAACGCACATGAATAAGTATATGTATTTCTTGTTAAAAGAAATGTTATTATAAAATCACAGTTTCTATTAAAAACGCCCTATTTCAATCAGTGTTAAAATTTTAATTACAAAATATTAATTTAAAAATGAGTTATATAGAAGAACTTCTTATGTAGGAAAGCTAATAAAATCATTTTTGAAGAATAAATACTAAATTATAAAAAACAAACCTACAAATGCATAAAAAGAAAAAGAATTTTTCATCACATTTTGATCGTTATTAAATATTGCGAACTATTATTCTAAAGGTGAAAATTCCGAATATTGTTTCTGCAGCACTTAAACAAAAACTCAATTTGTTTAATGAAATCGTATAACTTCTTACCTCATGTCCCTTTTTTCTCGGTTTCTGCGATGTTGAGTCAGGCAGCTCCGAAACAACGATTTTATCTAACTTCATTTTTTTCTTTCCTCTTGGAGATGATTTGTACCGAAGTTCAATATCGAGATGACCCTTCTTCCTAAAAGTCATCGCAGGGTGGTCCTTAAGTGTTATATACAAACGGTCGGCAGCACTTCTAATTTTTGAACCGCCGCTATCGAGGTTCATGCGACACGGTGGCAGTGCAGAGCTACGAAGACTCTGGAATTGCAATCAGGGATTCCTTGTTAAATGCACCTTTTCTAACGCCACGAAAGCACGATTCTAAATGCAAATTACAATTGAAAAGTTTCCAACTTACACATTTTGGTGTTGGGTGCAGGCCTTCAGCTAAAATGTTGCGCATGCGAATATCTAAGTTTGGTGCACCTCCTCCTGGCCTGCCCCACGGACAGTGTTTAACGATCATTTCACGATACTGTAAGAAGAAATTTATTAGATGCTGGTAAACTTGAGGAATTTTTATGATTATCACGTCGTTACGACAAAGGTTTTCGTCTCGCTAAGAAAATGGAAAAACTTTAAACGAATGGTGATGAAAATTATGCAGGAAAAAGGCTCTACAAGAGTTACATAGTTCCTAAATTATTTATAACGACTTTTTTATGAAATATTTGAGCTCCATGGAAACTATGGTAGGTTTGGTTTGTATGAATCAGGGAATCAGAGCCAGACGATAAAATGGGTACAAACTTGTCATTTAACACACACGCGATATGGTAATCTATTTTTTAGCTTCTGGAGTACGTCCTATTTATGCTAAATTAGCTGTCTAACAAAACGAGCTTAATTTTAATGAAATTTTTCGTAGCACTCTCAATAAGTTTTAAATGAACCCTTATCCTTCTAATACCTTAGATATCCATTTGCTCAAAAAAAACGTTTAAACTTAGTCGTGAGCCATTCGAACGTAATTAAAATTATACTTTTAAACCTAGGATCCAATAAGTTTCTTAAAAACACTTTGGCTTTCGTATAGAATTGAAATAAAAATATCTCAACCTTGTAGATTTTCTAAAAATACATATTATCAAATTGCAAACAGGAACACGCCAATGTTTTCATAATGTCGAAATTATATAACTATCTTCTATTGTGTAATAGATTTTCAGTAATGTTCGCTTTTATTGTCAACAAGCAAGAAATAATTGCTTGAAATTACGAAAAACGCTCATATTATTTAGAAAAATAAAAACACAAAACAGAACAATAATCATAGCTCATAATACGCTCATTTTGGTAAAACAAAGAATAAAGTAACGTTTTTAAAAATGTTAAATAATCTATACAGTACATTTGTAGATTTTTAGGAAATTTCCAATTAATCACAAAAAGATTCTTCTTATTTAAAAAATAATACATGTATTAAAATAAGCTTTATATTACTAACCTTCGCAAAAGGACAAATTTTTCGTTTGTTGTGGGCTGCCATTGGATTCTGTTATTTAAATTTTAAATAATCAATTAAAAATTATTTTGGATAAGTACAAAATAACTTTTATACGAATAATAAGTAAACCCTCAATTCCGCATATACACCATATGTTTTTTCTAAGTCTATTAAAAATCAAATCAACTCCATAAATAACGCAAAAATCGTTTTACTATACATATGTTATATTCAAGATTAAATGACTGCAAGAGATTTATTCACACAAAATAACTTAGGTTATGTAATTTATTTAAGTCAATCAAACTGCACGAATTATCACTTTTCAACAAATACCACCAACAATCAACAGTCACGTTAGAATCACAAGGACTCCTCCCGGTCCCGTTAAGTGTGCATACACGTGTAGCACACCTCCAATTAAATGTTCCTATTAATAGATTTCGCAAATCAAGAAATTCAATTTCAACCGTTTTTCAAATCAGCGAACAGCGTAATTGCGACACTTGATTTTGAAGTTGATCGTTCACATACACTTTTCAGTCGATGTTTCGAGCCTTTATCCAAAGTGCAGAAAAACTTCAAAGAGGAGTTGAAAGCACTCACCTGCTCGAACTACGGCTACAGGGCAATTAATAATCGGTTCAGTGCTCGCTATTTTTGCCAGAGTCCTGTCCCATATTCCTAAATTTTGTAGGTCACGCTCATTTAACGGATTCCCCCAAACAAACTTAAATATTGAAACGTAAACAAAACTTCGCCATTCCCATGGGCCACCAGATTCTCTATGCTCGAATCACGGAGACAGGCATAGCTTACATTTCACGGAGGGCTCCCGAAAGTCTCCCGGGTCCCCATTTCTGCACTGTCTTCCCCCTTTTTACCCTATCCCTTTTCGTTCCAAAGTAAGACAGACGGTGATTGACATATTTTTAGCAAGCGAACATGGTTCACGTCCTGCAGAAGTGCCTTGTCGTTTCGCCGCCGTCTTCGAAGACAGTGCCAGACTTTGATGTCCTAGGTACATTCTCCCAAAAATATTCACAGGAGAAATATGAAACGCCCTATAAAAGGGTCTTCCTGCCCCCTCTGCCAAAACTTCTCATCTCCCTTTTGTCTAGGAGCTATTTTTGGCAAATTGCTTCTATATCAATAAAAATGAAAAATAAAACTGCGCTGAGCTGCTGATATCCTGATTGAAGGAAGTTAAGGCAATGGGAATTTGCTTTTGTTGGGTAAGAAAATGCCTATTCTGGGCAATATCGATATTTCTCTTCGGGAATTTCCAAGGGATTCACTGTTTGATAGCTGAGGATTATGGAAATGATTCATAAAATAGAACTAATCGAAGCCCAGGATTTTGGGGACTAAATTTATTTTTGGAAGTGTTAATCGAACCTCTTCAAGTTAGGATGAGTCTTTAAACATTGACCTCTTAAGGAGTAAATCAAACCATACTATATGATAACAATTATAAGATAATATAATGAAACTGTCAAGGCAACATTCATTTAATAAACTAATATATGTATTTAGGTGGACGTATACATACATAGATATACAAAGAACCTTAACTTTTTTTTTTTAATTATGTTTTTTTTTTACTATACTTTGATAGTATTTCGGTTGTCTTTTTACAATATTATGGTATAACTATTTTCTAATTTATTTTAGTTGTATAGTTTATTTTTCAGGATTAAAAAAAAGTGAAATCGCCTGTTTATTTTCGAGTATTTTATACATATTATAGAATACTGAGTTTTATAATTTAAATATTATAAAAATATGGATGTCTTATACAGTAAAATATCTTCATTCAAAATGAACCGACCTTTCACTCATAGTATAAAATTTTGCTCACCTCTTGCTTATCCTGCTCCCTTTGCAGGATCTCCTCAGCCCTCTTCCGCTTGAACAAGTGAACACTCTCGGCGGCATTCTGGCGCTCCACGAGCCTCTTCTTCTCATCGCACCAAAGTAAAGGATGCTGATACTGATCAAAACAGTACGTGCCCATGCCTCAATCCAGAACATTTTCAAACCACCGCGCACGCACACTACCATCCACCAGGCAACTTAACGAAAGGATCGACGGTTTCCATCCCCGGACACGCCACAATCATCCCGAAGAGCACGGCCACGGAGTTCGAAACTGCAGGGAATCGTTTCGCACCAAAACTTGATAAGGATCTGGCCCAGAAGTTAGTTCCTTTTAAATTTCTCGTTGTATCTGATTTTTATTTTTTCTCGGTTAGTTCTCGCGGAAGGCTTTTCTTGGGGCCGAGCCACACGACGCCGCTCGGTTGGAAAGGCCAAAACTAACGAGAAAAATTTCAGTTTCGCAATCATAAACCAGAGCAATGGAACGAAAGTCTGAATTTGCTCCTCGAGTGGTGGAAAGGTCGGTGCCTAGCACGGATTTTGCACACACGAAGGGCGAAGATAGATTCCTCGTCTATAGCAGGGAAATTGACACACAGCACACTAACATAGGACCCAGCCCACAGCCCTGGTAGCCAGGATATCTAATAGAATACTTCCTGTTTGCACAGTGTCTCCAGAAGTTTGCCGAAGGAAATGGAGCAGGAAAAATCCAAGATTTTTGTTTGATAAAACTTCTACGCCCTGTTTGCATATTTTGTAGACAATTCAATGTTCATCGAACGGGTGGTGAGCCCCGGAGCCCCAGAGATGTGGGCACGCACTTGTTCCCTCAATTGCATTCCAAAAGGGACGAGGTGTACCTTTGCCTGCCCTACTGCAAACAGGTGTACGCATCATGAGGGCTGCAAATTAGGGCTCCTGCACAATCGATTTGGGGCCGAACGGTGTGTGCTTGGAAGTCACAAGGTTATGCGAATGAGTGCCTTTTGATTGACACGTTTGATAGCGCTCAAGGTGGGAGCAGGTGTGCTACCACAAATATTGCATGGGCTTTAAGCATTATAACCCAAAAAAGGTTTAAGAAAACTTTTATGGGCTTGTTACCTTCCTAGACCAACAGCAATATGCATAAGTTACCTTCAAAAGAGGAAAATGGAAACAGTCGTTTTAAAAATTTAAAAATATTTTTCCATGACTTCAATTTTATCCAACAAAAGAAGCCCTAATTAGTGCACTAAAATATATGTACATACATATATGTATATATAAATAATATTCATG
The DNA here is from genome assembly GCA_933228815.1 of Machimus atricapillus. NCBI lineage: Eukaryota > Metazoa > Arthropoda > Insecta > Diptera > Asilidae > Machimus > Machimus atricapillus. The sequence goes on from OW121788.1 coordinate 14,833,511, forward strand.
AATTAAGGCCAACCTAAACGATTAACATATGAAGTTTTACAATACACAATTTTTAAAACGCCTGCAAGCGTAAATAAACTAACCAGAAGGCGATTACGTTATCATTGGTCAAATTGCATTCACCAGCTGAAAATAGTCTACATATACATATATTTAAATTAATAAATCCATTGATTAAAGATATGTTCTTATAGCTATAGTACATTAAATTAACATACACTTTTTACGTAGGTATTCGTTGACAAAGCATTTCATATATCTATAGGTACATACATATGTATGTACAATAATACATATACACATATTCAGCATTATTTCACTTCGATCTATTATTATACATTATTTAGTATAGCCTATGTATGTACACAATTAAGTGAGCCTTTATTGATTGATTATTGTAACCAATTTCTAAAATAAAATTAGAAAAAAAAAATTGAAATCTTTGAAATTTTAATTCGAATTTATATTAATTTGCAAGAAAATCAACTGTAATATTTTCATGTTTCTAGGTTTCCACTGCGCAAAGCAAATCAGACGCGCTGAGTTATTGTAATATCTCTCAATGTCTGTGATATTTCCAAAAGACTCATAGTATTTTTAGAAGAACTAGTGAGCTTACTACCCTTTTTGTAATAACAATACACAACATGGGATTTATACAATAAAATCAAGTTCAAATATACTTTGAAAAATACGACAATCTTAGAAAAAAATTTTATACTATTAAAACGATTAAATGAAAAACAATTTTTTTTAATTGCTAAACGAGAGAATATAACAGATTTAAATATATAATTTATTATTATCAGTCAAGAGACGTACCGAATCACAAAATAGACCTTGAATGAATTCCTCGTTAATTGCGTATCTTAACATAAATAGCTCCTATTTATAATATCAAATTACTGCGCATTTACACCATAACTCTAAATCTTTAAAATACCAAAACAAAACTCGTCATGAAATCATTTATATATAGGTACCTATAAAACTGGAAAACAAAACGTTTAAAAATTTTTAATGTTCCAAACACTTAATAAAAAATCCAGTGATATATAGCACACATCCTCTTAAGAACATTTACAATTTCTGTATATTCTATACCATTCAAGAAAATCTCTGTAAATTGCTTTTATTTTCTTAGCTCCTTCGCTTGTTGCTGGCGCCGCCCGTGAGCACTTAAATTTCGTAATTAATGGGCAACATGCCCATGGAATATAAATGTACCAAGCAAGAGTTAGCTCAACTACCCAAATCAAAGAGGAAGCATATTAGTTTTTTGGATTGTTGGTAATAAAATGCAATAAAAATTCTATCTGTGCACAGAATGGAAAAGAGGCATGAGAATATTTCAGAATTTCTCTTTCCTTTTATTGAACACGTAATGTAATTTTCGGCGGCTTGTGGATTTGAGGCAATATTGGTAGGAAACTTGCTATGAAGAACATTAAAATAATTAATTGATTTTAGTAAAAATATTCTGTTACTGCTTTTATTGGATATAATGTTTTCGTTTGACTATTCTCATAAGTCAACCCTTTACTTTTAATTGGTTTTCCTTTAACGAAATCCGAATAAAAATCGTTGGAATATCATTGATGTACATAGTAATGCATATTTTGCATGCAGTCCCGTATTAATAAGATAATACAAATATGCAGAAGGGTATAATAATAATAATAATGGATTTTTTTCATAGCGCACTTCTCAGCTTGATGCTGGAAACATTCACCCAATTCTATACCTCTCCGGTTTAGAATTTAGGCTCTGTGGATCCTTCGTTGTAGTTATGTACCTAGATTTCTTCAAAAAAAATAATTAAATTAGATATCTCCAAAACCGCTCAGACAGCTGGGCACTGGTATAAGAGCAGTTATGAACATAAACATATGTAATGGTTTCCGCAAAGAACTTTACTTAATCACTACTTATTAATACCACTTATTTCTTAATATAAATTACAAGCTATTAATTAAAATAAAATTTTAACTATACCTACATAGCAATAATAAAATTATAATTGCACTATACTTCATTAATTTGTTACTTGATTTCTAACATAATTCATTATGGCCCTTGTGAATTTGTTTAGTTCCCCAATTCTTTTTATTTCTTCCGGAAGTTTGTTATAGATGTCACTTGCGATGTAAATGAGTCCTGTATGGGTCCTTACCGTTCTTGCCTTATCCATTCTTATAAATTCTTTTTCTCTCATGTTATAGTTGTGGACCTCTCTGCTTCTTGTAAGTTCAATATTTTTTTTAATTTTTCTGTTTATTACCTTGTGCATGAACTTTGCCTTTTCTATATATATTACTTCCTTCAAGTTGAAATTATTCGTAACGTAAAGAGTCTTTGTTGGTGTGTCCCACGGAAGTCGATAAAGTGTCTTATTCATTAACCTCTGTATGTTCCGTTAATTACCATCTTGGTTGAGAGAAAAATATCGATATACCTAAAGAGTTAATAACCCTGTTTGTTTTCTTATTTTTAACCATGTTGCATGATTTCGCAGATGGCATCACGTCATTTATTACCACTTTTAATATTTTAGAAAAAAATACAACTTCCAAGTTATGCTTGTTTACAAGTTAGCACTGCTTCATATCCAAAACAATAAACTATGTTTTCAGGCGTTAACCGTAACCCACGTGGGAAATGTACTTAAAATTCATTATCTCCCTGTCGAACGCTAACAATATCTTCACGACTTAATCATGAATATCCGAATAAACTCAAAACCTTTTGTATAAAACAAAAACGAGTCATACCTCAGTGGCATTCGGTGATCTCAGCCCATACACTTTGTAAAACAAAAAAGCAAAACTGATTATCCAATCAGTAATTTCTGTAATCGCATGTATTGCTATGGTTAATTCCATTCAATTCACTTCTATTTACAATTCAACGCTACTCTGGTAAATTCCTATTCTGTTTTGTTGTAGAATTATTTCATAAAGTTGCATTTAATAAAGAAAAACTCTACAAAAAAAGACATATGTATGTACCTACATATAAAAACTTTACCGAATAAGGAAATAATAATAATAAAGAAATTTAAATAAGAAAAATCCTTTCGACGGCAACCAGAAGGAAGTTGTAGATTTCAAGTTTTGAAATCCTCGACCTCTAAAACGAGTTTTGACACCATTCATTTTCCGAAATATTTTCATCAGGTAGGTAGTATTTGATATGAAATCTACCTGCAAAAGGTATAGTATTTGATATGAAAAACGACCTAAAAAGGCCAAGGTGGCTGATTCAACCTGTGAGGACATTATTTTTATTCTGAATAGGTACTCCAAATACTATCACATTGTTTTCAAAAACATGTATTTTGAACTTTTCATTTCCAAAGCGTCTACACTGAGAGTGCCTTTTATAATCTGTTATAACTTGACAATGAATTCAATAACAATTTAATCAAAACAATAACAATTTGAAAACAATTCAGCAAAATCTTTTGATATTCATTCTGGCTTTGAAGAAAAAGCAATTTAAAATATAATAAAATAAACAGTTTTCCAAATATTAGATCAATCGTTGTAGCAATTCTGCGGCAATGTATTATAGACGTTACAATATTTTTTGACTGTGCCTCAAAAAACCGTATATAGTAAGAAATTCATTTGTTGTCTCTGCTTATGTGCCTGTATTTAAAATACATAGTTCACTGCAATTAGCCGTTCTCTTGGAAAAAAAAGGAAAATTATAATTTATTTTTTCGTAAATGACCGCTTGATTTTTCTGAAAGACACATGCATCTAGTAGTCACGGGTCACTTTTTAAAAAAAAAACACCTGATTGCATCGCAAAATTTTAAAATTCACAACCATTACCCAACACGTCCGAAGCTCTCGAAACAGTATACCTATCTCATAGATGCAAATTTCCCCAGTTCCACAAGCTCTTTCTAAAATCACTGGAAATCTTGGAGCGATCGACACCAGTCCTATCGATCATCAGCTGGTTCAGCCTCGGACACCGATCTCTATACAGATACAGACTAGTCTCCGCCGTCTACCTGAACCCACGTGGAACCCACAAGAAGCTTCTTATCAATCGTCTTCAGTCAGATGCTAATCGAACTCAGTCAGTAGCAATTGGGAAATGTTCATTTCGAGTTCAACTCTCATCGCGCCCAGTATGAAGTGCTTGATCTACCTAAATTTTTCGTTATTCCTACTATCGTTCTGTGTCCACTCAGGTAAGAATTTATGCTAAAAAGAATTTTTTATTAGCGAAAATGCGATAATTCTTGTGATTTGAAAATATTAAAATAAAAACGTCAGTTATGTCACTAGTGTCGTTTTCGCGGACAATCTTTAATAAAGAAATTTTGTTGATTTTTTTCATCATAAACTATTTTTGGAGTGATTTCTTTTTTGTGCACGAAGACGTGATTGATTCATCAAGTTGGCTGAGTTTATTATCGGAGCATATTAAATGATATCAGTGACGAACAAGAAACCCTTTTGTATGACTTAAAAGTGACGTGCGAATTTTTCCGTTATTGGATAAAGAAAATGATTTGTGTGGATATCGTGATCTCATAATAAACATGATAAAGATTTTATCATGTTCCAACCAAATTATAATATGTAGCAAATTTATGTTTGATTGCAAATATTATTCTTTCGTTTTAGTTTAGCTTTCATTACTTTACCTTATATGAATGTTAGAAACTGGTAGATTTTGCAGTACATTCTTATTTAATTATTAACTTATAATGGAGTTTCACAGAATTAAGTACCTTCATCATGATATGTACTTGTGGGTTCATCAGAAAAAAAAATCTAAAATAAAAAATTTAATCCCTGTATTAATTTATGTAATTTTAAACTAAAACTAATTATAAACATAAATTGATATTAAAAATTCTCTATCTTAAAATATCGAACGCTCAAGTGATTGTTATAAAAGTGCAAACTGAACCGGTATTGTGTTCATTTAGTGGGAAAATTTAGTTGCGGGAAAGTTGCTAAACATTTAACCAAATTGATAACGAAAATGTTAATAAAAATTGTGCCTGATATGTAGCCTTATTTAGCTAGAAAGTTATCGGGAACGAGCTGTTTTCATACTAAATTTTTGACGGTTGTTAAAACGATAAACTTGAGTGGTTCCGGCGCATGCATGGGTCAAAGACAAACTAGTATATTATAATAATTTGTCACAATATTTCAAAATTAAATATTACATTTTGTGTTATTTTTTATATGATTTAAATTAAAAAGTGACTAAAGCTTATGCTTTTTGCCAAAACCTGTTTCCTGTATATTTCAAAACACACATCATAGCTATAAAACTCTCAGCTCGCTGCAGATAAATAAAGTATTTAGGGAAAACGAAAGATTTTTTTTCAAGTCTATAAATTTAATTAACGATTATCGAAATTGTACAACTATAACATAAGTATTAGAGGTCTTAATTTTTTACACTAGCAAATTTGATTTATTTCAACAATACAATTTTTTTTAAAAAGTACTTAAAGTCACAAAATGCTTTAACTTTTGTATGTAAATCAACGCATTAACCTTTAAAGAAATGTTACATAAGTACAATTTTATATAGTCATATGTACATACATATATAAATATATGTAAATACATAGCAGCAGAATGCTCTCACATCAAGGGATTTCCGAAATGAACTTTTGGTAGCCTCAATTTCATAGGCAACCTACAAAGGTTGAACAATGCTTTCACAGAAACGGAAACTCCGATTAAATAAGGCTGTAGGTAAAGGTCAATCAATTGATGTAATTGCGATAACATCGTAATAGGTTCAAACGAAGGCCAATAAGTTTACCTGCGTCTAAGCAAAATTCAAGGCATTTTACCAAGGGAAGAGTTGTAACAGCTAAAATACATACATATTATGTATCATAGTGCCTGCATTCTTTACGATTGGGAAATTAAACCGGAACTATTTTTCACAACCTCTTTTCCATTTCTTGAAAGCACTAAGAAGCAAATTAAATTGATATACTCTATTTCGTGCGTGACCGCTTGGTCCAAGGTAATTTCCTGTAAACTCTAAAGTATTAAACTAACTTTTAACTCGTATATTTATGGGTTTAGCTTCCTTTAATTCTGCTCCGATTTTACCCTTTTAAACAAGAAGAAAGAGGCTGGTTGTCTTGCTTTTTTTTTACTGCAAATAAATAATAATAATATTAAAACTTAAAACAATGTAATCAGTACCTAATGGTTTGGTAAAAATGAAGATAATTTCTCGTTTATGGAATGTAATCTATTCATTTCATTACAGTTCTAGAATTGACGCTATATCTTATTAATGCGCACAATAATATTTCGCCTTAAAATCGTAAAAATGATAAGGAACTGTATACTACGATTTTCTCTACTACTGACCTATCCATTAAGTTTAAAAGCAGAAAATTTGCAAATCAAAACATCCAATTTAATGACTCAGAACATACCGTACAAAAAATTTTCTACACATTTTGTAAAGCATTTTCCTTGTGGGAGGTGCTAACAGAAAAATAAATAAAACAACAACTTCAAATATTCATTGCTTATGAATAACCGAAAATTGAAGTGGAAGAAGTTAAAAAATTTAAAGTTTGGGGCTCCTAACAGTTTTATCATTTATTATTATTTACAAATACCTAAAAAATGTCTTTATTTAGAAAAATGTTTTAATTTTTAGCAAAGAAAAAGATTTTCATTTAAAATTAAGGAAATATACTTATTATAACTTCATCAAATATCAATTCGAAATTTTATTTATTTTTTATTAAAGATAAATACTATAACTTCCAAATATGTTAAGAATCTCTTAAAGATTCTATGCTTTCAGGGTAGTTTTGGAGATTTAAAGGCTACAAATTGTAATTTTTAGTTACACTAGCCGGCAAATTGGATTGGGATATTCTGGATCAGTTTTACTTCTTATTTTGTCACCAAATATAGTGTTTGATATATTTATAATCATTTCTACGACACTTTTTTCTTTACATGTTTTACAACGATAAAACACAAATACAACAAATCGTGAATAAATTGAAAAAATTGGTAATTGAAAAAATCGGGTTTTTCACTATGTCGCATAGACTGGCCAAAACTGCAATATAAATGCTAAGATATTCATAAGCATAAAAGCTTCAAAAGTAAATTGGCAAAAGTATTAAATCCTATATAATATGTAAATCTAATAACTTAATTTTAATTTAATTACAATTCAATTACGATTAGCCTAAACATCTCCGCTTTTAATTACTCAAGTAAGAGGTAGGTTTCAATTTAAATAAAATCAAAATATAAAATAGGCTTACCTTAAGATAAGATACATTAAGATTTACTATATCATAAATTCACAATTATGTACATATAAGTATTCGTACTAGTAAAGAAGAAATATGTTTGCAGCTTTACGTCAAACCGCTAAGTTTTGTGATATCTTCTTCAAGTCAACTTTACAACACAAAAGAGAAATCGACCTATTCGTAAGACAACAAAATAATCACTAAATTGATCGTTAGTGGCGTTTAATTACCTTAAAGATGTAATAAATACATGCGCATTCTAAAGTTTTTCTTACCTCGCACTTTGCAAAGCAATTTAACAATAAAAAAAGGTCTCAATAACAATGCAAGTGCATACATTGAAAAGAAATATTAGAAATACTTATACTAACTACCCTTTTACCCAGATAATTAAACTAGTTGATAAAACTAAAATAGTATGAAACGCATTTATAAAATTGGTTAGTTCTAACAACTAATTCAATTAGTTGGCTGAAAATCAAGGAAATGAAAAATTATAATTAGTATTTCTAATCTTTTCTTTCACTGAGTTCCGTTGCATTCACTCAGGGTAAGTGAATTGCATAAACTTCATAAATGCAATTCTGACACTTTTGTTAGAAGTTAGAAGCGGTTATTAAAATACCATTACTGCTGAACTTATGTGACCTGATCTAAGAAGGTGGCAAACTCAAGAATTAAATCTATCTAGCATATAAACATATGCACCCATGAAGCAGGTTTTTTCTTCGATAAAGATACGAATCTAATAATTTCAGACCTTAGTCATATGCGGTCAGGTATGAAGTGAAGTGAGTAAGTAGAAAAAGCAAAATCGTGCTTTCCCGCGTGTACGATCTTAGACCCATTCATCGGCCGGTGAGTCTATGCTTTGCTGCCAGAACATTTTAATGGATTTTCCAAACGGTTAATGAAATACGCTACGTTTTCTTAAGGTTATTCATCCGATCTTATGTTGGGGAAGAACATTTTTTTTTTTTAACCAAAACATTCAGATTTTGTTCGACTCAGCGTAATGATGCATAATCGAAGTTCGGCTGAATATGAAATGAAAGAAAGCTGATGTGACATTGGACCTAGGTAAAAAAAAGAAAGCATTCACTTTTACAGACAATTATATTCATTGTAAGAAAAGAATCCAACTTCTCGTGTGCTACTTACATACATATATACACACTCCTAATTGCAGCTTTTATATAAAACAAGCATTGAACGAAATTCATAATAATATCAAGGTCAGACAACAAAATGGTATTCAACATTTACTTTTATAATTTTTTCAGTAATCGCGAGCAAATATAGCGACATAGAAAATATGGATTTTTGTCATTACTCATTGTTATCAGTTGTATTGAAATATGCGAATAATTTAGTTTGCAGAGGCATTTAAATATTTGGAACGATATGAACTTATTTAACTTGTAATATTCACCGACATACTTAACCAGACCACCTTTTTAACTACGAGTTATAAGTTACTTATCATACTTGAGTAGCTTGTTTCTGTAAAGTTCGGATGGCAGTTCATCTACAGAAGTAGTGTTATTTAAATGTCTTCACCTTTTTTAATTGTATTTCCGCAAGTAGCAAAAAATTATCAATTCGCTACTCAGATGAATGAATAACATTTCAGAATTTTCGATTGTCTTGTATATGAAAATTCAGTTTAATAATTTCAGACAAAGTTGTACCTACTTTACAAAACAACAATATATTATGTACATACTTCAAAAAAGGAATGTATTGTCATTTCATGTTACACTATCGGCTATTCTACTGAAAAATGGGCATTATAATTATATTTGAAAACTGTTGCTGCAATTATTGTTTTTCTGTACTATGTTGCAACAAAATTATTTAACAATGGCTTGAGATAAGCTTTTAAATTTTTGCTTAAAATCAATTAAATTATTAAAAAATTGTCCTAGAAAACTACAACAAATAAAGAAGCAGAGGGTTAATGTTGAACATGAATTAATGTTGTGAATAAGTATTAAAATGATTATTGTATTGTTGTTTATTTAATAAATTTATTATTTTTTAGGCACTGCACAGGGCCACCGTTTTGGATATGCACGTCCAGAACAGAGAAGATGGGGAAAATTACATGGGGGATGTGCTGGGAAATATCAATCGCCAATAGCAATATCTAGTACCAAAGTGAGTACTTAAACAACCGATTGAAATTCTTAGTTTGTTTTAACCTATACTTCAACAAATATATTTCTTTAGGCTGTTCCACTCAATATGCCAGCAATTGATATGACTGGCTACCGCAATTTACTCCCAACTCCTATTAAATTAACTAACAATGGCCATACCAGTAAGCCAAAATAAAGTGTAAAAATATAATTTTTATAATATGTCACTAAAACTACTTTCAGTTAGCATGTCGATAGGAACCTTGGCGCAGAAAGAAAAGGATTTGGGAGATTTTTTGCCATATATAAGTGGTGGTAAACTTGAGGGAATATACGAAGTAAATAGCCTCCACTTCCACTGGGGTGACAAAAATAACAGAGGGGCAGAGCATATTTTGAATGATGTCCGGTATGCAATGGAAATGCACATCGTTCACAAAAATACAAAATATAAGGATGTTCCCGAAGCAATGACATATTCTGATGGTCTAGCTGTTATGGCATTCTTTTTTGAGGTATAACTATTTTAAACGAAATTTAAATTTATTATTAATTAATTAAACACAAAATTTTGTATATACATGGTTACGTTTTGCAGATGTCTGAATTTGACGGTCCTGAATTAAATATAGTTGTAAAAAATTTGCCTAGTCTTAAAAAGGCGAATGATGCTGTCGAATTGGGGACAACATTTTCACTTCATTCCTTAATATCGAGCGTTGACTTGGACCGCTTTTATACTTATAAAGGTAAAATATTAATTGCTAACTAGGCACTGCAAAAGGTTTTTGACTAAAAACAATTATATACATAATGACTTCTTAATTTTAAAACATTTATTTCCAGGTTCTCTAACAACACCGCCTTGCTCAGAAGCTGTAACATGGGTTATATTTCCCGATCCTCTCTCAATTTCATTATCTCAAGTAAAATATTTCTTTTTTAAATCCATTCAAATAAAATAAATTTCTTCTTTAAGTTATCAAAATTCCGACATTTGCACAGTTCAGAAGAATATTCACCTTTAGTTGATAATTTTCGTAACGTTCAACCAATTGGAAATCGAAGGATCTTCGTACGAAAAGTGAACACGCAAAACCAATCCTTAGATGAACTCAATGAAGTCCACTACTCAAAATGGGGTTGGTTCATCTAATCAATGTACCTGTTATCTAAGTTTTAAGATTTTTAATCATCCAAATTGATCACAACAATTTAAGTGTTATATATTTTATAGGAGTATAAAATAAAATTTGTAAACCTTATTTTTAACTTACCTCAATTATTTTTAATAGTCGTATATGTACGCGCAAAGCTATTCTTAAACGACCTTTTTGTCGCTCTTCAGTTCCTAATTGTTTCAGAAAGTATATTTGAACAAAGTAACCAATTGTCACAATGTTATTACAAACTTTTAATTTATTGGGGAACAGTTTTCACATTGATATAGCAAAATTATTTAATGGAAGAAGAAAACGCAGAGAAAGAAGAAAGGGAGGAGGAGGAATTCGTTATCTCCGAATTATCAAAATTCATAGAGCAAAAATTACACGCCTTGGGATTTGGAATTCTCCATAAATTTGAAGAATTTACTAATCAATACGATGCCGATCAAAAACGTAACAAAGAACAACTGAAATTAAAGTTCGAAAAACTAACTAGGCATCTCCATGAATCAGTATTTACCATTATAAATAAGGGGCAGCGATTTGAAAGTGATTTGGATAAAATTTATAAGAAGATGTTGAAACTTTTTGTTTCTCCAAATCATCAAAATATTGCAAAGACTATGTTCCTGAGAGAACAACAATGTAAAACGCTTCTTAATATTTCCGATTATACACCACCAAACCGTTTTGGATATGCATGTCCAGAACAAAGAAGTTCGGAAAAATTACATGAGGAATGTGCTGGGAAATATCAATCGCCAATAGCAATATCTTGTAACAAAGTGAGTACTTAAACAACCGATTGAAATTCTTAGTTTGTTTTAACCAATACTTAAACCAATATATTTCTTTAGGCTGTTCCACTCAATATGCCAGCAATTGATATGACTGGCTACCGCAATTTACTCCCAACTCCTATTAAATTAACTAACAATGGCCATACCAGTAAGCCAAAATAAAGTGTAAAAATATAATTTTTAAAATATGTCACAAAAACTACTTTCAGTTAACATGTCGATAGGTACCTTAACACAGAAAAAAAAGGATTTGGGAGATTTTTTGCCATATATAAGTGGTGGTAAACTTGAGGGAATATACGAAGTAAATAGCCTCCACTTCCACTGGGGTGACAAAAATAACAGAGGGGCTGAGCATATTCTGAATGATGTCCGGTATGCAATGGAAATGCACATCGTTCACAAAAATACAAAATATAAGGATGTTCCCGAAGCAATGACATATTCTGATGGTCTAGCTGTTATGGCATTCTTTTTTGAGGTATAACTACATATTTTAAACGAAATTTAAATTTATTATTAATTAATTAAACACAAAATGTTGTATATACATACATATTTACATTTTGCAGATGTCTGAATTTGACGGTCCTGAATTAAATGTATTTGTAAAAAATTTGCCTAGTCTTAAAAATGCGAATGATGCTGTCGAATTGGGGACAACATTTTCACTTCATTCCTTAATATCGAGCGTTGACTTGGACCGCTTTTATACTTATAAAGGTAAAATATTAATTGCTAACTAGGCACTGCAAAAGGTTTTTGACTAAAAACAATTATATATATAATGACTTCTTAATTTTAAAACATTTATTTCCAGGTTCTCTAACAACACCGCCTTACTCAGAAGCCGTAACATGGGTTATATTTCCCGATCCTATCTCAATTTCATTATCTCATGTAAAATATTTCTCTTTTAAGTCCATTCAAATAAAATAAATTTCTTCTTTAGTTATCAAAGTTCCGAGATTTGCACAGTTCAGAAGAAGATTCACCTTTAGTTGATAATTTTCGTAACGTTCAACCAATTGGAAATCGAAGGATCTTCGTACGAAAAGTGAACACGCAAAACCAATCCTTAGATGAACTCGATGAAGTCCACTACTCAAAATGGGGTTGGTTCATCTAATCAATGTACCTGTTATCTAAATTTTAAAATTTTTAATCATCCAAATTGATCACAACAATTTAAATGTTATATGTTTTATAGAAGTATAAAATAAAATTTGTAAACCTTTTTTTAAATTATATCAATTATTTTTTGATAGTCGTATATGTACGCGCCAAGCTATTCTTAAACGACCTTTTGCCGCTCCTCAGTTCCTAATATTTGTTTCAAAAAGAATATTTGAACAATATTGTTTCAGAAAGTATATTTGAACAAAGTAACCAATTGTCAAAATGTTATTTATTATGCATTTTTAATTTATTGGGGAACCGTTTTCACATTGATATAGCAAAATTATTTAATGGAAGTAGAAGGCGAAGAGAAAGAAGAAAGGGAGGAGGAGGAATACGTTATCTCCGAATTATCAAAATTCATAGAACAAAAATTACATGCCTTGGGATTTGGAATTCTCCATAAATTCGAAGAATTTACCAATCAATACGATGCCGATCAGAAACGAAATAAAGAACAAATGAAATTAAAGTTTGAAAAACTAACTAGGCATCTCCATGAATCAGTATTTACCATTATCAGTAAGGGGCAGCGATTTGAAAGTGATTTGGATAAAATTTATAAAAAGATGTTGAAACTATTTGTTGCTCCAAATCATCAAAATATTGCAAAGACTATGTTCCTGAGAGAGCAACAATGTAAAACGCCTCTTAATATTTCCGATTATAGACCACCAAAATGTGATTGTGGTAAAATGCAATTGCCTTGTGAGTTTTTAAAACCTCCTGTAGCCATATGTCCTGCGAAAGCGCCAATGAAAGAACAACGGAGTTTGGGTAAATTTGTATACTTTGTCAATTAAATACATAGCATATTCTTATCATCTTTGATTTAGATTGCGAAAAGGTATTGTATACGTGGTTAACACCGCAAAGAAAGCATATTTTGGATAAGCCAACATGCTCACCAGGAAATAATCAATCCCCTATTGAAATTTGTGGAGTAAGCGGAGCAAATATTTAGTTATTTGTTTATGATACGCTGAACTTTACTTCTAGGCAATACCAATAAGAATGCCGGCAATTGAAATGATTGGATATAGAAATCTTCTTCCAGATCCTATTATTTTGAAAAACAGTCATTTCACAGGTTTGTCCCTAATACAACAACATATAAAAATTTATGCGTATGATGCGAACAGATGAGCAAAAATATTTTATTTCAGTTGAGCTGACTGCAAGAAAGCTTACTGAAAAAGAAGTAAAATTGGGAGATTTTGTTCCATACATAACCGGTGGTAAACTGAATGGCGAATATGAATTCGCCTATATTAAATTTCATTGGGGGAAAGAAAACAACTGTGGATCTGAACACATTCTCAACGACATTCACTATCCCGCTGAAATGCATATTATACATAAAAACAAAAAATACGCCACCATGGAGACAGCTCTTAAAAACTCGGATGGTGTAGCAATTTTGGCATTTTTCTTTAGAGTATCTTAATTTTATGGATTTATTTCCTTGGGTATTAATGAAAAAAAATTTAGATTTCCGAATTTGATGGACCTGAGATTGAAATTCTTACTGATCAATTTCATAATCTTCTAAATGATGGTGATACCGTTGAAATGGGAGTTACATTTTCATTATTTTCTTTGATTGGGAAACTTAATTTAGATCAATTTTATACGTATAAAGGTACGTAAAGCATATTTTTGTAAAAATATAAAATACACAATCTTTGAAGTCATTGTCCATTTGGAAAACGTTATATTTGACCGTCACCAAATAATTTCCAGTTTCAATTAAGGAAAAGACTTAAATTTATGAATTTACACTTAAACAATTGATTTGTTATTTCAACGATATACGATACATATAATATCGATAAAATACTCTGAGATTATTTTAAAACAAATTTAAAAAATACATAATAAATTGAAAATAACAATTTTAAAGCCTCATAAAAGTTATTCACAGCTCAGACAAAGCATTTAGAGGTGCTTCTTTATTTTGTCTCTTTCGAATATTTTAATATTTATTTCAAACATTTGCAGGGTCCCTTACAACTCCACCGTACCAGGAAGTTGTAACATGGGTAATTTTCCCAGATGCACTTAAAATCTCTCCATTCCAGGTACTTTTCAAAAAATTTAGAATAAACTACTAATCAATTAACATTTATAGATGTATAGTTTTCGTTTCCTGTTTAGAGCTGCATATGACGAAATAGTTGAGGGTAATTTTAGAGAAGTACAACCTGTTGGAAATCGAAGAATATTTTTACGCAAATCATACCCAAAGGGATGTCCAACTCATCTCAACGAAGTTCATTACAGGAAATGGGAATGGTATACTAAAAAAAATTGAAAAAAATGTTTTCATAATTTTCCCGTGGATTCATCGTTAAATAAAACAATATTAATATAAAAAATACACTTTAGTATTCTTTCTCTTTTTGTGAGTGTCCATGCAAAGTCTACATATCCGAAAATGAGTTATGTGAAGGGTGTTAATTAATCTATGGTATATAGACAGAGAGTGTATATTCAAAATACACATGGTTCAGGATAGTCAAAACATTAGGCATATTCTTTAAATTCAAGGTTTATTAAAAAATAAAACAACTTGACAATTTTCTGATGTAAACAATAAATATACTGAAAAATTTTAAGTACACAATTGTGAAGCATAATGCAAGCTACAATTGTTTAAAAAACACTCTAAAACACACGCGCAACGCCTTATCTAAAGAAAACTAAAACAGTACAAAAAATACAAAGCTTAAGATTAAGCAATACATAAATAATTCTTAAACAAAATTCTTCTAAAAATAGGAAGAGAGCTGTAAACAATTTAAATTTTAAGATTCTTTGTTTGATATTATGGCCACAAATTTCAAATAAAATAAATAAAAAAATCAAAAGATTCTTCCAGGAGATTCAGTCTTGTTCCTCCTTGGCTGACATGAAGATTTTTTGACACGTAAATGTTACTTGACCTAAGGAGACGAGATTTTACAAATCGAGTTAAAAAAAATCTTTTAACCTTTTTACCAATAGCATTTCGCAACCATATCGGTTTTTTCTCCCAAACAACGCCGGCATAATAAAAAGGCACTCCGATCGCTGTAATTAGAACTCCCATTCCGACTTCATAGGGAGCGACGTAGCAAGGTACAATAATGAGAAAAGCGCAGACAATAACAAATACTATCGGTATCCACAGTTGGACCTACAAAAAATAATATATGTAGAAAAATGTTCAAGAGATATGCAAAATCACCTTAATAGGTCTTTCCATATTCGGATGCTTCCACCTAAAGTAAAGCACTGCAGAGACTGAGAGCATTATAAAGAACGATTCAACGATACTGCTATAAGTGATCAGAACGTATACATCGCTTATAACCAGCATGATGACCGACAAAATGCACTGTTGAGAAACTAAATTAATTTCATTAGACTTCAAAGGTTCTACGTCTCTTACCAAAAATATAAGCGAAGGTGCTGGGGTGTATTTTTGTACATTAATATGAGACAAAAGGGCAGGCATGTGCCCATTCCTAGCACCTACAAAACACATTCGAGATGATGTCATTATGTGGACACAAAGCCCTCCAAAAGCCGAAATCGCTACCAATATTGGAATGATTATTGAAAACATTCCAAGAACTTTGTTGCCGAATGTCTGAGAAATAAAATAATAATAATTACGAATTTTAAATTTTTTTTCCTTCTAAAATCTTGACTCTTCTAATGAGACCTCAAGGATGAAGATTGACTATTAATACTGCGCTGGGAATTGAAATGTTTTTCCATTTACTACAATCATTAAAGTTTACCCTTGAAGCTACTATTAAGATTAAAGTACATAAATATATCTTTTCATCTCCCTCTGATATATTCCTTATGATATAGACAAGCTTAATTGATTCGATGGCACTTACCACTGCAATAGCTTCAGAGGCCATTATTTGCTGAGGGGTGAGCACCGCCAAATAAGCCATGTTAGCAAGAACATAAATAGCCGTTACCAAAGGCAATGAAATGTAAATTGCTCTAGGTAGATTCTTGTAGGGCTCTCTCAACTCTTCGGTCATAAAGTTCAGATAGTTCCAGCCAGCATAAGAGAAAATTCCCGAATAGAATGCAACCGAAAGTTTGCCTGGATCAGTTTCCGTATCTTCAAAGGGGTCTTTAAAATTTTCAACATTTCCTAAAAATAAAACATAATAATGCCTTACGAAAACGACTTTAAACGAAATGATGCAGCCCTACCCATTCCCATAAAAACAACTCCGATGATAATGATCATCACAAGCGCAGCAACTTTGGTGAACATTATTACATTCTGCATTTTAGTAGTCGCCTTCACGTTGTAGCAGTTCAGGAAGGTCAAAAAACCTGTTCAAACGACAAACAATAAATTCTGAATAAAATTGCACAACCAGCCAATGGAAATTTACATATCGTTACTGCTGCAATTAATTGAAGAGCCCCAGTCGGAATTTTGCATTCATCTGGGAAGAAAGGCTGCAACACATAGCTGGCGAATGTTAAACCCATGATTGCGTTTGTTGTTGGCCTAAAAAAAATGTATACTAATAGTTACTGGCGCCTTCGGCAACTGGTTTATGTTGTAATTTACACAAAAATCATCATTGCGTCCCAGAGGTACAGGAACGCTGGCAGTGGCCCGAAGGCTTCCAAGATGTAGGCGTAGTCACCGCCTGATTTGGGGATGCATGTCCCAAGCTCAGCGTAGCACAGGGCCCCAATCATCGAGAGTAAACCGCATAGCACCCAAATTAGCAGAGACGTACCCACTGCCTCCACTTCCCTGATCACTCCCTTTGGTGAAATGAAAATTCCTGACCCAAAGATGATTCCCAGGATTATAGCGACCCCCTCGAGGAGGCCCAGCTGCTTCTTCATCTTCACTTTGTCCCCGCTGTCCCTGTCGTTGGTATCCTTCTCCTTGGAGCCCGGGAAGAACGGGGGCGCCTCGCTGCCGGGCGTTATTAGAGCCATTTCGCTTGGAGACGGCAATTCGTTCGTTGCCATAATAAAATCTGGCTAATATCAAGCAAGCACCACAAGAACAGAACGCGATTCACGCTCGAGCACCATCAATAACAAGACCCACACTGAGCCCAGCTGCGCACCGTCTCACGGGATTTACCGACCACTTTCCATTTACTGTTAAATACTGAATGATTCCATATATTTTAATTGGAGCAATTGATTGCGATCGCTGTGCCCCCAGCGAAGCTAAATCCTACTTGCTGGAGCACTTTGTGCTAATTAGATACTCCACAGCTGTAGGCAACTTCGCAGAAGAAAACCTCCTCAGCTTGAATCGCGCTCAGCCAAATGACCGATGTTTGTATTTTTCTAATGTTGACTTTTACTCTTTTTCAAACTGGTACTAAGCAGATTATTGCGGCTATGGGAGACGGACAATTTAATTTATTTCGGATGTGAAGTAACGAGCACTCCTCACGGGGTTCACACTTTGTTCGACATAACCTCAATTTTACTGGTGAAAGACATTTCGCAAAGGCTTTGGCGGGAAGTTGCAAATATTTAAATTTAAATGGATGGGTGAAAAAACTTGTCTTTCAGTTGAAAGAATTAACTTGAAGATTAATTTACTCTCATTTTAACATACTTTCGCCCAATGACAGTGTTTTCTCGGTAATACTTTAATTAAATCTTTAAAAACCGGCATTTCTCCAACTCTCCACGGAACCACATTTTCTCGAAGATTGACGGTTCTCATCGATAAGGCAGTGCAAACATATTTCCGCTTATGTTTTGTTATTATTTATTTATTAACTACTTAAAAAAATTATTGTCTATTATTTCCTTAATTACCTAACCGCTCTGCGTTTAGAATCTCTTTCGAAATGTTTTCTCCTCTCATAGTCCCGCTTTTATCAGTCGAAAAAGAGTCGAATTGATACTGCTGAGAAATTTAAACTATAAAATGGATCTGTTGCCTTGATTTGGGTGTTGAAATGTTTGGTCTTTTATTTAAATATATATTTCTTTTCCGGACACAGTTCTATTTCGATTACAAATATTGTTAGGTCCTAGAAAAATGTTGAAGTTCTTCAATTGGTCCTACAAGAAGTTTCCCAAAAGAAAAGATCAAGATTTGAGGTCTGAAACGTTATTTCATTCATTTCTTGTCCGACTTCAACTTTGAATTAATCATATCCTTGAACTGTGACAAAATCTTATTCTCCCTCTTCTGCCTCTCCTCCTTGCTGAACATGGCCAGAGCACGTTTTTCATCCGCTGAATAAATCTGGTTTTCCTTGCGAATACGTACAGCCTCCATTCGCCGATGTCTATATAAAAAGTAAATATAAGTTTTAGTAAAATGAATTGCCGTGAAGGTAAAATAAAATTCTTACCTGCTGCCGCTCATAACGTATCCAACACTCTCGAATTTTGCTATTTCGTCCGAAGTTAGACCGATTTCACCACGTCGAGGGATCCTCTTTCCTTCGGCTATATAAGCAGCCATAGCAGCCCCTTCACCGGGGAGTAAAGCGTGTCCAAAGTCCTTGTGGGTCAGCCCGGTTGTGTGCCTTAAAACAGGGCCAACTTCTTCGTCGCCCGCTGCGACACCATTGGAAGTCGAGGGCTTCTCAAAGTGTGAGGAATCCCTGCTAAATTCTCCCGATTCGGCGGTCTTTTCCACCCAAACTTCCGCGGGATCAACTTCGGATTCACTATCCGAACTGCTGGAAGATGACACCCTCTTAGCTTTTTTCTTCTTTTTCTTAGATTTTTTCGATTTCTTTTTCTTCGATTTAGATTTGTGTTTTTCTTTCTTTTTCTTCTTAGTTTGCACCGAGCTGGGTTCAAATTTAATATCCTCCTCGTCACCAGAGCTCTCTGGTTTAACAGGAGATTTTGCCCAGATGTTGGCGAGTCCCTCAGCCCCAATTATTTCCCTTTGAAATCTTCGGGCGTCCATGAAATCTTCAAAATGTGACTTCTTCGTTTTGTGAAAGTTTGTGTCGCGCCTTTGGTTTTTCTCAAAGAATTTATCATTTGGCCACCGGTCTTCGGTTTGCCTGCGCACAGATTTACTTCTTTCTTCATATTTTCCTGTGTTTTCTTGGTCCCGTCGTCCGTTTTCCTGCCTGTATTGGCGCTTTTCAGGAGTGCGACTATTCCTAGACCTTGAGCGATTGCGGTCATCACTGCGATATTTACGCGATTTCGTGTACGGCGACCGATGCCTAGACCTCGACCGTGAACGCTTATGTCGGCTTCGTGGACTTCGGGACCTAGAGCGACTCCTGCTATAGGATCCCATCGTTTAGGGAAATTTCGTTTTTTAATGAAAACTCGTAAACAAACTGCGGAGTTGGTAAAGTGACACAAATGACAGCTTTAGGTGACAGTTGAATTTGTACTAGATTTAAAATCTTTCACAATAGCGTTGTGTTTCCTTTTAAAGTGGAACAACTTAGTAATTTGTACTGAATTTATTAATTTTGTTGCTAAATTTGAAATAATAAAAGAATAATCAATTAATTTTCTGATTTAATGTAATTGTTTCGATCTGTCTTACTACCACAGAAATTGTCCTAGATAAATCTCAATTGTGAATGTTGGGACAATATTTCACTTTATCCAAATGTCAACGGCAAGCTGTCAAAAGGACCCACACCCCTATAAAATTTTCCCACAATTTTCACGCACTTATTTGTTTTCTCTGTAAAGTAATGCACATGCACTTAGCTTTTTATCAGTTGAACTGCGCGTTCAGAAGATAAAAATACCGCCGAACACCACCGCAAAAAATTGAGAACCATACGAATTGTCGCGTCGTCCGCTGACCGAAGTATAAAATTTGCCTGCCCGCGCTCGTTAAATCAGTCTTCAGCTGATTCTCGCCGCGGACGTTATTAAGTTTGTGTGGGCATCTTTCACGCGGATTATTCGCATTTATCTCCCAATCGCCAACTACTCGAACTCAAGTGCTTCGAAATGTCGCGGAAGTATAGCGTGTGCATCGTCGGCTCCGGCAATTGGTAAGTACCCCGGGGAGGAGCTCCCGCGCGGCCACAGAGCGTGCAATGATCTTGTGCTAAAATATCGCTGGATGCAAAATGACGTGTTATATAATCCGGGTAAATTTCTGCTCAAAACAGGGGATCGGCAATAGCAAAAATCGTAGGGGCGAACGCAGCCCGCCTGCCGCAGTTCGAGGACCGCGTCACGATGTACGTCTACGAAGAAATGATTGAGGACAAGAAGCTAACGGAGATCATCAACGAGACCCACGAGAACGTGAAGTACCTGCCAGGACACGTATTACCTTCGAATGTTGTAAGTATTGCACAATTATGCAATCGCACGATCGTTACGTAAAAAATGCATGCCAGAAAAAAAAAATACGATCAAAAAGAGTTGTCACCTCTTAACCAGGTGGAAGTCGACCAGACCACCACCAGCGAATTTCTAGGTCACGGCTGCTTCCGTCTGCAGACACGCTGGATTTGGAAAAGCCGTTGTTTCGGCGTGACCTTGTCTCGTGCCCTCTAACTTTCCACCGATTCGGTGCACGCCACACGGAAAGTTTCCCAATCGAACGCATATGTCTCAATGAACCCGTACAACTAAAAAAACTTTCAGTTTCACAAATTCGCCGCTACTCAAGAATTTCTCAAGGATTTTGCCCGCGTAGCGCGGCACTCACTCGGACGCATTTATCACCCACAAGAAACCCATCTCCTCATCGTTCTGCCTCTGTTTACTTCGACTGGCATAATTTTGGCATATTTTCAAGGCGTGTCGCGGGAATTGTTTAATTTTAAAAAAAAAAAACTTTAGATATAATTCAGCTTTGGGGCAGGCAGCGTATTCGCAGAACGAGTGCTTAACCTCCTCCCCGCCCGCAGCTATCTTAAGGCGATGGTGAGGCAACTGATAACAGCCTCACAAGTGCCGCAGACGAACTCCTGCTGGGGTATGCTATGCTCTGGAAAACATTTTAACCGAATCCGAACCCACTGCTGACCTTTAAATTTTTAAAGAAGTTCTCTTATAACGATAAGACGCACATGAAAATTGCCTGGGGGCTTTCTGGTGATTTAATTTTCGCCTTTGATAGTCGTTTGTCTGCGAGTAATTGCTCCGAGTGAGTTATTTCCTCTTTAATTTGATACTTTTCTACCTCTGGATTGCCGTGTTAATTGTAGCTGAACCAGCAGCTTGTTTTTCAAACATATTTTTAATGAATGAATGAAATAATAAACCTTTTCTAAATGCATAACATAAAATTCTTTCTTTATCCATGTAAAAACATAAATTACTGGTTTTACTTACATAAAAACAACTTCTCACCCAAACTAGTATAATTTAAATCTCTCGTATTCCAGTCTTTTCCGCTCTAAAAGGCTGCTGCAGTCTAGTCCTTGATTCCTCCAGTTTTTTCTTTTTTTTTTTTATTAAAAAAGGGAAAAATAGGTAAGAATATTAAACCTGAAGATATAAACCTACAAAAACAAGCCCTTTTTCTTTCCACCATATTAACTTTGATCCAAAAATATCAGAGTATTTCAAATGAGATAAATGTATTAGCCCTGTTGAGCTACCCTTTCTTTCTTAGTTTTAGCTTACTACCCTTAAATATAACAATATAAAATATTCCCTAAATAAATAAAAAACTAATTGAAAACTTGATTGATTAATCCAAGAACAGAAAACATTCATAATATTATTATCTACCTTGCTTAAAAATCTTGTTAAATAAATATTAACACAAACTACCCATCAAGGAGTTGTTAATGATAAAGAATAAACAAAAAATCGTGTTTAATCTCATACTGTCGCCAGCATCAGAGCTCAGAAGTTAATTCGTTGTTATCTTATCACAATCACCTTCGATAACATCAATTTCAGAAAACTGAGTTTTCAAATCGGAGTAATTTGTACTTTGATCACGATGACTTGAAACAGTGTAAGCGTAAACAGCGCTCATGCAAACTCCCTCCAAAGTTTCAAAGTTTAAGCGGAATTGATCATGCGAAAATATGCTTTGAATTCCACTGTAATTAACAATGAGAAATGCGGTAGAATTGTCTCATGCGCATTAATTATTGAGGAGGTAGTTTGATTAATGATAGCATTTTGCGGCAGACATTGTATCCGACTACTATTTCAACGGTAAATGACCTACACGATATTAATTATTTTCTTGATCAATGTATTAAACGAAGAGAAAGATTGAGTCAAAACAATTTCATCGCATCAATATACAACAAAATTGTGAATAGGAAGTAGAAGAGAAAATAAAGCTCACCTTGAATTAACATTGTTTGACTTGCATTCCACGCGAATTTATGTAAATTCACCGGCTGGCAAAATCGCGATGTATAAACTGTTGGCTCAGTTGCTAACATTAAAACGAGTTATTATTTAAGAATTCAATTAAGTGGGAGTAGCCAGTTGTTCGGCGGTGCAAATGTTATACAATTCTCTTTGATTAAGTTATCATGGCGCTTGCTTTGATTCATGTGGCTATTCATAGCACTAGCAAATAGATATGTTTGAGAACACTTCAATTTCAAGAAAACAAGCAATAAATAAATTACGTCGAATCGATTTAATTCTGTGGCAATATTAATAGGGATTTCTTATTTTTTTATCATGCGGGCCTTTTATTATGAAATTCGCAGTCTTGAATCAAAATTATATATTTAATTTATTTAAGTTTACTACATATTTAAATAACGCAATTTTCCACTAAGTTTTAACTACGATTTAAGTAAACTTTAGACCCTTTAAACTTACACTTTTTGTACTAAACTGGTTTATATCACATAATCAAATCAAATCCATGTTTTACAAAATGTAGTAATTTTTTTGCTTGATCTGTGAATATCCTACAAATTGATTTCTGTTTTTGAACAGTTTAAATGCTATTCATATAATTTGTATATGTACTTTGTTTTGTATTTTACACTTTAGAAATTAAAATGAAAAACCACATTTTCACATTACAGATCGCTGTTCCTGACTTAGTCAAGGCTGCTTGCGCTGCAGATGTTTTAATTTTCGTTGTGCCACATCAATTTATTAGAAGCTTCTGTACGTCTCTACTAGGTAAAATAAAGCCAACTGCTGTGGCTATTTCTTTAATTAAAGGCTTCGATAAGGCTGAAGGCGGTGGAATAGACTTAATATCCCACATCATTACAAGGCACCTTAAGGTAAAAATACCATTTTACGGTTTACCGTCTATTTAAAACTTCTTTCACGATGCTAAAATTAAACTTCAACTTAATTTACTTTTAAAAAAAGATCCCCTGCTCTGTCCTTATGGGAGCAAATTTAGCTAACGAAGTTGCTGAGGAAAAATTCTGTGAAACAACAATTGGCTGCAAAGATCTGAAATTAGCGCCAATTTTCCGTGACCTTTTCCAAGCCGAGCATTTTAGAGTTGTTGTAGTTGACGATGTGGATGCCGTTGAAGTTTGCGGAGCACTTAAAGTGAGTACTTTTAATACAATTATTGCAACAAAGATAAAATATCCTTTGTGCATTGTTTTTTTCAGAATATCGTAGCTTGTGGGGCTGGTTTTGTTGATGGTCTTGGATATGGTGATAACACAAAAGCTGCTGTTATTCGATTAGGTTTAATGGAAATGATTCGATTTGTTGACTTATTTTATCCAGGCAGCAAATTAGCCACATTTTTCGAAAGTTGTGGTGTTGCTGATTTAATTACAACTTGCTACGGTAAGTTAGTTTTAATTTAACTTTGAATGAGACCAAATAAACTAAACTTTTAGAACTCCGATCAATCTTAACTCCTGGCTTGTTATTCAGATCAGGTGATCGGGATGCTTTTACACTATTAATATAGTGATTGAATATTATATGATATTGGAGTACAAATTATTGAACAGAACTCTAAAAGTTGTTGTTCTATTTCTTTTTTAATTTACATCAAAACTTATTTTAGGCCTTGACTTTTTTAAAAAAAGGCTTTTATAAATTAATGGGTTCAATAACGTAATTGAATGCAATAAACAGTTGACAATTTTTTATTAATTTGATCGAAAACACATTTTTGTTTTTGATAATTTTCAGGAGGCCGTAACAGAAAAGTGTCTGAAGCGTTTGTGAAGACAGGAAAATCAATAGCAGAACTTGAAAAGCTTATGCTCAATGGAATGAAACTGCAGGGTCCTTATACCGCAGAAGAGGTGAACTACATGCTGAAAAATAAGCAAATGGAAAACAAGTAATAGATTTTACTTAAGGCTAGGTGTATTATTAACGAACTATTTTAACTACAGATTTCCCCTGTTCACCGCCGTCCACAAAATTTGTACAGGGAGCATCAAGCCTGACGAAATGATCAATTGCATACGCAACCACCCTGAGCACATGTAAGTTTTAAAGTACAAGTAACTACCTTTTGTAGTGCGACCACCTTCTAGTGATTAGATAAGTTAAAGTTCTTTTTGGAAGCTCTACTCATTTCCGGTTCTTTGTTACCTTTTGTTGATTATTTAGAACTTGATTTGTTAACCTTTGTTGTACAATAAAAATTGTCAATTAGCTGTTTTTTGCATGAGTAAAAGTGGAATATGTTTAAATTGTTACTTAAAGTTTGTGTTCAAATTTTGTGTACACACTTTGTCTAAGAGCTTAAATATTTTACAATTATTTTTGATTGCAAAAGATATTTCGCAGAAATTTTTAACAAAATCTAAATTTTTGTCACAAAGTTGCTGCACTTATTTGCTATAAATAAATCATAAACGAACAATTCACAAATTTTTTTTATTGCAATTTACGCTCAATAGATTCTAAGCATTAATAGCTTTACTAGGAACATTAAACTTTTGTTTACCGATTTGCTATTCAAGACTTATCACTTTTAATTGATGCATAGCCATTATATAATTTGTCTCAAAATGTATTTGAATGAATAAACGAGTTCTATTTGTTATTTTTGTATGATCATATTGTTCCCTTTTGTGTCATTCACCCTGCCCTTTTTCTCTTAATACGATCTTTGATGGTTTGAGTTATTGTTAAAACGTAATCATGGGAATTAATACGTTTTATCCACATCATTCACACTTGCTTCGATTTGTGAACTTTTTAATAATTCAATTATTTTAAATAAATGTAAGTGATTCAAGCTTAATAAGCTTAATTTGTAAGTTTAGTGTCATGCTTAAATGAGGTGTGAGGTAGTCGAAAAAATAAAAATAAAATTTGTCTTAAAGGCAAGCAAAACTAAATATGTACATTATGTTTGTGATAATTGTTTTTCACTTTTATTAAAATGAAAAAAATTGCGCATCTTTTTATGCTCATATTGGAATCCTCCAGACTAAATATTTATTATTATTTTAATTATTGTTTTAATCTACTTATAAATATATAAACTGCAATTTTGTCATCCATAATATTCAAATTATTTTCTTACGTTAGTTCTCATGCTAGAACTATTTCGAAGTTCTCGTTATGAGTATAGGTTTTAGGCGGGACATAATAATTACTGAATTGTCTGACCAAGAAAAAAAAAGGTATATATATCATAAAATAAAGTAAAGAACTTGAAAAACCGGGAAAACTCTGAGAAATTTGGCAGTGAGAAAAAATGTCGACCCAGATAGTTACGCTTACGTAAGTTTACTAGCATAATTTTCGGGACAATTCCATAAAGTTGGATAAATTTATTTTGGTTCTTGATTTCTTGCTTTTATATTTTTTAAGAATTACATGTATTGCTGTATTGAACGCCTTGCATGTTTTTTAAAATTGTTTGTAAGAGTTTAACTTTCAGTTCTGAATTAAATATTTTGTTATATCCCCCTCCCGCCAATCATAATACGACCATTAATTTTTTTTTCAGATACCATCCAGCGAATTTGCTCCCATTATAGAATTTCCTTTTGCCTGCATGCATTCAAGTCCTTGTCATCAAAACCCAGTCCAAAAGTATCATAAAAATTTCATTTCTAATTTAATTATTAACAAAATTTTAACGAATTGCTAAAAAAATAACGTTGACATGATTAATTTTTCATTTGTAGGACCCCTCGTTCAATTGCAAAGCTCTAAAATCGCTTCAACTTCCTGTGTGTACACTCTGGATGTATTTATTTTAGAGATGATTATTGTATTAATTTTCGTTATCGCTCCATTCCATTTTTTTATAATACAAGTGTATAAAGAACAAACTTGAGAGAGACGGAGATTATTTGTAATTTTTGTTTGTAGTACTTGTTGTCAATTTTTGTATTAAAATAATGATCAAAATAAAATGAATATTTTCTAAATGTGTTAATGTGACAAAAAAACAATTTTTTTTGTCAATAATTTTAGTGCGATATTTTTGTGTTTGGGCCAAAATTTTATAGCTAAATTTTAATCCATTTGTTGTAGAGGATATATTCAGCCATAAATTGAGATTGTGGCCGGCGTGGAAAGCATTTAAGGGGACCGGAACTTAAAAGTTATGCTACTTGATTTCGTATTATTTATTTATTGTTACACGCTCAAGAAAAATCAAAGTATTCGCAAACGACAATATTCTATCAGTTCTTGTTTTCAGGAAAGACACACATAAAAAGTAGAGGAAAATATGCATTAGAAAGTATTCAACTTGCATCTTACCCATTTTTGTTAAGACTAACGAAGCATTTTTGTTTCTAAATCGAAATAGAATAGAATACGCCTGACTAAAATTAATAAAACTGCAGTGTCATCGTTTTATGTCGAGTAATTTCAGTGAGAACCAATAACTTGCGAAAGTTGAATTTATACCCTAATTTAATTTATTTTTTATGAGGATGAAACGATTTATACATTTTACGTGCTAAAAATTCTTGTTTCTAGTTGTTTTAGTAATGTTTAAGCTATTCGTGTTCCATGTAAATTAATTAATAAGGCTATTTCTAAGCCGCGATAAAGTTCGAAAATAAATTGCATGAAAAGAAAAACAATATTGCATGATATTGTTTTCTAATTATTTGCTTTTAGTATACAACATACATACAAGTCCAAATCTTGGAAACCTTCTAAAACTCTAGTTTTATTACAATTGAATTCTAAAACATTATGAATTATTAACAAAAATGGACTTCTTTTCTGCAGGCAAAATTTCTAAAGCCACGTAAGACACCTCCTAAGCTTAAAGATCTTAAAGAAGCTGCATATCTTCCTCCCACCACCACCTACACTGTTCAGTGCTGTGCGCGAAACAGACAAATATTTACAAAGTTATTTCTATTGTAATTTTACCATTTTATTTACAACAGGGGTTTTATAGGGGAATCTACAACAAACAATATATTGAGAACGTTTTTTCGAATATGTTGCAATAATCAGTTGAGTGCGATAATATTTGCGATTAATAATACTAAGTGACCAAAACGACACTGGCCATTTTAAAGTAGTTTTAAGATGAATGTAATACTTAAATTGAGTAAAAATGGAATAAATTCTGTTCGAGTAAAATGTATTTTATTTTATTAAACAGTTTACCCCAAATATGGCGCAGGAAAATTGACTTTTTACGAATTATTTTTTAGTTCAAAATTAAAAGAAATGGTTTTTAAAAAAATTATTAATTTTCTGCATTTTAAAAAACTTGTATTCGATAATAAATAATTATTTACAAAATGATTGGACAGTTTGTTTTATTATATAAGATTGTTTTAAAATTGAATCAAAAAACAATTTATGCTTGTATAACGAAATCGCCAGTTCCTAGAGACCATTGGTGTTAGAAAAATAAAACAATTATAGCTGCTATATATATATATTATTCACTCAAAAAATCTCTGATCTTTAGGATATTTACTAAGAAAGCCATTATTAAAATCTGTTGCACTCATAACTTTTTTGCCTTCAACTTTAACTTTTAGGACTTCCACAGGATGTCCATCTTTACAGTAAACCCTGAGGGTTTTACTATTTTTACAATATTCTACAAGCCCCGGTACGATGTGGTTACTTTTAATTTCTTTCGCAGTTAATTTAAGGTCAATTATTTTCATCCCATGTCCATTAAACTTTGCCGCCAATTGCTTGTATCCATAAAGAGCTCTGAATCGGTTGTACACTTCCTGAGCAGCCATCTCAGACCATTTTACCTCGGTCACTTCCGGGGTTATTTTTGGAGCTGTAGGATTACTCATTATTGATATTTGTGGTAATTTAAGGAATTATTTATAAACCATAAGTAACAAGGGCGTTATTTTGCTTTTGCACTGCCTTAAAACTTTTAGGGAATCCATTGAGTGTTTCAATCAGCAGTCCCGCACCCTCGGCAGCTAGTTTGTCGTGCAATTCGGGCATAAGAACATCGGGCGTTATATCCACCCTTTTTTGAGCTAGAACCTTGTTTCGGTACCTATTTAATATTAAGCTTGAGTGGATGAGACCAACTTACATCACCGATGTCGAAATGTTTGGGCTCGATCCTCATTATGGAAACTCCCGTGGTCTCATCGCCGTGCATTATAGCGTAAATTATTGGTGCCGCACCCCTCCACCGAGGTAACATGCTTGCGTGAACGTTTATCATTCCCCTGTGAAGAAAACTTTAGTTCTTGTAATATTTTCGAGATTATCAACGTACAAGGGGAATGCAGTGATTATCTTCTGAGGAATAAGGTGACCAAAGGAAACAACAACTCCTAAATCGTAGGTCTTGGCAATTTCCTCTTCAAGGGGCCATTTGTATAGTTGTAGACCTTCAGCTTTCGTGTAAGCACGAACAGGATTCGATGAACCTTTAAAGGAAGTCACAACGCCAAGGTTGCTGATTTTACTTTGTATTTTGCTAGAAAGATTAAATTGCGTTGCGAAGTTAGAAACATTATTAGAAAATTGTAGAAATATTAGTTGGGGTGGAAAAGATCTTCATTCTACGGTTTCGGTCGACGGACTGTGCCCAATACAAATATTTCCAGAGGACTTTTGTAGTCTTCCAATGTAACGTCTTAGATTTTTTTAAGTCCTAACATGCCTATAACTACTTCAGCAAGGAACGTCTAGATTAAAATTTTGTAAACAAATAATGTAAGATCTTAGCCCTATTTCAAAATTTTTGAATAAAACAACCTCCTAACTTTAATTTTGAATGTGTAAAATGTTTGGCTACTTAAAAATTTAGAAACAGTCGAAGTTAAATTTGCATAGAGTAAAAATTTTGCAAGGCCAGCACTTGAAGTGAGTCCTATACCAAAATCTTCTGAATCCATACTCAGTATGTAGGGATTGTTCTAGATGAGATCTGCGATGCCAGTAATAAATGCATTTTAATAATACATTATCATTTTGGTTATATTAATATAATATGAAATGCCTTAAAGGCTATAAAAATGAGCCGCTTACCACTCATCATGAAGAGCCTTCAGGCTGGGCAATGAAAAGTTGTCAGTTCCGAAAAAAAGTACTTTGAGTTTATCGAAACTACGCCCTGAATCACAAAGAAGGCGCACAGTCGAGGACACCTTCCTTTTGTATTTATAAAAATTGCAAAATACCCGCGGATCCACCAGCATCACGGAGCGCCTTATTTACCGCACTCGCAGTGACAGTGACAAGAGCTGGATAGTTCACAATAGCGAGTCCCATTGCAAGATGTTCTTATTGTGAGTGTTAATTTTGGGCACCCCTGCAACTGAGACTATTGACCATTGGATCAGGTCTGTGACAAATTGGGGAAGCAGGACGGAAGTCGAAATGCCATAAAAAGTAGTTTTACTTTTGTAGTTTGTTTTGAATTTTTATCCAAAGAGCACTATCCACTCGATGCGCGACAGTGATAAAAGAAATCCGGGTGACAATTGGCCATAATCCGTCAGAGAAATTTCGGTGTCAGATTTTAGGCTTGTTTGGTTGCGATTTTCGTTTGTTTTTAAACCAATTTATCTCGATCTGAATCAGCGTGCGAATGATAACGTTCCGAAAATGAGTGCAAACAACAGTTTAAGCGACGGCAGCACCAGCGGAGACCCGACAATGGCCTCACAGTACGCGTTACGTGTCGCCCTGCAGACAATGAAGGAGCGTTGCATCTCCTTGCAAGAAAGGTTGAGTGCACTCAAGGAGGAGAACGTGGCGCTCCAGAGTCGGGGGAGGTGCGAGCAGCCCCTCGACAACGGAGGCTCCGTCCACAATCGATCAGAGGTGGAGTCACTGCGGAGCCAAGTGGCTGAGCTTACCAGACAGAAGTTCCAGCTCTCGGAGCACATCGCGATGGTGGCCACCGAAAATCGTCAGCTCTGGTCGCGATTGTCTCAACTTGCCAAAGATAAGGGCCGCCAGAAGACGGCCTCCACCACGTCCGAAATTTGTGCGACAGGCACTTTAGGTGCAACAACCAGTGAGACTGCATCCGGCCAAAATTTGATAAGATCGAAAACATTTACGCAGCACTCCCCGAACCCAAATATCCGCCCGCAGCACATACGCACGGCGGGGGAGGACAAGAGCTTGGACGACATGAGTCTAGAAGAGGTCTCCCTCAAAGTGCTGAACAACTTCAACGATGCCAAAACTGAAGTCGACAAGAAGTGCGGTGAGATTCTTACCAAAGACGGGAATGGTCTCGGTTTTGGGTATCTGAATGACGACGTTTCTGATGTGGATGTAGCACAGGAGGCGAAGAAATGCATCGACGGTATGGTGGACATAAAAAAAGAACTTCTCAAGCAGCAGGACCATCTAAAGAAGGCTGTAGGTGCTCTCAAGGAGAAAAAAGGTAAGTGACCCACAAGGTTGACTCAAACTTTCGAACGAATCAGTTTCTTGCAGCTCTACAAGAATGCCCAGCATGCAAAGAACGGCGAAAGTTGGAGATGGTTGACAAAAATCTAGAGACAGATCCATGTCTCCTCGACAACTACAGAAATCCTAATCAGGGAAAGAACTTAGTTGATGGGATGCCTCCAAAACATAAGATCGACGATCGTGCGTACAGTGGAAACCACTTGTACATCCTTGAGCAGAAAAGGATGGCGGATGAGATGGACAAAATGTGTCCTTTGTGTGGAAAATTTTACTCGAGCAGTGTGTCGTTCGAGAGCTTCCAGGAGCATGTTGAAACGCACTTGATTGATGACACCGACCTTGACCCAAGTTTGGAGCGTAATTTTGAATTCGTATCACACACCGTGAGCAATTTCTGACAAAGCAAGAAAATCTTTTTTTCCAGCGAATTATGAGAGTGCAACAGCCGGAATGTGTGGACTCCTAGATACCTTGTAGATTTCTCTAGATTTAGTTATTGTAATTGTTCTGTAATTTTAAGGATTCTACGATTCTTACGTGCGTTTGTTAAGTAAATAATTATTCTATACTGTCCCTAAAATTCACTAAGGATGAATTTAATGTTGAATAATACAAATATTCTATCCGATAAAATGGGTTTTCTTTCACAGAGAAAGTGTAAACTAATTAATAATTGTAACTGATTTATTTCACTACATTACCCCAAAACATGCCGATTAACCTAATTCGGTTGGCTTAACATCTTTTGTCGTGGCTGGTTGTTGAGTGGTCTTCTGCATTAGATTTTTACTAAACCACATTGGACGAGGCTTTTCCATTTCCACAATTCGCTTCCCATTCAAAATTTCGACCTGTTCCTTCTTCTCTCCTTGGTAAAGAACAACGACTTCTTGATCAACAGGCTCCAAGCCGAGCTGCTCTTGAATTTTTTCCTGCATTTTCTCGGTCTCCGCACGGACCTTGCCGTAGCAATGAGCTAAAACAGCGAACGATTTGTAAATAAATTCATCTTAGAGGTACTTGTTAAAATACTTACGGCACAATACTCCCAATTCCCGATCATAACCGCATTGGTTGCACACTGTTATGTTATTTTTCGGTAGCATTATTTTCAGGATATATTTGGGATCACCGAATCTCCTCTTCGACCGCTTTTCAACAGTACGTCGATGCTTTGGTACAGCCCACAGAAAGCCATCACCAATTAAATCCTTTAATGAAAATTTTGGTCCAGAGGCTGGTGGATCCAGAGGATGTGATTGCAGGCAGGCTAGGCAAAAAGCTACTTCCAGAGTAAAAATTTGAACGACATTTTAACAAAATGTTTTGTTGCACTCACCTGGTGGATTTCCATGGCCGAAGAAGTTTAAAATTGCGCGTTCAAGTTGAGAAATTGCAGTGGAAAGTCTTAGCATGTACCTAGACATTTTGGAAATGACAGCTGTCAATAGAAAAGAGGTTAGATTTTTGTGGTTTAAATATTTAAGAAAGTATGGATATTTATAAATTTTATGTTATCAAAAAATAAATATGCATTAACTTTATATGTATAAATAAATAAGAAATACTCACACAATTGACTCGAATAATATAAAATATTTATACCATTTTAAAACTTCGAATAAAACAGCTGGCTGATTAGTACTGCCCCATTCAACTTTTGACAAATTTGAATTTTAATCAGCTGATGAATTTTTGCACTTGCTCACCCGACTTCCTGCCGGAGAAATGTCTCGCTCGCGTGTGTTGTTCAGGCGATTGGAATTTTCGAAATCTTTCCCACAAAACATTTTGGGCAATCAGTTCGGATGTCAGGTGGACACGGCGGACGGTTAGGTGGTAGGGTGGCGGTACTCTCGGCTCTTCGGTGGGCCGCGGCGGAATAAAGTTAAAGTGGTAGGGCCACCGCGGTGAGTGTATCATAAACAAATCGGTGGGGCCCCCGAAAGGACCATCATCTCGCAGTCGTCGCAGTGCCTTCCGCTGATTCAAAGCGCTCAAATAATTCGCTGCTTCCCCAACATATTCCGGAGTGAATTTTTTTTTTTTTATATATATATATATTAAAATTGCCTCTTCGTTCACGGACTTTCTGCAGCGAGAAAAAACAATCAGAGACGATCCACTGGACTTTTCAAGCCATGGCGTGTTTCGGAGTCTCGGGTCGGTTTTGTGCTCGTTCGCAAGAAAAATTGTGTCAGTTACTGATAAATAACTATAAAAAGGCAGATGTTTACGCACAAAATAGCCGCCGTTTGGGGACGTCCTTTCGAGCAACAGCTCTTCAGCGGGTGCACAGTGTTCCCGCCTTCCTTCAAGGACACTCATCCTGCTCACCGGTGCGGGACTACACGGCGAGGGCACAGGTAAAGTGAATTTATTTTTGCTGAGGCACTTGGCCAGGATACAGGTGCCTTTTGCAGCCGACTGTTATGTAACTGTTAGTTAACTGCAGGTGATAATCACTCGAAATGTGTCAACAGCTGATTAGCTGGGCAAGGGGGCTTCACTAGGAAGTCCTTAGAATGAATTGGGCCATTCGGCGCAAAATATCGTCAGTCACCTCTGTATTTGGCCCGTGTTTTAAGTGAAATTCTTCGTGTTTTGAGCGCGCGTGTCTCGTCTTTCTGCCCGTCTCGCTCAATTTTGATGAAAGTGTTCGGGTTTTTTTTCTTACAGCGCGACTGGAATTTTATCGAGAAGAAAGTGAAAATTTCCAACCAGCCTGTTTTATATGAATTCCATGTACTTGTGCTTTGCTTCTGTGCATTTACTTTGGCCAAACCAATTGAGAAAAATTGCGTTTTTTGCCTTTAAACGCAGTGGGTTTATTGACCATCGAGCGCCGTGTGTGAGTGCACGGCTGCCCCCCGACCACTTCAATTGCGAAAGAATTGTCACTGTCAGACTGATTACGTAATTCTTAAAGTAGAATTCCATGGTACTGACATGTGTTCTTATTCGATTTCGAACTATTCTGGCAGGGTTGTGATCTAATTTGATTCGAATTGGTTTGTAACCTAATTGTTTACATGGGATTAATTTACATAAATCAGCTGTTAAAAATGTTATACATATGGCAAAAATTAAGGAGTCGCTCCAAGCCAGTAAACATTCGTGTTTTAAATTAATACAAAAATTAATTGATAACAAAAATGCGTGTTTCTATATCGAACACCAAGAACTAATGAGCCATTCCCTTTAACTCCCCTTTCAATCATTTTATCGCTTAAATAATAATTGCATTATTATTTACCATAATCTACCAATGGAGTAAGTTTTGTACTACCTCTGTCGGATTAAATAACTAATCAACTTTTTTATATTACTAGGTACATTTAACTCCCATAATTTATTTAAGACTCGCTTGCCCTCACGAATTGTTCCTTATCTAATCTTTTGTTTTTCGATTAAATAACTGCATATATTAATCATTAATCAGATCAAAACAGGGACATTTTCTTTAAATGCTTTTTTACTTTTTATATGCATTTTAATTTTTTATTCAAAAAGCACTTACAGTTTTCAAGAGCTGGTTCCTTAAAAATATGAAAAATAAAAGTTTAAAAAAATAAAATAAAAGAAAATTTAATGCTTAAAAACAAAGTATGTATAATTAAATTAAAATTCATCCGCGTAGAGTAATTTCGTAAAATATAATTCGAGTAAAATATATCCGCGTTAAATGCATATTGGCTCAAGTATAGAATCAATTAAATTATATGGTATTTACTATTTGCCAACAAATTTTAATTTTTTCGAACATTTAACCGGATTTTATAAGGTGTAAATAAAGACGTTTTTATCTTCAACCTAGATTTTGATTTTTATAAAAACTAAAAATAACCGGTTTAGGTGAGTTTTTTTCTTTATTGACTAAATAAATTACATTGTCATCTAATTGATAATTTTTAATGATAAAATGACTCTCACTCATTAATTCCCTTATACTTATGAAATGAGAGAACAATTTACTTGTTTACTATTTAAATACAATTTAGTGTGTTTTTAGAGAATTAAAGTTATGGTGCAAGTAAAAATTTCTTATTTCTCCTAGCGGAAAGTCAATAAACTGGGAGGATTAATAATTGAATCAATAAATTTAAAAAAATGATTAGTTCAAATTTCAGATTTCTTCATGAAACCATTGAAAGTTAAATATTTTTTCTTTCTACATAATACTGACATGGAACAAAAAAATATATCTTTCTGCAATATGCAATTCTACAACATACATATATGCCTATTTAAAAATCTACTTTTTTAAATTATTTCTAAAAGTACATGTATGTACTGTACATATATATATAAAATTGGTAATGTCAAGCGTAAATGAATATACATATGTACATATATGTAGAAAAAGAAATTACATTAACAACCCACTTTAAACTCCATTCCTCGAAATGTAGTTTTTGTAGTTACTTTGAAAGTTAAACTTGAATCCATCCGTTTATTGTAAAAGTAAAGTGTTAATAGAGGCAAGTCAAGTTGAAATCATCTCGTCATGCGTAAGGTTTTTATAACACCATATTCCCCTTAAATTTTTTATGGATTCCTATTTTTTTACTTTCAGTGAGGAAGAAACTGAAAAGGTTATGAACACTTCCAAAACCTTGACTCGCAAAAACTGATTTTACACATGCCGACATTGTAAAAGAAAGTCGACTTAATTCTTTTGCACTGCTCGTTCATTAATCATGCAAGCGAATCTTGTGTCACAAATATGGTATACGCAAATTTTCAAAGCCCAACCAAAGGTGTACGCTGATGATAATCAAAAATAAACGGCTTGAAATCGACTGTGGTTTGCACGTGAAACCAAATGCATTCCACTGTGATTTTGAACGTAATTCCCGCTGTTGTCGTCGTAATTCGCGAATGCCGCGTTATTCACCGCGGCTGCCGTGGAGCAAATAGCGCTTTCTCGGGGCCGCGCGCTGTGATGATCTTTTCTTGTCATTCGCCTGTCCTTCTTTTTATTCTACTTTCGATTTCAATTTTGAAACCGAGAGTTTTGCCGCGCCATACATAAGCTTGGGTTTTGAAGCCGGCCGTTGATCGGTGATCGGTGCGCGCATGTGCATCCGGTGAGATGATGCTGCGGGCAAAATGTTGCATGAGACATCGTCGACCTGGTGCTGCCAAGTCCAACAAGGGCTGAGCGGGTCTCCGCACCTTGTCGGATTAATATAATGAATTGATCATTCCTAGCGTATCGATCGATAGCCGCGAAAATGCCTTTCCTCTGAGCAATGTTGGTATATAAAAATTATCAACAGCAATCACGTTTGGAAGAGCTGTTTTGGCCCAATATTGGGAGGTAGTGTTTGCGAACAAGCTCAGATTTCACTTCTAAACCGGAACCGACGACAAAAATGAAGAAAAAAAAAAAATTATTTTCATTCAATTTACGTCCAAGTTACCTGGCATTCGTAAAAGTCTTAACCAGTAAATCGGTTAAAGCGCAAAGACAAAGAGTGCGGCGAGTGCAGATCGTTTAAATAATTAGCTGTCGAAACTGGGTAAGAAAGATTCGAGAGCATAAGAAATGCTCACGCGTGTCCAGAGTGCCATTGGGAAACCGATAACATACCAGTGGCAACAAAAGATGTGACACCGACCACAAATACATGTCGCGCTGGTGCCTGAATTGGGCAGCTAATTTAATTTTACACATGAGGCGATGTAATTCGGGCAGGTATGCGACCGTTTTGAGGAACCAAATGCTTCTTTGAATTTTGATGAGCCTTTTGGTCCGTGAGTTTATGTATGCTTATCCAGCTGGTCTATCTGAATGAATAACAATGTCTATTATAGTTGTCTAGACTGCTGAGCAGATTCAACATAACAGAAGAAACATAATTTTTTAACAGCTGTAGACAATGCATGGTTTACGGGTAAATGGTCTTGAAATTTCGACGGGCGCAAAGTATCTGAACCAATTTAAATAATTTTAATTATAAATGTACAACTACTAATTTTTGTTTCCAGTTATACTTTCTCATATTACTTTCCCAAATTGAAAAAAAATGTTCATACGTTGGTAGAATCATTTCGTTTCTTAAAGCGAGCGTTTGTCTCAAAATTAAATTTTTTAATATGATAAACACGATTAAAAAAAAACTACTGTTTAATTGCCCTGAAATGTTTGCCTAATATTCTATATATACATATTAACTACCATGAACATTTTTGTTGTCATTATAATAATGGCACAAATGGTTGTAGAAAGTTTTCATTTATTAGGCAGGGAAAATATCAAGTTAAATAAATTTATTACACTGGTCTTCAACGAAATCCTCCTTCAAATAAAAATATTATGAATATGAGGATCTCTCTTTTAAATACAATTGTACTCATATAAGTACATACATATGAGTTTTAGATCTATGTCTGGTTCAAGCCGGACTAAGCTTAGGTCCAATCCACCTAAATCTGGCTTAAGGCATATAACATTATATCATTATATGTATGTATAAGAACCTTCCTTTCATTGAAATAGCCTAGTTTTTATTTTTTTGGTTTCATTTTATATGATTTTCTTTATTTGCAGAGCAAAAAAAGATTTAAAACCATTCTCAAGTCACTGTTTCTGTATGAAGGGGAAGGAAAAAATAACACTTCAAAAGCCGCTCTAAATAATTTTCACCGGAATCATTTACTACATCCGCATTGAAAAATTTACTAAATGTATAACATTTTACCATAAAACGCAATGAGTTAGATTTCATGCATGCATTAATTAAGTTAAATTAATTGAATTTTTTCGATTTACTTTTGCAATTCATTTTTAGTAGGAAGCGTGGTCGCAAAGGCGCTTCAGTTAAAATTTGTATATTCATAGCACGTACTTGTCTACCGCTTGTTATTTTTCTTACTCTTCCCGCATCTCTTCTTTTTCTCTTATTGCGCTTAACTTATGAAATTCCAAAGTGAATTTAAAATTAATTACAATTCAATTATGACTTCAGGTGTGCACCATATGAATTGTATGCAGATTTAAACATGTGCTTTATGAGCATTTCAATGATCTTTTTCGATTTGTGGACGCATTCAATGAATTAGGGCAGTAGGAGGAAATATTGTTGATGTTGGACGAGTGCATAGAGATAGCCTAATAGACCTTGAATTCAGGAACGTGATTGATTTTAGTTATTTATTTAAATTTTGAATTAAAAACTATTTATGTTCATCAGAACGTATAAATAACAACTGTTACTGTAAATGCTTCAAATATAAATACTGCAAAATGAAACAAATTTTATTTATATTTATCTATAAAAATGTTTAGGAAATTTTGTACTAACATGTTGTATCCGACGTATTCGTATCCTAATTGAAATCATATAATAAGAAAAGCAGAAAAGCGCAAGTGCTTATAGAAATCGGCGGAACCGAAATTTGTGTGTACGTCTTCAATAAACCATGAGTCTAGCAGTCGTCTTCGGCTACTTTTGAAGACTAAAGGTTTAAAAAGTCGAAAAAATCAGTCCTTCGCAAATATCGCTATATTATCAAATTCAAATATAGACAAGTTTTCTATAAATCATATTCTTGGTATTTGTTTTGCAGGTTTAACCGTTTTCACTTATGGTTCACACATTTTGTTGGCTTGCTATGAACAAAATACCAAGAAATTGTCTATAGTGATTTTATGATCTGCAAACTTGAAGCAGTTTTA
This sequence comes from Machimus atricapillus, assembly GCA_933228815.1. Taxonomy (NCBI): domain Eukaryota; kingdom Metazoa; phylum Arthropoda; class Insecta; order Diptera; family Asilidae; genus Machimus; species Machimus atricapillus. Next base: position 14,872,516 of record OW121788.1, read on the forward strand.
CCAATAAGTATAATTAGTGAATAAATAATATGCACATACATATACATATATCAGCCACCTGAAAGCGTATTGTCCAAAGAATTAAACAATAAATTATAAGATACATACATATATACCTAATGATTTTGGGTGAATAAAAAGAATAATGTAGTAGGTACACTACCGCTTCAAACGCATAGACCTGAATTGATTGTTTTGATTACAAACATAAATAAAAATTGGAATACGTCTGCGCAAAAGAATGAGCTAAATGAGCATATACATAAACAACTACTTAAAGTTGCTAACTAGATCAGAATTTGTGCTTTCGACTGTCTTGTGGGTATATACATAATACAAAAAATACAGATTTGAAGAATTAAAAACTTACTAGTTCCTACAGTACCAAGCTTTTTGAACTATTTTCAGGAAAGTGCAATTTCAATATACCTTTATTAATTTTGAAAAGCTAAAGGAAACGGCAACAGAAACATTATATACATTGTTAAACTAATCGGTACGTTTGAAGCGTTTTCCTAGTCGTTATGGCATTTCGTTTTGCTTTATGGGTCTATAAAAAGACGATACAGATCACCCGTGTAGGAAATTCTCACTGCATGAAAGCATGACAGGTTTAAAAGGAAAATGTCGTCATTAAATACGCAACGTGGATGAATACTGCGTTTGAGAATATGTAAGTACAGCGGTGAAAATCTTTGAACATTGAGCCTATGCACTCGCTATATAGTGTCGTGACTCGGATTTTGAATAAATTGTCTTATATGTCATATGTACATATAAGTGTACCGAACGACTTACATATCCATGTATCTATCATTGTCCTCTTCTATCTTTGTCTATTTTTAATTGTTTAACATTTTGCAATAATGAACAATTTATTGGGACAAAAGTTACAACATTTGTCACTTTAAATAAATTTTTGAGAACTAGAAAAAACCCCAGCCGTGAAAACCCATTTACATCATCACTTTATGTACTAGGAACTCGCACATTTCTGTTTCAAATCAGAAAGGTAAACCGAAAAGTGTACTGGTGTCAATGTGTTAAATAATCGAAAGGAGAACTCCCAAGGAAAAAAAAAACGCACAAGTTCGCTACACAAATTTCACAAAGATGATGATCAATGAGCAATATTTACTCAAAAATGAAGATCCGGGACAAGATGTTCTTTGTTATTTTGCAATGCTCACCTGAAAGCAGTGAGCACCCGAGATTTTGGTAATTGATGTGAAGGACCACTCAATTTTAGGTTTAACAGACACACCTTTGCTGACGATAATAATGTGAAAAACTGTGAAACGATCATATTTCCTCTCGGTTTTTTGGCAGCATCTTTTCATGAATATTTTATACTTTGTTGATTGTTGTGCTTTCTTAACCTTTTAAGTAGTTTTCGTAAGCACCCTTGGGACTCAATTTGAATAAGTGACGACCTGGTGATCTTTATTGAGGAATTTTGAGGTAATAGTGCACTTGCAAGTGAGCTTAAAGAATTGAAGCAAGGAAGTATAATCTGTTTTAAATTAAAAAAACCTGATTTATCCACGCAGTTAACTAGATCTTTTGAAATTAAGGCTTTGCATTACATTTTAATGATTTCATTCAATTAATCAATTTTTGAATCAGAGTCGGTGCAAAAAAAAACTTCCCTATTGCATACTTTTAGATTTCAACAAAATGTTGCAACATATTCAGTGATTCTTCATGATCAATATTCAGTACGTATTTTGGCGACAATTGAAGAAACAAAGTACAAATTTTCCCCAGACCCACTTGGGCTCGCACCATGCAAATTGCATGACTTACGGTCTTTCAAAAGTTAATTAATTTCCACTGCGCGGTTCAATTTAAATTCACAAACATCTTGATTTCCGGATGCGTGCGAAAACTATAAAATTCATTGCACAAAGAGTTTCGGTCCGCTCACACAAACATTCAAGTGGGGTCTTTTCATTTTGGAGCGGCATCCTTTTAAAACCGATTATTTATAGCTCCTTCAGATATCAATTATTTTTAATAAACAATGATTGATCTTAATAGATCGTATTCAATGACTTTGCCTACTGCGTTAATTAATAAAATAATAAGTATAATTGAATAAATCTTACGGAATGCATGCAAATTGTTTTTTGTATCGGATTTTGGTAAAAAAAGCATTTTGGTACTTTTCCCTTAATCATTTTATCAGCGACACGATGAAGTTGTCCCACTTTTTGGGCACCTGAAGTAACTCAAGGTCCGGCGACAAGAAACAACCATCGTGTCGTGGGTTACTTTCCATGGAAGAAATCAACAAAATGAACAAATCAAATATTATCCCATAAAAATTTTTATTGAGAAATGTTTTTCTCTTGAAATAAATGATGTTTTTGCATCATTTTCTTAACGCCCTTTTCAACGTTTTTAAAAATCTCCTATAAATCTTAGAATAAGACTCGAATTGACGCTATTACAGATGTTGAAAAAGATCAGGCATTTATTGTGAATGCACGCGGTTATGTAAGTGAAATGGATGATTTTTTTGTGATGTTGAATTTTTCATCGGTGCATTACACACGCGGGACTCACTGCAAAGTTTAAATTTTTCCAAGGGCATTCGATTTTCACATTTTCGACAGAGCGAGGCGATCCGATTCGACACAAAAAGAGTTTTATTATTATTAACCCACTGTTGGAGACAGGAAAATGTTTTTGTAGTACAATACAATGCGATAATTTCTGACCGTTGTTTATTCTTTGCATAGATTTGATGACATTATTAATGTTCGTTTGCAAATTTTTGCCTCGTGAGTCGTTTAGTTATAATTATATCTAATTTTGATGGCTTTCATTAATCAAGTTTTTTATTATTGAAATTTAGAGGTCAGTTACAAATGACAATCACATTTTTATGCTAGAGTCTGAAAAGCTTTTCGAAAAACTGAAAATTCGTGCCGGTTTGGTAGTAAATATAAAATCTTTGGCCTCAAAATACGTACTTGTATTACTATTCAAATAAATTATATGTTATCCATAAATCAAATTGGAAAAATTGTATGCATTTCTAAATCAAAGGTGATGAATTCGCAATCAGGATTTCCAAAAACCGCCGAGCACCAATTGCAATAACAATTCTCTGAAGTTCAAAATTTTTGGTCGGATAATTTTTCTATTATTACAATGGTATGTATGTATGTATTTACAATAAAAACGTAATTTTAAGTGCTAGAGACTCATACAAACTAAATGTTATTTTCCGACAAAAAAATCAGTCGTCGCGAGACACTTGAAATCCCCTTTATGTCCTCCTGACCTATATTAACATTTGCTATGATGTCTACATAGTCTAGTCTAGGTCTTGACTTTCTTCTTCTTTGGTAAGCAATTAAAAATTAGTCGCAGGCGGCTGTATACCAAACAAATCGCAGTGCACTCTAATTGTTCACATTCAGCTCATTCCAATTTGTTGCATGCCAGCCGAAAAACACCATTAAGTGTTTCTAAGAATTTTGCCAGATTTGTCTACTTTCACTGTTTGTAGCTATTAAACACTAGAGAGAGAAACAATAAAAAAATACATTTGTTGCGGTTGTTGGGTTTTGTAGACCCCAGCCATAAAGGTAAATAGTAAGATGAAATCAGGGAGAAGTGATGCATCTCTAAATATAGCTGGCTTGACTCTGAAAGGTTTGTTTTTTCTTTTTATAATCTTCAAACATATACTATTTTGGGTTCCGATCGGAATCGTTTAGTATTCAAATTCAGAGATGAAGCAAAAAGGTTGAAATGTTGACGTTGCAGCAATAGACACCAGACCAGGTGTGGTGCAATTATGTTAGCCGATTGCTCTTTATAGCATATTTCATTAGGTTTTCCTTGTTATTTTGGAAAATATTTGAGTTTTCAGTTATGCCATTCTTTTTCCGTACAATAATTGTAAAGTGCGTAGAAAATATCCAATTCAGTGTTAAAAAACTTTCTAATAAAAACTGCTGTGCCCTACTGCCCCTTAATTACATATTTTAACCGTAATCACTACAAATCTTTGGAAAGTGGTAACGAGCTAACACTTTAAAAATTCACATATACCAGGAACCGCGCCAAACATTGCTTAATAGCACAGTGGTATCTGAAAACGAAAAGCTGTTTCCGCTCCAGAGCGTGAAAGGTTTTGGGGGTCCAGTAGAAATCTGTAATGAAAGTTCAAGAGCGCAGTTGAACTCGTCGTAGCAATTAAATAAAAAAAAAAAACATTAAGCAAAAACACGAAAGGAGTCTATTCCCAGGTTAATGAACTTGAAATTTTAATGTGAGCTTTACCTATGATCATTTCATGGCTGCTTGCGAGCAAGTTCAAATTTAATTTGTTAAAGAAATTTCTGCGATTCGATTTTCAAGCCGCCTTTTGCCACGTGCGATGCTGCGTATATGTTATCTTGTACGTGCCATAAGAAGGACTTATGCAACTCATGCTGCGTGAGGTGTAGCAGGGCGTCTTGTTTACACACGCACCTTGTTATTGAAGCCCGATTGGCGTCTAATGAATATTTATGGTCTGATTAAGTCTTCTCCTTTGACGGTGATGCTTTGAAAAACTGAACTGAAACTAATTGAGTAAGGTATAAAAATAGCAAACACTGTCTGCTTATTTCATCTTTAAATGCAAGACACAATTTTTATGGTATCGATGCGTTTATTTACATATTTTTATTGTATGTATTTTTTACAAAAACAAAAAAAAAACATTGCAACTATGCTAGTGAATTATTCATGTCAACACGCACGAATTGTATGATAAACAGATATGTAGGTACCCATTGAATATTTGGGTTTATTTTGATTTCAAAAACGTAAATAATTTTGCAATTCAATGCACAGTAGCTATATATATTTAGATAGATATCTAACTTTTCAAGTCACATGTAGTTGATGTCAATTAAAATGAATATCCATCCAATCAGTCTGTCCAGACAACTTTACCGATTACGAAGAAGATTTTAGCGACCGACCATGGCGTCAATTTGGTAAATGCTGAACTTAAAACTCCATCTCTGACTCACAGTCGTAAAGTAAAGATTGAAAATATAAAAAATGTCGGTCGGATTCCGACCAATAAATGTAACTCTTATTTACAAAATTTTTAGGCTATTTTTTTTTTAAATTCAATCTAAATCATCTTGGCAACTAAATTTACATGATTTATTAAATAATATATATATGTAGAATATCACAATTGTAATAAATGACGTTTTTTTAAAAGTAGAAGCCACAAACTTAGCCGAAAGAGCCATTATGCCGAATTATTTTGTAAAAATTATAACCAAGTCTGGTACTGGTTATCGATCGTTGTTATTTGACCATTCACTGACCCAGCAGATTCACTTTTAGTGGTTTTTTAAGCCCCGAAAAACGAGAATTTCTCATTCTGCACGCTGCGCGATGTGGAACTTTTCCTTTCATGCGAAATTCTCTACTTGGCTTGACCACCACTCTCGATTTTGCCGGTTACAACATATTTGCTGGTTTAACAACTGAATTGTTTTTGAATATTCATCTGATTGCAATCGTCAGGCTTTTACTAAAATGCAAGCGTGCTACGCTGGGCAAGTTAATGTTGATCCATTGACAGAAGTCAATTCATAGATCTCAACCTTTGAACGTGGAAATCTCCTGTGCTGGATGGAAAATCGGCTGTTGTTTTTTAAGTTCAGCAACAGGTTACCATGGCTCAAATGTGTCGTTCGTGTAACTTTCACTTTTTGGTTTTCAGCACGGGATACATGTTGTCATCGCAACTTGAGACTGCATGTTCGAAACTCACTTTTATGCCCCGATTCGGTTGATCTCACAAAATTCGTTCTAATTTGCTTACAGATTGAGATCAATTGATTGCCAACTAATTAGTAGTTTATTTTTTAGTGATTGCTCGAAGACATAAGAATAGGTGTAATTAAATTGCAATGAGGAAAATGTAATGTTGCAATTTTTGCATATCCATTTGAAGAATCCGTAAATGATCGTACGAATTGTTGTTTCAAAAATTTCTCTTTTTACATTGAATACATTATGTGTCTCGAGCGTTTTGTTGTTGCATACGTTGTATGAAAGTACAACATAGTAAGCATTTGGTATGATACAAAGCCAAATATGTATAGCAAAAAGTGGGCTGTTCATTTCAAAAGTCCCAAAAAATGGTTTTAAGTAATAGATTGAATTGAAAATTTATCTTTGTACCATCAAACCAAGCTGAAGCAATGTAGTTAAGTTTTTACTTTATTTTTGCTGTGAGCATTTATTTCATTTCGCCGGTAGCTACTAATGTAATATTATATTGCACAACAGTTCAACTCAAGATTCAAGAAATTAAGCTTTTTGCTATTAATTAATTCCATTAATTCCATGCATGATTCATAAGTTCAAGATTAAAACTAAGATAGTTGTTTTTATCAACAACTTTTTATAAAAGAAACTATACATATTATTCGTCTTCGTACACATATATGATATGTACATCACGTAGATAAATTTATAATAATAATGTAGTTTGCAAGCATAAATTATATCATGCAAATGTGAACTCTCTCATAGAATTTGAAGATTGCAACAATCAGCTTAGACTGTGCTTGCTTGCTCAATTATAATTACAAAATAATTGAAATCAATTTAGGTTTGCAAATTTTACTTCAATTCTTGTACCATTAACCGGCTTGGTTACTCTTTTTTAAGTAGATTGCAAGACTGAACGCGGATATTTTGGTGTATAGGTTTATAAAACAGGTTTAAATCACCTGTATCCGAAAAGCGGTTTAAGGTTCCTTATATTGGTTTGCATATGTTAGGTGGGTAATTGGGGAAAGAAGTTTCAATTTGAATCACATAATGCTGCATTATGTTGGAAAATCGGCTGAATAAAATTGATATTGGCGCGTTTTTGTTTTCATCATTTGATATTTTGATGTTGTTTTAATTTGATAAATCCATGTATTACTCTCATCTACATATTTGGATCATATGATATATAAATATACGGTTACGTCTTCGATTTTCTACGGCGAGTCCAGCCCGCGAAACCTCCGATAAGAAGTGTAGCTTCAAAAATTTTTATTCTTTCCCAAAGAGAATGTGTCGAATTCTATCTACGAAATTTCAGCTCTAACAAGTGGGATACTCTCCTTTTTTAGAAGCATCTTATAAATTAAATTATATTTAGTTTCAACAATTATGAAAATTTAAATAATTGCGGTACATTTAATAAATACCATTGCAAAAACAAAGCACTGACTTTGTGCAAATTAATTTGCAATATAAACATGAATAATGCTTGAAGGTTACTGACTTCTTGCATCTAATTTCCACTTATGCAAGTCAGATAAAGCGGTCATAGTAATTAAATTCGAACGTGAATTAGATAGTCAGGCGGTTTCGAAATGTTTTTGTTAAATAACTCAAGCAACCTATCAGTTGCACATCCGACTGTCGATGCAATTGCAATTCGGTGGTATTCATCGATGCAAGACAATACATAAATAGAAAAAAAAAAAACCTTTCCTAATCGGTTTTATTGGTGGCGACACATAAATAATGCTAATGTACAGGAAGCATGTAATCTGCACTTTTAACCAGGATAGTTTTAATGTTTTAATTATTTTTGTGGCAACTTTTAAAATTGTTCTGCAATTGCCTGGTTTTATAATAGTCAACTCTCCATAGCATGTGGATTTTTGGTTCTATGCTTTTTAGCATTTAATACAATGGCCTTTGTGAGGTAGGCCATACTCTATGTATTATAACAAATGTACCTTTTTTTAAAATGAAGGTCACCGTAGTTACAGCCAATTTTCCACTGATTACCTGTTTACTGTTTTGGAATACTTTGATTAATTTGGGCTGTGGCTTATTTAACAACTGTGGCAATTTAACAATTTTGAGGTGACAAAGTTTCCGAGGCCGTGATGCATGAGTGCATTTATCTTATTCAATTTGAGGAGCTAATAACACATGGTTTAATTCTATAATTGTTCTAAAATAATTGTTTCTTTTCCAAAAGATGTACAAGTTTATTTATGAGTATAAACTTTATTTTTCATTAATCACTAATAAATCAACTTTCGAATATGTGGAATTTCCAAATAGGAAATTAAAATTCGACGTAAATGGTAGCGCTCTTTACAATATTTCTTATAAAGTCTGTTCCACATTAATTATATCTCAAATAGTATTACAATTGTAACTCGAACACCAAAACAAGTAGCATTGGTAAGAAAAGTATCCATCCGTCTGGTGCGCTTTGGCGTAATTTATCAAAATCTCTTTTGGAGTGAACTCATCAATGAAAAGAAAATGAAAGTCTCACGGTATACGTTCTCCTGTGTGAAAGTGGTCAATTGGCCAAGTATAGAGTGGCGCATAGCAGATGAAAAGTGCAAATTGTCCGATCAAATATTAAGCGATTGATTAACTGGTAATGGACAGGCGGTGCCGAGGCAGTATAACTTTCCGGGTATTATACCTCCAAAAACTGTCAAGGAAAATTGTGATTAACGTATTGCTAGTCATAGTAAACAAAAGGTGAACTGATTGGCCGGCACGCGTAACGCCTCAATTGCGGTGATATATGGTGTAAAATACGTGCCAATTTGTTCATTTTAACTAGAGCTGGTTTGACGGCCATTGCCTGAACTCCGCTTTCTTGTTTCGACTAGTAAACACGGCGTGGGCTTACGTAGAAATGAAGAAAGTGTTGAAATTGCTTAAGACAATTGAAAATAAAATGTTCACATGACAGTATTTAAGAGAATAGGTAAAAGTAAAACGCATTGTCGTGCGAAACATTTCTAATCACACTTACGCCGAGATTTCCTATATGAATAACTATAAAAGTTCGTCGCTTTTCGTTGAAGTCTTTTGTTTGACGAGAACGTACACTTCTGTGCATAGCGGAAATGAACAGTTTTAAGTTTTTTAAAGAATATTTTATTTTTGTAGAAACATCGACAATTTATTAATCGCAAAATTAAGTTATTTAAGACACGTAATATTATATTTTTTGCTCCAAGACATTGCGAATCTACGGTCGAATTTAAAATGGTTTTATACCCCAAATGACCTTCAATAGTGCAACTTCTGGACGGTGAATTTGTTAAAGAAGACACGTTCAAGTCTATGGGGTTTTCATGAACCCTTTATAGGATTTACGTGATGCGTTTAACGAATTTAAAGTAGTTCCCGGTGGTATGTAAATCGGAATTTTCTTATTATTATATCTATGAGTCAATACAATAGTACAACTCATTTGAGGTTTTTCCTACATATTATACATACATATTCATATCCAAATGATTTAATTTGGAAAATTAGTTTAGTGCTGAAATACAAAAAATGTGTTTTTTTTAAGTAGGTACTACAGAAGAGTAGGATATTAACTAAAGAAATTTAAAGTACTAAAGGTACTTTCAAATTTAAAATTAAAACAAAAATGGGTCGAATAGAAAAATATATTTCTTTTAGTGAAGGGTGCAACTAGTGCTTCACTTGATATCCCTTTGCATGTACAGATAAATCAAATGGTTAAGAATGTTAGTGGCATTCCATGACGCACCTAAATATTTTGTGCGCATATAGTTGAAGAAAATTTAAATAATAAGTCACTAGTGTAGTATCTTATGTGTACATTCGTTTTGTTTAAAGAAAAAGTAAATACAAACGACAACAAACTGCGAACCAAACAGCAACGGCAATAATCGCTGCGATGTGAAAGTGTTCCACAAAAAATGACTAGACAACCTTCAACTTCTTTTACTTTCTCATGCAAAACAAGTGCAACCAGGTAGCAACTGTAAAGTGGCAAAGACAAGCTGGCTGCACGGTGTGCTGCAGCATCACTCCTTCTGCAGACTCTCCCAAGACAACATGTAGCCAAGAAGGTAGAAGTGGCGCGACGAGTTTTCTACGGTCGTGCACGTGGTGGAGGACAGTCCGTGCACCTTTAACGGAACGGCAACCTAGCCGCCTTCAAGATCGCTCTCCACCTCGAGCCTTCTTCTTGTAGTACAACTCCAAACCATCGGAGCTTGGAACGAGCCACCGTGGTGACCACTTTCACATGATCATGGCAGAGAAACCCAGAAAGGTTGACTGTAGGGAGAATCGTGCATAAATTTGTTAAAAGTTTATGAACCCTCAAGGTCGGATAGAGCGGAGTCTGGTCTTGTCTAGCCGGTCGGTTGCCGCGAGTTGCATGCAATCTCGGAATAGTGTACCACTAGCATTTCCTGTTTTCTAGCCATAACCGTCATTGTGGGAGCAAACCCATTGCCGGACTATGTATTTAAATATGGGTAAACGATCGACTCGTCCAAGAAGACGTCGAGGAGTTGTGGTCTTTCAAAGTGGTGGGAAACCTGAAGAGATCTATTACCGCACTTTCATCGCATTGACCTACAAAGGCGGTATCTAAGTTGATCTAGCTGGAAAATGTTCACATTTTTATTGCAGCTAAAGTTGGCGTTGTTGGGTCTTCGACGACAAATGCATTCGGAAGTTGTTTGGTTGCCGGCCATTATATGGGATGCTTTATGTAAGAAATGTGTGCAACCTCGATCGTGGGGAGTCATTAAGACCACTTGCTAACAAGTATTGATATTATGGTCTTGCGAATGAGGCAGTCGATTGCACAAACTTAAATTTACTATTGTGCAATTGCATGTGAGTTGTAGGTTTGATTCTATTTGCATTTCGAGTTGAATTTCGGGCCAGTAGCTTAGTACCTACTCAATCAAACTTAAAACATTTTAAGAGGGTGTTTTCTCGCCAAACTGTTATCATATAATGGGCACATAATTAATTAAATGCGTTCTCGACCTCGATGTAAAAAAACAATTACCCGCCGATAACAATAATTCATCGATAAAAACGAAAACGACTTTTATAATCTCCCGCACTAACAATATGCACCAAACGAGTTTAGTCGTTTCCCGCTTAAATTAACTTAAAATAAATTGATTCTTTATATAGCTTAAATTCTAAACATACATAGATAAATTTAGATAAGTACACAAATTATATGTATATATAGGCATAATAATTTTTTTTTTCTAAATTATTCTCATTAGGTTCCTTCAAATTAATTTCGATAATTTGAATTCAATAAAATAAATTTAATTACACCTATGTGTATATATGTATGTATGTGCATATTTGGTGAATTTTCAAAAGAAAAATATTTCCTCGTACATATGTACATACATATATCAATCAATCATTGCAATATTTAAGCTTGTACTGTACAAGTTAATAATTTATTTTCGATAACGTAAGCCCAGCGACGATTTCGACTCAAGCATTTATGTTTCATTTTCACTGCGGTTGCAACAGTATAATTCAATTGACAATTTATATATAAGGCCTCCTCTTTTCGTCCAATTACTGCCACTAAAAAAATTAAGCAAAGCAACCTTTTACAATAATGGTCCGAAATTATCATCTTTCGCGAGACGATGATGTTGTAACTGGTATCGCATTGAGTGCGTGATTTATGCAACACCCAAGTGCGCTGAATGTGTTCGACGGCGGCAGGGTGACATAATTCAATAGAATGCTAAGAAGTGCCATTTTGACGAAAATTTGCACAAATCATTCACTCAACGTATGTCGCCATCTAACAATCCTCTTCACACATATTTTTCGGCAATTAGATTATGACTGCAAGGTAGCCGAGCTGAGGCTCATTTTAATGGCATCTGCGGTCGGGTCTTTCGTTTTAAACATTACAAAGAAAGGAGGATAAATGGCTTTTAAGTTATGACTGAGTTATCTCAGTTTTGCAATTGTAATTCCCATGAAATTACTTTCTCCACTTTGTCAAGTCGATAGGCGATTGCCATTGTACATATTAAATGAGTAATTGATCGCTTCACGCTATAATTGTAATCTCTATTTAACTAATTGCTTTTCAATGTCTAATTATGCTGGTCTTGTTTATTTTAATTCCAGAGTCCTGCACGATCACACATCCGATCACAACACGCCTCATGTAAAAGAGACTACAGTTCTGTTCACACACAGCAGCCTGCTGGGCCAGTCAGAGAAATCCAAATAGATCCGTACATACTGCTCGAGGATGATCTTAAATACTTCTACGAGGATATTAGAAAGGTAAATTCTAATGGCACATGCTGCTTCTTCTGTCCTCATCCATTGCATAAGTCAATTAGTGGAATAGTGCGACATTGATAAGTTTTGGGCATTCGTAGCAACCATTCATGAAATTTTGTTTGATCATGCTGCTTTATTTACTTTTACAATTCACAAAAAAATGACGACTCCGACGCTCGCTTGGCTATTTTTGGTTTTATGCAGTATTGACACGAGTTTTTTGGGATTAAGAATAAAACTCATTCGCTTGCTGAAGAACACATCATTTTAAATTTTATTTGTAATTAATGGAAATAATGAAAGTTTTCCGCTGTTTAAACACTGTCATACACCTTTACTAATAAAGTTTCAAAAATACAACAGCTTTATTCATATGACATAACATCAAAAAAGAAAACATTACCCAAGCCAAGAACGTTACCCCATTCAAATGTATTGTTAGTAGCTTAATTTGTAAATCATTCAATCAAAATCGAATCTAATTAACGATCAATGACGCAGATGCAAATTAGTCAACTCTCAAGGTTGCTTGACGAAATATATTTTTCTCGTAACAACACGAGATTAAGAAAAGATGCACTAATTATCATATTTAATTTATTTAATTTATTTAATTTAATTTATTTAATTTATTTTTTAATTTAATTTATTCGAGTTCATCAGTGGCTGATTACTACAATAAAAATAAAAAATATACATAGTTATATATACATGCATTGAGGTCAATTGCAACTAACTGACCTGAATGGCTATATTAATTGAGATGAATATGAACGACTATCACAAAACTTTTCCATAAAATTCGAAAAAATGTTAATTTTAAATGCAATTCAATTAAAATTATTAAATAGTAATTATTATCATTCTAAGCAATTTATACTTATTTTCGGACAAATAAAAAAACATAAAAAGTTTTCCCTCTCAATATAGCAATTTAATTTTTTTTTCGTTTCTCGTTCCTTTAGTTTGCTTAATTTTCTTTGTACATAAGCGCCCAATACTTTTCAATAGGACGTAATTTCAGACAGTTGGGCGGGTTCGTTATTCGAGGCACTATTTAGCGTTTGAAGTCTTATCATTCATTGCATAACAACAAAACTTCCTTGGTAATAAAACATTCATATTATTTTGCCAACTTTGTTTACAACATTCCGGGATTTTTTACTACATATGTACATGGATAAAAATAATTTTATTGTATTTTACCTATCGCCGTAAGCGAAAGATAATTAGCAGCACAACACATTCCGCAGTTTCTGAGATTTATGTCCCTAATGGTGTAACTTGTCCAAAACTAGTATGTTATTCGAGATATAAAGACTCTTGAATGGGAATAAATGTTCAGAATTTTTCTAGGACTTACATTTTTAATTATGTTGCTTATTTCACTGGTAATTCCTTCATCTACTTAATATTTATTAAAACTGCGAATTCATATGTTAGTCCAAAACTTATTGAATTATCAAAATGTTTTCATTTTTTACATAAGCCTGCTTCATAATTAAAGATCGATATTGTACCATATTTCCTTGTAAAATGTTTATCCATTATATTTTCAGTATCTGCGAAAAGGTACAAATCAGACAGAGTTGGAAATGATTGCTACATATTACTTTGATGGACAAGGTAAAGCGCTGAGACCAATGGTAGCTATGCTGATGGCAAGATCACTAAATTATCACATGAATAAGGAATCCAGGTGAGCGCCAAAATTATGAAAAGTACTGTTGTTTTACCTGTACATTATGGCCATGATTGTAATTAAAAAAGTGAAATCACTAAATTGTGTCTCTAATTTTGAAAAATATCTACATTTTATAGCACTCTCCTAGCACGGCAGAGACAAGTTGCAATTTTCTCCGAAATGGTGCATTCAGCAAGTTTAGTTCACGACGATGTCATAGACCAGTCAGACTTTAGGAGAGGCAAGCCAAGTGTGAACGCCTTATGGAATCACAAAAAGGTAAAAAATCAAAAATATTTCATAGCAACTTACACCCGGCGCGGCGGACAGAAGCAGAGCAATAAATTTACATAAGTCTTTTGACACAATTCTCAAAATGTTAGACGCAAAAATTTGCAAACTCATTCGCCGCATTGTGTAACAACAAAAAATACGCGATTATTCGGCTGAAGTATTTGCGGCACATTTTCAGCGTCAAAAATCAGTTGAATAAGTTTTGAATGATTATTACTATACCATTTAGTGGCTATGCAGAGTAATTGCCTCTTCAAGTAGTTTCGACAGATGGAACAAGAGAAATTTAATAAAAATTATCGTCAAGGCAAGGCTTTTTTCGATTGATTAACCCAAAAGCGCAAGAAAAGTACTTGAACTGGTTTTTGGAAAATAAAATAAATATGTTTTCGGATGCAATTTTATTATTTTATTGCAATGCACTGCGTTATTATTGATGAACTCCGTGTGCAAATTAACTTAAGTAATTTTATTTCAAGTTCTCATTAATTATTTTGAATAAAAAGATACGCTTTCTATAAATGCCATTTTGAAAACAGTTAAGAAATGATAACAAGTCCTTCATTCGACATAAGTTAATGTGCGTGTTAGAGTATTGCGATGCGACCTATTATTTGTTTGCAAATGAGGTTGAAAAGAACGTTAGAATTCAAAGTATTTTAGGTCGGAGATAATTAATTTTATATGCAGGATTTCAGTGACAAAACGTTTCCTTTCCAAACCGATTTAACGTTGAAATCAAAATTTTGTATTTTTTTACGAATCATTGTTATCAATCCTAGCTATTTTTCTATTTAGCTCCAATACTAGGGTAATACAAAGATATATATTTTTCTTATATTGAAGGAATGCACTAAAAAGTATTTCAAGGAAGTAAAATTACAAATTTCCTACAATATTTCATTTTGCACTTAAACGCATTTATAAAATGTGACTGAAAAGCACTTTCGTTTCGTTTTCATTCGCAAAATTCAACTCTTTCCGCATACACAGCGGACGCAATCAGTGAAGCAAAATATTTTGTATACTTTCAAGTGAATTGAAAAGCAGTCAACAGAAAACTGCTTTCGGGATGATGATGTCCATGCAGCGCGAAGAAACACGGATCTTCCTAAAAATCTCTAAACCGAGTATTTTTGTGAGTCATTTTTGCGTAAAAGTGAGATTTTTCCTCAATTACAATCTGAGATTCCAGGCTGTTTGTTGCTCTTCAATAATTTTGCGAAAGCAGTAGATATATATTTTAGCTGTGGACATAACCTTGCCGGAAACCTTTTCTGTTTCATAGCGAAGCAGCTAGTGTTAACGCTGATAACCAAATTAAATCATAAAAGCTTGTCGGGGTTCATTTAGTCGCGGGAATTCAAGTGGAAACTGATTTTTTTTATGCTCTAAATGAGCACACGAAGAATCTTGGCAGCATGTGTCTTCATGGCGTATTAACTTATCAATTTACATGATCGGGCTAAGTATTCAGTAGTTGGCGCAACAACTTGCCGCATTATGAAATCTCGGTACTACCCTCGGATCTACGGTATTGACTATTATCGAAACTGTCGAACTGTCTAGCGATGGCAACCTTCGTTTCATGAGCTAACACTTCTGGAATATTGTTAAGTCAGAGCTGGGATTCGTGCAAATATTTGTGGTCAAACATATTATGGGTGCCACTAGAAAATTAGGATCTGAGGACATGTGAAAAATGAAGGCCAAAATGGCCAAAATGTCCAAAGTGTATATTTAGGACAGGAGAGCTTTCAATTTATGATCTTGCTAAACTTTCGGGTTTTACGTATGTAGATCATGTTATTGATATCATGACTATCTCTTTAGGACATTATAATGGTAAGGATCACGAATTTATTTAATTCCATTAGTTGCAGAAATTGAATTGAACTTTCATTGATATAAATCTTCGTACAATCCAAGGTCTTAAGCTCGCCTTAAGATCAAAATCGTTGTAGTATAGAAATTTGTATTGTCGCCATTGATAATTTGATTGATTAAAGTAGCGAAACCAGTTTAGTTAAATAACTTGCAAAAGTAAAATAAACAATGGCAAGCTTACGCAAATGGGTGCTGACAGGTTTTGGGACCCGAAAACTGCATACCATTCAACAAATCTCGGGACTATCTTTTTGAGCCCATGTTTTATGTACCGCGGCGGAAAAGAAAGAGGGAAAAAGGCGAAAATACGAAGAAAGCAATTTCCCTTTCATCGAAGATGGCTACTAACCACTTTTCAGCGAGACGATCGCCAATACCAATTGCTTTGAACTCAAACGATGATGGGCAGCATTAATCGGCGTGCTGTGGTCAATACCACCTTTGGCAGACCAAGACCACAAACATCGTCCGACGGAGGTGCGCCGTCGTCGTCGTTGTCCGGGGGAGATTTTGTCTTGGAAGCTGTTGGGTATATAAAATGGAATTTCATTACTTCGTAGTCGGAGAAAGCGGATAACTGGGAAGCATTTCAAATATTTGACTTTTGTGTTTGCAGAGCCTAGGCGTTGACTGCGTCTGTTTGCTCTTCTTCTGGTGGCTTTTAGGTTTTCATGCAAAACGACACTTATGCCAATGATGTTACGTGCACTTCTTGGGTCTTCTCGATATTTTCTTTTAATTTTGTAATCATTTGAGGTCCGCAACAGAGGCAATATCTGAAAGCCGGCGCGTCGTGCCCCCGGGCTATAATAATTTGCAAGTGCCATGCGTCGCTTCAAGAGGAACGAAAGTGTGAAATTTCAAATTGATATGCTACTGCACTGGCATCAGTTGCAACTAAAGATTACAAATGCGCTAAGTTTGATGTTTTATGCTTTTATTATTTTTCCTTTCTAGGTCACAATGGCTGGTGATTATATCTTGTCTATAGCCTCAATTTTGGTAGCGCGTTTAAGGAATGATGATGTGACAATAATCCTCTCTCAGGTAAGTTAAATCTGTTTTTCTAATATAACAAACACTACGACCTTCAAAACTGATATATTAAAATATTTTCTGATTTACTATGAAAGCTGATATGTTTTTTAGCAATATGTATCAAATTAGTAGTCAGCATTTTTACTATTTATATTAAATTTTAACTATCCAAAAGAGATTCAGCAGCTAAATGGCTAAATTTGCATACATGCATAATCTTTTTGTCGTCTATGGCAAATTTAACTATAGTCAAATTTAGTTCACCTTACCCAACATACGCTTCTAAAATTGTTGAAAAAGTATTAAAGTATTAGGCAAAGACAAACCTGCCATTATCTGCAACATTCTATTTCTGAAATCTTTGCATCTTAAGAGTTAACAAATATTAGGAAAGCACTTTACTCTAATGCCTGACTATACAAACAAATTGCGGTTTTTAGAATTGAGGAATTGCGCAACTTAACTGCCCCATATTATTAATGTAATTATCATTTCGCTTTGTTTATGCTTTAAGAACAAGTAATGCTATTTTCCTTTCAAGTTTCCATAGTTTTGTCCAAGAAGCACGTTCCTACATGGACAGAATTTCAGCAGGACCTTGTTTTTCAATTAGATGCAGAAAAATTGGGTGTGTTATTTTCTAACACTAAATTAAAAAGCAGCAATCCTGGCCATTTGATTGTGAATTAAAAGAAAAAAAAAGAAGTGAAAACCAAATAAACAGATATTCTTTATATGTACATAGACATACATATAAGTATGTATATTTATAAATCTACATATGTATATCAGCGAATTCAGAAAATAACCCTTTTACGGAAAATATCTATTTTGAATACATTGCAAAGAAAAAATAAAACTATTAATACTTTTTGTGATAATCATTAAGAAACCTACCCTACGCTATTCAATATTCCAAAAACTTTCTAATTTTGTATCAGCATCTAATTGATTATTTTGTTAATGTTATAGATTTTGACTGATCTAGTACAAGGTGAATTTATGCAGCTGGGCTCAAAGGAAACGGAAAACGAAAGGTTTGCGCACTACCTCACAAAAACGTATAGAAAGACCGCCTCGTTGATAGCAAATACTCTGAAGTCAGTAAGTATCCCAATTGTTCGCATTGTTGTCGAAAGTAATTTTTAATTTTTTCCAAATAGCTGGCTGTTTTAGCGGGTGCTGATGATTCGCTATCTGATATCGCCTTTCAGTATGGACGCAACATTGGATTAGCTTTTCAGTTGGTGGATGATTTGTTAGATTTCGTTTCATCATCAGAAGCTATGGGTAAACCAACAGCCACAGATTTAAAACTAGGTTTAGCTACCGCACCAGTACTCTTTGCGTGCGAAAAGGTAATTAATGTTTACTTTAATTGCCTACTTTTAAAAATAAATTTTAGGAATTTCAACTTCTAATTAAAGTAGCAGTATGAAGAAATGAAGTGTTCTATTATTTTGATTTCTATAAATATTAGCAACTTTTTCTTTAAAACGAAATATATTTATGGTAGAAATTTATTAATGTATCACCAGCCCGTCATACCACTTTGCTTCGTACTATGTACTATTTTTGAGATGCAATCGGCAGTTAATTATTTTTTTTATTACTACATATTTGAAAAAATACTTAGGATTTTAATTAACATTATCCCTTGAATAACCCGATATTTTGATATACCTAGCTAAAGTAAGCGATTGCGAGGGATCACGAAAATATTTCAAATTTAGTTATTTGTCCTTAAGAAGTTATGATCGCAAATTATTTTAAGCTATTTTTGTAAAATCCCAACTTATTTTACCCTTTGTTACGGTTTGTTTACATATCTATAGAATTTCTGAAGACATTTGGATTTTAACAATTTTTCATTATGGTATTTATTAAGAAAACATCTTAGAACTGAAAAACTATTAAAGTGAGAAAAAATGTTTTTAAATTAAAGATTCACTCGACTGTAAAAAGAAAAATTGGCCCGAAGTTAAAAAATGCCAATAAACTAATTTGTATTTTATGGAAAATTAAAATGCTGTGGCATTCTATGAAAAGATTAATTCTTATCTGAATGTAGTAACTTTATAACTTTATGAACAAAGCTGTCATTTACATTATGTAAGATTATTTAGTGTTCGGGAGTTTTAAAATAGTTTTGTAGTTTTTAGTCAACATCAATTAGGAAGTACCCATGGATAATAACAAACGTAGTAAATCTTATTATTGTTATTATTACTAGAGTTGATGCATAGTTTGCTGTCATCATAAATCTCCAGGACGAGATATTCTTCTAGCATGATAAATACTTCTCTACATATCAATAAATTGATGAAACACTCTGCTTTTCATTAGCAGTTCACCTGCAGAATGGCGCGGTGCGACGGTGGCGTCGGCGGTAGCGTCGCGGCAACGCGCGGTCTCTTTAATTTGTGTTAGGGAAACGCTAAGACTAGCAGTTTTCAATTCACTTGCATATTTTTGAGCTGCTCTCCATGCGCCGCTCGTGCCGCGCATTTCAAGCAGACCCGGGTTAGCTCACTTTGGAATTCTCCGGTCTGTTATTAATCGACATCGCCTGTTGAATAATTATTTTATGCTGGGTGAAGTCTTCGCGTTGATTACAAAACCGGAACAGTACTCACTTTTAGTCGAGGAGAAATTGCAGCCCCGGAAAAAAATGAAAATGAACGAAACCGAATTGAACCGCACTAGTTGAACTAGTTCGTGGCGGATTCCATTAAATGTTTATGATGTTTTGTTCGAGAGCATTTGCGTTAATGAAATACATTGCGAATAGTACTAAGTAGCTGAGTTAATTATCGATTTTAATCTGTGCAATTCAAATTGAACTTTGAGATCTGTTAGATATGAGTGCGTACGCATTATGCTATTTAAGCCCGTTTTATTGTTGCCTTTTTATCCAGGGTATCGAAGCAGAGGAATTGTATGAAAAAAACCGTAATAAATACTTGAAAAATATTAGTCTAAAGCTTAAGACTTCAATTCTATGTTGTTTACAATGAACGATGGGGAAACTTTCAAGTAATTTTTTACACGCGCCCACTTTCTAGAAAATGTATAAGTCCATTTTTCAAACATATTTATTTAACTACTTCTCCAATTAAAACCTAATGGGTAGACAGTCATCATGCGAATTTTTTACAAAGTTGTCTTAAATCAGTTTCAAAAATATAATTGTTACGTTTTACAAAGAGTAGGCAATAATTCTAATTCTTAAATATTTGTTTTATTATACAAATAACACATGAAAAAAGGATAAAAATAAATTTTGCTAAGTTTTCGAAACGATACTAAAATATTGTAACTATTATCATATTGCTTGACTTATATTATTGACTTCATTTCATAAGCAAAGCTAAAATTGAAAAGAGCAATACTATAACACGTAAAATAAAACCTCCATAAAAAGTCAGGTTCATCGGATTTTATGGAAGTGAAGTGATTAAGCTTAAACCACTGTATGTAATTAAACTATTTATTAAAGTTAATTTGTTATTTCTTTTCAGTACCCAGAACTGAATCCGATGATAATGAGGCGCTTCCAAGAGCCAGGAGACGTTGAAAGGGCGTTCGAGTTGGTGCATAAATCCCAAGGTCTCGAACAGACAAGATTTCTAGCCCGAAAGCACTGCATCGAAGCGATGAGACTGACCCAAGAGTTAGCCGATTCACCTTATACGAAGGGTCTGCAAGTAGTCAGCGATTTAGTCATTAACCGAATGAAATAACCCCACGAGAAAGAACATCCGCGGTGGAAATCATTTATTAAAAAAAAAAACGTCGTTAAGTTTTTCATTTCTTTCTAATATGTATTAATTAGCGCAATAATCACATAGGAGGGATATTAGGGTTTTGTACTAAAAATTAAAAACTTTTGTCTGTTTTCAGTTTCCTAGTTTCAGGTGCGATAGAGGGGGTAGCTCCGGTGTGTGTACGCGACTGAGTAATTGTTGTTAAATCCCAATGGGATCTTTGTTACCTGCTTCCGTTCGACTGAAGTGTGAATGTTAAACATATTGATGCTACTGGATTTAATCATTTTTTCGCTTTTCTTACGATTGTTTTAGTTCGTTTTAGATTCAGTTTTTGTTCATTTAATTCGATCAAGTGAAATGCAAGCAATCAGTTGCGCCTCAGGCGTTATGTTATTTCAGTTTTTTTTTTGTTAGGAATGTAGATAATGTAAGGATATTATTTATATGTATATGTAAACAAAGACATGTTAACACAAAAATGTATAAATATACAGAAACTATTGTAAATAAAAGGAAATTCTTAAGTGAAAATCAGTTATTGTATATTTCTAAGTAATGTAAATATTTTTATAAGATTTGACACACTCAAACACATAGGGGACTTCTAAGGTTACTCAAGCTTAAATCATATTCAGTTACTATTTGTCACGTGTAAATAACCAGAGACATTTCAGGAACCAATTTGTAGTTTTTTTTGATTTTTTTTTTTTTTGATTAATTTTTATATTTTGACGAAACTTCCAACTTCAAGTTCTTTTATTAATGGAAATTCGATGTTTAATAAAGGTTTCTTTGAAATAAACATAGAGTGTTTTATAATCCTTATCGTATCTTTTATTGTTTAATTTAATTGTTACGTGCGAATATCTCTTAAATAAAAATCATTTTTGAAAAAAAAAATGTGCATTTCATGGTATATTAATATTAAAAATCCGGCCGTTAGGGTGGCAATTGGTTAATAATATTCATGAAATTGAAATCACTACAAGATGTTACAAGTTATCGTTTTTATCCAAGACAGAAACTAATTAGTTCATGCACATTTCATTCTGACGTCAACGTATAACAGATTCTTGTTATTCAAGATCTGATCCAAAAGTGTCGTAGGAGTTAACTTAATAAGTTTTAATTTGAATGAATTATTGAAAGCAAATGTCCGCTTAAATATAATTCGCTCTCCTTGGAATATACCACACTAGCGATTTCGTGAGATTTTTTCGACTTAAAGAAGCCAACCTCGGGAACATCGCAGGGAATTATTACGAAAATGAGAACAAAGAATTTTGCAAGTTACTTACATAATTAAATCATCATCTAAATAATTCACTAAAATTGCACCCGCGCTGCCGCCCAGCCTGTGAATTTCGATAAAACGCGATTTAATGCCACGAACTTCCACCTGAGCACCAAATTAATTAACTTTATGACCGCATCCGGACCGGCGAGGATCTCGGCACTCAACACTTCTTCGCATGGAATTTTCAGAACTTTTCCGCGTCGAATTTTAAAAAATTTAATAATATAATGACGGCAAACTCTTTACTGGCTATACTTACGCAGTAATTAAACGGATTAAATGAATTTTAATAGATTTTCTCACTCCGCGACGATGCTGGGCGGGCAGTTTCAGAAAATGTCACCTCCAACTGGCGGAATGGCGGGAAATCGCCACTGAACTTAATGTTCAGGGTGAACTGCGAGGAGGCGCCTGAGCGGGAAATTTAAATTATTTAAATCATTGTGCAGTTTCTGCGGCAATGGAAAAATATATTTTATTGTTCCCATCGGCCTGAGTTTTCTGTTGCCTGTCCTAAACTTCACAGAAAGACGCTTTTCTTTCCGAGAAATTTATTTTATATTATATATTAATAACAGCAAACTGATTGCCTTAATTATTTAGTTTTGGATTAATATCAGTCAGGTTATCACACCGACTTCAAAAATCTAGGAAAGTCTTGATATTTAATGTAGAAAGTAGTAGCAAAGGACTTTTGATAAATGTTATTATTTTATACTGTTTAAGGCTTGGGAGTTTTTCATAAAAAAGTAGTGAGATTGTTGAGGTAAGATTTGGCTAAAGCGAAATTAATAACATTGTGCAAACCATTACTTTGATCAGCCATTGTGTTTTAGCGATACTCGATTAGTTTTGATACACAAAGATTTCAAGATTGCAAAGTTCTCAGTGAAGGCTGACAAGGTAATTTCGATAGATTCCGTTTATGCTCTAATTTCAACATTTGCAATCTCAATGAATTGGAGTTGGAAAGTTGATTGGGATTCATAATCTCTTATGAAAAGTTAAAATCAAATCAATTTCAGGTGGTACGAAGTTTACCGGGTCAGCTAGTTTTTCTATAAAAAAATCAAACATGACTAAAACGCTCATAATGCTCGTTAAAAAGTTATTTATTTTCTACTTTTTTTACAAGTTTACTGAATGTGTGGGTTTGTATATTCATTCCTTTGAGAAAAATCTGCAGACGAATCCTCTTCTATTAAAATACCATTCGAAAAACTCCAATTACCAATGTCAAATACTTCCTAGAAAATGAAAAACGATTATTATTAATGGGCTCGCTCGCAACTATTTTTAAATATGTGAGTGCAATAAAATCACTTTTATTGCCTCAAACTTACATTGACTCCCCCTTTTACTTTCCGAGCAAAATCTTTCTTGTGGCACCAAAACTCTGGCCAGACTGAGTAGCCCCGCGATTTGTGCCCGCCTGAAGACCGATGATGTTCTCTCCCGCACGCAACTGTGCCTCAGTGAATTCACGTTTATTTTCCTCGGCGGGACGAGGTCCTAAAAATGGACCGCGCCATTCGGGATGTTTATAGGACTAGAAAGATTTTATTAATGTGTAATTTTCTAATTTTTGTAAAATATTTAGCAAACATACCGCTCGCCCAATTGCGAAAATTGTTTGTGTAACGAGAGCAATGTTTTTCTGGTCCCATAAATCAGTGGACTGGAAGAGATCAACATCGGCAACACCGTATCTTGTACAAGCCTTTTGGAATCTAAATACGAAATTTAATTTATTAATTAGATATTTTCAGTGTCATAAAAAATTTAAAATGAGGCTGGTCAATTAAATTTTTAAAGAAAGCAATTTATTTTAAATTTACATATCACTTACTGACTGATGTTGTCCATCATTTTGTAGTCTCCGCCAGAGGTGTTAATTTTTTGAATGGATCCAGGTGCCAATTTGTTCATGAGTTTGCATAAAATAATACCATTACGAAGGGCATCTTCATAAGGGCCTGGTGGAAATCTCTCACCAATAACAGTCTCGACCCATTTTTGTGCCTCAATTTCCTCTTCAGGAACTCGCTTTCCGGCAACCTAGAAAATTGTTCAAAATAAAACAGCACATTAATTACCCGTCGAAAGAAATAATTTTGTATGTATTTAACTCGAACAAATGAGGATTGCTTACTCCCTGTAATCTGAGACCTACATTTTTAAAATAGTTATATTTTTTAAACAGTTTTAAAAGTCGAAAATAATGCATAGACAGCTTCAATAGCCAATGTTTCACCAATGTTTTCTATGATCTCAAAGAATTGCTGATGAAATGTTTTCCAACGTCAAAACTGAATATGAGAACACTTGAGCAAACAAATTCAACAGATAGTAAAAGTAAACAGAGTGTAATATAAATGGAAATAAAAATTGCTTATAAGTTCAAATCCCACATTGCTGTGGAAGAGACGTATTCAATTTTAGTTCTGATAATTTTCAAAATTAATTGTGTGGTGAAGCAAATTTGTTTAGAGATCATTACCCATATTAAAAATGAAAGTTTTACTTATATTTGCGCTGATATGCTGTGTGTTTCAGCACGCAGTATGCAGCATTATTCGTTACGAGGAAGGCAAAACAGGCCGTACAGATAGGTTGCTGTTTAACGGATATATTACGAAAGAAGGACTATTTAGATTTCCAAAGTTTGTAAGTGCACAAGGTTGCATAAATTAAAAAAAGATTAATAATCAGTAATCTTTCTACTGCAGGGAGAAACAGAACTCTTTAATATCACTCGCATATCCATAGAAGATAACGCGGCTTATCTGGCTGAGTTAATACATGTGGGAGGTGGTGTTGGTCACTCATATGTCGAATACGAAATGTACGAACAGACATTTAGTAGTGTTAGTATGTTCTTCTATATCACAGGACATTACAAAGGATGCAATGAGTAAATTATATTAAAATTGTTATTATTATTGAAATAAAACTGAAAAAAAAGTTATCGCTACTTTACATTTTAGCCACATTCATATAAATATGTATACGTATATGTAAATAATAGCCTTAACTCAATTACATTATCATTCAAATGCAAATAACTCTTTAATAAAAGTCTTCCAATGGTCAATAATTTCTTTATATAAGTTAACATAAATTAAGTTTCGAACCTGAGAGGAAAAACTATCGTACGATTGATTGATTGAAAATTTTCTTACAAGCTGGGGTAACTCAAGTAAAAACATTCAGCATTTGAAGTAAGATCGTACAACGGTCGTCGTTTTAATAATTTGTTTAGGCGTACAAATGCATCATCCGTTTTGCGAACAAACTCGACAGAGTTTTTCATTTTGGCTATACGACGCAACTTACTGTCTTTCATTCAAAATTTGGCTGTGCGTACGACCATTAAGAGTTTTCATGGACTCTGTAATTTCTTATCGATCGTTGTACTACCGCTGATCGTGTTTACTCTGGAAGTTCACAAAACTTGCCGACTCACTAAAATAAACAGAAGCAGAGCCAAATTTTCCACCAGATGGATGAAACCGTTTTGTAAGACCGCCCGACTAATCTATAGTATCAAATGAAAATCGTCCCATTAAGACATAATTATATTGTGCGATATTTTGGCACGACAATTTTTGGCACCCTTGCTAAGGTCACAGGCTCTAAGAAGCAATCCATTTCAATAGGATCTTATTTGAGCTTGGCTATTTTTGTATTGTTTTAATCCAGAATATGAATAGTCGAGGTAATAAATTCGAAAGCAAAAATTAAAAGTGAGTGTGAAGTAATGTCTAAATTTATCTTAGTCGTGATTGCCTCTGATCTATTTCGAAGATTTTTGGGTTAATTTGCCAGAGCGGTCAGGACGCCAGCAAAATAATATTCTTAATAGCAACCCAACATATAAGCCACACCGCAAATTGGTACTGTCTTCATAATTTGGGAACTATTTACTCCTATTTCTTACCTATTTAATTGCTTTAATACAAATGCATGGGAGGTACTCTGGTCATAACTTATCGGGCCAAATAAACACCTCTTGGCGTCTTTTTATCCAAAACTGTGCCAAAGCGCCAAAATAACATTAAACTGTGTTATAAACACTTTTTCTTTTCTGCTAAATAATTATTTGGCAAATTTAATTAGATAAACATCTTCTAACACTCGAGATATGCCGAAAATATCTACTTTTATAATCAAAAACATGTATAAATATTTTATCTTTATTGAAGACCGAATCGATATATGAACTATAATAAGTGATCATCCTTTTTAAAATTGCTATCTCATCCAAAAATTTATAAATGCAAATTTGAATAGCATCTGCCAATCGAAAGTGAAACTAAAACGATAATATCATTAATTATTCAGTTTCAGTTGTCGTCAGTTTTGACGCTAATATTGTTCCGAGATTCCCCTCTTAGATTAAGTGTCCGAAAAACTGGAACGTTCTTTAACTAGTCGTTCTGCGGCCAAACTATTGGATAACATTCAAAAATTATTATACAGATGACGTAGCAAACCTACTTGAATCTGGCACGCCCCATTGTGCTCCCAAAGACAAACTTTCTGTGTAGGCCGGACATAGAAAATTTTCGAAATATCATAGATAATCCTCCACGCGTCATCGCACCCGATTCAAGTATTCTTCTGGCGGGTTGCCAATTTTTAAAGATTAAAGAAATGAAAAATTGAAGTAAAAATGGCAAATAAAATCTGAATCTAAAAACATTTATCGCCTGGGACAAATACATACATTAGTGTAAGAAAATTAGTTCAAAATTAGGCAAATAGACCGAATAATTGGTGTAGTTTTGAAAATTGGTACAGTTATTCCTTGAGGTGTCTTGATTAACATACTAAAAGTCCTCGAGGGTGGGGATGGTGTTGGGGGTGGGGGAGGGGTTTGAATGTCACTTTTTCGAGGTTTTCGCTCATATCTCGAAAACTGTTAGAAATATCATTACGATTAGTTCTACGGAAATTAACTACATAAAATTTCCAACAAATTAGGTTATATTCATTTTTACTGTAGGACCTATACTTAAGGAGCTATAGGCAATTTAAGTTGGCAAAAATAAAAGTATACTCACACATCTGTAATTCTGATGTTCTTGAAAACTTTACGCGGCTGCGCCACGTTATCGCGGCTAAATTGTTACCATTTTTATGTCTGCTGACCGTTACGTGAACATACCCCAAAGTTTTACGGAATAGATATTCAAAACAACCAATGGATATTTTTTGTAATTGGAATTTTGAACAAAAGCCCTCAATGAAGGATATAGCAGCCATCTTCTATAACCCAACATCAACTCCAGAAGCCATAGAAGAATCAGGAGAAAGGATGTTTCTGACAGTGTACCGGACACCCTCTACTCAGACAGATCTTAACCGCTATCGATACTCATGTTTTTTTAAATGCAGTACCAAGCTCAAACCTGATCTATCTTCTCCCCCTCCTGCTGAAGGGTCAGCGAAATATCACGCTTTTCGGGTGTACCACCAAGTACAAGAGTGGTTAGGGAACCAACTGCCTCCAGAAATGTGGGGTTGGAAGCGAGGCGCTGATGGAAACTTAAAGCCAGTCACTACCTTGGACCCTCCCGCTCCTGACAACGTATTGAGTTCCATTTTTTGCCGCTGCATGCATGACTGTTCTGCAAAATGTGGATGTCGAAAAGGCGGTATTAATTGCAGTCTTGTTTGCAACGGCTGCCTAGGAGCGTGTACGAACTGTTTAAGTACAAAAATTAATTTTATAAAAGCTCTTATGCATTATTCAGGAAAGCTGTGTTATTCATTATTATCTTCCATTTCATTTAAATCGACAGAGACACTTCGTACACGCTCCTAGGTAGCCGTTTCATCCGCCTTTTCGACATCCCCATTTTGCAGAACAGCCATGCATGCAACGGCAAAAAATGGAACTCAATACGTTGTCAGGAGCGGGAGGATCCAAGGTAGTGACTGGCTCTAAGTTTCCATCAGCTCCTCGCTTCCAACCCTACATTTCTGGAGGAAGTTGGTTCCCTAACCACTCTTGTACTTGGTGGTACACCCGAAAAGCGTGATATTTCGCTGACCCTTCAGCAGGAGGGGGAGAAGATAGATCAGGTTTGAGCTTGGTACTGCATTTAAAAAAACATGAGTATCGATAGCGGTTAAGATCTGTCTGAGTAGAGGGTGTCCGGTACACTGTCAGAAACATCCTTTCTCCTGATTCTTGTATGGCTTCTGGAGTTGATGTTGGGTTATAGATGATGGCTGCTATATCCTTCATTGAGGGCTTTTGTTCAAAATTCCAATTACAAAAAATATCCATTGGTTGTTTTGAATATCTATTCCGTAAAACTTTGGGGTATGTTCACGTAACGGTCAGCAAACATAAAAATGGTAACAATTTAGCCGCGATAACGTGGCGCACCCGCGTAAAGTTTCAAGAACATCAGAATTACAGATGTGTGAGTAGGGGAGAGGGGGGCAAGACGGGGTAGCGGGTAAGACGGAGTAGTGGCTTTAACTCGAGATATAATTGACCAATCACGACCGTATTAGTGCATGATTTTGCGCCGCTATGATGCCCATCTAGAGAGGACATTGACTAATTAGCGAAAGCACGTATTTTTTTGTTTATGCGGAAAAACTGCTTTTTGGCACATTCCTTCTTATTTTTTCATTTCACTTAAGTCGTGTCTGTTGCCTATATATCGTCAGCACAGATGAGGTGTAAAGTTTTTCATATGTGACAAGAATTACGCCAACAGGTAAGAACTTGTTTAATTCTGCATTTTACTTTGTTTTCTTTAAATAATTTGCTAAAGTTCGTTGGGCATGAAGGGGCAAGATGGGATACCCCATACCCCATCTTGCCCCTTCATAGTATGACGCCATAATAATTTAAACTTTTCCATATCTATTGTTGTAGAATGGTGAAAAGTTATAAAGGAAAGAAAAATAGAGGAGAGTGGTCAGAAGAGGCCATGCAAAACGGATGCTTGCTTATTGTTTGTACCCCATCTTGCCCCTTAGAGGTACCCCATCTTGCCCCTTAGGGGTACCCCATCTTGCCCCCTTAAGGGTACCCCATCTTGCCCCATAGGGGTACCCCATCTTACCCTACCAGGGGGCATGATGGGGTGATGTGACATTATGCATGTTTTCATTATTTTTCGTGTAATTATGTTACGTAAAATTTTTAGAAAATGTTGATTTTCAAAGACTGATTATCAGAGAATATTATGATTATAAAAAAGTCTAGAAAAGAATAACGTTGTTAGTTTTATTGAACTGCAAACGTTAAGGACCCCGTCTTGCCCCCCTTTCCCCTATACTTTTATTTTTGCCAACTTAAATTGCCTATATCTCCTTGAGTATAGGTCCTACAGTAAAAATGAATATAATCTAATTTGTTGGAAATTTTATGTAGTTAATTTCCGTAGAACTAATCGTAATGATATTTCTAAAAGTTTTCGAGATATGAACGAAAACCTCGAAAAAGTGACATTCAAACCCCTCCCCCACCCCCAACACCACCCCCACCCTCGAGGACTTTTAGTATGTTAATCAAGACACCTCAAGGAATAACTGTACCAATTTTCAAAACTACACCAATTATTCGGTCTATTTTAATTAATTTTCTCAGGCTACATGAAAAATTTGAAATACGTTTTTAACGATGGACATGCATTACTTTTAGACAGAGGAAGGTGCTAATTAGTGTCCATGCAGTAACTTGTTTTTCTACAAACCTACTTTATAAGGGCCGATTTTTCAATCGACGATAACTTCTTCAGATTAAAAATCAACTTGGCCATGAGGAAAATTTATTTTTCACCATATCTTTATCAAAATTAACTGACGAATAACAGTCCTTATGCCGGCTTAAGAAACGAATAAGCCAAGTTGGTTATTGGAACGATTTTAATCGACGAATAATTTTATTTGACGATTGAAAAATAGGCCCTTAAGGATATATTTTACCTGATGACTTTGAGTTTTAAATATGTCGAGTGAGTATTAGGCGGCACGTGCAGATAATTTTGAACAAAATTTAAATTCCGCCTCTCAATATAGAGCAAACATGAGAAACCCGAGAAAATTAATTAATTTACTGATAATTAATCTATTAATTTATTTAAGAAATTATTTATATATTCTGATTTTACGGGTAAAGAGATGTACAGCACAGATTTAAGTCAGAAATTAATTTATTTTATATGACGGTAAAAATTACTAAACATTAGTTATCAAAGCACAATTTATTCGGACAATAATAAATGTACAACAACGTACAAAAAAGACTGCATATAAAATTTGAATTTGATAGGTGCTGTAAAACTTGCCTTGACATTGTACACTGGTAAAAAATAAATTTTCTTCAAATTATGCCATAAAGGAATTAGATTATATACCAAAAATAATTTCAGGTACAGAGCAAAAATTAACCATGAAATCAGTTTAACGCCCACAATTTTTTAAAACTTAGCCAACAACCTCCGCAGCAATTCAAGGATGAAAATTTATGAGCAAAAATTATGTCTCGAAAATAATAATTTGTCAAAATATTAAATCATGCATAAAAATATATATATTGACAGCGTCATAATTTACAGTGTTTGTTCCACATAGACAACAATTTCGCAAATGCCTTGTAACCAGTTGTTGAACTTAACCTACTTCGTAACAAAGAAGCACTTGCCTACATGAAATAAATTCAGAAAAAAACAAGTATAAGCGTTATATAAGAATCTGCACAACACTCCCATTAATCAAAAAGCTTCTTAAACGGCTAGCTAAGATTTGTGGATGTGTTGAGCCAACACCAGAGCAGCGGCTGCTTTCAAAATTTCCATTAAATTGTTCTACCGAGAGAACGTTTACAAAATAATATTCTATTAAAAATCAATGACGGACTACTAACTACACCCACACTTCTGGTGGGCCAGCAAGTCGGCGGATGTGCAACATTTAAACGAAAACTTATAAAAATACTCGCGGCGGAGGAGCGATCAACATCCGACGATTAGATAGATCTACACTGGCAGATAGGCGAGTTTTATTTTAGTTTTCGGTTAACAAAATTCTGAATCTTGAAGGATCCTCGAGTTAGTCCAAATCAGTGTTTCGGACGTGTTAGATCTACAATAAAGTACTCTCCCTGTCGAGGATCAGCCGTTGACTTTTTCGAATAGTTACTAGTTAAACATTTAATACAATTTCGAAATGGCTGTGAGTGTTTTCGTTTTTCTGTGCTTGAATTATTTTTCAAATTTGTGAAATTAAATGGCATTATTAAGAACATTTTCTTAATTACTCTAAAATATAATTTTTAAATTTCAGTTATTTGTGTCAACGTATCGGCTTAAGATTACTATATTACTATAATTTTACAAAAGTTTTTGAATTATTCATAAAACATTATAACTTAAAGCAATAAATCTAAACAAAATGTGTATGAAAATTTCTTCTTTGCACGGACGATTTCTTAGCGTATTCAAACAGAAAATTGAATCTTAATTTAGAAACCAGAGAACCGCATGGCCGGCGTTGGCGTAATTCCTAAAACAAAAACAGCCATTCGCTGTGTTACGTGTCCATCCACACCCAAACGAACGATCTGGAATGACCATCGTTTTGGTTAATGTGATATTTTTAGACAATGCCATTTTCAAAATTTTCCAAGCATCCCATTAATAAATATAGCAAGACTTTGGAGCGATATAAGTTCATGGATGTGTTTATTTTTTGCAGCCACGCAACAAGGAACAAGAAGCCGAAGTTCTTCAATGGATCAGCGATGTTCTTGGAGAGAAACTCCCCCCGGGTCAATATGAGGACGTACTTCGTGATGGTATTGTCCTTTGCAAACTTATTAACAAAATGGCTCCGGGATCCGTTAAGAAGATTCAAGAGCGAGGCACAAATTTCCAGCTGATGGAAAATATCCAACGATTCCAAGCAGCCATTAAGAAATACGGAGTTCCAGAAGAAGAAATTTTTCAAACCGCCGATCTTTTTGAGCGAAGAAATATTCCTCAAGTAACTCTATGCCTGTATTCATTAGGACGTATTGTAAGTCTTAAACGAAAGTATGCATTCCTATTCGGCTTCTTTACTACTTCCTTTATTTCTACAGACACAAAAACATCCCGAGTTTAATGGTCCTACCCTAGGTCCTAAAATGGCTGACAAGAACGAAAGAACGTTCACCGAGGAGCAGCTGAGGGCACATGAAGGTCAACTCAACCTCCAAATGGGCTTCAACAAAGGCGCATCTCAATCTGGTCATGGTGGATTCGGCAATACCCGTCACATGTAAAATGGGTCAGAAGGATAACGTTAAGATATAATATAATAAGCCATTTATTTTATCCTTTTGTTGAACAATTTTGGATTATTTTTGTATTGGAAGTGTGAAGAAAAATAAACAGATTTTGTAAGTATAACGTACTTCATTCAAAATCTTTATGATCTTAGGACTTAATTCATATATGTATATATGTATGTATAATACATAATATGAAATTGAGTTATCAATACTTCATTGAAAAGGACTTAAAAAGTTCAACCAAATTTCCGTGACTGAGTTACACCGAATTCAGAAGCTCTAGCTCGATTCCCAAGATTTAAAGAATATTTCTAAACTTAAAAAAATATCACTGAAAGATTAGAAGGCTGACAGAGAAAAATTATCTCAAATCTTTAGGAGAATTTTGATCAATCAATTGCAATGAATTAAAATTAACAAAATTAAATTTCAAAATTTTTTTACGATATTGTAGCATTAATACAACAACAAAAATTTGTATTAGTCGTGAAAAAATAAAGTAATTAAAGGCTGTAAATTGTAAAATGAAGCACACCGAGAGAGAAAAAAAAAATTTCTGTGATGTGACTTGCCTAATTTCCCAAAATAAATGTTGAATTTGCTTTCGAAAGTGAAAATCATCTGAACCGTAAAAAAATGTATTGCTCTAGAATCTAGATGTTGTGGAGATCCGTTAGTTCTCACACAATTGAGTCTGAGTATTTCCAAAGACGTGGGTGGTTGAGTAAATAACTTGAACTTGAGTTTTATGATTTCATTTTCTAATTTTAAAAAAATTTATAGAATCCCGTCAGTTTTGAACCGAAGAGCCTGAAACTATGCAACTAACAATAAAACAATAAAAAGCACCAAATCATCGTTGGCACGGTTAAGTTTTAAAACTTTTAACTACTGTAAAATTAATTTAAAAGAAGAAAAAAAGAATTGTCTGCATACATTATGGCTGCAGTACAAAACGATGATGATAGCAGTAAATTTTATGTATATTGCCGGCTAAACAAACATTTGTCTACCGAAATAAGTTACGTTTTCTGGAATTACCCATAAAATTAAACGATTGTCGTTATCTATAAAAACAACAATAAAATATTTTAACAAAATATCCAACATCTAAGCACCAACAACGACGAAAGTTACGAAACAAAATGCTAAACTCCTATAGGGGTGATTGAATACATTTAAACCAAATGTTGCAATAAAATTAAAGATAGCTCCAATTGAGAAATAGCCATCATAACTCTTCTAGAAAATTGAATTCAATTTTAAAATTATTGCAATAAGTTCTACTTAATGGAATGCAAACTATTCGCCGTCAAATAGTGAGGAGTAATGTTGGCTGTTAGTGCGATTAGAACAATTTGTTTTAAACACCTAGATAAAAATATTCACTTAATGGTAATCGTTAGCACCCCCATGGTAAAATAAATAAAAGTCTAAAAAAAGGACTTGATATTTCTTAATTTATAATAAAGAGTCATAATTAAAGTTATGACGCAGAAATTTTGAGAAAAGTGCCAAAATTGTTTCGAACCGAATGAATGAATTATTATGTTATTTATTTCAAATTTGCTTAATATATACAATATTCATTTATAATAATATAAACTTTTTAAAGATTCTACTGATATACCAAAATGAAAAAACACGGAAGCCATAATGCATTTATGTGTTTATTTTATAGTATTCGCCCAGGTTCAAGCTATGTACGTAGGTTTCTATAAATTAATTGAGAATGACTAGTAAATGACGTAAATGGAATGTTTTTATTACAATTTAATAACAATGAAGCGCAAACAAACATTCTACAGCAAAAATGCAATTTGTTCTGGGGTTTAAATAACTCAACAAGCAGTTAAAAGCTCTTCGGACACCAAAACAAGAAATGCATTTAAAAATGCGGCTAGTATTGGCCTCGCTACTTGACTTGTTAGTATGAAAAAGCATTCTGCAAAAATCAAAACTCAAAGTCCTTCGACTGGCGAGTAAGATGTAGAAAAGAATAAATATTTTACGCTACGCTGTAAGAAAAAAGAAAAGGCATTAAAAGCAACGAAATCAACGAAAACGTTGTAGTTGGAGAAAACCACTAGCACGTGATTCAAATTATGGATTTACTTGATTTATGCTACCTGAAAATCCAAACATCAATTAATATTTAATTCTGAAATACTTTTCGAGCAGCTTAAACGTATTGTTAGTAGTATGATAAATGATGACATAAGATTGTTTAATAAAGAGGTGCAATAAGTGGTTCTAACCATAAAAGCCATTTAAATAAAATGAAATAAATAAGTGGTATAACAGACAGTGTCATACAACTTCTTAACCCTTTTTCACTATGAACAAGTAGGGGATTTTAACTAACGTCGGAACTCAATCACTGAATAATTACGCGTAATACAGAACTACGTATGCGGTTTTAAGTTTAAAAATTTATTAATAAAAAATATATTAAAATGAATTATTAAATACATATTATTAAAACACAATTCCCATTAAATTAAATCTATCTATCTATCTATCTATCTATCTAACATCATAAAATCACTCCATCAGTTTTTTTTTTTTTTTAATTTCAATTGAAATTTATTACTTTGTACACACAAGAAAATTAGCAAAGAAATGCAACCGTTTCAAAAAGGCATCATAAAACGAATGCAGCAGAACATGACGTGTTACACAAGTAAAACTTGCACACGCTTCTCAAGTGAAGATTTCACATATTTCAAAGATTACACGAAAATCTCAAATTTTATGCACTAAAATAGAACGTGTTTCCATGGATTTGTTGCGATAGAATCAAAACGAGTTCAAACTTTCGAAGCCTAACAAATTTAGAAGTTCGATAGATTCAGTTCAATATAGTCATCCACTCTGCTCAGCTCTTATTCCCAAGCATAAAACTTCTTATAAAATTCAAAAATAAGATAACTAATAATTTATATCATTCTTCGCCTACATTTTTTTAATAGTACTGCTAAGTAATAATAATAATAGAACATTTAAGATTTCCTTATTGATTGTGCTGAGAACAAAATCATAAAACGCTTAAAATTGTTTACTAGTAATAAACTAACCAACCAACAGGTGACAAAATTTAGCAATAATTGGAAAAAGAAATATTTACTAATCTGTACACGCCTTCAAGTTCAAGGTGACAATAAAGAGCTTCACGTCGCGGTGCAACTGCAATTCTAGTTGCCGCGCCGTCGATTGCAACTATGTAGCTTTTGCTGAGGATAAGGACTTGACCGTTTTCATGCAAATCAACTTTTCCCACCATAGGTGCCGTCATGTGTAAGAACGCGATTGATCCGACTTTAACCCAGTTGCGGGACGATTATATAACTCGGTACTAGAACGCAACTCTTTCCAATCGCCTTTTAGAAGTTGTGCGCGACACTATCGGAAAATTTCTCTATTTAAACGGCAAAACAAGTTAGCATCACTAAGAACTCTATTTTCAACTTAATTCGCGATCGGGTTCTTTACACTTCCATTTATTTTAACTGATCTCAAAGTTTAGTAAACAATTTTTAAGTGCAATATGCCTAGACTTTTGCTTTTTGTCTGTCTATCACTGGCGGTGTCGGTTATCCAATCGGCGGAATACTTGACGGAAAAACGTAAGTGAAAGTAATTTTCCAACTTCATGGAATTTATTATTGCAAAATTTCGGTTTTTACGATTTTTTGAGAAACATTACTTCTGACCAACGCGATGGAATAAATTATACATGTCAACCAAGCATAACTTTTTTTTAAATATCAACTGAAAATGACTGTGCAAAATGTAGTTTGAGTAAATACCTAAATTTAAAGAGTTAAAATTCAGGCAAGCATTTCAATAACATATTTAAATTGTTGAGTTGTCTTTTAGTAACAAAGGAGAAACTAACGATTTATTTTTTAAAAATAAATTAAATAACTCTCACGTGGCCTTGTTAGCTAAGAACCAGAAGTGCAGTTTATGCTAACTTTACGCTAAATTAAATTGTGTTTGTTTGAATTAAACTCTAGTATTGCATTTATTACTGCTTTAATTACTATAAAACAAGTTTTTCCACTATAATCGTTATAGTAATTATCGTTAATAAGTGCGACATTTTTAATCACGTCAGTGAAATGGATTTCATATTAATCCATTAGAAATATGCAGTGTTTCAAATACATATTATGAAATTATGCTTTTAACTTTTAACGCCGAAAACTTAATTATCTAATACTCGTCTATATTTGCTATTTAAAAACTTTTCATCCTCTCTGATGTGTGTTTAACAAATTTAACTCTTAAAAAATCATCTGTAGTTAAATGGAATATGAGTGCTAAATATATTGATATTATGCAATTTATAGGATGATTCATTAATAAAACTTTCATTTTGCAAACTCTAAAGAATAATAGAATATTGGTCACTTAAGTTTTTAAATTGTTTTCTGTATACAAATACTAAAATAGGTGTAAGTAATAACTAAATAATTTGAACAACAATAGGAAGGAAATATTGGTCTTAGTTTATTTGCATTATTTTTTCAGCGAGCTACCTAAAGTCATGTGAAATCAAAAAGCCTGAATTCGTTAAGTGTTCTACAAATAGCATACAAATATTGTTTAAAAAATTAGCTGACGGAATACCCGGCTTAACAACCATTGAAAGCTTTGAGCCGTTTGCGTTAAAAAATATTAAAATTAACCAAGGAAACAACAATGCCGTAAATATTAAAGTCGAACTATCCAATATTATCATTCATGGAGTACCAAATACTATAGTTAAGGAAAGCTAGTAAGTAAAATATTTTATTTTATTTACCTTATGTGAATTATTTTTGTTTCAAACAGTGTAAGTCCAAAAGATTACAGTTGGGTTACGAAAATGTTAATGCCCTTAATAAAAATGAATGCAGATTATTCAATGCTTGGACGTATATTAATCATACCACTAAATGGACATGGAAAGATTTATTTGGATTTAGGTAAAGTATATAAAATATGTATATATAAAAAATAAAAATTTTATATCCCGATATAATTTCAGAAAATTTAAACGCAATTGCCTACACTAAGACCAAGTTGTACAGGAAGGGAAATTTAATTTTCTATAATATTACTGACACAAAAATTGATTACGAGATAAATGGATTGCATGTAAATTTAACAAATCTTTTCAATGGAAACAGATTATTAGGTAAGCTGAATTAAGACAGTGTACTTTCAATAACAATCCAAAATAGCGAAAGGATTATTAGATTTTATCCATCCAACTATTGCTTAGAAAACGAGTGAAAACATTTTTTTCATAACCATTACCAAGATTCTTAATAGTTTTTGGTGTCTTTAAAATATTTTAAAGAACATTGCGCATATGTGCATGGACACCAGAAATAGGATATTTATTTATAAATAATATTTTCATGTTTTCCCCAAACTTTTACAGAGGACAACGCAAATAATTTCTTCAATGCAAACTGGCAAGTAGTAGCAGACACCCTAAAGCCAGTTGTGACTCAAGCATTAACTGATGTTATGTTGGAAACTTTGAGAGCCATTTTCGATTACGTTCCTGCTGAATACTTTGTAAGTGATATCGATTCTCCAGAGGAGCTGTATGGAACTAAAGAAATTAAGGAAGAAAATAAAAGTGAAGCTTGATATACATATGTAGGTGTTGAAAACTTTGTTACCGTTTTATGTTGATGCTTCAAATAAATACTTTTTTTACAGTTTAGACTTTTATTATAAGGTTTTCGTGTCAATTAGATTACTAGAATTAAGTTTAGTCGTTTTTCAAAACGTTCATCGAACTTCGAACTCATTTTGTATTTAGTAAGGATGGGAATGCATTTCGAAAAATATTTACAAGAATCAATGTATCTATGTATATCGAACAAAATGCTAATTAAATTCCTTTATTATTTCTACATCTCATGCATAAATGGCTAAACTTAGCCCCAACTTCAAGTTCTATACTTTCTTTTCTTTTAGGGTAAAATAAAAATGACAGAAAATACTTTTTTCACAAACATTAGCTGGGTACTGGATTTGTCTTATTTTTTGTTTTGAATTACCAAAGATCACTTACGGTGAAGCCTTCTCTATTACATAGCATGACAAGAGAAGAGGTAGCACAAGGTTGGGCAGAAAGGTCAGCAAAGCAATGTAATGTGCATTGTAAACAGGTGTCAGGCATAAAATGTGACCTTAATTTGTACTAGTCACGGAAGTATATGTAAGGCCATATTGCAAGGGTAAAAAAAAAACCAAGTAGTTTTGAAATACAAGAAATAATCTCTTTTTTATGAATGAAATGACCTATGTACATTTCCCTGGTCAATTTCGAATTCTTCGAGCCCTTCATGCCAAAGAATAAAACCTTTCATTGTTCAGTTACTGTCCTCAGACCGTATCATGAAATTATAAGATAAGACATTAATTCTGTAAGTCTTTTAATTTTACTTTATACGTTTTTAAGAATCCATAAATTCTTATTTCGTCACATCTGTCCGTTTAATAATAAAGTGGCAAGAGAGATAGGAAGTGAGATCCGAACTAAACTCTATTTATTTCTAACATTTAGAGCACATTTACGATGCGTCGTTAAGTTGTACTCCTGTAGTCTGTAAAAAACGAACTTCTTATCTATGCATAAGCAACAATGATACAATTCTACAAAAACCTATTAACGAAGAAAAGATTCCACCAATGCTGGAAACAAACTGCAACATATGTTGAAATTATATGGGTTAATGCATGAACGCAATACCACCACTAAGTTGGACAAACCGCAACATCTGCAATTAAAAGTTACATAAACTTCCCCTTTGAAGCATATAGCCACTAAAAATCTTAGAAAAAAAAAACTCACTGGTTTTGGCTTAAACGACTTCTTTTAGGATACGTAAAACCCCTGACTGCACTCTGTCTGCTCCGCTAGACGCTATTTCTCAATAAACAACCATACAAGCCAATAAGGAGGGATATCGTGATTTCGAAGGAGACATGTTACAGAGGTGCAACTGCAAGAAAAATTACAGAAATGCAATGCCCAATGGCTTAAGGCGTCCAGTTTACTTTATGCACATCTCGCATGCACACGGGTTAGTTATCCACCACTATTCTCTAATGGACTATCTTCAAGAAAATTTTTAAATTACCAATAGTCGCGGGTTGATGTAGTCTATTTGGTTTGAAGAAAGCACGTCAGTTTGAAGACAAACTAAAAGACATATTTAAAATCTCAATTCATAATTTTATGAGATAATCAGGCAACTTGCGCTCTATTGAAAGTGAAAATCGCTAGTTATTGAGTTAATCTGGTTTTGAAGACTCAGAATGTCGTTTACTTTTCTGTGTTTCTGTGTAACGTTCATTCAACTTAGCAGAGCCGCTGAGTACATGGTGACCAAACGTAAGTCCAATAGGGAAGCAGGCAAGTGCACTAAACGAAGACTTACCACACTTCTTCAGGAGGCTACTGGAGCTTGTGTAACCGGTTGGTTTTAGGAAATGAAGAATTACCGAGTTTCGTTTAGATCATTTCTAGGGCAATTGCGTAATATGCAAGCGCAGACGTTATAAGGAAGTGTCGATCAGTTGTAGTCTATGTGAATTTTTTAGGGAGCCCTTGAATGAATATTGCAAGTTCTGCAATAATTCAAATTTTACTTTATCATTCGGTTTTTAATTTTTTAGTGTTCTTATACAGCTCCAAAGCTTGTGCTTAAAATAGTGCTACCGATATGTTAATATAACCACCAAAATCACTAAAAGCGAATTGTTGTTATAATATTCGAGAATTTTATTTTTAAAATTAAAAGAAAGTATTCATCCGTAACTTTAGTGACTCAGATAACCAATGAAAAATTATATCTTATATATCACCGATTTCCTCCATTTCCAGCAAATGATATACAATCTTGCAAAATAGCTGATCCTGAATTTGTAAAATGCTCAACAACGAGCGTTGGCCAACTTCTCCAAAAATTACTTACAGGTAATTATCGTTCCTGTTCTACCAACAGCACAGAGGAATAAAATGATCAAAAACTTTAGGAATCGAGGGATTAGATGATCTTCCCGATGTTGATCCAATGAAAATAAATAAAATTCGAATTTTCCAAGGGATTGGACCAGTAAGTTTAAATGCATCTTTGGCAAAAGCTTCTATTACAGGATTTGCTCATCACAAAGTATTAGAAAGCAAGTAAGTCTCTTGCAAAAAATCCCAACATCTTTTATAGTGTAATATTGGATTTTACTTTCTAGAGTTAGTAAAAAAGATTACAGTTGGGAAACTAAATTTTTTCTTCCAAAAATGAGACTTGATGGGATTTACGATGTGAAAGGAAGAATTCTTATAATACCCATAAGCGGTCACGGAAAAATGTGGATTGAAGCAAGTACGATTTTTGATTTTATGCTTTCATCATTTACTTAAGCTTACAGGCGCGTTCTTAATAAACTTGAAGGCTTTGAAATGAAATAAATTATGTCTCATCAAAATTGTATTCACTTTGTATAAATCTCAGAGAATATGACAATAACGATGTACACAAAAACAAGGCTCTATGAAAAAGAAGGTCACGTTTTCTACAACGTTACCAGTGCACAGGTCGACTTCGATATCGCTGGTCTTCGACTACGGCTCGATAATTTATTTGATGGAATAAAGACACTTGGTAAGTAAAAAAGTTTAACCACTGTCATTTGCATACTCCACTGTTTCAGAGGAAAGCACAAATCTTTATT
This sequence comes from Machimus atricapillus, assembly GCA_933228815.1. Classification (NCBI taxonomy): domain Eukaryota; kingdom Metazoa; phylum Arthropoda; class Insecta; order Diptera; family Asilidae; genus Machimus; species Machimus atricapillus. The sequence continues at coordinate 14,913,666 of OW121788.1, forward strand.
TGAACGAAAACTGGCGTCCAGCCTCTGAAGCCTTAAAGCCTGTAATTACTAAAACCGTCGAAGGTATCCTAGTTGGAATACTTCAAAAGGTATTTCATTATGTTCCAGCCGACTACATGATAGAGGATATACCAAAGCCAAGTGAATTATACGGCTAGGATGATCAAATTTTAATTAAAGTAATAAAAGTGTTAAATTGTTTGTCTATATAAAACGGTGATTGACTGATTCATATATCAACAACTTATCACGTAAACAATTTTCAACCAAATTTTCGATTGATCAATTGTTTGAATTTAAAAATAAAGAAAGAATAATAATAAAACGGAATGTTTGTTTATTTCATACGTGTATTCTATTTCGGGATTTGGGATTCATAACAGGCGCGGCGCTTCAACTCGGAGACTTTGATATTTTTAAAAGGATGACGCATTGTTAAGCATGCCGCAAATGTGGTAATTGTAAAAAAATATGTTTGATCTCAAAAAAATCGAATTGCTTCTCGAAATGAAAAAATACATTTTTATAGAAAAAATATGTGGATACATAAAATTAATCTTGATTTTCAGATATGATGCAATATGTGAGTAAACCAAAAAAGTAAACCGCGCTACCTTAACTAACAAATATTTTCTATCATCTACTTTTAAAAAGCTTCTCAGAATAAATTTTTAGCATTTTCTGAAGTAAGATAATTCAAAACTTCGAAACAGAATGTAAAATGTTTGGTAAAATCAGTTATTTCAACTCAACTTTGCTATGTGATAAAAGATGGCAAAATATTAAATTTCGATATTTGGATCAAACTGTTATGGAAACCAATTTCTTAATATTAATAATGACAAATATTGTATGCAACAATCTATTGAAACATCTACCATGAGAAAACCTTTTATGTTAAGCATTTTTCTTTGTCCAAATTTACATAAAAATATAAATCACTTAACTAGTTAATAGTTAAAAGACGCTGCATAAATTGGGTTTTAGACGCTCTTAGGATCACCGTGCGAAACATATTGATAAATTTGAAAATACCCAAAAACATATACAGATAAACAAAAACATCACTTTTAGAGAATTGTACGCATCCTACTTGTCACTAAACATTTTTGTAAAATTATACTCCACGCCACTGATTTAAAAGAAAATATAAATTTACTCGATGACAAGATTAGTAAATTTAAAAAATATTCATTATAATGCACTTTACAGCGACGCACAAGACTTAAAAAATCATCGACTAACCTGCCACAATGGACGACCAGGACCAGGCATTTTTCTTTTCGATATTAAATTAAAATCACACTCGCAAGCGGATGATTCGAATAATTAAATTAAATGGAATTCACAATATTCACAGAATTACTTTAAGCGCAGCGATACGCTTGGGTAAGCAAGGGTCGGAGGACGATCGTGAAATACCTGTCCGCCTGCTTTACTATAGTTTTTATAGAAGCAATCTTCTCCTGATGGCTGAAGCGTAATATTATTATTACGTGGAAGAAGTATCTGAAATTGGCCGTTCTTTATTTAAACGGCACATACACAGACACAGGATGGCACTTCGTCAGCGCCTTGAAATTGCCTCGTCGAAAACATGAATACCGGAGGAATTTATTCGGGCTCCACAGCGTGAATCTGCGAAATCATTCCAAACAAAAGAGGAACATCATACGAAACATCTAAATTTAGATGTATGTACATATATCCTCGAGAAACAATCTCGAATTGCAGCCATTTAAGGTATTCCACCCCCTTGCATGACCGCATCAATCATACCGCCACCCACTTTAAGACTCTTTACTCATGGGGTGCTCAAAAATCATTTCTACGCTGTCGAATGGACTGATGAGTTGGCAACGAAACAAATTCTTGACACCCCCGCCAACTCTCTCTTGTGGCCACAGTGTCCGCGAAAAACATCGCGGTAAGCCGCTTTGGCCTCTGCCCACAGGTGTGCTTTAAATCGAATCGTTTTGACCTCAAAATAGATTTGTTATTATCCTAACACCAGCGCGGAGAAGTGATGACTCCCTGTGATCAAAATAATTCCAAAATTTTGATAGACTCAAGAGGGACCACTGTCGCTTGCTTAAAAATTAGAATATCGAAATGAGATAGTACGTGATCCAGTGTGGATTTTTTGTGCTATTTTACTTGGAGGAGATGTGTATTTTTGGATTATCATTGAACTAATTACCTGCAATGCTGCTGTTACCGAGAGCAAAGTAATTATGGGATGTAGTTGCACTGCACATGAAGATTGAAGGACATGCGAGGAGGCTGACGATTGATAAAGTATAGCTGAAATAAATAAAAAGAAATACATTAATCATATTTTGGCTGGTAAAGCATATTATACTTAAAAATAAAACTTCCCATCAAAAATCCTAAATTCATTGCAAAATTCAAAAGTTTAATGACTAATTGAAGAAATCGTAATTAATTTTTATTACAGAATAAATTATTAGAAGAATCGCTGAACTTAAGAATATTATTTTTATTCAGAAAATAAAAATAACATAAAAAACGGAAGAACATTTCATCAATATTTTTTACTTACTGTATCAGAAAGTGTTTTGAAATTGAAATTGTGCACGTTTCTTAGAAGTAAATTACAAATTCCTCAATTCAAATAATAAAAAATAAACATTGAAATGAAATATATTTTTATCGAGAGATTTTTTTTCTTACTGAAAAAAATATTAAGTCTAGTAAGACAAATGTAGTGGGATATATGAAACCCAATAATTTCCTCTAGTCTAAAAGAACGTTTTAACCTTGAAATCTAAAATCATATAATTTTCACTCCACGTACCTTTAGTCCGGCAGCCCAACTCCTTGCGGTTGCGGAAAGTGTTTTTAATTGTCGGTCTTATAGCAATTGATGAAAGCTTAAAATATGCTGATTCTTCTGTTTACTGTAAAATTAATATTAATAAGCTCTTTTTTTGAATATATTTTGTATATGTATTTGTATAAGCCATTATTTTTACGAGTAAAATAAAATATTAGCCTTAAGAGTAGAATATCAAATTGATTTTAAAAACATACTTGGGGACTAAAGATTTCTGTGATCATTATAAAATTCTTACAGCTACGATGGAGTAAGTGCACTTAATTAAGATCATTAATTGTTTTCGAGCACATTTTAATGCTTTCATTCCACAAACGCTCGCCAATCTCATCGTTGAAATTCGCCTTAGATTTTGTTTGCTTCAGGCTACGCACATAGTATCCCGTCGATGGGTTCTTCTCTCCAGTGTTGACATTGTCGGTCGCACAATAAATAATATTTTGTGCTCCCTATCAAAATTAAGCAATTAAAATAATCAGGCTAAGGAAAATCTAATTATAATACCTGTTCAGCCGAGCGTAGCATTAACCACACGACTGGAGCAAATAGGATGTAATGGTAAAACTTCGGATTGTAATCTCTGAAGAAATCTGTGTGACATAGTCCTGGGCAGAGAACATGCACATTAAATCCGCGAGTGTACAGTTCTCTGGCGAAATAGAAGTTCATCAACTTCGAATTGTTGTAGTAAGGATTACGCCGCCTTGCAGGTGGAGTCTCAATGTACTTGCCAAGATTATCAAAATCAATTTTTCCGGATTCATGCACTCTCGAAGATACTACAACAACTCTTGTGTTGTTATCTTTTATAACGTCTTTCAGCAAATCAATAAGCAAAAAATGACCCAGGTGGTTAACACCGCAATGAATTTCGTATCCCTCCATGGTATATTGCTTCGAGCGAACCGCTAGACCGGCGTTATTAATTATACAATCAAACTTTGGATATTGTTCTTTAATCCGATGAGCAAAATCACGGATCGACTCAAAGGATGCTAAATCGAGCATCTCAAAAACCTACATGTAATTCATAATAGTTTTTTAAAGTTTATCAAGTTACTCAAATTACCATTTCGCCGCAGCCAGTCGATTTCCTTATTTTAGCTATAGCTTCCTGAGCTCTCTCCTCGCTCCTGCAAGCTAAAATAACTTTAGCATCCCGCTTGACAAGGGCTTTAGCTGTTTCAAAGCCCAATCCAGTGTTTGCTCCGGTAATTATGTAAATCTTGTCTTTTAAGGAATACTTATTCCTCACCCATCCCCACTGCAATTCTCGCAACTTTCTAATTAAGTAGACAAAAGCAACAGCGCCTGCTGGAATTGCGGCATACAAATAATATTGCTCCATTCGTATTACAGCGTGTACTTTATTCTACAGAAAGAAAATCATAAAAAATATACGTCCAATACATTCAAGTCAGTATTTTCTAGATATTTCAGTTTGTTAAAAAATTATGACGATTTTATTAGTAACATTAATTCACTATACATCCGTACGTAGTCTTTTTACCACAGATTTCTAAGTTCTGAAGCTTTATTTACAATTGTAAATACTATTTATATGAGAGTTAATTCATTTATAAAGATTTGCTTCTGTCTGTCTAGTAAAAATGCTTGTTTGTGTTTCATTTTAGAACTTGTTTTGCTAGTGCTTTAGAGATTTTGTAAACAAATATACCACATAAATTATTGCGCACATTATTAGAATTTATTGATGCTAAGGTGTCCAAACCCTGAACAAAATAAGACCCAAAACGAACATATCATTCCTGCTTTTACTTACGCTGGACGCCCACACGTAGCGTTGTCAAGAAAGGTAATTTACAATAGAAATCTTGGTGAATTACAAAATAAACAAGGAAATTTCAAACTAAAAAAAAAAAGATGGCTTGTTCACAGATATCTGTCGGTCAATTAATTTTCTGGCCAAATTTAGAGGTCCATTTCTAAAATCTTGATATCAAATAAAAGAACCATATCACAGAAAGACAAAAAGACTAAAAATGATATAAAACAATATTTTAGATAGGTGCTCTTACAAAAAAAAGAAACTATTTATCTATTCTATCTCCTCAGAAACCCTTGATGCAAAATATAGTTTTTTTACTTTTAGTTAGTGTCATTCATTTTCGATTTTAGTAAAATATTTCAAGATTTGAAAGCTTGCGCCAAAATTAATAAACAAATACTTATATGTATATATAAAAAAAAGATTAAACTTTCTGCGGTGTTGCTAATCAAATCCAAGTGAGAAAATAAAACAGAACAAGTTTTTTAAGAAAGCACCGCTTTCTCTGTGGAATTAAAATAAAAGTAACACCTACCTAAGGATCGCAGTGCAACTGAAGAAAAAGTATACTGAGTTTTTAGTTTTGCAAATTGTTTAGTTGTTTTGAGAAGCAAATAATTTCACTTTATTTAAAAATTGTGCGTCACCCGGACTTGCAGAAAGTAATCAAATGACAAAACATTGCCAAAGTCAGCTGATCGGTGGTCGTCGATAAGGTAGTAAACTGAATAGAATCAGAACGCTTCCTTATCCGTCCCTCTGAGAATGCGGCCAACTTCCCTTCGTTGCAGGCGCAACACGCAAGCCTACCAATTGTCGTGCGCTGAAACGCGGAGAAGTGTCGAGAAAAGTCATAACTGACGGCAGTGCACTCGCTCCGAAGCGTTAATCGATTTTAATTGGAATTACGCCAATAAGTAAGTAATTTGTGATGTAAAAATCAGTTGCAAGCAATTAATATATATGTGAGATGTTCTAAATAAAATAACACATTTTTTTCCATGACCCCATAGGAGTACAAAAGTACACTTGAGGTGCATCAGTCTTCTACACGCGTTTCAAGGCTAAATTATAAAAAAGGCGAAAAGATGTCACAACCTCTCGTTACAAACGGTTCTATAAATGCAATAGATCCACAAAATGCCAAAGATATTAATCAATTGGACGATGTTATGAAGGACAGTGGCAGGCAGGCGAAACAGCCACAAACCCAGGCAAATCAACCGAACGTTCGGCATATTCCAATTTTTGTCGAGGGCAGAGATGAGCCCTTGTGTAACAAAAATATCGACACAGTCGACGCCCCCGTGATCAACAGGCCTTCAGCACCAATCAACGACATTCCCCAATCTGGTTCCGTATTTAGTCGCGTTAAGGATATTCCCGTTAAAAAAATTTTCCCTGAATTCCATGCAAGAAATGTGGGCAAATCACCTTCTCCAGCACGTACCATTCCTATAAATGTGGTCCACACCCAAACGAACCCTACCAGCCATCCTACTCAGCAAAAGCAAAATCAAGCAGTGCCCCAACAGCAGCAGCAGCAGCAGCAGGTCCCAGAGACAGATCGTCGGAGTCAATCGCCTAAACCGCCACAGTCGGTAGATCCTATCACAAAAATACAAAACATTCAAAAGGAAATCCTGCAGCTCATGGATTGCGTGGAAAAGTTTAAAGGGGGATCTGGAAAAGACAAGGAGTACATGTATCTGGACGAAATGCTGACGCAGAACCTCCTCAAGCTGGATACAATTGATACTGAGGGAAAGGAGAATATTAAGGCCGCGCGAAAGGAGGCCATCAACTGTATTAACAAGTGTATCCAAGTTCTTGAAGCAAAAGCTGGTAAGTCTGAGTCTGAGGATAATGCAAACGAAAACAGCGACAATAAAGAAAATTCAGGCTCGGAACATCCATCCAAAGAAAACAGCCCCGAAAAGGGCATTTCGTCCAATAGCAATACTATCGAAGAGAAACCACCCCAAAACCATGGATCATCCACGTAATTGTTCGAAGCGCTTACCATGGCTGCAATGTTGACCTTAACCTAGCGCTACTCCTAGCTTCGGCAAATATTTAAAGTGTATATGCATGGCTGCACAGCTGTATAGCTCCAATTCACGTGTTAGACCATTCGCAAATAGTTATATTCCCAAAGAGGCTTCGCTTGCCGGCCCCCGTATTCCGGCAGCAGTTCATCCCACCCAGAATAAAGCAGAGGCCCTTATCCATTTTATAATCCACATTTCCTGCACTTAGACACTCTACGTAGAAGAGTTTTTGTTTATTTAATTTTCATTTTGTTGTGATCACCGTCCGTATAAGCGCCGGTGGGGGAGAAAAGAACACCACAAATATTCTTTTTTGAATCTGTGTTTAGTTCAATAAATTCAAAATATTTAACAAAACATATGCGAATAATTTAAACGTAAATAAAAACATTTTACTTACAACCTGCGTTTTTTATATTATCTGGCGTCCTTAGGCTTGTTGTGGAATGGAGCAGAAAAGAGATTAGTTATGCTACGGTTTCGTGAAACTGGACGGAATCAAACTAACCGCGTTCGCAGATTATTTCGACAGCATTTGGTTCCATAAGAATTGATTCTAAACATCGGTGCACCGCCGAACCAAGGATTTCATCGAGCAGGAAGTTAACCAAGCTTAAATTTAAAAAATATATATAGGTAAGTATTGCGCTTACATTTTAATGAAGATTCGATCCCAATTTCGATCTGACTTACTTTTCATCTGTAACAAATCTCCAAAGGTTCATTTGTAAGTAGTGGGTATCCACTTGAATCTGTTGAAGTCCAAATTTGCTGAATGTTCTCAGTCTGATGCACTCCAGAAGGGTCTAAAAATCAAAAAAAATCTCAGTAAAGCATAAAGCGCATTAAAAAATCTTAACCTTTAATCCAATTTTTATAATCCCCGTCATAATTGAGACCTTTGAAAATTCAACAGACGTGAAAATTTCAATTCGTTCTGAAAACAAGCGATGAATATTCGAAACGTAATTTGATTCGAGTTGGGATGGGGTGTAGTTGGACCAGCTTGAGCGAAATTGTTGTTTTGACGCTGTTAGACTGAAATTCGTAAAAATTATTTAAATTAGCAAACAGTTGTTAAAAACTCATTTACCTAAAGTGAGTTTTACGGCTTGAATCACTGCTGGCCGCTGTCCTGTTGCCAGTTTCATACAAACTCGCAACAACGTTTTCAATGCAGGTTAGCTCCTCTACAACACGTTTCATTACAGCACGAACTGATCTCGGTTCCAGACAGTTTAACCAGTCGCGAGTTTCAACACTTTTTCGCAGCATCTTAGGAGATAGAAATTCGGTCTGTGATTACATTAAAAAAATGGTACCTATACCTGTGATATATTTGTTCCTTGCAGTCTTACGTAAGAATTTAACAGTGACTGAGCAGCGTCTCTCATCTCTGCACAAACTTCCGTTTCATGGGTAAGCGTAGCACTATTTTCAGAATCAATTTCATAGAGATCATCAACGAGAGTTATCTGAAAATAATTGTAGTTTTGTAAGATAACGGAAAGTAATAATTATTATTAACTTACAAGTACATGCACTCCATTTTGTTCCATTTCTAGGCAAGTTTTCGACAGCACTAAAAGCAGGTTGGGTGGACTTGAAGAATTAAGATCCCCAAAAGAAAGCATCACCTTGGATATATGTTTTAAAAATCCTGAAATATACATATAAGGTATATGATTGCATACTCTATTGCAAAAACAGATAAATAACTTATGCATACTAATTTTAAGTTATTTTACCTATAAGAAGGTTTTCTCGAATTCCTTCGACGCATAGTGTTCCTTTGTAGTCTGCTTTAATATTAAAAGACCAATCGGTCTGTAGGAAGACCAAAAGATCTTGGAGAACTCCTTTTACCTTTTCAATCATTGAGACATATAACGAAGTAATCAGCTCATTTAAATTGGGGGTACTGCATAAAATAAAAATATGGTTAACCAAAACACAATAACATGAATGCGTACAGTGGAAGTTAATTTAAAATATCTTTGATTTTGTAATATTTTAGCTACCTGCTTTCGCTTTTTGCAGATACCAGCGACAACCTCACAGAACTTAAGCTATCCGCGTAGTGCTCTCTTAAACACTTGCTGTGTACCTCACAAAGTTGATGTGCTGCACTTATGATTATATCAATAGCATTCCTGAAACAAACAAAAAAAAGTGTATTATTTTATGGACAATTTTTTCAGAATTGAATCACATTCAGATTTTTTTTTTTGCATAAACAAAATAATAAAAAAAATTCTTACTTATTCATATCAACTCCTCTGCAGAGATTTCTCATCGCCATCAGCCGCCGATGCAATCTATCTAAGCCCCTCAACATTATTTGAGTGTCTCTGTAGCCAGTTTCAGATTCAACACGATCTTGGACCAATGACAAATACTTGTCCATGTTCTTGTCCACGAAATCAATCAACTGGACTGCAGCCTTGTCCTTGAAGTCGTCGCTATAAGAATATTAAAAATATTAAAGTGCTCTCAGGTAAACAAAATAAATTGTTAGAACACTACTAACTTTTCTGAATCGATTTCCTTGCTCAGGAACATATCGAAGTAAGAAGTAACGACAAGGGTGAGATCATTCAAAAACCCTTCTATCCCCAGGTCTACAAACTCAATCATATCGCGTTCAGTTTGATCCTATTTAAATATGCCTCGTTGTGAGCGTAATGAATATCTAATAAAATAATTACCTGCAGCATTACGATTTGCTCGTGAAGCCTTTTTGAGGCACACTGTAGCATCTCAACAGCCAGCTCGTCTGGTTTCTCATTCAGCTGCAGCAGCAATTCACCACTCTCAGTTAAGGACTTAGCCGTAGTTCCCGAAACTTGGAAATCTTTTTTCAGCCGCTTCTTAAGATCTTCGACGATCAGTTCACAGTCTCGCTGAATGCCTTGAAACGATGGCTGGCTGCCGTACTGCTGCAGAACCTTCTGAGCGTGAGTGTAATCTTGTACGGCCTGAGCATAGTTCTCATCCTCGATTAAAGATTTTAGTTTTGCGGGCAGGGAGGAAAGGAACTGGAGCCGCTTGAGGAGCGAATGTTTCTCAGATAATTTACATAGTTGGGACCGCGTTCCTTGAAGAGTGTTTGTAATCTGTTCACTAAAGGAGGTAATCGTGGACATCTTATCGCCTAGGAGATTCATATCTGTTTCCATTTTCTTGAAATCAGTCTTCATTTTGCGAATGGTATCAGTTGCCGAAATAAATTTGTTGTAATTCTCGTAGACCAGAGTTTGCATGTCACTATGAAGAGTTTGCGTGTCCTTTACTATTGTGGCTTCCGTGTCCATAATTTGTTTTAAAGAACAGTCCTGCGATTTTATTATGTGAATGTATAATAAAACTCTAAGGAGTAAAATACCTTTAGGAGTTTTTCCAAATATCTATCCGGATCAAATTGTGCCCCATCCATATCGAAAGGATTAGTGCTTTTTTCTCCCATTTTTCTGCAGTGAATTGGATTAATGTTACAAGAATGAGAATTCCTACCTTAGGACTAAATTTATCGCTTAATCGCGAATTTAGCGGACAAATTACAAAATAACGAAAACCACCCACTTCCGATGTTTTTTATTTACACCGAGTGACACTTCAAAATGTCAGAATTTATGAAGACTTTCCATAATTCAATGTGGCTTTACTTTTTCCCATATTAAATATTTTCCCTTGAATTGTGGCAATGACGTGGCGACGTAAGTGGAGAGTTGTCATTTCGAAAGGTGGCTAATTTCATTTCTCCACATTCCTCTACCTCCCCGCAGTCGAACAGTTTCGGTCTGTACGTGCTTTTAACGTCCAGTTAGTACTATTTTCTAAATTAAAATGCAATCGCAATTGCTGTGTATCACCGTGTTGGCCACGTTAGCAACCCTAACAGCCGGTGCATGCAAAAATCCCCAAATTTCTGTAAACTCCTTCACCACCAAAGATGCCACGATTGTGAGCCAAGTGGGTTACATCGCCGAATTCGAGGTGACCTGTGAAGGTGCGGAAGAACCCAACCTTTTTGCTGAAATCGATGGTAAAGTACTCCCGGTAGCCCGAACAGGACCATCAACCTATCAAGTAAGTAGCCTTGCTAGACTTCCACTTTTCCAGTCGAATGAGAAACAACTCTTCTCGCTTGCAGGTCAGCTTAAATGAGGAGGTGAAAAAGGCTCGCTCTGGGAGCGTCAATGTCCGACTTTTTGATGAAGAAGGATTCGCTGAAATACGTAAGGCCCAGCGCTCCGGAGATGATCTCAGTTCGGTGCAGGCTCTAATTGAATTTGTTCTGAATACCCCCGGCACCTATAAAGGGCCCTGGGTCAACTCAGAACTAGTAGCTGCTGCCGTCGCAGCATTTGTTGCCTACTTTGCGTTCAGTGCGAAGACTAAAATCCTGTCCTAAAAAGGAAAATTGTGACTATTGTATAGTTCCCAAGTTTTGTATTTATTACAAGTTTAGAAATTAAAATCTTTTTTGATAATTTCGATTAAAAGTGTTGTGATTTTCTAAAAACCATTTCAGTAAGAAATAAGCGAGGAAAATACTATCGGAGAACAGAAAAAATACATTGCTGACTTTATGAGGTGAGCCAGTAAGCAGATTAATGTGTTCAATTAGTTGTGCTTACTTGGAATATTTGCTTTACGGATTAAATATAAATTTGTATTTTGATCTACAAACTTAAGACTTAGCCGATGTAACATCAATCACCCTCTAAAATTAGAGGAGTTCTCTTTCATGTAATAAAGATGTTTTTAAATAAATCTACTACGTAGGTGCCGTTATAATAGTTACTTTAAAAACTTCAAAGGACTAATTTCATGTCTATTTATTTTCATTTTAAACAAAAATATATATTTGAATTGAAGTTCATAAAATGTCTTTAAAACGTTTTTATGATTTTTAAAATGCCACAAACGTTTTTCGAGGCATATTAAATGAATAGGTGTTTGGGTATGCATGCTAAAAATTCGTCTGAAATAATGTAGAAAGTAAATTTCTGAAAATTTTATTTGAATTTTAAAAAATTTATTCGTACATTTTGCATTTTGTAACACATGAGTGTGTCAAATTCTGTGCTAATTTCATCTGTTACAAATTTTCTTTTGTAGCATGGTGAAATTGCTCTAAGCGCCCTCTCGTGGTTCATTACAAAAAGTTTATCATAGCGGTACATTTAGACCGCTATACGTCTTAAATTCTTGTGAACTTACCGCACAGAGTGCAGAAAGTGCTTAAAATATTCCTGAATTTTATATAATAAAAGACATGAGTTCCCAACTTTGTTGGATTCATTGTAACAAGTGTTATGAGTTCTTCGTGCGCAAAAAGGCGACCTTCTTTGTTCTTTCTTGCGCGCATATTCTTTGTCAGTCCTGCCTGGACAAATGCGGTGCGATGATTCCGCTAATAAATTTAGTTCAATTAGTCTAACTTGTAGTTTTTTTTTGCAGCCATTGGAGAAGATCAACGACAATGTTCACTTTGCAAAAAATCCATTACTTCAAAGAAAATATGTCCAGAAATGACCCCGAAGTATAAGCGGTTCTTCGACACAAAGCTCACGCAGAATACGGTCGACTGCGAAGTTATATCATTTCAAGTATTTCATTTCAATAACTTGTGCAAGGCAATATACGGAGTTGTAAGTATTTTGTTTATTGTTGACTTTACCGTGATTTCAAATTTAAATCTCATTGTTATTTTAGGAGCAATATCTTGAGAAAACGAAAAACGAAATTGAACAGATGATCAAAAGCACAGTTGAATTGAACAAGGTACTTGAAGAGCTTAATGAACAAACTGCTCGATGGGACGCTAAAGTTGAAGAGTATAAAAATATCGAAGAAACTAGTGAGGAATACAATCATACTTTGAACGATTAAAACTGAAATTAAATTAATGCATAACGCTAAAAGGTATTAAACATGCTTTATTTTATTCAATAACAACTGGAGCATACGGATGCGGCTCCCATCTAATTATTAAAATACTTTGCAATACTTTTTCTTTAAAAGCAATTATTTTTTGGTCGAATTTAAAAAAGTAGGCAGGAAGTTATTTGATTAAGAAATGCCATTAGAACAATGTTCATTGTTCATTTTGGAATAGCTAGACATTAATAATAACCAATCCAACATCTCTTAATAAAACAGCAGATGTAATGAAATAAATATATTTACTTAACAGTTAAAAAACACGTGACGAAGCTAACAAAAGAAGGAAATTACGAAAAATTCGCTATGTCTTCCCATATCTCGTAATTAGGGCAAACCTTCAATTATCCTCTTCCGAAGATTCGTCTATCATCGCTTCGACTTTAGATGGTGACATTACATATAAAAAATGTTCAGAATTATCACCCTGTTGTTGTTGCTCTGCATTGTTGTCCTGTGGCTTCTCTTCCTTCTGCTCAGGTTCGTTCTCTTCTTTCTTCTTATCTTCCTCTTGTATTTGAGCTGTTGATGTCGATTCTTCGATTTTCGCGGGCGGTTGCTCGACTGGCGATTCCCCCACTTCTGCAGTATTATTTGGCGTAGAGGCTCCATTACTCTCAGACATATTACTATCATTATCTACATTAATACTTTCTATTTCAATCTCTGCATCTGTCACTATTTTCATGCATTGCATTTTTATTGATGCTTGGTACTTTTTCGGCATATTTCTAACTGACTTGGCTAAACTGAGAAAGAACATGCTGGTTGCGTCCAAGTCTTTCACCCTGAGCATTGGTTTTGTGCTTATGGAGAGCGGCGGTGTCTCTATTTTGTGATGTTCCATTGTTGTATCCAAAATATCCATGTCTTCATCGGGAGAGCATTTTTCTAAAACCTCAAACCCAAAATCACAGACTGTATCTTGTTTGTAGCTATCATCAAAATCTTCCAATTTAAACTGTCTGCTAAAAAATATTAAATTATGACACAAATCAAATTAATCATACTTATTTTAATATATACCGTCCAGATCCTTGAAAAGGCCGTAAAAACTCCATGTGCTCAAATTTATCGTATGGATCTTCCATTTTAAAAAGTTGAGAACTTCTACTTTATAAGGAAAAAAACCTAAAATATTGATTTAATGTCATTACACAATTCTATTTACCGGCCTGGTCCTTGAAAGGGTCTCAAAAATTCCATGTGTGTAGCATGTGCCCAATATTGGTATTTCCTTGAGGTCTTGGTTCCAGTCCTAAAGGACCTCAAATATTTGGTGTAACTGTCTCGAAGATTTTTCCACTTTCGCTTGCATGCCTCTGCAATTATTGTAATGAAAGGAAATATTATAAAAACTAAATTAGCATTTATGGCCATCATAAAGGCAAAACAATTGTATGACAAATTCCTGGTAGCAGGCACGTAAAATGTACACAGAATTCAGTTCTACCGAAACCTTCCCTTTTGATGATGTGCACAATTATTCGGTTTGGGTGCAGATATAAATAGCAGTTTTGGTATGAAATGAAAACTTTTCAAATTGTGCTATAACATAACATTTACGCGTCCTCATTATGCGAAAGTTAAAACATATCGTGTAGCCTTATTGATATGAGTTATTCTGATGCATTAATTTATTTATCAAAAGAAGCATTAATTTAGCTTTCTAATAAGTGTAGCTTGTATTAAAACTTGTTAGACATTTAATTAACTACATATTAATTTATTGTAAATTATTTTGCACAAAAGCCTTTCATATAAGTTCTTCCCATTCCGACTAAATTAAAAATCATCAAATCAAATTCACTGAACATTGGCTTTATCTTGAAAAATCGTCCCCACATCCACACACTGGTTATTAGTTTAAATATCGAATAATCAAAGATTTGAAAATAATACCATCAAATTTTCAACTTACAATTAGGCGATTTCCATTAAGGATTGCTGATTCTGAATCTACTATCAATTGTGAAAAATGTTTAACTGTGTTCCTCAAATTTGCACAAATATTTTTCGGATACCTACTCGAAAAGGTCATAGCAATTAAAATAAGGTAAAAATTTATGGCTAAAATTAATGACTCAGTAGCAATGTATGTAGTAAAACATCAAATTTATTATAATAGTCGAGATATTCGAGAGCAATACTTAAATACTTACTAAAAAACAAAAATTTTAAGTTAGAATTTTAAAATCCCTTTATCTGTATGAAAAATGTATAGTAAGAAATGCACGAAACTCTAACTAAACCAATTAATTGGCTTTGTGCCTAATTTAGTTAGGCCCTTAAATCACAAACCTACAAAAATCCAAGGATACAAAAAAAAAACCCATCAGCTTAATTGTACCGTGTGTGAGGTGAGGCTCAACGCTCAATCAAACGGAAATCAGAAAATACAGCAGAAGCGAATCCAGCGCACTGGCACAGCAATTTCTCAATCGACTGAGCAGCGAGAGCGGCACTCGTGTTCGTCGATTACGCAAAAATCAACATAAAGTTGTAAAGCATATACGCCCCCACTCCGCAGCCCCATCCCCATCCCAATCCACACCCTGACCCAGCGCGAGCATGTTCATATACAAAAAACTTCGATTCATTAATAATTGCCAGAAAGCATCCAAGCCAGCGCAGAAGAGGAGAAGAAGGATAGCTGCAAACGGAGGGACTCAAGAAGGCGGGCGAAACCTCACTAGGGTCCCCCTGGCCCTCTCCAGGAGATGGAGTTCCATCGAAATCAACAGGTTAAAAATTCATTTGAATGGCACAAAACAAAGCAGCCGAGAACACGTATTCCCTTATTTACCCGATAAATCAGCCCCCCGTCCACCCGGCCACAGCCCTTCGGTTTCCAGGAAGGCGATAAGCCCGTGCCTGAACTCGAACTCAACTCAATCTGACTTCGGTGAAGTCGATTAGCAGTTTGGGCGGGGGGCGGCACACGTAAATAAACAAATCGATGTGCCGCCCCCGGGTCCGCGCACCTCCGCCCGCATAAAGTTCTCGACGCAATCAGTCCGGGGGAATCAATGGAATTGCTATAAAAATTTCAACTATTTACGAATTGCTCGATCAAAACAAACCGCGAAACGTTTGAGGGCCACTGGAGCAAAATAAGAAACTAAAAAAGGACCCATACAATAAGGAGCAATGTGACAGCAGCTGATGACGATTCGACTGTCAAATGTGGCCATATAATTGGGCCAGGATAAGGAGAAAGGATACGGAACGGATGAGGGATGTTGCTATTGTTTGTTTTATTAATTAATCCCTAAAAAAGCTTAGCTCCATTCGATGCGGCTAAGTTTAGGCGTGCATCGAATGCGCTGCAGAGATGTAAGAGCGCCTTTTTTAGGACCCTTACAGGGGTGGGGGGAGGGACTTACCAACAGTAAGGCCGACCTCTGCGGCCACCTCCTTCCATGCGTTCGCCTTCCTTTCCATATTCTTGTAGTCCTTGTGCGTCGTGTCATAAATGGCCTCGTGCCGCTTGAC
Organism: Machimus atricapillus; assembly: GCA_933228815.1. Lineage (NCBI taxonomy): Eukaryota > Metazoa > Arthropoda > Insecta > Diptera > Asilidae > Machimus > Machimus atricapillus. The sequence continues at coordinate 14,929,807 of OW121788.1, forward strand.
CACTTCGATGAACTGGATGGTGTTCTCCATTGCGGCGCGGCGATTCCGAATTTGCGCTGGTGATGTCGTCGTTGTCGTCCTTATATCCTAATTAAAATCAAAACCGAATAATTGCGCGCGCGGGGGAGGCGGACAACCAGCGAGCAGCAGCTGCCTATTTTTCGGGCCGAATATTTAATCGCGAATACTGGGGGAAAACAAAACAGGTCAGAGCGCGGATGATTCACCACCACCGAGGAGAGCTCCGCAGCACGTCTGCACCTATTCCGCGATCTTTTACCGCTGGCGGTACTCGGGGTAATCGATAACGACAAAGGCGGCGGCGATACAACAACGACGACGACGACGACCATGACGCAGGCGGTCTACCCGTGTACCGCTGCTGGTGTACGGGGGTGCGATGTGGAGATATACCTGAATCTGAATCTGGCCTGCCTGCTGCCAGCCTGCCGTTCGTGTGCTGCTCGTCGCCATAGGCAGCAGCAGCAGCAGCGGCGGCGGTATCTGTTCCAAGGGTTACCCGGACTGCCTGCTGCCCTGCCCGCGAGGTGCCCCGCGCCGCCCGCCCAGCCCCACGTTCGACCGCCCGCTCGCTCGCTCGTTCGTTCGCTCGGGAGGAGCCTCCTTTCTTCCTTGGCTGGTTGCTGGGCGCCGCTGCCTTCCCTGCCCTGCCCTGCTCTGCCCGCTCCGTTCTGCGCCCTACCGCACCGCCCTTCCCGCCCTGCCATCCAGCGAGCCTCGCTAGCCTGCTGCTGCCCTTTGCCTGTGCGCCTCGGTCGGTGGTGGCAGCGAACGCGCGGGGGGGCCCAAACATTAGCGGGAGGGTACGCTCGCTGAAATCCTTACGCCGGGTTTTTTTTCCGTTCGGACAAGGAAAGGACATTTGACTTTGTGGACGGGGGGAAGCACCCGCCCAGTGACGTGATGCTGATGCAAAGATTTTTCCTCCCTTATTTTCTTTTTTTTTTTTCTTTTAGCCCACTAAAAAAACCCCGCAGGTTTTTTTTTTTATCCCCCAACGAGCGAGGGAGGCCGAGACTACGACCACCGAACCTGCTCTATACCAGCGTCGCTGCCCCCTTGGCAACAGGAACAGCTCCAGATTTTCTACAGCGGAAGCTGCATTCGCCGAGGACGAATTTCTTAGATAAAAAAAAATATCTTTCTTTTCTTAAATAGAAATTTCCCATTCTTAAAATACTCCAGAATATGTATATACAAATGCATTGATTACTAATCCAATTGCATAACAACTAAAAGTAATTAAAACCTCTATGCCCAATTAATAAACCCTATTATACTTCATAATCAGAGACATTACATTATAATTATACAAATGTTTAAAATACTCCCATCAAATGCATCATCCCTCCCCTAGCGTTTACAATTCAACCCTTAGAACACATAAAAACAACATACTCCCTTCCTCAACACACTATCTAATTGAATCAGCGAGAGGTGCGCTTATCGTGCACTGCCAAAAGTAAAGCAACGATACACCTGCTTGAGGCTTCACTAGGAAACTTTATAATGGTGATACATGCGAAACTTTGTTCCAAACTTGGTCTCCCGCTGCTCCTGTTACGGCAGACACTACATATGGTTTCTGTTTATGGTAAACGGATGTGCTTTACGCTACGTACATATAAATACCTATAAGCTTCCAGGAGGCTACGAAAGGGCTGCTATATACCTTACCTACAATCTACAACTTACAAGCAGTATAACGATAGAAACTTGGAAGGGACTAGGCCAAAGAGTAGAGTTTCGGCCACTTCAGCTGATTTAATTGCACATATGCCCTGCCGTGTTCACTAGCATAGAATATGTATAGAATGAACACCTACGAAATCGCTTGTACAGCTTATTATCTAAAAATCAAAATCCATCGCACTTATCTCTGCTAATATACATCATATGAAAGTCTACAAAACTTAATTTAAAGTTTATCCTCCATAACATTTAACGTGCTAGTTTTACTAACAATTTAATGTAAGTACTTTACAATCGAAAGCTCCCATCTGAACGTTTCCGGATTCATACATATCCTCAATAAAGTTTGCATTTTGCTTAAAACAAACTCCTAATTTCCATGTCATCATAAATAGGATACAAATTCGAAATGCTATGTTCAATATTCGATAAATTTTCCGGAATTCACTGAAATTGGATTTTTAAATAATGTGGTGATTGCTGTTTGGAAAGGAAATTGAATTGATTTGAGTTCTGTAAGTTCAAAAACTCCACTACAAGTATCTTTTGCACTATATTTCCAAAAGAAGATTTAATGCTCTTTTCAGAGTAAACCAACAAAAAAACTAATTGTGTTAAAAAATAATAATTCATTAGCTTAATAAATTTTTTTACATTTAGTAATTTTGTTAAAATTAAGGATTGATAGAATGATATTGGTACAAGTAGACATTAGACAAAGCGTGACCGCTGTAAGTCTGTTTTTTTTAATTAATGCAAAAAATAATTTTGCAATTCTGCGCTCTTAATCGGGCATTTTTCACATTAAGCAACGGGCCCCGGGTAAATTAGCTTCTTCCTCGATTTTAGGACTTGAAAAAGAATCACACTCATTTAATCCTATCTCATAGTGATTCCCAGTATTTATTAATTTACTTCGAATGACTCCAGGCAAGCCGAAATACATAAAAAAAGAACACCGAATTATTTCAGTGGACAGTGTTCAATGTGATGGTCATGTCTCTCTATAGAAATCATAAATATACCAAATTCACGCCCAACGTTACATACTCGTATATCCTTAGCATTTTTTCAAAATTTAAACTTTCTCGTGGATCAAGAAGAGAGGAATATATAATTACAATTTATACGAAAATTATATCGAACGAAAATCGCATTTTTAGAAAGTCTCATATTTACTACATAATATAGAAATTGTAAATAAAATTCATACTTCAATCAACAAACATTTGTCTTCCCTTATTCCGGAATAAAGTGTCTTAATAAGCTCTATACAAAATCAATTTCTACTCAACTACCACTTATCAACTTAGTTTTTAATGACTTTACAAACAAGCAAACAACCGGATGTTTGATTTTATAGGGGGAAAATATTGATTATTAAACTGAAGTAACTCAGGTAATTATATCTCCCTTGCACTTGAGTTAAAACTTCCGGAGTACTATTTACTCAGATTATTACATCCAATTAGTTAAACTTTTTGATACAAAAATACAACTTTAAGGAGAGTTTTAAATTTAAAAAAACTTAAAAGTTTCTTTACCTATACGCTACACCTAAAATCTAGAAACAAGAGAAGGCATCAAAAATTGTTCATAGCAATCAATTTGTGCTTTCTCTTTTCTCCCTTATCAATTAATTTCAACTTTCTTTGTAATTGTTCCTTATGCTCACTTATCGCTATTAATCAAATTATGTATGTATCTCTAAAGTTAGTCCAATTATCTGTATAGGCGCATTTTGCTGTCGTGTTATTTTTTTATCAGGTAAATGACTTGCTCATTAGTTGAGCTTGTCTAATATTAGACTAAAAGAGATTAATTTTGCACAAGCAGCTGAATTAAATGTCGCAAGCAAAGGGTCAAAGTATAATTTGTTGTTTTCCCTTCAAACATAAAATTACTCGTAAACATCACAAAACCAGAAATCAGTTGTTGAGTTTCTTGTTTAGCTTATTTACATTTATCCATTTGTTTTCAAAACGATATTAAAAGGAATCGTAAATAAAATACATATTTGATCATCGCACCGGGTGCTTAAGCACTGATTGAGAAAAACTCTCTCAGGTAAATATTTGCCTTGAGAAACAGAAACCGATGATTGGTGCTGGGATTCGGCGAGCCCCTCAATCTCGAGAATAAATAGAAAGTATTGGCAAATGGCAGATATTGTGCAATTGCGACCACACACTGGCTTGCACATGCTCTGGATTTAAGAATTTTATTGATTGCCAATACCTCTATGGTAATGGCGATGAATATAATGTACTCACAACCTATGTGCCATAAATAAAGTTTCGGAAATATGGGATAATCCAGGAAGAATTTTATTGTTACGCATTCACACCGTAGAAGGGCGTAACAGAGGGTGAACTTTAGATCCAGTATAGAGCAAAGTTTTTCCCTTTCTGCCTCATGATTTTCAGAGTGTATCTTTATTATTTTCATCTTTATTTGCCTGCTTTTATTAAACGTACCTTGTGTTTTTTCTGCTTTTAGGGCTAAGTTAGAAAAATTAAAAGCATTAAAACGAGGACTATGTGAATGAATAAAATTCAATAAGATTAGTTGAATTTTATTCATTTAAAATTTCTCACATTTAGAAACAAATCTCATTTAAAATTAAATATGTAAATATAGGAAAAAGAAAATGATTAATACCTACTAATTTAAGACAAATCCGATTGTGGATATTTGATTGTTGAACGTAGTTATTTCCCACATATAAATAATTATCAAAGAAATCAATAAAATTAAATTAACCCAGTAAAAATTCATTTTCAAATCTTATTACGCTGATATTTTTAAAGAATTTTATTACGGTGTTTTAAATAATAATTTAATGGATTAATTTTAGTTTTCTACTTTTACCTCAGAAGCTATAAGTTTTTAGTGTTAGAATGGATAGTTCATATTCTATTCAAGATAATGCCAAAATATTTTAAAATATTCAGTCCCTAATGGAGGATTCTTTTCAAGATTTTATTAGAATATCAAATTATGGTTTCCACAAAAATTCAGTTTGGTTGATTTGACTTTTTGAAGTGAATTTTCTATACCAAAACTTTACTTCGGCTAGATCAGAAAAAAAGTTATGTTTTTGAGCAATCGTAACCTATTAGATTATAAGTTAGCATTGTATTTATTTATATTAGGTATAGTTAATGTTTTAAATAAATGAAATATACAAAGTATTGTAGGCCGATATTCCAACAATTTTCTAGTCAGTTGGTAATGTACATACATTTATCATCTTATATTATAAGAATCATTTTGTCTGAGTAATTAATTTAAGCACATGAAAAAAGATAATCTTTGAAACAATATTTTCTTTTTTTAATCCTTTAGACGTAATTCATAATGATTTTTATTTAATTTATGTTTGAAATTCATGATAGTGTAAATGCACATTGAGGTTTTATTTTTTGAAAAAGTATTAACAAGTAAACATACACATACATAAACTTACCTTCTACAGTGCTCGGAAGAAGATTTTCCACTAAGAGTGGACAGCAGGATTCTGCTAAAATCGATTGGCCTATGTTGGAATACTTAGTTACTTAACACCCTATAACGTAATTATGACTATTATTAATTCTTCGTATGAATTCTGCATGAGAACCTTTATTATTAACAAGTCTTATTGTTGGACCTCGCTTTTAATACAACTGCGTAGAGTAAACTATTGATTTTAGACTAAGCGTCATTAGAACGCCCAGAGTAAATAATATTTACAAAAAACAATGCAATTCCCGTCTAATGCATCAGCCCCTTGCATAAACAGAGCTATATGCGTCTATAATCCACTTTTTAAACTAAAGCATACAAAAATAGAAAATGTTGTATCTATTTGAATGCCGGCACTTCTCTTTTGAGAGTCGACCTCTTGCTATATTTCGCATCAATTCCACAAAAGCGCATTCATACAAAATAAAATCTTGTTTCTGCTCTAGAAGTTTGTTTACGTCTCTCTACAGCCCCTCATATCTTAGGAAAAGGCGATTTCAAGGTGTAGGTAGCAAAGAGCTAAGAAAATCGTACGATCGAAAATCTAGGTATGGTTAGGGGCTGTGTACAGTGTAAAGATAAGGTAGACGAGAGTAGGCTACTTGTATTAACCGACATGTAGGCAGTATGCGTGGAAATTTTGTAAATAAACATTCTATACAATCTGAAACATATATCTTGACTCTAGAGAGGAACACAAGCCCAGTTCCTAGTATCAACACAAAATTCAGTCCGTGTTTGTGATGAATTAAAAGGCCGGCGGTATGTGGTGCAGCTACCAATCCACAACAGGAAGCTACAAAGTGAACTCATCTAGACGCCAGCTGTGAAATTTGGATATTCTATCTAATATATATTTACGTGCATATTTCGCGAACAAATCATAATTTATATTGTGCAAAATTCAAGAAAGTAATATAAAAAAAAATTGATTTTTAAAATTTCGCGGTGTTTTTTGCCAGCGTCTGGCTGAAATATGCCACCAAGCCGACTTGATAGTATTTATCGCCGTTTACTGATAACGCGATTCTTCGAAAAAGGATGGGGCAAACCAGAAAACTTACAAAGGTACATAAACGGTGTGACTGACAATTATCAAACTATTAGAAGTGACTTTTCCAGATGATTTTTATAATGCCCAAAAGAATCGATTTATTGACGCGTACGTGCCTCGCCGCACTTAGCGCGCAGTGCTTCATATAAATTTCTCACAAGTTGCATGTGAAAAATCGCATATGCCCTGTTGTGCTGAGTGTATTGCTTACATAAGTTTGTCACCATACCAAATCATTTTATGCGTGAACAAGACTGTAGGTAGAAAATTCGAGAACTTTTTGCGAATGATAAGGTGATTTGTGATTATGATAAAGAAATTTTGTATGCGCGTTAATCAAAAACGTCTCGCACACAGTTCAAGGAACCTATGCATTCGTTCGTGGGAGTTGACAATTTCGGGAAAGAACATCATTCCTATAGCTATTTTTAGTGAGTAGATTCTCTATTTACGTAGAATACTATGGGTGAAAATTTGCTTAGATTTCATTTGGTGCACAATGCACATGCCATTGAAGACAATTAATGTTATCTTTAGTAGTACTAACCTTGCATTGGATTAACCTTCGTAATATAATGAGGTCGGTCTGCGATTACATTTTGCCATTTGCGTCCATTTATGCAGAATAGAAACTTCTCAGTTCTCCTGAAAAAGAGAATATTGTAGAGTCTGCGCAATTCAGATATTTAGAGAATTGTCTGGAGCAAAGAAAAATAATATGATAAACTTTTTATAGAGAAAAATAAACTTGGAACATATTTTGCCGTCCTAGCTGAACGTTTTGTTTAGAACTGAGGATAACATTCTATTTTTAAGCCGATATTTGTTTATACTTTTTATTATCGATTTCATAATAATATGTAGATTTAATTCTGTATTTCTGTTATTTTGATTTTAATATTTCAAAAAATAAAATAATATAAAAACATGGAGACCAAGAATATACTCTTCATTTTTCGACATCGAATTCTTTAAAGTTATGCTCGCAGACCAAGTAGAACATAAGTACTAGGAGAAAGTTGCACATAAAAAACATGTGAACATAGTAAAAGACAACTCCGAAATATAGACATCTTGAAATTCCAATAAGATATCGAAATTTATGAGATTGACATACATATATATATGTATGTATTCTTGTTTTTCTTTTGCTTTTTTCGAAATTGTGGTCATTTTCATATCGGTTTTGTAGATTTATTATCATTTTGCATAAGTTTTTCTTAATGATTCAATTCTGTGTTTTGCTAATAAGTCTATACAACTTCAAAAACTACCACGTTGAATTGTGAATCAGCGCCGTGCATTTCCTTAGAATGTTGATATGATCATTAATAAAGTGAACTTTACTAATAACCTTATTCATTGTTTTTGTCATTTTATCCATTTTTACAAAATGAAAAAATACAATACCCTAAAAGGGTTAAACTAGAAACTACACACAATAAGTACTAAAGAGCTATCTATTTTATTAGTTAGGCTACTATTAGAAAAAGATAAAACTTATTTGTCAAATCTTACACTTTTGAAAAAAAAAAACACGGTTATTATTCTCCGTTTTTCCTCAGGCTATTTGAATTTCGGAAAATAGTTTCAAATCGCGATTCATGCTTTAAATTAATCCCAAGAGATTATCCAGTTACAATAACGAAAAAGGAAAAAACTTCAGAATGTACACTACTCGAAGGAAAATTCACAACTCCATTAGAATTGCATATGCCAGGATTAGTGCCAAAAGCAGCACAGGAAGCACACTTCCAAGTGCTCCTCCCAAAACAATGGAAGGACAAGAGGCACAAACCAATGTGCATTCATTTGGCTGGTACAGGGGATCATGTAAGATGAACCTATTAATTTATAAACATTTACTCCAAAAATCTAACTTAAATTTTTTTGCAGTATTATTGGAGGCGTAGAAATTTCATAGCTAAACCCTTACTACGAGAAGCGGGGCTAGGTGCAATATTGCTAGAAAATCCGTTCTATGGTGTGAGAAAACCAGAGGACCAGATGTAAGCAACCTGCATGCAAATTTTTGATTATTTTTATTCTTTTATTTAATTTTCGGTTTACAGTCGCTCGAATTTGCACAATGTTTCTGATATATTTGTGATGGGCGGCTGTTTAATTCTTGAATGTTTGGTACTTTTGCATTGGTGCGAAAGAAATGGTTTTGGTCCTTTAGGGATCACAGGGTTATCAATGGGTGGACATGTATGCAATTCGACATAGTTAATTTAATATAGATGATTTTGAACACTCAAATATTTTACAGATGGCATCTCTTGCTGCAACTAATTGGCCAAAGCCTTTGGTTCTTGTACCATGTTTATCGTGGTCGACTGCATCAACAGTATTTACGACGGTATGCATTCAATTTGAAAATCACTTTTCATTCGAATCGGTGCCATCTTTTTTAACATTGAATCGACTGAAAATATTTGTTTTCTATAAAATTATAATGACGATGAATATTCTTTCAGGGCGTTATGAGTCAATCGATAAACTGGGACATGCTGGAAACTCAGTATTTTGCGGATGGTAATTACAGAGAGAGGTTATCCAAAATGGTTACTGTAATCGATGAAGCATTTATGGCTGGTCGGCATTTTGTTCAGCATTTCAATCAATCGATGAAAGCACTAAAGCGAGATATCAAAGATACAAAAGAATTTCAAAGTGATTCCACAGTTAGTACGAAAATTATAAAAGTTGATCAGGCCAACAGCTTACAACTGTCGGAACCACTTCATAACAAATTAATGTCCACCGAGCGATATGAGCTAACTAATACTGAAGTGAATGAGCTGAATGAGAAAATTCGGGAAGTACAGAAAAAATTGAAAATTGAAAAAGAGCGAAAAATAGATGTAATACAAATTCAGAATGGGCTTAACGAACTCTCTAGTCCAATAAATTCTAGTCAAAAAATAAATTTGGTTCCGCAGGCCGTAGAAGAACTCTCGACGATGACAAAGTTAATGAGATATATATTGCCTAATAGTGGTCCTTCGACTCCAGCTCATGAGAAGATCGATATTACAAAAACGAAATGGTGGGAACGTGAGGCATTACAGTTCATGCGCGGCATGATGGATGAATGCACTCATCTGAGAAATTTCTCGGTGCCATACGACACATCCTTAATTATAGCGGTGTGCGCTAAAGATGATGCCTATGTACCGAGGGATGGATGCTCAAGCCTTGAAGAAATTTGGCCTGGCATCGATGTGAAATATTTAGACGCTGGGCACGTTAGTGCGTATGTTTTGCATCAAAAGCTTTTTAGGTATGAATTTCTAGATATTATTACAAACAAAATTTTTAAAACCAATATTTTTTTTTTTAGGTCATGTATCATTGAAGCATTTGATCGTGCTAAGAAAAAGCGGGAAGAAAGCGATGGCTATTACGACGTACCTAACATAACATTGACGTACGATGAGCTACGGCATAAATATTTGCAATCGCAAGCTAGATAGACTGGCTGGCTCTAATCCAAAGCATTAAAAATTTCCTCAATTTTTTTTTATATCGATGGAACACTTTTCGTTCCTAATGTTGAAGTTTAAATTAAAATTAACGGCAATTTTTATATATATATATATATTCCCTGGTTAAAATTTAAAACGAAATGTATATAGAAATTTTCGTGATATCAAAAGTTTTTAATAAAACATTTTTTATACCATGTGTTTCTTACCTGAAATCCATTTTAGGGTAAAGTCTTAAATAATATCTTCTTATATTGAATAATATCTTCTTAATTGAACTCGCCAAAAATCTTAACCACAATATTTTCGAAAACTAAACTTTATAACTTTAGCGTAACAAGGGAGTTAAAAGAAATTGTTGTATTTATTATGAATAGAATTTCACAAACCATAATCTTAACTAGTCTAAATAAAACAAAAGGATAAAAACGGAACTACATATGCACACCTCTATTCTCCGTCCTTTTTGTCGCTATCTGCACTATCGTTTTCTCGCTTTGCTTCTGGAAAGATAAGAATATCAAATCTTTTCGAGAGTTTTACAAAAATTTGCATACCTGCATCAGGAGGGGGTGTAGCTGCAGCAGGCTGAGCTGTCCCAAGAGGAGGCGGAGCATACCCCCCATGGTGGCCTTCCAGAGCTGGTGGAACGTGCGGCGGTTGCTGGGGTCCACCAGCGTGATCAGGATAATGCAGAGGAGGAGCACCGGGCGGAGGTCTTGCACTCATATAGTGCGACGGTGGAGGAGGCCCGTACTGCTGATGGTACGGATAAGGAGAATATTGTCCATATGGTTGCGGGGGATGGCCAGCATATTGTGGAGGATAATACGGTGACCGCGGTGGCCCACCTGGTGGTGGATACCCACCGTATGATGGATGTGGTATTCCTGGGTGGCCCGGAATTGTTTGATGGGGCCCCATATGTGGTGGCATATGATGAGGTGGTGGCGGATTATGATGAGGGATTGTTGGTGGTCCTTGAGCAACATTTGAGGCTTCTTGAGTAGGAGGTCCTACCGTTGCTGGTGCAGGAACATGTGGCGGCGGAACTTGTGGTGGCGCCGGTAAAACTGGAGATTGTGCTGGAAGAGCCGCTGGTGGTGGAGGTACAGCAGGTGCCTGAATTTGTATATTAGAACACATTAGTTGATTTTTAAGACATTTGAAATAGAAAACAATATTTTACCACTTGTGGCGGTGGAGGAGGTTCTACTTTTTCCGAATGTGGATCTTTTAATGGTGGCGGGAGTGGTGGTTCTCCTTTCTCCATCATTTCTGCTTTGCGATTTTTACTAGATTTGGGAGATTCCATCGGTGGAATGGGCGGCTCTCTAACCGGTGGTGGCGGCGGTGGTGGTGGAGGTGGTGGTGGTGGTGGTGGCGGTGGAATAGATTTAACCTTTTCCGGCTGGGGTGGCTTCGGCGGCGGAGGAATAACTGTTGCCACTGGTTTTGGTACATCGATATCCATTGGTTCTGGATCCTGCTGTTCTTCCTGCTTTGGTTGTGGAGGCTTTTGTAAAGGTGGCGGCATTTGAGTAGAAAGCGTTGTAGGGGGTCTTTGTTCTTCTACTTTAGGCTTTGGTTGCGCAACAGGTGAAGGTGGGAGTAGTGGCTGTTGCGAAGGAGATTGTTGCGCTGCTATAGACGGTTGTTGCGGCTGCAGTTGTTGCTGTGGCTGCTGTGGTTGTTGTTGTTGCTGCTGCTGCTGTTGTTGTTGTTGCTGTTGTTGTTGCTGTTGCTGCTGCTGCTGTTGTTGATGTTGTGGATCCTCCATAGCCCGTAGTCTTTCTTTCTTCATTTCCTCATAAATTCGTTGAACCATTTTTTGAAATGTGTCCTCGTCTACAGCTGGCTTGCAATGCTATATTAAAAATTATTATATTTTCTTCATTTAAATACTAATAGATTGAATACACCTTTTTCAATTCTTCTTGGAATGCTTCACTGGATTCAATCAATTTACGCTTTTTCGCCTCAAATTTTTCTTCCATTTGCTGCAGTTCTGCTTCTAGTTTAGTTTGGTGCATTGTTAACGATTGCACTTGTCTCTTAAGAACTTGCATTCTCTGAGTAGTTACTACTGAACGAACATCAGGAACCACAGCGTCGGAAAAAATCTCATTGATTAGCCGATGGTTACGAAGGAATCTTGCATATGCTACGTGCTTAAAGGAATACCCATCGTCTTGATCTAAATGTTAAATTATGTATTCAATAAGGAATTTATCTTTGCAAATTTTCCATTACCATCTTCATCTTCAGCTGGTTGAATATCAATTCGCCTCTCTTGCTGGCTCTTGGAGCTTGAACGCGTTGGAGTCTCATGGACATCGGCATCTGCATTAGCTTTTATCAGAAATTGATAGTCGGAGGAAAAGAGAGTTGAATGTTGTTTCATTAAATATGAAATGAATGTGATTTTTGTAGGGAGATTAGTTTGGAATTGTGATACGCAAGGAATTGTAAAGACTGGCAAAGAGCTGTTTAATGAATGATTAGACCAATGCAATTGATATTTACACAAAGTCACAAAAAGTGAAAAATATCAAAAAGCTCTTAGTATACAAGCTTTTTATATATACCATTTTAGTCTTTTTTGGCATTTTAGAAAGTTTGTCTTGTGTTGTATATTGGAAATAATGCGAAAATGATTTTTTTTACAAAACCATATGAAATAATATAAACTATAATTGTTTAAAATTGACAGTATTAACACTTTGTAAGTATGAAAAGTTCAACGTTAAATTATAGTATTATTGGGGGAAAAAATTAAAATACTCTTTGCCAGATACTGTGGAACATTTTTTTAGTGTTCAGATTATACACAAGAAAACCAAGCCTTAATGAAATAAAGAAGCAAGCAGAATTAACAAGCAAATATGCAATCAAAGCTAATATGTAGTTAATAGCTGTGTTTTTTTCACCGGGATTTGTGACCGGATTTAACAGGAAATTTTCCATTGAATTGAAATTTTAAAGATTGTCACGTATATAAAGATTTTAAAATTTGCGAAAGCGCTTCAAATTAGCCATGATATTTACGCATACAACCTTCAAACCCTTAAACCAGGATAAATGGTTGGGTTGCTATTTGACGTAAAATGGGTATAAAATCCAGGCAACTTGATTTTATTTTTGCCAAGCCAACATTTTTTGATATGTATAACTACTAGTCCAGTCATTTGGTAGGTAACCACTATTTTTCGCACCAAATGACTGGACTATACTCATAAATTTCAATTCAATACAAAATTTCCTGTTAAATCTGGTCACTAATCTCGGTGAAAAAAACACAGCTATTTTTAGTTGTGCGGTGTAAAAAGCATTAAATGTTAGAAAGTGATTAGTATATACATACATATATTGATCAATTTTTAAGCATTCTTTATTCCTCCAGAAAATTACTACACGAATATTTCGCTTCTCTCTATAATAAAATTCAAACATTCTATAATAATCTGAACACGATTTTTACTCTATATCACTTTAGTCTTAATTATGCAAAGGAAGGGAAATTTTCTATCTACGAACAAATTATCTAAACATACCAGACTTGGCCTTATTCTTAGCAGATATAAAGGCCAAATATGCAGGTGAACTGTGATATGTTTTTAAATTTTTTTCATATTCTACCTGTAAGAAAGAAAAAGACAAAACACAAAAAATGCTATTTAATTTTTTCAATAATTGTCTAGAGGCATTTGTGATTCATAAAAACTGTAGAAAATTTGTTTAAAGATTAGTACGTTAACACATCAAATATGAAGAAGCGATTTATATGTGCTTGTGATAATATTGTACACCGGTGATAAAATGCTTTTTGCTTTTGGTGACTTCTGTGAATTAGTTCCACAACAGGTTGCGATTTTTGATTAGCTGTGTTCTCTGATTTATTTAAAATAAAATTACTGTGGTAAATACCTCGATGTTTTGACTTGTATTTAGCCCAAGCTAAATATTCTGGAGTTGAATGGTAAATTCTTAATGCTTCTTGATATTTTACCTTTAATAGTTGCATTACAAGTTTATTATTAATATAATACAATTGAAACATGTGTTAAGCAGTAATAAAAATATTCACAAATGAAGAACACATTTTAAAATCACGCCAATGAATTTTTACAAGTTGCACCGATTTTTTTTAATATTTAAGATCTAAATTTTTGAAATAATCTGTTGCAAGAAAATACCAGAAATCCAAGCAATCAAAATATTTGTAGCCTCCTCCATTTATAATGACTGAAGAGCTATTTATTTCATCAAGATGAAAGTTCATATTGAAATCTTAAAAGTTCTTTTTACTGCTCAACACTTAAACATGGACAAATGTACTTACCTTTTCAGCCTCATATTCATCGATAAACTCTTGCTTTTCGGAGTCTAGTGCTGATTTCCACATTGCTCCTATTTTTTTGCCAATTTCCCATAGTTTTAAGTCAGGATTAGCAGCCTTGACACTATCCCACACCCTTTTAGAATACCTCATATAAGGCATAATGGGTTTTTCTGGAGGCTTTGGTGGCTTAGGAACTCGAGAATCAACCTTAATATAAAAACAGTGAATTCAATTTATATCCCCAGTTGCCTATAAATAAGCAAGCGAATTAGAAAACAATCAGACATTTTTTTTACTCACAGCGACTCCAGATTTGCCAGTCTTTTGTGGGGTAAAGGCTGGATTTCCATGACTATTGTGTGAAAAAACTGGTGGCGCATCCTTACTACGTTCTGAACTTCCTCCGCCTGAGGCTCTTAAACGCTCTGGAAGACATTAACATTTAGCTTTGGAAACAGCGCCTCCATTCAGGGCAAGCCTCATACAACATAAATTCGACAAAATGCAAACACTTCTCATGTAAATAGTTAAACACGGCAAGAAAACGCATTTTAGATACAAAAAGCAAGAAAGGAAACTAACAGACAATCATACTTAATTTACCCAAAAATTATAATAGAAAATAGTTTTCATTGCTTTCAATTTATTTATTTGTTTATTTTTTCACTTGTCTTTATGCGAAATTTACCTTTCAGAATGTTGAAGGATGCAGGAACAGAAGGCGACATCATATCTAGAAAAATTTTATTAAAACAAGGCAACCCTATGAGTCTACGAGTAAACCAATAATATAAATTTTGACAAAATAAAACATAAGAGTTATTTTAGAAGAATTTTAAATTTTGAATATATGAATGTATATGTATTATTTTTTTCCCCTTTAAAAGACAGGAGATTTTTGGTAAGCACGATTGTTGCAGTTGTCTCCCACAGAGTTCTGTTTAAAAGTGGTAAGAAGCAATAGTTTACGGATACATTTAAGCGGTAGTAAATAAACCAAAGGATTACAGTTGTTAGCGCACGCAATAGTATTCAAAAAGCAAGCTCTCCACTTGATTAATTTTGACCGAATTGAATGTAGTAATTTTATTTTACTCTAATTTCTACGCTGCTGTTTAGAAATTTATAGGAAACATTAGTGTAAACTTAAAATAGTACAATAATGAATGTAGTTGGTAACGTGCAAGATTATGTAACTATCCGAAACTGGAAGGATTTAATACATTTTAATAAAGCACTCAGATTTATACTGCAATATCTCACATCCGATTTGAATGCATTTGCATATTAGGCCTTTTCCATAACAACTACAAAAATTCCTTTGTCAGTGAGACCATAAATTACTCTAATAAAAAACAGATTCTTCAAGCGATTTATATTTTTTCAGTTGCTGTATTTTAAACTTTGGATAGGGTTAAACAACTTAAATTTCTTTAACCATCCCATTTCGTAAAAACCCGACCTGCATCTGTTTTTCTATATATTTACATATGTAGCAGTTCGGCAGCCTCTCATCAAATTTTCATTAAATCGTTTCCAAATTTAGTGTTGGTTTTTTAATCGTTATATCAATATGTATCTCTGTGTGCATCCATTTCTGACTGATAAGTTTTTGCATTGGGGTTTAGGTACCTACATTGTATAAAGAAGTGCTCTGAGTCATGGCATTTTAATATAAGTCACCGTATTCACTACTTAAATTATTCCTCCTTAAGATATGTACATATGTGCCCCGATAACAGCCGACTTTATTCTGATAAAGAAGCCAGTCAGACATTGTAGCATTAAATAAAAAAAGTGCTCTTTCAAAGGCGGACCCATACATTTCCATGCATTTTAGTTGCCTTTTCACCAGAAGAGGCTTAAAGTCGGATTTACTTTGCTTTTCCACCATAGAAAGATATGTTTATGTCACCGAACTGGCTAATTTATCATAACTAGATTTATTTTTGAATATGGGCAATTCAAGCAGAACCGGACTACAAAAAACTCAATTTAGGTACACCACTAGTAGCTACTGAAAAAAAAAAAACTTAAAACTAGGGTAAGAACCTAACGTAAGGTTAATGACGCCCATGCATTCCACAGCCTATGGTTAGTAAGGGTGTTAAGAATCCCAAAAAAATTAAGATTCTATAGATTACAGCGTAGAAATTTCCTCAAATATAAAAATTTTGATCGAATGACTTTGTCCTTCTAGCAATTTTTTACAACTGCGATTTAATTCAATATCTCATGCTATTTTGTTTGTAAAGACCATTTAATTGTTTGCTTTATTTCAAAAACTTACGACCGCCCTGAGATCCTGATCCGGCCGACATGCTCACAGCAACTTGCTTATAATTCGCAGGCAGCGACATTTTCTACTCCTGGAATTTCTGCTTTCCCACCTAAAGAGTTATGGTTTCCTGAACGTAAGGGAATGATGTATATATTCCCTTTTAAAGCGCTTTAATCTTCCAGCTTTAATGCTAATTTTCGTGGGTAGCAAATGACCGTATCACACCAGTAACCACAAAATGTTTTGAGTTGCCATACTGAGAAAAAAATACAAAATCTCTCAAATTCTGCACATTATTCGGTTTTTTAGCATACACCACTGCTTTGTTGAGTATAAAATTAACGCGATTCGCGTTATTTTAAACAATATTTCTAGTTTTTTAAGAGATAAAATAGAATTTCTTAGGCATCTGTCAACAAAAAATTGAAAGCCGACAAAGCACTTTAAATATGGCAGCTGCCTATTGGCAATTTAGGAATGAAGCGGAATGGAGCACTGCAATCCATATATGAAGTGCAGTTCGGTGAAGAGTAAATATTTTTAAATTTTGGTAGTTAAAATCGTTTAATAAAATATTAATTTCAAAACTTAAAAACTTGTATTAAGTTAAAAAGGGTTTGGTTATTTTTGGGTAATTGAAACATCCAAATTTTACATGAAGCCACTAAAATTTGTAAGCCACTGTGTTCCATTTTCCAACGACAAAACAACAGAGCATCTGGCACTGCCGATTTGTTGTTGATCAGTTCTCAACGATATTTTTGTCTGACGTTGATTTAATTTTGTTTTTGTACGTATGTCTGAAGAGGATATTTTAGAAGCCGTCTGTTGTTTAAAGATGGATACTTATAAAGCTCTTAATCGCGAACTAACCATTAAAAATCAGGAATTGCGCCAATACGGATCTGCTCTGCGCGAAGAGCTGTGCGAGGTCCGGCGGAGGCTTCTGGAGGAGCGCACAAGCCAAGCATCGTTAAAGAAGGCTGTTATTTCAGTTATTACTGAAACCTTCAACCGAATTCTGTCTTTATTGTACGATAATGAAGCAGATAAACACCTTATGAGTAATGGTTTCGCTTCCGAAGATAATATGCAGAAGGAAAAGTCTGAGGACGCAAGAAACAACCAAAGAAGCCCATACCTGGCTGGAACTAGCAGAGGATACAACTCTACGCCTCCAAGGAAATCGTTTGTAGACAGCAATATCGCCATCAGGAGTCCCCTTGCTGAAATTCAAAAGAATAATATCACTGTAAGGAATCGACGTGCCAAGCAACCGGAGCGCAGCTCGAAGGAACCACTTCAAGACACAGAAGATTCAGACGAAGAAGTGGATATTTTGGAACGTGCGGAACACCACTTCGAAGTAAAGAAATCACCTGAAGGTACGTTACATGTCTTTCCTATTGTATTGATATTTTTAATGGCTTAAAATTTATCAGAAAAGGAGAATTCCATGTCGTATGCAATGCAATTGCCAGTTGTAATTGAAGAGACATCGAGCAAAATGGATATGTCATCAATAATCATCCAGCAAGACCGTAGAGTTTGTCAGCTAAAATTGTCCCCTTCTACAGAAACGACTGAAAATACTCTAATGCCCGAATTAACCGAAGACAGGGAGAAATCAAGTCAGAGCAGAGTTATAGAGAGCGGAGACTCACGGAATGAATTACAAAAGCCTTTAAGCAGCCTAGCACTTCCTGATATTCCTTTAAATGAAAGTAGTTTCAACAATTCGTCAATGTTAAAAGCCCCTTCGAGCACTCCTTATAAAGAGATCAAAAATATCAAAAGCGACGAAACAAGTCAACGTAGTCTTCAAGTACGTATTCCCAAACTTAAACTGAGTAGCTTATCTCAATATGGGATCACACAGAGCACGATAAATTCCCAACAAAATGATATCAGCTGTCCCAAACCCAGCACAAGTAAAGCAAGGAAAAGCAGTGTGAAAAATATATCTGAGCAAATAAACGAAGTAAAAAGCGAAAGCAGTCCTCGTCGACGACCAAAACGGAAGGCAGCTGAGGCGGCAAAGTTGAATTTTGTTGAGCCACCTCTTATCGGTAAAATGAGACGGGAAACTTAAGCAAATATTTTAGTTTTAAAGAAATTTTTTAAACTTTTATTAGGACATATCGTTTTAAAATCGATTTATACTAGCAGTGTAATGTCCGAAATACGGGCCCTGCTTTTATTATTTGAACTGAGTTTACAATGATCACGACAAAAACACCTTGTCTAAACAAGCGTTTCATTATAATGGACTATTTTTTAATATTTGTATCGTATTATATGTCTACATTAAATGATTAGTTTTTTCAATACCAAGTTTCTTTTTTGATGGTTTAATTAATAGCTGCCACAAAGTTTGATTTTTCTAGTCTTCTGAACAAAATTTTGAATTTCGTCAATCGAATCTACATGGGCTCCTCTGATCAACGTTTGTTCAGAGACGTCTTTAAATTCGCATAACAAACCTTTGACGAGGATCATGCATTAGGAAATGGAGTAATTGAATCAAACATTTACATATGCATGTGCATGATCAAGATCTTTTACAATAAATGTAAAACAGATTCACATTTTCATCTCCTAACGGATCAGAAAATCTTTTCTTATGTGTAAACAATTTTCGTGGATTTGTGCACTCAAAGCCACGGGAAGACAACAAATTCTTAACATAATAGAACGGAATCAGGCTGAGTTTTTTTTACATGTTATTTTATATTATTAAAATACATACATACATAATTAATTTTGTATGTAAGATTTGGAGAAGGTTGGGTTCTATATTTCTATTTTCGATAAGTATTTACTTCAAAAAACTAAACATATCTTTTTCATCGTCTTAAATTTAATTTATATTGCAAACAATTTATCATGTTTTTTCGAATATTCCATTTTAGGTTTTTTTCTCAAAAATTCTAATATCAAAATATTTTATTAAGGCGGTTTGCTGTTTTCTTCTTCGGGATTTTTCGAAAGAAATTAATTGTTAATTAAATCATTTTTATTTTCAGGTTTCCGTGCCTCGAAACGAATAATACGGAATCCTTGTAGATCATTTGTAGTCCGTCTGTGGGGAGTTAAGTTCCAGGGTTTTTCCCAGTAGCGGAAGCGGAACTTACATTAGAAAATCTTTCAAAATAAATGTTGCGTTTGCAACACTGGCGTAAAATTCTTAAGCTATTTTCCTTCCTTAAACAAATTAGTGTCACCCTGACAGTTAGTAGATAGTCGTTTGTGATATTTTTATGTGAATCCCTCGAGGAAAACGTCTTTAAAATGGCTTGTATCAATGAGAATCCCGAAGACGTACTTAAGAACTATATCATGCGTCCTGAAATACCAATTCACAATTCCGATCCGGAAATAATTAGACGAGTACCAAAACCTGAGCGAATTTTCTCACTGCCATCATGTCCGGCAAGCACAATTCTGAGACCGAAACGAGATTTTGTCACAGGAGAAATTATAGATTTTGTTGAAGTGCAAGTGGAAAACGCGGATGCTAGTGCACAGAATTCAGTTTCTTTGCAACGAGCCCCAGGTCCAATTGAGGAGGCAACCAGGGGCTCCGTAATGAATTACCCTTTTTGGCCCGGTGGATTCGATGAGCCTGCAAAAAATATTGAAGAACTGAATATTGAATTAGAAATCGACACGTTGCTCTCGATCCCTCCAGGCTTTAGTAAGGGACTGGAATTAAAATCAAAGGACCATTCAGTCAACATTATGGGACAAATGGAAGTCGATCTACTTAAATCATTGGAAAACGAGAATGAAATTATTGAATGGTTGGAAAGCAACAAGTCCGACGACCTTAACGCCGAAGAACCAGAAAAGTCTGAAGAAATATTGGATATACAAAATGACGATGATTTGATAGCCGAAACCACCGTTCCTGTGCTGGAAATCTCTAAGACTACTGATCTAAGGAAGTATCGGAACTTCGAATGGGCGGAAGAGGTGGACATATCACAGCCTGTTACCGATTTTCACATTAAAGTTCCTGATCCGGCTAGAACTTATCCCTTCGAATTGGACGTCTTCCAGAAGCAGGCCATAATAAAATTGGAGGAAAGACAGCCTGTGTTCGTCGCGGCACATACCTCTGCTGGTAAATATATTTTTATGTATGTATATTGTCGCTTCGCTACAGTAGTATATTCGGTCGTTAAACTTAACTATACAAAATTGGTAAAAATTATTCTATTAAAATCTTAAAATCTACTTTAAGTCAATCAAATTAAAAGTTCAGTCCAATAAGCTGGATAATATTTTCTGCGCTAAGTGAAAATAAGCACCTTTGACAATATTAGATTACAACTTTTTGTGGTTCATGTAGATTCTCTCGCTTTCTCAGATTTTGATATCAATTAAAAAAGTCAAAATTGCTGCAAAAGCGGAGCGGAAGCTTTTAAAGACTTTTAAGTTATTACTGTTGCACTCTAATTACAGTCTTTAAACGGTTTGTGCGGTATTTAACATAATATCATATTTTTCCAGGTAAAACGGTTGTTGCTGAGTATGCTATTGCTCTTTCTCAAAAACACATGACGCGAGCAATATACACCTCTCCAATAAAAGCCCTCTCAAACCAAAAGTATAGAGATTTTAAAAATATTTTTGATGATGTGGGATTAATTACAGGTGATTTGCAATTAAATCCTACCGCTTCTTGTTTAATTATGACCACCGAAATTTTACGGTCCATCTTGGTGTGTGGAGGGGATTGCATTCGAGATCTGGAGTACGTTATTCTAGATGAAGTACATTATATAAATGACTCAGATCGAGGTCATGTCTGGGAAGAAGTAATAATCCTTCTACCACCTCATGTTATTATTATAATGCTTAGTGCAACCGTTCCGAACACAGTAGAATTTGCCAATTGGGTAGGCATTACCAAGAAACGAAAAGTTTATGTGATAAGTACAATTAAACGACCTGTACCTTTACGGCACTATTTGTACGTACCAGTTGGTGGAAAATCGAAAAACAACTTACTTTTGATTGTAGATGCCGAAGGGAATTTCCGGATGAGTAATTATGAAGAGGCTACAAGTAAAAAGGCAGCCAAATCAAATAAGAAGCCACAGTTTGGTCAAGCCCAGGACGTCACGTTGTGGAAAGGCTTGTTGGCTGTATTACAAAAAGAAGACAAACTTCCCGTGGTGGCGTTCACTTTGTCTAGGAGTCGATGTGATAATAACGCTCGGGCTCTTGCTTCGACCAATTTAAATACAGCTCGAGAAAAAGGAAAAATTCACATGTTCGTTAAACATTGCTTACAAAAATTAAAACCGCAGGATCGTGATCTACCTCAAATAAAATCAATGTTTGATTCATTAGAGCGTGGAATTGGTGTGCACCACAGCGGTATTCTTCCAATTTTGAAAGAAATTGTGGAAATGCTGTTTCAAGATGGACTCGTAAAAGTACTCTTTGCGACGGAAACTTTTGCAATGGGCGTAAATATGCCTGCTAGAACAGTTGTTTTTGACTCGCATATAAAATATGATGGCTTGGAACGTAGAATTCTTAAGACTGCTGAATATATCCAAATGGCTGGACGGGCTGGCAGAAGAGGACACGACACTTATGGAGACGCTATTATTGTTTGTAAAAGAGATATACCAGCAGCTCATGAACTGCAAGCAATGATTTTGGGTAAGCCAAGCGTTTTACAATCACAATTTATTTTGCGCTATGCGCTGATTCTTACTTGCCACCGAATTGCTCGAATCAATGTCGAGGATATAATGGTACATTCTTTTCTGGAATATAAGAGGGTGGTGGTGAGGCCTGGAATTCAAAAGCAATTAGAAGCTGCTGAAGAAAAACTACAAAATTGTAAGAAAATACCTGAGAATCTGCAATATTTATGCGATTTTTACGATAAGGCAAACAGATACATCAATTGCAAGAAGCAAGTCATGGTAAATTGACCATTGAGGATAATGTAAAACGCTTAATTCATTATCTTTATTATTTTCTTTAGAATTTTTTCGCAAGTGAATTAAAGCTCGGAGGAGTAGTCTTAATCTCTCACAAGGATCACTTTAACAAGCTAGCTGTGATAGTTTGGATCAGACAGACAAAGCTAAGGGTGTTGGTATTGGATCACTTACGACCTTCTACTGAAAGTTTATATGTAAGATATTCTGCAGATTGTATATACAAATAGTCATGTTTATCAATTTTTTTCAGAGTATGTATATCTAATAACTATATAAATAATTAACAAAAAATATTTGAATAATGAATAACCGATTAAAATATTTTTTGTATGGCTAGAAAAATCTTTATTTTATTTCAGATGAAATCGGTGGATAGTGAACCTGAGTTATGGTGCAGAATGCTAGCCCTAACTCCTCAGCACCAGCATTTCCATCCAGAAGGTATTGGCCATGCAGTGCTAGATATCACGATACAGGATATAGTCGAAATTACCAAAAGTAATATTAAGGTCGATGCAAACCTTATTTTAAGGAATTGGGAAGAAAGGCAGATGGAACGTTTTAGAAATAATCCTCCATCTTCTGCCGTTGTTGCGGCAGTAACGAACCTAAAAGAACTCAATGATTCATACATAGCAAATAGTGAAGCTATTCAAACGTTAAGTCTTAAATATCACCATGACGATACATTAAATTTGCTAGACAAGATGAATTTGTATGAGAAAGAACTAAAAATGATCTTACCGCAAACAAATATTGCTAATTTTGAGGATGAGTTTTTTGAAGTCTTTAAAGTTAAAACTATTCAGGAGAGAATTAATGATTTAAAACATCAATTGTCTGCTAAGAACTTATCTTCGTACCAAGAGTACGTAAATAAAATTGAAGTTTTGAAAGATCTTAAATACATCGACGAACAAAATGAAGGTAAACTTTTCATTTTGTCATTGGATTACATAAATGCATTCATTTATTTTTATAGTTACGCTTAAAGGTAAAGTAGCATGTGAAATGGGACAAAATGAGCTGATGCTTACGGAACTAATTTTGAGTGATATTTTCAAAAACTTAAATTCTGCAGAAATTGCTTCACTTTTATCATCTTTAGTTTTTCAAGCTAAAGGTAATGAAGACATTAAGCTGTCAGGTAAACTTTCAGAGGTAATTTCTAGCGCTCGTTAATTTTATTAAAAACAAATTTCTTAAATAATTTTCTTCCAATGCAGTATCAAGAAAAATTTGTAGAAATAAGCAATATTATACATGATGCGGAAAAGGCACATGACATTAAGGTGGCCGAAGATCGTCTTAATTTTGGACTTGTGGAAGTTGTTTATGAATGGGCATGCAATAAGGTATAATAAATGACGTTCTACAGATTTTGGATAAATCGTTATACAAAGAAATTATTTCAGCCGTTCGCTACTATTATGGAAAAAACAGAATTTCAAGAAGGCATTATTGTTCGGTGTATTCAACAACTTGATGAACTGTTGCGTGATGTGAAAACAGCGGCTATACGAATTGGAAATCCTGCCTTGCAAAGTAAAATGGAGGAAGCTTCAAATGCTATTAAAAGAGATATTGTATTTGCTGCTAGTTTATACACTTCTGTTTAGAAGGAAAGTTTTCTTACAAAATAAAATTGTTGACTGATTTTTTTGTATGTGTCAGAATATTTAATTATAATATAAAAATTAAAGTTTTTGTTTAGTTTAGATATAATGAAATTCAATTAAATTTAGTATTTTTAACTTCCCAGAGGAAGTTAACGTAATGGGGCCGATTTTGTGAATTCCCAGTTTTTGCATACCTCCACGTTTAAAGGTCACCAGAATCCGGATCAAACGTTTTTATGGCGATGTATGTGTGTGTATGTACGTATGTATGTACGTTCGGATTGATACGTCTCGATTATCTTGCGAACCACTCATGATATTGACATGAGACTGGGCTCATTCGACGCGTAATCGCTTAATTAAGAACTGAATAAGTTTTCAGCAAAATCGGTTTAGCACTTTTTTAATAGGAATAAAAAAACTAAAAAAAAACAAACTATCAGAATCTGAAAGTGGATAAAATTCGTCATTTATTTATAAGAATTATGATCATTTCAGCATAAATTGCAACAATAGTTCGAGAAATCTTATCTATCAGTGTTAAAAATATATAATTTTTCAATAATTTGTTATAAACAATTGAAAATGAGTTCTAGCGGATATATTTTCGTAGTTTCAAGGAAAAACAGTTTATATGAGTGAGAATAAGTGCTTCCTGATATTATACTAGTTTTTTATTGTTCTCCTCTGGGAAGTTAGTCGTGCGGACTTTACGGGTCGCATATTTTTCAATTTAATAACAAATAGGATTTTATTTTAATATCTTGATAATAAATCATGAGAATTATATAAGACTTTAAAGTGGAACATCAAATCAAAGAAAGCAAATGCTGTTAGTACGTGCTGTTTAGTGTTTTTTGGTTTGTGCTACATTTTTAGTTGTTTACGTTAACACATTTTAATTTCATAAATTGGATTGTATATGCTGCAGTGTGGAATGGAAGTTTCCAGTTTTAGTGCAATCAGATCATAGAAATATAAACTATATTATATTTATATTTCTATGAATCAGATTAAGGAGCATACATTAATAAACTTTTAAAAACAAATTTTAAATTTTCGTACATCTCTGCAACGACCTCCAATCGGAACCGCGTAAAGAACGCGCTCCAACAAAACACCTGCAGCTGATATTCGCGATGACTTTTGATTTCGAAGTGTTCGTGCCGTCAGCGCTGATTTGCTGTTGTTTGCTGTGTACCTTTCGCGATTAGTTTATTATCAGAAGAAATAGTGCGCCATTCGAGAGGTGGGCTTGTGTAATCTCGTTAATGAAGTGCTAATGCTCAGCCTCGGTTCTAGGTCATCTAAAATGAGCTACGATGTGTTACTTTCGCAGTTGGCCGAGGAAAAACTTTCGATGTTTACTGAATCGGACCAAGGGAAAAGCGAAACCGATGCGAAGGCAAAAAAGTCAGAAGGATTGACTCCCACAAGGAAGGTGTCCACCTCCCGTCTGATGAATGCATTTTCCCAATTCTACGGAAACGGCGATGACGAACAGTCCGCCAGCTGCAGTAGCAGCAGCAGCAGTCGAACTCCCACCCGAGGCGTGGAATCGAAATTGATGTCAATGTGGCACAATGTGAAGTACGGATGGAGTGGAAAAATTAAATCGAATTTCTCAAAGGAGCAGCCAGTTTGGCTCCTCGGGCGGTGCTACCACAAAAAGTTCACACCCCCGTCCTCGATGGAGAGCTCTGCGGAATTCACCTTGAACGCGGAGAACAAATTGATTGAGCCTGGTGTCGTTCAGATGTATGAAAATCTTCCAGTGCAGGAGCTGGGCATGGACGCAATTGAAAACCAGAACTCAGAAAACCCCTGGGAGGAAGGAATCGAAGGGTTCCGGAAAGATTTCTACAGTCGACTTTGGATGACTTATCGTCGGGAGTTCCCCATCATGAACGGCTCTAACTACACATCCGACTGCGGCTGGGGCTGCATGCTCCGAAGTGGGCAAATGCTTCTTGCTCAGGGCCTGATATGCCACTTTCTAGGTCGAAGTAAAGAGCATATGAGGCAACAAATTTTCCCATTAGTAACACTTTTTCTTTAGGTTGGCGCTGGGATCCAGACACACAAATTCACTCGACCTATGAAGACAACATGCATAGAAAAATTATCAGATGGTTCGGGGATAGCTCTTCGAAGAACAGCCCATTTTCCATACATGCACTTGTTACTTTGGGCCAAGATTTTGGGAAGAAGCCTGGAGATTGGTACGGCCCTTCCTCGGTATCTCACCTCCTACGGTAAGGGAACCTGCTGTCCGATTATGTCTAGGTCTATCCTGGTCTGATTCATTATAGGCAAGCCGTGAAAAGGGCAGCTCTGGAAAATGCAGATTTTGACGACATAAACGTATACGTTGCGAAGGAATGTACAGGTGAATTTATTATTGATTAAAATGCACTGCCGTCTCAAAACTATACCTACTCTAAAAATATTAAAAAAAGAAACAGACATGTTTTAGGATTCAATTCAACAAATCAGTCTGCTAAAGTAGTACCTTCATTAAACGGAATCCCTAGAACTTCAGGCCCTCCGTTTTTTTTAAACCTATAGTTTTTATAAGAATTTTTGCAAAACGAGATGAAAAATTAATCTATTAATCATTTATATGAGTCTAAGCATGCAATTCTTTAAAAATTAATGTTAATATTAAATTTAATTTTAGTATACATTCAGGATATATTAGATGAGTGCTTAGTTCCTGAAAGACCATCTGGTTTTTCCGTTCCATGGCAACCTTCTTCATCTCAAACAACGCAAACAGCTGCTCAATCACAAATGCAGTGGAAAGCATTGATATTGCTTATACCTCTGCGTTTAGGGGCAGAGAAACTAAATCCAATATATGCTCATTGTCTTAAACTATTATTAAGCACTGAATATTGTCTAGGAATAATTGGAGGTCGGCCGAAGCATTCATTATATTTTGTTGGATTTCAAGGTAAAATAATAATTTAATATGATGAATTTAAATGAAGCAACAATATTTACAGAGGATAAGCTGATACATTTAGATCCTCATTATTGCCAAGAAATGGTTGATGTTAATCAGGAGAACTTTCCAGTACATACATTTCATTGTAAGTCTCCGCGAAAACTAAAGGTCACAAGGATAGATCCGAGTTGCTGTATTGGGTTTTATTGTCAGACAAGGGCTGATTTTGATAACTTTATATCAACAGTAGAACCGGTAAAAGTTTTATTAATTTGTATTCAAATTAAATTCGCTGAATTAAATTTTATAGTATTTACATCCGAGTAGAACATCCTCCCAAGTCTTTGATAAGCCACTGACGGGAAGCCCCTCCGCTCACGAGAACAACTATCCGATGTTTGTTTTTGTGGAGGGTAGCAGCAAAAATCAAACGGTGGCCGTTGAATCTGTTTATAAGCCATTACGGCAACAATTGTGTTCTTTGCGTCAGCAGCTATGCCACAATGATGACGATGATGATGACGAAACGGAGGAATTTGTGATACTTTAGATACTAAGTACAATAAAACTGTATTTATACTACATAGGATAGCCTCAATTTGATTTCAGTGTTTGTAATTTATCTCCATTTACACCATAATTAGACTGCATTCTTACTACGTACGTATCATTTTAAATTATTAATAGTTGTAAGAATAATCATAAAATTGTGTGCCAAGCAATTGCTTTATATAATTTGTTTCTTTTATCAGACAATGTACTTAATATAAATTTATTATACAAATCTTGAATTTTTTGTAAATATTTTAAAAAATATGTCTTTTACGATTGAAGTGCGTGCAAGAAATCCATTTTCACAAAGATAATAATTTGATACAGAAATCATTGTTCTTTTAATTTTTCAGTGCGTGGTGTTAATAATTTATTAAAAGTAGAGGAACGTCAGGGGAGTTTTTTTTCGCAATCTCTGTGGATTTAATTGTCTTTCGAGAAGAATTGTGAAAAAATCTGTTAATTCGTCCCTTAACAAATTAAATTGCCTGAAATTATCATCAAGAATTGTCTAATTTTGTATTTTGGATTCGTTTAACATCGACGTATAATTGAGTGCAATTATTTTTAAATGCACTATATTAAATTCTAAATAAATGAAGTTTTCAAATATTGTATACACGCACTTTGTTTCCAAAAGGTTATCAAATGAAATGCTTCTTAAAACTTCTACTACTAAACTCTCAAAATATGTAGGAAATTATAAGGTGTAAAGTAGAAGTTTTAATTGGAAATATATTTAGAGATTACTAACGTCAATTGAATTTAATGAGGTCGCTGAAATCGCGGATTTGATCTATACGAAGTAGAAAATTGGATAATGAAATATTTGTTTGGTTTCATCCTACAGCGCGGACTGCAGAAAAGCAATTTTAACATCCATTGGTGCCTTAATATTTGTTAAAAAATTTATGTAGCTAATCCATTGGTCTGGTCTATGTATTTAAACTGAAACCTTAGTCACCATTTAGTAAATATCCTAATGAATATGAGGAATTAAATGAAACAGAATTAAGTATTTACGTTTCATTCATGCTTTGAGTAAAGTTTATTTAATTTAATCCATAAGCCAGTAAATCTAAGGCAAAGTACCGCGGGTAAATTCGTAACTGCTTTAATCTTATAAGCGCATCATCACTTTTCAGTGTGGTCGCATTCCTAATAAACGTAGTCTATGAAACCTAAAAATTTTCAAGTTCCAAATCGGCGAAAACTTTTAATTTACAATCGGTTGAAAATGTATTTGTTACTTCCTTTTGCTTTGGCACACAAACCGAAATATTAAATAAGATATATACATCAATAAGGCACATGTTGTTCCCAATATCGAATATATATTTACATGAGATTTGGAATTTATCTAAAAAATTTATCATATTTTTAAACCCCTCTAGCGCAATGTGTGATAATTATAAATACGCATGTTACAAAGGCTATCATTTCTGCATTAGGTCAGCTTATGCAAAAAGTTTTGGCCTTGCGTAAGGCCAAGCGTTTTGCGTCATCAAATTTGCACGTGGCCGAGAAAACTTGAAGGGTAGTAACCGAAATAGCATCACAAAGCGTTTATGATATGTATGAGATAAACTACCTAAAACAAATTTATTGGATGGTTTCCAAAAAAGACGCGCGTGAGGCTTTTGTTATGTGAAAAACCAAAGATTATCGAATGTAGTTTTCGCTTTAGGTTCATTTTAGTCGTATATCGGTCCCTGCAAAATGAACTCGTGGATTAATAGCATACATGAATTGATTGATTCGAAAAAGTGGAAGGACGTCCTCTCTGCGGGGGAGAGTATTCCTCTAGATGAGAAGGCGCGTGTATTGTGGGCTTGGCCAACTGAAAGAAACATAATTTTCTTGAGGAACATTTTAACGGATTTAAAAACCTGCGCTATATTGAGTGTGGGATGTGGTTCTGGTTTGCTAGAATGGATTCTTCAAGAGACCACAGGTGAAAGAAATAATAGTTTTATAAAATTTTCAGTTCATAATCTGAAAAAACAATTTTCTATACGAGGTGATAAAGATAGAATTGTTCTAACATTTCTAATTTTGTTTTGTGAATTAATCAGTGCAAAAAATAATATTCTACTTTTAGGTATACCAACATCAGGAATAGAACTACAAAACTCTTGGTGGAGATCGAAATACTGCCCGAAACCTTTTATAAATCTAAACTTCGTAACTCCTCCAGCTACACCTGAATTCCTGCAGAAATGCGTGGGCCGAATTGACTGGCAGTTTGCTCTTCTCTTTTGCTACTTCAACAATCGCGAAGCATTCCATGAATACATAGACGCCTACAAGGGATCCTGTTTAATTATTATAGGGGCCGATGAAAGTAGCGGGAGGCACACGTCTCCTACTCCTTTCGAGCTCGCAGAAGCCAATGACCCAACGTGGAGCTTGCAGCACTATTCTGAAATTGGAACCACGCAAGACTACATCGCTGTGTATATGCGGAAAACCATCTTGTAGCGGTTTTAAATATAGAATTATATTTTAATAATTAATACTAGTAATAATAAAACGGTAGTAAACTAGTTTCTATTAACTTGAATGTGGAACTTGCACGAGGGTATCGACTGGACCTCTGCTGTGACTGTGCTGTTTATGCCAAGGTTAGCTAAGCTCCCCCGGACAAGTCCGCAGGTAAATGCCACATGCTAAAAGTTAGATTTTCAGTTTATTTTGCTGGATGAGATCTGGGATTACCTTTGGGGCGTGTTCCAGTTGCTTTGTCCCTGGGGTGATTCGGGTTAAGAAGCGGAAAGCTTTATCCTGCAGGACGTACACGCCGTGGTGGTTCGTTCGGAGGTTATCTATTTGCTTTTTGTACAGCACTGACCAGAAATCCGTGCAGATGAACTTCATCGTGTCCAATTCATCCTTGAACCGGGGCCATTCTCTTGTGAGGCGCTCGATAAGACGGTACCCGGTCGTATAGCCAATGTACTCAAGCGTAGAGAGGTCATTTTCCTGGAAGATGTTCTTTAAAATGTGGTCATGCAAGTAAAGACTTTTCCCTTACCTTATTTTCTGATAGAGAATAATTTACAATCTCTGAGTGCAAGAATTCAAATAAACTATCCTCTGACATGTTTTCTTTTTTACTGTCAGAAAAGTGACAACTTAAAATCTAGGACATTTAAAATGAAAAGTAGGATAGAAGGTTAGGGTGCGTTAATTGAAATAAAAATATTTAGATAGATTTCTGTTTATGAATTAAATAAATTTGAAAGGTTTACAACGCATTTACATATTTTAAGAATTTTATTGGAGTTATAAAAATATTTTTAATGTTTTTTTTCAAAAGAATCTATTACAATTTAGTAAAAGAAAATGTAGTTTCAAAGTAATAGTCACTGTCACCATCAGCTGATTGCTTTGAAGTAATTTTGTTTAGGGAATTGGCGTTTCGTGCTTTCGGGCGATGCATTTTTCTACTGGTAGCAATAGCGATCTTTTATAAGTATCATTTAAACACATTTTAGTTAAACAATGGAAGATATTAATGAAATCAGCGTGATTGTGAAATGGAGTGGGAAGGAGTTTCACATTAATGACCTAACGGAGCAGGACACCGTGGCCCTGCTCAAACACGAGATATTCAAGAAGACCCAGGTGCAGCCGGAAAGGCAGAAATTACTTAATTTGAAATATAAGGGTACGTTTAGTCACTTTTTACAAAATTGTTATTATTTTGCATTCATTTGTGATATTATTATTATTATTAGAAGAGGGTCGCAAAGGCGAGGACCGCCTCCCCGAGGCAAAGCGACCTTCATTTGTGATAGCAGAAACTGCTCGCGGGCACGTCTGCCTTTATTTAATTTCGGTCTCCACTTTCACAGTCGAAAATATTTACTAGTTGCTTTGGTTTCTTTCAACCTTTTTTTCGCTTTTAATTCAACACCATCGAAGAAGGCTATCCGCCTTTTCTCGAAATTTGAGCTCTTATCGCTATAAATAAGATCGCTTTCTGGCGACTTGTTATCATTATGTATGTAGATTATTTTTTTTTTTAATTCAATGGTTATTAAACTGAGGTCGTATCTGAGCAGTTAAGTCCTCTACTAACGTGGGAAACTGTAGAGAATCTGGAATGTTAAAGTGGGTAAAATTGGTCGCTGGTTAGGTCCAGATTTAGCAATTATAAGCGACTTTAATTGGCTATTACACGGCGTTTACACGCGACATTCCAACGACCATGATCATGGGCATTTTCACTTCGGACCCAAAGTGAACTGATCTTGAAAATTTCAAAATCTCGTTACTAATGTGTCGAGTGTTTGGGGAGAAAGTCAAGAGATTTTTAGTGTCTGTCCGAAGGAGAATAATTTAAAAGTAGCCTGAACCCCAGAATATGCGTCTGATATTAATTACATTTATATTGCTTACCGTAAAATCTGGACACGGGCCAAATGAATTTTAACTTGGCTACCTCACATAAACTTTAGAAATTAGGGAGTAAAAAATAACTACGTACCATAAGTATTTTTTATATGACAAATGAAATGTAATTGATGTGGCGACACGTTTGATGTTGGTGGTTACTTCTATAGTCCTCTTTCGTTTTCCTTCACGAAGATTTTTTTTTTATTAGTTAGTTTGCAAATGACTATCTTAGAATTCATTAAATCAATAAATTAATATTAACTAAAATTTAGCAGTTGGATTATCTTTAATATACTTAGATTTAGCATTTAAACTAGATTTGAAAATTGTATAGCACCGGCGATTTTTGTTTTAAATCAGAAAAAAATATGTTGCTATTTTAGTAAAAAAAATATTCTTTTTATAACATTTTTATTTCAGGAAAATTTGCTCCAAATGATGTTAAACTTGGGAACCTGGAACTAAAGCCGAATTTCAAAATAATGATGGTTGGATCCACTGAAGCAGATATAGAGGATGTTCGTAGCAAGCCTGAAGGTCAAATTGAAGTTATAGACGATTTTGATGATAACGAAGAAAAAGAAGTATCAATTGAAAACACTTCCATATATCTAGCAAAAATCCAGAAACGCATTAAAGACTACAAAGTGACAGTGATCAATCCACCCCGCGAAGGGAAGCATTTACTCGTTTTAGACATAGACTACACTTTATTCGACCATAGGTCTTCTGCGGAAACTGGGGCTGAATTAATGAGGCCCTACCTCCACGAATTTCTCACATCGGCCTACGAGGACTATGACATTGTTATCTGGTCAGCAACAGGGATGAAGTGGATAGAAGAAAAGATGAAACTGCTCGGAGTAAGCAACCATCCCGATTACAAAATTATGTTCTACTTAGACTCCAGTGCTATGATAAGCGTATATACGGCTGAAAAGGGAATTATCGACGTAAAGCCGCTCGGCGTGATCTGGGGCAAGTATCCCCAGTACAGTGCAAAGAACACGATCATGTTTGACGATATACGTCGAAATTTTCTAATGAATCCTAAGTCTGGGCTCAAAATACGTCCCTTCCGACAGGCACATATAAATCGCACGAAAGATAATGAATTGCTTAAACTAGCCAAATATTTAAAGGATATTGCTGAGAACTGTGATGACTTCAACAAGCTTAACCACAAGAAATGGGAGGCCTATTCGCCTGGAAAGTAGCTGTTGTGCGACTTACACAAGAAAAATGAATAAATAATTTTGTTTCGACAGGAAAAGAAGCAGCCAGCTTTGAGTTTAATCAATAGACTTAATTGTCAATAAAGTATTTCATTACATATTTCTTGGTTTAAAAATATTAAATACAAAGCGTTTTTAAATTACTTTAGCGTATTTTTATTTGCTTATTTGTTGCAAAACTCTTCATTTAAAGCAACGTAATATGGGTAAATTATGAATCGCCTGGTCCGAAATTAGTAAAAAATTGAACCATGTGTTTCCAGATCTCATTTGTAACATAAACTTTTTGGAGAAATGTATTTTCAAAAAACATAATAGTTTTATTCGCAAACACAAACCTTTCTTCGCGAAAAAAAATGAAAATGTTCGTGCAATTTTAAGTTTGTTAAAATACCTGCAATAATTTAAACGCTGTGTGTGATGCACTAATCAATCATTTCAGTCCTTAAATTACGAGAAAATTGTTCATTTGTTCATGCTTGTAAAGTGGTCAACTTTTCTTTATCCTTAGCACCAAAGCCTCCGTTAATGAAAAATTTCTGTAAAGTGAATAAGTTTATAAATATTATTTACAGTTATATGTGTGTTGAGGTTATTACATAATACATAAGTAAGAAAATGAAATTACAAATAGCTCATTCTCTACTCGTTAAAGTAAGATATTCGCTTAGTTAATGTAGGCACAGAAGATAAGCTAAATCAGTTTAAGAGTCATTGCCTTCAGCTGCGATATTTACTTATTTCATTACTAAATCTCATATTATTGGTCGAAGCTATCCTACGTGTTTAATTTACAAACTCAAAAAATAACGCTTAGCGATTGACTGACGATAAACATATTTTTTAATCAAATCGGTTGAAAGATTAGCTCAACCGATCGCAGCGTGGTTTGTATCTTTGCAAGTTAGAATTTTTGCGAGCCTCTAAAACCGACTTCCTCTCAGTGCTGCAATGGCTACCGGAACCAGGTGTATAGCCTTATTAATATTCTCAGTTATTAAAAGCAGATAATAAGTATCAGAAATCAGTCAGCACAGTATGCACCAGAGATTACGCGGCTATTTTTGCACCGATCATATGTCACGACAACATTTCAGTGCGCGGACTTCGCAAGTTCTTTGCTGAGTCTATTAATTGAGTTCTGCGGGATGCTGCTAACTTGAGATTTATCAGTGTTGTTCAAACACTTAGAACGTTTGCTATCGCCGCAGTTAAGGCCAGAAAGTGTTCTTTTATTCGGTTAAGAGGATTTGCTCGAATTGGTTGTGCGAACTCAATTCCACCTGCTTGTTTAAGAACATGTTCAAAAGTTAATTCGTTAAGTCCTTTAAGTGCAATCAAGCACGACTGTTTTAAATTTGTTTCTCTTCTTTTGTTTTTGGTTTAATTCCCGGTGTTTTATCTGTTCGTAGTTCAGTGATAGTGTAACGATGGTTAAATTCCAAAAGATAATTCTAATTTTAGTAGGTAGGAAAAATAATTAGTAAATACATATTCATAAAATTATGCTGAACTAAAATGTTGTGTTTTGTCTTTAAACGGATTATTATTAATGAGTGCTTAGTAATTTGTTGCTTTATAAAACAAATAAGTGTAAATAAACTTTATATATTTTTGTGGTAACATAAAAACGCCAGATTTATTTTATGGAAAACTTGCTATGAATTATTTGATACTACGTATTTTACATTATAATCAGACCGAAATCAGGTTTTTTTTTAATGAACTTGATCTAGCAGTGTAAAACAGGTGTTTACTTTGCACTAACTTTTTAATACTATTTAGTTTATTAAAACGTCGTAATTTGTTTCATTTCGTGGATCACTTATGCCCCATAAGTTTTATATCAATTGCATTTTCATAGAATATATATAAGATAACCATCAGAATACCTACTTTTGTTTGGAATACTAATATAATTTTTCATTAAAAAAGATTTATTTCAAGTAAAAATTTTTGTGGCGATTATGATTGTAACTGATTGATTGATGAATTTTAATTATGTATGTGAGTTCAGTTAAATTAATAGAATAGTAATACATATGTTCATTCTGTGAAGTAACTGCAGTTTCTAGATAACTATTAATTATACTCATTTATTTATTATTTAATTGAAAGAGAAGAATATTATAAAGTTGATTAGGTATGTATATCTATAATGTTAGCGCAACTGGTTAAAAACAAATTGCTTCAGTTGATTTATTGTTAGTCACAATGATCATGGAAGTGTAAGAATGTATAAAAACTAAAAGTTAAGGTAGTTTTCTTAAAGCATTGTTTAGCAATAATTTTCGGGTTTGAAAGTATGACTTTATTGACCTTCCCTAAATTGATTTAATTTGCAATAACTAGCCGAAACATGTCTTCTTACATTCAAGCTCCAAACGTTAATCAACTGCGGCTTCGATCTGCGACAAATTCTGCCGGATGTATTTGAGTGCATCTTTTGTGAGAACTTTTAAAAACCGCCCCTTGAAATGAAATCGTAATTAGGCAAAATGCCGTCCCTTTGATTGACCGCCCTTGTGCTACATTGTGCAGATTGGTTCTTGCCAAATTGAAATCGTTTAAATCGATAGCCCAATGAGGTGAATAGTTTTAAAACTCTTTGTTTAGAAAATAAATTTCCGATTAACCTTTTTTAAATATGTACTATGTTATCATTAGGAGTACAACAAATTGCGTTACAATCTTTAAAATAGAAAGGAAATAAAACTTATTATTGCTCTTAACAAATGAGTAGATGAATAATAAAAAGTTTTATTTTTTATATGTATTTGAAAAGTTTTAATAACTATATACATTTAAATTAGTTACAAAAAACTTCTAATTTGTTTTGCATGAAAATCTTTTTAATTAGTTTTACTTGCACATCTACGACAGCCTATATGCTAAAATTATAGTCGTCCCCGTCCATATATCCATACCTCTTTTGTAGGTACAAATATTCAATTACAATTTAATACATTTTAATCATAAATACTTTAAATAAAATGCAAATTGATACCAACGGTGTATAACAAGTGGCGTTACCCTCAGCAAAAAAAAAACCGAAGAGGGTTGTACTTCTGCATATACGCGTTGCTGTCTGGCAGTTTAAGTACATATACTTAAAATAATTTATCACATGTGCCATTGACTTCACCTCCCTTTTTTTTGGATATTGATTTATGCCACCAGAGACAAAAAAAAATTAATGAATTAAATGAAGCTTATTTTACTTATGGTATTTTCTTTTTTTATAAATGTTGCTATTCTGCGTCAATCACAGCATGGTAATTTGAATCTACTTAATTTCACTTAATTTATTGTACACCAAGCGGATACCGCTGTTAATATTTGCTTAAATATGCATCGTTTTTTAGAATAAACCGGCTAGTTTTTGTGTGTTAACATCGGTGCGCGAGATTAAAGGAGTGTTAAAGCTTCAAATTTGAGAAAAAGTTATGAATGACAAAAACCTCTAAGGAAATAATTGTACTAAATGTGGGGAGTTATATAGCGATATTTCATTTAATTCAGTAGTGCTTTTTGTGTTTTTCACAAATGAAATTAAATAAGTTTTGGTATCGCGAGTGCTGGTTTTGGTATAGTAACTGTCGAAACTAAATAATTGTTTTAATGAAGATATGTGCTTAAAGTTGCGCCCTATTTTAGTGGTAACTTAAATACATGTTTGGTAAGGGCGCCAAAAAAATCGAGTAATCATTCAAATTATTATAAGAGACACACAACCCTAAATATCATTTTTTGGTTCATTATTGATTAGAGTTTTGTATAATGTATGTACATATATGATAATATACATTTATTTCTAAACCATATTTTTATTTTCTAGTAAAAAAAAATCAATGACGCTTTTCTTTAATATCACATCACCAATATCATAGTAGAACAGTTATTTTAATCAACTTTCGGCAGTCATCAAAGAGAAGACAACAATTTTATTTAAATAGATTTCGTTATTTTTATTTTATTTAAATTATTGAAAACTTCTTTTACAATTTTTAAGATGCTCGACATGTTAAATGAATGACAACTTATTAATATCGCGTTCTATTATTTCCTTATCAATGTAATTAGGTCAATCTTTCTCTGAGGCTGGTGGAATTTAATTTGCAACTGCAAGGCTTTATCATTTTCCCTTATGCATAGTGCATTAAGAAAAGTAATGCTACTTATGACTCATTTATAATTTAGAAACAAATATGAAAAATAAGGTAGTTAGTGTTAGAATAAGTAACAAATTAAAAACAATTAAAGAACAAAAAACTTTCCCGTATCTCTAGAAAGGCTCGGTTTATTTATACTCAACTAAATAAATAAATAAATAAATAATTTTTGTTGATTTGGGGAATTTTGTATTCGAAAGCCATATTTTTGCTATAGTTTGTAATATTTAACGAAATTGTTAGCTTTTTTTCTACTATAGTGGTTTAACGTTTTGCTCAATTATTTCAAAAGGTCTTTCGGCGTAATAGAATTACTTCCTAGAAAATAAGTGGGCAATTTTCGGTATTAGAAATCAAAAAATTAAAGATTACCTTGAAGAATTTGAATTGAAAAGTAACAATTGATTGTCTAGAAAAATTACGTTTAATATACTTTTTGTTGTAGAAGATTGTTGGATTTAACAAAGATGGAAATATTAGAGCATTAAGTTTCAATAAATAAAAGATCCCAGACAGTATCGTTAGTTATTTTCCTTTTGCACGAAACCACATGTCGACAAGAGCTCAGATTTCAAGATACTTTTGGCTCAATTACTTGCTACACTTGATTTGCGTTTTCCGCTTTCCTTGTACCTGACATCCGACTTTTAGGCCAAGAGACAAAAAGCATTGACTGCTGCTTTCCAATGCCAGTGCACCTACAACATAACAAAAGAAGGTTAAATCTGAAGGCGTGCATTTCCTGCCACAGCGAATTTCCATTGTTACCTTAACAATCGTGGGTTAGAAGTTAGAAGAGGTTAAACTAGAATTAAATGGTATAGTTCTATTTGATTGATTTTTTTTAAATTACCATAATTTTCATAACAATACTAAGTCTTTTATAAAAATAATATAATATACGAGCTGAAACATAATAGTATACATATAGTAGGATATTAAAGTTCTATAACTAATGTAGTTTATCGAGAAGCAAGCCTAAACCTTGATTTTAAATAAACAGAAAACTAAGCATTATTTATATCCACAAAGTCAAAATAATAACTTAATTTGTCAAATGTAGATATGCTGTTCAAAATAACCATTCGTGTGCTTGTTTTAGGTAGATATATCTCGACTCCAAGAGAATAGGGGCAGAAATTTAGCAAGTTTCGTTAGTAAATCTCATGCGAGATGAAAGCCAAGGAATAGTTGAAAGAATACAGTGTTATTAAGTTTATTTTTCTAGTATATCTATCTTTCTAGAATTTCTGTATTAGTGAATTTTCATATGTTCCTTTGCTTAAAATATCTTCATGTTAAATGGGATTTAAAAATTTGCAAACATCATTTGATTTCGGACGAATATTATTGCCTTTTTATTTCTAGAGTCTGGTACTACATACAGATGTACATATATATAAAATACTTCTTTTTAAAAAAAACCATATGTTCTTCAGCTTTTTACATCTTCAAAAAAGATATTTCTGGATCTTTTTGTCTATGTTTATTTTATGAGTTTGGCGATAAGTGCAGTCCGTTTCTAAGAAATTGAAATGTTTGCGTAAGTAGCTCTATTTTGGTGCAATTTAATTACCTATTTGTTATCTCTCGGAATTCGGTATTTATTTTGAAATAAATAATTGGCAAATTTGTATCTCTAGGTGGAAATTATCTATCCAAATGGAGAACGATCTAGTTAATCAATATAGAAATTTGGGTAAAGACGATTTGTATACGAATTAGCTGGACATAATTAATGTTCATAGAGTTATAAAATTAGAATATTCCCTACAATTGGCACATTCCTCATTAATGTTTTTTTTTTTTAATTTCAGTTTCCGCCGTTGTTAATGCTGAACATTGGGTATATCCGAATTTGGAGATTGAAGAAGGTAACATTTTGAAATATTACATAATATACATTTATGAAACATTAAGCATGTCGATTGATTTATTTATTTATTGGTAAAAAAACTGCGGTGATAAAAACTTACGATTTTAAGCAGAATTTAAATTTCAGGAGGAATGATCAATAGAGTCTTTCTAAACAGATATTTGAAAATTCAATCCTGATAGTTTTTTTTACCTGAGCCAATCATTGCCGAAAATGCATGTCAATTAAAAGAAATTATTTACGTACAAAAGAAATCTATGCATTTTCATATTAATAATGAAGTTAATGTGAAAGTTGTATAGTTAGTTCATTTTGGTTTATTGATAACATTTCATAATAAAATTAATAAAGATAATTAAAAAATAAAAAGTCAAGGGATCAAACATATCATGTATTATTCAAAACTTCTACCTGACAACAGATTAGTTATTATAAGATGTAGTTGAGTTGCTATCAAATTTGTCGGCTCCAAAAGTAGGTTGTTTATAGCAATTAGTCAATCACTCGTAATATTAATGAACTGATCCTCCAGGCCACGCTCCATTTAATCTTTGCCATTTCTTATCACAATTAACTGCAATATTAATATTCAAGTTCTTCTCGATCGAATTTATCAAAAATAATTCTGGATGGCCAACGAATAATATGAAGCTTTGAAACCGCGACGCATGTGCAGTCGGGAAGGTGCGAACAAAGTGATAATAAATTTGCAAGGGGATTTAGCAATTATCTTCAAATTACCCACCATTAAATCTAAATGAGCTTTTATCCAATTTACTCAATCAACCATGCAATTCTAAGCGAAGAGTCTGATTACAAGCGAGCCTGCAGCAGCTGAATATGTGTGTGTGTGCGTGGTATAATAGTACCATTTTGGCTTTTATCGTGCACATTTTAATTGATTGTCCAATTGAGACGAGCCTCAGCAATTTAATTACGAAAACTTTGCTGCATTATCTTTTTTTCACATATAAAAAATTACATGACATGAGGGGAAGCGGAGCGGATGGTCAGTAATTTCAGTTAATCTGTTGTGTGGATATTTATTTACTATATTTAAAATACTTCTAAGCCATGTTTATGCAGTGAGGGTTTCGTGCACCCGTTTTTTACATAGCATGTTCATAGCAAACATTTTGCATGCATATTAAATGCAAAATTAAATGTTTTGAACATTGAAGATCTAATGAAAATCTATTTGCGTTTATATTTTGTTTATTTTGCATGCTACTTTAATTATTTCTTTTGATCCTACACAGATTGCTTGTAGTATTTAATGACTCTAACCGGAAAGAATGTTAAAAATAAAGTTGGTCTATCGAAGGAAAAAATCGAAAAAAGTCTTTAAAACTTGTTGGAACAAAATGGCATGAAAATTCAAATTCCGGCTAATATTGGAACCTGGAATACAATCACATTATGTGTCCATATTTTATCATTTTATATTGCAAAATTTGTTTGTCATAAAAGAACTGTTTTGGAAAATTATATGAAAATGACTATAGCTATATATTTATTTTACAATAAAAAATAATATTTTTGTAACTTATGGAAAAGAAAACTTTTTTCAGTCTGTGTTCTTATTTATTCTATCTATTATCTTTCAAAAAAGATTTTTATTTTACTTTTTTAATTAGTCTCACTTTGAAATTCAGAATGAACTGCAATAATTTCGATAGGAAAATGAAACGATTTTCTTGAAAATTTGAGTAACATCTATGTATACAAAAGTATGAGGCATCATGCCAAAAAATTATTATTCTGTTTTGCACGTAATCGCAAGTGGAGTGATAATTGTACTTTAGCAATGCTGAATCGATACTTTCTTAAGGATAATTATCGTATTTACAAATTGTATCCCAAAAATATATTTCAATGATTAGGTGTTGGCAATCTTCCACTAAAATCGAAATTTGAAACATTTCATTTGTTGATTTTCTATTTCATATATGCAACAATAGATAGATAGATGTGTAGATAAGTAAATCATTTTGAACTGGAATTAATACAAATCCAATGCGTCCAATTAAATTTATTTTTGTATTAATTGAAGTTTAATTGGTTTCCCATATAAATGAAATAAACATATATAATCAATTTTTCAGCATTTCCGAAATGGGGTGGCACTTGTGATTCTGGAAATAGGCAGAGCCCAATTGATTTGAGTACAACAACAACATTTAAGGGTGTGTTCAGAGGTCTTAAATTTCGGAACTATGATGAGCCTTTGTTGCATCCAAAAATTGTAAATAACGGCCACACAGGTATAATTATTGGATTTAAGTAACTCCACTTGGAATTATTGCAAAATTTACCTCTCTTACAGTAAAAATTACATCTGATTCAAAATTAAGTATTACTGGCGGTGGACTGAAAGGAGAATATAATTTTATAGAAATGCATTTTCACTCGCCATCGGAGCACACAATCGACAACAGAAAGTAAGTTGACCACCACATAATTTTTGAGTGTGTCACGTCACGCCTCCGCATTTTTTCTCTTATCAACTTAAAAAGCTTTGTTAGGTCGTGATTTTGATAAATTAATTCCTTTTGACGACCAAATTCGACTGCTAACAGGCCAGTTTCGTGGTTTTAGTTGCTTCTATGCTCGGAGTCTTGAAAACGACCCACCTGTGTTATCAGGTCAGTTTTCTAACATGAGCAGCATCCTCAATTTATTCTAGGGGCACTGGTCAGCATAAGTGACATTCCATTCATGGGGTTCTATTTTGGGTCGGTCCGATGAATGGCTTATCGAAAGTGGTCAGATGGGAGACGGCTTATGCGTTTGCATATGTCAACAGACCCCTCGTGATGCTAAAAATATTTTGAGATTTCGCGGACTGATGCAATTTTTGAATAAATTATGAGTATTAGTAAATGTTTATCATACATTTATTAATGTGTCTGCGATCTTTCTAGTTACTTGCAATTTCAGTTTGCTTAAAATTTTCTCAACTTTTATTGATGTTTCTAGAAAAGAGTTATTTTAAAATTTTTAAATTTTCAAGTTTATTATT
Source organism: Machimus atricapillus (assembly GCA_933228815.1). Classification (NCBI taxonomy): domain Eukaryota; kingdom Metazoa; phylum Arthropoda; class Insecta; order Diptera; family Asilidae; genus Machimus; species Machimus atricapillus. The sequence continues at coordinate 14,971,991 of OW121788.1, forward strand.
AAAAGTATTAAGAAGGGTTATTGATCTCTTGTTTCTTTACAATTAGTTTTTCTTTTACTTAAAAAAAAAAAAAATCATTTTAATGAAATTGTTGGTAGGGAACAAGCGCATTATATTCTAAATTTCATTTTTATGTGCCATAAAAAAATATTTTCACTTTTTATTTTAGAATCTTAAAATAATATTAAATTCGAAGTCAGGGACAAATATAAATCGGTATTTATAAATGCTTTTATAGCTGCATAAAAAATGTGAAAAAAGACAATGATAGATTTTTTTAGGATACCTTGTGTCATAAAGAAAATATCGTGTAGGTATACCGTGAATAAAATTATTTAAAGTTTGCAGTTCATGAAATTTTGGAATTCAAGCAGTTATTATAAGTAAGAATAAAAATAATAACAGAAGGAAAGTTAGAGATCACGTCAATTTTACACTAAAAGAGATTTTAAATAACATATAAAATATGTATTTTGATATTATCATATCAAGATTTAAGTCTTCCCTTATCAAGCACAAACCCGGTTAGTTGTTTTCATAATTTTTAGAAGCTATTATTTAACCAGCTAGTTCACTTCCATAGCATTGCACGCACGGGTTTCCTGTTATATGACTAAAATTTGGTAGTTTTGTTAATTATACCACTAATATTGTAATACGAAGAAAGAAATACAGATGCTATTATTATATTATATTCTATCTACGTAGTAAATGTTGGGGGCTGAAGTTGCAACAAACAAATAATCAAACAAACTTTCTTTCGTATTTATATAATATCAGTAAATAAGTACCTTTGCGGTTCTAAATTTGTGATAAATTCTTATTAAAGGTATCCTCTTGAATTACATATTGTGCACATGCATCAGAGCTATAAAAACATTACAGAGGCTCTTAAGGATCCCAACGGTATTGCTGTACTTGGGATTCTATTTCACGTTTCTTCGGATGACAGTAGCATAATTTCGCAGATCACTGATGAAGCCGCACACCTTGCCCCAAAATCCAAAATTGGAGTACATAGAAAAATTTTCGGCAAATTAGTTGTTAAAGACTTTTTACCAAAAGATGTTTCGAAAAATTATTTCTTTTATAAAGGATCTTTAACAACTCCGCCTTGTTCTGAAGCTGTTCTTTGGACTGTGTTCACTGATACGATCCCTGTTAGTTTACATCAGGTATGTTCTAGAATCTAGTAAGACTAAATTTGAGCTTTGCATTAATTGTGTACATATTTATATTTTATTTAGATCGAAGAGTTTCAGAAGATGCAAACGGAAGATGGGCATATGTTGAAAAGCAATTTTAGAATAGTTCAAAAAATAAAGGGGCGAGCTGTAACTTTTATCATGGAGTCCAGGTCCAACATCGTAAAACCTCTAAATTCTATTTTATTTGCCATCGTGGCAATTTTTACATTGTTGAATAAGTAATAATTATATATTTTTTATGGGCTCGGTTCCTCGCAGAAACTTGAAACATTTTATGTATTTGTAGTATTCATCGAAGCATTTATTGTTTTTATTTTAATTTAAAGTAATAACACTTTTATTCATTGTTTAAACAGTTAGATATGGTATAAGAGTTATCAAAATTTTTATTTTTATATGTATGTAAATCAATTAGTAGTTATATGCATCAATTAGGTACATATTAAAAAAATTTAAATTTTATATTTATAAATAATTATTTATAATTGACAAATGATGCAATTTATATAAAGATTTTCAGAATAGTCAACCGCTCTCTGAATATGGAAGGCTTAAAGTGTTTTAGTTAATAATGCATAGTTCATCCAATGCAATGATTGCCATAAGATATAAAAGTGTATGTTATTTTTATTATTATGATGGGTTGAAGTTATTCGAAATATTTATGTTTTCATTATAAACATTCGAAAGAATTACATATAATTATTTTAGCCTCTCTAAATACCAGCTTGTTAATTTATTTTGTAAATAAAATTGTAAAAAGTTAAAAATAAATTTTATAAAACGAGCTCTTTTAATGTTTTGTATTATCTTCTTAGTTAATTTTTTTTTTTTGGAAAGTACAATGTATGGAAATTTTATTCGTGATAATCAATTTATAGTTATTTCACTATACACAAAAACAAATATTTGAAGCCCAATTGTCTTAAATACTCTTAAAAATTTATTTACTCGCATTATTCATGATTAGCCTTTTAATATCCGAGAATTAATTGCAATATTATCTGCTAAAATGTATAACCAAATCTTTCATTATTATGTAATTTATCTGATATCTTATAGTGCCCCAACAAATAAACAGAATTACCTTGTTTTCTACCGGAATCATGTAGTAAATATTTGCATTTCAATATCAAGTTCATATAAAACAAAAATATTCATCCAAATGTAGACTCAATTGCATACTCCAAAACTATTTAAATGACTACAATTAACGTTACGATGAACCGACTGCGATCACATACAATGCAAACATTCAAACAGCGGGGTAATAATCCTAAGTGTTAATTAACGCCCGATATAATTTATTGTTCCGCTCTAAAGGCAGTCATACTTTACCCAACGCAAATTACGATTCCATTGACAATTATCCTAACCATTAGACTGCACGGTATCCAATCGAGCAACCTTAAACTTGAAACCTGTTCCACGGCTTCTCATTGAAACTGATCTCTGCCGCGAGATAGGCCTTTCACTTTTTATGCCGACTTGAAACGGGCCGAAAACGTCTTCAGACCGAAACAATTCATTTCTAGACATGTGCGACCGACATTTCATCACAATGTTAGTTAATTTTATTAGTGCATTTGACGCTAACCGAGGTGTGCCGTACTAATTGTTTTGTTATTTCTTAATTGACGTTTGTAAATGAATCTATTATGGGAAATTAATAGCATGCCGCTAAACTTAACAAGTTTATAATTCTTTTTTATCATAAACTATGATAATTAGAAATAAACATATTGTTTGCAATTTTTTTATAATTACCACAGAAAGTACGTTAGTTAAAGTGTGGGAGAATAATTGGATTGTTATTTTCATTTAAACTTATGTATACATATGTACATATTTTATTTTAGATGACTGACCTAAAATAAACAACTCGATGAATTCGTTTTCTTATTTAACTAAAAATTTCTTTTAATACGCGTTGCTTTTTATTTTATGCATATATAAAACAAGTAAGTAAGTAAGTAGATATTATTGGATTTCTGTTTATAAGGAATGTATGCCACGTCTATAGCAGCGTTAACTTATATGTTGAATAATATATTTATTATATTTTTAATAAAAAACTTTTATGAGCGACAGTTTTTTGTGTATATTTTTTTTTTGAGATATGTATATTAAAATGCTGTAAATAAAAATTACACCCTTTGTATTCTTAAAATAAAATTTTACATAGTTTAATTCATTTATTATTAAACAATAAAAATTGTGTTGTAATAATAATAATAATATAAGAAATCAAAGAAGATAACTAAAAAAATTATTCAAATCTTCAAGATACATAATCTCTTTCTTTTTTGAGATTTTACAATTACCAAATTCTCTCTTATTTATTAGGTGGTAAGTATGTGGATTGGCTTGAAAATTGGGAAGGAGCTCCTGATATTAGTGTCGCCTGTCCCGAAGTGCTCAAAGAATGAGAAGGAGTTCCTGATGTGAAAATGGATCCTGGAGCAGTCGCAAAATGCGATGGAGTTCCTGCAGTAAAAGCAGAATGTTCTGAAGCACTTGAGAGGTGCGACGGAACTCCGGTGATGAATGTAGATGGTCCTGAAATAGATGATAATTGCGTTGAAGAAGTTCCCGTCGATGTCGCTGCTCCACTGTGTTGGCTTTGTAAAACTCCTATTACAGATGATACGGGAGCAATTCCCTCATCAGATACTTCTGTTTTTCCTCCGAGGGAATCATATTGCGCTGTAAAAATTGAAATAACAAAATATTATAATTTAATTTGGCAATTAGAACAGTAGATTTAAGTCTTAGTCTTCGGTTTCTTTAAACAAAAAAAAAATGGTTCATAAGGATGTAATTCTAAATACCTTGAATTTGTTGTTGAGCATGTAACGCTTCTTCTGCGGTTTTATACTTGATGAAGAAAACTTCAGGTTTAGTTACGCGCTGAGGTACCATTTCAACATTAGTCTGAATATCCCCAATATCCTTTTGTTTGCTTAACACGTAAATAACCGTCTTATCCTCCACCTGAGATTGCAATAATGCAAGTTTAGCTGCTTGAGATCCATACGAAGGTGCTTTGATGAACACAATTTTGTAGTTAATCTGTGGCTGGCCGACATTCACTTCCTTTTTAATTTCTTCTTCAGTTTCCTCAGGTGCGGAATGTATGAAAAAGTGTTTTGTAATTAGAGGATGCACCTTTGCATTTTGCGCTACTTGGTTTATTTGGTTGGTGTGTTGGCCGTGCGTTCCAAATGTAGAATGAATATTTTCATTAAATGAATTTGCAGCATTCGGCAAGAAGTAATTATATCCTTGCGGTTTTGCTGAAGCTAATCCCAAAAGGCATAGAATCTAGAACAATAACAGGTTATTGTATAACTTATAATTACACTTTTAATTCTTACCATAAAACTTTTCATTTTCGTAGTTTCAGTTGTAAGTTCAGAGAGCAAACTGAATGATATCGAATGTAAAGCTACTTTTATACAAACTTAATTTTAAGGCACACCTATTTAGTCTCCTCATTATAAAAAGATATGTGATTAGATATTGAAAAGCATTTTTGTGGGTAGATTTTCTGAGTTAATTTTGCGCTATTCATCGATCTTATGAAAAAGAAAATTTTTGGAGGTTGAGCTCTTTTTAGTTTGAACTATTTTACGTGCAGGAAGTTGCTTAATTAGACGTTAAATGCTGCTTTTACTATAAAAGAAAAGATTACATCGTGCATTTCATCATAACTATTGACTGATTTTGTAACTTTGATCGAGTAAAACATACCGCTTGACAGTTGTAATATTTTTGTGTGGTCATTGAGTTTTATTCGAACGTCCTTGGTTATGGTCACTCTTGTGCATTTTCATTTTGCTCTCTTAATTTGTTATGTTGCTCTTATGCGTTTTGTCTACAATAAGGTGCCGATTAGGATATTTGGTAAATAAATTTAATGCACTTTTAATACTCTTTTGCCACGTTGTCTAACGCTTCAAGAGTTCTTTTCGGCTAATTTAAATGAAATAATGGTTAAAAAAAATTAAAATAGATTAAGCATTAAAAACGATTATTTTTCAAAAGTTCTTCGACCACCCATATCTACATAAGAAATTGCTATTAAATTATTTTTGAAATTTGGAGTAATTCACCTGGAATTAAGAGTCCGCGCTGGATCTCAGCTCGCCGGATGCGAAGGGAAGGCGTGAAGGGAAAGCGTGCAAAACCTCAGCAAAGAATCAGAGAAAATTTTGTAGGCCACCGATCGTGTGGGCATGTAGGCAGCCGCAAGCGAATTTGTTCTCGAGCCGTCGCACTGTGGCTGTGCTACGATTTGCCTGATAATATGATGGGATTCTTGGAAGCGGGAAGGAAATTAGATATCAGCTTAGAAAGAATTTTTTTGATGTTAAGAAATTCAGGTGTAACATGTATAAATAAGGATGTTAAGGGGTAGTTAAAAAACATTAGGAGCAGCGGCTAATGTTCAGAATGTTATTTTTTAATTTGTTCTGCTATCTAATAAATAAATTAAATTTAGTATTGAGTCAGAAATTGAAAATTCAAATTAAAATATTTAAATTGATATTCAAAAATTAAAAAAACGCGTAAATGTGAAATAATTTTTGAATACTTATTTATATAATATGAATATTTATAATATAAAAATGTCTTGATTGCTTTCAATATGTCGTTAAAAAATTCGTTTTCAAATGTTTTCTAAACCAAGAAATTTCTCAAACGAAAATGTAATTATTCGTCTAAGCCGATTTCGATAAACGAGGTATTGTTGGACTCGGCCTTAAATTAGTTCGAACTTAAATTTTGTAAACAAAGAATTTGAAGCATATATCTATAGCAAAAAATCCCGACACTCCTACAGCCGCGCAGAGGCAACAGACCAAAGCAAGGCGCATGCGCATAGGCAACGAAAGCTCGCGGAACTGGCTGGCAGAACCCTAGAAGAAAAATTTCAGCTCAGCTGGGTTGTTCGTGATGCGAGTTCTTTATGTTATACGTTCTTTGCTAATAAGTATCTTATTAGTATGATTGTTGTGTAATTGGCGGGGTAGTTATATAGTTTAATTAAATTTAAGGAGTTTTCTGGGCAGTAGGATTTAAGGTTTTCTGTAGATATGTATTCTGTGCTGTATGTTACGGGTTGTACTATATATATATCGGATATTATGATAATTGCGAGGGCTACTGATGCAATGACTGAGTAAGTGGTTACTATATTAACTGATATAGAAAATATTTCATTGGATGCTAGCGCTGCAACATAGATGAATAACACTAGCATGCCCCCCAAGAAGATTAGAAATAGGATATATGAAAACCAAAAGGTTTTTCTTATTATTCCAACTATCAGGGCAATTGCGGTTGTTTGTATAAGTAGTGTTAGCCCTATCGCTAATGGGTGATTTATTTGGAGGAATATTATAGCTGATATTGTAGTTAATGTGGTTATTAAGGCTGTCATGATTTCAAGAGGTAGTTTAATTAAAATATTAATTTTGGGGATTAGTGATGAAGAGGTTCTTTTCTCTTGAAGTTTTAAAAGCCTATTGCCTAATTTTGATTTACAAGACCAATGTTTTGATTAAACTATTAAAACTAATTATTAAATGCGCTTGCGTTTAAAACAAACATCTCACATTTAAAATTAAAAACGTGAACGTTCGATTTAAACGCGAATACGTTTAAGTAGAAAATCAACATTTTCAATCTATTGAACGTTTTTAGTTTTAATATAAAAGCGAAATTGTTTAATATAAACATTTCATCGTTCAAAATTTTCCGCGTTCATATTAAATGCCCTGGGGTTTTTGAATCAACAATTAGTGCTGTTTGCGCCATTTTAAACGTGAAAAAGTTCAAATTACACCAGTTTTTCGTTCAATATAAATAAAAATTTCTCTCAGTGTGAGGACGACTACGGGGCTTTGAATTGGCGCCCTTTCTCCGGCCCACTAGTTGCCGCCTTGAGCCGCGGATTCGCGATACTTTTTAATAATGAGTTTATTTTCAGGTTTTGAAGTGTTTTAAAGTGCTGTGAAGTGATTCAATGTGTAAGGAATACTCTATTGTGCCGATGTGGGTGAAATTGTGCAGGTGCAAGGTGTTTTTCGGCGTGAAATTCAATTTTTTAATGTTGACATTTCGACGTCTGGAAAGTTGGAAATGTCAAAATTAAAAGTTAAATATTTCGGAAACTAGACTTCTTTTTCTTCTTCTTATTACGGCTCCAGATCGTCTGTGGGGTGCAGAAGGAACGCTTTTGCATGTTGAAGTGTACTAGAGTTAATTTCGCACATGTTTGGTGTTGGTTTTCTTATCTACATTTATTTGATATTGCTTGCGGATTTCAAGGGAGTTTTGTGTTGTGCATGCACACACGTTCATTTATTGTCAGTGTTCTTCCAGAAGCTTCGAAAACCTATGTACAGGCTCGATTACACTGGGCGAGTCTACAAGCCAGAAGCCGGCTTTTTTACACGCAGCTCGTAAACTAGCCTAGTGTACTCCACGCACTGGCTCTATGACACTAGGCTAGTTTACGAGCTGCGTGTAAACTCGCCCAGTGTAATCGAGCCTTTACTGACGAGAGTATTGAGCGTTTGTGTGTGAATATATAGTGATGGAATTATACAAGTATCGAGGTCGTGCACATCATTTCTCTATGCCATGAGTCAGTTTGAACTGAGGAATGAAAATGTAAAGTCAAAATAGTGAAGAGTGTTTGGATACCGGGTGTTCTAGTTGTACAACTGAGGAAGAACGCGTTCTGCGGGATTTTATTGAAAATTACAAAAATCTTCTCGAATTGTGGGATATTTCAAATCCCAATTATAAAGTAAAGGCGAGAAGAAATGCAGCTTTAGACAAATTACTGGAAATTTATTTGAAAATTAAGCCAGGAGCTGATAAAAGCGATGTGAGGAGAAAAATTAATACATTACGATCAACTTTCCGGAGGGAGGACAAAAAAGTGCAACAGAGTGCAGGTGCAGTTAATGCTTACCAGTCAACATCATGGATATATTTTGCCATGAGTTTCCTCAAAAATAATTATCAAACGGATAATAACACAAACCACCAGAACGAAGAGGTTAGTAAAATTTTAATTTAGTAAATTTCAATATTCGGGAGGGTTTGACACGTTTTAAAAATTTTGTTAACTGTGATGTAAACGGTAAAAATTAAGAACGGCTTTTCTAACTGTTTCTTAATAATAAGAAGAAGATCGATTGATTCTTTATATTTTTGTAGTTTCGCTCCGCAATTTGCAGTGTGTAATTTTCCTTCAAGTCAGGCAAATTACATTAAATTTGAACCAGTAATTTACGAATTATCGCTGGTCAAAGTTCTTTAATTTTGTCACTGACACACTCACCGATCATCAAAATTCTAAGGTACTTCTAGCAGACCCACAAGCTCCAAATTTTGAACACAGTTATTGTTTAGTCTACAAAGGAAGGAAAAACTAAAACATCCCGAAATTTCATTATATTTAATGAAAAATAATGATTTTATTAAAAATTACGTTCATTCAAAAAATAACGCATGCGCTTGTACTCATGCTTGCCACTGGCCGCGATTGAATTTTGAAAGGATGAATGTATTAGGTTATCCTTCTGGGGGCACGGTAGTGCCCCCGCCAAGTCAATTAGTTTGTTCAAATTTTGAATTTTAGAGCGTTAAGCCCATAGAGGAAGGAAAAAAAGGAAAAATCCCGAAATTTCATTATAGTAAATGAAAAATACATCAAAGCATCTGAGAAAAATAAATAGAGACAGGGAGTGGGCTTTAAGAAAATCAGTAGCTGACGGACAAGATATATTACCCGAGAAAAAAGAAAGGAGGATGACGTAACAAAAAGAAATGAGATCCCATCAAAAACATAAAATGTAAAAAAATGCCAAGTCTCGCAACGCAGTTCTTCTGCCGTTGTGAGATCTTATGTAAAACCAAGTCAGTTATTTAGTTAGTGTCTATGGTAGCACCTGTTCAACAACTTTGTTATAAATTGTTATCTAATCAATTACCTATCAACATTTATAGTGACCGTATCAATATTACACATCTTTATTTCTATAATAATTATAATTACTTGGCAATTGCACGGCCAGTATTTTAATTAGTAGAATAAGTTACCGTGCAATTGCCAAGTAATTATAATTATTATAGAAATAAAGATGTGTAATATTGATACGGTCACTATAAATGTTGATAGGTAATTGATTAGATAACAATTTATAACAAAGTTGTTGAACAGGTGCTACCATAGACACTAACTAAATAACAGACTTGGTTTTACATAGATCTCACAACTTTTTACGGCAGAAGAACTGCGTTGCGAGACTTGGCTTTTTTTACATTTTATGTTTTTGATGGGATCTCATTTCTTTTTGTAGGTCATCCTGCTTTTTTTTTTTAGAGAGTAATATATCTTGTCCGTCAGCTACTGATTTTTTAAAGTCCACTCCCTGTCTCTATTGATTTTTCTCAGATGCTTTGATGTATTTTTCATTTACTATAATGAAATTTCGGGATTTTTCCTTTTTTTCCTTCCTCTATGGGCTTAACGCTAACTAAAATTCAAAATTTGAATAAACTAATCGACTTGGCGGGGGCACTACCGTGCCCCCAGAACGATTCATAGCCTACTACATTTATCCTTTCAAAATTCAATCGCGGCCAGTGGCAAGCATGAGTACAAGCGCATGCGTTATTTTTTGAATGAACGTAATTTTTAATAAAATCATTATTTTTCATTAAATATAATGAAAGTTCGGGATTTTTCAGTTTTTCCTTCCTTTGTAGACTAAACAATAACTGTGTTCAAAATTTGGAGCTTGTAGGTCTGCTAGAAGTACCTTCGAGTTTTGATGATCGGTCAGTCAGTGAGTGACAAAATTAAGAAACTTTGATTAGTTATAATTCTTAAACTACTGGTTCAAATTGAATGAAATTTGAAATATACCGTGTTTATACAATGCCTGCTTGGTTACTGAAAATTCAGACTTCTAGTTTTATCCACAAAGAAGTTATAGGGGGGTCGAAAATGGCCTGAACTGCTGCGAGAAAGGGATGGTACGGCGGTGCTTGCTCGACTTGGCGGGGGCACTGCCGTGCCCCCAGATCTATATTTAAAATTGAAGGTTTTTATTTGTCCGACACCTACTTCTTCGTCCTATTGCCTCCACATGAAAATTACATTTAAAATTTAAAGAAATTCTCAATTGTTACAGATCGAAGAGTTTCAACATGTGGACGACTCCATAGACATGGTTGTTACACAATTTTCAGAAACTACAATCCGCAATGATTCGGCAGAGCAGCCTTCAACTTCAACACAAATATCATTTAATGAGCCACCAATAATTAAAGTTTGGAGTGAGAAATTGCTCAGTCTACGAGAAGACCAGAGACTCTTTGCAGAAAAGGCGATTAACGACGTACTTTTTGAGGCTTCTTTGGGGAATTTACATAGGAATTCTGTGAAAATCAATGAAGAACCTCAAGCCAACGCTTTGAATTTTCCGGAATAGGAATAAATTTAAGGTAAGTCTTTTTTTTGTGTCGGGGGTTACTTAAAATTTTTAATTTTATTTTTTTTTTTTCATTCTTTTTAAATTACTCGCGGACCCTAATTCCGATAGTCCACTAATTTTAAATAAAGTTATAAACTATAAAAAAAATAAAATATATATTTTTGTGAGCTTCGTTAGGTCCTAGGTACCAGTCATCACTCCACTTTCCTCATCAATCTAGCTAGGGCATTGATCAGACAAAAAAATAATTTTCAAGTTTTTAGTTTACATTTCGTTAGTTAATATTCATTTCTCATTCTCTTTCAATATAGTGTACATTATTCTTGTGATTAAATAAAAAGTAAGCATGATTTTGAAGATGTTCTTTATTTTAATGTAACGCACAGACTTTCTTTTACACGAACGAACAGGATAGCAATGGGATCATCAATAGAATATTGCAGTGCTATCAACTGCTTAACATAAAATATTATACCTGCTACCAACAATTCAATGTATTAGCATTGCCAGATTATTCCAACACCCCTTCTCAATGTAAATACATCTTATAATGATCAGAAAAGAAAACTTAAAATCTAGCATGAATTTACAGTCTTGTTCATAACGCCACACTTGTTCAAATGCTTAACCATCAACTCCTTACTTAAAGACTTTGTTAGCATGTGAGCTGGTTGCTCATTTGTGCCGATATAATTAATACAGATTTTATTTCCTTTGATTAGCTCTTTCACAAAATGGTAGCGAATATCTACATGTTTTAACCGCTTTATTGTGTCTGTTTTTGCATTTATTATGGCCGATTGATTATCACAAAGTATGTTAACTGGGCAAACATTTTCACAGTCAGAATCAGTTAGTAAATTTATGAGCCAGCATGCGTCACTGGCAGCCATACTCATTGACACATATTCCGATTCTGTTGATGACAAACTCACAGAAGCCTGTTTAGGTATCCTTAGTACCTATTTTTATGTTCACAATTACATAAGAATTATGGGGGTGTTTTATGGTAATATTTTATTATTTTTTGCTGGACAATTAATTTATGACATCTGTTTTATACATAAAATCTGGGAGTTCATTAAACAAAATTTCTAAGGCCTGCTAGGTCCTTTTGTAAAATTGATAATGTTTTTGAGACGCAGGATCCTTAGGCAATATACAGTGTCTATTGCCCACAGTGTTGTCGTAGCAGCAGTGCCGCTACATACTCCCCCTCCAGCAAAGCGATCTATGTCTAAAAAATAAAAATAAAACTATGTTTTATTGTCGCCTGTATGAGTGTAAGCTGGTTTAAGACGGTCGATAGATATCGACTTGTTTGTCCCGTTTATGTCAATGACATAATTTTTCCGAAGTCGTTTGATTACGTGATAGGGTCCTGTGTACGGTTGATCAAGATGTTTGTGTGTATGATCTACCCGGATGAAAACGTAATCAGTGTTCTCGAGCGATGTGGGTACATAAGTCTTTTGCGCGGTAGGTAACCGCGGTTGACTCGCCCGAAGGTTTCGAACGTATGAACGTAACCGTTCAAGAAAATCAGATTGTGTACCTTCTTCCTTAGCAGAGATTGAAATCTCGCTTGGTAGCCTGAGATTCTGCCCATAAACTAATTCTGCGGGTGAACAGCTTAAATCCGCTTTAACTCCTGTTCGAATTCCTAATAAAACAAAGGGCAATTCTTCGCTCCAATGTGAAGTGTTGTCTCTTGCTTTTAGGGCAGCTTTGAGAGTCCTGTGGAATCTCTCGACCATCCCGTTTGCTTGTGGATGGTATGCTGTGGTTCTAATACGGTGAGTACCCAGGAGTTTTGTGATTTCTGTGAACAGTTTTGATTCGAATTGTGTACCTTGATCTGTTGTGATCTCAAGCGGTACTCCGAATCTAGGGACGTATTCTGTCACAAAACGCTTAGCCACTGTGTGTGCAGAAATATCTCTAATAGGATATGCTTCAGGCCATCTTGAAAAACGGTCAACGATCGTGAGGATATAAGCATATCCTTGCGATGGCGGTAGAGGTCCCACAATATCCATATGGATATGTTCGAAACGACTGTTCGGCAGATTAAATTGCTCTAATGGCGATTTGATATGTCTGGACACTTTAGATCTCTGACATCCCAAGCATGAACGTGACCACTCGTTGCAGTCTTTATTCATACTTGGCCAAAAATATTTGGAAGTTATCGCATGTCGCGTTGCTCGAGTACCGGGATGCGAAAGATTATGCTCTGAGTCGAAAGCTAATCTTCGCAAAGACTTCGGGATATACGGCCGTGATATTTGCGAGCCTATAGCACACCAGACTTTGTGCGAAGTGAACGGTATTGGCGTTATGGCTAGTTTGTAACTAGAATTGCTTTTAAGCGATTTCACCAATACTTTAAGTTCTTCATCGTCCTTTTGTGTTTCTTCCAGAGTTGGAAGGTCGAATTTAATCGCACTGACCATGTCAGCCGATATAGGACGTGAAAGATAATCCGCGACCACATTGTCTTTACCAGATATGTGTCTTATATCATTGGTAAATTGTGCTATGTAGTCAAGGTGTCGAGCTTGTCTTGGCGATCTATCAGTCTTTGACGGAATTGCCCTAATCAGGGGTTTATGGTCTGTGAATACAGTGAATTCTCGACCTTCAACAGCATAACGAAAATGTTTAATTGCTGCGTAGATGGCTAATAATTCGCGATCAAACGCAGAGTATTTTTGTTCTGCTGAAGAAAGTTTCTTCGAAAAGAATGCCAGTGGTTGCCACTGATTGTTGTTTAGCTGTGCTAAAACTGCGCCCAGTGCATAATCTGACGCATCGGTTGAAATGCTGTACTTGGCATTCTCAATCGGATGATTGAGCAAAGTTGCTTGTGCCATCGCATTTTTAACCTTTTCAAAGGCTGTCTGGCAGTGCTCAGACCAAGGAATTGTCTTAGAATTCTTTGGTGCCTTTGAGTTGACTAATTCTTTCAACAGTGCGTAAATTGGCGTTAAAATGTCCGCCAGTCTTGGAATAAAGCGGTGGTAAAAATTCACCATTCCAAGAAATTTTTGGATTTGTTTGACTGAAGTTGGAGGCGGAAGTTCAGAAATAGCCTTAACTCTGTCTTCCGATGGAAGAATGCCTTGGGCAGTGACCCGATGGCTCAGAAAGTTGATTTCTGGAACTCCGAAAACACATTTTTCCAATTTAATGGTCAATCCAAAATCCTGAAGTCTATTAAGAAGTTGATCCAAGTGGGTCAAATGTTCTTCTTCGTTTTTGCTTGCGATGAGAATATCATCTAAATAAACAAAAACAAAGTCTAGCTCCCTTGTAACTTCATTCATAAATCTCTGAAATGTTTGGGCCGCGTTTCTTAAACCAAACGGCATTCGAGTAAATTCGAATAAACCGAAAGGGGTAATAATTGCAGTCTTGTGGATATCTTCCGGTGCTACCGGAATATTGTGGTAAGCACGTACCAAATCCACTTTTGAAAAAATTTTGCATCCTTGTAGGTGTTGCGAAAAATTTTGGATATGTGGGATAGGGTATCTATCCGGTATCGTGACTGCATTTAAGCGGCGATAATCGCCACATGGTCGCCAATCATGTGAGTCCTTTTTAGGGACCAGATGAAGTGGTGAAGCTGCTGGCGATGAAGATGGTCGACAAATGCCTAGTTCGATCATGTGTTCGAACTCTAATTTGGCCACTTTCATTTTCTCGGGATGAAGTCTCCGAGCTGTAGTGAAAGGTACTTGGCCTTGTATCAAAATGTGATGTTGCACATTATGTTTGATCGGCAAGTTGAAGTTTGGTGGCTTCGTAAGCTCGGCATACTTTGTTAGTAGCTGTTTAAACTTCTTGTCGACCATATATTGTGTTTCAACTGATTTCGGTGTAGCTTTAAGGTGGGTTTTAACCCGAAGACTAGTTTCCGAATCAATCAGTGGATTATTGTTGAAGTCAAGAGCCAGTTTGAATTTTGTTAAAAAATCTGCTCCTAAGATAGGGCTTGTGCAATTTGCAATAATAAAACAGTGCACGAATCTCCGTCTTAGACCAAGATCAAGCTCCAGAATTTTGGTACCGTAAGTACGAATCGTCGTACCGTTAGCTGCTCGTAGCAGAAGATTCGGTGAAGTAGTACGTGTGTGTGCATAGGTAGGGGGTAGTAATGAGACGTTCGCGCCCGAATCGATGAGGAAATAAAGTTTATTTCCTTCGTCTTTTACATACGGTCTTTTATCCGCGTTTTTGCAGTCTACGTTAGACTGTATCGACTCGGGACTTACCTTTAGTTTTTTG
Source organism: Machimus atricapillus (assembly GCA_933228815.1). Lineage (NCBI taxonomy): Eukaryota > Metazoa > Arthropoda > Insecta > Diptera > Asilidae > Machimus > Machimus atricapillus. The sequence continues at coordinate 14,987,013 of OW121788.1, forward strand.
ACGTTTTCTTGGAGGAGGTAGGCGTCGGTTGTCTGCGTTCTTTGAAACGCGGGCAGCCATTAACGCAAGCTTTAGCCTTATCACCGAATTTTCGGTGATAGTAGCAGAGGGTCCCTGCTTGCGCCTGCTTTTTTGGTCGCGAGTGCGACCTTGTCCGGTTACCCGGCGTTTGGCTCCGGCTGCGGATTAATTTATTAATCCGCCGAGTTAGATGTAGGACTTGGGTTTCAAGTTGGGCTATACGGTCCTGTGGTCCGCCACGGGTTCCCTCAACTCTGGATACAGAGTTAATAGCGGTAGCCCGAATCCTCGACTTGGGTAATAACTCCCATATTTTGTCTGCTGTTGACAAAACATTGTCGAGGGTGCATTGCGCCTCTATGGGAGTTATCGCCAAGGCTATTTCCTGTGGAAGTCGCCGTTTCCACAAGTCCTTCAGCATAACTGTAACTGATGTCATGCCGTCTCCCGCGAGTCTCTTCAGCGAGGCGTAGAACTCCGTGGGGGATTGATCCCCCATATCCTGCTCGGACAAGAGTTGTTCTAGCCGTTGCTGAGGAGAAAGTCCGTACTTGGCAAGAATAGTATTCTTTAAATCCTCGTACGGTCTCAAACTCGCGGGATTTTTAAACTCTGACGGAAGAACTGCCATAATTTCGGTAGGCAGTGCCACCAAAACATGGAGGACCTTGTCCTCGTTCTTCCTAATGCGGTTGAGCAGGAAATCTAGTTCCGCCTGCTCAAACCAAGTAGCCGGGTAAGCCGTCGAAAATTTCGGCAGCTTGAATCTCGTCGATGACGAGATTACTTCGACACCTACCTCCGGATTCGACAGGATCGATGAATCCTCCGTGACGTTGCTGCTGTCGTGCATGGTGATGTCCTGATTGCGGTGCATTTCACTTGCTGCAAATGTTCTGAAGATCCCACTGGTTCTCGCTCTGCTATCTGTTGTTGTGGTAGTTGCCACTTTTTTCGTCCGCAATGAAAATATTTTACCCTCGTCCTTCGTCTTTCCGAAAAACTATTTTTAATTCTTGTTTGTTCGTTATCGGGGTCACCAATTTAGGTATCCTTAGTACCTATTTTTATGTTCACAATTACATAAGAATTATGGGGGTGTTTTATGGTAATATTTTATTATTTTTTGCTGGACAATTAATTTATGACATCTGTTTTATACATAAAATCTGGGAGTTCATTAAACAAAATTTCTAAGGCCTGCTAGGTCCTTTTGTAAAATTGATAATGTTTTTGAGACGCAGGATCCTTAGGCAATATACAGTGTCTATTGCCCACAGTGTTGTCGTAGCAGCAGTGCCGCTACACCTGCTTCTTAGAACACCACAAAACTAGACAATTCGACAGTGTAAACATATAACCTGAGGTGGACTTTCGATTGGCAGGTACACAAAAAAAAAAACAAAAACACAAAACACACCCACCAAAAAGGAATACAAAAATTTTTTCGATATACCTAATTATTTCATATATAAAAATAATACTCCGTCATGAGGGGAAAATTGTTTCCATCACGCACTGAAAAAAATAACAACAACACAAAACCGGTTTTATTAAATAGGTCAGAAATCTTGATCAGCTGATCAAAGGAAAAGACGCTCACTCGAGACTTTTGGAGCGGGGGTTTTTGGCTGCGCGGCCTCGAGGGTGATGCCCGATTTGTGCGCAGGATAGACCGCGAGCCGCGCGCCGTCAGGGGATGGCGTGGATGGCGACCGACCGAGAATCGCCGCTGAGCTGGGTGTCGAGCGAACGAATCGTGGGGATTGAATTCAATTGGTTTACAGGGTGCTTCAAAATAAATTAACAAAATTTCAAGTAGCCAATAAATGAATTATTAATGTTCTTTAAAAAGTTTTGGCAACATTTTTAAATTAGTTTTTAATTATTTTATTATCTCCATAACAATATTTATTTAAAAAAAAAATAAATTTTACAAGTAATACAAAAAAAAATTTTCTATATATTATGATGTGTCTTTAGTAATTTTATTTCTTGAGCACTGCTTTCCATTACTGTATTTAACTACGACTCATTGTGTTGTTCAAGCTTTCATGCATTTCGAGTGCTAAGTTGCCACATTTTCTTTTAAAGTGCGAAAGAAAAAATCGCAGATCTGCATATTTCTTCGTATCAAATCAAATATGCATATAGTACACTTCAAAGTTCTCCTGGCTCAAAATACTATTATTATTTAATTTGAATTTGCCAATTATTCAAAGCAGTGTTGTGTTTTCTGTCTTCATTTAAGATAGAGAAAATTCAATACGCAAAATATCTTTCTTTTAAGTAGCTAAGATTTCCGTTTCTTTCACCTACCTGCAACTTATGCTTTTGAACACAAACAATTAAAATTTAAAATTCTCCCTTATCTCAGGTAATTTTAATAATCAATATTAATTAAGTGTTATGATAAGCACAATTAATAATCATCATATGTATTTACTTGAATGTCATACTGAAAATAGGACGCTTATACAGAGTAAGCCAAAGTCAGTTAAAAATGTCATAAAACGTAATAATATAACTTCTTTAATTATTAATGATGTCATTAATCCTAAAGGTTTAATAGGAGAACTGTTATTTATTTCCAAAACAACCATTATGCAGCCTTAAAATTCATAAAATTCCTGCATAAGTGGAAAATTTGTATGAAAACACGCAGAAATCAACAAAGCAAACTTTACTTCAAATGCAATTTGCTCCGAAGGCCACTGGTCGCCCCAGCCAATTTTTGTTTTCAACGATGCATGAGGATCTCTACATACTTTAATTTGATACCAGTGAGAGTACGGCCAAAAGAGGCAATTTTTTTAAAAGTTAAAAAGAAATACAAATTTTGGCGAAAAATCTCCCTTTTTAATTAAAATGCTATTATTAAAAAACTATTTCACTTTTATCATAATGTAACGAGATTCAAGATAGCCCCTGGCTTGTAAACTCGCCCAGTGTAATCGAGCCTTAAGGCGAGTTTACAAGCTAGAAGCCGACTTTTCTAAACGCAGCTCGTAAACTAGCCTAGTGTACTCCACGCACTGGCTCTATGACACTAGGCTAGTTTACGAGCTGCGTGTAAAAAAGCCGGCTTCTAGCTTGTAAACTCGCCCAGTGTAATCGAGCCTTTACTGACGAGAGTATTGAGCGTTTGTGTGTGAATATATAGTGATGGAATTATACAAGTATCGAGGTCGTGCACATCATTTATCTAAGCCATGAGTCAGTTCGAACTGAGGAATGAAAATGGAAAGTCAAAGTAGTGAAGAGTGTTTGGATACCGGGTGTTCTAGTTCTACAACTGAGGAACAACGCGTTCTGCGGGAGTTTATTGAAAATTACAAAAATCTTCCCGAATTATGGGATATTTCAAATCCCTATTATAAATCAAAGGCGAGAAGAAATGAAGCTTTAGACAAATTACTGGAAATTTATTTGAAACTAAAGCCAGGAGCTGATAAAAGCGATGTAAGGAAAAAAAAAATAAATACGTTGCGATCAACTTTCCGGAGAAAGGAAAAAAATGCAACAAAGTGCAGGTGCAGTTAATGCTTACCAGTCAACATCATGGATATATTTTGCCATGAGTTTCCTCAAAAATAATTATCAAACGGATAATAACACAAATAATACAACAAACGACCACCAGAACGAAGAGGTTAGTAAAATTTTAATTTAGTAAATTTCAATATTCGGGAGGGTTTGACACGTTTTAATTAGATTGTTTTAAAAATTTTGTTAACTGTGATGTAAACGGTAAAAATTAAGAACGGCTTTTCTAACTGTTTCTTAATAATAAGAAGAAGATCGATTGATTCTTTATATTTTTGTAGTTTCGCTCCGCAATTTGCAGTGTGTAATTTTCATTCAAGTCAGGTAAATTACATTAAATTTGAACCAGTAATTTACGAATTATCGCTGGTCAAAGTTCTTTAATTTTGTCACTGACACACTCACCGATCATCAAAATTCTAAGGTACTTCTAGCAGACCCACAAGCTCCAAATTTTGAACACAGTTATTGTTTAGTCTACAAAGGAAGGAAAAACTAAAACATCCCGAAATTTCATTATATTTAATGAAAAATAATGATTTTATTAAAAATTACGTTCATTCAAAAAATAACGCATGCGCTTGTACTCATGCTTGCCACTGGCCGCGATTGAATTTTGAAAGGATGAATGTATTAGGTTATCCTTCTGGGGGCACGGTAGTGCCCCCGCCAAGTCAATTAGTTTGTTCAAATTTTGAATTTTAGAGCGTTAAGCCCATAGAGGAAGGAAAAAAAGGAAAAATCCCGAAATTTCATTATAGTAAATGAAAAATACATCAAAGCATCTGAGAAAAATAAATAGAGACAGGGAGTGGGCTTTAAGAAAATCAGTAGCTGACGGACAAGATATATTACCCGAGAAAAAAGAAAGGAGGATGACGTAACAAAAAGAAATGAGATCCCATCAAAAACATAAAATGTAAAAAAATGCCAAGTCTCGCAACGCAGTTCTTCTGCCGTTGTGAGATCTTATGTAAAACCAAGTCAGTTATTTAGTTAGTGTCTATGGTAGCACCTATTCAACAACTTTGTTATAAATTGTTATCTAATCAATTACCTATCAACATTTATAGTGACCGTATCAATATTACACATCTTTATTTCTATAATAATTATAATTACTTGGCAATTGCACGGCCAGTATTTTAATTAGTAGAATATGTTACCGTGCAATTGCCAAGTAATTATAATTATTATAGAAATAAAGATATGTAATATCCATATGTATATTGGAAGTATGTACTAATAATTTCGTGGTATAAGATACGAAATAATACGACTGAGAAAATGGTTAAAATTAATTAATGAGTAATGTATAATAGTTCGACTGCCCAATGTTATGATCATGCAAATTACATATACAATAAAACTACTATGTAGGTGTGTAAAATCAATTTGGAACAAAATATGTTAAGTTAAGACACATAGAAAGTGAGAGATTTACAAAAAAACTTTTTACTTATTTCACACATTTTGGAATTTGTAGTTATTATCGTATTAACGTGAAGATCGAAAGTTAATCAATTTTACTAGGTAGAAGATTAAAAGATAATAATTGTTTGATTTATTATAGCATTTTAGTATCAATGCTAAATTTTGTTAGCAAGCTTATTTATAAAATATAGATAAAAGGAATGGAGCACTAAAAATATTTTGTTTGGAATCAGATATTTTTATTATATGTATTACAACTAAAATATATTTCTGGAACATGCGTAATAACATAAGAAAAATGAAATTTTGCTGAAGGAAAGAATTTAATACGGTCGGGATTTTAATTTGCTGCACCATAAAGAATTTAGTATCAATCAAAATATTTTTGTGCAGTAGACTATTGGACACCATTGAAGTTTATTTTTTATGAATTCTATATATAAATAGAAAAAGACAAAACAGTTCGGAACCATTTTCTCCTCTGTTTGTCGACCGATTTTCTTCTTTTTGTTTTGTTTGGTAGCTATTGATGAGCTTTAGTGTTATCAATAAAAAAATTTTGGTAACAGAGCATTATTAATTATCTATAAATAAAATAAAATATTTATGTTTACGTTCATACTGCTAATTTCAAACACATAGTAACCCCAGTAAAATGTCAAATAAAAACAAAGTGGCATATAATAAGTGCTGTGAGGTGAATCAATTTTCAAGTGTATATTTTCCTTAAATTTTCAATAATGAATATGTATGGTCGAATTTCGACCACTGGGGCCGATCACTAGTCAAAATAAAAACGTACTCTTCTTTTTTCAATTCAAATATATTAAACATATTAAGTAACAAAACATTTAAAAAAACAAAATGTCTAAAAATTATTTTTTATTGGGTGGTAGATATCCGCTAGCAACATCAGTGGAAATTGCAGCAATATTTGTTCCAGAGTGCAGATGACCACCTCCTACATTTACTCCAGTATGCAAATTACCACCAACATTTATTCCAGACTGCACGTGACTACCGAAATGGCCAATAACAGAAGTAACTGGCGCTACACCTTCGTCAGAAACGCGGCTTGATCCGCCCAAGGCGTCATATTGAGCTAAAAAGGTCAGGATAGTTAGGACTGACTGCATAAAATGTTTGAATAGCTTTCTAAAATTACCTTGAATCTGTTGTTGGGCATGCAGAGCTTCTTCCTGGGTCTTGTACTTAATGAAGAACACCTCTGGTTTGCTATGAACATTTGTCGAAGGTTGGACATCGGCTTGAATATCTGCGGCGTCCGCCTTCTTGCTGAGAACGTAAATGACCGTTTTATCTTCATTTGCCGATGGTACAACAGAAATTCTTGCTGATCCCCGGGATGATGGAGCTTTAATAAACACGACTCGATAATTTTTTCGGGGAGCCCCAACGACTATTTGTTTATGCACAGCTTCATCTGCTTCTTCAGGAGCAGAGTGAATGTAGAAGTGTTTCGTAATAATAGGTTGCTGATGGTAATGATGGCTGGTTGCTGTTGAAATTCCTCCAATGGAGTTACTTGTGCCATGAAAACCAGTAGAGCTCACTCCACCATGAAAACCAGTAGAACCAACAGAGCTTACTCCGCCATGAAAACCAGTAGATTGAAAGTGATTATTTGAAAACAAACCTGATGTTCCAATTCCAGTCGATTGCGCAGAAAGAAGGTTCGTTGTGGGATTTGAGTATTCATATCCTGGCTTTCCTTCACTGTATGCAACAAAAAATATAGCAAACTAGAAATGATAATAAATATTATTTTATTTAAAATTTTTGTCTTCTAATCATTACTATTAAAGTTCGCATTTTATGTTTATTTCAGGGGAACGTCTACTGTACTACTAGTGTTTTTATGAAGTTTTCACTTTATATATAAAAAACGATTCGGGCGTTTTCAAAAACAAATAAATCATTCCCTCAATAAATCAGCTCCCACCATCATCATATTGCTAACACATAAATTTTTGTCAAAAAAGGCAACAATTTTAATATACAAGTGGAAGAAAAATGTCTATGTTAACATATTACGTATTTTTTATAACGAGGCCATTATAGTAGAGGCGTTGCCTTCTACTTTCTTTTGCGTTATTCTTGTATCGTAACCTTTTAACCATATGGGTCGCCATCGTCATGTTTTGTTATGACACGAAACCAAATTCGAAATGTTTAGCGATTTTTCTCTAACCAATTGATTTTAGTACTTTAGTGTGTTCTCCACCCACTGCTTTATTTATGGATGGATCTAGTGAATTGTTGTCAGTATAAGTGCCATAGTTTTGTGTAGATTAAAATTGATTCAAGACAGTTGTGGGGAAATTTCTAATCCAGATTCTGTGTAGTATTTCTAATAATAAATAATATATCCCAAGTTATAGCAAAATATGAAATGAAGCTGTCGGATTGATGAAACTATTAGTGCAGTTTCGATTTTCTCTCTTATATTTGATGTATCGATAAATTGTTTGAAGTGCATAAATTTAGAAAAGATCTAATCATAGCAAAGTTGTGTAATGATTAACTATATGTGGGATAATTCATTCTTGATAAGATTATCTATAGTGGAGTTACCATATTTTCCATTATTTTAATGGCTTTCTTCAACAAATAATAAATCTTTCGATAATATTCAAACATGGTTCAATCTTCTCTTTTACCTTTTCTACAAAAACTTTAAATGTTTTATTTTTTGGTACCTACATCCTTTTTTCCCCAAATACGTACTCTAACATGCTGTTTGGTCTACTTCAGTCCTAACACAAAAAAAGGAAATCAATCTTAATTTCACAATTTATTTCCCGATACCACTTTCTCTGACTTCCCTTTTTTTATTTTCTGTAATCGCAAATGTTTAAATGTAATTTATTAATTTATTTACACAAAATAGATGGGCAATAAATTGCACTCCTATACTTACAAATAAGTGATCTTGGGTGCACAGCCCATATGGCGCAGCCTAATACTATTAACTATACAAAGATTATATGCTAACTATACAAAGTTTATATATGCTATTTGAATTGAGGAGGATACCACTGCGACTGATCAAAAATATGCATAACAAATAGGAAGTAACATTACGAAGTTACAACCGTTCTTACTTCAATTGCGTTTTTCCGGGAATGAACAACCGCCATTTTGTGGAAAAGTTGACAGACTAAGCAAATTTTCAATTCTTTTTAGATCAAACATTATCGAAAAAGCGATTCCGGATTGGTCCAAACATTTTTCTACAAATGGTCAATTTTAAATCAATAACTCTACTAACTGTTAATAAAACTTAAATTTTTGAAATACGGTATTTTAATATTCCACATATTTTTTATTCTCTTTTTCATCGAAATAATAGGTACCTACTTGTATACTTTATGTACATATGTTTTAATTAAAAGCGATAACATTTTCAGAATGTACATTTTTAAATAAACCATTCTTATACAAGAGAAGTCATAAGAGTTAAGCCCTTCTTAAGGTGTGTTTATAGATACTTAAAAGCCACCTAAAATTGTACACACTTATTAGTTAAGCTGACCGTCCAGACCTCATATAACAACAAGTAGTTATTTTAAAAATAAAAAATAAAAAAAGTTTTAGATAAAGAAACATGATTTAATAGAATTAAATAATTTGCACAGCATCTTATCATTTCTTTTTATTTGGTGGCAAATATTTATCACTTGTTTCTACAATGGCTGTACCTTCATCATGTATGGCAAGTGTATGAGAACCGCCATCTAAGGTTGCAATGTTTTGGTTCAAACTAGTTGTACCGATATGAGTACCATGACCAATTCCTCCTACGGATCCTATAACTGAAGTTACAGGAGCAATTCCTTCATCAGATACTCGACTTGTTCCTCCCAAGGCATCATATTGAGCTGATAATGAGAAAAGATTCGCATTGATTTTAAATAACATGTTAAATTATAAAATACCTTGAATTCTGCGCTGGGCCTCAAGAGCTTCTTCCTGTGTTTTGTATTTGATGAAGAATACTTCCGGCTTGCTGTGCACGTCGTGAGCAGGTTGAACATCAGCTTCAATATGACTTGCATCAGGCTTCTTAGCCAAAACGTAAATGACAGTTTTATCCTCATTTGGATGTTGGAGAACAGAAATTCTCGCTGCTCCATGGTTATACCCTGGAGCCTTAATAAATACGACACGATAGTTTTTGTGAGATGGTCCTAGATCGATGACCTTGTGAATTGGCTCTTCCAATTCATCGGGAGCGGAATGAATGTAAAACTCCTTCGAGATAATTGGAGCTCCTCCATGCACCGAAGTCGTATGAATTCCTCCAGTACCAACTCCAATTCCAGTACCAATTCCAGTACCAATTCCTGAAATACCAATTCCTCCAGTGCCAATTCCAGTAAAACCAGTGGATCCTGTGTTGAAACCGTGGGATCCTACAAATCCTGTGGTACCTGTGAAGCCGGTAGATCCTGTGGTAAATCCATCGTTTACTATCAAGGAACCTGCATTCAGAGCAGAAAGACCAGTAAATCTTGGTTGTCCGGACAGAAAATCGCCTACTGTTGAAATATGGATATTACCGCTATCAGGAAATCCGTTAAGTCCAGAGAAATGTGATCCATATGAATATCCCGCATCAGTAGAAAGTGGCACAATTCCCCCTCTCACTATTGCAATTAACGATAATACCTATTGCAAAAATTTAAATCATTTATCAATTTTAATTGAAATTAAAATGTATAATTTTACCACGAAAGTCCTCATTTTTGTTCGCTCTTTCTGTTTTCTAGATTCCGTTGAGACTGTGAATTTTTTTAAAAATGTACTTTCTTTTATACTACCTCCTATGCGAGATGCATTTAAAATTGAGCAACCCCAAACATTTTATGATTTCCAAATTTTAACATGATTTTTTATTTTTTAAATATATATTGCGGTATCACGATTCGTATATACAGGGGAATAAATTTGGCGTATTGCAGTTTCTGCGGTGATTGATGTGATTTATTTCCATCTTTGTATTCAAATGATGCGCCTATTGCCCACATTTATTCTTTATGGTCAAACTGGTCAAATTTTATTTAGGTGTTAAAATTGAATTTATTTCTTTTTTGAAAGCTCTTCTTACTCTGTTTTATAAGTAGTTGCGGGTATTTTGCAGAGCAGTTAAGCATTGGAAATAAAATGTACAATAAAACAATAAAATCAAAATTAAAATATAACATGTGCAATTAATTAATTCAAATTTTTATTGTAACAAGTTTGATTTATGGGCAATGATAACCCATACATACATAGGTATATTCTTTGCAAAGAAATAAATGCGTTTTCGGTCATACAATTTTATTGTAAGGCAACAAACCTTCTAATGCTACTAATTTTATAATGATAAAAGATAATAAAAGTACAAGTAAAATAATAGTTTAATTTCATTTTCTTGATGTTGTTGGCTTGTAGGTACATAAGAGTTATTTCATTAGAGATGTTTTATATTAATTCCCATAATGCAGTCGGAATGGCAGATTTAAAATTACACACTGCAATGTGTTTTTCTTTCTGTTTTCTATTAATTTTTTTCAATTGTATGTGCTGTGATTGAGATTGTAGTACATATTTTACAATAAGCTTTATTTCTAGATGAACCAAAATACTGACGAGACGCATGGAATTTTCAACAGTCTTTACTCACAAACACTGATAGATAATTATAATAAAATAAATAAAATAAAGTGGCAAAAACTAGACCTAATTTCCTTTTGCGAAATGTCTGCGAAAGAGGGTCAAAATAAAAAAAAATATTTTTTTTACGACGTTATAAATTTTAATTTAATGGGATCGTAAAAAAATACATATGTTTTTGTGATTGCATTATTGATGTTCTTTGGAAGGGACGGATTTTAATTGGGATAGATCAAATTACAAAAATTGCGACATGCAACATGGGGGTAGAGTAATTTTTATTTTGTAGCTTTTATATGTATGTAGATGACTTGTTATCCAAAGTAGGTATAATAGTTTTATAAATATTAAGCTTAACCAATTAGCGAGCTGAGTAGTGTTATATTTAAAATTACAGACAAAACATTTCATAACTTTTTCTATTCGCTTTCGATTCAGGTTTCAACAAAATATTTAGTTTGTGGTTTGTTTTATAATTTGTTAACTTTCGATTGTATTACAGCCGTTGGTTAAAAGTAATCGCAAAAAAAAGAGAATTCTCAGTTTATGTCAGAGTAATATCTTTATAAAGAGTAGTTTAATTTTCCAAATTTAGTACTTACATTACATTAGTGCAGTTATAAATACCGTATATTTACACTTGAGTTTGCGTCGGTTTTATTTTTTTTACATTCCTTTCGTGCAGTGCTGGCGATTCACTAGTTGATGGATAGAGATCGTTAAATTGACATCTAAAACATATATTTTTCACCTTAAGTCGTGAATGGTGCTGATTAATTTTGTTATGCAAGTGATCACTAGAAAGAGTGATCGTAATATATTTGATTTGTTGTAAGCACGGATAGGAAGTTTGGCCTTTTTCATATAAAAGTGAAATTCGGAAATTATCTGACTCAGTTTCTTGCCAAAGGTGAAAGAGTAAAGTTAGTTAATTTGAAATATAAAATGATAAAGTTTCGATTTCTGGTAGTTTTAATTCTATCTGTTATTTGTTTTTAATACTAATTTTTGTTATAATTTCAGATTTTGTCATTGATGATATTTGCTGTTGTTACACCACAAGGATATAATTATCAACCATTGCAAGGCGGAACAAATAATATTCAAAATTTGCAATTTGGAACGCAGCTGGCTGGTTCAAATATAGCTACAGCTCATCATAATATCTTTGCGCAAAGTAATAAGCATTTAGACCACAATAAGAAGCCTTTAATTACAAAGGATGTTTATGTTCATGTCGCTCCGGAAGCTCCCGAAGAGGATCAACCAAGAACCATTGATTTCGGTCCTCCTCGAAAACATTATCGTGTGATATTTATAAAAGCGCCATCTCAATCTAGAAAACACAAAATAATTGTGCAGCCACCTCAAATAGAAGAGAAGACGTTGGTTTATGTTCTATCTAAGAAAACAGAGGCTTCAGATATTGAAGCAATAGTCCAACCAAACGTTGTTAAGCCAAGTAAGCCTGAAGTGTTCTTTATTAAGTACAAAACTCCCGAGGAGGCACTGCACGCACAAAAACAAATCCAAGGTAAATTATTTTTATGTTATTATGTTTATCAACTTTTTGAAATTGGCGGTTTGCAAGCAGAAATTTTTTGGCATTTTTCAAATATAGACAATATAGCTAGAAATTTGCTAATCATATTCATTAGATCTTGGTACCAGCAATGGGACAAAGTTTGCACACTACCTATTTAATAGTGCGACATATTTTAAATTAACGAAATAATTAATAAGCATTTCGCATTCGACAGTAAATTAATTAACTATTTTTAGCGCAATATGATGCTCTTGGAGGCACTACACAAGTGGCAGATGAAGTCGTTGCTCCAGTAACCTCGGTTATTGGTTCACTTGGAGGATCTCAACATTTTAAAAGTCAAAATCAACAATTTGGTTCATCGAATTCTCTTGTACAAAACGTACAAAGCAAAAATGTAGTAAATAGTCAATATCTACCACCCGTTTATTAATTTTGTGTGGTTACTACGGTGCGAGTTGGAGATATTATTTTCTAATTTAATGAATGTTAAATAGTTTTTTGACTTAAATGTGTTCTCATGATGTTTTTGCGTTTTTGTTTTCAGTAAAAGTATTTGTTTTAAACATTTACTGAGATTCGAGTATACCCCACCCACATATACATTATGTATGTAAAGGTTAACTAGGCCTTTATTGTTATAGAATTTTAAAAAAAGTAATGCAATACCGAAAAAATCTCAAAAAATTACTTAAAGTATTATATTAGTATTATCTATCATATACAATTTTTCGGATAGTTTTCTATATAAGAAGTATG